>OW618047.2:6678241-11678241 GCA_939531255.2 Thera britannica | reverse complement strand
CAATGATGAAAAATCATCTTTAACGTATTTCCCATTTTTCCATTAGAATTATCTAGAAAAGCCTTAGTAATTCGCACGTATCGCGAGGTGCGTCCCACGAGCGGCTTACTGCCCCGCGTTGGGCGACAATATTGCGCCCGCCGTGTCCCGCACTAATCCCCGGATTCATTTATTTTTGACAACGCAATACGATTTTATCTCACGGCTTCGGATGCTGTTTGCCGTCTGTTATTACACTCCCGCGATATTCGGGCTACTTATTTATTTATTTAGCCACCCCTTATGAGGGTGATTTGACTTTTAATGCGACGCGTTTAGTGGTCGGCTTGGTTTGATGTGCTTATTCATTTAATTTGATATTGTCGAATTTTAATTGGTGTTTTGAGTGAATTATATCTCATGTCGCATTGCTGCCAACCTAACGAGCTTGAACTCAAATTATATTGAAATAATCGTTCATCATTGATCCCTTTCATGTATAAAAGTTATAAATACGTAGCGTATGTTCTGTTTCTATACGAATTATTTCACACATCAGTAGAATATTATATACACACTTTCTAGTAAGTAGACAGTTATTAATAAACAACCCTGCCTGCTGACGTGGTCTAGTCTTAAGTCCCCTCTACTTCAAGTGGTCCGCACTGGAAGTGACAGAATGGTGCCTATTTATGGCTGCGTGGTTTTAATTATTTTTATGTCCGTGCTTTAATAGAGCTTGATGAAGTTGTCAGCGTAAAAAAATGTATGATTTTGTTTTGACAACAATTTCACCTGATGGTACATTATGCCAGCTTGTTGTACAGACAGCTGCACTAATATTCGTGCAACTGTCTGTACAACAAGCTGGCATATGTATACTTTGCTTAGTTTGAGACATCAAGATGGCAGCAATAATCAAATGTTTATCAATATTAATTTTTTTATTATGATCGAATTTTATTGAATAAAGTAGGTGTAGGATTCTTAAATTCCTATCACCCAGTGTGACGAGGCAGACCCGCATCAAAAATCACAATTTGCATATCTTATTAAAACTTAGCCGTCACAGATAAAAAAGAAAATGAGACACGTCAAACAAAAAAACGGACAAAACGACCACGAGACAATGAGTATTTTCGGGCGATACGAATATACGTTTTGTCATGGAAATTCAGGGACACTTTGCATTTTCTTTATTTCCCCCATTCCTTAGACGGAGGGAATCTGTTTTTTTTTAATTATCGTGTTTGGTAATTAGTTTCGGGGAACGATCTCTTTCTTCCGTTTCCTTCGTACGGCATCTTGTCGACTAATTAATGAGGTAATTTATGAACTGGCTATCTATACCTACTATCAATTCAAAAAGGTTTTAATCTTGTTCACATGTATTTACTTTATTTTTAAACTTTGTAAAACACCGCTATAATAACCACATGACATAAATAGTCCGAAACGGGTTTGGGTGTTTCAAGAAAAATACTATTTTATTTTTAAAATACTTAAAATAAATAAATGGACATGCAAGTAAGTAAACAAATAAAGCTTAAAAGCTGGCGTATCATGCAGGCAAACTACTCATATTATTTTCTTTATTAGATTTAAAATTTTCAAATGAATCCTGGTTTAAAAGTACTTATTTTGACTTTTGGTAGCCGTAACATTGTATAACTCATACGTTCACTGGCACACAACAAAAAAACAAAGCTTTGACATTCCACGAATTTTCTTTGTACAACTTCCGGTCAGCTTTTACTCATCGAACCATACTACCCCCGTGTAAAGTATTTTCATTCGAAACATTTTCCCCATTTCTATTTTCTGTGAAACCTAATTCAGCTCGGTTGTGTAGTGCGAATACACAACCAGCTTTTGAAGTGGCTAAACAAATTGGTGAGGCACTTGACGGGATTCGAGAGAAGCTTTATTTTCCCCAAATGACACACGTTAGAGACAGACAAAGCTAGAAAAGCCGGATGATTACGTACCTACTTATACTGGACGACATAAAACTTCTCCCGAATACGTGTAGGGCTAACTGTAACAATGACCCATAACATTTCATTTGGTTGGAAGTTGAAGAACTTGAGAGAAAAAAGTGGTTACAATTAATGATCTACCAGTAATTTATTGCGTGAATTGTGTGGGAGTACGCTGCAACTGCAAGGTCAACGCTCCTATCAACTGATAGGGCTGCATACATTGCTGATTTTAGGTATTTTATGGGTATTTATTTTGGAAGGCGTCATTTTTGTATTTTTGTAATTATGGAACACCTTCAATTTTTTGATTAAATCCGAAAGTTTTTTACCCTGACTGTATTTGGGACAAAAAGCCGGAACCCACGTCAATAACACATTTTGACCGGACAATCTTGCCTTACCCATAGCCGGACATTAGAGATCCCTTCACGTTCGTCGCCAGGATTATATCGATCTGGTAGAAGCCAGCATACTACAGTCAAGATAAAAAACTGCTAGGATTAGTGAAATTGGTATTTAGAATGAACTCTTCTTTGTGGAATTACGTTGTAAGGTTTGACGTGTTCGCTGAATGAAACACGGGTTTGTCAGGACCTTTTACTACAATATTTCTCGGAAGAGGTGCATTATTTTTTGTATCACTGTAATTTTTAATCTACTTCAAATAAAAAAGGAAGTTTTCAGTTCGGTTGTTTTTTAAAATCGTCAGATAAGCCAATTTGAAAAAAATTGGTCCAAAAAAATTTATCGAAATTGGTTCAGCAGTTTGGCCATGAAGTCGGTTTCTTAAGATTTTTGACGAAACGAATACGATTGTTTTTTTTTTAGTTTACGTTTTATGAAATTAAAATGAAATCTGTTTTGAACATGATTCAGTTTTGTCAACGGTTCCAAAAATAGTAGATTTTGGGACCAGAGGTTCTGGCTTGCTGAAATCGGTCTGGATCCAAACTCACCAATAGCTTATATCAACGTTTCAGTCAGAACAATGATCTCACATTATGTAAAAAAAGCAGCCAAGTGCGAGTCGGACTCGCCCATGAAGGGTTCCGTAGCACGACGAACTACAAGAACCTTTATATATGTTACTTGATGTAACATAATAAGGTTCCTGTAGTTAGTTGAAAGGTAAATTGCGGTTTACGGTTTATGACGTATAAAAAAAAACTACTGACTAGATCTCGTTCAAACCAAATATCGTTGAAAGTTTACATAGTAATGTACAACATATATTTTTTTTAGTATTATCATTCTCTTACTTTAGAAGTTAGAGGGGGGGGGGACCAACTTTTTTCCACTTTGGAAGTGTCTCTCGCGCAAACTATTCAGTTTAGAAAAAAACTATATTAGAAACCTCAACATCATTTTTGAAGACCTACTCATAGATACTCCACACGTATGGGTTCGATGAAACAAAAATTTTTGAGTTTCCGTTTATGACGTATAAAAAAAAACTACTGACTAGATCTCGTTCAAACCAAATATCGTTGAAAGTTTACATAGTAATGTACAACATATATTTTTTTTAGTATTATCATTCTCTTACTTTAGAAGTTAGAGGGGGGGGGGCCAACTTTTTTCCACTTTGGAAGTGTCTCTCGCGCAAACTATTCAGTTTAGAAAAAAACTATATTGGAAACCTCAACATCATTTTTGAAGACCTATTCATAGATCCCCACGTATGGGTTCGATGAAAAAAAATTTTTTGAGTTTCAGTTTCAAGTATGGGGACCCCCAAAATTTATAGTTTTTTTTAAATTTTTGTGTAAAAACCTTAATGCGGTTCACAGATTACATCTACTCACCAACTTTCATCAGTCTAGCTTTTATGGTTTCGGAGAAAAATGGCTGTGACACGGCCGGACAGACAGACAGACAGACAGACAGACATGACGAATCTATAAGGGTTCCGTTTTTGCCATTTGGCTACGGAACCCTAAAAAGCTGATCTCCAATGAATGAATGAATGATATTTATTCGCGGTGCACTCTAACCGCAGATGCGAAACTCAAGCACCGAATCAATGTAAACGACACGTTGTATCGACACACCGTGCGGTGCGGTGCGAAAAAACCGTCCGGTTTTTGGCACCAAAAACAGTTGCCACGGCATGTATAATAATAATCCACCCAATCCACAGTTTGGAAAATAGATATTGAATAAATTCTATGGATGATAAATTTACTGTCAATGTTTAGATTCGATTGATTTTATTTGTTTTACGGATCCTTGACTAAAAGTGACAAGATAAAATAAAAGTTCTGAGAATGAAGCATGGTGCTTCTTCTTCTTTTTCCTGTTCCTATCCCATTTTATGTGGGATCGGCACAATATGTCTTCCTCCTCCGTTCCCGTCATCTCTGCATTCACTCCTCTCTTATCCATGACATCTTTCACACAGTTTATCCATGTTTATTTTGGTCTGTGTCTGCTCACATATCCATCTACATCCATACTCATCACTCTCCTAGTCACATGGCTTACATGAATAGAGCATGGTGCAGCAATTCCTTACTGCCTCCGTAACTGCCGTGATAAAACCGCACCGCGCGGTGTGATGCATTGTCTCAATTGAAGCCAAATCCCTCTTGTTTTTTACCGAAGGGTCGCCTAATCCGAGTGAGGTATCTGGGCATGCCTCTAATACGCAGTAATTTCGACCCCGACATGTTTGCAGACTTACGGCCTTGCTGACTTAATGCGGCAGTCGCTGATTTACGTTTCAAATATTGAATTTGGAGAATAAAAAAGGCTGGAATTTTAAGCAAACTTGGAGGATTCTTGCTTTAGCTTGCAAAAGTGGCGTTTAATAGGTACCTATACCTAGCACCTATTTACTAGTTACTTATAGAACATTATCAGTCAGGCCAAGTCGACTATTTGGATGCTGCTATAAGATGGGATAGGTGAATTGTGCTTAATTCTAAATGGGTCATTTGTTGGGTGTATGCTATTGACACAATACGGCACGTTATCCCAGTGTGCATCAGAGGTTGTACCTGTTATAACGGTTGCTGTTAACATACCTATCGCCAGTTCGTCGTTCTTCAGATGGATATAGATAGTGTCTTTGTTTCTAAAACAAATATTTTTGAAACCCAAAGAATATTATCTCAAATTCAATAGGTGCTTGGAATCTGTCTGGCATCGCGTGCGTAATGACAATCCTAAGGAAATTAAAATTCCCAAACAGAGGGCAGTTACAACAAATCCCGCCACTAAAAATCCTATATATATCTCGGAGAACGTTGTAAAAAATCATTGCCTCCATCTACCCTCGGCCCTCTGCGAGGGGAAAAATCTAATCTGTGCATTTTTTGCGGGACCGCGATGCCACAAAGAATTTCATTTCCCACTGTTCATCTATCTCTATTTCACTGACGGCTCTTGTTCTTCAGTCCCCTCCTCTCCCCTTCGAACCCCTCATCCGTTTTTTAGACTTCCTCGATCGGAGATAAGGTTAAGCGAGCTCTTCTTATTAGTGGTTGGTTTGTACGCGACATTCACAGCCGCCCGCGCTTTAATTTATTATGTCTGCATCGCTCTTCTTTAGTGGTTCATTATACCGTTTACCTACGGCGAGATTACATTCCGTGATCTTACACGTTTGCTCGTATTGTTAGTGACACGCTAATTAACCAAAAGCCCACATAAATAATATAAAAATGCACGAAAATGAAAGCGGAAACAGCTTATAGATTAAATTGATACACAATAGCCGAAGATCTGTTTATCATAATAATAAACATGACAAAGAAATGGACCCGGCAAAAGTCAGTCCATGATTGTATTAGTAGTGTCACAATCAAAACAAGCCTCCACGAATTCAGAATTACACAATTGTGTACAATTGTATTCAAATCTGTGGACATTGGTGCTTTGTGCTTTTATTGCCACTTATTGACGCGTAATTGTCAATAAATTCCTACGGGATCGGAGTTTAATGTGGGTTTGGGTGAAAAAGTTATGTTTTATTAATATTTTTACGAGAACGTTTAGGACGGGCGATAAGATCTGCCGTTTGGGAAGTTTTTTCTTTCAATTTCCGTCACGATTTGTAGGCTCATTATTGGCGAGCGATGGGGGCGATAGGGGCAGTGGTCGCATGCTATAGTCTAGTGCGATGTTATCGACTCTCTTAGCGACTTTCATCGGGGCTTTCGATTGTAGCACGCCGCCGCTCCCCCCGCTCTCCTACATGATTTCAATGATGCGAGCCGTCAGCGTCGCTATGATTTATCGAGGAAAGTCGCACGTTCATTCGAATGTAAGACAAATTCAAGATCATGAAAGTTGTAATACACGTTGAATACAGTTCAAAGACTTGGTTACGTTTTAGGCAAGTTACTTAGGTCACATTGACGGTAGTTTAAGTTCACTGCCTTTGTAATCGATTTCTATACTGATTGTGCTACACCAAAAGCTATACTTAAGTCATAGGTCGTTATTTTATGCAAAGCTTCTAAAGTTTGAGTATGTTAAAACACCAACTGGACCGAAACCCCAAAATCTATACATATGTCGTAAAATAATCGAGCCTTAATATTTACCCAGCAATATTACGAGTATCTTGAACCTCTAGGTATAGTTATACGTGTAGGAGAGTATTGTGATGTCATGTAGAGGGATTAATGCAGGTCACGTTGTCGTCTCATATCAGATCTTGGGGTTGCTAGGGGCTTGGTCTTGGACACGGTGCGATATTAGACACTGACATCTTCATACATAGGAGCATACATACCCACACTTGAAAGCTATTTAGGAAAACAAGTTACATCAAAATATTTTTTTCATTAAATAAATACCATATATTACTCAAACCTAAGATTTAGTGTATTAAAAATATTTTTATAGTTATTCGTTAAGTGTGATTACTGATTTGGATCCGATGGCGCAGCGGTCAGTGCAGCCCCGTACCAAGGAGAAGGTCGCGAGATCAAACCCCGCTCGGCTCTCTTAGGACATTTTAAAAATCTTTGTGATTTCCTTATGTGTGGTAAACACTATAAAATCAATAAAAATATTTAAAAGTACTATCGAAGTCAAAAGTTTTACATTTTTTGTCATCATCATTTACAGAATAACTTAATGAAAACAATATTTCTGCTCGATAAATGCTTCCTTAGTTTGATGTCGAGTTTTCTATTAGAAACATGACGCCCTAAACAGATAAGTAAGTCGGTGACAAGACAAGATAAACGCTTATTAAACACGTCAGTCAGAATGACAGTATCTACCCTCTATCTGAGGGGGTGGAGGGCAAATGGAAAAATGACCGTACTCTGAGCCCTTGTTTGTTGAACCTGTTTGTGGTTTGATTTAGTATTACCTGGCTTGTAACTCTAAAACAAATAGAAAGAACAAGTGATTCTTAGTCTGGTATTAATATTATTTTTGGTGACAAGTGATTCTTAGTCTGGTATTAATATTATTTGACTGGCCTCTTGCTCAGTTGGTAGTAGCTCTGCCTTCTGCGCCGTAGGTCGTGGGTTCGATCCCCACCGAGAACAAATATTTGTGTGGGTAACATAAATGTTTGTTCTCTGTCTGGGTGTTATATTGTATTCTAAGTATGTATTTACAAAAAAAAAATGTATTCAAGTATTATATCAGCTATCCGGTTCCCATATAACAAGCTCTGCTTAGTTTGGGGCTGGGTAGTGTTGTGTGAATTGTCCACAATATTTATTTATTTATTTTATTTAGCCCTTGTTGTTCCACTGCAAGGCAAAGGCCTAACCCCTCTTTCCACTCCTCACGACTTAACACATTAGACACAACCGCACATGCCACGATTTTAGGTGAAAAGGGTGTTTCACCTAGCTTTAAGAAAGTTAGGTGAGTCTAGGTGCCAGTACCACGCGACCAAGCCTAAAAGAACAGGAAACAAACTACGGATCGGATAGACCCATGAAATTTAAAAAGGGTGTTTAAGTCATAACATAGATAAATAAAATTAAGGGAGGCATCCTGTTTAGGACCTTAGTGACCTAGGTCTACCCCTCATAACTCATTAACAAATTACTCAAAACAAAAAAGCACCCCTATTCTGAAAGCGTTCATAGCTCTCAAAGAAGTTCTCGACAGATCGACATCAAAAAGTTCGTCGCTGGTTTTTTTTGCAATCATCAAATTGATCTGTCCGAGTGCCATCTGGCCCGAGAGTTGAGGCGCTTTGGAGCCCCGTCAGCCGAGGAATTAATTCATATAAAACACATATCGTATAGGGCCCTATCTGATATCACTCGATATTTTTTCGCTTACATGTGGAAAGGTCAAGCCGATTCGTGAAGAACAGCACATGGAAATGTCACTTGTATAATAATTTATGAATCCAACTCGGATCACAGAAAATGTTAGTTTAATGTGAGATGACATACATTTTACCTTCTTGAAAATAAGTAGGTCATACTGTCTATGATTTACATTATTTTCTTGTAAGTATTTAGAACTAAATTAAATATGTTTGAATAAATACTTATTGTAAATACCGTGACAAACACAATCTTATCACGTTACGATGAATGTGACTATTTTCCGAGATCATTCACCATAGTCTCGACTCCATTGAACCCACCTTGAATCCCCACAAGTGGGTTACTTACGTGTGACTTTCCGAATAAACCCCTCATACTTTAATTCCTTAGAAGACAGCCACCGTCACGAAGCAGGATTGATATAGCGGATTGATCAAACGTTGTTGACAAATCGTACTCGCCGCTTTAAAAGGGCGAAGCGAAGCGAAGAAATCTGGGCTTTAGTTGAAATATGGATCAAAGCGGACATTGACCAATAGGTAGACAAGTTCACATTAATCAGTTTGGGTATATGTTTCCAACTAATACAATAAAAGGGTAAACTATTGAACTTAGCTTCATTGGTAAAATATAAATTCTTTTTGACATTCAAAAATAGAATAGAACCGCTGCTAGGTCAGCACTACAACATTTGTGTTGCAATAGACAACTACGTACTACAAAAAATTTAGGTCGGACTACAACCACGATGTTATTTTACGAAGCAATATAGGACTTGCTTTGCCATTCAGCCAGTTTACGTTCACTCGCTTTTCCGTGGTCAAAGTTCTCAGCGGAAAATCATTGTGCGTGAAAGCGGTAGTTTTACCGAAACATATTTTTAACTGAAAGGTACACACATTTTCATATTTCAGCTGGAATAGTAACTGTTTCGCGGGCGGCATGGTAGCGCGGGCGGGCTAGGGCGGGTGCACACGTGTGCTCATCAACTAATGGTCCGTACGCGGCATTTGAACTGAGCCTACAAACCCGCCTCTAGCAGCCCCGCTTTTGGCTCAAAATTATAACGTGTAAAACACGGTCTCTCCTTGCATTCCGCGCACGGGATTTTTATGAATGCCACGATTATTATTCGCATTTTAAACTCGAATGCGGCTCCATTCTCCCCGAGACGTATAGCAATATTCGTAACGAGTTTTCTCAGCGCTACCTAATTTCAGGTCGAGAGGAGCGGCGGATGTAGGTTGAGCGACGTAGCAAAGCAACGGCCACTCGTCGCGAGTCGTGGGTGTGCGATTGCCTTGCTCAGAATCGAACTCGATTGCAAATTTATTAGCGGGCGGACGGCGTCGGGCGTCGACTAGGCGGGCGGACTACGCGCCCGTACGCGCAGTTGTTTTTACTCTTCATGTATTTTTTCTCGACGAGGCTCGGCTCTCCCCTTTTGTTCTCAAGTGGACCAGCTGTCATTATACGCCATGTTACTGTTATTTTTTTCGACGTTTTTATAGAGTTTTGCGTCGAGAGGGCGTTTCGTTCGGAAAAATGTTCGTTTTGCGTGCGTTGGAGAGTTTGCGTGTCGAGTGATGTCGACGTCGGCGATTGAAAATGAGTTAGGGAATTTGTTTCAGTATTTTCTCTTGTTGCGCTGCATTTCGAGTAGGCGGAATCAAGGACTGCGGACTCGGCTTTTAAATAATGCTGAGCGTGTGCTTTATGTCTGACTTTATTGTATTTTAACTTTGGACTTTTTATTTCTGCAAATACAATATATATTTAATGTTTGTGAAGGATCACCCCAGGTTGAACAAATTGAACATTGAACCAATCCAGGAACTCATTCCCTCTACAGCCGAAATGTTAACATGTGTCATTGCAGTTTTCAAGTGGCTTCTGTCGGTTATTTGAGGCGAACCCTTTTAAAGCTCCCTCAAGTTTCAATCAATGTAAGATGTAGTTCGCCTCCATGGTTTGCATACAATGTGGGTAGGCAGTAATAGCTTTGAAACTAAATTGTGCCGCAAATAAAAGAGCGAGTATATACTATTAATTGTATCTGTTTGTTTTCATCAAAGTAGTTTTAGTTTTGAATAAGTGAAATAAAATATCATACTTATTATGATCACGAAGGACAAAATCAACTTATTGTTTCAGATTAGAAGAAGCCTCAAAGGTTTGCTGTAAGAAAACTCTGCTCAGGGTTATAATCGCCTTTGTACAGGTCCTCTATTTCCGTCATTTTCCTATGTTTTGTATTGTGTGCATTAAAGAATTAGGAATTAAGAACTATTTTTCTTTAGCAAATTGTTATTATAACTTATCTTTAGCATGCATAACATTCAATTGAATTTAAAATTCAACCTCAACTTATGTAGGTATGTTGCTGTGCCCTTACAAGTTACATGTTCACCTTAAAGCTCAATAAGACCTAAGCTAATATAAATGTAACATTCAATAAATGAATAAACTCCTTTCACGTAATCTTAACATTTTAAAGTGGGTAAAAAGGCAGTTTTTTCTCAATGATATTTTTTATTTTCTGATCTGGAACACAATTAATTATATTTCAAACAATATCTTCACTTCCCCGTCTCAATACCGCAAGTAAGCCTTCTCCAGGTCCTGTTCTGTAATTATTGGTTGTAAGGCCGTTTCAAGAGGATGCAATCTTGGTTCAAGTTGTAATATCGAATGCACAATGGTGCTTCAACTCCTTGAAAGAAATCAGGTATCTCGAACCATAACATTCCACTGTATATTTGCAGCAAGACCTCTCCACAATCCACAAGCCCAGTCTGGCTCTGTCTTTGGCTTTGGTTTTGAATCTGTGTGAGTGTTGACTAATTAAATCCTACGTCAAAACGTCACACACACAGTATAATACACTGGTGAGCACTCTTAAGGACTCAAAACCAGTAGGCCTACCGCAAGCTCTGTCTGGATCTGTCTCTGGCTCTGGTTTTCAATCTGTGTGAGTGTTGACTTTTAAATCCTACGTCGAAACTATAGCATTTATGCTGAGTGGCGACCAATTTTATGTCATCGTTACTTATTAAAGATTCTTGTATATTATTTGTGGCATAAAATAAATATTTTTTGATTATTGATTTTTTTGAAACGACACACAGTATAATACACTGGTGAGCACTCATATAGACTCAATCAGAGCAGAGACAGAACCAGACAGAGCTTGTGGTAGGCCTACTTATTTTATTTTATTTATGCAGACAAAAAATTCATACTGCAATCTGAAATCTTTCTTCTTTAAAACCGGATCGCATAGTCCTTTATGCGAGACTTGTAAGGAAGTCTGCAAAAATGATAAGATGCAATTTCTCAGATGTATTCCCACGATTCAACTTTTTATTTTCATCAACAAGTTAAAGAGATTCTTTTGTAAGATTGTGTGACTTTTTAAATGCAAAGAGGAACAAAACCATTAATAATAAATAAATTTAAATATTGTTGACAATTCACACACTATCTAGCCCTAAATTAAGCAAAGCAAAGTATTATGGGAAACAGATAGCAGATACTTACATACATATTTTTTTGTAAATACATACTTAGAATTTAATATAACACCCAGACCGAGAACAAACATTTGCCTATACCACACAAATATTTGTTCTCGGTGGAGATCGAACCCACGACCTACGGCACAGAGGGCAGAACTGAGCTGAGAGGCCAGTCAAAATTGAAATAGACTTCGTACGGGAATACAGGACCAGCACCAATACAGTAATTCATGTAGATTTCAGAAGGAATTTCCAGGGTTGTCTAACTTATGGACCTGATGTAAAGATCGATTAGTAGGTACTAAACAAGGTTAACTTCAGTGGGTAGTTCAAATTCCTCACTAGGTTATATAAACATTGGTCTAAAAATCAAATCATCCAATCTAAATAACAAGTCAATCACTTACATCCACGGCCGTTCGCATCCCGAGTAATAAACTAAATTGACATCGGGCCAGTGAAAACTACTCAAATGTGGAGCTCCTCTCAATCCAATGCATTTTAGGAAATTATTTCTCCATCACATTAGGTTGTATTGGTGTGTCGTGGAGCGCGCCCTCAGGCCGTGCGTGAGAGAAATCGGAAATGTATCCCATTTTACCTTATTTCGGACATGTACACGAATGCCAGCTCAGGCGGTTTTTTGGCTAGATGTATCCAAATATCAGGTGACGCATTTCTTATTTTGCTACATTATGATGCTAAATTTATTATTTCCAAATCGTAAATTTAAAATATAGCTTAAAATAAGTGATCACTATCACGGTTATTGTTAAATCTTGTCATGACATATTTTGTTTTTAAAGGCCTGTGCACATCTAGGAGATGGTGAAGGCGAACGCTGTCAAACATCGCTTTCATATTTGACAGCGTTTCACTGATCACCATCGCAAATCGCTTAGATGTGCGCAAAACCTAAGCCGTAATGCTATTTTTTATTAATGTTTTGCTTCATTTTGTTGCCACATCTACAGAAACATTCACGAATACGGAAACGCAGTGGCAACACTATGTTCTCACTACCCCCTTTTAACTCAGTCACAGATGGTGTAACAGTAACAGCAGTGTCACCCGTCTTGAGTGGCTCGGATACATATTCCTTTCCTTGTAGACAAAGTAGGGTAGATTATGTTACAAGGATGTGAAATGTTACAAGGTAGAATTTGTTACCCTGTTCAAGAGAGCAAGACAGGTCTAGAAATTGTATGCTTTATTGGCAGTAACCTTTGGAATTACAATATTGAAGTCATGTTTAGCGATTTTTAGGACGACAAAGGCTAGAATAGATCTTTATAATCATGTTTATCATATAAATACATAATGAAAAATGGGAAAAAAGAAACTCGTCAAGAATTTTACTCGTGGGTTATTATTAGGTACCTACTCGTAATTGGCGTCACATTATAAGTAAATCATTATTTTGTTTTCATGTTTAATTGGAATCTGATGAAATTCCGCTCTGATATTTAACGTTTGATGTTCTCTGTCTGGATCTTATATTGTATTCTTAGAATGTATAACCAAAAAACCAAATTTGGATATATGTACCTATTTTATCATCGATCTGTTTCCTATCATCTCTGCTTTGTGGCTGAAAACTTGTAGTGCTGTGTCGATTGTCCACAATATTTATTTACCTATTCATATTCAACGAGCTGGCTGTTTTCTTTGTAAGCTAACTCGTGAGTTCGACTACTCAAAAACAGATGGCGCTACATTTTTTGATTAAAAAAAAAAACAGTCTCTTCTGTCTCTTTTCTGAAATTGAATGCTGGATCGATTTATCGCTCCCGAAAACCCCTGTATATTAAATTTCATGAAAATCATTAGAGCCGTTTCCGAGATTCAGAATATATATATCTATATATATAAAATAAAGTCGTGTTAGTAGTAGCTATTTATAACTCAAGAACGGCTAAACTGATTTGGCTGAAAATTGGTGGAAAGGTAGCTTAGAATCGGGACAAGGGCACTATGATACTTTTTATGAAAAATAACGGGAACGGGGCGAGCGAAGCCACGAGTGACCGCTAGAGATATATTCACTAGGGCAAGACTAGGATACATGAGGAACAACACATGGGTGTGCGACGAACCGAACATACACTCGGCAGCTCACAGCTCTTGATACGATTACTTGGAACCCAGACGTGACGGACAAGCGGACACCTTCGGTATACAGGGTGTGCTGATATTTTGACAAAAAATTGCATACTAAGTTTCTTAGTGAAGGAAAATTACTAAGCTTTGTATTTTAATGAGCACCTCATAATAACAACAACTATAAAGCAAAACTATGATATTATTGAACTGAACTATTATTTAGGTTTCAAAGAAAAAAAATGTTTTTGGGTCTTTATAATTATTTTACTTGCACGTGTAAGCAATACGTAATGATGGCGTAAACATAGTTCCACGGGATAACAAGGTTCGTCAAATCAAAAATATCAGTCGTTATTTTAGACAAGCCTTAAAAGGATATGTTTTTTTCTGACGGATAAAATCTGAAGCTTAAAAAAATTGATCTAACCCTTACACTCAAAGTCGTGGATGTGGGACCCACGACCCACGAAACGTGGTTTTGCGATTCGCGTACCCACATTGTGGGTACGCGAATCGCAAAACTGAAATGGAGATGGGCAGGGCACTTGGCAAGAAGGGACGACGGGAGATGGACGAAGGCGGCTACAGAATGGTGGCCAAGGGGTGCTCAAAGACCTAGAGGCAGACCACCCGCCCGTTGGTCGAACGACATTGTTGCAAGTGCTGGGAATGAGTGGATGAGACTCGCGAGGGACCGGAAAGAATGGCGCAATAAAGAGGAGGCCTATACTCAGAGTGGGTGCAAACGGGCTGATGATGATGATGATGATGAACCCTTACACTAGTAAACTTTTGAATGTTGGTCCTAACTTTCTTAAAATAAGCACATTATTTATTTAATTTACTGATTTTATTATTATTTTGCAATCCCATGAATGATAAAGAAGAGTCGATAAAACAAACGAACATCTGGAACAGCCTCAATCTACAGCGATTTAAGAACATGCTGTAGATACGTTACCTATATATTGTGTAGTTACTCAAGATAGGTGAAGACGTCTTTGCCTTAGGTTGACAAGTTCGGAGAGCTTTGCCGATGTAGCAAGAGTTCATCTAAGATCTTACGGCCCCATCACACTACCAAAAACGCTTACAGACGAAAATTATATAGTCATAGGTATATTTTTACTTAAAATACAATATAACACCCAGAAAGAGAACGTGAGAATTTGTTCTCGATGGGGATCGAACCCACGACCTACGGCGCTGAAGGCAGAGCTATTACCAACTGAGCTGACAGGTCAGTCAATGGTTGCAAGTCCATCGCCTGATTACATTATCGCAGCAACGTCTTAAGGCCTGCGCACATCTAAGCGTTCTGCGGTGACGATCAGTGAAACACTGTCAAATATCGCTTTCATATTAAACAGCATCTCACTGATAGCCACCGCAGAAAGCTTAGATGTGTGCAAGGCTTTAGAGTATGCACTGAAGGATCGCATCGCTGCACAGACGCTTACAGATTGCGAGTGTAACATAGCCTTTACGGAAGCTTGGAGTACATGAAGATATTGGAATTTGCTTCTGAGAACCAATATTCTAACATCTATTGTATGGAAGGAGAGTATGTTCTTCGAAGCAAGACACAACCGGTACGTAGAATTACATTTTAGCTTAAGATTAATTTAGGAGTGATGTTGGAAGTTATACTAATTAACTCCCACATTGGGAATCAAAGGAATAACAACAAATAAGGTATTTTTTTACAAATAGCTTAGAGCGTAGGTCACAGTTGCAGGTAGTAACTTAGTCATGTTTGACACAGTCCAGCCATCTTTTTTTGATCTACCTCTTTATTCTATAACCACCATCCACACCTCCATACCAAACACTTCAGACAGAGATCATGTCCAAATCTGACCAGGTAAGCGTGAGCTAGGTTGGCAAGCAAAGGACACAAGTATTTTTCAAAGTTCTACAAAACCAAGAGGTCCGCAAGAGATCATGTCAAAATCAGCATAAGCACTAGTTATTTTGAGTAATTTATGATGATCATACCAGACGGTCTATACAAGTAGTTAATTATCGACTTTAGAGAGTTATGCGCCATCATGCCCGATGGAACAACGTTGTCACTAATAGGTGTCAAGTTATTCGTGAGATGTCGACCATGCATACAGATCTTTGCCAGGTATGTAATTAAGAGATTAGAGGGGTATTTGAAAGTGATCCTTGTGGTTTGATTGAATAAGATCCATTTGCCTTTAGCCAGTCCCAAGACAATCAATTGATTGCAAGCATTACAACGCATTATTACCTTTTCATGTATTTTGTACTCATTCAGTTGGTATGGCACCATATTTTAAGTTCGTTAGGACTACTTTTACAGTTATGTTGTAAAAAAATCATACAAAAAACTATGAAAACCAAGCAGTAATTTTTCTATTCAGTTGCAATTTGAGTGGTTTCCTCAACTTCGCTCATAACATGAAAGTATTTTAAGTTGAAGTGTTTAAATCAAGCAAGATGAAACGTGGTGGAATTCATTCATTTATTTTGGCACAATAAGACAAATTGCAGATTTCTCACCCAGGTCACAACCTTCTTTCCGGAGTTCAGAATGCATCCCTGTTCGCATCGGAGTCACGTTCTTCACGCTCGACTAATAACTAATTTATGCTAATATCTCACCGGGCAACGAATAAGTATGGGGGGCACGTATTTAGTTGCTCGAAGGATCTTGACGAATATTTTACCAAGATCCTCTTGCGTTTAGTCGCCTGCATAATTTATGGCGTAAGATTACGGAACACCTTATACGTTAGTTTGTTCAGTTACTGGTTCATTTTTGGGCATGGTGATGGGTCACTGACCATTGAGGTGATGGAGTAAGCAGGTTGGATCTGTTCAAGGAAAGTACAGTATCAGGGGCAACCACCTTTTCACACATGGCTCTTAATGGAAGATATATGCCGGGAACATCGTTTATTCATTCAGAAGTCTTGCAGCACTTCTTGAGCCGAGTCGGTTTTATCTACCGGAAGGACGATGAGCAATACGTCCGGAGTTATTTAAGTCGCAATTTTCCTTATAACTTTTCCTTTCGCTTATAAGGAAAAACAGTGAAAATATTTAGTGTGTTTCGGCGTGGCAGAATTTGGAATTCCAACTTTTGATTCTAAGATTTTATTAGATCCATGTTTTTTTAGAAATATTCTATTGCATTTACGACTCATTTCATTGGAATGGCGACCACGAACCGGAAGATGAAACGTAGGGCGCCCACCCACCGATGGACCAACGACATTGTTAAGATTTGGACCGCGGGAAGTCGGTGGATGGAACGGCTCAGAATCGTTCTTCCTGGAAATGTGTAAGGGAGGTTATATGTCCAACAGTGGACTTCTTCATGCCAACGATGATGATGATGACCTCATTTACAGCTGACAGTAATTTTTATACCTTTTTTGCCTTTATAACCTGTTCATAACCAAATTAATAACTACAGTATTCAAACAACAATAAAATGGGCAACCAGAGGCAGACCAAGAAAGATAGAAATCAGGTTATTTGGAACACGCAACAGACCCGTGACGTAACAGCACGCAATCAGACAGGGCCGTTCTGGGAAAGAGTAGGGGTGGTTCTGGGAAGGAGTGGAGTTTGTTTTGAGGAGAAATGGGGGTTGTTCATGATATGGTCCAAAAGCTAAGGCCCAGGCATGCTGAGGCTTGGATTTTATGTGATCCTAAAAATTGGGCCAAAACCCCTTTTGAGAAAAATTGCCAATTTAGCAAAGACTACATGGTCATAACTTCAGAACGATTATAATATTTTCAATGAAATCCTGTAACAGCATGTTTGCATCTTGAGATTCGTGGACCATCGTAACATGAGGAAGAGTTGGAGACTCCATAAAATAAGTCTAGTAGAGCAGCTGGTCTCTTAAGTTTTAGATATTGCTGAAACTTAAACCACGTTAAATTAAAGTAAACTTACGTGCCAGTATGCTCACGCCTCGAAATCGCTTATCGTACTACTATGATACTATTTATACTTCTATTTCTAGTTTGGCGTTGACCAAAAATTTCTTGGAAGGCAACAAATCCTTTGTGCTCATCAAAATGTTTTAGCTGCATGTTCCACTGTGAACCAAAAGCCAGAAGTCATAACATCGGATAGAACTGACTCGCCAGGCAGCACTGCTCTGAATCCTCGTCTGTCCGCATTTTAGGGCCACGATTTTCCACATCTCAGACAGCATAGTGTCAGTAATACAATGGAGCGTTCCCGTCGAGTGGGAGGCTCTTATCGATCTAGTGGGACGTCATCGGGCGATACGGTCGACGCAAAAAGCGTGTCAGTGGGCACAAAGCCTTTGTCGTGGGACCGGACGCCGCTCGCCGCCGCCGCCGGCTTTGTTTGCTGTTTAGTACTCGCTGAAAGTGGCGATTTTAGTGTCCGTAAGTTAGTTCGACCTGGGTACTAAATGATACGATAGTGGCGAGATAGGAGACTGTTTAACGCGTCGTTTGATGTGAGGATGTCGATGCTAGCTTTGGCGGTCTTTTATCGGAGCTTCGTCACGTTTTTCTTTGCTGAATTGAAGTTTCCTTTTCGCGCTATCCAAGAAGTATGAATTTTAAGTCACTTTCGTCTTGCAAGACCCTGCTTTTATTGGTGTCTTAAGTACCAAACTTATAAATATAAATTTGTTTAAAGTGTGCGAGTTTATCGAGCGTAAGTGGATGGCATCTTAGGGCGATGCCAAACTTGGTAAGGCGACGAAACTCCGCGATGTTTTCACTCAAAATAATAAGTTCCGAGTCTCAGCGAGCAAATTTTTTCGCGAACTTGGTGTAATGGATTGTTGGAAACTTCGATAACTTTCGGAAACCGCTCTTCGATTTTATTTTGCGAAAGAATTTTTTAGCCAATTTCTCTCGGGAAAAGTTTGAAATCTTCCAGTCACCCTTGAGCAAATAGCGTCGTGATGGGATTAATCTTTCGAATTATTTTACTTTATTTTGAGTTTCTAATTGATTTAATTTCTTTGTACGAAATTAAAAGACCGGTTTTATCAATTTTTGCTCTCAATCTTAAATTCTGCAGTTTTTGAAATAGTTCAAACTTAATTGCGTTTAAGTATTACCTACTGACGAATTATATAGTAAAATTATATATTTAAAACTAGCTAGAAAGTTACAACAAGAGGCTAGCCAAGATAAAAAGTTACACCATGAAACCTATTAACTGAAACCTAAATTTTCAAGGTAACATAATCAAAATTCAATAGAGAAGTTTTTAATTAGTTCACAATTATAGCTCACTGAAGCTATACTCAATTAATCTACAAAACCACATAAAATAAGGCGCGTCACGCACAAATTTACTCGTAATTGAATCACACCACCGCGAGTACATTATAGCTAGAGAGTCAGTGGTGTATTTCTTTAGTAGCCAATTGAATTATACTGTCGTTGCTTCAAAATTGGAATACGATCCATTCACGCTCAGTAAAAACCGTAAATACAGTAAAACAGGGTTTGGCCAGGGAAGTATACTACCACCACACCTAGTACCCGTGAAATTATTGGCACGTATTGGCTGAACCTGCATGCCTTAAGTTGATGGACGCAAGGCAGTGCATCATAGGGCATGTACTGACGTGCGTGACCTACGAGGCAATGTTTTGCTAAGGGCCTATAGACTTGGTCGCGTGGAACTGACACCTATAGACTCACCTAGCTTTAAGAAGTTTCAAAGTGGTTCTTGTGATACTATTGAATAAATACTTATTTGACTTTGACTAAACATCAAGTGGGAAATATGCTTGTTCCACCACTAATTGCATTAAAAAGTAAGAAAATTATCACCATCAAGTGAGTCATACGCTATGAAATGAAATGATTTGTTGTTTGCTTGAAGTATGGTTGTGTTAAGGTCTTTTAATCAATTGAGTTCACACACTTCACCACTTAACTCAGCATGCAAAAAAGAAATGACATAGTTTGGTATTTATCAAAATTAATTCATTTTTCATTTCATTAAAAAAGAAATAATTGGATAGCAATGTCAATAAATAATTATTATGCTACCTACATCCTAGTTGCACAAAAAAAAGTAAGAAAAGCACCACCAACTCTTGGGTTTTGGCGTCTAACCCCAACAATTTCTGTTGTTGGCACATTGATGGTGCGTAAAACAAATACTATAACACTCCATCCGTCAAGGGAGGGAAAGTTAATAAAATTCATGTATCGGAAACTTATAACCGTGAAATATTGAAAGGGTGTGACTTCAAGACGTTTGCGTGTTTTTATTTCAATAACAGTGAATAATGAATAATTTGTAAATATTATATTTTTTATGTGGTTTTACATAGACTTACACAGTCGAAGTAAAAATCACAAGAAGAGACTCGAGTTTTTAGAGCCAAATTGGATTTTTCATTAAATATCAATATTCCATGAGCTTTTAAGTCCAAACAAGGTGTACTAACTATAGGTAGTACTTATAAGTACTTATGCCTTGGGGTTAACTTGATGATTTTTTGCCAAGTCATTATTAACTCATGATAAATTTCATCGTTTTAGGAATAGAATCTGAGAAATCTTAGAAATTAATTTCCGGTCAATTGAGTGACTGAAATAGTATGTTTTGTTCACTCAATTGACCTAAATACCCATGACGTCTACCCCGAAGATTAGTCGCCGAGACACAGCGGCACCGAGCACATCAGCATTAAAATAAAAATAAGGATTGCTCATAAATAGTCTACACAAAGACAAGATATACGGTTATAGCACTGGACCGGTCTGTAAACTCCTGTGGTACCTATGACTTCAAATGAACGTGATTTGTTTGCTTTGTAGCGTTGTATCGCATGTATTGCTGTTGTTATGAGCATTTGCGAGGTTGTCAACATTATAGTTACAGACATGACGTTTTTATTACCAACAAAAATGCTCAAGGCAGGGGCGTAGCTACCGCCGTATTTGCCGTATCAATTATACGGGGCCCCCGGGCCACGGGGGCCCCCAAAGTGTGTAAGGAAAAAGGATAAAAACTTTCTAATTTATTTTATTTTACAAATGACAAAATTCTATAAAGCAATTCCTTTTTTTCCCGCCTTAAGCGTGCGTTCAAAAGTTGGCAACACTACATCGTTATGGCGGGCTGCGGGACTTCCCCGTTTTACTTACTTCATCTTCAACTCAGCGGGGAATCCCCGGGAATCCTTCAAAAGGAGAGTGAATATTTAAAATTCGATTTTTATTTGTAAAATGGGTAAATTATGTGATAAATAAATATTATATTTTTTTTCTTTTGTGAAAAATCTTTACCTCCATATAAGGGCCTCCAAAAAAATGTTTATACGGAGCCCCGACAAGGCACGCTACGCCACTGGCTCAAGACTGCGTGATCTCTAAACATCACTAAAGCTTACACGCCTTATTTATTTAGTTTTACCCAGTAAGAAGAATAATAATTATAAAATTAAATTAAGTACTTGTGTGTTACGGATTTTTTTCTGTTTTTCTCTGCGTGTGTTCGTCTGTTGTAAGTACTATTGTCAAACCTCGGAAAAAGGGGAAGTTTTTTTTTATTTTCATTAAAAGATTTTAGAAAAAAGCTTTTTCTCTATGTAAAAGAACCAAAAATGTTAAAATGTAGATTCTTATGCAAAGGGTTGCGGGTTTAACTAGCTACATGTCACCTTAAAATGCTTTCCCCTCACCGTGTCCAATCGGTCATCGTAAGCCATTCCCCTTTGAGAAAGGTCACGCCGGTATTTTTTGGCGCCAACACGGCAGAAATAAATAAGAATGGCTTCGATGCCAGTCCACCCTTTTAGAGGGCACATGATAGATGAAGGCCGTTCTCTATGGTAGCGCTGGAATTAACGTTGAAGAGCTGGCAAGCACTTTTGGACAGGTGGGCTTAATCATTTTTGGGAAGGATTTTATAGGAATTATTTGAAAATATATGTGAAAATAAAATGTAATGCATAGTATTAGTGATGAGTTTAAAAAAAAAAGTCGAGATAAAAGAAAAAGTCGATGTCGTATATTATTATGGAAGTCGAGGAGGTCGCATTCGAAAGACTTAATTGGAGAAAACTGCATCAAAACCCCGACAAGAGCTAAGCTCTTAAATTTAAGAAGAAGAAGCGTATTAGAGTATTTTGACATTACGAATATCGTTAACTGAACTTTTAAGTTGGAAACAATTTTAAATATTTAAAAGGTAACAAATTTGTGAAGTAAAAAAGTATTTTTTATAGTTATGATACTCATGAAATCGCACTAACAATGCATGCGCATTAGCTATGATAAACAGCAAAAAGAGTAAAAGTAAAATTATCTTTACCCCAGCATTTTTATTCAAAATCATTATACTTTAACCCCTTTATAGCAGGAAGGGAGGTTGCGGATAAATGGATAAGTCGTGTCACAAGAGAGCGTTTCCGACGCGGGAACTTGCAACCGCTTTGCGTTTGCTACCTTGCTTGTCACACTTTACTATAAAGTACTATACTATATTATATTGCTATAATTATAAAACCTACCCTTATTTTAACCGACTTTAAAAAGTGGAGGTCTCAATTCGGTTGGTTTCTTATGTTTTTGTATAATTATGCTTGACAAAGTTCCGTCTTATAAAAATCGGTTATGAAAATTATTCCAATTGGTTCCACAGAAATTTCATCAAAATCGGTTGGTTCAGCACTTTCTAAGTCTGATGATGATTATTTAGTATTTTCACAGGCAAAACTGGAAAATTCTTCAAATTGGTCCCATACAAATTTCATCAGAATCGGTTCATCAGTGTTTCTCATTCAGGCTGATGATGATGATAATTAGAATTTTTACAGGTTAAACTACCTTTTGCTATATTATATCGTAGTTTATAATAAATCCGGGGTTTTTGGACGATCATTAAAATCGTTTATAAAAAGTTTCATTAGGCCCAAGGCGAGAAATACTTCGGACACGGGTGACACGGGTAGACCTAGCGATAGAAGGGTATTTCCTTTTCCTGTGAACCGGGAGGGGCAGGGAGGGGGAGGGAGGTGCTTTGTGAGGCTATAACCGGAAGCCAAGGGTTTGAGGACGGAGGGTAATGTCAACGGAGGTATTAAGGAGTTTCTTTACGATGCAGTGTTGATTGTAAGATGAATTTAAAATGCAGAGCCATGGACTTCGTGACAAATCATGTAAACCTTTTGAGTAGCTATAGCTGACCGATGTAAGCAATCAAATTTTTTGAATCAAAATCGCAATTTGAAAATCAAATTTAATTTTATTGCATAAACTTAAGTCTCCATATGCTGCCGGGATATATAGAGATACTTTGTCACTAAAGACGTAAATTTTTCACACAGAATCAACTAACCCCAAACTAAGCAAATCTTATACCATCGGGAACCAGATTCCTGATAAGGATCTTACTCCGCTTTAAGGTGTTCTATAAGATAATTTTTGCAATAATTAAATTATAACAGAATGTAAGCACTTATATAATTAAAAAAACTATTATTATGTGACATTATTTGAATAAAATCGCCAATATAAAGCTTCCGGAAAGCTGCCAAGAACATTTTCGTAGCCTAAAAATTTTAACATTAACCAGCATCTACATATTCGAAGCTTGCAAGTTTGTAAGAAAATACCCACAATTTTTCGTATTAAAAACTGACCTGCCACGGCGTTACCCATGCAGGTATAAGCACAAATTAGTACTGCCTAACTCTAAATTAAAAATACACAGTTCCGGTCCAACAACAATGGCATCAAAAATTTATAATAAAATCCTCGAACAAATAAAAGACGTAGAAAAGGATAGGACATTCGAATATAAATTAAAGGACTTATTGATAAAAAAATGCTATTATAATTTAAATGACTTTTTCAATGATACACTGCCTGCGTTATAATACTAATTTAATTGACTTCATAATATAAAAATAACAAATAGCTTTTAATTTATCTATTTTTTCAGACTTCGGCCCGCTTCCACTCCAGATATTGCTATGCCCTGAACATTAGGGCCTATTATGTATTTACCATTTTTAACTTTAAGACCTCATCATGTAACATAATAATTGCAATAAATAATATGAGTATGAGTAAAACAAAAACTATATTTTTTACTCCCGCAATCCATAACTTTTTATCCTTGCTTTTGGTACAATATAAGAAACTTAAATATCGTATTTACATTGGTATGTTTTTTGTACGAGAGAACGTCGCAAAACAAATTTTACGTCGCTAAGAACTCGATTCCGCCTTGCCCCATTCAAAAGGCCAGGAACTCAGGTACTTACAGAGCTAAAACCAATCTAAGCTACTTCAAATATGGCACTATCGAAGAATTGCTCGCTCGCGCTGCAATCACGGCTAAATGGCTACTTTTAGTGCGGACAATAATAATTTTAGTTGGCCCGAGTGCCGATAATGGCTACAATTTCCGACGATTAGCCGATTTTGCAGGACACTTGTAAAAATGGACGTAGCCACTTCACTTGTGGTAATGGAGCAGATTAAATCCTGCTGGCCGTTCTTGTGTTCGGAAAATGAAGGTACTTAGTATAAATATCTCATTTATCATTGAATAGATAAACGACTTTTATTTGAGTGTGTTTTTTGTTGTGGCTATAGGGACATACACATTTTTAACAGGATACGTCATCGGTGGACGTACTCGGTGTGTTACGTCATGAAATCTGTGATAAATAAGGCTACCGTCCTGCAACCGTCCAACATCAGTCATCATCCACCACCAAGGAATAAAAGGTCTGCGCACATTTAAGCGATGGCGAGGGCGTCAGCGGAAACGCTGTCAAATATCGCTGTAATTTTTTTTTATCTTATTTATAACCATTGTCATATCTTTACAGCTTTATTTTTTTCATCTTTTTATTTGGCATCGTATCAGCTGATCGCCATCGCCTAGATTTGCGCAAGCCTTAAGACCGACATTCATAATTTTGATCAAGGATCGAATTAGTATTTAAAATACATATAATTTTAAATATTTTGTTCTTTTGAATTAAAATAGAGCAATGCTAGTTTTAAATCGAGAAAATATATTCGAGTCAGATATCTCATAGAAAGCACTCACCTCATACAGGGGTGGCGCGAACGGAAGCCCCACTAATGCATCCGAATGCACCCGCGCGCTGTGGCAGCCCTGCGCCACGCGATCAATTCATTACCCGCTATTGTGTCGCTAATAACATTTTTATCAAAATCAATACGGGGTCATATGATTCAGGTGCAATTTGGATTTACTAGCTCGGTTTCTTACTCGAATATTTGTTCTTCATTCTTTCATCTTCTTTCATTATTCAAGCTCTGCTTAATTTGGGGCTAGATAGTGTGTGTAGATTGTCTATAATATTTATTTATTTATTTAACTTCTTTAAATTAATGTCCAGCTTATTGGATCTTCTCTCTTTTCTTCTTCTTCTTCTTGTCTTTAGCCTACTTTATGTGGGGTCGTCACAACATGTTCTCCTCTTCCATTCTCTTCTATCAGCCGTCATCTCTGTATTCACTTCTTTCTTATCCATATTGTCATCTTTCAGACTATTCATCCATCTTTTCTTTTTATTGTTTCTATTGACTGTTCACCACACAAATATTTGTTCTCGGTGGGGATCGAACCCACGACCAGACTCCGAAGGCAGAGCTGAGGCTGAAGGCACCAACTGAGCTGAGAGGCCAGTCAAGTCCAGTTGACACTGAAAACCCAAAATCGACCGACAAAAGCTCAGTATACATGACTTGTCAAAACAATAGGCATACATACTGGTAAGTAGGCATATAGTGCGCGGCAGGAACGTGCAGTGATGGCCCTCGATGGGTTCAAGTGGCCACGAGAGCAATCCACTGGTCGGAGAGCCACCGCGCTAGACGTGTCAATGTCGCCGTTGGGCTTTACGGTGTACATGTTATGGACCAAGTGATAAATTGGGCATTATACATGATGCCCGGTCATAATAAAAAATGCCCAATATAAGAGTCATCATCATCATCATTATCAGCCTGAAGAAGTCCACTGCTCGACATAGGCATCCCCTACACCTTTCCAGGAAGAACGATTCTGAGCCCTTTCCATCCATCGACTTCCCGCGATCTTAACAATGTCATCGGTCCATCTGGTGGGTGGGCGTCCTACGCTTCGTCTTCCGGTTCGTGCATGGTCGCCATTCGAGGACCTTTATTCCCCAACGGTTGTCGGTTCTTCGAGCTATATGGCCTGTCCATTGCCACTTCAACTTACTAACTCTACGATTATGAGAGTGCAATTTGATAATATATTTACTCAAATAATCAAATTCACCGGGCATTATACATTGTCCATCACCTTTTGGGCAGATTAATACAAACATATTTAATTGCTATTTATTTATTGTTATTGTCATGTAACTTAAAATAAACTCAATATTAAACCATTTAAATAATCAGACTCATTATTTGGATTATTTATCAAGGACACACTAAACAAACACTTCTTGCAATTGTATACTTACTAAAATATTTAACTTTTTACACAAAACTTTAACTTGAAAAGTACATCCTATTGGTTTCTGCTACTAAGATCACTCATCATTTATTTTAGCATAGAAATGTAAAAATGAAGCAGACTTATGCAAGCCCCGAAATACAAATAAAAATACCTATTTCGATAATAAGCGAATACATCAAAATCAACGAAGAAGAATAACACAAACAAGTACGTTCTATATTTAAAGCTAAAACTCCACTTGGTATAAAGTGAGCTGAGACAAGGGAGGAAGTAGGCAACGTTGATAAAATTAATGATTTTCGTACAAAGTGCCCGTGCCCGGGTTAAAGTAGGGCATCTTTCCCCATGCTGTCGACAACCGACCTTTTCCTTCGGGTCGCTGTCGGAAGGGCCGGTTTTGGTAAAAACAGTGTTGGAAAACACGAAAATAGAGCCATATTTATGTAGGGGAAAGTGGGGGAAATACGAACACCTAAGGGAAAACTTAAATAAAACAGTGGAATTTGACCGCAGAGTTTTCCAATTTATTGAATTATAAAGTTTACTTATCTGTCTACCTAATTCGCTTATCAACATTTATATTTTTTTAATAAATTGCAACAATATGAAGGAAAAACAAAACCCTTAGTGTTCGGCTTTGCCCGACATTAGTCGGGTAAATACGAACACCAAGTGGGGTAATTACGAACTAACATTATTAAGGACAGATATCACATTTAAAATAATTCGACGATTTCTAACAGAGAAACTGCATGCGTGCAGGTTGCGTTTGCTAATAGTCTTAAATAAAGGGATTCGTCTTGTTTTAAGAACATCATAAGTTTCTGCTGCTTTACCAAGAGTGAGTTTTTTTATTTTAACATCGTGTAGCATTTTTGAGATTTTCTAGACCGTACTTCAATTCAGTATTTTTTTGTAAGTACGAGGCATCTGTGACAATAATAAAAAAAGTTGAACGGGGAGCCAACGCACGAGAGTGGGGTAATGCCGAATGTTCGAGATTGCCCGACATGAAGTGTTCGTGTTTACCCCGCGGGCTTGAAAATAATAAAATGCCAAAAAACAAATAAGGTTATATTTTTTTGTCAACTGCGCCATTGTCATTTAGCTGGTTGATATGTGATTAATCCACTACGTAAAAGCTGAACTACTATTGCAGATAGAAATAAAGCTACATCAACTTAATTTTACCAAAAATTTACATATAGGACAGACAAAATATTAAAAAATGCATACCGTGATAAGTACGAGCGTGCGCGTCTCCCGTGTTGCTGACTGGCACTAGTAGTGATGTGATCTCCGAAATGGCGGCAAATGAAATAAGGCTATCTCTTTCTAACATAGTAGAACCATCGAATTCGGAATTACCCCGCGTTCGCGTATCCCCCACTTTCCCCTACCAAACGCCAATAGAACGAAGAAGGTGCGATAGAATTTATAAAAAAACACAAACTTTTCAAAAATTCAAAATTAGAATGGTATTTTGTATAACATCTACTTCTTTTTCTTAACTGATGGCATCTGCCCATTGGAACAATTTTGTCCATGTCATGTGATATACATATTACATAAATAAAGCAGTTTTAGGCCCGTATTCTGAAACAGTGTTTGAGTCCGAGTCAAGCATAGATTTTGTCATTTTTCAATGAAGAACTGTCAAAAATCTATGCTTGAGAGTGCTTGACTCGACTCAGACTCAAGCACTGTTTTTTAATACGGGCCTAAATCAAGCCAGCCAATAGGCCTAGGCAATCAACTGTGACCTGCGATGGCGATCAGTCTATCACTGTCAAATATTGTTGTGATAAAGCTGCTTAGGAGTACTGAATACAATCTAAACTGGTAATTAGAATTTATCCGTTATGCAACAAGCATGACAATAAGTCCCACAAGTTACAAAATTTCAGAAAACCATTAAACTTTTCACCGCGCCATAATATATCAGCGCTGAAAAATTATTCCCTTGCAAAAGGTTAGGCTCAAAATCGTTAGACTGGTTAAAAATTGTTTTTTCCCAAACAAAACGTCCATTAAACGCGAATTCAACCCCATCCCTTCCTGGTATTATAATAAATGGCGCAATAATGCCACAATATAATATTAACACAAAGTTAAACGCGTTTTTATTTTTCCCGCCGAAACTTCAGCGTATAGGGCGCCATTTTCTCTTCACGTTAAAAATGTGGACGATAAAATAATAAATGGCAAATGTTTATCAAATTGAATGGGGTGAAGTGTTTGTGATGCAGTGTGTATAGACAATTTCAAACTATGCCTCTAGGTCCAAGCAGGTTTTTTTTTGTCAAATGAAATACTTTTTTTTGGAAACAAAGTACAAGGTTAAAATAAAAACATGTATAAAACTATGTCGCAGCTTGGTCGCAGCCAATAACGCCTTCTTTTTGACAGGTGTCATCCAATTTAAATAATAGTAGTTAGGAAAATTAATTGTGTATATAAATCAGTTCATAGGATTTCACAATTAATTTTCTTACCTACTATTATTTATATTGAGGTGACGAAAGTATACACTGTATACAGGGTCAGGTGATAACTCTTTACTCAAACCTCTTTTAGCTTTAGGTACGATGCTTTGGTAGAACTTGGTTTCTAGATGAGTATAGACTTCCATCTTTGGACCGATGACATTGTGTAGGCGGAAAGACAGTGATGATTGAAGAGAGCCCAGCACCGTCCTTCCTGCAGCCTTACCACGTCTGGTGAAACTCACAAAAATTTGAAGCTGATTAGTTATAGAATCAAGAGTTGTCTATGTTCGGTGATTGGTGAAGTTAGCCACGCATAGACGGCTCCTGATTTCAACCAACCTTAAATCTTTTTCAAAGCTTGCAGTCACTTGGTTGGAATCAGGTGTTGTCTTATGCTGGTCAACTTCACTAGTTTGCCGGTAAGGCTGCTGGACCAGTGACTCTACAGGCTGATGACGATGATCTCTAACTAGTCTGTGAATAGTAAGCCCACCCTCTCTTAAGAAAGCCCCCTCCCCCTGTCACCTGGCTTTAATTGAATAATCCCCGTCATTAATCATAGGACCCCGTCTGGAGGCGAACTGAAATTACTTTCAGACACTTCTTACGACGAATCGAGAAGTTACTTTGAAACAATAGATGATGATCGATAGTAAAGCAACTTTCAAACTCAATTGCTAAAAGATATTTTCATGTAGAATCATACCTCTTTTTATTCTAATACTTTGCATGCATTTACAAATAAAAAGTATTACCTATATCAGCTATCTGGTTCCCATAATACAAGGTCTTTTTAATTTAGGACTAGACTAGATAGATAGTGTTGCGTGGATTGTCCATTAAATGTATTTATTTATGTATACATGAGAAGACACTGAGTCACAACAAGAGTTCTGTAAAACTTATTTACTGTTATTGCTAAAAACAGCTCAGTCCAAGCAAAGCAAATCACAAGAAATGCAAGCTAAATTTCATCAATCGATCCTAAGGTTTAGCCATGAATACATAAAAAATACGGGTGTAAGTACGGACGGACAATGTGCTTGTTGGCTAAGATATTCTCTACAAGAGTAAAAACTGTTAAACACGGTGAAGTAGATTTATTTACTAAGTTTTACTTTAAGTACCTAGTCCATGTATATAAAAATTCCACGTCTCACGTGTAGCACACAAAGAGACGTAGGTACCTACATCAAAGTCTAAACCCCACATACGTACCCATGACCTGCCCGTCCCACACTTTGCCATAGAATAACAAACATCTACTATGCATTTACCTCAGTAAATGCAGACAGGAAACCCCATCTCCTTAACCTACACAAACAAACCCAGTACACACAACTAAATCACTTTGTAAATCACACGCACACATAGGAGCGCCCCTTTGTCTTAGCTAAGTGTCAACCAATAAAAACAAAGGATTCGAAAATGGAACAAAAAGTGCTGGCCAATCGCTGTGAGCGTCACGCGTGTTGATGCGCGGCTATTGGCTTGGAAAAATCCGTTTAGCTCCGATGACTCTGGCTAGACGTTGAGATTGATGCCACGACGTTCTATTTACTTGGGTTTTATTTACTCAAGAAATATTCAGGTTGAGAAATACTTAGATAACTTTCAGTTTCTTTTGCCAACATGTCAGTCTCATGTGGCACACAATACTTTTTAGTCAGCCTGAAGTTTGGCGAAGTTTATGAGCCCATCATAAATCATATACATACTACCTACCTACCTACCTAGGCGTACTAAACTCTTAAGTACCTATGTATAAGTATAAACTATCGAAGCGAATTTCAGTAAAGTTCATACTTTCTGCAGACATAATCTAACCAACCATAATATAACTAAAGGTTATTTTGCAAGTAAAATCAATTAACAATATTAAATCGGTCATGATTTTGACTTGAGCATGAAACCAAAGTTGGTGTCTAAAGTTTCATCCTCAGACCAATTGCCCAACAAAAGGTTTGCTCTTGACCATCGTACTTGAACTTTCACACACATTAACGACTTAAACAGTTCTTAGTTATTGAAGAGTTCATAACTTCCTGTCAGTACCAAGACTCGTATGTTCACGTGTGAGCGGAGGAAGGGGGGGCTAAAGGGGGACGGGGGGGGTGTTCAGAGGGTCATTTATCATTCATATCATCTTCGCTCCACTTCGCTCGCCGCCACGCCGTAAATAAATAAGAACAGACTCATCTTTTACAGCCGCTTGCTACAGCCTCACTCAAAAGACCCCCTTACCTCCATCAGTATAAAGCTCATTATCCATCTTCTGTTTACAAGAAGTTACTTCTTTCTGGATGCAGCGGTTTTGTTAGGGATCGTAGGTAACTATGCATGTATTATAGATACGTGTAGATAGGTTATGTGTTGTGTTTGTTTCTGAGTCAGATCACGCGTTTCATGAACCTTGGTATCAGAGTAGATTGCTTATTTTGGGAAGGCTGTTTTGAAATAAGGTTAGATATTCGTAGTTTTTACCACACCATACGCATCATAAGTTTTATTGGCTGGCTTCTCAGCTTAGTGGGTAGTAAGCTCTGCCTTCTGAGCCGTAGGTCGTGGGTTGTGTGTGGTGAAACTAACTTATCTTTCTCACTTCTTGCTTCAACTGATTAACTGAAAAATGATGTTCAACCATCCCAATTATAAAATGAGCACGATTTGAACCCACTAACCGTCCGCATTTGGCCAGCATCAGCATCAACAGCCCGAAGAAGTCCACTGTTGAACAACTCTTATACATTTCTAGGAAGACGGTTTCAGCCATGGGATTCCCCATTCTAAATAAATCTGGATGAATTTTATCAGTGATATTGAGTGACATGTGACTCTCTTCCTATTGTTACCCTCTTGAAGAGCCTAACCAATACAAGTAAGCCTAAGCATCTACTAGCTACTACCAATTATTTAACCAATTTCGTATAAGCTTCTTAGATCTATCAATGGAATAAGAATACCTAGAACACACGAGAGTCTCCAACAAAGCACCCCACAATTGCGAAACCTTTTATTATCTAAGCATATTACGTGATTTCCAAATAAGTACGCTCGCTCGTTCTAAGAAGATTAACAGCGATTGGATGTTCCAAGAAGGTCCACGCCTTTTCTCGTAATACCAAGGTAAGACAGCTTAAAGCCGAGCGTAGCGATCGATGACCCTTTATAGCTCGGCCTATCAGCAATTATCGGAAGACGAAGCAAGTTGCAAAGCACAGTAATAAGGTCGTGTACGAGCTGAAGGCGCGTTTGTTTAGTCCGTCGTAATTGCTCGCTGCACCTCTGCCTGACGAGTCGCCGGCACAAAAACTCCTAAATCCAGTTCATTAGGGCTCTATTCAGAGCCCACCCCTGGATGGAGATACGCGGTGATTACTGCAACCGCTCCCGACGGCTCACGAATAAAGACTGCATCATAATTTCACCAGATACACCCTCGTGTCACATTAGAAGGAATAGCGAGCTTAATTCTGCTGTATAGGGTCTCATTTCGAATTGTGTACAGCCACGTCACTTGCACAATGATATGTAAAAATAATGAACAAACTTGCGCCAGTGTTGAGGGAATCTGTGTCTTGGATTGTTGATGCGAAGGTGGAACTTGGCTTGGAAGTTATGGGAGGAGATGCTTTGTATATTAATAGGAGGAAAAGTTTCACCGGCAAGGTTGTCGCAGTTGTGATTCAATTTGGACGCTAATTTAATGACGTTGTCGTGGAAGCAAACAAATTGATATTCATATGGGACCACCGTAGTCATGTTTTGTTTATGTTTTTCGCTTTAGCTCAGCTTACGGTAAGTTGACGTGAAATAAATTGACTGTTAACATTTCTGAAAACGTTGATCACACGTCGTTTTATTTTCTTTTTTTTTTCGTGAATTATTAGTGGTCGTATTTTCACCTTTGATCGCTGGACATGCATGCACTGAAGCATTACGTCCTCTTCATTGAAAACCTCGACATGGTATAGTTTCACCACGACCAATAGTATTAGGCAATTAATATTGCACATCGGCTAATTTCGGCTTCATAGAGCGTAGTGTGCGTCAGAAAGAGATAGCGCTCTACAAAAGCAGGAAAGCCGATGTGCCATATTTATTGCCTACAGCCGTGCCAGGGCATTTTTGACAGACCTAATATTTCAGAGCAATTTTTTAATCTCATATTGTCAAAAACACAAACTGTGTTTTTTTATCCACAAATAGCTTTGCATAGAGAAAAATTTTGATTTTTCTTATCGTAATAAATCTTTGAATGTGATTTGGCTGCAGGCACTGGTGTCTCTTAAGGCCAGTCTATTAGTCTTACATGGCTGGTACTATTAGGCATTGGCCCTCTTTCCCAGCTCACACAAGTAGGTAATTGGAGTGTCCGCGCAGACCGCCACAGCGCATTGTTAGTGTCGTTACACCCTTGTTATTCAATTCAACAATTGCGCATGCGGCTCCTTGTTTCGAGATTGAGGCTAATCTACAAATGGATTCGAAGAAGTTCGAGTTTTAAGATTGGCTTGATAAACAGATAGATTTAAGCTAAATTGCAATTATCAAAAAAGTTCAGCAAAACGGTTTATATTATTTTTTCTTTTTAGGGTTCCGTAGCCAAATGGCAAAAACGGAACCCTCATAGATTCGTCATGTCTGTCTGTCTGTCTGTCTGTCCGTCCGTATGTCACAGCCATTTTTCTCCGAACCCGTAAGAGCTAGACTGATGAAACTTGGCGAGTAGATGTATTCTGTGAACCGCATTAAGATTTTAACATAAAAATAAAAAAAAAACTATAAATTTCGGGGGTCCCCATACTTGAAACTGAAACTCAAAATTTTTTTTTTCATCGAACCCATACGTGTGGGGTATCTATGAATAGGTCTTCAAAAATGATGTTGAGGTTTCTAATATCGTTTTTTTCTAAACTGAATAGTTTGCGCGAGAGACACTTCCAAAGTGGAAAAAAGTTGGTCCCCCCCCTCTAACTTCTAAAGTAAGAGAATGATAATACTAAAAAAAATATATGTTGTACATTACTATGTAAACTTCCAACGATTTTTGGTTTGAACGAGATCTAGTCAGTAGTTTTTTTTTTATACGTCATAAACCGTAAACCGCAATTTACCTTTCGACGAACTACAAGAACCTTATTATGTTACATCAAGTAACATAATATAAAGGTTCTTTAAGTTCGTCATGCTACGGAACCCTTCATGGGCGAGTCCGACTCGCACTTGGCTGCTTTTTTTTACTTGTACATAAACCATAGAGAGATCTGATATTTAGAAGAGGCAGACAGTTTTGAGAAGGCACTAGCTATGAAATAATTTTTGGAAGTTGGCACCCCAAGTTGTTTTTAAAAGAGATGTCATAATATTTTTGACTCTACCAACGAATCTACGTGGGATTCCACTATTTTACATAATATGTATAATATGTTATGTTTTATTTAATATTTTGAATACCCTAAAACACAATTGTGTTTCCGTCCAATAGCAACACATTTAAAACAATTTCCATTTACAAAATCTTCCGTATTCCAAAACGACAACAAATCAATTGCGCCCGACAGATGTATTGATACCTTTTTACGAGTACATCCAATGTCATCACAGTTGGATTTAAATTTAATTTCATATCGGCGCGAGCATTGAGTTGTCCTGTTATTAATACCTGTTGCAAAAATGTGTAGTAGCCCTGTGGGCATTGTACTGATTTAATATGAAAAGTGAGAATGATTTGGGGATTATCTGGCCTGTACCTTTACCTAATTCTAAGTGCATTTCCAAAAACCCCGTACTAGCAATTGTTTTTAAATATTACAAAGAAACAAAACACACAGCATGAATCTTTGATAGTTACGTCCATATTACAGAAACATTGACTGTGCACTGTGTCTGGGGTGTGTGATTTGCTGTGCACGTTTCGCTGTTTTTTGTTATATGTGTTTGAGATTGCGTACCTACTAGGTACCTGAAACTTATGTTTCCTTTTATTCGATTGATTTAGCACAGACAACATATTTAAATGAATACCACCAAGACTCACTCCTGTCATTTGAAAGCCTTATAGTTTTCGTAAATTTTCCTAACACACATATTGCTACACACTTTTGAACCACGTCACATAATCGCGTTACCCAGTCCACTAGTGGGGATTACTCGCTTTTTAATAAAGTACCGACGGGGGGTGAGTGGGGACATTTTTACACAAAGAGGATTACTTCGGCCACGTTTATCTGCACCTTACAGCTCGGCTTAGGCTAAATACCCTGCACTTGTGAATATGGTGGCTCTTTCTAAGAGAATTTCAGTTGCCCTCGTCGCTTAGTTGGTAGTAGCTCTGCCTTCTGTGCTGTAGGTTTTGGTTTTTTGATTGACTGAGGGCAAACATTTGTGATGATTGTTTTCTAATAAAGAAAAAAAATGAAAGTTGGGATTTGTTCAGTAAAATGACGTGCACGTGGCTGAACTGTATGCTTCAAGTTTATGGACGCAGGGCAGTGCATCGTAGGGAACATTTCTGACGTGCGTGACATACGAGGCAATATTTTATAGGCGATGGTTACCACTTAACATAAGGCGGGGCACAGGCTTGTTCTATCACCTAGTTGTAAAATAAAAGTTACATATTTTTATGAGCCAAAACAAATCTTTAAATCTAAAATATAATCTTGATCATGACTTTACCCAGTTCCAGAGGATTCTGATTTTTTTTTAGGATTGAAAGAAATCGTCAAATGAACCTTTGTTTTCGACAGTTTGCTTTGTTTTGTCGTGTCACTAGGTCCCTGGAGTCAGTGTGGTAAAAGTATCTAGACGTACATCTCTACATCTAAATCCAGCTCTACATCTAGGGTGTTATTAATAACCCTGGCGCAACGCTGGAGTAGTTAAATCGTGTTGTCACATTTGTTCGAGTTGACAATTGCATGTCAATGCAAGAGACAAAACACGGATCAACTAGTCCAACGCTACGCCAGTATTATTAATAAGACCCATATTGTATATGAAATATGAATGGATATATTTTTGAGGCTTCCGTCGACCCGGACCGGTAGGTACTCGGACCGCAGTCCCACTCGCCGGAGTAATTTAATTTTATTATTTTTCTTCCGGCGACTCGGACCACTTTTGAAATGATTGAAAAAATCTATTGTTCGAGGCAATGCAGTACAGTCAAACGCAAAAGTAGGTGTAGAAAGTAAACATTAAGAATAAAACTCGTTGATTGAAGACACAATTTATTTTTAAAAAATCTAATTATTAACAGTTATTAAAATATACATAGATAGATAGATAGATAGATAACTCTTTATTGTTCACCACACAAAAAATACAGTACAGGACATAAAAAAATAACAATTAGGTAAAACAATGGGCGACCTTATCGCTGAGAGCGATCTCTTCCAGGCAACCTTTGCATGGAAAGAAATAACGAATTGAAAGGCGGTGTAGTTACAAACGGAAAATTGAAAATAAGTAGATCTACAATACCTACTCACTATTAGATACCTAATTAGATAGGTATTTACCTAAACTAACTACTTAATTTAAACTAAAATCCTAATACTTATTATAAGATATAACTAAAAATAAACTAATACATACAATATAAATATACATAAAAATTATATATATATTATACCCAATATTATTATGCTCAATGCCTAAAAAACTAGCTAGAAGAAATTGACGACAAGTAGTGCTCCTTCAACCTTAATTTAAAAGTGTTATGCGAGGTTGACTGTTTGATTTCCAGAGGCAGAGCATTCCACAGCCTAACAGCTTTAACAGTAAAAGAGTTTGTGTAGAAGGAGCTGCTATGACCTGGAATTTTAAGTAACAGGTTTTCCGATGACCTTAGCAAACGGTTACTGCAAGAATGGAGATACATGAATCTGTTTTTAAGATAGTGAGGTGAAAGAGGATTGAAAAGTATTGAGTAAAGAAGAGAAAGAATATGCATGTTTCGGCGAAGACGAATAGGAAGCCACTTGAGTTGAGATCGAAAAGGAGACACATGGTCATATTTACGAAGGCCAAAAATAAATCTGATGCAGAAGTTCTGGAGCCGCTCAAGCTTATCAAGCTGTTCCTCAGTGAGGTCCAGATAACATGCATCAGCGTAATCCAGAACGGGTAGCAAAAGTGACTGTGCAAGCGATAAGCGATATTGCTATATAAGCGATACTTGATATCACACTCCTACTTAACATTTCGTATTTATGTCGGATCTGTTTCTAGCGACGACTGTACAATTTACGTCACGTGGTTTTTAGTCCGACTTGCCGGAAGAAAAATAATAAAATTTAATTACTCCGGCGAGTGGGACTGCGGTCCGAGTACCTACCGGTCCGAGTCGACGGAAGCCTCATATTTTTCTTCTCATAGGAACAGACGAACAAAATTGCAATTCATCTGCTTCGGGAGAAGTGAGATCAGACAATTCCTAAACAAAACAATTGAGCGAAACGCCCATGGTTCTCAAAAGTGTAGCTAAGTGATATGCAGAGAGGCATCATTGCCCGTATCTTGACACCCCGACAGCCAGGAAGCGGGGAGGTGGCACACTTCATTACTCCGATGTAGGGTTGCTAGTGCTAGTACTCCGGTTTTTTTGACGGTCATTTTTCGCTACAAAAAAAACGGTTCAAGATTTTCATCAATCAAAAATGTATTTATTCAGTTGTATCACAAGGATCACTTTGAAACGGTTTTAAGCTAGGTAAGTCTAGGTGCAGTTCCACGTGACCAAGCCTGGAAGAACAAGCAACAATCTTCAGCTTGTTTCCTAGCGTTTTTTGTATGATTCTTTTACAAAACTTAAATAAAAAAAGCAGTAAAGTTCCATCAGACTAGAAACTTCCATTGCTGTACGTATAGGTCTATCTCTTAAACCAGGAAAGATTAAGAGAAGATCTATCTACCAGCATCTTCTGATCTTCACAGTGAAGTCAGTATTTAACGTAGAAATTTACAACGTCTCGTTTCTAAGTAGATCTCCATTCAATTTTCCGAAAAAAAAAAAACAGAGCACAACATGAGATCATTTAAGGCATCATCAGCCTAAATACTCGTAAGTCCACTACTGAACTCGGGCTTCTCCAAATATTGTGGGCTGCTTAAGTGGGTACTAATTTTATATTTATCATTTATTTGATGATTTTTCCGGCATTTTCTAAGGTAACCCTATTCGCACATCAAACAATCGTGCCGCCGCCGCCATCTTGCCGGAAGTGAGTCTGACGTGCCACGATCGCTTTGATCCTCACAAAAATAACGTCACGAAGCCTTGATACAAATGTAATTGCTTCTACGTCTATAGATCTACTCTATGGTAAAGGGAATAGAACGAGAAATATCGGCTTTGTGGTTAGCGTTGCAGTTTTAATGAAAGATGTCAACCCCTATTTCTAAACCTCTAAAACTAAACGGTGGAAGATATCAAAAGAAAAAAGCAGTAAGAAGCTTTTATATGAGTTATTTGCCCAGCTGTGGGAAGATTAAATAAATCATTAAAAAGAGTAAATGTATGGTTTAATTGGAAAAACTATGTTTTTTCAAATTGCTAATCCGGCGTTAATATTAATATAACATCCTAATTTGAATGATTATTGTTCTAGTATACCTACCTTGGGTCTATAGAAATCATATTAGGTGTATACATACATTAAATACTAGAATTGGTATTCCATTCCAACTCCATGTTACGACGATACTAAATCATTTCTCTCCATTCCCCCACACTTTTTATCAAAACCGAAACTACCGTCCTCAAACATGACACCTTGTTACAATAAATCGCCAAAACAAAAAGACCATCACACTAAATCATTGTACTATTCAAAATAAACTCCCACATCTCAAAATCGGTGGAAAAAAAAAGTTGTTAGAAAAAAATCTGTAAAAGAGTGTGTCATCTCGTGTCAAAAGACAAAAGACGGTGTTAATTGAGGAGAAACCTCCCGATACACAAAGGCGTCAAATGTCATGCCGTATCAAGTGAATTAAGGGCATTATTATGCTCGATGAAAGGATTACACAGGTGTCCTGCCGACTGATGTTACAAGAAAAAAGCATGGACGAGATTTGTTTACTAATCTGTGGCTGTGTTTTTTTTGTTATAAAATCTGGATATACAACATCTATTAGGTTGTATTGTGGACAAGCAACAGACTATACAATAATTTAAGGCCTGCGCATGCGCACACCTATATAGGCCGCTGGCGAACGCGATCAGTGAAACGCTGTTAAATTTGACAGCGATATTTGACAGCGTTTCATTGATCGCGGTCGCCAGTGGCCTAGGTGTGCGCAGGCCTTTATTGAATTTAAAAAAAATCTCAATGCTGACAAAATTTACAAACTACAGGCCAGCAGGTAAAAGAGGTTCGATTTTCGAAATTTTGAATTTTCGAAGAAAGCCGAGTATCAATGATTAAACTCTTTGGTGAGCTTTCAACCTCATTGTACAGAACGCCTAACAATTTATGTAAAACAAAAAATAATGAATGCGAAAACTTATTTTGATTTATATTACCCATACACACACACGTGTGCATGTGCATATTTAAAGACCTTTCTGATGTATTTATCTCTTGGTTTCTTCTTGCCTTCTGGAATTTCAAGTTGCTATTTTTAAAACTTCGATTAGTTTTGACTCCACGTTTTTGAAGTCCAGAAAGATTTCTTCATTATGCTGAAATTCAAAGCAGAATTATCTCTGTATCGAATGACATTTGACAATTTGCACCCACAAAGCCCTTCAAAGTTTCAATAACAATTGATATGAAACTGAGGTCTCCATTAGCCTCGTTCTGCGTCACGCTGCACTTTGTCTCGTCTCGCGTTACCTGTCGCCGGCAGCCATTAGTTGTGACCCAGCCTCCTACGGCTAACTTACCCTCTGAAACTTACCCAGAACCCAGCTTCAAGAGGACAGATTAGTCACTCCGGAGCTTACTTCGATGGCTCAACTTCACAAGGTATTTCGAACAACATATTTCGGCCATTCCAATAAGCCGAAATAATAACCTAGTAAGATTTTTTTTTCTATTTAGAAAAGCAGATCAATTTACGACACCGATCCATTTAAGATTGTAATAATACTGAAAAAGTTGTAACTAAAATTACTACTGTTGACTAAAATAAAAAAAAATATTTAAACAAAATATCGTCGACAATCCACACAACACGATCTAGCCTCAAATTAAGCAGAGCTTGTGCTATGGAAACCATCAGATATATTACATACATGTTGTATATTAGTACATGCATGTTTTTTGGAAACACGTTCTTGAATACTATTTATAAGACTAAACAGATAAAACCTGTGTTCACCACACAAATAATATTTGTTCTAAATTGTGATCGAACCTACGACCTACGGCGCAAAAGACGTTGACTAGAGTTAATACCAACTGAGCTGAGAGGCTTGTCAAAACATGAACTGATTTGATGAAATTGAGCTAGATAAATCAATAATAAATTATGAAGCGGTTAAAAAATTTAATAAACTTTATTGGAATGTCCTAGCTACGCTCTTCTATAAGCTGTGCAAGAATCTTGGAAGCCAGCCAACCTACATTTGCACCTGAACAATACGAATTTGCCATTACAACGTCGATAAAACTTAGCCAATAAAGTTCTATTTCGCACTGGACCCACTTCACCGACTGGGTCTATGAACTTGGTAAGTATTGACCCAAAAGTTCGCACTTGGCCTGCGATTACTCGCACTATTTGTGATACACTGACATGTGACAGTGACTGTTGCTATTAGTGGGTATCACTTTCAGTATGCTGCGGGTCTATTCCTGCAAAACAATTCGGTCAGGCGATCGCTAAATCTGCTATGAGTAACATACGCATCTAACTATGTAGTTTTATTTAATTTGAAGGATACATTTTTTGAATTACCCTTTTTTTGACGTGATAACGTCTTATAAATCGATGGAGCCGGCTGCACGCACGAAAAAACATGACTCATGCGTCGTTACGTCGTTTCGTCGTTCCATTTACCTGAGCCCGGGTCGGGTAATGGGTAAGGGTAAATGAGGGTAAGGGTAAGGATTCGGTCGGGTTCCGGGTCCGGGTCCGAGAGTTCGAGTCCGAGTCCGAGTCCGAGTCCGAGTCCGAGTCCGAGTCCGCGAGTCCGCGAGTCCGATGTCAATACAAAATGTACTTATTATTATAAAACAACGTCTTATAATACAAATAAATGTAACTTGATCGATTCAATATTTTCTTATGACGTTATCACGTTCAACTATCGTCAGTAAACCGACTTTACAGACAACCGATTTTTTTTTTAATTGAGATTGAGAAAAAAACCAAACCCTTTTTTGCCGGACAAAGGTCGTGGATGTGGGTACGCAAATCGTGAAACTTAAATGGAGTGAAGTGCCCTGCTCACGGGACAGGGCACTTGGCAAGATGGGACGACTGGAGACGACAGAATGATAATCAAGGGATGCTCAAAGACCAGGGGGCTAATTCTCGGACCGATCTCGATCATTTTGCAATTTTATTTTATTGCTTCTTTTCACAACCCCGCACTTTTTTTACGTTTTCCGTACATCGTAGCTGTCGAGGCTTTTACGAAGAGGTCGTTGATGAATTACTCAAGGAAATCATCCATTCTCTCTTCGAAAAGAAGCAATAAAATAAAATTGCAAAATGATCGAGATCGGCCCGAGAATTAGCCCCCTGGAGGCGCTCGTTGGTCGAACGACATTGTTGCGAGTGCTGGAAATGAGTGGAGGAGACTCGTGAGGGACCGGAAAGAGTGGCGCAATAAAGAGGAGGCTTATACTAGGGCTCTATAACGGGCTGAGCCGTTTGCACTGCTGAGTATAGGCCTCCTAATGATGATGATGACATTGAAAATGGAGATCTTTTCACAAAATGAGTGATGACATTATATTGCTGGCCTTTGATGTCTCGTCTTTAAGACGTCGCAATACAAATTATTAAAATATTAAAAACATTCATTCGGACCACTCCTCCACTTTATTTCAATATCGTTTACGACAATGGGGTATTTACAAAACTGTTTATCACCCGAAGCGGCTCATTTGAGTCTATTAACATAATTTTTGCGAATGTCGGAATTCTTCAAAATTAAAGAAATGTCTCGTACAATATTACTCGGTCTTTATGCGAGTTGCCGCAGGAAATGACAATTATTTTCGGTTCAATCCTTGAGGGAGAGAATGGATCGTCTTTCACACGCGCAAAATACCTTGAAGGACCCTCTGTGGACACGATCACACGACTCGGCAAGAGACAAAAAACTTTCATTCACAAAAATAGGTTGGTCGCAAAGATTTTAAGTGTTCTTAGCACGCCATGAATTGTTATTGTGAACTTTTGAAATGACGGCTAATAGAGGAGAGTGGAGAACAAAAACCTGCTGTGTCCGACCTTACATGAAGTGGGATGAGACGAAAATTATGATTTTTATTCCGCAATTTGAAGTACCTTAAGAAAACGGTATTTTAGAGACTGTTATTTTTTTTTTTTTTTGAGGAAATTTAAAAAAAATAATATTACTGCCGTAAAATCTTTCTCGATTCAGATGATGAGTCCATAAATAAAAGATAATTGATGTTAATAGTAATTTTAGTTATTATCATCATTAAAGTTGCCAGCACTGAGCGGTAGAAAACCATGTTATTAACTTCAATCGATCTTATTAAATACCGATAATAGTAGGTATCTAACATGACTATAGTTTTCAAATTTCGAACTCCGAAACGAGCGGTTCAAAATTAGAGAAAAAAAACTCGGGAACACAATGCCACGCTGTCTGCTAGCAGACAGGTATATGACGGGGCGCATTTTATTGGTTTTCCGAAACATTCTCTGTCCTATTAATAAATGAGTGGCGGGAAAAAAAGCCGTAGAATCCATTTGTCAAGACTGTGGTGATTTATGGGCGAGGACTTTTAGATTCCTAGAAGAAGGACGAGGTTTGTTCTATTTGCTTACCTGTCACAGTGATTTAGAAGGGTATACTTACCTACCTATGAGTACCTACTGGTAATGGTTTCAGGCTTGAAGTTGATTGCCAACACACATTACCCGCCGGATAAAAACCACTGGGTACACCGAAGATTTAAAATGAACACTAGTCCAAATAAAGACCTGACATCTATAGAGTCCGCAAGCTTTCACTCAAAATATTTGTTAGCTATGACAACAATTAAAAGCTTGAAAACAAGTAGTTTGATGTCTTTGGTATGAATACAAAGAGCAAACTGCTACAGTTGGTAATAGCTTTGCCTTCTGCACCGTAGGCCATGGGTTCACTGATTCACTCCCCACCGAGAACAAATATTTGTGTGGTGAACACAGATGTTTCTTCTCTGTCTGGGAGTCATATTGTATTCCAATTATGTATGTATTTACAAAAAAATATATAATATAAGTATTATATTAGCTATCTGGTTCTCATAGTACAAGCTCTGCTTAGTTTGGGGCTAGATAGTGTTGTGTGGAATGTCTATAATATTTGTTTTATCTATTATTATTAATTTAATTTTTTTATCTATTATTATTAGGTTTTTAATGTGTTGGTCTGCCAATAGTGCCAAATTAATCTAAACTTGAACTTTACTAAAAGTCCTGGCATGTCCAGCTTTTGGATTTAACTACTCTGTCATTATCATCATCTTTAGGTCTACCATGAGCTCTGTCTCTGGTTTTGGTTTTGAGACTGTGTGAGTGCTCATGCTCACCAGGGCATTATACTGGTGTGTGTGACGTTTCGACGTAGGTTTTTTTAGTCAACACTCACACAGACTCAAAACTAGAACCAGAGACAAAGCCAGATAGAGCTCATGGTAGGTCTACTTAAGCAGCTCATAATCCACTGCTAGGTTTAAGCTTCTTTTCACAGCCACTCTTGTTGTTTTTACCACTTTTGCTTCAATACCCCATATTCCTTGCAAATTCTCAGGTGCCTCAATAAGTTACAGCGAAATCGATGACTGCCCCCGAAAGTAGCAGGTAGCAGTCATAATGATAGAGATATTATCGTTTAAAATACGTGGAATAGTTTCGGCTTTCACATTGAAGTGTTGGGTTCCTTGACGACTAAGTATTTATTGAGAAACCGGTACAAAGAACAATAAAATTAAGCTGCTGCGAAGTTTTTACTGTAAATACGGTACTGTAGACTAAGTAAAAAAAGCATAAGTTATTATCAGCTATCTGATTCCCATAGTACAAGCTCTGCTTAGTTTGGGGCTAGATAGTGTTGTGTGGATTGTCTGCAATATTTATTTTTATTTTAGTATACCAAAGACAACCACAGTTTCTGATCTTCAAAAACAATCACAATTTTATTGGTCTGCTTTACTTTCTATTTCATCAGAAATATCATAAAAACTAAACCAAATAATGACACGTTATAAAACGGCATTCCCTCTTCGGCCAGTGAATTTACTACAATATCGCATCGTCATCGCGATAGAATCGATACGATATGTTTTCGGTATCACACCGCGATCGCCCGCCAATGTGCTGACCTCATGTAGGTGTTTGTCGATTACAGAATACACCTCCGATACGGTATTTTAATTGATCGAGTTTATACGGTTATGTTATCGATCGATTGTACTGATATGCTCTTGTCAGTGTCCTTATAAAGAAACATAGCAATTTTGGATGTCCATAGGAGTTTTATTTTTTTATTGGAGTTTTTGATGATCTGCTCATGTTGGGATACTCAATGGCTTTTTTTAATGTTTCTTCTTGTCCTTATCCCACTTTATGTGGGGTCGGCACAACATGTTCTCCTCTTCCATTTTCCTATATATCAGCCGTTATCTCTGTATTCACTTCTTTCTTATCCATGTCATCTTTCACACTGTTTATTATTCATGTTTGTATTCTAAACTAAATCAACTAAATAAAGTTTCTGTGATAGTAAAATATAATTATAATTTGAAAGTTATAATTATATTTTACTATCACAGTTACATTATTTAGTTGGAAATAAAAATTGACACCAATCCGAAATGTGTAATATTTTCAAGACAACAAGAGACACTCTAAAGTCTCGTCGAAAGTAAAATCTTCTATAAATCTACAATAGAAAAGTAAATCTCGTAGTGTGATGTTTAAGTCCGATATAAGAACAAAACAATAATCGCGACGATATTTGATCTCCGCTTATCCTAACGCAAGTTTCGAGTCCCCGGAAGTCTATTGTTCGGGAAACTACCCAAATATCGGGACGCGCAGAATCCTAATCGAAAAACGCTTCAAGTTTTACAACTACAAGATTGGGCAAAGCACGTCGTGTACCACTGCTATAGAGGGTCCCGTACATATTTATTTAAGGCCTGCGCACACCTAGTTCGCTGGCGGTAGCGATCAGTGAAACGCTGTCAAATTTTCGCTGTCAAATCTCAAATCTGACAGCGATATTTGACAGCGTTTCACTGATCGCTACCGCCAGCGAACTAGGTGTGCGCAGGCCTTTATTTATTGGAAAACCAACCATTTATTTAAACATAATTAAGATTATGTGTGTGTGTACTCGTTTCTGTGTTTCTATAAGTGTTCAATGTTGTTTTCTATTTAGATTTCTTATGTTTTTGGTTCTTCTTTTTATGTTGATTTTGAGCCAAATAAAAAGTCATCTATCTATCTAGCGTATAATAATTTAATAATATTCATGCGCTATTAACTAGTGAGCCAATTACAGGTTTTCATGTTTTTATTATACTTGTATAACTTATCTTGCTTTAACTTGGTAACTTTGAGATAAATAACAACTAATAACGAAACCCCAAGAAGTCGGGGGATGAAGATGGCTTATAATCGTTCTTCCTAGACTTCTTCAGGATAATGATGATGATAAAATATTTTATAACACATTTGCTCATAAAGGGTCTACTACTTCACCGATTTCAATATCGTTATGTATGTTTTTACGTACTTGTGCGTTATCGTAATGTAAAACGCACGGTTATCAATCCACGAACGGTACCTTTTTAAATCTTAGCAAAGAGTTTTTATGTCAGAAAACTGACATAAAAACTCTTTGCTAAGATTTTTTTGTGGTAAACATTTTATGAATAAAATTAACTCTGGGAGATAAAATATAGAAAATACACATTTATTCTTTAATTTAATTAATTTTAACAATAAATTAATACCATTTATTTGTAACAAAAACAAAAAAATATTAATTTACTCTATTAGTAATACTGGCTGTTTTTGTGCCTTTGCCTTAAAAAAAAAAATTAGCTAATTTGTGAAAAAGTAAAAAGTTATTCCGTGCGCTTTTTCTTTTCGCTGTATTATTTTTGTTTGAAAATGTCGTCAAGTAATGATGAATTTATTAATTCAAACCGCCAAAATTCTCAGAGGCAGTGAAAAAGGCTACTTTAAGCCTCTTGCCTGAAAAATCGAACGATAGATACTTACAAGCGTATCAAAACTTCATCTTAGTGGAAAACAAGCAAAGATGCCAATTCATTTTCACAGAAAGTGTGTTTTTAGCCTATTTAATGGAACTTTCTTAAAAATATAAGTCAAGCTCATTGTGGTGGCAACGTAATAATCAACTTTACAAATTGTTAAAATTTTTCCAACTGTTTTAACAAGCAAGTAATTTCTACAAGTAAGTAAGTTCGTCCGAAAGTCCGAGTATTATTTGTTTCCTCGCAAATGTGTTATAAAACGTCGTATGACATACGTGCGCTTTGATAATTACAGCCTCTGCTTTCTTGTAGCCCTCGCCTACGGCTCGGGCTTGCAATAACGCCTCGGCTGTAATTTTCAACTTACCGCACTTATATCATAATGTACTAATATCGTACTAACTTATAGATAGTGCAATTCACGAAGACGCGCCCCTCGCGGGGTGCGGGGAGTTTGCTCCGAGCGGCAGTCGCGAACCGTAGTCTATTCATTGTAGTGTGCGTGTGCACTCATAGGTAATTAGTGTGTACCGATAACACTCAAACATTGACGGAAGCTTGCACACATATACTATAAACGGTTAGGAGGAATAGTGGGGCGCGCCTTCGTGGATTGCACTATTTATACATACTATTATAAGGACTTACCTTTCTTAAAAAGCACCTGCTATCTGATTTTCATTTTCGATATTAAACAATATAACTTGCATCTAGACACACACCTTTCAAGACGTTTCAAAGTGATCCTTGCGAACCGTTTCAATAACTAAGCATTGAACTCTAAAATTACTCTCACTCTAAACTGTAGGGAAACTAGTCGGCTAATCCGCGGTCTCTTTGACTCCCTCGAACAAGGGTATTTGTTTCTGTAGTGAAGCTTAAAAAAGCTATAAGATTATTGATTTCTACGAAGTTTCTGAAGGATAATGTTCCGATAAGCTTCAGTTTCTAAAAAACGTCAACCGTCACATTACTGGTGTCAGGTGTCACTTTTTTGCATGTTGTAGTTTTTGTAGTATTAGCAAGCTCATTGCCCAAGCCTATTGCATTATAAAGCAGTTTCTATGACTATAAAATAATTATTTCTTCTTTTTTCTTTAATCCTAAAGGATGATATCTCAGATATATTTGGTTCCAATATTTTGTGAGTATTACATTTGATAATATTTTTTTAGCGATACGACCGCCCATTGTAAGTACAAATAAACTGTAAAAGATGTTGGTTATATTCTCTTTCACTTATTAGACTTGGTGGGGAGTAAAGTTTCAAATGATTTAGAAAAAATATGTTTTAGGTAAGATCAGGAACGTCAAAAGACGGTCGCAGATTATTGTAAAGAATAAGACTACGGTCGGGAACGAATTGCCTGTTGAGGGATAAACTCACCTCTCGTTACGGCAAAAATTAAAACACGGTAATCTGAGAAAGTATTACCTGAGTTGCCAAGTTTGGGTGTTTTGAAGTTCCCATGAATGGACTACCTGAATTCGGCCACTGAAGTCGTAAAACCAAGCACTTGTGATGTATTCTGTATTCCTCAAGTTTAATGGCCTTACTTATAAAAATATGTCAAAAGATAAACAGTGCTTAAACTATTGCCATCTCTTACTACTGGGTAATGACAGTGACAGGGCTAACTTTAAGCAATGATTTAATTTAAATTGCGTTTAAAAGTTAATGGTTATGGTGTAAATGTTTAATTGCAAAAGTTTAATGATGGCTAACAGATAAAAAAAAACGCGAGCTTGAGTTCACTAAGTAATTCAATATCAATCAATATTGTAGTACCATCCTCACAACACTATCTAGCCCCAAATTAAGCCGAGCTTGTAATATGGGAACCAGATAGCCTATATAATACTTAAATAATTTTTTTTTGTAAATGCATACTTAGAATACAATATAACACCCAGACACAGAACAAACATCTGTGCTGTGAACAAATATCTCTGTTTACCACACAAATATCTGTCCCCGTGGGGATCGAACCCACGACCTACGGCGCAGAAAGCAGAGCTACTACCAACTGAGCTGAGACGCCAGTCGACTTGATTTGAATGTCTGACCTGAGCCTTGAACATTAGCCTTCAGTATTTATAATGTTTCTCAATATTAAAATCTTCTGTAGTTTCATCTACTGGTATCCATTAAAATACGATGACTTCCAAACCAAAGGCTTTTTTAGACAACTAGCTGATAGAACTAACATAATAACCAACCTGATTTTAAGTGGTAACCATCACCTATAGCAAAAGCCTCGTAGGTAACGCATGTCAGGACCGTGGCCTACAATACACTGCCCTGCGACTATCACCTTGAGGCATACAGATGCTTAGCCTCATGTGCCAGTGATTTCAGATGGAATGATCTAGTACAAAATTCAAATTTGTCGTACTAAATTGGAGTATTGTGAATTATATTAGTTCCAATGTATGATACCCATTCTGCCGTGAACATCGGGATGAAATACTAGCGTGGGTTGTTAACCCACTTAGGATATTTATAGCAGTTCCTAGAGATTTTACCTAGGTATAGAAGGCAGCTGTTTCTGTTCATGATATAAGCCTTGTAATAGGTATACTTATTTCGAGAACAACAGAACAAAGTCGGTCTTGGGACGGCTGTCAGAACAACATTGCATGAACATGCAAGGGAAAGGAAACCAGAATTCAATCTACAGATGCTCAAGGACTTTTTGGCAGCCTCAGTAGTGGCTGAGACGTGGGACTGTCAGTTCGATTCCTAGCATTGATATAGTAACGGTGTATACATTAATCTTTAAGTCTGGGGTCTGGTCTAAAATTTTGATTTAAGTTTTTATATCTTATTTTTTTTTTCTATACGGCTATTGCATAATGATTGCCATGGAGAAAAGGACGATGACCCACCCAGGCGGTGACTGAACGCAGAGTGTCGCTTACGGCGCGCGGGCGCGGATCAAAGGTCAAAATAGGTCAGGCGCCAATGATTCCTTTATCGATTTTCTCGGGATTTTCATAACAAAACTTAAAAAAATCATTTAATAAATATTTTTTATTTTATTTGTTGAACCTAATTCCTGAGTATTTGCAGCTAATAATGAATAACCCTGTATATTTAAGGGTTTCACGTTGGGCGCCCACCCAACAGAGAGACCGACGAGCTCAGAATCGTTCTTCCTGGAATGTGTAGGTATGTGAGGGTATGGGAGACCTATGTCTAGCAAAATCAAAAATCATAATTAAAAGTATTTATTCAGATGGATTGCAAGAATCACTTTGAAACGTCTAGCTAGGTGAGTCTAGGTGCCAGTTCCACGCGACCAAGCCTAGAAGAACAGGCAACAAACTACGGCTCGGTTCCTACCGTTTTTTCATATGACCCTTTTACAAATGTCATCATCATCATCATCAGCAGTGGACTTCTTCAGGCTGATGATAATGATGATGACAAAGTTGTACGATACAATGACAGTGCATTTATAATGTTACGGAAGTGGGTACAGGGATTGGAAGGAAACGAACGTTTTACCGAAAGTAGCGATTTATTCGCACTACGAACACGTAACACTGCACTGAACGCGTAGCACTGCACGAAACGCGTAGCACTATCCGACACTGTCCCCGCGCACTATGCGTTACACGGTCCAACGCTGTGCTCCGAACACTGACAGTCCACTGGGAGCACTTTACCACTTTGCACTTCACTTCACTATTCACTGTTCACTTCACTATTCACTTTCACTGTTCACTTTTTCCACTTTTTCACTTTTCCTTCTTGTTCCTTTCTTCAGATCACTTTCCACTGAACTGCCCGTAGACGCGCTTGCAGCTCCTTATATACCCGGAATTTCGATTGTCATTTATTGGATTTCGATCGTCATTTATTGAATTTCGTTAGTCTTTTCGTTTTTCTTCTGTTGGATTCCGATCGTCTTTTCCTTCTTACCTCATTTCTTGTTTTAGTCCAGATTTTTCGGTTCTTTATTTGAATTCCTTAAAGAAGGCACTCGCCGCTACTAGAATTTTCTGGTAACATTAAAATGTCGAACAAAAATCTTCATAGCTGGACCGGGCTCGAACTTGCGTACGTCTGCTTTGCAGTCGTAGCTCTGACAGCCCGGCCGTTGTGACAATGACGATGTTTGCCAAAAACTTCACTGCCTTGCACGCTTACGTAGTTACGTCAGCACGGCGTCACACTACCCCCTCCTTAGACGTGCTCGTCCCGAGCATCGTTAGAGCCGTAGTACCGTGCCAACCTGTCCACATGAACCACTTTCGCTGGACTTCTTGGCGTTTTCCGAATTCTATATGTGACATCATTGATCCTCGTAATTACTTGAAAAGGGCCTTCCCAACTCGGTTGTAGTTTTGGAGATTTTCCTTTCCTTCGAACGGGGTTGTGAAGCCAAACAGCAGAACCTTCTTCAAAGGACTTGGAGTTGACGCTTCTGTCGTATCGCGTTTTCATTCGCTCACTAGCACGCAGATTCTCTTCCCTCATATGCCCGTGAACTTCCTCCATTTTCCTTCTCAAATCTTCCGCGTATTCCGAAATACAGCTAGGCGTATCTGGAGGACAACCCGCGAGAAGATCCGCTGGAAGTCGAAGCTCTCTACCAAAGTTCGCTCGGGCCGGTGTAGTAGAGGTACTCTCATGAACCGCAGTTCTATACGACAGAAGGAACAGAGAAATGTACTCGTCCCAATTGTTCTGATGGCTTTCAACAACTTTTGCCAGATGCCGCTCTAGAGTTTGGTTGAACCTCTCCACCATTCCATCAGATTGCGGATGATACGGCGTAGTCCGAGTTTTGTGTATCCCCATAATCTTGCATGTTTCCTGAAAGACTTGCGACTCGAAATTCCTGCCTTGGTCACTATGGATTTCAAGGGGTAGTCCAAATCGGCAGAAAACTTCATTCACCAGTTTGCTAGCCACAGTAACAGCTTCTTGATTTGGTAATGCAAACGCTTCTGGCCACTTTGTGAAGTAATCCATTATTACCAAAATGTAACGATTTCCACTATTCGTCATTGGAAACGGCCCAGCCACATCCAAAGCTATTCGTTCCCAAGGAGCACCCACGTTGTATAACTTCAACGCTCCCCGACTTCTTGTTTGTGGTCCTTTGACAGAGGAACAACTCGTACATTTCTTGCACCAGTCTTCAACATCTTCCTTGCAGTGCAACCAGTAATAACGTTGACGAATTTTCACCAAAGTTCTCTTCACACCGAGATGACCGCCTGATGTTCCGTCGTGATACGCTCGCAGTATATCAGAAATCTTTGACTTCGGCACAACTGTCTGAAGATGATTGTCTTGTCCTGATGCACTCTCCCATTTTCGACATAAAAGACCATTGTGTAAGAGCAGGCTATTCCATTGTGCCCAATAGCTCTTCGTTACTGCACTCATTCCAGCAACTTCACTCCATCCTGGGCGTGCGGATCCATCTCTCACCCAATCGAGTATTGGTCTAAGGTCTTCATCTTCTTCTTGTAGTTTACGCATGGCATCGCTGCTCCAATCATCGTTTACTGTATCAGTTCTTATAACTCGGACCATAGATTTTTCTTTATCTTCCTGTTTCACACAGTGCTTGCAGTCTTCAGAACACGGCCGTCTTGACAAAGCATCAGCATTGCCATGAGACTTTCCACTGCGATGCTCTACTACAAAGTCGTACTCCTGTAGTTGTTCAATCCATCGCGCAACTTGTCCTTCAGGATTCTTGAACTGCAGTAGCCACTTCAAGGCTGCATGATCTGTTCTGACTAGAAATTTCCGACCCAATAAATACTTCTTAAAATGCTGAAGTGTTTTGACAACTGCAAGTAGCTCCCTTCGAGTGACACAATAATTCCGCTCTGGTTTTGACAGGGATTTACTGTAATAAGCTATCACAACTTCTTGATCTTCTTTTCTTTGTGAGAGTGTTCCTCCTATCCCTGTATTACTTGCGTCCGTGTCAACTACAAACTCATTGCACTGATCCGGATATCCGAGTACTGGTGTTTCACATAACCGGCTCTTTAGTTCCTCGAAAGCCACCTGGCATTGTTGGTCCCAAACGAAAGGTCGTTTTTCTTCTGTGAGTCTATGCAATGGCTTCGCTATATCCGAAAAACTCTTGACAAAACGACGGTAATAAGAGCAAAGTCCCATAAACGCCCGTACTTGTGTTTTGTCCGCAGGCACAGGCCAATCTTTAACCGCCGAAATTTTCGATGGATCCGTTTCGACGCCGCTTTCCGAAATAACGTGTCCCAAATAGTTCACCTGCCGTTTGAAGAATGAGCACTTCTTCTGGCTTAGTTTCAGATTTGCACTTCTCAACTTGTTGAATACGGATTCTAGCTTCTTCAAATGGTCATCAAATTCTCGCCCCACTATTATAATGTCATCGAGATACACCAAGCAGGTTTCTCCCAGCAACCCAGCAAGGACACGTTCCATTAACCTCTCGAAAGTAGCCGGGGCGTTGCACAGCCCAAACGGCATCACTCTGAACTGCCAGAGGCCCTTTCCTGTGGAGAACGCGGTCTTCTCCTTATCCTTAGGATCCAACTCCACCTGCCAATAGCCACTTTTTAGGTCCAGCGTAGAAAACCATTTCATGCCGTTGAGAGTATTCAAGGTGTCGTCTATCCTTGGTAATGGATAACTGTCCTTTTTGGTCACGTCGTTTAGGCGGCGATAGTCAATACAGAACCTCGTTGACCCATCCTTCTTCTTTACCAAAACCACTGGTGAGCACCATGGACTGGACGATGGTTCGATTACTTCATTATCCTTCATGTCTTGAATCATGTCGTCCACCTCCTTTTCTCTGGCAAAAGGAATTCGGCGGGGTCGTTGTCGTATAGGTTGTTCATTTCCAGTATTGATTTTATGCTGAACCATGCTCGTCCTTCCGATATCACCATCATTCTTCGAAAATATATCGGAGAACCGACGTAGCAAATTCTTCGCCTTGAGCAATTCAATAGTTGTCAAATCGTGCTTACATTCTTCCAGTATACTGTTAACGTCGATTGAACTTGCATCCGTCTTTTTGGTTTCTTGACAATTCCGCAACCACACGATTTCTTCGCTCCGCCCTATTAGGGTACCCTTCTTCAACACCTGTTCCTCATTGCTCAAATTTAACACAGGTACCACTGTTTCTGCGGATGAATTTATGACCGTACGTGCTGGCAGCCACGATGACTCGTTATCCACTTTTTCTAGTATTGTCCACCGTCGCTGTTTCAAACTTTTACTTCCAGGAAAAATTACTGGAACTAGCGTCTGTGATCTAGGCAATAGTTTAGTGTTCTTAATGCAGTACACCTTGCCTTCGCCACCGCCTCTCATCGGTATTTCGTCTTCTCCACACTTCAAGACGCCGGAGTGAATGTCGAGCTTGCACCGATGGTCCTTCAAAAAGTCCAGGCCAATAATGCAGTCATCCACGATGTCAGCTATTACCGCTTGTTGCCAGTAAAGTTGATCACCAATCTTGATAGCCACTTTCTGTTCACCTGATACTGGTATGCGCTGGCCGGTAGCCGTTGTTAGCTGGTAAGCTCCCTTCCGAACGTTGATCTTTCTGCTTCTTCTTATCAGCTGTGTTCCAATTACCGTACGCGACGCTCCAGTATCCAAAGTTAATGAGCACGGAATTCCATTTACTGATCCATTAACAGTCAAGCTGTTGCCATCTGTGCTCTGATGAACCTTGATTTTCGGGGCTCCATGTCTACCGGCCAGCGCCCACCCCTCAGCTCTGGCTGGAATTAGTTTTCCTGGTTCTCCGACGCTTGTACACAAGCATCGGTCCCTCGTCTCTCTGTAACCCGATTCGGACAGCCGCTTCTCAGATGTCCCCGTTCCCCACAGTTGTAGCATCTAGGGACGAAAGCTCTGCGTTGGTTAACCCGCTCCACTTCCGTTGAATTAATCTCCCTCAGACGTCCACTCCTCGGGTCTCGTCGGACGGCTTCTACTTCGAGAGCATGCGCGACGGCTTCCTTGATGTGACCGTGATGACCCAAACGCACGGCAGCTCTTACTTCCGCGTCAAAAATACCGTCGACAAACGACTGCAAAAGCATGCTGTCAATGACCGATGCCGGCGATGTTTGGTACGCCTTCCGGACCAACTTTTCTACCTCCAGGGACCACTGTTGCAATGACTCGTTCGCTCGTTGGCATCGATCACGGAGTTGAGCGCGGAAAACATGCTCCAGGTGCGAGTCCCCGTAGCGCGATTCCAAGGCTTCCAGCAATTGCTCGTAGGTTGCATCACTTCCCAAGGCCTCCAGCACGGTCAAAGCCTTGTCTCGTAATCCCAAAGTAAGCGCGGTTTTAGCCTGGTTCTTGGTCCACCCATTCAGGTTCATCACAGCCTCAAACTGTAGCTTGTAAGCCGCCCAGGAAGAGGTTCCATCGAAAGGCGGGACTTTGAAATTTCCGCCTGCAGTCGATGCACTTACAATGGTTGCTGAGCCCGGGATACCATTTATTTTGAGCTTCCTGACGTCTTCCTCGACGGAGGAGAGGCGGTTCCCGTATTGTTGTACAGTTTTGACACCTTCCTCAATGGAACAGAGGCGAGTCCCATGTTGCTGTACAGTTTCCTCCACCGCTTCTACCCTGCGCATGCTGTCGGTGATAGCAGTCAAAAGATTCTTCTGCAATGCGCACATCTGTTTCTCTTGCCGGTGGGCCTGCTCTTCCTGGATGGCGCGCAGCTGCTCCTCCTGCCGGCGGGCTTGCTCCTCCTGCCGGCGGGCTTGCTCCTCCTGCCGGCGGGCTTGCTCCTCTTGCCGGCGGGCATCCTCTTCTTGTCGGCGAGCTTGCTCCTCCTGGATGGCGCGCAGCTGCTCCTCCTGCCGGCGGGCTTGCTCCTCCTGCCGGCGGGCTTGCTCCTCCTGCCGGCGGGCATCCTCTTCTTGGCGGCGTGCCTGCTCCTCCTGGATGGCGCGCAGCTGCTCCTCCTGCCGCCGGGCTTGTTCCTCCTGCATGGCGCGCAGCTGCTCAAACAAGGCGCCCAGGTCTGGTCCAACCTGGGTTCTTGTCGGCGCACTTACGGTAGTTGCCCCACCGGAGTTGTCTTGGCGTCCAGGGGTTTCTTCCTCAGAAGCCTCGGCGCCAGAGCCACTGGCTTGCTGCGAAGCAGTCTTGGCGCGCGTATTCACGCCTTCTCTCGGCATGACAGGCATTTTACCTTCCAATCCCACTTCTGACACCAAATGTTACGGAAGTGGGTACAGGGATTGGAAGGAAACGAACGTTTTACCGAAAGTAGCGATTTATTCGCACTACGAACACGTAACACTGCACTGAACGCGTAGCACTGCACGAAACGCGTAGCACTATCCGACACTGTCCCCGCGCACTATGCGTTACACGGTCCAACGCTGTGCTCCGAACACTGACAGTCCACTGGGAGCACTTTACCACTTTGCACTTCACTTCACTATTCACTGTTCACTTCACTATTCACTTTCACTGTTCACTTTTTCCACTTTTTCACTTTTCCTTCTTGTTCCTTTCTTCAGATCACTTTCCACTGAACTGCCCGTAGACGCGCTTGCAGCTCCTTATATACCCGGAATTTCGATTGTCATTTATTGGATTTCGATCGTCATTTATTGAATTTCGTTAGTCTTTTCGTTTTTCTTCTGTTGGATTCCGATCGTCTTTTCCTTCTTACCTCATTTCTTGTTTTAGTCCAGATTTTTCGGTTCTTTATTTGAATTCCTTAAAGAAGGCACTCGCCGCTACTAGAATTTTCTGGTAACATTAAAATGTCGAACAAAAATCTTCATAGCTGGACCGGGCTCGAACTTGCGTACGTCTGCTTTGCAGTCGTAGCTCTGACAGCCCGGCCGTTGTGACAATGACGATGTTTGCCAAAAACTTCACTGCCTTGCACGCTTACGTAGTTACGTCAGCACGGCGTCACACTAATTTAAATTCTTGACATAAAACATTAAATTCCATGCTAAATATAGACAGTTGGTGCAATTAATAACCCGAAACCGAAGCACAAAAACTTGAACCCTAATGAAATAAGACGGGCCGTGATCGATCAAAATAATAATTAATAATAGACCGTCTGATGGATCCCCGTACTTAGTCATCATGTTTAATTAAAAATAAAAATGGCTGCTCAAATTAACGGCTACATTTTCAGAACCTCAAGCTCAAGAATTCGATCGTGCATTTTTATTAAACGCATTCGACGTCATAATTAGCTTTACAACCATAATGATCAAATACACCTTCAAATTAATGAGCATATTATGTATGTTCACATCTGACGTATTGGTTGAGTTTGATTTGAGCGGAATTGAATGTTATTATCTACGTAACGTATTACATAGCTTATTTTTCTGTCTGATCTCTCATAAAATCCAGTCTGTTTATTATAGGGGTAGGCAAAGATGATGGATTTCTTTCTAGGACTCTGAAATAAGTACCTAAATCTATTTACAAGTGCTTGTTTTAAATAGATATTATAGACAATCTAAAAAAACTATCTAGCTCCAAACTATGCAGAGCTTGTACTAGGGGAACCCTGATATAATACTTATACTTATGCCTTTTTTTATGTAAATACATACTTAAAATACAATATAACAGCCAGACAGAAAACAAACATCTGCGCTCACCACACAAATATTTCTTCTCGGTGGGGCTGGAACCCACGACCTACAGCGCAGAAGGCAGAGCTACTACCAACTGAGCTTAGAGGCAGTATTATTTAGGCAAAACTCATCAGGTTGTTCATTTACTTCTGATCAAAAATGAACAATTACAGACTTACTTATTATTACAACACGGTCAGCTAAACATCCAGTGGACATGTAATGATACAGTGACAATTAATATTGCGTTGTACTAATCATCAATCAAGGAATGACATTACCAACTTATTGCTTGATGCTGACTTGTGAAATAGTTTGACAAATCTAATCGTGTGAAGTCAATCAAAGTTTTAAGGTCACTACAACACCATGTGCAATAGTTTATTGCAGTTACTAATATTACACAAATAAATGGTAAATATTATATTAGATTTCTCGAATGGCGACCATGAACGATAGACGAAACGAAAGACGCCCGATTTTCGAATGATAATAGGTAGGTATGCATTGCGGGAACTCGAGAGGAAATGTATAGGAGAGGCTTATGGCCAGCAAGCTGATAGAAAAAGCATGGGCCGCCTTGTTAGGTGGTAACCATCGCCTATAACAAAGCATTGCCTCGTAGGTCACGCACCTCAAAACGTGCCCTATGATGCAGTGCCCCGCTTTCATCAACTTGAGGCGTACATCATTGTTCAGCCTCACGTGCCAGTAATTTCACCGGCACCCACACCCTTCAAACCGAAACACAGCAATGCTACTTAACGGCAGAAATATTCGGCCTGGTAGTAGTACTTCCCCGGACGAGCCCTTCACAAGAAGTACTACAACGCCCATCTAAGCGTTCTGCAGTGGCAATCAGTGAAACGCTGTCAAATATGACACCAACATTTGACAGAACGCTTTGATGAACGCAAAACTTTAGGTGGTTATTAGGTAGGTATATGAGTTGCGTATGCGTCGGTATTTGATATTTTGCGTGCGCAAGGGTCAATCCAAACCAATCGGAGTCTATCACTCAATTATATCACAAAGACAAGTGTGCTGTAATTGGATTAGTCGATTGCGATAGATTTATAATCACGTGGCTATAATTGGTGCGCGCGCATCGGCGGTGATCGACGTCACGACGGGGCGCACTCCTGCGCCGCCGACTATCGACATCGACACTCATACTGGATACACCCAGCATTGATCAAAATTAATAAGACGTACGAATTTTAATCCTGCAGTGAAAATAAAATAAAAAAATTGAGAAACCGACTTCATGGACAAATAGCTGAATCGATTTTGATTGAATTTGTTTGGAATCAATTTGGAAAATCTTTATATTAAAAAAAATAACAAATTAGATGATGAAGTTATGCAATAACAAACATAAAAAAAACATTTAAAACTAAACGGCTAAATCGATTTTGATTCAATTTCTATGGGATTAAGCTGGAATATAACCTTGCAGATAAAAATATTTTTTAAGATTAGCTCATAAATGACGAAGTTATGCACAAACATATTTTTTTTATTAGAACCTCCTTTTTTATTTGAAGTCAGTTAAGAAGAACATAGGAGAATGGAATATATCTTAGATCTCTTAGATCCCTTAGAAATAGGAAGATACATAATATACTATGGCATTATGGAGAAATTCGGAAGACCGTCCTATATCAAGATATTTGAGATAGTTAAAAGATGGTGCAACTTTATTTACCGTCTTTTTAGCCTACCCCCAATTATCCGATGTTGTTTGTCAAAGCATGACGGGATTCTGAAAAGATGTGTTGTTTTATAAGCCCCAATAGCTATAGCTTTTCACATAAATTTGCCTGAGTACCTTACCTACTACAAACCAATCGGTTTGTAGTACTCAGGCAAAACATTGCCAATGTCTAGTAAAAATCATTTCCTGAATACATACTCTGCAAACTTTTCAAATGACTGTGCAGTCCTCAAAGTGAAGTAATATCCACAGTATGAGTGCGTCGGGACTCGAGGCAATCTGCGGAGCGGCGGGAGGTGGGCGATCGGACTAATGATAACGGCGATCGACGGATTATTACGTTAAACCCGGACTAAAGCCAACTGTTTTAGATGAGCCGCGAACACACCTACTGGCGAAACATTTGGGATACATCGAGACTTTTGAAAAGAGAACGTCTTTTATGCGTTGTTAAATTTTTATTGGTGTGTAATTTTTATCAAGACGCTATTTACGTATCCGATATAATTGTGTCTTGTGGTTGGACAAGTGACGACATTTTGGTGTAAATCCCGGAAAATCTTCTTTCACGATCTGTTGACACGTTTAAAACCGAGCGTCTTTGTCGAATGGAGTTCCCCGTCAGTTGTTGCGCTAGGCGGTGCATTGTGCCGCCATCATTGACCCTGATTCGATGAAAGGATCTGAAAAGAAAGAACGGAGAGGATACAGGTGTTTCTTTAAAGTTTCAAGGCCATGCCGGGATCGAGTGTGTTCGGTCGATAGAATGTTCGCTGATTAGACCTCGTCGATGAATGGACGAGGGAGTCGCGGATCGACAAAGGCACGCACGCCGTAGACAATCCGGCGAGTATCGATCTCCCGCGACCCTTCGGCTGAGCGCCGACCGCGGCACAATGCCGGCGCTCTTTATTATAGCATCTCACATTGTTGTCATTGTTATTATTATGATTCTTTACCGCTTTCCATTGTCGGTCGGCGTTGTGGCGGTGCTTTTTCACGTCTCGCGTTTAGTCTGGGCACTGGGAGCGCGACGCTCGCACGTTATTCGCGGAAAACAAGTGTTTTCCTCGCGGAAATTTTGTCACATTTGTATTTGATAGTATATTTGATGTGGGTGTTGTGTGCGCGCGCATTGTTGTGTGACTGACGGGCCTGATGAGACCGGCGGCGGTCCGGCGGAGATGTGGCTGCCAGCTGACTGCGTGTTCCATAGCTATAGCTCTATACCCACCGCAGCTATAGCTATGTGCCTGTATACCTCTGTATTGGACGGTTACGTGCTCGATTTGAATTTTAAGTTATGGTGATTTCTATGTGATTGCAATCTAAGGTAGCGATGTTATTATAAATAGTATCTAAATAAACAAGTAGGTTTCTTCTATCCCCGTACTTTATCGGTCGTATTTTTCTCAAGGGTTAATTTTTCAATCTAAAGATTTCATCCGTCATTGATCCGATAGATAAAAATGTATCTCATTTTTAGGCTTGTCAAAAACAAGGACTGACTACATTTTTATTCGAGGAATAACGTTATTCCGTAGATGGAGAAATCAGCCCTAAGGCTAAGAATAGAATATTATAGAACGAGAATAGAATATTATTATGTTAGAATAGAATATTAAATAAAAGTTAAAAACCTTAAATCACTTAAAAAATCTTATTAGAATTATTTTCTATCTAGATTTCCTACATCGCTATGATAATTTTTACTAATGTACTTTTATTTCAAATTATCTAATGTAAAATAAAATGTGCCAAGGTTATTATTGATTATCAAATCCAATTCATCCATTTTAAATCAGCGTTTAAAAGTACATTCTAGAAAAAGATTCGGTCGATATTTTTTGCAGATATTTAATACAGTTTTGCAATTCTAACTATTATTTTTTCCAAATGACTCAGCATACATATCTAACTCATTAAAATATTATCGAAATGAAGATGTTAGCTTATGATTACTCCGGCCATTTGTAATTTCTCTTCCATCAATATATTACAACAATGTATGTAATTGCAGAGTCAGAGGTCTACGCAGTACTAACTTTCTATTTAATATGATATTCTATTGGTTTTATATTCGGTAATGCTTGGATATCATATCCATTTTGTTGTTTGATTGATCTTCGTATTATTTTAGGTTGCGAGTATGTGAAATGAATTAGGCTTACCAAATAAGATGTTTAAAACCGTTATTTCTATCGTTGCAACGATTTGTATTACAAATTAAGTATTGGAATGTTTTGAGTGTTATTATAATTATAATCTTGCAGTTAGGTATAAGTTTATGTACATAGGTCTGTCATATTGTATATATGTGAACTATTTAAAATAAAAAGTACTATGTAGGTATTATATCAGCTATCTGGTTCTCATAGTCCAAGCTTTGCTTATAGTTTTAGGCTAGATAGTTGTTGCGTGGAAGGTACAAAATATTTATTTATTTACTTATTATAGACATAATTATATATTTTTTTAATTGGACAAAGTCTATTTAATTTTAATACTTCTATATTCCATAAAAAATGTTGTTAATTGGTTAAGGTCTAAGAAACAAGGTATTTAGAGCCCTGTAAATTCTTTTTATTTTATTTAGAATCCACACAACCTTCATTTTATAATAATTATGCACTAAAAACCATTTCTAAATTGTAGTTAATAGTTTAAAAACTTTTATGTCTTGCTATATTTATTAAATGAAAGTAACTACAACGCCAAAGTGTTAGGAACGCAGCATGAGTTCCAGCTATGGAGGTTTCTCACTTATCCAGGTCCCATTAAACCAAGTTTCACTGTGCCTATACAAAAAAAACATCTAATACAATTTAGCATGTTTGTTTGTTAGAAAAATGTTATGATGGTAATGTATTCTTGTGTGTACTTATCCATACCTAAGTAAGTAGTAAGTATAATAAAAGTTATGATTTTGATCAACATTCCAATCCCAGTTTGATACGTTATTCGAAAGATAACACAACCTACTCGTCTAGGTATAGGTACCTAAGGCAAATCAATACTGTCCCACATTCCTTACATAAGGCCGCACACGGTCGCCCGTTACTATTTAATTTGCGGTCAGCCCGATCTAAGGCTCAGTGCACAAGATACGACGAACATAAGTGCAAATTTCAACTGTCACAAAGCATGATATTGTGTCAAGTGCTCAAAAGGAGCCTCTTCGAGGTGCACTAAAAATCCTTTCACCACACTCGTTATTTATTTATTTTAATTATTCTTATTAATAAGTATGAAAACGTGTTATGAACACATTTTTTTTTGCTAAACTGTGCAATCAAATTACACACAAGTTAGTTGCACGAGATTTTCGATGAATGTGTTCAGTGATTTTATAGCGTTCATAATTATATTCAAAGAATGCAAGTGGTATTAAGGTCAACTGCGGTCTGCCCCTTAAGTTCTTCTTTTTTAAAATTTCGGTGCAATAAAGAAATATGTAGCAAGGACAGTCAAACGTACTTACGTGTCCCTTCCGTTGTCCGTTGTCTGTCATGTTTGTGTGCAATGCGCCTAAGATAAGCCTGATGAGACGGAGACAGCGGCCGGAAGCCTCCCCCAGGCGCCCTCGGACTAGGCCTATTCAGCTGTGACGTGTGAGATATTAAAATATTAGGTGGCTTTGTTTGTGGAAAATTGAATTTTCTGGGAAGCCATTTTATACGAATCTGTTTCAAACAATCTTAAGATTCAGCACTGTGAATTGTAAATTCACAAATGCTGTCTATAAAGAAGCTATATTATTGAGTACTACACTTTCCGTAAAGATGTAATTTTCAATTATGTGTATAGATTTTTTGTCATAAGTTTCAAATCTTCAGACCTGGAACATTTAAATCTAATTAAGGGCCCCTTATGTCGAAGATTTAGGTATTTAACTCACCCAGTCGACTTGCATCCGCGTTACGCGGGAGCCGACTTGATATGAACTCCGGTGACCCTTTGACGGCGGGCGAGAACGCCACAGTATAACATAATGCAGTAGGCAAAGTAAGTTTAATATTATTGACTATATTCTTTTAGTATATTAAAATGAAAGTTTATTAGATTTAAATAGGTATTAACTGTTAATATATACTCTAAAAGTCTAAACTATTTGAATTAGTGAGTTTTGATAGTTAAGCAGATTGTCTTACAAGGCTCAATAGGATTTCGAGTCTTGTAAGACAATCTGCTTAACTATACCTAGTATACATAGTTATAAAATAAATACAGAGGAAATAAATCGTTTCAAGCACTATAAATCGTTTCATGTTAGTACCTATACCTATAATACTCCTACAGTAAAGCATCTTAGGGTAGGGTGGTAAGGTACACCCCTTTCAGTATGTTACTAGGAGACAATGTTCCACGGAGTGAAAATCAAAATGGAAGTGCACTTTACGAGAAAACACGAACACAATTTTTGCTAAACTTATTGTAACAAGCTTTGATTTAATGATCACTTAGAACTGGCACCTAGACTAACTCTTAAAAAAATATTTTTGAATTTATGACAGTATTTTATATGCCTACATTAAATTTAACAGTAACCACAGAACTAAATTCCAAAATTAGTTCTGACATTCCACCAAGTTGGAACGCATTGCATACAAATAGTTTATACTTTGACGGAATTTAGATATTACAGGTTAGTTCCGAGTTCCTGGTCGAGTCCTGCGGTCTTGGATGTGTCCACTCGGTCGTCCAAGGCACCCATATTGGCCTTTGATTATGACGTACCGCCTCTCAGTTCCGTCTTGTGATGCATGCTCTCCATACAGGGTATTACTGCGTATTCATGGACTCGATATCATTATAGAAATACAGTAATTGGTATTCCTTGCAATATCTACCTCCTGTGATGTAATATGTGAGATTGAGATGGGTCTATTGGGAGATATTTCATAATAATTGGCAATGACTTCTTTAAAAATAGGTAGCTCAGTAGGTTCTAAGAATAGTTATTTACGATTATGCTCAAATGTTTAAAGCTTTTTGGGTGGTATTCTTATTAGTAAATTCAACGATTCTATAATCTTAATTCTAAAATTAAAACGACGAGTTTCCCGCCAACAATGACAGTCGGCCATATTGGCACAGTGTTGCCATGCGGGATAATTATTAATTTGCCAAGTGGCACCGCAGTCGCGCCTCTCGCAACTGTCATTAGTGACACCTCCCGCCAATTAGAACGCTCACAGATTTTGATGAGCACTTTTTTATTTAGCACAAGCGTTACTCCGGCAATTATTGGATGACTCGCGAAGCGTGATGCTTGTAGTTGACGTCTAGAGTCTAGACTAGTGCCGCTTGTATCGAAGTGTTGGAGGATTTTATTTGCTTGTCGTTGGGCGTTGATAGTTTGATGATGTTTTGTCAATTAATGTCGTGCAGAGGGTCGTGTTAATTAGAATCGTATTTTTTTTTTGCAGAGCACAGTTATTTCATTTTCTGCTTTGGTGAAGTAATACACTGAAGTATTTAAACAACGGTGTTTTAGGGTGAATTGTACTTGTTTGTTAACTTTATTTCGTTCGTTATTTCGTTTGCGTGAATCTCAGTTCAGTTCAACCTTCTTCAAGGGGTTGAAAGAAATTATTTTCTTGGACCAGCCCTTCTTATTAAGGACCGATTTCACGGATTACTTCTTAAGGTTGATAATGTATAGTAAAAACTTAAAATGCCTACTACTAGAATTATGAATAATGTAACTTATCTAATTTAGTATTGTTTGCGGATGTATGTGTAAATGATTACTTATACTGATTCTTATGATAGCTCACAACACAGACACCACTTAACAAAAAGTGAGATTGCAGGCAAACGCAAATCAATATTTAAAAAAAGATAAGAAAAAAAATACATTATTGTCACTGTAACGAGGGAAATCCAGTAACCCAACAACATTGTTTACAGGTAATTTGCGTTAACCCACACAGTGAAGATTATAGTGAAGATGCGTCGGGGGATTCCGCATTTAACGCCACCGAGTCAAACCGGGATTCATTAAATTGAACTGGTGCAATAGTGTGGGAGGTTCTGAATTTACCCGGATACGGATACGGAATAATTATATTCGTTTGCAAGGAAAAAAGTTGTCAAAGATAAAATCAAGAACTGAGTTTTTTTTTTCATAAGATTATGCGATGCGATGCTTTTAAAGAATTTCATAAAAGCCTGCTTTTGTTTAAAGTGTGGGAAATTTTACATTTTATTCATGTGGAAAAATCATACTATTTTTAGAATAAAAATAATAAAAAGGTAGTAGCACCCTTACGGGGTAAACTATGTATGAATTAAAAAAAACTACTCCTCCTCATCATCACCATCATCCATGGATCATAAGGCAACAAATATACTGAATACTGAAGTTATTTGAAGTGACAAATGATTGCTTATAAGTTTATAATTATTTGTTTAGAACAAAAAATGCATTTATTAATAACCAGTACTATGTACACTGGTTATGTACTGATGTGTGTATTAGTAACTATGTAAGTACTTTTAATATGTGGTAGGTACTATGAGGTACTGTGAGTCACTTAATTTATCGTATGCTTGTATTTTGCGTATTTTTGGCACTGTTACTTCTCATATCTATTCTTTATACGTTGTATTATGTTTGCTTATTTTGTAGCATAAAGGTAAATCATTTTGTACTCATAATTTTTAACTAATCACGAGCTAGTATATATTTAGGAAAACATATGGCAGACCCATTGTTATCATTGTACAATGATCATTGATTGTGAATAGTACCTATATCACAATAAAAAAATTGTCGGAACTGTAATTTTATGACACAATTTCTACTTTTCCGCAAAAACGGATACGGAAATCCATCCAATCTCTATTGCAAAATGGCGTCGACTCCAGTCAGCGCGAAACAGTTTCACGCTCCGACAGTTTTGTAGTCTGTTCGAATGGACCTAACCTATCTGGGATCTAGTTTCATGTTGATTTCAGAACAAAATGATTTACTTATCTGATTTTTCGTTGAATTAAATAGCTAAACTAAAGAAAACTTTAACAATTTTACTTTATGAACCTTTTTGCAAAAATAGTGAAGAAGAACATTAAGAGTATTCAAGCGTAAAGTTAAAGAGCATTATCTCTCCTTGTAATATATTTATGGTATAGGTATATATATATATATATATATTTATCTGGTATATTTATTTAATAATTTGATATATTTATTTATGTGTGTTTAGTATAATATGTAGGATTTCGATTATAGTATTTAGTGTAGTCTGGTTAGTATGTATGTAAGTTTAATATGTCTGTATGTAATTAGTATATTATTTATTTAGAACTATGTGATATTCTCTATATATATTTCTGTATAAGTATCTTAGTTTAAGGTTTTTGTCTCTTTTCCCAATGCCTGTATGTTTGTACACCCACCCACCACTATAATCAACTCTCTCTATCCTCCAAGGTTTGCTGGTAGAAAACTCTATTTAGGGTTAAGCTCGCCTCTGTACATGTCCGCTTTATAATGTTTATCTATCATCTGTATGTGTGTACAATAAAGAATAAAGAAAAGAATAAAGAGTATTAAGAGGAAGGTTTGGTGTCTACCTAGTGATGTTACTATATTTTTTATTTGAATGATGTACGATCTGTCTTATTCTGTTTTTATTTGTATAAAATTGCAGCCTGACATTTACAAATGCACCAATAAATGACTATCTGAATACCAACGACGGATATTGTAACATAGGCAAATCGTCGGGGAAATAAATAATATACCTGATAGAATACCCATATATAGATAGATAGATTCAATAAAAGCATGTCTCAAATTGTGAACATTTGTGTGGCAATTTTTTTTTTAGTAAGTAAACATACTAAAAAAAAATTACCTAAAAAACATTAAATATTAACCTACCAAAAATTGACATGAAATATTATTTAAAAAAAAATTTTTTTTTTTTCTTTATTAGAAAATCAACATCAATTACAGAAGTTGGAAAGCGGGGTATTATATAATCTTAAAAAAGGCCAATAACAGATTTTCCTAAATATTAATTATTACAAAAAGTGCTTTACTGCCCTCTAGCATAGCGTAGGTTAGCGAGTGAATGTTCTGTGCTGTAAGATAAGATAGTATGTAGTATGTATAACCTTATATGATTGGATGTTTTTTGCAAAATACCAGAATATTACATAAATAATATTATAGATAGATAACACTTTATTGTACACCACAAGAATAGGACATTACACATAAGTAAGAAAAGTACTAAAGTACTAAAACTATAGCGAAGTTCAATGAACGTTCTTATCGCAATGAGCGATCGCTTCCAGACAACCTTTGGATGGACAGGGTTTTATTGAAATACGAAATGGTGAATACTTTACCTTTTTTGTAAAATACCAGGATATTGCCTAAATAAAATCTGTATACAGTGGAATGTATAGAAACATATTATTATCGAGTAAATTAGGTAAACTATCATAAAAGCAAGTAAATTTATATTTATTAAGCTCTATAAATTAGAGAGTAAAATGTTACGTATTACTATTTTTACTAAGGGTTATTTAAATATAAGTTATAAAATAAATAAACAATGATTTTTTAATCTTAGTAAAAATTTAAAATTAAAAAAATTGAATTTTATTTCAAAAACCTCCCTTTAGTTTATTATTCACCTTATTTAATACTCCTGACTGTAAAACAATAGTGGGTTCGATTCCCACATTCAATTTTACTGTTTTTAAGCTGATCCAGAAATATAATTATAAAGAACAACCAAAAATATTCAAAAAATATTCTACTAAGATAGAATAATGCTTGAAAGTAATCAACCTAGCATACGTAGAATAACTACAAAATTACTTACCTTCTTCGTATCATGTCATTACTTCTTTCGAACGAGTGTGGTGAAAGGATTGATAAGTGTGCCCCAAAGAGGCTCTCGTGTACTTGAATACTTACTAATAGAAGTAAACAGAAATAAATTACTTAGGTACTAAGACCATGAGGATAAAAAGTTTAAGCATAAGTACCACAAAGTTAGCAAAATTATGAGTTGGTTTGTCCGATAGCACTGTAGGAATCTTCAGACAATCACCAAATATAGTCCATTCGAAAAGAAAATCAGTGGGAAACTGTCCCTATAAAAGAGCCAAATCCAAAGACAAAATATAGATCAATTATTTAAAAAAAATTACCTGCTTTTTAAGTTGGGAATTTACTTATTTAACATAGATTTCAGATACATGATATACAGGGTGTAATCGTTAAGTGTGCACAGGCGATTATTCCGTAACTATTGCAGATATCAAAAAACTTTAAACTGATATCGAAAGTACTTTACCTAATGAGTAAAATGACATTAATAACTTTTTAAAAATAAAACGAGAAATATCCAAAAAAAATACATTAATCACTCCCATACATTTAGTATGAGATAGTAGAAAGGTTTTAGTTTCCTTATTTTAAGTGGAATAGTACCTACTCATTTTACCCTTGTCATTTGATAATTATGTACGATATGAAGGTATTAATGAATTTCAAGTAGATACACGTGTAGATTAATTATCTTACCACTTCAAATTTATAATAAACCTTGTTTCAATATTGTATTGATTTGAACTAGCTGAAAAGCAACATACTAAATAAAAACAAAAAGAAAGATACTCTTTGGTGTTCGTTCTAAATTCGAACATATGCTTTGAACACAAAATTTTGTACTTACTAAGAAATAAAATGTATGGGAGTGATTAATGTAATTTTTTTGGATATTTCTCGTTTTATTTTTAAAAAGTTATTAATGTCATTTTACTCATTAGGTAAAGTACTTTCGATATCAGTTTAAAGTTTTTTGATATCTGCAATAGTTACGGAATAATCGCCTGTGCACACTTAACGATTACACCCTGTATATTAAATAGACCATCCTTTGGCTATAATCTCACCTCATCAGGTGAGATTATAGCCGATATAGTAAGCGACGATGTATAAGTGTATCTACATACGGTTAAAGTCAGTCTGTAGGTCAGCTAGTTTGTTACTAGGTATCTATATATTTTAGTTTCAAAAATAGGAGCTTCTTTAAGGCACACCTGAAATCCACTCAACTCAAAACTAAAACTGTTTTAAAAGAACCAGTGACACGATAAGAATAATTTTCAAAAATTCGTTCATACGTTTAAATTAGTTTTAAAGCCTATGACAAAAAACATATATTATACCTATTTATTGTAGAACTGAATCCTTACACTCAGAAATTTCTCACTAGCTTAGGCTGCTATTTTAATAAAAATAACTGTAAACCATTATCATAAACAAAGTTATATTATAAATTTTATATTTTTAAGTTATAAAAAAATATGAAATCTACTCCTTATATAGAATCAATAATGTTATTATATCAGCATTAAGGTAACTTCTTACTTCCATCCAAACTTTCAAAACGTTTCTTTAATCTGTTTTTTAAATTTTAATAAAAACTTCAAAACAAAATCTGTTTTTTGTTTGTAAGGTTGTTATGTAGGTAAAACACGATCCAATATATTGATTTCTGAGGATCGCTTTGTTCCGTTCTGAATCTCGGAGCAAAACAAACACCAGAGGTAGGTATAAAACTGTCATCTGCCTACCAAATTAAAAGAAAACAAATTCCAAACAAACTTGTTTGGTAATTACAATGAAGCGTAGTTTATCAGCCAATGATATGCAGATAAACACTTCATTGAATAGCACGCTGTGATCATTCGTACAATAACCCATACAGAACGCTATAATCTTTTATGCGAGGCTCTTTCAAAAGTAGGTGCTCGTATTTGTGCTAGGTGCTAGCATTGTCACCGGGGCCTTGAACTTACTGTTACAGCTGAGCAAAGAAAGGAAAATGTGTATATTATGAAGCCTGCGAGGTGAAGGAACATTTGACTCCTAATGTTTCTATAGTCATTCATGTCACTTGTTACTGATAACTTAGGTTTTTAAAATACCCCAGGTCAGGACTTAAGGTAATTGTTATGTTTGAAAGTAGTTTCCTTGGAATTGTAAGATTCTTGTAAAAATATTAAATTATGAACTAAAGCTAAGTAATAGCTAGTTTCAGCAACTCATGTAGACTTAACAGGTACGTAGTTTAGTATTTTCCGTGCTGTATGCTGGCGTTGTTTACATGACAAACAAGGGCCGAGAAGGCAGTTACCGACGGCAAACAAAATTGAGATTTGCATGAGGCGGCAGCGGCGGCGACGGGACGCTACGAGGCGTACGATCGGCTAGCTCCGCTCGCCGCGCTATTAAAAATGCAAGCGACGGCGGCGGGTAGGAGCGCGCGGGCGGGGCGGAGCCTCCAGCTTTGCAGTGATTGGCGCTAGGGCGCGGCAGGCGGGGCCGGGTGCGCGCGCGGGGCGCCTCGCCGCTTCTCCGCCGCCCGGCGATCGAGCCTTCTCACAACGCACGTAGCCTCCGCGCCGTACGGTACCGCGACTGTACTCCGACGCGCTCGCCGCGAGTTCATGTGACCGACCGACAGTTCTCTCGTTGTGTACGGTGAACGAAGGATCAGCAAGCTGTACGCGCCGCAGGAAGACGACATGTTGACGATGGAGACGGACCTCAAGGGCGGCAGCCTGCATGCCAACGTGCCGCCGCACCACGCGCTGCAGCACGGCTACGGCTCGCTGGGCGCGCTTGGCGGCATGATGTCGCTGCCGCAGCAGCAGCCGCTCGCGCAGCACCAGGCGCTGCAACACCACCACCAGATGCCGCAGCATCACTCGCAGCCCCCGCAGCAGCACCACCAGCCCCCGAACAACAACAACAACAACACCAACAAACAATCTAACGCAGACCGCGTCAAGCGTCCGATGAACGCGTTCATGGTGTGGTCGCGAGGACAGCGTAGAAAGATGGCATCGGATAACCCCAAAATGCACAATTCTGAAATATCTAAGCGGCTCGGTGCACAGTGGAAAGACCTCTCGGAATCCGAGAAAAGACCGTTCATCGACGAAGCGAAGAGACTTCGTGCGGTGCACATGAAGGAACACCCAGATTACAAGTACAGGCCGAGGAGGAAGACGAAGACGCTCGCCAAGAAACAAGAGAAGTACCCTCTCGGTGGTGGTGCGTTACTGGGAGCGGGCGAGGGCCAGCGCTCGTCGGCGCCCTCGCAACAGCCACGGGACGTCTACCAAATGACGCCAAATGGATACATGCCCAACGGATACATGATGCATGACCCCAGTGCGTACCAACAGCAAGCATACGGGTACCCACGCTACGACGTGTCACAAATGCAGCAGGGTGGGTACGGTGGTGGATACTACAGTGGCGGGCAAGGCTCTCCGTACTTGCCACAGCCACCATCACCATCCGCGTACGGCATCGGACCCGGCTCCCCCGGCGGGTACGCACTGCCGCCTTCGTGCGCCTCACACTCGCCCAGCGGCAGCTCCGCCAAGTCAGAGCCAGTGTCCCCCGGCCCACCCGGCATGAAGCGTGAGTTTGCGTCGCACGAGCCCCCAGTGCAGATGAAGCGCGAGTACATCCACGGCCACCCGCACGACCAGCTGCCAGGCATGAAGCGCGAGTACGGCCAGCAGGACCTAAGCCACATCATCAACATGTACCACGTGCCCGACGAACAGCGGTACGCAGCTGCCAACGAGCGCGCGATGCCGCTTATCTGAGAATCACCGTTCGCGTGCGAGATCGACATCCCGCCTCTCTGAGACGGGCGATTCGCCGCGGCCCCTGATGCCTCCAGTGACTTTGTTGCGAACCCGTTCGCGTTAGGACAGTGGTGATCGTTATCTCCCAGCCGTTCATACTGCTAGGTATGTCCTTTGTTTGTTTTGTAATGTACTGACGCCGTTAGTGTTGAGGAGTGTTAACTTTAGAGAGCCGGCGCCCGTCGGTCGTCGCCGACGGCCGCCGCTCCGATTAATGTTGTTGATGATTACTTGTATTATATTATGAATTATTGTATTTTTCCATGGTTTAAGTTAAATAATTTAAGATGTGCCGTGCGGATGGACGACAGGTTATGTGATGTTGCGTGAAAGACGATGTAGTGATCGGTAATTTGAATACCAAAAAAATTTGAACAATTTGTAAATATAGTGATAAAGTTAGAGTTAAAGTTGGAGCTAGTGGATAACCGTAGATAGATAGCGATATGTCGTGCCACGACACCACACTCGTACGCGCGCCGTGCGATGTACAAAATAATTGTTATTATGGAAACGAAAGTTATAAATCCTTGAAAGACTAAAAATATTGTAATACGAAAATGTACAGTGAGTGTTATTTAGTCAGTGGACACAAAGTATATTGAAGAAAAAGATGAAGTTATCAATAAACGACGCATTATGAAATTGTACGTGATGTTTTGTTCTGCTTTCCCAGTGTAACAGATAATCCCCTAAGAAAAGAATTTAAGAATTCCAAAAGGAAATGGACTAGGCATGAAATGAATACATCATTTATTTCAGGTGAAAACATATTTAATTTTTATCTACCCGCACTTTAAATATTTGCAAGTTATTATTTTAATATTCTGGCTACTTTGAAATTAGCTACAGAGAAGTAGTTACTTTTGGAGTTTTATATTGATTTGTTTCATTTTCCATACAGAAGACTTCAACGCGCTTCACGCCGTTGTTTTATATGATTATATTAGGTAATCCTGTTCTTATAATTTCTTTTACTCAAAAAATAAGAGGAGTACCTAACCATAAAGGAATCTTTACTAGGTACAAATTAGACGAGTATCGAATTATTAATTATTTATATTTAAGAAAAAATAATGTGATCTAACAAAGTAAAATCATAGACTTTTCAGAGCGACATGGCTTAATGGTTTTTAATTGAATAAGATAAAAAATAATTAAAATATTAAACATGCATCATGGAAAAGTATGACATGATAATTTATTTTGAATATTTTAAAATAAACATGTTCTTAAATAATCAATCATCAATAATCAAGGCAAACATGACAATTCTAAAATAAAATCACATACATTCTTATCAAATACTATTTTAAATATTCACAAAGTTAAGCTTTCGAAGCGGGTAAATAATTACTGCCCAAGGGTACTTAAAAAAAAAGGATGTACCTATTTACACAAAGAGAATTTAATACAAGTATTTACTTGCCTTTTTCTTGATATACACAAGAAATCTTCCAAGTCAAGTCAAATATACTCAAATATGCCTAATGGTATCACAAGGATCACTTTGAAACGTCTTAAATCAAGGAGCCAGTTCCTCGCAACCAAGCCTAGAAGAACAGACAACAAACTACGGCTTGGTTCCGAAAGTTTTTTGTATAATCCTTTTACAAAACAAATTATCTGCAAACAAACAACCTACCGAAAAACTTGAGTGCAAAATCTCTGTAAACTTTTTTGATTCAAATTATTTGTGATATATTTATTCAGTTGAATCACAAGGATCACTTTGAATGCGTATTTAAAGACACATACATATTTTTATGCCTGTATTGTTCTTCTAGGCTTGGTCACGTAGACTCACATAGCTTTCAGACGTTTTAAAGTGATTCTTGTGAAACTAATGAATAACATATCTTTGACTTTTCAAGACATCCATAGTAGCAAGGATTAAGAAAACTGTTGAACTAGTAGATGAAGTTTAAAAAACTTGAGAAATCGACTTCATCACCAAACTACTGAACCGATGTTGATAAAATTTCAATGGGATCAATCTGCAAATATTACCTTTCAGATAAAAACAAAACTGAAATCACAAATGACAAAGTTATTTGATAACAAACGTGAAAAGAAAATACAACCGAATTGAGAACCTCCTATATTAAGATTTGTAGTCGGTTAAAAATAAAGCTGAAAACAAAGCAAAATGTGCGTAATGTGGTTTATTTTTCGAGGCCGTGATTATTCAAACGTAAGTAGATCAATTTTCATTTATATGGTTCATTTCTTAAAAAATATTTTCGTGTTATTATAATTGTGCAAAAATACAAGGTATTGTCCTTGCAAATGAGTTAATTCGCTTGAAAAAAGAATTTATTAGAGCCCAAGATGACATACATACATATTTAAGGCTTGAGAATTTTAGAAGTGGGATAAAACCAATCAACTCGCGTCACTGTCACCGCGTCATCGTTACCGACACCTTTTTAGCAAATTAAGCAAGATTCCACTACTGCTAGTATTGCCACAGATAAGATAATACTATACTAGTAGTATTGCTATGTTATTATTGTTAATTTTAGTTTTAACTTATTGCATTTTTTTAATCAACGTGTTTTTATTGATCCAAATGACAGGGATCACTTTGCACGTCTTTATAACCATCTTGAAAAGAGAGAAATTTCTTTGAAAATCTTCAGTGACTTCAAAGCATACCACACATACTTGTAGGTGTACGTGAATTCCCCACGTTCATTTTTCTACATCTAGGTGCTAAGTCAAGCCCCCAGAAAACTCGCATTTCAATCAATTACTGTCAACACGTAGGGGTGAAGGATTTAATCAAATCCCTTCGTGAACTTGATTAGAATTCGGCCACTTTTTCTCCCTTGGGACAGCCTTAATCCGAAATACGCCCCGATGTTTAAACGGCAATGGTTTTAAACTATTTTCACTTATTGCTTTGGGGCCGTGATGTATGAAGTGGAATGATTTGGTGATAGATTAGGATGTTGGAAACTGAGGCACGTTTCACCTAGTGGGGCCAAGTCGGTTTTGAATTTCGAACGAAAGACGGCTGTATTTTTTTTTTATTTGTTTGAAACAGTTGTTCTGTTACTATTGCATTGATTAGGTAGATGACGAAATGTGTTGTCTTTATGCATTTTGGTACACAGTAGCTTCATGCTTGTGTTTTTTTTATATACAATGTCAAAATATCTTTTTTTTTGTGGACAATTCACACAACACTACCCAGCCCCAAACTAAGCAGAACTTGTAATATGGGAACCGGATAGCTGATAAAATACTTGAATACATTATTTTTTGTAAATTCATACTTACAATACAATATAACACCCAGACAGAGAACAAACATTTATGTTAACCACACAAATATTTGTTCTCGGTGGGGATCGAACCCACGACCTACGGCGCAGAAGGCAGAGCTACTACCAACTAAGCTATAGAGGCCAGTCGAAGTCGAAGTCTTCTAATGGACATTGGCACACATTTCCGATAAGAATGATTTAGGGCCCTTTTCAACTTTCAAATTTTTTATTGTTGGTTAAAAATTAGAACAATAAAATGGGCCCCTGGGGTCCAGGTATTTAAATGAACTTTATAAATGTTAATACCCGCAACGCGCAAAAAAATATTTATATTAGTAAGAGTTCACTCACACAATCAATTAGCTTTGAGCTATATTTATTTGCACAAAGAAACTTTTATTTAAACAAAAATTTACGAAATGTACAAAATACACAAGAAACCGTTAAGCTGTCTGCAGACAAACTGTTTCTTGTGTATTTTGTAAAACGATCTAGAGTTAGCTCAACTGATCTAAATCAGTACCAGAAGGAAGCGTCCCCAAGACGCTGGTGGCATTGCCACGCTGAATAGCAATGCTAATGCGCTGCGCCAGATACCCACGAGCCCTTGGGTCACGCGTCGCTTCGATCATTCACCAAGACATTTTAAAAACCCGCACGGTCTCGGTACCCCACGGACCCAGAGCCTCAACGCAAGAAAAAGAGTTTACTTATACTTTCTATACCTTCTCACCTACATAAGTAAAATTACTTGCTCATTCAATAAAAAAAAATGCCATGCAAAGTATCAATGCCATACGTTAAGTATTTACTTTAGTTAAAGTGCCATAAATTAGCTTTAGCAAAGCAAACTAGTTACAAGACTATAGATAGTGCAATTCACGAAGACGCGCCCCTCGTGGGGTGCGGGGAGTTTGCTCTGAGCGGCAGTCGCGAACCGTAGTCTATTTATTGTAGTGTGCGTGTGCACTCATAGGTAATTAGTGTGTACCGATAACACTCAAACATTGACGGAAGCTTGCACACATATACTATAAACGGTTAGGAGGAATAGTGGGGCACGTCTTCGTGGATTGCACTATCTATATTTAAAATTCCACCCGAAAAAATAATAATGAATAAAATATGAATTCCGGATGCGGCATGGTCTCTCGTTTCGCACCCCACCGTTACGCGGTGTGCGCCCGCGGTCGCGACCCGGGAGTCGAACCCGGGACCTGGGGTGGGCAATCACTGTTCCCACGACCGACCTCATTGTTTTCTCTCACGGTTCGCGACATGTCATTGCAATGATTGCCGAGTTACCAACTTTCTAATAACAAGATGCATGCATTACCTATATTCGAGTAAAAAAAACTGTTCGAAAAATACTAAAACATTGCACGTGCTCTGAGACAAGATAAACTACAATTTTTTTTTGTAATAATGGTCAAAAAACAAAAAAGCAGGTAATGCAATCTTCTTCTTTTTCTTAACGTCACTGAACCTTTCGATCCAAGTGTGGTGAGCGGATTTTAAGTGCGCTTCAGAGGCTTATATAAATATAAATAGTAATGCAAGCTTATAAATTGTAAAAAAATAAAAAGTAGATACTTACCAGTACCTCGAAGAATAATGTAAGTTATACTATAATTACGAAAGTCAAACTAGTAAGTAGTCAAAATAATAAGTAGGTACCGTCATTAAAACAACTTAAATAGTTTTTAATTTCTGTAATAGTTAGCATATGGGGTATGTAGTAATAAAATATGGGACAAAAATTACCTACAAATTACTTGATAATTATCCCTATTGAATATCGAATTGCAAAGCGGCTGCAAATCGCATCTGCCAGTACCGGGTGCCATTTCCATTTCTTACGAACTTCCGCCAACACATTGGGTCGAATAGGTCCCTTTTTTTCTACCGTGTCGCAATTCTGCCTCCCAGGCGGCAAGCCACGGCACTCCGCTAGCTTGTAAACATCGAAACAAACACGAAATCCACACTAAAGTTGTCACGTAATTCGTTCGTCAAACATTTCGTTTATTTGTTCTTGAGATTGACACCGACGCCTCCTGGCGGTCCCTTTGTTTTTATGTTGCTGGCTGTCAATATTTGGTCTCATTTGTCATTGGCGGTTTTGAAGTCGATTTGTCGGCGATGTGGGAGTCGCTCGGGATTTGTTCAAACATTCGTTTAGATGTGAATAGATAAGCATATGTACCACATGTGACCCAGACACGTGAACTTTGTTTTTAGAATTTTAATAAGTTGTGATAAATCTTCTGGTGTTTACGAGGCACTTCTAAATATGATTTCTCATGAGTTGGTATTTTTAGAGGATAGCCAAATCAGGTTTTTTCTCAATTTGGTATAGTGCTTTTTGGAGTTCGAGTCTTGACTCCTCCCAATTTTTTTTTGCCTCCTTGAGTTCTATGAAAAACCCATTTCTAAAGTAGTAGTAAATATGCTGAGACCTTATAATAACTATTAGTACTACCTGGTTACTAAGGCTTAACTAAAATTTAAGCCTTAGTAACCTACTCCTATTCTACATGTAATTCGCTGTAAAACAATACCACGGACAGAACATACAACAAAGTACTCTAAGACTAAGAAATAAAGAAGACTCTTGGTAATTATAACTTAACTGAAGAGATCCCAACCCAATTAATTGTTAATTGTAACAAATATTTATAAAAAAAAAAAATAGTATAAATAAAATCTTGGTGACTCAGCAATCATCGAAATCAACTAAATGTCCAAAGACGTGAGAGAAAACAATGCAGTTTTCAAATTTAATTTTTGTATATTTCAACAGCATCAAGATTATAAAAATAAATAACATTTTATACTTTATTTTTACTAAGAAAAACAAACTTAAAAAATACGGATTTTATTGACAACCTAAATCTAAAAAAATGTCTTGTTTTATGCTTGTACTAAGAAATATTTAAAACGCTGCGTTCTGCAGTTTAAAAATAATATTCCAACGTTGGGACTGCTTTGGCTATGGTCAGGTACAGAGGAATTGTAACTCAACTTATTCAGAGTTGAGCATGACCTTCTAAGAACTGCCCCGTAACGGTATTTATGCCTTCAGGTAGGCAAGTCTTGACATACCACTGCCGAGTCTCTCAGGGCCGTATTCTAAAACAATGGTCAAGTCATAAATCGAAATTCATAGTTTTTTTGACAGTTGTAGCGAGGCAAATGTCATAAAATAACACGTAGGGACAACATGTTTTAATGATGTACTAAAATAGTAGGAATGAAGTCTTTCTCAGACAGACACACGGCAGACTATTTGCTGCGCCCTTACAGAGTACATGTCCACCAGCTAAATTAGACCTAAGCTAATTTAAATGTAACATAAAAAAATGAATTTGAATATAAAGAAAGGGTAAAAATTAAAGTGGTTAAAACTGGAAACTAATTTTACATTAAAACTTATTTCCACCTAAAATATAATTACGCCTTTGTCTTTTAAATCCTATATTATTTATTTGACTACGAAAAACTTCTTCAAAATAATAAAGTATTGTTTTTCCCCTGTAATAATAACCAAAATATAATATTTTGTTTTTTTCTATGTTACTAAACCAGAATAAGTAATTTTTTTTATAGTAATAAATAACTCTTAGTCCAACAAAGCGGGTTATTTCAAAAAGAGGTTCTGAGGTAATAAAAATGTTTTCGAAAGTTTTATTGCTGTAAAGGGGTAGACCGCGGACAAAGTCATATAACAGGGTTTTCTAGAAAAAATGAGACCGTTACAATATTACTCTGCTTTTTTTAATATTTTCAGGTACCCTATTTGTAATCATTAGTCGTAATATTAGTACAGTATTTTTTAAAGCTTACACACTTTGATCTCATCATAAAATAAATGTTAAAAAAAAACGAAAATCTATGTCTTGGAATTTAGCACCTGGATTCACAGGTTTCTTGAATGTGATCCTCGTGGTTTTATTTCCATCAAAGCTCAGTTGGTAGTAGCTCTGCTTTCTGCACTGAAGGGCGTGGGTTCGATCCCCACCAAGAACCAATATATTTTTGTGGTGAACATAGATGCTTGTTTTCTTTCTGGGTGTTATATTGTATTATAAGTATGCATATTATATAAGGATTGTATAAGCTATCTAGTTCCAATAGTACAAGCTCAGTCTAGATAGTGTTGTGTGGATTGTCCATAATATATTAGTATTATTTGTTGCACTTAAAATCCTTTCACCACACTTGGTTCGAAAGAATCAGTGACATGATAAGAAGAAGAATTTGTTTTACGATTGAAATAACCTTCAGTCATTTAAAGTTTCAAATTATTCATATTGTTCTTCCATGGAGATCATCATGACTGTTTTAGGCGTTTTATTGGTCTATCAAACTAAAACATCAAGAAATATTTTAGTCTACATTTAAAGACATCAAATAAACATGTCACATTTCGGTCTTATTGAAATAAATAAAATAAATAAATGCCAAAAAATCTTCAACTCAAACTTGATCATGTTTTTTTAACAAAATAAAGTGTGCCTGTAGCTGGGAAACCAAATACTACTCGGCGTTTGGAAATAAAACACCGGAATAAGTTTAAAAAATCTCAAAATTCCAAAAAGTAAAAAGTTTTCATATCTTCATGTAATAACTAATCCGCTCTTGTAATATCTTTGTTTGAAGTTGTTATTTAATCAAAATATTTTTAGCATAAAATAGTAATAAAATCTTTTGTTTTGTAGACCTAAGTTGATGGAACAAGCATATCGCCCACTTGATGTTAAGTGGTAACAATCGCCTATAACAACGCATTGCCTCATAGGTCACGCACGTCAGGAACGTGCCCTACGATGCACTGCCCTGCGTCCATCAACTTGAGGCATACGGTGTTCAGCCTCACGTGCCAGTAATTTCACTGGCATCCACACCCTTCAAACCGAAACACAGCAATGCTGCTTCACGGCAGAAATAGGCATGGTGGTTGTATCTTCATTGACTTTTGGTGTTGATCTCAAGAATTTACAAAGTATTAAAAATAATTCGGAAACCAGGATATCATTTACTTATTTATGCTAAAGTCAGGTAGCGGGATTTGCGATAAGTCGGGCAAGCTACAAACCCTGAGGTTATCTAATATCTATATCAACCAGTATGACTTTCTCCTCAGAACAATGGAATAGGATCATACCTGTGAGTCTTTCACAAAAACGTCAGACGTGACATAGCGACCGTTATAAACCGTCAATACACCGAGATAAATGTGGAAGAAACGAAATCTAAAATGGCGTCCCTAATAAATAAATCTGATTAGCACGAGTGATAATTAATTATTGTTTAAAATAGTTTGAGAGTTGTTTTGCAGTCGGCACAAGGAACATAAGTACTCGTTCATACACGTAGGAGTAAGGGATACTCAATTATTTTTTCATACGATGAAAGTTTTTAAACCGCAGGAAATTTATGATTAGAAAGGGCTCGCCGTTGTGTCCAGTTCTTTATGTCGAATTTGAAACGATTGATAGCAAATTCTAAACTTAAAACACTTATAATTTTAAATGTACCTTTACGATGCCAGCAAATATCTCAAAGCAGGATTTTAAGTGCGTCGTTAGAAATCACGACGTAAATCATTACATAGATTCGAAATATCTGCCTGCATTTTAACGGCCGTCAATTTAACCCACAGGGTTTTTTTAGGAAATTCTAACATTCCAAGAGCACAATCTATTTTTAAAACTGGTTCAAAGTTGTCTGAGTTTGGCGAATTTTGAACAATCTGAATCACCGATCCCGGAAGATAAGGGTGTCCAAGACAATAGTGACTGTACTAATGAAGAATTTTTTAGGAATTTAAATGCTAGGATTATGGCCAAAAATGCTTAGTATCAGCATAGCTAGCATATTATCTTTCTTCTAGTATCCTTGTTTTCTACTGGGTTATGTGTTGTGCCTATGTCATAGAAAAATAAAAATCTATGGCATCGGTTAATATTTGCAATTTTAACGAAAATATGTCCCTAAAATGGTGATAATGGTGGTAAATGGTGGTCTATCTATCTATAACTTAGAAAAGATTTTAGTTATAGGTACTGCAATTTGGGTCCAACGCAGGGTTTTAAATTTTAAGGGCTTATAGGGGAATTATGAAAATCACTTGTTTTAACTTACGTTAGTCTTCCATCTTTTGACTTTTTTATGGGTTTCCACATGATGTTTTCTTTCGTCGAGATTCTTATTTGTTCATTGTAAAATTTAAAGAAAAGTTAAATGTGGCTTGAATGCGAGGTCGCTCGCTACCTTTAGACCATCAGTGCTTTCGTATAAAAACAAAGGGAGGCCATAAATTGCGGCGATAGAGTCATTAGCTAGGGGCGGACTCGCCACTGAATAATTAAAAACAAATAAACCCGACACGGATTAGGTACCTTATCAGAAATCTACACGATCATTATAAAATTATTTAGTAGTTTGAGTAAGCTTGTAGGGTCGAATTAATGGGATATTGTTTGGTGTTGATAAGTTAAAGTTTTGTAATTTATTGGTGATGTGCTTGGCTTTAAGATTCCGCTCTTGGCTTTGCTCGCTATGTGGCGCTAATTGCTAACATTCATATTTAAGGTGTTTTGTTTTATTCTGGCATTTTATCCAAATCTGTCGATACAAAAAAACATCTAAATGCATCACATCATACATCTAATCTAAAAACATCTAATAACCCCATTATTTAGAGGTTTTTTACAGGTTCTATAAGTAAGATATATGTAAATAGCAGCAAAAAATGAGATAGTAGAACAGCTCTGATTGGATCAGCAAACTCTGTGCTTCCTGTGATTTATATAAGTGCCAATTCCCAATATTTGCAAATCTGGGGATTCTCATTCCCAGATCTCCAAATATTTGTTCAGGATCTGGGTATTTTGGTATCATGAAACCCGCAGATTCTGACATTCAGAAGACAGGAACTTCTGAGTTGGTTGAATAACTGTGTTTCCTTTCGATGGATGTCGCGTGTTAGTAGGACAAGACAGTTGTAGCGAGGGAGACGTGAGTGTTTGTTCGATTTGTGTGTGAGGACCCTTCAGCCATGGCGGAGACATCACGGCGCCTCGAAGAGATAATATAAATAACAAGAGATGTTTTATATGTATATTCAATACTAAAAACAATAAAGCTAAATGAAACACAGCCGTCATAACTCAGTTGGTAGTGGCTCTGCCTTCTGCGCTGGGGCGTGGGTTCGATTCCCACCGCAAGCAAATATTTGTGTGGGGAACATAGATGTTTGTTCTCCCTCTGGGTGTTATATTGTATTTTAAGTATGTACATATTTGCAAAAAAAAGTATATTATCTATTATATCAGCTATCTGGTTCCCAGCGTACAATTTCCGCTTAGTTTGGGGCTAGATAGTGTTATGTGGGTTGTTCACAATGTTTATTTATAATTGGAGTAATATCGTACAAATACTTCAGGAATTGAAGTAAATCCCGGATAGATTCACTTACTGTTACCAAATTAATTTATAGAACGGTCCCGACTAACGGTTCGCCTGAAGACTCTTCTGCCAGTCACACAATCCACTCTCTGTCACCAACCAAACGCAGTAACGACCAGACACACTTCAGACGAGTATAAACCGTCCCCACCAACAATAGAACTCACTTTAGAGCGTACACAAATGAACATGCGACCCGCGAGCGCCACACAAAGAAGAGTAAATAAACAGTTGATACTGACTACACATCATTACATCAAAGAGATGAATAGGCATTGTTATAGGACATTGCACTTTTTCCAGCTGTGGATAGGTGCTAGAATCGACCGTGGGCTTGTTATCGAACAGTAGGTTAGTGGGCGCGAGAGAAGTCGGGTCAAACGGTTAGCAAACAGATTCGTCTTGGTTTAAATTCTTAGCGTGAAATGGTTGCAAAAGCTCCTGCTAGGCTATAGGAAGGTAGGTACCTACTGTATTGTATAGCTGTTCGTTTCACTAAAAGTGGTTTTGCAGTTTCGTTTAGTGTGGCAATGTTGGGCATTTGGTGGATCTTATGAAGGCTAACCGTACTGTGCTATGATGAAACTTTTGCCAGTAGGTCAGATAAATCAACTTTTTATACCGAGGGTAGAACTAAACATAAATACAGTACCTACAAGTTGACAAAAAGTTTAAATTTCAATAACCAACAGAGCAGTAATAACTTTAACAAAACAAAGCTACACAAACAACGGAACGTAAATTAACAATGCAACAAAACTAGGAAGTCCCTAGATCAAACCGAAAAAATAATCGGCCATCAATCAACCACAAACTATCAAAGAAGCCGCATCAAATAAATGTAGAAATTATGTTTTAACGAGACGAAACTACCAAATCCAAACCGAACTGTTTAGTGCCAAATTATAGCATTTTAAAACGTCCGTTTAGGTGTTTCTAATAGTAGGTTGCGTAAGTATCGGTCGGCAATCTATTAGCTGGAGAAAAAACGGACTTAATTTCACACCTGTTTACCTTTAATTCCATAATGGTGAAGGAGCAATGGGCTTGTTGCACGCGCTTCGGTGTTACTGCTTATTTTTGTGTGGGATTCAGACTTAAAGACTTTTCTGTAAGGAGCAGGCTACCGCCGATCACTTTATCACTTTGGCCCTTCGAAAAATATAAACCTATCTATCGAAAATCGCGAGAAACTATTCTGTGACCAATCCGATTGCACACAGTTAAAATAAAATTCACACTTTTCCCGACTTAAAAGCACACCCAAGTAACCAGGCCTAAATTTTATATCTTTTAAATTTTTATCGTCCTATTTACTTCACGTTTTCCAGGCTTAGTTATAAAAATCTCCGAGCGAGCGTGAATCTTAAAAAAAATGAAGCTGTAAGTTGGTACGAATAAGAATTTTGGACCTTGTTTTGAAACATGTGAAGTGGATACCTTCCAAAATAATTATTACACATTAAAATGTATCTCTGGTGGCAATACCTACTCTGATTTTAATACGTAATGGCTTGAACACACCTAGTTCGCTGGCGGTAGCGATCAGTGAAACGCTGTCAAATATAGCTGTCAGATTTGAGATTTGACAGCGAATATTTGACAGCGTTTCACTGATCGCTACTGCCAGTGAACTAGGTGTGCGCAGGCCTTCAGTCCTATAGATATAAACCCTGTGCACCTATTGGTACTTTGCTGTTTATTTTATTATTTTCTTTGACATCTGAATAAAACATATTTCAATTTAATTTATGATGTTATTGATACCCTTGGCAGTTGGGTCGGAAGAGCACTCAGTATCACGCTTCAGATGTGGTATTTACCTAAAAAGTGGTTTTGTTCTGTTCTAGCGCGCAATGTGGGGCGGCCGTCAAGGCTGCTCTAACCTCGCTGTTTGTGGAGCGTGACGGCGACGCCGACGTGACGGCACCCACCGCGTGACGTCACAACACCTATTGTCGCTAACGCTAATGGAACTGTTTTATTTACAAGAATATCTATAGCACAGACCTTTTGCATCTAACGAAGATTTAACAAAGCTTTGGGACTTTTAAGTACTTCTGCGTCTTTAATACGGGGTCAGTCCTCTTAGGCTAAAAAGAGAAGAAGTTTCTAGTGATCAATGAATAAAAAATACCATGAGCATCCATAGAGAATCTTGGAATGGTGAAAGGTATCAACAGATTTTACAGAATCCATCCCCTGCGACTTGTTTAATTTTGTTTATTCCTTGGTGTATAAAAATACCCATTCCGTTCTTTATAAACCCAAGACCATGTAGGATAGACATACTACTAGTCATCGAGATATAAGTACTACGTACTAGAGAAGCTACGTCAAATAACTGAATTGTCCTATTCTTATTATGTATCCTACGTAATTTGTTCTCGGCAAAAAGGTCTTAAGCGCCATGTAAATCACGGCACTTACGCGTTTTCGAGAGAGAGCGACTGAGGCGACTGAGTGAGGTGCGGCGCGATCGCCGCAGTTGAACGGGACAAAGTTGGAATTTACGGTGTCTTCTCTAGTACGTAGTACTTATATCTCGATGCTACTAGTATAATAAAGACAAAATCCCTCAGTTTTTCTTTTTTTTTCTGACTAGTCAGGGGATCGAGTAACCTTCGATTTTTTTACACGGATACGATTGGTACTCAAAAGTTAGCATTTCAAAAGTGGTGGAAAGCCTATTAGCATAATTTATAACAATTTTATTTTACCTTAGAATATTTTTTGGTCCAAAATTCCGAAATGTTAGTTAAATATGCCCTCAGTGCTATTGATACTCATAAATTACAAAAGAAAAAAGCAGTCATTAGCATGAAGCTGCACTAATTACATTTGCAGACCAATAAAGCAATACATCAACACCACAAACTTCTCGGCAAACCTCTCTTATTAAAATGTCTGCTGGTCCTTTCAAAATTAAGCAGTTAGTAAGAAACTGCAATAAACCAATTCAAAAAACAATTGTTTTGAATCTATCTGATCTTTGAAAAGGGACTCGGCCTAGGGACCCGTCTGGGTGTGGCTAATCAGCGGACGACGCAAGACAATGGTGTCAGCGAGAAAGGCTCATAAAACTACGGGGCCCGTAAAGCCGTCCAAAATATTTACAGCGCGTGACAAACGTAGCGGCCTTTGTCTCGCAGGTTTGTCTCGCCGATTCGTCGCGGACAATCTCAGACTGCAGCGGACATCTGCAATACGACACGCTGATCGAACATACATACCTAGAAGACTTGTTCCGGAGAGAATTCATGCGAATCTCTCAAAAGGTCTTCGAATATGCTCAGTTTGAACTATCATAAGCTTCATGTTACCAACGATTACTTTATATAGTTGAACGTTGTAATCGTTATGATCGTGAAATCTTAACCAATAAAACTTTACTGTTTAAATATTTCACGTTATCGATAAAAAATCGAATCATCAATCCAGCAATCCAAAGATACCTACGATAGCACGTGCCGTCGCACATAATACTTTATGATATCGAAGAGCAATCTCGCATCGAGTCGTGGGCATTCGATTCAACGGAAAAAAACAAACACTCTAAGCTCTTGTCCATTTTACTTCGCGTCGTTAGCTATAAAACTGATGCCCAATAACTGTGAAAGTTCACACAACAATTTAGGTTTTTAACACTGAGCTGCCACTGCGGTTCGGCTCTCATTAAGCCACGGATAGAATGAAGTGAGGTCCCAACATGTCGCTAATCATTTTACTGTTTTCTCGAATTATCGGAAAGCGTATAGGCGAGTTTATGAGCTCATTGGTGAAGAATGCTCACCATCATTTGACCAGTTATTTCACCGCGCATTATCCCGTGGTATTTTTACGAAAAGCGAAAACAATTCTTGACTGCTTTGTGGTCGGGTCATACCGACGTGCTCGTGACAAACCGGTCAACTGTCATGTCTATTCACAATCTGATTCTATCATCATTTTTATCACATAAACATTTCATCACAGGCAATTTTCCTCCTCACAGCTCGACTAAAAAAACGACCTCCATTTCGAATGTCATTTGCACGGCGTGCCGTTGAAAAAGCAATTATTTCAATATCTGGCCCGCGCCGGCACTCGGCACCCAGCGGTCGGCAAAAAGTGGTGCGAGCACGCGCGCCGTGACTGTCAGCTGTGACCAGCAACCAAGAAAGTTTGGAGACGCCGCGAAGGACGTCCGTGACGAGTCAAGGAACAAACGTAGCCCTTGGAGTTACCTCCAAGCAACAGGAATCTGGCGAATAGAATTCCATGCCATTCTTTTCTTAAACTTATATTAATATCAAACTAAGTTTACTGAAAATAGACAGATGCTAAACCAACAGAAAAGTTAAATTACAACATTATTTGTATATAGTTTTACAGATCCGTTTTAGAATTTCACTCAGTTCGTGAGTCATTGATCGTGATAAGAAGGAAGGTTTTTAATTTTTTGGCGATGAATCTACTAGCACACATTCATACAAAAAGTAATTTAAAATAAATACAAATTGTCATCAACTTTTAGAATTTTCTTGGATTTGGAGACCTACTAAATAAAGCATTGATCTTCTCTGGTTCTTTTTCCTTTCTTTCTTTCCAAGCCCAGTATCTTCTGACTTGGGCACTTTGTAAAAACATCAGGGTCCTCAACAGCTTTTCCACTCGGCTGAACACTAGTCTTAAAACGAAACAAATAGCAATAATCATGCTTCCGCTGATCAATTATATTTTTTATTTCTCTTAAAAAACCACCGTCCACAAGGTTTGGCCGATTAGGCTCGTTTAGTCTAATAGCTTACAAAGAAAAACCGAATTGACTTTATTATTGCAATGAGAGTTATACTAGCACACATTCATACAAAAAGTAATTTAAAATAAATACAAATTGTCATCAACTTTTAGAATTTTCTTGGATTTGGAGACCTACTAAATAAAGCATCTGTATTGATCTTCTCAGGTACTTTTTCCTTTCTTTCTTTCCAAGCCCAGTATCTTCTGACTTGGGCACTTTGTAAAAACATCAGGGTCCTCAACAGCTTTTCCACTCGGCTGAACATTAGTCTTAAAACGAAACAAATAGTAATAATCATGCTTCCGCTGATCAATTATATTTTTTATTTCTCTTAAAAAACCACCGTCCACAAGGTTTGGCCGATTAGGCTCGTTTAGTCTAATAGCTTACAAAGAAAAACCGAATTGACTTTATTACTGCAATGAGAGTTATAATATTTGCATTCCGTTTAGATAGAAATAACAATGTCTTTGTTTTTGTTGTACGTTCCTGTTTTCGAAGAGGCAAACACTGCGAGTGTCTCTCGAGCGACAATGCAGCGACATCGAGTGGACCACGGTCTCGTAACCACTACTATTTGCTCCTAATTTGTTGATATCGGTTATAAAAGCTTGCAAATTAGGAAATAACACTAGTTTATCGATAGCTTAAGTTAATACATTGGCTGTTCTTTTGGTTCTTTTGCTTTAAATAAGACGTTTGAAAGAATGTTTTTTAACTTGACTTTTACTGAATAGTCGATGAACAAACCAGCTATATGCGGTTGTCTTGTCAATTTGGAAGCTACTGTTGTTTTGAAATGTGTCTATCATAAAATATATCCAACATTTAAGGCCTGGGACCTTCATCATTGGTTACAAAACCACTTGGACGAATTAGTGCTGTATGTTTATCGAAATATGTATATACTTTCATCGTAGTTTAGTTTAGTCACTTTATTCGATCGGCATGGAATTTGGCGCAACCTTTAGGTGTCAAAGTTTCAAAAAAGATGTAAGTACTTATGCCATGGCGGCTTTTGCTTTTTTCTAGGCATTATCTAAATTACGAAAAAAATTACACGTTATTAGAACCAAATAAACATGAGCTGTTGTTCGATTTTCAAACGCTTCGTAGTCCAAGTAAAATCGGTTATGAATTACCTATTTATAGACTGTAGACTTCGCGAGACAAACCACTAGCAATTATCTCTAACCTGTCACTGTCATGAATGACTCATCAGTATTAAGCAATTCTGTAAGTTCTCGCAAGGATCTCTGTCAACGGAATTTAAATATTCAAATAGTAGGGTCTGTGGGTCCGCAGTAACGGAACTGAACGCAAGTGTGTCGCCCGCCAATCACCATCACCGTCGTCGACGTAGGCCGTGCTTTAGAAAGCACAGAGTGATGGCTAGATGTCCTAGTTTCAAATTTGCTAGAAATGTCCGAACCAGAAACTAGGTTCTGTAGTGATCTCAAAAAAGTCAGGTTTGATCGATGGTTGCTTGTTTATTGTTTCAAAATAATTTAACACTGGCAACACTTTTACTTACAACATCTGACGCAGTTAGACCGAAAGAGCTAATAGTGCTTAACTATGCCTACTGTTAAATCCCTTAACCAAGGATGTATAAGGTAGTAAAGTAGGTATAAGAAGGGTGAGTTTAAAAGAAAAGTGCAGACGATACCGCGTTTAGGTAAGCGTTAGTGTAGGACGCCCTCCGGAAAGGTGGGGCGACGATCTGCGAAATGTAGCTGCCAAGCACTAGAGGAGAAGAGCCGAAGACCGGGCTCAGTGGCGCGTCTTAAGAGAGATTTTCGTTCAGCAGTGGACTGATATAGGTTGATGATGATGATGATGCCTACTGTATTAAATCCTTTTGTCAAGGATGTACAAGGGAATGAGCTTAAAGAAACGTACTGACGATAATTCAAAATCAAAAAATCTAAATCAAAAATTGTCTTTATTCAGTTCGATTACAAGAATCACTTTGAAACGTCTTAAAGCTAGGTGAGTCTAGGTGCCAGTTCCACGCGACCAAGCCTAGAAGAACAGGCAACAAACTACGGCTCGGTTCCTACCGTTTTTTTATATGATTATTCCTATAGTACCCAACATGTTGTTGCTAAAATTCCACTTGAAATAAAAGCCATCACATCAGAATGAAAATAATTGCAGGCGTTTTTAACCTAACCTACTCAAAACAATAGAAGCCTGGTGTATGACGTCATTCTTTAAAAATAGCCAGTCTAGCCTAACGTTGACCAACGTAGCCATACAATCACAACTCCATTAAAAACCACATATTTCACATTTATTGTAAAAAAAAATCATTAATTCATCAAATTTTAAATGCTGTCAAACAAAACTGTGCAATGTCGAAACAGATAGTACCTACCATCACACACAGAAGGTACATTAGAGTACAGCCATAGACAGAAGGTACAATAAAGTACAGTCACGGTGAAGATACTGACAATAAAGTCCTCTGAAGTTAACGTGCTGTCACCCCGACGGAAGAGAAAACGTCAGTGTGAAACGTCGAACGTGATGTATGATAAATGTTATGTAGCATACCTACTCTGCGTTCCGGAGCATCGGGGTACTGGATCAGGCACGAAAAACATTCTGTCACTTTATGTATTCTGTAATAATTATATTATTGTGTTACTAACTCGGTGCCGTTTGAAATTAATTGAAGAAAAAAATATGAAAATTAAACCATGTGTTAGAAGCATTTATAGTTTCGTTTTATTTAAACGAAAATTATAAACCTTTTTTTTGCCGTCTTATATAGAACATGATAGGTAATTATATCTGTATGAATTCATATTTTACGTAAATTAAATAAATCCCACCTACTAGGTACGTGTCTTATTTACCAATTAAGTTTCTTTTTAAATCCACACACGTTCATATGTATACATATTTTCGAGTGCCATTATTTTCTACTTTGCTTATATTAATGAAACTTTTAAATACACACATTTGGGGGTTTTTCCTATTCCCGTTTTTTTTGGGTTAAAGAGTATTTGTTTAAATAGTGACAGAGCTAACTACAAGTAATGAAAAAAATTATTTAATTGCTTTTATAAGAATGGCTGTTAATAAGTTATTGATGTCGTATCCAGTGATTGCTCAACCGGTATGCCAATCAGCCGCGCGCCCAATGCAAGTCTGACAGCGAGGTTAGAGCTTGCCGATTCCTTAATTGCCGAGACGTTTTGGTGTCACATACCACGGCATTGGTACAATACTACTGTAACCGATATATTAAAAGCCAATTCACCAAACAATCTTATCAAACTTTATCGTTGATCTTAAAAACCAACTTCCAAAATATAACTTGATCTTGCATTTAAATTTAATGATTTTGTAGTTTTGATTTTTAATAGGTACATTTATTGTTATTCCAACATTTTAGTTTCTTTTTAAACGGTAGGAACCAAGCCTTTGTTTTGTTCTTATAGACCTAGTCGCGTGGAACTGGCACCTAGACGCACCTAGCTTTAAAACGTGTCCAAGTAATCCTTGTGATACAACTAAATAAAGAAGTTTTGAATTGAATCTAATGGAGGGTTTGCCTAACAAGCATTTAATATCCTGTATAACAAACGAAGTCACATTTAACCCCATCGAATAAATAACTTCACAATCTATAAAACGTGTTACAAAACAAAATAATTTAAGAAAAGGGTATCACATTCACACATTAGTGACGCTGCTCCTCGCGTCTGATAATTATTAAAAAGTTTTGTACAAAAAGTTGATTCCGGGTGCTTGGTTTTGGGAATTTATTTGGGTACTAGAGCTGTCAAATGACCACATAAAAATCCGGTCAAATTGCGTAACTCACGCGTAGCTTTTTCAAACATAAATTGACTAGAACAAATATATGTATATAGGTAATCTTATCTATGTAAAGACTTGTGTGTATACCCTACGCACCCGCAAATCCTGCAAAGAAGTTGAAATAAGGTGTATTAGACACAACAAAACTACCACAAAAATAAAAAGATGATAAGATTTCTAAAGCTAACATTTATGTACCTCAAATTGATAGACGAAGGGCAGTGCCTCGGATGACAGGTTCTTAACGTGCGTAAACTAGGAATGCTTTGTTATAGTCGATGGTTACCACTTAACATCAGGTTTTATGCTTGTTCCATCAGCTAGTAGTATAAAATAAAGAAGGTATTGTTTTAAAAATACGACCATATTTAAATTTGAAGGGCAACTCTATTTCGATTATTAAAAAAGTTGATTCCGGTCTTTTTGTTTTTTATTCCATATTATTTGTGAGTGTTATTTTTGGAGTGTGTCGTGAGCGCTAAGTAGTATTTATGCGGTCCCCAGCGGCGCGGAGGTGGTTTGCCCACGAAACTTGGGTGCGAGGATCCCGAAGAGGAACAGCCTAAGAAACGATTCGCTTATTTTAAAACTTAGATGAAATTCTTAAACAGCTTAGTTTAAATTTAAATTAAATAAATTGCTGTATACCTATCACCATCATGCTGTAAATGCAAAGCTTACAATTTTTTTTTGTTAACTCTTTAGGCCTGCGCACAACTAAAGCGATGGCGAACAGCTGGAACGCTGTCAAATATGACAGCGATATTTGACAGCGTTTCAGGTGATCGCATCGCCATCGCCTGACCGCCGAACTAGAGAGCTGATATAATGCTCATATTTATTTAATTTTGTAAAAACATACTTTATAATATATCGTCGTTGTGGTGCGAGAAGTAACTAAGTGCAAAAAGCTAGTCTCGAGATAATCGCGTTTTAAAGTTTTTTTGTTCTTAAAATGAGTGTAACTTATCAACACTTATAGTTACAAAAGAGGTTTCTTCATATAAAATATAGATAATTTTACCTTACCCACTAACGTTCAACAAATTAATGTAAATAATTATATGGTTATTGAGATACATAACAAAAAGTAAGTTAATTAATTCTGGCATACACATTAAGGTAATACCTTGACTAAATATTACTTAATTATGATCTGTTGATGACTCTTACCGACAACAGAATTTCATTTCATTCAATAGCTTTTTATCTGCAAGAAATCACTAAGTGACTTTAGTGAGCAGTGCAACCCCAAGACTTGAAGAATATTGTAAGTAAAGTGATTGAATTAAACTACTTAAGATCCCTTAGATGATTTTTGTAGACAGATTTTTGCCTCTACGGGTAGTTATGCACTTCTGACATTCTTGTATTATCTATAATTTTAGTAAAATCTACTCTTTTACATTCTGAGAAGGTACATAATGGGTTTCAAAACACTTTGGCGTCAATAACTCATTTTGGCAAAAAATGTCACTTAGTGACTTCTCGCACCACAACGACGATATACAAGGTGTATCTAAATATGTGTACTATGCGAAGGTGGGGGGTTTCAGACCACAATGGTGATCTGTTGTGGGGGGGAGAAAATTAAAAATTCCTATTTTCAGTTTCCCATACAAAAATATTTAATTTCATAATGCCTAAATAAATTGACAACCCTATCCTTGTAACCCCTTGACCCCTTGACCTACTACCTCTGTAGGTCTACTACTACTACCTACTACCTCTGTAGCTGAGTTTAGGGTTGTCACTTTGTATAAAGTCAGCTGGTCATGTTGAAACTTCGTTGCAGTTTTTTTCAGAGATACCAATCGAAGTTCGAAAAGTCGTTGAACAAAAGTTATTCCCCGGGGGGTGGAAATTCACCCCCCTTCAGGATAGTACACATATTTTGATACACGTTGTATACAGGGTGTCCCAAAATTCAACGATAAGCCGGCACCAGAGGATGGACCTACGAATGACTATTCGAGAAAAAAATTGAAAAAAAAAAATACCTCTACTTTTTTTTAAACATTTTCCAACAACAAAAATCTATTTTGGGCACATAGTAGAAGTGATTACTATTAACAACAACTTATGAAATTTGGTTCTTGATTAGAAAAAGTGTCATTATTTTTTTTTTGTGGCTAGTTTTCCTAAAGTATTATACCATTTTAAAATCTAGGTTAGTTGCGCTAATTTTTTAAAAAACTTGCCATAGTAGTGTCCATATTTTTTTTTTACACTACGATGAGTTAAAGTTTACTGAACGTTAAAACCTTTCAAAATTTTAGGGAAATAATTTTTTTTGGTTGTTTTTTTGTATAAAACTACGAAAATTCTGTTATTTTCAAAGATTATGGTGAATAGTAGTACTACTTAGGTTGCCGATACAAACAAAAAAACTGAAATATTTGAAAAATTGTGGTCATGGTAGTTAAAAGTGTCATAAGGGGTATACATTTTCGAAGAATTTCCATTTTTTTTAAGTAATTTAAAAAAAAGTAGAGGTATTTTTTTTATCTTTTTTTTTCTCGAGTAGTCATTAGTAGGTCCATCCTCTGGTGCCGGCTTATCGTTGAATTTTGGGACATGTTGTATAACACCCAGACAGAGAACAAACATCTGCGTTCACCACACAAATATTTGTTCTCGGTGGGAGTCGAGCCCACGACCTACAACGCAAAAGGCAGAGCTACTTCTAGCTGAGCTGAGAGGCCAGTCAAAGTCAAATGATTAAAACTTCGTTCCATAATACATAAAACTTCAAAAATCTGGGATGCACTGTTTCTCATACAAAACAACCGATATAAATTCCTGCCGGACACTTGGGAGCGGATCGGCAAAGCTAATTCTGTTGTGATTAATGCTCCTTGCATTTCCATCTCTAGTGCAACCCGCATCAAAAACAACATTATCACCTATAAAGTTAAATTCATAAGGTTCTATTTCCCTCAGCAGATGAAGCCCTAAAGTGGTCAAGTTGGTGCTTAAAACTGGCTACTGCTTGTTCGCGTTTCTCACGCAAACCCAACGATTAAATAGGGGAAGTGTTATAATATTAAAACAGTAACTATTAATATTATTTCGGTTGGTGTAGGGAATCGTGTATTTGTCAAAGGCAAGACTTAGGGAATTCCTAATTTGGTTGCCTTTCACTGTCAATGTAATTTACCCATTTTAAACAACTGATACCAACTGAGAGCACTCTGGTGGCCTATTGGTAGGCCACCTTTTCTGATCCTAAGGTCGTGGGTCGTGCCGGTCAAGAACCAATGACTTTTCTAAATAAAAAACGTATGTGCTCTATGCCAGTACTCTCAAACGGTGAAGGAAAACATTGAGAGGAAACTGGAATGTCACTCGTAGAACCTAAAAAGTTTGAACGCTTGTTCGAAAAAACTAAATAAAAAGAAGAACCTATTACAAATTTGCAAACACACTTGTTTAAAAAATCGTAAATTAGGTTGGTTGGATTTGAAAATTAATTGGAACTGATGGCATAGGCAGAGGTAACCGCTCCACATCAGGCGGGCTATGTGTTATGCGGGCTTTCTTAAGTCTACGAGTGCATGCAAGGTATAACCTATGAACGATTTAGTGCAAGGAGATTACTGGCGCTGAAAATCTGTATGCCTCAAGTAGATAGCCGCAGGGCAGTGCATCATAGGGCACGTTTCTGACGTGCATGACCTACGAGGCAATGCATTGTTAAAGGCAATTATTACCACTTAACATCAGGTGGGCCATACACTTGTTCCATCAGTTAGTAGTAAAATAAAAATAAAATTGTTAGAACAAATTCATCAAACCCCTAATTCGTAAAACAAAGACTGACATGTAATAATTTCATTATTCGTGCAACGCTATTCGTGTTATCGCTCCATCTCTCGGCCCCTAATTTATAACATAGAAATTACGGTGCCACTCTATAATAATTTATATGTAAATTATATTCAACCTACAGGTGTAGTGCTTTGAAATTTGCACAGAAGCTGTTTACAACGTGTTATTAATGTAAATGTGGCGTCTTTATTTGAACTGCGTATAAATCGCTGTTTAGCTCCTGCAAATATACAGATGCATTTATAATTTCTGCTAAGAATGCACTGCTCTTATCACTCCCTTCAGCATCATCATAATCTCTCATATTCGCTTTTGATTTTCTTTTCTACTTTTATTAGTTATACACTTTATCTTATATCTTTAATACACTTTTTTATATTTATTTAATTTATTGTTATCATATGTATTAATTTACTACTACAATTAATTTACGGCATAACTTATTAAATTTTTTGCCTACCTACTCATGCAATATGTTCTTTCCATCCAACAGTTGTCTGGAAGATATCTTAGTGATAAGACCTTTCACTTTGGTGTACAATAATGTTATATTATGTTCTATGATTACAAAAAAAATGTCTCAAGCATGTATGTATGTTAGCTACAGTCTGACGTATTAAGTTGAGGCTGATTTGACTTGCATTAGTTTTAACTCCTAAAATGGTTTTTACAATTTTTTTTTAATGCTTTTTTACTTTGTCTTTAGTCTTGTAAGAAAATGCAATAACTTTTTCCATTGTTGCACTTTCTAAGCAGTTCAATTCAGTTATTCCACAATAACTGAATTGAACTGCTTAGAAAGTCCTTTATTTTTATAGATTAGGCACTAATTACACTACGATTACAGGACATTTACCAATAAAATGTTATCATTAGATTTCATGATATCAATCCAACGGGATTGTTACACAATCGATCATTCTGATTTCAAATCAGTTACATTAATCTACATAATCGAATAGAAAACTCGCTTCTTGTGTTATAGTTTTTAAGTTTAAGTTTAAGTACTTAAAAGTTTAAGTACTTAAAAATTTTATAGTTTTTAAGTAGGTAGACATTCGAATACGATAAGTTATTGTTTCTGAATAAATAAATTTAAGTTACTTGACCTTAGTTTTTTCCCCATTTGGCACTGATTTTGATCATTTTTATATATTTTGTATTCACTGTAAGTTTCTCTAAGAAATTAAAAGCTTGACTTACATTTGAATTATATTTGAAAAATTGATAAGACCACCGATTGTAGGACTAGATACATCGTAATGTTTAGTGCCTTAAGCATTTTTTACGAACAATTATGTAGTCCTCAATAAAGAATTTATTATTACTATTATTATATTATACCCTACACAAAACATGCAGCCGAAACTTAAGCACTTTCTTGTTTTTTAATAGTGCTAAAAAAATATATTAATAAAAATAAAATGTTATATTTCAGTATGCATAACGCTGGGATCTTGGTATTTATAAAGTTTTATCCACAGTTTGATTTTGTTCAATTTTATAAATTGTCTAACTTTAGTTTTAGTCGAAGGGTTGTAAAGTTACTTCTGATTGCGACCGTACCCATTTCCTACTGTTTATTCTACGTCATAATTACGTATAAATTACTTAAAATCAAAAGGGATATTAGGACTAATGCCCGATTCGCATGACCAGTGAATTTAACTATATTTTATTTCCTATTTTTAGGTGGGCGGTGGTCGTTTATAGGTAATTGGTTTTGTAATTATTGGATGTAAATGACTTGATAAGCGACTGGCCTAGTTCTCACGTTGTCGCCGAATTTTTAAAAGGTTACTCCAGTTATGTAAGCGAAAGATAAAAGGTTCCTTAACCACGTGTTTGAACCAAACTTTTAGATACGTCAGAGAATTGAAGGATGTTTACGTAAGACAAAGGATTAAAATACAATTTATGAAAACGCGCTTTTTCTTCTTTGTTTATCATTAGTACATTTAAACCAGTGTGGTAAAAGGATTTTAAGCGCGCCTCAAAGAAGCTTCTTTAGTGCTCTTCACACATTATTTTCAAACTTTTTTTTATTCCAAGCGAATGAAGGCATTGAAATAAGCTATTTTAGCTAAAAATAGTACTAGTATAGTTATAAATAGTCATTCAGCAATCCACATTAGTGGCTCATTCATTCATTTATAACGGCACACTGATTTATCTGCTAATTTTGGTTATAATTGATATTATTTCTGCTGTAATACTTTCATGGCATAGACAAAAATCTAAAATGAATTCTATATCAATACGTTACGGAACAATTTACATTGACATTTGGAGATTTAATCCTCAATACTATTTGCCGACAAAACGAAATCTAAAAACAACTGTAAATCGTCGACATAAGGCTCATTTTGTTTAAGCTTCAAGCCTAAACGCAGACAAAGAATTTTAGAAGTGCCTACCTGGTACCTTCCTAGAATGCAGTAATAGCAAACTCAGTAATCCTCTTCTATGGAATATGCGATCTGCAAAGATAACTTGGTCTAGGGTTGTCAACGTTGTAAATGACTGATTCTATATTTTTATTTATTTGTACTCCTTATTTGAGTATTGTTCTGGTTATTTTGACTCAAGTAAGTAATTTTTTGAAGTAATTTTGTAAAATAATTTTATAGTAATATAAACCACTATAACATTTTGGCATACCTACTAGGTCCTACTAGGTACCCACCTACATCCTCGCTCAATAGCAATATTTTAATATGATTAGTAAAATAATAATTAGCAACTTTATGAACATTTTTAATCTCATATAACAAAAAAAATATTCCGATTTAAACGCAATACTTACTTAGAAACTCAAAATCTTCTTCCAACTATTTTGCAATGCATTGTAAAGTGTTCAAGGCAGCCCTAGCCTCACCTAGCTCGCTTAGCTCCACCGCTCCGCCGAATTACCAATTTCTTCAGCAGTGGCGGCGTCACAAAGTCTGCCGATAGATGAAACTGGCGTCGCCGGAAGGATTACACTTTTTGCAGATTAACCGAAACAAGGACGTATTTACCTGGCAAACCTAGGATCAACGATTTGTAAATAAAATTACTAATCTCCTGGTTTTGGACTTAAAAGTAAGTACGTAGCAGTTTAAGGTAGATAAAATAATAACTCCTAAAACCTCATAGGTACTACTCTTATAGGGACTTAAACAACGAGGTTTAGTGCATACACGTGAGGTACACTTATTATAAAGAAAGAAAGAAAGAAAGAAAGAAAAAAGGTTTATTTGTCACATCGCCAATGGAGGACATTTTAGATACTAAAATAAGGAACACACATAACAGTAACAAAAACAGAAAACAAAAATAAAATGGAACTAAAAAAAAAAAGGTGCAGAGCATGGTCCTCCATGTGCCGGGTGCGACAAACAGGCCTCGTCTCAGCTCGATGCTGCGAACCATCCGAGATGGAACACAACGCTGTTTTTCAGACGAAACCCGTTGGTGGCTTCACGAACACAAAAAATAAATAAAAAGGATAGGATAGATTTAGGTATGTGCTGGTACACTAGATAATCAAAATAAATAAAATAATGCATCAGTAAGTATAATATAATATGATACGTAGGTATGGGATAGTTAATGAGTAAGTATGTAAAAACCAAACTAAACTGTAAACTAAACTAAACTGTAACTGTAAACTTCAAAAAACCAATTACATTTTATGTACTCACAAAACAAATATAAAGTTGCAATATATAAACAACACCAAGGTTTTCTCTCAATTATCATAATAAAAACCAAAACAACAAAAAAATACTACATAACCGAAATCACACACATACAATGAAGTATAGAAAACCTGATTCAGTAGGAAAAATAGGTAGTTACCCAAAAACTTAAGGCTGGTATGGTAAAGTTGCTTGTTTAATTAAATAAGTATAAGTACAAAAAATGATTAGTGCCTATAAAATGACGAAAAACAACATCCGGTCAAGCTTCTAGATATAAAAAAGTTATGGCCTTACTTATAAAAATATGTCAAAAGATAAACAGTGCTTAAACTATTGCCATCTCTTACTACTGGGTAATGACAAACAGTGACAGGGCTAACTTTAAGCAATGATTAAATTTAAATTGCGTTTATAAGTATGGCTGTTAGTGTTGAAAGATTTTTTTTGACTTTTCCTTTGGCACTACGGATTGTTTTGATTTCCATACAAAATTATTTTATTCCAAACAAGATTGCTTTGTCTTATAGGTAAGTAAATCTATATCTATACTTATATTATAATGAGGAAATATTTTTATTTTTGTGTGTATGTTTCTAATGAATAAACTTAAAAACGACTTTGCTGAATTCCAAAAATTATTTCACCATTGGAAAGCTACACCTTGAGAAACATAAGCTATATTTATGTGTTTAAAAAATAAAAATCCACCCGTGCGAAGCCGTGACAGGCCGCTAGTCAACTTATAAAAACACTAAGGAAAAAATAAGAAAACAACTATTGAAATCCCGCGCGAATTAGGTAGTTCGCTTAAAGATAATTTCTACAAAGAAGAGTGAATTTCTAAAAGATCTATGCTAAATTTAAGGCCCCTAGTCTAGGTCTAGGTTTTTAAGATTTCATGATGAGAGGGTGGACTTCTCTTTATAAATGAAATGGAGATTTTACAAAAATGTTGATGAAATCCGTTGATGGGGTATGTACGACTTACGAGTAAATGGTGTACTTATACTTACCTAGATGATATCACCGCTCTCTAATGCCTCTGTTTATACAGGTTGTATCTTATTTACATTATAATGTACCATATTATGTAAACTATAAACTATAGGAATATTTTGTGAATAACAGTCACTACGTCATGGCAATCCAAAGCTAAGAAATTATAGGCGCAAATGGTATAAAATATTAGTAAAAAATTTAATTAGACTCGCGCTCAATTTTTGCAGTATTTATTATTCCATTTGTTACAGGTTGGGAATTCCTCCCAGTGTTTTCCTTCACCATTTGTGAGCTCTGGCATTCGATTATGTGAAGAACAATCCTTGAACGTGACACACGACCTCACGAGAGTCTAAGATCATTGCTACATTAACGATATTATTCTATTCATACGTAAATTATAGGATAGAAGAGAATAGAGCACATGTTTCTATTTCAAGGTTATGGGAAAGCCTGTTTTTCAAATAACAAAAGATTATAGGTGACAGTGAATTTAAGTAGGCATAGAAATATAAAGTAGGCATAGATAATAAATTAGGTATTGGGCAGGCCCTTGAATAGTTCGTAAGCATATGCCCAGCCGCATAACGGTGCCGATACATGGACACTTACGCAGGAAACTGTGTACAAGATGAGGGTTACACAGAGAGCCATAGAGCGTGCCATGCTCGGCATCAAGCTTTTAGACCGAGTTCCTAATGTTGAGATCCGAGGGCGTACTAAGGTCCAAGACGTCGGAATTCGAATGATGGAGCTCAAATAAAGTTGGGCAGGACACCTGGCAAGGCATGGTGACAACAGGTGGTGCAAAAGATTGACGGAGTGGTGGCCAAGGACTGGGAAGAGAGGCGTTGGACGTCCATTAGCACGATGGGTTGACGACATTGTCAGCGTCGTGGGCCGCAGTTTGATGAGGGTAGCCCAAGATCGTAGTGAGTGGCAAGAGCAAAGAGAGGCCTATGCCCAGCAGTGGGATAAGTCGGGCTGCGGATGATGATGATGATGATGATATGCCCTGCAATTTATTATTTCTAGCTGGATACTATTTGTTAACTAACATCTATAATCGCAAAGCTAGACAAGGCATCCCTTTATCCTTTCAGAAGGTTAGCTTCTACGAAAAGTTTTGTATCGTAAATATTTCAGTTCATGGCTTTACATGTAAAAACACGCTTCAGTGTTTTAAAGTCGCAGTCTATTACCGAGAGTATTGGTCTGGAGTATGCCTTCAGCTAAAAAGTCAACAGGGCTTTAACATTGACAGAAAAGTTGAGAAGGACATCACTTATGAAGAATGCTAGCATGTTTGACGAGCCTGACCTGGGAAAGGAATCCAACATAAACAGACGGTAATGAAATCCCAGATACCAGAGATATCAACCGCAGGGAGATCTGACCAATTACAGCCTCGTGCAGTTGTTTATCAGGCGAGCTTACTCATCTTAGCGCTCAATTCACACCATCATCTCACAAGTGTCGGGAGACGTGGCGTCTTTTTTTTAAGCGGTTGTCTGATTCACAAACTGTTAGAGACCAAGAAATATAATCCTCGTTACGTAGCTTACTTTTCCATTGAACACACATCATCCTCACTTTCTGTCATCATCGTAACACGCAATTGCGTCAGCAGATTTATTTTTTCCACCCACTTGCAGTGCTCACTCCTTTCTATGGTCCGTATTCAAAAACAGAGTCTGAGTCAAGCCTCAAGAATAGATGTTTTGACAGTTCTCCATTGAAAAATGACAAAAATCTATCCTTGAAGCTCGACTCAGATTCAACCACTGTTTTTGAATACGGGCCTAAGTCTTCTCATCTTTTACGCTAACACATTTCAACCATTTCATCTTTGGTCTACTTCTACTTCTATAACCACCCACATCAAATGAATGAATTGATGTGTGGTTGCAGGTCTAAGAAAAGATGGATGAACAGTGTGAAAGATGACATGGATAAGAGAGAAGTGAATACAGAGATGACGGCTGATAGACGAGAATGGAAGAGGAGAACTTGTTGTGCCGACACACATAATGTGGGATAAGGGCAGGAAGAAGAAGAGTTACGAGCAGTTGGTGATCGTTGCATGAGTGTTATTATAAGTGTATGTATTTGCTGAACTTGATCGGCGTAATACTTTTTAAAACTTTTTTTCGAATGGACTAAATGCTGGTGATCGTCTGACGATTCTTACAGCGCTACCACACATGATCAGCGTAAGATTTTTTATAATCGCTACATCTATCCACTTGGGCCAGCGGTCTTCCATCGTCGTTTTGTCGGCTATCGAGCGATGTCGAACGTCGGCGCATCAAAGCCAGCCGGGCGATGCGCCCGCGCCGGTGACTCGGCGGTTTGCAGCACCAAGGGTTTTCCTTGTGCAGCTGCATATTTCGTTTACGTTTGATATTTCTATAAATCATTTTAAATATAAATTGTGGTAGATGACTACTCACCTCAATATTTATTTTTCTGGACCATTGTTTTTTGTACAGATCGAGTTAGTAAAATAATGATTTAAAATATACCTAATGTACACTTTTGTACATAGGCATTATTTTGAGAGGGTTCTGTAACTTTTAACCACTAAGCTCTCCAAAACTTTTCACGAAAGCCCTTCTTCTTCTAATCATGTCATAGGTTCTTTCAAACAAGTGTGCTGAAAGGATTTTAAGTGCGCCGCAATAAAGCTATTTCGTGCACTCTACACACATATTTTCAATTTTTTTAGTTTCTTCGACATGCCGATTTCCTCACGATGTTTTCCTTCACCGTTTGTAAGTAGGTACTGGCATAGTGCACATAAAATTAGATAGAAAAACTGATTGGTATACGACTGGATTTGAACCCGTGACCTTAGGATCGGAAGGCGAGGCCGCTACCACTAAATCACCAGTGATTTTTTAACCCTTAGCCAGCAAAATGATCAGCCAGTAATGAGGATCGCGTTTACACAATCAATTATATAACAACCCGCTACCTGATGCATCCGTTCGGAAGTCCTAACACAATAATCACCTACTTCCTACCATCTCCGTCCCATGAAACCTACACCAAACTTACCTACAAAATGAGGCTATGAAAAAACGTACCCGCTTATTATTTGAAATGTCCAAAACAAAATATTCGAGAGGGTTAACTTGAGAGTTGGTTTCCGCTTCTTTGTGGTGGATCCCGGATCCACGAATTTTTATCTAGATCCTTCAAATTGTTGGAGCCCGATAGAATAAGTCTCCTGGCTAGACCCATAAAACCTGCTTCGTAAAAACCAGTACCTATTTTCTTGATGGTGTTCTCAAAAGTATCAAAACTCCTTGGCTTACCAAAGAACTGTCCGATCGGTACCAAGGCGGTTTTTATTTTAAAAGTAACGGTGACAGATTTATACAAGTTTGAATATAGAACGCTAAAATCAAGGAGGTTGAGCAAGAAGTTTAATCATGCTAATGATTAAATCCGTACATGGATCTACATTTTTTTTTAAAGATATAAACCTTTTCTTGTTTTCGAATACGAAAACTAACATAGCGCAATATTATGTATGATAAGCTTATAACAACTTTGGCTCGAGTTTATTGGCAGCCTTACAAAGATAATATTAATCTATCAAAATTAAAAACAACTGTGGTAAAATTACCTATACGTAATGTATCAATTCAGGGTAATTTTGGTTTGTATAAGTAGTACCGATTCTACCAAATAAAAGTTTTAACTTTCAACGATTTTACCAGCCATCTTCAATCCAAAAAAAATACCGAAAGCTCCTTTGCCAATAAATCTAACCTATAAAGTGTAAGGCCACTCGAATATTTGAACCGGCAAGTCAAAAGGTTTGTCAAATCATCTACCTAGTCCTAAGCACACATCAGTAGGCATATAATATTGTACATAAACGATTATATAGGTACCAAAAATGGTGCACGTGCAAACCCACGGTGTTCCCTTTCAGTCCCGCCTTCCCGGTCTCATGGCGCAAAAACCCGGTAACATAACACCAAAACGGGACATGATGACGCATTTGGGGAGCTTTATGTTCCAATGCCAAATGCTTAAACAAACGATCGTTTTGAGTAAATAGGTCGGGGGAGGGCCCAAGACAGATGTAGAACCATGCGTGCGGCTGAACATATAATTTATTACAAAAATCTTTGAAAATATTAACAAAAATGTTCCTACATAAACTAAAAACGATGTTTTACAGAAGATACGAAGAATATCTTGACATTTTGTTTGATAAATGATCAAGATGACCAAGACAGTTTAGTATCTGTAACAAACAAATCATCTCTCTATCATTCGCTTTTATATTTGACGAAACTGAACCGTGCATTAGAATATCAATGATCGAATTCACCACACGCATAGTTAAACTAATCGAGTGTTGAATCACAAAAGTACACATACTACAAAAAGTTAGCCACTATTGATATTACAACAATCATGGTTTTGGAACCTAGCCAACGTACCCTGACCTCCCCTGCCTCTACAGCTTCCAACAAAGGACGATGCCGGAGGTTGAATTGAAGAGAGCTTTGCAGATCTCGATAAATCGGTTGATTCATAAAGAGCTATCGCTTGAATTGTACACTTGTAAAACTTGCTTTGTTAGCCGGCGCCTGTCATTGTGCTCAGACAATACAACTTGTAAGAAATGTTTTTTAGGAATCCATTGATGAAACTGTTAGATGACTTGGTTTTGTGGCAAATTGTGTGATAATGTCAACCTGTTGCGTGAATACGGATGAATTGAATATGAATGAATTGATGGAGCCTCATTGTCATAATTTTCTGGTTAGCGAGGGATTTGTGCTTTATGTCTTGGATTCATTCATCTTTTCGGATTTTCTGTATAATAATGAGGTTTTACACTTGTCTTTATTTACATAAGTTGTCTCATTGATGTATCATGTAATGAGCACTTGAGAATTATTTTGCACTTAAATCCTTATTATTTCAGACTTAAATGGTTTGCATCTGCTCTGATATAGTGTAATGAAACTGCTAATTATTTATTATTAGAGAAAAATTAAAGAAAATACTTTCAACATGCAATTTTTAGACGCGATCGCTTTTGTTTGTCTGACAAACGCAAACGCGACATTTTTTTCATTTTACTTCGTATCAAGAAACATAGTAAACATAGCATTTAGTAAAAACACTGCTAATAAAGAATAAAGTAAAAAGTACATAGTACAGAGTACTTCATTAAAAACGAACGATATTTTCAACACAATCTATACCTACTGTCATTGATTGAGAAAAATTTCAAACTGAATCTTTGAAGTCAGAATTATGAAATATTTCATACATTGGTCGTCATATGGTTAGTATCAACTAGAATTGATACATAAAACCCTTTATTTTATTTTATTTTATTTTAGCACAAAATCCACAGCTCTTATTGTACTATGTAAATACTTAAATTTCTAACATGGAGCCAATAACGGATTTGCATTTTGAAAGCCTAAACACCTATCATAATCAATACAATTTTAAAAAACCTACAACTTCAAATCAGAAATCACGCAGCGTGGTTCGTAAAATAAATAAATCTGTACATTACCGACGCACAAACACACGCACACACACGTACGTTTCGGGTGTGTTCACGCATGCGAGGAAGCTGCGCGTGAGATTTGCCCGCGCGCAGCTGCGTTGCCAGGTGTGCCTCCCCTCTACAGCGGGGTACAGGCGAGTACAGAGCGCACTGAGATTTTTGCTTATATGTACCATTATTTTCTGTTTAGTAAGTAATGTACCCTTCCCTATCTTAGTAAAATTAGGTAAGTTAAGTTTACTATAGTAGGTCTAAGGTGTGTACCTTTTTTTGGCATTTAGCAAATTCTCGATTATTAAGTTTAGTAATTTCTCCTTATTATTAAGTTTACTAAATTCTCTATTATAATATACAAACAACAAGAAATATTATCACTATCCTATACATTGATTTCTTTGTAAATTTGTCGTCAAGATTTTATTTAACGCACTTTATAACAAAATATTCAATTTTATTACATAAACATTTTCTCAATAAGAAACAAGATAATATAAGTAGGTAAAGTACATGACAAGAAAAAAAGTTTTGTTGCAAACAATAACATTTTTAAAAGTTTCAGTACATGAACCATAGCGATAAAACATAAAAACAATCCAATAAAATAAATATTGCCACTTCTCCAAACTTCTGTGCCTGACAGTACAGTCTACCCCATCAAAATCTGTGAATGCTTGCACAAACCCGCTTCCATGACATAAACAGTCCATCAAGTACAGTATTTATTCCCGCCAATGTCCTATGAAATCGAATAAAAGAACCCCACACTTTATGCAAGACCCTGGCAGGCCGACTCCCCGCTAGTAATTATCCTACATGTTTTTATAACAGATTTTTAGTGGATTATTATTTACGGTTAGACGCGGTACTGTAGTTATTTTCGCTGGTGTACACCAGTGTGGTTTTGGGGAATTAAATAAAAACATTTAGCCTTGCCTTTTAATTTTAATTACTTTCTAAGAATATATAAGTCAGACATCGAGATATAAGTACTACCTACGTACTACTTATATCTCGATGAAGTCAGACGATATTTCGAAGCGAAAGCTTGCTTCTTCTTACCATGTCACAGATTCTTTCGAGCCCAATGTGGTGAAAGGCTTTTAAATGCAGCTCAAAGAGGCTCCTTTCGCGCATTTCACATAGTGTTTAAAATTTTTTGGGTACTATGATCCCGGTTTCCTCACGATGATTATCTTCACCGTTTGAGAGTAAGTACTGGCGTAGTGCACATACATTCTTATTCAAAAAAAGACTCATTGGTACTCAACTGGATTTGAACCCACGACTTTAGAATCGGAAGGCAGGCCACTACCACGTTGGCATCAGTGCTCTCAGCGAAAGCTTTGATAACGGTACGGGACAAGCTAAATACAACGAGGAATATGTCTCCCCGCATTGCTGCTTTCTTCCGCCACACAATACGAATCTGCAACTAAACCATGCCAGTCTATTCAAAGGCCGAGAGAGTAAAGTCTCATCAATCCTCCTAAATGAGGAAAACCATCGATCGTGTAAAGTGACTTTCATTCCGTGAGTGATAGAAAGCGCGTGACATTAGCGGCGTGACCCGCGGGCGTGACCCGTCGCGCCGTGAAATGCGGCAAATCGCCGTGCGCGCGAGCAATCCTCTGCCGTGGTTTACGGTCGTTGGCCATGATGTTTACACTCCACGATACTATTGGTTTACCTAATTCATTAAACTAAGATAGGGCAGATTTTTAATTCAACGGAGCAACGCTATTCGTCGAAAAAAAACAGCTAAGCCATTTTTTAAGATCAGTGAAACAATGTAAAATATGACAGTATTTACCTAGATTATTCTCTTTTCGGGATTCAGGCAACGATTTCAGGATTATTCCTGATTAACTTTGAAGGCATGCAAACATCTTTGGCAATGGCGATGGCGATTAGCTGAAACGCTGAAAGCTGAAATTTGACAACGATATTTCACGTGACCGCCATCGCCATCGCTTAGATGTGCGCCGGCATTCAACGATTTGATGTGGTCAGCGTTTTACACCTACTTATTACCTCTAGGAGAGGACATAATTACTGTGCCTAGGAAACCAGATTATGTTGTTTTTTCTTGTTTGTCTCCAAATAATCGTATCGTCGTCGTGCAGTGTAGAAGCCCTGCTGGTATGTGACATACGGTAGACACTCGCACGCTCCTAATCGATAAGGGAATTAGAGATGCAAACGTACTTAAACAATTATTACCATAAAATAATGTGATGTGTGACCACACACTGAGAAACTCTGGGTATTAGAAAACAAGCCAGTACATTGAAAAGACGAGGTCTGAAGTAAAGTTACTTATTGACTGACACCATGCAATCTTACTTTATACTAATTCTGAGCTACACTAATAATGTAAGATTTGTTTTTTTTTTATTCCTCTCCTTCTTCTTCTTCCTGCCCTTATTCTACTCTGTGGAGCCGACACAACATAAGTTTATCGTTCTTCTCCATTCCCCTCTGTCAGTCGTCATCTCTGTATTAATTCCTCTCTTATCCATGTCATCTATAATTTACGTTTTTTGTATGCTTGTAACGAATAAATTAAAAACCTAACAACCAATTTCTACATTATCCCTGCTATATTTAAAAGCCGGGTGTAAACCTAACCCGTGGAAAATATGAAGCCTTTGGATTTTTCCGCCCGTGCGAAGCCGAAGCAGGTTGCTAGGTAGAATCCAGTGCGTAATTCCGTGGTATTTCCACAGATGAGCGAGCGAGCGCGCCCGTGACTTCCGTTTCCGGCTGCGCCTGCGCAGCATCCGCGACCAGCCGACCGACGCGGCCTGCCCACTGCCCTGCCTGTAAGTAAACTCATATGATTATAAAATCCACTCCTGTTTTGAGCTAGCTATGTTGATATGATTAATTAGGTAAATCTGATGGTGATGCAGTTTTGAAGGCATCAGTTGCCAGAAATCATCAGACAGTAGCATCTCCTGATTACCAACACGAATCTGCCTGTTAGGCGTAGTGACTAGTACGCTTATCGTTTAGTAAAACTGGTTCTATCAGGCACGAGTCAAAAACATTTTAGATTTAATTTTTAGTTTGTGCAAAAGTTACTGAACCAATCGAGACCTGTAAGCCTACAACGAGGCTCTGTCTGGCTCTAGTTTTGAGTCTGTATGAGTGCTCTCCAGTGTACTGTGTGTGTGTGACGTTTCGACGTAGGATTATTTAGATAACACTCACACAGACTCAAAACCAGAGACAGAGCCAGACAGAGCTTGTGGTAGGCCTACTGTATCTAGAAACACTTTGAATTAAGGAAGATCATAGTGCTTAAGAATACTTGTTCTATATTAAAATCCACCATTTTGCAAGATGTCGGCACTACAGACTTCCGCGCCGCACTGATAACGCTCATCGCTACGTTACTTGCAAATCTTGTAACTTGCATAACCATGCGATGTGACAAGGATATCTTGCGTCTTCTGATTGCTGTGACAAGTTGCAGTAGAACTGCGTCAGCGTGACGCGATCTGCTGTCGGAAGCGTGCCCATTAGCTTGTCCGAGAGTTGACGTATCCTGCATGCAGCAAACATTCTTGGAGTACTGAATGAACACTGATTGTAGTAATCAACTCGAAAAATCTAGTCACATAATCGATTGGCATTTGTTTGGTTAGAATATTACATGACAGCAGGAGTAGAAACTCCTCACCATAATAGCCTACTCCGTCTTTTGACATAGATTACCACGCTTGGCTGGTAGATTGGTAGCCCCAGTAATCATCCTACTGGTCCAGGGAGAGATAAAAACCCTGACTCACTGACTGACTGACTTGATGTTTGGAGAATATGTTGCTGTCAATACAAAGGTCTCATGAGACTGAGGTTTTGATAAAAACTAGTGACAAGACTGGAAGAAGCACATAGGTGCATTCTAAACTGAGGTTCCCAAGCAATGCAAGAGTGTACCCAGTGCAAAACAAATAAAGAGGCTTACCGCCAAGTTTAGTAAAGTTTGCTGAGCATAGCTACAAAAGCACTCCTCCTAATTCCAACCAATTTGCTGTAAGCCTTAAAAAGATTTGGAGCTGATTGATTGAAATCAGGAGTTGTCTACTGCCAAGAGGCTGCTGATTGCAAACTTAGAATTAGATAAGGAGAATAGATTTAGCCATAGTTTTCACAGTACTAGTATCACATGATAGGGTCAGTCACACGTGCCTGTAAGGGGATCTATGAGCGGTCGCGCGCGCCGCATCCTGCGCGAGATGAGACGATCCTTCCTCCGCGCGGTTGCATGCGCCGCTGAGCGCGACGGGGGAAACTGGGGACAAACCGGCATCTCTTCGAAATCGATGCAGTCGTATGCATGCGAACGGAGTTTGCTAGCCAAACGCGCACACAAGCCTGTGAGATGCGTTCCAAATTCAAAATTACCTTGTAGGTACAAAGTACATTGGTATCGCACACATACTTGCAAACCTTGAAACTGACAGCTGATTTAAAAACAGTCGTGAAAACTGCTATAAATCGTCATGGTTGCCCTGGGCTTCTTCGTATATACTGCCATCAGAAAAATATTATATCATGCATAACCAACATGTGACGATATTTCTTGGTTTACTGATGATATAAACGTTGAGGTCACCCACTAAATGCAAAAAGTTAATGGCGCGCGTAAAGAAAATTAAAAAGTACCACACCAAGAAGGTTCCAAGTCTGAGTTTTTATTTCCATTTTGTAATAAGTATTTAACTGTGCTTGCTACATGTACAGCTTTGCCCTACCTCCTCAAACTAACGCACAGGATAACATTACTAGTGGCCGGACATCACTACTACTGCGTAATCACACTTCTCTCTGTTAGATCGTTTTCTAACCGCACCATCATCATCATCCGTAGCCCTACTTCATAAAAAAGTAAACAGGTTGTAGATGATTTATATAACGGTAGGGGCAAATGGTGATCACACTAGCCCTACTTGTGGGACGCTTAAGTGCCTGGGATAGGATTTTAGATGGTCTTGCCCAGCACCTATAAACCATGAAAGACATGGTCAACACGTGCAGAGCAGGCTAAGCCATGAGTTTCGTCACGTTGTTTTCCTTCACCATTTTAAAGCACTAGCATTATTAATACTACTATATAATACTTTACTATGCCATGGTATTACTATCTTCTTATGTCTAGATATTTTTTTAACTTCATTATGTTTATCTACAGTCTACACTTCTGTCATTTCACACAATATTTGGATATCTTCATCTGCAGACCTCCAATAAATAAAATGAAAGAAAATATTACAATTTTTTTTCTACTCAATTTGCTAAAATGACTTAGTGTGCGTAGAAGCGCGCTCGTTCATGTCTTTTGTTCTTGACGCGTAGGCGCGTTTGACAGGGAACATGGACTCCTCCGCTCTCTGATCCTAAGGTCGTGGGTTTGAAACGGTTTGTGCAGAATTAACGGTCTGTTCGGTATACAAAATATCAAATAAAATCACATAAATCATATTGAACTGAAATTGATTGCTTACGTCTAATAGTAAAACAAACAAATAGAAATTAGCGAATTTAAGCACTAACTGTACGACTCCAGGCTAGATATCAAATTATATTTTATGTATGTTTGCTATTTGAATTCCATAAATTTGATTGATAAACATTTGACTACCTCTAAACATCAATAAAACCACAATGCTATAAGTATTCAAATGATGTGCTTTCAATAGATTAGACAAAATTTATGCACCGCCGACGGCACGCGACTTCCAAGATGGTCAAAGCAAATCAATACTTAGGAATTCCATACAGTCCATTGAAAGATCTGCCTCGTGTCTATAGAAATGGAAAAATGAGCTTAAACGTGATATTATTTAAATTTCTTTGATGTTTATAAATACAAACACGTGATCATCGCGGGCATGCGGTTAAACCCACGGGTATATGCAAAACTTTATTCCACTTTGCGATTATAATACCTATTCATATTATATCAGTTTATAACCGAGTTCAATGAACTTTGTACAACTGCGCGCGAAAGTGGTTTGAACGCTATTTTTGCTGCCTTTGTTAGTCAATTGACGATGATAATCTTGTGGTAATTTGTAATGTTGATTTGAAGGAAGGAATGTATTTCAAAGAGGTCAGTACAGGCTATCTGATAATAGTCCTTGTGGATTTGCATTAATCTAGTTTATTAGTTAGCCTGCTACAATATTTTAATTATAATAATAGTTATTTCAATTCAAATCTACTAAAATATTAAAATTTTATCAAAACATTAGATCTGACGAAATGAAAACTATGCCAATGCTAAAATTAAATGCTTTTCAATGTAAAATTATCAGATTTAGCTATTTCACCGCGATAAAATCCTCAAAGCGTGTGATAACATCATCAAATTAATCGCAAAGCCATGTCAACGACCTTTTAGTCAAAACATTTCTGTATTCAGTAGTACAAAACAGTTTTTCACGCGTCATTCCGTAGCTACATTGTGTAAACCAATGATATTCACTTTGTGCTGTACCTCGTGCGCTTATTGTTCATTTCTATTATAGTTATTAGACTTCGGTTATCAAGGACTAGTGGTTTTCTTTCTTTGGTTTTGAATGGGTAATCTTTGTTATATAATTAAGCTGTTCTATTGGTCTGTAGGTCACTGAGTCAGTGGGTGTGTCTGTTTGAATTCCTTTTCATTTGTTAATAAAACGACTTGTTTATAGATGTATTACAGAATAAGTTTAGTCTCTCTTTTGTATATAGTTGAAGAGGTATTTGACTTGGTTTTATATAAATACTTTTCCGCTTTACCTGCTTATAAAATATGGATGATGCGAATCTATATTTTATTTTAGCATATCAAATTTTCAATGAATATATTAAATACGATTTTAATGGAAAGCAGATAAACTCGTAGTTTGTTTGAAAATTATATAAGATAGATGTGATAAATACCAAAAAACTGATAGAAAGTGTATTTTCATCCGATAATATTGTACACACCTTACAGTTTTGCAACTATGTGTTACATTTCTGTGGTAATGCGTGGAATGGAAACCGAGCGGGCGCGGGCAGTCCACTTTCAACCCGCGACTCATCAACATCTTGGTAAAATGTAAAATAAAACATTATATCGAATAAACTTCCATCCCTATTCTTTATGCCCCGCACACATATGATGATTTATTTTGTGAGAAGACATAAAACTGTAAATAACATTCAAATGAGTACTACACAACCGTAATGGTGGAAAAACACGTGCACAAATTTCGCAACACTAAATAATAAATATAAAAATTCTTTGACACACCGAATTATTTCTGCCCTGAATAATTTTATACGCATTTTAAAATGTCTTTTGAAAACGTGGGATTTATGGGGTCCAAACCCGTTCAAGGGGTGGTCATAAGACGAGGGGTTCGTCAGATTCAGTTTCTTATATTTTTTTTTACAAGCCCCAGCTGCTACGATAAGTTCTAAATAAATGAAATAGCGATTTTGACCCGAGGGATGTTCACTGTTCAGATTGGCATGTATGAAATCTATGTCTACCACAACACTGTCAAATTTCATTCTTAACTGTTATAGGATAGAGTTAGTTTTGGTGTAGCAAAAGGTTTGTAACGGTGGATTTAATGTGGTAATCGTAAGAGCAATTCGACACAGGACGTCCTGTCTGTTTTGCACCAATTATTATTACCGACATCGAACCGGAACCGTTTGAATATGGATGGGCAAGTGCGAGTTTGATAAGTCGATATTTTATTACAGACTATAGCAGCAAAACCCGGTATTGGAATTCTGGAATATTATAGAACATTCTAGTTGATGATGAATTTTTTTTAGCAAAATTTTAATTTTTTAGAAAAGTCCCTATGTGATAGATTAGGATAGACATAGATTTCAAAACTTTTGCCACCCACAACTACCCACGTTAACCGCGTCCGTCCATACTCCCTTACTCACAGTAGACCATAGGAGACCAATGGGTCAGAGAAACCCCTGTTACGTACGTACTCACACTTGCTTTTTATACATACATATATATTAATTATGCGTATAGTAGGTAAACTGGGTCAAATATAAATAAATAAATAATAAATAAATAAATATTCTGGACAATTCACACAACCCAGCCCCAAACTAAGCAGAGCTTGTAATATGGGAACCAGATAGCTGATATAGTACTTGAATACTTTTTTTTTTTTAAATACATACTTAGAATACAATATAACACCCAGACAGAGAACAAACATTTATGTTCACCACACAAATATTTGTTCTCGGTGGGGATCGAACCCACGACCTATGGCGCAGAAGGCAGAGCTACTACCAACTGAGCTAGAGGCCATATGCACCTATAGATAATAAAAAAAATCTTTTTTTATAAAAAATTGTAAGTATTATGAGTTCATTCGTCAAAAATTGTAAGTATTATGAGTTAGTATATCGATCTTGAGACTTTCGTATTATCCCATAAAATCTTTCAGTTTTCAGTTGCGAGTTCTAAATTTATAAATTTAGAACTTACAATCATTTTACCCGAATTAATTTTTAATTTATGTAAGTTTTAGAAACTCACTTAATATGCTGCAAAGCTCTTCCAAAATAATTGTTTTTTTTTTAAATGTGCTACATCGTTCGATAATTTTACTATCCTTTCCCACGGTACATTGAGTTAGTGTCGTAGGAGTATTTTTCTCTACTTCTCGTCCCATAACACACTCACTTAGAAGATATTTATTCGACGTTTTAACAAGCCACGACCAAAGTATCTAACCACAATAATTATTTTTTTCTAACATACACGGTTTAAGTATTAGGTATTTTGTCAACCTTCTTTGAGATAAATCTAAATTCGGTCTGCAAAAGTTGTATAAAAATTAATTACTGTCGTGTTGAGCGGCCGAATATTTTTGTTTTTTTTGGTGTCGCATTTTGTTATGGATTTGTTGATGAAAACACTGCTCGATGTTTCCCGCCTTTTTCCTTTTTTTTTCTTTCTTCGTCAAATAAATTACATAGTAAACAATATATCAGTCGTGTAACTTAAAATTGGAACGATCACCGAAACAAAGAGGCAATCAAGGAGGCAACCAAGGTAACTTATCAAAGGTTTTATTTAAATTTCGAACTGATGCAAAATTACAATAGGCACATTTACACGTAAGTCCCATCAATGCCTCTCTTCCTGGGGCTCAATTCTAGACCAGTGACTTTTTTGTCACGGTAGATATATATCACAAGAACTGTCAAATTTAAATAGACATGACATCGTATTCCAGCAATATCACTATAGACATTTATCGAGCGAAGGCCGTTAGATATGTGTCTAGTGGTGAGTAGTAGTCGACATTGACATCTCTAATATACTTTGGGTGACTTTGGGCTTTTTTTTTCTTTCGGTCCTTGGAGCAGGCTAGAGTACCAAGACCATACCACCTAGTCTTACTTTTTGATAAAAAGTCAATGATGTTTACTTGTTTGTAGGGGATACAAGTTGGGAGCGATAACGCGAATAATGCTTTCTCATAAACCTACAATAAGTGAGGAGTGATTGAATTTAGCTCGTACTTAGTAATTATTCAATGGCGCAGTTAGAAGAGCAGTCAATCAGACAGTCAACGTCTATACTTGTATCCGGGGTTCAAGCTTCGAGAGAAATATTCTTTTTGCATTGAATGGCCATCTAGTTGTTAACCTTTGAATTGAAAATTCAAGTCATCGGAGTCCTTCTCTTGAGTGTAATGAACATATCTACAACACTTCATAGACAACTGACCATAGATTACAAACAACAAAGTTTACAGTTTTATGGAACATAACGTTCCGTGTGTTTCCGGAATTAATTATTGTAACTAACATTTTGTGCGAAAAGTCCATTGATTACTATCTAATGAAAATGAATCTATTATAAACAACAACAAGAACGCATTATAAACGCCGTTTAATAGGAAATGTGTTTATTTGAAGACAATAATAAAGTTAGTGCTATCGAACTATTCTATCGATAGAAACGGAACGTAGATAAACATGAACAAGAACGGGATAGTCTGTGGAAGTTCTAAGAATGAACCTTTTTTCTGACATCTCTAAAGTAAAAGTCTAACGTAAAAGTCTAACGGTGGCTAGAATACGCATTTTAGCGCGGTTCGATATTATCTTCGACAAATTTGGTGATATGACACTGCTTTCGTGACATTTCAAATCTCTATTTAGAGCGTAAATCTCTAAAAGTCTAGAATTGCCCCCCTGGTCGCTAGAGTAATGTACTATGTCACTATTTTACTATATTTACCCTAGACTGATACGTCTCGGAAAGGATCTGACATTTACAGACAATAACTCATTAACTCAAGAAACACAGGGCACATCGAGTTGCTTAGCCTAGCCATAAACGTCAGTCTGCATGGGCCAGGACTTTGTCCTAGGCCGTGGGAACAAGTTATTGAGTAGAATTTTTGTTCTGACCATGTTGAAGCCCGTACATTTTTTTCACGGAGCTATAACCGAAAGACAAGCGTAATAGTAGTCAGTAATGATTTTGCTTATTTCGCCAGCAAATACAATTTATAATTAATTTCATAAATTAGTTTAATTAATCGAGCCACCATCTTGGGAACGCCTTCGTTTGGCACTAATTTGGATCAGTTGAGTTTTTTTACATCGTTTGTAACGGTCTGCAGATAACTTAACAGTTTCGTAAGTATTTTGTAAATAGTTATATTAAATGTAAGTTTTTTGTTGTTAATTAATGAAAGGTATTTTTCACTACGTACTACGAGTAGGTAAAATTAAGGCTTAGAAATTGTATGTGCGTGTATTTCCTTCGAGTTTCTTGAAAGAAGAACAAAATATCAGAAAAATTCAAGCTAAATTGTAATGATACAAAAATATAGTCGTATTCTTTGAGCTTCTGTTTATTTTGCCAGAAAAGGTTTCTTATGTACAAATGTTTGAGGAAATAATTGTGGAAATGTTTCTTTGGTAGGTTAGTACTAAGTACTTACGTATCTTATAAGGAACTAAAAGCATGATTAAGTAAGTAAAATGAAATGTCAACAAATTGGCTGCTCATAAAACAGTCAATTAAAGATTTTAGAAGCTCATTCATAAAGCTTGTAAGAGCTATAAATCAGCTATTTATGTTTTGTTAATTAAATACACAGTTTATTACGTAGTTTAATGGATTGACAAATTCCTATGATCTGACGTCTACATAATATACATGTATATCTATACTAATATTATAAAGAGGAAAGATTTTGTTTCTTAGTATGTTTAGGCCTGCGCACATCTAGGCAATGGTGATGGGGATTAGCTGAAACGCTGTCAAATATGACAGCGATAATTGACAGCGTTTCAACTGATCGCCATCGCCATCAATTTTTATTGTTGATAGCTAAACCTTTCACTACCATCACACGCCTTTGTTTGGCACTGATTTGGATTTTGGATCAGTTGAGCTATCTCTAGATCGTTTGTAACGGCCTGCAGATAACTTGCACTAAAAAGTATTTACATTGCTGACTGAATCTTCTATTGATGACCTCGGCAATCAATATTTTTTAAAGATGAAGTTTTTTGTAGTAATTTATCACAGGTTTAACCGTAGGTAAACATTTTTTTTAATAACAGACTGACAAACTACAAAAACACTTTGTTATTTTAGCGCCTACATACGCCACAGCAATAAATTATTTTGATATTAATTAAGATGTTTAGATTCATGTGCCACCAATTAAGCACCGGAGATGACCAGATAAAATGTATAAAATATAAATATGTGCTTACATTGGATAAATAATTTATTATGACCTCAGGCCAAAATATATTGACAACGGAGGTCACATTACCCTCCTAGAATGAACTATTCATTTAAATAGATACTTAATTATGTACCCAAGATGTATGTAATTGATTGGGTGACCCTCACTCTAATGATTTAACGATTCGCAATACTAATTGGTTTGGAAAGGTTTTTTTTAATGAGAAAAAATACGAATCAAGTTGGTGGCTCATCTGATATTGAATGGTTACATTTCTAGAATATTTCTATTTCTGACTGGCCTCTCAGCTCAGCTGGTAGTAGCTCTGCCTTTTGCGCCGTAGGTCGTGGGGTTGATCCCAACCGAGAACAAATAATTGTGTGGTGAACAGATGTTTGTTCTCTGTCTGGTTGTTGTTTAGTATTTTAAATATATTATGTTAATCAAATGTTTTATTTTTTATTTTCCGTTCTTATGTTATCACGAAACATGTAAGGCATTGGCAGTGTTTATAACTTGTCCAAAGTTATTTACTTGTATTTTGTAAGTAGGTAACTAACTTGACTGGCCTCTAGCTCAGTCTGTCTGGGTGTTATATTGTATTCTAAGTATATATTTACAAAAAAAAAAAAAACTATTCAAGTATTAGGTATATCAGCTTATCTGGTTCCCATAGTACAAGCTCTGCTTATTTTGGGGCTAGATAGTGTTGTGTGGATTGTCTATAATATTTATTTATTTATTTATTTATAACTTATCATCTGCGACCTACAAGAAAACAGTGTCAGTGAATTCAATCACGAAGAAAAAAAACTCATAGTTTGGTTTATTATAACATTCACAGAAGTTAAATTTAATCAACTGTGAAATAAAACGAAATTAAATTTGGTTGCGTAACTTCTGAAGTAAGAATTACGCTCGAATCCACAACATCCACGTAATAGCTACGTACTTGCAATCTCATAATAAACGAACTTCAGCCGGAAGCCAACATTACAAAATAATGACAAAATTACGAACATTTCATAATTTAATTTAACTTTTGATTGGATTAAACTTCTTTCTATTTTTATTTTACTTCCCCTTTCTGCTTATGTATTTGTGTAGGAGTTTCTAATATTGCAAAATTATTTATGGTTTCGGTTACGTAATTTATTTTTTTAATAGATTGATTGCATGTCTAAACAGTTTGAAAGCAGAGCTTTCATGTTGCCATGGAAAAGCTATAAAGTCTTCGAGCTGCGAATGAGAATGCGAACTAGTTGCGAATGAAGATTTTTTTACCTATGATGGCAACTAGTTGCGATAAAATAATGTTTTTCTCTTAATATGCAACCAGTTGCCAAGCCGTTATCAATTTTCCGTCGTGGCAAAGTGTCGCAACGAGTTGCTTCTAATATTTTCATTTTCTTCTATAGCCTTATTACTGAAACACTGTTTCTATCTAGCTTTTGAAGTTTATGTAGATCTTTCTTGGTTGTCCAGTAATCAAAATTATCAATGAAAATAATGCGTTTCCAAGTACTTTTGAATGTTTTTGTTATTCACAGTTATAAAACCTTGTGCAATATTTTTGTTCCAAACATTTACTTCACATCCGTTGTCTTTTGTTTCCGACCTTTCACAAACTTTTCAGCCAAACGTATTTCGGTAAAAATTTCCTGTACTCTTTCGGTTTTGGTCCAGTTATTCTATGGAAAATTCCTGTTCTTTTAATACTTAATTTCCTCGTTTAGATTTTCGAATGTAACTTCTGTTATGTAAGTAAGTTTAAGGAATTGTTTCGTTTTTAGTAGAAGTGTTTACTGAGATTCTTTTCAATGGAGTTTGTAATTTGTTTTGTTTAACCCTATTGTGTGATTCTATAAATATAATAAAAACCTAATTTTTCAACTGTAGGGGCTCAAAGTGGACATGTGCAAATTTTACTCGTTCAGAAGTCAGTTGAACTACCGTTATTGTTTTTCAGAGGTTTGAGTATACGAAAAGCCCAACATACAGCAACTGAATTTACAATCAATATAACTTGTGAAACTTGATAGATAGATAAGATATCTGTAGATATGATAATGTCTCTTGAGGTTCTAGCTGAAAGTGTGAGCAGTTGGAATGAAAGTGTATTATGTGATATCCTAATTTGAACGAAAATATTTCCTATGGTTTTTAAAAAAGACGCCACCATTTTTTTTAATCTAATGACCGCCGAATCGTCTATAGACTGATTTTATTTATGTAATAGTTATATCCTGACTTGACACTGGCAAAATTGTCACAATGATGCCGATGGCGATGTCTAGAGATGCCATGAATTAAGAAGAAGAAGAGCCAACCACGAATCAAAACATTTGACAGACACGACACTATTAAACTCGACATTACTGTTAAAGCACGTTCGGTTCCAACGGGTCTCTTAAAGTATCCACATACCTACCCTTCTAACCGCCCAAGTCCGGTCGTATATCCAGAATTATTGTAATTTAATAACCCTGTCCATTCGAAACCGGCTCTTGGCCATTACCAGCCATTCACTCGTGAAAATGGCACAATTGATCACTTGTCAACCTTTCCGTATTGTACAAATGCAAATTCAGAAAAGAAATGTTTTGCCTCGTAAATTCTCATGACTAGCTTATCACCCTATACTAATCTAGTTGTAAGTATGCACACCTGATCTTTGTTCCTTTGAAGATATACATCAAATTCTTTGCATTTTAAATGCGTCTCAAATCTAGAAAAGCTTATGCAAAATCTAATTGTAAAATCTCCAGTACTGTGAAACCAGTGGGCCTACCACAAGCTCTGTCTGGCTCTGTCTCTGCCTCTGGTTTTAAGTCGGTGTCAGTGCTCATCAGTGTTATAGACTGGTTAATGTTATTTGTTAAAACAAACCTTTGTAGATCTAATGTCCTTTCTTTTGGAATTATTAAAAGAGGGATTCGGATAGCGTTGTTCGCAGACTTGTTAGATAGATATCTGCACGTGTTTCATGTTAGATGTAAAGATAACGAGTAAGCCCACGGCGTAACTCTCTAATCGCTGTTCAGGTTGTAGATTGAATGATAATTCTCGCCCCTTATTGTACAACTTATGAAACAGAACGCTTGTAAACCAGTGCTTCGTCTTACCTATACATTTTCGCCAATAGATGATTATCTTGGTTCTTGCCAAAGTGGGTTTAAATAAATGAATGAAATTAATTAAGAAGTAGGTACAAAAACTGGTCAAACCAACTTTTGGTTAACTTATTTGGATCAAATTTCTATTTTTCGCACGCAACTTTTTTGATTGCAATTTATCTTTCAGTGTTTTTTTTTTTACATGATATAGACCAGCCTTTGGCTACAATCTCACCTGGTGGTAAGCGACGATGTAGCCGACGATGGAGCAGGATGGTCTAGAAGACACCTATTCACTCTTGCCTTGAAGAGGCCCAGATTGTAGTGGTCAGGATTTAATATTTTTTGAAATGTTGAAATATGCGAGTGACAAGTTGTCAGACATATTTTACTTAATATTATTATTTACTATTTTACTTATGTTTATACTTAGATATTCCACAAAACTCTAATTATAAAGATTAGTTCTGATAGTATTATTGCTATTATCTTCAACGGCGTGGAAAATTGTTCACCAATTATTTTGTATAACCAAATATATTATAACCGTATTAATTACCGTTCGATGCTTTGAAACCGCAAGGCAAAGGCACACAACACGGTCGACCATACGATAGTGTAGCACAAAGGATTGACCTTGAGTTTAATGATAAAAAAGGTTCATTTACACTGCAACGCTATTGAATGAAGAGGCATTGTTAGGACAAGCGACGGTGCTGCCACCCTCGCTCATGTTTTTGCTAGATCTAGCCGTTTATCGACGTTACGTTTCAGTATAACTAGATTTAGTTTTAAAATAAATAAATCAATAAATATTTTGGACAATCCACACGACACCATCAAGTCCCAAACTAAGTAAGCAGAGCTTGTATTATAGGAACCAGATAGCTGATATTAATACTTATATACATTGTTTATAAATACTTACTTAGAATACAATATAACACCCAGACAGAGAAAAAACATTTGCGTTCACCACACAAATATTTATTCTCGGTGGGGATCGAATCCACGGCCTACGGCGCAGAAGGTAGAGCTACTACCAACTAAGCTGAGAGGCTAGTCAAGTATCAGGAATACTTGATATTTGACTTCAAAAAAAACACACAAAACTGTTTCAAAGTGCTAAGTATTATGTGGCAAAGAAAATTTATTTTATTATTTTGAAATTGTGTTGTGCTAGGATTATTGAAGTTGTATTAAAAAGAAAACTGTTACTACTTTTTAGGTCTACATTCAGCAAATGATTTTCAGGCGCAGTTGGCAACCCTGACAGCACCCACATGGTATAGCTAACAGGTGTGGTATTGTTATAAATGCAAATTACAACTTTCGTTTTCGTCCTATTCAGTTTTTAGGGAGTTGGCGTCAATTGAAATCAGATCAGTAGGACGTGCGTATAAGTACTTGAAAAGCATGCAAAAGTCGAAAGGAAAAATGTATTTCTCAATAAAATCGTAAGAATCATTTTGATACGTCTTAAAATTAAATGAGTCTAAAGCTCAAGACAGGTAAAACCATCTAAAGATTTTTTTTACATTACTAGTTTATGCAAAAAGCAAATGACCCACCTGATGTTAAGTGGTAAGCATCGCCTATAACAAAGTACTGCCTCGTAGGTCACGCACGTCAGGAACGTCTCTTACAATGCACTGCCGGTGCCCATCAACTTGAGGCATGCAGAGGTTCAACCTCATGGCACGTAATTTCACCGCTACCCACGAATCACAAAAAGCTCTATTACAACTCTAAAAAAGACTAAATAAGTATAGATTATCTACATGTTTTAATTTAGATTCTAGTAAAAAAACGTTACGCCAAATCTGAAACTCGTTACCATTGAAGGGTTACAACATCGCAAATCAAAAAATTTAGTTCAACAAATCGTAAAACTTTTGTCTGCAAGTTCACATACAACCCGTTTCACCCCAAGACAGACAGACATATGTAGATATATAGACTTGAATTGAATCAAAACCGGACACGACATGCCAAGACAAGACAAACGACTTGTTAATCACCATTGTGAACTAATGTCTTGTGCAATGTATCGAGTTAAGAATCACCTGATTAGTGGCAATTTTGGGGTATATCTAACCCTTTCGAATAGGTCAAATTCTGACGTCAACATGCGACATGATTCTATTGTACGATACTTTGCACAATAGCATCTGTATGATACGGTAGGGACGATTGATTTCTATAAAAAGACGGCGAATTGTAAAGAACAAGTGGACTTTCCCAAGGGTTTCCAACTGTGGAATTTTCACACATAGTTCACCAGGCCCTGTTGAGACTGTGGCTTGAAGTGGGGAACCTACATGGGTCACAAGATGTAAGCGAGAAGGCGAGTTTTGTGGGAGTGATAGATAATTTAACCTCTAAGTTATCTTAACCGTTATGGCGTTAGTCAAACAACGTCTCGACTTCAACTCACTAATATCAAAGCAAGGACCTCTGGCTCAAACGCCGGAGTATTTTTTTGCATTAAAAAATTAACGCCATCTACATTTGTAATCCATGAATCAAGAATTTGCGTTCCCACCATGTTGTAGACGAAATGCATGTGTAGCTGTAAATAATATAGAAGATTCTGGAAATTGGGTCTTACTACTATAATTTTGATAAGCGGTTTTTAATTATATTTCGTAAGAAAAAATAGAAACGTCCGAGCAGTTCTCAGAGCGCTATTTAGAAGAAGAAGAAGCAAGTTAAGTAAAGCTCGTAGCTAAGCTATGTACATATGCATATGTACCTAAAATACAATACATAACACCCAGACATTGAATAAACATCTACGTTCGTCACATAAATAATATTTGTTTTAGCTAAGAACGTACGGAGGTACGCACATAAGATGCCTCAATGCGTAACGTTTTGTTATAATTATTTTTTTCTTATCCTACCTCTTTGAGGTCAAGTCCATAAAGGTTATGTATAAAATTTACTGTGCTCTTCTACCTGACATTTTATTCCAAAATGATTATTGCAAAAAGATTTTGTATTTTTGGTCTTTGATTAAATTTTTCACAAACCTCAATCTATTATCTACACATAAGTTTGTACACTTTGTCCTCCAATTCAAATGACGTGGGTTAGCTCAGGTGCGTGCTACATACATGTTTGTCTATGGGTGGTACGTCTGTAACCTAGCAAGTTAGGTGTAAGTAAACTATGTAGGTAAGTAGGTATATAATGATCGGCTACAAGCTACAACATTTGTAGAATCGTCTGAAAAAAGAATTTTATACCATACCCCCTCTAAAAAGCTTATTTTATTCACGGGAAATCGTGAATAAAAAGCTCTTTTAATCACGATTTTGGTGTTTGAATTTGGAACACACCAATAGGGTCGACCTACATATTAATACTATACAACCATGATACAAACTCCTTGCGCCAAAAATACTCTAACTTGATTGGTCGAAATGTTTAACAAGGAGTTTAAGCAATGCTAACCTCCTTGGTTAAATACTGTTTTGTGTTCTTTGTTGTCATTGTCATAAATATCAATAAATTGCAGCTATTTTGAATACAGTGCACGTAAGTTATACAACACAAAGATTGGTAATAATAAATCGATTGAAAATGCATTCTAGAGATGAAAAAGTTGTGAGTTTTGTTGTTCAATTGAGTTGTTTAGTTTATGAAAGAAAGGTCGGCCAATATAATAGAAAACTTGCATTAATTTAACCTTAAGTTAGTTTCCTTGTTTTCAAATAAAACCAAAATCAAAAGTTACTGGTTTTATGTCACATTAGAATAGAACAAACAAAGTTTTTAATTCTTTTTCGCTTCATCATCATCATCAGCCTGAAGAAGTCCCCTGCTGGACATAGGCCTCCCCTACACGTTTCCAGGAAGAACGATCCCTTTCCATCCACCGACTTCCCTCGTTCTTAACAATGTCGTCGGTTCATCTGGTGGATGGGCAGGACGCACGTTTTTCGCTTAAATCTTTCTTTTTCTCGAAGTCATGGTATAAAGTATAGTATGCAACTCTTGAATAAAACGGATTTGTATCGAGGGCCATGAATTACTCGCGTCGTTTAGGGTTCTAACACTTGAATCACTCGCTACGCTCGTGATTCAATCATTATGAATCACTCCCTACGGTCGTGATTCATTCGTTAGAACCCTTCACTTGCTCGTGATTCATCTATGACCCTCGATTTAAATCCGTCTTTTATTCACTAGTTACATAATATACTATTATATATTTTTTTCTCATATTTCAAAATTTACCTACCGAGGTTTTTTGTAATTATTAATATTACTTCGAATAGTTTTATTGCAATAATCTTATAGAACATTATAATTTATAAAATAAATACTTTTTGTATAAAATTACAGTTCAATTCTTGTTTTTTTAATGGTTTATTATGACAGCTGTAACTTTTGTATGGATTCATCTGTCAAAACAATAGCACTGCGAGAGTCATCGTTCGTTGACCTCTTGTACCTATGAGTTATAATTGTCATTTAGACGGAATCTTCATTTATTATTCCAAGGCTTAATGTTGTCAGGTAAATCAGCCAAGAACGTGTTGCACCACGCGCAGGCTTCAGAGGGTCACTTAAGGCCTGCGCACACCTAGTTCGCTGGCGGTAGCGATTAGTGAAACGCTGTCAAATATCGCTGTCAGATTTGAGATTTGACAGCGATATTTGACAGCGTTTCACTGATCGCTACCGCCAGCAAACTAGGTGTGCGCAGGCCTTTATTCAATCTGACAGCCAATTTGAAGTTAAATGAGTCGAGGCCTATCGAGGCTGAATTTCATCATGTCAATTTTAACCTAGTCATGATTAGAAATGTGAAATAGAAGCACACTATTTGTGACACAAATAAGAGATTGCAATTTGAATATGACTACATTAACAAAATCAAGTGAATTGCCCTTCAGAAGTCACGGCTTTCAGTTTACCAAAAAATTACAGGTGAGGTATTGAAAATAACGTTGCACAAATTTTTTTGGTGTATCAGGCGAGTATGAATGGATGGAGCAATTGACATCGAAAAGCAATATGGGGTCAATAATTTCTTATTCAAATTAATTACCCTTGGTACAGCGATCTCATAATCTCAAAGGAAGGAGGAGTTTAATGTTTTATGTACCATGATAACTTTGAATCATGAAGGTCAAGGTAACCTCTTTACAGTTTTCTTTTACTTGTGCATGTCCATTTTGTACCAACCTCATTACATAACGGCAGGGAACACTTTCTGAACATAATTAAAAGAAAACGAAGTTTAATAATAAATAATAATTCATGACAGACTGCATCGTCATTGTTCTTCGTATGCTTGAATTCGAATTTCTTAACGATTAATTTTAATAGACACCTTAGCGTTAGTCAAAAACTTGTGATAAAAAAGCACAGCTCCATGATTGTTCCATAAAGTGATATGAAATTGAGTAGATATGTAAAAAAAAATGAAACATGTGCCCGGGTATTATATACCCCGATACGACGGGACACATCTTGCATCTTTTGTATAGTAACCTAGTGACCTACTTAAAATCCTTTGTGAATGTCTCATAGCTAATCAGAGCCACGTGCAAGTAATTCATTTGATACGTTTACTTTTTATTGGTGGATATCGTTAAACTAAGACTTATTTTATTAATCTATAACTATGCCAGTGTATATGTACGAGTATGTCAGAGTGTGTAAAGTAAAAATAAAGCCGCTTTTAAATAGAAAGATATGTTTCTCAAATAGTGAAGGAAAATATCGTGAGGAAACCCGCGCCTTAGTCAGCTGCGCTGGCTGCGCATGTATTGACCATGTCTTTCCTGTGGATTAGACCGACTAAGCTGTCAGGATGGTGTAGGTGCTGGGCAAGCTTATTCCGTCTAAAATCCGGTCCCAGGCACTATAGCGTCCTGCAAGTAGAGCTTGAGTTACCAAGTCCACCTTCATTATTCGAAACTCCAGGGAATGGAACTCATAGCCATTGGCAGTTTTTCCTGCCAAAAATCTGGGCCTATTCAAGGCAAGAGTGAATAGGTGTCTTCTAGACCATCCTGCTTCATCGTCGGCTATATCGTCGCTTACCTCCACCTTTGGCTACAATCTCACCTGATTATAGCCAAAGGCTTTAATGTAAAATAATTAAAAGTTTAAAAAACTTGAGAAACCGACTTCATTGCCAAACGGCTAAACCGATTTTAATGAAATTTGTTTGGGACAATCTGGACATAAGAATAACCTTCCAAATAAAAAAATAATTTTCTAAATCGGTTCATAAATGACGGAGGCATGCAGTTACAAACATTAAAAAAAATATTTAAATAAAAAAGGCAGCACCGATTTTAATAAAAATTAAAATGGGACCAATCTGGAAGCCGTACCTTTTAGATAAAAAAATAATTTTTCAAATCGGCTCACAAATGACGAAGTTATGCGGTAACAAACATTAAAAAATATATATATACTAGCTGCCTGTCCCGGCTTCGCACGGGTGCATGGACATTTATTTTTTAAACACATAAATATAGCCTATGTTACTCAAGGTGAACCTACGTCCAGCAGTGGACTGATATCAATAGATGATGATGATGAAAGAACATTCTATAACGTTTAGGAGCACTATTTTCTAGAACATTTTGTCCAAATCTAGAATTCAGAACCGTTTGCATGGGTATATTTGATGATTATTCTAGATAATTCTGGATTACTAAGGTTTGGGTGGGAGCATTCCGGATGCTAACCGACTTTAAATTTGATTATTCCAGATCATTCTAGAGCGTCTATGTGCATTCTGTTCTCGTCAAAGTCGTGAATTTTCTGAAAAATCCCTAAGCGATAGAAAGGGATAGACATATATAAGTCCCTACGTGATAGAAAGGGATAGACATAGATTTCGAAACTTTTGCCCCTTATAAATTAATAACACATAAATATTGAATATAAACTATCCTATCTTTTAAGTTGGACCATATTATAGACGTTTACAAAATTTTATCAAAATCCGTTCAGTAGTTTCGGAGTTTATCGCGTTCCAAATTAGGACAGGAATTTTTTATAGATATAGATATATATATACAACCGAATTGAGAACCTCCTCCTATTTGATTGGAAGTCGGTTAAAAAGTTGCCTCTGATGCTGTATAAATCATCTACAATCGATGCTAAAGCCTGTTTAGTTAAATATGGTACACTTGCTATAAGTGTATACGACCCTGACACACACCGTCTTTCTGTTATATATAAGGAACCATTTGAACAAACTACTTGTACATCCGAACCCAACTCAGTCCCTCAAAATGACCTCGGCACCGGTTGAATTCTCGAAATAAATTAAAAAATGCTCACTCATCATCAATCAAACTGGCTCGATTCCATCAATATAATTTAGTTTTTGTAGTTTTTAGTGGAAAGCGCCCTCGGTGACTCGCAAGTCAGTGGCCGCGGCCCTGCCAGGTACGGACGCAATCCAATCTATTCTAAAATAAACTGTCCATTTCTGTAATTGATTGCAAATTGATTGGAAACTCATGCCGATAATGATAATATGTTAGTTTGTAGATTCTCTACATTGTAGTAATAATTGTGGTGTGAAATTGTTCGAGTCATTGCTGCCAAATTGAAGACAATAGCTTTCTTATACGTCAAGGTAACACTTACGTGGCTATATATACCTAATATCAGCTCCTGATATTCATAACCATTTAGGATTTTTCGCGAATGTATAATTTTAAGGTGAAGGTTAAATTTTATCATCAGGTGGGCCAACAACTTATTCAACCAGCTAGGAGAATAGAAAAAAACTTCTATGTATAAAGCAAAATATTATATTTTGACCTAAAGATTTATCTTTTATGATGAGTCGGTCATTTTTCGATATATCTTTCGAGGTTTCGAGGTATCTTTTATCTAATATTTTATAGTCTACGTACTATAAACATGCCATAATGTACAGCGCATTGGATAATTATTTAAATAAACTGAATTTGATTTTGAAGGTACTCGAGGTTTCTTTAGAATTTTCGAAGCTTTCCTCTATTACTTTTAGATGGAAATACCATTGCTTTGGCTAAACGTTTGTAAGTATTTTTTTTTGCTATACTGCTAAGGATTTCCTGGTTGTTTTCTCCAGGACAGCTTATACAATCTGTATTGGTGACATGTCGAAACGGCTTCGACCGTGGCGAGGCCGTAATCGGTTTTCTCCAATAAACGACGATTAGACGCGCTGGCGTCAGCACGCCCGGACCTCGCTGGGTACACTCGCAAACAAAACGAAAAATAAATGAAACGAGCTTTTCTTGAATAGCGCTTTATATTTGAAAAGCTTTAAATTGACGCTCTCTTGATTTGATGGAAATAGCAAGCATCAGGGATTTTATATTGAGAAAATACTCGTCGTAGGAATTATTATATATTAGTGTAGCTTTTAAAACATTTGGTGCATAACTTATACCTCATAGGGCACGTGCCCGTGCAGGGATAATTCGATCGATTTTCCATAAAAAAAAATCGGTTGTCTGTAAAGTCGGTTTACTGCCGATAGTTGAACGTGACAACGTCATATAGCTGTCCTTGCGGACGCATCGTTCACTCAAGTAAGAGAGAGACAGCTGTCGAACGCTGCCGAACGCAGATGCTGATTGTACCTCTTTGTCGCTCGTTCCGCGCTCTCGCTTGCACTTCAAGACTTCAATAGAACGCCTCAGAGCGAAGTAACGCCGCATGAGTCATGTTTTTTCGTGCGTGCAGCTGGCTCCATCGAATTTATAAGACGTTGTCACGTCAAAATCAGTATTTAAACAATCATGATGCTCGTATCTATACGATAAAACGAAAATAAGTAGGCAAAGCTAATTTATATATTATAAGATATAATAATATATTTATCTTCGTTCCCCAGATTCTAAACGCTAATAATTGTAGTAAGTAGGTATATAAGTACATTCAGGCCCTCTGTCATCTCGATGTCGCCGACCCAAATATAACATAAATCGTATCGAGAAAAAGGTATCTAGGCTAAATCATTATTTATAACGTATTTATCGGAAATAATATGAAATGAAATATATTTATTTGCACGAAGTATAGTACATTTAGGTCATAGGGCCTTGTCAACATCTAAGCGTTTTGCGGTGGCAATCATTGAAACGCTGTCAAATATCACAGACGTATTTGACAGCGTTTCAGTGATCTCCACAGCAGAACGCCTTAGCGTTCATCGTGTAACATCTTAATGTTACGATAATGTAAGAAAACTGGCTCACATACTTTGTCGGAGACCGACTTTCAAAAGTTCACACAAAAGTCAAAAATTAACACACATTTTTCTATGATATTTTTTTTAAAGCTTTCAAAGTCTATAAAAAGCTCAAGTTCTAAGAATTGTTTACGTGACTGTACGGACTGGTCGTGACCAGACGGCGATTTCAATTATTATCTAGAAGTCGTTTCTCTCGCACTGTAGCACTTTTAATCATTCTTATCCTACTTTTAATAAGAATACCGTTTCATAACATAAGACAAAACTCATACAGTACCTACCACAAGCTCTGTCTGGCTCTGTCTCTAAATAAATCCTACGACGAAACGTCACACACACACACAGTATAATACACTGGTGAGCACTCCAGAGTCAGAGACAGAGCCAGACCGAGCTTGTGATAGGCCTACACTACATTTTTACACTATTTCCTCGCATATCCACGCCTACACCTCCTTCGTTTACAAGATTTGAGGATTTGTCTTAAGGCACTTGTGATGTCACAAATTATCATACCACTCGTATGTGTTTACATTCTGCTTAAAAAAAGGCAAATTCTACTTTACACCTCATCTTGAAGTAAAAAACACAACATTCCATCTGTCTTCTCTAAGCCTTCCAAAACGATAAATAAACACTAGTCGGCCTCTCGTAGTAACGTTCCAGAGCAGTTATTATGAAGTCGTTCGACTTTGTTGCGGGGAATCCCTATCGACCACTCGATAACTTAAAATATGTGCTTCGGTTCCTTTTGCTGCTAAATTTATTCTTGTGCTTTTATCATTACTCTTACTATACGAAAATACGACAAATTTTGCTTCAATAAAATAGTTACAAATCTGCAGAAGGTCGTATTATACTACACTACAGTCTTTTTGGAGCTTAATATACCGCATTTAAATACATCAGACTGGCTGTTTCACGTGACATTCGGTAAGACACAACCGCAACTCGTGCGCTACAAGAATCCCGCCCCGTCGAAGTCTCTAGCCGGCCCGAGGTGACGGCGCGGCTCAAAGCTTCGACAGCCGTCCACCTCGACTCATAATTAAGAACGGTGACTGTTGAAAAATGGCTGCCGCCCCCGGCCGGCCGTGAATAATCGCCGTAATTACGATTCGGAATAATTTCCCGCCAGTCATAGCGATGCTATCGGTAGGTGTCGACGAGTGCTCGTTACGCGCACGCACCAACGCGCTTTCCGCACACTTGGAAATTGCAACTTCTTCATCTACTGCCACCAGTGACAACAAATCGCGAGCACTGAGCACTCGGCATCGAGCGGCAGACATCGGACTAGGATGAAACACAGACGCTAAATTCTGCGTGTTTACAACAAGCCGAAAAAAAGGCCCATGATAGATTTCAAAAAAGCTTCTTTGGGTAGCACTTTAATCCTTTCACCGCACTGGTTCCAAAGAACTAGTGAAGACAAGAAGAAGAAAATGAGAAGGTTTCCACTTTCACTAGTGGTTCACATCACAAATTGTTGTGCACAAAAGGAGCCTCGTTGAGGTGCACTTAAAATTCTGTCACCATTCTGATTCGAACGATTAAGGAAGAAGAAGATGAAGACACAAACAACCAATACAAAAAAATACTGATATTGGGAGTTGTAGGAGAGCAGCAGGCAGCAAACTGAAGTAATATGAGGTTTATCTGAATATGAAAAAGAACTATGTTTTTCTTATTTGACAGGGGGCACTGGTGTACGCCAATTGACGCCAATGCAAGCTATTCAAGTAATTTTGCTAAATCTAAGGATTTTACTGCCGATTGCCAGCCCGCTGTAAAAGTTATAGACCATATAACTGTGGTGAAATCAGTGCCACCTAATCGCTGCCATTCAAGAGAATATTATTTTTTTACAAATATAACAAATATATCTAATAAAACAGTTAATGTTATTATTATGTCTCGTCTCTTCCATTACTTGGAACGAATGATTGCTGGCATGGACGGTGAAGCTAAGGTTTCTTAGACAGTAGGAAATCAAATTGTTTCCATAAAACTTTACCTACAACGAAGACGTCAGCAATACATTACTGTGGATAAAAGAAGACCGGTTTAAATTATTACTGCACAACAGGGATTTTCATGATTTCTATGAGTTTCCGAGAAACATCAAATAATAATCTATGACTGGATACAGTAAAACAAAACCAATAGACATGCTACCTAAGCTTATTAAGAACGTTCATCCGTAAATTGATGATTTCAGACGGCCAATAAAACAATATGTGTAACTTGCACAGAAGATAATTTGACCTCATATTATTGGGAATGACCAAAACTTAATCATATGGGAAAAACATTTTCAAATGGTTGTATAGTTTTTTCATAAGATTCATCTGTTTTTCCTAAACTTTCGGTTGATGGTCTACGCAGATGCGATTCAATGATAAAACTATAAACGACAAACTTATAAAATTTTCGTATAAAAAAGCTAATAACATTTTATTAGTTCTTAGTGGCAGAATAAACACGATTCCTGTAAGTTTTCATTCATGAAAAAAATAATCAAAGGAGTAATTTTTAGCCACTTTTGGAGATATTAGACGTGTTAGTTTATGATGAAATCCGAGGTATTTTTGTTATTTTTTTTTGCCTAGTAAATGAAGAAGTGTTCGTTTTAAAACATGTTTGATTTTTTTTTTTATAACATGAATATTTATTTTACTATGAATTATTTCGTATTACCATATAATCGGCGCTGAATCAAGTCAACGCTCAGTGCCGGCCGAGGCCTTTCAGAGGTAGGACGTGCGTCGCTCCCGGTCGCTGCAAGCAAGCAGCAAGCCTCAAAAAAATGTATTGTAGCTTCACGAGTTTATAGCGCTACTGGGACGTTTTGATACTTTTATTGTTTAACAAAACTTTGGTGAGTTTTTTTTTGTATTTTAAAGTAATGGTGTTGCATTAACTTATTAACTTTAATTACCCCCGGTTTCTGGTACGCAAAAAATAGTTAATTATTTTTAATTTGTATTTCTTTTTAATTCAGGTTTCATTCTTTACTTTTATTTCAGATATGGCATAAAAAAGCCGCTTACAGGCTACACGTAAAAAAAGTAACGAGTACGTCACCAATTGCGAAAATTTGGTCAAGGCTAATGAAGCTAAAAGGTATGTTACCCAGGGGTTACTTTTTACAACGTAACATGTTATAGTCAATTCCCATTTTTATTAAACGTACACGGAGATAGAAGTAGTAATAATTTGCATTATGAAAATCATTATTGCTAACTTATCATAAAACATAACACGCCGAAAAAAAGGTCGAAATTAGCGGGTACTTTCAAATAGTCATCCAGTCCGCAAGTCCGCACGATACCAAAGCTAGTGTTCGAAGCACGGAGCCACTTGCACCGAGTTGATGAGCTATCTATGATTGTAAAGTAATCAAGTAATTTTATAACACATTTGCTCGTAAAAGGTCTCTAATTTCACCGATTTCAATATCGTAATGTATGTCATTACGCACTAGTGCGGTAATGTAATGTAAAACGCACGGGTTGCTTTTTAATAAGGTATAACGTACGGTTTATCCAGATGCTAAATGTATGAAATGAAACTGAATGAAACCGAATGAAACTGCATGGAACCGAATGAAACTGAATAAAACCGAATGAAACTGCACGAAACCGAATGAAACCGAATGAACTTAATGAAACTGAATGAAACTGCATGAAACCGAATGAAACGGAATGAAACCGAATGATACCGAATGAAACTGAATGAAAATGAATGAAACTGAATAAAACCGAATGAAGCTGCATGAAACCGAATGAAACTGAATGAAGCTGAATGAAACTGAATAAAACCGAATGAAACCGAATGAAACTGAATGAAACCGTATGAAACTGCATGAAACCGAATGAAACTGAATGAAACCGAATGATACTGAATGAAAATGAATGAAACTGAATAAAACCGAATGAAACTGCATGAAACTGAATGAAACCGAATGAAACCGAATGAAACCGAATGAAACTGAATGATACCGAATGATACCGAATGAAAATGAATGAAACTGAATAAAACCGAATGAAACTGCATGAAACCGAATGAAACTGAATGAAACTGAATGAAGCTGAATGAAACTAAATAAAACTGAATGAAACTGAATTAAAATGAATGAAACCGAATGAAATCTGAATGAAACGGGATGAATTGGAATGAAATTAAATGAATAGTACATTGTTACCTGAGTGTTGAAAGTCACGTTTTTTGAGTCCCGAGACGGGTTTGGCGCCAGAGCGTTAGCGAGGGCGCCAATGGAGCTTGAGGGACTTAAAAGACTTTCACCCGAGGTAAACACTGTGCTTTTCATTACGAATACAAGGAAAGTAAAAATAAAAACATGAAAGAAAAATTTGTGAAAATGAAGATTGAATTGCCGCCTTCCCGGCTTTTTTTTTCTTTTTCTCTGGCGGGCCTTCGGCTACGGCTCGCCAGCATTATTCAGCCATTATTTTCATTTTCATAATTTAAAAAATGGTAAATTGTTTGCTCAAATCTATGTTATTTTAAATAAATAGTTGAAGCTATATTATTAATCAAGTAATTTAGAAGATATATTATTTAATACTATCTTTATGTTATTTAAATTTAAATTTTACATTTCGCTCTAATTAGACTTTTTAAACTTCATACCGTTGTAATGGGTTTCCAACCTACTTGCTGAATAAAAAGTTGGAATTTGGTTTAACAACCTCCTTGCAGTTAGAAAGACTTTAGAAAGTTGGTACATGGTTGAATAAAATAGAACTAGTTTTTTTTTATAATTTGACAGCGGTCAGTAGAAAGCGATTCTCCCTAGGGCTGAAAGTATTACTTTCAATTGGGCCCCTCAGGCAACTTCAGACCTACTTTCAGAGTATGAGTAATGAAAATGACATTTACAATCTGCTATGTCATTTCATTTAATTTCAAATTCTCTAACTGCTTTAACAAGTGATAAACAATTTATTCGTTTAATTTTTATTTATTTCCTCGCAAATGTGTTATAAAACGCCTCTGCTTTCTTGTAGCCCTCGCCTACGGCTCGGGCTTCAATAACGCCTCGGCTGTAATTTTCAACCTACCGCACTTATATCATAATGTACTATTGTTCGAAATACGTACATCAGTACCTACCTTCTGCATATTTTATTGGGACCTATTTATATATTATATTATTTTATATTATATATTATATATTATATTATTTTTTTAATGATTTTATGTAGTTTCTTCTGAGTTCGCATTATGGTTTCGATTTCTGACCTATTCCTTGTTTATCATTGTTTTCTTTCAATTTATTATGGTTACAGGTGCTTCGCCGGATGGACTAATTGAAGATGATGGTATCACCGAAATAAAATGTCCTAGTTCGGCATTCGGATTAGAGGCAGATATCGCTATTAACCAAAAAAATGTTATTCTGGTAAATAGATGTATCCGTGAATCGACGCCATGACTGGTTTTATCAAATACAAGGGCAGCTGCACGTAACGAATAGAAATTACTGTCTATTTTCTGTGTGGACAGGCAAAAATTTTAAATTAAAGACAGAAAAAATAATTAGGGACGATACATTTTGGAGCGAGAACATGGAGCATCGGCTAGTCAGTTTTTATAATAAATTTCTATTACCCGAAGTTGTTGATCCCCGAAAAGCTAAGTCCATGAAACTTAGAGACGATAAATATTAAAATTGTATTTTACACGAAATTATTTTGATTTATTTTAACATACCTGCCCGTTTTTGCGTAAGTAGGTACTCATTCAACAAAATGTTGTACCTACTTACGAAAAATGAATACATTCCCTACTAAGAGCTGGTAAAGTATCAAGGTGATTCATTCAATGCGGCGCATGATACGCGCTCCAACACAGACGGCTGTGTGCGTGCTAGGTGTAACTGTATAGCTAGGTGAGTATATTTACCCAAACTTGAGTCACGACGCTCGGGATAAACGCTCTTAATATTTTTCATTACTCATACTCTGAAAGTAGGTCTGAAGTTGCCTGAGGGGCCTAATTGAAAGTAAAACTTTCAGCCCTAGGGAGAATCGCTTTCTACTGACAGCTGTCAAATAATAAAAAAAACAAGTTCTATTTTATTCGACCATGTTCCAACTTTCTAAAGTCTTTATAACTGCAAGGAGGTCGTTGAAACAAATTCTAACTTTTTATTCAGCAAGTAGGTTGGAAACCCATTACAACGGTAAGAAGTTTATAAAGTCTAATTAGAGCGCAATGTAAAATTTAAATTTAAATAACGTAAAGATAGTATTAAATAAATAATATATCTTCTAAATTACTTGATTAATATATAGCTTCAACTATTTATTTAAAATAACATAGATTGGAGCAAACAATTTACCATTTTTTGAATTATGAAAATAATGGCTGAATAATGCTGGTGAGCCGTAGCCGAAGGCCCGCCAGAAAAAAGAAAAAAAAAACCGGGAAGGCGGCAATTCAATCTTTATTTTCACAAATTTTTCTTTCATGTTTTTATTTTTTACTTTCCTTGCATTCGTAATGAAAAGCACAGTGTTTACCTCGGTTGAAAGTCTTTTAAGTCCCTCAAGCTCCATTGGCGCCCTCGCTAACGCTCTGGCGCCAAACCCGTCTCGGGACTCAAAAAACGTGACTTTCAACACTCAGGTAACAATGTACTATTACAGTATCACACGTGACTACTGAGCATGAACAACCAATAAGGGACTAATAACAAGACGTCGGTCACGGCCGAAACTAAAAGCCGATGCTTATTAGGAAATTCTAGCCTAACTTTGCAGAGTTATCGATTTAAAATTAGATCCTATCATCATAGGATATCGCATTATCGTATAATTAAAACAATCTACGCGACTGACGCGAAGGCGTGTCGATTGCGCCAGAGACGTGGGTAGATTTAATTAGTTCTTACTTTTTGTGGTTGCATCATCGGGCAGCCTTGCTGGCGCCTTTACTCTCTTCTAGAACTATTTGTTGAATTATCGATGCTTTCTCATTCGTTCAGCATTTTATTCCTAGTGCGTCGTATCCTTCAGGATGTGAAACTAGATGCAGTTCAGAAGCCTGGATACCACCTGGAAAAAAGCAAGCACTAGCAATAGGAAATCAGTACCTAAGCAAGAAAACTATTCTTCCTTACAAAGTCCCTGGACTTATTTTTCTAGTTCTTTCACTGAAGATCCCGAAGATTGAAGATGGAGGTCATGGATCATGGCTTAACGAAACAGCCTCCGACAGCCAAAAAAACTCAAGAATTGGAGTTAGCCACTATATTGCATAGATAATTAGGTATGCATTTCCTGGTTACAGAATGATCTCAGGTTTTTTGCAACCAACTTTTGGTTTTTTCTGTTCAACAGGCATGCCCTTCAAATCAGATTTACCTACTTCTCTAGGTTCCAAAATAAATGAATGTGACTCGTATGTCATATTCTTGGAGTAGTATTTGACCTTCAAGTAGAATTCCTAAACAATAGAAACAGAGAAAAAAAACATCAAAGTGATTTTTCTATTAAAAATCCCTTTGAAATCACCTAATAAACAAGGTCAAGGTCAGCAAAATAGGTCTGGTAATAAAGTTTATCCATCGACAAACTCCTCGAGTTATTGGATAGGCAGTCTGCGAAGACGCTAGCAATTCATTGGTTTTAAATCTACGGTCAATTCTGATGACGATATTTTTAGGCTGTCTGCGTCATAGGCCAACGACTGCTAGAGCCAGTACCGACCGACAGTTAAACGTGCCTTCTGAAGCTTTGAGCGCTCAGTGCCCATATTCTAAGATCTGTTTTGAATTGCGCTCACTTATGTTGTACTGTACTGTACGTTTTGAGCTGTTTTTGTATGGAGACAAGATGAGCGCCCCCTGATGGGCGTTTTGAGAAGTCTAGTATCTCCGTACGCACAGACATCATGAGTGCAACTCAATACAAATCTTAGTTCCCTCTTAGACCCTTAAGACCAAGACTCTCAGAATCGACCTATTTTAGATTCAACATTAAACAATCAAATATTATTTGTTTTGATCTGATAAAAATATATGTTGTAGTTTAATAAATAATCTTGATTATTCTATGGTTCAAAACACGATATTGTCAACTTTGCTCGATCAAAAAAAATCGCGAAAACTCCCAATTTCGCGAATTTTTGATCGTTTTTTTAAGTCGTACTTGAAGTAGACCCAACGTTTACTCCCGAAAAACATATCAAAAAATAGGCAATGAAATTACGAAGAATATTCTACGGTTCATTTTTCTCAAAACAGTTTTTTATTGTTTTATCAAGATATTATATATTTATAATAATGCGGCCCGCGCGCTTCGTTTCAGTAGCCGGCCAGGCGTCTTTGAGGTAGGACCTGTGTCGCTGTTGCTAGCTCGCTACGTTCCCCGCAAAATATACGATAAATTATTATTGTTGTTTGCCGTCACAGTATAAAATTGTAACAGTAAGTACAATTAACTTTGTTTTACGGAAATATAAGTAAGCAACACAATTTATTTTATTATTTTTCTTTTTTTTTTTTGGGTCATGTAGGGAAGGTGAGATTATTTTGAAAGCAAAATAATTTTTTCCCCCCTCCCCCCTTTAGACCCCTTTATTATTTAAAAAACCTAAAAATGGCCTATTTTTGACCTTTTATTTTCGTGTGGAGCATTGCGGCGAGCGAAGCGAGCCGCCATGCGACCACGGGGAACAACGCGGCGAGCGAAGCGAGCCGTGCTGTGAACCCTCCGAAATTTGCCCCCCCGGAACTCCCCCCCTCAGGGTGGCTCTGCAACGGAGAGGTCCTGCATAATTTTTTAATGGGCAACGTAAAGAGGGTCTAGAGTAATTTTGATTGTACAAAAAAATTTGCCCCTCTTGCCCCCCAGGACCCCCCCTTTTGAGAGTGCTACCGGATGCCGTCGAGATAGGAAGGTTTCGATTGGGGTTTCGTATAGAGGGTTTCTTCTTGAATTGAAAGAACAAAAAAAACTTCCCCCCTCCTACCCCTTTTTTTTCCCCCCCTTTCGTATCTTCCAAGCGGAGTGACTTGCGAGACTTTTTTTTTTTGGGTCATGTAGGGAAGTTGAGATTGTTTTGAAAGCAAAATAAATTTTGCCCCCCTCCCCCCTTTAGACCCCTTTATTATTTAAAAAACCTAAAAATGGCCTATTTTTGACCTTTTATTTTCGTGTGGAGCATTGCGGCGAGCGAAGCGAGCCGCCATGCGACCATGGGGAACAGCGTGGCGAGCGAAGCGAGCCGTGCTGTAACCCCTCCGGAATTTGCCCCCCCGGAACTCCCCCCCTCAGGGGAGCTCTGCAACGGAGAGGGCCTGCATAATTTTTTAATAGGCAACGTAAAGAGGGTCTAAAGTGATTTTGATTGTACAAAAAATTTTGCCCCCCTTGCCCCCCAGGACCCCCCCTTTTGAGAGTGCTACCGGATACCGTCGAGAGAGGAGGGTTTCGATTGGGGTTTCGTATAGAGGGTTTCTTCCTGAATTGAAAGAACAAAATAACTTCCCCCCTCCTACCCCTTTTTTTCCCCCCCTTTCGTATCTTCCAAGCGGAGTGACTTTTAAGACTTTTTTTTTTTGGGTCATGTAGGGAAGTTGAGATTATTTTGAAAGCAAAATAAATTTTGCCCCCCTCCCCCCTTTAGACCCCTTTATTATTAAAAAAACCTAAAAACGCCCTTTTTTGACCCTATTTTTTCGAGTGGAACAGCGCGGCGAGCGAAGCGAGCCGTACTGTGACCCCCCCCAAGCCCCCCAGAACCCCCTCCTCCTGAACCCGGGGGAAGAGTCGCAGCGAGCGAAGTGAGCTGCCACGCGACCACGGGGAACAGCGCGGCGAGCGAAGCGAGCCGTGCTGTGACCTTCCTACGCCCCCCAGAATTAGTGTTACAAAGGGAAAAAACTGATAATTAGTGTTACAAAGGGATTGCAGTGAGTGGATGGAAATTAGAAAAAGCCTTATAACGGCCTCAAATTTTGGCGCAATCTGTAAAAGGAAATTGTCCAAAAGCACAGCGAATACAGTAAAAAATTTACTGTATAAAAAAAATATAGGCCACGTAATGTCAGTAGCTCATGGTGTAGAAAATGAAAAGCAAGCGCTACAACAAATGGAGAGACAAGAAAACATTGTCATCGAACCATGTGGACTCTTCATAGATAATTAATACCCATTTATTGGGGCTACACCCGACGGTTTAGTTGACCACGATAAAATTATAGAAGTAAAGTGTCCAATAACGGCATTTAAGACCGGAATAGAAACTGCTATAAAAGAAAACAAAATACAAATATATAAATATGACAAAAAAAACAGTACGCGAATCATTAATAAAAGGAGCAATTGGTATTACCAAGTGCAGGGTCAACTCCATGTTACCGAGAGAAACCAATGCATTTTTGGAATTTGGTCCGGCGAAAATCATCCACTCATAATCGAATACATTCCTAGAGATGACGAATTTTGGAAGGTGGAAATAGAAAAAAAAGTTATTGATTTTTACATGAAATGCCTTTTGCCAGAGATTGTAGACCCGCGACAAATTCGCGGTATGCCAATACGTGATATAATTTTAAAAGAAAATGACGAAAATAATGACGTACCTATGCAGCCAGGTCCAAGTAAGCAATTGGATATAATTCAAAGTCCAATCCAACCTCGTGGTCAGTTTGGTCCATGCAAACCTAGGCAGCTACAATTTGATGAATTTTAGTAGGTAGGTATACCTACCTACCTACTAAAATTCATCAAATTGTAGAAATGTACAATTTCGTAAACTCATCAAAACGATGCACAAAGATTACGAAATTGTATATTATTCACGTTGCTGAATAAAATAGTACATTGTTACCTGAGGATAGAAAGTCACATTTTTGAGTCCCGAGACTTCTGGCGGGCCTTCGCTGGCCAGCATTATTCAACCATTATTTTAATTTTCATAATTAAAAAAATGGTTATTTTTTTTCGCAAATCTATGTTATTTAAATAAAGAAATAGTTGAAGCTAAATAATAATAAAGTCATTTAGAAAATATATTCTTTATTTAATACCCACTATCTTTATGTTATTTTAATTTAAATTTTACATCGCGGACTAATTAGACTTTTTAAACTTCTAATCGTTGTAATGGGTTTCCAACCTCCTTGCTGAATAAAACGTTAGAATTTAGTTCAATAACCTCCTTGCAGTTAGAAATAGCTTTAGAAAGTTGGAACATGGTTGAATAAAATAGAACTTGTTTTTTTATAATTTGACAGCTGTCAGTAGAAAGCGATTCTCTCTAGGGCTGAAAGTATTACTTTCAATTAGGCCCCTCAGGCAACTTCAGACCTACTTTCCGAGTATGTGCAATGAAAAAGTGATATGTGCCATACGAAATAAAAATATTTTTTATATAATATAGTATAAAAATAACATTTTCAAAATTTACGTATTGTAGGCAGAAGTATGTGTCGTTTTACAAAATAAATATAATTGTTACTTGTACTAGTTGTATTTTTTACCTCTATGTTCTCGTTGCTGGATCGAATAGTTGTATGTGCCACACGAAACCAAAGTACTTTTTAGTTGGACTAATTCTAATTTTTTTTATTACTTAGCTTTGTGACTGTACCTATATCTACACACAATATGTAACAAAAATACTGGTAATATGTTATCAATACTATCTACAATACTACCTAACTGAAGTTAGTAAGTAAATATCATACCTAACTACTGCTTGGTTTTCTATACTGTGGCACTAAGTTATCGTACGCGGTCAGTGGCGCACGGCCTGCCGGGCGCGTAAATAATTACGTCGCGCGCTTATCATGGCGGGGGCTGAGGTAGCGCTAAATGCCTACTGCGCTCGAATATCCTGGCCTTAAGTAGGTACTACCGCCATGCTTATTTCTGCCGCCAAGCAGCGTAGCTGTGTTTCGGCCTAACGTGTGTAGGTGCCGTTGAAATTACTGGCACAGATTGAAATTGATGGATGGTGTCGTGGTAGTGTATCGTAGTGCACGTTTCTACGATGAGAGACATAATATGAGGCAATGTTTCGTTATGGGCGACCATTTAACATCAGGTTGGTCATAGGCTTGTTCCATCTTCTTCTTCTTCTTCTAATACTGGCACGTGAGGCTAAACAGCTGTATGTCTCAAATTGATGGACGCAAGAAAGTGCATTGTAGGGCACGTTTTAGACGTGCGTGACCTACGAGGCAATGCTTTGTTACCACCAAGGGCGGATCCAGGGGGGGGGTCATGGGGGTCATGACCCCCCCCTGAGCTGGTTCCAGGACTTAGGTGGACCACTAATTGTACATAATGATTTTGTATTATAGTTTGTATATTTTGTCACCATACAGATTTTATGTAACTACAAACCTTCAATATTTAATTATTTTAATCTAAATATATATAAAACTCTTACGCTACTGACTGACTGACAATCAACGCACAGCCTAGGCCGTTAGTCCTACTCGTAGAAGCATGAAACTTGGAGGGTGTGTTCCTTTTATAGTGTAGAGGTTCACTAAGAAAGGAAATTGGAAAATTATTTCGCTAAACAGAGAAAAAGGGGAAAATGGTTTTAAGAAAAATGATGATTGTAAAAATCAAAGCAAAGTTAGATGCATGAAACTTGGACAATAATACATAATTATATGTAGGAGCACAGTGTGAAAAAAAATCAGGAAATTCTTACAGTTGGTCATGTCAAACTAAACAAACCAGATTCGATTATACACCAACGCATACACAAACCCAACTTAGCCACTAAAACAAAATCACCAAAAAAAGGTTTAAAAATACACAAAAAAAACGGTCATAAAAAATTTTGCTACCGCAGCACCTGTCACCAAATTTGAATACACACAAAGGTTTACAAAATTGGCTAATAAAGCACTTGCTTTTATATTCAAACGCATTCTAAAGTTTTAAATATACCTAAGCTCAAAACTATTAGTAACCAGTAATTGGTAATGTGAAACTTAAACAACCAGATTCAATTATAATACACCAACGCATACAAAACCCAACTTAGCCACTAAGACAAAATCACGAAAAATTGCTTTACAAAATACCTACGCAAAAAAACTGTAAAAAAACTGCTACCGCAGCATCTGCCATCACCAGATTTATACACATACAAAGGTTTAAAAAAAATCTATGTAACCACTAAGACAAATCGCGGTTTTTGTATGCGTTGGTGTACAATCGAATCTGTTTTTTTGGTTTAACATGACCAACTGCTAGTTACCTTAGTTAATTTCGTTTAAGATGAACACACCCTTCAAATTTCATGCTTCTAGGACTAACGGCTTAGGCTGTGCGTTGATTGTCAGTCAGTCAGTCGACAGTGAGTAACGTAAGAGTTTTATATAATATTTAGACTAGTTATACAGGGTGGCCAGAACATTGACGTCCAAAAAAAAAATGTTGGTCCCTCGTATCGTGGGGTATCTGAATCACCCCCATGTATGTTCCGCGATTTTGTAGGTATATAGTTTTCGAGTTATTAATTTTTATCTGAATTTACGGGGAATTTCAACACGACCACGACCAACTTAAAAAAAAATCAAAAAAAAAAGTAGTAGACGTTTTAGTAATTTTTTTGCAACTGAATCCTCATGAGTTGTACTTTTATGCATAAAGCAATTTATGGTTCATTAAAAATACCACTTCTTATTTTAAACTTTTCTGACCAAACCTCTGAAGCTATTTCTTGGTTAATTTCCAGTATTTTCTATAAATAGTTAGCCTTAAAAATGATAAAATGGGCAAAAAAAATTTTTAAATCAAATTATCCTTTCATAATAATATGAATGTTCCATCTTGCTGTCTTTGAAGCCCAATTTTAGCAAAAGTAGCCAATTAAGTACTGTTTTTTTTTAATAATTATGGAAGCTAAAAGTATGGCGCATTTTTTGAAAGCTACTTAGGAATCATGAATTTACCTGTTTAGATTTTTAATTTAAAGTTGAAAATTTGTATCACAATTCACCAAACGTTAATTGTTTACTTTGGGTCATCATTTTCATAACTTTCTTTAAAGTAATAAAACTTATTGTTTTATGCATAAAAGTACAACTTATGAGAATTTATTTGCAAAAAAAAATACCAAAATATTTTTACTTTTTTTTTAGAAATTTTAAAGTTCATTTCGAAATTTCTCATAAATTCAGAAAAAAATTCATAACGCGAAAACTATACAAAATCGCGGAACATACATGGGGAAGATTCGGATACCCCACGATACGAGGGACCAAAATTTTTATTTTGGACGTCAATGTTCCGGCCACCCTGTATATTTAGATAAAATATAGGCTGCCTCATTCCGTGCGTGATAGTGCTTCTTTGGATGTCTTCAAGAGAAGATGGCAATAATGTACGAAGTTATTATGTGTTAAGTTTTCAAGTGTACAATAAAGAATAAATATTTTTAAGTACAGTACTTACGTACATTAATAAAATACCTACTTTTAACTTGTATCATTGTTATCAAAATGAAATTATAAGTTCTTGACTTGACCACGACTATGTGACCCCCTCCTGGCGTCAAAGCTGGATCCGCCCTTGGTTACCACTTAACATCAGGTGAACCATTATGCTTGTTCCATCCGCTAGTTGCATAAAAAAAAGGAGTAGCTGACGTTTCGGACAAATTTCGCTGGGACAAAGTGTCCCAAATGACACTTTTAATTTTAATATTATTTTTACTGACGTTTCGGACACCATCAAATTATTAATACTTTTGAGTACAGTCAGGTAAAATATGTTTAAGCAAAATATAATGTAATGTGATAAAGCTAATCAAATATCTTTGCGAGCGTGTGGTGAAGTACTTATAAGTTAAAAAAAACAACAAGTCTCATTCATATAGCGTATATTTGGCATAAACTTTTAATAAAAATTTGATATATTTTTAATTAAAAAACATCTTTTATATATTTTTATGTGATCATCTTGTGTATGATCACATAAAAATATATAAAAGATGTTTTTTAATTATTCTAGGACAGTAACGAGTACCTATGTTTAAAAATCACAAAATAATCAATAGCTAAAACAGACCTAAAATTATTACTTATTATTACTTATTGTTTGTTTTCAACATCAGCAAGGCGTATTATTTATTAGTATTAATCATCTCCAAGACCTATTATCCAATGAAAAAACAGTAAACCTCTATAACAAGATAAATAAAAACATTAACCTAGAACAATCACAGTAACTTACACAGCATTTGGCACAGTATTTTACCTAATAAAAACTTTAAAATTATCAATTTTCTTATATTCTTCTAATATTTTACCGAATAAACACTTTAAAATCATCTATTTTCTATATTATCTTTATAATAAAACTTTTTTATCTTAGGTTTTTTTTCTATTTTTATATAACAAGGCGTTCTATGCATAATTCAATATTTATTTGTCCTTGCTCAAATTCAGTCAAAGTAATATTGAGTAGGGCATGCTCCCGGGAAGTATCAGTATCGAAAGTACCGGGAATTTTCGCTGATTTTGAACTTTTCCAGTACCGGTTCTCCACGAAGGAATTCCCGATACTTTCGATACTTTCGATACTGATGACAATGATCAATTATTGGTGTTTTCTAGTACGATATAAATAAATGTCGATAAAAAACATTAGCTATGCGTTCAGTTTCACTTTCTGTATACATTGCTAGATATTTTGACAAACTACAAACCTATAATTTACATCATTCAGATAATATCTCAACAATTTCGGACAGGTAAAACGAAAATGACATGTTTATTTTACCTGAATTGAAGATTGTTCTTGTATCTTCATTTTTGTTAGATGTTCGTTACTATTTATGACAAAATCTGTTAGAAAAAGAACGAAAATAACATGGACGGCTTTCTTTACGGAAGATGGAAATGTAAAAGCATTCAACTTACGCCTTGCTGATATTTAGCTATATCTTTGCTGAGCTGATTTAGTTAGATAACGTACATAGGTTGTTACTGTTAGTTTTAACTGTTGATTTATTTGTATTCGATTTAACTTTGATTTAACCTAGCTTTGATTGTTGCGTGCACGCACAGAGAGCTTTAGTGTTATAATAATGAAGATATGCGCGAAATAAATGAGAATATCCTGAGTGACCGTCCTCCTGAGTGACCTATACGGATTTCGCCGAAATCGGTCAACAAGAGACCTTCTAGCGTATGTCACTCACTAATGGAGCGAAGCCATCAAGAGAAACGGAGAAGCTTTAGCAGTTTCTCTGGATATCTCGAAGGCTTTTGACCGGGTTTGGCATGACAGCCTATTAAGCAAGCTTCCTACGTTTGGATTATCCACTGGCTTATGTGTTTGGGTATCAGACTTTCTGAGGTACCGATCGATTTGAGAAGTCGTTGACGGCTGCTCGTCTGATCAAATGGCAATTAATGCCGGAGTTCCTCAGGGGTCAGTTCTCTCTGCAAAACTTTTCCTGCTGCACATCAACGATCTGCTTAGGCCCGGTATCATTGGGTATGCAGACGACAGCACCGTTGTAGAGAGATACATACCTGAAGCACGTTCCAGTGGATCTCAGATCCAATCTCATAGAGAGGCAATGATTGAACGCATGAACTTAACGCTGAAGGTAGTCGCAGAGTGGGGCGATGCCAATTTGGTGAAGTTCAATGCTTCAAAAACACAGGCGTGTCTATTTTCCGCTAAGAGGAGTCAATTTCACCTGACTCCTAGTTTCCGAGATGTATTCCTTCCGATTTCAGACCAACTAGAGCTTCTACGCTAACCAGTAAATTGAATTTTGGCTCGTTCATAGAATCCAAAGCCAAGACAGCTGCGAAGAAGCTAGGCATTCTATCGAAGGTGAGACAGTACTTCACACCGGGACAGCTTCTTAACCTGTACCAAGCACAAGTCCGGTCGTGTATGGAGCACTGTTCTCATCTCTGGGATGGCTCTGCCAAATACCAGCTTGTGGCATTGGAAGCTTTTGAGAGACGAGCCAAAAGGTTCATTGGTAGCGACACTCTAGTCGAGTCCAAGCCCCTAAGTCTCGAACATCGCCGTAAAGTTGCCAGTCTATCGGTATTTTACAGGGTACATTTCGGAGTGTGCTACGGAACTTCACAATTTAGTTCCCCCATCCCCATTCTACCATTGGACCACTAGACGCACGGAAATGCGGCATCCATACCTGGTTAATGTTCCAACTGTCCGTACCAAGCGCTTTGCTTCAACTTTTATGTTGCGGACAGCCAAGGAATGGAATTCCTTGCCGGCGTCTGTCTTTCCGAGTACCTACAAATTGGACGATTTCAAGACAAGAGTGATAGGTATCTTCTAGGTAAGCGTGCTACATCGTCGACCGCATCATCACTTAACAGCAGGTGAGATAGCGGTCAAACGCAAACCTATAAATTGTAAAAAAATAAAATATCGAGTATTTTGTGGTTGTGTGTGGGTTAATTTACGGTTCTGAATAAAAAAATATATCTCAATAATACAAAGTGTTTTTTCAGTAGTTTTTCTTTCATTGCATATCTATACGGTCAGTTTTATTAAAAAAAATAAGTCAGTATCGAAAGTATCGAAATTCCCGGGAATTCCCGGTTCCGAGCCCAGTATCGGGCAAAAATTCCCGGTTCTGAGAATGGTTCCGATACTGCATGCCCTAATATTGAGGTTCATTGAAATCAATCGTGGATTTCAATTTTTTTTACCTCCAAAATAAATAAATAAATAAATAAATAAATAAATAAATAAATAAATAAATAAATAAATAAATAAATAAATAAATAAATAAATAAATAAATAAATAAATAACTAAATAAATAAATAAATAAATAAATAAATAACTAAATAAATAAATAAATAAATAAATAAATAACTAAATAAATAAATTAATTAATAAATTAATAAATTAATTAATTAATAAATTAATAAATAAATAAATGAATCTTTTTCGTCACCTTGCTATTTCGCCACCGGCACCGCCGCGTCTCGGTAAAAACCTGTTTTTTTACCTGACTGTACAATGCAGTTATTTTAAATGGTGTCCGAAACGTCAGTAAAAATAATATTAAAATCAAAAGTGTCATTTGGGACCATGTGTCCCAGCAAAATTTGTCCGAAACGTCAGCTACTCAAAAAAAGATGGGCCAAATGCCTATTCCATCAACTCATCTAAAAAAATAAAACAATTACACTAGCGGTTCTAACCAAATTGCGACCGTGCAAAATGGTTGATTGGTGAAGAGTGAAGCAAGGCACGCTATGAGTGCCTAATCGTACTAGTAAATCACTATAATATGATGGATTACGAGTATGATTGCTGAAGAAGTCGCGTCGACACCCAAACATATTACACACTAACTTTTTCCATTATTTAATCTGACAACTTACAGTTCTCGTAAATGGACTATTATTATTTGCTGTGGAGGTTGTTGTTACTGGATACGACATTACTTTGCGAATCGAGAATAAAGACGTCTTTGACGATTGCTTTTATTATAAATAAGTATATAAAAGTTGTTGGACATTGCGCACGTTATTATTAGCTCCAAATGAGAAAACCTTGTGTATAGGTATTATGAGAACCAGATGGGTCTTTTTTACATTTTATAAGCTTGCGTTTAACCGCAATCTCAACTGGTAATTAGTTTATCTAATTAAACATACATACACAAAATGTCAATCTGACACGCGTGTCTGTGTGTACGGTTCTTACACAGACACTAACTGTGTGCGCGTGGCACGTCTTTTTTACTCAAATCAAGCCGACCCAAAGAAAGCCCGCGGGCTGCGGAAGCTGAAATAGGGGGGAGAGAGATGGCACAGAATATGTTCAATATTTAGTATCATTTTATGTTCTGTGGTTTAGTTATGTCATGTAGTGGTCGAAAGTTCGAGAATACATAGGACAGTTTTTGAGCCACATCCAGTATCTGTATATCCTGATCTACAAAACTCAGGTAGCGCCGGACCGTGCGTGTTATTAAGATTGTAATTTAAAATGGACTCTTGTTTTAATTGAGTTATGGGTACTGTTACGGCTATTAACAGGCCTATATTTTATTCCATAGTTAAACCCTGGTTCGTATGACGGGTTTTATTGTACAAAGAAGCCACATTTGACCATAGACATTACATTTTTATTTGTTTTACAGTGTTTACCTTAAAGTGGTTGAAAACGCAGCAAAGAGGTTTTAAGGCCTACTTCATATTTTGGGTGTATGACCTCTTTGGTTTATATAAATGCACTTTGGGATGCATGGATCCCAATGTAAATTGTGATCTTAGGCCCGTATTCAGAAGCAGTGCTTGCCTGAAGCTTCAAGCATAGATTTTTGATTTTCAATGGAGAACTGTCAAAAAAGAGGGGGGCGGGGTATTGACCGCCACCTCGCCTGGCTGCCTAAGTTGTCTTCTAGTGTTTTTCTATAGATAGCCTTTTACCTACAACATTTGCGAGGTGATGCGGGAACCCATGTCTTTAGAGGTAATAATAATCAATCTATAGTGTAATATACTCTTGAAACCTGGGTGTATTTATTATCGACAGACCATGGTTGTAGGTAATTCTGAAAACAAATTTAAAAAATAAAGTTTTGTCTGTTCTTTTCGGATTTTCTTCATAAATATCCACAATTTTAGTCCAATTAAGAGTGAAATCTAACCGATCAAAATAACTCCATGCTATGGCATTCGCGAAGTGAAACTTCCTACGAAGGCCTATTTCAATGTCGCAATGAAATTACATGTCACATGTCGCACACGAGATTACATATCACAGACAATCAGTTCTCACGGGTTAATGAAGGTGAATTTCGGATGCAAGTAATAATTTTATGTTCTGTTTCATTGTAGAAACAGACCGAGTCATTCCCACAGTGGATATAATCATTTGATAGGAAAATGGGACCGAAAATTTACGACCACTGCGTGTTTTTGGATATGTGACATAGGTAGAATCCAAATATTGCGGATACTAAAAAAAACAACTCAGGAAGAACGCTGTTGGTCCTTTTCGCTCCACCGACTTTCTCTCCCCACGATCTTCATCATGTCATCGGTCACCAGGCGGAAAGCAATTGGTTACTTCTCTGAATATTAGAGATAAAAAAATATGTGGAATATTTGCATTTTCCTACACACATTTTCATTGAAACGAAATATGTAATCCGATAATTACTTAAGCTCGAGGTACTTAAAACTTTTCATGTTGCAATATTGCTCCAAGTTAGCCCTGTCACCATACATAAAGACAAGAGATAGATTTTTAGTACTAAGTAAGGCTGTTAGTACGAAATAATTTGGTAAAAGAAAATTGGATATACATATTTCGATCGTTCGATACCTTCGAACCACTAACAAAAGGCTCCAAAGAATTTTATTCCCAAACAAAAACTTGAACGTCGCAATTAATAAGTCACCAATAAAGCGTCGGTCGATAGCCGAATGGCGACCTCACTTCCGACTCCCATCACAGCTCGCGACAGAAACAAAAAGGCAATCGCGACCCGCCCCGTGCGCTTCCGATTGCACTACTGTGCACGTTCACAGTAAGCTGTACTACATTTATCTACTATCAACCAGTTGGTTAAAAACGGTAGGAACCAAGCCTTAGTTTGTTGCCTGTTCTTCTAGGCTTGGTTGCGTAGACCTGCAACCTAGACTCAGCTAGCTATAGATAGTGCAATTCACGAAGACGCGCCCCTCGCGGGGTGCTGGGAGTTTGCTCCGAGCGGCAGTCGCGAACCGTAGTCTATTCATTGTAGTGTGCGTGTGCACTCATAGGTAATTAGTGTGTACCGATAACACTCAAACATTGACGGAAGCTTGCACACAAGACATATACTATAAACGGTTAGGAGGAATAGTGGGGCGTAAATAAGACGTTTCAAAGTGATTCTTGCAATCCTACTCAATATACACTTTTGGCTTTGATTTTGATAGACTCACCTAGCTTTAAGACGTTTTAAAATAATCCTAGAATAAAGAACTTTGAATTGGTTCGATTAGAAAAACCTCTTCATCGAGTTCCACTCTGCACAACCAGTAACAGTTGATCGGTTTAGCTGGTAGGAGTGGAGGGCAAGTTTTTTTATACAACTTTGCTGATGGAATACACATAATTGACCATTGCCTATAACAAAGCCTCGTAGTTCACGCACTTCTCAGGAACATGCCCTACGATGCACTGCCGAAAAATAGAAAATTTACGTCATCATCATCATCTCAGCCCGATATCTCCCACTGCTGGATATAGGCCACCTTCATCTTCTGCCAGCCTCCTCTGTCCTGCGCGTCTCTTGTCCAGGTGTTTCCTGCGACCTTTACGATGTCAACCCATCCCGCTTTCGGACGGCCTATGTTTCTTCGGCCTAATTTCGGCCACCATTCGGTTAAAGCTTTACTCCATCGACCACCACACGACAAAAAAAATATTAAAATATAATAATCTTTCTAAATTTAAATAAAATTCCTTTGGTATCTCAGTGTGAACATACCTCGGAGCCGCCTGAAAAATTACACGAAACCCCTGTAACGAACGAGTTAATATATTACGGCGATGCATTCAGTTGAGTTTGAGGGCTGAAATTTATTGTTCGGAGTAAAAGTCGTTTATTTCTTCTCTGGATATTTTTAGAAAATGAGGTTTATGATTCTAATAGTTAAAAGCCAGTTTTACCTAAGTTCTTTGGATAAATAGGAGTTTTAGTTTTTCTTTTAATAAATATTTAAGTGAACAGGAGTTTTTGATAGTGGCTATGTCACCCCCAAATAAATAAATAAAGTTTTATCACCATATTGGCTTCCTCGGATACCGGAAAAGCCAATTTGCTGTTACAAAATATTGTATGCATACATAAAACTAATGTACTGCCGTAAGACTAGTTTGTGATGTATTTTAGTTTAGTACTTGGAGAAAAAAAAACAGAAAGTCGTTGCAACAAAATTATCTAATATTTTACCTATTTTTCGTCAACGAACATTGAACTGAAAACAAAAAGTAATTCTTAAACTTTTTGCAGCCTTTTTTAATAATCTCGTTAAATCAAACTAAAAGTGCCAGTTTTAATTAATGATGATAACCAAAAAAGGCTTGCAATATTTCAAAGCGACATAATGTTGTGCAATCAACTGGTTAACATCCAAAGAAACACTAATGATCACGACTGTACTACCGCAAACGATGCACTGCTTTTTTTTCCAGTCCAAATGTCCTTGGGCCTTCCGGGAACTTTATGATTCAAAAGTATCTGCAGCACTTTGTTGTCGCCAGTACCTCTAAATATTGGGACAATAAAAAAAGATTTCGACTTTCTTTTGTTTACAACATCCCACTGCGCTGTTTCTGTATTGACAACATAACAAGAGTTTTGACATATTTTTTGAACGTCATTTGTTTTACAGCTTCGCCATAAATCGTGTTAACATTGTTAAGTTACGAGTTTACGCCAACCAAAGGTCAGCGAGAAGACAATGGTTCAAAGATACCTGTAATAAGTAGGCAGATCACAGACATGCATTACTGCTCTGTTGTAGTTGCTGCCCGTGACTCTGTCTTATTGACCGACCTAAATGAGTACCGAAATTAAAGTGCAAAAGATGAATACATTAATAGATAAATTCAGCCATAAATGAAAACACATTACAGAAGAATAGATAAAAGCTAGAGTCAGAAAGAAAAACTTTGATGCACTTACATTACCTACTGTTTAGAGCATTCAAAATAACACGACGAAACCATTATTTTAGAAGATGAGATGGATACAGTGTCGAAACCGTTCGTCACGTCATAGGAGGTCTCTGTTTATTAGTGGGGCAGCCAGAAAAGATACAACAAAATGCAAAACAAATTAGAACTTGAAGATACAGCTTTATTGACAAAAGAAAATTACAATCAATACAAGTAATTGCAACATGCAAAAGAAACTGATGATCTGAAGACCGTTGCAAACAATCTAGAGATGGCTCAAATGATTCAAAATAATGCCAGTAATTCTCAAAGTGACGTAATATGAATTTAAATAATAAAATCCCTACAGACAAATTGACTAGAAACAAATTGCACAATAGTAAAAATGTAGATATAATATTGAGTACATTGTAGCATATGAGTAAATACCGAGGACTAATGCCCACGTTAAACATTAAGGCAGCTATAACATCAGTATTTTTAATGTCTCCCAATTACAGTGTGCACTGCTTAACGATTTCGCTGAGCATTAACTATTCCAATTTTATGTTCTCTGACGAAACGCTAAATTCCTGTTTGTTTTTTTATTTTGTTTGCAAATTCTATTGAATACCCTTTTGCTTAAAACCTTTTTCTGGGATATTTTTTAACAGAACTGTCAATAAATGTATCTACTTATATCGTATGTTAAATAGAATAAAAACATACATATAACGTGTTTCGCAGAGATGCAAACTTTTAAAGCTACAGTAGCTAGTAAGGTGTCATTGATGATAATGTTATTTAAGACCTTACGAGTAAGCCATAAAATAGTCAAGCAGTTACATCACGCTGACAAACCATACAATCACTCATTGTAGACACATCTACCGTTTTGTAACTACCCTCACGATTTGTTTAAATTTGAATCCACGTGTGTCAAGCATTCGCAGTGCACTTTTGTTTTGCACTCAGCGACTTAAATTTTATTTTCTATGGCTTAAAATGATATACGGCCGCTCTTAACTGGAGAATCATAAAATATTTTCTGTTTGTGAAATATTTCTGAAGCAATAAAGCAATAATTCACTACGGGGAAGATGGAAGATGCCCAGGTTTATTTGCTGTCATAAACGTTCTGTTTATGGTGTACTTTTTTGCTGGTCCCGAGAGTGCACGCCGGTACATAAACTTTTGCTTTATCATTGCTGTAATTGAACGTGTCCTGCGCTTCGAAGATGGAGTGATTGACTTTGTACCTATCCATCTATAACAGCTATAGACTAACACTGATATCTTAAAACTGCCATAACTTTAACCAACAACCAAATGACTTTATTTTTGAAAACGTCTCGTCATGACGCTCTTCAAAGTTCGATTCAATGTTGATACGGTTCTGTCTTGACCAAGTAATTTATCCAGGACCGCTCCAATTTCAAAAGCTATTGATCATACCATCACTTCTCTTCAGCGGGCGTTTCACACGGACCAACGAGCGAGTGTGAAACTTAGGAAGTGTCGACGGGGGGCTCCATTAGTCAGCATGATTAGTTCTCTTAATGTTTCAATGAAATGAATAATCGCCGGCAACAGTGACAAATGCGACGAGACTGGCGGACGATGCGCGCACGCACCTGATTCTCCAACAAACGCGCCGCGCCATCACTCAGACATCACGAAGCTATATCCGAATGAAGAGATTTATATTTATTAATGGTAGTGTCACCATCATTTTCGCCGTAAACGGATTAATAGTAATCTTCTTTGATCACTTTATTCTCTTTTTTTTTAAATCACGACTTAAGTCATGCTTTGGGATTAATCCATCATCGGCAATAGGTACTATCTTCATCAGTAAGATTTTCTTGTTTAGATTCGTGGTCACCCCGGTGTCTGATAAATGACTCAGCTGACGTCAGAGTCAAGGGTTAAGGCGGGGATCTTCACATCACCGCTTCTATATTTTTTTATTGAAAATGCAATCGATATGTGTCACTTCGCTATGATTTAACATTGATTGCCTTCTTTGAGTCGCCCGCGCAGAATTTACAGCCGATGCAATGGCTACTGTCCGAGTATCCAGTTATTGCAGAGTGGTATATACCACACGAGATGCATAAGATTTCTGAGAAATGAGACATTAAATTGTGCTCAGGACATTACGGCAGGATTATGTCTATGCTGCGTCAGATTCAAAGCAAGTAAGTTTAATGTGTGAGAATTCAGGTCTGATGCTTGAAGATGTAGTTTTTAATGGCTGCAATTATTTTGTTATTCATTACTTTTGTGCTCGTGTATTAATATCCAAAAAACCTACGACGCTAAAAAATAAAGAAAAAATTAAACCACCATTAAAAATGGTTTCCTTTCACAAGATGAAGTTATTACAGCAAAATTACAATTCACAATCATTGATCGAGCCAATGAAGCTAGGAATCTTAAACATGAGAGATCGGTAAAGCTTGAAAGGCTGCGCCAATGAGATGAGGATTGACCTGCGCTGGCGCACAATAAATCATAACATTCACGATTGTGATTAATCAAACATCGAACCAAACATGTCAGTAATGTAATAGGTAATACACGATTTACAGTTTGGTTGATTCGCTTTATTTGTATATAATCGAGAAGAAAGTTGTGTAAAAATAAATAAATAAAAATAGTTGAAAATCAAACCAAACCAAAAGTTATTTATTTCATGCCACATACAAGAGTATTGTGCAAAAATGAACGAAGTAACAATGGCATAAAAATTATCAAAAATTCTAAGTTAATTTGGTGAAATATATTTTTGATAGAAAAATCGTCGACTCATTTGAGCAACGTATAAACGTGCAAATGCGTGCTTATTGACTTGTATTAAAGAATTAACTACTTTTCGTGGATAATGATTTTGCTTGCTGCTTGCCTTAGAGCAGCAGAATTTGTCCACAAAAGTAAGCTTCAGGGAGATGAAGTAAAAAAATCGTGCAGCCACTTTTTGTACAGTTTTTTACCACAACAAGTCTAGCATAATTACTTTCTAAGTCGTTCAATAATTTCATAATGTGCGGTCGGCCACAGATTAGTACCGAGTCACTGGGCAAGCACCACACAACGTGATGATGCAGCGATTTGTAAGGCCGATCTCATTTGTATCTTATTTTTAAAAATACTTGTATCATACATTCCTGGAGTTGAATCGATAGCAATCAAGTTAATTCGATGCCAGAGATAAACTGACTTCACTGCTATTTTTTTTTGTTTTGTAAAAGGATCAGACAAAAAACGGTAGGAACCAAGCCGTTTGTTGCCTGTTCTTCTAGGCTTGGTTGCATTGACACCTAGACTCGCTTAGCTATAAGACGTTTCAAAATGATCCTTGTGATACAAGTGAATAAATACATTTTTGATTTATTTAAATGTATACACTCGATATGTAATTCTATGTGAGGCTTTTATTTTAAAAACAAACTTTTTTGAATTTCATTTTCTTTTAAGTTTTTCGAGTTTACCTTATCCATTTCAAAATATTTGTGTTCAATATTGACACAAGTTAATACGGTTAGCCTATGCCTCCCAATTTGTACGCAAACATACCTCTGATGCATCAGAAACCACATTTTATAATGAATTAACATGTTTATATAGACTCATTTGGTCAGCCGTATTCACGGATAGTATTTTTCATTATTATCCCTCGTCAATCTGTTATCACTCTTATACCTTTGGATATAGAACTGAGTTTATATTGCAATTGATAATACAAAACTTAGGTCCAGACAGACTGGATGTCAAAGTTATGACGTGTTAGATTGATTATCAGATGGATGTTAAAATGCGTTTTACGACTTTTTATGACTATTGTCTTGGTTTGTACCTGCCTTATCAAATTCTTCTGTGGTTAAATTGGCTGAGGTAGCGGTTTTCATCATTATTTTACTAAATTTATCGTTACTCGGTTTAACGATAAATTTAGTAAATTTATCAAACTAATATTATGCATTTTTGTAAAAGAACAGTCTCTTTCTTTAGACTACAGTTTTAACCACTCTGTTTTTTTATCAACTACGAGTATCTCATGGAACAAGCATATTGCCAACCTGATGTAAAGTGGTAACAATCGCCTATAACAAAGCATTGTCTTGGTTTTAGTTGGTTTCAAAGATGTGGATGCCGTAGACATTACTGACACGTGAGGCTAAAAATCTATGGCTCAAGCTGGTGGTCGCAGGGCAGTGCATCGTAAGGCACGTTCCTGATATGCGTGACCTACGAGGCAATGCTTTCAGGTAGTGTCACTTTTGCGTTTCAGTCGGTTAGTCACCACACTAAAGCTATAATCCAAAGCCATCGCGCGTACGATTGTAAATTTTTGATAGATCTTACAGCATCCTGTCTATATGATATCATATCGATGTTATTATCGATTACTCGATGTTACTTAGTTATTGTTTATGATCGTCATAACCTATCGACTAAAATCGAACTTCATCATTGGGTAACAGACGTTCCGGTGGTCGCTTCGACCCACGCCGCCGTGTGTGTACCTGTCGCGTATCCGGAACAATTACGTGGGTTCAACGCACCGCGTGACGTCCAGCCATCTGTGACGCCAAAACACTTTTTATTAATAAGAGGTTAAACAGTGACCTGTCTGAATACACCACCTTTTAAGTCCATTGTAACTCATCATCAACCTATATTAGCCCACTGCTGGACGCGCCACTGAGCCCAGTCTTCGGTTGTTCTCCTCCAGTGAATGCGAGCTACATTTCGCTGATCATCACCCCACCTTGCCGAAGAGCGTCCTACACTACGCTTACCTGAACGCCTCCGTTTGTATTCGTTTACTCCAGCGATTATCTGTTCTGCGACAAACATGACTGGGTCATTGTCATACTTCAACTGGTCATTGGGTTCTTCTTCTTGTTGTTTCACTAGTTATTTTGAACCAGTGTGGTGAAAGGATTTAAGTGAGCGTAAAGAAGGCTCCTTTAGCTCAGTCAGTTGCAAATAAATGTTTTTTCTTTCTTTTTCTAATGCACTTGACACAAGTTTTTCGAACTTTCTATAACCTACGACACAGGTACCGGTTTCCTCATGATGTTTTTCTTAGCCGTTTGGAGCACATAGTTTTGGGCAGAAAAGCTCACACACGACTGGATTTGAACCGGACTTTAAGATCGGAAGGTGTAGTTGCTGCCACTAGACCACCAGTGCTCTCGTTGGTAGAGGTTAAAGTTTGCGTTCACCCCCAGTCAGGTAATACAAGGTTTTATTCCTAATTGCTTAGCCAGCTGACCATACAATAGTTTCAAAGTCACCCCACGTAGCATTACCTACTTATTATATGAACAAAACAGCAAATACCTACATCCTTTTTATAAACTTCTAATTCCTATAATCAAGTTTGAGTTTAACCAAACATAATTCGGCAGGTATAAGTAACTCTAATGACACACCACCGCGCGTGGCGTCGTATCATTCAGTTCTTATAAATTTGATGTAACCCGTTATTTTAGTATTAGTAGCAGCTGACTTATGTCACTCTGGAACTGCTACTTCAAAATCATCGTAAAGAAGTCCAGCTTCATATCCAGTTATAATTTTGGGGGGTTGATGTGTCTTCGTGGAGTCTTGCCAAATCGATTTAATCTTTCAAAACCAATCAACTTCAACGTCAAAATTTAAAATCGTTCTTTATTCAAAATTAAAAAAACATGGCGAATTCCAAAAAACAAAATAATTTCAATTCATCAAATTTCTACTTCCTTAAATATAATATAGAAAAATATAGAAAAATAATCAGTAACTATTTTATTTTATTTTTGCTAAATCTTATTCGTACTTATTCTTGACATTCAATAAATTATTTTGAAGTTAAAGTAAAGACTAAAGCAACATTCCTCTGAACCATAGAGGCTTAAAGGCTAAAGATTTGGAGGTTATAGAAGGAGGTTGGATTGAAACTTACGCACAGAAGGTAGTATATCATCTTCTGTGGAATCAGTAGCGATGGCGTGCATCGTTACTGTAATTTGATTTTGTTCACGAATGTACCACACCATTTGGCCGCTAATAGGTGTGGCGGCTCATCGCTCAAATAACAAATTTAAAAAAACAAGGGCGTGTTGAACCTTGCACAATAAAGGGTTCTGAATGTGGTACACTTTAGTTTCTTACACTACATTGAGGATCTTCTTTTCGTAGAAGATTCAAATAAATTAATCTGAATTCGGGGCCACTGACTAACAAAACTTATCATGTTATTTTGAAAGCTTTTTTCTGTAAACAGTAGTCCAGATCAAGATATGTTTAGGTCCTTCTAGTACTAGTTCTTTTCGTGCAGTTATGTGTGGAAAATATTTTTAGTGCGCCTCATAGAGGCTCGTTTGGTGCACTTGACACATACTTTCGAACTTTTTAGGTTCTACGGCATGCTGGTTTCCTCACGATGTTTCCTTTCTCCCTTTAAGAGTAGGTACTGGCAAAGTGCACATCATACATTTTTGGACAGGAAAACTCATTGGTGCCAAGGCCGTCTTAAACTAGGCTGGGGCCCTTGGCTTACAAGAATTTTGGGCCCTTTTGGAAAGTAATAAAAGCTAATTACAATATCATTTTTGACGTGATAACGTCTTATAAATCGATGGAGCCGGCTGCACGCACGAAAAAACATGACTCATGCGTCGTTACGTCGTTTCGTCGTTCCATTTACCTGAGCCCGAGCCCGGGTCGGGTGATGGGTAAGGGTAAATGAGGGTAAGGGTAAATGAGGGTAAGGGTAAGGGTTCGGTTGGGTTCCGGGTCCGGGTCCGAGAGTTCGAGTCCGAGTCCGAGTTCGAGTCCGAGTCCGAGTCCGAGTCCGAGTCCGAGTCCGAGTCCGAGTCCGAGTCCGAGTCCGAGTCCGAGTCCGAGTCCGAGTCCGCGAGTCCGTGAGTCCGCGAGCCCGCGAGTCCGCGAGTATTTTCTTATGACGTTATCACGTTCAACTATCGTCAGTAAACCGACTTTACAGACAACCGATTTTTTTTACTAAGTATAACCATTTATTATAGGTAATGAAATACCTAGGATATAATGGCGTAGTATTGTGAAAAAAATGTAATGAGCCCGACAAAAATGTTTTGAGAATGAATGTGATAGAGAAATTGTCGGTCCTTCGGCGCCCCCTAAGAATGGGGGCCCTGGGCACGAGCCCCGTGTGCCCTTATGGTAAAGACGGTATTGATTGGTGCACGGCTGAATATGAACCCACGTTCTTATGGTCGCAAGGTGGGGCCGCCACCACTATCACCAGTGCTCCAGTGCATCAGTGCGTACAACACCAGTGTTTCATTAATTTCAGTTCATAACGAACAAACAGACAGATGGACACAACGGGTTTCTTATCAGACTTCGGAACCCAAACAATAAGTAATTTGGCTTAAAACCCCAAAAAAACTTGTAACTAACCATTTTAAGTCGATTTGACGTGAGCTTCGTGCAATTGGTTATTGCTCATTATCATAATTCCAATAATTCCCCACTTTCGGCCACGTAAGAGCCGAAACGGCATAGCGTATCGAGATAACAAGAGATTATTAACTTATGCCAAAATTATAGTGCACAGTACAATGTTCAAATTAGCTGTGAAAGAACGTTTTGTGATTTTTATGATGGATGCGCGCGTCGGTGTACACCAAGAGAACAGTTAATTATATTACTTAAAAAAAACAACCTGTAATTATAAACAAAAGCGTTTGATTGTTACCTCGGAAATGGAGCGGGCAGTGCGTAGGATTGCTGTCAAGGTGACGTGTAACGAGATATGCGATAAATACTGGAGAGACGCATTATAATAATATTGTTATAGGTCGTAAGAACTAACAACATTATATATAGTAGTAAAATTTAATTTCGTTTTTAAATAACAGCTTCGGATATCAAGAAACGTTTTGAAAATGTGGCGACCATTTTCATAATGCAGTGTTTTTAATTTTAAACCTTCTTTTGGCAATGGATTGGCTGGCCTGTAGGCTAACCATGAGCTCTGTCTGGCTCTGTCTCTGATTCTGGTTTTAAGCCTGTGTGAGTGTTGACTAAATAAATCCTACGTTAAAACGTCACACACACAGTATAATGCACTAGTGAGCACTCACACAGACTCAAAACCAGAGCCAGAGACAGAGCCAGACAGAGTTCATGGTAGGCCTACTGATGTAGCTAGCCAATCCATTTCCGAAAGAGCGTAATAAGGTCTAGGTCAGAGTTTCATCAAAAATAACCCTGCTAGGTATGTTCAAAAAAGTCAAATTGTCATCGATCGAGATAATATTTTTATTATTTTTTTGTACCGTAGTTGAACCTGAACCTAAGCTTTTAAAATCCTTCATTTTAATTAAAACAAAAGCAGTGAAAACATAATAGGTCCGGTAATCAGCGCCGTTACCCCATCCAAGGCCCGGCCGGATGTGACGTCACAGATGCGCAGATCAGCAGCGCGTGCGCATGGGAGCAGCTTCCGCTTCCGATAGCCACTTGTCGGACTGTGCTCACCTACCGTCACCAAAGTATACCACCAGCTCATACGAACTTAATGACATTAATCTAATACTGGTACAGTTGCCTGCACTATAATAAAAAAAAATTAAACTAGTGTCGTTAATTTGCAGTTGCGTTAGTTAAGTGAACATCTACACTTTACACAAACACTTACAAACTTCAAACGGCTCATGAATGACGAAGTTAGTTATGCGATAAAAAAATACATACAACTGAATTGAGAACCTCCTCTTTTATTTGAAGTCGGTTAAAAATAAGTGAATTTATTATCTAATAGTTTTTGCCCTACAAACGCAATGCTGCCAAGCTGCGTTGAAAGTTAGATTGTTGTTATTCTTCGTAGTTCGTTGAAAAATCTAGAAATCTATGTTCCTTACTGTACCTTTGAGTACGGAAGCATCAATGGACTATTTTGGACAAAGGATACAGTTTCTACTTTTGCAAAACTGAAACAATGAAACAGACGCGTGTCTAGGCAATGCATCGATATTGGAACCCAAAAATGTAAAGCCTAGTCCACACTAAAATAGCCAAAATAGACTACCTGACAACAACAAACTCTGTCAAGTAGGTCTAATAATTTTCTTTTTTTTACAAAATGTAAAGGATCAAAGAAAGCAGCTGAGTCAATCAGAGGACGATTGCCTGTATAAATTGTTCTCAAAGAGTCAGCAGTCAGAGTCAAGCAGCAAGGAGTTTACAACTCTATGAGCTCTCACTCATTACTTTCACAGCATGCAAACTTCTTTGCCGTTGCAACCAAGTTACAAATATAGCAAGTGAGATTGGTTGCAAAGTGCGTGAGAGGAAACCCTTTATCATTAATAGTATTCGATTGTGTCTGGAATATCGACAATCTAGCCAATATATATCTACTAGAGTCGTACCAAAATGTTCTTCGTTATTCTTTGTCAGATCGTATAAAATTTTAAGACAGACAAGAGTTGGTAATACGCAAACTTCTTGGGACCAAAGAGTCTTCATGCTATAAGTATTTACGTGAAATTAAAAACAAAAGCGCAGAGACAGTGTGTCTAGTCGATGCATCGATATCGGGCGTCGGTGTCGCCCAGGTAGCATGAATGGTCGCAGGCGCCCCGCTGGTCGTGAGTTATGCGTGCCCCCGCCGCGCGGCCGCTGTCTCACACCTCCGCCCGCGTGTGGTCCGCGCTTTACGAGCCAGCCGTGGCTGCTGTATCCCTGGACCTGGCTATGCATTAAGAAACAAGTTAAAGGCATACCACTTTCAAATATAACCTGAAGGTGCTTGAGGAATCGTGGAATCGTGAACACACGCTATACGGGCTGGCCGTGGCTGCTGTATCCCTGGACCTGGCTATGCATTAAGAAACAAGTTATAGGCATACCACTTTCAAACATAACCTGAAGGTGCTGAGGAATCGTAGACTAGCGTGGACGCTGCCTTCTTAATCGCCCATTGTGGCCAGTCCTTTACGGGCTGGCCATGGCTGCTGTATAGCTGTACCTGGATATATACTACCATATAATACTACTTCTTCAAATCCCTATTTTAAATGAGATATTTAAGTGCTGAAGAATCTTGGAATAGCGCGAATGCTTCTTCGCACCTTCGCCCGCGTGACCCACGTTTACGTCCCGTCAAAGAAGGCTGGATCCTGCCATCCAACAAGGAAAAAGTTAAATTCATGCTCATTTCTAAGATTTGCTGCTTCTTCTTCTTCTTCCTGCCCACTAGGTGGGATCGGCATAACACTAATCAACACGAAAGAGATAAGATTCAAGGAGATTGTAAATTCCATTGGACCTGTAACATTCAATTCAAGAAAAACGTAAAAGTGCCTTCAGGTTAGACAACGCAACAACAGCACCCTTGGTGTTGTTGGTGTCTATGGGGACGGCGACGACTTACCATCAGGTGGGTCGAAAGCCTGTTTGTTGTGCATAAAGAAATAAATTAAAAGAAACCTAAGATTTTCTTTTCCGTCCGTTCGTTTGTCGAGATTTTTCAAGGATCCCCTCGAATAAAATAACTTCTTTCGCATAACCCCAAAAACTCCTAAAATAAAGCTACTTTTTATTGCATAACCCAATCCATGTGTCATCTAAATCTTCCGGTGTTACTAGTAGACATCCTGACCACAAGATATTATAATATTAGTCACATTAGTATGAATACAGGATGTCAAAAGACTACTCCCAAAAATATGAATAGGAATTTAACCCACATAATGAAACACCAAAAAGTAACCGAAGACTATAAATAACCAAAAACTGCTAAAAGCTAATTATAAACATAAAGTATTCTCTTGCTAAACAGTGATAACATTTTTTCAGTCCAAAATTCACAATCATCTTCATTTTACGCATTTTGATTTAAAATTTTGAAGAATATCAATAAAATTTAAGATGTTTCTTTACGCCTTGTATTTGAGCCGAGAATTATTTTATTCGTTAGACTTATTACGACGTGCTCGGTTTCCTGCGAGACACGATACTGGATGCGATTTTTATTAGACAGGAAGGAAATTCTATCGTAATATATTCAAAGTTAAACGTTATTATTTATTCCTCTTCGGTACAATCGCGCTCAAAAGTCACTGAACAACTCTGGGGACCACATACGCTTCCGCTTCGGCACAAGCGTAAACTGTTATGTAGTCCTTCATTTATTGAAAATCATAAAATGTCGCGAAATTTAGAAAAAAAAAACTGTTTCAAATTATTTTTGTGTGAGCTTTAATTTTATTAGTACCTACTTGGTCTTCTTATCGTGTCACTAGTTCTTTCAAAGCAGTGTGGTGAAAGGATTCCAAGTGCGCAGTTTTCAAACTTTTTAGATTCTACGACATGTCGGTTTTCTCACGAGGTTTTCCTTCACCGTTTAAGAGTACTAGCATAGTGCACATCAATGTTGAGTACTTGGTTAATATCATAAAACCTATAGGTATAAGACCTTCAGTTAGCGACTGTACCTAGGAGATACCTAGGAATAATGTTGGTCGGTTCCGATACGGTCCCATCCCATCTCGGGTCTGGGTAACATTGTACGGGCATAACATAAATATCCCGCGCACGGAAGCTCATTTGGTTACGTTAGTATCTTCTGTCAGAAGTAATGTAATGTTAGCCCATCGTATAATGTTACGGCTGTTTGATTAGAGGTCCATAGTTTTATAGCTATTCATATACCTATCATATTATATCATATATATATATCATATTATATTATATTATATCATATTATATATCATAGTTTTATAGCGATTTATTGTCAATGGTGACCACTAACGTTCCGGGATCGTATTTTCGTTTTAATATGCAGTTAAGTATCATCTTTCTAGACTTCTGGGGCAAATTCAATTGAGAGATCTATAAATAAAAATAAAAAAGCCTTTTACTTCTTCCATTAACTACTCTACAACTTACTACTCATATTTGGTAAAAATTGTGGTTACTGTTACAGTTAGTTTAAATATAAATAAGTCTCTTTTGGTGCAAGAACCCCAGATTGGGTGAAAGCCTCCTCCAAAGATGACCATGTATCTCGGTCCTTTGCTATTTTACCCCAGATTGGGCCGGCTGCCTCTATAATGTCGTCTTCCCATCGTGTCAGCGGTCTTCTTCTGCCTTTTTTGCCGTGTGGGGCCTCTCCACTATAGAGACTACAGGGATCTATAACGTTCAAAGAATTATAAAAAACTTCTATTGCCATATTGTTCCATAGCCTAGATTTTAGTCTTTGCCCCGAGACATACTGGTATTGCTGTTGAAGACAGCTTTATTATTTCTTGAAAAAAGATACGAGCTTTAGCTAACTAAATGGCAACGACAGTGCCAGCTAGTAAAATCATGACTTACCTACAACTAGGTTTTTTTTTTACATTTTAAGTACCTCGTTTAAGTTTTGAAAATAGTACTCAAGTGATTTTTTTAAAACGAAAACCATGTGCGTATTTTTCACTATCAACCCCAATCCTTAAAGCATCCTCAATTGTCCCATTTCAACTGCAGAGTTCGCAATCTTGTACACTGTACACTGGACGGTAAGCCGGGTTGTTTATGACCGTTCCACTGCCCACCACATTTATAATGGGCAGCGGAAATCGCGACAATGCTCTGTATCGCCACTGTGTTTCATTTCGAGTGTGTTGCAGAGGCGTCTTTGCAAATTGATCTGTCTTGTTATCGGACGTTCTGGATTTTATAGCACTTTTAGCTCAGGTGTACACATAAATGATTAGCACTTTATGGACATGAAACTCAACACCAAAGAGCAAAAAATCAGTAAATTGGACCGACCACGTACGAGTACGTTTCGAAACTTATGAAATTCGTGAAAAGTTGGGACTTTTCTTCTCGTTGAGACTTTAAAATTCTCTTATCTGTAGACCTACTATGAGCTCTGTCTGGCTCTGTCTCTAGTTCTGGTTTTGAGTCTATGTGAGTGTTGACTAAATAAATCCTACGTCAAAACGTCACACACACAGTATAATGCACTGGTGAGCACTCACACAGACTCAAAACCAGAACCAGTGACAGAGCCAGACAAAGCTCATGGTAGGCCTACTAGTATATAGGGCTGACAAATATCTATCTAAATCATGTAAAAATGGTTTTTAAATGTTATTGGATTGGCATAACAGCATAAAATTTTTAAATGATTAAAAGTGCTTCAGTTTGGTATTTTAATGAATAAATACTTACGCACAAACTCTATGAAAATTATTCAGAGGTTCTTCAACCAAAGCCTTCTTTGTTTGAAGAACATTAAATAAAAAAAAAATTGCCTATCCACCAATCAATTGCAGTTAAACTAAAATGACTGTATCCCTTCAACTTGATTATCTAACTTAGCAACATCTTTTGTACCATGCCAACCCTGACCTAGGATATCATATTATGAACAGCGCAGGAGCCAATCGGTCATGTACTGTGTCAGTTTTTTCTATTAGACGTATTATATTCTTACACGAATTTACAGTTCGGAGATGCAAAAACCGAGGACAGAAATTGTAAATTCAATAATATACCAAAATTACTATTAACTAATGTGAAAGTATTTAAATGATAACATTATAATGTTTTCTTTTTTCAGCAGCAGCTGGTCTACTGCTGGATGCATCCCCTTTACACAACACGGACGAATCTAGTCTAATCAATCCTGGCCATAATAAAGAAGTGCGACAAAGATCCTTCTAATTATATCACGTCGTGACACATTTTTGAGCGGCATGACGTGAAAAAGGTATCGTTGACTCCCGGACTACAGCATCCAGACTGCGGGGGCGTCGATTGTAAAGATTTATCGAACAGCTACTGTGCCTATTTATGCAGGGAATCGTGTCCACTTTAAGTGAAATTTATATGGGTATAAAAATAATTTCTTGTTACTCCCGTGGTTCCGAAGTTTATTATTGTCTTTTGGGCTCGATTTATTGATAATTTACACAAAACTCAGAGGCATATTTTTCGTTGTCAACACAATGAAGTCCAAACTACTCATTGTGACCACGCGTAGCCAAAAACTTTACGGTAGCAACCAAAACCGTTCCAATCGAACTTCAAAACCGTTTGAAAAAAGAACTCATAAACTTAAAATCAAAATCGAACTTCTATGTCATTACGGTGATTAGCTGGGCGTCGATTCCAGCAACACGATTCGATTGAGTGATCGTCGAGTGATCGCTGAATCGCGTTCCATTTTCAAACTTTTCAAACAAAAATTGACAACTCACATCGATTTACGCGATCGCTTGAGTGATTTGTGTTTTCAGAATCGACACCCTGATTAGTGATAGGTTTATCAAATTATTAGGTACAATGTATTACCTCTGGTGCTAAGCCAACGTAGGTACCTAAACTACAGAACACTAATAAATACCAACTAACCTACTATCTACCGAGTTTGCTTATTATCTGTATCAATAGAATCTATCAATTTAGACCTCATTAAACTAATACCTACCTAATAACGGGAACTGTTTGATGCCAATTAAACGGTAATCGCTCTAATAAAGTGCTGATATTATTATAAAGATCTATTAGGTTTGAATTGATAGCATCTCTGCCACAAAAAGCTTTCTCAATTTTATGCGGTGTTTAATAAGTTCGTTGAAATATAGTGGATCACAGGGTACTTGATAATTCTTGACTAAGCGACCGATTTCACCAATCAACCAATCAAATATTTGACAAGATTTTTTTTCCAACCAAACAATTTAAATAAAATGTTTTATTTGATCGATGGATTTATTTTATTAGCACAAACATCTTTGTTCATCCCACAAATATTCGTTCTCGGTGGGGATCGAACCCACGCCCTCCTGTGCAGAAAGCAGAACTCTACAAACTCGGCTATGGGGGCTGTCGGCTATAGGTGTAAGCAACGACGGAGACCTTCGATTGGAATAGGGTAGCCTAAACTTGAATCACCATAGTTGGCTAAACTCATACAAATTGAATTTTTCGGGGCCCTGCATCTCACGACTCGGAGACCAGACCAGCATTCGGAGATAAGTCTCCAGCACATAAATAATAAAAAAAAGCTGTGTTAAATTATTACCAGCAATGCAAATCAATAGCAATGATGATTCAATTTCGTAATGTCCGCTTATTACTCTAACGAGGTCTGATGAGGTAGGTACCTACCGCACGTATAGTACTTTCCACACGCTAACAGACACATTGTTAGCATCCTTCGTTCACAGCAAAGTGTTTTAAGTGAAGAGAAAGATTGCAAAGAGAGAAACGTGCATTGAATTGATGCATTTTGTCTATAAACATTATAAAAATCTTTGTGATTTTTTTTTTTTATGCGGACAATTCACACAACTCTATCTAGTCCCAAACTAAGCAGAGCTTGTACTATGGGAACCAGTTATCTGATATAATACTTAAATACTTTTTTTTTGTAAATACATACATAGAATACAATATAACACCCAGACAGAGAACAAACATGTGTGTTCACCACACAAATATTTGTTCTCGGTGGGGATCGAACCCACGCCCTCCAGCGCAGAAGGCAGAGCTACTACCAACTGAGCTGTGAGGGGATTTCCGTAAGTGCTATTAAAAAATCAATCATAATATAAATTGATGTACTTATGCAGTTCTAGACTAGGTTTATTATTAAACGCAGGCATATTTCTAGAAACTGGACTCTCCAATCTTATTTATTTAAATCCTATTTGTTTTAAAACGAACAAAGATATAATAATGGTGGAGGCTGGCGCGGTACGGGCATGTCATGACGAGGGATGAAAGTCACGTGACTAGGAGAGTGATGAGTTCATACTCACATTACACACATGTAGTACATATGTAGATGGATATTTGGGTAGGGGTAGACCAAAGAAAAGATGGATGAACAGTGTGAAAGATGACATGGCTAAGAAAGAAGTGAATACAGAGATGACGGCTGATAGAGGAGAGTGGAAGAGGAGAACATGGTGTGCCGACCCCACATAAAGTGGGATAAGGGCAGGAAGAAGAACAATGTTTCTGACTTCAGAATTATTTTCTGTATCTAGTTTAGACTAATACATTCCTAGGAGATAGTTTTTACTGAATAAATCTTGAATTAAATAATGAACATGGCTTTAATCTACGAAAAGCTTTCAGCGAAAGTTGGATGAAAAATCAAAGGCAAAGTCAAAAATCATATTCACTTGTATCCAATTTGAAACGTTTTAAAGCTAGGAGTCTAGATGCCCGTTCCACGCGACCAAGCCTAGAAGACCAGGAGCCTAATTCTCGGCTCATCTCGGATCATTTTGCAATTTTATTTTATTGCTTCTTTTCGAAGAGAGAATGGATGATTTCCTTGAGTAACTCATCGAAGACCTCATCTTAGAAGCCTCGACAGCTACGATATACGGAAAATGAAGAAAAAGTGCGGGGTTGTGCAATGCCAATGTGTATTAAGGGACATTGAAAATCTCGGTCGGCCCGAGAGTTAGGCTCCAGGCAGTAAACTACAGCTTGGTTCCTTCCTACTAAAAGCTTCGCCGTTCCTTCATCTCTTATCATAAGAGGCACTATGCAGCCACTTTGGCCAGATCTTGTTAAGACATTAGCCACCGTGAGGGAACCACTGTTTACATAGTGCGTGAGCGCATGCAGTCAGGGTCGTATCGAAGGAGGGTGAAAGTGGGGGGAATATTTATCAAGTTTAAGGTGATAGTTTCCACATAACATCATCAAGTAATCTTATATATTTGTTCTGTCAACTAGTTGTATAAAAAAAGTTTAATAAGATTCGTAAGTACCTTAGAGCTTTTTCTGTTTTTGGGATATTGGAGTCTATCCCAAGCAATTTATCATGTTAATTTTTGCCATCTTACTATGTGTCCCATCGACTATAGCCAGCCAGCGTCGTAAAAGAATTATCTAGAAAAAAAATAACTTAAGATTTGTGCTTACATAATGATTGTACCATATCCTGACTATTCTAACCTCTTCTTCATCCTTCCTCCTTCTTCCTACCTTCTATTCTTTAAGGAATTCCAATAATGTTGACTAAGAGACCAGAGAGGATGTCCAAATACAGTAGTACAGTGTTTTTGCCCCTTACTTGAAGCCTGAATACTGCAGATCCAATCAGGGCTGTAACAAATCGTGCCAGCCTCGTACAGCAATTGAGTTATATACATCTTCCTGTTGCCTGTGGGCTACTTGTTTTTGTAGCTCCCGTGTGTTTAAATTAATTACAGATAATAAATAATACAATATTTTATGTGTAATGCGATACGGCTGCAGGTTACGCGATTTTGTTGCCAGATATGCGAGTGCGCAGGGATCGGACACCGGACTCAAAAGCGGCTCAAAAGTAGCTGAGCAACTTTGGTGCCCAAATTCATCTTCACATAGTTTTCTTTAAGCTTCCGCAATCTTGACACACTCTTCTTCTTATCGTGTCACTGATTCTTTCAAACCAAGTGTGGTGAAAGGATTTTAAGTGCGCCTCAAAGAAGCTCCTTTCGTGCTCTTGCGACACATATTTTCGAACTTTTTAGGTTCTACGACATGCCGGTTGACGATGTTCTTCACCTCCACCTTCACCGTTTTGAGAGCGAATATTTTTTTTTTCTTGACTGCGATTAATATCCGTGTAATGTCAGTATGTGTCTTCAGTTCGTATAATGTCTCATGAGTGTTTGTTTCATACTGCATACATTCAACACTATCTAGCCCCAAGTTAAGCAGAGCTTGTCTGACTATGGGAGTCAGATAGCTGATATAATAATATGTACTTATGTACATTTTTTTTTGTAAATACATACTTATAATACAATATAACACTCAGACAGAGATCAAACGTCTGTGTTCGCCACACTATTAATTAGTGTCGGTGGGGCTCGAACCCACGACCTACGGCGCAGAAGGCAGAGCTACTACCAACTGACCTGAGAGGCAAGTCATGCTCGCATGCATTCAGTGCCTGTGAATGTCGACAGTTTAAGTTGCTAAGCTACTTTTGACAATGACTGTACACTATTCTGAGGATCGGGTGCTCGGTTATTATTCAACTTTTTATTGTTTCTGTCCGATATTAATGTTGCTCGGTATGTTCGGGACAATCTGATGCGTTTAACAAATGTTTTTTGCAGCTACCGAGTTGACATAATTTAGTTTGTTTTATCGATTGAATTTTTTTGACCCATTCTTATATTATTTTGACCGTATAGCTTTTGATCTACTTAGTGTTTAACTTTTTGCTTTACCCCTGAATGAGAATCTAAGTGGAACTTATTAGGGATGCATAAATAGATATCTGTAGGCCTACCATGAGCTCTGTCTGGCTCTGTCTCTGGTTCTAGTTTTGAGTCTGTGTGAGTGTTGACTAAATAAATCCTAACGTCAAAACGTCACGCACACAGTATGATGCACTGGTGAGCACTCACACAGACTCAAAACCAGAGCCAGAGACAGAGCCGGACAGAGCTCATGGTAGGCGTGCTTGGTCGCTACAATCTAAATTTCTTCAAGGAAAGACCAAAAATGTGTCTTCAAGTCTAGACCACATTGATCCATCGTCGTCAGTTCATCGGCCTTAACATTCAGCTGACTAAATAATAAATAAATATTGTAGACAATTCATACACCACTATCTAACCCCAAATTAAGCAGAATTTGTAATGGGAATCAGACAGCTGATATAATACTTACATTTTTGAAGTGAAAACTTCTTTAGCGGCGTTGAGCACTTTTTCTGTAATGGGTATAAAATCTTAAACTCGCGTCAGCGCGTCAGGACACGTGACCTGATCGAAAAAGCGTAAGACGGATGGAGAGTAGACAGCTATCCCCTCTCTACGGCGCGGCGAAAATGTATGCCTGGGCCTACTGTTTCGTTTAGGCAGCGCAGGGCGCTTGCGCGAATGTTCGTGTATGTTACAGCGTGCCAAATAACAAACAAGCCCCCCCTAACCATTCCAAAATATCAAACATGCTCAACGTTAATAATCAAGTTTTCACTTCTGCCGGCACTCCCGGAGTGCAACCCGTATTTTTTTTTTTTTTGTAAATACCTACCTAATAAGCATGCAACACCCAGACAGAGAATACATCTGCGTTCATCGCACAACTATTTAATATTTTTAGTGATAAGACCGCCCATTGTATTCCACTTTGATGTTTTTGTGTATCCCTTGTTAATTTTATGTGGTGTACAATAATAGTACATTATTGCAAAGGCAGCGAAATAGGCAATTGCCATTTCGGCCGAGGCATATATAGTGCTTTTCTTAAAAAAATGTAAGGAAATATAAAGGGTCTTTTACATAACAAATTTATTTTTTATTAACCAAATAACAACGAACTCCGCTTTACGGCCATTTTTTTTTTTTTTTTTACAATTTGTGCCGAAAGGAAAACGTTTCTGTGGCTATACAGCCACGAGAACGCAATGTGTACGATAGATGAAAGAGTTCTAAATTCAAACAGCACACCGTTTCATACAACATTGCCGGAGTGAGAACGCGCCGGGAAGTGATTTTGGTTTTTTAGTCTACGTAAATATGATACTTCGCGTGTTCTATATTCAAAAGTAATGACAATATTTCCGCGCATATTTAAGAAAAGTATTTTCTATCTATCTATTTGTACTCGGTGGGGATAGAACCCATGACCTACGGCGCAGAAGGCAGAGCTGAACCAACTGAGCTGAGAGGCGACTCAACCAAGGCTTTTTATTACATTAAATTAAATGCTAGTAACTAGAAACATGTGGCAGATCATGGTATTCTATAGAACCGCATTAGAAACGTGTCGTATAGTTTTATGACTCCACCTCCGCAAGTTTTCACAGATCAGAAAAAGTGCAATAAATTTGAGAATTAATCGACAACCGAGCGAGACTTGCCGGCGCGCTTGTTATGGCGCGTGACGATGCACTCCGAAGGCTCATTACATGTACCTACCATCTACCTATCGCATGTCTATACTCTCACAGAATAGTCAGACTTGGACTTAAGAGAGCACTGGTGGTCTAGTGGTAGTGGCCCCGCCTTCCGATCCGAAGGTCGTGGGTGCAAATCCACTCGTGTACCAATGAGTTTTTCTTTCGAAAAATGTATGTGCACTATGCCAGTACTCTCAAAACGGTGAAGGAAAACATCGTGAGGAAACCGGCGTGTTGTAGAACCTAAAAAAAGTTCGAGCAACACGTGTCAAGGGTCACGCAAAAAGAGCCCACCAGCGGCCTACTTGCGGAAAAACCTGCCCGCACATCAAGTGCGCATGATAAACTTGCCGAACTTAGTCAGACTTGGTTCGTACTGAAGTTCCACTCCTTCGCCAAAGCTTAAAGTAAACGTAAAAAAACAATGTAACATAAACGTAGGTAAAACATAAATCTGAAAAGTTTTTTTTCAATTTTTTTCGAATTTACAAAATTTAATTATCTGAAAAAAAAACTCATTGCGCTACTTATATCTATTCTCATGATTGAGATGTAAGGCAAGTCTCTTGGTGTGTGTGGTCACTATTATTTTATGAGGAAGACCTGTTTTTTTGTAGAAGCGGTAACTGTTGGGGAATGGAAACCATCGGACGGACAAGTAAAACGTAAGGATGCCCCCCAACCCGATGGAACGACGACATTGTAAAGATTGCTGGGAGTCGCCGGATAGTAGGGAGTGCTGAGAATCGTTCTTATTCAAGTACATAACTGTATGGAGGCGGCCCAGCTAGGAGCCCAATTCTTTCTACCAAATCGATGTATAATTTCTTTGAAGCAACTGAATAGCCTAATTTGAAGCTTTGAGCTTTTTGGTACGCAGTAATTACTTATTTCTATACTGTGGCCATAATAAATACTGGCTAAAATGATTTCCTTCGCATAAAAAATGCACTGAGAATTCATTAAGGCACGCACATAATACTTTACGTGATTCTGCCGGAACCATTATCATTACATTTAATACCATAAATGCGAGAGTTTTGTCAAATTCATACGCACGTTCTAAGATCGTGATATGGTCTGCCCTCTGCCCTTGAGGGGACGTAAAATTAAAGGTGCGTCAACGCAAATGACAGTTAAGTATTTCTCCAGTGGCCCGAGATCACGATACGTGTAGGTTCTGTTCTGGTCACCCTACCTTAAGGCGACGCGTTCTAAGAGCGAATTTACGTTCATGCACACACGATTATGGTAACCCCTACTAAGATTGATAAAGTAACTTTTAACAGGTGATATCGCGACTCACTTACCTATCAAACCACACATTACATCAGTTTTCCGTCAGAAAAAAGTATATGTAAATTAGATCAGAGTCGGTTTATAACTACCTACTTCAAATAAAGCAGACCCTTTTGTGAAAAAAAAAACAAATCCTAAAAGTCGCAAAACTCTACCAAAACAAGAATGTTTCGTTTTTTAAATCACCCAACGATGAAATAGTTTTATGTTATTCTACTGTAAGTAGAATCATCAAAATACAATCAAAGCATACTTACTCGTACCTATCATTGATCCAAATTCACATGTTACATCCTCTTCTCCTTCTTCTTCCTGTCCATATCCCAATTTATGTGGGGTCGTCACAACATGTCTACCTCCTCCATTCCCCTCTGTCAGCCGTCGTCTCTGCATTCACTCCTCTCTTATCCATGTCATCTTTCACACATTTCATACTTTTTTTTTTGTTTTCACATCTTACATCCTCTATCGAAAAAGAATAGTAGGGGATACTGCAGCGTGCGACATGGCGGTGGCATTGCGGCCAAAACGAACAGTTAATGTGCCGATTATGTTATTCTTATTATATGCCATTACCGACGCTAATAGTTCTCAGCGAGAGACGACACACGACCAAAAATATTTTAAGAAACGCTTAATGGTATGCGAGAATTTGAAAGCCACGTACCAACCGTGGCTTCCTCACGTTAGTGGACTAACTTAGCGAGGAGGTGAAAATAAAAATTCTAAGATTAGTGAAAAAACACTAGAGACTCTTTAGACACCACTATTTAACGATGATAAAAGATAAGTACCCTTTCTATCATTTCATATTAATCTGTTTACAATCTGCGTGATTATAATCATATCTCAGTCTGCTTCTACTGTATTGCAACACCCTTACAGGGTAAATTATGTATCGATTCAAAAACTAGTTTTAGGATCTGGCACTGTTAAACTAACACGAGCTGGTGTGCCCGAGCTTTGCTCGGTTTTTTAATAATATTTTTGTATACTAATTTTCATGAAAATTTCCGGAACTCTTGTGTCGCGTGTTTACGTAGAAGTTCAATAGATGGCGTTCTTCGTGACACTAATTCGTGATTTCGACTACTCGACAAGAGATGGCGCTAAATTTTTTATTATTAAAATAACTTTTAACCCGGGTCTTTTCTGAAAATGAAACCTAGCTAGATCGATTTATCGCCCCCGAAAACCCCTGTATACTTAATTTCATGAAAATTGTTGGCTCAGTTTCCGAGATCCTAAATATATATATATACAAGATTTTCTCGTTTAAAGGTATAAGATAAGTAATATAAAGCAAAAAAAAGTAATAGTTGAATATATGAATAAATGAATGACCAAATTAATAAACTAAATACTGAAACCCACTCGAAAACGGTGCCTTGGTTTTGAGGCTCTCAAGAAATTAGATTGTTAAAGTTATGAGGATGATGTGTGAACTATGTATGTTTTTTTGGTAGCAAAAAAGGGGTTCAGCCTGAAAAGTTCTGAAGAGTCCACTGCTGATGGACATAGGCTTTTAGTAGAGCATTATTTATTAGCAAAGGGTAAGTACCGGACGAAGAAGTGCTTGCTGAAGTCATTGACAAAGATCTTCACGACAAACAGACGAACAGTAGGTATGAATTTAGATGTGTGTGTAGGTAAAAGTAGAACAAAGAAAATATGGATTAACAGTGGGATAGATGACATGGACAAGAAATAAGTGAATACAAAGATGGCTAATAGAAGAAAATGGAAGAAGAGAAAATGTTGTGTCGACATAAAGTGGTATGAGGGCAGGAAGAAGATTATTGAAATAGAAACTGTAACCGAATAGTTGTAGGTCCCAAATAGTTTATTAAATCATTCTGTGCTAGCATCGTTCTTCGAACAAGAGCCATGATGGCTACCCTTATTTTTCTGAGTATCACGTAGAGAATTTAAAACAAAATATTTCGACACGCCTGTCCGCACCAAGCCATTATTTGAGGGCTGATAAATTAGTTTCTTGTTCCACGTGAGAAATTGGAATAGCATTCGCGATAAAAAATGAGGTTTTCATCACTGTTTTTTTTGTAACGGATAAACTTTTTTATAGATTCATAATAAGGAAACAGAATCACACCATTTTTTTATGTATAAGTATAACTAAAGTTAACTACATAAAGATTCATAATAAGTAAACAGAATCACACCATTTTTTTATGTATAAGTATAACTAAAGTTAACTACATAAAGATTCATATTCAGAGCCGAGTGTGGCTGAACCCGCGTCCTTCCCCTTGGTACGGGGCTAGGCTGACTCTCGCACTCGACGAAGAAAGTTTAGTAAACACAATAAAAAAAAAAAAAAAAAAAAACTACATATTTTTTATTTTACGTAATAATAACTCAAAATGTGTCAATAATAAAACCGATCAAACCATCACCATCTTCCTGAGGGGCTATTCAGAGTTTTGCAACACCATTTTTGGTGTCGTGTAAGACATAAGGTGTCGTGTTAGCGTTTTGTAAAGAGGTTTCAACCTCTTTACAATCCCGATTTTGTATGGAAAAACGATGAGCGCCTCTGACGGGCTTTGCGAGAAATAATATTGCTACGTTTCTTCACTTACTATCGCTAACACCGGTGATAGTCTATCGTCAACACCAAAATCGTACTAAATCTTTTCGTTAGCTTCACGATTCTGACGGTTTTTGTGTAAAATGCTATTCTAAGTTTCGGAAAGCATTTGACAGCTTCACGATCGATCAATCAAAATGAATTAGTAAACAAACATTTATTTGTGCATTTTTGAAGTCAATAATTGCTTTTGAGAATGTCTGCAAGATGTTATTTTGCAATGAGGATGGTCGAGAAAAACCGGGTTCGTAAATTACGGGAACTGCGGGCTGGTTTACGGAAAGCTTTCAATCCTATCGAAGATCTTCCGGAGGCCATATTTCGTCGTCGGTATCGTTTGTCGAAGGTTGCCTTCGCGTTCCTATGCGAAGAGTTGCGACAGCATAACGACCTAAAGTCTTCGCAGCGCGTGAGCTTTGAATTAAAGGTGAATTATGTTATTTTCATTAATATGTACCTACCACCTAAGATACCAACCCGGTATTACTGCTTATGTAGGTACGTACAAAGGTGTCCCTCAGGAAAACATCCTAACTATATGGTAACTATTTAAGTTACTTTAAATTTTTACATAGAAGATATTTTTTTTGAGCTTCTTAATAAAAATTATCAACATCATTTCAGGTGACTCTGGATACCCACAGTGGCCTTGGCTCATGGCACCATTCTTAAATGTTACTGCAACTCCCCAGAAAGAATGTACAACCAGAAGCATATGAAAGCCCTGGTCACAATAGAAAACACTTTTGGCTGGTTAAAAACAGTTATTGGCGTTGGGCATGGATAGGGTCTTGCACTACAAGCCAAACAAATTATGTGTACAGATCATACAGGCTTGTTGTGTACTTCACAACTTAGGCCTTGATTTTGATTGTTCAGATCCCGAAGAAGATCTAGTTATCAAAAGCCAACATGTGAATTATTTGCAGTGTCTGTACCTACCTACTATTTTCGTATCTTATTTTTATATGCTGTGTAGGTACTTTACTATTACTAAGCGTAGCGTGTGCGTGTTTTCTAAAAAAATCATACAAAAAAAGTAGGAACGAAGCCGTAGTTTGTTGCCTGTTCTTGCGTCGGCTTGGTCGCGTGGAACTGGCACCTAGACTCACCTAGCTTTAAGACGTTTAAAAGTGATCTTAGAGATACTGCAGAATAAATTCTTATTTTTTATTTGAGTTTTAATTTAAATACGCCCTATACTCCTGTTCGGTTTTAATAAATAAGTCTCCTGAGTTTGCTCGTGCGCGGCGTCGTGCTGGTGAGCGGTGATGGCGGAGACCACGCCGTGGTGAAAAGCGCCGGCGAGGTGATGGTGCTGGATAAGTATCACATAACATCAGTGTAAATCAGTCTTTAGGGATGCGTAGTTCTGGATATCAGAACAGAACATATATAGAGTATATAGCGTCTCGATTCATATTATGCTGAAAGCCCGCAGAATTCTAAGGATTTTTGGTAAACCAGATCTTAAAAAAGACGAATACAACAAGAGTTACCTACGATTTGGCACGAAAAAAACTTCAAATGCTTCTCCTGTAGGCCTACCATGAGCTCTGTCTGGCTCTGTCTCTGGTTCTGGTTTTGAGTCTGTGTGAGTGTTGACTAGGTAAATAAATCCTACGTCAAAACGTCATACACACAGAATAATGCATTGGTGAGTCACTCACACAGACTCAAAACCAGAGCCAGACAGAGTTCATGGTAGGCCTACTGAACAATCGTGAATTGTCAGTCAATTGAACCAGTAGTCATCTTTAAGGTCTTTATTTTGAGGAATCTATGCCCGATCCATGTTGGCAACTTGCTAAAAATGAAGACTTTGTGTTAGATTCATTGCGGCCAACATCGAAATGTTTGCGTCTTATCACCATGTCAATTTGCCTAGGGTAGCACGAACACGAAGTAAAAAGTGAAGCTAACACCCAAAAGCTTGTCAATTCTCAGAATAACCTCCTGTTCTCATCCCCACGCTATAGGTACGATTGGTACACAAACTGTTTCCTCCTTGCCTTTTTTTCAATCATTCGTCATTCTCAATGTTCACTCATTTCTTGCACCGATAACTGTAACATAGGTCCATCTTTTCATAAACAAATTTTACGCCTAAAGCACCAAATGTAGGGGACATTTGCAGAATGTTTTATATTGCCTATGCAATTTTCTTATAATGTCGTTGTCCCAAACTCAAAAACAGCAGCATGTCATGGACTGATTAAATGGGTAAAAGCACAAACCACTTGGCACATGGCGCGTAGGGGAACAAATTAAGAGGGCGTAGAGCGCAACACGAATTTAATTACACTACACGCAATCGCTTAGGAAGTGTTTGATTTTTCTTTAATAGGTCGTGTTTATATTAAAATACTTTCCAAGAACACAATTACAAACAAACAATTACATTTCATTATTCAAACATTACCTACATTTTAATATGCTTTGACGTCATCATCATCAGCTTGAAGAAGTCGTCTACTGGACCAAGACTAAGTACTCCTATAAACTACCCTGAAGAACGATTTAGGCCATTTTCATCCCGCGATCTTTACAACGTCGTGGGTCTATCGAGTTTCGGAGTTGTATAACCTGTGCAAGTAGTTCAAGTAATACTGCTTGAACTACTTGCTTTTTCTTCATAAAGGACCGTTGATGGAATTCTCTGCAAAGACATGTTTTTTAGGGTTCCGTAGCCAAATGGCAAAAACGGAACCCTTATAGATTCGTCATGTCTGTCTGTCTGTCTGTCTGTCTGTCCGTCCGTCCGTATGTCACAGCCAGTTTTCTCCGTAAAAGCTAATGAAACTTGGCGAGTAGATGTATTCTGTAAACCGCATTAAGATTTTTACACAAAAATAGAATAAAAACTATAAATTGACATTACTATGCAAACTTTCAACGATTAAACTTATTCTAAAGATGATTATAAACAACGGCGTAGATCGCGTGTAACTATGAGACGACAGATGGACTTAACCGTCAGGTGGGCCAGAGGGCGGCTTGAGGGCACCTGTCAATATGTAACGCTTCAAGGAAGCGCCTTATTTATGATTGATTGTAGGTAAATAAGAAACTTCTTGGTAGATAATATATATTTCCTGGGTGTATCTATTTCGATACAAAAAGTGGCAATGCACGGTGCAAGAATAAAGCAGCCTCTCAGCTCAGTTGGTAGTAATTAACTCTGCTTTCTGTGCTGTAGGTTGTGGGTTCGATCCCCAACGAGAACAATTATTTGCGTGCTGAACATAGACATAATTTGTTCTCTGTCTGGGTGTTATGAAGTATTCTGAGTACATATTTACGAAAAAAAAATATTAGTAGTATATCAGTTATCTGGTTCCCATAGTATAAGCTCTACTTAGTTTAGCGCAAAATAGTGTTGTGTGGATTGTCCACATTATTTAAAAAAAAATTAAATGACCTAGTAATAAGGCAATAGCAATGAGCATCGCCGTGTCGTTGCTCGCAGGAAATAACAGGCGCTACAACACAAGGGTGTCTATTGTCAAAGCAAACTCAAGTTAGTTTTGATTACCATCATACCAGCAGTAGTTTCTAAACTTGTTCAATCTCAAAGTTATAAGTAAAAAAAGATTGTAACACAATGATCACTTTCAAACATCATGAAGCTTGTCGAGGCTAGGTGAGGTGCCAATTCCACGCGACCAAGCCTAATAACAGGCAACAAAGTCTGGCTTGGTAACAACCGTTTTTTTTTAAATTGCTATTAAAAAAGTAATTTAAAAAAAAGGACTTGACTGGAACTTCTCTCCCATTAAAATAGGAGAGAAGTTCCAGTCAGAGTGCTACCAGTCCAACTTACTCAACCTTAGGCTCTTGATACAGTGGGATACAGGTCAAGTTACCTAAAAACAAAGAAAAATGACGCTTACTGTAAGGACATAAGAGCTAGCAGTGTATAGTCTGATGCGTATCCTTCAAGGATCTTTCAAAAAATCCTTGGTATCCTTGTGTACAATACCTAACGCGTTTGCACATCTAATTTAACGAGCTGACAATCCGTAAATCTGCGTCTGATGTTGTCGGACCGTGTCGGGCCTGACGTCACAACATGGCGACAGGTAGGCAGGAGCCGGGCGGAGATAGGATCCGGTCATCCTGCCCATTTCCGGTCTTCACGCGGCCGTGACGCTTCCGGGCACGCGTCGTCGCCATGCCTACCGCAGATCTAATGTCGCTGGATGAGATAACTGCTCTAATAGGCATGAAGACAGTAATCAGGTATCGCGAAAATATTTATCTGATCTAATGAAAAAGGATTCAAAGATTTTGAAAAATGTATTTATTCTCTTATTAATGTCGAGATTAATAATTCAAAATACAACAATCCGCCATGATAGCTCAGAGCGAATTACGTCACGGCGTTGTAAACGTCATTCTGATTTAGTACAAAAGCACCAATGTTTACTGTCCCGTGACGTAACAGACGCCATGACACTAGCGAGCGTTTTGGCGTGAATTAGAAAATTTAAATTTAAATGTACTGTTATTGCACAAAAAAACTTTAATTTTCTACAGAAATATGATATATTTTAGACATAATAGATACTTCTGAATATAATAGAAGAGATTTTGAAAATTAGTCGTCATGCCTATTTACTGTTTTAGGTAGAACAATCATAACTACATTCTCCTTGACGTGGCACTACTTCTTTCAAACCAGTTTGGTGAAAGGGTTGCCTCAAAAGTCTTCCTTTCTCACATCTTATCACACTAAGTAGGAATGGATGTTTGTTACTCATTAACTATAAAACGACTGAACGGTTTTGGATGAAATTTGGCGCAGATTAGGGCCTGGAATAGTACATAGGCATAGGCTACTTTTAATCCCGAAAAATTAACGGGAACGGGTCGTAACGGGAACGGGGCAAGCGAAGCCGCGGGCGGCCATGTCTACTGGGGAATTATAATTCAATTCATTTATAGGAGGAAAGGGCATGGAAAGGGTTCAGACTCAGAAACGTTCTTCCTGGAATGGGATAGGTGTTTAGGGGAGGCCTATCTCCAGCATTGGACTTACACAGGCTTATAATGATAATGATGGAAGTTCATTTGTTAAAATTAAATTTATATAAAAAAATTGTAGTGTGGTGGTCCCGGCATATAAATAACGCCTTCATGGACACATTTTTACACCAATGGATGGTCGTAAAGTCGTAAAGTGAAGTGTCCAAACAATGCTTACCAATTGGTGATTTTCATGAGTTGCTTTCTATCAAGTTTTAGACATTATGTATATATTTAGAAGAATATCTAAGGATGATTTCATTTGTCTCTTCCAACCCCTAAGTTTGATGGCCGATGTCTGTGACACGTCATCGCCGTCTGCAAGATGAGTTTTGTGAAAATGAATTCGTTTGTGGCCGCACAATTGGGACTGGGAACATGTTGTGTTGCTGTGTTGGTGTGTCTGTGTGCTATCTTGGACACGTTGTGGTCTGCGGACAACTACTCATGGACATATGGAACTTGAACGTACGAATACTGTCCATGCAAGACTATCTAGCCCCAAACCACAGATTAATAAAGTTACTACGTAAGTATAGCTACACCAAAACCCAAACTAAGTATAGCTTCTACGAATCTACGATAGGAACCAGATAGCGGATATAACACATAATATATACATAGACAATCCAACAAAATAACGAAATAAAAAAACAAACTTCGACGAAATACTAGTAAATAAATAAATAAACGCTAGTTAATGTCCGTAGCACACCTCCGCTGCGGAACCGCTAAAGCGGCACGGCTAGATGAATTTCGTTGCAATCAAGTGAAAAAAAACGGCGGCCAGAGCGCGGAAATGTGGCTGTTGTCGAAGCAGATCACGAAACCACGCGGAGAATGATATGTAAGGCCATATCAAAAAAAGCGGCCAAGTGCGAGTCGTACTCGCCCATGAAGGGTTCCGTAGCAACAAGTAACATAATATAAAAGTTCTTGTAGTTCGTCGACACCTGTATCATAATATAACTTTTTTATAATAACGATACACCTATACAACCTTCAGCTGGACCAAGGAGGTTGAAGCTCCACTTAAAAAAAAAAGGTTCAGTGAACGAATCCGCGACGACGCAACACGCATGCGCAATCGATGTTTGCACCTTGGCGCCAACATTTGACATTTAAAAAATCTTTTCAATATTTAAACAAAGTTTGGTTTTGTTTGTAAAATACATAAGTTTTTGTGTAAAAACATGGCTGAAAGCGGGGATTGTAGTGATTGTACACCACCAGACATTCTGGAAGCTGACGAAATCTAGGAGCAACTATGTAAATGTTACCTCGAATTCATGGAATGGAAAATGAATAAAAATGCTACATCATTTTCTGAAAATGTGTTGTTAGCGTACTTTCAAGAGTTATCTGAAAAATATAAAGTGTCAAGTGTCAAAATATAAACGCTAGGCCCATGGTCCAGAGGCGTGGCTTCTATTCGAAGAATTATCCAAGAGGCTGGTGGTTGAGACTGGTGACCAAAGGGCTGGCGCTTACCTAGGGCAAAGAATTAGCTTAGCTATTCAAAGAGGTAACGTTGCCAGCCTTTTGGGCACATTGCCTGCGGTCGGTGATCTGAACTCTGTTTTCTACCTGTAATACCTACAGGTGGAAAACAGAGTTCATATAAAATTTTCTAGTTTCTAGTTGAAAAGAAAAAATAAAATGTAATTTTTATTTTTTCTTTTCTTTTTAATTAGGTATTTCATGTTGTTTAGTAATAGTTTTTGTAAATAATGTATATTCTGTTATTATAATAAAAAAAAAAAGTGTCAAGTATGTGGGTTAAATACTCCATGATTAAAAGTAGTACACTCAATATTTACAACGAAGTTGACTTAACTAAATAATAGCAAGCTGATGAGTATGAGAGTAGATAAAGTAGTGTATGACACTGTACATAACTTGGTCTTATACTCTCACTCGTGTGATACTATAAAAAAACTCATATTATAAGAACCCTTATTATGCAACAGTATCATAAACTACTTTATAAGAGGTAAAGTGCGTAAAACCGGTGTACAGCTACCACGTATTTATATTCTGTGGTGTGGATTTAGTTCATATTTTCTAACTAGATGTCGCTGCAAAAAATGTCACGATCCTAGAACGCGCCATCGTTGCGTTCTGGTATTTTGTAGTATTGAGAACGGTTCGGAATTTCCGTTAACTGAATACATTAGAAAATGTAGATAGCTAAGTATATTTTTGAAGCTATGTTGCTTTTGCAACGGCATACATGTTTTTGAATATATGATATGAGTATGAGTATGAGCTTGTTTTCCTTTGTCTATGGTATGAGTGAGTGGTGGGATGGGAACTATGGACAATTTATTTTGATTTTTATAATTATTGACAAAGTTTATTCACTGGAATTACTGCTAAACTGCCTTACGGCTTCGATCCAAAATTAAAAAACATCACAATCTATCTATAATCGAACTTTGTTGCTCTTCTTCTTCTTCCTGCCCTTATCCCACTTTATGTGGGGTCGGCACAACATGTCTTCTTCCTCCATTTCCTTCTGTCAGCCGTCATCTCTGCATTCACTCCTCTCTTATCCATGTCATTTTTCACACAGTTCATCCATGTTTTCCTTGGTCTACCTCTGCTCACATATCCATACTCATTACTCTCCTAGTCACATGACTTTCATCCCTCCTCATGACATGCCCGTACCACGCCAACCTATTGCTCTTCAGTTTTTCTGTCACTGGCGCTACTTTCAAACTTCCCCTGATAAACTCATTCCGTATCCTATCCATTCTTGTCACTCCACACATCCATCTCAACATTCGCATCTCTGCCACATGTACCTCTTTTTCATCCGTCCCTTTAGCTGCCCAACACTCAGATCCATACATTACGACAGGTCTTATGATCGTCTTGTACACTTTACCCTTAAGTTTCAGGGGAAGTCTTGGATCACACGTAGTTCCGGAGACCTGTCGCCATTTCATCCATCCCGCATTTATTCTATTTTTCACGTCTCGGTCAATGTCGCCGTCGTTCTGAATCAATGAGCCGAGGTACCGGAAGTCGGAGCAGACTGGTAGGGATACACCATCTAAGGCAATTGGGATAAAATTGGATGGACCACCGAAGTCACAAAACAGATGCTTTGTTTTGGTTCTGCTGATCTTCAGTCCGACACTCTCCAATTTATCCCGCCATTTTCCCAGCCTTTGTTGCTAATTTTTAAAATATCACCAAATCAATTAGCACAAAAGTCGATCGGCTTTTGTGCATTGCTTAGTCAAAAAGCGCAGTAGTATACAGGGTTATTCATTATTAGCTGCAAATACTCAAGAATTAGGTTCAACAAATAAAATAAAAAATATTTATGAAATAATTTTTTAAGTTTTGTTATGAAAATCCCGAGAGAATCGATAAAGAATATCCTTTAGAATCATTGGCGCCTGACCTATTTTGACCTTTGATCCGCGCCCGCGCGCCGTGAGCGACACTGCGTTCAGTCACCGCCTGGGTGGGTCATAGTCCTGTTCTCCATGGCAATCATTAGCCGTAAAGAAATTAATAAAATTTTGATACAAAAACTTAAATCAGTTTACGAATAAAATTGATTCGGCCAAACAATCACGACCCAAAAATTAGGCCTAGTCAGTTTGTGTAGCTAATAATGAATAACCCTGTATACTTACCTCAATGTTGTCTGTGATAGATTTGCCGCGAGACAACCGCTCTGAAATCCCTGAGTTTGCCGAGCATCACCAGTTATCATTGCCAGAGTATATAATTGTTGGCAATTTCGAGTTTCCATTCAACCAGTGAATAGGAACCATTAGCCGCTGCACTCGAGGCCCTCTCAGCTAATAAGTGCATTTCGCTTTACTCCTTAGTGCCACATTTAAAGGCTTCTGGCTCAAAAAATGGCGACTGGAGTGAACATTGTGGGATAATCGACGTTATTATGCAATTTTGATAATTAATCAAGCTCTAGGAATTTGCGTAGTTGGCTCGTTTTAAATGCAGTGAAGGCGTGAGCTATTCTGCAGCACATTAAAATTAAATATAACCGTAGTCTATTCATTGTAGTGTGCGTGTGCACTCATAGGTAATTAGTGCGTACCGATAACACTCAAACATTGACGGAAGCTTGCACACATATACTATAAACGGTTAAGGAGGAATAGTCGGGCGCGCCTTCGTGGATTGCACTATCTATACTTATTTGTGAAAAATGGAGATAATCTCATCCCTCACTCGCTACGTCTCGGGCTAATAGAGCTTTAGATCCCTTGTGAAACAATCTACTATTTGTATTCATAAGTAGTCTACCGTAGTATTAGCCTTAGTGGTAGTAGGGCCTTTAGTGTTTCAGGTTTCTTTCTGTATGCCTTTATATAAATGTTTTTTTTATATTATTAGTTAGGTATATCAAGAAAGTAGTTAAGAGCGCTGGTGGCCCAGTGGTAGCGGCCCGCCTTCCGATCCTGTCGTGTCGTGGGTTCAAATCCAGTCATGTACTCAAATGAGTTTTTCTGCCCAAAAAAATATGTTCACAATGCCAGTGCTCTCAAATGGTGAAGGAAAACATCGTGAGGAAACCGGCATGTCGTAGGTAGGTTAGTAAAATATGTTTTCATTACTCATACTCTGAAGTTGCCTGAGGGGCCTAATTGAAAGTAAAACTTTCAGCCCTAGGGAGAATCGCTTTCTACTGACAGCTGTCAAATTATAAAAAAAAACAAGTTCTATTTTATTCAACCATGTTCCAACTTTCTACAGTCTTTCTAACTGCAAGGAGGTCGTTGAACCAAATTCCAACTTTTTATTCAGCAAGTAGGTTGGAAACCCATTACAACGGTAAGAAGTTTAAAAAGTCTAATTAGAGCGCAATGTAAAATTTAAATAACATAAAGATTAAATAAATAATATATCTTCTAAATTTCTTGATTAATATATAGCTTCAACTATTTATTTAAAATAACATAGATTTGAGCAAACAATTTACCATTTTTTAAATTATGAGAATGAAAATAATGGCTGAATAATGCTGGCGAGCCGACCGGGAAGGCGGCAATTCAATCTTCATTTTCACTAATTTTTCTTTCATGTTTTTATTTTTACTTTCCTTGTATTCGTAATGAAAAGCACAGTGTTTACCTCGGGTGAAAGTCTTTTAAGTCCCTCAAGCTCCATTGGCGCCCTCGCCACGCTCTGGCGCCAAACCCGTCTCGGGACTCAAAAAACGTGACTTTCAACACTCAGGTAACAATCTACTATTGCAGTGCATGAAAGGAGCCTCTTTGAGGCGCATTTAAAATTATTTCACCACACTTGGTTCGAAAGAATCAGTGACATGATATGAAGAAGAATCAAGAAAGTGCAGAGTTTTATTTATTAGGCTGAGGAAATCCCATGTGGCAGTCATCATCATCGTCATCAGCCTGAAGAAGTCCACTGCTGGACAAAAAGCTCCCCTTATACATAGATAGATAGATAACTCAATCAATATAGATAGATAACATAAAAACAATCAATTAGGCAAAATATTAAGAATGTTATGCGAGTGAATGAAGCGAAAGAGGTGTGTCAGGATCGTAGCAAGTGGAAATCCGTGATCTCTCCCTACCCCCATGGGAATGAGGCCTGATTTTATGTGTGTTGTATGTAATTAGGCAAAACAATGGGCGAGGTTATCAAAGTCAAAGTCAAAGTCAATAGTTTTTTATTCAGTACGATGCAAGAATCACTTTGAAACGTCTTAAAGCTAGGTGAGTCTAGGTGCCAGTTCCACGCGACCAAGCGTAGAAGAACAGGCAACAAACTACGTCTCGGTTCCTACCGTTTTTTTATATGATCCGTTTACAAATCAAAAATAGTCTAAAATAATAGCAGTGAAGTTCCAGTGTGGTGCCACTTCACTTAGTCAGACGTATAGAGCGTCGCATAGAGCGATCTCTTCCCGCATCAGGCAATAGGGCTAACTGAAATCAATAATTTAAATAACGTTTATATTATCTTAGATATTTTTCTACACCGCAGCGGGGCGCGACACTGCACCATAATTGAAAATAGTTACTTTATGATACATAATATCAGGTGAATATCATTTGCTATGATGTAGGTTAATGTTACAGAAATGATAAATTTTACTGATTTTATAGTGTTTACTAAAACTACACTTAAGGAAATCACAAAGATTTTTATTATGTCCCAAAAGTTAAGAGCCGAGCGGGATTTGAACCCGCGACCTACCCCTTTGGTACGGCTCTTAACTTTTGGGACATTATAAAAATCTTTACAGAAATGATGATGATAATGGTGATTTTCTAGCCGTTTTCGGCTACGGTGACTTAAATGTATGGGCATATATTATTGTTTATAGTTTAGGTAATCATAATAATTTAAAAAAAATTGTGAAAAGTTTGAGAGCTTCGTTTTCTGCCCTCTGATGTGCCCTAGTGTGGCTGGCATACCCATTTTAATAATAAAAGAACGAGCACACATACAGGACACGCCAGTACCGTCCAACGTAATTACAAAAATATAATTAGCAGAAATTGTAATCAATATTTCATGAGGCAATGCACGTTTTTTTTTTAAAAGACGAAACTGTAGGCCTACCACAAGGTCTGTCTGGCTCTGTCTCTGGCACTGGTTTTGAGTCTGTGTGAGTGCTAACCAGTGTATTATTCTGTGTGTGTGTGACGTTTCGACGTAGGATTCCTTTAGACAGCAATCACACAGACTCAAAGCGGAGCTTTTGGGCCCACCCGACATATCGTGAGGCAGAGAGAGCACTGGTGGTCTAGTGGTAGTGGCCCCGCCTTCCGATCCGAAGGTCGTGGGTTCAAATCCACTCGTGTACCAATGAGTTTTTCTGTCGAAAAATTTATGTGCACTATGCAAGTACTCTCAAAACGGTGAAGGAAAACATCGTGAGGAAACCGGCGTGTTGTAGAACCTAAAAAAGTTCGAGCAACACGCGTCAAGGGTCACGCAAAAAGGGCCCACCAGCGGCCTACTTGCGGTAAAACCTGCCCGCACATCAAGTGCGCATGATGAAAATTGCCGAATCGTGAGGCAGACAATGTTGGAGTACGCTGTATTAGACCACGTGTGAAGCCACCTCTTGCCTTCACAATAAGGCCAACAAAAAGCCACCGAAAGGCCGCCTACATGGAAGGCATTGTAGCTCGCGAAGTTGAGGCCAGAAAAAGAACGAGAAGTTCGATTCTTACCCGCACTTCCCACCGGATGGTTGAAGAAGTGTAGACGACCCGATTGGAGGATTTCTTTTGACATAACTCACACAGACTCAAAACCAGACAGAGCCAGACAGAACTTTTGGTAGGCCTACTGACATGGCAGTGCGTTCGAGGTTGGCCGTACCCGCCCAGTCTGCGGTCTTCAGGCTTTTCTCATCGACTACCAGCTGCCGTTAAGTATAGTGTAGCTCTTGAGTAAAACATTGTCAATTATCGTAATAACCCTATGTAAAAGGTCCATGTTTGTGGGTTATTTCATGTGCAGGCAATGTAGTGTTATGTTTACTTTCCAAGACAGAAATAATTTTCCTTGACTTTCAAACTGATGATGAATGATGATAGAACCAAAAATAGAAGGAAAGAGCTTATAACCGACAGCAAATATAAATGGTGTCGATTTTATTCAATTTTTTTGTCGCATAGCTTTATCGTTGACCAGCAAATTTCTTTTTTATCTGAAACGTAGGTAATACAGATCCAGATTGGTCTTTGAAATTTCATCAAAAATGTTCTTTAATTTGAACAAGAAGTCGGTTTCTCAAATTTTTTTAAGAGCATGTTTAGCATTTTGCAAGAGCCTGCCGAACGTTGCGAGTAATAGTGCCCGCAATGGCATGCCATTTCATGTTTGGTCGAATCTTTTCGGCCGTTTGCCCAAAGAGTTTTGTACTTAGTTGTCTTGTCTGCTTAGTCCCTCTTTAGATTAAGCCAATGAGTTCTTTTTTTATTGTGTGACTGTGTGTAACAGTTTGGCTACCTACTTGTATTGAGTTAGGTCCCATGAAAAAACACAGCGTAATTTGCTTTGCTGCTCACCGATTGTGGTTTCTTGTGCATTTACTACAGTGACCATTATTTTTGGCAAATACCATCTCATAATTCTCATAATTGGCAATTTGGCATACAATGTAGTACCGCCAGAGCACCGCAGCATTACCATTCGTCGTTTCAATGGCTCCCTGACAATGGAGGCTGAGGAGTAAGTCACGAACTTATCCCGCGGGCGCCCACCTGTGCTCCAATTCTTTTGGAATTTTTGGAAAACTCAATTCTCTGAATAATTTTACGTTATTATGATGTGGTCGTGCGCTGCCGAAATCTGGATGCTCATGGATTACATAACAAATAAAACAAAAAAGGATAAGGTAGTTCTGAACAAAGTAGTCTGCTGCATGCATTACCTACAAACCACGTGACATGCAGCATGTTCTGTATATTTGAGTGAGGTTCGTTAACGGGTTCCATTTTCAAAATAATGGCTTTTAGCTTTTAAACTTATTTTGAAAATAGAACTCCACTCAAGCCGTTAACCACCAAGATTGTGACTTCCGCAGAACACTGAACTCGTCAGCTTAGAAATCAAAACGCGTTTTTGAGCAGCAGAGCAGAGTTAGGTGGACAGGATAACATTTTTATGTCTCCAACTAAGTACATACGATAAACCAACGGAGGTACCCTATCTACTTAAAATATGATGTGAACTTTGTTTGGCCTGTTTACAGTTTTAGTTTACGCGAAACGGGTCAAAGTTTAACAAAAACAATGCTCTTTGGAACGATACCAAAATATTTTGCAGTAATGTTTGTATTTGCAGTCGTTAACCTAATAATTTATTGACGTAGGTACATGCAAATACCTACATACCTACAAGTACCATAAAGAAGCCGGAGTAGGTATATAGTCTAATCTAAGCTATATGGTACCTATACGGTACCTAGATAGATAATATATGTAAAGGAAAGCACCGGGAAGAAAGATCCCTGAGATTTTAACTGTAGTTTTATTATTAGGTATAGGTATTTTGTAACTATTTTAGTTATTTTGCACGCTAGACTTAATAATGTCCCTATATTTAGGTGACGGGACCGCTGAGAATGGAACCGCAAGAAGGCCTACACCCATTTTTGCGTGCCCAATAGTAGTGTAGTTTTTAATAATGGTTTTAACTTTTAAGTACCTATGTAATATCTACTTACTTATTATTTTAATGGTAGGTAAGTTATTTGAAATAAAATTCATATGCTATAAAAATATAATACTTATTTTATTCTAGAGTAAAGTGACCACATCTCCAACGTCGATGGTATCCTCGAAGACTTGCTGGCGATCACCATTTATCTGTGCGAGTTTCAACTCTAGCTTGACCACTTCACTTCTTACCAGCACGATGACATACCATTGCACAGCTGCAAAAAAAAAAAACTTTTTTGCTTCTTGTGTCACTAGTTCTTTCAAACCCGTGGTGAAAGGATTTAAAGTGCTCTGCAAAGAAGCTTTTATCATATTCATAGATACATAGATATGTAAGTAGATAACACTTTATTGTACACAAGAATTTTTTCCAGGCAACCTTAGCATCGTCATAGAAAGTAATTGAATAGAGCAGTGACCGATGGCGGTGCCATGTGTGGTAAAAAGAAAAATCATCATCGGCCTGAAATATTTATGAAAGAGGTTTAGTCAACCGTTGGACTAGATCTCCTTCATAAATACTTATTTAGGGTCCGCATATAGTCACCACGATTGGTAATGGCAGTTTCGGTACCAAACTACCTACTCAGGAGGTGCTACGCTACTAAACCCAGACCCTTTGCTTTAGTCGCCTTACCCCACATTCGGGATATAATTATGTGATGGAGGGGCCCTATTCTTTGCCGGGTACACACAAAATAGTTTGGTCTGCAACCTGTGAAACTAAAAGAGGATGACTGGACTGCCTCCAAATTATGTACATAATTTGGAGGCAGCACCTTAGCCTTAGCTGGACACACCATATACTTCTTGTTCGCGCGTTATAGCGCTTTATTTTTATCTGGTTGGTATTCTGAGTGTTACCAGTCTTACCGATTGCAAATAGAGCAACTCCTGCGTCGTAGTACATCGCTCGCGACAGAAGGATGATGGTAGGCACCAACGCAGCAAGCGCTGTAGCCATTGCGTAGCAGTTGAATAAACGTAGCATATTTATATCTTTCTGAAAAAATATCTTTGGTATTGGTAGGTAAGGTGCACAAAGGCATTTATCTAATAGGCACCTATTGATTTTATTAGATGAGCAAGCATAGTTAGAAAGAACCCAATAGTCGGCCTTAGAGCCGGAAGGGACTTTTCAGGGAATCTTAGGCCCTGCGAGGCCTACGAGAGTCAGTAAGTGTACTCAGCAACTGTTTACTGTGCTGTGCCTAGGATTTAGGGTGTACCAAGTCGCGAAGGGAACCTATTTGTTTTTATAGGTAAATTTGTAGAGGTATCAATCGGGTCTTCAAAAGCACTTTATAAGTTTAGAGCAATGCGGGACGCCGCGCCGCCTCCCCTGCGGTTAAGATTCAGACTATAGCATATACGGCTGCGGGTAAGGGCCTCTAGCTGGCACTACTTACTCTAGCTTTGCCTCTGGAAGCCATGGCATGGTCCAGGCATGGGATTATTCTATTCTCCCGGTTCAAGAGCCCGTTAAAAACTTGTAAAGTTACCTGACATCCCGCAACAAGCAGCAGGATATTGAGAATCACGCTCATCCCGAATATACTAAAGAGAACAGTAGAGGTCGCCACCTCTAACGACCCGTCGATAAACTTTACTTTCTTCAACTCTGTGGTGAAGACCAGCCATGTGACTGCCGCCAGGGAAAATATCTGAGGGGGAAGAGCACAAATGAGAGATCGAAACAATCACAGCTCTTCCTGCCTTGCGGCCTTTAACTAATTTCAATTTCTAAGCATGGTTTAAAAATAACTTACGATATTGATGATGCCGAACACTAGAATCCCTTGTCGTAGAGGGCAGCAAAAGCAACACCTCTTCACTTCTGGAACTTTGACCATGATTTCCAGTTATCGTAAGTGCCTAGGTGTAACAAGATTTAAATTTAAATAATAAAATCACTTGTGCTGACTAATTTTTCAAGAACTCTTGAAATTGTTGTCACAACTATCTAGTGCCCAACTTTTGAACTTTATGTGTAAACAGCAATACTCTAGGTAATGAGGTAGGTACAAACATGCTAAGTAGGTACGAGATGCGATAAAATAATCAGCGTTGCCAGAATGTTACTTTTGTAACATTAAACGTTACTTTTGACGCTCTCATGTGACTTCCATCTTACAAAAATTTTGTGTAATAGAGTGCCTATTAAAGTATTGCGTCTTTTTCCTCATAAATTTTGGCAATGTTTCTCATGAAAATATTACTTTTAGGGCTTTCTCATGTTATATTTGACGAGCTGCCACTGGCAACATTGAAAATAATAAATATCAGTTCTGCAGTGTAAACTAAATGGGCTAGGTACATTGGACAAATCCACAATGTCAATATTAATTGGGTCATTGACTCTGTTTATTGTTTTGATTTCCCATTTTTTATGGCTCCTCAGGCAGCCGCTTCTCTTTTCCTTATAACTTCAAATAAAAAAAGAGGTTCTTAATTCGGTTGTTTTTTTTAAGTAAGTATTTATTTATTTTTAGGTAGGTAGGTATACCTATAGCTACTTCATTTGCAGATAGCCAGTTAGCCATTGCATAATTGAGCCACCCACTCAGAAGACCCCCCGACTTCTCCAATTTATCCCCATTGTTTATTTTTCGTTCAATTACCATCTGCTAACTCAATAATTGGCGGTGCGTTTGCTGATTTGTTAAGCAAAGTACCTACATGGTACTTATGGCCGTTTGATTTTTTCACATTGATTAAAAAATTAAGATACCTACCTAGATTTATAAGAAAAAGTATTAACAGAACAAGCATCTCATTGGCCACCTGATGATATGCGGATACCTACCTCTCAAGCTTTGCGCACATCTAGATCACCAGCGGCGATGCCGATCAGTGTATACCTATCGCTGTCAAATATCGCACTGTCACTGTTCGCGGCAGTATGTGCGGATGTATGAAAAGCCCCAAAAACCCTATGCTGAAACTAATCGCCATCGCCGATCGCTTAATGTGCCCAATAGTAGGTATAGGATCCCTAGAAGAAGGACCTTCACCGAGCTGGTTATTTAATGAAACGTATTTTATATTTAATTAAACATGCCAATAAATATATTCTATAAGGGTTGCCTATCAAATTTCAGTCCAGGATAATGATGAATTAATAATTAAAAAAAAATAATGTTTTTTTAACTTTCCACCGGTTTGTTTATTAGACAAATTCTATACCAATCGAAAGTATAGACCCCATAGAATATGCAAACGTTAGGTTGCCTATTTTTTTCCGGTCACGACTCTCGGGTAGGTATAAACAGGAAAATCGATACTAGCATTTTGCACCGGTATGTTTATTGAATAAAAATACTGGGGTCTATACTTTCGATTGGTATAGAATTTGTTTAATAAACAAACCAGTGGAAAGTTTTTTTTTTTTTTTTTTAATTATTAATTAATCATAATTATCCTGGACTGAAATTTGATAGGCAACCCATATAGAATATATTTATTGGCATGTTTAATTAAAAAAATATATATATAAAATACGTTTAATTAAATAACCAGCTCGGTGAAGGTCCTTCTTCTAGGGATCTTAGACTACAAGCTTCAAAATTGGTTATACTGCAGTGGTATTACACTCAGTGTAATACACTGTGTCCATCACTCGGAGATTATACAGGCAAACTTCCTATAAGATTGAAAATTTTCTCATTTTTTTTAGCAAAATATAAGAGCAATGTTGGTTTCGTATTCAAAAATACAGGTAAATTCTACAAAATGCCAAAAAATACTAAGAACCTTTTGAATTTTGTTTTTTTCTTTAAACACAACTAACTGATGGAACAAACATAATTATGGCCCACCTCATCAAGTACCTAAGTGGTAAGTATTAGCCATCGCCTATAGCAAAGCATTGCCTCGTAGGTCACGCACATCAAGAACGTGCCCTACGATGCACTGCCCTGCGTCCATCAATTTGAGGCATAGGTACAGATGTCCAGCGATATCACCACACCTTTCAAACCGAAACACAGCAATGCTGCTTCACGGCAGAAGTAGGCATGGTGGTAGGTAGTACTTCCCCGGACGAGCCCTTCACAAAGAGCATTTATCGAGTACACTGACGGTGCCAAAAGTAACCTAAACGGTTACCAAAGTAACCATCTGGAAACGCTCGCGCCAGAAGCCATGCATCGATCCAATAACATTTTAGATATTTTTTTTGTCTGGGTGCCCCATACCATTATGGCTGAGACCGATGGGATTCTGGCGCACCACAAAATGCGGGACTTCATGAAACTCAAAAACTTTTTGAGTTACATTACATTATCTGGAACACTCACCATTAGCTCATTTTTCATTTGCGCCAAAAAAAAAGCACGAGGGTGTTCTCAAAGTAGATGAACGAATGAGTGAACAACAAACATGCATTCAGTCTTCACTTCAGTCAGTCAGGCAGGCTAATCACTAATCAATCAATTATTTTGTAGGGATGTCGGAAATGCAATAAAGTATCGATATATATCGTATCGATGTTTTTTGAAAATATCGATATCGATATTGATATTTTTATTAAAAAATATCGATATATCGGTATGATTTGACTTGACAGAGAATATTCGTGCTGTTGAAATTGAAATTGACTAACAGAGTTGCCAACTTAAAAACCAAACTATAAAACAGCAAATCAAGTCGACCAAAACAAAAAATACTTATAATATAATTTGTTAAAAGATGTTAGTATAAAAAAAGTATTTTCTTTTTGTGATTTTTTAATCTTAAAACTTATAAATGTTTATTGGTCTGAAAAATATATCGGTTTTTATACCTTTTCGATACTTAGAATTTTATATCGATACATCGATATATCGAACTATTAAATATCGCTCAAAAATATCGATATATTGAAAAAATAATATCGATATATCGATGTATCGATATTTTTTCAACAAGCCTATTATTTTGTATCTGTGCATAGCTTGCGGTGGTTCAAGAAATTACGGAATTTGCTGTATTTTACAAATATCTAGTTGAAGAAATTAACGAAAACCAATTAAAACTATTAAAAAACTCTAGTAAGGTAAGCAGTGACTAACAAAAATTTGCAATCCTGTTAAAGTGTTTTGAGGTTAGTTATCATACCGTGCATTAGGTAATTTTATCAAACTGGGGTTCGTTTTCTTCATTTTTCGATGTATTATTATATGCATTCAGTAGTAATGTATTTCGTAATGCATTTACAGAAACCTCAATTCTGTTTAATTAGAAAAAGCACTCAATTTTGACATATTTCGGCCTAAACAATGATTCAATAACAACCTGGATCTTGCAATAGCTACCAAAAATAACCATTCTCTTGTACTTGATGTATCAATCAAGTCAAGTACATTATAGTCAGATTACATCCAGTCAGATTTGTTTTTTTTATTACAGAAATGGCAGCACAGGTTTTCAATCGTATTGGCCAACTGGGCTTAGGGTTGGCTGTCGTTGGCGGTGTTGTAAACTCTGCACTATACAATGGCAAGTAGTTGTATTTTAATCAATAATAGTTCACCTTCTTTGTCAAGTCAAAGAGCTAGTAACATATTTGTATGGAACCCGGCATAATATAGTCTGCCAACCATGATTCCGTTTTCAAACTTCTGAAGATTCAAGATTCAAGATTCAAGATTCAATAAGCGTTTATTCAATACGATACAAGAATCACTTTGAAACGTCTTAAAGCTAGGTGAGTCTAGGTGCCAGTTCCACGCGACCAAGCGTAAAGCACCATAAAACCTATAAATATAGAGATCCTTGTGATAAAACTCATTAAATGATTTTGACTATGACACAGTGTGTAACTGTCTCAGACAGCATGTTACCTGTCAGTCTCGGCTATGGTGGTTCTTAAGTCGTTTCAGAGGCCTAACAGCGCCCTTAAACCATTTTGCATTTTGTATATCCAATTGAATAATCAATAAAAATTATACATTATTAATATTGGAAAAAACTCCACCTTGCCCTTGACATAATATTGACATTTATCATTTTAGTTGACGGTGGCAACAGAGCAGTCATTTTCGACAGGTTCCAAGGAGTCAAGAACTTGGTGGTTGGAGAAGGCACTCACTTCTTCATTCCATGGGTGCAGAGACCCATCATCTTTGACATCAGATCCCGCCCCAGAAATGTTCCAACTGTTACCGGAAGTAAAGGTTAGTTGTATTGACATACTTTTGGTTATTCATAGTTGATTAAAATAACGAGCACTGAGTTCCTAGCATAAGTGTAATAAAAAACCGATTTGCAGAATGCCTGTTACAGGCATTCTGCAAATCGTTTTTTTGTCAGTGTCACACCTGCCACATACCAATTGTATGAAAAAATCAGAACAACACTTCAATAACACATTAATAGATGTGATTTTTTCATACAAATGATGTGTGGCAGGTGTGATCAGAGCAACACTTCAATAATTTAATAGATGTTGTTATTGAAGTGTTGCTCTGATTTTTTCATACAAATGATGTGTGGCAGGTGTGACACTGCAGGCTGGCACTGCCACTCCACTGCCCGCACAGAATTTGTATGAAAAAATCAGCAATAGGTATTCTAGCTAGCTGGTTCCAAAGCATTGCCATAGAAGGAATAATAGTTTGGGACTAGAGTCCTGTGTGAAATATGCACCAATATTTAAATCTTTAGTTTTCGAAATAAAGTCTTCAGTTACGAGATAAATTATAGTTTATTTTAAAACTGAGCTGACTAGACTGTTGTACATTCCAGATCTCCAGAACGTGAACATTACACTCCGTATCCTGTTCAGACCCATCCCCGACCAGTTGCCGAAGATCTACACCATCCTCGGTGTAGACTATGATGAGAGAGTGCTTCCTTCCATCACAGCCGAGGTCCTCAAGGCAGTGGTGGCTCAGTTTGATGCAGGAGAGCTTATTACTCAGAGAGAGGTAAGATTGGTTTTTAAATACTTTGTTAAAACCTATGAACTTACAGCAGTTGCTTGCAAAGACAAAGCTGTGAGACACAAGACATGAATAAAACATTAAGGGTGTTATTAATAATCCTGGCGCAACGCTGGAGTAGTTAAATCGTGTTTTGTCACATTTGTTCGAGTTGACAATTGCATGTCAATGCAAGAGACAAAACACGGATCAACCAGACCAACGCTACGCTAGGATTATTAATAAGACCCTTTGAGATACTCATACCTTAAATGAAGTGCATAAAAATTTATTGATTAATAGTATTTTGACCTGCAGTGGGAATCAAACACGCAACTCTCGCAAGCAGCGTGCTGTCTTTTGAACTTCACATAATCATTTACGTTTCTATATTTTTTGGATTGGTTTTTATTGTTGTTTTTTGAGGAACACTTTGAATCTCTAGTTTTGACATTCTTAACTCAGAAAAAGACTTCTCCCATATATGACCCGAATACCCAAAGTTCCCAAGTACCTAAAGCATTCTATTGTATTTGTTTCCATCATAATATTGTGTTATTTACAGGTAGTGTCACAAAAGGTCAGTGAGCTCTTGACTGAGAGGTCGTCACAGTTCGGCCTGATCCTCGACGACATTTCCATCACTCACTTGACTTTCGGCAAGGAGTTCACCCAGGCGGTAGAATTAAAGCAGGTCGCCCAACAAGATGCCGAGAAGGCCAGATTCCTAGTAGAGAAGGCGGAACAACAGAAGAAGGCGGCTATAATTGCCGCCGAGGGCGACGCTCAAGCAGCCGTTCTACTGGCAAAGTCATTTGGTATTGCCGGTGAGGGTTTAGTCGAGCTCAGGCGTATCGAGGCGGCCGAAGACATCGCCTACCAACTAGCCAAATCCCGCAACGTCACATACCTCCCTGCCGGACAAAGTGTTCTCCTCAATCTTCCCACCCAGGGTTAATTTAAACATCTAACTTGAGGACTTAAGAACAGTGTACAGTGAATTTGGGGTTCTGTACAAGCGCATTTGTTTACACACAAATAAATAATGGTATTTATGTATGTTGCATTTCAAGAGACTATGGTATTACCGCCAATAGATTGTAGTCAAGATTTAGTTTTATGAGAAATTGTAATTAAACATTAAAGTATAATTTGTTGAATTATGTTTTATTTTGGCACATCCTGGATAGTTCAGTACAGTAGTAATCGCTTATTGTGTTAGTTTGGGAAAGTTCTACCATCATACTTGGGTGCCAGTGAAATTACAGTCTCAAAAAGGATGGACGAAGTGCAATGCAAACATGATAGGGTTGTGCATGATGAGTAAGCTAATGCAATTTTGATATTAGAGGTAACAACACTCAACATCAAGTAGACCATAGTGCTTAGTCTCAAAAAAAGTAAGCCAGATCCATAATAGGATATTAATAGAACTTATTCAATATCATAATACATAGTAGGTAGCACGATTGACAATATAAATGTCTTATCTAATCTTAGCTTAAAAAATTTAGCAAAGTAGGTACCTAATTATTTTATATATTATAAAGTTTAGTTAGCCCTGTATTACTTCATAGACCAGATTTCTTTTTATGTACAGTAGATCGTTTTGTAGATGTTCAACATCATTTTTACTTATCAGTATTGTCCTGAAGTATGGAGATATATATTCTGATCTCAGTAGCAGGCAGCAGAAAAAATAATATTGATTCTAACGCGTTTTGCTACTTATAAGTTTACCCAAATACAAAAAAACTTGCATAACTGTAAGCAAACCGGATTGCACACAAGATACACAAGTAGTTCGCGATTTTCGATGTCAAAAAGTGCGAACGAGAAGTACATCAACGGTTGTCTTTGTCTTATGGAAAGTTGCGGCAGTAACTCGCCTTTCCCTCCCTTCAAGACCACTTGTGAGCGCTTCTAATCCAAAGAGCTATGCTCTAGTCAGAGTAGGACTTTGTCCTTAGCAATTTCTGCAATCTTTTTTTCAGGCCTTATTTAGTAGATATTATTTGTGGTGTTCTCACTAACAATTCTATCTGGCGAAGTATTTCCTCATCCAGCGTGAGATCAGATTGTGCACTTTTGAAATCACATGCACTTTGCTCATCTTCTTTGTCCATAGCAAAGTCATGACCCAATGTCTCTTCAGATGTTGAGGGTGATACTTCATTGTTATTCAAAGATTCATTTCTAGGGTTATTCATGGCATCATTTCTGGATATCTTATTGAAAAATAGGTTTTCCTTGATGCAAGCTTGTCTCACATAATCCATTTCTTCTGCATTCAAACCTGGGGGAAGTACCAGTTTACACAAATTATCATTTTCTTTAAAACTTTTTATTAAGCTGTCCACTTCTTTCTTGAACTTTTCATTGATTGTATCTCTCTCGGGGCCCAAAACCATATTATTAAGCAGTTTGCTCTGATTGCAAGAATCTCTAGTGTTCACTATGAGCTTCAATTCATCTTTCATTTCTTTGCTATTTGGATATTGGTCTAACGCTCTTCTGAGTCGTTTTTCTGCACAATCATATTGCCCAATCATTCTCAGGGATTTTGCATTTTGATAGAGAGCTTTGCCATTATTCCATAGGCTCTTCAGTCTGTTGAGCTCATTGCAAGCTGTGCAAGCCTTGAGTGGCTGTTTCATGTTATTGTAGCAAATAGCTAAATTCAGATAGAACTTCTTTAGTAACTTTTCTTGGACCTTTTCCTCGTCCTCATCAGCCAGCCTGCATTTGTGGAGCATGGCTACTGCTTTTCTGAAACAGTTGGCTGCTAGTGGGAGGTTCATAGCCTTGTATAGTGCTGTTCCTGAACCATAGAGTAGCAACACTTCTTTATGCACTCTTTTGAAAATGTTAGGTTCTGATAGAATGAGCTTCCTGTAAAGCATGATTACACAGTTAATTAATACAATATAGTATTTGGTAGTAGGTAATATATTTTAGGTTCCACCAGACCAGACCCCAACCAAAATAATAAAGGCCTAGAATGTTGGAAAATTTAGGCTGTTAAAAGAGGTTACCAAGTTACTAACCCCTGGACAGGAGTCAGCACACTCCTGAGAAGTTTTATATAGAAGACACATTGTGCTGCTGGCTTGATTCTGGGTGGAATCCCCATTTCTCCATACATCACCTCATGGGATAAGAGGAATAGTGACAGTTCTCCAACTAACATTGTTTTTATGGCCATCTCAAGCCCAGGTAAAATGCCATTGTCTCTAAGGTCAACTTCCTGGAAAAAGTTAGTATTATGAGACTAAAGTACATACCTAAATGTATTTTATGGAATTGATTAGACCTGAGTACCCTGAGTAAGATTAATAGTATTTCGAAAATATAACCTAACAATCTGATAAGGAATTATATGATTTACATGGCGTAGGCAATGAGGCAATCATATTATGGTACTTTTGTTTTTTGACTGGCCTCTCAGCTCAGTTGGTAGTAGCTCTGCCTTCTGTGCTGTAGGTTGTGGGTTCAATCTCTAACAAAAACAATCATTTGTGTGGTGAACACAGATGTTTGTTCTATGTCTGGGTGTTATGTACGTATTTACAAAAAATATGTAAGCATATAAGTAATAAATCACCTGGTTCCCTTAGTACAAGTTCTGTTTAATTTGGGGCTAGATCGTGTTATGTGGATTGTCCACATCATATTTATTTATGAGCTGTGCTAAGTATGCTTAGATCGGAGACCAACAAATACTTACCAACGGCTTTTTCATGGTCATAGCATCAAACGGTTCATTCTCATTCTCCCAGTATGCTGAAAATGCAATGGAAACTGTGCAATCATCACCAATAGGCATCCCCCCACCCTCTAGTAGCAGTAACTTCTTTACAAATCCATTGGAATCAATAGCAGTCATTTTTTCAACCAGCACCTTGAAGTCTTTAATGGGCTCCCCCATAATGTCTATTATCTTGGCCTCAGTGTCATCGGGTGCGTCATAAGCTTCATCGTAAATAGCATTGATATGTATTACTGATCCTGTAGATTGAACCTCCCTGGAATGAGATTTATTGAAACATTAATAAATATGGTGGATAATCCACACAATACTATGTAGTCCAAAATAAGCAGAGCTTGTACTATGGGAACCAGATAGATCATTCTAATACTTTTATTTTTGCAAATATTTAGAATACAATCTACCACCCAGACAAAGAATATGTTCAGCATACAAATATCTGTTCTCGGTGGAGATCAAACCCATGAGCCATGACCTACGGCACAGAAGGCAGTGCAGGTACCAGCTGAGCTGCGAGTGTAGAGTGTATTAGTGTAGTGATGATTAATTGAAGTTCAGAAGGTTACCTACCTTAGATCCAAAACTTCTTCCAAAGTAATTGTTGGCCCAGTTTCCATTTTTCACCGATGCCGGATTGCGTTAGAGGTGATAGGTACAATGATGCCGGCACTAACCATCGACCCCACGTTATTATTATCAACGAACAATATTTATGAATAGGAATAATTTGATTGGAAAGTTGATTCGAACAAGGTTAAACAACGAATTTCATACCGTAACTTCGTAATTATTACTATCTGATCTGCTATTTTTACACTTCACTTCTTCTTTTTTGGCTACTGCGACATTATGCCACAATTCTGCCAGTGTCCGTTTCATGCTAGTGTCATAAACATAAGATGGAGTAGAGTAATAAGAACATGGCCGGTATTATGTTACAGAAAATCGAACATAAATTAGAAAATATAAACCAAAATGATTTCTCCAAACAAAAACTTACTAAACCACAAATAACTATTTATAACAATTAACTGGCAAAAAACTACATTGATAAATATAATACCTACATAGGTAGGTACATAAATATTTACAGTTTTATTTTATTTACAGCAATAAATTTACATAAAATAAAGTTAATAGGAGGGGAAAAGATGAAAGATAAAATACATTTAAAGGAAGTAGGACGGGGAATCATAGCGGGAAGAATATCGTAAAGGGAGCGGGGAAGTTTTGGACAGCTGAAAAATATGTGGTCCACGTTTCCTTCGTCCAGACCACACTCACACATTGAGTGATCCCTAATCCTTATTTTGGCTAAAAATACAGGAGTACACGCATGGCCTAGCCTAAGACGACAAATTGTAGAGGTGGTAACTTTACTTGCTTTGCGGAACTTAAAAAACCAAGGACAGTGAGGAATATCTGGCTGTATATCTGCATAATGTTTGCCTTTAGCGACTTTAGAGGTACTCCAAACATTAGTCCAACTCTCTTGAAGATAAAATTTGGGAAGAAGGCAAAGGTCGTGACAAAACGTTTTGTAGTGCTCGCTAGAGCCAATCTGAGCAGCTAACTTTGCGAAAGAATCCGCAGACTCATTACCGGGGATTCCAGCATGTCCTGGAATCCAAGCAATAACAACGTTAATGTTAAGACAATGGCACTCATAAAGAATCTCTTTAATTTGGAGGATTGAGGGAAACCGGGATACGGAGCGAAAAGGGTTAGATATAATCGATTGTAGACAGCTTTGAGAATCAGAAAAGATAATAGAATTATTCAATTTATGAGACTTAACAAATTTTATAGCTTCAAGTAGGGCAATAGCTTCACCAGTAAACACTGAAGCAGAAGGAGGAAGTTTAAAACTCAAAGAAATGTTAGTAAAAGGAAGCCATACTGCTGCGCCAACGACACTGTCTGAAGATAATTTAGACGCATCGGTAAAAATTGAGTACCAACCACTGTACTTCGAATTAACTTGTTCAAGGAATAAACCACGGGCATCCCTAGAGTCCTTGTCTATACCAAAGTATAGAAGGATGTTAGGATGATAAACCAAAGCTTCATAGGCAGTTAAATAAAGAGGATGAGAAGGATACTGAACGACAGGGTTTGGAAGTTGAGTATATTTTAAAAAACTATGAAGAAGACAAGGATACTTATCAGGGAAACTTGAGTCGAACAAGTCACGTAGACTATGAAGTTTAGGGAGGAGCGGATGATTAGAATTTTGAATTATTTTATAAAAGAACCTATCGGAAAGAAACTGACTACGTAACCTAAGAGGCGGGTCATTACACTCAACTTGCATAGCATTAATGGGAGATGATTTCATTGCTCCAAGAATTATGCGCAAGCTTTTTGACTGAATTTGGTCTAATTTTAATAAACCACTTTTATTACATAAATTAAGAAGAAAACCACCATAGTCAAAGTGACTTCTGATTATTGCATTATACAACAATTTTTGAGAGTAGGGATGAGATCCCCACCAAACACCAGCGAGTGAACGGAGGATATTCATGTTTTTCTCACATTTCTTAATTATATACTCAAAATGTTGGATGCCTGTCATTCTGGAGTCGAGGATTATCCCTAAGAACTTAACGAAGTTAGACTGAGGAACAACTTCCTGATCAATATAAAGTTGAATGGAAGGGGCAATTCTTTTCTTAGTGAAAACTACTACAGAACTTTTGGAGGCGGAAAGAGATAAACCATGGACTAACAACCAGTTTTCAAGGTAAGATAAAGCAGAGTTAAGCCGGTTACTTGCTTCATCAGAAGAGTTAAACGAAAGATATAGGGCTATATCGTCAGCGTATTGTAGAACCCCACAGAAAGAATTCACAGATTGTTCTAAATCATAGGTATATAAACTGTAAAGCAATGGACTTAATACGGAACCCTGGGGTAAGCCTCTCCAGACTGTCCTAGGAGAGAGGAAACCTTGACCTGACTTAACAACAACAGATCTTTCCATTAATAAAGTACAAATGAAACGAACCAACTTCTCAGGAATTCTCAGCTGAATAAGCTTATTCCTAAGAACCGAAAGCAATACGCTATCATAAGCCGAGGCTATATCAAGAAAAACTCCAACTAAGGATTTTTTTTCTTTATATGCTATGTAAATATCGGATATTAACAAGCTGAGGTTGTCAATGGTACCCATGCCCTTTCTAAACCCAAATTGGGATTTAGCAAGCAAGGATCCATTTTCAACCAACCACTCTAGTCGGTGTTTTATTAAATGTTCCATTATCTTAGCCATAACAGATGAAAGCGCAATTGGCCTTCGGCTATTTGGATCTGAGGGATCTTTCCCAGGCTTTAGAATAGGAATTACTATCTGGGTTTTCCATTGTTCTGGGATAACACCATAGTCGAAAAATGAATTAATAAGCATTAAGAATGTTTTTTTAGCTTTAACAGAGGATTTGGTGATAAAAGAATATGGAATACCATCAATGCCAGGAGATGAGTCTGTCAGACCATCAAGGGCAATAGTCAATTCGTCGAAGGAGAAGGGACGATCAAAACAGTTCTGAGAAGGAATAAAAGAAGGAATTTGAGGAAGACAGTAAAAAGAGGGAACTGAGGGAGGAGCGAGTTTATTTGAAAATGCTTCCAGCCAAGATGAGGGATCATTGGCGGAGATATTATCGATATTACAGGATCCCCTAAAACGTCTTATTTGTCTCCAGACAATAGATGAAGGAGTTGAAGGGGAAAGGTTTTCACAAAAATTTGTCCAACCAAGCCTTTTCTTAATAGAAACAAGTCTTCTAAACACAGCTGACGCTTTTTGATATTTATTGAAGTTTACTTCCGTCATGGAGGAGTAATAATTCTTTTCAGCTAATTTACGTTCTTTGACCGCAGCAGAGCACTCAGCGTCCCACCAAGGAGTAGAGACTCTATGATCCTTAGTAGGCTTTTTGATAGGAACGTGCTGATCAGCACATGAGATGATGGATTCCAAAAAAATATCATAGGTGGACAATGGATTATTAGCTACAGAGAGGCCCAGAGAATCCAGTTTACTATCAAGAAGAGATGAATAAGACAACCAGTCAGCACCAGAAAGCCTATATTTTAGAGAGGGAGAGGGGTTATTAAATGGCAAGACATTATTTGAAAGATGTAAAGACAAAAGAATAGGGAAGTGATCACTACCATAAGAAAGTGGAAGAGTTTTCCATGACATAAGAGAAAAGAGAGAAGACGAGCAAAGCGAGAGATCCACAGCACTTTTTGGATTTTGGGAAGGACGAACCCTACGGGTGGGTGAGCCATCATTTAGTAAACAGAGGTTAGACTCATCAAAAATATCCAAAAGAGACAAGCCAAAATAATCTGAATGACTATGCCCCCACACCATGTTATGGCCGTTGAAGTCACCCATGAGAATCATGGGAGAAGGAATGGAAGATAGAAGAAGGAGTAAATCAGCAATTAACGAAGAGTTGGGATGGGGAATGTAAACAGATACAAATGAAATATTCATAGATCTGACACCAACAACGTTGATATCAGAGGGAAGAGAAGGGAGGGAGATCTGGGAAAAAGAAAGTGAGCGCCTTACGAGTAAGGCGCATCCAGCATACCCGTCAGCCCTATCGTCTCGAAGACAGGAGTAGCCTGATAACCGAAAACGGGATCCAGGCTTTAACCATGTCTCCGAGACGGCAATGACTGACGGGTGAAATTTGGTAATTAAGTGGATTAATTCATGTTTTTTTGGTCGCACACTCTGGCAGTTCCACTGAACGAGGACCACTGGATCCATTGTGGCTAGACAAGGAGACTAATTGAGTGAGTTTAGAGGCAACGTTGTCCGGTAGGGGGTTAGGGTTCATTAGAATGATATTTATGATTAAAGTAAGCAGGGTTTCAAGCATATTTTCATTTTGAGGGCCTGTGAATGCAGGTTGACCTAAAGCACCACCATTAAGCATGACCGAAGGTGGGTCAGCAACCAAGTCCCGGTGAGCAGCCCTATCATAGGACTTACCCAATGGAGCACTTGGGCGAGGAGAGGCATAAACGTTTTTAATGTAAGAACGAGTGGGCTGGGACTGAGACAATCCAGAAGAAGAACTGGATTGTGAGGAATGAAAAGAACTAGTATTGGAAACGAACTCCTTGGCAACTTCAGCATAGGAACGAGATACCCGGGGGAACTGCGAAGCAGCTTCTTCATAAGAAATACTATTCTGAGCCATTACTGATTTGATTGAACGCTGTCTTTCTAGTTCTGGGCAACTTTTGCTAGTGGCAAAATGCCGACCAGAGCAATGTAAGCAAGTGGCTTTATCCTGAGTTACATCACATTCTTCTCCAGAATGTTCTTTGCTGCAGCGGAAACACCGAGGCTTAGACCTGCATTGTATTTTTGTATGACCATACCTGCAACACGAGTGACACTGGATTGTAGGGTACTGGTAAAGCTCAACAGGAAGGGCAGTGTAATATAAAAACACCTTATTGGGCAAGGATTGACCCAGGAAGGTAACAACAACGGTCTGGGTGGGCAACCAAGTGACTTTGCCTTCTTCTACATTCTTTCTATTTAGCCTGCGGGCTTTAAGGACAATGCCACAATTAGGAGGTAAAACCAAAGCCTCAGCAAAATTGTCCATAGACAAGTCTGTAGGGACCTGCCTCACAAGTCCCATCCTAGTTACATTGAAAGAAGGGATTGTAGCAACGTACTTACTCATAGTGAGAATCGGAGAAATCATAAACTTATTAGCATCCTCCGCAGATACGAACTCCACGGAAATTTTGTTACGTCCCACACGTTTGACACCGTCAGTCAAAATGTTTGAAAACTTATGGTTGGCTAAGAACTGACCAAACTTAGGGTCTGATGGAAGTACCAGCAGACTGTTCTGGCTCTGAACGAGAAACGTGGACCACATAAGGTCCTTTGTCCAAAGATGTGTATGCTTGGATTGCACCAACAACAATTGAAGGGTGGTTGTAGACCATTTGAATAGATGGTACTTGTTAGATATTGAGTCTGTACTCGTATATAGTCTATGCATTGCATGTTATCTGTGGACCCATTATGTTCGTTCTCTTCTCGATTCGCCGGTTCACGAATCTCCCATGTATTGTGTTGTGCTGTCTTATTAAATTAATTAATCGCTCATAATCAATCTAATTCATTGACATTGTATAATATACTGTATCAAGAAATATTTCGCTATTTAAATATAAAGCAGTTAAGAAGTGATTTGGCGTTTTGAATTTGTTCTCGGCATCCGACACGCTATGCGAGGCAGGTCACTTAAGGTCCTATCCTTCTAACAGATTATGGTCCCAGTTTGCGGGTTCATTGGAATATAAACCCAGAAAGGGTGTTTTACTTTGAGCTCCAGGATGTCGCTGGCTAACGAAAATCGTCGGAGCGATTTATTGGATGGCAGCACAAGTTCCAACAACATAACCTACAACAATATTGAGAAATTGCAAGGGATATCAAACTATCTGAACTGGAAGTTTTCTATACGTATGTTACTTACGCTGGATGGTGTATGGAAGTGTGTTGATGGCACTGACAGTGATGCTGCGCGCGATGGTCGTGCGTTGGCGCGTATCTGTTTATCCATACAGCCTAACCTCTATCAGTTTGTCCGTGACGCCAAAACTTCAAAAGAAGCCTGGAAGAAATTGTCTGATACATTCGAGGACAAAGGGCTTTATAGAAAAGTATTGCTCCTCAGACAGCTTCATAAGACCGAGTACAATAAATACCCTAACATGTCAGATTACATTGAGGGCGTCATGAGCCTTGTCGCACAACTATCTGACATAGGAAAAGTCATAGAAGACGGTGAGATAGCGGAGATTTTACTTTCAGGCCTACCAGAACAATTTGATGTGCTCGTGTCAAGTTTGGAAACTGCGAGTTTGACAAATAATCTTACCAGTGAAGTGGTACGCACTCGACTGCTACAAGAGGATCATCGTCGTAACAATAACAACATAGACGGTTCGGCTCACCTAGCCAACAAGAAGAAACCGGATAAGATTACCTGCTCGTACTGTAAGAAGAGTGGTCACATTGCCAAGCGGTGCTTCAAGAAGAAACGGGACGAGAAAGGAGAAAAAGAAGAAGAACACTCATTGTTCGCTTCAGCCTACTCAGCCTGTAGTTCTGATGAGTTCATCGTGGACAGCGGTGCTACGGCTCATATGTGTGTGGACTCTAGGCTTGTTCAGAACGCTAAACAGAAGAAGTGCACTATTTCTGTTGCTAATGGAGAGCATTTAATGAGTGAAAGTCTTGGTAAGGTTCTTCTTAAGTCTAATGTTAGTTTGGAAAATGTTTTGTTTGTTCCCTCACTCTCTAATAATTTAATGTCAGTAAGTGCAATGACTGCTAAAGGTTATGTTGTTACCTTTCATGATAATGTTTGTAAGATTTACAGTGATTGTAAAATCACAGGCAACCAGGTTTTAACCGCTAGGAAAAGTAATGGGCTATTTAAATTTAAAGTGCAAGGTCGGCCCGCCTCCGGAGTAGGTAATTCTCCTTCCCTTCGATCTATGCAGGGAACAGAGAGTGCCAATGCTGCGTCGTGCGTACCTATGAGTGTATGGCACAAGCGTCTCGGTCATCTTAGTCAGAAAGGTATGTCTGTACTTGGTGGTGGGAATCAGTGTGTTGGTGTCGTTTTTCAGCATGAAGACGGCGTGCCAAGCAGCTGTGTCTCGTGTCTGACGGGGAAGATGCATGAGTCGTCGTTTCCCCGGGCAGCTACGAGGCGTGCTGCTAATCCACTGGAACTGATCCACTCTGATGTCTGTGGCCCGATGCAAGTGAGCAGCTGGGGTGGAGCGCGCTACTTGTTGACTTTCACCGATGATAAAACGAGGAAGACGTTTGGCTTCCTCATGAAGAATAAGTCGGAGGTTAGTTCCCATTTTGTTACCTTTAAAAATACGGTAGAAAAACAGACTGGTTTGCAAATTAAAATCTTACGTACTGATAATGGTACTGAATATTGTAATAACAATTTAACCCACTTCTTGAAAAAGGAAGGCATTATTCACGAGGTATCTGTACCTTATTGCCCTCAGCAAAATGGCGTATCAGAGCGCGTCAATCGTACGGTTTTTGAAAAAGCCAGAGCCATGCTGCAGGAATCGTGTCTGGGTAATCGCTTTTGGGGTGAAGCTGTGATGACGGCTATTTACTTAAAAAATAGGTCCCCCACGTCTGCGTTATCTGATAGAATACCTGAATGTGAGTGGACAGGGTCAAATATTGACCTCAGTCATCTGCGCGTTTTTGGATGTGTTGCTTATTCTTTTATACCTTCTCAACGAAGACGTAAGCTTGATGCCAAGGCACAAAAGCTTATTTTTGTAGGCTATAGTGAAACATGCAAGGGGTACCGATTTATCGATCCACTTGATCCTCGGAAGGCTGTCTATTCTAGGACTGTTACCTTCCTTGAGGATAAGTTTATTGGAAAGGAGACCATGAATGAACGGGGCAAAGAGCATTTTATTTTTCATGACCAGATAAATTTTATTAATAATGATAATAATCAGAATGGTTCTATTGAAAATTTAAATAATAATAATAATAATGAAAATTTGATGATTGCTAATGATGACAATGTAGACTGTGATATTAATTTTAATAATAGTAATACTGTGAAGTCCATAGATATTTCAAATGGGAATCTCTCAATTTCAGATGTGGGTAATACACCACCAACGGGTTCACCACTGTCTGACCTGTACCGCACTACAGAAGATGTTTCTGAGGATGTTGACGGTGATGAAGATGATGTCCCTTGTGGTGCTGTGTCTCCTCTGCCGGCCTCTTCATCTCGAGGAGGAGAGCCGATCACGTTGGATAGGTCTGACGCGTCTAACTCTCGTCCTGTGCGTAGTACTCGAGGTATTGTACCCATGAAATTAAGGGACTATGATTTGTCATCGTTATTAGCAGCTGCAAGTTCATTAGATGAACCACAAACGCTTTGTGATGCTATAAATTCACCTGAAAAGGATGAATGGTATGAAGCTATGAAGGGTGAGTACAACTCCATGATCAAAAATAATGTATGGGAGTTGGTAGAGCGACCTGAGGGTTTAAATGTAGTCAAAAATAAATGGGTCTTTAAGAAAAAGTTTGATGCCATGGGTCAATTTATTAAATATAAAGCTAGACTAGTTGCCTGTGGTTATAGTCAGAAACAAGGCATTGATTATGCCGATACTTTTTCGCCTGTTGTTAGACATTCGACTCTTAGAATATTATTCAGCATTTCAAATCAGTTGGATCTGAATATGGATCACATAGATGTCACCACAGCTTTTTTAAATGGTGAGTTAGATGAAGTAATCCATATGGAGCAGCCGGCTGGTTTTAAATCTGACGATGCTAATAATAATAAAGTTTGTTTACTGAAAAAGAGCATTTACGGGCTAAAACAAGCAAGTCGCATGTGGAATATTAAAATTCATGATGTTTTATCCAAAAATGGGTTCATGCAGAGTAAATGTGAACCTTGTGTATATTGTAAAAAGACCAAGAATGAATATATAATATTAGCCTTGTATGTTGACGATATTTATGTTTTTCATAATGGGTGTATAGATAATATTCTGTTACTATTAAAAGAACATTTTGAAATTCGTCACTTAGGAATATTGAAAAATTGTTTAGGCATGAATGTTTCAATTGGCAAAGGTGTAACTATTCTTGATCAATCTGATTACATAAGGCGATTATTGTGTAAGTACAATATGACTGAATGTAAACCTGTATCCACCCCGCTACCAGTAAACTGCAAGCTGGATAAGTCAGACAAAGATTGTTTAGATGATAATGTTTATCAGTATAGGCAATTGTTAGGATCACTTATGTACCTATGTGTCTGTACACGTCCAGATATCTCATATGCATGTAGTCAATTAAGTCAATACAGTACATGTTTTGATATGAGTCATTGGCACGCTGCTAAGCGAGTATTACGCTATCTTGCAGGAACCATAACTTATGGTCTTCATTTTGTCAAAAGCAATGATTATAATATTGTTGCGTATGCTGATGCAGATTGGGCCAATGATTTGTCAGACCGCAAATCATATACTGGATTTGTTGTGAAAATTGGTGAAAATGTCATCAATTGGGAGGCTAGAAAGCAACGTTGTACGGCTTTATCTAGCACAGAGGCAGAGTATCTTGCTATTAGTGATGTATGCAAGGACATCTCTTTTGTTAGAAATTTCTTGTCAGAAATTGTTGACAAAAACTTTGATGTAACTGTGTTTAACGACAACCAAAGTGCTCAAAAGCTTTTGCTTGTTAAAGAATACTCCCATAAACGAACTAAGCACATAGATTTGCGGTACCATTATGTAAAAGACTTAATACAGGAAAAACAAATTAATGTTAAATACCTGCCTACAGATCAAATGGTTGCTGATGTGTTAACCAAACCACTATGTGGTCAAAAGCATGGTAATTTTGTCAGTAATCTAGAGCTAAGGTCTATTGTTTCAATTTAGTAACCTTATAAGCTTAGTAATTGTAGAGTAGGATTTATTCTTAGGTAGAGTCCCTTTTTCTAAATGTTATAGAGTCCTACTAAATAAGAATGTAGAGTTGTTTTAATGTATAGTCAGAGCATGTAGAGCCAATGTAAAGTAATTAGTTACTCGTTAACTCATGTAATGCATAAGGAGGAGTGTTAGATATTGAGTCTGTACTCGTATATAGTCTATGCATTGCATGTTATCTGTGGACCCATTATGTTCGTTCTCTTCTCGATTCGCCGGTTCACGAATCTCCCATGTATTGTGTTGTGCTGTCTTATTAAATTAATTAATCGCTCATAATCAATCTAATTCATTGACATTGTATAATATACTGTATCAAGAAATATTTCGCTATTTAAATATAAAGCAGTTAAGAAGTGATTTGGCGTTTTGAATTTGTTCTCGGCATCCGACACGCTATGCGAGGCAGGTCACTTAAGGTCCTATCCTTCTAACAGTACTTCTAATTCAGGAGACATAATAGACTTTTTATTAGCGGATACTGAGGCATCAGCCTCCAAGCGGCGTTTAAATCCTGCTACAGTAGGGTTCGATGCGGGACAAGGATCCGGAGGATCTGGGGGGACAGGAGAAGCCGGCAGGTCATAGTAAATCGGCAAGTCAAGATCCATGCTTGAGGTAGGAAGGTAGGTACCCAACCTAACCTCAAGCACAGAAAACTAGCCGCAAATCTAAAACTACAATTAGTTTTGTTTTACCAGTTTACTTAGGGGAAATACAACACTTGGATCAATCAAAATGGAAAATTAATTTGGAAAAACGAGCCAAAATGTGAAAAAATAAAATCAAATCTCTCCAACCGAGTTTACTCGCTAACACTTCCCGAACGAGTCCGCTATTTTTACATAATCTAAAACATACAAAAAAAAATTGTTGACAAATTGATTGACTGACGGACGTGACCATGGATGACGTGCGTGACGCACTATGCACCAAAATGATGTCAAAGTTTTGTTAATGTCAATGTCTCCGACATTAGTTGTCAGATGCTTTTAATTTAAAATACCAGAGATAATAAAATAATATCGAACTAATAAAAAGAAACTTGAAAACTGAAAATATATTCCCCATTTCTATGGCTGAAACAAAACAAGTTTTGTTTCAGCCATAGAAATATGGGGAAGCGTAGTCTGGCCAACGAAAGTTGTCCAAGAAAAGAGGAGGGAATTTTTAAAAATAATTTTTTTAGTGATCCCTGGCTATACACTGCTTAAACGGAGTTGATACTATTAATTATTCAGGTAGTAATTTTTTTTTAGGAATATTTAATAAAAGAGTACCTCTAATTCTGCCTTGATATTATTTTCAAATAAGCCATAATTTTATCTACAGTGGAGGACTATAATTGATGAGCACTTGCCAATATTCGAAATTTATCCGAAAAAAACAACATAGGGGGCTGTGCGTCATAGTTTAAATCGGATTCCAAAAACTCAACACCTGTTAATATTGAATCAGCTGCATTGCTTTCTTCGCTGTAACTGCTATTGTCCCCAAGATGTATTATTTATGAATGGTAATTTGTACTTATATAGTACATCATCAGTGTACTTCCAGTCATCAGCGTATTTAATTTTGCATTTCAGACCTGGGTATTCCTATCTATATTTTTGCTTGCTACTTTTCTCTTCGCTTGACTCAATAGAAGCAAGCTCAATAGAATTCATTCACAATCGTGATTGCGCGGGTTATTCCAAACAAAAATAATGTACTTATTGCAAGACTTATTGCAATGCCTGTGGATGGCGTGACTTTTATTTATCCACATATATTTTACCCACTGGCTGGATTGAACGGAGATCAAACATTCAGAATTTTGTATAAAATTATTTAATTTATAAATTATGTACCTACCTAATAGGTAATTTTATTTTAATACCATTAGGTACCTACTGGTGAATCGGTGATGCAAGGAATTCTACTGCGATCATAAATCTATTGTTGGTCGAATAAATTCTAACGCGATTTTTGGTTCAAAGACTGCCTTAGGACCGCAATGTACGATGAAATGAGGTCATCCATTTTGTAGCCCAGAGATGTCTCGCACAGGATCTTAGTTCCTCTCAGGAAATTACCCATTGTCATGTGGAAGAACGTGTTGCCAGATGACCAGTTTGATAGTTGCGAGAATGGGTGTGTGACAAGAACATCCTGAAACAAAGGCAGTATGATTTAGATGAGTATGATATCGTCATCGTAGCAGCATGCACAAATTTATGCTAGAAAACAACTTACCCGACTTTGTGGGTGGATGACGCTAACGCCATTCCTATTTATACCGATCACGACCATCTCGGGATACGACGGATCAGAAGTCTGCTTCACTTCGAAGAAAGCAGTTCCGAACGTAGGCATCTGGTATATCTTCTTCAAGAACTGCTCTTTCGCTTCGTTTTCGGTCATCACGCCATGTTGGAGGTACGCAGCCGAGATTTGCGATTTCCAGGTTGAAGTAGATTGCACGCGAAGCATATCGGGGGGTATTAGATCCTCTAGCATTTGCGGTATTTGGGATAGCAGAGATTGGTCGCCCCCAAATCTCGCTCTGAACACAAGCGCTGCTAACTCAACAAGCTCCTGTTTAGACGTTTTATGGTATCCACGAAGATATTTTGGTAGCTCTTGAGGGTAGTAGAATATTTGATCTGCGAATTTATCTCTACCGGGGACAGTGTTTATCCAAAGTTTCTTCATGAAGAATATTTGGTAATTCATTTGCACTTGAGAGCTAGCTGAAAAAAGAAAGGAAACTTAAGAACCTATCCGTACCGTACATACTGTAATTATTATGCTAGACGCAACCTTAATATTAATAAATATGGTGGACAATTCACACAACACTATCTATAAGTATAGTACCCTGGTTGATTTTCTTACCTCCTCGAATGGGCCGAGTTTGTTTCATCCATTCAACCAGCTCGTGAACGAAATCAAAGAAGTAGTAGTTATCCGGAACCGAAAACACCTTGTCCGCAATCTTCACGAACAAACTAAATCCATCGCTGTTCTTTAAATTCAATCTTCCAGTAATCTGTTCACATAGATCTCTTGCTTTCGTCGCTGAGTCGACTTCAAACGCTTCGTCTGTATCGTCAGGGAAGTAGACTTTGTGGTATATTTGCATGCTTCTATGCTGGATAGCTTCGACTTCAACAACATAAGGCGCGTACATCCTAGGTCCACTTTTCTGTGTTCTAAACACGCGCTTCAAACACTCCTTGGCAATAGGATGTGGTCGCGTTTTCAAGAACTCTACCAGTTCCTTGATTAGTGTTTGGCCGCAAGCGAACACACCAGTCACTAGCCACATCAACTCCCATCCACGTTCCTCACTCAACTGTATTCTATTATTCGTCAGTTGCTTCATCAACTGGCAGTACACTTCGTCGCGCAACAACGGTTCTGTTATTGCGCATCTGAATATTTCATCAGTATATTCGGTTGTAGATCTGGATTTGGGAGCCGGTAGATCTCCCATGTATTTTAAGATTCCGTAGTAAGACGATACCGCAGATTTGCCTACAGTTTCGTTGTCTATTAATTTCCTCAATAACGGTTTTCGCAGTGGTTCTCTAGAGTGTACCCACAAGTCTCCTGCCATTGCTTTCTTTGCAGTCGTCAAGGTTGTCTGCCTCGAAACACTTGCATAAAGATCGTCATTCGCCCTGAAATGTTCCTTTGCATACTTCTCAAGTGTGTGCATTCTCTTTCGTTGGATTGTATTGTATTTGGATTGCGATTTCTTTCCCAAATTAACATTTCCTTTCTTGAATACTTCTAATACTGTGCTGGATGGCAAAGTCATTGTAGGAACGATATAGACTTGCTCGGTAGGGAATAACCCTTCTTGGCCGTTACATGCGCCATGACCCCATGTAGAATGCATGAGGGTCTCACCAGTACAATCTTGTAGTAACTTTATCAGATCACCTTTTTTATATTCCAAGAATGATGATGCGTCAGTATATCCTTCTGATTCAGTTTGGGCAATCGCGTATATCGATCGGCGTTTTAATCCGTCGATAAGGAAGATTATAAGCGAACTCATTTCACTTGCATCAACACTTCTGAATACAAATTCTTCCTGGTGTATTGTTCGAATCGTGACTCTTCCCAAATTCTCGTATTCATCATCTTCATTGTAAGCTACATACGTTACTTCAGCGTAAGATATTTCAAGAAGAATATGTTCGAGTTGATCTACAATATAAACTCCGGTCCAATTGACAGCTATTATAACTAGATCTTTGTTTATCGTTTCACCTTTTAGCTTCATAGCTTCGAAAAACCTCGAGAAAAGCATAGGCCATTTTAACTTAGAGAATATAACAATGTCTTCCTTGCATTTCAAGGGATCTATCTTCGACTGAATACTTTGCGATGACTCAAAAGCTTTCGTCACGAGATGTTCCCATTTGGTTAAAGCAGCATCATTCGATTGGATGAATTGGTTTGGAATGTAGTTGACTATTACTTTTCGTAGAATATTTGGATCAATCCTGGCTCCATATTCGACGTAATGTTGCTGAGCTGCAATCATAGCTAGATCTTTCTCTGAATCACATCTGTACTCTCCGAATTTTACTCCCTTAGCCACTTGGTAGTAAATTAGATTAGTGGCTACTGGATCGTCTACTGGGTTATGCCACGGAGTGAATACTTCTTTTCTGTAGAAAAGCCTCCATGGCGCGTTCTTTTCAGGCGTTCCATGTTCTTTGGCAAACTGTTCACACTGCGATATAGCGTCCATTATATGCTCTCCTTCACTTCCAAGAGATAAAACTTTGTCATACAAAGTTATATACAACGAAAACCCAAACGTATCAGTCAGCCCTATATTATCTGCGATTTGCTGGCAAATTTCTTCAGCGGTTGTTGCAGAGTCCGATTGGATAGTCTTCATAGATTCGTCCATCAATGTAACTGTTAAGTTTATAGGCTTCTTTGTTTTGGTAGCTTGCAGTTCTAGCCAGCTCGGCGGCTGAGTTCGAGGACCGTTTTTGAAAGTCCTTACAAGTCTTCCTTCGCAGTAAGGCGCGTAACCAGGTGGCCCTGAGCGGATGAAGTTGCGTAAATATTTAACAAATCGCTCCGAAGGCGGGAAGCAACCGATGCATAAGGATAGAAGGATCCAACCACGGGCGTGTGAGGCTTTAGATGGATTATTGGTAAGCTGTTTGCATAGCTGGCTTAGTATTTCATCACTGAAATAAATACAAATTTCGTCAAAAAAATTGCAGGACCAAAATTGCAGCCAATTTATTTATGTTTAAGGTGGGCTTCCTATGCAAAAAAATAACAGGCAACAGTGGTACTTAGAGCAAGAACTTACCGAAGCTCTTTCCTAATTATTCCATGCCCAATGATAAAGTGCAGCTTTTCCAAGTTGGTGCTTCGCCGTGAGTTCAGCCAAGAGCTGTACATGTCGTTTGTAATCTCGTCATTCATCAAATTCTGCATGAATTCTTCGTTCAGTTTAGTCTGCTTCTTCAACGTTTTTGACATCATCTTGTTTTTATTACTTTCATAAGAGTCTTTTGCTAACAATTCCTGTTAAACAGAGTTTGTTTTTTAGTTTTTTTTCCTCGATTTTAATTAAAATATTTTAATAAGTATATTTTTTGTAACAGATTGTTAATGTGTTATTTATCAGAAATTCATTATCGTAGAAATTTGATATAGTTTTAATAAATGAGAAAACATCGAGTTCAAAAACCATAGCTTCTGGCGAAACAATTGAATGCCTACTGTAACTATTATGACCCAGTTCTTACCTCAAATTCTTTACTCTTCTGGAACGCCCTCCCAACAGTATCAGTCAGCTTAGTCATAACGGGCACGTTGTCTATCTTATCATCAGCATACTTTGGTTCTGCCAAGTCTCCCATGAACCGCAGAATGGTGACCCACAGAGCTTGAGCAGCGACTTTGTCCATAGGTGAGGGTAGCTCTAAAAGAGCATTCTTAAGAGGCTTTCGAGAATACTGATGACTGGTGTTGCCAATGAAGTATGTGGCTGCGAATTTCCGGAAGTTAAATTCGTCAAACTGCTCTTCGTCTTGTTCTTGTGGGATTGGTATCACACTTGCGACCTGAGGCCTAGCTGTGGTGGACTGAAAAATAAAGATGATACTGAGGTCAAAATGTTTCTAGCTTTAAATAGCAATCCACTATTTTGGCTGTGGTGCCATATAGGCTATGAGATTAAATAGTGCCTAGCTCGCTCACTGCCTGTGTTTGCTTGTGATACTGAGATCTAAAACACAAGATAGAAATAACGCCGTGGATAGATAGATACAAAATATTAAGCTTTATTTTCAACAGTGCTCGGCATTACAGTCTTAAACCCATTCCACTGTTTTTCATGTGAAAAATAAACAAATATGCTCACCACTCCAAATCCAGTACCACGAACGGTGCCAGCTGGTGTGGCGCTGTCTTTAAGGAAACCAAAGACGTCATCGACATATCTATCATCTATCGCGTTGACATTATGCGTGTGATCGTCCACCATCGGCAATTCTTTAGCTATCCATATCGACCTCATCAGTTCATTATACTTCGTCTCATGGTCGTCTTCAGCCGCTTTAACATCACTAGCCTTTTGCATAATAACCTTATCACGTCTGATTTGTGCTAACTGCGCTTTCAGAATATGACCCTTCTCTTTTACCAATTTTCTTATTAGGTATCCTCGAGATTGAGCTTGTAATTTCTTGAAGAATATCCTCAAGTTTATGAAAGTCTTTCTCAACTCCCGCGATTTGATAACTGCCTGTATTCGCAAGTAGCCTCTTCGCATAGCCAGGTATTTCTTTCTGTAGCCTCTTGCACGGAAGTTTTTCTGGATTATCAACGCTGCTACGCGTAATTTTAGGAATCTAGTACGGTAGATAAACCTCCTCGCATTCGCCTGTACTCTTATCACTGCTGTAATCATGACCTTGTGTCGCAATTCTTCTAGAACCGCGTCGTGGTGATCTTTGAGGAACACTTTGGTATGGCCAAGTCTGAATTCTTGGTCTTCCAGAACCATGCTGCAGATTTTCTTCGAAGCGCTTTTACAATCAGTTTTCTCTGCCGGCGGGATGTCAGGGACTATGAGACGGTATCGGTGAACGAATTCTGAGTACGAGTGGCGAATGGGGAAGCCTGCTTGTCTTATTTTAGCTGTCTCCATCAACCCTGCATATCGGAGTTGTCTGACGCAAAGTGGCCGATCAAAAAGCTGTAACATAAAGAAATGTTAAACTCCTGATTATTTAACTACTCGTGTGTACATAATTATATAAATAAAAGTCACAAGTGTTAAAAAACAACCGCAACATTACCCGTGGTTTTTTTAATTCATTAGGTTTGATACACCGTACAAAGAATGGATGGCACGCGTACAAAGTTTTCATCAACGCATCTAATGAAGTTTTGAACTGATGGCTCAAAGATACTGCTTTGCGATTCCCACTTTGCGAACTGGTTATTTCATTTATGAATAAGCTTTTAAGGAATTGATTGCTTGAATCGTGTAACATGTCTTTAATGTCTGCTGTAAGCATGTCTCTATTTTTATCCAAAAATCCTGTGAAAATAAAAAGTATTAAATTAACATCTTCAAAAAGCACTATCCCACAACGATTCATTACAAAACAATTTCTCTTTCTTTAAGTAATTTTTTAATGCTCACCTTTTACTTCGTACAAGACATCGCCAGCGAAATGCTTTACTCCAAAATGATGCTCATGAGTCGACTTTGGCGTAATGTAACAGCTTTTTGTGCTATGATTGTTGTTTAGCTTAGACAACAGTGTCAAATCTGTTCCTTTGGGAAAGCGAGACTCTTCGTCAATCAACGCTAGCAAATTCATAGGCTTCAGTCCTATCACGTCAAGATTCTCCTGGTTGTCGATGTAGTTGATATTATCCCATGTGATCCCCTCCTTCTCATACTGCTCTTGTTCAATCTTAAAGATATGCTTAACGAAAAACTGTTGCAAGTTCTCATTTGCGTAGTTGATACACAGTTGTTCAAAACTGTTCGACTCAAATTTTTCAAAGCCGAAAATATCTAATATTCCAACAGATCCGCTTGAAAGTTGCTGGTCTTTGAACAGGGTTTTGTTTATCATATCGACGATGTACACAAAGATGTGTCCATATATTGCTTTGACCAGAGAGTCTCGGCCCTCGGTAGCAGCTGCAATCGTTAGTGTAGAAATTACTTTGTCTCCGTGAGCGACGAAGGTCTTCCTCGTCAACGCATCGCAAAGAGTGGTTTTATTCACTCCGAGAAGCGACGCTATTCTGTTTGCGTTTATAGAATCTGCCACATCAGACGATTCAATGTTGTTAAAGTTGAATGCCTTGAATTTTAAGTTTCCGATGTTTAGAATTGCAGCCAGTAGACCGAAGATACCCCAAACTTCATCATCAGGAAAGTTGAGCACTTTAAAAGCTGACCTGATATCGTTAAATTCGACTCCATCATTGCGACCGTCACAGGTCAGCATATTCCCAGAATTCAAATAGGCGTAATCTTCAGGGCGTCCTAGTTCAAGCTTCTTCTTTTCATCTGCGGACAATCCAGTCACAACAGAGTAAAAAATATGGTAATTTCTTTCTCCTTTGTTTTGGAAAACAATGCGTGACTTTTCCAGTAAATACTGGTCGATGTTCCCCCCCTCAATGATCCCTTTTCTACTGAAGTAAATGTTCACATATTTTCCGAATCTAGAGGAATTGTCGTTTCGGACAGTTTTGGCGTTTCCGAATGCTTCTAAAATGGGGTTGGTTTCTTGGATTTGTTGTTCTATCCATGAATGCTTGCCGCTGGCTGCTGCCAGGTATTGGAGTAAGAGCTTCGTGCTCTCAGTCTTTCCAGCACCACTTTCCCCACTAAAAACAGGATAGATAGATCACATCTAAAGATAGATCTTAGATGGAAGACAAGTAAAATAATTAGCTACTACTTGGAAGGTGAATCACAATCGCAATCAAATACCTAAGTAGAAGTAGGTATATACTTCGCTATCTATCTATTCATAACGAATCTATCTACCTAAGGTAAGTAACCTTCTTCAATTAAGTAAACTGCATCGCATCGGTATCATAATGTACAGTGAACTTCTTGGCTTACCTAATCACAATGCATTGATTGGATGAAGTGTCCATAAGGGCTCGATAGGAATTGTCACCAATAGCAAAAATGTGAGGTGGTATTTCCTCCATCCTCCTTTCCTGATAGAAATGAATCTGATCCATCGTATATATCGGCAGGATTTCATAAGGGTTTATTGCTATCAACATGGATCCCGTGTAGGTCTGGAAAAACATCATAAAAACTTAAGGGTTCTTTTTAGAAGGTCAGAAGGTCAAGGAGGTTGCTCTCAAGAAATGCCTGGAGAAAAATGCATACCTATGCAATGTCGTATGCAATGTCTGATAGACACAGGGTTCAACATACTTAGTTAATTTAACTACTACCGACGTAAGGACTTAGAAAAATAATCGGTGTTACCGGGGGCATGATTTTGGGTCCCATATTACTGATTGTATATCCTATCCGGTATGCATGTTTAAAAACTTACGTAAATCAGCTGCTGATTATACCGCAGATGCAAATTCCTCATAATGGTGTACTCCTGTAGTTCCCCGAGGGTGATCATATCTTCCACCCCGAACCTCGACGTTGAATGTAGCGGTTTGATAACATCGCTGATTTGTGCGATTATCTTTTTTCCGTCATCATCTTGGACCTCTATCTTATCTCCTGATGTGTTGAGGAGTTTTACGGCCACGGGGATGTCGAATTCCGTGTTGCCCTGCGGTTTCAGCCAGACTAGGTCCTGGAAGTCAAAGTCAATGGTTTTTACTTTAGAGTAATATTAAGCAATATGCTTAGTTTTTTTTAATATGTTGAGACTGATTATTTATAGCTTCAGTACAGTAGGGTGTGATAAAAGTAAGACAGTTACGTAGGTACTTTAACTAACACATCATGAAGAAAATGCTCTAAAACTTATAATAGTACATTATGATATAAGTGCGGTAAGTTGAAAATTACAGCCGAGGCGTTATTGAAGCCCGAGCCGTAGGCGAGGGCTACAAGAAAGCAGAGGCTGTAATTATCAAAGCGCACGTATGTCATACGACGTTCTAAAACACATTTGCGAGGAAATAAATAAAAATTAAACGAATAAATTGTTTATCACTTGTTAAAGCAGTTAGAGAATTTGAAATGAAATGAAATGACATAACAGATTGTAAATGACATTTCATTTAATTTCATTCCAATTCATCCCGTTTCATTCAGTTTTATTCAGTTTCATTCAGCTTCATTCTGTTTCATTCGGTTTCATTCAGTTTCATTCGGTATCATTCGGTTTAGTTTTGTTTCATTCCGTTTCATTCGGTTTCATGCAGTTTCATTCGGTTTTATTTAGTTTAATTCAGCTTCATTCAGTTTCATTAAGTTCATTCGGTTTCATGCAGTTTCATTCGGTTTTATTCAGTTTCATTAATTTTCATTCAGTTTCATTCGGTTTCATGCAGTTTCATTCGGTTTTATTCAGTTTCATTCATTTTCATTCGGTATCATTCGGTTTCATTCGGTTTCATTCAGTTTCATTCGGTTTCATGCAGTTTCATTCGGTTTTATTCAGTTTCATTCGGTATCATTCGGTTTCATTCAATTTCATTCGGTTTCATGCAGTTTAATTCGGTTTCATGCAGTTTCATTCGGTTTCATTCAGTTTCATTCGGTTTCATTCGGTTTAGTTTTGTTTCATTCCGTTTCATTCGGTTTCATGCAGTTTCATTCGGTTTTATTTAGTTTAATTCAGCTTCATTCAGTTTCATTAAGTTCATTCGGTTTTATTCGGTTTCATGCAGTTTCATGCGGTTTTATTCAGTTTCATTAATTTTCATTCAGTTTCATTCGGTTTCATTTGGTTTCATTCGGTATCATTCGGTTTCATTCCGTTTCATTCGGTTTCATGCAGTTTAATTCAGCTTCACTCAGTTTCATTAAGCTCATTCGGTTTCATTCGGTTTTATTCTGGAATGAAACTGCATGGAACCGAATGAACGGTTCCATGCAGTTTCATTCGGTTTCATTCAGTTTCATTTCATAAATTTAGCATCTTGATAAACCGTACGTTTTACCTTAATATGAAAGCAACCCGTGCGTTTTACATTACATTACCGCACTAGTGCGTAATGACATATATAACGATACTGAAATTAGTGGAATAAGAGACCCTTTTCGAGCAAATGTGTTATAAAAAGTATTGCCAAAAATAACACTCATGAATTAGAACCAGATATGGTTCTAGTGACAGACTAAATAAAAACATCACTTGCGAAATGATTCATTCCTGCTAAAACACTTTAGCAATGTACCTACGTACCTATTACCACCTACATGCACTCACTCTCAACCTTTAAAAAATTAGAAAGAATTGTGAGACTTACCGACAACCGCGCTCGATCACCCATCGTAAACTTTTGAGATTCACCTCGCACAAAAATTTAAAATTACTTTCAAAACGTCCATAGGTGTCGTGTAAATTCCGCTGTAAGACTGTCGAACTTATCGGGGCGGCGTTATCCTTAATAGATAGCAAGTGGTTATCAGTACTATTTAGAGATAATACGAGAACCACCTTAATACTTATCTTAAAAATTTGATTTTCTGATATTAGTAATTAAGTAGATGATGGTATATATTATTTATAAGAAAGTTGTGTTACTTTCACTCAAGAACGGCTGAACTAATTTGCCTGAAAATTAGTGGGAAGGTAAAGGTAGCTTAGAACCAGGAGACGGACTTTTTATCCCGTAATGGGAATGGGGCGAGCAAAGCCGCGAGTGGCCGCTAGTTTGTCATACATTCAAAATATTTTATGGCTATGGTTGACAACACAAGGGCATTAGTTGAGTATTTATAATTCTTAAAAATAAGGAAGTACAGTGCTTTTTAACTTATCTTTAAGGAAAACCATTTTTAAGATAAGCTCTATAAACAAGGTCACAATTGCATTAGTAAATACAAATTTATTTAAAAATATTACATTACATTAACTCTAATTTATTTTAATTTACTTCTTCTTTTCATCTTTCTCTTTCTTCTCCGCTTTTATTTTATCCTCCGTTTTTTTATCATCTTTATCATCCTTCTCTTTCTTGTCATCCTTCTTTTTGTCCTTATCTTCCTTCTTTCCTTCCTCAGCATCACGGTTTGTAATCTTATTATTAATGAGATTATGTAAAGCGATGATTGATCTAACAAGTGCAGCAAGGTAAACAACCAGAGACTGGTCATTTGTTTTAATGTAAAGGTTGTCAATGAACTTATCGTTTGCTATATCAGGTAGTAAATTAAAGATGTCTTGGAGCTGGTAGATGATTTGATGGTTCATCGGTAGGGATCCTTGGCCAACCTGGGTGAGGTAGTCTCGGATCTCACTTAGCTGGGAGTGGAGACCTCTCAGGCCCAGCAATTGGTTTGTTATTCTTTGAGACAGACTTCCAACAGTTGTGTCCTTGATATCTCTTAGAAGATGTTCCACACCGACTTCCTCAGCCTCCTCTGCCCCTATTTCACTAGGTACATGCTCAAAAGTTCTTGTGGTTGGAGTACCGTCATCATGGACTTCTTCCACAGCCCGGTAAGCTTCTGTCGGCAGACCCAAGTCTTTAGGCTTAGCATCAATGATGACCAGGACAGAGTTGGGGCAGTAACGCCTGATGAGCTCATTAATAGCTACATCATTCTGGTGTAGTTTTGGTCCAGTGTGGTACCAGCCCACCACTTTTTCTCTGGCGTTTACTTTCTTGAACATGCCATACATATTCTCCAGGTAATCATGGTCTAGGAACCACACTGACTTGTCTTTGTCATCTTCATCAAAGGGCACTGGAATGAATAAAATATATCTATAAGTCTGAGACATACAATGAAGTGTAGGTAGAACAATATCTGAACGATTTTAAATGAATTTTAACCAATACAATGATTGAATATAATTCAATTCGAAGGCTTTTAGAGAAAATTGGATATGAAAGTTCAGATTCTGCTGAAGCCTCAAACAAGAATGTTATGCTATGTCATCCTCAACTAACCTGCAAAGCTATTTGATACATCTAGGACACCCTTGGCTCTCCAACACCCCAGCAGCACTCCGACTACGCGCTTCTGGTTGCCTATTTTGCCCATTCGGTTAAAATGATCCACGACGCTCAGTAGCACCAATGGGTGAACAACCACTTTCGTGGTAACTACTTCTTGACCAGGCATTTTGAAGACTCCAAACGCTCGTTGTGAGCTGAATTCTTGAAAGAGCAATGGATTTGCTCAACAATCGTACGAAATAACACCGTAAACCACGAAAATTCTACAAACTCAAATCCTCAGCCGTCGATCAAACAAAAGTAAATTTTTGACAGTCATTCATTACAGGTTTTTTTTATTTGGTAGGTGGAAAAAGCTATAACCTTGTGACGATACTACCTCTGCTTTTGCTGTCAACATAAAATATAACTAATTACTTGATAGATAGTGCTAGAAAAATATGCTTATATAGCATTTCTAATTGAGATTAAAGCAATGAAACTAATTACAGGTGCATGGAAATCCATGACTGACATTGACAAATAGCCACGAGACAGCTGACTTGACAGTGATATCACAGTGACAGTGACAGACTGAAAAAAATCCTGTTGAAAAAATGTGCAATTTTCAAACTAGAAAATAGAAAATGTAATATTGATCTGAATGAAACAGTTTTAGTTCTTAGTTGTTTCCATTGTTTCGGCAGACACATACACATACAATACAATCACTCCGACCTTACCTACATAGTTTACCAAGTCATTATCTTGCCTGCAAATTATCGCCTACGGATCCACCAAGAATGTCAACTAGAACCGTAACCTTCGTCACGGGCAATGCTAAAAAACTGGAGGAACTTAGAGCTATTCTTGGCAATAACTTCCCCCTAGAAATAATCAGCCATAAGCTAGACCTTCCAGAATTGCAAGGAGAGATAGCAGAGGTCTCAATAAAGAAGTGTCAAGAGGCTGCAAGGCGATTGAAGACACCAGTGTTGGTTGAGGATACATCGCTATGTTTCAACGCTTTGGGCGGTCTTCCCGGTCCCTATATCAAATGGTTCCTTGAGAAGCTGGAGCCTGAAGGCTTACATAGATTGCTGACTGGATGGGAAGATAAATCAGCTGTAGCTGTTTGTACCTTCGCCTATTGCTCCGGCAACTGTGAAGACTTAGATGTAGTCCTGTTTCAAGGTAAAACAAATGGTAATATAGTTACTCCCAGAGGAACAAGAGATTTTGGGTGGGACTGTATTTTCCAACCGGAGGGCCATGAGGAAACTTATGCTGAACTACCTAAAGAAGCAAAGAATTTAATATCTCATAGATACAAAGCCCTAGAAGAAATGAGAAAGTACTTTAAAGGTTTATAGTGACTTTGAATTCTCATATAGTACAAATACCTACAATTTCCTTAATTTTACTGATGTTTTAGTTAATAAATGATACTGTTTCGTTACAGAAAAACCTTCTTTTGATTGACTTGAAATCATCGCTGTAAAATATTCAAAAGAATCAGGTATGTAGTTATAAAACCAGATTTTGAACAATCTATTTATTTAAAACGAAAATAATACTAGTTACACGGAGCTAAACCACTAAATAATAATAAAATAAACCAGCTGTAACTAATGATAACTTAGGAGATATGGATATAACACTACTTGCATGCACTCCGGGTGCAACATAGGGCTCCAAATTGGTATTATTGTAGTTCTTGTAATACCACTCCTTGCCATCCACTTGTCTCGTCCTAGTGTTTCCTAAACTCATGCTATCTGAAAATCGAGTCTTTGCTTCTCTATTCGACACTGGTGAAAAGCTATCCCTTAAGTCGCTTTGCTGTATATTACGGTCAGCGACATCATGCTCCATATGTGGCATATTCACTTTAGTTATAGTTGCAGGTCTTTTGCCATAACTAATTGCAGCAGCTTCTGCATTCTTGGGTAAAAGAACAGCTGACAGAGCTGTAGGCTGACCTTCTATATGTTTCTTCATTGGAGGCTTAGAAGTTACAGATGTGGAAATTGAATATGACATTGTACTAGATTCCATCCAAGCTTCAGATATATCATTTGTTGTATCAGTTGTGATCAATAACCCTTCTTTTTCAGTTGCATGAGTGATGGTCACATTTGATTCCATCAAGTTGTACTTACTCATATTGTTTGGGTTAATTTTCTGTTCCTCTATATTCTTAGTTCTGTTGTAAGCAATGTGAGTGCTGTTATCATCATCCACAAATGCTTCAAGCTCATGTATTTCACTCTTTACTTTATGATTAGTTGTATTACTATCAAATCTATTAATAGTTGGTTTTGTTGATACTTCCATCATGGTTTGTTCTGTGCTTCCTTTCGAGCTATATCTTGAAATGCCTTCTTGACTGGCTGTCACCTCTGTCATCTTAACTGTTGGGTCTGGTATGGGCATGAAACCTCCTGACGTGGTTGGTAGCATTGGCGAAAACCCTCCAGTTTCGAATTTTGGCGCTTCAGTTACTTGGTATATTTTGCTGCCTTCAGCATTTTTGTTGACTGGCCAATCTATCTTACGGCCAGTGTTCAATAATTTGCCGACGTCAATCGCTGGTAAAGGCATACCGAAAAACGTAAATCCACCGCCAGGAGGTTTTGACGTTGGCGCTGGTTTTTTATGAGTCAAATTTTTTGTTCCTGCATAAAGCACCGGTATGCCCCCTAAATTGTCGTGAGTTTTGTTATTCATCATGCCTATTTCGTTCTTGATTCCTTCAATAACGGTCTCATTGAGCGGGTAGTCCACGTAATCATCGTAGAAGTAATCGGACTCTTCGGGTGATGGTCTTCCATTGATCTTATTGGTATGGTAATTGTTTTTTATTTGCGTAGCGTAGTCTTTTATTTTGTCCAAAGAAGAGAATACTTGCGATGTTGCGAGATTAGGAAGAAGTGCTTCATTTTCGTGCGTAGTGCAAGATCTATAATCGTCTTCAATGGAGGAAATATTAGGACAGTCGTTTCGTGAAAACGGCATTCTCTTTACGTATGTTCCGTCTGCACACTTAGGACCAATTGATGTAGATTCAGAAAGCCAGGATTTCAACCAGATAATGGCGCAGTTACAAATCAACGGATTACCTGTAACATAAAAAAAAATCTTAGGTATGCATAAACTATTCAGGATTGAGGAGCAAGGTTTCTCCTCAAAGTTCCCTATAATACAACTTACCATCAATGTCCAAAATTGCGATGTTGTTTCTCAGTTTAGCGAAAGTGCCTTCCGATATCGTAGCTAATTTATTTTGCCTCAGCGAAAGAACTTTCAATCTGGTCATGAAATCAAACGGCTGTCCACTGATATAGCAAATTATGTTGTTGTCAAGATTTAGTTCTACCAACCATTCCATGTACTGGAATGATGCTCTTGTTATCTTAGTAAGCTTGTTGAAGCTAAGGTCTAACACTTCCAGAGAACTGAGTTGCCGCAGCCCTGAATTGTCGATGTTTGTCAATTGGTTGTTGCTTAGATTCAAATATTGAACCAATGGCAAGTCCTCGAAAGCCCGTGCTGAAATGTATTGCAATCGATTTCCTTGTAGTTCTATGATCTTCAATTTCGGAAGGTTTGAAAATGCATGATCTGGTATGTCAATGATATGGTTTCTTCCTAAATATACTGAAACTAGGCTTGGTAGGTTTGATATCGCATTCATATGGATAATTTCTAAATGATTGCTATCCAAATCAATTGTTTCTAGATTCCTGAAGTCTTTGAAGCTTCCAGTACGTAGTTCAGTTATTTTATTGTGTGGCAGTTTTATGCTCTTTAATGTATCGATATTATTGATAGAGTTTCCATCAAAATGCTTAATATGGTTGAAACTTGCGTCTAACACCTTTAATTTAGAAAGCATATTCAGGGACACTGGAAGTTCGTTGAGACTATTTGACGATATGTTCAATATCTCTACATCTAAGGCTTTGTTCACTATGTTAGGGCTTATAGATTTTAGTTTGTTTTTACTGAAATCCAAGGCATGCAAAGCGGCGTTTTCTTGAACTGCCACAAAGTCGAAGTTTTCAATAGTGTTGCCGTGCAAGTTAACTTGTTTCAGATGTATAAGTTTGCTGAAGCTTTTTGGGTGCACTGAAAGTATTTGGTTGTCGCTTAGATCTAACAATTCTAATCGTTCTAAATCACTAAAAAACGACGTGTCTATTTGCCGCAAACCGTTTCGACTCATGTACAATCTGTGTAAGTTATGCAGAGTTTTCATGCTACCGTGCGGTATCTTCTGTATTCCGTTGCTTGAAATATCCAAAGTTCTCAATGATGGCAAATCTAAATCTGGTGATGGTGGCACTGGAAGACTCGTTATTTGATTTCTTTGTAGATATAACTTTTCCAAACCTCTCGGCAGACCAGGTACGAACTCTATAAGTCTGTTAGAGCTTGCATCCATTTCATACAAATTTGCTAGGTTTCTGAATGTGGCTGGATGCAAGGATACTAAAGCATTACTTGAAATATTAACGTACTCCAGTAGTGGGGACTCCATGAAGGTGATAGGGTCCACCAATGTGAGCTGATTATTACTGAGATTTATTCTCCGTAAAGCTGGAAGGTTATACAGTAGTTTCGGTTGTAATCGTTTGAAATAGTTGTATGATAAATCCAAACCTTTGAGAGCGGGCAAATTCCAGTAAGGTCCTTCATTTTTATCAGTCAATGAGTTGTTGCTCAAATGTAATTCTCGCAAAGCTGGCATTGCCATGAACGCATCTTCTTGTATATACTTTATGCTGTTTTTATTCAGATGTAGCCTTTCCAAGCTAGGATGACCTCTTAGAGCCCCTCTTGGTATTTCCTGAAGTAAATTGTCGCTTAAATCTAAAAACTTGAGTCTTGGCAAAGCGTCCAGTAACGCTCTAAATTCCGAAATGAACATTATTTGATTCCCGATGAGCGAAAGCTCCTCTACTCCACTACCCGACTGTTGCATGAACGATTCAGGGTGTATTTGATTGATCTTATTGTAATTTAAGTCGACTACTCGGAGCTTTGGTACTCTATGTAAAGCCCCGTGGTGAATAACGTGTATTCTGTTGTTCGAGAGGAATATTTTCTCTAGCATAGGTTGATCAACGAATGCGCCTTCGTTGAGTTTGTCAATAAGATTGTGGTTAAGATTTAAAATAGAGAGCATTGGTAGGTCTCTGGTTGCTCTTCCGACCATTGTTGCATCCGATATCATATTATCTTTCAGTGAAAATTCTTCCAATGATGGGATCAAAGAAAGAGCTCGCATATGTATTTGGTTGATGCCACAATTAGTTATTTCCAATTTTCCTAGTTTTGGAAGGTTGTATAGAGCATTTTCTTTGAGAATTCGAAGATTTGGACTTCCTTGTATGAAAAGTTTTTCCAAGTTAGGTAAATTGTCAAATGTTCTTTCGTTTATTGCGTTCAAACTGCCAGACTGTACGTTGATATATCTCAACTTCTCCATATTTTTAAAGGTGGGTATTCTTTTCAAATTGTGCGATTGTATTGTTAAGGCTTGTAGGTTTTGTAGTTTTAGCAAACTCTCTGATGGTATATTTCTCAGATCATTTTCTACTATAAATATCTCAACTAGATGTTTTTCCTGCGTTTCCAACCAGGCTGCTGATAAGCGTTCCAGACCATTATGTCGTAGCATTAGCCTTAGTATCTTCACATTTTGGAATAACTTTCCTGGCAAAGATGGAAGATAGTTATTCTCTATTATTAGCTCATCAATTGGTTTCTTTATAAACTGTCCAACTTTTTGGATTCCTTTGGATACTTGCAGTAAGTCACTATGCGTGCACCTGAAATGGGAAATTGTCTCGTTATCATTTATCTAGTCTCATAATGTTTCAACTTAGTTTAAACAACGTACCATATTTGTATATCTTCATGCCTGTTTGTGCATATGCATGGCAGTATTGATTCTGGACTTGGGCATATCGTTGTTTGCCCAAGAGCCACCGGAAGAGTCGTGAGTAACAGCCATAAGGCTACCTCTTCTGTCTTGAAGAACATTCTTCCCAATCATCTGTGAAGATCATTGTAGCATATTTTTACTTTAACACAGTCTTTTTTCCAAATCCGCAGTATCTGAAATCATAACAAGTCATCTTAAATTGATTGTAGGTTCGGTAAGCTGTTATTCACATTGGGTATGTTACTACACCGGATATGATGATATAAAACCGCAAAATTGTATTCTTGATTGTGAAAAGAGTGGTTGGTTAGATAAATGTAACGATAAATTGCGATAAGATTTAGAATTCAAACCGCATTTTTCGTCCCTTGCGTTACGCCTAGCGTCAAGGACCGACACTAATGAAAACAATGCAGTCGGAAAACAATAGCCGACACAACGGTCCGGTGGATAAGATGCACTTTCACTACCCCATTGTGTTAGCGGTGGTCCATGGCTGCGTCATTATTACACAACACCTCACTTTTAGAGGTTTCGAGGTTATTGATGTAGGTCACTATTAGGATATGGAAGACAGCGATTCAAAACGATGTGAATACAGTGTTGCGTAAATAATCTTTGGAAGAATGTGAGAAGGTTTTTATAAGAGGTTCCTGACGGAACGAAATAGAGCGTTACGGCGTGGAAGTAAAAATAGTGAGGTAAACTGTTTAGGAGTCCTAAAAGAATAAGTTAAACATGAGGTAGATAGATCTTAAGTATGACTTGACAAGGTCACACACTGATGGCTTACCTAGCCCATCATGCATTATACGTTTTCACAAAGCACCTACATACCGAAGGCAATGTAGAAAAGGTACTTGAACCAGCGAACCATTGAGTGCACGAGCAACGATTGTTGTACAGTTATCGCATTTATCTTAACTGTCGCTGACTGTCATCCCGTACTGTACGAGAAAATCAGAAGCTTTGCATCATCATCATCATCTTAGCATGGTAACACCCACTTCTTGGTATGGGCCTCCTTCATGGCTTCCATAGGGCTTTTTGAGGCCATAATAAGAGTGCAAAAGGCCAGACTGGAATGAATTGTACAAAATTTCGAACGTTTCATATACCTATTTGAAAAAAATTCTGAGCCCGACGAAAAAGTAATGGCTAAAGGTTCTATCTAACTGTTACTCCCGTGCATAAGTTACCTGTTTTAAAGGCGGCATACTTCTTACTCAACTATAATGCTTTGGTCACGGATATATGACCACCTAGTACCGTATTGAAGATGTAAAGATTATGTAGAAAGTATTAGGGTTGGCTATATCAGAAAAGTGCAATGCTAGTTTCATCGGTTTCCTTATGCATCCGATATGTAGGTATCTCATGTACCTTTATATCTGCCTATTCTTACCTAATTGCTATTCGGTGAGCTGATTACTTACGTAAAAAACAGATAGGTTGCCTTTAGTCTAGAATATAACTTCCTTACATACCGATAAAGCTAATGTCTAAATGCTATAGCAACCAATAACGCAACTTCTGGACAACTAACGGCTATATCAACTCTGCTGCAATTTTAGACACTACGGGAACCGAGAGGTGGTCACAGTTGGTGTGCTGGTTTCCGCAAGTAGGCCCTTTTTGCGTGACGCTTAGCAAATGTTTTCGAACTTTCAAGTTCTACGACATGCTGGTTTCCTCACGATGTTTTCCTTCACCGGTTACTAGAACCTGGATCCGTTACCAACCTAAACGAACTGATACAGCAATAAACCAAAACTAACCATCAAGACCAGTCCACAGGCATGCTGGATTAAAGACTTGCTGTTCTTCTGGTGTGCTAACAAAACGCACCTTGTTCCTCTTGCTTTTACCACTGAACAGTCAATATAAACAAATACTTCAAGCTTCGTTCTCACTTCAGACTAGCGTGGCATATGGTAGCCAAACACGAACTGGGATGCGGAGTCTATTTCGCATGTAAACAGACTTTCGGTTCACAGTTCGATGCGCACCAAGTAGTTTATCTTTCACCATTGTGGCTCGTGCTGGTGCCCACGACTTGGGAGTTCAGATGTACCATTCGCTACCGATCAGTCATCATTGGAATAAACTTGCTTAGGTACTCTGTAAGCTTGTAGCCTATATTACAGATTCTAGAGAAGATTGCCGTGGTAGAACTAATGATTCTCGTTTTATATGTATGAAGTCTCGTTTTATATCGATGAAAAACTACTCGTAACGTACCTATTTATTTATCGAGATGAGGCTGGCGATGGTGCCTATGGTGGAATTAAGTTTCCGAAATTTAATACGTACCTCGTACTTATTAGGTTAGGCTAGTCAGTTACCTATTTTGAATCAACAAAAATATCTATAACAGCCACTGTATGTACCTACCTACAACGTAGGTAAGTTATTATTATACAAAACCCAACTGAAGTTGCCAAATAATTTTGCAAATTGTGCAAGCCAAAGCCTCTCTAGGCTAGTTAGTTATTCTTTGGCCACAAATTGCAAAATAAAGAATGCTAAGGTGCGTTATCTTGATTTAAATCGCGCGATGTGGTAACAAGGAAGGGTGGCTTGGACAATAAAATTGACTTGTCGTTTTAATTGCTCAATTGTACAGTAGGAGGTAGGTAGGTAGATACCTACACACTGTAGTTTCAGTCTCTATTGAAGTAATATGGTTGCTCTACCTTCTTTCTGCCCTTATCCCACTTTATGTGGGGTCGGGACAACGTTTCTTCTTCCTCCATTCCCCTCTATTAGCCGTCATCTCTGCATTCACTCCTCTCTTATCCATGTCATCATTCACACTGTCCATCTATGTTTTCTTTGGTCTACCTCTACTCATAGCTACCCACATTCATAATCATCATCATCCTTGTCACATGACTTGCATCTTTTGTGGTATGCCTATATTGCTCCAATTGCACTTCAATATATGCACTGGCGCTATTTTCTAACTTGGGGAAGTTAGAAAATTATCCCTAAGAAAGAAGAAGAAGTTTCTATATTAGGGGTAATAAAGGAACTTATTCTGTATCCTATCCATTCTTGTCACTCCATCAACATTCGAATCTCTCCACATGTATGGTTGCTCTACCTACTCCATGAAGTTAGGTATATAGAAAACTCATAATTATGTAAAAAAAAAACATACATACAGCCGAACATAGAACCTCCTCCTTTTTGGAAGTCGGTTAAAATACATAATATAAAATAAATAAAATAAAAATAAAATAAGCCTTTATTGCTGTTTAACAATATTATGTTCCTACTTGCTAACTTATTGCCTAGCTAAAGTTAAATTATATCTTTATTTTCTTATTTCTAATCGGCAAATGGGTTTGTGTTTCCAGCTTGTCTTTCGACAAAGGCCTCCTCTAAGGATTTCCACAGTGTTCTGTCTTTTGCGGTCCGAGTCCATTCTGGGCCCGCCACTTTTTTGATATCGTCCTCCCAACGTTTGTGTTGTCTACCTCTGTTTCGTTTACTGTCCCTCGGGTACCACTCCGTTATCTGCACCAAAATACATAATACCTAAGCATAAAGGCATAGCGGTCATATAATATAAGGGACGAAAATAAATAATAGGTAGGTAGGTAGTTATCTAGGCAAACGTGTTGTGTCGTATTAGATACCGCAGAATCTTAAACCTGATGGAAGCCTGTTAGCCTTGAGTTAGTTTATCCTTAACTTTTTCAACACGTCAAAAAACAAGCATCATAGATATCGACAACAAGTAAAGTAGGTAAAAGTAAGTATAATAATTTCGTAGTTATGTATGTGAGCTAGTTTTTTGTAACTCCTTATAAACCCCTGTCCGGGAAGATGGGTGTTGTATGTTTGAGGCCTCTTCGTCTGGAGGCCTCAAACAACACCCAATCAATACCCATCTCATTTTCTGTTTGTAGCCTCAGCATCGGGCTGGCTATAGTCTTACTTATTAGGTGAGCCGCGGGCCTGGCATTGCGGGTCTTGTAGCAACCGTAGGATAGGAGGCCCGCACAAGCTAGGTCCCAGCTCTTGCGACCTAAATGTAACACTAGATCAGATAGTCCGATCATGTTCCATGTTTTTTCATGTTCTGAAAATATTTTCACATTCACAGTCGCATCATAAAAGTTGTGCGAGGTCATGACCAAAATAATTTACAATTCTGTGACCAAATTTTCATAAAATATTCTTGTCGAGACTGCGTGAAATGTATCAAGGCACACACACAAAAGCAATTTATTTGAGGTCACCGCAATTGCTTGTGATTGCCGATGGCTCCAGATATAGATTTCGCGGATCCCTCGGCCCCTGTCTATAGGTATTCGTTATGATTTGCAAAATGTAGCATTTAATTTTAGGTGGGCCCATATGTTTGCCGGTCAACAAGTTGTTTAAAAAATATCCACGTCATCAGCATATCTGCACCAAATGAGTGCAAAAAAGTGTTGTGAAACTCGAAGATCATACGATACGACAGCAGCAGCACACACCCACTTCTCGTACTACAAAGGATATTCATCCCCGTCTCCATAATCACAAGGACTGTTTTACCCGAACATGAATCGCGAATCAAGAACCTCTTGTTTACAAGTTCCATTCTAATAGGTATGTACCTACGTGGTATAACCAGTTTGAAACGCGAGCCCCCTATGCTACTATCGCTTAATCTACATTTGTGGGCTTCCAGTCACCGTTTGTGCCACCTAGTGATTTATCGTGCACATGATGCTAAGGAATTTTCTAAGGACCTCAGTGAAATTAAGCTTTCAGTTGAGCACAAGAGCTTATTCGGTAGAAGCGATCAAGAAAAAACCTCCAAAAATTTTGATTACCGGTGAGTTGGAAGTCATGATTGAAAAATACAATTACATGCCCGTGAAAATAGAATACTTACATATTACTCTACGACATTATTTCATGCGTTTCGTTTTTCGCAAGCAAGGAAAGAAAAGGGACCCACATGATTTCCTTGGTGTGCACCGATTTCTTTAAGGCTTTTGATTTCATAAACTTTCATTCTGATCACTCATACTTTTATAATAGTCCTAGAGATCGAGGACAGTTTATCGGAGAAAGTGAGAAAAACATTGCATAGGAGTTGTCTAGGCAAATATTTACCTTATTATAAACTAAACATAACACAATAGTTAATGTGCTCACCTTCCTAGATAATATTATACTGCACGCAAATACAATTATTATTGTCTTAGCTATCTACCTATAAGAGAACCAATATTTCAGATAGGTAACGCTACCTTTCTTCTTACTAGGTATATAGGTAAACGTATCTGGTGCTATTATTTATATTGCAGGAGGCCTAGGCCAACTCGGCGTCGAGTGCGCGAAGTTCCTTCGACAAAAATACGGCAGAGACCAAGTCATCCTATCAGACATAATAAAACCCACAGAGCTGATCGTCAGCGATGGACCGTACCTCTTCGTGGATATCTTGGATTTCAAAGGCCTGCAGAAGACTGTCGTGGATCACAGAGTTGATTGGCTGATCCATTTCTCGGCGCTGCTCAGCGCCATAGGAGAGCAGAATGTACCTTTAGCAGTAAGAGTGAACATAGAAGGGATGCACAATGTGATAGAACTGGCTAAGCAGTATAAGCTGCGGATTTTCGTTCCAAGCACCATAGGTGCTTTCGGACCGGATTCTCCAAGGAATCCTACTCCAAATGTAACGGTCCAGAGACCGAGAACTATTTACGGTGTGTCGAAAGTGCATGCGGAATTGTTAGGGGAATATTATCACTACAGATTTGGACTGGACTTCCGTTGTTTGAGGTTTCCCGGAGTTATATCGAGTGATCCACCCGGTGGGGGCACCACAGGTAAAAACTAACTTCCTATAAACCAATCTAATTAAAAACACCGCTTATCAATTCATCTAACACTACATTATTAGTGTACGTCTCATTCGCAATACCTATATAGCGACGCAATTTTGATTTGTTTATTGACACGATATAGAGGTACCTAACTAAACCTATTTCTTTGATTATTAGTAATTTCTTACCTAACTTGTAGTATCTACGACGCATACAAAACACATACAGCGCAAAAGGCAAAACACATAGGAATTTTGTTTTCGTTGACGCCTCAACTTTGTCTTTTTGCGCTGCTAACTCTAGTATGCGTCGTAGATACTATAAGTTAGGTAAGAAGTAATAATAAATCAAAGAGCTTTATAGTAGAGGTTGTAGGCCACACATTTCTAGTACACAAATTTGAATTTTTTTGGCAAATTTTATAAAAAACACTATTTATATGCTGATTACAGAGAAAATGGGCACTCAATAATTGAAAAGATTTTAGTTGTTTTTACGCTGATTTTTAATAGCGTGATTTGTTTGGAACTAGATGGCACTGAAAATAACTATCTAAGTACTAAATAGATTTTTTTCATATTATTAATTGCATGACTTACTTATATTATTCAGAAGGCAACATAATTTGTTGGTGCGGTTGGTCAGTGTTTGTCTGACTCTGCATACTCGACCTTGAGTGGTTTATTCATAGAATGCCGCGCCTCTACCTGACCTATTATGTAGCGCGCAAACATTTTTATCTATATCTGCGGTAGCGAGAAATCATCTTATTACCTACCTATAAAATTTATTGCTAGTGCATGTTAGTGAATATATTTTCAATAAATAATAATAACAAAGCTGATCTTGTCATGAGACCGAGTAGGAGATTGTTAGCCTAACTACTCGTCTGCTTGAACACCAAATGCTGTCGAATCACCGCAGTATACCTAGTCTTATTGCCTTAGTCAAGGAGAAGGACTGTCATGACATGTCCCAAGAATACAGCATCCCGCTATATGAATAGAGAAAACTTACATGCCTACACCAAGCCAGAGGTAGAGGCTTGAGAGATATTTGGTAGAATAATTACCAAGAGTCTAAATTTCAAACCCGTTTCACCTACAGATTACGCCATAGCAATATTTCACGATGTGCTCCGCAAAGGCAACTATGAATGCTACTTGAAGCCGGACACCAGACTGCCCATGATGCACGTAAAAGATGCCCTGCGAGCCCTCTCAGACTTCCTCGAAGTGCCGAACAGCAAGCTCAACAGACGAGTTTACAACGTTACCTCAATGAGCTTCACTCCTGAAGAGTTAGCAGGGGCAATGTCCAAGTATCTGCCGGAGCTGAGGATATCGTACAAGCCTGATAGTAGGCAGGAAATTGGTAAGGGTTTCGATATTTTTAGTTGTTGTAGGAAAGAGTGAGAAAAATTGGGCTTCCTTATTTTCCTTTACCGAATATTTATCCGAGCTGTATGAGCGATACTCGATGAGAGATAAGCTGAACTACTTTTACTCATTTATTATCAGTGTTTTATACTGATCTTTTTCAAATAGCATTTTTGCCTAAGTACATTAAATACATAAACTAACTAATTACCTACATAAACAAACAAGTTTTAGGAAAAGAGCCACTGTTACTTCTCTCCACGGATTTTGTATAACTTCATTACGTAATATAGAAATTCCTTGCTTCTCCCCTACATAACGAAATTCATATTGTTCGAGCGAGAGATGATTTTCGGCGCCATTTTGGATTCATTTCTATACTGGCGCAGTTTACGGGCCTACAACCTACAATATTAATGTTGCTTAGAAACACTCACGTTTAGTTACGTAGGAACGATAAGTTATTTTATACGGCCAACTCCCGCTAGCTTATCGGCTAATTACCTCGTAAAAGTTGTAATTCCATTCTCGGTCGAGTGGAACCTTTTAAGGACCTGGGGGCTAATTCTCGGGCTGATCTCGATCATTTTGAAATTTTATTTTATTGCTTCTTTTCACAACCCCGCACTTTTTGTACTATTTCCGCATATCGTAGCTGTCGAGGCTTTTACGAAGAGGTCGTTTATGAATTACTCAAGTAAGCTATCCATTCCCCCTTAGAAAACAAGCAATAAAATAAAATTTCAAAATGATCGAGATCGGCCCGTGAATTAGCCCCTTGGGGGCTAATTCTCGGGCCGATCTCGATCATTTTGCAATTTTATTTTATTGCTTCTTTTCGAAGAGAGAATACCAGATTTCCTTGAGTAATTCATCAACAACCTCATCATAAAAGCGTCAACAGCTACGATATACGGAAAACGTAGAAAAAGTGCGGGGTTGTGAAAAGAAGCAATAAAATAAAATTGCAAAATGATCGAGATCGGCCCAAGAATTAGCCCCCAGCTGCTTACAAAATACATACGTAACTTACCACACTTATTTGCAATAATTACAGGATAATAAATTATCACACTTTTTTTATTTTAATTATTACATTGTTTCTCTTTTTAACCTCAAAAATAAGAGGTTATCAATTCTTTTTTTATTCAATTTGTTACAGCATAACTCCATTATTTATAAATTATTTTATTATTACAGCTGATTCCTGGCCACAAGTTTTCGATGACAGCGAAGCCCGTCGCGATTGGGACTGGAAGCCGGAGGTCGATTTAGACGACTTAGTCAAACTCATGATGCAAGAAGTGAAGGAGAAAATAATAGCTAACGGATTTGCGCATTGAAAAAGTAATATTCTTAAAATATCCCTCTAATAAGGAAAAAAAGTTACCCAAAGGATTCGAGTGCAGAACCTACTAGATTGGTAACTAAAATTCCCTTTCGTTTGTTTGATCCGGCATAAATAACCTTCCCCATACTACCGCGATCTAGGATGCCTTATGAAAAGCAAATCATTTTCCTCGTTACTGCTTTCAACTGTTGACTATTTTTATTGTCATAAGTATTCATGTATTATCTAGAAATATCTCAGTAAGAGTATTTTTTATTTAGTAAAGTAAGTACCTATCTAAGTATATTATGCATCAAATGTGTAAACGTTATTGAGTATGTACCTAATTGTGATTTTAAATCAAAAATAATACATTCCTATAGCTATAATTTCTTAGCCTTTTTTGATTAAATTTATAAGACTTTTATTTTGTTGTTTCAATGAAATAACAAACTTTAAGATCAATTCCTTTATTAAGCAAAACACAAAATAAAACAACATCACCTTACCTACACTATTAGTTAGTAAGCGATGATAAGCTAATATATAAATATTATTCCATACCTTTTATAGTAGGCAACATCCAGATTACATTCAATAACAAACAACTGTGACGTATTCAAAATATCACTAAAATGGCTAAAACAAACATCAATTTCAGCTATTTTGTTGGTTAATCTATTATGTCTTAAATTACTATAATCCTTGAATTCTATGATTTGCAATATTCTGTGATAAAATACATGTTTAAACATTAATGACTCATTCACACTACACAACTCAGTCTTCATTTCGTTACTAATCACCTCCAGACGTTCTTAAAGAGTGTAATACAGCGGTAGACAAACATCACAGTACTTATAATAGCTCTCTTAGTATCTTGAGTATTGGCTTTCTTAGAAGGTAAGTTTAAGTTTTGATTTCGCAAAGGCTCTGGTAAACCCTCTCCAAATAATATGGGAAGTCTATTCAAAAATAAAGGACGCTGTTGATGGTAGAAATTCATTGATCCTTGAGAAGTATGGCACAGTACCCCTAAGGGGATCGTTGCCATTGGTACCCAAAATGTCACTAAGAGATGACTAAGTTCTGTGTTGTTTTTAAATACAACTGGCTAGACGAAAACTTTACAAAGATAGTATTTTGACTAACAGGTTATTAGTTCTTTATTGTCAGTTAGGCACAAGAGTAAACTATGATCACCCATTTATTAAAGCATATGTAGAGGACAAGACAAAGCCAGATTTGGACGTCATAACAAAGAGAAATGAATCTAAAATGGTGCCGCGACAGGTAAAAGGGCGCCATTTAAGATTCGTTTCTTTAAATTCATATACATTTTCGTAAAACAAAAATTATGCAAGTGTTTGTAAAATACCTACGTGGCACTTTTGCATAAGATTATTTTGTTTGATAGGCATTAATGTGCCATCAAGTCTTATCTACTGTCTAATATATAACATTACCTATTTACATAAAGCCAACCAGCCACTATATTAATTCACATCTATTTTTGAAGGTACTTATCTAAAGGCTATTAACACTAGCTCACTACATGTAAATTCTAGCAGGGAATAAAGATATGGGCACACACTATTATTATATAGGAATCTAGAGTAATATTTTATGGACGTAATTATTTACCACGGCTTCACCCATCACGTGGGGTATTTCCACAATAAGTTCCTTACAGAAATTCAACTGCTTTTCAAACTATCGACCAAGTTATTGAAACAATTGTGTTCAAAGTAAATATACAGGGTTTTTTGATGTGCTATTGTATGTGTTATGTTAGTTTTAAGAAAATGGATCTTTTGACATCTGAATAAACAAATTTTTAATTTAATTTAATTTATTCATTATTAACTGCAAATACTCAGGAATTAGGTTCAACAAATAGAATAAAAAATATTTATGAAATTATTTTTTTTAAATTTGATCAAAAATTTTTTCAAGTTTTTGTATCAAAATTTTATTTTTATTAATTTCTTTACGGCTATTGCATAATGATTGCCATGGAGAACAGGACGATGACCCACCCAGGCGGTGACTGAACGCAGAGTGTCACTCACGGCGCGCGGGCGCGGATCAAAGGTCAAAATAGGTCAGGCGCCAATGATTCCTTTATCGATTTTCTCGGGATTTTCATAACAAAACTTAAAAAAAATCATTTCATAAATATTTTTTATTTTATTTATTGAACCTAATTCCTGAGTATTTGCAGCTAATAATGAATAACCCTGTATACTCGGTTTAGGGCTTATTAGATAGCTACAATCTGATTTCCATAAAAGTGGCCATAACTATGCATAGATGTAAGGTTAAATTAAAATTAGGTAAGTACATATTATAGAAAATGCAACAATTACAATAATTGGAATACAAGGAAAGATTTAGCGAAGATAGAAAAAACATCACTTAAAATAAAGTGAAGATTAACTAAAATTATACATTGAGAAATCAGAGAATTAAACAATCAGACGCACCGAAGTTTATACAGGGTATGAAAAAGTCACCCGAAAAATTAAACTCTCATTTCATTCGGTCAAGAAAAATAAATTCATCAATTTCTAATAAATAAAATCAAGGATATTAGATAACTCTTGTTGGCCTCAACCGATCATAGCTAAATTCAGTGGGCGGTGTTATTGTTATAGTGGCTTTGCCAGTTTTATACAACATTAAATATATTCACCGAAATATCTGGTCTATTAGTGTATAGGTTGATTATACGTAATTAAAACAAATAAAAAACATCTAGTCATACCTACTTATCATCCCAAAAACATACAAGCCTAATAGGTCAAGGTTCACCACAATTGCGTGCTTTTAGCTCGAAGACGACATTTTGGCATGATGCTGACATTGTGCCGATATTTAAAACTGTTGATTCCTCTTCCGGCTTCCCTGATTAAAACCGACATTGCCGCGATGCCGCGTGAATTGTTTTTTTCCCGCCTCAAAACTATTCTTCTTCTAAATTAGATGGCATCTGTCCATTTGGACAATTTTGACAATGTCAAATGAGGATATATTGCAATAAAATAGTTTATAATCAAGTCAGTCCATAGACAAGTCGGCTGCCATTGGCTTTGGAGAAAAGGATGGCGTTTTTCTTCTTAGCCATGGGAAACATTTTCGTTCAAATGAGGATATCACATACACTTTCATAACAAAACTGGTCACACTTTGTTCTGCGAGTGGTATTTTAACCAAGTGATGTTGGTTAAAATACCACTTGATTGATAGTTTCAAAAGTCTATGTAGGTTTTTATCGAAAACAGAGCTTAGGTACTTACCCAACGAATGACTTGCAAACTAATACCGAGCAGTTGTTTTCTATCGTAGATGTGACGCAGTGTTGTGGTACAAACATACTACGCGACTTAGCTTCAACAACCTTGACTGTAGCACCTTAATAAATACCAACATAGCAAGACTTTAATCAAAGTAATAATCCTTGTTCGGCGTTTTTAACCATTCGGGTCAATATTAGATTGATGAGAGGGGCGGTTTCTACTAAACTACTGACTGATTATTCCGTCTCTACTTCTGTACTTTAGACTTCTCAAAAACAATGATTTAAATATTTTAAGCTGGCGTTTTAATAGTGTTTCTATGCGGGGATCAAACCGCCTTTAAAAAGACTTCAATTCTAATGCCCGGGATACACGAGGCTAGTTTTTCAAGCCAGGATAGCAAGATAGTGATAGTAAGCTAGCAAGCTAGCAGTTCTAGCTTCGTGTAAACAGAACTGCAATATGAATAACTTGCTTGGCTTGAAAATTAGCCTCGTGTGTCCCGGGCATCAGACCCGGTTTCACGGACTAATCAACCAATCAATTTTTGTCATCAGTTCAGCTCAATTTTTTCTTGCAAATTTGGAGTTGAAAAGAGCGATTGGTAGCAAATTTAGAGTTGAACAACTGTCAGATATTTGATTGGACAAATTAGTCATCCGTGAACAATAAAATAATAATAAATAAAATAATAAATTCTTCTTCTCATCGTGTTCTACCTTTTTTTCGTAGAGTAACTTTCATATATACAGAACAGTTTCATTCATTTGTAAGTTAATAAATATGACATTTATATTATAACAGTTTCCTGTTTCATGTTCAAGGGCGTTCGTCCGTCATAGCTTATTAAAAGTTATTATTTAATGTCCATAATTAAGCTTGCACGAATAGGTACGCTAATTACAGATATATCGGTTTCGTGCAGAAAGCAATCCATTTTCATATTTCCTAGGCCAATTAACTGTCTAAATTTTATTTATTATCTTAAGATCCATGGAAAGTAAAATAAGTAGATTTAAGGCCTAAGTTTTTAGACTAGAATTTGGAAAAATAAATATGTCCCTAAGGTGGTTCGATTTCCATACAAATTAATTTTACTCTTTATGAGCGATGAGATGTTCTTCTACATACTCTTACTCATATTATTTATACACAATGTTATAACAGAATACAAAATGGCGAAGTCTTTGTAAATAAAATGCATTTTTACGTTTTTGTTAGTATTACTGTTACTGTAAGGTTGTTTTACAATTTAAAATAGTTTGCCGTAAATAAATACCAATATAAAAGCAAACCACAGTTATTTCAGTGCACAATAATGTTCCAATCGCCTTTAATTGGTAAAAATCTATTTATCTGGAAATCGAACCCTCATAAAATACAGATTAAGAATGAGTTTCAGGGTCCAACTACATTTTTTACATTTTTAAAGAAGCTTTGTAGGATGTATTCAAATGTATTTTAGGCCCTTAACTCTTATTTTGCCTGTCCTATCCTAATTCATCACATGTCAACTTATAACCTATGTATTATCATTCTACAACCAGCTGAGTTTATTTGAGACTCGTGTATAAAATCACTGAAATCTGGCGTACGATTTATATTCATCTCGCTCACACTTAACCGAAGTTAGCTAATGGCTAACATGCTGTCTCGCTCACACGTACCTACACGAAGTTTAACGGCTAACATGCTATTTCGCTCACACTTACACGAAGTTAACATGCTATCTCGTTTTAACGTCAGCGCGTTTCAGCATTGCCCTTTCCAAAGTCGCCTTCAGTGATTACCAGTCTCGAACTAACTCATCCAGTTGCACTAGCTTTGTTTACGTTTAGTTTTCCCGCGTCATACATATTTAAAATGACGTCATACCTACATAATTGACTGTTTACTCTGCCTTCACATGTTCCCGGTTCCCGTTGAGTTCTTTGAGACGCTGCCTCAACTGAGCGGTCTTGATGTGGGTCATCACTTGCGTCGATTGGTACAGCCATGATCCCTAGAAACATAAAGGACATTATTCATATTGGTTCTTTAGCATTCACCCACAAGACCCACAAGTGCGAGCGAGATAGACATAGTGAATGGCCGCACAACTCAGTTGGTAACGCGGTGACTATAATGAAAACATTGAGTTATACAACTGTCTAATATTTGAAAGGGCGATTTGCCATCCGTGGAACCGGACAGAAAATATAAATCAAATAAACAAAGTGTACAATCCTCACACCCTTGTACTATGGGAACCAAATAGATTTTAGTAGATACGATACTAAGAACACCCAGACAGAGAAAAAACATCTCCGTTCACCACACAAAATATGTGGTAACATGCGAGTCTTAAATGTGGCCATGTGTAAGTTTCGAATGTGGCCATGTGTAAGTTTCATATGTGGTCATTTGTGAGTCTCATATGTGATCATGTATGATGAATTTCATAATTTGTGGTCATGTGTTATTCTCATATGTGGTCATTTGTGAGTCTCATATGTGGCCATGCGTGAGTCTCATATGTGATATTATGATCATGTGCGAGTCTCATATGTGGTCATGTTTTAATCTCATTATGTGGGTCTCATATATAATCATGTGTGTGTCTCATATGTGATCATGTGTGTGTCTCATATGTGATCATATGTGAGTCTCATGTGTGTTCATGTGAGTCTCTGTGTTTTCGGTGGGGATCGAACTCACGACCTACGGCGCAAAAGGCAGAGTTACCGCCAACTGAGCTGAGAGAGCATTAAAATTTGCATCTGTTGCCATGCTAGTTTTTCACGGTGAAGTTCCTTTTTAACCGACTTCCAATCAAAAAGGAGGAGGTTCTCAATTCGGTTGTATTTTTTTTTTTTTATGTTTTTTTTTATTTTTTTTTTTATTTTTATTTTTAATGTTTGTTACCGCATAACTTCGTCATTTGTGAGCCGATTTGAAAAAAAATATTTTTATCTGAAAGGTACTGCTTCCAAATTGGTCCCATTTTAATTTTATTAAAATCGGTGTTGCCGTTTTTTTTAAATAATTTTTTTAATGTTTGTAACTGCATGCCTCCGTCATTTATGAGCCGATTTAGAAAATTACTTTTTTATTTAGAAGGTTATTCATACGTCCAGATTGTCCCAAACAAATTTGATTAAAATCGGTTTAGCCGTTTGACAATGAAGTCGGTTTCTCAAGTTTTTTAAACTTATAATTATCGCTATCTCATATTAATTACGTCACCATTTGGTTTGTTGCAATCGTTCCTTCTCAAAAATAAATTTAGTTTCATTTCGTTTTTATTGCAATCAAAGATCAAAATAATGACAAAACTGACAGATGCGACTAGGTTTTGATTGCAACAAAAGATACGCAATCTGTATGCCTTTCATTCAGGCACGTTCCTGACGTGCGTAACCTACGAGGCAATGCTTTGTTATAGGCGATGGTTACCACAACATCAGGCAGGCAATGTGCTTGGTACATCAGCTAATTATATTAAAAAAACCTTACTAAAAAAAAATAGACAAAGAACAACACAAAATTAATAAAAGCGTGAGAAATTGTTAATAAGTTAAGTCTGGCAGTTAATAACCGTTATATTGTATGATATCGAACAGAATCGATATAGGTGGGCAGAGGCCAAGGTCAAAGGTATATTGCCTGACTCACCGCTAAATAATTCACTCAAGAAATTTGAATTGATTGGTACATAAAACTGTATCTAATTGCGTTATTGGCAGCATCCATTTCATGTTCTGTTAATATACACCACAGAATATAAATATTGCCTCGTAAGTCACGCACGTTAGGAACGTGCCCATTATTTTGAGGCATACAAATGTTCAGTCTCACGTGCCAGTAATTTCACTGGCACCCACACCCTTCAAACCGAAACACAATACCTAATGCTGGTTCACGGCAGAAATACATAAGTGTTTACAGTGTTGCTTATATAACATAATAATAAAAAAAAATGATATTTGATATGTATTTTTAACCCTCCGAAGTTTTCAAGGGTTTTTTTACACTCTGCATACAAATATTTTATTGTATGATGGACATAGAAAAATATAGAGAACAGATTCTCTGAATGTGCTAATTGTAGACATTTATAAAGCTACTCAGTTTTTTCTTCTCTGAAACAAGTTTTCCTTATAGTACCTATCATAATGCGGATGTATATAATTGGCGATCAGTTCTTTAGGTTATATTTTATATATTTTGTATACATTGTAATTCATTTGAAATAAAATAAATAATAACAGAATATAAACCATTTAGTAGTAGTAGAGCTCTTTGTGAAGGGCTCGTCCGGAGAAGTACTATCACCATGCCTATTTCTACCGTGACGCAGCATCGCTGTGTTTCGGTTCGAAGGGTGTGGGTGCCGGTGAAATTACATCTGTATGCCTCAAGTTGATAGACGCCGGGCTGTGCATCGTAGGGCACGTTCCTGACGTGCGTGACCTACGAGACAATGCTTTTTTATAGGCGATGGCTACCACTAATGATAATTTGGGCCATACACTTGTTCCATTAAGTAAGTGTAAAAAAAACCACTCCCGTGTATGTTTTCAAGGGCATTTTCATTCAACAACAGAAATGCCCTTCACTCTTGTATTCCCCGCCCAAATCAAATATCTCCCTGAAACGAAAAACAAATACCACACAAATATTTATTCTCCGGTGGGGATCGAACCCACGGCCTACGGCGCAGAAGGTAGGGCTCTACTGAGTCATGACGCCTGTCAAATTGTAAACTCACCACCATGATCATGCAGTTGAGAAGGATCGGTATGGAGAAGACGACAGATATAAACAATCCTTTGCTATCGAAGTATTGCTGCCGCGAGAACAGCGCCCAGTTCCGTGCAGCTACCTCGTTTATATTCTCCGAAAAGTACACAAGGAGCACTGAAACATAATAATACATTTCATTTCATTTCATTTATTTATTGCTTGCATGTACACAAAATATATAGCACTTGTTCTTAAATTAGCATAGTCAGTACATGCACCCTGTTGGGCACTGCAATGCAACAGCATTATTCATACGAGTTTTGGATGGCACTTTTTAAATTAACGCGATTGTTATGCATAATTATATGGAACAAACGGGTATTTATCGCGATTACCTTTATTATTTCCTGACGTTTCGACCGTGTTACAACAGCCGTGGTCGCGGGCAGAGTTTTGGATGTATAATAGTGACATTCGGTAATTTATTTATAAATAGTATGGTATATTATTGTCGTTTTAGAGAAAGGCCAGGTTAGGAGTACCCTAAACCGACGAGCATGTATGAAGAATGTTATGAGAGTGAATGAAGCGAAAGAGGTGTGTCAGGATCGTAGCAAGTGGAAATCCGTGATCTCTGCCTACCCCCATGGGAATAAGGCGTGATTTTATGTATGTATGTATGTATGTATTATTGTCAAGCCTTGCGTACGTACATCTAGGAATTATGCAGTGGCGATCAATGAAACGTCAAATATCGCTGTCATATCTGACAGCTTTAGGTCAGATTTCATCATCCGATCAGCCGGTCTAACCTTGAACGCGATTCCGATCCCAATCATAAGTTTTGACGGAATTCTGACAGAAAACCCATAGGATTTCTGTCAGAATTCCGTCAAAACTTAAAATGGGCGATGTGGGCAAGACTTCAATCTCATAAGGAAACGAGATAAAGTCTATACATAAAAATGAATCGGTATTTCCCTTGGTCACGCCATCACGCGTGAATAGCAGGATCGATTTGGCTGAAAATTGGGGAGCTTAGAACCAGGAAACGGGCCCTATGCCCGTCTCTTTTTTGTCTCTATTTTTGTTCTATAATTATTAGGTCTACGAGTAATCAATGTATTATGAAATATGGTAGATAACTAAATTGCTAACTACACTATCTATAGATTAAGATACCGCTTTTCTCTGTCTAGAAAAATCACACATTTTTGATGATAATTAGGCCGATATTTTTTAAAATTATATATTATTAATAAATAAATAAATATTTTAGACAATCCACACAACCCTATCTAGCCCCAAACTAAGCAGAGCTTGTACTATAGGAACCAGATAGCTGATATAATACTTATACAGGGTGTCCCATAAGTCAACGTCCAACCGAAAACGGGTGATGCGCCAAGTCATGACAGTTAGCAGGAAAATATAAAAAAAAATATTTGTTACGTAACTTTCGAGTTATAAGTATTTAAAAAAAACAGAAAAAACTGACACCCTGTGATGATCTTTTAAGTCCTGTGACTACAAATATTAACTTTTCATGAAACTTTTTTCTGCAACGTAAGCATGAATAACCCTTCTGTAAATTACAATTCAAAATTAAGGCATAACTGCCTCAGTTTTCAATGAAATCGTGGAGTTTTGGCCAACGTTTCATTTCAGATAATTACATCACCCAACTTTAACCGTCTGTACCGCAAAAAAAATGTACTACACTATCATGGCATGTAACTTTAAAAATTGGCGCATTTATCCAGGATTCCAAAATGGTATAATACTTGCTAGAGTACTTCTTAGTTTTGGAAATAAAAAATGTTTTTTCAACTAAACCGGATTTCCAATCAATTTTATTTCAATAGATAAAATGTTTGTACCCTTTAAATGATGGACTTAAAATGCCTACGCTGTGTTTTTAAGTGACTCACAATTCACAGGTACAAGTAATACCATTTCGACAATGCAAGTAAACAGATAGATCCACCATCTTGTTGAAAGAGTAATAACCATGGGTGTTCAAGTAATTTGATAGTTTTAGGTAAAAGTTTGAAATAAAATTCAATCATAGGATTACTTCAATCGTGGTTTTATTCTAAAGTTTGCCTTCGCCCGTCGCCGGTCTTATTACATGGTTTTTGACGTGATAACGTCTTATAATTCGATGGAGCCGGCTGCTCGTACGAAAAAACATGACTCATGCGGCGTTACCTCGCTCTGAGGCGTTCCATTTAATACTTGAAGTGCAAGTGAGAGCGCGGAACGAGCGACAAAGAGGCACAATCGGCCTCCACGTTCGGCAGCGTTCGACATCGGTCTCTCTCCTACTTGAGTGAGCGATGCGTCCGCGTGGACAGCTGTATGACGTTGTCACGTTCAACTGTCGTCAGTTAACTGACTTTACAGACAGCTGATTTTTTTTAAAGAAATGTAGAGCTTGCATTACTGCTGAAGGCTAACAGTTTGAACATTTGCTGTAAATCCTTGATGTAGTTAAATTAAAATCACGATTGAAGTAATCCTATGATTGAATTTTATTTTAAACTTTCACCTAAAACTAACAAATTACTTGAACACCCATGGTTATTACTCTTTCGACAAGATGGTGGCTCTATCTGTTTACTTGCATTGTCGAAATGGTATTTACTTGTACCTGTAAATTGTGAGTCACTTAAAAACACAGCGTAGGCATTTTAAGTCCATAATTTAAAGGTTACAAACATTTTATCTCATGAAATAAAATTGATTGGAAATCCGGTTTAGTTGAAAAATCATTTTTTATTTCCAAAACTAAGGAGTACTCTAGCAAGTATTATACCATTTTGAAATCCTGGATAAATGCGCCAATTTTTAAAGTTACATGCCATGACAGTGTAGTACATTTTTTTTGCGGTACAGACGGTTAAAGTTGGGTGATGTAATTATCTGAAATGAAACGTTGGCCAAAACTCCACGATTTCATTGAAAACTGAGGCAGTTATGGCTTAATTTAGAATTGTAATTTACAGAAGGGTTATTCATGCTTACGTTGCAGAAAAAAGTTTCAAGAAAAGTTAATATTTGTAGTCACAGGACTTAAAAGATCATCACAGGGTGTCAGTTTTTCCTGTTTTTTTAAAATACTCATAACTCGAAAGGTACTTAGCAAATATTTTTTTATATATTGTTCTGATAACTGTCATGACTTGGCGCATCCCCCGTTTTCGGCTGGACGTTGACTTATGGGACACCCTGTATACATATATTTTTTTAATTGCATACATAGAATATGCCTAACTAAAATAAATATAAAAACAAAAATCGGTCAAATATCATTATAATAAGAATTATGCCTTTTTATTATTATATAAAACAACCTTCGTTCAAATATCACGAATTAGCGTAAAATTAAACACACTATAATTTTAATTTGCAATGTGCTCATAACACTACTAGTACCAAACGAACCTTGGAATATTAAAGACTTGAACCTTGAACAGATTTTGACTAACGGAAAGGTGTTTTGTTTACAAGGCAATAAAAAATAAACCTCATATCTTGAACATAGAAGTGATAAAAACGACGCGTTTAAACAGCCTGAAAACATCCACTACTGACGGAAAAAAGCCTCCTTCCTCCTTCTATTTCAAGAACGAAATAAAGAACTCAGGACCGCAAATTAGTTCGCTTTGAGAATTTTTAATTTTGTACATTATCCAATATAATTATACTTAATCATCGCTGCACTCCGGAAATATAGGTTCAATTTATCTTGTTAGTGTTTTTGTAAGAGAAGTCAAAAAACGTTAAACTTGTATTTGGGTTTATTACATAGCTCTTTGCAATGGAAAAATTGAGCTTTATTCTTACTATTTTCTTGGATTTTTAGAATGGAACTAGTGAAACTTTTCTCGCTACTTCCATTGGTCATCGGAATGAATCCAGGAAAACCTTTTTACGGGTCTACCGAGGACACCTATCTATGTCAACGATGTAGGCCGCCAATGTATTAAATACAAGGTATTCTAGTATCTAGATTACTGGAAGATACTTACATAATATTATAAACAGGACCACTTGAAAGTTTCCATAGTTTCTGGTGGAGATCGATGTGAATGTGACTATTATGTGGAATGATATCAGCGCGATCAGCCACGGGTCTCCCCATTCAATCTGAAAATAGATTAAGATGTAAACAAAAACAATGGCACTCCGGGAATGCCCCGTTTTAGGCGAAGTTTGTCGATCTTTGCCGAAGAGGTGTCGGTAACGGGGACGCGGGTTCAGCCAGTGGTGTTTTTTCACCTCAAAATATGCCCAAGCCCTAAAGAAGTTTTCACTTCAATCATATGCATTTTATAACCTTGCGATGCTGTATGAAATATCCGTCAACTTTATCATACACACAGAAATCTGTATTCTGTGGTTGAGAATGAAACTGGTACCATACCTAGGCAGGTATGATTTGTAGTATCTAGCTAGGTGATAGGTCGCTACGTATTTATTTCTAGCCTGTTACCGCATTGTCATTGCTTACTACCCTGAGGATATTAGCATAATAATTTACAAGTGTCAGAGGTCAAAATCAAACAAGTAGGAATTTCTATGCCTTGGAAGTAAAATACAAACAAAACGGCCTGTGTATCATCTGCCGTGGATGATACAGCGTCATGAGCAACTTTTACTTAAGCCCCTAATTACGGGACGTTGTAATGTCTGGGACAGTGGTACCATCATCTCAGCCTATACCCAATTTTTGAGATAGGGCCTACCCAATCCACAGGAACATAAATGACTATACCATAGATTTTTACACGCTGTTTTACTTCTGAGTTTGAATAAGAAATCCCCCTAGCCAATTACATTCCAAACCGTGACTTTATCAATACCTGGTAATGCATTATACACAAACTACAGGGTGGTTTTTTGAGAAGGGCGGTGATGGCCAGGTCCGAAACCACAAGAGTTAGGGAAAAGTAATGAAAAGAGTCATACCCTGGATTCATAAAAAAACAATAACTGCATTTAATTTTTTACAAAATCTAATTCTCGTGGTTCCGGACTTGGCCATCACCGCCCTTCTTAATAAACCACCCCTGTATAATAAGTTTAAAAAACTTGAGAAACCGACTTCATAGCCAAACTGCTGAACCGAATTAAATTAAATTACTCTAAAGATTAATCTGGAAGAACATTTCAGATTAAAAAATAAAATCGGCTCATAAATGACGAAGATATTATGCGATAACAAACATAAAAAAAAGCAGCCAAGTGCGAGTCGAACTCGCCCATGAAGGGTTCCGTAGCATCAAGTAACATAATATACAGAAAATCAACAGGAAACAGGTTCTTGTAGTTCGTCGAAAGGTAATTTGCGGTTTACGATTTATGACGTATAAAAAAAAACTACTGGCTAGATCTCGTTCAAACCAAATATCGTTGAAAGTTTGCATAGTAATGTACAACATATATTTTTTTTAGTTTTATCATTCCCTTATTTTAGAAGTTAGAGGGGGGGGGACCAACTTTTTTCAACTTTGGAAGTGTCTCTCGCGCAAACTATTCAGTTTAGAAAAAAACGATATTAGAAACCTCAACATCATTTTTGAAGACCTATTCATAGATACCCCACACGTATGGGTTGGACGAAAATTTTTTTTTTGAGTTGCAGTTTGAAGTATGGGGACCCCCAAAATTTATAGTTTTTTTTCTATTTTTGTATAAAAATCTTAATGCGGTTTACAGAATACATCTACTCACCAAGTTTCATCAGTGTAGCTCTTATGGTTTCGGAGAAAAATGGCTGTGACACGGTCGGACAGACAGACAGACAGACAGACAGACAGACAGACAGACAGACATGACGAATCTATAAGGGTTCCGTTTTTGCCATTTGGCTACGGAACCCTAAAAACAAACAAGCGAGTTTGAGAACCTCCTCGTTTTTATTTGAAGTCGGTTAAAAAGTACAAACTTACTGTTGTAAGTGTATAATGTGTTTGTAAGTGTACAAATGCGACGATGTCTTTCTGATTTATTTGGATTATTATTTCTTAAAATGTAATAATATTTGAACACAATTTTTGTTCCGCGATAGTCGTTTTAATAATTTCGCTATGAAAAACATGCCATTGAAATAGATAAGCATAATTATTTACAAATAGGTACCTACTGATAAGTCAGAGACAGGTGCAAGTTCAGTTTGCCAAATAAAACTGTTATCAGTTATCAATATTTGGATGGATACAAAAGTGAATTGGATGCCAACAAGAAACATGTTGAAACATAAGTCTGCAGCGTTTTTGAATGTAGGTCTAGGTAGGTAGCTGCGTGCAATAATTTCGAAACTTAAAACATATTGACTGCCCACTTAATACTTACATAAAAGGCCTAAGGGCTAAAACCGTAAATTATTATTCGGTGCCACTGAAAAACAGCACAAGGGCTACCGTGCTATAATGCTGAGTGGGTTACCTTTTTTACCTTCAAAACATTTAAGGTGAACTGTAGTACCTACCTATTTATTTTAAGCTGACGCAAAATAAAATATACATATTTTTATTTAAAGTAAATACAACAATATTGTGGACATTCCAGACAGCACTATCTAGCCTCAAACTAAGCAGAGCTTAGAGGGCTGATTTAGCTATCTAGTTTTATCCATTTATCTAGCTAAATCAGCCAAATCAGTAATTTGTATTATAGGTAGATAATTAGAATACAAATAACACCCAGACAGAGAATAAACATAATTATAGACGTTTGTTCACCACACAAATATTTTATTTTTCTGTACGCCCTCTAGCGCAGAAGACAAAAAATAAAATTATTTTATTTCTGTAGCTAAAATTATGATCTGAAATTCACAATTTGAATCAACCGAATGTGAGGTGTAAGGGCTGTTTCAAAGTGAGCTAAATCCATCCATATTTGGTCGCGTGGAACTGACACCTTGACTCACCTGGCTTTAAGACGTTTCAAAGTGATCCTTGCAATCCTACTGAATAAATACACTTTTGATTTGATTGATTGATGGAACAAATTTTAAAATAAATTAAGAAACAAAGAAAGAATAGACTGGCCGGGCACCTACTATACCACTAAGTACATCAGTATATTTGTTGTGGACAGTCCACACAACTCTACCTAGGCCCAAACTAAGCAGAGCTTATACGAAGGGAACCAGATGGCTAAAGTAGCATTAAAAAGACAACAGGCATAAAGCCTGTTGTGGATAATGTTACTTACCTAATGAAATAAATCATAATTTAATTAGGGTAACAGAGTAAGTCATTGGTATTAATGTACTTAGTAGAAGTACTTATTTCAATCAAGGATTTATGAAATAAAAATTACTTTCATTAGTTTGTAGTTATTTCCTCGGGCATCTTAAGCATGTTTTTTAATTAAAACTGAACACAAAATCAAAATTGTGTTTATTCAGTAGAATCACAAGGATAACTATGAAACGTCTTAAAGCTAGGTGAGTCTAGGTGCCAGTTCCATGCAACCAAGCCTTTAAGAACAGGCAAGAAACTAAGGCTTGGTTCGTACCATTGTTTTAAATGATTCTTTTACAAACACGCAGACTGATATTGAATCTTCGTATGTAAATTAAAAAAAACTTCAAATAATACCCAAAGCGTTACATAAAATTCAATAATATTGGATGTCAATTACTTATTGAAATAGATAGTAACTTGAGTTCTGTATTTTCATATTCCTCAATTTTACAACAATCAACAATAGTTGATACTCCACTGATAAGGGTTCGATCAACAACTGCATATTATACCTACAACTAGGTAATAAATATCTGATTATCCTCATTATAACATGATTTTAGGCACAAGGTAGAGATTGTAAATTTGATAGATAAATAGGCACCAAATATTTAACATACTGTACATCTGGACTGGCACTAACCTGTTCTCCCTCATTTCTAAATTAGGACCTGCCTCAGTTGTTGTACCTACTATTGCATGTACCCACCTTGATAGGTAGGCCTACCTACCTACCAAAGTACCTATAGTATATCTATTTAATTCGTTGGGCATTTGAGAAGTAGTACCTACTTTCTTGGAGTTTATGAAGCAGACAGAGCATAATATGTAGAAATACAATTAAACGACGCACGGTTGTGTATTGGAGTTAGTTGTAAATAAATAATTCAGTGTCGTTGCTCTTACACTCTAGAAATAAAAATAGATTTATGAAAGTACTTACACTACGAAGGTACGAAATGAAATCTGATATCTGATTTACTTCTACAAATCCTTCCATCACTGCTGTTACAATAAAAGCACGTAAATTATTGTATGGATTAATAAAATTTTAGACAACTTTTGAAGCCAGAATGAAATGACCGCATCTAATTTTGGCATTTGTTGGCGAAGGAAGAGGCATGACATTGACATTATCTGAGTACTGAAATCTGACACTGACTGCTCTTTAGTGAGAAGTATTTGAGGTATGGGCCTTTAACTGACTCTGCTTACCCTAGTTCCAACTCCTCTACGATGTGAAGCCATTTGACACTGGTAAGATTGTCCGTTGAAGTGACAGACTTGAGCAAAGTAGCAAGGAAGGAAGTAAAAAAATAAATCAATCACAGCCTTCCATTCATTCTAATCTTATCGGACCGGACGTAATTAATCTGTGGTAAATAATGGTAAAGTCAAAAAGTAAAGTAGGTAAATGCGAACGATTCGATTTGTTTCTGTAAAAAAATCTAGACTATGTTTGCAGAAAAAGAAATAATGCGCACTTCTTTTTCTCATTTTATTTGCCAAGGCTTGTTTGTTTCGTACTAGTGAATCGGTGAATGGCTAAGTACTTTTAGCAATAAATCATCGAGGAAGTGTGAGTACTATGCGCGACTGTACTTGTTGATATTACCAAACTGCTATCCAGACTCGCCGCGCCGGCGTTGAAGCGAAATGTTATCAAATACATTAATGAGGCGACTATGCGTTGCGTTCCTAGTAATTTGTTTGCAGGACGTGAAAGCTATGGGTACCAAAACAAAACCCAGTAAAGATCTTTTTAGTTTGGATGTGACTGGTTGCTCATTGTTCCATAAGCTATGCTCCTATCTGGATGATGATTTGGCTATTCTCTCCTGTACTTTAAACGCAGCGTATAATAAAACGCAGGTCACACCAGCCTGCCAACAAATGGTATGGATTCATCAAAATGATTTGCTTGACAATTCATATTTGAACCACAAATTGAAAGAACCTTGTCAGGAAGAGCCTGGTATTCTAAACTGCTTGAAATCTCCTGAACTTGGAATAGACTGCATATTAAAGAAGAAGCCAAGTGTAAATGACAAGGATTGCTGGAGCATAATTAATAAAATTGAATCTCTGATTTTCAATGATTGGCAAATCACAGGAAACTTCCTCAAAAACTGCTACGATGATATACAGGCTCACACATGCGCTAGGATCCCTCCGGACTCAAAAAGCCTAACTCAGATATCAACTCTAAAATGTCTTCAAAGTAAAGAACAACATCTACGTCCAGAATGTTTGTCTGAGATAAATGTACTTCAGGATATGAAGTACAACACTCTTGTACTGGATAAAATCGTATTTGCTGCATGTAATCTGGATCAAAAGAACTTCTGCCCGGATGAAGTGCCTGGTTCCTGGCTCATGTATAAGTGTCTTTCAAGACATAAATATGAAAATGGTAAGAACTATTTATTGTGTTGTGTACTACTTAGAAAAGTATTGTTTTTTTTTAATAAATCATTTAGGGCTGTACTTAGAGTCAAGTCAGTCGTAGAACTCGTAGAGTCAAGCTTCAAGAATAGACTTGACTTTTTTCGATGGAGAACTGTCAAAATCTATTCTTGAAGCTTGACTCAGACTCAAGCATTGTCAAGGCACGGGTCTTAGGCCCGTATTCCGAAACAGCGCTTGAGTCTGAGTCGAGCCTCAAGCATAGATTTTTGACACTTTTCAATGGAGAACTGTCATAAAATCTGTGCTTGAGGCTCGACTCAGGCTTAAGCACTGTTTTGGAATACGGGCCTTAGTCTGGTTGCATTTTTGTTTTTTTTTAATAAAAGTCTAACTTAATTTATCATTTTGTCTTTCTTTGGATCTTTATTTTAACAATTAATATTTTACAGGAATGAGGAAGAAGTGCCAAGATCAACTATTCTATGATCAAAGAAACATAGTAATGAATTACCGTAACAGCAGAGGATTGGTGAGGTCATGTAAAGAGGACATCCGCAAGTTTCACTGCCGGAAGGGAGTAGTAGATGATAAGGATGTTAGACTTGCACAAATATTATTATGCCTAGAAAACGTCACAAGGAACGAAAGCACAAAACTGGCTCCTGAATGTACTGCAGAAATGACTGACCACAGAAAAATGCTCATGGATGACTACAGACTTTCGCCAGAATTGATGCACAACTGCGCTAATGATATACTCGCTCTCTGCAAAGGCATTGAAGCTGGTGGAAAAACCATACATTGCCTAATGGACCATGCTCGCCCACGCAGACGTAAGGAAAAAAGAATAAGCATAGCTTGTCAGAAATCTTTAGAATCATTAGTTCAAGAAGCCGACCCTGGTGAGGATTGGAGAGTAGACCCCATTTTACGCAAAGCATGCAAGCCTGTGGTAGACAAAGTTTGTCAAGAAGTAACTGGTGGAAATGGGAGGGTCATGTCTTGTCTGATGGAAAAACTGGGAACTGTCGTTATGACTCCAGATTGTGAATCTGCTTTGATTCAAATACAGTACTTCATTTCTAGAAACTTCAAACTAGATACTCAATTGTACAAAGCCTGCAAATATGATGCTGTGACACTTTGCAAATCGAAGTTTCAATGGCCTGATGTTGGTGATGCACAGTCAGAGAAAGACCTTCTTGTACTACCATGTCTGTACAACTATGCCTACAGCTCTGACCAGAGAGGAAAGTTAAAGCCTAACTGTGAGCATCAGGTCCGAAGAGCTATGAGACAGAGAGCTGTAAGCGTGGACTTGCTGCCAGAAATTGAAGATGTTTGTATTGATGATCTTGCAGCTCTGTGTATAGAAAACACAGGCAAAGGTGAAGAAATATCATGTTTACAGGACAAAATAAAGGAAGTGTCTCCTAAATGTAGAGATGTAGTAAATAATTTTACTGAAACTCAAAGTGGGCACATTGAATTAAATGTTGTCGTAAATGTTAATTGCAGAGTACCTATGGAAAAGCTTTGCGCCTCTGAACTGAAAAGCAAGAATGATGAAGATGATGTAATGGATTGTCTGATCTCGCACAAGAATGACCCGGAAATTAAAGCTAACGTTAAGTGTAGAGCAGCTATTGAACATGAACAATTAATCTCTCTCAAAAACTATAGGTTTACTCGTAAATTTAAGAACGCTTGCAAATCTTATGTTGTAAGGTATTGTCCTAGAGCGCAAACAAAAAGTCAGGTTGTGGGTTGCCTGAGTGCAATTGTCAGAAATGATACCATAGCTAGACGAAAGCACACCATACTAAAAGATTGTCGTCAGCAGCTAAGAAGTCAGCTGTTTCAGCAGAAAGAGAATATAGACTTGGACCCAGAGCTAAAAGAAGCTTGTTTAACTGATTTACAGATATTTTGTCCTTATGTACCTCATGGAGAATCTGCAGCTTTGGAATGCCTACAGACAGTAAATGGACAATTGTCTAGTGGATGCCAAAAAGCTTTATTTGTAGTTAAAAGACAAGAGTTTGCAGATAATGCTGTTGATTATCATTTGATCACTAGTTGCAATAGTATGATTGATATGTACTGTCATAATACAGAAACTTCTAAGATTCTTGATTGTTTGAAGGTAATTTTTTAACTTATAAAATGCAGAGTAAAATTGCATGTTGAAATCGAACTGCTATTTCATGTGTTTCGGAGAGCACTGGTGGTCTAGTAGTAGCGGCTCGCCTTTCAATCTTATGTTCGTTGGTCAAGTCCAGTGGTGCACCAATGAGTTTTTCTACCTAATAATGAATGTCCTTGTGCACTATGCCGGTACTCTCAAACGGTGAAGGGACCGCAAGGAAACCGGCATGTCATAACTAACCTTACCTAAAAAAGTTCGAAAAACGTGACAAGCGCTTCCATCACAGACCGAGTCAACCGTCTCGCAGCGGCTCTGCGGTCCCGCTAGCGGCCTACTTGCGGAAACCAGCCCACTCACCAAGTACCATGTGCTCTGTCATAAAGCAAATATAAAACTCTTTGATTGTCTATTTCAGGCTCACTACAAAGAGTCAGACTTCAATGAAGACTGCAAGGTGGTTATAGTGAACAGACTGATAGTGCAGAACACAGACTTCAGGCTCAACAGTAACTTGCAGAATTCATGCAAAGAGGATATTATACAACATTGTAATGAGATTATGGGTATGTATACGCACTTATACTTTTTATTTTCTTAAGCGTTATCTCAATTCTGGCGGAAGCGTTCCCACAGAATTTGTCTTTTTAGTTAGTAGCGTTTAGTTCTGGTCTGTGCCAGAGGGTCCCCTCGCCAGAGCTGAGACTTTCTAGTTATGCACTGTCTTGAGCTCAAAATATAAAGGCAGGAAGAAGAAGATTTGGACTTGCCTCAAACTACTATGTAGAGAGACATACTGAATACTGAGTGTTGTTTCCGAACGAAGTATAGAGATACTTCGAGACTAAGAGTTATCGTGAAATTATGTGCCAATAGTCTTTGTCAATAATTACTTTGACCTACTCGTAAGTGGCCCCAAGAACTTTCTCAAACGCAATTTATATTGATTCTGATCAATATAACTAACCTCTGCTTCATAGCCGACGCAGAACATATATAAATATTCTCATTTACATTAATGAGTAATTCACTCATCATCTCGACTACCTACGTCATCAAAGCGCCTATTGTTTGGAGCGGATGCTGGTAAACCCTACCGAATAAATTATCTTATCAGTGGCTGGGTCAAGCGAGGTATATCTTTTGTTTGCCAAAACTTCAATATCAGACAAATTCGGCCTTATTATAAAACAAGGACTAAAGATAAACCAAAGATGATACCTTAGTTAGACCATGGTTTAGACAAAACCTTATTACAAATCATAGTCTATCTCCAAAACCAGGGTTAAACTATGTTTGTATTACAAAACAATGACTAGTGAAGGACTTCTTAGACCATGGTCTAAATAATATCCACAGATTAAATAGCCAAATGGGTATAAATCGTTCATTCCTTCTGGTGCCACACTTTCTTTTACGCTCCTCTCACACAAAGCTAAAGTCATAAGATCATACTACCTCGGTTTTCGTCATATTTTTTTCAGTAATTTTGGCACCTTCCCGATACCTAGGTACTAAAGGGTGCCAGGACTGTAGCAGGAGATATAGTGAAACAACACCATGCATAGAAGTACCTACTTCAGATTGACCATGCGAATGAATTAGCGCGAACTCTTCTGCCTACAAAAGTTATGCATGGTAACTTACCTACTTCATGTCGAAACCTATTTCCCTACCTCACCCACCTACCTATTTCCTATTTACCTATTTCAGGGCTCAAGGGGCTTCCTCGAGAATCGTGAGACAACTCTTCACGCAATAAATCTACACTTTTGACGCCGAAACGTTTTGTAAATCGATATTACATATAAAATCTTCGTCACATAGATCAAATGGATCGATTCGTTCACGCTGTCTACTAGGGCGCTGGCCGGTACATCTCCAGCACATCTAAATCTTCGAAACTCATCACGATAATATTAAAATTATTCATTTTCAATGATACCTAAGGCTATAGTATCAAGACCATATCGCCTAGTCTTACGTATAATGTTGGAATTTTTAAAATTTATGTCTTTCGTCAGGCCGCCATCTTGGAAGTCTGATACCTAACCTCTAAACAATCCACTACTGATGACATGTCATTTGACGGTTTGACGTTAGACCATAGTTAAACTAGGGGTCTCTCGGGTTTATCTTTTAGTCATAGATTAAACCTGGTTTTGGAGATAGGCTATGATTTGTAATAAGGTTTTGTCTAAACCATGGTCAAACTAAGGTATCATCTTTGGTTTATCTTTAGTCCGTGTTTTATAAAAAGGCCGAGACTACTTAGTTCCGGTTTAAACCTAGCCTAAGTCATGTTTTTGTAATAAGACCGATTATGTTTAAATTTGGAAGACCAGTGTAATGGTTCGACAAGCGACTGCTGTCCGAATGAGCGAGTTGCGGGTTTGATTTTTCAGCAGATGAATGTTCTCTCATCACTATGAGCTTCTCATTTTATTCATGTCTAAAACCCTTTGTTTTTTACAGCCAGCCATCCCAAAGATATCGAACTTCAAGGCAAAGTGCTATACTGTCTCAAAGACAAATTCCGAGAGTCAAAACTGACGACTCCTTGTGAAAACGAACTCGCTAACTTGTTGAAGGAACAAGCGTTGAACTATCGACTGGATCCTTTGCTCGGACGACTGTGCTATGCGGAGATACAGACGATATGCTCGCTGCAGCCGGAGATTACGAATTCTGAAGGACTGGTAATATTTTAACGAGTAATAAAGAGCGTTTTAAAAAGAGTTCGCCCAGTGCCAGTGACTGGACTCTTTGCTCCTGCCTTCTGCGCCGTAGGTTGTGGGTTCGATCCCCACCGAGAACAAATACCTATTTGTGTGGTGAACACAGTTGTTTGTTCTCTGTTTTATTGTATTTTAAATATGTATTTATTTACAAAAAATATGTATATATAATATTTGTGTGGTGAACCACAGGAGTTTGTTCTCTGTCTGGGTGACTGGTATACATAAACCATTTATAAGGTTACCTGTTATAGTGTATTTTTAGTATGTACACAAGGATACGCATCACACTATACACTGCTAGCTCTTATGTGCTTGTAGTAAGAGTCATTTTTCTTTGTTTTTAGGTAGCTTGAGCTGTATCCCACTATACATATTTACAAAAAAGGATAATATTAGTTATCTTTCCCCATAGTACAAGCTCTGCCTAATTTGGGGCTAGATAGTGTTACATGGATTTTCCACGATATTTATTAATTTAGTTACTTACGTCATGTTGAAAGGACGTGTAACCACCTCCATTCGGCATCCCCAAGGGTTTTGAGTAGTCGAGTACAAAATAAAGTTACCTTTTTTTTTTTTTACGAGTGTTACACCACCACCTGATGTTAAGCGGTCACCGCCGCCCATAGACACCAACAACCCCAAGGGTGTTGTCGTTGCATTTACCCTTAAGGAGTTTTTTAACGTTTTAAGCTTTTTTAATGTTACAGGTTGAGGAATGTCTAAAAAACGCACTGCTTAACCACAAAATAGTGTCGGCAGAATGCGCACACGAAGTCGCACAAATCATAGAAGAGGCCGAGGTGGATATTGAAGCGGACCCGTTACTGGAGAGGGCTTGTGCTCTCGATCTGCTGAAATACTGCAAGGATTTAGAACATGGGGCTGGAAGACGTAAGGACACTGATTTTATCTTTCCATAAACGAATTTAAAAACAAACTTAGGTTATCCTTTTTCGAATGCCACCAGTTTTAAATGTATATTTGAGCTGTTCAGTCTCTGATTTGCTAACGTAACATAATATATTATGTAAGTATTATATTTATATTGAAATATAAGTATAATATAAATAAGGCTTTATTGTGAAAAATTTACATATCAATGGTGAAAAAAATAAATACCAAATATAAAAACTAACGGCCAACCGCGGCTTCGCCTGCTTTTGAATGGAATTTTTTTTTTAGTTCGTAAAGAAAAAATGTTTGAGCATATTTGTATAATTACAGGTAACATTTATTTTGTGTATGATTACAGGTTTGAAATGTCTGAAGATAATTCTCAATGATAGCAATAGAAAATTGGAGGCTGATTGCAAGAAGGCTCTGTCTAGTAGATTAGAAATGTACAAGTATGTAGCTTCTGTAAGTACCTCTCTGTAAGTTACCTACTTCTTCTTTTTTAAAAATTATTCCAATGTAAAGTACTGGAGACTCATCCATTTGTTTTTTCAGATGGTGATTGAAAATTTTGGTGATGTGTACGAAGAACTCTCTACATCTCCTTCTAAAAAGTACTTTATAGTGGTAGCTATGTCAGTGGTAGGATTAATTTTTATATTTGGTTTATATTGCGGTCGTATGACTAAGAAAGCTATGTATATTAAAAGAAAATAAGGAATCTATTTTAGTTTTCAGTTAATAAAATAGTCAATTTAGTATTTCATAGTAGTGTAGCTATATCAGTGGCAGGATTGATTTTTATATTTGGTTTATATTGCGGTCGTATGACTAAGAAAGCTATGTATATTAAAAGAAAATAAGGAATCTATTTTAGTTTTCAGTTAATAAAATAGTCAATTTAGTATTTTATAGTAGTGTAGCTATTTCAATGGCAGGATTGATTTTTATATTTGGTTTATATTGCGTATTTACTAAGGAAGCTATCTAAATTAAGAAATGAATTTGTACAGTTTTAAGTCAATAAAATAGTCAATTTAAGTTTCTGGCTATATTTAATTTCTTCATGAACATATTAAGGTAGGGTTGTACTTAACTATAGGCAGTTAACAATTTGAGCCAGATGTTTGTCATTTAACTAAGGCAAAATTTTACTCTAACGGTTCGCTAAAATCTATTCCATCCATTTCCTGATCTTCTGTTTTTTGTTTCTTTTCTATTTTGAGTTCTACTTTGACGTCTCCCTTGATTATTTTCTGGCTTTCCTCAAAGAACTGGTTAGGATGATTGATACCTAGACCTAGGTCGTTATTGTGCACTGCATCGAAGTACCTGCTGCATGAAATCTGGAAGTGTCCCTTTTTGGCCATGTCTACTATATCAAGGACAGCTGAAACAAATAATTCACTCAATAAATTTGATTTTTTGAATTGTTACAAAAAAGTTATTGTTTCTTTGCTCTTTAACATTTTTAAGTATAGTCACAGATAAGATAAGGTATAGTGAACCAGGGTTATAAATAATCTTGATTTTCAGTTTATCTATTGTGTCAATGGTACACACTAGACAACTTTTGAGTATTTATCACCTCTCATTGCCTGTGGCCTTGGCAAGATCATCCATTGTGCAGATGTTTGGGCACAAGGGACAGGTCAGTAGATGCGACATTGTCTGGATCTGAGCTCCACAGTCACAGCTAATCAAGGAGCCACAAGGATTTTCAGTAACTTACCTTGAGAACCTAATCCATATCCTTGCAGCCTGTTCTTTAAATTACTGGAATCACAATGTCGGAACGGACATCCATGACAGTCTGCTGGACCAACAGTTTCATTGATAATCCTCAGACAGCTAAAAGGGGAGTAATTCTTCTTACTGCCTTCTTTACCATAGTTATATCTGACATTGTAAGCATAGCTTTTTTCAAATTTGTCAAGCTCCATCATTTTTGTAAATTCATCTCTCCAGAATCTGAGGGAGTCTTCTAGCGTGACACCTATGCCTTTAAGAAATAGGCCATACTGTAACCTGCCTCCATGTTTGAGGTGGTGAGTGGATCTGAGCTGTTCATGCAATAGTCTCATACATAGTGGGAATGATTTAACGGATAAGGAGTCAAGGCTCTCAATGGGGATTACTGCTTTGTTACTGGTATAGTCATTGCCCGAGTATGACTGGTGTAATCCTTTCAGTAAGCTGACCAACCGCTCATCTTGTTCGATCTCTCCGAGATGGTGGCAAGCTACAGCTAGACACTGCTTCAAGTGAGTTCTATATTGAGCTGCAAGTACTGAAACAAAATCTCTATGGGCAATGTATGCGTAACCTCCATTAAGGTACACTTTCCTTGCTTTTACTAGATCCAGCACTTCATAGAATCTTACCTTGTAGAACTTCATGTTATCTATGTTTGTATGTGCCGTTGATTCTCTTAGCTTGTTAATTTTTTCAAGCTTTTCTTCTTCCGAGATATTAGTGTAGCACAAGTTGTTGAGTCTGAAGAATGTGTCCACTGCTTCTCCTCTCATATTCATGAATCTCATTTTGAATAGCTCCAGCTCTCTGGCTATGTACCATCGTCGTAATTCCTCAGTTCGACAATAGGCTAACCTGAGAATGAAATGGGCAACATGGTCTTTGCGCCTCGCTTGGAGATCAGTGTCAGCGGTACCACAAGAAGTTTTCTCGCAGAGTTTAGCGTAATACTTGAGCCCTTGTGTTCTGAGTTCACCAATCACGCACTCCGTCCATTCTTCTGAGTATGCCCGTAACCCTTTTAGCGTCGTAGCTGTTGCTAATGTCCTCAATAAAGTTACTCTTTCTAAAGCCAAGGTTTCGAATTCTTGAAGGGTTATGTTTTCTGTTGGTGGAACTTTGTACATTTGAAGATCATGGGGGTATGTTTCCACAAGACTGCCTGACACAGGGGCCTTCGTGGATTTTCTTTTTATATTTAGATCCATAGCACCACCAAATCTTGTTTTTTTAACCAATCGTAAACAAATCGTGTCAACAATACACACAAGGGAAAGTCGCAAATAAACTTTTACTAGTAAAAATACTGCACAGACAGAGATAAGCAGTTATAGAACCAACCTAAACTCAAGAAAACATCACATCACACCTTTTCTTTCAACAAAACTTTAATATAAAGTGCTTTGAGTTGAGATTTTTTGGAAAATAAAGTTTTCGTTTCCCGCCATCGACTTGACAGGCGAAGGCGAGGCGTCATAGGCTTGTTGAAAAAATATCGATACATCGATATATCGATATTATTTTTACAATATATCGATATTTTTGAGCGATATTTAATAGTTCGATATATCGATGTATCGATATAAAATTCTAAGTATCGAAAAGGTATAAAAACCGATATTTTTTTCAGACCAATAAACATTTATAAGTTTTAGGATTAAAAAATCCCAAAAAGAAAATACTTTTTTTATACCAATATCTTTTAACAAATTATATTTTATGTATTTTTTGTTTTTGGTCGACTTGATTTGCTGTTTTATAGTTTGGTTTTTAAGTTGGCAACTCTGTTAGACAATTTCAATTTCAACAGCACGAATATTCTCTGTCAAGTCAAATCATACCGATATATCGATATATCGATATTTTTTAATAAAAATATCAATATCGATATTGATATTTTCAAAAAACATCGATATATCGATATATCGATACTTTATTGCATTTCCGACATCCCTAAGGCGTCACTTTTTTTAAACTTTTTTTTTCACTTCTTTGGAAGCAGGATAATGTACCAAGAACATACCGCCTAGTCTTACGTTTTGTTTCGTCACCAACACAGGCAGCCAAAGGATATTTTAAAAAATCCTTGAGGCAGCCACGCCATGCGTCAGTGGCTTGTGCTCGCTTGGATACAAAGTATCACTACAAGGAATCATTTATTTGTTAGTATCAGACTTTTGATTGCAACAGATTTATAATACCACAGCCACCACAGCAGGCGACCAAGTAAACGCGATAGGCGACTTCAGTCAAAATTTGTTTCAGTTCTCTTCAGTTCAGTCTAGTTCAGTCCTAATCAGAGCGGAAGGCCAGCATACGAAGATTTTCACTTTATTTTATTCTTTTTCAGTAATTATTCTTCAAAATGGTATACTACTCGCTATACAGATAACGACACGTTACAGTTACTTAGATAAATATATTCTGAAATAGCTACAATAGCCGCAATGGTGTCAAAAGAGATGCGGTCGTCACTGGACGATTTAGTGCAATACATACAGCTCTACAAACCTGTCCCGACTGTTTTACAGGGCACCGTGCTGCCTTTTATGTTAATTTACGCTATACTATTATATTCGTGGATATTTGTGTACGGTTTCGAGGATTACTATGAGGCCGGGTTTGTGTTCATTGCTGTGGTGGCTGTGCTGCAAATCCTCATCTGTTTATGTTGCTACTGGAGTGTACACGTCGAATGTTTCCTGGCTTGTGTCACGGTGAGTCTTTTTCATTGCTAGTCTTCCTTTTAACAGCGTTTAGATGACACTTTTCCTAAGTTTTGTTTCCTTGTTTTCAGGTTAAAGACCCCATTCAAGCTGAATTGGTAAAAGTCGTTCCAACTACCAACAATGGTTTCTCAGAAGTGGTTAAACTGCACCATACAAAGGTAAACCAATGGTTTAAAACTTAATTTCACTACAATTATTTATTGTTTTAATTAATGTTTTTGAAGGAGACTTCAAGTCACGCCATGCAATAGTGAAACAGTTTCGATATGCAATTAAAATTATAAAATTACATAGTAACTTCTATTTAAATCTCTATGTAAATACTGTACTGTATTGAGTTTGAAGTAATTTTATATTTTTCAATTTCAGGCAACAAAAAGAGGTAGCATCAAGCCGGACGTGTGGTTCATTTTCCAAAAAAGCAAGTACATTTATGACTGGGAGAAAGGTACATTCCAAACAGTTGTATTTCCAACTGACAGACCCTATGAATACTATTTGGAGTCTAAGGGATACTCTGACGATGAAGCAATAGACCTAGCTGAAAAAGAGTATGGGAAAAATGAAATGATAATGGTATGTTTCTTGGTATAACCCAATACTGGACAAAGAGAGAGAAGAGTAGGTATTTTGGGGTCTAAGTTAAAATTATTCAAGACTATTCATTTGCATTATGCATTTTCCATTCAAACTTCAACCCCCACTGCACCCATTTTAGAGTTTAATTTCCAAAAATATTTTCTTAGTGCACCTACTCTTTTCCTAAAGAATAGACTCTTCAAAGTCCCTATAGCTAATGGCTGTATGTTGTATGTCAGTCACTCGCATCACCCTTTATATACTAAAATTATGGCCTCTCAGCTTAGTTGGTAGTAGCTCAGGTGGCCTCAGGTGGGTCTCGGTGGGTTCGATCCCCACCAAGAAATCAGCTATCTGGGTCCCATATTACAAACACTGCTCAATTTGGGGCTAGGCAGTGTTGTGTGGATTGTCCACAATATTTATTTATTTATTAATTAATTTGATATAGTATTGTGATACATTTTTTGTTTTAGGTTGTACCAGAATTCATGGAACTGTTCAAGGAAAGGGCCACAGCCCCATTCTTTGTCTTCCAAGTGTTTTGTGTATGTCTGTGGTGCTTAGACAAGTACTGGTATTACTCTATATTCACCCTCGTTATGCTCATCATGTTTGAGTGCACTTTAGTACAACAACAATTGAGGAACATGTCGGAAATAAGGAAAATGGGTAATAAACCATACAACATCAATGTGTACAGAAATCGTAGATGGAGACAAACCCTCAGCGATTGTCTGCTGCCAGGTGATATAGTGTCTCTCACACGGTCAGTCAATGAGAACTTGGTCCCTTGCGATATACTTCTAATGAGAGGATCCTGTATTGTAGATGAATCTATGTTGACTGGAGAAAGTGTACCACAAATGAAAGAGTCTTTAGAAAACGAAAGAAATATCCATCAAAGCTTGGATCCTGAAGGGGATAGCAAACTGCACATGCTGTTTGGTGGTACTAAGATCGTGCAGCATTCTTCACCGAGCAAAACTGGGTCATCCGGTCTTAAAGCGCCAGACAACGGTTGCATAGGCTACGTCATCCGTAACGGTTTTAACACGTCACAAGGAAAATTGCTAAGAACTATTCTGTTTGGCGTCAAAAGAGTAACAGCCAATAATTTGGAGACATTTGGCTTTATCATGTTCTTGTTGATATTCGCGATCGCTGCTGCGGCGTATGTATGGATCAAGGGATGTGAGGACCCAGAGAGAAATAGATACAGGCTCTTCTTAGAATGTACCTTGATATTGACCTCAGTGATACCACCAGAATTGCCGATTGAACTATCCCTAGCAGTGAATACATCTCTACTTCAACTGTCTAAATCACATGTATTCTGTACGGAGCCTTTCAGGATACCTTTCGCTGGCAAAGTTGAAATATGCTGTTTCGATAAGACTGGAACATTGACTAGCGATAATTTAGTAGTTGAAGGAGTAGCTGGTGTCGGGGAAAATACTGACGCGACTGTAATATCGCTATCACAAGCTCCTATAGAGACGGTTCAGGTACTAGCCACTTGCCATTCGCTAGTTCAACTAGACGACGGCGTAGTGGGCGACCCGTTAGAAAAAGCGACCCTAAAAGCTGCGGAATGGAACCTTACGAAAGGAGATGCAGTAGTGCCAAAGAAAGGACGATCACCCGCATTGAAAATCGTGCACAGAAATCATTTTTCAAGCTCGCTCAAGAGGATGTCAGTCATCGCCGGCTACCAGGTAAACGAACGAGGTTTTATAGAGTCTCACTACATTAGCAGTGTGAAAGGCGCTCCAGAAACAATCAAACCTATGTTGAAAGACGTTCCAAGCAACTATGACAATGTATATTTGAACTTATCTAGGCGAGGCGCCAGGGTTCTCGCTCTAGGGTATAGGAATTTGGGTAAACTGAGCTCACAGAACATTAGAGACCTATCGCGTGAAGATATCGAGTCGGATCTGACGTTTGTTGGGTTTGTTATAATATCGTGCCCTCTGAAAAGCGATTCAAAAAAAGCTATTGCAGAAATAGTCCACGCATCTCACTCTGTTGTCATGATCACTGGCGATAATCCCTTGACTGCTTGTCATGTGGCCAAGGAACTGAAGTTTACACGTAAACCTGAGACCCTTATCTTCACTGAAAAAGACGACCAATGGAGATGGAAGTCGATAGACGAAGAATTGGACCTACCAATCGTTCCTTTCAAAAGTTATAAGCAGTTGGTGTCTAAGTTTGACTTGTGCATAACCGGCGAAGGCCTGTCGTATTTGAATGAATATCACCACGATTACTTGCTGCGTTTGATGCCGTACATCAAGGTGTTTGCTAGGTTTGCGCCGAAACAGAAGGAGTTCGTTATTGTGACGTTGAAAGCTCTGGGATATACTACGCTAATGTGTGGCGATGGAACAAACGATGTGGGAGCATTGAAACATGCTGATGTGAGTATGATTGCCCGATTATAATCTCGCGACCTTTTTTTTGCTACTAGCAGTCTTTTAGCCATTTTGTGACTGAACTTGAATAAGTTGTTTTGTAAAGAGTTACTGCACACTTTTGGGCAACTTCCTTCTTATCGTGTCACTGTTTCTACGACATGCCGGTTTCCTCACGATGTTTTCCTTAACCGTTTGAGAGCACTATTAAACAGATACAACAGTTGCATACGATTTAACAATTCTTTGAATTTTAGAAGCCAGTTCCTCTTTATTTATTGTTATCGATGGAGCAACTTAAGCAACCTTTGAACATTCTTTGTCTTGTGATGAAAAAGAAAAGAAAGCTCGGAACATTTATTTAAGAGTAAACTCATGTATTGAAATTCAATCTTATAGGTCGGCGTAGCAATTCTAGCGAACGCGCCTGAGCGTCTTCGAGAAAGACCAGTGGAAAAGCCCCTGGAGATCGAGCCTCGACGGGAAAGGCCATTGAACCCGCGAGAGGCCGCCAGGGCCGAAGCCGCTGCCAAGTTTAAGAAGGCAATGAAGGATTTGGAAGAAGACGAACAACCTCAAGTGGTCAGGTTGGGTGACGCATCTGTCGCTGCGCCATTTACTAGTCGCCTGTCCAGTATTCTTTGCAGTAAGTTGGTTCGGTCCACAACTAAAAAAAAAAACATTTATTTACTGAAATCGCAAGCAAGAATCACTCTGAAACGTCTTAAAGCTAAGTGAGTCTAGGTGCCAGCCAATGCAAAGCATTGCCTCGTAGGTCACGCGCGTCAGGAACGTGTCCGTAAAATGCACTGCCTTGCGTCCATCAACTTGAGGAATACAGATTTTCAGCCTCACGTGCCGTTTTACAGCTGTAGAAACAATATAAATTTATATGGGCTATGGTTCCTGATTCGTAGCTGCAACAGGATTACTTATGCCCGGTTCCTATCTTCTAACTACAATCTGGCATAGATTTTCATCGTATTCTCTCCTTTCATTGTCTAAATGTAAATCGTAATGATAAATCTTCTAACGGACAAGACGGCGCTCGTAGAATAGGAATGGGCACACATTTTAGTTACCTTTTGGATTAGTACACCACCTGATTCTTCTTCCAGTTTGCCACATAATCAAGCAAGGCCGTTGTACGCTCGTCACGACCCTACAAATGTTCAAGATCCTGGCTTTGAATGCTCTTATTCTGGCGTACAGTCAGTCAGTTCTGTATCTGGATGGCATCAAGTTCAGCGACTCTCAGGCGACACTGCAAAGCTTGCTGTTAGCTGCTTGCTTCCTCTTCATATCGCGATCTAAGGTAAAATGATTAGATGCATTATACAGAGTTATTCATTATTAGCTGCAAATACTCAGGAATTAGATTCAACAAATAAAATAAAAAATATTTATGAAATGATTTTTTAAGTTTTGTTATGAAAATCCCGAGAAATTCGATAAAGAATATACTTTGGAATCATTGGCGTCTGACCTATTTTGACACGCCATGAGCGCCATGAACGCCATGAGCGACGCTCTGCGTTCAGTCATCGCCTGGGTGGGTCATCGTCCTGTTCTCCGTGGCAATCATTATGCAAAAGCCATAAAGACATACAAAATCTTAAATCGGTTTAGGAATTAAATTCGGCCAAACAAATATTCACGACCCAATAATTAGGCCCTGTCAGTTTGTGTAGCTAATAATGAATAACCCTGTATACATTATTGAAGTGAAACTTCTAATGCGACTTCCAAGCAATAATAAGCATTTCAAAGGGTGTGTTTACTGATTGGTTCTTTCTTACACATTCCAGCCATTGAAACAGCTGTCTAAAGAGCGTCCTCTGCCAAACATCTTCAACCTATATACAATAATGACAGTGTTGGCTCAGTTTGCGGTCCATTTCATCTGTCTGGTGTACCTGGTCAATGAAGCTACTATACGATCACCTGGAAGGTTAGTAATAATTCTAAAAGTATTTTCGTTAAGTTTAAAAATGTATCTGAACGGATTTCGAGATTGGTTTCATGGAAATTTCCTCAAAGAAATTTCATTTACAAAATTGACACAGAATACAGTAGAAAGGCGATCATGCGCCGTTTGTATGGGAGCCGATGTCGCCAGTTTTACATTTCCACTATCATATTTAAAATATGAGGATTCTAAGAAAAGGGAAAGAAAGAAGATGTTATGAAAGTATGTCTATGTTTTATCTTGTCGCTTAACTTGTTCGGAAAGTAATTCTTGCTCCCGAAAAAACCGTTGAATTTGTATGGAGAAAGGAGCATAATGCTCATGTATTTTGACGACACTTTTCCGGCCACATGGCCGTTCTACTTTGTTCTGTGCCCCTGACGCTATAAAAATCATCTACAATAAATGCAAATGCCTTATTTATTTCACTTGAGTATTTAATATTGCAGAGATAACAAGCCTAAGCTGGATATGGATCTGGCAGAAGACGAAGAGCCCGCGCCGTTCGCTCCCGATCTACTCAACAGCACCGTCTATATTATATCTATGGCGCTGCAAATATCAACGTTCGCCGTTAACTATAGGGTACGTATTTAAACGACTTCAAAAAACAAGGTCCGCAATTCGGTAATAATTTTTTTGATTATTTATTGCATAATTTCGTCATTTACGAGCTATTTTGAAAAAAAAGTTATCTATAAAGTAATACTTCCAGATTGGTCCCATAGAAATTTGATCCAAATCGGTTTAGCAGTTTAGCCATGAAGTCGGTTTCTCAAGTTTTAAATAGAAAATGAAAAAGAAGGGTCTGATGATGAGTCACGTGAGCTACGCAAAACGTAAATTATTGCAATTCCTTCTGCGTAACTGTATGTATGTATACACATAATAAATGCCCAGGGTCCAATATGATAAAAAAAATCCTTCTCTTTAGTTAGAAGAAAGAACTTTACAAATTCATTCCCTCATCCCCCTTCCATCATTAGACCAGACGTACCGTACGGAAACGAGGTATCCATTCATGGTTGAGACACCTTCTTCCCGCACCAAGTGCTTTGTGTCAATCTTTATAATGCGGACTGCCAAAGAGTGGACTCGTTGCCGGAGTCCGTTTTCCCGAATATAAAAAATTCAAAAAATTTAATAGGTATCTTCTAGGTGAGCGCGATATACCGTCGACAGCATCATTGCGGTCAAGTGTCAACCTAAGATTATTATAAAAAACATAAATAGTTTTTTTTAATATGACAAACTTTGAAAAACCGTGAAAATAAGATCTGTATCTTATTATACCTTTAAACGAGAAAATCTTGTATATATATTTAGGATCTCGGAAACAGAGCCAACGATTTTCATGAAATTTAGTATACGGGGGTTTTCGGGGACGATAAAACGATTTAGCTAGGATTCATTTTAAGAAAATGATTATTTCATTCCGAGTTCAATAATTAAACATAAACTGAATATGTGACTGCTCCTGCCATCTATTGACGATTGTGAGCAATTAACTGCAAGCATATCCAGCAGATGGCGTTGTTCAGTAAGAATAAACCAATGAAGATAATCATAAAAATACAAATTAACGAAAAAAATTCCGAGCGAAGCTCGGTTACCAACTGCTAGTGTTTGAGTAATATATCAGCAGTAGACTTCTTCAGATCTTTTGTAAAAATTGTAAGAAATATGTATTATTAAAAAAAAAACCTTATTCTATCCACAGGGCGAGCCGTTCATGGAAGGATTAAAACAGAACAAGCCGCTAATGTACAGCGTGGTGGTATCCGGCGGGGTGGTGATAGCGCTGGCTGCCGGGATATTCCCCGAACTCTCCACTATGTTCGAGATCGTCGAGTTCCCTGATGAAGTGAGTATATCATAATAATATTATTAACGCGAAAGTTTGTAAGTATTGTTAAGCGGTTTTGGGAATAGGACAGCCCTGCTCGAGCCGAGCAGGGCTTAGAGAAAAAGAAGAAGAAGAAGGAGAAGATGGCGCATGGCGCCGTGCCACTCCAAATATTGTTATGCCCTAAAGATAAGGGCCTATTATGTATTCACCATTTTTTACTTTAATACCTCACCATGTAACATAATAATTGCAATAAATAATATGAGTATGAGTAAAGTAAAACCAGAGTTGTAGCTATATTCAATGAAGAGTTTTCGTCTTATTAGTATGGATGGATGGATGTTTGTTACTCTTTCACGTAAAAACTATTGAATTGATTTTTACTTTACAATGATATTAGCTTATGCATCAAAATAGCACATAGGCTACAATTTATAAAGATATTGTAACGGAGAACGGATGTAAGTAACGGGAACGGGGCGAGCAACTAGTGAACCATAATTTAGTAGTAAGACTCTGTGAAAGGCTCGTATGGGGGATTTCTATCAGCATGCCTATTTCTGCCATGTGTTTCGGTCTTGGAAATTACTGGCACGTGGGGCTTAACTTAATTGTATGTCTAAAGTTGATGACGCAGGGTGGTGCATCATAGGGCACGTTCCTGACGTGCTTAGTCTGCAAGGCAATGCTTTGTTTCAAGCGATGGTCTAATATCGCTCCTTTGATCCCTCCCTCTGACGAATAATGGTAACTCTTTATTCATTTTTATTTTTTGATAATATAAAAACATTTCTTTGTTTCAGTATCGACTCATATTAGTACAAATCGTGTTAGCAGACGTTGGATTTGCGTATATAGTGGACCGCGCCTGTCTTTACCTGTTCGGCGACGGAAGCGTGAAACATGTGCCGAACTTATAGTATAGCGAATTAAAGTGCAAACAAACAGACAAGCCTTTATCATCTTAGGTGATGTATACAGCGTCAGGGTTAACGTACCCTAGGTTACAAGATACTAGTGCTTAGAAATATTTAGATAGATCAAACAAGTATAGATTCAAATGACCATTTTGCAAAAATAATAAGACTCAAACTGATATAACTTTCGAAAGTATCACGGTTTTGAACACTTTTTTTAAGAACAAAGGGATATTTACCATCATTAAATTTTGATGAGTTTTGACTCCTGATATTTCGGCACAGTTGCATGCACCATGATCACGGTTGAACCAAACAACCAATCACAAAATTTAATTATGTTAAATATCCCGTTGTTCATAAAAATAGACTCAAACTGATTAGAAATAATTATAATTGTTTATTCAAAAAACTCCAAGACTTGTAATTAGAAAATGTAAGGAATTTTTAAGCTTATGTATTAATTCCCTATAGAATACCCGCAAGTCGCTAGATATTCCAGATCCTATGTAGACTAATAATATTATTTTATTTAAACATAATGAGATACTATATTTTTACACGGCTTGACATAAAAGTTTGTAACGCATTTTTGTAATTTTCTAGTGTTATATCATTGTGCCCTAGCAATTATAGTTAGACAAATTAATATATTTTATCTAAGTATTATGTATATCTTTATGGCTAGCTTATAAATAAAGAAAAGGCTGCGTAAGAGTAGCATGATGGCCCTAAAATTTTTTTTTTCAATGTGCATGCATATTTTTTTTCATTACTCAGGTATAATTTTTTGATGCTCAGATATAAATAACTTTCATAAACTGATCCGCCCCGTCTTCGCAGGGGTTAAATATCCGTTATGTATTTGCCAACTGGCCGTTGAACTTGTATAACCTAGTATTGTATTATTGTTATCTGTCCATATACTAAACTAGCTTTTGGTCGCGGTATGATAGCGGTAGTCACAGCGGCGTCTTTACCTATTGTGCAGGGTGTGCGAGGCACACGGGCGCAGCAGTCCTAGGCGGCCCCACTTGGCGCGCCCGCCAAGTGGGGCTCCGAAATGGTCGAAAGCTCCGAAGAGCTCTGGTCTGCATAGATTTTGTATAGCGCTCGGCGCCCCCTAGCCCAAGTCGGCCACTCGGCGGGCGCGTTGGCCGGGCGCCGCAGCAGGGCTCTTCTAGAGGTAATATTTGATGAATAACATCATAGCATTTTTCTCCTCTAAGGGGAAGAATTTTTCCAATTTTCTTTCTAAATGCATTTCTAAGCTAAAATGGAAACATACCCTCTAAGTTTTAGAACGCGCGCTTACTAGGGGGCGCTTGGGTAATGTTTGCACACGGGCGCTACATGGGCTCGAGACGCCTCTGGGTAGTCAGATAAATAGTATCCGCTTGCAATATCAATATCGGCAGGAATAGATAATTGCAAGAGTTTTTTTTACAAATTGGTCTGTAACGGCGATTTGAGCAATAAATATCCATATATATCCCAATATTATAACATCCAACTTTAGGACTTTCATCACATTTTTAAACTAAGATATAAAGAATATAATCCAGACTCTTAGTCGCCTTTAGAATCATTCCAATTTATTTGTTGTGTGGTGTGGACTAAAGACATTTGCATTATTGTGATCATAAAATCGCTGAAAACTGAAAAAACCACATGAGGGTAGTCGCATTCACTGCTTATGACGCGTAGGTGCGTAGTTATTGAACATTTGTAAGCCAATTTGTAGGTATTCCTAAAAAAGATGTATGCATGTATGTAATGCGTTTTCAAAAGGCGTTTCAAAAGGCGTTTATTTTGAATTTGTGCCAATTTTTTGCAGCAATAAAGCGGCACGTAGACGTGCCATATTATCTCTGCAATATGTGGCCGGCAAGTATGTCCCTGTCTAACTAAGATCATCAGTAAGAGAGTCACTGTCATCAGTATGATGTCAGTAAGAGAGGGACACCAATAGTGGCCGGCCACAAATCGCAGTGAATATATGGCCCATTTACTCAGAATTTCGATGTTCATCACCAGTTAGGTACAGTTAGTGACGCATTAAAGGCGCAGATTTTAGTGAAATATAGGTTGGTACATACATGCATAATTTAATTACGAAAAAAAAAGAAAATCAATGATCCAGTTGTGTGGTGAATGGTTAGAAAAACCGGTTGTTTAAAATGTTGAGTGTTTTATTTATAAAATTAAGTTATATTGTCGGTGCAGAACAAGCGAGTAAAATGTGATCGCTCAAGCAATATTGTGTGCGTTTAGGTATAAATATTTATAATATGGTTCATAAAATATATTGTTGTGCAGTAAAAACTGAACTATGATTTGATTTATTGCCTGTAAAAAATTTGGTATTGATTGTGACAAAACTGTTGTGCTAATGTGATACTCCACTGCTTCTGTGTGAGCTCTGCTTAATTTGGGGCTAGGTAGTGTTGTGTGAATTGTCTACAATATTTATTTATTTATTTTATTTATACTTATAGTACAGTCATTTGGTCGAAAAAATAGAGGTTACCTGGAAAGTATTCCGGGAGTTTTGAAAATTGGCAATTTTATAGATTTTGATATGCTCTTGCCTTAGACAATTTAACCTAGCTCTTGCCAAATTTCAACTTTGCCACCTCGTATGTTTGCCGCTCGCACCGTCATATTGAAAAAATGGCGCTCAAAATCAGTTTTTTGATAATAACTCCTTTCCGGCGCACTTGACAGGAAAAACATTGATATGTTTTTCATGTCACATATCATATCATTATTATCAAAAAACTGCTTTTGGGCGCCATTTTTAGGGTTCCGTAGCCAAATGGCAAAAACGGAACCCTTATAGATTCGTCATGTCTGTCTGTCTGTCTGTCTGTCTGTCTGTCCGACCGTGTCACAGCCATTTTTCTCCGAAACCATAAAAGCTAGACTGATGAAACTTGGTGAGTAGATGTATTCTGTGAACCGCATTAAGGTTTTTACATAAAAATAGAAAAAAAACTATAAATTTTGGGGGTCCCCGTACTTGAAACTGAAACTCAAAAATTTTTTTTTCATCGAACCCATACGTGTAGGGTATCTATGGATAGGTCTTTAAAAATGATGTTGAGGTTTCTAATATCGTTTTTTTCTAAACTGAATAGTTTGCGCGAGAGACACTTCCAAAGTGGAAAAAAGTTGGTCCCCCCCCCTCTAACTTCTAAAATAAGAGAATGATAAATCCAAAAAAAATATATGTTGTACATTACTATGCAAACTTTCAACGATATTTAGTTTGAACGAGATCTAGTCAGTAGTTTTTTTTTTATACGTCATAAATCGTAAACTCAAAACTCAGACAACAATATGCTAATATTTTTTCTTTAATTTTTCCCTACAATTACAAGCCATTTAGCTATAGAAATGTAGGTATATAATTAGGTTTAGTTTGCAAGCACTTTATCTTTATTTACCCTGCTCGTTTTTGTTTTTGTACCATTTTATTATTTTTCATGTACTTTTCTGTGTTTTTTCTTTAGTTTGTAAGTATTCTGTAATTATAATTCCGTGATGTGACCCGCTCTAGGCCTTGGCAGAATACCAGGGTTGCACTGTGTAGTGTCACGCCATGTGACCTACACGGTGCGACAAATACTGAGCCAGGGACCTAATTGACCATGTGTAACTTTGCGATAACATTATCACTTATTATTTGTATCTTTTTTGGTCAATAAACATATTTTCTTTCTTTCTTTCTTTCTTTCTTTCTTAAACCGCAATTTTTTTTTCATCGAACCCATACGTGTGGGGTATTTGTGGATAGGTCTTTAAAAATGATGTTGAGGTTTCTAATATCGTTTTTTTCTAAACTGAATAGTTTGCGCGAGAGACACTTCCAAAGTGGAAAAAAGGTGGTCCCCCCCCCTCTAACTTCTAAAATAAGAGAATGATAAATCCAAAAAAAATATATGTTGTACATTACTATGCAAACTTTCAACGATATTTGGTTTGAACGAGATCTAGTCAGTAGTTTTTTTTTTATACGTCATAAATCGTAAACCGCAATTTACCTTTCGACGAACTACAAAAACCTTTATATTATGTTAATTGATGCTACGGAACCCTTCATGGGCGAGTCCGACTCGCACTTGGCTGCTTTTTACAATATGGCGGTGTGAGCGGCAAACATACGAGGTGGCAAAGTTGAAATTTGGAAAGAGCATATTATCAAAATCTATAAAATTACCAATTTCCAAAACTCCCGGAAAACTTTCCAAGTAAAAATACTAAATGACTGGACTATTAGGTATGAGTACATTATTTGCTGAAAGACCAACGTCAATCCTGACTTTTACAACTTACTTAAGTAGGTACCTACTGACTTTCTTATTTGAATATACCTCTAGCCTTCAACTTTTTATCACTCCTATCGGAAAAACATACAAAGTGAATTAGTTCCAATCCTAACTTTTTTTGTATTTAAATAAAAATAACTAGTAAATGGCGTAAAACATTTTATTAACAAAAGTCGTTCCATTTCATGCGAGTCTCCACAACGTTGTTGTGTAGCATTTTCTCTAGTGCTTCCATCCGAGACCACCAAGACCACCGAGACCAATAGAATTCAGACCGATTCCACTGATACCGTACGAATTCAGACCTAGTCCATCGACACCGTACGAGCTTAGACCAAGTCCGGCCAGACCAATACCCTTCCCGCCTAGACCGATGGCTGGTGCTCCCAAAGCCCAAGCGTTGCCAATCGCTGGCGCTCCTAATCCAAGACCAATATTATTTAGTCCGACTCCGTACCCTCCCAGTCCGACTAAACTGCTAGGGATGACTTGAGCCACTTGTTTCTGAACTATGGGTAAGACTTGTGGGTGAGCGGCGGGACCGACTCGCTTGACGACCGCGTTGAACCCAGAAACAGGGTCGGCTGTGTAGTCCACGACTCGGATGGTGCCGTCAGGTTCGGAGAGGGAATAAGAGCCCTTGACCACGCCACCGTCACGTGTCTCCGTCTGGGCCTTGTTGTCGCCAGTGACGGGGTCGTTGACCGCATAGTTGAAGCCGTAACGGGGGATGTCCTGTGAAGAATTACACCGTTATAACGAAACTCTTGAAAGGTTTTATATATTTCGATCTATCGATGGCTGACAGAAAAACAGTCACACACAACAAATGAGGTGCCTTTATACATAGACCTTATAATTTTACTGAAGGAATCAATAAAGAAAAACATGTTTGCAGAGCTAAAAAAATAGATTAAACTTACGACACTGCCGATGGCTACATCACCACCGTAAGGCGCGGCCACTGCTACTCCAAGCAGACAAGAAATCTGTAACAATACACTGGTAAGTGATACCACAAGTATGTCTTTATGAGGCAGAGTGTAATGGACCTCAAGTATTTATATTTTAATAACTATTCACTGCGAATAAATGATTATGATTATGAAAATAAAAGTAATCTTATGAGTAGATATTTATTGAGAAGTACCTATAGAAAATAATTGACTAAAAAGTAAATTACATTTAACTAAATATATTGACCTACATCATAAAGGATTATTGTAAATTTTTTATACTTGGTACTAAGTAAACCAAAGCAAATACGTAAGCAATTTTACAGGACCCTAAATTTCAGTTTTCGGAAACCAAGAAACATCCATTAGAAAAAGCCTAATGTCAACACAAAAACTTACCGTGACGAAAGAGATCATGTTGTTAGGTGGTCCTGTCGATCAGTCTTGTCTCTTTGGTAGCTTCAAGCTGTTTGATGTTTCACCGCCCGCACTTCGTATTTATACCTCCGATTGCCAATTCCCTACTATCCTTTGTTTACACGGTTTGTTAAACATTCACGTTACACAGCATACGTTAGTCCTGAAATTGACTAATTAGTGAACGCGTGATTTTTGTTGTCCAAGTGATTCCAACTCTTGCTGTTCTTACATCAGAATCCTGTTCTATAAACTGGATGTGCCTACTACAGTCAGACAAATAAAGTTTAAAAAACTTGAGAAACCCAGTTCATGTTTAAACTGCTGAACCGATTTTGATAAAATAAAGGGTCCAATCTGGAAGTATAACCTTCCAGATAAAAAATATTTTTTCAAATTGGCGACAATTGGCTGACATTGAAAAAATTAAGCGACTTGAGAACCTCCATTTTTATTTAAAGTTGGTTAAAAACAGAAACAATCTGTTGTGATTGTTAGCTCTTTATAAAAATAAGACCGCACTATCTGAGGTCTATAACCGTCAGACCCCTATGCGGAACAGTGGGTAGGTACCTATACTCTCTCGTAGAGAGTATTATATTCCTTGCCTATACTGCACTCTAAAACCCGCATCGTAGACGTTTGGTCAAAAAACCGCCAGTCTAAAATGGAACTAGGCTGGGAACGTCTGCCGCATGCCCGACGCCTTGGGCTACGAAGACCACTCAGTAGTGGATCCAAGAAAATGCAAGGTGACGTGGAAGACCCAGAATGAGATGGCGGGACGAACTTGACTCTCACCTTAGATCGAGGCCTGTCCTTGCGTTTCTTGGAGGAATTAGAAACTGCGTTTAGTCGTGAAAAGAGGGAAGGCTGGCCATTAACATGCAATAGACAACAATAGCTAAGTAATAATAATATAAATGAGAAGGTAGGTACTAGTTAAACGAAAGTAAGATATAATTTGTATTTTTTAATGCTCGCGAATAAAGTGCGATTACTAATTTTGATTATTCTGCTTCTGTCGAAGACTGTACCTATTTAATGAACTATAATTAACATTGAATTTAAATGCTATAGTAACGACGCCAATTAGAAACTAAATGCAGGATCAGGATGCAGAACCGTCGTCGACCAATTTGCAACAAAACTAAATTATACATATACAATGTACCTACACATTAATACGACCCTCATTGCTGAGTTGGTAGTAGCTGTGTCTTTTGCGCTGGAGGGCGTGGGTTCGAACCAGACCCGGTAGTATGGGGAAATACGAAACCTTATGAGAGAACATTTTTGAATAATTAGCGTAGCATTTGAAAGTCCCTCATACTTAGCTAGTAACAGTATTAGCTCTGCTTAGTTTGGGGCTAGATTGTGATGTGTTTATTGTTCAAAAAGATTTGCTTAATTTATTTATGGGCTTCGTTTATTTCTAGAATGATGTTTTTCTCTTTCCTCTTGTGGTTTTCCAATAAGTCTTTTGCCTAACAAGTAGGTAAAGTACTTACCTAATTAATTTAGATGAAAGGTCGTAAGATCTGTATTTTACCGTGAATTTGTCAAACATTTTTATTCCCAACCTCAAAAACAGCTCATTAAACCTAATTGGTACCAGCTTTGCAAATAACCCTTTAATTTGATTGCTCATTAGAAAATATTCATGAATCGCGTGGGTATTCTTGCGTTGGCGATGCTAATTAACATTACTGCATTTATATCAATACATTACTTACTTCATTAGGTTTACGACACTCGTGTTTAGACAATTATAGTTGTACAAATAAAGCGTGAGTTTTTATTAAAGTTGTACATTTTGTAGAAGAGGTACCTAGTGAGGACATAATTATGTACTGTAGGTACATAGTTATCTAACAAACAAAATTCATGTAGGAAATTTTTCAATGCCTCTGTCAAGGTCATAGACACTGCGATTACTTAAAATATGATAACAGTATTCTCAGATTTTTTAAAATATTTTTTGGTATATTTTTCGCCAAAAACGGGACCAATTTTATGGACCCAGTACTAGAAAATACTTCACAAGTTAACTTTGTGAAGGGTTTCAATGTGGTTTACTTATGTAGTGTTGTAGACCAATTTTTGTATAAAATTACTCCCTTTTTTGTCTCCTCGTTTTTAGGGTTCCGTAGCCAAATGGCAAAAACGGAACCCCTTATAGATTCGTCATGTCTGTCTGTCTGTCTGTCCGTCCGTGTCACAGCCATTTTTCTCCGAAACCGTAAGAGCTAGACTGATGAAACTTTGCGAGTAGATGTATTCTGTGAACCGCATTAAGATTTTGACACAAAAATAGAAAAAAAACTATAAATTTTGGGGGTCCCCATACTGGAAACTGAAACGAAACTTTGCGAGTAGATGTATTCTGTGAACCGCATTAAGATTTTGACACAAAAATAGAAAAAAAACTATAAATTTTGGGGGTCCCCATACTGGAAACTGAAACTCAAAAAAAACCTACCCAACCCATACGTGTGTTTATCTATGAATAGGTCTTCAAAAATGATGTTGAGGTTTCTAATATCGTTTTTTTCTAAACTGAATAGTTTGCGCGAGAGACACTTCCAAAGTGGTAAAAAGTTGCCCCCCCCCCACCCCTCTAACTTCTAAAAATAAGAAAATGATAAAACTAAAAAAAATATATTATTATGTTGTACATTACTATGCAAACTTTCAACGATATTTGGTTTGAACGAGATCTAAAGAGTAGTTTTTTTTTATACGTCATAAATCGTAAACCGCAATTTACCTTTCGACGACCTACAAGAACCTTTTTATTATGTTACTTGTTGCTATGGAACCCTTCATGGGCGAGTCTGACTCGCACTTGGCTGCTTTTTTGTCGTAGTTGTGATGACACTTTTCCAACTCTACTTTAAAAATACGAACCCTAAGACTACGTTAAAAAATTTCATTAAAAGCAATCAAATAATTTGCTTGCAATTTGCACTCAAAAACGTAATTTATGTAGCTCAAGTTGCAACTAATTCGGCCTCAGTCGAGCGGCTCATTACCCCTTTTCAGAAGCACTCTTTCCACTCAGACTTACACAAATTCACATTTGCAATCAGAGCTTGGAGAAAAGTTCTTCCTCGCCACCCCTTCACCCGCCGCCTTTAATTAACAGAAAGTGGTTCATTAGAGCTTATTCATTAAAGCAAGGAGTAATTAGCGAAGTCTAATGAATGCTGTAATAATGTAAGAGCGCGGCCGTCGGACTGCGGCCCGACTTCTAGATTAATCTAGAAGCTGGGAATAATTTAGTAATGGTGTTAATTTATTATCGGGTTGATTGCGGGATCCAGTTAATACGCTGGTTACCATGCACCTACTTGAGTTTCGTGGGATTTTGCGAAAAAAAACCCTTTGGAGTCAATGCTGCAGCATGTAAGGTAATCTTCGCTAGATGGTCTTTTGAATAACACTATCATGACTTTAGTTTGAATCCCGACTGGTTTAGCTAAGAGATTCACCAATTCTAAATATCACAAAGTTATTTTTTCTTCTCAAACATGCTTGGTGATCATTATTATGACAATCTTTTTATACTTAGATCATTCCAAATTGCTGTACCTACTGGCCAAATACATCGAGCAGCGGCCGGCATTGTATGAAAATATGTATAAGTAAATGACGTGTTTAGCGGTCAAATAATCTGTCGTGTAATTTAAAAATGGAACGATATTTTACTCTGAAGCATTGCAACCACAAGGAGGTAAAAATACAAAAGATTTTTTTTTTAATGCCTCTTTTGATGGCCGCTGCAGTAGGTGATCTGGGTAGATACTGCTGTCATATCAGTTAAGTGACTCTACGCTATGCACTTTCATAGCGATCAGGATTCTACTTAGCTGCGATACGTCCAGGATACGTCTGCATCAGCCTACAATTCCAAGAGATGTCTATTTACGGTAGCTCTCTTAATCATCAACGATATTGGCGATATAATCGATCACCTTTCACATCCACAAGCAAAGGCGTTGCGTACATAATTTCTTAGAAACGACGTCGCTACGCCAACGGGATTCAGACTGATTTTAATAAGCTTAACGAATGGGCTAAAAGTGGGAAACGGTAGAGAACTGATGTGATTTTCACGTACACAGTTAGACTGTGAATTTGAGTGAATTACCAAGACGCGACAAAAATGTCAGTACCTACTTCAAAGCTTTTATACTTTTTTAACTTTTTAGACGAATGTATGAATATGTTCATGGTTTTGAGAAATTTTGCAACGTATATAACCTAAGAACACCCCACTTGAAAAAGAAAACAAAGTAACCAACCTACCCTAATAAATAATTAGACAACGTTTTTTAAAACAGCTCGATCAGTGAACAGGCATGGCGTAAATAAGGATTCTTTGTCAAACTTCGGAACCCTGAATCTTTATGAAAACGCAACAGTATTCCCGGATCCCGGCTGATATGCAAAGAGCCTAGCGTATGACGTAGGTAGGTATGTAGGTGTTGGTACGTACTGTAACGAGCAATGGCCTGATTGTATGCGAACAAAGTTCCTAACGAACACCTCTAACTAGGCGCCTACTTTCTGAAGTTTCAGACACGCAATGTGAGCTTTATTTTTAAATTACGTGAAGATATAAGGGAGAAAGAGACAATTTGTTTTATTAACTTGTGTTGTGAAAATATACGAAAAACCACGTTTAAGTTCATAGTTACTAGTGTATTGAGATATATTTGTATAATCAGTCAAAATACACCGGATACGCAGCAAAGATAGGTATTTTTTATGAGATACAAAGAAATACAACAATAATTTTTTAAAGCTTCGTGTTATACGCTATACTATGGCTGCGTTCAGATCATACGATAATTTTACAGCGCATCCCATGTTCATCGAGCAATAAACTTTCACTGTATTTTGTTTTGTTCTGGAAAAGCACCGAAATGGCCACAATGTGGCTACGGGATGTCTACGAGACATCTACGAGATGACTACGAGATGGCTACGGGATAGCAATAGAATGACTACTTACGAGTCGTCTATGAGATGGCTACGAAGTGTCTAGGGGAAGGCTACTTGATAGCTACAGGATGAGTACAAGACATCTACGAGATGGCTACGAGAAGCCTACGGGATGGCTACGAGATTACAGTAGGATGACTACGTGACGCTACGGAAATGAACGGCTCCATATTAGACGGTTCGCAGCGAAAAAAAACTTGGGCAGTTGATTTTAATAAAACTTTGACTAAATATTAATAGATAACCTCGCATTCAATGAGAGAAAAAATAATCTGGAAGATATAAATACAAAAAAGAGGAATATTTAGGTATTTGTAAAAGGAACCCTACATAGAAATGGCTTACGTAAGAAAACATTGTAACACAGATCGTCATTAGCAATCCTGGAAAGTCGTATAACCAAAAAAGTATCTTAAGGCGGTTCAGACTAAACTGCATGAACACAGTTAATAGGGCTTCCAACACAGACCCTGTAGGTACCAAATACATAAACGAACCATCTAACATAACATGATCAAAGATTTAAGTAAACTTTTTTCGAAACATCAATTAACTCCTTCTTCGTCGCATCGATGCGATGGCACAGACTTTAATTAATTTTCTAATAATACGTTCCCCATGTTTAGCTTTCGATAGCAGCAAGAACAGCGCTTAAGCTCATCGCTCATCGATATGAACTAAAAACATTTAAATTTTCATCTTAATCCTAGTTTTATAAAATAAAAATATGACGTCGGCAGTAGTAAGGTTGTTTTGCTTTCCTCGAACTCTTCCATAATTTGCAATCGCGCGCTTTTTTCCTCCAATATACGCGAACTGTCTCCTTGAAGTCGTCTCCCCATCTTCAGAATGAACCTCTGGATCTTTTCCCTTCTCTGAGGTTCATCTGTAACTTCTTCTACCCATTTTTCTCTTCCTGTCCTGATTAGATGGCCAGCCCAGCTTCTGGATTGTGTAGGTTTAGGTCTTTTTTTTGTCTTGATTAGATGACTTGGCTTCTAGATTGTGTAGGTTAGGTCTTTGTTTAAAGAAAATTAAAGATGATTTTGACATGAGCAAGAAAGGAGTGAGCACTGAGATGACGAATGATGGAGGCGAGTGAAAGAAGAAAACATGTTGTGCCCACCCCACTTAGTGTTGGATAAGGACAGGAAGATGAAGACGATTAATGAAATAAATACATAATTATGTTTTTATTCACTAATGTAAATGTTTTACCTGTAATGACCAATGCTGCCGAAACGTGGACACTAACAGAGGGTCGGTCCACAAACTGAAAGTCGCTCAGCGAGCTATGGAAAGGGCTATGCTCGGAGTTCTGAAGGATAAAATTCGGAACGAGGTTATCCGACAGAGAACCAAGGTGGTCGACATAGCTCAAAGGATTAGTAAGCTGAAGTGGCAGTGGGCCGGTCATGTTTGCCGTAGAACAGACAATCGTTGGAGCAAACGAATACTGACTGTGGAGACCGCGTTTAGGTAAGCGTAGTGTAGGACGCCCTCCGGCAAGGTGTAGGTTGATGATGATGATGATGATGATGAAATGTTTTAGTTCAACTCTTAGAGATAACTAGCTGTTTCCAGAACATGCTCTGAATGTGCACTATTATTACATTGTAGCGTTTCAAGTGCGCTGGTGTGGACAGGGCCTATTAGGATCGTTAGGGTCCGTACACGCTTTCCAGTGGACGACACACGCATAATGATGTATGCTAAAGTGTATCATAATAAGCTGTAACTGGAAGAAAACAAGGTACAGTTGAAGGCTAAAGTTTTAACATAATATTTTTGACTGGCCTCTCAGCTCTGCCTTCTGCTTCGGTTCGATCCCCACCGAAAACAATTTTTTTTATGGTGAACAAACGTTTGTTCTCTGTCTGGGTGTTATATTGTATTCTAAGTACGTATTTACAAAAAATATGTGTATACCAGCTATCTGGTTCCCATAGTATTATATGAATTGGCCACCATATTTAATAATTTAAAATATTTAGTTTGCCATTCTTTTACAAACTACTCCTTTAATACTTTACGACCCTTGTCGACGACATCGTAAAGGTAGCCAGAAACACAGACAGGTTGGCAGCACCCAGCAGGGTAGATACCGGGCTGAGCTGATGATGATGAATAACCCTGTGGGAAAGAAAAATATATGTAACACATACATATATTTTTCTTTCCCAAGAGCTATGAACCAAGTTGGATTTGAATCCACGACCTTCCTCTTCATATGGGAATACGCTCCCAGCTCTGAAACCCAAACGCCATAAGCTTAATCAAAACAATGTCTGCAAGCAAACAATATTCAACTAATAAAACCTTTTATTTCAGTTACCCGGGTTTAGTCCTTATTGAATATCCTGAAAGAATTTTCATTTCAGTAAAAGCACTTACCTACCATTCACTACGAGCATTTAATTAAAATCCGGAATGTACTTTACTCACAGACTGTACTGGCACGAGTGACCCTTTGTACTAACATACTTAGCAATTGCTCCGGGACAGCGTCTCGTTTAGATTTCACTGAAAAGACATGAAATATAATGATATGCCTGTTTGCTCGAAACGTGACGACATGGTTGGTCTTGTTTCGTCCCCCGTAGAACATTAAACTATTTTTAAAGATAAAGCAAAGATTCGGTAATAGGGTTTGTTCATTATTATCAACATAGGCTGTCCTCATACCATCGTTTTGAAGTGGGAAAGGTTCGCATCATCATCAGCCTGAAGAAGTCCACTGCTGGACATAGGCCTCCCTTTCCAGGAAGAACGATTCTGAGCCCTTTCCATCTACTGACTTCCCGCGATCTTAACAATGTCGTCGGTTTATCTGGTGGGTGGGCGCCCTATGTTTCGTCTTCCGGTTCGTTCGCATAGTCACCATACTTTGATAGGTGAGTTTTAGGTCCCGGCTTCCGATCTAAGGTTGTGGATTCAAATACAGTCGTGCAACAGTTTTTCTGTCAAAAAAATTATGCACATTATGGCAGTACTCTCAAACAGTGAAAGAAAACATCGTGAGGAAACCGGTATGTCTTATTAGAACCTAAAAAGTAAAACTTGTAAAATAAAAGGCAAACATGTGTCAAGTTCACGAAAGTAGCCTTTCATCACACTGGTTTGAAAGAACCAGAGACTCGGTGAAAAAAGTGCCACTTACGACATCCACGGGGCGACTTATTCTATGCTCGGTCTGCCATACGGAAAATAAGGGCTTATTAATGAGCCCTTAGAACTTCATTTTCCACGTCTTTTTCCTAATAATCTTCATTATTACTTAGTTTACTTGAAACCTTTTAGTTTACCAGCTTTTAAGCCGTCCATTAGGTGCCATAGCCCTAAGATTCGAGTTCACTCATTTCAACTCAACTGACCTAAACCACCTATTTTAATAAAACTAGTAGGTATTTCTATATGACTGTTTGGCGTGAGAGTCTGCGGAGTCCCACAGTCCATGCCTCATTTGCTGTCTTGCCCAGAGTGCCCTAACACCTGCACGCTGAGGGATTTGACTGACGCCACGGAGAGCGCTATTAGTGTGGCCCAGTTCTGGGAGAAGAACATATAGAGAAAACAATATCATGGGAAACATCAACACGACGAAGAAGAAGGCCTGAGAGAGCATCATAAATCATTTCAATAACCTGTGATTATTATTTCTCGATTATTTTCGATTACTCGATATCTCGCAGCCGTATCGAGTTGTCTCTAGTCGTTTAGAAATCGAGTGGTTTCGCCCATTACGAGCATGCATATTGCAGCGCCTGCAGGCTCTATTGATTAGTCACCGGCAGCCATCATTCATTCATAGTTGTGTCCACGCGCCTGTCAGCGGACCGTTTTTGCCATTCTGTGCCATTTTTCGCCATTCCTTGCCAAAGGGTACATATTTGATGGCCGGCTCGGCTGTCAGGAAGGAAGTGTGCCCTAATTGGTCCAGCCACGGCGGCGGTGTGTCAAAACACCCCATCAGTTTTGGGATTTGTTTCATTTTAATGGGGTTCTGGGAGGTCAATGCTACAATTATCTAATAAACTAAAAATACCTAAAGAACCTCACAGCGGTATCTAGCTCCAATACACTCTTTGAACTTTATACTCGTAGCTAATTGAATACTTAAATACTTTTTTGTAAACAATACGTATTATGTGCTTTTAATACGGAGATCCAAAATATACCGGAAAATTCTTATATTTTTTTGTAATAATTTTCAAATTAATCTTTTCTTTATTTACAGTATAATTTGTTGATATATGCAGTCAAACAGCACGCAAGCTTTAAAACATGGCGGTTTTCCCACATATTTGTATTGTAAAGAGCTTACCAATACAACGACATAATCCAGTTACTGCTCTGGTCCAAACTCATGCTTAACAGGCGTGAGTTGGCTTCGTCTGTGCGTTGCAATGAATGCGGCGCCTACTACGAACGAAGGGTTTTTTAATTGTTGTTCGCCTAACATGGTTTTATGGTTTAGGATACCCTAGTATGATCATCCTTTCTCTCTCTCCATCTATCCAAGTCACTGTTTTTCTTACTTTTTCTACACAGCACATCTGCATTTCTTAGTACGATTAATTATATGGTCTAGTACTATCTCTCTTAAATTGATCCACATTTTTGCATAAAAATAAAAATCGTGTAAATATTGCTATATATTTTTTTAGCAATTTTATAGAACGAAAGAAAGAAAACGTTTATTAGTTGCAGACGCTTATTAATTTATGGTCCACGATATACATCCATATAAGAGATTTAGGAGACGAAGGCCATAGCATGTTAGGGAGCCAAGGGCTGCAGAACAGTCCCTGACTCAGCGCCATATCGAATAATTTACGAATTACTTAGCGGTATGTAGAAATACCTTAGACAGCGATAGTAATTCCCAATGGGTGAATGTTTTTACCAAGCGAGTTTTTCGGGTGCCAACAAATGGTTGGGCCTGCACAGATGCACAGATTTAGGTCCGGACAGCGATCAGGGGTTTTATTCGAATCCGTCGATTGGAAGCATCGTATGCAATGCAACCCTTCATGCCATGCAGGAGCCAGTATCCAACTATGGTGATGGAATTTTTCGGTCGCCATGAGGCCTCTGTCATGACTTACTCGTAGCTTCTGAGTGAAAATGGTCAAGTTACAGCTTTTTATCATTTATAAAATGAAAACAGTCAATGCAGAATCAGTTACATCTTCTATTCTTTAGTCAGCTTTCAACTTGTTACACAAGACAGGAAAAACAATACTTGTGGACCTCCACATAATACGCCAATCTTGGTTCTCATTGGGATCAAGCCCACGGAGTATAGCGCAGAACCAGAGCTACTACCAACGGTTCTGCAAGGGCTGTCAAAATAGTATCAATCATAGAATGTTATTGAGTTGATTGACCTTGCCAAATTTACTTTTGGGTTATAAACTCACGCAAGCTAAATTTAATAGAAAACCCTGAAACGTTTGCAATAATAATATTTTTGAATATTAATTGGCAGCGTCATGTCGTCAAAAAAGGCTTCAAGGAAGGCTTGTTTACATAATCGCTCAATTTGCAATGTAAAGCAGCGCTCTGTTTTCTTGCCGTTTTAATCCAATAGCTTGGTAATGTACCGTCGCGGAAACAATATTTTGATTTGTGAATTTAATAAGTTCATAATTATATTGAGTGGCCTCTCAGCTTAGTTGGTAGTAGCTCTGACTTCTGCTCCGCATGGTCGCGGGATCGATCCCCACCGAGAACAAATGATCTGTGTGACGAACGCAGATGTTTGTTTTCTGTCGAGTATAATTATTGTAGGTATTCTAGGTAAGTAATTCCAAAAAAGAATGTATACAAGTGTTACCTAGGTTATAGCTATCAGTTTTCTGGTTCCCATAGTACCTACAGGCTCTACCTAATTTGGAGCTAAATATTGTTGGTTAGAATGACCACCATATTTATTTATCAGAATTTTTTTCTCATATCATATTACATTATGTCAAAAGATTCTGATGGTTTACACGTTATTTTTTCGTTTTACATACGTAGAGGTAGGTATATTAGGTACACCTACTTTATACCTACACTATGAAATATGCAAAGCAATTGGCCTCAGCTTATTCTTGTCCCTATTAGCCTGGTTGAAAATATGATTTTAGGATATCTTATAGTCCTCGGCTGACACTGCTTAGCATCTTGGTATTATAGGAACAGGTTCTCATTTCAAAAGTCAGTTTCTTAAATAATAAGAATTGCTTCCACGATTGTACATAATTACGTCTTTTAAATTTTTTAAACAATACAGCAACTCGGGGTCAGAAATAAATTACAATATAATTAATTTTAATTTGCTTATCGCGACTATAGTATTATATTATCTGTGTCACGACTGAATATTTATAACTTAGTTTTACGTCGCCGATATTATTCAAAAACCTAGTAAGAGTAGGTTAGTGTGGCTAAAAATAATCACATAACCTTGTTTTTATGAAAGGGTAGCCTTGTTTTTATCTCGGTGATTTTATTTATTTTTCATTAACATAATAATATATTAACTGTCATTGTGCATACTAACCGATACTAACACTGGCTCTCAAAATGTGAAGGAAAACATCGTAGGGAACCTCACTACAGTTTCGCATCCTTTTTTATAACTGACCATATAAGGGTGGATAAGGCCAACTGGAACTTCTGATAGGATGGAATAGATACTGTGGGGAAGTCTTAGTCTCTTATATTACTCGAAATAATCCAGTGAATTTTACAAGATTCCTAATACTTTTATAGTAGGTAGGTAACTAGTTACTTATCTCGATTATATTCTACGTATGTTTGCCTCATTTCAGTAAGCATTTAGGTCCAATACTTGCAAACGTAAAAGGTATCCAGGTGTTTTAAAAATAAACAAAAAAGTAATTTACAAAATTTTTATTTTCTTCTCCTTTCACCGTCTTTCTTAGACTAATTTATGTATGTTCTTTCTTTGTGTATTGGTAACACCGCAACTGTCCTACAAACTGATGGGACTTGAGATAAGATTCGTAGGATATTAGATGACTTTAGAATAGGATCAAATCTAACACCTCAAGCCTTTGCAGTTTAAAATTATACAAGATGGCAAGACTCACTAAACGCTAACATTGATATGCACAACGATGTAATAAAAACAATGTTAAATACATTAAAATCCTATTACTTATTTTATAAATAATATACCTATGAAACACTGACTGGGAGGTTGATATAGATAATAATCTAAGCATAAGTAAGGAATTATTAGATTGTTTTAAGTTTTTTTAATATGTGCTCAAATTTACACAAGAGGGAATGTTAGCGTTTAATATTACTTACAAACGTTTAAGTGTAATAAATCGAATAATTTACATGCTCAGAACAATTTTACATGATGTGACAACGTTTCAATATATACAGAGTTTGTTATCATCATTTGATCAATGCATCTCATAAAGTTTAACAGTTGGCATCAAAATTATTGCTACAAAGTTTTGCCCCAAAGATTAGGGTACAACATATTGTGTCTACTTACATCTAGTTAAAACTAATATTTACAATGTGAAAGAATAATTATAACGAGAAGAAATATAACAGCTCGTTGTAGAGAATTAACGAATATTCGAGATATATTTACATAGCAAGATTGTAAATCACAGAATCGTGCGCAAGAATCGGCAACTCATTAAAGAAGACAATTAAGATGGCAAAAAATATAATAATAACACACAACTTGGCAAGAAAAGTGTTTCAATAGTGGGTAAAATCACAAAGCTTAAGGCCTCCAAAGTAAATTTATTCTAACCAACATACAACAATAGTTTTTCAGAATCCTTCAATGTGTTTTGTTTGATATTGAGCACTATCACATTGGTACAGTAAAAATATTTATTCGATAGGTAATAAGTTCGCTCAATGGTTTTTACTGATAATAACGATAAATAAGGTATAACAATAAACAAGAAAGAAGTGAAACATTTTTACATTTGACTACGTTTATAAGGTATTTGAAATATTTATCATGTAAAGACAATAAGTAGGTATGTACTATTTAAACATCATGCCGTTGCAGTTCATTTTGCCATTAATATCACTTTCGAATACCGACAACACACTTTGCTTGTGTTAGACACATCTTTTGTTCAATACTTAAGTACCAGTAATTGGAAATTTACATACAGCGAGTTAAGTTTTACATAAATTGCCATTTTCACAACCGAAATTAAATATGTAATAAGTAGGTACTAAAGTATAATTTAACAGTTTATCGACACTGGAAAAATTACTACTGCCAGTTCGGCGGTAATACTTTTTCTGTCTGTAAGTTCATTGTTTTTAGCACAGCACTATCACTCGGCGTCTTGGTCAGGCGCTGGCATTCGAGACTTTAGGGATGACGTCATTGGGGACGCTGAAGTGGAGAGGTCGAGAGCAGGCTCCGATGTAGATGAACAAGTTTGGGACGCAGTTTTGTGCAAGTCCAAAGGCCGTGAAAACGGTGGGGCTAGCCCTATCTGCGTGCTTGGTAGAACCATGCCTGCTGGTATGCCACTCGGTAGTCCCATCGGCTGATTGGGAATTCCCACATTCCCACTTGATAGACCTATTTGGCTGGCTATTGATGTTGACCCAGAGGGTAATGCCATTGGCGCTCTGGGTAGCCCCATTGTCTCATGCAGCCTTAACGGTCCACTTTGTAAGTTCATCGGCCCACTGGGTAGCGCCATTGACGGAGCAGGTAGTGTCATTGGCAAAGTGGGTAGTGTCATCGGTGCCGACTGTGCCGCTTGGCAGCCCGCCATGGTTGGTGGACTCCAACAGGCCGCGCTAGTTGGCTCATTCTTCAATCCACCAGCGCTAAGGTATGAACACGCCATCATCTGTGAAGAAAGACAGGGTTTATGTTAACAATTTTTTTTATAAAAAAAGCACTTGAGAAAACAAACAGCAGTAAAATTTGATTCGCGATACAGGTTCTCAATTAACACAACACTATCTAGACCCAAACTAAGCAGAGCTTATACTATGGGACCCAGGTAGCTTTGTGCATTTGTGGGTACAGATAAGTTGTGCCGTGAAGTGGGAGTCCATTGCATATTTCGATCCTTGTGTTCCTAAAAATGTATTTGTGTTTTTTGTAGCTAGCTAAGCAAGAATCAACTTAGGCATATTTGAGTGTTATGGGCGGGCGGCGCCGCGGAGACTGTCGAGGTTTATGTGCGCGTTTCGTTGAGGTAACAGTAATATACATATCTTTAAGGAAACAGAGCATCATTAGTACAAATTTGCGCTACAAAAATAAGTACGGAGAGCTTAATATTAAGCTGGTTTTTTCGCTTCCGGCAAAATAAAAAATCTATTGGATTTCAAATGGAGAATAAAAACAAAATAAACATATTCGGTGTTGATTTCTTCCTTCTCCTCATTCAGCTAATGAAATATATCTAATGAAATCCCGCGGTGCCGTACACTTAAATTTTTCCATGCAAACTTCAACACCCGCTGCACCTCTTTAGGGGTTGAGTTTCGATAATAGATAGATAGATAGAAAATACTTTATTGCACACCACATAAAATTAACAAGGGAATACAGAAAAACATCAAAGTGGAATACAATGGGCGGTCTTATCACTGAGAGCGATCTTTTCCAGACAACCTTGGGATGGGAGTATTCTTTCCTTTGTGCACCAATGCATTATAAAAGGAACATACCCTCCAAGTTGCATGCTTCTAGGACCCAGACTACTACCACAACCACCAGGTTTAGGCAGTGCGTATATACTTAGATAAAAAGAAGATAGAAGAAAGAGACACGTGAAATAACATTCACAAAGTGAAGACTCCTAGAGTTGTTGAGCTTTTCATACGAGCCTAGGCCAAGAGTTATTTCGACTTGAAACAAAATAGGCTAGGAAAGACGAGCGTTCCAATTAAGTTGATTGTGCGTGTAATTTAAGAGAGTACGGCAAAAACAGAGCTTACATAAATAATGAAATATGTAGTATTATGAGTTGAGAGGCCTAAAGAATTCGCGGATGCGGGGCGGGGAATGTGGGGTGCGGGGTCTAATCACGCTAATGGCCAATGCGCAACCCCCGGCTCAAGGCTTTCACGCTAATATAGTGGGCGCAGGAGTTCACTGCTAAATTGTATCACACGTCCGACAAACAGACTGCTTTATACCTACTTCCGTGTCTCGGAAACATCTTATACAACCCTTGAGTAGGTATTCATGAGCTGACTGTAGTTGTAGTTGGAGATATAAACGTAAGCCTACCCTAGAATGTTAAAATGAATGGACTGGCCTGCCAGCTCAGTTAGTAGTAGCTTTGGCTTCTGCGCCGTAGGTCGTGGGTTCGACCCCCACTAAGAATAAATATTTTTATAGTAAACACAGATGTTTGGTCTCTATCTGGGTATTATATTTGTATTCTATGTATTTATACGCTATCTGATCTATCTGCTTTCCATAGTACAAGCTCTGCTTAATTTGGGGCTAGATAGTGTTTTGTGGAGTGTCCACGATATTTATTTTTAAAATAACGTTAATTTATTCTGTTCATGCTTGTATAACCATGACGTAATACGTGTTTTTTTTATACCCCGCTCAAAGTGACAAGTTGCTTCCACGCCCTTTATTTCTAAAGTAATTGTAAGTAAAGCATTTAGTGGCTATATATCACGGACCGTTGCAGACCGGTTGCCTCCATTTTTCACACATTGCTGTAAAATTGATTACCCTCCGACACCGAGGCAATATACGGGGCTACCGTCCAACAAGGCGCGAGACCCGACCGATCCAATCAACTTGTAAACATTTAACTACGCGTAGTGCTAATAGAAACGTCCGAAGAAACAATGGAATTGAAACGCAAACTGATTTATACGTCGCCGCACGAATTACGAAGCACTGCAATAACAGTTTCATAGTTGATGCCGAGAACAAAAGCCTCAACACAATTGGCATAGTTCGTTACACCAGCTGTTCACGTACGGAGTGCTCTAACAATGATATCCTAACTTTAATATATAATGCACTTGATCAACTCGGCGCACGTCATTGTGTCGGCTCATACGAGACCGACCGCAGCGGAAACTTGATTTAAAAAGACGAAACTCATGCATAAATATAATGTATTTGAAAGCTACAATCTGCGCTAAGTCTTTAAACAAGCAGAACTTAATTAACTTGACGCCATTGTAGCCCAGAATGTAAAGTGCATAATTAAACCCTTTACGTAAACGCTTCGGTTAATATGTTTAAGCGTCGCTATTGCTTTAGGAGACCTAAACTCTCCTATGAGAATAAACAGGGCCGGAGGCGGGCACGGCGCCGGACGAGGCTCGCCGCACAAATGAATTAGTGGTGTGTTGCTGTAGCCCCCCTGTGTGCCTTTCCTATGGCTGCAGGGTCTGCAGGAGGGGGGCTTGTTGCGATTAAAATATAATTAGGCGCTGGCAATCGTTTCGCCATCGCCATCGAGCCAGGTGCCGCGTTAGGTAAATTAAATAGCCGTATAGGGTTTCCAATTACGTGCGCCGGTGGCCGCGGAAAACTCGCTTATTGCCTAATAATAGGGTGAGGGGATCTTGTACGTGTCTGATTAATGCTATCACGCGCACTCGTTCCGATTAAAAATATCGCTGCGTGTGACGTAGGTCAAGTCAGCAACAGGGGTTTATTACTTTTCAGAACATAGACCATGCTTGCCTTATATAATTATTGGCGTATATTACACATAGCGCCATCTAGATTCACACTTATTACTAATACTTTTCTTTTTACCCTATAGGTAAGAAGCGAAGAATAGGTTGCACTTGAGGTTCTATTCTTAATTAAACAAGAAAGTAACTTATCTCTAGATAGTTTGTAACGGTCGGCAGATAGCTCTTGTGTATTTTGTACATTTTGTAAATATTTGTTTAGTTGTGTAAATAAATGTATATTTTATTTTAAGAAAGTAGGTAATTTTATTACACTTGGGGCAGTTTTTTCCATCTACAAATAACGCTATTAGGCGAAAAAAAATTAGAGTCCATGTTAAACCTAAGAGAGAGATGGATATACATATTTTTATTAGTCCGATAAATGAATCGATTGAAAAATTTGTTTAAATTATGGTTATGTGGAATCGTCGTCTACTTTTGTTGCCGACAGTACTCATGGTGCGCTTACGATATTAATTGCTATCAAGGACAATGTAATAGATCACGCTTACCTGTTTCCGGTATAAATGAATTGAAACGGGCGCGATAATTGCGTACCTAATTAGCGGACGGAGCTGACTCATTTATCATTGTCGGATTTTGAATTAATTTAGAACTTTGATTGAGCATGCATTAGATTTAAGACAACCATTAGAATGCATATTATGTATTTAAAAAAATTCTTATGAAGTTCGTTTGCTTGCTTATAATTGACTCGCTTACACCCAATCTATGTCATAGCCAGTAAATACCTACGTCAACCATCAAAAGATTAAGTTTAAAGATTAGGAGATTAAGAGATAAAATCAAAAGATTTTTATTCAGTAGGATCGCAAGGATCACTTTGAAACGTCTTAAAGCTCTAGGGTGCCAGTTCCACGGGACCAAGCCTAGAAGAACAGGCAGCAAACTACGGCTTGGTTCCTACCGTTTTTTTATATGATCCTTTTACAATAGCAAAAAATAATAGCAGGGAAGTTCCAGTGTGGTGCCACTTCACTTAATGAGACGTATACAAAATACAAAATCAAAAGTTTCAAAGACAGCACACGCTACGCTTCAAAGTATCCACACAGCATATAAAAATAAGATACGAAGCGAATAGTATTCGGTTTAGACATTGCAAATAGACATGTTAGCTTCCGATGGGTAGAGTGACCAATTAAACATCCATCAATGTGCCTATACCGCAGTAGATACAAACATAATTTTGGCATTGCATTGTAATTTGTGAAGCATTCCTTGCTTCTTATTGTTCGGGCGGTCGCTTGCTTGCGCTGAAACAATTAGGTCCGAAACTAATACGGGAGCGAAACAACCGGAATGCCCTACTCCCGGAGGGGCAAACACGGCTATTGTGTCGTTTGCGTTCAAATTATTGTTGTGCTCTTGAAGTTTCACAACTTTGGAAACTATTTTCTATTGTGGGGTATAAGATTTAGACCCACTAGTAGGCATAATTTCAGTTTGAAATAATTTTGAAGCAAATATTAATAATCTTGCGGTATATTTTTTTTGTAAAAAGAACACTCTGTTCTCTTATTGTCTTAGACAAAAAGTTGGATAAAAAGTGGTTTTGATAAATTATTATTTTTATTTATTGAACTAGCTGATGGAGCAAGCATATGGCCCACCTGATCTTAAGTGGTAGCCATCGCCTATAAAAAAGCATTGCCTCGTAGGTCACGCACGTCATCGTAGGTCACGTAGTTATTTTTTTAACGTGTGTAACAAAAGGGTTATTAGTAAAGGATCACCACAGGTCGTGGTATCGACATGGTGTAAAAACACAGGATACATGCTAGTAGGGTAAAGGTGCAATTTGCGAGGTCGACCGCAGCCGAGTCGGCGACGGGGCAGGCCGTGACCCCACTGCACCACAGCGTAATCACCGATATACGATATCGTCGGAAACATTATCAATAAACATTGTTTGGGCCAATGTGGACGTAAGAATAACCTTCTAAATAAAAATATAATTTTCTAAATCGGTTCATAAATGACGGAGGCATGCAGTTACAAACATTAAAAAAAATATTTAAAAAAAAATGGGACCGATTTTGCTACACCGATTTTAATAAAATTAAAATGGGACCAATCTGGAAGCAGTACCTTTCAGATAAAAAAATATTTTTTCAAATCGGCTCACAAATGACGAAGTTATGCGGTAACAAACATTAAAAATAAAAATAAAAAAAAACTCCTCCTTTTTGATTGTGATTTAGCGGTACAGAGGCAATACGATGTATGAATGGCTCATGTAAAAGATGATTTGGGTGAAAGTTCCTACTCAAATGAGGGCTGATAAAGATGAGGGGAGAAAAAAACCTGTTGTGCCGACCCCACATGAAATATTATGGCATAAGAGCAAGAATATAAACATGATGATTGTTAAGTTAGGTGTAAATAGACCAGGAATAAAATAAAGGTTATGCAGTGGCAGACCAACACAAGTTTGGAATAGTAGAATGATTTAAGCAAACAAAATAAAAATCTTTAGTAAATCTCAAACGAATGATTTAATAAAATAACTTCTATTAGGTCGTAGCTTTCGTTTCAAAAAGTAAAGCGTTAAACAAAGCCTATTAACGCGAAGTGATGCTTCTTTCAGGAAGCTTTGTGTACCCAGGCATATGTGCGTTCAATTTAATATCGAGTATTGAATAGAAAACGGCTGTGCGCTCACAATGGCCCATCGGCATTCCATTAACTAGCAGAGTAAACACGGGACGCGTCCGGGCACTAACTCAATACGAAACGATTTCTGGCGAGCGATACTCGCACATTCGGCGCATTCCTATTCGATTGTAAACGACGCGACGCGGACTACAGAAAATACGTGGAAATGGTAACCGGAAACGACAAATTAGTTTTATTTAACTAAAGGGTTTTTACCATCTACACATACATTACCTATCTCTTCTAAAATAATATCTTTTTTAGGTTTTTTTCTATTTAAAAACAAAGACTGACATTTTTTATACATCAGAACAGATTTTGTAGATAGAAAAAATCCTTATAGAAACCTTTTCAAGATAATTTTGTTCAGAATTTAGAAATATTCACTGTATTTACGACTTTTTTAAAGTCCTGAAAATGCATCCATGTATTAGGTTGACAATATAAAAAATAGGCAAAACACAGCTAATTTTAGGCTAGTTACCTAACCTTGGTACCTATCTTATCAAAGTACATGACTCATTTTTGGAATAAAATGGCATCACGCTGACGACGTCACCATACTCTCTTTGATTGAGTGAGCTTTATATTTTCTCGAGTTAAGTTTTACTTATACGTGGGTCATTTCAACTGTACAAATTGTTTTTTTATGAGCGATTGACGAGCGATGACTACTCACGTGGGCCATAAAATAGTTTCCAGATAGTTTCTGTTATCCATGGTGCTAACAACACTAACGACTGTTTATATTGGCGGGCTGATCGTACGACAATCGGGCCGATCTGCCTCGCGAGACAATGCAAGACCGGCCTAAATAATTTAACAGATGACAGCGGCAGAGCGCTCGGTAAACAGTACCAGTCGCTTGAGTTTTCGAATCATCGACTGGAGATAGCTTGCTTGACAGTGATTGCCTGACTGACTCTGCTTTAGACGATTCGCATTGTCGCTTTTGACCAACTCTAATTATGGAGTACAGCATTCTACAGCTGTTCTAGTAACTTCCTTCAGTAGTCAATCAAACGGTAGATCAAGAAAATGGCTCACTTTGAAAATTTGTCTATATCCACCAAATAAGAAAGCATAGATTTAAACGATAAAAGAGAAGCCACACAAACCGTGGCGTGATAAAATTCCACCGACAGGCCAAGATATGATACCAAGAGATAGCGCAGTCAGGCGGTAATAAATAAGCGCGGTGTTGGGCGGGCGGGGTGTAGGGCGGGAGGTCAGGGCGGGCGGCAGCGTCGCGTGCGCTGCGGCCGTTTGTCGCTTTGCGTGCGCGCGCGCTCATTGCTTATTCATACGACCCCGACACGCATAGCACGTGACCGGTTCAACTTTCAAGCCCGGAAAAAGAACAAGTGTCATAGCGTTTCGGGAATATCAAATTGTTTGAAATTAAAATAAAATTTGTTTGCAAAGTTGCTCTTGGAAATCCTTACTTTCTGATCGAAAATATTCGGTATATAGAATCTCAAGTGAATGTTGTAGATGTGTATAATGTTTCCAATATGAGCGTGATCAAACATTAACATCCGGCTTAAACGTATCGAAATTGAACTTCTTACTACATTAATGATATTTCCTACATTTGTTTGCCATGACTGGTTTTCTGATTTGATCAAATTTTATATTTCACAGATTCCACATTTTATTGCAATCATAAGTGCAAGTGCTAAATCTAGCTTCTTGTGTGTGTCACTGATTCTTTTGAACGAAGTGTGGTGAAAGGAAAAAAATGAAAGCCAAAGTTTCTTGATTACCTAAGAAATCAAATGGTTAACCAGTGTTTACAACATAATCGGAAGCTTTACTAAACGTTAAATTCAAAACTAATCAGTTTCTGGATACACCGACAGTCGTGTTGATAAACACGCGTGTCTTCACGTCGAATTAATCGATGTTGTGGATGTAACAATCGGTGTTTATCGGTGCAATGGGTACATTAATCATCTCCGCGTCTAGCAGCAGTCTCTCCAACCTGTTGCTGAGCGACGTCTTCACAACTAACAATTGTTTACGTCTGCTATTCGCGTTTTTTATTGCAACATTAAATTTATCTATTGAAGCGATGAGACGATTAAAGGTAAAAAATAAATACCTATACTCAGTATGAAATAAGCTTTCTACAATTGAAACTGAAAGAAAGAAAGAAAATTTGTTTATTCAAACCACCACCATACAATAAAAAATAGAAAAAAATAATACAATACACACCTACTTAGCTAATATGACATAGATTACATAAAGAAAATGAAAAGATGCAAGACGTGCTATTGTATTCAAAACCTGCTAGTGGTGGTGAATGGGCCAAAAGCTCAGCATAAATGCTGCCATATGTTTCCATACGGTAGCGCTGGTCTTCCGCTGAGGCCCGGTGTTGGCTTCACGGACATCTTAAATAATTCTATGTAGGTATATACGGTAATAATTCTATGTAGTAAAAAAGAATTGGCTCTTCTCGCTCTACTTTGTATCAATAAGTAGTTACGATAAAGTATTACTTATCCGTGTAAAGTGTACCGAGTTAACGTCAAAGGATTTCGCATAATTCCCGATAACGAGTGTTCGAGCCGCTCTCTTACTTCAAAGCTGCCGTTTCAGTTACAGTTTATTATTAATAAAATTTGGTCGGGTTGTCGGCGAGTCGTAACGAGCGCGGTCCGGCTCGTTATCGGCCGGCCAGCGCCGCGGAAAATTCAGCCGAAACTGACGCGCGTGAAAATTTAATGAACGGCCGGACGCTAGTTAACTAAAAGGTAAAGTGCACCCTCTTGACGTGTTCGGTAAATATTAATAGAGAGTGTGCTAGCGTGCGCCATTAAAAATGCACGAGTCCGCGGACACGGGCCGTCGCGGCCGTCTGTCTACCAGCAACTACGGCTACCCTGCGGCCGGTCGCTATCCGCATTCATTAGCCTCGCGCGCGCTTCATCTACAACTCGAGGACTGTCCTGCAGCATTCAGTCTCCAGTTTCACAAGACACACCGATACAAACATTAAAATAGAGTTGAATCCATTCCAAAATAACTCTTTTTCCGCTAGCATGCCTCGATCGAGTTAGTTCAATAAAACGCGACATTCAATATCGAAGTTACGCGCTCTGCATGGCCTGCAACACTTTCAGGAACAAGTTTCACTATCCGAGCCATTTTAAAACTCTCACGGACGCCATTAAGGATAATAGAAACCCGTCTAGCGGAACGATGAGTCAAGGAATTATGTCCGCGACTTGAAATGATCTAAGTTTGAGCTTAATGTCGATTTCAGTTCCGCGGGTGGAGTTTTCAGTCCGTGCAAAGTATCCGCGAGTCGTGAGATTTGCAGGATGTTCTGGGTTTAAAGGGGAGAGACGCGGGGCGGAGGGAGGGATGAGCCTGAGATATCTGTTACTTGTTACTCAGTTCAGTTCCATAATGAGGTTCGTTAATTATGTATCGCTAGGTGCGTAAGATTTTCAATTCAACGGTTCAGTGTCGTGGGCTCTCGCGAACGAGGTCAAGGGTTCGCAAGTCTCAACCCTGAGGGGCTGCCAAATTAATGAGGCACTCCTTTGTAATAAAGAAATAACAAGAATTGCGCACGCGAACCCAGCCCCGCTGACTTCGATGTCATTAAAGGCGTCGCGAAGTCTTGAGTCGTTACCGCGCTCCGCCTAAACAACTGAGTTTTCATCAACATTCCAAAATGTACCCTTAAAATTACTTAGCAATCTCAGTAGAGACGGGATTACATTTAGGTTACATTTATCGTATTCTGGAAATTACAGCGCTGAGGAAAAGTTACGCTGATTGCAATAAACTGGTTCAAATGTTGTGTAGGCATTTAGAAAGATTTTTCTGAATACGTATTTTTGTTTAAGGGGTACGATTTCCACTCACATTGTTTTTACTAATTATGCGCGATTAAAGTACTCTGTAATAACTGTGTATTTTGGTCTTTATTTACGGCAAACTATAACAGTATTTTATTAAAGCTTGTTTCCTGATTCCAAGACAGTGACGGTTCATATTAGTAGAACAGGCGGGTAGATTAGAGCGGGGTGGGGGTCCCCACGGCCTGCGGGTTTCTAAGTCCCGGCTAATTGGATGAGCCTGAGCAGGGCAGCCCAATTAGCACCGCTGTGATTCATTTTAATCGGCGCCCTTATCAATGCACTCGTGAGTGAGCTAAGACTTCATTTTTTAATTCAATTTGGTTTTTGAAAACTGAATTGCCGAATAATGTGGAACTGGGGACGGGTTGTTTTAAAACAAACGTAACTTTTGTCCTTCTGGCTAAAATAAGTTTTGTTAAGATTCAAGGTTGGTAATTTCATCCTCTTTCAAACAATACACACCAAACACCGAAACTTAATTCCGGGTAACTGTAACTACTGTTGCGATGAAAGCTCTGAGGCATTGTTTAATAGAATAGAATAAAATAAGCAAAAACCCATTAAGATTACAACCTAACAGAAAAAAATTAAGCAGTATTGGAAATATAATAAGTAAAACCAATAATTTAAGTGTATAAATACATTATTCTAAGTCAATAGATATTTTGTTAAACGTAAATAAATAATACAGAAGGGCGACCACACGTCAGCGCGGGACAGATAGTTTAGTCCCGTTTTCATTTTAGGAAGAGGGACATTGTCAAGTAATTTTCTGGCTCATAATATCATTCCCAAAATACTTAACGGATTGTGAACAGTGTGTAGGTATAAAAACGAATTTACTCAGTATTATACAGACTACAGAATGAAATAAGGACTGTTTCAGCCGACTTGGTCAGCCGTGGCTACTAATGGAAAAGCATGGTCAGAATAAGTTTTTTAATTTTTTGCCAAAAACGAATCCATCTTTATAGACACAGTAGTATTTTGGCAACAATTTTTTGTACAATTAGTCTCGTTTTTGGCTAAAAACAAACCTCGATAACATTGTGGTAAATTAAAAAGTTCTGACCGCGCTATTATCATCAGTAGCCTCTGCTGAAACAGCCCTTAATTTTTTCTGGTACTTACTAAATAGGGGTGTACGTATACTGATATTTATAACTATATTTTTTAAACTGCTAAATATATGTTTTAGATTTTTATATTTAAAAAAAATTGTACCTAGTTTAGTTTTATGTTTTTGTATTTTTAAAACAATGTACCTATGTATGTCATGTCTTTCCCCTCAGCTATAACATGAATAGGTTTAAGAAAAATGTAAAAAAGTTCCTTCACGGTAGGCAACGCAACGACAGCACCCTTGGTGTTGTTGGTGTCTATGGGCGACGGTGACCGTCTATCATTTACATAAAAAAACAAAATATGTGTTTTATATCTTTTTGTTTATTAAAACACGGAAAACACTTCATCCTCACAGCGGTATGTATACCTAGCCACACAGATATATCTACGCGGGTCTGTTACAGCCTCACAAAGCCAACAACACTCGTACACGCTAGAGAGTTTTCTGGTTATGTTTATCCTTGTAACTAGCGTATTATTCTCCTAGGTTTATCCCAATCAAGGCCGGAGCGTGCCCCAGCCCGACGATAAGAATTAATCAGGCCCAACCCATTCCAAGACGAATTCAATTATTTTAATGTTACAAAGTAGAATGGTGGGGTTATTTAAGAGAGAAACATTTGGGTTAATGGATATTGGTAGAAAAATAGAGATTTGTTTCGCCATAGCAATGTTTTTTTTATAAGATAGGTTCCTGAATTAAGACACATTTTCTATGTTTACTATTGTTGAGAGAGTTTTCAATAGAAAGGAATTGAAAAACATGAGCTTTTAATGGAATACATCAGAAAGCTTTTATCAAATAATGGAGCAACTAGTTTTTATGACACAGACACTTTCTTATCTTGAAAATACATTATTTAAGAAGACTCCAATAAGGTTCTAATGAAAAATCATTTCATACTCTTCGACTTAATTGTTTTGAAAATATTTAGCAATATTTACCGAGAGGTATTTAATTTTTTATAGAAAATGTTGCTTACGATACCCTCTTAAATATTATCCTAAAACAAGGGGAACGTTTACTGGAAATCCCGTTTTAAAAGTAAAAAATATTCGGTTTTTCATATCTCAAAATGCTTTCAAATTACCAAATCACACCCTACTTTTACAAAATCATAATTTAGCTTATTTTCGTTCGACGTTACTCTAAAATAGTAGTAAAAAGTTATTCACTGGCGAATATGGAATGAAAGTGTGATTACACTCCATGTTTTATTTTTTATCGTCGCGCGAGGTTTTTTCATCACGAAATGCGTTTGATCGACAGATCAATATGACCTTTCTTCAAGAGGCACTTTAGCAAAACAGAAGAGTAAAGAAGGATTAAAAAATACGAACCTGTTGCAACTTCACATAAACTGCCCAAAGTAAGAAAATTTAAGGATACGAGTACGTACCTTGACCTTAGTGGTTTCTAGTGGTGCTATTTATAATAATTAGATTATATATTTTTAAAGATAAAAAAAAAGTAACCCATTTTAAAATTGTTGCAATAAAAAACACCCTGAATAAATAATATGTAAATATTTACATATTATTCAGATATTTAATTTATTTTCTTAATTTTTAAGTTTTTTACAATATAGGTATAATTATTTAAATAAAAAACATAATTATAAAAAACTTAAAAACTAGTGCGCCACCAACAACGGGGCTAGGCCCAAGCTACCGGTGGTCAAGGCTGCAGAGAGAGGAACCTCCGGACAATGCGTGCTGTGTCCAGGATCACCGCCTTCTGCATCTGACCCTTGAGCCAACCATCCAGCGAGAGCCTCTTGAGATGTTGGTCGAGGCTCTTCGCTATTAGGCCGTTCGCCGAAACGACTATCGGGACAATGATCGTGGAATCAACATTCCACATGGTAGTTACCTCGTGGGCTAAGTCTAGGTACTTGCTGAGCTTTTCCTTCTCGGCCTTCACGAGGTTTTCGTCATGCGGAATGGTGATTATTATTATTATTATTTTTATACGACAAGTAAACACCATGAAATTTTAACCTTTTACTTATAAAAACCTTCCTTTTAGTTTCAAATACCTAACATTTACTTATAAATTAATAATGAAATCTACACTAGAGTGTAGCTAAATTTATATTTTTCTATTACTGTATTTAAGTTTTTATTTTTTTCTATTTCCCATGTTGACATAGAATAATTATTATCAATAAATGACTTATGACTTATGACTTAAATGCTGTTTAAAGTATACCACAACATCCATAATATAAACTGTTTATCTTTTAAAAATGTAGCTAAAATGTTCTATTTCACCCTTGTTGCAAAATTCATAGCCAAATTCAGGCAATTCCAGTCACAGTTTCAGAGTAGCTTTGAAACCACTTCCGCAATGAGATGTCGCACTTCCTGTGATTGAGGGGCTGTTGGCGCGTCAACGCGATCTCCGACACACACTTTACTTGCGAGGGTAATTAGCTCTTACGATTTTTTAAACTTTAGAAAAACCCTATGTTGAATGTGGCGACGCCAAAGAACTCTGTAAAACTATCGGTCGGATAAAAATGTGTTACTCTTGAGTTGGTCAAACTGTCGGCCTTGAGCACATCTAAGCGATCAGTGAAACGCGGTCAAATATGATAGCGATACAGCAGCTTTTCAATGATCGCCATCGCCATCGTGCTAAATGACTAAATGTGCACAGGCCTTTACCAAACGTACTTGAAAAATGCATTTATGTTTATTTTCTTATTGAGGCCTTTCTGCGGCTTCTTGTGCCTCAAAAGCAAATTTTTCCCATCCTAATGATACAATGCAATGTATGATGTGTGAAATTTTTGACATCTGTCTTAAATGAAATCATGCAGCAAACTAGTAAGGCCCGAGGTAATTGACTTACTCGTTACAACCAGACATTGTCGATAAACATAAATTTTAGTCCCTAGTACACCCACTATTAGGCTATATTGGGAAACATTCGAAATCCATAAACTTTAAGTACCTACCTATCTATAAGTAAGATTGTTATGCCGTGAATAGTTCAATAAACCTGAGAAAACATTTCACGATTAAATTACGTAGTGATTGTGAAAAGAAAATAGTCCATGTGTGTGTGGAGTTCCATTTTCAAACGTTGACGGAAGTTTGTTGTAAAAATGAAAACCCGAATAGTGAATACCGGTACGTCAGTGTAATATCCAGTGCATCCCATTCCCATCTCTCTCGCTCAGCTAAGTAATGACTTAGATCCATTCCCGGATAAATAGCAAATTGAATGTGTGCCCTCGCCTCGCCAACGGCACTGCCTCGTCTCTACTGGTGCGGCGCGCATGTGTGCGACTCGTGAGCCAGTGTGCGCCCATTGTCTTCGAATTTCGGTAATTAGTTATACCAGCAGAGCGCTCAATTGTTTTGCCTATTTCTGGAAAATCAATACTTGCCTTGTCTATAGCTGGAAATGGTATTAATTTAACTTTTATAAAGTCTAGACTAATATGTTTTTGCAGAAAACCATAGTATTTTCACGTGCGCACATAAAACTAAGTTTCAAAACTAATTCGTGAACGTGGAACACGCCGATTACTCGCTCTATTTACAATGTTTTTCGTCGGTCGTATTTTTTAGCTTGCTTTAACGGTCGGCGAATATGAAAAGTTTGGTGAAGCTCTCGCGGAGAGGCGTAAAGGCGTTTTACGACGCGTCTTTGGTCGGCTGCGCCACATGTTAGCGCATTCCACGGAATAACCGTGCGGTATAACCGCATTACACGTGCTATGACCTGACCATGAAAATTTTAAGCGTCTCGTTCAAACTAAAAGGCTTGCGAGCAGTGCTCGTTCGCGCCGTCGTGTTTCGGGAAACAGCGGCATTACTCGTAGTTCCGTAGTTTTTAACCGAATCGTTTGGGGTTGCATTTAAACCGAGACTTTTTCAGCACCGCAAAATACGATCCGAAGAAGGCCAGCTGCAAAAATTCTCCAGAAACAACAAAGAGGTGTCCTTGTAAATTCTCGATTAAATTTTGGATACGAGCTCCAATGAACACAAATTCCTAGAGTCGGTCCAATAAAGGACGGCGTGCAGCCGCGTTAGGAGGCCATAAACGAACGTATTATCCATGTAAGGCGGAATAGCCGTTGCACAATTAATTGTTTCATTTTGGGAAACAATTCCCGCTCCTCATTCAATTAAGAGCGGCGACTACGGGGGTGGAGCGGGGGGGAGGGGTGCCGCCCGCTCATGAGACGGACGTATTAATAGCGCCTGCAATATTGATATACTCGTATCCTACATACGGCTTCGAATACGATATTGTTTGTTAGCGAATTCGATTTGTGCCGGCCATAAATCTTGCGCCTTATGTCGAGTTGTGAGTTGATTGAATTCACGCGTCACGCAAGAAAAGGGAAGAAGTACGAGATGTTTTAATTAGTAGCGCATAATGAATATTAGATTGAATGAAGCGAGTTTGTAACGAGGCATGCAGGTACTCAGGTGATACAAGTGGGACTCAATTAGCAAAAACACACAGAATTAAGAGAGACAAACATGACGAGTGGGACACGTTGACGAGACGCCCTCCTCAATCCGAATTTTATATTGCGCTATTCATTATTCATTGTGTTTGTCAAGAAAATTACTGTGGACCTTTTAATATAACTTCCTGGGTTACAAACGAAGCTACAAATTGGAGTTGAGAACAAATTTCGAAGTTCAGAGTTAACTTGGCGATTAGTGCGCGCCAAACCTATATAATTTGATACTAAACAGCAGATCATTAAAACTACACAAACTCAGTCATCGATGAATTAAATTAGTGAAGGACGTGTTCAGCGATTCAAATATAATAATTCCAATTATTATATTTGAATTTGAATAATGTGAAAAAGATTACAGAACTTAAGGGATTAGTAAAAAATAGAATCAAATTTTAAAATAATCCTAACAGCCCAAAGCAATCTTTACTACCAATTTGCTGTAGCCTTAAGCTTTTTACAACTCTTAATTACTTTTAGTATTCCAGAAACATTTCCATTTCATCAAGAAAAGTTGTGGTTTCGCTAGTTGCCGATGAGTATTTAAGTAAAGGCTATTTTACACAAAAGGTGACTCTAGATCTTGTAAGGTGCGAAATTTAACTACATCAAGAAAATACTAACTTTTTTTAAAACAAACCTATTTTATCCCACTGCTGGGCAAAAGTCTTCCCTAAAGACTTCCAATTATCTCTGTCTCAAGCTTCCGCCCACCATCTTTCATACGTAGGTATACTAAACAATTTAAATTTTCGCATTTATCATGTATCTTATATTTTTCAATTAAAAACTAACTGATTTATGAGACAAAAACATTTATTTGCAACATAAAAACTTACAGTAGGCCTACTACAAGCTCTGTCTGGCTCTGCCTCTAGCTCTGGTTTTGAGTCTGTGTGAGTGTTGTCTAAATAAATCCTACATCGAAACGACATACACACAGTATAATACACTGGTGAGCACTCACACAGACTCAAAACCAGAGCCAGAGACAGAGCGAAACAGAGCTTGTGGTAGGCCTACAGTACTGATAAAACAAAACTACATAATAAAAATCTTGGTTATAAAATAGTCGTGTTTTTGTAAGAATAACCCGCACAGCCCACTCAGGCCTCGATCCATCACTGTCGTGTGAAGTAGCCTTTAAAAGATAGTACCGTCGCAGGGCAGGGCTTTCAAATCAGCGGTGTTGGCTGAAGATTCGAGAGCAATCTGTTAGATTGGTTCATTACGGCCTCCATTAGTGGAGTAATGAGTCGCGATGCATGGCGGCCTGGCTACAACGAACGGGATCTTTTTTTAGAATCCTAATTTATTTCTAAAATTCTTGTCATGTTACTAGTCTAGTTCATGTTTTTATTTAATTCTTTTTTCAACTTTTTCTACTGGTCATGTCTTTTGAATCAATCTGGTGAAAGGGTATTATATGCACTGTCAACTTCAAAAGCTTTTTATTTCAATTAAATAGAGTCTAGATAATTTGGTGTCCAACTGTAGTGTATGAAGTAAAAGCTAAGTAAATATTGCAAAAAGGCTATAATGTATTTTTACTATTTTACAATAGCGCGTTCGTAAGTAAAATATTAAGATAAGGCCCTACGGCGTAGCAGCCACGTAGCAGTGCTACGCAAATATAAAATACGAACAGTTTATACTTATCCGTTTTTACTTTTTCGAGTAAGTACGAAAGTCTAAGAAAATACTCACTTCAATCTGATAAAAAAAAACTATATCTCTGTCTATCTCTAGATCGTTTATGTCTGCAGATAAATCAACTGTCTGTTGTGTATTTTGTAAATATTTGTTTAAATTGTTAGTTTCTTTATGTAAATAATAATTAGTTCTCCATTTTTTTTATAAAAAAAGATATCGTGTACATTTTATCCGCGTTTCCCACGCCAGTCTGTCCCGCCCGGGCGTTTAAGGCTAAAATTAGCTGCAGCTTGGTGGTGGATTTTGAGTATGAATGCAGGTCGTGTCCATTAGGCTAATTGGAGACGGGCTGCGGTGCGACAGAGCCCTTTGTTATTAAAGATAGTAAATTAGAGCGTCTTGCTCAAGTGTTCCGCTGTAATTAGTTCAAATTGCAAACGAGGGGCAACGCTAGGGTGGTGCTAACAGAGCACGTTACGTGATGTGGCTCTTTCGAAAAAGATAGTTAAAAAGGAGATGAGTTAATATAAAAAATATAGTAATAGTGTTAAGTAAATATAACTTAGTCGTTGGTAAATCTAACTTAGTAGTAGTAGAGCTCTTTGTGAAGGGCTCATCCGGGGCCACCATGCCTATTTTTGCCGTGAAGTAGCATTGCTGTGTTTCGGCATGAAAGCCGGTGAAATTACTGGCACGTGAGGCTAAACATCTATGTGCCTCAAGTTCATGGACGCAATGTAGTGCATTGTAGGGCACGTTTCTGAAGTGCATGACCTACGATACAATGCTTTATCATAGGCGAATGGTTACCACTTAATATCAGGTGGGCTAGATGCTTGTTACATCAGCAAGTATAAGTGGCAGTCACGTGCATGTGAAAAGGCCTAGTACTAGAGTAGCTCACGTGTTCAGTGCTCATAATTAGTTCACATTACAAATTAGATGTCCTTCTATAATTGGGACTTCAAGTTTTCAAACTGCGGTCATTAGTACCTAACGAATGTATTACTGCATAGGTCAAGTGTGTAGTTTGACAAGACGCCAATTAAAATTATAATTAGGATTATGTTCTTGTTTTGCGAGCCGTGAACTAAATTATTTATTCATGCTTTGTGAATAAAACTATATTTTAGTGTAAATATCTTAAGCATTGTTTGATAAAAGAACCGGTATAATAAAAACAAAAATATCTTCAGAATAGTAATACTTTCTTTTAAATAGCTTTTAACAAGTTCACGAACCCAAGAATGTTCAATTAACAAATTAATACGAAACTTGATACGTGATTAACGAGAAACGTTAACTTGCGCTCATTCTCGCGGCATTACTACAAAAGGTAAGGGGGTTGGGGGTGGCTTCTAATTAAATGGTAAACTTTCATGAGCACCCCTTTCTTCCCCCCTTGTCCCGCTAATTAATGCGCCCACGGGGACGCTCGGACGCCTCCAGTCTTTGATTCCACGCATCATATGAAACTTTGCAAATTAAATAAATTCCTCCAAGTACGAGTCCGTTTTCTCCAGAAACCATCATAAACATTAAGCTTGTTCATCTCAAAATCACAAAAAATATATTAAAGCTGTAACAAAGACTGCATTAGTGATCACACGGAACCCCACAATAGTAGGTACTCTATAAATGCAATCAAATAACTTTAAGAGCAGAACGGTTTTAGAAGTTTCGTTCGCTTTGAAGTATCGATAAGAACACGGCAATCCTTTTAGTACGTTAAAAAGTAGAGGCAAAGAAGTGAAACCGCGGCCCGCTCGCGCGCGTGCGGGCCGACAGCGGGCAACGGGCGGCGGCACCTGCCCCGCTCCGGCCCGCTAAACGTATAGTCGTGTAGTGCTTCTCGTGCGGTCCAAACTAAGCCCCAACTACTCAATTGAAACCGTAATAGAGAGTCCAAATTACACGGCAACCCTTTCGATCCAATATTCGAGGTGCGATACCAAATTAATTGACATGCCTTTAACTAGTTCATAATGGAATACGAATGTAGCGGTGCGTTGTTTCGGGCGACCGGCCAAATTGCGATTACATTTTCCGTATAAAATATAAAACTCAAATGTTAGTAATAAACGTCTGCGCTAGCGCCACAGCATCTCGGGAGCCCGAAGAATACGGCAAAATGTTCCAAGTTTCTTCAAGCAATCAAGGCTTAATACCGTAGTGAAGTTTCGAGTTGGGAAATTATAGGGCGCGGGGTGCGAGGCGGGGCGGACGTCCGCCGCGTGTCATCTCGTAACATCAAAAATGCATTTAAATTCTGCGCAATAAAAAACGGCGGCGGGAAGTTTCGCAGCGCCGGGACACGAGCCGGGACAGTCCGGCGCGCACTTTGCACAATCTGCGACCCATTTATACTAATAAAATAATTATTTTATGAGGTGAACTACGTGAAGAGCAGCGCAATAGGAAAGCTCTCCGCGCTCCGTGGCTGGTTGTTAGTGCAAGCAATTGCCTTATTGTATCGAGAGCTCCTCACTCGATGAGCTGTCGAGGCCCTTATTTCTTGTTGTTTAACTTCAACGTCCTTGTTAACTCATCTTGTTACGGGCATGGATAATGTAAAACTTATTAGTGGAATTAATCTTTGTAAAAGCAATTATGAAGTTTCATCTTTTATATTTTTTCGAGAGGTTATATTTGCGTAGATAGGTTTTTTAAATGTGTGTATAAAGTGTCAATTACACGACCGTACCGAGTTAATAGCCTTTCGGTCAATTTGAAGGGGTTAGTATTTTCCCTATCGATGTGGCTTCTGTTTCTCCTCGCTGTCTGATGCGATAATTAACCCACCAATACTGAGTTTGAAAAACACTAAAGGCTATGGTAAATAATAGCTCTGTGTGAAAGTAAATTAAAATTTTAATTGACTATGAGCTTTTTTTTATTAAGAAGTTTAGCTTTTACCTATACCCAACTGTGGGTGTATACGGGCTAAATAGATAGGTAGAAGAAGTTTATTCGTAAGAACTAGTGATGCGACACGAAAAAGATTATGATTAAAATTAAATCGATAAGCAAATGGATTGCCCAAGATATTTAATTTATTAATTTTTTTTTTTTTTTCAAGCACAATATTAAAGCCATAGCGTACACAACACACTAGAACTTCTAAGAAAGACTGGAGGCGTGGGATTAAATCCACATAAATAATAATAATATAGTGTCACCTCTATCATTTTATCTTGTAGTAACTACATTAAATGTTGTGTCATGCGATTGGCTTAACGAATTAATAATTAAAGCCACTAATAGTGGGTAGCCCACACGCGACAGTTCTGCGGAAATGAAAGTCCGCAACCGCGGACGTCATTTCGCGATAGTTTGTCCAATTTATCAGCTCCAAGAGCCATTCGGAAATAATCGTAATCGAAGCGAGTTCCCGAACAATATGGACCGATGTCGGCCTCTCTAATTGGCCCTTACCTGGAGCGCACTCGAGAATGATAAAGCCCCCATTAGCCGCCCTATTATTTACCTACTCGTCATTAGCGTAGACTTCATTAGGATAACGAGATAACGGAGCTGACTCGAGTAGGGCCCGTGCGTTTTTGGTGTTTTTCAACGTTATACAGAACCGAGGGGCGGTACAAGACAGCTAATCAACAATTATTTCTAGTTTCTGAGCATTTTGTACGACGCTTGGGATGGAAGCATGACTGGAACATGAACATTTTTTCTGTGATGGCAAAGTATTAGCAAGTATGGTTTTCTGATACTTTGCCATCACAGAAAAAAAATGCAAAAATGCACAACCAAAAAAGAGTGGGCTTAAAAAAACAGTAACATTTTTTATTACCCAACAAGTGAGATACTTTGCGTTAATATCTTTGTGATCGCACAAGCCACCCGGTACTTATTACCAATACTACAATAGTTCGCGTTTGCATGAATATTTTTATATTTGGAATAAAATAATACAAGTATCAACAACTTTACCGATCGTAAAATTTAATAAAATCACGTGCAAATAGGCAATAGAGACCACCGGAGCACAGTTATTAAGATCAATATCGGGGGTGGAAAAATGGATGCACCAAACCCTCGGACAAAAAACATACCGAATTTATTGTTAATTATAAAACTCGAACGTCGAATATTAACCGGAGATGCGATTCCCGATAGCCACCGTCTATTTATTTATTAGCGATTACTAGCGATCGCCTCTGATTTTATCTGGTTCGTTCAACTTTCAACGCAAAAATGTAATTTAATAGTAAAGCCTGTGTTTGCCCATATTTACTAAATAAATAAAGAAACTTTAATGTGGTCTAGTGAGAAAAAATTGTTGTAATTTTGTGTGGTATTTTATTTTTAAAATGTTGTCATTTTTTATTTCATTTTTAAAAACCAGAAATTTTAAAATAAATGAAAACAGTGTATTTTATGGCCGACAAACAAACACTTTGGTAGTATTAAAGTGTATATAGATGTACAGATTAAGATCCCGTGCGGTCACGACTTCATATTGTTTCGTGGTAATAATGACCTTTTGAAGTTGAAGTGTTAATTTGATTTAAAATTATGTTTGTGATACAATCTTCTCGTTCAACTTTCGCCCTTAAGCTTTAATTATGATCCCAATGGAGTCGGATACTCCATTATCCTGATGGTAATAAAACTAGGACGTAAAATTACGTAAACCACATCGGCGTGTTTATGTAGCATTCACACACAAAGCAGGTTGCGTCTGGTGTGTAGGTTTACGTCGTCTGGTGTGCAGTTCTACTTTTACTGATAACCTATAATGGGACCTATAATACCCCATAGCATAGGTATTTGTTGTTTTCGACAAAGGTAAAAAATACTTATGCAGTCTCTTCTTCTTATCGTGTCACTGATTTTTTCGAACCAAGTGTGGTGAAAGGATTATATATGCGCCTCAAAGAGGATCCTTATGCAGTTTGATTGTCGTACTGTTCTGACAGATTTATTTTCTTATTTGAAGACACTAAATTTAACAATTTGTTTAACAATAAGCTGAAAATTAGAAGATGACTGTTGTCTACTGTGTTTTTCCTGAGTAGAAAGTGCATAGAAATTATAAATACGTTTTCCCGGCAGAGCTTTATTCAAGCTTTTTCAAACAGTTTTACGCAACCTGCTATAATTGTAAATGTGACCAAGCTGCAATGCAGTTTAATGCATTTGACAGTATAAAAGTTAGATTTAATGACATTTAACTCGTTTACGTTATTGCTGGACTTTATGACACAAGTATTTAGTGACAAATTATGCAAACTGACGGCATTTTATTTTAATTCGCTTAAGATAGTAATCTGCATATAATAAAATTCTAAAGGCGCAGTTTTAAATTTTTTATTGTAAAATACACCGCCTCAGGTAAGAAACTTTTTACTTTTTATGCAATAATGCTTTAGGAATTGTAATCTTCATATCACACCTTAAATGGCTTTCAATTCTGAATAAATCTTATAAAAAATATGAAGAAGAATCCAACCTAAAAGTACCACTTGTCATTGATGAAGTCATCATCTACGGCCAAAATAAATGCAAACGCAAGTCAGCTAGGGGTCACCCTTAGTCATTTCATGGTGACAACTATGACGTTTTAAGCTTTCAGTGACTTTGCAAGCACATTTGTCAGCCCTGTTTAAACGTTCGAATAAGACCTTCATGTAGACGGGCGAACAAACCCTAGTTCCATGATCTAAATTGTCTAAGAGTTCCATGAACAAACCAGTGTCCTTCTAAATCAGGGTTGACAGCTATCCAATGCGATGTTTAGACCATTTCAGACACTTTATTTTCTTCAAATAAAGTTGAAATTCTTTCGATCCTCCTGAAAGATACAACTCCATTGTAGTAGTAGAGTTATTTGTGTGAAGCTCGTCCGGGGAAGTACTACCATCACGCCTATTTCTGCTGTGAAGCAGCATTGCTGTGTTTGAAGAGTGTGGCTGTGGGTGCCGTTGAAATTACTGGCACGTGAGGTTGAATATCGCTATGCTTCAAGTTGATGGACGCATGGCAGTGCATCATAGGGCACGTTTCTGACGTGCGTGACCTACGAGACAATGTTTTATTGTGGGCCGTATACTTGTTTCATTAGCAAATTGTATAAAAAGCTCAGATGAAAACCATTGGAAGAAGAGTGAGCGAGACCGCAAGTGCAGAGTGAGTTACGACCGCCGGTCGTCGTAAACGTCACATTAATTAGCATGGCTACTAATGAGGAGTTATGGCGCTCTAATGAGAGGAGTATGCGACGTATTTATTAACTAGCCAGCGATTATCTGAGCGAGTTGCACACGCAAGTCTTGAAAACTTATTAGTATTGCATTGAGTTTTGGTCACGATTGGTAATGAGGAAGTAGCGTGGCTGTTACTGTGATGTATCCTTGTGTACAATCAGCGCAGCTATTTTCATAGCTGTCTGAAGTTACTTTTATCTTTTCGATGATTTTCTAAGAGGAATTTTTTTTATACTTCTTTATGGAACAAGCATATGGACCACCTGATGTTAGGTGGTAACCATTGCCTATTAAAAAACATTGCTTTTGTAGGTTGTACAGAAAGTGATATTGACAGAGGCAGGCTGCGTGCTGTCGTTGGATTGGTTTAGTTTAAAAGAAGCTTAATATTTGCTGTCGTTGTGTTTTACTTGTGTCGTTTTCATCTGTTTCTTTCCGGTGGTACAGTGAAATCTTGCGCACAAAAGCGAATCTACGGTGAGGTGCGGTGCGTTGCGGTACGTTCTGCGGTGATCAGTGAAACCTGTCAAATATAACAGCGATATCTAACGTTTCACTGATCGCCACCGCAGAACGCTTAGATATGCGCAAGGCTTAAGTGTTACCTAAAATACCACTATGTTTATTAAATAGTTGAACAAAATAACGATGTAAAATGAAAATTCTCATCACGGCACTGCACAATTTTATAGCAGAATATTTTTATAGAGCAGCGATAAAAAATGCAAATGAAGGACAATGAAGCTTATTTAATCAGGCTGAGTAAACAACTAATTATAAAAACCTGTTGTATCTTGTATTCACAAAAGCTTTGGGCTTGATTTGTTTTTACGTACTTGACATAAGGTTGTCACTCTGTCATTATCAGGTTGTCAATCATCATCATCATCAGTCTGAGAACTCTACTGCTGGACATAGGCCCCCCTCATTTCCAGGAAGAACGATTCCGAGCTCTTTCCATCCACCGACTTTCCGCGATCTTAACAATGACGTCGGTCCATCTGGTGGGTGGGCGCCCTACGCTTCGTCTTGCGGTTCGTGGTCGCCATTCGAGAACCTTAATTCACCAACGGTTGTCGGTTCTTCGAGCTATATGAACCGACAGCCGTTGGGGAATAAAGGATAGTTGGGGAATAAAGGAGGTGTGGAAGGAAGGTTGCCACGATAAATATTTAAAAACTTATAGGTACAAAAAGTGTGCTTGGCTAAGAAAAATTTGGAGTATAAAATGTTCATTTACTTTTGTTGCTTACTATACCGCCTTTTAGAGACCCAAAGGTTTAATTAATACACCTAATTAATTAAAACTCCACAGTAAATTCATAGTTTGCTCGGTTATGCTAATAATTTTGTTTCACGTTTTAAAGACTTCAACCACCCGTCGAGATATATAGAAGACTAGCTTACTCCCGCGCGACTTCACTTGCTACAAACATTAACCACCGCTGTACCCCGTAAGTCACACGCACACACGCCAGTAATATTGTATGTGTGCGTGCGACCTTCAGAGGTCGAGTTTCAAGAGTTCCTGCCTTATTGAACCTTCCTCCAATCCTTCCTCCTCCTCCAATCCTCCTTCCTTCAATTGTTTGCCTATTTATTAAAATGTTTTATTTTTTGCAGGTCACCGACATAGCTCTTAGAATTAGTAAGTTGAAGTGGAAATGGGCTGGGTGGAATGGACCGACAACCGTTGAGGAATAAAGGTTCTCGAATGGCGACCACGAACCGGAAGACGAAAAGTAGGGCGCCCCCCCACCAGATGGACCGACGACATTGTTAAGATCGCGGGAAGTCAGATAACATCTGCGAAGACTTTTAGAAGATAGATTTGGTGAAAAACGGCGATGTAAAATGGCTCTCAAAGGTACCTGACCTATAGTTGATATTTATTTGTCAAACCATTTCTTCGGTTTAGGGTTTTCTCTTTAGATGCAAAGTTTTAGAACTTGAGTACGTTAATAAAAGATTTATAGTTACAAGTCGATCCAAGAAGTTAAAATCGAATTGATTCCCAAACATAAATAGGATAAACTAAGGAAGGACTAAGGACGTTGTGCGTTTGATAAAGTATTGTTCCACAACACTCAGATCCTCAACAAATAATAGCAAATTTGACCCGCTGTAGAAATAGAACCGCACCTCTCGCGTCTGTCAACTGTAGGCCTTTTTTTTTTTTTAAACTGTAGGCCTACCACAAGCTCTGTCTGGCTCTGACTCTGGCTCTGGTTTTGAGTCTGTGTGAGTGTTGACTAAATAAGTAAGCTTTTATCTACCTAGTCTAAGATCAATAGAAGTGGACTGTAAAGACTGTATGAGTTGATAATAAAGTTCTATAAACCGAAGTAAGTCCAACTTCGAATCGTCACACACACAGTATAATACACTGGTGAGTACTCACACAGACTCAAAAACAGAGCCAGACAGAGCTTGTGGTAGGCCTGAGCCTAATAAAGGCCGTCAAATTATTATGGTTACAAATGGATACCCTAGTAATGATGAAATACAGAATCAACCCGTTGAGATAAGTGTGATTCGATGTTACGCAAAACCTCGAAAGAACAAAGCGTGCATTGCCTCCACAAAGGAGGGTGAAAAAGACGTTAATAATATTCGTCAAAGCACTCTGGTTACATTAAATCAATTTGCCCTTTCCGCGCGGTAAGTAGCGAACGGTGTAATTGATAAGTTGAAACCCTTGTAGCAACTGTAGCAAGCGTTGCGAGTACGAAGCTCCAGTTTGGCACCAACTCTGGGTTTCCACGTCACGTGCGGTATCGCATCTTTCTTCTCACTCTCTTATACAAATGAAAAGTTTTATTGAATTTGCGAGCATATTGGGAGTTACTTAGCAGAACATTGTCAAGGAACAAGTGACTCAGAGCTGTAAATATTCTAATAATATAAATAGCTTTACGACTTTCATCATCATCATTATCACCCTGAAGAAGTCCACTGCTGGACATAGGCCTCCCCTACACATTTCCAGGCAGAACGATTCTGAGCCCTTTCTATCCATCGACTTCCCGCGATCCTAACGATGTCGTCGATCCATCTGGTGGGTGGGCGCCCTACGCTTCGTCTTCCGGTTCGTGGTCGCCATTCGAGAACCTTTATTCCACAACGGTTGTCGGTTCTTCGAGCTATATGGCCTGCCCATTGCCACTTCAACTTACTAATTCTACGAGCTATGACGACTTTGATCTCCAAGTATTGTAGGTATCCCCTCAGATAATTTAATTACTGAGTACCCACTCAAGAGTTTTTAAGGACGTCTAAAGTAGTCAGAGGTACCTCCAAATTGGCACGCACCCCAATTTTTGACAACGTGACAGGCTGCAAGCCCATTGCCGCGGCTAGAATTAATAACACAGGTACCTATACCGAGACAAAAACTTCTAGTGAAACACAGGAACGTGGCCTTGAAACAATATCACGTGGTCATTAGAAAATATCTGAACTTTAGGGTTTTGACTCATTGTTGCTAAAGCCTGAATTGCGTGTTTTAAAGTTCGTTTTTTAATAGGTTTCCAAAATTGGAGCAAAATTGTAAAAAATCCGGAAAGTCAGTTGATTGATAGATCTCAAAATTGTTCTTCCTGAGTGTATAGGGGCAACGTTTATCTAGCAGTGACGTTTCAAAGTGATCATTGCGATTCTACTAAATTAAAAAATAATAATAATAAGTGGACTTATTTAGGCTGAAGGTGAAATACTTAGTACTTTTTAAACTTTCGCGCTCATAACTTACTGACTCTATTACATATATTACACGGGTATCTGTACGTTTCACGGGTTTTAAAATAACCTTATTGTATTTATTTTCCCGACGTTAATAAATAGGCGTAATAGGTTCAGTATGGAGATGAAATATTGACAAATATAGGTATATAGGTACCGTTTTTCATAATAACTTTGAACGCAGCCTCATAACCGTTTTATCTATACCTCCCTTTCCTCCATCACTGTCATGTCATTTCAATAACAAGAGTACGCATTCATCAATATTAAATGCAATCACCTATGAGTGTATAATGATATGAAAGGGAGGATCAGGAAGAAGTGCACCGGAACGGGATCGTACGACAATATCCTAATTCACTCGCGCGAATGTAATCCATTAGTACCCCTCCCCCCCTCTCCACCCTCTCACCACACCCTCGGGCACCTTCCCCCCAAAGCTCGTGCCGTCTGTCATTCATAAACCTCCATATCATTTGTATTGGCACATGTTTCATATGACTAATGGACGGTACGTTAAATATAGAAAAATTACATTTTGCTTATGGCTGTGACTGGGGTTTTGTGATCCTATTGGAGAGGCTCTTTGTTTTTGCAGTCGGGTTTTAATAAATGAATGTGTCTGATTCAAGTTCTGTATTTTATGTTTCATTTTAAAAATCACGACGAGGCAATTTGTTACAGGCGATGGTTACCGCTTATCATCAGGTGGGCCATATGCTTGTTCCATCAGCCTGAAGAACTGGCACCTACACTCACTTAGCTTTAAGACGTTTCAAAGTGATCCTTGTGATACTGAATTCTCTCGAACTGTGGTGAAAGGAATACTGAATTAATAACATTTTACTTGAGCCAGTTGTATAAAAAAAACAAATTTACTTAATTTAAGTTGTCCACATAAAAACGTTTAATTAAATACGTACATGAATTATACTAACGTTGAAAATGTTTAATTTCAAGTCCGAAGCTTAAGAAACTTCAGCGATTAGTGGACGCCGACTAATTAGAAATACCTTTGTATGTTTAATTAGTAATTATAAGTTGTGTAATGTAATTAGTCGAAGTATCTTTGAGCTTGTTCGGTAATTCCTAACCGTTTGACTAAGTTAAGCAACGTTCTGAGTCGTCAATATTTAAATAGGTGACCAATCCAGGAAATGAACTCATTGCCGTCAGCTGTTTTTCCTGACCACTACAATCTGGGCCTCTTCAAGGCAATACAATCAAAAGCGTATTTATTCAGTAGAATCGTAAGGATCACTTTGAAACGTCTTAAAGCTAGGTGAGTCTACCACCACTACTCAAAAGCTCTACTACTACTAAAAACCTTAGGACCTGATTCTCCTGGATCCTGACATCTCTCAAGAATAAAAACAAAGAGTACATAAAATGGCTTATTCAATATTTCGCCTAATTTTTACTTTATCTAATATTTGCTTTTCCTTCTAATACACTTTAGCAGGGACCTGCGTTTCAAGAATTAAAGAAAGTAATCAGTGGAATTACGTCTGCTACTAAAATATGTATTCGTCATAAAAGTATGGCCCGACTTCTGTCGAGAATAAATATTCATTATACCGGATCGCCTAGCGTTTTAGCGAGATTAAATGATATTAAGCTAAGAGATGCTGCTTTCTGGATCAATCAGTTTTAGTAGGCAATACTTATCATGATAACGAATACTAGAGTGGAGCATCTATTGAAGCATCTTTGGTTAGAATCTTTCATAAGACATTGATAACAATAAACACACTTTGGTAAATAAATAAACTGCGTTGTTAACACCATGACAATGTTGCTAAAGCCTTGCGCACATCTAAGCGTTCTGCAATGGCGATCAGTGAAATATCAGCGCTGTCAAGTATTTAAAGCACCTAGGTGAATTAGCTCAGGGTAATCAAATTAACGTAGCCCAAATATTCACTGTAATATTTGACAGCGTTTCACTGATCGCCACCGCAGAACCCTTAGATGTACACAAGGCTTAAGGGTTTTGGTTAAACTACTGGTGCTAACTGACAAAATTATTAATCACGCAGCAAATTAAAAATAGTTCTAATAAAACCAAATCAATTTTCTTTCCATCATCATCTGGAAAACTTGTCATTGCGGATAATTGGCTGTAAAACCCTCGTTTTTAGGGTTCCGTAGCCAAAGAATAAAACGGGATCCTATTACTAACACTCCACTGTCCGTCCGTCTGTCAGTCTGTAACCAGGGTGTAAAAAAAACTAAAAAACTGAATAAATTAAATATTTAAGGAGGCTCCCAAAAAACAAGTGTGATATTTTACTCGTTTGTGCTCGATATTGATAACAGGTATAGACGCTTGAAATATTCACAGAAAAATTAAAATAAATAACATAATAAAACAAAGAGCTCCATTTAATGAATATGACTTTTTGCCGTTTTAATTTTTAAATGGTACGGAACCTTCCGTGTGCGAATCCGACTCGCCCTTAGCCGGTTTTTATAAGCGGCGACAGAATCGTAATGTCACTTATTCCTTTGTCATAAGGTTGAAAGTTGTGCTTTAGGTCTGTATCAGCCACTGTTTATTAGGTAGTCCTAGGAGGTACTAGGAGGTGCTTCATCCGGCTGAAAGCTCTCATTCACCACTAATTAATTACTCAACTCGGTTTCAATTAAATTAACTCGATATCGGGGCATCGACACGCGATTAACCGATGCCGACCGCGATTCGATTAAGATCGTTAATGCCGATCACTTTAAGTTAATTTCTATAAAAAATATAGTTAATATGAACTTTACTGGCCCCTCAGCTCAGTTGGTAGTAGCTCTGCCTTCTGCGCCGTAGGTCGTGGGTTCGATCCCCACCGTGAACAAACATTTGTGTGGTGAACGCAGATGTTTGTTCTCTGTTTTGGGTGTTATAATGTATTCTAAGAAAGTATTTACCAGAAAAGTGTTCACATAGTACAAGCTCTGCTTAGTTTGGGGCCTGATAGTGTTGTGTGGATTGTCTTAAATATTTATTTATATACACTACGGCATGATGTGAAGGCGAACTAAGTTAAAACATTAGGTTGACACATACAGATCATCATTATCATCATCCGCAGCCCGTCTTAACCCACTGCTGGGCGTAGGCTCTTTGCTCTTGCCTTTCACCACGATCTTGGGCTACCTTTAGCCATCTGCGGCCCACAACGATGACAATGACGTACAGACAGTATTGTAAATACAGATGAATCCTATATATCCCAGTCACTGTAGCGTCCCGTAAGTAGGGGCATGACTTATCACTTATCATCACCATAGTTGCCCCTGACGCTATATAAATCTACAATAGAGGCAAAGGCCTGTTTACTTTTTTTTACATACAGATATGATAAAAAATATAATATAGGTACAGAAACAGATATAATGAAAATAATTAACAGTGAATCGAATTCGTCTCATCAAAGGTTCTGCGGAGGCTATTCGCGTGAAGTGATGAAGGACCCACTTGGACACTAAAACTAAATTGGCCACTCGAAACTAGTCGGGCCGAGTTTAAAACTGTGTCCACATTTTAATTACGGCGTTTAAGTAAAAGCGACTGCGTCTCTGCAACACAGATTTAGACAGAATAAATAATAGTTGGTACGTAGCAAAAGCCTCCACTTAGCTAATGAAACATGTTGGTGTATAGTGTTTAAGCGTCGTCAGAGGCGTATTGTGCGCGGCGGAACTGAGCCGCAACCAGGGACGGAGTAAGGCTTTAGGCGAGGGCCACTATTCTTTAATTGCCTAGCCTCTCAGCTCAGTTGGTAGTAACTCTGCCTTCTGCGCCGTAGGTCGTGGGTTTTATCCCCACCGAGAACAAATATTTGTGTTGTGAACACAGATGTTTATTCTCTGTCTGGGTGTTGATCTTGTATTCGAAGTATGTATTTACAAAAAAAATGCATATAAGTATTATATCCACTATCTGGTTCCCATCGTACAAGCTGTGCTTAGTTTAGGGCTAGATAGTGCTGTGTGGATTGTCACGATTTTTTTTAATTTATAAAATAGAACACTCCTCAATCACCAGTCCTTACCATGTAAGCCTTTAGCGTCTGCAGTTCAAGAGCGTGAGTTGTGGAGTAAAATGCGCATAAAAAGAAAAAAAACTAATAATCTGGCATCTAGAGACGTTACAAAGTGATCCTTGTGAGCACAACTGAATAGACAATTTTCTGAGTTTGTATTTTAATTAAATTCGCCCCACCTGGTACTTACCTTGCTACGCCCCTGATCACCACCGAGCGGATTCGGCGGACCCGTCTCCGCAAATCCTCATTTACTTGCATTATTTTAATGGAGCTATTGTGGGCGGACGTCCTTTGTCGTGGACGTGGATGGATCCGGTGAATGTGCCGGTGCATAAGTGCATCACCACTGGCCTACATCCTAGACGAAATAGGACCGTTGGCTTACTAATGATGGGATCGTTCCGTCTACAATGACAAAAAGCGGAACCAAGTAGTTTGATGCCTGTTCTTTCTAAAATTACGACTATTGGGACCAAGTAGTTTGTTGTCTGTTCTTTCTAAAATGACGACTATTGGGACCAAGTAGTTTGTTGCCTGTTTTTTCTAAAATTACGACTATCGGAACCAAGTAGTTTGTTGCCTGTTCTTTCTAAAATGATGACTATCGGGACCAAGTAGTTTGTTGTCGGTTCTTTCTAAAATAACGACTATCGGAACCAAGTAGTTTGTTGCCTGTTCTTTCTAAAATTACGACTATCGGAACCAAGTAGTTTGTTGCCTGTTCTTTCTAAAATGACGACTATCGGAACCAAGTAGTTTGTTGCCTGTTCTTTCTAAAATGATGACTATCGGGACCAAGTAGTTTGTTGCCTGTTCTTTCTAAAATGACGACTATCGGAACCAAGTAGTTTGTTGCCTGTTCTTTCTAAAATGACGACTATTGGGACCAAGTAGTTTGTTGTCTGTTCTTTCTAAAATGACGACTATTGGGACCAAGTAGTTTGTTGCCTGTTTTTTCTAAAATTACGACTATCGGAACCAAGTAGTTTGTTGCCTGTTCTTTCTAAAATTACGACTATAGGGACCAAGTAGTTTTTTGCCTGTTCTTTCTAAAATGACGACTATTGGGACCAAGTAGTTTGTTCCCTGTTCTTTCTAAAATGACGACTATCGGAACCAAGTAGTATGTTGCCTGTTCTTTCTAAAATGACGACTATCGGAACCAAGTAGTTTGTTCCCTGTTCTTTCTAAAATGACGACTATCGGAACCAAGTAGTATGTTGCCTGTTCTTTCTAAAATGACGACTATCGGAACCAAGTAGTATGTTGCCTGTTCTTTCTAAAATGACGACTATCGGAACCAAGTAGTATGTTGCCTGTTCTTTCTAAAATGACGACTATCGGAACCAAGTAGTTTGTTGCCTTTTCTTTCTAAAATGACGACTATCGGAACCAAGTAGTTTGTTGCCTGTTCTTCTAGGCTTAGGCTAGCGTGGAACTGGCCCGTAGACTCACCTAGCTTTAAGACGTTTGAAAGTGATCCTTGTGATACTATTTAATAAATACATATTTAACTTTGAACTTTGACTTACAATCTGGATTACCAAAAAAATGCACAAATACAAGCATATTTTTATAAATTTTGATGAACTTCCTTCAAATTAAAACTTGATGACATGAGGCCACCCCGAGACCCACACAATTACATAATTTATTAGAAATAAAAAATAACTGTACCTTACAAACAACCCCCTGAAACTGTAAATTGCAATTCTTAAACAAAACTAACTGTTTTCACTTCAGCTAGATTACGACTTAATTGCCCTCAATCCCGTACTGAAGGACTATTTCTATGTTGAGGGTAGGTATATGAATAGCTTTCCGATTTTCGGCTAAGTTATTATTGTAGACATATCAAGATGCACTTATGTTTTTATTTAATCTCTCTTTATTTTCATTGTAAAATATATATTTTTAACCAATTTAAAATAATAAAGAAAGAGGTTCTCAATTCGGTTGTATTTTATAAGCTTGCTTTCGTATAACTTTGTCATTTATGAGCTGATTAGAAAACTTTTTTTTATCTGAAATGTTGGTCTTTTTTTATCGTGTAATCTGATGTTGTAATCTTTATTTTTAAAAACTAGTGACTACAGTAGCGTTTAAAGAAGGATACTTATACCCAGAAGTGTTAGAAGAAGCTGCCTATGATGATCACAAGCTATACAATGCAAGGTTATTAAAGGACGCCACAGTTAGTCCGGCAGTTACTACGCCACGTATCCGTTTAACTAATTAAGTGGAGCGAGTCCGCTGAGAAATCCCACGGATGTAATAACTGGCTTCCCTAATAAGCTATGAGGTTGTCTTTCGTATAAAATGCAATCGTCGGAGCGGCCCGTCGACTCATTGAAACTTTTCAAATTTTCTACTGGCCTTGAGAGCATTAATTTTAAATTAGAAAAGTGGTTTTCCACAATTGGTCACATGTGAATATTTAGTTAAAATTTTCATAATTTGTAAAAGTTATTTTGTTTTGTTAATACGTTTCGTTTCTTTATCCACCGCAATATGACGTACTGTTTTAATTATAAAAAATACATTTTTATAAAAATAACACACTAACAATCAAAGGTTTTATCGAACCTTAAGATTGATATGCGTGTTTTTTTATAAACCAACTAAACAGTTCTCGTATCAGAGAGCAGAACAACGAAAAAAACAATAAACAATGATATGTCGATTCATTTACAGTCACCGTAGACGAAAACGGCTAGGAATTCATTATCATCATCAAATAGTAACATTAATAGTTAAAATATAAAAACATTATGGCTTAACCTGTGATGCCTCAATCTTAACTTACCTCCGTAGTTACAAAAACTAGACACGAACCCGGCCCAATGAATAAATTAAATACTAATTTCTTGACATACTTTGTTCAAAGCGGATTGCCTTGCAAGTAATTGCGCCAGTGTTTTAACTAGTTCCCGTGCTAAAGTGAAAGTTGTGTACTTTTGTGACGAATGCGGACAATCTATGATATCAAGATTTTTTTCTTATTGTGAGTACAGTTTACTGTAAACGGATGTGCTCTTAAAAAGTGAAGGATCGTCATTCGTCACATCGTGTCACAATCGGACATCGTGAGGAAACCGGCATATCGTAGAACCTAAAAAGTTTGAAAATAAGTGTCAAGTGCCCGAATGGAGCCTCTGTGAGACACAATAAATTTATGCCACGTATCCCTTTTGCCTTCGCCGATCGTACTCATTTTATAATCAGAAAAACATAACTCTTAGGACACCAATGCCACTAATAATTATAATATTTTTGCCTATAAAAAGTAAACAGGCTTTTGCATCTATTGTAGATGATTTATATAGCGTCAGGGGCAACTGGTGCCTTACTTGCAGAATGCTATAGTACCTGGGACAGGATTTTAGATGGAATAGGTTTGCCCAGCACCTATGCCATTCTAAAAGCTTAGTCGGCCTAATCCACAGGAAAGACATGGTCAATAAGTGCAGAGCTGACTAAGCCGCGAGTTTCCTCACGATTTTTCCCTTCACCGTTTGAGAGCACTAGCATTGTGTACCTACCTACATATATTTTTCGATAGAAAAACTCATAAGCGAATAAAATTGGAGACCTTGAGATTGGAAGGTGGCCCCGCCTATAAAAACATTATTATAATTCCAACTCCTATTATCAACTTCACAGTTGATCCCATTTGGTCAAGGATACCAATTAGCTATAATTTTCCGTAATGAACTCGCTCATAAATATTTAATTTACGCAATTATTTAACGCCATAATAAAGATAAATTGCAGTACTGCCGGTTGCACCCAACTATGCTGCAATCAAAGTAAGTTATAGTACCTTATAAAACCTAAATGAGACAAATAGTACCCTGTGATAGTGAAGTTTTAAAATGATATTCATACTAGTTAGTAGTATGTAGTAGTAAACCTCTCTGTGAAGGGATCGTCCGGGGAAATACTACCACTTCCTTATTTCTGCCGTAAAGCAGCATAGCTGTGTTTTGGTTTGAAGGGTGCTGATGAAATAACTGACGGGCTAATTATCTGTATGCCGCAATTTGATGGACGCAAGGCAGTGCATCGTATGGCACGTTCCTGACGTGCGTGACCTATGAGACAATGCTTTGTTATAGGCAATGGATACCTCATATGCTTGTTCCATCAGCAAGTTGTGTGAAAAATAAAAACGTATCTATCAAATATTTATACGCAGCCGAACACAAAAGTAGAAAAAGCCTTGTCCACTATTTCAAAGTTAATACTGTTTACTGAAGCGGCAGTATCGCAAAGCCATCGCGGTCACAAACGAACCCCGCGTACCATAGATCGCGACCGATTGAATTAGATAGACACTAGATACCAGTCATCAATCAAACGCATAGCCCGATTGTACGCCCACTCATTCTACACCATTGTGTTACCGCTGAACCACAAAGAGCCGTCAACCATCGACAAACAGCTGAAGAGCTGTCCACTGCACGATGGACGCGGTGGCCAGCCCTTTGTGGAAGATTTAAGCGGCTACTTTGATCTCAACCCCGCAGGTTATTCGGAAAAACGTTATTTAATTAACTTTCGACAAGGAGTAATCGCATTACAAAGCCGGGTCAGTCTTTGCCAAAGGCGCACTTCATTTTTACGCCAAACATAGCCCCCACTATAAAGGCGCTGTCATTTTCAGGTGTTTTCCAATTAACATCGTGCCTTTGACCATGTCCGCTCAAAGTAACACCAACTACCGCCCTCGTTATTAACTGTGTAGTTTTAATAAAGGGGTGATGGCTGTAATAGAGCTGTTTTGGAGTTTCTTGTGATTGCATTTTTAATTAAAGCCGCGCGTACTCAAAGAAAATACTACTAGTTATTTTGGTATACAAGTAAATATATAGTTTAGAACGGTTCGAAAGATGTAAGCAAAATGTCCACATTTTTTAATGAATGTCTGAAAATCAAGAGATAAAGGGTACATAAGTACTGTCGTTCCTCGCTACTTTAAGCGAGTTGTTTACGTCCTCTGAAACTGTTAGTTCATTACCAACAGTGGACAACAGTTTTATGAGTTGCTGAAATAAGTTTGGCTGTGTTTAAACTTCGCAATTGGTTGGTGCATGTAGCCGTGAGCACAACGCGCGGTGGCGGAGGCTGCGAGACGGGAAGGCGCCCGCGGCGGCTCGGCCGGACGCCTCTGTTCCACTCACACGCCTTTACTGCATAATTAACTCTATCAACTATACTGTTGTCCAACTACTGTAATTACAAATTTGCTCAAAAGCCCTTATAAACAGTCGAGTTTGGCGGGGCATGCCATACGTCCCGCGCTGCCCTAGGCAGATCTTATATCGACTACATTAAACGGACGCAGGTTAGCGCTTTCCGACCGAGCGACTCCCTCATATAAACAAAGCCGGTCTTTGTGCGGTGTTCAATGAACAGCTTAATTGCGTTTCTTCGCCACTTCTCTTTGCGGTATTCACACATCTCTTAATCGAATTAATTCTTCGGAGTTATTTAGCGGATTGTTGGATGCTGAAGTTTATATTGTGAATTTAGGTTATGGACATCAGAGAGAGCGTACAATTAGGTATTGCCGTTGTTCGTAATCCCGCCATCAGCGGTGAGTGGCTTGTGTCGTGAGTGCAAATGGTTTGCGAGAGCGAAGCTTTCGCCTTCATCCCCGTGTTCCGCTTAGGATTCGTGAATTTTTAACCTGGCTGAAAGGACTTGCAGTCCGCTCCTATTGTGGACGTATATTTCGGATTTAGGTACCTACATCTGTTACATAAATTGCAAGAGATTAAAAAAAATAACAAATGTCACAACTGTTTTTGCAGTTTTGGGTCCATAATGAAGTCAATTATAATCTTCTTATATAATAAAAAAACAATTGCTGTTCGTTAGTCTCGAGAGCGGCTTGACCGATTTAGCTAATTTTGGTCTTGAATTATTCGTGGAAGTCCAGAGAAGGTTTACAAGATGAATAAATTTGATTTTTGTAGCGGGAACGGGGCGAGCGAAGCCGCGGGTATGCGCCGCTAGATGTTTTATTAAAGTGTGGTGTTATAAGTATTTTTCAGAAATGCTCGATCCATTGAAACAAAGGTAATTGTCCTCAACTGACTCACCATCTTCAATCAAATCGTAAGATAAATCTATAAATATACGTAGAGCTCAACTTTCCCCCGCAGTCTAAGCTATAGTTTCAAATGCCACCTGTTTAGCAATTTCTTATCACTCTTGCAATGGCAAATTATAGGTACATGCACAACACCTACGTTTCTACGGAAAGTGAGTGTTGCTAATTAAGCCGTTTCCGACGCGATAGTCGAAGTGGTATATGTAATAAGGACAGTTGGATAACACATTGGCTTCGGTTCTATGAATAGATAAGAGTCCTAGAACAGCGTATGTACCACTCAACATGGGTAGTACTTTTGTTTACTGAGAAGTGAACATTATTATAGAAGAAATTCATAAAGTAAAAGTATTTAGAACCCGTTTCCATGGTGTCTAAAAAATATTGGCTCCTGTAGTTTTCCGTCAATATTTGGGGTGCATGGGTATTGCTTAAGTTGCTTAAGCTTGCTTAAGTTTGGGAATAGCGTTGTGTGCAATTCCACATATATTTATTGACTGAGCGAGTGCAGCGAGTGAAGCGTCTCAGTTTCGAGATTGGGCAAAAATTATGTTGTCTGTCTGACTGTTCTTGCCAACATATAGGTCGCATTTTTCAACAGATCTAAGCGAAACTTGTTACATAGACTTTATAGAAAGTTTTTGTCGCCGTCAACAGATTTTTTTCTGGAGAGGCACTTCTTTCAAAAAGACCAAAAAAGAGGGCTACTGAACATTTCAACCGTATAAAACCCGATTTCCACGGTTCATTTTTTATTTGAAACGTAGCAACATAAAGTTATTTTCATAAAATTTGATGAGCAGAATAGCTTCTCAAAATACAGTAAATTACTTTTAGTGCTCGCGAGGTCTACAGCTTATAGCACTAGTTTATTTTAAATTGTGTGAAGTAACTCAGTTAAGAATTAAGTCGCGACAGCTATGACCCGCCCTCACCGTCCCATAAAAAAATAACTACAAAAATTAAATATGCAATATCAATTATTATAATTAAAATCACGCAACACGGAATATACATTACACTAGCTGCTAGCCAGTCCATAATTAACGCAATTAATTAAGCTTAGGAAACTCCTTACGAGCGGAGTCACGACACAAGTGTTAATAACACCGATAAAGGTCACCCGCCACTAGGGCGGCCACGATCCGGACATTCAGTTTTTCTAGTTATTCAAACTGGCTGTTTAATGTCCGGACAGAAACTGGCAATTCATTAAGTTTTAGTAGCCGCTATTGTAGGGTTAGCAAAGAAAATAAAAAGTTTTCTTTTTTATTAAAAGGATCCGGCTTATTTGGGTTTGATCCCAACTATAACGCATATTTATGCAGCGTCGAATAAAATATTTTGCTTTGCTTTGCTAGCTTGGTGTATCTTTGTACTCCTTGTATTATTGTACTCATAATTTCCAAAAACCATTTTTTATTTTGATTAATTTGTTGAATCTTTTATATGCAGGCTTGTAAAGATTTGTGGTGATATTAGACGTTACAAAGTGTTGTTTTTTTATCCGGTCAACTCTCTGGCCGACGTTTTTATAATCCGGCTTTTCACGATTTATAAATAACGAGTGATTTATTAATTCTCTTCGGTCAACCCTACCATGACCCGCCCACGGCATAAAAGCTTTTATTGGGCATTTATTGTGCCTTAACTTTTAATATAACACCATTGATTAGTAGTTATAAATTTAAATGTAAAATAATTGGTTAACGTAATTGATTTTAAGACCTTGGTCTCAGAACCGGCTAATCACAAACATTGGTCACACGCTTGGCCACTCCTACGTAAATCAGATATCGTGTATCGTGTGCTGTATGACATTTAGGTAAAGATGAAATGAGTTGAACTCCACGCGATAATTGAGTAGGTGTGGTCGAATTGGCATGCTAGTGGAATAACCTCATATTTATTGAAAAGCTAATCCACATAATCATTAAAAGGTGTAAAAATTTTGATGGTTTTTGAGAAACTGTGATGGCATATTCGGTAAAGCCCCTTAAAACTTTGCAACTCTTTACTCTGGTTCCTGGTTCATTGGTTTGCTAATTTGATCGAATGACATCTACTTGGGCCGTTGACGAGAACAGTTTTAATCATCTTACCACCACCTACACCTGCCCCAGAGTGACAATCATCCCGCCAGCGAGGTCGGTGAATCTATTGAGTATTTTACACTGTCCTGTCTGATCGCTTCTACTTCTGCAGATCTTTAGTATGGGCCAGACCAAGATGGAGATATAATGCGAAGACGCCGTCTGCACTTAGATCACCTCTTATATAAAATGTATGGGACCAACAGCCTATGACGCGTTGCAACAAGCAGGGTCTGAAGAGTCGTGAAACTCGAGAGTTTCTACAGATCCAGGTTGAGTCTTGGTCTACAGAAGGATCTTGGATGCTCTTACCTCCTCATAATCCCTTTGCGAGTGAGGGTGCGGCGCGGCCGGCGCTCATTCCCGTGAGCGGCGCGGGCGCCCTACTTTGCCCTTCCGCACGGGGGCGCCAGGTGTCGCTGTGTTCGCACTCTTCATTAGCTTCTGCCAGTCTTGCTCGCAGACTAGTGATCCCGCGAGCATGTAGTACCTGGCCAAGTAAGTTTTCATGAGCTAGGGGCCAGTGTCCTTCATCAGACGGAAGTTTGAATTGGCCCAAAATACGAATAAAGATCTTGACCATCAAGTAATGATCATGTTTCTGACTCACCTCCAAAGACACTTAAGGGAATTTTATTGCCAAGAGGTTGAGTGGAGAGAGGATGAGAGGCTTACATGTCGTTGTTTTCATATCTTACCTATCTCCCTGCATGAGGTGTGACCCACATTTTGAGCAGGCAAAACATTTTATGTGAAAGACGTGAAGGGGTTGTTGTGGTGCGTTTGTTCTCATCACAAACTCGCTCGCAGGGATCGCCTGTCCACAAGCTGCGCAAGCACCGCCTGAACCGAACATTCTGGAACAAGAGAACATACTTTTAATATTCTTCTTATCGTGACTCTGGTCCCTTTGAAGTGCGTCTTAAAGGCTTTTTTGACACATATTTTTGAACGTCATAAGGTCTAAAACTTCCTGGTTTTCCTCACTATGTTTTGCTCTACCGTTTGAGAGTACTGGCATAGTTTACTGTCGGAAATGAGGAGGGCTGAGAACCGTTCTTCCTTTACACGCACACAATGCACCGCTACTACAGTGCTACACACACTTTACTCCACATTGAATAATGTTCTAAGTTGGGTTGAAAAGTCAAATAAATTTGAAATGTCAACACAATTTGATAAGCACATACCTATGCCTATTCTTTTTATTTGTTTATTGTGTCCGTGAAGCCACCACACAAGGGGTTCGTCTGAAAACCAGCGTTGTTTTCCATCTCTGGATGGTTAGCAGCATCGAGCTGAGACGAGGCCTGTTTGTCGCACCGGCACATAGGAGACTATTCTGCACCTTCTTTAGCTAGTTTTTTTTTGTTTTCTGTTTTTAGTTACTGATAGTTTTTCTTATTTTTGGTACTTAAAATGTTCCTCATTGGAGGTGTGATAAATAATCGTTTTTTCTTTCTAAGGTTTAAGATGCCTTGCTAAATTAAGCACACCTTCAAACTTTATAGAAATAATTTCATGGCCCATATACTGAGACGAGGCACGCGCTGAAAATCTACTTATCCAAAGTCTAGTACGAACTGGCATATTAATTTAATTCAGAGATGTCAAGACGCTCAATTAAATGTGTTATATGCCTCCGCCATTGAAAAGGAATGTTTGAAATCATCATTAAAACTAATGCTGCCAGTATCTAGATAGACAGATCCGTGGTAACAATTTTAACAAGCAGGTTTAAATTCGTTAAAACGACACGATTATTGCTCGTTAAGCGTTGACAAATGGATAATAAAGCAAAGTAACGACATAGACTATAAATTTCACAAATGTAGGTATCTATTTGTGTACGACAGTGTCTACTGTCTAGGCAAATATACTAGTTATGTGATCTAAGCACGACTTTTTATTTTATATGTTCACTAACGGCCGCTCGCGGCTTCGCTCGCCCCGTTCTCGTAACTTTTTTGGAAAAAAAAACGTATCCTATATCCGTCTCCCGGTTCTAAACTACCTCCCCAACAACTACACCGAAATCGGTTCAGCCGTTCTTCAGTTATAAATAGTTTGAATAACACGTCTTTCTTTTAAATTTTTAGATTAGGCACACAAAACGAGTACAATCTATAAAGTCACACGCATAAATACTATTAGCTATGAGCTAGAGTACCCCAAAACATGCGTACAAAAAATTGGTTGAACAGAACAGTTAAGTAAAATAGCATGCTGTACACACACAGGTGAGATAAGTATAACAGTAGTAGTAGGTGATTAAAGGTAACATTTACTTAGTACTTAGAAGTGTATACAATGTTTGTCTCGATGAAGTAATTAAAATACTTATGTTTCATAGATCAACTTAGAATATTCAATTCCCTCATGTTTTGGCTAATCAAAAGTCTTTTCACTCTGGAAGTCTTGCGATCCGCCATCGATTCAATTTACTCATTATCAACTCCCTTAAACTGATTATCAATGCCTCTTGGGTAGTCTTAATTCTTCTTTGTGTACAATAAAGAGTTAATCTATTTATCTATCTATTGTCAACGAACTCCAAATGTTATAAAAATGTAAACTCGTGCTAAGTATACATAAAATCGCATTATGTATGCATGTTTAGTAGACTACGTATTTTATGACACCTAATGATCGTAAGCGTGCTCCTGAGTACCGATTAATTTGATTTTCTTGGTTTTGTATTGATAATCGCTTAGCGTTGTTTATTTATCTATAGTGATTTAAAAGGTTAAAAACTAGATAAATATTGACCCGCACTTAAGCAGACAGTGACTCAACATCACTAGATTTTTATTACGCCTTGAGTGTCATGCGGTGGCGATCAGTGAAACGCTGCCAAAATATAATCGGTAAGTTGTGTTTCTGTTTTGGCGAATGTTATAAAGATCATTAGTTATAGCTACCTACTTTGGCAAATTCATGGCAAACCCAGTTATGTCAGCCACGAATACAAAAATACAAATTAAATTTTCAGTTTCATAAAAAGAACTTTGGTATTTTTTTTAAGTCAGTTACCTACTAAGGCCCGTATTCCGAAACAGTGCTCGAGTCTGAGTCGAGCCTCAAGCATCTAATATTTTTGTAATTTTTCTAGAGAACTGTCAAAAAATCTATGCTTGAGAGTGCTTGAGGCTCGGCTCAAACTCAAGCACTGTTTCTGAATACGGGCTTAATTATTTATGCATATTTTTTTAAAGTAGTTCATCTAAAATAATGACCCAATTACCCTCTAAACTAAATGGTTCGTAAAAAACACAAATTCAATTAATTAATTACTCTTATGAGTTTCAAATGGTTTATTGTCTATAAAAGTGTGAATGCATCCGCTTAGATAAGATAAATGATGATGATGAGGCGTTTTATGACCTCTCACTGCTATTAAACCACTAATGAATTCCATAAACAACCAATTAATTGAATAAAAGAATATAACTTTACGACAACACTCAGAAAAAAATATTGTTGGTTCCAACAATAAAACTTTAACAGGGGAGAGCCCACCATGGTGTATAGTCCGTGCGTCAATGTTTTTATTGTCATGGATCAAGTTGTCATTGGAACAATGTTTATATTTTATCAATAAGGCGTGTTTTGATACTACAGCAATGTATCTTTTGTCAGCGGAACTAATTTCGAAAACGAAGGACTAAAAATGTACAACTAGTAGGTACGAAAGACCCCAAGTGTGAGGAGTAAAAAAAGAAGATTTGATAAGACCGAAGTTGATCCGATGCATTCATCGGATCAACTCCAGTCATATCAAATCTTCAACGGATTCATTAATCCGTTGAATACAATTTCATAAAACCACTTCTACAATATAAGGAAACGCCGTGCGTTTTCGTCAGCGCGTTCTAGGATCGTTACAATTTTAGTCACGCCATCTAGTTCTAAATTTAGTAAGCAGCTTTTTTGTTAGTTTTCTTTACTAACAATGTTCACATTGACACACTTGCAACGTTCCATTTTCACCTCTGCAACATACTTATTGTATGACAAAAAGTACTCAAATGCCACAACTATAGTTACTTTGCTACGTTTTTTAACAATGTTCACATTGACACGCTAGCAACGTTCCATTTTCACTACAGCAACGTATCTATTGCATGTCAAATGGTAGTTAAATGCAACGACTATAATTACTTTGTTAGATTTATTAACAATGTTCACATTGAGACACCTATAACGTTTTAGTGTTATATTATCAATTTTTTTATTAACTTTGATGTAAGGACAAAGCTAAATTGTTCCTTGCACATTAAATGAAGGAAAATCAGCGGACAATAAAAACGTTGCTGAACTCAACAAAGCTCTTTCTGCTAAAGTAACAGAGTATTTAGTTGCTCCGACAGGAAATTTCTGACAATGCATTTATTGTGACTTTGTTGACCCATTTTTTTCTGTGTGAAGGATTTACCAATGATTTTATCTATAATAGGAATATTTAATCCTAGCACATAGATAGCACACAGAATAAACTTCTGAGAGACTTTACATTTTCGGGTACATTAGGATTAGTATATTTGTCTTGGTGAGTAGGGGTGTAAAAAGAAAGAAAAAAAGGACGTAAGCAACGTCCTCTACATTAATTTAAAAAAAAAAATTATGCAATTCTGCAAATAATAATCCAGAGAATAATAAATGATCTAGAGATAGCTCAACTGATCCAACTGTTAAGTTATCTCTAGATCACTTAGTAACGGTCTGCAGGTAGCTCAACTGTTTCTTGTGTATTTTGTACACTTTGTAAATACTTTGTTTATTCGAAGTTTATCTTTGTAAATAAATCAGAGTTCAGCAAATAAATACTTTGACTTTAAAATTTAACCCCTAATGCGGGGGTTAAATAGTTAGTTTGTATAAAAATAGCTTCCCACGAGCGAGTCACGTGGGATTCTGATAGTAATAGGAATAAACCTTCCAACAATTTATCCTGCTGCGAATCCAACAATTACCTCTTGCGTCACAACCTGTTATCGCCAACAGCTTCACAAACGTCATCAAAAAGTAAGTACTTATGATGGTGCTAGACTAATTTATTCAAAAGCTATTTTTTTATTCACATTGAAAGGATAAGTGAAGCTGCATTAAATACTTAATAAGCTATTATCGCAATCGCTTACGGCGAACGGTATTAAAAAATCTGTGGTTGAAAATTGAATAATAATCTACAACCAATAATGTAGATGCTATTATTTATTTTGTGCTTGAATATTTATAAATCGCAACAACAATACGGCCGTGGTCAATCAAGTTTTAATTACCTGCGCTTCTTAACGTTCCGTGGTAATAATTTAAAATATTTACGAGATCCCTGCTGCCCTATTCTACAATAAAATGCATCAGATTGTTTAATCTGAGTTTCACTCACTGGTATTTGTGCTTTGCGTGACCTTTTTTTAATATTTTTTGTATTGAGTCTGAAAAGCGCTTCAAGCGGGAGTGTCGAGAAATCAGATAGCTTCATTAAAAAGATATCTAATTGCATAATATAATAACATAATACATTGCCAGCGCGATTCATTACTTAGAAGACAATGAAAACGAACGTGAGAATAAATAAATCTATCTATCATAAAATTAAGAGACATCTAACTAAATTGTGTCTCAAAATAAGAACATACCAAAAAGTTGATTTTTAATTGCAATTTCTTTTAATTAATTATATTTGAATCCAGTTTTATTTGCATGCAGAAACTCTGCAATAACTTCGCCCGACTAAAAATTTTATCAAATCTCGAAAGATAAATTCGCTTCAATCACTCGAAGCAAATAGGATTTCGTTTCATTTACTTCAGCAAGAGCGTTTTCAATTAAGGAGCCCGGCAAACAGTATCGACGTATGAAGGTAAAATTAATTAAACCAAGCCAAGACAAACATGTACGGATCTACACTCACCGAATACGGATTTTGTCTACTTACCTACCATCACATTGTACTGAAATTAAATCTCGACTATTTTATATTGTGACTTTAAATTACCTACCATCACATTGTACCGAAATTAAATCTCGACTATTTTATATTGAGACTTTAAACCAAAAGTTGAGTAGGTGGCATAAGCAATTCTGAGAATTCTTTGCTGGTTTTATATTTTTACGTTTTTATACTTTTACCATAAAAAAAAATCCATGCAACTGGTAATTGCATTTTCACTCTAGTTTTGCAATTTTTCTTGCGAGTTTTGTTGTAGCTAATGCCCGTATCACACCTCCGCTGCGGAACCGTTACAGTACGTCTGAGTACGGCAAACATCATTTCCTATATATTTGGTGATACAAAGTTTGAAATTAAAAATAAGTTTTAATTCGAACTGACGAAAATTCTTCAGAATTAGGGCCTGTGCACACGATGATTTTTCGACCTGAAGCTATGCAAAAAAGTACACAAACTACGATTGTAGTACATTTGTTGCGTTCTACTTGCTTCTTACTTAGTTAGTTCAACGTACGTCAAAGTCACTTTTCATCCCACCATCTCGGAAAGTGTATTTTTACTGTTCAATATCTGAGTGGAAAACTCGTTTTTATCCGCTAGAGGATAAAGTAAATTTGAATTTAGAATATCGTGTTCACTAAGTTTGTGAATATACAACCTATGTACTTCTACCTCCATGGTGCTGAATATATCATACAACCTTTTTTAATTTGGTAAAAACTCGCACTCTTAACCTTCTTGGTGTACTTGTGAATTGACTTGTCAAAACATCATTTAACCTATTTACTTCTACCTGCATGGTGCCGAATTTATCATGCAACATTTTTAAATTTGTTAAAAACTCATACACGGAACCTTCTTGGTGTGTTTTAGTCGCGCCATGTTCTTTTTTGCATTTAGTCATTTCCTCGCTGAGGTGGGATGAAAAGTTACGTGTTGCACTCGAGTGCAAAGATTTTTCACCTTGTGCTCTTTTGATTCCTTCGCCATCGCTTAGGATTCTAACTTTTAAACCACTCGCTCCGCTCGTGGTTAAATATTAGAATCCTGCGCTTGCTCGGTCATCAAAATTGAGCACGCGGTTAAAAAGCAGCTTTGCACTATTGTGCTTTTAGTTTTTAATCGTATTTGTATAGGTACCTACTTCTATTTGACTGAAAAGTAAGAACAATACACAATGCAATATACGTTTAATACAATATCTTGTAACATTGAGCATCTAACCTACGTGGTACATATAGGTACGGAATGCAACATAAGGATTAGATAGAGAGCGGAAAAACATCAATATGTTTATCGAAGCAATCACTTTGCATTCTTCCTTTTTCACTGTGAGTAATGAAGAGCGCATAGAGCCTTATTGTCTTAGCCAAAGTAGATTTATCGTAGTCCTTTCCTTTCTTTTTTCCAAGTGCAATGTTTTTATACAATAATGTAACCCAACTTGTTTTTATTTTAAAAGCAAAGTTTCCTTCAATTTGATAAATTAAATAGATATTAAAAGGGTTCAGTTTGATTTCTTCGAAATTAGTGATTGGATTGCAAATGTGTTTCAAAATTAAATCTTGGATTTAATGAAGAAAATTGGCATGTATGAGTTTGTTTAGTTTATTCAGCCGTATTTAATCATCTTCGTAAGGGTTAGAGCCTTTTCACATTGTAACTTGATTCATGTGCTAACAAGTTTGCGAAGTTTGTAATCGACAACTTTTAGGGTTCCTTTCATACCGATATTAATTAACGAGTGTGTGTTTAACATGAGTTTATAAATGAAGATTTGAGATACCTGCCGAGTTTAGTAAAGGGTTGTTACTTCGAAGATCTCATATAGGTAAAAACTGCTTCAAATTCGAATTTTGTTTATTTTACTTTTACATTTTATTCTTAATTTTACTAAATACGTACATAAATATTATTATCAGACAGGCTTTTGCGTCTTCTAAAGATAATTCTTATAAAGAGGAACTTTTTCACTCATGCCCTTTACAGGATAGTACCCTACACTACAGTGCCTGGACACTTATTTTAAATGAAGTAGTCTAGTAGTAGAAATTTTGCTGGATTCATCCCCAACCTAATCGGTCTTCTCCACGGGAAGAATGGAAATAAAACTCGTTGACTCTTTATTATTATAAGATGGAAAAAGTACATCTCGACATATTATTTTATACGTTAAGAAGCGTCCCGTGGTACGTGTCGAGTTCGGATTGTTGTGCAGGAACATAATTTGAAACCTCTCGAGGAGATCATTAGAGGGACAGGTGGAAGAGGATTTTATATAGAAAATAATGAGCTTTCGTACAGCATATTCCGCTGGGGAATAAACTACGATGAAAACGGCGCGACCGAGGCTGTCAAATTCTGTCAACGTGCACAGCACACACCCAAGCTCAAATATTATTATTCATTCGAATACTGACTATTCAGTCAACCGATTTGATGACATTTGACTGTGTTTTGTTTTAAGTCTTGCAAAACAACAAAGCGATCTACAATGGCAATCAGTGAATCGCTGTCAAATATAACCGCAATATTTGACAGCGTGTCACTGATCGCCATTGCCATCGCCTAGATGTGGGCAGGTCTTCAATCAAATTGACAAACGACATTTACAAGACTGTCCCTCCAAAAGACAAAACCCATTCAATGAAGGAAGTAATTTAGGCATGGCAGGAATATTTACGGACAATATGTAAAAATATCACTTTTGTAACCAAATTCTGTCAAAATCTGTGACATGGGCAATAAAGCCCATTTTAAATTTGAAGTTGATTCTCAGCTAAGCCTAAGAGCCTGTCCAGATGGGGCGTTTTACGCGCGTTTTACGCGTAAAACGCTAGCAACTATTTGGTAGGAGCGCGCGTAAAACGCGGCATCTGGACGCAATATAAATTGAAACGCGCGAGGGCACTCGCGCGTAAAACGCTCCATCTGGACAGGCTCTAAGAAGGGGAGATATCGGATCGCGGCCCGAAGACGAATAGCTCTTAATAAAGGTAAGATGCGTCCTCAAACGGGATGTCTTACTTGTTGCTCCAAGCTCAGTATCTGAATAAGGTCTTGGAAATCTTTGAATGAATCATATTATTATATTATGAACAATTTTGTATCGTGACCTTAATTTCGTTTATTGATTCTGATTACATTACGGAAGTGGTCCTAACTAGACTTATAGGCACATCTTATTGATATATCTAGATTTAGAAAGGTAAGATTTTCTGATCCCGCTTTACCCATAGTACCAGTTCCTGACATCATTAAAGAACTAACTGCATCACATTTAGTAGCAAAACTTTTTACTGAAAGATGTCCTTAGAACGTTATTCACCACTTCACATATATATACTCGTACAATAAATACACTTTTTTATTGATTTTATATTGTTTACTTTTTTTTACGTGACATAGACCATTCTTTGGCTACAATCTCACCTGATGGTAAGCGACGATGTAGCCGACGATGGAGCAGGTTGGTCTAGAAGACACCTTTTCACTCTTGCCTTGAAGAGGCCCAAATTGTAGTGGTCAGGAAAAACGGGCCACGGCAATGAGATCCATTCTCTGGAGGTAACTATACTTAAGGAAAATCACAGCGATAGAAAAAAAATATACTAAAGTAAGCCAATTGCTTGTGAAAAAGTGAAATGAAATATAAACTTTATTTTAGCATCACACGTCATAGGATCAAAAAGACCACTTATCGCGTTGGTCGCTGTGCCTTCTAACCATTGCAGTGCAGTCAGTGTTGTAATTGATTGCTGCGTCACAACTGCTAGTACGTACGTCACGACTGAGCCTTGACGGATGCCAACGTCTGAACTGCACAAAGCATGTGCTGGTTGGACGGAAAGCGCTTGACAGATTTCTGACAGACTCGTGTGATGAAATGAAACGGTCGTATGTAGATTGAGCGTGTTAGAAGAACAATGATATTAGTCCTGTGTACATTTTTTTGTTTTGGACTTCCATACATACCTACTTATAAAAGTTATTCCGTTTTATTCATTGCATAAAGTAAGCCTTGTCACTTTTTGTGATAAGAGATGGCAATAGTTTAAGCCCTGTTTATCTTTTTACAGATTTATATAAGGAATTAGTGTTAAAATAATTTAAAGTTTTGACCCCACAACAAGACGATTACCCAAAAAAATACACAAATGAAAAGGTTTGCAGAAATTTGTCTCGTCACGGAAATTGAACACATATATATGTACCTCTTACGCTTTAGCTTGTTAGTCACCCACTATGCTACACGGGTTAAAGTAATTAAATACAGGATTAGACATTTTGACTTTGACTTTCAGTATATTTCGATAACACAGACAATAATCCTCTACTGATGATAAGGAGGTAATACGAAAGAGTTATCAATATTATAATGACAATGCATATCCCGCACTGGCACGGGACGTGGGATGCGGGACGGTATCGAGTTAGCACGTCGTTAGCAAGAAACTCGTTAGCGACGCGTGCCGCCGACAAGCCAAGAATTTGCTAATGACACATGCTGCTCGCGATAGGGAGGCCATGACGCCGGGACATCTTGGGACAAGTCATAGTGGGTTTTAGTCAATTGATATCCTTTCTTTTTTGAGAGAAATAGTTTTGTCTTAATTTTATATGATTTGCCTTTGTAAAAAAAGCTCTGCAAAAAACATAAACATGCAACCAAGTTAAAAGTCACATTTCGCTTGTTGCTAATCAGTCGTGAGTTACGAAATCAGGGCAAGCTTTAGCATCAGCCATGATGCTCTTTGCAATGCGGTGACCATAACACCCGGAAATTTAGGTACAAGTCACTTAAAAATCCTGTTTTTTAGTACCTTGATGAATCCTAACATTACATGGGCTCGTAGTAAAAATACGTGGTGTATGGAGATATGCTAATGATTTTTTTTTATCCTTCTGCCGGCGGGTATACTCGACTAATACATCGACTAATACTATAACATATCATACCGTACATCAATATCATATCAATATTAACAGTCTGAAGAAATTCACTGGTAGACAAAATTTCCAAAGCGTTATGGCCTTTCTATTGCTTCTACTACGGCGACAGCGAGACGTCTGTCAGAAAGAGATGTAGGTAACCAAAAATATCCTGTTAATTTACTGAATCGTGGTTATCCTTGCGAAGAACGCCTGTTCGCAAGAACCGGGCCCGTCTAGTGGGGCTCATTCGCGGATAGATCAAGTGGCTTGACAAATCAGATCTCTTTAATGAATACCTTGTTTATCAAGCTGACTGTACATCGCTCTGCGAAAGATTTGGTAACAGTATTTTTATAAACATTTCAATTATTATGATATTTCTTTTCGGAAAACTTACAGTTATGTACATTATTAGTTATGTCAAATTTATCACATAGGTACTCAACGCACATAATTTTGCGGCACATAATTGTTGTGATAGTTCTTTTGATCTAAAGTTTTTTATTTCCAAAGATACATAAAACATCATAAAAAATCCTTACAAACATGAAAATGAGGAACAGAGAGCAGTTAGAGTAAATACTAGACGTAAAGACCTTGGGTCATCTCTACAGCCTAGGTTAAATGTAGCAAAACATTGTTCTCGCTATCAGGCTGTGAGATTTTTCAACTCGCTGCCCACTGACATGAAAGTCATGGACAGTCCCCGTAAATTTAAATCGGAACTTGTTTCACTTTTGTTGAAAGGGTGCTTCTACTCGATAGATGAGTTTTTGAACCATAACTCACATTAGTTTCTAAGATTTGACATGCCATTATTTAATATTGTTACTCTTTTTTATTTTTCTTGTGACATTTTATTTAATATTTCTTTTCTGTGTTAGTTTAAGTTTGTAAATTTCAAATACGATTAATTAATTGTGACTGAATAAATAAATGAAATGAAAATGATAAATAAATCTATGGTAAAGAATGCTTGCGCGTTGACGTCTTTTGTATGCAAAAAAAAAACAAAGTAATCAATCACTGTATGTTTTTAAAACTTTTTTAATATGATAAACGTGTTGTAAAATGGATTGTACAAATAAAGCCAATTATTATTGTGAATTGGATCCGCATATTCCGCAAAGATATAAGCGCATTGTAAAAAATGCACCGATTCATTCACATCGACTTTATTCCTCGTTGTATTCGTTAACAAGCGCCCGTGAGGCAAAATCGTATTCAAATTGACATAGTAAAACAACAGAGCCTCCGGACTAAGTTCCATAAACTCGTTTCAAACTCCCCTCTACACACTCTATCGGCGATTTTTAATTAAGTCCCAAGCGAGCGGCAAGCGAGCAAAGTAACACCATCAATTCATTATCCTAAACTCTGGCTTGATTGTTCCTCGCTCGCTACTTACGCAAACTTTCATTTTAATCAAGCGTTTAATTAAAAATTATCCGAGAAAAACAAAATAAGCCCGTTAGGGCGGTCTGAACTAATTAAGGCGCATGCGATGAGCCCGACAACAGAGGCCCGTGAGGTGAGCGTCCTTTAATTAAACTCTTGTTCCACTCCGCGGCGTCGCTTAGTACAACTATTATCAGAACAACAGTAGTTTCTTGTCTCACTTGGAGTCCGAAATTGATACTCTACTAAGCGACGCACATAAAGATGTGTCGACACACTTTAAATAACTACTGCAACATTCTTTTGCTACAAAGTAAAATATTATGATTTTATTTGAATTGCTTTCCATTTTGCTTTTGTTAATGCTAATAAAAGCAAAATGGAAAGCATTCCATTCTCCACTCCATTCAGTCTGAGTATAGTAGAGCGCTGGTGGCCTAGTGGTAGCGGCCCCGCCTTCCGATCCTAAGGTCGTGGGTTCGAATCCAGTCGTGTACCGATGAGTTTTTCTGCCCAAAAATTTATCTACACTATGCCAGTGCTCTCAAACGGTGAAGGAAAACATCGTGAGGAAACCGGCATATCGTAGAACCTAAAAAGTTCGAAAATATGTGTCAAGTGCACGAAAGGAGCCTCTTCGAGGCGCACTTAAAATCCTTTCACCACACTTGGTTCGAAAGAATCAGTGACACGATAAGAAGAAGAAGTCTGAGTATAAAAAATAATAATTTCAATCAAAAAAATTCACTAATACCACTTTTTGTAGTACAAAATAAACCGCAAACTGATTACATCTAACACTCACTGCTATTTTCATTTTTATTTTGTAAAAAGATCAAGAATAAAAAGCAGCCAAGTGCGAGTCGGACTCGCCCATGAAGGGTTCCGTAGCACGACGAACTACAAAAACCTTTAATTATGTTACTTGATGTAACATAATAAGGTTCTTGTAGTTCGTCGAAAGGTAAATTGCGGTTTACGGTTTATGACGTATAAAAAAAAAACTACTGACTAGATTTCGTTCAAACCAAAAATCGTTGGAAGTTTGCATAGTAATGTACAACATATATTTTTTTTAGTTTTATCATTCTCTTACTTTAGAAGTTAGAGGGGGGGGGACCAACTTTTTTCCACTTTGGAAGTGTCTCTCGCGCAAACTATTCAGTTTAGAAAAAAACGATATTAGAAACCTCTACATCATTTTTGAAGACCTATTCATAGATACCCCACACGTATGGGTTCGATGAAAAAAAATTTTTTGAGTTTCAGTTTCAAGTATGGGGACCCCCGAAATTTATAGTTTTTTTTTTATTTTTATGTAAAAAACTTAATGCGGTTCACAGAATACATCTACTCGCCAAGTTTCATCAGTCTAGCTCTTACGGTTTCGGAGAAAAATGGCTGTGATATACGGACGGACGGACAGACAGACAGACAGACAGACAGACAGACATGACGAATCTATAAGGGTTCCGTTTTTGCCATTTGGCTACGGAACCCTAAAAACGGTAGGAACCAAGCCGTAGTTTGCTGCCTGTTCTTCTAGGCTTAATCGCGTGAAACTAGCACCTAGACCTAGGTTTAAGACATTTCAAAGTGATCTATGTAATACAACGGAATAAATATTTTTTTGAATTTGAATTTATAATAAATTATAACACTACTCCTCTATAAAGCGCGATATAAAAACTAGGCATTACTACGCCGCCCAGTTTAGGTGGTCAAACAACCTGCCCGTGTTAATGATGACGTCTATAGACACCCTGAGTCTACTAAATTATTACTTGACCACACCAGCCCCTTCAATTCTGTGAAAAAGGTCAATCCTATCCTACTTAATAATATAAACGTGAAAGTTTGTAAGTATGGATAGATGGATGTTTGTTTCTCTTTCACGTAAAACTACTAAATGGATTTTAATGAAACTTTACAATAATATAGCTTATACATCAGAAGAACACATAAGCTACCATTTATAAAGATATTTTAACGGAGAACGGATGTCAGTAACGAAAACGGGGCGAGCGCAGCCGCGGACGGCCGCTATAGTTAAGAAATAAAAACAACATGTTCGTTTTGAAATGAATTTAAATAATTTTAAAAGTGCATTTTTATTGGTTGGACTACTTCAGTTTCATACCAATTACTTTTAATTAAATATACTGTTCCGAACACCGAAATAAACCTAATACTATGAAGTACCCGAATTCAGATTTTACCAGGAAAAAGTAATAAGTATCAGTTGACAAATCCATCGACTGTAGGGTATATTGAAATAGTAAACTTAACTAAAGTGTGGGCCTCGAATCTTACGTTTCAATTTTATGTTTTTAGGGTTCCGTAGCCAAATGGCAAAAACGGAACCCTTATAGATTCGTCATGTCTGTCTGTCTGTCTGTCTGTCTGTCTGTCTGTCTGTCTGTCTGTCTGTCTGTCCGTCCGTATGTCACAGCCATTTTTCTCCGAAACCGTAAGAGCTAGGCTGATGAAACTTGGCGAGTAGATGTATTCTGTGAACCGCATTAAGATTTTAATATAAAAATATAAATAAAACTATAAATTTCGGGGGTCCCCATACTTGAAACTGAAACTCAAAAATTTTTTTTTCATCGAACCCATACGTGTGGGGTATCTATGAATAGGTCTTTAAAAATGATGTTGAGGTTTCTAATATAGTTTTTTTCTAAACTGAATAGTTTGCGCGAGAGACACTTCCAAAGTGGAAAAAAGTTGGTCCCCCCCCTCTAACTTCTAAAGTAAGAAAATGATAATACTAAAAAAAATATATGTTGTACATTACTATGTAAACTTCCAACGATTTTTGGTTTGAACGAGATCTAGTCAGTAGTTTTTTTTTTATACGTCATAAACCGTAAACCGCAATTTACCTTTCGACGAACTACAAGAACCTTATTATGTTACATCAAGTAACATAATATAAAGGTTCTTGTACGGAACCCTTCATGGGCGAGTCCAACTCGCACTTGGCTGCTTTTTTATATTAATCGACTCGTATTGTACTCCATTACTGGACAAAGGCCTCCCCCTAAATTTACTACTCAGGTCTCGGTGCAGGTCCCGAAAAAGTCTTTGGTTCGAACGTCGAGATCGTCCCACCAAAATCTTCCCAAGCAGCCCGGTCGTCACGTCGTATCCCGTCCTCTCACCCAAAACAGTCGATGTTCGATTTTACTTTACGAAATTAAAAATGTTTTCACTTGTTTAACGATTGGTTCGTTGTAAATTACAATAAAATTAATATTAAAAATATATTTTTGGATCAGCGCTGCAAAATTACAAAAAGTTGGAAACAGAGGCGAACTTTTCTAATTAATGTTAATACCAATATCAATTAAGTTGCGCTAAGAATTAATTATCTCAGTATTACGGACCCTCGTTTATTACTAAACTTTTACTAATCAATCTTCTTGTAGGCCACCTTACTAATTAAGAAGGTACATTGTTACTATACCATTACACGAATTAGAGAAAGCACATTCTTTTTACTTACGAGTATATCATATAATTAAACTGGCGGTGATAATCATCATCATAAATTCGGTATCAGCTTCTACTTAGATCCTAAGGGCAAATTGACTATTGACTGATTTATACGATATGCGTGGACTCCACACAAAAAACTGTAGCGGTTTCATAAAAAGAACAAATTTTTGTATACGCGGGTCTATTTAATATTTTATGAAATGCATTTGAAAATGTTAGTATAGTTTGGAACTACATATTACAATTACCTTATTTTTTTTCAATCGAATGAGATTCAATCAATATACACAAAAAGAAAGTAAAAAATGAACCCATCCAGTCAACCATACTCTACTGTAATCTAATATGGGTTCAATAGTCAAGAGCCAGGTATCAGCTGTTTAATCATGTCGTGCATGATTTGATGCAGAATCTTAACAAATCAAAATAATAATCTGAGACGTTTTATTTAATTAAAATTTCAACCTAAACTCAGTAGGTATGTATTTTGATTATATTTAAGAACATTGTTCATTCCATAATTGAAGATGGTAGCTAATTAATAAATAACTATTGTTTGATAAGTCGAAAGAGTAGACGAGTAAAAATAAAAATGTTTGAAGATAAGTCCTAATTAAAAAAATATGTTGAGAGTAAAATGAACTTATAAGTCCGTTCGGCTTACGGTGAAACCGTCTTAGATAAGAGTCATGACGTCATGATGTTGGATTCCTTGCTTCATAAATCAAAAAGTGTTGACCAACGAGTTGTAACTAGGTCTAGGCTGGAATTAGAATGTCAACCAAAAATAGGTATTAATATGGCTCAGTATTGAAATATATCTTTGTCGTTTATTTAGGGTAGGCGCACGGTAATTGGCTGGCAGGCCGGATGCAGACACAGGTGCTGGGTGCTTGCGCCCTCTAGTGGCCGGAAATGAGAGCCAATTTAAATCTCGTCCATGGCGAATCGATTAATTGGAAACTCATAATAATATGCATGAAAAAAATTGGTAACTAATAGCATACAAGATTAAGTGAAGTTTGAAAAACTTGAGAAATCGATCATGGCCAATTGATGAAGTTTTAATCTATGGGACCAATCTGGAAGTTTAACTTTCCAGATAAAAAAGTTTTTTTAATTTTGCATATATGACATGAATAACAAACAATTAAAAAAAATACAACATTAATTAGTATTGATGACAGCTTATCCATTGAAAAAGTATTGGGCAATGATGTGTGATATTTTCAAGTATTATCATCATTATTACCATCGTACTTCGAACGATTTGAAGCCTTGCTAGTGTCAGATAAGGTTTAGATTCAATTGTTGACGGAAAATTTCGATCCATCTATCCAACTAGGTAACTAACCTAACTAATATCTTTAAAGTCACACAGCTTTATGTCATAACACTACCAAATAAGGTATAAAATAGATTGCAGAATGGCGAGTTAGATCCTAGAGATTTCATACATCAATTTCGCCTTTACAGTTAAGGCGAAGACAACTGTCGATGTACTGCTCACTCGCATTAAAAGGTGGCTTAACTTTTTAATACTGGGGTAAAGCTTTCAAGTAGAAAAAAGTGTTAGGATCATATTTTTTTTGCGTAACTGTGATTACAGACGTGGGCGATAAAGCCGCTAAACTAATATGGGACTGGGCTGGCCACGTCTGCCGCATGCCGGATGACCTGTGGGTCAAAGCCACTACCGAGTGGTGCCCTGACACAGCGAGGCGGCGGCGTCGCGGCAGGCCTCGCATGAGATGGAGGCACGAGCTGGACGCTTTTGAGCGGGACTGGCAACTTAAAGCAGAAGATCGTAGTGACTGGCGTAAATGGGGGGAGGCCTTTGCCCAACAGTGAGACACTACAGGCTAGTAGTAATAGTAGTAGTAGTAGTAGTAGTAGTAACTGTGATCAATCGGATTGCACACAAAATAGTTGCTCGCGACTTTCGATAATTCATTGATTTTAGATCCTGCAACATTGTATAGACATTGACGACATTATTAAGATCGCGGGAAGGCTGTAGTAACGTACGTGGTAAGGGCTCAGAATCGTTCTTCCTGGAAATGTGTAGGGGAGGCCTATATCAAACAGTGGACTTCTTCAAGCTGATGATGATCATGATGTCCTCTAAAAGGTCAAAGTGATTGTTGTGATGCTTATTTTGGGAATCAAAGGCGTGGCCGAATCATCTAACTACTTACGTTTGTAGGCAATAAATATTGCTCATCGGCTTTTCTGCTTTCGTTGAGCGCTCTTTCTATCTCTTTCTGACGCACACTACGCTCTATAGAGCCGAAATTAGCCGATGTGCAATATTTGTTGCCTAACTACTATAAGGTACAACTAACTGTAGATACCTTATTTATTTGGTAATAAAGATTATTCCTATTATTCTTAAAGTGTGCAAGCGAGATGTTTCACGGAGATCAGCGTCTTAAGCGTAGAAGGGCGATTTCGGCGCCTCACATCTCTAAATGTCGAGTGATAAGATCTGCGCAAGAGTCTCGGTTTGCCACCTATTTATATTAATTTAATCAGCTTGAGCGACAGACAATGTGCCATTGTACGTCCTGATTTATTGCTCTAAAAGGATCTATAATGGTCCACTCTTGTTATAAAAGACAGGTACAGGTTCGTTGTGTCACTAGATTTTTCTTGGTCACTGTGTTAGTTCAGACAGAGGTTATCATCAAAATTTAGATGGGCGATGGACTTGGTCTTCTCTTGTTATAAATGACAGGTAACTATGGACATATTTGCGACGCGTCTACGGCTGAAAAAAGTCTTTAGAGTCTACTCTTGTTCTAGGTATAGGCTCGTTGTGATACTGGGCTTTTCTTGGTCACTGTGTAAGGTCAGAGACTTGCTTGCAACGCGTAGTAGTGACGTCACCATCTCAGCTACACTCCGTTCAATATTGATGATATACACTTTTTAACCCATCGAACAAAACCAGTTTCATTTCCTAAAGTCATAATCATCAACCAACAAATTATTCGATTATAGATTATAAACTTTATCACTCATACGTTTACTTAAAAGCCTTATTATTTTGATGTATTAATTAAGTGGATGCAGGTTTATTACGAATAAAATAATGATACAACCATGCATACGTTTAACTGGTATCGATTATTTTTAATTAAATCTAGATACCTACTTACCTAACTTGAAGCGGTTAGAAACACAGTTTGTGCTGTAGCTGTACCTACCTACTTAAGATATGCAAATATAAATAGTGAATATAGAAGAAACCACAGAATGTACTGTACGTGATGATATAAATGATATCTTGAAAATTAAGGGCTATAGAATGCAGATGAAATTACATTTTATTACTCCGACAACATGACGTGGCACGAAAAAAAATTAATTTTCTAAAGGAAAAATGCCAGTGCTCTCAAACGTTCTGCTGCATTATTTCTCAACAAAATATGTTAAGAAAAAATGCGACGATATCAACAAACGAGTAAATTGAACGAAAGTTGTCAATGAAAACATCAACAAACGAGATTTGTTGTAGTAATAACAGCGCAGCTCATACATATTATGTGGCGACGTATAGGTACTTGTGCCGTATACGCTCGTTTTGCATTTAAATTAAAACTATTCACAGTATTAGCATAGAAATGGGTTCGATGGCTAATCGTTGCGGTGTCAAAAATGTTTAATTAAAAAGATTGATGCTTGCTGGCGGAGTGGGGCACCAGAAGTACAGTCGAGTTGCAAACTTATCTAATTAGTTCGGGGGGTGATAGGGGGAGCCCCTGCCAGGCAGATGAGTGGGGGGGAGCAGACGAGCCCAATTAGCGGTGATAGTCGATTAGCTCATCGTACGAGTGTGGCTTTTGACAAAATGTTGCGACTAATAAATTATTATTATTTATACGTGGTACGAATAATTGATTCAATTTGTGGGGAAATTAGCAATTTGGAACGGCGCCTTTTGATTTCGAGTGATATTCGCCAGCGATAAATTGAATAAAGTTATTGAATGTTGCTTTATTTTGAAAACCATTTCATTATTACTCAAGAAGTTCTTCTGTTCAGTAGAAAAATAAAACAAAAAGACGAACTAATTTGTAAATTATCACATGATTAAAACATATTAAACAGAGTTGTTTTCAACATCAATGCCAGTAATAAATAAGTAAACTATTTAGTAGAAACAGGTTTTGGCACAAAATTCATTATGTATTTTGGCATCACATCGGTATCATAACTCGCTGCCAAGGTTAATAGATACATTGTTTAAGAATTGTCTTTTCTGCCTTAGCTTTAATGGAATTGCTTTAACATTTTAAGGAATGTGTCTTTGAGTAATAAAACCATGTTAATTATTATTTTATTAAGTGTATGTAAAGTGGTAGGCGGGTGGTCTTGATGCAAAGGTATTTTAATTAGCTACTGGTGACGGCTATGCAGTAGGTATGTGTACTAAAAGCGTTGTTGGTATAACTATCAAAAATTTAAACAATTTCTTTTTATTATAGACATTTTTTTTGTTAAATTCCATTAGTTTTTCACAAAAACTACGATTACGTGTTAGACATTTTTATAATTGAATTTGTAGGTATAAGAAATGAACGAAATTTTTCATTTTACGATGTACGAATTTTGAAAAATCAAGTTAATTTATTTTCCCCCATTAATTATAAACTTAAATAAACAAAAAGAGGGCTTGCTATAAGCAAGCAGCTAAGCACTTTCTACCTGCCAATCTTAGAGGTAGAAAATGGCGTTGGCATGCTTATTTACAAATAAATTAAGTATCTAAATAACAGGTTAAGTACTTATTTGTTATTGTCCGTTATGATCAGCTTCAACAAAAATGTTTCCAATCAAACATTTAAACGCTGATTTATTGGCAGTTCATTTTAGTAGTACGCAAGCATCCATAAGCTAAATCATAATATTATAGTATGAAATGTTTCCTAAAAACTTTATAATGAAATTAAAATAAATACCTACATCTCTAGTGAAAGTTAATCAAGCTCGAAGTTTAATTAGAAACAGCAAACAAAGCAAATAATTTTTAACGGTTTTCCGACCGATTTGTTGAAATAAATGGGTAATTAAGGCTGTGGTATTAGTGAACGGCCTTGGCGATCTGGGCGGAGTCAAATATATTCCCCGCGCCAACCGCGCTTCCCCGCTACATTTAGACGCGCGCATTGTTCGACTCGCGCTCTTCGCAGTATGCCGCGTCATCGTGCCCATAGCTTCACTTTTATTCGAATTTGGTTTAGGTGCGCTGATTTCGTACGAAGTTTTCCTTCACTATATTTTGGTAGAACTGGTTCTGCGCGCGTAACTTTATTTAGCGTGGAATTCTCTCAAAGGTAAATAAATTGTAAGATAATATAGATTGTATTCCTATTCCATCGTTATCATTATACCTGTAGGCCTACCACAAGCTCTGTCTGACTCTGGTTTTGAGACTGTATGAGTGTTGTCTAAGTAAATCCTACGTCGAAACGTCACACACACAGCATAATATACTGGTCAACACTCACAGACTCAAAACCAGAGACAGAGCTGACAGAGCTTGTGGTAGGCCTACAGGTACGCATTAGATTCACTGGTTCACGGTCCGTTTGAGTGAAAAGCTGACTGTTTGTCTAGCTAGGTACTTTAGTGTGAGTGCGACATTCATACAGTGTGGTCACGTTTAGAATGGCTCTAATAAACAAAACGCGTAAGCACCTAAAATCTCATGACATTTAGGTTGCAAGATAAATAAAAAAATAATACTAGGTACTACATATTATTTGAACTATACCCTTCGCGAGGAGAGTAGGTATAGCGCCCCGCAACGCGTGCCTGCCCTGCTCGCCGAGCGAGTAGGTATAGTTCGAGTATTCTGTAGTATAATTTTTCTCGCGACCAAAATGTCATGAAACTTCTGGTGTTTACGCGTTTCGTTTATTATAGCCATTCTAAACGAATTTGGCAGTAGTCTTATTAGGTATTTATTAGGCCTGGTATGCTTGGATTATTATACAAGCAGAGTGTATAATAACAAAGCGGATAGGCATAGTAAGTTTATTGGGGTTATAAGTTGGGCACCTATTACCTAACATTCATCATCATAGATAAAATAAAACAGTTTTACTTTTAAAATTCTTCAATGTTTAATTGTCTTTCATTCAATACATACAATCTTTTTTCTGGTCGTTCTTCTTCAGTATCACTATCTGGTCCAATCTGAGAGCATGTTGGTTTGTTATTTTCTATGATTTTATTTTCAATATTCTCTTTTTCAGCTTTCCTTTTTTTTGGAACGCTGTTTTTGGAGCTCTTTGCTTCTATTGCTTCTTTTATATAGGGTGGATCACGAATTGACATTTTTCTTGTAAATCGAGGATCAATGAGTTCTGGCAAAACGCAATTTAAATAAAATTTTGTCAGTTTGGGCTCCATTATTTCATCCCAGAACTGATCATCCCTCTCAATTATATTTTTTTGCATAGGGATATTTTCGCCCAACCACAATCCAAACAGGCATTTTGTTTTTTTTGCTATATGAAGTTGTCCTTGTATTTGGTAGTACCAGTTGTGTTTTTTATTTACTTGGATGGTGCCATCTTTAAATTTGTAAAATGGGATTTTTTTTTCTTTGACTGCCTCTTCGAAGTTTGTTTTGTACACAGAAACAGGACATTTAATTTCAACTATCATATTTTTATTCTTGCAGATTCCATCAGGACTCGCACCTAAATATGATAGTTTTTCATCAATGAATAAGCCACATGGTTCTATTTGAGCCATTGCTTCTTTTGAAAGCTGTTCTATTGCAATCTTTTCGTTATCATTGCCATGTTTGATTGATTTGATGTGGCTTATACAATCTTTGTACAGCAAATCTTTCACAAGGTTTCCACAACTGACATCTTCACGTCGTTTTACTATTCTCCCAAAATTAGAAGCAGTTAATATATTTCTTCTCAATTCAAGCCACTCGCTTGATGCGCTTTGTAAAATAGTTTCCCTTTCAATGTGTTCTCTCTCCTCCTTTGTTTTATTAAGATTTTCCAGAAATGTCTTTTTGTTTTTCTCCATCATTTCGGGGCTAATGTCTTCTCGGGCACAATTTTCTCCATAGTTTATATCTTCCCCTCTAAAAAACTTTTGTTTGTTTTTCTTTTTATAGTATTTTCGTTGATTTCTTTTCGATAGCCTTCTTCGTTCCAGAATTTTGATCGTTCCTCTTGGACTTCTACCTGATGCTTGTTTGAATGTGGTTGACAACAATGCACGTGTGTTGTGGGATATAACTGCACCTTTGCATCTACTTTCGTATGATCCCTTCAAACTAAAATTGATTCGCTTCCCTCCAATCAATTTAGCAATTATGCTATTAAAATTTTCTGATTTATTACTCTCCACATTATGTACAAGGCTTGGTGCATGAGCGGCAACGTACGATACAATTTGGCAAATCTTGCTCCAAAGACTACTTGTTTTAAAGTCGTGGTCACTAGTGTCCTCCCCAACTTTGTTACAAAAGTATTGTTTACAACGGCTATGATCGTCAAATGCATGACTATGAGCCAACAGTATGTCATTGTACAGGAATTCAACATGTACACGTTTCTCGGCATCTGAATTGGAAGTGTATTTTTCCATTGCCTTTTTTATGGTTGATCGAATAATAATAACTTTTTTATCAGTTATATACTTCCTAAAACGTATCGGATATTTTGTATCTGTTTTAAGTTGGGTTATTTTGTTACATAAATTTCTCATTACATGGTTTTTGCATTCTATTTTCTGAATAGTTACATTTGAGTATGGTCGAGTTTCCACTAGTTTTGAATATGTAGCCGAATCTCCATCACTTATCATTCTTCCATATATAAGCCCATGCATTTCTATCGAGCATTTGAAACCCTCGACAAGGATAGCGGATTCCATACCAGTTGACGGACCGGAGTAATTTTTGAAACACGTATGTTCACGGGGTGATTCGTTTTTATATTCCGCAAGAGCGCAAATGCAGCAATATTTATTTTTTACTCCTACATATAGCACTTTGCCAGTTCTTTTACCAATAATGGCGGCTGCTCCTGATAGTGCAGAATAATTTTTTTTGTATGTTCGTTTGCTCCAGCATCCATCTACTGAAACATCAATGATAGGTATTCCATTAGCATCTGTTCTCCCTTCAGCTATTGCTGCCTCTCGTTCTTCATCCCCTGCATTTTTCATTGTTTTCATTGAGATATCATTCCACATCTTAGTAACTGAGGCATGGCATTTTTGGTATAATTGAAACCCCATGAGAGGTAAATCAAGTGAAGCAGATAATTCTTGTAGTTGAGAATATCCACAACCAATCGCAACAGTTCCTAAAACGGCACTATTATTAATATTCATGCCACTGTCTTCATCACTGGATACATGAAACATCATATTACATAGTTTGCATTGTAATTTCAAATTGGAATGCAGTCCAGCTATTTTTTCAGATACAATTTCGACGCAACCAAGACCACAATTCATAGGTCCATGTGTTGAAATTTCTTGCAACTTCTTGTAAAAAAAATTTAAGTTTATAATTCTTCGTCCTTCAATGATAAATTCTTGTGCAGATTCTGTATGGTCCACCTGTAAAAAATTAAAATGAAAAAATAAAATTATTGTAGAGCATGACTATAGTCACTACTTTACCAACTGAATCGTAGGGCCATAAACGTCAATAGGGATAGGAATGTGCACCGCGTCCTAACATGTCATCGATAATTCGCTACCTGCATTCGACCCTCATTAGCGCCGCGCACTGGAGTTATTATGTACCTACTCTATAGATCAACTAATAGGTAGGTAGGTACCTTACCTGTGGTTGAATACTATCGGCATTCTCTTCTGAATCCGAAAACAAAACAGCTTCAGGACTTTGAACCCCAGGCACGGTAGATATCTCCTCAATTTTTTCATCCGGGCATCTAAAAATATTATACATTTTCAGTCAGTATTGGTCAGCACAGCAGTGAGCACTGGTGGTCTAGTGGAAGCGGCACTGCCTTCCGATACTATAAGGTCGTGGGTTCAAATCCAATTCAATTCAAATTCAGACATAAATAATAAATAAATATTATAGACAATCCACACAACACTATCTAGCCCCAAACTAAGTTTGTACTATGGGGACCAGATAGCTGATATAATACTTATATATTTTTTTTTATAAATACATACTTAGAATACAATATAACACCCAGGCATAGAACAAACATCTACGTTCACCACACAAATATTTGTTCTCGGTGGGGATAAACCCACGACCTACGACTCAGAAGGCAGAGCTACCACCAACTGAGCTGAGAGGCCAGTCGATGCACCAATGAGTTTTTTTGTCCGAATATTTATGTGCACTAAACGGTGAAGGAACGACAAGGAACCAAAGGTAAAGTACAACAAAAATATACTCAGTAGGTAGGAACATGTCCACATTCTTGGGGTGGCTTTTATTTTTGAGACTTCTTGTGAGGGATATGAATATGAGTGAGAACGTAGAAGGTACTTACTGTAAGCGTTTTGTTTCTGGTACTTCTTGTACAGCTATATCGTTTCCTTGTTGTAACTTCGCTTTCCTCGATTTTCTAAAATAAAAATATAAAAGTAAGTAAGATAAATTGTATGCTAAAGTATGTTTATTGTACTTCGCACTATAAACATACAATAGAAATAATTACTATGCTACTATATATAGCTAGAATACGTAGGTACGTGGTCCGAACACTCACTGTTCGAGTATTCGAATATTTATACAGTGTGGTCGCGTTTAGAGCGGCGGCGTTTTCATGACGCATACGTAGTTTTGGTTGTGAGAAAAATATACAAAGCACAAAATACACATCACAGACTCGGGGTACTGTATCTACTCGCCAAGCGAGTAGGTAATGCAAAAATAGTTATGGTTATTCCCATAGTTATTTCTAAAATAACTTTTCTGTTAGGCAAGTTCCCTAGGCTGAACTTTTATTTGAAATAGAGTTGTGTGCCTACCTAAAATCGTAAGATGCCGCCCAACTGATGGACCGACGAAATGAAATGAGAAGATTCTAAATCGTTATTCCTGGAAATGTATGTACGGTCTATGAACAGTTGTGGATATATTTAGGCTGATGACGGTGTGTGAGATAGGTAAGTACCTATCACACACCGTACTGAGGCATTATCGTGGGTTCGATCCCCACCGAGAACCAATATTTGTGTGATAAATACAAATGTTTTCTCTGTCTGGGTGTTATTTTGTATTCTAAGTAAGTATGTAGGTATTTAAAAAAAAATATGCAAGTATTATATCAGCTGTCTGGTTCCCATAGCACAAGCTCTGCTTAGTTTGGGGCTAGATAGTGTTGTGTGGATTGTCTATAATATTTATTTATCATAGAGGTAGGCAGGCAGGCAGGCCTAGAACCATACCTATTATGTACCCAGGTATATAAGGTACAAGCAACAATCATACAGATAATCTAGTGCTTGGGTGTGATTGTTTTACACTAAGTAACTAGGTAGGTACACATACCTATGCGGTATTTAGTTGCTGAGTAAAAATTGGTACTTACATGACTTCATTCATTGTAGCAGCTTTGAAAGCTCTGGATTTCTTCGCCTTACTTTTCTTCGGCATTTTTTATTGCACACACGGTATGTAGGTACACGAACAATAAAAAAACTTCACTATTAAAACCACTAAACTAGACTTATTATAGCAAGCGTCCAAGCGCGAAAAATAAATAACTTAGATATAAAAATGACTATGACTACATACTCTAATGAAAAACTAACACTAAATCGTCCATGCGAAAGTCGGGACACTGTAATGCAAGCGAGCGGTGCAGCGAGCAACACAACCTCCACGTCCGATGGTCTGAGCTACACTGCCGCCCGTCGCCCGCGCACGGACCCGCTTATTCCGTTATGTATCGAATGCATGAAATAATTGTTTGTATCCAAACGAATCATTAGATCAAATATTCAAACGTAGCGTTTGTAAAGAAAAATCAGACATTTTTTTGGGTGAAATAAAAAAACAAAAATGTTGTGCCGTCTAGGAGTAGTTACGAAATTTAAAGAAAGAATGCCTCACTTTCGAGTATTTTTTTCATATAGTATTATTATAGTTAGAATTATTTCAAACGTACCAATTAAAGTTTAGGGTCTAATAAGCAACATATATTTTTTTTGTACATTTATATTCATTATTCAAAGAGGAGTTACATGTAGAAAACCTCTTGTTAGCACGTACCCCCACCTTAAGAGTTTAACCTGGTCGGAAATAAAGGTATTATTAGAAAACAATCCGGACACGTCGGCGGGGTAGAGGGGACAGAAGGGAGGGGGTGTCTAATTAGGGTGGGGCGGGGGTAATGAGCCGCGATCGCCGCCGCCGATATAGGCGAACCAAGGGTAGAGTTTAGAACAGCAGCAAGTTCACTCTTCGTCTGCTGAGTCGCTAAAAACCGTGAAACATCAAGCTTTTAAAATGAAAGTGCTGCATTGGTGTTTGTTTGAATTTAAAGATAATTGTCATCAGCTGAAAAAGCATAGGAAGTAAGCCTCCCTCGTGCATTTTCAGGAAGATCAATTTTCGTACGAAATCTTTATTCTGCAACGGTTATTAAAAACATATTAATACTGTTTAAGCTCTTTTTAAAATATATACCAAGGTACATGCTAGAAAAGACGTGTTACAAAATTAACCTGATAAGTTTGGAATGAACTAGCTGAATTCTTAAAATACCTAGAGGTTTTACGCCGCGGTCTCTCCCAAATTGGCCGGTTTTGTTTTAAAACGCGGTAACCGTTTGAGTTTTGCGATTAAGGAGTTTAATTAGACAGTGTTGTTTACAACCTCATTAGGAGCGGGGAAAATAGCCTCAATATCGGCCGATAATTTATTATGTTGAAAAATGAGTTTCTACCCGGTAAGTAGATTCTACTGTAGATTACGAACGAAACAATCGCGGTCTATGGAGAAACATGAACATAAATAATTACTCGCAATATGCTCGTAATACAACTGTATTACGTTGTGCTAAGAGCGGTTTTTGTTTATTTGTTTTATTACCAACTTGACCTTCAATTGTTTAAGTAAATTACACTGCCACTGAAGCCAATGACGACAATAATAATTATTATTCTAAGTGTTTGATCTAGCTGATCAACCATACCGCACCGCTGGCTCCGAAGCTTTCTGTGATTCTGTTCGCCGGTTCCTATGCTAGGGTGTAACACAGAGTAAAGATAAAATACGTAAGATACTATATAACCTAAACTCACCCCAGACTGCCACAACTCCTAGCTTCTTTTATCACTGCACAAGATTGTTCTCAGTGTTCCGCGTTAATAGTTTTTCCAATAAGATAGCAAATTATCCGCCATTGCTTCTGTCCGTTTCGAATTCTATCGGTCGACAACTTCCCGATCTCACCGCATCGGGTTGGGGCGCTCGCATCGCACAGCAAATGCAGACGCGTGACGTTCTTCCGCTTTTGAGATGACAGTGACAGCCAAAACCCAACCAAAACGTCAAGAGGGATAATATAAACTGATATAGATACAGAATAATGTGTAATGTGCACGTGTGTTCTGTATTCTACCTATATATATTAAACATCCCCCCGCCCGAGAAAGGCTGAAAAAAGCCTTTATCAAAAATAAACCGCTAAATAAAAACAACCGCAAGATAACTAAACCGCAAAATATACTACATCTTAAACTAAAATAGAATAGGTTCGTAGTACCGCACCTAGTCCAGCGGTAACCTGCAAATTTTTACCACTGGCCTCATGAATGAGCCTGAAAGAGTCTTCAACCTAACGGCACGGACTACTCCGTCCTTCCCAGGCAAAAGCTCCGTGACTCTACCGCGTCTCCACTTGAGACAAGGCACGTTTTCTTCTTTAATCAAAACGAGGTCCCCTATTTTAGGTGGATCCGTAGGGGTTGTCCACTTATTCCGGTTCTGAAGACAATGCAGGTACCGGTCACTCCATTGTTTCCAGAACCGTTGAGAAATGGCCTGTACCAGTTTAAACCGACCTAACCGCGCGTCGGGTACATCTAACAGATTGTACTCTGGTACCGAAAGTAAGGCCTTGCCGATTAAAAAATGTGCTGGCGTCAACACTTCGAGGTCTTGAGGATCCTGTGTTAACGGACAAAGTGGCCGAGAGTTGAGTACCGCTTCAACTCTGGTAAATACCGTGGACAGTTCCTCAAATGTCAAAACCTGCTCTCCTATCATCCGCTTTAAAAGAGTTTTTGCAGATTTAACAGCCGCTTCAAAAAGACCACCAAAATGAGGAGCCCCTGGTACGTTAAACAACCAAGTAATACCGCTCTTGGCTGCAAAGTCCGCCAGTGTCTTCTCAACGTCTTCACTACGTAAATATTTATTAACCTCGTTTAAGTGCTTGTTCGTCCCTACATAATTGGTACCATTATCGGACCTGATAACACTCGGAAGACCGCGCCGAGCTACGAACCGCGACAAGGCCGCTGTAAAGGCCTCCGTCGTTAAGTCGCTTACGACCTCCAAATGAACCGCTTTTGACGACGAGCAAATAAACACACAAAGATATGCCTTTAAAATCTTCGCGTTACGAAGGCGCGACGCCTTAATAGAGAACGGCCCTGCAAAATCCGTTTGCACCGTATGGAAAACCCCAGTCGCGTTAACTCTATCACTTGGTAGCGCCGACATCATAGGTTCTCCAGGCTTCGCCTTAGTCCGAAAACACGCAATGCATTTAAAAACGCGACTTCTAATGGCTTGTCGAGCCGCCAAAATCCAGAAATTCGATTGTAAAATTGCCTGTAAGGCTGTTGGACCAACATGACAATGAACCCGATGTGCATTGTCAATAACCATATTAGTAAGAGGATGGTTCTTGGGTAAAACAACCGGATGTTTCACCTGAAATGGTAAGCTCGAATGTTCCAGGCGTCCCCCTACCCGCAAAAGACCCGCATTGTCTATGAAGGGAAACAACCGCCGCAACCGCGTGGAACACCGCTTGTCCCGCTTTAAAGATTCCAAATCCACAGCGAATTCCGTTTGCTGGACTAGACTGACAAGCCGATCCATGGCTGACTTGCGTTCCTCAACCGTCAGAACACCTAGCATTTTATTGGACGGGTGCCTAGCATTATGCGCAAACCGAATGCAATAAGCTACGACCGACTGTAGCATTGCTAATGAGCTAAACCGCGTAAAAATGGGATCAGGCTCTGCAGTACCTACATGGACTTGAACCTGTAAGGAGGACTTCCGCATACCTGGTAGGTCCTTGTTCTGCCTAACTTTATCCGCTGGCCAAGTCGATGCTTCACCGTGAAGCCATCGTGGGTCCCACCATAAGGTATGCCCGAGCAGTTCCGAAGCTCGACAACCTCTACTCGCAACGTCCGCAGGGTTCAGCTCTGATGGTACATGCCGCCATTTTAAATCTAGCCCGCAATTAACAATTTGGGAGACCCGGTTCCCCTCAAATGTTTGTAGTGTGTGAGGAGGCAACCGCAACCATGAGAGTACGATGGTGCTATCTGACCAACAGACTATCTCCTCTATCCCCACTTTCCTCTTGATAGATTCAGCGACGTATTTAACGAGCCGCACCAATAACGCAGCACCTAATAATTCAAGTTTAGGAATTGTGACCTTTATCTTAGATGGTGCGACTCTCGACTTCCCCATCATAAGAGACACCTTAACTTCACCCTCTCTGTCCATGGTTCTCAGATATACCACTGCGCTGTAACCACTTTCAGACGCATCTGAGAATCCATGCAAGGTGCAAGTTTTGGTATCACCGCTTAGAGCAAAACGCCCCATATAAATATTTTCAATTTGAGGTAAATCCGCTAATATTTCACCCCATTCCGCTACCACATCCGGTGGTGGAGTCTCATCCCACGACAAGTTTAACCTCCAAAGCCGCTGCATGAGAACCTTGCCCTGGAAAAGCACCGGTGCTATCCAACCTAGTGGGTCGAAGGTTCTTGCTATGGTTGATAAAATAGTCCGCTTGGTACAGCCTTTGCTGTCCTTTATTTTACAATTATAAGAAAAGGCATCTCTATTGGGATCCCATTCTACCCCCAAAATTTTGAAGAAACCAGGCCCGTCCATCTTATCAAAAGTCCGTGGTTTCTCTAGATCCTCCGCAAGAACATCATCTAGTAACCGATCACTGTTCGCCACCCACTTGCTCAAATCAAAACCGCCAAAGCGAAGCAAGTTTGTTAGGTCCGACTTCAGTTTTTTAGCATCCTCCTCAGAGTCGGCTCCCCCTAAAATGTCATCCATAAATACCGAGGATTTTAAGAGATCAGCCGCAGCTGGATACTCAGCAGCGCCATCATCAGCGAGCTGCCGCAACGTTCTTATCGCAAGGTACGGACTGGACTTCATACCATAAGTCACAGTGTTGAGCGAATATAAACGCAAAGGCTGATCCACAGCCTCCCTCCAGAAGATGAGCTGATACCGCCTGTCATCTTCATGGATAATAATTTGACGAAACATCATCTTAATGTCGGTTGTGAACACGAATGCCGACATCCGAAACCGACAAATAATCTCCATAACGTCCCGTTGCAACTTTGGCCCCGCATGCAACGTATCGTTCAATGACCGCCCCGTGGTCGTCCCGCAACTGGCATCAAATACCACACGAATTTTATCAGAGTTCGCCTTGAAAATACCGTGGTGGGGTATGACGTACCCTTTTCCGCTGGCATAGTCGGCCGGGTCCTGGTCACAGACCGACATATGCCCCATTTGTTCATAATCACGCATGAACTTAATATATTTTTCACGCAGTTCTTCATTGAAGGAAAGCCGCCTCTCCATTGCCAAAAACCGCCTTTTAGCTAAACAAACCGAGTCACCTAACTCTGGTTTATCATCCAAAAAAGGTAACCTAACGATATACCGACCCGACTCATCCCGCTGATGAGTGTCCCTAAAAAATGATTCGCACTCAGCATCTTTAGGGTCAACAATAACCGTGTCCGGAATGTCTTCTACCTCCCAGAACCTCTCCAGAATCTGATCGGTTGTAACATGCGCCGCAAAAACCGAATGTGAATAATGAACCGCATTATATTCATTTTGTGAAACCGCATAGGTCACCGGACCCATAAGAACATGCCCGAACACCGTGTTCATTGCACATGGCAAGTACTCATTTACTTTTAATATACCACCTAACATAATATCCCCCATCAAATCTGCCCCAATCAAAATATCAATTGGTCGGCTAGCATAAAACTGTTCATCTGCCAGGTAAATTCCCCTGTACCAAGCCGCTATATTCGGCGCTAAGTTTGCGCTAGGTAAGTTATGAGTAATGTTACCCAAGATCGTGGCCTTAGTGACAAGCCGAGGGTGGTCCGCATACCTGGGGCTAATCGTTAAATTAACTCCACCCCTGCAGTCACTTACCGGCAACCCCCCTAATCCTGTGAGCGTAACGATCTCAGACCTAAACCGCCTCAAACCTAACCTACTAGCACAAGCCTCGGTAACAAAAGTGCTCTGACTCCCCCCGTCCAGTAGTGCGCGCACTTCCTGATATTCACCGCAAATATCCATAACGCGCACTACGGCCGTCGCCAGTAGCACTGTTGTCTGTTGACAAGGATTTCTAACCGCCGCCTTGTTATGTGACGTTAAAGCCGCCCCTTGGTCCAAATTAGCCGAACTTCCTCTATTCGGATCATAACTGGGACCGCCTACCCCATTCGGCGCATTTACCCTATCCGGTCCGGGTAAACTTGACCAACCTGTATTGGCAGAAGAAGTACGAGGTCTATGCCCCGCTGGTGGCCCCCCCGCCCCCGCACTAGCCGCCGCCGGCTGTGGCAAATCGAAATGGATGAGGTTGTGGTGTTTAATCGATTTGCATTTATAGCATGACCAGCCTGATGTACACTGAGCGAAATTATGTTCCCCTAAGCATCTGAAGCAGAGCCTGAACTCTTTGACGCGCTCCTTCCGCTGGCGTGGCCTCAGTGCCAAAAATTGCTCACATTTTGATAAATTATGGTTACCCCGTTTACACAATTTACAACCATCTGTGGCACCCTGAGAAGCAACATGGTGTGCCTTAGATGTGGAAGCACCACCTCTACCGCTGTGGACTTCCCCGCTTGATTCTAAAATTCTCACCTCATTTTCCAAAAACTTGATGAGGTCCGCAAAACTAGGCAACTTCTTATCAGAAATCTTGTCCTCAAACTGCTTCTTCAAACTAACCTCTAACTTCTGAAAGTTGATGAAGAAGAGCAGGTATGACCAGTCCGCTACTGGAAATTTCATATTTTCTAGAGCCTTGGTGTTCTCCAACAATGTGTTAAGAAATGGCTTTAGCGAGCTCAAATTCTTATTAACATGGGATGTGCCTAGTAAGTTATGTAATAACTTATCCGCAAGTAACCGCTTATTATTATACCTATTTGTCAATAGCTCTAAAGCAATTGAATAGTTATCCCCGGTGACTGACAAATGTTGGGTGAGCACTTTAGGTTCCCCGGTCAATGACCCAACAAGATAATACAGCTTTTCTGTATTGGTCAGTGCCATATCCTGTCCCACCAGTGCCTCAAATAGATCCATGAAAGACACAAACTCTTCTATTTTACCCGAGAAAGTAGGTAACTGCACCCGTGGTAAAACCACCCGCTTGCTTTTACTTGTTCCATCCGTAGAACCTGCAGTACCATACTCAGAGGATTGGCTACTGATCCCAGGATACAATTCTAAATACCTACGCTTAATATCATAGTATTTTTTATTATAACCTAAATATCTTATTTTAAAATTATCAGGCTCCTCATCTCCCTCAAGACCGGCCTGCAGTTCAAGATGTGTGGCTGTGAACTCTGAATAAATGGTTTCCAAATCTCTAAACCGCAGCTTAAACTCATTCCTTTCAGTTTCAGAGGTCAAACCCGACTGTGCCATATCATGCAACAGATCTAAATTTACTATGGCCATATCATACCGCACCTTGAGGAGCTTACTAGCCTGAGTTTTAGGAGGCATTTTGACTGATTGAAAACTCTTTCAGTCAATACAATTCAAAAATAATGACACAACAAAATAAACAATTGATGAACAAAAGATAAACAAAAAATAAATTTCCCCCGCTGGGAATTGAACCAGAATGCAACTTGAAGGTAGGTATAACCGCTTTCGTAGGCCCGACACCACGAATCTATTCACTTTATGTACAGAAACTACAAACAAGTGATTGAACTGTGCGCAACGTTTCACACAATTTACCCCAATAATCACTGTTATATACACAAAATAAATCCAAATAAAGAGCCGCTAACTTTAATGCCTCTCTCTATAATAAGCCAACTAACTTTAATACCTACCCAGGAAGATAAAAGTATCTACAACTTTTATAATATAAATGTAAATGTTTGTGTAATGTAAGCCTATTTATAGACTGTAGGTATATACTAGTTATAGATTTTTGGGGACACTACTTATAAACTATGTGTAAGCCCTACCGCAATACCGTCGATAAAGTGTGAGTTTCTCTGTGCAGTGTAACCTGGTGGGCACCTAACCGCTCGGTAACCTCACCAAGTGAATTTGACTGAAAATACTATAACCGCCCAGTATTTTCAGTCGCCGCGTTCCGCACAAGCAGGAGTTGGGTTCGTAAGATTCCGTGCCAAAGCTACTCGTAGACCGCCAGAGTATTTGGGCCACGGAACCGACCGCGTGTTTTGTGTGCTAGCACGGGATGACGACAAAATCACAGGGCTTCGGAATTAAACAAATCCGCGCTCGAGAAGGACCAATGTTTGATCTAGCTGATCAACCATACCGCACCGCTGGCTCCGAAGCTTTCTGTGATTCTGTTCGCCGGTTCCTATGCTAGGGTGTAACACAGAGTAAAGATAAAATACGTAAGATACTATATAACCTAAACTCACCCCAGACTGCCACAACTCCTAGCTTCTTTTATCACTGCACAAGATTGTTCTCAGTGTTCCGCGTTAATAGTTTTTCCAATAAGATAGCAAATTATCCGCCATTGCTTCTGTCCGTTTCGAATTCTATCGGTCGACAACTTCCCGATCTCACCGCATCGGGTTGGGGCGCTCGCATCGCACAGCAAATGCAGACGCGTGACGTTCTTCCGCTTTTGAGATGACAGTGACAGCCAAAACCCAACCAAAACGTCAAGAGGGATAATATAAACTGATATAGATACAGAATAATGTGTAATGTGCACGTGTGTTCTGTATTCTACCTATATATATTAAACACTAAGCTTCGTTTTGGAACAGAATAACATCTTGGTTAGCTTTAAATCTCTGGTGCAACTGAACAGATTTGCAGCTGGACAGATTAGTAACTGGACAGAAAATAATCGTAAAAAAAATTGCATCGATAAAATAAAAACCAAATACGACGTGTTTAGGCCGCCTGTAGGGTCATTAAAATTAATAGTGATCCTAGGCAGTCTAAACACGTCAAAAGTGTTTTATTTTCTAGTAGCGGCCTGTCCGGCTTCGCACGGTAGGAAATTTATTTTTTACACACATAAATATAGCTTATGTTACTCAAGGTGAATATATAATAGCTTTAAAATGACGAAAGACTTTTTGAAATCGGCACAGTAGCTTTTGAGTTTATTCATTACAAACATACATACAAAAACACAAATCTTTCTTCTTTATAATATGAGTATAGATAATGCATTATTAGCCAATTAAGTACCTATTGTAAAGTATTAACTCTACAAATAATAATATGGATAAAATTATATTAATTTGATGCTTCAGCGAACAAGTACTTTTTGCACTTACGCTTATCTTTTTAGTTTGTTATTGATTCGAAGTTGTACTGTAAAAGCAATAAGTGTAATTAGATATTATTTTATCTAGCTAGTGCATTGTAATTATGTTAAACTACCACAGACCATTAGTAAAGTTCCAACAGTGAACACTCAGTCGTAACCTGTTGAGATAATTATATAGTACGGTAAGATCTTAGAAGAGAAAATATTTACCTCTAATAAATAAATAAGAATAATTAATACTGTGGACAATCCACAAAATACTAATCAAGCTCCAAATGAAGCAGAGCTTGTACTATAGAAACCAGATAGCTGATATAATACTTAAATACATAGAATACAAGAGCTGGTGGGTATCTGGCGCAGCGTATAAGCATTGCTATTCAGCGTGGCAATCCCGACAGCGTCTTGGGGACGCTTCCGTCTGGCACTGATTTGGATCAGTTGAGCTATCTCTAGATCGTTTGTAACGATCTGCAGATAGCTCAACTGTTTCTTGTGTATTTTGTACATTTTGTAAATATTTGTTTAATTGTAAGTTTCTTTGTGTAAACAAATGTACTTCTAGAATACAATAAAACACCCAGACATCGTCTGGTTTCCATAGTAAAAGGTCTGCTTAGTTTGGGGCTAGATAGTGTTGTGCGGATTGTCCAATGTTAAATTTTTACGCACCCCTATTAAAACAGGTAGCAAAGTGGTGAAAGAATAATTAGCATAAAAGCAGTAAAGGCCTGCGCACATCTAGGCGATGGTGATGGCGATCAGCGAAACGCTGTCAAATACTACAGAAATATTTGACAGCGTTTCACTGATAACCATCGCAGATTGCTTAGACGTGCACAAGGTTTAAGTGGTGGTGCATAGTATTAAAATTTCTCAGACTCAACGGGTTTATGAAATCCGTCTAATTAAGAAAGTAAAGTCCAGAACTCAGCTAACTAACTAGAGGCTTAGGCAAAGTTTGGCGTATAGAAAAACATTGAATTTAAATTAAACCCTAAGTTTAGGTGGTCAAGTTTATAGGGTGGATTTTGACTACATTATTCTGCCTTAATAATATTAGCTTTATTTTTGTCTCTTTTATGTGTTAGGTGGGCAGTACCCAAAATCATTGTAATTAGTTCTTAAGGTCAATAAAATGGTTTTCTTTCTTTTTTTCCCTAGTGATAGTTGCCACATCTTAAGAGCTTTTCAGGTTATATTACTTACAAGCACCTTCGGGATTTTTTCCCGTTCTTGTTATTGGTTTAGAATAAACTATTATAAGTAAATCTTGGTTACAGCCTATATTCATTCCAAGTTTCATTCAAGATCCTGTGTTTAGTGTGTTACTGAGCCGTTAACATCTACACATCGTAACATAATTATACAATTATAAATATCTATTTCTAGCGTGTGTCCTTTTTAACCGACTTCCAATCAAAAAGGAGGAGGTTCTCAATTCGGTTGTATTTATTTTTTAATGTTTGTTACCGCATAACTTCACCATATGTGAGCCGATTTGAAAAAAAATTTTTTATCTCAGATTGGTTCCATTTTAATTTGATTAAAATCACCATTTTAATTTGATGGTGTTGCCATGTTTTTTTAAATATTTTTTTCAATGTTTGTAACTGCATGCCTCCGTCATTTATGAACCGATTTAGAAAATTATTTTTTTATTTGGAAGGTTATTCTTACGTCCAGATTGTCCAAAACAAATTTAATTAAAATTGGTTTAGCCGTTTGGCAATGAAGTCGGTTTCTCTAGTTTTTTAAACTTATAATTAATTTTGGAAATATACCAAATAAAGAATACAGTATCATATCTATCATACAGATAGCCCAACTGTTTCTTGTGTATTCTGTACAAATTGAATTGTTTTTGAAAATTGGTGATTATATATTTTATTAGTAGGACCTTAGCAGGATAGGATGTTAGTACCTCTAACAAGATTATGGCGATGCTCTCCGAAAAAAGGGCTCTTGCAGACGTCTCGACATCATTAACGTATCGGCAAAGTCAGGCGCGCAGTTATTCGCTAATGTGACAACAATAGAGAAAACCCGCCACAAATGAGGGACAATCTTTTTGGTTTAGGACAGTGGCTCAACGAGCACGAATCACAAATAACTTAAGCTTTTGTGAGCGTTCTGCTTCTTCTTCTTTTTACCACTTTCTGTAGGGTCGGCACAACATGTGTCTTCCTCATCCATTCACCTCTATCAGCCGTCATTTCTGCATTCACTCCTCTCTTAGCGTCTTATCCTCTCGCGAGCGTTCTGCTTCTATTTACCTTAATATTTACAAACATCAGCAATGATTTTTAATTTTAGGCTGTCCAGCAAAATTAGAAATCGTTGCTGATATTTGTTTCCAAATACCAATAATGTTTATAGTTTCAACAGCCAAGTAGTCTAAATCCACCAATAATTAGCCTGTTTAAGCACAAAATTAGTAGTCAGACTGCTTCACAGTGACGTATAAATGCAAACCCGTATAATAGAGTCTATATAATGCCCTAATTTTCACCAAATTAGGGCATCTTTTAAGCTCGGTGTGCCTTGGACGCCGGGGGTGTATTCTAATCGCGTGTTAGCGTGGCCCGTTTTTGCGCTAACGAACAGGTTGCGTTAGTCGATGTCGAATCGGCGGGAATTTCGCCTCATTAAAAGTAGCGACCTGCAGGCAATTTGGAAGACGGATTTCCACTATCACCAGTCAAATGGATGGAAAGAAATGAGGGTTCTTTTTTACCGTTGTGTGAGACGAACGTTTGCCGAAATCATTAAAACTATATGTCGCCAATCGATTACCGAGAATCGGTAGAATGTTAGAGTACCTAAGCTTTAAAAATAAATAGGAAGAATTAAAAAAATAATAATGTGGAAACACTAGTATTAGTTAGTAACAGAGTGGTGTGAAAAAATGGCAGATTTATTAGAGAAAAAATATAGAAAAAGTTCATAAAGTTTGACCTCATCTTTTAATACTTAACCAACCACCACACTAAAAACCTACTTGTAAAAATGTCGATAAACTTGTGTTGTAAAAATGTGAAATGGATATCAGTTCTTTGCGATACGATTAATTATTTAACGGCAAAAATTATTGGTGAGTGGAATAAATGCATCCTCTAAGGTAAACTATGGTAATGTAAGTTTTTACTACTAACCAATTTTTTATTACATAAATATCTCACAATATCTCACATAAATATCTCGCTTGTCGTAGTGAAGATAAATAGAATTTACGAGATTTTACGAGAGTGGGGGGTTTCTTAGCCCTCAAGGTGTTAGTTGGACTCGCATGTCGGCACAGCCTAGCACACAGTTGATAGAGTACAGTAGCACAACCTGGACACTCGGCCAAATCCCATACAAAAGCTGCATTTAAACTACCTATTACACATTACATAAATAGTACATTGTTACCTGAGTGTTGAAAGTCACGTTTTTTGAGTCCCGAGACGGGTTTGGCGCCAGAGCGTTAGCGAGGGCGCCAATGGAGCTTGAGGGACTCAAAAGACTTTCACCCGAGGTAAACACTGTGCTTTTCATTACGAATACAAGGAAAGTAAAAATAAAAACATGAAAGAAAAATTAGTGAAAATGAAGATTGAATTGCCGCCTTCCCGGTTTTTTTTTTCTTTTTCTCTGGCGGGCCTTCGGCTTCGGCTTGCCAGCATTATTCAGCCATTATTTTCATTTTCATAATTTAAATCTATGTTATTTTAAATAAATAGTTGAAGCTATACACTAATCAAGTAATTTAGAAGATATATTATTTATTTAATACTATCTTTATGTTATTTAAATTTAAATATTACATTGCGCTCTAATTAGACTTTTTAAACTTCTTACCGTTGTAATGGGTTTCCAACCTACTTGCTGAATAAAAAGTTGGAATTTGGTTGAACAACCTCCTTGCAGTTAGAAAGACTTTAGAAAGTTGGAACATGGTTGAATAAAATAGAAATTGTTTTTTTTTATAATTTGGCAGCTGTCAGTAGAAAGCGATTCTCCCTAGGGCTGAAAGTTTTACTTTCAATTAGGCCCCTCAGACAACTTCATACCTACTTTCAGAGTATGAGTAATGAAAATGTAATTATTTACACGCGCGGCTGTGTGCGGTACTTTCACAGGCACTACACAAAAATGAAGTTTTTTACACGCGCGTGTGGCTTGTTTCGTACTAAAATCTCGTGAAGATTTGGAACGGCTGTGAGGTGTGGAAGCCCCGATTGGTGAGGGCGGGCAAAGAGTCCGTTCTATGCTTCTTCTTCTTCCTGCCTTTCAAACATCCCCTGATATATAATCATTCCGTATTTTGTTTATTCTAGTGTCCGTTCTATGCGTAGTATTATAATATGTTCTGTGACAGTGAAGTACACTATTATTATTAGCAGCATCCCTCGGTGCGGTCTCCCCACCTGCCCCACTCGAATTAGTAAACAAACGTCTTTACGAGCGGGTTTACGAGCCTCGCGATATTTCGGTCTCGCGCAAGCCGTTTTACGACATAATGAATTTGTTGATGAACTAGGCATTAGAAAGTTTCGAAATAGACGCGTGCTGACCACGGATCGGCTACGGTGCTGCCAGTTACTGCGGTTTTATGAACTATTATTCTAATATTTCATGCCCTCAATGCTACTGGATATTGTTATGACCGGTTTCTGCCAGCGTCGGTAATATATTCCTCTTCTTCTTTTTTTGGGGTTTGTGTCAGTTTTATTTAAGGAATAATTTTATTAATGTTTAGTTAAATAAAGCACAGTCAAGTGCTAAATTTTCAGTATTTTATATTAATTTGACAGCTATGCAGAAGTTTTGGCTGGCCTAAAAACGGCAACCATTAATATATGTGTAATTGTGTGGCATAAAATAAATAATTTGATTGATTAAACCTATAAATATGTATATTTCGCACGCTGCAAACCTGCGTAAAAGTGTAAGCAGCTTATCGATTTTGCATCACTGCTTTTTTCTTTATCATGACAATATAATTGAAAGTCCCCCATATTTTCTTTCCTACGATTAGTATCAAACTTCCAAAGGCACCATAAATTATCAACTTCCCATAACTCACATACAAATAATCTAATACGGAGCTCGGTTATCTATTAGTAAGTAATAAACCACTTAAGGTTGAATTATGGGTGAAGTATTATATAATTAAGGCGTCTCCGATAAAGTTAAGCATAAATTTACATATTCCGTCACAGTATTAATAAGTAGGTAGTTGTAGAGAGTACGCGTCTCGTACTCATAGTTATTGCGAGGTTAACACACGGGGTTAATTAAGATCAGAAGCGGGACCTATACTAGCTAACGCCGTCGGTGCGGCTAGGGTTGGCGCAATATCTCGCCCAAACCAAACCACGATATTTAAATAAATATTGGCAGGCATTCATGTAGGTAATAAAGCATTGCGTAGATAGGGTAACCAACCAAGCAAAGCCTCTACTTTGAAATGAAATGAAATAAAATTAATATATTTGCTTGAAGCATGGTACATAAGAACTTAAGTATAGGTTGTTATAGATTTTAGGGTAAATAAAGACTTTGAGATCCAGATGAAAATAAACTTTACAGTTTTAATTTTTTTCTTAAAACTATTGTTAAATTAAAAACAAAATAGAAAACTCCGCATCCATAATTGAAATCATTTAAAGCTTAAACGAAAGTATAGTACAAATATTAAAAGTTCCATGATATTTTAGTTTCCCGATAAAGAGCATTAGCAAAACCGCAATCGCATAGAAAGTTCGGCTAAATTTCCACGAAAGCCGAATGAATGTAGGTAAGCTCTAGTACCGACACTCGAGTTTGCTGAGTACCCCTTAATTGATACGATTTGATCGTCATCGTAAGCACTCCCTTATTCCCGGCATATGATTTAATTAAAGTTTAGTAGGTGTGTAGGGTAAATCGACGATTTTGGTTCATTTATCAAGAAAATTTATTTCTTCTTAAGGTGTTTAGACAATTGACTCAGTAACTGGCCTCACAATTCGTTGCGGCCACAGAACATAGTACACTCTCTCTTCTGGGTCTCTCTTCTGTGTTATGTGTGTGTTCTGTGTAGTATGTGAATCTATATCTATACATATACTTCTAGAATGTTCTAGAATGTACCGTGCTACAAGCAAATACATTATTTCATTTCATTTCTTCTGTGTTTGCAGCTCTGCCTTCTGTGCTGTTGGTTTTGGGCTGAATTCCCACCAAGGAGAAATATTTGTGTGATGTAATTTGATGTAATTGAATATAATTTCTAAAAAATCTATTTCGTAAAATCTATTATTTATATAATACACACTATTCTTAGTTTAGCTTAGTGCTAGAAACACCAAGTTGAATTATATCCACCAACATTATTTTGAATATTTCTTATTAGAACTTTAAAATGTAATAAAGCTAATAGATAGCTAGAAATCTTAACCTAACGATTGTAAAGATTTCACAATTGTAATGAAATAGACAAAAGACACAATGGATGTTCCTTTCACTCTGACTATAGACGTTTGTTTCACTCACTTATTGTGTTTGCTGTCTAGACTGTCAAAAACGCATTACTAAAAATTTGTCTTCCATCATTTAATTTTCATGTCTCAGGAACACGTCATCAATTTAAAATAATTTAATTTATAATATAGGTAAGTTAGATGCCCCGAATGGAGGTAGCTCAATTAAGGTAGATCTACCCTGATGTTTGTTTAATTGACAAAATTATTACCTACGATGGTAACGCGGATATAGTCAATTTTCATTACTCCATCAGACACAGCGCTTAAAAAGCGATGTAAAGAATAAATAAACAGAAAAAAACGCTTGCAGAAAAAAATGACGTATTCAGCTCAGTGTCAAAAAATCAAAATAAATTCTTTTGTATGGTGACGTGCCATGCTGCGTGCGATGTGACAGTAGCAATCTCAGCAAGTAAACATTATTAAAAATTCCTTTGACAGCAGTGCCTATCGAATGATGATTTGTGTATGTCAAGCCAGCGTCACTGTCATACTTGCACCAAATTTCACCCGAAACATTTTTTACTATTTTTTGACGGCTGGACTCCGGGCAGTGCGTTTATTTATTAACGAAATTCGGCCGTCTATGAAACATGTCTAGGCCGAGAGAAGGGCCGTTCTAATTTGAACTCGATAGGTGGGGAATAGGGTGCCGGGTCCTACGACCCGTGTTGGGCCGTTTTGCACCGCGCGAGCGACGTTTACGAGGCTGCAGGCGCGACGGAGCACTGCACCACCCATATCAATTTCGAATAGGTTTCCTATTCGGCCGGAGAGATTGCGTTTTGATCGTTTTGCGTGTAAAACTGCTGCCCTAAATTAAACGTTTTAATAATAGAATAGAAATAAAACGGGCAGGCTGTTGACGCATGCATCGATGGCGCGGTCGTTTCATATTTCATTAGTTTTAGTGAGTCGTGAAGTAAAAGCAAACATTGATTGTTAGCGGTTCAGGTCGTGCGTGGACCACATCAATGATTGGAATGATCAATTACGGACTCGTTCCAATTAGGGATAGTGCATGACAAATCAAATTTAGCGGGTCCCGTTTGGAGTTGTTTGCTAATTAGAGCTGCGGGCGAAGTGGCTCGGTGTGCGGCTCTTGCGAACTAATCAGGTGGCTAAATAATGTAGTCGTGACGGTCTCGTTAGCGTGAGCTGAGACAGACGTTATTAATTAACATCACATCGGGCACCTCGGCTCCTTCCCCCGCGCCTCACCTCCGCCCCTCGCCACTTTACTACTCCGGGTTCCTGTAGTAGCGGAGCCAGCGTCCATCAACAGATGGGACGACATGAAATGACTAGACAAACTTCGTTGAAAATCTCTGTCTCGTCAAGAATTTTTGTTTTCATTTTCATTGAGCTTATGTGACATTTTTATTAGATTGCTTACACGTTTATTTTAGTTGCTACGTTGTGATTATTTACTCCCTGTCTCTAAAGTTATTAACGTAATTTTACGTTTGTTTTAGAGACAAAATAAGAAACATAAGTCAAAATTGCTTATTTATTATTACGGCCGTCATAATACGTCTGCCATTTTATTAGAAAACCCTAGCGACACAATGCACTTACTCCTTATGCACGAGCTAAAGTAGCTCATGGCAGCTATCTAGACAAGTAACTCGTCTCTATTATTGAGCTAATCACGCTTATTAGCTGGCTTTGTACTGCTTGTATTAGCTTTGTTGATGGAGTCAGTTCGATTTTAAAAATTCCACCAAAGACCACCTTTGCGGTGGCGAGTAACTGGCTGAGCAAGAGATAAGCTTGGTTCTCGCAGAAGGATACAGATGTTCAGCCTCACGTACCAGTAATTTCACCGGATCCCTGCCCTTCAAATCAAAACACAGCGACGCTGCTTCACGGCAGAGATAGGAATAGTTTTAAAACTTTTTACAACATGGGAATCCCATACCCCATCACATGAGACAGCTACTTATTAGGCGTTCGACAAGGAAGCCTTTTGAATAATCCTTGTAGTATATCAAGGTAAAAATGGATCGATGTGCTAATTGAGGAAACATTCTATCCTACTCTATAATTAGGTGTTGTAATGTTTGTGGCTCGATACGCCATAAAAGCATCAATCAATCTATTACGTGAAATATATTAAATTTTTTAACCAACTTCAAATAAAAAAGGAGGAGGTTCTCAATTCAGTTTTTTTATGTTTGTTATAACATAACTTCGTCAATTATGAGCCGATTTTAAAAAATCTTTTATTCAAAATCAAAACCAAATTCCATCAAAATTGTTTCCTACTATTTCTCTGAATTTGATTTTATTTATAGAATTATTAATTAACTATAGTTTTACCTTGCTATTAGAGCGACCGAAAAGAAACCTAAACATTATTATGAAACTTTCTGTTATAATTGGCAGCTGTTCAACTTTCAATAAAAAAGAAAAACAGTTTTATTTATCCAATAAATAATAGTGTAAACATGAGAAATGCTCGTAGCTCACTCGGCTCAGGCGTTTGAGAAATCGTCAAAGCAAAATTTCCTATAGCAACCCTTCTTGTAAGCCGGGCCGTCCAATTAAGAAGCCAAACACAGCTTCAATTTATAGTAACAGTGACTTGGCTACATGTACAAGATGGGTTCATCTAGTGAATTTCTCTGGCGACACGACTTGTGGGTACGTTCGTGCAAACATGCCCGATCCTCTGATCACACTGCGTCACTGAATTGATGGTGACAAATAAGGAATATTCCGCCAGTTCTACATATGCCTACTTACCTATCCCTACTGGTAGGGAAGAAAGGATTTTTTTCCACCTATTACTGCAAGGGGGGGATACTTTTTCACTGTAAAAATCACTCCGAGAAAAGACTTAAACCGCAGCTGTCATTTTTTTTTGCAAATATATACTTAGAATACAATATAACACCTAGACAGAGAACAAACATCTGCGTTCACCACATAAAATTGTGTTCTCGGTGGGGATCTAACCCACGACCTACGTCGTGTCAGTTTGTAAGGTGTATTATATTATTTAGCCATTGTTGTCCCACTGAAGGGCAAAGGCCAACCTTTCCTCTTTCCACTCCTCGCGACTTAGCGCTGTGACAGGCCACGATCGAAGGTCAAAAAGTAAACCTAACAGGGCTTACCGTACTTTATATCAGTGAATTTATAATTAAAGCTATTTTTATTCGTGATTCTCCTCGGTTTTATAAACAATAATAAATATTAATAGTCCATTAGTAGGGTTTACCAATAAATCAGGTTAATCTTTAAAATTTTTGAAACCGTCCCTTAAAACTGTAAATCCTTTAGATACCGAATAAATAAACTGGTAGTTTTAATAAAATAACATACTAAAACAATAGGTAGCTTTTAAGCTATTTTACGCAAACCATTTTGTCTTTTTTATTGTTTTAAATTAAATCGACGCAACCACATATACTTTAATAAACAATCCCTAGGGCGTTTTCAAGTATTCCATGCCATAAAACACGTCATCAGCCAAATCGGGTGCATTCTACAATGATTTACCGATCAGTTATACTGTCCCGAGCAGGCATTGCAAACACGACCAAAGCGTATTATTACTACTGACATCTAACCACACTGCATAACTAGCTTTATGGATGCTCCTGTTATGTCTAGTTACGTTTTGCAGAAAAATCTATTTATTAAATACAGAGTTTAGTACATTTTCAATCACACAGTAGCTTAAAGCCTAAGTTAGATTTGTCTAACCTTCTGGATGCAGCTTTCGTTGTTTATAATGAATAGAGTAAAAGTTACCTAAAGTTATGTATATTAAGTTATTTTATGGGTCAGTTCATGAAGGATAAATTTCGAAAATCTCTAAAGTCGTAGAAAAATCGTTCTTGGCCATGTGGAAATTCACTAGTGACTATGTGGTGACTATCAAATTGAATAAAGTTAAAGGCATAGAAATCAAACATCTATTCCGTGTCTATACTCCCAATATGCCTAGTTTAGTGACGTCAGATATCAGTAATCAAATTTTGGACAAAGATTGACCGTTTGGTAGACTCTCTTACCCCAGTATTCTGAGTAAAATTCCTTACTGAACGCTAGAGTAACCAGAATAAATAGCAACATAAATTTCTAACTCAAATTTAATTCATCCCGAGCTGTATTCTGAAAATATTTTGTTTGCTTGTTTATCCGCTCGGTAGCTCTGCCTTCTGCACCGTAGGTCGTAGCTTCGATCCCCATCGAGAACTAATATTTGTGTGTTAGATGTTTGTTCTCTGTCTGGGTGTTATATTGTATTCTAAGTATGTATGTATTTAAAAAAAAACGTATTTAAGTATTATATCAGCTATCTAGTTCCTATAGTTCAAGTTCTCACAATATTTATTTATTTATACCAACTCGGGTGTTTTTTCTTCCTCAGAGAGACTTCGTTCTATGAGCTGCGACTGGAGCAAAAGCGAGACAAAACCATTTCAAATCAAGCGATAAGTTTTAAAAGACTTCCTTCCTTCTATGAGCTAAAGTTGAAGTGAAGGAAAGTTGAGTGAGTGAATAAAAATACAAGTGTGGATCTATTCAGCTGCAAGGACTCAAGACCGAGTAGACGGACAAAGAGACAAACGAAATTAATCGGGCCATACGCCGACCTAACCCAATCTTCGGCCGAGAAGTTCCAATTGGCCCCGTCTTTTAGACCGCTATAGAATTTGATAAAGTTTGGTACTGAAATAACCAGCTACCGCTATACGACGGTACTAACTGACGTCCGTACTTAAGTTAAAATCGTAAAATACTGTCAAAACTGTTGAAACAAATGTTAGTGCGATGAACATTATGTTGAGAGTGTGGGTGTAGTTTATTAATAGACACTGGCCTCTCAGCTTAATTGGTAGTAGCTTTGCCTTCTGCGCCATAGGTCGTGGGTTCGATCCCCATCGGGAACAAATATCTGTGTGGTGAACGCAGATATTTGTTCTCTGTTTGGATGTTATATTGTATTCTAAGTATATATATTTACAAAAAATAAATATGTATAAATCAGCTATCTGGGGCTTAATCTGGGGCTAGATACTATTGTGTGGATTGTCCATAATAGATTTTTATTGACTTTAGAATTTGCATTCAACACATTTACGTCACAACCTAGTACAAACATTGCAGCACAGGCGTTATGTGACGGTGGCCGTTGTTTGGAGCCCAAAGCTTTCAGTACATTTTGTAGCGTCTGTGTTCGTACTAAATGATAGTGCGACAGCTTTGTTTGAACCAACGTTGTCTTTGCGTTTGATTTATTTGAGTACATCCTCCCCTCCCCCTTTAATATCCTTAAAGATTGATTGGACTTTATAACCTGCTAGATTTATTAAAAGTAGGCCTACCACAAGCTCTGTCTGGCTCTGTCTCTGGCTCTGGTTTTGAGTCTGTGTGAGTGCTCACTAGGTATTATACTGTGTGTGTAACGTTTTGACGTAGGATTTATTTAGCACTCACACAGACTCAAAACGAGAGCCGGACTGAGCTTGTGGTAGCTGAACGATCTGCGATGCCGATCAGTGAGGCGCTTATAAAAGATGACAGCGATATTTGACAGCGTTTCACTGATCGCCATCGCGCAGATATGCACAGGCCTTCAAACGTGAGGTCCACCTTACACGCTAAGTACAAAAAATAGTCAGAATCTGCTTTATAAGACTCATTCAATTCCACTAAATTGTTTTCAAAGGCTTCTTTGAACCTCGCATCGGATTCGAAGACATCAATTTACGTACAATGTCAATTTAGGAAACTGCGGACACAGGGCCTCATTAGGGCGAGCGGTTGCAATTAAGCTGTACGTCTTTTGCAGCTTAACGAGCGCCCAAATTGGACCCCCTTACCGCCCTCCCTGGACACGCGTTTTAAATAAACATTTTGAATGTACAAATTTGGTTTTGCTGCTTTTAATAGCGTGCTCTACTTTGTACTGGAATAACTTTTTTCTATTTCATGTGTGATAACTAATAATATAAGTTTACAAAACTTGAGAAACAGACTTCATGGCCTAACTACTGGACCAATTTTGATGGGATTTCTATGGGACTAATCTGGAACTTTCAGATATATTTTTTTTCGCATCGGCTCATAAATGACAAAATTTTGAGGTAAAAAACATTAAAAAACACAATTGAATTGAGAATCTCCTCCTTTTTAATTTAGAGTCAGTTAAAAAGCAAGAAAAACCTATAAAGTTCTATCCATATTGGGCTTGCAAGATAGATTTAGGAACAAGCAATCTGATTTAAAATTCATACTTAACAACCAGACATAGCACAAACATAAGTTTTCGATCGCAAAAATATTTTTCCTTGTTAAAATTTAACATACAGCGTTCATGGCAGAGCTAAAACTGATTTGTGACGTCTGAGAAAGCACAAATCTTAAAACCCCAGTTACTCGTACGTAGCTTGCAAATCAAAAAGTTGGTTAGTTAGCGAAAGTGTTATCGGGAACGGGTAAGAAGTTGGTATTTCCAGGAGTCTCGTTAGGCGGGCGGGGGCGGGCGGCGGCTGATTGCCGATTGAGCAGCAATTGCCTTGATTGACGGCGCCCGCACGCCTAACGAACCTGCTTTCAACGTGGACGTGCCGGCTACGTTCACTCTCTGCTCTCTATTACTCTCATCTTCATCACAAACATTTACGACTACTTTTTGCATTGCGATAGGAACAGCTTCGGGAATTTGATCCACAATCATAGTGCATACATCTCTCTATTTAAGAATGAATTGGTGTGTATACACAAAAGCAGATTATTTTATACAACTCGCTGATGGAACAAGCATATGGCCCACCTGATGTTAAGTGGTAACCATCTTTGAGTCATTGTCATTATAAGCCTGGAGAAGACGACAGTGGACCAGCCAGGCTGTGCACCTGTGGATCTCTAGTACCAAGTACTAACTGAAGATTATTTGGGGATGGCCACGTAATTTATTTGGAACAGATTCTCAATTTGTAGAAGTTGGTTAATATTTTTAGTTAGTTTGAATTCGGGAACTGTACCGAATGGATCGAAAACAAAAAGGTTTTAGCTGTTATTCGAATTTCGTTAATAATAAATAAGCTTCCAATATTATTTATCAGAAACTGCGAGTTCCATGGTAAGCCCATGAATAGAAAATAGCTTAAAAAAATTAAAATAGTTTTTTAGTATCTCATTTTTTATTAACAATAACATAGCCCGTAAACTAGACTGTCGTAGAGGGTCTACGCAGGTGCTACGAGTATTCGAGTACTACAAGTTTTTTATTCCTGTTCTGTGTTTTTTTTCTGCATACACATAAACGATGTGCATGGTATTCAACGCAAAATAACAAACGCACAAAGCATAACCAGCGATTAAAACGAATTGTTTATTGCCTTCGTTCAACAAAAGAGGCAATAAATCATTATAAAATTCGTTATTAAACCATCTTAATGTTTATTTAATGCTTTCGCCGCTACAGCAAACACGGCGCGTACCTCTGACTAATTTCGTACACACATAGTAATCAGCACGACATCATCAGCGTCTTTGAGGAGCGGGACCGCAATCCATCATATCGAGACAAAAGGAAAACGCCTGTATGCGTGAGAACGCGTTAATTTTGTCAAGGAGTCTCAATCAGGAAAGGCGTGCGGTGTGAAGTCGTCGCGCGCCATACCTGAGGCGCGGGGGTCGACTCGTTAGTTGTTGTTTGCCGAGTGACGCGGGTCAATCAGCAGAGACATGCACGGAACCGCACTTCTTCATCCCCCCGGACCCCACAGCCCCAGAGCACGGGCCCGCTCGTTAGGCCGCGCCGTCTCTGTCAACTGTGAGACGAGCTTTATCGAATCTACGACGCACGACCCGCGACGCGGTCGGCCCACTCTTCGCTCTAGTTTGACTCACAACCGCCGGTAAACAAGGGAAATCAGTGTAAAACGAATTTATGCGAACGTCAAACACAAGCTTAAATTCCAATGCTATTTATGAGATGGTATTTGTAACAATAAATCAGCGTTGGAGCTTCTTGAAAGCGAAAGTCGAGCCTGTAAAAAGCGCATATTGAGGGAGAGTACGGCGGAGATAATTGGATGAGATTCCGTGCATTTGGCTAATTAACACGGGGACGGCAGCTGTGAACCGCCTGAAGATAAGCGACAGGCTACAAACTTGTTGCCCCAGGCGCCATCATCTAGCTATTGACTATTTGATGTACAATTATTTCTGTTTGTATATAAGTTTCAATTAACGAGTTTCAATGCTTTTTCATTACAACCATTTCATATTAATTAATTACGTTTAATTACACAGTTGTACAAATTAAATTACTGAAACTCTGAAGTTAAGTATGCAATAAGTACCAATAAACAACGCATAAAAATAGCTTTAACATTATACCAATTAACCAAAAAAGTTTTTTTTCAGAACAAATTACTTTACAACGCGATACTTTTGTAAAGTGAGGAAAATAAAAACTCGTAATTGGTAGAAAATACCTCAAAGGGCTTTACAAGATCGCATGGAAAAACTGGTTCGTTTCTATTGGAATAGCTACACGGTACATTACCCACGACATATTTATCAATAACACTTATGGTTATTGGCCATTTACGGCCGTTCATTAGACTGTATCAGAAGTGACCACGGCTATGCCTGTCTGCGTGGCAATAACTTAGCTTTCCTAATACAGTATCCGCAGTATAAAACATAGAAGGTTAATTGACAACGGACCTGTTGCAAAAACTTTGTTATCTCCTCCCCAAATTAGTCTTTAGCGACCCATAACAAGAGCAATTTAGCTGGTTTGCGAGCCGTCGCCGCCGATCGGCCGTTGTGTGCAAAACTGTGTACTTTTTGTACCTCTCTCAGGTAGAGAACCGCAACGGTTCAAAGCATTTTTATAACAATGCGCCCGCGGCTTTCTCGGTATACTTTTTTGGGTGCTCGATGCGTTTGACAGACACGCCATTGTCATTGTCAGATGATGGACTAAAAACTGATTAAATCGATGATCAATGGGAAAGATCGATCGGGGAGAGCGGAATCCAGTGCCATAAATGGTACTAATTAGAGGTCTGTAAGAACGCGGGGAGTCTACAGAATCTATAAAAGATGAAGTTTAACTAGTTTAACTTACCTCGTATAGTCGCTTTTGCATAATATCATCCCGCCTTTGAAGTAGAAGGAGCGGCCCATGTCCGCGAGGGCTTGTCCGCAGCAGGTACATTTCAAACAGCCGTGATGCCAGTATCTGTCGAGTGCGTGTAGGAGGAACCGTTCTACGATCTTGCCGCCGCAGCCGGCGCATTCTTTCAACGCCGGGTTGTTGTTGTTGTGGTATTGGGAGTCGTGCCCGTTGGCCGCGAAGGCCGCCTCGGGTGACGGCGGGTGGGGCGAGCTCAGCTCACCGTACCCGTGGTAGTGCGGGTTCATACTCAGCGCGCTCGCTGCCAGCTTGACGGTTAAAGCGGGGACCGCTCGCACTCACACCACGACTACACGCCCTGAAACAAAACAAACATCCACATAAGGAAACTATCTAGGAAATTTACATCATCCGTGATTCGTTCGAGCCTTCTTTATAGGGTAATAAGCTTTGACCTTGCAGAGTTTCTTCTTTTTGCCGGCAATCTTCAGGCAAACGGGTTCGGATGTAGGCCTGCGGGTGGCCGCGCTTATAAAATTTTCCAATTAGCAATTTCATACAATTAGGAGCGGGTGAAGGTGCGGGCGCGGGCACGGGCAAGGAGTGGGGGCGAGGCGAGTGCGTCAACCCGATCCAATTAGCTGGTGGCCGGCGGAGCGACGGGACGCCCGCGTCTCCGCAGCCCTCACGGAAAAAACGGAGCACTAGCAAAGTACCAATTTGGCTTGGTTATTTTTTTTTTGACTACTTATAACTAAGACTTATCTAAATCGCACAATAAAGCTCTGTTAATAGTAAACAAGCCGGTTTTGCTGTATATTCTAGGTAATTCTAACAGAGTACTTGATAGTTTCAAAGTGAGTGCCTCAGTTATAGTAACCTATTCAGTTTCCGTTTGAATATAGATAAGTTTTCAGATTTATAAACTGACAAGTTGACCTATCTAAGTTTAGACAACTCCTACTCGGTTAAATTTGTATAGATTGGTATGATTACAAATAACCAAGACTCATTTAAAACGTACAAAGGAGGTATGTTTGTAGTAAACAAGTTTGTTTTGTTGTATATTCTTCCGAGTAAATCATTATTTCCCAGTGAGTATCTTTGTTAAAGTAACCGTAGTAGAAGTTTAAAAACCTATGCTTCTTCTACTACAACTATAAATGCGAAAGTTTTTATGTACATTAGGGATGTTTGTTGCTCTTTCACGCTCAAGCCAGTGGACCGATTTGGATGAAATCTTGAGCAAATATAGATTGTATCCGGTATTGAAACATAGGCTACTTTTTATCCCGTAAAAATAACAGAAACGGGGAATAACTTCTTTAGCGATGGCACTTATCACCAATAAAGAACCCTTCGAAAATTCGTGTATAGGTCTGTGTGCATGTACCTACTTTTACCTACACAACTGACAGCGCAATGCCGTACATAACAAAACTCGACGAACATACAAGAACTTATATATTATGTTACTTGTTGCTACGGAACCCTTCATGGGCGAGTCCGACTCGCACTTGGCCGCTTTTTTAGGGTTCCGTAGCCAAATGGCAAAAACGGAACCCGTCAACGGAATTCGTCATGTATGTCTGTCTGTCTGTCTGTCCGTCCGTATGTCACAGCCATTTTTCTCTGAAACCGTAAGAGCTAGACTGATGAAACTTGGCGAGTAGATGTATTTTGTGAACCACATTAAGGTCTTTACACAAAAATAGAAAAAAAAACTATAATTTTTTTTCATCGAACCCATACGTGTGGTATCTATCTATGAATAGGTCTTCAAAAATGATGTTGAGGTTTCTAATATGGTTTTTTTTAAACTGAATAGTTTGCGCGAGAGACACTTTCAAAGTAGTAAAAAGTTGCCCCCCCCCCCCCCTCTAACTTCTAAAATAAGAGAATGATAAAACTAAAAAAAATATATGTTGTACATTACTATGCAAACTTCCACTAAAAATAAACTTTTTATTATGATACTTGTTGCTACGGAACCCTTCATGGGCGAGTCCGACTCGCACTTGGCTGCTTTTTTATCCCTACATTTGTTATTTACGACTGTGGGTTATAAAACTTTAAACAAGTAAATTAGCTATCAACAAGCAAGTAACACAGCAATCAATAGATAAGTGTTTGGCTATTTAATATTTTAAACAAGTAACTTAATTGGAACAATCGAAGAAAATGGTTATTCGTTGACATGTGAATTGTGTAAACTCGGATAATGCGTTTAGACACGCGTGCAATTCAATGACAACGGCCATTTCTTTTCTACAAGTTCTTGGGTGCGGACACGAGAGTATCTACTTTTATAATAAACAGTGTGAGAGCAGAGGTTGAGTGAGTTAAGTGAGATTGGCACCTGAACATAGAAAACTTGCAGCGCTTTACCAGTTTGTCATTCATCATTTTTGATAAAACTGCATTAAGTACAAAACGCCCGATGGATGAAGACGTAAGGAATCTCCTTACTGCTTGGGGCTTGGAGGAGTATATCGAAGTTTTTCAAAGTAAGTATTACCACGGTGATTATTGTATTTGGCAGAACTCGTTGCTATCGTGTGTGCTAATTGGTGCTTGAAGCCATTACTTCTACCTACCTACATTAGGTGAAAGACAAAGAATTACCTGGTAGAACTTTCTGCAAAAAAGCCGTAGTTCTGTAATTATATTATGTGCCATAATACCTACCTAACTTAAAGGTACCTAGCACACTATGCGTGGCTTGCCACAGCATCTTTACCGGCCGCGCCGCGCGCCGGGCAAGCCGCAGTGCGCCCGCGGTTGGCTTGGCTCACTAGGTATAGCAAACAAAGTGTGGTGCGTGCCGCTGAACAAGCCGATTTTTTTTTATTTATTTATTTATCCTTTTACAGAAAAAAATCCTGCTTTGAAGGACAACATCTTTGAGCTGGCTAAACTGCGCACCAAGACCAAGGACAAAAATTTGGATTATCTCACCACTTATCAGCATGGTAATTTATTAATTTATTTTTTATATTATTAATATTTGTTCTCGGTGGGGATTGAACCCACGACCTCCAGCGTAGATGGTAGATCTACTACCAACTGAGCTGTCAGGCTGTCAAACGAAAAATGCTCTCATAAGTTTGAACATAGTATTTTATTAATTCATCCTGTTAAGTAAGTAACTACGAGTACTAATATATCTTAATAGCGTTTATAAATTATATTTTCTAATTTTAGGTTCAGAGGAGGCATCAAATATATATAGCTTGTTTGCTGCTTATGCCATCTCTCGTGGCTGTTACAAGTGTTCGGCTGAAGAATAGTCGCAAAAAGATTTGGTGTCCTTCGAAAGCTGAAGCAACTGCTAGTTTTGCACAGCATGTGAAAAACTATTCGGATATCCACAGTGCAATAGCAAGTAAGCGAACAAAGTTTCAAGAATAGACTTACAATGCAACCTTTTATCATGATCGTACTTGGTGATCGTAGGCGAATCTCTTGACAGTATAAATAACTACTTCGTGGTTATAGATAGATGAATTCATCAACACCCTTCCAGCTATTTGCAAAAAGCACAAACTTCGTATTTATAATATAAATGTGGTAAACATAATTGTAACTTACCAGTATGGTGCTTACAAAATAGGGGTGGGTATAATTATAATGTTTATGATCTAAGTACCGATCTCGCATATTGTGCATTTATATGAGAAACTGTATATTTTGCTAAGACTATGTAAAAGAATCTTCATTTACTTAAATTAAAGCCATCATCATCATCAACATGATGAGTAATTTAAATTAAATACCTAAAAAAAAATTTAATGTTTTGTTATCATACAAAATACTTATGTATAGGTAAGTACTCGTTAGACTTATGTTTGTTAAAATATTTTTAAGTACCTATTTCATAAGTTAACAAACAATATTTATGATAAATATTGGTTAATATAATAATTGAAAAAGTTGAGGTAAAAATGACTTTGTACAAATTAACAATGTAAGATTAACTACTCTCGAATGTAACTTTTTATGTTAATTAACGAATAACATATTTGATTCTTCTCTGAAGCATACATCGTTATTTAGTATCGTGTATCTACTAGCTATTAAGAGCGCTTACATCCTTCTATTGCCTTTAAGCTTTTTTTAGAAATAATAATGTTTCTATGTGAGTAACTTAAAAAAAAGTTATATTAGCATTTATAGATATAGGACATCAATCATAATTAGCTTTTAAAGATGGTTACAAAAAAAATCATGAACATATGAATTTACATATATTTTTTTATTAAAATTTTATAAAGATAGCTGATAGATGTAAACGCTCTTAAAAATATTATTTTTAGTTGGTCTAATTTAGAATTTTAGAATTTATTAACGATTGTTGAAGAATTTAAATAAAACTTTATTATTTCATATACATTCTTTTAACTTTGAAGTACGGTCTGTGGGCAAATGAAATATGATCGTTCAGTCCTTTTTTTAAAAGGGTGATTTAACTTTTTCGAGTTCGCCAGATTAACGATCTTTTTCAATTCCCTACATATCAACTTTTCACTAGCGTCAAAATGAAGAACTTTTTTACTTCTAGCCTACTTTAATTGGAATTTTAGCAATGTTGTTTTTTGTTCTGCTGGTTTATTGGGTTGATTAATACTGCTAAATACTTAGCTGCTGGTACCATTTCCGATTGACAACAATATACTTAGTTATGCTACAGATTTTAAGTATGAACGTGCATTGGACTACTTAAAAGCAGCTATCAAACTTAAAATAAAGCTTATTAATATTCATGTCACTTGGAAATGGTAGGTACCTGCAGCTTAGTATTTAGCAGTATTAACCCAATAAACTTGCAGAAAAAAAAACAACATTGCTAAAATAGGTACAAATTAAAGTAGTCTAGAAGTAAAAATGTAGATGGGTTGTAGCGAACCCAATAAACCCGCTTAGGAACAACAAACTAGATGGGTTGTAGCGAACCCAATAAACCCGCTTAGGAACAACAAACTAGATGGGTTGTAGCGAACCCAATAAACCCGCTTAGGAACAACAAACTAGATGGGTTGTAGCGAACCCAATAAACCCGTTGAAGAACAACAAACTACATTGCTAAATATACCGATTCAAGTAGGCTAGAGGTAAATATGTAGATTGGTTGTAGCGAACCCACTCAACACGGCTGAAAGCGCGAGTAACTTTGCTAAGTATACCTATTTGAATTGGTTAGAAGTAACAAAGTATATTGGGTATGGCTATCCAGTGGACACGATTGACAGCGCCGAGTAACTTTGCTAAGTATACCAAAATTTGACAAAGTTACTTTGTTAAACATAGAAACGTTCATTAGCTGTGTTTACAAAGTTGATTTGATAAAATCGACGATTTAAGCTAAGATGCTTGGTTATAATTAACAGAATTACTCGATTCACGTTCACAATTAGCTTTGTTGTCTTTATTAAATTAAAAGGTTGGAAGCTACCTAGCCCAGGTTATCAAATTTGAACCAACTTTCTAGATTAATATTACTAACTTACAGTAGCAAAGATGGCTTGTCTAGCATTAGCAATACACTTTGCAGGTTCCCTCCGAAACGAGTTGCTTTGTTGTAAATAGCAATAAGTTATTTAAATCCAACCGTTACGTTTTTTCCGTGCTGTCGCGTCGCCATAAAACTTAATTAAACGTTTAAAAACAAGTATTCATTAAAGAATAATCAAGCTTATGTAGTCATAAATAACCGGATAGTCCCGCGCGCGGAACGGGCGCCGTAATTAAGACTGCACAGAGTTGATCAAACGCACTGATTTGAAACTACCCTTCATTAAGAGCGCGAGCCGGGCGCGGGAGCTTCCGCGGTGCAGAAACTAATTAAGAATAACGGACGCTTTAAAAGCGTAATTAATTTAGATTGTAATTCTATTTCTCTGAGAGTAAAGTAGACAATTATTTCAGTAGCCCTTTCTTTTGGAACGATTTGCTTTGCTAGATGTAATTTGCTTAATTTCTGTGTCGGACAGAATAAAGGGTTGTAGCAACGTTTGGATTAATATCTTACAGGCAGCGCGTCTGTAGCGAAGCGTAAACAAACAGACGTCCATCCGTTTATTTCTTAGGCCACATTTCGTAGTAAACATTCAGTTACAGTGGCAGTAATTAATCAGTGATTTAAACACGTGGTGGATCACGGATCGATTAACGTCTGAAGCTGCCGTTGGAATATGAGCTGATTGTGTTTCAAGTTTTAATTGGCTGCTTTTAGTTGTGATACAAAACTGAAGAACGTTCAGAAATCCTCACTTGCTCAAGACAGCATGCTAAGGTTTATTTTCGATTGCATTCTCATTAGCAGTGACGGAGGTTGGTAGGGCCCAGTTATTGGCGTGTACCGTGTTGCGTGCCCACTAATGAGCCCCGTCGCGTGCACTCCATAGATAGGACCCGGAATAGGCGCGAACTTAGAACAGCTTTTAATGTCTCTCTTTGGTCAATTTTCTACAAACGATTTTTCGCTTAATTAGGGTTCAACGCGCTCATTAGAAATAGTACCGTTAAAACTTTCACTTTTAAATATTATGCTAGCCCAAATGTATGATTTCTAAAGATAAATTAACTCTCCGTACAAAGGTTTAGGAATTGTGTTCAATATCAATAAAACACCAGTGTTTGTTTGAACTCAATATTACAGGCAAATGAAATGCTTGATAGGACAAATCATATAGATTTGAAACTTTTAAAAGTACATAAAAAACCCCAAGTAAAATCAATGCACGGTAAATAAAGTCTAGTAGGTAAGGCATATTGGTATATGCAATGGCAGTGTAGTTTAAAATTATGTCTTATTTGCCCTTGGGTATAGAGGCCCTCACAGGAACTCAAGCATAGGTGAACTTAGTAAAAACAACTGTTGAAGAGGATCTCTGGTTTCTTCAGAACTCGGTGTTCGGAAGCTCAATTACTCCGAGCCTGAGGTTTGACAATAATGAATGTACTACGCAGCGCTCATAAATAAAGTAGAATTTTGTATTTGGAACGCGATATACAATGTGCATAATTACTTAAACTTACATATGTCTATACTAAAACAGGACGGTATAGCGAAAATAAGTTTTATGTCTATTGAATCAAGGTTGGTAATGTTAGTGTTTGTCGGTACGTAAGTTGCGTGTTAGGAGCAGGGGTGGCTTGAGAACCGACAGGTGCCATTTTCATTATTCAAGCCCCATTGATTGGATACTTTGTTGCCGTTTAAAAATCTTATTAGCAACCAACTGCCCGATAACAAAGCGATGAGCCCCCGCTATTTGCAACTTAAGTGATTTTTTTCAATTACAACGATGAAATTTCGAATTTTTTGGGCCGCGAAACCGTTCGTCATTCTGGTTAGTGGATGTTTGTTTCCGTATTCTTTGCTCAGTTAAGTGGTGCCACTAAATGAGGTGACAAGGCATATTATGACGCAGCCATTTACATCTAAAATCATAACGATAAAAACATATTATTATCATGAAACGTATGAAGATACCATGACAAATACAAAAATTCAGATTGGTTAGCACGATGTATTCTAATTAACTTCACATTTTTCTAAATGACACCCGTGCAAAACCAGAGCGGGTCGCTAGTAAAAATATATATCAACGTGTCAAGCGTCACGCAAAAAGGGCCCGCCAGCGGCCTACTTGCGGAGCCAGTCCGACGATTGTGACGCTTCCGATTGGCACAGATTTGGATCAGTTCAGCTATCTCTAGATCGTTTCCAACAGTTAGCAGATAGCTCAACTGTGCGTGTGTACTTTGTAATTGAATTTTACTTTTTTAATAATTTATGTTTAGCATGTGTTTGTGTACTGTACCATCGCATGGGTCACTCTCAAACCTCTCAGTTTAGTACAAAAGCCGCCACGGGTAACGTAATTAAGACGCAACCGCCAGTGGAATTAAACGCAAAACGGAATGAGAATGTGAGCCTAATTAAGGCCGCGGGAGGAGGGGTGGGGGTGAAACTCCCCCTTTTCTTATGCTGACTGTTGCATCGGAAATGTCACTGGCGGTGCATCTTCAGGCACTTATTCGTTTATAAAGCGATTGTGACACAACACACACACAAACACAGTTTTTACTAGTTCGGGAACCTATGGATTCAATCATTATACTGTACCATCTTTATGTTAATAAAGTTATTTTGTATTTGTATTTCTGAACTCCTCCACGTATCAATTAAATAAATTAACAACAGCGAATAATGCCTTGCGCACATCTTAGCGTTCTGCGGTGGCTATAAATATCGCTGTCATATTTGACAAAACCGCGGGTTTCCTCACGATGTTTTCCTTCACCGTTTGAGAGCACTAGCATTGTGTACAAACATTTTTTAAACAGAAAATTCCATTCATCATAAATACGCCTGGATTCGAACTCACGACCTTAGGATCGAAAGGTACTACCGTTAGACCACCAGAGCTCGCACTGACTCATACAGCGCTTAATAACTGACTCACATGACTGTAGCTAAAGTATAGATACTTTCCATCAATTTTCCATATTTGTAACTGGATAAAGAAAATTAACCTAATCCAAGCATTATGCGCCATAATTGGTAGTAATTCTCGATTGAATCCAATTAAATAGGCCATTTGTTTAAATAGAATATTGAGACAAAGCGAGGACATTGCAGTGAGTAATAAGATACGGCAAGGCTTAGCATTGACACGCAATTAATTGGCACAATTACTTAATAACCACACAAAGGTTTTATCAAGGATGTTACGAAGCTTCGACTCAAACTCCGATAAATCGGAACTTCCGATTGATATTTCAACTCCGGTTCTGACACTTTTAAATTGCATCTGAGGTCAACGCATTATAGTTCATTCATTTGAGTTAATTTGCTAACGATTGTTTCTGAAAACATGTTTTATTTAGTATTTTCAATGCCTTGCCAATTTGTTGGTTAGTTTTGAAGCAGTTCATCTACGCGTTCTGCGATGGCAATAAGTGAAACGCTGTCAAATATGACAGCGATATTTTGAGTGACAAATGCCTTAATATTTACGGGTCGGTTTCGATGGCATTAATGGTGCCCGTAATTCAATCGTTATATTTAGGCAGATTAGTCCAGATTCAGAGGAACCCAAGGATTAATGCAGATCGATATTTTTTTTCCTACAAACAAAAAAACAGCCATCATACCCTTACACTATTCAATTGTCTAAGATCATACCTAATCCCATACATGATTTTACCGTAGCTCATGCATATTTTTCATAACTAGAAAATTATGCACAAGATTTTCAAGGATCAGTGAACTTTACACATACTTTACACCTATTTACTACAAGTATGTAAGTAGGTACACACACACATTTAGTTCAACATCGAGAATAGTTGTCAAAACAAGAAACAATTATTTCTAGTTCTATTTGCATGTGCGTTCTCGTTTAAAAGTTCTCATGATTTCTACAAAATTATCGTAAACTGCGCTCATTATCCGTTATTAGAATGAAAAATAATGATCGTAACAATGTGTATGAAGTGGGAATGGTACATCGATCAAACGGTTTTGGTCTTGGAGGAATAATATCTATACGTACTACGTACGTAGGTCTATATATTGTGGACAATCCAACACTATCTAGTCCCAATTTGTTTTATAAATCCATACGAATACAATATAACACCGAGACAGAATACAAACATCTGTGTTCACCAAACAAATATTTGTTCTCGGTGGGGATCGATCCCACGACCTACGGCGCAGCAGGCAGAGCTACTATAACTGAGCTCAGGCCAGTCAAGTTGTCAAATTGTAAAGTATTCTAGGAGTGGCGATAGACTTGCAGCCTGCCACGGGTAGTATACAAATTAATACAATAAAAGTATGCGTCAAGTAATTTTTGTATGAATAAAAATAACTTTTTTCTGACGGCATGAAACCAAAATACATGGATACCCTTAGGTTTCAGAATTCTATGGCAATATGACATAATAGAATACAATATAACAACGTTCGGACCCCGTTTGTAGCTATATTTACAATTCGTGAACAAAGTTAATAATATATTGACCGACAGCACAAACGTTCCAATTTAAAAATTTATTACCAAACTTTTTTGAAATTGGAACGTAACAACTTCATAGTGTTCTCATACTGGACACACCTAAGCACGCTCTGTTTTATCGTTACTCTGTGGGTCTTGCGGCCGGTTTGAGGTCACGCCGGATGAATGCCGGGCTCCATTAACGGTCATTATATGCAAATAATATTACACATTAGCTTGTACCGAGGTAATGCGAATACTATAGCTATTATATCGATTCTGTAATGAGCTTTTCAAAGCTTCGACGACCGTTGCATGTTGGGTGATCTAACTGAGACGAAAGCTGAAGTTTTTCAATGCTTTGGCGATCTTATACGCATTGAGTGATCTAACTGAGGCAAAATAAGTTTTTTCTTAGCCTTTGTTGTCCCACTGCTGGACAAAGGCCTCCACGAAAGACTTCCAGTTTTCCCTATCCCAAGCCTTCACCCACGGCATCGTGGATGACCGAGAAAGCGTTGGCGAGACGATCTGGATACCTTCGGAAGAAAGCAGTAAGTAGTACTTTTTAAACTTTCGCGATCATACATACGACACATACTGTATCTATTATACGTGTATGTGTCGCGTATATTACCTTATTTCATTTATTTTCCCGAGACGTTTCGGCTATGTTGCAATAGGCTTATTAGTCACGGGAAGACTGTTATTACCCGTGTAATAGATTAAGTATGAAAGAAGCTCAGGCTCAATTCCCGTACCAGGACAAAATGATGAGAGCCACATTGGTATACCAAAGGTATAACGAGTGATTGAACGCAAAGTTACTCACCTAATGAAGCATGACAATTAACTCAAAAAGTTGGAATCGTGTCCGATTGGATAAAATTAATCAATGGCAAGCCGGGTCCCGATCTGGCCGAACGTAGGTTATTCCCAACACTACCCACTATTTATTCCTACCAACATCAAAATGATTCTCATAAGTATTATTTAAAAAAACCTGGTTGTGCTATTTCGATTGTTTTGTATAAGCACTTAGTCTTGTTTGGGCCTGAGCCCAAACAGTAAGCAGAGCTGGGAGTAAACTGTTACGGGTCTCTTTTCAGAGTAAAACGACCGAAACCGTTGGGTGATGATTGAACACTGCTTTTATTGCACTAATTACATATTATTGACAAAACTAAGGCAATGCAAGCTAAGCTAAATTATTTATTGAGTTCATAGTGAATGTAAGTTGCGTTAGCTTGTACAGCATTGGCTTACCTGCCTACTAGTCATTTTCTAAAAAAAATATGCACCTAACCTAGGTATAAATTCCTCTTGATCTCGAAGGTTACCTAATTCAATATTTTAGTATAGTATCGATATTTTATGTATCTATTCAGCATTAGGTACAGATTGAGATGTAAAAATAACCAAAACCACTGGGTTGACAATTTCACGAAGTACCTCCCAATAGCTTATTTAACGTGATATTTCTAAGAGACCTGAGAACGCATAAAGAACCTACATTTTAAAACAATTTGGAAATCACTGGTCTTAGTTTGATAAACGAGGGATGTCAGTGGAGCACGTTAGGAATGAACCTAGTCCGGTCCGTCGCGTCAATGAAATGGATATTTTATGTTCCCGTGGGCGGAGTGGGCTCCAATTTGTCCGCAGTTTTTTAATTAGTATGGATGGATGTGAGAGAAAACGAATTGGATTTATGTATGCGTTTATGCATTGCAATTGGGAAAAATAAACTGATAATTTGCAAAACTATGATAGGTATAGTTATGCTATTTCAAATATACCCCAGTAAGCTTTCAATTGAAGGATGGTAACATAGACTTTTTTATCTTATTTTTTATTTATAAAATGATATTCGAGCGTGGAAGCCTAAAGGCCCGCCCACGTCAAGGCGATGGCGATCAGTGAAACGCTGCCAAATATTGCAGTCATATTTGACAGCGCTTCACTGATCGCTATCGTAGATCGCAATGTGTGTTGATTAAAGGCTTTTTCGTTCTATTAAAAATAATTCAAGCGTGAGTTTGTGTTTTTTTACTTAGAACTGAAACATTATAAGAAATATAGAATGTAACGACTCAACTTGCGTGATTTTTTCCTACAACTTGAGGTAATGAATGTTCAAAAATAGTTTTTTTATACATATACCTACCCTTCGACGACCAATTTTAAGACGAGAGGTATAGTGATGGTCAGTAATAAGTACCATATTATTTTCTTAATAAGGCCTATCTACTTCTACATAAAAATAACTGCAAGAACATAAACTTATAAGACCTAGCGTGTTTAAGCTTTCAATAGTAGACAAAACCAGAAAAAAGCTAACAATAACCAATTTATAAACCCATTATAAAAACGGAATCATTCAGCGTGTAATACTCACATTCTGTCATCTGTCACTGAAGAATGTTAAATGGTTAAATTAATGCATTGTCGATCGCAATCACTCGTTAGCGACAATTTTGTCTCACTTATATGCTGTTCTGTCAAGTGAAACAGGTGATATGGTGAAAAACAAACAGCTGGCAACATTACCTACAATGTATTATTGAACCAACACTAGTTTATAAGTAAAAAGTAAGGTATTCGATGATCAAAGTTCGAAAGCTCATTCGAAATTCAAAATGTAGGTATAATGACGTGGAGATTCTACCAAAAATGGCTGCGTGTCAAAAAGAATTAAAATTTAATTTTAGAATATCTAAAATTCAAAAACTATTGTAAAGATACCTGTAAGCAGTTTCTTTACGTCAATTTATGTATTTGGCTCTCTGTCAGAAAGTGTTTATTTTGAGTGCTTTTTAACATTTTGTTTCATTATTTAATGTCAGTTGTACACTCTGTTTGACAGTTCCCGCAAGTACCCTCACAATGTCATCGACCCCGGTAAATAAAGCTAATACACACACTACAATGCATTATTGTAAGTATTCATTCTTATCTAATTCACAAACACTGATAAAACTTCCCATTGAGTTCATCAGTCATTGCACTTTAGATATTGCGTAAGAAAGATAGGTAGGTACCCCTTTTATATTAATCATTTTATATTATTTTATACTACAGTTCAGAATAGATATGACTACAGGTTCAAAAGGTCTTTCAATCAAATTTGTTTATCTCATCAAATGTCGGTTCTTTGTGGGAATCGAACTCACCTGTAGCGCGGAAGGCTACTACTAATTGAAATGAAATTATTTATTGCCCTATATTTTCGAGTAGTACTAAAGTGAGAACTACACACAGGTGCTTGAAACTTGTAAGCTGTGGTGGTCGCGTATCTTTGGTTGCAATCAAAATCTAGTCGCATTTTTAATTTTGACATCTTTGAACTTCGATTGCAATTAATAACAGATTGAAACCAAACCAATCTTGGGCAAGGAACGATTGCAACAAGATGTAATGTTAACTAGTAAATCCAGATTGTACTCTTCTTTACACTCTTAATAATTCCCTGCCTGACACTAACGGCTCGCTACAAGTCTCTTGTCACTGTCACTTTCATGTCAACAGATAGAGATGAAAACAGACAACGGTCTGCTAAGATAAATGATTAATTTATAGTAGTCATTTATCTTACCAATATGAATATACCCATACTATGAAGTAAACAGTTAGCAATGAGTGGTTGAGATGGTACCGTTGCTTGCATGCGTTGTCAACCGCAACATTGAATTGGGTAGATGAACTCAAACCGTCTTGTTGAGATACCGATGTCAATATAAAAAGAAGTCGTTTTCTATTCCAGTAATAAACTTAACATATTCAATTTATTGCCTTCAATTTGAACACAGATTTTTGTTCTCTGGCTTAATATTAATGTGTGTAAATATTGTATTTAAAAAAATGCATATCAATAACATAATATATGGTTCCCATCATTCAAGCTCTGCTTAGTTTGGTGCTAGATAGTGTTGTGTGAATTGTCCACAATATTTTTTATTTGTTCTACGGAGTTCAGCATAAAGTCGATAAGTTTTCGTCATGTAAATGTAACATATTTTAACACGGGTATTTATCGCGTATATTACCTTATTTATTATTTTTTTATTTATTTATTTTTAGCCTGGGTCGTCCCACTATTATATTACCTTATTTTATTTATTTTGCCGACGACGTTTCGGCTATGTTGCAATAAGGTTGCAATAAGGTAATGTACGCGATAAATACCCGTGTAATAGTTAAAATAAGTTTTATGATCGCGAAAGTTTAAAAAGTACTAAATTGAACGTTAATAAGCCCAATCGTTTTCTTAACCGTATTCAGACAACGGTCATGTCTGATGCAGACATTTATTAATATAAAACGATTAATAATCTTTGATCAATCTGATCGCTTGAAGCCATTTGTATTATAAAAGGTCCAATTACAACGAATGTAGCTAATTTCAATCAAATACCTCTAATTAGCTGACATGGAGCGTTCTTTGTGTTGCCGCTTAACAAATTGTTCAATTGATGTTGTTAATGGCCTGCCTGTGGTACAGAAGATAATTGTACTATCTATAGAAGTTTCACTTCCATCACATGAAAATTGGCATGATTTTAGGAAAGAATTATAATAATGTAAAGTCAAAGTAAATTTATTGCTTGAAATGCGTGTCGAAAAGATGTTCAATCATGACAGGTAATGTCCAATGTATTCTGCTTATATCTAGGCATGCAATATTGAAATTTACAAGGAAATTTCTTGAAAATAATTAAATTAAAAATAAAACATTTATAGTGATTCAGGGCAAAAAAAATAAAAAAGAATAATTCCAATACAAAAATCAAAAGGCAAAAAAAGAAGTCAGAGGTACATAATTAATATAAAATTAGGTTAGCATACAATAAAGGTTACCTATTTTAGAAAGATTTGTCATTAAAAAATCATCAAATTGTGTAGTAGCTTTTGAATAAAAGTAATGTTCTTGTACTACGTATAAGTTGTAGGTCTTATTTAACAGAGTCTCTTATTTGCTCCTCCTTGGCTTAAGACTTCGGGTACCTATAACTTGCGTAAGGTTTTTTTTGCAATACAAATTGTGAACGTTCAAGCAATTTAGAGCCTAGTGCTAGTGCATTATAGTTGATTTTACATAGAATATCGATTACAAGTGAAGAAGATCGCCCTGTGATCTCATTATTAGGAGTCGATTAACTACCAAGCAGTCACTACATCGATACTGCATTGATCAGATAAATCTGAATAGTGTCAAAAGTGAGACAAAAAAAATACAATTTTATTGTAAAGTTATAAGTGTTTCTGATCTGACTGTGACTACCCTCTTCAGACATTCTCAAAGTATCCTGATCTCGTACGCATTTCCTATACATTATGTATCGTGCTTCTCTTTTGCTTTACTGAGTGTAATGTTTGAGTAAAATAGTAGATCACTTCATATTTTACAAATCAAATAAGTAACCTCAAATAGGTATAATATAAAACAAATTATTCATATTTGCTTTTGAAAGCACTTCCTCCCAGAATGTAAGACCAAGTGACAAACAACCTCATTAAAATATACTTACCGTCTCTGATCTATGCCACAATTGCCCCCACGATTCGTATAAAATCAATTTATCAAAGCCAAACGGGGCATTAAAATCACCATTACAGACTGACGGTCGTGTCTTTGATATTAATATAATGACTTAAACATTGAAAAATCGCCGTGGTTTCATAACAAATGGCCAGACATTGATTGTAATCGTGAATCTGGTTCATTACTAGCTCATTAGTTCTTAAAGCCCATTGCAGACGATCAGCTTTGAGGCAAGTTTTTTTCAATATAAGTTTTTTACATAGGAGTCAAAACTCATAAAATTTAATCATGGTAAATATCCTGTTGTGTCAGAAAAATAGTTGTTACATAAGTTTAAAAAAAAATGAGTAAGCGACTTCGTAGCCAAACTGCTAAACTGATTTTTATGGAATTTCTATGACACCAATCTGGAAGTATTATCGATCAGATAAAACAAGATTTTTTTAAATCGACTCATAAATGATGGAATGATGCGATAACAAACATAAAAAAAGCAAAATACGACCGAATTGAGAACCTCCTATTTTATTTGAAGTCGGTTAAAAAATCACCGAATATAATGTAAGTCAAAAATATTTCTTGTTCTCGTGAGTGTCGAGAATCACCCTCTCTCGGGTTAACCAACTAGTTATGGGACACTCTGTATAAAAGTTCCGTCTGTTAGGGGCTTTAGAGTCGTTAAGTCATCGCCCGAGGCCACGCAGATGTCAATCTGCCTGCTCAAATATTTTTGTTTTCGAACTAATTAAAGTAGCTACACCGCTTGTTTTTGTTATAAAAAGAAAGAAAAAACCTAATTTAATTTAAGTACCTATGTTTTCCTCAATTAATTACTACGCGTGTAACTTTAATAGGTTACGTAGCTATGACACAAATAAATTATCGGGTCGGTATTATGTCGAATCATAAAAAATCCCATGTCCATACTTATTGATTATTCTACTTTAGGTACTCACATTATTATAACTTTTAGTTTTGGTAGGTACTCAAGTCTCACTAGCCATGTAATAAAAATTATATTTTAGAATAGGGCTGTCAAGTGTTATTCTGTTCAAAAATTAACAAGGTAGGTATAATACGCACTTTTGACACGTAAAACCTAAAAATACTTTTGTCTGTCTGTATTTGTGTGTGCACGCTTCAACACCGTTTGACGAGGGCATTAAAACTTTTATTGTACTATACGGGATAATAAGTCCGTTTTAACATTCTGTTTGATGGACATTTTGATTCAATGTCTGACAGTCGCCAGGTGGTCTCTGGCATAGTACAAAAATAAACAGAGAGTCATCGTAAATAATGTGTAGCGGGTGATCGATTGCGAGCTAACTACGTCAACCATTATACCTGTGCCTTAGGTTAGTTTGAAGTGATTTTGTTCATCATCAGCCAGAAATTTCAATGTAATGTATGGATCGGAGTGTTGGGCAACAAAAGGGACGGAAGAAAAAAAGTGCACGTGGCAGAGATGCGAATGATGAAATGGAGGAGTGAATGCAGAGGTGACGGCTGACAGAGGAGGAAGACATGTTGTGCCAACCCCGTATAAAGTGGGATAAGGGCAGGAAGAAGAAGATCAGCCAGAAGTTCACTGCTGGACATAGGCCTCCTTGATACATTTTCAGGAAGGATGATTTTAGTTCCCATCGACCGACGTGAGCATTTAATAGTAGGTAAAACATGCAATTTGTTGATTTTCGGGTTGTCAGAACTTACACTGTATTAAGTATGATAGAGTAGGAGGAAGTAGTATGGAGGAGTGCCCTAACAGGTGTTAGAGCACTGCTCCATACTCACGCGCAGGTGGACGCTGAAAGATTTGACTGACGTCACAGAAAACGCAATTGATGTGGCCCATTTCTAGACAAACACATATAGGAAAAATATTATCATGGACACGACGAAGTAAGTATGAGGAAAACTGGTGCTGGTGATTTTTCTATCATAAAATCATTTGGAATTCGAAAAGCTCATTAATTAAAAAAAATTACATAGGAATATAGTGCTGAGTAGATTTTGTGCTGCTGTATTGTTTACATTCATAATGGGCGTGCAAGAAAAAAAAAGGTTAGTATTTGAATTTTAGAACTTCGTTTGTATTATTAGTTGAATGACCCCCTTTCGGATGTTGTTTTTCTGCTTGTTGGTTTTACTATGGCATTTGCCCCTGACATTACAATGGCATGCTATGAATGATACAAAGAATTTAAATTATCTTTCGGCTGTAAAATAGTCGGTTAGTAGAGCGTAATATTTTTGTTACTTAAAATATACCAAAATTGTACAAGAATCGCATAATGAAGACGGCTTCAAATCTTTTTCCAATTCATTTTTCCTGAAAATAAGAACTATAAATAGATTACGCTGATGGACATGAAAAAATTGTAGCAGCTGGGATAGTTTATATGTTTGGCCATTCAGTCAAAACGACGCTTCAAAAATAAAAATTAAAGTCAAAGTCACAAATGTCTTAATACAAAAAAGTACGTTTTCCCATAATTTAAACCCTAGACCAAAGTTTAAATCTTAAAATAATTGTAGTGTTATTTGAATCATTGTTTTACACGACGGACGTAGCGAACGACAACTAAAACTCCAATCCTAGGCAACGTTCCAAAACGTAAAGGTGTTCCAAAAAAACGAGTGTAAGCAAACAACTGGCATAAATCTAGAACAGTAATGAAGCGTTATTGGTATGATAATAAAAGCTAAATTGATTAGCGGTGGTCCCGGTGTCCCGGAGCAGGTAGGCCGCATTCCGACCCTTCCCCCCACCCCACCCCGCAAGACGAGACGGGACGTACAAACTGCCACCTCATCTGTGACATCGGGTCATACCTACTGCTATCTGATCTGTGACATCAGATCATACATACTGCTATTTTGTCTGTGGCATTTGGACGGGACGGGAATGTTTGTCATAATCTAATGCCAGAGAATTACATAGTTGTATGATACAAAACGAGAGGAGAGAAACTTACAGATAGGAACGGAGATAAATGATATATTCGTTTTAGGATAGGTATTTATTTAGGTAGGTAATGATATAGAATCATTTATTGATGTTACAGATAAACAAAATATGCAAGAATGCATATGAAAATTGGTAATAAACAGTGGTGATTTTACAACCAGTACAACTATTCAAACGTCAGTATTTCCGGAACGTTACAATTTAGGATTTTTTAAGACAACAGTGAACAGGTGGATTATGGCTAAGCATGCTCCATCTTAGGCTGCATCCTCACTTTCCATCAGGTTTGATGGCAGCTAAAGGCTTAGCTATCTATGTTAAAAAATATATCGAACGTAGCAAAGATTTGACTGGAAACAAACTTCCTTGTTTTACTTTTAGCCCGCGATCAGACCTAAACCAGACACATAGTAAAATAAACAACGCCAAACAATAACAGCGACGTGTGAAGAATACCCGAGAAAACATTATAAAAACTTTTAAATAACAAATATATTTTTTATTTATAAATATAAACATGTCTAACATGTTGATTAATTTAATCACAGTCTGGCTAAAATTGAGAATAGATTTGTTGAGGGATAAAATCTCAGATCAAATATCACACTGACGTTTTTGATACATAAAATATCACAAAGATATTTTATTATATATTTTAATATGATATCCTAGTTCTTTTGAACCAGAGTGTTGTCAAAGAGCACTTTTTGAACTTTTTGGTAAAAGCTACGCGAACTACCAATAAAAAAAAGCATTCGGTATTTCTTTACTCAATATTTTATAAGACAATCTGTGCAAGTGTAAGGTACTTAGCACAGACAAGTTTATTAGTCTGCTAATCGCAAAATAACAATATCTGCCGATATTCCGACTCAGATATCTTGCTCAGAATGTTCGAAGTGAAATATGCATCTGCAAACCTATTTATTTTATTGTGGTGCGACAGTGACCATTTTAAAGTGAGACGCGTATGCGTAGGTGTTACATATCCTGCGAGCTAGTACAAGCTAGTGGCCGAATTCGGCTTCGATTCCGGCTAAAACTAAGAAAAAACTGCGGACGTTTTAGGAAAGGCATTAGGGAATCCCTAGACATGCCAGGCATCCCCTCGGATTCCTTCAAAGTGTTTGCTATCCTAGATTTGTAGGTAGTTCTATAACTAGTCACAGATTTTCAGATTTTATTTCCGAAATAATGTACTGATCGAAGTAGATTTTGCGATTAAAAGGTGAAACATAATCGAAAACTACTGTGGAAAGTTTCGGTCAAATACGAAACCGAAAATGTTGCTGGACACTACTAAAACTATTAATTTAAGGCCGGTCATAAAAATACTACTAACACATTTCCTACACTTTGATTCGACCTGTTTATGCAGATCAAAGCCGAAGGAAATAAAGTTTATCTAATCTTCCATCATAACTACGTAAATTTCTCAGAATAAATGACTCAGATCACGTCTGCAGCCATGTTTATTTTCGCGTAGAAACATTCATTACACATTGATTTCTAAAATTAAAAGATTATTGCTAACTCTGCTTCTGTGACATTCGTTTCAAAATTTTGAATACTATCCACTTGACACTGGCAGATTGATAGACAGGACATAAATGGAGACTTTGAGAATAGTTTTTTCACAAGATAATAATTATTGTGGTATTATTAATGACTGCCGACTTGTTTATAAACTATTTTTATTATGTAATCACCAGACATTGGCTAAATTGACCGAATGGACAGATGGCATTAATTAAGAAGAAGAAGAAGAAAATTATTGAACTATTGAAAAATTTAATTAGTGAATTGTAGTGAACTTAAATTTTTGTTCTATGTCTGGGTGTTATTTGTATTCCAAGTATGTATTGACAAAAAAAAGTGCATATTATGTGTTTTATTAGCTATATGCTCCCATAACATAAGCTCTTAATTTGGGGCTAGATAGTGTTATGAAGATTGTCCACAGTTTTTATTTAATTTTATCATAACATTACTTTCACTATGATCAAAAATTATAGTAAAAATTATGTATTTAGAACGTAGTAAAATTACAGTACAACAATACTGAATAGAAATGTTACGCTTGTAATGCAAGTGTGACAATGAGCGTCGAAGAAGTGTGAACAGCTGCTAATCATCGTGACACGCGGTCGCTAATTGTTCATGATTAGTGCTGCCTTATTACGTAGTTCGCAAGAAGTTTGCGACTACCGTATAGGCTTTGCCGTCAAACGTCACTTTTTGTTCTATGAAGGTGGCATTTGGAAAATGAAAGCATTCAGAGTTGAAGCTAACACTACCTCAATTCCATTGCCCGTAGCCTTGCAAGATGCTGGTAACCTGAAGATGTAATAATCTTCAGCGTGATTGCTTTCGTACCCTTTTCGCTAACAGGTCGCGAGTTTCGTAATAAGAAGCGGTGTAATGAGTGGGCACTGTCGTATCGTCTGTGTCAGTGATCGTAGTGGAATGGTGTCACATTGTGGAGCGCGAGAGATTCGCGCGTCTTGACACATTGACAGTGTTTATACTTTCCAGTGAGTCATCTTTATATGTTTAGTTATTTTATTTTGTAGAGAAGTTGTTTTTTTTATAGAACTAGCTGATAGAAAACGAAAATATATTATATTATACTTTGACTGGCCGCTCAGTTCATTTTGTAGCCTTCTGCGCCGTAGGTCGTGAGTTCGATCAAAAATTAATATTTAATGATTTCTATTATTTTTTATTGCTCAATCGTTACCATCACAACAGCTAACAGCTAGTTTATAAAATAAGAATAATTATTTATTTTTATTCCCATACTACGCGCTGCTGCATTCAATTATTTACATTGTATATAGAATCGTGCTCCCGTGTCATGTCAGTAACTGCTATCACACCTTTAATTATGTAATTTCCACTCTTACTAAGAACGCGTACTTTGTAACTAATCATGCTCAAGGTCATTGCGGTACTGCAAGTTTCTTACATTGTACACCATAGTTCGCGTGATGGCATCCCAGCCTCATGAATGAACAGACTCCATTCAACCAGTTTGGTCGCGCACTGATTACTTTCTGGCCACTTTTAATCTTATCTACTACACTTGGAAACTCCACGTGAACTTGAATCGGAAACTCATCGGCCCGTTCCACTAGGGATGCCAGTGTTGCCACTTTATACAAAAAACTGGACATATCTGGCGGAACTTTTTCTTTTTGGGCGTAGGGTTTTAGTTTAATGTTTAATCTTCTGAGAGGATGTCTTGTCCACTATGTTGGGGACGCTAGGACGCACAGTAATTTTTTTTCTAACGTACTCGTATTAAAAAACTAATCTAACGTTCTCGTTCAAAGATTTGTTCAAAGTATTTTGTGTAATTTCTGATGAAAAAATGAGTTGATGTGAAATATAGTAAAGAGCTCGTATTCGAGCTATGTTCAAATTATTGTTCTCCTTTTCTCTTTACAAATTCGCGAAAGCAATTTAAATGCTCAATACTGTAATGGTCTTTGGGAATGAAACGTTTTCTATAAGTTTGAATTATTTGATGATCCGGTAGCGCTGTAAGAATCGTCAATCATCCATACGAAAAAAAAAATCAGCAGAAGGCAACGTTGCACTGCATGTGAATGAGACAAAATAAATAAACAAGCTGGCAACCCCATCCAACTAAAAAACTGACCATTGCCTTCCTCTTCCATTCACACCTTTTTACGATGTTTTTGTGAATGAAGTCGTGTTCGGGATAATTATTGAATTTCGTCGATTCGTTACGAATATCGATGAGCCGGAAGCCCATCGCTCGGCTGATTGCGTTGCTGATCAAATTCCAACGTTACCAAAAGTAATTTTATGGTTTTTAAACCGAATCTTATAGATATGAAAAACATATTGCTTGTTAAAGTAAAGATCTTTTGAATTGACAATCTATGTAGAAGGAGTAGTATAGAAGCGTAGCAAGAAAGCAAACAAGAAGATTTGATTTGTTTGATTTTTGTAAAGTGAATAATAATATTATTTTCTTTTACTGGCTTACCTACACAATACAATACTTTAAATGATACAAAAATGAAATGATTTATGAAAAATAATGTCTACTTTTAACCGACTTCCTATCAAAAAGGAGGATGTTCTCAATTCGGTTGTTTTTTTTTTTTTTATGTTTGTTATCGCATAACTTCGTCATTGGTGAGCCGATTTTAAAAAATATTTTTTATCTGAAAGGTACTTCCAGATTGGTCCCATTTTAATTTTATTAAAATCGGTGTTGCCATTATTTTTTAATATTTTTTTAAATGTTTGTAACTGCATGCCTCCGTCATTTATGAACCGATTTAGAAAACTATTTTTTTATTTAGAAGGTTATTCTTACGTCCACATTGTCCCAAACAAATTTCATTAAAATCGGTTTAGCCGTTGGGCAATGAAGTCGGTTTCTCTAGTTTTTTAAACTTATAATAATTATATTTTATTGTATTATCGAAAATAATAAATACTTTATGCGAGCAATTTTAAAATTCCTGCACTTAAAATATCGAGTTTTGTACAAGGTGCAGTTGGGTGTTGGGTGCCCGGGTGGGTATTAGAAGGGCATTATAAAGCGAATCAGTGGTAATAACGACGGGATCTAATTAAATTGCCGCCAATAATAATGGCGGTCCCCTACCGGCGTCCCCTCGACATTTATTATTCCTGCTACACAACGCGGGAATAAGATGTAGTGCGACACAGCTTAGCGGATCAATTCGGTTAGATTTTTTTTGAATTGAGAACATGTTGCGGAATATTTGTTGATAATAACACAAAGCTGTCTAGTATCGATCTAAGCTAAGCTTATATCTACTACATATAAGACGGAAGGACCACTACTGTACCAGCACTTAAAATAATAATAAACAAAAGAAGTTACTGACACAAAACAAAATTTTAGGGAAATAAATTCTAACTCGTATTTTACAAGCATAAGAATAAAAAGTCAGACTAAATTCTAAAAATAGACTAAATTGAGTAATGCCACAATTAAATAAATATAAAAACAAGTTGACTCGATAAGTTCCAGTACGTAGCGCCGAGTGTGGTACCTCCGAGCTATGTCGCACTATATCTGACATATTACGGAACAAAATAAAAATGTTTTGAAACTCTTTCCGAAGTGCGAGACCGATTCAGACGTGTGTATTTTTAGAAACATGTCTGATTAGTGGTAGTGGGTCGGGACTTGGGAGCCGAGGCCAATTAAATAGCATCTGCTACAAATCTTTAGGCACGTACATATTTGTAGGTAACTAGCAGATGCCACGGATCAAATTCAACTTAAATTTATTAACCTTTTGGAATGATAAAATTCTGCGCGCCTAAAACAAGTTTGTGTAGAAAAAGCTTCTATACCAACTTTGACAGCCACTTGAACCCAATAGCGGTACGTAATTTAAAAAAAAATGTTTCTTAGTGAAGCAGCTGAAAACATTAAAACAACTTCTACCCCGCACACTTGACACTGAGATTATTTCTTGAAAATCGCGAGTTCCAAAATAATAATCTACTCTTGCTTAGCCATTATCCTATTAAAATAACTACTATACCTCCAAACTTTTAATTTTACTGACAATCTCGTTTTCACACTGAAAGCGATTACCTTTGATTATTTACACTTCAAATAATCAAAGGTCATCATTCATAACTAAAGTCGTTGAACAAAAGAAAGCAGTCTTTAATTATGCACACTACAAATAATCAAAGATTTAACCCTTCTTTCGTTTGATAATGCGTAGTATTTCCCACTCACGGCAATCCAGACGCACCTCTATAAGTATTGTCTATCCGAGTTTCATCGCTCGCCCGGGAGTACATCTGCCACTCTCTCCCCACCCCGCGCCCTCCGCGTCCATTAGTGTTTTGTGAATGATTTAAAAGCTCTTTCGGATAACTACTCTGTAAGTGAGTAATTTAAGACTAGCTTCCCATTTTATCAGTGCTCCCCAAATTTGAGTGCGCATTAAAACATTAGTGTTTCTGTGTAGGGCTTTATGAGTAAATGGATTGCAATCTCTAATTTGCTTTTCGTTTGGATAAAGCTTGAGAGTTGAGATGCTTTTAACAAATTTAAACGAGTTCGTATTTTGAGAAAGCAAATATTTAGAGTAGAGCCTAAGATTCGGAGACGAAACCAAAGAATGAAATATACTTACTACGAAATAAAGCGATTTGCATTTTTTGTTCCAGTGAATCATTTAAGTCTTTGTAAATTAAAGAATTCAAATAAACGATTCTTATGAAAAAACACGCAACCCGATAATAAGGCTAGTGGCTTGTTGAAGGAATAACATTTCAATTCACTGCTAAGGTACCTTTTCCTTACTGCTTTGGGGAAAATGACGTAAGCAAATGAAGTTGTCCTATAAATTTACCAATTAATTACACTGCATACAGCCGTTTAACAAAGCAGTTCTAGGAAATAGTCACTAAATCTGTACCAACTTTGCGAAACAAACGATCATAATTCGGAATTTCCCCGCCGCGGGTGGGAGGGGGGTGGGGGACGGAAGAAAATCCGTCATCTCCGGCTCGTAAACAACGCGCGTGTAGGTATGAATGCGCGGCTTTTTAAGCTCAGCTAGGTCACTATTCAGTAAAATTGGTAGATATTTCAATCAGCGTCGTCTAGGCTTAAATTAATCAAAGCTTGTACTTCCTATTCTTCTTATCGTGTCACTGGTTCTTTCCAGCCAAGTGTGGTAAAAGTATTTTAGGTGCGCCTCAAAGAGGATCCTTGTACTTTCTATAAGAATCAGATAGCTGGTAAAATACATAAAAGCATAGCCAATACCACGATTAAACAAATGATCCGCCGGTGAGACTCAATGTTGATTATGATATCTTTTACAAAAGGCTTGGATGCATGGAACTGGCACCTAGACTCACCTAGCTTTAAGATATTTCAAAGTGATCCTTGTGATATGCACAAATAAATGGCGCTTTATTTTGATTTTAAAAAACCTTCAGGTATTTGCCTGAAGTTAAGTTTGTTTTCAGTCGGATAAAATTAAGTAATAAATAGAACAGGACTAAATATATTAATGTAATTATTGTGCGTTCTTAATTAATGTTTAAAGCTTAATTTTATGGAGTGAGCTAACGGTTTGATAACTCAGTTGTAGGTGCATGTAAATGAGAGTTATGGTAATTCATCGGCGGGGATGGCAGATAAGATAACGCTTTGTTTGCGCCCGCCGGAGTCACGGCCCATGGACCGCGCCTAATCGCTTAAGGGTTAAACTTTTTGGACTCGCCACTCATTAGCAATGATATAAAACCACGATAAAAACAGGTTTTATGTGGATAGTAATTAATGCAAAATTAATTGTAGGTGCCAAATTATTTTTGTTACTCAATTGCACACAATAAACGGTTGAACTTTTAATATTGTGATAAACTATTTACATAAGGCACTTTTAATTCTACATGACCAAAGTGAGTCAAAAATTATTCAAAAATAATAATTTATGAATAAGGTAAAAGCCTAATTTAAAAATAATTATAATAATAATAATGGCTCTAGAGGTAATTTCTGAAAAAACCTTAAGTGATATAACATTTCAACAAATCGTTTGATTGTAAAATAGCACAGACATAATTACTTGTTTTAACTAAGTTCTTTGGTACTTCGGCGTTGAATAGAAGATAAGATAAGGTAATGCTTTGTCGACTTCTGCGCTGCCGCCCTCCGCCGCTACGCCGGAGTCACGGGCCATGGACCTAATCGCTTTAGGGTTAAACTTTCTGGTCTTGGCACAACTCTGTATAAAGATTAATGATTTAAAAAAAATGCACTTAGTCCGAAAGAATCAGGGACACGAAAAGAAGAAGAATGATTATAATTAAATTTCAAAAATAAGACAGTGCTGCCATATTATTTGACTAATATAAATATGCATAACAAAAACAGAGACAGGGGGTTTCCAAAGCCAATATAAATTAATTTAGAAAAAAGCAATGAATTTTACCCTGGTATAGGTAGTGTGGTGAAGGTCGCAGGAAACACAACAAGAGACGCGCAGGACAGGGGAGGCTGGCAAAATATGAAGGAGGCCTATACCCAGCAGTGGGTGATACCGGGCTGAAATGATGATGATGATGATGATAGGTAGTGTTTATAAACCAGTTTACTTATTGTAATGTATAATACAAGGTGCCATAAAAAGCGTTTTTCTTGCACAACTTTCCGGTTATGGTGTTTTTATAAAGAAATGTTCTTAACGTAAAAACAAGTATAGACAACTAAATACAAGCCAAACCCCACCTGATTTGAGTTTAAAAACACTTCTTGTAATACGACAGGGGTTGATGATTGGATAAGATAAGGTTTGGATCCCGACGGCCACCATCGTGGTGTAATGACCCCTTCTTGGCCCCTTATCGTTTAAGGGTTAAACTTTTAAGGGTCGTATGCAGTTAGGCAATTTTTTATTTAAATTGATTAAAATTGTCTTATGACATATTCAATGTGCTCTGGACAATAAAATAACAAAATAAAATACATACAATTATTGGTAGACTTGTAACACATTGCAATCTAACAAGTACCTAACGATTTTTTTAGAATAAGGACCACAGGTGCCATGTGTTTTATATTCAAAGTCTGAGCGGTCAAAACATATTTTCACAACCAATGTACTTTTTGATTCGTATCATACACTTATTTATGCAAAAGTACTACATAAAAGATAAGTGGTATAATAATATACGACGTGGGATTCTATACCTTTTATACCCAAAATACAGAGCAACAAACAGTAGAGGTGAATAGCGAAGTGAACCGTAAGCTCAAATACGATTGGTTGGTTACCTAATTATATTTGTGTAGATATAGGCATAAATAACTAAACTACCAAGTATAATAAAACTCACTTCTTTTCGTAAAATAGGCTGTAATAATTACTCCACGTTACACTTTAATATTTAACAAACTGATATACATATAGACTACACTTTAAGTTGTATTCCGAACTCATGCCAACGACCGACTGACCCCAATCCTTCGCTCCCTGCCATCGCCAACCGTCTATCCCCACTACTTTACCAACCAACGTCAAGGAGGGAGGGAGTCAGTCAGTGTTGCCAACGGCATTTCTATGAAGTTGACAGACAATTTCACAAACAAATATGACAAGTGTCATCAAATATCATAATAGTAATTTCTATTAAACCATTAAAATTAGAACTATTATTGAAATTCATCACATTCGGCCATCCGACACTGTGCTTACTCTGGAAGCACATGCTAAGTGCACAATATAATAATATGATAACTTAATAAACAAAGCCTGAATTCAGAACAAATAATGAGAAAAGATGACCAAACACAATCCAAAAAAAAAATTGAATGTCTAACAAACAAAACTTGAATTTAAAACAAATACTTAATAAGAAAAGATGACCATTCAAATACAATCTAAAAAAAAAAATTGAATGTCTAACAAACAAAACTTGAATTAAAACACAAATACTTAATGAGAAAGGATGACCATACAAATACAATCTAAAAAAATCTAATGTCTATCAAATTCGGCCATCCGACAGTGTGCTTACTCTGGAAGCACATGCTAAGAGCATAATGATAACATGATAACTATGTATATGTATGACTAAACAAAACTTGAAACTTGAATGACTACCAAAATTCAGACAACTAATAAGAACAAATTAAGACAAATCCAAAATTACAATATAAAACTTGTAAACAAAATGAAATTATTAAGTAGAAGATACGAAGACACCCAAATAAATCTTAGTCATTTCTTAGAATAAACAGATATTAAAAATATAATTCTATCTAAAAATAATTACAGTTAGATATCCCGTTTACCATATTCAAAGCCTGTATGCAAAAAAAATTTAACTAAATGAAATTTCTAAGATAATATAACAGTTTTGTATCAGAAAAGTCTTCGCATCCCAGCCATAAACAATGCATTCGGGTAAAATATTATTTAAATTAAATATTCCTATAGCATAAATTATACTCCGATTGTGATAGGAAGACATCTCCATGGTTAAAAATACAGTCAAACAGTTAATTGTTTTTAAAAGTCAAATAGTAATTTGGTCTCCCTACTACAATATTCACGTTGACCGGATTGACAGGGTCCAGAAAAAGTTTCTGAATATTTTAAGTTACAGATGTGGTCTTAATAGGAAATTGCCTAACTATGCTGCAAAGCTCCATCATTTTCATTTAATGTTATTAGAAAATCGTCGCAAATATCGTGATCTACTGTATCATTTCAAAATTACCCACTCGCATATCGACTCTCCTTGCTTACTTTATCTTATTAATCTAAATATAAAGCCTAGACCTCGGCAACCCTTTCAGAACACTTTCGCCTTACAAGTCCATTCAAACAACGCCTCTTATCAGAATTACCCCGTTGTCAGAATGTGTCGCCTATTTAACGATTTATTGATTAAATACAGTGATAAAATTCATATCTTTAACAATAATCTAAATAAATTCAAGAATGGATCTTTGGCCACTCTTTCATTAGAGTGTGCCGAAAACTCAAATTAGTTATTTAATTAATTCTGCAATCTCTTCGAGTCTTAACTCGAAGTGTGTGCACTTACTGTAATAAAATAATTGTATGAGTACACCTAAGTTCCAAGTAAATGTTAACTTTAATCACCTACTACTAGTTAAGCCTGGTTACACGCTATTTACTAACTTTCCTGTTCTATGCATTCTGTGTACGCATGTTTTGGGGTACTGTCTAGCTCATAACTTAATAGTATTTATGCCTGTAAATTATCGATTGTACTCTGTTTTGTGTACCTAATAAACAAATAAAATAAAATATAAAACAAAATAAAATTGTGGTAATAAACTACATAATTCTTCTCCTTGCTACGTAACTCGCGGCTCAGCCTGTTACTACGGCACCTTCAGAGGCGCGTCATGGCTCAAGCTGTTGATGTGGTGCCTTCCGTGGCGCATCACGGCTCAGACCACTGATGCGGCGCCTTCCATGGCGCATCACGGCTCAGGCCGCTGGTGCGGTGCCTTCCGTGGCGCATCACGGTTCAGACCACTGATGCGGCGCCTTCCGTGGTGCATCACTGCTCATGCTGCTCATGCGGTGCGTCACGGCTGTGTCCTGTGGCACCTTCTGCGGTGCATCGCTACTAACTTTGCCTGGAGTTTTAAGGATCTGAAACTCGTCATAAAATTTACAGATCTGCAAGCACACTGTGAATAAATATATTATCATTCATCTGCTTTATATCTAGTTGAAATGAATAGGTTTTCCAATTGTGAAATAATTAAAAAGTAACAATATATTCCAAAAATATAAAACACTAAATGTACACTATCCACGGCATTTAGACGAGTTCTCTGTACTTAGTCTTGCACTTTAAATACTACAAAGGATACGTTTAACTTAGCTCAGTAAATGCATAAAAACGCCATCATTAATTCTGACAGCGAAGAACTTATCAACTTGAATTTCTCCATGCCATGCCCTGCCATGGCACTGCAGGCATGTACTAGTAATGTCATCTCCTCATTGTCCTTGCTGAAATGCAAACATCTTCTCGACAGTTACTGTTTCGGTACTTAAACAATCTAGTAGTTCAGGTTTACGACGCACTAACTTTAATTAGAATCTTTGTCCAATTTTTATTTAAAACTGTGATTCAGTTGTAAAACTGAACTGTTAAGCTGTAATTGAACACCTAAAACTGTAATTCATCTTTAGTTAATCTTAAGTTGATATTTTAGTAAGTAATAAGTCTTCTATAAATCGCTTATCTTTAATTTATAAATAATTCATATTTAATTCATCTTAAATTCATCTTAAATTCATCTTAAATTCATCTTAAATTCATCTTAAATTCATCTTAAATTCATCTTAAATTCATCTTAAATTCATATTAAATTCATCTTAAATTCATCTTAAATTCATATTAAATTCATCTTAAATTCATCTTAAATTCATCTTAAATTCATCTTAAATTCATCTTAAATTCATATTAAATTCATCTTAAATTCATCTTAAATTCATATTAAATTCATCTTAAATTCATCTTAAATTCATCTTTAATTCATCATTAATTCATAATTAATTCATTTTTAATTCATAATTAATTAATTGTCTTTTCATCTTTTATTCATCTCCAAAAACTTATATAATCTTAACCCAAAATCTTTACTTATAAACCAAATCCAAAATCCGATCTTTAACTTTTAACAACTCTACACGACTTTAAATTACTAAACTTAGAATTTTTGAAACATTTGCGCCTTTTGAGACTTTTGAGACCTTGGTTAACATTTTGAACATTTTGAACATTTTGAACTTATTGAACATTTTGAACTTTTTGAACTTTTTGAACATTTTGAACATTTTGAACATTTTGAACATTTTGAACTTTTTGAACTTTTTGAACTTTTTGAACTTTTTGAACTTTTTGAACTTTTTGAACTTTTTGAACTTTTTGAACTTTTTGAACTTTTTGAACTTTTTGAACTTTTTGAACTTTTTGAACTTTTTGAACTTTTTGAACTTTTTGAACTTTTTGAACTTTTTGAACTTTTTGAACTTTTTGAACTTTTTGAACTTTTTGAACTTTTTGAACTTTTTGAACTTTTTGAACTTTTTGAACTTTTTGAACTTTTTGAACTTTTTGAACTTTTTGAACTTTTTGAACTTTTTGAACTTTTTGAACTTTTTGAACTTTGACCAAACAGATCTCGCATGGTTAATTAATTTCAACTTCTAGGCGTACATAGTCAAACTGAACTCACTTGGTTTCAAAATCAATTTCAACTTTTATGGCGTACATAGTCAAACTGAACTCACTTGTCAAACTGAACTCACTTGGTTTCAAAATCAATTTCATCTTCTAAGGCGTACATTGCCAAACTGAACTCACTTGGTTCCAAAATCAATTTCATCTTCTAAGGCGTAAATAGCCAAACTATACTCACTTTGTTCCAAAATGTTATTAATCTTTACTTCTATGGCGTACTTAGCCAAACACAGATCCCAAAACACTTTCTTTAGACGAGCATTAATTACGTTCAATGGCCTGGTTAAAGTCCCCAAACTAGATCTGTTTGCTCAAAACCACCAAGAATTGCTACTTACATTTTGTCAAAATGCTGTTTCGAGGAGACTCCCCAGATTCCCTAGGTTTTTTTTTTTTTATTGTACTTTTTGTTTTTCTGTTTTAATCGTAATTTGTTAAAAAAATTGCTTCATTTTATAGTTTGTCTACCTTACCCCCGAATACTGAAACGCAACTCGCAAGTCTCTCGTTACTTAATATCATTTTTTTTTTTTTAGCTCCTATAGTCTCACCATGTGAAACCTGTTTAATGGACCCTAGTAACAGTTGTCGTTTTAAATTATCAATTAGAATTTATGTATGTACTGATTGTTTACCTAAGAAATAATAATAAATAAATAAATAATAATAATAATAAATTCTTTATTGAGGACTACATAATTGTTCGTAAAAAATGCTTAAGGCACTAAACATTACGATGTATCTAGTCCTACAATCGTTTAAATAGTTTTAAATTATCAATTAGAATATAAGTATGTACCTACTGATTGTTTACCTAAGAAATAATAATAAATAAATAGTCTACAATTTTTATAAGTTTAGCTCACTTTACTTCAAAAACTCGCTTTAGAGGGTAGGCTTGATCATGATCATTAACTTACTTATTTTAAATCCAGCATGGTTAGACATTTGCGGTTAGAGGCTACTCAAACTATACTGAGCTGCTATGGTATTAGCAGTACATGAACAGTTTTAGCACTATCGGATAGCCCCTGTGTATCAACTTTATGGTTAGGCCCGATGCACGACAAAGACCGTACCGGCTTTTATGAAATTCAAGATTGTGCTCGGTCTTTGCTATTTACGGCCACTTTATTATGAAACTTTATTCGATCACTCATTTTTGATGTTAAGTAAATTATAAGAAATAAATATTTCCAGAAACTTTACAAATAATAATTTCAACATAACCCAGCCAATAACACTCTGCTTATGCCAACAGATATTCTAATTTATTTAAGGGTATTTATTTAATTTTGTACATTATGCTACATCGGCACAATGGCGACTAATAGCATGGACATAAAAATGTTTGTTTATGGGTCTAGACAGGAAAGTAGGCCTTGCCTAAGTACCCTACAGTTCTGCATATCAAAAAGTAACAAGAATGCTACAGAGGACTGACTTGCTTTTAACACTCAAGCTCAAGCTCAAACTCAAGCTTGTTTTTTACACTCAAGTACCTTCACTTAATTTCATACACGGTAACACGAGTCATGTGTTTTCAGAGGGTAACCAATAAAATGATCATCGTAATGCATAATAATGTAAAACTATTTGCTGTTATTAAGTTCGTTAATATTTTTAAAATATCTTTCGGTAAACTTAGCGTATATTCCAAAAATTAAGGGAATGTCAATTGTTTGAAATGGAACAGCTTAACTAAGCAGTCAAAGTCGTTAAATATTAGGTGCAGGCCATTTCATGTTCGGATGAGCGGCTAATATCAAATTTCATATGATACCACACACATTTTAGGGTAGGCCTAATATCAGGCATTTCAGACAATCAAAATTAAAACTTGTTGAAAGGTGTCAGCATTACCGGATAGTCTCTGTGCAATACAGACCAGTGCGCATGAACAACGAATCAACATACTAATTCAAACTTGGTTTCTATACCTACCCTACAACGTTAGGATGCGAACGATCAGATTAAAACTCGAATGATTTCACCCACTTCAGTAAAAATAAAATCATTAAATTATAACATTTAGGTAAGTACCCGTTATTGTTCATAAGTTCGATCGAAAAAGCTAGCACAAACGGATAATCTCGAGGCAATCTCGACCGATTCATGCTCGCAAAATCTTTCGTACCCTTGAACTTTTAGTCAAATTAAATAATTTTCTACTCAACCCAATAAAAATAATTACTTGGCGGGTGGAATCATATTAAAATCCGTAAGAAATATTTTACATACCGTAAGTTCTTGTCACTTCTGAGATATAATAAAACTCACTTCTTTTCGTAAAATAGGCTGTAATAATTACTCCACGTTACACTTTAATATTTAACAAACTGATATACATATAGACTACACTTTAAGTTGTATTCCGAACTCATGCCAACGACCGACTGACCCCAATCCTTCGCTCCCTGCCATCGCCAACCGTCTATCCCCACTACTTTACCAACCAACGTCAAGGAGGGAGGGAGTCAGTCAGTGTTGCCAACGGCATTTCTATGAAGTTGACAGACAATTTCACAAACAAATATGACAAGTGTCATCAAATATCATAATAGTAATTTCTATTAAACCATTAAAATTAGAACTATTATTGAAATTCATCACACAAGTTGAAAGGCAATAAGCAGACCTTATAGCTCGTAGAACCGCCACCAGCTGGGGAATAAATGTCTACGAATGACGACTACGAACCGGAAACCAAAGTATAACGCGACCAACACAGCAAAATTTCAATGAATGAAAAAGCCTCAAAAATATTTAAATGTGAAAGCGAGCAACTGTTTGATGGTTGGCGGCTTCTTAGTTTACCTATACCTATACTAACATAGATGTCTTGGGTAAAAATATATTATAAAAGCCTCTTCTAAGGTACCGCGCTTGCTCTTGCTACTCTGATGCCAAATAGCACTCGTGAACTTTCTCACGATTATTATACAGGCAATTGAGGCTTTAAGTGTTCTCAGCAAAGAGACGAAATTAGGTATGATCAATGTTTACTGCAAGGTTTTTGATTATATAGCGTTATTCAAATGGAGATAAACATCTAGAAAAAACATTTTTTATACAGTTTGCGTCACAATATTTGGCTACCACAGTTGCTTATGATGGATTTATTGGTTTTGTGTATGGTGTTTTTCTTGTATTTTGTAAGTCTTTGTTCTGAATATGCTTGACAGAGATTTTTCTTCAGATGTTTCCATACAATCCAATTATTTTGGTAAATCTCCATCAGAAAAGAGAAGGCTCATAATTGTTTTATTAGACTTGTATGGTGAGATGCCTCACAATAGCACTGAAATTATGTTTGAAACAGTAGCAAAACACAATCAGTTAGCACACCGATAATGATGATGTTGGACACAGTATAGCAAAAAAGAATCAGTTAATGCATCGATAAACGAAATTAACAAACGATACGATCTAATCTAAGGATTAGGTATCGTTAAAATCACGATGGCGCTATATTTCACAGGCCTTCAATGAGCTCAATGCGTGTTTTGTCACTAAACGATGGCTGTCATCGGATCGACAATAGAGAAGATTGGGGTAAATTGGGAGATAAAAATAATTCATCCCTAGATGTGTAGTTAACGAGCATCGCAGCGGGGCCTCCCCTATCTGCTTCCCCTGCAGACACTGCGACGCCTGAACGAGAATACGAGATATTATTATAATTGTAATTGTCAGATTATCTGATATTTGAATTACGTATCAAATAGTTAAATATATTATGAACGCAAAATATTTAAGATGAGACCAGCATCAGGTATTTTAAAAACTGTCGTAGCTCTAAACTGCAATTTCATAATAGGTCCTTCAGTTTTTGTTACTATTTTGTACATACATGATTTGGCCAATTCTGTAGTTCGGATGCCAACAACAATTTTCAGTACAATAGATAGTGTAAGTGTCAGTGATATGATAGCGCATTCCTAATGAAATCAATAGTTACGCTCAACAAAGTATCTAATAAAATGTAATTTTATCATTGTTATTAGCTTCATTTGAATTAGTAAATTATTTTCCGAACATGGTGCTTTTTTATCTAACCTATGTTTAGTTGGCGATCCTCTGAGAGCGTATTTTTTTGGATAATACATGAGTCACAAACAGCTCGATTTAAGCTTATTTGTTGGTCCACCAGAATCTTGAGCTACCCTCAACTCATACCGCAAAGACTTTCGAGACATGCAATGACATGGATAAGATACGCTTGAGACATAACCATCGTCATTTTATGGTGCAATGTCATAATGACATTGTCAAGACGTGACTGACTTCCATTTAGCAGTGACAAGAGACTTTTAGCAAGCCGCTAAAGAAGTGTTAGACATTATAATGAGGGGTCGCGGTCGGTAGTGATGATTGAGACGCAGAATCGGGATGACAATTGAGTTGGAGAATATACTAGACTGAAAATACTAGATGCCATAGGTGTCACAGTAACGAAACTGCGGCAATGGAGACAATCGAGCAGATTTTTCTAAATCGTGTTAAATATTCATAAGGAACAGGTAGCGGCAGTGCGCGGGCGCAGGTCACTCATTGTTCACGCTGATGAACAAGCACCGAACAAAGAGGGCGCAAGTCATGGCGAACAATGCTAATATGCCTGAACAAAATGCCTTTTAAAAGTAAACATGCCTTTTTTGAATGATTTACACGGAAAAAACGGAGCACTAGCAAAGTACCAATTTGGCTTGGTTATTTTTTTTTTGACTACTTATAACTAAGACTTATCTAAATCGCACAATAAAGCTCTGTTAATAGTAAACAAGCCAGTTTTGCTGTATATTCTAGGTAATTCTAACAGAGTACTTGATAGTTTCAAAGTGAGTGCCTCAGTTATAGTAACCTATTCAGTTTCCGTTTGAATATAGATAAGTTTTCAGATTTATAAACTGACAAGTTGACCTATCTAAGTTTAGACTACTCCTACTCGGTTAAATTTGTATAGATTGGTATGATTACAAATAACCAAGACTCATTTAAAACGTACAATAGACGTATGTTTGTAGTAAACAAGCTTGTTTTGCTGTATATTCTTCCGAGTAAATCATTATTTCCCAGTGAGTATCTTTGTTAAAGTAACCGTAGCAGAAGTTTAAAAACCTATGCTTCTTCTACTACAACTATAAATGCGAAAGTTTTTATATACATTAGGGATGTTTGTTGCTCTTTCACGCTCAAGCCAGTGGACCGATTTGGATGAAATCTTGAGCAAATAAGATTGTATCCGGTATTAAAACATAGGCTACTTTTTATCCCGTAAAAATAACAGAAACGGGGAATAACTTCTTTAGCGATGGCACTAATCACGTAATCACCAATAAAGAACCTTTCGAAAATTCGTGTATAGGTCTGTGTGCATGTACCTACTTTTACCTACACAACTGACAGCGCAATGCCGTACATAACAAAACTCGACGAACATACAAGAACTTATAGATTATGTTACTTGTTGCTACGGAACCCTTCATGGGCGAGTCCGACTCGCACTTGGCCGCTTTTTTAGGGTTCCGTAGCCAAATGGCAAAAACGGAACCCGTCAACGGAATTCGTCATGTATGTCTGTCTGTCTGTCTGTCCGTCCGTATGTCACAGCCATTTTTCTCTGAAACCGTAAGAGCTAGACTGATGAAACTTGGCGAGTAGATGTATTTTGTGAACCACATTAAGGTCTTTACACAAAAATAGAAAAAAAACTATATTTTTTTTTCATCGAACCCATATTTCTTTTTAGATAGATTAGATAGATAGATTCTTTTTAGTGGAAGTTTGCATTACTGTGCAAACTTCCACTAAAAAGAACCTTTTTATTATGATACTTGTTGCTACGGAACCCTTCATGGGCGAGTCCGACTCGCACTTGGCTGCTTTTTTATCCCTACATTTGTTATTTACGACTGTGGGTTATAAAACTTTAAACAAGTAGATTAGCTATCAACAAGCAATAACACAGCAATCAATAGATAAGTGTTTGGCTATTTCATATTTTAAACAAGTAACTTAATTGGAACAATCGAAGAAAATGGTTATTCGTTGACATGTGAATTGTGTAAACTCGGATAATGCGTTTAGACACGCGTGCAATTCAAGGACAACGGCCATTTCTTTTCAACAAGTTCTTGGGTGCGGACACGAGAGTATCTACTTTTATAATAAACAGTGTGAGAGCAGAGGTTGAGTGAGTTAAGTGAGATTGGCACCTGAACATAGAAAACTTGCAGCGCTTTACCAGTTTGTCATTCATCATTTTTGATAAAACTGCATTAAGTACAAAACGCCCGATGGATGAAGACGTAAGGAATCTCCTTACTGCTTGGGGCTTGGAGGAGTATATCGAAGTTTTTCAAAGTAAGTATTACCACGGTGATTATTGTAGTTGGCAGAACTCGTTGCTATCGTGTGTGCTAATTGGTGCTTGAAGCCATTACTTCTACCTACCTACATTAGGTGAAAGACAAAGAATTACCTGGTAGAACTTTCTGCAAAAAAGCCGTAGTTCTGTAATTATATGTGCCATAATACCTACCTAACTTAAAGGTACCTAGCACACTATGCGTGGCTTGCCACAGCATCTTTACCGGCCGCGCCGCGCGCCGGGCAAGCCGCAGTGCGCCCGCGGTTGGCTTGGCTCACTAGGTATAGCAAACAAAGTGTGGTGCGTGCCGCTGAACAAGCTGATTTTTTTTTTATTTATTTATTTATCCTTTTACAGAAAAAAATCCTGCTTTGAAGGACAACATCTTTGAGCTGGCTAAACTGCGCACCAAGACCAAGGACAAACCACTTATCAGCATGGTAATTTATTAATTTATTTTTTATATTATTAATATTTCTTCTCGGTGGGGATTGAACCCACGACCTCCAGCGTAGATGGTAGATCTACTACCAACTGAGCTGTCAGGCTGTCAAACGAAAAATGCTCTCATAAGTTTGAACATAATATTTTATTAATTCATCCTATTAGGTAAGTAACTACGAGTACTATATCTATTAGCGTTTATAAATTATATTTTCTAATTTTAGGTTCAGAGGAGGCATCAAATATAGCTTGTTTGTTGCTTATGCCATATCTCGTGGCTGTTACAAGTGTTCGGCTGAAGAATAGTCGCAAAAAGATTTGGCGTCCTTCGAAAGCTGAAGCAACTGCTAGTTTTGTACAGCATGTGAAAAACGATTCGGATATCCACAGTGCAATAGCAAGTAAGCGAACAAAGTTTCAAGAATATAGACTTACAATGCAACCTTTTATCATGATCGTAGGCGAATCTCTTGACAGTATAAATAACTACTTCGTGGTTATAGATAGATGAATTCATCAACACCCTTCCAGCTATTTGCAAAAAGCACAAACTTCGTATTTATAATATAAATGTGGTAAACATAATTGTAACTTACCAGTATGGTGCTTACAAAATAGGGGTGGGTATTTATAATGTTTATGATCTAAGTACCGATCTCGCATATTGTGCATTTATATGAGAAACTGTATATTTTGCTAAGACTATGTAGGTAAAAGAATCTTCATTTACTTAAGTTAAAGCCATCATCATCAACATGATGAGTAATTTAAATTAAATAACTAAAAAAAAATTAAATGTTTTGTTATCATACAAAATACTTATGTATAAGTACTCGTTAGACTTATGTTTGTTAAAATATTTTTAAGTACCTATTTCATAAGTTAACAAACTATATTTATGATAAATATTGGTTAATATAATAATTGGAAAAGTTGAGGTAAAAATGACTTTGTACAAATTAACAATGTAAGATTAACTACTCTCGAATGTAACTTTTTATGTTAATTAACGAATAACATATTTGATTCTTCTCTGAAGCATACATCGTTATTTAGTATCGTGTATGTACTAGCTATTAAGAGCGCTTACATCCTTCTATATATTGCCTTTAAGCTTTTTTTAGAAATAATAATGTTTCTATGTGAGTAACTTAAAAAAAAGTTATATTAGCATTTATAGATATAGGACATCAATCATAATTAGCTTTTGAAAGATGGTTACAAAAAAAATCATAAACATATTAATTTACATATATTTTTTTATTAAAATTTTATAAAGATAGCTGATAGATGTAAACGCTCTTAAAAATATTATTTTTAGTTGGTTTAATTTAGAATTTTAGAATTTATTAACGATTGTTGAAGAATTTAAATAAAACTTTATTATTTCATATACATTCTTTTAACTTTGAAGTACGGTCTGTGGGCAAATGAAATATGATCGTTCAGTCCTTTTTTTAAAAGGGTGATTTAACTTTTTCGAGTTCGCCAGATTAACGATCTTTTTCAATTCCCTACATATCAACTTTTCACTAGCGTCAAAATGAAGAACTTTTTTACTTCTAGCCTACTTTAATTGGAATTTTAGCAATGTTGTTTTTTGTTCTGCTGGTTTATTGGGTTGATTAATACTGCTAAATACTTAGCTGCTGGTACCATTTCCGATTGACAACAATATTATACTTAGTTATGCTACAGATTTTAAGTTTGAACGTGCATTGTACCCAAAGTGTTTCATTTTTGTAATGTGTGCATTTGTTGGTCTGAAATAAACGATATTATTATTATTATTATTGTACTAAAAGCAGCTATCAAACTTAAAATAAAGCTTATTAATATTCATGTCACTTGGAAATGGTAGGTACCTGCAGCTAAGTATTTAGCAGTATTAACCCAATAAACTTGCAGAACAAAAAACAACATTGCTAAAATAGGTACAAATTAAAGTAGTCTAGAAGTAAAAATGTAGATGGGTTGTAGCGAACCCAATAAACCTGCTTAGGAACAACAAACTAGATGGGTTGTAGCGAACCCAATAAACCCGCTTAGGAACAACAAACTAGATGGGTTGTAGCGAACCCAATAAACCCGCTTAGGAACAACAAACTAGATGGGTTGTAGCGAACCCAATAAACCCGCTTAGGAACAACAAACTAGATGGGTTGTAGCGAAACCAATAAACCCGTTGAAGAACAACAAACTACATTGCTAAATATACCGATTCAAGTAGGCTAGAGGTAAATATGTAGATTGGTTGTAGCGAACCCACTCAACACGGCTGAAAGCGCGAGTAACTTTGCTAAGTATACCTATTTGAATTGGTTAGAAGTAACAAAGTATATTGGGTATGGCTATCCAGTGAACACGATTGACAGCGCCGAGTAACTTTGCTAAGTATACCAAAATTTGACAAAGTTACTTTGTTAAACATAGAAACGTTCATTAGCTGTGTTTACAAAGTTGATTTGATAAAATCGACGATTTAAGCTAAGATGCTTGGTTATAATTAACAGAATTACTCGATTCACGTTCACAATTAGCTTTGTTGTCTTTATTAAATTAAAAGGTTGGAAGCTACCTAGCCCAGGTTATCAAATTTTAACCAACTTTCTAGATTAATATTACTAACTTACAGTAGCAAAGATGGCTTGTCTAGCATTAGCAATACACTTTGCAGGTTCCCTCCGAAACGAGTTGCTTTGTTGTAAATAGCAATAAGTTATTTAAATCCAACCGTTACGTTTTTTCCGTGTATGTAGCTTCATGAGACCTACTCATGCGTTCACCTTACAGGTGTTTGTAATATTTGTAATAGGATTTTTAGACGGAGTAAGCTTAAAATTATGTCATCCTTTCAGCATAGTTAATCACACGAAGACGCCAAAATAGACCTGGTTTAAGAAATTCAATAATCTGTGTCACCTCATGATATACCTCTATGAATGCGTCGCCTATTATCACAGGAACATTCCTTCGTGGAAGTCCCAGGAACATCACTTTGATGAATCTTGCTATACCATACTTACAGGTAGCTGTGCTAATAGGTCCCTGTGTCAACCTCGTTAAAACTTCATACGTCCCAGAAAGTACTTTAACAAGTTCGCTTTTCTATATGATTTTAAACGACAGCTAACTTCAATTTACACGTGTTAAATGGCCATATGTTGTGATGCCAAATACCAACGAGTCACTAGTAACTGATAAACTGAGTAGCTCAATGCTGAGCATATGCGTTTTTTACCACTCATTATTGTGTTGACGCAGCGTAGGTTTATGTAATTTGTAAAACGGTGTTTACCTCCTCTTTATGTGGGAGAGAAGGCAGCAGATAAAATTTGCTGGAAGTAACACTTCTTGCCCTGATTCCTATCTTGCTTTTATAATCAACAACATCTAGACGAATTCAGTTTAACCTGTATCTGGTTTTCGATATATTTTGACTATCTTGTCATCTTTTTATATTTGATTTCTGTTTGACTTTCCGATTGGTCTGCCTATACTTCATCAGCCATGCTTTGAAATTGACTCCAGAAATTATTCAAAGCAAATTTTTCAAAGCCTCTGTACCATGAAATCACTGACGATACTTATCACCACAATTCCTGTAGGCTAACGATACCAATGCGATAAAGTGGAAGTTGTTTCGCATACAATGAGAGTCGGTGATAAGATTCGCATGAAAACGCATTTTACGGAGGAGCGACTACGCTAAACAAGTCTCTTGTACAGTGTACACGCTAGTAAAGAATCTAAGTTATAAATCATATTTGTAGATACAAGTGTAATAGTCGAGCCGTACGAGTCTTTGATACGGAAGAGAAACATATACATATAGGTTGCATTCAGAATGAAGTACCCGAATTCGATGACCCACTGAACTCGGCGCACCCCAAGCAAAAATGCGAGTAATTGATTGCATCGACGCGAGCTCATTCCACTGATTGTACAGCGCTTCCAATTGCATATTTAACGTATAGGAAGGACCCTTGTGAACCGTTGCCAATTTGGACGGGCACCCCAGTGGCCGGGGCCGTCTATCCTGTTTTTATTACATTGATATTTCGAAGTATTATTATAAGATTCAATATGTTGGGTATTTTAATTGGACGCAATCATTGTCTGCATGTAAGATGTATGACACGTATTAATATTTCAAAGTGGAGTGTTGTTGCAAAATGATCTGTTTAAGGGCCGTTGGCGTGTCACTATCAGTGTGCAAATATCCCGCCCTCCGGAGATTAGATAAAACACAGAAAGCGGGACGGGTATCGTGTCGTGGGAAGAAACCAACAATTATGATGTAAACAACCGCTTTAATTACAAAACGTTTGAACAAATTATTATACGCCATTAATCTCTCAAGAACAACGTCTGAGGCATCATAAATTATATTTTTGCACATTAGAGGTCGTTCAATGTGACTTGTTTGTTTATTTGAGTCGTGTATCTATGCGCTTGATACATGTTTGAAATGGTGTGCGGAATTAATGTCATCATGTGTAAATGAATGCGCATAATTTGGACAAACTGTCGGATTTGCAGGAAACGCGAACAACCGAATCCCCGATCGCCCGGTATCTATGCAGATCTAAATTTCGAGAGTAATCGCTTGTTTAATAATAAAGGGAAGTATGCAGTAAACGTTCACACCATTGAGGATAGAACTATACCTAATGTACTTATAGGTATATCGATCGATGGTAGGTTTGTTCTACCTAACTACATATGGCTCGTTGAACATTCTAAGCGTTCTTGTATTGATAAGCAGCTAACCTAAAGTGCTTCGCGTATTTTGAGTGCGCTATTATTGTGATGACTTAGATTTACGAACTTCAGTAATTCCTAGATTAGTAATGAATCAAAAATGATTTGGATTTTTTAAATCATCATCATCTTGGGAGTGGGTCATGGCATGGATATCGTCATTCATCACCGCGCCGGCAACAGATGCCTCATTGTGTCGAAAAAGGAGATAAGACATGTTATAGCAACAGTTTTCTTAAACGCAGAGCCCTTTGTATGGTGGTCGTAATGTATCATTAACGTTTTACTAGGCCCATGGCAAAGAAGAAAATATTTTACGGACCTCAAATGAATTTTGAGATGCTGTTCTGATTTTTATAAAACCAAAGCAAATAAGTACGTTTGAGCGACAAGTGTTTATTCAACTCTAGCGTAATAATAACATTAATATAGAAACTAGTAGTAAATACAAAATTATGCAATATTACAAACTATTGCACTATTTACCATAATTACTGCGCAATTAAGCCTTATAAAATAAATTAGGCTCCACTCCAACAATGAGTCAGCCCCAGATGAACATGAAGCACGGGCATTGTCTTCGCATTATAAAATTAATAATAACAGTGACTCAGTCAGAATAAATCAAATTACATCGCCTACATCGCGGGGAACAATGAAAACAAAATATCGTTTAAGTAACGAGTAAAATGCAAGACAATGAAAAGAAGAGCTAAAGTACAGATCACCATCAATCAGCCATCTGACTTGCTAAGCTCATAATTAATCACGGAATATAATTAAACGATGACATCGCTCTATCGCCACAGAATTCAAAATAATTGATCGCGATAATCTTATAAAAGAAAATTAAATCTAACCCTATTGATGATGCAGTTGTATGGCAACTTGGAAACTCCATCACCGATTTTTAGAGATCCCAGTGCAAAAGAACGATGTGAAATGCTTACGAGATGAGAACAAAGTTTACCAACTCAAAATCATGGGATATGAAAAGGAAGAAAGAACGTTTGTCGCCGCACAATTTATGGACTTTTTTATTGTGGATCTCTGATACAATAGATGAATCGGTATGTTTCAAAGAAGTTTCATCTTCCTAATAATGACCGATGTTGCAAAGACTCGACAGAAGTCAATGGGAAAACAGTGATGGCGGTTGATGATGCAGTCATCATTGACGGATGCTTATTCTAGGAAACAAACGATAGAATCACTCAAGAAAACAGAATGAAATTGTGAACAGTAAGTGAGGCTAGATGATGCAACGTAATATAAATTACTTAGTAGGTGGGAATGTCTCATATATTCTCCATTGAATCCACGGGCATAAGCCAGTTCTATATACATAAAAGAAAGAAGGACGATAATGTTAGATTTGAAGCGACTCGGCGGCGGCGTCTGCCATAGTGTAATTACCTAGTGACTCAGCACGGCTTAGTACCCCTGCATAGGATCCGCGAACAAACTTGTTTTAATTAATTTCGTGTCTCGAACAAGCCTTCAGTTGATTGTTATCTACTTAGTTGCTGTTAGCGCTCCGGACGCCGCCACCATAATGAAGCAACGAATTCAAATTGTTCAGTCAAGTTATGATTACGATAGCGTACACGCAGATAATGTAAGGAAACAGTCATTGTTTTGACTCGCTATATCATGTCCGTAGGCATCATGGCTTACTCACAAGTAAATAAGCTTTTACGACAATCTTTTGATACGATTTGTACAGTGCGGTGCATTTTTTTACGCACGACCATTTAACTGGATGTTCTAGATACCCAACTAATAACTTTATGACCAACATCAACTACATCATGAAAGGGACATAAAATGCTTTTACGTTTACTAAATAAATGTATTTATCTTAATTAAATGCGTACGAACGATCGATTTGCTAGTGATAAAAATGGTCTAACTCTCACATAAACGTATATATTAGGCGGCTTTACTTATATAAAACATTCGTAAAATTGAATACGAGCAGAGTAGACCATGATAAATTAGCCAAGGGTTAGTATCGGCGCTATTCACCGCGGTTGTTTGGCACGCGTCTCCATAGCAACCGGTGAAATATGGCCCCGTCTTTACCACGCTTATTGCCGTTATTAGCCAAGAATACCTATTAATTTGAACTCGTATTACAATACGTGTGCAATCGCACTGCTATATCACTTAATGTTCATACTGATTCCGATACTACTTCATCATACCTGCTTTCTTGTTGTTACTAGTGATATGAGCTATATTTTGAAACTACTAGCAAGTCACGTTTAGGCCAGACTTCAAGACATGTTTAAGCAAGACGCAATCTAAAGATATTTGCATAATCGATCATTTGGTAGGTTTTTTATTATAAGCAACCAGATTGATGATTTTATCAAAGAAATCGGTTATCAATTAATTAATTGCAAATCGTTATACGACTCCTGAATTGCCGACGCAATAATATAATTAATTAAAAAGATAGTTCCACAAACAGTAGGTAATTAGTACTAATTACACCACAAAACTCCCTCGACAATCAAATAAGATGACTGGCAATACATGAGCGGCCGCACGCAGAGAGAAATTAAGATGCTCCATCTCTGTCTTGACGGGTCAAACTGCACCTGTCTCTTACTTTCACGTTTTTTGGGTACTTACGAGCGAGGTATACAAAATCCTCACTTAAGAGTTATTCAATCATTGACATCAAGACGTCTATCAAACTGCCAAGACAAGCAAACATTAAGATTATGGAAGATAAAGACATTGTAAGTAATTTGAAATAAACACACTTAAGCACATGCAGCAAGCAGCGTTTCAGACATTAAAATCCTCTTTATTATAATAGCTCCCAACCTTTATGGACTGTAAAACGTCAAATTATAAGTGTTCATAATAAGGCAATAAACGTGATAGCTCGCTTGTAGCTTTTGTTATTACAGCAAAGCTGGATTCTCTCCGCTTTCAGCTTCTCTATATTAAAATTCTTTTTAGATTTCAAGAATGCAGCAACAAAAATAGAAGCTAAACGCTTGTTCCTAAATTCTTCAAACATCATTATTCCGAGAGACCCTCCTTACCTACAAAACAAATACTACAATTGACTTTGTTTATTTTTAGATGGTAGTTGAATTGCCTCTTCCTGGAACGCTGGTTACACCCATAATCACTCTGTAAATATCGTAGGTGAAGTTCTAATATCGACGGTCATATACAATACTATGGATTCAATTGAGCATAGCGAACAAAGAACAACATACAATATTGAAGTTAGGACACGAAGTTTACTTGTGGTGTACAAATTAATTGTCATTGACTTGTAAGTTGTATGCACGCAATCTTAAGACTGGTTTTTGGAATTTCGTAATTGAGAGAGTAGCAAGCCATGAACCGTTACCTGGACCGAGGACTCCTTGAAATAGGTTCTTGAACTTGCCTCACAATCGTATTGTCGGAATTCTCTGTCTCAACAATCTTGATTTAATTATGAATATGCAAAACGTTCAATGCGAGGTTCGTTTCCGCCAAACGAATAAGTAGGCAGCTATAACCTGTAATCGGAACCGGTTTCGTCAATGTGGACTTACGTACCGGAGAGAGGGCATGCCATGCGCGATATCAAAGCAGGTGTTCCATGAGCCTACTGCCTCAATGAGAATTCCAATTCAAGCCTTAAATAGCTGGCCACAGATTTACTTGGTCGTCGGTCTATAAGGCAGGTCGCCCGAGCTATAATAGCCAGCAGCAATAATAAAAAAATTGTGCACATTTGATCAAAATGGAATTTGAAATGTTTTATTTATCAACTTGGGCAGAGCCTTGGCCGAAAATAAGGTTACTTTACCCCTCTTTATAAACGAACATCATGATAATGAGATTCGTCATTGAAAGTCCGATTTTGCCCAAAAGTTTAGGGACATCGGGGAGTCCTGGTCCAAATTATTTTTCCGTCAAGATGCCGTATGGGCATTTGAAGATGAGCTTGGGGTGGCGTGTTTATAACGCGTGTTTAATAATTTAGAAGCACACCACCGTCTCCCTCCCGCCGTTCCTTGAATAATGGATGCAGCAAAATTGTGACTACGTATACCGTCTATGTTTGTTCAATACCTCTAAAGAAAGCTGCAAGATGAGCATAAAATGAGTAGGTATAAAAATTAAGATTTTGCCATATTTTTTTTCATCACATTTCAGATTTATCCGATTAACAGCCTAAGTCTAAACAACTTTCGTTAACTGATGTTTTTAAACAATATAAAACCAGCTGTTTCAACGTAATATGTCCTAAATTGAACGGATGGAACAGGGAATACTCTAATTATTTATATCCTCCTAAACCTTTCATTTCCGAAAGCACATTTGGCTTATTCTTCTATAAGTTCAGTCTGGGTTCAGGATTCACAAGAAACGAAATTTGTACGACCTATTAATATTGATCATGTGCCACGTATCCGCTATATCACGGTCGTTGTTAGTTAGGAATCAAGGCTTGTATACCAAAACATGGGAACGTACACCTGTCGTGTATTTAGAGCATCGTCTGGCTAGAGAATTTAAATACCAACAGTAAGTAACGGTAAGCATAATACTTAAATTACCTAGCTATGTATATTCAACATAAAAGGTTTCAATATTCTTCACGTTGTACAAACTAAATTGGTCTCTAAAGTTCAAAATTATAGATTTTTGCTTTTTCTGGGCCAATATCCTGTTAATATGAGCGTTTTATTAGCATACACTAAGTCGCTTACTTGCTTTTTAATTGAAAACTAATGTGTTGGTAGAGAGAGTCAACCAACTGGAACTGGTCGGGCCAAGTAACACGATGGCCGTTTCAAATCTTTATAACTTCTTGGTAATTTTATGTACTCTCAACCAGACCATAATCATTGCTAACATTTGTGGTTGTTGACCTGTTTTATTTCATGGTAAGTCTTTTACGGTTATCTAAATAACTGTTTCTTCTGTATTTTATTCAATGATTTAGCCTGGGTACCTTTTCTAATTCCACAGTGCCTGAAAACCCGTCTCTTTAATCAATGTGTCCTGCCAACTATGACTTACGGTGCCGAGACATGGACGCTCACTAAGGAAACTGTGCACCGCGTACGAGTTGCACAACGGGCCATGGAGCGAGCCATGCTCGGCATAACACTTCTAGATCGAGTACGCAACACTGAAATCCGACGTCGTACAAAAGTTTACGACGTCGGAGACAGGGCGGTAAATCTCAAGTGGAGTTGGGCAGGACACCTTGCTAGACGTGGTGATGGTCGGTGGAGTAAGGCCTTGACCGAATGGTGGCCGAAGTCGGGCCGAAGAAATCTAGGACGTCCGAAAGCGCGATGGGTCGACGACATCGTGAAGGTCGCAGGAAAAACCTGGACAAGAGACGCGCAGGACAGGGGAGGCTGGCAAAATATGAAGGAGGCCTATACCCAGCAGTGGGTGATACCGGGCTGAAATGATGATGATGATGACCTTTTCTTCTTTACTTTGTTAGTTAGAAGTGCCATCATGATTTATGCCATTCTAGACCTTTTAAATCATCTATTGTTGGATTACTCATACACAAAAATAGTCTTTGAATTCTTAAATCCACCTTTTAGTATAATATTGTTTGCCTAAGTTATTGCGTAAGCACTTTTACTACCATAATAGACGGGTAGGATTATTTTCAAATCAAAATCTTCGCCATCCAATTTTGTTTCTAATATTAAAACATATACAGCGTGTAATTTGCATGAGGGTGCAGCAGAATGCGTTTATTTCGTTAATAAATCAGGCTCCGGGGGTGGGGCGAGTTCATTAGACTGATCGCCCGCGGCCTTCCGGGGAGCCCGGCCCGCCATCCACCGCAGTTCTGTTGCTTGATGTATTCCATTTGGCAATACCATACGATGATAGATGCCTCGCTAATTTGATTATACCCTCTTCCAGGTTGCACACGCTTGCGCTTCCATTATCTTTCATCCATAATTGATCGATGTCTCTGCAAACAATGCTGCAGCGTAAACACCACGTAACATCTAAATGAGAATCTTACTTAAAATAAGTAATTAATTGGCTCTCATAACTCGGGCTTATCGCTGGCATAAATTAAGGTGTATTCGCGGCGCGGGCGGCGCCTCGTCCACGCACGTAGTGAAACTTTTAATTGCATTGAGCTCTATCACTGTCGTCAACCGGGAGCTGTGAACGAACGCCCAGAAATTGTGCTCTTCTAACTAGAGTTTCAAGGAAATAAGCTTTTAATATTATAATCTTCTTTATTAACAAGTTTTAAACTCGAAAAGGATGTATCTATTGCACCATTAAAAATGATACCTTCCGCAATTTCAAAGAGAAGAAATTTCCATTACAAAAGTTTTCATATTTGGCCTGGCTGAAATTAATTAAAATTTTCAAATTAAAATTGTCACTGTGTATCCGGCCGGCCAGCATAAATATAATACAATAGAGGCCAGCACCGGACGAGAGGACTCATTAATTTAGATGATTGTACAATTATCTAAATATAAGCGGAGCGAGACGACGGTACTGAGGGGGCACTCCAACCCGAAAACGAGGGAGGGGTGCGGGCACTCGTTTTTAATTAAACCGACGATGAAATGAACTGGTCCGTATAATATTGCTTAGACGTGTTTTAAATTAATTTCAACCCGTCTTATTACGAATGATTTGATGAAATAATTCCGAGTGTGTGACGAGGTTTCTATTGATTCTCTTTTGTCTTCATGCGGAGCTTTCAGGAAATTCATAATTGCATTTTTAAGTGGTGTTCTTATTTTACCATTTCCTAGTTTACTTCACGTAAAAACGGTGATAAACAATACATAGAAGACTCAAAAATAAAATGGTGATGGAATACAAATAAATTTGATTAGGTATATTAGTTGTCTTCAAGGTCTTTCTTAACTATTACTATAAATTATATAAACCATTACATGTTTTAATAAATCTATGCATATAAATGTCTTCCATTGATATTTTTGTAAGTCGAATTATTATAATCACTCTGTGGTTTCGGCATCATCTGTCAATATTAATTTGGTTTCCCAAATATCAAGAGCACCTATGTTTAGTAACATTAAATCAAATGTTGGCCATAATTGGACTAAGTCCTCAATAACAATTAGAACCCCAGCATGACGGAGCGTGCGAGCAAGGGTTGTTCTCTTCTCTATTTGTTTTTCGTTAAAGCCTTAATTAAAAGTAGGTTTATTTTAAAGAAAATTGATGTTCAAAGTAAATAAATCCTTAATGGTTTAATTATCTCTTCGTAATTGAGTTTCACCTGACGGAGAAATAATTAGTGTTGTGCTCACGAGTTACTTGCTGCTTATTAATTAAAGATTTGAAGATACCAGGCTGGGTGTTCGGTTCTGTTGACATCTTCTTTGCAGATAAGTTTTAATTAAGTCCAAAAGTTTGGACCGCTTTAGTTCTATTGAAGTAGGAAACAATTTCTTGGGGAATTTCATTTCGCTTAAACTCATCTGCGAGATTCGAGTAATCGGTTGATAGTTTTCAATTTCCTGTAGGTAGGTAGGTAGTTATGAGCAGCTTTTGGTCCGACGATGTAGCTATGACGTGATAAGCGACTGGCACTGCCTAATCACAGGCTGCCTTTTCAATGTGGTCTTGAATCACCACTGCTTGGTAACGCGTAGGTGTGAACACTCTTAACGTGGTCAATATTGTTAGTCGCAAAATTTACCATACCTACTCGTAGCTCTCGCTTCGAGTTAATTAAGAACTCACGCTTTTTTAATGACTATTGTATAGTTCCCTATGACTACATTTTTAATTAAATTAATAACAGTAATACTTTTGTGTGTTTTAGTAATGTTGAAGTAATGATGAATATCCTTTCTAAGGTCATAGGTACCTTCCTAACTAAATAATTAAAAGCAGGAAAATGCTAAGCTAGTCCAAATAGAAGATGCAACTCTTTTATTTGGACTAGCTTAACATTTTCCTGCTTCTAACACTACTCCGATTAAAATAACTGAGTATATTTAAATGAATAGACTTTATTATGTTATACAATATGTAAGCCTACTGGCTTTTCAAAAAAAAGAAAGTAAACAATGTCAGCATGACAGCTGTCTACAATGTCCACGTGGTCTCCGATTGTATTGTTTATATCATGCTGTTCACCATTAACTTTGGCAGCAGCTACAGTAACTACAGCTTAGTTGTCTACAAACAGATCCATTATCCTTTAACATTTCAATGTCATCAGTAAGCCGATATCTGTTTACGTCCACATGCAGTTTGGCGCTAAAACCGTTCGGTCTCACGGCGGCAACCAGTCCTTGAATAGTTACCTAACTAAAGGCTTTGTCCTCTGGGGTCTGTCAGCCGCGCGTCCAGGCTCGGTGCCTCGAAGGGACCGCGCCGGTCTCCGGACCGGCAAGATGCACACAACAAAAAAAACTTAACAATAACAAAAAAACACAATCAACGTATAAACTTCGAAACTGCACCGCCGAATGCAGTCTTTCAACCTTCGAGTCCAGCAATAAAAGAATGAGCACTTATAAACTTTCTTGGGGAACTTTAAAACAAAACTGCGTTGAGAACTTCGGAAAAAGTATGCGTGTGAATGGGGATCGGCGACACTTCCCCGTGCGGCGCTTCGGTCGCGACTGAGCACGCGGTCGCGCGGGGCCGGCGGCGCCCCCCTGTCCCGCGCCCCGCGCCGACCACCTCCGCGGTATTATTTGATTAATTCGCCTCCCCCTTGTATACTCGGTGAGTCGTTACGACGAAGGCGACGTTAAGTTTTTAAATTTCAGTGAGAGGGCAACGACGACGCCCGCAACCTTCACCTACTCCATAATGCTTTAATTGAATTAATTAAGATCGACTGGCTCGACCGAAGATTAGACGTTAATAAGCAAGCCCGGAAGCGGCACCCGTCCCGTTCCGGGGTAATTACTGCGGGTTGCTTGGAAAAATCTCGACTTGAAATAATGAGTATTACTACGGTACCGAGAAACGCAAGACCCGCTAATTGGAGTGCATTTGCATACCGAAGTAAAATAAAGCTTGAGTGAGTTATTTTGACGACTCGTAGTCAGACGTTAACAAACAACCTGCTCCTGATGAATGACGTTATTAATGTTGAAATGTGTACTTACCTGCAGTTTTTGTGTCATGCATGACTAAAAAGATTTGAATATTTTGACTAACTGCAGCGTGTTATTACGAGCTTTCAATAATGCTACTTTGAGATACATTCAACCCCTTGTCGCTTTCAGGAGTGATCTTTTTACACCCTGTACGTATATCATTTAGAGTTGATTTTCCATTAACGGATTAATGCTATTTGTCAATAAAAATGGCAGTGCTTGTTTCTGTTCTGACAAGCCTAAGCTTAAAAAAAGTTTTTTTTTACTGATGGATAAATGTATCTGTAGATAGAAAAATAGCTCCTATGTAAACTAATAATATATAAGAAGAAAGAACTATATTATTATAAAAATGACAGGAAACTTATCCCGATATTGATAACAACGCGCTAAAAATAAACTGTTATCTCTTCGTCTCTAATTACGGGCATCATTAGGTGCCAACGCTTCTTAGAAAACGAAGACTTTAACCTTTTAAAAGCTTCTACATCCGATTGCAAAATGTAAGCCAAAATGACCTGTATAAAAATGCACAATTTATTCAACAGGAAACTCGTTACAGGTACAGCGTCGGGTTACAAGAAAAAGGTCGGACTCGGCCACTTTCGGGTTAATTCAATAATTCCTTTATCGGCTAATTCGGCCCGGCTCGATCGATCATCTTGCGCGGCCGCAGCTCAGGTGAGCTTTTAGTGCACGCGCAACGATGCCCCTACTAGTTATTCACTTTCGTAGAGTTCATCATCATCATCATCGGCCTCAAGAAGTACTACAGAGAAGATAGATAATTAGAGGTGTTATATTTTATATGAACAACGGGATATTTACCATGATTGATTTTTTTATCATGGTAAATATGGTATTTATTTAAAATTTTGGTAAATATCCCAAAAATTGTGTCAAAAACCATGGTAGTTTCAAAAGTTATAAGGTATTGTGGTACATATTTATAAAAAAAAAGCAGCCAAGTGCGAGTCGGACTCGCCCATAAAGGGTTCCGTAGCATCAATTAACATAATATAAAGGTTTTTGTAGTTCGTCGAAAGATAAATTGCGGTTTACGATTTATGACGTATAAAAAAAAAACTACTAGCGAGATCTCGTTCAAACCAAATATCGTTGGAAGTTTGCATAGTAATGTACAACATATATTTTTTTTGGATTTATCACTGTCTTATTTTAGAAGTTAGAGGGGGGGACCAATTTTTTCCACTTTGGAAGTGTCTGTCGCGCAAACTATTCAGTTTAGAAAAAAACGATATTAGAAATCTAGACATAATTTTTGAAGACCTATGCATAGATACCCCACACGTATGGGTTCGATGAAAAAAAAATTTTTGCGTTTCAGTTTCAAGTATGGGGACCCCCAAAATTTATAGTTTTTTTTCTATTTTTGTGTAAAAACCTTAATGCGGTTTACAGAATACATCTACTCACCAAGTTTCATCAGTCTAGCTCTTATGGTTTCGGAGAAAAATGGCTGTGACACGGCCGGACAGACAGACAGACAGACAGACAGACAGACAGACATGACGAATCTATAAGGGTTCCGTTTTTGCCATTTGGCTACGGAACCCTAAAAATATGGTTCCCATAGCACAACCTCTGCTTAGTTTGGGGCTAGAAAGTGTTGTGACGATTGTCCGTATTATTTATGTATAATAAAAATTATGTCTGAGTGCTTGAGATTCTGTGAGCGTGATTTTATAGCTGCGTGTGAATTGCTTCTTTATTTTTGTCCTGACATTTAAATTTAACTACTGACATGGTATTCACCTAAATTTGGTCCAAAAATTCTTATGTTTATGTTTTTCTAGGTTTGATTGTCTATATTCTTTAATTTTTATTATTGGTATCAACAGTTTAATTAAAAAAACAAAAAAAATTGTTGACGATCCAGACACTATCTAGCCCCAAACTAAGCAGAGGTTGTACTATGGGTTGCAAATATCTCATTAAAACTTATTATTAAATTTAATATTCGGAATAGCGACGTGAAGTCGGTCGATGGAAAGGGCTCAGAATCGTTCTTCCTGGAAATGTGTAGAGGAGGCCTATGCCAGCAGTGGACTTCTACAGGCTGATGATTATGATGACTTGAATATGTTTTAAATAAAGTTAGGTTATAGGTTATTATTTGAGGTATATAAATTAATACAAATAATCAGAGTTCGTAGTAAGGCCCACGCCCGGCATATTAATCTTTGTTTAAAGTTAATGGGCCTTATTAATCATGGCTATTACGACTAGATGAATTTAACGGTTAATCGGTGACTCACTTTACCATAGACTATAGATATCGAAGCTTTTATTACGAAAACAAAATGCACTTACCCAACCTACTCGACACTCTAATTATAATCACCAAATGTTAAAAATAAACTGTATCTTTATCAAGATATGGTTGAGTTTCGTTTGTGTTTGAATAACAGATTAGAGAAGGCAGGTGATTGTAATAATGATACTAACTATTGTTTATCAATGGCATTACTTGGTTAATTAGCATATCGAATGCACCTTTTGATAAAATCGGTGTGTCTAGTAATGGTGTTTTTTCTTCGGTCTGCACTCACCTTTATAAGAACAGCTTTTAATGATAATGTTTTAGTTGGTTATAGTTGAACATTTAGATTTACATTGAATAGGCCAATCAGTTCACATTATCTTGCAACATTGTAACTACAACGTAATTCAACGAATATTATTTCTATTATGAAAGTTCTTGAGTTATTTTGGCAGAAATTAGTGCAACCTCCATGTTCTGATGGAGGATCTCGAGCATAATCGTAAGATTAGGCTAGCCTTTTTTATTGCCAAATAATAAACTGATGAACCACCTGAAGTTGAGCGGTTACCTTTTATTTTACATTTATTATTCATTCCCCTTCCCATTAATAGAGTGGTCAAGAACGAGATGAGTGGAAGGAACGGGGGAAGGCCCCCGTTCCCCCGTTTTACAGCAAAGAAGAACCTATGAAATTGTACTCTGAAGCGTAATAGTAGATTCTTACACGAGGGCAGTAAGTGAGCTATTGCGAAACAAGATCTTATTTGGCGATCCTGTTTCAATGGTTTTTTAAATTCAAATAATATCTTTTGTAAAATGTTCAAGGTACAAGTTATTATTCAATTATTATTCAAGGTACTTTCCCTCCATGTGGCATAGGTATCCGTGGGACGCCCTGTATAGTGTAGTGTACATGTAGAAGTATAGATAAAATAGACATATTGGACGCAGAGCCCTTTAAGGCACCAGAAGCACCACTTCATACACAAATGCATACTGCTGAACAAGAGTTACAATTAAGGGTGCACCGATGCAAAGCGAGTGTCCGCCGCGACCGTCACAATACGCCAAATGACGGCCGGTACGCAAATGAAGAATATTGTCGGACGCCCTGAATGCTCCTTAATGACGGCCTGCCGTATGCTAGACTTCTCACAGCATCTGCCAGCATCAAAAATAGCTTAGCAAGTCATGTGTGGACTGTGTGGTACATTCAAAATAACCTGATCATGATTGAAGTCGAACTGGTATCTAAAGACATATTCAAATATTAGAGAATATTTTTGGACGCCCTGAATGCTCCTTAATGACGGCCCGCCGTATGCTAGACTTCTCACAGCATCTGCCAGCATCAAAAGTAGCTAAGCATATGTGGTACATTCAAAATAACCTGATCAAGATTGAAGTTGGTTTGCTATCTAAAGACTTATTTAAATATAGAAGAATATTGTTGGAAGCCCTGAATGCTCCTTAATGACGGCCCACCGTATGCTATATAGCATCTGCCAGCAACAAAAGTAGCTAAACAAGTGATGTGTACATTCAAAATACCCTGATCAAGTTTGAAGTTGAAGTGGTATCTAAAGACATATTCAAATATTAAAGAATATCGTCGGACGCTCTAAATGCTCCCTAATGAAGGCCCGCCCCGTATGCTAGAGAGCTCCTCACCCTTGCACATGCTAAACCAGAAGTAGCTGAGCAATTTTTTTATCTGTTATTAGCCTATTATAATGCTCTGCTTTCCAACTTCTGTAATTGATTTTGATTGTCTAATAAAGAAAAATAAATAAATAAAAAAACATGCATGGTACATTCAAAATTACCTAATTAAGATTGAAGTCGAATATACAACAAGAACTATGAACAATAATTGTCATGATTAGATGAGCAAAATAAAAATCTAGACTATTTTCTTAATATTAATTATACTTATTAGGTTTCTAAATAATGTTTTATGTTATATTTAAATACCTTCACATATTAATTTACGTTACGGTTTGGACATGCTTAATTATGTGTCTCATAATAACCCAAGAACATTCGTTGTGAAAGCCGGATTTCGTTAGTATTTTGAAAGACTGAGTTGCTCAGCTATTTTTGATGGCTCCTTCTATCCTCGACCTGCACCCACTCGGAATTCGCGCAATTGTCAACACTGTTATTACCGGATCATTGTTGAAGGCTGCATACCTGAGCCACTGATCAAATCCCACTAATGTTAAATGTGAAAATTTGGATGACGGATGAATGTTTGTTACTCAATAACGTCACAACGCTGTACGGATCTGGATGTTTGGCACACAGATAGATTTTAGCCTGGACTAGCACACAGGATACGGGAACGAGGCGAGCGAAGCCGAGGGCGGCCGCTAGTAATCAATATATTATAGAAGTATCACTCTGATTACACTAATACGATGTTTAATCACGTAGAAGCGACAAGCAAGCGACTTTAAGTCAGGCTAATAGTTGAATTTCTATTGAACATACTTAGTAAAACTTTCAGAGCCAATATGCACCCAATCTAAACTCTTATTTATGCTATATTGAGTCTAAAATCAACACAATAAAGTACATTTTGCATTGTCAATCGAATGCTGGTCTACCTGAGTATAATAGTTCGTAGTAAGTACGAGTAAATTAATTGTCTACCCCTTAATTGGAGATTGAGGGTGTTTAACGGGATGAAATCAAATAGAATTTGCAATTGTAGCGTTATTGAGGGGCAGGTAAGTAATGAAGATTTGCGGTTGGGAAACCAACATGCAGACACGAAATGAATATAACTATCATGTATTCATTGATTGATTGATTTTTATTGATTATTATTGTTTTAATCAAGAAGAACCAGAACTTTTTACTCCACATCAGACCAGTGCCAGAGAGGACTTTAAATGGTTTGATGATCAATACCGAATCCCGCCTGCATAAAAATAAACAACGGAATACAACCGAATTTGCAATCGCTTAAAATTACATTACAAAAGAAAAAAGCTATGTTGCTTCTAAAAATAACAAAAAACTAATCTGCAGCGTCATTCATAAGAACAGTGAGTACATATAATTTTACATTACGGATAATCATTAGCTATAAAGAAAAATATTTATATCCCAAATGTCAGAAGCGCTTTTTGATGGACTATTTTGTAACCTATGACCGTGGCTACCTCTTTCGACAGCTAACAAATGTCAACACTATAGAGATACTTGTATTAGAAGGAAGGTAGGTACTTATTACCCACTACATTTATGGTAGGGTCAAGCACTACTACAAACGTCCGTTACGTCAATACATCCACATAATGAGTTCATTGATAGGTTGAAAGATTTATGTATGCAGTTAACCTAGACCTCTGGCATCGACACAAAGAAAGCGATGACGGGGTGCTAGTCAGTTGACCCTACGTCCTTGAGCTTGCAGAGGGGACTGTCGATAGCGATGATTGAGAGACGACATGATAGGAGCAATTTGTAAGCATGCGGTGAAATGTAATCTATGCTCCTATTATTATGACGTAATGGTCGTATGATTGCGTTTTATTTTATTTTGCAATCGTAAGTTGGTGCTTATTAAAAACCACTTCAAAAAAAGGTCAAATTCACAAATCTCTGAAAACGCATCTGCACGATGCTGCATAACTATATACCCGCACCTTCTAGTTTTTTTACTTTTCCAAGAACTTTCAAGATTATCTTATAAAGTAACAAAAGTTAAGCCTTGCCAGGATGAAGAGACGAGGTGAGGATGGAGGACGAAGGAGCAGAGCCGGGCGTCATCGAACGAACGCGCATTACGTTCGATTGTAGGGCCAGGCAGCCTAATTGCCAGCATTGTGTCGGCATGCAGATGTGAATGGGCTTTGATTTGGGCCCGAGCGGGGGCCGGGGCCAGGGGACAAATCGCTCGTTACGGCTGCAGGTAAACTTTCATTGAGCGTCGGAAGGCGTCGGACGTGAGAGGCGGCCGACAAAATGCCCTCGTTATTCGCCGCCAAATCACTCGCTCATTGTACTCCGGGAAACGGTAGACGCGGTCGCCGAAACGAAAAAGACTTTAATGAGGCGTGAGAAAGCACCAAATGAACGATTGTGCAGCCCCGTTTAATGAACGATTGATACTAAAGTGGCGTTCATTAGCGCGAATCATGACAATATTGTTTCGAGTTGATCGGATAACGGCCCATAGAAATGTTTGCTTTGGAAATTATGGATGTTTCGGGAGTTTAGCGGTTCATCGAACCACTTGTTGCTTTTTAGAGGGCGAGAGAAAAACTTTGTGTCGGTATCCCGCGCCCGCTGTCCACAATGTCCACTGCCAAACTCGACACCACTACAATTAAAATCAGACTGCTGGCGTTTTGTCATGTAGGATCTGTGCACACGTTAGATTTAGGTAGTTGTGTTGAATTTTAATTGAATCAATGCTATGGAAAAGTTTTAATTGGCAAATAACATGTAGCGTCCGAAACAGAATAAAAACGCAGATATTAAGTAAATATACAGATTACACGTAGCGTAGTTAATTATGCAGCAAAAAGATGATTAGGTAAACAAGCAGCAGCCGCGCTGACTAAGCTAATTTGCGCAAAAATGCTTGCTATCAAAATAGCTAGAAACATCTAGGTCACCTACAATCTTCTTTGTTGTAGTAGGATTATTTTTACAGGGCTTGTCCGGGGAAGTATAACCTCCATTCCTTTTTCTACAGTGAAGCAGCATTGCTGTGTTTCGGTATGAAGGGTGTGAGTGCCGGTGAAATTACTGGCACTTGAAGCTGAACATCTGTGTTCCTCAAGTTTTTTGGGTACAGATATTCCGATCAAATCCTAAACTCCGTTAAAAGCTCATGCTACAGATATTTTTTTCTTTCAAGGGATTTCCTACACCTGACCTAACAGGGCTACTAAATAGAACATGTGTGATGTGTACAAATTAAACTGTGACACAGAGCAATTAACAGTTACTACGTTTTGATGTCAGTAGGACAGGTGGCGAAGCCCGAGGCTCAACGGCACATTGTTGCCACACCATGGTATCCATGTTTAAATTAAAAAAATAATTAACGTCTTCGAATATAAGCATTTTATTGTAGTCCAGAAGTCAGTGGTGTAAAGCTTACATCATATTTCTCAAGAAGCGCACCACGCGATTTATTGAGGAACACTATAAAAATAGGTACTTCTCTTTGAAGTGTATTCTTTTATACAAAGATCTGTTTTTTAGGGTTCCGTAGCCAATTGGCAAAAACGGAATCCTTATAGATTCGTCATGTCTGTCTGTCTGTCTGTCTGTCTGTCTGTCCGGCCGTGTCATAGCCATTTTTCTCCGAAACCATAAGAGCTAGACTGATGAAACTTGGTGAGTAGATGTATTCTGTGAACCGCATTAAGGTTTTTACACAAAAATAGAAAAAAAACTATAAATTTTGGGGGTCCCCATACTTGAAACTGAAACTCAAAAATTTTTTTTTCATCGAACCCATACGTGTGGGGTATCTATGGATAGGTCTTCAAAAATGATGTTGAGGTTTCTAATATAGTTTTTTTCTAAGCTGAATAGTTTGCGCGAGAGACACTTCCAAAGTGGAAAAAGTTGGTCCCCCCCCCCTCTAACTTCTAAAATAAGAGAATGATAAAACTAAAAAAAATATATGTTGTACATTACTATGCAAACTTCCAACGATATTTGGTTTGAACGAGATCTAGTCAGTAGTTTTTTTTTTATACGTCATAAACCGTAAACCGCAATTTACCTTTCGACGAACTACAAAAACCTATAGATTATGTTACTTGATGCTACGGAACCCTTCATGGGCGAGTCCGACTCGCACTTGGCTGCTTTTTTTTATTTTGGACAATCCACACAACACTAACGAGCCTCAAACTAAGCAGAATTTACACAATGAGAACCATATAGTTGCTATCATACTTATACGCATATCTTTTTGTACACTATGCAGGTACATACTTAGAACACAATATAACACCAAGGCAGAGAACAAACATCTACGTTCACCACACAAATATTTGTTGGATTGAACCCACGCCCTAAGATGCACAAAACTACTACCAACTCAGCTGTCTTCTTTTTCTTCTTCTTATTGTGTCACTGGTTCTTTTGAAATAAGTACGGTGATAGGATTTTAAGTGCGCCTCAAAGGGGCTCCTTTCGTGCACTTGACTCACATATACGAACTTTTTAGGTTCTACGACATGCAGGTTTCTTCACGTTATCCTTCACCATTTGAGAACACTGGCAAAGTGCACATAAATATCTGGACAGAAAAACAAATTGGTTTAAGACTGGATTTGAACCCACAACCATAAGATTGGAGGGCGGGGCCGCTTACACTTGGCCACAAGTGCCACTGAGCTATGACGCCTGTCGCAGTTACTACATTGACTGACAGAAGTATGCCGTAAGAATACAGTACTTTTCTCTCGGACTTATTACCGAGTCAGTACTCACTTCCGCGTCAGCTGCTTAAAGTGGATTAATTATCTTGTGGTCGTGTTTGTTTTTTTATTTGTTGTATTCGGATTGAAATTAATTCGTTAGATTCCACCATTTGCCATGTCATTATATCCTTTCACTTTGAGTCTTAGCTCAGGGCATCTAGGTATTTCAATGCTACCAAAAAATACATACTAATGATCCGTTATTCTTATATTATTCTTTTATCCGTTATACTATAGGAAGATTTAAATGAGTTGGTAATCAAAAACAGAATTATCTATATTAGGTATATTAATAATAATTAGTAAGACGTGCAATCACTCGACGCTATTGTTCTCTCTGGAAATGGCCTATATCCAGCAGTGGACTTCTTTAGACTGATAATGATGATGGTTGATATAAAATTTAATAGGTGTATAGAATACAAATTATTCTATACACCTATGAATTAAATAGAATACGAAACCATAATTATTTCCGAGTATCTATAACATTGGTCGTGCATCACAAATAGGCATCTAGAACCCCATTAAAAAAATTCTACGTAAAATAATGTAGGAAAATAATTCTAATAAAAAATATATAAAACAAAAAAATAGTCTGCTAACAGTTTAGTGACCTCCCTTCATTTGGAATTTGATACCTACTATTCAGTTTTTTGGTGAAACTACCGACCGTGAAGTATTGTAGTAGTGTCGAATTATACATTCATTCTAAAGTTACAAGTACCTATTACCTACTACGTCACCATCGAGTATGAGACTCCTCAGAGCAGCAAACACGCTTTTGCTTCTCCGATTCTGGGTTATTCTTGATATATAGCAAAAATTATCAAAGCATAACAAGTTATGGAAAATGTTTGTTTGACGTGCCTTTTGTCATTTTTATGAGGTAGATTTGTGGCAGCCATACTGTATTGCTGTCAAATATTGCAGCTTATCACCTAGATGTGGCCGTACCTTTACTTACTCTTCAATGCCAAGTGATAACTATGTAGTTAGGTATATACCTATACAAATTGACTAGTATTCGAAAGAGTAAGTTAATTTGTATACCCATGATCACCATTCAGAGCTTGTTATACAAAACTAAGGACTCAGTGTTAATTTGTGAAAGTAATTTATGCAAAAGCATTAAAGGGTTCGTTTCCTCAAAATGTTCCATTGAACTCAATCACGAAACGTGAAGACAGATTCGCACGTGATTTCAATATTTCATCTCAGAGCATTCACGGTGCGGTCTCGGCCCTCACGCGTTCCACTCCTGCAATTACGCGCTTGTGTCATATTTACAGCCCAGGTAATTGCCATTCAATTACGAGACCGGCCCGCTGTGCAGCCCTGAGTCACTCCACATCAAACTGCGATGAAAACTCAACTTTGTCTAGCTGGTGATAAGATCCAATTCAACAGTAAGTTAATCTAACCTAACCTAAAATTTTGACAGAGTTATTTAAGCTTCTTGCTCTGGTAAAACTGGGATAAAACGATTGGTGTTCGTTTGCAAGCGTGCTAAAGATCTAATTAGAGTGTTTAGAGTTCACAGAGAAAAATCTGCATGTTAGAACTGTTATTCAAACTGTGTTACTGTGCACTCGAGCAAGAGGTTCGATATGTCTATCTCGCTCACACGCACCGTGCACCCGGCCAGCCATCAATCATCGAACACCCCCCGCCGGGCGACTGTAGGGTTGGGACACCTCACAAAGCGAGTATCTCAGTCAGACAATACTCGATAAGTGGGCAAACGCCACGCTAAATTGATTCTGAACCGATTCGAATCCGGGTGATGTTTAGTCGAATTAATCCACCTTGTCTGGCTGTCACTTGTGTAATGTTGATTGTGAACTTCACCTCTGTCGCAATGTTGCAGGAAACTCACTAGTTTTTGGCTGTGACTTCAACTGTCTAGACTTATAAGGACCTTATTATTCATGGACTACGCTACTGGCTTAAAAGCTGATCGTAAAATAACTCATTCATATTCCATTATCAAGGCTTCCCGACATTAGAAAGAATATTAACTGCGGTAAACCCACAAAGGGCTTACCGCAGTTTGTTTTTGTTTTTTTTTTAATTAAGAATGATGTATTTAGTAAAAATTCAAATTATTTGCCAAACATTCATGCTATTTAGTATTTTATTAGTCTAACTAAACTGAATAATAAATATCGATATCTGCGTTGGCAACCCTAGCTGAGGAATTACGGACTCGCACAGGTACTATCAGGCTTTTGTACCTTCACCCGGCAACACTCGATCCTCTGACCGATCTCAAATTAAATGAAGTACATATTTCAAGGATTACATTCCGCCTTAGATCCGTTTCAATTGTGGGAAACAATTTAACCTGAGTATTTAATAAATCGGACGACTTTTTATACAGAGAGCACTGGTAACTTAGTGGTAGCGGCCCTGTCTTCCGATTCTAAGGTCGTGGACTCAAATCCAGTCATGTTCCAATAGTTTTTCTGTCTAAAAATTGTGTGCACTATGCTAGTACTCTCAAACGGTGAAGGAAAACATCGTAAAGAAACCGGCAGGTCGTAGAATCTAAAAAGTTCAAAAATATGTGTCGAGTACATGAAAAGATGCTCTGAAACTCTTCCGGCGCACACACTCACCACACACTGGTTTGAATGAACCAGTGACAGGTTAAGAAAAAAGATTACAATGTTGGAATGAATATTCTAGAATCCACTAGATATAAGACGACCCGAAGAACCACACAAGTGATAGTGACAGCACAATAATGCTAAATAAAGTAGAAAAATATTCCATCATCATCAGTCTGACAAAGTCAACTGTTAGATAGCCAGTCCGATACATTTTTGGGAAGAAAGATTTTAAGCCTTCTCCGACCACCGAATACCCGAGGTCAAAAGAGGAAGAATATACCAATCTCAGACGTAAAAAAACGTGAAGCATTAGACCTACAAGTATTATATCATTGGCAAAAATAATTAACTCCTTAATTATGATTGTCGAAGTGGCCATGGGAACAACATGAACTGCGATTTTTAACCGACTTCCAATCAAAAAGGAGGAGGTTCTCAATTCGGTTGTATGTTTTTTTTTTTTTTTTTTTTTTTTTTTTTTTTTATGTTTGTTACCGCATAACTTCGTCATTTGTGAGCCGATTTGAAAAATTATTTTTTTATCTGAAAGGTACTGCTTCCAGATTGGTCCCATTTTAATTTTATTAAAATCGGTGTTGCCATTTTTTTTTAAATAATTTTTTTAATGTTTGTAACTGCATGCCTCCGTCATTTATGAACCGATTTAGAAAATTATTTTTTTATTTGGAAGGTTATTCCTACGTCCAGATTGTCCCAAACAAATTTGATTAAAATCGGTTTAGCCGTTTGACAATGAAGTCGGTTTCTCAAGTTTTTTAAACTTAAATTATATAATTATAAGTTTAAAAAACTTGAGAAACCGACTTCATTGCCAAACGGCTAAACCGATTTTAATGAAATTTGTTTGGGACAATCTGGACATAAAAATAACCTTCCAAATAAAAAAATAATTTTCTAAATCGGTTCATAAATGACGGAGGCATGCAGTTACAAACATTAAAAAAAATATTTAAAAAAAAATGGCAACACCGATTTTAATAAAAATTAAAATGGGACCAATCTGGAAGCAGTACCTTTCAGATAAAAAAAAAAATTTTCAAATCGGCTCACAAATGACGAAGTTATGCGGTAACAAACATTAAAAAAAAAAAAATACAACCGAATTGAGAACCTCCTCCTTTTTGATTGGAAGTCGGTTAAAAATGCATTACTATTTAGGTGCCTATTTCAGCTGGGCAGTATTGTTGTATAGATTGTCTACAATATTTATTTATTTACTATACTAGCGGCCACCCGCGACTTCGCTCGCCCCGTTTCCGTTCCTTTTTGGGATAAAAATGGTAAAAATTTGGGGATAGAAAAAAAAACCAATCATCCATCCATTCATATAAACTTTCACATTATAATATTAGTGGGATTATTTGGTGTTGGTTATCGTTGGGAACGTGGAAGGAAAACGATCTCGCAGTAGATCCCCGACTAGGTGGACTGACCAACTTAAAGAGAGGAACGTGGTGGGGAGAAGCCAGTTTTATGATGTGGTGAACATGGCTACAAATAGGACGCGCTGGAGGCAGGCCGTCCACTCTGTATACAACAAGGACATCCTAGTGATCACGATCTTCAGTCATGAAGTGCCGACCACAGAGAGATTTGGCGTTGCCAAAATGTATCTGGTAGTATTACTGCTTGAATATTGGAAGTTGGCAATAAAACTCGAAGTCCTGGCATAATAGAAGTGTTGTGATTATTTTTTTCCATGGCCAGACCATTCTAATTATTTTCTAAAAACTAAACTTATAAAAAAAAGAGTAATAGAGAATAAACTGAATATTTTGTTGTAAAAATCCTCGGCTTGCTTGCTTCAATTACGCTTACTAATGAGTTGACTCCGCGCTAATTAGCCGCTAATTACTCACGGGCTCACCTTGTACTTGCGAAAGTTCGTTTTACACGAATTTCTTGTTTACTCCCTAATTATATCTCTAATTAATGGATATTGAGTGTTTATACTATGGGATCGTGTTTCTGGAATTGCTATGTTTTTATAGAAAAATAATACAAAACCTTACGGTACCTATAAGGTTTTGTATTTTTTAACTATAAAAACATAGCAACCTACATAGTGATGAGGCTTTGATGATATTCTATTTTAAGAACTTATGTAACTCTTAAGCCCATCACACAGTAGCTATAACATACAGGGTGGAATTTTGTAATGCCACCTGGAGGGAAAGTACTCTTAATACTGCAGATAGAAAAATTTACTCAAAGGAAACATTTCCCACACCCGGGAATCGAACCGGCTAAAATCTGTAAAAATTATACCCTGTACTTTTATTACATCGATCGTTAGGGTCAATTATAAGGATGAAATCTCTCTAACAAACATGATAAATTAAATGAAAGGAAAACCAGGAAATCTTAAATTAATTTAATTATTTACAAAAAATGGTTAACTAACTAATTAGTTGCTCGAAATGGGCTCCATTCTCTTGTCTTTCTCCATACACAAATTTATTCTTTTGACAAATTCATTTCTTAAAAAAAAAAAATCTTCCTTTCAAAAAAAAAAAAAAAAAAAGAATGTTTCCTTTGAGTAAAATTTTCTATCTGCAGTATTAAGAGTACTTTCCCTCCAGGTGGCATTACAAAATTCCACCCTGTAAGTATATTAAAATGCCGTACCACGACTTGCGACGTTGGACGTGCGATAATATAAATGACAGATATAGGTGGCGTCATAGAATTATATATTTTTCATCCCACCAGCTCAGAAAGTGTGTTTTTGCTGTTCAATATCTGACTGGAAAAGCCGTTTTTATCCGCTAGAGGATAATAGTACATTGTTACCTAAGTGTTGAAAGTCACGTTTTTTGAGTCCCGAGACGGGTTTGGCGCCAGAGCGTAGCGAGGGCGCCAATGGAGCTTGAGGGACTTAAAAGACTTTCACCCGAGGTAAACACTGTGCTTTTCATTACGAATACAAGGAAAGTAAAAATAAAAACATGAAAGAAAAATTTGTGAAAATGAAGATTGAATTGCCGCCTTTCCGGTTTTTTTTTCTTTTTCTCTGGCGGGCCTTCGGCTACGGCTCGCCAGCATTATTCAGCCATTGTTTTCATTTTCATAATTTAAAAATTGGTAAATTGTTTGCTCAAATCTATGTTATTTTAAATAAATAGTTGAAGCTATATATTAATCAAGTAATTTAGAAGATATATTATTTATTGAATACTATCTTTATGTTATTAAAATTTAAATTTTACATTGCGCTCTAATTAGACTTTTTAAACTTCTTACCGTTGTAATGGGTTTCCAACCTACTTGCTGAATAAAAAGTTGGAATTTGGTTCAACAACCTCCTTGCAGTTAGAAAGACTTTAGAAAGTTGGAACATGGTTGAATAAAATAGAACTTGTTTTTTTTTATAATTTGACAGCTGTCAGTAGAAAGCGATTCTCCCTAGGGCTGAAAGTATTACTTTCAATTGGGCCCCTCAGGCAACTTCAGACCTACTTTCAGAGTATGAGCAATGAAAAGTAAATTTGAACTTAGAATATCGTGTTAGTACTTATATCTCGATGGTGTTCACTTAGTTTGTGAATACACAACCTATTTAGGTACTTCTACCTCCATGGTGCCGAATTTATCATACAACCTTTTTTAATTTGTTAAAAACTCGCACTTGTAACCTTCTTGGTGTATTTGTGAATTCAAAACAAAGTTAAACCTATTTACGGTTAAACTTTAGAATCCTGCGCTTGCTCAGTCATCAAAATTGAGCACGCGGTTAAAAAGCAGCTTTGCACTCTTGTATAACAAATAACTGTTAGCTGCGTATATGCGGTCACTTGAATATTTGTATAGAAAATATATCGTTATATGCCTTGCTATAATTTATATGAATAAAATATCATAGCTACGTGTGTGACGGGCTTCATTTTTACAAACAATAAATAACTTGAATCCTGAATTAAAGGACATGCTTTTTTAATTAAAAAACTTAATGATAGTATGACGTATTGGCCACGTTGTTTGAGTGTGCGCTCGCCTAGGTGATTATTTGCTTTTGTATACATTATATTCTGATTAGGTACTAATGTATAACGTCATAACCTTTTCCTCTATTCATTATTAATTACGATAATAAGTTGTATCAAGAACCCAGTGGTTAGACAAAGGTTTTGAGCCACTGTTTGATTGAAAATGTACCAAGCTCTGTTTTTTTTTACAATTTATTGGCTAACGCTTGACTGCAATCTCACCTGATGTTAAACGATGATGCGGTCGAGCGACGGTGTAGCTGCTCACCTAGAAAATACATACGGACTTTTTTTTTAAACATCACAATTTAAAACTGATGCCTACAACTAGTTCCCCTCGTTGATTGCTTTTTCATTTGCTTCTGGTATTAAATAAAATAATTAAATAAATTGCAAAGATTGTAAATATGAATATGATTTAAACTACAATTATTTATTGATTGATACAGCAGAACCTAGGATAATGTACGATTCTTTTGTAAGAATAATGATTATCTTAGAACCCAAAGCCGGGAATTTCGTGCACATATAAATACTAGAATACAGCAGTCATCAGCTAAAGATAGGCTCTGCCGGGGCTAGCCTCCTCGGCCATACGTTACGGCCGGATGCAGATACCATGCTTTATCGCTCACTTATTATTTTATCGCGTATGATTTACGGCCAAAACACTCAGTAATGATACGTACAAGTATTTTCTATTAATGTACGGTATCGAATGATCTTAGCGTCTACCACCTTGTTGGTTGAAGTTACATTGCTTACAAAAAATGTGCTTGGGGAAATATGTCTAAGTGTGATTACCTGAACGGACACGGGGACACGTGATACAGAAGAAGAATACAGATTTTGTTGGCAACATAAATCTGTAGCTACATAGGTACCTACCATAAAATATAATACTTTTCACAAGTCATCCAGTCCAGCCAATAAGTCGTCCACCGAGTATAACTCACACGGAAATGCCAATTAGCCCGTCTAAAAGAAAAAGCTCTCAGTACCATGTAAGCATATCGCCTTTCGACGTATCTCTGATGGAGCGCTCGTGTCACAACACTTTCAATTATAAGCATTACTCTTATCGAAGCCTTCATTATAATCAATGGCGTTGTAAGTGTTTGTAAGTGAGGCTACATTATTTGCCGTCACAGATTGGAGCTCCACTCGCCCATCACTTGGCGACACTCGAAACTCGTTCTCGTCAACGTAAGAAGGCACTTTATTTGTTCAATTTTAAGCTTTAAACCAGGTAAGTAAAATTAATTTTACCGAAATCATTTGTCGTGTACACGATGCTTGAAAAGTTTGGGACCGTTATAGAGGCTATGAAGACATGGAAATTTCTGAAGTGTGGCTCGTACGGTTGTTACTGACTCGAATATTTAGGTATGTTTACAGTTTTACTCTATTTATTTATATTTTCTTATAGAATATAGTTTTTCATTCTTTAGATATTTGAGAACAGATACAGCCTTCACATCCCTATTGGTGTTAGCGCTGCATTTTTTATATATTATATTCAATATACTTTCCATTGGCCACCATCTCACCTGATGGTATGTGACTATGTAGCAAGACAGTCTAGAAGACACCTATTCACTCTATATAGCTTTAAAGAGGCATTCTGCACTGAAGAGCATGGGTTTGATCCCCACCGAGAACAAATACTTGTGTAATGAACATAGAATTCTCAGAATGTCATACTGTATTGTATGTCCGTATTTACGAAAAAAATATAGAAGTATTACATCAGTTATCTGGTTCCCTTCGCAACGCTTAGTTTGGGGCTTGATAGTGTTGTGTGGAATGTCCTTAATATTTATTTTCAATAAATGTATCATGTCTTTAATTGCCTTGCTTTAGGTCAATGACCTAGGGTAATAAAATCTAATACAATTCAACAATGCTTATCCTTCTATCTCATATCTTACTAATAAATTATATCACTATCACGGTTCGATAGTTGCATTGTAGAGTTGATGAAGTTGTAAGGAGGGCGCGTGCGCTCCGTGACTCGCTGAGTTAGTATAAGCTCCCTTCTCTTGTTTTACTGCTTACAGAATACCACGATTGTCCGGTAACCCTGTAAGAATCGTAAAACGATCACCAGCATTTAGTCCATTTGAAAAAACAGAAACAACAGTGCGAGTACATAACCAGCACCACCACTAGCTTGAAGAACCGACACAACCGTTGAGAAAAAAAGGTACTCGAGTGGCACGAACTGGAAGAAAATCGCGGTTAAGTAAGATCGCGGGAAGTCGGTGAATGGAGAAGGCTCGGTATCGTTTTTTATTGAAATGTATAGGCCTGTGTCCAGCAGTGGACTTCTTCAGGATGATAATGATGATGATGACCAGTACCTATTTTAAAATTACATTATTTTTGGGGTCACAAACATAAGTGACATACAAAGTAACACAAAATTCTTAAATAGGTACACTATTTGGTTTTTATTCGACAACCTTAAGCTTTGTTACGTATTTAACAAATTATCGTTTAAAACAGTCTTTTGTCTAAGTTTCGCTATGAAAAATTAAGAAATTAAGTTTCTGTTATGAGAGAATAGAAAACGGGCGCCCTGACTACTTGTGAGATGGTATCAGCGCAGGCGGCGATACATGGACCGCTATCACCATCTCATTATTCCACGCGATCCGATTAGTCTTGTCGTCCTGCCCTTAGACGTGTAATAGCAAGTTAATGCTTTTAAATGGTTTTACGTTGGTAAGTTACATTAAAGACTTGTTGAATAAAGTTTTACGTTGGTTTGGTAAGTGGTCGCAAAGACTATTGTTGAATAAAGTTTTACGTTGGTATGGTAAGTTGCCTCAAAGGCTTTTTTGTTGAATAAAGTTTTATGTTGGTATGGTACGTTGCCAGAAAACTTTTTTAGAACAAAGTTTTACATTGATATGGTAAGTTGCCTGAAAGACTATTGTTGAATAAAGTTTTACGTTGGTTTGGTAAGTGGCCGCAAAGACTATTGTTGAATAAAGTTTTACGTTGGTTTGGTAAGTGGCCGCAAAGACTATTGTTGAATAAAGTTTTACGTTGGTTTGGAAAGTGGCCGCAAAGACTATTGTTGAATATAGTTTTACGTTGGTTTGGTAAGTGGCCGCAAAGACTATTGTTGAATAAAGTTTTACGTCGGTTTGGTAAGTGGCCGCAAAGACTATTGTTGAATAAAGTTTTACGTTGGTATGGTAAGTTGCCCCAAAGACTTTTGTTGAATAAGGCTTTACGTTGAGATGGTAAGTTGCATAAAAAACTTTTGCCAAAATTTCCAACGAACAGTAAAATGCTCCTTACTGCCTCATTGCTGAAAGCTTTCTTTACCTAGCTATCATTAAATGGACTGAACATAATAAATCTCTAATAGCAATATGATCTCTTGCAAGCAGGTTCTTCTTCTTTCGTGTACAAACTCTTTGCTATAAACTTATAAAGTCACTTTATCAGTGACTACAATCTATGCATGTCCGTTCAGGTCATCAAAATACCTACTGTGCATACAAGACGTATAAAACAGACAAGAAGGGCAAGTCTAAGTTTTACTCGATCAGTTTGCACATTTCGTTTTGCCTACGTATCTCTCTCTTTTGTATGGAGAAAAGATGAGACAATAACAATACGTAACTTAGAAATTTGGTAGAAACTATCGAAACGAGTTGTTGTAACGTCTGATTATTTCTCCATACAAAATTAAGAGACACGTTGACGAAACGAAATGTTCAAATTGATCGAGTAAAACTCAGACTACGGGTACTGAATGGTGAAAGGTGAAGCCATTTTACGACTGCATTTACCAAAGTGCCAAGTTTAAATGCTTTACGCAGTGAGAAATCTAATTACAGTTATGTGGTAGTTGGTAATTTACAATTTAAATGCATATGGATATTTAAATATTTAGTTAAACAGCTACCAGAGCTTTCGTTATGGTGGAGGAGCTTAATTAAAATGAACTACGGAATATACCTTTAATTATTCAATTTAAGGCCCGGCCACATCAAGGTGTTTTTTTTCAAATGATTATTTATACCTAGAATGTCTCTGATTGTCGAAGTGGCCATGGAAACAACATGAAATGCGAATTAAAAATGCATTACTATTTAGGTGCTTATTCGACTCGCCTCTCACCTCAGTTGGTAGTAACCCAGCCTTCTGCGCCTTAGGCCGTGGGTTCGATTCCCACCGAACTATTTGTGTAGTGAACAAAGATGTTTGTTTTCTGTCTGGATGTAATATTCTACTGTTGGTATGTATGTGTGTTATCAACTATCTGGTCCCCATCATACAAACTCTGCTTAGTTTGGGTCTAAATAGTGTTGTGTATATTGTTCACATCATAAAAAAAAGAAAAAGAACGAACTTACAAATTGAATTCAAATCATATTCCAAAGGAACAAATACCCAAATCAATTAGAGAAATCACATGAGGAAGCTTCCTCATCAGAAGGTATATTGGCAGCGATCGATGGCACCCTCAACCTGCTCCATCAAAACTCGAGCTCATTACTCAATATCAATTAGCGTTATTAGTGCGGCGTCTTCGTTAGGCCGTGATGGAGGGTAATTTATTGGCATCTCTTAATTAGGGATAAGTCTAATTGGAGGCTTAGTCGTAACGAGACCCTTGAAATCTGACGTCCCGGGAATAAATTGGTCGGCGCGGCCAGCACACACTCCACTCTCTATTACTAGTGGGCCCTTAGCACTGGAACATCATCACTATGCTCTAACATCTAAAATAATAAGTTGAAAAACTAAAATCTGCCTACGGAAAATCGTGTTCTAAAAAGTATGAAACATTTAGTCGTGGTCATCATGTGCCATAAAGCTCTAAGTTACATTGTTACTAACAAAATTATGGATGCATTAATGTCTGAAATAAATACTATTCTATTTTATTCTATTCTATAAACCTACCTTTACAAAATAACATTGTGATAACGTAATATGTAGAAATATACATACGGTATAAAAAACTGCTAGTTTTATATCTATGGTTAGTTAGCTGTTTGTGCGTCAATAGCCGATTCTTTTTTTTTTTCTTCGTTTGAGAGTACTGGCATAGCGCACATACATTTTTCAACATAAAAACTCATTGGTACACGATTGGATTTGAACCTACAACCTTAGGATTAGAAGGCGGGGCTACTACCGCTAGGCCACCCGATGTCGAAGAAGATTCGTCAAACCGCAAACTTCAAGCCCGTCAAGTTATCTGTCTATACTAATATAAAGAGGAAAGATTTGTATTTTTTTATTTTTGTGTGTATGTTTGTAATGGATTAATTCAAAAACTGCAGTGGCGATTTCAAAAAATCATTCACCATTGTAAAGCTACATTCGTCCTGAATAGCATAGGTTATAATTTTGTGTTTAAAAAATAAATGTCCACCCGTGCGAAGCCGGGACAGGCCGCGCGTACTTAATAAAGCGTAGGTGCTTGGTCAAAGCGGGCTTTTAACAAATTTCCGGGTGATTCGATAGCGTGAGTGCCTTGTGCTGTGGATACTGATATTTTGACGTGCCAACTCGATTTACTACTCAGTACTCGATTTGTGCCCGACTCTACTCAGTTTAACGACCGCTCTAATAACTTTCAAACACCGACGAACCTGGCTTAAAAGGGTATAATAATGCGGATTTAATGGACTAAATGTTTACATTTTCTAAAAAGGAGCAACATCCACAAAACAATCATTAATACTGAGTCACAAATTCCAGACACAAGCCCCAATATCCACGGAATTAATTAATGAAGCTCATAGAAATAGAAACCTACTTCCTAATCCACGAATGAATACCACCCAAATAAAATAATCATCGCTTTTCTCTATCCAAAGGTTGTCTGCAAGATATCGCTCTTCAGTGATAAGACCGCCCATTATACATGTTTTTGGTGTGCAACAAATAATTTTCTATATAACTATCAAAACCAACAAAACTAATAATAAATGTTTATTGAAGTTTAGCCGCATTTCTAGCCTTCTATTCAAGACCAAGTTTGCTTTATATACCTAATAGATGACCCATATTCATAATTCTTAGGTTTATTTTATGTGTTATGTACACGATGCCTCTTTGAGACGCACATAAAACTCTTTCACCACATTGACTGGTTAGACTTACTGACACGATAAGAAATGATTTATTGCATTGTATATTACGGTAGTGTTCTAGCGGTAGTAGTTTCTTGAGAATACCGGCTTCACGAAGCGTCGCGCCTAAGCTCTAGCGATACCACAAACCGTTTAAAGTAAATGAGAATTAGTATTGATTCTGAAGATTTCACCGAGTTATGGAGTTTTATGATTATGAGGCTAATTTTGTTTATACAGGGTGTTTAAAATCCTGTACCAGGCACTATAGGATCCCGCAAGTAAGGCTTGAGTTGCCCCTGATGCAATAAAAATCATTTAAAATAGATGCAAAGGCCTGTTTACTTTTTTTATACAGGGTGTAATTTCAGGGTAACATTTATTTACACAATTAACTTCTATTTACAAAATGTACAAATTATACAAGAAAGAGTTGAGCTATCTGCTGACCAGTGCAAAACAATCTAGAGATAGCTCAACGGAGTAAATAAGGTTCATTTAATTGAAAAAAAAATGGTAGGTTAGTTGGATAGCATTTTTACCACGTCTATTGAGTTTTTTTATACTACTTACTAATAGAACAAGCATATGGCCCACCTGATGTTAAGTGGTAACCATCACCTATAACAAAGCATTGCCTTGTAGGTCACGCACATCAGGAACGTGCCCTGCGATGCACTGCCCTGCGTCCATCAATCAACTTGTGGCATACAGACGTTCAGCTTCACGTGCCAGAGATATTTTACCACTTTTGTTTTCGAGAATCAGTGGTCAATAGTGTCACAGGCGTTTGAAAAAAGAACTAACATACACCTTCGCTATTATTTGTCGGGTTTTAGCTGTTTTCTCTTGGTTGGTTTGCGGCAAGCGCTAAGCGGTGCGGTCAGTGGTCGGCGCGGTCGCTCAAAGCGATTCCAATAAAAATAAAAGAGAGCAAAGCACACAAATAAAAGAGAACTGAGACAACGGCATGATCAAGTGCACCGAAAGATGTAATAGGATACTCTGGGCCGTGCTTTATGAGTCTTCCGCACGTGACGACAGGCAGGCCCGCGAGGTTTTGATGTATTTGGTTTGACCTAGTTATTATGACAATGTATTTCTTGTAGACAAGGAATAACTTAAAAATATTACATTATATCTCGCGAACCTGCAGTCTAACTACACTGAGAAAATGGTCAAGGTACTGGGTAAGCCTTATCCATGTCAAAAAAAAGACTTTAGGCTCTCCAGCGATTCGTAAATAAGCATGCATAAAAAGGTTACCCCTAACGTTTTGTAAATTGTTTTATGTAAAGGCTAATTTCTTAATTATTCTGATCCTAGTGAGTGATTTCCAATTGTGATATTGTGCGTATAAGTGACCTTTACCGAGGCAACTGCAACCATACAACTTTCTTCATTTGAACTTTGCAACTTTTTGGTTCATAGAAATAGAAAATATTTATTTTACGTCACAAAACATGATACAGACACAAATAATATAACAACATGCAATAAGTGCCGAAAAAAGGTTCCACTCAGCATTTTCCATAAAAACGCAAGGTCTTACTTGGCTTATATTTAGATCAATAATAACACGTCAAAAGAACTCCACAAATCCTGCTGAAAAATATGGTGCCATTATTTTTTCAGGAACACATGTTCGCTAGACAACTTTTACAGGTCAATTGAATGTAGGTGCGGAAGGCGCTCCGAAGCCGCCACTGCTGGTAATATTTTGTATGAATGTGACTGCCAGCACGTGTAGAAGCTCCTTTATTGTGAAGATACTTGGCGAGCCGGCCGTCGGGACCGGTTAATCTCTATAATTAGATTGGTTGCTGATGACACGGTATGTGGAAATTGTTTGTGTTCGCAATAATGGGATGATAGAGTTGGTTTAGTGATAAACGAACACGTTAGAGTTCGTTCGAATTGTATTTGTAATTTTTCGTTTCAAGACAAGAAAAATCTATACACAATATTTATATTTATTTATCTATTACTTTTAGTGATGCTTCCATGGGCTGGCTGATTTTTAGTTGTAGTAGAGCTCTTTGTGAAGGGCTCGTCCGGGGAAGTACTACCACCATGCTTATTTCTGCCGTGAAGCAGCATTGCTGTCTTTCGGCTTGAAGGGTGTGGGTGTCGGTAAAATTACTGGTACGTGAGGCTGAACATACGCCTCAAGTTGACGGACGCAGGGCAGTGCATCGTAAGGCACGTTCCTAACGTGCGTGACCTACGAGACAATGATTTGTTATAGGCGATGGCTACCACTTTAGATGGGTTATATGCTTCTTCCATCAGGTAGTCATATAAAAAAAGTACGACTACTATGTTGCATACGCTAACAAAACTTAATGCCAAACTTTATTATTCATAAAAGTTAATTTAATAATTTTATTTTCATGTGTTTTCTTTTATAATGTTATTTTCTGGTCGTAAAGTTACTTAGATAGTAATCAGCATAAAGAATTTTAAGCAGAGGTACGAGTATGTAAATAATTGAATTAAATAAAAAATATTATATAAAAAATGATTGTTTGACTGACTATCTTAGCACCATGACATTATCATTATTGTTTTAGGATAAATATGATGATTTTAGCACTAAGACAGATGGTTTGATCCCCACCGAGAGCAAATAATATATAGTAGATCTCTGAGACGTAATACAAAGATCTAATCTACCAGATGTGAACATAAAATAATTTCGAAAATTCTTAAGTCTCGTGAAAGAATTCATCGAAATTCAGCTCTTTAACAGGGCACGGAAGGATCCCCTTTGATCCGAATTTAAAATCCTTTCACCACACTTTAAGAAGATGAAGCAGGAGGTATAAAAACGTAAGAAATAACCACAGCATAGCGACATGGGCGAGTCGGACTCGCCCATGAAGGGTTCCGTAGCATCAAGTAACATAATATAAAGGTTCTTGTAGTTCTTCGAAAGGTAAATTGCGGTTTACGATTTATGTTGATAAAAAAAAACTACTGACTTGATCTCGCTCAAACCAAATATCGTTGAAAGTTTCCATAGTAATGTACAACATATATTTTTTTTAGTTTTATCTTTCTCTTATTTTAGAAGTTAGAGGGGGGGGACCAACTTTTTTCCACTTTGGAAGTGTCTCTCGCGCAAACTATTCAGTTTAGAAAAAAACGATACTAGAAACCTCAACATCATTTTTGAAGACCTATTCATAAATACCCCACAAGTATGGGTTCGATAAAAAAAAATTTTTGAGTTTCAGTTTCAAGTATGGGGACCCCCAAAATTTATAGTTTTTTTTTTCTATTTTTGTATACAAATCTTAATGCGGTTCACAGAATACATCTACTCGCCAAGTTTCATCAGTCTAGCTCTTACGGTTTCGGAGAAAAATGGCTGTGACATACGGACGGACAGACAGACAGACAGACATGACGGATCTATAAGGGTTCCGTTTTCGCCATTTGGCTACGGAACCCTAACAAGATCGCAATAAGAAGATTGATTGATGTTATAGAAAATGTGCTGTGAAGCTTATGTGTACGTGATTGGCGTGACTAGTACGTGAATATTAGAGTGGCTGCCTAATTACTGGGTTTTTCTATGCGAATTTTAGATGATTTCAATAAAAAGATGCGTGTGCGTTCAAAATGACAAAGCGTATATATTAATCGGCCATTACAGAATTCATGGATGGAGGGAAAGGAACATTATTTTAACCTATCGCAGCTCGTAGTTAAGTAGTCACGTGACGTCGTGCAGTATCCATTGGTGTAAAAGAAATAGGTATCGAGAACTGTCCAATTTTAACTAAACCATAGCGTAATCGCGAACATTATGGAATCTTAATTATTGGCCGAACGGGCAGTCCGTTGCACGACCCGAGGGTAAGAAGTATAATGCCAGATCGAATTACGATCTACAGCTACACAAGATGCAACGAACAACATTTTTTTATACATTTTATAAAAGACTAGTGGCCGCCCGCGGCATCGCTCGCCCGTTCCCGTAACACCCCGTTCCCGTTGCCTTTTCGGGATAAAAAGTATCCTATGTCCTTCTCCCGGTTCTAAGCTACCTCCCCACTAATTTTCTGCCAAATCAGTTCCGCCGTTCTTGAGTTATAAATAGTGTAACTAACACGACTTTGATTTATAAATATAGATTTGCAATGCAACACCCTGAAAAATTATGAGAGAGATGAAAATATTTTTTTATTATAAACTAGTGGCCGCCCGCGGCTTCGCTCGCCCATTCCCGTAACACCCCGTTCCCGTTATTTTTTCGGGATAAAAAGTATCCTATGTCCTTTTCCTGGTTCTAAGCTACCTCCCAACCAATTTTCAGCCAAATCGGTTCAGCCGTTCTTGAGTTATAAGTGGAGTAACTAACACGACTTTCTTTTATATATATATGTAGATATAGATTTGCAATGCAACACCCTGAAAAAATTATGAGAGAGATGAAAATATTTTTTTATTATTTTGGCAAGTTATTATGGAGGTGTTTTTTTTTAATGGATAACGTTACTCTGATATTTTACCCGGCCTTAAAAACTAAAACATAAGTATATTAACTTACAAAATGAAATATACAGTCAAATTCGTAAAAACTATAAAAAGTTGTACCCCATTCATAATTTTCTCTGCGCTTTAGCCGCGCTAAATTTCATACGTGATTTGCACAATGCACTGCCCTCATACATCGGCCACTTATATGAGTATATGCGCGCATATACACAAACACATGTATACAAAGACTCATATTCTTAATGGTCCTATAGCAGTAAATTAGCTTAGCAGACCGTTAAGTCTTCTTCTTCTTCTTAATTAATGGTATCTCGATTTGGAACAATTTTTCCACACAAATAAAAAAAAACAGTTTTTAATCAGTCAATAGACAAGTCGGCTGTCACGGCTCTAAAGAAAAGTGCGAGCCGCTAAAAAGTGTGAGGCATTATGAATGAGGGGAAAATACAGGCGCAGCATACGAGTTCTATCGTAAAATCGCCATACAACAATCCCCCGAAGTACCTACCATAAAGATTAGCACACTAATGCTCAGAAAATAAATTAAATTAATTACTTGAGGCTTGCTTAGAAAGCGATGGCCGCCATAATAAGGATAAGTTACTTATAACTTTAAAAAAATACGTGATCAGACTATAGTACAAAATTGTAAGTTAATTCGGAAGCTGGTAGGCTATAAATACAGTCTCTCAACACAATTTGACTGGCCTCTAGCTCAGTTGGTAGTAGCTCTGCCTTCTGCGCCGTAGGTCGTGGGTTCGATCCCCACTGAGAACAAATATTTGTGTGGTTAACATAAATGTCTGTTCTCTGTCTGGGTGTTATATTGTATTCTAAGTATGTATTTACAAAAAAAAAAAAAAAAAATGTATTCAAGTATTATATCAGCTATCCGGTTCCCATTTTACAAGCTCTGCTTAGTTTGGGGCTGGGTAGTGTTGTGTGAATTGTCCACAATATTTATTTATTATTTTAATAATTAATGGAATCTGTTCGATTTGGAACATTTTTTCCACACAAATAAAAAAAATTTTTTAATCAGTCAATAGACAAGTCGGCTGTCACAGCTCTAAAGAAAAGTGGGAGCCGCTTAAAAGTGTGGGGCATTATGAATGAGGGGAAAATACAGGCGCATCTTACAAGTTCTATCGTAAAATCGCCATACAACAATCCCCCGAAGTACCATAAATATTAGCACAATAATGATCAGAAAATAAATTAAATTAATTACTTGAGGCTTACTTAGAAAGCGATGGCCGCCATAATAAGGATAAGTTACTTATAACTTTAAAAAAATACGTGATCAGACTATAGTACAAAATTGTAAGTTAATTCGGAAGCTGGTAGGCTATAAATACAGTCTCTCAACACAATTTAAGTGATCATAACTTGTGAAGCGTCTAAGGACTGAAATTTACTACTTACAACTAATAGGTTGGGCGACCATGAGTTTCAATCACAACTAGTCTACGAAAGTCCCCGCTTTTTAGAAACTCAGTTCTCTGTAGGACGTCGCCCAAGCCGATTAATGCCTACAATGTGTATTATAGAATTTAATATAATAATAACGTAATGAAACGTCTCGCGAGGGTCCGGGGGAGGAGTGCGGGCTGGAGCCGCGGGAACCGGTCTGCGGAGGTCATCGGCAGCGAGCCTTCCGTGACCAGTGTTGCCACCTCAGAACCACCATTCTCCATAATTTATGCGGACGCATGGCGGTGAATCGTAGGGCACGTTCCTGACGTGCGTGACATATGGGGCAGTGCTTTGTTATAAGCGATGGTTACCACTTAACATCAGCTAGAAGTATAAAAAAAATCGACTGATACAGTAGGTACTCAGGCACGATAGGCAAATCCCCTTGATCTTTTAATACCTCGCTAAAAATTAGTCGAAAATGAGGTAATTTACAATGTTTATAGAATTTGTGACCAGCTTAGTTTTGCAATAGTGAGTACTCCGTACGTAAAACATTATTATACCAATACAATGGTTTTACTCGTACATAATGCTGTTTTTTTTTTTTGACACAATGACGCACACTCAATCTCACATCAATACCTTTTGTGATCTTTATTAATATTCGTAAGGTCTGCTAAAACAAAAGATACTTTTTGAAGGTCACGGCAAACTGCTGAAGTTAGAAGTTATTTTGCCGTAGTTTGTTGCTTGTCACGTCGAACTGGCACCTAGACTCACCTAGCTTTAAGATGTTTCAAAGTGATCCTTGTGATTCAAATTAGTAAAGAAATTTTGAATTTTAATTAGAATTCTAAAAGGAAAGAGCTTAAAAATGAAGAAGAAAAAAAAAATAATGGCCGTTAATTTTGACGTTTTCTGTTATATATTCCAACTTTTAACTGCCTATATTTTTACCCTAAACAGTAGGCCTATACCAAAAGCTCTGTCTGGCTCTGTCTCTGGCGTTGCTTTTGAGTCTGTGTGATTGTTGACTAAATAAATCCTACGTCGAAACGTCACACACACACACAGTATAATACACTGCTGAGCACACCCAGTCTCAGAACCGAGACAGAGCCAGACAGAGCTTGTGGTAGGAGCTTAAATTATGCAATCCTTAATAGCTCAGTTAATAATTATTTACTCAAAAATTCTGATGTAACATTGCATGCGCTGGCAACATTGCGGCTGTAATGGTCCAACGCGTCGCTCGCACGTATGTTAATGCTCCATTAAGATTATACTAATTGAAAGCCAATAAATACAACGGCTATGAGTATTAATTTTATTTGGATTCGGTATTATTGGGCTGGGGTCGTTTGGACCTGTTAGCCTTAGGTCCAATATCACCGTTAAACGCGTTTAACTAAACTCGTTTATATGTACGTACACAAAAGAAATGCAACGACATTGACAGGTCTTTAAGCGCGTTGAAGGCTCGAACACACCTAGTTCGCTGGCGGTAGCGAACAGTGAAACGCTGTCAAATATTCGCTGTCTAATCTCAAATCTGACAGCGATATTTGACAGCGTTTCACTGATCGCTACCGCCAGCGAACTAGGTGTGTTCGGGCCATTAGAGAAAAATGTACCAACTGAATGCTTAAACGAGTTTAAACGTCAGTAGAACGCGTTCAATTTCAACGGTGAAATTGGACCTTACTTGTGCTGAGTTCAAGACATACAGGCACATTCTCCGCGGGTGGTGTTAAATCAAAACAAACAAACTGTTGTTGTTGTCGTTTAATTTGTTTATAATTCAAATATCTGTTAGCTTTAGGTAATTTTGATCGTGTTTGTGTTTTTGGTAATTTTTTTGTTATCTCTTTAATTCCTATTTTTTTGTATTAATTAGTGTAAGTGGTCGCAATGTAGACCGTTCTAATTAATTAATTAAATAATAATAAATTAGAAAGCATTTTATTTTTAGTACTCATAATATTCGTTGGAGGTGGGCGATAAATAATTATATTTCTTTCACTTCATTCTTCAGATATATTCAACAGGTAGTACTTCTAACTTACTCGGTAGCTACGCACGTTTTTCAGAGATTTTAAAAAATCGATTTTTAATCGAGTTTTATAACCAAATCGATACTTGCCTACTGCGGGTCACACCCCTACTCGAGCGTGCCGTCATTCTTTTTTCGTGCGCGGTAGCAAGCACACACAAGCGACGACTGTGTTGTGAAGTGACTAAAAGAAAAATGCCGAAACGTAATCACGACACGTCTCCAGACAATATTAGTTATTACCGACGAAAAATCAAGAAACTTGAAAAACAAAGGCATAATCGCAGACGGATTTTTATCGAATCCTCGACAGACTCTGGTATGTATACACAACTACCTTCAATAAGAAGTTTTCCGATATTGCATTTCAGAATTTGCCTAATTCCTGGCGGTTAACCGTGAGTTAACACGAAGGCTGTACATGATTAACAAATATAAACATTTTGAATCATTATTTCGTTTTGGGATAACTACCCGCTTGCACCAATGGGTTAAAAATCGCCTGGCGGTTAACCGAGCGTTAACACGATGGCCAATAACGACCAATATGCAGGCTTGACACATTGTAATATCGTCCATTGGTCATTAATTATATCCCTTTATGTTTATGAACCCGGCGGTTAACCGTGAGTTAACACGAAGGTACCTACATGGACATTTTCTTGAATAGTTTCGTATCATTTCAGACGATAGTGTATCTGCGGCATCTGAGTCAGTACCAGATGTAGACGCGTATGCAAGTCCTGTTGCTGACGTCACAGGTGACCCAGATCCGGATATTCTCCTAACTGCCATGGAGCCTACTTCTCCTGACAAGGAAGTGGATATTAGCCCAGAGCTTGACCCAGAACTCCTTGGGGCACTCGGAGAGGAAACTGGAGATGATCCAAAGTACGGCGAAAAGATTCACCAAAGCTTGGCTCAGCGCTGGGAACCCCTTTTAAAGAAGGGTTTACTGAAGGAGACCAAAGACAAACTGCTTAAGGAGTATATTGTGCCTGAAAACTGCACTCTCTTGCAAGCGCCTAAATTGAACCGCGAAGTAGCGGCCGCTATATCAGAAGCATCACGACAGCGAGATAAGAGAAAGGAGACCGAGCAACAGCAACTAGGCGTTGGTATCTCTGCAATCAATAAAGCTTTGACTCTCATGCTCACAAGCGACAACAAGATCGAAGCTATTAAGCTGATCAGTGATGGCTGCCGAATTCTGACCGATCTACACTATCAACAAACACAAGCAAGGGTTAGTGTTATCAATTATGCACTAGCAAAACCCTTTTTGAACATCGTTCAAGACAGCGAAAGAGACGACACGCTTTATGGTAACAAACTAGCAGAAAAAATAAAAGCTTCGAAAACGATCGAGAAACAGGGCTTGTCAATCAAAAAGTTTACAAAACCCCCGAAAACGTCCTCGACGACGGAACAGGCAGCGCCTAGTACCCGTCTCCAATACCAATACAGACCATCCGGCACGTACCAGGGAAACTGGTCGGGACCGTCGCGCTTTCAACAGAACAGGGGGGGGCGCAGATGGTCGGCCAGGACGAACACCCCACCGTCGAACCGCCGGCCTCCGCCTCATCAGACAGCGAGCGCGACAGGCCCGAACAAGTCGAAGCATCCTGTAACGCGCCAGTAGTTCAGGTAAAACATGCTGGTAGAATCTCCCACTTTTACGATTGCTGGCTCAATATTACATCGAACTCTGTAATTTTAGACTGGGTGCGTAATGGGTTCCCTATACCTTTCGCATGCGAAGTAGTACAAAGTCATGTACCACGGACTCGATTATCACCATCCGAAAAAGCAGATATGGCCAAAGCTATAGGAAAATTGATAAGCTTAGGTACAGTAACCTCTTGCGCACCTTGCAATAACCAATTTATCTCGAAAACATTTTTAACCTTAAAGCCGAATGGGGAACATCGCTTCATCTTAAATTTAAAAAATTTAAATAATTTTATTTCTAAACTACATTTTAAGATGGAAGACTACCGAACGGCCTCAAGATTAGTACCCGCTAATGGGTTTATGGCTACTATAGACTTAAAAGAAGCCTATTTCCTAGTACCGATTCGAAAATCAGATAGAAAATTTCTACGATTTCAATTTGAGGATGACAATCAAGAAATTCTTACCTACGAATTTAGTTCTCTGCCATACGGCCTTTCAGTAGCTCCCAGAACCTTCACGAAGATCATGAAAGAAGTAATATCTCATTTACGGCGTCAAGGTTTTAAAAATGTATTCTACTTAGATGACATACTCTGCATAGGAGATACTTACGACGAATGTCAGAACAATGTTAGGGCTACTACAAAACTCCTTGAATGTCTTGGGTTTGTAATAAATTATGGAAAAAGTTCCCTTACACCAAAACAATCTTGCAAGTTCTTGGGCTTCATGTTCGATTCTATTAATCAAACGATTTCCTTGCCATACGAAAAATGCCATAAAATCACTAAACTAGTTGAGAAGTTTACAAATGTCAGGAAGTGCACAATAAGAAACTTTGCCCAACTAATTGGAGTTTTGGTAGCAGCCTGCCCTGCGGCAAAATACGGTTGGTTGTACACAAAAATTTTAGAAAGACAAAAATACTTAGCTTTACAGAGCAATCCTAATTTTGAAGCACTGTTCAAACCTCACCCTATCGTTTTGAACGATCTGAACTGGTGGAGATTAAATGTATTTAAAATCAGTAATTCCATGAAAACACCTAGATATAACTTCGAAATCTATACGGACGCGCTCGTGGGGCCTGGAAGATAACAGAACTAAAATCTCACATAAATTATTTAGAGTTGTTAGCGGTTTTCCTGGCCTTGAAATTCTTTTGTAGTGAAAAACGTAACTGTTCCATTTTACTACGCGTTGACAACACAACAGCCATCAGCTATGTAAACCGCATGGGTGGGATCCAATTCCCGCACCTAAATGATTTAGCTAGACAAATATGGCAATGGTCCGAAGAGAGAAACATTTGGCTATTTGCATCGTATATAAACACTAAGGAGAATACTGAAGCGGATGAAGAGTCCCGAAAACTTAATCCAGATACGGAGTGTGAATTGTCCGCCTTAGCCTTTGATGAAATAATCAAATGTTTCGGAGAACCAGAAGTCGACCTTTTTGCTTCCCGGGCCAATGCCAAATGTCAGAAATATACGTCATGGAAAAAAGACCCTGATGCTTTCGCCATAGATGCTTTTACAGTAAGATGGAACACTAGTTTCTTCTACGCTTTTCCGCAGTTCCCACTTATCCTCAAGTGTCTTCAAAAAATTATTGAAGAAAATGCTACTGGCATATTGATCTTTCCTTGCTGGCCATCTCAAGCCTGGTACCCTCAATTGATGAAATTAGTTGTATCGGACATCATTTGGCTTAATCCTAAAGATCACCGTATAAAATCATGTTACAGAAACCCCCTTACCCTGGGTGCCGCAGTGCTCTCAGGCAGGCGTTCACATCACGCGGCGTTCCCGAATCAGCCATGGACCTGATGCTGGCATCTCTATCAAACAATACGATGCAACAATACAACGTCTCATTCAAATTATGGTGGGAATTCTGTAACGCTGAAAACGGTAATATCTATGACTGCTCAATTCCAAGAATTTTATGTTTTTTGAGCGAACAGTATAGAAAAGGGGCATCGTACGGCTCTCTAAATAGCCATAGATCTGCGCTGTCTCTCCTACTAGGCAATAACGTCGGCTCCGACGATTGCGTGAAACGACTATTAAAAGGTGTATTTAAATTGAAACCCAATTTTCCAAAGTACAGCAGTACATGGGACCCACAAATCGTTCTCAATTACGTATCTAATTGGTACCCCAATAGAGATCTAAATAGGGAAAAAATTACAAAGAAACTGGTAGTTTTACTTGCTATATGTACAGCCCAACGTGTTCAAACTTTTTCATTAATAAAGCTTGAAAATGTATTCATAAATTCGGACGGAATCAGCATAGCAATCAAAGATATTATAAAAACATCAGCGGCCGGTCGAGACCAACCGACCTTGTTTCTGCCATACTTTCGAGATAACCCTCGAATCTGCCCCGCAACTGTCCTAGAAGACTATCTTCATGAGACAAAAAATGATAGACCTGCTAATACATCCAATCTCTTAATAACTGTGAAGCGCCCCTACAAGAGCGCGACAGCACAGTCAATAAGCAGATGGATAAAGCAGGCGCTGGCGGAGAGCGGCGTGGACGTGGGCATGTTCAGCGCGCACAGCACGCGGCACGCGGCCACGTCCGCAGCGCACTCCGCGGGCGTCTCCATTGACACGATAAGGAAAGCTGCGGGGTGGACTAATACATCAAAGGTATTCGCAAAATTTTATCATCGCCCGATTGTAGACGCCAACTGCACCTTTGCCCAATCAATCTTAATAAATGTCACAGATGATTAGACTGTTGTTAAAGATGATTTAATTAAGTACAATTTATGTTTTATAAGAAAATATTATGTTTAGCTAATTTACCCTCTTAATCATGTTGATTAAAACCAAGTTTTTATTATTGAAAAAACCAAGTCGTTTTAATTAAAACAAATGCAAAACCCCTCTAAACATCTACCTGTTGAATATATCTGAAGAATGAAGTGAAAGAAATATAATATGTGATCAAATGAACTTCTGCGAAGTTCGATCAATATTATATGAGTTCACTTCATTCGAAGATATAAGTACCCACCCAACCCAAACCCGTAGATGAACAACTTTACTTATTTAGTATTTGCATTTGCCAGTATAGTCTCTAAAAGAATGACGGCACGCTCGAGTAGGGGTGTGACCCGCAGTAGGCAAGTATCGATTTGGTTATAAAACTCGATTAAAAATCGATTTTTTAAAATCTCTGAAAAACGTGCGTAGCTACCGAGTAAGTTAGAAGTACTACCTGTTGAATATATCTTCGAATGAAGTGAACTCATATAATATTGATCGAACTTCGCAGAAGTTCATTTGATCACATAACATATGTCTTTCTTTTTTGTAGGGTATTTTTGATATTTAAGTAACCAAAACATGACTGTGTCTTTAATGTATACATTCTTATTTTGTAACTAGCAGAATAAAACTAAGGACTGTTTTAGCAGAACTGCTAATTTTATTAACACGGTCAGTTATTTAGGTTTTTGTTAAAAATGGGATCAATTTTATGGATACAGTACTAGAAAGACCAAGTCGAGTGAAAGATTTTTGGGAAAAACCTTTGCCCAGCAGTGGGACAAAACAGGAAAATAACAAAAATAGGTTGTATAAATCGAAACAATTGCCAAATTTATAGACAGAGATCATTGTAACCAGCCTTATTGTCTTGGGGTCTGTTAGACCCGCAGTCTAAGCGTCGACTACGTTGACACATAAGCTTCTTTGGGTTAAATACCTACAAACTGATCACTGGACAAAATATACCTCGACGAAAGTATAATGTAGCAGAAGAAAACATGACTAGGTACCTTTATTTTATTTACTTATCCGATCTAATACTTCAATTCAATCCATCTTTTCAAGATGCTATCGTTCGAAAAAGTTGTTTGTGCATCTGTCGGCACAATCATTCGGACTCAGGGAGCATGACATTTCGATATTCCTGTCAATCCCGGCGTCGATTACACAGGACAAATCAATTACCGCTCGCATTCCACCAGCAGTCGTCCGACGAATTCTCTGTCACGATCCTATCGGCCGATGACGAGACCTCTCCGAGCATCGGATATGCCACGTCGGAATGCCAAGACTCCACCTCCAACTGGATTAGCACAGAGCGCTCGATGACGCGCTTCCATCAATTGTCTGTAAATTCCACGCATTCGAACATACGTCTAGATCGGATCGTACCTCAAGCACGGCTCAGCTTTGACCGCGCTAAGAATTTCGTGTTCGATACCCCGAACCGGAATGTTATCGGCGCATCGCATCGTACTCGGCATCAAACATGTCAGTCGGTATCGTACCACATTGTAAACCACCTTTTAAATTGAGTACGTAAATTAATTGAACCACATCTGTGGATGTGGATGACACCACTGCAATCTATACAATTCGTCCTGCGGTAATCAGCTAATTGGATATGAATTATTGATCCCGTAAGTGGTAATGGCCAGTTTTTATTGGACAGTGGATGCACAAATGATCGTGTTGTTCAGTATCTTGAATTTGTAGGATCCCGCCTTAGATTTAGTGTTACCCTTGCTCTCTCGTACACGCCTTTGTACTACGAATTTAACGAGAAAACATTTAAGACATTTATTATTGTTTGTTTTGTATTCTCAAGCTATTCTCTATTGGTTATCAGAGTTTGTATTTCGTAGTTTGTGTGAGCGGAGTCGTCGCGGGTCAATGTCGCTCTCGTGCGGTTTCCTTCGGCCGCGAGGTCGACTAACTGCTAATTATTTTCGACTACCATCGTTGCGACATCGCTGGTTTATGATGAATAACTAAGCGCGGTTTAGTGGTCACGGAATGTTTTAGTAATTATGGCGTGGTAATTCTGTGGGTTTTCATACTGCAGGTAAAAAGAGTAAGGTCTACGTTATGGATGTACTTGTAGGTACATGGCAGATGAACCGGGGCGCCCACGCAGGGACCTCTTGTCTCGATTTTATGTTAATCGAAGAGCCATGTCCTCGGACGACGTATAAGTACGACACGGTTAGGCAACGACACAACACATTAAACACACCATTATCCACAACAGAGAACAATTTAACATTTACGACTTTACTCTGACAGATCGTAAATACTGTTTTATACCATTTCTATTGCATCCTTATTTGCACGTAAGGTGACTGCAACAAGCCTTGGATTGAACTTGAAGATAAAGCAAGGTGCTTCAGTTGGTCCGTGCGTTTTTCAACGAGTTTTAATACAGTGTTTCACTAGCAGGTTAGGTTATTACAAAGATAAGTTGTTTTTCAATTACTTTCCTTTAATACAGCCAATTATCTGTGAGCGTGGGTGAGGTCAAATTCAAGGAAGGACATATCTGAGAACTATTTAATCTAAACTTGGGTTTGTCTAATCAAATAGACGTTCACTGTTGCGGTAAGACCGTTCAAATTTAGGACGAATTCTATAAATGTGAATCCTAAAATAAATATCAAATTAATGTAGTTCTAAAATAACCTTATTTGTAAATTTGTTTGCTCCAAATAACCACACCACAAAAAGGTTACATTCAAATGAGACGATGAATAAAGCCATTTACAAGCGAACTGGCTTGACCGTAAATATCATATTGTTCACCCAATCTTGTCGTTTTCACCTACGCGCACTCCTACGGCTCCTCGGCTCCCGAAGAGCTCGGATTTGGAATTGAAAACACAATTAAATATAAATTTCAGTCTAACTTACATGCAATTTTAAAACTAGCGCTCATTGTAATATTAAATATGTACAGGTTATGAAATTTCGGACCTGAACATTTTAATTAAAACAGAATTCTGATGAGCTTTTTTAGAATTTAATTATAATGTTAACACAATACCCACTCATGTTTTATCACGAATTAACAATCCAAACAACACAGTGGAGATAGCTTAGAAAAGATACAGCTTCCACTCTACGCTCAAGGGTTATTATTAAGGGGCAGACTGCCGTCGGTGACCTTAACATACGCACATATTGACCTTTCGAATGATATAAAATCACTAGGCTTATTTATCGAAAATCGCTTTGCTAAAGTGTGTGCAATCGGATTGCACACAAGATAGTTGCTCGCGATTTTCGATATAATAAATAAATAAATATTGTAGACAATCCACACAACACTATCTAGCCCTAAACTAAGCAGCGCTTGTACTATGGGAACCAGATAGTTGATATAATACTTATATGCATATATACATGTATTTTGTAAATACAATATAATACCCTGACAGAGAACAACCATCTGCGTTCACCACACAATTTTTTGTTCTCAGTGGGGATCGAGCTCTCACCACCACCCACCAAATGAACTGAGAGGCCAGTAAAAAAAAATAATAACAATAATTGATGCCCTCGTATCATATTTGTTTGTAAAAAGTCTGTCAAGTTTTTAGAAGTTCTGTTGGCAGCACTGACCAAATGGCATGACGTAGTAATATTAGTCAAAAAATCTACTAGTAGTTGAGTTTCAGAGCTTTTCTGTAAAAGCTGTGGCGGAGGTAAGCATGAGGGCCTTCTAGGCACAAGTATTAATTAAGAGGGTTGAACCACTCTGTCTCTAATTAACCGAAGACCCGAGCCGCATTCGGTGTAATTAGTTCCCTCCAAGGGCTGGTTCTCACGCCCTCGGACCTTAGCACAAATTGTCTTTAATCATGCAAATACCATAATTATAACCTAAAACGTTCATAGCTGTAAGCAAGCTGCCAGTAGACGCAAAGCCCCCACGAACGTCCCAAAACCGACAACGATTGGGAAAATAAAGGTTCTCGAATGGCGACCACGAACCGGAAGACAAAACGTAGGGCGCCCACTCACCAGATGGACTGGAAAGAGCTTAGAATCGTTCTTCCTGGAAATGTGTCAGGGAGGCCTATGTCCAGCAGGGGACTTATTTAGGATGATGATGATGTTGATGAGACGCAAGGGTTGCACCGTTCAAAAAACAGTAATCCACAGGCATAGTAGACATCATGTCAGACCAATTACAGAGATAGCTGTAGGTACAATAAATTGCACCACTTATTAAAAAAAAAAAAAATTATAGGGCTTGTTATGTGTTTATTTAATATCCTGTAGCAGCAATTTCTCACACCTGAAGTCCACCTGCCATCATGAAAGTAAAATAATTTGAAATAAAACGTTTCCAAATTGTGTTGAAATATCGAGACATCACACCCCTACCCTCATTACTCGTTGCAATTTGTCCCGCGGTACGTGGATCGGTTATTAATTTGCTGGTACAATTACACCGTCCATTGCATTAATTGTACCCCTTATCTGACTGTGATCGAAATCGATCTCGAAGCCGAGATCGAGATGTTTACTTCTTGTAGAGCTGTCAAGAAACACTCGCTGCGATATTTTTATTATCACAAAAAGTGTCGAATGCGGTCTCGCTTTCGTATAATACCAAGCAATCGAACAAAAAACAATCACCCACTTCACTCAAAATAAGCATTTATGGCATTCGATCGAAAAGCCGTCGACAGTGAAATTAATCGCTCGCAACGACCGCAATAAAATTTTCATAACACGATTTTTTAAACAATAATACGACCGAGGGTGGTCGAGAATCTTTATTAAAATCTCGAGAGAGTAATAAAAGCACAGTTAAATGCGGAGAACTCTGATGAAAATATTAATTAATGTTTCGGAATGGGAAACATGTTGCTAATTAAATGGCGATATCGCATAAAACGTAATTAGAGGTCGGGAACATTCGTTTCTCACGGGGCAGGCGCGCGGGGGAGACGGTAATACCACCGCCCCGTTCGTCCGTGCAATACCCGACCCGCGCACCATCTCCCGTACTTTATGAAAGGAATGCAACGCGTACGCTCGCAAACAGGTTACTCGGTGAAGTCATACTGCATTCATCATATTCCACCGAAACATTAAAATTCACGTTTAAAAAGCTGTTCACTTTTTATCCGTTCCATGTTTACGTTCTACTGGACGTTTGACGAATCTGTTCGAACCTTTCATTTAACAAGAGTTTATATTTAAAATAGATTAAAAACTGACTTTATTAATATAAATTCCGCGAGAGGAAACTATGAACATTCCGAAGTCGGCGCAGAAGGGAACGAGCGAGACGTTATTAAATGCACTGACTGGCAACTATTAGAGGCGATGATGGACGCCTCAATGAGCGTGGTAATTAAAAAAGTCAATGATCACTTATTGTAATTAGCGGAGTATCGGTTCGCCGACAAAAAGGTAATTGTTTTCTGACGGCTATCAACCCGGGAGAATGGGCGATTGGAACACGTGCGCCAGTGTGAGATGGGACTCATGCTTTTGTACGGCATTATAATGAATGACGACTTCATCTTACAATCTATGATGATAGAAAGCTGTCTGATACTATAGTTTCGACAACGTATTTGGTATTTTACATGCTGTGAGTTGCATCCGCTTTAAAAAAATATCTTATTGTATTATTTTGAGATATTTAGTTTATTGTAGAATTTCATAAATTAAAGTTAAATTGATAATAACGCGTACGAGTGTACTTAATGGTTCCTGGCATGGACTGAAATCAGATGCTGCAGCCATGAAATATTATCGCGATGTTAACAAAACAAATAAAAGAGAGACACGTATCCTGGAATAGTACAAACTGCAGAGGTCCTTATATCTTATAATGAGGTTATTACCGAGCATTCTAGTTGGTTTATCTACGGCTATTCTGAAGCGGGGACTAGCGCCAAATTGGCGTGGCGGAGTGCGCAGGCACAGCCGATCGGTCGCCCCGATATAGCTAATTAAGGGCCGCGCGCACCGATCTATTTGGAAAGATCTAGCCGCTGACGTGTGAAAATACCCAATTAATTAACGCGAACCGTTCACCCGATCGGGGGCCATCGCTCCTCGCGTGCTCACCTGACTATCGCTACTAGTTTCCATTACTCGTTAATTTGAAGCCGCACATCAAAGTCCAAATCTTGTGTTCGAACAAATTCAATATTGGTAAGAAATTATGTACTTATTTTGAGATTTTCGAAGGCTCTACAACAAAAATAAGGCACCATAAGGTACCCATGTACAGCCGTTGCAACTTACAAAATGAATTCAAATATGCAGCCTATCAAGAGTTTGAAACCACGTTGGAATTATGACTGTCTGCTGAATGAAAAAGATGGAGAAATTGATAGCAATCTTTTGGATGACTAGCAATAACAAACTCGGATTACCATAGATATTTATGTACTTGCTAAAAGCAAAAGAAGCCGCGTCAGACTGCCCGGCGGCGGTGGTTTGAATAATTCCATAAAATATTATCTAATTTCAGATATTATGTTGTATCCGTCAGTCATACATTGTACATGGAACCTCAAAGACCACCGTCGTCCACCTGATCACGGCGGAGCCATAAATTTGCAAAATGCATGCCATAAATAAGTTCGATTGCATATTAGCAGGGATTTACTATAAAGTGGAGCGTCTGATATTTATTACGTACGTCGTGGATCCCTGTGAGATCCCGACAATAATGACCGTTTTATACGTTTATTAGTGACAGGTGGAGGAAGGCAGGTTTATTTTCAATGCAGTTTTGGTCATTTGTAATTGGCTCGGAAACGTTGACAAGTTGGACAGGGCTCCATTTTTTCCGAAAATGTAAGAAAAGGCCTGAGTTAGGACATAGACTTCTATTGAAACTATTACACGGGTATTTATCGCGTCTATTACCTTATTTTAGTTATTTTCCCGACGTTTCAGCTATGTTGCAATAACCATGGTCGCGGGCAGACTGGAGCATTGACATGAGTGCTACCGTGCGCCGTAGAGAAGTCGAGGTAACTACCCTCACTTGATTGTGCACTTGATCTTCTTTGTCCATAATGTCCGAGCAAGCTCTACCTACTAGTGAGTTTTAGTGTGTTATGATCGCGAAAGTTTAAAATAACTTGGACTTTTTCAGGGTAATGATACAAAAGTGTCAACACTGCAGAAAAATAACCAAATTTTCAAATGGAATTACATATCCGCCCCATACACCGCTCGCTATATGTATTCTGTGTAGGTATAGGTACTCGTACATACACCCGCCTGTGTCTGTTAATGAGGCCTTATGAGTTGTGAGGTAAGTTCCTCACATTTGGGCTTCATTATATGCAGCAAATGCAGTTGTCGTGCGTGGTATCTGCCATCTCGGCGTGCCGGCGTGGCGTGCTGCGCGCGCCAATTATAGCGAGCACGTCGACTAATGGGCCATTAACACTCGTTACACGCCGCCTATCGCTCAACCTCTTGTGCTCAGTGGGAGGCTATTGTGTTATTCGTAATAAGATGGCGAATTGTATCAAAGGCGAATCAGACATACTATATCACGATTTAAAAAAATATTTTCTTATACCGTTCTGTAGTCCTACAACAAGCTCTGTTTCAACAGGCTCTGGTTTTGAGTCTGTGTGAATTTTGACTAAATAAATCCTACGTCGAAATGTCACACACACAATACACTGGTGAGCACTCACACAGACTCAAAACCAGAGCCAGACAGAGCTTTTGGTAGGTAGGCCGCATCGAGAATTAAAACAATGAACTGCGGGTGGGTCCGTACTTTGTTATACTCGTAATCCACACAGTGATAAAAAATGGAGGCTGTACAAGTTTTGTCCAAAGGATTGAGTTATTTTAGTATAGGAACCAATCACAGAGGCTTTGTATGTTTACGTAAATATATAAAATGCATCAAAAAACTATGAGAAGACAATTTATGAAAATTACTTGTCATTATATCATCTCATCTCAAATTAGACTATTACCTACTAATATAAAATATGTATCAATAGATTATTTTCGCTCTCTAACGAAAATACACGTTGCGTGGGGAATTTATTTATAAATAAATTATACATATTTTATATTAGTAGGTAATAAAGCTTTTAATGATCAAATGGGGAAAATGTTATTAACTGTTATAAAAAATAATGAAGTAGAGTGTCCCACATAATCCACATGTCAAAACCTACCAGAAACCTATGTAGCCTTCAAAGGCTGTTGGGCCAGTTCTTGCAGCACAATCACGCGGCGCCTGCAGGAAATTAACCGATCTGCAAACCGTCCTCACGTCATTCAACTCTGCGGCGACGCAACCAGGCAGAATAAGCTGTGCCAATTCTTTTGAGGTTGATTTCCTACATTGGATGCTACTTGATTTGACTTTTGTATCCGAAAGAAGAGAACACACCTAACAAAAAAAGTGCTGAAAAAAAACTGAATTGAGGCGGATCATCTCACCTTCTTGTTCCGTCTCTTTTTGGTTTAAAAAATAATACATGGAAAACTATTTCGTACTATTTTTCCAGTTAAATTACTACAAAAATGTAATAACTAACTATTGTATAAATTAAAATATTAAGCTTAAATTTGCCTAAGTAGCTAAATGTCCAAGAGAGCAAACAAGGTCTGTAATGAGCAGTTAGTCTAATTATTAAATTTACGAATTTTTATCTGCTTTTGTCATTGATTGTAGGTACAAATCTATGTAGCCAATCGCCCGAGCTTCACGGGAACTATGGCGTGCTAATTAAATTTGTATCAGATTATGTTATAGCTAGCAAGATGGACTCGAAGGAAATTAAACGTCGTTCGGTCACTTTCCCCGCGGTAACAATGCACCCCGGCTATGTGGCACTGCTTGATTGTCTTTTGTTAATGGGAATAAAGTGTACAAGCACGTGTTGGGCCTACCACAACGAAAGTTTCCTCAGCCTATAATATGAAAACAAGCCTATAGCGGCTCAGAATACTATAACATGAAAATGATCCCAAACAAAACAAATTATGAATAAATTTCATTATAATAAACGTTACTTTTATCAAAAAGTCACCTAAGATTTTTGAAGTCTACGAAATAGTATTATTTAAATCACCTAGGTTAATTACCCCAGGTCAAAACTAAGTCTACGGCGGCGCCCCTATTTCTAATTAGCTGCTGAGTCCAAGGACACATGACTCCGATGGAAAAAAATACCCTGCCAAAGCCTTAAACTATTCTAAGAATACTTAGTCATCGAGCATATAAATAAAAACACATGTCACTTTACATGTCCCAGCTCTTAATATTATAAGCTAAGAGTAATATAGTAAAGCAAGATCAACTTACAAGACCATCAGTATACCCCTTATTAAATCATCATCTCCACTGGTTTACGTACACAATATCGCCTTAATTTGGTTGCATATGCACATGACGTAGCATCGGAACGCACTCCCAGCATCAGGAAATTAAACCCCCACGCCCCGCCGGCCTGTCTATGTCTGTGCCACTCAATTACGTTGCAACACGGACTTGCTATTAGTTTGAAACCTTCCGATCTGGTTCATCTATCGGATATTAAGAAACCTGATAGTAACGAAAATGTGCCGAAGTACAATGTGTTAGGTGGTTGAGGTGAATCCGGCCGATATATTTTTTGAAGAGAAGCTATGTCTCATCTATTAACGATCGTTCGACGCAAGGCTACTTCTTCAGATTTATATTTTCTGCCTTTCAGCATTAATTTAACAACAGATAACAGGAACCAATATTGATTTTTAAAAGCTGCACGGTACGGGTAGACGGATTTTCGACAAATTAGTGCACACGGATTTCGTCAAAACCACAATGTGATACCAAAAAAGCTCGACATAGAGAGAACATCCGACGCCAATATGAATCAAAAGCCCGAAATAAAACCGTGTACACACCGTCACCGGCGAGACAATGCCTCGGCCGGCTCGTCCGAGGCAACAACAGCGGCGAAGTAATTTTCCCGTGCAGGTTTCAGAGCGCTCGTCGCGTGTTTGCTAGTTAGAATTCGGGTGTAGTTCGGAAATTAATCAGGGCCCATTGTGGGCGCTTTGTCGCGGGCCCTGGTGCCAATTATTGGCTGCACGGCGCAGCTCCGTAATTGAACCTGCCTCCAGGCAGTTGCGAACTCCGACGACAGAGAGCCACTGAAAAAGTTACCCTTAGTCTGATAAACGCTGTCCGCCTGATTGCACTACTAATTTGAAATCTTATAAAATAAAAAGTAACCAGACTTTCAGTAAACACAAAAATCCATTTCGAAAGCAATTACTCTGATTGATAAACTTGTCCATTTTAAAATATTGTGTTGATAACTCAGTTAACAATCACATCATAAGCAATCAGGAGTGAATGAAATAAATTGCACGTTCAGAACGATGTTGATAAAAATTGGAATAAAAACATGGTTTATTCGGTAAGTCGGCAGTTCGCAATTTGGGCGGTTTGTGTCGAGCACGTCGATGTGCAGAATTAATATTATTCTTGTCACAGATTAGTTTAACAGTTCAACGACTCATAATAGTTACCTAATAACCGGTTTTAGGAATAGGACATAACTACTGGGACAGAGTACCGAAACACATCACTAGTCGGGGAATAAAAAGATGGCGTCGTAATGCAAATATTATAGATAGATAGATGATATGGATAGATTTCCCTTATCAATACATATTTTAAAATCATACAAAAACGGTAGGAACCGAGCTGTAGTTTATTGCATGTTCTTCTAGGCTTGGTCGCGTGGAACTAACACCTATAGACTCGCCTAGCTTTAAGACGTTTGATCCTTGTGATACCTACAACTGAATAAAAAAAATTGGAATTTGAGTTAAAAAAAAGTATTGTGAAAATGTTTACCCACTAACCTAACTTACATTTTAATGTTTTTTTTTAATACTACCCAGCACGCCAAGGTCTCTTTATTTGCACATACCAAAAAATAATATACTGGCAATCTCTAATAAAAAGAAGGTGTACTCATCTAATGCAAAGTACCCACACGAGAGCCTCATGCGTAATTACACTCGTTATTAAAAACAGTCAAATAATAACAATAGTCAAGTGCTAAAGGCTTTATAGTCAGATAAAAGGCATAAAGTCCAGGGGTATTAAACGGCAGGGTAGCGAAACCACCCGAAATTTGCATTGCTCATTGCTTGAGAGCACATAAAAATGCTCTCATTAACCTGGGCGGTCAAAAACAACCACCCTGTTAACTGCTCGTACTAGGAATGCGAGAGAACCGAGCAATGAAGGGGTGTGCAACATTTTTGGGATGTGTTCAGATGGAAAATCTACGGGCAGAAACCGAAAATTATTAACCTTCAAATGAACTTATACTAACCTTATTTTCAACATAGGTATTTAAGCAATAGTAACTCTTCTAAATATCAACTTTTTTAAGTTATTGTTTTACTTTGTACTTGAATTTGAACTAGTTTATCTAAACTATTTGGAAACGTTTAGGTAGTAGTGACCTTGCTGGATAGACAGGCGCTTTCTAAAATAGCAAACATAAGTAACGGAGTAATAGTGAGTTTCCCGCAACTTTCATTGCCGGTCGCCAACCAGCCAGCAGGAGGCATTCCTGGGCATATGTTCACTTTTTACAATGTCCAAGTGTCCACTCCACCTAATGTTTATTGCTCAAATACGCTTTTAATTTCGCTAAAAGGCAAAAGCCTTCGGGCAAAAATTTAAGGGTGTAGTTTTTAATTACTGAGAAAACAAAAATAAATGGGAAGCGTAGACGCATTGTTGAAATAAAATGTTCCAGATTAAAATTCCTTGCAGCCTACATACAAACAAATATCAGGAAATGTAAGAGTTTTCCGACGAAACTAACCTACTTAATGAAGCATACGAAAAGGTTTAAGAAGCTAACCCAGTTGTTGCGTAAAATGATAATATTACTTTAGAAACTAAATGAGAGCACTCGGCGCTTTGTACTCTAAGCCGATGCTCATAATCTGCCGCGTTCAAGGGCTGAATTTCAGTCCACAGTGGCGGCATTGTTCCATTAACACAATTTTATAACCGACATATTAAAATAATAAAAACTTATGCCTCTCTTAATTAAATAATTTAGCGGCGGGCTGAGCCGAGATATGTAAATTGTTTTAGGGGATAGATCAAACAACCCTTTTTTATGACTTTAATATGCGGTCGTGGGGGTGCGGGGGTGGGAGATCGAGGTAAGTTATGAAATATTTAATAACGGTGCACACGATTCCATTTGAATTACTTTCGAGGAAATGACGACGTGCAAAGCAGCAAGCGGCATCACTGCCCTTCTCGGGAGTCAGACTCGCGGTCGCTGCGCCATACGCCAGACCAAGGCCCCGGCTGAGCCGAGAAACAAATATTACTACAAACAAACTTTTCGCTTTATTAAAAATTGTAGAACACAAAACCTTGGGGGTTTCATTTGACACGATTCGTCGTACGTTTCTCTTCAACTTCGCTCTGAACTCAGATATTGCATCCGAGGAGGTACCTAACTACCTATGCTACTTTTGCGCGTGATTAAAGTCTTGGTACCGATAAATATTGTAGAATGAAAGTTACAATGATTGGAACATATTTTTCTAACATGCATTTCTAACATACAGGGTGTCCCATAAGTCAACGTCCAGCCGAAAACGGGCGATGCGCCAAGTCATGACAGTTATCAGAAAAATATAAGAAAAAATATTTGTTATGTAACTTTCGAGTTCGAAAAACAGAAAAAACTGACACCCTGTGATGATCTTTTAAGTCCTGTGACTACAAATATTAACTTTTCATGAAACTTTTTTCTGCAACGTAAGCATGAATAACCCTTCTGTAAATTACAATTCAAAATTAAGCCATAACTGCCTCAGTTTTCAATGAAATCGTGGAGTTTTGGCCAACGTTTCATTTCATATAATTACATCACCCAACATTAACCGCCTGTACCGCAAAAAAATGTACTACACTATCATGGCATGTAACTTTAAAAATTGGCGCATTTATCCAGAATTCCAAAATGGTATAATACTTGCTAGAGTACTCCTTAGTTTTGGAAATAAAAAATGTTTTTTCAACTAAACCGGATTTCAAATCAATTTTATTTCAATAGATAAAATGTTTGTACCCTTTAAATGATGGACAGCAGCTGTCCACGCGGTCACATCGCTCACTCAAGTAGGAGAGAGACCGATGTCGAACGCTGCCGAACGCGGAGGCCGATTGTGCCTCTTTATCGCTCGTTCCGCGCTCTCACTTGCACTTCAAGTATTAAATGGAACGCCTCAGAGCGAGGTAACGCCGCATGAGTCATGTTTTTTCGTACGAGCAGCCGGCTCCATCGAATTATAAGACGTTGTCACGTCAAAAACCATGTAATAAGACCGGCGAAGGGCGAAGGCAAACTTTAGATTAAAATCACGATTGAAGTAATCCTATGATTGAATTTTATTTCAAACTTTTACCTAAAACTAACAAATTACTAGAAAACCCATGGTTATTACTCTTTCGACAAGATGGTGGATCTATCTGTTTACTTGCATTGTCAAAATGGTATTTACTTGTACCTGTGAATTGTGAGTCACTTAAAAACACAGCGTAGGCATTTTAAGTCCATCATTTAAAGGGTACAAACATTTTATCTATTGAAATAAAATTGATTGGAAATCCGGTTTAGTTGAAAAAACATTTTTTATTTCCTAAACTAAGGAGTACTCTAGCAAGTATTATACCATTTTGGAATTCTGGATAAATGCGCCAATTTTTAAAGTTATATGCCATGATAGTGTAGTACATTTTTTTTGCGGTACAGGTTAAAGTTGGGTGATGTAATTTTCTGAAATGAAACGTTGGCCAAAACTCAACGATTTCATTAAAAACTGAGGCAGTTATGGCTTAATTTTGAATTGTAATTTACAGAAGGGTTATTCATGCTTACGTTGCAGAAAAAAGTTTTATGAAAAGTTACCATTTGTCGTCACAGGACTTAAAAGATCATCACAGGATGTCAGTTTTTCCTGTTTTTTTAAAATACTCATAACTCGAAAGTTACTTAGCAAATATTTTTTCTTATATTTTTCTGATAACTGTCATGACTTGGCGCATCACCCGTTTTCGGCTGGACGTTGACTTATGGGACACCCTGTATACTTCCTATAAAATACGATAACATTAAATTAGGTTTTTTTCTGATGAGTATGAAGAACCAAGGAAGTAATTCCTTGAAGTTTAATTATGTAGAAATTGATAACCTGAGATTCATTAAAGCTTTAACTACCTAGCTTATGACCTAACGGGCACCAAGTCCAGTCCATAAAAAGCAAACAATTTGCATCGCAATGCATTTCTAAATTAAATTTCTGATCAGAACGGCTTCGTTTGGACGGTGCCGTCTCAAATACCGGGGGAGTGTTTTAATTAATTTTCCCTAACAAATTGCAAAAACGAACGAGTAATGAGCACATACTGGGTAGACAAGACACCCTGTATCCCAACTTCCCCAATCGGAGTTTATGCATGTGAATTGACGTGACGTGACTAAACTGATTGTGACGCAGCAATGCATCAGCCAACTTGGCGAACGTGGCCGAATTAACAGTGTTTTGTTTAATTTTATTCACTTGGCATTTGCAATGGACATGACAAGATAAAAAAAGAACACTAGCAAGATGAGGAAAGAAGATGAAAGGTTTTCTTTTTTTTGTATGAACTCACAGAGGAAGAAGAAAACTGGCAGTTTACCATGATGGCCATGGACAAGATGGTGTAGGTGCTGGCTCAAAACCCATGTCCTAGGTTCTACAACATCCTGAAAAAAAACATAAGCTCAAAGTTGCTTCTGTCATTTTTATAGTCCCAAGATTTGTTCGTGTTTGAATGCAGCTTCACTTTACTGTGATTTCGACATGTTCGTAAAATTACACTTATTATCTTAATGGAGAGTCATCTGGGTGTCTTTTAAACGATGACGGCCGAAGTACAGAAGCTTGTAAAGAAAAAGGGGAGTGATTATATTTATTCAGTGAGAGATAAACATGGACAAAGTATTTTTAGCTACATTTATATGAGTGGCCATAATATTCTGGGGTCCAAAATTAACTTATATTTAACTTATGTGTTAAGTATTCCTACATGCCTGATGATATGATGAAAGCTATTATTGTACCTATAGTCAAGAACAAGACCGGAGACATAGGTAATGCGGCCAATTACCGGCCTATATCTTTGGGGACAGTGGTAGGTAAGGTGTTTGAGCGACTGCTGCAGCCTTTGCTGCTGAACAATATTAGTATTGACGATGCACAGTTTGGTTTCCGTCCTGGTCTCTCGACAGATGCAGCAATTTTTAGTCTTAAATATACCGTAAATTATTACGTAACGCGTGACACATCTGTGTACGCATGCTTCCTGGACCTGAGTCGAGCATTTGATCTAGTGAATTATAAAATTCTTTGGAACAAATTGCTCGACTCGGAAGTTCCGATAGAAATTGTTGAACTGCTAAGGTACTGGTACGGAAACCAAACCAACGCTGTAAGATGGGGCGACACGACATCCAGCTATTATAAGCTGGAATGCGGGGTACGCCAGGGAGGGTTGACCTCTCCGGACCTTTTCAACTTATACGTAAATGGGTTAATCGGGGAGTTGAGAAGCACTGGGACCGGATGCCATATTGGCGATGTATGTGTCAACAATCTGAGCTACGCTGACGATATGGTGCTTCTCAGTCCCTCGATTAATGGGCTTAGGAAACTCTTGGCCGTCTGCGAAAAGTATGCCAAGGCCCACGGTCTGAAGTATAACGCTCTAAAAACGGAGATGCTTGTGTTAAGAGCTGGGAAAGGCCCGGAGAGGGTGCCTGAAGTTTGTCTGAATGGTTCAGTGGTAAAGGTTGTGAAACAGTTCAAATATCTTGGCCATATAATCACTGAAGATCTTAAGGATGACCAAGATATCGAGCGAGAAAGACGGAACCTGTCCATCAGGTGTAACATGCTTGCAAGGAGATTTGCCAGATGCAGTGACGAGGTCAAAATTACCTTGTTTAAAGCGTACTGTCTAGGCATGTATACCTGCCAACTCTGGTTCAAATACAAAAGAAAATCGTTTAGTACCATAAGGGTGCAATACAATGACGCTTATCGCATCCTTATGAAAAAGCCCCGATTCTGTAGCGCTTCAAGCATGTTCGCTGATGCACGGGTTCCGGATTTCTTCGCCATTATACGCTCGCGAGTAGCCTCCTTCTGGGGTGGCCTCAGAAATTCAAAAAATGATATTCTTCGGTGCATGGCCGAGAATATATACAGCCCTATATACAGGTTTTGGCTCTCGGTACACCAGGGCGGAAACCGCAAGTAAGTAGTTAAGGTTTTAATTTTTAGTTTATTTTTTATTTTGTAATCTCTTGTGTTTTTATGTAATTTATGGGTTTTTTAATGCCTGAAATAAAAATATATTATTATTATTATTATTATTTATTAAGAAGTCCTAGGGCCGTTTGCAAAAACGTTGCTTGAGTCTGAGTCGAGCTGACACTTTTCGATGGAGAACTGTCACCTATGCTTGAGGCTCGGCTCAGACTTAAGCATTGTGTCTGCTTACGGGCCCTAATGTCATTAATGTCAAGTCAGATGGATAGACATTGTTTGGTTCCTTTAAATTGATTCGTTTTCTCCCATTTTGGGAAGTTACATAGCTTTTTCATTTTATTGTTTTTCTGGTGTTACTTTGAGTTTTGCTGTGTAATTTTGGTGGTATTTTAATCAACATTACTTGAGGTTTTAGCTCAAAATGTGAGCAGTTGGAATGAAAGTGTATTATGTGGTATCCTGATTTGAACAAAAATGTTTCCGATGGTTTTGAAGGAAACCTCTTCTAACCTTTATTTTTTTGCAGGTTGCAACAACAACATTGTCACACTGTTTACAACTGTGTAGAGGTTTCATCACCTATTGTGCAGTGTGACAGAATTTCAAAAAACTTTTTGTGAATCAGTGGTGTAGGCGCTCAAAATAGCTCGGTCAAGCACCGTAGCACCTTTTTTGCTTCGTCCTGAGAAATGATATAGCTGTGGCCTTCTCACGCGTCGGGATGTATCATCAGGGGCCGTAGCTCACCGGCTCGTGGCTCGTATGTCCACGCCCTTAGCCACGTTTGGCAAGCGGTTGCTTTGTTTTATTGCTTAGCAATTTCGCCTTGTTTTTTATACATACTTACCTACTTTTGCATGGACACTGCAAAATGTCATGTATGAGAGTGTTTTGTAAAACATTGCAAAACAAATTTGAATCCCAAAGCCGACCGTAATGGCCTGCGCACATCTAGCCGATGGCGAATGCGATCAGCTGAAACGCTGTCATATCTGACAGCATCTCAGCTGATCGCCAATCGCCATCGTCTAAATGTGCGCGGGCTCTTACACCTAAGTTGGTCTCGTAATCTGACGGAGTTGTTAAACCTCAGTACCATAAGTCCGAGGACATATTATTTTTTGATTTCTTGGCTTTCGGTCTACGATCGGGAAGCTTTTCGCGTCTACATAAAAAAAACCCAGGTTCGCAATGTATAAAACCAAAAACGAGATACAATACTCAGACTTGTGGTACTGATGTGCCTGTCTCTGGGCGGGCCGCATCGTGAAAACTATTCATAGATAAATCGATAGCTAATTTGAAATGGCTCATTGTTGTCTGGTTATACAAAGGCACACAACTTTCTCGAGAGCCGCGGTACAATACTGCCGACAGTAAAACGGCAAGGGTTGAGATGCGACTGCATTCTTTGATGACACACAAATTACGCTATTCGGTAACGTTAAACTACACAAATATGGTTATAGCCTTCAGCACTTCGTTGCCGTCAATCTGGCCACTAACCTCACGTATTTATTTGAAGTTAACTGAATTGGCGTGGGCTGCAGATGGATGAGGATAGCCCAAGGTCGTGGTGAATGGTAAAAGCAAAGAGAGGCTTATGCCCGGCAGTGGGTTAAGTCAGGCTGCGGATGATGATTATGAACTGAATCGAGTCATGTCAATCTTTACCTTAAACACCGTTGTTGATTACATAATTTACACCTATCCCTACCTTGTCGTGAATTACATACAAAATACAAAATCACTTGAAATCTATATAAATAAAAGAAAGTCGTGTTACACTATTTATATCACAAGATCGGCTAAAGGCCTGCGCACACCTAGGCCGCTGGCGAACGCGATCAGTAAAACGCTGTCAAATTTGACAGCAATATTTGACAGCGTTTCATTGATCGCGGTCGCCAGCGGCCTATGGTGTGCGCAGGCCTTAAGCCGATTTGGCTGAAAATTGAGCTTCAGGAGACGGACATAAGAAACTTTTTATCCCGAAAAAGTAACAGAAATGGAGCGAGCGAAGCTGCTTTTTCCCTTTATAACGAAAGATAGAGCATTATGAATATTATCATAAAATAATAAACATACATTACACTGCCAAGTACAGAGCTATACATAAATGAATTGGTAAACGATACTCCTTAATAGGTAGATGTAAAAATTAATGTTTTTAGAAGCACCTACAATTTATTTGGTTTTGTCATCCTGTCAGTTTTTAGAGGCTCGCTAAAAGTTAAAAGTCTATTGTCACTGTCACTATTATGTCATTTCATGTCAACAAATAGAGATGACAACAGACTTATCGGTCTGCTAAGCTAAATGACTGCTATAGGACCATTATTGAACATGAGCCGCGTATTAAATAACAAACCAACATTTACATGCAAAACTAACAAACACTTATTAGGTGTGATGAGCAATAAAAATAAATGGTCAAAATGTGTTTTGCTGTCATTCAAGTTAACATTTTAATTGGATGTGCTCATAAAGAAAGTTGAATAAAAAAGTCAACATCGCATATTACAATGACAAAGGTCGAGCGGCACCTGTTGCATTTCTGTTTTCGTTTGCAAGGTACCGCAGTTTCACGCTGAGCCTGAAGAAACGTGGACACTTGACGTATATCCGCAAACACTTTTGAAGTTTTAAAAAGTAGAGAAAAATTAAAAAAAAAAAAACTATGGAACGATTTTACAAAGAAAAGTTGGTACGCACAAGCAAAACTATCAAAAATATTTTTATAATGTCCCAAAAGTGCCTTTTAAGCAAACGGGATTTGAATCCGCGACCTTCCAATTGGTACGGGGCTGCACTGACCGCTGTGCCATCGGATCCTAATCACACTAGACGAATAACTCACTGTACTAACTCGACCGTCCTTAAGTGTAGTAAACACTATAAATTCAATAAAAATATGCATGGATGTATTTTTCAAGATACTGGATTTGTGGATCGCGTGGCCAAAACATTTTTGTACTGCTCTACCAAACCGCTATATTACGCTAGGCAATTTGTCTACAAGTACAGTGTGCATTCCAGTGCAAATATAAGGGCGTGGACACACTGAGCGCGTGGGTCTCGGACATGGGGCCATAACAACTTAATAAGCGGTTGGTCGTAATTTACGCGCGCCCGCGGCGCCGGCGGACTCACCCAACCTTATTTTATACTAATATACGACAGTTAAACATCGATTCGAGTTAGCTGTAGAAGTTTTATTATTACATGGTATATAATTATACACCATAAACTATTTGGTTGGACAATGTACAAAATCCATATACAACGTTTTATAGGTGTTACCCGTTCCTTTTCATTTTAATAGCAAACATATCCCAACTATAAATAACACGTCGATTCAATTGCCCCATATTATGGCCCTAGGTTAAACGCGGATTATAAATCTTGAGGTGTGCTAATTACGCCACACCCTATAAATCTCTCGCATTATATAGGCCGTAAATATACCACGAATGTGCCATAAATATAGTATAGTTGTAGGCCGCGGACCTCACCCGACGCGGACTGAGGCAGGTCCATAGCTAGGCTAGCGTGGGAGGGGGGTATAAAAAGAAGTTCATACCCCCTTTCTACTCTGATACTAACTAGTTCCAGTATCAAAATTTAGCGAAACATATTTCATATGAACCCTTTGTATATACTTTAGATATTGAATTTACTTAAAAATCATTAATCCTCCACTCTTTTACCTCTAACAGCACATCAAGATAACCTCAAATTATGCGTAAGGTCTTTGTCTAACCGTTTTCTATTACGTTTTACCTACGTAAAAACTCCCAAATCATATAGCTCCTCTTCACGGGTTGAAACATTGTTTCACAATAACTAAACTCATATACCTTATGGTTGCAATAAGCTTGATATACCCATATCATGCTTATTGCCACTTATTTGACATTCATCATCATCATCATAATCAGCCTGACATTAACTTATTTGACATTAGTTGTGAGAATTAAATAAAACTGTACAAAAAAGCAATGTAATAATAAGAACTAAAACCCGGTTATTGCCCATTTATGTATAATGAAAATTATCCCTGCTACTAATATAAGCCTGGGCTCCAAGATACTCGATAGTATCAGTTATATTTTCCAGTTTGTGGAACTGTGTTTGAGGTCGCTAAATCTCCTCAGCCCGGCCCTGTGGTCGGGTCGAGTTATGGCCCTTCAAATGACCGACTCGACTCCATGCAACAATCGGTGTGAATCGGAAATAACCGGAAAATTTCCACAACTTGTCTAATGGCTTATTGTTGTACGATTGTTGTGTTATTGTCGACCCACGGATTGTTACACTGAGAAAACGTTACTTAGACTTTGGTCCATAGAACGGTAGAACACCAAGTTTCAGTTATTCAATGCCCTTTTCTCTGGATTTAACAAATGTTGTATTAGGACGGAAACTATTGTAAAAAAAAACTTTTTGCCATTGCCATGACGTATTTGAACCTTCCTTTTTCAAATGTTTATTTAGTTCCAACGTTACGATCGTGTATGACATGTAGACATTAGACAGTGTATAAGCATCAAAGGGTCGCTCGATTCCCATACAAATTGAAATACCACAACTATGGGCGTGAGAGTACAGTTGTAGACTGAAAGAACAGTGGTTGGTTTTTATTATAGGTCTTTATAAACGTGGAAACATATTTGGTTGAAGAAAACTGTCGATTTACAGTGAAAATAACATCAAAATTTAGTTAATTTTTGTCAATGTATGAGTAAACACGGATAGTAGCTGACGGCTCTGACGTCATTGCAATTATGTTGGAGCGAGACGTTGCCAGCTCGCGACATCCGCATCCGCACTGTTGCCATACTTCCCAGTCTTTTCATAATTCACTCGGCTCAATTATTTTATATTTTGCTACGTTTAAGCCCTGCACACATCTTAGTGATCTGCGATGGCGATCAGCTGACGCTGAGAAATATGACATAGATATTTGGCAGCGTTTCACTGATCGCCATCGCCATCGCCTTGATGTATGCAGGCCTATATTCGTACCGTATAATGACAATCATCCAAGGACCATTACAAGTAGAGGAAAAGGTGCAAAGATGGGGTCAGCTTTAAAGGTCAATAATATAAAAAATAACATAGGTAATGAAACAATCATATTTATTTTTTAATTAACAACTAACTAATTTTATTCTAATATTTGGTGTCATTAGAAACTTTTGGCAACACATTTAAGATAAAAAAAATAAAAAATAAAACAGGTCAGTTTCTCCGTCTTGCCCAATGGTGCTGGTAAGATGAGATACCCCCCTGAAGTAAGATGGGGTGATGAGATGATTATTTGACCTGGCAGAACTCGCAGACTTCGTCATCATCATCATAATATATTGCTGCGCAGCTATTACGAGCCAATCTTCCACATAATAAGCATGAATTTCCATTGTAGAGTGGATCTCTACAATGGAAATGGAATATACTTCCTCACAATACATTCATGGAGTGATGCTCATCTTCAGATGAACCTATACCTATACCAATGCATTTAGATCTTTAACCGCAATTCCATAATAACCTTTCTTCCATTTCTAATAAATAAACACAAAGCTCATTCTCTTTAGACACAGAAAAAACAGGTTGCCTAGGACCCCCAACGGTTACCCTATCTCGCCAGCAAAGCCATTTTACTAAAAAAAAGTGAAAAAAAACAGCCAATAATCAGAAACACAATTTTTACCTTATTATTGGGTAGTTTAAGCGATAAACGATGAATGAACGAGCGTGATTGATAAATAATATAATAATATAATTTGAACTGTGTCTTACCCGCTAGCCCACCTTGCCACCTATCCCCTAAGTATATTATATTCCTGAGGCAGCAAGGAGTTTGAAAGTCTATGCCAGCAGCACGTCATAGAAACAATACTTTTTAATCTCTTTGCTGTCAGTTTCCAACCTCCTTGCGCCCTCCCTTGCAAAAACACAATGTTGTCATTGTGTTGTCATTGGTACTTTATTATTTCGTTGGTTTGCTGTGAAAAAAAGAGTGCTATCTACTATCTAAATCGGATATGTTTATTCATTCGTGACGCCATGGAGCCACGAACTTCGGTAAATGATTACAAAAATCATCTATACTCTGGTCCCAGGAAAAGTCGCTAGCGAAGTCTAGGACAAATAAAACGATGTCATGAAGATATAAAAACGTACGTAAGTAATTATTGCTGTCGTATTTTACACAAACTTATCGCAGATTATTGAACTTACGGCTAACTATCAAAAACTCTCTATGACTTGTTGCAGGCGAACAGAAGTGTGGTGCAAAAAGATGAAAACAGACGATTCCAATCCACCACCCACAACGGGGAGTAGATCCTAATCGGCGCCGGCGGTGATAGAGAAAACCCTGTACACACACTTGCTTTTCATCTATAAGTAAAAAAAAATAAGTTTGTAATGAATAAACACAAAACACAGTGGTGCCGATTTCAAAAATTCTTTCACCATTGAAAGCTTCATTCACCCTGAGTAACATAGGCTATAATTATGTGTTTTAAAAATAAATGTCCATCCGTGCGAAGCCGGGACAGGCCGCTAGTTCTATATATTTCGATACATATTTTGTTTTTTTATTGTGTAGTCTTGTTTAGCCCAGTGGATGCAAGTGTATGTCAATAAAAGTTTTGTGGTTGAGAAATAAATAAGTTACATGTGTACATAATAATAATATCTAAAAAATAAAATATTGACTTACAGAGTATGTACATCATTTTTACGTGAAATTATGACAAACAATAGGTATATAAGGTCTATTATAAAAAATATAGGTAACCTAATTTCGAAACCCGATCAAAGCTGGATATTCTGCAGAAGGAATATTACAAGTAGAATAAATCATTTCGCAAAATGAAAAATTTGAGCAAAAAAAGTCATAGGTAGACAGGAATTGAATTCGGTACCTTAGCTCTGCAGCCGAGGGGCCTAACCACTGGTCTAATTTAAGCGATATCAGTATGTTGAAATTAGCCTAAAGTTTGAAAACAACAAAATGCTTGTCTGTGTGCGTAATTAGTCTGCTTCAATCCCTGCGATTTTGATTTTTCCAACTATAAGTACTTTTCAGACCAAAATAAACACGAATTATAGCTAGGGACATAATAAATAATTCCCTATAAACGGACCACATACTACTACAAAATGAAATGCACGTTTTCATTTATAAAATAAATAAAATGATGAAATTAGAACATCTACGCCATCTCTTGACACTGATGCGCCTAGCGGATCACCACGGACCACCTTAAAGGAATATTTTAATGCCTCTACCTATGCTATAGTCCAGAAAATGAAAATTCTAGAATATAATCAAGCTAGTCGCATGACACCGGTTTTTAGGGTACACTAGCTGATAGTACAAGCATATGGCCCACCTGTAGGCTTACCACAAGCTCTGTCTGGCTTTGTCTCTGGCTCTGGTTTTGAGTCTGTGTGAGTGCTCACCAGTATATTGTACTGTGTGTGACATTTCGACGTAGTATTTATTTAGTCGACACTCACACAGACACACAGACTCAAAACCAGAGCCAGAGACAGAGCCAGACAGAGCTTGTGGCATGGCTACTGATGCTAGATGGTAAACATCGCCTATAACAAAGAATTGCCTCGTATAGGCACCGTGCATTAATATAGAGCAAAATCAATAATAAGAGCTAACTTTAGAACTACAAAAACATGAATATCCAGTCTTTAATAAAATGAGGCTCGTTACGGAATTGCCGACATAAGCTGAACAGAATATGAGGGTATGCTAACAAGATGGAAAGAAAAGCAATCAAGTTGGCGGCTCGATCATTGAGTGCATAAATTAGTGCAGTTTGTTAGCGAGCGCGGCTCGTCTGTGTCACAGCGCTATGAGAACAACAGGTACATTCCAAGCATTTTATATTTAGATAGCTCAAGTTTACTACGCTGTCGTAGACCCTAGAAATTCAAAAATATGTGACAAGTCCACGAAAAGAGGCTCTCTGAGGCGTAATTGAAATCTTTTCACCACACTGCTGGTTTGACAACACCAGTGACACGATAAGAAGAAGGAGATTACGCTTTTTTGATTAAGCTTCAGCCGCATTGCAATCATGCTGACATTTATGTTTTTTTTTAAGTTTGTCATAGTAGAAAAATTAAGTTGAAATGGCAATGGGCCGGTCATATAGCTCGTTTTGGAATAAAGGTTTTCGAAACCACGAACCGAAAGACGAAAAGTAGGGCGCCTACCTTCAGAATCGTTCTTCTAAGGGAAGGCATATGTCCAGCAGTGGGCTTTTTCAGGCTGTTGATGATGATGAAGTTTGTTTGCCTCAAGTTGATGGACCCAGGGTAGCGCATCGTAGGGCACGTTTCTGACGTGCATGACCTACGAGGCAATGTTTTGTTATAAGCGATGGTTACCACTTAACATCTGGTAGGTCATGCTTGTTCCATCAGCTTATTGTATAAAAAACATTACCGAATTGCTTTTCTCCTTCTTTTATTTGGAGTAAGAAAAGTAAACTTTTTGTTTAATGTAAGGATTTTTGTGCAATATACTATTTATTGATTAACCAAGCTATTTGCAATGATCTATGCCTATAACTCTACTCCAGTCGTGCAAACATTACATTATGAAAATACTTAATTAATAATTCATTAGTGCGATGCTCTATCTCTGTAGAGAAACAATTTGGTTGAGGAAATATCGTTTATAATAATTTCATAACGGGAATCTAGAACCTACCTTCTTCAATATTAACTTTGCAATAATCGTTTACCATTGAACCATGTACAGACTATTTTATGTCTGAAACTGACTGATTAGGGTTTTTAGATGGTTTTCATTAGTCTGTCGATAATTGTCGTAATGAAATGAAATGTATTTATTTGCAAGAAGTAAGCATTGTAAAATTAGATCCTATGATTTAATTCTACAATACTTACGTAAGTAAAAAAACGAATTACAAAAATTGACACAGAAGTAAAAATAAAAGTTGAATGGAATGAAACCCATTTGTCAGAAAAAATATAATAATAATCCATTCGAAAATAATAATTCTTAGAAGATATCATTTAATTTTATAAAAATCTCATCTCAAAATAAAAGTGGTAGCTAAGACAGTTGATGACTGTTATTGATGCAATGTTATTTGAGTTTGAGATCAACTAGGTTTCAAATATTGGTCGATTGATTTTTTTTTATTATTATTATGATCCGTGAAATCGGCCCGAGACAAACATTACTAACTATGGCCATAAAGTATGTTTTTACTAACCCAAGCAGGGACTTACAGACATAAACACGAGCTTATATGAAAAAGGTACGTATTACGGTATTAAAATTATGATTTGTTATTCTTGTAGATACGAGTTTCTGTCAAGATGCTGAAGTGACCGCTAATGACCTCCTCGTTAGCGGAGACCATTGTCGGTAAAGAGTTCTCGATTCAGAAGATAACACTTGGCTGCTAGACACGGGACTTTTATAATTGTGTGCTACCAGTTAGTGTTGAATTATTATTTTTGTATCTAGTAAATTACGTGTCCCTGACTAACAGCTGCGACTATTTTTAAATAAGTTCTATTTTTTGGCGTTGCATAAATTTCAAATCAGTTAATTTTGAATTTCGAACACATCTTGAAGGCCTTGTGTATTATGTGTACGTTTGCGTCCGCCTGAATTGATATCAATTTTGAAAAGATCCTTTGACCCTTTAGTCAGCACTCCCTTAGAATCAGTAACGGTATACTCTTATTTAAAGATTTTTAAGTCGATACCTAGCAGAAATCAATCGGTAGGTACCTACTCGTCGATATCCTACTTAAGTCAGTGGAATGGAACGCATAGTCGTATCATGGAAGAAAGTGCTTCAGTAACCATCGTTTACAATTTGATAGGAGACTGTAGAGTCCGCGCATGATAAGTATGCGCGTGATAGATGGTGAAAACATGAATAAAATAGACTGGAATTATATCTTCAAATCACAAACACGAATGAGGAATTGTGTTAATTGCTAGTTCATATTTGTGATTGAAAAAATATTACACGACAGTTTTTTTTTAATTTACCGTCATCTCTCACCCCTATAGTATTTTGCGCGAGGTCTAACACCTATTCAGTTTGTGCAACCAACAGAATTTGCGCAAACAGAGGTGCTACTGCGAAACGCTCAAAGTCAAAACAGATGTAATAAAAATACAAACACGTTATTTAATTTAAAAAAAAAATCACAACGTTTCGCTTGTATTAAAACACCCGTTTAATCTGTATAATTGCCAAAAAAAAACAAAAAACTAAAGTCTTCTTTTTCGTTTTTTGTTTTTTTTTGGCATCTATCTTGAGATGGCTTGCTATAGGCTATGGTTACCACTTTACATCATGCTTGTTCTTTCAGCTAGTTGTATATAAAAGACCGAGAGCTTTCACAGTAGCGTTTGAGAGCTTATTTCCAAGACCACAGGCTGTTTATAGCGATGGAGCTCAACCGTAGCCAAGCGGAAAAATAAATCTCAATCGAAAGGTTTTGTCAAGTGAGAAAGATATTTTTGACAATCAAACGTGCAGCTATTGATTTGAATCTTTACTCGTATAGAGAGCAGATACTTTGACGCAATTTTTTTCTATAATTTTTTTTTTCTAGTAGATGGAACTAGCATAAAACCCGTCGTATGTTAAGTTGTAACCATCACCTAAAACAAAGTCACGCACGCCAGGAACATGCTCTACGATGCACTGCCCTGCGTCCATCGACTAAGGGCTTAAAAAAAAAGTACCTGCGACACGATTTTAGAGTAGGTACTGTACCTTGCTCTCGTATTTATTGTACAATGTACAGGCTAAAAATCTAGTAAATAAGAAAGAAAGTAAAACTGCATTTATTTGTACAAAATAACTTACAATAATCAAATATTTAATAAATGTACAAAATACACAAGAAACAATAGAGCTATCTGCAGACCGTTACAAACGATCTAAAGATGGCTCAATAATAATAAAACAATAATAATATGACTTATTTTACAAGCGAGCAGATTACTTTTTTTACAATTACAAGTAATTAATTAACAAATAATAACTGGCAGGTAACTCATTAATTAGACAGTAATAACTATATAACCATGTTAATTACACCATTCTAACGGGATCTGTGTTTCAAAATAAAATTAAAATAAGAACTCTACGTTATGGGCAGTAAATGTGAAAGTTTGCTCGTCAGTTTGTCTGTTTGTCAGAGAACAAAAATGTTTTTTTATCGATTCTTGTGAAAGAATTTGTCACACAAACTCAATTTGTCTCAAAAATGCTTCACACTTTTTGAGCTTGGAACGTGGTTGATTGTCATTTGCCGGAAAATATGATGTTCTCGTGTGTTAAACAAGTCTAACCGGACAAAGTCATACGCAACAGCTAGTGTCCAATAATTCCAATTAACACGTAGATATGACTCATAAAATATAATTCGTTCAACAAAGAAAGCTAATACAGGCCGGCTACACGTATTAATATTAGACTGAAACTATATAGAAAGCAGGTTACCGGTGCTGACTTTGCGTGCCTGCGTGTGTCTAACAGTTTTCAGTCAGTCTCAGTATGATAATACATAATATTTATAATTAACTCATCATTGCACCAAAACTCAAAAATAAATGTAGAAAAGGTGGCTTAATGCTATAAGCATTTTCTACCTACCAACCTCACATACTAAGATTTATACAAATAATGATTTTACAGCATGTTTATTTTTATTTTTTTTAAAGTTCGAAAATATGTGTCAAGTTCACGAAAGGAGCCTCTTTGAGGCGCACTTAAAATCCTTTCACCACACTTGGTTCGAAAGAATCAGTGACACGATAAGAAGAAGAAGCATGTTTTATTTTTATTGGGGGTCACTATTTCCTCTATGACTCTTGAAAATACGGTTTTATGCAAAGGTTTTACTGGTACAGCAGAAATTAATATTGAAGGAGAGTCCGTGCAAGATAGCTCTGCACGTGACAAATGCGGAAAATGTAAAAAAAACTGACTTTAATGAATCTTCCAATAACAAATATGGACTTGCATTAACCGTAATACAAGTTCAATTTCTCCATTTTTGTGATGATCAGTAATTTTTATTCATGTTTTTCGCCTTTTATCACGTACAGAGTTATCTTTCACGGACTTTACTTAAATATTACTAGACTCTAGTGAAGTTATAATAAACTGAACTTGTATTGCTTGGTGCTTTTAGTTTTCGGCAACATTTTTTTATATCCTATATAAATATAGTAACAAGACGATGATCAGATAGAAAACTGAAGCATATCCTTCAAATCGATAGATCGATAGAGGAAAAAAATGCGGTTCAAAGTCAAAAATGTATTTATTCAGTAGTATCACAAGGATCACTTTTTCACGTCTTAAGGGGCCGGTGGAGGGCGAGTTTTCATACAAACGTAATACCAAAATGATTACTAATTTAAGCAGATGTTCACTATATTATTGTAATAATTGTATTTGTATTGTATTGTTCTAGGTTCCTGAACAGTTTTAATTTTAAATTACTTACTTAAAATGAAATTAACGCCAATCACATTTTGCAATGAAAAATATGTGTAAAATGCGATTGGTGTTTATTTCATTTGAGGTAAGTAGATTAAAATAAAAACTGTTCAGGAACCTAGATAAATACTATACGAATACAGTTATAACAATAATATAGTTAAAATCTACCTAAACTAGTAATCATTTTGGTATTACGTTTGTATGAAAATTCGCCCTCCGCCGGCCCCTTAAAGCTCGGTGAGTCTAGGTGCCAGTTCCACACGACCAAGCATAGAAGAACAGGCAACAAACTACGTTGTACAAATAATCAAATTTTCTATGTAAATGCGGCCTCCACAGAGCTATTCATTATACTGTGTTCCTCCGGCACAGCAACGTGTAATTAGGAGTATTGGAGCGGGTCATTTTCGATAATTCATAATGTATGTTAATTATGGAGGCCCTTCGCCCCAGGACCAAACGTGAGTACGGTGGTGCGAGAGCTGGGGGTGAATTAATACCGGGACTATTATTTTTATGGCTATTATTTTTACGTGTTAGTTTTGATATTTAATTTTTCTAACCAAACAAATATGACGGCAATAAAAATGATGCCCTTTTAAAAATATTACTGCAAACACAGGTAGGTAGGTACTTGTAGTACGGGAAGATTATCTATACAACAATATATGAGTACATTGTGCAATATTAATAGAATTCGAAAAATGTAATGTTATAAACGTGTTGTTTTTTTAAAATTTTTTTAACATTCGCTTTACATTACATAGAGGCAATCTTCATGATTTTTAGGATGAAAAAAGACTGTGTCTTTCAGAGAGCACTGGTGGTAGCGGCCCCGCCTTCCGATCCGAAGGTCGTGGGTTCAAATCCAGTCGTGTACCAATGAGTTTTTCTGACGAAAAATTTATGTGCACTATGCCAGTACTCTCAAAACGGTGAAGGAAAACAGCGTGAGGAAACCGGCGCCGGCGTGTCGTAGAACCTAAAAAAGTTTTAGCAACACGTGTCAAGGGTCACGCAAAAAGGGCCCGCCAGCGGCCTACTTGCGGAAAAACCAGCCCGCACATCAAGTGCGGATGCCATCCGCACTTGATGTGCATAAAGTTGCCGATTTTTTTCCAACTGTGTCTTTCACGATTCTGCACAGTTATTTCTAAATACTGGCAAAAACTCAAATATTAAAAACTTACACGATTCTGCACAGTTTTTTCTAAAAATTTAAAAATTATCACGCTAAATTTGATAATAACACTGTTGCAAAATTATTCGACACAAAGCTTTATTAACCACTCGCTCTCTGGCTACATACCCTTCGTCCCAGTGTTTATACTTTGTTACCTATAAATAAATAATTGTTGGTAACATAGTTTTCAACAAATAAGTGCTGGTTGTGTGTTATTATTAGGATGAATTGGAAAATTGGTGTTCTAATAATAGTGCGCAATGATTTTATTGAGTAAATTACAGTGTGACTGCGATTTTAATATCCTATCATGATACCCTTGTCCATTTTTTTTATTCCCACGCTTTTTTGTTCTAACATTAGTAATTGAATATGTACTTAATTAATATTATGGCTATTGTACCATCTAAAGTACCATCGAAATATAATGTTAATTTCAATTATTTTTTCAGTTTATTTACAGAGGAGATAGCACTTTAAGATAGCGAAAACCTGCTCAGGAAGCGATTTAGATCTATAAATCTTTATTTAAAAACAGTACTCAACCTGCTCGAAAAGTATAGCAGACGTATTTCTCAAGAGAAGTCCAAGTACCTCAGGATCAAATGAATCCTCAACAAATCCAACAACCTTCACCAACAAAGTAACCCAACACACGCAATTAACTGCATATTTTGATGCACCGTGCACAGACAGACTCGCGCACACCACTTTTGTGTGTTTTTCACGGCACCAACGAGCCTCGCTGAAAGCCCCAGGCTCCTAATTAGGCTGAAGTCGGACGTGCCAATTAATTCAAGTTTCACTCGGAAACTTTGCCGCGTCAATTAATTTCATAGTTAATTAGCAAGCGGCACAAAACCGCGTCTACGAAAGAAAGGCTAACGATGCCTGCCCGCGGCCGCCAACAGTGCACCAATTACAGAGGCTTTGTCAGCGTGCGGATCCTATTTGAAGGGTATCATACGTGATTGTGTTCACGTTCTCGTTATGGAAATTCATTAACGACCAGGGATATTTTGTTTTACAAATATACACGAAAAAGCCGCGGTTGCAGCGCATTGGATCTATTTACCAGAACTCGGCGCATATGAGCCACATGCCACAGCCAACGGTTGCCAACTATAGGCAGTTCACATTATTTTCCTACATTTTATGGGTACTAATCGCAAACGCTGGCCTGTGGCTACCACTCCCAGCAGACCCTTCCAAATGAATGTTGCTGATCACTGGTGGCTGTAGCCGAAGGCTCATTTGCGACGACTCTGTCAACTTGATGTGAACAGCCGACAACAGAGACCTCAGCTATAACAGTCAGCTATAACTATAAAAACAGGCCTTTGCATATATTGTAGATGATTTATATATATTTTTTATTTATATTTTGTATTTATATTTATTTTTCTGTCCCAGGTACTATAACGTCCCACGTGTAGGGCTTGTGTAATCATCGGTTACCCCAGACGCTTTAATTAAAACCAATGTTTTTTTTATAAATTTGTCAAAGCAATCGCAGACATTATTGATGGCAACAAATGTTACAAATAAAGCCTATTTGATAGAGTCTGTTGCAATAAATTGTATTAGTTTATGTATAGGCTTTGTCTTAACATCGAGCAGTAAATGTCGATACCGGAGAGGTACCAGTAACAGCCAAGAAGGGCATCAAGCCATAACTTCTCGCAAATAAAATTTTAAACCTCTGCTTAATATCTGGCGGTGCGATTCGTTGAAGAACCGAGCAAATTGACGGACAGTAAAATATTTTATTCGCGCAATAATTTCATTTGGAAGAAAAACAAGGCGCGCGCACAAATATATTTCACGTGAATTAACCTATTAAACAGCTTTGGGAGTAAACTTCGGTTCTGTTCTGACTCGTAAAATCGTGCCGTTTTGGTGTCGTTAAAATTGTATCTCGTCTCTAATAAAACAAAGTCAGGGAATCTCACCTAAGTCCTCTAATGACCTGAAGTTGCCGACGGAAATTACTGCCGTTTTGAACAATCCTATAACAGTAAATTAAAAGTTATTTTTAAATACAGTTCGTTAAAAGTAAATGCGAACTGAAATCTACCGAAGGGAACTAAGAAATCCACTCGCAGCACTCTGTTCTCCTGCTGACGTATCACGACTTGCGATCAATCATTTCGAGTCGCGAGACTCCTTGGTGGTGTAATCTCGAGTGCGAGCTCATTCTTGGGTCAATTACCGTTGGCCGGCTTGAGCTCAAATCGAGCGTTTACTGCTAAGCATGCACTCGTCCGACATTCGTCGCAAGCTCCACCATCGGCTTTGTTTTCCCGCGCCATGTCATTAGTGGAAAGCCGAAGTCAGGTCAAAGCCCAACCAACCCAGACCCTCGATATTTTCACGAGCATCGATTATTTTTAATGGCCCGACGGAGACACGCTCGTCCTAGTGCGCCTAGAAGTAATTTGATCGTAATATGTCTGAAAGGTTTGAGAGCAAACATGGATGTAAACTAAATTGTCGAGTACCGCAAGTAATTTTGTTGAAGACATGAAAAGAAATTAAATGTTTTTCCAGCGACAGCACTCATTTTTGGCGTTATCGTATCACTTTAAATCGTTCGAAAATCAAGAGGTCCGTCCTTTACAATGTTATTAGACAACATTAAAAAGGTTTGCATTTACTTTTGCGTCATTATAAACGCCGTACTAGATAGGTATACAGGGTGTTAGTTATCGGAGCGGGAACGCATGGTGTCGCCACTCGCCCCGGGCTCAATCATTAAGGGATCATTAAAAGTCTGCCGTCAACCTGTTGGGCGCTCAACCGATGCCCTTTCTCCATTTTTATGCTATTTCTTTATGAACCATAGGCGATATTTGCATTCGATTTAAATGAGAGGTTTTAGAGCAGCTTAAAATTATATTTTAATATATTTTTCCTGCTATTTTGACTGAATAATGAACGCTATAGCTGTTGTTAACCAAGTTTTCTATAGTATATTTACACCCTGTATAAAAAATGTATTTAAAGTTTTGATCAATCCTTACTTGTTTAGATACAGGTATAAAATAACGAGGGATTTCCCTGCCACCTCATCCAACTTGTGTGACATCGTAGGGTTTTCCCGCAAAACGTTTAATTCTGAAAGCAAATACCTATCCACTTAAATTCCAATCATAAGAGTCCATAATATTATGCCGGAAGCTTGCTGGCAAAGTGCAATGCAAATTGCTTCTAAAAATCCTTTTACAGAAAAACTAAATTCCTTGTAACTCTTGTACACAATGAGAAATCCTATCAACAGTATCATCAGTCAGATTACCAAATACCAGGTTATAAAATTTCAGGCGACAACTAGTCTTGTATTTTAAGATTTTTTTATTAAAGTTGTATGATTTTTGCTGTACTATAAATAGATAAATCTATCCTCACAGTGATCGGTTTCTCGTGATAGTTAGATGTAGCCGAGTCAGAGTGAAAAGAGTGGTGACAGCAGTTGTGGCGCGCCGACTCCGCGCGGGCGGCAAGTAAATGAGACACAACGCTCACTGCTAACTAAACCAATCGTCCGTGCGGGCTGTGCAGACGGGCGGCTGGTATAATACCCGCCTTAATCTTAATCTATCATATCTAATTCTAATTTGAGTTGGGCGAATAAGATCTGCACTGATGTCCCGCGATGGGATGTATTTTGCATTGTTCCCTTGCTAACTTCACCCCAGCCAGCCCAACTCCTTAAAGTAGCGGAGTACAACCTTGGGTTGATGTTATTCCAGTGGACCGGATGGTGACGCAGATGTGGTTGTGAAGGGACAAGACTTAATTAGTTCCCTGAGCTCTGTCTTGGACCTCACTTCTTCTGTTGCGGAGCAGTGCAGTACTACATGCTCCACAGTTTATTTTTCCTGCTGGCATCCTGCAGACAATCCATCAAACTACAGTTGTGTCCTTGTCCTGTCACTATTACTTCGAACAGGTGTGTTTAATGGATTTTAAGTGCCTCAAAGAAGCTCTTTTCGTGCACTTGCCATATTAAAAAAGAACAATTGGTGCACGACCAGATTTTAACTTATTTTTTTATTACTGATAGACGTTTGACTGCCATCACACCTGATGGAAATTAAAAATGCAGCCTAAGGTCTGCATTTTTACTTTCCACCAGCAGGGCTACCACGAGCTCCATATGGTTATGGCTATGGCTGTCAAATTGTGTATAGATAGGCTGACCCACACATTCATTTTCTTTTTGGGTTTGAATGTGTTGACACTGTTGACACAATTTTAACAGCCATAACCATAACCATATGAAGCTTATGGTAGGCCAGCAGATCTAAAAACTAATTTTCTGTTTCTCTCGCGGTCCATCATTTAGCTTTAGAACGCCAGCCTCCGTCAAAGCTCAAAGAGCCGCTTTTGATAACAAAACTAAACGTTGAACACGCCCGTTTGCTGTGTCCATTTAGCATCATTTGCGGGAACTGCTTTTTAAACCTCATCTGTTTTTAATGCGCCTTCAGAATCCTTTTACCGCTGCTTGTTACTCGGAAACTATGCTTCGTGATTTTAGGTGTCTGCTGCATATCAGGGACCGCTGGTATTGATATCATTCTTAGCAACAAGCATGGTAACATCTTTAGTTAGCAGGGGCACATTCTATTTGCTCCCAAATTTTGTCTACGCGACTGATCGTATCGACGCTTGGACGGCTGGTGAATATCTGTAGCGTAATTACTTATCTTTTACTGCAATCAAAACATAGTCGCATCTGTCAATTTTGACTTGGTTATTAACTTCGATTGCCATAAAAAACTGATTGAAACAAAACCCATCTTTGACAAAGAACGATTGCAACAAGATTTATGTTTAAGTAATAAACATGGAATAGCGAATAGGAAATTTACGTTTAAAACTAGTTACAGATATAAGCGGTCGATGATGGCAACAAGATACGTAATCGCTGTTCCTTGTTAGTATCAAACTTTTAGTAGCAACAGCACACAATCACTTGGCTGGCGCAGCGCATTAGCATTGCTATTCAGCGTGGTAATGCCGCCAGCGTCTTGGGGACGCATTCGTTTGGCTCTGATTTGGATCAGTTGAGCTATCTCTAGATTGTTTGTAAAAACTGCAGATAGCCAAATTTTTTTTGTATACAAGGAAATACATGAGCCAAATAAAAGCGAAGATCGCCGTCATGTCGTATAAGGAGGTCAAGGAGGTTGCCCTCAAAAGAAATACCTGGAGAAAAATGCATACATTGCGTCGACAAAAGTATTGCTCTGAAATAAGAAAAAGAAGTATTTTTTTTATATTATAGGTAATTGTAAATAACGGTACCATGAAATTCGTATGTGAGCCAAGTGAACCACTACATACATACCGAAGTAAAGCTTCACTACCACCAACCCTAGTGCTCTCGTTTACATTACAAACACTGTCAATAAGGAATAAATACGTGTAATTTATTCCACTGCTCGGTTTTCCTGCAATTTACTTTCAAGAACAGCACAAGACATGTCTCGTGGTCAGTTTATCTATTCTGTAATTAATGGCTGCAATATCGAGCTGGTGGAAACGGGAAACCTGTTCCTCAGGCATGCAAGTGTTACACTTTCAACTATTAGGGCTTGCACTACTACACTAGGTTTTATTTGAACAAAAAATATTGCAAATATCATATTTGAGGATTACTTTAAATACAGATTTTTTTAGGAATATTTTATGATTACGCTGATATTTTATGTATAATAAATATTAAATTAATTGTGGATGATTTTAAGCAGAACACGATAGTTTAATTATTTGGATAAAATAAAACCTCTCGATATTAAATGGACAGTAATTTTGATGCAAATTACTCGTATTTAAAATTGTATATACAGTTACAGTTTATTCTTTAATATTCGTAAGTCATTATTTCTAGTCTAAGGGAAGTACAATAGGTGCGTCGGTGTCGCCCTAATCCGTAACGGCTCCGTAACGAGTTCGTAACGGGTGGGTAACGGCGCTGGCTCGTTATAGTCGTTATCGCTAACGCTGCGGCCGCCTCATTACGCGATGCGATACAGCCGAGCTTCCATCGTTATTGAGAATGTGCGATTGTAGTTTTGGTGTTTTCAGCAGTTGATTTTTTGAATAAACTGTGTGATTTTATGTAGATTCGTGTTTTTAAATAGTAGATATTTAGGATAAGCAATGTGACAAAGAATAACATTTTAGCGCTTTCAAAGATTGTTTTTTATGAAAAATAGAAACATGCAATATAAAAAAGAACTTCAAAAATGTTTTTGGAAAATGTAGCTAATTTTATAGGATAAAAGTAACCACCTTCGTAGTCACATTTTCATTAAAAAAATTATGTACCCACAGAGTGGTGTACAGAGATGTTTGTTATCTGTCTGGGTGTTATAGTGTATTCTAAGTATCGAAATATTTGCAAGCAAATATTATTATGTATATCTCAGCTGTCAGGGTCTTTTAGTGTAGGACTATATACTGTTGCGTGGATTGTCTGCAGTATTTATTTATTTAATAAAATCGGAAATCAAATAATAAATCTTCCATTTATAAAATCTAAGACAAATTCACCCATTCAATTTCCTAAGCCAATGTTAAAATTCAAACGAGAAAACAATAAAAGCTCTTCTCATCGAAATTCACTATCCGCAAACGCAACAAAAAGGAACCTGGATAAAGCACACTTCGAACCAAAGCACCCTAATCGAAATGGAAAAACGATCGCAGATTGCCGTAAAAAGATCACGAGTAGGGCTGCCAGCCGTCCGGATTTTTGGAATGTACATTCGTGGCTTAGCCGGAGCTTGAGCCGGATTCCGGGATGAAAAATGCAATTTATTTAGTTTTTTTTTTGTTCCAGGATTGTACGCGTGGAGCTGGCATCTAGAAACACCTTGATCTAATAGTATCAAAATGATTCTTATCTTCATCAATAAGTTCAAAACTTTGCTCCTTAAAAAGATGTTTTTTTTAAAACAGTCTGAATTTACTTTTGCACTTCAATAATGTGTAAGTGCACGAAAGGAGCCTAGTTGAGGTGCACTCAAAATCCTTTCACCACACTTTGTTCGAAAGAATCATTGACACGATAAGAAGAAGAAGACTCCAATAATACCCATTTAAGAATTTTATATTTTGTACGCCATGTGTTTTTCTTCTAAGAAACGACGCTGTACGAAAGAGCTCTTTAAAAGTGGCTTTGTGCTGAAAGTTCTGGTGACTATAAAAGGATTAAGAAAATATAAAACTTTTGTACAGTTTTTTTGTAAATCCTCTATTTTATCTTTGTTTTTTCTGATAACCCTAATCTTGGGCAATAAAACTGAACCAACAATGTCAGCGATGATTCCAGAGGGGTAGCGGGACGGGGGGTGACACGGTTTGGGCGGGCGGGCATTTTTATACGAGACGAGAAAAACTCGAAACGATTGCTAGTAGATGACGATTGATTTGTCGAAATTGAATTGAATTCTCGTTTTTTATTTACTAAAAAGAAATATGTGGGTTATTTACGGCTATAAAAACTTATAACGTATCAGAATGCGATATTTGATTTCTCACGATCAACATTTTTTTAATACGAATTATTTACTTATGAAATAAACAGATATCCCACCTGATATTGTGTGGAAGCCATCATCATAACAAGGAATTGCCTCCTTGGATTTGAATATTAATGTTGCCTATGAATGTAATCCCATCTAGTAGTCACGGTAGAAATGTGAACTTTACTATGTGAGTTTAATGTTTACTAGACTGCTTATGATTAGCCAGAGAAAGGGCCCTCGCTTCTTTACACAAGCCATGTGCTTAGCTAGAGCAAGGTACTCCTATCAATGTCTCATCAAAGGTCTATTTTTTTCCTATACTCAAAACGTGTATAACTAAAATCCCTTCAGGTACAGATGTCTAAGCGCGGTAGTTAGAGTCATGTCCATCAGATTTCATTTTTTATAGCGGATGGTATTCCATACTTGACAAGCTGCAAACCCATCTTTACAGCTAGACCACTAAATTATTTTCCGGCGCCGCTTAAAGCACTGACATGTTATTTTGGATCTATTGATACACGAATTTAAACGTAGGTACTACGTCCCAAGGTCACGGTGCTTCTCCTAAAAACTCTGAAATTATGTTCATACATCATCAAATCAAGTGGCGCAATTATAAATAACTCAATCAATTTAACTTGAGGATAACGCAGTGGGCTGCAATATTATTAGTCAAGTAGGTAGGTAGAATAATACCTACTCTTAAGCTAATTTAGTTTATTTCTATGTTGTAGCTGTTTGTTGTCCCTGAATAAATAAAATAAAATAAAAAATTATTTTGCATTTTCAAAATTCACAAGCTAAGTTTTACGATTATCTTTTTATTTAATGTATATACTTACTTTATTAGCCGAATACTCGATTTCACTATCGTGTTCGTAATGAGCATTTCAGTGCCTCGGTCGTCGACTCGAAGTCACAGAATATTAGAGTATTATCTAGGAGCTGTGACTGTGTGTCAATTTTTACTGAACTCCATGAAGACCCAAAATCAAACCTGGGATTAGAATCGATTCTAACAAGAAACAAAAATCCTAACGAGTATGGTATGAGTATTGTAAGAAAAAAATCGATGGAAAATAAAATGATATTTAATATGAAAAACTTTTATAAACTTTTTGGAAAACCAATATTTTATACTTCGTATCAACATGATCTAAAACATTTGCAACTTTGCAAACTTTTGAAAGGAGATAAAGTTCTCTCTCACTGTGGTATTTTTTTTAAATATTCGTAAAATGTTTATGCTGAATGAATGTATTTTTATAACAGCTCGATGAAGGCTTCTTTGATCATTCAAGTAGGTACCTCTGTAAATCGATTCTTGACAGAACTCTGACTTGTAAAACTTCTAAAAAGTTGTCTAGGAACTTACTGTGCGTGCGTGTGGGGTGGTGCAGCACCAAGGGTGTTCAGCTACAGCCTCTGGACGCACTACCCACGACAACCACCCTCCAAGTCTCTATTGCAAACTTAGTTCATCAATATCGTAAGTGGGAAAGTTGAGTGATACTTTCGCGCGAATAGTTGAGTTAGACGTCGCGGCGTCGCGTCAGCAAGCCGACTGATCGAGGTCGACTGTGGCAGCGTTGAGCGCTGCGCGGCTGGGCGGCCTCTCCCTCCGCCCCGCCCGAAGCTCCGCCCACCCGCCACCACGCCCACCTGAATTAATAAAGGCGGCAAACACCGCTGGACACGCGGACAATGTCGCATTGTCCTGCGTCCAAAATAGTTTCAATTAGAATCGAGGCAAGGCACAAAAGCACCCGACGGCAGATCGTTCACGGCGAAATTGACCGTTGCATGGGCGATTAGAGAAAACCCCACGCACGTCTATCGATGCTCAGTCAATTTGTCTCACCAGCAATACCACATGCGGCGTGTTCTGTGAGAGGTAATGCGATTGTTAAAGCGGTAGGCCACGAGCTTGTTCCAAGTTCTACAGCACGTTTTCTTAAAAAAAACGCGTTATTTCCATTTTGAAAAAATATGCAAATGTTTGGTTTAACAACAGTTTTCATCAAGTATGAGCTGTTTTTCATCAATTCAAATGAGGCATGACATTAGCAATGCCAGATTTATTATTTGACTAAAAAAACCTTCCGTTCCCAAATAAATCCTTAGCCTGATAAGAGTATCAGAACCTTTTTCTCATTGATTCATCATCATTGTAAAAAAATATATTTTTTCCAATCTGTTCCGTACTTTTAAGACAAATATAATCATTATAAACAATGTTCATAGTGTTACACAAATCCAACTCAAGTGTAAGGAAATCTGGAGCGTAAAGCAAACTATATTTCTCCAAATCCATCGGAGCGCATCTAACAGATCCACTGAAGTCGGAAGGTCCACTCACGGATCACGGATCGGTGTCGGTCCACCGGTGCGGACTCCAATGATACGTTTAGGATCCGTTTGCTTATACGACCAGCGGAAGGGACTGGGTAAATAGAATTGATTTTAGGATATCGCTGAGGAGGTAGTGAAGCGCAAAGAACATACGTTACTACGCTTACAGATTTACTGTCTCAATAAATTTAGTTTTAGGATGCACTCTCATTCCAATAGACATCTTCAGACCAATAGATTCGCTTGAGAATGTCTGGGGATGGGGAGAATAGAGACTGGTTCAGATGTTATTTTTGACCATTGCAGAACTCTTTTATAACACGATAGAGTGTTCACGTGTCAATTATAAAAAAACCTATTCAAGTATTTTATCAGCTATCTGATGGTTCCCAAAAACAAGCCCTGCTTAGAAAATGATTTGTGAATTGTCCACAGTATTTATGTACCTATATTAATTATTATTACTATTATAGCACTCAACTATATGGGTGTCTTAACAACGAGAGCTATTTATTCGATCTTACCATGTTTTGACCGATTGCACGCCATAGAAGTCTTAATTCAAATCAAAAGGGAGCATACTAATAATTGACTTTATGTATGCTTCTCCGTAGTAGATAGAGCTCAGACACAAGCTTGATATTTTAAGAGCCAATCATGGCGCAGTATTAAAAATCAAAAAGGACAGCCTATAAAACCTGCAACCACAACTAGAGGGGGTTTACTGCTACTAATTATCTACCAATTAAGTTTGAAGAAAAGCTTGCAAAAAAGGCCGTATATCTATAAATTTAGCGCTAACTCTGTTCTAGTAGTCTATACCTAACCACAGTGGTCATATTATTTTTTCTACCAAGAAGTAAAGCCATGAGAAGAAATCTAAATGGCTTATGCCTCTATTTCAATAATGCGGTAAGTAAACAGATAAATTTTAATATTCAGTTTAGTTATTTGTAAGATAAATGTCTGTCGATATATACAAACTGTTGTTGTTATTATTGGGCAACAGCAGTGGGACATAGAAGGCTCATACATAACCCCATTCACCTGTGCTACTCGTTGCCACTCCACCCACATGACCCTGTGCTGAGATGTTCCACTGTGGTCTGTCATGTCATCTTGTGTCATGCATCATTCTGTTGTGCCATCTTTTTTTTTTATCCCAAAGCTGGCAGAGGAGCAGACGAGCCACCTGATGGAGAGCAGTCACCGTCACCCATAGACACCTGCAACACCAGAGGTGGTGCTGATGCGCTGCTGGCCTTTTAAATACAGATAGACCCGCCTTTTGAAGGACCCCATGTCGTAGCTCTGAGGGAAAACCGCAGAGGGCAGTTCATTCCACAACTTAGGTACTCGTGCGCGGCAAAAAGGATCGCGAGAAACGAGCAGTTGTGGAAAACCAGCCATCCAGGTGGTGAGGATCTTCTTCAATACAAACCGTATGAATAAAAAAACGACTTCAACTTACATAAAATATACTCAGTGGTTAGTTTTAACCCTTAAAACATTGAAGACGGCCCCCGCTACTATTGAATGCTCGAGTAGTCACGACGAGTCGTAATTCCAATGAATTGTCTGAAATGCAAACACCAGTTGAGGTGGAGAGACTTCGGTCACGTGCTTCAATATTTATTTTATCAATATTCAAACGTTTCAAATTGCCACGTTTTGTCTGGGTAGGGTTGTAGAAGGTATTTTAGTAATTTGAAAATGTTTTTGTGAATTAGTATGACTTTTATTATTATTATATTTATTATTATTTATTTATTAATTTCATAAATCAGTATTTTCACATCCAACTCAGGTAGAGACGATATGCTCTGAAAATAAGTAGGCTAATTGTTCAATCTACAGATAGTTTTATCCGTCAGATAAAAATATATCTATCTCTTGTTAAGTATGTCAAAATCAAGGGCTGAAATTTTTTATTCGATGAATTTTTTATTCTACATCTTACCTGTACACGCGCACACACCCTTATCCACAAGCACACCCTCACACACACAGAACACGTGTGAGCCATCCTATGATACCCAGACTCTTAAGAGACTGGTAGTAGTAGGATGGCTCACTATTATACGCACACAAATACACCCTCACACACACAGAACACGTGTGAGCCATCCTATGATACCCAGACTCTTAAGAGACTGGTTAGTAGTAGGATGGCTCACTATTATACGCTGCACTTAAATACACCCACACACATACTGAACACGCCTGGGCCATCCTATGATACCCAGACTCTTAAGAGACTGGTAGTAGTAGGATGACCCATCCGTAAAAAACCAACACACATCACACACACATTTACTCTTAAAAACATAACTAAATTAAATTTTTCACCTTTTTATTATTTTTCTGTTTTAGCTGTCCACCGAGTCAATATTTAAATTAGTTTAATCGTTGTTTTTGGTCTTCACGATACAGGCTTGGCCTAGTGTGAAGACCGTAGTTTAAACTATGGTCTTTTTAATAATCCTAGCGTAGCGTTGGACTGGTTGATCCGTGTTTTGTCTCTTGCATTGACATGCAATTGTCAACTCGAACAAATGTGATAAGACACGATTTAGCTACTCCAGCGTTGCGCCGGGATTTGTTAATAACACCCTTAGATTATAAGAGCGCCAGCAATTGCACGTTTGTAGTACATAATAACTTATTTTTTTTTAAGTACCTAGTTTAAGACAGTCGTGTAATAAGCTGTAAATAAAGTATTTTTCATTTTCATTTTTTCATTTTCAATAAAAAATACATTTCAGGTCTTCTTTTATTTTTTTACCAAATCCACTCAGAAAAAGCTGATGAGAGCTGTAAGAGAACTGTTTTAGGGTTAAGCTCGTCCTTGTACAAGTCTTAATATTAAGCTTTCTAAAATATGTAGTTTCCTTATGTGTACAATAAAGACTAAAGAAAGCAAGCTTTTTAACCAAAAAAACAGTAGATACAAATATAATGTATTTATTCACCAAAAGTGTTTTTCTCAGACATAAATGAGTAATGAACCACAACAATCGCGCTCACGCGAATACCAAAAGAACAAGTGAGATATCTCACAAAAAGCCGATGTAAATGAGACTTCAATTGCGGACATAAAGCCATCCTTACCTGAAAAAGAAAAGCCATCCGAGCACCAAGTAGGATCGTGTCAAACACGTTAATGCTTTAACGAGAGCGCTCAGTGGGTTTATTTTCTTCCATCACCGCTCACCGGAATGCTAACCATTCGAGCTCAAAGTGGCTATACAAACCACCCAATTTACTCAGACGAATCTGTTTATTCATATTTTGAAACATTTTATTAAGGAGAGATTATTCCATCTATGGAATAACTAATGACATATTATTCGTCGAATAAATAATGACAGTCCTTTTCATGAAAAGCCTAAAAAAGATGACGGAAAAAATTATCTAAAGATAAAAAATAGCCCTTAAATGTAAATTAATGAACTTCTGGTGTTCTGATTTATTTATCCAATACCTACTATGAAATTATTCTTACATAAAACCGAGTTGATCGAAAATATTACACACGTTTGACCATATAAATTAGGTACTATGCCAATTTTTTTTGCACAAAGCAATACCTCAGTTTCTGAGAAAGTTTCCATGTGAGTTTTTATTTTGGCTTAGGTTTCCGCATACTGCCCCAGTAAAATAAAGTCTCTACTATTATAGTGTTGTAATTTTTGCTCTATCTTATACAGAAGTTGATATAAAATGAGGTTTGATCTTCTGTATACACAATGCACTCAAATGAATTGTATAATAAAAAGCTTTGACAGATCGTGAACAAAATCGGGTCGTTCGTACGCACCCGAAGCAATTGGTATTCAGCAGATATGCGATCGAACGGAAAATACACTTGTCATACATTTAACGTGGCCTTTTTAATATTAACTGCGAAGGGGATGTCGCGATGTTTGAGCAGAGGTGGTTGATTGAGTGATGGTTGAGATTTGTTGATTTCGGTGAATACTTTGAATCAGTATTTTAAATATTTAGGCCCGCATAACAAAAAAAGTAAAGCGTAAATCAAGAGTAAGTAAAGAGGGAGTTTTTTTTTTATTATGGAGATATTCCATTTTTTTTTTATCCTACAGATTTTTGGATGTTTGTGGCTACAATCACACCCTTAACACAGAACAGATTTATAAGAGGAAAGCTTATAATGTTTAACAATGTAGGGTAAACCATTTTACTATATCCCTTTCTCTTCATTATCAGCACAAGGCTGTCAACAGTGGCACATACATAGACCGGCCTATACTCAGCAGTGGGTGAAGTGAGGCTGTGGATGATGATGATGATCAGAAATCAGAAATCAGAAATATTTATTGCATAACTGTTGTACAGAGAAGATCTTAATGGCTAGGTAATAGGTACAGTTTTCACAGTTTGTCCGTTCCGGACATACAATAAAAGGGCAATGGGAAGTTTGTGCCCAATAACAACAAAACAATTATAGGTACTTAAATACAAGTTAGTTGGCAAGAACATTATCTACAGATACATCCAAAATAATAGGTACGTAAAACTTGAACTATGTTTTATCTCTGTGATGTTCTCTTCGTGATAAATTTTTCATGTTACAGCGATATCTAATAATTTCTTCCGAATATTCCTCACCATAGATCCCAAAGGATCTCTTCACGTACAAGTCGAGATGTCACGTCAGACGTCCAGAGCCGATCATGGCGAATAACTTTCATAAAAATACACAACAAATGTATTCGCAACCTAATTCGTGGCGCACGCCGCACGTCGCTCTTCGCCAGTCAAATTTGCGATCAGGGTTACCACTGCAACTGAAATAATTTAACTGTAGTAGTAGAGCTCTTTGCAAATGGCTTGTCCGGGGCCTATTCCACCACCACCATGCCTATTTCTGCCGTGAAGCAGCATTGCTGTGTTTCGGGTTGAAGGGTGTGGGTGTCGTTTAAATTACTGGCACATGAGGTTGAACACCTGTATGCCTCATATGCACTGCCCTGCACCCATCGTAGGGCACGTTGATGCGTGACCTACGAGGCTCTGGCAGTGACCATTTTTTCCGCCTGCAAGCGTCAACGCGCGCCTCGGCAAACATACCGGAGGCGCTGCAGAACCGTGGGAGCCCTAATAACATCATAAATGCATTATTGCGTTGGACTCGAAGGGTGTTTACTGCTTTTTGAGTATACGTAATCCATAGGCTGCTCGTTTAAAAAGACGTGAGCTTTAAATAGTGTTTGTTATCTTTAACTTAATTTCTATGTAAGAAGGCCTACTTCGTATTTTCTACCACCCCTGACCAAAAGTCGGCTGCTCCAAAAGTCAGCTGCTCAGACAACGTCTTCGTTGGAGTGACAGTCGGCGACATATTTTATTCACAGCGCACCGCCGTAATTCCGTCGATGCAGATAAATTGTTTTACCGCGGGAGCATCCACGTTTCACGAATGCCAATAGAAATGATGTTCATACAGAAGTGGTACTCGCTGGACTCTGTGTCTAAATGAACATCCGTTCAAATATCGAACTTCCATTTAAATCAAACTTGCACGTATCCTCTTCGTTAACTCTATTTCACAAACCAGTTTTGAATCGGTGGGAAGAAAATCAGAAATGGGATTAATCATAATTACACCGTTTAACGTTATTAGAAGTGACTTAAGATAGGAATACTTTACTAACTTGCTTAAGTACAAGACAAATTCCATGGAGGTGATCTTGTGCTAGTTGCCCTGACATAACTACTAGCAGTGCCTTCCGCGCTCGCTGTTGTTGGGTAACACTGTGAATTGTCAAACGAACAGCATATTCCTTGCAGATAACTGGCGCCAGATAACCAGTTCACCGACGATTTTTTTCTTCAGAGTCAACTGTTAATCTCAAAAGAATTTATACACCATCATTATGACCATTTTGTAGCATTTATTGGGCGTTAAAACTTTATAAGAGAGTTGCGTTTCTATATGCTCCGTATTGTCCTGTCTATGAGTTTGGCGTTTGCATGATGAGCTCGTTTTTTATGCTCGAATAAAATTGTGTTAGCCACCGCCAGAGCGACGTGTGAACGCTGCCCGTGGATCCCAAGAAATTGTTTTTGGCTGCTTTGATATTTATGAAAGTTGGCATGTGAGTTTGAGTGAAGGGTACGCGGAGGATTTTAGGATCCCCGGACCGTCTAACCAGAATAAATTCTTTGAAGTAACCAAGAATGTTTATTACATATATTTATTATACATAAAATTGGTTGTTTATTAACAATGAATCAATAAAAGTAGCATGTTTTTATTTTGTAATTTACTATTTGATTAAAAATGTAGGTACCAAACCTAATTAGGGTTAACAATTAATAATAATAATAAAAGAGATAAACTAACTAAATTAAATCATAATTAAATATTACCTCAGTCCTTCTACTCTTCATTAGGTAGATACATCTACTTTGTTTATGTTTGATAGATACGAGGCATTCTAACCATAGCGTTTATTTGAAGGGTACCAGACACTGATTGAGGCACCGATGTCGTCAATTCGTTGACACAGATAAACCAACATGCTGTGACATGCGAGGGAGCGGGCGCAGACCATCAATATTAGATCGACATTTTACAACTGCAAATTCATCAGTTAGATCAAGATAATTTGAATTAGGTTTATTTAGCCTGTTGTGCGATGTAGGGTGTCAAATACTAGCCTAGATTCAGTTATTTTAAAATTATTTAGTTGCAGTGTATTAATAGGTACGCCCACATAATTAATAATTTAAAATATCTCGCTATAAAATAATTTATAACTTTTGAATATCAAATGCAGAGAAGAGATCAAATGCTACGTCAGTATGTCAGTCATTCAAGTTTAATTTTACAGTCATGTTAAATAAATAAAATAAGTCAGGGTTAAAAACAAATTGAGGCAAACGTTCTAGCGGTACAAGGTAATTGTATTACCACTGGTTTATTTCGACACGAAACATCCAAAAAGCTCTGAACTCTAAAACAAAATCACCTTTGACCCGTCTCCGAGTTTCGCAGACGGATTATGATGTTTATACTGAAAATAATGCGCGGTTGCGGTATTCGACGCAAATATTTGAAGACGTGTTCAAAGGGTGGCTTTTTGCGAAGGTCCTTTGAGCCGGCCGTGGTCTGCGGTCAGGTAACCCGATTACCGGCCTGAGCTTGTAGTTTCAGCTACAAACTTAGCTCAGCAAATATTTCGATGAATAATACAATTATGAATTAAATTAACTGTCTAACTGACCCAGGTACCCAGGCATTTCGACAGATATTATTATTGAAATACTGTTCCCTTAAATCAATTCCAAAGTAGTATTTGCAACGTTCTAGCTTCCTCAAAAGCATCTAGGTTCGTATTAACTTCCATAAAACTACCACCGTTTAGAAAATAAAATAAAGTTGATGGCATACAAAGTTAACATCTACTTTTACGGCTGACTGACAGTAAAATGTATCAAATAAAATTGTTATCCGTCAAAACATCCCATGCTGCTTTAACATGCGGAATGCAGGAATGCCTACACTTGCCTTGTCTACATTGAAGTGCCATTACTGGAATAGACCCGGATCTATGCACATCTTTCTCATCTAAAACTGATACTTTAGTACGGTACTCTGAACTTGTTTCAAAGGACATTTTAGTCTCGTTTTCGTTTAAAATTGCAGGTAACGTGAACTGCAAAAATCACCTGAACTCTTTTAGCAGGATTTTTCCTGGTTTTTAGCAGGTCCTTCGTTTTTTCAGATCCGAGGAGAACCGCATAGAGAATCATCCTTTTTTGAACTCTTGACATAAATTTCTGGTATACTTTTTTGCGTGCATTTGGTTATTATAATTCAAAAGAGAGGCGCATCTAGTAAAGTGAACACAAGATGTGTGTGCTGCTGACTTATTCAGGGACTAGCAAAGGCTTCACTCTACTTGTGGTTAGGTGTAACTTAACGAACCCTCTCTGAATCTTTAATATAGTTTCATTTAATGTAAGCTAGTTGCCAACTTTAGGGGGTTCATGTTTATTTTGAAAAGCTCAAACAATTGCCCATTATTTCGGGCATAACCACACATTAACTAATAATTAAACATGTGCCATACCTACTGGCAATTCTCATTTACATTGTAAAATTGCTTTATTTAACTTGCACTATGTTATACATTATAAAGGATTCTTCCTTCGTCCTTCCTTCAATAGGATTAATGTTACAAAAGACTCTTCAAAAACCTTAGATAACTTAAAACAAAATAACTTTTGAAAATAACATTGCAAACTCGTCAAATTTAATGATTTATTACAATAAAGAAGCTCTTGGCGGTGCCCTGTAGAGTTAGGATTGAGTGTGTCAATAATACCATTTTAATGTCAACAGAACGAGTCGCCAAATAATAACCAAGAGGCAGGTAATTCAAAGCGGAATTAATTCCATTACCAATACAAACATCCACCTCCAGGCCGCGCCGAGGCACCCTTCTTCGCAAATTAGATTTTGCATAAAGCCTATTTTAATTTGCGCCGTCTCTAAACATTGCCGCTCTTTAATGTTTGAGCGCAAACTGGAGGGCACCGGCGCGGGCGGCGGCAGCGGCCGGGTGACATTCAGCTACGCAAATATGTTCTTGCTGAGGTCGAGATAATAAGCTTAGCTCGCTGAGCGCTGGCCGAGGGCGGGACCGGCGCCCTGGCCCGCCTCGCTCTGTTATTAAATTCTTTTGTCGGCCACCACTGGTGAAATGCCCAGTTATTTACGTGCGGTCCGCGGGATCAACGTAAATATCTCGTGTGTCTTTTGAACTCGTAATATGCAGGATAAAAGAGGATTGCTCGAATGTCTTTGTTTTCAGAAATCTGAAGCTCGGGTCGACGTTCCATACGAATTCTGAAACAAATCTTTTGTTATTATTTTACTTACCTACGAATAGAACATAATTTATACAAGGTAGCAGGTGTTTCGAATCCCATTCGCTCACTCGCCTGTAGCATAATTCCGACAAGTAGGTACAACATTGCATGAAAACGCAACATAAAATAAGGTGCATGGACGGTGGAGGAACGCGTAGAAAAGCTCGCGGTTAGATATCTAAGCTCAGCTTCATTTCGAGAACATTACTCTCCGTACAACAATAAATCTCATTAATTCGCTGGCGCGGTTGCGTTTCATAAATGTTTCACGTATTAATAAAATTAACAAAGCGGTGGTACGCGAGAGGGCTATTTCCCGACAAAGCGTCGGACTGGAGTACAATGGAATCTAAAATAAATACGAGGACTTTAGCAAACAGGAGTTCACAAAGCGTTCACCTGGCGAGTCGCTGCTGGGTGCCATTGAAAATTAAGTGGGTGCAGGCAGAGTTCAATTAATGCCCGCAAGGCGTTTCAGTGTCGCAAAGTCTCGCATGCCCAGAACTGGCGACATTTGTTAGCCAAAGGAGCCACTGCACAGGAAGCTCTAAACTTTTGTTTCGTTTGTATCACTTTGTGGCGATAGAACTTTTTCTGGTCGTATGAAAAGAGATGTGCGACGTACTAGGGTACGATCACATCAAGGCAATCAGCGATGACGATCAGTGAAACGCTGTCAAATATGACAGTTATAATAACCAGGTTTTTCCCTCATCGCCATCGCCATCGCTATCACACAGATGTGCGCAGGTCTTATGTAACATGTAAAACTAGATTAAGTTGATGGTTTCGATAAGGACTACAAATGAAGCTGATAATGTTTTCGGTACAAACTAATTTTACCTCTAACTTATCCCCTCTTATCTAAAAACGTTTGCCCCCACACTATCGATGACACCCTCGTATTGGTAGATCGCTATCACACTGAGACCGTGTTAAGTATGGTTCAGTCCGGTCTGTGTAAAAAGTAGCTTATCTCAAATTACATTGTTTTACCGAATCTTTCGAAAACGGCGAAAAGTGGTCATTTTGTGCAGCTTAGTGGAGACTACCATGGTTTTTGAGAGTATTACTAGAAGCACTTTATAAAAGCAAATAGGCATTTCTTTTAATATCCAGATATTAAAAGAAAATACCTACATATATACTCGGATTCATCGTCAGAATAAAATACTGAGCTTTATTTATTTTTAAATTTCATAGATTTAACTACACTTAACCAAGGGGTCTAATACTTACGCGGGTTCAAATCTCGCTCGGGTCTTAACATTTATGACAGTTTTTATTTTCTCCCATTTTTTTATAGATAAAGTACAACCTAAATTATCTTATTCCAGGAATGTATGTAACCTACTTTCAACTGAATACTTATGAAATTGAGTTACATTCAACCCCGTAACGTCCTAAAGGATACATAAGCAAATAAGCATTCAAATCTCGTATCAGCAAATTACCGATCCTACAAACACGAATGAAACTACTTAGCCAGCAATCAAAACTCACGCTACAAACCTGCAGCATCGGTATGAATGAGCACTTTCCATCGCAAACAAAGTTATACCGACTGAAGTGCGATTGTCACATTATCCAATAGTAGGGGGCGGAGAGCTTACCGATTGCCGGTAACCCTCTGCGGATTTTATTGCCATTCGTATTGTCGGCCAGAGATTTACTTTGACGTGTTGGAAATTCGTTTGTTTGACTCTTCGCAGCCATTTCCCAAATGTCTATTTCGACCGCTGTGATTTTTTTTCCTTTGTGGGATTAACATCGAGCTGCTGTCTGGCGATTGGGACACATAGGTTATGGACGTCGATTTATGCAAGTATTTTAAAGGTGTAATAAACTTTTCAATTATTAAATTAAACTATTATTTCATATTAAATTATTAATACATCAATTTATATTACATTATTATTACAAACAGTTCAATTATTTTAATGTATAGTTTAAATATTTTGATCATTAAATTCACCAACACCATTATAGACTCCTGAATCTGAGCCTAGTAAGATTTTGGAAAATTAGATGGACAGTAAAAGTCGTATACTTAGTCAGAGTAGTAAGTTTGATAGAGTGCTGGTGGCTTAGTGGTAGCAGCCCCGCTTTCCGATCCTAAGGTCATGGGTTCAAATCCAGCTGTACCAATGAGTTATTATGCCCAAAAAATTATGCACACATTGCCAGGGCTCTTAAATAGCGAAGGAAAACATAGTGAGGAAACCGGCATGTCATAGACCCTAACAAGTTCGAAAATATGGTGTAAAGTGAAAGAAGTCTTTTTGAGGCGCACTTAAAATCCTTTCACCGCACTTGGTTCGAAAGAACCAGTGATACGATAAGAAGAGTAAGTAAGTTTGATTAATAAAACTTATCGAGATTGATATGCTCAAAATTGCAACCGAAACCTTTAAATAAACTTTTAAAATACCTTCATAAATTAGCCTCATACATAAACTACGTGTTAAAAAAAGGAATAGCACCTGTATACCATGTCAGGTAAAATGCATCTTGTAAGTCTTTGTCTGCTCCACGAATTATGGAAAGGCGAAAATTTAAATACCCGCCGCTGTTTTACATGTAAGAGATGCACTTTGCATGTTATGTGGCGATTATGAGACAATGTGCGGAGTACCGAGCGATAAACAAAAAAGTTTAGTGTCGACTACTAATTTTATTTAGCAAAGTTATTTGCAGATGTTGTAGGTGAATTTGTATTTCTAATATACAAGCAACAATATTGTTGCCATAAACGGATTTTTATGAGCTTTTGTTAACGCTTATGTTTAATTTAATATAAGTCATTATAGAACGTTATCGGTATATTTTTATTTATTTATAGCGTTCATATTATGATGATTATACTGGTACTTTTTATTTATGAAAACAACGATTATCTGATTTCAAAGGAAAGAAAATCCATTGTGTCTGGAATGCCAATCAATGATTAGGTACTAACCCACAGCAAACTGAAGAGATATCACTCAATTCTCATTCAATTTACATGCATCCCATCCAAATAACCCTTCACAGAGCACCCATCAATTCATTACAAAATCCCAATAAAAAAGCATTGACACCTCCATTCCATTCTCCATTTTTCTCTCCATGTGCCTGTTAGAGGGTGACACATCGCCACAAAGGTGCAAAGGGAAAACTCAATTAAAACAACCTCCGCGGCCCCACTCGACCGAATCACATTACCAAACGATTAAGCTCCATGCAGGCTCTTTAGACGCATGCAAGTCAAATAGAGCATAAATTAGTTTCAAATGGGTTCTGTTATGTTTTTGTTTGAAATTGGACTGGAGTGTGAAATGTAGTTTTGGTTGGTAGTAATAGTTAGCTTGTTTCAGTGCAGTGGGCGTTTTGGAGAAATATCTCAGTGAGTTGAAATTATCATGGTATATAAATGCAGAGAATATCAAATAATCTGTTGTAAAACGATAGCAGATAAAGAGATTGATAACAAGCAGTAATAATTACACCGTGCTATGCTTGTAAAAAGTCATTAATAAAAAAGAGTATCAGTAAGATTTTTATGCAACTTTATTCACTAACTGTTTTTTGTGTATTTTGTAACATTTTGTTAATATTTGTATTAATTGTAAGTTTAATGGTAAAGGTATTTAAAAAAGCCCCGTTTTAATAATGATTATCGACCACGAAGAAAGCCTCAAAGTTTAAGGGATCTTTATACGCCCCGTAATACCCTGCCCTGTAAAAACCTTATCTTGTTGAGACAATGAAGCGTCACATCGCACAAAGCATTTATTATCTCCACTTGACGCCGGGGGCGTAAATGACGACGTCCTGACCAATGGCCGGCCTTGTGGGGAGGATACTTTGCTGATAAGAAATCATGATAGCAGAGTCTTCTAAATCCTTGTAAGTTGGCAAAATGTGGTGGCTCAGTATAACGACTTTCGGTTTTTGTGGGGGGTTTTTTGTCACACACACTTATTTTATTGTGAGATGAGCTTACGGCCCACCTGATGGTTAGCGGTCACCGTTGCCCATAGACACCAACAACACCAAGGGTGATGTCGTTGCGTTGCCTACCCTGGAGGAATTTGACCGTGGATGACTTTGAAATTAGAAAGAAATAATGATCAACCACGCAATGAACGGCGAATTAATATTTTGAGCTCATGTATTCCTTCATTCATGTATTCATTCCTACAGGACTTTCAGATATATCAACCAGATCAGACTAAGTCTAGTTTTTAATCTTAAGTTTTGAGGTCGAGAGTATTGTGGGCAAACAATATTTTGGTTTGAACAACAATATTACCCATGTCAGAGTTTTAAGTCTTATATTGTAGTACCATTTAATTATTGTACCTCATCATCAAGTGAGCTTTTTGCTTGATCAGTGACCATTTCGCATTCTTGTGTCAGTGAACTATGACTCGCTCGATTTTTGAATTAAACAGTTTCATTTGAATTTCAAAAGATGGGCAAAACCTATTATTCGGGCAGCTCCAGCATCTCGATGGGTAATTCGTTTTCAAGTTGGCTCATTATTTAATTGGGCGTCTAAAACGATGGGCCGCGTGCTTTTTACGATAATAATAAAGACTTTATACAAGTTTTGTTGCTTTTGTCGCTGCGGGTGGCTTCATTATCTGGCAAAGCCTCTGGATTTTACGTCTCAATTATTTAAATGTTTTATTCTCGTGCCTGCTAAGAATTGGAACGGTACTATCATGTGACATGCATGCTGTGATATCGTTCAGAATCAGCCCAGATTGTTATAATAAAATGTACAGAATTACCAGAGCATTTATATTTAATTTTACTGAGGTAGCATCACCGGTGATAATAATAGACTTTTTAGTATAAAAAAAATGTGAATGAAAATTTAGACTGTTTTATACTTCTGCATCAGTATCGTTTAGACTTGTTTTTGTACCTTGTTTCCAAATAAATATATTTGATTAGACTGACTTAAAGGCCTGCGCACATCTAGCGCAATGGCGATGGCGATCACTGAAACGCTTTCAAATATCACTGTCATATTAGACAGCGTTTCATTGATCGCCATTGCACTTGATTCCTCTTCCCTGGCAAGGCTTAACATAAATTGTCTGAGGGTTCAACAGTTAGTTTTTTTTCTATCCCTTCATCATACTTGCCATTGATCGACACTAAATAGGCATTTCATACAGCTTTTTATGACTACACAGAAACCTCATGAAAACATAACGTATTTTACCTTGTTTAAAATTAATTTATGCAAAAGTTAAAAGCGCTTTAAAGCTGCTGTTCTTACCTTCAAAATAAATAAAACAGCAAGTAGGTGGCTCACTTCAAACTCGAGATGTATCGCGCACTCGCTTTACGCATATTTAATTACAAGACTGTACGCAATTAAACAGTTTCTAGGCCGATCCAGTTTACGACTTTCCAGGCAGAAGGTTTTGAGGGCTTTTCAGAGCCGCAATCAGTTTTACGACGCTTTTTGACGGAAACTTATTGAAGGCGAAATCGTGAATTCAAAGTAGACGCGTAAAATTGTTAAAGACTAAGAAAATGCTAGCTGGCAAGAAATTCTAGGTGTGGTGAACAAACTAAGTGCACTGAATGGATGGTAACAAATTGTTTGTTTTAGTTTACTGCCGTCTGCTGCCAATAGAAATTTCTAAGTTTTACTATTTGCCAAAGCATCAACGCCCTGCAGGCGAAAAACCGGGTTCAGTTGCCCGCTGTGGTTTTTTGTTTACAATAAAACTAATAGAGCTTTTTGTTTTTAAACTCGTGCATGGTCTATCATGGTGTTAATTTGTCTAACCTTAAAAAACACCCCTGATTGTAACAAATAAATAGTTGTAATCGCTCACTCTCACATGGCTTGTCGTATCTTTGGAAGGCTCATCAGTCTCACAAACCTCGTATTTCCACATAAATAAAATCAGCACCAACAACACACCCCTCTTTAGTCATTATTCACCACGAACATCTTTCAAGACTCCACAATCTTGTTCTGTGCCACTTTTAATAGCGCACCGCGCACCGAATGTAAATCTCCTGCCACATTCGCGCCAACAGTTGCGAACATGGAGTAGAAAACCAATGTTATGTTCTACCTGCGCACAAAGCTACCCAGCTGCAGTTGCTCTGTGCATAGACTTTTTTTGTTACATCCTGCTGATGGAATTGGCTTATGGCCTAATGTTAAGTGGTAACCTATACAAAGCATTGCCTCGTAAGTCACGTACGTCAAGAACGTGTCCTACGATGCACTGCCCTGTGTCCATCAACTTGCGGCTTACACATTTTCAGCCTCTCACGTGCCAGTAACTTCACCAACATCCAGGAGAATTCTCATATCATTCCGATTTAGATTAACCACTAAAACTATTATACCTTCTTGTCATCAGCCATTGTGCCTTCAAGTCCCAGTTAGAGAAAATATCTTTTACTTTTCTCATTTGACTTGTAAAAAATAATATAATTTCGTAAAATTTACATTTCCATTCCTATTCCTTAGTCGGTATTTGTCAAACAATAAAAACTATTCTGAGGAACACCGCATAATAGGGAAGCTTCCTTACCCCAATTTTGTCACATCCTCGGTGGATTCAGAATGCGTTCTGGGTTCCATGACTGGCAACACCTGACTATTTACGTTACTGCGTCTCCACAATTTTATAACTTTCCAAACTTTACGCGAAATTGCCGCAGTTGGAGAAATAATTCCTCTAAATACCACCTAAGTCACAACTCCTGAATTCAAAGTGAAACACGTCCATTGCTAACGTACATTTATTTTACAACAAAGTAATAAAATTGCTGTTCACTTTATTACATTTACTTACATAAAAATACATAATTCATAAAATATGTTTCGACATTTGACAATTTATTAGGAATTGGGATATGCCTTATTATTTAATAAGCTCTAATAGTATTTAAAAGTATACGCATAAATACAAAAAAAATATGAATGAACTGTGTCAAGGATGACATGGATAAAAGAGGAGTGAATGCAGAGATGACGGCTGACAAAGGGGAATGGAGGAGGAAGACATATTGTGCCGACCCTTCATAAAGTGGGATAAGGGCAGAAATAAGTATTTAAACGTATACGTATATTAATAGTAAAAAAAGGCTAGGATCTCCAATTCCTACATATTTTTAGGTCTAATCGCTACTATTAGTACGCTAGTAAAATATAGCAATTCCATACTTGTCTTTATAATTTGCATCATATTATAGCACCATTTATTTAATAAATACCACATTACGTGATGTATAAATAAATATTTACAAGCCCAATAAATAATAAAACAAGGATCGCTTTCAAGGTTTGCTAACCGATTAATTAAATATTTGTCAATTCTTTACCTTAGGGGGCCGGCGGAGGGCGAATTTTCATACAAACGTAATACCAAAATGATTACTAATTTAAGCAGATTTTCACTATATTATTGTAATAATTGTATTTGTATAGTATGAAAATCTGCCTAAACTAGTAATAATTCTGGTATTACGTTTGTATGAAAATCCGCCCTCCGCCAGCCTCTTAAGTTTTGCTAATATTCTAAAAAAATTTGATTGTTTGATTAGCAGTCCGTGAAACGGCCTTAAGGTAGATACTTAGGTAAAAGTTAAATATTTTATAACTGCAACCTAGTTACAATCAATTTACAAATAAGCTGCTTTGCTTGAAAGTCTTTTTGCTTATATAAAAATATTTTCTATTCTATAAATAAATATGGTGGACAATCCACACAACACTATCTAGCCCCAAATTAAGGAGAGCTTGTACTATGGGAACCAAATAACTAATATAATACAAATATACATTTTTTGTCAATACATACTTAGAATACAATATAACACCCAGACAGAGAACGAACATCTGCCACTTACCACACAGATATTTGTTCTCGGTGGGGATCAAACCCACGACCTACGACGCAAAAGGCAGAGCTACTACCAACTGAGCTGAGAGGCCAGTCATGAGGTCTGTGAGGGAGTAAGAATGTAGCTGTTTCTAGAAAGTTGTGGTTGACAATTAAAACTAAATTCGAGAATTAATATGCCTAGTAATACAAATATACAGTATAATAAAAATAAATCAATACATTTTAAGTATAATCAGAAGGTCATCGTCATCAGTCAAAATAATTCCACTGGTGTGATTGTGTATCTATTGTTGTAATCAAAGCCTAGTCGCATCTGTCACTTCTGTCAGTTTTGACATTAATTTGAGCTTCAATCGCAATAAAAAGCGAGTTGAAACAAAATTTATCTATGACAAGGAACGATTGCAAGACTGAATGTTGACATAATAAAAACCTAGTCATCTGTCAGATTTTGACATTATTTTTCATCGATTGCAATAAAAAACAAATTGAAACAAAATTCATCTATGACAAGGAACGATTGCAACAAGACTGAATGTTGACATAATAAAAACCTAGTCATCTGTCAGATTTTGACATTACTTTGAGTTTCGATTGCAATAAAAAACTAATTTGAACTAAAGTTATCCTTGACAAGGAACAATTGCAGCAAGACTGAATGTTGACGTATACCATGAGATAGGGAATAGGAACTTCCATTTGTAGAACTAGGATGGCAACAGATAGATATAAGTGGTTGAATCTCAAACTTTTGATTCCAATAGAATTACACAATCGTCTAGCTGCATGTAGGTACAGTCGCGGTATGAAAATGTTCGTCCCCTTAGAGTCGGTTTTCGCTTGCACCAGTGCCTTGATCATGAACACATTTTGACATAATTTGTGACGTTAACTTATCGGTGTTTTCTGTCTATTCAATTTCAAAAGGTAGTATGTGATCGTGATACGTGAAACAAATCAAGTTGAAAATCGACGAACATTTTCATTCCGCCACTATACATAATAATATTTGGGGGAGGGGGGTGATCTGCCACAGTCAACATTATTAGACGGAGATATTTTATAAGAGCAAACTTTTAATAAATTCAATTTTAAATCCTTGAATAAAAATAATTTATCATTTCTGAATTATTTTAAATAAATATGTTGTGTATGTTTTTTTAATTATATTCACCAGCAATAACGCAACAAAAATATTCTATTTACATTATTTCCGTTTTCAGATGCACTTTTATATTTAGCAAAAGTAAGGAAAGAAGTTGGTCCCTTTACATTTGGAATAAATACTACGTCCAAAAATATACTTATTATTTACTAATTAAACGTCACAAGAAATAAAAATCACAGTAAATTTTCCTAAGCTCCATCGAGGAATGATCTACGGAACATATAAATCTAACAATTAGAAAATAATACTTAAATTTTTTCCCTATCAAAATCTACATTAATATTAATACACGATAAATAGGGACTTACATTATTAACACGATGTTTTATACTTTTTACCAAAACTACATCACTCAATAGGTTTCTGTATATCAAAATACAACCTACTAGTGGGCACTTTAACAACCTTTGTTTTTTAATTCAACTAGTTGATGCAAGAAGCATACGGCTCACCTGATGTTAAGTGGTAGCCATCGCCTTTAACATTGCCTCGTAGGTCACGCACGTCAGGAACGTGCCCTACGATGCGTTTCCACAATTTTGATGCATACAGATGTTCAGCCTCACGTGCCAGTAATTTCACATTTGAGCTCTGCTGATATTTTTACAACACTTATTGTTGGACTTTGTACGAATTCAATCACAAAATCTTGGTCTTAATTCTAATATTAAGCTATCTTCATTTACTCTCTACACTGGCAGCAACTACTTCGATCTGAAATTAGAAAAAAAAACGGTTGAAAATAAGTCACAATAATACGAAGGTAGGTTTGTTTACAAGAGTATTTTAGTGAATGGGGCACGAATTTTTTTACCAAATCTTAAAGTACTTTTGTTATTATTAAGTACGTTCAATCGCGCTTATTTTTTTGTCATTAAAACATTTGGGCATACACAACAACAAAACAATATTTGAAAAAAAATATTAGCGCAAACGTTAAAGTGAAATTGCTGAGAGTCCAATATTAGGCGTTTATTCACAAACGCCTAATATGCTTTACGGTCTTTAAAATAATCAGAGTTAATTTTAATTGTTTTTCTCGTGTTATTTTGAGTTTTGTTGTGTAATTTTGGTGGTTTTTAACCAACATACTTGAGGTCTTAACTCAAAGAGGAATAAAAGTGTATTATGTGATATTCTGATTTGATCGAAAATATTTCTGATGGTTATGAAAAAAACGGCCACCACATGTTTTCAAAGCTAATTAGGACCGACTTGTCTATTGACTGACTTGACTTGTCTAAAGACTATTTTATTTATGTAATCACTTGACATTGGCAAAATCTATCCAAAATGGACAGATGCCATTAATTAAGGAGAAGAAGATGGAACCATCTCACCACGGACCATCAAGTAAGCATTATTGTAAAACTCTTTACCTTATCAACATTGCCCAGCATTAGTGGCGCACCAATCTGTGGCGACTCAGCTCTAGACCTGCCTCGTCTGGCTGCCCCACTATTGACATGTGCCTCATTCGGCAGCCACCGATGGACACACGGAGTGAACAACTCAGCGTCCATCAAAATACTGGACTTCTTGTCGAAGAACCAGCCGACTAGAGCCCCTACGATCAGGGTAGCTAGGAGGCCCATTGGAGCTATCCAGTGGTATGAAATACGGAAGATTGGAATAATTGTTTCTGGATCCTGTAATGAAAAGAGTGTTTTAGTTCTTAGACCAGAATTCCACGATCTTGGGCTACTCTCATCCATCTGTGGCCCACAACGCTGGCAATGTCGTCAATCCATCGTGCTAATGGACGTCCAACGCCTCTCTTCCCTTAGTCCTCCATCAGAGTTCCAAGTCACACCTCAACGCGGTTCCTCCTAGTAACTGTAGTGAGAGGTCATCATCATCATCATTATCAGCCTAAGAAATCCACTGCTGGACATAAGACTCCTCTACACATTTCCAGGAAGAACGATTCTGAGCCCTTTCCATCCACCGACTTCCTGCGATCTTAACAATGTCATCGGTCCATCTGGTGGGTGGGCGCCCTACGTCTTCCGGTTTGTGAGTGAGAGGTAACGTATAAGGATCACGTACTTATAAGTATAACAAAACGAAATTTTGTTATACTTCTCACTACAGGCTAACGTGGCCGGGAATAATATTCGCCAAGACGCACTGGCCGTCGTGGCGTTTTAAGTCTAAAACCTCTTTTCTCATGTTTGAATCACTTACCAAATCCAAATTAACATAAGTAGCATTAGCAGCGCATGCCAATGTGATGTTCAATGGTGGTGACCGTAGCCCCTTCGCCGCCGCAGCCTGGATCCCCAGCGCCAGACTTCCCGCAATCAGGGCCCCCGCGATACCACCCGCGATGGCCCCACGTGGTCCCACCCACCAGCAAGCCATGCCTAACGTGAAGATACCGCAGGTGGCGCTGGCTGCAATAGCTGATAGTGCTGTTGCTACACCTGGAATGGCAACCAATAATATCATAGCTTTGGACAATCATTCGCTTCCACTCCAAATATGCCCTAAGCTTACGGGCCACTAGTAAAGTCCAATCATTGAAAGCAAAGGTAGTCTAAAATCTCTAGCTGCCAAGCTGTTGGATTCTTGATCTTGAAGAAAAATGACGGTTGAGAGAAGGGAATGGAACAGAAGAACATGACCAACTCCCTATAAAGTAGGATAGGGGAAAGAGGATGATGTTATCAAGTCCAAAGTCCTAAATAATCGCAAAGATCGCTTTGAAACGTCTTCTGGTTAGGTTAAGGAACTGCTGGAAGAGGAAGACCTCGGTGCATGTGTCTCGATCAGATAGCAAACGTTTTAGAGAAAGGCCAGATTAGGAGTACCCTACACCGACGAGCATGTATGAAGAATGTTATGCGAGTGAATGAAGCGAATGAGGTATGTCAGGATCGTAGCAAGTGGAAATCCGTGATCTCTGCCTCCCCCATGAGAAGGAGGCGAGATTTTATGTACGTATGTATAGCTAGATGAGTCTACAACTAAATATCTTACCAAGAACACCTCCCAGCTTCTGTATGACGATCAGCATGACTATAGAGATGACAGCTAAGATCGCTGTCACAGACCTCGCGAGCAGACCTTCCGTCATCGGCTTTAGATGCACTTTCAGCCAGCCGTGGAGCAGATCTTCTACTACCACAAGCGCACACGCGTTCAGGACTGCTGATAGTGAACTGGTAGATAGAAATATGGATTAAGAAAAAAGGAAGTCACTTTTGAGACTTTTTTGTATACAACTAGTTGATGGAATAAGCATATGGTCCATCTGATGTTAAGTTGTAAAAGCATCGTCAACTTAACACTTGACGCTGCGATCACCAATCCCCCTGTCAAGATAATCTACGGAAAAATCCCCCAAAATTTACAAATCTAAAATGAAGTTCCCAGTAGAAAGGGGGTTCTTCTTCCTATCGTGTCACTAGTTTTTTCTAACAAGTGGTAGTGTGGTGAAATAATTTTAAGAGCGCCTTTTCAAGCACTTTATAGGTTCTACGAGATACCGGTTTCCTCACGATGTTGTGTGTCGTAACGTTATATAACTAAAAACTAAAATACTTGCATGGTCCGTACCTAAGGCCAGCTCCAAAAACTCCAGCAAGAAAGACCCCAGCCAGCCCTGGGAGGTGTTGAGCTCTGGACACGTAGGTAACAAAGGCCGGCAGTAGTCTGTCGTCCACTAGTGGCTTGCCTCCTGGGTCACATCCACCTGTGACCCACGTGGCCCATGCAGCTAGGCCACACCACACGCATAGAGATATAGCGCAGATAGCCCCGATGCAGAATATACCGAGCGCACTGGAAAAACAATCAATATGACATTGAGAAACCTTGATAAACTTTAGGATTATGGCTAAGCATGCTAATTAGGCTGCATCCTCACTTTCCATCAAGTGTGATGGCGGCCAAATGCTTAGCTTTCTATAAAAATAATAAAAAAAGAAAGGACCTGGAAATTATACATGTATGTATCTATAGATAGATAGATAGAAAATTATTTATTGCACTAAAACAAAAAAATTGCTTTGTACATAGGCGAACTTAATCTATGGTAGTTGTCTTTGATAAAGTTGAAATGTGTTTCGGTTTGAAGGGTCTGGACACCAGTGAAATTACTGGCACGTGTGGCTAAACATCTATTATGCCTCAAGTTGATGGGCATATGCCAGTGCATCATGAGGCACTTTTCTGACGTGCGTGACGTGGCTGGCAATGCTGTGTTATAGGTGATGGAAGAAATTGCTTTAAGCGTAAAGGCCGCCCATTATAATCATAATCATACTCATAAATGTCATCATTATTTTTTTTTTTTTTTTTATGTAAATAGCTGATGGAACAAGCATAAGGCCCTCCTGATGTTTGCTTACTTTTTATAATGACGTATCCTTGTGTACAACCATGTGTTATCTATCTATCTATTTATGGTCACCACTTAACAACAGGTGGGCCATATGTTAGTTTTACCAGCTGCTAGTTGTAAAAAAAGTATACCTAGGCAATCGCATCATTCATTAGGACTTCGTATTTAATCAAAAGCTGTTGCCAAAAGATCATAACATACCAAATAGCCTTCCTCTTAGTGGGTAGTGCTATATATCGCTGGACCATGGTTTGGTTGACCGAGTTGAAACAAGTCCAGTAGAGGAATCCACCGACAACGGCCCCCCAGCCCGTTTGTCGCTCGTAAGGAGAAAAACTCCAACTAATAACAACAATGGATTTCAATATGAAAGGTTGATACGAAATGTTCTAACTCATTGCATCATTTAAGCGTCGAACCACAATGATTTAATTTACATAAAAATTAGATTATATTGTTTTTGTATATAGGATTATGACGACTGCTTTAACGACGCAGTTGGTAGTATCTCTGCCTTCTATGCTGGAGGACGTGGGTTTGATTCCCACCGAGAACAAATATTTGTGTGGTGAACATAGATGTTTGTTCTCTGTCTGGGTGTTATATTGTTTTCTATGATGTATTTACAAAAAATAATACAAATATTATATCAGCTATCTGGTTTCCATAGTTACAAGCTCTGCTTAGTTTGGGGCTAGATCGTACCGTGTGGATTGTCCGCAATATTTATTTATTATACGACCTTATTTAAACAAACAACACAGAATATTTTTTGGTAGCGTTTTTTGATTGCTAAGATGCCCCATTTTAGAGAACTCACTTTGAAAGCTGCAATCTACCAGACTGATTGGCAACAGATAGTACATTTTTCATTCCTCCGCCAGCCAGGGTCCCTGCGATGGACACCAGCAATACTCCGATAAACATGACTCCAGTTTGCACTGAATCCGTCCAAACAACCGCGCGCAGGCCACCCTGGGAAACAATGCAATGTAATATACGGAAACTTAATGATATGGAAGAAACGGGTATTTATCGCGATTACCTTTATTATTGCCCGACGTTTCGACCGTGTTACAACAGCCGTGGTCGCGGGCAGACTAGAGTTCCTTAAGCCCGCTCCACATTCTCACGAGAATCTTGCGAGAACGCGAGAAACACGCGAAAAACAGGCGGAGAAGCAAGGCTCCACACTCGCGTTCTCACGGTTTTCTTAATGTGGAGCGGGCTTAAGAGTTACCGACGAGAAGCGGTGGCAGTCGCAGTTGCAACTACCCTCACTTAGTCTTCAGAATTAGAAATGTCCGCGTTCGTATTACGACATACCAGACTATGTATCTACACAACTAAGTGATCAAGTGAGGGTAGTTGCAACTGCGACTGCCACCGCTTCTCGGGAAATAATAAAGGTAATCGCGATAAATACCCGTTTCTTCCATATACATACACATAACATCCATTCCATGTACATAACGATCGCGTTAATTTAAAAAGTGATACGGAAACTACCAAGTTTCCGTATCACTTTTCTCTGATGATCACAACAATCTGGTTTATGTTTGTCAAATAAAGTTAATGACAAACATGAACCAATTAAAGAAGCATCAAACTTCTTGTCATGCCACCTAATACATCAACGTCATTCCTGGACGGAAGTCCGTATTTTTATTTTCGTTTTCGTTTTTTGTATTTGCAAGCCCAGGTTTTATAAGAAGAGCTAGTATAGTAGAGAAAAGAGTAGTATCGAGAATGCTGAGAGAACATTGCTTACAGAAAACTACATACCAAAAAAATACTATGTCTAGTTGTCGCCCTTCGCATGCCGCGCAGTGTACCTATATCAATTGCGAATGTCAACACGCAACTTCATGTATCAATTTCATGGTAAACCAGCCGGGTGATTGTGTTATTCTGTTGCTATAAAAAATATGATACTAACAAGGAAAAGCAATCACGTTTCTTGTTGCCATCGTATCTGTTGCTATACCTAATAGTTTAAAACGTACAGTTCCTATTCGCTATTACATGTTTATTTCGTCAACATTACACGTTGCGATCGTTCCTTGTCAAAGATGAGTTTTGTTTCAATATGTTTTTTATTGCAATTAAAATGGACAGATTTAAACAGGTTTTGATTGCAACAAAAGATACGCAATCATCCTACTGTTGATTGCCATATTGTGCAGTGCACGCAAGAACGGGCGTTATATGAACGAGTTGGTTTGACATTGATAAAAAATAAAATTTAAGGTTGTTCGATTCCGATACAAACTGAATTTACAAAACTATGGGCAAACAAAGTATAAATGTACACTAGGGCATGCTCCCGGGAAGTATCAGTATCGAAAGTACCGGGAATTATCGCTGATTTTGAACTTTTCCAGTACCGGTTCTCCACGGAGGAATTCCCGATACTTTCGATACTTTCGATACTGATGACAATGATCAATTATTGGTGTTTTCTAGTACGATATGAATAAATGTCGATAAAAAACACTTGCTATGCGTTCAGTTTCACTTTTCTGTATACATTGCTAGATATTTTGACAAATTACGAACCTATAATTTACATCATTCGGATAATATCTCAACAATTTCGGACAAGTCAGAACAGTTTGTTACTGTTAGTTCCAGCTGTTGATCTATTTGATGGATATTCAATTTAACTTTGATATAACCTAGCTCTGATTGTTGCGTGCACGCACTGAGGGTCTTATTAATAATCCTAGCGTAGCGTTGGACTAGTTAATCCGTGTTTTGTCTCTTGCATTGACATGCAATTATTGTCAACTCGAGCAAATGTGACAAAACACGGATTAACTAGTCCAACGCTACGCCAGGATTATTAATAACACCCTGAGAGTTTTAGTATTATAATAACTAGTAGTTCGCCCCAAACTGAGTTCTCGTGATCCTCACTAACTTTGTATGGTAAACAATCTTAACTCATTTGGCCAATTGGCTCCATCATCAGACCAGGCCACTTTCACCATTTATGACAGCTGAGTACCTCCTTAATTTATTTCAAGAAAAAAAAATAAGAAAAAGAATTGAGCGACCAGTTGAAAAACCTTGATTTGAACGAAATTCTTAGAGATCTCTCAGATCAATGGTTATCCTAATTTAACCTTTTTTTTTGTATAGCTAAAACTGAACGTCTTAGAAAAAAAGTAAAATCGGTTTTTGAATATCCAAGCAAAGTTCTTTCATATGACATGTAACTTGATTTTTTTGTGTCACTTTTTTTATTTTTGCACCCTTAAAAAACCCCATATCCCCTAACCTTATAACCCCTCATCCGATTTCACTCATATACTTACCAGTAAATTTCTCAAGGACAAGCTATCCATTTATCAAATTTCATGCAGATCGGATCAACGGTTCGAAAGTTATCGTCGGACAAACATACACAAATACGTACATACGCACATAAAATGCCAAATTGCCCAAGTTGTTTGTAAGATCTTCGTTCGCTTCACTCACTCGATCAATCAAGAAATACTCAAAATAAATGAGAATATTTCGTGTATTTTGTGGTTGTGTGGGTTAATTTACGGTTCTGAATAAAAAAATATTTCTCAATAATACAAAGCGTTTTTTAAGTAGTTTTTCTTTCATTGTAATATCTATACGGTCAGTTTTATTAAAAAAATTAAGTCAGTATCGAAAGTATCGAAATTCCCGGGAATTCCCGGTTCCGAGCCCAGTATCGGGCGAAAATTCCCGGTTCTGAGAATGGTTCCGATACTGCATGCCCTAATGTACACTATAATAGCTGTAATAGAATTTTACAGTGGTCTTTATTGCCGGCCAGTTATATAAAGTTGGAGAAAACTGTAGGATAACAGAAATATTAGGTAATAAAAAACCAAAAAGGAAATTTTTTCGTCATTCTTTCTAACGGGTACTCGGCATTGAATACGTGAATGAGCTTAAAACATATGTCTCAAAATAGTCGTAAAAGTCTGTTAGTTCTTTTTCTGAAGCCCCGACTGCCACGACCAACGGCTGACACTCCAACTTTATATAGCTGGCCGGTAATAAGGACCACTGTAAAAGCCTATTACAGCTATTTCAGTGTACATTAATACTTTATTCGCCCATAGTTGTGTAAATTAAGTTTGTATGGAAATCGTACCCCCTTAAAGCGGATTTACAGTTAGTAAAAATTTTAAATCCATGATACTATGTATGTACGTGAATCGTATAAAAAATACTCACTAATACTGTGTAGAGACCACATATTAAAACCATGACACCACCGACGGCAAATACATTGAAACCAGTCACTGAAACGAAAAAAATTAACATTATACGTAAAATTATCAAACCATTTCCTGGTAATTTTAAATTATAGATGATTATTTCAGAAAACTGTCATTTATTCGTCATTATTGTAATCAGAACATAATGGCAGCGCAGAAACGCGATGGATGATTGAAAATTTCGAAACGCGAGAGGCTTGATTCCGATACCCGGACAAACCTGGCCGGTACCTATTATCATCATCATCCGCCTTAAGTAGTCCACTTGAAATCCTTTCACCACACTGCACTGATTAGAAAGAACCAGTGACACGATAAGAAGAAGCAAAATTCTGAGCCTTCTCTTTACGACTTTCCGCGTTCATAACAATGTCGTCGGTCTATCGGGTGGTACCCTATATATTTTATATACAATCTTCAAATCAAATCGGAACACAGTTATGCGATCACTACTTGACAATGCAATTGTAGCCTATATGATGGTGGTAGTACTTCCTCAAACGACTCTTTCACAAAGAGACACTACTATTACTCTATGCTCGTCTTTCACAAAGAGTTCACTATTATTTTATGATCGTATAGTAGGTATGAGTAAACTGCTATACATATAAACCTATGTGTTCTTCTTCTTTCATATAAGAGCTTAGATGTTGCCGAGGCTCTGATACAGTTTTCTCCAATTGTGTCTTTCGAATGCGGCTTCCTTGACTTCTTTATAGTCTAAAGTCAAAGTCTAGTATTTATTCAATAATATCACCAGGATCACTTTGAAACGTCTTAAAGCTCTTTTATCTGGCTCACGTAACTTATTCTTGGTCTTCCTCTTCCTCGCTTTCCTTCAACTTTTCCTTTAATGATGTTCTTTATTTACCTACACGTACTACTCATTTATAAAATGCATATGGTTTAAGAGGGAATCACACAGGCGACTCTCCATACAAACGTAGTCCCCTATTTCCTCCACCTCCAATTCATATTTCATATAAATCATATTGAGGGTCTTTATCAATAAGTTTCTGAAAAAAAGGTAAATATACGAGCACGTATATAGCAGATCTGGATTTTATGAGACAAAATGGTTACTCTAGAGGCATTATCCAGGGAGGAAATAGGGGACTACGTTTGTATGGAGAGTCGCCTGTGTTGTACCCTCTTTAGGTAGCTACTTACATTGATTAAACGCTAGTGCAGGAACGTAGACAACCATCGGCAAAAATAGCACCTGGAATAGATTATTTTTTAATTAGATATAGATAGCTCATCATTTGGCTGCCATCACACCTGATGGAAAGTGAGAATGCAGCCTAAGATGGAGCATGCTTAGCCATAATCCTGTTCACTCTTGTCTTGAAAATTCCTAAATTAAAAAGTTCCGGATATACTGACGACGGTAGAGAAAATTACAATTAATAGAATTAGGACCTATTTAAAAGATGTATTACCGATTTGCTACAGTAGCACATACCATACCCTAATCTCTCTTTGTTGTTTATAACTTATGTTATTATTTATATTATGTTTCTTTTGTATGTTTTTATTAATACTGTGATGTCTTTCTTTATTTTTATTATTTTTCCTAATTGTGTTTGTATTGTGTGTGCTGATGTAGCAAATAAAATATTATTGGTTAAGAACAGTCACTCATGACACCGTTTGTTTACTGCTTTGTATGCATTATAATTTTCTTCTTTCTTATAATATAACTAATTGTTCTTGTGCTTTATAATCATGCTTATTTCAATTCATCCGCCAAAAATGAAATAGCTAACACTGGATTTGATATTAACACCACTTGATCTCAATAACGCTCATCTTGCAAACTTCAAACAAGACTGCCAGTAGCCAAAGTCCAAAAGCAGTAAACAATCTCATGATGTTCAATTGACCAATTCAAGAAATAGAGAATTGTTTACATTTACGTCACGCAACTACAAATAATGACCAAAATTTTTTAGTTTTTTTTTAGTGGAACCGACATGTTGGTTGGTTAAAGTTGAAGAATAAAGGTTCTCGATTAGCGATACAAATGAAGCAAAGATGACTTTTCTATAGTTTTTTATAATGCCTAGAGAATGTAGCAGAACTTGCAATGAAAGTATAAGTGTTAAGTATTACGAAAGGATCACAGAGACCACAAAATTCAAAACATCATGATGCTAATTTGATTAAGGCAACCTAAGTATTTTAGTTACGGAAATATACTATGGTAGATGTAACATCATGTTTTTCACACAAATCTTCCTTAAACTACTTAAAAAAGGAGTAGTATAATTAGGTGTTATTAGGTTCTTACTTTATTTGAGTATTTTTTTCTAATCTCTTTTGCCTTAGCCGTTCTGTGTACGATATGTCCAATAAGTAAATTTTATTACTTTCTTTTTTCAAACATTACTAAAAAAAGAAAGAAAATATATTTTTTGACCACAAAAACAGGATGAGTATTATGTAACAAAATTTCACACGGTAAATTAGGTCCGGATCTTAGCATTAGTCGCTAGAACTAGCTTAATCTCTAGAAGTAATCAAGCTAGTTTCCCATAACACATCCATCAAAAGGTAAGACAAGACAAGTGATATCGTAATTTTCCTGCTAACCGACTTTGAGCCGCTTGCGTCAATTGATGTTGATTTTCTTTATAAATGAACGAACAGAGTGGTCAAAGTCTACCTTTGTTCAGGCTACATACCAATTTATACTCTACGCCTAGAGAATATGACACAGAAATGATAGACATCTTTATTTTACCGTTTGTGGAAGCGAACGACCGCAAGTAGTTGAATACCTATAACATATTTAGCTCGCCAATTAAGAATTGCTTATTTTTCAATGATTACGTACTTCATTTCGTCTGAAATGATCATCCCATTAAAAGTTGTTTGATATGTTTTCATCTTCTTCTTCTTCTTCCTGCCCTTATCCCACTTTATGTGGGGTTGGCACAACATGTTCCCATTCCCCTCTATCAGCCGTCTCATCTCTGCATTCAATCCTCTCTTTATCCATGTCATCTTTCACACAGTTCATCCATGTTTTATGTTTTTATGTAATACTGTCAAAAACATAATTTACAACGTAAGGAGACAGTTATTCTTTGTACATCCATAAGATAGCTTTGAGTAACCCTTGTTCTGTAATGCTTGAAATGAAGTGATTTATTTTTGTTATTTAAGCATGGTTAAGTACAGGCTTTGATAATTTCCCTTTACAATTTCCCATAAAGTAAAAAAATAGATATGTAATGTTAGCCGATTTTAAGCATAGGCCATCATTACTGCGACCAGGCACAAAGACACTTCACTAGTCGAGAGATAAAAAAAAAACGTCGGCATTAGTAGATGATGCTTTTTCGTGTTATCCGTGTATTCAATAGATATTTTTCGCTTTAACACACGGTCAATCAGGGCCCTGTTTAATAAAACTGACAATTCGACATTTAAGTCAAAAAGCGACAAAATTGTGGAATTGTCGTGCTTAAGCTGTTTTATAAAAGTGACAAATATGTTACAAACAGGTGGTATTACGACATATTTGTCAAAACTCGACAATTATGTCATGAAACTACAGTCAAATCATTTCTGACATTTGTCGGGTTGTCGCGACAATTTTGTCGACTTCTGACATAATTTTGTTTTACGGAGCTACACAAACACCTTCAAAATACGATTTCGCGACAGAGGGTAAAGCTCCTGTCAGAATCGTCCGACAATTCTACAAATATGTCAATATTTCGCGACAATTTTATGTTTTATAAAGAAGATTTGACAAGTTGTCAACGACAAATTGTCACCTGTCACTTGTCGTTTTAAAAAAAATATTATACAGAAAAAGGCCGAATTGTCGTGACAATCTGACATATTTGTAAATTTACTACCATCAAAACTTTGTCGCCTGTCGGTTTTATTAAACAGAATAATTGTCGAATTGTCACTTTTTGACATATGTCGGACTTGTCGAATTGTCAGCTTTAATAAACAGGGCCCAGGTACTGAGTTAAAGATATGGTTAAATATATTTAAAAAAAACTGTTTAGTCCCTAGTGGCTGGTAGCATATAGAATATACATATAAATAGATGATCTAGACCTTGTAACTACGGTAATATTTATCAAAGACTGTCGGCATTTAAGCCGCTTTATCTTAACTAAATCAGCGTATCAAGATTGGATAGTATATTTTTTAAGATATCCATCACGTAAACGTCTTTGAAATGTATTTTTTCTGGAAGTCTGGAAGCGATCGCTCATAGCGATAAGACCGCTTATCCCCTGACCTGAACCTAGTGGGACGGCCCACTAGGTTTTTTTAAGAATTGTTGTTTTGTTTTTTGTAACCTTTCGCTTTGGTGTACTGTGAAGATAATGTTTATACTTATTTACTAATCTTTACGGTAAGTTTGTGAATATTTTCCAAATACTACTGTTTTTTTTATTTATTTTATAGTGTTTACTATGCTTAAGTTAATCGCAAAGATTGTTATAATGTCCAAATCTTTTACTACTATAGTGTCTAATAAAAACAACCATACTACTGTTTTGATAGATACGAATAATATCTTACCTCATCTAGCAAAAACAGGATAGACGCAACTGCCCGGACATGGCGATTGAACCTCAACTCTAAATACTGAAACAAAAACACAGAGAATCATAATCTTCACTATCAATAACCTAGAAGTAGCTATTCATTAAATAGTTCTGCTAGGCAACAACAAAACGCTCTTGCCGCAATTGAAATTCAAATTCAATAGTAAAGAACCATAAGTACTTACTAGTAGGTAAGTACTACTGTACCTATTATACTACTGTACCTGTTTAAGAGCTGTAAAATAGTAGACTACGTCAGGACGACTTAAAATCTATAAATCTCTAAGATACACAACTGTTATTTACTCAATGTAACACAAAGCCGTAATAAAGATTGAGCAAAAGCAAACGCATCTATTTTCATCTGTCCTCATTTCATCAAAAGGCACTTATTATAATTGACTGCTAATATTATCCAAGATATTTATTATTTTTGGTAAAATTCGATCTTATTTTGATAAAATATCAGTCCATCGATTCCTAAAAGAATACAAATATTAGTTTCCATATTCCTGACGGACTCCAATCCAGACTTTGAAACCGAATTTCAAATTGAGAGAAAATACTTCTATATTTATAAAAGAAAGTCGTGTTAGTTACACTATTTATAACTCAAGAATGGCGGAACCGATTTGGCAGAAAATTAGTGGGGAGGTAGCTTAGAACCGGGAGAAGGACATAGGATACTTTTTATTAAAAAAAAAAAACTAGGAAAAAGCAACGGGAACGGGGTGTTACGGAAACGGGCGAGTGAAGCCGCGGGTGGCCACTAGTATAATTATAAAATGCATTTCCATTCACGGCATAAAAACAGTTTTTGTTATCGGTTGATAGAATTTCAGTTTCACTGGTCGATGTTGTTTACATAACTCATAAGAAAACTTACTAACAAAAGTGATTTAATCGTTAGCCTATATTTCAATGCTGGCAATTAATTCAAACTGTCTGATGAAGAAATACATTAGGCTTAATTATTATTGCGGTTAGTGGAGGTAGAGACTTACCTAAACGATTTTCTATCGATAATAGATGAGCACTATTACGTCTAGTTCAGACATCTGACTACTGTAAGTATTTTAAGTACTGAAAATACTTAAAACCAGGTCTGAAAGGATGTCTGGCGATCTGACAGGCGAAATTCTATTTCATGGAGGTTCTTATTACTAGGAAATCGACACCTACCTCATATGAAGAGGAAAGTCGCAGCGTGCAGAAGACAGGAAGGTAGATGGTGGCTACGACCACACAGCTCATGCTGACGCCGACGATCACCAGCCAGTACTGCGTCCCGTAGTTGTATATCTCCGCGGGGGTGCCCAGTATCGTCACTCCTGATACGTAGCTACGATTGAAATGTTTGTCAACAAGGAATGGAGGAAGGAGGTTTTGCCAATAGGTTTGTCTAGGACTTATAGGCGCAACATGTTATTGCAGGTGTTAGTACAATTTTCAAAGATATTGAATTTCAATTTCTGTTATATCACTTGATATTTACGCACCAATATGAACTCATTTTTATTGGGAATAAGGTTCTTAGCATACTGAGAGATAAAAGTAAGGCTAGGTATGTTAAATTAAACTTGAAGATTGTCCAAAAATCGTTTCAATTTAGTGACGGTTGGATCAAATTCTGGGAATTATTATTTATGTTGTCAAGGAAAAAAAAGTATTGTAACAAAAAAAATATTGATAAGCTTATATAGGTACATGTTTCACGGCCCCGCTAAAATCAACGAGCCATTTATAGGTAGGTAGAAAATATTTGGTAACAAATATTTACCTGGCGATAAGTGACATTGCCACAGGGAAGGTCGACATGGCTCTTCCTCCTAGTAAGTAGTCTCTTAGGTCCACTATGGCTTTGCTTCGGGTGCCGACGGCGCTGTACCATAGTCCACCAGCGCAGGATGTGACGCAAAGAATCCCGAACACTACGTAATCGCTCAGGCCGAAGCCACCTTCTTGCATGGTGAACCCCATTGTGGATGATTTTGTTTTGTGCCTGAGAGAAAATCTATGATGAATATTACATAAATGAGAGAGTTAAAAGATAGAAATGGCTAGGCCCCTGTTGTTTATTCTTGAATATGAATAGACCAAATTGTAAAAGGTTGTATATAAATTGTATAGGTACGCAATTTTTTCATACATGCATTTTCTGTCTAGTACAGACTATTATATTTTGATTCAGGCCAAAATTAAAAGTACCTAAATGCAATCATGCAGCTTCTGTATGATAAGACTATCAACCTTGGAAACTGGTTTCTTGCCGTTTAATCGACCACTTTAAAAATTAAATAAATGATTCGAAGAAGGTTTTATTTCATTCTGTTTTTTTGTAGTTTCTCTGTTTTTGTTTTAGTTTCTCATAAGATTCTGCTATATTTTTGTAACACCTGAGTACCATTGTTATATGATGAAATATAAGGCAGATTGTACTTTGATCTTGCGATGTTTTTATCGCAACTATTAGATTAGTACCTACCAATAAATCAACTCTTATAAGTAGTGCCTATACTAGCTGCTCAAAGTTCAGTAGTGAAATTCGCCTGATCTTATATGGCGTTCCAAGCAGTCTGTCGTTTGGTAGTTGTACCTACTCCACATCCGCAGCTCTACTAACGTAATAGGTACCTTACTTACCCAAAAAAGTATCCCGGATCATCATCATAAACTCATATCAGTCCACTGGTGGACGTAGGTCTTTTCCAAGACGCGACACTAAGCCTGGTCTTCGACTCTACTCCAGTGCGCCAGCTACATTTCTTAGATCGTCGCCTCACTTTGCCGGAGGCCGGATAATGATTTGTTATACCATGTCACGAACTATGTAAATTAGGAACAAGTGTCATCAAAATTCTTTCAGCTGTTAGGGAGGTACAAACATAGTCGCTATTATATATTGTGTATATATTGTGTATTGAAATGCTTCAGACGACGAACATCATAATACGCCGAATTAAACCTAGGTCCATCCGTATAAATAGGTCCGTACCTTCCAATAGGTAGATATGGAATTAAATTTGGTGCTTACATTAAGCCAGCATTAGACAGTAGGTCACATACGAAACAAGGTGACTTTCCTTGACCGCTTATAGATCTATCGACGTCGACCGCGGTGATTTTAGAAGTTCTTTGCACTTTCAAATGCATGTTTATACGTCGGTACTATGTACTCAAACTTATTTATATATCGAATATGTACTATCTAAGTAGGTAGGTATAAATCATTATTTTATATTTACCTTCTTAGGTATTTATGTAAAATGTAGATTCTAATGATCTTAAGCATATTTTTACGAGATTGATATACCTTATTTAAAAAATCTTGAAAAACCAACGTAATGGACAAACTGCTGAGCCGATTTTGATGAAATTTCTATGGGACCAATCTGGAAGGACCTTCCAGATAAAAAATATTTTTACAAAGCGGATCATATATAAATTACGAAATTATGCGTTAACTAACATAAAAAAATACAAGCGAATTCAGACCAACCTCTTTTTTTAATTGAAGCCGGTTTAAAAGTGTCCCATCTGATGTTGAGTGGTACAGGTTGCACTAGAATTTTATTAGTATTCTAGTGCAGCCTACATACCAATCCAATTCATTTTTTTGTTATCGGTCACAGCATTTGGATATTTATAGGGCAAATACACTAAATCTAAGTGAACATGCCAACTGATTTCATGATCATTATATTTTTTCCCTGAATGTCCATTTCAATGCAGTGAACATACCATTAATATTACAAACTCTGTGCATTGTCTAGTGTACGAGTTTGCATGAGTACCTGTAGTTACCTAGCATATACCTACTATTAAAACAGTTCTGTACTTAATAGGAATATCTTCTTCTTTTGGGTCAATTTTGCTCTATCGCTATACCTACCTAAAATATACAAGTCGTCGGAATTCGATTTAAAATAACGTAGGTAAGTATAAAGATATACCTACTGACTCGTAAGTCTTTTATTGGATATGAATTTAAAATACTAAACTATATAAATAAATAAATATATATTGTGGACAATTCACACAACACTACCCAGCCCCAAACTAAGCAGAGCTTGTAATATGGGAACCGGATAGCTGATATAATACTTGAATACATTTTTTTTTTTTTTTGTAAATACATACTTAGAATACAATATAACACCCAGACAGAGAACAAACATTTATGTTAACCACACAAATATTTGTTCTCGGTGGGGATCGAACCCACGACCTACGGCGCAGAAAGCAGAGCTACTACCAACTGAGCTAGAGGCCAGTCAATATAATATTATAATATTATAAACAATACAGTATTATATGTATTCAATACTGTTATTATACTTTACCTTCGGTTCAGTAACAGATTCCTTGCCGATAAGTTGTGCGGAAGTAAACAAAGTTGAATGTATGGGAACTTGCCAATCGCGCAAGGGCATGGACGCGCGCGACACTATTGGCAATGACGACGTCACCAAACCAGCATAACCACATTGCAAACTTCACTTTCACTCCACACGCCGTACTCCATCACAATTCACCACATTAATCCATTTAGGAGCACTCCGAAATCTCACTTAAAACTCCCGCGCACCCTCCACATGTCAAAGTCGTTCAAAATATTACTAGAATGACACCCGAAAAATACTCCAGAAAAATATAACGAGTGAATAATAACATATAAACGCCTATCTAAATTAAGGAAAGTGTTCCCGAAGTTATACGGTCAGGACTCGATACAATAAAATTGTATTAATTGATTTACGCGAGGAACACAATCATACGTCTTTTGATTTTTTCAGCAATGACCATGGCAGCTGTCATGCAGCTGTCTATCGCGAAACCGCGCCACAGATATACTACAGTATAGGTGCACGTGTTGGAAACTTTTTGTAAATATAGTTTAGCGAAGCGGCATCTAGCGGAGATATATTGTACCGACGACGTTTAAGGCAGCATTCTTGGGACAGCCTATTAATAAAATGATTTATTATACGTCGCAGCATGCGTCGCAGTATATAAAAAAACCTTGAGGACAAATAAGTATTATTAAAAAAGCGGTCAATCCATACTTGAAACGTAAAAAGATTTTTAAATGATAATCAGAGGGCGCCACTAGCGCTCTACAAATTCAAAGAGGTACTACTACCTACATCATCGGATGAATCCTATTTTACGCTCAACCTTCTTAGAAACTTATACGCCTCATACATATTTATTTTAGGTTTTTTCGTGGATTATTTTTATTTTGGTGTTGATTTTATTTCATTTTATTGAGAAATGCCCCCAAAGACCAAAGAAACTGTAAAAAAACCTGCCCTACAAATAGTTAGACCTCCAATCAGTGATTCGAGCCTTTTATTCATTCCTGAAGATGTTATTGAAGGTATTTGATACCAACTCCAGCCGACACTCACCTATCTTGGGAAGTTGATATCATGTTGTACTATTAGGTAAGTACCTCCTCATTCTAAAACAACTACCTATTTCTTTTAAGGATTTCAAGAACGCATAGAAACAGGAATTAACTGGACACTCATAGAACAGGCAGCACGGCACCACAAACATCTTTGTTTAAAAGAAGAAATACCACCGTTAACATTTTCAAAGGCTCTACAAACAAAAATAGAAAACAGCATATTCGGAAGTTTCTTGGACGAAAAATCTGGTCTTACTCTTGACCAGCAGTGGGAGTTACTTTTGCCTATAACTTTGTGGGATATTGAGAAGTTTGCAAACGAAGAAGGCAAGGTATGCTTCCATAGTGCAAATTGTATAACTGATGATATGGTGAAGCTTATCAAGAGAGCCGTGATGCTAAATGATCGTGAAGTTCTAAGGCAGAGTATTAAAATGGTCAACGTTTTAAGAGTTATTGGTTCTCAGGTATAATTACAAGGAATTCACTTGACCCAACGTTTTTATACGTACGGTCAAGAACAAATTTCAGTACCAAAATACCAAAAGTGTAATGTATTTTCCATATTTGGAACTTTTTTTAGATGACGGACCTGGATGAGGGCTTAGCGGAATTTCAAAAGCTGATCACTCTTAATTTGTGCGGAAATTTCATCGAAAATCTTGACACTAAATTTATTCCACCCAGTGTAAGAACTATTGAACTTCAATCCAACCGATTACGGAGTATTGAAGGATTCGTCGAATATTTATCACCAGATTTGCTCTACTTGGGTTTAGCTAGAAATCTTTTGAAAGATGGTAAAATGACCTCACGTTTAAATTTAAAAAATCTATATATTTTACAATAGTAAATGTACGTAATATAAAATGTGATCAACTTGCAGATTGTGTAGAAGGAATAGCACGTTTGCCACATCACATTTCTGTCCTAGATCTGTCTGATAATGACATCTATGATTTGGAGCCTCTACTTGATGCTCTAGTCCGACTGCCAAATTTGACTTCTCTGCAACTAGCAGGGAACCCTTGCTCGGTAAGCCGTTTGCTCATTTCGTTCAAACGATTGCGGATAGATGTCGCTATTATCAGCGACAGAGTTTAATGCACTTTGACCTTCATTTTATTGTTATCCTAGATCTGTGCAGGATATGCCCGGACAACATTGATGAGATTGCCGCGTCTTAAATGGCTTGATTCCCGTCAAATTTTACCCACGGACAGATCTATAGATCCTTTTGAACCTCATCCAGATGATTTACGCTCTGCGTACTTCAACTTTACAGTATTCCGTGTGATGTCGGCTTTACAACCACCAAAGCCAGAAAAGGTTAGGATAAAGTATGCATCCTAATACTAGAATAAAACTTACCCACTTTCGCAAATACCTTAATCTTATAGAAGAAGTTCCTTTATAGTGCCTTTATAAAGATAATGGTCCTGTTTTAGGTAACTTACTTTTTATCTACTAAGCTTTACATATTTTGCTCACAATACATAATGTGGATTCAGATTGGTTAATGAATAGAATACATCGAATGGCTTATCATAAATAATATTGTAACAGTGAGTCTGAGAATAAATAAATAAACATAAACAAGTCTTGCATAATTTTGAAGGGGGCTGTGATGACTTTTCATATAGAGCTACAAATCCCATTGATTGACTCTACCAGAAGAAGGTTTTTGATGTTTCGTCGATATGAATCTTTGGTAGAAATACTACCACCACCAGAAGATGATGAATGGCCTCCTGAAAAAAATCCATCGGTCTACAACGACAGCAAAACTTTAATGGGTTAGTATTTTGTAGCCTATTTTCATTTAAATCGTTAACCCTAAATTTATACCTGGTATTAGTGCATCGTAGGGCGCGTTCCTGTCGTTAGTGACATACGAGGCAATACTTTGTTATCTTCTTCTTAAAACGAGCTATAGAGCCCTTAGGTCTACGGAGAGACGTTGGTTCTCTGTGTGTGCTCTACCGTCTTTACAATGGGGAGTGTTCTGAGGAACTGTTCGGTCTGGTGCCCGTGGCTGATTTTTATCATCGCACCACACGCCGCAGAACCAGATTCCATCCCCACCACCTGGATGGCTGGTTTTCCACAACTGCTCGTTTTTCGCGGTCCTTTTTGCCACGCACGTGCAAGTTGTGGAATGAACTGCCTTCTGCAGTTTTCCCTCGGAGCTTCGACATGGGGTCCTTCAAAAGGCGGGTCTTTCAGTTCCTTAAAGGCCGGCAGCGCATCAGCACCACCTCTGGTGTTGCAGGTGTCTATGGGCGACGGTGACTACTTTCCATCAGGTGGCCCGTTTGCTCGTCTGCCAGCTATGGCATAAAAAAAAAAAAAAAAAAAAGCTTACACTCAAATTCAAAAATTTAATTTCAGTTTAATAGATAATCATTTGCCTAGCATTACAGAATAATTTCTAATGCGCTATGCTACGTAGCTTAGCTCTAATAGTCGGAGCTTTGATGAAGTTTTCTCCAATTAAGTCTTTCGGCCTCCTTGAATTCCTTATACCACACGACAGAGACCTTTTCTTTTATCTGGCTCATGTAACTTATTCTTGGCCTTCCTCTTCCCCGTTTTCCTTGGTTGTTGGTTAACTTTGATAAAGGCGATGAGAAATAGAGGTGAGGTGAAAATAAATAAGTTATGACTGCAAGTAGGAACAAATATTTAAGATCCTGAGAGCAAAGTTAAAAGGAAGATTAAAAACTTTCTTATTTTTTTAAGTCTTCGAGATTTTTTCTCATTTTTACACTATTCTCATGCAGCCGATGAGGCGTCGTCACACGAATCTGACATCTATAAGACTCTTACAAGTAAGAGCTCCCGAGAGATCTGCAACTTCACCACCTTTGAAAGCAACAGGGTGCAGTGGAACAAGGTCATGAACTTCCAGGAGCCAACGATCAAGATCTTTTGTCCAGACCTCATTGCCCTGAGAGACACCTTTAGAACTGTCATTACAATAAGGCTAATTTATTCTTTGGTAAGAAATTAAACTGACACGTGACAGGATTTGCACGGGGTTTTAAGATAGCGAATACAAAAAAAATTGTACTTGGATCAAATAATGCTTCGCTTTCTCGCAATCCATATAATAGCAGTTAAATTGAAGGAAATAACAAGACCTCTTCTAAAACTACAAGCTATTGACTCTATTTGTATAAAACAACTGGACATTCACCACGATTAAATGTTGACTCCCGATATTTCGGCACAGTTGCATGCAGTTATTGGCTGACAAATCGATCTACCCTCTTTCGCACATTTTTATTGGTTTCGACACTTCTAAAGTAGTCAAAACACATAAAAATTTAATCATGATAAATATCCCGATGTTTCATAAAAAAGTAATAAAAACCATGATAGTTTCAAAAGTTATAAGCCATTGACGTTGTGACAACATTATGCAGACTGTGACAGCAAAACCAGCAAAAGACAAGAAAAGCACTCATGCCTTTAAGCCACCAGGCGAACAAAGAGTCGTCCTTGCAACCATGAAATGTGCACTTCGAAGACCAGATTGGAGTCAGAACTCACAGCACTTTCATTGGGACGACTCGTTGGGGACTGATGAAGCTATACACTGGGGAGATGGTGATCTATCTGTAAGAAATACTTTAGCTACTGGGTGCCTTCTTCATAATTTCCATTTTCCACTTCAATACGTAACCTAGTACCTAACACTTCAAGTTATTTTTGTCATTGCACTGGATCAAAACTTTTTGAATTTCACTTTGGCGACCGATTTTAACCCAACTTCTCGGAGCTCGTGTCCTATGTATATTTGGTACTTAGTAACCAACTTCACAACACAGGTGCATACCTTCATCATCATATTTTTTAGTACTTGTCCATCTAATGCGTGGTGTAAACATCCTATATTGTCTGCCATTGTATGCTGAGATTTGGCTTTAATATTTTTTATTTGTAAAGAATAAGTTCTTAAGTTTTCCCACAGTCAAGACATTCACTTTATTCCTTCATCTGAACTCACTTTCTCATAACATCATTTCCAACAACATATAATAATATTTCTTCAGACTCTTTTGTGAAACTACTTATAATAGAAAATATTTTAGAAAACTCACTACTCGCCTATATATTTATTAAAGCAAAATACGTTGCCTTCAGGTTCTTCAATACAGCCCAGCGCCTGTAAAGTCAGTTAAAGGAAAGCCAGACTCTGATTTGGGATCTTCAAGACAATCGCCTCCAGATAACCTTACTTGCCATTTTGGCTTTGGAATTGACACGCTACGAGCATGAAAGATCATCTTTATAGCTTTTTACATACTATGTAAAAACTACTACTACTTTTTACATACTATGTATATATTATCAGGTACCTACCTGATTGTACCTACCTACGAGTCTGAAGCAACTCATATGAATCGAATTACATAAAGTGTGCTAGAGAGAGAAAATCTGACTTCTCTTAAAACAGTACCTGCGTACAATCCTCTTAGAATGATAACAGTTTGTTTTTTTTTTTCAATTTCTATTTATTTACTTAAAAAATTACATCACAGATATTTGATCCAATTCGTTGCGTTATGTGCTTACAAAAATAGATACATTATGTTTCTTCTAGATGGCTACCATAGCTAACTAGGTAGGTACATTATAGAAATCGCAATATTATATTCCTTGACGTTTGTAGGTACAAAGTGCAATTGTGCATACGGGTCATATTTTCTTAGCTTTGATTTGAACGAGTTGATGTTATCACATTCCTTAGTGTCATTAGGCAATCGTATAGCTAGCTTTACTCTCTCTAATACTGACTTTTGTTTTATTTTTGTAGTTGTAAGTTAATTTTTTTTCGTAGGTTGTGCGTATATTTGCATGTTGTGTAACTGAATATTTTGTTTGATTAAAATTATTTGTAGTAAACAGTGGAATATAAATATAAGTTAGCTAAAGGTTTGAAGATTAGTTTGCGCATTATAATTGTCTAGTAATGTTATCAGTGTAGTACTTTAAATATTTTATTTCTGAGTTCTTTGAAACGGGTTAAGGTTTGATGAACTAGCCATGAGTCAAGCAAAGGGTTGATGAATGTGAGAAATATCATTTGGCAATTTACTTTGGGAGTTGGGTTCTCAGCTATAGAGCGGTCAGTTAAATGTTGGTGAACACTAGCCTTTAAGGGACTCGATTTTTAACTGTACCTACAGTAATACCAATTTAAGTGCTTACATCCTTGATGGGGTCAGTTGAAGATCTGTTATTGTGATAGGCGGGTGGGCAACGTCAATGGCCGGCGAGACACAAGAACGGTGGGCCAGCCAGGCAGAATACCTGCTGTCATGTCTTGGATATGCAGTGGGTATTGGAAATATATGGAGGTTTCCTTATTTGTGCTATCGGAATGGTGGAGGTAAGTAAGTCTTCCTATATTTTTCAGTTTTACTTCCAAGAACTGCCGTCTAACTGTCGCAAAATCTCAGTGAGTGAAATGTTATATTTGGGCGCACACAAATCTGACTTCCCGCCTTAGACATCCAAGAATTTCATTAATCAAAGAATTTTCTGGAGGTTACCAGGTAAGGTAGTAGGAGACCTAAGGAGACCTTGCCTAGGGATCATCAGCTAATTTTGTCTGGTAAATAAGCTTTTATTGGGCTCCCTTTGTACCCGCTCAAGTGAAAGGATACCAGACCATAATCAAATTACATCTGCAGTTCTTGACTTTATTATTACTTTTACTCACTTTTTCTTTTGCAGGAGCATTTTTGATTCCGTATTTCCTCACGCTGTTTATTTGCGGGATTCCACTGGTCTATTTGGAGACAACGTTGGGACAGTTTGCTAGTGCAGGATGCATCTCTGTTTTCAACATCAATCCTTTATTCAAAGGTAACAATCTTGTCTTACTGTTTCTGCTTACACACAGGCTTGTTAAACATTAGCGTAAACTCAGAGACAATACTAGCCAATTATAAGAGCAACAATATATCAATACAAAGGTCTTGATTTCGATATTTTTAATCGTTATATTCCTGCTCTTATCCCTCGCCATTTATTTCATTTTATATAATAACAAAATCCACAGATCCGGAGGTTTACGAAAATCACTAAACCGAACTAAGTTTTTACAACACATACCTATTCATCTTTTTGTTTAGTAAGCCAAAATATACCAAACTATAACTATACCAAAATATAACTAAGAATGTGTTGAAATGTGATTGTGCGTGCCTGCGAATGCTGGGGTGAGGTAGCGTACCTGAAGCTGATCTATGAGTGTGGACTGGGCTAGTGCATGAGTATGATAATGTTTTCTTACCAGGAATTTTCTTAACTTTTGTAACGTAGTTTTCTAAGTAAAACCATGGATGCATTGTCCTCAGGTGCAGGATACGCCACAATAATCGTAAACGTGATAGCTATAATGTACTTCTCTTCCATCATGTCGTATCCTGTGCTCTATATCTATCACTCAATGCAGTCGCCGCTTCCTTGGCAGAGTTGTGGCAATTCCTGGAACACCGACAAATGTACAGAGGTAAATAAATTCTGATGATATTATAAATTGAGGAATGCATGCGTGATTCAAGAATTTTGCATTGGGAATTCTGGAATCACCCAAAGCAAGGAATGACCTCTGCTAGGCTAATAGTTTATTTGCAAATAAACTATTAGTAATAAATTTCTGATCTGGTCTTTTTCAGATAACACAAAACTCAAGCGTATTTACCTCGAATGGATCTATAACTACCCCAGAAGATGAATTTTTTCAGTATGTTGACATAAACCTACATTTATTATTTGACAATGGTTAAACTCATATTTTTGGTTAAAATTTTTGAGTTTAACAACAGAACAAATGTTTTAATTGTCGATTAGTAATCCGTGAAACGAGCCCTTATATGAAATATTATAGTTTAGAATTTGTGATATCATCTTGTATTGGTCACTTAAATTCAATGTATCTCTAAAAGACATCATGATTCCACAGAAACTTTGTTATGTGGTTTCTCCACGAAATGTTTGTTTGAGCCTTGGTATTATGCTAATTAAAATTGCATGTATTACATGATTTTTATAATATCCCAAAAGTTAAGAGCCGAGTGGGATTTAAACCTTAGTACGAGGCTTCGCTGCGCCACCGGATCCTAATCACACTCGACGAATAACTCTTAGATTTCACTTTTCACTTCTGTCTTATACATAAGCTCCTAGTCAAAGTCGTGGTCATTTTATTCGATGAACCCGAGGATAGATAAATTATTGTGTCCATCCTCAGCATTCGCCTCTTGCACATGTCTCCGAGCATCCATCAAATAGGTGGTATAGTCTGGCCGGTTTTCTGGGCGAATGTTATTTGTTGGATCATCGTATACCTCTGCATCTGCAACGGGGTCAAGAGCGTCGGAAAGGTAATCTTTGAATTTATTTTTCGATGCCGCACCACTTGGCACTTTGCCGTTGCGTCAATCACTTTAAATCCTCCTTCGATACGAAAAAATGCTGAAGGGACGCCAACGATCGTGAGATTCTCGTGTTACATGTAACCGTTTGTATTCGTAGGTTACGGTTATATTTGTTGTTATGTCAGTAACTAGCCTCTACATTATTTCATTTTCTTTAGGTATAGCTAAGCTTCTGATGTTTGCTCATGTTTATAAATAAGTAAATAAGTAGGTTACCTCAAGGAACTATGCCAGGTACTGAATATGCAGAAGGGAATACAAATAAAATATTATTTATTTACCAAAAAGAACAACCAAGGTTTACAGAAGTCACTGGGATTCCCCGCATTTGGACAAGCCTGTATCAAATATTAGGGTTTCTATGGATACGAAAAACAAAAGAAGATAACACAGAAACAAGGCAAAACACTAGAGAAAGAAAACTAATACTTAGGACTAAAACTATACTGTACCTACTACTGTATTCCTCACTGCTTGGTGGATATAAACCTTAATGTTCTGCCAGCCTCCTCTGTCTTGTACGGTTCTTGCTCAAGCGTTTACTGCTTCAACTGGAAACTGTAAACGCTTGGGCAAGAACCGCAAAAGTATGTATGTATTTTCAACACAATATTTGTCCGCAGATCGTATACTTCACGGTAGTATTTCCGTATGTGGTGCTGACCATATTATTTGTTCGTGGCGTGACTTTACCTGGAGCGTGGAAAGGCATATTGTTCTACATTCTCCCTGATTGGGGTCAGTTGGCAAAACCAAAGGTAATTCGGTCAATGTGACGCCCCTAAGTGATTGTCTGGGTGAGTGGCAAGCGAGAAGCTAGGGTACGACTACTGCATTAAGATAAAAGTTAGCTTGGTTTGCAAAAATATACTTATTCCTGGTCTGGGTGCTGTTGTGTCATGAAAATCTTAGTATATTATATACTTTCAATACAGAAAGAGTGAGTGAGTGAGAGTGCTTATTAATATAAAAATTCTGTTGATGGGCTTTATTAGTTTTGTTATAAAGTAACGACACAATAACCATGCTTGTCACTAACTTCTGTAGGTACTTAATCATGAGTGTATTTTTTCAGGTGTGGGCTGATGCTGCAACTCAGATATTTTACTCTCTTGGGCCAGGATGGGGTGGTCTGGTGGGCATGGCCAGTTTCAACAGATTCAATTATAAAAACTTACGGTATGCATTTACGAGTACTTAGATTCTTCCGAATATTCTGTCACAGACATAAAATATTCTGGTTGCTTTTTAGTAGTTTACTGTGGGCAAGACTGTCAGTCGCCATTTTTACCACCCAAGAAAATGTACCAGCCTCTCCCATTAAACTATAAAATAATGATTGCCTTTAATTTGTAATCACACATTTAATTCTTCTTTGTGTACAAAAAAGTATAAATTTATTATCTATCTATTCCTGGTTGACGTTGGAAAGTATTTCGTTTACTTATTACGGTACAGCCAAAACTACAGTACTAATGATACATTTTCTTTACAGGCTCTTATACTCGTATACGAGCATAAAACACCTCTGTTCAGATTGTTTGGTTAATGTCAGAAGGAGCTCTGCTGATCTTAATAAAGCCCTTTTGGTTTTTCCAGGTCCTCAATAATCATTCCTCTAGTGAACAGTGGAACAAGCATCTGGGCCGGCTTTGTAGTATTCTCAGTGCTTGGCTTCGCGGCAGAGAGAGCCAACGTCCCAGTGGGCGAGGTGGCCACTGCTGGGCCGGGGTTGGCTTTCGTCACGTACCCAGCAGCTGTGGCTATGATGCCGGCACCTAATCTATGGGCGATCACTTTCTTTGTCATGCTGTTTTTTCTTGGGATTGATACTATGGTGAGTTAATTATTAAATATTACAAATATAAGAGTGTAAAAGTATTATATCAGCTATCTGGTTCCCATAGTATAAGCTCTTCTTAGTTTGCGGCTAGATTGTATTGTGTGGATTGTCTACAATATTTATTTATTTATTTAATAGTAAAACTCCTAGTAGTTTCCCAGAACAAATGGCTTTTGACTTTGAAGTCGTTGTGTTTCCTTACATGAAAAGTTAAAAGATTCAATAGTTCCTATTTTATTTAGAAGTAATATACCTAACATAACCCTGTTGTCGAGTCTTTCAGCATCTAAATATAATCAAACAGTTCAGTGGTCAATTGGATAATTATAGGGTTTCCAGGTAGAGCCTACAACACGTAGCAATATTACAAAAGCTTTTATTTTTCAGTTTGTGACCATTGAAGCAGTGATCACAGGTTTGCTGGACGAATTTCCAAGATTTCATGTGAAAAAACGTTTGATAACATTCCTGACATGCGTGGTGCTTTTCTTGCTCTCCATCATCTGCAATACAGAGGTTGAGTATAGAATAGAATAGAATATAGCTTTATTGTACACCAAATTGATAGGTTACAAAAAACATAACAAGAATACTTAAAAAAAATCCTTAAAAACTTGATTTGTTTTTATTTATAGAAAAGGTTCTGAAAAACTTGCTAAAGTATTGAAATTAGCTGTACTATACACAGAAATAGGGCTATTTTACATAATTTTTGTCGATTGGCGCCGTGTAAGTTCCGATTGTATAGCTTGCGTGACTAAAGCTCTTCAAGCCATGCATGACTGTGAGCTCTTAGCCACATAATTGAAAAAGATTTGTTTTTCGTAAATTCTCCGCTTCAGTTAGCAAGCCTTATCTAAACTAAAATAGCTACAATTTTACGAGCTTGAATACCTATTGAAGAGGATTTCAAACACTAAATACTACTTTTATCAGAACCTTAGTTTAATATTATAATCTACGAGTTCTATTCAACATTATGCTGAGCTGAAACCTATTGAATAAACACTGAATCTTACACAGCCTTACAATAAATTATTCTTATTTTTTATTTCTCAATGTAGCTCTGATACTCGCAGGTGGATAGGTGGGTGCGTGGGATTCTTCTACCTAGTAGCTAGCCAATTTTTATATGTACCTAACATTTACAATGTGTTCTAGGTCTCAAACTATCCTATACCCTGTTTGTATTTTAGTTTTTTGTGTATTCAATAAACTTTTTTCATTTCGTTTACAAGCCTGTTACTTTGTAATTTTTCTTATTTTTCCTGTTTTGTTCCTTCAAATAAGTTGAGTTTTTTCAAGGAAACTTTTGTGAGTAGTATTTGATTGCTCTTTTCGATATCATGTTTTTTAACATTTTTTATCTTTGGCCGACATTCATCCCTTGATATGTTTTCCAGGGTGGACTCCACGTCGTCGGATTGCTTGATGCCCACGTGGCTATCGCCTGCGTGCCCTTAGTCTGTGCCCTGGAGATCATAGCCGCAGTCTACACGTATGGACCCAAGAAGCTAAGCAGCGATGTGCTATTTATGACGGGACAGCCTCTGTCGAGGATATTTCTGATTTTGTGGCGGTATATCCTGCCTTTTATATTACTGGTGAGGCAATATAAGAAAGACCTCAAATTTTGCTTACTTCAACGGTTAATGTGCAAGAAAGAAGGAAGGCACTATCAAAATTAACATAAAAATTTAAAGATGGCATACCTTTGAGGCGCTTTCAAACGTGACATCTAATCTGCGAGTATCGTTCCGTATTGCGTCAACACAATAAATAAAAATATTCTGGAAAATCCACACAACACTATCTAGCCCTCAATTAAGCATAGCTTCTACTATGGGAACCAGATAGCTGATAATATGACTTAAATATGTATATATATTTGTAAATACTAAGAATACAATAGTTAAAATCCAGACAGAGCACAAATATTCACCACACAAATATTTGTTCTCTGTGGGGATGGAACCCATGACCTACGATGCAGAAGTCAGAGCTACTACCAACTGAGCTGAAAGGCCAGTCAAGTAAATCAATAAGGAGCGATACTCAAGCCAAAGCAACCTTGTGGTATTGGCATCATCATCTTCCTGCCCTCAAATTTTAATTGATACAGCGCGGGCTTTAGTTACTTGCAGGCCACTAGCAAGATTACAGATCATTTTGAATATTTTCAGGTCATAACAACCTATTCGCTTAGAGAAGCCACTAACCTTGGATGGTTTGTAGCACTAGTGTCAGTCGTGTGCATCCCTATCCACGCAATCAGAGTGTTATACAAGACTAAAGGACCTTCTTTCATCGAGGTAAGACTTTATTACGAAAAGTTGAGGCAGCACTTACTTCTATACTTAGTGTTGGACGTGTGGACTCTTTCTTCGGCTTACCTCTGCTCACATAATAATATTATCAATCAACATCCATACTCATCACTCTCCTAGTCACATGACTTTCATCCCTCCTCGTGACATGACATGAAAAAACTGACAACCGTTAAGGAATAAAAGTTTTCGAACCACGAACCGGTAGACGAAACGTAGGACGACCCCCAAGATGGACCAACGACATTGTAAAGATCGCCGGGTTGATGAATGGAGACAGCTCAGAATCGTTCTTCCTCGAAATGTGTAGAGGAAACCGATGTCCAGAGGCTTCGTCAGACTAATCATGATGATGAATCTCTTCTGCGTTTTTTTTTTTCAGAGAGTCAGAGAAAGCTGTCAGGCGAACGAACAATGGGGCCCATCGGAACCACACGTCCGCCAGCGCTGGATTGCAGACAGACAGAAGAAGGGAACACAAGTTTATGAGTTAGATAGATATTAATAAAACGATTTACCTTATTATATTCGTTTTTCTGCAGCAATGCTACTCGTATGTATTCGATATAATAATATATTCTATAATTTAACACGTAAATCACTGTCACTGATCTAGTAATAACAAGAATTTAGGTAGGTAAATGCATAGTAGGTAATTAATAACTTATTAAAAGTAAACGTAAAAGGCCTTTTCATTTATTGAAGATGATTTAAACAGTACCAGCTGGCTTTTTTTCACGAAAGGACCTATTTATAGGACTGTAGTGCCTGGGATAGGCTTCTGAAATGGAATAGGCTTGCCCAGCATCTATGCCAGACCTTGAAGCTTGGATCCAAACCATTAACTAGACTTATGAAACTCCTTGCTGTTAGTCTCCAGCCTCCTTAATCCAGAGTCAAAATATGCGCAGCAAGGAGTTTCCTCGGTCTATGGTATAAGTAATAGGTCTTTCTATATAAACCTTGTTTCTTATAAAAAAAAAAAGAAAAAAACGCCTGCCTGTCACACATGTTTTTTTTATGAGGGCAAACAACGTGGCCATCAAAATTTTTGGGTTTTTTATTTCTACCAAAATTTTTGTAATGTGAATTTGTTCAATATTCTAAATGATTTTCTAAATTCGCAGCGATATCAGTTTACATAAATTTTAAAGTATCTTTGTGAAAAGTTAGTACCTACCTGTTGAAAATGGGTGATGCACCAGCGGCGGCCGTTGCTGATAAGGACAAAAAAGTTAAAATTCAGGTAAGTTTTTGCTGAAATTCTTTAAATTATTTTCTTTATTTGTTTGTAAACGCCATGCTCCTTGTCCTTGAGCGTGATACTTATCATGTGAATTGCACGCACTGTATACGTACTTTGCTCATTACTTCATTTGATGCTATCAGCTCTCGCTTTTATCATTGCTGTAAGAATAAATGGAGCAAAAGTCTATATACCCACACCGTCTATGACTTTAGGTGGAAGGGGAAGATGAAGCACAAGAAGGTGAGATGGGGCGTAAGAAAATGAAGCGGTTCCAGTTGCCCCCTCATCTGCCGCGCTGGTGGCAAGCCAAAATCATTCAATATGCGTAAGTTTTTTATACAAATACGAAAACAAACATTTTAGAAATAATCTCACAGACGCCTAGAGCCGCTCAGGCTCAGAGTAGCGTAAGCGTAAGGTATATACGTTATCAGTCTGGCTCATTAAATCAAAACGAAGGCACTCATAAATTCCTTCAACAGAATAATCAGCCTCAAGAATCGTACCCGTGCCTCCTAGATCCTATATTATTATGACGGCCTTTCTAGAGAAAGGCCGTCATAATAATATAGGATCTAAAATACCACGTAGTACATAGCTTCTGGGTAGACCCAGAAGCTATGTACTACGTGGTATTTTGCAATTGTTGTCAGGTTCAGACTGAGAAGCTCTACGCCTCGACAGAAATTTTGAAGGCTCCTAACGAGCTACTACTATAATGAGCTTTCGACGAAATAAATGTCCAAAATATCTAATCTCGAACAAATGAAGACTGCACCCTGAGAGCGTTAGTCGTGCTAGCAATCAAACAAATCAGGCTATTTGTATTCGGACGTAATGTAGAGGTCGCAATTGAGAAGACTTTCTATTCAACCAGATAAGGATATCATTAGTTCGAATGTTTATCTGATTCCATTGTGTTGTGAGATTATGTCAGCAAGTCTTTGGACCCCTCAAAATCTCGTAGCCTCAGATTTTGAGAGGTCCAAAGACTTTCTGACATAATCTTTGGGCGTAATAATGAAAACTACAGCTTATATAATCCAATTTTATACAAAAGGAACAGAAGATTGAATACATTTAAGGACTATTCACTTTAATAACGTGTAACTTATTATCTTAGGTCATTCGACACAGGGTTGACGTCAGTTTCTAGTCACTAATGTTTTGATCAAAATCCAGCTCGGCACGTGCTGGCGTGACCTCTTGCAGTTATCACTGTAGATATATTACTTTGATTCCGAGAAGTAAGAAATGACAGTAATATTTCAATTGAAAATCACATTCCAACGTTCTATATTGCACATTCCCAACAACCATGACAATGTCTGCAAACTTTCCGAAGTTTATCAATTTCCACCATCGTGTACCACCCCGTAGAAAACATGTGAGTCACGTGACAATATCTCTGCGGATTCAACACCTACCAGTCACTGCATTTTCGTGAAAGCAATCTTCAAAATACGTGGAATTTAAATGAGTCATATTTTTCCACTGAAGGTTTTCGTAACTCGGTCAATGCAATGATGAAAATAAAGCCGTTACTCACAGGCTTTCACAAAAGTTTCAATGTCTAATTATTCGTTTGTTGTGAAGGACGACCATGGCAGGATGACCCGGTCGCGCGTGGCGACGTTGGAGCTATCCGGGTCACCGCCCAATCATTCGGGTGAAATGAATGCGCCTTTTAGATTGTTAGTCCACTACGCGCGACTTAAAGCACATCGCACTTTTGGGTTAAAGAACTTCCATAGCACTGGCTCATTTTACCAACAAAAATGTATAATTCATCATCAAATTAGTAATTAAATTTTTGCCGATCATGACTTTTTGCACTACAAACCTTTTATCGCACCTTTTGAAGTGAAAGCACTTTGCTCGAACAATTAACAGTATTATAAGCTCAATTCAGTGTCGATAGGGGAAAGCGCGAGGTGTCGATGAAAAGTGTCAGGTCGTTAGATTAATGTTCGCGTGTGTGCCACTGGCAACTAGCACGTGGGGTGTCGACGGCACTAGGTGGTTCCGAGGCTCGGCAGTCATTGCACCTTGGGCCGCGCGGCTAGCTACATGCACAGTTCAATACGATGCAACGAACAGAGTCCAGTGCTTCTGAAGGATCCTTCTGGACGACAATAGAGCTGCTTGCTGGCAGAGACCGGGGGAGAAGACGATCTACGACAGATCTCGAGGACTATGCCGTGGATGTTCCGGCGAGGGGCGCATCGTCTCTCAGGTGCCTGTTGCTTTCTGCATGCACCATCTTATCCAAATCTGTACTCGACCAAGCTATGTGTGATAGTAGTTTATTATGTAAATTGAAAGCTTTATTGAGCACGGTGATTTTTTTTCGGATCAGAGTAAACAATAAACTGAAATGGATAAACATCCCGAACGCGACTTCATATTTAAAGCATTATTCATACTGGCCTTAGTAAATCGTTCATCACCACGAGTTTAACTGATATAAAATAACTGACGAAATAAAAATATACCTACATAGATTCAAGTGGGCGCGTGCGTAGGTATATTTTTTTTATCTTCTCATCAAAATATTTTCAGTATGTATATCTTATCCGCAAATCTGATGAAATTTTGTCAAGCAAACTGCCATATTCTTACTGAGCAAGGTCTAACTTGTGTGTAAGTAGTATTTACTCCATTCTTGGTTCAAAGTGCTCGTGATAATATTCGTATCTTCTAGCATTTCACGTCATTCACACTCCCATTTATTCGGTAACGTAAATATTTTGCTTGATTCGCGTGCCAGGGCCGCTATCACTTCTCGGTGTTGTTTTATGGACTTACGATAGAATACTTTTTTGGATTATCTTTTCCTCGTTGGCTTGCATCTTAAATGGTTTCTCTGTTATCATAGCATTCTCTCTTCTCTGCTTTTATTTTTGTAGTTTTGCCAATAGATTAACATAAACTTTGTGAAAAAAATATGTAGTTTTAAAAATATACTTGTGCATAAAAAAGTTTTTCACGACAGGCCTCCGAAATACGCATAAAGAAAAACGTATGAGATGAAAAGAAATCGTTGTTGAGTGGTTTAAACAAGACATAAATCTCAAATTTATTGTATACATTTTGCTTGATGGCAATATCCCTAAGTACTTTCATCGTTTTGCTAATTATGAAATATTAATTTTCTACAACATCCGCATTACAAGCTTTTCTTAGTTTGGAGCTGAATGGTGTTGGATGTGCTTCTATAACATCATTTTCGTGTAGGTACATACACAACATTATTTGATCAAATCGGCTTAGCTACCTAAACTAGCTTCAGCTATAATAAAAATATACAAGAGTACACTGAACAAACAGATACAATTTTACTGCCAAAATTCTCTTGAACATTCATCTGCTGATATTGTAATATTTTTTTTCAATACAGTTTACATCGACGCGTGGCGTTTTTATTACTCTGGCTTTAGAAAATATGGCTTAGCGACTTAAGATAAAAATATGTAGAGCACTGTTCAGTTTCAACATCGTTGATCTTTCAGTGTTTTCTTTAGTAAATCTGGTTCACCGCGCTGTTAGGTTTTTAACTGACTTCAAATAAAAAGGACCTTCATCTTTCTCTCTTTTCAAATCGGTTGTATTTTTTTGTTACTGCATAGTTTGTTTATACAGGGTGTCCCGTAAATAATGGATCAAACGTAACGGGTAGGTAGCTTACCTCATTTCCAACAACTAATTTGAACAGTAAAAAAAAACCGATAAGGTAACCAAGATATTTTTTTTTTCGATTTTTACTATTTTCTGTACCAGCATTCAGTGTTTTTGATGCTGTTGCTGCAAATGGTATCATATTTAGGTGTGATTTTTGTCAAACATTTCTGAATAGTTTACTAATGTTATAAGATACCGTTTTTTTAAATAACTATTTATTTGCCTTAGAAAAAAATCTTGAATTGAAAAGTTTTGTTTTTACGAAGAAAAGACCAGAATTGGAAAAATTCTCCTGTAGAAAAAATTTATGACAACAAAGTGTACCATTCTTTTAAAAACTTGTAAGATCACTAAGGTTTGCAAATTGGTATAAAACTTACGTCTAGTCCTTGCGGTTACAAAGTTATTGCTATGAATCTGACAGAGGTGCCAAATTACGAAATAAAATAAATTTTGAAAAAGTTTGCACAATTCAACTATTTTCTTAAAAATGTTTAGGTAGCTCAGCGTATGAAAAGAATTAGGAGGTTAATTAAAAAAAAATACAAATAAATCGTTTATTTTGTTTTTACAGTAAATGTTCAAACTGACGTCCCTCTACGTGAATGCAAAGTCTACACCTTCTAATGAAACTTACCGGCCGATTAGGACCAATTTTGTAGCCTCCGCGATCTCCGGATTCAAATCCCTTAGATTTTTTTTTATTGGGGATGTTTAATAGACAAAGTTTACAAACAACAAATAACGTCGGAAGAAGAATTACGTCAGCGCATCCAATCTGCTGTATCAGAAATAAACAACAGCCATTTTGTCCGTCGGATAAGAGCTTCCTTTATTAGGAGGTGCAGACTTTGCATTCACGTAGAGGGACGTCAGTTTGAACATTTACTGTAAAAACAAAATAAACTCTTAATTCTTTTCATACGCTGAGCTAACTAAACATTTTTAAGAAAATAGTTGAATTGTGCACACTTTTTCAAATTTTATTTTATTTCGTAATTTGGTACCTCTGTCAGATTCATAGCAATATCTTTGTAACCGCAAGGACTAGACGTAAGTTTTATACCAATTTGCAAACCTTAGTGATCTTACAAGTTTTTAAAATAATGGTACACTTTGTTGTCATACATTTTTTTTACAGGAGAATTTTTCCAATTCTGGTCTTTTCATCGTAAAAACGAAACTTTTCAATTCAAGATTTTTTTTCTAAGGCAAATAAATAGTTATTTAAAAAAACGGTATCTTATAACATTAGTAAACTATTCAGAAATGTTTGACAAAAATCACACCTAAATATGATACCATTTGCAGCAACAGCATCAAAAACACTGAATGCTGGTACAGAAAATAGTAAAAATCGAAAAAAAAAATATCTTGGTTACCTTATCGGTTTTTTTTTTACTGTTCAAATTAGTTGTTGGAAATGAGGTAAGCTACCTACCCGTTACGTTTGATCCATTATTTACGGGACACCCTGTATATGAGCCGATTTGAAAACTTCTTTTTGATCTATTAAATAATAGTGAAGTATTTGATTTTATATAAATTCAAGTTTTTTAAACTTATCTTCTTATTCTGTATCGACCTGTCACGAAGATACGTAATTTCTAACGAATGATAAATGTACTCGAACATGACTGAATGGCCATCAACGCTTACAATAAATCATCTATTAATAACTTGTGTATTTGGAGTTGCGTTAAACGAACTGACCAACTGAACTTTTACTTGCTATTAGCGCTTAAGTAGGCTAGCTAGAGCTTTATATGCATGCGGTAGTGATGCTAGGCATTGTGGGGTATAGTGGGTAAACTGTGGGCAAATTAGAGAATGCTAAATTTTTCTATGCATAAATCCAGATTTTTTTACACAGTTCGAATGATAGACTAGCACTAAAATAATATAATTAAAGGTTCCTGTTTTCCTGCAACACAGTGTCAACTAACGCAGGAAAAAGTGATACTATAGCATATAATGCTGAGTGACAGCCAATTTTAATATAATTGTGCTACACAGCATAGATTTTTGACGCTTTTCAATGGAGAACTGACAAAAAATATATAGGTATGCTTGAGGCTCGACTCAGAATCAAGCATTATTTCTGCAACGGGTCTAAATTACTGTCATTTAATATTGTTCGAAATAAAGAGTATTGTGTATTTTTTTAGGCTGTAAGTAAGATATACACTGATCTATCGCATATTACACCTCAATTCATTGTTTTGTACCTTTTAAACCTTGAATCTTAGCAACCCTTTGACCAATTTATCTTATGAGCAAATTTTTAATTGTACAAGCTGTGGAATTGCAAAACTACGTTACAAATTAAACCGGATAAATGGTTAAAAATCGACGTCGCATAGTTCTATGCGACTACAAACTAGCTTGCATGGAAACAAGATTACTTGTTACTTACCTACCTACTATTATCTCGCGCCTTGACTACGGAAACCGGGTCAATATTCGCCCTTCTTTGACTGCTTCTAAAATACACAGATCAATTGGGTAGATAGGTAGTCTGACCCACGGCCATACTACATGGATAAAAAGTCAATATTCTCAATTCTGAAGTTAGGAAGTTTTACTTCAGTTTGTCAATATCAAATCTTAGGCGAAACTGAAAAAATAATGCTGTATAAGTTATTATAAAACATATTATTATAATATGTGATTTATGAAAAATCGCTGAGTGAGTGTTGGTAATGCTCACCCGTCGAGAGTTCCGAGATGGGAATTCAGAAATATAGTAGTTTAGAAAAATAAGGAAATCTAAAAGCTCAAGGTTTATTTGCATACTAAAATCTAGTCATTTTTCTTTCTGCCAACCTTGACACGTGAAAATGGAACACTTCAAAGAGAAGAAAACACAGAAATAAATTTGACTCAAAATATTACGTTCCGGACACAGTCTCGACATATTCGTGATTTTTCACGCCGTTATTCGGTTAGTCACTTCTAAAGTCAGTGCCCTGACTATTTTTAAATTGCATGAATTGAAGACTTTGCAAACAAAATTCCATTCAAAAGTCGATCCAAGAAAGGCTTAGGGTACACCGATCCTCAATGTTTCGTTTTTGAAACGAGTTGGAGCTATTACAACCCCAAGCTTTAAGGCTTTTGTATAATACGATGTTCTACAAAAGCCCACCTGCACACTAAAAAACCTAGCTGTCGCCACGGAAAATGCTATTGATGTACATGTGGTCCATTTCTGGGCAAAGGACAATTAAACAAAACATGCTTTATTAAATTCAAAGAAGACCTAATTCTCGGGCCGACCGAGATTTTCTAAGCGATTATACTATTTTTGGCATTGCACAACCCCACACTTTTTCTACGTTTACCGTATATCTAGCTGTCGAGGCTTCTACGATGAGGTCGTTGATAAATTACTCAAGGAAATATTCTCTCTTCGAAAGAAGCATTAAAATAACATTGCAAAATGATCGAGATCCGAGATTTTAAATGTCTCATAAATACACATTGGCATTGCACAACCCCGCACTTTTTCTATATCGTAGCTGTCGAGGCTTCGACGATGAGGTCGTTATGGAATTACTCAAGGAAATCATCCATTCTCTCTTCGAAAAGAAGCAATAAAATAAAATTGCAAAATGATCGAGATTGGCCCGAGAATTAGGCTCCAGTACTTTGTACTAGGATCTGCTAGTACTTACGTCCCTACCGTACGCCCAATTGATTGATACCCTCAGCACCCCTCTGTGTGACGCACGCTTGTTTATCTTACACTCGTGATTTTGCCTCTGTAATAAACATTTCTAGATAATTATGTACCATCGTTGTTTACTCTCAATTTTCAAGGCTATATTCTTTAGAAACTTAACACACACACTCCACAAATATGTCATTCTACATTATCCGTTTAAAAAATGTGTCGAGGCCGGCTTAAATCTAGTTTGCTAAGCGCCATTGTTAGTACATATCGAATATCGCCATAACTGGACTAGGCCTTTGGAGCTCACCAAATAAAAATATGTTTTTGTTAAAGATATTTTTTTGTAATAATGGCATGATGTTTATGATTTTATATTCCGTAACTATTTCGAGAGGAACATCAATCTATATACCTGTATATATATACCTGTCCAAGAATTAATGTTTACTACGCCGAGTATTACTGATACTAAACTTACGTATCTGTTTACGGCGCTATTTATAAGACATCAAAGGAACAATGTAGTTATCATAACAATTATTGTCAGAAGCCAGACGCGCTTTGCTTCATTTGCCTATTTTTACTGAATTCCTGTGACGCGTAACAAGCTGACATTAGGAATTGTTCCTATAATCTACGAACTTTCGTTAGTATTACGGTGGATCGTTGTTGTCGGTACATTTCGTTTCTCATTGGTTGATGTAAAAGCACTTATCAATGTGTACTTCAACTTGCTAATTCTACGGTGACGGTGACCTTTTTTCTACGAGTATCTTCATTTTATTTTGTAACGCAGCGAAGTGAAACTTCTAGCATAGTGACTACGAATCGTTAGCTACCACGTCTTAGTTCCATAGGTGATTTACTACAGATAAATATCTAGGTAAATTAATTTATATGGTCAAATCGCTCAAAAAGGTACAGCTTACTACAGAGACAAATGACATCATAAAAATATTAGGTCTCTTATCTTATATTATTAAAGTTGCTGGGCAGATAGAGCAAATTTTGTATATTTAATTGCTTTGGATAAGCAGGTAATACCCAAAGCTTTGTAAAAATGAAGATTGATTCGTTTAACTATACGAGTATCCAAAGCCTCTGAAAAAACAACGTTTATCAGTGATTAGGTACAGCTGGTGACAAAATTGGAAATCTTTTTGATAAAACTTTAACATTTTTGAAGACAAACATTTTTGTATCTTGTGTATTTAATTCCTACGTCACTAGGATCACAAATACATGATTCTATAATGAAACCAGTGGGTTTCAACAGGTGACTTATTACCATCGAAATGCCATAGAATAATTTATGTATTACATCCACGCCAACGTATTATTTTTCTTCTTATTCGTACACAAAGAAAAGCATCGACGATTAACTGTTTGTACCTTCTTTTATTGTTGCATAAACTACACTTAAATAATTGCAAGAAAAGAAAGCAAACATCAGAAAAAAAAATCGAGTTGATACGAGTACATATCTATATTTATAAAAGAAAGTCGTGTTAGTTACACTATTTATAACTCAAGAACGGCGGAACTGATTTGGCAGAAAATTAGTGGGGAGGTAGCTTAAAACCGGGAGAAGGACATAGGATACTTTTTATCCCGAAAAAGCAACGGGAACGGGGTGTTACGGGAACGGGCGAGCGAAGCCGCGGGCGGCCACTAGTAATTAAATAAAGTTGAATACTAGATAAAAAGTATTAATATTAAACAACAATAATATAAATTTACGGTACTTATACGAGATTTAATCGAGCTTTTTAATAGAAGTTTCCTTCTCAATACCATTTGACCATATAATTTTTCACCTTCAGCTATAGAGTAGGTAGTGTTCACTTTTGACTTTCGACCTTGTGTCGTGAAAACCACAGCAAACGCCCATGGCACGGTAATAAATGTGTCAATGCAGTAAAGCACTAATTACCAATACATGACTGTATTGTGATGAATTAAATTAATCAGCCATTATCGCGGCTTCATCTACTATTTTTTTTGCTACACTGATAATAATTTTATAGCTAGCGCAAATTTTTAGCATGAGAAATGAAATGCCAACTCATGTATTTTTACACATTTTTCTAAGTCTATTTTAATACAATCCAAAGATCGAGCTAAAGTAATTTTAACTATACTACCAGGATGAGGCCTAGTTTACTTATTCTGTGCTCTAGAGCAATAAATAGTTGCGTAGCAACATAGTGCTACGCCGTAAAGCGTATAAAAAGTAGACTACTCACACAAGGTACTCGTAGCTTTATTACGTGATGTCGAAGTTTGGAGCACCCATTTATTTTGTATTGACTTCGTAGAGGTACAATAATGCTACTTAATTTTCAAATACTCGAGTACTTCTGCGATAAACAAATAAAAAACGAATGCAGAAGGATACAAAATTAATTACGAAATGTAATAGAGGATAAAATGTGTCTGTAGTAGATTTCGCCAAGTTATTCATACCCCATAAAGTATACATCATATTGCATTCAAGGGCAGTTATTCGCCAAACTCATACGTATGTACAACTCACAAAATGTGTCCAAGTCACGTGAAATAAGGGACCGAACACAATAGGAAAGAAACAAAACCGTACCAATTTGAAGAAGACTAGAAATAGGTTAGCTGAAAGTAAACCGGACTGGCCTCTAGCTCAGTTGGTAGTAGCTCTGCCTTCTGCGCCGTAGGTCGTGGGTTCGATCCCCACCGAGAACAAATATTTGTGTGGTGAACATAAATGTTTGTTCTCTGTCTGGGTGTTGTAAGTATTTACAAAAAAATAAATGTATTCAAGTATTATATCAGTTATCTGGTTTCCATATTACAAGCTCCGCTTAGTTTGGGGCTGGGTAGTGTTGCGTGAATTGTCTAAAAAAAAAAAAAAAAAAAAAACCTTCACACTTCGTGCATGTCAAAATAAACTGTTAAATAGCTAAGAGAAGATAAGCATGTTGTTTAATAATTGTAGAGTTCCGTGGGGTATGAGCAATTGATATTTGCTTGTGGTCGCGAAACAATAACATGTTGATCGCGATGCTTTGTCATCCACTGAGTATCTTTACCTACGTATGTTAAGTAGATTGTAGATCCCGTTCGGTATTATATAATACTTTAAAAATATATACTTATAATATAGTGATGCTAATAAAATCAATTAATTGTGGAACGATAACGCGCATCGGTAATTTTATTACCATTGAAAGTTGACAAGGCCTTACCACCCTTGTTTACGAGAACATTAAATAACTCTTGCTATGAATATTATCATAGAAATCTTTAAAACTTTTTTATTTCTTACTAACCATTGGTACCTAAATATAGTCAAACGACAAAAGAAAACCATGAAAATGCAAAAATATCACTGCTTTAATGCTTTGTTTGATGGTCAAAGTTAGGTGCTAAAATTCGGAAAGGTCTGTGCTACCATGTGTCGTCTTCACACCGTCAAATGTGTAGAGTTCTCTAGGCGAAAGTTATACCTATATGTGGTGTTCGTGGGGGTCGTGCCGTACCGTGCCAGGCCCTCGCACCCGCGAAGGGTCTCAACAGTGACACGAGCGCCTAGCGTCAAAACCACTAAAACTTTACGGCAGAAACTAGACGTGTACCTAGAACGCGGGCTCCGTCCCAAACTGTGATCAAAATAACTCTCAAAACGAGTAACCAAAAGCGTACGAACGGCCCTGCGCGGCAGTGGTAAGTTTTTGCAAAAATTACAGCACAACGCGTGATTTTTCATCATCACAACACCTCACAAAAATATTCTTGTCACTTGCTAAGTTCTTCAGCACGATATTTGCGTGGTACCCCTCACTTACCAGGCTCTATCATTACTTGGCGCCAAAAATGTACGAAGCAAAAAATATTGCACTGTTCAACATGCATTGAAATACAAAAAGTTGTTGATCGTGCTATTTATTTCAATAAGATAGAAGTGGTATTAGGTAACGACATGTGCCCTTGGAATATATGCGTGTAGTTCATTTGGCAAAGTGCCTTTTGAACCTCGAGGGGTACTTATGTGATCGAAAGCAAACCAATCAGTTTGGTTACCTGATTAGCAGTTTAGGTTAAAATTAAATACCTACAGAGTAATTGCTTTTTACAATCGCCTGCAATTAGACCCACTTTAGAATGTTGTTGTTTTTCTGAATGTTTTGTTATTACTCTGCAGGCTTGCAGGAAGATCTATCAAACGTGTAGGCGAGAGTGGCAAAAGATCTTTTAGAGATCTTTTTGAAAATTGTGAAGTGTTATGATATCTTAGGTTGGGTTACTATTACTTACCTTTATTTTATTACAAACCATTTCACTTTGTTTGTGAACTTGCGTTCGACCTTACAACCTTGGAATCACATCATCTTCTGCCTGTATAAGTCCACTGCTGGACAAAAGCGTCCCCTATACATCTCCAGGAACAATTATTCTGAGCCCTCACAATCCACCGATTTCCCAAGATCGAATTTATTCATACTGTTGTATCTTTTTCCATAGCTTCGCGCACCCGCATGTCCGCGCTCGGCTGGAGAAGCATATGGGCTCAAACTTGGTGCGGCTCACCGACAAGACATATATGACCGAGCTGGAGGAAAGGATAAGAGCGGTCAATGAAGAGAACCTCAACAAACGGATATCTTCGAGAGTTGTAAGTACCTACCCCGCATGCAATATAGTCCTTAGTACTCGTAAATTTGGGTCAATTACCTTCTGGATAAAAGGTCTGAAAAGCTGGTAAGCTTTCAATAGAATATAAACTTTGTATCGTATTGAGAAAATACGATGGTTAATTATATTCCAAAACAATATATTTACTATGTTAATAACATTTCAGACCAGTAATTTACGTGACGTAACTGCATTGTACTTATCGCAGTTTGATGTGTTTTTATGTGTGTGTGGGTATGTGTGTACGTGGAAGTATGTATTTCACGTTTATTCGTTACTAAAAGCTCTTTTATTTAGGCTAAAATGTTCATAATTTTTAACCCAGAAATAAAACCAGATTCCATCTGCACGATCTGGCAGGTTGGTTTTCTAAAACTGCTCGTTTTTCATGGTTTTTTCTACCACGCAAGAGTAAGTTGTGGATTAACTCCATTTTGCGTCTTTCTCTAGGAGTTTTGATATAGGGTCCTTCAAAAAGTGGGTAGCGGACATAGGATACGTTTTATCCCGAAAAAGAAACGGGAGCGAGGCGTAACGGGAACTGGGCGAGCGAAGCCGTGGGCGGCTGCTAGTTTTTATATTAAAACACCACGATAAATGTTGTACATCTATGGTGTCACGTACACCGATATTTGACGTGAAACCAATTAGCCATCCATCATGAAAACGCTTTGTTTATCAACTCGAACCCTCATTTACATTTTACGGCTTGGGGAAAGGGAAGTATCTATAGTGCGAAACTGACAGTTATTGCGAATCAAAACCATTTAACCAATCACGAAAACACTGCCTTAGAACTCCATAAAATATTACTTTCTGAAAACAAATAGCTTAGCAACATGAACAATCTCTGCTACTCTAAATTTTGGTGACCGAATAATGTTTTGACTAGGAGTTATCTTGTTGTTCTTGTTATTTATCTTAAAAGGAAACAACAAAATAAAAACTTAAACTAAATAAACAATAACTTTGACTGCCTTCACAGCTCAGTTGGTAGTAGCTCTGCCTTCTGCGCTGGAGGGCGTGGGTTCGATCCCCACCGAGAACAAATACTTGTGTGGTGAACACAGATGTTTGTTCTCTGTCTGGGTGTTATATTGTATTCTATGTATGTATTTACAAAAAAAAAAGTATTTAAGTATTATATCAGCTACCTGGTTCCCATAATACAAGCTCTGCTTAGTTTGGGGCTAGATAGTGTTGTGTGAATTGTCCGCATTATTTATTTATTATTTTTAATAAAATAATAATTGTGGACAATCCACACAACACTATTAACCCTAAACCAGATAGCTGATATAATACTTTTTTTTGTCAATACATGCATAAAATACAATACATACAACACCCAGACAGAGAACAAAAATCAAATATTTGTTCTCTGTGAGAATCGAACCCACGACCTATGGTGCTAGATCCAGAGCTACTAGCAACTGAGCTGAGAGCCAACAACAATACATTATTGACAGTTGGATATCCTTAGAGTATATACGAGTGAAATGAAGTTATTCGACGTTTCGCTAGTTTGTAGTAGTTTGCACTTCAATTGATCTGGATCATGCATTTGTAAAAAAATGTGCATAGTGTTCCTATTCATTAATCACTAAACAGTCGTTGAACAGCTTTCTGTCTGATTGATAAATGCTTGGTTTCCTAGGCGCGTCACCTTGGAAACCTTTAGGTGTCGATATAACACATGACTACAGCTAACAGTTACCAAAATTCATGTGAAAGGATAAGCTGTAACTCTAACAAAATGTTTGTTTCAGCTCGATGAGATGGAAAGGCTGAAACGCCTAATCCTAGTTGGCAAGACCCCGCTGAAGGAATGTCCACCTGAGTTGTTCCATCACCCAGTATTCGTGTTCTGGCGTATGGTAAACCGCGAAGTGGCTTTGGCTTCAAAGAAACGTGCCGAAGCGTACTACAGAAAACTGAAAGCGTCTCAGAAGTCTGAACAGGTAATTTTTATTATTATTAATAAGTTTTTAATCTATCTAATTTTATTCGGCATTGGTCAATTCAATAATTCCTCCTAATACCTTGCAGTCAGTGGACGAAGAAGCAGAAGGTGAAGATATGGAAGAGGAAGGCGAGCAGCTTACGCCAGAACAGCTTCTGGAGAAATGCAAAGAGGAGCTAGAAGAGCAGAAATTGATCGATGTGGAAAAGGGTGTGCGATTTACCGATGAACAGTTCGCCGTTATCAAATATGAAACGAATGATGTTAAAACACTCAAGAGCCTCACAGTAAGTACTTAATTATAAGCGGTCATATTCATAATGGTCCTATAGCTATATTATGTCGGTAATATAGTTTAGCAGGCCGATAAGTCTTTTGCCATCTTTATTTGTTGTCATGAATGTGACTGTGACAAGAGAATTTTAGCGAGTCGTTAAAATTGTTTTGCATTGTGAATGAGAGGGAAAAAGCTTTACTTTCAACTTTGAGTAGATAATCATTTTTAATAGATTTGTTGGTCATGCCATTATCATGGCCATTATCCATTATCATCATTATCATTATCATGGCATGCGACTTTGTAAATTGAGAGCGTGTTTTGATTGCAAAATAAAACGCGTGTAATGAAAATTATCGTCAAAAAAAGTGTCTGAATGGTCCCGCTCTTTCATTCAAAAACTCGCAAATTCTCGGTACGTAGGTACCTACAATTCTCGTTCGTTCTGAGTGAATGTAAATAACGTGTGAAGGTCAGGTCATTTCCCATCGAACTTTTTCTAATAGACGACACGTGTTGTACATACATACGACCGTGGCTAGCTATCTAGTTCTTAGTAAACTAGATTAATCTGGTCTAAACAAATCCATATCGTAAAGTCACTAGGTCTGGTCAAAGTAATGTTCACTTTCAAGATATTGTAACTGTGTGCTTAGTCCTATATCTACAGACACGCGTTGGCTCTTAGGTATTCAAAGCGTGTTATTTGCGTTTCCCCGAACAAATATCTTGAGGAAAAGATAGGAGCACAAAGAAATCACGCATTGATTTGTACTTATAGCTATATCTGGCGTCAATTTACTTGGGAGGAAGTCCTTGTCACAATAGGCCGTCTTCGGGATTCTATTCTGAGTTATATCGTAATGAAGTTGCAAAAATTCAGAAGACTGATTCTTTTCATGAAACCTAATATTGAGGAAAAGAAAAACATCGTAATGTTTTTGAATAACATCTAAATACCATTTATTTGCTTTGCAACATAGGTTTATTTTTCACCCATGAAGAGTTTAACCAGGTTTCAAAATATCTATTTGATAGCTGGTTTTAGGAACAGGACATCACTACTGCTACGGGCAACGCAACCCTAGTCGGGGGAATATAAAACAAAGGAATAGCTGCGCTGAATTAGTGCTCTGTTCTTGTGGACTCATTGGTTAAATTTCATCCTATCACTATATTATGGCTACTGAATTGATTGCTTAATTTTTTCACTGGGCTCGTGACCAACCGGTTAAAACTAGAACAGATCACCACGTCTTGACCCGGGGATCGCGATAGTACCGAGATTAACAACCTGGTCATCGACGGCTCGTGTTGAGATCATGATACGAAGGCTAGAGTTCACCAACACAACTAGAGGGTAGAGCCAACCAGCCGTTTAGCGTTGATCATGACGTGACCAAATGTAATGTTTGAACATGCCTCAGATGTTTCTCAGATAATAAAATTTAAATATTGTGGATAATTCACACAACACTATCTAGCCCCAAATTAACCAACTACAGAGTACAGAGCTTATACTATGGGAACCAGATAGGCGATATAATATTTATATGCATTTTTTATTTGTTTTATAAATTTATTATCAATCCATCGTCTTTATCAAACTAAAACGATTCTTCTTTAGGTTTAAATAGCAACCGGGAAAGTACTACCACCATGCATATTTCTGCCGTGAAGCAGCATTGCTGTGTTTCGGTTTGAAGGGTGGGGGTGCCGGTGAAGTTACTGGCACGTGAGGCTGAACATCTGCATGCCTCAAGTTGATGGACACAGGGCAGTGCATCGTAGGGCACGTTCCTGACGTGCCTGGCCTACGAGGCAATGTTCTGTTATAGGCGATGGTTACTACTTAAAATCAGGCGGGCCATATGCTTGTCCCGTCAGCTAGTAGAATATAAAATATAGTAAGCGTTATTTACTTTAGCACGTAAAACAACTAAACGTCGTTGGTGAACTGCGACCTTATTTAAGTATAAAATAAAGTAAGTCTGGATGTGAACTATGAGATTGATAACAGATCATGTCACTAAAATGTGATTTAATAATCGCATACGTATTAAATAAGTACCTACGTATCTAAGACCCAAGTCCAAGTATCTACTGTTACCGGTCAGTTTTCAAGAACACTATCACTTTATATCCTTACAAGCGTTACTGAGACATTGTTGTCACTGTTTATCATTACTTGGTAGGAAGAGATGAAAGTTGCTTAGGTATACACAACACACTTATAAGTGATGAGTATGAATGTAGATCGATATTTTGGCATAGAAGTAGGCCAAAGAAAAGATGGAGGAACAGAGTAAAAGATGACATGGATAAGAAATAAGTGAATTCAGAGATGACGGCTGTTAGAGGAGAATGGAAAAGGAGAACATGTTGTGCCGACCCCACATAAAGTGGGATAAGGGCAAGAAGAAGAATTAATCCAAATAACTTGCAAAGGCAAACAAAGTAACAAAGTAGTTCGAGTGTTTCACTCAAAATGCCACAATCATAGTTCTAATTTATCAATAACTGGTTTTTACTAGTCATTAACCGGACATTAATCAATACTGTTTAGTTATAGGTAATGACCCAGCTCTGATATCGACCGTCCGTGTTGATATTAGCTGGTTGGTACTGACTGGACTATCAGTAGTTGCAACACTGTCAACGTACTAGTTTCGTAGGTTTGTTATGTGCCAGTCATCTCACAGCTGGGCGTAGGTCTCCTACCGTTCTTTTATCTCCTAGGCCAAGTCTTTTCATCTTGGCCATTGGCAAACTCGTCTAATCATTGCTGCAACGGCTGGGTACCAAGTTTGGAGTCTATTAAAACCTTCTATTTACGGAAAATGCCAAAATGTCAGTTTTTATACAATTTATTACTCTTATTTTTCTGCTTATAATATTAACCCTTTATTCATACCTGACACATTTTAGCGGCTCGCTAAAAGTCACTTGTCACTTTCCCATGATGGTAACAGAGTTAGCAGTCTGCTAAGCTAAAATGACTGCTATAGGACCACTGAGTCCTCGCAAGAGAACTTTGCGCGTGACAGAAAATGTAAAAGAAACCTGACTTGGAATTATTTCCCAACCCCAAATATGGACTAACATTAAACGCAATGCAAGTTCAATTGCCTCATTCATGTTTGTGGTCGGAAGATATAGTTCCAGTCCATTTAATTCATGATTTCCACCATCTGTCACGCACAGACTTGTCTAACGCGGAATCTATGTGTATAACCCCCGAATACTGAAACGCAACTCAGATTTAAGCACGTCTCAAGCGACGAATATTTGACAGATTTTCATTGAAAACTGTCAAATATTCGTCGCTTGAGACGTGCTTAAATCTGAGTTTCGTTTCAGTATTCGGGGGTGAGTGTCATTATTTTAAATTAAAAGATTACAGTACTTGACTAGACTCCAAAAACTATACAAAGAAGACACTTGCCCATTAGATTTGTTTAACACAGATGTTTGTTCTCTGTCTGGGTGTTCCAAGTATGTATTTACAAATAAATTTAATTAATTTGAGGGCTTAAATTTGGGGCTAGATCGTGTGGATTGTTGACTGGCCTCTAGCTCAGTTGGTAGTAGCTCTGCCTTCTGCGCCGTAGGTCGTGGGTTCGATCCCCACCGAGAACAAATATTTGTGTGTTGGACATAAATGTTTGTTCTCTGTCTGGGTGTTATATTGTATTCTAAGTATGTATTTAAATTCAAGTATTATATCAGCTATCGGGTTCCCATATTACAAGCTCTGCTTAGTTTGGGGCTGGGTAGTGTTGTGTGAATTGTCCAGAATATTTATTTATTTATTGTTCACGATATATTTATTTATTTTTGTGGTTGGACTAAACTATAAGATCAATAGTTATGGTCCAAACAATAACAGCCATACATAAACGCAATTTAAATTTAATCAATGCTTTAATTTAGCCCTGTCACTGTTTGTCATTACCCAGTGGTAAGAGATGGCAATAGTTTAAGCACTGTTTATCTTTTGACATATTTTTATAAGTAAGGCCATAAGATAATAGTTGTAACTAGGTGCTAATTTCACCGAAATACATACCATTCATTGTATTCTTGTATTTTGAAGATAACCTCTTAACACAGGAAGTAAATGTTACATCATTTTGACGCAAAAACGTTGTAATCTCAGTTCGCACGGCTTATAATAACCTCATGAACACATAATAAACATAATTCATATAAAAAAGTATATGTACCTACTTATTACGTATGACAGTGGTTCTTAAACTTTTTTGGTGACGGAACCCTTTTGGGAAGCAAAATACTTGATGGAACCCTGCAATAAAACAATAGCTTTTTAAGTGTATTCTTTATTAATATTAATAAGCATAATAAAAGTACAATGTAACAGTTACTAATTATTATTTACTTTACCACATGGCGTATTATTATCAGCTTTCTGGTTCCTGTCGTACAAGCTTTGCTTAGTTTGGGGCTAGATAGTATTGTGTGGAATATTCAGCTATATTTTTTTGTTTCAGACCGTGGAAGAACTCTATGCACTTGCGGACAAAATAATTGGAACGAAACGTCTTTAATTTATACTTCTTTTGGTAGACATAAGTATTTATTTTGGTATCAATAGATAAGTAGTAGTACCGCATTTAAATAGAAAATAGTACATAAATATTGTAAAGCTGTTTAACTTAGTGGAAATAAGCAAGAATGTAATTTTATATGCATTAAAATGGTTGTTTAGTACCAATTGTTTTGCTTTATTATTGATCCTTCCGGGTTTGCCTAGAACCCACATGGACTTTCATCAGTATACGAAGAACTCCTAATAGACTGAGAAACGACATTTATATTGGTTAAGTTCGTTATTTTTGACGTGCAAAGCCCTAACCTAAAACTACTGATGTATAGAGATATCACTATACGATTTCTGGCAGAATATATTTTAGAGATAAATAGATAAAACTTGGGTGATATTCGGTGCCTGCAAGTAATTTGCCTTTCCCGTGCTAGCTCTTAAAGCTCACCACAGCTGACACAAGTTTGAGCTACGAGGTCATTATTTGGGCACTAATCATAAATGAGAGGTAGAAAAGTGGTAAAAAAGCAAGGTAATTAAAAACAACACAAGATTAATAATACAAACATCATTTATTGAATAATACAACTCTTTTGCCTTAAATAATAACAACATACGACAGCACTCAAACAAATAAACATGAATCCCTAAAAAATAATTAAATTGTACATGAACTTTTAAAAGACTTATACTGAACAGAATTTTGTATGTTGACTAATAAAAAAATAAAAATATTCTAGAAAATGGTTCAAAACTCCATAAAAAACCGGACAGAAGTTGCATTATTAGATACGGGTACAAAACTAAGAAAATATAGCATAACTAAACAGAGCTCTCGAGCTCATTCGAGAGATATCAACTCATAATAGACGAAATTATATAGTAAACTTATAAAATAAAACCTACGACATTTTTTCCTGATTATCTCCTGATTATGCCCCTCGGACCAACCTGTTTAAGAAACAACTCTAGTAAATACCTCATACAGGCTGATTTGAAACTGACTAGACTCTAAAAACATAAACAGAAGAAAAATAATGAAAAGGTCTTCGATAAACACGTCATTGACGTAACAAAAATACTTGATATAAAAATTCATGGTAGAATCTCAGTAAGAAGGCGAGGCGTCAAACATTACATTACATTTCCTTGAGTAAGAAATAAAACTTAAATACAGAGCTTGCACTATGAGGTCCGCGTGTAGAGCTACGTAGCGCGTAGCACTACGCTCGTAGCAGTCTGGTTCGTCACAATCGGCTCTTGGGTCTACGGCGTAGTTGCGCGTAGATCAGCCCCGAAGGCTTGTCAATGGGTTGATAGATTTGATGCCTTGGGTCGCCTTTCGTTACATTTGCGGGGAATTTTGACATGTCGATGTTCAAATAGTGCTTATTGGGCATCGTCATTCTAATCCATGTGACCTGGAAAGAAAAATAAATGAATACCCAGAAATAAAGCGGTAATTGGGTTTTCAGCAGATAAATTGATATAATAATATAGATAGAAAGATACCAAATAAATTGTAAACCTGACCTGACGAAATGATTATGTTATTCTTCGCTATCTTTGCGTTATTAATTTAACTAATTGATAAAGCTTTTGGGTGTTATTAATAATCCTGGCGTAGCGTTGGACTAGTTAATCCGTGTTTTGTCACATTTGCTCGAGTTGACAATTGCATGTCAATGCAAGAGACAAAACACGGATTAACTACTCCAGCGTTACGCCAGGATTATTAATAACACCCTTAGAGTTTTTATAATTATTATGCATAAACTCTATACCCAGGATATATGAAGAACTAGAACTTGTACCGAAACAGCTAATAATCAAAACAGATGTAAAATCGGTTTCTAATAAAATGAAATGAATAGGACTTGATTTAAAATAAAGTTATAATTTGTTCTCAAGTTAAAGTTGTATCAAGCTTAATAGATCAATATGATGGAGACTTTATGGTGTCTTTTAGTATGCCATTATTGGTTCCAACGAACCTATTTAAACATCTCTTTCATAACACGTAAACAGATTGATGAGTTTATCTATCCTATTTATGCTACATAACCTAGTTTGTTTACGCAGCCGATAGTCTGGCATATCACTAAAGTTAGAATCAAATTAGGGCCGCCCCGCTGCTGGTGGCGCTCAAAAAGTCTTCTTCTATCAGTTCCACATATTTTTAAACCGACTTCAAATAAAAAAGGAGGAGTTGTTATCGAATAACTTCGTCATTAAATTTTATGAACCGATTTGCATCTTTTTTTATCATATAGGTAATCGGATATTTCTGTTTTATGCGGTCTGGCTATTATTTTTGTTTTGTAAAAAGATTATACAAAAAAACGGTAGGAATCAAGCCGTAGTTTGTTGTCTGTTCTTCTAGGTTTGGTCCCGTGGAACTGGCACCTAGGCTCAGCTAGCTTTAAGACGTTTCAAAGTGGTCCTTGTGATACCAAATTAGTAAATACACAATTGATTTTGACTTTGACTTAGGACTCTGTCTCTGTCTGTCTCGCAAAAAAGGCAGTCCCATACCTTTTTTGCGAGACAGACAGAGACAGAGTCCTAAGTCAAAGTCCTGTTCAGGACTTTTAACTTGTCAAACTTTTGAATTCAAGATATACAGGGTGTCCCATAAGTCAACGTCCAGCCGAAAACGGGTGATGTGCCATGTCATGGCAGTTATCAGAAAAATATAAAAAAAAATATTTGTTAGGTAACTTTCGAGTTATGAGTATTTAAAAAAAACAGAAAAAACTGACACCCTGTGATGATCTTTTAAGTCCTGTGACTACAAATATTAACTTTTCATGAAACTTTTTTCTGCAACGTAAGCATGAATAACCTTTCTGTAAATTACAATTCAAAATTAAGCCATAACTGCCTCAGTTTTTAATGAAATCGTGGAGTTTTGGCCAACGTTTCATTTCAGATAATTACATCACCCAACTTTAACCGTCTGTACCGCAAAAAAAATGTACTACACTATCATGGCATGTAACTTTAAAAATTGGCGCATTTATCCAGGATTCCAAAATAGTATAAAACTTGCTAGAGTACTCTTTAGTTTTGGAAATAAAACATGTTTTTTCAACTAAACCGGATTTCCAATCAATTTTATTTCAATAGATAAAATGTTTGTACCCTTTAAACGATGGACTTAAAATGCCTACGCTGTGTTTTTATGTGACTCACAATTCACAGGTACAAGTAAATACCATTTCAACAATGCAAGTAAACAGATAGATCCACCATCTTGTCGAAAGAGTAATAACCATGGGTTTTCAAGTAATTTGTTAGTTTTAGGTAAAAGTTTGAAATAAAATTCAATCATAACATTACTTCAATCGTGATTTTAATCTAAAGTTTGCCTTCGCCCGTCGCCGGTCTTATTACATGGTTTTTGACGTGACAACGTCTTATAATTCGATGGAGCCGGGCGGCTGCTCATACGAAAAAACATGACTCATGCGGCGTTACCTCGCTCTGAGGCGTTCCATTTAATACTTGATGTGCAAGTGAGAGCGCGGAACGAGCGACAAAGAGGCACAATCGGCCTCCGCATTCGGCAGCGTTCGACATCGGTCTCTCTCTTACTTGAGTGAGCGATGCGTCCGCGTGGACAGCTGTATGACGTTGTCACGTTCAACTGTCGTCAGTTAACTGACTTTACAGACAGCTGATTTTTTTTAAGGAAATGTAGAGCTGGCATTACTGCTGAAGGCTAACAGTTTGAACATTTGCTGTAAATCCTTGATGTAGTTAAATTAAAATCACGATTGAAGAAATCCTATGATTGAATTTTATTTCAAACTTTCACCTAAAACTAACAAATTACTTGAACACCCATGGTTATTACTCTTTCGACAAGATGGTGGCTCTATCTGTTTACTTGCATTGTCGAAATGGTATTTACTTGTACCTGTAAATTGTGAGCGATTTAAAAACGCAGCGTAGGAATTTTAATTCCATAATTTAAAGGGTACAAACATTTTATCTATTGAAATAAAATTGATTGGAAATCCGGCTTAGTTGAAAAAACATTTTTTATTTCCAAAACTAAGGAGTACTCTAGCAAGTATTATACCATTTTGGAATCCTGGATAAATGCGCCAATTTTTAAAGTTACATGCCATGATAGTGTAGTACATTTTTTTTGCGGTACAGACGGTTAAAGTTGGGTGATGTAATTATCTGAAATGAAACGTTGGCCAAAACTCCACGATTTCATTGAAAACTGAGGCAGTTATGGCTTAATTTTGAATTGTAATTTACAGAAAGGTTATTCATGCTTACGTTGCAGAAAAAAGTTTTATGAAAAGTTAATATTTGTAGTCACAGGACTTAAAAGATCTTCACAGGGTGTCAGTTTTTCCTGTTTTTTTAAAATACTCATAACTCGAAAGTTACTTAGCAAATATTTTTTTTTATATTTTTCTGATAACTGTCATGACTTGGCGCATCACACGTTTTCGGCTGGACGTTGACTTATGGGACACCCTGTATACAAAAAGATTTCAGAGTATACGCAGAAATGGAATTGGATCATGATGGAAAACACTCTATAGCGTAACATGATATTGTTGTGTGTTAGCGGTGCCAACATAACGATCATATTACAGAAAGAGCTGGTATTTTATTTTCTATTGATAAACTATCGCAACAAACAAATCAATTGTCTAACTTCTCGCTTTTATGCCTAATCGAAGTAAGTCTTTAATTGTCGCCTCGCGATAAGTCAAATGACATTATTCTGTTTTGTTTATTTACTTATCTAAGTTTAGGTTATATAGTTCCGCGTTGGTTTTTTACAATGATGATATAATAAGTCAGCGCGACCAAGGGGAAGGTCGCGGGTTCAAATCCCGCTCGGTTCTTAACTTAACAATACAACAATAACAAATGATTATATAAGTTTAAAGAACTTGAGAAACAGTCTTCATGGTCAAACCACTAAACCGATTTTGATGAAATTTCTATGGGACCAAGCAGAAAGTATTACATCTTTTATTTATTTTTATTTTTTTAAATTGACTCCTAAATGACGAAGTTATATGCAATAACAAACATTAAAAAAAATATTTTATTAAGTTGGTTAAAAAGACCATCATTTGGTTACAATCTCACCTAATGGTAAGTGATGTAGCCTATGATGGAATACACCTACTCACTCTGACATTAGAGTTTTTTACTAAACACACCGAGTAAGTAGCTTGGTACACATACCTCAGGAACTTTCTCCAGGACGACTTTCTCAGCCTGATACAGCGTGTGTTGAACGGATGGGGAATAAACGCCGACATCGGGGGGACCGGCGAACTTGTCCAGAATGGCGTCTTTTACTGTCAGCCACGCGTTGTCGAAGTCAGCGGTACGCATGCTGTCGTAAACCCATTCCGCTTCAACTACGGTACTGTTGACAAAGCAAAAATTATCACAAACAGCTCTAAAATACCCCATGATTATAATAATAGTTTTGGAGATAGACATTTGCCCAGCAGCGGAACAATAATATATAACTAGCTGATGGAACAAGCATATGGCCCACCTTTTTTTTTTTTTTTTTTTTTTTTTTTTATTGTTGATAGCTAATCGTTTGACTGCCATCACACCTGATGGAAAGTGAAAATGCAGCCTAAGGTGGAGCACGCTTAGCTATAATCCACTTGTTCACTCTTGACTTGAAAATTCCAAGGTTGTAGTGCTCCGGAAATACTGACGAAGGTAAAGAGTTCCACTAATGTTAAGTGGTAACCATCGTCTATAAAAAAAGTATTGCCAACGATGCATTGCTACGATGCCTATAAGCGCCTATCAACTTGAGACATACAGATATTAAACTTCCGAATATCCCACGTTTTCCAATGCCTATTAAAATTGATGAGACGAATTCATAGTAGAAATCGTTTAAAACGGCTTATAGCGAACATAGTTCTATCAAGCTCTACTTAAGTTAGAAAAGCTCTAAGCGGTCGGTTGTAGTAGATTTAGAGAAATACACACCTGAATATTCTCTCCGCTGCATCCGTGAGGGTGGTGTATTCGTCTTGCACGAAGTCTACAAAGGCAGACTGGGTGGTCTTCAGAACTCGAAGACCGCTTAAGCCGGACTTTACTGTTACAGCCTCTACACAAAAGAAAAAAAATATTAATTTATTTCAATGTTTTTTTATATTCCGAATGCAACAAGAGTTGTGATTGTAAATTGTGTGTGTGTAGTTGGAGAACTGTGAACTCACCATGCCTAGCTTGTGACACTTCACACCATCTGGTGGCAGTTGAAGAGAACACAAAAGCGTGGTTATGTGGTACTCCAGCCTGCAGCCTCTCCCACGGGTATTCCAGAATGTGACACTTTGCTTCCACCACTTGTTTGTACATGTAAAGGAAATGATTCACAACCACCGCACCGAATTCTTCCGGAGTCTTCACTCCATGCTTCTTAGCGAGTAGATAGACTGTGTTCTTCTGCGAATCAGTTGCGACCACTTCTTTGTTGTCGCCAATGACGTATGCTGTTTCCGAGGCGAGTTTTAGTTCTGTCGACACTTCGAATTCTCTTATCGCGTGGTAATCTCCATCTCTGTGTACGTGCAAGAGTTTGACGGACCCCTTGCCGTAGCCGTGGTCACTCAGTTCAAAGCGACCACCTGTCTCCTCGGCAGCCGTCAGCGCCGTCCGAGCGGCATTGCTGCCGGAGTGGCCCACGGGACCTTCACCTGAACTTGTGTTCGAGGGTTTCGCGTAAATTCTGTAAAACAAAACAGTTTTAGAAATAAATAAATTATGCCACTATAAAAACAATCAAATATTATGTGAATTTAGAAAAGTAATTTAGAAAACGAAAATTACAAGACTAGTTTATTATTAAAATGAAATGTTTAGCACTATCTAACCTGTTTATGCTCGTCCACGGCATTTTTAAAGGCTGTGAAATCACTTGATTTTGAGGGTGTGCAGGAAGCTGCGTCGGCGCATGAGGCACACGGTAGATACACAAGCAAACTGCGTCGAGGCTGGCTCCAACCCTCGCTTATAAGAGTACCCTGTGCTGTGACCCTTGTTATCAGTCTAGAGCACGCGACACTAGCAACTCATTTGAAACTATGCACACATGCTCATTTCCAATAATAATAAATTAGCGCTTATCTAACACGACACGGCCAAACTTATCAGTTTATTTTAGGGACTGTATAGACAGATTTTTTAAGAAGCTTAAAGGTGCTTCAATGGGCTATATACGGGTTTTATTATGTCTCTCCAGTTTCATTTTCTTATGCAAGTAATAATTATTGCATTAAGTAGTTGCAATAATTATTAATTTGTTATTATTGTTCCAGAGCTATCAATATTGCATATGAGTGAATTTGTGATAAGCAGGATATAACCGTGTGTAATAAATGTGTAATGGGATGACTAACTATAAGCTTTAATGCCGTAGTTCGTCGAGTGTATATAATTCGGATCCGATGGCGCAGCGGTCAACGCAGCCCCGTACCAAGGGGAAGGTCACGGGTTGAAATCCTGTTCAACTTTTGGGACATTGTAAAAATCTTTGAGATTTCCTACCCTACCAAGAAAATATCACACAGTGCGTATTCTATATAGAAATACGTAATAGGTACCTAATTGTAGACACATAATACTTAATATTTTTATTTATGTTCGTAATAGTACAAGCTCTGCTTAGTTTGGGGCTAGGTAGTGTTGTGTGGATTGTCCGCATAATTTATTTATTATCTTTTCAAGTTTATATACACACCATGTATACGTAGCATCTAAATTCACCTTAGCTTTAAGACGTTTCATAGTGATACTACTGAATAAATATAAATAAATAATGCGGACAATCCACACAACACTATTTTAGCCCCAAACTAAGCAGAGCTTGTATTATGGGAACCAGATAGCTGATACATTACTTAATACTTTTTTTTTGTAAATACATACATAGAATACAATATAACACCCAGATAGAGAACAAACATCTGCGTTCACCACACAAATATTTGTTCTCGGTGGGTATCGAACCCACGCCCGCCAGCGCAGAAGGCTACTAGAGCTACTACCAACTGAGCTGTGAAGGCAGGCATATATAAGTACTTATTTGTTTTTGATATCACGTTTTAACCTAACTCATACGTGCGTCGGTATAGATTGTTGAATGTTGTTAATGAATATTATGAAAATATATTTTTACATATTTCCGCGAACTTAATCAGAGAAGTGCGATGCGTAGATAAATTAAGTTACGGAAAATAAACATCGATAAAAAAATACGACGTAAGTAAGTTTATACCCCACGCAAATATTAAGTATACTTGCGGATTTTTCGATAAATAAACTGCAGGAAACTGTTTAATTAATTTCCTACACAGTAACTGTGACTAAAGATGTAAGTACCAACCTAACCGAACTCTTCCTAATAACTCCCCTGTTTGGGAATTTTATGGAGGTCTTCTCAAGTCAATGTTAATTTTACGACTTGATGACTCTCCATTTACCAGAAGTACCTAATTTATTTATTTAATTTAATGAATTAGAACGGTCTTGAGACCAATTACACTAATTAATAGGTAATTTACATTTCCATAATTTAACAGGTAATATACAATTCTAATACATAATTAATTTAAAATTAAAGAAAATTATTACAAAAAATTTTAGCATGTCAAATTAGGTACATTAGGTCAAATCTATCTTTCGTTGAATAATATAATAATAACAAAAACAAAAATTAAGTAGGTACTAAGTACTTAAGTTGTTAAAGCTACCCCTTGCAAACCCCTCATACGTCTTCAGTATACAATATCGACATTTTAATGTAAAAGCATCACATGAGTAGATATGGCTATACTACTTTTGCCAATATTTTATGATACAATCGTAACATTTTTATTAGTCTTACTTTTATGATAGATTCAAATTTCATTGCTCTAAAAAGCATATAGACGCTCTGCTTATAATAAAACCAAATGCATCCGCAATGATAGAAAAACAATTATGTAGGTACCTACCTAGATATATCTAGGTTATTTTGGAATAGCCGGTTGAAAATAGATGCTGCTAATCTATTAATTATTATTTAGGTTTAAACATTCAACATTAATTTGTGAGAAAAGAACATATAATAGCAATTTTTTTATCGAATATACCTAATAGAAAATAATCGATAAAAAAAATTGTTATAGGCATTCAATATAATACATACGACTCACTAAAAGATGATGTAATAGAATAGTTGTGGACACACTCACTCATAAATATTTATACGAGCAGTGTGATACGTCATACATGAAAACTATAGTAAGCATTCGAAAACAAGTCTACGGCCGACGATCGCACCTATCTGTTACGAAAGCAACGAGAAGAGTTTATGAGTCTGTCCGTCTACGCCAGTCCATAGCGGCTCAGTCAACGTCTTTCAGTTTAGCATATTGTTCCGTACCCAATCTACCGCAATGAAGATAGCGGCAAGGAAAGCGGTAAACGCGTGGCTCTTTGTGGAGTATGGGGAGCTTTGCGCACGCGCGGGCGGGCGGGTTTCAGCCATGTTTCAGCGGTGTGACGATCGCCGCGCGACGTCTCAGCTGACGCCGGCTGACGCGTCACGCATCGCCGCTGCGCACCGCACACCCTCGCAAATACTCCTCTCATTATGCCAGTTGCCCTTTAGTGAACGTGAACGTGCTTCAGTGAGCTTCCGGCAATCATTACAAATGATGGTCCGACGTAGTGGACGATACACCGTCAACTGGCGCGGCTTCAGGGATTTTGCATTCGGGAACAAGCCGCCTGATGAAGGTATGTCCGGCTTGCGGTTAAAATCTGCATTGAGTGCATTAGTATACTTAACCTCAACGTAATAAAATTTGAGTAGTAAAATAGCGTGGTAGTAATATAAACCGGTTGGAAACGCGAATTTTGATTGATCTAACAACTTTCCTTGACAACATTGTAAGAAAATCGAGTCTGACTTGCAGGAGAATAATGATAGAAATTAGGAAAATAGTAGACGAATTAATTATTAAAATTAATTATTTTATTTATTTATCATAATGATACCTGTGTTTTATGTTTTATGGTCTCTTACGTAGAGATTTCTATGTGCTTTAAATAAATTGAAATTCACCGTCATAGTTTAAAATGGGAACAAGCTTAATTAATATTTACTAAAAAACAAATTATGAAAGGTATATCTACATACCTACCATATACCTACATACTTAACACTTAGGTACGTGTATTTAAACTTTTGACAAACCCCTACGCAACTACAGAGTCAAGAAACACTTACCTAAAAGACACACAAGCATTAAGTCCTTAGTTTACTTGATTTACATAAGACCTAAAATATTTCAGCGAAACAAGATTTTGCACTTTTTTTGCAGAGAAAGAAGAGAAACCTGATTTATCTAATCATGAAGTCATATTTCTGAAAAGTATAATGGAAAGTCCAGACTTTGCACGAAGGTGCGAGGTAAGTCAACCGAATCATAATTACTTATTCATTAGTTTAGACCTCATCTATTTGTTTTGCCTAGTTTAACAACCCATTTTCTTACTTATTTACCTAACTCATTACGAATTTTCGCTAAGAACTCCACTCACTTACCTATGTGCTGATTAAACACTACTTACATACTGATTTACGATATTCAGGTATTATAAAACTCTCAAAACCCTTATGAGTAAAAAAAATTAGCGTTGTCGCTTACTCGAATCTGAAAAACATCAGTAGGTCCTATTACAACTGATTCGTAGGTAAGTATACTTAATTTTGAATAAATTTACGCGACGTTCTTACCTAATCCGTAAAACCGTAAATTTATAAGGTAATTTTATAAGGTACCACTACTATAACTACTGTTACAATAAATCGTAGGTAGGTAGGTAATCGCAGCCTACGTTACGCGAGCCTGCTACAGGCTAAAGGAAACTTTACTGTAGGTACTACGAGCTTCGTCCAAACGGAATCGGAATAGTGTAAAATTGCCGCTACCTGTACCCGAAGTCCGAGTTTTGCTACCACATTTCGTCTACCAAATGTTGTTTTCGTGTGAGCACGTGTCCCTCTCTTTTGTATGGAAAATTTATGAGACAAAAACTCATTGCTATCGTTTCTACGTCACGTAAGTATTTTTGCTGTCTCATCTTTTCTCCATATAATAGAGAGAGACAAATAGGCGAAACGAAAACAACATTTGGTAAACGAAATATGGTAGCAAAACTCCGACTCGGGGTACTGAAATCTATTTCACGAAAATTCATTTCACTATTTCACGTTTGTAGTGAGGGACACTGTAGGCTATGCGCGGTATGCGGCAACGACGACTCGACTGCGGAATCTTCGTTAATCATTTTGCGGATTCCATTTCCTGCAACTTCCTGAAAGTGCTCTTACGAACGCGGACGCGGACGGTTAAATTATCCCCACTTAGCTTTACCCCTAAGGGCTTTGTATACAGACCGACGGAAAATGACGGGGCAAGTTCGGCAAGTTTATCATGCGCACTTGATGTGCGGGCATGCAGGTTTTTCCGCAAGTAGGCCGCTGGTGGGCCCTTTTTGCGTGACCCTTGACACGTGTGCCTCGAACTTTTTTAGGTTCCACAACACGCCTGTTTCCTCACGATGTTTTCCTTCACCGTTTTGAGAGTACTGGCATAGTGCACATACATTTTTCGACAGAAAAACTCATTGGTACACGAGTGGATTTGAACCCACGACCTTCGGATCGGAAGGCGGGGCCACTACCACTAGACCACCAGAGCTCTTAGGAAATAAATATATTAAGTAAATAAAATGACGGGGTTTTGGGTTGGTTTTTTTATACTTACTATATTACATGCTAATTAAGGCTGGTTGATGGAATAAGTAGGTAGGTGACCACCTGATGTTGAGAGGTAACCAACGCCTACAACAAAATATGGCATGAAAAATCGTCGCCGGCGTGTTATGGCGTCTATAGGTGGCGGATTACTTAATCTACGATTGGAAGTATAAAAACTGTATTTAGAACTTTGAACTTTGTTGAGTATAAATAATAGGTAATAGTGCATGCGCAGTTGCTCTTTGTATGTAGGTAGGTAGGTAGGGATATTACTTCAAAAATCAGAAGTAAATTTAGAAAAATCTTGCAAATATATTCTCAGGTTACCGTCTCACCGCGTTACTATATTTTTATTTTCCATCCCTTGTCTGGTTTCCAATCAATTCCTAGAAATGGCCTTGGCGTTGTTGTTGACTAGATCCTTTCGGCAGCAATTCAATAAAATGCATTCGGTACATACAACGCCATCTAGGTATGGCTTAGTAAACTTAAAAAAAATGTTCCTCAACAAAGATGAAACGTGTAGGATGCCGAAAGCTTGCCGCATTGCTCTCCAAAGTTCCTCAATGATAAATTATTCTTACTGAGTTTCAAAGTCTAAGGGAATAATTACTACTAAAATGGGGTAGTATAGTCATACATACTTCAGCCATTACCTAACGAAAAAAAAATAATGAAGTAAAATATTAGTTCGTTCACTTTGTTCAGTCATGAATGACATAAAATTGAATGAGGTGAATTTGGAAGTTTCTTTCATTTATTCCAGTGTGACCAGATTCAGTACTTTAATACTTTTTCGGTATTTTTGTGGACCTTTTTTTCATCAGTATTTTAGTAAGTATTTTTCTGGAATTGTTTGTTTGTCATTTGAACGACTCGACAATCCAGCATGTTTAGTAAAAACCATCCAGATAAAGAAAAAACTGGGGTTAGATTATAGTCGAAGCAAAACCTATGTATGTGTGCGGTGCTGGCGTGCAAACCGGTCGCACAAACTGTACGGTTTCAACACGCCACCATTAACTATTTTCTTACAAATCAACGACAAAAATTAAAAAAAGTTTTCAAGACTCTGTCTATCATGAATAGTTTGAATTGCATACATTCATTATATTTGACACACACAAAAAGGATTGAATGATGATTATTCAATGTTCAAAGAAAATCTGCATTTTTTTGTGATAAGTATAATTATTTGCCCCATGTAGGTCGGGTTTTTCGGTACTTTTTTGAACCTCTCGGTATCTTCGCACGATATAATCTGGTCACACTGTTTCATTCATTCAATCAGCCACAGAGTCAGTGTGGTCAACGTAGGCGATTTATCGCCATTTAGGCTACTCAGGACTAAAATCGGCGACGAAAAAATCATAAAGGCGACTGGTCGCCTGTTAGGCTACTTCAGGGACAAGCCATTTAATTTATCCGAATCGCAAATGAATTGCTTTTAATAAAAATCATAGCCACCCTACAGTCTGTATGTGATATTAAATAATGATGGCCACACTATTCTTGTATGGTTGGTTGTTAGTTAAGGGGTGGGTAATACCAAGAATTTGTCCTAGCAATTATGAAACCAAATTTAGGAGGCATTATAGTGAAATGTACATGTATTGCTGTTATTGACTACCGCAATTATATAAATTATGCTAACTACGTAGTTCAGGAAAATGTTTTGTCACTTTCTTTACTTTCGTTCGCTTTGGAACTTATCCTGTCTATGTACAAACTGTGTCCGTGTTCGTGTAAAATATTATTTCCGTGTTAAAAACATGGGAAAGCACGGAAAATATGTGAAGCATTATCGCGATGAAGGGCCTTGTCCTCCTGTCGTAAGCAGCACTTCTATGACATTATAGGATCTCTAGAAAATGTCTGTGACGACCTTGGTGGCGCGGCGGGCAAAGGCAGAGGTTGCGGGTTCGATTCCCGCCTTGGGACAAATGTTTGTACGATTTACAGATATTTGTTCCGGGTTTTCTGGATGTTTTCTATGAATGATAAAAATGCTGCTTTATCATTCATAGAAAACACGCTGCTAAAAATGGTGCTTTATCGTTGCTGGCAGACGAACCAGTATCTTTTTAAAGCTTAGTAGGTAGTATAAATAAAGTTAAAGTCCAATTTAAACTACAAATTTATTTTATTTTATATTTCGGCTCCTTTTTAGGCGACAGAATCTAAAATTGGGCTACATTAGGCTACCTGAGCTGTGAAAAATGGCGATATCAGTCTCGGTGTCGTTGGCAACACTGCACAGAGTTGTTGTGGTTGTGTGACTGTAATTTGTTGAATGTATGTGTGTCAGCGTTGCCAATTTAGCGACTTTGTCACTAGATTCAGCGACATTTTCGCATGAAAAGCGACATTTTGATGGCTTTTAGCGACAAAAATAATTTAACGACTTTCTTAGCGACTTTTTTATAGTGGTATTTATCAAATAATTACTGACCTAATAAACGAATATCCATCGTTTCCTTCGGTACATACTAATATGTAGTACTCTATTCCATTGAAATAAGATCCGGTTTTGTTTATTTAGCTTAATTTGTTGCCAACTCAAGAATGACTAAAAGGCATAGGTATAGTACCTACCGTCAATCATCGTGCTAGTAGGGGAATCCCTTTCTCATGTTTGGTTTTGTTATTATTCATCCGTCATTCACTCCTTCTATGAAATCATGGTCTGCTGCTTTGCTAGCGAAATAATAACGTAATCGAACATTTGTCTCAAACAAATAACCTTATGCGTTTAATTAGTGTTTAGTGAGTTACCGATAATGGAATTACCGGTAAAGAAGAAAGTTTATAGCCAAAAGTATAAAAAGGAATGGGAAGATTCTTTTTTAATTGATAAAAAATCTAGCGAGTTCTAGCGACGTTTTCAATTTTACTCATTTAGCGATATCTAGCGACTTTTCACCAGCGTGAGAGCGACATTTACTGTTGTTGAGTTGGCAACGCTGATGTGTGTGAATTTGTGAAAGCCAAGTTTGGTTGCTGAAAGTTGAGGCTGTGTTAGTTATTTTTCTTTGATTATTTCTCTCGAGACTCATTTACTTGCAAAGCAATTGATACAGCCGAATAACATGCACAAATTCCTTAAATATCATCACTAGAAAACCCTTATTTCATTCAACAATCATCATACAAACATAACGGCATCGGGTGCCACGCCTAGTGAGCTGATAAGTCTGTTTTAATTTCAAGTGTTTTACCTTGTGGGTGTTGTTTAATTGCAGTCCACTGATTTAGAAGAGGATTTGATCGTAAAACCCGTGTCCCTGGGCAACGTAAACATCGCACGGTCTCTAAGCGAATACCGCGGTACAAACATACGGACTATTGAGCAAGCAGAACTTGCTATTATCGTGTCCAGGGTACACTTCAAGGTATGTTTTGACTTCTTATCTGTTTCTTGGCGGACCAACAAAATTACCTGATCTGTTATGATGAAAAGGCTTAATGATATAGGTTCCTTAACTTGTTCATAAAAACAAAGGAATGCTATATGATTTCTACCCATTAAAAATTATGCATAAGTTTCGCATTAACCTCAATGACGTCCTTTAGTCCTGCCAAAGTAGATTGTTACGTTACGATAATCTTTGTTGCCAGTCCAACTAAAACAAAGAACTTACACTTAAACTATAATTTTGTGCTTAAATTGTTTTCTTTTTCAGGCTTTGATAGATGCTCATGACCAAATAGGAGCAATCTGGATAGAAAGAGGCTCAGGAATTGATGAAAAGTTTCCCCCAATAGAAGATAAGAAAGTAGTCACATTTGACGAAAGCCCGGAATCTGAAGAAATGGGGCCTGTTGAGACTGTGAAAGTAGTAGGCATTAGAAAAGTACCTGGCCAGCCTTTAGGACTAACGGTAAGCGACCGGCCATGGAAGTGCTTGTTTAGGTTCTCGCATTCCCCATGTCCTTGTCCCTGCATAGTTGGGTGGATGTGAGCTAATTCTAATTTGAGTTAGGGAAATAAGAAGTTGAAAAAAGCACTGGTGGTCTAGTGGTAGCGGTGACCTTCTGATCCGAAGGTCGTGGGTTCAAATCCAGTTGTGTACCAATGAGTTTTTCTGTTGAAAAATTTGAAGGTGAAGGAAAACATCGTGAGAAAACCGACGTGTCAAGGGTCACGCAAAAAGGGCCCGCCAGCGGCCTACTTGCGGAAAAACCAGCCCGCACATCAAGTGCAGATGATGAAAAATTGCCGAATAGGGGAATAAGATCTGCACTGACATGCCGCGATGGGCTATATTGTGCAAATGTAAATACAGCTAAATTTAAACGAGAGAGAAGAACTATTTATTAATATTTCTCGCAGTGACACCACCATTATTATAATTACAATTTCAGGTTACAACTGATGAGCATGGCCAGCTAATAGTTGCTCGGATACTAGCCGGCAGCTCAGCAGCGAAGCAAGCTTTAGTATCAGTTGGGGATGTCCTATTGGAGGTTGATGGCGAGCAAATCAATTCAGAAGAACAGCTGAAGGAAGCGGTCTCAAAGCCTACTGAACGAATTAGCCTCAAAGTTGGACCGAACATGAAGGAAAAGGCAGCTCAGTTGCCTAATAAATTAAGTGTAAGTAACAATTCTAAATTTATTTATTCAGTTGTATCTTACGGATCACTTTAAAACGTCTTAAAGTGAGTCTAGTTGCTAGTTCCATGCAACCAACCCTAGAAAAACAGGCAACAAACTGGCTTTGTTCCAACTGTTTTTGTATGATCTTTTTACCTTGTACCAAGCAGGTTTTGTACCTCAGTGACCAAAGTTATTTGTCACTGAAATAGGGTAAGAGAACCGTAGAATAGTGATATGAAAAATTATATGGATACAAAAAACTGGTTAAAAAATACAGGGTGTATTTTTATTTCCTTTGTGCCCATAATGTAGGTTTTGTTTTCTTTTGCAGTGTTACATGAGGACCCTTTTCGACTACAGCCCTAAAGAAGACAGCCTAATACCCTGCAAAGAAATTGGCTTGGCGTTCAAAAAAGGCGATATTTTACAAGTTAGTAACCTAGCAATCTTTTTTAACGGCTCTATATTTGCTAGATATATTAAAATGTACATCAAAATACGACAGTAAGAGAAAAATCAAATCCTTGAAAATCCAGTTATATTAAAATGTTTTTTCTTATTGTAGGTGTCGGATAGAAAAGATCCTAACTGGTGGCAAGCGAGTCATGTGGAGAGTCCAGATGTAGTAGGTCTAGTGCCTTCGCCCGAGCTGGAAGAGAGGCGTAAGGCGTATGTACCTCCAGAGGCTGACTTTGTGCATAAAATCAGCATTTGTGGAGCAAGGGTTAGTTCCAGAATATTATAATTCCTCATTGAACTGAATGGATGGGATGTTGCCCAAGAAAGAGAATAGAGAAGTGATCATTGGAGCACCAAACCTGCTTATATTCTCAAGGAATGATAACCGATAAAAATAACAGCCGTCGCCATGGAGTTTCGACTTAGATTTTTCTCTTTATCTCCTGTAGATTTTCATAAGAGAAAACAAAAGACAAACCAAGGCATAGTCAATAGCATCCCCTTAGAATTGACCCAAACTGGGACACTATAATGCATCTGCCAAGTGTGGTAATTACGAATTACCTGAACCTCTGTGATAAGCAAATCTATGAAGGAGGTCTATGTCCAGCACTTCTTCAGGCTAATTTAATTATCGCTATTCGACGATACACAATATTGTGGAGTTTTTAGACTAACGCATGCAGGACATGCGTGTGAAGTTATTTATTACCTAGGTTACAGCGCCCGTTTGATGAAAAACTGGCTTCCTTGCAGATATCGAAGAAAAAGAAGAAATTCGTTTACGAATCGCGTTCCAGCGTCCAGTTAGAGGGCGCAGAGTTGGCGCTCTACGAAGAAGTAGCGCGTACTCCGCCCTTTCTCAGACGTATTCTGGCGCTCGTCGGCACGAAGGGGGTAGGCAGACGGACTTTGAAGAACCGTCTGATAATGGAAAACCCAGATCGATTCGGAGCTGTCATTCCTCGTAAGTTAACTGAAAATTAGAAAGTAATCTTTTCAGAGACGTCACGTTAAATAGCGCATGAAAAAAGCTTCTGTTCATTTATACACCTTTTTTTTTATTGTATAATTTCTTTGATAACACTTTTTTATTTTCACTCATTCATAGCGTTCAGTGCTTTTTTCATTTCTTTAGAATCGGAATTCTTTAGAGATAATTTCAATTTCTTATTCAGACACGTCACGGCCGCCCCGCCCCATGGAGGAAAGCGGGCAATCGTACTGGTTCGTGTCGCGCGAAGAGATGGAGCGTGACGCACATTCCGGCCGCTTCCTCGAGTATGGAGAGCACAACAACCATCTCTACGGCACGCATCTCGACTCTATCCGGGCTGTTATCAAGGAAGGTGAGACATTTAGAGCCTCCTTTACCGCCGTAGAATGTAATGCGGTCAAAGGAGTTCTATTAAATAAATAATAAATATTATGGACAATCAACACAACACTATCTAGCACCAAACTAAGCAGAGCAGCAGACCTGGACTATGGGATCCAGATAGCTGATATAGTACTTATATTTTTTTTTGTAAATATATCGCACGTCCTCTAAAAACTGTCGTAATACAGAAAATGTGTCATTTGCGTTAAGTATGCCATAAGATTTCAATTTTAATTTCCTACTGCTCAAAAAAACCGCCATATCTGTAGTGTGAAAAACAGTTACAAGGTGCCGCGGATGTCAGTTTTTCACGGAGCGACAATGCGTTGACTGCAATCCAAAACAGTGTCGTATCAGTGCTTGAGTAATGTGCTCGAGTGTTGGTGCTGCTAAAAAACGTCGTAAATTGTGTTATGACCCTAATTTAGGTAAGAAAGTTCGTAATATCTGTGATTGAGGTACTGATAAACTGTTGTAAGACATTATACTACTGAAAATAGTGACATTATACTATGATCATTACATTAAATTATTTCATTTCATTATCTACAAAACAGTATTAACACAGATTATGACACTATGTTACGAATCAACACGGTTATTTTTTTGATTTTATTAGAACGTAAATGGTTGTAAGCTATGTTGTGTCACTTTTCTGCACTTATAACCTTTATCTTTGTTCCGAGTTCAAGGTATACAATGCAATCCATGACTTATGACTAATTTTTACACATTATGTTTTCATAAACCAGGGTTAATCCTGAATGAAAGCTATAACAATTTGGCTCCTGCGTACTTGATTTTATAGATAAAGTAATGGAAAATTACGATGGCCCAGGTATAGCCCAGAGTTCGTGTTTTTTTCTGACAACTGCTGCGGTCAGCAGAAGAATTATATTTGTGTTTTCTATGTACACGTTTGATTTGATGAAGTACTCAAAAATCAGATCAATTACTCACAAATACCTTATCACACGAAGGGGATGCTTTCCATTCAACTGTCGAAAAAGCTATAAAAAGAAACCCCAGATCCGGGCCAATCTATGTCCCCAGCCAATATGCACAAATAATTGAAAATAATAATAAAATAAAAATGCCAAAAAGAAGGGTAAACCGTACAAAGTAAATGAAATCAGTTACAAAGAGATTTACTCAATGAAAAATTTGGCCAAAGAGATTGGTTTCAATGCCAAAAATTTAAAGACTTCTGAAATTGAGGTCTTCAGTAGTACAAGGAGAACCTACGAAAGTTTTTTATAAGCTTTCCTATAAAGAAGACGATTTTCGCGAAGTTGAAATAACGCGTAAAAGAAACTCCTTGCAAAACATTCTATCAAAAAAGCTTACAAGTGCAGACCTAAAATAAAAGAAAATAAAAAAAGAGATCTTCTGATTTTGGTTGAGAGCAACCACATTCCAAACTTTTATGGCATATTCTACAAAAACTTGTAAAAGACAGGCAAATTAAAAAAATGTCAATAACTTTTGTTAATTAAGAAAGCTTATCTGCAGAAAGTCTGATTAAGTATGTTTAATTCTATAAATTACATAATAAATTAGTAAGCTTATCTGCTGAAAGTCTGATTATGTTTAATTCTATAAGTGATCTCGCAAATATAAGTGATTTTGATAGTTCCTATACAAAATAGTGATTGAAGACATTGAAGAGTTTTGTAAAAAAATAATAAAAGAGTTGATTATTCCTTCAATTTTGTTTTACTAAATGGAAATTAAATTCCGATTGAATGTGAAAAAGGGTCATAATATCGGACTTTTTTCGGTTTTAATTTTTTTAAGTAAAATATTCCTATTATCAAATATAATATTTGATAATCCACGAAAAGATTAATAAATTTTACATACAATTGTATCAATCAACGCTTATTATTCATTATTATTGCAAGACAGTAGTTAACGTAATGTAAAAAAAAAACAAAAATGCGTTTTTCTCAAAACTGTTTTTTTTATGTTGTGACAGTTTTTTAGAAGACGTGCGATATACTTAGAATACAGTATAACACCCAGACTGAGAACAAATATCTGTGTTCACCACAAAAATATTTGTTCTCGGCGGGGGGCATACCCACGACCTACGGCGCAGAAAGCAGAGCTACTACCAACTGAGCTAGGATGGTTTCTAAGACAACAAGTGTTTACAAACGCGCCTTCCGTATGTAGTTGGTACTTATTTATGTTCGGTTTAAAACGGCGTAATGGTCAGGGAAAACTGAGGGGTGAAAGGTTACAAGTGCAGGTGGGACTGAGATAGTTCAACTTTATAACATGTAACACTGAAAGCATTTTGTTTAAAAAGTGTATCGAGGTACAGTTGACTACATAACTACGTATCTGGCTGAGCGATTTAAAAATTAAAAGTACGATCGCTCAAACTGGGGTGGTTTACTGGGTACTTATTTCATTCTAGTGCTACATACTATTGGAATCTCTCGTAATTTATTCGTGCAAAGCAGCAGTTCCTACATATTTCCAGCTTTGACACTGCTTATCAACCTCTCGAACTGCGAATACGCGAACCCATGAAAATCCAGGGTTTTCTTTAAATTCCAGGTAAAATGTGCATCCTGGACTGCGCACCGCAATCCCTAAAGCTTCTGCACAACAGCAGCGAGTTTCTGCCGTACGTGGTGATGATCGCCGCGCCCGGGATTGAACAACTGCGGAATTTGACGCACGCGTCCAATCGGAATTTAGCGGTAAGGGTACAAGAAACATCTATACTAGCTAGCTTGAAAACTTTCGCCCGTATATTCATGGGAATGTATAGAAAAATGTGTAAGACCTATACGACTATTTTGTAATTACCAAAAAAAAATGCCGATATTGGTTGCAGATACTGAACACATCCACACAAAAAAATTGAGACATAAAAAAAAAAAAAAAAAAACCACAATTTTTAGTCAAATATTGAGAAATGATTCAACAAGCAAAAATCATTTCATTCATAAACGCTAAATACCAAGGGGAACCGAACAGCGTACATTTTTTTCTCCATAGTGCTACGTAACTAATAATGTCCATAATTTTATGCAGGATTTCTGAAAATTTTAACATTTAATAACTTTGTCATTTTATCTAAACTAAAAATTCTGATTGCACATTCATAATGTTCTACCCCTACTACATTACCCAATATTTTTTTTTGGTAGTTACAAAATAGTGGTGTATACGGTTGTAGGCAATAAATATTGCACATCGGCTTTTCGACTTTGTAGAGCGCTCTCTTTCTGACGCACACTACGTCCTATGAAGCCGAAATTATCCGATGTGGAATATTTTTGTTGCCTACTGTACGTCAATATTAGTATTTTTTTTATGTTTTGCTTCTAAGTGTTGTATGAACTGGATTTAATGTGAGGAAATTTTTATTTATCTTCATGTAGATCCATGTCAAATTGACAATGTTTTAGATTTTATCGAATTAGTTTTTTTTTATGTTTGGCATGAAATTGAATCTAGTAGAATATTTGTAATGAATTTTAGTCTATTAGCATAATTAAGTAAAGTAGTGATGTGCAAAACTTTTTATAGTAAAAATTTGAGCCATTTTTTTTTATTGAATTGTTTTTGTAAGCATGTTGTTTTGATTATAATTGACGTGTAATGTGTATGTGGCATGTAGTTCGACCGGCAGAGCTCTATTCGCTACAGTTCGCGGCGTGCCCGCACTTTGGAGTCCCTCGCATCACTCTATGAGGTAACATTATTTCTTAGTGTATTTAAAAATAAATTTGTAATGCTCCAGTCTGCCCGCGACCACGGCTATTGCAAAATAGCCGAAACGTCGGGAAAATAAATGAAATAAGGTATATACGCGATGAATACTTGTGTAATAGTTTCAATATTACTGTATCATCCACCCACAGGAAGAAGACATGAAGCAGACTCTCGAAGACAGTTCTCGAATCGCGCGCCAAAACGAGAAGTACATTGACCTCGTCATCACAAACAGTAACACGGACACCACTTACTCTAAGATATTGGACGCGCTGCACTCACTATCCACCGACCACCAGTGGGTGCCGGTCAGCTGGATTTATTAACATACCTTTTAAAACTTCAAAGGAAAAGTATACGATCGAGCGCCATTTTTATCCGACTGCCCATGTTTTTTTTGACGTGACAACGTCTTATAATTCGATGGAGCCGGCTGCACGCACGAAAAAATATGACTCATTCGTCGTTACCTCGCTCTGAGGCGTTCCATTTAAGGCTTGAAGTGCAAGCGAGAGCGCGGAACGAGCGACAAAGAGGCACAATCGGCCTACGCGTTCGGCAGCGTTCGACATCTGTCTCTCTCCTACTTGAGTGAGCGATGAGTCCGCGTGGACAGCTGTATGACGTTGTCACGTTCAACTATCGTCAGTAAACCGACTTTACAGACAACCGATTTTTAGGGTTCCGTAGCCAAATGGCAAAAACGGAACCCTTATAGATTCGTCATGTCTGTCTGTCTGTCTGTCTGTCTGTCCGTCCGTATGTCACAGCCATTTTTCTCTGAAACCGTAAAAGCTAGACTGATGAAACTTGGCAAGTAGATGTATTCTGTGAACCGCATTAAGATTATGACACAAAAATAGAAAAAAAACTATAAATTTTGGGGGTCCCCATACTTGAAACTGAAACTCAAAATTTTTTTTTCATCAAACCCATACGTGTGGGGCATCTATGAATAGGTCTTCAAAAATGATGTTGAGGTTTCTAATATTGTTTTTTTCTAAACTGAATAGTTTGCGAGAGAGACACTTCCAAAGTGGAAAAAAGTTGGTCCCCCCCCCTCTAACTTCTTAAATAAGTGACTGATAAAGCTAAAAAATATATATGTTGTACATTACTATGGAAACTTCCAACGATATTTGGTTTGAACGAGATCTAGTCAGTAGTTTTTTTTTATACGTCATAAATCGTAAACCGCAATTTACCTTTCGACGAACTTCTAGAACTTCTAGAACTCTATGTTATATTACTTACTGCTACGGAACCCTTCATGGGCGAGTCCGACTCGCACTTGGCCGCTTTTTTATATACAATTTAGCAAAAAAATAACCCGCTAAAAGAATTTTCGTCATAAATTTAAGCGAAGACCCCACCGCGTTTGACTTTTCGTTTCGGCCTAATCTTGAAAGAACCTATTGTAGGTGTGGATTTTATTGGTATTACTTGGTATAGATAGCTTTATTTCCGAAGACGGTTTGTGTGCTATATTTTTCACTCCTTTTAACTGTCTTTGGCTCTTTGAGGCTCCTTGAGGCGCACTTAAAACCCTTTCACGACACTTAGTTCGAAAGAAACAGTGACACGATAAGAAGAAGAAGTAATTATTAGTCGAATTGTATTGGATATTGAGCGTTTAGCGGTCTGTAATATTATAATGCGCGCTCTTTAGTATATTTTTTCTTTGGGGTAAAATAGTGGTTGAACTTAGTTGATAATAGTATGGATACGACTTTTGCTAATTTTAAGCTCTAGCCTGAACGTGCCTATAGCAGTATTCAAAGAAAATATACCTATATTTTTACAAGCATTCGTTTTTAATCCAAGTATATAAAAATCGTATCTTTACTCAATCTAGCGAGTTATGAGTTCAACTGCTGTTGTTACCAAGGTACTATGTGCACTGATTTTTAATTACGTTTAGTTAACTCTAGATAGGTTTAATATTGCGTCTTCCCGCACTAAATAGGATTGAAACGCCTAAAAAGCCTAAATTATTTACTGTTAAGTATTATTGGCTTATTTAAAATCTCAAAATACATCAATTAAAAAAAAGCTTGAAAAGGCTTTTTCTATTTTATTTCATTCTAAACGTGCGGGTGAATTCATTTAGCAAAATATAGTTTATAAACTGAAGTGCCACTTAAATAATCAAATACATAAACATCTGAAATACAAGATAATTGTCATTCCAAAGTACCATTTTGACTATTGGATGAAAATCTGTGTTTTTATCAATTTTCAGCTGTCTTGTGCTACGGTCTACTTAAAGATTGTATTATTATGGTAGATGTTTGCATTTCTCTACTTTAAGGGCTTGAATGATAAATATTCAATTTCATTTGGTGACATAAGTTGTAATCACTCTTTTTCAATTTTCTGACTCCCTTTTAATATTTGTATATTGGTGTTCATTTATCCCACCCAAGGAGGTTATCGAAAAATAACTATTGTTAAAAAACTTATGCATGATAATAATAAGATTGATATGTTTTTTACGACGAATGATATTAGATTGTAAATTAGCGTAAGATCTTGTCTGCGGGCATGATTCAGCTTTTCGTGATAAGAGTGTTTTTTAGTGTTTTTTTTATAAGACATCACATTATATCACATTGAAATTTTTATGGAAATAATTTATATGGAACAATTTTTTTTTATTTATATTCGAAATGTATTTTCAATATTTTTTCTTATGATTACGATTGTAATAGATTTTATACATTGTATTGTGGCAGCTATTTATCGCTTTAATGAACTTATTTTATAATCTACAATGATCACGTAATGCTATTCATAAGAATCTCACATTCCGTCCAATTTGTTTTGTTATTTAGCTTTAAATTTTATTGTGTCAGAATTATTCAATATACATTATTATGATATTATTAAGCATCGCTTGATTTTATTTTATTTTCTGTTGCTTATAAAATAAAAGCGCTGCTCATAAATTGACAATCTTTTTATTCAGGGAATAATTTACTGGTTATTTTGTCGCGACGCATTCTTGTGGTGACGCACAGACGTCTTGAAAATGTTTGGGTCTATGTGGTTCAAGCCAGCCTCGCTCGCAACAGTGACTAGCGCGGACTCTGGCTCCGTTTTATCCAGCAAATGAGGTGCTAGTAGTAGGAATAGTTGCTGAAAAAAGAAAAGAAGCAATAATAATTATAGGTACAGGCATTCGGCTGCACTAGAATACACGGAAGAAATAATAGCAGTCAAATCGTCGCATTTTAAACCGACTTAAAAAAAGAAGCTCAATTCGGTTGTATTTTTTATGTTTGTATTCGCATAACTTCGTCATACATGAACCGATTTGACTATGAACTGAAAGGGGCTTCTAGATTGGTCCCATAGAAATTGTATTAAAATCTATAGTTAGCAGTTTGGCTATGAAGTCGGTTTCTCATGTTTTTTAAACTACACTTGTAGAGAAAGATGATGTTTATAAGGTAAGTAATATTATAGGGAAATACTTAAAATATCTGGTCTGCAAGTACCTACCTCAGCCCAGGGAATCAGCGGCAGATTAGCGAACGCAGCTTGCCATCCAGGCAGGCCTAGATGAACGAGCGCCATTCTGAAGTAATGCGTAAAGGAATCCGCGAGCCAACCCCATGCCCCTTCACGCGTCGCCAGCCACACCGACCAGTTACCGCCAGTGTAGACCAAGCATACCTGGAGCAACAAAACATAATTTATATTTAAGCATAGGCAAGCAAGTATACCTGCTTTGTAGTAAACTAATGTACCCAGTTCTTAGGTGTCTGGCACAAGGTGAGGTCAATAAACGTTTTTCTGGGATAAAAATGCGTAGAGGTTTAATCCTAGTGGCGAACTCAGAGTTTCATTCCAATCGGTCAAGTCAGATCAAAAATCGTGTAGCGTTCACGTAACACGTATTGTATGATCGCAAAAAAGAAAAAGCTTTTCAGCAGGCCTGTCACGTAATTTAATTTTTATTAAGTTGCACTCGATTTATGGGGATTTGCGGGATTTGGATTTGGATTGCGGGATTTATGGGTCTAAAGAAGCGTATTGAGAATACGCTCGTCCGTCGGTCATCCTCAATTTGACAGTTGTTAGATAGGTGGAGATGCAGTAGGTGAAGTTGGGCTGTAATGATGTGGTAAGTACTTATAATGTGAAATCAGTTCAGAACAATATTACCTTTCCAATGGTCCTGCAAGTATCTAGCTCAAAGACTTTGCTCTTAGTGTTTAGTACCGGGCGGGGTCCTGCGTTCTGTCTGGTCATAGAAAAGTCTAGCAGGTCCTTTAGCGCAGGAGATAGGCAAAGCTCGTTTAAAGGGTTTACTCGTATAGACCCAACAGGTAAAATATCGTCGGCTGTAATAGAATAACCAATTATTTAACTTCCAAAGCTGGTTTTACTTATTAAAGTATTTTCAACTTTGAGGGATTCTAGTAACTAAATTAAGTAGACCTCAAACAAGTTGTTTCTCGCCCAGTATAAAAGCAGATAGGTAAGTACTTTCCTGAATATTTGTAATGCCATGACAACTGGAAGCCGTCGCTAGATGCGTAAAAATTTCGCAAATCATCCGGAAGCACTGCGGAATGTCTTTGTTCCCAAGTGGAGAGTGCTATGCGGTCGCACGGAACTCTGCGTTCCACGTTCACATTACAAATGCGTGGGTCGGACTCTGTAAGAAGCGTATTTAAAACGTTGAAACCTGTAAAACAACTCCTCATAAGCATACTTTGACAAAATAAATGACGTTTCCTATTTACCCAAGTACGAAAACCAGTTATGTAAATTTTTAAATGGGAAAGTTTTACACTTAGGTGTTTCAGGAAAAATAAACATCGATGGTTGTCTTCGTTGAATACATGATTAATTAAAAAGATGACCGTGTCCGTGTTACGTGTAAAGTAAGCCTTTGTTTGTTCTAGGTTCTTGATTCAAACTTTTCCGCTGTTTTTATTTTCTAGTGTTGGCGTGACTGCATTTCTGTCATTTCGAAAGTGACAATCAAAACCATTCGCTCGTTTTGTTCATTCAATCACATACCGCCCAAGTCCGCCCAACCCGCTTAACCCATAATCTAACCTACAAATAGAATTAAAAACATTTCTAACTCGTTGGTAAGTGTGTATTTTAATCGTGAATTAAAGAGTCCATTAAAATAATGGCGAATCCAGCTGCTGGTGTTTGTGATATAAAAGCTGAATTTATAAAGCAAAGAGCGCCTCATAATAACGAAAGCAATGAGAATTCACTTGGTAAACATAAACTTGAAGATGTGGAAGATGAATCAAATAAATTGGAAAATAAAAAACTCAAAACTGACGATGACAAACCAAAGAACAAAATGAAAGGTCAAAACAAAGGCAGACCCAGAACCTACAGAGACGAAATATTTAACAAGCCTTGTCCCAGTATCGTAAATGTCGCATCAGTCGAAGAAAAGAAAGAGTGCCAGTTTACGAACTGCAAATTTATTCATAACCCGCTTGACTTTTTAAAAAGTAAACCAAAGGACATTCATAGTGATTGTCATTTGTTCAACCTTCGTGGCAGATGCCCAAGAGGCATATCCTGCCGGTATGGATCTAGTCACTTAACAGAAGAGGGCTACAACAAAGTTGACCAAGAAAAAACTGCACAGTGGAAGGAAGACACAAAAAACTTTCTTACGCACACTACACAAACGCAATTACACAAGAGAAAATATGATTTCAATTTTTCTGAAAAACTGGTGAAGCATTTGGATAGTAGAAACCAATCCAAACAAAATGAAGAATCTATCGAGCTTGTTCTAGATAAGTCGTCTGAAACGACTGAAGAGAAGCCATTGAAAACAAGTGGCGTGGTCACTGATGAATACTTGATTAAACTCTTGCCCAGAGAAAAGAAACTGATAGATTGGAAAGATAAACTGTATCTAAGCCCTTTGACAACAGTAGGCAATTTACCATTTAGAAGAATCTGCAAACAATATGGTGCAGATATAACTTGTGGGGAAATGGCTCTTTGTGAATCTTTATTGAAAGGATTAAAACAGGAATGGGCTCTTGTGAAACGACATGAGTCTGAAGATTTATTTGGAGCCCAAATATGTGGAAACAATGCATACATTATATCTAAAACGGCACAGCTGCTTCAAGAAACTACAGAACTTGATTTTATAGATTTGAATTTGGGATGTCCCATAGACTTGATTTATAAAAAAGGTGCTGGTAGTGGCATGATGCACAGGTTGAATGCCCTTGAATCTTCTGTAAGATGTGCTTCGAAGCTACTGACTATCCCATTTACAATCAAAATGCGAACAGGAGTCTACCAAGACAAGAAAATCACCCATAAAATTGTACCAAAAATGGCAGAACTGGGAGCTTCTCTTATAACAGTGCATGGAAGATCAAAAGAAGCAAGGTACACAAGGTCAGCAGACTGGGAATATATTGAGTTATGTGCACAAGCTGCTGCACCCTGCCCCGTGTTTGGTAACGGAGACATCCTATGCTATGAAGACTATATTGAGCGAAGGAAACTAGCACCTACAGTACAAGGAGTCATGATTGGCCGCGGGGCCTTGGTTAAACCATGGATTTTCACTGAAATCAAAGAGCAAAAGCTTTGGGATATAAGAAGTAGCGAGAGGTTTGACATTCTCAAAAAATACACAAATTATGGCTTAGAACATTGGGGCTCTGATACACAGGGAGTTGAAAATACAAGAAAGTTCATGCTAGAATGGCTGTCATTTCTGTACCGCTATGTGCCAGTTGCTCTTTTGGAGAGACCACCGCAGAAAATAAATGAAAGACCTCCTGCATATTTTGGAAGAGATGATATGGAAACCCTTATGGCATCAGGAAACTGTAGTGATTGGATAAAAATCAGCGAAATGTTACTAGGTCCTGTACCAGATGGATTTAAATTTGTACCAAAGCATAGAGCTAACTCCTACTAGAGTGAGTTGTATAAGTGAATACATAATACCTACTAAGGTTTAGTAGGTGTAGTTTTTTTATCTTGATTTATTTAAACTAGATTGGTAGTTGCTTGAGATTTCAAAAGTTACTATTATTGTTAGATGTGTTAGCTGGTTACCATTTCAAACGTTATTTACTAGGTGATAGGAATAGTCATTTTTTCCTTTCAATTAATCAAACTTTGAAGATAAAATAATACATAAGTAATATGTAATTCCTATACATAGTTAATTATTTAATTTTTCTACTGTCATTGTTAAGAGTGGGTCGTGCGAAAATTTGAGATGCGTTTTTAAAAATTCATAACTAAATAACTAAGTGACATTTTAAAAATCGCAAAAAGACTAATTGTAGACTATACATTTGAGATTCATAGAATGTCTTGTTAAATAGTATATTTTTTTAACACACTTAAATTCGAATTAATCTCAAATGTATAGTCTACAATTAGTCCTTTTGCGATTTTTAAAATGTCACTTAGTTATTTAGTTATGAATTTTTTTAAAACGCATCTCAAATTTTCGCACGACCCGCTCTTAAGATTTAGAACTATCTTTGCCAGCAATGTTTTTATAAGAAATTGTCACCAATTCAGAAAATATAAAATAAATTAAAAACTAATTATTTTATCAATTTGCCAATTTTTTACACCTAAATCATCAATTTAAATTAAAACTAAATAATAAAAAAAGTTTCCTAAACTTTAGGTATGTGTGTAGTGTAGGTAAGAAAACTGGCCATGTACATTATTTGTACATGCCAGGTGGCCTACCTACATTAACTTCTATTCTTTTGTACTACCTGTACCTAGCACATAGGCCCTGTATCTGTATCCGTACATGATCAAATAACCATACATTTCATAATTATACTATTATTGCTATGTACAAACCCAATAGCTTAGTAACTCCTAAGGTTATGTTTTCGTAGAAAGAGTCCTCAGAAACTAAATCTACACAGAAACTCATTATACATCTCTTTTTTTAACATAATTAGCAAAATAGGACGAAAATAGCACTTTCAAAAAACCAAACAGAACCACTAGACTAGACTATATTTAACAGATAGTGATTTCCTAATGTCACTAACTTGTTACCATAGATACAGTGCGCCTCTTTTAACTTGTAACCAAGGATTTTTTTTATACTAGATTCCTTGCTTCGTATCCTGTCTCGGAGTGATTGTCCTCTTGACTATTGTGTCCAGACCAGACGAGTTGAGGCTTGGCTGGTATGCCAATATTTAGTGCCGAATTAGTGACGCCGATCGGTATAGGTTTCAGAATTTGTAACTCGTCTGACCACTAGTCAAGAGGACAATTCGGAGTGGGAACGCACAGGACGTCACGAGTCCTTCCTTACTGGACGTAAGTACCTGTCAGGTAATGCGATTAGAGGCAAAGGTAATCGCTCAACATCAGGTTGACTACCAGCTTAATTGTATTGTTGCGTATTACCTGACGTCAAGGCTCAGTTGACTCCTGGTCAACTGAGCCTGGGTTCGATCCCCAGAGAACAAATATTTGTGTGGTGAACACAGATGTTTGTTATGTCTTGGTGTACCTATTCCATGTATGTATTTACAAAATAAATGTATACAGTAGGGATATGTAGAACTGGCAAGTTTGTTACCGATTTTTTTACTACCTACCTACCCCTTACAACACCACGTATGAGTTACGTCCCTATTATATGGACAACTTCAAAAAAATAACCGAAACCAAATTTCAATGAAAAAAGTTTTATTCCTCTCATATCATCATAGGTACTACAATCATGAAAATCAAACTTAGCATCAAGTAACTCATAATATCGGTTTAACTGACTCACGCAGACATCTCAAGATACATTTTCAAAAGTCAAATAACGCGATAACAATGTATTAACTGACAGCTTATTGATAGCAATGATCTCCATACACACTATTTGGAAGTCAGTGGTATTATCTTATGCATAAATGTGTAAAATAAACAATTGTCTACAACGACACTATTGTATTAAAATCAATTACATTATGTACCTTACCTACGCAACGCATAATGCTAACGTCAAAAAAGACCTACGACCAAAACATTTGGTACCTAATGCAAAGCTAAAAATCTTTACTGACAAACCAAAGTTCACGTCTTGTTCATGTACATACAAAATGTATGAAATAAATACATTCATATACTTAAGCCTAGCGTCCACATGTCCGCATTGTATGTTCTTTGTACAGAATGTCCTGTTCACAGTTTTTTAGAAAGTCACAAGTGCGTCCACTAGTACGCTGCGGATCAATGGACGCATTTGCGATTTTCTAAAAAAATATATTACGATCTGTTTGATAAGACGCGCCCGATACCTACGCTGCTTACATGTGGACGCTAGGCTATAATGGGCGTTGACATGCCTACACATTTAATCTCTTCTTATATCAAAAATGAATTAACTCAGGATCTTTTTGCTACTAATTATGTAAACCAAGTCTGTTTAACGTCTTCTGCGGCGACGAGAATCTCCATTATGTCCATTTTCTGTAAAAGAAAAATAAAATATTTTAGATTGAAATACAATTATTTTGTAAATTTAATTGTAAGTATAGAGGTACATATTATATGAGGGAATTTTCAGTCCTAAAAAAATGAAATTGCGTAGGGTTCACCATCACAAAGTAATTTGGTTGAGGTATATTAAATATTTTGTGTGTGAGTCGGCGGAAGAATGTGTGAACATTATTTTGTAAGTGAAAGAGAGTCACTGGTTTAAAAACAAACCTCGTCACTTTCACCTTCGGCGATTTCTCTGGCGGCCGTCATTGTGCCCCGCGGAGCCGTTAGCCGGCGCGCCCAGACCGCCGCCGCCGTCCGCGCCGCCGTACGGCCGGCCTTGGCCCAGGCCTAGCCCTTGCTGATCGTAAAAGCCCGCATTCATGCACCCATTGTCATACGATTCATTGTTCGCATCGCCATCACCATGTTGGTTGATCCGTTTGTTAGTGGCGTAGGAGCCGAATGCGGTAAAGTTAGCGGCTTGCGGACCGATGGCGTCGGCGGTCTGAGGCAGCAGGCGCGGCAGGAGGCTCCCGGGGGGCACGCCGAGGCCGCCAGAGCCGAGCGGCGGCCGGCCGGCTAGTCCCCCTAGCCCGCCGGAGCCACAATCCTCACTGTCAAAGGTGTCACTGTCGCGTCCTCTTCCGCGGCGGCGGCGATCCCGGCCTCGCGAGCGGGACCCGTCCGAGCCACCACCGCCGCCGCCGTCCCTGGCGCCCAGGCCGCCGCCCGAGCCGAGCCCTCCGCCGGAGCCGACCGGCTCCTCGGTCGAGGGCGGGCCGTAACCGAACCCGCCGCCGAGGCCGGCAGCAGGGCCTCCGAACGCCCCGGACGCACCGAGTCCGTCGGCCCGGCCGCGCTTTCTGGAATCTGACTCGAGGCCGCTTTGTCCCGAGCCTCGGGCGTGAGTACTACTACAGTCGGAGGGAGGAGGCGGCGGGGGAGGTGGCGGGGGCGCCGCCCAGCCGCCCGCGGCGAGCATCGACGCGCCGCCGTACTGAGACATCATCATGCTGTACTGGTCGGCGGGAAAGAAGGGGGGAGGCATCGCGAAGCTCTGCCCGTTCAGCGATGGAGGAGGCACGCACATGTTCATCTGGGGAGTGATGGCCATGAGGGCCGGGATCTGGGGAGCACTCTGATGTTGATTGTCGAGAGGTGCGCTCAGCGTGGGTAGCAGGGCACGCGGAGGGGACGCCGCCCGCCGCCCGTTGTGGTGATCAGGCACCATCGGCTGCAGCTGGGGCCCGATGGGCGTGGGAAGGAGCGACTTGGGCGTGGGGAGGAGCGCCGGGGCCGGGGTTGGGGCCGGCGCCGGCGTCGGGGCGGTAACGGCGGGTTTGAGCGGGCTGCACTTGCCTGAGCGTGAGCGGCTGCGGGAGCGGGAGCGCGAGCGCGAGCGGGACCTGGAGGAGCGGCTGGAGCGGCTGCGGGAGGAGCGCGACGAGCTGTGCCGGCGGTGGCGGCGGGAGCGCGACCGCGACCGAGTGCGCGAGCGACGCCGCCGGTCGCGCGACCGAGAGCGCGAGCGCGACCGCCGCCCGCCGCGACGGTACCGCCCACCTCGCCCACGGTGACCTGCAACCAAACAACACTTATTTAAACCAATGATCATCTTTCTGCATTGTGTCTTAGCACGGACAAATTACACAATAACAAAGTGTAGCTACAAGATTCAGCTTCAGAGCGTTTTATTTTTCCCGTAAACCGTATTCTAGATTGAAGGAGCAAACAGTTCAGTTTTTTCTTATTTTGTGTATGTTTTGAGGGCAATCCTCAACAAAACTATTTTAATTTAATTTGCCGTAAGGCCATTGTAATGCCCCAGCGGGGCTCATGTTCTGGACGTTATTACCCCCTAAGACCTATAATACACATGAAACAATGAATAAATGAATATGAATATGAATAAACAATAAATAAAATTGCAATAATAAATTGTAATAGACAATGTTAATGTGTAAATGTACTCACGTCGTCCGCCCCCGCCTCCGCGTTCGGCTAACTCTTGCAGCTTCGGATTGACGACTTGTTTGGCTTCCTTCAACACAGACATTAGGTCACCGGCTTTGGCGGCGTTGGACGGAGTGAAGAATGTATAAGCTGTTCCAGTTTTGTTTGTTCGTCCAGTTCTTCCAATCCGATGCACATAGTCCTCAGAATTACTGGGGTAGTCAAAGTTGATGACGAACTTTACGTCATCAACATCTAAAATATATAAATATTTTAGTTATAGGTTTTCTAGAGTTATTAACAATTTTGCCATAGAGATTCGTAAGTAGTACATACCTAAGCCCCTAGCTGCAACATCTGTGGCTACAAGAATAGGCGATTTGCCACTACGGAAATCTGAAAATGGTAATGCAAGATTAGCTGATGAAATCTATGAAGGGTTAGATTGAACAATGTTAGTTAATAGGCAGTTTCCAAAATATCCACCCTCTTGAATTTTCCGCAGCATAAGTACTATAGATCCTGCTGTGGTGTGTCTTGTGTATCTTCTTTTTAAGTTTCTTGACAGACGAAGTTCCTGTGTTTGATACTTACAATCGAGATCAATTAGTATTCCATGAGTTGGTCTTGAATCTATCGCATGTTTCAGAACAAACCAGTGGGAAAATATATAAATAGATGTACATACATACCAAGAAATATACATTATATTTTCAACAAAAATAAGAAAAGCTACAAAGGGCCCATGTGTTTCATAGAGACAGTTATCACTCACTAAACTTATTCTTGTAATAAACTTACTAATGATCGAGTTTCCATCATCACGCAAACGCGATGTGATGGCACACAAAATGGGAAATTTGATTTCGAATGGGAGCCGCCTTTCAGCTCCTTGGCGAGGGACGATCGTCTCGCTCCTCGCCCGGAGCGGCGCGCGTCCCGTGCGACACGCGGACGGCGCGGGCTCGTGGCTCGCGAGAAGCGGCAAGGACCCGCGAGGCGGCGAGGCGGGGAGGCGGGCTGGCGGCCGTGCTGGCGAGGCGAGTGCCTCACTACTCTATGCCCGCCCCGAGAGGCAGAGGCCGGCGAGCGCGGCTGCCAACGGCGCGCCGCTAGGCCGCTCTCCGCCGCCGCCTGCACACGCAGACACTCATCAGGTCACTCTACATGCCATGCCACTATGCAACACCACACCCGCACAGGCTCGCATCATGAGTCCGACACCGCTTCTCGGCGATCCTCGTTACAAAATTACAATTTCCGATTAATAATCTTGTTGACATGAGTTTAGTGTTAAATAATTTAACTTATTTAGCGATTTTCAGATTGCAATAACATAAAAAAATAAAGTAAAAATATAATAATTTTGACCTCAACCATGTATTCATAGTTGCAACTTGCATGTATTGTAAATATCCTTACCTTGCAAAACCCAGTCACGTTCATTTTGTGATTTATCTCCATGGATGCATACCGCTGGCCACCTGTTACAGAAAATATATAGAAAATGACAATTTAAACCACAACTTTTACCATGAAATACAATTACCATGAAATAATGGAATACTGACCCATCTCTCTTCATCTTTCTCGTAATGTCATCAACTCTTCTTTTTGTCTCTATAAAAATAATGGTTTTATTTTCTTTCTCGGCCATTATTTCTTTTAGCAGTGTGCTCAGTTTGGTTTCTTTTTCATATTCCATACAGACATCAATAATTTGCAAAATATTGTGATTAGCAGCTAGAGAGAGTGAGCCAACATTGATCTGTTGGTAGTCTTTTAAAAATTCTGAAGCTAGAGTCTGAACTTCTCTGGGCCAAGTAGCAGACCACATGAGTGTTTGTCGGTCTGGTCTGATTTGTTCAATAATTTTTCTGATTTGTGGTTCAAAGCCCATGTCCAACATTCTGTCTGCTTCATCTAACACTAGGTAGGTGGTCCTCTTCAAGTTTGTTCTTCCACTCTCCAGGAAATCTAGTAGTCTTCCAGGTGTTGCAATAACTATCTCAACACCTGCATCCAAATCTCTCGCTTGGGGTCCTTTTGGAGCTCCACCAAACAGACATGTATTGTGAATTTTAGATGTGTTTGCAAACTTGTCACACACTTCTTGAATTTGTTGGGCTAACTCTCTCGTTGGGGCTAATACCAATGCTATAGGACCATCACCCCTGCTTGATTTAGGTTGGTTATTGATGTGTACAATTGCAGGTAAGATGTAAGATAATGTCTTTCCAGAGCCAGTTGAGGCAATTCCCACCATGTCATGTCCACTGAGGGCTATGGGCCAGCCCTGAGCTTGAATCGGTGTTGGTTTGGAAAATCCCATTTTATCAATTTCATCCATCACATAATCGGGGAAACCAGCTTCTTCAAATGTCAAAGTGGGTTTTGGAATATTACGACCTTTTAGAGTTATCTCGCTGGAACTTCTCCATGATTCAACATCTGAGTCAGATCTGCGCTCCACTTCAGCATGCGGCACATAAAATTCCTTCTTGAAAGGTTTTAGTCTGCTCATATCCCATTTGGGTTTCCTTAGATTAGCCCCAGGGTTGCTTCTCCGCCCACCGCCACCGAAGCCACCACCGCCGAACCCCCCGCCGCCGCGTCCTCCGCCCCTGTCCCCGCCGCCACCGCCGCCCGACCCGAGCCCGTGGCGTGGACTTCCACTACGGCTCCTGCTTCTGCTTCGGCTGCGACTACGACGCCTGTCCCGACTGCGGTCCCTAGCGTGCCATTTATACATTAGTAGGTACAAATAAAACGTAAAAGCAGCAAAACACCAAGCATGTTTGAGTAACCTTTACTTTTTGTGTGCTTACCTTCCGCGACCCATTGTGATATTGTTTCCTGGCAAATAAACCGCAAGAGCCTAATATGAGAATCACTATAATACGGATTTGATCACTTTATTCAACAGATTACGAGTGTAAAAAACATTATAGCTCGGTTCATTGACTTTTTCTTTCTCGGCAGAAAACAAAATGGCGATCGCTTCGTTTTGTTTGAGCCAAGGTTTGAGCAAACGAAACGAAGCTTGATTCTCCTGTAGGCTTGTTAAAAAAATATCGATACATCGATATATCGATATTATTTTTTCAATATATCGATATTTTTGAGCGATATTTAATAGTTCGATATATCGATGTATCGATATAAAATTCTAAGTATCGAAAAGGTACAAAAACCGATATTTTTTTCAGACCAATAAACATTTATAAGTTTTAGGATTAAAAAATCCCAAAAAGAAAATACTTTTTTTATACTATCATCTTTTAACATATTATATTTTATGTATTTTTTGTTTTTGGTCGACTTGATTTGCTGTTTTATAGTTTGGTTTTTAAGTTGGCAACTCTGTTAGTCAATTTCAATTTCAACAGCACGAATATTCTCTGTCAAGTCAAATCATACCGATATATCGATATATCGATATTTTTTAATAAAAATATCAATATCCATATCGATATTTTCAAAAAACATCGATACGATATATATCGATACTTTATTGCATTTCCGACATCCCTATTCTCCTGCTTGAGTCGTTTCGTTTCGTTTGCTTTTGCTCGCTTGCACAAGGCAAGGCACCTTGGAGGAAGAGTTTAACTTAAGAAAGAAATCATTCATTCACTTTCAGACAGAAAGATCCACAGATCACTAATATCCTAGAGGAGAGGATGGTCAAGGAAGGAAAGAAAAAAACCAGCCTATCTGTCTGTGGTTTGCCTGTGTTGTGCCAATCTGTGGTTGATCTGTGGTTGGAATCCATTTTCTGCGTTGTTGTGACATTTTGCATTTCGCTTAATTTTTTTAGAAATGCTTTGTGAAACGGATTTAAAAGCTTGAATCGCATGAATAATGTGATGAAAGACTTTCAGTGCTACTATCTGAAGTTTTGGAGACCTAATTCCAGTTTTCTGAAGTAGTACACGATGGGTTGAAAATTGTGATTGCTATCGGCTTATTCACCATTTTTCATGATATTATTGGTTCTAAGCTCCTTTTAGTTGCTACCACAATGGATCTGAATACTAATACTCCCGTGAACACAGCAGAATTTACAGAAACCTCATCAGAGGCCAAGTTCACCACATCTTGTAATAGCGATCAATTTTCCGTCATTCGCATTCCTGAAGATGGAGAAAAGTCCAGTAAACACTCCTCCAAAAAACAATCAAAAAGAAGAAAAAAGAGTTCTAATCATACTCGACCTCTTCCAAGAATCATAGTGAAGCCTCTGCCGCCTCCCCCACCGCCCGAGACCCGAGAATGGACGGCAGCTTTATCATACACTGAATGTAGTACAAGCAAGCCCTCTACAATGAGGGAGGTTTTAGCCAGTATTCCAGGTTTCAGCATAAAACCAAGAAAACGGAGTGGAAAAAAAATTTCAACAGCTGCTCAACTACAGCAATCGCGAGAAGGCTGCATTGACCTGGAGACCCCAGACTCCATACTAGTTAATACAAATATCAGGCAGCTACTCAACAAACACACGTTTTCTCTACTCCCCCCTCTATATCAATATAAATTAGGGCAGCTACTGCCTAGTGTGGATCGTCTGAGTCCAACAGGCCGTCTTAACTCATCTAGTCTCAATAATGAATTTTTCGCACGAGCCTGTCTTGAGTGGCAGACAAGTTTATCTGGTGGAGAACTCACACCAGAGAGTCAACAGAAAATGAAAGTGGAAGCTGAAAAAGAAAAAAGTAAAATAGATCCCTGGAAACTGAAACATTTTGAACCTATCTGGGGAGAGAAGTTGCGGAGAGAGAAATCTTCTTGTGGCTTGAACTCTGAAAGACCCTCTCTAAAGACAACAATTAAACTGAGGCCCACTGCTTCAATAACGAGCAGTAGCACTGTACCAAAAATTAAGAAAAGTAAATCTAGCAATAGCAAACGAATGCGGTCTGTCGGAGCTGTGACAAGGTCCTCCTCAAAGACTGATGATGTGCCTGATGAGGCTGCCAGTGTGAGCTCCAAATCAAGTGCACCCATTCCAGATTTACTCCCTCTCAAGCCACCTAAACTCAACAATCTAACCTATGAAGAGTTTCAACTGGATGGAAATTTCTCAGACACATCATCTGTCCAGCGAATGGATGAGTCTGTTGCTACGACACCTGTTGATCCTCTTCTACTGCCTGATGATCCGGAGCCCAACGATATGAAGCAAGAGCTAGATATAACTATTATTGTAGAAGAATCAAACTGCTCAAAAGACTATGAGGAAGACAAAGAGACAGAATTAGACAACCTTCAAATTTGCAAGCGAGTGAGTGATGATAATGAAGGATACAGTGTTGCTAAGAGAATTAAGTTTGAAGAGGATGATGATGTGGAAAACAGTTTATCACATCCTGATACAGGAAATATCAGCTATTCAGATGCTGATGTTCATTATGACAATGAACAGATCTGCACCAATGAGGAGCAATATGAACCTGAACAATCAGATACACATGAAAGTAACAAAATTATATATGATTGCAAAAGTGAATCTCCTGCACCAAGTTTGAATCATGAATCTAAGTCTACTAGCATCACTGATACAGAAGAGTTGACTGATGACACCAAACCAAAAGAAAATGACTTAGAAGATGTGGATAACAAGAATATAACTAAAATTAATGCATATACTCCAGAACATTTCAAAGCTGAATTGGAAGATAAGGAGCCGGTTCCAAAGCAATCACCTTCAGAACAGGAAAATACTTTTGAAATAAAGCAGACTGAAAGCCCCATACCACAAGCTGTTATTTTTAAGCATGAAATAAATGCTGTTAAAAATGATGATAAAGAAAGGATACCACAAAATACAAATCTAAATTATTATGAGGAACGATTTAAGGATGCAGAATCATTTATTTTGGAAACTGACCTTTCATCAATTCTTACAGCACACCAGCCACGTGAGTTCAGCAAAATATTAACAAAATATCAACTGGACAAAGTTTTGTTTAAATAATGTCTGACAACTTTTTTCTTTTCTCAGCAAACGAAGATGTTAAATATGTCCCTCATCCCAATCTAATGGAACTGTCTTCTTACATCAGTGAAGCAAGTGAGTGTAATTGTCAAATACAAAGTCTGTGGATAATTTAAATTTATAATCTGTCTGTAGATTTTTATGACTAAAAAAAATCATACTACCCTCAAAGCTTTATTTTCTGTATATTTGTAGTTGTCTTTACGAAAATTGTGTTCTGTGAATTAATTTGTTTTTTAGATGTGACTGCTGTTGTTACAATGCCATTGACGCAAAACTCTTCAATACCAGTTATGGAAGTAGCCAATACGCCAGTAAGTACCTTAAGTACCGACATGTTGTCTAGTTTCGAAGTTTTGTTTCAAAGTAACTTTCTGTAGTGAATCCAAGACTTAAACCTGCCTGATGAACCGACGTTAATGTAATTATCGCGGGAAGTCTATGCATGGAGAGAAGATTCTATGAGAAAAAGTATGAAGGTATAATGTCCAGCAGTGGACATAAACAGACTGTTGATGATTATGGTTTCCAATTAAATTATCAATTTTATTCAGCAAAATAAACATAAATTCTAATTGGTATGTACTTTTTTTTTATAGATGGTTTCATACCCAGATGAAAGCATGCAGGATGCCGCAAAACCTAAAAACTCTGCTGTTTCATGGAAAACTGAAAACGAATGGTCAAACAATGATAACGTCATAACACTCCACCCATTCTCAAACCTGAACACAGATAGTTCTAAATACGTAAGTGATGACTCCAAAACGAGTATGGACGATATTAATATGAATGATGAAAACTGTATGTATAAAGAAGATAGAGATGCTAACTTCAACATGGAATCATCAAACTCCTCGGAGAGCTGTCAGTCAATGAAGGAGACATTGAAACAAGAGCTAGAGCCGGTCACTAGTTTGGTATCTAGCACCACTATTACTAATCCCTCGGTGAATTCAACCACAATGACAAATGTGCGACCTTCTGGGAAAAAGTCCAAGTTGGGAAAAGATACAAATAGGTAAGTTTTGACACCTTACCTAAGGCCAAACTTTAATTTCAAGCCCTAGCATTCCAAATGAATTTGGGTCTTAAAGTTAAAAAACAATAGAAATATAATTTATAGCCGGTATGCAAATAAACACCCACATAACACAAAATAATAAGGCATGATCTTTTTTTTATTATTTAACTAGCTAATAGAACAAGCATATGACCCACCTGACGTTAAGTGGTAACCATTGCCTATAACAAAGCATTGCCTCGTAGATCACGCACGTCAGGAACGTGCCCTACGATGCACCTGCGTCCATCAACTTGAGGCACGTGCCAGTAATTTCACCGGCACCCACACACTTCAAACCGATACACAACAATGCTGCTTCACGGCAGAAATAGGCATGGTGGTAGTACTTCCCTGGACGAGCCCTTCACAAAGGGCTCTACTGCATCTAAGATAGCTGTTAGATATGCTGGTTATTTTTCTATTTTCAGAAGCCGCATGTCCAATAAAGTCCCGCCCGGCGCGGTGAACCTAGAACGCAGCTATCAAATCTGCCAAGCCGTTATACAGAACAGTCCTAACCGCGATGCGTTGCGTGGTCAGCTGCGACCCCCGCCAGCGTTGCTGACACGAGCTTCCCGGCCGCCGCGGCCGCACCCGCCGCCGCCGGTCCTGCTGCGACAGATGCCTGTCTCTCTCATGCAACACAACGAGGTATGCGTGCATCTTACTCTATCTGCACCTCCTCTACCTCTGCCATGTAGCATGGAACTTTAGTATAATGTATTTGCTCTCTCATTCACATTCCCGTGGTGCATCCTTAAAAAAAACTATTTACCATAAAATATCTTCTCGTTTCTTTTAAGTGCGTCTCGCTTCTTTCGTGTGGTTAGGAACAGTTATGTAGTTATTTTCGAACTTTTTAGGTCCAACGACATACCGGTTTCCTCACGATGTTTTCCTTCACCGTTTTAGAGTAGCATAGTGCACATACAGGTCTAGACAGAATAACTCGTTGGCGCTCAACCGGATTTGAACCCGCCGGTTCAAATCGCTGCCACTAGACCACTATAAAGACACAGTTTCCCTTCCCCTTCCCCTTTGTTGTTCGCCTGTCCATTACGTTCTTAAGAAATTGTGCCAAACTTCCGTCTTTGTTTTTAAATATAGCGACAGATATGAAGAATGCGTTGTTTTTTTTTTCCAGATAAATGAGAATAGACCAAACAATGTGGGCCAGTACATCCTTGTGCAAAGGACGCCAAATGTGGCGCCACGAGCGTCGAGTGCCCCCCCTGCTAACCAAAATTCTAATGTTGTAAGTAGTCATTCCATGGAATATCTCCTTGTTACAACACTTCAGTGAACTAAAAATATAAATTAGGTTTAGTCATCATCATCATCATCATCATTAGTCCGAAGATAATAGAGGATTATAGTAATAGAGGTCTTTTTGAAGGGCGTGTCTAGGGAAGTACTACAACCATGCTTGTTTCTGCCATGAAACAGCATCGCTGTTTCGGTTTGAAGGGTGTGGGTGCCTGTGATATTACTGGCACGTGAGGCTTAACATCTGTATGCCTCAAGTTGATGGACGCAAAGCAGTGCATCGTAAGGCACGTTCCTGACGTGCGTGACCTACGAGACAATGCTATGTTATAGGCGATAATTACCACTTATTTTATTTATATTTTGACGTTTTAACTTTGATCGACTTCTTTTTTTTGAGTTTTTTGTTATATTTCAGAGTGTTGCTCGCTGCAGAAGCGTAGGTGCCGACGACGCGTGTGTCTGCAATCTCCGCGCGATGATACTCTGCAAGAAGTGCGGTGCATTCTGCCACGACGATTGCATCGGTTCTGCCGAGCTCTGTCTCACCTGCTTGATTCGCTGACCTTACATTACCGCAATGCTCTTGCCATCAGGCTACGGCTTGATTCGAAGTCTGTGAAACGACGCTTTCACCAAACAATTTTGGTGTGACAGCAGCTGTAAACTACAGAGCCGAAATAGGCAGTAATCAAAGATTTTGAAAAATGTATTTATACTCATAATAATGTCGAGATTGACAATTTATTTGATAATATAAATCTACAAAATACAACAATCCGCCATGATAGCTTAAACACCGGTCAGAGCGAATTACGTCACGTTTACGTAAACGTCATTCTGATTTAGTACAAAAGCACCAATGTTTACTGTTGATATACAGAAACGTGACGTAATAACAGACGCCATGACACCAGCGAGCGTTTTGGCGTGAATTTGAAAATTTCAATTTAAATGTAATTTTATTGCACAAAAACCTTAATTTTCTACAGAAATATGATATATTTTAGACATAACAGATACTTCTGAATATGATAGAAGAGATTTTGAAAATTAGTCGTCAGGCCTATTGTTGGTGAAAAGAAAACTCTGGGTAGGAAACGTACGTCGGATTTTCTGTACAAGTAACTTCTGTCTGAAAATTTCGACCGACAATATAGTACCTTGATTAGATTTAAAAATTATTTATTACTATGATGTATCCAATATCATGTATAACCATCTGTTTAATCCTGTAATACTTTAGTACCTTATTGAATAATCGCTGTATCTAGAACGATTGGTATAATGTAGATGTGTGTTAATGGTTGTTAGGAATGGTGGTGCTATATGTCGACACCTGCAAGGAAAATCATTGTATCTCATTTTTAGCAACTTTACAGGAGAGCGAGTCAAAGTTTAAAAAAAATCCTGTAGGTTTTTATTATGACTTAAAGTAAATTATCTGTGATAATTTGAATCGCTAAGGGTTGATCTAAGGTATTATACATATATCTTACGACAAATCGCTCTTTTTCATGCTAATTTATGACTTACGATGATATGCCACAATGTTACGTAACACATATTGACATCGTAACTCAGACATACAATGTAATAATGTAAGTATCAATTTGCGTTCTAAAAGGAAAAAATTGTATGTCTGAGATACCATACAAAAAATGTTATTTTGTTTTATTTAGAGTTACGATTTCAAAGAAAAACTCAATAATAAATAAATATTATAGACAATTCACACAACACTATCTAGCCCCAAACTAAGCAGAGCTTGTACTATGGGAACCAGATAGTAATATGCATTTATTCTTATAATTTTTAATAGCAACTTAGTTTGAAATCGGTCTCCATAAACATAACAATTAATCAGAATCGGAGTTGTCTTTCTGCAGTGAACTATTTAAATGCAGCAAATAAAAACAAAAATATCGATACATTTCTGGAATTACATTACGATTGCACAAGCTCATGAAATCTTTGTATTTTGCTCCTGATAGCAGCAAAGGTGCGTTATAGGCCCTCGAAATGGTGTGGGACATCTCTTGATTGTTAATATTTTGAGCTCCCTTGGAAGTGTGACGAGTTGCTCGTTTTCCTTTTTGGCCAACTAGATCTAAAGTCATCTCTTTGTCACACAAATAATCATACTGAAAAGTGGAAACTTAACATATTGGGTTGATCCCTAGCACAGCGAATGTGCATAATTTTGCTCCATGAGACCTTTTCATTTTTTATATCGGTTTCCCAATTATTGTATTTCACTATAAGTTAATCCAATATAAGGTCTTGGTTGACTTCAGTTACAGCGTTTGGTTCACCGGTAGATTTTGCGCATCTTACCCATTACCCAGTGCTGGAATGTATATGGAACATTCCATATACATTCCAGCAGTGGGTAATTTGAGCGTAGAAAGAAAAACAAAGTGATATACATAATATACTACTTAACGTTAACTATTTTGTGTGACGAATCTAAGTACATGTAACATGTCTAAAGAGAAATAAAGATTATGATATGATTATACCACTTTGCTTTTCTTTCTACGCTCAATCAATGCATGCATTGCATCACCTTCTGTCCAACTTTGAAGTATTGGTGGTTTATGGTGATGTTCAGCGTTTTAGCCGCCTAATACGTACATTGCGAACACAATTCTACTTTTATTTTAGCCACCACAGCTGTCAGAATAAAAAATAAACTCCGTAAATCCCTCTTGAACCTTGTTCTTAATGAAATCGAACACAAAACTACTTATTTCATTCAATCCATTCCGTCCTATCGTTTCATTTCAAAAGTAGCAAGGTCCTTTATATTTACCCATGTCATAAATCGTACAATTATAAGCTGCTAGTTTTCTTTTGTAGTAAAATACTGAAACTTCAGATTGTGGAGTGTTCAGTATTTTTTGTAAGTCATAACAAGCAGTCACAACATGTGCGATATGGTCGCAAATGGACTGATTGACTTGATCTGGAATAGCATTCTTTCGCGCCCTGTTAGTGCTTCTCTGGTCGTAGGAAAAAGATCTCGTAGCAGATTTATCAATTTTTTAAATAGTGTCTGTACTCACAAATCACTTATCGAAAGGGTGTTCAGAAACATTGTCTTACAGGTACCTACGTAGTTCTTCCCCTACAAACAAATAATATTCGAGAGAACACTTACGTCAACTCGAAGCAATTGAGCTGGCAGTAACTTGTTTTTTTTTGAACTCTTCTAACATATCTGCTCACTTATTCCGTTTGTTTGTGAAGGTCGCCTATCTCCCAAAGTCTTTAAATATTAAATATCTATGATTTTCTGTAATAATTATATGTGTAATGCATTGGATGTAAAATTATTGAGTGTGATTTTAAACTAAACATGCGAACTATCACGAAGAAAATAATTGTAACTTAAGTTAACATCTATGAATTTACTTTCAGAAAAAATGTTTGGATATGAAAACATTGTAACTCTTGTTACAATTAATAGATCTATCAAGAATTGTTTAAAACAGACGAAGAAAATAAATGTATAATGTGTTGCAATTTTTTTACTGTTATTGTATTATTAACGGGCAAAAGTATTTTGTGTAATTTCAGATACCATTTTGTTAACTTCTGTGGGTCATTACTTACGATGTTTTTCCCCATTCTAAATCAATAACCAGAAGGGCTAGAGATACGAGTATCAGATTAAAAAATTGGGCTTCAAATGCTCAGCATGAATATGATTGTAACTCAATTCGGCTAAAAAGTGAGTTACAATGATTTTCCTTGCAGGTGTCGATGTATGAATGTAATGTGTAATACTTATCTAAAAATACATGTATTCACCAGATAGTGTTTAACTTGCTTAGCGGTATCGCAAGCATACAAAATACTACTGTGTCACGTGGTGCTCTCGTCAAATCTGTATAACTTCACCTACATTACATCGCATTCTTTAGCATCGCTCATTTTAAATTATATTTATTGGCCAGTCCATTTATCGAAGTCATCTCATTACATTGTTCCTAAATGTATGAGATTAACCGCTTAAGAGTTTAAGCGTGCGAATGTAGCTCCAGCCGCAAATGAAAGGTACCCTTTCTAGCTCAATAAGCCTTTTTTGTCTCCAAGACAATATTTTTATCGATTTAAGATTTTAGCACCAAGTTTTTTTCTAAGGTGATGCAGAAAGAATTGTAATAATTTTAGTGTTTTGATATACACATGCTGTGAAACTGAACACATGGTTCTGTGTTAAGCTTTTTCGTTTGTAGTTCTTTTGTTCAGGGTTTGACTATTTTCCGTTATTGGAAAAGATATCATTTTATTTCCACTTACTCTCGTATTTATATGTAAATCAGGATTTTTGTTGTAATCTTTACTTGTTTAAATTCAAACGAAATGGATTTACGTGTTAGGTATAGTTGTTAAGGTAGGATATATTTTGCCATTATTATTTGTATAATTAACGATCATCACAATTATTATTTAAATTATAATAAGTTAGTTTAGTTGCTTCACGGCGGCACCATCTACTTTTTCATCTATAGATTTTAAGCGTATGTACATAGTATTTATAATAAGAAGGCTGATTATGCTGATTGGCTAGGCGCTATCGCGTAGGTATACAGAAAATTGCTTCATGTTATTATTTTCTTTAAAAAGTAATGTATACCTGCTCTAATATGACTTAAAGTATAATATTTATAGTTATTATTATGTTTTAGTATCTTTCTAAGGAAAGCTTTCTTTTCAGAATGTGAATAAATCCAAAAATGTATCGATTTATCCATCAAGCTTTGAATACTTATCTATAGACCTATTCTTCTGATCAATTGCATATTGCCGGTAGATATACATAACCTAAGCATTAATCATTAAAGGTATCACAATATAAATAACTATTTGATAACCACTTACATACATAAATAACTAGGTACTTTGTCTAGAATAAACGCAATGATTGCGTCACTGTTTTTGAATCTTTGAAATACGAGGAAGTAATGAGTAGAAATAGATGTTTAAAGTTTGCTCATCTTGCAATTGTAAATTATTTATGTACAAGTAATAACTAGCATGAGCAAAGGCACGATCGAGACCTACAGTCCTACACTGCCGTGATTCCAGACACAAGATTTTGTATTGTGTCTCGAAAGACGAGGGTATAAAAACGCAATGATGACAGTATTCGAAGTGAATTTGAGTGTCACAGAATAGTACATTGTTCACCGAGAGGAGAAAGTGACTGATTACCGTTGAGGGTGTCGTTTGAAGCCCGAGCCGTAGGCGAGGGCTTTAAAACACCCGAGATCGGGAATCGCAGTTTCTCTCGAGTGATACATAGTGCTTTATACTACACCTACAAGGAAAATAAATTCTACGAAAACTGAATCCTCAAACAAACACACAAATTGGAAATGGCGTCTGCAATTTTCACATGTTCTTTTTTTAAATTGTTTATCCTGCCGCCGCAAGGTCGCACTGCCAGCCCGACACCATCCAACACACAGGTAGTGGGCTAGTGGCCAGTGTCATTTTGCGAACTTTGAGATAAAAACTCACTGTAAAAACTTTTTGGCTTACCCAAAATAAAAAATAAAAAATACGGGTTGCACTCCGGGAGTGCCGGCAGAAGTGAAAACTTGATTATTAACGTTGAGCATGTTTGATATTTTGGAATGGTTAGGGGGGGCTTGTTTGTTATTTGGCACGCTGTAACATACACGAACATTCGCGCAAGCGCCCTGCGCTGCCTAAACGAAACAGTAGGCCCAGGCATACATTTTCGCCGCGCCGTAGAGAGGGGATAGCTGTCTACTCTCCATCCGTCTTACGCTTTTTCGATCAGGTCACGTGTCCTGACGCGCTGACGCGAGTTTAAGATTTTATACCCATTACAGAAAAAGTGCTCAACGCCGCTAAAGAAGTTTTCACTTCAAAAACCACGAAAACACAAGAAATGGATTTTCATACACTTCTCTCCCGCTCAGATGCGTTTTCACCCCGCATATTTGTTCGATATGCAATGACGTACTTTCTACCGTAAATTTGATAAAGTATCAATGTACTTTCCAAGCAGGTGTAGTATAAACTTGATTATTATTATTCTTTTCCTTGAAAGATTTTTTTGTTAACATTTATCCGAGACCGAGTAAACACTTGGTCAAACAAAAATAAATTTTGATGCTAATTTTTATATGAGTACCTACTTGATTTTGTATTCAATCAAAGAAAAGTTTGATTAAAATCTTATGTAATCAAAAATAATCACGTTGTTATTTATTGGTATCTTGTTTCTTTAGTATTACGAACTTCTATAATAAAACTATGTTCTAAATACAAATTAATTTATTATTTCAGCTAACACGTCTTACCTTTGCCTTCAAGAATGTAGGACGTGTGTATAGATAAATGGTTGCCTAAACCTAAACCTACACCCCTGCAAAGTTTATCTTTCAAAATTATTTTGTTTTGCTTTGGTTATGTTTAATAGATCATCATCATCAGACACTAGTTCTATTTATCTGGAAACCAACTTACTTGGCTATTATATTTATCTTGTGAGGAAACCGGCATGTCGTAGAATCTGAAATGTTCGAAATAATGTGTCCCCGAAATAATAAAGGCACGTTTAGAAAATTGTTTGGCACGTCTTTTAAGTAGAAAACGGTACATGAGCTCGAAACAGGTTGCAAAATAGTAACCGCCTATAAAATGGGAACGAAGGGGTAGTCAGAGGTACGGCCGCAATATTACCTACCGGCAGATTTTATTTTCACGTATACAGTAAGTACTAAGTACCTACCTACTGGAGAGTTTGATAGTCGTTTGCAACATAGACAATGAGAGGAACAGTCGACGTGCCATACCGACCGACCAACACCAACACACGGATCTGCACTGCAGCAGTAAGCCAGTGCCAGGGTTGGCAGGGTTCCATGTTCCATGGCACAGAACAATACTACTCTCATGGTTTTCATGAGCGATCCTTTCTTTCTTTTTTTAATGGCATCTGTCCATTTGAGTCCTCGTTGAGTTGAGAATAATTTCAAGTCAGTCATGTGATCATGTCATATCAAATGTCTGTTCATCCGTACTTGTCAATGTCAGTCAACCACAGCCAGTCAGTGCAATCACATATATATTTTCTTAAGGCAGACAGTCAAACATACACGCCACCACACGCTACAAGAAGCCACCTCTAACCTTACAATAAGGCCAACGAAAAGCCACCGAAAGGCCACATGGAAGGCATTCGGGGCAAAGCCACGAGACTCGCGAGTTGTAGCTCGCGAAATTGAGGCCAAAAAAAAGAACGAGAAGTTCGATTCTTATCCGCACTTCCCACCTTCCCACCACGTTCCCACCGGATGGTTGAAGAAGTAGTGTAGACGACCCGATTGATTGATGCTGTCAGTTGTCACTTGATTTGACTGTGCGTCACTCACGTCACGGCTGTCAGTCCTGTCACTATATTCAATAGCAGGCAGGCAGACAGATCAGTCAGCTCAGTTTAGGGATGTCAGAAATGCAATAAAGTATCGAAATATATCGTATCGATGTTTTTTGAAAATATCAATATCGATATTGATATTTTTATTAAAAAATATCGATATATCGATATATCGGTATGATTTGACTTGACAGAGAATATTCGTGCTGTTGAAATTGAAATTGACTAACAGAGTTGCCAACTTAAAAACCAAACTATAAAACAGCAAATCAAGTGGACCAAAAACAAAAAATACATAAAATATAATTTGTTAAAAGATGTTAGTATAAAAAAAGTATTTTCTTTTTGGGATTTTTTAATCTTAAAACTTATAAATGTTTATTGGTCTGAAAAAAATATCGGTTTTTATACCTTTTCGATACTTAGAATTTTATATCGATACATCGATATATCGAACTATTAAATATCGCTCAAAAATATCGATATATTGAAAAAATAATATCGATATATAGCCTAGCTCAGTAGTCAGTTTCATTCAGTCAGTTTCTTTTGTGGATGTGCGCGAGTGTGTTGATTTGCTTCCCGCACAAGAAGTAAATAATTGCCGCTACTATGTAGAATTTCTGTTTTGTTTCTACAAGATTCCTATTCTGTCGAATTCTTAAAATGTCTACTGTTTTACTAGCTGTTGTTGCAGTTATTCTATGTATTCTCTTTCGAATACTGAACGTTAACAGCCAGCCCCAAAAACCAGTGATTTACGGAAAGGATAGAGGATTTATTGAAAATATCTTGTTCATATCACCTTTTCTCAGCGAACCGTGAGTATTTAATTACTTTCATCTTAAAATCTATTTACATGATAGAGAGGCTGCGCGCCGCCTCCATAGTAACCAACAGTCGCCAGAACAGAAGATTCATGATGATGTCATAGCACAGTATCTCGTGAATCATAAATTCGCGGCTTAGCCATATCTGGAGTAGTTTTACTCTATAATACTGATTTCGTATGTATTTCTTCAAACACTGCCCTTCTGTAAGATTTGCAATGTTTGCCAAAACAAACAAACCCTTGTTGTAGTACCTACTCAAAATTAACTCAATCAATTTTTTTTAATGGGAGGCCATGATATAAATATTATATCGGTCATAAAACTAATACTTATTATATTATATATAACTGTGAGTATAATAGTTTTACTTATTATTAGCAAAAAATAAATATTTTCCCATTAGTCAAGCGTCTCACCCAATATGTTCGTGTTTTGAAAAGTTTATTGTTTTAATTTTTACAGTTACATACCAACACGATTATGGGGCTTCAGTGGGCATGTGCAAACAATTCTCCACAGCCTGATTGGGCGAGTCAGATGCCCCTGGCCGATTGGTGGTCGTATATCTCTAGTGCTGCCTGATAAGTCCACACTCACCTATGATCTGTATGAACCGGTTGGATCAGAACATGAAGGTAAGGAACTAAGTTGAAGTACAGTTTTGTGTGGTCCCCGGAAGAATGAACAGGATGACCTTTTGAATGAGCCATAATATATGGTTATGATTAAAAAAGAGGTTTTGTGCTGAGAGTACCTTGTTAAAAACACTTACCTCTTTGGCACTTACTTAGTTTTTGGTTACAAACATATTATGCAGTACTCAAGTTTTAGTGTCCCTTATCTAAAACGAAAATGGTCCAATATTGTTTATTGCCTTATGAGATTATTCATGCAATCTATATTTAAAAGACAAATGATTGAATCATAGCTACAGATTTACATACCTATTTATAAAAACTGGTATGTATAAAAACTACCTCAAAACTGGTAAGAACTGAATATTCCAATTTTGAATTTGTAAATATGGAAACAAAAACCTTACTCTCTACAAAACCTTACAATCAGGTAATGACTCATTACCCTACGAATAATACATGAAATACATAACAAGAGCTATAAAAAATGTTTATCAATATACAAATATGTTGATGGCGGGCCCTTTTTGCGTGATGCTTAACACGACGACGTGTTGTTCGAACTTTTTTAGCGTCTACGACACGCCGCCGCGCCGGTTTCCTCACGATGTATTTCTTGACCGTTTGAGAATATAGTACCTATAGGCATAGTGCACATAAATTTTTCGACAGAAAAACTCATTGGTACACCACAGGATTTGAACCCATGACCTTAGAATCGGAAGGTGGGGCCGCTACTAGACCACCAGTGCTCAAAAACTCAAAACTTACTGATGATCGAACTGACCGGTGGGTGGTCGGTCCATAGGGTTCCCACCCAATGGTCTCAATAAAAAATGTATCAAGGTGGCACCTAATTCGATCCTAAATCTGATAGTTTGATCTATATAAACTATTTTTTTTATTCTATGTACCAAAAATACATTCAGTAAAATAAGCGAATATCACGGAAACACGGCTCTACAATCATGTGTGCTAATGGTGTGCAATATTTCCTAGAGATTTTCCATGACTTTCCCTTTCCGTGTAGGTAGAAAGTTATTTCATTCGGTTATACATCTCGTTGGACTTACCTACCTAAAGGGTTAGGTATATGTTTTTTTGGTCTTACGACTTAGTTTGGTATAATTTTCTGTGCTGAACTACGAAGTCACTGAAACTGTTTGTAGGTAGGTACTAGGTACCTTATCAAAGTCAGCGCATGTTTGGTTTTTAGGGTTCCGTAGCCAAATGGCAAAAACGGAACCCTTAAAGATTCGTCATGTCTGTCTGTCTGTCTGTCCGTCCGTCCGTGTCACAGCCATTTTACTCCGAAACCGTAAGAGCTAGACTGATGAAACTTGGTGAGTAGATGTATTCTGTGAACCGCATTAAGGTTTTTACACAAAAATAGAAAAAAAACTATAAATTTTGGGGGTCCTTGATGTTATACTTGAAACTGAAACTCAAAAAAATTTTTTTCATCGAACCCATACGTGTGGGGTATCTATGGATAGGTCTTTAAAAATGATGTTGAGGTTTCTTATATCGTTTTTTTCTAAACTGAATAGGTTGCGCGAGAGACCTTCCAAAGTGGAAAAAAGTTGGTCCCCCTCCCTCTAACTTCTAAAATAAGAGAATGATAAAACTAGAAAAAATATATGTTGTACATTACTATGCAAACTTTCAACGATATTTGGTTTGAACGAGATCTAGTCGGTAGTTTTTTTTTATACGTCATAAATCGTAGACCGCAACTTGATGCTACGGAACCCTTCATGGGCGAGTCCGACTCGCACTTAGCTGCTTTTTTTAATATTTTACTATGATCATCGTACCTCAAAAACTAGCCTAACTAACAATAGTTTCGGAATGTACTAACGAAGCCCTTTCGTATGACTTTATTAAGACCAGATTATGACCTACATTAGTGTGACCCTGATAGCTCAAAAACCTCTTGACCCATTTAACACGTAACCTTCACCAAAGACCGACCGAAATATTGATAGTAACCTGTCTTCTTACCATATTTTATGTAGGTCGTATAAAAAGTTTGACTGTTATTGCTCGGTCGGGCAAACAAGCGTTGCGGCGCGGGACATCGTCGTCTATTGGCCTAAGTGTTTGAAGAATTTTCGCTAGCTTCGCTCGATCAACTATTTTGTCATTACGAAATGAACTTGAGTGGGCGGGCGTAGATATCGATCTGTTCAATAATTAGTTTTGCTCCCTGTCCCTGATGTGATGATTGATGGGAGGGAGTGTTTGTGCGTATCGGTATGTCTTAGCAATGAAATATTCGGGAGTTCCGAAATAAATAATGGGTCTCACCTCTAAGCTTGTTACCGCTTAGACCGAATACAGTAGGGGGAACGTAGAGTCAGCGCCCAGTCCAAAGTGCCAACTGCAGAATATCCAAAGCATTTTCTGTAATGTAGGTAGAATTTAAAGTCGAGTCGAGTATGTTCGAGAATAACAACAAGACTTTCTAAAAATATAATCAGGCAGGTTCCGTTCCAATATAGTTAATTTCGATAAAACCGAACATAAACGTGTTTTTACCTAACAGGAAAATGGGAGGAAATTATAATTATGTTACAAAGGCTTAATTACGTATAGCAGTATGTTTGTAGGCACCTACGCAAAACCTATTTACAGGCATGATGTTTGCATTGTCAAAATATAATAATTCGATGTATGCCTCATGTCCTCATGTCTTTCCTGTGGGTAGGTTAGGGTGACTTAAGTTTAGAATGAAGCTGGGCAAACCTACTCCTCTAAAATAATGCTACAGCGTCACTAAAATATTGTTCATGTCTTTGTATAAAATATCATCTTCTTCTTCTTATCGTGTCACAGATTCTTTCGAACCAAGCGTGGTGAAAGGATTTTAAGTGCGCCTCAAAGAGGCTCCTTTCGTGCACTTGACTCATATTTTCGAACTTTTTATGTTCTACGATATGCCGGTTTCCTCACGATGTTTTTCCTTCACCGTTTGAGAGCAATGGTATTGTTTATAAATTTTTGAGAATTTAAACTCATTGGTACTCGACTGGATTTGAACCCACGACCTTAGGATCGGATGGCAGGGCCGCTGCCACTAGGCCACCAGCGCTCTTAAAATCATCTAATCAAATCAAATCAAGAGTATGTTTAATCAGTAGGGTTGCAAGAATCACTTTGAAACGTCTTAAAGCTTTGGTGAGTCGAGGTGCCAGTTCCACGCGATCAAGCCTAGAAGAATCTACAACAGATAATATATGTCTATTTACTTACTTACCCTTTACCCTATGTCCATGAATCCACCTACCGTGATCGACCCTTTGCGTAATATATAAACGTAAAGTATCTATGTTGTATGAGTATACACCTACTTTTAATGTATCTACTTTTAAATATCTACTTTGAAATCGTAAGTATCTAGTTCCGGGACCTTGAATTTTCTTTAAATATAGATGTTATTTTCTTTATTTGCAGATGATGTGACCGTTGCCATCTGCCCCGGCATAGGTAACACCTCGGAGAGTGTTTACATTCGCACATACGTGCACTACTCGCAATGCCATGGCTACAGATGCGCGGTGCTCAACCATATCGGCGCACTGAACAGTGTGCCGGTTACCGGCAACAGGATATTCTCGTATGGTGAGTCATTTGTACTTCATTGTGTCATCAGCGGCTTGGATTACTTCATCACCTGCTGAGATTCCATGACGATTCCATGCAAATCATATGTACCTTCGAAATGTGCTTTACTGTGCAGATCTTTGAGAGTTCATCCTCAAACCTTGCCTACCTGCACAATGTGCTTTACTGTGCAGATTTTTGAGAGTTCGTCCTCAAACCTTGCCTACCTGCGCAATGTGCTTTACTGTGCAGATTTTTGAGAGTTCGTCCTCAAACCTTGCCTACCTGCGCAATGTGCTTTACTGTGCAGATTTTTGAGAGTTCGTCCTCAAACCTTGCCTACCTGCGCAATGTGCTTTACTGTGCAGATTTTTGAGAGTTCATCCTCAAACCTTGCCTACCTGCGCAATGTGCTTTACTGTGCAGATTTTTGAGAGTTCGTCCTCAAACCTTGCCTACCTGCGCAATGTGCTTTACTGTGCAGATTTTTGAGAGTTCGTCCTCAAACCTTGCCTACCTGTGCAATGTGCTTTACTGTGCAGATTTTTGAGAGTTCATCCTCAAACCTTGCCTACCTGCGCAATGTGCTTTACTGTGCAGATTTTTGAGAGTTCATCCTCAAACCTTGCCTACCTGCGCAATGTGCTTTACTGTGCAGATCTTTGAGAGTTAATCTTCAACCTTGGAACCAGAGTGGTCCGGGGCGCTCCGTTTGGTTTCAAAAGAAAACTTCCCGATGCGAACCCTCTTCAATTTCTACGATATTATCGATGATAGGTCTCTATAATTCCAGTGTATTTTCGAGTCGAGGTAATGTGCGCAGGTGCTCTGCATACGTAGAGCGAGCATCTGTGCTTAAGAAAATTAAGAAAAAGAAAGAAGAGAGTTTATTTTTCTTATGAAATAGAAAAAAAGCTGTGCTTAAGAAAATGCAATGAAGAGCAAAAAAATAATGAATGATTGGCATTGTTGAGTTACGATTTTATCGTGAACGCAATCTCTAGAGACAACTGGCAACCATTCCATTCTGGAACTCGTATGATTATTATCAATTTATGAGTCACGTTGTAGGTAGAATATCTATTTCCAATAAATATTGTACTATCGATGTATTCGTATTGTTATTCAGTCTAGCTGGGACAGCCAATTCATATGCAGACGATTTACATAATAGGTACGCCTGCCTATGCATACATTTTGATGTATAAAAATAATATGCAAATTTTTGATAACTGCTCAATCTGCTTCGCATAGGGGCACGAATAATATAAAGGTTGGCTGTATGCTGTTTTATACAGACAGTCATAGGGGTTTTGTATTTAGGCATGACCGGTTTTCTTATCAGAAAACTACATTCTATACCCGTGGTACCTTATTATTTTATAGGTATTGTTTTTAGAGCCTATCATAATATATCATACATAGTGTATAGGCTTCTGTATGAAAAAACAAATAGTGTAGATTTTACCAATTCGGTAGCACTCAATCTGCACCCAACGTTCCTGAATAACCTCAGTTTATATAGAGCACAAACGACGAGCACTCAAGGTATTGCATCTTCTAATAATGGAATTGCATTAAACATTTGAATGTGGCCTACATAAGTATAAAAGTATAGCTATCTCTTCATACTTTTATCATTTTCTGCTTTCACAAGCATGATTCTCAAGTCTAGAATCTTAGATAAGAGAACGCCGATGCAGAGATAATGCTAATTAAATTGATATGTACTTGAATCTTGCCGTTTTGCGAGGTGGTGATAGCCTTACTGCTGACGTCAGTCTGTAAATTCTGTAATGTCTGTACTTGTATACATATGGCATGAGTCAAAGTGTTTCTTTATTCGATCGATTCAGACGATGGCAACGGTTATTTTATTGACTGTCGGTACACTAGTATCAGGAAGCTTTCAGGCTGGTCTGAGAGTCTCAGGATTGTGTGTTTATGCTCTTGTTAATCCGAAACTAAATGCTCTGATATCAATGACGTTTTTTGAGTCAGAAATTTGATAATATTTGAAACGAATCGTTGTAGTCGTTTTTATTGTAAATACTTGATATTCATGAATTCTGAACCCCAGTTTTGTTGCTGAAAATTTAATTTATCTCTAACAGCCCACACTCAGACTTGGTTAATGGCTACTTAAATCGCTTCTTAAAAAGAGTAAGAGTAGACAAACTAGAGTCCATACAGGATCGCAGTATATTAAAAGATCCAGGATACTTTTATCTAGAGAGTTTATGGCCAGGTTATGATGATGGCTAGCATAGGATAAAGAGGATTATGAAATATGACCAAACCATATTCATAGTGAGTTCGTGCTTAGGAAATTATCTGATCCGACCATCTGGCTGGTCTACGATCAGGGCGTCGATTCCAGCAACACAAATCATTCAAGCGATCGCGTAAATCGATGTGAGTTGTCAAATTTTGCTAGAAAAATTTGAAAATGGAACTCGGATTCAGTGATCACTCAATTGAGCCGTGTTGCTGGAATCGACGCCCTGATTGGGAACCGCACATTCATGCTTATAAAACTATGTATACCTACTTACCTTAAGCATAGCATTGATTATTTTCTTTACTTTTCAACCTTCATTCGTTAGTAAGTACATCTTGTTTCAATGTCTTCGATTGGTTCAATCTTGTTTGACTTGACCTAAGTTTTGCAGGTCTGTTTGCTAAAGGCATTGGTTTTTATGCTCATGTAATTAAAATTATGAGCCTTATTATTATTTTTATTACAATTTTTACAATACAAATTTACAATTACAATAAACTTGAAAGAGATGATAAAATCGCTGTTGGAAGAAAGCATGAAAGCAGGCCTATCCATGAACCAAACCAAAACAAAATTACTCACAAACGCTGAACCAATAACCATCAATATCAACAATCAACCACTCGAATATGTGTCAGAATATGTATACCTTGGACAGATAATCTCTCACAAAGACCAAACAACCAAAGAAATCAATAGGAGAACAGCAAACGGATGGAAAAGGTACTGGTCCTTAAAGGAAATTGTAAAATCCAAGGAGTTAAGCATGCAAACAAAAAGTAGAGTCTTCAACACTTGCATACTTCCAGTCATCACCTATGGTTGCGAAACTTGGGCGCTCACCAAACATCACAGAGAAAAGTTGAAACACTGTCAGAGAGCCATGGAGAGAAGTTTAACGGGAATAAAAAAGATGGACAAAATAAGAAGTAGCATAATTAGGGAAAAAACAAAAGTAGTGGATTTAATTACCCGGATAGACCAACAGAAGTGGAGATGGACAGGACACATGATCCGAGATCCCCAGGAAAAATGGTCGAAGAGTGTCACTGATTGGTATCCCAGAGATGGCAAGCGTAGTAGAGGTCATCAGCACACAAGGTGGGAAGATGACTTGAAGCTAACAGCTGGTCATTTATGGAAAAGAGTGGCACGGGACAGAGCACAGTGGAAGGGGTTAGAGGAGGCCTATGCCACGAGGCACACCGAGCTGCGGGACATCTTATAAATAATTAACTTACAATAACAATGTATATTTAGACTCGTAGTTTGGAATAAATGGCTTATTTATTTATTTATTATTATTTTTATTTATATTGATACCGAAGTTGTAGATCGACTTTCGTTTCAAATCAGTGGCATTTTGAATGTACCTCTATCTCATTCATACATTATGTATGTAGGCTGCGCTTCTCACTCTGTGGTGTCCGTAGGTAATTTATGTGAAAGTGTGTGATTGTGAAGCCATTATCCGCGCTCTATTGTGGACCTACTCATTATTACCTTAACCTACCATTACCACAAACAACAGCACAAAAGGGTGTGGGTGCTGGTGAAATTACTAGCACGTGAGGCTGAACATCTGTATGCCTCAAGTTGATGGACGTTGAGAATCTAGAGTGCATCGTAGAGTACCTACGAGGCATTGCGAGGTTTACCACTTCAGGTGGACCATTATGCTTGTTCCATCAGCTAGATATATGTATGTATTTAAAAAAAATATCTTTAGGTCCCTAGGAGATGTTATGCTCCCGAAAATAATTGGACTTATGCTTTATTAAAGAAGAAGAATAACTTATAGAACTTAAGCTGTATATTGGTACTTGTTCTTTAATTTATTCTGTTATCATGCTCTTTCTGCCGTTCTACCTCGTCATAGACCAAACGTAGGTTGTCTCAAGAAAATAGCCCTCTTTTCGTTCGGTGTTAATGATATATTTTGTTTCAGGCCACACCGATGACTACAATTACATGGTAGAGAATCTCCTTGATCGTTACCCTAACACAAAGCTGATCCTGGTCGGTTTCAGTCTTGGAGGTAACCTCATTACGAAGTATCTAGGCGAGGAACGGAAGAGATCTACGAACATAATAGGAGGCATTTCCATATGTCAGGGATACAACGCTATTGAGTAAGTATTGTTTTGTTGGTTCAATGAATAATTTTTAATTATTGGTATAATGTGTTATTTTAATTGTTAGTACTTACCAATCATCATCATCTCAGCCCGTTTGCACCTACTGCTGAGTATAGGCCTCCTATTTATTGCGCCACTCTTTCCGATCCCTCGCGAGTCTCGTTTTCTCATTCCCAGCACTCGCAACAATGTCGTTCGACCAACGGGCGGGTGTTCTGCCTCTAGGTCTTCGAGCATCCCTTGGCCACCATTTTGTAGGCGCCTTCGTCCATCTCCCGTCGTCCCTTCTTGCCAAGTGCCCTGTCCACTTCAGTTCTACGATTCGCGTACCCAATACAATTTTTCGTGAAAAAAACTGACTTGCCACGACGTTACCCATGCAGGTACAAGCACAAACTAGTACTGCCTTGTTCTAAGTTAAAAATACACAGTTCCGGTCCAACAACAATGGCATCAAAAATTTATAATAAAATCCCCGAACAAATTAAAAATCTAGAAAAGGATAGGACATTTGAATGTAAATTAAAGGACTTATTGATAAAAAAATGCTATTATAATTTAAATGACTTTTTCAATGATACATTGCCTGCGTTATAATAATAATTTAATTGACTTCAATAGAACACTAACAACTAGCTTTTAATTTATCTACTTTTTCAGACTTCGGCCCGCTTCCACTCCAAATATTGCTATGCTCTAAAGATAAGGGCCTGTTATGTATTTACCATTTTTTACTTTAAGACCTCACCATGTAACATAATAATTGCAATAAATAATATGAGTATGAGTATGAGTATGAGTACATCCACGACCTTTGTCCGACGTCGAATCTCGACATTGGGTACGTGGTCCAGAAGTGATATTCCGAGCATGGCGCGCTCCATTGCCCGTTGTGCTAATTAGATCCTATGTATGTGTTCCTTGTTGTTATCAACACATATCTACCAAAATGTTTTCAAATTTATCTTTTAACATTTGAACTATGGAAACTTGTTGAGATATAAGTAGGTGGTACCTAAATTCGCAATCAAGACGCGTAGTAGGAAGTCTACTGTTACTGTTAGATAAATAAGTTAATATTATAATTCGAAGAGTTTATGTCGATTTAAAAAAACAAATTCCTTGCTACTGTTTCGCAGCCTTGAATGTAAATTATCATACGAGTTCGATAAAGCCTTCAGCTTGATATGTAAGTATAGTGCTTTGTGGGAATCGAGCACTGTCTCCTACTTTCCCACAAATATAATAGTTTGATAATTACAAAATTGTAGTGCATGCCAATGTGACCTTGTTTCACCAAGTAGGTACGATGGTGAAACAATAGATATAGATACCTATACTATTCCAGAGTTCGTTGTGAAATAATATAGGTGAGATAGATATATCTCGCGATCTAGCTGTGTAAAGTAATGCGGCTTAGTTAGCTGAACTTGGGCAGAAACTAGTTTTATCGAAGAAAGTGATTGGCATTTGCATTTGGCGGTCAATGATCTTTGCATTATAAGTCTAACTCGTTCGAGGAATATTTTTCTCGAAACACAAAGGTACAAAAAGTTATAATATGGTGGTAGGTAGGTAGGTACCTACTTGCTTTCTCATTGCGATTTTTTTAACCTTTGAACCTTTATGATTATGGTACCGGATAAGAATAATCACTTCCATGCTCCAAAAATATATTATTTGGAAGAGATCGAAAATAGCACAAAGAGAAGACCATCTTGAGTTTGATGCATGTGCCAAAAACAACAGCGGATGTTAGATAGCGATATACCCTTTGCCTTACCTGCCGACGAAGATAATGATGCTATAATACCTACTTTAGATTGTAGTTCGTTCTACGATTCTACGTGAATCATAATAGGCAGACATCATAATTGGATTAAGTCCTATTAAAACTGAGTAATAGATTATATAAATTACTTTATCATAAAGTCACCACAACAGCCCACTTTGATCCGATATTAGAATTTTAGATGAATGCGAAATTTTTTAAAGAAATATTTTTTTCATTGATCGAAAATGTATTATTTAACAAGTATTTTATTGAAATACAATTTAAAAGACATTAGTTTCTTGTCTGTAAGTTACAGAGTCATTAGGGTGGCCAGGTTACCCGGTCATTGACTCCTTGCGTGACGTATTGGGGCGGATGGCCCCGGAACGATTGTTCGGCCACCCTACGCATATTCCGCGGCCTGATTATTTTCTTCCCTCCCTAACTTGACGTGAATGACCGTTTCTCGCGATTGTAGCTAAACCTAAGTTTTACATATTGAGCGGAGCTACCGTCCATCCAATTCGTTAAACTGAAAAAATGTTGGGTATTAACTTTAGGTACTAACATTTCCTAAAACGTCGCGATCGGGTGTAATTTTCTCTCTGAAATTTCTCCCACGCATCGGATGCAAAGCTCAAGAGAAAAATATAAATTTGACTTTCAGAACAAACTAAAGTCAACTTTGTTGGTGACCGAGACCGATTAATTATTAGAGTCAACTGCCGTTATCGATTAGTTATAGTCATCCGTTTGATGATATTGTTAGCTAACAAATCACATATTTTGTCCCAGCACAATGGTATACTTGCTTCAATGGCAGAACTTCCGGCGTTTCTACCTGTACATAATGACTGATAACTACCGCAACATCATCACCCGCCACAAGGGGAAGCTGCTGAGTCCAGAAATAAAGAACAGATACTCGCTGGACGAGAAGATGATTGTTTCAGCTGGTACGCTGCCGGACTTGGATGAGGCTTATTCGCGGTAAGTTACTATTAGAGACGCACAAGTTTATCATGCGCACTTGATGTGCGGGCAGGTTTTTCCGCAAGTAGGCCGCTTGTGGGTCCTTTTTGCGTGAACCTTGACACGTGTTGCTCGAACTTTTTTAGGTTCTACAACACGCCGGTTTCCTCACGATGTTTTCCTTCACCGTTTTGAGAGTACTGGCATAGTGCACATAAATTGTTCGACAGAAAAACTCATTGGTACACGAGTGGATTTGAACCCACGACCTTCGGATCGGAAGGCGGGGCCACTACCACTAGACCACCAGTGCTCTAGAGACGCACATTATTTATCTAAATCTAGGGTCTAGCTAGAGCAGCGGATGGTGAGGATCTCCTCTCTTCTTCCTGCCCTTATCCCTTAGCGGGATAAGGGCAGGAACATGTCAACAACACGTCTTCCTCCTCCTTTCTTCTCTGTCAGCCGTCATCTCTGCTGATGGTCTGGATATCAAAACTTAAGTTAGAATCAAACAAATTGCAATTCGTATTACTTCACACACACTTATGTATATCTGTGCCCGCACTAAGATTCCCTTGATCTTGAGTAGTAGTTCAAGGGAATCTTAGTGCGGGCAAATTGCTTGTTACTCTTAGACAATCTAACTTCATCCACCTACAGTTAACAGCGTTAAACAAAGATGCCTTTCGAATCTAAGGCTGAGATTCATAGACCGCACTTTGCTTTACAGCAAAGCAGTCTTCGCAAAGTAAGCTTTGTTTATCGAAGTTTCCTATCAATATTTTGAATAAAGAAGAGCTTGACAGAACTATGAAATATAATTTTGGTTGAAAGTTGAACTTTCCATCAAAGTAAAGTCAAAGTTCGGTCTATGAATCTCGGCCTTAGTCCTAGACTTTTAGCGACCGCGGTCATTTCGAATATCTTGAGTTAGTTATTCGAAATGACCGCGGTCGCTAACAGTCTAGGATTTAGATTCGAAAGGCATCTTTGTTTAACGCTGTTAACTATTAATAGTTCAAATCCGCTGTGTAAAATACTATAGGTAGGTAGGTGGATGAACTAACAAGCAATTTGGCGGAGGGGACATTTCCAGTGGAAACCCACGTCCTGGCTAGTTTTTTTTTTACTTCCGTGCAATGACAACGTGTCGTAGTAATTTGCACAATTATTAGCAAAGCAAAATAGTGTCACCGCAGACCGTATCCCTTACAATTTTGTCTAAGCCGTATCCTAATGCAAAACAGTTAAAATAGGCTTTAAAATGTAGTAGAACTCTTTTCGAAAAACTTTAGTTACCTACTACCAAAACTGGCTACATTCCTAAGTATTTTGGTATGTGAAACACGGCACAGAGACGTGATCTCGTAAGGCTCAAGGTCGCTATGAAGAGGCTATGCGTGGCGTTACTCTCGAGATCAAATCTAGACTACAGTCTTCTTGATACACCTTTTTAGATAGATACCAAACTGCAAAGTAGACGCTAGAATTTAGATTTAGAAAGTCCTACTTCTTAGAGGTAGAAGAGTGTTTCCGGGCTTTAGAAATTAATGTTAAGTTTATTTAATTTTTTCAGTAAAGTGCACGGCTTTGAAACGGTTGCTGACCTTTACAAGTGGAGTTCGTGTGCATTTTACTTGGAGAAGATAAAAACGCCGATGATATTTGTGAACGCGCGAGATGACCCCATCGTACCCGAACAGCTATTGCCTAGAATTAGGGAATATGTCAGTAAGTATTTTGAACGAGATTATTTTATTTTTATCATTGTTACGCCCGTAAATAAATATCATTGTTACGTACCGTAACTAGGTATCTAGTAGCCGGCAAATGTTGAGTTTTTTTATTATAGGGCATCCAACAAAAGAAACGCGAGAGGTAAAATTGACTAACAAAATGTGTCCCTCCAGTTAAAGGATGCCACAACATGCACTAAAAATGACGATTATAATATAAGTTTAAAAAACTTGAGAAACCGACTTCATGGCCCACCTGTTAAACCGATTTTGATGAAATATGGGACCAATCTGGAAATATGACTTTTCAGAAAAAAAATGTTTTTTTCAAATCGGCTCATAATTGCGGCGAACCTCACCCTTTTTTTTAAGTCTGTTAGAAATAATATGTTTACTCTGTTAAGAAACTGCCACATGGGGAGGCTACAGCGCAGATCATGCTTGTTACTTACAAACTCAAACTCAAACTCAATAATTTTTTATTCATTACGATGCAAGAATCACTTTGAAACGTCTTATAGCTAGGTGAGTCTAGGTGCCAGTTCCACGCGACCAAGCGTAGAAGAACAGGCAACAAACTACGTCTCGGTTCCTACTGTTTTTTTATATGATCCTTTTACAAATCAAAAATAGTCTAAAATAATAGCAGTGAAGTTCCAGTGTGGTGCCACTTCACTTAGTCAGACGTATGCAATGCAATAATACAAAAGCAAAAGTTTCAAAGACAGCACACGCTACGCTTCAAAGTTATACTATAGTATCTACACAGTACCTACTTTTCCACGTAGATTGAAGTTTTGTAAGTAGTTATGTATTTCTTATTGTTTTCAAATACCTTTTCAGGTTCACGAGACAAATCGATGTTCCTAGAACTAGCTCACGGTGGTCACCTCGGCTTCTACGAAGGCGGGCTCATCTACGCCAACCCCGTGAATTGGCTGGACCGCGCACTCGTTGGTATCGCCGGTGGGTTACTCATGGCTCACAATAAATGCTGTCCCAAAGACGAGGCCGTCGACACAGAGTGCCTAGGCTCGGACGAGGAACCAGATCTAATAAGATCAGCGACCATCGTGTACCGAGATCCTTTAGAAAAGAAAATTCAAGCGAAAATCTAATCTAACCCATTTGCAACAACCAAAATGTACCTACTGAAAGTGATTTAACACAAAGTTCAAAGATAAGCGTTGGTTGAAATGGGCATTATTTGATGAGTAACTGGCTCGGAGATTGACATGACTGACTGATGAAAACGCACAGCATTGTTCGATAATGAATTCGCATATTTTTTATCGTCGGTAGGTCAAGGCATGACCGAAGTAGTGTCAACTTCTGAGTTGGTGATAATGATACGATAGCAAAGAGCTCATAGAGCACTTTCGAGGTTAATAAAAATGTTAATGTTATTAGGATGTAAATGTCCAGATTATTCGAATAGTCGAACGAAGATGTTCTATAGTTTTTGCGAAAATTTCCTAAGTTGTTTTGTTTGCTGACCTTGAATTGATTACTTTTTGTTGGACATTGTGACCTTCTGAATCTTCATAAAAACTATAGAAGCTAGATGTAGATTTAGATTTAAATTCTGAATTCAGCAGTCTTGAATGACAGTAATTATTACATAACCGTTTTACCAAAGTAAATGCTGGATTTGTGATGACGGTTCCTATTAATGTATGCCCTGAGTAAGATATAAAGGAGATAAAAGTGTATCTTTTGTCAAACACATAAGCATTTAAAACTGTTCTGGAAAAAATAATATGAAACAATTGAATGTATGCTTAGCTCGAAATGAAGGATGCGGCTTTGTAAGGCTTATGTAAAAAATGCTTTTATACCCTACTTAGATGTTTATTTTATTGTCTTGTAGCAACAAGGGCTCTATAAATACGATAATTATTTATTTCAATGAGAAGTACTATTAGATTTTTCTTTATGTATGCAATACGAACCCATTTTGATGTTTAAACCAGGTTTTGAAAACCAAACAAGTGTGCATTGAGCCCTTTTGTTAAATTATTGTTGTGATACTATTACTTACTGGTGATTTAAAATGCATTTTATACAAAATGTTTTAATAATTATTTGAATATTAAGGTTTGTTTTACGGCAGATTCCCTAAAAATATAGGGAATGATAGTGTTTGTCTAGGAAATGGCCTATTTTTATCGTGAGTTATAAACAAGTGAAGCTCACCATATTATTTATTTTTTTATAGTACAAAGCACAATTTATTTAATGTAGACTCACACATATTAACACCTGATTTTAATGTTCTAATACCTACCTAAATATATGATAACTATATTTTAGATAAGTAGGCACTAGGCACCTACATACCTACATTAATATTTTATTAATTTATAAATTACCTGTATTTAAAATTGAGATTTATATCCGTGCGTTTCGACCATCGAAAAACCCCACACACATGTTATGGGAGCGAAACATTATGATCAAAATATTTGAAGCAGATTTTATGCAGTAAGGTTTAATGGTGAAAACGCTACCTACAACAAAACAAGTGTGATTTGTATTATTGACAAGTTGCGAAACATCTGCAATGTTTATGTTATAAGGTGGAAACGCAGAAAAATAATGATGGGAAAAAATGTGTTCAAATATTATTATGTCGGAGACGCAGACCAATCACTTCTACATTCTAAAACTATTCCAGTAAAAATAAAAATACTTTTGAATGATTCACGAAAAGCGTGTTACCTATTCATCACTTAAACTGATTGAGTGTATAATTCCTCTATTTGGCGCATCGTTTTCGTACATAAAAAAGTATTATTATACTTCCATCTAGTCTGATCTCAAATTGTATGTTTGAATTTGTTTCGTCGACACTAGCTAGATAAATCTATATTTATGTAAAGGCTACTGCATGTATGAATATGACTGCGTAGAATGGAAGTAATCAGACAGGTTTCGGTAAGGGTACGGAATTGAGTGAAAACTCGTCGGTCTCATTCAAGGTCTTCACTTCGATTCTAAAAGGAGGCTGAGAGGCATCTTACCTCATGCGGGTTAAAATTTGATTCTCGTTTGTTTTGCATATCCTGCAAATATTCGTCTGTGGTAGGACTGTGTTACGTACCTATTCCGTGCTAAGCCTGATCGATTATTTTCAACATTCTCAACATGTTGCATTTTCTTTTAAATGTATTATTTTACCTTTCTCCTGTTTTTATTAGAGATCCTTTAAGGAGCGGCCACAACAAGGCGATAGCCAGCATATCGCCTACATTTGGCGTACCTTTACTAACGACCATATAAAAAAATAGGAAACAATTCGTTAAATTGTAATTCAAAGTTAATCAGGTTCCCAACTTGTGCAGTAATTGTATGCAATCATTTCGAATTGAAATGCATTAATTGTAATAAAAATGTGTGTACTTATTACAATTGAATATGGTGCTTATTTATGTGTAGCCTTTGATGTGTTAAAAAATGATACATTTACTGTTTAATGCGAAGTTTTGTACGCTTTGTGGCTCAGATATCCTTGAACCAGAGCATATTTAAGTATAGAATATAATGGCTACATAGTCATTATTACAAGTATACAAAGTACAACATCTATGTAACAAAGTATGTAGGCACAAGTATTACTAGTGAACCTTTAATAATGTAAACAGAGTTACAACGACTGCTTGATTAACGAGCTTCACAGAATCTGTTGCCTAACAATGTTTGGTATTTTGTGTATGAATATAAAATTGTAAAATAAAAATGCGATTTCAATTCATTTTATCCCATTCATATTGAAATTATTCATTACAAAAGGATTGATAAATAAGTATTTTAAATCTAAAGTCAATAATATAAAATTTAAAAAGACGGGTGAATTTACGATGCCTTATAATCTAGCACAGGGATTCCCAAAGTGGTCGATATCGACCCCTTGGGGTCGATATTGGTTTCCTAGGGGTCGATATAAACGAAAACTGATTTTGGGGGTCGACGAGGTCTAAAAATCGACCCCCTATTAAATTACCACACGTTCTTATTTAAAACTTTAGGTAGGTAGGTACTGTATTGTTTATGTTGTGTTACGTGTACTAAGAATAAAACTTTTGGACTTTTTATTTTGTTAAATTTGGATGAGAAAATGAAGTCAACTTTACTCACTTAACCAAGTGCAAAGTTTTCCAATTTGTACCTTAACACCTAGGTATTTTGTATCAATAGAAAGAAAACTAAAGATAGGCCCCTTATTTATAATAGTCTGCTAACTTAAAGCATTGCTAATTCTCACTCTGTCTTCTTCTATTGAATAATAAAATAATTTTCTAAATCGCTTCATAAATAACGGAGGCATGCAGTTACAAACATTAAAAAAAATATTTAAAAAAAAATGGCAACACCGATTTTAATAAAATTAAAATGAGACCAATCTGGAAGCTGTGCCTTTCAGATAAAAAAATAATTTTCTAAATCGGTTCATAAATGACGGAGGCATGCAGTTACAAACATTAAAAAAATTATTTAAAAAAAATGGCAACACCGATTTTATTAAAATTAAAATGAGACTAATCTGGAAGCAGTGCCTTTCAGATAAAATTTTTTTTTTCTAAATCGGTTCATCAATTACGGAGGCATGCAGTTACAAACATTAAAAAAAAATATTTAAAAAAAATGGCAACACCGATTTTAATAAAATTAAAATGAAACCAATCGTGAAGCAGTGCCTTTCAGATAAAAAAATAATTTTCTAAATCGGTTCATCAATTACGGAGGCATGCAGTTACAAACATTAAAAAAAATATTAAAAAAAATGGCAACACCGATTTTAATAAAGTTAAAATAGGACCAATCTGGATGCAGTACCTTTCAGATAAAAAAATAGTTTTTTCAAATCGGCTTACAAATTACGAAGTTATGCGGTAACAAACATTAAAAAAAAAAAAAAAATACAATAATACACTGTAGCAGCTGTTTTAAGTAAGCGGACCATTATGAATAAGGGGGTTGATCTTATAAGTAGGTAATTTGGCCATGGGGGTCTGAGGTAACGTTTCATTTTGGAAAAGGGGTCACTTGTCCAAAATAGTTTGGGAACCCCTGATCTAGCAAGTTACCTAAGCTTAAAATATTTTGTAAATGGAATATTATTAGGGTTTCGCGTTAATTTTGCATTTTGTAAAAACCATATTCAAAGTGGTGGTTTAGTGTGATACTACGATAAGATATTTGAGCACAAAATTATGAGATCAAGCAGTAGATACTTAAGTAGTAAGAATACATTTACATTTTGCACTAACTTATCAAAGAAGCATTATACAAGAAATTTAGTGCCACTAATGAAACATCATGCGATAGTTTAAGTAGCAAATAATTTAAATATTTCTACGAAGATAATGTGAACGAACTACACACCAATATTCCAAATACAAATATCACAACATTTTCTTAACTAGTCCTTAACTTTCTTTACACATACCATTACACCTTAAAATACACATCAATATAATTAAGTAAGAATTTACATACATTATAAATAATCATTTCAGTGCCAGATCTAAGTGTCTTACAATCATAAGATAACTCATATGAAGAGAGCAATAAATATTCTAAAAAATCTAAAAATTACAAAATAACATGGACACACAGTATGGCCACTGGGAGAGTATTAAATTCAATCAAAATGCATTAGGTAGGCAGGTACATTACCAACATTATAAAAAAAAATACAACAAGCCTAAAATACTTCCCTTACTGGTAAATGCCAGGAATATCCGCAATTTAACATATAATACATTTTGCTCATTCATAGAAAATATTCTATTAGGCATTACATTCATTCATCAAGAGTTTACGTATTGAATTGCACTTTGGTCCAGCCAAGTCACAATTATTATTACTTTTTAATGTGTAAGCTACCTATGTTAGCATTTTTGCTAACATAGGTTTTTAAACTTTGCCAAAGAAGAATTACAAGTAATTCGACACCCAAAAAACAAAGCTTGAGTCTGAGTTGAGCCCCAAGCATCGATTTTTTGACAGTTCTCCATTGAAAAGTGTCAATAATATATGCTTGAGGCTCCACTCAGACTCAAGCACTGTTTCAGCATACAGCCTTTAGATTAGACACTCACATTGATTTACAATACTAGATATAATTATTATTTTGACAGTTCTTTCTAAAATGATAATTTTTGTGTTAAATGGAACATAAATTATCTATTAATATATTTTAGTGCTATCATTTGAACATTTGGGAAAACATAGTTATGGAGAAAGACCTTACCTACCATATAAAGTATTAGATTTTTATAAAATAGTTACAGATGAAAAAAATATTTTAATCTCTAAATAGGGTCATGGAACTGCAAAATTACAGTCTTTTTTTATAAATCGGTTAAATCTGAGTATTTTCAGAGTAAAATTAAAGCTTCTTTTATTACAAAATATGTCTGTATCATATAAATAAATCCCTTAAATGCAATCAAGTCGTAAGAAGCGTATTATAATAGTCAGCACATAGCTGACGGATCCCCTTCCATAGTGCATGCTATATTATCTAATTTATGAGCTAAGTGCATTTTGTTTTCTAGTCCTAATATAATTTGTTCTCTATATTTACTGACATAAATATACAACTCTTTTAAGGCAGACAAAGTATCGAACTCGTTCAATTGTTCTACTGAGAGTTGCTGCATAGACGTGCTTAGTTCTTGGTCTGTTACTTGGGGTAACTGAGATACTGATTGATAAAACCTTATAACCATATCTCTGTACGAGGGCAAATCTTTAGCGAATAGTAACTTATTGGATGGAGAATCTTTACATAGTCGATGTTCCGTTAGCGAACAGGCGTCCATAAAAGTTTGGGCTATAACTGATAGTGAGGAATCCACAGTTGCAGTTTTGTTGATATCAAAAATAAAATCTGGATTCTTGATAAGGTTGACCCAAAATCTAAGTGGTAAGCTGTTCGACTTCCATGCGTGAACCACTTCTGGGTTCATGATACCGTGCGTTCTAGCTGCATCATCAAATAGGTCAAACAACCATTTGACTGCCGGAGGCAAAACTTCGTTTACAGTAAGTATGGTGCTGAAAAAGTCATCGACGAATTTGTGAACTGTTCCTTTCGTAGACAGAAGTCTCGTAAGGAATATTTCTGGTATTGCCTTGTGGCTATGCTCTGACGATTTATTTATAATATGCTGGTATTCAATAGGTTTCACTAAATGATAGAAATGGACATTTTGATCTGTAATGTCGCTATTGTATACTCTTATGTGTGAATTAGAACAATAAATGCCGGTGCAGTTCTTGCAAGGTACTTTGTAGGGCGTGTTGAAGCTGTCATTTTGTCTTGATATCAAGGACATAATAGCAGACTCTTTGACGCCGTAATGGGCCAATGTATTTAACTTTCGCCAACCATTGACTGTCTTCGTGGTCAAGTCTTCATCTTGCAGAGTCACATGACCCCCTCTACCGTGACGCCATTCGAGATCAACTTCGTGGACGGAGGGTCTCATTGAAAACGGTGTATTTTTAAAAAGTCCATCTAATATTTTCGCTTTTACTTGTGAAATGCTATCACAATCCAACACTTTGCACTGAACTTTTTCATCAAAGTCGTCTTGTACAATGTGTAACGTGATTGTTTGGTAATCGATTTGCTCCTTCAATAACTTCTCTTCGGACAGGGAGTACCTTGCCTCGTGTGTAATTGCGTCTACAACACCTTTCTCAATTTGATGTTTGATGGCCTTAAATAGCAAAAATAAGGAGGAACCTGCGTAATCCTTGAGGTAGTAATACATACATAGAGCCATCCAGTTTGTCAACATCTTCTCAACAACACTTTCCGTTCTCCGTAACATTAACTGGGGATGTTTATTACAGACTGATTTATCTATGAGCCGTAATAAAAGGGACTTCAATATGTCTGTAGCGTATTCCATTTTCCCCATTAGAATAATCATTAACAAGGAAGCCACATTAACTTTGTCTCGTATGTTGAAAGACTTTTGTGACTCTAATGTGTCTATAAATGACAGAAGGAAACATTTATTATTCAATAGCTGTTCAAATTGAATCATCGCTGCGTCGTAATTAGTTCGCGGGGCGTTAATGAATTGCCGCTGCACGTTCAATATAGGGTGATCTGACACACCCGGAAAAAATACTTTCATCACGTAATTAACGTGATCAAGGGTTGGGATACCTGAATGTTCCAGATCCGCTGCCAAATCAGACATATCAGTTTGCAATTCAGCGAATGCTAATTTGCATTCCAGTCTTACATTACTTTCTAGAGTATCCATTTGTATTTGTATTCTTTTGTATTCTCTTTCAGCTTTAGTGCTTCGACGCCTGTACATCACCAGAACAATCATAAAAATCAACACTAGGAAAAATGTACCAGCCGCAATGCTAGCGATAGCTTCAGGTGGAAAATTGTAGTTTCTCAATAATTCATAATGAAGATACCCAATGGGGAATCTTAAATTCTTTCCTACTCTTACGACCACCAAAGGCAAATTAATATCTGTAATTTGCACTCCATTTTCATCAGTATTCGACGGTTGTATTTCCGGTGGTGTACAAAGAAGTTGTTGCATAGTAAGACTAGTCACATTACATGTTTGTACTCCAATTGTAACGACCACGTCGGACTCGTCACTTGCCCTAATTAGATTTTCTCCTTCGATCACCAAGGGATCTCCTTTATAAGATTTTATTCTATTGACGAATTGGTAGACATGCGGATCTTCTACGAACACCATATGAGTACGCGGTGGATTGAAATATTTTTCCAAATCGTGCATCGTCTCTACGTTATCCATAACAAACCCAACTTTCATTGCTATTTGTGGAGTACTGGTTTGAGATTTCGTAGCTTGCAAGATTTCAATGTACTTTTTATTGATTGCCGGACTTGGACACTCCATCTGATTAGGATTCAACACAGAGCATGCAGAGCTGTTTACTGGGTCTAACTCATTACCATAATACAATTTCATTAATGGTTTTTGGATCGTATGTAAGTTAGTTCCGTGGACAGTGATCATTCTACCTCCGGACACGAAACTTTTTAAGGGTTTTATTTCCATTATAGTCGGATCTTGTGTGTAATTGAATAAATCTCCTTGTAAAGTTCGGTTTGCGTTATCAATAGTAACCGTTAAATGATGGATTACATGAGGTGAATTTGTTTTAGGTGTGATACATATTATTCTGCTATTTGAAGTTTGGGTTTTGTTTACGGCACAAGGCAATTCACCTAAGAAAGCAGAAACAGCTGAGCCAATGTTTAAATGCTGTCCTCCAATAGCTAATTGGGTACCACCGGAAACAGGCCCTAAAGTTGGGTAGACGCTTTGTAACTTTATATTTTCATAGGTAAACATGACAGACGACTCCGTGTAGCCCGAATCATTTTCTACAATAACGGGTGCAATAACAGACCCATTGGAAGGTCCAGTCAGACATGTTATGCTCACAGACACTTCAAAATTAACAATGTTGCATAAAACGTCGCCAATACGAACTTTACCAGTTACTTCATCAATTCTTAATCCAAGATTACTTCCTTCTATAGTTACGATCGTCCCTCCTTCTAGAGGTCCACTAAGAGGTTTGATCATATCGATTCTTGGTTTCGGGCATTCTGTAACTGGATTATCAAGGCAAGACTCTGTGTAGGAACAAGAGTTTCCACACCAAGTGCATTGGTATATGGAATTTCTCGTAATGCATAGCGAACAGTCAGCATGTTCCCTGTGAGACCCAAGAATTTCACACTTGTAAAGTGTTATGGTAATGGTGTCTACATAATGTTTATGGTTCCATACCACTTTCACACTAACATTGTATTCACCAACATCCTCTTCATAGGAATAAGTGGTTTTATCACATACTATGTAATGGTTAGACTCAACTCTTGCTGGTAAGATCATGTTTGCCAGCTCAATGCTTACAATGCATTGAAACCCTGTATGTCCAGGCTGTAAATGTGGCAAATTTTCTACTTCCAATTCCAATTCCTTAGGTACATTATTAGGGAGTAATATTTGTTTTTTATACTGCCTAATTCGCGGACAATGTCCAATGCCATGATTAAGTAATTTAGTAGGATTATTTTCACCACTTATGACAGTTCTTTGGCACAAAGAGGTGTCATGTGTACATTTATTGTCATAAATACACCAATTACACGCCCACTCACTCATTATGCAAGAATGACAAGTAGTATGTTTGGAGCAATCATAGAAAGCAAAGTTCCTGGACACAAAATCTTTATTTGTTTCCGATGAGTGAACAGAAAGTGGCACATACACATGGTCTTGGTTTTGATTGATCTTGGGTCTGTGCTTGATATCAGGAGTAGGACAAGCCAAGCCATTGGTTGTAACTGCAGCATCTATTGCTGGGGTATTGCCAAATACACATTTGTATTTTGCTCCAAAGGGCAGCTCTGGCAGGGTTCTGATCACTAATTGAACAGTTGTTAATTCGTTAATTGATATTCTGTCAGGCATTATTTGTTCAAAGTCGATACACTGCTGCCCTGTGTACTGGGAAAGCCACCTGGGTGCACTTTGTGTTCCTTTTTGGCACATATTTTGGACAGTGCATCTCTTTTCCAAAGAACACCAGCCACAATGAGGATCATTGGATTCTAAGCATGAAGAACAATTTCCATGCTCTGCACATTTTTCAGTTGGTATTTGAACAATTGAGTGTTTACCCAGCACATACAGAGTTTTTTGATATGGTGATAAGGTTGTGTCTGGTAGAATTCTTTGACCAGGCAAGATCTCTTCATGTGAATACTCCAATGCTTTATCTGCATCAATAAGTACTTTTTTAAGAATTCCATCATTTGTACCTAAAAACGCTACAGTGTGCAAACCAGTTACAGACATAGTTACAGAAGTTATCAAAGTATCATTCCAATGTATTACTGACATTGTCTTTATAGGATAGAGGCCACTGATTTTTAAACCAACTTCACAGAAATTTAGGATATTACCAGTAGAACCTACATTTGGACATTTACCATCTGAGATCATACCTGAAATATATGCCATGTTACGGGATTTAGTGCTACCATTGAAACACATGTGAACATTTTCATTGAACTTAATTTCCATTTCCTGCAGTGAAAATACACAGATTGCTGACTTAGACATTGGCTCATTAGAGATTGTTTTTGACGGACTGAACAAAGCTATTAGGATTGAATCACCAGTCTCAATATTTAGCTGTGAGGCTAAATTTGCTCCAGCTTTAGCTATTTTAGCATCCTGAACTAGATTATAATTGACCACTTCACTTTTACCGTTAATAGTTTCTTCTCTTACATGACATTCTAAAGTAACCTCTGTATAGCTATTGTAGTTATCATCATTAACACATGTGCGGGCAAGTCGGGACACATAACCCAGCTCCTCATTACCAGCTAAGTGGGAATGTTTCTGAATTAATAAGAAATAGGCATAATCGCTGGCATTAAAACCGTATACATATTGCACTAAAAAGTTATCCCTATACTTCACATCTATCTGTATCAAACTTTGCTTGGAAAAAGTAAACTGTGCAAGCTCAAGAGTCATAAGATCACGACTTGAAATGGCCGGAACATCATGTCTGTACTCCCCGTTGTTGGTGAATGTTGTTCCCACATAGAGCACATTGGAACGGTCCCAAGAGTTGTACCTTTCAGGTCCAATGAAGGCGAATGTGGAAGCCTCGGCATCGTTGGCTGCTACACTCACCGGTATGAACTCAGGCTCTGCAGACAAGTCACCCAACTTGTATTTGAAACAGGATCCTTGAGCTAATGACCCACAGGCAATGACTATTCTCGATTCTTGATCAATCACTAGTATTTTGTTCACATTGTCTATCCACGCAGTCTTTATAGCGGATGATATACAACCACTGGCGTGACACACTGGGTTATCAAGTTTCGGACCAGTTTTCGCGACGTGAATGGGTTTCAAGTCAGGACTGAGTTGATGAATCCAGTTCAATGATCCAACATACACCTGGCCGCTGACTCTGTCTACGGCGAGATGGAAAAAGTTGAATGTCTCATTCTGTGGATCAGGATATTGTGATATGAACTCGTAGCCGTGCACTATTGTGCATCGAAGCCAAATTGCTATGAATAACACTGTCCTAAAAGCTGCCATGTTCACATCTTTAGCTGCCTTGGGATGATTAATCTTCACTTTTCACACTAAATTTCACAAATATTATTCATTTTCAACCCATTGTTTCTATTGCTAAAAAATTAGAAAAAGCATCCACTGATGCTGTCGCCGATGACATATTATATTTTTTTTACGTACCAGTGTTGCCAATGAAAATTTTAAGGAGACCATTTCTGGTGAGATTCCGCCTGGTTTTATAATTTTCGTTTCAACTTCAATGAGGAATAAAAAAAAGATGGCGCTGCTTGGTGATGGTGGGAGGAAGTGAAGTGACGAAACCAGGAATATGGTTTCGTCTCGACGGGTAACTTGACGGGCTGACAATTTAACCGTAGGTATTTATATCAAAGATTAAGGCCGGAAACGTTGTGTCTATCTATCTCAGTTCTCAAATAAAATAAAATGATCTTCGATTATGGTACGTAATAAAATAATACGCTATAAAAATAACGCTACTAATTTCCCTGCCTGTAGCCATGCACACAGATCCTAATAGTAATATACTTCGCGTAGAAATACTTGCACGTTCACCTACGTTCACTATATCCTTCCAAGCCTTGGAGGAAGAATAATATCAAAACTTCATCACTTTGTTCAATGCGAACTGGGTGTCGATTCTACAGACACAAATCACTCAAGCGATCGCGTAAATCGAAGTGAGTTGTCAATTTTTGTTAGAAAAATTTGAAAATGGAACGCGGATTCAGCGATTACTCGACGATCACTCAATCGAACCGTGTTGCTGGAATTGACGCCCTGCGGTCTCAACTTCCCAATCTCTAGCCACCTTGGAGGAATCCTCCAAGCCAGCCACAGACGCTACAATGCTACGAATCTATGAAGACCACACGCATGGAGGAAGAATACTGTTCGCTTCATACTTCAGTAGCCTGAAAGTTACTTTTGTAAACCTTCGATTCGATAACTTTTGAATTCCGCTACTTTTAGGTTACACGACTCATTATGTTACTTTAGGTGATTTTTTAATTTGTAGAAATTATGTATGTTAGTGCAATAACTGCAATAATGCATGTCAAAATGCATGATCTTACTAGTCCAATTTCAATCAAAAGGGGTGTGCGACAGGAAGACATAATTTCCCCCAAACTCTTTACAGCCGGTCTCGAAGATGTTGTAAAAACTCTTAATTGGGATCAATGTGGAATCAACATCAATGGTGTCTATCTAACGCATCTCAGGTTTGCAGGCGATCTTGTTTTGTTCACTTGCACTCTGGAAGACTTGCAACCAATTCTAAAAGAACTATAAGATTAATGCCTCCTTGGAAGTAGGCTTAAAGATGAACATCTCCAAGACTAAAGTGCTGACAAGTGTCTCTGAAACCACGACTCCAACAATTAAAGTTGGGCACGTGGAGCTAGAGACAGTTGATCATTACGTTTACTTGAGACATGTTTTATCTTTCAGCAAGGAGCATATATGCAAAAAGAAATCTCCAGGAGAGTCCAGCTTGGATGGGCAGCATGCGTATCGGTATCGCAAGCTTGAGGATGTATTTCGATCGAGAAAAATTCCACAGTGCCTGAAAATCCGTCTCCTTAATCAATGTGTCCTGCCAAATATTACCTAAGATGCCGGGGCCGAGACATGGACGCTCACAAAGGAAACTGTGCACCGCGTACGAGAGTATTCAATTCAATTCTATTTCAATTTATTCACTTATAAAGTAGTAGTATTCTGAGGAGTCAACCGGTTACAACGTTATAGACAAAAAAAGCGTAGGTATGTGTTTCTCTTTCACGCACGCAAATTGCTCACATATTTGTTTCGCTGTGGAGTAAAATAGATGCAAATGTGATTGTGTCCATTCTTTACTCTGTTTACGGACCCTATGTTTAGTTTCCAGCGGTGCCAGAATGTTACTTTTGTAACATTTTACGTTACTTTTGACCTTCTCATGTTACCTGCATGATAACGACTCAATATAAAATAAACCCTAAAAATATTTTCCAGCAAGATAACGAGTTTAATAAGTGGAACAGGAAGCGTAATAAAGTTTATTTTGTGTAATAAAGTGTTGAGTCACCAAGCGATGTTTTCCACAATTTAAAGTAATGTTACTTTTTTCGTGAAAATGTTACTTTTTGAGCTGTTTTTAATGTTATATTTTATATTTGAATATCTGCCGCTCGTAAGAGTAGTATTGTTCTGTGATCTACCGCTGGCAACACTGTTAGTTGGTCCATTTTCTAGTAGTCTGTGGTCCATCCATTCCATTCCATGCTAGTCTGTGATTCCATGCATTGAGATTGATTTGATTGTGTTGATTTGCGTAGCTTGCGGCAATTTATTTTTACCCAATAAATTCGGTTATTGATTCTTGATAAATAGAGTCAAAATGTGATTGCATTACATATTAATGTCTTGCAGTGGTTATTTTAGACGACATGTTTTTATTAACTACTTGTACTTTTGCTGTGTGTGACTCTGCCGTCCATGCTGATCGGTCCAGCTACATTTGTATGAAAATGCGATATTATTGATTGCGTTTAAAGGTTTTTGACGATTTCTATCAAACATGATGGCGACAATGTCTTCGGGCGTACCCGCAGACGCGCATACCCAGATGAACACCTACCGCAGCTATGTGACTATGTTAGCTGATCCTGGAGCCAAGGATGAAATAAAACTGAAAGCGGCCCAGGAACTCAGTGAGAATTTTGAGGTCAGTCCAATACTAGATATTCTCTACTGACAAACCAAAGGTAGCTTAAACTAGAGCCTGTATTGAAACAAGCTGCTCCCTTGGCTTGATTCTTAAAAAAAAACAAATTAACTGTCTGTCTGTGTGGTCTAGCTACATAATGATAACTTAAACCTTCAAACACACTTGTCTTTTCTATTACTTTTTAAATAGAACCTTACCTACAATTGCACTTTCAGGTAATTCTGAGCTCTCCACAGTACCCGCAGTTTCTGGACCACTCTCTGAAGATATTTCTCAAAATTTTGCAAGATGGAGAACCACACTTCATTGCAGAATACAATATACAGCAAGTACGGAAGCTGATTCTGGAAATGATTCATCGGTTACCTATAAGTGAGACACTGAGGCCTTATATAAAAAACATTCTCATTCTTATGCTGAAAATGATGGAAATTGAAAATGAGGAGAATGTGTTGGTGTGTCTTAAAATTTTCATGGAGCTGCATAAGCAGTACAGGCCTGCTTATAGCACTGATGTGGATGTAAGTTACTTCAAAATCATGTTACCTAACACAGTATTTTATTCATCATCAATAAATAAATAAATATTTGTGTGCTTCATGCGGTAATACACTTTGTCTGCTACACTCACCTACCCTGACTTTGCATTGTGGAAATTTCAATGGCAGTGGCTTCACAGTTTTCTTTATTATTTTAGTATGATATGCATACAAAAGCATATCAGAGGGCAGAACAATGCCGGCCTCAAACAATAATAATGATCCTTCTTCTTCTTCAGATTCACAAGTTCTTGCAGTGGGTTAAAGGTATATACTCAGACTTGCCGAACCATCTTCCAAAAATTTTTGAGCCGAGACCTATTATTCGAGTAAAAGATCTCTCCGAAGTGAATATTGATCAGATGCTGCAAGAAACGTACACCACTACACCGATACACACAGAGAAGAAGCTATTGGATGGTAGTATTGTTACAGTAAGTATCCTACTACTATAGACTACTTTTTATACCGAAAATAAAATAAACTCCAGGGGGAGGGAATAAGAATAGCACTGACTTCCCGCAAGGGGGTATGTTAGTCATCCATAAATTAGTCCAAGTTCTTTTTACAAGTCTTGTGTGTGCTTGTACTAAAAAAGTGTACCTATGGCTACTACAGAATTTACTTTCCTTCAATCCCTGAAGTGGGCATAACCTTAAGTGTTATGACCTCAAGAGATCTATGAGGATATTGGGGTAAAAATCACTTCTCATCTTTCTCTTTCTTCAGAAGTTTGAGGTTATGAAGCAATACTTCTATTCATAACAAGATTTACGAAGTAATTTTTTTTACAGTATAACCTAATACCAAGATCGGTGCTGTCACTGAAAGTGATTCAAGAGCTGCCAATTATAGTAGTGCTGATGTATCAATTGTATAAGCAAAATGTTCATCAGGAAGTCAGTAACTTCATACCTTTGATCATGGAGACGATAACCTTGCAACCTGCTGCTAATCATCGGTGAGTGATGAAAATGATAGGAGGAACTAGAATTCAATCAAAAACAATACATATTATATTCTGTAGCATGGCTCTAAATTTATTTATCTGGAGGCATGGTAGTGCCTCCGCCAAGTTGAGCTAGAAAAAGCGCCGTGCCGCCTTTTTCCTTTTCTCGGAGCAGTTCAAGCCATATTCGACCCCCCATTACTTCGTTATCGTGGTGCTTTGCGTCGCAGGCCACGTAAGTCAGGATCGTGCCCTACGATGCACTACCCTGCGTCCATTAACTTGATCAATGTAACTTGCACTTTTTAAATTAACGCGATCGTTATGCATAATTAATGTGTAACACGATTGAAACTTCGGGAAATAATAAAGGTAATCGCGATAAACACCCGTTTTTTTCCATATAACAATGTAACTTGTTTCTACAGGCAATCAGCATCATTCAACAAAGAAGTCTTTGTAGACTTCATGGGCGCACAGATAAAGACCCTAGCTTTTCTAGCCTACATTATAAGGATATACCAAGAAACTATCGCAAATCACGCCAATCTGATGGTTAAAGGCATCATCGGACTACTAACACTGTGCCCACCTGAAGTGGCACATCTGAGAAAGGAACTAGTGATTGCAACAAGGCATATACTCGCGACAGAGTTAAGACTGAGTAAGCATTTTTGAAGTCAGTATCTCATGTAGTGAATTCCATAAGCCAGTTAGGATTTAATAAACCAAGAACTTCACTGCTATGTTTATTTTTGTTTTGTAGAAGGATCATACAAAAACACGGTAGGAACGCGATTTATAGTCAAAAAAACTTTTGTGAGGGTAGTTTAATTCCGGCATTAATATTGATTGTAGGATGAGGGTAACAGCCTGAGCGTATTGCGAGCGTGATGCGCGTGAGCGTCGAAGTGCGTGAGCGTGATGCGATTTATAATTCTAAAATTTACAGAATTTGTTCCATACATGGAGCGACTATTCGACGAAGACGTGTTGCTTGGCGGTGGATGGACGGTCCACGAGTCCCTCCGTCCGCTGGCGTACTCCACGCTGGCAGATCTAGTGCATCACGTGCGGCAACACTTGCCGCTCGCTGATCTGGCTATAGCAGCGCATCTCTTCTCCAAGAATGTGCATGACGAATCTCTGCCGACAAGGTGAACATTTCTGGATTAGATTAGGTTTCAAACTATGGAATCCTTGATAAAAATGTTGCGTTTCCACAGAGACGCACGGGAAGGTGCGGAGTCTAAATAACCAGGGAATGATTTGATTATGCAAATCTCATCTAAGACCAAGTAATCTGATTGGTTGTCTGGGCTCCGCATCACCACCGCCTTCGCGTCAGTATTTTAGATTTTGAGCAACAGTGTCCATAGATAGGATTTGTAATCTATGCACAATAATCTAATCCTGAAATGGGATTTAAAATATTCATAGCTCTATTTTCAAAAATAAATTCAAAATGCTTTTGATCATCAATTTATTTTAAACTGATGAAATACTGAGTATAAAATGTATTGTCTTTTTTCTCCAGCATCCAAACAATGTCGTGCAAGCTACTCCTGAACTTAGTGGACTGCATTCGGCAGCGCTCCGAGACTGAGGGCGTGGCAGGCGCCCAGCCGCAAGGCAGGCAGCTACTCATGAGGATATTGGAGGTGTTTGTACTCAAGTTCAAGACCATATCCAAGCTCCAACTGCCGGCGCTGATGAATAAATGGTAAGTTCCATAGTAGGTACTCTAGTCTTGTAAAAAAACATGACGATTTTTGGAAACGTGGGAGGTAGGTGGATGGGAAGGGCTCAGAGTTGTTCTTCATGGAAATGTGTGTAGGGGAGGGGATTATGTAAAAAAAATGCTAAACAATTTTTTCCCGACTGCCCAAAAGAAGAGTAATGATTTTCGACTGCATGTATAAATAGTAATAATTCCTTGTTTAATTCTTATTGAATTAATAAATATTGAATCACGAGGGTTTACACCCTACATTTTTTTTTATGTCTCAAAACTAGTTGAAAGGACGAGCACGTGACGTATTTCGGCCCGTGGATCTGCGTTTGCATAAGATGGCATATGTTTCAGTCCATATGGTTTGAATAGATGCAATTGAGATAGTTCCATTTATATTGGTATCTTTATTATTCCTTTTACAGTAGTCCCAAAATACCCCCTACCACAATACCCATAAACAGTACACCCCTTGGCGGCACAACCCCTGGTACTCCTACCACACCGGTCGCGGTACCGACCACCCCTGAAATCAAGGTCGAAGACGAGAAACCCACCAACGACTTCCTAGAAGGCCTCATCAAGAGCGGAGAAGAAAAGTCGAGAATTGGTTTCCCGATCACGCCGGTGACGAACTTGAACGTTGCGGATTATAGGACTCTGGTGAAGACGCTTGTGTGTGGTGTGAAGACTATTACTTGGGGATGTGCGTCTTGTAAGGTTAGTGGATTTGTATAGTTCATCAAGTGTCTCCGGACCGGATGATCGTGTATAGCATCAGAGCCAACAGTAAAACTTGATTACGGACGTTATAGCTACATTAATATCGTTGAAAATGATGTTCAGTTTTGTTTCGCCCTGAGGAAGCTCTGCTTTCCTAATTAGACTTGAATATCAAGGCTTTACTATCAGTTGTAAAGAGTGTCAGACGCCGGCAAGGAATTCCCTTTTTTCTGTCCGCAACTTATAAGTTCATTCACTATTAGTACACCTTCCTAAGGTACCTATTAACGTTCGATTCTCTAAGTTCCTATTACCAAAAATTGGTAAATACTGAACTAATTTTCCCTCAGACAACAACAAACGCGGAAGGTGCTTCCACCACAACAGCAACAGGACAGAAGCAGTTCACAGCTCGAGAGACGTTAGTCTTTATTCGCTTAGTGCGATGGGGTCTGCAGTCGTTGGATATATACACGTTGGCTGCGCCAAGAGCCCCAGCTCAGCCCCCAGCGCAGCCTCACGTGCGATCCAAGGAAGAGAAGGAAGTTCTCGAACATTTTAGTGGAGTGGTAAGTATCCCGTTGTATCATAAAAACAATGTTAAAATCATGATAGTTTCAAAAGTTAGTTATAGTATATGTAGTATCAAAAATACAACATTTTGCTGTTCAATTGAAACTAGAAACTTAGAAGGGTATCTTGTATCTCATAAACAGACCACCATACCGATGAGAGCTTAGCATGTTTTTAGTAAACTTGCTTGATTGAGTTGTACTCTGAGGTAATATCATCCTTTCGAATTGTTACAGTTCTCAATGATGAACCCCCAAACATTTCAAGAAATATTCACAGCGACAATATCTCACATGGTTGAGCGAATAAACAAAAACATGACATTGCAAATCATTGCCAACACATTTTTATCAAACCCGACGACGTCGCCGATTTTTGCAACAGTGCTAGTTGAATACCTCCTCAAAAGAATGGAAGAAATGGGAACTAATGTAGAAAGGTCGAACCTGTATCTTAGGCTGTTTAAATTAGTGTTCGGTTCTGTAAGCCTATTTCCATCTGAAAATGAACAAATGCTGAGACCACATCTTCACAGCATAGTAAACAAAGCTATGGATTACGCCATGACAGCCAAGGAACCATACAACTACTTTCTACTGCTTAGAGCTTTATTTAGGTCGATAGGCGGAGGCAGCCACGATTTGTTGTATCAAGAATTCTTGCCTTTACTTCCTAATTTGTTGGAAGGGCTCAACCGTCTGCAAAGTGGCCTACACAAGCAGCACATGAAAGATCTTTTCGTTGAGTTGTGTCTGACTGTACCGGTTAGATTGAGCAGTCTGCTACCCTATCTACCTATGCTCATGGATCCCTTAGTGTCAGCGCTCAATGGCTCCCATACTCTCATATCCCAAGGCTTACGAACGCTAGAACTTTGCGTGGATAATTTGCAGCCAGACTTCTTATATGAACATATCCAACCGGTCCGAGCTGATTTGATGCAAGCGTTATGGAGAACGCTACACAACAGCGAAGTAGCTAGGATTGCGTTTAGGGTGTTGGGTAAATTCGGTGGTGGTAACCGGAAAATGATGATTGAACCTCAAAGGCTAGATTACCGTGAAACTGACGCACCTCCACCGGCAATTCAAGCTTATTTCCAAGAACAATCAAAACCCATCGACTTCGAGGTAGATAAGGTGATAGACACGGCCTTCGCTGCATTAAAATCGAGTACCACAGATCCGTTTTATAGAAAGCAGTGTTGGGAAGTGCTGCGGTGCTACTTAGCAGCATCATTGAACCTCGATGATGATAGAGAAACGTTACAAAAACTTTTCAACCACCCAAGCTTCATAGATGGAATGATTCAACTTCAGAATGGACCGTACTACAAATGTCAGAACAGTATCGTGCGTAACACTCATCGCACGGCACTGACTGGGATGTTCGTTGCTGCTGCGATTAAGGAGTTGCGCCACCATGTTTTACCCACTATGGTGTCATTAGTCAGACATTATACGATGGTTGCTATTGCCCAAGAAGCTGGACCTTTTGTGGCAAGCGCTACTCCGAAAGAAGGTCTGGATGCGCTGGTGTTGGTGGACGCAATCGCGGTAGTAATGGGGCATGAAGAAAAAGAACTCTGCAAGCCTGGACATTTGGCTTTAGTTCTGATGATAGAGACAGCTGCTACAGTTCTTGGGAGTAGGGAACGCGCTTGCCGTTTGCCGTTAATGGAGTACCTCGCAGAAAAAATGTCTTCGCTATGCTACGAACGCGCCTGGTACGCGAAACTGGGAGGATGCATCGCTGTCAAGTTTATGTGCGAGAAAATGGCTCCAGAATGGGTGTACAAGCACATATTCGCATTCCTAAAAGCAGTTCTATTTGTCATGATGGATTTGACGGGAGAAGTGTCTTCTGGAGCTATTGACATGGCGATTTTGAATTTGGAGAAGTTGGTTCGAGTATGTGTGGCTCCTATAGTGATCACCAACTCAGAGTTAGAGCCGGATATCATAACGGCAAAGACGAGAGCTCTTAATGACGTGTTGCAAGAGCTTGTACTCCAAGTAACAAGTCCACACTTACTTGTGAGACAACAGGCAATGAAATCACTAGAACTGATAGCCGAGTTGCAAAATAAGACGGTGACTGAAGTAATGGACCCGCATAGAGAGGTGTTGGCTGATATCATCCCGCCTAAGAAACACTTGCTTCGTCATCAGCCCGCTAATGTTCAAATGGGTCTTATGGATGGAACTACCTTCTGCACAACGTTGAGGCCTAGACTGTTTACTATTGGTAAGTTTTTACTATTGTCTTGACCTCTTTCTTAGATTTCCAACTGTACTCTAAAATTTACTAATATTTTTATAGATTTAAACATAAACGAGCACAAAGTGTTCTTCCGAGAGTTGCTCTCGCTGTGCGAAGCAGAAGACGCGATGCTAGGCAAACTGCCGTGCTACAAAGGCGTGAACCTAGTCCCGCTGAGAACGTCCGCGCTTAAAGCGTTGGCGTCATGCCATTATCTGCAGGAAAAGCATTGCAGGGAGAAGATATTCCAAGTGCTATACAAGTCGCTGGAGAAGAATGATCAGGAATTGCAACAGGTATTTGACGTTATGTCTTTTATATCCAACTCAATTTCTTCCTTGACTATACTTACTAGCCTAGTACGCGATGTCTCATCGACCGCCGGCTTTATAATGGTGTTACACGGATTTTTGCATAAGGAAGTCTGTTAAGACTTCGAACTGAACTGACTTTTAGAACTGGACTCAAAATTATTTTGCTGTGCACTCGATTATTTCGTCTTTATTTTCTAGGCTGGATTTGAGTGTATGCAAAAGTTCCTATCCGGCTTCCAAATCGACATGGAAATGGTTCATCCAGTGATGCGACCTCTCCTGCTAACACTGGGAGACCACCGTCACTTGAGTGTGAATGGTGCAAAGAGACTGTCATACTTGACGCAACTCTTTCCTTCGACGTTCAGCGAGAAACTTTGTGAACAGTTACTGCAGCTGTTGAAGAAGCTTTTGGATTATTCCATACAAACTAATCGAGGTAACCTTTAAAACTTTATTATACTATATCGGAACTTAGTAGGGCCAAAAAATAGAAGTATTTTGTATTTAAAGATTTAGGGATTATTGACAAACAGTTTTGGAAGAATTTAGGTCTATTACAGTAACGTGTTAAAAGATCCTCGTTGTGTAATGTTTGAGCCCTACAAAATCTTATAAATAAATAAATAATAAATAAATATTATTAAATATAGCTTGTAATATGGGTACCGGATAGCTGATATAATACTTGAATACATTTTTTTTTTTTTTTTTTTTTTTTTTTTTTAATTGTGATTTATGACTTATGATTTGAATTATTGCTTTGTGATTCTTTAATGTTTTTTTATTTTGAATGCTTTTTTCATCCTCCAGGTGGCAATTTCTTGCAAAGTGTTTCCAAGAACATGGAGAACGAACAGAAGATTATAATCCTGATCGGAATATTCCATCAGATCCCCGCCGCTTCTCCGCGTTTCATCGACGTTTTGTGTCGACTGATATTCCACACTGAAAAGTCTCTGATGATAGAAGCCGGATCGCCGTTCAGAGAACCTCTTGTAAAATTCCTTCTGAGGTAAGATGGATATAAATAACTGAAGATTTCGTGCACTCGTAAATGCTAAGTAGTAAAACCAAAAGCAGAATATTCATCTTCGTAGCTTGGCTTATGTCCAGATACATTATGATTGTTTCAGGTATCCAAAAGAGACCCTCGACCTGATAATGAGCGACAACAACATAAAAGACCAGCAATGGAGTCGCTTCCTCATCTTTCTGGTCAAACATCCCGAAGCGGGCGCTGCCTATAGAGAGGCACTCCATACCTCCAAGAAAGCTAGGCTCATGCAGCTCTTAGCTGCGAACACAGCCGGTAACAGCGCCATACCACAACCGGATAGGGTGGAAATGCAGTTCCAAGCTATACGGGTGGTATCGTTGCTGATCAAGTTTGATGATCAGTGGTTGTCGACGCAGCCAGATATTATTGAGCTGATCAAGAGAGTGTGGTGCAATGATCAGTATCATGTACGTTGTAAATTTTGTAATTCATTGTTTATTTGCATAAATTTGAAAAACCTCGCCTCGCCTCTCAGAAACGCTTATGAAAAAATTTGGTGTTCAACAGGATATTCACAAAAAGGTAGAAGTAGTGGACTGTAACCACTGGAAAGAGCCAAAGTTGATAGTGAAGATATTGTTGCATTACTTCGTTCATCATCCCTCCAACATCGATCTGCTGTTCCAAATGCTTCGGGCGTTGTGTGACAGATTCATACCAGATTTTCAGGTAATATGCTATTTTGTTTACTCTCTCTGTCGATCATATCCTTCACACTAGCACATAACAATAAAATAATGCTACATACGTAAGGAACGGTCACTGCAAATAATCCTATAGCAAAAAAAAAGACCTAAGTATACCTTCTGACTGATAGTCTCCTGTATTGGTGCATTTTTATTCAGGTTTTACATGAGAAACCTAATGTCGTCGACGTCTACACATCGAAACTTATCTAACGACAGACTTTTATTACAGTTCCTTCGAGACTTCCTCGAGAACACAGTTGCGCTAAACTACACGATGGAATGGAAACGGTCCGCCTTCTTCCGCTTCATCGAGCATTTCCAGGGCGACGCCATGAACCAAAAACTGAAAGCTAAAGTCCTTCAGGCAATCATCATTCCTTGCTTCGCAGTCAGCTTCGATAGAGGGCAGAAGATAGTGGGGGGTCCCCCTGCCCCGTATCAGGACAGCCCAGATAACGTCGTCTCTGTCTTCATAAACAATGTGAGTATCACTCGTTCGATACACATTTTTAGTTCGTTTTTCTTTTCCGTTTGGCAGGTGGCGCTAGTTTGGTTGGAAGTCAATTTAGTGTCGGTACAGATCAAGTAAAAATCAATAGGTTTATTGATGAAGGTCGAACATGGATTCAGCGGTCAACTGAACGAGCGGTATTGCAAGAATAGCAGGGTAGGCAAGCGACAGTTGTGTGAGTGTGTGATTGACTTGATTTCCCCCGCTTGGTCTGTACCCGGCATGACATGGCCACTATGCAATGAAAACAAATCAAGTAGTTAGTCACAGCTTAGTAGGTTCATTGGCTCCAACCAAACTAGCGCCACCTGCTCCAAAAAGTACAGATTACATGTCATAATTAGCTCTCCAATCCCCAGGTGATAGACCCAGAGAATCCGTTTGCCTGTTCGGACGCGGTCCGTATAGCACTCCTTCAGTTCGCTTGTTTATTGCTAGAACAAGCGTCGCCGCACATTCACGATGCGAATAACAAGAAGCAGGGGAATAAGCTGAGAAGACTGATGACGTTTGCATGGCCCTGTCTGCTTGGGAAGAACTACGTTGATCCGGCGACGAGGTATTATCTGTTCTGTTTATTCTTATTACTTTACTTTTAACTTTACTTATTCTTATTTGAAGAAGATATTTTATGAAATGTTATTGAACAGATGGATGTCAGCGTTGGACACTGATATGGCCGTGGGTATTGTAAAATAAGTAATTTCTCCTCAGCAACTCCTTACAATATTGGATTTTTTGTATTGAATTTTTATATTTTATGTTTGGAGTTGCATTTAGATATACCTAGTAGTAAAATGTCCTGTGTGAAACTTAAACCTGAAGAAATGAAATAAAGGTATAGAATATCTTGTCGAAAAAAAATTTTTTATTTTGAGGTTAGAATTCCGGTGTTCTGCCATAAAGCGGCGTTCAATGTTTTAGTGGATGATTTCAGGTATCATGGTCACCTACTGCTCAGCCACATCATAGCAAAGTTCGCTATTCACAAACGGATTGTGTTGCAAGGTAAGATAAAGAGGCCAATTATTAAATTGAAAACATAAACAAAATAATTATTTACTTTGCTTTTTATTACCATACAAAATCCTGACCTAAGAGATCTTGACTTCAAAACTAGACTAGCCACTTAGCTCAGTTGGTAGTAGCTCTTCCTTCTGTGCCGTAGGACGTAGGTTCGATTTCGATCCCCACCGATAACAAATATTTGTGTGGTGAACACAGATGTTTGATAATAGGCATGACGACTAATTTTCAAAATCTCTTCTATCATATTCAGAAGTATCTATTATGTCTAAAATATATCATATTTCTGTAGAAAATTAAGGTTTTTGTGCAATAAAAGTACATTTAAATTTTAATTTTCAAATTCACGCCAAAACGCTCGCTGGTGTCATGGCGTCTGTTATTACGTCACGGCTATATATATATCAACAGTAAACATTGGTGCTTTTGTACTAAATCAGAATGACGTCTATATAGCCTTGACGTAATTCGCTCTGACCGGTGTTTAAGCCATCATGGCGGATTGTTGTATTTTGTAGATTTATTTTAACAAATAAATTATTAATCTCGACATTAATAAGAGAATAAATACATTTTTTTAAATCTTTGAATCCTTTTTCATTAGATCAGATAAATATTTTGGCGATACTTTATTACTGTCTTCATGCCTATTGTCTGGGTGTTATATTGTATTCTAGGTATGTATAGTTAGCCGGTTTTGGGAATAGGAAATCCTTACTGAGACCAAGCGACTAGTGACATCACGAGTCGGGAGGAAGAAAATAACGTCGTAATGCGTAGTTGTATTTTTTGCCGTGTACTAAGTAAAACAGAGTTTTAGTTTTAATTAATAAAGAGATTTCGCCTTAACAATATTACCAAAAAAAATTATGGCTAGACAGTGTTGCCTGGATTAACTACAATATTTATTTAATTGTTTATCTTATTCCAGTATTCCACAGTCTTCTAAAAGCGCACGCAGTCGAAGCCCGCTCGGTAGTGCGACAAGCTCTAGAGATACTAACCCCGGCGATGCCACAACGAATGGAAGATGGCAACACCATGCTCACTCATTGGACGAAGAAGATTATAGTAGAAGATGGACATTCGGTGCAACAACTGTTCCATATACTGCAGCTCGTTGTGAGACATTACAAGGTGAAGCTTGTTCTATAGCAGTAACCATCATGATGGAACAAGCATATGGCCCACCTAATGTTAAGTGGTAGCCTATAACAAAGCATTGCCTCGTAGGTCACGCACGTCAGGAACGTGCCCTACGATGCACTGCCTTGCGTCCATCAACTTGAGGCATACAGATGTTCAGCCTCACGTGCCAGTAATTTCACCAGCACCCTTAAACCAAAACACAGCAATGCTGCTTCTCGGCAGAAATAGGCATGGTAGTAGGATTTCCCCGGAGGAGCCTTTCACAAAGAGCTCTACTACTACTATCTTGTATAGACATGATCTCTTCCTCATTTAGTTTCAGGAAAGAATCCTAGCGGGCTTTCTTCAGTTTCAGCTACACGCCAGTTAAGCTGGCTATTTTTTTACCAAAATCGCAAAACTTCAATTATGATTATTACCCCAAAAACCAGCTCTGATTAGCATACAGCGGTAACATTAAACTAGATCAAATAATTTCTCAAACACAAAAAGTCCTTTGGAAACTCTGCCAGGCCTCCTCGTCACCTCCTTGGTGGTTTTGGTTTAAGTCAGAGTATACATGTGTATTTTTCTAAGAGACTTGGGATCTAGACAATAATTACTATTAGCGTACACATCAGCACCGGAAATATACATTTTATGAATTTATGAGTTTTTGTTAAGCTAATTTCATCTTCATAAGCAAATTTTCCCCTAAACTTCATCACACTTATCACATTCACCTACTATTACTCTGTTTTGTTTTGTCTACAGGTGTATTACCCCGTACGCCACGCTTTAGTCAGTCACATGGTGGCTGCGATGCAACGGCTTGGCTTCAGCGGTGCAGCGTCCTTAGAGCATCGACGGCTCGCGGTGGACTTAGCCGAGGTCGCGCTGAAGTGGGAGTTACAACGGATCCGCGACCATTCGCATGATGATAACATCGTATGTATAACTAGCGGTCCTATTGGTACAGAAAGCGGAGTGTGACTGGAGAGCCAAACAACGCTAAGCACGGCCGCCCTTTATTCCGCTAGCCCCCTCGGGTACCTTATTTTTGACTTCTGGGCAATAACGGTCAGTGCTAAAGTTACACACAATGTAATCCAAGGAGGTGGGAAACTCATTACAATAGAGACGAAATGTAATGTGTTTATTTGTATCGGTAATAATGTTTATGTAATAATGTATAGAGATGTTGTCACCTGCTAGAACTTTCTTTCAAATCCCATAGGCTTTTGACTGAAAGTTCTACATGCGTGGCACACTCAATAACCAGTTACTGCATATCTATACTGGTGTTTGCTACGTCTATGATATAAACAGCCTAGTCGGCTTTTTCAACAAGAAAGACATGCTTCACGGTGTTTTCCTTCAAAGTTTCATTAAAAGATTCTAATCTAAAATAATGTCGCTAATCACCTCTCACTTGTACTCGTTGGAAATATTGCGCCATTTTAGATTGTAAAGACTAAATCGTTGACCTATTGCATCTTCTCTGGAATCTGGATGAGAGGAATTAATTAGCGGTGCCATTTTAGATTTTAATGGAACTTTGGAACACTGGATCATTTCCGCAGGTCGCTACGTCGCCAAGTGGAGCTGTGAAGCGTGCTTCCTCAGATGAGAGCGGTACAGAGTCCCGTAAGGCGTTAAACACGGGATGGGCGAGCCCTCAGGCAAGCTCGTCACGATCAGAACCCGACGCCGCCAAGCCTTTGGACCGACAACATGTGGATGTCGTCGTGAATCTACTACTGCGGCTTGCTTGTCAGGTATGTTTTGACGGGGAATAACTATATCTAAACACGAGATGGGCGAGTCCTCAGGCAAGCTCGTCGCGGTCGGAATCCAACACCGCCAAACCTTTGGACCGACAACATGTGGATGTCGTCGTGAATCTACTACTGCGGCTTGCTTGTCAGGTATGTTTTGACGGGCAATAACTATATCTAAACACGGGATGGATGAGCCCTCAGGCAAGCTCGTCGGATTCCGACCTTTAGACCGACAACATGTGGATGTCGTCGTGAATCTACTACTGCGGCTTGCTTGTCAGGTATGTTTTGACGGGCAATAACTATATCTAAACACGGGATGGACGAGCCCTCAAGCAAGCTCATCGGGTTCCGACCTTTGGACCGACAACATGTGCATTTCGTCGTAAATCTACTACTACGGCTTGCTTGTCAGGTATGTTTTGACAGGGAGTAACTTTATCTTGTGTGTGAGCATGATGTAAACGTAAATATGAAAAAGTGATGTACAGGAAAGTCGTGGCAAGTAAGGCTTTTTTGCCATGTCTGTCTTAACGATTGTTGCAGCCTGTTGGAGATGTCCCTCCTAAATACGAAAGCGCACAGAAAATGTCATAAAACAAATCTAAGGCCGAGATTCATAGACGTGACTTTGCTTTACAGCAAAAGAGTCTTCGCAAAGTAAGCTTTGTTTATCGAAGTTTACCTTCACCATTTTGAATAAAGAAGAGCTTGACAAAACTATAATAATAAATAAATAAATAAATAATGTAGACAATCCACACAACACTATCTAGCCCCAAACTAAGCAGAGCTTGTACTATGGGAACCAGGTAGCTGATATATTACTTAAATACTTTTTTTTTTGTAAATACATACATAGAATACAATATAACACCCAGACAGAGAACAAACATCTGTGTTCACCACACAAATATTTGTTCTCGGTGGGGATCGAACCCACGCCCTCCAGCGCAGAAGGCAGAGCTACTACCAACTGAGCTGTGAAGGCAGTTAAAACTATGAAATATATTTTTGGTTGAAAGTAGAACTTTCCATCAAAGTAAAGTCAAAGTACGATCTATGAATCTGGGCCCTAGAATATTTGATGGTGGTTGCACGCCCTTTGCACAGTGGACTTCTACTGCATTTTATACACTCATTGTGAATACATAAACTATCAAGTTAGTTTGCGCAGGTGAACGAGGGTAATGCCGCCGGCACGGGCGTCATCTCAAGCGTGACGCCGGGCGAGCAGTTGTCGCGGCGATGCGTACTTCTGCTGAAGGCGTCCATGAAACCAGACGTCTGGCCGCACCACTGCGAACCTAAACTAGCTTGGCTGGACAAGGTTAGTACAATTTTTTAAATCAAAAGTAGGCAAATGGAAGCTTATAATTGATGTGGCCGGACTTTAAGCCGCTGACAAAAACTTGACTACAAATTCTAGTATTTTTTTTTAACTATTCAAGATTTGTTTAGCACACTGATTGTTTGTCCCAGGTATTCTTAAGCGCCGAACAAAATGCGGCATCCATTGCAAACGTGTGCACTGCGCTTGAACTGCTAGTTTTCCTGTTGGGCGTGTTGCGTCGGGAACAAATCCTCGCGGCTCTGAAGCCCTTGCAACGCGGTCTGGCGGCTTGCGTCTCTTCGACTAATACTAAAGTGGTGCGATTGACGCATAATCTACTTGCGAAGTTGACGGCGATATTCCCTACCGAGCCCACTGGTGCGGCCCAAGCTTCTAAGGTTAGTAAGATGGAGACAGCCATGTATTGGAGTTTGGTTCTTATGTTTTCTATTCATTTGGTTAAAACAGTTGTTGTGCCTACTGGTTTGTTGATGAATGAATTTTCGTTGGTAGAACTCTAGAGTTTTAGTTGTTAACTAACAACAGAGATACAAGGAAATGAAGATTTACTATAACACCACACCTCGTAGCTAGTTACATAGACATCTTTTATCAAAAAAAATGATTTTTTAATGTATAATTTATGTTAACTTGCATTGTGATATAAGCAAGTAGGCCGCTTTTAGACGCTTGACACATGTTTTTGAATAATTGGTTTTACGACATTTGGATTTCCTCTCGATATTTTCCTTCACCGCTTGAGAGTACTCTCATTGGGGCACGACTGAATTTGATTCCACGACACCACTAGACCACCAGTGCTCAGTCTTACTGCTTTTGCCCCCAGTATGAAGAGCTGGAAACCCTATACGCGTGCGTAAGCAAATACGCGTTCGACGGTCTTGCCAACTACGAGAAATCCGCCGGCGCCAGCACAAGCGCCGCTGCCGGAGCGACAACAAGCGGGGCCACTGCGTTACTCGGCCCTTTGATGATGCTGAAGGCTTGCTGCACTTCAAGCCCCTCCTATATCGATAGGCTGATGTTGCCGCTTATGAGAGTGCTGCAGCGGATGGCGAGAGATCATGTCGCGCCTAATCCTGACGCGGCTACGTCTGATCTGTTGGTAAGTGCAAGTTTTGTGGTTAAACACAAAGTTTTTCATCTTCTTGTTTTGTCATTAGTTTGAACCAGTGTGGTGAAAAGATTGTAAGTGAGCCTCAAAGGCTCCTTATGGGCTCTTGACGCATGTTTTCAAACTTAGTCATTTTTGACGCACAGTTGAATCACATATTCGACATACGGGCATTATAACGAGCCAGGAGAGGAAATGTACTGACAAAACTACATTTATTTCAGATAATAGCATTAGAACTTTTGAAAGCACGCGTGGCGGTGATGCCGGGTGATACGAGGAAAACATTCATTGGAACTGTCTTAGTTGGACTTATTGAGAAAACTACTGATGCGAAGGTTAGTCTTACGTTTAGCTACTATATTATAACTGTATTATATTATAATAACGGTTTGAAGTAAGGCACTAGAAATGATTGGCAGTGGTACTTTTGTGCGGAGAAAAGACATTGCTGTCCGTTAATTAGATGGCATATGTCCATTCGGTCAATTTTGCCAATGTCAAGTGAGGATCTAATTACATAAATAAAATCGGCTGTCATTGACTTAAAAAAAATGGTGGTCGTTTTTTTTTTCAAAAGCATCGGAAACATTTTCGATCAAATCAGGATATCACCGAAATAACACAACAGACACACACACGACACGAGTAAGTTGTGGAATGAACTGCCTTCTGCGGTTTTCCCTCAGAGCTTCGCCATGGGGTTCTTCAAAAGGCGGGTCTTTCAGTTCCTTAAAGGCCGGCAGCGCATCAGCACCACCTCTGGTGTTGCAGGTGTCTATGGGCGACGGTGACTACTTTCCATCAGGTGGCCCGTCTGCTCGTCTGCCAGCTATGGCATAAAAAAAAAGAACACAAATTATACCAGAAAAACAATTAAAATGAAAAAGCTATGTAACTTCCCAAAATGACATAAAACGAAACGTAGGAACCCACCAGATGGACAGACAACATTGCTGAAGTACAAGCGTTTATACTAATTCCTTCGTATCATAGGTGATGAAAACCATAACGCGTATGGTGGAAGAATGGGTGAAACAGCGTGCTAGTGCCACTTCAAGTGCCGTTGCGCCGTCACTTCGCGAGAAGTCGATACTACTCGTCAAGCTAATGCAATACGTGGAGAAGAGGTTCCCGGATGATTTGGAACTCAATGCACTGTTTCTGGAGATTATCAACTATGTTTACAGGTAAACTTTGAAGTTATAAGGTCATAGGTCAAGTTAAGGATTTGAACTCTTTTCCGTATTTAAACAAAAACAGAAAAATAAATATATTATCGACTAAACCTCAAGCACAGTAGTGATACCAAGTACCCTACTGCAAATGACTTAAATATGTCCAAGGGTTAGTCAGATTATTCTAAAGGCTATTGCTTTTCATTCTGTCAGATTTCGATTCTGGCTATAAATTTAGAAAGAGTGTAAAATAAAATCACAAGCTGTTTTCAGTTTTCTGACCTTGACGGAAACCTTCGGGCAACCTTTAATTAAGGTAACCCGATTTATCTTCACTATATGTGTTAACTCATCACAAAAAAGTAGTTTGTGAAAGAAAGTAGTCTACATGTATGTAATCATGCATGCATGCATGATTTTTATAATATCCCCGAGCGGTACCTACCCTTCCCCTTGGTACGAGGCTGAGCTGACCGCTGCGACATCGGATCCTAATTACACTCGACGAATAACTCTTAGGGACTGTTTGGCACTAACGTGACCGTGGCTCCATCTACAGGTTTGACGTTACAGTCAACTACTTACCTGCTCGATAACCAAAGTTTATACAAACCACTTTGTATTCCAGAGATGAAACCCTCAAAATGTCCGAGCTATCGATGAAGCTAGAACCGGCGTTCCTCGCCGGCCTGCGTTGTCCGCAGCCGCTCATTCGCGCCAAGTTCTTCGAAGTATACGACCAGAGCGTGCGCCGACGGATATTCGACCGTCTGCTCTATATCATTTGCTCGCAGAACTGGGAGCATATCGGCCAGCACTTCTGGATAAAACAGTGCTTGGAGTTGCTGCTAGTCACTTGTGTTTCTAGTAAGTTGACGTCACTCTTAGTCAGAAAGTTGCTCTGGATTATCCACTGCAAATTGAGTACGCGACAGCCTAAAAACCATGTCTTTTACTGTTGTCTGTCAGCGTCCATAACGTATTGTTATTTTTTTTATTTCTTGACAATAGTTATGGAATTTCATAGGCGTACTTATGTCAAAAGAAGCAAAATAAAGGATTAAAACACGCAAAATTGATGCATCTTACAAATGTTCATATCAAAAATTAAGTCGAATAATTTACTTAAGTACTGCTCACATTAACCCCTTCCAAATATCTTTTTACGCCGACGACGCCGACGCGAGTTATACATTTCAGTAGATCCTTTAATGCTCTATTTTTTTAATTAGGAATTATTTTGTATGGACATCGGAGTTATTATTTAGTCGTTTTTGTCCCACTGTAGGGAAAGGCCTCCTTTCCCTCTTTTCACTTTTGCGACTCATCGCAGTGACAGGCCACGATCTAGGAGTCAAGTTCGTCCCGCCATCTTATTCTTGAAAAACATCTGAATTAAAGCATTATTTTTTATTGCTTCAACAGGCACACAAATCCGATTATCCAATACAAAGTACCTTCTCCCAAGCATATCGTCTGTGATCAACACAGCCGACAGCGAAGAGCGGAAATCCTTCGTCATCTACTCGAGTGTTAAAGAAGAAGCCTCTGATGGATTCAGCGATTCCATAGATCCGGATAAAGAAGATGTACTCGATATGGATTTGGATTCCAGTTCCAATCCGAAGGAGGATATTGTCAAACCGGCGCCAAATAGGTAACTTTACTAACCTTTCGTCAGTCCGCCTGCATACCGTAACTTAACTGGCTTGATCTCTGAGGCAATGCTTTGTTGGAGGCGATGGTTACTACTTAACATCAGGTGGACCCCAAACATTTTTTTAATGCCCCAAAAATTAAGAGCCGAGCGGGATTTGAACCCGCGACCTTCCCTTTGATCCCGCTCCCGCTCGGCTCTTAACTTTTAGGACATTATAAAAATCTTTGTGATTTCCGTAAGTAATTACATGATAAACACTATAAAATTTATAAAAAATATCAGGTTGACCATAAGCTTGTTCCATCACCACGTTATTTAAATAAATTTATACATTTCTAATTTACTTTATATTTACATCTGATGAATTTTTCATATTTTATTTTGTGTCACGTGACATTATGAAGTTTATTAGACCATTTTATTGCAAAATACTGTGCTTGGGGTTGTGTAGTTTTTTTTATTTCTAGTATTTTTGTTCCAGAGCACGAATGCTGAATCAAATAGTAGCAAAACAATCGGAGTTCTTAGAACTGGCGAGACGTGTCCGCACCGAGCAGCTGATAATCGCAGCCGCGCAACTCTGCCATATGGACGAGGCATTGGCGCATCACACGTGGCTGAGACTGTTCCCTTCTTTATGGAGCTGTCTTGATGAGCGGCAACTACCGGTAAATTACTTATTATGTTAGCCTTGTGCGGCTATTGAAGAGAATAAAGAAAGAACAAAATAACTTGACTATCACAAAGCATGTACGGTAGAAATACCCTCCGGTCTCATGGCGCTCTAAATCTCTTGCATTCTAAAGGATCTTCAGAAATTAGATGAATTGCCCAGCTTTTTAAAAGTATCCCACAGCCTTACTAAGCAAGGCTTGTACCTTCTGAAACAGATCATAGATATAAACATTGCGAACAATCCACACAACACTATCTAGCCCCAAATTAAGCAGAGCTTGTACTGCACCAGCTGCTACAGGAACCAGTTAGCTGATATAATCCTTGACAGACAGAGAACAAACATCTGTGTTCACCACACAAATATTTGTTCTACTTACAACACAGAATGTCTGACGTCTATAAAACCTATATTAGTATATTTGAATCAGCCTCTAACATGTTTCTACATTTTCCAGTCTATAATGAACGAGATCGTTCCGTTCATAATATCGGGCGTGCACGTGATACAGAGAGACCAGCCACTAAGCGCTCTCAATACGTTCATAGAAGCGTTGGCCAGGTGCAACCCGCCGATCGCTATCAAACCGTAAGTAATTTTCAACTTTTTTCACTTTTCAACTGATAAAAAACAGAGGGATACAATTTTTTGTGATATGGATAGGCATTTGATTAACCTTAATGATGATTACTTTGATGTCTTAACATACGTAAAGACATCAAAGATTTCTACAGACGAGGCGCGAGGCGTAAGCCAGTTTGCTCTGCTTTCTAATGGAAAAAGAAACGAATAATTAATCAATAAAATATGGCCACTTCCATAAAACCTCGATGTCACGGAGTCGAAAATTGCGTTTTTCATAGGCCATTATTTATTTATTTCAGGCTACATAGTACATAGATCTTAAAAATACAAGGCCCATAGCATAAATACATTAAAAACTAAAATATACATACACTCATCAACATTGTCTAGGGATATTCAACAAGTTGTTGATTTTTACAAAAACTGAAAATAATTTCTTTAGAAACTAGGTATGGCAAGAATCTTTATTTTGTGTTGTGGATAATAATAATAATAAAATACAACTATAATATTTATAAATAAAAACAATAACTCGAAAAATCAGAAAATCAATTCGAAATGGAATATCTTTAGACAATAATTGATGTGTGTATAATATATTACTTATTCAACTAGCACATAGTGACTGCATTGACTACAATTTATTTATTTTAGGTGCTTATTTGATGTAATCAGTCGCAGAAAGATCAATCACTGAAACTGTTTCAGGCCTATGATGAAATACCTCGGCAAAACGCACAATCTCTGGCACCGGATGACGTTGAACCTCGAACAAATGGCGGTAGAACAAGCGGCAGGACGGCCGTTGCGCGAACAAATTGACGTTTACGACTATGATACTGAAAATACTACGCCTACGGTAAGCATGCCATGACTGTTTTGATTAGATAAATAAAAAAAAAACTTAAGAAACCGACTTTAAGGCCAAACTTCTTTTTCTTCTTCTTCTTGCCCTTATCCCACTTTATGTGAGATTGGCACAACATTTCTTCCTCCTCCATTCCCCTCTGTCAGCCGTCATCTCTGCATTCACTCCTCTCTTATCCATGTCATCTTTCACACAGTTCATCCATGTTTTCTTTGGTCTACCTCTGCTCACATATCCATCCATATCCATACTCATCACTCTCTTAGTCACGTGACTTGCATGCCCGTACCACGCCAGCCTATTGCTCCTCAACTTTACAAATGAACTGATTTGATGAAATTTCTATTGGACCAATCTGGAAGTATAACCACTCAGATAAAAAAGCAGCAACTCTTCAACATGAAACTAGCAACTCCGCTTCTTCTAGGCTTGGTTGAGTGGAACCGGCCTAGACTCACCTAGCTAGACTCACCTAGCTTTAACATGTTTCAAAGTGATTCTTGCAATTTAATTGAATTAAGACAATTTTGAGTTTGAGTTTAATGCGTAGATGTTTGGTTTGCCGTTTATTAAAGTAAAACAGAGTTCTAGCATCAATGAAGAGTTTTCGCCGTAACACTATAAACTAGTAAAAACAACCATGTCCTCAGGAAATACTGGATTCGTTGAGCGACATGTACGAACTATTGCAAGAAGAAGACATGTGGTCCGGCCTGTGGCAGAAACACGCGCGATACCGAGAGACCAACATGGCCATCGCGTATGAACAACAGGGCTTCTACGAGCAGGCGCAGGTATGAACCTTTCATTGCGTAACCTGTGTACAGTCGGCTGCACTACTGTTTGTTAAATTTATGTTGATACGTGAGAAATGGTCTGTTGAATCGTTTTTTTAGGGTCAGTGAAAAGTTCATACTCATGTTTTCATACAAAACTAGTTTTAGTTTATTTTTATTTGCTATAATTAGGAAATTATTTGTTGAACTCTGAACCGAAAACACGCCGATAGTTTCGGAAAGAAACCGACAGATGTGAGCATGGAACATATTTAGCCGTTATTGATGAATGGGTTTGCTAATAAAAATTATTGAAATTGTGTTAATTTTAAAAGGAATTTTTGAAAATGTACTATGTGAACAAGTTGGTGTAGCGTGTACGTGTCAATCGTACAATAAACTATGATTGTAAGAACTCCCTTGCAATGCAAGTGTATTTTTGAAAAGTATACCACTGTTTTTTTGTGACACATCGTGGATGCTGTCATTTTCACATGTAGGAAAAAAGATTTCTTACGTGTTAAATTGATGGTACCCATACCATCCATTTGATACTACAAGTAATTATTGCGTCGTTATCGACCAAATTATATACATGCCCATTGTTATTTGATTTCTCTGTTTATTGGAATTAATTGAAATAAATCATTTTATTTATTATCGCGTACCAGGGCTACTACGAACAGACCAAGGTACGTTCAATTAAATATTAGACAAAGTCTAATATGGGCATAATATACGTAATATATTCACAGTGGTCTTGCATATATTTATTCACAGATACTTTGAGAATCTGCTAAAATAGTTTTACAGTATAGATCAGTTTAAATTCTTGATGTGGCTTTTGTGGCTTAGTTCAACTCTATATTGCCAGTACATTTTCCAAAAAAATAATGCACATCTTCTGAGAAGCTTAGATCTTAAAAAGACAGCTTTTCTACATTTAACAAGTATGCTCTAAACACGCATTCGTTTTTGTAACCCGCGCCAATAAATAAACGAATCTTTACTGGCGTTGCAACTCATTTCCTCTCACTCATACACTATTGATGACATTAGTTTCACTCATACTCGTGAGAGGCATATTTATGCGCGGCCATCTTGGATTTGTTTCTTTATTAGCGCGGGTTACATTATAATCAAGCATCCGTGTATTTTTGTATGTTGCAGAAGTTTAAGCGGTTTTTATTTCTGTAAATGTGTATTTATTCGTCAGGCTGCCTACGACGTCGCTATGGCTAAACTAAAACAAGAATACGCATCAAGTCCATCGTCAGTGAACATGCACAAGGAGTGCACGCTCTGGACGCAACATTGGCTCAAATGCGCTAAGGAGCTCAACCAATGGGATTCGCTACTAGAAATCGGACTGACCAGAAGCGGTCGGGATCCGTTTTTGATTCTAGAAAGCTCTTGGAGGAATCCCAATTGGTCGACTATGAAAGATGCGTTAGCTGAAGTTGAATATAACTGTCCAAAGGAATTGGGTAAGAGAAATTGATTATTAGACAGATAGATAGATAGATAACACTTTATTGTGCACACAAGTAACAGCGTAATAAAATAAAGCACAATTACTATTATCGGTCTTAAAGATCTGTCAAGCCTAAATAATTGTGCAAATAGTAAGTTGTTAATTTGGTACAGCATGGCTGGTGAATCTGTACCGCGGTTACCTATGCATCTGTGCGGGCGGTGAGCAACAGCTGAGCGGCGTCGAGCGACACGCGGAGGCGGCCGCGGCGCAATGTCTGCGCGAGTGGCGCCGTCTGCCGCGCCTCGTGTCGCACCCTCACCTGCCGCTGCTGCGCGCCGCGCAACAACTCATGGAGCTCAGCGAGGCCGCGCAGATACACACCGTGAGTACACGTCACGCGGCCGCGGCGCAGTGTCTGCGCGAGTGGCGCCGTCTACCGCGAGTACACGACACAGATTGATAAGGATCTGATGGCGCAACGGTCAGTTCATCCCCGTACCAAGGAAGGTCGTGGTGAACCCACAACCTTCCCCTTGGTACAATACCAAGTAAATACTATAAAATAAATAAAAAAAACATTTATTTCTGCCTGTAACTTTGAGCATGCTGATGAATAATTGATAAAAAGCTGCACATCTTTGTACAGGGTCTGATACACAGCCGTCCGACGTCACTGCACGACATGAAGGCCATAGTGAAGACGTGGCGCAACCGACTGCCCGTAGTAGCGGACCCGCTGTCCCACTGGGGCGCTATCTTCACGTGGCGCCAGCATCACTACCAGTTCATAGCGTCGCACTACGACTCGCAGGCGGAACACGGCTCCAATCACAGCATGCTGGGCGTGCACGCATCCGCACAGGTATGCAATGCAGAGAATAAAAACCTCTTCTTTAACACAAATCTGATCCACTCACCGCAGTCTAGGGGTTCGGTTTAATTGTACGCGTAATTGAAATAATTTTGATAATATTAAATGGGGTTTCAATATGGCACGTCCCTTAGTAGATGCTGATAACCGCCAAAAAACTTCTCATTCGCACATTTTAAGATTTGAAATCACTGAACGCATTTATGAAAAAATGTAATCAACAGTTGTGTGCAAAAAAATTTTGATCAATATAATTGCTTTACCATAAAGTTAGTTTTACTAGTTTTTGTACTTTAAACGAACGATTTGGTACGAAAACGTAATGAGAAAAACCTTTTAAAGATCCGATCTGTGTTAAGAGAAGATTAAAAATCTTATTCCCATTTCATTTTACTAATAAAACTTTTTTCCGAATAACATAATTGTAATTAGTTTTTTCCGATGATAAGTAGGTAAGTGTCTATCTACTTTATGACTTATAAACACTTCTATATAATTTACGCACCTTATTTTACTATTAATATCACTATTAATTAAATGATTTAATAGATAAACGTAAATAAACTTATCGCCTAAAGTGTAGTACCTCTAAATGTAAATTCCTTAAATCCTTTGCCATAAGATCCCACCATCTTTTGGAATCAAAGAATAGACCCATCTTAACTCTAACGTAAAGAAACTTAAATTGCAGGCAATCATCCATTTCGCAAAGATTGCGAGGAAGCACAACCTAGCCGGCGTGTGTCTCGATTCTCTCCACCGCATATACACAATACCTAGTGTTCCGATCGTGGATTGCTTCCAAAAGATCCGTCAGCAAGTCAAGTGTCACATTCAAACGTCCTGGACTGAAGGGAAGGACGAACTCCAAGAGGGATTGGACATGATCGAGTCGACCAACTTCAAGTATTTCACTAAAGAAATGACGGCAGAGTTTTACGCGTTCAAAGGATTACTGCTCGCTCAGTTGGGGCGGTCGGAAGATGCGAACAAAGCGTTTGCGGCTGCGGTACAACTGTACGATACGTTGGTCAAAGCCTGGGCGCTGTGGGGAGACTATTTGGAGCAGATATTCATTCGAGACCCGAGGCAGATCTCTATGGGAGTTTCGGCTATGACGTGCTTCCTGCATGCTTGCCGACACCAGAATGAATATAAGTCGAGGAAATATTGCGCCAAGGTTTGTTACACACAGTTTATATATATGACTGGCCTCTTAGCTTAGTTGGCAGTAGCTCTGCCTTCTGCGCCGTAGGTCGTGGGTTCGATCCCCACCGAGACGAGAACAAATATTTGTGTGGTAAGCATAGATGTTTGTTCTCTGTCTGGGTGTTATATTGTGTTCTAAGTATGTGTTTAGAAAATAAAAGTATGTAAGTAATATCAGCTATCTGGTTCCCACATTACAAGTTCCGCTTAGTTTGGGGCTAAGATAGTGTGGTGTGGATTGTCCGCAATATTTATTTATTCCTTTTTTCCTTTTTTGTCTGAGAATATGAATATCTTGTCTGAGTATTATAGTCTTGATCCTATTTCGTTGTATGAAAACTGTATTACTTTCACAGGTCCTATGGATGCTGAGCTATGACGACGAAAAGAACAGCTTAGCAGAAGCCCTAGACAAGTATTCAGTGGGCGTGCCGCCGGTGCAGTGGCTACCCTGGATACCTCAACTCTTAGCATGCCTCGTGCAGTACGAAGGAAACGTTATATTGAATCTCTTGAGTCATGTAAGTATATAGTTCGCCCGGTGTAACTTGTCGAATGAAAGACAAACGGCTAACTTCAAACTTCCTTAGTTACGCTGGCCGCATTGTAGAAAAGATCACAGGAAGTGGGTGGATAAAAAGACTCAGGTGATTCATTCTGGAAATGTGTGGGGATGGTCTATGTCCAGTAGGGGAATTCGTCAGGCTTGTGATGATGATGGTTTAGTCAAGTCGCATTCTACATTCGCCAGCAAGCAGATTGCGCTCCCGATTTCAAGTGGTAACTGTGACTTATAACAAAGTATCGCTTCGCAGATCACGCACGCTATGAACGTGCCCTACGGTGCACAGCACTGAGCTGCGTCTAATATCTTGAGGCATACAGGTGTTGTGCCTCAGTAAATACAATTTGTTTAGTAAGAAATTACCGAAAATGTTAAGATAAACAAACGACAAAAATAGGCTTCAATCCTAATGCTTTTTTATGTTCCAGGTCGGTCGTCTGTATCCCCAAGCAGTGTATTTCCCCATCAGGACGTTATACCTAACTCTGAAGATTGAACAACGAGAGAGGCACAAGACTGCTGAGAACATAGCCGCCGGGCAACCGCAGCCGGTTGCAACGCCTGTGAGTTACTCAACTCTTCTTCTTTTCTTAATTTATGGCAACTGACTGTCAATCGACAGAGATAGTAGACAAATCGGTAATAATTGGTTATGAAGAAAATGTGGCGATTTCCTTCAAAACCTTCCAAAACATTTTCGTGCAAATAAATCACAACCTATACCCTGATTTATAATCTTAGTCTTTTTTGGTAAACAAAGGTAAGGCCATGTCAAAAAAACGATGTTGAACTGGTACTTTTTAATATTTTTTAAAATTTTGAAAAGTAGCTGAGGTAGGATTTATTTTCTAATCAATATCCATAGAATGGGAAAAAGCAATAGTATCTTGCTATCTCATATATTTTAATTGATTGTTAATACAAAGTTATTAAATGATGAAGAAATTATAGTAGAAAATATTTTACGACACTGGTATCATTTGATTAACATAATAGTAAATCACAGGGCTACGAAACAGTTGGTGCATTTTGGCACTTTAAAGCCATCCTATCTTGTGTTTGTGTTGTTATTTGTTTTAATCGTCATGCATTTGCATCGTCTCTCGTTCGTCGAAGTCGAATGTGTTCCTCGTGTCCAATAGGCATGACGACTAATTTTCAATATCTCTTCTATCATATTCAGAAGTATCTATTATGTCTAAAATATATCATATTTCTGTAGAAAATTAAGGTTTTTGTGCAATAAAAGTTCATTTAAATTTAAATTTTCAAATTCACGCCAAAACGCTCGCTGGTGTCATGGCGTCTGTTATTACGTCACGGCTATATATATCAACAGTAAACATTGGAGCTTTTGTACTAAATCAGAATGACGTTTATATAGCCGTGACGTAATTCGCTCTGACCGGTGTTTAAGCCATCATGGCGGATTGTTGTATTTTGAAGATTTATTTTATCAATTAAATGATTAATCTCGACATTAATAAGAGAATAAATACATTTTTCAAAATCTTTGAATCCTTTTTCATTAGATCAGATAAATATTTTGGCGATACTTGATTACTGTCGTCATGCCTATTGTGCGTTGTTACCTAAGTTTTTGCTCACATTATCGTTGTCTGTTATTGTTATCAGTTTTTTGATAAGTTTTAGCCTTGTTGTTGTTGCTGTTGTGTTTGTATCAAACATAGACCCTCAACCCGCACCGGCGGGTAAAAATATGATATATAAAAATATGAAATTATAGGATCATTGTTTTATGTATACTTCCTTATGATCAGGCACAGGGAAATGAGGTTCTACTTTTCAGTGTACTCTAGTAGGTAAGTAGTTGTAGTAATATTCAGGTAGGTCTATTGCACGAGTAAAACCGCGCGCCGGTCCTACTAATAGTGATCCATGGTAAAACATGTTTTTCTCCCCTGAGTTGTCACTATGACAGTGACATATCATGACATTTGTTTGTTTACAAAAAAAGACTGAGTTTCTGAATCAGGGTATACACACTTTCATTCCAACTGCTCGCACTTTTTCCTAAGACCTCAGGTTATGTATAAAACTTATATCACAATCTACACAGTTTTCGATTTTAAGTTTCACATAAATCACTGACGCGCTGGCACGACGTTATTTCATAGCGATTTTAATGAATATATTTTCAAATCAGTCAAAAAAAAAATACCTTTTTCAAAAACTAGCGGCCGCCTGCGACTTCTCCCCCCGTTCCCGTTTCCGTTATTTTTTCAAGGTAAAAAGTATCCTATGTCCGTCTCCTTCATCCAAATCGGTTCAGCCATTCCATAAATAGTGTAACTATCACGTCTTGTATATAGATAGATTGTAGTTAAACAAGGTTTTAGTAATTTCAATTTTCGTATGAATCAGTCAACAAGCAAGGCGAGTGAAGGGACATCTTCGTCGAGCGGCTCCACTGAGACGGGGCCCATCAAAGCGACGCTGCCCATGTGGAAGTGCTCCAAGATAATGCAGCTGCAGCGCGAGATACATCCCACTGTGCTGTCGTCGCTGGAAGGCATCGTTGATCAGGTGAACTTAGGCCCGATTCAGAAACACGACTTGAGTCTTGAGTCGAGCCAAGAGCACTTTTTTCGATGAAGAACTGTCAAAAATCTATGCTTGAGGCTCGACTCAGACTCAAGCAAGACTGTTTTTGAATACGGGCCTTAGATCGTGGCTCCTTGAAAGGGCGTTCTATATCGTGGGAAAATGTTTTATATAGAACTTTTATTATATATTTTTTTTAATGTATAACAATTGTTTATGTTTCAATAGGTACCAAGTACTACCTACCACTTATGAATACTATTTACTGAAATGCATATTTTTATTTGTATCTGACTTATAATTTGTGATAATTATAAAAAAAATAACAGGATTTGTATTCTGGTTCTTCTTATCGTGTCACTAACCAGTGTGGTGAAAGGATTTCGAGTGTGCCTCAGATATATATTATAGGTATAAAGATACGGATTTTTTACAGTTCTCCATTGAAAAATTACAAAAATCTATGCTTGAGGTGCGACTCAGACTCAAACACTGTTTCTGAATGCCTTAGTCTTAATTGCATGAATGTGATCAGATGGTGTGGTTCCGCGAGAACTGGTACGAGGAAGTGCTACGTCAGCTGCGCGCCGGCCTCGCCAAGTGTCACGTGGTCGCGTACCACAACCGCGCGAGCGTCGCCGACGCAACCGTCACTCCGCACACGCTCAACTTCATCAAGAAGGTGGTCTCCACTTTCGGCGTCGGCATTGGTATAAGTAAGTTTCATTTGTAACTTTTGAACACTTACTTTTTTGATTTTATAGTGTTTACTACATTTAAGGAAACCACAAAGATTTTTATAGTGTCCCAAAAATTAAAAGCCGAGCGAGATTTGAACCCGCGACTTCGTACGGGGCTGCGCTGACCGCTGCGCCATCAGATCCGAATCACACTCGACGAATAACTCTTAAGTGGGCGATCGCGAGCCAAAGGTATAAATCGCCAATGAAGCACCTACAAGACCGCGGTTTTGTAGGTGCTTCATTGGCGGTTTATGCCTTTGGCTCGCAGGCTTGTCGGTTTTAGCTCGCCGATGAATCACCCACTTTAGGGACTACGCTGTGTTGTAGGGGCTGTCTGCTCGGCTCCTTACTTTTGGGACATTATAAAAATCTTTTTAAACACTGTTTTTGAAGAACATGGGGTTGTGAGTTTGTTATAGGGACGATAAGGCGGAAGCACACTTTTAACGCGATCCAATGAAACGTTTTTCGATTCAAATCAGTCTAGCTCTAGAATCTAGATGATGTCATGTTTTTTATACAGGGTGGTTTTTTTGAGAAGGACGGTGATAGCCAAGTCCGAAACCACGAGAGTTAGGAAAAAGTCATGAAAGCAACAGAATCCATTGGTTCCACGCGGTGTTATTCTTTTAATCATTCGGGTCCGGAAATCTAAATTTGTAGTTATTGTTTTCTTATAAATCGAGGGCATTCACGACTTTTCCCTAACTCTCGTGGTTTCGGACTTGCCCAACACCGCCCTTCTCAAAAAACCACACTGTATAGTTAGAAGCACATTTCACTAATCAATGCACAATACACAATCGTGTGAATAACAGTGTAGATCTTATTCCCCCACGTCGAATTAAAGTTAGACATTTCACTAATTGAATACCAACGGAAATCGTATACTTGCACTAATAAAATCTAAAATATAATCAACACGCAACGGTTTACTAACATAAACTCAACTTCAACTGATTGTACATCTAGATTATCCAACATGAAAGAGGAAACACTTTCAGATCTTGTGGCCTGCAGAAACTAGTCGATTTTTTATTCAAGAATATTGCGTCGCAACGAGTACATAAAATAAGTAATAACTTTTCTGGGGTTCTACTTCAAAAACAATAAACTAGTAGTAAATAAAGTAAGTAAGTGAGTATTGTCATTTTAAATACATTACGAGGTAACGAGAACTCTATTATGGAGCATGTTACTCAAAATTTAAATGTGAAGTTTCAGTTGTGTGGTGATACGACTAGTGTTGATTGATCCGATCGCGTAGCGTTTCAAGTGTGATTCCGCTTTTTTTGCCGTCAATTTTTTGTTGGTGTGAATATCTGATCGAAGCGCACGCACGAATGAATGGACCCTTTGCGAGGCACTGGTTGTTTACTTGTTTAGAGTTACCCCATTAGAGCCAGCATGAAGCCCTATGACGAACATGTGTCAGTGAAAGGAGAATAGAATGTGTATGATTGAGAGTTCAACGAGCGACTGCCCACTTTTACTTTAGGTCATTTCGGCAAATGCCAATTCTATCCGATAGACTGACGGCGGTTTCAAGATCGCAGGAAGTCGTGGGATAGAGTGGAGATATGAGGGAGGCCTATGCCCAGACTTCGTGCTGATATCACAAAATCTGGATCATGCTGAGTCCATGTTTCTTACAATTGTTTGCCCTTATGTATTCTATGCCCTGTGCCTGTAGTGCCATTAAAAATAGAGTAGTGGTTAGTAGGCCCGAAGTTCTTATTTCTCCTCGTATAGCTTGAAATTTACTGGCAGCTGCAAAGGTCTGACTTGCAACGTATTAAATTCCAAATAACCTGTTAATTATTTAACGTGTTTGTCTAGCAAGAAATCTTCATGACGAAGTTTCCATCTACTCGCATTTCACTCGACTCGGCTAGACCAAAATGTAAAGCTAACATTCACGTAAATGTCGCTTGATTAACTTCAAAAGATGTGGTTGTACAGGATATAGGATTACATGCAACTTACAATGACCTTGCGTTAAGAAAACAGCATATTTAAGCAAATTTAATCAGCATAAACATCTACTTCTCTCATTCATAGTATTCGCAATACCATCTTATGTCATTGATAAAAAATATTGAAGGTTTATTGGACCCAATTCTGAAAGAATTACTTTTGTTTGCAATGTATCCTTGAATAACATTCAGCAGACATACGTGTCCCTTTACAGCCGATTTGTGCCGAGTCAGCAATATGTTTTCGATGACTAAATACGGCAAAGGTCCGCCGGTACTCATATGCACACACAAACCAGGTGTGTTCCAAGTACCAAAGTTACAAAAGACTGACCGATAGTAAATAGCGAGTCTTTTGCGCCAGAAATATATAAAACAGGCAATAAAGACCGGCCGTTTATTATTCTATGCGTCGTAGCCAAATTGTGAATAATATTTCGCCAGATCGTAACATCGTCGCATAAATAGTATCGATGGCGTTCATTGTAGGAGTATCACTCGATCAAACAATTCAGATTTATTCATTTTGAATCAAAATCCTTACAGGATCATCGGTTAGCTTCTCGTTGTGCTCATTTCAATCTGGCGAAATTTACAATTTAGCCGCGATCGCTATGTAAAGATTTGTCGTGTATTTTACAATATTTTAAATAATCGGTCAACCTATTTAAGTTATTCAAAACTCTGGTCACTGATAAAGAAACAAAATACGCGATTAATCTGTTGGTAGTACTTACATATCTGTATGTTAGTGGAATGAATTATGGAAATGTGTTATATGAAGTTATTTTATGAACTTTTCGTAGCTCGAATTTCCTATTCCTGTAACCCTCAATGTTTATTATCCCTATGTGTCATAGATGTATTGCACAGAGCTTTTGTATTTTATTTTGAAAATGTCATATACAAGAAGAAACATTAGTTTCTGACGTACATATCGAATGCATTACATATTTACTTTGCATTGTTATTGTATGAAAATATGGTGATCTATGAATGTCGCAGCATTGTCTATGAATATAACCAAACTTTTTTTCTCACCAGATTTCTATTGGTTTTGCAGATATCGTTCAAAGTTTTCAGCGCATTTTCTATTGAATGTTACTGAATTCTGCTTGTCAACCAAACACGCCACTCCATATCGTCCTGTTTAAAAAAAACATCGTATATCAAAAACGGGTTTTTGTTTTTTATTTTTAGCTCTTTTTGCTGTCGTTTTATACTTTACCACAGACAAGTTTTCATAAAGAGTCGTCGAATTTAGTATTATATTTAATCAGGTAATCAAAAATGTTCCCACCGGATAACCATAAGTACGAATGTCAAAGGAAGAGGATGTGATTAGGATGTACTTTGTTATCAAATTAAAGTACTGTCGGCCTTTTAGGGTTTCGTAACCAATCACAAAACCCATATTTCGATCTTGACTATTCCTCATTCACCGTTCTTCACATAATCAAAAATGATTACTGTCTATGATCATTGATCATAGACATTTTATTAAAAAAAAATAACAAGAGATATAGCAGATAGAACCCTTCAATATGTGAGGCAGACTCACATCAGCTCTATACAGGATAATATTTATTTTTACCAAGAAATAATTTAGCAATATCCGTGTCCAATATTAAAGCTTTATATTGTTTTTGTGAAGACTTTAAAACTAGTTTACCTTAGCATTCACACACGACCTTCAGAATAAATACAATCGCGTGTATAGGTAGGGGCTTCTAAATGATTTATGACGTAGGTAACAAGACTTCCAAGTATGTTGGCGAAGGGTCACATCAGCTGAATGTCACCTTACAAGGCCACACGATCAAGAGGGTTTTTTTGCAACCACTTGGTTACTTTCTAAGGGTTTGTCTGTTAAAAGGTTTGGACAAAAAAATCCTTGCATATACGTAGGACAATAAGATTAGTGAAAATGCTTTTTTATTCAGTTCCTGAATTAGCTTGTACAAAAACAGCATACATGTTTTATTTTTTTGCCAATAAAATGCATATTCATTTCTTATTCGTATGCTGATTTAACAAACTATATTAAACTACAACTACACCTTTGCTGTCAGTATAATAGTGTAGATTTGATTGCAACAACAATTTCAATTTTGTTCTAACGTATATTTGAGAAAGATGATTAACTAAGATTACATTCTTAGTTTCTTTATTCCTATCGTACTTGTATCTTATCCTTTCTGTAATGTTGAAGAGCTTTGATATTATTATTTTACGCATGTAATTTATCAATGTTATTTGATTTGCGCGAAACATATACTATAAACCACGGGCTGATTGTGCGTCGCTGTGCATCATTTTTGTGCGCATGAGGAAAGAAAGCATGGCAACCTCGTTTATTCTATGACTAATACAATATACTTGGTATATTCCCAACGCATCCACCCTTTTCATCGGTAACTAATTTATAACATTTCTTTTAAGTAAATTGGGTAAAACTAATCATAAAATAAACGAGGGTATCTGAAATATTTTGAATGAAATTTGTGCAAGGGCGACGGTTGCATAACACGACCACTCATTTTGTATGTCTACAGAAAGTTTTACAAGTAGTGCATTCTCTTCAGCTGCATCGGAGAGTTTGACTCGGCGCGCGCACGCCACTGTGCAAGACCCAATCTTCCACAAAATGAAAACACAGTTCACGTCAGACTTTGACTTCACACAACCAAACGCGATGAAACTACAAAATCTTATACAGAAACTCAGAAAGTGGGTCAAGATATTGGATGCCAAAACTAAAATACTGCCCAAGTAAGTGGACGAACCAAGTCAAACTCGGTCTATATTGATCTGATCCTAGTGAATCCCAATTTTTTGGTCACTAATTCCAGAAAATTTATTAAAGCCTACCATACCATACCTATATGTAAGCTACCGGCTTAACATGCCTGCAATCCTATCTAGTTTCGTACTAATAAACATTTGTCTTTCAGATCATTCCTTGTAGAGGAAAAATGCCGGTTTCTCTCCAACTTCAGTCTGAAAACGGCTGAAGTGGAGTTACCCGGAGAGTTCCTCCTTCCAAAGCACACACACTACCAAGTCCGCATCGCGCGTTTCATGCCGCGCGTCGAAATCGTACAGAAACACAACACATCCGCACGTAGGCTGTATATACGGGGGCACAACGGCAAAATATACCCTTACCTAGTCGTCAACGAATCCGGTCTTAGTGACGCAAGGCGCGAAGAACGCGTCTTGCAACTGCTCCGAATGCTCAACCATTACTTGGGCAAGCAGAAGGAAACTTCTAGAAGGTTCCTGCACTTCACAGTACCAAGGGTGGTTTCTGTGTCCCCGCAGATGCGACTGATTGAGGACAATCCTAGTTCCATATCGCTGCTGGATATTTATAAGACTGAATGCGCTAACAGGTGAGTATCACATCTTGATAAGATACAGACAAATATACAGTTTGTCAAGATGACGTGTTCAGTGTATTTTCAAAGAAAGATGAAGATACTAGAACAAAAAACACGTTAGGAATACATTTGCAAAAGTCTTTGTTATTTCATTATTTTGCTAATATTTTCAAAACATTATTCGAATATTTCCACAAACCAGTTTAAGTAAGTGTCGTGGACAATTTGCATAAATTATCACTTCTGTTTTATTATTTAACGTACATCTGAGTTCAATGAGTGATTACTTTTATCTGTTGTTCAAATTTGCCTGCCTGAGTTGAATATTTGCCTAAAATCTTTATTAAAACAGAAACAGCTTCATTCACACAGCTGTGCCCTACGCTTGTTCGTCGGTTTCAAAGTATAAAAAAGTCGTCAGAGACGGATTGACAATTGTACAATTTTATATTTGCGCAGGGGTGTGGACCACGATGCTCCCATAGCGCGGTACTACGAGAGACTAGCAGCCGTGCAAGCTCGTGGCTCGCAAGCCTCGCAGCAAGTCCTGAGAGATATCTTGCTGGAAGTAAGTGTCCCGTCTAGGTTTTGGTCCTAGTGCCCCCGTGAAGAAGCGAGGACCGAGACAGGGCTCAGGGAACTGATTGAGTATTGTCCCTCCACGTCCACATCTGTGTCACCGCCACATTGTTCACATCAACCCAAGGTTCTACTTCGCTATTTTAAGGAGTTGGGCTGGCTGGGGTGAGGTTAGCAGGGGGACAATGCACAATACACCCCACGCGGGACGTCAGTACAGACCTTATTCCCCCAACTCAAATTAGAATTAGTCGAAGAACTGGTGCCTAGATTCTCTGATTATAAGATTGTCGTTTAGTGATCCCTGTTATTCTTATGGTTTGCATCACGTGTCGCAGTCTGTTGCCTACTGATGCCTGATGTTGTGAGTGTCCTTATTAGACTACGTGTAGCAGTTTTCAATAAAAGTTTTGTCCATAAGATTACACATCTGGTACTCGTCTTTTAGTTTGATAACTTTAGAGTTTAAAGTTATCAAACTAAAAGGAACAAAAAGTTGTATCTTATTTATTTTTTTGGTTGTCTTATTAGATTCCCGTATGCAAATTAAATCCTCAAATGAAATCATATGAAATATCCTCCTTTGATTTCCTTTGATTGACTTTGATTCCCAGACACGGTAGATATCGGATCTCTAGTACCAACTATTTGACTAAATCTAAAGGGGCGGTCACAGAAAGAGAGGGGATCTGAATCAAAGTTTGTTAAATCCATTCCCTAGGTGCAAGCGACAATGGTCCCCAAAGGCATGCTGCGCGAATGGGCCGCGGCCACCTTCTCTTCCCCCACCGACTACTGGACCTTCCGCAAGATGTTGACTCTGCAGCTATCCCTCGCTTCCTTCGCGGAGTACGTGCTACATCTCACACGGCTGAACCCCGACATGTTGTATGTGCATCAAGACTCGGGGCTACTTAACGTGTCTTATTTCAAATTCGACATTGATGATACTACAGGTACGTTAATTCTGCGATTTGTTTTTTTGGTTAACCTATACATTTCCACTGCTGGGCAAAGGTTTCTCCATATTCCATATCTTCCATTTTTTCTATGATTGGTGTGCCAACAGGTTACAATAATAGATTTACATATTAAAATATTTGAATGGGTGTTTTATGTGTTCAATGTTTCGTACCTGTTCCTACTTTAATGCTTTGTTTTTTGGAATGCTGTTTGCGAATCACTGTTTGGCTTTCATTGTTGTAGGTATATTTTAATTTTTAATATTTATTTCTGGGTACGTTTTCTTGCGCATGAACTTTTTGTGTTACTAATTTATTTAGTTTAGTCTTTTTTTGGATTATGAACATTGTGTTTGCTAATATTAGTATTATTTAAATTAAATTTTTAGTTTAGAAAGCTAAAAGAAAACTAGAACTTAAATAATTCGCCATCATCAGCCTAAATAAATCTACTGATTTGATGGTCCTACGAATGCCATTTCCATAGTGCTTGTAATTCAAGGAAGTTAACTTTGCATTCTTTGTGATTAGCCTCTAAGCTCAGTTGATAGTAGCTCTACCTTCTACGCTGCAGGTCGTGGGTCCGATTCCTACCGAGAACAAGTATTTGTGTGGTGAACCCAGATATTTCATCTCTTTATGGATGTTACATTGTGTTCTAAGTGTTCTTAGTACATATTGATACGGCGAAAACTCTTCACTGAATACAGCTACAACTCTGTTTTACTTTATTACACGGCAAACAATACAACCACGCATGATGACTCCATCTTTTACCTTCACTAGAGATGTGTCCCGTTGTTTGGTTCGATTAGGGATGTCCTATTCCCAAAACTGGTTAACAATATTTACAAAATATATATAAGCATTATATCAGCTATCTGGTTCCCATAGTACAAGTTCTGCTTAATTTAAAAAAATGTTCTTATCTTATTTTAACAATTTTTTTACTAACTTACATGGTTACTGAAGCTGCCCGTTTAATGTGTTAGTCAGCCAAAAGGGCAAAAAATATGCAACATGCTATTTAACTGCTATAACAAAATGTGTTGTGCTGATTTGTTGCTGCTTTTGCATGTTTGCGCACGTGCTACGAAAAGTCTTGCGAAACAGTATAGTCTTGCACTTTTTGCACTAATTAATGGTTATAATGCATGCTTTCTTTTTTTGATGATTTATGGACGAACAGATGACTAAGTTTTTTAAGGCCTGGCTATTTGCGGAATGCAATCACTGATTTCTTTCAATGCACGCGACTTAGTTGTTATCACTCACCGTTCATTACGCACGAGTGTTTCAGTTTTAATGTTACTTGCAGTTTCTAATCCAGGGAAAGTCATATGGATATCTAATATATTATAGTTTTTAATAATTTATGGAAAATAAGGGTGGTGGAATAGAACTTACATATTTTTTGTTGTTTTTTTATGCAAATGATAGACAGACGGGCTTACGGGCCACCTGATGGTAAGCGGTCACCGTCGCCCATAGACACCAACAACACCAAGAGTCGTTGCGTCGCCTACCCTGAAGGAACTTCAGAAAACCTGAAAGACTAAGAATATTAGCACAGTCTTCACCATAAAGTCTAAGAAGTAGGCTATTTGAAATATATCTTCATATAGTCAGAGACGTGTCGTGTCATGGAGTAGTCCAAACTATAAATTTGCCAGATGTTCGCTTTTTGTAGTAGTGTGGGTACTAATATTACGATGGGGGTTCATTTACTGATTTTGTTTAAAAATCTTTTTGAAAAACGGGTTCATCGTATACGTCCATCCTAAGATCCCAATCGGTAACATTAACGTCGTGAACAGGTGAGCTGGACTGCAACCGGCCAGTGCCGTTCCGTCTGACGCCCAACGTGTCCGAGCTGATCACCAACATCGGCATTGGCGGACCCCTCACTGCCTCCGCCATAGCCGTCGCGAGGTGTCTCGTCACGCCCAACTTCAAGGTAACTATTTACAGACAAGCGACCGCCCGCGGCTTCGCTCGCCCGTTCTCATTACTTTTTTGGAATAAAAAGTATCCTATGTCCTTCTCCCGGTTCTAAGCTACCTCCCAATTTATTTTCAGCCAAATCGGTTCAGCCGTTCTTGAGTTATAAATAGTGTAACTAACAGGGCTTTCTTTTATATAAATAGATATCGTCATCATTAATTGAAACATATTTCCTCTTTTTAACCGACTTCAAATAAAAAAAGAGCAGGTTCTCAATGTCAAATTCACATGTACTGACGACATTGTAAAGATCGCAGGAAGTCAGTGGATGGAAAGGGCTCAGAATCGTTCTTCCTGGAAATGTGATAGGCCTATGTCCAGCAACGGACTTCTTCAGTCTGATGATGATGATAGATAGAGGTAGGTACCAACTGTTTTAGAAATAATGTTGCTTCACCGCAACATTTATCGGTTAGATTTACTCAAACACTTGTGGTTATCAATGAGCATTTAGAATTAAATTGTGTAACTAATTGATAAAGGTTTTAGAGATAGGTACTCTTTAAAATCATCGGGTCAATTATAAGACCACATAATTCGATTGCAATATGTATACCAATCAACAACCGAAATATAACAACATAAGATAAAAACTAATTTAATTTTTATCATTTAAGGCCGTTACACACATAGCGATACGTATTAATACAAATTATAGCTAGTCATATAACAATATATCTATATTTATAAAAGAAAGTCGTGTTAGTTACACTATTTATAACTCAAGAACGGCGGAACCGATTTGGCAGAAAATTAGTGGGGAGGTAGCTTAGAACCGGGAGAAGGACATAGGATACTTTTTATCCCGAAAAAGCAACGGGAACGGTGTGTTACGGGAAAGGGCGAGCGAAGCCGCGGGCGGCCACTAGTTTTCTATAAGTACAAGTCAAATACCGCACACGCAGCTATAAAAAAATCTATGACGTCACCAACTTATACCGTAATTAACTGTAATGCATTGGGATAAGGGCAGGAAGATGATGATGCATTATTATAGCACGGCATATTACTAATGTTATACCTACGTGTGTGACGGGCTTTACTCAATTATTAGAACTTCTAAGGCCATTATATTTACAGATACAATCCATACTGCGCACTATTCTACGCGACGAAATGGTCACCGGCTACAAAAAGCGGATAGAGGACAAATCAGGGCTACCCACAGCCGGCACGTCCACGGAGAGCAAGCAAGTGGAGATGGACAACGAAACAGTCATCAATATGGTCAACAAAGCAGTGACGGTTATTATGAACAGACTGAACTCTCTAGCTATGTTCGACGGACCGGATAGCAGAGTAGCAACTCTGGTCACCGCAGCGAATAGCCACGACAACCTCTGCAGAATGGACCCCGCCTGGCATCCATGGCTATAGGTTTAACTTTTGTACTGCTTTTTATGCGTATATTGCTGAAATTGTATTTAAGTATAGGTAAGATATTTTTACCTGTCAATTTATTCAGAAGTATGAGTTTAGTAGTGTGTATAAATGGGCACGTCACATGACGTAATAGAATCTTGATCATTATATTTAGTTTATCATAAATAACCATCTAAATAAAATTCAACTCTGACATGTTGAAACGTAGTTTTGTATTCATTCAATGTATTAAATCACTTCTAAAAAATGTAAGTAAAATTGGAAACAATGAGCTATTATAATGGTTGTATAACAAGATTTGTGCTTGTAGATTTAGACGCTCACATCATTCTATTGCCTACTGTATACCAGAGGTGCTTGAACTTAGGCAATCGGTATTTAAATAGGGGCTACGTCGGACAGCTGGGTTATGCAACTGAAATTTGAATCATTGAAAGCATAAAGTTCCTTTCTATTGAAGTATTCAAGAAGCAAAGATCAATGTTTCTTTCACAAACATAGGGAAACACAAACACACGTAGACAGTACAGAGAGTAATATCAATTATGTTGCTTTGTTGCATGAAGTCAAGATCTCAAAGGATGCATAACCTGTCTTACCCTGAATAATGCCGATTGATCGAGCGCCCCTGCTATATTACCTTAACTTAGCTGTATGTATTACATTTTGAAAGATGATTGCCTGGTGAGAAACTGTGATTTCGAGTATTAAAAGTGAAGATGGATAAAATACAAGTTTTATTTACCCTAGACCGGTTGCAAGGCCGGATCCTCGAGTGTGTCACATGTGAAATGAATAGCTGATTGCATGTGCATGAGTGAGCTATGTACCTGCTTAGGTGAAAGTACCGGCTCAGCATCAAGTGCGACAGCTAACAAGCCTTCTTCCCTCTCCGTCGCACACACTCCCCGCCGCCGTCAATCTCACTCGATCGCTAGAGATAGTAAAACTGATTTCATCATGCTAACAATGGGAAAGAAAGTGCAATAATTGCAGGGTACAGGAACTGTTTGTATTGAGCTACGAACTGCGACTAACAATGTCCCTCTTATTCAATTGTTGATGCATTGTGTGGTATGAATGAGTTTCTGTATCTTATTTGTTCGATCTTATTTTTATAGCGTCTAATTAGTAGTTCTAAAAAATATTCTTGGAGTCCATTATCAAAATAAGGCCCCGTTACACGCTCGTTCTATCGCGCGTGAAACCACAATCCATAATAACTCTGGAAAGAGCGGGCTTTTAAAGTCGAAGAAATAGAAGGGAAAGATTATGATCAGTCAAAGAACGCCAGTTTTTCGCGAAGTCGTGTTCAAGAATGAAAACACGATAGTGTGACTGTGGAGCCGGCTATTACCAAACTCTTAGAGCGATGATGTATAGTTAGGGAATCACGTATTGGGAAGAGTAGTGACATCAAAGATGGTAGTGATTGGATTTTCTTCACCAATTAGTTGGCTCGAGCAGTGTCATTGAAGGATTCTTGGGTCCTGTCCTGTGATGGATGAGGTCAACGACGACGACGGCGGCGGCGGCGGCGTAAGCGGGCGGCCACGTCGGCCGGCGGCAGCGCGCGCATCGCCCCGCGCCGCCCGCGCCGTGTGGGCGCCCTGCCGCCCTGCCGCTGCCAGTCCGCCGAGAGGCGTCGCGTTACGCGCTGGTGTTGTGCCGCACGAATCCACGATACACCGGCGACCATCCGACCTCTGTAACCGACCGTTTATGACATTCGACAACCCCGCCCTGTGCATTTTTCCGAATTGCATTTCGATCAGTGCGAGGATACGTCGGCCGCGAGCAATCGGACGTCGAAGGCGGTGGTGGATCCGCCTGCGTTTATTTATGTTGTCGTTTTGGTGTGGTGAAATATTTGTGTTGTACGGACGATAACCGTACTAGCTGTGAGAACGAGCCGTGTGGATATTTTTAACAATTTACGATTCTCCGACGAAGGTGAGTGAATTTCCTCGTTTCTGCTAATACTTTCTTCTCGAGGACGGGATGTTCGATTCGTCATGACGACGTGGCGACCATGTCGTCAGTACGCTCAGGAATGCCGGGCTCTGTAATCGCTTGAGAATATTGTAGAAATCATTTGTATCGTTCTTGCTCTTTTGTTTATTATTGTTGGCCAACCTTAATATTAATTTAGACAGGGCTCCTGCGCTGTAGGTAGATAAGATACCCGATGTACCTATCGGTTTGGTTGATGTGCCAACACTCGAAGTACCTACTTCGAGTACCTACCCATCTCAGTTGATCTAGAATGATCAACCGGCGTCAAATATAAAACGTCCAGGATTTGTCTACTGGGTTTGTGACTTATTAGATTCTTGTTGGATTCGGTCCTATCCCACTGTAACATATGGTAGACGTAGACGGTAGCGAGAGGATTAGAAATCATGGAGGCGAGCGGCGCGGGGCGGTGCGCGGCGACCGAGCGGCCGCATTCCTCAAGGAATGCTGGATTAAACGCAATGTCAGTGTAACTCTCAGCTTGGCTTGACTGCACTAGCCAGTACTAGCCATGCACTTTCGCAACAATGTTTCTTTTATTACTCGCAGACGCTTTCTTCTACCTAGGAATGTATTGTTAGTTATGACGATGACAACGCTTTCAAGTTTCTTTACCGCCCCTCTGTAAATGCCTACTTTGCAAAATTCAAATTTCAACTCTCCCTAGGTACAAACAAAACAAATCAAAGGTCAAGTCGTATTTTTGTTCACACGCAGCACCTACATATTCAACATAATTTGGGTCCTAAAACACATACAATCCATTATCGAAACCTAACCAGGTAATTAAATGTAGTTAGGTACAAAACCTATTAAACCATGTTTAAAGCGTACATCCTGAAATACAAAGGTGCCTACAAGACAACAAGTAGTAGGATTCTTTTTGTGATTCTAAGGCCCGTATTCCGAAACAGTGCTTAGGTCTGAGTCAAGCCTCAAGCACAGATTTTTGACACTTTTCAATGGAGAACTGTCATAAAATCTATGCTTGAGGGTCGACTCAGACTCAAGCGCTGTTTCGGAATACGGGCCTTAGAGAAACAGCAGCAGTAAAGACACGAAAACAACGTCGCGGACGTTCCACTTGTTCTTGATAAATTAGCTGGTATCTCGTTGACATTACCTACCTACTCATGATCTCGCATCACGAGTATAATGAGCTCGATAGTGCGTGCTATATTTCGAAACGCGTCCGTTGTCGCTTCCGCTCTGTGACCCACAATTTATGACAAATTTTTAGGTGTTGGCTGGCTGATACCCATCTCTTTGTGTATCTTTACTATCTTGTAACAGTCATATAATAGTTTAGTTTACATATTGATACGTTAAATTCATGGTTTCCAAAGATAGTTTAATGATATCCTTGGACCAAACTCCAGCATTGGAATTTTAATTGATCCCTAACTTGTTTACCTACACAGCCCAAAAGGTAAACCAACCTAGAGCTTAGACGTGCAAAGCCATTATGTGAAATCATTCAATTCAGGTCGTATCTTGAAGATACTACACGTTGTAAAATAAGCAATAATACCTAACACGCGCTGATATTATTGTATGGGCATGAAAGCTATAGATAACTCTCGATAGAACTCAATCGCGTATTGCTTCATTCAGTAAAAAATATTGTTTGTAGCTGCGGTACCTCATCAGATTCGTTTATCTCATAGTATCCGGGTCAACTTTACACAATCACTGCGACCTTTAATCTCGTTTCAGATATCTAAAGCACGTTCCTTTGTGTCGATTCTCAGAATTTGTTAATAAGTATCACATTGTTTACAGTTCTAAAGTTTTGGGTTGATCAATACCGCAATTCTTGGATTTGCATGACATGTTGTATGGAAGCAATCATTCTTACGAGAGGCCTACCCTGACGACCCTGAGTTAAAACTCTCCTTATTAATTCAGGATCTGATTTTATTCTGATCTTACGCGCGCGCATCTACGAGTAATAGTCTGCAAAATCTTGTCCTGTAGGAAGAGTATCTAGGTATATCTACCGGACTTTATTTTTCAAGTGACGTGAGATCATCATCATGATTCAATATTATTTTGTAACACTAGAATTTATTTGACCTTTTCTCAGAGTCCCTACCTACGTAATAAATAAGCGAGCTAAACTTATATGTTTTACGGGAGCCTTGACATTAGGAAACAACTTTTATTTTAAATCAGAATCAAATGTCGAGACATTAATTTACCTTTAAGAAGGGCAGAATTAAGATGATGATGATGAACCTTTGGAAGCTTTATATTGTTTTATATTCTACAGCTATATGAAAAAAAAATCATTTTTTATTAGTTGTTTGCGCATTTTTGCCATCGGTTAAAACCGGCTGACGGGTCTATAAATTCAATTCGAGTTGTTTTTTGGTGTGAAAATGATCTAGCTGATGATCTTCACACTTTTGTTTGATTAACTGTCCTACATCAGCGCAATGAACACTCATTTCAAATTGAATCACATTCAATTACGAAGTAAATCGGTCAGGATGTCAGCTCCATTTTGCTAGAGAAGTACCTTACACGACTGTATGTGCGTCTTATTTGTCCCCTTGAAAGTAGGTACTTCATCTATAACATTGTGGCAATCTATTCAACGTGAACCAAAGCTAAGCCTTTCATTATTTGCTCACCGTCCTTGAATGTTGCATTTAAAAAGTAAAATGGAGATGTACATCTCCATTTTACTTGATAGTATATACTTCATAGTACTCATCATTTTGTGTTGAAACGCAAGGGGTATTTAATCGCATTGCATTCTGCGGTGTCTCCCCTTCCCCAGTAGTGGTAGGTATTGCAGCAATTGCATGCCTGTGTCGTCGTTGCTTGGCTTCTAAGTGGGTTGCATTGCGTTGCACTTTAGAAGGCAACGCTGCTGGGTGGCGCTCTCGCTGTTCATACCAACAATAATGTGCATTTGCTTTATCTTTGAATTTTTCTTCATCTTTTTTATCGGATGCCATACTCAGATTATTTTATGAGTAATGCATGTTTATCGTTTTAATGGCTGACTAATTGTTATCGCCTTATGTTGTGTTTAGCGACGCTAGTAGATGATGTGTAGGAGCATAGCAAAGCGGGTAACGGTTCCGTCGTGTTTGCAGAGGCACGGTACGATCTGTGTGTGCGTCCGCGATGCTCACTCAAACACACAGACGCAGCACGTTCACGCTTGTGCGGCCGTTGAACCGAATACTCGAGGAATTTCTCCAATGCGCAACGACGACGACGCTCAGTAGGTAGGCAACAGGCATTGAAGAAAATAACATGAGGTGGAATGAGCAACTTTAGAAATAATATTCAGATGGTAACCTCTAAACTTCGTAATAAAACAATAGGCTGATGGAAATATTGGAAGGGTAATTTGTTGGGGTTACTGATTTCTCAGTCATGCATGACATGAATCACGAATTAGCGCGTTTGGAATGTCACTATGAAAGGCTGTCTGCAAAACTATTGTAGGTACCTACTGTTGCGTTTCTGATTCAGAACTTTGTCCTTCGTTTTTAGGTTTACCTACGTACCTAGTATGCCTTTACTTGGTGATTTGTTGCAGACACGTGTGTTAAGTATCGCAATTGCCATACCAGACTAGGGCGCGGTAAGCCTATAATATTTCTGCAATAGCGAATAAATTAATACGTTAGCCATCTGGTTATCAGTAAACTAAAGCTTCATAGACAAAGCAAAAAGGTAAATGCGTGTCTGTTGTTCGTCAATCGTAAGAGCTTTTATCCTAAAAATTGGATTCTATGTTAATAAGAATTTAGAATCTTTTTGGAAGACGTTTAGCTGATGCTATTGTAAGACAATGGAATCCAATTAGACTGAACTTATTGATTACTAGGTACTTACCTATCCTATTGCTGCCTGTGCAAACTGTTTGCATATTAAATACCTGGCAATTGTCGTATACCTACCAACTTAAATGAAAAAATAATAAGTAGGTAGGTATGCCAATCCTTCTTCGATCAAAATGTCATCGTTTCTAAAACGTTGAAATTAATGATAATAAGCAGTTTAAACCTTACGAAAAAGCCATACTTACCTATCGTAGGTATGTCATACAGAAATCACGAGTAAATTATGACGGTTTCATATAAAACGACATTTACTTCCCTATGGGTTTTTTTGCAATATTCAAAACATTGTGAACATGAAAATACCCCCATTTGAAAAATCAATCCTCAATTGATTAGAGGCAAATTATTTAATGCCAAGCATAACAGAAACAAACTACAAAATGCCGACACATGATTAACCTAATATTCCTACTGATTCTATTCAACTTATGTAGGTACTGGGTATGAGATGGGTATTTTCAATCTACCATTGCTTTCATTCGTTTTATAACGAAAAATATTACATCACTCGCCTTACTTTTAGAACGTATTTTTGCTTTTACTCGTACTAGGTAGTTATGTCGAAACCAAACGGCATGATGATGATATTGCAATTGGCATATTGCATAAACATCCGGCTCGAAGAACTAATGATCTACTGAATACAATTTTCCACTAAAAACCGATGACTCACTCAACTCCGTATAAAATTGCTTTAATTGTATATTATTTTCTACATCAACACGTGGGACCCATATTGTTAAACCGAATAGCCAAATCAACAAAGAATTAACCACTAACACGCTTGAAATAGTCTCTAAACACGCGCTGTAGAAACGCTAAGCTAGGTGATACTGTACACCTTGAAGATTTGGCAAAATTGTCCCACTGCTTAGTGGGAAAACGCCTTTCCCATTCCTTCCAGACATTGTGCGATCCTGGGCTACTACCTATTGTCTAGTCCGTCAATAAACTATCAAGCTCGTCTCGCCATCTCCGTTTTGGTTCCTATCCTTATTCATTCCTATTTGTTCATTGTGGGTGGTCGTAATACTTTGGATTTGAGTGAGCCTGATTTTTGTATGATTGCTATAAAGTATGGTGGCAGCAGAAGCGGGGCGGTGCGGTGGTACAGCGGGCGAGTGAACGCGGCGACCTTGGGCCCGTGCCGCGCCGCGGACGTTCGTTGAACGCGCCTCTCCCCGCGCCAACACCACCGCTCGCTAAGTCACCACCACAACTCGTTTGCGACCCGATTACTCAAATATATTTAGATCTTACCTAGGTTCCCTAGGTAGTGTACCCTGCGCTAAAATAATAACAATAGTGGCTCCAATAGGCCCTAGCAAAAGTTCCAACATTATCTCCCTGAACAATAAAGATTTGTGTATAAACAAGCATGTCCTAACTCTTTTTGTTGAAACATGGTGAACTAAAAATACTTCTTACTCCTAAACAGTCGTGTGACGTGGGTTCGGCTGCATTATTTTCGCAACATACGTGGTGCCTAGTGTGTGCGGGGGGCCCGAGAAGGCGGCGCCATCGTCCGCGAACATTGACCGCGCATATTCATTGGGACCGTGAAATAAACCTTGATTTGTATGTACTATAGAACTATCTCTGTTTTTTATAATGCTCTAAAGTTTCAGAATTTATGTGGATGCCTTTATCTACTACGGGTTCTATAGTTCTATCTATTTGTTTCTATTTTCATTCAAAGACTTTATCCACTTATCTCACTCTCGAGCCTCCTCCCACCATCTCTCTCAAGAATTTACTTATAACTTTTAATACTGTCCTGTAAGTGTGTAAAACTGAATGTTTCTTCAACCACATTCTAGACTCTGATATCGCCAACTTAAAACCTCTCCACTTTCCTACCAAATTCCATGTAACCTAGGTACACCTAGATTGCATTAACAATCCAAAAATTATGTTCAGTCAGACCTTAGGAGACCATACACTAAAACAAAGGTTCTGGACAAACATGCAACACCGATTTGGCCCAAGTTTCTTGGAAAATCTTTGCTCACTTCGTTTGATTTTAACTATTCTCAACTAAGTTACCTACTAGACGGTTTTGAATTCTTGTAGAACTGGTTGATACCGAGAAAATGAAAGCGACATCCCATCTGCTCAGCTGCCACTTTAGTAACATCAGAGATATATTTTATCCTACTTTGTATTTGTACTAGTTAGTCAGATGTTTATATGCGGGCGTATTTGCTATGTAGTACTTGCCTAACCTACCTCAGTATATTTTCTGGTCTCAAACATTCGTTCGTGTCCGATCGCCAACTACTCACTACTACTCAAAAATTCAAGGTATAAGTAGTTTCAATCCTAATTCCTAAGGAATAATATCGTGCTTAAAATTCTTTACATGCAAAGAAGAGCTTTGCTGTGCGTGTGAGTGTAACTTATCGTAAAATTATAATAAGTACCTGCTATATTTATCGCTGCCAGTGCAATCTTCCTTTGGAACGTAAAGACGAGCGTGCAAGCAAACAGGATGTCTCAGAGTATTTTCCTCGTCGACGCGTCAGACAAGTTCTTGTGCATTATTACTGCGAGGTACGTGGCACTCGCGGCAGGTATCATCAGGTACCAAGAATCTTGTTTGTAGGTATCACAAGAATGATTCCGAGTTTTGTTTTGCCTGCCCACTTATGAATAGTTACCATCTTTGTCGAGTTTTTATTCAATATAGTAGGTACTTATTTGTTTTTTCGATAATTCCTAAAACTCATTCAATATTTTCTAAATATTTCAATATTTGGTAAAGAAGTTTGTACTTAATAAAAATGTTATTTTAAGAAAGTTATAATATTTATTATAATATGGCTGGTCCCACAGTAGGGCTTCACTTGCTTTTCCTTATTCTATTTCGGGCGGCTTACTTATAATGGCCCGAACACACCTAGTTCGCTGGCGGTAGCGATCAGTGAAACGCTGTCAAATATCGCTGTCAGATTTGAGATTTGACAGTTTCGCCTTTCTGCATACCAAAATCTTTCTTTAAAGCTAAAACTTACTGGAATTGTTAATATTTGTGCAGTGTGGTCAGAGATTCCTAAATTTAGTACTTCTATATCAATTTTTTTTATATTAGTTATTATATTGTCAATACATGTTTTGGAGTGAGATGTTATTCTAGTAGGTGTATGAACAGTAGGGTGCACATGGAACATACTCAAAGTATTTTTAAATAATTCACACTTCTCTACTGTGTTTGAGGCAAAAGACAGTGAGATCAATATCATCACTCTTTGATAGAGCATTGTAACGACTACAGAGCCTCGGCATTGATGTGTCGTTTCGTCGTTTGGCGGTAGCGATCAGTGAAACGCTGTCAAATATCGCTGTCAGATTTGAGATTTGACAGCGAATATTTGACAGCGTTTCACTGATCGCTACCGCCAGCGAACTAGGTGTGTTCGGGCCATAACACAAAAACCATAACTGTCATAAAAAGTCAGTATACCTTATAATTATGAAGTTCCAAATGATCATTTTCAAGATGGAATCTAAATTAATTGATACCTGTCGATTATCGGTTGCGTCTCGCACGCGACATCCTCAAATGACACTTTCTCCGTATGTGCACGCGCATCATATTTTATGAATTAATCTTATAGTTTCTTATAAACTCAATGCTTCGGCGTTTGAGCAATCATTCTTCTAAATGACAGTAGGTTTTGAAATATAATGAAACTATTTTGATTAATCAATGAACTTAGCGAAAGGTATCGAAGGAAACCGTTTCCATTAAAATCACCAGTAGAATATTTACGATCTCGAATCACACTTTGTTTATGAGAACTTGTTTTCAAGCGACAATAATAAGATAGTTCCTATAATGTGGTTATTAACCCGATGAATAGCGATGGTGACCTCGGTCTTGCAAACAGTCTGAGTTACATAATTGGTGATCGTCGTCGCGTCGTCAGCTGCGTGCAATGGTGGTGATCCCATACCCCGTTGATAAGCCGGCATCGGTACGCCTTGTTGCCTCGTTATCTCCCTTTGATAAGCTTGAACTCCATTCAACTAACTAATTACTCTGTATCAAAGTAAACAATCGAATGGGAAACAGGGATATGTCATCATTTCGATATTTACCTATCTAGTACCCAGTGTAATGGTGGTACCAAGGCCTATAACATTCAACTCATAATTTTGCAACAGAGTCTAACATACACAAGTGCCAACCTAGACCTACCTAGATTAGATACACCTATCTCTATCAGCGGCACCCGGGCGGAGATCAATACAGCTATTATAACACAGCGAAGCCTTGCTCTAAATACCTGCATAGCAAATAATAACGTTGATCTTTTCGGTACTTATTCTCCAGGTAATGCTATTAATGAAATCACAATTACCATTCGTTATCGTTACTCATAAATAAAGGGATAGGTAGCTAAAGATTTATGTGTTCAGGGGTAAAAGATGTAACAAGTGGTGCAGCGATGGCTGGGGGGGATGCGATGCGACGGGCGGGATCGATAGAGGCTTGGGTGGCGTGGGCTGGGGGGGTTCGCCGCCGACGTCAGCTGAACCCAGCCAGCCTCCAAGCTGCATGACACAAATAGAATCAACGATTTTGAAGCCACGTGGCCAGAGACAAGTAAGCCTCAACGTGGCTTATAATTCGAAACCCTAGATATCATTAACAATGGAAAATAATCAATCTGAGATTATGATCAGTCATCAATCAAAGTCAAAGTATATTTATTGCTTGAAAAGATGTTCAATTTTAATAGGTTATCATTCATGTTAACTTGGATAAGGGATCTAGTACTTAAATGCTGATTCTAAGTAATATAACCCACGTACTAGGTAAACTGTTCAAAGCGTATACTCGGCAGTGAGAGTCAAATTTCAAAATTAACGCTCAGGTAGGTACTAAAGTACCTATACTTAGTCGGATTATTGAACTTTCAATTTTGCGTGAAGGGCACTCAATATCGTCTGGATTATGAAACAGTATTATTGAGTGCCTGCAAATGTGTTGGCTCTTTTCTTTCTTTTTGGAATAGTGTACCAGCTTTGGGACCTCTACCTGTTGTGGAGAGTGACTCTTCGTTGTTTTCATTATCCACGTAGGCACTTGGTTATTATTATATCTACCTAAGCTAGGTATCTATGTTTGCCTCTACATTCATTCGAGTTGTTTGTATCTCGCACACAATACTGATAAAATGTTGGGAATTGCTTATTTTCTGAATTTTTATTAGGCAAACAAAGATTATGAGGAGTTACTGACACATAATAACCTTTGCTGGTTATTATTTATCATTTAAATGCCGACTACAATCAAACAGAAAAGGTTGACTAATAGTTTTATTGGCTAGAAGTTTTTTATTTCGTTTGGCTGCAAGTCAAAGTGGCTTTTGGGTTTTCCCCACAATATCTTTTTGTATTTTTCCCTTAAGATTCTTAACCCGAATCTTAGCTATCATGGTAGTAGATGGATATTAATGTATTATCAAAATGTATCTGATGCAGATTATTTATAACCTAAGTAGGTACTTATACCTTTATTAAAATTCAAAATCAGCGTCTGCAAAGCGATCCCGCATAATATTTGCATGTGTATGTAGGTAGGTTACAATTGAAATGTCTCGGTTGTGTTTAAAAAAACTTTTCATTGTTACTGGCTTGGCGCATCGCGATGGCTCATGATTTCCTGCCTCGCTGACAATGTCTCAAACATCGGACATAACTTTTATGCGACGATACAATCAGCGTTGCGTGATTATCCAACTCTCTACATTGCAAATTACGCTTGCAATTAAAATCTTTGCGAATAGCGACAATTGTTTTACTAGGGGGAATTTAAAGTACATAATCGGTGGTAGGTGCTTACTTCTTACCCTAGCTATCGCTTGCTCTTTGATCTTAATTATTCAATAATTTACAGCAAACAAAGTAAGGATAAATAAATGACATTTGTGTGTAGGACATGTGCTCATTAGACAACAATGTATAGAGCACATAAGTGCATAAGTAAAATATTAAGATATGCAGGCACGAGTAGGTTAGGTGTATAGGTGAGTAAGGTAGGCACTACAACACAACACTTACTAAATATTGCTTATTGAATTTAAGTTGGATGATATAAATAGTAAGTCCAACAAAAACCATGCAATACACCATGATAACAAAGACGAATATAACACACGAAATTGAATAGAAACAAACGATCCAAGGCATCATGTTTTAAATTCGAATAACGTCTGTGTCAGTGCCCACGAGATAATATTTACATGTGAACATGAGTTGAGACTAACGATTGAAGATGTGTCGGGCGCCCGTCTTTATTGCTCTTATTTAGTCTATTCGTTGAATGGACGATTGTGTTTAATAGAACAGAATCGCAGCTGTTTCCATACCAACGAAAAGTGTCTAGCAGAGCATTAATTTATATAAGTACCTTCCTAATTCAAACATCTTTATAATGTTCAGTAATAGAATATAACTATAGTACATAACCATAAAGTAATTGCATTACCAGTTGGTATAATGATGTCTATGTCTGTCAAAACAGTGCAATGATGAGCGTAACAGCTGAGCGTCAGCTGGCGACTAGCGGCGCGGGCGCGACCTCGTCGCCTCACTAAATATTGCCCTGCGTCTGAGTTCATCGCTCAAACTAGCCGCCAGCTAGTGTATTGTAGCATAGCTCTTGAGTATATTGTGTTCGGGGAGCTGAGCATTCGTTCGTAGCCTGTTGAAGCTCACGGGGCGCGACGGCTACAAGCCGATAGACTTCACTCACTACAAATTGAGGGGCCTCGCTGGCGAGGATTGAAGACTGCATAAACCTATGAATATGAGCCGCACAATACAATCTCAATTCTAAGAACACTTCAACTTGCAGACGCTTGTTGATTCTACCTATATGCTGATTGTGCTATTTATATCTGATCGTCTGATTATCTACTGATCGATACATGAATACCGATATCATATATCGATCAGTTCCTCTGCTGATTATTTAAGAACATATCGGATAGGTGGACTTACTGAGAACGGGTATATAAGCTACGCGAAAAAGCGAGTGCCTAGTATGTAATTAAAAGGTTGACAGCGAAGGCCGTAAGTTCCGCGTGGTGTCGCAATCACAACGTTCACGGCAGCGGCGGCGGCGGCGGCGGGGCGGCGCGGCTGCAAAGCAGGGGAGCAGGCCGCTTACCTCGACGGCCGCCTAGCGCCGTCAGGTCACGCGTACCTTCGATTCCTTTCTAAAGTGCTTTCTACGTCGTTATTACTATCTTGTGTAATACTTACCTATCAGACGTTTCGATTTACCTTCACGCTTTTCTGCCGTTCTCATCTTTCGCCTGTGAACTTATCGAATTGCGAGCAAAATTCTCCATCTATTGAGAATTTCATATGCGGATGCCATCCGATCCCTCCACATAGAGAGCGGTCCAGTTATCTAGCGCCCTGTGTGTGTGTGGTGCGCTTCGCATGCATTCTACATCAGCCGGCATTCCAATAGCTGCGCGTCATCCACGATTGTGCTCCGATGTGTTCGCTATTTAGGATTCGTGCTGACTCCATCGGGCCCCTTTGTTCTCCGATCTTAATTGCAACATTGTGATTCGTCGAAATGTTTAATGCATCTCATTTTACTTTTATATTGCAAGACGAATCATAAATCATCCGACGAATGAGAGGCATGCATCAAGAGGAAATCGAAAGTGCTGTTGCACAACTCTATTGTCCTCGGCGGCGGCGTTCTCTCGTGGTACCTTCTCGTACAATCGTGTACTTATCGGGTAATTCGTCCGTAATTCTCGAGCAATACCCATCAACTCTCGACTGGTAGGTACTTTAATTAGAGTACATGGCGATATACATCTTATGGCACGTCGCTCGTCGAGTTAGAAAGTGCGCGTGATGTAACAATACGCCTCGGACAGGCTCCGTCCGGATCGTGACCGATCTGATAGCTCAGCTCGCAGGCTAGCTGACTCTACTCTAGCTACTCTTCACGGCTCGCTGCTTCCTATAGGTATCTTCAGTCCAGATTTACTTCAGTACTTGCTGGGGGTATCTCTTTTAGAAGTTTGGAAGATAGGTATGATACAGCTTCAATCAAAATAAATAACTTTATGGTGTTCCAAATTCCAAAGTTGTAATAAGATACTTACTTCAGGGTGATATCCTAAAAAAAGACTCGTAGCGGGTCAACAGCTGGTGCACAACTACTACCTATAATATGTATCCTACTCTATGCTACTTAATAAACTACTATTAGGTATAATAAAGTGTCGCGTTATGGTGGTGGTGGGTGGACGGATTCTTAAATGTCGCGGATTCATTGTAATGGAATGTGGTTGCTTAGCTATTTTCTAACAAGCACATCCAACAGGTAAGTATAGTACCTATTTAGTAATTGCTTACGTCCTGCTGATGTTAATATTTTTATTACTAGGACATAATTAATAGCTTTGTTTATTAAAGTATCGTCGAGTAGGCACCTAAATATCACAATCGTGGTACCTAATCCATTTACTAATGTTATAAATGTGAAGTGGATATGAATGGAAGAAATAAGAATCATTTTATTGTAAAACTGTCCAAAAAAGATCTGAAGGAAGACAAGTTGTTTAAGACTAGACTCAAATACATCACGGTTAGGCTAATTTGGCCCAAGCGTGATGGTACCGTGATGGTGGTGTACCAGTCAAGCGAAGTCTAGTAAACTGAAAATTAGTAGGTACCTCGTATACCTAAATACCTACTAACAATTATATCATCCAAATTTAAGAAACGGTACCTGCCTGCCCATATAGTTCATAAAAAAAACAGGTTATAAGGTAACTTAATCTGTGACCGGGAGTGTCTAAGTAGCTGTATAACACCAAATTAAATAGGAACTACCACATTATTGCTCCGTAGAATATCCGGTATGAGTCAGTCGGTGCACAATGAACGGTTTGATGCCATATAAAAACGCTTCCAAAATGAATGTTCTCTAATATAATGTCGGTTTTGTCCGTCTCCAACGTGATTCTCACATCTTTTGAGCTGTAGAGCCTTAACTTCAGCTACATTTCAATAAAGTTATTACCTTTACCTAGCTAGTCCACCCACATTCTAATTAGTTGTTTGTCAGTCACTGATGCCTTATGTAACCAGGTTTTCCTTTCTTTTCCGGCTTGTAGCTCTGTTTTCTAAATGAATAGAATTGGTAACACCTATCTTACCTTCTCTTTATTTTCAATACTCACTTTGTCTTTAGACCATTCTGATACGGAATATGTCGTGTCGTGAACCTTTATAGAGGTCGGTTGTTATTTAAAATACCTGAGTCGCAGAAATATAAGATAATCATATTATCTTTCCTCTTCCTTTATTAGGATTTTCTTGGTGTCAATTAAACGAGCCCCCTAAAAGAACTCGATGCAAACAGCAACAGCAAAGTGCGCGATGCGTGATAGTGCACGTAATTTTGGTGAAGGTTCGATTCATTTGATAAGCTGAATAATATTATGGATGGTGTCATAGGTACCTAGATATGAAAATTGTAACGTAACCGATGCGTAACCGCTTCAAAGTTTTTCAGGAAAGTGAATGCAAAAAGCAAAAAGCGTTCTCACCCTTCAGAAAAAATTGGATAAGTAGGAATACCTAACCTAGTAGCCTAGTAGCAGTGCTTGTGAGATAAAAAAAAATATTTTCGGAGAGATCTCATAATTTTACCTGACTATACGTACGCACATTACGCAGTGTTTTTTTTATTATTACTACCGGTTACGACCACTGTAAGATTTAATATTACGCTCGTAAAGTAAATGTTCTATTATGCACCTTAACTTCATACAAAAGACTTTTATTTCTTTCTTCATTGCGATTATACGATTAAACGTGCCTATTGCTGTTTCGTTCGGTTTGAGTGTACGAGGCCCAAGTCCCATTCAATTCACATTAGTAACTAAATAAGAACTAACCGCGACGAAACCTCTAAATCAAATCGTCGATTTGGGCAGGCATAATTAACTGTCTCTATCAATTGGTTGAGTATTCGTGCGATTCGTCCACAACTGGTTTATTGACATTCAGGCCGGTTGTCGCCGGCCAAAATGAATCTTACTTAATTCTCTGGCGTCGTCATGAGCACTTCAATATTCATCGTACGATTTTATGTAGCCAATTACTAACTCCTCTATACAGCAAATTGGCGATAGGTACTATGGATAATGGAATGAGCAGCATAGTAGTAATGCTGCTATTCATAATTGTAGAGGATGTCCACGTTAAATTGAACGGGGTATTCAAATTAGGTAGGCACGTCGAGCTTAAGACAATGGGTGCATACTTTTCCTCTCGCGGCGGTGGCGGCGGCGGGTCTTTCGTTGGAGGTCTTCACGGTGACATCATGATCTTTGACCGGATGAATAAAACAAAAGGCGTTATTAGTGTGTGTGAATTTCAAATGAGCATCGGTTACAAGCTACAAAACTCGTATCCGCAGTCAGTGCTCCTTGCAAATCTTCTACCGTGTTGCCATCTTCGCAACATAACATTTTAAAGCATGTTATTTTAGAATACAATTAAATTTCTAGTTGTGACGGAATTAGTAGGCAGATGCACACGCACACGCATGGCTATAAAACATATTGGTAGAACTACTACTTATGTCGGTTTTACTTCAGCGATATTCACATACGTTTGTAGGAGTCTTTTTACGTATACAATATAATTCATGGCTCACGATATCAAGTCAAATGGTCGTAGCAGCACGCCGCCGCCGCTGACTGACGCCGGGGCAGGTCCCAGAGCGTGGGTCCGAGCCCCGAACTTGTAATGATTTCTTTGATTATGACATACCTAGCCCTCTCTAGAGGACGACCATCCGTGTTTCGTGTTTACTTTGTAAACAAAATGAAAGTAACGCGTGCTTCTGCACAAACATGTTAACTTCTTCTTGCTGAAACCAAAACTCTTCTGGGTTAGATTATCGGTTAGAAGCATTATGCTTCAGAGCCGTGGTTGTCTGGCGCTGTTGCACAGGCTTATTGGCAAATTAAAAAAAAGCGGCCAAGTGCGAGTCGGACTCGCCCATGAAGGGTTCCGTAGCAGTAAGTAATATAACATAGAGTTCTAGAAGTTCTAGTAGTTCGTCGAAAGGTAAATTGCGGTTTACGATTTATGACGTATAAAAAAAAACTACTGACTAGATCTCGTTCAAACCAAATATCGTTGGAAGTTTCCATAGTATTGTACAACATATATTTTTTTTAGCTTTATCAGTCACTTATTTTAGAAGTTAGAGGGGGGGGGACCAACTTTTTTCCACTTTGGAAGAGTCTCTCGCGCAAACTATTCAGTTTAGAAAAAAACAATATTAGAAACCTCATCATCATTTTTGAAGACCTATTCATCGATACCCCACACGTATGGGTTTGATGAAAAAAAAATTTTTGAGTTTCAGTTTCAAGTATGGGGACCCCCAAAATTTATAGTTTTTTTTCTATTTTTGTGTAAAAATCTTAATGCGGTTCACAGAATACATCTACTTGCCAAGTTTCATCAGTCTAGCTTTTACGGTTTCGGAGAAAAATGGCTGTGACATACGGACGGACAGACAGACAGACAGACAGACAGACAGACAGACAGACATGACGAATCTATAAGGGTTCCGTTTTTGCCATTTGGCTACGGAACCCTAAAAAGAACATCCAAGGACGGGTGATATAGGTAAGGTACCTTAGTGGTAATTTAATTAAATATACTTTTATTCTGGTTTTTAAAAGTAGGAAGAATCGTGAAATACCTACGTTTACATCTTATGAACAATCAGGTCAACATGATTTTGTATACCTTTTAAACATTCATTTACACAAAGAAACTTTTAACCAATTAAAACAATTAAACAAATATTTACAAAATGTACAAAATACACAATAAATAGTTGAGCTATCTGCATACCGTTAGAAACGATTTAGAGATAGCTCAACTGATCCAAATCAGTACCAGACTTGCCCCCGAAAACGCAACTCAGATTTAAGCACGTCTCAAGCGACGAATATTTGACAGATTTTCATTGAAAACTGTCAAATATTCGTCGCTTGAGACGTGCTTAAATCTGAGTTGCGTTTCAGTATTCGGGGCTTGATGTTGTATGTTATCTCTAAAAAATACCATAAATATTGTGCATATTGTGTCAAATCAAATAAACAAGAGAAAAACATTGCGAGGATCGCTAGGATTGCGTATGTTTCTGGGAATAATTATCAAGATTTAACGTAATGTGGTCAGATCAACGAATGGTGGGAAAATAGGGGAGAGTAGATAAGTGCTTGTAAGTATAACTATTTGATCCATTCAAGCTTTCGCGTGGGAGCTACACCTGTGCGACAACGCTGATGCAATTACGATAAATTAACATGTTATGCGTTTTTGCTTATTGCGTATTCCTTCCAGCAACATTAAGGCCAGGATATTCGAGCGCAGTAGGCATTTAGCGCTACCTCAGCCCCCGCCATGATAAGCGCGCGACGTAATTATTTACGCGCCCGGCAGGCCGTGCGCCACTGACCGCGTACGATAACTTAGTGCCACAGTATAGAAAACCAAGCAGTAGTTAGGTATGATATTTACTTACTAACTTCAGTTAGGTAGTATTGTAGATAGTATTGATAACATATTACCAGTATTTTTGTTACATATTGTGTGTAGATATAGGTACAGTCACAAAGCTAAGTAATAAAAAAAATTAGAATTAGTCCAACTAAAAAGTACTTTGGTTTCGTGTGGCACATACAACTATTCGATCCAGCAACGAGAACATAGAGGTAAAAAATACAACTAGTACAAGTAACAATTATATTTATTTTGTAAAACGACACATATTTCTGCCTACAATACGTAAATTTTGAAAATGTTATTTTTATACTATATTATATAAAAAATATTTTTATTTCGTATGGCACATATCACTTTTTCATTGCACATACTCGGAAAGTAGGTCTGAAGTTGCCTGAGGGGCCTAATTGAAAGTAATACTTTCAGCCCTAGAGAGAATCGCTTTCTACTGACAGCTGTCAAATTATAAAAAAACAAGTTCTATTTTATTCAACCATGTTCCAACTTTCTAAAGCTATTTCTAACTGCAAGGAGGTTATTGAACTAAATTCTAACGTTTTATTCAGCAAGGAGGTTGGAAACCCATTACAACGATTAGAAGTTTAAAAAGTCTAATTAGTCCGCGATGTAAAATTTAAATTTAAATAACATAAAGATAGTGGGTATTAAATAAAGAATATATTTTCTAAATGACTTTATTATTATTTAGCTTCAACTATTTCTTTATTTAAATAACATAGATTTGCGAAAAAAAACCATTTTTTTAATTATGAAAATTAAAATAATGGTTGAATAATGCTGGCCAGCGAAGGCCCGCCAGAAGTCTCAGGACTCAAAAATGTGACTTTCTATCCTCAGGTAACAATGTACTATTTTATTCAGCAACGTGAATAATATACAATTTCGTAATCTTTGTGCATCGTTTTGATGAGTTTACGAAATTGTACATTTCTACAATTTGATGAATTTTAGTAGGTAGGTAGGTATACCTACCTACTAAAATTCATCAAATTGTAGCTGCCTAGGTTTGCATGGACCAAACTGACCACGAGGTTGGATTGGACTTTGAATTATATCCAATTGCTTACTTGGACCTGGCTGCATAGGTACGTCATTATTTTCGTCATTTTCTTTTAAAATTATATCACGTATTGGCATACCGCGAATTTGTCGCGGGTCTACAATCTCTGGCAAAAGGCATTTCATGTAAAAATCAATAACTTTTTTTTCTATTTCCACCTTCCAAAATTCGTCATCTCTAGGAATGTATTCGATTATGAGTGGATGATTTTCGCCGGACCAAATTCCAAAAATGCATTGGTTTCTCTCGGTAACATGGAGTTGACCCTGCACTTGGTAATACCAATTGCTTCTTTTATTAATGATTCGCGTACTGTTTTTTTTGTCATCCTTATTAATATTATAAATGCGTTTGTAACTCTGTCTGTCTGTCTGTCTTCCTGTCTGGCTTTCACGCCAAAACTACTGAACCGATTGAAATTAAATTTGGTACACAGATAGTTGAGGGCCTGAGGAAAGACATAGGCTACTTTTTATTGCGAAAAAAGGGTTGTAAGGGGTTGAAAATAGGGGTTGAAAGTTGTATGGAAGTATCGTCATTTTTAGAGCTAGAAACTTAAAACTTATTTTTTAGTCTGTTGATTTGATATAAAAAAATATGACATTCAAAGTTTGTGCTGGGGGGGTAGAGAGAGGGGAGTACAGGGGGGAGTGTGGAGGGGAGGTGCGGGGGGAGTGTGGAGGGGAGTACAGGGGGGAGTGTGGAGGGGAGTACAGGGGGAGTGTGGAGGGGAGGTGCGGGGGGGAGTTGGAGGGGAGGTGCGGGGGGAGTGTGGAGGGGAGTACAGGGGGAGTACAGGGGGATTGTGGAGGAGAGTCTGGGGGGAGTGCGGGGGGAATGTGGGGGGGTGTTGAGGAGAGTGGGGGGAGTTCGGAGAGGAATGCGGGGGGGATGAAAGTGTGGCGTAGTACGACGCCATAATGTCTAAGTTTAGTAAGAGGGCAGACGACTGTGTCACGTGCACGCGAATATGACGTTGTTATTTAATTACTGTTTTCTTCCGCTGCAAATTAAAAATGCTACCCATAGACACTATACCACGCGGACGAAGTCGCGGGCACAGCTAGTATTTATATATTTGTATTTTGTTTTCTTTTATAGCAGTTTCTATTCCGGTCTTAAATGCCGTTATTGGACACTTTACTTCTATAATTTTATCGTGGTCAACTAAACCGTCGGGTGTAGCCCCAATAAATGGGTATTGTTTATCTATGAAAAGTCCACATGGTTCGATGACAATGTTTTCTTGTCTCTCCATTTGTTGTAGCGCTTGCTTTTCATTTTCTACACCATGAGCTACTGACATTACGTGGCCTATATTTTTTTTATACAGTAAATTTTTTACTGTATTCGCTGTGCTTTTGGACAATTTCCTTTTACAGATTGCGCCAAAATTTGAGGCCGTTATAAGGCTTTTTCTAATTTCCATCCACTCACTGCAATCCCTTTGTAACACTAATTATCAGTTTTTTCCCTTTGTAACACTAATTCTGGGGGGCGTAGGAAGGTCACAGCACGGCTCGCTTCGCTCGCCGCGCTGTTCCCCGTGGTCGCGTGGCAGCTCGCTTCGCTCGCTGCGACTCTTCCCCCGGGTTCAGGAGGAGGGGGTTCTGGGGGGCTTGGGGGGGGTCACAGCACGGCTCGCTTCGCTCACCGCGCTGTTCCACTCGAAAAAATAGGGTCAAAAAAGGGCATTTTTAGGTTTTTTTAATAATAAAGGGGTCTAAAGGGGGGAGGGGGGCAAAATTTATTTTGCTTTCAAAATAATCTCAACTTCCCTACATGACCCAAAAAAAAAAAGTCTTAAAAGTCACTCCGCTTGGAAGATACGAAAGGGGGGGGAAAAAAAGGCGTAGGAGGGGGGAAGTTATTTTGTTCTTTCAATTCAGGAAGAAACCCTCTATACGAAACCCCAATCGAAACCCTCCTATCTCGACGGTATCCGGTAGCACTCTCAAAGGGGGGGTCCTGGGGGGCAAGGGGGGCAAAATTTTTTGTACAATCAAAATCACTTTAGACCCTCTTTACGTTGCCCATTAAAAAATTATGCAGGCCCTCTCCGTTGCAGAGCTCCCCTGAGGGGGGGAGTTCCGGGGGGGCAAATTCCGGAGGGGTTACAGCACGGCTCGCTTCGCTCGCCACGCTGTTCCCCATGGTCGCATGGCGGCTCGCTTCGCTCGCCGCAATGCTCCACACGAAAATAAAAGGTCAAAAATAGGCCATTTTTAGGTTTTTTAAATAATAAAGGGGTCTAAAGGGGGGAGGGGGGCAAAATTTATTTTGCTTTCAAAACAATCTCAACTTCCCTACATGACCCAAAAAAAAAAAGTCTCGCAAGTCACTCCGCTTGGAAGATACGAAAGGGGGGGAAAAAAAAGGGGTACGAGGGGGGAAGTTTTTTTTGTTCTTTCAATTCAGGAAGAAACCCTCTATACGAAACCCCAATCGAAACCTTCCTATCTCGACGGCATCCGGTAGCACTCTCAAAAGGGGGGGTCCTGGGGGGCAAGAGGGGCAAATTTTTTTGTACAATCAAAATCACTCTAGACCCTCTTTACGTTGCCCATTAAAAAATTATGCAGGACCTCTCCGTTGCAGAGCCACCCTGAGGGGGGGAGTTCCGGGGGGGCAAATTTCGGAGGGTTCACAGCACGGCTCGCTTCGCTCGCCGCGTTGTTCCCCGTGGTCGCATGGCGGCTCGCTTCGCTCGCCGCAATGCTCCACACGAAAATAAAAGGTCAAAAATAGGCCATTTTTAGGTTTTTTAAATACCTAATAAAGGGGTCTAAAGGGGGGAGGGGGGAAAAAATTATTTTGCTTTCAAAATAATCTCACCTTCCCTACATGACCCAAAAAAAAAAAAGAAAAATAATAAAATAAATTGTGTTGCTTACTTATATTTCCGTAAAACAAAGTTAATTGTACTTACTGTTACAATTTTATACTGTGACGGCAAACAACAATAATAATTTATCGTATATTTTGCGGGGAACGTAGCGAGCTAGCAACAGCGACACAGGTCCTACCTCAAAGACGCCTGGCCGGCTACTGAAACGAAGCGCGCGGGCCGCATTATTATATAATATCTTGATAAAACAATAAAAAACTGTTTTGAGAAAAATGAACCGTAGAATATTCTTCGTAATTTCATTGCCTATTTTTTGACATGTTTTTCGGGAGTAAACGTTGGGTCTACTTCAAGTACGACTTAAAAAAACGATCAAAAATTCGCGAAATTGGGAGTTTTCGCGATTTTTTTTGATCGAGCAAAGTTGACAATATCGTGTTTTGAACCATAGAATAATCAAGATTATTTATTAAACTACAACATATATTTTTATCAGATCAAAACAAATAATATTTGATTGTTTAATGTTGAATCTAAAATAGGTCGATTCTGAGAGTCTTGGTCTTAACTCTGAATCGCGGTTCAGATAGTTTTCGTAGAAGCCAAAGCCTTTGTTCTGCTAGTATCTAGATATTATCACAGGTTCTTGTTTGGTAGTATTCTTGCATTAAGTAGGTAGTACCTGAACAGTTATGTATCTCGTGTATATGTTTGAAATTCTAATTGCTCGAATCGAAACTGCTATCGAAGCAAAGTATTTTGCTCAACTTTCCCAATCTCATTACGAATGGTATTACCATTCTCAATCGCTGCAGGTGATACAGTCAGTGACAAAAGTGGATCAATAATTTCAGATTCATAAATTATTAAATGTCCATTTACTGGAGTTTGCAAAGATATTACACCAGCCGAAAGAAGTAGTTCAAGGCGGACCCTCAAATAAAGTTCAAAATTTAGATGATGAAGAGTTAAGAAATATTTAAAATTTACTAACAACGTGGCTGCTTACCCAATTTTTTCGCTGACCGTATCTCAAAACACGCTCTGATCATTTAATATTCATAATCAAAGCACCTCCTGATCAGTAGCTAAGCCAGGCCAAGTAGCAGGTAATTTGCATGGTATGAGTTTCTACATCAAATAGTTGTTCGGGGCTGTCTCAGACCGCACTTTACGAGTGCGGTCGCGACTCCACTCTCCCATCGACCGCAACGCGTGCTCTCTCCTATGAGAAGCCTTTGAGCGAACACCCGCCCGGAAATGAACCAAATTAAATTGATCGGTCAATATACCTTGCCATGCATGCTTTGGCACTTATAGTTCTTGAGAGTGCGTGGTACACTCAAAACGGTACAGTCAATAAAATCATTCAAGTTGCTAATCTCGACTCGCCGTTGTTTAGTACCTCTAATTAGCACGTATATTATTACGTGCTATGTGGCTCGTTTTTATATCAATTCAGCCTCTCAGGTGAAGAAATAAAAAAATGTGGAAGACTGAGACTATGTAAGAGGTTTACAGTCAGAAAATATAAGACAGTCTTTATTCTGAGGGTTCACAGTCTTATCCGTCAATCGTTGAAGCCGAAGCTGTGTTTAATTAGTCGCATTTTATCATTTTGACTTTTTATCTCCAGAGACTATTTGAAAAGTTTTGAAAGCTTGCCAAATCATACATCCTGGATTCATTCATGCTGTTTGCGTGAATGGTTGCCATTATGGGATGCTAATTGAACGGCACGGGGACAATGAAGTGAAGCACGCGAGTCGGGTTCATTGTGAACGTGTTGTGTGGGTTTGATTTGCTAAAGTTGCATTAGATAATCATAAATTTTCACCGGCGGCACGCCAATCATTCCCCTACCATTTAGTAGGTTGGTACTTGGTAAGAACTTGTTTGTTTATTTCACTGTTTGTTTTGTTTTTTTGCGGAATGTCTGACGAGGGTGGGTGGAGGGAGGCGCGAGGGGGGTAGGCACTATCTCATAGCGACGGAAGACGTCGCATCCTGCGGCTGATAGCGCGCTTCAATGTGCTCAGCTCAGTCGCGTGGCTGCACACGAGCCTCGAGAGCCGCTGATCGCTGATTAAATTCCCCAACTCAATAACAAGCGCAATTATAAAACGTGGATAAGCCAATTTAAAATGAATTTCAAAACTCGTTGGTAATATTGCAATAAAACCCTGCTTGTTCGACGCTGTTCGATGCTAATGACATTTTTTCCACGTTGACTCTATAGGATTGCGTGTGCGCATACTTGCCGCCGCCACAATGTGTATAATGTATGCGGCATAGTTCGTGCTCCATTTACGTTATCATGGCGGTAAATAAAAATATATCTACACGTTAGTCACATCTGTGAGATTGCCAATAGATAGTAGCCACTAGCCACGTATACTATCTGACTGGCATTCATTTTATCTATGTTATTGTTGTATTGCATGTGTCATGGAAGCAGATGCTTCTCCTGCTACATGGGAAAACACATTACTAAAATCACTGCTCATATACATATTATACAGGTCGATAAAAGATCTACCAGAAAAATGACGGTAGCCTAGGGATAAGCCAAAGTTAGACGGTTCCTGAAATACGTACAAAGCATTTTCTATTTTCAAAGATCGTCACTCGATGATATACGTAATTCCTTTCTTAGCAAGCACACATACCCATCACGAGAAAAAATACCTTTCAGCACCAGTACAGCGGTTAGGCGTGCGTGGTCTTTCACTATCAGTACAGGACTTTGCGTCATTTATGAGATGTAGAGAGATTCTCCACGAAGTACGTGGTATATTTAGCTGCATTCGTATGCGTCGATAATGGCAGTGAGATTTGTATGCAGTGCATGCGCTGGCCAGACATGATGACGGGCGGGGCGTTGGCCAACAACGGTCAGCGGCGCTGGCCTGTCGTGGCTTCTGCCTCACGATTCGCCAGCCAGGCCAGTAAAGTATTTATCCTACAAAAGGTGTTCTAGCAGTGAAAAGTCTTTTGACAATTATGAGTTTATGGCCATCAATCTATGGCCAAAAGCTTGTCATATATAATTTAAGGGGTGGCGCATGGCGTGGGCTGAATGTTAGCTTCATTCATGCTCGGTATTTAGTATATAAATATCGATTAGCTTTCAAAAGTTCACATTCACAAATCAGTTCTAATACTGATCATCATCAGTAAAACAGACGGTGGTCTTCCTGGCCACTATTGTACAAGAATTATAATTTAGTCACTTTCAAAATTTTATCAGATTATCAAAATTATAAGTAAGACTTGGTATAAGTTATGATTTCCCAAGTACAGGTTTGAGTCTAGAATTAGAAGCTTTGTCTGATTTTTCAAATCAAATCAATAGTTATTTATGAAATTCCACCTAATAAGAGTAGTGTTATACAAGGATGTACAATATAAACGAATGGGCCGTCACACGTAGTCTACCGTGACTACTATAACGCTAGTATTCATTTCGGTATGATATTTTGCGAACTGTACCCTCGGTACTTAAAAGCAGTGCAATTAAAATGTAGCACCTAACCTAGCTAGGTATATAGGATAAGTAACCATGCATTTATTTCATTGAACCCGACCGCATACTCTAGTTTACACATATCTATAAGTACCAAAACAGTGTTATCTTCGCTGTAATTTATATCACGCCGAGTTAGTACATGTATTTTATTAACTAACACGTAAACCACATTAGCGACAAAATACAGTCATAGTATAGAGTAGGTTTTCGTAAAAAACATAGGTTCCTACTTCCTACCTATTTTCCGACTTAGCACATGACGACTTAGACATGTGTGAAAAAAAACTGACCATTACAGAAGAACAAACATTTGAAGTCACCGCTTTTAAATTCATACACCCGTGCGAAGCCGGGGCGGGTCGCTAGTAAAAAAACTATAGCTTATGGTACTCAGGGAAAATTTAGCATTTTAATGGAGAAATACTTTTTGTAATCGGTCCACTAGTTTTTGAGTTTATTCGTTACAAATGTATCATTCACTCATGTACCTAGATACTATATTCACATGTGACTTTCAGCAAAATATTGTATTTTCTGGTGGTGGGTGGTTCTGCCGTCGCTCAGTTATTACTTTGTTTGAAACAAAAGCTTCTATCAATTGATGTTCGAAGCGCACGCCCCCGCCTAAATAGCCGCCCCCGCGTATACGCATAGGTTAATGCGTTGGTTTGACCTTAGCTTTAGCGTTTTCAGTATGACCATAGAATATAATAGTAATAAGTGGTATGGTATAGTATAGTCTATACAATACAGGGTTTCTAGACGAGAACCACTTTATGTTCCACTTTATGTAGATGGAAATGGTCAATCCTATGAATTGATAAAGTGTCATCTCTATCTATCTACTATGCAAACACAAACTGAAAAACGCTAGGTGATATATAATTTGTCTGGCCGCTCAGCTCAGTTGGTAGTAGCTCTGCCTTCTGCGCCGTAGATCGTGGTTTCCATCCCCACCGAGGACAAATATGTGTGTGGTGAACGCAGATGTTTGTTTTCTGTGTGTATTGTATTCTAAAAATGCATTTAAGTACAAAAAAAATATAAGTAGATATTATATCAGCTATCTGGTTCCCATAGCTCTGCTTAATTTGGGGCTAGATAGGGTTGTGTCCACAATATTTATCAACATTTGCATATTTATTTATAATGCTAAAACCACAGCTTTAGTTTGTCCAGCCAACGCTGAAGGCAGGCCCGACGGCTGGCAGTTGATTATATGAATACTGAGATGTCCCACTTTGGCCGCTATCCAGGAATAGGACAAGCGCAGTTCAAGTGTACGTTATTTCCGCTACATCATTTTACGCTTGACCGTTCGCCGGCGCCACTGGTAATTCAGATGTAGCTAATACGTACTCCTATGTTACATTGTTCTACATACACACATCTAGCACAGAATAAATAAAAATACGTTATAGAATGGTTTGTATAGGTAACCAAAAGTTGCACGTGTTTGAAATGTTTGGATACATTTTACATTTACAATTTAAAGCAGTAAGCGACTGATATAAACTGTCTTAGATTTACTGTTTTAAAAATCAAAATATTATAACAATCGCGAGTCTCTAAAATCAGAAATAACCATCAGTTCAAAGCCTAGAATGAAAAATAATTTTCTCAAAATAGCACCTCGTTCTCAGACGGACATGGCGAAATCAAAGGTCGTCTTCAATTTTTATTATTCTCAATTTTCTAAATAGCTGTTATCCTTTATTAACTTGATGCTTTTAATAAGGCGTGCGTCAATGCGTGGGCGCCCGCCGTGCCGCCGCCGCCCGCCCTCGTTGCTGTAGCAGCGGGCCGTAGAGCCTGTGCCACAGAATACATATTAGTAGGTACCTAGTTACCTACCCTGCGTAGCCACGGTTGTATTACAGAATGTATATCAGTAGCTACCTAGTTACAGTGGCACCAACTTATCTGTTAGACGATAGGGGCGGGATTATTAAAAATATGAAATTAAATGAATTTCATTTACGGTATAGTTCCTCTATGGTCAACAGTTAAGTTTAACTTTTTACATTTTTTAAATCGTTGTTTGGTACACTATCGGTACAGTAATATTATGATACGTGGCTAGAAAAGACAGGCGAGTGTACCGCTTTCTTTCTTTCTATTCGTTCTAAACTCACTTAGTCATAATAAAATGTACTTATACGGAAGAGCGAGGCTCAAAGTGCAAACTCAAAAGAGAGTCCAAACCCATGAAAAATGTACCTTAGATTAAGTTTGCTGAAGTAAATTATTTGTGTTTAATAAGTTGGTGGCACTGTGCCTATAAACTGCCTACCCTGCGTCTACTATAATTGGTATGACTGTAAACCCACGCTTTTTGCCTCTTTGGAGATTGAAACTGTTGACCTTTCAAAGAAAATATTTCATTTGCCTAACGTCGCGTCTGGAGGCGGAATTGGAGGCTATTACGCATTTACATGTTAAAGGAGTCATGGTTCAAATTAATTTTATAAGCCTTTGTCCTTTAGCCGCACGTTAAAAATAGCATTATTAATCCTTATTATTCAATACCATTTATGATGAATACAAATTGCAATTCTATGAAACATCGTTCATTTATTGGAAAACCAAAACGAATTCATCGTTGCGGTCTTCCATAAATTGCTAATAAAATATTTTGTATGACTCCGACTGACCCCATGGGGTTAGGTTATAATCGTAAATTTAATTGAAATAATTACCTAGATACCTATTACAACAAGTGATCAGTCTATTTGATTGAATTATTCAAAGTCCTGTACGAAGCTACCGATCTAAAAGCTAGAGGCCCTAGAATGCGCCAGGTTTTTATCATCAGCCTACAGAAGTCTACTGCTGAACATAGCATGCATCTCCATTTATTTCTAGGAATACTGGTTTTGAGACCACTCTATCTATCTATCCACCAACTTACCGCGATCTTATTGAATGCTATTTTTTGAACCTTAATACTCCTTAATATTTAATGATGTCTCTCTAAATGTGAGATGTCTCACCAATATGAAGGAGATTTTTTGAACCTTAATACTCCTTAATATTTAATGATGTCTCTCTAAATGTGAGATGTCTCACCAATATGAAGGAGACCTCATGAAAAACCAATTGCCCGAAGCGACCACCCAAGACCGACTTGGCGCAAAAAATTGAGGAGACCCGACCCCAAATAATGGGAACAGGGATAGACAAAGAAGAAGACATGTCTCACTAAATGTAAAAATACATGATAATAATAAAATTGTAATAGTAATCTTCCAGTAGGAGGCTGGGGGTACCCGTCTGTCTGAGTGGGTGGGTTGATCCGTCTCCGTCGCTATCGAGTATCGACCGATAGCCGTCGCCATGCGCCCCGGTCGCTTCAACCAGCGAATTAACACCATAATCATTTATTGCTATAGCGTAAGCTTCCAAACGTTTTCGCTCAAGAAAACGTCTGACAAGGCTGCCTTCCTACTTTAAGTTGAGACCCCTTAGCAACTAACACGGGAATGAAATGTAGGGTAGGATATAGATGACATTATGCATCCTATAAGAAAATGATATCGTAGCACTTACATAACAAATTCGTACTTAGTACTTAGTAAATTATTGTTGAAAGTTATAGTTACGTTATATTTTAAACTAGGGCCCTAATAGGTGTATAATATACCCTACACTATAAGGGTAAACTCTTGGGGTAAACTAAATAATCCTAATACATGTAACCGACACCTTTAACTAAACACGTGGCAAAAGAAAACAAAAGCGCTTCGCAAATCGTAGAATTTGAGGTTTGGGTTTTTTTTAAAAGGACGTCCTTTAAAATACAGGACGACTACCTTACATAGGTACCATACCTCCCGTACCGTACCTACCTATACAATATTCTAGTATTTTATAGTGGAGTTTCCTGTAGGTATGTGATATAATACCAAACCTACACATAATATTATTTTGTTCGAGCAAAAGCAATTTTTTACTTTATCGCAAATTATAATTGGTTTTGGATTGATGGCCAGCGAGAATGCGCGTGCGTCAGAGCCGAGATTGGTAGGTAGGTAGATACCTTCAATATTATTTTGTGGCAACTACCTACCTATTACGTGTTACGAATAGGTAATCTCGCCAGATTCCAGTTTCTATTGCCCAAACTTAGGTTTGTACATCGAGATATAAGTCGTAGTACTTATATCTCGATGGGTTTGTAAAAATATTCACACAATTGATTTCGAATACAAAATCAACACGCTGCCATCAAATATCGTTGTAAATGCCTCTTTGTATAAATAAATCTTTGTCTACCTTGAGTCCTTGCCTACTTTGCCTGAATATATTTTTTGGGTTTAGTTCAAGGAAGCTTTAGGTGCCTACATTACTCGTGTAAGATAAAATAGGTAGGTAACCTACATTTGGTACAACCTAAATAAGTTTAGGTACCTCCTTAGTTTTTATAACATTGTCGCTAGCTTACAGGAAGTTAGGCAAGACAGAGTTCAAGTTAAAGTAGTACCTAATTGTATTTCTAAGGTACTTTTTTTGTAGGTTTCAAGCTACATACCTACTCCCACCCCACTCTCCATACCCTACATACTGAGAATAACCAAATGTTAATCTGGAAATCATCAGAACCTTACAACATTTTCTTCGTAGCCAAAGTTGTAGATTCAATTCCTAGTTTGCGTGTTTATTGTCATACTGCATTGCAAAGCATACCCGGTAATGACGTATGTAGTTAGCGTACCTAATGCAACGTACCTATACGAGTCGAGTACCTAACGTAATGAGCGAGGACCGACAGAGCATCGGGTGGACGATCGGCCGTGACCCTGCCTGGCGGCGTAAAGGTATAGTAATGCATGGGAATTATAGGCTTCAACATGATTTTACGAGATTTTATCGGGTTAAAACCATAGTACCTAGGTATACATTGTTATTTCTATGGTATAAAATACGTTTGACTTTTAAAACAATTCATTAGCGTTCTGCGGTGGCGATCAGTGAAACGATATCAAATATCGCTGCCAATGCTGCAATATTTTACAGCGTTTCAATGAACGTTAGATGTGCGCAAGGCTCTTTGGTAGGTCAAGTAAATAAAACTCCCAATCGATCGTAAATAAATATAGGCTTTTTGGTTCGACCAATATGCTAATATGTATTACCTAACCGTCTTTTAATTATTTGGACTTTGTGTCCCCTATCTAGTATAATAGGCAGGCACACTTGATTTGCACCAGAACAGCTGCAGATTGAATTTATTCATACAACGCGTTCAGGAATTTTTATTTGCCTCTGGGATTTCCAAACTCCCCAAATTGGGTTTTACTATATATTTTTATAATGTCGCATTGTGTGTTTGGCTTTGCATACTCATACATAACTATATTGTGGGTTCTACCATTTAGGTTTGATTTTAAAATATTTTTTATATCTACATACCTATGGAAATATATTTTCTGACGAAGTGCCCTACTCCAAGATGGTATAAAATTCCATCTATTGTTATAAATTTGTCCTATTTACATAACAGCGCAAAAGATCCGGTGTTTAATGGTGATCGCCATCACCACTCCGTTTATTCAATTGAAGAAGATCGCGACCAATAAATGAATAATCGTCTTTGGGAATTCAAGGCTCGCTAATGTTACTCGGGAATGTTCTCTTTGGTACGAATACGAGATAACGTTCATTTGGATATAGGTACCCCTGTACCTATATCCAAATGAACGTTATCTCGGTCAGCTTCATAATAAATTAAAACGGTAGGTGTACGGTTAAGTGGACTGTATTATTATTAGGCGAATTTAAACAATGGAATCGACACGAGAAAGATAGTCACAAGTTAATAGCACCGATAGTGGTAACTGGGCCCTACCGACTTACCTCTAGGCCCCGGATAGGACATTCAATGCACTCCTGCCAGAGCACCTGCAAGGTTCTGGTGGTGTCAGAGTCACTGGCCAGGTCGTCGTTTTCCTCCGTCAGGTGCTTGCAAGGGCGGCCGGTGCAATCCAGGGTTCTGCAGGGGGCTTCAGGGGCCACTAGGGTAAAAACTTGTGACGTGCGCGAATAACAAAGAAATAACTCGCGACTGGAGTAATTGCCGATTAGGCAATATTCGATACGAAAATAATTAAATGAATTTGTGAACTTTGTGAAGTGTTAACGATACGAGAATACGAAAACGACTGCTAATTTAAATTTACCGTTTGTTTTATCAACGTCTTATTTGCCGAAAAGCATTGACCAATCATGAGGTCCCATTACTAATTACTTGCAGTTTTTTAAACATTTTGACATTTCGACATGTTGGACAAACGTGACACTGACAAGAGTGCATACGAATAGGCTAATGATGGCGAAATAATGTTGTCAGAACTGAACATTCCGACCACCAAAATACACAGTATTTTAACCAAGTTATTATAAAACCAATGACAACGACAAAGTCATGGAGATTATAACAAATTCATAATTCAATGTGCTAAAACACTAAGCCAATTTAACGCTAAACTCATATTATGATGTCAATAAAATTCAAAACAAAACGAAACGATAACAAAATTTTATAAAACAACGAAAAAAGCAACAAATAAAACCGACAGGCGTAACGAAAAAAGGCGCCTGCAGGCATAAGGGAGGCTAGATAAACCTCTAACGTGAGCTCGACAGCGAGCTCCAAATAAATTGCTTCCGCACGAAAGCTGCGAAAGGACAATGTACCCATTGGGACGTCCTAACTTTTCGGCGGGCGAAAGAAATGCCGAGCGGATCGACAGCGATGGAGTTGACTGAAGGAAACGAGAGAAGCTTCAGTCGACTCATGCGAGAACAAGGTGCTTCCCTCACTCGATGAGAGGAAACTAACGAAAACGAAACGATCCAGAAAACCACTAGGCATGCAGTTGAATAATGACTGGAGATTAAAAGTGATAGGTCGTTTAGGTCCACATTCAAGAGGGACAGCAGGGCTTCGCTTGATGCCAGCAGCGTGTTGAATTTGTACGTCAGAAGCTGCCGAACAACAACACGAGCAAGGTGAGCTTCTGTTGATTTACCACCAGCCTCAGCGAAGCCCGACGAATGGGGGCTGCCTGGGGGGTGCACAACGAACTCCACTTGCTCAGCTTGTGCAGCTAAAGACATCAAACCATTCAACAGGCCGCCGGTCACAACGAAGGTCCTGCCTCGATCGGACACCAACCGAAAGTAACAACCTCTCCGAATTGTTAACCGCCTAAAATAGGCCAAATAGGCCTCCAATGTGAGCTCCGAAACGAGCTCCAAGTGCACTGTCATTGTGGCAATGCATACGAAAAGGCAAGCGTACCGATTGTACGTGCGATTACCTTGGCTATATCCCAACGAAATGTCAAATGGGCCGGCAAAGTCAACTGAAGCAAGCGACAAGGACTTCAGCTGATTTGTTCGAAAAACCGGAAGTTCCCGCATTCGACGAGGGATGCTTAGCCGAAGGTTCACCTGGAGACAATGCATGCGCGACAGAATCACGGACCGAATTGTCCGCTTTGGTGGCAAAACCCAAAACTCGCGAGTGAGCATATTCTGTAGCAGTTGCAGTCCCGGGTGCCAAAATTTACGAGAGTAGTCATTGACTATTAGAGAGGTGAGTCGACGGGTTCGAGGGAGCAAGAAAGGGTGCTGCTGATCACAGCCAAGCTGGCAAAGGAGGCAACGTCCGCCCACCCTCAACAAACTACCTTCATTCAAGAAAGGGCAGAACTTTCTGTAGGAAGAGAAACGACTGAAGAGGATGTCGACAAGAGCGGCGCTAATAGCCGTAGATAAGCTTGGCATCTTCTCACTCAAAGCAGACCCATCACAACAGCTTGATGACTGTGGCCAACTATTCAAAGGAGTCGATAACGACAACCATGTAGGCCCCGACCACCATGGCTCACACGGGTCCAGATCCGTGGGCGGTAACCGACGAAAACTATTATCAGCTGGATAGTCAGTTACAGACACATGATGCCGACGATCAGGAGGTATGTTGTCCAGGTCCTCGGTCACTCGATTAGCAACAGAGCAACTCCAGCATAACGGACAAGACTTGATCCAGGTCATGGCAACACTGGAGTCAAACAAAACGAAATTGTTGGCGACAAACTGGATTCCATCCGACGTGACAGCGACCGGGGAAATGAGCTCCGACAAAAGACCCGCTGCCATCAAGCGCACTCCGACGAACGATCTTTTGCCAGCGGCGCAACCGTAGATGACGGCGCAGTACCCACGTCCAGACGCTTCACAGAAACTGTGAAACCGAGGGACCATAGAAGCCGGACCGAAGCCACGAGGCAGCAGCGGTCGGATCAGGCAATTGATCCCACCCTCTTTAATCTTAGGAGTAGGCAGCGGCAAGTCCTTGGAAATCCTACCGTCCGCATTCGATGCACTAGAAGCGAGACCTGATCGAAGCGGCGGCGGCGCGGTACCCGAACTAAGGCGAAAATTCCCACGAACGGAAATATAATTCACCTGACCGACATCTAACGACAAGGTAGCAACCTCATCCATGAGACCACTATTTAGATGGCCAGTCACGAACCCATCTTGAACCCTCTTAACATAGGGGTACCCATGGGTTTTTCTTGCTAGGTTAAGCGATAGCTTAAAAGCATTTTCCCTAGACGACGACAACAAAGTTTTATTCTGAGGTTCAGCACCAGTCAAGTGTACCTCTAGCTTGTCCTGAGGAGTTCGACGACAAGAAGACATGCGATTTGCACATGTCCACTCCTCTATGGCCAAAGCTAGAGGTTCGGGCGGACCGACAATGTCCGATTCCCGACACCTGATGACCGGGTTACCTACCGACAAGTTCGAAACGAAAATGCAATCTTTCTGATGGCTATCAGAATTGCAACGACAACGAAAAGAGTCAACGCCAACTATGCATTCACCCATCTGTGATCCCCCGACAAAAGTGGGAATGACAGTGGGTTTCAATGCCGAAACGAGAATGTTAGCGCTGACTAAACTATCAACTGGTCCTGGCTCTAATAATGTGATGTAATAATGAAGAATGTGTAAGGTCTCCGATGTGGGAGCCAATTTGTAATAAAATAATCAAATGTAGGGCTATCACTAAAAAAATACAAAGAACAAAAATATTCGGGCGCCAGATAGCCTACTACTAATAGAAAAATAAATTTACCTGGATAGAGAGAGAGTCAGACGCGTCACTAGACCTTTAATCTAAGGAAAGGGGGATAAAATAGAACACTGTAAAATTTGGGAAAGATGGGGTTTATTCTAAACTTTTGTTATGTCCGTGGAATCTTGATAGTTGTAAATTTAAGTTTATATCCAAATGTTACTTCTTAATTATAATTATTTTATCTAGAGTTTACTACTTAGCCTAAAAATTGTACGCTGTTGTTACTGCATCGAATGAATGTTTAAATTAAAAATAAAGAACTGTTTGAAATACCTGTTGGTTTGAGCTTTACAAACCCATAAGCCTAATACGAATCGTCCCTATAGTAAAACCATGGAGGCCGAGGTGAGTGGTCCGGTAGGGGACTCCGGTTGCGAACCAGCTTGGCTCCTCCGTAGTGTTCAGCAAGGGGTCAAAATGAAGGGTGAATGAATGTAAAAAAGGGGCTAATATGACTCAGCTCCAACGCGTGGTCATTTCTATAAATTTATGTTCCAAGGATAAATTTGAAAACTAAAAAAATAGTTTTTTTAAAAAAGGGGTTTTAAAAAATAGACTATTAAAAAAATATACTATTAAAAAATATAAAAATAGCGCCGAAGAGCTAGAACAAAGAGAACAAAGAATAATTACCAATTTATCCAAATAGGAAACGAACGTGTGCTTTTGTTAAGGAATTTGTCAAAATACATACCGCTATTTTTCTTATAAATGTCCCTTTATGAACCAGGGCGGCATGATGAAGAAACGATGAAGATCGTGTTTAAAATCTAAAACAATTAAAGACTTCCATTAAGCTAACATTCGAGGGAAAAATACCACGAGATTCCAAAACTCAAAACTCACCAAAAGTACCAAATTAACGGATAAAAATCCAGAAAACTAATTCCAGTATTGTTTCACAAAACATGATAACAATATCTATTAAAATCAATGTGATTTTCACAGATTAATAAATTTTTAAAATAAAAATATTTTTACGTGAGACTTAGCGTCACACGGGCGAGAGGAAAAGCAAAAGCTTCTTCTCCTTGATTTACATCAAGCCAAAAAAATCCTTTCGAATCTGTCAACTGAACAGCGCTGCTTCCTTTTAGTGTCAGCTGTCACTGTCATTACTGTATTATGACAGACACGAAGCTAATATTCCAAAGAAGAAGAATAAAGGCATTGAATCCTACTTTACGAAACGTAAACAAACGAAATATTACTAATTTCTTGAACAAAATTTATCAACACCTGTAACGGCGAAAACGACTCGTTACATTACATACTATCCCAAAAAAAATAAAAGAAAGACTACTTTCTTTTATGCCAAAACATAAGAAAAGCATCAAAACAAAGAGTAGCTTACTAACAAAACAAATCCAAAACGTTCAAAATATTTTCAATTTTATTTAATTGAAACTCTACCAAAAATATTCTAAAGACTCTACCAAAAATGTTCTAAAGACTCTACCAAAAATATGCTAAAGACTCTACCAAAAATATTCTAAAGACTCTACCAAAAATATGCTAAAGACTCTACCAAAAATATTCTAAAGACTCTACCAAAAATATTCTAATAATACAAAATAGAACAAACCAAGAAAACGATCTTAGGCTTTTTTGCTGTAGAAATCCGACTAGAATCTTAAGACTCTAGGAATCATTCAAACAACAAAGCAAAAGAACAAAAGAAAATGATAGATTTTCTTAAAACAATACTATAACTATAAACTCTATAATCTACTTTAAAGTGCGGTTGGACACCTTCGTCGCCGACTCATAAATTCCTAAACTCCTTTTTAAAGTGCGGTTGGACTCCTTCGTCACCGACTCAAACTCCTCCTTTTAAAGTGCGGTTGGACACCTTCGTCACCGACTCTTAAAACTCCTAACTTCTCCACTCGCTAAAAACGAGGAAACCCTCACAGCAAAGGCTGTGCAAGTTCAAAAATCACAACACCAAAAGTGTGTGGAAAAAATGAGAAATGTACTGTGATCGGCGTAACCCTACCAAAATTTCCGAACACAGACATCCTACCAAAAACGTGTAAAATTTGTCTATTGTGATTGGCATAACTCCACCAACTTACCAGGCACAATAATACAAATCAAATTATAGAACTGGATGAAGGTCCAAGAACTATCTAAACAAACCAAACTATAGAACCGGAGGAAGATCCGAGGACTATCTAACAAATCAAATTATCACTTTAGGGGTCCGCACCAAAAGGCAGAAAAAATCCCAATACGTGAATGTCAAATCAGGGTGGTACCAATTGTTGTCAAATCCGGGAAACTAAACTATGAACAACACAAAAATACCTAAAACAAACATAAACATTTAGGTTGTGAGAACAACACGAAACGTTCTAATCAAACAAATATAACTAAGTTGTATAAACAACACAAAACAAAACAAATTCAAGGACAAAATATCCTCTAAACAAATTTACAAATGTACATAAGATCTTTTGATGTTGGAAAAATGAATGTGGTGAAACAAAATTACCTAAGCTTTAATTTAGAACTTTAAAATCTCAAAATTTAATGTTGTCGAAGTCAACCGTACACTACATCATCATACAGGGTTAGAATCTCATACTCCTTTCATACATCAATTCTCATTCATCACACTCAGAAACCAAACTACCAACGTTATCAAACTCAAGTTTAAAGTGTAAATCCAAAAATTAGTATTTTATAATATCTTTAACATGGTAACGACCGGAAGTATTTTTACTTAAATCTTTCAAAATATAGACGTTATCAGAAACTTTATCAATAATTTCACATTTAACAAACTTAGGTGCAAACTTAGCCGAAAAATATGCCGGGGCACTAGATTGAACAAAACTCCTTCTCCAAACAATATCACCAACAGCAAAAGAAATGGCTTTCCTCCCTATATTATAATAACGCGCATTACGCTTATAAGCTTTTAATAAATGAGCTTGAACTTTAACATAAACATCACCAAGTGACTTAAGAGAATAAGCAAAAGAATTTCTTTCTCCCATCTCAACTTGTGACAAATTTTCTAAAGAATTACTAAAACGATGTAAAGAGGCATCAAAAATGAGTTCTCTTCCAAACATGAGAAAATTAGGCGTAAAATCAGTGGCAAGACTAACACTGTTATTCAAAGCTAATTGAACATGAGGTAAAAATTTTGACCAAGTGCGTTGATCATCTCTAACAAAACATGAGATACAAGTTTCTACCGTTTTATTATACCGTTCCACAGGATTATTCTGAGGGGTATACAATGTATTATAAAAGATTTTAACAATATTGTAACTTTTCATAAATTCTACAAAATATTTAGAAGTAAATTGAGTTCCATTATCACAAACTAAGATTTTAGGACAGCCAAATTTAAGAAATATTTCTTTTTCAAATAATCTACAAATTGATAAGGTCGTAGCTTTAACCAAAGGAAAAATCCAGCAAAATTTAGTGAAAACATCAACTACTGAAAGTATATACTTATGACCAGAATAACTTTTAGGCAAAATTCCTATTATGTCTGCAGAAAGCATGACCATGGGATGATCTACTTTTTTAGGATTAACCATAATACCAAAAGGGGGGGACGTACTATGCTTATACGCTTTACAAATATCACAAGATTTAATATAACCTTGAATATCATTAAACATTCCATTCCAAAAATAGTGTTGTTTTAATTTCTTTAAAGTTTTATGAATTCCAAGATGACCTGAATTAATATCATCATGATTAGATCTAATAGTATCAATTATATTTTCCTTAGGAATAACTATTTTCCAATTCAAACGACTATTGGGATTAAATTTACTTTTACAAAACTTATACAAAACATTACTTTCGACTCTAAAATTTTTATATCTAGTAGGAAATTTTTGACAATTAATGAACACTTTTTTATACCAAGAATCTTCAATATCTTCATCGGGGGAAACGATTTGAATGGGGGCAATTAATAATGATGTGACTTCAATTCTTGACAATGCATCAGGAACTAAATGTAAGGAACCTTTTTTATGAACAACATTAAATGTAAATTGAGAAATTCTAGCAGCCCAACGTGCTAAACGTCCGCTTGGATTATTCAATTTTAATAACCATTGTAAACTAGCATGATCAGTAATTACTGTAAATTCCATTCCTTCAACGTAAGGTCTAAAATGTTCTATTGAATCTAAAATCGCTAACAATTCACGTTCCGTGGTACTGTAATTACGTTCGCATTTGTTCAATGAACGGGAATAAAATGCAATCGGATGTTGATTACCATCCGCGTCTTCCTGACTCAAAACACTACCAATTCCAACAGAACTAGCGTCGCAATGTAAAAAGAATGGTTTTTCAAAATTAGGGCATTGTAAAACGGGTGAGGTAACTAAAACATGTTTTAATCTAAGAAAAGCAATTTCCGCTTCATCATTCCAAATAAGAGATCTTTTAGAATTCTTGCTACCAGCCGTCAATTTAGTAAGAGGAGAAGCAATATCAGCAAATCTATCAATGAATCTACGATAATATGAACATAAACCAAGAAAACTTCTAAGTTCTTTAACAGTTTCAGGGCGAGGAAAATTCTCAATGGTATCTAATTTAGAAGGATCGGTATGTAAACCTTTACTATCAACAATATAACCAAGATAACGAAGTTTTTCTTTGCAGAAGGCACATTTCTTTAAATTAACTGTTAAACCAGCATCTTTAAGAGTTTTATAAATTTTATTTAAATATTCTATGTGATCTTTGAAGTTATCAGTAACCAAAATTAAGTCATCTAAGTAACAAAACAATACATTTTCAAATTCAAATCCAAATAATTTATCCACTAGCCTCTGTAATTCAGCGGGGGCGTTAGTTAATCCGTAAGGCATCCTAACAAATTCAAATAATCCTTTTCCGGGCACTACGAAGGCACACTTTTCACGCGAGGATTCTTCCAGCGCTATCTGAAGAAAAGCTTTAGAAAGATCAATAGTTGTAATGAACCGAGCTCCTCGCAAACTATCCAGTATCTTAGAAGGATACGGAAGAGGATAAGAATCTCTAATCGTAATTGAATTTAAACGACGTGAATCTAAACATAATCGTGTACTACCATCTTTCTTCTCAACAGCCAAAACAGGTGAACTCCAAGGAGATTTAGAAGGTTGAATAATATTTTCCTTAAGTAAAACTTCCACTTCATCAAAAAGTTCCTTTTGTTTAGCAGGACTTAACGGCCAATATCTTTGTTTAAACGGTTCTCCAGTAACATTAATTTTATGTTGGATCAGGTGAGTAAGACCTAAACCTTTCTTTTCATATGAAATATCTTCAAAAAGTGAAATTGTTTTATCAAGTTGTTGTTTCTCAAAAGGAGCTAATTCAACAGCTGAAGTAACTGAACAAGTTTGAATTTTATTATAATCATCAACAAAAACTATATTTTTCCATAAATCTTTAGCAAGGTCAAATTTTATCCAAAAGTCAAATCCTAAAATAAACTCATAATCGAATAAAGGTATAACCATGAATTTAACAATTTTTGTAACATTATCGCAAGTAACTGGAAGATTAATAGCACCTATAACTCTCTGAGCAGATCCGTCCGCAGTATAAGCAGAATCGTGAACAGACTGAGGTATATGTTCCATCTCATAACCCAATTCCAAAAATCGCTTGTGAGCATTCGCACCAAGAACGCAAGTATTAGCACCACTATCTAATAATCCTGAAAATTTTTGATTACCAATAGAAAATTGTAAAAAAGGTCTTGAATCGTTATTCTTAACAAAAAGTACAGGTGAAGCCTTATAAACGCCAAAAAAAGTTTTTAAATATTTTAACCAATCAGAAAATTCTTTTTTAATAATGGTATCATCCGGTTTAAGACTGTGACTAACAATTTTCTTCATCGAGTCAGCCGAAGTTTGCTCAGAAACTGGTACTCGATGATGCCTAATCAGTTTTTTGACTCCGAAGAGTTTTTCTTTTCCGAATTGCACACATCGCAAAACTTTGTGATAACACCCAATTTTTTGCATTTAAAACAAACCATACCAGGAATGGTGGTACAATCTTTGTAGGTATGTCCAGGAGACTGACACTTCAAGCAGAGGGGGTTTTCAGTTTTAACAACACTAGACTGAATCTTCTCCACCTTGAAAGGCTTAAACTGTTCCTTAATAGACTTCCTATTAACAAAAATCTCTAATTCTTTTCCTAAATTCATAAAACAATCTAATGAAGAAATATGTCTACCTACCACATAAGGTGTATAGATCGACAGCATGTTGTGCTTAGCAATGGTAATGACCACAGACTCCGAAATAGGGGTAGCAAGACGACTAGCCATATCCATAAGTTCAGTAATGAAGTCCGGAAGCGACTCACTAAGTTTTTGTTTTCGAGTACGAAGTTCATACTCCAAAAAGTAATCGAATTCAAGCTTATCAAAACGCTTGAGCAACGCAACCTTAAGCTCAGACCAAGAAGCTATATTAAATCGAATGGTACGGAACCATTTGGCGGCAGAACCAGAAAGTAAATCCGAAAATGAACCAACCAACAAAGACTCATCGAAGTTTTTGTACAAAAAGTATTCCTCAACCTGGGTAATAAACTCACGAACACAAGTTTTCCCTTCAAAAATAATCCGGCTTCTCTTCAAGTCGGGCAACTTATTACTTGAAGCAGGCAAATTTTTTCGAACAAAATCATTCATCGCATTAAAAGATGGTAAGCTTTGACCAGCAGCAGTAGAACTATGAGCAGGCAAATCAGTATTCAAGAAAGGATCTGGGAACCCCGTCATTCCTACACTCTCCATGTTCAATGGAAGCTCCACAGAAATCGGTGCGGGCTTATTAACTATCGAACCCAATGTGGTGTGACTATCCACAGAAGTAGATGGAAACTGAACCGCTTTATCCATGATAACTCACAGACAAAAACTCCAAAATCAAAATGTTGTAGAATATTTCAATGTAAAAGTTAAGTTAAATTTTTTAAATATTTAAAGTGTAAAAGTTTATTTGTTATTTAAGTTTTAAATTATTTAAGTTAAGTTGCTTAAAGTCAAATTATTCAAAAGATGCAATAACCACTCACAATAAAGTTATAACTAATATTAACCTATAGAAATGTAAAGGAACATTTCTTAAAGATACCTTAAGAATACAATAAAGGTTCACTTAAAACATCCGTAAACAATTATCCTTATTTTTGTATGGTGTTACAAGAATATTTAGACAGCTTTGTCTAAATCATTAACATCAAGCGGGTAATGTATAACAAATTCATAAAGTTCACTGTAGAAAAGTACACATAAACGGATAAATAACCTGAGTTATAGTAGTTCTGTTAGAGAAATAACATTGCGCAAAAAAGGCACAAATGTATAAACAAAGTTATCAAATTATAATAATAATTGCACTAAAAAGTTTCTAAAGAAATATTACCAAATATATCAAAAATTGGTTTTTACAAATTCACCAAAAAACTGTAAATGTTGTAATAAAGTTTACAAAAAAGTAAGATGCAGTAACAGACAGTAAAACCTCAAGAAACCACTTCAAGTCCCTGTTCGCTGTGCGACAATTTGTGATGTAATAATGAAGAATGTGTAAGGTCTCCGATGTGGGAGCCAATTTGTAATAAAATAATCAAATGTAGGGCTATCACTAAAAAAATACAAAGAACAAAAATATTCGGGCGCCAGATAGCCTACTACTAATAGAAAAATAAATTTACCTGGATAGAGAGAGAGTCAGACGCGTCACTAGACCTTTAATCTAAGGAAAGGGGGATAAAATAGAACACTGTAAAATTTGGGAAAGATGGGGTTTATTCTAAACTTTTGTTATGTCCGTGGAATCTTGATAGTTGTAAATTTAAGTTTATATCCAAATGTTACTTCTTAATTATAATTATTTTATCTAGAGTTTACTACTTAGCCTAAAAATTGTACGCTGTTGTTACTGCATCGAATGAATGTTTAAATTAAAAATAAAGAACTGTTTGAAATACCTGTTGGTTTGAGCTTTACAAACCCATAAGCCTAATACGAATCGTCCCTATAGTAAAACCATGGAGGCCGAGGTGAGTGGTCCGGTAGGGGACTCCGGTTGCGAACCAGCTTGGCTCCTCCGTAGTGTTCAGCAAGGGGTCAAAATGAAGGGTGAATGAATGTAAAAAAGGGGCTAATATGACTCAGCTCCAACGCGTGGTCATTTCTATAAATTTATGTTCCAAGGATAAATTTGAAAACTAAAAAAATAGTTTTTTTAAAAAAGGGGTTTTAAAAAATAGACTATTAAAAAAATATACTATTAAAAAATATAAAAATAGCGCCGAAGAGCTAGAACAAAGAGAACAAAGAATAATTACCAATTTATCCAAATAGGAAACGAACGTGTGCTTTTGTTAAGGAATTTGTCAAAATACATACCGCTATTTTTCTTATAAATGTCCCTTTATGAACCAGGGCGGCATGATGAAGAAACGATGAAGATCGTGTTTAAAATCTAAAACAATTAAAGACTTCCATTAAGCTAACATTCGAGGGAAAAATACCACGAGATTCCAAAACTCAAAACTCACCAAAAGTACCAAATTAACGGATAAAAATCCAGAAAACTAATTCCAGTATTGTTTCACAAAACATGATAACAATATCTATTAAAATCAATGTGATTTTCACAGATTAATAAATTTTTAAAATAAAAATATTTTTACGTGAGACTTAGCGTCACACGGGCGAGAGGAAAAGCAAAAGCTTCTTCTCCTTGATTTACATCAAGCCAAAAAAATCCTTTCGAATCTGTCAACTGAACAGCGCTGCTTCCTTTTAGTGTCAGCTGTCACTGTCATTACTGTATTATGACAGACACGAAGCTAATATTCCAAAGAAGAAGAATAAAGGCATTGAATCCTACTTTACGAAACGTAAACAAACGAAATATTACTAATTTCTTGAACAAAATTTATCAACACCTGTAACGGCGAAAACGACTCGTTACAATAATTCAGGATCAGTAAGGTCCAAATAATTAACGTGATGCTTCGATGAGAAATCAATCTCTGAGCAAATCTTAGGCAAGACAGAAACCTCCAAATGTAATTCAGGTAACGAATTTCCACTAGTTGGGACAATAGCATTCACCGACTGGGCACAGGAATTAACTTCCAATCCTAACCGCTGTGCACAAGTTTCCTCAACAACATTAACCTGTACAACCTTCTCCCGATCAAAATGTTTATGCAAAGTTTGATATGCTAACAAGTAACTTGCATCCGAAATTGGGTAGTTTTTTATGAGGTCATAGGCCAAACCTTGCACACTAGACAGTAGATAGTGAAGTTTTCCCACATCAGGCAAATCACTTTTGTGTATGAGTGTGTCATACAACTCTATAAATGAACCCCAGTCCTCCAACTTGCCATTGAATGACAAAGTCAGTTTAGGCTTCCCAACCTTACGTAGTTTAACTATGCTACTAGATTTAATTTGTTTAACATTATTCTTTACTAACCGGCTCCTAATACTGCGTACCTTGGTGTCAAAATCAACTGTACATAAAAACTCCGTACTTCGATCGGCTGTAGGAGTTTTATACAACAACCTTTGTTGAGCACCGTGAAACTCCGAAATAATAGGAGCGATGTCTCGTTCGCAAACTCCGACTAAATCCGAGGCATCCAACAATTCGATCCTCATCATAGCGTAGTCGCGTGCGACTCTGTCTGCGTCACCCAGCATCACTTCCTCACAACCGGCATGTTTATCCGTAGGCATTTGAAAAGGAAGACCGTCAAAATTCTAACGTTAAACAAAGTTAAAAAGTTGGGAAAAGTTCCACAACAAACGTAAACAAAACATCCAATTTACTATTTTTACGTACGAAAATATGCATAGACAAAGTTCTACCAAGTACGCGATTTTACCTTGGAGGAACACTATTACTACTATCCGTTATTTACACGTAATGAACGAACGAAATGAATGGTTTGAACGAGATTTGATAATGTGTCAAGACAAAACGTCAAAGTCACGAGTTGACTTTGGCACGACAACGAAAAATTGACTGACAGCTATCAAACCTCCAAATCAAACCAACGACAATACAAAAAAAAACAAGATTTAACTGATTTGACTCTTAACAAAATAGAAATACCCTACGCTTTTATTTAATTTCCGAAACGAAAACGACAAAATGAAATTACAATAAAAACGATACGAACAAAGTATTCTAGAATGCTCAAGGTCACTAAAATCAAGCTAGATGTGCCTCGAATGATGAAAATGTACCGTACGTCACAACAAACGAATCGACAAACTAAAAAATGTGTCGCAGGACTCGCAGGTAACTTTAACAACTATTCGGGCTATCGAACACACAACACAAATATCCGTAGTTATCTTTAACAATAAATACGGTTCAATCGATCAACAAATCCAGTTAATTAGTAAAGATTTACGACTCAATGGACCAAAATGTCCGTAGGCAACTTTAACACGAATTTAAGCGGCCTCGAATAACCAAAATGTCTTTATGCAGTAAATTTACGATATCAGACTAGCAGGACCAAAATGTCCATAGGCAGCTATATCTCGAATATCCGGCTTGACGGACCAAAATGTACGACTCAACGGACCAAAATGGCCATAGGTAACTTTATCACGAATATCCGGCTCGAAGGACCAAAATGTACGGTTAAGTGGACTGTATTATTATTAGGCGAATTTAAACAATGGAATCGACACGAGAAAGATAGTCACAAGTTAATAGCACCGATAGTGGTAACTGGGCCCTACCGACTTACCTCTAGGCCCCGGATAGGACATTCAATGCACTCCTGCCAGAGCACCTGCAAGGTTCTGGTGGTGTCAGAGTCACTGGCCAGGTCGTCGTTTTCCTCCGTCAGGTGCTTGCAAGGGCGGCCGGTGCAATCCAGGGTTCTGCAGGGGGCTTCAGGGGCCACTAGGGTAAAAACTTGTGACGTGCGCGAATAACAAAGAAATAACTCGCGACTGGAGTAATTGCCGATTAGGCAATATTCGATACGAAAATAATTAAATGAATTTGTGAACTTTGTGAAGTGTTAACGATACGAGAATACGAAAACGACTGCTAATTTAAATTTACCGTTTGTTTTATCAACGTCTTATTTGCCGAAAAGCATTGACCAATCATGAGGTCCCATTACTAATTACTTGCAGTTTTTTAAACATTTTGACATTTCGACATGTTGGACAAACGTGACACTGACAAGAGTGCATACGAATAGGCTAATGATGGCGAAATAATGTTGTCAGAACTGAACAGTAGGTAACAAATTAAATGTTTTATAATGACGGACTGGCACGGAGGCCGGGGAGAGATTTTTTTGCAACTAGCTGATCAAACAAGCATATTGTACCGCGTGATGTTAAGTGGTAACCATCGCCTATAAGAAAGCATTGCCTCATAGGTCACGCACGTCAGGAACGTGCCCTACGATGCACTGCCCTGCGTCCATGAACTTGAGGCATACAGATGTTCAGCCCCACGAGCCAGTAATTTCACTGGCATCCCACATCCTTCAAACTGAATCACAGCAATGCTGCTCATGGTAGAAATAGCCATGGCGGTAGTAGTTCTTTCCGAACGAGCCATACACAAAGAGCTCTATACTAAAACTGCGTCGAAAAGAAATATAGGGTAAACAATTGGTATGTTTTCGGTATTGTAGTAAAGATTGATTTGTATTATAGAATCAGTCTGAGCGCTTCCGTACTTCGTAGGGCACGAAAGTGGTCAGTTGGCTTTGATAACGGTGGCTTTAGGGTGACCTTGAAATTCCGTTACCAGAGTTTCGAGTTAAGACCTTATAGTCATACGAACGTACTATGAATGAATTATTGGATAAAGTGTCGACTGACTCACGCGCCGCTGACGAGCGACGTGTCAACAATGGGTGTAGTCACCACGTTGCTAACAAAGGTGGCTTTAACCATTCTTGCTTTTGTAACTACCTAAACACTGGGTTTTTTAATCGGTCTTCAGAATTTCCAAATCCAAAAAGAATAAATAAAAGAAAATATATTTATTTGCAGACGCTTAGCAATTTAAGGTACACGATGTACATTCATACAAGAGAGATAGAGAGCCAAGAGCTGCAAAACGGCCTCTGACCCAGCGTGAAGTTAGTTGGTTAGTCACTAACACTGGTCTTCCGTCAGGGCCGCGTAGTAATGCCATGGACAATCTAAAGTATCTACATAACGATTTATATCAAACAAAGAGACGATAAAGTTAAAAGCAAAATAGCAAAAGCAAATAAAATAAATAAATGAACAATATGAGTGCTCAATGATAGTACTGTCAAACGGTGAAGGAAAATATCTGAAAACAAAGTCCACTCTGACCCCCGAATACTGAAACGCAACTCAGATTTAAGCACGTCTCAAGCGACGAATATTTGACAGATTTTCATTGAAAACTGTCAAATATTCGTCGCTTGAGGCGTGCTTAAATGTGAGTTGCGTTTCAGTATTCGGGGGTGAGTCCCCTAAATGGCCTGCACGGTTGCTTTTGTCAAAGTCACTGACCTGGGTGTCGATTCTAAAGACACAAATCACTCAAGCGATCGCGTAAATCGATGTGAGTTGTCAATTTTTGTTTGAAAAATTTGAAAATGGAACGCGGATTCAGCGATCACTCGACGATCACTCAATCGAACCGTGTTGCTGGAATTGACGCCCTGCTTCTAACTTTTCAAATGAAACGTGTTTTCGTAGAATTGAGTATTATTTGCTTACGGATACATTATCTTAACAGGTCAGCTATAACAGGGGATTTCCCTGTTGCGTGAATACCAAGAAGTCAGCCATATTTACCTTATCAATATCATATTCTTGTCTTGTCTCATATTCAAGGTACATACCTACCTACTTAAGTTGTTGTACCTACCTAATATGGTAACAGTAGGTAACAGTTTCTAATCTGTACCCATATTAGGCACTAAGGCCGAGATTCATAGACCGAACTTTGACTTTAATTCGATGGAAAGTTCAACTTTCAACCAAAATTATATTTCATAGTTCTGTCAAGCTCTTCTTTATTCAAAATATTGATAGGAAACTTTGATAAACAAAGCTTACTTTGCGAAGACTGCTGTAAAGCAAAGTGCGGTCTATGAATCTCAGCCTTAGGAAGTACACAAAGTGAAACAACAGTCGAAATGCTCGTATTCTGTCAGCCTCAGTGTTTCATACCTGCGTCCCTCAAACATCGATTGAGGTAACCAATACAACCCTCATACCCTCATAGACTGGCCTCTCAGCTCAGTTGGTAGTAGCTCTGCCTTCTGCGCCGTTAGGTCGTGGGGTCGATCCCCACCGAGATCGAATATTTGTGTGGTGAACAAAGGTTTTTGTTCTCTGTCTGGGTGTCAAATTGTGGGTATTCTAAGTATAGAATGTAGGTACATATTATTATTTACAAAAAAATAAGCATTATATCAGCTATCTGGTTCCCATAGTACAAGCTCTGCTTAGTTTGGGGCTAGATAGTGTTGAGTGGATTGTCTACAATATTTATTTATTTATACATTTGAAATTATAAATTATATGTAGGTATATAATTTCCATAATAGTAAGTTCAAAAAACTTGAGAAACCGACTTCATGGGCAAACGGCTGAACCAGTTTTGATAAAAATTCTATGGGACTAATATGAAAGTTATTACCTTTCAGATATTTTTTTTTTTTAATTTACTCATAAATGACGTAGTTAGGCGATAGCAAACCTTAAAAAAATACAACCGAATAGAGAGCTTCCTTTTTTAATTGAAGTTGGTTAAAAATAAGCTAGTACCTATGGGCTTAGACGCTAGTTACATACTTATATAATATATATAATAATATACATAAGGCAACGAAAGGCTGCTATTTGGGGCGGATATTAAAGCAGCTAGCAAGCCTTGAAGGCCGCCAGAATGCAGAGCCATATTTCTATGCATACTTAATGAGCTGTGATATTTAGGCGTGGTATCTAGATACGGTAAATTGAAGTCTAGTCGACCTTGTTTGGCCTTTAGACTTAGATCTAGTCTAGATAGAGTGAAATTTGCAGTGGTAACAGAGCCTACTGCTAAAATAAGGTCATTAGGGATCCGTAGGTTGGGCTACGCCAACACAAGTAGCTAAAAAAACGATATACAGGGTGGCCGGAACATTGACGTCCAAAATAAAAATTTTGGTCCCTCGTATCGTGGGGTATCCGAATCACCCCCATGTATGTTCCGCGATTTTGTATAGTTTTCGAGTTATGATTTTTTTTTCTGAATTTATGAGAAATTTCGACATGACCAACTTAAACATTTCTAAAAAAAAACAATTAGCTTTGTTACTTTAAAGAAAGTTATGAAAATGATGATCCAAACGATGATGATCCAGAAGATGATGAACAATTTACGTTTACAACATACATGGGGGTGATTCGGACACGAGGGTCCAAAATTTTTTTTTTGGACTTCAATGTTCCGGCCACCCTGTATAAAAAAACCATAGACAATTTGACTTGTTTCTGCCAGTCATTGTGTTTTCTTTTGAAGTTTTCAGCAAAGTGCAAGGGATTACTTTTGGCTGGCAGAAACAAGTTAAATTGTTTATGGTATTTTATACTAAAAACCTGTTAGAAACAGCCTGATAGGTAGGTAATATAGGTACAGACGCTGATCATATAAGAAAACATCTTCTATGAAACGCTATTGGTAGTATCCTAGCAATGAACGCTGATTGAGCACGACATACAAATTATAAGTTGCTATCGTGACGAAATGTGCAACATTGTTGAACAGATTAAATAAGCGAGTAGGCCCCTACCACAAGCTCTGTCTGGCTCTGTGTCTGGCTATGTTTTTGAGTCTGTGTGAGTGCTCACCATTGTATAAGACTGTGTGTGTGATGTTTTGACGCAAGATTTACTCACACAGACTCCAAACCAGAGCCAGAGCCAGACAGAGCTTGTGGTACGCCTACAGCATTCGAATCAGTTTCACACAGTTTACACTTGGGTACTACGAGTAGGTTATAGTGGAATGTTCGTTTCAAATGCTTGAATTAATGTTTATGCTTTGCAACGTGCAGAAATACCTTGCTCGCAATATTTCCATTACAGAAATAAACACAAAGTTGTATGATAATGACATTAGCTAGAAAATTAGCCTGCTCGTCTGATGATGGAAAATGGATTGGAAATGATCTACCGATCACAGACAGGAATGGGAACCGAACTTGCGTGGCGTTTAACTCAAGTTCATGTTTGTGATTGAGAGATATTTCTAGGCAGTTTTTTTTTAATTTCTACGCGCAGATTTATATAGCGCGGACTCTAGGTACAGTATTTAGCACAGTATTTTACAGTATTTATTTTCTTACAATTTTTAGCTTTCCGCTTTAATGGACGTAAACAGAAAGTGTCTAAACCGAGTTCTTCGGTGAAATGAAATATTTTTTGCGTGTATCGCTTTTCGTTAAGGGAATATGAAAACTACATTATAGCCGATACTATCTAGGAGATCCTCGTCTGGTCTAGGCCGGTCTAGCTCGCCTGTCACGAAGGTCATGTTCGGAGACGGTGAACCGAAATCTTTTGGATGCTGCTTTCGCAACAGCTAGTTTTATACTTTCAAGGAGGTTTGCTACACTACAGTTACTGACACAGATCGCGGGCGCATCCACGCAGAACTCGTGAGGTTGCTGACAGCACCCCATTTAAAAGGCAAATACGGTCACGACGTGCTCACACGGATGTGTCGATATCGAAGTATCGAATGATGAGTCTTGCTTGTGCAACTAGAGTCAAGCAAGATAAGTTTGCACGTTACAGATGACGGAAAACACGAGTTTAATGGACTGGAAATATATCTTCCGATCACAAACATGAATGGGGAAATCGAACTTGCATTGCGTATAGGTAATGCAAGTTCATATTTGGGATTGGGAGATTTTTTACATATTCCCCCATCTGTCACGCGGACTCACGCGTAGAGATATCTTGCGCGAGTTCTAGCAGAACTTGCATCCTTTCGCAGAGTTGCTGTGTTTATCTATTAGGTAAATTAATGGTAGATATGTATCTTAGGTTTCAGAACCACTTATAGGTAGGTATTTACGATGCGCCTAAATAATTAAAATATTTTTCTGAAAGCTCTAAAAAAATGACTAACTAATGTTACGCTGAAAACTCTTCATTGATTACAGCTACTCTGTGTTTTACATATTAACGTTATACAATACAACTAGGTACATAAATCGACGCCATCTTCCTTCCTCTTCTTCTTTTTTTTTCCACCACTAGAGATGTCATCCCTTGCTTGATCCGATTAGGGATGTCCTATTCCCAAAACCAGTTAACATTAGGTATGTCGGGACTACCGGCCCTGAAATAAAATGGCGAGGTGGCAGTCAGTACTTTTGTATTTGTAGTTTGTTTAACAGAGTGTTGGTTGTTCCAGGTGTGTAGTGCGGTGGCGGGCGCGCTGGCGCCAGGCCATGCGCTGGTAGACGGCGCCATGGTGGGCGTGGGCGTCGTCGACGGCGGCGGGGGCGGCCCCAACCCTGCCGAGCCCTATCCTCCCTACGGGGACTTCTACTCGGACCCTTACTACGTGCCCGACATGTGCACCCATCCTCAGCAGCATCCGCAGCACGCGCATGTCTGCACCCTGCCGCCTGAATACGGTGAGATTACTCTTCATATTGTGCCCGAAGCGACCCGAAGAGTTATGGACTTGGCAGACATTTGAGTCTGATAAATAGAACCCATAACTGTGTATGTCCTTAGTTCTCCATAGACGATTCTACGCAATAGTGGTTGCCAGTGGGCCTACCACAAGCTCTGTCTGGTTCTGTCTCTAGCCTTGTAGCACGCAGACTCAAAACCGCGGAGCCAGAAGCAGTACCAGACAGAGCTTGTGGTAGGACTACAGGTCCGGTCCCTCTATTTACAATGAGGCAAGCAAGCGATACAAAAGCCGGGTACTCGTGGCGTGCGCTACGCACACCAACAGAACAAATGCAATTAAACCTAGCCTAAATGTTTGAGAGACCGAATATCAAAGCTGTTGCCCAAACTTGGAATTCGAGCAAACCACGATCAATTAGTGGTTGTGGTAGAACGTTAACTTGATGGAGAATTAGATCTGGGAAAAATCCCTTTTACTTGAGACAAAGAACTCAAGGCCCTCGTGGGATTCGTGCCGTGGCACGGTGGAAGTGGCTGCAGCGGCACCGACGTTGCTCAAGAGCTGTGGTCGGTTGCATTGCGAGCTCCAACAACGCGGCACGTTTCCGTCCGCCGCAAGCGATTAGGTATGTCCACTAAAGCGGATGATTCCATTCCACAAAAGTGATTTTCTACGAATAACCAAAACACGTTCATTCAACATAATTATACGAAGCGGGACGGTCGGCGTCGCTCGATGTCAAAATAAAGCAAAACAGCCGGCCCGCACACCCGCGCGCGCCGCTTGGCTAGGTTTTTTAAATACCTACTTTATCTGTCACACACTCGTCCCACTTTCTGCTATGCTAGGGACCTAACTACTACCTACTAAAATCCCCAGGAACCGAGATTCCGAAAATCTAACAGAAGCGAATGACAGACCTGTCTAACCTAGGTACAGCGCATCGCATTTAATTTCGTAATCGCTGCTAGAAGTTATTAGAATAAGGTACCTACTAAACCGGAAACTTCGGAAACCTTGACCTGTGCGGCCTGAGTCCGAGAGGAGTTAAAACTTTAATTTCGTTTTCCAGGTGGCATGCAAGTAGTGACGTCAACGACGATGATGCCGCAAATGATGCCGCCGGTGATGGATGAGAACATGCGGCATTACCTGGTGCACCAGCAAACGCACCCGCACCCGCACCACGGCCCGCACCACCAGCCGCCGCATCACCAACCTCCCCACCATCAACCGCCCCACCACCAGCCGCCACACCATTATGTAAGTGGCACAGACTGCTTATCTTATTTACTAAATCCTCCTAGTAAATAAGTTGTAGTTTTTATACTACTCCTAAAAGTCCCACACAGAAGGTACCCTCACCCTCAGAGGTACCCACAGCAGGCACAGCACAGACTACGTACGTCATAGATCTAATAACTATCTTAAATTTATAAGCTGTGGTAAAAGCAGATAAAAAACAAATCTGACAGTAAAATATTTCTGACATTGACAAACAAACAAAAGCGACATCACAGACACATAAAAGACGGACGCGGTAACAGTCGACTGACATGACAAGACAAATTGTAAACATCAACAAATGTTTGTGTTGTGCTACGCGAAAAGAAAACAATTTGTTTTTCGCGTACTTTCGTGCATTTTGATTTAATAATAAAATTAGTATTTCACAAGAATTAAATGTGCGGTTCATGTCTAGTCGCTGTCTGTGTAATTTAACTATCATTTCCACGTAAAAACCTGCATTCAGCTTCGCTCACATTCTGTGCAAACAATAACTGCCACCGTAGTAAATATCGATTGATCGTACGTAGCGTAGCAGCAGATAACGTTGTAATGTTCATACCTATACCTATCTACTCGTAACGTGATACTAGCTACAAACATTTTGTGATTGAAAACAATTCGAAAATATCCGACTATTTTCCGAAACCCATTTGGTAAGTTGACTGCGAGTATACGGGCTGTAATCTTATCGTTGCCACGTTATAATAGCCGACACCGCGCGCGCGACTGCTGTGCAAATCCTTATCACAATCGCATAGTAGGCTATACGTGGCATTGACGTGTACAACCAGCTTGAATATATGGATAATATATCGAAATGAGTGATTCGGATCCTATTAACAAAGATAATCCAGACAAAAAGGACAGCGAAAAGGTCAGTTAAATAGGTTTATCAATAGTTACAACCACCAATTGATATGTTTTACTTTACAATATGCTTTAAAAACCTCTACAATTGCTAGGTACTAGAAACTTTTTAAAAAATAGTAGTCTCTCTGAACCAAACTTTTACAGTATCAAAGTAAAAACTCACAAAATCATTTTGAAACGTAATGTTAGGTGAGTTTAGGTGATCAAATCTAGTCTATGTCCAGTCCACATGTACATTTTAATAAAATAGTGTAAGCACTAACTGTATGATGATATGACGATGCTATTGTTCCAGGGTCCAACCAATGGTGCTGGCGGTCCACAACACTTCTACAGCGGTGGGTACCCGCACTACCATGTACCAACTCAGCACCACATGCAGCATTCCCCACCTCCGCCTGTCTTCCCCAACGAGCGCGCTCAGCGTCAGTATGTCAAACTCAAGCAGAAATTGGAAAGAAAACAAAATAATAGGAATAATGGAATCGGTAAATATTTTAGCCAACTCTGATTAAAAAATTTGGTTGGTTTTTATAACGCTTTTATTAGTTTCACCTGTATGTATGTATGTAACCGACCCCTTTGAGCTCGATTTTGTCCTACTTTGAACGATCAGATTTGATTCAAACTTTGCACACCTGTCAAAGGTCGATGACAATGCAATAATATGAAAAAAAAAATAAAAAAAATGAAAAAAAATTGAAAAAATAAAAAAAAAACCTACTTTGAACGATCAGATTTGATTCAAACTTTGCACACCTGTCAAAGGTCGATGACAATGCAATAATATGAAAAAAAAACTAAAAAGTATAAAATAAATTATAGTTTAAAAAACTAAAAAAAAAACGCTTTTATAACTAATTGAACTAAAAAGTTAAAAATAAAACTGTAATAATCAATTGAAAAATTTATATTATTGTACAAAAAGCGTGGGGGGCTTGATTTTGATTGTTGTAAATATTTTATCAATAGTTTATTATATCTGAAGTTATTATAAAAAGCACCCCATGCTTTTTTGTACAATAATATAAATTTTTCAATTGATTATTATTATAGTACATTACAGTTATATATTACAGTTTTATTTTTAACTTTTTAGTTCAATTAGTTATAAAAGCGTTTTTTTTTAGTTTTTTAAACTATAATTTATTTAGTTTGCACACTCCATTAATAGGGCTTTTAATGACTATTTAAATTTTTGACGTTGATTTTCCTGTTTATTTTTATTACTTGTCCCTTAGCATTCCAAGATAAGATATGACACTATCAACTCTTGACAAGGAAAATATGCCAAGTAGGCAATTATACTTGGTCATTATCATTATCAGCCTCCACTATAAGCCAGATAAAACAGTTTTAGAGCTTAACCCATGAAATGGCAGAGCATCCCGGGCTTATATTTATCTTTATAGAACCATTATTGTCCAACCAGAGTTCATTTAAAAGACTATGAAGAAAATAACTACATTCTCTGTTTCCAAAAATTAAAGTGATGTTTTTTCTGCAAATCTAATCTCATCTCATCTAATCTAATCTCATAAAGTTTTTTTTCAAATTTATTTCAGAAATCAACTCAGGCACAAGTACTCCATCTCTATCACCGCGCAAAGAGATGAATGGACGAGGTGGCGGTAGCGGGGGGGCGTCTTCCGGCGCCTGGTCCGAGGGCGAGGGATCTTCTGCGGGGGCTTCCTTGCAGGGAGACGATGACACAGACACTCAGGCAGTCCTCGACATGCTGTCAACCACGAGGACTCCACAAGTATGTTATTGCAGCTGTATTTATTTTACCACAAACAATTTTAGCAGTGTTTTGTTTAATAATCTTGGATTATATCTGGTTTTCTTACTCAGCAAATGTGTATTTACAGGTTAGTGACATGACTCCAACTAGTGCCCTAGTACAATGGAACTCATCTCTGCCTGAAGGGGTGACCGTTCCCAACATCGAGCTCACATATGAACTTCTGCTCGGAGACCGAGGTCGCTACAAAGCCATCTACAGCGGCCCCTCACTATCTTGTCGGTAAGTAAAAAACTGTTCCAAGCTTAGCACGGGTGTTTATTAGCATTTTTACTTCTTGAAACCTTCATGTCAGTGTTGATGCAACTGAATATGGAATTATTTGTTCACGTTCTTCTGGTTGTGTGCAGGGTTCGCGACCTGAGGCCGGGATGCGAGTACTCGGTGTGCCTGCAGATCCGCGCGGGCGAGGTGACCGGCGCCGCGAGCGAGGCGGTCACCTTCCGCGCGCCCCCCGCGCCCCCCGACCCCCTGCCCGCGCCGCGCCTCGTCACGCGCCTGCGCACCTCCGTCATGCTGCGCTGGCCCTCCGCGCAGGACAACGGCGCGCGCGTCACGCACTACATCCTCGAGGTGGACGCCGGCGAGGGGTTCACGGAACTAGCGCGCCCGCGCACGCGCCAGCACACCGCCAACAACCTGCGCCCGCAGACGCGCTATGCCTTCCGCCTGGCGGCCGTCAACGAGTGCGGGCGCGGCGAGTGGAGCGACGAGATCTGCGTGTGGACCGCGGGGTCGCCGCCGCCCGCGCCCGCGCCGCCGCGCCTCAGCGCCGCCGCGCCTGACGCACTCACGCTCGCCTGGGACGCGCGACCGGACGAGGAGTACACGCTGCAGATGGAGGACGCGGCGCGCGGCCACGGCTTCCTGCCCGTGTACGCCGGCGCCGACGCCGAGTACGTGTGCACCGGCCTGCGCCGCGCCACCGACTACCGTTTCCGGCTCCGCGCCGAGACCGGCGACGGCCAGGGGCCCTGGTCCGCGGACGTGACGTACGTGACGCCACCGGAGCGGCCCGCCGCACCCGGCCGGCCCACGCCCAAGGGCAAGATCCACTCGCGCGCGTTCCGCCTGCGCTGGGAGCCGCCGCACGAGGACGGCGGCGCGCCGCTCGAGAGCTACACGCTGGAGCTGGACGGGGGCGAGGGATACCACGCGGCGTACCGCGGGCTCGAGCGGGAGGCGCACTGCGACCGCCTGCAGCCCGGCACGCCGTACCGCGCGCGCGTGCGATGTAGCACGCGCGCCGGCGACGGGGCCTGGTCCGCCACCGAGACCGTCACCACCGAACCGGCCGTGCCCGGCGCCCCACCCGCGCCCGAGCCCGCGACCGCCCCGCGCCCCACCGACCTCGCCGTGCGGTGGCGCGCGCCCGCCTCCACCGGCGGCGCGCCCCTCACCGAGTACCGGGTCGAGCTGGAGGAGCTCCCCGTCGGCGGGGGCGCGCGGCTCGCGGCGCAGGGGTTGCGCACCGAGTGCCTCGTGCGCGACCTGGTGCCCGGCCGCCGGTACCGCCTGTGGGTGGTCGCCTGCAACGCGGTCGGAGCAGGGCCCGCCTCGCCGCCGCTCGACTTCGAGACGCCGGCGGCCCCGCCGGACGCGCCGTCACCTCCGCTCGCGACCGGCGAGTCGCCGCGCAGCGCCCGACTGGAATGGACGCCACCGCGAGACAACGGCGCGCCCGTGCTCGACTACCGGCTCGAGATGAGCTCGTGCGATGCCACCTACGCCGAGGTGTACCGCGGCGCGGAGACAACGTGCGCGGTGCACGACCTGACGCCCTTCTCCGCGTACCTGTTCCGCGTGTGCGCGCGCAACGCGGCGGGGCGGGGCGCGTGGTCCGGAGCCGGCGAGCTGGTGACGGAGCGCGCGCCGCCAGCTGCGCCCGCCGCGCTGCGGTTCGATCCGGCGGGGGACTCGCTGCGCGTCACGTGGCGCGCGCCCGCCGCGCACGGCGCCGACGTGCTGCGCTATCGGCTGCAGGTGGGCGAGCTCGCGCTCGACACGGAGGACGCGGCGACGGAGCGCGTGGTGCGCGACCTGCTGCCCGACACCGAGTACCGCGTGCGCGTCGCCGCACTCAACGAGCTCGGCCTCGGCGACTGGTCGGAGGAGGTGGTCGCGGCGACGCGGCCGCCGCCACCCGAGCCGCCGCGGATGCACGTCGTGGAGCCCGCCGCGCACAACCACCTGCGCCTCGAGTGGGAGCCGAGCGGCGGCGAGGGCGCCACCTACTGCGTGGAGATGCGCTGCGGGTCTGGGCGCGAGTTCCGCGCCGTGTACCGCGGCTCGGCGCGCGCCTACAAGGCCAAGAAGCTGCGCGAGGCCACCGAGTACTGGTTCCGAATCCGCGCGAGCGACGAGCGCGGCGGCCGCGGCGCTTGGTCGCCGGCGCTTGCGGCGCGCACCTCGTCCGCGCCGCCGCCCGCGCTGCGCCCGCCCACCGTCTCGCAGCCCACGCTGCGCCGCGCCAACGTCTCATGGGAAACCGTCGACGACGCCGAGTACGTGCTGCAGTGCGCTCGCGCTAAGGATGCCGTTTACAAGCAGGTGAGCATTCACATCCTCACATCTTCCTTTTTATCGCTCCTACTTCCGGGATTGATCAGGTCGAATGGTCCGGTGTGAATGTATAACGATAGTACTGTTGTCGTGCAGGTGTACAGCGGCACGGAGAGTCAGTTCGAGTTGTGTATGCTGGAGTGCGGCGCGGAGTACCTGGTGCGCGTGTGCTGCGTGCGCGGCGGGCAGGCGGGCGCGTGGTCGGGCGCGGCGCGCGTGTGCGTGGCGGCGGCGCCCGCGCTGGCGGCGGCCCGCGCCCCCCGCCGCGCGCCCCGCCCGCCGCGCGCGCTGCAGCCGCGCCACCTCGCGCTGCTGGTAGCGGTGGCGTTCCTGCTGCTGGCGGTGCTGATGGCGGTGCTGCTGGAGCGCATCTTCGTGGAGCCGCAGCCGTGACGCGAGCTGGCGGAGGCGCGGCCCCGCGCCCTCGCCCGCATCCTCTGAGCGCACCCCCCCGCTCGCACGCCACCGCCACACGTCCAGGCTCACCCCCCCACTGTGACACCCGCGTGGTGAGGCGCGACGTCCGATGCGGCGCGACGGACCGTCGTTCGCAGTTCGCGTCAGCTCGGTCCCACTCCGGCAGAACTCGCACGCCGAGGCTGCGTCTTGTAGGTAGAAGTGGAAGCTTTGCAATATGTGTTTCTTGTGTCTAAATTTTCACAAATTTTCGTAATCTAGTCTCCGCTTGCAATTTGTTATTTCACCGTTTGGAGGAAACTGGTATATTTTATTAAATTGAAATATCAAATAGAAATATTTTTTTAAATGGTGATATCGAATGTACTTCCAATAATATATTTTATTCTCCCTAACATTTTACCTATATCGAACATTTGATATTTTTATAAATTTAATCGGTCTGTTGCATGTTTTTATCTCTTTTATCAGATTAAATTATAAGAGTTAGCAAACAAGGTGCTCCATTATATTTGTAAAGTTTAGTTTGAGGGTCGTGGCCCCTCGCTCTCCTACGATCCAGTGTTAACTGTGATGTGTATTCCTTATGCGAATGAGACTGATTTTACAACTAAAGCTTTGTTTCTAGAAATGAATCAACAGCCTAAGTTATGTGTTTCGACTACATTTTGTGCTATTTACATAACAGCTGAACGATGTATCCGAAATATTGTTGTACGTAAATAGCATAGACTCTGTAATCACTAAAATTAAATGCGGAATATGCAGCTATTATACTCCGAATGCTTTTTATAATGATATCGATGCGTCTATTTATATTGTAACGTTGATAATATACATTGCGCTAACTAGACCGTTATCAGACCTACATACATGGAACATGACTTTTATTGATGACATTATGTAGCATTAGAGATAATTATTTGTTTGTAAATTAGAGATTACGAATTTTAGAGATTGTTACCACCCGGTATAAAGGTAAAGAATTATGAAATTCTTTTTTATTTATTCTTTCAAAGTAAATCATATGTAGCTCCAATATTCAATGTTTGTTACGTTCGTTTTTAGCCAAATTTTATCTGTTCAGATGAAATATATAAATATAATTTTAAACGAATTTCATTGTAGATAAGTGAAAATGAATTTAATTATTCTTTATTCAGTAATATTATTAGAATAATGTGTGTACGGGGTATTATTATACAACTTAAATATGGATGTTTCTTAGTATCAATTATTACAATCATGACGATTAAATGTTGTTTCGTGAAACTTAATTAATGTCATTCATACATATTAACTATAGTGAATAAAATGTAATATTTACGTAGGCCTTTTGCAGAAGATATATTGTCCGTCGTCAGTATCAGTAGATGTTAGTTCACTTTGCGATCGAGATGCGAGAACGTGACGCGCTAACATGCATATACTATCTCGTAAATATATGATATTTACTCCTGTGATTAGCTTATTCATTTCTTATATCGTTTACTATCGTTGTCATATACATTCCTAGGGTAATTAATGTGTTATTTCCTTCGGTGTTACTAATATAATATAATATAATTATTATGTATGGTAGAGAATATTCACTAGTGCCTATTTCCGCAAGGCATAAAGGTGAGCGCAGCTTACCGTCATATTATTGTGCTATTTAATTTTTGGAAAATTTTATAATAATGATGTGCAATTAACAATTTAATTATTTTATCGCTTAATATAATATTTATTTTTAGAAATTGTATCTGATTAATATAGTGTCAATGAAGGAATCGATGTTCCTAAGTTTTTACACGTTGTACAACACTTGAGGTGAGCTAAATTGTGTACTGCAGTCAAGCATTCCATGTTAATTCCAGTTGTAAATAGGCCTAATGAAATACTACGACTTTGTGAGTGTACATCTTGCTTTGAAATGTAAATAATGTGGTGTTCACGAGCTTCTTGTGAGAGGCATGTTTAGGAACTGAACATGCATGCCAATTCATTATAATTATTACTTATATTACCTACACTGTGTTGACTAAACGTTCTAGATTAATGAGATAATGTTTAATGGGGATAACATCTCATATTGTATTTGTGTTTGAATAAGTACGTATAACGAAATGTATATGTTTATAATATAATATTTGATGATGTTATTATGTATACAATTTATTAAACATGAATATATCAATAAAACTATATTTTGTGTATATTGAATGTTTAATTTTCTTTCTACAAAAGATTACAAATCTACAGACATACTACTATTACATATTATTTCTAGAAAAAAATAATAATATGCGTTCATAAAGTATATTTTCAAGTAAATTAAACCCTATAAAATCTATCAACTTATCTTACAATACTTAACTAACTACATAATCGAATGATCATGTATTGGTCCTATCAAATAGACTAGAGAATGTTTGTACTATGAGTATTGATATGAAAAAACCTTGCAAAGTAGTCTCACTCATCTATCATTAGGTTGGGGGAAACAGTTGGCACGACTTTACATTTTCGCTGTAAACCTCTGAGTAATTAGTTATGTAAGTCTTCTCCCTCGTTGATATGTTGTCGATACAGCCTTTGAATTTGTACGGGAATATATTTTTCGCTGTTTCACTTTCTTCTGATAGTCCACCTAAAAACAACGAGTAATCAGAAACCGACTTCATAACCAAACTCCTTTCATTTAATATTTATTTAAAAAAAAAATCAGCTGAATTAAAGACCTTCTTTTTTGACTGACCGCTCAGCTCAGTTGGTAGTAACTCTGCCTTCTTCGCTGGAGGGCGTGGGTTCGATCCCCACACCGAACAAATATTTATGTGGTGGTTATAGATGTTTGTTCTCTGCCTGGGTGTAATATTGTATTCTAGCATTAAAGTACCTATGTATTAAAAAAAGTATGTAGGTATTATATCAGCTCTGGTTCCCATAGTACAAGCTCTGCTTAACTTGGGGATAGATAGTGTTGCATAGACAGTAACATCAAATAAAAATAAAGCCCAATTCAGAATCTCTTCTGTTTTTTCAAGTTCTCAGACAAAACTATATTTTATGAACTTTTCAAAATACCCACCTATGTATAACTTCAGGTCATCATACTCGGACGCAACATGCAAGCCTGGTTCTTCGACATACGCTAATACTTTGTCCACCAGCAGGCTAATATTATGCTTCTCCATTCTCAGAACTAAAGTGTGCCATTCCCCATCAGCCAAGAAGCCAGCCGTCGGGACTAGCCTCGACAGAACTCTCGAAGAGTCTGGTATCTTCACGGAGTTGCTTGATAGCTTCAAGATCGAGTTGTTTCGATGGAAGGACCAAACGAGTCGAAGGAGTCCATTTTCCAAACCAACTCCGATGTAATCAGCGTCCTGTGAAGAAATTGTTAGTACCTATCAACTAGGTAGGTGCTTAGGTACCTACCTAGTTTGGTAATATTTCACTTAGCGTGTAAATTAAATTATTCATTGAAATATTTATGAGAACTGATTTTTTATACTTCAAGCTTATGGCCTAGGCGCCTACCATCGCCTATACCAAAGCATCGCTTCGTAAGTCACGCACGACAGGAATGTGCCCTACGATGCATTGCCCTGCGTCAACTTGAGGAATACAGATGTTCAGCCTCACGTGTCATACATTTCACGGGCACCCCACCCTTCAAACCTAAACACAGCAATGCTATTACTTCGCAAATAGGCATGGTGGTTCACAAAGAGCTCTAGGTCCTACTTCTACTTCTTATGATTTAACTACTAGTTAATTTACAATAATAATAATCATTGCAAAAGTCAAGGATTCCTACAGGGTCCTCAGTTTTGGCCCCAAAGTCATGGGTCCATATTAACTAATGGACCAAGTCACAACTGTAGGCCTACACCAAGCTCTGCCTGGCTCTGTCTCTGGTTTTGAGTCTGTGCAAGTGTCGATTAAATAAATCTTACGTCGTAACGTCACACACACACAGTATAATACACTGGTACAAAGCCAGAGCCAGATAGAGCTTGTGGTAGGCCTACTTTTGTGGCTTGTATATTAAACCGAATGAACTGTATGTGAAATATTCTCCAACTAATTTGTAAATAGTGTAAGTTACCATATCAGCCCAGAGTAACAGCGCGTCCTGCATAGCGGTGGTGAAGTTGAGGGCGATGTAGGACGGGAAGCCGGTCGTGGCTCGTTGTTCCCCCGCCCGGTCCATGTCGCGCCGCTTAGAGAGAGATATGAGGGAGTTGCCTTCGAACTGCGGGATGCTGATGTTTATATCTGGAAGAGAAGAGAACAATGATTGACGGCTTGGGAAGTTGGTTTAACGAGAGACAGTGGGGTCGCTGATTTGTACATTTGTTCCTTGTGTAGTGATTGCGGTGGTAGGTAGGTTAGATACCCCTGCTGGTATAGTTTTTGTCCCAATGTTTTCCTGCCTTCTTGTATTGTCTCGGTAAACATGCCTATTTCTGCAGTGAAGCGGCATTGCTGTGTTTCGGTTTAAAGGTTGTGGGTGCCAGTGAAATTACTGGCACGTGAGGCTGAACATCTGTATGCTTCAAGTTGATGGACGCAGGGTAATGTATCGTAGGGCATGTTCCTGACGTGCGTGACCTACGAGGCAATACTTTGTTATAGGCAATGGTTACCACTTAACATCAGGTGGGCCATATCCTTGTTCCATCAGGTAGTTGTTTAAAAAAATACAGCCCCAAAGGGCTGTTAAGCAAACTCATCCGTCCAAAGTTCGCTTCGCTCTAACTTTGTACGCAGCACCCACAGTTGCTCTCTGCATTGTACACTCGAAACCAACTGCCTCCCCTATCTCTATATTCCATGAACACCTCGCTTTACTCCCTGGAGCCAACTTTATCCCCGGAACTTACTATATGGGACACGACTTAGTGTCCAAAGTATAAAGATGTTGATGGTTTGCACACGTTTTATATATTACATTTTACCTAGATGTTGATGAGTCGCGAACGGTATGTGGATCGTACACTTACTTTGTTCACAATTGGATCCGGCAAATCCAGTAGCGCAGACGCAGCTGCCCTCTCTGCATTGCCCCCGAGGGGGGGAACAAAGTGTGGGGGAGCAAGCGGCATGACGCCGGCACCTGCCCCCAGCCCCTGTCGCCGCCGTTGTCCCCGTTGCCCCTGTGTTGCACGAGCACCTAGCTTTGCCCCCCTCGATAGTGCAAATGCCTCCTCCGCAGATTTCGCCTCCACAAACTGTTCCGTCACAGTCATTTACGTTTTGACCCTCTGGAAAAGAAGTTGGGTAGGTATGTCTACTTTAAATTTAGATTTACTGTGCTAAGGAGAAAAGTCACAATTAGTTAGTTATCATCGTCAAAAAAAGGGTTGAAAAGTATTTCATTTAATGAGTTTTTTAAGACACTTGCTCTATTTCTTAATTTTTTGGCATCATCGTTTGAGAGCGTATTTTTCCCGGAGCAAAAAAGAGGGTTATAATTTTGACCGTAATGTATCTCTGTATTACGTACTTATTTGCTCCTTCCTAACTTGTGAATAACTTTTGTACTTATAGCTGAAGAATATTTTAAGACTAGAATATTTAAGATTTTAGGACCTTTAATACTATGTTTTTCCAGCACAATGAGAATATTGTTGACATGGAGGTTCCGGATGCAGCCTGTGTATGACTCGGGAGGTCCTGACATCGCGTCAAATGGAAGCGTCGACAGGTCTTTGGCACCTCCTAAAAGAAACAAAATGTATAAAGTAAGCACAAAGTTGACATTAATTAAAAAAAACATCGTCTGGATAGCTCCCAGGTTAATAGAAGTCACTGGCAGTGATTGAGTGTAGATACTAATATTTGAAGAAATCTTTTTGATATATTTGAAACACACTTCATTACCATCTAGGTACCTACTTATACAATTACTTAGTTCGGTTTAGTGGAGAGTCGTTTTCTCTTATCAGTTTTACACGAAAACTGTAAATCTGTAATCGGCTGTAAGACTGTAAGATATATTTTAAGATATACATTATGAGCTGTGAAAATAAAATAAAATATTTATGGAATCAGAATCAGGTCGAATCTGGGACGGGCCCGGAGTGAGTGGAAGGAAAGAGGGGAGGCCTTTGCCCAGTAGTAGTAAAACCGCTAAATACTGTTTTTGTAATCTGAAAATCCATACTGTCCAGTTTAACAAACTTACCCAAAAGTATAGAAGCGTTACTGCTGGTATGTGGGTAAGCATGCGCCAGCATAGCTTCAGTGCTGAGCGCAGAGTCCACCCACACATAGAGTCGGCTGCCGTAGCGACCTGCCTTCACACTGTGCCATTGAGACATGGATAGCACCACGCCGCTACGGACCAGTGACGTCACACCTGAAAGTCTATCTGAAAACCAGAATTTTGAGAATGTCTTTACTCTATTACACCATATTTTCCTACTGTTAGCCGGTTTTGGGAATAGGACATCCCTACTGAGACCGGGCGATGAGACACATCACTAGTCAGAAGATATAAAAGATGGCGTCGGAATATGAAATCGGAAAAGATAAACGTAGTCCTAGCTATATTCGATGGATAGTTTCTGCCTTATAATACTACTTAGGAGAGAACTGATAGAGAATCTCCTGTGGTAGGAGTAGCAGACACCTTTGTCCACCTGTCTCTAAAAATTCTTTAGTCATCACAACAAAGTGGTTTCAATCCTTAAGTATGAACCTAAGACAGTTTGAAGCACGTGCAAAATCATGATTTAGGCGCACTTAAAATCGTTTTGCCCCAATGTTTCGAAAGAACAGACACGAAGAGAAGAAGAACGGCATAGATAATGAGAAACTAGTAATGAAAGATTTATCACCTGTCCATCTGTATTCCAGCAACCCTCCCTGCAGAGACAATGCAGTGTAGAAATGAGGGGTTTCCGCGAATATGACGAGACCCCGTTCCTTAGTGGGCTTTATTTCAGCTTCGAGCGACAAACTGACGCTGGAGACGAAGCGAGAATGGAGTTGGATGTACGAACGCGTTCCAGTGAATAACACATCAGAGGGCAGTAGATCTGTAAACAATACTTGCTTATGAAGTGTTCTGGGGGATAGTCATGCAAGGCTGAGATGTTTTTAAAGTCTTCACCTGAGATGGTATTTGAACTACTAATACCGTCCTCTTGATACGGAATGCGAACAGCCACTGCCCACACTATAAATACCAGCTCTCCAACTTGAGGATTGATTGTTTGATTCGGTAACTCGCATTTTCTTTGGGTATATGACGTCATAGAACTGCTAAATCTCCTTTGTCTTGATAACCATAAAATATAATAGGCCTCTAAAAAGCATGTAAATGTCTAACCTTCATCACAATTTAAACCAGTCTTTCCATACGGGCAATCGCACTGAGCATCTGTTTCTGCCGCCATAACACACTGTCCCTGGCATTTGGAAACGCTGGTGTCGCATGGGTTGCGAGTGTGGGAGCAAGTCGGCCCGAACCAATCCTCGGTGCAAATGCATCTAAAAACAATTCAATCCGTTTGAAAACTTTCTCATGCGTCAATCCAATCCGTGCTATAGGTACACGCTTGTTAGATATATAAATTCCTCTATCTTCTCAGAAAAGGAAGATAATGGTGGAATAGGGGTAGTAGCTCCACCTTCCGATCTTGGTCGTGGCCTCGTGGGTTCAAACCCGTTCGTGCAGTGCACCTATGAGTTTTTCTGTACAAAAAATTGTGTTCTTTGTGAGTAAGCACTCTCAAAGAGCTCGAAAGAACTGGTGACATACGAGAAGAACTTGAAAAGGTTTGTTCGCACAACATTCTTACCCGTATGTAGCTGGTGAATTGATACAAACGCCCCGTGGCGCTCGACAGGATCTAGCAGTGCATTGCTGCACCCCACATTGACCCACTCCCCTCCCGCCAACCGCCCTTCCCGCACCTACGGTCTGACCTCCAACTTCCCACACGCAGCCTCGCCAGCCGCCGTGCAACGGCAAGTCGTGGGGAAGGTCGCGGAAACTCTCTGATGGATGACCTCCTAAGGAAACAAAAGACTGCTTGAATTTTTTTGCAGTAGTAGAGCTCTTTGTGGAGAGCCCCTCCAGAAATTACCTACAACCACTATGCTTATTTCTGCTAGAACAAGCCAGGATAGCAAGCCTGATTATAAGACAGTTTAGCAAGCTTTAACTCTGCAGACAAACTAACCGATGTAAAGATACGGCATGAGAGTCATCTTAGCATCGTTCCCCATAGCAGGCGCATTGCCGGTGACATTGTGACGTCCATCCACGTTCAGACCGGCTGCCCGTCCCCGGCGCCATACCCTGATGGAGTGACCGCCCCTGCGTGCACTCAATGCTCTTGATGTGAAAATGCGACGAGGACCTTTGAAATAAAAATAAGAGCGAAGACAAGTTTAATCAACGTCCCCTATCTCATTTTACCTGAAAGAGGTCAGAAGAGACAGCGGGGCCAGAGACTTTTTGCACACTTTTAACAATAGCTTTAGGTATTGAGTTAGACACAAAGTTTGGTTCACATAATTTCAAATTATCTCACCACTGCCCATATTCCAAGTGAGCATAATATATCCCTTCACAAAAGTGAGCGCCATATGCTGACTTCTGATGTCATGTCTACCATTCTGCCCAACGAATGCCAGCAATGCGATCTGATCCATATCAGCTGTTTGGAAGCGAAGGCGAAGGTCGAAACGGTCGGCATTGATGGCACCGGGTGAAACTGGATACAGGAGGTAGGAAGATATACCCGTGCTTATCGGAGATAGGGAAGGACGGGTGATTTCTACATCTGAAAGAAAAGTGCCATTGAAAGACTGTACAGTACAGATACAGACACATTTTTGTTTGTTTTCAAGAGTACAAAAGATATCCAACGCACTAAAGTTATTATGTTTTATAACACTACTGCCTCAATAGAGTGCACACGACATGATAAACTTACTGTATTCACAGAAGATGCCGTGCCTTCCGTACGGACAGAGGCATAGGAAGCCGCTGCCAGGGTGGCGCACACAGCTCCCTCCCGACTGACATGGGTTATGCTCGCATACTGAATGGTTGCAGTGTGATCCTGTCCAGCTAAAAACGTAATCACGTTAGCTAATAGCCGGCCCTTATCATGTTAATTGTATAGAAATAATATTTTTTTCAAACATTTTTAATACTTGCTCCGATTGTCTCAAAAGTTTAATACAAAAGACTTCAACGCGTTTTGTCCAAAAAATCAAGCTGGTACAATGTGTCGACCATCTTTACTTGCTTGTTTACCTGTTAGCGCAAGAACAGGAATAGTTTCCATCACTATCAGTGCATGTTCCTCCATTAAGGCAAGGTCCAGAAAGACAAGCTAATGATATGCATTCTACTACCTCCGTAGCTTCGATCGCGTTGCCGAAAACTTCAAGCTTTTCACCATTTACCTGAAAAAAAAACGTTCCTACGCATGTAGGTACTAAAGCAGAAATAGGGGTTCTACAGCAAAAATACCTTCCCAGTGTCAAAAATACTTTTGATTTTTAGATCTGAATTAAATCGACTGAAGAGCTTAAAGAATCCTTAGTTCCCTTTACCACCAAGTTTTTTATGCATCCAATGAATGGTTTGATTTCAGCGTCTTTCAGATCCGGCGAGTTTCCCAAGTAAAGCGTGGTGTTGTGGTCCAATGCACTGATATTGGCAATTTGTCCCCCACTCATGGCCACAGTCTCGTTGAGATGAAGAGTAGCATTACAATGATGCTCGTTGGGGTACAAATCAAGCCTACAAAAACATGATTTTATCAATAATCATTAGACAGTTTCCTAATACAAGATTTGTTAATTCGAGCCGGATTGAACTACTATCTAAGCTAACACTTACCTAGTTTCAACCTGCATCGGGTATCCCTTATTGACAAATGTTTTCAGCTCACTTAAAAGCATAGTCTGATATCCACACGAGAACTTGAATTTCAATAACCCTGAGCTCATATACAGCTGCATGTAAACCCCAGTCGCAATATCAACATGCATGATCTGTCCATCTGATAAGAGGGTCTTTGCGTTGAAAGCGATGTCTATCGATGTCGTGTTCTGAAGCCTGTGCGCTATGAATGAGTTTCCACCAAAAGCTGCTGAGGATATAGTGATCTTCTCCTCACAGAATCTTCCTCCGTAGTTGAAGACACAGTGACACTGCGTGCAAGGGAAAATAAATGAAATCAAACAAACAAACCTGACATTCATACCTGAAAGACCTAGAGGGATCTCAATACTCAATAAGACTTTATAAGGCATCAGCCAATAGTATTTAGGCACTTACTCGAATCCCAAGCGGAGAGTTAACACAAGTACCATGATTGTTGCAAATAGAATCAGTACACTCAGATTGAACTGTGGTATATCCATGTGTCACGGACTCAGTTCCTGTTGTAGTATCCATTACTTCTGTTGTAGTAAATGTTGGAGGGGTCGCTAGATCCGTAGGGTGTTCTGTGGGAGTATCTGTGAACATTTTGTCAGTAGAACCACCACTTGGTGTAGATGTTACTTCTGCAGTGACCTCGTTTACTGTTGTATCTACAGCTGTGGATTCTTGTGTTGAGGTTTTAGTTTCAGATTTTGTATATTCGGTTACTGTTGTACTTTCAGTAGTGATGTAAACTTCAGTAACTGGCAAAGGAGGGTTAGTTATAACAGGAGTTTCAATTGTCGTTTCCTTTTGAGCGTTATCAGAATCTATCGTTGCTTTACTGAAATTTTCTGTAGCGACTTTCTCTGTAGTCACTTCCGTAGTAATTTCTTCGGTTTTGCCTTCAGTGGTGAATATGCTTTCAGTTGTTGCTTCTGTAGTTGTTATAGTTTCTGCATTAGTAGAAGTTTCTTCATCAGTTGTTGAAGTTCTAGCTATCGTTTCGTTTCCAATCAGAGTGCTCGTTATAACATCAGTTGTGGTATTCTCAAATAGTATTGTAGTGAATACAGATTGAGTTGGCAAAGGGGTTGGAGCGATGTATTCACAATCATAAGTGCCGTTGTCTAAGATGAGACAGTCGCAAAGAGAGCCAGTAAGTTTAGGTGGACAGGAGCACGTGAAGTTATCTACGCCGTCGATGCAAGTTCCTCCGTTCAAACATCTGTAGGTTGGAAAGAGGTGAATAGGTGAACTAACCCTTACAAATACATTTTATAGGGGAGATATATAATTACCTGGGTCCAAGTAAACATTCGTCATATTGAAGCTCGCATCTCTCTCCGTGGAAGTCAGGCACGCAGTAGCACACTCTTACTCCGTCTTCGACCACGCAGAGAGCATCGTTTCTGCAAGCGTTCTCATCGCAAAACTCTATCAAGACTTCGCAACTCTTACCGGTGTACCCTGAAAAGTTAAATCAGCCATTGTAACGGGTGCGACACAAAGCAAAATGGTACCGCTGATAGAACGTAGTTTCAGCCTCAAATAGGTGGAAATTGGGTAAATAGTGCTTTTTTTAAAGTAGAAGCAGTAGGTATTCAGGAAGGTAGATAAATCCTGCATCGCTCATAGAAAACAGAGGAAACAAAAAATAAACTGAGTTCATGAATCGTTATTTTACCATAAGCGCAAGCACACATGTAGTCAGCATGGACGTCGATACAAACACCGCCATTCTGACACGGATTGGATTCGCATTCGTCTATTTGATCATCGCATTTTAGGCCGGCCCATCCTGCAAAAGTATGATCTTATCAATCAGAAATGGTCAAATATCAGGAAAACTATTATTTAGAAAACCCTTTTAGGCACTTGTCGAGCCGCGCCGGAGAACAAGCGATTAGCTATTAACTAATTTTCTCGCTCAAGAAAAAACGAACAAAATATCTGTGTCAATAAAAGATATAGGTACACTGCCGCCTGCGAATACTCTGTGTCCACTATTTCTAAAGCCTAGCGACAAAACTCATAGAATTACACACTCACTTTTCGCTACTCGCCAACTCGCTTCTCGCTTATCGCCGGACGGCGGTTCATGAATCTACACTATTTCGTATCAGTAAGGTAAGATCATTTCAGGTTATTTATTTATTTGTATGTTAAGCTCGATACGATGTAGGTTTACATTGATTATTGCTAAGTATATAGGAAAGTTTACGTATAGCATTAGAACAGTTTTTTTCCATACCTGGTAGGCACTTGCAGTAGAACTTGAACCCGGGTCCTTCGATGCACTGTCCTCCGTTATAGCATCTTACTTCTTCAGTGTTATTGCACACTGCTATATCCACTTCGCAATGTTCTCCCGAAAAGCCGGGCACGCAAGAACAGACGTAGCCGTTGGTCAAATCTATGCAGGTTCCATTGTTGTGGCATGGGTTCGATTCACACTCGTTGTAGTTTGTCTCGCAATTATCTCCTGCAGGGGGTAAAAAACATATAAGGTAATCTAGGATTCATGGAGAAGAACTGATCTTAAAACTAGGCAAGGTATACACTTCAAATAAAATAGACCCAAAAAAGTCTACGATATTTCTCGTAGACCTTCTACGTCGTAGTATAGATATTATCAGAGTGTTCTTTGCGTTAGGTAGTTGCTCTACGTTATTCTTTTCGAGATACAGTGAGTAACAGAAGTATAAAGGCCTGCGCACACCTAGGCTGCCGGCGAACGCGATCAATGAAACGCTGTCAAATATCGCTGTCAAATTTGACAGCGTTTCACTGATCGCGTTCGCCAGCGGCTTAAGTATGCGCAGGCCTTTAATCGATCTACTCAGACCTAAAATAGACAAGGCAATGGGGTTATTACATTAATCGTTTTTATAGTACTATCAGCATCAAAAGTAGATCGCGGCGGCAGATCTGGCCGAGGATCTGCCGCCGAGGATAAGAGGCGCAAATATGCAGGTCTCGACAGAGCCTACTTATTTGCTCCTCTTGGGGTTGAGACTCTGGGTCCGTGGGGAACCGAGGCCTCGCGGGTCTTCAAAATGTTGTCTAGGCGACTGATCGAAGCGACGCGTGACCCAAGAGCTGGTGGGAATGCGTATAAGCATTGCTATTCAGCGTGGCAATGCCGCCAGCGTCTTGGGGACGCTTCCGTCTGGCACTGATTTGGATCAGTTGAGCTATCTCTAGATCGTTTGTAACGATCTGCAGATAGCTCAACTGTTTCTTGTGTATTTTGTACATTTTGTAAATATTTGTTTAACTGTAAGTTTCTTTGTGTAAATAAATTATCATAAAGTAGATTGGTATTTCTGACTTGTTCGAATATTTAGGTTAAAATTTTGTTCATGATTTGAACATCCGCTTTGAGCTACCTCTATTTGCAAACCGAAGTAGCCATATCTTCGACAAATCCAGGGAAAACGAGATATTAATAACTGAAGTTGCTGAAAATGACCAATCTACCTTACCTTTAATTTTACCATTGATGTTGACAAAAATAAATAATTCAACAAGAGTTATGAAAGTAGATCAAAACACACATTCAGGTTATCAAACTACCTAAAGTAGGCCATTATGCCTAACTTACCAACGAACCCCTCAGCACAGGAGCAGTTGTAGGAAGCGATGCCGTCGAGACAGGAGCCGCCGTTCAGGCATGGCGCAGACCAGCACTCGTCCCAGTTAGTCTGGCATTGCACGCCCGTGTAGCCATCCACGCAGTAACACGCATAGTATGTACTGTAACCAGAAATCAGACAAAGCTATCAATCTGGGCCCTACCATAGGTACCCGGAGTTATAAGATGAGCATAGGCTCATCTTATAACTTATTTATTATTTTTACTTGGAAAGTTTTCCGGGAGTTTTGAAAATTGGTAATTTTATAGATTTTGATATGCTCTTTCCAAATTTCAACTTTGCCACCTCGTATGTTTGCCGCTCGCGCCGCCATATTGTAGAAATGGCTCCCAAAAGCAGTTTTTTGATAATTAGGGCACTGACCTGCGTTAAATTGAGGCATACAATTGACTGGCCTCTAGCTCAGTTGGTAGTAGCTCTGCCTTCTGTGCCGTAGGTCGTGGGTTCGATCCCCACCGAGAACAAATATTTGTGTGGTGAACATAAATGTTTGTTCTCTGTCTGGGTGTTATATTGTATTCTAAATATGTATTTACAAAAAAAAAATGTATTCAAGTATTATATCAGCTATCTGGTTCCCATATTACAAGCTCTGCTTAGTTTGGGACTGGGTACTGTTGTGTGAATTGTCCACAATATTTATTATTTATTTATTTAATTGTAAAGCCTCACATGTCAGTAATTACACTGGCACCCACATGCACCATAGCAGTAACGCTGCTTGACGGCAGAAATAGGCATGGCGGTAGTACCTCCCCGTTTATATAAATATACGAAATTCAGAGATATTTACACATACTCTCGGTGGGATAAACAAGTTAGAGCTACAATCCTCACCCTATATCCAACAGAAAAAACTAAAGTTTCAACTTGTATTTTCCAACTCGCAACGTTATGTGTGGTCACCATTTGGATGGGGTCACCATTAGGGGAATTTACCGATATAGTATAAGTGGAAGCCTTGTAGCCTAAAAACTCCATCACTGGAGTTGCTCTGCGACTTACTTATCGCTAAGATGTTAAATTTCGTGTGGCGTGTTGGTATCGCTTTGATCAAAACATCGTAAAAATGTGAAAAGAATCCATTGGTTCTAGTGTATCCTCCCCAAACATTGAAACTTAACCTGTGGAGTTGGCACCACATCCCTACAGTCGGTGACCCCATAAACCCCGAGATTGGTGGTGATACTGTCACGCGAGGGTTTAACCGTAGGGTGCTTCGTTCGTTTGCCGAAATTAGGAGTCATTTTGAGAATTGAGTCGCTTTATGTTTTATTGGTTTTCGGTTAAGACTTAAAACTAAGAAGCAATTATTTTGTCACAGTACCTTCATAGTAATTTGATCTTTATATTAGCTTGGTACCTAGGTATTTCCGTAAGTACAGTACCCAAATATTTATTACAATACGAAGGACAAGCGAGGTTTCTAAAGTGCTAGTAACTACTCGCACATGGACTCTGATAGTGCCAATGCTCAAAACCCTGAGCCAGTGCAACAGTTCTATGTAAGTAGGGTTCAATGCAGTTCCGATAAGAATTTGCGCATAAAATCGTTGTAATATTTGTACCGCATTATGAAATAGACAAGGCAAGGTTCCGTAAAAAGCTTTGCAGAGCAAGCCCCCTAAGCTTGTCATTTAACATCATGACCCTAGAAACTAAAATAATACCTAATTTAGTGATACATACGTCCATACAGTAACGTGTTCGTTCATGTTTTAGGGAAGTTCCATGTGTGTCCCCACCGTTGGACCATATTGGTTCCATAATAGAACCAATCAATGGTGGGGTCACATATAACACGTAAATTTTTCAGAGTTCGAATAATATTGTTATAGCTCACCTGTTTATATCATCGATGCAGATGCCATGGTAGCATGGGTTGCTCAGGCATGACACCCCCGCGGAAACCACTCTGAAGGCTACGAGAAGCCCCCAGGCCACTTGCAAAGCCACCTTGCTCCTCTCGACGCTTAGTATGTTAGATTTCATTATAGGCATTCACTCATCATTAGTTGTTTCTAAAATATGGACGAAGTTCATATTATTTGATATTTATTTATGAAGGTAATCTGTTACGTACTCTTCAGTAGGTAAGTCACTCTACCTTAGGACATAGGTCAGTGACCCTCTACTACAGAGATGCAACCTAGTTTGTACGTAGAGTCAGTGACTTAGATCCTAAAGCAGTCTGGTACCTCCCGTAGAGTACATAACACATTACTTTTTTAGTTGCAACCTCTAACACAGAACTAAAAAGGTGGGTGGATAAGAACTACCTTCGATCTACCGGTATCGTCGTATCGTAGCATCGTAACGCAAGAATATGAAAAGCCATAGAAAACCTTGCTGAACACATCGATATAATATAAGTTGGTATATGTAATGTACTAAACTAAAATGTTAACTCTACATTATCTTACCTCTGTCATCAAACTTTTATCACATAAAATGCCTTTAATAGTAATCCACTCGGTTATTTCAGACACTTCATTATCAAAAGAAGCGACACAAACCCACTTTTGATTCACAATTTCAGCATGAGCTGATGAGTTTACAGAAATGCAGTAAGTTCAGTCAGCGTTCGTCACTCACTGGTACATAAAACTGGGTCCGAATAGGTGTGGTTTACCGCCACAGGCCGTAGCTATGGCAACATGAACACACAATAGGCTGTGCTGCTTTTACGGCTCACAAATTATTGACAAAATTCCGACACCATCCATCTGATCGTCAAGCCGAAGCGCCTACAATATGCAAATAGGTACCTATGGTAGCGTTTTGGTTTGACGATCAAATCGATAGTGTTGAAATTACCTACACTACTAGTGTCCTATAAATGGTTGTTTTACTTAATAGAGCCCAGCGTATAATAATAAAGACTTTTTTTTTTTTTTCCCAGGGGAAATCCTTTATGGATCCACTAGGGAACTAGTGGGTTATGTCAGACTCTTGCTACTGACTAAAACCCCTGGGGTGTTCCTCTACATTTGCGCCGGGTGGACGAGGTCATGGCTTCGTTTCGTTCCACAACCCCGTCAGCGCTTATCCTTGTGGACCCATCTTAAGGAAGGGCTGAAGCCCTTTCCTCTTCATCTGAAGGCACCCTGAACACAAGGGTACCTTCCCTCTCTAGACCCTCACAGTGCAGGTAACAGATTCCCCGATCTGTTACCTGCGGGTATAGGTAATAAAGATCGGTAGACAAGTAGGTTAGGCTAGTCTTTATAGGTAATAAAGACTAGCCTAGCCTACTTGTCTACCGAGATCTACACCTTACCTACCTATCTCTGTTCAAATTTCTTTCCATGGCTTCCATGTTGATAGTAGATAATAGATATGGTACAGGTATGGTGGTCTGACTTACATAAATTACCCTTATTATTTTGGTATTAATTATGTAAATATCTTGGTTTGAAAAAACCAGTTAAAACACATTTTGATTTTTATTGATACACGAGGATACAGCTTTTAAATAGATAACAGTTATGTACCTACAAAGAGGCAAAGAGAGGGAGTGTACGTACACTGTAATATATTCCTGCGGGTACCTATCTAATATAATCAAGTTCATGTTCGTTATTTTTATCTATTTGAAGAGTATTTCAGTCTTCCTGCTATCTGATACTGCATATTCTGATATCTGATACCTGCATATTTTATACCCAGAATTTATAATTTATTGAATGAATGGACATCGATTGGAATAAGATTCTAGTATCTAAGAAAGTATCACTCTCGTCTTGGAGCCGGCATAAAGAGATTTTGAAATTTCCCGCCATATTAAAAACGATGACGTCATCCATATCATCCAATGAACATTGAGCTTGGCAATAATGACCTTCCTAGGTTGGGTTCATCTGTTCACAGCTGTATAGTGACCAATCATGAAGCGGTCCTTACGTGCGTTCGGTTCTAAAGATTTTCCATAATTCTAGCGACTTTGAAGATTTTTTGCGTCCCTAAGCGGCAACACTGAAATATGACAATAAACTAGAAAAAATAGGGTGCACGCCGCTGCAAGGTAATTTAAATAGGCACCTACGTACGGTAAGCGATACCTAAGTATTGAAATATACGGAAATTGTATGCAAACCTTTACTTGACTGATTTAAACCAGAAATTGTATGCAAAACAGAAATAACAATAATAAGTGATAACTTTATCACGTAATATTGTCAAACCCCACGCTTTATGCAATGTAAGAACAAGAAAAAAAAGGAAACGTTAATTTCAACGACAATGATAATACGTGTAGTTTTTGTAGTTTTTTAGTTGGCAGCACAGCACTGACTGACTTTCGCGTTTCTGAAATTCTGACGTTTCATTTTACTTCACAAAATGTGAAAGGAAGGTGTTAATTGAACGATAGAAATATTATTAACATCGCTTTTGCTTCGTCTATGAGCTAGAATCAGCTCTTGCCCGAAGATTTACTTTGCTCAAGGCTTCCTAAAATACCAGTGGTTTAAACGGAGGTGTTCACTAGATAGGTCTAATTCATTATAAGGCGAATTACTAGCTGTGTAAAAATGGATCCGGGTATCCTTTGTTTCCACCATTGTGATCACAAAGTATTTTGTACTATTATTCCTGAAAAGTGTCCTGTTTGTGAGCAAAATCTCGATAGATACGATTACAATCTCTTGCCATTCAGGTAAAAGAGTTACATGTTAACCTCGTCTTTCAGTGTGTGCCTACTTATGTGTTAGTTGGCCGAGGTCGTCACTAAGCAACCTATTTAATTTCAGGGTTCCTTATCCCTTTGTGAAGGCGTCACAGCACCCCCGAGCTATTGTGATGAAACCGACTCATGGGGACTTCCTCAAGTAAGTTTTATTGTTGTTTCCTTTTGGTCTTCCTGCTGACAGTTAAAGTTCACAGTACTGGATGTGACTCATAATATTCTTTATTATGAGATGACTGTTCTCAAAGAGCACTTATTCTGTTTCAGCGATTATTACAATTCCAAAGACTTGCACATAGGAGTGACTAACTCTCAAGGTTGTGTTGTTGAGTTTAGCGAAGAAGGCATAAAAGGAGTAGATTTTGTTACTAAGAAATGTATCAATAGTAGTTCTAGCTCAGAGTGGGACCAGTGTCTCCTATTGGAGCAATTTGATGAGCTCTGGAATGAGTTATGGGACGGCATACTTTTAAAGGTAACTTTCTTCTTGCTGTACCTGTTTTTCTGGTTTTTTTATATCATGTGAAACTAATACGTTCATAAATGGTTGTTTCAGGTTAGTTCTAGTCCGCTTTGGGAGCCAAGTCGTTACAATGAAGACAGACACAACTGCTTCACGTTTGTGTTAGCTTTTCTCCGAGCCCTGGACTGCGGTGAGCTCTCGGAAAAGGCCCAGGATCCCAAGCTCTTCTGCAAACAGTATGTGGTGCCCCGCACCTCGGCTGCAGGGAAGTACATTTCTCTTTACAGACAGCTCAAGAGGCAAAGCTACTTCATACAGAACCAATGTTAGCCTTCACACTCATCTCCTAATTTATAATATGTATGTATTTATTACTTATTCAGTATTAACTGTGATGTTTTGTATTTAGCTCTAAGATCCTTAAATTTGAGTGCATTTAAGTTATACCAAATGATTTAGTTTGAAACTACTTAATTTCTTATTATTTGATTATAATTATTTATCTTAACTTTAGTTTTTTAAATAACTATTCTCTTCTGGTTAAAATATTTATACCATTCTTGTATTTAGGTATATTATACCAAATGAATGTATAAAAAAAAAGCAACTTTGTCCTGTACATCATAATACCTACTATTAATAATTCACCAAATTTGCCTTGAATCTGCATCAATAACGTAATCAGCTAATAATAGATATCCATCAGTATGCAATACTTATAAAAGTATCACATCTATCTTCAGGATTGAAAAAACAAACTAATAAGATAAGCAGGCCAAATGTAATACATATTATTAGTTTTATTAAAACAACAGATTACAAAAGATGCATTTTGGAAATTTTTAATGAAAAATTTTGTTCCTTAAAATTTATCATTTGATTCTCAAATGAAAATACATCTACGCTCATGCAATTTTCCAATGATTATTATATATTATAGTTCTTAGTTAAAATAATTTGGGATCATTTTGGCATGGCCTAAAATAGTCTTACCCTATGTTATTATACAAAAAGTTATAATATTGAATTTGTATTCTCAGACGCAGATTTCATTCTTAATTGAAGAGAGTTTTTAATTTCTTAATTCGCCATTCACTGATTATAAATAAACACGTCTTGTCTACCTTTCGAAAGCTTTCTCTATCGTCTTCCATTTAGGCCCAGAGCTAACCAACACTTTGACCAGCCGTTTACAGATTAGTTGGATTAACCAAATACTTTTGACTGATCATTTTTTTGTCCTTATCCCACTGTAAGTGGGGTCGTCACAACAGGTTTTCGTTCTCCCCTCTCCTTTATTAGCCGTCATATCAGCTGTCACTTCTTTCTTATCCATGTGATCTTATATATATCTTATATTACTACACTACTGTACTGTGTGTATACTTTGACAGATATTTTTACACAAAACACAAACCTCAGTATGTCCGAGTTTAAATTGCCAATTCAGCAATATCCTACCTTGAATAAGTTATCAAAGATAAATTACAATCATTTTTAGATTTATCTTTTGAAACTATCATCACTATTTTTATGAAACAACGGGATATTTTCCATGGTTAAATTTCGAGTTTTGACTTCCGATATTTCGGCACAGTTGCATGCACCATGAGAACCGTTTAGCTGGTGGATCATCATGGTACCCGTTGTTTCATAAAAATGGCATTTTTAGATTGTCAGTCAAAAATAGTTGGTTATTCTAAACATTGGTTTCACTTGGTGTTAATGTGTTAGTATCACGGGCCTCGTTCTGGTCCATCTTCCATAGTAATAGTTAAACTGTAGAATAGAATATTATACCTACCTAGTACTAGTAAGTTTATTTGTGTAAAAATATTATAAAACTGTGTCTATGTTATACGAATTCTTGGCTGACCAGGGCCAACAAAAATGTATTAACTTAAAGCTTACAGAAATTTGATATTTGGGACACTTTCAGCAATTGACTGTATTCTTGCCCACCTGAAGTCCTGAAGACCATTCTAGATTTGGAAAAACCGCAGCTTGTCAGCTCCGCACGTCTAAAGCCCGGTTTCCACTGCGATGACTCCGTTGAACTCGCAAACGTAGCCTGCATACTTGTATTTCCACCAACAAATAGTCGGACGGAAAGAGCTGAGCGTGTAGAAAGAGTAGAAATGAGAAATGAGTCATTAATGGGTCCGTTCCGCTCGCAGTGGAAACCAGGCTTAAACCATGTCTTTTCCGTGAATAAGGTCGTGTAAAGTTTACTGTGAAGATTAACTATATAATTATGTCCTGGGCAAGTGTACTAAATTAAAATTCTGTCCCAGGCACCAGTGCCCCTTAAGTAGGGGCACATGACAAAGTTACCCCTAACTATGTTTAAATTATCTGTATAGATATTTTCGAGTGCAGAGATATTTAATGGTGTTAAGTATTTCTGACAATAATGTTACCTACTTATATTTCCCTGAAATTCTCCAGTCTCGATTGACGTATTGTTTAGTGTATTTTATCATACCTAGTATAGGGAACTTGCCTATAAAATGTACTGCCATTATGCTAGCTATTTGATAAAAACATGTTAATTTGGCCTAAATTTAGAAGTGTAGTTTTAAAGTTAATAAGTTTTAAAGAAATTGTACCAAAATTTATAACCACTCATGTTTTTGATTTAATACTGTGTGTGGGAGTTTTTAATGCATATGTTTTAATATCACAGGTGTTTTATTTGATCTTGGTGTTCCTCAATCTTGAATTTGCCTTCAGATGATAAAAATCTTTGTAATCGGAGACCGAATGAAAGACCTAATCAAATAGCTACAACTAGCTACTAAAAAATATTTCATGTAGAATTTGTGCACTTGGAATTGCTGTAGTGATCAGTGGAATTGAATTTTAGGTTTTCTAGTAGGTATATTTTGAAAGACTTCAAATTAAACAGTGTCTCTAATTGAATATCTCACATATCACTCATCGAATTAACATGTTTTTCGAAATTAATTTAAAGTCTTTGAAAAATTTTTATCCGATTTTAATGTACCTATAATGTAGTTTCAATAGTATTCAATTCATAAATAGCTTTTATATAAATACCAATCTTCATAAGCCGACTCTTGTTCTTCGTAGAATAGTACCTAAACAGATTTGAAGACAATATTGTATGACTCCTCGCACCTCTACCGGACCGTACCGGATTTGGATGGATTTACAACTAAAAGTTAAAGTTTGTAAAATGGATCTCGGGAGAAGTTTCTAGGTGCTATGTTTGAATAAATTATTTTACAAAATTTGTGATATTTTATTTAAGAAATCTGCAATCAATGGCGGATAATAACACCCTTGACATAAGTATTCATTAAGGTAGCGTAAGTATATGCTAGCCTAGATTACGAACGAATTTTATCTTCTAAGTTTTATACAAATTGGTATAAAATTAAATTAAAAAATAAAACTCGCAAAACAGCTAAAACTTTATATTATTTAGAAAGAAAATCAAATTAGTAATATCCATAATAGCCATTAAAAATATTTTCACAGTCAGAAAAATAGTATCTAAGGGTTAAACCTAAACAGAAGGCAAAAATATTTTACAGATACCTATGTAAGTATAGTTAGTAATATTTTAGTTGGTAACTTTGACGGGAGCAGATTCAACCCCAACCCAGAAAACAGCGCCGTTGAGGGCAACAGTACCTCTGAAACAAACAAATTAATGTTAGGTATAAATCCCACGTATTTTTCTCCAAAAGTGTATTTTGTGTTATGGCCTGCGCACACCTAGTTCGCTGGCGGTAGCGAACAGTGAAACGCTGTCAAATATCGCTGTCAGATTTGAGATTTGACAGCGTTTCACTGATCGCTACCGCCAGCGAACTAGGTGTGAGCAGGCCTTTAGAATATCATCATTGCAGAAAATCAAAAACTTAACGCATGTATGAAGTGAATTTTTGACATAATGTAGGATGGATGATGAATATTTTTCTCTGTCTACGAACTACGACGATGAACCAAGTTGAAAGTCATTCGATGATTTCAAATCTGGAATAACTCCGGAACTCTGTTTGTTTTTACCACGTTGCCGTGTAGAGTAACTCAAATTAAACCTCTTTAGTCTTTTGGTTTAAAAAGTAAACTCTGGCTTTATAGACCTTACATCGCATAGAGCTTTACGCCTTTGATACCAAGATGCCAAGTACCTATTAACTCTCCAAATCATTGCTATTACTTAGGTAACCTTATTTATAATTGTTTTTTCGTCTAGATATTCATGTATTGTATGTTGTGTGCTAAGAATCAAATAAATGATAGTCTATAAGATACCTACGTCTAAATGAAGATGTCTAAGGGTCAGTCAGAGGTACATCCAAGTTTTTCATTATTAGCACAAATCGCAGTAGATGATATTCCATTCGTAACAGGTTGCAATCTTATTCCCGCTAACATAGCTTGCATCACAACAGTAAGTAGATAAAACAAGGCCGGTCATATTAAGTCTATAGCTAGCTAGGTATGTAGATAATCGCTATGCCAGTGACGGAAATCACAGCAGCTTGCGTAAAATCAATGACCTTAGTGGCATGGATTGTGTCTGTCTGGATACCATGACCGTTGTGGTGTAGGTATTATACTTACTGATGGAACCCCTTTTACCAAACAAGCTCTATCGCGCGAAAACCATGATGTTGAAATAAAAAGGGAACGCGACAAACAGTCAAACGGTTTGTAGGTTTATGGCACGATAAGCGTGTGAGGTAATATCCTATTAGGCATGTTTTTTTAAATCTACGAAATGAGCATGACTTGAGATAATTTGTAACTCCGGCTGATATTAGATATTGAATATGGGTAGGTATGGTTCGAGGGAAAAAATGTCATCCCATGAGAAACTAAAGCCGTGGCTCCTTATAAAACGAAATTAACTACTTACTAAATTAATTTGCATACACACATCAGTAACGTAACAAAACAGCAAGAATACAAGTCTAAAAAACTGCAGTAGTCTTATCGCTGTAAGCAATCTCTAACAAAGAACCTTTGGATGGAGAGGATTTTAAAAGTATAAAGATTGGTCAGAGGTGCACACAGACAAAGGTAAGAAGAGTGATATTACTTAGACGAGCGAGCGGTAGCACAGCGCGTTGATGTCTTTTGTATGGAAATAGGTAAAAATCAATGAAAATATTTTTTTACAATGTTATTGTGGTGGGTCGCGGACCCTTTCCTTCATCGGCTGTTCTTTCAAATTGTAAATTATGTATAATCATCAGCCTGGGAAGTCCAAAGCCCTTATATTTCCCAGAAGAACAGTTCCAGCCTTCAATCCACGACTTCCCGCGATCTTTACAATTAGTTTAATTAGATGGTGATGTGATGGTGTCCTAGTCATGTGACTAGGAGGGTGATGAGCTGATGAGTATGAATATGTGAGCAGAGGTAGACCAAAAAACATGAATGAACTCTGTGAAAGATGACATGGATAAAAGGAGTGAATGTAGACATGATGGCTGACAGAGGGGAATGGAGGAGGAAGACAGTGTTGCCGACCCTACATAAAGTCGGATAAGGGCAGGAAGAAGAAGAAGATGTGGTGTCCTACGTGTAATGTTACCTGAATTTGATGATTTCGTTCAATCCGGCTGGTGGGGTCCACGTGAATTTCACGGTCTGCTTGTCGAATTGAGCGTCGTGTTTCTTGTGGGTGATAGCGTTCTAAAACAAAAAAAAATCTGAAAATTTCTGTTTACAACCAACTTTAAATCAAAAAAAGGAGGATTTTCAATTCGGTTGTATTTTTTTCTATGTTTTTTATCGCATAACTTCGTCATTTATGAGTCGATTTGATTTTTTTTTAAGGCAATATTCCTTCCATATCTGTCCCATAAGAATTTCATCAAAATCGGTTCAGCAATTTAGCCAGAAAGTCGGCTTCTCAAGGTTTTAAACTTCGTTTTTTATTTATTTAATTTTCGTATAATTTAAGCTAGCCAAAACATTAAGCTTCACATTGAAAAATAAATAAAAAGATAAGTAATCTAAAGGCCAAGTAAGACGTAAGTAGGAACTCTAAGAAATCACACAGCATGCTAAGAGTTGAATAATAGGCAATGAGTGTTTTTTACGAAGGTTGTGTGTGTCTATCAAAATAACTATCAATTTGATTTAATCGTTGCAGTTAAAAGACGTAAAAGGTCAAAAAAAATCGCTGTGATATTTAAAGAGATGTCATTTGTAAGCCAAATTAATGTTTTTAACATTGTATCTTTTTATCATCTTCACCATCTTTTTATTTTATTTTATTATGAATGCCATCTTAAAAACCTAATCGCAGATTCACGGTGTAGTCCCTACATAGCTATCTACCTATTATGTTCGTGTGTAATATAAGTATACTTAGTTTTTTACAAATCAAGGTACTTAAATAAATAAATAAATATTGTGGACAATCCACACAACACTATCTAGCCCCAAATTAAAGCGCAGCCAGACAGAGAACAAACATCTGCGTTCCCACACAAATATTTGTTCTCGGTTGGGGTCGACCCCACGACCTGCGGCGCAGAAGGCAGAGCTACTACCAACTAAGCTGAGAGGCTCTTCATTTGTCTGTATTTTAGAAGTTGGACCGTAGAGTCTGAGTCGGGCCTCAAACTATTCTGACAATTCTCCATTGAAAAGTGTCAGAAAATCTATGCTTGTTTCTCTCAATCATTGTTTCTGCATAGGAACTTCAATTTTTAGGGTTCTGTAGCCAAATGGCAAAAACGGAACCCTTATAGATTTCTCATGTCTGTCTGTCTGTCACAGCCATTTTTCTCCGAAACTATAAAAGCTAGACTGATGAAACTTGGCGAGTAGATGTATTCTGTGAACCGCATTAAGGTTTTACACATACTTGAAACTGAAACTCAAAAATTTTTTTTTCATCCCTGTGGTGTATTGTGGTTGATGATGTTAAGGTTTCTAATATCGTTTGTTTCTAAACTGAATAGTTTGCGCGAGAGACACTTCCAAAGTGGTAAAAAGTTGGTCCCGCCCCCTCTAACTTCTAAAATAAGGGAACAAAAAATCTAAAAAAAATATATGATGTACATTACCTACTATGCAAACTTCCAACGATAGGTATTTGGTTTGAACGATCTAGTGAGTAGTTTTTTTTTATACGTCATAAATCGTAAACCGCAATTTACCTTTCGACGAACTACAAGAACTTTTATATTATGTTACTTGTTGCTACGGAACCCTTCATGGGTGAGTCCGATTCGCACTTGGCCGCTTTTTTATTTATTTTTTACCCACGAAACAACCAGTGCCATATTAAATACTAGGTAATTTAGGATACGCCAACCTGTAGCGTGAGTGTCATTGTGCGTTATAATAACATAGTGAATTCGGTCAAGGTGTTACCGTCGTTGGTTGTTGGTTGTAACCTTACCTATGAGATCTTTGCGCTACCATACGATAGCTATAAAAGTGGTTTGTTTATTAATGCAACTTAGCCATGATTCTGATTCCGTATTGACTTTAAAATGAGCTAACTGGTTCATATAGCTTGAGCTTTGTTTAGTTTGGGGCTAGCTTGTGCAGTGTGCAATTTCAGCAAATACTCATTTGTTTATATTTCAGCTTGCACTTTAGCCAATATTATATTTTTTATTGTATCGTAGTTTTACTACACTTAAGGAAATCCCCATCTGTGTGCCATGTGTGTGTGTGTTGTTCGGCTCTAAGACATTATAAAAATCAATATTATATTGTACAAATGAAATCGAATTTTTCGTCCGGACTATTTTTTCCGAACGATGGCCACTTTTGGATGTCTTAACTATGCGTAAAGGCCAATTTGTAATAAACGTAGGATCTCAAAAAAACTAATAATAAAAAGAAAAATTAAGAGATAATAAGACATGGATGATAAATATTATACCTTCGCAATCTTCGATTGAACAAGGAACAGAACGGGAACCTTGCGTATTGCACGTGCTAAGGTAATTGCTCTTATTGTACAAATAACAATGGACAGGCATTCGTTTAGTTTTTTCTAAAGACGGAAATTCAATTCAAAGAAATATAAAAATAGCTTAGCAAGTATTTTTTATTGTGACATGTTTTGGTCACGTAGGTATATGATAAATTTTGTAAAAGCGATTACGGCTTAGAAAACGTCGAGTGATCGCTGAATCCGCGTTCCATTTTCAAATTTTTCAAACAAAAATTGACAATTCACATCGATTTACGCGATCGCTTGAGTGATTTGTGTTTTTAGAATCGACACCCTGCAGTCTAATCCCAGCTTAGTGACCTCAGTTAAGTATAATAAACAATGCTGATACATAGTATTTTAGTGGGTAATTATGTATTCAAATACGAATACTAAAGTTCAGTGTACTAAGCATGTTGCTAGTATAATATATACAACAACAATAATTAATTTACCTCAATTACTTAGCGCAGTGTTCATTCTAATTAGTAAATCAAATCAAATATTTATTTCAGACATAAATCTTAATTAAGCTTCTTTTGATTTCGGATCCTATCAACACGAACGTATTATTATCATTAAAGGGTTTCCGCCAAAATTGCCCCAGTCCCGGCGCAAAAGAATTGTATCTCAGATTTTAGATAATCATTAGTAGAAACAATATTAGTTGTCGCTATTTCCTGATTTCGTGGCTAACATGTGTTTTTTACCCAGAGAAGTTTCATAGGCGCTACATGCAAAAATGACACTTTTTAGGAAAAACTTCATGTTACTTTGCTAATTGACATTGAATTGGAAAAAAATGAATAAAACACATAATATAAACACATTATCACATATGTAATATAATGTACCTATACCTATTATGCCAGTTTTTTGAAAAACTTCATTTTACTGTACTAATTCACTCGTTAACAACATAAACGAGTGGATAATTGCAAAAAATGAATATAATAGGTACATATGCGTACACACTGATATGTATAGCCTGCATCATACTTATATACATTTTGTAGTTATCTTTATTTTATAAGAAAAAGAATACTGCCTTAAGTAATCGGGGTTTAACTTTTCTCTGTTATATTATTAATATTACAATAGGTTTTCATTATCGTTTCTCAGAATTCAATAAGGGCTTGTGACGTGAGTGAGCGCGCTCTCGCTCCCACTCAATTTGTTAAAGGGAGAAACATAGTCACCCCGATTACTAAAGGCAGCTTTTAAAGGCGATTATTTTCCTTATAAAATAAATATAACTACAAAATGTATATAAGTATGATGCAGGCTATACATATCAGTGCGTACGCATTTTTTTTTTTTTTTTTTTTATAATACGGACAATACATATCTACCTATTATATTCATTTTTTGCAATTATCCACACGTGTGTGTCGTAAATGAGTGAATTAATCAGTAAAATAAAGTTTTTCAAAAAATGAAATAATAGGTATAAGTACATTATATTACATAAGTGATAATGTGTTTATATTATGTGTTTTATTAATTTTTTGCCAATTCAATGTCAACTAGCACAGTTACACGAAGTTTTTCCTAAAAAGTGTCATTTTTGCATGTAGCGTCTATGAAACTTCTCTGGGTAAAAAAAACATGTTAGCCACGAAATCAGGAAATAGCGACACCTGATATTGTTTCTACTAATAATTATCTAAAATCTGAGATACAATTCTTTTGCGCCGGGACTGGGGTTTTTTTCTATGGGATTTGGCGGAAACCCTTTGTTTGGTATTTTTCTCATTGTATTTAGGCAGTGTATGCAGGTAGAGGACACAAAGGTTTGTGGGAACATGATTCACTCATTAGGGCTATGTAGTACCTATATGTTCTGCTCGTTGTGTGTCATGTCTCTATAGCATTATTTAGCTATGTATTTCTCTACGCATCAATGTTGATTCCTTTGTATTTTTTACGGAAGTATTGATCTTAAACAGTCCAGCCTATGCCAGTATATGCCATGTCCAGTATATGCCTATGATGGAGCATGCATCGTTAATAGAGTTTGCTTTGTTCGTTCAGTTTATAAAATAATTTCAAACGCATTTGCATGATGGATAAATTCCACGGATGGAGTAGGTAAAACATGCCTGATTATGGTATTATACGCACAGTAAAAAAGCCTACTTATATGCGGATGACGAACATCTATAGTAACCTGTTTATTCATTTTATCACCAACCGCGTGTGTAAAAAAATACGGCAATTATATGAGGCAAAATAGCTACAGCCAAAAGTTAATGGCCTCTCAGCTTCTGAGTGGCCTCCCAGCTCAGTTGGTACCAACTCTGTCTTCTGCCGTAAGTCGTGGGTTCGATCCCCACTGATAACAAATATTTGTGTGGTAAACGCAGATGTTTGTTCTCTATTTGGGTGATATATTCAATTTTATGTATGTATTTACAACAAAAAAAGCATAAGTATTATATCTTTGTATCAGCTATCTGGTTCCCATAGTACAAGCTCTGCGTTAGATTAAAATTCAGTTTTTCAATACCCTTTTCTCGATTTTTTTTAAAGAATTGGTAATTTTTGTTTGCATATAGAAGTTATTTTTCAAAGACATACGTCTTTGAAAAATAACTTCACACATGGCTAATGGTCGCTCTTCAAATAATAAATCAAAACTTTGATCAACCTTTTTTGGCCACTGATTGTACGAAATAAAATGGAATGATGACTAGTTTAGTATCATACTCACGCCCTTTTCACCGCAGTTGAGGAGTTGAGCAAACTGCTCGTTGGGTCCAAGTGTGAACGTGCCCACAGGCTTGTCTCCCACGCGCGCCTGGAGGAGGAGGCCACGGATCTTGTCGGCGGGTTTATTGCCGCTGATCACAACCTCAATAGGAGAACCGGCTTTCGCAACCTGCCGAATCAATAGTAAACCATAAACACATTTTAAGCAGCGCAAATTAGAGAGCAACTCTATAGTTATTTATTCTGGGAAAGCACCGTAAGTACTTATTCATAAAAAAAACAGTTACCTAGGTATTTATATAGACATAGAGATTTATTTATTTGCTCTCAAACGGTGACGGAAAACATCGTGAGGAAACCCGCAGCATGTCAGCTCCGCACGTATTGACCATGCGTCTTTCCTGTAGATTAGGCAGACTTAGCAGTCAGGATGGTACCTACGGGTGCTGGGGCAGGCCGACTCCATCTCCATCTAAAAATCCTGCCCGAGGCACTATAACGCCCCGTAAAAATAGGCATGAGAAAAAACAGTTGTCCCAAACGCTATACATATAAATCATCTAATATAGATGCAAAGGCATGTTTACTTTACTTACACATAAACCAATCAAAAAACAAGGACACAAAGAAAAAAGATACAAAAAGGTAAATCGATACTTGAGCTTATGTTGTGTTTCTGTGTGCTAGAACCGCAACAGGGCCTCGACTCTCGACTCATAATGCCTAGCTACTGCGAGGTGATTTTGTTATAATAGGTAGGTAAGTATTCTACCTGAGATAGTTGCATCGTCATTCACTGTGCTGTGCGTCGATTCCAGCAGGACGGCTCGATTCAGTGATCGCTGAATCCGCGTTCCATTTTCAAATTTTTCAAACAAAAATTGACAACTCACATCGATTTACGCGATCGCTTGAGTAATTTGTGTGGCTGGAATCGACGCACTGTGCTAGGCTTAAAGTCAGAACTGGATGATGGAAGCCCAAAAGAAGATAAAAGTAAGCATTACATCTACTGATTCGGTGCAGTTACAAATTACCTTGGTGCTAGTGGTGATAGTGTAGGGAGGCGAGGATTTCTGTGCAGAGACGGGATGCCTTGGAATCATGTCTTTGCAGGCGTTTTCAGGGGCCCCTGAGGAGTAACCCTCAGCGCAGGCGACTACCGCCACGGCGAATACCAACACTTTGAACATCTTGCTCCTTTATCTAAAACGGAAATCATGTCAGCTCTCTGGTTTCATGGCAAACAATGCGTACTTTAGCACCTACATAATAAGACGATTTATTTATATGAGTAAAAATAATGGTATGCTCAAAAATGAGCGTTTTGCATATTGTTTTTTCCCACACATAAAAAATTTATACAAAAAAGCAACGACCCACCAACTGGAACTTTACATAGTTAATAGCTTTGTTACTGTTGTTTTACTGTTTCTTCAAGCCATATCTATCATCAGTTCAGTACTAAATCTAAGTACCTACTCGGTAGGGTGGTTAAAAAACGAATCAAATGCTCAAATTTTGGAATAATTTTAGTTATAAATGTTACTTATCTTTTAAACTCAGTAGTTTTTATGATAACGCTTATAAGCCTTTATAAGTATGTAAAAGTTGAATGTACCCATATATTTGAGTGGTACAAAAGCAGGTCATGGTCTACTGTTCTTCGGGTGTAAAGCTCAAAGACTGGTTCTCCGGTAAAGTGGCGAAACTTAACGAGCGATTGCACATACAGTAATATGCATACGACAACAAATAAACAACATGAATTTCGATTAAATGATTTACCTACTATTATTTTACTATCTGGCCCTGATCTTTCTAATAAATGCATAGTATGTATAACCAATAGGAGCCGACGACCTAACGCGTTGACCTACGATGGATGCCGTACTGAGGCGAAAGGACATAGCTCGTGTATTCAAAGTGTTGAAACTGCAGTTCAACTATGACATTACCTATAGGTACTTATAGTATATCGTTTATTGTAGTGCAGGATAGGCACAACAAAAGCATTAATTTAAACAACGTAACCTTGCCGATTGATAATGCTTTTTCAGTCGAAATTCTTTAAAACTACTACATTTAAATAATACCAATAGTCAAAATTATTGAAGTTGGTGGTACAGTCAGGCTTGAAATATAATTAGGTGAGTAACCTAAACACAAAATAATTAGTACAGTAAATAAAAATATGAGAAATTCACGCTAACAACAAAAATTGTATACAATGGAAAAAACTGCTATAAAAAAACAAAATTAATGGAACAAACACAAGGATTGTTGTATTTAATTGCTACGTTAAAATATTTTGGTTTAAATAATAATCAATTAAATTAATTGCTAAACAAGAGATTTTGTTCAAAAATGTCAGGTTTACTTCTTTAAAATACTGCTTTTCCAAAATATTTACCTTTTTCAAATACTACTAAAATATAATGATTTAAATTAAATAAATAAATAATGTTGAATAAAGCCTACCTTTGATGTGAAAACACAGAACTCGTATACACGTGCGAACGCGCGGTAACAAATTGAAACGACGATCCCCACACCCTGAATCTTTATAAGAACGCGCTACCAATGGAAGGGCGGAAGGCCGAATGACTGTTGGAAAACCTATTTGTGGTGGTTATTAGATAAAACCAATACTTTCAGCCAAATCACCATAGTCATGCATTGATAGCTTATTGAATATGAATCTTTATAAAGGCGCTACCCATGGATGGGTGGAACGGTATAGGGTGAATACTTACTGCCAGCTCAGTTGGTAGTAAGGCGAAGGCAGAGCTTCGTAGGTCGTGGGTTCGATCCCCACCGAGATTAAATATTTGTATGGGGAACAGAGATGTTTGTTCTCTATGTGGGTGTTATATTGTATTCTAAATACACATGTATTTACAAAAAAAAATTATTTGTATTATATCAGATAACTGGTTCCCATAGCTCTGCTTATTTGGGGCTAGATAGTGTTGTGTGTATTGTCCACAATATTAAATAACGTCGGAAAACCGAATATTTAATTGGCAGAAGATTAATTATGTACTTATGTGTATAGATAAAGAGTGTCCCATAAATCAACATCAAGCCGAAAACGTAGTAGCGTAGTAGAGTTAGGTAACAATTTATTTCCACTCGGCACTCATATTATTTTTTATTTTGTTTTTTCACGTTCATTTTTGTCTTATTCACATTTTGAATGCAGTGAATATTGTGAAAGATTGGTTTTGTTTTCACTATCGGGAACGAAGGAGCATTTGGAGTGTTACTACATTTTTGCACTACGGTCCAGACATTGTATGTACCTACTTGTACAGAATAATAAAGTATTAATTAGGTAGGTGGTACTTACGTGCCAAATATGACAGTGTTTCACCGATCGCCACCGCAGAACGCTTAGATGTGCGGAAAGCTTCGCAAACAACCAAGCTACGGACTAACGGGGGATAACATTACAAAGCTTTGGCAAAAAAAAACACGTTGTCAAACAAGTTTTTGGCACCTACTATTTTTATAATATATTGGCTGAGCCTTTGGTCAGATCAAGCAGCCTAAAATAATCAACGAAGCATTACAAAATTGGACCAGTATCATGCGATATTGCAAAGTCAGCCGAAGCAGCTACAAGAATAAAGTCGTGTGCTAAGACCATAGGCTTAATTTTTTATCTCAAGCCAAAATAATTCAGATGAATAAATATTGTTATTCATTTTCTTTCAGTTTAATAAAAAACCTATAGGTACATACATAGGTACTTATTTGAAGCACCCTGTATTTTACCTAGTAGGAATGTTACCTACACTGCTACATAGATACCTACCTACTAATAATTACTGAGAAGTGCATAGACATAAAACAACACAGCGGTAATTCCTGGCGCAATAGCAAGTTACCTAAAGCGCAGGAATCCAGGAAAACTAGAGCGTCTGGGTATTGAGATGACACAGATGTTTCTAGTTAAATGCGGGTACCTACCTAGATTTTTACCTACCAGGTAGGTACTATCGTAGAAATACCTATAGACACTAGGCACATACAGTCGACAAAAGAAATAGTAGGTAGGGTACAATATCAAAGTGCTAGGTCGTATTTTACCCGTTTATTTTTGCCTCAAGGCACTACGGTCGTTGGGCACGCTCACTAAGGTTCCGGTGGGCCTTAAGAGGCCGGCGGAAGGCGAATTTTCATACAAACGTAATACCAAAATTATTACTAGTTTAGGCAGATTTTCACTATATTGTTGTAATAACTGTATTCGTGTAGTGTTTATCTAGGTTCCTGAACAGTTTTTTATTTTAAATTACTTACCTCAAATGAAATAAACACCAATCGCATTTTACACAATTTTTTCATTGCAAAATGTGATTGGCGTTAATTTCATTTGAGTAAGTAATTTAAAATAAAAACTGTTCATGAACCTAGATAAATACTATACAAATACAATTATTACAATAATATAGTGAAGATCTGCTTAAATTTGTAATCATTTTGGTATTACGTTTGTATGAAAATTCGTCCTCCGCCGGCCCCTTAAGCTTATTCGATCAATCATCAGATCAGCTAAGATTTTTATAATGTCCCAAAAGCTAGGAGCCGAGCGGGATTTGAACCCGCGACCTTCCTTTAATTACAGAAAAGCCGAAATAAAAATAAAAAACACGTTGTACGAAATAAAAAACATTCTTCAGTTGAGAAGTCATGTAGGTAATCTTACCAACAGGTAGGTACCTAAGTAGTAACTAAGCATATCCTTAGTTTGTTTTGTGGAACATTTTGCTTCAAGCAGCTAATATATCGGTACCGTGCTCTGTGTGTGTCTAAAAATAATATCATTTCAATGTGTGAAACAAGAAACAAGACACAAAGTTCCACAGAATTAAAAAAAAAAACAGAGTTTCAATAAGGTTTCAATAGATAAGTATTCATAATCCTTTTCCTAAAGTTATAATAGCTTTTCTTTCCCGCCATATTACTTTTCATTACAGCAAGGAAATGGCAAGGAATATTAAAAATAAAATCCAGGCTTCAAACGGAGACGCGTCAACCAACAATCCTTCACCATCAAATCAAACCAGTCTATTTATTTTCTGAACTTTTCTTGTCTATGATTTTCCGAGTAGTCAATGCTGCCAACTAATAAAACTCTAGGCTGGATCTCGCAGGAAAGCTCCTTAGTTGGACAAAATTTGAATAACGGCTTCAAATTTCCAACAAACATTCTTACACTGTTTTTATAAACGATTTTTGTAAGATGTGAATTTTTTCTTTTTGTAGTTTATGTATCAAAAATAGTAAGCAATTATTTATATTTTCAACTCACAAAACTTATCTCACTTTTTAAAAACAAAAAGCACATTAACATAAGGTCATAACCCTACTGGTACAAACAAAATAATGGAAAGCATTAATAATATTGTAGGTATTAGGTTATTTATTTGAACCCAGCCACTATTAAACGGCGCTTGATTCATGAAGTAAGTAGCAACATTGAAAAAGACTGAAATATCAAACAAGCAAAAAAATTTTATTTGTCTATGGATTCAGTAACATTTTCGGTGTGGCGGTCGATTTACCTCTATTTTTGTGAATTTTTGTGTATTTAATTTACGTGAATAGGCGGGAAGCCGTAATTTCTTGAAACATAGTGCTAAAATGAGCGTGGAAGAAGATGTTATGAAAATACAAAAGAAACTGACTAAAATGACTTCGGATGACGGAACGGTAATAAAAACCAAAATCTGATGCTGCTTTCTGCTGCAAATGTTCTGGACACCAATGATTTGTATTGATCTATTTTGTATGTGCTCAGGGTGTTGCGGTGCAAACGTTTTCTGTTTTATTCTCTGCTTAGTTTGAGTCTTCCTTCCTTTTTTATAACTCTGTATTCTTGACTGATTTCAACAATAACCACATACATTTGCTTTCCTTTTAGGGTCAAGAAGATGCATTGGAACTGCTGAAAGCCTTGCAAACAATGGCTATTAACCTAGAAGTTCTTACTAAAACCAGGATAGGTATGACTGTGAATGCTCTTCGCAAGTCTAGCAAGGATGAAGAGGTGAATTCTCTCTGCAAAACTCTCATCAAGAACTGGAAAAAGTTTTTGTCCACTCCATCAAAAGACAATGGAAGCTCTTCAAAATCCAAGAAAGATAAGGATAGAAAAGATGATAAAGAGAAGGATAAAAAATTGCCAGCATCGTTCCCTCCCCAGTCAAACACCACTGATGCTGTGCGTTTGAAATGCCGTGAGCTCCTTACTCAAGCACTGAAAACTGATGTAGAATCATGTGCTAACTCATGTGCATCCCCTGAAGAGCTGGCTGAAGAACTGGAGGAATGCATTTATACTGAATTCAGAAACACTGATATGAGATACAAGAACAGAGTAAGATCAAGAGTTGCTAACCTAAAAGATCCTAAAAACCCCACTCTTCGAACAAACTATTTAAATGGTGTGATCGCTGCATCACGTCTGGCTAAGATGGCACCTGAAGAAATGGCCAGTGATGAAATGAAAAAGTTACGTGAGAAATTCATCAAAGAGGCTATTGATGATGCTCAACTTGCCACTGTCCAGGGAACCAAAACAGATATGCTAAAGTGCGGCAAATGCAAACAGAAGAACTGCACGTATAACCAGCTGCAAACCAGAAGTTCTGATGAGCCTATGACTACATTTGTACTCTGCAATGAGTGTGGCAATCGCTGGAAGTTCTGTTAAACTGCTTTTATATTAGAACTATCACTAGAAATATGTATTTACCTTTTGTGGTATGATACTACTGTATCACTATTGCATTTGAAAATGAATTTTGTCTCAAGCTATTTATACTGCTTACCTTACTATATACCTATCATTGATTATTAGTAAAATCATGTGGTGTAGTTAAGGGGACATTAGAATTAATCTTAAATAAACGAATCTGCCTAAGGGAAAACTGCACAATGTTTTAATGCTTAAATATTTAAAATGAAGTACACTCAGCGAAGATTAAAGTCGGCATTCATAAATTGGCATATAAAGAATTAAACACAGACTGTTTCAATTATTAAGTAAATTTAATTTTGTTACTCAAAAAGTAAGACTGTCCTTCGGACTTAAAACTGGCACATAATACAATCAACAAATACAATTTATCCATTATTCAAAATATCCAGGGTTCAGTGGGAATGTATGTCATTCAAAAATAATATTTACAGTGTAGCTGTTGAATCCTGTAATCTTGATAAGTTCAGTGACATTATTTTAATGAACAACAGTTTACCATGATTAAATTCAGTGAGTTTGTAACCGTGATCATGGTGCATGCAGCTGTGCCGAAATATCGGGATTCAAAACTCACAAAAAATGTAATCATGGTAAATAGATTGTGTTAAAAACCATGATAGTTTTAGTGACATTGTATAGAACTTGAAAAATATTAGATTGAAAATGACAAGCAGTCAACTCCATAGGCAAAAATATCAGAAGTACATTCAGCTGCAAATTTACCTGATTTCATGATATTTGTGTGGTTTCCCCTAAATGTCTTATCTGCTACTCTAAATAGGAGTTGCATGAACTGTAGTGAAGCTGACTATACAGACTTGGTTTTATATATTAAAATATTTCAATGAATTACAATCTGAGTGCGAGTAGTTTGGAATTCTTAATTATGGATACCTAAATACCTATACATATCTCACAATATTGTGTCTAAACTCTATTGACATAAATTATTCCAAAAGAAAGTGGCCGAAACTGCTAAATTCTAATATGGCAAGCTACACTTTGGTGTATAAGAATAATATTTTACATTTTTGGCATAAAACTATACTTTAATCCTACTTGTTTTATAATTTAGATACTATTCTGACCCTATCTAAATAAACCTAGACTTACATTAGAGGTCAAATTCAAAACTTTTTAAAGTTAGTACCGACATAGGTATTTACTTGTTGCCTCTAGAATAATATTAAAATAGTGCTAAAACCTTAAAATAAATAAACATAAAATCAAAATAGTTGAACTCAACCATATTATGGAATACGTTAATTAGGTACTTATTCTGCGACAAGTTCTCCTGTCTTAATTTTTACAAATATTTTGTCATCATTGCATGCTAAAATCTTATTTTTCATGTCTAATTTGAGATCAACTGGTTCACATTCTTCATCTACATTTGATATCGTAAAGCTAACATCATTATTAGCTACAAAGCATTCTGGCGTCAAAGTCTTGTTAAAATTAAAGTGAGTTTTTATGTGCTCCCTTAGGAAATGAGATTGCACAACCACCAAGTCACAGTAGGAGCATTTATGACTGCCACTGTGGAAAATATCATTTTCATCGTGTCTCCTGTAGTGATTGCTCAGAGCATCTTGACGTTGATTTGTATATGGGCAAAGTAAACAAATGTGCAGTTTGCGTTCCTTTGCTGGAGAGTTTTCAGTAGCTGCATCCTTTCCACCGTTATTCATCGACCTCTTAAGTTGCAACAGCCGCAAGGTTTGTTGATCTCTTATTGAAAATTGCTGGAAGTCGGTTTTAGGCGTTCCCTTGGGCATAGTTTTGATCGCGAGTTTGATGTTGTCTACACTATCTTCTTGTTTTACTTCTACACTTTCCGGCTCGCCATTGCTCCCTTTGGTGCGTTCGGCCTGAGCGTCGTCGTTCATTTGGTGCTTTCGCATGTGTTGAACGTAATTGGCGTAATATTTGACCGAGTAGTCGCATAGCTCACATTTATATCTCTGCTTGGAGCCATGGAGAGATAAATGTATTTTGTATTGTTCACGCTTTTCAAAAGCTGAGGGGCACTTGTGGCATTTGTATCGCTTCTCCTTTTGACGCCCGTTTTTCAGGTAAGTTGGATAAATAAATTCGGGATTTCCGTGCATCAGATATCCAAATTGAGGATCCGCCTGGAGCACAGGTGGAAAATGGTCATTCGGTTTGACCAATTTGTCTTTATCGACCAATACTCTTTTTTGAGCTTCAGTCTTTCTTTGAAATAAGTCTGTCCCTGAGAGAGGAACATTTTTAAAATCTGGATCGTCGCCAGATTCGTATTCGCAATTTGTTGCCTTTTCCTTGTCGTGTAACACCTCGTGTTTAGCTAAATTGCCGATATTCTTGACAGCGTAGGTGCATCGTTTACACTTGTATTCTCCCTCGCCGCCATGCAGCCCCATATGGTACGTGAGTGCGGAACTTTTGAAGAATTTGGCCGGACATTCCTTGCAGCTGTATTGTTTGGGAGTATGTTTGGTTTCTGATGTTTTCTTATGGTGAGGCTCCGTATTTTCGTTTGTTTTATAATTGACTGCTACAGACCAACTAACGTCTAAAGAGTCAGGATTGCGATTAGCTTCTAATTTAGGTTCTTTGAACAGGGAGTGTGCGTTGTGAATAAATTTAAGCATGTTCGATTTGATATGGTGTTCGTCCGAATGAACAGAAAGGTGGGTAAGTAGATCAGCCTCTTCTGGGACTGAGAACTCGCAGTTCTTACATTTATTTGCATTTGTTAGGTCGTGGAATTTTTCATGCGTTTTTAGTTCCCCTTCAGTAAAATATCTAGCGGGACATTTCTGGCAAAAGTACAGCATTTTAATTTCCTTCGAATCAATGACTGCATTTTCTTCTGCTGTGTCTTCGGCGGTCTTTTCAAGTTCTATAGCTCTACGAAGTCTCGTAATTTGGTCTTCATCGGGCACGTCTTCCTCGACCATGCTGTAAATGCGGCCGTAAAGCAGGCCATGCTTTTTGCAATGTTCTGCCAGCCTCCCGGCGTCATCGCACGAAAATTTACATTCCAAACACTTGTATATTATCACGTCGCTATTTTCGAAGCAGAGGCAATGTATTTTTTCATGGTTGGGTATCTTACATTTCTGAGAGTTGACGTACGAGCAATAGCGGCATTTGTACATTTTATGGAACTCATTCCGCGCCGAGACCCATACGAAAGGTATTTCGTCACTGAAGCTGTCGGATTTATCTGCTTTATGGTTGGAGGTTGACGCTTCTAGTTCTGCTTCAGTTTCGTTTTTCTTCGGGAAAATGCCGTGAACTCTCAAGTGTTGGTGGAGGAGGTGTCTTTTCGACACGCTGTAGTTGCACTCGGGGCATTTATAGGGGGTTTCCGCAGACGTGCTGCGATGGAATTGTTCGTGATACATGTACTGGGATTTGCTGTTGGTTTCGTACGGGCATTCGTGGCACTTGTGGCGTTTGGCTGGGCCGCTCGATGATAACTCGTGGATCAGCCCCTCGGGCAGTGGAGATCTGCAGCCCATTGCTTTAGCGATGTACTCTTCGGGATCTGTTATACCATGTAGCAGAAGATGTTGGATCAAGTCCTGTTCGTCTTTGACGAAGTAGGGGCAGAAGTAGCACTTGAAGATGGATTGCGAGGATGGCTGATGTTGTTGTAAATGTTCCATAAGTTGTTTCTTGTCGTTGGTCCGGAAGGGGCACTTGGTGCAAAAATCGCTGAAGCTTTCTGGATTAGGGGTGGCGTTCGGGTCCGGTTTTGGTTTCACTGTTGTTATCACTTTTATTATCCCTTCGTGTTTCAAACGGCAATGTCTCTGAAAAAACAAACAAAAAAAAGAGTGTAAAATAAAAATTATGTAATGGTTCCTAGGACAATTTCTCCACATCTTCTACGGTTTAGAATTCCCCTGTTGGTCTCAATTAAAAAAAGACTGTAAAAGGCACGTCAATCTCGCTCGGTGATGTAATACAATAATTTGTTAATGCAGAGGCGACCAACATAAAGCGAGCGATTACATGTCCCATTATAAAAAATCGTGGCACTCCATGAATGCCAACCCGACAGAAGTAAGAAATTAACAATTATCCCGCCTCCCCGACTTTTGGCGAAGTTTATCTATCTTTGCCGAAGAGGTCTCGGTTACGTTACAGTTCACGTGACAGTAATGCGAGTTCATTGGTTTTTTCCTATCAAGTTCATTGTTTCCAAAAAGTTTTCCCTTAAAAAAGTGGTAAGTTACCTGTATAACATGTTTCCAGTTCGACAATTGGTTGCAATGTCCGCAGCGATAGGCCAGATCTGCCGGATCGGGCGCGTCTGCCTTCCTGGCGTCATCATCTGTCTTCGAGTGCTGCCTCACGTGCTCCAGTAACGCATCCTTCGACGGGTCTCTGGAAACGAAACAGGTCAGTTTAGTCATTATAATTATAGTTACCACTTTACATCAGGTGGGCAATACGCTTGTTCCATCAGATAGTTACAACTAAAAAACAAACAGTAGATTTCTTCAGGTTGCTGATAATGATAAGGTTTAGCAATTTGTTTATTTTTACGTTTTTATTGGCTGCAAAAACCTTCGTTCTAAAATTATTACGAAGTCCGTAGAGCCCTTTTAAAGTTCCAGACACATTCCTACAAAGTTCAGGATCCCCTTTTAAAATAAAAAAAATGTCGTCAATTTTAGACTTTACTAGCTTCCACTCTCAACTTCGTTCGTTTCTTTCGCAGAATATGATCTCATAAAATGTTGATAAGTAGATATGTGATTATGACGTCATAGGTGATTTTCTCAATAAAGTGAATCATGGATAAAATAAGAAACTACTAAGATAAAAGTAACTTAGTACTTTTAAACTTTCCCGATCATACATACTGAGTCGGGTATTTATCGCGTAAATTACCTTATTTTATTTATTTTCCCGATGTTTCAGCTATTTTGCAATAGCCGTGGTCGTGGTCGCGTTAGATAGATTCAGTAATTGAAACTTACTTGAAAGTGACAGAAAATTGAGGGGCAATAGGCCTGGCGTGGTACGGGCATGTCATGAGGAGGGATGAAAGTCGTGTGACTAGGAGAGTAATGAGTATGGATGTGGATGGATATGTGAGCAGAGGTAGACCACAGAAAACATGAATGAACTGTGTGAAAGATGAAATGGATAAGAGAGGAGTGAATGCAGAGATGACGGCTGACAGAGGGGAATGGAGGAGGAATACATGTTGTGCCGACCCCACATAAAGTGGGATAAGGGCAGGAAGAAGAAGAAGAAGAATTGTAACTTACTTGTAATTGCACTTTTTGCATTTCCACATAGTCTTCTTAGGTTTCTTATCAGCATTGTCCATTGGGCTGTACTTGAGTTCACCGAATTGAGTCTGCAAATTAAGCGGCTGCATATCATAGGTGGTGTTCATCATTTCGTTTGTATCATCCATTTCCATCGTCGCATCGATGGTTGTATTTTGATCGATGTAGTGGAATTCCGTTTCTCCGCTTTCGTTCACGACCGGAACAGCTAAGAATTTGTTGTATTTGCTGTAGTTCCGTCGGCCGGTCTCGTCAGTCATCAGCACTTTAGCGTCATTGTGCTCGGGATCTCGTACAGACTTTAATTTGATATGCTTCGTTATATCCCAGCGCCAGTTAGACTTGTATTTGCATAACGAGCATTCGAAAGGCTTTTTGTTCAAGTGACCAACTATGTGGACGTGGAATCTGGAAGCAGTAGCCGCCCAAAACTTGCAATCTGAGCATTTGTAAACGTTCTTACCGAGACTTAAACTGTTGGGTGACAAGTTCATGCTATCGTTTTCGTCAACGGCCTCCGCGTCGTAGTTCCTCTGCGAGTCCGGCATCGTCGAGTCATCGTTGATGTTGATATCGAGAGGTCTTTCGAACTTGTTGCCCTGACTGATGTTATTCCATACGAAGACCACGTTTTCCATGGGGTGTGGCTCTGCGTCTTTATCTTGGCTTGAAGTGGAAGCTTCGCTGTTGTCGCGTTTGCTTTCCGTCGGAGTTTGGATGTTATCTTTCTTGCCGCAAGTGTGCATGTGTATGTAGAGATCTGCGCTGGACTTGCAGCGGTGCCTGCAGTTCTGACAGCGAGTGGAGCCCATTGTGGAATGCGATGTGTTGACGACCACGCGACTGGCTTGCGCCGCGCAGTTCTTTTCGTGTACGGAATGTTCAGACAGACACTTGCTCTCGAAACCGCAGCTTTTGCATTTCAAGGAGCCTTCTTCTCCCGTTTCCGTCAGCAACCTCTCTTTCAACTTGTCGAAGAATGACTCATTTTTCTTGCGGGCTACTGTTTCTTTTGGTGTGTTGTTTAGCACCGGCGTTAAAGTGATGTCATTGGGTAAATTTTCAAATTTGCTCGCGAAATTCGAATTGTCTTTGAATTTCTTTGCTGGTGGTTCACCTGTGGCTTTGTTTGTATTGGGGGTTGATGCGTTGAGGGGAATGAGTTGTGGGATAGGCCTGGGGGCCTTTTTGCATTGCTTGTGAGCCCTGTCTTCGGTTCCCGAGTGTGGAGAATGTTGTCCGGGTGCCTCTTGCACAGATACATCCCCGTCCGGGCTGACGTGAGACGAAGTATCGTTGGAATCGCTGTTGCAGCTTACTATGTCTCGTTCCGCGTCTTGCAAGCCCATGATGTCCTGAAAATAAAGAAAGGAAACCCATTAATATATTATAGCATATCTAACCAAGGTTTAATATAATCAAAGGTTGTGTTGCATTTCCTGTAAAAAATTGTGAGCTACAAGTATAAGTTCAATATAATTTGTAGATGAAAAATTTACGTTTATGTAAGCGAGAATCAAACTCTGTATCTTTTCTAAGTCAACTAAGTAGTTTTATATTATGTGTAAGCATTATCATTTATCTTTATTAACCTATCTAAGCTGAGATCGCAACAACTTGTTATCATGTCATGACGTTTTATCAAGAACCATCTTACGTATTTGCTATTTCTTATTATGACTTATTTCTGGCGAGCTTAGTTTATAATCATTTTAATGTACCTACTTTTGCTCCGATACCATCGATGAGTAAATTAAGTAATCGATTCCGATTTAACTTTTTTTTTTACGCGGTTTTTTTATGCACTCGAACAATGTTCCCTTATTACATGCATACGGCTGTCGTATTAACGGCGCAGTGTTTTGCTAGTAAGTAAAGTACCCATAGGTACGACGCTACACGCGATAAAAGGCTACGCCCCGCATGACCGCTACGTACAGACCGAGCGCGTTCTTACCTAATAATTGCATTGAAATGAATGGTAGTGGTGGTGTTGACCTAATGGGCTTTGGCTACATGTTAAAGGGCGCTCACTGAATGTTGGTACCCCAATACGAAATGGGCAAGAAAGATCTCTTCCGTTAGGAGCATGCGTGATGGCTCTAAGTGTTAGACTAAAACATGCAGAGTTGTAAGCATTCTTAAACAACAATCGGACATGTAGGCAAGCATGATGCAAGAGGGCGCGAGAGGCCGAGCCGAGTGCAAACGCATGCAATGGTTCAGTCGCGATAACAATGACACGCATGATGTCCCTATACAACTACATCCGAGCGTTAGCGTAATACGAAATCGCATATGGTTCAGCTTGACGTTTCGATGGTATAAATTCATATACTACTTTCGTATTGCGCTAGCGTTTAGCATGGAGTGGCGGCGACGGTAGAGGGTAAGGTACCGCGACCCGACGACACACGCGACACTCACCGAGACGGAGTGCGAGGAGCGCGAGTCGCCGCTGCCTTCTTCCTCCTTGGGCGCGCTCGCCTCGGCGGCGGTCAGGTCGCTGGCTCCCACGCGGTTGCGGCGCCGACTCGCGACCGACTGGCCCACGGGCGGCGTGTGGTGATTCATCTCGTGCACCGTCAAGCTCTGCTTTATATCCGCCGTGAAGGTGCACTTGGAGCATACGAAGCTTCCGCTTCCGCCGTGGTTCTTCATGTGCCGATCCAAGTTCCACTTGTAGGGGGTCCGGAAGTCGCACATGGTGCACTTGATCATCGGCATCGAATGGTACTTGACATGCTTCGTGTACCTCGCTTTTATGTGGGTCACGTAATTGCATTTGTCGCACGAAAAGAATTTTCCTTTTCCTTTTGGTAATCCGGGATTACCGCTTCTGGCGACGAACATTTCCGTTTCATCGGTCCGCTCCGGTTGCTCATCTAAGTCCAAGTCCATCTGAGAATCATCGCATTCTTCGATCTCTTCTAGCAGATCTTCTATGTTCTCTATAGTTTCGCTAGCGGCAGGCTCAGGCTCCGCTTTCACCGAAGAAGACGAAGGAGTCGTCGTCCCGTGAACCATCTTCGTATGCCTCATAAGCTTCTGCTGGTGTCTCGAAGCATAAATGCAATGTTGACACTCGTAAATCTTAAATTTTCCGAAGTGAACGTCTCGCGTGTGAACGAGATAAGCGCGCGGGTTCTGCGTATTATAAGTGCACTTCGCACAATTATAGTTCCTTCTTATCTTGCACTGCGGTAGTTCGAACTCCTCCGCCGCGTCAGAGGAAGCCTCCGAGGACACGTCCACCGAGAAGCGACCTTCGAACGGGCGCGCAATAGTAGTGACCTCGCCGAGTAGCGCGCTCAGCGACGAGGACATCTGCTGTAGCATACTCCGCTGCAACAAAATAATACTCGGTGTCGGTTAATGTGCCGGGAGTCGGGAGGGCGCGCGGTGAGGGGAGCCGCGTGCGCGCGCGAGACTTGCGCTGCGCTGTCGACACGTGTGCGGAGCGCGGGGCCGTCGCCGGCTGAATGAGCGGCGGCGGCGGCGGCGGCGGTGCCCCGGCACGGCACTCGACAACAAGAGGAGCGCGCCGCTGCCAGCCGGGTTCGAGCCCTCAAGCCGCGGTCGCGTGGGCGCGACCGGGCGCGGCGGCGGCGGTAGCGGAGGGTCGCCGGCCGCCACCGCCGTTGTTCCATGTTAGCGTCCTCGACTGCCAGGAGCCGCGCCGAACGACCTCCACCGACTAATGAGCCTGTGCTCTTGGTCGTTATCACGTCATTATTTTAGGCATGACCTCAATGTTAATGAGCAGTATACATAACGCATAAAACTACGTGGCAAGGGGTTCTACAGCTTGAAAACCACCGAAACTCTAGCATGCAAAGCTACCTTACTACTTAACTAGGCAAAGCTCTTGGTTATAATTTATCACTGAAAATAATTAATGTCGTTAACTTGTTACGTTGATTTGTTATCTTCTTAAGCAATTACCTTTACTCACTTATTTCATTGTCGTTATTTTACCGTAATACCGAAAGGCTTATCAAGTAAAAAGTATCTCGATGAACGTAGGGTTCATGACAACACGTCCGGTCGATGACGGTCGCTGATTCATTGAGAATCGTAGCTGGTGTGAAATAAAACTATTATCACCACCTAAATTTGACGTACCGAGAGTTGCGACAAGTAATACTTAAGTCGAGCTCTACTTGCTTAAAGGGTTTTGACACGTCGAATTTCATCAGTCAAATTATATTTCCGAAGAACTTTTATTTCATCTTCTACCTAGTTAGGTACATGATTTTTTACATTTTACGCGCGCTAAATATGATGTGATTATTTACATTTGGATCTTGGCCTTTAATTAGACACCCCAGGATAAGTTTTTCTGATGGCACACATGAAAACATTTTGAAATTCTGAAAAAGTTATCAACTTTTGATGCTGTACTATTGTGTACACCAATAAGGATTCTGGGATTCTGTGATGCATAGATCTCACGTTATATTATGTCCAAGTTCTAAACGCAAAAATGGTTTGACAAATTGTTGAACTATCCGGCTTTGTTCACGAAAGGAGGGTCTGAAAGGGGCTGAGAATTTATTTCATCGCGTTTCTTACTCTTGCTCTGTAGCATCGGCCTTAGGCCCAGTACACTGCAAATCAAAGCAGCAAGAAGCTTACTATAATAAGCATGGTTTGCATAAAAACCTAGCTTAGTTTAAAATTTCTTGATAAAATCTTTCAAAATATAATAGACGCGTTGATGTCTTTTCTTTGAAAAATAACCTAGACGTTCGTAGCGTAGCATATAGTGCTACGACGATTATGTTTATGGAAATTATTTTATGTTACAACCTTCTTGGATCTGAAAAACCATAGAGTTAGAAGCGCAAGTCCAAACATAACATTCTACTTTTATCATTGTGTCGTATCTTAAAAACCAGACCAACCAAATGCATAATAGAAACCCCGATCCAGCGAATGGGTCTTATTAAAGCGACAGAGGTGTTTTGGTTAATTACTAAGTAATATAGTCACTGCACCACTAAGTGTGATTATGTTCGTTACAGTCGGAAAGCGCGATAATAAGCTATGAAACTTGGATGAACGGGCGCGGTGTGGAGTCGGGAGGCAACATTAACTTTTGCAAGTGCTAAGTAATAACTTTGTAGATTGGCCGATTTTCCCCGAGTTGTATAGAGTTCAAAAGTATTTTACATTTGTGCTCATTTATTTCGTTTTACTGAAATTGGTAGGATGATAATGGATGATTAATAGTAAGCACGATAAATGAAGAACTAATACGATTTACCATCTGAAGCACAATGTTGTACTTAATAGCATTTGGGCTTAGCTCGCGTAAAAAAGATAAAAGCTGTGAACGTGCCATGACGTACTTAAAGTAGGTAAGAGGCAGCTGCCGGACGGACGTGTCCTCGTGGGACAAGGGCAGGGGGGAGCGGCGCGGGGCGGGGCGGACAGCGGCAGCCGGCAGACAAGTCGACAGGGCCGAGGCAGGAAACGGCCGGAGAAGGCATCCCAACCAGAGCACAATGGAGGCGGCCGCGCCGCAGGGGGAGCCCTCGCAATCGATATACCGTCGCTAAGGTCCGTTGGCCGCTGCGAGCGGTTTGGATCGCTGCAGAGGCGGATGCCCCTTGCCCCGCGCGCCCCGCCATCCCCGCTCGCTACCACACCTGCTGTGTATTTATAGAGCCGTACAGCCGTAGCCGACCGGGGATGCAGGGATGCCGCCTCTACCACGGTCGATGACGTGTACCTACTACCTACCTATGTGATACACACGCACGCAATATTCCACCGCTCGGCCGCCGCCGCCGTCGCGGTCGCCTCCGCCGCCGCGCCCGTTGCGGTGGGTGACGCCCGACTGTTTATTTGTCACAATGAACACGAAAATAGCATTCGCTCCTTGAGGGCACTCATTACCTATGCTTTAAACATGCATAATTATTATGCTAAATAGGTAAGGTACTCGCACCAAGGAAAAGTACTTGCTAGTTGCCCTCATACATGGCATAGCGCGAGAGTAAGATGTTGTAACAGTTTAACATAAAATGTATGTTAATAACTCTAATTCCTTTCACTCTCGTATCATTCGAGTTGAATTCCCGGGACCAACGAGTTATTTGGAGTTATCGAGGACGCTTTTGCTTTCGTTCGATAGCTTGGCGATCACTAAACTTTACTTCCAAACATTTTATTACGGCGACGATTATACGCGCAAAAAACAGAGTCTTGGTTCAGTTCACACGCACAATTCCCAAAAGTAGTACCAACCGAAATTACCTACCACAAAATCGTACGAACAGGAAGTTTCGTTTTGCTTCGAAAAGCTGACTCTTATGCCAATTTCGGTTGAAATATATTTATTTCTCTTAAGAATTAAAAATTCACTTACAGAGAAAACTAAGCTAAATAAGTAAAGTAGTGTGCCTTTCAGCGTAAAGATAGGTAATAAATTTAGAGTGTACATAGTGTTAAAAAATAATCTAATAGTAAAATCATAGTGGGTAGTTTTGTGCGTTCCGGCTCATTAGGTAGCAAGCGCGTACGCTGCCGCTGCGCCGATCGCAGAGCGCGCCGGTAGATTGCTGTTGTCGCGATAAGGGCTATGCCCCAGCGCGCGAGTAAGATATGATATTATAGCATTGCTATAGTTCGGTTTTACTGTTGTTAAGTAATTAATGAAAAATCCTTTAAAATGTGATGTTTTAGTAATCTTTTGAATGAAGCTTGTGAATTGATCTCCCTAATATCTTTTGGTAATTTATTATATAGTTTTGCACCCTCGTGCGTGATGTTCTTTTTTCCATAGTTAGTTCTAGGTGTTTTTAAAATAATATGATTAGCTTGTCTTGTTATGCGTTTGTGTACATTTTTCTTCTTAGTAAATATCATTTGTGTGTGGACGTTTTTGTTTAATATTTTTCTAATTAGTAAGCAAGTGTTATATTTATACATTTGATTAAGGTTCATTAGTTTTGTTTCTTTGTAGATATTAAGAGTAGGTTCTAAGTAGTCGTATCCAAATAATGTTTTAATTAATTTATTTTGTTTTGTTTGTATAGTCTCTAAGTTTGTTTTAGCAGCCGTACCCCAAACTTCAATCAAATAATCTAGGTGAGGTTTAACCAAAGAATTATATATTGTGTATCGTACCTGTCTTGGGAGACAACGTACTATGCCACGTAAAGCACCTGAGACCGCAGTCAGTTTACTTCGGATAGTTTCAATATGTGGTTTCCAGGTGAGCTGGCTATCAACAGTCAGACCTAAGTACTTTTCTTTGTTGACTTTGCCTAGTATTTCACCGTTGATTGTTAGTGGGCTAAAGCTTCCAATCCTTTTGTTTTTTGCCGCAAAAATAATGTAGTTGGTTTTGGATGCATTTATAGTTAGTAGATTTGATTGTAGCCAGGTATGTAAGACATCTAAATCATGCTGTGCTTGTTCTATAAGGGTAACGATTGAATAGCCAGAATAGAATAAACTTGTATCGTCGGCATACAGAGCGATTTCTCCATGCAGACCTATCTCGCTAATGTTATTAATATACACTAAAAATAGTAGTGGTCCTAGGATCGATCCCTGGGGAACACCGTAGCTAACTTTTTGGGGAGCACTCTGATATCCATCAACTTCTATGATTTGGTGCCTGTTCATTAGGTACGAGCGGAATACTTCAAGAGCAACTCCACTGACACCTATGTTTTTTAGTTTCAGAATAAGTATGTTATGACTCACCGTGTCAAAGGCTTTTTTGAGGTCTATAAATATGCCAAGCGTTATTTTCTTTTGGTCGATATTGTTTTTGATCATTGTTATCAGGTCAACAGTTGCAGTGAGAGTGTTGGACTTGGGACGAAAACCATATTGTTTTTCATAGAGAAAATTTATTTTTGTGAGGAATTCACTAAGTCGGTTATATATTATCTTTTCATAGACCTTAGATAGCACAGGTAATACAGATATTGGTCGATAATTTCCGGGGTCTGCTTTATCACCCGATTTGAAGATGGGGCTGACCTTGGCTAGTTTCAAAGAATCGGGAAAATGACCTTCCGATAAACATTTGTTTATTATTTGTGTAATATTATTAGCAAGAAGGTCTTTAACGCATTTGATCGCCTTAGTACTTATTCCATCTATGCCTGAGCTTGCGTTAGAGTCTAAAGATACGATTATGTTAATAATCTCTTTTACGGTAGCAGGTTTGAAAATAAGTAGTTCATGGTTAGATTGGTTTTGTGTAGATAGTGTATACGTAAGGTTATCGTGATACTTGTTAGGGATCTTACTTGCCAACTGAGAGCCTATATTCGAAAAGAACGTGTTAAAATGTTCAGCTATTTCTTTTTTATCTGTTATTTTACCTAAGGAGGTGTTTAAATTTGATGGAAAGGAGTTAGTTTTTGATTTGTTACTTACTAAACTGTTTAATAATTTCCACATTTTTAAAGGATTTTTCTCACATTTTTTAAAAGAGTTAAAATAGTATTGATTCTTTGTTGTTTGTATATTATTATGTGTTGTGTTCCTTTGCTGTATAAATTTGTGTCTAAGTTGTTCGTCTTCTGGATTTTGTTTTAGATCATGCCATAGTTTGTTTTTTATATTTATCGATTTAATCATGTCTTTGTTGATCCAGTTCGCTTTTGGCGCGTTTTGTAGTTTAGTCTTAATTTCTTTATTTTTAGCAATTGAATGAATCAATAATTTTTCCAGCTTTTCATATTCGCTCATGAGGTCTGTTAGAGTCATCTCCTCTTTTATAGTTTGGTAGAAATTATTGTAGTTGACTATTTCAAAATGTATTCGCTTGGGTCGTTCCGGTTTTATTCTGTTCACCTCAAGATAGATTTGTTTGTGGTCCGATAAAGAGCTTTCAATGATGGCCAAATGGAATGAGTTGTCTTGTAGGTTCGTACATACGTGATCCAGTATTGTCTTGGTGGTGCTGGTTTCTCGTGTGGAATGTTTTTTATCTATTTTGTTGAGCAACTTGTAGCCACATTCTCTTAACATAGTCTTATAATCTTTAGTAGGTTTTTCATTGCTTAGTAAGTCAATATTTAGGTCTCCAAATACAATGACTCTCTTTCTTTTCACCAGCTGAGAGCAGTACAGCTCTAGAAATTTACCAACGTTTGCTGCTGGTTGTTTGTAAATAGCACCTATGTTTAATGAAAGCTTATTCAGATGTATCCATAGGAAGTGATTATTGTCTTCGCATTTTTCATATAATAGTTCATGTTTTAGATTATTATGCACGTATATCGATACTCCACCTCCTCTCGTAGTTGTCCTGTAGTTGTAATAGTGTGTATAGTTAGTTAGTTGTAGTCTCAAAGCTTCATTTTCATCTTTTATCCATGTCTCCGTCATTACGATAATATGTATAGTTGTTTGAAAGTTTTCTATTATGCATCTGATTTCATCGAGTTTGCCAGGTTTAACAATGCTGCGGACATTTGCGTAAAGAAAGTTGATTGCTTTTGTGGTTGATTTTATGTCTTCGTAGTTGTTTGTTATTTCGTAGGTAGTTGTATCGCTTTTCGAGGTTGTGTTTGTAATGTTTTGTGGTTGACTGGCTAGTTTTTTGACTGATCTTTAATTATTTTTGGTGTTCCCTTTACATACTTTATTGTGAGGTCTATTTCACCATTTTCTTGTCGTTGTTTGAGTTCACATCTAAGGTTTTCCACGATCTTTCGTTGATATGGCGTCTGGTCCGAGAAAATTCGGATACCTTCAGCTTTCATGTTATTTTTATTTCGCAGAATGGATTTTGCTGTTTCATGCGAAGAATAACTGATTTTGTGTTTTCTGGACAAAATCGCTTTGAAATTGTTGCAAATACGCAACGATCTCTTGGATTGATACAAGTTCTTATGACTGCCGTAGATAGACAAAGTGACGGCCATCTGCTTTGCATTGTTCTCATTTTCATCATTATGATATCCATCTGAATGACCGGTCGCCGCGCAACCCGTAGTTATATCGTAGGTGGACAATGTGCGCTCCAGTGCGGTGGAGTAGCGGTACAATGGCTGGCTAGCGCGTTAAAGGACACAGCGGCGTCTTTACCTATTGTGCAGGGTGTGCGGTGCACACGGGCGCAGCGTTCCTAGGGGGCGCCGAGCGCCGCGGGCGGGGCGCTCGGCCACTCAGCAGCCGCGTTGGCCGGACGCCGCACTTTCAATGACCAACGTAAAAAGCGTTCCGCTCTGCGTTCGGCGCCCCCTAGGACCGCTATGGAGCTCAACTTGGCGGGCGTGTTGGACCGGTGCCGCACTTTCAATGACCAACGTAAAGAGCGTTCCGCTCTGCGTTCGGCGCCCCCTAGGACCGCTACGGAGCTCAACTTGGCGGGCGTGTTGGACGGGTGCCGCACTTTCAATGACCAACGTAAAGAGCGTTCCGCTCTGCGTTCGGCGCCCCCTAGGACCGCTACGGAGCTCAACTTGGCGGGCGTGTTGGACGGGTGCCGCACTTTCAATGACCAACGTAAAGAGCGTTCCGCTCTGCGTTCGGCGCCCCCTAGGACCGCTACGGAGCTCAATTTGGCGGGCGTGTTGGACGGGTGCCGCACTTTCAATGACCAACGTAAAAGCGTTCCGCTCTGCGTTCGGCGCCCCCTAGGACCGCTACGGAGCTCAACTTGGCGGGCGCGTTGGCCGGGTGCCGCACTTTCAATGACCAACGTAAAAAGCGCTCCGCTCTGCATTCGGCGCCCCTTAGGACCGCTACGGAGCTCAACTTGGCGGGCGCGTTGGCCGGACGCCGCACTTTCAATTACCAACGTAAAAAAAGCTCCGCTCTGCATAGATTTTGTATAGCATCTTGAGCTCTTCTAATATTTGATGAATAACATCATAGGGGCCGACGAGCGCCGCTGGCACTCGGCGCCCTCCCCCCCCTTTTTTTCTCCTCATAAAGAAAGAATTTTCAAATTTTCTTTCTAAATGCATTTCTAAGCTATAACAGAAACACACCCTCTATGTTTCATGCTTCTAGAACTTACGGTTTAGGCTGTGCGTTGATTTTTTTAAAACCATTTTCCCCCTTTTTCTCATCATAGGGAGAGAATTTTCCAATTTCCTTTCTTAGTGCACCTCTACGCTATAAAAGAAACACACCCTCCAAGTTTCATGCTTCTAGGACTAACGGTTTAGGCTATCCGTTGATTGTCAGTCAGTCAGTCAGTAACGTAAGAGTTTTATATATTTATAAGAAGAAAAAAGAAGCAGAAGATAGTCATGTCAACATCATAATCATGGATAAGTTTTGGCTTGTTAGGGTAAACACAAGAACACCTTGCATAATAATTCTAAATATAGTCAACAGGACATTGTGGTAACCAAACTGAATTTCTTCTTAAAAATCTCCAAGCAATAGAGTGAATTACTCATTGGGGAAATTTGACAGTTTGTTGTAACTTGATGTGCTGTTACTTGTACTTTGTATCCATTCCATTTTGAACGCGCACTTACTAGGGGGCGCTTGGGTAATGTTTGCACACGGGCGCTACATGGGCTAGAGACGCCTCTGAAAGGACACGTATTCTATTCCCACTTTTAATGCTCCAAAGTTTTTTTTTACGTTGCTCTAATTTGTTAAGTATACTACTTTTAGTTTATGGGTAGGTTTTTTCTGTATAACAGACTTTAAAATGAGACCTGAAAATATGATGTAATGTAAACTACTGCAAGGTCGAGACTTGGTAAGTTCTCGATAGATAGACCGATAGGTACTTATAGATATAGGTAGGTCTATGTTCTTATTATCATATCGTCTTGCCATGCAACCCGCTGGTCGGCGCTCTCTCAACAATAAACTGCAAGTGGTAGGTATAGGTATACAGTAGGTAGGTACCTACCTATTGTAGTGCACTGACACCGATGATGTAGATATGTGGCTATGTATTACAGATGTGTGCAAGCACAAATGATACGAGTGCCTATACAACACATGTTTGTTTGTATAGGAGTATGTCGGCCTGTTTCGTCATGTTTGCAGCGTTCTTGTAGGAGTCGAGCTGAGTCGGCAGCGTAGGCATTCCAAGCGTGACTAACCACAGCGAGTACCTGAGTGAAGCGCTCACCTCGGAGCGGCCTCCACACTAACTGACCACTTCTTGAATTCAAACCCGTTCTTGTCCTTATATGTATGTTGCTGCCTCAAGCACTAAATAGATCGACATAGCATAGAAAGAGCTCGGTTTCAAAAGAAACTAGACACCACAGCGATACGTCAAGTATAAGTAATACAATGATAGAAAGAGCTGGTGGCGTCAACGTTAAAAAGGTTCTTAACCAGTTGCCTTTCTAGTTCTAGACCAAAATAACTTGGATCTAGATTTCTAATGCGGTTAAAACCTACGGGCACCGGTAATTCACGTACTTCCGGCCTTGTTCGATTTAAAAAACATAATATCGCGAAATTTATGCTGAGTTAAATGTCGTCAGTCGACACGATGTTCTAATGCTCATGGCGCATACTTTTTATTAGTCTTCAGGGAGCACTTCGGGTTAAGCACCACCTAAGCTGGTGGTACATTATGTGAAACGGTTTAGAGAAAATTTATGGAGTACATTCAGTTTCCTTAAAAATAACTAATAATGTGTTCGATATATTGCAGCCGGCACTCGATCTTTAGCCAGGCCACTATAATACTGGTAAAATCAGCACAATATGATTGCCTTGTAGTCAGCTTCAAGGACGATTTGCACTTACCAATTATCACATTGTGTTCCGCGATCCGAATATCTGCGCTTTTTCACGCATGGCAGGTACGTAAGTACCTTACCTGCCAACATCGAGATTAAGTACTACGTACTAGAGAAGACACCGTAAATTCCTACTTTGTCCCGTTCAACTGCGGCGATCGCGCCGCAACTCACTCAGTCGCCTCAGTCGCTCTCTCTCGAAAACGCGTAAGTGCCGTAATTTACATGGCGCTTAAGACCTTTTTGCCGAGAACAAATTACGAAAAATAGGACAATTCAGTTATTTGACGTAGCTTCTCTAGTACGTAGTACTTATATCTCGATGCCTGCCAACGTGTTCTAAATCAAATCAACCCAACTAAAATCTGAAGAAAGACATCGCATTCTGCAATAGAGACGGCCTTTGTTCTTCAGCTGTGAGCCTGTGATAAGCTCATCAATATTTTTGTCTTAGTTCAGTGATTTTTAAGAAGACTCGTACCGAGACATCTCCGATCAACACCCTTTTTAGTTCTCCATCGATCATATCATAAGTCAATTTTCAGGTGCCTGCTTAACCTACTAACTGACCAAGGATAACCAACTAGTATCACGACGCAGAGGGGGCAGTGTGAAAAGGGTAAATCTATAAAACAAAGAGTACAATATTGCCATCTCATTTGATAAATATAGTTACGTACCAGTACCTAGGTACCTACAAGCAATCGTCAACACGTCAGAGTTGTTAATAGGAAAATCCAGTGTTAAATCATGCAGATAAGTCTTGAGGGCACATCATGTGACTGGTTTATAGTGCAATAACGAGCGACTGCGTATTATCTGTTGAGTTTATAGCGACATGGGAGATGGTTGCAGCGGCGACGTTGCGGATTTTGCGACGCAAATAATTTGCGCGCCAATTGACCTTTCGTCGGCCGTCGCTGTCGGGTGCGGCGGCGGCAGCGGTGGCGGGCGCGGTCGCACCGTCTTCAACACGCGCTATATATAGCTGCGCGACAACACGCCACGTCGAACACCCGCCAGGGGCCGGCTGCGTAGGCATTTTCCCTTTATCACCCACCCGGCAGCCTCTAGCCTGGATTTTACGGAAGCTTTACCAGAGGCGACGCGACGGGATGTCGACCCACACCACCCTCCCTGGATCGATACAGATGGTCGCCGCAAGAACACCCTGCCCTAGCTAGTGTGGAGATGTTGCTTTACTAGTCGGTCCATAACGTCATGTTGAATACCTAACTTACCTACCCATCTAGAGGATGCGATAATTAAGGAGCGGTTCTTTCAATTGTTGTTAACGTAAACCAATCGGTAACCAATAGGTAAACGTAGACCGACCGGTCGGTAATATTGAGAGAAGATATAGGTGAACTTTATTTCAGGAGCGTTATTTGTCAATTTAGCACCACTGTCAGTTACATTCAACCGTAAAGGAATCTGCCATTATTAGTGCTTTGTTTCATATTGCAAGGAATCGCTTAATTGACAACAATCAGCGTTGATGCTTTGGCTAGAAGCAAAGATAGATGTAACTAGGTATCGTGTTAACGAGCATGGCGGGTGTCACCGGTCCGACTGGTAATTAGCATGACCTTGAGGCTTGCCAAGCGATGCACAGCGCTCACGTAGCGCACGTTGAAAGGAGTGCAGCCGCCGGCACGGCGACGATGGCCATCGCGGCAACAGTGTGCTCGAATGGAATGGAATTCATGCCGGGTGGCGTGCGCTGCGCTCGTTTAAAGATGGCTGCGATAAGGCGCAGTGACGCTCCTCGGGCGCGGGCGTCGTGTCGGCGATGCGCTTGTGTGCGTGCCGACGCCGTCCCTGGCGGTCCCGCCACGTGCCTCCGCCCGCACCCCGCGGCTGCACGTTCCGCAACATGTGCGACTCTGCCCTGCCTGGCCACCGCCGCGGTGTCGTCGCTGCCGAGCCATCCGTCCGTCAACAACCAGTCGACCGCACCCGCTCTCGTGTCGGTCCTCCCGCGCCGAGGCCCGCTGATAATGCGTCTTATCTAACCACCAGATAGCAGAGGTGCTGCGCGCTCGTTTAGGTGTCACGGACGCCGCGCGCCGATCGACGTTGGTCGGCTAGCTGACTCGTGCACGAACACAATCACATCGACTTGTTTGTGTTAGGTAGCTAGATCTCGTAGGTATTCTCTAGTGATTTACTAATAATGCGTCAATAAGTACCTACGGATTGGTTCTAATTAGCAAACATACCTCCAAGGAATTCAGCAATAACAACCCAAACATCACATTTTCCTTTAATGTACCGGTACTAGTGGTGGTAGGTACTTTTAACTCTGGAAATCTGCTCACTGAATCGTTCACTCGGGTTTCAAGTCAAGCTTTATTGCGGATATACAGTAGTGGAGGCAATGGTACAGTCAACTCCAAAAAAAATATAATAGGAAAGTCTAAAAAAGTCGGGGGCAGATTGGGAAGGTGGTTTGGATCGCGTGTCTATATTAATAGAGGAGGTAACTAAGTAAACATTTGCATAATGTTAAAAAAACATTTTATATGAGTATCGGTATTAGCTTTTGGAGGCAGGGAATAAATCGGCTTAGCAATTATGGAGAAAGGAAGAAACTTGCGAGCAAAGCGAGCCGCGAAAATGTTAATGGTTTTACAACAAACATTACAAAAACACTATTCTTTGTCCATTCCTCTTTTCCGATTATTTCTTTCCCTGTTTTTTGCGATTAAGAGCGCGTCCACGGTAAGTGACGCAATTGTTATACATGGTTAAAAGTAACAGTTCAACATTTGGTGGGTTTACTTCCTTGATCCGTTATTTTTCTCAAATTATTTCAAAGCTCCAATTCAAATTAGTTTTTTTTCGTATCTTTTTCCTACCTAGACCTACTACTAAAAAAATATATAACATGATGATGGTTGGTAGATTGGTACTAAACAGAATATACAGGGTGGCCCAAAAGTCGTGGATCAAACGCAACTAGGGGTTAGATGGGGTCATCAGCGGCAAAAAGTTGTTCTACGGGTGGTCTTTAACGTCAACCCCTGCAGAGTTATAATTTATTTTGTGTTTTATGAGAAAATTGACTTTTTTTAACTAATTCCTATTAAAATTCGAAAAAATCTACATCCTGTATTTTTTTTATTATTTTCACTAGATTGGTATTGATGAGCTCTTGCGTTAGACATGCTATTTATGATTGTTTATTGGGTGTGTTGAAGATAATATTAAGTTTTACGATTTGCTTTTTTCTCAAATCATAACTTTTCATTTACTTCGGACCCCACTGTGAAAAAAAAATACTCTACTTAAAAGTGACCCTGTATTACAAGTTTTGGCGCATTTAATAGGGATTCTGAAAAGGTATTACACATGGCTATGCGTGGCTTTGATATCTGTCAAGGACGATTATTCGTAGCAAGGCCAAAGTTAACCCAACCATAAAACGCGGTTAGGCTTATTTAGAAATAAACTGGAACTCCATCTACCATCCAGACTGATGCTCCATCTTAGGCTGCATCTTCACTTTCTATCAGGTGTGATGGCAGCCAAATGCTTAGCTATCTATTATTTAAAAAAAAAACGAATAATGACAGGGACTCTTTGCTGCTCTTTTACAAAAAAAAAGTAATACAATTGATGAAAAAGACTCTCTGCCTCTCTTTTACACTATAAATGGTTAGTGTAAGAGAGAGGCAGAGAGTCTTTGTCAATAAAAGGCCGGTTTGGATTGGCTACAAAAGTGGACAGATGGCTGCTGCGAGGAGAGAATACACCCAACGGGAGTATGCAGAAATGCATTACCTGTATGGCTTTTGCGACGGTAATGGCCGGGCTGCTGCCAGGGAATACCGTCAACGCTACCCTAACCGTGATCGTTTTCCGGACTACAGTTGACGCTGCGAGCAGTTGGTGCTCCATGAAATGCCAGCAAGGCTGAATGGTGCTCAGTATTTAAATTTTTTGCAAATTAATTTAAACCTTATTCTTAACGAAGCTGAAGTTCCAGAAGAAAGAATAGCAGAAATGTGGCTGCAACATGATGGCGCCCCACCTCACTACGCTCGAGCAGTTAGAGATCATTTGAACGAGCGCTTCCCCAACCGGTGGATTGGTCGAGGCGGACATATTGCATGGCCACCCCAATCGCCCGATTTAAATCCAATAGATTTTTTTCTTTGGTGCTATTTTAAAGAAGTAGTTTATACCAAGGAGAGAACAATAGCGAACAAGAACTACGACAAAAGCTCGAATTTGCTAGGGTACAAGTTATTAACAACAGAGGTGCATTCCGTAGGTTACGTAGGAATTTTATGAGACGTTGCAGATTATGTATTATGGTCAGAGGCAGGAATTTTGAGCATTTATTGTAAAATGATTTGCTTAATAAAACAATTAATTCCCAATCGTTGTTTTGTTTTTTTTTCTAGAAAAATATTAGAGCCTCTCATGGCCATGTGTAATACCTTTTCAGAATCCCTATTAAATGCGCCAAAACTTGTAATACAGGGTCACTTTTCGGTAGAGTATTTTTTTTTCACAGTGGGGTCCGTAGTAAATAAAAAGTTATGATTTGAGAAAAAAGAAAATCGTAAAACTTAATATTATCTTCAACACACCCAATAAACAACCATAAATAACATGTCTAACGCAAGGACTCATCAGCACCAATCTGGTAAAAATAATAAAAAAAATACAGGATGTACATTTTTTCGAATTTTAATAAGAATTAGTTAAAAAATGGCAATTTTCTCATAAAACACAAAAAAAATTATAACTCTGCAGGGGTTGACGTTAAAGACCACCCGTAGAACAACTTTTTGCCGCTGATGACCCCATCTAACCCCTAGTTGCATTTGATCCACGACTTTTGGGCCACCCTGTATATGTATAAGTGACAATTACAAATAGTCTTTGAGGAAAGCTGCTCTGTACCTATCCCGGACAGACATACGTGAAGAAGCGAGAGAAACAACTTCGGAATCCTCAGAAATGAACTCTACAGTCACAAACACAATGTACCTAGAAAGATTCCGCAACATACGCAATCACTTACCTACACGAAGAACTGCGCGGTGTAGGGACTTGAAACCCAGGAAAGCGGCCACAACGTGTCGCAAGAAGCCGTTGAAGTAACATAAGCGCAGCAAATTATCAGGGTCGAACGACGACGTCGACTCGGCTGCACGACCGTCGTCGCTGCTACGAACTAGTCTACCTACCTATAGCATGCATGCCTACATGCTTATAGGTAGGTAGGTGCACAACCACAGTGCGAGGGCACGTTGCCTTGCTTGCTCATAACAACACGGAAAAATACGATCACGGACTAAGCAAAAGGACAGCCGCTCTACAATGAAATCTACAACAAAGCTATCCAAGCAACCGCTGCCATTACTCAGAAATGCGCGGCCAGCCAGCTCATATAAGACTGAAGAGGCGACTAAACTTCTGTTTATTAATGGATTTAATTGTTGCAATATCGTTTGCAAGGATCTACATACTCGTATAGGGCCCAAACCAGCGACATCATACATTTTTTGAAAATCGTGATGATGTGTCCGTGACTGAGGCACCCTTATTTTTAAGCGACTTTATTTTCGTCTTGGCTGGTAGACACTAAAACATGGAAGGTATGGTAAGTAACTCTATGGTGGTCCGCCATATTGAGACGTTTGCCTGGAAACAAGTTTTGATGTGCGCAAACGCAGCGCAGACGACCGGCTGCCAGCTGCTCCGTGTCAGGTGGTACGTGGTTTCGCACAACAGCAAGTGGTGTCTATCAATAATTCTATTGACGTCAACTTAATGCAATTATTCTTGCAACGATCGCCCCAACTAGATAAACTTATAAAAGGTGTAAGCTACGCGAGCCTAGCCAATTTAAGAGACGACAACAGACCGACGAAGACGGCTCGATTAGCAACAGCATAACGAACCAACTTTATCTTTGATCAATGCCAGTAATCAGGATCTGTAGTTTTGTGTCCAGACACACGATCATTGAGATGCCTCGAGTATTGTTATCTAGAGATACACAACAGATGACATAAAAAACTTTAAAGAAAAACGCAAAACTAAAAGAGACGGGAGAACAAGCAGTCTGCAAGTTAGCAAGACAGTTTATTCATTGGCACCCGGAAAATAGTAAAAAATCCTGAAATAAGTAGGCAGATATGAAGCTGAATCGCGCTTGCTTTACAAACCTATACGTTTGGTAGCGTGGTAAGCTCAGCGGTGGCGCAGTGAGGTCATCGCCAATGTGAAGCGAGTGCGACGCCCGTCCGCTGAGTGTTTAGCGTCTCGAAAAGACGACAACACGACGATATGGAATGGAATCGGGCCGAGCGAACACGCATACATTACGTGCCGCCTACAAGCAGTAGGTACGGTACGAGGCAGCTGCCTATCTGGGAATATTGCGCGCATGTAGGTACTATGTACGATATAGCAGAGCACTGGCAAAGCGACCGACGCTCTTCATTGTTGGTTGGATGCGCGATGGCTGACGCGGATGCGATGCGACCTCTTTTTGTTTTAGTGAGATAGCTCACACTGATAGTCTGATACCTAGGTAATCATGAATACTGATTCATAATTATGTCTATACACTCGTCAAACGTATTCCGGACTACTGGCAAGCTTTTCATCCGGCCAACAGCTCTATTATTCTTGACTAGCAGAATTCTGGTCGGCCTAAATAAAAACTCCTATCACTCTTGCTTTGTTTTTGACGTGATAACGTCTTATAAATCGATGGAGCCGGCTGCACGCACAAAAAAACATGACTCATGCGTCGTTACGTCGTTTCGTCGTTCCATTTACCTGAGCCCGAGCCCGGGTCGGGTAATGGGTAAGGGTAAATGAGGGTAAGGGTAAGGGTTCGGTCGGGTTCCGGGTCCGGGTCCGAGAGTTCGAGTCCGAGTCCGAGTCCGAGTCCGAGTCCGCGAGGCGTTCCATTTAAGGCTTGAAGTGCAAGCGAGAGCGCGGAATGAGCGACAAAAAGGCACAATCGGCCTCCGCGTTCGGTGGCGTTCGACATCTGTCTTTCTCCTACTTGAGTGAGCGATGCGTCCGCGTGGACAGCTGTATGACGTTGTCACGTTCAACTATCGTCAGTAAACCGACTTTACAGACAACCGATTTTTTTTTGCGCTGGAGGGCGGGGGTTCGATCCCCTATGAGAACAAATATTTGTGTTTTGAACACTGATGTTTGTTCTCTGCCTGGGTGTTATATTGTATTCTAAGTACCTATGTGTTTTCCTAAAAAATATATACAAAACGTATAAAAGTTATTAGCTATCTGGTCCCCATAATATACCTAAGCTCTGCTTTAATTTGGATCTAGATAGTGTTGTGAGTAATGTCCGTATTATTCATTAATTTAACTTACGGTAATAAGATGATTCTACCACTACAAGTTTGCATCATAATTTCTCATATTCAAGCACTAAGTTGCGCATGCCGCCTACACAAATACGTCAGTAGGTAGGTATAGGTCAATTCTGTGGCTCTGTGCGGCTTCACAGAATCCTCAGCAAGGCTATCGCTGATAATGTTATCTCGGCCCAATGTAGCTACAAAAACGCAGTTTATAATGCATTGCAATTCAAAGTGTAAAACATTCTATGGACTTTATTTTCCGGCTCGAGTATGAGGACGTCATCACCGTTTTCCGGCATCTAGTATAGGTATTTTTACATAAATCCTATTATGATTTCAAATACGGACAAAATAAAACGGGAATTACCTAGTAAGAAATAACAAAATATTCCTCAACAGCGGATAAGAAAAAACTACAGCAGCCCCCTGCGTAGCCGAGCCTGCGGGGACAGCGACGGGAGGCCGCCCGACCTCAGCCACAGATCACGGCATAGTTAACTCGCCTCTGCTATATTCGACCAACCAAGCCTACGCCAACATACCTATAAAACATACTAAGTATCTATGCTTACGTAACCAACCGCTCCTACAGAGCAAATACGAATATTTCACGAAGATTTTCTGAGATCGGTACCATACTCAAGGTTGCTGAAGGTAACTTTGTAGACGTCATTGGCTCTCGAGGTTTTATCGACTAGAAAATTCTATCGATGCTAATCATAAGATACGATATTCAAAACATCTAAGAGAACTTTTTTTTAAATCAAATTTTAAGAAAAATGGTTCAGCAGCAGCTACGACGTGATTGGTATTTTACGTGTTGTTTGCTGCCGATAAGGCAGCGCGTGGTGATGAACAAAAACCCCATTATGTTCCCCATTTAATGAACACAAGGTGCTTATTGGATGAATTGTCTGCTTTTCAATAATAAATAACACAAGACACTATTCAATAATAATGTAAATTCGTTAATTTATATTCATGCTCTTCATCCATGCAAAAAGCAATGCCATTTGGGTAGAAAATATGTTAAAACAGACAGAATAACGCACCACTGATTCAGAGGAAATGCTGCTGGCAGATATAATTAAGTACGGAGCGAGCGGGCGCTCACACTGGCCGTCCCACGTATCTGTTATGGATAGATGGGTAGGTAGGTATAGCAGTATATCTATGGATTCTGTGTGTGTGTAGCAAAACGAGCAAAAGCCCACGGCGGCGTGCCAGCTGCATTGCAGCTGCCGCCAACGCGTCGGCTGGTGCAGAGGTATACTCTAACACGACACCACGGAATTATTCAACCGGCTAGCACAGGTGCACTGAATTTTTGAGCAACCGCCTAACTATGATATTGCAATCTATGATTGATTTGCCAGATTGTCGCAGGTGAGATCATTGTCATGAACTTTATGAAAATACGGTTTGGGCGAAGCGGTGACGGTTGCTGGGACCGACAAACTGCAGATTTAGGACTTATTTCACAAAATCAACATAAATTAAAGAAATGTTTTTGCTTTACATATAAAAGTTGTAGAACAACGCAAAAGAAAATACATGAGAATAAGGATATTCATAAATCGTAGCACATTCTGTCTTACGTAGGTCCAAGTTTTAGGTTTGTAAACATGACAAAATAATGTTGAAAAGAGAGTTGCAAAAAAGTCGAGGTAGGGCCTCCAAAGTCCGTATCATCGATGTTTTTTGCTTCACTACGCCAGCAGAGTCGTTGAAGGGTCGGTGCTGTGGTATTTTACGTACTTTATTTGTGCATATCTTGAGTTTAGTTTAGTCGATATTGAGTAAGTAACAGACACTGGTGACCCCTAATATCGATTACCAAGTTGCTTCGAAGATAAGATTAACCTTTGTCTTGCAAGCCAAAACTGTAATAGGCTTACGAGTTGCGACTAGTATTTCCAGGCACGGTCTACATCTCCCCTAAGTTCACTCAGGTCCCAAGAGATCAGAAGTTTATTAAACAGATTCACAAACTTCAAGACCCTTCAAGGATATTTAAAGGAGGTGTTGGTAGTCAGAGGCACGTCCAAATATTAAATTTTATGCATGCATATTTTGCTATAGTTAGTATGACAGGTGCTAAGTTGTAAGCCCGTCTAATACTAAATGGTTTCATCACGATGTTTTCTTTCACCGCTTTGCAGTGGCATAAAGCCAACGCTCATAATTTTCGACTCTTTTCTACCCGGCTTTGAACCCACTATCTTAGCATAAGAGAGCGAGGTCGCCCCACTAGGCCACCGCGGCTCTTTCGCATGGGCGCTTTTCCACCATAATTTACTTTACTCCGACACGGTAACTAGTGTGTTGAAGAAATAATGGTTTCAGTGAAACGCGACAATCGACACGACATGCAGCCGAGGTAGCAGTTACCAAGACGAAGCAAAACGAAGAAAAATCATTCTTCTTTTTGTCGTGTCACTAGCTCTTTCTGAACCGGTGTGGTGAAAGGATTTTAAGAGCGCGAAGAGGCTCTTTTTCGCGCACTGAACACATGTTTTCAAACTTTTTAGGTTCTACGACATGCCGGTTTCACGATGTTTTCCTTCATCATTTGAGAGTACTGGCATAGTGCGCTACATTTTTAGACAGAAAAACTAATTGTTGTATGACTGAATTCGAACCTAAGATCTTGGGACCGGAACCGCCGCTATAAGTATATCAGTATCAGTATGTAAAATAAGCTTTTTACAAATCAATCTTGTATCTTGCATCACTAGACCACCATTGCTCTCAGGGATCATTTGAACGCGACTAGGAAGCCAATTAAAATAGTGAGTGATTTACTTGGGGATATTGGAACGGCCAATCAAGAGACTTGTCCTTCCTTGAAGGATTTCTTGAAGTTAAGTAGCCTGCTTTTGCGTAAAGCTGTGTTTTTTGACACGAAAGAAGTGTAGTTCAAAAACTTTGGAAGCACTACCAAGCACTTTGAAGTAATTGAGCTTTAGAAAGCGTAACGTGATATTTCGCATCCTACCAAAGTCATTGGAGTTATTTGACTTTTTGAGCAGCCCCGGGCCGGGGTAAAAGCAGCAGATTTAGCAAATCCTTGTTGGAAGTCCGGGTTGCCTACTCCAGCAGGGAGCGCCGCCACCCTTGCCACTCACCCACCACCCTAACCTTCGCTCTTGTGCGTCGGGGATCTCAACCCTCCTGCCTTATTACACAAAGATTACAAGAACCCCATGTGATGTACGCCGTTTTATGCTCTGACTCTCAGCCATAAAAGCGAGAATGGCGCAGGCATAAATGGTACGAGGTCGAGAACATTTTGAACGATGCGTCTAGGGTGTAGTAAGTGGTGCCACGGCAACACGGAATATTAGGGCGTGCTCCTTTACCGATAAGGGCTAGGTTCGCGTGCGCGGGGAAGTAATACACGCAAAGTGTGCTGGTTGCTGAAGACAACACCGGACGAACACCGGATCCCTCGTCGCTGAGCAACCCGCGCACATTTCACGAGTATTTCGCTGTGGCCAAGTTACGAGTAGGTGAGTATATTTAGGAGTCTGCTTTAACAGAAATTACGTGAAGATAAGTTTTGTCTTATCGGCATTGTCATTGCGAGCGGAACGTCTGCGTTGTCAGCGCAATATGGTACATGCGTGCACGCCGACGTCATCCCTACTCAAGTACCTACTAATCTTTATAGGGAGTAGGTACGCCTACATCCTAGACTACAAATACCTACTGCTGTAAGTAATGTTATTCTCTGCTAGGGGCGGGTCACGCTACAGTATTTATCGGCTCGGAGCAGTCTTATAGTAAAACAGGTAGAGCAGTTTTACACCTCCATCGACAATGAATGTTTTATTTCACTTCTCTCTCGTTTATTTGTTTATTATTGAGAGGGTGGTGTAGTGATCATAATGTGTTTGCGCTGCTTCGTAAAACATGTACGCTTACTAAGTAAGCCACAGTATACCTTCATAGTATAGTAAGTTTTTGCAGGTACTAACAAAGATGTTAACAAAGCAGATAGACCGTCGTCACAAGACCAGAGCAAAGACATAGTGTAAAGCCCGAGGTCGGGCGCTCGCGACGTCGCTACCTCTCGTCTCTCGGCCGCCACGACCCTACGCTCCTCGTGATAAGGCGCACTTCGCCATGCCCGCTCGCTGACCTCACCGTACCCGCCCGGCAAATAATAAATAATGTAACATTGATAAAGCCGCAGAAGCGATGACTGGCAAGTAGGTATTTAGGGATACTCGTTTGGCAAACACGAAGGGTCATCGCGCCGGCGGCGGTACCGCTCTCAACACGCCAGACGCGGAGTGGTCGTCGCCGGTGCGGTGGCCCACCGGCTATTTCTAGTGTGCGTGCGACAGGCTCCAGCGGAAATAGCCGGTCGCTAGCTCGCAGCTCGGCCCTCCTCCAGTTCGGCGCGGTACACGTGACATAAGTGATAAAGACATACCTGCGTGCGGGTGTGGAGGTGTCGTCCTTGCGCAGTTGGAACAGCTCTCGTGTCGGAGGCGCGCGGCGGACTGGCGCGCGGTGCGGGCAGCACCGAGCGTCGCCGCGGCAGCAGCGGCCTCCGCCCGCGCCCCGCGCACTCTTCTGCATTCCGCCGCCGCCGCGCCGCCGCCGCCGCCGCTGCCGGGACACTCGCGAGCCGATTCCTCTGACATCAGCCGGCGACGCCACCTCCCCGCATTATCTCGCACGCACTCCACCGCTCGCCTGTCACCTCTGCGTGACTCTCGCTCGCCTATATACCCGACTCTGCAATCGGCACCAACCGAAGCTGTTGTTTTCATATACAATCATTGTTTTGCTTGAATAAAAAGTTGTCTATTGAATAGGTAGGTAAAATATCCTGTAAGCATTTCATAACAAGAACTGGGGTAAAATATTAAAAGTCGATTCACCATGCTTTCCGAATAGTTGTAGGTTCGAAGGTAGGTAGGTAGATGGTACAACTATCAAGCGTTAGGTATAGGTACCCACCATGCATTACGTAAATGGACATTGACTACAAGTCAATGTAATCATGTTCATTGTCCCTCCATCTGATGGACCGAAGACACTGAAAGATCGCGGGAAGTCTGTGGATAGAAAGAACTAAAAATCGTTCTCCCTGGAATTTCCAGAAAGAACTATTTTTAAAACTATCTCTCCAGTGTTATGAGAAGAAGTATGTCCAATAGTAGCTTCTCAAGCTGATGATGATGATGATGAAACTAGAGAATCTTAACTCAAGGGTCCCTGATAATAAATACATAGCATAGTGATGAAGTGAATCTATGGGGTACTCTAAGGGTAGAGGGTTTCTCATGGCCACCTTTCCCTCCTCACTTAAATGGATAAACCTCGTAAACATAGTCAATTTATGAATACTTTTAAAAAGTATGAGATGTCAAACAATGAAGAAATAATTAAAAATGTTTTAGAAAAATGCGCGAAAACGTTTTTTTCCCAATGTTTCATTAGAATATCTTTGCGTTTTTATGGTACCTACCTACCTACCTAATAAGTTAGAATAAATTCGCTGAACTTATTTTACTCTTAGTTTTCTTTTTTTGTATAATCCCTACAACCTATAGCTGCGAACGGGTTTGGTATCAGAAGATAATAATAATCACGAAGTTATTATCACTGCGGTTCATCAATTTAATGCCTGCGTAAATTACGAGAGTACGTGGAGTTTATCCACGGAAAAGAGTTACGTGTTCTACGGCCCACATACATTAGTACATTGTTACCTGAGTGTTGAAAGTCACGTTTTTTGAGTCCCGAGACGGATTTGGCGCCAGAGCGTTAGCGAGGGCGCCAATGGAGCTTGAGGGACTCAAAAGACTTTCACCCGAGGTAAACACTGTGCTTTTCATTACGAATACAAGGAAAGTAAAAATAAAAACATGAAAGAAAAATAAGTGAAAATGAAGATTGAATTGCCGCCTTCCCGGTTTTTTTTTTCTTTTTCTCTGGCGGGCCTTCGGCTTCGGTTCGCCAGCATTATTCAGCCATTATTTTCATTTTCATAATTTAAATCTATGTTATTTTAAATAAATAGTTGAAGCTATACACTAATCAAGTAATTTAGAAGTAAATTATTTATTTTCATTACTCATACTCTGAAAGTAGGTCTGAAGTTGCCTGAGGGGCCTAATTGAAAGTAAAACTTTCAGCCCTAGGGAGAATCGCTTTCTACTGACAGCTGTCAAATTATAAAAAAAACAAGTTCTATTTTATTCAACCATGTTCCAACTTTCTAAAGTCTTTCTGACTGCAAAGAGGTCGTTGAACCAAATTCCAACTTTTTATTCAGCAAGTAGGTTGGAAACCCATTACAACGGTAAGAAGTTTAAAAAGTCTAATTAGAGCGCAATGTAAAATTTAAATTTAAATAACATAAAGATAGTATTAAATAAATAATATATCTTCTAAATTACTTGATTAATATATAGCTTCAACTATTTATTTAAAATAACGTAGATTTGAGCAAACAATTTACCATTTTTTAAATTATGAGAATGAAAACAATGGCTGAATAATGCTGGCGAGCCGTAGCCGAAGGCCCGCCAGAGAAAAAGAAAAAAAAAACCGGGAAGGCGGCAATTCAATCTTCATTTTCACAAATTTTTCTTTCATGTTTTTATTTTTACTTTCCTTGTATTCGTAATGAAAAGCACAGTGTTTACCTCGGGTGAAAGTCTTTTAAGTCCCTCAAACTCCATTGGCGCCCTCGCTTACGCTCTGGCGCCAAACCCGTCTCGGGACTCAAAAAACGTGACTTTCAACACTCAGGTAACAATGTACTATTAATACTATCTTTATGTTATTTAAATTTAAATATTACATTGCGCTCTAATTAGACTTTTTAAACTTCTTACCGTTGTAATGGGTTTCCAACCTACTTGCTGAATAAAAAGTTGGAACATGGTTGAATAAAATAGAACTTGTTTTTTTTTATAATTTGACAGCTGTCAGTAGAAAGCGATTCTCCCTAGGGCTGAAAGTTTTACTTTCAATTAGGCCCCTCAGGCAACTTCATACCTACTTTCAGAGTATGAGTAATGAAAAATTATATTCATCTATAGTTATCAAATAGCAACATAACGGACAAAATCGTATTTCGCCGTAGTCTAGTAGGGTTTTCTAGCATATTTCAGGATTCCATCAGGAATCGGTGACCGTTTTAGAGTAGGCTATTACCTAAAACAAGCAGTATAGATTACAGTGGCAGCAATACGAGACGTAACAGGCAGATTAAACTAAAATTAAAATGGAACTTCGTTCCAAAAAACCTTTTACCATTTATTTAATACATAGGCACACATAAACCAGTTAAGAGGGAATCACACAGGCGACTCTCCATACAAACGTAGTCCCCTATTTCCTCCCTGGATAATGCCTCTAGTCTATAGTTATCAAATAGCAACATAACGGACAAAATCGTATTTCGCCGTAGTCTAGTAGGGTTTTCTAGCATATTTCAGGATTCCATCAGGAATCGGTGACCGTTTTAGAGTAGGCTATTATCTAAAACAAGCAGTATCGAATACAGTGGCTGCAATACGAGACGTAACAGGCAGATTAAACTAAAATTAAAATGGAACTTCGTTTCAAAAAACCTTTTACCATTTATTTAATACATAAGCACACATAAACCAGTTAAGAACGAGGACACTAAAAGAAGAAAGATAAAGATACATCCATCGATACTGGAAAAGTGTCTCGTGTTTCTGTGTGCTACAACAGCAAAAGGGTCTTGACTCAGCATAAGGCGTAGCTACTGTGAGGAAGCTATGCACTGGTATTCCAGCGCATAGCTTTAAAGAAATAACGACGTGGTGATATTTGTTCAATCAACAACTTATTTTACTGCTAATCGCTATTGCTTTTAGGTAATAGCTCTGCGGATTTCAACGTCAAGTGACCAACCATCTAGGTATCTAACAACCTAATTTGCCGATCGATCTTTTTCCTAAACTACGAAGACGAGCTTTTAAAGTTCGCTACTCGCAAAATATTTTTTGGCAATATTATGCGTCGGTATTATAGGTAACTAATGGAACAATGGTTCCACTGCTTTGAAAGGAGGATGGGCAGTTTTGTATGGGCTCCGTCCCAAGTCTTGTATCACTACGAGACTAGTGCCAATGCATTGTCCTGTACATTATTTATATTGTTCCTTGCAAAATAATGACCAATGTAATGCAGGTAAAACACTGGGTAAAAAAAACCATCCGTAAAAATGACTTTCATAAATGTTCTAAATGGTACAGTTAGGTGATAAATGGTTGTTATTTGTGTTACCTACGGTATTTTAGCGTATAATGAATGCAATACAACAAAAAAAAAACAAATATTTTTTAATATTTATATTTTCAATAAACATTTCTGTCTAATGTCACTTCATCCAGGAAAGTGGCCGGTAACAAAATATAATTTTTGTGCCTTGCCCAGGCCAAATACCATCTAATTCTAATTCTAATTGAGTTGGGGGAATAAGATCTGCACTGACATCCCGCGATGGGGTGTATTGTGCATTGTCCCCCTGCTAAACCTTACCCCAGCCAGCCCAATTCCTTAAAATAGCGGAGAAGGACTTTGGGTTGGGGGCAGCAATGTTCTAGTTGACCCAATGGTGACTCAGATGTGGATGTGGAAGGACAAGACTCAATCAGTTCCTTGAGCCCTGTCTTGCACATCGCTTCTTCCGTTGCGGAGCAGTGCAGTACTACATGCTCCACAGTTTCTTTTTCCTGAAGGCAGCCGCGACATAAGTCGCTATCTGTTGCTCCAGTCTTCAGTAAGTGGTAGTTTAAGGTCACAATGGCCCGTGATGATTCCAACCATCAATTTTAGATCTTCCCTTTTCATCTTAAGTAGGTTAGTTGTGATGTGCTTGTCCATCGCTGGAAGCATCGTTTTTGTGCGTTTGCAGTCTGATCTTCGTTCCCATTGCTTTTGGTGCTCCTTCTGGGAGTGCATCTTCAGTCTATTTCTGCCGATGGAGGCTTGCAGAGACCTAGGTCGTTGGTGGTAGATGTCTGTTTCGCACCCGCTCTTGCTAAGGAGTCGGCTTTATTGTTTCCTGAACACGAGCCGTGACTCTTTGTCCATTTTATTTTGACTGTATGCATTTGTGCTCGTTCTTGAAGCGCAGTGTGGCATTGTGCGACTGATTCTGATCTTGTGTCAGATCTGCCCAGTGCGTTAAGGATTGCCGTTTTCGTTCGCGTACGGACCACCAGTTTAAGCCGCTCGCTGCGAGTCTCCGAAATTTTGTGACAAAATTATCGTCGACCGCGCCCGTAGCTCCGCGCTACGGAGGGGAACGTTTCGCGCTAGTGAACACCGGGGTTGAGTGTCGACCATGTGCATAGTGTGTGTGTGTAGTGCAGTGCCGACACCGACCTCATAGGTCACGCGTTGTGAAAGTGCAAGTGAAGTGAGAGACTATGGACCCGAGGCCGGGCCCATCCCGGGCCCCCCCGCGGTCCCCCTCACCCCCGCCCCCGCAAATGCAAGTTGAATTCCCCGTCACTCCGGACGGGCCAAGCAGAGTACCGGACCATTTCTTTGAAGGGTTGTCTCCGAGAGGGCTATACGAGCGTGATTTGCTCACACTCGCCCGGCTTATGCAAGCCGGGGCCTTCTCGGAGGGAATGCTAAGATGGATGGCCATGTACCTGCGCCTCGCAGAAGCCGAGATGGAGGGTACGGAATTGTCCCTCGAGGACAAAACGGCCCTGGAATTCGCTCAGAACGCCATCATCACCCTGCCCCCCCCAACCCACCTCTGCCTGCGTCGGAGACCCGCCCCCCCCCCGGCATCGCCGAAGGGAGCCGAGGAAACGCACAGAAAGAGGCGCCGCACCCGCTCGCTATCCAACAGCCCCGGAAAGGGGAAGTACTTGAGGACCGCCAGCCCGCCGCCTATGACAAGTAAGCCACCTAAGCCTTCACTAGCGCTCTTACCCAAACAGCAGAGACCGGCCGCGGTCGTAGATGCTGTGTGTGTTGATGATGCCAAAGAGGCAAAAGATAAACCGACGTTCGCTAAAGTCGCACGTCCCACTAAAAAGGGAGGAGACGCGCAAACTACCGCCCCCCCCACCCGCCCCCCGCCCCCACAGAGGCCCCAGGCGCCCTCGCAGAGGCCTCAGGCGCCCCCGCAGAGGCCCCAAGCACCCCAGCAAAGAACCCAGGAGCCATCCAGACCCGCGGCACCGCCGGCCAGCGCCCCCGCGCAGGGAAGGGCCCCCCCTCCCCCGCCACAGCAGCCCCCCCCGCAGTCTCAAAAGAGAGAGGGACCAAAATACCCGCCACTGGTCGTAGAGAGGCTGGAGAACTGGTCTACCCATTTCAGAGTGCTGGGAGGCAAACTCGGAAGGCCGCCAAACGGGCGCCCTTACGGCCAGGGCATCCGCTTCAACCCAGAGGATGAAAAGGAGTACCGGCTTATTCAGTCGTACTTGACGGAGCTGGAAAAGTCCGAACAGATAAGCTGGTTCTCCTACTCACTGCCCGCCGAAAGAAGCCTCAAGGTCGCTATCCGCGGCCTCCCATCAGGTACCGACGTGTCAGAAATCCAAGCCGCTCTGGAGGAGAAGGGGTTCTCCCCAGAGTACATCAAAAACATCCAGGGGCGACAAGGCCGGCCGGGCAGCGTCTTCTACGCCCTGATGAAAAAGACGCCAAACTTGATACCGGCTATATATGACGTCACTGAGCTCCTCATGATGCCAGGCGTCATCATAGAGGCATGGCGAGGCAAAAAAGGGCCCGCCCAGTGCCACAGATGCCAGAAATTCAGGCACAGCTCCCACAATTGCCACAGAGAGCAGGCGTGCGTGCGATGTGGCGAACCCCACAGGGCCGGGGAATGCCAACGGCCTATAGACCAGCCTGCAACCTGCGCCAACTGCGGAGGAGCACACCCGGCGAACTTTCAGTCCTGCCCAGTGTTCCGACGGGAAACCCGGAACAAGAGGGGAGGGACCCTCGCAGAAACCATAGAAGTCAGAGGCAGAAGGGGCACCGCTCCAGTAGCCCCTGCCACGGTCGAGGAAACGGCGGGATCCTCCCTGATGGCCCCAGCAAACCCCCCACAGAGAGAGCCAGCACAGAAGAAAACTAAAACCAGGAGAGCAAAGAAACCGGCACAAGGGACTGGGGGGACCCAGAACCAACCAAAGCCTCCACAGCAAGAGTCTCTCGGACAGACCATCGGCGTCCTGAAAGAAATACTCGAAGCAGTCCAGTCCGGCACAGACGCCGAGACCGCCACCCTCATGGGTCTTATGAGGCTCCTCAACAAAAACGGGGGGTCTTAGGGTAGTGTACTGGAATGCCGAAACGCTCACGGGGAAGAAACGACTGCTGGCCATCTTCCTCCGTGAGCAAAAAGTCGACATAATGCTGGTCAGCGAGACGCGCCTCAAGCAAGGGACAATTTTCAAAATCCCAAATTATATCACATACAGGAAGGACGAGGTAAACACAGATGGAAGGGCGTTCCGTGGGCTCGCGGTCCTGGTCCACCGAAAGGTCATCCACCAACTCATCCCACCAACAGACTTCACATCCATACAAGCCCTCGGAGTGCTTGTAAATGTAGCCGGCAACAACCTGAGGCTATTCTCCACCTACAAGGGACCCAATGTGAAACTCATAAACACCGAACTGAGGTCCCTCGTAAACTCAGACACTCCAACGGTGGTCGCAGGTGACCTTAACTGCAAGCACACCCTATGGAACTCCAGTAAAATAGGCACTAACGGAAGAATCCTATACCAAGACTCGGTGGACCACGACTACTATGTGATAGGGCCTGACACGTGGACACACTACGAACCCAATGGGCGCGGTGACGTCATAGACATCGCAATCTACAAGGGTCTTACGACAGCCCCAGAACTTGCTGTCCTGTCTGACCTCCCGTCGGACCACAGACCGGTGCTACTTACCCTTCAAGAGATGCCCAGTAGAACCAGCATCCCTCCTCGGAAGCAGAAAATCTGCTGGGAATCCTTCGAAAGGGAAGCGCTTGAGAGGACCACCACCACGCCAGTGGAAACCATAGAAGAAGTTGAGCGGGCCACCAAGGAGCTAACCACCATCATCCAAGATTCCCTCACAGCAGCGACGCACACCTCCTCGCCGGCCAAGCGGTTTGATCCGCTCCCGGCCAGGATAAGGAAACTTATATGCGAAAAGAGGGAAAAAAGGAAGCTATGGCAGGAGACCAGATGCCCGCGTCTCCGGGCGGAGGTAAACGCGCTGGTGGAGCGCGTCAAACTGGCACTGGACGAACATGCAGCCACCGGTTGGGACGACCACATAAGCTCGATAACCGATGACGTCCCATCGGTGCATCGGCTCTGCCGCCAGTTAGCAGGCACGACCAAGCCGGTCCAACCGCTGCTTGGAAGAGACGGGCTGCTTAAGTTCGAGGCCCCAGACAGAGCGGAGATTCTGGCTGACAGCCTGGAGTCCCAGTTCACGCCGAATCCCACTCGCGAAACCCAGCATGTGGAGGAGACTGAGAGGTTCGTGAGGGACTACCTCGCGTCCCCACCACAGCCAACCGAAGACGAGACCCCGTTCTTCGTGACGCCGAGTAAAGTGTTGAGGGTCGTAAGGAAGCTGCCGAGGAAAAAGGCCCCTGGACTCGACGGCATTCCAAATGAGGCCCTCAAACACCTGCCGCCGAAGACCGTGGTTGCCCTCACACGGCTGTATAATGGCATCCTCAGAGCTGGACACTTCCCGTCGAGCTGGAAGACGGGCAAGGTGGTGATGCTCCCGAAACCAGGAAAAGACGCCCGAAACCCTGCGAGCTACCGACCCATCACGCTGCTGAGCACCTTATCGAAAGTCTTCGAAAGGTTGCTCCTGCACCAGCTGACGCCGCACCTCAAGCCCAGGGAGGAGCAGTTCGGGTTCAGGTCCGAGCACTCCACCACGCTCCAGATCGCCAGGATAACAAACGAAATGGCCACCAGTCACAACAAGAAGGAATACGTCGTCGCTATTCTGCTGGACATGGAGAAGGCGTTTGACAGGGTCTGGCACGAGGGACTCCTGTTCAAACTCTGCCAGTCCACCGCCCCCAGCAGGATAGTGCGCGTTGTCGCTAGCTTCCTCGAAGACAGGACAATCACGGTGGCCATTGAGGACGTGCTGTCCGGCGTGAGGCCCGTGAAAGCGGGAGTACCACAGGGCAGCTGCCTCTCGCCAGTACTCTACGCCTGGTATACCAACGACATCCCGGTCGTTGGGCAGGCGAAGCTCGCCCTCTATGCGGACGACGCTGCATATTACGCGTCTTCCTACAGACCGGAGTACGCAGTAAAGAGAATCCAGCCGACTCTAGACGCCCTGCCCAAATGGCTCCAACAGTGGAGGCTCTCGGTGAACGTGGCGAAGACGCAGGCCATCATCACCGGGAGCACGAAGCTACCGACCCCGCTCAGACTCCTAGACCAAGAGGTGGAATGGATGCCCGCCGTCAAGTACCTCGGCGTCACCATTGACCGGCGCCTCAACTTCTTCCAGCATGCCAAGAACATCATAGGGCAGGTGAGGGGAGCTCGCGCCAAACTCCTCCCTGTCCTCCAATCTCGACTACCACTTCGGACGAAGATTCTCGTAGCCAAGACATACCTCAGAACCCGACTCACGTACGCGGCACCGGCATGGTACCCCTTCCTGAGCAAGGTAAACCGGGACCGCCTCCAAGCCCAGGAGAACATCACGCTCAGGAAGATTGTGGGAGCGCCGCGCTACGTGAGAAACGCCACCATCGAAAAGGACCTTGGGTACGAGAAGCTGGATGCCTTCGTCCGAAGGCTGACCACGAGGATGTTTGAGGCAGCAGACGCGTCGGTCCATGACCACCTCAGGGGCATTGCCCCACTGCACGCCAGGCCCCCAGACGAGCCTGGAAAGAGGACAATGAAGGCCTTCTCACGAGATCTGGTGCAGCAAGAAGCCGCACACACGGGGACACCAACACTGGTGGCCACTGCCTCGACCGCTGATCGGTTCGCTGGGCCTCCCCTGAGCAATCAGGGGTCTCACCCGGCAGGGCCTGATCGCGTCGGCAACTAAAGTGGCACCGGGATAGGTGTCCCCTACTTACAGAGGCCACACCAGAAACAGACTCACTCGTGGTCACGAGTGAAGAAGAGCCAGGGAAAGAGGGCAAAGCCCTGACACCCTAACCCCATTTCCCCCCAAGGAAATGAGAAGAAACCAATGCTGCAGTGCGTTAATGGCCAAATACCATATAATTCATCGAGTCCGTTAAACGTGCCGTGGTCAAAATAATGCAATGCTCATCCGAAAAGTAACGAATTAATACGTGCGTACTGTAAGCCAATATAAAATCAAGTGACGAAATGACCATGACTAGACTACTGTATTTTTTCGTCTGTATTATTGCTCATGCTTCATTGTTATTGCTTTCTCGTTCTGTCATAAACAAAACAGGTACCTACCTCCCTAGAATTGCAGGTAACGGTATGAGATACGCGTTTAAAAGTAGGTACGAGTAGGATTTTTGGCATGGCGTCCGTAATAATAATAACCAAGTAAATGAAGTATTATTACAATAGAAACCGTTGCTACACTGTGTTGATAAATAACCACAGAAAAGACATTCTTGCTTATTAATAAAGTTATTCAAAAAGGTTCCACATGTAATGAATCAAACCATTTTTATTAATTTAAAAATACTGTAGTTTTTTCCCTGCACGGTATTCAGCGTTGGTGTAATACAATAAAATGAAGCTATTATTATTACTATTCAAATGACATACATCACGAATTGATACAGCACTTGGGACAAAATGCCCATCCTCCTTTACATGGTTAAAGTTCTAAACGGGTGTTTAATTGGACTTGCTTATCGTGACCACCAAAAAAAGCAAAGGTTCGAAATATTGGAACACGTCATGATCCCCCTAAACCAGGACATTGGGTTTTCAACTTTTTCTATCAACTGATTTTCCCTCCACTTTCTGTGTCCGTCGCGTCGGAAATCTCGCTCGTGTCGGACGTAGGATGGGCTCGTCATTCGAGAACAAAGGCCGTTTCGAGTAAACCTACTGGACTTTAGCCTAGGAGGATTTCACGGTAACTGGGCGAGTAGATAATTTTCCAAAATCAAAATCAAAAATGTATTTATTCAGTAGGATTACAAGAATCACTTTGAAACGTCATAAAGCTGGGTGAGTCTATATAAAAAGTGTGTCTTTTATGTGTCACATAAAGTAGAACCTACCAATTTAAACCTTTCTTGCGTAATAAGTCTTTTATTATTTTAGCTTTTTTTTTTTTTTTTTCAAACATGTGTCTACATCACACAGTTACATAGATGATTGCTGTGTGATGTTACAGTAAAAAATCTTACAAATTAAATAGGTTTCAGGTAAGTGCTTACTATGGTGATAATGATAAGAACTGATGTGAATTGAAGTAGGTAACTAGGTGATTACATAAATAGAAAAAGGAAAAGAATCTTATCAAGATGATGACTACCAAGCAGCAGTTAGGTACTGCTGCTCAACCTCAGTTTCTATTAATGTAAGTCATACTATGGTTTACCGGAGAGATTACCTGTGCCCGCAGGTGGACTTCACATCACTTCGATGTCATGACATGGTATATGGGGACATTGCAGTGCACTGAAGTCTGTTACGATGGCAATGATTGGGGACAATGAAGATTAAAAAGAAAATACTTTGGAAACAATAAAACTGACGCGACCTGCAATGGGAGCTGGTTACATGTTCACCAGATACACCATACAGTCTTACTTGCTTATATTGATTTTAATCTTGCTCCGGTAGCCTGCACAGTACGGCAAATTTATCATCCGCACTTGATGTGCGGGCAGGTTTTTTCCGCAAGTAGGCCCGCTGGCGGAACCTTTTTGCGTGACACGTGTTGCTCGAACTTTTTTAGGTTCTACAACACGCCGGTTACCTCACGATGTTTTCTTTCACCATTTTGAGAGTACTGGCATAGAGCACATAAAGTTTTAGACAGAAAAACTCATTGGTACATGACTGGATTTGAACCCACAACCTTCGGATCGGAAGGCGAGGCCGCTACCACTAGACCACCAGTGCTCTCGCCTGCACAGTTCTAAAACCTTCACAGTACTATCTCCACACATGCACCGGTCTACCTTTACAGGTAAATCTCGCCGTTGGACCGCTGCGTGTGTGGTCGCCGGCATAAACGTATTCATGATGATCACAACAGAAAATGAATGAATAACCAAAGCAAATATGTGTTAAGCTTACCAGCCCCTCGCACCTGCCGTTATCATCAGCACCTCACTTTATTTTATCTGCATTTCAACATAAATCTACAAACATTGTAGTTGGTTTTGAATTTTGAGTGTCCCGCGTCGGCCATCTGTCCTAGATTTTATATCTCTGTAAGTATTTAACAGTTTTGTCTCCGGTTTCTTATGTAGATAGTGTATGAAAGATTTGATTATACATATATATTGAAACCAGTACATTTATTCAGCTAATTTAAAATAGTCTTGTATTATGCCCGCCAAGCAATGCAAATGCAAAATCAAAACTTGATCAAAACAAAACAAAGACGAGATTTCTTTCTTCTTCTTAATTAATGGAATCTGTTCATTCGTACAATTTTGAGTCAAGCAAGACGAACGAACGATCAACACTGATCTGGTGCCTAATTCTCGGGCCGACAGAGATTTTCTAAGCGATTATTTTATTTTTGGCATTGCACAACACAGCCCCGCACTTTTTCTAGGTTTTCCGTATATCGTACGTAGCTGTCGAGGCTTCTACGATGAGGTCGTCGATGTATTACTCAAGGAAATCATCCATTTTCTCTTCGAAAAGAAGCAATAAGATAAAATTGCAAATGATCGAGATCGGCCCGAGATTAAGGCCCCTGACATGACAGTTATGTAATACGACCAGCGAATCTTGGGGGGTCTGAAGCACGTTTTTTGTGCAAAAATAGCAAAGACTGACTGAAAATTTGCTAAATAGCTAACTTCAGGCCCACCAAGATCCGCTGGCCACATGCCAGCTGTATGTCTTACTCAGGATCAACTTATGGAAATTTTGACTCTTTTTGACCTATTTCTTGTAAAATTAAAAAAAAACATGACATGCTTGACATTGACAGTTGACTCTTTTTGACCTATTTCTTGTAAAATTAAAAAAAAACATGACATGCTTGACATTGACAGTTGACTCTTTTTGACCTATTTCTTGTAAAATTAAAAAAAAACATGACATACTTGACATTGACAGTGACGTGACATAATGAGCGTAGCCAGCCGGTGGTGCCAGCGTAGAAAGACGGGTGCCAGGTTAGGCGATTTATCACCATTTAGGCTACGTCTGAGCGCTCATTCTTAGGTTTTAACATCATTTTGTATATCTGTGCCGTGATTTTTGGGTACTTTACCGCTTATGCCTTGGAAACCACGCAAATCCGATGCAGTGCCAGAATATTACTTTTGTAACAATTTGTTTTTTTTAAACTTACGTTACTTTTGACCCTCTCATGTTACCTTCATGTTACACAACTCTAAATAATTAAAAAACAAACAAAAAACTATTTCCCAGCAATCATATAATATCGTAGAACGGAACACATCCAAGAATGTTTTAGTTTTTGTGTAATAAAGTGCCGTAATAAAGTATTGTATCGTTTTCCACATAATTTATATAGAAAAGTAACGTTACCGTGTCACTTATCTCGTGAAAATGTTACTTTTTGAGCTGTCTTATGCTAAATTTGACTATCTACTACTGGCAACACTGAAACACTGTAAATCCGATCCATGGCATGGAAAATAAGCGGCGCTCTTATATTTACGCAATATTCATCACGGCATGTTTAGCAAAACTTTTTTTTAATTTTTGATTGTACTTTCTGGGTTAAAGTTTTCTGTAATATTCCACTATCTTTCTTCATCTTCTTTCTTTGTAAGCTTAATTACGTTTAATCTCACTGCATTTATCTATCATCGAATTTTAATTAAAGCTTTCATCATTTTATAATATTATGTTGATGATACACACTAGCAAACATTTAGCAAACATTTTTTTTACGGAAGTCAAATCTTCTCCTACCTTGGCATCTACCGGATGCAATTAGGTAAAAAAATAAAAAATGGGCGGTTCTTACGACAGGGATAGGGTGATGATGATGTTAGATTTCGTGACTTTAAGATATTTTCGAATTACAGATACGCTAGTAGTTACTATGATGACACGGTAACGTCACAGAATAGATAATAGTTAGTATCAAGCATCTTACGGCGTTTTTCGTGACTGTACTATACATACCTATTATAGATTTTATGAACTAGCGGCCGCCCGCGGCAGGCTTTGCCCGCTTAGCAGTGGTCATTGCTAACATCCATCCTGTGGAATGTTTGTTTTATTTACCTACATGATTTTGTAGATCTACTGCATAATTAGTTAGGTATTATGAATAAGGTAGGCAAGGCACTGAGGGCTGGTTTCCGCAAGGCTTCTAGTGGGCCCTTTTTGCGTGGCGCTTGACACCAACGTGTTGCTCGAACTTTCACGCCGGTTTCCTCACGATGTTTTACTGGCAAAGTGCACACACATTTTTCTACAGAAAAACTACTTGGTACACGACTGGATTTGAAGCCACGACCTTAGGCGGATCGGACGGCGGGTCCGCTACGTCTAGACCACCAGTGCTCTCTGCCAACGAGCTTACCTGATGGTGGATTCAGAGGAGCTGGTAGGTAATCATTATAATCATATAATGTAGGTAGGCATTCTGTGTGAAAATGGGACTTCTCAGCAAATAGGTAGGTATGTACTTATAGGTACTTAGGTAGGTAACTTATCATCATCATTATTATTATTATTAAAAGCCTGTTGTGTCCCACTGCAGGGCAAAGACCTCTTTTCCTTCTCTCCATTCATCTCTTGTTTGGGCTACTGTGGATCATCATCATTATTATAAATTGTACAGATTTGTATTTTTGTAATGAGTAAACTCAAAAACTACTGGACTGGTAAATTTATTCTGCCACTATAATGCTGAATTATCCCTGAATAACATTATACCTAGTTCAATCAAATTAAACCTACAGGATATGAGTCTCTTTCACCAATAACTCTGCATCTGTACTGTAGTTTATAAACTACTGAGTAGTTCAACAGGTGGTACAAATGAAATGAAATGAAATATATTTATTTGCAAGTATGGTACAATTATTAGATCCCAGCTTCCTCATCCCCTTTTTGAAGGCGAAGTAGCATTTAAGCTGAGTGAGGACCATTTTGGCTCATAAACAAATACTTATAAGTATACCTAATTGGATACTGTCGGCACCCTTTTCAGCAATAGAACTAGGATTATGTGTGTACCTATTTCTTTCTGTGTTTCTGTACCTATGTGTTCTATGTTTTATTTTCTCTTATGATTTCTTGTGTAGCGGTACCTTTACTCAACGTTCTTCTCTTTCTGTGGTTTTATTTTCTTTAGTTGTGTTTTTTGAGCCAAATAAAAAAATTAATAACAATAATCAATTCAGAATAATAATTCTTAAAGAAAATGGAATATAATTTATATGAAATCTTTAACGCTATAAAAACATTGATACAACATTGTAGATATCTTTAGTAGGTAGTTACTTCATCACACACATTTATCTAGTTACTTCATTCACAATCTGACTTCACACACTTTTGGCAGGGTTTTAAACACACATCACAGACCCACTAAAGTCTGGTCTACCACTTTCTTGCGCTAAGTTTGACACATATCTTCAGCCCACTGAAGATGAAAGCCCACGAGGTGGCTGGCAGAGGTGTCCAGCCCTGAAGAATTAAAAGTTCTTCTCATTAGTGATGACTGCCCAGTTCTAACTATGCGTAGGAGTTGCATAGGAGCGGTTGGTTCCCACCGCTGCTGGAGGCGTTGGAGTCGTCTGTGTTGTAGGAAATGGTAAATACTCTTCAAATGATAATAATAAGACAGATCATTAATTACTGATGCTGTTCCAGCCATCGCATTTCTGTCCTATTTAATATTCCGGATGATTTTACTAGCTCGTATCTCGAAATAGCCTAGCAAGAATTATAGAACAGTAGCAAGCAGAAGCAAGCATGACATTGACCTCTTGACATTTGACAGTTGAGATGTCAGTTTTGACAGTTGAAATATAAGATTTACGCACACAAATGTAGATATACATACTTATACGCACACATAAACCATAGAAATCTGCTTCTTCTTTTTTCGTGAAAATAAGATCGGCCGAAAATAAGTGTTATCTTGAAACCAAGCGACTCGATTTCTTTCTCAATGTATTTTTGAAGAACAGCCGGAAACCACGAGACGAGTAATACGAGTATAGCCAAGTATAGCTGACGACGGGCCGACGACCGACGCGCGACGGCGTGCCCAGTTTGATTTTACAGCTTTAGTTTTACCAAGAAACATGAATGTAACTGTGAAATCGGTTACAAGCCCGTTTTCCTTCTTCTGCATTACGGATGACGATAACCAAATTTCCAAAGACCAAATAGCACTAGAAAGCTCGAAAACTGATAAAATAGACCTCACAGATGCTGCTCATGGCCAGGTAAACAAAAGAATGATGTGTTTATCAAGTAAAAACCCACCTACCTACCTACACATATTTGAAGCCTATCTTGTCCCCTTGCAAATTTATGTATACTTTTAAATAAATACAATACATATAACGAGAATTACTATGCTCACATCTCTTTCCCTGGTGGATTTCTGATTTCAGTATGTGGCTGTACTTTGGAATGACAAATGGGCTCGTGGTATTGTTTCAATGGAAAAAACCTTCCTGATATGGCTGGTTGATCATGGAATGTACATTCGGCCAACTGAAAATACCGTATATGTCAACTTACCAGCTGCATATAAAAAGCTTCCATCCAAAGTGTTTGAAGCTAGCATCCATGGAGTCACACCTGTTGGTCTAGTAAGTAAAACAAAATTATTTAATGCTTATGATGCAATAATTCCATGGGAGTAATAGATTCTTATTCTTCTGACTGTCATCTGAGGTCACAGACATAGCTTGTAGAGTTAGTAATTTGAAGTTGTCACGTTAGGGAGTGGCAAATAAAAGATTTAGATAAGTAAGTAAAAAGTTATAATATTCAAATTAACAGTTAAACAAGTAGTAGGTCTAAATAAGAGGTCGTGAGGTAAGTACCTAAGCCTAGTCTTGGTCTGACGAAGAAATAGTCCTATTAGTTTTAGGTAAATCACTCCCCTTGCGTTGCGTTAAGTGAGCCCGGGCAGATAAGGCTGAGGTAGTCCGCAGGTACTAGTGTAGCCCAGAGATAGCTGGTGCGTAGATAACCCGTAGGTAGCTGGGGCGTAGACAACCCGTAGGTAGCTGGGGTGTAGATAGCCCGTAGGTAGCTGAGGCGTAGGTAGCCCGGAGGTAGCTAAGGCGTAGGTAGCTGGTGCTTGAGTAGCCCGGCGTCTGTAGCCCGGAGGTAGCTGTTGAGTAGCCCGGAGGTAGCTCTTAAGTAGCCCGGAGGTAGCTCCTGGAATGGGCCAAGATTGCCCGTCTTAGTAATGGTAGGTAGGTCAGCTGACCCGGACTGCATCTCATGGTAAGGCAAGGGAGTGATGAGAGAATTTACAATTTGGCAAGCTGATGATGATGATGATGCAGTCCAGGTACAATGTAGCAGAGGGCAGTGAAGAATTGCATCTCGTGAGCGATACTAATTGCAAAGAAAGTAAAATACTAAAAATAATTATTTAGAAAAAATAATTATTTGGAAGCAAAACCGGGAGCATAGCGTAGTATTAGCCGTCGTCACAAGATGCAAGCTTCTCACAATAAAAGTAAGCATTCGAAAAAGTGATACAAATGAAGAATGAAAAATTACGTGCAGAACAACCAGGCATGAATATTCACTGTAGCAATAATGCTAATATGCAGGGTGACAAACCAAGATCCAGCAAGGGGACTGGCGATACTGTTCATATCTTTCAAATAATTTTAGGAATATTCAGGCCTAGGCTATAGCTAGCAGTATTGTGGAAATAGAGTAAATGATAAAAATTGAGTAACTACGAACTTAGGACAAATTTTGAAACTTAATTTTTAGATTAAAAATAATATTTAGAAAATGAGTAAAGCGTTCGAATGCAATATAAAATGGGTATTGATTAGGTTCAGATTTAAATTGAGTAACTAAGAACTTAGGATAAATTTTGCAACTTAATTTTAAGATTAAAATAAATATTTATAAAATGAGTAAGGCTATTGAATGCGTTATAAGATGAGTTTTGATTAAGCTTAGGTAGGCTGGCAAGTGAATTTACAAATGGATAAGAAAATATTTTATAAGTAAAATATTTTTACAAAAGTCTAAAACATGATTAAAAAATAACAAGGAATGCATTTAAGTAATATCATAGTAACAAGGGTTCAATCTACAAGTAGCCAAACTAAATCTAGATGTGAGGAAAAGAAACAAAGAAAAGGTCGTAGCAAGGTGACATTCAAAAGTTCGTTAGTGACGAGTGCAAAAGGTACGTACTTGTTCGTAAAAACTGTGCATAACTTACCCAGTATGGGACGAAACACTATTTGAACAACTTTACTAGTTTTATAAAGAAAGATAGTTAACCAGTATCGGTATTTTACAAATCCGTTGAACTGGAACAATGGTTAAGTACACTAGTCTTTGTGCAAGCGTCGCGGCAGAGCGAATGCGGTGGCAGCGCACTCAGCGAACGCATGCAGTGAGCGAGCCTCGCTCCTAGCCGGTTCTATTCAAGGTCGCGCGCAACACACAGATATTGACGCGCCAGTAATTTAAATTTTAGTGTGAGAATAATTAGACCTAGGTTTGATGAAATAAGAGTTTTAATAAGTAAGAATCCTAATAAAAAATATTTGAGATACATGAGCGTCATTCTTAATAAACCTTTAACGTATAACGTTACAGTACACCGTTTCTTAGAAGAAGGATTTTACCTGTGGAAAATCCTGATAGAAGACCTAAAGATGTTAATAAACCACTATCGCTTTCATTATCTAACCTCATAATTCATCTTACATACAATTCTTACATTCAACCTTTTACCACGCATTCATACTTCATCAAACATACTGTCTGAACACTGCAGTAAACTGTATTCAGACCCTGTCATTAGAGAGATACATGTGTTTTAGTATACACAGCACTCAAGTAGCTTTTTAGGAGTGTAATAACGTATAAGTTCATAAATTTTGAAAAAATTGAAGTCACCACCCGCTTCAGAATGAGAAAACCCTTCAAGGCAAAGATTAACTCTGGTGAGGGCTTGAGATTTAAAAGCTTTGTTAAGTAGGAAGTCACCACCCGCTTCAGAGTGAGAGAATCCTTCAAGGGACAGATTCTCTCTGGTGAGGGCTTAAGATTAACAGCTTTGTTGAGAGGAAGTCACCACCCGCTTCAGAGTGAGAGAATCCTTCAAGGGACAGATTCTCTCTGGTGAGGGCTTGAGATTAAGTTTTTTTTTATTTTTAGACTACAGCCAATATAAGATTTAAGAGAACAAGTACACGCTCAAGTATAACAAATGTGATAAGTAAGTTAAGGTTTTTTTTAAAAATAAACTATGACACTAAACGACTTCGTAAATTCACTAAGTAAAAGAACAGGCTAACCTGTGACCACCCCAGAAAACAAAGAAAAAAAACTATTTTTTTTTTTTTAATTAGACCCTAGATAGACCAAAATTAAAGAATGAGAAGGAAGAAATACTAAACTAAACTAAGCCTAAAGACTAAAGCTACAGTTGATTTCTGGCATCATAATGAGAAAAGTGACTAGCATTAGGTTTTCCAGAGTAAGAGGAATCAACTGCTCGGTTAGACGGCTCTTACGTCATGCTTACCGGCGGCAGTAGGAAAAAGTATTCTACCCCGTCCCTACACAGGGTTACAACGAGCTAAGAGTTAAATAATTTAAGAGGCTTGAAATTAGCGTTTGGTTTGGTAAGTTGCAGGTTTTTGATGAGACACGACATCTTTATTACACGGAGAAAAAAAAATGCCAATGATTGAGTAAGTTATGCACAGAGACGGCCTAACAACTTACCTAATAATAAATACAAGAGTGAGTAAGTTACATAGTAAACTTAAGAACTAAGTGCTAAATCTGGAACATGCACACACCATCACCAGAATTGCGTTAAGAAAAAACAAGACAATTTCTCAGTCGACCAAGACTAAAACTTATAAGACCACGTTATTGGGCGCCATTTTGTCACGTTAGGGAGTGGCAAATAAAAGATTTAGATAAGTAAGTAAAAAGTTATAATATTCAAATTAACAGTTAAACAAGTAGTAGGTCTAAATAAGAGGTCGTGAGGTAAGTACCTAAGCCTAGTCTTGGTCTGACGAAGAAATAGTCCTATTAGTTTTAGGTAAATCACTCCCCTTGCGTTGCGTTAAGTGAGCCCGGGCAGATAAGGCTGAGGTAGTCCGCAGGTACTAGTGTAGCCCAGAGATAGCTGGTGCGTAGATAACCCGTAGGTAGCTGGGGCGTAGACAACCCGTAGGTAGCTGGGGTGTAGATAGCCCGTAGGTAGCTGAGGCGTAGGTAGCCCGGAGGTAGCTAAGGCGTAGGTAGCTGGTGCTTGAGTAGCCCGGCGTCTGTAGCCCGGAGGTAGCTGTTGAGTAGCCCGGAGGTAGCTCTTAAGTAGCCCGGAGGTAGCTCCTGGAATGGGCCAAGATTGCCCGTCTTAGTAATGGTAGGTAGGTCAGCTGACCCGGACTGCATCTCATGGTAAGGCAAGGGAGTGATGAGAGAATTTACAATTTGGCAAGCTGATGATGATGATGATGCAGTCCAGGTACAATGTAGCAGAGGGCAGTGAAGAATTGCATCTCGTGAGCGATACTAATTGCAAAGAAAGTAAAATACTAAAAATAATTATTTAGAAAAAATAATTATTTGGAAGCAAAACCGGGAGCATAGCGTAGTATTAGCCGTCGTCACAAGATGCAAGCTTCTCACAATAAAAGTAAGCATTCGAAAAAGTGATACAAATGAAGAATGAAAAATTACGTGCAGAACAACCAGGCATGAATATTCACTGTAGCAATAATGCTAATATGCAGGGTGACAAACCAAGATCCAGCAAGGGGACTGGCGATACTGTTCATATCTTTCAAATAATTTTAGGAATATTCAGGCCTAGGCTATAGCTAGCAGTATTGTGGAAATAGAGTAAATGATAAAAATTGAGTAACTACGAACTTAGGACAAATTTTGAAACTTAATTTTTAGATTAAAAATAATATTTAGAAAATGAGTAAAGCGTTCGAATGCAATATAAAATGGGTATTGATTAGGTTCAGATTTAAATTGAGTAACTAAGAACTTAGGATAAATTTTGCAACTTAATTTTAAGATTAAAATAAATATTTATAAAATGAGTAAGGCTATTGAATGCGTTATAAGATGAGTTTTGATTAAGCTTAGGTAGGCTGGCAAGTGAATTTACAAATGGATAAGAAAATATTTTATAAGTAAAATATTTTTACAAAAGTCTAAAACATGATTAAAAAATAACAAGGAATGCATTTAAGTAATATCATAGTAACAAGGGTTCAATCTACAAGTAGCCAAACTAAATCTAGATGTGAGGAAAAGAAACAAAGAAAAGGTCGTAGCAAGGTGACATTCAAAAGTTCGTTAGTGACGAGTGCAAAAGGTACGTACTTGTTCGTAAAAACTGTGCATAACTTACCCAGTATGGGACGAAACACTATTTGAACAACTTTACTAGTTTTATAAAGAAAGATAGTTAACCAGTATCGGTATTTTACAAATCCGTTGAACTGGAACAATGGTTAAGTACACTAGTCTTTGTGCAAGCGTCGCGGCAGAGCGAATGCGGTGGCAGCGCACTCAGCGAACGCATGCAGTGAGCGAGCCTCGCTCCTAGCCGGTTCTATTCAAGGTCGCGCGCAACACACAGATATTGACGCGCCAGTAATTTAAATTTTAGTGTGAGAATAATTAGACCTAGGTTTGATGAAATAAGAGTTTTAATAAGTAAGAATCCTAATAAAAAATATTTGAGATACATGAGCGTCATTCTTAATAAACCTTTAACGTATAACGTTACAAAGTGGCAATGGGCAGGACATATAGCTCGAAGACCAATAACTGTTGGGGAATAAAGGTTCTCGAATAGCGACCACGAACCGAAAGACGAAGCGTAGGGCGAAATTGTTAAGATTGTGGGAAGTCGATGGATAAAAAGAGCTCAGAATCATTCTTCCTGGAAATGTGTAGGGGAGGCCTATATCCAGCAGTGGAGTTTTTCAGGCTGATGATGATTCTTCTGACACCACCATAGCCATAACTCTTAATCATTTTTTCAACCACTAGCTGATGGAACCACAACTTTTACAAGGATTAGGAGAAGAGCTCCTCAGGACTTAATTTAAAAGAAAACATTTTAGATGGATGTGCCACTGGGAGCATACCACTCATGCCTAGTACCGTGAAACTACACAACTTTACTTAAGCCTGATGGGCAGATTGATGGGAACAATTCAAAAACAAAAAAAACTGATGAAACAGGCATATGGCCCACCTGATATTGAGTGGTAACCATCGCCTATAACAATAAATGTTAATTAATAATATTATTATCGCCTATAACAAAAAAAAATGCCTTGCCAGTTATGACAGGAACCTGCCCTACAATACACCACCCTGCATCATTAACTTGAAGCATACAGATGTCATGCCTCACGTGCCAGTAATTTTATGAACGACTTCCTTTTTATAGGAATTAGATGACCACTATATGTTCAAGAGACAAACCAAGCTAAACTGGAGCATTGGAGCTATATCTCAAACTCAGGAGTTGATCGACAAAGCACGGAGCACATTCTTTGTGCCTATTGCAATGCTGTCTACTAAAGCAAATGATGTTGTAAGTAAAATATATCCACAATTTATTTAAAAAGCAGCCAAGTGCGAGTCGGACTCGCCCATGAAGGGTTCCGTAGCACGACGAACTACAAGAACCTTTATATTATGTTACTTGATGTAACATAATAAGGTTCTTGTAGTTCGTCGAAAGGTAAATTGCGGTTTACGGTTTATGACGTATAAAAAAAAACTACTGACTAGATCTCGTTCAAACCAAAAATTGTTGGAAGTTTACATAGTAATGTACAACATATATTTTTTTTAGTATTATCATTCTCTTACTTTAGAAGTTAGAGGGGGGGGGACCAACTTTTTTCCACTTTGGAAGTGTCTCTCGCGCAAACAATTCAGTTTAGAAAAAAACGATATTAGAAACCTCAACATCATTTTTGAAGACCTATTCATAGATACCCCACACGTATGGGTTCGATGAAAAAAAAAATTTTGAGTTTCAGTTTCAAGTATGGGGACCCCCGAAATTCATAGTTTTTTTTTATTTTTATGTTAAAATCTTAATGCGGTTCACAGAATACATCTACTCGCCAAGTTTCATCAGTCTAGCTCTTACAGTTTCGGAGAAAAATGGCTGTGACATACGGACGGACAGACAGACAGACAGTCAGACAGACATGACGAATCTATAAGGGTTCCGTTTTTGCCATTTGGCTACGGAACCCTAAAAATGGTAGAGAAACTGGTATAGCACAAAATGCAGAAAAGATTTGAAAAGTGATCATGTGCCGTTTGGGTCGCTTTATGGGAACCGCAGTCGCCAGTTATACATTTTAACTTTTTTTTTTTAAATAAGGATTCTTATAAAAAGAAAAGAAGATTTTAATCAAACTCAAACTCAAACTCAATAATTTTTTATTCATTACGATGCAAGAATCACTTTGAAACGTCTTATAGCTAGGTGAGTCTAGGTGCCAGTTCCACGCGACCAAGCGTAGAAGAACAGGCAACAAACTACGTCTCGGTTCCTACTGTTTTTTTATATGATCCTTTTACAAATCAAAAATAGTCTAAAATAATAGCAGTGAAGTTCCAGTGTGGTGCCACTTCACTTAGTCAGACGTATGCAATGCAATAATACAAAAGCAAAAGTTTCAAAGACAGCACACGCTACGCTTCAAAGTTATACTATAGTATCTACACAGCATACATAAAAATAAGATACGAAATAGTAGGTACAGACATTGCAAATCGACATGTTAGCTTCCTATGGGTAGAGTGACCGGGACATTGGGCCACGCAGTTTTATCATTCATATAGCTATCTAGAGTATAGTACGCTTTCTTTATTAAATTATTCTTAACATAGGCTTTAAACTTCCGAATAGGAAGCTTAGTTGCATTTTCCGGAAGTTTATTATAAAAGCGTACAGTGTTCCCCATAAAAGACCCATTTACCTTCTGCAGGCGAAATTTGGGAATATAAAGTTTATTTTTATTTCTAGTGTTAATATTATGTGAATCACAATTTTTCTGAAAGCTACAGATGTGTTTGTGAGTGTACAATAAGTTTTCATATATATATTGTGAAATTACTGTGAGGATATTAATTTCCTTAAATCGCTCTCTCAATGAGTCTCGAGATTTCATTTTATATATGGCACGTATGGCCCTTTTTTGTAAAACAAATATAGTTTGAATATCAGCTGCTTTCCCCCAGAGAAGGATACCGTAAGACATAACACTATGGAAGTAGCTGAAATAAACTAGCCTAGCTGTAGCTTCATCAGTAAGCCATCTTATAGTCCGAACTGCATATGCAGCCGAACTTAGTCTAGCTGCAAGTGCTTTGATTTGTGGCCCCCACTGCAATTTTTTGTCAATATTAAGTCCTAAGAAAATAGTAGAATCTACAAGGTTAAGTGACTCTCCATTAAGTATAATATTAGTTGGCCGGAGAGTCACATTTGGTAAGATAAATTTAATACACTTGGTTTTCTTAGCATTCAGTAAAAGATTATTAACGTTAAACCAGTTAAGTATTTGCGACAGAGATGCGTTAACGTCATCGTAATTAGTCTTCAATCTATCGACTTTAAAAATTAATGAGGTATCGTCAGCAAATAGTACTATTTCACATAGTTTTTTAACCAAAAAAGGGAGGTCATTTACGTACACTAGAAACAAGAAAGGACCTAATATCGAACCTTGTGGCACCCCCATGTCAATAATAGACCCAGAAGATCTCTCACCGCCCACATCAACTTTAAGGACTCTATCAGTCAAGTATGATTGTATTAGGTCAATATAGCGATTTAGAATGCCGTAATGTTTAAGTTTAGATATTAATGTAGCATGATTTACACAGTCAAAAGCTTTGGAAAGATCGCAGAATACCCCAATCGCGTCTTGCGAGTTTTCCCAGGCATCATATATGTGCTTTAAGAGTAGAATACCGGCATCAGTCGTTGATCGACCTTTCGTAAATCCAAACTGGTGGCTATGAAGTATCCCATTTAGGTTAAAATGTGATAACAACTGAGTAAGAATAACTTTCTCAAAGATTTTACTTAGCGTGGGCAATACTGAGATAGGTCTATAGTTAGCAGGGTCACTTGCATTTCCAGATTTGAACAGGGGAATGAGCTTACTAGGTTTCATTAAATCAGGAAAAACACCCTCATCAACACACCTATTAAAAATATACGCTAGGCATGGTGCAATATCAGTTATAATAGCGCTGAGTAATTTTGTAGACATTCCCCATAAATCTTCAGTATTTTTAATGTTTAATGATTTAAATGTCTTCACGATTTTGTCAGCATTAATGTATTTAAAACTAAAGATATTATTACATTTTTTAACACTAGACTCTAACAATGCCATCGCACCAGATGCCGAGGAATTTAAAGATGATGTCACTACTTTAGGGATACTGGAAAAGAAACTATCAAACGCGTTGGCTACTTCAAAATTATTTGTCAAAAGATTATTGTTTACTTTCAAATGAATTTTTTTATTACGGAGTTTTGATTTGCCAGTCTCATTATTGACTATTTTCCAGGTAGCTTTAATTTTATTTGTGGATTTTTCAATTTTTCTTTTGATATGCAATGATTTTGCTGCGTGACAAGCTCTTTTAAATGCTTTAGAGTAGTTTTTAATATGTAAAATAAATGCTGGGTCATTAAGCATTGATTCCCTAGCAGCATATAGCTCATATAATGTATTCCTACTTTTGTAAATACCTAGGGTGGCCCAGTCAGCGAACGCGACACTAATACTAGCTTTACATGTTTTAAGTTTAAAGGTATCCTTATGTTCTTCATTGATTAAATTTGACAAGTTGGTGAAAAGGTCATTCGGGTCAGTCAGACAAGGCATGAGGGACTTTCAGTTCAATATTGGTTTGAAACTTTTTAATACGGCTCTCTGTGATAGGCCGGTGGGTGAAAATCTCGTGTTTATCTATAATTTTATAAGCAAATCTAGCGCTATGACCGTAGTGATCTGAACTAAAATGCCTAACTACCGATTTACTAACTGGCTCATGACTGCTAAAAATATTGTCAAGACAGGTGGCTGTTGTTAGTGTCACCCTTGTTGGATCTTGAAACAAGCAGTGTAGGTCAAAACATTTAAACAAATTTAACAGCCTCTCAGAAAGAGGGTGAACCGGGATATCTACATTAAAATCTCCACAGATTATTACGGTTTTATTACAGTTAAAGATTTTACGCAGTACATCTTCCATAGTGGATTCATACAAGGTGAAATCCGCGTCTGGGGGACGGTAAACGCTCACAACTATGTGCCGCTCCAATAATAATATAATATAATAAAGTAATCTATTTCTTTAACTCGGCGCTTGACTTTTTTCTCGGAAAGTAATTATTGCACAAGGATTATCATAATAATCATAATATTTATTGGGGTTACTTGATGTGCGGACTGGTTTCTGCAAGTAGGCCTATATAGGGCCGTTTTTGCATGACACTTGACACATGTTGTTAGAACACTTTTAGGTTCTACGACACACCGGTTTCCTCACGATGTTTTCCTTCACCGTTTGTGAGTACTTGGTAGCGGAAAGGTTCTTACATTTTAGTTGTATTTCCGTTTTATTCTGTACTTCAGTAAATATTATTTTATCCTAGAACATATCTGTAGTAAAACCATTTATCTAAATATATAAAACTCTTACGTTACTGACTGACTGACTGACAATCAACGCTCAGCCTAAACCGTAAGTCCTAGAAGTATTAAACTTGGAGGGTATGTTTCTTTTATAGCATAAGGGTGCACTAAGAAAGGAAATTGGAAAATGATTTCCCTAAGCGGAGAAAAAGAGGAAAAACTTTTAAAAGAAAAATCAACGGGGCGTAACGGCAAAGGGGCGAGCGAAGCCTCGGCCATCCGCTAGTTCTTGATATTTTTTTAAAAAATAAATTCTTACATTGCAGGTACTTGGAGACTTATACCTACAGTTTGAAGGGAGAAGGTTCTTCAATTTAATTGATGTAATGTCATCCAGTACTGATTCCATGCACATGTTTTTGGCAAGAGATAAAGAAGTGTACATTCAAAGTAAGTTTGGAAACTGCACTAACAATATTTTATTAGTAAATAAGAACAAAGTAGGATGTCGTACCTATAGCATCTCTAAAATAAATCTATATTCAACTTTACAGCAGTAAAGCTGCTTGCTTACTTGCGTAAAGAATTATTAAGAGTTTGATACTAACAAGGAACAGCGATCACATATATTGTTGCCATCATACTTGGTACCTACTTGGTGAGCGGACTGGTTTCCGCAAGGAGGCCGCAGGCCGGCCCTTTTTTGCGTGACGGGTGGTGGTGTTGCTAATTCAACCACCCGATGTCCTCCAGGAAGGCCAGCAGCTCACGGTTTCGGGCGCATGCCTCCCTAGGCGTCTTTGGTGCTCCAAGATGTTGCTCTCGTTGAGGCGCCTCTTGGATGATGGCCATTGTTGCCATCATTTATCGACCACTATCTTTTTATTACGTCAACATTCAGTCTTGTTGCAATCGTTCCTTGTTTCAATTCATTTTTAATTGCAATTGAATAATGTCAAAACTGACAGCTCCAACTATGTTTTGTTTGATTACCCCACACGATCTTAGCAAATGAAGATAAACAAAATTAAATTTAATTTTTCAGATTTATCAACATTCTATTCAAACAGAAGACAGCACCGTGCCTGTTTGCTGAAGCCTGATTTACCAGTAAAGAATCTGCCAACCATGACCACTACGACATCTTTACTCCAATACAACGCCATCTGTGATAGCGTAGAACCTTTCGACACTCAAGAGTCTGAATCATGCTCGGAAGGTGACAGTAGCGTCTCTTACGTTGAAAATGTAATGGATTCCCCAAAAAGAAAACTAAAACTCACACCATCAGAAATTGAAAAATACTCAAAGGAATATATAACAGTCGGGGGCCGAGAGTACAATGTTCTGAATGTTTTAGTGAATAAAGCGCGGGATCTTTACATGTGCGAGAAATATAAAGATGCCAAGTCTGTTGGTCGGGCGAACACTAGGATTAGAAAATAAGCAGTCATTGAGCTTAGCAGACCTTTATGTCACTTCACTTCTTCTTTTTTGGCTGCTGCGCCTAGTTGTCACAATTCTGCCAGTGTTGCCATCTCCATGTGTTAAAAAGTATTCAGTATTGTAAAAGTGGTTCTCGCTGATGTTGCAATTCGTTGTCTGAAGTAGAAATATTCTAAGTAAGTGTAGAACTCTGTGAATATGTTTTATGAGTTGCGCTCACTTTTTGCGAACGCGTTTTCCGAATGTTTGCATCGATGTTTCGTCACGAGGGGTTCTAAATATGTCCGCTAGGGGTGCTTATCCTACATTATAGAACCCACTCGGAAAATGGGCTGTTATTTATTTACTAGGAATGTACTATTTAAAATATTTTTGTTTTGTAACAAATTATTCCTATTCTAGTATTTTTTTCTTGTATGTAGTTGTAGATAAAGGTTTTATGGCAAACTGAATGTATACCAAAAGTAAATGGCCTTTCCCAATATTCAATTTATCTCTGGGGCCTAATTCTCGGGCCGATCTCAATCATTTTGCAATTTTATTTTATTGCTTCTTTCGAAGAGAGAATGGCAGATTTCCTTGAGTAATTCATCAACGACCTCATCGTAGAAGCTTCGACAGCTACGATATACGGAAAACGTAGAAAAAGTGCGGGGTTGTGCAATGCCAAAAATAAAATAATCGCTTAGAAAATCTCGGTCGGCCCGAGAATTAGGCCCCTGGTTTTGCTCTACTGCGGTAGAAAGTGACAGTTTATCTGACATTAAATCTCAGATAGGCAGCTTTGCTATCTTCGGCAGGGCAAAAACTAGAGATGGATTGAATATTGGGAACTGCCGTTAGTGAACTAAGGGCTCATTTTTCAATCTACAGATTTTATCCGTCTGATAAATATATATCTATCGCTTTTTTAGGCTACCTAGACGTTCTGCTATACCGACCATCTGATAGTTGGACGTTTTGCTAATTAGTCTTACTGCTCATTAGACCTTTTGCTCTTTCGGACCTTTTGCTACTTAGACCTTTTGATAAGGAGGCACATTTTTAACAGAGTTCAAAGAAAAAAAGACGAGTTTCTCAATTCGGTTGTATTTTTTTTATAATTTGTTATCGCATACGTATTCAGCGCGGAGAACCGACAATCGTTGGGAATAAAGGTTCTTGAATGGCGACCACGAACCGGAAGACGAAACGTAGGGCGCCCACCAATGTCGGCGCCCAGATGGACCGACGACATTGTTATTAAGATCGTGGGAAGTCGATGGAAAGGGCTCAGAAACGTTCTTCCTGGAAATGTGTGGGAGAGGCCTATGTCCAGCATTGTCAACTTCTTCAGGCTGATAATGATGATGAACATCGTCATGTCATGCCTAATTAAAAAAAAATAGTACTTGGACGGTTATACTTTCGGATTGGCATAGAAATTTCATCAAAATTGGTCCAGTTTGGCCATGAAGTCAGTTTCTTATTTTTTTTATTCCACGGATAGAGTTAGTCAGTAGATAGAAAAATCAGCCTTAAACCACATTGGTAGTAGAATTTAAATATAAAAGAACTGATTAATTTATATTTTGTTATTACGTTAATCATAGATATTTCTAATCATATAAAGAAGCTTTCCTTTGTTATTGAACGTAAAAAAATCTAAGAGAGGTTGTCGATGTTTGTTAATAAAACAATAAAGATGTATTCTTAATTTTTATTTTATATACAAATATAAATTCTTCCCTTAGGTAAATAAACTTAATTAAATCTTAAATTAATCTGTACATTGTCACTGTACGAGGGAATACGGCAGTGTGTGTAGATCCCGATAATGTCTTGGTGTAAGACGTACCTACACTTCTCGGATATTGCAATGGCACGTCCTCAAAGCCATTCGTGTAGCGGATTTGTGACAAAAATCACTTCAAAACGAATGCTACACTACAATAACCGAAAGTTGTAAGCTAAAGCCAGAAATACGGACAATAAATATTGTTAATAAACGATGGCTTAAGGTAACTGTTACTGAACACATCGTCACCGTGGACGATCGTATTCCTTATGCTGGAAATATACTTAAAGGCCAAGTCACCCTGCTCATTACCTGTTTCGAGATTTGTTCTGTAAGAGTCCTACATAACATAGCAGCTTTGTTATTTCCAACAATTTAAAGAAAGAACAACGCTGCCTAAATAACAAATTTCAAATCGGCTATGATAGAGTGTTGATAAACGTGCATGTCAGAACACCTATGTTCGAGACCCAACACGTTTACGCTCGGCATAAGTTTGTTTCCGCCATAAGTCTATAGATTAGTAATTATTTGATCATAGTCTGAGTCCTGGGTTGGTGCTACCGATGTAGTTAAGAAGCTCATCAGAGTCCTCGCAGATGACCGGTTTCTCGTGATAGCAAGCTACGTCGTGCCAGGCGATCCCGTCGTTGTAAACGTTGTTCAAGACGCTAAGGCATGATTCAGAAGTTTCGTTGATGTCGAATTCCGCATTGTCGGGCTGACGCAGCTTCTTGTGGCCGGTTCGAGACCAGGGGTTGTAGCCCCAACCGTTGGGAATCTGTAAATGGAAGTGATATTAAAGCTATTTAACTATTTAGTTAAATGATCCACCCCGGCTGCGCCAGAAGTCCCCGCATCTAGCGAATACTGCGTTGAAAGTCTTAGGGATTCATCTTATTATGCCATCCTGTAAACCGTGATGAAGTCTTTCAGCTTCTCGCCTAATTTCATCACAGCAAGTTATTTTTGTCTTTGTTTGAAACCAGCCGGAACCATATCTCTGGTTCCTGGTTCAACCACAATTTTATAACAAAGCACGATTTCATTGTACTTTAGGTACCTACTTTGCCTACCGTTAGGCCTATTTCATACTTTCCATTGAGATGCAAATTTACACTTTCGCGTATTGTCGCTTTGCTAAGCAACTATGTAGGTAATAGGCTAACCATTGTGTACAACATAGACTGTATACGTAATTCAAGAGATGCGCTGCTGTAGCATTTTTTTATGCTTTGGTCAAACCCTTCGCTCAGAGTGTCACTGACGGACTGATGGGGCTAGAATGTCGATTTCGTACGATAGCATGTAGGTACCTATGTGTACGTCTCTCCATCCTTCTTTGTCTACTTCTCCGATAGGAAGTGTGGACTTACGGCGTTAGTGGGTGAAAGCTTTTCGCGGTTAGCAGACCAGAACCACCCAAGGATGTTCTTAGGCTCAAGGTCCTTGCGCGATTCGCAACCTTTGAAGTCGCAGAGACGGCCAGAAGTCCAAATGTAAGGCACATCATCTGTTAACAAATAAGAAAGTTTGAGAAATGCCTGAGGGTAACATCTTCACAGACCTCTTCAATAGTTTCAGATGTCAGCTCAGTCAGTACCTATATCGAAGTTATTTTTAGGGCAGGGCAATTTATACTCACTCTGCTGAATAAGCTTGAAGATTAGATTGTTCTCTTCCTGGGTCTCCATCGAGACGAGGTCCATGCAATACTCTCGGCAGATGTTACGTCCGTCTAGCCAGTCAAACTTCTTGTTGGCCAGGGCAGGAACGTGCCCGGTGTAGAAGTAGTGATGCCCTCGGTAGAAGAACTCTTTGGGTCCTAGAACAATAAGAAAACACCTTGAAACATTGAAGGTGAGGCTTGACGCCTGACCTCACACCGCTGCATACAGTGTGATGAATAACAATAAATACCTACTTCGCTCGTGTGTTAGGTAAACCAACTCGTTAGCACAATAAAAATAACGACAATCGTCAAGTCCCACAGGTCGTGTACCCACCGAATTTACCACGGTCATGACATTGAAGCTCCCTACGAACAATAACATAATAATAGAAGTCTCGTGTCGCATTTCGCAATAGAAGACACGACTCTTACATAACGAAACCCACGTACCAACAATATTTTCTTCTAAAATATGATGTGGACAACCCATCCACGTCAAATATCTACTTATTGGTAAGTAGGTAAGCTCAAAATTCCTTGCAGTTTACTTTTCAACTTTACCTACCCAATAATGTAGGTTTAGGTAAAAGCTAAAATTAGGCTAGGTATACGAATGTTCTGCACCTAATATTTACAATGACTCTTAATATTTGTTTTCTTCTGACTTAACCTATACCTGCGTGTGAAATGGTCTTACTCGGAGATGTTGCAACTAGTGGTTGGCGGCGACGACCGGCCCAGTCCCAAGATGTGTCGGTCACGCGGCGCGAGAACTGGGCCAAGGCAAGGATGTTCTAGCCTAGTATACCGGATGTGAGAAACCATGCTCAATCCATTACGTTAACAACCCCCGCATTCACTGGAGGAGAAGAACCGAAGACCGGGCTCAGTGGGGCGTCTTGGGAGAGACCTACCTCCAGTCCTGCGTCCAGTAGATTGATATAGATTGATGATGATGATGAAAAATCTCGTCAATCACGCTACACGCTAGAGAACTTTACATCAGGTATTAATAAAAAAAATAGCATAGGAAACGTCTTTAAATCTGTAATACAGCCTCAGGCGTGAGAACATACATAGGTACTGGCATTGCGCTGCGCTCTTAATTTTTTAACAGAAAATTAATTAAACGATAGCGACTTAGGTTACTTTAAGATTTGTATTGAATGAACTACAACACAAAGACGCATGGTGCAGTTACACATATATGGGGTCGAAGCCTTAAGGTTCACACGGGCTGGTGTAACAATTATATTGAGCAGACCTTGCGTAGTGACAGACAGACGAACGTGCGATTGTTTGCAAACGATATGCCACCATTTGATTTAAAGTATGTAAGGTGGTATGTGTGTACCAGCATAAGTAGGTCTTAGGAAGTTTGCGAAACAATGGGTAATCGCGAAACAATTCTTGGCAATCAAACGTAGGCTAAGTGCATAATGTTTTTATTATTCGAAATAAAACTTCGACACAATGGCTGATGAATTTACAAAAACGTGAGCAGGGTAGGCATCCAAAAATCTATAAAACGATACATACCCATATTATCAACTATCAAAAAAAAACCGAATAAAGAAAATGCATCCGCCATCTTGGATTCAAAAATGAATGGGTAATTCTCAATTAGCGCACCCAACCTACGATACCCAATTATCAATTATACAAGGAACTTAGACAATCCGAAAGTCTTCACTTCAGTGTAGGTACCTACCTTAGGTATAGTAAGTACCATTGCTTGCATCAAGCGCCAAGGTTTTCACTGTCTACGTTGAATCTACCTCGAAGCTACCAATAACTTACATTACAATAATTTAATAGCAAGCTACTAGATGGTAGAACTGAAAGGCGAGTTATTTGTTTGAAGGCTGGATTTCAAAATTATCTTTTATTTTGATAGTAGGTAATTGGCTAGGTATTTATTTACATTTCATAAACATTAATGGACGATGTTTTACGATAACAATGGCATTGGTATGCAGAACCTTACCACACCATTTTAGTCTGTAGGTACCTACTTACCTACCTTGCTACTTGCTAGTTTGTTGGTAACTATTTATTTTGGCGAATGTAGGCTTAGTTTATTGCCCATGAGATTTTTTAGTCGTATGCATGCTCCAGAAAGGATTCAATCTTTGATACTGAATAAGGCAAAACTATACACTGAATACAGTTCGAACTCTGTTCATCCTTTTATCACGGAAAACAATCATCTAATACGCATTACGACGCCATTTTCCTTATATCCCGTCTAGTGATGCGTCTCGTTGCAGCAGTAGTGATGTCTTATTCCCAAAACCAGCTAACAATGTTCCATTCTCATACTTTCAAAACTGGACATACCTATTCGGAGGTAAATGTTCTAGAAGGGTCATCAAAAGAATTCATATTTATTTATGGTAACAAGGCAATAAAGACCGCTTTAATTATATTATTATTAAATTTATTGGCACGTGATTTTGTCTTCGTAAATAGTTAATTTCGATGCGTCCTAAAACCGGTCTTAGTTGAAACCACCAAGATATTTATATTGACCATATTAGCATAATGTATTTTCCAAATTGTATCTATTTCAAACATCAATATCGATGATTTCAAATATGTTTGTTTGCAATACAAAATGCTCGATGCAACTGTATTGTGTCTCGTACGCATAAACAACTATCCCCTCATTCATAAAAAGGACACTTTTTAACGACTCGTTAAAAGTCTGTTGCTACTCTGTTCATATTCATATTCATATTCATTTATTCATTGTTTCATGTGTATTATAGGTCTTAGGGGGTAATAATGTCCAGAACATGAGCCCCGCTGGGGCATTACAATGGCCTTACGGCAAATTAAATTAAATTAGGTAAATCTAAGTAACAAACTTCTTATTTATAGAATCTAACTTAACAATAAATCTTATCACTACCTACCGACTTGAAAAATATAGATAGCCCAGCCCTAATGTTTTCAAAACTAGACTTACTAGTATGTTGTTGAAAGGGTGTTTCTACAGCATTAATGAATTCTTGACGTGTGTTAATTTAGAATAGTATAGGTACGTAAATTATTTTTTAAATGTCATTTCAATTATATTTAGTATAAGTCATATTCGAATACGATTTTTAATTGTTTAATGAATAAATAAACTGAAACTGAAACTATTATATCTATGTATGACAATTCAGTAATACAAATGTCAAAAATAGTAACAATCCTCACATAATCTTCACCTTCTGTTACTTTCATATCATGTAAACAAACGGAGATGGAAACAGACCGGTCTGCTAAAATTAATGTCTGTTATAGAACCAACGAATATAACTAGTCTTTCAAAGCTGGCCCCATAAACAACGCCCCGGGTGGCCGTGAGCCAAATGCGATCAACTCATCACAAAACTTATTAATTCAAAAGACATCATTAATGTTACGTATAAGTTACTTAATTACCTTGTAAATAGGTCTTGTTTAGCCACAGAATGGTGACTAAGACTAAGAATGTGTGCACAACATGAAGATGTCCATTTTAGTACGTGCGTGACACGATTTTACCTACCTATATTTGTATACAGTATACACTGATCCTGTAATTGTCTACAGATGTTATGTTTTTTATTAACTTTATAGTGTTTACTACACTTAAGGAAATCACAAAGATTTTTATAATGTCCCAAAAGTTAAGAGCCGAGCGGGATTTGAACCCGCGACCTTCCCCTCGGTACGGGGCTGCGCTGACCACTGCGCCATCGGATCCTAATCACACTCGACGAATAACTCTTAGGGACTGTTCGGCACTAACGCGACCGTGGCTCCATCTACAGTTTTGACGTTATAGTCAACTAGATGTTATGTTACGGTACATTCGGTTATAGATTCTCCATGTAGTTTCGTACCTATTGTAAACAGATCTATAAGAATTTAAGATTCAAATTCAAAAATCGTTTATCCAGTTGTATCACAACACTTTTGGGAGTCTAGGTTCGGCAGTAGTTCCACGTGATTAAATTGCATAAGTTATTCGTTTTAACTTAAATTATATGTATAAGAGTCATTAATTTTCGAACTCTGACATAATAATATCAAGTCAAGATTCACCGAAATATCAGAGCACATTGTGTAGGATATGTAATATTTCGTCGAGCAGGATGTGCGCCAATTTTGTATACTTAGAATTTTATTATTACTTAACATTTTTTACAAGGTGCGTACCTTGTAAAAAAGGTTAAGTAATGAATGAATCAATGAAACGCTGTCAAATTTGACAGTGTTTCACTGATCGCTATCGCCAGCGACCTAGGTGTGCGCAGACCTTTGCTTTATTGAGAATAATCTTAATTTTTGCCAGTTTGTTAGTTCATCTGACAGTTATTTAAATACTTCAATACGTCTTCAATATGTATTTTGAAACTGTTTGAAACAGAAAGTTTATACACGTTAGCTTATAACAGTTCTACACAGATTCTTATAGTACGCGCCACGATAACAATAACCTCTTATGTCCCGTTTCTTTAATAGTTCTTCAACAAGAGATCTTTTGACTTTTAAACTTACTATCAAATTACAGGCAATTTGGCATTCAAATTGAGCTAACAAATACCTAAGATGGCCGCATAATGATCCTAATGAACGTTGATTACCCTAACCTATCATTATGGCTAACTTCGCTAAGATTATGTTGTTTTAAAGGTTGCTACGAAACAGCTTGTGTAGATCGAACCTGTAGCTTAAAATAACGCTTTGGAACCTTGTACGAATATTTTTTGTTTTCATTTTAATTTTTTGCTAGTTTGTGAAGGATTTTTTACTAATAAGGTGCCAACTAGTATTTTTTCTAATAGTAATGTGTGTTGTGAAGGGGTGTGTTTGTTTGTTCTAATTCTTCGAGTAAAGAAATTTGAATTAAACTTGGAATACGCATAGCTTATGACGTGGATTAACGGGATTAAAGGGTTTTATCCAGTAAAGTACTATTACTACTACTACTAGTAGTAATACTTAGTAGGTACTATAATGATAAATAAGTTTAATACGTAATTACTGTCTGTTTGTTTTTATTCAGACACGTTTTACTCGCAGTTTAAAACTTTTGTTTATAGTAACTAATGTTAAGCAAGCAAGTGGTAAACAAACATGAAACAACGGTTTTCTTATCAATAAAATGTACGAAGACTGCCACAGAATATTACCAAGTAAGTTCATTGAGCGTCCTCGAACGTCCGCGACCTTGCATCGGGTCAATGACACGCGGAAGCTCTCACTTTCTTCCTAACCCGGTTACGCTAGGTACCTACCTACCTACTTATTTTGTTATGTGCGGTTCGAAATATTTATTACATCATGGAGCTTGAACTTTTATGTATAATGTTTTGAAGCTACCTAATCTCGTTTGTAAGTAGCGTGCGTCTAAATGTTTTCCTATTTGAAATTAGTACGTGTTTTGAATTGCGTTTGATATTTGTCTAAGGCACGTTTCTTAGCGGAAACCAAGCTAGAATCTATGCAGATTTACAACTTTTATTTGCACGTCAACCACCCATCCTCAATCAATTACAATAAACCTATAACGTCATGGCCAGCATTATTTATGTAGTTCCTGGAGCGTCGATGTTACGATAGTGTATTATGACACATAATAATGGTACAAGAATAAAATATAAATCTATTAAATAAAGAATAGTTTTATTTTAAAAGATTTGTAGCATCGTTTATAAGGACCAGCTAATAAATTATTTGAAACCGGAGCAGTCAAACTTGTTTTAGCAAATGTTTCGAGCACATATTTGAATGTATGGACATTCAAATATAACAATAATAATATGTATTTTTAACGATGGCTTTAAAAATATATTTCTACCAATTTATCACACTATTTTTCTTTTTTTAAGTTTGAATTTAAAATAAACTGTTCATATTCATGATGGTCTTATATCAGTTATTTAGCTTAGTAGGCTGCTAAGTCTGTTGCTATCTCTATTTAGTTTGGTTGACATGAAAATTCCCTAAAAGTCGGGAACCGCTAATAAGTGTCAAGCATTATGATAAAGGAGAAAATGTGTTCATACCTAATTTAAAAAAAAGATTAATTATGTCTGAGCAGCAAGTAATTATGTTCGACTCTGATCTTCAAGTAAATATTAGAGATATTCAGAGAATAAGCATGTACGTAATTATTTCTAGTCGAAAAAAATGCTTGCTACGGCTACTGCTACGAGGTTCTACGCCGTCGTAGACACTAAAATAATACCTTGTAAACGAATAAAAATCCACTAGATTGCAATTATTTCATAGAATACTCACTGCTAGCGCATTTCTTAGGGTCTGGTAGCGAGAGGAACCTGCCAGGTTTCTGCGCGACGGCCAGCGTCGCGAGCACTGCCACGCATGCCACCACCAACCACGTCTGCATCTGTGGGCACACAAAATAACACATAAATTTTTGTTCAAACGGGTTAAAGGTATAAGCTAGTGGTCAATTTTCTATAGTCGTCCGTATTTCCGGAAATTTCAAGTCAAGAGTGAACAATTGTATTTGAGCGTGCCTAGGCTGGATGTCCAATTTTCTTTACGTGTTATGGCAGCCAAACGTCAAAACTTTTTTATTTTTGTAACAATAAAAAGAACTCAGGCCGTCTGAAGCCTGAGTCTGGAGTATTTTTCATATACACACCACCTCCTGTACTACAGAAGCTACTGTTATTTTTATTACTTTTGAAGACGGTATGTTGCTAAGCATTTTATTGGTTTTATCATAATTCTCGGAACATAACCAAACGAATACAGCAGGCATATAGTAAATAAACGATATGTACTCATAATAAATCATAAATCATAGTAAATATCACGTTTAATGTATTACAGTGACGAAAGCTTGTATCATCAAGCATTTGCAATGTTAATGCGCTTCCAAGTAAATGGCAGCCTCACCTACCGGCTTACCACATTAATTTATTACATAAACAAAAACATGGCTCCATAACTCAGATAATACCAACTTAACAATAACATGCATTTAATGAAGACATTGCGAATTTAAGTAATTATAGATAGTTTACAAATCACCAACAAAAAATCTGCTGTGCCATTAAATCAAAGTGTTCGTTCTAGAAGAGTAGGCGCATAAAGATTTCGAAAAAATGTCCTAATATGATATTTACGTGTAGGTGCGAATACTTTGAGTCTGGTTTTGCGTAAAATGAAATCAGACTAAGCTTCGAAATAAGTCGTTTCAAACTGACATAATCTAATAGGTCACTTAAACTACATAGGTGAGGATTGCACCGCGTGCTTAATATCTCATTTCGAAAAATGAATAACTTGATTAGCATGATAATAACACACGAAGGCATTTGACCATGCAATCGGTTAGCAGTCCTATCTTCCAAGGTGCTTATCTTTTTAAGGAGATGACGAATCGACTAGTTTATCGATCAATCGAATAAAGCTATGAATCTAGAGAACAGAAATCATCCTTGTCGTTCTCCAGGCAGTATGTCAAGTCAATATCATGTAACAGCTGATATGCTGCAAGGTATGTACTGTGCATACAAGTACCTGCATTTGCATATTGTGACGTCATCGACTGCCGAAAATACAGTTCGATTGTTGGTGGCTGTTGGTCAACTGGCGCCGCCCTGCCTTGTTGCACAACACAACTGTTACTGAACCCCTCGAGCGATATACTCATGTAACAGGCGAAAAACCCACCTGACTCGACTGACAACCATAACGGAGCCACCGACTTATGGTATAGAATACTCTTGCTTTTAGCCGTCAAACCAAATATTACGAGTACTCGTCATCCATAAGTATGAATACAAACATGTGTGAGCTAATAGAATAGCAAACAGATTCAAAAAAAGCAGGAAAAAGAAGGGTTCCGTAGCAACAAGTAACATAATATAAAAGTTCTTGTAGTTCGTCGAAAGGTACTGGTATAAAGGTTGTTTATGACGTATAAAAAAAAAACTACTCGCTAGATCTCGTTCAAACCAAATATCGTTGAAAGTTTGCATAGTAATGTCACAGATAAGATAATACTATACTAGTAATGTACATCATATATTTTTTTTAGATTTATCATTCTCTTATTTTAGAAGTTAGAAGGGGGGACCAACTTTTTACCACTTTGGAAGTGTCTCTCGCGCAAACTATTCAGTTTAAAAAAAAACGGTATCAGAAACCTCAACATCATTTTTGAAGACCTATTCATAAATACCCCACACGTACGGGTTTGATGCAAAAAAAAATTGAGTTTCAGTTTCAAGTATTTTGACCCCCCAAATTTTTTGTTTTTTTTTCTATTTTTGTGTCAAAATATTGATGCGGCAGTCTAGCTTTTATAGTTTCGGAGAAAAATGGCTGTGACATACACGGACAGACAGATAGACATGACGAATCTATCCGTTTTTGCCATTTGGCTACGGAACCCTAAAAAGAAGTGCTTTGTAGAATAAAAAAAATAAGCAGAGTCAAAGTTAAAAACCGTAAGGTTAAGTCATATGAAACGTTTGGAGCTAGTTAATTGTAGGAGCAAATTACTTTAGCTTAGCTTTCAGAGCTAAGATATACCCGGAAATAGGTGTGATGTCAGGTTAAATCGTGCAGCAGATGGTCCTATTTACAATACTGCCTTGACAGGTAGCGTTCCTCATGTATGGATTTTTCAACCTACGCACAATCAGTAAAAAATATGGCTAATTACAAACATGTGTTTCACCAAATTAGATGATGATAGAACCACGCGTAACTGAAAAGATGTCATCAGTACTTTTGGTAAGTATTCTTTTACAAAGTTTTTTTAAACGATACGTCTAAATTAGATCGAATAAGGACTCCAATCACTAGAATCTAGATCGATACTTGAAATAGCTTGATAGTACTAAGATAAATACCTTGATAAAACATTTATAGGTTGAACGAGGAAGCACTCTATTAAAGACATCATGTCATCACGACCACTATGCAAGATGAGACGTCGTGCGCTCATAGGGCTGCATTTAATTAACTTCCTGCGCCTAATATAGCGTTATAGACCGTAAATTAATTAGCGGAAACTATTAAAGATATAATGGTAGAAAATGCATTTATCCGCGGTATTCAGATTTCATAACGGCAGGCATGTCTATCTGAAGGCTTTTAACGAGATGTATTGTTGTGAATTAGTAAATGTTACACTGAGTGGTAAAACAATGTGCTCGTCTCGATCATGAGTTCAATGGTATTCGCGAATCCGTGTCCCAATCGCGAATTCGGTGCGAGGCTTACAATGTATTTCCACGAGGTTTCGCAAGGCGGCCGAGGCCGGTCGTCCGTCAGCGCAGCGGCGCGGTCACGATCCCGCGCGGCATCGTGCTCGGGCACGACCAGCTAGTGCCTTGCCAAATACTATGACACCTTGCCTCAAACACCTACTCAGCATCCATCCAGAGTTGGATCTTAGATATTCATCTGTTTTTGGCTATATATTTCTAAACGCTGTGATCTGCGCGACGTTTGCTTATGCCAAAATTCATCGTGATCAAAGCGTTGGAGACAAACAAAAAACGTCACAATCCGAAGTATTCATGCATAAGGACCATCGCATCGGTGAGTATTCAACAAATAGAGCTAATGCACTTATGAATTCAAATACTGAATCCTGTTAGTCAGAAGCTGGTTCTTTGAAAAAGCGTTTTCCCGATCACAAAGCCTGCATGGCGTATTCATCCCCGATAGCTAAATTGCCAACACAAGGAGAAATAAGCACCATATTAGCAGGCTCCTAAGTAATGGCTAGCGAAAGCAGTAAGTATTATGTGAACAATAAATTAAGGTTCATTTGTATTCAAGCACCATTCTGAGTCCATCAGTAAATAAGCAGTGTTTCCGAATTCTCCATTTTCAAGTGAAATTTTATTAGCAGCTGTGTGATGTCTGGTTTGCTCTGTGACGATTATACTGTCGTAAACAGAAGCGCCTTATGTGTATTTATTTTATAAATATTGTGGACATTCCACGTAACTTATGTACTCTAGACCCAAACTAAGCAGAACTTTTTTTGTAAATATGTATATGCTTAGAATAGTTTAAGTTTTCTTAATTATTACAAACACTTTTCCGTATAATAGAATTAAATACGTTTAAGCCGTCGTGATAAAGTTTATTATTGATTATATGGCAGTTTGATTTTGTCCGGGGTTAAATAATGCTTAGACCGGAATATTCCTAATATCTGCCATTTTGGCATTGTTGGTAATTTGTCATGACAATACGAAATGTATTTGGTTGTACAAATATTTCTGTCGACGAATATACCTAGTACCAACACATAAAACAAACAAATAAAATTGTAAAGCTGAGTATGATCAAAACATAACCTATACATGTTATGGGGTATATATCTTTGCGGGTTAAACAAATACGGATATTAACAGATTTATTTATTTTCAACTTAAAGTATGTACTTACTTGAATTAAAACGAGCACCGTTTCCAAGCAAGCTATTTTCCTAAGCAACATAATATTGTTTTTATTTTATTGCATAACCTGATTTCCGACATTCCTAAAGTAACTCGAACCAAAAAATATGCACGTTTGAACTATTTCTTTCAACATCATTTACTTATTTGATGACCTATCTACGAAGATTCAGATTATTTCATTTAAGTTTAGGCTTTTTATGACTCAAAAAAGCTCATGACTCGGTAGGCATACTCTTGGATTTCCTTGTCTTTTTTTACATTATGCTCGTATAGACCATCCTTTGGCTACAATCACCTGACGGTAAGCGACGATGTAGCCGACGATGCATGAATGACGAAGCAGGATGATCTAGAAGACACCTATTCACTCTTGCCTTGAAGAGGCCTAGATTGTAGACGTCAGGAAATACTGCCGGCAATGAGTTCCATTCTCATTTATATCATAACGATTGGTCCGTGGTTTTTTTAATAAGCCTGATCAGAGGCCACCTCGTGACGCGCAGTGGCAATATGCAGCCTATACAGAATACTATGAATTACAACACAAAACATATGTAGCACATTTTAAAAGTCGCCATTGTTTCAAACGGAAGCAATTCAGGGACTTCAATCGCAATAAGACTTTATAATACGACCCCGGATTTCGTCACTTTACATAATTCACTGATGGCACAAGTTATTACTAAAGATGGCATTGTATTTTTCATTTTGCAAAACAAAAGCAAGTAGGTAGATAGGTAATGTCGTAATAAATAATGTCGGATCATAATTTAATATTTGACCATTTCGTGTTGCCGCGCGTTGATGTCTTTTGTATGAAGTCGAAAAAAATAGACGCGCATATTTTTTATTATTCTTTATTATTTGAATGCCACACCGTTTACTAAAATAGCATCAAAGCATGACATCCTGTTGTATTGTATTACATTATCACAAATAAGGAACTCTCAGTAATCATACGTTCAGCTAATTGGATGCGACAAGATCTCGCCGCAGAGCGCGAAAAGCTAACACAAGATTTTGTGTATTTATATATTTCTGCAATAACCAAGGTTCCTGTTTCGTGAGATCTATAAACTATCATTGAACAAAAACATAATAATAGCCGTAAGTATTGAATGTCGGTAGTCGGTGTGGGGTTCTACGAATAACAGATGGACTGCTAAGGAAATTCCAACGTGCCACTCCAACTTATTGAGCCGTATAAAGGCAATACAAAATCAAAAGCTTCAAAGCAGAATGATCATCAATTCACACCAAACATTTTGACACCTCTGGCTGTGAAACGCTGTCAAATATCGCTGTCAGATTTGAGATTTGACAGAAATATTTGACAGCGTTTCACTGATTGCTACCGCCAGCGAACTAGGTGTGCGCAGGCCTTTAGTGTGACAGAGGTAATCGCTTATCTTCAAGTGAGCCGTGACTTTACATCATTCAAAATAATGCAAAGAACTTATTTGTTTTTATAATAAGAAGCATGCATAAGTATACGGAACCATCAAATTGCGAGACCAAATCGCAGCTGTCTGTCATTATACCATAGCTAGAATATAATTATAGTTTAGCCTTGAACTGTTGCGCAACTTTCGACATTTTGTCCTACTGAGAAGACATCTATTGTCCATACATCGATATCAGTGTTGTGTTGCTCCTTTCGAAACTACACAGGTCATTACTACGAGTACTACCTACTTATAGGTAGGTACCTACATTATTGATGCAAAAGTTTGTTGCATCCGCAGAACTTATGTACTCGTATGTATCTGTGTTTTTTATACAACTAGCTGGAGGAAGCGCTTGGCCCACCTACTGCTAGGAGTAACCATTTGCCTATAGCAAAGCAATGCCTCGTAGGTCACGAACATGTCATTTAGATTTAATAATGTTATAGCAGCTGAAACTATTTACTTGAAATATTTAAAAGATTCTTTCTATTGCATAAAATGCAAAAATCTATGCTTGAGGCTCGACTCAAACCCAAGTATTGTTTCTGAATTCGGGCCTAAGTTCCAGCATTCGCGACACGCTTAAAAATGCGTTACGACCGGTCTTTCCTAAGGCAGCAAGGAGTTTAAAAAGCTTATGAAAAAATCCGACCGGAATGAAATTCACTTGTCAATTTCTATGATTGGTAGAGAGAAAGATTTGACATGAGTTTTATTCATATAAGTACTCCAGCAGTCAATTAGCAGGCAGCTATGTCTGTTGCCATCTCTTTTTGTTGATTGATCGCACAGAGCAGCAAACAAGCTTTTGCTTAGTGATCGAGTGAGCGAAGCGAACGATAAATAATACACCGTAGGGCACGTTCTTGATGTGTGTGACCTAATACACAATGCTTTGTTATAGGCGATGGTTTACCACTCAACATCTAGTGGGCTGTATGCTTGTTTCATAAGCAAGTTGTGTAAAAAAAAGAATTTAAATAAAACGCTTTTGTGTAAGCGTAGGTTGGCGGTCCTGCTCATGCCGGTCTGTATTACAAGAGCTTTTTCCAAAAGGGTGCTACCATGTAGATACGAGTAAGTAGCTACTCGTAGTAAGTAGTAATACAGATCTTGATCCTTCTAAAAAACACAAATATTTCTCTCTCATGGCCTATGATGTGGACTCGCGTCACAATTTAATTTATTATCATATTATGTGCGCAGGTTACAAGCATTAAATATCAGATTAAAAACTTGAATGCGGCAGGCAGTGACACATTGGGGTCGTATTTCAAAAGCGATTGGCCACGTGGTTTTGATCAGCACCAACTCATTTTTATCGAACTCAGATTCTCTTGAATTGCTTAATTTTTAACGTATCTTTTTAAATTGTTTGGTATATGAATTCGATATAGCAGGCTAGTCCATCAGCTTTTCCGCTCAAATAAGTCAATATTGAAAAAAAAGCCTGTGTACTCGTAATAATAAGACGAATAAAATAAATAAAATAAATATTGTGGACAATTCACACAACACTACCCAGCCCCAAACTAAGCAGAGCTTGTAATATGGGAACCGGATAGCTGATAATGTATAGGTACTACATCGTGCACAAAAATATTATTTTATTTAAATAACATTGATACTATAATCATAATATCGATTCCGCACGTAAAGCCATTATGTAAATCATTTATACACCGCGATATATTTACCGGTCAATAAATCAAAAACTGGTTTGACAGAAATTAGACTGAGCATCTACTTATCTACCTACTTGTTTGGATCTAAGGTATTTTTGTGTCACATGAGATATTTGAAAGTTCACATCTTTCAGTCATCTTGGTGGCCGTTGACCTTCACAGCGTAAAGATTTTGAAACACAAAACTTGTATTTGATCAACTAGTTTTATTACAATATTAATTTAAATCATGACATTGACATCGTATCACTTCGAGTAAGATTTTAAAATGTGAAGATGAGAGCCGCGAAAAGTGACACCACAGTGAACACCAGTCATTAGGATTCTAAAATTGTACATACAGCTTACGCTAATATTTAAATATCGATTCGTAGGTGTTTGATATGAATAAAACAAAAGCAAATAGCATCCATTAGGTCACCGGCCGAAAAGGCTAAATGATGAAACCGCCCCATAGAAAAGGGCTCTCCGTCATAATCTTCGCATCAAGTATGTTGCAACTGCGGCTTACTTGACATACATACAGAACACTTCGCTCGGTGATCCGCACCAGGCTCCGTGCGTACAAATTGGAAGGACGTTAAGCCAACTTAGCAATTTTTGTGTCAAGTTTGACGAGCAATCACATCCGAAATAATAACTTTGCGCAACTCAGTTAACTGCCAACTCGCTTTAATAACTAATTTATCATCAATACCTATTTTTATTTAAGTTCGAACGAAGAAGCTTTCAACTTAATTGGTTTTTCAATCACAATTAAAATCACTGCAATTCAAAACTATCACTATCACTCAAGATCGGTATTCCCGGAATGTCTCGGTTCATCCTGGCGTCCCTAGAATTCAAGTTCACTTACCTTTATTTGTTGATTTAAATAAATACACGGCGGGAAAAATCACAGAGTCACTGTTGTAATAGCGCGCGGCTGGTTTGGACGAAGGCTTTTATAGTAGCTGTAGCGGGGATGCGGGCGAGGCGGCGCGTGTTCGCATGGGGGGACTACATCGGCATGCACACGCGGACCAGGGACCTACAGCCTGCCAGTCCCCCACACCAGCTCCACTCTTCTCTTCTGATGAAATACACACCTCTCCAACCTCTTTAACCATTTCGCATAACGAAGAGGTGTTTGTCGAATTCTCAAGCTCGCTACTACGTAAGAGCCTAAAAGTGTGTAAACAAGATGCGAGGCATAACCGGTAATCCGTCATCAGTATGCCAATTTGTATACTCTAGTATTCTGGGATTAATCAGTATTAGATAAAGTCATAGTTTGAAAATTTTGGTTGAGAAGAAGGTTTTATGTAACTTTCGTAGGCCGTAGCGCCTGCTACGTAGTTCCACAGCAGGATAAAGAGGTTCTATAAGAATTAAATAAATAAATAAATGTTGTGGACAATCCACACAACACTATCTAGCCCCAAATTAAGCAGAACTTGTACTATGGGAATTAGATAGTTGTTTTGTAAATACATACCTACTTAGAATACAATATAACACCCAGACCGAGAACAAACATCTTCGTTCACCACACAAATATTTGTTTTCGGTGGGGATCGAACCCACGGCCTACGGCGCATAAGGCAGAGCTAGCTACCAACTGAGCTGAGAGGCCAGTCATTCTATTAACCATTACTTTTTATAAGATAATTCAATGGATATTTATAATAAATAAACAAGATTCCTATTACATGTAACTATTTGTGTAGCAATAATTGATAATCAGTATTCGTAACGACATAAAGTTATTGTTTAATTTTTAACCGACTTCCAATCAAAAAGGAGGAGGTTCTCAATTCGGTTGTATGTTTTTTTTTTTTTTTTTATTATTTTTTTTATTATTTTTTTTTTATTTTTTTTTTTAATGTTTGTTACCGCATAACTTCGTCATTTGTGAGCCGATTTGAAAAATTATTTTTTTATCTGAAAGGTACTGCTTCCAGATTGGTCCCATTTTAATTTTATTAAAATCGGTGTTGCCATTTTTTAAAAAATATTCTTTTTAATGTTTGTAACTGCATGCCTCCGTCATTTATGAACCGATTTAGAAAATTATTTTTTTATTTGGAAGGTTATTCTTACGTCCAGATTGTCCTAAACAAATTTGATTAAAATCGGTTTAGCCGTTTGACAATGAAGTCGGTTTCTCAAGTTTTTTAAACTTATAATTATATGTGCAAAAATTCCTTCGTCATTCAGAGAACAAGAACAAATACCGGAACAAATACTCACGTTACGTTAAACGTATTGGTACAGTCAGTGGCACTAAGATGTATGCAATTCTTACATTTAAAAATTCATATATCTTTTGTAACTTCTTGAAACTCTTTTTAGGGTTCCGTAGCCAAATGGCAAAAACGGAACCCTTATAGATTCGTCATGTCTGTCTGTCTGTCTGTCTGTCTGTCTGTCTGTCTGTCTGTCTGTCCGGACGTGTCACAGCCATTTTTCTCCGAAACCATAAGAGCTAAACTAATGAAACTTGGTGAGTAGATGTATTCTGTAAACCGCATTAAGGTTTTTACACAAAAATAGAAAAAAAACTATAAATTTTGGGGGTCCCCATACTTGAAACTGAAACTCAAAAAAATTTTTTTCATCGAACCCGTACGTGTGGGGTATCTATGGATAGGTCTTCGAAAATTATGTTGAGGTTTCTTATATCGTTTTTTTCTAAAACTATAAATTTTGGGGGTCCCCATACTTGAAACTGAAACTCAAAATTTTTTTTTTCTTAGAACCCATACGTGTGGGGTATCTATGGATAGGTCTTCAAAAATGATGTTGAGGTTTCTAATATCGTTTTTTTCTAAACTGAATAGTTTGCGCGAGAGACACTTCCAAAGTGGAAAAAAGTTGGTCCCCCCCCCTCTAACTTCTAAAATAAGAGAATGATAAATCTAAAAAAAATATATGTTGTACATTACTATGCAAACTTCCAACGATTTTTGGTTTGAACGAGATCTAGTCAGTAGTTTTTTTTTTATACGTCATAAATCGTAAACTGCAATTTACCTTTCGACGAACTACAAAAACCTTTATATTATGTTAATTGATGCTACGGAACCCTTCATGGGCGAGTCCGACTCGCACTTGGCTGCTTTTTTAAACTACAAAGCGTCAATAAACGCTTTAGAACATTGTAAGAAACTTTAATGAAAAAAAAAATATGGAATAAACTTAATGAATAATGAATGTGCAAAAAAGTAACAGCATGGCCAGGACCACCTTACAAAAGGAACAGAGGAAGACCTAAAGAGAGATGGATAGAAGAATTAAAGAAATTAGCGGGTGAAGACTGGATGGTCAAAGCGAAAGAGAGAGACGATTGGAACCAATTTGGAGAAGGCCTTTACGATGACCCCTCAACGAGAAGGGTCCTTAATAGTATATTTTATTTATATTTATTATTTTAATGGCGTGATATTATTGTTATTAATTATTATTGTATTAATTGAATTGAAAAATTAATAAATCCTTAGTAAACTATAAAATAATGAAAATGTATTAATGTAAATGAGGAAATAAAAGAGGCTGTATTATTAGTATTAAATTATTATTATCTTTTTTGAAACCACAGCATTACAATTAAACCATCACAGAACGAATGCTCACTCAAAAAAAAGCAGCCAAGTGCGAGTCGGACTCGCCCATGAAGGGTTCCGTAGCATCAATTAACTTATATAAAGGTTTTTGTAGTTCGTCGAAAGGTAAATTGCGGTTTACGATTTATGACGTATAAAAAAAAAACTACTGACTAGATCTCGTTCAAACCAAATATCGTTGGAAGTTTGCATAATAATGTACAACATATATTTTTTTTGGATTTATCATTCTCTTATTTTAGAAGTTAGAGGGGGGGGGACCAACTTTTTTCCACTTTGGAAGTGTCTCTCGCGCAAACTATTCAGTTTAGGAAAAAACGATATTAGAAACCTCAACATAATTTTTGAAGACCTATCCATAGATAACCCACACGTATGGGTTCGATGAAAAAAAAATTTTCAAGTTTCAGTTTCAAGTATGGGGACCCCCAAAATTTATAGTTTTTTTTCTATTTTTGTGTAAAAACCTTAATGCGGTTCACAGAATACATCTACTCACCAAGTTTCATTAGTCTAGCTCTTATGGTTTCGGAGAAAAATGGCTGTGACACGGCCGGACAGACAGACAGACAGACAGACAGACAGACAGACAGACAGACAGACATGACGAATCTATAAGGGTTCCGTTTTTGCCATTTGGCTACGGAACCCTAAAAATAATAATAAATGAACTCTCAGACTGTCACGGATATCATGATTATTTAGTTTTTCTGTCGAAAAATTTAAGTACACAATGCTAGTGCTCTCAAACGGTGAAGGAAAACATCGTGAGGAAACCCGTGGCTTAGTCAGCTCCGCACGTATTGACCATGTCTTTCCTGTGGATTAGGCCGACTAAGCTGTCAGGATGGTATAGGTGCTGGGCAAGCCTATCCCATCTAAAATCCTGTCCCAGGCACTATAGCGTCCCGTAAGTAGGGGCATGAGTAATCACCAGTTGCCCCTGACGCTATATAAATCATCTACAATAGATGCAAAGGCCTGTTTACTTTTTTTTTTTTTAGTTTATGATTTTTAGTTTGCAGTTTTAGAGTATATTGTGATGCTGTTATGCTATTATTAAATTACATTTCAGAAATGTACTTAAACCTTCTAGGTTAGTAGTTATTTAAACAAATAAACTTACTTAATGATTGCAATGAACAGAATTTTAATTTGAATAAACCATTTGTAAATAATTTGTTACAATAGAACAAATGTTTACAAAATACACAAGAAACAGTTGAGCTATCTGCAGACCGTTACAAACGATCTAGAGATAGCTCAACTGATCCAAATCAGTGCCAGTTGGTGTAGTTGACTGTAGGTACTTTGCTTGGCTCGCAGATTCGATAATGTAGGTATCTATTTATCCTAACGAGGTTATTAACCTTTTTGAAAAGGCACCTATTAGAGCTCATAAATGCGGAAGGTTCACTACCAAATCTATAGGAAGAGAACGTAAGTTCAGGGAGGTTCAACCGCGAAGATCTGCTTTATATTTTCGGCCTTTTGTGCAAAATTAACCTTGGTACGAATCGTCAATATGCTGCTATGCCTAGTACAAGAAATAATAATAAATAAATATTGTAGACAATAATAAGGCACACCACTCTATCTACCTAAACTAAGAAGGGCTTGTAGGATGGGAAACAAATAAAACTATCTAAATAAGAAATTCGTATTAGTTATGATATTTATAACTCAAGAACGGCTGAACCGATTTGGCTGAAAATTGGTGGGGAGGTAGGTTCCGTTACTTTTTATCCCGAAAAAGTAACGGATCAAGGCAAGCAATACCGTGGGCGGCCACTAGTACACAATACAATAATAACACCCAAACAGAGAAAAAAACTATTTGTAAAACAAAAATATTGTCCACAAAAATATTTGTTCTGGGTGGGGATCGAGCCCACGCCCTCCTGCGCAGAAGGCAGAGCTCTACCAACTTAGCTGTGAGAGCTGTCATTGTGATGATAGCATCCTCATTTATTTCCTACTAAATTATCGCGTTATGATCAATTGTTTTTACAAACGGTTTTTATACGACTTATCACCATATTTCCAGCTACCTGCAAACATTACACAGTACTTAGACTGACATTGATGATGCGAGATCATCGCTCGATTAATGTTGTAAGTTCCGGGTCTCCGGTTAGAGTCATGTGATGATCTACTAGGATGTGCGGTAGGCAAGTACCAACTTATTACTTATACACTAAAGCGAAACGGAAGCAGTAGGTCAAAGATTGCCCTTCCGTTAGAGCTCCGAAGTCTGCCACGGAGTATTTAAAGTTTTGCGGCTCCTTTTTAATGTGATAAATGCGAAAGTAACGATGTTTGGATGTTTAAATCTATATATATTCTGAATCCCTATTTCCCTTGGACACGCCATCACGCGTGCACGGCTGGACCGATTTGGCTGAAAATTGATAGGGCGGTAACTTAGGACCAGGAGACGGACATAGGATACTTTTTATTCCGAAAAAGTAACGGGAACGGAGCGAGTGAAGCGGAGGGCGGCCGCTTGCAAATAATAAATAAAATATTGTGGACGATAAACATCGTATTCTGGATATCCTGAAAATAACAGGAATGGAATAAAATCCTCGCACGGGTGACGCCACGGGCGACCGCATATCTTAGCAGGAAATAAGAATAGAAAATTTTGGTAAAATGAAAAAAAAAACTTACTTTTGTCGTATGCGTTTTTAGGGTTCCGTAGCCAAATGGCAAAAACGGAACCCTTATAGATTCGTCATGTCTGTCTGTCTGTCTGTCTGTCTGTCTGTTTGTCTGTCTGTCTGTCTGTCTGTCCGACCGTGTCACAGCCATTTTTCTCCGAAACCATAAGAGCTACACTGATGAAACTTGGTGACTAGATGTATTCTGTAAACCGCATTAAGATTTTTACACAAAAATAGAAAAAAAACTATAAATTTTGGGGGTCCCCCATACTTCAAACTGCAACTCAAAAAAATTTTTTTCGTCGAACCCATACGTGTGGGGTATCTATGAATAGGTCTTCAAAAATGATGTTGAGGTTTCTAATATCGTTTTTTTCTAAACTGAATAGTTTGCGCGAGAGACACTTCCAAAGTTGAAAAAAGTTGGTCCCCCCCCCTCTAACTTCTAAAATAAGGGAATGATAAAACTAAAAAAAATATATGTTGTACATTACTATGCAAACTTTCAACGATATTTGGTTTGAACGAGATCTAGCCAGTAGTTTTTTTTTTATACGTCATAAATCGTAAACCGCAATTTACCTTTCGACGAACTACAAGAACCTGTTTCCTGTTTATTTTCTGTATATTATGTTACTTGATGCTACGGAACCCTTCATGGGCGAGTCCGACTCGCACTTGGCTGCTTTTTAATATACTTGACTCTAGGAAAAAGCAACACTAAAAAGCTCAGAACGTCATTTCAAAATTGACGTCACACGGTCCAACGTATTTTTCCGTTATTTGATGTCCGTAAATGAACTCATCATTACCACAGCGTTTGTGCCGCTATAGGAAAAAATATAATTATAATTTTGTGGGCGACCACGACCTTGTTATAGAATCTTACAAATTGAATTTTGCAAGATCCATGTGATATCATGAATGGCATACGATTTACTGCATGTCAATCGCAAATGCTCTATTCGATAAAAACCATTCACACGGTGTTTTTCTAATGAGTCACAATACGAGTAGTATCACAATAGTAAGCTACAAATAGCGCTTTCAAAATTTACGCCAGCTCATAAATATAAATTCATTAAATAAGTTTGAGCTGCTGTAAAACAAGTCAAATTCAAAAATCTTATTTCATTGAATCAAAAAAATCCCTTCACACTCGCGTGGGATTTTTTTGATCCAAGCCGCTTAAAACAGCGGGTTTCTTCTTGCAACAAAATTCGTTCCGATCGCTGAATCCGCTGTTTCCATTTTCAAAAATTAAAAATCGAACGCAGGTTCAGACCACCCGAACGAGCCGCGTGTTGCTTGGTTCTTTTTCTTAAGCCTCCGCTATACTCTGGTCTAAAAACAAAACACGACCGGAAAGTTGGAAAAATTTAAAATAAAGATGGCGTTGCCTGACCTGAGCTGTGAATTCATGTATTTGATACCAACTATTACTTATTCTGTGCTTGGGTCTGACATTTGTCACGACATTACAATGTGTTGACTAGAATACGCTTCGTTAGACAAAAACACAGACAGATATTCAGTAAATAAATATAACCCAATTGTTATGTTAGCTGATTCCCGTCGCAGAGTTTCCATTGCATATTTTTCATCCAGGATTGATGATAACAATGGCAAGCTGTGCGGATTTTTTAAACTACCACGAACGCTACATTTTAAATCTAACTTATATAGTAGTGTAGTAGTAGTAGTCTAATTTATATAGTATAACAAGCAAATAGCCCCAGATTTAATAAAAGAAACCTTCCACCAAGAAGAGATTTTCCTCATATTATGCAAAACCAGAGTGAGTTGCAAGTTCATAAATGTCGGTAGTCGGTGAATGAACACTTGTATTTTTTAAAGGTAAAAAACGGAACCCTTATAAATTCGTCATGTCTGTCTGTCTGTCCATCCGTATGTCACAGTCACTTTTTTTCAAAAAATGAAATGAAATGAAAAGAAATAATTTATTTGCTTGAAGTATGGTACTTACAAAACTGTAAAAGCTATATGTACTGATGAAACTTGGTAAATAGATGTATTCTGTAAACCGCATTAAGATTTTTATACTTAGAACTGACACTCAAAAAATATTTTTTCATAAAACTTATGAGTTTTCTTAACATTAAGTAAAAGATTATTAAACCAGTTAAGTATTTACGACAGAGATGCGTTAACGTCATCGTAATTAGCCTTCTATCTATCGACTTTAAAAATTAATGAGGTATCGTCAGCAAATAGTACTGTTTCACATAGTTTTTTAACCAAAAAAGGAAGGTTATTTATTATTTATTTATTTATCGAACCTTGTGGCACCCCTATGTCAATAACTGACCCAAAAGATCTCTCACCGCCCACATCAACTTTAAGGATTCTATCAGTCAAGTACGATTGTAATAAGTCAATGGAGCGATTTAGAATACCGTAATGTTTAAGTTTAGATATTAAGAGGGTGACGGACGCAGCTCGCAACTTCAATTCGAGGCGCGGGCAAAAATTGCTCCGAATATAGCTATCTCTATTCATTTGATGCGGGCGCCACGGAATATATAATAGTAGTATACACACACAGGCGCTCGTGTGACGCGCTACTTCTATACGTGAATCCAACCATAGTGCCGCGCTTGTGCGTGTGCGTCAGCCACTGATAACGATTTTTATGCATTGCCTAATTTCGTCAACGTTACTAACACCCGTTTTCACTAAACCTAGGCGACGCCTAAATCGGATGCCTAAATATTAACGGGCCGACGTACACAGCTCGCAACTTCAATTCGAGGCGTGAGCAAAAACTGCTCCGAATATAGCTATCTCTATTCATTTGATGCGGGCGCCAGGGAATATATAATAGTAGTATACACACACAGGCGCTCGTGTGACGCGCTACTTCTATACGTGAATCCAACTATAGTGCCGCGCTTGTGCGTGTGCGTCAGCCACTGATAACGATTTTTATGCATTGCCTAATTTCGTCAACGTTACTAAGCGTCAGATAGGCTAGTGGCTAGGGCGTGCGGATTCACACTGAGAGGACGAGGTGGGCGGGAGTTCAAATCTGGTCAAAGAGAGTTGACTTTTTGCACCCTACAATTTTATGTTTTTATTTTTTGTGGCTGCATTACCTGACTAACCCTCTAAGCTTATTGCTTGCTTGTTTCGCTTTTCTAGTATTCAATAAGCAAGGATTGGTCATGCTCTGAATGCAAGAATAAAGTGAAAAAAAAAACAACATTCCTGAACCGATAAAGAACCTTCAGAGTAGCTATTTACGCACTTAGAAAAGACACCAGGAAATTCTCTAACATGATACGTGTGAGTTTATTCATCAGGTAGGGTTTGTGCGGGTTCTGGACCAAATTGAAGAAGAGTAAAGAGAACCATTGACTCCGAGTTGAGTTGAGAGAGCCATTGACCCCGGCGCGGAGCGATGGAGTTGTGGTTGATGACGTTCCAGTAGAGGATGATGGGTGGGAGTCCGCTCAACATCAGGTGTGGTGTGGTTTGCTTGACCTCATTGGCCTAGTGGTTGGAGGGTGCGGGTTCAAAATCAGTGATAACGTTACAGTAATAGATGATGGGTGGGGTCCGCTCTACGTCAGGTGGGGTGTGGTTCGCCAGACCTCATCGGCCTAGCGGTTGGGGGGCGTGGGTTCAAAACCAGTCATGACGTTACAGTTGAAGATCATGGGTGGAGGTCCGCTCAACATCAGGTGTGGTTCGCCAGACCTCATCGAGCACACACACACAGCAATAAAAAACACGCAAAGCGGCTCACTTACCAAAGTACAGAAAGTCTAATAATGTGACTGCATTTAAAAATATACTTTATTCGTTGAGCAATTAGGTTGCTTTTATTCTGCTTATTTACATTCGCAAAACCAACGATTGCGAACATCGACCTACAATTACATGGACCTCGGCTTTCGCACAAAACTCGCGAAAAAAGTGTACCAAGCTAACCTACTATAGGTGGATACTTATATAATGATTATAAACAAACTGAAAAATAAATTATTTATGTCTTATCACAATTACTATATAGAACTCAATTTTGATTGCATGAAGCAACTTCTAGTGAACGTTACAGACATTTTTCCAAGTCTTTTTATCAATATTTCCACCAGACGTTGAGCAGTACTCTGTTTATTGAGCTCCAGTTATATAAAGAAAAACTATTTTGTTAAAGTATTTCTCAGTCTTTTTATCAATATTTCCACCGGACGTTGAGTGGTAGCAGTTTTTTGAGCTCCAAATAAATAAAGTTTTTTTTTTAATTTCTTAGTCGTTTTATCAATATTTCCACCTGACGTTGAGCTGTAGTTTATTTCTTGAGCTCCAGAAAAATAAAACAGAAATATGTTGTTCAAATTTTTCCAAGTCTTTTTATCAATATTTCCACCTGACGTTGAGTGGTAGCAGTTTTTTTAAGCCCCAGATAAATAAAGACTAAAAATATTTTATGGCAATTTTTCTTAGTCCTTTCATCAATCTTTCCACCTGACGTTGAGCGGTAGTCGGTTTTTTGAGATCCAGATAAATAAAGAAAAAAAATATTTTGCTGAAATTTTTCCAAGTCTTTTTATCAATATTTCCACCAGACGCGTTGAGCGGTACTCTGTTTATTGAGCTCCAGTTATATAAAAAAAAACTATTTTGTTCAAGTATTTCTCAGTCCTTTTATCAATATTTCCACCGGACGTTGAGTGGTAGCAGTTTTTTGAACTACAAATAAATAAAGAAAAAAAATAATTTGTTGTAATTTTTCTTAGACCTTTTATCAATACTTCATATACAGGGTGGAATTTTGTAATGCCACCTGGAGGGAAAGTACTCTTAATACTGCAGATAGAAAATTTTACTCACAGGAAACATTCCTTTATTTTTGAATAGAAAGCAAACTACATTCAAAGTTTTTCGAAAATTCTCTCACACCCGGGAATTGAACCGGCTAAAATCAGAAAAATTATACCTTGTACTTTTATTGCATCGATCGTTAGTCAATTATAAGGATGAAATCTCTCTAACAAACATGATAAATTAAATGAAAGAAAAACCAGGAAATCTTAAATTAATTTAATTATTTACAAAAAATGGTTAACTAACTAGTTACTTGAAATTAGTTGCTTGAAATGGGCTCCATTCTCTTGGATACACAAATTTATTCTTTTAACGAATTCATTTCTTTAAAAGAATAAATTTATTCCTTTCAAAAAAAAAAATTAATTTAAAAATTATTTTATTTTTAATTTTAGAAATTGCTTTCTATCCAAAAATAAAGGAATGTTTCCTTTGAGTAAAATTTTCTATCTGCAGTATTAAGAGCACTTTCCCTCCAGGTGGCATTACAAAATTCCACCCTGTATAGAAATTAATGGTTCATAATTTGTTTTAGTCGAAATGTTGGCTTTTTTCGAAATTTCGGCAGACTTTTTGACCTAGTGCTGCACCTTGATTTCGTTTACCCAACCTACAACCTACCTAGGTACTTAGTATTTCCCATCTTCACTTAGTACCCTTCCTAAACTAACAATTATCAAATATCTAAGCATTATGTTTTATGCCAGTGTAGGTATTTAACTAGTCCGAAGTCCGAGCGATTCACACACACAACCGAAGAGTCCCGTGTGCTTCAAGCGTTTCCTCCCCCTGCACCCCGCCACCCGCACCGTGCGTGCGCGATAGCAATAGTAGCCGTTCGAAAATGCCATGAATTTGATCGTGTTCCGTAATACCAAAAATGATGACTGAAAACTTTTTGTATTCTTCACATAGTATTGTTATTCTGTAACTAGACAATATAAACTAGGTTCCTTAACAAAAAACACGTAAGATATTGTTGTTTTTAGTACGAAACCAATAGGTAGAAAACTTGATAAGTTTAGCATAAAAATGTGCAAAATGCGATTGGTGTTTATTTCATTTTAGGTAAGTATTTATTATTATTTATTAGGTAAGTAATTTGAAATAAAAACTGTTGAGGAACCTAGATAAATACTATTTAAATACAATTATTACAATAATATAGTGTAAATCTGTCTAAATTAGAAATCATTTTGGTATTCCGTTTGTATGAAAATTTTCCATACGTCAGCCCCTTAACTAGTTTTTTCGTGTGCGCGAGCTGCAAGCAGCTCGCGTGTCGGTGTGCTACTCCCAGTTTTACATTACACTTGCACTTGTAAAACCCCAAAAAGAAGTAAAGAAAGTCCTAAGTAACCCTAAAAGTCGATCAGTGAATCAAGTTCCTCAGTGTAGTAAAACCCCAATCAAAGTCCTAAAGAACCCTAAAATTGTTTACATAATCAAGGTCCTAAGTGAAGTAAAATTCCAATTAAAGGCCTAAGGAACCCTAAAAGTTGTTTATTTTATCAAGTTCCTCAATGTAGTAAAACCCCAATCAAAGTCCTAAGGAACCCTAAAAATGTTAACATTATCAAGCTCCTAAGTGTAGTTGAAACTCCAATCAAAGTCCTAAGGAACCCTAAAAGTCGAACACTTAATCAAATTGCTCAATGTAGTAAGACCCCAATCAAAACCTTATACGGAACCCTAAATTGTACGTCAAGCCAAAACCCTTAACGGGTCGAAACCGCTGGAAGGAACCCAAACGTTGACTACCGGGTCGCGTGCATCGCGAGCTGCAAGCAGCTCGCGTCCTCAATGCGTTCCCACAGGGGCGGAACCCTAAACCAAGTGAAGATCCAATCAAACACCTTAAAAAACCTAAAATTCAATCTCCAATCATAGTCCTCAGTCGAATGAACCGTTTGAACGACCTTAATCGGACGATTTTTGCAAAACCGGAAGTGGCACAGCCGCCATTTTGAATTTTGAACTGTCAGTCTAGTGAACATTTTTTCACACCCCTAAGACACCCTAAATTTCAGTAGGAGGGGGTTCTAAATTTCCCTAAATTTCAGTAGGGTGGGCGTGGTCGCGTGGCGGCTCGCTTCGCTCGCCGCAACGTTCCCCCCGGGTTCAGGAGGAGGGGGTTCTGGGGGCTTGAGGGGGGGGTCACAGCACGGCTCGCTTCGCTCGCCGCGACCCTCCCCCCGGGTTCAGGAGGAGGGGGTTCTGGGGGGCTTAGGGGGGGGGGGGGTCACAGCAGGCTCGCTTTGCTCGCCGCACTGTTCCCCATGGTTGCATGGCGGCTCGCTTCGCTCGCCGCAATGCTCCACTCGAAAAAAAGGGTCAAAAATAATAAAGGGGTCTAGAGGGGGGAGGGGGGCAAAATTTATTTTGCTTTCAAAATAATCTCACCTTCCCTACATGACCCAAAAAAAAAAGTCTTGCAAGTCACTCCGCTTGGAAGATACGAAAGGGGGGGGTGAAAAAAGGGGCAAGAGGGGGGTGTTTTTTTTGTTTTTTCAATTCAGGAAGAAACCCTCTATACGAAACCCCAATCGAAAACCCCCTATCTCGACGGCATCCAGTAGCACTCACAAAAGGGGGGGTCCTGGGGGGCAAGGGGGGCAATTTTTTTTGTACAATAACATTCTTATCTTTTTTCTTCTCTTTCGTCTTCTCCCTTTTAATCTTTTTTTTTCTGAAAAGTAATATTTCATCAAAATCGGCTTAGCCGTTTTGTTTTATTGTTTGTTACTGCATACCTTCGTCATTTAATTTTATGATCCAATTTAGTAATTTTTTCTTTTATCTAAAAGGTTATACTTCCAGATCTGTATGTAAATCTAGTAAGTATAACTTAGTGCATAGAATTCATGCCTATGGAAATAAATAATAATAATAATAATAATAATGCTGGACAATTCACACAACATGATCTAGCCCCAAGCTAAGCAAAGCTTGTGTTATGGGTGCTAGATAACTGATATACATAATACAATACATTACATGCATAGATAATTTTCATTTCAATTCATAAATGAATTGAAATGGAAATTATTTATGGGTGGCTTTAAGCTTTGCACTCATTTAGGCCTTCGGTGCTCATTGCGGTGGAGATCAGTGAAGCATTGTGAAATAACACTGTCTATTCGACTTATATTATTGTATTTTATCGGCATTTAAAAATATTAGGTATACCAAAGAGTTTCGACAACCCCAACTGACTCTTCAAAGTTCTGTCAAACGCAAAATCTTGGGAAACTCCTTGCTGCGTGTATAGAAATAGGCACATGTATTTTGGTATTTGGGTATTTGAGCGCACCGTGCATGAAGCCTTTGACAGAAAGTTCCAGAATTCGGGACATTACAGACACCTCCAGATTTAAAAGACGGCAATCAAAAATACTCAAAACCCATGATATCATTGTTATGACTGGGCTCTCAGCTCATTTATTAGTAGCTCTGCCTTCTGCGCCATAGGTCGTGGGTTCGATCCCCACCGAGAACAAATATTTGTGTGGTGATCATAGATATTTGTTCTCCATCTGGATGTTATATTGTTTTCCAAGTACCTATGTATTTACAAACAAAATGTATTTAAGTATTACATCAGCTATCTGGTTCCCATAATACTAACTCTGCTTAGTTTAGGGCTAGATAGTGTAGTGTAGATTGTCCATAATATATATATATATATACTTCCTTTTCATTGTAATGGGCTCCCAAACTCTTTGCAAAATCGACACTATTTTTATAAAGGCCTAAAATCGGCTACTAGTTTTTGAGTCTTCTTCTTGTCATGTCAATAGAAAATTAAAGCTGGTGTGGTGGATTATGAATGTGCCTCAAAAGTTTTGCTACTTCACGTTGGTTTCATTTATTGTTTTCCTTCACCGTTAGAGTGTACTGACATAGTGCACATAGGTTTTTTGGCAGATAAACTAATTTGTGCATGACGGGGTTTGAACACACGCCTTTAGAATCAAAAAGCGGGTCGCTACGACAATATAACCGGTGCTAAGCAACAAGAGCGCCCCTCCACCTAATGGACCGATGACATTCTAAAGATCGTGGGAAATCGGCAAATTGTTTTTTCATGGAAATGTATAAAGGAGGTCTATATCTAGCAGTGGACTTCTACTTACTGATGATGATGACGGAAAGCACTGGGTAGATAGGAAGATAGCTACTTATGCAACTACAAAAATGGAGGTATTTAACAAAAGCATTGCGCTTCGCTGGTCACGCACGATAGGAACGTGCCCTAGAATGTACTAGATAAGTTATATGCTACATAAAATATATACTTCTACAGGCTGATGATGATGTGAATACAGGTTATCGATCATAATGTATGATGAAGATGGTATTATGTCATTTCGTTATACTGTGACAATTTGTTTTATGTTACACTGTGGCAAATTTATAGTACCAGTAGTAGCTATGATTTAATCTAGGGTATATTTTACGTAGTCAGAGATGAAATGTCATGTCGCGAAATTTGACATAGACCTCACCTCGTCGGCCGCGCGGGCTGTACTGAGAGAAGTAGCTAGGAAATCCTACCTATATATATTTTTGAAAATTTCATTTTTTTATAAAAACTACGGCAACTAAGAAAAGTGCAATAACATCAGGTTTTTACGTATTTATTTAGGTATACGGGAACAAAACTTTCATTGCAATGGCTCTAACAGCAACGGAAAAAAACCATTTCAAATCCAAAAAAAATTTAGAGTTTTTCGCAAACTTTGCGTTCAATTTTATCGAACCCAGTGAGTTTAAGAGAATTTCTAGCCGGAACATAATTTTTTTACACCATTTAATTGTTATATTTTACAAAAAAATTAAATGGATTCGTCCATACAACGAAAAAAAATGCTACTTTACATTTTCGGTTTCACCTGATGTAGGCCCTTAACGTTTTTTTGTGAGTGTGTTAAACAAAAATATCAATGAAAATACTTACAATAACTAACCTTACTTAACTTAATGTTAAATAACTTGGCTTAGCTAGATAGGTACTGCAAATAGGTATAAGCAGATTTATTAAATAGTGGGTGACATAATCTCAAATACAAAAAAAGATTCTAAGAACCCTCATTGAACTACAAGTACAAATATGATTAGATCAGGAAAACCCGACGATATTTTACTATTTTAACTGCAGCACACGGTTGGTCAATTGTAAAGCACTGGTTGAAATTGATAAAGGCATAGAACACATTGCAACATAAGGTGGGTTAGATCAATTTATTACAATTGCGTTGCTTACTTACCTATGTCACTTTTCATAAGTTATTTTTTCTAGAGTCTATTCAACTATAAATAAATAATATTATTCGACCGTTGCTAATAATAAGCATTTGTAAATATAAACTCTAGTATTTTCTTTAGTACAATGAATAGGTACTTAGTGGTAATTACTCATGCAACACGTTACAAGGCAGTGCCAAAAAGGGCGTCTACGTGAGCTGAGCTTACGCAACTCTCAAGTTAGGGCAAATTATAAGTAGGTACAGTCGACATCAGAATCTTTGAGAAACGAAGCTTACATGCCCAAAGTTACTAAAAGCTTATATTCTACAATAGCGGCTGCCCACGGCGTTGTTCCGTTCCCGTTATTTTTTTGGGATAAAAAGTATACTACGAATATGTCCGTCTCAGCTGGTTTAAGCTACCAATTTTCAGTCAAATCAGTCCAACTATTCACGCGTGACAGCGTGACCAAGGGTAATAGGGATTCATGTATAGATTAAATATATTAAAAAAAATAGGCTTTTCATTTATTTATTACAAGCTATTTATGACACCCATGTTAGGCAGGGGTAGTGTAGCTTTCATAAGTGAAATAACTTTTGAAATCGGTCCAGTTGCTTTTTTGAGTTTATTCGTTACATATAAACCATTCTTTTTTATTATATGAGTTTAGATAGTGAAGATAGATGCCTATACAACCTGAACTGGAAGGGGCCGCTATATACCATGTGCCAGTTCATTTGCGTATACGCAAGTATATGTAATTAAAAAAAACCCTTAAAACTATAGTATACATCCTTTGACCTGATTTTAAGTGATTCTTATGATTTTATTGATAAATGCCCTTTCAATTTGACCTCATAGCTCTCATTCATAAAACGCTGACTTGCAACTCAGTTGAATCGTCATCAACTTTTGATGCTGGCTCTACGTAATAACATGACCACTTCTTATGCAGGCGACCCATCCGTGACGAATTATTGAAATTTATTAAGTGCCATAATCAATTAAGTAGGCTCAGGGTCGAATACCAACGCCGTGCAAAAAGCAGCTTATTGCTAATAGCACGTAATTAAACAGCTACCAATACAAATAAAACTACCAATAAGACAGACAAAGCTAAGTAAACCTTAACCCACCAAACGCCTACCACCAAGTTTTATCATCCGCACTTGATGTGCGGACAGGTTTTTCCGCAAGTAGGCCGCTGGTGGGCCATTTTTGCGTGACCCTTGACACATGTTGCTCGAACTTTTTTTTAGGTTCTACAACACGCCGGTACCAAACGCCTAACGTACATACTCATTTACAAAATAATCAACTCTTCAAACATTTGAACAATTTAACACGTTAAGTGCGAAGCGAGGCCTAAATCACCCCTGATGCAACTTCCCTGTGGTGCGACAAGCAAAAAAGTGAATTTCTCTGTCGTGCGAATGGCATAGCTTTGGTTTGGTCCAGTGTAGGAAAGAGATAAATATATATTTGAGATCACTAATGGTTCCGGACTCGGTGGTGTACCTACCTTGGTACCGGATGTCTTAGGCCTCGTGCCGCACTGAATTAATATAATTTTACGCTTCTACAATAAACTTCCGGAAAATGCAACTAAGCTTCCAATTCGGAAGTTTAAAGCCTATATTAAGAGTAATTTGATAAAGAAAGCGTACTATACTCTAGATAGCTATATGAATGATAAAACTGCGTGGCCCGATGTCCCGGTCACTCTACCCATAGGAAGCTAGCATGTCAATTTGCAATGTCTGTACCTACTATTTAATATCTTATTTTTATATCTGTGTAGATACTTTATTATAACTTTGAAGCGTAGCGTGTGCTGTCTTTGAAACTTTTGCTTTTGTATAATTACATTGCATACGTCTGACTAAGTGAAGTGGCACCACACTGGAACTTCACTGCTATTATTTTAGACTATTTTTGATTTGTAAAAGGATCATATAAAAAAACGGTAGGAACCGAGACGTAGTTTGTTGCCTGTTCTTCTACGCTTGGTCGCGTGGAACTGGCACCTAGACTCACCTAGCTTTAAGACGTTTCAAAGTGATTCTTGTATCGTATTGAATAAACGCTTATTGAATCTTGAATCTTGAATCTTTAATGCAGTGCGGAAAGAGGCTAAAACGTCCCATATCCCCCCTGACCTCGTACCGCACTCAACGCGAGCTTCCCGCGACCAGTGTTGTGCATCACGTCGATTGTAAAATAAATAGGACAGTTTCTTTTCTACTTCTGGTTGCCTTTTTTTTCTATTCTGTGAACCGCATTAAGATTTTCATATACAAATAGAAAGATAAACCTTATGCATAAACCGTAATCCATTATTTTCCAATAATAAGTCTGTAATGGGTCATTAAGAGGCCTTAATGGTATGGAATGGAACGCTTCGTGCGCGAGTCCGACTCGCACTTGGCCGGTTTTTTTTTCTTTATGGCGCCTTCAAACACAATTGAGATTATTAAAAAAAAAATTATTCTTTGATAGCTTTGTGTTGTTTTGCCAGGTTTTAAACCTTAAAACGATCTAATGAGATAATTATAATTGATCAAAATCGGTCAAGTCGTTGCGTAGTTAAGACAGTTTAAAAACGTCGATATTATTTTTCCCATCACTAATCGCAGCGAAAATTCGCCCTATTTCAGTGCGTTACGAGGTGTATAAGATCCCATATTTTGTTTTGCTAATAATTCCTAAACTAGCCATCAGATCCCGGGGGTGGATTAGGGTTCATCAATTCACTGTCTATATCAATAAGGACCAAAATTCTCATTTATCTTTGATTTCGCGCCAGAAAATGGATTTTAGTCTGTAAAAGGAGGTGGGGTCTAATAGACCGCGTGTCGCCCTAACGTCTGGTCACGGTACGGGCCGATTATACCTCGTGCCGCAGGAACGGAAAGTATGCAAAAATTGGTGCCGCAGCTAACGTGTTAAATAGGGTACCTAGTATTCATCATACACTGGATGGGTAGGTTGGTAAATACCTATTATTCCAGGTAGAGAGATTCGTATCTAAGCTCGTTCTAGTGTATTTTCGTTGAATAAATACAATAAAATGAACAACCAGCACGTTGCTCGTCGGCTCTACCATTTCAACTTCCAAAAACCTTTCCACAAACCTGTTCTATCTAATTCTTCTTATTTAAGTTTAATTTGTTTTATCTTAACTGCTGTTGGTTTTCTAATAAAATAAAATAAAATAAAATTAGTTAGATACCTATATTAGATATGACAAAATCCGTCAACAAAGTTGTCCATCATTTTCTTCTCCCTGCCCTTATCCCACTTAATGTGGGGACGGCACAACATGACTCCTATTCCTTCCTTCCCCTCTGTCAGTCGTCATCTCTGCATTCACTCCTCTTTTATCCATGTCATCTTTCACACAGTTCATCCATGTTTTCTTTATGGCCTACCTCTGCTCACATATTCATTCACATCCATACTTATCAATCTCCGAGTCACATGACTTTCATTATTATAATATATTTTTAGAATCCATAAGGGTCCCTGAGCTAATTCAAAACTGTTCAAAATATGCATTTGAACGATCATCAAGTCTTTGATAACATTAAAGTTTTCGAACAAAGGCCGTCTGAAAAACTTGCATACAACTTACAAAGATGTCTCTATTATCCTGTGATAGTGTTAAACACTCGTTGGTGAAGAAAGATAGCATTTTGTAAATACTCGCTCAGATTAACATCTTCAGCCCACGTAGGTACCTAACCGACGCCAAACAATTGCCAAACGTCAGCCATTGTTCGAGCATTTAAAAAATAGGAACGCTCCGTGGGAACCTTTGTATTTATATCGCGAAAACGCAGCACTGTCGGACTGAGGTTTTTCATAAAGCAGGTTACTGCTGACAGCAATAACTAAGTAACCACACTAAGTTAACTACACTACGTGCACACAAACACGCACTCATGAGGGGTTTTTCTGTGACACCCTGACTCTTAAGAGACTTGAGTATGATCAGGAAAGCCCCCATTCACACTCGCACACACGGTCAACACCACACAACTCTTTTCTATTTTCAATATTGTATGTATATTATTGATCTTAAATTATTATAAACTTCCCACACTGCTGTTTCCTTGTAGTCTTTTATATATTTTAATTGTTCATTTATTTTATTATACTCTACTTATAACACGTTCTCACAAGGTCTTGTGGCAGCTAAGGGTCTTAGCAGAATAACAGCGTCTGCTGAATAGTGGACAATATGCTGAGCTAAAGACCCTTTTGCTTCTATGGCATACGGCATACGGCATATTGTATTTGTAAATTTATAAATATCTAATGTATTCTTTTTTAATGTAACCACCATGTTCTGTTAGTTTTTTTTTAATTTCTGCCCTTTACTTTTCATCATGTTATTACTTATGTAAACTTATTTATTATTATTTTCATCTATTTGTGTATTGTATGTTGTGTGCTAAGAAGCAAATAAATGAGTGTCTATGTCTATGTCTATGTCAATACTATATGCCTATACCAGAAGGCGAATCAATCAGATGCTGAAAACGATCCGTGCAGGCGAACGATGAGTTCACCATTTGTTTTAATTTTTTAGGGTTCCGTAGCCAAATGGCAAAACCGGAACCCTTATAGATTAATCATGTCTGTTTGTCTGTCTGTCTGTCTGTCTGTATGTCTGTCCGGCAGTGTCACAGTCATTTTTCTCCGATACCATAAGAGCTAGACTGATGAAACTTGGTGAGTAGATGTATTATGTAAACCGCATTAAGGTTTTTACACAAAAATAGAAAAAAAACTATAAATTTTGGGGGTCCCCTTACTTGAAACTGAAACTCAAAAATTTTTTTTTTAATCGAACCCATACGTGTGGGGTATCTATGGATAGGTCTTCAAAAATGATGTTGAGGTTTCTAATATCGTTTTTTTCTAAACTGAATAGTTTGCGCGAGAGACACTTCCAAAGTGGAAAAAAGTTGGTCCCCCCCCTCTAACTTCTAAAATAAGAGAATGATAAATCCAAAAAAAATATATGTTGTACATTACTATGCAAACTTCCAACGATATTTGGTTTGAACGAGATCTAGTCAGTAGTTTTTTTTTTATACGTCATAAATCGTAAACCGCAATTTACCTTTCGACGAACTACAAAAACCTTTATATTATGTTAATTGATGCTACGGAACCCTTCATGGGCGAGTCCGATTCGCACTTGGCTGCTTTTTGTTTGAAATATTTGAAAACAGAACGCGGATTCAGTGATCACCTGAATAGCGGTGATGTGGGGCTATTCCTGCAACACAATTCTCTACAACCTTGCGCACATCTAAGCGTTCTGCGATGCGATCAGTAAAACACTGTCAAATATGACAGCGATATTGTGATATATGTATAAAAATGTGCGCAAGGCTACAGGCAATCGCTGAAGGTAAAACTGTGAGTTTTCAATTTATCATAATAGTAATTAATTATGTCAATTTCGAAACCACACCCATCTTCGTGACGAAGCTCTTTTACGAAGCTCTCTTTCTTGAAGAACACTATAGAAATGTATTAATTATCATCAATTTCGTAGTTCCACCGGTAAGCAACTGGAATAAAAAGAACCTGCTTATTACGTAAATACGCCCAGATAACAATAAGTTACACTGATCGACTACAGAATAACAAATCGCTATTTGTAAGCGAATGATAAATTCCATTCCTTATGGTGCTACTTATGTTTACCTACTCATCACCGTCTGTAGCTTATTTAGTTCATTGCGACGATTATTTTAGCCTTCAAGATCACATGATACCGAACGAAGCCTACTCGAACATTTGAATTACAAAGTATAATGTTTATCTACCTACTATTGCGGTTCTAATTATTACGGTACTGAGATGTACATAACCACAGATAAAATAACAGTACCTTTACGAACGTTAAAGAAGTATTTATTCAAGTCAAATATGTATAGCCGATGTTTTTAGTTTATTTAGGGCTAGTTTTTCAATCTACAGATAAATATAACCATCTCTTTAATAGGCTTGTCAAAAACAAAGACTGAATTTTTTTATTCGACGAACCGCTTAATTCCGTATATAGGTGGAAAAGCCTTAATGCTATCGCTGTCATATTTGACAGCGTTTCACTGATCACTATCACAGGGCGTCAATTCTAGCAACACAAATCGCTCAAGCGATCGCGAAAATCGATGTGAGTTGTCAATTTTTGTTTGAAAAATTTGAAAATGGAACGCGGATTCAGTGATCAGGATCACTCAATCGAGCCGTGTTGCTGCGAAATCGACACGCAGATCATTCAGATGTGCGAAAGGCTCTATGGCCTGCGCATATCTAGCGCGATGGCAATGGCGATCAGTGAAACGCTGTCTATCGCTGTTGACAGCGTTTCACTGATCGCTATCGCGTTAGATTTGCACAAGGCTTTAGATGTATTAACATAGAAACATGGGGATTTTGTTCATGAAATCTAGCAGGTGAATACCTACCCGCAAAAAAAGACATCCGCAACCCTAAATTCGAACGAAATGCTAAATTCGAACGAAATGTCGGTTTCACTGACATTAGTTGCAAGGTAATGCAACAGTCACGCTCACGATTGACTCCTTCCAATGACGTGAAAAACGTGAATCATCAAGCGTCGTGAAGCGTCTCAACTCATAAGTCTTGAACCGGATTTTCATCAATAGAACAGTCAATAGTAGGTACTTTTCTGAGTAAGTATTATTTTACCGTCAATAGATGCCTTCCTCATATACCCTACACTGGTGGTCTAGCGGTATTGGCCCCGCCTTCCTATCTTATTATACATCAAAATTTTGTCTAGGCGACTGATCGAAGCGACGCGTGACCCAAGAGCTGGTGGGTATCTGGCGCAGCGTATAAGCATTGCTATTCAGCGTGGCAATGCCGCCAGCGTCTTGGGGACGCTTCCGTCTGGCACTGATTTGAATCAGTTGAGCTATCTCTAGATCGTTTGTAACGATCTGCAGATAGCTCAACTGTTTCTTGTGTATTTTGTACATTTTGTAAATATTTGTTTAATTGTAAGTTTCTTTGTGTAAATAAATATAGCAATTTATTATACATACACACTACACACTAGGTATGCCCTTATAGTGCTCTCAAACGGTGAAGGAAAACATCGTGAGGAAAACCTAAAAAGTTCGAAAATATGTGTCAAGTACACGAAAGGAGCCTCTTTGAGGCGCACTTAAAATCCTTTCACCACACTTGGTTCGGAAGAATCAGTGACACGATAAGACGATGATATAAGTAGTTGGTAAATAGGTAGTACCTAATTGATGGACTTATAAAAATGTCGAAAGTTAAACAATGCATCTCTTCTCTTACCAATGTTATTATTGACTAACAATGACCGCGGGCAAATTTGGGCAACGTTTAAAAGTACAGGGGTTTGTTAGGCTACCAGTATAGGTTATCTGATACTAGCTATCTAAATTGCGAAATAGCTAAGGAAATACAAACACAGTTGTATTGCAATACAATGATCGGCGAGCCTGCGAGCTTTGAATACCAACAATGCGCCAACGGAATCGAAGAAAAAATCGCCCTTGGATAGGCCTATTTTAAGTATAGGTGCAGCAATGCAACGTATCGCATGGAAAATACAACTTGATTTACATTGGACTTGACTGTAACTACGCTAGAGCAAGCCAAAATGATAATAAGTTTTTTTTTTAATTAACCACTTTACGTAAGATGTTTCCCCCAAAACATTCCACTCATTCCGGTCTCCAGCAGTCTCTCACCAATTTTGAAGGTGAACGTCGATATTGTCCCGCCATCCAACGTTTTCTCGGCCGGTCTCTTCGTCACCTTCTTTCTTCAGAGGAGACTATGTTCGCTCACATCTCAGGTTTGATTCGGATAACGACACGAATACATAAGTACCTACTTAGTGTAAAGTTATTAAAATACATTTTGGCGAGATCTTAAACAAACTACTTACCAAAAGGCTCAAGACCGATCTTCCTGTAAATAAACAGGCGGCCTATATTCTGCAGTGTTTCAGTTTCAGCAGGCTATGATGATAATCGTCTATCTCTCCGATACCGATCGGAGATAAGCTTCGTTCTTCACATCCCTATTTATAAGTACCTACTTTACTGTAGGCATATATAGGTAGGTACTATAAACACAGATGAAATAATTACCTACCTTCCTAAATAAATACCATCAGATAAAGTAGCAACAACAATTAATTAAAACTGTATTTATCTTCATCAAAATAGCATGCGTAGGATTTTTATAACTAGATGAAGTAATAAGAATTAATCGTATGCAAAACCTGTTACTTACCTACATTATTGTCGTTTCCAACTTCATATACTCGTGGCTTAAATAGGTTTAATTTATTTCGGGTGCTACAAATCTAGACGTAAATGAATTCCTATTCCCATTCAGTATTTTTTATATAAGTACAACTAGCTGATGGAAGAACAAGCATATGGACTTGATGTTACGTGGTAACCATCACCAACAAAGCATTGCCTCGCAGGTCACGCACCTCTGGAACTTGCCCTACAATGCACTTCCGTGCGTTCATCAACTTGAGGCATACAGATGTTCAGCTCCACGTGCCAGTAGGTACCTATAATATCACCAGCACCCGCATCCTTCAAACCGGAACACAGCAACGCTCACGGCAGAAATAGACATGGTGATAGTTACTTCCCTGAACGAGCCACACAAATAAAGCTCTACTACTACTAAAATACGCCTGGTAGACAGTGCCGGATTAAGCAAGCGCGGGGCCTGTAGCAAATTCTGTCAAGGGGCCCTTGGTTTGCTTTAGATTCTCAAGTTTAAGGTTTCAAATAAAACTCTCAGTGCACACGTGAGTTGCAAACAGCGCTACGTCACACACGAAAACAGAACATATTCGAAGCAATGCCAAAACCATATTTCTCAATAATGGCTCACATCTAAAGTTATTTTAATAGTTTTTTTACTTTAAGCCAAAGGTTAATATTATGTATAGCATCAAGTTTTAGATTATCAAGTGGAAGTAAAGCATAGCCTAAGCGGTTCGCGTTTAAGGCATGCAAGATATTTTACGCTCGTATCTAAATTAATATTGCTTTAATACGGTCAGACAGGCGTTGGAGCGCGGGGCCCCCAAACTCGCGGGGCCCGTAGCATTTGCTACTCTTGCTACGTGGCTAATACGGCACTGCTGTAAGACGGCAGATTTGTTGATTGTTTTTATAGATCGCAATTCGCATACTGCCACCCGTCACAAATCTGTAGATGCGTCAGCATCCTAGAATATGCATAGTCAATGGCCTCTATGCAATCATAGATATATGGGCATTTTATTGGAATGTGCAATTCTATAAGTGGTAATCTAGATGTTAAAAGCTAAAACTGCATACGAATGCTCTGACGCAAGATAATGTTCACAGGAGGATAATTAAGACCTGAATAATAAATTAAATTATGAATATGAAGCCTTGTAAACTGAGACGTGTAAGAAAAGAGCTTGTTATGTATGTCATCATCGTTTTTATATTAGTAAAATCCGGCTCAAAGGCTCAGTTTTTGCTTTTATTCTACTGCGAACTATAATGAGTTCACGTCATTTCGTCCTTTGCCATTATAAGTAAATATAAGTATAGCTTACAAGACGGTAAAGTACTTGTGATAAAATTATAGCAAGATGACGAAGACTACAGCAAATTCGAAGCCATCTCGAAGTCTAATTGACAACCCACGACGATGATTGTTTTGGGACAACCGATGCTATAATGACTGTGGCGACCTTAGCCTCCTTGGTCTATACTTACCATAATATAGGTACCTAACAACAATAAGGCTGAGTACTTGGCAACCTACAACTACATGGCTACAGAATAAGCATTGCATACCTACTAACGATGCAAATGTATAGAAGCGTATTTTTTGAAGTTATAATGCAAATTTAATTACTGTGGATATTTAATTTCACAGGCCATAGCTCTAACGCCACACTAAGTCTTCGGATACCTATGCTGCGCATAAGTACTTTTGAGTTACTCAGACCCAGTGAAAAATATTTAAAAATCAGGAAAAAAACAATGACGTTGAAATCGAACCCGCACTCGAACTCGTATTGGCACCAATTGCATTCTACAGGATGTTTTTTTTGAAAAGGGCGGTGATGGCCAAGTCCGATACCACGAGAGTTAGGAAAAGTCGTGAAACGAGTCATGCCCTCAAATAAGAAAACAATAACATAATGTTTATTTTTTTCAAAAATCTTTTGCTTTTACGTTATAGAAACCGAATGATTTTTCAAAAAAAATTACAGCCTGTATTATTGAACTAATGGATTCTGTTGTTAATAAGGATCTATCTTTGCAAATAAATGTTTCACTAAAACTGAATGGAAATAGCAAATTCATATTTCTAATTAGAACTTTATTTCAAGTCAGCTTTTTACATTTTCCGCCACCTGTCACGCTCAAAATTATCTATTTTTTTTTGGCGCAAATTTATCTTGCGCGGTTTCGTATCATAGTGCTCCTGTGTAGTTTAAAACCATAGACCATACAATCATAGTCTATGGTTTTAGATTATTCTACGGCGAGATGCGATGGTAAATTAACAATTTGCGGTAACAAAGGCTGGAAGTGCGAATTTTATGAACGGACTTGCTGTTATGCTTTAGATTAGATCGCAACATTGTCTTGTCTTCTGATATTAAGAAACAATTGTTCCGTCCGCTTTTAAAAGCTTTTGTAAATCATGGTGAATTATTTCTTGTTTCGATTGGGGTTGTGAGAATAATTTTATTATAGAATTAAGAAGGTGACTTACAATAACTCCAATACATAGTTTAACTGGAAGGAAGTGCCAATTGGCATTAATTTCGCCGAAATGTCCCTACAAATTTTTTCCAATAAAGAATTTTGAAATTAATCTGTGTACCTACCTAATCGAATCAATGAAATCATTTTTGACCCATTTTTTAATCTAATACTGCTATCGAGCAATTTTAAAGATTATCTACCTCTAATACGCAGTTAAAAAATAATCTGGATGCATAAAATGAATAGCTGAGGCTAATTATGTTAGATAGTAAGGTCGCTGATCTTATTCAGCACTTACTGATGCAAATGAGATGAGGTCTTAAGTCGTCATGATACCTAAGCTTGAGCATAGATTAAATACCATTTATAGATATGAAACTATCTACATGAGTCTCTGTATTGGTGCGGTTACAGAAAACCTGTCTTCCTTAATCTAAAGTCCACTGCAACTCAATCTATTTAACTGATCTGCGCAGTATTTGATGATAGAAGAACTACAGCTATAAGTAGTTAATCGGACAGTAAAGTCAGATAATAGAGATATAGGTATTGATTTTGTGGCTATCACATTCAAAAGCTAATAAAACTGCAATTAATAATTATGCTTGCTTGTAAATTTGCTTTTTCAGTTACAACAATATGACTCGAATGTGCGAAAAACATGATAATATGAGTAACGTCGCGTCGTCGTCGCGTTTAGTTCGAAAAATTTGAAAATCGAACGCGGCTTATACGGTCTCCCGAACTGCCAAGTTGCATGAATAGCGGGGCAGTTTCGGTCTTGTGTGGGAGTTTCAGTTCTGGCAGATTTCTATGCAAAGTTTAATGCTACCTATACCCAGGGTCTGATGATCAGATGCGCATCAGGCCTGTTACAATTTATCGATAAGTATAGTTATTGAAGTAATATAATTTGGTGTGTAAGGTCGAACAAGTTCTGCATGGCAAATCGTTTAGTTCCAATTTATAATATTATCTTTCTACACAATATAGTAAATAACATTAAGGTATGTGCATAACATGTACTATACCTACCTACCTATTCAAAAGTCTAGCGCTCACACTCATTATTGATCTTAATAGGCCTGACGACTAATTTTCAAAATCTCTTCTATCATATTCAGAAGTATCTATTATGTCTAAAATATATCATATTTCTGTAGAAAATTAAGGTTTTTGGGCAATAAAAGTACATTTAAATTTATATTTTCAAATTCTCGCCAAAACGCTCGCTGGTGTCATGGCGTCTGTTATTACGTCACGGTTATAGTATTCAACAGTAAACATTGGTGCTTTTGTACTAAATCAGAATGACATTTATATAGCCGTGACGTAATTCGCTCTGACCGGTGTTTGAACCATCATGGCGGATTGTTGTATTTTGTAGATTTATATTATCAAATAAATTGACAATCTCGACATTATTATGAGTATAAATACATTTTTTAAAATCTTTGAATCCTTTTTCATTAGATCAGATAAATATTTTGGCGATACTTGATTACTGTCTTCATGCCTATTATAACAATAGCAGTCATAAAGCTTTCCGCCGCTAAAGTCAGTTCAAATATCGCTGTCATATTTGACAGCGTTTCACTGATCGCCATCGCGCTAGATAGGCGCAGGCCTTAATTCATTTGCCATCTCTATTTGTTAACATGAAAGTGACAGTGACAGGAGACTTTTAGCTAGCCACTAAAAAGTGTCAGGTATTATGAATGAGAGGGAAAGTTTGTAGGTATGGGAACCCGTGTGATAAGTTGATTCATCTTTGAAAATATTATACAAATACCTACAAGTGTAAGGTTTGCACAACGTATGCCGTCGCCCGCTCTTTTTGCACTTAAAACTACCCACATTATTTAGTAATTACTTAGCTAACGTTTGTTAGCGATTATTTATTGAAATACGATTAATCAACGCTTACGCGTTATGAAGTGCTATTATGATTATCCATAAACCACGTGGACTTTACTTTGTAAATACGTGATTTATGGAAATGGTTTGATGCAGGTACTTATAATAACTTTTATAAATTAATAGTATAATTACAAGAATGTTATCATTAATTTTAAGGGAACACTTTAATTTGTAAAATATGAAAACAGTTGCTTTTGGCTGGCAGCCGCCATCTTGTTGTTTACGAATGTTCGTTGGTATAAAGGTAGATGGCGGCTGTCCCAGCGACAGTCTTGGTCTACCCGTCATCCTGACAAGTTCTAGTTATGGATCCATGATGTTACCCTGTTATGCAAAACCTGCATATAAAAGCTAAGTACCCACCAATTGTGATTAAATTAAGTATTCAGTTGTATCAGTGCTTATTAATGGTTAATAAATATGATTATTGTTTAATAAAGTATGTTTCACTAACATATCAGAAAATGGGATAAAGAAAAGCATGCCCACTATTTAGTTTCTTTTGTTATTTGACTTTTGGCCATGTATTTTTTTTCTACGTTGCAACAGTATCTTGTGCTTTTCCCTTTTCATTTACAGGACATCCATGGCTAGAAACCAGAGCTCTCCTGTGCTGCCATCGCGTTGCGGCAACAAGAGGATCGCCAGTCAGGCAGCCAGCGGCTTTGCAGTCACCCGCGAGTCTCACCGTGTGATCGCCTCTCCCGAGCGACGGCGCTCCCGCAGCTGAGCTGGCTGGAACGTCGGCGCTGCAGTCACCAGCCACGCAGTCTGTCGCGACATGGCTCACACGAGAGTGTGTCACTCCTGCATCGTGTGCGGAACTCCGGGATGGATCTTCGAGCGAGCAACCTTCACTTCACGGCGTCACAGCGGCTCAACAGTCGACCCCGTGGTGTGCATCACGCAGTCTCCGCAGCCTGCTACGTTCGCCTGGTGGCCAGCCCCGCGACGACCAGCATCATCATCTCAGCCTGCAACACCGGCGTTCCTGGGATGTTCAGCCTACAACAGCGCGAAGTCTCCGCAGCCTGCCACTTTCACCTGGTGGCCAGCCCTGAGACGACCAGCATCATCATCTCAGCCTGCAACGCCGGCATCGTGAACATCGGTCACACAGTCTACAGCTCTACACGCAGCGAGCACTACGACAACATACCCATCACAGGTTTTTATTCAATGGCAGTCAGATAACCAACTTTGACATTTCAACCACAAAATACAATCTTAATTTAGTTAACTCTTTATTGCAAAAAAAAAAAAAAAAAACCAAAGAAAATAAATAGGTAGAAAATACTTTATTGATCACCAAAACTTATAAATAGACAATAACACCTTCTTAATATCTATTTGTATGATCAATGGGTGGTCTTATCGCTGAGCAGCGGTCTCCACCAGACAACTGTTGGATGGATAGGACTGATGTTACTTACGAGGGGTGAATGGAAAAATAAAAGAAAATCACAAAATATTGATGCGTAGGTTATACTACATACCTACACAATTCAAAAGAAAAATAACAAAGGAATATAATTTTAAAATACCTCCATTATTCAAAGGCTATTCCACAACATACTACTATACCTACATACTACATTACATAATATATTCTACATAACAATTAAATATGAAAAAAGGGGATTAATGCCACAGCATTTGACATTACATAATAATATATCTGAGATGTTGGTATCCTCTTTGTATGACCAGATTACTGGCAACTTGTTCTAACTTCAGTTTGGATCGGAAGTTGTCTTTGTTTGGATTATAATTGATTGCTAGTGCTTTAATTGTTCCATCAGGGTTCATCTCTATTTGTATATTTGTAGATCTATCTTTTGTGTTCTTCAATGGGCTTTAGGAATGGAATGTTGTTTCAAGACTATTTTGTAAGCTCCAAGCCTGATTGTGTAGAATAGCTGAAGTTCCTCTAGCTGTTGCCATGGTGTCTTCTGTGGGAACTACTCCAGATAACAGATCACCCATATAAAAATATTCTATAATTGTTTGTGCAACCAGAGCCTGGTGTTTTTTTCCCACCGCTTTTGATGTTTGTAGTTTGAGTTGCATAATCTTGTATTATGTCATCGATTTTTCTTTGAATCGACATTTTGTCATTGGTATAATATGTATATTACACTCGTAAATCGTAGCTATCTAAAGTGTTTCTTTGTTGGATTATTTTTAACTAGCGACCCGCCCCGGCTTTGCACGAGTGCAATGCTGATACTAGATATATTACAGAATGTCTGTATATACAACGTTCACAGTTTTTGTTGTTATAAGATAATACAAATATGTTATTTTCGGTAACTCTTGAAAGAGCGACATATACCGCCACAACCACTAATTTACTGCATTTTAATTTGGTGATTTCTTCGAAAATATTCATTTAATTGCGGACTATTGATCTATATTAAATGAACAACGTTTTAATTTGAATGAATATTATACATTTCAATGCACACTTACATAATAAATTACGTTACGTTTGCAAATCAGAGTTACTAGTAGTCTTAGTACTGATCTATTTCGTAAGGTTCAGCTAGTGTTTGCAATATAAGCGAGAAAAAAAAGGGCGTTTTATCTCTACTGTACATATGCATGTATTATACAAACAAACCTTCCTCTTGCATCACTATATTTTATTTAAAACAACAGCAAAATCTGTTGCGAAGTTTAAAAGATCTAAGCGTACATAGAAACAGACAGACAGTAGATAACTTTGTTTTATACTGTTTACTGATATAGGTTTTAAACTTCCAAATAGGAAGAATACCTTTGTGTAAAGAAAGAGTCTTTAGATTATTTCTTGAATTTTCTTCCTAATTTAAAAAAAAATCTTTGTTGTAATATCTTTTACATCTTTTATGACGGGAGATTTTGAAGTTTCTATTTACCACATTTATCTTTCATCTTTGATTCGTCATGTGGTCATATAATTATTATGACAATATTTTTCTCTAATTGTTACTAGGCTTTTATGATCTTGTTTTTAACATGTTTCCTACAACATGATGATGCCTAAATACTTTACTTGTGGTATGAATAGATCACCCCAAACAGTTTCCAACCGAGGCTAGATTTCTAAGCATAGGGTGAGCCTGGTGAACTTTATGACTTGGTTCTTCTTTATTGCACACACATAGACAACATTTAAAAAACTTAAAGTAAAGACATGTACAAAGGTGAGCTTAACCCTAAAAAGAGTTCTTCTGTATGATTTGAGCTAATTCTCCCGAGGAGCAGATGAACTGACCCTGGTGTGAAATATGTTGTCCGCCAGATTGACTGTTTTGGTAGATATCTTTTCTCAATTCTATTCACTTATTTCGAAACATTTGGAACCTTATTACATGCACACACAATATAATTTTATGGTTAGTTGTTATGTGTTGTTATAGTTTGAGTCCCATTGTGATCTAATTTGTAGCTGTACCACAAGCGTGATTTTACACTTTCCTTCACGAGTTGTTTATAGAGCTTCAGTAATTGTTGTTTTTCACTGATGAATGTTGCTTGAGAATATTGATCTATTTATTTGCCCGGTCGAAAGTTGTGTCCTTGTTTGCTCGATGGTTCAGAAATCGCTGTTGCTGATAGCACTATTCTTTGTCCAGTAGTGGTTCACTGTGACTTTATTTATGATTCGTATACGTTGGTATGTGTTTACTTGTTTTTCTTCATTTTACTACATCTATCGGTAGTGATTATGAAAGTACTTGTTGTATTGAACCCATGTGGTATTGAATAATGGTATAGTCGGCGTATTCTACAAGACACAGGCAATCTACATTATTGTGCTGAGTGCCCTGATACTAGACAGTTGAAACATAGTTGTTATATTGTTACGTACTCTCTCCATCTTGGTGAATTCATGGCAGTGGTAGTGTATGGTTATCATTGCACTTAATGAACTTTCTTGTTGTAAGTGTGAGGCAATAAAATCTTTGATTCACAGACTTAACCTGTTTGGCAATGCTGGTTGTAATTAACTCCAATGTACGGAAACTTGATTTTCGAAATGTCTTGAATCCAAGCCATGTAGGAGCTTCGATTTTATCATTTTATGATTGCTCTTTCCAGTCCTTCTGAATCTCTGGGTCCATCTTCTGCGCTAAAATATGTTTAATGATGAGATCCTAAGAATCTGTTGTTATCTCTAAATTTTGACAAAAGTTGTTGTCTGGGTGTACCTTCAACTGAGCAGCTGACAGGGAGTCAGCTTCTTTTGGTTAAATAATATATTCATGCTGTTTTTATTTCTTAGGAAAACAAACAGTACTTATATTCTAATAAAACAACTATTGGCCATTAAACAGTTTTCAACATAGTGAGACTTAATAATTTACATGAAAAAAAAATGAAACAATGAGACTTTATGTAACGAGAGATTAAGGTAGACAAACTATAAAATGAAATATAGAATGTTGAAACAGAAAAACAAGAAGTATTGGGAGGTTTCCCAGAACCGTATTTGAACAAAATGTTTTTGATTCTTGGTAGTTTTAAGGTAAAAAGATATAGTTCGGGGTCGTCAACCAAGCCGTTGAACGCAATTACTGCTCGACTAAATAAAGTCTTTTGCCTATACTTTATTGAACAAAAGCGTATTTCTAGGTGAGTCCGAAGTCTAACCGATCAAACCAAAATAATGCTGTCGTTGAAGTCGATAAAATAAAACCATGCTTGAATTTGACCCATGAAAACATACTTTTATATCAAATCAAATATATTTATTTGGAAACAAGGTAAAAAGTTATACAAAACAAGTGTAAACGATACTGACTGCCAAAGTAAAACTGTGTCGATATTGATACTGACTGAAGATAAATTAGAATTACATAGCAAATGTGCTACTACGAATAACTTGCAGAACAAACGTGTTCTGTATGAGCAAACGTGCTCTGTAGTTATCATCAGCGTAATATAGAATAACTTGCAGAACAAACGTGTTATGTATGAGCAAACGTGCTCTGTAGTTATCATCAGCGTTAGATAGAATAACTTGCAGAACAAACGTGTTCTGTATGAGCAAACGTGCTCTGTAGTTATCATCAGCGTAATATAGAATAACTTGCAGAACAAACGTGTTCTGTATGAGCAAACGTGCTCTGTAGTTATCATCAGCATAAGATAGAATAACTTGCAGAACAAACGTGTTCTGTATGAGCAAACGTGCTCTGTAGTTATTATTAGCATAAGATTGAATAACATGCAAAACAAACGTGTTCTGTAGTGGTAGCTTACAGAACAAACGTGCTCTGTAGTTATCATTAGCGTAAGATTGAATAACTTGTTTGTTTATTTATGATAATAATATAAATGTATCTAAGATAATGAGGTAGAAGAAACATTGTAAATTATTGAAATAACGACAGCAACAAAATAGGACACATAAGTATAGAAATAAAATAAAAGCATAGATCATAACAATTTTCAGAACAAACGTGTTCTGTAGTTATCACCAGCGTAAGATTCAATAACTTGCAGAACAAACGTGTTCTATAGATATAATTATGGTAACTTGCAGAGCAAACGTGCTCTGTAGGTATAATTAGCTAAGATTAAATAACTTGCAGAACAAACGTGTTCTATAGATATATGGTAACTTGCAGAGCAAACGTGCTCTGTAGGTATAATTAGTGTGAGATTGAATTATAGCAGATCAAACGTGTTCTATAGATATATGGTAATAGCTTGCAGAACAAACGTGTTCTGTAGGTATATGGTAACTTGCTTAACATGTCCCATTACTATCATTAGCGTAAGCTTGCATGGCTTGCGGAACAAACGTGTTCTGTAGGCGTTAATTTTTGCTAAGGAAAAATTAATGAAGTAATAGTAAAAGTAACATAATATAATCACACATAATCATAACTAGAAGAAAGTCTATATGCTTCATAACTGTGATGGTAGATATAATTACATAATTGACTCTTATTATAAAATCTGTGAGGACACATTCCATAACGGATGGCCGAACTGTTAGCGATTATTTATTGAAATACGATTAATCAACGCTTACGCGTTATGAAGTGCTATTATGATTATCCATAAACCACGTGGACTTTACTTTGTAAATACGTGATTTATGGAAATGGTTTGATGCAGGTACTTATAATAACTTTTATAAATTAATAGTATAATTACAAGAATGTTATCATTAATTTTAAGGGAACACTTTAATTTGTAAAATATGAAAACAGTTGCTTTTGGCTGGCAGCCGCCATCTTGTTGTTTACGAATGTTCGTTGGTATAAAGGTAGATGGCGGCTGTCCCAGCGACAGTCTTGGTCTACCCGTCATCCTGACAAGTTCTAGTTATGGATCCATGATGTTACCCTGTTATGCAAAACCTGCATATAAAAGCTAAGTACCCACCAATTGTGATTAAATTAAGTATTCAGTTGTATCAGTGCTTATTAATGGTTAATAAATATGATTATTGTTTAATAAAGTATGTTTCACTAACACGTTTGACATCGTTAAAACATAATTTGTATTTTCTCAGTAAGTGAATTTGCTAATTTGCCGTTAACTACCGTTAATTAACAGTTAATTGAATTAGTTAATGAAACCGTGTTTCTGATAAACAGTGGTACCTACATTTTGTATGTGGCTGTGTCGTAGAACTTTAGGTAGTGTGACCATCATTTTATGCATTTATGTACATTTTTATGACCCTTCATTGAGCACATTAGACGGTCGATGGTCGCATGCGGCAAATTGACGTGTCCTTGCCAGAGGCTGCCCAAGTCATGCACGGTAAAAACTAATTGAATTTTGTGTCCGAATCTTCGTGAGCGCACAAATGTCACGGGCACTTTCCTTGGATGTGGCTCCGCGTTCTAACTTTAATTTCGTCATTGTCAAAATTTTGTACAGATAAATGTATAACTTTAAAAAACTTGAGACTTGATAAAATCGACTACATGGCAAAACTGCAGAACCGATTTTGATGAAGTTTATATGGGCAATCTGGTAGCAGTACCTTACAAATAAAGCTTTTTTAATCAAATCAAAAAAATTACGAAGTTATGCGAAAACAAACATAAAAAAATAGAGAACCTCTTTTTTTAATTGAAGTCGGTTTATAAAAAGAAATGAAAATTAAAAATAATTGTCAAAATAGAAATGAATCGTGTTTCTAAAATGGATGTTATTTTTTAACCGACTTCCAATCAAAAAGGAGGAGGTTCTCAATTCGGTTGTATTTTTATTTTTTTATGTTTTTATTTTTATTTTTAATGTTTGTTACCCTTGTTGTTACCGCATAACTTCGTCATTTGTGATTTGAAAAATTATTTTTTTATCTGAAAGGTACTGCTTCCAGATTGGTCCCATTTTAATTTTAATAAAATCGGTATTGCCATTTTTTTTTTTTAATAATTTTTTTATTGTTTGTAACTGCATGCCTCCGTCATTTATGAACCGATTTAGAAAATTCTTTTTTTATTTGGAAGGTTATTCTTACGTCCAGATTGTCCCAAACAAATTTGATTAAAATCGGTTTAGCCGTTTTACAATGAAGTCGGTTTCTCAAGTTTTTTAAACTTATAATTATTAATAGGTATATTTCATACCAGTCACAGCCAATAGAAATGAAAAATAAAGCTTTGTTACAAAAATTTATTAAACGGGTTAAAAATAACTGAACTTATATAAGCCTTATTTTTAAACTTAGTTAGGTTAACTCATTCTTAATCTTAACTTAATTATTTCAACTTAAAATACATTTGACATTGTACCTCATTGTTACCCATACAAATATTCATACTGAATGACAAAAAAACTAAAATCCGCTCAGAAAAAAATGAGTAAAGCTACGTATTCATTCCAAACATTTGTTGCGAAACTGTCGCTCAATTACAAAGTTTCTCAATATCACAGTTTCTGGTAATAATATTTACAGGCATACTTCCATCCACACTAATTTCAACATAATTATATCAACTTCATTATTTTATAACATACCCGTCAACATTTAATAGTCACCGCGTTACCAATTGAGTCGTCCGTCGGCCCTATTCAGGGCCGCAATACTACCTAAACAGGCCTTTGCATCTATTGTAGATGATTTATATGGCGTCAGAGGTAACTGGTGAGTACACAAACTCTATATCGCGGGACGCTATAGTGCCTGGGACAGGATTTAGATGGAATAGGCTTGCCCAGCACCTATACCATCCTGGCAGCTTAGTCGGCCTAATCCACAAGAAATACATGGTCAATACGTGCGGAGCTGACTAAGCCGCGGGTTTCCTCACGATTTTTTCCTTCACCGTTAGAGAGCACTGGCGTTGTGTACATACATTTTTCGACAGAATAACTCATTGGTACACGACTGGATTTGAACCCGCGACCTTAGGATCGAAAGGCGGGGCTGCTACTACTAGACCACCAGTGCTCTAATACTATCTACTTACTTTGTTTCTTTTTGATTTTATTGTTATCGATATGCGCCTCTATCCATCTCATGCGGCTCCATAAGACAGACCCACAAGTGCAAGCGAGATAGACATAGTAAAATGATTTATGGCCGCATGACTCAGTTGGTAACGCGGTGACTATAGCAGATGTTTTCGCTCGCCGAGCAACTGCACAACATGTTTGTGTTGATGGAACAAGCATATGGCCCACCTGATGTTAAGTAGTAACAAAGCAATGCCTCGTAGGTCACGCACGTTAGGAACGTGCCCTACGATGCACTGCCCTGCGTCCATCAACTTGAGGCATACAGATGTTCCGTCACACAACTTGTGTGGTATCACAAGGATCACTTTGAATACGTAGCTTTACTGTAATACAAATTCACAGGAAAATAAACTGTTTTTTCTATTAGTACAATCAAGTTCTAGACTTTATTACTTATTTCACACAAAATTATCACAACAATGACATCAATTTTTTGATGTCAGTGAAAATAAAGATGCCGAGGCAAGTAGCTGTGAGCCCGCTATACAGGCTCGATAGAGACCTAGTGCGGGGAACAGTTTACTAATCTAAGTAGACCATTACTTATTACTGTGTCCTTTAATGTGTAAATTGATTTTATTACTACCTACCTCTGTTCTTGTTATAAAAATAACTTATTACCGTGTTCAGTAACATTATATCGATTAACTGGGTTCACTTTGCACGTGATTTTATAAGATTCGATCATCTTCACCGAATCTCTTACTAGGATCGTCGATCGAATTGTGAATCTGTGTGAGAAGCACACATGGGCATCACAGAGTGACGTATTAAAAGCTAAGTACAAGCGATAATGAGTCTTATCTGTTCTCAGCTTAAGTTTCACTTCCACTCTGCCTGGCAGTTTATATCCTTTGCGGATGCAATTGATGAACTCAAATTCTTCGCTTGTAACGTCTTTATTGTTTTCATCTCTGATGCTCATTTGCCAGTTTTGCGGCGCGTTCGGAGCAAACATCACATTTTTCTTATCTGAGTCTAGGTTCACGTTGAAGTATATGATAAGGTTTCCGCCCTTTCTGTTAATGAACAGATCATTCTTGTATAAGATTAAGTTTTCCGGCTCGACGAATTTAGTTTCCATGTGTCTCACTTTGAAGTCTTGACAGACGTTTTTCGCGGTGTTTACTAGTTTAATGCAATGGTTATTAGTGTCGGCGACGTACAGGTATTTGCCATCGCTGCTTAGCGAGATGCCGGAAGGTTCACAGAATGAAACAGAGTCTGTGGTTTCGACTTTAAAGAACTTCATGGATGATACTTTTTGCGTGCTGATATCGACCTTCTTTATTTTGTGGTTGTAGGTGTCAGCTATGTAGAGACACTTGTTGGTTTCTGAGTAGGCGACGCCGAGGGGATGTTGAAGTTTAACTTCGGTGCCTATGTCGTCTACGTCTCCGAACGCGAATAGATTCTGGAACAAGATATTTGTATGTAAGTAAGCACCAATCTATGGCTATATATATATCTAGCTATGGAGAGAGCTATGCTGTGAGTTTCACTATGTGATAGAATCAGAAATGAGGATATCCGTAGAAAAACCAAGGTCACCGACATAGCTCTTAGAATTAGTAAGTTGAAGTGGCAATGGCGGGCAATAGCTCGAAGAACCGACAACCATTGAAGAATAATGGTTCTCGAATGGCGACCACGAACCGGAAGACGAAACGTAGGGCGCCCACCCACCAGATGGACCGACTACATTGTTAAGATCGCGGGAAGTTGGTGGATGGAAAGAGCTGAGAATTGTTCTTATTGGAAATATGTAGGGGAGGCCTATGTCCAGCAGTGGACTTCTTCAGGCTGATGCTTGTGATGATGCACTAATCAAAGCGAATGACGTCACCATTCATCTGTCTGCTTATGTCCAAACTCGGACATAGGGACGTGACGTTTATAATCCCGAGATTTAAGAGTAGCTTGACAATATGCTTATGAGTGTTCAAGAGCTGTATATACCACAGTTCCGTTTATTTGAAATAGCGCTTCATCACTAAGGAGTAAGGTTTAAAATAGCAAAAATTGCATACCATGGGATTGCGATCGCCGCCGCAGAGTGTGGAAACCTGTCCAGTCATGAGAGCGAGCCGTCTTATAGAGGAGCTTTCCGAATCAGCTATGAATACCTCCGGATTCGTACCTAGGAAAGATTAATAATTCATAATTTAGTGTTACTGAACAGCACATGGCACACCCGATGCTGAGTGGTTATTTCGACCTATAATCATTGCATACTATAGAGCAATCCACAGAGGATTTAATACGATTGCCAATAAAATTCTAGATAACATCTAAACAAAATTTCGCACCTTGGATGAATAACGAACTTTTTTGTATACAACCAGCTGATGGACAAGCTTATGGCCCACCTGATGTTAAGTGGTAACTATTACCTATACAAAGCATTGCCTCGTAGGTCACGCACGTCAGGAACGTGCCTTACGATGCACTGCCCTGCGTCCATCAACTTGAGGCATACAGATGTTCAGCCTCACGTGCCAGTAATTTCACCGGCACCCACACCCTTCAAACCGAAACACAGCAATGCTGCTTCACGGCTGAAATAGGCATGGTGGTGTATAGAAACACGTCATAGATATATAATAATGAACCTCACCTGTTTTCAAAGTAAGTCCGGAGGGCTGCGCAAACGACGCTGTAGTGGGATAAGTGCTATTACGCGCCGCCTCCGCGCCTGACCCGGCGATGCAAACACAAGTGCCTGGAAACAAACTTATTGAACTTCACTGTTCACTTCACGTTGTGTTAATACTCCGGGGATATTCCAGCGTTATCCAAACCAAAACGATATAGTATGACGTTTAGGGAGAAAATGGGGGAAAAAATGGCATACCTTCGGTATAAGTCTTGTACTTCCACCAGATAGTAGTATCTAGAAAAAGCGCCCATATTTGGTGAGCGCCCGCGCAGGCAATCAACAGCACTCGACGTTTGTCATCATTTTTCTCTGGGCTTTTTTGGGGGACTGTAACAAATATTAAACTGATTTATTCTTTCATGTGTGGCTAAGTCGGTGGATGAAGCTGGTTCAGGAACGATCTTCCTGGCGTATAGAGGCGTGAGTCGCCACCACTGAATTCTGATTGACGCGGCGCTGCTGTCAAGAATCATTATAATTCTAGTACTACTATTTTTGTACGTAAAGAGGCTTAGTTCCCCCTTTTGCTGTAAGACTTTCGTCGTGGACTGTATGTCCAGCAGGTGGATTTCTTTAAGCTGATGGTTTGGCTACTTCAATCATTCAGAATGACCGAAATTCAAAGACCTATTGATGAAAAGTGAAGTGGCGTCACACTGGAACTTCACTGCTATTATTTTAGATTATTTTTGATATGAAAGGATCACATAAAAAAACGGTAGGAACCGAGCCGTAGTTTGTTGCCTGTTCTTCTAGGCTTGATCGCGTGGAACTGGCACCTAGACTCACCTGTTTTAAGACGTTTCAAAGTGGTTCTTGGAATTCTACTGAATAAATACACTTTTGATTTGATTTGATGAAAATTGTATGTACCGTTTTCCTCGTCGGTCCGGGTATCTTTGTCCGCGTTCTGTCCGGGGGGCGGCGGCGGCGGCGGGGGCGGGGGTCGTACTGTCATATCCATATCGGGGGTTGTGTACAGTATGATGTCCCATGGAGAGGTGAGGGCTTGTAGCCCGAGGCATTTTCCACCTGAGAGTAACATTAGTTACGTAAGGCGCCGATATCCGCATTATTGCTTTCCGTTAACGTATACATCTACAGGTGTTGTTTTGACATGGAAAGTGATGGCCGAGTCCGAAACCATGAGAGTTAGGGAAAAGTCATGCCCTCGATTTATAAGAAAACAATAACTGCATATTTATTTTTGACGTGACAACGTCTTATAATTCGATGGAGCCGGCTGCACGCACGTAAAAACATGACTCATGCGGCGTTACCTCGCTCTGAGGCGTTCCATTTAAGGCTTGACACTTCAAGCGAGAGCGCGGAACGAGCGACAAAGAGGCACAATCGGCTTTCGCGTTCGGCAGCGTTCGACATCTGTCTCTCTCCTACTTGAGAGCGATGCGTCCGCGTGGACAGCTATATGACGTTTTCTCGTTCAACTATCGTCAGTAAACCGATTTTACAGACAACCGATTTTTTCAAAAATCTTTTACTACTGGGCAATAAAGGACAGGGCTAACTTTAAGGAACGATTAAATTTAAATTGCGACCATCATTTTATCCCCGACTAGTGATGTCATTCGCTGCCTGTCTATATAGTGATGTCCAATTCCTAAAACCGGCGATTAATATTAAATTAGATCTGTGTTGTTACCTATATCACCAGTCTCGCCTTGCTTTCCGGTTCCGACAAGTATTTCCACCGTCTTCTCATCCAAATGTATGGCGCGTACTGCGTGGTTGTTAGTATCGCACACTGTTATCACATTGCTGGACAGCCAGCATAGGCCTTGTGGGGAGTTGAACTTGGGATTTTCTGTTGAAAGAATTTATTTATTTATATTTATTGGAGAACCAACAGCATTATAAATAGATGGCAGGAACAGTCGTATATTGAGTTTATGTTTGATTATTGCAAAACACCAACTTCTCGTCATTTTCTAAAAATGAATCCTAGCTAGATCGATTTATCGCCCTCGAAAACCCCTGTATACAAAATTTTGTGAAAATCGTTGGCGCCGTTTCCGAGATTCTGATTATATATATATACAAGATTTTCTCGTTTAAAGGTATAAGATAAGATAGAGTGTAGCAGCCCTTATGGCACCTTCTCGTTATTCAAATCCTGTCCATCCAAAGGTTGTCTGGAAGAGATCGCTCATAGCGATAAGACCGCCCATTGTGCTTCGCCATAGTTTTAGTTTTTCGCTATGTGTAATGTCCTATTCTTGTGGTGTACAATAAAGTGTTATCTATCTATCTATCTAGAACCAACAAATTTTGGTCCAGGTTGCAGATCAAAACAGCTTTCTACATCCATCGACTTTAAAATTTAGTTGGTCTATCGTTGAAATAACTTACTGCCATCTTTGAAGCCGGGGTCGGGACCTCCGATGATTTTGAGTACGACTCCTGAGCAGTCGGTGAGCACTATACGATGGTGGCCCGTGTCGGATATAGCCAGGTATGGCTCGTCAGGGCGTCCTCGGTAGTAAGGATTCGGTGATACCTAAAATATAAATAGTTTATTTTATTTGATCCCTTTGAATTTGAACATCTGTGTTCACCACACAAATATTTGTTCACTGTGGAACAAATATTTGTGTGGTGAACACAGATGTTGAATATTGTATTAAAAAAAATGTATCTAAGCATTATATCAGCTATCTGGTTTCCATAGTACAAGATCTGCTTAATTTGGGGCTAGATAGTGTTGTGTGAATTGTCCACAATAAATATCACTAATATTATAAATGCGAAAGTTTGTATGGATGGATGTTTGTTCATCAATAACGCCAGAACGGCTGAACGGATCTGGACGAAATTTGGCACAAACATAGATTAGTCTGGAATAGGACATAGGATACTTTTCATCTCGAAAAAAAAGGGAACGGGGCGAGCGAAGCCACGGGCGGCCGCTAGTATAATACCATTATTTTTCACTCTCCCACTGTTCTTAACGATACTATAGAGCAAGAGTCAATAATATATCAGTAGTAGTAGTAGAGCTCTTTGTGAAGGGCTCGTCCGGGGAAGTACTACCACCATGCCTATTTCTGCCGTGAAGCAGCATTGCTGTGTTTCGGTTTGAAGGGTATGGGTGCCGGTGTAATTACTGGCACGTGAGGCTGAATATCTGTATGCCTCCAGTTGATGGACGCAGAGCAGTGCATCGTAGGGCACGTTCCTGACGTGCGTGACCTACGAGGCATGGCTTTGTTATAGGCGATGGTTACCACTTAACACCAGGTGGGCCATATGCTTGTTCTATCAGCAAGTTACATAAAAAAAAAAAATATATCGGAATACGCGGCACTTTTATTAGATTTGAAATTTGGTTAGTAGTAGTATAGACCTCTTTGTATGCCAGGGAAGTACTACCACCATTCTTATTCCTGCCTTGCTGTGTTCTGGTTTGAAGGGTGCCTCAAGTTAATAGACGCAGAGCAGCGCATCGTAGGGCACGTTATTGACGTGCGTGACTTATGAGACAATGCTAGTTGTATTAAAAAATATATTCTTTTATTTGCGTGTGATACTAGGAACATACAGCAGAGAGTGATAAATCTATTGTGCTTTTACCAATTAAAACTAAGTAGTGTTAACGGGTTTTGGGAATAGGACACCCCTAATCGGATCAAGCAACGGGACACATCCCTAGAGTAGAGAAGAAGAAGAAGAAGAAGAAGAGAAGATGGCGTCGTCATGCGTAGTTGTATTGTTTGCCATGTAATACAACAATTTTTTTCTAATTTTCAATGAGTAAAACCAAAGTTGTAGCTCTAATCACTGAAGTGTTTCATCGTAACAGTAGGTAGGTACCTAAAGTATGTACAAACCTTGCTAGGAAAGCATAGAATATCTTCTTCTTTAGCCTTCAAATGGCCGGCAGGTAATATGGGCAATGGCTTTGAACTGACGACTAAGCTGAAGTGCTTCAGAGTGGCGGCCACATATTGCATGAGTTGTTGTCTATGTCCCTCTCCCGTAAATACAAATAAGGGTTTGTTGTTCGGCCCTGAGAATAAAGAAACTTAGTTTGAATTTTTGAATGTGAAAGTTTAAAGATATTACTACTGATAGCTGGTTTTCGGAAGAGATGACATCACAAGGAGCGGACGCACAAGGGCAACACTTGCGCGCGCGAGCACGAGGGGTAAAAAGAGGCCAAGTGCGAGTCGGACTCGCCGAACTTTTTTGAAGATCATTTAATTAACAATTTATCTTATAATAGATATCAATGCAAAAAAAGGCCATACCTAACACCAATAATGTTGGCCAGCACCTGATTCCCATTGCTTCCCACATGGAACTCTCCGGATCGTTAACTACGGGATGCTTGATGGAGTACCTCTGCACTGCTGCCAGTACATTACTGGAGTTCTTTTCATTTGAGAACTTGGCACAGTGGACTCCAATCTAAAATCAACAAAGTACCCGTTACTATTGAGTTCATGGAGATTGTGTACTACTAACAGCATGATGGCTGAAGGTTATTGGATGCTTCAATAAGAGTGTACATGTACACATTTTTTTAAGATACTAGAGGTAATACATAGGCTTTATTGGAGTTACATAAATATGGAGTTGGTAAGCTGGTGAAGTACCTAGGTAGAACTAAGTTTAGTAGTTAGATAGGTACACTCCCACAGACCATGCCTCATTTTTTGGATTTTGTATTTGTATTTTACTTTAATTATAACGATTGAATCCAATTACGTAGGAAAAATAAAAATTAATGAAGCATTTTGTGTAATACAATGTCAAGAGTAAAATATATTTCATCTTCTGTCTTGCCCAAGCATCTGCACACTGAAAATTCCCACTGAAAACGCAATTCATATGGCCCATTTCTGGGCAAAACACAACTAGCAAAAAAGATGGGAACCATCAATATGACTAAGAAGGTAGGTACTACATAGACAACTAAAGATCTTACCACTACTACGCCTTTCTCAACAGGATACACACTCTCCAAGTGAGCAAGGTCGGGCAGTACATGGTAGCAGTTGATACAACAATATGTCCAGAAATCCAATACAACCACTTTATCTGCACAATGCTGTGCGAGAGATATTGCTTCAGATACATTTACCCATTCTAAATCTGTAAATAATTAAAAGAGAGTTCAGAAGCAAATAATACTTCATAAAAAGCATAGTACCAAATTAGAGAATAATTCTTTTTGTAACACACTTTATAGGACCTACATAGTTAACGAAGCGACAAACTCAAAGAGACACATAAAAGAAAGCATAATTTAAATTCCTTACTGGTTTTGAAGTCATCTACAGATGCAACGGTACTCCAAACTTTCTTTATGTGGTTATTGAGTAGAGTTTCACATTCGGAGTCAGTTTCGGCAGAGGTCATAGCATCGGTTAAATCCATGCATGCCTGAGCTACATAGTCTAGTGCGCTAGACTCCATGTTTTATGATTTTCCGCAACCCACAGCAAAACATGAACGAACTTATTTACGTAGCCATGATTGTACAAGGCAATCAAAATTTCTTAGAGGAATAAACTGAAAGTTTTTGGAAAGTAAATCAACGGGCTGAAGAGCAGAGCAGCTACTGAGAAAGAGGTGGGATCGTAAGATGCTGCTGTTTATTATATACCCCGACTTCCGAGTTAAATAATGGGTTCCAGTTCCAATAGCGAAGAAGCTGATTTTGTTTGGGTCGTGATTTTGGCCGATCTTATTTTCACGAAAAAAGAAGAAGCAGATTTCTATGGTGTATGTGTGCGTATACGTATGTATATCTACATTTGTGTGCGTAAATCTTATATTTAAACTGTCAAAACTGACATCTCAAACTGTCAATTATCAAGAGGTCAATGTCATGCTTGCTTCTGCTTGCTACTGTTCTATATTTCTTGCTAGGCTATTTCGAGATACGAGCTAATATTTACGAAATAAAATCCACCGGAATATTAAATAAGACAGAAATGCGATGGCTGCAACAGCATCGGTAATTAATCATCTGTCTTATTATTATCATCTGAAGAGTATTTACCATTTCCTACAGCACAGACGACTCCAATACCTCCAGCAGCGTTGGGAACCAACCGCTCATAGTCAACTCCTACGCATAGTTACAACTGGGCAGTCATCATTAATGAGAAGAACATTTAATTCTTCAGGGCTGGACACCTCTGCCGCATGCCAGACCACCTCGTGGGCTTTCATCTTCAGTGGGCTGAAGATGTGTGTCAAACTTAGCGCTAGAAGGTGGTAGACCCGACTTTAGTGGGTGTGTGATGTGTGTTTATAACCCTGCCAAAAGTGTGATAGGTCAGATTGTGAATGAAGAAACTTGCTATATGTGTGTGATGGAGTAACTACCTACTAAAGATAATCTACAATGTTGTATAAATGTTTTTATAGCGTTAAAGATTTCATTTAAATTATTTTATATTTTCTTTAAGAATTATTATTCTGAATTGATTATTGTTATTATTCTCACACTGATTTATTTTAATTTAACTTATATTTTCTACTTTTTGTTTGAATTTTGTATATTGGTTGCCGATGAAGTATGTGAGCCACTTTTTTACATACCCTATGATCTTATAATTGTACCATACTTCTTGCAAATAAATATATTTCATTTCATTTTATTTGTACCAACTGTCGAACTACTCAGTAGTTACTAAACTACAGATGCAGAGTTATTGGTGAAAGAGACTCATTTCCTGTAGGTTTCATTTGCTCAAACTAGATATAATGTAACTATGCTACTCGGGGATAATTCAGCATTAAAGAGGCGAAAGAAATTTATCAGTCCAGTAGTTTTTGAGTTTATTTGTTACAAAATACAAATCTGTATAATAATGATGATGACAATGTTACCTACCTAAGTACCTATAAGTACATACGTACCTATTTGCTGAGAAGTCCCATTATCACACAGAACGCCTACCTATACATACATATGATTAAGTATTATGATTACACGCTCCTCTGAATCCACCATCAGGTAAGCTCGTTGGCAGAGAGCACTGGTGGTCTAGTGGTAGCGGACCCGCCTTCCGATCCTTAGTCGTGGGTTCAAATCCAGTCGTGTACCAATGAGTTTTTCTGTAGAAAAATGTATGTGCACTATGCCAGTAAAACATCGTGAGGAAACCGGGGTGTTGTAGAACCTACAAAAGTTCGAGCAACTCGTTCGTGTCAAGCGCCACGCAATAAGGGCCCACTAGAGGCCTTGCGGAAACCAGCCCGCACATCAAGTGTGGATGATGAATTTGCCGCAGCTCGTTGGCATCAGTGCCTTGTCTACCTTATTCATAATAGGTAGGTACCTAAATAAGGTAGGCCTAATGATGATGATGATGATGAAAAGGTACCTCTATGTAGGTAGACAAGTCTATCTACCTATTTGCTGAGAAGTCCCATTTTACACACAGAACTCCTACCTACCTAAGAGCTGGTAATCATTTTAAACATAGGTATTCAGCTTCTGAATCCACCATCAGGTAAGCTCGTTTGCATCAGTGCCCACCTTACTCATAATACCTAACTAAATGCAGTAGATCTACAAAATCATGTAGGTAAATAAAACAAACATTCCACAGGATGGATGTTAGCAATGGCCTACTACGCGGGCAAAGCCTGCCGCGGGCGACCGCTAGTTCATAAAATCTACAGTCACGAAAAACGCCTTGGGATGCTTGCTACTAACTATTATCTATTCTGTGAACCGTCACAGAATAGATAATAGTTAGTAGCAAGCACCCCGTGTCATAGTAACTACTAGCGTATCTGTAATATCTATTCTGTGAACCGTCACAGAATAGATAATAGTTAGTAGCAAGCACCCCGTGTCATAGTAACTACTAGCGTATCTGTAATTCGGAAATATCTTAGATTCACGAAATCTAACATCATCATCACCCTATCCCGAACCTTATCCCATACTAACTATCCTTTATTCCATGTCGTGAGAAACACCGCTTTTTTTTTTACATTCTAGTTGCATTCGGTAAAAGCCAAGGCAGGAGAAGATTTGACTTCCTTAAAAAAAATGTTTGCTAAATGTTTGCTAGTGTGTATCATCAACTTATTATTAAAAAATGATGAAAGCTTTAATTAAAAATCGATGTTATATGAATGCAGTAAGATTTAACTTAAATAAGCTTACAGATTAAGAATAAAGAAAGAAGATGAAGAAAGATAGTGGAATATTACAGAAAACTTTAACCCAGAAAGCTCAAATTAAAATTAAAAAAAAGTTTTGATAAACATGCCGTGGTGAATATTGCGTAAATATAAGAGCGCCGCGTGATTTTTGTTAACTTGACGTAACTTTGACATGACAATGACAGTGTGAACCGACTGATAAAAAATTTCACTTCACTTCTTTTTTGGCTACTGCGAAAATCAGGGAAGAGGCGAAAATAAAACATTTTAAATACCTGCCAGTAAGACAATGACAGAAATATGAACAGTGACAGTGAGTGACGAGGAAAATTGATATCCCTATTATGAAACAGCAACAGCGATCGCAGAGCCGATGTAAGCGATGCATGTTGAAAGAATGAAATCTCACCGGTAAGAAGCTGTCTTTTGTAGTGCTATTTGTTGGCGGTCAAACAATTTTTACTATAAAATATTATTAGGTTTTCCGCCATCCAGTGGAAAGTTATGATAGTGCTACTGCTACAGGGTCATATAACTTTGTTTGAAGCTGTGAAGACTACAAAATATGGAATCATAGTGAGTGAGGAGAAGATATTGAATATGCAAGAGGAAACGAGACGGAACAAAGAAAAGTTACCATTATACAAAAGTCTTGTGATGAATATCAACAATCGATGAAAACGATTATTAATATCGATATTAACTTTATTTTCTATAGTTTATTTTACTTGTTAATGATATGTTTACACTTATTTTCATTAATAAATTACTAAATGGAAAGTTAATTTATTATTTTATTAAAAACCTACACATTAATACGCTCAATATTAAAAATAATCGATTATTTTCAACAAAATGAGATGTCAAGAATCGAGATCAAGATTTGTTGGATGGCAACCCTAATTTTAACAAAATGTCAACTTCAACTGAAATTCTCACAAAGTTTTTGTTTTGTTGTTCGAGTTTTTCTAGTTTGTGATGAAAGGTTCTACTAATACATGTTTACTATCTTCTCCCCCTGTTTGCTTGAGGCAACTCGCAACACTGTGGTTGAGACTAGTTAGTAAAAAAGTGAGAAATAATATAGTGACTTATAGAAACCTTGTGTGAGAACAGTGCTGAAGAGAAAACAAATCAAAAATCTGTTCTTGTCCAAAAATATTTATTATGGTTGATGTGAGATCTTGCCTACAATGTTCAATCCTGATAGTAAAAACCAAAAAGTGAATTTTCGATTATATTGTTGCGGTTATTGACAAATACCTCACGTTGAATTTGGATGTGTTAATAATTTATATAGTAATTGTACTTCTGTTTGTTATACAACAATTAATTTATGTATTTAGATTTTAGACCAATAAACGAAGCATCATCATCATGATTTCGTTTTATTTTATACCTATCTAAAGTATTGCAATAACAGTAGGGCGTAGGTAGGTACTTATGTCAAACTACCCGCCAGCTCGCCAGCACTCGCAGTTAGTGTGGGATCCCTAATAGATGGCGTTAGCGTCTATGCGACATTTCGTCTACACTTTTTATGTATGGAGTTGTGGTTCTTCTCTCGTAGAGAGTATTATATTCCTTGTACTGCTATCGCTACGATACACGCTTTGTCTTGTTTTTAGAAAATAGCCCTGAGTACGTCTATATTAGGTGACTGTCATCATGACAGACAAGACTCATGTCACATGACATGACATGACAGCTGATTTGTGTTTTCAAAAACAAATTCCGGAATCTTGTTTGTGAAATTCGATTTTATAATTTACAGATTCGTCCAGTTTTTTCGCACCAGTTCAGTGAAAGCTATGTGCGAACATGGATGCTGTATTTGATATTTGTTACCTTTCCGCCGACGCTAACAATGCTGAGCCTGATGATATCCCCAAGACAAAGGAAAACGTTTGGGTTCTGGGCAAAAAATACAGCGCTGTTCAGGGTGCGTATCACCTGGAGGAGGTCAAAATTGTTGCGTTTCATTTCATAGTCAGCTAGAATGTTTTCTTTGTTGTAGACCTAGATCGTATACGCCGTGATATAACCTCGGTTATCTGGTGCACGTATCGGAAAGGGTTTGTGCCGATCGGAGATGAAGGGCTCACGTCCGACAAGGGCTGGGGATGCATGCTGCGTTGCGGTCAGATGGTGCTGGGCGTCGCTCTCGTCAGGGTTCACTTGTGTGCTGATTGGGTGTGGACCCCCGAGACTAGGTAAAGTTACTGTTTCTATCCAGTTTTGTCTCTACATTTTAGGACATTGAAAAATTGGATATTGTGTACTGTAGGAAAATTGATGTATGGTTTCCTCACGATGTTTTCCTTCATCGTTTGAGACTACTGGCTTTGTGCACATGGTGCACATGTCCAAAAAAACTAATTAGTTCATGACTGGATTAGAACCCACTCGTTGTCGTTGGTTGTCTAATTTTAAAATCTTAGGATCGGAAAGAGCAAACACTAAAGCACCAGTGCCACTGTCATTCTCTCTATTAAGATTTTTATAATGTCCCAAAAGTAAAGAGTTGAGAATTCTTGAGGACTGTTCGGCACAAACGCGACCATGGCTCCATCTACAGGTTTGACTTTACAGTCAACTACTTACCTCTGTTTCGTCTTGTGTTTGTTGTTGTCTTTCTGTTTTGGTCACTTTGCAATTAACTCAAGATGCTTAAGACAAATTTATTAACATTATTTTAATATTTTACAGGGATCCTACATACCTAAAGATTATCCAAAGGTTTGAAGAGAGGAAGCAGGCTCCATATTCCATCCACCAAGTTGCTTTGATGGGAGCTTCTGAAGGCAAGGAGGTTGGCCAATGGTTTGGGCCAAACACAGTGGCACAAGTTCTGAGGTTTGTTGGTTTTCATTTTAAGTACAGTATTCTTGCTCGAGACCAACACTTCAAATCATACATATTTCAGCCAATGAACAATGGTTAAAACCTAATGACAGTATTAAGGAGCCTCTTTGAGGTGCACTCAAAATTCTTTCACCACACTTGGTTTGAAAGAATCAGTGTCAAGATAAGAAAAAGAAGAATAATGACAGTATTTTTAGATGGAAACATCAGACAGTGTTTATTGACATAAGTAGGTATCATTTTATAAAACTCACACACTTGATTTATTCTTTTTGTGTTAAACACAACACAGACTGGTGAAAGAGGCTAACATGCATAATACCATTTTAGTTTAAAAATGTAGCAATGTGACAAGAAAGCCTCAGTCAGTTTGTTTATTTATGCTGATAAGAAATGTGATAAAACTACAGTGGTCCACTTTTTAAAAATTATATGAATTTAGTTTTCTATAAATAACTCTGATGGAACAAGAATATGGCCCACCATTTTTTATTTATTTTTTATACAACTCCTGTTGTTAAGTGGTAACCATCACCTATTATTGTTAACCTGTGTCCGTCAACTTGAGGCATACAGATGTTTAGCCACACATGCCAGTAATTTTACCGGCACCCACACCCTTCAAACCGAAACACAGCAATGCTGCGTCACGGCAGAAACTTGATGTTAAGTAATTACCTACTACCTATCAAAACATTTTTGACTGGCCTCTCAGCTCAGTTGGTAGTAGCTCTGCCTTCTGCGCCGTAGGTCGTGGGTTCGATCCACACCGAGAACAAACATTTGTGTGGTGAACGCAGATGTTTGTTCTCTGTCTGGATGTTATATTGTATTTACAAAAAAAGGCATTTAAGTGGTATAATATCAGCTATCTGGTTCCCATAGTACAAGCTCTGCTTAGTTTGGTGCCAGAGTGTTGTGTGGATTGTCTAAAAATCTAAAATCTTAATCTAAATTGACTTGCAGGTCACACTCATTAAGGTGCCCTACAATGCACTGCTCGGCGTCCAGTTGTTATGAATAGTAAATTATGTCATTTCTTATCTTTTAGGAAGCTGGCTGTCTATGATAAATGGAGTTCACTGGTCATCCACATTGCTTTAGATAACACTGTAGTGAAGGAAGATATCTGTAAGTATCCACTTTCCTTACGTATTTAGCCCAAAGAATTTTTTTTTATTCAAAAAATCGATTGGATTGGAGATTGGCAAATTCATCAACCGCACTTGATGTGTGGACTGGTTTTCCGCAAGTAGGCCGCTGGCGGGCCTTTTTTTGTGTGACGCTTGACACGTGATGCGAATTTTTTAGGTTCTACGACACGCCGGTTTCTTCGCGATGTTTTCCTTCACCGGTTTGAGAGTACTGGCATAGTGCACATAATTTTTTCAACAGATAAACTCATTGGTACACGACTGGATTTGAACCCACGACCTTAGGATCGGTAGGCGGGGCTGAAATGCCAAGATGATGAGTTCCTTATGTGCATGAAACCTAAAATTAACACTATAAAAGCCGAAAACATGACTATAGACAGAAATATATCTTTCGATCACAAACGTAACTGAAGAAATCGAAAGTTCCTAGTTGTGTTTGGGAGATTATTTAAGTCAATTTTTTCTTCATTTTCCGCCATCGGTCACGCGCTATGTTATCATACTTGACTCTACCTATCACTTTTGTTACAGTAAAACAATGCGTTATAGACAATGACAGAGGAGACACTTCAACTGTCACAGACAGCATAGTCACTGATTGGATGCCTTTATTATTAATAGTACCCCTCAGACTGGGCCTTAGTGAAATAAACCCAGTTTATATTGATGGACTCAAGGTGAGTAAAAGTATTTTATTCCAGTAGGTAACACAAGTCTGAGCTGTACCCGTTTTCTGAGAAAGTTTTCCAAAGATGGTGTTACAAGAGTTCTCAAAACGCTCACTAGAGGCGCTTTTTGTCTAATTTTAATGTACTTTTCTGGTTTCAGACATGCTTCCACTCGCCACAGTCGATAGGCGTGATTGGTGGCAAGCCGAACCAAGCTCTGTACCTGATTGGCTGCGTGGAAGACGAAGTCATTTATTTGGACCCTCATACTACACAAAGATCTGGATTGGTTGAGGTAAATTACATACTTCTTACAGGCTGTCATGCCTCTGACTAGCCCTCTTAGAAATTTTCAAAGACCATAATGTACTAAATCGAGCATGTAGTTAATCTCGATTTTCCTATTTTCGAATAAGCTAGACTAAGTACCTACTTACAAAGCTTTACTATTGTACTAAACTTCGCTACAAAATAAAAAGGTAAGAATAGGGTTAGCCTTTGACTAAATAATACTATACTAGTATTATAGGTAATATAGGTCTGAAGATAATACTATACTAGTAATATTACCTATCTTACTAGTAATAGTATTATCTTATCTGTGCCTATACGGATGAATTCATGGAAAAGCGTAGCTTATTTCTATAAATGTTTGCATTGTGCTTATTGGTCCTATTTTTAATTTTCAGAATAAAATGACGGATGACCAAAAAGAAATGGACTGCACATACCACTGTAGATACGCCTCTCGAATACCTATACTCGCAATGGATCCTTCTGTGGCTGTGGTTTGTTTATTTTAGTACTAGCTGGTTTTAGGTTTATAAATATTAAAAAGTTCGGTTCAGTAGTTCGGTTATGAAGTTTTCTTTTCAAGTTGTTTTATCTTATCTTTTATTTCCAGTGTTTTCTTTGCCGCACCAGAAATGATTTCGACGAGTTATGCAGCACAATTGAAACAAACTTGATGCGCGAAAGTCAAGCTCTCTTCGAAATATGCGAGAAGAGACCGTCACATTGGGGACCACTGAACAGTGATATTGATCTACAAAATACGAACTTATTTACAGGTGAAAGTCTACATTCAGTTATTTTATAGTGCAATAGGATAGGATATGTAGAAGATTTTTCAACACGCGCTAATAGTGACTCCGTACAAAACCCACTTCATATAACTCAAAAAGTGAGCACAACTCAGACTCGGGGTATTTTAACAAACTACGCAACTACTAAAGAATTACTATGTACCATTTTCAATTAATAATCTATTTATAATTTTCTTTATTACAGAATTTGAAGAAGTAGACCGCCAGTTTGATGATTCAGACACTGAGTTTGAAATACTATGAATGTTTCATATAAAACGAATACTACAAAACAACATTTTACGACAGAAGTAAACAAGCATAATTGGTTTACAATACGCACCTAAAAGTACCACTAAAGAATGGCGCTTGAGGTTTATGTAATAAATGATATATTTTTAAAATGTGGTTTGCTTCGTATACTAACATAATAATAATGATCTGTAATCCATATGTGATAAGAACCTTTGAAAGTGATTAAAATACATTAGGTTATTGTAGTAGTAGCGAATATGGCTTACTTGACATGAACAAATGGTAGCCATCATCTATAACAAAGCATTGCTGCGGTCATGCACGTTAGGAACGTGCCCTGCGATGAACTCCCCTTCATAAACGTTAGGCATAGGTTATACACCTATAATTTCACCGACATTCAAACCGAAATAGGCAGCAAGTTATAATAGTAGTACTTATTAGTAGAGACATACATAATTAGGTACGCAGTTCATCATCATCATCAGCCTCCACACCGCTGGACATGGCACTCTAGCTCGTAGAACCGATAACCGACAGGGAAAAGGTTCTCAAATGGCCACCACGAACCGGAAGCACAGGCGGAAGACAAAACATACACAGGTCAAGTGGGTGGGTACTCCATGAAGTTTATACTACTAAATATTTTTTTCGGATAATGAAACCACATTTTTCATAGAACCATTTATTATTTACGAATTAGGAATACATAAATATGTAAATTGTTACCTTTACGACGAATCCCTTAGAAGCCACTGGACAATTTGGGACATTTAGCAAACAAAATAATTTTGATAAACTAACTTAGGTATTAGGAAATATGCAACACAATTTAACATTGGCCTTAAAATCACAATTAATTATTTGGCACCCATACTTATAAAATTACTATACTATATTTTAATAATCACTGGTCTCCCTTATTTTTTCAAAATGGATTCAGTATTTTTAAATCCTTGTGGTAGGTAGGTACTTTTGACTTGTCTACAGTCCACTTTCTTAATTAATACAATATTTATTGTACAATAATTTTGGTTCACGTAATAGGAACATAGGTCCCTAATACAGGATACATTGTACATACATAAAATACTGACCACAATTCATAACATTTTGAAAGAAAAAAAGCTTGTAAAATGCAGTAGTAGTCGACGCTCATCGGCTCACTTACACACCTAACCGTTTCGCATATCTGTCGGCAAACTTAAGTTACAGTCAACATGGTGTCAGCGTGAGCCTTTATTATTAAAAGCTTTATAATGAAATAACAAAGATTTGTGCATGTTGTGTTGAGGTAACATTACAAAGAAGTAGTCTTATGCGTAAATAAGAGTACTTCTCTTCTAAGAGCAAGGCTCTTGTGTAAAGTATGCATTTTTTTTCAGGTATTTCTTTTGAGGGTAACCTCCATATACGACATGACGGCGATCTTCGCTGGCTCATGCAGCTTATTCTTGGTCTTCCTCATCCTCTCTTTCCTTCTATATTTCGTAGCCTTTCGTAGGATATTTCTGATAAAGATGTCATGTGGTACAAGGTGTACTGTGAGAACATAAGTACTACACACTCAAGTTACCATAGAAAATACAAACATAGTACACAAAGGTTCTTTCAAGAAATATATATTTCTTGAAAGATATTAATAATAAAGAAAGGTATTAATATTATATTGCCATGCGCAACAAGGACGCAGAATACAGGGTTATTCATTATTAGCTGCAAATACTCAGGAATTAGGTTCAACAAATAAAATAAAAAATATATATGATTTTTTTTTTTTTTTTTTTGATTTAAGTTTTTGTATCAGAATTTTATTTTTATTAATTTCTTTACGGCTATTGCATAATGATTGCCATGGAGAACAGGACGATGACCCACCCAGGCGGAGACTGAACGCAGAGTGTCGCTCACGGCGCGCGGGCGCGGATCAAAGGTCAAAATAGGTCAGGCGCCAATGATTCCTTTATCGATTTTCTCGGGATTTTCATAACAAAACTTAAAAAAAATCATTTCATAAATATTTTTTATTTTATTTGTTGAACCTAATTCCTAAGTATTTGCAGTTAATAATGAATAACCCTGTATAAGCAAAGACACAAATATGCTTTAGAGCTATGGTAACTTCCAAACAAAACAGAATATCATTATAGGCACAAACAGCTATATTATAGGTACAATTGACTAGCACCGTAGGCAAATAAAAGAAGCTATTTATAGGCGTTATCTTTCTTAGTAAAGATAAATAGGTACTATCAAAGGTAAAAGCTATATTCAAATGCAGTAACAATATATAAGTTTTCACCCTAAAACATCGACAACCCAAACATACCAATTTTATTTTTTATATAAATATCAATTATAAAATTACTACTTATTATTATGAGGAATATTATGCGTTAGTTTAGTATGTATTACACACAATAATTCTAATCTAATAACTGTATCACACAAAATATAATGAATTCAAGGAAAAGTTAAGGTCAAAGTTCATTAGTCACATGCTTCAGCACCGCGCCCATTTGAAATTACGTCGTTGTAAAGCGTCAGTACGCTACGTCATCTTTCATACAAAAAAAAAGCTCATGTTATGATAACGTAGCTGCATAGAGCTGAAGGGTGCGACGTTGTGTAATTTAACCCTTAAATACTTAAAGGAGGTCTCACTCCCGAATTGCGAAAATAAATAATTATTGGGATGGTTTAAAAACGAAAAACATTATTTTAGTAAAAGACAACATCAAAAATAAGGTATTCACATCACAACCATCCAATAAAAAATTTAGATTTCAAAAATACTTTAAACATTGACATTAAAAAATATTTCTTTTGCCTATGCCTTATCATGTTTTCCTACTGGACGTAACTATTTACAGAGATTTAGTTATCTATCATGCTAAAACATTCTTGTATAGCATGGTAGGCATTACTGAGTAACTGAAATAATCTCAAATGAGCAGTTAAAATGTTTAAAAAGTTGCAGTAAAGTTAGTACTTTTCAGATAATTCCAATAATATAAATTCTATGCTTCACTTTATAATCTGAAAAGTCTTTGAATATTTTATTGCATCTACTCATAATAATGTGGCTTACATGGTAGGTTTGAGACACTGTTAGTCTAACAGTTAGACAGTATCCAGTAGGACTTACTAACTTTTATTTCATATGCAATTCAATTACAAATGTATTAAATACTAATTTATGACAAATAGTTAATTTGTGGTAAGAATTCACACAACTCCTCTTTCTGGCCTGGTTACATGCATCAATTCTTAGCTTATTAATTACGTACTACATCCATTTTACGACTGATCTGAATAAAAAACTGGTTTTGATTTGCCCATGTTTTTTTTCTACATAATGGACACAGTAAATTCTTTCCCTTGTTTCAGGCATTCATTTAGACTTAGACATCAGTTGATGCTGAAGAGATTCTGCCATTAATAAAGTTTATTACTAAAACAGTAATGTTATCCACAGATCCTCTGTAGTAAGCCTGTAATGTAAGACTTTTGGCTCCAAAATCTGGTTCATCAAGTCTCTCTTTTATAAACTTGACAGCTTCTTCATTAGTAAAAGTGTCCCATAAGCCATCAGAGGCTAAGACCAGGAACATAGGTCTATGGTCATCTAGGTTGAAGGTCAGAATATCAGGGTCAGCTATAACAAATTTCTTGTCTTTTAGAGGGTAGTCACCCATTGCACGAGAAGTTGCCAGGATCCCAGCTACACGCCACACGCCATTGAACGCAATGTAGCCACCTGCTGCTTCTATTCTTTTCTGCTCGCGGACCTAAAACAAAAATACAGCTTTGTCAAAAAGAAGAGAAGAAAATAGATAGATGTTTTTGTTTTATTTTTCTGCACACATTAAATTTGGTGGTAGTATTTTATGATAATGATTTTCAAGTGATCATAAAATTTACCTGTTGTGGCTTATGATCAAAAGAGAGTGGAATAGCATTGCCGCGGGAGTCACACATCACACCCCTGGAGTCTCCAACATTAGCCACAATCAAAAAGTTGTTTTCCATAATGGCAATAAGAGCTGTTGTGCCCGCCACATTCATAGAACGTTTGGCAGCTTCCACCAGTAACCTGTCTGCAGCCAGTACTTCATCAGTCAATAACTTTCCAAAGTTGATTTTTCCTTTATCAACGTAACTAGTTAGTGGTATGTTCACGTTTTTCACAGGGGTCATATTAGGTCTAACTTCTCTGGTGATAGCTCGGCTTTTTGAAAGCTGTGCCAACAGCAATGGATCAGTGACCTCTTTTTTTGATGAGTCATCAGCAGTGCTAGCTGATTTTTTAAAGCTATTTCTCTTTTCAACAGTTACTTTGTTTTCCTCTTTCTTTACCTCTTCAGGAGTTTCATTTGGTGTGATAACAAGTTTCCCTTCTCTGAAAGCACTGAGTTCAACAATCTTGTTGAAAAGATTTTGGATGAGATGGTCTTTGGCGTAGTTGGCTGCGAATTCTCCGCCGTGACCGTCGAATATTGCAAACAAAGAGATTCCTGTATCATTGATGTTCTCATTTAAGATGAACCGGTCTTCCATGTGCATTCGCCTGCCTTTGATTGCATAAACTGCGCTCAGTGAGCCCTTCAGTTCCCAGCTCTGTTTGTCGGCGTCACCTTCTAACAGCTTCATGCGCTGAACTGCGCTGATAGGACTCATGGCCTGAGAAAGCCTGCTGAGCATGGTCCGACTCCATAACTCTATAGTTTGCAGATACATAAACAAAAGTATAAATGCAACGGTGACCACTAGCACCTCCGAGCGCAGAAAATAAAGTCGCACCATCTTCCATAAATAGCTCACGGGAGCATCAAGCGGGGCGCTGCTTGAGAAACGTGACAGTATCTTCAAAAACGATTGATATGTTTGGTGCAAAACTCTATCCTCCAGTTCGTCTTCCATCTCCTTGATGAAATAATAACTCACTACTAGAATGTAATACAAATAACGCGTATTCGATACTTTTTAACAGGCTATTTCATTTTTGTAAATACCAAAACACACCCACAAAACGCAACGCACAAATCGTTCTATCAAATTTGACAATGACGTAAGGCATTACGTCAGTCAATGACGTACATTGACATAACAGAGAACTAGGCATGAAATAATTGCTACTTTTATTTATTTGGAACGTCGTTATTTTATTATTTTAGCTAGTGTGCGATTGATAGCACTGGGCTCGTTCGAATAATAAAAATAACAAGTGACACACGTTCCGGTGGCAAATAGCGCCGATATGATTGATAAAAGCACAGGTGAATATTATTATTGCCATTCGTTTTTATTCTCGCCTGCGTAACCTTCCTACGAGAACTGCTCCTGCGTAATCTTCCTACTGAGAACTGCTACTTTTTCAGGAATAAAACGTAGGTATAATTTTTTTTTACCTTTGTATCTAGTACTTACAATAAATGGTAACCCCTATTTTTTACTGAAAAGCAATTTCGTACTTTAGGCCATTTTTTTCTGATTGAGATAGAATCAGTATCACATTGCGATCCTTCTCGCTGCCCATGCAATAGAATCAAGATTTTATAAAACAGGTAAGTAGGTATGTAGGAAATAAAACAAACTTTGCTTTTATAAAATGTATTAAAACAGTGAATTTTAGGATACAAAGTTACAAAGGTAAGATGTCGGTAGGTAAGTAGGATAGTACCTACCTACTACTTTATTTGTGCAAATTTTACAACTAGGGTATAGATCCACAGAAAAAATACAAGAAAAGCGTAATAGCCTTTTTACATCGTCTAAGTTAGATTTTTTGTTATTACAATAGCAACGGTAGTAATCAGCTCCAGCTTTTTAGCTGTTTAGTAGTCTGTTTTTAAAAAGTATTACTTTTATTTTTTTATTCGAGTATGCAACCCTATTATTATTGCTTAAAAAAGGAAAGGCTCCAAATAAAGGATTTGGTACACAAGTATCCAATAACTATGTAAAATATTTAAGTAATCGTACCATGATGATATAGAATTGATACAATATAGTTACATTATATTTAGAATATGAAATTATACAAATATTTAAATCAAATTGTTAGTACCTATTAAGTAATAATTAGACGTCCAACTCCAAGGTTCAAAGCAGGAAAATACAGAATTAAATAAATAACACCAAAGTATAAATTAAATATTTTTACACACACACAACCTATGTACCTATTACTTACAGAGCAATGGAATGAAATAAAATTATAGGTAAGTATGCATTCATATTTCCCAACAGATTACGCATACCAAACTACTGCTGTAACTTGACGAAATTAAAAAAGGCTCACAAATTAAACGTCGAGGCATGTTAAATACCTCCTCAGATTTATTAATACACAGGGTTCTTTGAAAATCCGTGGGGTAATCAAGGGTGCGCCACATCACAGAATATGGAATACATTCTTCGCTCTATGGCGCACACCCACACTTTTCAGTAAAAAGTATTCCACTCCATCCTCCGGAAATGAATTTAGCCTTAGAAAATGGACAATGGTAGGAACGTCAAGTTATAACACTTACGTAAATAAAAAAGCAGCCAAGTGCGAGTCGGACTCGCCCATGAAGGGTTCCGTAGCACGACGAACTACAAGAACCTTTATATTATGTTACTTGATGTAACATAATAAGGTTTTTGTAGTTCGTCGAGAGGTAAATTGCGGTTTACGGTTTATGACAGACAGACAGACATGCATGACGAATCTATAAGGGCTCCGTTTTGGCCATTTGGCTACGGAACCCTAAAAACTACGAGTTTACAGTAATTTTAAAGGAATACCGACGGATATTATTATCTAGGAACAGGGAACAGCGATAGCAATTGCAACAGTAAAATAAGTCATTGCTTGTTGATTATTAAATACATTTTTTTCATCAGTCCCACTGCAATTACAACATTTCGTTACCAAATGTTGTTTCCGTTTCGCCTATTTGTCTCTGTCTATTGTATGGAGAAAAGATGAGACAACAACTCTAACTACGTAATGTATTTTTGCCGTCTCATATTTTCTCCATACAATAACCTACATTTGGTAACGAAATGTGGTTGCCAAACTCCGACTTCGGGTACAGAAAGGCATATTTCAAGAATGTGTTTGACAACAGATCTTTTATTGGAAAATTAATGTGCTAAAAATAGAGCTACGAGTATTTCGTTATCACTACAAAACAGCGATAGTGGTGAGATGTTTATTATTCAAGTAACGACTTATTTCATTGCTATTGCTTGTTCTTATTTATTACACCTGTTGGGTTCTAGACTCCAAAACAAACTTCATTGTTTGGAGCATTGGTTTCTAGAAGGTCAAAAGTGACAGTTTCCAGCTTTTTGGAACATTAGAAAAGCTACTTATAAGCAACAAACAACAAATAAATATAAACATGCATAAAATTTATAAAAAGAATCACGAAATAACATTACATTCATTTATATGTCACACTCTGAAGTTAGAATTGAAAACCAATGAATTTGTTATGGATAATTTAAGTTTTAAAAACCGTTTCAACTAAAATTAAATAACAGCAGGTAGGTATATTTTGAGCTTTCAGTTTTGTTTTGTACGTGTAGGTTTGAATAAATAACATAAAAATCTACCCACTTATATCTTATCCTAGTTGGAATCCCACAAAAAAAAGAGAGCGCGCTATGTGAGACTAACCCCCGAATACTGAAACGCAACTCAGATTTAAGCACGTCTCAAGCGACGAATATTTGACAGATTTTCATTGAAAACTGTCAAATATTCGTCGTTTGAGACGTGCTTAAATTTGAGTTGCGTTTCAGTATTCGGGGGTAAGGCCCGTATTCAGAAACATTGCTTGAGTCTGAGTCGAGCCTCAAGGATATATTTCTGACATTTTTCAAAGGTGAATTGTCAAAAAATCTATGCTCGAGGCTCGACTCAGACTCAAGCACTGTTTCTGAATACGGGTCTCCGCATTCTGAATAAATATCTAAATAGAATAAGAATTTGTTTTATGAAAGATTAAAATCAGCAAATAAATGATAACAACAAAGAAACTGAAACAACTTAGTAGATAAATACAAATACTGATTTAGAAAATAATATTCTAAGCGAATTCAGAAGTTTATTTAAATTAAGGAACATAAACTTATGAAAGAGTCCTAGATGGATGATGATCAAATGGAATTGCTTGAATCTTTGTCTTTTACAGTCAGTAAAGTGGCTGGTCACGAATGGAATAATATTGACATTTCGAGTCAATTATTATCCTTCTTCTCTTATCTATAGTCTTTAGAAAATTAAAAGACGGCCTTCAACATTGGTGACTTTTGTACACCATAATCTCGAACGGCGGATTCCGGCGAGTGTGAAGTTAGCCGTGGGACCGATGAAATACTTTTGTGACACTGAATAAGGTCGAACGTTGTCTGCCATACAACCAAAAAGCTAACTTCACGATGGCCGAAATCTGCCGAACGCACTGTCCAATAGTTACAGATTACAATGAGAGTTTGATGAACAGTTAATGCTCAGCGGATGATGCATTATGTTTTTTTTTAATTTTTCAAGCTTATAATAGTGCTTTAAAATGTTGCCTTTATAAATTATTTTACAATTATTGTCGGTTGCCTAACATTTGAATACGCAAAAACCGACTAAACACTACAGAATTACAGATTCAAAATTATCTAAGCATAGAGTATAAAACAGTAAGTACAATCTAAATACTAGTTAAAACTTTTAGAAAAGAGAGATTTTAGAGAAGTCATGGCACTGGCTTTGATCAGATCTTGACAACATTTTAACTAGAAAGTTCACTAAGTCAAGAGGATGGATCTGGTAATTGACTTTTAACCTAATTACCCCTACCTTAGGTAAGATTTACGTTGAGTTCATTGGACATCAGTCTTTGTTTATTATTGCAACGCTTTTTGGCGATTTGTGATGTTATGTTTCACTGTTCACTTTATTGTTCTATGAAAAAAGTTTTTCAAACGATTCTAACTTTTTAATAAAAAAAGTGGGTAGTTGGAAAATTTACCACTTTGTAGATAGATGCTTCTGATCCGACTTTTGAAACTGATACCTCGACAATCGTGAGTCGTGAACGAGATGCATTACTAAGGCCGCACTACCAATCTTCTGATTGGCCATAAAAACGCCAAAGCTTGTGATTTGATTATAGTGCTAGTGTGCCTAAAGTGTTCTCACTACGAAACTCTATTGAGCAAACCAGTTTACAATATTGAGATTCGTTCCAGATCAAGCGTTACTAGAATCCATTTCTACGCCAGTTACTGTTGTGCTGAGATTCCCATTCACGAGTATATCTTGTAGTGGTTGTCCTAAGACAGTTGCCAAGGAGTCGCTTAGTTTGTAATAGTTGGTTTCCAGCGCCTCGTGGTAAGACACCTGGTCAGAGCTGATCAGCTTTGTGTTCAGTTGCAGTGCTGCGTGGCATATTGTCAGGAACTCTCTGCAAATAATATTATTTATACTACACCTGCTTGGAAAGTACCTTGATACTTTATCAAAATTTACGGTAGAAAGTACGTCATTGCATATCGAACAAATATGCGGGGAGAAAACGCATCTGAGCGGGAGAGAAAAGTGTATGAAAATCCATTTCTTACGTGGTTTTTCTTTCTTAATTTTGGGTAAGACTATGCGCCGGTAACCTAAATGTCAAAAGCCAAAAAGTTTTTACAGTGAGTTTTTATCTCAAAGTTCGCAAAATGACACTGGCCACTAGCTGTGTGTTGGATGGTGTCGGGCTGGCAGTGCGACCCTGCGGCGGCAGGATAAACAATTTGAAAAAAGAACATGTGAAAATTGCAGACGCCATTTCCAAGTTGTGTGTTTGTTTGAGGATTCAGTTTTCGTAGAATTTATTTTCCTTGTAGGTGTAGTATAAAGCACTATGTATCACTCGAGAGAAACTGCGATTCCCGATCTCGGGTGTTTTAAAGCCCTCGCCTACGGCTCGGGCTTCAAACGACACCCTCAACGGTAATCGGTCACTTTCTCCTCTCGGTGAACAATGTACTATAGTTTCAGGTTATAGACATTCATTCTCATTGAACAGAGTTCACTTATAGGGAATAATACAATTTAACAGACAGGTGTAGGTTTACGTGTTAGTGGATATTTCACGTTCCTGTTATTTTGAACTTTCTTGTCCGAAAATGTATTTTGACAATGCCAGCACTCTCAAACAGTGAAGGAAAACATCGTGAGAAAACCGGCATGTCGTTGAACAAGAAAAATCGAAATCACGTGTCAAGCGTCACGCAAATAGGGCCCGCCAGCGGCCTTCTTGCGGAAACCAGTCCGAACACTCTAGAGCGGATCAAGGAATTTGAGGGCTTGGTTGAGCTACAAACATTAAATCATCCAAATACCGTAACTTTTAAATTTATTAATGTAATAATAATTTTAGATGATTCACCGACCAGCTTCCTGCGATCTTCACAAAATCGTCATTCCATCCAAATATCTATGCTTTCATGTAAATACAAAACAAATACTCACTTGAATATAGCTTTGAGTTTGTCGACCATATCGTCCGGATACATCTGCGCTAGCGTCGGATCGAGGAACGCGTTAGCATACGCGAGAGGACCAGCATTCACTTGCACACACACGCTGCCTTGCAACCTGGTATTGGGAAACATAAACAAATTCACGACTTTGATCTTCAGGCACGTATCAGTTGCATTAAGATTCAGTTCAGAAGACTGAAAACGACCCGGAGCTTAGAAACAATAATTTACAAAACCTCTGTTATCTATCACAGTGCAAAAAACATGCAGTCGTCTCAAAGTTTCCATAGCGAATTTTTTTTCGCACTTCAAGTTATATCGATGACAATAATCCAGTACAAAGCAGGCTTTAATGAGGCCTAAAAACTTTAAAAGAGTTGAGCGCTGGTTCACATAAAAAACCGATCTTTCTTTTGAAAATTGATATTAGCGACGAGAGAAGCGAACTACAATTACTAATAATAATATTTCTTTATTGCAGACACGTGGTCCATAGGTTGACACATTTATACAAACACAGTGTAAAATATGCTATTTATTCTTCTGTTTACCTCAAATGTAGTTTTTTGATGTCAGGCGATTTTGCGTTGACTATCTCAGCGAGTTCGGCAACTTGGCTCTCCATTTCAGAAATAGCGACCTCTATCGGACTCTTCTCTTCAACTTGCGTCTCCACGACCGGCACGCGGCGTTTCACGTAAGGAAACGAATTGGCAGCTGGAACAAGTAAAGAACACTCTAGAATGTGATTGTCAATCTGGGATCTGGGATTTAGATATCCGGAAAATAGGGTACAAATTCACAATGAGATGTGTGAGTCTGAGCCTCTGATGGTGAACTGGACCTCACGATGTGCCGTCTCTAGTGAAAGGCGTCTCGAAGATGAACCGATGCAAATTGTATGCGCCTTCAAACGCCCTCTCTCTATTTAAACTGATTCTTCGATCTTATAGAAATGTAGATAGAGTTCAAATTCACAATAAGATATGTGAGTCTGAGCCTCTGATGGTGAACTGGTCCTCTCGCCGTGCCGTCTCTAGTGAAAGGCGTCTCGAAGACGAACTGACGCAAACTGTGTGCGCCTTCAAACGTTCTTTCTCTTTTTATAACGCTTTTATTAGCTTCACCTGTATGTATGTATGTATGTATGTATGTAACCGACCCCTTTGAGCTCGATTTTGTCCTACTTTGAACGATCAGATTTGATTCAAACTTTGCACACCTGTCAAAGGTCGATGACAATGCAATAATATGAAAAAAAAAATAAAAAAAAATGAAAAGAAATAAAAAAAATAAAAAAAAACCACACTTTGAACGATCAGATTTGATTCAAACTTTGCACACCTGTCAAAGGTCGATGACAATGCAATAATATGAAAAAAAATATATGAAAAAAAAATATGAAAAAAAAATAAAAAAACTAAAAAGTAAAAAATAAATTATAGTTTAAAAAACTAAAAAAACGCTTTTATAACAAATTGAACTAAAAAGTTAAAAATAAAACTGTAATAATCAATTGAAAATTTATATTATTGTACAAAAAGCGTGGGGGGCTTGATTTTGATTGTTGTAAATATTTTATCAATAGTTTATTATATCTGAAGTTATTATAAAAAGCACCCCACGCTTTTTGTAATAATATAAATTTTTCAATTGATTATTACAGTTTTATTTTTAACTTTTTAGTTCAATTTGTTATAAAAGCGTTTTTTTAGTTTTTTAAACTATAATTTATTAAACTGAATCTTCGATCTTATATAAATGTAGATAGGGTTCAAATTACCAATAAGATGTGTGAGTCTGAGCCTCTGATGGTGAACTGGTCCTCTCGCCGTGCCGTCTCTAGTGAAAGGCGTCTCGAAGACGAACCGATGCAAATTGTGTGCGCCTTCAAACGCCCTCTCTCTATTTAAACTGAATCTTCGATCTTATATAAATGTAGATAGGGTTCAAATTACCAATAAGATGTGTGAGTCTGAGCCTCTGATGGTGAACTGGTCCTCTCGCCGTGCCGTCTCTAGTGAAAGGCGTCTCGAAGACGAACTGACGCAAACTGTGTGCGCCTTCAAACGTTCTTTCTCTTTTTAAACTGAATCTTCGATCTTTTATAAATGTAGATAGGGTTCAAATTACCAATAAGATGTGTGAGTCTGAGCCTCTGATGGTGAACTGGTCCTCTCGCCGTGCCGTCTCTAGTGAAAGGCGTCTCGAAGACGAACTGACGCAAACTGTGTGCGCCTTCAAACGTTCTTTCTCTTTTTAAACTGAATCTTCGATCTTTTATAAATGTAGATAGGGTTCAAATTACCAATAAGATGTGTGAGTCTGAGCCTCTGATGGTGAACTGGTCCTCTCGCCGTGCCGTCTCTAGTGAATGGCGTCTCGAAGACGAACCGACGCACGTTGTGAGAGCGTTCAAACGTTCCTTCTCCACTGGAGCTGACTGCGGTTAAGCCTTCAGGCGCCGCCCGTACCCAGGTCACCTGGATGTATGCTAGCTTGCTGTCTAGCTCTTCGCGATTTACCTATGGACATAAAAAAATGTAAGGACAATCGGAAATATTTGGAAAGTTGGTTTAATTTGATTATTTAAAAATTTTATTAACTACCCTAACGTCATGATCAAAATACTGGGTAATATTTTAAAGTTTGATTTGTTTTATCTACATAACAAGCATCCGTTTACGCTTCTTTTGTAAATCGAACAAAAGATTTATTTTTCGACTAAAATAATGAAATCTTGATAATTAAGCGTAACTTAGCGTGTTTAAATTTTGCAGACAAAGTAATTTAATTTACATTTCAAAACACTGTCGTCTTTTATTTATATAAAGAAAATTACGATCTTATTACAGATTCAATGCCTAACCCCCGAATACTGAAACGCAACTCAGATTTAAGCACGCCTCAAGCAACGAATATTTGACAGATTTTCATTGAAAACTGTCAAATATTTGTCGCTTGAGACGTGCTTAAATCTGAGTTGCGTTTCAGTATTCGGGGGTTAGGTTATTTAATTTTGAATGACACCCAGAAGACACACAAATTCTTGACCCTGACTGTGGTATTAATGTTTGTGTTATCCCCTAAGCGTAGAAATACGCTATAAAACGATGATAATGATCAGGACCTAGAGGTCGACGGACGCATAAACTATAAACCTATGCCTTACCGGTGCAGAATCCATGATCATTTTGACGTGTTCACTGCCAAACTTCTGCTCATAAAAATTCCGTAGCTTCTCCGATATCTCGCTGAGTGACGTACATTTAGGCTCCTTGTAAATAAACTCTAGTCCCTCTTCATCTTCACCAAAATGGGCCTTCCCGAAGAACGCTACCCGATAGAATCTGCCGAGTAATCTTTTCCCTGAATTGGTGACCTCAATGACTTTAGCGTACGCCTTTGTTAGGTGTTGGTAGCACGCTAGAAGTGCTTGATAGTCCTTCCTGCGCTCATAGATGGGTATTATTAGCCGGTAGAGGGGACCGAGTAGTTCGTATCTTTCCGCTTTGTCCACGTACTCTGTGCAGATCATCAGATGTTCTAATAGGGCTTGCTCGTTGTAATGCACATTCGTCATGCCTGGAAGAGCAATAATGTATCAATAAGCGACAAATAAATAAAATATACGTATTAACAGCTGAAATGTAAGAAATGAAACGAAAAAGCGTGTTCCAAAACGAGTCAACCACATTAGGGGAATAACCTTGAAGCTATCGTTATCTAAGCGAGTTACCTACTCTTTAAATTATTAAAGCCTTTTATTTATCTAATGAATGAAGTACATTTTCACAAAATGCATAAGTAGATTAGGTATACACTGTTACTACATTTCTATTTATACATAAATATTATTACTATTTTATCATTCTATTCTTATTTTAACTTTTAGAGTTGGTATTTTTATTAGTTTTTTTTTTCATTCACGGATCTCTGTCCGAGTAAATATATCTGGCCTCCTCCACAGATCTTGCCATGTCTCTTTAGATATAAGCATTAAAAAAATGATTTACAAACCAAATATTTTGGGTCAGTATTTAATTTACACAAAGCTTTTAATTTTCATGCCTACAGGCTTTCATGCGTACAGGGTATTATGTCGTTGATACTAGTAGGTAGATAGTTAGTAGATAAAAAAATTAAGACCATGAATTCAAAATGTACCTTAAATGTGCAAAACTATGTATATGCATGAAAACCATCCAAAAACCTGCAAACTTTTTTCAAATATTAGTAAAACTATAGTGGTTTTGAATTATTTAAATTAAAAAAGCTACACGTGGTCATGGCAACTGTGATAGTAATAACCAAAATATTTGTTCATATTTATGAAAATAATAATACGGTTTGATTTCTAAATAAGAGTATAATGTTATAATATAGTTAAAGACTAACGTCGCATGCATGCATATTTGCTTATCTGCTTTTATTTCAATGGAAAACGATTTTCTAACGTCATAATATGCATGCATATTTGCTTATCTGATGTTATTTAATTGGAAAATTATTTTAACTTATCAATCTTAACAGGCGTCACAAATGAGTGCAACGACGATAATTAAACGATATTTCCTGTAAATATCAGTCAATATTAGTTAACACTGAAATGTAGACATTGCCCAGTAAGTTGCAAATCTATCTTCAGTCAATCAATGGCGATTATTCGGAGGTCGAATGATGTGACGTTCAGCTGTCCCGCCGATCCTCTTGTATCACTATTCTATGTATCTGTAGGTATATAAATGGAGCGAGGCTCTGTATACTGCAGTCGAAAACTGTCGGCGAACGCGCGTACTTTATGTGACCGTCGCCGCTACGATATTCTGGGCGGGAAAGGAAATTCAACATGAGGGACGTGTTAATACCATTTTTGCTAATAGCTGGTGCGTGGGGCGAGGCCGTTGCAAGAAGCAACCATGTGGTGGGGGCTAGTGACAACCACGAAGACATCTCGGACAGAGAACTCATGCTAGTGTTTACGGTACGTCAGGAGTTAAATGACAATCACGCCGGCGACATTACGCGTGAGTGTGGTTTGAACGATTTGCGGATCACACAAATCGTACAGATACGCTCAAACATAATAATATGAATAAGTATGCCTTCACAGAGAAAACAATTTATGTAGGTAGTTGTGGGAAAATATCTGCGTGCAGATTGATTATTAATGATAATAGGTTTATTTATTGATTATTGTTTAATTTACAAAATATGTGATGGATGTCTAAATCTGTGTAAAAAAATACATTTCTTATTGACTGGCTCTCAGCTCAGATGGTAGTAGCTCTGCCTTCTGTGCCGAAGATAGTAGATTCGATCCCCATCGAGAACAAATATTTGTGTGGTGACCACAGATGTTTGTTCTATGGTGGGTGTCATATTGTATTCTATGTATGTATATTATGTATTTACAAAATATATTAGTAAATGATGTATTATTATATTTATCAGCTATTTAATTCCCATACTCTGGTTAATTTGGGGCTAGATTAGTGTTGTGTGTATTGTCCACAATATTTTTTTTATTTTTTTTCCTTACATAACTTAAACAGCAATAAAAATATTGCAGTCTCATTCCCATAAACTGCTAGAATTTGAGCTAGTTTTGTAACTTTTCCTACAGATGTTCAGACATGGCGATCGGACACCAGACTTAGAAGAGTTAGTTATATACCCAGATCAAAATAAACTGAATAGCAGTATTTTCTTCCCTTACGGGATGAAAGCTTTGACCAATGTAAGTACCTACGACTGCCTTTATGTTATTGATTAGTAGGTATGGCTTAGACACATTAATATTTTGATTTGTAAAATATTTTTTTTAAGTTAAGGAATAATAATTAAAAATTTAACTCAATTTTTTTGCAACGGTTTTGAATGCCATTAATTATATTTAACTCACTGGTTGATGATCAAACCAATTGGATCCGGGATCTCGTCCGGGGAAGCAGCATTGCTGTGTTTCGGTTTGAAAGGCGTGGGTGCAAGTGAAATTACTGGCACGTGAGGCTGAACATCTGTATGCCTCAAGTTGATGGACGCAGGGCACGTTTCTGACGTGCGTGACAACCGAAGCAATGCTTTGTTAAAGGCGATGGTTACTACGCAACATCAGGTGGTCTGAATATGCTTCTTCCATTAGCTAGTTATATAAAGAAATACATATAATTAGCACAAAAGTGTACAAAAGTATTTTTACTGCTAAATTATGCACACAATTCATTTGACATTTAATTAATTTATTAAATTTACGTGAATAAATCATATTGTATCGAAGTTTTAAAACCGGTGAATGAAAAACAAGATATTCCATCATTGTAGGTGCATATTAGTTCTATATTGCTTATTACGCAACAGGTTTTACAATATTCCTGCAATTAAATAATAATCTACCTCTAGTCTAGAGCAAGACATCATCAGTTATTCTTGAGATAGTATCTTAAGAACAGACCTTTATTTCTAATCTGATTGCAACAGAGAGGCAAGCAACGCGCCTACAGCGTCGGCAAATACTTGCGCAGGCGATATGATGGCTTTATATCAGCTGCGTACCTGACCGATGAAATGGTAATGAGAACAACTGCCTACGACAGGACTAAGATGACGGCGTTGACAGCACTAGCGGGTCTGTACCCGCCACCGCCCTCCCAGAGGTGGAACTTAGCGTTGAACTGGCAACCAGTACCGTACAACACGCTTGACTATGAAACGGATGATGTAAGTAGCAGGCTTCTTTACGATAAGTGAATACAGAGCAGCAGCAAACGAAGTCTACTCGAAGTAAATATCATCGTACCGTCTATACTAGGTTCGTTCGTTTGCTCCACACTTCAAATCAAATCAAAAGTGTATTCATTCAGTTGAATTGCAAGGATCACTTTGAAACGTCCTAAAGCTAGGTGACTCTAGGTGCCAGTTCCACTTGCATAAAGCTGTGCTGATCTGATAATCTAGATTACTCAAGAAACTTAGTAAAGATTAATTAGATTCAATTTTATGTTACCCTATTGACTTTTTCTTTTTTAATAAATAATATTTATAACTGATCTGTATTCATGCATATGGAAATAAATGATTTGAATTTGAGCTTTTATCTGTATTGCGTAATTTGTGTAAGCAATAGAATGGATCTCCTTTGATTGACCGATAAATAAACGGCGATGGAATTCATAATAAAAGCGATAAAGAGTGTGATATAATCTTCAACCTCAAAACCAATTAACTAAAAGGATGAGACAGGGCATCGGTTTCTTTTCAGATCAGACCTGGACAATAACAAACTCTGTTTATTTCAGCTCATGTATTGGTACACGTGCCCGCGTTTCATAAAAGCAAAAAACAAAGTCTACAGTATACCTGAAATAGCCGAGAAGATAAAACCTTATTCAGATCTTTTTAGCTACCTCTCAGAGCACACTGGCAACAATTTTACATACCCCCTCGCTGATATTTTTTATTTGGACAATTTATTCCAAACGTTGGTAAGTTCAGGCCATTGCATTTGTGTAAATATCAGAATGAAAATTCACGTTTGTAATATATCTGCATATGGTATGAAAGAAAATCGTGTTAGTTACACTATTTATAACCCAAGAACGGCTGAACCGATTTGGTTGAAAATTGGTAGTAGCTTAGAACCAGGAGGAGACATAGTACTTTTTATCCCAAAAAAGTAACGGGAACGGGCGAGCGAAGCCGCAGGCGGCCACTAGTATTTTAAATAGATCAAGGTAATTACCTATACGCTTTAGTTATACTATAGTTTTTATGTATACGTTAGTTTTTAAGTAGGTAGTAAATTTTAGGTCTTAAAGGGTTGTTATTATATATTTTTTAGAATAACGTTGGTGTGCCCCCTCCAAAGTGGGCAATGGAAGTGATGCCAGAAATCAAAGAGGTTACCAAACTTGAATATGCGTCTGAAGTTTATTCGCCTCTACTGATCAAACTTGCTTCAGGTAAATATTGTTTGACCACAGTGTGGTTCGATTAGAATCCCACCCCTAACATAATTTTCCATTCTTCGCAAATGAACATCCTCACTGCTTGGCAGTCTGCGGAGCAGCGCCAACAGCATCCTGCAGGTCATACCTGATAGATATGACCTGCCCGTTATGAAGTCTTTCATTCGGCTCCTGATCCGATAGTCTCATAAGAGACTGGGGGGTCAGGTACCGAATGAAAGACATTTAATCTACCTACCTACCTACTAAAGTTGTGTTGCTTGTACATGCTAACATAGCCTGTAAGTTTACTAACACAAATGGACCACAAAGTTTTCTGATAAATAAATGCCCCGTAACGATAATAATGACGTCTAGGTGTGCACTATAAAACGAATAAAATATTTCAGGAGTACTATTGAATGAAATTTTGAATGCAACAAGCAGATTTATCAATGGAGATACTGATCAACCAAAGCTGAGATTGTACTCAGCTCACGAGAACAACCTCGCAACACTGATGGCAGCTACAAGGACGTTCGAGCCTCACCAGCCTAATTACGGAGCTACGTATGGACTGGAACTCTGGCGGGACAAAATAAACGGAAACTATAGTATTTCGGTGAGAATTATACAAGAATCATTACGGCTGATATAATATTATTATGTACAATAATATATAAGTATCGTTTCACAAACCTCAATGTATGCATGGGATATGGGCTTGTATTCTTGAGAAATGATCTCATTCTCGTATTTTGTACAACTCAAATACCCCAAATCTTCTCTAAGAATCTAGAGTGAGAACCTACTTTTTACCAAGAGATCTGGGGGGATAACTACCGTGTGTGAAGATAAAAATCGAGAGGATAATCTTATTTTTCTTTTTGTACTTGGTAAATAAGTAAGACAACCAAATACTAACTTGCGTTTTTCAGTTCCCTAAGCTTACTTTGAAATGACCTCGATTCTTTACCTCGTAGGATGTAATGTATTGGTATGATTTGACAGGCTGTCTACTCCAAAGACGCCGGTGGACCAGGCGTTGTGGTGCCAATCAAAGGCTGTGGCAGTGATTTCTGCGATTACGACAAATTTGTCAACCTTGTCCAGGATTACGCGTGGTCGAAGTCCGATCTTTACAGAGAGTGCAAAGTGGACGATTAGCTAGTTCTAGTTATAAATTTTAAAAGATTATCCGATTAAATTTATAGTAGAAGGTTACTTGTCCTCAATCGCCTCATTTTTTTCTAAAATAGATACATGTCATCAGGAGAGTAAAAATATTATTTTGGCATGGCTAAACCCGATGTATCAGATCAGCGCATATTTATTATTATACTCGATTAGTTGTCCGCAGCTCTACCTGAGTGCAAATTTAACATTCGGGGCTAATGTCACATGATATAACCTGAACACCTTGGGTTCTATTAGGTACCTACTTATAATTGCTTGATCAGTTTTCCACTAATTCAATTATCCAATGGAATATTGAAAGGAATTTATTATTTGAAATTTGAAATGCGTGAAAATTTGACTTTTGGTGCTGATATTAGTAATGGACAATTTAAGGTCTAGAAAAGATTAACTTTTTGTCGTCAGAATACGAAGATAAATTGTATGAAAATGGTATTGAAAGCTGTTTACGCTAAATAATGTAACTTTCATATAAATTAGCTTTCCGTAGGTGTGCTGTAAACAGAGAGTGGATTTTGTCTAGACCTCCTTGCACTTATATTCAATAGTTATCATAGAAATGTGATTTAACATAATATTGTCGCGGCTGTGAGTTTATTTATTTATTTATTAGGATCACCAAGAAATAATACACAAAAATTAAAATTTGATCGAGCAAAAAAATATCCTTCCCCGTGCTTATCTACTGAAGGCAACCACAGCAGAGTTCATCATCATCATCAGCATGAAGAAGTCCACTGCTGGACATAGGTCTCCCCTACACATACACCGACTTCCCGCGATCTTAACAATGTCGTTGGTCCACCTGGTGGGTGGGCGCCCTACTTTTGGTCGTTCGGTTCACGTCTGTGAGTTGGTTATTATATTTTACAATAGTTAATGTCAAGCATCACCGACTGTAGTAATTTCTAGTATAGTGCGAGTTTTATTTGTTACTGTACATCCATGATAAATTATTTATTTTTATAAGTATAAATAAACAAAAACTTACAACACTTTTTGTCTTTCCTCTGTTATGCATGATACCCTTGAATTATATAAATATATACATCTATGCTAATATAATTAATAATTATAACGAGGAAACATTTGGCTTTTTAACCGACTTCAAATAAAAAAGAAGTAGATTCTCAATTCGATCTAATTTTTTATGTTTATTATCTCATAACTTCGTCATTTATGAACCGATTTGTTTATTTTTTTATCTGAAAGGTTTATCAGATTGGTCCCATAGAAATTTAATCAAAATTGGTTCACCAGCTTGGCCATGTAGTCGGTTTCTCAAGTTTTTTAAACTTCACTACTATAACGGATAAACTCAAAAACTATTTTCTAGACAGGTTTCAAAAATTATTTCACCATTAAACAGCTATATTATCCCAGTATAACATAGGTTATATTTTTTACTAGCGACCCACACCGGCTTCGCACGGGTATCATTTAGAAAAGAAGGTGAAAAATGTTAAGTCCGTTCCAAGCTAGGCCGGATCGCTATAGAAGTGTATAAAATGTTAAGTAAGTACCGCATAGAACAAATCTAATGCTGAGTTATACACTCATAATGAAGAGGTGCATACTTGAATAAATTTAACCGTGAGAACAAAATCTGTTCGTCTGTATAAGATATCATTGTTATTATATGGCTAAGACAATTTCTGGCATTACCTACGTGTAATTACAATTTGATTAGATAAATGGCACACACGGGAAGCCTGACTCACACGAAATAGACGAATGTGAATCTTGAATCTTTATTGCTGGCAATATCATCATGTAAATTATATTTTTAAATAAATATGCTAGTTGCGTTGATCAAGAAGATTTATTCAGAAGTGTTTTACACAAACAAAGATGGTGCAGTTGACGAGCATAATTTGTGTCAAGAGCAAGTAAGTATTCATATTTAAATGTAAAATGAAATTACACATGTACATAAGTAAGATAGTTTAAGGAAAATGTCTAATGAACACTACTTAAAAGATTTTAATTATAGTTTGAAATATTACGAAAGCAAAGGCCGTAAAAAAGGATGACGTGAATCTGTAATGTCGTAAGTACTAAGAGCAACATAACAAGTTTCTTTTCCAACCACTATCTTATACACCCATATTTAGAAATACCTGAAATTAAGGACAGTTTCAGTAGAGGCTATACTAATGATGATAGCACCGTCAGAACTTTTTTATCTCTATCTACTACAAAGTTAAGTACCTTGGGTATAGGTTTGTTTTAGCCAAAAACGGGACTATTTTTATTTTACAAAAGTTTCTCCCAAAATATTACGTAAGTAAACCTCGAACGAACTGCATGCTAGGTTGACTTGTGGAGTGTTCTAGTACTGTGCCCATCAAATAGGTCTAGTTATTGGCTAAAAACTATAAAAGATTTACGAAAAATCTAACAAAAAAATGTTGATCGTGCTAATTTCATTAGTAAGTCTGCTGAGACAGACCTTAATTTTTTTTCTGGTATTTTTATGCAGAAAATTTATAAATGCATTATTTTGTAATTTGACAAAATAATTTGTTGATAAATAATTTTGTTGTAATTGACATAACGTGGGGGGATAAGTACTAGGAACACAATAACAGGCTCATGCACGCAGTTGGAAACAGCGAAAATCAAGGCAGGTCGGCCAAGCCAGGGCTCAATCTTCTAATTCACACTATCTATCTCAGGCAAATTAAATAATGACACTAGCACCCGCATGCAACAGCACAATGCATGAACAAACCAGTTAAATAATAAGCACCATACGTTACAAAGTTTCATATTAAGATATCTGCATATAGGTTTGCATTAATTTGCTTATCATAATGAACGGTTTAGGTATATCGTATGATGAATGAATTCGATTCCCCTATTCAAGAGGCAAGGTTAGGCTGGACCACTGCGACAATGATGATGCGGTGCCGTGTCACAATCGATTGGACAGATTCAATCATCCGAGCCCAGGTCGCGGCGACCGTGAATCGCAGCGTCCCGCGCGGACTCAGTGGGACCCTGCCTCGCGAGACGTGCACTTCCCGTTAGCTCATCGCAGACAAGCGGGAATTTTAAAGTGCATGGTTTGTTTTTAGCTTGTTAACCGAATTGGGGAGAAATGAAACAAGACACGTGACTAAACCAGATCAATCGCAATAAAATGTAGAGCTGCCGACCCGGCGTAGGAAAATGTGAGTGACATCTTGCTTGGATACCGATTTACAGATCCCGTTTACTAATTGCCTTTTCGGTCTCAGGTAGTGACTTAATGCAAAACACGTGTTCGTTTAAAACACATTATTAATTGCTAGATGATAATAGGTACCTACTGCTGTTACTTAGTTCATAGTGAGAACCCAATTATTTGAGGCTGTTGGGAAACAATTTACATTGTTGACCCAGAATGTCAAAATAATTCGAGGTTTATTAAGTTCATCAGACTAGACATCTCTTGACGACTGTCATTTCGCTGTGTGCCTGTGTGTAACCTTGCATCAGATACTCTCCGTTTTTGTAAATAACATAGATAGAAGATACTGTTTTCACTTTTCCAAAAGATATTAAATCAAAAGAAAGAAGATGAGAAGTAGACAGTTATGCAAATTGAAAAGCTTCAATCTTAAATCAAAACTCCATTCAAGAATACGAGCAGTAGCATGATCTGTCTAGGGCCTGAAATAGCCAAGGTATCGTATGGGGGAATATGAATTGCAGGAAAGAGGGCGGTCGCGAGGAGGAGCCTACCAACGCGACGGAAGCGGCTGCGCCACCCAGCGTGCGCATTGAGCTCACGTGCTGCTGCCTCGGCGTGTTAGTGGGCCTCTCGCTCATCGCCGGTGAGCTTTACCCTAATTCTTCTTTAAGCCAAAGCCTGCTTTTCAACCAGACATGCGCTACGCGGACGTCTAAGAGAGCACTGGTGGTCTAGTCGTAGTGGCCCCGCCTTCCGATCCGAAGGTCGTGGGTTCAAATCTACTCGTGTACCTACCAATGAGTTTTTCTGTCGAAAAATTTATGTGCACTATGCCAGTACTCTCAAAACGGTGAAGGAAAACATCGTGAGGAAACCGGCGTGTTGTAGAACCTAAAAAAAGTTCGAGCAACACGTGTCAAGGGTCACGCAAAAAGGGCCCACCAGCGGCCTACTTGCGGAAAAACCTGCCCGCACATCAAGTGCGCATGATAAAGTTGCCGAACTTACGCGGACGTCTAACCCACCAATAGGATCGCCTAAGTTTTAGCAACTAAACTTTCTATCTGCTACTGCTGGGTATAGGCCTCCTCCCTAATACGCCACTCTCATCGGTCCTGTGCAAATCTCCGCCATTGCTGCCCAACTACTCCGACAATATAATCCGACGCACAGCGACCACGCTGTGCGTCTCTTCTGTAATCGCCGTTGTCCATCTTCCATCATTCCTTCTGGCTACTTAACTTAGCTTTAAGCCATGAAAATTAAGCAATCCTATTAGTAGGTTAAACATACACGTAGCACACATTTGGTGGAAGAGCACCCCAAAGGCCATTATGCAAAACCAATGCTTGAGACTGAGTCGAGCCTCAAGTTCATACAGTTTGACAGTTCTCCATAAAGAAATGTCAAAAAATATATGCTTGAGGCTCGAGTCTGACCAGCATTTTTTCAGCATACGGTCTTCATGCTGATGTCATATATTCATCATAAAAGGATTTGTGTTGCGAGAAAGTGTCGTGCCATACGTGAAACGTAACGTCATATAAATAAACTAGCTGCCTGTCCCGGCTTCGCACGGGTGGACATTTATTTTTTAAACACATAGGTAAATATAGCCTATGTTACTCAAGGTGAACCTACGTCCAGCAGTGGACTGATATCAATTGATGATGATGATGAAAGAACATTCTATAACGTTTAGGAGCACTATTTTCTAGAACATTTTGTCTAAAGCTAGAATTCAGAACCGTTTGCATGGGTATATTTGAGTATTCTAGATAATTCTGGATTACTAACGTTTGGATGCATTCCGGATGCTAGCCGAATAATTTCAGTCTTCGAATTCAATTTGATCATTCCAGAACCTCAAAGACATTCTAGAGCGTTCTGTCCTCGTCAAAGTCGAGAATTTTCAGAAAAATCCATAAGTGATAGAAAGGGATAGACATAGAGAAGTACCTACGTGTTAGAAAAAGATAGACATAGATTTCGAAACTTTTGCCCCTCATAAATTAATAACACCTAAATATTGAATATAAACTATCCTATCTTTTAAGTCCGACCATCTAAAAGGCAGTTGCAAAATTTTATCGAAATCCGTTCAGTAGTTTCGGAGTTTATCGCGTTCCAAATTGTGACACGAAAGATTTATAAATATAGATTAGTACTTTGTTATGAAACAGATCCCCAATCTTGGTATGCTAGTGTGTAACGAAAGCCTTCTCGTTTTCAGCCCTCGTAGCAGTAATACTGATGAAGGACACAACTGTGGAAGTCACAGTACTCCGGCAAGTGCATGTGGTAAGTTAACTCAATAACAGCTATTCAACGAGTTTTTTGCTCAAAACAGATTTTATTATCTGATTATCATAAATAGTTTTTGGCCATCTTATAATTAACTTTAAGAATACCTAACATACTTTTTAAACTGACTAGACACCAAAAAAAGGATCAATTTGGTAATGTTTTGTTGGACTTGGCATGTCGGTATTTTTTTGGAACTTTGATGATCGCATATGTATTAAGGATATGGGTGTTATTAATAATCCTGGCGTAGCGTCGGACTAGTTAATCCGTGTTTTGTCACATTTGCTCGAGTTGACAATTGCATGTCAATGCAAGAGACAAAACACGGATTAACTAGTCCAACGCTACGCCAGGATTATTAATAACACCCTATGGGCCTTATTATTAATCTTGGCGTAGCGTTGGACTAGTTAATCCGTGTTTTGTCTCTTGCATTGACATGCAATTGTCAACTCGAACAAATGTGACAAAACACGATTTAACTACCCCAGCGTTGCGCCAGGATTATTAATAACACGTGTTTTGTCACATTTGTTCGAGTTGACAATTGCATGTCAATGCAAGAGACAAAACACGGATCAACTAGTCCAACGCTACGCCAGGATTATTAATAAGGCCCTACAAGTATAATGTTAGACTAGAGTTTTTTATTTGTGTCCAGCTCGGCTTTAATTATTAGTTTCATTTAGTATTCATTTTTTATCTGATTGCCAAAACGTTATTACCATCTAACTTTTTTTAAAGTTTTTGCTTTTAATAACAAGCAATATAACAGGTTGTAATGAATCCACAGCTAATGTCCCACGGCGAGCGCACGCCAAACGAGCGTGAACTGGCGATGCTCGGGGCTCCGCCACCGGACCATGTCTTCTCGCCCTACGGAGCCGGCGCCATGACCAACGTAAGTAAACCCAAGCGATAGCATAAGGATAAGGACCATTAGCCGATGGGCTTCAGATCGACCAAGTTTTTCGGCAAGTTTTATCATGCGCACTTGATGTGCGGGCAGGTTTTTCCGCAAGTAGGCCGCTGGTGGGCCCTTTTTGCGTGACCCTTGACGCGTGTTGCTCAAACTTTTTTAGGTTCTACAACACGCCGGTTTCCTCACGATGTTTTCCTTCACCGTTTTGAGAGTACTGGCATAGTGCACATACATTTTTCGACAGAAAAACTCATTGGTACACGAGTGGATTTGAACCCACGCCCTTCGGATCGGAAGGCCACTACCACTAGACCACCAGTGCTCACAATTCGACTTCAGATCGACCAATATGCATGCTATGCTTGGTGTCTGCGGCAAATCCTCCAAATAAAATGAAATACATGCCTCTCATGAAACAGACTCAAGTAAAACCGCGTCTTCCTTAACCTTCTTTGCTTAGTGGTCCTTGTAATCCTCACTGGTCTAGTGGGAGCGTTCCTGTCTGTCCTAAGGTCAGTGCTAGTGCTCAACTGATTTCTATTGCTTCTTGGATGAATCACTTATTGCTACGAAGCTGTTAGTGATATTGGAGAGGATATCAAACTATAATGGAAATGAAACATCTAAATTGATCTCGGATCATAAATCACAAACAAACTCGACGAAGCACCACACAGTAACACTTGTAAACATATGTATTACATTCAGTTCATGGGAACTACAAGGGATATGATTTGCAACAATAGCCAGTTGCCGTAGCCCCATGACGAATTACTGGCATACATTACCTACCTGATTCACGTCATGTAGATTCTCCATACAGATTGCAACTCAATTCATAAGTTGGCACTCCTTTAGAGCGCATACAAATTCTATGCACATAATCTACAAAAGATCACTTGTGGGAAGACCTTCAGCCGTTACCTTTTAAGAGGAACACACGAATAAAGAAAGCCTTTCCATACCAATTTGTAAAAATGTCTACACAACTCTACGATTCAGCTTATGCTTTCTTGAAATAGCATAGTAAATTGCTTGAACTGCCTTTAAAGACCTAACAGTATGAAGCACTTTGCTGGTAAAGTGTGGCACAAAGATTGTACCATATTTTTTATCCAAGGATTGGTTAAAAAAATCCTTGTTTTTATCCCTATCGGTTAAGTAGTTTTTTCTTGAAAAACCGGCCGTGCCATCACATTTTCGATTTTTTCATTTTAGTTTTATTTAAAAACAGATCCACCAGTTACCTATCTAACGATGTCATGCTCCTGACACGTGCGCTTGTTTAGTGACATTGAACTTGCGGAACTGGCGGGGGTTATTGGAAGGACTGGGCTGGACGAATGACTTTTTAACGAGTTGCGACTTCCCGGTCTCAATGCGGGAGGGTACGGCGAGCGAAGGTCGGGATCTGCTAAACGGGAACGATGTGGCAGACCGTTGCCGTCGCCCGCTAATAATGATGTATCGCTTGTGACACGGCACCGGACTGATAGTGAAAACGTTTTGAGAGATATCTTCATTCAAGGATCTAGCTAGGCAGTCTTAATTTGAATGTGCCACAGTTATTTAATTTGATATTTGTTTCAGGAAGGAAAAATGTTGACTTACGAGATGGGCGTATTACTTAGAAAAAGATATGACGAGTTCTTAGGACCTTACTATGACGAAGGTTAGTAACTTTTATTAGATTTAGTTTTTATGATAAAAACTGATCAATTTTTTTATTGTTTCAAGAAAGCAGTATCGTGATAGCATCAGACACAAATTTGAGCAAGATGACGGCTCTGCTTATATCAGCTGGTCTTTGGCCACCTCCACAGGAACAATTATGGAACGAGACCATATTGTGGCAGCCAGTTTCATACACATATCCAGCTAAGAATCAAGACTACGTGAGTAATTCTTCAATACATTTATGTGTAGGAATATTACTTGCTTAATACAATTGTGTGATTTGGTATTTCATTTCAGCTGCTTTATGAAGAAAACTGCCCAAGATATTTACAAGAAAAACAAAGAATATTAGATGCGTTCTCGGAAGAAGGCCTTTTAATGCCTTATAAAGACTTCTTTCACAAAATCGCGCAGATGACCAATACAAACTTCAGTACGCCTCAAGAAGCGTATGATTTGAATAATTTATTCTTGATACAGGTTAATTAGTTTTTTTACACAAAACCAAATCAGTTACAAAAAGAACCAAGTTCGATTAATGAAGCATACATTGTAGAATTAATAATTTAGCTCGAAACTGACAGGTCTAACCCGATTCACTAGTGGTTTTTCTATTTGTAGGATGATATAAAAGTCGCGAATCCTAAATGGGCGAAGCACGTGAAGCGAAAACTAATGGATATCGCCCGACTGGAGTACTCTATGATGTTTCACAACAATCTACTCAGGAAGCTAAGTGGTGGTAAGGCGACCGAAAGCAACGCTGTTCAAATCACAGTCATGAGTTTGCAACAATAAATTTTTAGTCCGAGAATGTTTGTGCACTATGCCTGTACTCTCAAACGGTGAAGGGAAACATCGTGAGGAAACCAGCATGTCGTAGAACCTAAGAAGTTAGAAAACATGTGTCAAGCGTCACGCAAAAAGGGCCCGCCAGCGGTTACTTGTGGAAACCAGTCTGCACAAAAAGTGCGGATCATATTTTTTTTAAAGGAAACTGATCACGATATTAGTGCATACAACTACTACTATTTGAGAGTTCAACAATAAATTCGTTCTTACCAAGAAACAAAATATGTACTACTTAAACTTTTTTGCTTTACGACTTACTTCACCTTCAAGATGTGTTTGATTGTTTCTCATTAAACCTGTTGGTAGAGGTATCAAATTATCATTTAGAAATTAAAATCATAAATTAAGTTTTTATTGTTAATGTCAAGGACATTCACAGTCGCAAAAATAATTAAAAATTAAATTGTATTTTATCGTGAATTAATTTTAAAAACACGAAATCGAATTTCCATATCGCGCATGTTAATGTACAAAGAAAAAAAAGTCCGCCACGCGCAAGTGGAACTTAGAGACATACAGTTCAATCTCCGCTTTTTTGTTCTTTTACACGGCTCCAGCCCAAAAATTACCACGTTAGTTTTTTTCCTTTTATTTCTTTGTTTCTAGAACCATTGTTTTCGTCTCTGACTGCTGTAATTTTATTGTTCTATATGTAAGCATGAAGTTAGCCGTAGGATGTTCGCCTCTGCAGGCTCACTTAGAAGACTGCGAAACTTTCTGCCCATCGCCACCAAAATTGCACTTGCGCAGTCACTCCTACTTCCGATTCTCGACTATGCAGATGCTTGCTATTTAGATCTCACTGAACAACAACTCAGTAAACTTGAGCGCCTACAAAATTTTGGAATACGTTTCATTTATGGTCTGCGCAAGTATGACCACGTATCCGAGTTTCGTAGTAAGCTCAAGTGGTTACCCATACGACTCCGCCGGAATACTCACATCTTGAACCTCTTGTATAACATCCTTTTCAATCCAACTTCCCCTCCATATCTTAAAGAACGTTTTCAATTCCTCCATCTATCCAACCCCCGATCCCTTCGCTCTTCCGAAACCCTCCAACTTAGTACACCTGTTCACTCCTCCTCTTACTTCAAAAAATCCTTTACGGTGCAGGCTGTTCTACTGTGGAACGCATTGCCTGTTGCTGTCAGACATGCTAAATCGCTATTTATATTCAAATCGATGGTCAAGGAACACTATTTGTCCTGTTGTCGCTTAACTCCTTTCTTTCTTCTTTCGCATGTAATAATAAAATAATATATATATATTTTATGTTAGTATGTATGTATATACTATGTGTAGTTTATATTTATATATATATCACTATGGGTAGGTATACATGTAATGTAGTATGTAGGTATAGTAAGCATGGCTAAAATAGCCTTTGAATAATGTAAGTATTTTATAATTATATTTCTTGGTTTATTTTTCTTTTGTATTAGGTATGTAGTTTGTTTTTTGTTTTTTTATCCACGCACACAAATCACCCCGTGTAAGTAACATTAATCCAATCCATCCACGGTTGTCTGGTAGAGATCGTTGCTTAGCGATAAGACCGCCTATTGCTTTTACAAATAGTTGTTAAGTTTTTATGTACCATTGTTTCTTATGTATTTGTGAGCAATAAAGTATTTTCTATCTATCTATCTATCTAAGCATACACAGCTACAAATCCGGCCTCCAACTTCACATCAGGGGTTACAAAACCCTTTATAACCTTATCTTCGTTAAATAAAATACAGAGGAACAGCAATAAAAGGACGGCGCCAAGACTGGTAGCGCGTTACTAATAGGGCGTACGAAATAACACAATATAAGCAACCTCTTTACTCATAACATAACGTTCACCTTCAAATATTTCAGGCTCAACCGAGTAGGTAGTCTGATGTATAGCCGTGTGTACTTACTAAGTTTATATTTTATTTTAGGTGCACTTCTAAACCAAATAATAAAAGAAGCAACCTCCAACATTGTCGAAGGTCCCAACCTCCGCATTATAGTACGAACGGGAACCCCCGAGAACGTGGCGGCGCTGTTAGCCGCGTGTGTTGCGCCTCCGCCCCGCTTGCCAGACCCGGGCGCAGCATTGCTATTCGAATTGCACGAACGATTGCCAAATCAGAAGAATAAGAAGGCTGATTCGAAGCAAGCTCGATTTGGTCTTAAGGTAAGATCATGTCAATGGATTGGCGGATATTTTTACCGTAACTGAAGCCATTTTGAAGACGGCTAGTCATTTTTGATTTGTTTATTCTTGTTATAACATGTACTAACTTTACGTTGAGTCAGGGACCGTTTTGCAGCTCTTGGCTCTTTATGTCTTTTGTATGCATGCATAGCGTGGATAGCGTGTACCTTAAATTACTAAGCGTCTGCAAATAAATATGTTCTTTCTTTTCTTAATTTATAAACAAAATCTTATAATCTTCGACTACTACTAACTACAGTTTTTCCTTGGGCATAGATTTTATGAATGTTTATGGAAAGGCCTTTCACATTTTCAAAGTGATTCTTGCATCGTATTGAATAAAAAATTATTGACTTTGACTTTGGCCAATTTTGTTTGACACAGGATAACATAGTAATTTGTTCCAGATATACTACTGGGACGATGACTCAGCCGAACCGCGCCTGATGGAGGTTCCAGGCTGCGACGCACCTTTCTGTCCTATAGAGACGTTCAAAGAACTAACCAAATACATAGTATCGCACGATTATAAAGAAGACTGTATGCTTGCACCAACTACCTAACCAAAACCCAAAAATGTTCAATTTGATACTATATTTTAGTTCAACGCGGCTACTCCCATTGGGAATGTGTCATTTCACATTTCATACAAAACACGTTTCTCGAAGTATTATGTAGCCCAGCTTTTAGTTATTTCCGCCATTAGAGACTAAAAGGAACAAAGTTGTTTTATAGATTTAAACCATTTTTATGTTACATCGTTTCTCGTTTGCACAAACTACCTACTTTTTCGTTCGTTAGATCAATGATTTATTAACACCAAAGGATTAAGGCTGTGTATAAAATTAATGTGTGCATGAAATAAAACTTATGATTCGAATAATAATTAAACATTTGGACTTACCTGCATTTTAATATAACCTACTTCTTTCTAAGGTAGATGTATTGTGTGAAGAATGACATGGGTAAGGAGTGATTGCTGAAATGATGGTTAATACAGGAGAGTCGAGAACGAAAACCTGTTGTGCCGACCCCACATGAAGTGGGATAAGGACATGAAAATTATGATTCTTCTACCTTGAGTTACCTTTGTCTACTTTCACTTACCTTTATTTACTTTGACCTACCTTCATTTATTTTGACCTACCTTCATTTATTTTGACCTAGCTTTATTTATTTTGACCTACCTTCATTTATTGTTGACTTACCTTCGTCTATTTTGAGGCCGGTCTCGTCTTTGGGAATGTTCTTGGATATTTCTGTGAATTCGTCCGCACCCCATGTAAGTGTCCCACGTAGTTTCAAGTATTCAGCGATCAAAGCTGCGATGTGCAGTTGACAACACATTGCCTGTAGTAATGTAATGTGATTAAATACATATAAAAAATATTATGGTTTTCAAGGAAATTGTTTATCTAGAGTAACTTCTTGTCAAAAAATATCTTCCAAGAAATAAAGTGCGAAGTCAAATGTAACATATAGTGCTTATAATGGTGTGTATTGTAAACAAAAAATATAGTGAAGGGTCGGTTATGTCCAGCTGAAAGATCTCAACAAGGAATTAACATATTTTCAACACGCTTTGAAGATTCAGTGTGGCACCACTTTTACTTAGTAGGAGCGGGTAAAAGAGAAGTATGAATAGGCAAACATGGAGGTATACCCCAAGCAAAGCTACGCTTCAACACAAGTTACGCTTCTAAATAATAAAATAGCGAGTATATAAAAGTAAAAGCTTGTTTATTTTAGGATACTTAGTAGCTCGATACATAATATCATATTAAAAACATTTACTGAGTGAAATAAATGTTTACGTCTCCCATTGGTAAAAATGATTAAACAAAGGAATAGACGGAGTCAGCTAACTAAAACGCTTGCAAGCAAATTTGTCTCAAAGTGGTAAGGCAGGAATTTTACCTACCCGCTTGTGATACTAAGTATATGTAGTTTATCAGCTGTGCTAGGTAGAAACTGTGATATTACGTATGAGTTTACCTCATCATGATCCCCCTGCCTCGCGTTGTGCTCGGCTAATGTCGACAGCCACGCGTGACGTAGTCTCGGAGTAGCGCGACAAGACGCGGCCAAAGCATGTTGTAATTCCGCCAAATGCACGCTTCCAGCACCTATATTAAAAAAAAAATATCGTGGCCAATGTAACACTATCTAGCTTCAAATTAAGCATAGCTTGTACTATGAGAACCAGATAGCTGATATAATACATATATACATTTTAGATTACAATATAACCCAGACAGAGAACAAACATCTGCGTTCAGCACACAAATTTTGTTCCTTGTGGGGAATCGAGCCCACGAGCTACGACGCAGAGGGCAGAACTACTACCAACTAACTAAATAAAAAACCTTCATAACAATAAAAAATCTTGATAATACTTTACCGACACTGATTTCTATCCATCCACCGACTTTCCGTTATCTTAGCAATGCCATCGGTCCATCAAGTAGTATCATATTACCTGATGCTCCAGTGCCGCCGACGCCAGCCAATCGGGCTCTCGCTCCAACTACGGTGCGCACGCGCCTCATTAATTCTGCTACCTCACCCGACAACCCTGTATAATAAACATAAACAATACACTGTATTTTATGGAGCTATCTGCCCATGACGGAGAAGATCCTCATCAGGAGCCTAATTCTCGGGCCGACCGAGATTTCCAATGTCCCTTAAATACACATTGGCATTGCACAACCCCGCACTTTTTCTACGTTTTCCGTATATCGTAGCTGTCGAGGCTTCACGATGAGGTCGTCGATAAATTACTCAAGGAAATCTGCCATTCTCTCTTCGAAAAGAAGCAATAAAATAAAATTGCAAAATGATCCAAGATGAGGCGAGAATTAGGCTCCAGATCTTAACCAATTTTAATGAGACCAACTAAAAGCTATAAAAAAAAAATATTTCTTTAAAGCTTTCAATAAAAAATAATCATTGAAATAAGATCGATAAATCAATCAGGGAGGCCTGCGCCCAAATCCACCAGCTACTGGTCTTCCTGGAAGACGGGTGGCTGAACTAGCGGCATCCACCCGTCACGCAAAAAGGGCCCACCCGCGGGCTACTTGCGGAAACCAATCCGCTCATCAAGTATCAAGTAAGTAAGATCGATCAATCATCAGATCGATGTTGGAGATTTCCAGTAGCCCCCTTTTTTGCCTTTTTTTGGAGGAAATTTCCCTTCAATCAAAAATCACCCGATGACGAATAAATTATGCAAAGTCAAGCTACCTGTGTAGTAAGTCTTGTCGAGATTGGTTGAAAAATGCGCCCAGTAGTCAAGAAAACACAGCGGGGAAAAAGTATTACTACGTAGTAATACTACGCTTTGCTTGCTCGGTGAATCAATAAATAGTAGAATATGCCTATAATTTTCACATTGAACTTTACCTGTTCCTTTCATAGCCTTGTCACCAGTCGCAAAGCAGTTTATCACAGATAGAGATTCTTGGAAGCGCTTGCAGTTGATAGCCGTTGATGTATCTAGCAGCTTCGAAACTGCCATTATCACCTGAATTTAAAAAAAATGACGTGAATACGTTTTTAAAATTGCAACTCTTGAAAACGCTCGGGACCTTGAATCGGTTAAGGAAAACACCGTATGGAAACCAGCAGCGCGTGTCTAGAGCATCGGCCAGCGTCAAATATTCATTGTACCATTATAATTATTTTCAGTCAGTATACACATACAGGGTATATGAATATCCTAAGCAGCCATGGGTCAAGAATATCTTCATGGGGGGGCTCATTTTGAAACGTCTTATAGGTGAGTCTAGGTGGCAGTTCCACGCGACCGAGCCTAGAAGAACAGGCAGGAGGATATATCGACGCAGTCACTTCTCACATCACACCCGCTGCGACAGTTTCACACAGACGTACGACTGCGCCCACCACTTCTGCTCAGACAGTGCTGCCACCTGTGGTTACCTGCAAGTGAACTCTCGTCAGGTCCCCTCCCTTCGCGTGTTGGAAGTTAGCTCTCATTAGCAGATACAGAGACGCGGCTGCTTCTCTCCTCACGCCCGCCGCGCGTGTTTCACACAGACGTACCACAGCGCCCACCACGCCTGCGCAAACGGTGCTGCCACCTGTGCAACAACACATAAGCTTTTACACATTTATTTATTCATTTTATTTTATTTATATTTATTGGAAAACCAACTACTTTATAACTAAAGAATACACAACATATTAAAGGGCATTGGGTAAAAGTGGCGTTGTTTTTGAAGAGCCGCGACCAGTAATAAAACTATTGCCATTTATTAGTACTCTCAAAAATAAGCAACTTTTATTATTACAGCAACTGCGTAAAGTATATCGGAAGCGAGATATTAAATTGCAAAAATTCATAAAAGTATCGTCTAAATAGCCAATTAATAAGATTTTCCTAAAGATATAGTAATCGTAGGTGGTAGATAAAGTAATAGTATAATAGATGGTGATGTTAAACATAACATCATCATCATCAGCATCAGCCTGAAGAAGTCCACTGCTGGACATAGGCCTCCACTACACATTTCCAGGAAGAACGATTCTGAGCCCTTTCCATCCATCAATTTCCCACGATTTTAACAATATCATCGGTCTATCTGGTGGTTGGGCGCCCTAAGTTTAGTCTTCCCTGCAGATTGTCACTTCAACTTACTAATTATACGAGCTATGTCGATGACCTTGTTCTTTTACGGATATCCTCATTTCTGATTCTATCACGTAGTGAAACTCCCAGCATAGCTCTCTCCATAGCTCGTTGCGCTTTGGCTTGTGAACGAGGCCAATAGTTAGCGACCACGTCTCATTTCGATAAGTCATCACTGGTAAAACGCACTGATTAAAGACTTTTGTCTTGGGGCTCTGCGGTATCTGAGACAAGAAAGTGTGGTGCAATTTCTCGAACGCTGTCCATCCGAGTTGGATTCGTCCGGCTGATCTTTTAGTCGAAGTTGACAAACATAACATGAACATAACGTGCTCTTTTGTAAAACTGCCTGGAGCTCAGTGGAGTCTTGTGAATTCATAATCGCAAACAATCTGAACAGAAGACGAACCAATTTTCAATCAATTGCAGCTGATGTATCTGTAATGGGTGAATTTCCACAAATAATTGCTGATATATTCGCCCTTGGTACATACCAAATAGCTCAATCACAAAGCTGTTATGGAGAACATATCAAGCAAGGCATTTATATGATTGAAGTAGACATGAATGAAAGGCATCAATACATGGCTGTATCGTGGAAGGATACAACCACGACATATAAACAATCGAACCTATTTGGTTAACATACTAGTCAAACGAGAAGTTCAAGGGTGATACGCCATTATAGGACACCATTGCCTGGGGTGGGGGCGATACCAAACAAATCTGTCTGTTTCCCCGGCACAATTTCTAGACCACAGTTGAAAAATGGAAAAGCCCCAGGGGAAGACGGAACACTTCAGAGCTCCTAAGAGCAGGTAGTTCTCCTGTTCTGAAGGAACTCCAACGTGTCTTCAATTCTGTTCTCAACCATGGCAGAACTCCAAAGGCATGGAGCAGGGAGTGTCGTGGTATTGTTCTTCAAGAAAGGCAATAAAGCTTTATTGAAGAACTATAGACTGATCTCACTTTTGAGCCATGTCTACAAACTGTTTTCCAGGGTTATTTTGAACCGTCTTGCGCGAAGACTTAACGAGTTTTAAACACCAGAGCAGGCTGGGTTTCGAGGAGGATTTGACCCCATAGACCACATTCACACAGTGCGGCAGATTATACAAAAATCTGAAGAGTACATATTATATAATAATCAGCCCATATGCTTAGCGTTTGTGAACTATGAGAAGGCCTTTGACTCTGTTGAAACCTGGGCTGTTCTACAGTCCCTGCAACGATGTCAGGTTGACTGGCGATATATCGAAGTGTTGAGATGTTTTTACAATGACGCCACCATGTCTGTTCAGGTCCAGAACCAGCAGTCAAAACCTATCCAGTTGCGCCGCGGAGTGAGGCAACGGGACGTTATATCCCCCAAATTGTTCACAAGCGCACTGGAAGATTTGTTTAAGACGCTGAGTTGGACTGGAATAGGCATCAATATCAATGGCGAATACATCTCACACTTACGATTCGACGACGATTACATCGTCATTATTGGCAGATTCGTTGCAGGACCTACAACAGATGCTGAACAGCCTAGCTGTTTCCTCACGACGGGTTGGCCTGGGCATGAACTTGGATAAAACTAAGATCATGTTCAATGATCGTATCACCCCAGAGCCGATCACCGTCGCCGGAATGCCTCTCGAAGTTGAGCAGGAGTATCTCTACCTCGGGTAGACCTTGCGGTTAGGTAGACACAACTTTGAGAAAGAGCCAGCTGGGCTGGGCTGCGTTTGGGAAACTCCGTCAGGTTTTCTCGTCGCCGATCCTACAATGTATGAAGACGAAAGTCTTCAACCAGTGCGACCTGTGACCTATGCTGCCGAAACGTGGACACTAACAGTAGGGTCGGTCCACAAACTGAAAGTCGCTCAGCAAGCTATGGAGAGGGCTTTGCTCGGAGTCTCTCTGAAGGATAAAATCCGGAACGAGGTTATCCGACAGAGAACCTTTGAGCTATGAACGAATACGAGAGTGTAGACCGCGTTTAGGTAAGCGTAGTGTAGGACGCCCTCCGGCAAGGTGGGGCGACGATCTGCGAAATGTAGCTGGCATGCACTGGAGGAGAAGAGCCGAAGATCGGGCTCAGTGGCACGTCTTGGGAGAGACCTACGTCCAGCAGTGGACTGATATACCTAGGTTGATGATGATGATGATTATTTATGGGATCCATGTTTTTTATTCCTAACTTACCAATTCCAAAGGTAATAATAGTAGTTTTTTAAATAAAATGCATTTTATCCCATACTTGGACAATGTTATTCTTCTAACTTCAAAGTCGTATATTTTTGCTCCGATATAAGTTACGACGTTTTTTGTTTTTGATATTATGTATACAGGTGTAGTACTTCAATTCAAAACACATTGCATCAGTGGTCGCATTAAAAAAAAACAACGCCACGACTCCATACAAAGTTACCCAATGCCCTTTAGAGAGCCAATTAGAGGTTCTCACGCATACTTCAGCTAGACAATTGTGTAATTCTGTTGCAGTGAAAAGTTTGATACTTACAAATAAATGATACTAACAACAGCGATCACATTAACTTGTTGCCATCATTTTTCGACCACTATCTATTTCAAAGATTTTTATAATGTCCCAAAAGTTACGAGCCGAGCGGTTTAGTTTAGACCATAAATTTCCTAATTTATGGATTTCCTACTGCGAGTAAATTTTCTGATTTATCGTGTTGTTTTAAGGGTGGATTTGAGCTAGATTTTACAGTTTCAGAGGAATGCTATCCGTCAGATTTAAATATTTCTGTCTATGTTTTTGATAAGCCTAAAGTAGAGGTGGTAAAATCCAGCCATAGTGTATTATTAATTATTAATTATTAATTTATTTATTTCAGATTATACAAATCTATAATGTAGGTACACAATAAAATAAACACAATTAAAATTAAATTAAAATAAAATGTCCATACCTTCAAAGAGCGTTTCTGAAAACTGGTTGATATAAGCCCTTAGCGCAGCAAACAAATGCTTATACAGTATTTCACTTTGTGGACACTGTAGCAGTTTGATATAAGGCTTGGCCGCTGCCCCTTCAGCCGCGCCGATGTTCTTCATGAAGAGGCAGGCGCGATCTATGATAGTGAGTCCGACTTCGGTTGCTAGGCAACCAGCCGATAGGACTGTATGCTCGGCCATTGCTTCCAAGTCTGTGAAAGATACAGTTGGATACAGCTCAAGTTACCTAAAAACAAAGAAAAATGACGCTTACTGCAAGGACATAAGAGCGAGCAGTGTATAGTCTGATGCGTATCCTTGTGTACCATTTTTAGCGCTGTTGGTGTACTACGGATTGTAGTCTATCAGACGAACTCCTCATCTCATTGGCTGATGTAAAATTGAAAGTTTACATAACCAATTAAAAAGACTTACTGGACAGATATCTTGTTATTCTGGTTTGGACTACCCTTATCGATGGTCGACCAGGCTGATAATATCGACAAAACATTGTGATTCGTTTGTTTGTATGTGTATTACTATGTTTTCCAGAACTGACAAACTATTCAAATTAATTGCAGTTAGCAGCGCCATTTTGTTCACGTTATTTTTAAAATGGCGGCCATTTATAAAACTTTAAGTCATCAGTTGCCCCTGCCGCTATATAAATCATCTACAGTAGATGCAAAGGCCTGTTTTAGTTACAAATGATCAAGATCTCAAACTGACCTGTTGTAACAGTAGTATTGACTAGATTTTCCCTGTTCACAGTGTTATTTTTCTCAACAATGATAGGCGGTTCTTTTGAGAAGTCAGGCGGACTCATTCGGGCGGGCAGTGTTCTCGCTTTTATAGGTTTCAGCTTTCCATTACAATCGGGTGTGGATGTCTTCATGTCAGTAAGGATTTTATTCCGACCTAAGTATTGGAATTGTTCAGCGCAAATTCTGTAAGCAAAATTATTAAATAAATAAATATTGTGGACAATCCACACAACTCTATTCCAAATTAAGCCAAGCTTGTAGGTACTATGGGAACCAAATAGCTGATATAATACTTATAACTTTTTTTTTTACTTAGAATACAATATTTATAACACCCAGGCAGAGATAAAACATCTGCGTTCATCAAATAAATATTTGTTCTCGGTGGGGATCGAGCCCACGACCTACAGCGCAGAAGGCAGAGCTACTGCCAATACTAATTTAATAATTACTCCGATAAAGTTATGGGCCACACTCCAAATAAATATCGAAAGTTCGAAACAATATTCATGGGACAGTTGGTTTTAAAATCATGGTTATAGAGATGATATACAATGTGATTGAAGATTATAGAAGATGTTTCATATGGCTTTGGCTATGATGAAGAAGCTAAAATTACACTAACTATCAATACTCACTCTAATACATTAAAGAAGGATTGCTGCTGCGCTTGAGACTGTTTCCTCCACCACTCCACAAGTCTTTCATCATCCAAATACTTCAAGACAAACAGGAAACACAAAAGCACATCTCGCACCTCCTCGGGGGACATCACACCAAATCTGGATGCACAAAAATCTACTTTAATTTATTAGTTACAATGCCGAATATCAAATAACAAAAAATTGACTGACAATAGCATTTAATTTACTAACAGTAACGATGCAAAGGGTAAACTTTGGAAAGGAAATATTGCACTAGAGCGGAGTGTACCGTATAGAACTTGAAAAATCCCAATGGGGTGGAATATGCAAAGCTATTTGTAGATGGCAGCACGAGCAACTGTCCCTTTTTAATCAGATGAAATAGTATGAAGAATGATAGATAAGAAACAGCTGTCAAATTTACGTATCAGTCACGCATGCGCCGTTACTATATGTATCAGTCGATGGTGCTGCTATCTGTAGTGTAGTGTATCTGTAGTTTTCCACCCCATTGACGATAATATTATTACTATGTCAATAATAATAATGATTACCTATTGACTTGATCACCGATTTCACTCAAGTCTAACCTCCCAGCGTTTCGGGGCAGAGAATCCCCACCAGACATTGTTGAAACAGATTCGAGAGAGCTTTGTGACATATTGCTTGCGTGATCTATAAAATAAGTGCTGGTGTAAAATAACAAACCATTATTCACAAAAGTTATAATAAAAAAAGAAAACTGGTAAGTATACAATTGTAACTCCGTGAGATAATAAAAAAAAATCGGTTGTCTGTAAAGTCGGTTTACTGACGATAGTTGAACGTGATAACGTCATAAGAAAATACTGATGGAATGGTTGCATTTTTCAAAAGAATTTTAATTAATATTTGTTTGATAGATATTTTGTATGGATATACCTAATATGGGCAAAGGCTCACTTATTGCCCTTGTATTGTAGCAACACATTTGAAATGAAATGGAATGAAACTGAATGAATGTGAATGAAACTGAATGACACTGAATGAAACTGAATCCGGTCCGGACCCGGACCCGGACCCGACTCGGACTCGTGGACTCGAGGACTCGCGGACTCGTGGACTCGCGGACTTGGACTCGGACTCGGACTCGGACTCGAACTCTCGGACCCGGACCCGGAACCCGACCGAACCCTTAACCTTACCCTCATTTACCCTTACCCTCATTTACCCATACCCATTACCCGACCCGGGCTCGGGCTCAGGTAAATGGAACGACGAAACGACGTAACGACGCATGAGATGTTTTTTCGTGCGTGCAGCCGGCTCCATCGATTTATAAGACGTTATCACGTCAAAAACATTAACAGTTACGGAGTATGGTTAGTGTTATACAAGGACAGAAAGACGAACAAAATGAGTAGTCGAAATCGAAAAAAGCATTGGACAGTTACAATAAATCATTAAATAGAACCCATTTTCAGTTTTCGATACTAACCTTTTCCGTACATGTTATTTGTTATAACCGGTGGGTCTTTGAAATGAGTAGAGTTTCTCACTGGCGTATGATCGAAGTGTAATGTCAGTCTGTTCCTTCTAGGAGTGCTGTGCGCTGAAGCGGCTTCCTTGGCAACGGTCACGTTAGTGGCGTCACCGTCGAGTTTGTCGTGCCCGTTTTCGATTGTAGGGCTTGGTAGTGTTTTGGTTACAAGGCGGTGGGCGTTTTCTGGTGTACAAAAAGATGATTATTTAAATATGGCATTGTAAACTAGACGAATCTCAAAAAACAACTTTTTTTTATTTACTGTCTCAAATAGTTAAGTTACTACTACTAACTATCTGGCCCCAAACTAAGCATAGCTTGTACTATGGGAACCAGATAGCTGATATAATATTTGTATACATTCTTATGAGCTTAAATATTCATATCCAACTCGGGTCACAAAGTTTTTAGGCTGCTGCAAGATGCAACGGCAAGCGTTCTATGAGCGAAGACCAGCGGCCTGCAAAAATTACCGGAAGCGAAGGCTTAACGTGCCTTAGTTAGGAAGCACCTCTTCTATAGCAATTTACGCATTAGCTTACTGCACCCGTAGTCTGAATTTTACTCGATCAGTTTGAACAATTCGTTTCGTCTACGTGTCTCTTTCTTTTGCATGGAGAAATGATGAGACAAGAACTTGTTTCGATAATTTCTACGTAAAGTATTGTTGTTGTCGTCTCATCTTTTCTCTATACAAAGGCAGACACGTATTGTTCAAACTGATCGAGTAACGTAGTTTTACTTGCCCTTCTTAAACTTAGCAAAGTAGTAACTTTTTGAAGTATTTACTCCTGCTTTCTATAAGACTTACCTAAAACAATAGACAGCCAAGGCGAGTACAAATGAGCGAGTCTAGCGCGGCACTGCCTCGTTCGATACCGGTCATCATGTTCATGTTTTGTCAATAAAGCACGCAGCACTGACAACGCAGAACGACGCTTCTGAGGCGCTTCTCGAAGACTCTGTTCCACCTGTAACGTGATTTTACTGAAAAACTGTTTTTACAAGTACATACGTACAGAGGGATACAGATCAAGTTACCTAAAACCAAAAAAATGGCGCTTACCACTAGGACATAAAGAGCGAGCAGTGTATAGTCTGATGTGTATCCTTGTGTACATATACAACAACAAAAAAGAGTGTTAATATGTTGCAAAACGCACACATTTTTATTTGAATGTAGCTTTATCATGCATTAAATTTTAATCTTGCCATTGAAAAAATCAGTGCATAGGTAACCATGTCCCCAATATTTTTGAGCTTATGTTTTGTGCGTGAATTTGATAAAAAGGCTGAAGTGACATGCGGTGATAGGAAACGACCCTCTTTGCATGGAGGCAGATAAATAAATAAATCGATATTGTGAATATTCCATGTAACACTATCTAATCCCCAATTGAGCAGAGCTTGTGCTATGGGAACCAGATAGCTGATTATAATACTTAAATACATTTTTTTTGTAAATACATACTTAGAATACAACTGATGTTTTATAATAAACCATAGACCATGCTTTTAAGCTTCACAACCAAATGAGACAAACAGTTAGTTACTTGTTTTAGTAAGATTCCAGCGAGAAAATGCCTCAATATAAAGTCTTCAGTCAATTTCAGTTTTCCAGGATCTGTGTAAAAATAATGACTGATTTAGATGGTGATGCTGTTATATTACTCAACTTTCGTCAAAGCTGTTTACAATACTCGCCAAGTAACTTTGCGGGTGTGGACAAAGTGCTTTTTTTTGTTTTTAATCTCTTTACTGACACTTGCATGCGACTATGTGCGGTCTAACATAATTTTACTTAGAGATTACTGTCCCGTTTCAATAAATAAACCAATCGAATAAAAAGCGCCACCTCTGACTCTTACACTCTTGTTAATAATAGTGTGTGAGTGAGAGGTAATGATTGATGGCGCCATGCCATTTTATATTGGTTTCTTAAATGAAACGGTTTATACTTAAAACGCCCAATGTTGAGTGGGATGAAAACCTTAATGAGATGAATCTTTCGATCTTTATTCGGTTTTTGTAACTATTAAACTTTGATCACACCCGCAAAATAGCTGGCGAGTATTGCCGAAAAAGTGTTCGTACATACCGTCATCGCAGTCTTTGGCTAACTTATTCGCGTGTAATGGTAAGTTGAAGGCGACGAAGTGTTCGTGCGAACAAATCGTTTGGAGGAACGTGAATTTGAAATCAAACAACGCTTTAGGATCGCACGCTTTGAACTTGTCTAGATACTTCTTTATTTGGCGAAAGACGAATCCTCTGTCCATGAACGATAGACAGGACTGAAAGGTACATTATAAATATTAGCAATGCAAATTTCAATCTTAATGTTTTAAGGGTAAAGAACAGTTTACCTTGAGAAAAACAGCAAGGTTTTTGTTGAAGATATGTGTTTGCATTGGTTGCTGTAAAATATAGGCGGGCTCGACAGCTGTTACCAATTTTTCAATGTTCTCTAATAGATCACCGTGAAATCTTTCATTTCTTGACATCTGCAAGAAGATAAAAACATCATGAATAAAAGTTGATACTGTCGTCAGACTTCAATGACAATGGGCTTCTGGCGCGTGCTTTTAAACTATCTCCGTCTCAGTTACGAATATACGGTAGATGAAGAGCGTGAGCGAGAAGGAACGATGCGATCGACAATTTTAGAGTTTAAACAATTTGTGGGTTATTTACTGATGCATATGGAGAGGTTGAACTCTTATTAGTTGTAATGGAAGTGTGATTTTAAACTTTGTTTTGTAACATATCTGCTAAAATAACAAAGCATCGTAGGTCACGCCCGTCAGGAACGTGCCGTGCGTCCATCAACTTGAGGCATACAGTTCAGCCACACGTACCAGTAATTTCACCGGCTCCCACACCCTTCAAACCGAAACACAGCAATGCTGCTTCACGGTAGAAATATGACACGAACGAAAAAACAGTATGAAAAAAATTACTCACTTTTATCCTCCCAGTATTTATTAAATACTGTGCCATGCTTTTGATAATAATGTCGAAGAAGAAACCAGAGTACTGCATGAATTTGTTCCCCAGCAAAAAGTCTTGCTGGCTTTGATCAACGAACAAGTGAAGCGGCGCCGTCAATACTGTGTGTAGTTTGAATTCCACGCAGTTGAATACGTACTGAAATAAATATAAAATACAATAGAAAGAAAGAAAGAAAATATAATGATCAAAAATTGCACACGGTCTATTAGGTCCCTGGCTCAGTATTTGTCGCACCGTGTAGGTCACAATGACGTCACACTACACAGGGCAACCCTGGTAGTCTAGTACAATAAACATACACTACAAAACACTTCTTTAATTTCAAAATATAATTAATCATTTAATTCCATTTCAAAAAGATTTTGTATGACAAGATAGTGATCGTAGTATAAAACTTTACCTTTACGTAACTATCCAACAGATCCTTTCGTCCGTAATCGTGAATCATGTGCACAAAGTGTACTATCAGTTTCACTATTTGAAATCCCATCTCATGCGTGTAGCTTTTTTCTACAGTCTGAAAACGGAAAGCGAATTTACAATACAAAATCTTTGAGCGCCAATTCCCGTCATTCTGGAAACTAATCAGAAGGATGTTCTGTCTCTTTCTTCTTAAGTTTTAACTGTAAAAAAGAAAGAGACAACGGTAGCCAGATGTTTGATACGTGAACTTACCATCAATTCAAACAGCTGATTCATAATCGTAGGCAAGAATCCAACCAAGGAACTCAATTTGATCGCATGCGCAGCTTTTAGCGCGTTGCAGACGTCATTCCACGGCGGCGGGGAAGGGGAAGTGGGGGGAGAATTGGACTTTATCAACCTCTCCGCTTGACTGAATAAGTTATGCAAGTGAATATCTCGAGTAGCAACGGTCGAGTCTAGTACGAGTTGGCATCGAAATAGTGGTTTCTCCCCTTCGACCCAAATAACTTCGGGGCCAGAGTTCCCTCTGCCGAGACCGAGGTTTTGTATGGAAAGATAGCCTGAAGGCAAGTGTGTGGCGATGGGTAGGTTAATGAACTCGTCAATTATTTTGTCGTTTTTTAGAAGCGGTGACCATGCGTATCTGGGGAAAAAGACTAAATTACTTTTTATTTTCTGATTCTCGGAATAATATTTTTAGAGGAGGGAAAAACATTTTATTGAGGGTACACAAGGATACACATCAGACTATACACTGCTCGCTCTTATGTCCTTGTGGTAAGTGTAATTTTTCTTTGTTTTTTTGGTAACTTGAGCTGCATCTTTATGTACTAGAGGGTAGTACAATAAAAAGAGTGGAACGTGGATACGTAACTCACCCAATACAAGTCTCCACATTAGTATCGTTCTTCTTAGCGAGATCGCACGAGATGTGATGGAACGTGAACAGCAGGTGGTGTTGTTGGGTGACCGTCGCCGGTAGTCGGATCTTAGCTTCGTCGCTCCAAGTCGGGTTGGCGTTGTGATGGAGAACTGAGCAGCGATATTGATTTGTCATACCTGTACGACCATAAACAACCTGAAACATACATATAATTATTTTCAATTAATACACAGTTAGATGCTGTAGGTCGTGGGTTCGATCCCCACCGAGAACAAATATTTGTGTGGTGAACACAGATAATAATTGTTCTCTGCCTGGGTGTTATATTGTATTCTAGGTATGTATTTACAAAAAAAATATGAATTTAAGTATTAAAATAAATGGGCCATATAGTGTCGTATGAATTGTCTACAATATTTATTTATTTATTATTTAATAGATAAGGCGCTGACTTCTCGCTTTCACAATTCTGAAGAAATAAAATTACTGATTGGGTTAATGAAAAAATAGCAAAACATAAATAGTTGTGTGCAATAATAATGCAAAACGTTCAGCAAAAATAGCATTTTCTTCCAACCCAGTTTTCCTACCAAAAAGTGTGTTTTACTTGTTTTTGTGTATAGTTTCTTTTGAATCTACCAATTTCGACGACTGAGAAATCTCCTCTATAGCACGTAACCTATATTTGCACAAGTTCTCACCTGCAAAGGTTTATTATCCCCAATATCGCTATCCCTCAGTTCCACAGAGCATGCAATATTCCTAGCTCTTGCGAACACCTTCTGTGATTCAAAGTTCAGCGATAGAGGTCGCACGTACAAGTGATGTACGAATGCTGCGTGCGGCTGTTCGGGTTCTGCGTTCAACGTGGCCAGTTCTAGCGTGAGGGGGGAGGTCGGCGGGAGGGGAAACGGCTTTAGAGCCGCGTGGGAACTCGTCATACAATCTGGAATTGAAATCATTATTAGGCATGTCTTTTTCTATCATATCTTCAGTGTAACCAACTGTAAGCATTTGAAAATAATTGCTCTATTTTTAATGATGTAATTGTATGAATCTGTCAAATGATTGAGAATCATGTTGGCAACACTGGTTTGGCCAAGCAAACCAATCAGAGAGCGGGTGCCATGTTGCAAAGTAAAGTGCAGGGGTAGATTTGAAAAGTGGAGGTCTATGTATTTCAGTGTGTCTTCTTCCTTATTGTTGATCTTACGAATAATAATGTTAAATTTGCTAAAATGATTCCATCAAATTAAAGACCGCTATAAAAAAAAATTGTGTCTGGTTTACGACAGGCGTATAAGTATGCCGATTTTAGTTCTCTGACAAATTCTCTCTATTTTAGGGTACAATGATTACTGTGTTTGTTTCAAAATACTCACTTGGGATTTGTTCATTGCTAATATTAATATTAACGCTAAGCCAGCCGGGTATCACAGTCAGTTTGGCTAATTTCTCTGGCTTGCGGAAGTCAGACAGGATCTTGAGTAGATCGTCGTCGGACAGTTTGTTCGGCTCCTGTCGGTATATAGCAGGGAACTCCGGGGCCGTATCTAAATCGTTGCTGTACATTCTGAAACAGACATTTCAAAGTTTGTTTAATAACAACGTCATCTGTATCTACCTGAAGAAGTCTACTGCTGGACATAGGCCTCCCTTAGGCTGAGTTCAGACTTGAGTCACGACAGTCTTTAGACAGACTTTCAAGTTTACTAAGTAAACTTTTGTTTACGACACGTCGCACACCTAAAACAAAACTGTTTTGTCTGGTGGGAGATTGTTTTGTCTTTGATGTGCGCGCCCACATACAAACAAAAGAGAAGCCGACAATCGTAGTCAGATTCGTCGCAGTTCTTGTAGTTATAGACAATTTTGTCTATGAGACGTTTTGTTTGAAGTTTGCGCATCTTCATACATTTTGTAAAGCGGTAGTCTGTCTTAAGACTGTCGTGACTCTAGTCTGCTCTCAGCCTTATACATTTCCAGGAAGATATATTCTGAGCCTTCTCAATCCATTGACTTTCTACAATCTTTAAGTCGTCGGTCTACCGAGTGGTTGCTTCATTTACAATGGATAAAACCAACCTCTGATAAATTTTACCATGACCTTCGATTATCGAGTCCAGCTCAATTTGTGGCTATATTATGGTAGCTGATTTACTGAAGCACCAATATAACAATAATACTGAATGAGGATGAACCCCCAAAATATAAGTAAGGTAAAAATAAACCCACCTGTAAAGAGGTTTGGCTGCCCAAGCGAACGGCATTCTATAGCTCCCCACCCGATTGGCATAAGCTTGGACGGTCTTATGGACTTTCAGACCTAGCCTCGGGTCCTTAGTGGCTTTGAGATACGGCTCCAACACTTGGCTCACGTGACCTTGGAGTATTTTGTCGATTTTAACTACTAGGAATAGGTCGGGGTGTGGGTTATTCACTGATAATACTACCTGTAAATTAACAGAATATTAAATATGAAATAGGCAAGAACTACTTGGGGTATCCAGAAGTAGGTTCAAATATTGTATCAATAAGATTATTGGTTTGACTGAAGGGAGTGCAATGCGCTCATTATAAGCTGAAAAGTTACTGAAAAATACTTGTGTGTTGAACACAGATGTTTGTGTATTTCCAAAAAAAAGTATTATAATTATGAGCTATCTGGTTTCCATAGTAAAAGCAAAATTTGGGGCTAGATAGTGTTGTGTGGATTGTCCACAATATTTATTTATTATCTTATGTTAGTTTAGTACAATGCACTTAGTCATATACTGATAAATTAATTCTGTAATTTAATCGTATTAGTTCAATCTATGCCTGTGATAGAACTTATATAACTTTTGAAACTATCATAGCTTTTAACACTATTTTTTATAATATAACGAGACATTTACCATGATTAAAACCAATTGTAACCAATAGTAGTGTCGAAGCCAATAAAAGAGTGCGAACGAGGGTAGATCGATTTGTCTGCCAATAACATTTCTTGGGATAGAAGTTGTACTCACGTTTTGATACCAATAAAAAACTTGATCTTATTACCTGCTTCTTTGATCGAAACCACTCCTCCGGTATCTGTTTAACGTCTAACTTAACATCGTAACTAAAATTCTCAACTAATGACTTTGTGCACTCGTTATCACTGACTAGATCCCTCACGGCATCGTGGTTTAAGTCGAAATGGAAGTTCTCCGTGACCTACAATAAAAAGAATTGATATCAGTACATATGTTACAAATTACTATGTATGTATGTATCTTGCATGTATTAATCTAATTTATGTATCTTAGGATACAAACCAAAAATATTTCGTCGCAAAAATGTCGACAATGTTTTATAACCAAAACCAAATTCTTGCAACTGTTTGATAAATAAAAATAACTGTGTATTTGTCTGTCTGTCGCTGACGCTGTCAAATATCGCTGTCATATTTGACAGCGTTTCACTGATCGCCATCACCATAGCGATAGATGTGCGCAGGGCTTTAGTGATTGAGTCGATTTTTCGATAGTTGTTTGTAGTGTTTGACTCATCCTCTAAATATCAGCAGCAAATTTTCATAAATAAATAGAACAAAGCAACTAAGTTAAATAATTACCTTTTTGCCGCTTCTAGCATCGTATAGAGCTAGATATGTGTAGTAGGGCTCCACTTGGCATAGCAATTCTTTATCGCCGTCTATCGGCGCTTGTATTCTAAACTTTAAGCTTTCGCATTTGAGCAATATTCTTTGGCCAAAGTGTTCTCTGAAAACCAAAGAGTAGTAAAAAATCCCATATTTGTTAGGCGATCGCCAGATTTGCATATAGCGTAGTGGATTCGGATTGTTGATCATTTTGGCAACCAAACCTTTATGTAGGTTTATTATTAACAATACTTTTTTTACACAAATAACTAAACTTATTGTGGTCTAGGTAGCACCCCGTTTTCTTAATCTTCCTACTCAAGTTTGGGGTCCGAAATCAGCAGTTAAGTTTTAGATATTCCAAAAAATGCAAGTACCCAAACAGTGAAGGAAAAAAAAGCAATTATCAAAGGATAGATTCGATTTCTTGCCATACTTAGTGAGCGAGTCAGCCTAGCACTTGACCGATTATATTATACCCTCATTTTAAAAAGTTATACAATCTTTGTTGAATAAAAACATGCATTGAGAGTCGACCGCTTTGTTTGCCAATAATGTAGATAGACGTGAGGATGTCACGTGACATGGTTCAAAACATAAATATTGCATGGATTTTTATAATGTCCCAAAAGTTAAGAGCCGAGCGGGATTTGAACCCGCGACCTTCCCCTCCCGCGGGTTCAAATCCCGCTCGGCTCTTAACTTTTGGGACATTATAAAAATCTTTGTGATTTCCTTAAGTGTAGTAAACACTATAAAATCAATAAAACAGTTATAAATATTGCATGTTCCATTCGACCTTCTAAAAAACAAATGTTTACTCGACTTGTGGAATGCTTTTATGATCCGTGTTCGTTATAGAGACAATATGCAGTTATTGGCTGACTCACCTTGTAATTTAGTTGGTAGTAGCTATGCCGATAGCGCTGTGAGTCCGATTTCAACCAAGTATAAACATTTTCAGTAAGTATGTGAAATGAACATACTCGTATAATCTACCATCTGTGTGTAAAGTGTGCTCAAAAAAGCTTCGTTTATGTCCAATAATATTTGACAGTGACGTGACACCGGTAAAATGTCTCATTATTTTTTTTCCCCAATACGAGCCTTTCACAAAGAGATCTACTATTTTTTTTAATTTAATCTTTTTTGTCCCACTGCTGGGTAAAGGTCTCCCCCAAAGATTTTTACTTATCTCTCTCTCATTCTCCTCCCACCAAATATTATACTACTAAGAAAATCACTTCATGGAAGATTACATACTTGAAAGGTTCCAACTGAGGTTCAGGCGAGGGCGACCGCTTGTACGGCAGACTGAACACGTTGTAGCGACAATCGTTGCGCGCCGCCGCTATCGACATGTCAGTCTCTCGGGAATACCTCATTAAGAGGGGGTTCATGCTGTGCTCCAAGCCTTTGAGGGTCCCATACGTGGGAGGAGGAGGCTCCGCTGTCAGAGACACGTCAGCGTCTGAAAAAAAAGGCTTAACTAGTTATCCATATTGTTAGACATGATGTACATATTGTACGAATTGACAACCATGGAGCGAGCCATGCTCGACTTAACACTTTTAGATCGAGTACGCAACACTGAAATCAGTCGTCGTACAAAAGTTTACGACGACGTCGGAGACGGGGCGGTAAATCTAAAGTGGAGTTGGGCAGGACACCTTGCCAGACGTGGTGATGGTCGGTGAAGTAAGGCTTTGATCGAATGGTGGCCAAATCAGGCCGAAGAAATCTAGCCGTCCGAAGGCGCGATGGGTCGACGACCGTAAAGATCGCAGGAAACATCTGGACAAGAGACGCGCAGGACAGAGAAGGCTGGCAGAAGATGAAGGAGGCCTATACCCAGCAGTGAGTGATACCGGGCTGAGACAATAATGATAATTATGAAAACATGAAAGCTTTATCAAAAAAAAAAATCGAAGGAAAGACCAAAGATAAGCTACATGGGCCAAATAAAAGCGAAGGTCGCCGTCTAGGGAGGCCAAGGAGTTTGCCCTAAAAAGAGGGGGCATACGCTATTATACGCTGGCAAGAGCCATGTTTTTCCATGAGAAGTAGAAATGGGTAAAGACTAGACTTTGCTAAAAAGCTAGCCGGGTTTTTTGGAGGTACGGTATAGACATTCAAATGTCGAAGGGGTAAAAGTTAAGCAACTATATATAACCAGAGACTTATTGAACGATATATAGCTAATATTTCCACTATGATATCATGTTATGTACTGATTGCATGCATATAATACAAGGTCGTTTATTATTTGTTTAGTTATCGCGAGCGTTTTTATGTAATGTTAAAACAAGCACTCCTAGAGCTTATTCATATCAAACAAAGGAACTCTATCAGCGATCAGTATAAAAACACGCTGCGTGTATATATTAATTTATAACTTTAGTCAGGTGGAGCTGTAAGAATCGGCAGACGATAACCCGCATTAAGACCACTTGAAAAAAAATACGACTTTGTACAACTTTTCTTGACAGACAAAAAGACGCATCAATTAATTATGCTAACGTTAAAATGGGTCATAATGAACTTAAAAATCGGTGATGGCAAGGGAAATGTGATGAAAGGTTATAGGAAAACTAAACTGTTCCGTTATTAAAAAAAATAGCCTAATTATATCTCAAGAATACAAGCTACCTCTTTGCCTACTTTCTCTAATTATGGACTGTGTATTTTCTGTACATGTATATGGTCTGAAATAAAATTATATTGAATTGAATTGAATTTTGCCAAATTTCATCTCAATCGGTTTATTGGTTCAGCCTTGAAACCGTAATTCTTTAGCATAGGACACATAACAGTCATAGACGACATTGTCGCGAGAAGGACCTCGATTTGATAGATATAAATAAAAATACAAAAACAATTTGTATACACACACAGCACACACACAAACAAACAAACTGATAACAGTCACTGGACTTACCTTGACTCACCCTAAAACCTTACCTTTATCTAGAATCTCGTCGTTTTGATGGTTTTCTGGACTATCCTGGTTCTTTTTTAGCGCCGCATTGAAAGCATTGATCCATTCGTTTGTATCTTCCTCGCTCTCGGTTGAAAACGTGTACCCTTTTCCTCCTGCCATACGCAGTTCAAAACAAAACTTCCCGCGTTTTGGATTCTGCAAGCGTTATAAGAAAGATTACAGTATATTTTATTATAAGTTATTACTGGTTACACACTAATTGGCAGTTTTAAAGATATCAATGGATATACATTTTTTAACTCATTAAAATGTTAATATTTTGCTGATTATTGAAAATTCTTTTTACGCAAACTCTAATTAACTGAGTTTAAAAAAAAAAGCAGCCAAGTGCGAGTCGGACTCGCCCATGAAGGGTTCCGTAGCATCAATTAACATAATATAAAGGTTTTTGTAGTTCGTCGAAAGTTAAATTGCGGTTTACTATTTATGACGTATAAAAAAAAACTACTGACTAGATCTCGTTCAAACCAAATATCGTTGGAAGTTTGCATAGTAATGTACAACATATATTTTTTTTAGTTTTATCATTCTATTATTTTAGAAGTTAGAGGGGGGGGGGGACCAACTTTTTTCCACTTTGGAAGTGTCTCTCGCGTAAACTATTCAGTTTAGAAAAAAACGATATTAGAAACCTCAATATAATTTTTGAAGACCTATCTATAGATACCCCACACGTATGGGTTCGATGAAAAAAAAATTTTTGAGTTTCAGTTTCAAGTATGGGGACCCCCAAAATTTATAGTTTTTTTTCTATTTTTGTGTAAAAACCTTAATGCGGTTCACAGAATACATCTACTCACCAAGTTTCATCAGTCTAGCTCTTATGGTTTTGGAGAAAAATGGCTGTGACACGGCCGGACAGACAGACAGACAGACAGACAGACATGACGAATCTATAAGGGTTCCTTTTTTGCCATTTGGCTACGGAACCCTAAAAAGCAGCAAAGAGACATCTATTGTAGACGATTACATATAGCGCTAATGACAACTGGTGATTACTAATGTCCCTACTTACGGGTCTCTATAATGCCTGGGACAAGATTTTAGATGAAGTTAACCGAGTTTTACAGGAACGTATTCAAACCCATATAAAATGTAACAGCAATTGTAGTATTAAACCACAGCCATCATAACTATATTTAGCTCATTTAAATATACCAAGAGTAAACCAGTGAAGCCAGGAGGAACTTATCATACCTTGACAACATCTGAGCAAAAGTCCATAACTATTGTTAGTTTCGTGTCAGTTTTCTTCTCGTCCTTGTAAACTTCGAGAATGTAGGCCCCATCCGCCTCTCTGACCATTGAGCAATAGCGTTTCTTAAACGATTTTGAAGCAAGGTTACTAAATATTCGATCTGAGCCGATTTCTGGGCCTTTTAGGAGATATCCCTCTTTGATGCCGAGGTCCACCTTCGCCGGTTGATTTTCGTTATCGCTCTCTGCTTCTGCGTCGATATCGTAGACTTCCGGTGGAAATTTGTGGATTACTGGCCTAGAAACGTAATAGACAAGTAGGACAATTATTTAACACTTACATTTCTTCAAATATAGAACGCATATCGTGACGAGCTATAAGGTTAAATCCCTCTTTGTATGGCTTATCAGTTCTAAGCAAGACAATTTTGTAAATCCCGGTCGGCTCTTAACTTTTGGGACATAATAAAAATCTTTGTGATAGGTCTATAAAATCAATAAAAAATATTGTAAATTAAATGAATATAATCACGATTGTCATCATGCACGTTAGGCATCCCCTCTAGCTTCGGCCCTTGAGGAAGTTTAAGCGTCATCGGCATGTAGGTAAAACCAAATTAGACGGAAGCGTTTATGTAGTTAAATATTTATTTTTGGTGACATAAACCAGTTCAGTATTGAAAGTGAAAGCGTCCATCTCCACTTTCACAGATTAGTTATAAATATTTATGTTTGATTGTCCTTCCATCCTCCGTTGCATAACAATAACATGATAAAAATTATAGTTATTTGTCGGAAATGTTTGGCCAGCTAATGGCCTTGGTGGGTTAGTGGAACTATATCAGTTTTCTATAGTTCATACAATCATCATTGTAAATTATGTTAATCAGATCGCTAATGAGCATTTTTCAACGGTTTAGTATAAAACTGTATAATATAAGTTTAATAACGATGCGTCAGCATTGCATACAGATAGTTATTCATTTAATAATAGCCATAGGTACAAGACTGTATTCGAACCCGCGACCTTAGGATCGAAAAACGGTAAAGTAAAGATCAAGTTACGAGAGCAAAGATCGATCAGTATAACTTGAAGAAGTACTTTACAAATACAAAGTCAGGCTATTTGAGGGGGATTACTACTCGTATTATCAGGGAATTACAATCTTGCATCTCAACTCAACACGATTCCATAAAAAAATACTAATTTCGTCTCCAGCGTCAGGTCGGCCCAAGGTCAGAGCGTTGTTGATTAGAAGCTAAATATTGTTTCATTCGAATCCCACTGTAACGGTAATTTTCGGATCCGACTACAATATCTCGCGAATTACAAAAAAGTAAACACATTTTGACCTAGTTTTGTATTAGCGATGAACATTACTATCACTGATATTTTCAGCTTTAAACATCTACCTATGGCTATGCCTCTCACCCGATGGAACGACGACATAAGAACGCTGGAAGTCGGTGGATGGAGAGAGCAAAGAATCGTTCTTCCTGGAAATGTATAAGGGACGCTGTGTTCAGCATAGTGGACTTCTTCAGGCTGATAATGCATGTTTGTGGGTCTTTCGCGGCCGTGGTGAGGCTTCCTTTCAAATAAGGTGTTTGTAAATACCGTGGCAAGTTGAGATAGGAGCCGGAATAGCTGCTGTACTTGAAGTGTATCAGGTTCCAACTTGATGCGTAACTGAGGAGCGCCTGGCGAGTGAGCAGCGGACATGTGGAGGCAGTCCTAACGTCAGGTACCGCGGTGGTGACTGTTCGCCAGCGACGGGGGAGTACCACGCTCTAGTGGCAAACAACATTCATCTTTAGAGAGATTCGGCTAAAGTACCTACCTACTCAGTATAAGGTTAGATTTCACCAGTGCTCTGTTAGTTAATAGCCCGTAAAACCTAATCAAAGCCGCGGTCTTGTAGGTGCTCCATTGGCGGTTTATACCTGCTGCTCGCAGGCTCGTCGGTTTTAGCTCGCCAATGGATCACCTACTTAAGGTATCAAAATTGATGCGGTTCTTGATTTTGACACCAATTATTAGACTAGCTGTGCCCACGATTTCGTCCGCATGGAATAGGGTATTTGGATTTATTGATGCAGACCACGCCACGCTTTTTGTTTCAATTTAAAAAGTAGCCTATGAAATCGGCTCTATAGTCTGGACTAGCTGTGTACCAAATTTCATTTAAATCGGTTCAGTAGTATTGGCGTGTAAGCACGACAGACAGAGACGAACTACTACAACATGGTGAAATCTAACCTGAGTGTTTTTTTCTAGATCACATAATAAGGTTTATTTAGTTGGTAACTAATGGGTTTTTAAGTGTCATGTAGATTTATTCACGCACGCGGGATTGGCCCGCATGTGTGGCGCTCTTAATGTCTCTTTTCATAGTTTTTGTTCTATAACAATCTGGCTTGAGTGTGGTGCTCCATGGACCCATGGATATCCATGGGGGACCAGACCGCAGACCCAAGCCTTGATCTTAGAATCGGTACTCAGACTCATGCTTTTTTTAATTTATTATAATGTAATGAATTTAAATAAAGTAACATTTCACACATAACCAATTTCCAAGTATTATGCAAAATGTTCTTGAACTGTGAATACAAATTATAAATAATAATAAATAAATAAATAAATATTGTGGACAATTCACACAACACTACCCAGCCCCAAACTAAGCAGAGCTTGTAATATGGGAACCGGATAGCTGATATAATACTTGAATACATTTTTTTTTGTAAATACATACTTAGAATACAATATAACACCCAGACAGAGAACAAACATTTATGTTCACCACACAAATATTTGTTCTCGGTGGGGATCGAACCCACGACCTACGGCGCAGAAGGCAGAGCTACTACCAACTGAGCTAGAGGCCAGTCAAAAATTTGCATAAATTGTGAGCAGTTTACAATCTAAAAACAGGAAATGCAGCTCAGTAGGTATAATATTACTAGACCATGATATTATATAATTGGCAAAATATTTGTAGCTTCACATAAATATGAGGAAAATACATAGTATACTTCTTATCTATTTAATTAAAAATAATGTTACCTACAGAGCCATTTTTTGGGCGGATGGAATATGGAAACATTTCTTTAATAAATTTTGTCATACCAAAGAATATTAAGTAGCATAATTTGCAGCTTCATATACTTCTATATCATTTAGAAGGTACTTCCTCGCACTCATACACTTTTTAGAGCTTAGATTTAGGTAGGTTCTACCATGCAAGTATTTTGCTACCATTGTAGAGGGTTTCTTTAGAATAATAATAAGTGACTTACCGAAACATCATCAGTTGGGTACAGAAGAATATCTCGCAAAGGGTCGTTCAGAAGAAGAGTCTTGTTGTCTTGGATGTACTGCTCAAAATCCAGAGCAGTACACTTGCTGGCTATTATGTTCTAAAAGAAAAATATCTTGCAATAAGGCAACAATCTTGGCATTTATTTCAAGGCTATGTGAGAAATTTTGACGTTTAGATTGCAACAATTTCAAGACTAATAGATTTTCTATTGTGCCTCTACCTAATCTTTATTTTAGCAGGCCAGGTTACAAAGACTAAGAAGAAAACCTATGCCTAGTAAATACATATATAGTATTACATATATAGTATTACATATATAGTACTAATATAGCATAGGCTGAGTGATGGCCAATTTTTGTGTCATTGTTACTTTTATATTGTCCATTCTTGTATACTACTTTTGTTAAGTGGCATAAAATAACTAACATTTTATTTGATATAAGAATACTTCTGAAAATCGCAGGAGTTTATTGCGGAATCTCCAATATATTTCCTTTATATTTGAATAAAAAGAATACTTTGAACTTGTAATTTTTAGACTGACTGACAACCTCACAGGTGAAACTGGGAATCCTGAAGTAAAAAATAAAGAAGGTAACTTCCTGTTACAATGAATAAGGAAAATCCAGAAACTCAACTCCAAAAGAGGTGCAATGATGGTTGAAGATTGGAGAAAAATAACTTCATTTGGATCAATGCCACCCGGGATTTGAGCTTTTATTAAGATTTGGTACTAAAATTATTTTAGTTTTCAACTAACTTGCACAAGTAGGGCTTAACATGTCTATGAAAACCTGAGAACTGCACTAATGGTTAAGGCTACTTTCCAATCATGGAAAGTGACTTTCTTTCCTAGTCTCTACTAACAAGCTAAGTTTCTTGTTAAGTAAATAAAACCATTTTGTACATAGTAAATTACATAAAGTACAATAAAGATAAGAGAGCACAATGGATACCACTATTCCCGGATAACACAAAGAGGGCTCAGAAATCAATTACATATTTGGTGAAGCTAAAATAATAGGTACATACTATTTGAAACTTTGTAATCTCAACGTTATTGAGCTTGAAATCTGTTAACTATAGAGAACTGTGTGAATGAACTGAGAGGATGGTTATCAGGGTAGAATAAAACTAAAACATGTGCCAACCCCACTTAATAGGATAAGGGCAGGAAGATGATGATGACCAAGGTAGGCTTGTGCAAAAGATTAAACAATTCTTTTATTTCTAGTCCTCTTAGAAGCAGAATAAATGGTGCATAGCCTCAATAATGTTGAGTATTTAAATAAAAAAAAATAAGACTAGAATACACAGGTTCCTCAGGAAAACTATTTAATTAAATTTATTTGCAATATGTCAGTTGTAGAGAAGTAGGTTTAGCTAAACAGCATACTTATTTAGTTTTTACAAGCAAAATAGGTCGCCTAGAAGGTAGATATTCTGCCTCCCTTGTTTGTAGTTCTATGCAATGGCAAAAGTAGGGTGCCACTTCATTTACTGAGGAAAAATGTTCAGTTAGAGTTGGATGAGTGTTACAGTGACTATTTAATGAAATATAAGCATACAAAATATATTTTTCTCACCTCGTACTCTGCGCCATTCTTCTTTACCTTAGAATTAACCGGTGGCATGATGTGTGGAGGTGCCTGGCACACCACAAGCTATGGAAGTAACTACGCAGTGAATCAGAGATTACATTTCACATAGGTCTAACGAGCACTTCCTTGATCACCGCGAAACAGAAAACGCCGAAAATTACAATTCGCAACAACACAAGCAGCGATGCGACGATTTACGAAAAATACAGAGAGCGAATGAAAGTGAAACTAGGCTTGTTGAAAAAATATCGATACATCGATATATCGATATTATTTTTTCAATATATCGATATTTTTGAGCGATATTTAATAGTTCGATATATCGATGTATCGATATAAAATACTAAGTATCGAAAAGGCATAAAAACCGATATTTTTTTCAGACCAATAAACATTTATAAGTTTTAAGATTAAAAAATCCCAAAAAGAAAATACTTTTTTTATACTAACATATTTAACAAATTATATTTTATGTATTTTTTGTTTTTGGTCGACTTGATTTGCTGTTTTATAGTTTGGTTTTTAAGTTGTCAACTCTGTTAGTCAATTTCAATTTCAACAGCACCAATATTCTCTGTCAAGTCAAATCATACCGATATATCGATATATCGATATTTTTTAATAAAAATATCAATATCGATATTGATATTTTCAAAAAACATCGATACGATATATATCGATACTTTATTGCATTTCCGACATCCCTACGTGAAACAATATTTTAGATTAGAGCGAGACGCGAGTGAAGTTTGTTTGGTGACTTTGACAGTTTGTGATGTGATTGATTGATTGAATTGACTGATGACAGTTGACAATATTACAAAATGGCATTGACATTGACAGATAAATAAAAATGTCATGTCAGAGTGAGCTGGAGGCAGCGACCAAAGAGTATAGACTATAGTTAGGGAGGGCAGCGACCAGCAACCACCAGCAACGCAGGGCGGCGCGCGGCGACAGCATGGGCATGGGCATGGGCAAAGAGTATAATAAGTAGTGGGGAGGGCATGGGCAGCTTCTCTTTTATTTGTTGTAAATAAATAATAAAGCTTAGGGTTTATTCCACATGACACAAGAGCATGTCATACATTTGAAGCTTTATGGTTAGACTATGAAGGTTAACATACATAATTATTAATAACTGCCGAAAGCAATTTAGTTTGGAAACCCATTACAGCAAAGAGTCCAGGCGAAAAAGGCGGGAACTTTAAAATTCTTAGGGAAGCAGACACCACGTGGGCTCCACCACAGAGCTGTAATTTCAATGAGGCAGCCCCGTGTGTTTTTTTGGCAGAAATAAGCATGATACTTTCATCAATGAGTATATAACGCTACGCACTTTCATGGCTGGTGGTAGTAGATATATCCCCAGGCAAGCCCTTCACAAAGAATCGTAGGTACTATTTAATTTTGGAAAAGGTTTTCTAAATGACACAAAAGGTAGACTGATATAAATTGTTTTATTAAATATTTTGAATCTCTGATACTTAATTATAGGTGAAGTAGTACCTACCTACATAATTACGACATCCTATTAGGATTCTCCAACACGAAAGGTCTTGATAGGTTAGCATCAGATCAGAAGCTGATGCTTTCAGAACTACGTAATAATAACAATAATAGGTATTTATGGGTGTCTCATCAAAAACAAATGATTATACATTAGGTATGGTACATACTTAGTGCTTCTTACTTAGTGATTTAATTAATTATAAGGTAGGTAATTAATTATAGACACTTAGGTACATTGAGTTTAGAAAATTTTATAGGTGGTGGTAGATTATGCAGCAGTAGGTATTTTTTTAGGTATATTTTAAATATCACACTTATGGTCCATACACTTGAGTATTAACGATTGGTTATTTACACCACAAAGTCTTGTTTTCTTGCACGCTTCACGTAACACTAGTCAGATCAGAACATGAGGTCCGTAGCAGCAATACCGTCAGAGCGGAATGTGGAGGTGAATGCGGCCGCGGCGGACGGCGGCGGTGCCGGCACGTACTGCGAGGCCGCCGTCATCGCCGCCGCGCGCCGTCAGGTATACTCATCATCCTCCTCCTCCTCGCTCGACTCAGAAGACGCGTCATCCACCTCCGGCTCCGGGAGAGACAACTTCAAATAGTCCACGGTAGGCTGTCTCGACGGAATCAGGTACCCGGCCGAATCCTGCGGCGTCGGCGACACCGGTGGCCTCGGCAACCCTGGCGCGCTTTCCACCCGGTTCCCTGAAGCTAACTCTAGTTTCCTGCAGATTTCATCGAAGTTTATCCTGTCTCGAGGATCTGAATTCCAACAAGCGCGCATCAGGTCTCCAGCAAAACGCGGGCAGTCATCGGGTGGGATTAGGACGATGCCCTGGAGAATCAATCTTGTAGCGCCATCGTTATTGTGCCCGTAGAAAGGTTGTTTCCCACGGCTATAGATTTCCCACAGGACCACGCCGTATGACCAAACGTCAGATTCGTGAGTGAACCGGGCGTATACAATGCTCTCCGGCGACATCCACCGTACTGGCATAGGTCGCTCTCCGCCCATTTTGTAGTAGTCGCAAGTGTAGACATCCCGAGACATTCCGAAATCGGCAATTTTGACGGCAAGGTTGCGTCCGACTAGACAGTTTCTGGCTGCGAGGTCTCGGTGGACAAATCTTCTGGATGCAAGATACTGCATGCCTCGAGCCACTTGTAGAGCGAAGTGTAGAAGAGCTGGTTCGTTGAGGTTGGGTCCTGGCCGGCCTCCTCCGCGAGTTCCTCTCAACACGCCTGCTAGATCACCCCATTCCATGTATTCGAACACCATCCATGGACTCGCGTTTATATCTTCTGAAAAGACAAGCAAAATTGATTACACATGCCATTTGTGGAACATCCTATTTTTAACAAAGTTACAAGTTTAATAAACTTCCTTACCTCTATACACCACTCCCACAAGAGATAAGATATTTTCGTGGCGAAAGGCAGACATGATAGACACCTCTCTCACAAAGTCTTCTTCAGCACTGCGGCTTGCACTCTCCTTCAGCACTTTGATAGCTACCACCTGTTCACCGCTGCTTGCTTGTAGTAGACCTGGCGAATAAGAAAAAAGCATTCTTAGTATTCTCTTCGATGCGTTTAGAATATCATCTACTGCTAAACAGCACTGGTGGTCTAGTGGTAGCGGCCCTGATCTAGGGTCATGATTTTAAATCTGGCCGTGCACCGATGAGTTTTTCTGTCCAAAAATGTGTGCTTAAGCCCTATGCCATACTCTCAAATAAGTATAGTGAAGGAAAACATCGTGACGGCGTCGTAAAGCGTAAAAAATTATCTAGCATGAAAGGAGCCGCTTAAATCACTTACCCACACTGGTTTGGAAGAGACACGACAAGAAGAAGTCTGCTAACAATACGGTTCTATTCGTAAAGTCTATAGTATCTTATTTACCTTTGTGAACCTTCCCGAAGCAGCCTTCTCCGACTTCCTCTAGGAACGTGAGTGCGTTTCTATCCAACATCGGCACTTGAGGCTCGTTGGTGTCATCGGTGGGAGTTCCTTGCACTGCCACAGGATTCGGCCCGTACACTCCATACTGCGGGTTCGTTATATACCTTTCAGCTAGAAGCGGTTCTCCTGGTCGCACACGCTATAAAGAAAGTTAGGATATAGAAGTGTGCAACAAGAAGATTACCTACTTTTTGAATGAATAGCCTGTCTCTTTATAAGCATACTACAATATTATCTTCCTGCCCTTGTTTGCCCTTGTAGAGTTTTGGAAGTTTTTAAATTTATAATCTATCGATATTTTCTTAGGTTTACTTCCACCTTATATTCATCCACGTTCATACCCTAGCTCTCGTATTCTACACGCAAAGGATCTACCCAAAGGATGCAGTCGAGGAACACCATGTTAGATTATCGCATGCTATCGCCATAATTCAAGGAAAATCTGCCAAATGTAGCTGGAGGATGCAGTTAAGAACACTATGCTTATCTTTACGATCTGCCAAATGTAGCTAGCAAACAATGGTACTAGGAGAAGAGCCAAAGATCGGGCTCAGTGGTGCGTCTCGGGAGAGACCTACTTTTAGCAAGAGATTCATATAAGTTGATGATGATTTGTTAATGATCGCAGCCTGTTCTTACCGGTTGTGTTTTGCCATCTACTTGACTGACTCGTCTCCTGAAGTACCAGATGACTGCGGGCACCACTAAGAAGAGCAGAGCCACTCCCCCGGCCAAGAGCATCAGTAGGAGACCGGCGCTGGTCTCCATGCCAGCTCCTACGACATTCAGATCACTGCCCGTGCCAGGAGTGGCTTCCGCGTAAACCTCCCCACTGATCAGAGATTTTGAAACCTGGAAATAATCGAAAAAAATATAGCTAGCTACGAGCACCAGCAATACATGAAGTAGAAACAAAGTAGGGCTCTAGGATATTTCCATACATTATATTACAGAAGCTTGATCAGAAAAGTTTCCGTTGAGTTAGCATCAGCAAAAGTTAATCTGTACTCTGTCATTTTGGTTATCCCTATCCACGTTATCCGAACCACCATGAATATTCATCAGCGTAGACAATCGAGATAGACCGTTTGGAAAAATACTGCTATCGCACCCTGTTTACAAATTTCGTATACTTAGCAGTATTGGTTTGCGCATTGCCATACCATGGAGGAAAGTGTTTTTAATATTGAAGGAATTTTCACTTAATCGGGAACTTACTTTATGCTGGACGTGGGGCACAGGGTATAGGCCCATTTTTAAGCCACACGTTAAAACACCAATTGATAGATATTCTAAGTATATTCACTAATGCTATAGGGATGATTATACTTCGAGATATTGCTTTCCCTGATACAGATCAAGTCATGACTGATCCAGTCTGAGCTTTAGCTTGCAAAGGTACTTGCCACGTTTCTAAGCGCTTTCCCGTTGAATCCGGAGGCATTTCTAGGCCAAGATAAGCAGATAAAGGGCTTATAATTGATATGGATGGTTACACCAGGGCCGTATTCAGGATTCTAATTTCAAATTGTGCATTTACCATAGATTCTAAATGTTTATATTGAGAACAGAGTTTGGTGTTAAAAAAGTTGTGTTTGGCATTGCTCAATTCATTTAGAATCCGCAAGGCAGTCTGTTTTCGTGGCATATTCGTCAAGGAACAGAGTTTCACCAGCTTATCTGGTCAGGTACCACCGTCACAAAATTTTGAAATAAAAGATGTGACTGAAATTACATTTTTTTCTCTTTGATGATCGACATGATCTTATTGATTTTAAAACGAAGGAAGGCGACTGTAGCCATTGTCTAAGCTGTAGCCCTACATTACGACACAGCGAAACTCCTTGCTTGTATATAGGTTTGCAACCTCCTTGGTAACCTATGTTCTAGGTATAAGCACGTCCCTGTGCACTCACCTGTGGTGTGGGCGCCGGCGCATATCGGCTGTCGGCGGAGTTGTTTGACGTTCGCGGTGGGATGACGTTGTAGATCGGCTTCGGTGTGACCGGAACTGAAATGATTGATGTAGGTTACGGATTGGGTCTATTGTCTCGAGCCTACACATTTTTTTAGATTAGACAGTTTTGATTTATTCTTCAGTTATGTCTGGGGATTGATAAGATCTTTGATTTATTTTCGGTATTGCAGTATTCCAAAAGTCATGATTTACCAACAACGATTATTTATGCTGTATTTCTAAAGTCGTTCTGTATTTAAAATAAAATACAGAACATAAACATTTGCTTACGAGAATTTACTCATAATAGGTGAAATAAAAAGTTGATATTCGATTTCACGTAGGTAATATCGATACTGGGTAAACCACACGGTAGATATTTTAAGTAAAATATAATGTAATAAAATTTAATAAATGGATATAGTACCTTGTAATCGAGACTCTAACTTCAGTTTGGATAAAACAATAAAAGTATCTAAAGTTCATAAAGTTCATAAGTTCCTTTATTCATAACACGGTTACACGTCAAATACAGTATCATTGAACTTTAAGTTACATAGTAATGGCTCATTTATAAATAAAAATATACAAAACAAATGTAAATGCTCTACACTTTTTATAAGGTAGGTAAAATCTATGTCAACAAAATTAATCAGTCAATAGGTACACAATGTCAATAATATGAGAAATGTAAAAATTAATTATAATAATGTTAAGTTTAAGTCAGGTACAAGTTCACTAAATAAGGATAAAAATAATTCAATTCAAGTATATAATTTCAAGGCAATAAATTCATCAATCTAGGTATTGAAGTTAATGTCACTGCTGGCTGACTGGCCTCAGCTCAGTTGGTAGTAGCTCTGCCTTCTGCGCCGTAGGTTATGGGTTAGAATCCCACCGAGAACAAATATTTGTGTGGTGAACGCAGATGTTTATTCTCTGTCTGGGTGTCTTATTGTATTCTAAGTATGTATTTATAAAAAAAAAGTATATAAATTTTATACCTATCTGTTTCCCATAGTACAAGCTTGCTTAATTTGGGGCTAGATAGTGTTGTGTGGATTGTCCACAATATTTATTTTTTTATTATGTTATTGTTGGTTGGTTAGATGACCTAGCAATTATGCTACGCATACATAGGCCAGTAGATCGTTAATCGATACGCGTGTCTTTTACCTCATACTGATGGAACAAGCATATGACCCACCTGATGTTAAGTGGTAAACATCGCCTATTACCAAGCAAAAAGTGAAGTAGCAGTTTGTGGGTACTACGTGTTCTTAGGACTACGGAAAATGGTCGTAGAGGGGCGAGACTTGTTATCGTAGACGATCTACGCGTATGCTACGCATTCGTAGGACTGCGGATGAAGATTTATAGAGGGGCGCGTCATGCTCTCATAGCCAATCTTTACGTAGCAAATGAGTTCGTAGATCGTAAATTGTGTACAAAAATAGAGCTAAGAATCTAATGCCATCATTTCATCTCATGGAATCCCAGGGACTAAAGTTTTAGAGATTTAGGATTTACAATCGTTAAATTGCTTACAGTTATGTTTATAACCTAGTCAATTTATACCTGTGCTCCTCGGGCATCTCAAGTCTTCGGGCGCGGGCAGTCCGTCAGACGTGCAGCGGCAGTAGTGCGCAGTTAAGTTGTAAGGCATGCATGCCGCATCATTGCCGCATGACGACAACTGGCATGGCCCTTCGAGGTAGTAGAAAACGCGTGTGCTATGCGTTTGTGGTACTGTATTCAAGAATTAGAGAGGGAGGTCTTTTTTATCGTAGAAGATCTACGCGTGCATTATACATTCGTAGGACTGTGGACCGTAGTAGAGGGGTTATTCTTTCTATCGTAGATGATCTACGCGTGTGTCAAGCGTTCCTATGACTGTGTGTGTGTAAGAAAATAGGGGTATTCGTCTATCGTTAGAATTTGCATGAGATAAGATTAGCGGATGGGACAAGAAAATACGTAGAATCTGACAACAATTGTTATCGTTGATGATCTACGCTTTGGTTGTATTTGTCATTGTTAGAGATATTAGGTAGATAATTTAGCACAGTGGTTAACGGTTTTCAATATAGCAGTCACAAAAATTCGGGATGATTATACCTGTGCTCCTGGGGCATGAGAAGTCTTCTGACGCGGGTAGTCCGTCAGACGTGCATCGGCAGTAGTGAGTAGTTGTATTGTATGGCATGCATGCCGCCTCTTGGCCGCATGATTGCAACTGGCATGACCCTTGGAGGTAGTGGAAAGCACGTGGGCTATTCGTTTGAAGTACTGTGATCAGGAATTAGAGGGGATGAATTTTTATCATAGAAGATGTACACGACTACACGTGTGCTATAGACGTTCGTAAGACTGCGGATGTCAGTGGCGTAACTGTTGTGTGCTACGACTGTTGACAATATAGTCGCAGTAGCCAAAAAAGAAGAAGTGAAGTGAAGTGACTGTTGACAAGAATAGAGAAGCAAAGATTTGTTGCCTGAAGCCTTGTCTACATCTAAGCGTTGTATGGTAGCGATCAGTGAAGAAATTTGAATTTGATTGTAGTTCACTTACTCGTGTACAACGCATGTGTAAGAATGTGGACCGAGGGCCAAGTCTTGTTATTACAGACGACCTACGCCTGTGCTACGTGTTTTTAGGACTGCGAACAAGAGTTGACGCGTGACTGTTGATAACGTAGAACGTAGACCTTACGAGTGTCAACGTACGCATTCGTAGGACAACGCATTAACCAGAATGAAGAGATAATTTAAGGACAAGTTTTGTTAGAGAAGTCGATCTAAACATGTGCTACGTATTTTTAGGATGTTAACAAGAAGTTGCAGAAATATTTGTTATTGTAGTTGACTAACGCGTTTCCTCTACATATTTGTAGGTTATAGAGACAGGTTTTTTGATCGTAGTTGATCTACGCATGTACCTACTATTTACGCACGCATTCGTAGGGTTAGTGACAAGAATGGCTGGGAATGTCTTTTATCATAGACGACCTTCGCTTGTGTTAAGTTTTTATAGGACTGCTGACAAAGATATCGTCGTAATTCTACCCAAACACGACAATGCAAAAATGATTTATTTTATTATTTATACCTGTGCTCCTGGGGCATCTGAAGTCTTCCGACGCAGGCAGTCCATTGGATGTACAGAGACAGTAGTGTGCTGTTTTGTTGAACGGCATACATGCCGCCTCCTTGCCGCACGATGACAACTTGCATGATCCTTGGAGGTAGTGAAAAGCGTATTTGGCTGAAAGATATAGAGATAAAAAACATAAAATGCTATGTATACCTGTATATTATCTAGCTAGAGATACCAAAAAGTACAGCAACCTACGACAGTCAGATCCAATTTTGACGGCAGCTTGTAAATAATTTCTAATTTCATTATTTTTCTAGAAGCAGACATAATCTACTCTTTTATTACCGATACCTAAGACAAAAATTCATAACTTGATTCAAATCCCTAGAAGCTGAAGGTGGATGTTACTTGTTCGAGCGTGAGCAATTGAGAAGTTCTACTCAAAGTCAGTTCATTGTCAAAGAACACTAATGAGAAATACTTAACAACAAAGACCTATTAGGTAGGTGGTGAAAATGAGTGTCGAATGGAATAATTCAAGAAGGGCTTTTGCAAAATGTGAGATAAGCAACTGTCAAATATTTAATTGGTCGATTAGTTCTCAAGCATTCCTCGTTATAATTACGACAGATCCAAGGCGAAAATAACAATTTGACTAATAGCTTTTTTCGCCCCGAATCTGTAGATGGGCAAGTCAGTGTCGTGTAAGGGCGCGTTCACATATAATGTCCGTTTTTACAGGATCCTTTTTAACGGATCCGTTGCTACTGGAGATAGTATTCACACAGCATTTAGGGCGCGTTCACATATAATGTCCGTTTTTACAGGATCCTTTTTAACGGATCCGTCGCTACTGGAGATAGTATTCACACAGCATTTACAGGATCTTTTTTAACGGATCCGTCGCTACTGGAGATAGTATTCACACAGCATTTACAGGATCTTTTTTAACGGATCCGTCGCTACTGGAGTTGTGTTCTATCGTCGCCTGCGTTTGAGGAAGCCCCGGCGTTATTGGATACATCCATTAAATGGCTGCAAATGGCGGCTGTGTGCAGCACCCCACACCCCGCGCACCCCCGCGTGCCAAGCCTCGCGCGGTTTCGATCCGATAAACGGATCAGTATACTGGATCCGGAATACTGTATTATGGTGTGAACTGGCTCATACAACTACATACGCTAATAACACATACGTTTAAACGGACCTGTAAAACGGATTGTTGATTATTTTAGCGGATCGATATTTTTTACTGGATCCGGAATACTGTATTCTGTGTGAACTCGCTCATACAACTACATACGCCAATAATACATACGTTTAAACGGACCTGTAAAACGGACGTTATATGTGAACGCGCCCTAACCCGTCGTTGCAGTCACTACTCGTGTTGGTTTGGAGGTATCTTTATCCTGCACAGATTTTGGTATTACCGTATACAAACACGCTTATCTACTAAAATAACACCCACGTAGGTGGTCTTGATAAGGAGTAATCAAAAAAGTAGTTACTTATCTACAAATAAATACCGACATCTCATAAGTATATCGCTAGTACCTTCAGCACATCACACATCACCAGTGATCGGAGTAGGTAGAGCTATTTAGGTTCATTGACCGCAAACATTGATGTTAATATGGATATTCCACGGTATTCCGACTAATACTCCGGGATTCGATTATTATAATTATGTTTATCAATAAGTATAAAAATGGTATATGTAAGCCAATAAGCACGACTGCGCGAGCGACGTTGTAAATTTTACATCAGCAACACGTTGCCAAAGTTTTTGTCAAACGCGCGACGTTGCCGCTTTGTTGACACTCGTCGTGATATCGCTGCATTATGCGCTCTTGCTCCATACAAATACCAAATACCATACAAATAATTTCTATGGTATGTTCTTGTATAACTTCAGAACAAAATATAAGAAATTGTTACATAAAAAAATATACCTATGTGATTTAATGACTCAAGTTTCTATTTATTTATTATATTATCCATAAACCCGTCCTTACACTTATAAGAAGTATATGCTTTCCGGGATTCGGGGAATATCCATATTATTCTATAATATGGCAAGTACATAAAATAGCTCTACCTACTCCGATCACTGCACATCACACATCAAAGAAATAAAAAATTGTATTTTCCAAAAAAAGTAGACATTACCACTGCTCCCTATAAACCCGAAGGTCCGGTATTCAACACGTCAGTCATGGCGAATTACGTTTGTTCGCATAAACGAAATATCTGATTAAACTTTGGATAGGTACTGTTAGCAAAGGTTTGGTGACAGTTTTGTTATTTCTTTAGAAACACACACCTGTGTGTGTGTTTTGGTGACAGTTTTGTAGTTAAACATTTGGGGTAGTTCACGTTGTGTTTAGGGTAGATATCCAAAGAAAGTTGAAAAGGCATAGAAACTATGCAGTCCTATCAATTTCTTGAACTTTTGCGTCAGCCAGCGTAAGGATTTAAACTTACTGGGTAAGATTTCATCTTCAGGTCGAGACTCCTCTCGTGGCACCCTCGCCAGCTTTTCTGCATGCTCCCGGAATCTCTGAAATGAACGGCACTAATTAGCCATACAATCACTGGCCTAAAGTTTTCTCTGCCTACAGAATACAAATAAGGCCAGGTCATTTATTGGTCAACCCTTTCCTTCCTGCCAGTCTTTACTAAGAGTTTGCGTGCTTATCTCAGTGATTTATTTATCTCGATGATTTATTGATAAAATTATAATATCAAAGCTTTGGAAACTCTGCAGATACCTCACTACTGCTTTTGTATGGATGTGATTTAAATATCCATGCAATTAGTAAAATATGTCAGTCACAAAATCTAAATGTAGGTACAACTGTTGTTTTAGTGACGATAACTCTTTTTTTTATTTATTTACCATTTTAACCTTTAGATTACATTAATTTGTTCAAAATAGCATCTAAAAAGCTTTTCGGTTTATGCTGGTGCTATCACGAGCGCGTCACTAGGTAACTAGTTTAGTACTTATTAGAATTTATCACTATAGAGCCATAAAGCTAATAAATACCTTTTTATTTCTAAGGATCGTAATTATCCGTATAAACTATACGATCACTTTTAGGCAGAGAATAATTATTCAAATAAATAGGAGTGGACAATAATAACTATTATTCGCCGCTAGTTTGATTGGATCGATGATTATTCGTCGTCGCGTTTACTGTAGGAACAACATGTTGCCTGTAAGTATCGAATCGTAATAGTACGTACCGTAGTACATAGCTGCCCGCAGGGCGGTACATAAATTATTTCTGCTTGCGAGTTTTCAACAAAAGTTTTCTATGAGCAACGGGATATTTCTCCAGATTTGATTTTGAGAGTTTTTTTTGTTTTTTTACTCGTGGACTTTGCCGAAATCAAAACTCACAAGATCAAACCATGGTAAATATCTCGTTATTCATAAAAATAATGTTAAACCCCGCATGATAGTTCCAAGAGTTTAATACGTAGGAGCATCGGCCCCTATACTTGATTCTCTTTTACCATCTATTGATACCTAGTCAATCTATAAAAAGCCAAGTTTTATTCACGATTTCCTTTTGTTCTTCAGTAAGTATACCTACTAATGCATTTGGTGTCCTTAACTTTTAAGGTTTCTATAAGATTGTACCATCAGTATATAACTGCTTCTTTAGAAAAGGAAAGGTGCCTCTGCTTAAGACCAAGACTCTCAGAATCGACCTATTTTAGATTCAACATTAAACAATCAAATATTATTTGTTTTGATCTGATAAAAATATATGTTGTAGTTTAATAAATAATCTTGATTATTCTATGGTTCAAAACACGATATTGTCAACTTTGCTCGATCAAAAAAAATCGCGAAAACTCCCAATTTCGTGAATTTTTGATCGTTTTTTTAAGTCGTACTTGAAGTAGACCCAACGTTTACTCCCGAAAAACATGTCAAAAAATAGGCAATGAAATTACGAAGAATATTCTACGGTTCATTTTTCTCAAAACAGTTTTTTATTGTTTTATCAAGATATTATATAATAATGCGGCCCGCGCGCTTCGTTTCAGTAGCCGGCCAGGCGTCTTTGAGGTAGGACCTGTGTCGCTGTTGCTAGCTCACTACGTTCCCCGCAAAATATACGATAAATTATTATTGTTGTTTGCCGTCACAGTATAAAATTGTAACAGTAAGTACAATTAACTTTGTTTTACGGAAATATAAGTAAGCAACACAATTTATTTTATTATTTTTCCCCCCCTTTCGTATCTTCCAAGCGGAGTGACTTGCAAGATTTTTTTTTTTTGGGTCATGTAGGGAAGGTGAGATTATTTTGAAAGCAAAATAATTTTTTCCCCCCTCCCCCCTTTAGACCCCTTTATTATTTAAAAAACCTAAAAATGGCCTATTTTTGACCTTTTATTTTCGTGTGGAGCATTGCGGCGAGCGAAGCGAGCCGCCATGCGACCACGGGGAACAACGCGGCGAGCGAAGCGAGCCGTGCTGTGAACCCTCCGAAATTTGCCCCCCGGAACTCCCCCCCTCAGGGTGGCTCTGCAACGGAGAGGTCCTGCATAATTTTTTAATGGGCAACGTAAAGAGGGTCTAGAGTGATTTTGATTGTACAAAAAAATTTGCCCCTCTTGCCCCCCAGGACCCCCCCTTTTGAGAGTGCTACCGGATGCCGTCGAGATAGGAAGGTTTCGATTGGGGTTTCGTATAGAGGGTTTTTTCCTGAATTGAAAGAACAAAAAAAACTTCCCCCCTCCTACCCCTTTTTTTTCCCCCCCTTTCGTATCTTCCAAGCGGAGTGACTTGCGAGACTTTTTTTTTTTGGGTCATGTAGGGAAGTTGAGATTGTTTTGAAAGGAAAATAAATTTTGCCCCCCTCCCCCCTTTAGACCCCTTTATTATTTAAAAAACCTAAAATGGCCTATTTTTGACCTTTTATTTTCGTGTGGAGCATTGCGGCGAGCGAAGCGAGCCGCCATGCGACCATGGGGAACAGCGTGGCGAGCGAAGCGAGCCGTGCTGTAACCCCTCCGGAATTTGCCCCCCCGGAACTCCCCCTCTCAGGGGAGCTCTGCAACGGAGAGGGCCTGCATAATTTTTTAATGGGCAACGTAAAGAGGGTCTAGAGTGATTTTGATTGTACAAAAAATTTTGCCCCCCTTGCCCCCCAGGACCCCCCCTTTTGAGAGTGCTACCGGATACCGTCGAGATAGGAGGGTTTCGATTGGGGTTTCGTATAGAGGGTTTCTTCCTGAATTGAAAGAACAAAATAACTTCCCCCCTCCTACCCCTTTTTTTCCCCCCCTTTCGTATCTTCCAAGCGGAGTGACTTTTAAGACTTTTTTTTTTGGGTCATGTAGGGAAGTTGAGATTATTTTGAAAGCAAAATAAATTTTGCCCCCCTCCCCCCTTTAGACCCCTTTATTATTAAAAAAACCTAAAAATGCCCTTTTTTGACCCTATTTTTTCGAGTGGAACAGCGCGGCGAGCGAAGCGAGCCGTGCTGTGACCCCCCCCAAGCCCCCCAGAACCCCCTCCTCCTGAACCCGGGGGAAGAGTCGCAGCGAGCGAAGCGAGCTGCCACGCGACCACGGGGAACAGCGCGGCGAGCGAAGCGAGCCGTGCTGTGACCTTCCTACGCCCCCCAGAATTAGTGTTACAAAGGGATTGCAGTGAGTGGATGGAAATTAGAAAAAGCCTTATAACGGCCTCAAATTTTGGCGCAATCTGTAAAAGGAAATTGTCCAAAAGCACAGCGAATATAGTAAAAAATTTACTGTATAAAAAAAATATAGGCCACGTAATGTCAGTAGCTCATGGTGTAGAAAATGAAAAGCAAGCGCTACAACAAATGGAGAGACAAGAAAACATTGTCATCGAACCATGTGGACTTTTCATAGATAAACAATACCCATTTATTGGGGCTACACCCGACGGTTTGGTTGACCACGATAAAATTATAGAAGTAAAGTGTCCAATAACGGCATTTAAGACCGGAATAGAAACTGCTATAAAAGAAAACAAAATACAAATATATAAATATGACAAAAAAAACAGTACGCGAATCATTAATAAAAGAAGCAATTGGTATTACCAAGTGCAGGGTCAACTCCATGTTACCGAGAGAAACCAATGCATTTTTGGAATTTGGTCCGGCGAAAATCATCCACTCATAATCGAATACATTCCTAGAGATGACGAATTTTGGAAGGTGGAAATAGAAAAAAAAGTTATTGATTTTTACATGAAATGCCTTTTGCCAGAGATTGTAGACCCGCGACAAATTCGCGGTATGCCAATACGTGATATAATTTTAAAAGAAAATGACGAAAATAATGACGTACCTATGCAGCCAGGTCCAAGTAAGCAATTGGATATAATTCAAAGTCCAATCCAACCTCGTGGTCAGTTTGGTCCATGCAAACCTAGGCAGCTACAATTTCGTAAACTCATCAAAACGATGCTCAAAGATTACGAAATTGTATATTATTCACGTTGCTGAATAAAATAGTACATTGTTACCTGAGGATAGAAAGTCACATTTTTGAGTCCCGAGACTTCTGGCGGGCCTTCGCTGGCCAGCATTATTCAACCATTATTTTAATTTTCATAATTAAAAAAATGGTTATTTTTTTTCGCAAATCTATGTTATTTAAATAAAGAAATAGTTGAAGCTAAATAATAATAAAGTCATTTAGAAAATATATTCTTTATTTAATACCCACTATCTTTATGTTATTTAAATTTAAATTTTACATCGCGGACTAATTAGACTTTTTAAACTTCTAATCGTTGTAATGGGTTTCCAAACTCCTTGCTGAATAAAACGTTAGAATTTAGTTCAATAACCTCCTTGCAGTTAGAAATAGCTTTAGAAAGTTGGAACATGGTTGAATAAAATAGAACTTGTTTTTTTATAATTTGACAGCTGTCAGTAGAAAGCGATTCTCTCTAGGGCTGAAAGTATTACTTTCAATTAGGCCCCTCAGGCAACTTCAGACCTACTTTCCGAGTATGTGCAATGAAAAAGTGATATGTGCCATACGAAATAAAAATATTTTTTATATAATATAGTATAAAAATAACATTTTCAAAATTTACGTATTGTAGGCAGAAGTATGTGTCGTTTTACAAAATAAATATAATTGTTACTTGTACTAGTTGTATTTTTTACCTCTATGTTCTCGTTGCTGGATCGAATAGTTGTATGTGCCACACGAAACCAAAGTACTTTTTAGTTGGACTAATTCTAATTTTTTTTATTACTTAGCTTTGTGACTGTACCTATATCTACACACAATATGTAACAAAAATACTGGTAATATGTTATCAATACTATCTACAATACTACCTAACTGAAGTTAGTAAGTAAATATCATACCTAACTACTGCTTGGTTTTCTATACTGTGGCACTAAGTTATCGTACGCGGTCAGTGGCGCACGGCCTGCCGGGCGCGTAAATAATTACGTCGCGCGCTTATCATGGCGGGGGCTGAGGTAGCGCTAAATGCCTACTGCGCTCGAATATCCTGGCCTTAATAGGTGCCTCAGCTCAGGTAAGTACTTAAGCTGAAGTTGATAAAATGATCAAATAGTTAATCAACCGACCCACCATTTATCACAAGTGTCTACCTCCATAACGTGAATTTACAACTTTGTTAACCATTTTATCTAATGTCATAATATTGATATCTTACCTTTACATATTGCTATCCATAGATCGCATTTCCATATAGATTGTACCAGTCAATCTTTATGAAGGATACCTAACTACAGTCTGCTCTCTGCGGCGCCATAGCAAGTCTAGATAGTGTTCATGAACTGCTGCTTACTGACTGGTTCATAATCGAGGTCAATTTCGTGATTTTACATGCACACATATCACAGGAATAAGAAAACAGTAGTGGCACGGCTGGTCACCCATGCTAAACAGCACATTAACACCTAATTAGAATCAATTTTAAAGTTAATTTGTTCACGCTTGGAATGTGTAATGAGTAATGACTTATTTACCATTGAGATAAAAACAAATCGTTTACTAATTGTAAACATGAATAGATGTACCTACTTAGGCACAATCTCGTAATCTCCACTGATAGATCCGCCCTCGCTTTTGTGCGTACGCGAATACCATCTATTTAGAGCCTCGAGTGGTCGAGTGCTGCCGTGATTTACTGATGTTTGGCACTCAAAATTAGGCGTATTACGGCTTGTAATATTTTAAGTATTGTAATAAAATAAAAGTACGATTGGTAGCGTTGCGTTATCTGCCGAACGGTTGAGATGCTCAGCATAAAAGTTAATTTTGGCTACCTTATCGTGAGAGTAATGCACTTTGTGGCCTCGGGTTACGATAGTAGACATCGTATGCTTACCTAAGAAGCGTTGTTATTATTTATTTGAATGTCGAAGTTTATTGTATACTAACCTCAATCGTTTTCTCAGTAATACCGTTATGTAATTTATTATTAATCTACGTATTTTGATCTCTATATTTGCAATAGGGCTACGAAGAAAGACAGTATCTCCGTGCGTACTGGACATAATTATTATGTTGTAGGTACCTATATGAGTATCATCCTTCCATGTCAACCTTCTATGTACTATCCACACCGCTACAATCTAGCTAAACAAATGAAGATAGGCTGTATTTGAACAGGGAATTGATTGGTAATGAGCAATGAGCATGTTTGCGTCCAATGCACTATCACATCACATCACGTTTTCTCGTTCACACGTGTAGTGCCTACATTGTACCTATCCAATCTAATAATTTGTATGTTGTTTACGCCCTGAAAGTTTAACGAGAAAAGTTCTTTAACAGGAATACGGACCTAATTTGTGCGTATTTGAATTAGAGATGGTACATATTTCGCGTTTAGAAGATAAAAAATTAAAATCAATTAGGTATGTAGTTACGTGAATATTAACTATTTGTCGTGTGTGAAGATAGACACCCAAACCTACAACCTATATAACCTCTAAGTATAAGGAAATATGCCTAAAGTGCTAACCTAATACGCACACTTGGCACACTTCTAGGAAGCTTTATCAAAACGTTGTTATAATTTTTTTCTTTTTTTCGTTGCCTAGTTACGCTTCCCGCTAGTTTTTTTTTTTTTTTTTTTTTTTTTTTTTTTTTTTTTTTTTTTTGGCGTCGCATGGGTTTTTGCATTTGCCATTTACAGATTGTTTTACTTGGTTCAAAAAATTAGGGAAACAGGTAATAATAAAATACGCGGAACTAAGGATTGGGACAGGATCAGTAGGGTTTACAAAACTAATAATAAAAAACAAGAAAAGGAAATATATACAAACAAAGGGATAAAATGGTAAATACAAATTAAATTTTAATATTATTTACATAAATAAAGGATGCTAAACAATGGTATATACAAGGATCCAAGGAAGAAAGGAGAACAGTGATATTTGTAGGAAGAGGAATTCGACAGGAAACGAGATCTTCAAAAAGTTTTCTATTATTATTTTGAGGACAAGCAAAGAATATATGATTGAGGTCACCAAATTCATCTCCACAGTCACAAGATGGATCAGATATAATTTTCATCCGTGCTAAATGGGCTGGGGTACACGAGTGCCCCAGGCGCATTCTTATCAAAATAGTAGTAGCACGTTTTCCGAGTTTAAGCCTAAAAAACCAGGGTTTTATCGGTATTGAATTTTGAATCAGCCTATAATGTTTACCTTTAATGTTACCAGAGTGGTCCCAATATTCATTCCAAGAGTATTTAAGATATACCCTAGGTAAAGCAACGAGATCGTGAACGTAGTTTATGTAAGGGAAAAGGTCTCCACACTCCACAGCCTCATTAGCTAATTTGTCAGCACGTACATTACCAAGAATACCACAGTGACTCGGTACCCACGCAAAGTTAACAGTAAAACCCTTGGTTTTGCATTCAAATATCTTGGACCTAGCTTGCATTACTAGCGGGTAAAAAGTTTTTGATCGAAAAGGGTATTTTACAAGAGATTGTAAGCAACTCATTGAGTCGCTAAATATAATGGTATTTTTAAGTTTCATTATCAACACGTAATCTATTGCTTTAACGATGCCAAATAGCTCTCCAGTGAAAACTGACGTCTCAGGAGGTAATTTAACTTTTTGTACAACATTATACTGTCTGTGATACACACCTACACCAACAAATTCTGACTGTGAATGCTTGGAGGCATCGGTGTATACCTGATGCCACCCTCGCCATCGATCATCAACAATAGATTTAAAATAAATATTAGCATGCGCTTCATTACGGTCAATATTTAGATCCAAATGGATGTTAACGGGTGTAATTAAAGCTCTATAGTTGCACTGGAAAATAGGTAAAAGAAGCGATTGGTGAGTCAAAGCTGACAGTGTTTTATATTTGTTAAAACTATTAATTAAAAGGGGAGGTGATTTATGACTCCAATATGAAGAAGAGCAAATAAGCTCTGAAAGATGCTGTATTTTAGAATGAAGCTGGTGATTCTGAAATTGCAAAGTGCGGAAGAAAAATCTACTTGATAAAAATTGGCGCCTTAAATGTAAAGGTGGTTCACCACATTCTACTTGTAGTGCATTGATTGGACTGGACTTCATTGCCCCCATAATTATACGCATAGCTCTTGCCTGTATAGAGTCTAATTTCTTGAAAAATTGCACTCTTCCAGGCTCTAACAAATAAGTGCCATAATCAAGTGTACTTCTAATTAAAGCATTATAAATAAGTTTTAAAGAAAAGGGGTGAGCACCCCACCAAACACCAGATAGACATCTTAATAAATTAAGATGTTTTTCGCACTTTTCTACGACATATTCGCAATGTGGACCTCCAACAAGCTTCGAATCTAATATTACACCTAAAAATTTGGCATGGCTTTTTATAGGAATGGATATACCATCATAAACAATATTTAATGGTGGTATGTTAGTTTTACGGGTGAAAGGAACCACGATGCTTTTAGCAGGAGACAGCTCCAAACCATGTTTGTCCAGCCATAATTTCAAAAATTGTAACGCAAATGTTATATTAGCGGCTGCTGTATTAATATAGGTGCTAGACGAATAGAGTAACAAATCGTCAGCATACTGTAGGATACTAACGACATCACTCACAGATGCTTCTAGATCATATGTATATATGTTATATAAAAGAGGGCTCAAAACAGAACCCTGAGGCAAACCCTTCCACGCAACTCTTGAGATATCTGTCGTGTTTAAAAAAATTACTCTGCCAGCCAACATATTTTGAATAAAGTTGGTTAAAAAATTTGGAATTTTCAAAACATGTAATTTCTTTATGAGCAACTCAATAAGAACATTATCATATGCCGATTTGATATCTAAGAAAGTCGCTACAACCGATTTACTTTGCGAAAAAGCTATACGAATGTCAGTTGTAAAAACACTTAAGCTATCCATAGAACTTCTACCTTTCCGAAAGCCATATTGACTGTTAGGTAAAATGTTCTGATTTTCTATGAACCATTCTATTCTATTTTTAACTAAATGTTCTGCAATTTTAATGATAACTGGAGACAATGCTATTGGTCGGTAGGACATGGAATCAGTAGGATTTTTAGATGGTTTCAAGAATGGCAACACTATTTGCGTTTTCCATGTTGAAGGGATGACACCTGTCAACATGACACAATTGATGAGATCAAGAAAATAATGCAAAGCGTATTCACCAAGATGTGAATAAAAAGAATAAGGAATACCATCTTTACCTGGAGCTGTATCATGAACGTCTGATAGTACACCTTTCAGCTCATCAAGAGAGAAAGGAGCATCCAGGCCATATGGACAAGTATAACCAGAAACATGAATAGAAGTTAATAATTCCCTAGGGGGGACTGTCGGTGGAGCCAACCGGTCAAGGAAACTATCACGTAGAGAAGGTGGCATAACGGTAAAAGTTTTATCACTAACTCCAGATCTATAACGTCTAATATTTCTCCAGACTTCTGATGGTTTTGTGCTGGGAGATATGGTTGAACAGAAGCTTCTCCAGCCTTGGAATTTTTTATCTTTTAAAAGTTTTTTGGTTCTAGCCATTATGTCAACTAACTCGTCAAAATTATTTTCAGACATATCAGAGTTGTAAGTCAACTCTGCCTGCCTTCTCTGAGCTACAGCTACACTGCACTCTGTATCCCACCATGGTGGAGATGGCAATTTTCCAGAAGCAGTATTTTTCAAAGGAAAAGTGGAATCAGCAGCATCAAGTAAACTTTTAGAAAAACTATCTGCGCAAAGTGAAATACCTTGTGAAATATGTGGCAAAGTGTTAATATTATTCTCAATATGAGTTCTATAATCACTCCATTTGTCTTTAATTATTTTATGTCTCATTCTGGGTAGAGTTCTAGGCGTTTCACATGCTTTAAATTTTGAAAACTTTAATATTATTGGGAAATGATCACTACCATGTGTGGATGGTTGTGTGTGCCAAGTAATTGAAGATGCTAAACTAGGTGAAACTATTGTTAAATCTACTGCACTATTGTTCTCTGAAGGTTTTGTTCGACGAGTTTGAGATCCATCATTTAGGATACAGAGATTTTGTACATCAATAATATCTAAGAGGTCTCTACCGTAAGTATTAGACATGGAGCTACCCCATGTCCTATGATGAGCATTAAAATCTCCCATGACCACACATGGTTTAGGAATATGAGATAACAAGCTATCTATTTCTGTGAGAATTTGGGAGGAAGGATGAGGGATATAAATAGAAACAAAGCATACATTCTCAATAATGCAGGCAACAGCATTAAAATTGCTATTATCATGAGGGAGAGGGAAATGAGAAAATAAGTATGAATTTTTTATAATAAGAGCAGCTCCTCCATACCCATCAGGTCTATCGTCCCTAAGGCAGGAGAAGCCACTCAATTTGAACACAGATCCTGGCTTAAGCCAGGATTCTGTGATGGCGATAATAAAAGGGTTGTATACATTAATTAAATAGATAATTTCACTTTTTTTGGTGACTACACTCCTGCAGTTCCATTGAACTGCGGATCGGGTGTGATCCATTGTGGTTGTGAGTGTAGAATAGAGATGATGTCAATAATTTTGGCAGCGTTGGACGGTTCTATGGTATTTGATTGTATTAATGATTTTAAAAGGGCAATTACATCAGATATATTTAGTTGTCTATCCTCAGTTCCGCCTGTTTTCAGAGCGCAACCATTAGATAGGCCTGGGGATGGAGTATTGGTTATGTTCTTGTGTGCTTTTTGATCATAGCCTTTGGCTAGTGTTGGAGTTGGACGTGGCTTTAAAAAGACAGTTCTTCTAGAAGATGGAGGATTTACATGGTTTCTTGTGTGAGGTTTTTGAGATTGGATATTTTGATCTTTGGCTGTTGCTAATATTTCAGCATACGAACGTGACAGGGGTGGATGTACCCTGGATGCTTCCACGTAGGAAATACACTGTTCTGCCATTGAAAATTTAATTTTTTGTTGTCTTGTATATTCCGGACATGATTTACTGGTAGCAAAGTGTATTCCCCCGCATGAGCAGCAAGATATACACTCCTCATCAATATCACAAGAATCACCTGAATGCTCTTTGCCACATTTGAAGCAGCGGGGCTTAGACCTGCACTGCAACTTTGTGTGTCCAAAACGACAGCAGTTGTAACATTGGATGGTTGGGTAGGTATATAGCTGAACTATTAATGCAGTATAGCACATATAAACACGGTCTGGTAACACTTGACCATCAAATGTTACAACTACGGTTTGAGTTGGCTTCCAAACTGGAGCTCCATTTACAATTTCTTTGAAATTAATGCGTCTTAGTTTTAAAATCTTTCCACAACCATTGGGAACCGTGGTGCATTCCATCATCTCTTCTGGAGAGAGATCTGTGGGTACTCCGCGGATGACACCCATGCGAGAGACATTGTATGTTGGTATGAATGCTTTCAGATTATTACTATTGAGGCTGTTGTGATTAATAAAAGCATTTGCATCTATGTGATTATTGAATGCAATCGAAACTCTGTTTCTACCAATCCTTTTAACACTACCATTCACAACATTGTATATAGCGTTACGTTTTAAGAATTTTCCAAATATAATGGGGTGAAGGGTAGAGCCGTCATTCGGCGACTCAGTAATTCGTTGAACATGTACAATATACGGGGCATTATCATTAGGCTCATATTGGGCTCTTGTAACTGGGACCGGCGGAGCCGGCGGTGCCGCCGGTGGTGGAGATGAATCAGGTGACTGAACAGCGGGGGTGGATGTAGGGTCTGAGACCATAGCCACTGGTGGCTCAGTATTAGACTCAAGGCTAGAAATATCCGAAACTATTGGGGATTCCTCACAATCACAACCCTTTTTGGTGTCACTGGAACCATGTCGCTTCCTCTTATTACAATGCTTGCACATTTTGCAAGTGCGAGTTCGTTTGCGTTTCTTGGAGACAGATGTGTCTGTATCCATTGCTGAATCATTTGAATTTAGTTTTTCAAAGCTATTTGATACTGTTACATAGCAACCAACCGGCGGGGAAGTGCCCCCGCCGGGGTCAGGTGGCTCCTCCATGAAAAAACTACTTACAAGGACTTACCAGATATATATATACACTTAAATACTTTAATAATAATACAATAATAAATTTTAATACTTTACAGAACTCTACTGATCTTTTATTGATACAAAATATTAATTTTAAATTTAGGTGGGAAAAAAAACGCGCCTCCCTGCTCGCTGTTTCCCGCCTTTTTTTCTTCCCGCTAGTTATTTTGTGGACTGATTAAAAAACCGTTCCAAGATTTGACTGTAACCTTTTTGGTTTCCAAAACCGTTCCAAGATTTGACTGTAACCTTTTTGGTTTCCAAAACAGTTTTAAGACTATGTAATTCCGAACCTCTTTGGAAAGTCGGTTAGAATAACAGAGCGTAGCTTCCTTTTTCACAACCATTGAGTGCCACCGAAAAAAGTGGTGACCGTCTGACGCAAATGAGACGCATCCGTTAATTCTAAATATTGCTATGAAAGTGGTTCCTGATCTCATTCTTTAATAAATTAAACATTATTTAAAAATAGTTTTTTTTCATGCTACCTAAAAATATATATAAATAATATAATATAATATTTATCTGCGTCCAACGCCATTTTTAGGGTTCCGTAGCCAAATGGCAAAAACGGAACCCTTATAGATTCGTCATGTCTGTCTGTCTGTCTGTCTGTCTGTCTGTCCGGCCGTGTCACAGCCATTTTTCTCCGAAACCATAAGAGCTAGACTAATGAAACTTGGTGAGTAGATGTATTCTGTGAACCGCATTAAGGTTTTTACACAAAAATAGAAAAAAAACTATACATTTTGGGGGTCCCCCATACTTGAAACTGAAACTCAAAAAATTTTTTTTCATCGAACCCGTACGTGTGGGGAATCTATGGATAGGTCTTCGAAAATTATGTTGAGGTTTCTAATATAGTTTTTTTCTAAAACTATAAATTTTGGGGGTCCCCATACTTGAAACTGAAACTCAAAAATTTTTTTTTCATAGAACCCATACGTGTGGGGTATCTATGGATAGGTCTTCAAAAATGATGTTGAGGTTTCTAATATCGTTTTTTTCTAAACTGAATAGTTTGCGCGAGAGACACTTCCAAAGTGGAAAAAAGTTGGTCCCCCCCCCTCTAACTTCTAAAATAAGAGAATGATAAATCTAAAAAAAAATATGTTGTACATTATTATGCAAACTTCCAACGATTTTTAGTTTGAACGAGATCTAGTCAGTAGTTTTTTTTTTATACGTCATAAATCGTAAACCGCAATTTACCTTTCGACGAACTACAAAAACCTTTATATTATGTTAATTGATGCTACGGAACCCTTCATGGGCGAGTCCGACTCGCACTTGGCTGCTTTTTGATTGTAACTAACGCGATAAAATAAACATTTTGCATTTAAATAAGTACCTACATAATGTACGTTTTGTTTCTATTTTTATTTACTGCATTTTGTAAATAAATAATTCTTTAAAGTCTACTAATATATTTTAAAATATTGAGTTTAAAGGGTCCTGCGGGTTTTAGAGGTTTTATGAAATGAATTCCTTCTAAACACCCTTCATAAAGTTTCCGTGTTCGTGAGAGTATTTGGCTCGGCATCGCTTATTTTCGTCTTAGGATTGTTTTGACAGCTAAGATGCATCCAACATTCTCTTTCATTGTTGTTTTAATGCTATAACAATGAAATGGTAATCGAAAGAATTTATGGGATGTTTAATAGTTAGAAGACAGTTATGATACTTATGATTGTAAAATGAACTGCATGTTGTAATTTTATGGCAAAAATATTATATACCTAATTTGGTTACACGTAGGTATACTATATTCTTCATCATGAGCCTGAAGAAGTCCACTGCTGGACACAGGCCTCCCCTACACATTTCCAGGAAGAAAGATTCAGAGCTCTTTCCATCCACCTTCCCGCGATCAACAATGTCGTCGGTTCTCCGAGCTAATATGACCTGCCCATTGCCACCTACTTGTATTATCTATGTTTAATTGTGTCAGTTATATTTGCATCTGAAAATTGAAATTAAACAGGCCCACTCATCCCCTTGGGTTTTTAGGCTAAGCTCCAAATTTCGTAGCGAGTTTTGATTGGAAACACCCAGTTTTATCACAAATTTTCTCTCAAACTTTTGCCGAGTAAATAATAAAGAGTGTAAGTACTTATACAATATGTGATACACCCACGTGTCAAAAGTGAATCGAGTGTAATCGAGCTACTCATAAACTATACTTTTTAAACGGTTTGTCGTTACTTAGCTAGAAGATTATGAATGGTGTTGATGCAACTGGTACTAAAATATCGATTGCGATGTCTATACAGTTGTGGCATTTTGAAACGTTCAACAATAAAGTGGCTTTTATTGAGCTATTCGTACGACAATTTCGATATTGTGTGCACAACGATGAACGACCTGACTTTTCCAACCGCAAGAATATAATATTACGAGCCAGTAACCGACACTGTGGGCACAAATTATTTAATATCATCCATTCTGCTTAAGGAATGATAACATGCCTACCTATACATTTTTGGAATGGGTATGAACTAACGAACCATTTGTTGAACTACTCCCGCGATGCCTTTAGTTTAGATTTTATTTTAGATTTTACCAATTTCCGCCAATAAAACTAGACTGGGGGACTAGCTAAGCAAGTTCTCCGGTCTGCTTTTAATACTCTGAGCCTGAAGGCATGTTCATCTGTGTAATAGGATTTGACTGGCTTTGACTCGGTTCTGGCACCCACACGTGACGTTTTCGCTAACAAATTACGACACATACAACCGCGGACAAGTTGTAAGTACCCCGAAGATAATATTTTGTGCCTGACACGTTTCACGACTTGTCCTAATGATGGCAAAACAATAAGATAGGACTGCAGTCTCGCAGAAAGCAGGTTGCTGCCGCCTTCCACTTCGATCAAGTCGCGTACAGTTTAATAAACCACCGGGGACATTAGTCATGATTTAAAAAACAAAACATGCTTATTGAACGAACGGCCACCGCGCCCCGTCACACAGGGGCCGCGAGGTCCTAAATTGAGAATTTTATTCTTATTATTTTAGGCGATTTTCGTTTAAAAATTCTATATTTATTCCTCATTGCGGTTATGGTCTCTGAACCTTGCCAATTATTAGCACACTGAGCCTTGAGGTGCGAATTAGGCCCCAGAATAACAAATCTTTGGTTGTAACTTTTGAATAATACCTTTCTTAGACAATGACGACCTCTGTGGTGCGGTGGGCGAATGTCCACCTGCGACGCAAGAGGTTGCGGGTTCGATGTTCTGGGTGTTCTGGTCGTTTTCTATATAAAATAAAAAATATCTATTCATGTAATGTATTGTATTATGTATATCAGTTATCTAGCACCCATAACACAAGCTCTGCTTAGCTTGGGGCTAGATAATGTTGTGTGAATTGTCCAGCATTATTATTATTATTATTATTATTATTATTATTATTAATGTACAATTTTGACAGGTTCATAATATGTATTTCAAGGAGTCATTGTAGGTTTGTTTTATCTTTTGTATGTCATATTAATAATCTTGTTGTGTATAGTGTGTGTCTGATTTCTGTGTAACTGTATTATGGATAAATATCTGAAATAAATGTCATAATAATAATAATAGTTTTGCCTACAAGAGGCTACAACTTCTTGCTACCTAGCATGTAGTTTTGAAACAGTTATACTTCATCCTGTTTTCGGTGTAAAGTGGATGAATGATGTCTATAGATCAATAATATTGTGTCTATTGTTGAACGCTTGCATCACACGCCTACGCTACAGAAGTAAAGCCTAAACAAACGCTTTAAATTGGGATAACTGATTGGTTGTCGATGAATCTCTTACGATATTGATGTGTCTAGACCACCTCTAGTCATGGTAAACGTGGTTTCGTTGTTCGTTTTAAATTAAATCATAGTCGGTCTTCAAGGTTTTTGTTCAGATTCATATCTTTTAAGGACGGTGTCGGTGGTATTTTCAAGTCCCAGTCGTTAATTTTAGACAAAGCTGAACCAAGCTGGTGCTGTTGTTTTGTGATTGTAAAAACATGATATCGTTATTACTTACCGCTGTGAAACGCATCAATCGACATCAAGGGGTAACCGTTGCCGCCAGGAACTCTGTTCCGGATTTCCTGATCCGTTTCCTCCGAGATTGGACCAAGCGCTTATCAAAGAAAGGGCTCTTCCTTTTCAAATATATAGTTTACTGTTTTTGGAACAAAATAAGCTCGTACCTAGTAAGTGGGGTAGGAGAGGAGCACCGTATGGGCACACCTGGTGCGGGCGCGGGCCGATCATTAAAAATGTTTATTTAAAAATCCGACCGCTTAGCGCTCGACAAACGCGCCGAAAGTGTTCTTTTTAACCGACAGCTAGGAGGTTAAGTTTTTAAACGTGGTTAGTGATTAGGTATGTAGAGACACCGTAGGGTCGCTGGATCTACATCGCGATTGCGCGATGCTAGTGCCAGTGGGACATACGATACCAGCTGATACGATGATGGCTCAGAAAAAAGCAAAAATAAAAAATATTATCCTGCATATTTTTCCTGATCGGTTCTGGTAGTAGTCCTATACCAAGCACAACTACTCCACTAACCTTTGATGATTAAAAAGTAGGACCCATTTATTAAAACTCTTGCATAGATAAAAATTTTCAAAAAGGTTAGACTTTTAAATTACTCCTATTTATGCTTCCTAGATAACGTCGAGTAAACTGAGAAATATTCTTGTTCGTGTAACATTAATTTGTGACCTGGAATACGACCATATGTAACTCCTTTCTCATGGAGTAATTTACAAGCAACAAGTAGAACAACAATGAAAGTGTTTACAAAGTTTATGCCGTAGCTGCAAGAGTCAAGCGACAAGGGACACTCTTGGGTTGTTTATTCAGCAATAAATGCGCTTAAAACTCCCTAAACTAAGACATAAAGTTAAAAAAGCTCTCAGTAGATCAAACAAGAGGAGTGTCGTCGGTCGACAGACGACACGGTGTCAGGTTTCACCCGTCGGGTCACAGTTGTCCTAATAAACACCAGATTGGTGTCAAAACGAGCTTTTTATGTTTCCATCAACCCGTAAAGCTGGAACACTGCATAAAGTGTTTGTTTTTAGTCAATCTACCGCGAAGGTTGCTGCGATCTTTGATCTGCCGATTTTAATTTAACCCAGTGACTAACAGGCATTTTGTAGAACTCACTAATTACACATGATAAGTGTAAAGAATAAAAAAACAGGCCTTTGCATCTATTGTAGATGATTTATAAAGCGTCAGGGGCAACTAGTGATTACTCAAGCCGTATTACTTGCAAAAAAAAAAAAATGCTATTTACAGGATACCTAGATTACCTAGCCACAAAAACCATGTAGGTATCAAATATTTTAAAAACATCCTAAGGAAGTTAGTTATATACTTAAAATATTTTTTGAAATTTCTGAGCATCATTGCCTACAAAACGAATGAATTATGAAACTGAGAAAAACCTAAAAGTTTATGGCTTAATAAAATGCTGACTCAGAAAATTTGATATTATTGTTTTAGTTTGCTTCGCTTTAGTTTAAACAATCAAGCTAAATCGCTCATCTCTATTGTAAAAAGTAGGGACTGTATAAGTAAAATATGTAGGTAAAGTAGTAGTAGTGGTCTGATGTAGCTTTGAAGTAGGTACTTGGCAGCGTTTATAGTGCCTTTGACTAGGCTGTATTTTACTTTAAATGCGGTTATAAAATAAATGGCCACAATTTATTTATTTAGTAAGAGTAAAGGTTATTGCTATTCTCTAAAGGCCATAGGTTTTACTTTTACACGTATTGAGAGAAAGTGCTAGGGACCTGTTGAGATCATTTTATGGTTCCATAAACTCGAGTCTTCCGGCTGTAGCTTTGTAAAGCTGGAGTCTGCAAAAAACGAATTTCTAAGAACCAACCTTATCGCGAGTTTTTTTAAACTTGGTCGTTTTAACTAAAGTAAAATTTTAAGTCTTGTGAATTTTAGTTTTGTTGGATTCGTTCAGTAAAAAACCAGCCTAAAAATGCAGCACCACGTTTTCTCGACGTTGACTCACAGCAAAGTATACTTCAAAATAATGCAAGTGTTATAGAACAATGTTCTTTGACTGACTGAAGTAGTGGGAGATACAATTTAAGATTGAATGATCTCTACTAGTTAATCATTGAAATAACGTTATTTTTGTGACGTTACTGTATGTACTTAATATTTACAATTTGCGATTCGACTCTTTCTAAGAATATCAGGGTCAGTCAAAATAGCGATTACGCGTGGTAGACACCGTATTGATAGAGCAACATGTGAAGCTGCTGGCAAAAGCTAGAATTGAGATATTAGCAATGTACCTAATAATGGTGCTAAAAAATGTCGCCTGTCCTTCACTCTACTAGGGGCCTAATGCGGATACTGAGCATTTGGGCCACGCGGATAGTTGGCTGCGGTGCGCGTACCATCTCTGCCCTAATCTGTGGCTCAGTTCCGAACGTCCCACTTGGGAATAGGGTTGCTTTATCTCTAATGCTGAAGTAAACAGAAACCTACAGTGACCTACATTGTAAATCATAAAGCTTTTGCTTTAGTCACGCGTCGCGAAACACTACTTTTAATGTGCAACATAAAAACCACGCTTTCTAATGCTGTGTTGTGGCGTAGTTTTTGCTATAATACTAGTTTTCCAATGAGTTTTTCGTCGAAAATATTATGTGCACCACACCCTATACACTCTTCTTCTTCTTCTTCTTAATGAATGGAATCTGTCCATTTCGGATCAATTTTGCCAGTGTCGAGTAGTTTAATGAGAATTAGATTAATGATAATATATTACATTAGATAAAATACTTTTCCGTCAAGTCGAGTCAGTCAAAGTCGAGTCAGTCAAAGTCGAGTCGGCCCTACTTGGCTTTGAAAACAAAATGATGGTCTTTTGTTTTCAAAACCATCAGAAACCTTTTCGATCAAATCAGAATATCACAATACACTTTTATATTCACAATCACATTACACCCACTGCTAACACTTTGAGCGAAGAACTCAAGTAATGTTGGTTAAAATATCACCGAAACTACACAGCAAAACTAAAAATAACACCAGAAAAACAGTTAAAATGAAAATGCTATGTGACTTCCCAAAATGACAGAAAACGAATCCCTACACTCAAAAATTGAAGGTAAACGTGAGAAAACTGGCATGTCGTAGAACTTAAAAGCTAGTAAATATATGTGCCAAGTGCTCTTTGAGGCGCACTTAAAATCCTTTCACCACACTGGTTTGAAAGAACCAGTGACCCGACAAGAAGAATAACAGTATTGTCCGTGATTTTAATAATCTAAGGGCTGATTGTTCAATCTACGGAATAACTCTATTCGTCAAATCAAAAATATCCTTGTTTTTGACAAGCCTAAAAAAGAAATTTATATATTTATATCATTTGTAAATTGAAAAAAAATGGCCTGAGATGGACATTGGACATTGTAAAGCTGCAAGCACTAAAGCAACATACGACGATGATGAAAAGTTTATATCCCAGCTTTGTTTAATTGTTTTCCAGCTTACAGCCCTATTTCCCAGAGCTGGCACACATACCGAACAATCACGATCCTTTAATTAGACGTGCAGCACTAATAGCACACGCGTCGTTTACGCAATGCTTTGTTGGATTGATGCACTTGTCTGCATACAATGTTTATTGATTGAGTGAAAGCACTACTTTACATATAGGTATACTGTAGCGGAAAGCCACCTGCGTAAATATAAATATGAGAACGCAACAAAGCTCGGTTCTAAGATATCTTCGGAACCAAAGGGCATCCAATGTTCAGCATTGGAGGATTGGAACATGGTTGAAACGTAGCGTATGCTGTTTTGAAACTTTTGCTTTTGTATGCAACAAAGCTCGGTTCTAAGATATCTTCGGAACCAAGGGGCATCCAATGTTCAGCATTGGAGGATTTGAACATGATTGAAACGTAGCGTGTGCTGTCTTTTGCTTTTGTATTGCCTACGTCTTACTAAGTTGGAGTGACACCACACTTGTTTTGTGAAAAGAAAAAACGGTAAGAACCTAGCCGTAGTTTGTTGCCTGTTCATCTGGCTCGGTCGCGTGGAAATGGCAACTAGACTCAACTTAGCTTTATAAGGTTTGTGTTAAAGTGATCGTTGTGATACAACTGTTTTTTTTATGTTTAATGAAATGACGTCACATCTCGGGTGAAAAGTGATGAATACCATCCGGTTGTTGATGACGACAACGGGCGGGTGCTATTTTTCGTGTTTGATGTCATCTTACAGCGAGATTTGTTGAATGTCAGTGCGTCGATTCCAGCAACATGGCTCGATTGAGTGATCGCTGAATCCGCGTTCCATTTTCAAATTTTTCAAACAAAAATGGACAACGCACATCGTAGTCGCTTGAGTGATTTGTGTTGCTGGAATCGACGCCCTGGACTGAAGTGCCTGCCTCTATTTTACCTAAACGGCCACATCTTAATAAGCTGCGTTATTTGACAGTGATACAGGTATGGCTTTCAAACATTAACATGCAGGCAAGAAAGTTTAACATTACTAGCTTGACTTAAAACGGACAGGCCGTTTTAATTTTCTTTCAAAGTTAAATAAAATAAAAAAATGCTTACATAAAAATATTAAAGACAATCCACACAACACTATCTAGCCCCAAACTAAGCAGAGCTTGTACTATGGGAAGCAGATAGCTGATATAATACTTATATACATTTTTTTGTAAATACATCCTTAGAATACAGTATTACACCCAGACAGAGAACAAACATCTGTGTTCACCACACAAATATTTGTTCTCGGTGGGGTTCGAACCCACGACCTACGGCTCAGAAGGCAGACCTACTACTAACTGAGCTGAGAGGCCAGTTAAATTATTGTTTATGGTAAATAGTATATACCATAAACAATCACTTTTAAATACAACCACGGCTAAATTACGATATAAATAAAATATAATTATGTACGTACTTACTTAGATACACATCAAGGACATTACTAAATGTAGGTAGGTATAAAGTTTGATTAGATTCGTGAAGCTCAGGTATAAAATTCAATTTAGATGGAAATCCCCTAAGATCTTTTCATTCCATTCAATTTAGTTTACCATCATAAATGAATTTTATAAAAATAAGATACAGAGGATACATATACCTATGTATATATACCTTATTCCACTCCACTTGATAGATTACGTGTGTTCTGAAATATTTCCAATCATAAAACATTTACTTGTAGGTACTATCATCATCATTACGGTTCATGTTCAGTATTATCTACAGTATTGACCTGGTAATATTTTTGGTTATTTACGACACAAAAATAGTTCCGCGATAGGTATTAAATTTTTTTTGTGTCCACCAGATAGTACTTTTTGTGTCACCAGATATAGTATTTTTTCTGTATATAGTTGCCGTCGTCTTTTCTAGCGAAATCGAATTGAATATTATTATTAGCACCTAAGCTACTTGTCAATGTACCTGAGCAAATAATTAATACAAAATCAGTACATACCTAAAAAGTTCTCCTAAACTTCACGATAGTGTCAGTCCTGTCAGTAGTACAGTCACAGTGTACATGATACAGTCCAGTAGTGTGTGAAATGCCTTAGTAGTGTTAATTTAGTAGAATTCATTTTTAACCGACAAAAAAGAAGGAGGTTCTCAGTTTGGCCAGGAAGTCGGTTTCTCATATTTATAACACTTCACTTGAATATTTATTTAATAAACGGACTTTTTAGATAGAGGGAAAAAAAAAACTCTAAATTCAAATATTTCTGTATTCAATGGTATCACAAATAGCAATGAAGTTCCAGTCGCCACTCCAACTTAGTGAGAAATAGGCAATAATACAAAAGCAAAAAGAGATGAATATGAGAACATCTACAAACGAGTACATTATATAATATAATATTATACAACAGTGAAACTGTATGTTACAGAGAGTTCACGGGTAAAAAAACGCACGCCCTTGAGCCGGTCGCTCTGTTTATTCGACTGTCGTGTAGCACTTAGCATTAGCATCGACGTCGATATCGACTATTTTTGAACTAGAAAAATGTACCTAGATACTAACTTCCTGCAAAATTATTTAAGTACTATCTCAAGATAGTATGGTAAGATATTCGCAACCACTAGGCGTATCTTGAAGTGCCATCTATGTGTTATTTACGTTATTTATTACCTACCTCGCACTCCTAAGTAACTACGGTGTATAATGTGTTTTTGTCAAAGATTTTTTTGTTCATCTATACGTTTTACTTTTAAAATATCGTATTTTAGATTAGTTCCAACATGACGACCTCAAAGTATAGAAGGTCCGATTACATTGTCTGAGCAGTGCGGGAGCTCAGTATAGATTCAATTCGGGGAGAAACAAAAAAGGTATGTGAACGAACTGGATGAAATTTCAGAATGTTAGATCTGTCTGTAATGTACTAGATAGATAGATAGATAACTTTTTATTTGGCTCAAAAACACAGCTTATAAAGAAAATGAAACAACAGAAAGAGAAGAACATTGAGTAAAGGTACGGCTACACAAGAAATCCTGAGAGAAAAAGAAAACAGAACACATACAGAAACACGGAAATAAATAAATACCACATAATCCTAGTTCTAATGTTGAACTACTACCGGCTGGTATTAGAATTACTATCAAAAATTTCTGACCAGCAGTTTCTGAGACTTTGTGATGTGAGTCAAGCAGGCTTTTCCATAATAAACATAGAAGACAGATAAATCAATGAACGGCTATTATAATTTAAATGTCAATGGTGACACTTGGCACCCTGGGGTCAAATCAGCTGGATATCTCTACTGACATGAGTGCTTACAACTTTAACGATGCTTGCAAAACAATTGTATAACACATAGTGTAGTCGTGTAATTTATCAAACCATAGAAGGGTCTTCATACTACGAGTATAATACAGGATACGATGGGATACGGAATGAGAATATCAGGGCAAATTTGAAAGAAGTGACAGAAAAACTGAGGAGCAATAGGCTGGGCTTGGTATGGGCAATTGGGCATGTCATGAGGAGGGTTGAAAGTCATGTGACTAGGAGAGTGATGAGAATGGATGTGGATGGATATGTGAGCAGAGGTAGACCAAAGAAAACTTGGATGAACTGTTTGAAAGATGACATGGATAAGAGAGGAGTGAATGCAGAGATGACGGCTGACAGCGGGGAATGGAGGAGGAATACATGCTATGCCGATATAAGAGCAAGAAGAAGAAAAAGATGGGTCTAATATAGGGTTGCTTCTAGAAGCAACCCTACTTAGACCCAGGACCGGATACTTATATCAATTATGAATGAAAACATCGCTTCGTTAGGAAATGTTACAATTTTACTAGGCTTGTAAATGGTCACCTAAATTCATAGTAGCTATAGAGTTCTTCGTCCCCATCAGCTGTCGTATCTACTGTATATCCTTCCCCATTTTCCACTTCAGCTCGCTAACACTAAGAGCTATTGCTTTAGTCATAGGTATGTGACGCCCTTAATACTAATAAGTTCCTATTTTGGAATTGTTCTTTAACAACCCAGTCAGGTTTATGAGTTTATGACATGGTCACACGTTACGAAGCGCCATAAATTACTCAGCTCCATATATGGGAAGTTTACCAATTAGATTTATTATTGTAGGTATGTATACTTACTTAGTTATGTAACCATTTTAAGGGCTCTACAATTTACCGTATTTCTAAGCCTTTTAATACAGTCGTAATATTGTTATCGTCCCGTAAGTAAAAACAGTTGCGCCTGACACTATATAAATCATGTAGGGGAGACCGGGGCAAGGCCGTATAGCTAAGGATCCAGGCATGTAGTTAATCCATTTCTGAACACAAATATATTAAATCAACATATTTATTTCGTCAGACTCATTAGGTACACACTACAATCAACATATTTCACAAAATTTTAAAATTTGACAACAATTACAATAAAAAGGCAAATCTCTACTTATTCCGGTTTTGCCCCGACCCATGGGTAAAACCGTATACTATGTACGATATTGCCCCGGTAATGACCGTGAGACAAGGCATCTTGTGCAAAAGAAATCATCCAACTCCTCTGTATGATAGCCGGTGCAGCCTTCATGGGCCCAGCCTTGACAGCCCATACATTGCACCCAGCCGGCCTATACATTGCATAGCCGGTTTTACCCCATACGGTTGTGCCCCAAGACTAGTGTAAAACAATAACATCAATCACTCACACATAGTCAATGCAAACTTGCCGGTACCAAACATTGCATTTAAGAGCAAATACATCACCTACAACATAGTTGATTAGTGACTTACCTGTAGCGTATGTACAATTCACAATCATTGCTTCTATATTCACGAAAATAAGATCAGGACTACCGAAAAACAATAAAATAAAGTAATGCAAAATTGCGCGAGCCTGCAGCGACAAGTGTTTGTTGACAAACAGTACTGATTGTTCGGCGCCACTGACGCGGTTTGTGCGCGCGAATTTTGAAATAGTAGCGAAAATACCTACGCTATACGGTTTTACCCAGGTATACGGTTTTGTACAGGTCTCCCCTACCTACCTACAATAGATGCAAAAGCTTTTTTGTTATGTAGTAATATACTAATTATTAAGGTGTGCATTTAAGAAAAGTACCAATACAGCAAGCCACAGTTATTTAAGAAAATTTGGAGCTTTGTTTGACAATTATTTTTTTATTTTATGTTTTTTTTATTTATCTACTTTTATATATAACTTCGTACACTTGCATAACTTCTTCATTTATAAGCCGATAGTTATTTTTTTATATCTGAAAATGAATATTTCTGGATTGGTCCCATTGAAATTTTATCAAAATCGGATGAATTAATTGGTCGGTCGGTTTCTCAAGCTTTTAGGGTTCCGTAGCCAAATGGCAAAAACGGAACCCTTATAGATTCGTCATGTCTGTCCGTCCGTATGTCACAGCCATTTTTCTCTGAAACCGTAAGAGCTAGACTGATGAAACTCGGTACCTAGATGTATTCTGTGAACCGCATTAAGATTTTTACACAAAAATAGAAAAAAAACTATAAATTTTGGGGGTCCCCATACTTGAAACTGAAACTCAATTTTTTTTTTTCATCGAACACATACGTGTGGGGTATCTATGAATTGGTCTTCAAAAATGATGTTGAGGTTTCTAATATCGTTTTTTTCTAAACTGAAGAGTTTGCGCGAGAGACACTTCCAAAGTGGAAAAAAGTAGGTCCCCCCCCCCCTCTAACTTCTAAAATAAGAGAATGATAAAAATAAAAAAAATACATGTTGTACATTACTATGCAAACTTTCAACGATATTTGGTTTGAACGAGATCTAGTGAGTAGTTTTTTTTTATACGTCATAAATCGTAAACAGCAATTTACCTTTCGACGAACCACAAGAACCTTTATAATAAGTTACCTATTTATACTTTACACGGGTATTTATCGCGTATATTACCTTATTTTATTTATTTTCCCGACGTTTCGGCTATGTTGCAATAACCGTGGTCGCGGGCTGACTGGAGCATTGACATGAGTGCTACCGTCGTTGAAAAGTGGAGGCAGTATCACTAACTACCCTCACTTGATCTTCTTTGTCCATAATGTCCGTGCACGCACTACGACACACAACACTGAAGAATAAGGTAATATACGCGATAAATACCCGTGTAAAGTATAAATATGTCTTATGATCGCGGAAGTTTAAAAAGTAATAAGTTACTTGTTGCTACAGAACCCTTCATGGGCGAGTCCGACTCGCACTTGGCTGCTTTTTTAAACTTATAATTATTATATTGTTTCGGGACGTTTGTTCTGTTTTCATAAAATCAACAATCGTCTCTCAGTGGTCAAAGTAGCATCAATATTATCTTACCTATACCATAGTATTACCTTATCTGTGACTATACGTATAGCAGGTGCCAAGTGGTTTGACTTATGACAATAATAAATCTTCGATTTGATGGCATCAATATTATTTTATGAATATCTACGCTACTTACATCATTTTATTGTGTGAAATCTAGGCAAGTAGAACATTTTATTTTAGGCATACATGTGCCGTGGGATTTTTTATAACCATGAAATTATTAGTTAGGTTTACTTTAATTTATTTATTGCTGGTATGTACAGTAGGATACAGCTCAAGTTACCTAAAAACAAAGAAAAATTACACTTACTGCAAGCACATAAGAGCCAGTAGTGTTTAGTCTGATGCGTATCCTTGTGTACAAATGTTACCCAGAGCTTTAAAATATTGGAATAATATAGGTGGTGTTTATGTAGGTATATATATTGGTTTTTTTTTCTTCATCAATTAGTCTTTAATTATATTGTAAAAGGCATTATATTGTAATAATATTGTGAATGGACTCGTAATCAGGCCCAATAAGGCCTTAAAGGAGGTTAAATATTACCTCCTTTCGGCTTTACGTGTAGTTTTTAACACCCTGTATAATGTTCAAAATATCTGTCGCTTCTACATTATTATGAAAGAAAAATAGAGATGTGTTGTTTTCTTCTGGTTCATAGTTTTATTTGTTTAATTTTATACAACACTAACTTCGAGGTTTTTATGTTTAAACACCATATTGTATGAAAAATGTAAATGTGTCTACATTACACTTCGTTATAATAATGATAAATTGTCTTATTATAGATTCGTAATAACTTTTTAAATTGCCCATGTTCCAATATAACCGAAACACGAATGCCTAATCGATTTAGAGATCTTATCTCGAGAGCTGTTCAAGTTTAATATTCAACACTGGGTATTCAATTAACTTAGCTTCCCTAATGTACCTACCTATATATCAACATTATCAACTAAATTCATTGCATTATAAATTCGTTTGTTAGTTTTAGTCAACCCATCTAGTTTATTTCTTTGCGTTACCGTTCACGGAATTAATATAGCTTGCAGCTTTTTTTTTCTTCTGGCCCTTATCCCATGTTATAGGATCGGCATAACATGTTTTTTTCATCCATTCCCCTCTATCAGCCGGTATTTCTGTACCTATTCACTCCTTTCTTGTCCATGTCGTCTTTCACACAGTTCATCCATCTTTTCATTACCTACCTCTGCCAATATATCTATTTGCTGCATTCATACTCATCATTCTACTGGTCTCATAGTTTTCAACCCTTGTCGCGACATACCCGAACCTCACCAGCCATTCTTTAATCTTTGTGTCACTGGCGCTACTTTCAAACTTCCCCTGTTAACTAGGCATATACCTACTATTTAGAAATTATCGGTAGTAGTTCCCTACCATTAACCTAATCGGTGTGTGTCACATTGTTAAAGTCGTTGCCCGGAACGCAGCAGGAATTAAGCAGGTGAAACCATAGAAGTGCTGATTAAAGTTTAAATCGACACTTGAATGGTTTACAAATACGTTCAATTTATTCTCGACTACTTTTTATCGAGCCCCAGCCTTGTGTTACCTACAAACCAGTTGAGGTTGTCTTAAGAAGTATCAGACAAGTTTTTTCACTGCGAATTCATTTATTACATTCCCATTTGAAGAGATTGTTGAGTTTACTGGCAGTTATTTATACGTGTAATAAAATTTATAATAAATAACGCAATAGCACGGACGCTGGCAAATAGACAACCGTGATTTAACCGCCATAATTGGCGCTTTCATCGGTCATTCGATAGGAAATGTTCGAGTGAAAAGCTGTATTTATGTTTTGTGTAGGAGTAGGTTCGTACGTACGATTATGCGTTCAGGCTTGGTTTAGGTTGTATTTTGTATATAAGTTATATTGCTCATTATCATCAAGCCAAGCTTTTAAAAGCTAATTAAAACTGCTTTTGTACGGTTATTAAAAAAACAGTCGTCCGTTATGGCTAACCCTTTTTTCATTGAGTTACCGAAGTTTATGAAATTTCAAATCAATAAAGGCACAGTTCAAATGATACGCTGACTTTTTTTTTAAATATTTTTACAAAATTTACACGGGGTTTGGGATTACTTAGTTTATTTAGTGTAACCATTCGACAGCATGAGTTTTCAATCGAAGTAAACTCTTGGAATAGTACTCAAGTATGAGTAAAATAACTCTATTTCCTCAATGCCTTACGACCTCGACAAATAATCCACCTAAGCGCCATAGATGATAATTGCAATATTTTATTTAAAATGTTTTGGAATTACACCTTGAAACGCAAGAAGAATAATACTAAAACAACAGGTTCCCGGTAGTATTTTGTGGTGGTAACATCGGTACGTTAAGTTCAAAGATGCGATGCAATACAATCGCGCACTGAAGACGTCTTATCTTCGACTTTATCTTCGGAACGTGACCCCGCTATCTTGGCCCCGCCCGCCCATCTCCCGAACAATTCTCGAATGTCGACGCAAAATCAACTGTGTTTGTTTTATCTACCTACAACATTCTGACAGGACTACTACATGTATAAAGGAGGCATGACACTTATTCGTATCTTCATCGGTACTTCAGTAGTGGTATTTTTTTCATGTCTACATTGCTTTGTGCAATGTTATCCCAGCAGAAAATTTACATAATAAGCTGTAACCTAACTGTATAATAATGTTACTGTAATGTTTGTTAATATCTAATAAATTTCATTTCATTTCATTTGTTCCGATTTGGGTGCCGGCCGGTGTAATTACAGACATTTTTTAATTAAAAACGTATCATCATCAGTTTGCAAAAGTTCATCGTTGGAGGTAAGTGTCCCCTATAGATCCAGAAATAATGATTTTGATTTGTAAAACGATCACTTAAAAAACGGAAGGAAAAGCCGTAATTTGTTGCCTGTTCTTCTAGGCTTGGTCGCGTGGAACTGGCACCTAGACTCACCTAGCTTCGGGACGTTTCAAAGTGATCCTTGCGATTCTACTGAATAAATACACTTTTGATTTGATTTAATTCATGGATTCACTAATACGCTACGCTCACTAAACACATCCTCTCAGTTACGAGCCCACGACATTTGAATCAGACAGAACTGAGGGCGTGTAGTTCTCACTGGGCTCTGCACAACCACTGTATTTAACCGAAGAAACCCATTAATTTAGAAAGGCGATCTGTTGTACGATTGTACACGATTCGGACCACCTTGTCGGTTATTAATTGATCATCCGATAAGACAAGCGAAATCTTCGAAGGAGCCATTCACACGGATTTATTGATTTGGATGTATATAGCTAAGTTTATTTGACTTTATGTATCCAAGTTTAGTTCTTAGGACCGATTTTTAGAACTAATTCATGATGAACTTAAACTCTATTGCAACCACGCTATAAATAAATAAATACATATTTTGGAAAATACACACAACACTACCTAGCCCCAAATTAAGCAGAGCTTGTGTTATGGGAACCTTGTGTTATAGCTGATAATATCAGCTATCTTATATTATAATACTCATATTTTTTTTTTGTAAATATATTACTTAGAATACAATACTATAACACCCAGACAGAGAACAAACATCTGCGTTCACCACACAAATATTTGTTCTATATTGATGTTATGGCTTCAAATTCTCACACAAACTACATTACTGCATGTTATGATAAATGTCTTACACCAGACGGTTTGTTTTTTTTTGTTTATTTTATTTTCATTATCGTAGAATCTAAAACATAAAATAAAAACAGGAATTATTGATGATTTCACTTAGGGTATTACCCAGGTAATTTTGCTATTTTCGAAATAACATTTCGCAAGTTAGTAATTTTAAAGGAAGTTGGAATGTTTTTTATAAATAAAAAATTGGTGGAAGTCGAGAGGTTTCTTTAAAGCATAAATGAGCACTCGTCGCTCTCAAAATAGAATGGCGCATACCTATCTACCGGACATAATAAAATTACTGAGGGGTCTCTGACACACTCTAATATAGAGGGAACCCCACATGCACTGGCAAATTCAACCTCGAATGACCTACAATTACAATTTTTACCATTGAACTGTGTCAAAAAATTTGGAGCTGTTTCATTTGAGTGTGCTTACTACGGCGCGGCGCGGCGGTGGCGTGGAAACGGGGCAGTTCTTATGGGATATAGTAACTTTTTCACCTATAAATGGTGAAACAAAACATGACAGGGCATTTCTCGGTGGCATATCTTGTATATCTTTTTTCAGTATGTTACATAATTTAGGAGAGCACGGAAACTATGAGATAAAGGCCAGGAATCGTGACACGTCCATGCAATGCAAAGTCAAGGCAGTGCTTTTTTATGGGCGATGGTTAAACAGGTGGGCCATAATATGCTTGCATCCAATAAATAAATAAATATACAGGGTGTTACAAAACTACCCGTAAAGCCGTTAAATAGCGCCGTACCCGTAAAGGAGGTTAAATGGCACCTTATAACGAGTCCATTCACAATATTTAAGAACCGAAGTAACGCTGTATAACATACCCCAAAAAATAAAAAAACAAACATCTGAATGAAAAATAGGAAACTATTAAACTAGACAATTATTTGGTAAAATAGGGACCTACGTAGACCTTTCTGTTAAATAATGTAGTTCCCTGACATGACAGCTTACTAATAGGGTTGACAAAATATATAGGTATAACTTTTTACGGGGTATTTTGTAACACGGTACTTATAGTATAAGATGCTACAGCAAAGCGAAATGAAATGGCTTCATTAGTCCATCATTGGTCATCATGTCGAGATAGAGGCTCCAATCAAAGCGCGTTGTCTCACAAAACCTTTTATTTTTATTTGCGTATGAGCAATCGAAGGAAGCAACAAGTGGCTGAAATAAACACCGAGATGAGATGTAAGAGGAAATTGACGTCAGTGGTTCAGTGCAAGTGGGTAGTAGGTATATACTATACGAACGTGCGTAGGTAGTCCTTAGTATTTGTATGATCACGGAACCCATAACTTGATAAGTATCTAAGACTTATTATCCGCTTCTCTCCATCCACAGGTTGTCTGGAAGAGATCGCTCATCAGTGATAAGACCACCCATTGTACATTAATATGTTTTTAAAAATAATATTCTAAGTACTCAAATTATTACAAAAATATTTATTTATTCATTTTACTTGGCTTTCAAAAAAGAAAATCCTGTCATTTATGAATCAGAAAAATTCTGTTGTACGGTTACCTCTGCCTGTAATAATAATTTCATTATAGAACACGTACACCGAAGACCTTATGGGGTATTGCACTGCGTTCATCACTGCGAATGTGTCTCTCTTGATGTCCCAATAACAAATAAATGAGTCCCAAGTACCTACATACGTCGACTTGGTAGAGTCGGTGCTCTTTGAGGATAGTATACGTCACACAACGATCGCTAATGCCCAATGTTATTGTAGAATTCGTTAGGTTTCCCTATCTAAGGGCAGAGGTCGACAATATCGTTGGCAAAACATGAATGGCAATTGTTATAAATGAGTATTGAGTACTTAGAGCATATTAGAGTTTATCAATGCATACATAAATAAATATTGGGCACTGTCTACACAACACTATCTTAATCAATGGCTTTAACACGGTTTTTTTTTAAGATTCATTATCATCTGCCTGAAGAAGTCCACTGCTGGATTTATGCCTCCTCTACACATTTCCAGGAAGAACGATTTTGAGTCCTTTCCATCCACCGACTTCCCGCGATCTTAACAATGTCGTCACTCCATCGGGTGCGTGGGCGCCCTATACGTTTCGTCTTCCGGTTCGTGTGGTTCACCAAACGACCGACCGTTATTCGAGAACCTTTTTTCCCAACGTTTGTCGGTTCTTTCTATTTATGACCTGCCCATTTCCACGTCAACTTACTAACTCTACGAGCTACGTCAGTGACCTTGTTTCTACTACGGATATCGTCATTTTACTCCCAGCATAGCTCTCTCCATAGCTCGTTGCATGACTTTGAGCTTGTGTATGAGGCCAAAACTTAGCGACCACGTCTCAGTTTCATAAGTCATCACTGGCAATATTATAGACTTTTTTCTAGAGGCTCTGTAGTATCTGCGATGAGAATATGTGGCGCAATTTCCCGAATGCTGCTCGTCCGAGTTGGAATCGTCGGCGTCGGCTGACCTCTTTGGGTTGATAATAGTTGTTTAAATTATTAAAAATAGGCATTATTAGTTAAATAGTGTTGTTGTAGTAAATAGTAAATAAAATATAAATAAGTACCTACCTACCAAGAAAAAAATGAGTTATCCTAAATAAAAATTAAATAAGTAGCAAGAAAACTACGAGATAAAAGATTTCTTAGAAAATTATTAATTTACCTAAACCAATTATTGAGCCAATGTTTTTACCATCGTTACTGTATTTTTCTGTTTGTTTCTTCGAAACAAAATAGAGCTGCTAAGAATTCTTCTCCTTCATTAGTTTAGTTGAATTGCTATTTGGTTATTTATTTATCTACTGCTGCTGCGTGGAAAATGGTACCATTGAGTGTTATATGTCGAGCTTCATAATTATATTTCTAATTAACCAGACCACTGAGCAATAATTACGATACATTATTCGCTTGCCTAGATTCTTTATTTATTTTGTATCTTAGAATTCCTCAAATGAATAATTAAAACTCTTTATTGCACAAAAGCTTAAAAATAACGGAGGGCTAAATGCTCAAAGCATTTTCTACCTACCAAAAAATATCAAGAAAAAAAAACAAAACTATATATACTGCAAAATACAATGTATTAGATCATATTTAAACTATGACACGGGTATTTATCGTTTATATTACCTTATAGCGCGTGTATTAGATCATCATCATCAGCCTGAAGAAGTCCACTGCTATCATAATAGGCATTAGACATAACCAACTTCCCGTGATCCTAACAATGTCGTCGGTCGATCGGATCTTAATTCTTACGTTTCGTCTACGGTTCGTGGTCGCCATTCGAAAACTTTAGAATAAAGTTGGTCGATTGCTTTCTTTTATATTCTGCACCGCATCAAACAAAACAAAACAACGTACTTTAATATTATTGCCATAGTATAAATATTAACCCTTAAAAGGTTTGTGTCTCTCCATGAATTCGCGATAAAAATAAAATTCGCCAGATTTTGAAGTGGTATTTTGAGACTACCCACGCCTACGACACGTTTTAAAGAACTCTGGTTATGTATGGACATGAAATTGTATATTGAACGTTGGCTCTGCTTTCGAGAAGAGCGGCAACCGTTTTACAGCGGTCGTACACGCTACTATTTTAATAGATAGGTGTGAGACATCGCTTAAAGTTAGCTCTGTCACTGTCTGTCATTACCTAGTGGTAAGAGATGCCAATACACGGATTATCTTTGTAAGAAAGGGGGATATGTTTGGATTTGCATAAAGTTCGTGACCCGAAATAACAAATACTTGAGGACCTACAACACGAGCGGGGCCGCGGTAGGAAATTTAACTGCAAGCTACGAATTATTTCACTTTTTCTTTGTAAAAGTGTTGCGTGTGTGTACTCTTCCACATTGATTGTCATCTTATCAAAAATTTATAAACCACGTTTGTCATAAATAACGGCCTCGATTTTCAGGAAACTTCTTTGTCGTAGCTTTAGCAGCGAGCTGGTATAATATTATATTGGAGTAAAAGCATCTTTTATTAACTCGGTTTATATTTAACAAAGGTGTTGCAATAATTTACAAGTTACCAACAACATTCAGTTACCTACATACAAAGCATGCCAAGTATAATGTAGTAGATGTTTCTTAATAACTATATGACGTGTGTATTTCATCGGAGTGAACAAGATTCCTATTCTACAATGCTTCGGTTTCGATTTAAAAAAAACGATCGCGTGGTCTAGATAGGACCGTCTCAACTCTAGCTATCGCAGTAGGCATTGTTGGTGTGAAAAGGCCTGCGCACATCTAGGCGAAGGCGATGGCGATCAGCTGAAACGCTGATATCGCTGTCATAATTGACAGCATTGTGTCATTGTTGTGTGTTATAAAATAAGTAACTTATGATAAAATTTGATTTTGATTTGAAAATGTAATATCATGACTGCTGCAAAGATATGTATGATCAATATGATCATGGACGAATAAATAAAAATAAAATAAAATAAATTTTATATAAATTTATATGATGGTATGATAAACAATGATGAGATTTCTAAGCCGTTATAAATATAAAACAAAACCAAAATTGTATTAATCGTTGAAACCGCAAGTACTGATTAGTTATGTTTTCATAGCAATTGCTAATGTCTGTGTAATAAATATAATAACAAAATAAGTGTATTACCTATGTAAATTGATAGTAAAACAACCAATAGTAGGTATTTTATGATTGCATTGGTAATCTAGGCTAATTGTTTCTAATAACTATAAGTTGGTTGTTAGGTTGACAGATTTTTCGTGTTTTATTAACATTTAATTTATACAAACAATAATCATGAAATTATCTATCGTAGATATAAATCATGTTTTTTTTCATCTAATTGCTATTGTCATCGCTTGACTTTTGCTAGTCATCAAAGGCCTAAGAAATAAATTAATTTGTGAAGTTTTGTTGCTTTGAAAATAAAGCTCTATAGTCCTTTGAATTCCAAAAGCGGCTCTGATTTCTAAATTAGAATTAAGAATTGAAGTATCTGGAGGAGAAGTTCTTTTATAATTTGTTTGAAAACAATATTCAAACACACAGCGATCCATTTCAAATTAAATAGTTAAGTTTTCTTCTTCTAATTTAATTTATGTAGTTAGTTCTTAATTTGTTGAGTACTTGTACAAAATTATTATAATAGGGAATTATATAACTGGAATTATAAATTATATATAAAATAAATCGCAAAAATTACAAAATAATATGCATCGTAGGCTCGTAGGCCGTCTACGCTTCGAGCTGCACTGCGAAAAAGATACGATTTATAATTTTATTTTAGTTCATCTTTATTTGCCATATTTGTATAACTTTTATCAAAGTATTTAATTACTTTCCTTTATCCGTAATAATAAAATGTGATGGTTCTGATGTCTGTGGTTCATGCAATCACACCGTGACGGCTGTATGGGTTTGGGTGCAACTTGGAACTTATTTATTTAGATATAGGTCGTAACCTGAAATACGTACCTACTAAGTACAGTATTTTTTATGTACCAACCAACTACGACAGAACAGTTTACCCATAGTCAGTTTCTGATAAGTCACAGCAAAGGGTTAAAATATAAATTGCTCATTGACCTATATAAACTTACCCTCTTTTTACCCCTGGGGTTTTCCGAGGACTGACCGTGGTTTTTAATCCTCATCGCGATCAATTCCTTTGAATCAACACTTTTAGCCACACACTATTTACAATAGCACTCATTGTCACATAGAAACCTCCTTTTGCACTTCTGTAGCACGTAAGAGTCTGGCCACATAGATAAAAAAAAGTTTTAAAAGTTTGGGTAGAAAATTGGCGCGTATTTTCCCGCGTGCGTAGCAAAGAGGCGCGATAGGCGTCGCGTTGCGATCGGAGCGCGCGTGAAGTGGGCTACGGATTGTGGCCGTCATCCTCGGGCTCCCGCCTCCCGGCGTCCCACGCACCCCGCGCCCTCGCAATGTAAACAAAACATTAATTTATCAGACTTGTCTCCTAATATTTTTATTTACCCAATTATTGACGGCATTAACGCAAAGCTGATTATTGTTTGTTTGTTAATTTCTGTAAGCTCGTTAACTGTCGTTACCGTAGTGGACTAAGCATTTGCAACTGAAAGCCAAAGGTTTGGAAATAAAAACTCTGGTGGTTGCTCCTACAATATTAAGTAATATCTCAAAGATTTTATCTTGTCCAAAAAGTTATGAACCGAGTGATATTACTCGTAGGATCTGATGGCTTAGTTGGTAGGCGCATCCTACTGGATTTAGGAATTTCTTAAAGTCCGCCCGTCCATGGTGTCATTCCTTCTTCTTTTTTTTTTAATTAGGCTTTGCATGGACACGACCTACGTTACGACACAAAATAAGTTTGCCGCTCTAGGTAATTCGTACAATCGTAGTTTTGCTCCTATAGATTACTCATGCTACGACAACATGGAGGTTTACATGCTAATTGTTTGTGAAAGCCAGCATTACCCACTCAGGCCCTTTGCACTAAATCTACAGGGCTACTCTGAAATGTATAAATCTCAATACAATAAACATCAGCATAATCACAATGATTTTTATAAAGCTCCAAATTTTAATTGAATTTCAATTTGAATTGATTTTACTTAATAGTGTACTACACAATAAAGTGTAGTGAACACTATAAGTAAAATCAATAAAAATCATCAGTAGGTATAATATTATTACCCATAACTAAAAAAACATAACACAAACATTTAAGTGACCAACTTAGACAATTTATTGACATTATTAAGTCAGTAAATAAATAAAATACTTAATTTAAAATAGAATCGAATAGCGTGACAAAGTTAGTCACTGTTATTCAAAAAATTACATGTTTTTTTTTCAATCTTGCCCAAAGACCCAGATATATAGTAATCATAAAAACTAACGCCGGCAAATAATAAAAGTTGACTGTTACTAAATATTCGATCACAAAAGCTTGACAACGAACGTACACTTTCAGAGTAAGCTCAGCTAAGGGCTAATTGATTCTACTGCCTACGGAATCGCAATAAACGTCTGTTCGCATCAACGCTGCATACAAATTGAGCGTGCTTTTAGCACACAGAGTTGAGTATCACTTTACTTAATATTTATTTACCTCAGAAACGCATTGGTAATTGTATGCAAACTTTGACATAACTCTGAATATTATCCTACCCGTTAATATCTAATGTTGGATTTCCATTAGTAAAATGAGCATTGAGAAACTGGTTGACGGTGTGTACCTACGTGGATAAAGCTTAAGTACATTATAACTTCCCCACTTGGAAAAAATGAGAACCAAGCTTTTAGAATTATGAGTTTAGTTAATTTGAATGAAGTCTGCAAATAAAAGTCTGCCCCGATCACGACTATTGCAACATAGCCGAAATGTCGAGAAAATAAATGAAATAAGGTAATTTACACGATAAATACCAGTGTAATAGATTCAGTAATGTACACCTTGCACTAAGTATTCTGCGGCGGATCGCCACAGCAGGACGCTTAGAAATGCGCAAGGCTTTATGATCGCGAAAGTTTAAAAAGTACTAGGTATTAATTTGAATTATGAATAATGATGAGAGTGAATCCCGAATTCAATAATTTAATTTAAAACACTTCGCTTATTGAATTCGGGATTATAAACGATATGAGATGCAGCAAAATCAATCCATTACCTTTATTTATCCTTGTTTGGTTTCGAAAATCTGCCACCGTATCAGTAATAGCGGTGCGGTGATTAATTTATTCAGTCGTGCAGAAATCCATTATAAATGAAATGAAATTGGGCTAAAGATTGGTGGAATTGTATTTTGGTCCGAATGCGAATTTAAAAAATATTGTAAGTATATAGGTATTTCTCAACAATTCCGAAATTAATTTTACATGCAGCTTTTATCTTTATATTTTTTTCCATAGATAATTTTTCATCATCCACCTAGAACTCACTCTGTACTTATACATGTATTATATATCAACGGCACAGTATTTAAAAATACAACGACAGTCATTTCATGGAGAATGCTTGCCTATCGGAGGTACAGCAAACATGCGTTTCCAGGACATCCTTTGGAAACGCATGTTTTTTATATAACACCATTCTGATTATGATCAGAGTAGGTACCATACTTGATAAAAAGAAAGAGGCCCGACACCCGATTTGAACGGCTTATACTTGGCTTGTCTTTTCGAAATCCAGCGTCTCGATATGGATCCCATTATTTGAAATTATGCGGTGGTAAAACAGCGAGCAACGTTTCCTGAACACGGAGCTTATACCTACCACTTATGATAAAGCTTTCGGATAACTGAATCTATATTCGTATCCCAGATGCATTTGTGTTGCAACCTTCTTCAAGTAAAAGTCTTCAAAACCAAGGTTCTTCATGAAGGTCTTAAGCCTTGCGCTCATCTCATCTCATCTCTATCTCTCTGTAATACAAAATCATGCATACCTTTAATAAGTAAGTATAGATATCACATGATTTTGTATTGCATTGACCTGGATTTGTCATCCTCTTTGGTGTATGTTGGTGATTTAATTCAAAAGCGTGTTTGCTGCTCTGTGATTTAATTCCTCAGGGAATCTTATTGAAAAGCAAGATATTGGCAGTCAAGATTGATTTTGTACACAAACATCGCATCCTTATAAGGACAGTGGTCTTCAAAGCACCGGTTGATGGCAGAATTGAATGCCAAAACAAATAGCAAACTACTGCTTTCAATATAAGGTGATAATCAAATGCTTTTGCGGCAAGCAGTTGCCGTTCATTAGAATTATATGAGTGGTAGGTAAATGGAATAGAATTTGGTTGTAAATTTGTTTGAATGGTGGCCACCGCGCCTGCTGCAAACACCCCATTACGCTGAAGTTCTACCGGCAATGACTGCAAATTGTTTGAATCGTGGGCGCAGCTAGGACTTTACCTAGGGGGCATCAAAAATAGACGCCAGCAACCGTGAAACAGCTTCTCGTTCGCACGTTTAATCATTTTTGGGGGTTGTGGATATAAATCACTGAATGTGGTGGGTTATTCAAAGTCGCAACCAACCAAGTTTAATTTATTGTTTCACAAAATAGCTATTTTTAAGTCCTGACAGGTTGTAAATGTCATAATTTTTTTATGGGAAAGTGACGTAAGTACTTTGTAAAATGAGCAAAGCTTGAAAAAAGATCCAATTAAGTATATTGCATTGATGTGTATTGCTCGGATTTCCATTACAATGCACCTGTGAGAACATTTAACTTAAAAATCTCTAGATCGTTTGTAACGGTCTGCAGATAGCTCAACTGTTTCTTGTGTATTTTATACATTTTGTCAAATATTTGTCATATTTGTTTAATTGTAATTGTATGTGTATTTTTTTGTGTAAATAAATAAATGTTTACTATGTACCTATACTTACCTTATACGCTGGCTGGAATAAAATTCAGCGTCAAATTTTGAGACGCTGAATTTTATTCCAGCCCCTAAAACACACCTCCTTGACTACATCCTACGTTGCTATTTAATATTTATCGTTATAATGATGAGTTATGTGGAATATCTGTGTCACAGACTGCAAGTCGTGTTGCTATTAGTCGCGGTATGACATAGAGTAGATTATCGATGGGGTAGGTAATAAAGGTAAACTGATAGGCCTTAGCTAGTTAGTAACTGTTCGTCAGTCTTCTTGAATTAAATTTTTAATAGTTTATTTTCCTTGATTATCTGAGATACAAATAAATTACAAACTGTCATGCCAATCAATCACCGCCATCCCGCCATCAGTCATTTTTTTTAATCTTTGAACAAAAACCCTAAGTTCATTTTTACATTCAGCTTTATTTCAACCTATTTCTTTGCGAGCCTAAATAGTGGTTAAAGGCCTGAGCACACCAAGGTCGCTGGCGATAGCGATCAGTGAAACGCTGTCAAATTTGACAGCAATATTTGACAGCGTTTCACTGATCACTATCGCCAGCGACATAGGTGTGCGCAGGCCTTAACTCCGTCGTTTTTTTTATTTCATTTGAATAATGAGTCGCTTGAGGTTAATTGTCTAACATAAGTAACCTACTTACATAAAACAACGCTCAGGCAGGCTAAATAGCGATTGATAAAGGCAGCGAGCCACGCTAACGTTCCATTTCTAATCTACTTTCCTGTTACGTATTGGCCACAAGGCATCCTATAAATCAGTTTGAGTAATTGCCGAAAGCTATACTGTACCGTAAGCATGAGTTTTTGTCGCTATCACCTAACTCGAGCATAGACAAGAATTTATGAATACACGAAAACGTTTCAGCATCTATGCCAGAAGATATTGCTGTCCCAGTTGAAGGACAAAGAGCTACTAGATGTATCATAGAGCATTCTTCTTCAACGAGCATGACTTGGCAATGCTTTGTTAGTAGCCTACCAAATAATGCCAGGTGGCCACCTGCTTGCTATCTTTTTTTCTATAAATAGAAGTAGACAAACAAGCATAAGGCCCACGTGATGAGAAGCGGTTACCGTAGCATATGGACCCCTGCAATACCAGAGGCATCACAAGCGCGTTGCCGACCCTAAAACGATCTTTTGAGGAACCCCATGCTATAGTCCTCAGGGAAAACCTCAGCAAGGAGATCATTCCACAGACAGCCTGAGTGATCGCGGGTGGAAGTTCCTCTGAGATCATCTTTAGATTTTTATTTAATAATTCTTTCTCCAAGTCCATTTGTGGGATTTCAACGACGAGATCGCCATACATCTTGCTAGCGCCACACTATGCTGATGGCACTAGGCAGAGTTTCACTATGCACTGCATCGCATACGTAACAGAATGCACCGTAATATTTTAATTTGTGACACGAGTCGAGGACGCGGTGGGAAACTAGCTAAGCGACCCGTCACGATGCGAACCAGACTTGTAAATAGGTTTGGAACGAATCATTACATTACATTTAAAGAAGCTATCACCAAGGCCTCGCATTTCCACGAAGCTGTCAACGTCATAACACGGCGTAAAACTAGCGGAGCAGACATCAGACTCTACTTTTTGCAACACACCTCTACCTACACTATTTTCCAGGTTACATTATCCATCGCTGCTAAAGTCAGACGTAGCAGTAGTAGCGCTCTTTGTGAAGAACTCGTGCGGGGAAGTACTACCACAACGCTTATTTCTGCCGTCAAGCAGCTTGCTGTATTTCGGTTTGAAGAGTGAGGCTTGACATCCTGAACTACTTGACATCAGGTGGGCCATATACTTGTTCCATTCGCACAGCTATTATATATAAAAAAGTTATCATAGGAACGTTCTTAAGAAATCGTATAGTGAACCTAACTATTTAGTTGACACGAACACGATATCTCGTAAAAGTTACGCGTTAAATTGCTTATGTAAAGGCTCAACTTAAAGAACCCAACAAACTATGTTACATTGATTATTAGTGTCGGAAGATAACCACGAGCATGAAGGTATAACATACTTTAGAGTTTGAGCTTTTAAGCTCTCCCACAAACCGGAGCACAAATGATTTAAGCAATAGATATAATGACAGAGCAAGGTAGGTAACTTTGCTTTTTAGTAAATACTTTTGCTTTCTCCCTATTTTTTTGTATAATTAAAATTACGCATAAATTCTATAAAGTTGCCATTAAATATTTGGTAGGTAGACATATTTTGCTCTCTTAGTAGTTGATACTTACTCATTTAATTTTATTTTTACAAAAAAACTAAAAGCCTAAATCGGTGCGTTTATCTCTATCCCTAGAAATAACTCTACTATAGGACCTACCTCCTTCCTTTAGAGCCCCGAATCTTTAGAATCACAAATGACTGACAGTTGAAGATGTTCTGGCCTTCAACCATGGAACTAGGATAAGCACCTCCAACAATGCAAGTCGGTCGACTCGGGAGGCACGGTCCTCAAATCGGGTAAATAATGCTAATAGATTCCTTGTCTATGAAATGAATAGACATGACGGCTTTTTTGTCATGGATGTATAGGCGATGTAGATTGCCACCGCTTCAACGTCACGCCTAAATTTCGAAGCTGACAACCGTCAAACAATTTCTTGAGATTTCAACGATTTTGAAGGTATAAAATCACTCGAGTATTTATGAAAAATCGTAAACAACAAAGTTTCGGGGAATAACATCATAAAGCTTTAACTGAAATATCATTTTGATCCAAACAACAAAAAGTTTTTCAATCTAGTCTAGTAAACGAAATTGTTTGTTTTGCGACTTTTCATAATTAATGATTTCAATGATTTTATAACTTCAAAAACGTTGCTTGCGAGTGAGAATTATTTGTTTGACTGAGGTCTGCGTTAAAATGCCGCGATGAGAAACATATACACATACACAACAATACAGGTTTTCTCCAGAGTAAGCTCTCTAGGGAGGTAAATCCTCGGTTCCTAGGTAAATTGAAACTCCCTGTTCTAATGCATAAATCTGAAATGAGATGTAGGGTAGGGATCTTCTATCTATGGCCTCGGAATAAACTCCTTTATAAATAAAGATAGTAGTTTTTTTTTCTACAAATAACTATAACTAAGTATAGTTATGGATTAGTTTTTAGTCATTTTGGGAAGTAATATAGCTTTTTAATTTTAATTGTTTTTCTGGTGTTATTTCGAGTTCAGTTGTGTAATATCGGTGATATTTTAACCAACATTACTTGAGGTCGGAGCACAAAGCGAGAGCAGTTGGAATGTGTTGATGTAAGTGATATCCTGATTTAATCGAAAATTGTATCCGATGGTTTTGAAGAAAAACGCCACCATTTTTTTTCAAAGCCAATGACGGCCGAATTGTCAATTGACTGACTTGATTAAAAACTATTCTAATTATGTATCACTTGACATTGGCAAAATTGTTCGTATGGACAGATGTTATAAATTAGAAATAAGTATAGACGAGGGTAGAGGGTATAACTGATTCCTATTCCCTGGGGTACAACAAGGGTACAACGAGTACAACTCTGTGAAACCTTACTTTTCATAATTTTGAAAAGCACAGTTTCGAAATTAAAGAGGTGAGCGCGGCGAACTGATTTCAATATTTGAAGATAACACAAAAGTTAAATGATGCTAAAGAGCTTCTTATTTGGTTCATAAACAAATAATCAATTTCGTGGAACTTAGGGCTTTAAAAAATCATATTTAGCGTATTGGTAATTGGGATGAATAATTAAAAAACCAACGGATACGGAAGGATTTAATGGAAATACCTCTATGAAATGGTAGAAACTGATTATGATCATTTGAACATAAGCTTTAAGGTTAATAAAGCTAATTATTAATATCCACTTAAACTTGGTAAGACTGGGTACCAATAAAACTATGACCCCTCGTAATATTATGTGGGTTAAGTGGTGATAGAGCATACGAGTTTAGTAAGACAGGTAAGTACGTACTCCAAAAGGTTATAAAGTTATTTTAATTCGATTCATAATACAAAAAATATTATTAAAAATTGTTGAGAACAAACATCAATACTCACCATAAAAATATTTGTTATAGGTGGGGATCGAACCCACGCCCTCCAGCGCAGAAGGCAGAACTACTACCAACTGAGCTGTGAGGGCTAGTGATATTTTGTCGTTTCGCATCTCCCAGCTTGTTTTATGAGCTCATCAGAGCAGCCCAACATTACAATAATCTGTTTCAAATTGCAAAGCACGCAAATTCGTACTTACTACGTACGCAACAAATATTGCACATCGGCTAATTTCGGCTTCATAGGGCGTAGTGTGCGTCAGAAAGAGAGAGAGCTATAGAGAGCTGAAAAGCCGATGTGCAATATTTTTTGCCTGCAACCGTACGATTTCTTGTTAGCTACATTTTTTTCTTGCTGTTGGTTTTCTTACAATAATGAAACTAAAACTAACAACTCTTCGGCAGTCGTATAGACAATAGACATACGATAATTGTCTTGAGATTTCGACATACTGCAGGTGCTCATAGTGTCGGTCACGGTCTCAATACTGTAATTAACAATTAGCATATTTAAATAACTTATAGAGGCCATCCTTCATCTGAATACACTTGTGATGCGGCACACGTGGCTTGTGCGTCGGATCAGCTAAGGCACCAGCAGCTAAAAAGCGGTGAACTTAAGCTAACGACCGTAAAGTTGAGAATAAAAGATTTCGAGTTAGGCCTCTTCAAGGCATGAGTGAATAGGAATAGGTCTTCTAGACCATCCTGCTCCATCGTCACTTATCATCAGGTAAGATTGTAGCCAAAGTATGGTCCATATCATGTAAAAAAAAGGTATCAACCTTTACATCTCCCAAAGGCTTGATCTATTCCAGCATTATTAGAGTAAAAATATATTAAATGCCGGAATAGAGAGATACCATAGTGGCCAAAAATGTTGCGGGTGATGTTTTTCGTACGCGTAACATAGAAAAACAAGAAGCTCCAAAGAGAAGCTTTTGCTATCTAAAATAGGGTGGTTATGCAGCAGTCTTCGTTTTATAAAAACCCCTGCTACTTAGGGAGAGGTACTTACTTAATTCTGTTTTTCTAATGCGCACACATCTGATCGATTTTCTAAGAATTACCTTCATTTAAAACCAGAATATACTCATCACAACATAGGTATAATTTCAACAACATCAACAGCATTCAAATCTTACTTACCTAACATGATATGTGAACAGTGGGTCGTTGTTCAATAAAATTTAAAACAGATGAAATGGGATCTACGCTACGGCTGGTTTACGAAATTTTGGCATGAATTTGTGCTTGCTGTCTAATGATCCTCGAAATCGCTCAGAAATCCTCGCAAGAAGAATTCGACATACTCATAGTCACCATACTTCTGGTAGATGTAGGTACTTAGAAGCAAACCGGCATCTTCTGGAAATCGATGCAGGCATAAGATTAACTCATGGGGTCGCTTGCCAAACACACATAATCCTGTAAGATGTGCTCCAATTTAAAAAAAAGTGTCTTCCAGATTCAAAATTTATTTGGAAAATAAAAGCTAGCACACACATCAGACTGTAAACCTCAATGATGAGAAGACAGGTCTGCTACGATTGATGCGTTGGGCACTTGCATTCGTTGAAGTCCACTATGAAACTTGGACACCGAGTGGTGGAAAAGGTGTATCAAAGTCTGCATGGAAATAGTTCTAGGTGAACGAAGTAGAGCAGGAGTCCACTAGTTTTTTTTAATAATCCCGTAAGGGGTACGTACCTACATGAACCAAATTATTCGAAATCATATTTTTATTTCAACTTAGGGGTCAATGAAACTATAAATTATGAATTCCCGCAGTGTTCCGATTAAAAGCCGATTAATCAAAACAGGACAATTATTATTACTCTGAAAGTTTTGGCACTATGACGCAAATTCAATGAACAACCCATTTTTGGAAATCGTAGATGTTGCCGGAAGCCGATATCAGTAAAGACCGCACACGATGACGACATTGACTTTTGACGTAGCAGGATAGCGCATTTTCATTATAGTTTTTTCTGATTTTTTTTTTAACTATCGCTAATAGCACCTCACCTGGAAGGCAATGCTTTGCATCACAAGCAAGTGATATTAAAAAAAAAACTAGAGCAGGAGGGCTACCATAAAGGACATATGTCTCTGGACATATGTCTGGAGCTGGTGTGTGAGTGCTGACCACAGTGTATTACACTGTGTGTGTGACGTTTTGACGTAGGATTTAACCTTTTCGTCGCGTCAGATGAATAAGAAAACAAGCGCCACAGTTGCCTTTTATTTTTATTTCATATTTGCATCACTATTTGCCTCAGATGATGATAAGGTTATACGCAAATTGCATTAAGGGCTATATTCATTGCAGATATTGCTTGGCAAAGTTAGCTAGCTTGATGAAAAACATCTTTGTGACCTTGTTTGCCAGAGATTGAGGTCCGATGCTGACAATTTGATAATTTTAACAATGGTTTATGATTAATGTTACGCTGAAAACAGTTTTCATTATAGCTTACAACGATTTAGGGAGTCGAAACTCGCAAAATTATATCATGTTAAATATTCCGTTGTTCATAAAAGTAGTTCATATTGTTTGCCATGAAGCACCGATGGTCTAGTAGAAGTGACCTTGCCTTCTCAACACACGCGGGTCAGTAGGCGTACCACAAGCTTTGTCCGGCTCTGTCTCTGGCTCTGGTTTTGAGTCAGTGTGATTGCTCACTAGTGTATTGTACCGTGTGTGTGACGTTTCGACGTAGGATTTATTTAGTTTACACTCACACAGTGTGGTGTCTTTTTAGTTGTGAAAATTACTCGATAACTAAACACGTGCTTGTACGAAAGTAAAGTTATACCTTTTATGAAGCTGAAAAAACTAGTTTAGAATGCAGCTAAAGTTATGTCCTTTTGGAAGGTTATGAATCAAAATGGTATAACTTCACTTATGTTGTTTTTGGCAGAGGCACGTTCTTGGGTTAACGGTCTTGTTTTTGAATTTCGAACACATATCTTATAGACACGTGTGTATGTGTGTGTTTTGTAAACCATATGTTTACATTCGGTGACGTCATGTAAACCATACCTACTGTGTTCACGTTTGTGACATCAAATCTTGCCACATTTTTCGCGAAATTGGACACTTTTTTATCAGATTTCTGGAAAATTACTAAAATTTTCAGGAATTTCATGCATATTTAGTTTATAGTTGGTTTTAACTGCATGTGCGTTACTGTGGTACCAAATGTTTGTTCGTCGTTAGTAATTGTTTCAGCTATTGTTAACTATAGTTTACTCTATTTTTCTGAACAACTATGTTTTTTAAATACTAGATGATGTTATTTTATCTTGGTGTCATTGAAAGTCAAGAGAACGCTTATTCATAAGTAAGAAATTAAACTTTTAAATGCGTTTAAAATTGACGAATGTTGTATACTAATATGCGATAGATTTATCGCAAAGCACTTACACGGCAGCACCGTTAGTTGACAACCATAATTTTAACCTGGCGGAGATAAACTCGCAAAAAGGCACATCGGAATTGCGGTGGGTCATTATGATCCAACTGACGTAATCATATCCATATTTCTATATGGATGCAGTTGTGTCAGTAATTATGTGATTTACATATTTAGTCACATGAGGTGAGGAATATTATGCGAGTGTGTTTTTGAGAGTTCTATTGATAGGCACTACTTATTTTATCAGCCACAAGCTAGGACCGCAAGGCAGGGTTTCACAGGAGAATCCTCAAATGTGCGTGAGTATGTGTATTTTGATAGGTATTATGCGAGTGCAGGTGCAGGCAGCAGCCAAATACTGAGTCTTAGGGACCCTTGTAGATCTACGCCAGGTTAAAAAAAATTTACCAGGATGACATTCGAAAACCTCTTCTAGCATTATGCAGTTCGTGTCATCTTCAAATTATTAAAATACGAATTCTAGTGAAATGTACCAATATTTAAACTTAGGCAAATACCTTGCAACGTATTCAATTGCTGAATGAAGTAAAAACAATATTTTATGGATTCATTGATTATTATTTGTATAGAAACAAAAAACCGTAAGTTACCGTAAAATATGTGTTTATTAATATAACATAGTTTCTGAACGTCGCTTGAACTTGCAAATTGGGGAATAATATCACCATAGATAAGCAAGAATTTACAAATATCAGCAATTTGCTGTACTTTTGTATTGGCCCGTTTACGCATAGGGATTGCAATAATGTATTCAAATATACACAAATATACGGTCTTCTTCTTCTTCTTCAATTATTTCTAATGTTAGACTTATTTTAAGCTTGTATAAAATACTTTACTTTATTGAATGAACCTATATTGGAAATTTTCAAATATACTTATCTACCCCATAAAGGTGGTGTTACAGCTTGTATGAGAAATAATAAATTATAGTTTAAAAAACTAAAAAAAACGCTTTTTGTACAATAATATAAATTTTTCAATTGATAATTACAATTTTATTTTTAACTTTTTAGTTCAATTAGTTATAAAAGCGTTTTTTTTTAGTTTTTTAAACTATAATTTATTTTTAACTTTTTTTTTTTTTTTTTCATTTTTTTTTTTTTTTTTCAAATTATTGCATTGTCATCGACCTTTGACAGGTGTGCAAAGTTTGAATCAAATTTGATCGTTCAAAGTAGGACAAAATCGATCTCAAAGGGGTCGGTTACATACAAGCTTTTTTTTTTTTCATTTTTTTTATTTTTTTTTCATATTATTGCATTGTCATCGACCTTTGACAGGTGTGCAAAGTTTGAATCAAATCTGATCGTTCAAAGTAGGACAAAATCGAGCTCAAAGAGGTCGGTTACATACATACATACATACAGGTGAAGCTAATAAAAGCGTTATAAAAACTATTATGAGGGCAGCCTCAAACCTCAGTACAGTATACTTGGTAACAGCCGCACCTTTTTAAGATTCCGTAGCAAAATGGCAAAAACGGAACCCTTATAGATTCGTCATGTCTGTCTGTCTGTCTGTCCGTCCGTATAATGTCACAGCCACTTTTCTCCGAAACTATAAGAGCTACACTGATGAAACTTGGTAAGTAGATGTATTCTGTGAACCGCATTAAGATTTTTTTACAAACATAGAAAAAAAAACAATAAACTTTGGGGGTCCCCATACTTAGAACTGAAATTTGACTGGCCTCTAGCTCAGTAGGTAGTAGCCTCTGCCTTCTGCGCCGTAGGCCGTGGGTTCGATCCCCACCGAGAACAAATATTTGTGTGGTGAACATAAATGTTTGTTCTCTGTCTGGGTGTTATATTGTATTCTAAGTATGTATTTACAAAAAAAAAAAAATGTATTCAAGTATTATATCAGCTATCTGGTTCCCATATTACAAGCTCTGCTTAGTTTGGGGCTGGGTAGTGTTGTGTGAATTGTCCACAATATTTATTTATTTATTAATAAAATTCAAAAAACTTTTTTTCATCAGACTCATACGTGTGGGGTGGTATCTGATAAAATGTTGGTCCCCCCCCTCTAACTTCTAAAATAAGAGAATGACAAAGCTAAAAAAAATATATGTTGTACATTACTATGCAAATTTCCAACGATATTTGGTTTGAACGAGATCTAGTAAGTAGTTTTTTTTATACGTCATAAATCGTAAACCGCAATTTACCTTTCGACGAACAACAAGAATTTTTATATTATGTTACTTGTTGCTACGGAACCCTTCATGGGCGAGTCCAACTCGCACTTGGCCGCTTTTTTTATAGGTAAAAAACTAAATAAACCTTAAAACCTTTCCGTCTGCTCAACCCGAGGATAATTTTACTTTGAAGTTTATTTGATTATTATATACGCTTATAGTTTTTTGAATTTATAGTATACATAATTGCACTTATAATAAATAAAGTATTCAATCATGTATTTATAAGTTGCAACTTTTACAACCCTACAAACAACCCATTGTCAACTTGAAGTGTCACATTACGTCACTCATGTCCTTTAGTCAACCCGGTTGGTATTGTTTTAATTGTAGTAATTTTGATTTTACTAAAATTTTCTGAAAAACAGCCGCATTATAATGAAAAATTCCTTGTCCCTACAGCGTTGTTAATAGGTACCTACTAGAACGTGGCCTTCTTAAACTGGGCATCGCATCATTGTCCCATACAGGGGCGACGTGAAAATACTTTCTTCGATAATCTGGAAATAGGATTGGGTTAGAAACCCTTTCCAGTCGACAACACCATCAACCCTGGAACCTTGGGAGAAGGACATTTCGTAAAGTTGTCCTGTGACTCCAGCCTAATTTTTCAACATAACGGTTAAATTTTTTACAATCTAATATTCAAACAAACCGTTTGTGTTTTGCTTATATAGTTTCTCATGAATATCGTTCCATCAGCAATGCAGGATTAAAGGTTTTATTACAATTTTCGATTTCTTACTTGTGCGAAGCAGGCTTTTATGCAAGGACAGGTCAGGCAAGTATTAAGAAGAAGAGTAAGAGATTCAGTGCATTTACTGCCCATGGGACTTGGCAACTTTGCCTCATTAAAAAAAACTTTTTTTTTCCTTTATGTACTTATGTGATTATAAAAATAATTAATCATTTATTTTCAGACATCACACCCCACATTAATAAGATAACTTACTAGGTACCTTTAGTAAAAACAATAGTAGCTTATATCACAAGAGCACAGTTACTTCAATCTTGGGCGTGAAGTGGTCTCTAGCTAGTATAGATAGATAGATAGATAGATAACTCTTTATTGATTTCCATGAGTCTCTTTGTTGATTTCTAGGTAAGTACGATATAGTATGGCACAAGCGCAGTATAGACGAAGATGTAGCGAGGAATACAAGCACTGATGGATTAAAGGTTCTATTACCATTTGCGACTTCTTACTTGTGCGAAGCTAGCACATTTTTCTCTTAGGCAGCCAGCAAACACTACAATAAAGATTTCTTCCCATTCTTATGCTTTTTTGTTGGTATTGGTTTTTTGTTGGTATAAAAAATGTACCTTTAAGCGATAGTAGATTGTATCACAGTTTTATTTTACGTTGATCTTGGGCGTGAAGTGTAGGAACTCTAGCTATTATAGATAGATAACTCTTTATTAATTACCAAGACACACTAGATTAGTACGATACATTAAAGCAAAAGTGCAGTTTAGTCGGAGACGTAGCGAGGAGTTCAATAAGCACGTAGTCTGCCTTCGGAGCCATCTTCCTTTTACTTTGCAATGAAAGTTGCGATGATCTTGGCAGCAACAGAGGATCTACACCGGTTTAAACCCTGACATCTTTGTGATCAGGCATCGCATTATCTTCCTGAAAATTTAGTAAACTGTTACGGTCTATGGACAATCGGTGTTTGGGCAGGTTAGCTCAAACGGCTCACGCCACGCATCACTTCTTTCTCATAATATCTGTCCATTTAGGACCGAAATGTGAGCTCGTTTGTCGTTGCTTGCTACTCGTACATTGCTAGTACTTAACTTCCTCAATCTAAGTACCATAGGTAGTACCTACCTACCTGCTCATCAAGCAAGGCGCCTCACTTTTAGTGAAAGAATTAAAACGTAACCCACAATAGGTAATAATATGTAGAGTAGAGAGGAGGCTAGAAATAAATAATAACGAGACATTCATCAAGACACCTCAACAGCAGTAGCTCTTCTTCTTCTTCTTAATGAATGGCATCTGTCCTTTTCGGATCAATTTTGCCAGTGTCGAGTAGTTTAATGAGATGGGAATGATAATATATTACATAGATAAAATACTTTTCATCCCACCAGCTCGAAAAGAGTGTTTTTTTACAAAGTGTTAGCAGTTGGAATTAAAGTTTAGTATTAAACAAAAAAGAAAGCTAAGACCTCAAGTAATGTTGGTTAAAATACCACCGAAATTACACAACAGAACTCAAAATAACACCAGAAAAACAATTAAAATCAAAAAGCTATGTGAACTCCCGAAATGACAGAAAACGAATCTGAGTTAGACTCACTACTTCGCAACAGCATGTGACATGACATTTGAAGCATGACATCGTGACACCTCACGGTACAAGAACGAGGGCCTCATACAAACTCTTTTTGAAACGGTGTCCTACCCAACACTAGTTTTTAGTCTTCTTCTTCTTCGTTTAATGGCATCTGCCCATTTTGGATCAATTTTGGCAGTGTCGAGTGAGGATAATATGTTACATATATAAAATAGTTTTTAATCAAGTCAAGTCAGTCAATAGACAAGTCGGTCCTACCATAATTGGCTTTAAAACAACATATCACATAATACATATTAATTCCAACTGCGAACACTTTAAACTAAGATCTCAAGTAATGTTGGTTAAAATACCTCCGAAATTACACAAAAGAACTCAAAATAACACCAGAAAAACAATTAAAATGAAAATTCTATGTGACTTCCCAAAATGACAGAAAATGAATCCTAGTTTTTAGTCAAGTCAGTCAATAGAAAAGTCGGCTGTCATTATATAAATTATTATTTTCGAAGATATTAACCTCTTCAAAAAGCGGCCAAGTGCAAGTCGGACTCGCCCATGAAGGGTAACCCGTAGCAACAAGTAACATAATATAAAAGTTCTTGTAGTTCGTCTAGAGGTAAATTGCGGTTTACGATTTATGACGTATAAAAAAGAACTACTCACTAGCGCGTTATAATAATTACTTATCGCGTTCAAACCAAATTTCGTTGAAAGTTTGCATAGTAATGTACATCATATATTTTTTTTAGTTTTATCATTCTCTTATTTTAGAAGTTACTAACATTTTACCACTTTGGAAGTGTCTCTCGCGCAAACTATTCAGTTTAGAAAAAAAACGATATTAGAAACCTCAACATCATTTTTGAAGACCTATTCATAGATATAGGAGAAAAATGGCTATGACATACGGACGGACAGACATGACGAATCTATAAGGGTTCCGTTTTTGCCATTTGGCTACGGAACCCTAAAAACATAATTATTTAAAATGTCATTGTTTATAGTATATTTAGTAACAACATTGCACCCATGCGAAACCGGGGCGGGTCGGTAGTTTTTCCAACATTGGTTTTCCTGTCACCCATAAAAAGTGACAGTTTCTATTTTATTGACAGGTCATCGACGGCCTGTGCCTCAAAACAACAATAATATAGTCGGTCCAAGCTAACTCTGCAAATTATTTTCACTGGTATTCCTAAAAACATTTGTGTATTATTTTTATCAAAAACTTTGATGGTTTAGATTTTTAGAAGCTGTCAGATTGATTGCACCGCGAATGTTTTTCTAAAAATTAAAATTTTACGATGTATAAACCAATAAAAGGTGAAGGTGAGGTGGTGCTGGGCATATAATATATTGTGCTTAATAAATACAAGTATATAAAGGAACAAAACGACGTTGTCCTCAAACAAAAACGACAGTATTTACAAGAAATCGAAGAGTTGAATGGAGTTCACGAGTAGGTAGATCAAATCATTTTGATACTTTGTCATGTGATTTGTTGATTTTTGTCCATTAAGTATTATAATATAATAATAATAATAAACCACTATATAATAGTGGTTTTGATGCCAAACATGGGCCCCAACCAAAGCAAACCACCAGAGTTTAAAAGTCTGTCAACTTGGAATAAAAAGAAGCATCCTAAACGTGAAACTAAAGGACTAAAAAAGACTTACACACATTGGAAACTTAACTATAGTCGAGAATGTCACTGCCAAAATCCGAAGGCTGAAATGTGGCTAGACAGGTTACATGATGAGATCACGAAGAAGTAAATGGGCTGAAGATAAATGGAAGACTGTACAGTTGGTACCAACGAGGAGGAAAACGCTACAGAGAGTGGCAGCTAAGGCGATGGAAAGATGAGCTCCCGGAGTGGCACAGATCAGGTTTGGGCCGCACTAAATGGCAAACCCTGGAGGAGGCCTTTGTCCAAAGACAACCCGACCCATGTACTGCCACGCTGTGCCGGTGTCCTATTAAAATAAACTTTTTCTTAGTAATATTTAGTAAGTAAGAGTTAGTACAAGTTAAGTTAAGCAATGCTGTTTTTTTTAAAGACAGTAAAATAAAGGTTTATTTAATTTATTTTATGTTATTTATAGCCGTCTGGCAGTTTTGTATCAAATTTGGCACTGCATCACGAAAATGTAACCATTCTTTATTGAGAAAAAATCAGATTGTAGGTGCAATAACTTTCAAAACAAAAGTATCAAACCCTCTTTAGAAGGGCCAGATTTAGAAGTGTGGAGGCCTCAACGCAACGTGGAGGCCCCCTGGCCCCAAATTATTTACCAAATAAAATGAAAAAAAAAGTTGAGTCGAGTTTTCCAATAAATAATTTATTGTGAAATCAAGTAGATTCTCTTAGTATCTAAAAACCTTACATTAATTATAATCGGAGGCAAGAATTACCTGAAATTAAATTTTATTGTTGATGGACGGAACCTCCCGAGCTTTTTTCGCCGAAAAATAGAAAAATTGCAAGTGCTTATGAGCCATTTCAGATTTTGATATTTTACTGATTGGCTGATTGGAGTGAACAAATATGGATAAATTATTTCTGTTAATATTCAACAATAATATAATCATGTAAGTACAGCGTACTGTAGGTAAAGGTAACACAGCGAAAAAAGGAATATTAAAGGAAAGATGTTTACTAGTGTCAATTTGTCGGAATTTGAAAGATTTTTTTGCCGAAGTTTCTATTGTGGGGGCCCTCCGTTTGTGGAGGCCCTGAGTGCTTGCCCTGTTTGCCCTCCCCTAAATCTAGCCCTAGGTATTTCCAAATATAAATGTTTGAATGCCACAGTTTTTCGAAAAATGCAAACTTATCTTGGACGAACTATACCTACATACAAGCTATAGATAAAATATTGAACTTATCTAAAGTTTTTCCAAGGCTTAGGACGGCAACAGCAGTCGGGTTTGGCCATTGGTATTCCGAATTCCGTTAACCGATCCGGCGACTCGAAGGCGTCGAAACCATACAACACAGCAGTGCTGTCCAGCTGTCCTGTCCCCACAGAATACAGTAAAAGGGCGATCATGCGCCGTTTGTATGGGAGCCGATATCGCCGATTTTACATTTCCACTATTATATTTAAAATATCACTAAATATGAGGATTCTAAGAAAAAGGAAGAAAGAATTATGTTAAAAAAAATTTCTATGTTTTATCTTGTCGCTTAACTTGTTCGGAAAGTAATTCATGCGCTGCTGAAAGGCATTTTTCACTTTACGACTCCCGAAAAAACTTTTGAATTTGTATGGAGAAATGGAGCATGTATGGACATAATATATGCTCATGTATTTTGACGACACTTTTCCGGCCACATGGCCGTTCAAACACATTCCAAACGTGTGTGTGCTACCGGCCTAAACGAGTGGACGTGGAATATCGAAAAAATCTTACATTTCCGAAAAAAAAGTCCTAGAAGTAGAAAAAGTTTGGTACACATCCAAAGACAATCATCTATGTTAGTTAAATTACAAATGTGTGTACAAGTCTGCTAACCTACACATTAATAACTTCTTAGGTTTAAATGTGTGGGTCAAAGTATGAATGTGTGGGTCAATTCTATCTGGTATACAAACCTCATGGTCGGCCCCCAGTATTTTTGATTCGGGGTGTTTTTTTATTTAATTAGTACACCATTCAATGCTGCTCCCCAATAACTAATAAAATTACAATCAAGCCAAGAGCTAATGTGGCTAATGAGCAATTTAGCTTTGACTTATTTTTAGGAATAAATACTTAATATGTAATTTAATATTGCTAAGAATGTGTCCATCGGCACTGCTCTTATTAAGAAAAATAAAAATTTTGTAATCTTCAGTTATATGCTTTCATTGGATACTTTAACTTCTTTATTTTTTATCATGTTATTAAAAAATATATGAATCATGCAAAGTGATCACTTATTTGAAGTGCATAAATATTGGGGACGAATTATGCAAAAGCGTTAGCTGCTTGGCTCAAGACGCTTGGACTTAATTAGGTGCCTAAGTAATTACCCCGGAAAAAGCGTGCCATTACAAAATTTACTCCCAGATAACACGTGACACAAATTCAGTATCGCTCACAGTTCATAGAACTTAAATTACTTTAAGTAGGTACGTGCTTGTTTACACACTTCACTAGTAGGGAGGTGTGAGCCAATCAGTCATCGGATAGAGACCGGATTATATGCAATAAGTGTATGTATATTATACGACTAGGTATATTTTTAAGGATTCCGAAAGCGCTAAGGGTCGACGACATCGTAAAGGTCGTAAGAAGCACCTGGACAAGAGATGCGCAGAACAGAGGAGGACATCGTAAAGGTTGCAAGAAACACCTGGGCGAAAGACGCACAAGACAGAGGAGGCTGGCAGAAAATGAAGGAGGACTTTACCCAGCAGTGGATGATACCAGGCTGAGATGATGATGATGAGGTATATTTTAGGTAAGCAAAGTATTGATTTCTAACAGGATAGTAGATATTGTGTAGTTTTTCTTAGCTACATAAAGAATTGATTGAAGAAAAGCGAGGAAGAGGAAGACCAAGAAAGTTAGAGGTAGATCAAAGAAGAGATGGATCGGACTATGCCAAAGACAATAATATGAGTAAGAAAGTGAACACCGAGATGACGAATGATAAGTAGAAGATATGAAAACTGTTGTGGCGACCCACTTAGCTAGAGAAAAATTGCAGCCAAAAATTGCCACCACTTTCAAAGTGTCTTTGAAAATTTTGTAATTTATCTTATACCTTTAAACGAGAAAATCTTGTATATATATATATATTTAGGATCTCGGAAACTGCACCAACGATTTTCACGAAATTTAGTATACAGGGGTTTTCGGGGGCGATAAATTGATCTAGCTAGGATTCATTTTAAGAAAATGATTATTTCTTTCAGAGTTCAATAATTAAACATCAACTGAATATGTGACTGCTCCTGCCATCTATTGACGATTGTGAGCAACTAACTGCAAGCAAGTCCAGCAGATGGCGCTGTTCAGTAAGAATAAACCAGTAAAGATGATAATATGACTCTTATGATTTCTTAAAAATACAAATTAACGAAAAAAATTCCGAGCGAAGCTCGGTTTCCAACTAGTGCTTAATAATAATAGAAAGGAATCTAACTTGCATATAATCTAAGTATTTTAATGTATTAAGTTGAATACGCGGTGCCGTCTCTAGTCATTAAGTTATCACCTCGAAGATGCGTGTCTCAGAGAAATGCACCCAGGTCACAGAATATAGCCGTAGTTGGTACCAGCCTTATCGGTAGCCATTGTCCGTAAGTGACCGTAATCAATAGCATTCTTGAACTTAGAAGTAAACATAACAGACTCTATCTTGGTGTTAAATATCTGGTATATGAATGTATAAGAGGGAGCGAACTTAGCTTTTACCCACTTTTTTAAACTGGAAATTGAGGGGAAATTTGAAATAATAGAAAACTATTATAGAAGCCTGTCCCGGCTTCGCACGGGTGGAAATTAGTTTTTTTAAACACATAAATATAGCCTAATGTTACTCAGGGTGAATGTAGCTTTTCAATGGTGAAAGAATTTTTGAAATCGGCACAGAAAAATACAAATGTTTCCTCTTTATAATATTAGACATTAGTGTAGATGGATAGATGTACCTATTAGAAACCATTATGATTGGTTTTCTGAAAACAAAATGAATTATTGCGTCAATCGATGGTTGTTGCATAACTCTTGATCTATAGATACTCACGATCCAGAGGTCTACTTACAACCGCAAACAAAACATTATAATTTGGAACGGTAGAAGCGATGCAATCGCACGCCGGATGCACTGTCCGGCCTCAATCACTTGGACTCGATAAAACCCGAGAATAAATCACCCAGACTTGTGGAGCTTTTTCTTAAGTACTGTTAAGAGGTTTAGTTTCTGACCTATTCACTCTCACTCAGTAAATTATTAATTACTTAGTACATCTGTAGGACGCAGCTTATCATCTACCAGCATTAACCCTGTTTGAAAACCACGGATTCGTAACAGAGGCAAGGGGTACTGAATTATCAACGACTGATTAATCATCAAATATTTTCAATTAATTTAAATGTTACTTTAGTAGTTGCATCATACGCATTATATCCAATTGGTTGTCGTAAGTGAAGCTAAATGTGTGACTCTACAATAATACTTGCGTAAAAGTTATCTGATAGTGTTGAGAGAAAGAGAGTAGGTAATTTCAATTTATACATTTTTGTACCATCACATTATTTGAATCGAGCCGTTCCATCGTGTGCAAACAAACCTCTCTCTGTGATATTCATTTCAGAAATTCTAGAACTATTCCTGACGGCAATAGAAATAACAGTATCTAATTGATAAACCGCAACGTATAGCTTTCTATTTATAAGTTAGAAGTTACGGTCTCGCCCAGAGCTAGGACTTGCCCGAAGTCTTGCATTGTTTCCTCAACAAATTACGACTCGAGAGTTCAGACGCCGCGCAGTGAGATTCCTTTTCAAATACTATACTTACAAGGTGTCCCAGAATACTGATCCAGGTTCATGCTATTTTAGAACCAGCATTTTTATTAAAATATAAGCTGTGTGAGTTAGCATTATAACGCTTTCAATTGTTTTATAATCCTCCATTGAAGGTGCTTATTTTAATTATAATCAAGCTTAGACCAACAGAGACTGAATTTATGGCTTCAAATTCAATTAATCCCAACGTCTTTCATGTCTCTCATAATACGGTTTATACATACATATTTAGGTTCAGTTTGGGGCCTTGCACATCTGCTAAACGTTCTGCGGTGGCGATCAGTGAAACAGTGTCAAATATCGCTGTTAAATTTACATTGCTTCACTGATCGCCACCTCAGAGCGCTTAGATGTGCACAAGGCTCTAAGTACAAACAAAATATTCGAAAATATCATATTAGGTACTTTTTTCTATAAAAGCAAACAAAACCATCATTATAGTCAATTTCTGACGTTTCCAATCGGAAACATTTTAGGTTTTTTGTTTTTATTATTTATTATAGATAGCTAAGCATTTGGCTGCTCACTTTGCATCACACCTGATGATAAGTGAGGATGCAACCTAAGATGGATCATCCTTGCCATAATCCAACTGTTCACTCTTGTCTTGAAAATTCCTAAATTATAGCGTTCCCGAAATACTGACGCCGGTAGAGAGTTCCATTCTTTGGCAGTTCGTCTAAGTACCTACTATAAAAGTGGATACAAAACGCAGAATATTTGAAATAGCCCTGCAAAACACCCTGTACTATCGTGAGCTAATCGCAGACGTCGATCTCTAGAGGCTGCGGTGTCTCCGCAGAATTCGATTTACCGATCGCACAAGGCAGTCCGTTGTAGGGTTCCGCCTCTTTACCGAAGGCACAGATGTTGTTACACTCAGTATGAGCTGGGCTAGGGCTATCGGCACGCGATATCGCTGCCCCCGCTGGCTGCTAACGAACTCGCTTGCAGTTATAAAACCTTATTGACGTTTCTATCACTACAATACGAGCGCTACATTGCTGGCAAGATACATGCTTCTTTTTTTTATCCGATTCATAAAACGAGCGTGAAACCTAAGAAACTGTTTATAGTCTACTAGCTACTAACCAAAGAGGTCGTCTATCTCGACAAAATACAAAAGCTCGAATATAGCCAAAGAGGTCGTCTATCTCATCAAAGTACAAAAGCGCGGATATTTATATTTTTTTCACCACTGAATGTGTCAACCCTAAGATCGAGTTCGCAAATTAGTAGAAGATTGAACACAAGAGGTGTTGGGTTACGAACTTACGAACGCCTGACCCGTCTCGAGAGGAACAAGCCGCCACCGCTAGGTTATCTCGAAATCCATACGTTATTATAACACGAACATCTTGAGCATAGACCCAATTAGCACAAGCTCTGTCTGGCTCTATTTCTGGCTCTAGTTTTGAGTCTGTGTGAGGTTGACTAAATAAATTCTACGTCGAAACGTCACACACACACACTGGTGAGCACTCACACAGACTCAAAACCAGAGCCAGAGTCAGAGCCAGACATAGCTTGTGGTAGGCCTACAGCTCTTTAAAGTAGTATAAGGCCATTATAAAAGAAGTCTGGAGAGTTCTTACCACCACCATGTCTACGGCACATAATATAGGTACCTAAAGACATCTTTCCTGAAATCTAGGTAACTTAAGTATTTCGACGCGTGCAATTTACACACTGCCAAGCAAGAAAATGTCTTCCGAACGCATAAAAAAATGTGTTGCTAATAGAATGTTAGTTATTATAGATTATTATTTTTATAAAGAGTAAATATATTTTTTCAAATATTTATTTTTTTGTTTTTTTTTAATCAGTACTGGGTGCACTGGCCCTGGTAATTAGGCTTTAATGCGGGTGCTTTATTGGAAAACTCAATAACAATAATTTCAAATTATCTACGGTACAGATTCTACACAAAATACTATAAATCACGATTGCTGCGCTGAGCTGTTTCAATTGTACGTAAAATTACCTGCAATCTGGATCGAAATCAAACAAATGACCGCTACATGCATTAATCAACGCAGCTCGGTAATAAGAACATGCCCGACTATAATAAGTCCCTTTTCTTTCGCCTGATAGCAATTACGCACACTCATCTCCTGTCCATCGCCATCGACATGTATGAGTATGGTAAATTAGCAAAAAATAATCGACAGGCAAACGGTACTACGCTATAACCACGAACGTTGGCAATCTGTGTGTCTGACCGACTACGGGGTTTTTTTTATTTGCAAAAAAAATGAATGATGATAAATCTGTCTTGCCATTGGAAGCGAGTTCTTCTTCTTCTTAGTCGTTATACTTTTGACAGAATGGTCGTGGCTGGCATGATGTGACGAGGCAGTGACGAGAAATTGAAATAAATAAAAATGTTAAATGATAATTTATTTATCTGGTACTGATTTGGATCAGTTGAGCTATCTCTAGATCGTTTGTAACGGTCTGCAGATAGCTTTACTGTTTCTTGTGTATTTTGTACATTTTGTATGTATTTTATGTTTATTTGTGGTAATAAACATAGCATATTTTTTAAATATTGGTGTGAGTTCCACTCAGCATCATCTAGTTAGCACCAAACTAAGCAAAGCTTTGTGCTTTTTGATAATAGCTCATTCTACAATCTCGATATTTCAAGATTGATATCGCTGAAGGCTTTACACAAACAAAGTCGCGGGTATAGCTATATAAATAAGCTGGCTCGCGATACAAGCCTCGGAAGCCCTTTGGAGATGCCGCTGACCACAATGGTCACAGATGACTCCATAGTTACTATAGGCCCATTGTAAGCGCACGCATTTTTCAGTAAAGATAATCTTTGCCAAGATAATGTCGGGATGTTGGTTAGCTCATTATTTTACCGAAGCGTCGAGCTATTGCTACAAAGCTTTATTTTGCAACGAAATTTCCACTTATTCTTATCATGTCACTGGTTCTTTAAAACCAGTGTGGTAAAAGGATTTTAAGTTAATTATTATAATAATTATATTATTATTAATTATATATTATAATAATTAAGATAATTATTTACATTTTATATTTTTTATTGTTATTTTGTAAGAACTGACGAGAAACTAACGCCACATAGCAATTCTATTTATTAGCTTTAGTCATAAATAAATAATTTCCATTTCATTTCATTAAGTGTGCCTCAGAGAGACATTTCCACTAACGTGCAAGTAAAAGAAAAAAGTACTAACAATTAATATAATTAAAAGTAATGTAAATGCAAGATTGAGGTGGATTTGCAGGTAAATAATCAGTAAATTAAGTTTAATTAAGGTACCTACCACCTTCTGGATATTGTATTCAGAAACGACATCTACATAGACTGCTCTACCACAGATAAGATAATACTATACTAGTAGTTCTACTAACCACGAGGTACCTATTTCTTTTTATTTAATGTCTATATCGAATTCGGATGTGTATCTCACCACTTTTGCTGTAGGGGTTTTTTTCAAGTCCTTAACAGGTCATAAAAGGTCAGCGGCCTTGCCACATGAACTGCGAAGTATCTCTCCAACAGGCCACCATTGTATGATAAAGCAGCATGTTGTTAAAAATAAATTGTATGAAAACTGGCCACCTACATACAAACCTACGCATAGGTAGGTACTATTTACATTTGTCTGATTGTGCTGTGATTTGTTGGCTCTATAATTTTTGGAGACTAAATGGCAGGTGAAATGTTATAAAAAGCAGCCAAGTGCGAGTCGGACTCGCCCATGAAGGGTTCCGTAGCATCAAGTAACATAATATAAAGGTTCTTGTAGTTCGTCGAAAGGTAAATTGCGGTTTACGATTTATGACGTATATAAAAAAAAACTACTGACTAGATCTCGTTCAAACCAAAAATCGTTGAAAGTTTGCATAGTAATGTACCTACATCATATATTTTATTTTATTTTATCATTCTCTTAGTTTAGAAGTTAGAGGGGGGGGGACCAACTTTTTTCCACTTTGGAAGTGTCTATCGCGCAAACTATTTAGTTTAGAAAAAAACGATCTAAGAAACCTCAACATCATTTTGAAAGACCTATTCATAGATACCCCACACGTATGGGTTTGATGAAAAAAAGTTTTTTGAATTTCAGTTCTAAGTATGGGGACCCCCAAAATTTAATGTTTTTTTTATATGTTTGTGAGAAAATCTTAATGCGGTTCACAAAATGCATTTACTTACCAAGTTTCATTAGTGTAGCTCTAATAGTTTTGGAGAAAAGTGGCTGTGACACGGACGGACAGACAGACAGACATGACGAATCTATAAGGGTTCCGTTTTTGCCATTTGGCTACGGAACCCTAAAAACACCTACGCGCATTGATACCTCATTCATTACGTTAGTTATTCGTGAACACTTTTAAATACCATGCTGGTTTTGAAATTATATTTTTGTGAATCAATCACAAAGCTTCCTTTCTCATTTCAATTAGCCTTTATTAACAACCTTATAAACTATGACATTTTAGACTATACTTAAATTAAACAATAAAGTGTACCTACCTACCTAATTAAAAAATCTTACAATCTACTTAACTAGTTTTAGTTTTATAAAATTAATAATAATTATTTTAAGCATAGCTTGGGCATCAGTAATTATTTTTAAGGGTCTTTTCAGCATAGCATTCCTTTCTCATAGTAGGTATTTTATTGCTGCGTTGGCAGTTGCAAAGCTTAAAAAGTAGACATACTCGTAGGTACACATTATGGAACGACCCACCAAAAGGCATGGCTCACTGGCTGAATGAAACAAAGGCTTACTTTGAAGTGCACAGTACAGATATCTATGTTTATTGAAACTAGCTGAATTACACCATGTTCTTCGTACGGAAAATCTGTTCAGGAAGAATAGGTTAACATCTCCCGTATGGTTCGACTCCTTTGAAAGCAAGTAATGTAAAAATAGATGATTCGTCACTTGGGTCTTTCCACATTATTTTCTTAATAACATTACAATAAAGTTGAGTACCTAATACTACATTTCTATTTTTTCAGTCTTTTAGGGACTCATTTGGCGACTACAAGACTGATTTTCATTCAAAAACTAATCCCTTCGGTAAATAAATACGACTTATTTCAAATAAATTCATACATTCATTCAAATAAGTAAATAATCAATGTAGATATTGTATAAGTACTTGCATAAAAGTACCAATTCCATAAACTATTTGTTTTTCATATTCGTGCTACGGATGTGACCAGCTGGTGCTCGTCCATCGAAAGAATTATTAATAACTTCCTTTTCAATAGAAAAAATAAGGGGCTCGATATGTTCTTGGGAAAACATCAGCAATGCTTCATCGGCGGAAGAGTTTTTATTTTTTTACGTAAACAATCGTTTCCCTCGGTTTTAGCAGAATAAAATACACGATGAAGCACAGGTAGCTGAGCACTAAACTCACAAGAATGACCTTAACAATATATGCCTTCCACCAATGATCGACGCTATTGGATGTGGAGGCCCAGAGCCCCGTGAACACAATAGTCTCAATCGTACACACTATGATCCAAGACACGTGCCACACGCGAACGTGCCGGAAACGGACCTTGAACTCCATGAGGCAGAATAAGTAAATGAAAGCGAGGAATATGTAAAAACTCCGTCGGAGCGTGCTCGCTTGTGGTACTATCAGGAACAGCAGCATCACTTGGTACTGCGAGAATAGTAAAATAATTGCCAGGAAGGGGAAATAGTTGATGAAACATGCTATGGAGAAAAGCCGCGCTATGAAAAATGCGTACCAAGCCATGTAATGAACCAGAGCGGCTGTAACGTCTTGCGGTTCAAGACCTCGCATGTACGACCGAGGTACATGCCTGGGGATGTCAGGCTCATCTACTATGACTTCGTCGCAGTATTTCCTTCTTGTTGGAGCCGAAATCCACGTGGGAAATGACTCGGCATTTTCCATCATCTTTTCTGCCCACACGGCTATCGACCCGGGCCTGGGAGCGTACATTGCAGGAGGCGGAGTAACATTAACTTTTTCAATCATGAATTCCGTATCTCGTCTGCGCGGAGCTACCTTATCTATGATCGATATCGGTCGGACGTATTCACTATCGCTATCGAAGCCAGAAGACAACAGAGAATCTTTCTTTTGTATTGAATGCAGATAATCTGAGCTCGTGTCAGAGCCGTTATCGGAGCAATGATCATAGAACGTGGATGAGTCGACGACGGTGCTTCTTGGTGAGAACTGAATCAAATCGCTGTTCATCCTGCTATGTTTATCAGATACTTGCGAGAAATTTGATTGTCGTTTCTCTTCAGTCTCAGAAATATTTGTTTCAAATATTTTTCTGCTCTCTGTAATGTTGAGGACTTTGTCCGTGATAAGGATTTCGCTTTCTTGGCTATTGTTGCTCCATGGGTAGCTTTTTCCGCATATTTTTTCTCTTTCGAACCTTCGGTAGAGAGTCGCTACGCTTGCCATTCGAAGCATTGATGCTATTATGCTTACTGATTGAACTGAAACTATAAAGAAAAACTTATGTAGACCTCGTGAGTATATAAAATGAAACGTATTAAATAAATTGTACCTATAATATTTGGTTACCTATTTCTTAGTTACAACCAATAGAGAACGTGTCGAGAAGCTATCAATGTTCCTCTATCAGAACTTGCTTATTTTACATTTGAGTGCACAGTGCACACGATTGGCTTTTTGTAATTGAGGTCAAAAGAGGTACATAAGAAAGTACATTACACTATCAGTGGTTTTGCTGCCGTTTACTTACCTTTATCGTACGTAGAATGCGAAAGCCTTGACATCAAATCCAGGATGTTAATAATAGCGAGCGGCGCGCAATGGATGAACGCTTGCAGGAAGAGGTAGAGCTCCGTTGGAGACGGACTTCTGGCCTCGTCGAGGGCCTCGCGGATTCTTTCGTCATCTTCGGCTCGGGAGGCATACACTGCTTCTATCCACCAGAATATTTGGGAGCAATATCTACGAAAAGAATGAGTGCAGATTAAAGAGTAGAAAAGAAAAAAAAAACAGTCTCGTCATTCGTCAGAAAAAGGCCAGCTGAATGAAACGCAACTCGGGCTGTAATGCCGGCTCTTGTAAGGCCTGAATTTTGTAGGCTATAAGAGCTTCGGGTACCTACCTACCTAATTGGTCGACTGGTCTCTCGGATGCTTGATCCAATCAGCCCAAGCAACTTGGTATGGAGATATAAAATGTAGTGAGGATCTGACCTGCCAACAGCAACAATGGGAAAGAAAACTGCATTCACAAACTGCATCGCAATCCACCGTACGTCCTTTTTCTCCATGTTAACCGTATAGGCCGTGATCTCTGTCTGCAAGCCAGGGGGCGGAGACGCGAGAGTGAAGACCAAAGAGAGGATGGCGGGAACGGTCATCAGAATTAAGCAGAACGCTGCTAATCTGTCGAGAAAAGCGAAGTCAGTGGAAGTAAATTATTCGGCAGGTGTGACTTGGTCTAGCTAGACTCTAGACTGAACCATTTGTGCCAAGATGGCCAAAGGCACAATAAGCAATGAAGGCACAAGGCAGCGTTATATTTACATATGTACCTAACTATAACGCTGCTTGTAAGTAGTAAAGCAGATAGATAGTTCCTTATTGATGAATATGGACAGTGCAACTCTAGGCTGATGTCACAAGAATGGGCACCATGCCATATACCTAGTTGGATTAAATTGTCTAAGAGTTGGATAGATCGGGCAGGTAGGTAAGTTGCGCATTTCGATTGTCGATTGATCGTTTTTTTTCAACTTGCGCATTTCTGATCAAAGTCTGCAGTAGGTACTTTAGTAGGTACTTGTTTCTTGCAAGTAGATAATTGTAGCAATTTGCACCTCTGCATCCAGTTATCGGTATCGTGTACCTATAATTTATTGTCAGAGCAGAGGACATTAGCAGTTTTTGGGACGAACCATATTAAGTAGGTGGCTGTACCTAAGTACGTGTACCTGCTTCACTCACCCATCATCACCATTCCGCAAGTGCTCGAACACCAATGCAAAATCATAGCATATTAGTGTCAGGTAAACAAGCAGCCCGCCGCAAGATGGAAGCACTCGATGCAGCAGCAATGCCTTCCATGCAGGGAGCTTCAAGCCCATCAGTTCACCAGACACATCCCGAACCAGGTCACAAGTAACCATTGTTACTTATTACTTGTCTATAGGTACTATCACATCACAGTACAACACAAGTAGAATTTTAATGCGGTGAGTACCTACTATTGAAACGGTTTTTAGGAGTCGAAAGAAGATTTAAAAAAGGAATTTAGCTCTAAGTTTGAAGTTCGTTTTTTCCAGAGTGGAACAGCGTTTTGTTTTGTTAAATGAATACAGAAAGCAGTGAATGATATTTTGCTAGCGACGCCCATTGATAAAGATAAGATAAAGTGTTGACTCAATTTACACTAGCTAGAATAAATTGTAGGATAATGTAGATAGCGGCAGGTGAACGTGAACGTTAGCTAATCTCTAGAAAGAACACAGCCACAGTCAGTAAGCAGTAGGTATTTACCTACCAACCACTAACCGTGATATTTGCCAGGAATTTTTGGAAAATGATGGACTTAGATGCTTAGCTGGTTGAAGTTAAACTATGATTTCAGATATAGTATACCTACCAGCCTACGTACCTAAAATTGTGGTGTTTTTTACTCGATTTTTTTCAAGTTTGCGAATCAAACTCTTCGATCGTTCGACCATCAGGGTGGGAGAAATGACCAGAGGTGGGAAGTGTGGGTAAGAATTGAACAGCCGTTCTTTTTTAACTCACGTAGGACATCACTAGGTGACAGTTGTGACAGTACAATCAATGTCACTTTGACGTATTTTACAATCTATCAATCAGTTGTTTTATTTACAATATTTTTTTTCGGCGCTCTTATATTTACGCAATAATCACCACGGCATGTTTATCAAAACTTTTTTTTAATTTTTAATTTGAACTTTCTGGGTTAAAGTTTTCTGTAATATTCCACTATCTTTCTTCATCTTCTTTCTTTATTCTTTCTTTGTAAGCTTAATTACGTTAAATCTTACTGCATTCATATAGCATCGATTTTTAATTAAAGCTTTCATCATTTTATAATAATAAGTTGATGATACACACTAGCAAACATTTAGCAAACATTTTTTTTAAGGAAGTCAAATCTTCTCCTGCCTTGGCTTCTAACCGAATGCAACTAGAATGTAAAAAAAAAGCGGTGTTTCTCACGACATGGATTATAGGATAGTTAGTATGGGATAAGGTTCGGGATAGGGTGATGATGATGTTAGATTTCGTGAATCTAAGATATTTCCGAATTACAGATACGCTAGTAGTTACTATGACACGGGATGCTTGCTACTAACTATTATCTATTCTGTGACGGTTCACAGAATAGATAATAGTTAGTAGCAAGCATCCCAAGGCGTTTTTCGTGACTGTAGATTTGTAGATTTTATGAACTAGCGGCCGCCCGCGGCAGGCTTTGCCCGCGTAGTAGTGGTTAGGGATGTCGGAAATGCAATAAAGTATCGATATATATCGTATCGATGTTTTTTGAAAATATCGATATCGATATTGATATTTTTATTTAAAAATATCGATATATCGATATATCGGTATGATTTGACTTGACAGAGAATATTCGTGCTGTTGAAATTGAAATTGACTAACAGAGTTGCCAACTTAAAAACCAAACTATAAAACAGCAAATCAAGTCGACCAAAAACAAAAAATACTTAAAATATAATTTGTTAAAAGATGTTAGTATAAAAAAAGTATTTTCTTTTTGGGATTTTTTAATCTTAAAACTTATAAATGTTTATTGGTCTGAAAAAAATATCGGTTTTTATAAGAATTTTATATCGATACATCGATATATCAAACTATTAAATATCGCTCAAAAATATCGATATATTGAAAAAATAATATCGATATATCGATGTATCGATATTTTTTCAACAAGCCTAGTAGTGGTCATTGCTATGCTAACATCCATCCTGTGGAATGTTTGTTTTATTTACCTGCATGATTTTGTAGATCTATTGCATTTAGTTAGGTATTATGAGTAAGGTGGGCACTGATGCCAACGAGCTTACCTGATGGTGGATTCAGAAGCTGAATATGTTTAAAATGATTACCAGCTCTTAGGTAGGTAGGAGTTCTGTGTGTAAAATGGGACTTCTCAGCAAATAGGTAGATAGACTTGGCTACCTACATAGAGGTACCTTTTCATCATCATCATTAGGCCTACCTTATTAGGTACCTATTATGAATAAGGTAGACAAGGCACTGATGCCAACGAGCTCCGGCAAATTCATCATCCACACTCAATGTGCGGGCTGGTTTCCGCAAGGCCTCTAGTGGGCCCTTATTGCGTGGCGCTTGACACGAACGAGTTGCTCGGACTTTTGTAGGTTCTACAACACGCCGCCCGGTTTCCTCACGATGTTTTACTGGCACATACATTTTTCTACAGAAAAACTCATTGGTACACGACTGGATTTGAACCCACGACCTAAGGATCGGAAGGCGGGTCCGCTACCACTAGACCACCAATGCTCTCTGCCAACAAGCTTACCTGATGGTGGATTCAGAGGAGCGTGTAATCATAATACTTAATCATATGTATGTGTAGGTAGGCGTTCTGTGTGATAATGGGACTTCTCAGCAAATAGGTATGTACTTATAGGTACTTAGGTAGGTAACTTTATCATCATCATTCTTCTTCTTCTTCTTCCTGCCCTTATCCCACTTTATGTGGGGTCGGCACAACATGTCTTCTTCCTCCATTTCCTTTCATCATCATCATTATTATACAGATTTGTATTTTTGTAACGAATAAACTCAAAAACTACTGGACTGATAAGTTCTTTGATGAATTATCCCCGAGTAACATAGTTACATTATATCTAGTTCGAGCAAATGAAACCTACAGGAAATGAGTCTCTTTCACCAATAACTCTGCATCTGTAGTTCAGTAACTACTGAGTAGTTCGACAGTTGGTATAAATGAAATGAAATGAAATATATTTATTTGCAAGAAGTATGGTACAATTATGAGATCATAGGGTATGTAAAAAAGTGGCTCACATACTTCATCAGCAACCAATATACAAAATTCAAACAAAAAGTAGAAAATATAAGTTAAATTAAAATAAATCAGTGTGAGAATAATAACAATAATCAATTCAGAATAATAATTCTTAAACAAAATATTAAATAATTTAAATTAAATCTTTAACGCTATAAAAACATTTATACAACATTGTAGATATCTTTAGTAGGTAGTTACTCCATCACACACATATAGCTAGTTTCTTCATTCACAATCTGACCTATCACACTTTTGGCAGGGTTATAAACACACATCACACACCCACTAAAGTCGGGTCTACCACCTTCTAGCGCTAAGTTTGACACACATCTTCAGCCCACTGAAGATGAAAGCCCACGAGGTGTCTGGCATGCGGCAGAGGTGATGACTGCCCAGAGGCTCATTAGTGATGGATGACTGCCCAGTTCTAACTATGCGTAGGAGTTGCCTATGAGCGGTTGGTTCCCATCCCAACGCTGCTGGAGGCATTGGAGTCGTCTGTGCTGTAGGAAATGGTAAATACTCTTCAGATGATAATAATAAGACAGATGATTAATTACCGATGCTGTTGCAGCCATCGCATTTCTGTTTTATTTAATATTCCGGTGAATTTTATTTCGTAAATATTAGCTCGTATCTCGAAATAGCCTAGCAAGAATTATAGAACAGTAGCAAGCAGAAGCAAGCATGACATTGACCTCTTGATATTTGACAGTTTGAGATGTCAGTTTTGACAGTTGAAATATAAGATTTACGCACACAAATGTAGATATACATACGTATACGCACACATACACCATAGAAATCTGCTTCTTCTTTTTTCGTGAAAATAAGATCGGCCATTTTTTTTTATTCGAAAGAAAAACGGCGCTCTTATATTTACGCAATATTCACCACGACATGTTTATCAAAACTTTTTTTTAATTTTAATTTGAGCTTTCTGGCATAAAGTTTTTTGTAATATTCCACTATCTTTCTTCATCTTCTTTCTTTATTCTTTCTCTGTAAGCTTATTTAAGTGAAATCTTACTGCATTCATCTATCATCGATTTTTAATTAAAGCTTTCATCATTTTTTAATAATAAGTTGATGATACACACTAGCAAACATTTAGCAAACATTTTTTTTAAGGAAGTCATACTTCTCCTGCCTTGGCTTTTACCGAATGCAACTAGAATGTAAAAAAAAAAAGCGGTGTTTCTCACGACATGGAATAAAGGATAGTTAGTATGGGATAAGGTTCGGGATAGGGTGATGATGATGTTAGATTTCGTGAATCTAAGATATTTCCGAATTACAGATACGCTAGTAGTTACTATGACACGGGGTGCTTGCTACTAACTATTATCTATTCTGTGACGGTTCACACTTCACAGAATAGATAATAGTTAGTAGCAAGCATCCCAAGGCGTTTTTCGTGACTGTAGATTTTATGAACTAGCGGCCGCCCGCGGCAGGCTTTGCCCGCGTAGTAGGTCATTGCTAACATCCATCCTGTGGAATGTTTGTTTTATTTACCTACATGATTTTGTAGATCTACTGCATTTAGTTAGGTATTATGAGTAAGGTGGGCACTGATGCCAACGAGCTTACCTGATGGTGGATTCAGAAGCTGAATACCTATGTTTAAAATGATTACCAGCTCTTAGGTAGGTAGGAATTCTGTGTGTAAAATGGGACTTCTCAGCAAATAGGTAGATAGACTTGTCTACCTACATAGAGGTACCTTTTCATCATCATCATCATCATTAGGCCTACCTTATTTAGGTACCTACCTATTATGAATAAGGTAGACAAGGCACTGATGCCAACGAGCTCCGGCAAATTCATCATCCACACTTGATGTGCGGGCTGGTTTCCGCAAGGCCTCTAGTGGGCCCTTATTGCGTGGCGCTTGACACGAACGAGTTGCTCGAACTTTTGTAGGTTCTACAACACGCCGGTTTCCTCACGATGTTTTACTGGCATAGTGCACATACATTTTTCTACAGAAAAACTCATTGGTACACGACTGGATTTGAACCCACGACTAAGGATCGGAAGGCGGGTCCGCTACCACTAGACCACCAGTGCTCTCTGCCAACGAGCTTACCTGATGGTGGATTCAGAGGAGCGTGTAATCATAATACTTAATCATATTATGTATGTATAGGTAGGCGTTCTGTGTGATAATGGGACTTCTCAGCAAATAGGTAGGTATGTACTTATAGGTACTTAGGTAGGTATTATTGTCATCATCATTATTATACAGATTTGTATTTTTTAACGAATAAACTCAAAAACTACTGGACTGATAAATTTCTTTCGCCTCTTTAATGCTGAATTATCCCCGAGTAGCATAGTTACATTATATCTAGTTCGAGCAAATGAAACCTACAGGAAATGAGTCTCTTTCACCAATAACTCTGCATCTGTAGTTTTACTGAGTAGTTCGACAGTTGGTACAAATAAAATGAAATGAAATATATTTATTTGCAAGAAGTATGGTACAATTATAAGATCATAGGGTGTGTAAAAAAATGGCTCACATACTTCATCGGCGACCAATATACAAAATTCAAACAAAAAGTAGAAAATATAAGTTAAATTAAAATAAATCAGTGTGAGAATAATAACAATAATCAATTCAGAATAATAATTCTTAAAGAAAATATAAAATAATTTAAATGAAATCTTCAACGCTATAAAAACATTCATACAACATTGTAGATATCTTTAGTAGGTAGTTACTCCATCACACACATATAGCAAGTTTCTTCATTCACAATCTGACCTATCACACTTTTGGCAGGGTTATAAACACACATCACACACCCACTAAAGTCGGGTCTACCACCTTCTAGCGCTAAGTTTGACACACATCTTCAGCCCACTGAAGATGAAAGCCCACGAGGTGTCTGGCATGCGGCAGAGGTGTCCAGCCCTGAAGAATTAAATGTTCTTCTCATTATTGATGACTGCCCAGTTGTAACTATGCGTAGGAGTTGAATAAGAGCGGTTGGTTCCCAACGCTGCTGGAGGTATTGGAGTCGTCTGTGCTGTAGGAAATGGTAAATACTCTTCAGATGATAATAATAAGACAGATGATTAATTACCGATGCTGTTGCAGCCATCGCATTTCTGTCTTATTTAATATTCCGGTGGATTTTATTTCGTAAATATTAGCTCGTATCTCGAAATAGCCTAGCAAGAAATATAGAACAGTAGCAAGCAGAAGCAAGCATGACATTGACCTCTTGATATTTGACAGTTTGAGATGTCAGTTTTGACAGTTTAAATATAAGATTTACGCACACAAATGTAGTTAGACATACGTATACGCACACATACACCATAGAAATCTGCTTCTTCTTTTTTCGTGAAAATAAGATCGGCCAAAGAAAAATCTGATGCTGGGAGGATATTTTAAAAATTGTTTGTATACAATACACCATCATAACTAAACCATGTTCAGGAATTGTGCATTTCGCGTGCTGCACGCACTGCAAAAGGGAACGAATTTACCTTACGTTGCCATCACGAATACCACCAGACAAATACATTGCGGAATCTGTTTGAGTAACCCAAGACATACACCCAAAGCAAAGAGTGATACATCCCCGGCCTTAGCCAGCAAGTACCAAGTCATAACAGATACCAATTCGCCAATTATTGAGAATACAGCTGAGGAGATTCATTCCAAGGAAAAATACACAGTACTAAGTGATGAATTCGATGATATCAATTTAGAACGTAAGAAGTCTTAATATTTGCATAGTTTTTTGAGTTGGCCAAGAATCCATCCATCAATTTCTGGGTGAGTTCTGACATGAGTCAAAGAAATTTGCTTTCCGAAGGCTAACATTGTTCATCTATTTACAGGTGGCAAAACAGGAGTGTTTGAAATAGAGGATTTGGTAGAACTACTTCAACGAGAAAACTCCAAAGATATTTTTGTTGTATCCGTTCCTGAAAACATAAGATATGTTAACTATATTTGCATAGTAACAGCAAGAAGCAAAAGACATATCCTTGCTTTATCCGAGTTTGTAAGAAAGGTTTATAAGATGAAATGCTATAAAACTGACCTTATACCAAAAATAGAGGGAAAGGATTGTGATGAGTGGATGGCATTAGATCTAGGTAAATAAATTGTACTGATATGTTTGATTGGGGCAAAACACTACTAGGCTTCCTAATTTGACTAGAGAGAATACTAGTTTGTTCAGACTAGAGAGATGCTGTTCCTCTATAGTCAACTAAGCACTGATGGAACTAGCATATGACCCCTGATGTTAAGAGGTAACCATTATAATGCAAAACATTCCCTGCCATGCACTTCCCTTTGTCCATCAACTTGAGGGGGTTCAGACTCATCTGTCAATAATTTCACTGGACCCACACACACCCTGCAAACTGAAACACAGCAATGCTCCTTCATAGCAGAAATAGGTGGTAGTACTGTTATTTTAATGTCTAAAATAATGTGTGGTTATTAGATTATTTGCTGATTAATGTAACACTTTGTTTCAGGTAACATAGCACTGCACGTTTTCTCAGAAAAAGTTAGATTGCAGTATGATTTAGAAACTTTGTGGTCAGTTGGACCTGAATTTGATGATAAAATCAACAAGAAAAGTGACTTTGATGTTTTCGAAAACTATAGTGCTTACTTGAAGGACCTAAAACCCTTAGAATAAATTGTGCCTTTTTTGTATTATTAGGGGAGAATAAATATAAATCAGAAAATGTTTCCTTTTTTAATTAAATTTATTAATATTGCCAAGTTTTAGTTTATGTGGTAAAGTTAAAAAATCCATAGTAAAGTCTCATATAAAATGTTTATTTTGCTTAATTATAATAGTAAAGATACATAGTAGTAAGGATTGTATAATTTCAATCACCTTTCACAACTTGATTATATTGTGAAAATGATTTCAACTTTCACACTATTGCTTAAAATAATAATAATACAATTAATTTCTCAATGAATAATCACTACTATTGCTAGAACGTCAGAATATAAAAAAAAATTGAATAAACAAAATAACAATTTGGCATAATATAAAATAACTAATAGCTCAGAATTTAAATGCAATAATGACAATGTAAAATAATAAGTAAACTGACTAAATACATTCGTACCACAATCACAAGATTCTTATTTCAGTCAAAATGCAATTGTACATTCTAAATACTAAGTAGCATAGTTTTGGAAGCAACCTAATATTAGTGCAGCTAATGGATTAAAACTAGGGTTAAATAAAATAAAAAGATGGAAGCCAATTACTATACAAATTACAATTAGCACTGGGTATATTAAAAACAAAATTGGACCACATAGGTACAAGTCTTTCATTTTTAGTAACTAAAAATATGTCTGCTAATTAAAATAGATCCCCAATTGTAAATATTTGTGCACATACAAATTACACCTAGGATTCATCCTATTGTTTGACTTGCTTTACAATCTAGGCACGATCTTAGATACCATAGTTTCAGTAAAATATGCCATCCAAGGCTGAATCATTGTTCTTCAATGATAAAATTGCAAATTATCACACAATTAAATTAATCTCTCTTGACCTGGTGCAAAGACTTTCTAAATACAATACATTCTTAAAAATACACAAATACTCTTATTTGCGAGTTTTGGATCAGAATTTTGGCTTATGACTAAATTTAAGACAGTATGGCTACACTTCTCCTCACACCAGCACCAGAATTGACATTGTCTAAGCTTGACCATTTCTTTATTCCATTTTTAACAACCTCAGCGGTAATTTTATCTTCCATTACTCTCGACATCGCTTCAAGCTTCTGTGCCCTCTCTTTGCTGAGAGGTTCACTTGGAAATGCTAGGTCATTGGCTTCAGCGAGGGTCCTGAGGTCAAAGTAATATTTTGCATACACACTTGATGGTACATTTATGTTGAACTGAAGCATTTCTAAGAATTGTCTTTCAAGCTCGTTCATATCTTCAACAGTTATATCTTTCAAGATTTGACAGTAATCTACATTCCATACTGCTTGGTCATCCCAAACCTTGCTGGCCAGTAGGATTGCTCCTAAAACTATTCTTTTCCAGTTTGATGGTGCAATGTCCAGCTCAGCACAGATAAGAAGACGTTCCAAGTACACCAGTGTAATGATAGCACATTCCGCTGTCAATTGAGCAGCATTGAACAATGTCCTCACAAACTTGTAGATCTGTTTGTGCTCGGGATTGTATCTATCGTAATCTTCATTCACTCTATCTTTACTCAGAGGATGGAGTTTTTCATCAAATATGTCTAATTTTCGCTCTGAAGTTCTATTCTCAATATGGTAATAGATGGCCAGAGCTACACACTTGACTGTGTTTTTCAGGTTAGGCTGAGATACAGTACTATCATCTAAATAAATAGTAGAGCAGGAACTACTTTTCTTGAGCTTGTTTTCGGCGATTTGGTGTTGACTACGCTTCCTAGTCATCCCATTTTCAATTGAAGCCTTTGATCTTTCCATAAATATGGTCCCTGCGATGGGGTCCTGTGAGGGGTCATCAATGTCTCCATCGTCAGGTTCTCTCTCGCTGATGTGTTGGATATTATTGGAGCTCACTTCTCCCTCATTCCCGAGGTAGTCCTCTAGTTTCACTATGTCCTTCCGGATCGGCGATGGGCTGCGGTGACAACAGCAACTATTTTGGTTCCCCATTATAACAGTACATGTAAAAGCACTAGAGGTTGCCTTTTATCATTCTTCAAACACCGCTACTAGTTTAGATGTACGTAAATAGGGCGCCGATGTACAAGAATGACTTACATGGCCCATAGCATCTGAAACAAAAGGAACGCTATGAATATTCTATTGTGAAACGACTCAATTCATTTTCTACGGGTGGCAGGTTCTGATTGTAAAGTATGGAAATGAGGTATACTTACACCGTAACCTAGTCGGCTTTCAGAAATATTACACATTTTGTCGACAAAATGTAGTACAAGCTTGCGCAAATATCATTTTTTGACATTTCGTTACATGAATGGTGAATGAATGATCGAGTTTGACTGGTTGATTCAAGGAATTTATTACTCTCTACGAGAGGGTTGATTGTCTGTCAGTCCGACAGGCAGACAGATAATAAATCAATGAATCAATCAAAAAATGAATGCTCCGGGTGGACACCATCAATAACTTGCGGCTTGCGTTTGACCGCAATCTCATCTGCTGATAATGCTAACAGATTTTTTTAGCTTGTAGCAAGCAATAATTGACGGTTCGCTAAGCAGTGGTCTAAGAGTGGTATGGTCGAGTAGTATAGTAGGTAGTTCATAGTAGGTTTTCTGAAAATGGCCACAAAAAGTTCAATCTTTAAAAAAAAAAAAGTAAATTAAAAATGGCGGTCTGCTGTTAGCTTTTCTGAAGTGAAACTGCGTCTGCACGCTGCTCTTTTGTGCTTATTTTATTGTGGTTGTTTCGATAATTTTGAAATAGAAGAGGTGGGCTTAAGTTTTTATACACTATGGGAATATATTTACGTAAGTAGTATTCGTCTAATTTATTGCAACTCTGTGTTCTAGGTGATAATGCGACGTAAAAGTGAACGTATTCCGAGTAAGAAAACCAAGGCTTCACCGGAGAAGGTGGAAAAGAAAAGTGATAAGCCCAAGCGGACTCGATCTAGGCGTAAGAAACATTCAACATCATCTGAAAATGATTCTGCTGATGAGGCGAGTAAGGCGCCGCCGGTAACTCCCGCACCAGCCGTGGTGGCGGAACCCGAACCCAAGCCACCGACCACTCCCGTCAAGGGCGAGAGTCCAGACGAATCTCAAGATCAAGTTTGGCAAGTTAAAACTGCAGGCGCAGGGGATGTTGGAGAAATACAGAAACTGAAGATTTGCTTGACTCGTCCACCTTCTACACCAGAAAGGGCAGAACGGTCCCCGCGCAGTAAAAGGAAGCAGTCGCGAGCCACTAGCTCTAGTGATACTCCTAGTGTCGAGCCTCCTGAAGATAGAAGAAAAACGAGACATCGAACTAAGAAGTCTCGAGAATCCAAAGATTCTGAAAAGAATATTGACAGCCAAGGCGAGGAACCTGATAACCAAGATAAAAATGATGAGGTCACACAGAGTGTAACTGATGATAAGGCAGGCTCTTTGGCTACGTCTGAAAACACAATTTCCACAAGTGATGAGAAAAAACGAGACCAAGATGAGTCAAAAACTAGTGAAGAGAAAGATGATAGTACGGACAAAGTTGAATCAAGTGATGAGAAAAATGATAATAAGGAGAAAGTTGAATCAAGTGATGACACATCTGGAACAGTAGAAAAAAATACAGAAAAAATTGACAAACCTGCAGATGCTGATACAACTGTTGTTTCACCTGAAGCTGAGACAACAGCTGTGTCCGCACCTGCAGAGGCTGAACGCTCAACAAACACTGAAAGCCAGGATAGTGAATCCTCTGACATGGTCAGTCACAGCCAGAGTCCAGCACGCAGGAGAAGCATTTCTGTGGATAAATCTGAGATACTTGAGCTGCACCCTGAAGAAAGTAAATGTGAATCTGACCTAGAAACTGATAAAACCAAGGCCGAGGATATTACAGAGGATGTAAACACAACTCAAGAAGAAAAACAGGTAAGTATAACTGAAGATAATAGTCCAAAAGAAAAAACAAAGTTGGACAATGATAAATCTAATGTAACTGGTGTTGTAGAAAAATCGAAAAGGACAAGGAAAATTACAACAGATTCACGGAATGATGTGAGGAAATCCACTGATAAAATGGATGAATCCACTGAGAAAGAAAAACGCAGCCAATCAGCAGAATCTTCCAGTGATCCAAAGAAATTGCAGGACCCTCAACCTGAGGAAAATAATAAGACCCAGGAGCATTCTGATTCAATTCAGTCCAATAATGAAGAAACTATTCCAAATGGCCAAGTCTTTACTCCTATTGTTGTCAGTAGGAAGAGAAGGTGGGGTTCTAGGCCAGCTAAAATTACTACTCAAAAATCAATTACTATATCAACTGACATTTTGAAAGATATTATCCCTGATGTTAAGCCAGCAGAGTTTGAAGAAGTAATTGAAGAAAAAAAACATAAGAAGGAACGTGAGGTGGTTGAAAAAATTGAGAGGCCTGTTTTACCAAAGATTGTTATCGACAATTCTGAGAATGCTGAACGTAATATGAACCACAGGAGACATAGTGGCGAAAAAGAAAGAGATCGTGAAATGAGACCTAAGGAGCCTAGTATGGCAGCTAACAGAAAAATATCTATCATCAAAGACAATGACAGTATAATCACGAGACCTCCTAGTCCCCCCAGACATAAGCAGTCAAGTATACTATTCATAACAAATTTGGTCAGGCCTTTTACATTACCGCAGTTGAAGAATTTGCTTCAAAGAACTGGGAGACTAGTGGAAAACGGGTTTTGGATTGACAAGATCAAGTCTAAATGCTATGTTATATATGAAAATGAAGAGTAAGTATGACCTCTTTACTGATTTTATAGAACTTTTAGTAAGAGTAATAAATAAAGTATGTATGGTCCAGCCTTAAACTTAGCAGAGCTTGTACGATGGGAACCAGATAGCTGATATAATACATATATTATGCTCTTATTTGTGAATACTAATGCTTTAAAATTTTCTTGCAGACAGGCAATTGAAACCAGACATGCCCTACATGGTGTTACATGGCCGGTGTCAAACCCCAAGACTTTGCAAGTTGACTTCTCAACACAGGAGGCCTTTGATAAGGCCAAGTCCAATGAAGTGGCGGATAATGCACAAGTTTCGACCATACCTGGCACTGTGGAGGACTGGCTACGGGAGCAAGACATGAAACGTGAACGAGGGGAGCTGGTAAGCTGATGCTTTATTATTAGCTTCTTATCGTGTCATGTTCGAGCCAGTGTTGTGAAAGGATTTTAATTGCTCCCGAAGAGGCTACTTTGGCGCACTTTAACTATGGCTATGTGCTACTATTAGCTGGGTTTATGCAGGTTGACTAGTATTTTATCCTGAAGGGCGGTGATTCTCGACACATGATAACATAATTTCTACTTCTGTAAATTCGGCGATTTTTATTGAAGTAAGTCGCAGCAAAGTTTGCTCATCTTGGCAGGTCTGAAGTTAGCCATTTGGCGAATCAGTCATCAGCTATTTTCAAACATAAAAATACATGTGATTTCGTTAGTTTCTCTTCTTCAAGTTCAGAAAATTCTTCAAATCAAAATTAGAATAACAACATTGTCGTTAGTTGCTTATACAAATAATATAATAAATGAATTATGTTACAGGAGAAACCATGGGAGCGAAAGGTGGCGACGCGTGAATGGGATCTTGGCAAGAACGATAAGGAGAAAGAGAAGGAAAAGATAGACAAAAGACGCGAGGAACCGCGCCCGATAGAGAAACGACGTCACAACCGCACTCCTGAACGAAGCCCTGAACCAGGTAATTTTTATAACTACCCGCCTTACTTGAGTTGGTAGTCCATTTTCTGTTTTTATTTGCGGAAAAGGATACGAGTGAGCTACACCTGGGTTCTCTGAGACCTATGTTCAGCAAGACATGCTATGACTAAAATAAATAAATAAATATTGTAGAAAATCCACGCAACACTTTCTATAGCCCCAACTTAAGCAGAGCTTTTAGATAGGAACAAACATCTGTGTCCACCACACAAATATTTGTTCTCGGTGGGGGTCGAACCTACGACTCACGGCGCAGTAGGCAGCGGTACTACCAACTAAGCTGATATCGTGATAATGAGCATCAAATAATTACTAAAGTTCTTACCGTATAATTGAATGTTTTTTTTCTATTTATCCATTAAACATTTTCGTAATTGTTATTTCGCAGCGAGGAAATTCAAGAAGAAAGAAGAAGAGCCCCCAGCCAAGCTCTTGGACGACCTATTCAAGAAGACAAAGGCGACACCGTGCATTTACTGGTTGCCGCTTTCCGCCGAAACGGTCCGTAACTAGCCATCATTTTACTAACCAGCCGCATTTCAAAACATCGAGGAGATCACGTAACTAACTAATAGTAATACAATCGCTTTTTGCATGTTTGTTGCATGTTAGTACTTTCACTTCACTAGTTCTACTCATATGTCTGCGGTCTCCTTAAAGGTTTCTACCCACTATCCCGTAGCATACCATGGCCGTGCTAGGAACGTGTCGGGCACGGAAAGCAATCCGGTACGCTGTACTTCGCCCACTGAAGCGGGTTCACAGCGTTCTGAACCCGTTTCCCTCCGATTAATAGTTGACGGTCCGTGCATGGCACGCGACGGTGTCGGTCGGTGACGGAACGATCTAGTGGGCAAGTGTTTATACATTACAATACAAAGAATATTTTTAGGCCGCTACGTTCCTAGCATGGTCATGGTATGCTACGGGATAGTGGGTAGAAACCTTAAAGGGCCGTTGACTGTGACTGTTGGTAGAACCAGTGTGGTGAAAGTGAGCTCGCAGCGACACGCCCATGCGTATAACCCAGACAATATATTCGTTTTTTACCGATTTTCTCATGATGTTTAGCTTACTGTAAACAATATTATCTGCGCACAATGCTAAACCAACATCTCTAGAGATTCAGCGGATATCCGTTTGCTATATGATACATATAAACAGCATAATTGAGTAATATCAAAGGTATCAACATCCCATTGTTTTAATTTGCCAACTTTAAGTTTCCTTGACCAAATAATAAAATCTTGTCAGAACTAGCATTTGTATACAAAATGACGTTTTTAGATTGAGGTTGGTAGCAGAAACAGCACTATTCCCTACTTTACTACACGCAAAGAAAACAAAACAATGCCTACTGCCATTATAGTAAACATGTTGCTGCCTTTGATTCTATATGACTCTCACAAGAGTTATAAAATGATCTACTTTTAGTAGCCTAAACAGATATCTGGCGTAACAAGTCATAGTAAATGCAAGTAGTGCATTTCATACCAGTCACTAGTTACAAGTAGTTCATTCTGTATTTTCAGATTGCAGTAAAAGAGGAGCAACGCCGCCAACACATGGCGGAACATGAGCGACGCATGATGGAACAGCGCGCGCGCGTGCCTCGTCGCCATTAGCATGGTCCGTCCTATCAATACACCACACACTCACACTCAACACTTTGTCACACATACATAACACACACAACACACTAACACTACCATAATAATGCATTCTACCGCCCAGCGGTTTTTTTTCCAGGTAGCAATCGTTATGAATTTAGGTTTACTCTTCAGGTTTCAGTTATTTTTAAGTTTAGGTTAACGAAGACATTCAAGATTGTAAAAGGATTTATGCTAATGGAGACATGGTCATTTATATTATGAAAAATGTTATAGAAAGGCACACGATTGGAGGAAATCCTATGATATAATTCATCGTCGGCGTAAAGCGGTCGCTCGATCGAGACACACGTTGACGAAGCTCCGCTGGGAACGAGTCTCAGATGTCGACGACTTTGATATTAGTGCCGCGATCCATCGCTGCGACCCTGCTGTGCTGGCCATTCGAGCTAATTCCATGCGCGTTGCTAATACATTTGCAAATGTCGCAATGTGAACTACTAAGGGCGAAATCGACGGATATAATTCTAAAATAATCTTCTACAGAGAAGAATTAACGAAGACATACCAAGCTGACCAAGATTTAGCAATAACGTGTTCTATGATATAATAGACATCCTGCAAAAGAAAATGAAAGACGATTATTTTGAAAACTTCTCATCTACGGCTGAGAAATGACTACGCTTCGGCGTTTCAAGGAAGAATATTTCAAGAAGAAGCAATAAAGTGTACAGACATGATTTGATTATGTTGATAACTTCAAATGACTATGGGAGTGGAAGAACAGATTTTAAAATGTGCTTCGAAAATGGTAAATAACCATGCAATGAACTGGTGATTCAGCCATCATCAACTCTTAGACGTTTAGCGTGAAAGTATTATGAGAGTAGATTCAGGTCATCGCGTTGTTGTTGTATTTCAGAATTCAGAAGTGTAATCTGTTTATTTAATGTCCAATAAAGTTCTTACCTACCGTAAATATTGTTTTTTTATTGAGATGTTAGGATTCTAGCCCTAAATGTACTCAAAACTTTACATTTGAAAATCTGTGACACTTTGTTAAAACCAATAGGTAAAAGAGATGCAATGCATTGTTCTATTTTTTTTAAAGCAAGGCCCCCTAGGGATAATTTAGTAGGGATGTAGATCCCTACTAAATTATCTTGGCACATACCGACAACCTTTTTTTGACCTCATAACCGTGTAGCCAGACGATTTGGAGCCTCGCTGAGATGCCAATATTTAGTGACGAGTTATTGTGACGCAGATTGGTATAGGTTTCAGAATTTATGACGATCTGGTTTTTGAGTTTTTGGCCAAAACATCTGGATCACTGTTCAGTAATCAGGTCCAGGTGTTTTCTTCAAAAGTTTTTTATGTGGTAAAATTTGCTCCGTCATAAAATACGATGAATCTCTGACGATGATCTGAACGAGGTAACCATGTAGAACCTTATTGAGAACTTCTAAAACCTACTTATACCAATCTGCGTCACTAATTCATCACTAAATATTGGCATACCAGCCAGGCTCCAACTTTTCTGGCCACAGGGTTATGAGGCCAATAATTCTCTTTGCACATATCGACGACCTAATAAATAAGACTACCTATCAGATATATGAACTATTATCTTAATCTTTTGATACTATTTTATCAACGGTTAGGAATTATATTTCTATTAGATAATTTGAAGGCAGTCGCGGCGTATAGGTTTCGCTAGGTGGCATGTGAATTGTGTGAGCGGAGCAATAATAATGGTAAGTACCTACTTTCTATTATAATATTCTACAATACTAGTTTTTATCTTGAGGGATCCAGGTTATGGTTACATAGCAAACTTAGGTACCTACTAGAAGAGTATCTAGAGATATCTTATCTAGGTATCTATCTCACATTCTCAAGAACAAACTACTTTTGGCACTACAGTAGTACAGTAAATAATAAATAAATATTATAGACAATCCACACAACATTATCTTGCCCCAAACTAAGCAGAGCTTGTTCTATGGGAACCGGATAGCTGATATAATGCTTAATTTTTATTTGTAATTACCTACATAAGTACTTAAAATACAATATAACATAATAACAACCAGACAGAGAACAAACGTCTGTGTTCACCACACAAATATTTGTTCTCGGTGGGGATAGAACCCACGACCTACGGCTCAGAAGGCAGAGCTACTACCAACTGAGCTGAAAGGCCAGTCAATGTGAAATGTGAATATACCGTTTTAGTTATCAAAACCCAATGTCTCTGGATTTGCTTCGGTTTGTGGATGATTATGACTAAAGGTTATAGCACATTATACCGGCACCGCAACAGCACCGCTCCAAACCAGCAATTAACTTGTCATTCAATTTAGAGCATTAAATCGTGTGTAGTATAATATATTTCATAATGTCAATATGAAAAAGCCAACGGCGGGCAGTCAGCGCGCTTGCCGCTACCACACAACTCGACTCGCAGCCCGCGTGCTGCAAGCGAGCGGACCTTGTGCGCACAGCGCGCCGACGGCATGCTTATTACGCGCCGACTACTGTGTCGGCAGCGAAAGCGAGGCGAGTGTTCAATCATAAATGCCATAAAACAATATTGAGTTCGCGGTGACAGCAAGCTTGCACCTCGCGGCCACCGCGCGGACTGTGAGCTTACACGTCGCGGCCGGCGCGCGGACTGCGAGCTTGCACCTTGCGGACAACGCGTAGTTAGCGCGCTGGCAGCTAGCCGTAGTCTAAATTCGAGGCGACGCCGTGCTGCAGCTGCGCAGTTGCGGTGCCGGTATAATGTGCTATAACCTTTAGACGGTCTAGATTTCTAAAATAAAAAACCTACGAAATTATTAAGTTTAACAAATATTAATCTACGTTTATCGGTGACGATACCTATCCTATGACAGGCCTCTTTCACTCCATGTACTTGCGCGCGATAAGTACCTACCGGCCGCCGGGCAGTCGACTGCCTATTTCTCAGTGGGTTGCCGACAGCCGCGCGGAGCGTTCGTACGCGAGGAAATATTTTGTGTTACCGGACTTGTAGCCCGACGTTCGTTGTTCATTCATTTTAAAGCTTTCAACAAAACATCGTCTTTTTATGGAAGTTTAAAAGTACCTTCAGATTCCTTTTACGATTATGTTAAAAATCTAGAAATCACATTTGTTAAAAATTTTGAAATTAACATGAGACAAAAACCCGGTCGCAAGCTCCTTGATCTTTTAAAAAATATTCCTTTTAACTCCCCTTGCCCTTGTTCCCACAAGAATACCTACTTAAATTATTTATACGATTCAGAATATTTTCCACAATTAAGTTTAATAACCGAGAATTTCGCCAAGGCAAAAAAAATATTAAACATTACATCAAAATAAAACATTTGTAAGTTATGTATAATTTCTTGATAATTAAAAAATAAAACATGTTAAAACAGAAGAAATTCTTTTTCTTTCAATTATAAAGTTTACTGCAAATACCTACTGACATATATATCGAAAGAGGCAGCCCTGACAATCTACGCTGAGCACGTGGCGGCGCGCACCTACAGAGCAAAGTCAACTTTATGTTCGTAAGCTTTGGTTCATTTTGGCTTGCAACGTCTAGCTACTAGAAGGAGTAGGTTATTATAGCAGTAGGTATTGTCATTTTTCCTTGGAGTGATTTATCTGTTACGTAGTAACTTTATTAATTTGTGCCTATGATTTATTAAATTCTTTTAGAATACCTATATCCTTTAAGTAGGTAAATAATAATGTTAGCAGGTATAAAATTTAATTGATTTCTATAACCGTCAGAAAAAACATTTTTATCTCTATTTTTGAATGTCTAAACTGGCCAAAAACAAAGACGGAAATATTATAAGGCTTTCACCTTTTGAAAGATATAAAATCACTAAACCTATTTATCTATCGAAAATCACGAGCAACTATCTTGTACTATGCAATCCGGTTGCACACAGTTTAGCAAAAAAATTATATCTTAATGCTTTTGCCTACTTAGAAGTTTACCCATGAAAGAAAACCACTTGGGTCAACTTTTAGCTCGCGATTTTCTATAAATAAGTTCAGTGATTATATAACTTAATCTCTCAAATGTCAAAATGTGCGATCGAGAAGTTGTTATACCTAGAAAATAAAACGTTTAAAAAACTTGAGACACCGACTTCATGAGACACCGTTTATAAATAACGGAGGAATGCATTAAACCGATTTTGATGATATTTCTATAAGACTGGAAAAAATACTTTTCAGATAAATAAATAATTTTTCAAATTGGAGCATAAATGATGAAATTATGCGCTAATAAACATTTAAAACAAAACCGATAAGTAAGCTGATTCTTATAAAATTTCTATGTGGAAGTATAAACTTTCATAATATACGAACAAATTAAGGATCTCTTTTTTATTTGAAGTCGGTTTACAACCGTAATTGTATTGATTCCAAGTAGATATTGATGCAAGATCTTCAAACATGTAGGTTCGAGGGTCATGGTGCTGTGTGCTGGCGATGCTGGTCGTGACTGCATCAGCTCAAAATCCGTTTACACTTGAAGAGTTTGTGAGTGGTCAGTTTAGCCAGCGAGGATTCTCAGGGACGTGGATTTCTGGTAAGATTCAAGTTGCTAATTTATATAGAGCCACCACAAAACTAGGATTCTCTGCCGGGGTAAGTAAGGGTAAGACGTTACTCAGACCAGGAATAAATGGTTACAAAACCTGCAATTTACACAAAAGTTACTCTGGAAAATATTAGGAGACTTAAAAGATGGGAATCCAGCAGTAGACTTCTTAGGCTGATGATTATTGTGTAAAAAGACCTCATGCTGTCAGCATGATGCTGCGGGAATGTAATACCTCCACCTTTTATTGCACAACATTTCAAAAACGCTTCAGAGACGCTGGCTAGCTTGCATGAGACGAACATTCTTAAGACAATATTTTGTTTGGAAGGCGTCCTTAATCCTTATGGCGGAGCCGTAGTAAGTTTTGTTTTGCAGTAGGCTAGTTATTAGTAGGTAGAGCTATATGTAGAGCTCTACTAACTAGTCTACTGCAAAACAACCGAACCGACCGATTGAAGGGCTGAAGGGCTCGTCCGGGGAAGTACTACCACCGTCATTTTTCTGCCGTGAAGCATCATTGCTGTGTTTCGGTTTGAAGGGTGGGGTGCGCCAGTGAAATTACTGGCACGTGTGGCTGAACATCTGTGTCAAGTTGATGGACGCAGGGCAGTGCATAGTATGGCACGGTCTTGACGTGCGTGACCTATGCGGCAATGTTATACGCGATTTTTACCACTTAACATTAGGTGACTTAAAAAAAGTAAAGCATTTTTTTAGAATGCCGTTGGTAAATTTTCAGACACGGAGTTTACGTTTGTCACCCCTGGCGAATCTGGCATCAACATATACGACGCGTCTACTCTTAATAGCACCGTTTTGGTCTCCGGAGAGCTGATGGTTAGTTTCCTCAAATCATTGTTCCTTCTAAAAGTTGTATAAAATTTTGGCTCGAACTTATCGGCTGTATTGTGGCCCAGAATACATTCTGGCACATGGCAGATTTACTGTTTAACCACCGACTGTATTATGTAGGTGAAGGTGAGTAAGTAAGTACGGTTATTATAGGCAATAAAATATATTGCACATCGGCTTTAGCTGCTTTCGTAGAGCGCTGTCTCTTTCTGACGCACACTACGCTCTATGAAGCCGATTGCACATCGGCTAATTACTATTGTGTTTATCTCGAACTAAAGGTACTCGTGATGTCCGTTCCAGTCGATGTTAGGACTTGCCTCTAGCTACTTACCTGATATATGGTAGCGAGGATTATGCTCATTGATAATTTTGTTATTAAATTTGAATTCGGTTTCTTTCGAGCTGACCTGATGTGCTTCCTAAAAATCGTAAGCATTATGTTGGACGATGCGAAATGCTGGCAAGCACTGAAGGAGAAGAGCCGAGGACCGGGCTTATTTGCGCGTCTTAGGGGAGAGACCTAGCTACGTCCAGCAGTGGACTGATGATGATGATGATGATGTGCTTTCTAAATGTAATTTGCCTATTCCTATAGCATTTTGTTTAGGTGCTAATTTACCCTTTTTATCTTATTGTTTTTATAACGCTTTTATTAGCTTCACCTGTATGTTTGTAACTTTGTATGTAACCGACCCCTTTGAGCTCGATTTTGTCCTACTTTGAACGATCAGATTTGATTCAAACTTTGCACACCTGTCAAAGGTCGATGACAATGCAATAATATGAAAAAAAAAAAAAAGTAGAAAAAAAAATTATAGTTTAAAAAACTAAAAAAAAACGCTTTTATTTTATTACAGGCATTTCTGAACACCAGCAATCCTATTCTTTCGGCCGACAGAGCGTTCATCTTGGCGCCTAGTGAAGTAGAGTCTGTAAGTCACACATTTACGATTTCTTTATATTATATTATTTATTAAGATTACCTTGATTATACCTAACACTTATCATAAGATAAAACACGTGATCGATAAATATTATGTGATAAAATGCTTAATCCCAACATAATGTTCGGATTAAGCTATCATTCTATCGACATAGTTATCTGTTGATGGACGCAAGGAAGTGCATAGTAGGGCACGTTTTAGTCGTGCGTGACCTACGAGGCAATGCTTGGTTATAGGCGATGGCCACTCAGCATCAGGTGGGCTTGTTCCATCAGCAAATTGCATTAAAAAAAAATCTATCACGTAAAAAAAAATCTAAAACTCATCTGTCTGCTAAAGACGGCTACTTTTTTCAGGTTTACCGGTACTCAACTACAGCTAAATACGCTCTGTACGAAATTGCTACTCAGTGAGTAATCAAATATTTATAAAACGTTCTTCTTCTTATCGAGTCAAGACCCTAAATCCTAAACCCTCCTCGACCAATATGTCGCCACCTCAATAGCTCCACTCGATGCCATGTTTAGATCTTTCATGGTGCAGGTGGTCGTGCACTGCGGACATGAAAGTAAGTGTGGCATGTCCTGTATGGGGGCCCCGCAGTTGCACGGTACCCTGGTCGGGTCGATGATTCCCCACTTAGCCAGGTTTTTTCTGCAGCGGCCTACCTGGGCCCGGAGTCGGTTGAGTGATTTTATGGAAGGAGAATGGGTAAAGCAAACCCGGGACGCAAACCCTATAAATATCTCTAAGTTCTCGGTGGGGATCGAACCCACGACCAACGGCTCAGAAGGCAAAGCTACTACCAACTGAGGTGAGCGGCTATTCGCCAGTCGTTAGTCTATCTAACTTCTATAGAATCTAGAAGATTATGAAGAACTAAAGACAATCATCGACGTAAGAGATCTTTTGTTCCGCATAAGTTAGTCACTTATTAACCGATTTAAAAAATATTAGGTATGTGAAAGTTAAACCTTCCAAATTGATCCCATAGAAATTTCGTTAAAATCGTAAAGATTTTATGCTGTCCCAAAAGTTATGAGCCGAGTGGGATTCCAGAGACATTCCCCTTGATGAAAATCAAATAAAAATCGGTTCTGCAGTTTGGTAATGAAGCTAGTATTTTAAGTTTTTTGTGCTTAGTTATTACACAGTCCAATCCATATTAAACGAGGCTAATAATAATACTAATACTAGAGGCCACTTATAAGGCTACTAATAAATATATTTTTTCAGAGCTGTGACATACATAGCTGACCACCAAAGACTGCAACTCTGCATATTCGGCGGCGGTCACTCGTTGGCTTATGTGCTAGGCAACAATGTATATTATTTACCCGATTTCAATGAGATGGCAATCCAACTGACCACTGATGGGATTCCCGGAGAGTTTTACAACGGACATAATGATTGGGTTTACGAAGGTAAGCCACCCATTATGATACAATGTGTGCAGGGTGATTTTCATTCAAAAACAAAAAGGTACCTGGCGCCCACTCTCTCTCCCCTCCCCCCTCCTTACCTCTTTTCCTTGTGTACTGCTATTATTTATTCTGTGCCCCTTAGGGGTGTGGGGGAGTGTAAGGGGAGTGGACTGACGTGATTAACCTATAGTTGATAATACTCTTGTTATAAAAAACAGTGCACGCTCGTTTCGTTTTAAGGGTAAGAAGTCTATACTTCTATGTTTATATTATAAAGAGGAAAGATTTGTATTTTTGTGTGTATTTGTATTAAATAAACTCAAAAACTACTGTGCCGATTTCAAAAGTTCCTTCACCATTGGAAAGCTGTTTTTTTTCCTAGGGGAAATCCTTTATGGGTACTTACTAGCTGGGGGGAACTAGTGGGTTATGTCAGACTCTTGGTACTGACTATAACCCCTGGGGTGTTCCTCTCCATTTGCTGGGTGGACGAGGTCATGGCTTAATTCGTTTCGTTCCACAACCCCATCAGCTCTTATACTTGCGGACCCATCTTAAGGGCCCTCACCATTGGAAAGCTACATTCACCCTGAGTAACACAGGCTATAATGTGTTTAAAAAATAAATTATGTCCACCCGTGCGAAGCCGGGACAGGCCGCTCGTATACTTATAAAGAGTGTTGAGAGCTCTCATAACTCTATAAAAAACCTCCCAAACTTGTACAGTCGCGGTATGAAAATGTTCGTCACCTTAGAGTAGGTTTTCGCTTGCACCAGTGCCTTGATCATGAACACATTTTGACATAATTTGTGACGTTAACTTATCGGTGTATTCTGTCTATTCAGTTTCAAAAGGTAATATGTGATCGTGATACGTTGAACAAATCAAGTTGAAAATCGAAGATAAGAATATAAGAAACCGGCCGTCGAACGCTTTACCATTTAGCTTTACCCCTTTACCCTAACTGATCTTCCAACCTTGCAGAGGATGTCATGTACTCCGGTCAGGCAACCTGGTTCTCAAACGACGGTTCTTACTTGGCGTTCGCTACTTTCAACGACACAGCTGTTGAGAGCTACTCTTACTACTATTACGAGGATATGTCTGACCCGACTGACTTGTATCCTGAGCTGGTTGACTTGAAATATCCCAAGGTGAGTGAAATCCCTAGGTGAATGAGGATATTTGCCCTTTGCTTACTTTTGATAGCAGTATATAGGTACACAAGGATACACATCAGAGTATACACTGCTAGCTCTTATGCCCTTGCAGTAAGTGTCATTTTTCTTTGTTTTTAGGCAACTTAAGCTGTATACTACAGTACTATCGCTTGATGCATAGAAAGCAACCGCGTATGTGAGCATACGACTGACTGATATCCAAACTCTTTGCTAAGCAGTTTCCAGACTCCTTGAAACAAACGTAACTACACAGCTGTCAAATTTTCATAACAGTACACGCATGCGCGGTTGCTCTATGTTTCAAGCGATGGGGCTGCCATCTACAAAAAGTATTACTACTGCTGAACTGATTTTGAGGAAATTTCTATAGCACCAATCCGAAAATATAACCTTTCTATAGAAAAATATATTATAAGTATATTTCTAAGTAGATTTATAAATGACGGAGTTATGAGGGAGTCAACATAAAAAAATAGAGGAACTCCCGAATTTAGGATCCTCTAATAATAATGTTAATGACACATTAGACTTCAAGTCGGTTTAAAATAGGCAGGTCTTGCAAGTTTGCAGGTAAAACGGACCCATTATAAACGTGGTTTCATCATCTCTAGGTCGGCCACGACAACCCTACCGTACTCCTTCGCGTGGTGGATCTAGCCGCTCTACTCATCGACAATAACATGGAGTTCACGGTCATTGACCCTCCAGTGGACGTCACCGCAGACCATATCCTGGGTGGGGTCACGTGGACTTCTGACTTCGAGATGGCGGCCCATTGGCTGAACAGAAGACAGAACTTTACTATACTCAGAATTTGCAATGTCATCACTGGTGTTTGTGAGGTAAGATTTAACTCTTAAATTAAATTAAAATTTATTTTATTTTAGTATCGAGGACCCATAGGTAAATACTTAAAGCTAACACAAAATAAAATATAACAGATCATAGCCTTGTATAGTTAAACAGGAAAACTTCCGTTTCAGTAGAAATTCCTTTGGATCTCTTAGTACCAAGTTCTTACCTACTCAAGACTGTTGAGAATGGGGGTCCAAAAATGTCTTAAGGCGCCCGCGTACCCCTAGTCCGTGTTTTACTCGATCAGGTTGAACAATTCGTTTTGCCTTTGTGTCTCTCTTTTGTATGGAGAAATGATGAGACGACAACTCGTTTCGATCGTTTTTTCTCATCCTTTTACCATACAAAAGCGAGAATTGTTCAAACTGATCGAGTAAAACTGCGATTTGCTCTTCAGGTGACAAGTTAATTAATAGATTCAGGCGTGACTTTGCCACTTTTTTTTGCCACTTGTCTGTACGGGCTGTTTAAACCAGCTTAGTCTTACAACTGGGCTATAAGAAGTCTTCGCGGCGTGGGGTGCACACACAAGTCTACATTAAATTAACTTACTTAGATTAGATTAGCGGATTAGTACTATATATTTATTGTTCTACTTAATTTATGTTTAAGGTGACAAGTTCTTTACATGTGTGAATCTCCTGATTTCCAGGAAGAGTCTCGCCAGCAACCCAACGGCTGGGTGCCAATCGCCCTTCCCCGCTTCAGCTCAAACGGCTCCTTCTACATGTCTCTGCGCTGGTCCGAGGAACAGGTCGATGGTACCATCTGGCAGCACTTGTACAGTAGTGTGAGAAACAATGGAGCTATCACGTCGAGCTCTATCACGCCCGGCGCGTTCACTGTGAACAACTTTGTTGGGATGGATGAAGTTAACGAGCTATTGTGAGTAGATCATGTTTTGTGATTCGCCAGATAGCCACTCCCCTGAAATCATGTATTATTAGAAGACGCGAAAATGAACCTAGTAACTTATTTTTAGCTAAATAAATGTTATACAATGATTCCAATGGGCAGTTTACATGTCAAATACGATACCCTACTAGGAGTACGGATAAGTGTCACCCCTTCATGGTTGATGCCCCTCATCATCTCACAAAGCTTCGCTTCCACTTTTTAGTGCAAACTGCCAAGAAGTGGAACTCTTTACCGCCGTCAACATTTTCGGCGCATTACAACTGAAAGCTAAATGAAGCACAATTAATTAAAATCTATACATTTAATTCAAACGACACGTCACACGAATATGGGTCTCCGCACAGGACTGGCGAACAAGTATCAAAGGAACAAGGAGCTCTTATAAGTAATACACACACGCATAGAAAATGCCATACTACTGCTCATTGGAGACATTTTGACTCTATCAGTTCGGCCATTCTGACATTATCGATGTCCTCATCGTATCACTAAACACAATTTAACCGTTATTAGTTCACAATTGATTAACACTTAGGCTTACTAGACCATCATTAAAGTTAAGAAAACATATTGACATCTGCTGGAGCGAGAATCCAATTACGGCTGCTGGAGCAAGGCATCATTATCATCTGCCGGAGCAGGCATCTGCCGCAACAGGGAACTACAATCATCTGCCGGAGCAGGCATCTGCCGCAACAGGGAACCGATCATCTGCCGGAGCAGGCATCTGCCGCAACTGGGATCTACAATCATCTGCCGGAGCAGGCATCTGCCGCAACAGGGAACCAATCATCTGCCGGAGCAGGCATCTGCCGCAACAGGGAACTACAATCATCTGCCGGAGCAGGCATCTGCCGCAACAGGGAACCGATCATCTGCCGGAGCAGGCATCTGCCGCAACAGGGAACTACAATCATCTGCCGGAGCAGGCATCTGCCGCAACAGGGAACCGATCATCTGCCGGAGCAGGCATCTGCCGCAACAGGGAACTACAATCATCTGCCGGAGCAGGCATCTGCCGCAACAGGGAACCGGTCATCTGCCGGAGCAGGCATCTGCCGCAACAGGGATCTACAATCATCTGCCGGAGCAGGCATCTGCCGCAACAGGGAACCAATCATCTGCCGAAGCAGGCATCTGCCGCAACAGGAAACCACAATCATCTGCCGGAGCAGGCATCTGCCGCAACAGGAAACCACAATCATCTGCCGGAGCAGGCATCTGCCGCAACAGGGAACCACCATCATCTGCCGGAGCAGGCATCTGCCGCAACAGGAAACCACCATCATCTGCCGGAGCAGGCATCTGCCGCAACAGGGAACCACCATCATCCTCGAGTGGTCTGTACAAAAGATGAAGAAAGAAGCTGAAAATGTTCATTCAATAGATTTCTCGTCACTCTCCGACTCTGAGAGTACCTGATCGTGCCAGGGTTTTATGTGATCGACAGCAACAGTGTTTTGGTATCCTCGTCTACCTTTTGTGAATGAACGAACAACGTAACGATCATGAGGCAACACCGAGATAATTTTATACGGACCAGCGTATCTATCCACTAGTTTACCACTTGATATTCCTTTTTTTCATCAATTTTCGTTCAACCATAACTAACTGTCCGGTTTGATATCTTGGAGCAGCTCTACGCTTTCCATCAAAAGACTTTTTCATGTAGTTGGCATTACGCTCTACTGTCTTTGCTGCTTCGGCTCTTAAGTTTGGTAAACTCATGTCAATACTTGGTCCCACCATATCTGCAGATAGCCGTGGACGAAGACCACATACCAGTTCTATTGGTGTTTTACCCGTGCCCTTGCATATTGAAGCGTTAAGGCCAAGCTGCACCTTAGGTAAGTATTTTACCCAGCCCTTTTGGTCATCTCCTACACCCGCTACAAGTGAATCTAAGATTGTACGATTAAATCTCTCTACTTGCCCGTTAGCACGAGGTGACGCCACAGCGTTTAAAATGTGTTTGATTCCATGTTCTCTACAGTATTCTTGGAACTTATGACTGGTAAAAGCTGTTCCTTGATCACTAATTACTCGTGTAGGGTAGCCAAATGTCTTAATAAATTTGTCAAATGTAGTCAATACACCATGCGCATTGGTGCTAGCTACAGCTTCCAACCATATAAATTTTGTAAAAGCGTCTATTATGGCCAACACATAAGTTTTACCGCCATCGCGGCAGAATGGTCCCAAATGATCGACATGGAGGGTATGAAAGGGTATTGTAGTCTTAGGAATTGGGTGTAAAAAGCCCGGCTGTTTACCCGAAGGCTTCTTTGCAAGTTGACATGGAATACATCCCTTAATATACTTCTCGACAACTTGTCGCATACGTGGAAACCAATATTTTTTCCTCAAAGCATCTATACATTTTTCAGAACCAACATGGCCATTTGCATCATGATACATTTTGAAGACATGCCTTCGAGCTATTTTTGGCAGCACTGGTATGAGAGCGTCACCAACGATTCGGCACAGGCGATCGCCGTCAAGCTGAAACTCCTTGGACAATCCATTTTTTTTATCTTTATTAGCTTCAATTTCACGTTTCAGATTAAAAATTAATTCTTGTGTACTGGCGTCATTAGCTTGAATTGCATCAATATAATCTTCCTCTGCTATTCGGTTAACTTCAATGGGATTGCGACTTAGAGCATCCACATGTTCCATCTTCGTCCCTGGACGGTACTCTACATGAAAATCGTAGTCTTGTAACATAAGCCACCACCTGCCAATCCTAGGTGACATGTCTCTCTTCACCCACACAGCACGTAAAGCATTGCAGTCGGTTACCACGGTAAACTTGATGCCCGAGAGATAAATTCTGAATTTAAGCATAGCAAAAACTACTGCCAATGCCTCTAGCTCAAAACTATGGTATTTTTGTTCTACTGCACTAGTTTGCCGGCTGGCGTAAGCCACTGGTTTCCACATTCCATCCTCCTGCTTTTGTAGTAAAATAGCACCCAAGCCTAGTTTAGACGCATCGGTGTGTACTTGCGTTTCGAACGTGCTGTTATATATGGATAGCACAGGTTCTTCTGTCAATGTCCGTTTCAATAATTTGAATGCGTTGTCTTGTTCTTCTCCCCAATGCCACTTGGTAGTTTGTTTAGTGAGATTAGTGATAGGCTGAGCAATTCTTGCAAAATCTTTAATAAACTTTCGAAAATAGCTAGCCAAACCAATAAATTGTCGAACCTCATGAACATTTGTTGGTGTTTTAAATTGCGATACGGCTTCCACCTTTTTGCGTGAGGGTTTTATCTCTCCATTGCCAATTTCGTGCCCCAAATACTCAATGGAAGACGTTAAGAAACTGCACTTTTTCAAATTTATCTTGAGGCCAGCTTCTGAGATCAATTTAAGAACAGACCTGAGATTCTCCAATCCTTCATCAACATTGTTTCCCAGGATGATTATATCATCGATATATACTTCAACAAATTTATGTAGAACGGGGCCCAATATTTTACACATAACCCGTTGGAAAACAGCTGGAGCATTACATAATCCAAAACTTATTCTTGTGTACTGGTAATGACCATCAGGTGTGACGAAGGCAGTGTACTGGCGGGACCGTTCATTGATTGGGATTTGATGGTATCCACTGGCCAAATCGAGTGCAGTGAATACGGTTCGTCCTGTGAAACGGTCTAATTGCTCTTGTATGACTGGCAATGGATATCTTTCTTTCTTGATCACCTTATTCAATGCACGATAATCAACACACATCCGCAATTCATTATTTTTCTTTTTAACTAAAACAATTGGGCTTGCATAAGGAGAATTTGATTCTTCAATAACCCCCGCTTGTAGTAACTCCGCCACTATACCTCTCACTTTTTCTCGCTCAGACTGAGAAAGTCGATATGGTCGATAGTTAATAATTTTGTCCTCTACCAGTTCAATATTCATTTCAGCATCGGTAACACCCAAATCCATTTTGTTCTTTGCAAAACATGAAGAATATTCTTCTAGAATTTGATTCAGCTTGGTTTTTTCCTCATTTGTCAGCTGATTGCCAACTTTGTAAGAAAGGTCCTTGAGTGAGTTGTCATCATAAGCGTTTGGTTCAGCTCTTGCTATGCATCTATCTTTACTCATAACTATATGTTCTGCAGTTAGATTTAACACTTTCATTACTGCGATTCCTCTTACTATTTCAATACTATCTTCTGGAATAATAGCTTCACAACGAGGCCTCCCATGTTCTGCTTCCTGAATAATTAACCTTCCCGATATTGGTTCTTCTGTGTACACCTCAATTTTATTGATACCAGGAGTCAGGATTACTTCCTCTGTAGTGTTCAGTCTAATTTTGTTGCTACCTTCAAAAATACTTTCCAAATTTGCACCATAGTCATCCAAAATGCACAACTCTGTGGCAGACTTCACAACCATTACATTAGCCGCTTCTGTAAATGGTTGCCCTACCATAACATCAACGTTTTGTATTTTATCCGGAACAACAAGCAGTGAGGTATCACGTACTACCCCATCAACATTTAGCTGAGCATTAGTTGTTCCAAGAGGAGAAGTAAATGAACCTCCATATCCTTTGATTATCAAATTATTCTGAGCGGTACTCAGCGTCAAGCCTAGCTTCTCCTGCGCAGACTGCTTAATTGTATTGCAAGCACTACCGAAATCAATATATGCAGTGCATTCCTTGCCGTCGATTTTCACTTGTTTATAGTATTTAGCATCACTTTTTTCAATGCACAATGCCATAATACTTTTGACATTTGTTTTTTTCTTCTTACGGCATTCGTCTATGGTGTGGCCCACTAGGTTGCAGAAAGAACATTTGTTTGTTTGGTATCGTTTTTTAAAACATTCGGATTCAATGTGCCCATTTTTATTGCAAAAATTGCAACGTTTTAGATCGTTCCTCGATCTAAAAGGTACCAATTGATTCGAAGGCACCGACCGACGTTTGTTTCCGTCAGCTCTACAGCTTTTAGCAATGTGGCCCTTCCGCCCACATTTAAAACATGTACTTTGACTCTCAAGCCCCATTTTCTTTCCATCTGGCTGAACATCTCGACGAATATTCCCTAAATAGTTCAATAGTGCCGCTGTATCTTTACAACCCGCTGATACGGCACCAACTTCAATAATTTTATCTCCAATTGTCCCTACAATTGCTTCAGTTATGACATTGTCGGGCAACCCACAAGACATGCCCAGGCCCAGTTTTTCGTAATAAAACCTTATCGGATCTTCCAATGGTTTTCGTGTGTCGTTCACCAAAGAGCGCAACATTGTCAACTTGTTTTTAGTAAACGGAAAAGCTTTAATTAGCCGAATTTTCCATTCGGCCCACGATACGTCGAATTGATCCAAACGCTCATACCAAGCCTTTGCGTAACCTCGAAGTTTTGTGGTACAATTGCAGATGATCGTTCTTTCGTCCCATCCATACATAACCCCAATGGATTCAATATTTCTAATCCATCGGTCAATGGGCACAACAGTAGTTTGCGGGTCAAACTCCGGTACACAGTCATTGCGCCCTATGTAACGAACATCTCGTTCTCCCTCTCTCTCGTTTGACCGTGTTTGCCCTGTGCTACCGCTAACTCCCGGAGAAGTCGACCTTACGGGATGCGCATCGTTCCTTATTCGACACACTATCTCTTCAAGTGCTTCGATTCTGTGATCCCGTTCTTGAATCATTTCAGTACTGCGCTGTTTCCTCTTCCTGCGTCGGTCGCCACTCCTAGAAGATGACGAAGACGAAGAAACATCACGCTTAGAGCGTTTCTTATGACGCCCCATCATATACTTTTAACTGTTGCACAATATTAAAATGTTTATTCACTCACGGTGATAAAAGTACCAAGTTCACAGTTATAAACTTTAAACAAAACCAATAGTCACTATGCAGTCCACCTTAAAATAATTCAAGGGCCTCTTTATGCCCGGTCCCTGTGCCTGTTGTATAAAGTAACATGAAACGGGCTCACCGATTCTCAGTTTGTTAATGTAAACAAATGCGGCATGGGAACGCAGGTAGGTCGGTCGGGCGCGGCGGCGTCACCGCGGTACTTCCCCATGCCCCAGCGCGGTAACTTGGTACACGAACGCACAACACTTCATTGTCACAGGGTTAATCACAGTTCTCACTTTTTTTTCAATTATCACGTAACAAAATCATCACTTTGACTCTACGTCAAGAAGCGTATTAGTTCTTGCCACTTCTGACTGAAAGCTAAATGAAGCACAATTAATTAAAATCTATACATTTAATTCAAACGACACGTCACACGAATATGGGTCTCCGCACAGGACTGGCGAACAAGTATCAAAGGAACAAGGAGCTCTTATAAGTAATACACACACGCATAGAAAATGCCATACTACTGCTCATTGGAGACATTTTGACTCTATCACAACCTTGGAATTTTCAAGTCAAAAGTGAACGAGTGGACTATAGCTAAACGTGCTCCACCTTAGGCTGGATTTTCACTTTCCATCAGGTGTGATGGTAGTCAAACGTACCTATAGCTATCAATAATAAGAAAAAACCCTTACTTCAGATTTCCTATTTTTTGTACAGCTACTACACTCGTACCGTTACCAACGAGCCGTGGCGTACCCAGGTCCACGTCGCAGGCACTAGCCAGGGCTGCCTCAGCTGTGCCCTGGTGCTGCCCGATGGAGGTCCCTGCACCTGGGCTACGGCCACCGCCAGTCGGCAGGCGTCTTTCCTCTCCATCACCTGCTCGTCGTCCAACGAGCCCTCGGCTACCTACATCATCAACCCTAAGGTATCACTAGCCAGGGCTGCCTCAGCTGTGCCCTGGTGCTGCCTGATGGAGGCCCCTGCACCTGGGGTTCGGCCACCGCCAGTCGGCAGGCGTCTTTCCTCTCCATCACCTGCTCGTCGTCCAACGAGCCATCGGCTACTTACATCAACAACCCTAAGGTATCACTAGCCAGGGCTGCCTCAACTGTTCTCTGGTGCTGCCTGCCGAACAACAAAGTCATTTATATTATATCGGGACGTCATATTGTATTTTAAGTATGTGGCAACAAAAATGTATGGCTACCCGCGACCACGGCGGTTGTAACACTGTCGACATTTCGGGCAATAATAAAGGTATTAGCTATAAATACCCTTTCCTTCCATGTAACTATTCTAAGTATGTATTTACAAAAAAAAAAATGTATATAAGTAATATATCAGCTTTCTGGTTCCTTTAGTACTAGCTCTGCTTAGTTTGGGGCTAGATAGTGTCGTGTAGATTGTCTACGACATTTATATTAATTGATTGGATACCTTATCTATTGTAGAGAGATTAGACTCTGAATTTGTCTATAGTTTTATGTGTTTTTGAAAACTGAACAGTTGGCCTAAAGTATTTGACTTTAGGACAAGTATCCGATAAATACTTGAAGACCTACTGGACCGACAACGATGTGAAGGCTCAAATTTAATCTTCCTGGAAGTATAAGGAGACGCCTATTTACAGCTACTACAGACTTATTGAATCTGATAATAAGCATCCACCAAATTAAACTAACGGTTTGCTCCAGACCCAAGAAACACTCGCAATTTGGGAAGACAATGCGATAGTACGCGATCGTCTCTTCGGCAAGTCTCGTCCCGGCAGTATCATCACGACCGTGCCTCTCCAGAACGGATTCCCTGCACCAGTCAGACTACATTTACCCCCGGGATTAGATGTCAATGACAACTCGACCAAATACGCCATGGTGTTCTACGTGTATTCCGGCCCTAATACCAATACTGTTTTCGACACATTCACTGTCGGTGAGTAACCAAAATAAATTTTCAGTTGCTTTAGGATGAATCTACAAGTAATTTGTTCCGTGTATGGCTGGTAAAACAAAGTAGTAGGTACGACGTTTACAAAAAATTGAGAGACGGCTCAAACTGTGTATAGAGTGCATATCATGTCAGTGCTGTATTATGGTGCATTCTTGTGGGATATTGTTTGATATTTACAAAAAAACTAGAAGAAGAGTATGTGTGACTACAAACTACTTATTTACATTTCGAATATAATATACGAAATTTTCATAAGTTTTTCATATCTTATCAAATGAATGCAAATTTTAATGCTTTTTTACGAAGGCTTAAGGTATTAATTTAATATCATCTATCTCGCCTCTCTGAGGCGCACTTAAAAACCTTTCACCACACTTGGTTCGAAAGAATCTGTGACACGATAAGAAGAAAAATATCATCTATGGTTTTGTCTCACAGGCTACCATTCCTACCTCGCCACAAGCCGCAATATAATCTACATGGTAGCTGATGGCCGCGGCTCTGGACTGAAGGGCCAAGATATTTTGTACTCTCTCAACAACGCTCTGGGCACCGTTGAAGTTGAAGATCACTTTGTTATATTGAGGTTAGTACGGGTGATGCATATTATTGACGTATATTTTTAAATGGAAAAAAATCACCTATTCAAAATTTTAGAGTAAAGATGAAAGATTTTTGACAAAAATAAATAAGTAGTTATTGTTTTCTTATAAATCGAAGGCATGACTCCTTTCATGACTTTTCCCTAACTCTCGTGGTTTCGGACTTGGCCATCACCGCCTTTCTCAAAAAAACAACCCTGTATATTATAAATATTTATTTGTCAGAATTAAACCACTCGCCTCCTTATCCTTACTAAAAAAGAACGCTATTGCTTTTCAATACCCTAATTTATGTTCGAGATTTAAAAACTCTAAATTTTGCATTTCATAATTTCAAATTAACAATTGTTTAAAAGCAGGTTTGCTTATTTTTTATTTTATCGTCACAATAAATCCAATATATCACACCTTCTCGCACGCCCAACCTCTTTGTTACGAGTATGATATCACTGAATTCAAAATGAACTTCAATAAAAAAGGAGAATCATTTTCACGCTTTATGATGGCACAGTTATAAAATAAAAATCAAATCAAAATGTTTATCTGCAACTAAGTGGGAACTCAAAAGTTAGGTAACATTTATTAACACACACCGTAATTTAATATACCTAGTTCTAATAAGTTATACCTACTTCACAGGTATGTGTTAATTGCTTGTGGCTAGTAGGTATTTATTTTTATATTATTACTAGCTGCCTGTCCCGGCTTCGCACGGGTGGACATTTATTTTTTAAACACATAAATATAGCCTATGTTACTCAAGGTGAACCTACGTCCAGCAGTGGACTTGTATAAATTGATGATGATGATGAAATAACATTCTAGAAGATTTCCTTGAGAAGATTTTAAAAATGTCCCAAAAGTTAAGAGCCGAGCGGGATTTGAACCCGCGACCTTCCGATACGGAATATTCTGGAAGATTAAGACAAATGTATTCAATTCGGGAAAACCAAGAAGCGAAAATCGTACCGTTTGCATGGGTATATTTTAGTATTCTAGATAATTCTGGATTACTAACGTTTGGGTGGGACCATTCCGGATGCTAACCGACCTTAAATTTGATTATTCCAGACCATTCAAGAACCATTCAAGAACATTGTAGAGCGTCTATGTGCATTCTGTTCTCGTCAAAGTCGAGAATTTTCAGAAAAATCCCTAAGCGATAGAAAGGGAGAGACATATATAAGTCCCTACGTGATAGAAAGAGATAGACATAGATTTCGAAACTTTTGCCCCTTATAAATTAATAACACCTAAATATTGAATATAAACTATCCTATATTTTAAGTCCGACCATATTTTAGGCAGTTGCAAAATTTTATCGAAATCCGTTCAGTAGTTTCGGAGTTTATCGCGTTCCAAATTGTGACACGAAAGATTTATATATATAGATTTAACCGACTTCAAATTTTTAACCGACTTCAAATCAAAAAGGAGGACGTTCTCAATTCGGTTGTTTTTATTAATGTTTGTTAAAGCATTTCTTCGTCATTATTTGGCCGATTTGAATATTTTTTTTTGTTTGAAAAGTCATATTTTCAGATTAGTCCGATAAAATTTTCATCAAAATCGGTTTAGCCGTTTTGTTTAAATGTTTGCTCTGCATACCTCTGTCATTTATGCACCTAATTAGCAATTCTTTTTTAATCTGATTGGTAATACTTCCTGATTGTTTTTTTTTACAACTAGCTGATGGAACAAGCATAATGGCCCACCTGATGTTAAGTGGTAACCATTGCTTATAACATAGTATTGCCTAGTGCGTGCCTAGTAGGTCACGCACGTTGTTGGTCCCATTTAAATTTCATATAAATTGGTTTAATAATTTGGCCATGATGTCGGTTTCTCAAGTTTTTTAAACTTTTATATTATCAATAGTTAGTTACCTATAGTGCTGTCTGGTAGAATTAATCCACCTTGGATCATATTCCTCATAATGCTGGATATCAGACTCTGGCTCCAGTTCATCCGAGATCCTATCAAAAGCGTTAAAGCCGACGCATACTATCAGTAAGCGAAAACTACGATGTGATATAGTCATTTGTCACTAGAATTGTTTTCGCGTCTTGTATAAAAAATAGAAACCAGTAAATAAGACCAACTCTACTAGACTTGTTTATAACAGAGGACCGGCTTCATAATTCTGGCAAAAATGCTAAAATACCATAATTTGTAAGCTTTCTTTTAATAAAACTGTATTTAAATTGGAGCATTATTTTCGGAGTAAAGGCACAGACAAACAAATAAACTAAGGCCTCCTTAAAACATCCTCTTTTTCACCAAAGTTGGTTACGACCTCTTACAAACTTAGCAGGATTTACGACCACAGCGATACACTCACGTGCGAATTACACTTAATTTCAAAACTATTATAATGTTTATGACTGGCCTCTCAGCTCTGTTGGTATTAGCTCTGCCTTCTGAGCCGTAGGTCGTGGGTTCGATCCCCACTGAGAACAAATATTTGTGTGGTAAATACAGATGTTTGTTCTCTGTCTGGATGTTATATTGTAGTCTAAGGATGTATTAAAAAAACACATTTATAAGTATTATGTCAGCTATCTGGTTCCCATAGTACAAGCTCTGCTTAGTTTGTGTGAATTGTATACAATATTTATTTATTTCTGTCTGGTAAATCTTTTGTATCTGTGGTAATATTATATCTACCAACTACCAGTAGGGCGATTGTCTAAACTAATACAAAGCAATAGCCGAAAATAAAGTATTTCCGTTTTTGAGCTCGTTTATTTTTTCTTCCTCGTTAATTTAAGATTCAAAAACTTGAGAAACCGATTTATGGCCAAACTATTAAACCGATTTTGATAAAATTTCTGTGGGATCAATCTGGAAGTATTATTTTTCAGATATAAAAAAAAAACAAATCGGGCCATAAATGTCGAAACTATGCTATAAATAACACATAAATATAATATGTGCTATACATACATAGAAAAAAAACTCATTTTTTATTTGAAGTCGGTTAAAACACATACTAACCGTATTTCTTTCAAAGTTCATCCAAATCGGTTCAGTAGTTAGTACGTGATTTAGCCATAAACATCCACGCAACGAAATGATATAAAATTAAGTTATATTAGGATAGCCATATTGAACGTGAGTGTACCAATACGTAATCTTTCGCAGAGAGGTACTGAATAGGTACGAGTTCATTGACCGCGAGAGGGTCGGCATATGGGGCCACAGTTACGGCGGGTACGCGACTCTGCTAACTTTGCTACATGATGACGACAACCTCTTCCAATGTGGGGTTTCCGGCGCGCCTGTCACCTCCTGGCTTTATTACAGTGAGTGTTTCTTCTTCCTGCCTTTATCTTACTTTATGTGCAGTCGGTACAACAAATGTTCTCCTCTTCAATACTCCTCTATCAGCCGTCCATCTCTGTTTTCTGTTTAAGGTGTTTGTGTGTGTTGTTGTGCTGTGTTGTTTTTTCTGTTTTGTGTGTGTTGTGTTTGTTGTAGGCTTGTCCAAGTGCGGGGACCCCTAGTAACTTAATTGGTATGTTCTTTTGGTAAATAAATAATTTTGTATATTTTCACTTCTTTCTTATTCATGTCCATCTTTCACACTGTTCATTCATCTTTTCTTTGGCCTACCTTTACTCAAATATCCATCTAAATTCATACTCATCACTCTCCTAGTCACATGACTTTTATCCCTCCTCATGACATGCCCGTACCACGACAAATTAGTAGATAATAGGACACATAAAACTTAAAAGTAAAAGGAAAATACAAAGTTCGCCTCAAAGAGGTTCCTTCGTATCTGTTATGTGTGTAGGGGAGGCCTATGTCCAGCAGTGGACTTCTGTCCACTGCTGGACATAGGCCTCCCCTACACATTTCCAGCAAGAACGATTCTGAGCCCTTTCCATCCATCGACTTCCCGCGGTCTTAACAATGTCGTCGGTCCATCTGGTGGGTAGGCGCCCTACGCTTCGTCTTCCGGTTCGTGGTCGCCATTCGAGAACCTTTATTCCCCAACGGTTGTCGGTTCACGCACACATTACTACTTATAAATATGTTGCATATAAATTCCAATATCCATAATTATTGAGATGAGATGTGTTGTTTATGATAAACCATCCAATTTTCCTCTATTATGTCCCTAATGGATCAATAATGAACCAGTTTGTATCCCTCCACACATGTCAGTGACCATCTTTGTTCTCGAACGAAAAGACTGTCCCTCGCCGTTATGCTTAGGACACATCTTAATATTTTTATGACATTATGTTTTATTTTACCTTCACACTGAAGGTTGCATTTTTTGAGGATGCGTCTTCGACCGTTTGTTTTTATTGATATACTTTGAGACAATGCTCAAAGTTATAACCCGGGTGGGTTTTGAACCACGACTGTTGTGTAGTTTTGAAAGAGAGGTTTTAGTTTGTATAAATAAGAAGTCATACGGAATTCCACTAGTCCCATATAAATCAAAATTACATGTGAAAATATAAATGCGAAAGTTTGACGAATGGATTGATGGATGGATGGATGGATGTTTGTTACTCAATAACACCAGAACGGCTGAACTGATCTGCCGGTCTACTCTTGACCGGGATTCCGATCGCAATTTTAAGTTTTGACGGAATTCTGACAGTAACCCATAGGATATCTGTCAAAATTCCGTCAAAACTTAGGATTGGGATCGGAATCGCGTTCAAGAGTTGACCGGCTGGACGAAATTTGAAATTTGCAGAGATAGTTTATAGCCTGGAATAGCACATATGCAAATTTTTATTCCGGTAAAATGTATGGTTCCCATGGGATGGATGTTTTAACTTTTCATAAGCAAAGAATCGACATGATTTTTTTTCACAGGAAGTGGTAGTTTAAGAGTCACATCCAGTTACTACAGAGGGTGAACCTAGCTTTAAGACGTTTCAAAGTGATTCTTAGAATTGAAATGAATAAAATTTTATTGAGTTTGAGTTTGAGAACTTATCATATACATAGAGAAAAGTAGGTAGAGTCTGTTCAGAAAGAGAGCCGTCGCGTCGTGAGATTGGAGGGCGTAGCTGTGCTTAATTACCTTTTTAGGGTTCCGTAGCCAAATGGCAAAAACGGAACCCTTATAGATTCGTCATGTCTGTCTGTCTGTCTATCTGTCTGTCTGTCCGTCCGTATGTCCCAGCCATTTTTCTCCGAAACTATAAAAGCTAAACTGATGAAACTTGGCGAGTAGATGTATTCTGTGAACCGCATCAATATTTTTACACAAAAGAAGAAGAAAAACAAAAAATTTCGGGGGTCCCCATACTTGAAACTGAAACTCAAAAATTTTTTTTTCATCAAACCCATACGTGTGGGGTATCTATGAATAGGTCTTCAAAAATGATATTGAGGTTTTTAATACCACTTTTTTCTAAACTGAATAGTTTGCGCGAGAGACACTTCCAAAGTGGAAAAAAGTTGGTCCCCCCCCTCTAACTTCTAAAATACGAGAATGATAAATCAAAAAAAAATATATGTAGTACATTACTATGGAAACTTTCAACGATATTTGGTTTGAACGAGATCTAGTGAGTAGTTTTTTTTTTATACGTCATTAATTGCAATTTACCTTTCGACCTTCATGGGCGAGTCCGACTCACACTCGGCTGCTTTTTTTGTTTAGTGGGCACTACAACAGCGCGTATGTTGCGTTTTTATCCCATCACAACTAGTGTACTATTCCTTTATTAAATTTTAACGATGCAAAATGCTGACAGAAAGAAAGGGATGAGCTGCCATATAAAAATCGAAACGTTAGTTCACAATTTGGCCACGACGGCTCTCTTTCTGAACAGACTCTACAACTACATGCTTTTAAATCGCGGGTGCACCATGGGGCTCAGCTAGTATATCATATACACACATCATCGTGGGATTAAAGCATGAAAATATTAATTTGAGTTATGAACACAGAATAAATTTAAAATCCAAGTTTCTAATTTATTATCAGACGTTATGTATCTTTACACCTACGCTCAAGGCGACATTTTAATAAATTACCAAATTATTCATCCATTATCCTACTTTCTCATAATACCGAGTTCCACGAAGTTTTTGGTTGAGAGCCAGCTTTTAAGTTAGTTTAAAACTTTTCATTTGGTCAAGTTTTAAAAGAGTGTTGTAAGAGAAGACTTGTCCAACTATTATTATATAAGTTAAAGCATTGACAACTGTCACGGAACTTTTATAAAATGGCTGAATTTATAATATGGGTTTGATCCCCACCGAGAACAATATATTTGTGTGGTGAACGCAGATGTTTGTTCTCTGTCTGGGTGTTATATTGTATATTGTATTCTAATTATGTATTTACAAAAAAATATACAAGTATTACATCAGCTATCAGGTTCATAGAGCACAAGCTTGCTTACTTTGGAGCTAGATAGTTTTGTGTGGATCTTCTGCAATATTTATTTATTTTTTAATTTTAGTATGAATAATTACAACAGTAACAATACAAAACATGTATACTGAGCCTTTAATCTCTTTTTCTTATATAGAAGACGTTTTTTGACTCTGTTTTTTTATGTTATTATTATTATTATTTATGTTTTGTAAAAGGATCATACAAAACAAACCAGCAGGAACTATGTTATTATTATTATTTTTGTTTTGTAAAAGGATCATACAAAATAACCAGTAGGACCAACCCGTAACCAACCCGTAGTTTGTTGCCTGTTCTTCTAGGCTTGGTCGCGTTGAACTGGCACCTAGATTCACCTAGCTTTAAGACGTTTCAAAGTGATCTTTGTGATGCCATTGTATAAAGAAACTAGCGGACGCCCGCGGCTTCGCTCGCCCCTTGGCCGTAACGCCCCGTTGATTCTTCTTTTAAAAGTTTTTCCTCTTTTTCTCCGCTTAGGGAAATCATTTTCCAATTTCTTTTCTTAGTGCACCCCTATGCTATAAAAGAAACATACCCTCCAAGTTTCATGCTTCTAGGACTTACGGTTTAGGCTGAGCGTTGATTGTCAGTCAGTAACGTAAGAGTTTTATATATTTAGAAGATTGTTAACTTTCACTTATTTTTCATAGACACAATGTACACTGAACGCTACATGGGCCTACCGACTGCAGAGGACAATCTAGCCGGCTATCAGGCCGGTGACGTCACACTCCTGGCTGAAAAGCTGCGCGGAAAAGACTTCTTCCTCATGCATGGAAATGCCGACGACAATGTGCATTTCCAGAACGCTGCTAAGCTTATGACAGCACTGCAGCAGGCGGACATACCTTTTGAACAAATGGTAACGTATATCTTGTCCTTGTCACACTTTATTTATTTATAACACCTAGATATAACTAGAGTGTTTGGCAGCAAAAGGGATGGATGGAAAAAAAGGTACATGTGACCCCACATAAAGTGGGATAAGGGCAGGAAAAAGAACACCTAGATAAAACTTTACAGATACTTATCTAATACATTATAATCTAAACTTAGTAAAAAAAAATATAAATTCAAACAATATTTACATAAATCATATAAAAACACAATTAATCACTTTGAAAACACTTAAAACTACTTTTTAACGTCTTGCTCACAAAATGTGAGACACTTTTTCATTAACCTTTTTTTGTATAACCTTTATGTAGGGTGGGCACGACCGTGTTTTGTCTCTTTTACTCTGTCAGCCGTCATGTTGTGACATTTGAACATTGAAGATTCTTTCTTTTCTTCTAAAATCTGCCTAGCTGATATACACGGGCGTGGTTGAGTCGCAAACTCTCAAGATCCGATTGATTATTTTGCAGGACATTTTGCCGAATTCACATCAGATTATTCCCTGTTAGTTAAAGCATTCAAATCAGGAAGTCATTGGGGCGGGCGGCAGTCAAGGGCGGGCTGGATAAGGCTCAAAATGTTTATATTTATTATGGCATAGTTCGGTTGGAATAACTGCCGTGCTACACGGTTTGAAACGATGGCTTAAAACAGACGTTTTAAATCGTGTAGACGGGGCGGTTTCAAACCGAATTTCGCATGACATCTAAACGTCCTTGGTAGAAAAGCGCGCCCGCCAAAGGTTGGGGTCGGTTTTAAACCATGTAGTCACAAGAAAGAAACTGTGTTTTTAAACCGTCTAAAACATGTTTACATTGTGCAAAATATCCGAGATTGTTTCTTTAATATCATGTCTATTTGTTTACCCAGTCGTACCCCGATGAGGCACACAGTCTGGCCGGCGTCAACAGACATCGATACAACGCAATGGACCGCTACTGGACCCGTTGCTTAAAACTATAAGTTATCATGAATGTAAAGAGGTAATTTGTATTGTATTACTGCGTGATTAAGACTTATTGTTGCGTGCCTCGATCTGTAAAATAAATTATATTCTTTGGAACCAGTGTGGTGAAAGGATGCGCCTTATAGGCTTCTTTCGCGTGTAAATTAAAATAAGTCTGGCATAGGTAATTTATTATCGTAAATTATACTTACAAATTGTGATAACAAAATCTAAAACAAACATTGCGGTCATTGACATTTGACACAGAGTGAAATATGTGTACATTATTCTAAGTTGATTGTGCCTTTTTGTATGGAGTTTTAATTCAATAAATACTTTTGTAATACCTACCTATTTTTTTGTGTTATCGATCCACATCCTACGGAAAATTACAAAATGTGTATAGTAATGTATCTCAAAAGCTATCGATTATAAATATTTTCATTCATAATTCTTTAATGCACACGGAGATATTTACAAATACGGAATAACAAGGGGCGTGTACATAGGTGAGCTTAACCCTAAAAAGAGTTTTCTTCCAGCAAACCTTAGGTTCATTTTTTATAGATCACTAGTATATCAACTGGTCGCGGCTCTTGTCGTGGTAGGTACCTGCTTTGAGCTTATTCGTTGTTTCAGATTTCATCCAAGTAAATTACACTCACTTACAAACTTTCGAATTTCTAGTACTAATGTGATAGTTGTTCTTCCAGTATTGGTAAATTCGTGATGGTAATTAACTTCACCGTACCTATTGTATAACTTTTTAACCGACTTCAAATAAAAAAGAAGGTTCTCAATTCGGTTTTATTTTTTAAATAGTAAGTAGTTTAAATCGGCTAATAAATGACAAAGTTATGCACTTTGTCATTTACCTATATAAGGCGATTTGAAAAAAAAAATGTTTCATCTAAAATGTCTTATCGTGTCACTGGTTTTTTCAAACCAGTGCAGTGTGGTGAAAGGATATCAAGTGCGCCTCAGAGAAGCTCCTTTCGTGTAGTCGACGCAGATTTTCGAACTTTTTAAATTTTACAACATGCCGGTTTCCTCACGATGTTTTCCTTCACGTTTTGAGAGTGCTGGCATAGTGCACATATTTTTTCTGCAGAAAAACTTTTTAGTACACAAGTAGATTTGAACCCACGACCGGAAGGCGGGGCCACTACCACTAGACCACCAGTGCTCTATCCAAAAGGTAACCCCCGAATTAATCCCATAGAAATTCCATCAAAAACGGTCGAGTCGGTTACTTAGTCGGGGTAAGTTTAAAAAACTTGAGAAAATGTTTTTTTAACTTACTATATTATTTATATAATAGTACATTGTTATGTTTTTTGAGTCCCGAGACGGGTTTGGCGCCAGAGCGTAGCGAGGGCGCCAATGGAGCTTGAGGGACTTAAAAGACTTTCACCCGAGGTAAACACTGTGCTTTTCATTACGAATACAAGGAAAGTCAAAATAAAAACATGAAAGAAAAATTAGTAAAAATGAAAAATTATAAAAAAAAACAAGTTCTATTATATTATTATTTAAAAAGTCAAATTAGAGCGCAATGTAAAATTTAAGTTTAAATAACATAAAGATAGTATTAAATAAACAATGTATCTTCTAAATTACTTGATTAATATACAGCTTCAATTTTACATTGCGCTCTAATTAGACTTTTTAAATAATAATATAATAGAACTTGTTTTTTTTATAATTTTTCATTTTCACTAATTTTTCTTTCATGTTTTTATTTTTACTTTCCTTGTATTCGTAATGAAAAGTACAGTGTTTACCTCGGGTGAAAGTCTTTTAAGTCCCTCAAGCTCCATTGGCATCTCGGGACTCAAAAAACGTGACTTTCAACACTCAGGTAACAATGTACTATTTTATCTTTGACGAAACATCGGAAACAGACACATCAAGAAACATGTGTTCGTACGGTAGGCTGATTTGATTATATACAGTTCTAGGTTCGATGAATCTTGCAAGACGACTATTCAAAGGCCATAGAATTAAATTAACATAAATTGAGCTGATGAATGACTAGGAAGCCGTGTATCGAATAAAGGGTACGCTTCCGTCCGAGAAATGTGATACGCATAGTGAACTGTTTAATCCGGCAATAAAGGCCAGTGCAAACAAAGGGACTGGCCTCTCAGCTTAGTTGATCCTCTGCCTTCTGCGCCGTAGGTCTTGGGTTCGATCTCCACCGAGAATAGAAAACCCAGACAGAACAAACATCTGCGTTCACCATACAAATATTTGTTCTGTCTGGGTGTTATATTGGATTCTAAGGCCCGTATTCAGAAAGGTTTATCGAGGTGGTTGAAGATAATTATAATCTCGGTTCACGAATTTTTATTCATACATTTTCATTCAAGAATTATGAATTCTTAATTTCGAACTTTTCATGTCCATGACTTTATTATTATAAATATTAAAAAAGGTCTGTATTTTTTTATACAACAAAGGAGAATTATTGTTAATGTGTGTATATTGTATTTTTTTATGCAAATAAGCATACGTCCCACCTGATAGGAAGCGGTTATCGTAGCTTAAGGACGTCTGCAATACCAGAGGTATGATTATGTCGGCCAATTTATTTAAGCCTCGTGGTCCGCTAGGCACATCAGTGTCAAGAGATGGCGTAGATGTTCTAATTTCATCATTTTATTTATTTATTAAATGAAAACGTGTATTTTATTTTGTAGTAGTATGTGGTCCGTTTATAGCGAATTATTTATTATGTCCCTAGCTATAATTCGTGTTTATTTTGGTCTGAAAAGTACTTATAGTTGGAAAAATCAAAATCGCAGGGATTGAAGCAGACTAATTACGCACACAGACAAGCATTTTGTTGTTTTCAAACTTTAGGCTAATTTCAACATACTGACATCGCTTTAATTAGACCAGTGGTTAGGCCCCTCGGCTGCAGAGCTAAGGTACCGAGTTCAATTCCTGTCTACCTATGACTTTTTTTGCTCAAATTTTTCATTTTGCGAAATGATTTATTCTACTTGTAATATTCCTTCTGCAGAATATCCAGCTTTGATCGGGTTTCGAAATTAGGTTACCTATATTTTTTATAATAGACCTTATATACCTATTGTTTGTAATAATTTCACGTAAAAATGATGTACATACTCTGTAAGTCAATATTTTATTTTTTAGATATTATTATTATGTACACATGTTACTTATTTATTTCTCAACCACAAAACTTTTATTGACATACACTTGCATCCACTGGGCTAAACAAGACTACACAATAAAAAAACAAAATATGTATCGAAATATATAGAACTAGCGGCCTGTCCCGGCTTCGCACGGGTGGACATTTATTTTTAAAACACATAAATTATAGCCTATGTTACTCAGGGTGAATGAAGCTTTTCAATGGTGAAAGAATTTTTGAAATCGGCACCACTGGGTTTTGTGTTTATTCATTACAAACTTATTTTTTTTACTTATAGATGAAAAGCAAGTGTGTGTACAGGGTTTTTTCTATCACCGCCGATTAGGATCTACTCCCCGTTGTGGGTGGTGGATTGGAATCGTCTGTTTTCATCTTTTTGCACCACACTTCTGTTCGCCTGAAACAAGTCATAGAGAGTTTTTGATAGTTAGCCGTAAGTTCAATAATCTGCGATAATATGTAAAATACGACAGCAATAATTACTTGCGTACGTAGATAAGCACATACTTACGTTTTTATATCTTCATGACATCGTTTTATTTGTCCCAGACTTCGCTAGCGACTTTTCCTGGGACCAGAGTATAGATGATTTTTGTAATCTTTTACCGAAGTTCGTGGCTCCATGGCGTCACGAATGAAAAAAAATATCCGATTTAGATAGTAGATAGCACTCTTTTTTCACAGCAAACCAACGAAATAATAACTTTATTATTTCGTTGGTTTGCTGTGAAAAAAAGATTCATTGGTACTTACCAATGACAACACAATGACAACATTGTGTTTTTGCAAGGTAGGGCGCAAGGAGGTTGGAAACTGACAGCAAGGAAATTAAAAAGTATTGTTTCTATGACGTGCTGCTGGCATAGACTTTCAAACTCCTTGCTGCCTCAGGAATATAATATACTTAGGGGATAGGTGGCAAGGTGGGCTAGCGGGTAAGACACAGTTCAAATTATATTATTATATTATTTATCAATCACGCTCGTTCATTCATCGTTTATCGCTTAAACTACCCAATAATAAGGTAAAAATTGTGTTTCTGATTATTGGCTGTTTTTTTAACTTTTTTTTGTAAAATGGCTTTGCAGGCGAGATAGGGTAACCGTTGGGGGTCCTAGGCAACCTGTTTTTTCTGTGTCTAAAGAGAATGAGCTTTGTGTTTATTTATTAGAAATGGAAGAAAGGTTATTATGGACTTGCGGTTAAAGATCTAAATGCATTGGTATAGGTATAGGTTCATCTGAAGATGAGCATCACTCCATGAATGTATTGTGAGGAAGTATATTCCATTTCCATTGTAGAGTGGATATCATGCTTATTATGTGGAAGATGGGCTCGTAATAGCTGCGCAGGAATATATTATGATGATGATGACGAAGTCTGCGAGTTCTGCCAGGTCAAATAATCATCTCATCACCCCATCTTACTTCAGGGGGGTATCTCATCTTACCAGCACCATTGGGCAAGTTGGAGAAACTGACCTGTTTTATTTTTTTTATCTTAAATGTGTTGCCAAAAGTTTCTAATGACACCAAATATTAGAATAATAATAATTAGTTGTTAATTAAAAAATAAATATGATTGTTTCATTATGTTATTTTTTATACTATTGACCTTTAAAGCTGACCCCATCTTTGCACCTTTTCCTCTACTTGTAATGGTCCTTGGATGATTGTCATTATACGGTACGAATATAGGCCTGCATACATCAAGGCGATGGCGATGGCGATCAGTGAAACGCTGCCAAATATCGCTGTCATATTTCTCAGCGTCAGCTGATCGCCATCGTAGATCACTAAGATGTGTGCAGGGCTTAAACTTAGCAAAATATAAAATAATTGAGCCAAGTGAATTATGAAAAGACTGGGACGTATGGCAACAGCGCGGGCGTGGATGCCGCGAGCTTGCAACGTCTCGCTCCAACACAATTGCAATGACGTCAGAGCCGTCAGCCACTATCCGTGTTCACTCATACATTGACAAAAATTAACTAAATTTTGATGTTATTTTCAATGTAAATCGACAGTTTTCTTCAACCAAATATGTTTCCACGTTTATAAAGACCTATAATAAAAACCAACCACTGTTCTTTCAGTCTACAACTGTACTCTCTCGCCCATAGTTGTGTATTTCAATTTGTATGGGAATCGAGCGACCTTAATTCAAACAGATTAAAAATTCTGAATGACCATGGATCAGCGATCCAGTTTCTTTGTCATACACAAAGTGATTGTGTGGTTATGTAGTTAACATTGATTGCGCCAAAGAAAAAACTGATACAGGATTTTTATTACATACTCTACACTGTTTTTAAGTTCAACAGTATGTTGAATTTATTATGAACTAGATTTTGTTATTTTTATACCGCTTATTTAAATAATTTGCTAAATATAATGGCTGAGAAATGTTAATGATATAGGCTAATAGTGAAAAAATACAGCTTCCGAAACATAAGCAATCTTTGGAGAAAAAGTAGAACAAGTTAGTTTCACAAATTTCGTAGTCGTAAGACGACCCTCAGCTTCACATATTCTGTCATATCCACATACAACAAAGTGGTTTCCATTCGTTAAAATATATTTGATAAAAGTTATTTCAACCAAAAAGATGCAAATAATACACTCCAATCTCAGATCAAACGGAAGTGATATCTTATAATAATTATTCTAACTACCAATGATCAATCACATACACGCTTATAGCAGAACCAAAATCAAATTTACATCCACTATTCTTATCGTCACGTACTTTAACGATACCCATACCGGCCTTACCCCAGAATAAGTAATACTGATCACTATTATTGAAAGAAAAATATATTATTATCAGGTGGACCATATTCATGTTCCATCGAACATGAATATGGTCCACCTGATGTTAAGTGGTAACCATAGCCTAACAAAGCAGCCTCGTAGATCAAGCACGTCAGGAACATACCCTACGATGCACTTACCTGCGTCCATCAACTAGAGGCGTACAGATATTCAGCCTTACGTGCCAGTAATTTCACACCCTTCAAACCGAAACACAGCGATGCTGCTTTATGGCAGAAATAAGAGTGGTGGTAGTACTTTCCCGGACGAGCCCTTCACAAAGAGCTCTACTACTACTAAAAAAAATCCTGTCCAAGGCAACAGAGCGTCCCTTTAGTAAGCGCATGAGTAAACATCAGTTGCCCCTGACTCTATTATAAATCATCTAGGTACAATAGATGCCAAGGCCTGTTTACTTTTTTATTGCAAGTTTGGGACACTAGTATTTTTGGCTAATTACGAATACATTGCTTTATCTGTCCATTGATTTCAGTTCAAGATATCACCAACGAAGTAATGTACTCGCTACAGATGTATATCGTAAGATACCATCGACATTTCATGTATAGACGGCACATCTTTATCTGGCATAAACACAGCGGGTAGGTCAACTGGCGTACTCTACACGAAGCTAGGCACTCGATGTGACAACACACGCTGTCAGTAAAAACTTTAGTAAAACGAAAGCACATTTGAAGAAATCTTATGCTGCTTATAATTATTTGGCTTGGTTAGACGATTTAACCACGTAGAGCGCTGTATCAAACCTAAGTTATAACTTATTAAAAATGGAAAAGACTTTTGTTCCGAATAGCTTCTCTATTAGTACGCAGAACATATTATCTCGATGTAAGATACCGATGAATGAAAGTGAAAGGAGCCGGGCAGACTGACCGCGATCTGCGGTACTGGTTATACAAAAACAGATGTCCGTACATACTTAGTGGCCCGGTGGCATTATTTTATTAGTCTGGCCTAGATAGATTGCACATAGAGCGCTTCGTAAGCGATAGCGAATCTTAGGCTAGCATTCAGAGACTAACTTTATGCTTATGATATTAACAAGATCAAATAAGTGCAGTTCTTAAGCGTATGAATAAGATCAAATGTTCTAAAGGCCTAAGTACTGAGTGAAATATGCATAAGTGGGCAGAATACGCATGCGAATACTGTTTTTTACCCTGCAAATAAAATGCCACCAAAGACACTTTTCCACGTGTATATGAAGTCGAGGGCACAGCTAGTATTTTTATAAGTAAAGCCGTAAATGTTTCTTCATTAGCATTCGGAAATTTGTCCCAGTAGGTACAGCTCTAGTAGTATTAACTAATGAGTGCTATTTGTCAAGCCTTATGATTTATCAACTCATGCTAATAATACAAAACAATAGCGCTTGCCTTGAGAAAATGTTAAAATCTGAAGCTGAATTGCGCCTGCCAAGGTTCGCATAAATAACTTCAATAGTTTTTCAAAGACGTGTGTCAACTTTGCGCTGTTTGTAGGGTGTCGTACCGAAAGGGTAAAACGGGACCTTAGGACTATTAATAAGACTCCACTGTCTATCTGTCTGTCCGTCTGTCACCAGGCTATTCTCATGAACCCTGATAGTTAGTTAAAATTTTCACAGATGATGTATTTTTGCTGCCGCTGTAACAACGAAAACTAAAAAAACAGGATAAAATTAATATTTAACCCCATACAACAAACGTGATTTTTTACCGTTTTATATAAAATGCTACGGAACCCTTCGTGCGCGAGTCTGACTCTCACTTCGCCGGTTTTATTTTATAACCACCAACTTGTCTGTTCAGTTGACTAGAGAGTAACTAATGTCGCTATTTCATTTCGCCTCGCTCGCTGTTCAGTCGCTATCTTTTGTTTCACACTTTTTCGATGGATTGACTGACTGTGTTACAGATGGTAGGAAGCCAAGCAATATGGAAAGTACAAGGTCCAACCTCTCGTACGTAAAAGTTGTTTGAAATGCCACGCACGAGGCAGTTTACGTAAATCTAATCACACGAAGACCGGTAAAAATTGTTATACGTTACCAACTTAAATTGCATGCTGTATAATAATTGCAATTAAATATAATTAGTGACGTGATGGGTCACACTGATATTTTATACCACGCAAGTGATCAAGACAATTATTATGACGTTGATTAGGTTTTCTATTTCTGTGATGCAATTCTCATACTGATAATAATTATATGAACCCAGGCCCAAATAACCCGTGATGTTACATTAGCAAGTTAGATTAATAAAAACAACACAATGTTGTGTAGTAGTGTGTAGTAAAATCGACTATAAATCAAACGTACACCAAGTCAAAGTCAAATATGTATGTATTTATTCAATAGTATAGCTAGGTGAGTCTCAAGTGTTCATCTGTTCCACTAGGAAGTGTCACGCAGATTCAGTCATCTGGGTCACATTTTGTTTTATTTACGAACTGATATTGGAAAGGATCTTGTGCAACCATAACTGCAGGTAATATGTGGTTACATAATAGTTTGAATTGATATTGTATAACGCATATTAGGTTATGGTAATATAGCTCTAAGGTCGGGCGGGTTCATTGACTTTGGATCCACTTGTCTTTATTTTCTCCTCCCAATTCCGATTGAATTTCGGTCATCTATACCTTCCGCATTGGAAGACCTCATATATTGAGCCATTGAATCCCACAAGGCACGTCATAAACATGACGTTTTATGTTGGTTCTTTGTGCCGGCTGACGTAAAATTCATCCAAAATTCTCAAACAGCCGTCTTTCGCATTTAGTCGGTAATGTGATGCTGATGTATGGAGGTGGAAGGTTCCTTAACATGGAATTTTTAAAGGTTCGACAGTTAACTGAGCGACAAATTGGAGTATAGCGAGGAAATCAGGTTCCAAATTCCAGGCTTTTATAATATTATCAACGGATGATACTTTAGTGCTCATAAATAAAACCCAAAGATGACTACAACAGTTTGCCTTTCAAACTCTGCCCACAACCTTCTTGAGACCTCCTTATACCTATGCTTTAATTCTCCTTGGACCTTGTTTCATACATTTCTGATACATCTAACGGTATTTCCAAGAACGCAATTCTTCGATGTTATGTTTTGTATTCTTTTCCTATTCTCCATTTTCCTTACCTACTTAGATGGATGAACTGCATCGCCGTGAAATTCGGTCGAGGGACAAGCTCTTAATCGTTCTTCCAGAAATGTACAGGGACCGCGTATGGACTTCTTCAGGCTTATGATGAAAGTTATGACTTTCTTATGGGATCTCTAACCTTTGACTTTCATTGGCTTGGTTGCTGGTGCGTGGTACTGGCCTCTGTTACCTCAGTCGTTTGCCGCGCGACGCTGCGACCGCACGTGCGTACATTGTAGTGCCTCGCGTGTGATGACAATTGGACTTAACTGATCGGATCCTGTGTCCTGATAACCTTGGACCAGATACTGACATGGTGAGTGATTTCTTTAAATACTTGGGATACTTAAAATGACGTTGTTGTGTGGCTTTATTGTTCGGTATAATTTAAAGATCTATTATTACTAACAGGTAGTATTATAAATACACAACATAATTAGTTTAGAAATTTCCCATAAAATAAAAAATAGTAATCTTGTTCGGCACGTAATAACAGGTAATACGCGTGTATTACTGTGGTTCGTTTTAGAAGTAGGTAATGTCTTATATTTTGAGTTATTTCATAATGAACATTGTAATAATTATAATGTTGTAGAAAATATAAAAAAAATATTTATGAAATCTTGAATCATTGTTTTGTTTTTACAAATAGTGCTTGAGAAAATTTGTAATCTACAGTATGTTTAATGAGTTTTTGATGTTGTTGCTCATTTCCACCTCATTAATTAAAGGCTCGAACACACCTAGTTCGCTGGCGGGCGCGATGGCGAACCGTTCAGTTTCAACATAGGGAATTGTATACATCCGCACACACTGCCGCGTCTTTTGACAGTTGCACGCTGCGATCACTACTAATAAAAACGAAAGTTCCCAGATCGTGACAGACAAAGCATCCCCTATTTAATGTTTTACTACCCCCTACTTAATTTTTCTTAATTTTGTGTATTAAACAATCGTCAAATATTTGATCTACTGATTAGTCATCGGTGAAAACGACCCGTAGAGTCTAAAATTTGGAAAAAGAGAACTATTGAGGATTCGTTCTAATATTATTGAACTCTGGAAATTGTTTTTCCTATTAGTTTTAATAGAAAAAAAATATATTACTTCTAAAAATATTTGTTTAACTACGTTAAAAGCAAAAAAAGATGTTGTGTAAGATAATAATAGGATAGAATCTTATTTGAAACTATTTAAAAATATAGTAATGCATAATGGGCGGTTATATCGCTGCAAATCAGTATTTTCCAATCAAATTTTGGATGGAGAGAAGCTTAGAATAAGATCAAATATCAATAAAAAATAAAATAAGGGCATTTACATACCTAGAATGAACCGTCATAATCAAAGTAAATCAATAAATACAAAAACAAATACAATCATAAGGCTAAGTTTATGGTATTCGATATGAATGTTTAACAGCGTGTAATATTTTGATTGATGGAGAAAAAACAGAACAAGTGAATGTATTTATAATATTTGGGGACTTTTTTATAAGAGATGGAATGCATAAATATAATATCGAAACAAGGAAGTGTATAATCACCACCCGTGGAGACAGTCGATGAAGTCGCGGGCATCAATTAGTTCAGCCACCCATCAGTTTCCTATCTGACATTACGTCCTGACTAGGGCGTGCAAACCCGGTTTTCCGGTTTTACGAAAAGCCGGACAGCTAAGCAAAATTTATCAATAGTACTTTTTTAAACTTTTGCGATCATAACACACATTAAACTGTTACACGGGTATTTTTACCGCGTTTAGGTAAGCGTAGTGTAGGACGCCCTCCGGCAAGGTGGGGCGACGATCTGCGAAATGTAGCTGGCAAGCACTGGAGAAGAAGAGCCGAAGACCGGGCTCAGTGGCGCGTCTTGCGAGAGACCTACGTCCAGCAGTGGACTAATATAGGTTGATGATGATGATAATGATGATGATAGGTGTTTACCGCGTATAATTTTCCCCGACGCTTCGGCTATGTTGTAATAACTGTGGTCGTGGGCAGACTGGAGCATTGACATGAGTGCTATCGTCGTTGAGAGGTGGAGGTATAATAACTACCCTCACTTCAGGACGCAATGATAGATAGGCGTATGCCTATACAGTGAGGGAAGTTTTACGTATTCCGATTTTCCTTAGTATCAGAAACATAAATCTTACTGATTGAGCCTCAAAAATATTGTTTTGTTTTTAATCCCCGTGAACAAAAACTACCTAGGTACCCCGGACTAGCGGGTGAATGAATTAAGCTTAGAAAAGATTGCGGCGAACAGTTTCGAACTGCGATGGCGATGGCGATCAGTTTCAAGCGTAGGGTTTTGCATTCATCCCCACACAGCGCCGCGAACTGTCATTGTACGCAGCGAGCTAGTATTAGTGTTAGATACTGTCTTGAAACTGCGCTAAATCTTGTTCCTCAAAAGTCATAACAGTGGCAATAATATATGGAGGCAATGGTGTGGGTGTTGTTTGCACAAGGTTCGCGCGTTCAGTTCACCATCACTTTATTCTTAGCCCTAATATGTCCAGGTAATTGAAACATTACTAAAAAGATGCATTATTTTTATAAATGGTTTTTTTTTTGTCTAAAAGCATACATAGCTAAAAACCGATAAAACATAATAAAACCAATACTTTGTTTTTCTATTATTGCACTGCGTCTTTTTTTTTAATACATCTAGCTGATGGAACAAGTATATGGTCCACCTGATGTTAAGTGGTAACTATAAAAAAAAAAAAAAAGCCCATTCATTCCATAACTACATTAAGTTACATTTCATGCATATTATTACTTATTATTTCGATTATTATTATATCATCATTATTATTTACATTCATACATTATAGTCATTATTTTGCTTAAATTTAATTTTAAACTTTATTTTTAATACATATATTTTGATGTTAGATTTATTTTTATTAGTTTTTTTTTCAGTTTTACTTTTTGTTCATTTGTGTTCTTATTTTTCTTTAGCTAGGATCCCACTCGGGTATAGGCCTGTAAGTGGTAACAGTGGTACCTATAGCCTGTAACAAAGCATTGCCTCGTATCGTAAGTCACACACGCCAGGAATTTGCCCTACGATGCACTGCCCTGCGTCCATCAGCTTCACGCGTACAGATGTTCAGCCTCAAGTGCCAGTAATTTCACCGGCACCCACACCCTTCAAACAGAAACACAGCAATGCTGCTTCACGGCAGAAACAGATATGGTGGTAGTACTTCCCTGGATGAGCACTTCACAAAAAGCTCCACTACTACTACTAATCTACTCAACAATAAACTACTCAATAATAAAGTAAGTAATATTAAACTTCACTAGATACTAATTCCTATTTCGTACAATTTTTTAATAGTTGATTTTGTAGGTATCTTAGAATATTGTTTTCTTGTTAAAATTCTACTATATGAAAAAATATTACGTTGACCAAACCTGGAAACGGTTTTTGGCCGGAAGCCGGAGATAATCCGGTTTTTAATACTTTCCTGTTTTGCAAGCGCTATAGTTTTGACGTTTTTTCAAATTGACAATTGATTTCGAGCAATTCAAAGAGTTATCAAATGGAGATTACAATAGAGTAGCAGTATTCAAAGTGAAAGTCAAAGTAAAGTAAAAATGTTTAATTTTATTCATTGTACCTTTAAAATAACATAATATCAATGATCACTTTGAGAAGTCTTAGAGCTAGGTTTATCTTGTCGATAAACCTACAGCTACAGTATATCTATTTATATAATAAGAGAGGTGATGAACTGACAGAATAGTATACATTGGTGGTGCACGACCAAATTTTAACCCACGATCTTTATAAAATAAATTAATAATGTAGACAATCCACAAACCACTATCTATCCCCGAGCTTGTCTTGTACTATAGGAATCAGATAGTTGATGTATTACAATCAACTATCTCATTCCTATAGTACATACATTTTACTGCACATCATTTTGTTAACACATAGTTAGAATACAATATAACACTCAGACAGAGAACAAACATCTGCATTCACCAAAGAAATATTTGTTCTCGGTGGGAATTGAACCCACGACCTAAATACTTTTCAGTCCTAGATAGAATCGCTTTCAACTGACAGCTGTCATATAATTAAAATAAACTAGTTCTATTTTTATATTTATTTGATATAGGGGAACAGATGAGCAATCATTAAATACTTATACACACACATAGTGGTCAATATCATAACATTCCTGTTTGCATCAGCATGTTTGGTAAAAGCAATACCTACGAAGCCGTTTGACTTTGTCAAAAACAATGCTGCTGCTCTATGGGTTTAACAAGTTTTATATTTCCTACTTCTTTGGTCGTGGCGGCGGCGTAGCCACGCCCACCTCTTGTGTCAAAGTTTGGTAAAGTGATATGGTCGAAGACAGAAGGAGTCATTATTATCTACGTTTTGTGCAGCTCAGTGTAGCTCACACCAAAATTGAATCAAACCAAAACTTTTTATTTCAGCTCTCACTTAGAAAGCATTGCAGCCTTAACATACTTAATACTATGGTGACAAAAGTTTATTCAAAAGTAATGTGGTGAAAGAATTATAAACGCACCTCAATGAGGCTCTTTTCGTGCACTTGACAATGTTTTACGGTTTATGTAGGTTCTACGACATGCCATTTCTCTCACTATGTATTCCATGTACATAACTAGCCAATCGCCTTAGCTTTGCACAGGTGTGTAGAAAAAAGGAGGGCAAAATGTGCTTTTGTATTTTGCACCCATGCAAAGCCTTAAATTTAAATCTGCAAATTATGAGTTGAAAAACGAGCCTTGTGGTCGGCTGGCAACCGTTGTCAACAACGATATGAAGGCCTGTGTACACCTAGGTCACTGGCAATGGCTATCAATGAAACGATGTCAAATATCGCTTTCAAATTTGACAGCGTTTCACTGATCGCCATGGCCAGCGACATATACAGGGTGTGGCGTAAAGAGTGGATAATCCTTTACCTACGGGTCGGGGGCATCACAACTGTTCAGAAAATAAAAACATGTATCCGTAAAAGTCCCACGGTTTTCGAGTTATTAAACATTTTCGAAATTTTCATTATTTTGTACTTCTGTCCATACTTTTCGATGCCAAGATCACAAATCAAGGAATTTTCTCCATTTGTTTTTTTTTAGCATTCTTAGATAACTGTTCTATCAAATGATAACTGCCATTGGTATGTCAAAGGTACAGTTTTTTTTTTAGAATTTTTTTTAGAAATAGAAATGTGATTTGCCAATTTTTTCCAAAAGTTTGACCTCCTGTGGTTTAAAAAAAATGTACGGTCACCCTGAGTGACCAACTAATAAATAACTTGCCTACTTCATTGAGATTCCGAAATGGAATAGCACTTGCTAGTTCCAACTTTCAATGCAAAGAATATTTGTGTTAAAAAAGGGTAAGGGTCATTTTTTCAAATTACAAGTAAGATTTTACATAGCAATCGAATTTACTAAAAACAGAAAATAAAACAAATTAGATATTTAAAATACATTTATTACATTAAAATTTCTTACAACAAGTGCTCAAAATGGCTCAAAATGCTCAAAATGCGCGCAAGATAAAGCGTTCTTTTATTAGAAGATGCAGGGCTTGCATAAGAGCAAGTGGAAGCCATTTTGAGCACTTGTTGTAAAAAATTTTAATGTAAAAAATGTATTTTAAATATCTAATTTGTTTTATTTTCTGTTTTTAGTAAATTCGATTGCTATGTAAAATCTTACTTGTAATTTGAAAAAATGACCCTTACCCTTTTTTAACACCAATATTCTTTGCATTGAAAGTTGGAACTAGCAAGTGCTATACCATTTCGGAATCTAAATGAAGTAGGCAAGTTATTTATTAGTTGGTCACTCAGGGTGACCATACATTTTTTTTAAACCACAGGAGGTCAAACTTTTGGAAAAAATTGGCAAATCACATTTTTATTTCTAAAAAAAATTCTAAAAAAAAAACTGTACCTTTGACATACCAATGGCAGTTATCATTTGATAGAACAGTTATCTAAGAATGCTATAAAAAAAACAGATGGAGAAAATTCCTTGATTTGTGATCTTGGCATCGAAAAGTATGGACAGAAGTACAAAATAATGAAAATTTCGAAAATGTTTAATAACTCGAAAACCGTGGGACTTTTACTGGGTACATGTTTTTATTTTCTGAACAGTTGTGATGCCCCCAACCCGTAGGTAAAGGATTATCCACTCTTTACGCCACACCCTGTATAGGTATTTTTTTTTATTGTTGATAGCTAAACGTTTGACTGCCATCAAACCTGATGGAAAGTGAAAATGCAGCCTAAGGTGGAGCACGCTTAGCTATTATTCACTTGTTCACTCTTGACTTGAAAATTCCAAGGTTGTAATGCTTCGAAAATACTGACGACGGTAAAGAGCACATAGGTGTGCGCAGGCCTTGAATTGAAGACGATAGTAGAAGTGGTGAAAAAGTTGGACCGAAGAATTGGAACCCCGCGGCAAGCTTAGCCGTGATGGAGTTAGACCAACTAATTATACGGCTGAGCTTGCTGTGGGGTTTGGAGCCTTACGCCTATCTAATTTTAATGGCATAAAAAATATTCAAATGTACAATTTCATAGGTAAAGACCTAGATTAAGACGAGCTATGGAGCCTGGCGTTGCTCGCCCTGATCAAATTGGAAGTCGTTCTGGAAGAAGCACAAAGAGATATAAGGTTTACGGTATGCATAGCCAATAATAGAAACTATGTTGAAAATTTGCTTCTGCAATAAATACGTAAGGGCCAAAACCGCACATCATAGCATTTTATACTTTAGCATAGCTAGCAGTTTAATTTTAATAAATAACGGCTCAAAACAAACAGTGGCGATAATAGTTTAAACAGACTTTATTTATTCAGTTTATTTGCTGCTTGCTACTTTGGTAGGTAGGTTAGGTATTTCAGTGAAAAAAATTAAAGTAGGTAACTATATTAACTGAATGATTCCGAAGTGAAGCCAGAAGGTCTGTAAGCGGCTTAACTTCTGCACTCGCACTTCCACACTTCTACAACAACTACATGATGTTTGAGCCGCTGAGTTGTTTGAGCTGAACAAGCTCAAGGTTGTAAATGAGCCGATTAACTGCAGGTAATTATTTCCCATGCCTAGCAGTAGTTAAGTGTTTTGATTGGGCTAAATATCTTTCATATCTTGACAGTCTAAATTGCGGCCAGTGCTGCCAGGTCCATTCCAGGGTTTGGCTATTTTTACTAATGTATTTTAATTTTTTTTAAATTAAGCATTGTAGTCATAAACCTAGACACTTTAAATGCTTCTAGATACTTTGAATAGACACAAGTAGTCCGATAAAATAGGTGCGCATGTCACAGTGCTCAATAAATATCTTTTTTTTTTGAAAACTCAATAGAAATGTAATTTTTTTTTAACTTGGCAATTTATATGAACTACAAACTGCGACACGTATTTAAAATCCAAGGTTAATCCAAGATTAGCCTACAAAATAATAGCAGTTAAATGCTTTGAAATTGCGCTAGACCTAGCGCCAAAAGCGCCATTGTGATGGCAATGTACATTTCGGAGACTTCAAATTATTTGGGGGCTAGTTCGCCATCGCTAGCGAACTAGTTCGCTGGCGGTGTGTTCAAGCCTTAAGATCAATCTCTGTACGAAACAAAAGTTTTGTCATTTCGTTTGTTTTGTTATCTGATTGACGTTTATTCTTCACACTCACATGCCACAATTATATTGTGGCATACGATTAGTGAGTGTGAGTGTCATAATGTGCACTTTAGTTCCTATAGGAGGTAAAGTAGCACACAAAACAATAGCATCCTATTCGTTTTATAAAGGAGGTACAATTTTACTAACAACTAGCGATTTGCCCGGCTTTGCACAGGTAAAAATTCAAAGGCAGTAACTTCATAATTATGTTTCACCACTTTTACTCTAAATTAAACGGATGCAAAGCCAGGGTGGGTTGCTAATAAAACGTATACCTTAGGATACTATAATATACAACATTTATAGTCTCACTGTGCTTTAACGTTACTGTGTACTGTTTTTTGTTACTGTGTGTACTTTAATCTAATGGTGAAATATTTTTTTAATTGGTTCCGTAGTTTTTGAGTTTATTCGTTACAAACGTACAAAAATGCAACCTTTTTTCTTTTAATATTAAATAAATAAAAAAATAAATAATGCGGACAATCCACACAACACTATCTAGCCCCAAACTAAGCAGAGCTTGTACTATGGGAACCAGATAGCTGATTATATAATACTTGAATATTTTTTTTGTAAATACATACATAGAATACAATATAACACCCAGACAGAGAACAAACATCTATGTTCGCCACACAAATATTTGTTCTCGGTGGGGATCGAACCCACGCCCTCAAGTGCAGAAGGCAGAGCTACTACCAACTGAGCTGTGAAGGCAGTCAAAATATTATAAAAAATATTATAGTATGATTATTAATTGCCTCGAAAATAACTACCACTTATTTAGTTTTATCATATTAACATCTTAATAATGATGTGGGTAAAGTATTTAAGTTATTATTGTTTGTTTATCATGCTTGGGGAATACCGTGACCTTAACTAATTTTAATTCGGCTGTCCTTCTACAAATAACTACAACACTACGAGGCAATACTTTGTTATAGGCGATGGTTACCACTTAACATCAGATGGGCCTTATAGGCTTGTTCCGTCAGCGTATTGACAAAAAAAGTTGGTAAGTAGGTACCTAGGCGTGGTGGTATACGTAGGTACTTCGTTTATCAATATTGTTTAAATATGAACGTCATGTATTTAAACAGGCTCTGACGGAAGACCAGCGTAGCTTGTAACCAACCAACATTATACTGAGTCCGTTTTGCGACCCAAAAAATTTACACAGAAATGTAGTATTAGGTGTTGTGCTTGATCGCAAATAAATAATTATTATACTCTATATCTGCATGTTAAAAAGTTTATAGCAGAGCCATTGCCTTGCCTGGGTCCAGTAGCTTTGAACTGATCAATTTTTTTTTATTCAACTAGTTGATAGAACTACCATATGGCCCGCTTGATGTTAAGTGGTAACCATCATCTATAACAATGCATTGCTTATCAGGCCACGCACGTCGGGAACGTACCTTCCGATGCACTGCCATGTGTCCGTCAACTTGAGGCATACAGATGTTTCGCCTCACGTGCTAGTAATTTCACCGGCACCCACTCCCTTCAAGCCGAAACACACCGATGCTATTTCACGGCAGAAATAAGCATGGTAGTACTTACCCCGACGAGCCCTTCACAAAGAGCCCTGCTACTAGAAACAAGAAAGTTAAAGCTTTGCTTAGATTAGGCTAGATATAGGGTGCTGATTTGATATGTCGCCAAATTCAATAATTTACTTTACCATGTTTTCAGGATGTAAAAATAATCTTCAGTTATGTCTTGGTATTGCTGAGTTGCCATTCGCAATCCAAAGCTTATCTACAAACTGGACTGAAGACATTAACTCTTGAGGAGATCGTTCCTTTGCGGCAAGACTTTTATACTGAAAGATTGGCTGCGCAATGGATTTCAGGTATTTAATATGATATTAACTAAATATATACACAACAGAATATACATTATTTAGCACATAAACGTTTAGTATGAAACATAAAAAAATAAATTTTTTTTGAAGAATAATGAACTAGAAAATGTAATAATTACCTCATTTTATTTTTCCCGACGTTTCGGCTATGTTGCAAAAGCCAGCTGGTCGCTGGCAGACTACGGGCACAGATAAGATAATACTATACTAGCTACGGGTGAAGGTACTTATGTGTTATGATCGCGGAAGTGTTTGATAGAATAATAACTTATGCAAGTTTTTTGCTACAGTTAATATTAAGGATCTGACGTGAAATAAAACGTTTATCCTGCAAGGATACGACTACAATAGAAGACTGTCAAATCACTTTAAATTGAATTAACACCACAATTCACTCTTGAACTTGACTGATTCACGGTCGTGAGCGTGGCAAATTAGCTTAGAAATTGACGATAAACGTCCAAAGTTATGACTTGAAAGATGATTCTCAGCTCGAAATATTTCATGTTTCAGCTACGGAATATATGTTCAAAGAACGGGGCGGATTAAAGAAATACGACGCCTCATCTGATACTTACGAAACCGTATTGAACGAGACGGAATTGGTAAGATACGCCTTGAGATTGGAGAGATTGCATAAAATGATGTAATTTGGATAATTTTGAATCTAATATTTTGTTATAGTACAAGTTGCGGAACTATAGTATTGGTGACTTCTCGAAGGATGGGAAGTATGTGTTGCTCACCAGTAACGTACAAAGGGTGAGCTAAAAGTACTTAGGTGAATAAGATAAATTGGAAATTTTTCCATGCTTGATTACATTATTCAGAATTGCAAATTATTTATAGGAATGAAGCGTGATTTTATGTATGTATGTGTATGTAGAATGCCAAAACTATACATACCTACTAATCATAAATGAGCAGTAACTTACTAATACTAAATTTATGGCTTATTGTCGTATAAAAACACAATGCACAAATGTACTGCTTAGGGTCAAATGAGTTCAAACTCGGAGAATGACCTGTTCTAGGTACAATTCCGTTGCCAAATTTATTGTACATAAAAGTTACAAAGTTTGTATTATGAATATTGGTTCCTACGAGAGGAAAAAAGCAACTAAAAGTTATTTTATAAATAAATACGTTTTCTTTCTATGTTTGTTTGCCTTCTGGCTTTATTCCCTTCTGCCTTCGCCCTTCAGCCTTCTGGCTTTATACTCAAATATACTCAAAAACCTTCGACATCTCTCTCTATCTTTGAGAAACTCAAATCGTCACAGTTCATGAAAATCACGCGTAGCTGTATCCTCTAATAACATCGCTGCGTAGAATTTAGAACCTGAGATGTAAATCCTTCTCATAATACGAATTGTCGAACGCTACCGACGACGACCTTGCCCCGGGCAATTTCGACCCAATGCAACTGTTATAAGAGCCGTGAATAAAGTGTTAGTATGTTATTTTTCATTGCTCATACTCTGAAAGTAGGTCTGAAGTTGCCTGAGGGGCCTAATTGAAAGTTAAACTTTCAGCCCTAGGGAGAATCGCTTTCTACTGACAGCTGTCAAATTATAAAAAAAACAAGTTCTATTTTATTCAACCATGTTCCAACTTTCTTAAGTCTTTTTAACTGTAAGGAGGTTGTTGAACCAAATTCCAACTTTTTATTCAGCAAGTAGATTGGAAACCCATTACCAACGGTAAGAAGTTAAAAAGTCTAATTAGAGCGCAATGTAAAATTTAAATTTAAATAACATAAAGATAGAATTAAATTAATAATATATCTTCTAAATTACTTGAACTATTAATTTAAGCTTCAACTATTTATTTAAAATAACAGATTTGAGCAAACAATTTACTATTTTTTCAATTATGAAAATGAAAATAATGGCTGAATAATGCTGGCGAGCCGAAGCCGAAGGCCCGCCAGAGAAAAAGAAAAAAAAACCGGGAAGGCGGCAATTCAATCTTCATTTTCACAAATTAAAAGTATTCGTAATGAAAAGCACAGTGTTTACCTCGGGTGAAAGTCTTTTAAGTCCCTCAAGCTCCATTGGCGCCCTCGCTACGCTCTGGCGCCAAACCCGTCTCGGGACTCAAAAAACGTGACTTTCAACACTCAGGTAACAATGTACTATTCCTGCGGTAAAAACTTCGCTTATGTCTTGGGTATACCTTTTAGCTTTTGACTTGGGTAGTACCTCTATTCTTTTTTGGACTTGAGTACTTTTGAAACTTTTGCTTTTCTATTATTGCCTACATCTCAATAATTTGCAGTGACCTTCTTGTTCTTCTAGGCTTGGTCGTGAGGAACTAGCACCTAAGAGTCACCTAGCTTTAAAACTTTACAAAGTGATCCTTGTGATACCATAAAAAAAAACATATTGGAATTTGACTTTGTAGTTTGTACCTTTTCTCTTTCACAATGAAAAGTGGAGCAAATTTCCAAATCATAATAATGCATGCAACGAGCATTTGCACAACACGCGCTATCCGAACTACAAGTAAAAGCAATAAAATAGATTAATGTTTCGCTATTCTTAATTTATGACTCTTTCACTCATTAGTGTAATTTGCTCCGCTAAATAAGTATACAAACTAGGCAAATTGTCTTTTCTTGTTTGTCCATTTGATCGGTTTCTTATTATATCTTAATTTGGCTCATATTCATATAGCCGTCCTTTTAGCGAGCCGCAAAAAAGTGGGCATTATGAATAAAATAAAATAAAAATTATTATTGTGGTAATAATAAATATAGGTAATAAAATAAAAAGGGTGCTTGTATTCAGAACTAGCTTTTGCCTGCATCTTTTCAACGTTGAAGTAACATTTCACGCGTAAAAAAGTTGAAGGTACTTTCCTGTCTCCAGAATGCTCTGTGCCAAGTTTTATTGTTTTTTTGTAGATTAATGTAGTTTAGTTAAGTTGTGAAAACTTAAAAAGACAGACTGACAGACTGACATACTTTTAAATATACAATTCTTGTTTAAGTGTTAGTAAGTTGCTGTAAAATAAGCATTTTATAAATAAATGATCGAGAACGTCAAAGTAGGTAGGTATGTTTTCTCTTTTCTAGAGCAAATTATTAGTCCATGGTTATGGGCAAGACCACTGTCCATTACGTACTTCTCGCTCGCAGGTTTTGACCTTTTGAAAGATAAAATCATCACTGAATATTTTTGATAAATCAGTTCAGTGATTTTATATCTTTCAAAAGGTCAAAGTGTGGGATTTATAAGGTCATCGACGGCGGTCTGCCCCTTAAATTGTCTGCCGTTTGTATGCACAGACAGAAAGAAAAAGTAATTTATGATTGTCTAACGTCACGCATTAGATAATCACGCATTTTATTACGTTTCTTTTCAAACTATCGTTGTGAACTGAAAACATGCGCTTAATTAGTAGTAAAATTAAAAACTATGGCTCAAGCTCCAATAATGAGAGAAATAGCAACTTCGGAATTCTTATGGCCTAATACCCGACCAATGATTTATTACTAGGTAAATAATATCTAAACATGTAGCGACCAGCGACAGTGATGTTGAGTCGGTTAAGTGATAGTGAGGTCAAGGCGTGCTTGGTATTTAGTTACTGCCTATATATTGCTTTTGAGATAATACCTACACGACATTAGAATATGAATTGCATTTTAATATCTACTGAGGTCAAACGGACCTGTTCTCATTCGAAATATTAAATGAATTTAGTTCTTAATACTTATTAGGTTTTTAATACATACGTAAATCACGCCCATGCATGGGGGTAGGCGAAGATCACGAATTTCCACTTGCTACGATCCTGACATACCTCTTTCGATTCATTCACTCACGTAGTATCTCTTACTAGTCTGTGATTCACTCCCCTAACAAAAAAAGGAAAGTTGGTGGAAAGTTGAGTGATAGAGTGAGGAACAGTGTGTTAAAAGATAAATTCAGTGTGAAAGAAGATGTAGTGATGAGAGTAGAGAAAGGTACTTATACTAATATGGTTTGGGCATGTAGAGAGAATGAATGAAAGGAGATTAACAAAACAGGTGCATCAGGAGAGTGTGAATGAAGCTGCTGGAAGGGGAAGGCCTCGGCGCATATATCTCGATCAGATAGCAGACGTCAAAGGCCAGGTCAGGAGTACCTACCTACCCTAAACCGTCGAGCATGTATGAAACCCATTGACTCATCAGGAAGCAAGAAAAAGGGAAATTTGTTGTTTATGTAAAATTGAATGGTTAGATTCAAACAACAATCAACTGTAAAGTTACACAGCTTTGAAGATCGTGAATGCGTGAAAAGTTAATTATTGAACTGGCAGTTCAGTTTCGATGCGGATGTGGTAGTGTTTATTGCAAGAAAAAAGACGGAATGAAGTTTTATAAAGGTTAGTTGTGAGTTACTTGGTTGTTTATCTTATGATTATATTTTCAGCTGTACAGGCGTTCGACCATTGCGGAATACTCCGTCTACGACCTTGAGAACAGGTAAACTCTTTAATAATACCATTCACCGGCTTTAGCGATATTTAAGGCGATGAACACCGTGAAACAACTTCTCGCCCGCACACTTTTAACTTTTGAAAGATTAAAATCGTGCGCGCGAGAAGTTGTTATAAAAAATATATATTTACATAATATTGATATGGTGAACGCTGATTAGTCTTGAACCTTCAACGTAGTAGGTATTTTTTGTGTTGATTATCCATGAGTATCAATGTAGGTACGCTTATAACTTTACAAATATAGTTTTATTTTTATTCCCTTTTTATGCCTTATTTATCTCAATCTAAATTCCTCGGTTGCACGCGTCGAATTTAAATATTAAGCACATAACTTAGCACGTGGAATAGCAGTAAATTGTTTGAACTTAATCGATTTACTATATCATGTAAACATTCCTTTTTAACTTGCATTTTTACAACACCATCTAGCCCCAAACTAAGCCAAGCTTTTATTATGGGAACCATATAGCTAATATGTAATACTTGCATAGGTAAAGGTATATATTTTTTAATACACTAGAAGACAGTATAATATCCAAATAACAAACATTTTTGCTCACCACACGTATGTTTGTTCTCTGTCTGGGGTTTATATTGTGTTCAAAGAACATAATACGTAATTAGAAAAAACAATTAAGTATACTTGTTATTATTTATCAGCTATCTGGTTATCATAGTACAAGCTCTGCTTATTATGGGGCTAGATAGTGTTGTGTGGACGATCCACAATATATAAAAAAAAACTACTGCTCGAAACGAACCAGTTCCTCTAATGAATAACCATTCACGCATGGCAGGAACGTGCCCTACGATGCACTGCCTTTAACATCTCAGCTGGTCGCTCGCTACACGGCTATCCCAAGATAATCATCAGATACTAACCGATTCTTTTTTCCATAGAGTGATCAGAACCATTGGCCAAGGCCACCTCCAAATAGTAGTCTGGGGCAGTGGCACGTCCCTGGCTTACGTACAAAACAACAATGTATTCTACGTGCCTGACATACGCCGGGCTGCGACTATTGGGAAGCTGACGACTGCTGGCGTTCCTGGGGAAGTCTACTTCGGAGCTACTGATTGGATTTATGAAGGTAATTTGTCAATTAGTGGTAGTAAACGGGTTACGGGTATTATGAAGAGAAAATGTCACGAATCGAGAGTTGCAAGAGTAGAGGTAGGCCAAAAGAAAAAAGAACGAAATACCTCCAGCAGTCGTATGCTTACTACATTGTGCGTGACTTACTTTTGTGGCAGAAAATTATTGAATAGTACTAGTAGTAGTAGTAGAGCTCTTTGTGAAGGACTCATCAGGGAAGTACTACCACCATGCCTATTTCTGCCGTGAAGCAGCATTGCTGTGTTTCGGTTTGAAGGGATACCGGTGAAATTACTGGCACGTGAGGCTGAACATCTGTATGCCACAAGCTGATGGACGCAAGGCAGTCCATCGTAGCACGTTCCTGATATGCGTGACCTAGGCAATGCTTTGTTATATGTCGCCAAGTACCTTGAAAACTTAGAGGTACGACGAATATTTTAGCCGATGTTTGCGCTTTCTCTTTCTTTAATAGTTTCAACTTACGACTGGTGTGACAAAGTAGTTACATCTGTCCACATCGATACATGAAACACTGGGGCTTCTTATCCCCAGGTGCTTTTACATGAACTAGTGACTCGACAGTCTTTACATGGAACCCCCAGGGCTTCCCGTCCCCAGGAATCTGCACATGTACACTAGCTGATGTGACAGTGCCTAGTTATGTCCCCACGTTTCGCCGTAAGTGCTGGGTCTTCCCAGCGTCTTTGATATCGGGGGGCTTTCCCCCTTGTGGCCTCCAACCTCCCCTATAGCCAACCCAAGCCTCGCTACCTCATCAGATGCATGGATCATCTGATTTAGATCAGTGCTAGATTATCTGATCTTTAGTCTGCTACTGCTCGCAAACAGTAACAAACACATCGGCATACTATTTAACACAAGATGCAGTGAAATCTGGTACTCATGCACAGTTATAAAATCAAGCTCACTCACCAGTGTTTATTCCTTCTCGTCCCGATGGCCAATGCCAGGCCGGACGATCCACAGCCGTTCAGCGCTCGCGCCACCCCCCGCTCTTCCCCAAGCGGTGTAGCGCGACGTCACAGGGCTAAAGCTTTGTCTAACATTCGACCCCTTCCACAGAGCCAATATGCCAGACCGGACGATCCACAGCCGTTCAGCGCTCGCGCCACCCCCCGCTCTTCCCCAAGCGGTGTAGCGCGACGTCACAGGGCTAAAGCTTTGTCTAACATTCGACCCCTTCCACAGATCCAATAGCTTCGCATTCGCGACATTATAGGCGATGGTTCCCAATTACAGGTGGGCCATAATGCTTGTTGCATTCGTAGTTGGATAAAATGGTAGCCATTGCCTTGTAGGTCACTCACGACAGGAACGTCCCCTACGATGCACTAACCCTGCGTCCATTAACTAGAGGCATTCAGATGTTTTTAAACTTATTATTGCGACTTTAAAATTATGTTTTTAATTTCAGAGGAGGTGTTCAACGCGCCTGAAGCTCTATGGTTTTCTCCAAACGGCACCTACTTAGCGGTGGCATCGTTTAATGACACTAACGTCGAGTCTGTTTTCTACCCGCATTATGGTGACCCCGCTGATATCAACAACCAGTACCCAGAGCTAGTGCAGTTCAAATACCCTAAGGTTGGTAGTTTTACATCTACTGGCTCGTAATCCTACTTAAAACCGAGGAAACCGGCATGTCGTAGAACATAAAAAAAAGTTCGAAAATATGTGTCAAGTGCAAGAAAGGTCCTTGAGGCGCACTTAAAATCCTTTCACCGCACTTGGTTCGAAAGAATCAGTGACACGGTAAGTATAAGAATTACTTAAAATATCAATTTTCGTTGCAAAGTTGGCCTGTACCCCCTACCGTGAGTTTTATCTTACGCCTGAACGCCTGTCATGTTTGATAGTGTTGTGTACATTGGGTGTACACAACACTATCAAAAAAGCAGCCAAGTGCGAGTCGGACTCGCCCATGAAGGGTTCCGTAGCATCAATTAACATAATAAAAAGGCTTTTGTAGTTCGTCGAAAGGTAAATTGCGGTTTACGATTTATGACGTATAAAAAAAAAACTACTGACTAGATCTCGTTCAAACCAAAAATCGTTGGAAGTTTGCATAGTAATGTACAACATATATTTTTTTTAGATTTATCATTCTCTTATTTTAGAAGTTAGAGGGGGGGGACCAACTTTTTTCCACTTTGGAAGTGTCTCTCGTGCAAACTATTCAGTTTAGAAAAAAACGATATTAGAAACCTCAACATCATTTTTGAAGACCTATCCATAGATACCCCACACGTATGGGTTCTATGAAAAAAAAATTTTTGAGTTTCAGTTTCAAGTATGGGGACCCCCAAAATTTATAGTTTTAGAAAAAAACGATATTAGAAACCTCAACATAATTTTTGAAGACCTATCCATAGATACCCCACACGTACGGGTTCGATGAAAAAAATTTTTTTGAGTTTCAGTTTCAAGTATGGGGACCCCCAAAATTTATAGTTTTTTTCCTTTTTTTTGTGTAAAAACCTTAATGCGGTTCACAGAACACATCTACTCACCAAGTTTCATTAGTTTAGCTCTTATGGTTTCGGAGAAAAATGGCTGTGACACGGCCGGACAGACAGACAGACAGACAGACAGACAGACATGACGAATCTATAAGGGTTCCGTTTTTGCCATTTGGCTACGGAACCCTAAAAAGCGTATGATCAACTCGTCATAGTACTACGTCCTCCAACATAGCACAGTTTGTCTTTCTTAAATCGCTAAGAGAAACGAAAAAATGTATGACAGATGCTCATGCTAGACTTATCGTGGGCATAATAAGTCATTCATCCGTCATTTTCATAATTTTTTCGTCTTTTCTAGTACCCAGAGCAGTAGGCCTGCCATGAGCTCTGTCTGGCTCCCGTCTAAACGTCACACACACAGTATAATTCACTGATGAGCACTCACACAAACTCAAAACCAAAGCCAGAGCCAGACAGTTCAGCTGTTTTCAAACAAAGTTCGATCCAAAGTATATTTAACCCATTATACGGACGGACCTATTGAAATACACTATTGAACTATCAAACTTGTAAGTTTATTTACGTCACCAAATTTCTGTCAGGCAGGTGGCACCAACCCTGCGGTAGGACTACGTGTCTACAAACTGGACGACCCGCAAGCGGAACCCTGGAACATACCAGCTCCCATCGCCGTAGTCAGCTTAGACCACATCCTAGGCCGAGTCAACTGGGCCTCCGACCAGCATCTCACCGTCCTTTGGCTCAACAGACGGCAAAGCGAAAGTTTACTCATAAACTGTGATCTTAAGAGGGATAAATGCAGCATAGTCAAACATCAGACGGAACCCAACGGCTGGATAGACATTACGACGCCGTTATTCGATTCATCAGGAAAGAAAATGGTCGAAATCCAACCGCTGTATAACGGAGAAAAACGATTCAACCATGCAGCACGATTCGACTTCCGAACTTTGACGACTGAAGATCTAAGTCCTGGGAATTCTACAGTTACTGAAATCTTAGGATGGGACGAGGAGACTGACACAGTTTACTACATTGTAGCACCGGGACATATACCATGGCTGAGACAAATCTGGGCGACGACAGCGGGAGTAGTCAAATGCATCAGCTGTAAAGAGCCATCTTGTCGATATGTGAGCGCTTCATTCTCTCCGGGCGCAAAGTTTGCAATTGTTACTTGCAGCGCTTGTAATATCCCTCCAAAGATATTCCTTTACGACACCAAATTAGATACCTTCGGTCTTATAGCTGATAATGCGAGATTGAGTGAAAAGTTGCAGGAGTATCAGTTGCCTATGACGTTGTACAACGTGTTGTCGTTAGGAGACGATGTGTTGGCAAGCGCTAAGTTGTTACTACCGCCGGGAATCGAGTCGGGGAAGAAGTTTCCGATGGTTGTGAGAGTGTACGCTGGGCCGGGAACGTCGAGGGTGAAAGACAACTTTGATTTAGGTAAGTTTTCGTTCCTGTCACTATCATCAACCTATAGATTGACTGGGCTCTAAGCTCTTTTGGTAGTAGCTCTACCTTCTGCGCCGGCCGTGGGTTCGATCTCCACCGAACAAATATTTGTGCGGTGAATACATAATATGTATGTTGGTTCTCTATGCACAACGTGTCTTCCTCCTCCATTACCTGATGGACCGGCAATAATGCAAGTCTGTTTTTTTCCAAGCTCTTAAATTTAAGAAGAGAAGATCTTAACTTGGAAATGATGCCTATAACTGTGGAACCAGTTAAGTAAATGATGTTATTTTTCTTTCCCAGAGTATTACAACACGTACTTAGCCGTGAACAGGAGTTTCATAGTGGCCTCGATAGACGTGCGAGGCTCTGGTGTGCTGGGCGTGCAAGCGATGCATTCGGTCAACAACGCGCTTGGTACTGTTGAAGTCAGCGACACACTTGCTACTATAAGGTATTTCTTCTTCTTCCTGCTGTTATACCTATTTATGTGGGGTCGGCACAACATGTCTTCTTTCTCCATTCCCCTCTGTCAGCTGTCATCTCTGCATTCAACCCTCTCTTATCCATATCATCTTTCACACAGTTCATCCATGTTTCCCTTTGTCTACCTCTGCTGACATATCCATCCACATCCATACTCATAAGGGTCAGTTCACACAGACCGGCTCGGTGAGGAGAGCTGATTTTCTTATAGCTATAGTCTTTACCTAGTGCGGGGACCCCCAGTAACTTGTGTAATACTTTGCATTTGTATCTTTCCAACAGGAGTCTAGCGAGCCTCTACTCGTTCATTGACCCGGACAGGATCGGCGTATGGGGCTGGAGTTACGGTGGCTTCGTCTCTACAATGATGCTGGTGCAAGATAAGCAGAACACCATCAAATGTGGCGCAGCCGTCGCTCCTGTTACGTCATGGCTTTATTACGGTAAAATCTACTTCATAATCGTATGACTGGCCTCTCAGCTCAGTTGTTAGTAGCTCAGCCTTCTGAACCGTAGCTCGGGGGCTCGATCCCGAAATATTTGTGTGGTATGATAAAAAGCGTTAACTATACGGATCTAAAATATGTATTGTAAATGGACACGTTATAAGGCCCCATTTAACCTCATTTTGGCTTTACGGGGTAGTTTTGTAACACCTTGTATAAAATAATTTTTTGATCGGATAGAATTGAATGCAAACGTTTTCTCCTCAATCATCGACTTCAACTTTTTTTTCTATCATGAGCGCGCGCTAGTTTTGCCTGTGCTCGTCCATCCCTAGTGATATCGTCTCTTCCGAAAACCAGCTATCAGTAGGTAGTAAGTTAGTAGGCAGGTGGGATAGGATTTTTCCAATCGAACCAATTTATAGTAGTGAAACTTGAGGGTAGGTACTGAGTAAAAGTTGCGTCATCAGTTGTCACTTTCGTACGTACTGATGTGAGAAATCATAAGTTTATCACAATCACCTAATCACAATGCTGCATTGTATGTAGAATAAGAATACTTACAAGACTGAGAACAGCAAAAAAACATGACCTTACATATTCGCTTTGTTTTGTCGTATAAATGCTTGGTACAAATACTTGAACACTTTTTCTTTCATTAAATTAAAAGCAGTTGTTAACCACAGAAATATTTACTCTTGGCGGGGATCGAACCCACGACCTACGGCGTAGAAGGCAAAATTACTGAGCTGAGAGGCCAGTCATGCGTTGAAAAGAACAATCGCTTCAACGAACCTCACCTCGAAACACTCAAATCTGTTTCACTTTCAAAAACAAGCGTCTTTTGTACCGCCTCGTATGGAGATGAATTATTCAAAGCCTTCAAAGGCTATTTGTATTTACTTACCGCTCAGTTTTGCTGTTACTGTTATGGCGAGCATTGTGGCAGAGTTTCTTTTTGACGTGACAACGTCTTATAATTCGATGGAGCCGGCTGCACGCACGAAAAAACATGACTCATGCGGCGTTACCTCGCTCTGAGGCGTTCCATTTAAGGCTTGAAGTGCAAGCGAGAACGCGGAATGAGCGACAAAAAGGCACAATCGGCCTCTGCGTTCGGCAGCATTCGACATCTGTCTCTCTCCTACTTGAGTGAGCGATGCGTCCGCGTGGACAGCTGTATGACGTGGTCACGTTCACCTATCGTCAGTAAACCTATATACTTTACAGACAACTGAATTTCTTATTATAAACTAGCTGCCTGTCCCTGTCCCGGCTTCGCACGGGTGGACATTTATTTTTCATTACTCATACTCTGAAAGTAGGTCTGAAGTTGCCTGAGGGGCCTAATTGAAAGTAAAACTTTCAGCCCTAGGGAGAATCGCTTTCTACTGACAGTTGTCAAATTATAAAAAAAAAACAAGTTCTATTTTATTCAACCATGTTCCAACTTCTAAAGTCTTTCTAACTGCAAGGAGGTCGTCAAACCAAATTCCAACTTTTTATTCAGCAAGTAGGTTGGAAACTCATTACAACAGTAAGAAGTTTAAAAAGTCTAATAAGATAGCGCAATGTAAAATTTAAATTTAAATAACATAAAGATAGTATTAAATAAATAATATATCTTCTAAATTACTTGATTAATATATAGCTTCAACTATTTATTTAAAATAACATAGATTAGACATTTACCATTTTTTAAATTATGAGAATGAAAATAATGGCTGAATAATGCTGGCGAGCCGAAGCCGAAGGCCCGCCAGAGAAAAAGAAAAAAAAAAACCGGGAAGGCGGCAATTCAATCTTCATTTTCACAAATTTTTCTTTCATGTTTTTATTTTTACTTTCCTTGTATTCGTAATGAAAAGCACAGTGTTTACCTCGGGTGAAAGTCTTTTAAGTCCCTCAAGCTCCATTGGCGCCCTCGCTAACGCTCTGGCGCCAAACCCGTCTCGGGACTCAAAAAACGTGACTTTCAACACTCAGGTAACAATGTACTATTTTAATCACATAAATATAAAGTGTTTGATAATGTCCCAAAAGTTAAGAGCCGAGCGGGATTTGAACCCGCAACCTTCCCCTTGGTATAGGGCTACGCTGACCGCTGCGCCATCGGATCCTAATCACACTCGACGAATAAGTCTTATGTACTGTTCGGCACTTAAGCTGGGAACAAATTATCGCGACCGTTACAAGTTATGAAAAAGCAAGGTGACATCTCTCATTAATTATCATATTTTGTTCCCAGATTCAATTTACACCGAACGATACATGGATACTCCGAAGAACAACCCACTGGGCTATGCGCAGTCAGACCTGACCGCGTTAGCTGAACACCTGCGAGGGAAGAAGTATCTCCTCGTCCACGGCAGTGGGGACGATAACGTGCACTACCAAAACAGCTTGCAGCTTGCTAAGCAGTTACAACATCGAGATATTGCATTTGAACAAGTGGTAAGTAAAAAAGCGGCCAAGTGCGTGTCGGACTCGCCCATTAAGGGTTCCGTAGCAGCGAATAACATACGTATAAAAGTTCTTGTAGTTCGTTGTATAGATAGTGCAATCCACGAAGGCGCGCCCCACTATTCCTCCTAACCGTTTATAGTATATGTGTGCAAGCTTCCGTCAATGGTTGAGTGTTATCGGTACACACTAATTACTTATGAGTGCACACGCACACTACAATGAATAGACCACGGTTTGCGATTGCCGCTCGGAGCAAACTCCCCGCACCCCGCGAGGGGCACGTCTTCGTGAATTGCACTATCTATAGGTAATGTTTTTCCTAATATTTGAGTTGATTGAATGTTATGTTTACGATTGATGACGTTCAGTTCTGGTCAATTCAGCTTTACTGACTGTTGCTTGACTTAGCTGACTTATTCACTCACAGTTGATCATAATTTTTTTTACATGTAATATTTTTGGTGGGATTTTGTTTCTATAATACAAGTCTACGGAACCCTACACCTAGTTACTTGCCGACGAGCTTGGCTGGTTATTATTACACCTACATTATTCGTGTAAGTTAATTTATTGTTATCACTACTTAGAAGTGCTTTGTATTTATAGTACTAATCCCCCATTTTCCGCAAAGTCCACTTAGCCAAATGATAAACAGTTTGTTATGCGGAACACTGTTATTATCGATGTTTTTACGACACACTTCTAAATGAAACATTCGCCAAGGACATTTTTTTATGCAACTTGCTGAAGGAACAAGCATTCTGTAGTTACCCGAAGTCTGAGTTTTGCATTTCGTCTACCAAATGTTTCACTCTTTTGTATCGAAAATTGATAAGACAAAAACTCTAACTATGTAACGTATATTTGCTTCTGTGTCTCATCTTTTCTTCATACAATAGAGAGAGACAAATAGGCGAAACGAAAAAAGCATTTTGTAATTGGGACTTACATTTCTGAGTATGGAAGGCTGCGCTATCGTATTAGGGGTATCTACTCCAGTAAAGATAGAGGAATGGATATAAAATAAAATCAAATAAATAAAATTATGCTACTGCCTATAGCATTACTCCAACATGGCTTCTGCGGACGCGTGCTATGGGCATGTATTGCATGTATCACTCTTGCAGGATTAAACACCTAATCGATGTCTTTCCTTCGCGATGTATGATGTAAATGATAATAAAATTTATATAGGTGGCCCTATATACATTTTATGTATTCCTTCCTGATAAAAAAAGTTCAAATAACAAACATTTAAGCTTTCGCTCAGACATTTTTAACATTTTATAAAAACAAATCTTGTTTTCCAATGAATCTGAAATAAAAAATGGTATAATAATTAGAATAGAGAAATACACATTTCAGTGTAAAGTGTGTGTTTTAAAGTGTTGCACATTTCGATCGCCTGCGATGGCGATCAGTGTACCGTTGTCAAATATCACTCTGTCAAAGTTCGGGGCAGTTCTTCACTAGCAAAGTGAGCAGATTGGTTTGGTTACTTTACTCGTGTCGTATGCGCGTCATCACTTCTTTGCGGATATGTTTTTATGCACCCCAAGTAATAAATAACGGATGGTGATTTACAACAGTGTTTTCGAATCCTCGTGTCGCATGCAATAAACAATACTTACATCGTATTAGCTTCCTATATTTAGATTTCGCCATTCGACTTGGGCCAAAACCGTTTTATACATTTCTTCCTTCGAGATGTATCACAATCAAATAAAATAATCGTTTGTAAATATTTTTGTCAATAAAAAGTTACGTATTTTGTCCATGGTATGGTAGCAGGGTTGAGCAGTGTTAGAATTACTTGTAGTTAAAATACAACGGGTTTTAATAGAACTACCTAAGTATTTAAACTTTCGCGATCATAACACATTATACCTACTGAATCTAAAAAAATAAAAATAAAATAAGGTAATTAACGCGATAAATACCCGTGTATTGAACGGGTTTTAATGTTTGAAAAATGTATGTATACAATCTTAGTGCTCTCAAACGGTGAAGGAAAACATCTTGAGTACCAGCGGTTTGGTCAGCCCCGCACGTAGCTGGTACCACTAGACCAGCAAGCTCTCGTGCTTACTTTAGTCCCATTTAGCGGTGAAGGAAACCTTTAATGCTTGTACGTAACCGAGTTTCGCAACCCAGTCCCGTAGAACTTTTTTTCTCAGTTCGTAACCGGTTTATGAACAAAGAAAAAAATTATGTCATTCAAATCCTAGTTCATAACCGATTTATGAACTAAGAAAAAATATCTGTCATACAGTTCTTATTTCGTAACCGGGTTACAAAACAAGACAAGAATCACGTGTATAAAAACATCACGAGAAAACAGAGTGCTCTGCACGTGTCTTGTATCCTTTAGAATAAGCCGCCAAGGATACTACTACCTTTTCATGTATCTGTATTTGCCTATAGGTAGGTATATTTAAGATCTAAAATGTACCATGCAAATAAATTATTTAATTTCAATGGTGTATTTTCAGAGCTACACGGATGAAAATCACTCGCTACTAGGCGTGAGTCGACACTTCTACCACACGCTGGACAAATTTTGGACTGATTGCTTCGAATAAAAACCATAAAGTATTAGACAATTTTTATTGTTTCGTGTATTTGAGAAAAGACAAGAGAAAGTGATTTTGTGCTTTTGTAAGTGACTCATGTGCGTAAATGTATAAGTATAATATAAGTAAATGTAAATATTAATTGTAAGCTATTCGTGTTAGAATAATTTGTATTTGTAAGTCTAATAAAATTGTGCTATGTATCTGCCATAGTACAGTCAGCGACAAAAGTCGATAAACATTTCTGGTTTGTTCAATATTGGACTTAATTTTAATATTCATTGAGCCATTGGTATCTTAAAACCAAAGTGGCAATTTATTTCCAACACTGAATAACTGAAACTGTTAAACTACTTCTGTTCATGACTGTACAACCGGTTTTTCTTTCTCTATAGTTTTAAGTACCTTGCCCTAAATGGTACTAAAACCCTCCGTACCAAAGTACGCGCTATTATCTTTACTCACCGATTCACTTGCTGTAATAACAAAAAGCTTGGCAATTAAGAGACCAACAAAAAATATAAGAACAGAAACCACTTCGCTTCCATTTCATTTCAAGTGCCAAGTAAAACTTACACGTTTCTTTTCCAAGGACTTGCTTGGCTTCCCGGTGTTTCTGTGAAATCTGTAACTACTTTATGTATCTCTCTCTCTATCATCTATATCTATAAACCCACGTTTACTAAATAGCTATACGCCGGTATGAGCATAATGATAATTATGTTCAGAGAAATATCATTTTATGTGTTCCAACACTGAATAATTTTCTTTTCATGACATCTAACGACGGAATGTTTTACTATAGGTACTAAATACTTACATTCGCCGTTTTTTGTGACGTGATTTTTTTACCTAATGAATATAAAGTAAAGAGCATAGTACTTATAAATAATTGAAATAAAATAAAATCCACACGTTCCGCAATTTTTCGTAAAAAACTTACATGCCACGGCGTTACCCATGCAGAAAATAAGCTCAAATTAGTACAGCATTTCCAAATTCGAAATACATAGTTCGGGTAGTTACGTAGTGCAGTGGAAAAACATTGGAACCAACAAAACAAAGCTGACATAGAACTGCAGCTTTATTGATGCATAGCTTCGAAGGTCTACCGGGAATACCGAGCTACCGGGAAATGAAGAAATTAAGTGACCTGACTGGACGTTTGGGAGCTCAAGGCAAGTAGATTTATCTACTTTTATAGAATTATAGTTCCACTTCGTAGGTATTATTTTGGAATATAAAATGTATTTCTTGAAAACTATCATGACGACGATGGTGGACCAGGCATAGGCTTTTCTAGGATATTTGCATTTTTAAAGATCTTTAATAAAACTCTTGGAGTGCTTTTGGATGCTTGCTTTTTTCTTTGTCTATTCTGGGTCCTTATTTTAGTGGAACCTAGGTGGCACCGTATGCATTATGTCAATAATACTTCTTTATCTAGATTCATCAAAAGTCAAGAAGAATTAATCACCCGACTGTTTGTCAGTGTCAATGATCCCAAAATAAGTTTCGGATAAAATCACCAAATGTTATTTCGTTTCTTATAAATTTTTCGTTATAATTATCATCAATGAAAGTTTTCAGAAGTAAAATACTCTCGAACCTAGTAAGAACATGTCCTCGGGCACAGAGATTGTATGTCGTGCCAAAGTGCCTACTTAATCCATAATAAATGGCGCAAATAAATATCTGTATTATATTCGTATTATTCTTCTAGGATGTCAGATAATTCTCCTGCGATATTCGATTGTGGTCCTGATTTGGAAGACAGAGGGATATGCGCAGTGGAGCCTTGCGATGCGGACAAATGTTACCCTGAGCCGCGCGTGGTCATCATTGGTGCTGGCATGGCAGGCCTCTCGGCAGCCGCGCGTCTGTCCCAACGAGGCATCAACAACATCGTCGTTCTTGAGGCCTACGAAAGGTTCGTTTTTTGTTTTACACTGAAATTCTATAATTAAACATCCCTGAACTCGTATAGATCTCGAACAAAGTCTATGAACATTTTCAGACCAGGAGGACGCATCCACTCATGTTGGCTAGGAGACATTGTAGCAGAGCTAGGTTCCCACTGGAAGCCAGACAACTGCTTCACGCATCCCGTGTACCTGATGTCCGCCACCGAGGACCCTCCGCGCCCGGGCGTGCCCGGCTCCGAACACACGAGGGGATTGTTTAATAGATTGGTAACCGGCAAAATGGCATTCCCGCCAACCGTAACGGCCTATCATAAATTTCGCCAAATCGAAGAGGAAGCCGCAAGAATTTATTGCCTCGGGGGAAGTAAACAACAAGGCTCGCTTATGAATTTCATGAGTCTTAGGATACAACAGGAACTACATGAGTATCCGGTCGATCAGCAACACGATGCCGCTAGAATAATGTTTGGCCTCTCTCACATGCTCAGTGCAAGATGCGGAGACGATACGGCGATGCTGTGCGCTGATCATTTCGGATGTTTTATGAACATGCCCGGCGGCGAGGTAAGGGTGCCCTTAGGGCTAGTCGGTATACTGGCTCCTTTACTTCGACAAATACCAGAAGGGGCAATACGATACTGCATGCCAGTGAACTGCGTATATTGGGGCACTTCTCAGAAGACAGGGTACAGAGCTACTGTGTGTACAACCAATGGAGAGGAGTTTCCTGCAGATTACGTCATAATTACCGTATCTCTTGGAGTCCTTTGCTCAAGTTCATCAAGACTATTCTGCCCAGCACTACCATCATCTAAGATGGACGCTATGCGATCCCTTGGATTTGGTTACTGCAACAAAATTTACTTGGAATACTGTCGTCCTTTCTGGTTCTGGCACAAAGGCAATTTAAACTTTAAGTATTGCCCAAATGAGCTTTGTGGAAGATGCGACTGGACCCGGGGAATTACTGCTATTGAAATAGTTCCAAATAGCAAGCACGTAATGTGCGCTTGGGTAGTTGGTCAGGAAGCAATGATGATGGAAGGGCTTTGTGATAAGGATGTGGCTGAAGGAATCACTGAAGTGTTGAGATTGTCCACAGGAAACGAATACATTCCATACCCCATGACTATACTGCGCTCTCACTGGACTTCAGATCCCTTCTTCTGCGGTGCTTATTCGTTTGATAATGACTGTACTGACGGGCAGTCACAAAGAGCTCTAGCGTGCCCATTACCGGGGCCTAGCGAGTCTATTCCGCCAATACTTCTTTTTGCCGGAGAGGCTACAGTTCCTGGTCATTTTGCTACAGTGTCGGGCGCTAGACTAAGTGGCGTCAGGGAAGCGGAAAGAATCGTACAGCTGACGCTACAATTCAAAGGTCCTCCGTTGCCATTGTGTGAGCCTGCCAAGCCGGCTGAGTGTAAAAAATGTGAAGCTGAATGAAGTAATTAGGACGGGTAGCAAAAGTTTGTTAGTTCGGGTGCTAAACCAGAAAGTTGTGTGTCCTCATTACTGTTCCTAATATTTTCATCCCGAGCTCATAGCTACGGCTAAAGTTGTACACGTATAGCTATGTCCTAACTTTACTGCGACTTTCCGTAGTGCCTGTTGTTAGTTTTCAACTGGGGTGGGATGTTTCTTTGTACTAGGTAACTGGCTTGATGTTTTGTGTTATCTTACTAAAATCCGCAACATTGTCCGTGTTATAAAATAATACAATAAATGTTTTGTCGCAAATACTACGAGTGTCCTATGAAAACTTCTTAGCTTTATTTTTGATAAATCCCTATGTTTAAATTTGCATATAATATACCCGATTTGACTAGCAAGTAATTTTGTCCGTCCTAATCACACTGGGCTAAATTTATTCGGCCAAACCACAACTCCTTTTGGGTTGGTAGGTAGTAGGTACCTACGCTTTTGTCCACCAATTCAAATCAGACTTAAGACCCTTTACGAACTCGTGTTTATCTACAGTGACGCTTTTACTTTACATTCCATTTGGTTTCGGGTTTTATAATATCCCTACAAAACAGGATTTCGTATGCCCTTTTATTACCACTGGCTTTCAGTTTAACCCAGCCGTAGGTAATAACTATGGAGTTATGCACGTTGTGGTTGACAAATAAGTAGAGATTATGAGCGCTGGCCAAGTTAACATTATGTAGGTAATCAGCCAGCCTAGTTTTGCGAAACACATAGGTAATACCGTAAGTGGCTGGGCAGTGTTCAATAGCAAAACTCACTCTAGCGCAATAACCACACAAACTTACCTTGCCATGGTGGTCCGAAGAGCTTTCAAAGCTAAGAAGGGAGTCCATCACCCGGAGACGTCGAATCCGATGTGCAGCGCCAGTCCGTAGAAATAAGGTCATCCTAGAGTACCTGGAAGCAAAAGAAAAGTATGAAAGTGAAGCTAAGCGAGCCCAAATAGAAAGTTGGAAAGAATTTTGCGGGAAACAGGACAGAGAAGGAGTGTGGGAGGGAATTTACAGGGTGATAGGAAGAACCACAAAAAGACAAGAAGACATTCCCTTGGCAAAGGACGGGAAGGTAATGAGTTCAGAGGAATCAGCAAAGATGTTAGCGGAAACATTCTACCCGGAGGATGAGGAAAGCCAGGATAACGCAGACCATCGGCAAATTAGACGAGAAGCCAACCGCGTAAACGAGTGGGCTCATGATGAACAACATGACCCACCGTTTACAATGGAAGAACTTAGAGCCTCAATAAAAAGCTTTAACAAAAAGAAAGCCCCGGGAGCAGATGGCCTAACGGCTGACATCTGTAGCAAAGCTATCGCACACGATCCAGAATCATACCTTGCCTTGGCCAATAAATGCTTAGAACTGCATCACTTCCCCACCATCTGGAAGGAGGCCACGGTGGTAGTTCTAAGAAAACCTGGAAAAGATGATTACACGAATCCGAAATCATACAGGCCTATAGGTCTTTTGCCTGTCATGGGGAAGGTACTAGAGAAAATGGTTGTGGGAAGAATAAAGTGGCATCTAATCCCAAAAATGAGTACTCGTCAGTATGGCTTCATGCCCCAAAGAAGTACCGAAGACTCCCTCTATGACCTGATAGAATACATCCGCACAAAAAGAGAACAGAAGAAACTTATAACGATGATATCATTAGACATAGAGGGAGCCTTCGATAACACTTGGTGGCCCGCCTTAAGAACCAGACTGGCTGAGGAAAAGTGTCCCGTAAATATAAGGCGCGTCCTTGACAGTTACCTCCACAACAGAAAGGTCAGAGTGAGATACGCTGGACAGGAATGCTTAAAAGCCACAAATAAGGGGTGTGTGCAGGGATCGATAGGAGGTCCGATCCTATGGAACCTCCTCCTGGACTCTCTCCTGAAGGGGCTCGAAGAGAGAAATGACTACTGCCAGGCTTTTGCCGATGATATCGTGCTGGTATTCCATGGTAATACGGCACTGGAGATACAGAAGCAGGCCAATGCCGCCCTCGCCTATGTTCAGGAGTGGGGTGTCAAAAATAAACTGAAGTTCGCGCCACACAAAACTAGCGCTATGATAATAACTAGAAAGCTCAAATATGACACACCACTCCTGAGGATGGGCGGGGTTGACATCGGGATGTCTGAAGAAATTAAAATCTTGGGGCTCACTATAGATAGTAAGTTAACTTTTAACAGCCACGCAGTTAACGTATGCAGAAAGGCTCTAAACATCTATAAAAAACTGTCTAGGGCCGCAAAGATAAGCTGGGGTCTCCATCCGGAAGTTATCCGCACTATTTACATAGCTACCGTGGAGCCCGTGATTATGTACGCTGCCAGTGCCTGGGCTATGGAAACTAAAAAATTGGGAATCCAGAAACAGCTCAACGTCGTTCAAAGAGGTTTCGCCCAGAAGTTGAGCAGAGCATACCGTACGGTCTCCCTAAACTCAGCGCTAGTATTGGCCGGGATACTCCCGCTTGATCTGAGAATACAGGAAGCAGCAGCACTGTATGGGGCCAAGCGAGGAGTACCCTGGCCGGTGATTGGTGACCGAGAGGTTGAGCAAATGGTGTCGTACGCTAGGACCCCCCATCCGGCAGACCATATGTGCCTGGAGTTCGTGAGCTTGATAGACCAAGAGGAAGTAGACAGGCACAATACTCAAGCAGTCAGAATATATACCGATGGCAGCAAAATTGAGGGCAAGGTCGGAGCTGCACTGTCCGTATGGAACAGTGTAGCCGAGACCAAAACCCTCAAGTTAAAGCTGGCATCGTACTGCACTGTCTATCAAGCGGAACTTCTTGCCATATGGAAAGCCTCGGAGGAGATCCTCAAGCGCTCTGAATCCTGCTTTGGTATATACAGCGACTCAAGATCAGCACTGGAAACCGTCATCAACTCCAATTCCATCCATCCGCTAGCTACAGAGGTTCGCAAAAATCTGAGAACCAGCAAACTCCAGAATAAGGAAGTCTCCTTATTCTGGATAAAAGCACACGCTGGACTAGAAGGGAACGAACGGGCGGACCAATTGGCTAAGGACGCTGCACAAAAATTAAAAAGAAAGGCAGACTACGAGTGTTGTCCGGTCTCATTCGCCAAGCGACAGATCCGCATGGAATCGCTTGTCGAATGGAACCGGAGATACACCACAGGCGAGACGGCTGCAGTCACAAAGCTATTCTTTCCAGACGCAATAAAAGCGTATAAGATTGTTAAAAACTTCGACACATCTTGCGTGCTGACACAGGTACTGACGGGGCACGGTGGGTTTTCTGAATATTTGAGTCGGTTCAAATGTAAAGAAAACCCATCGTGCATCTGCGAACCTGGAGTAGAAGAAAGTGTACCGCATATACTCTTCGAATGTCCAGCAACTGCCTTAAAAAGATTTGAAACAGAACAAAGGCTTAACTGTAAAATAAATGCTGCAAGCGCTAGCACGATAATGGCAAATAAAGCTGTTAGAGATGAGTTCATAGAATATTGTACAAATATAGTAAAACCAGTAATAAAAAGAAATAAATAGGTAAATAAAATATGAGGTATATATATTATGAGAATATATATAACCGGCATAAATATAAATTAGAATAAGCAAAAAATATAAGTAAAATAGTACATAAACACTGTGACTTAGAATAAACATTATACATAAATAGATACGAAGCAAAAGTAAAGAAATAAATAGGCAAATAAGATTATGAGGTCTATAATATATCATGAGAATATATTAACCGACATAAATGTAAATAAGAATAAGCAAATAATATAAGCAAATTAGTACATAAATACTGTAACTTAGATAGGATAAAAATTACCTGACTAAACTAAGCAATACGATAGTAATTGATTAACACCTGCTTCTCCTTTTCTTTTCATCCCAAGTCAGAATAAAGATAAAGATATAGAATAAATAAGATAGAAAAAATCTCTGCATACGATCAGAGGCACAAATAGAAAAAAAAAAAAAAAAAAAAAAAAAAAACCACACATTTTGAAAAATATTAACGTTGGAGGAGCAAAATCATTTTTACCAAAATGGGGAAAATATTACTTAGGTTAGTATTCAGATGCTGGACCCACCTGATATTGAGCGGTTATATTACTACAGACTCAGACAAAGTCAAGTAAAGACGTGCCATGAGCGTAGTGCGTTCTCGGGGACCTAGATCAGTGGAACAGTTTGGTCGTGTCTATACTAAAGTAGGCTTAGATATATAAAAAGTAGTTATATCAACTGTATGATGTAAGTACGAGTGTTTGCAAGATATGTTTTAGCAAACTTGGCGCGAGAAGCACTTTTGAGACGACTAGACCAGAAACACGATGACAAATTTTTAGACACGCGTGTACACATGACCTGACTCGGCATCAATTTCGATGCCAACTGGCAATTGTATTCACTTCCTGAAATGAATACTAGTGCCATCCATTCTTTTAGACTCGGTCATAGAACTGCATTTACAAGTACCTACGCTTTTTGTTGTTTAAATATTATTGCGAAAGTTGAAAGAAGCTATATAGAAATAGTGTGTGCCTTAAATACTGTCTAGATGCGTGACTTTACGGAATTCCATTGTTAAACATAAATTAACTAGAATAAATATTATAGTACTAATCCAAGTACAAGTCACAAGTCTAAATCTATTAGTATTAGGTATATATTATTTGTTCTAGTTAATTTATGTTTACAGAGACTGGTCAGCACAAAATAATAAAAATTTACTACTATTTTGCAAGGACATGCGTAAGAAGTAATTAGTCCAACGTATTCAATGACCATCGAACGAAATCCATTTCCACTAGCCAAGGCGCGAACGTGGCGCACTTTTCAAGATCATTAATTTGTAAGCAGCAGGCCAGCCCCCAAACAATTCAAAGAAAATTTACTGAAAGGTACGAAACCTTTCCAAGGAACAAACCGCAACTTACAAAATATCCCACGGAATAGTGTTCGGTTGAATAAATTTCATCCTTTTCTACCGCCATAGCCATAACCGGCCGCAAAACTCGGAATCTTTATTGCTTAGCCTAAAATCGGGGAACGTTCTATGGCTGCATTAAATTTAAGCGAATTTAATGACTACAGCCACCTATCAACCATTTTCGTAGATACTTGCGAGCAATATAAAAATATACAAAATTGAGGTTTCGGAACTTACGAGTATAGGTTTCAAATCGTAAAACTTCTAAATAAATATTTCGTGGTTCCACACTTACGGGTACACCTCTAAGTGCCAAAGCACCTTTTCACTATGCACAAAGTTTTGAGAGGCAAAAGCTGAAAAAGTACCAAGTATACGTCGTCGTGCAGAATTCGGTCAAAAAATCACAAATCCGGCGCGTATCGTTTGAGTGCTCACCGATGGAAATAAAAGAAACAGCAATTATAAAGATACGCTTGATGGTCTTTGATCACAGAAAACGTCTGAAGAATATTATTCTTTGGCTTTAAGAGCGGGCCGTGCGAAACTTTGAGATGCGTTTTTAAAAAATATACTATTTAACATGACATTCTATTTAACGCTGACATACGATTTTCATTAGCGTTAAATAGAATGTCATGTTAAATAGTATATGTTTTTAACACACTTAAGTTCGAATTAATCTCAAATGTATAGTCTACAATTAGTTCTTTTGAGATTTTTAAAATGTCACTTAGTTATTTAGTTATGAATTTTTAAAAACGCATCTCAAATTTTCGCACGACCCTCTTAAAGTTCGTTCTTAATTTATACCGCCCTGCTGAATCAAATGAAGCAAAATGGCCTTAGATGAAACGTAATTTCCACCAGATGAGTTCATCGTAGGCAAGCGCTACGAATAGGCTTACATAATCTGTTTTGCTGAAACTCAATTAAGACTCAGCTAGCAGGTAGATTACCTTTCTTAGAACTAACTTTAGCATTTCTAGGTAAGGACCTAGATACCTTAAGTTATAAAAATAGTCCCTGGACTATTTAAAATAGTCCCTTGACTATTTTAAATAGCCCCTTGACTATTTTTACTGAGTTACTGGGTTTTCCAGAAAGTCTTTGAAAACCAACTAGAATTTACGATTGCTAAGGTACTGAGCAATTTCAGGCAATAAGGTAAGTTACAGGATGAAATACTAGAAAAGTTATTTTACAAAGAGTACTTACGGAACGTAGTGCATATAAAGATGACGGTAGATTATTTCAAAAGATTATCCGCCTTACTCGAAAGGTGCCAGTGCTTGATAATTTGTAAAGTTGCATCAAGATCGTGGTAAAATCTCTACCGGAGCAGATAATTGATAGATCTCGTACTAAAGATTTAAGAAAATACAAGTATTGATACCAAAAATAATTGTATTATGGTAACTCTATAAGCATTTCTAAACAATAATCTACCTGAGTACCAATTTTCTCATAAATAGGTATCACGACCGCTTCCCGGCAACTCATCCGTAGGCAGAATAATAAACGAATTCATGAGTCTCTGAATTGGTAGCACCGTGATTGATGCCAGCTACTCTACAAGAATAAGTTAGGATGGAGATGGATTTACAAGAACTAGAAATGTTTCGTGCGAGCACACATATTCTACATAGTTTATACTCGTAAGGTAAGTATAACGAGAAGCTATGAAAATCACATCATAATAAATACTTGATAGATTTACAAAAAAGCTATATTATAAAATCGGGAATGGTGAATTTGCTAATGTTACCTTTTTCTCATTATTGCATGTAAATGTTTGAAATTCTTCGAGTGTAAATACTTAACCCTTCCCTCGTCGGGTATTTTTTTTTACACCGAACATGCTTTCGCTTGAAATAACTGCTGAATAATGTGTAGCGTAACAGATGCAAATTATTTTATTGAATGCTGGAGTTATGCGAAAAGATGCTTCGAATTAGCATTACAGTATAAGGACGCGTTAGGCGTTGAGGCTCGGCGGGGCTCTGGCTCGGTCTGCGCGGGCCGTCTCTGCAGATGGAGTGGAGGGTTGCGGGAGCACGCAAGAAACCGGCGAGACAGATGCGTGACGCAGCGCGCAGGACCAGCCCCCCGCGCCGCGGTGCGTGCCTGCCCCGCGAAGGCCCGACACATCTCCTGACAGCGAACACATCGATATTCGCGCGGTGCGTGAGCCCGCAGCGGGCGCGATCGGGGCTCGTCTGTGGCAGTGGCTAGCGTGTGGTGCGTGAAGCGGGCGTGTGGCGTGGCGTGTGGCGTGGCGTGTGGCGTGCGGTGGCGTGGAGTGCGTGGTGCCGGTGCAGGCGGCGCGTGGCGCGGGCGGGGCGGGCGCGGCGCGGCCCGGGCGGCAGTCGCTCGGAGACAGGCGGGCGGCTCGCGTCGCCCTGCGCTCGAACGGTGCACCGCTGCAAGCATTGCGCTTTCGTTGACACTCGTGTGTTACCTACACTCGCGCACGCGACTACCACATTAACCACTGCCCATGTTGGTGAACAATCGCGTGCGAGTTTCATTCATCTCTCGGCAGTTTTTCGCGTCGTTACCTCGCGCGGGCCCGGTCTCGGTTTGGACTCTTTCAACGTATTTCTGAATTAAATTACCTTGTTTTTCCCGAAAAATCCAGCTAAGACCTGTTTTCAATATTCACGGTAAGGAAATTATCTTGTAGTTTCTACTTCCACATAGGAGTTCCATTAAAAATAAAAAATAAAAACATGGAAGGACATCTTTAGTTCAAAGAAGAATCTTCATGAAAACTGTTAATGAAATTTATTAGCTTTAACAATGCTGCCATTATTTTATAATTATTTTTATAGACGCATGAGCTACGTCTCATTTTATCTTAGCAAAAGTTGTCATGGTGGAGAAAAGAGCAAAAGCACTGGCCCCATGCCAAATACCAACCGCGACACACATCTTTCAGAACATGATATTTTAGAAATATTAATGTAGAGAATGTGCTAGTATCTTCACATCGAATTATAAACTCTTGGATGGAGCGTCCCACGGTTTCAATATCAGAGCAACAGATTTCTGATGTTAGTACTTCATACGTAGCTGGAAACCATAGGCAGATCCGGACCAAGGACCTTGCTTATTACTTGATAGATTTTATCTCAAGTAGGTACAAGTATTTAATCGAAAATGTGTACTAGGAGCATGACTAAATAATTAAAACAAATAAATAAATATTGTAGACAATCCACCCGACACTATCTAGCCCCAAACTAAGCAGAACTTGTACTATGGGAACCAGATAGCTAATATAATACTTACTTGTATTTATTTTTTCTTAAATACATACATGGAATACAATATAACACCCAGGCAGAGAACAAGCATCTATGATCTATGTTCACCGCAAAAATATTTGTTCACGGTGGGGATCGAACCCACGACCTACGGCACAGAAGGCAGAGCTACTACCAACTGAGCTGAGAGTCCAGTCGAACTGACTTCAATATTTTTAAAACGGTGCATATTAAAAAGTCACCTAAGGGCTCAAAATCGAATTTCTGCAAACACATACCTGCTCTTAAGCCAAATGGTCATACACTTGAAAAAACTCGATCATAGTTAATATTCTAGATGAAGCTGGTAAAGCTTTTTAGACTGGCCTCTCAGTTCAGTTGGTATTAGCTCTGCCTTCTGCGCCGAAGATCGTGGGTTCGATTCCCACCGAGAACAAATATTTGTGTGGTGAACGCAGATGTTTGTTCTCTGTCTGATTGTTATATTGTATTCAGGTATCTGGTATAATATACATAGACATAGCCATAGCCCATACATAGTACAAGCTCCTCTTAATTTGGGACCAGAGATAGTGTTGTGTGGATTGTCCACAATATTTATTTATATACTTATACTTCTTCTTCTTCTGCCTGCCCTTATCCCACTTTATGTGGGGTCGGCACAACATGTCTTCTTCCTCCATTTCCCTCTGTCAGCCGTCATCTCTGCATTCACACCTCTCCTATCCATGTCATTTTTCGCACAGTTCATCCATGTTTTTCTTGGTCTACCTCTGCTCACATAGGGGAGACCGGGGCAAAACGAGGCTCGGGGCAAGACGGGATGTTCGCTAGTTTGCGTGTCTCGAACACGTGAATGAACCGCCGCATGCGCCATTTGAAAGAACTTCAGACGGCTCACGTCAGTCAGTGCGCTCGAAAGTGTTTGTTCACTTGGTTGACAAAACTTTGGCCAAAAACAAAATGTGTTAATGTTGTTACGATATTTTGGTGCAATCATTAATGTGGTATGAGGTAAGTAAGCACGTTTTTAATGTATTTTCAATCAAAAGGAGGTAGCAGGTGTATTAATTTTGATATTGGGTAGTGTTTATGACCTCCAATTCTTTTAGGTTAGAAATTTTTGATTGTTTTGTAAAATCATGTTTACGGGGCAAAACGATCGGGGCATAACGGGATATCCAGTCTTGCCCCGTCAACAAGATGTAAGTTGAAAGTATTTGTAGGATCTATTTGTGATATTCGTTCATTTTGGAATCGGGGTTTTGGTCCGAACACCTCCCCCCCTCCACCCCCCTTGCTGGCTTTTGTGGCTTCAGGTTATTTGCCGTCTTTGCCAAACTGACCTAAAGTGGATATTTTTTTTTCAGTTAAAATGGTTCGCAATTACAAAAGAAAAACAAAAAAACGTAAAACAAATGAGTTTGAAACTGATTCATCCGAAGATGGAGAAGATAATGATGACTGTCCTTGCATTTACTGTGGGTACTTATATTCTCAGTCATCAGAAGGATGGGTCATTTGTAGTATTTGCCAAGGTTGGGCTCACGATTCTTGCGCTGGAGTTGATGACGAGGGTGACGAACCACATATTTGTGAACGTTGCCAGCCTGACTAAGTATGTGCTCGTTTTGCCCCATGCCACATCCCATTTTGCCCCGGTCATGGGGCAAAATGGGATATTTATCATAATTTTTATTGTTCCTAATTACCAAAAAAATATGTGATTTAGCCATTAAAACCATTTAAATATATGTCGTTGATTAGTTAATGTTGCTAGCTAAGTAATTGTTTTTAAAATAAAGAGTTTAATTTTCCTGGTATGATTTTTTTTCCCTTAACTATCCCATTTTGCCCCGGTCTCCCCTATCCATCCACATCCATACTCATTACTCGCCTAGTCACATGACTTTCATCCCTTCTCATGACATGCCCGTACCACGCCAACCTATTGCTTATAATACATAAACTAATTAAAGTAAATACTGGACATGGATTCAAAGTGATCCTTGCAATTTTATATATAAAAACTGATAGGTAATCTAAAAACATCTAGGTACATCGGTCGCCAGGCAGGTATGGTAAAAGAAATACCAATTAGGTAACTTCTTATTCTTAGTTATAAGAAAGTAAAAAGTAATGTCATTTACAAAATTGGCTTTGGTAAAGTACTAATTACCACTAATATTATTAGGAAGTGTTATAGCCACTAATAAAATTAACGACTGTTGTCTGAGCTACACGTTATTTGAAAATCTGCGTCGTTCAGCTTTTTATGTCAATGGTGAGGCATTAAAACTCGATATATTAGCACCAGATAATAAAAATATATTCTTTTTTTAGCCAAGACAGTCAAATCAACAACAAAAGGGGTAACCTCCTATACTATTTGAAGCTAAGTATGAATTTACAAAAAAAATATGCATATCAGTATTATATCAGCTATCTAGATCCCATCGTACGCCCAGTCTCACAGCCCCACGGCAGTCACAGTAATATAGATAGTGCAATCCACGAAGGCGCGCCCCACTATTCTTCCTATTAACCGTTTATGGTATATGTGTGCAAGCTTCCGTCAATGTTTGAGTGTTATCAGTACACACTAATTACCTATGAGTGCACACGCACACTACAATGAATAGACTACGGTTCGTGACTGCCGCTCGGAGCAAACTCCCCGCACCCCGCGAGGGGCGCGCCTTCGTGAATTGCACTATCTATACAATGGGTGGCCTTATCGCTAACTGCGATCTCTACCGTACTGCTTAAAATAATTTCGTTTATTGCAGTTTACTAAGTAATGATATTACTTTTATATTACTATCTAGCCGTAGTTATCATTCAATTGTTGGACAAACACCACTCCCCATAAAAAAAAAATGATTTTTGATAATTATTATTAGCAGGTATAAAATAGATAAATATCCGCTATTTTAATATAAACATAAACTCATCATAAAATACTCAAATTTTTATAATCACAACTTTGCGTTGACATCATTTATGACTTTGAGGGCGAAGTTTTGCTGACTAATGGTATTGTTATGTTAAGCTCTATTTGATCCCGTGAGTCGTAAAGCTACTTCTGATAATGAATGAAGTGGTGCTTCATTATAATTATAATTTTGTAAAAAGGATCACGCCAAAGAACGGTAGGAACTAAATACGTAAGTTTCTTGCTTGTCCTTCTAGGCATGATTGCGTGAAACTGGCATCTAGATACTCGCCTGAAATTTTCAGACGTTCCTAAATTAAATCCTTCTAATTTAATTGAATACCAACACAAATGCCTTTTAACGTTGACTGTACCAACCCAAATCCTTGTCTCTCATGGTAAATAATCAACTAACTTTATATACGCTGAAATTGAATAAATTAATTCCCATAGCGTGAACTATGGGAGCTAACATCGATAGTAGTTTGCAAGTGGATTAACTGTTGGCACGGCCACAATGTTCACACCATGCTAACATTGTTTTCAACATGCCTGCACAGTTCACAGTTACTTAAAGATTTTAATGAATTTTTCATTACTCATACTCTGAAAGTAGGTCTGAAGTTGCCTGAGGGGCCTAATAGAAAGTAAAACTTTCAGCCCTAGGGAGAATCGCTTTCTACTGACAGCTGTCAAATTATAAAAAAAAACAAGTTCTATTTTATTCAACCATGTTCCTACTTTCTAAAGTCTTTCTAACTGCAAGGAGGTCGTGAACCAAATTCCAACTTTTTATTCAGCAAGTAGGTTGGAAACCCATTACAACGGTAAGAAGTTTAAAAAGTCTAATTAGAGTGCAATGTAAAATTTAAATTTTAATAACATAAAGATAGTATTAAGTAAATAATATATCTTCTAAATTTGAGCAAACAAATTACCATTTTTTAAATTATGAAAATGAAAATAATGGCTGAATAATGCTGGCGAACCGTAGCCGAAGGCCCGCCAGAGAAAAAGAAAAAAAAAACCGGGAAGGCGGCAATTCAATCTTCATTTTCACTAATTTTTCTTTCATGTTTTTATTTTTACTTTCCTTGTATTCGTAATGAAAAGCACAGTGTTTACCTCGGGTGAAAGTCTTTTGAGTCCCTCAAGCTCCATTGGCGCCCTCGCTAACGCTCTGGCGCCAAACCCGTCTCGGGACTCAAAAAACGTGACTTTCAACACTCAGGTAACAATGTACTATTTATTTGTACCGTGGCCGCAAAGATCGTTGGAAGAATACTCTTTTTCTATGACTAAGCTCGCCTTTCTACGTTTCATTTACAAGGAATTTCGTATTTTTTTCTATGTACATAAGAACAATAAAAATACTCGTCTGCACTTTTACAAAAGATGCTAAGGATCTGAAGCAGAATTTCTAGTCAAATCAGCATTTGAATGGCGATTTATGCCGATTGCCGGAAAACACACAAACGGCAAATTGTCATTTCATCCGGAGAATGCTGACGCGCGCTGGGGCAATTTGTGAGCATCCCAAGAGATGCAATTTCCCCCTTTTGCCTAATTGCTCGGAGGCTGGCTCACTCGCCAGGCTCGCTACAACGCTGGTTAGGCCACTCTGAATCCACTTGTCGTCGGGACCCCGATCAATTATCTCCACTTTAGGCATTCCCGGAATGACCTATGCTGAGCAGTGCCAAAAAATTGGTTTCGCCAAAATGCTAAAGGTGGCCTACATTAAATTCACATTTATTACGCATTGGAAACAATTTATTCACACTTATGATTAAACTTTTGTTGAATAAATTCATTTCATCTAAATGTATTCTGAAATGTGTTGAACCTTGGCTGTAGGTAACAATAATTTATAACTTCGTGGCTCCATTCATTGCTTGGCCATGTTCAAATAGAAATAGACCATGGTATATCGGTTTCCAATACCATTACAGCCAAGGATAACAAAAGAGTCCAGTCATAATCCCGTGAAATGCAGAATTCGAGCTCATTTCCACTGATAGCGGCTACGACGATGGCGAGCTAATATTCAAATAGATAAATCAAGCTAGTCCGGCCATCGATGGGTAACTAATAAAACCTCGAGATGTTGATCTACTGTTACGTAAAACCGTTTTTGTATGATAATGCTGATATTTCAGATTGCACAGATATTTGTCCGGAAGTTGCCAGTCATGTTCGCAGTTTGCCAACGCTGGAACTCTCGAATCAATCAACGTTTGCATTTTTCTTTGAACAAATTGTATTTGAAAAGTGAAATTTCAATTGCTTTAACGAAACTTATTAACAAAACGTGAAAGACCTTCAGCTTATCACTTTTCTATAAAAATCTGTAAAATACAAAAAATGTGACGACATTTTGATCTTATCCGATTGTGGAAAACTCAATCGACGTTCGAACAAAAATTTAATAGAATTGGCTGTTGAAATTCTTTTTCTCTCTCTCAGCGGGGAATTTGTCCGATCTTTAATAAAGATATGGCTTGGAACATTCGAGTTCGAATGCAAGAAGGGTAGGAAATCCATGAGGTAGAGATAAAAGAGAGCACAATTAATTGGTTTTTCCTCTTCCTGTAAATAATTGGATGTGACTTTTATTTGGTAATTTCGGCAGTAGATATTTTTCTTTGGTGATGAGTTAGGTAGGTATACGTTTTACTGATATTAACGATATTTTGTCAGTCAGGCACAGGCCTCAGCTTTTTAATAAGGCAGGTGGTAGAAGTGGTGATCGCGAGCAGACTGAAACCATGAACGGAAAGTTACTTTGGTAACTTACCATTGGTTTTACGAATGCATAATATCGGTGATCACACGGCGACATTACAGGTTTTTGTGTATCGCATTGAAATTATGCAAAAGTATAGGTTAGCTTATCTTTTGGTGGCGGAATCCGAAGGTCTATTGTTCCTATACGTTAGTCACTCCAATTTACATGTTGCGAATAGCATTACTCAAACTGTTAGCATGTTTATACCGAAACTGTTCTGCGTGTCAAATAAATGTATTTTTCTAGTATTAGTTGGGTACCTCCCAATAATTTTTGGCTAACTATTACTTATGTGGCTATATTGTACGCCCGAAATGAGTTAGGCTATTGGAACAAAATTGCCTTATGATCTTTTTTACACAGTTTTACATTTAATGATGATTCTTCATAATAATTGTATGTCCTTTATTGTTTCAGGTCCAAGACAATAACGGGTTATTAATTTATAAATAAGATTCGGACTGCTTGCCAGATTAATTTTAAAAAGTGCCTAAGTTGAAAAGCTCTAAACATTAAAACACTTTGAGTGTAGTTTTTGTGAATTGAACTGAAAATATTTCGTGTTGGTGGAAGACTTTTTCAAGACCAGAGCAGCTGAATTTCTCCAAGGATGATTTAAAGGTGAGTTAAAACTACTCATACATTGTTTGATTACTCATAATTCTTCATGAGTTTGTAAAATTCAAGTTGGTATTCAACTCAAAGATGATTAAGTTTTTTTGCTATCTTTTCGATCAGGTCAAAAACAAAACGAAGTTTTACGAAGTAATAAAGTCTCTTAGGGCTCCGTTTTTATATTTCTTGGCTTTAAAATCTACAATCAGAATTTATGAAATCGGTAAATCCCTACTTTTTCGAGTTTCAAGCCTCGAGTTTTCGGACCCTTTTTTAACAAACTTTAGCATTCCTAGCCCAGTAACGACTACCAATACATAACTTTGAACTTTTCTAATAGCTAAAAGTCGAACGTATGGATGTTTTAACGAACAGTTGCCTTTGCCAACCTTTAAATATGAACAAAAACAAATGCTAGGCGTAACGATCTCGAAAACAAAAGTAGGTCACTACTCTGTTTACTATGAAAAGCAATTGGCAACAACATCCTCAAGTATTCCGATGTTTTCACCATTCTTTTTTTGAAACAATGTAACGTATTCACATATTTCTAAATACTCAACGTATTCACATGTTACACTAGCTTTGCTCGCATCGAACGATGACAATCAGTAGGTATATAACATACCTACATTTTAAGTCTCATCTAAATCGACCTAGCCGTAAATTGTGTCACAAGCATCTAAACTGACGCATATTTGAAATACCTAGTTATAACCATTTTGAAAAAGCTATTTACACTGCTAGACATTTTGTTTTGTCTAGCTAGATTATTAATGATATCGCTTAGTACTACTGGGAAAATCATTTATGATTTACTGTGGATCCTAAGTAGGTATTACTTTATTTATCACCTTCTTTAGCCAAGGATTGTTAGATTTTCGATGGTTTCTACATTGTAGACCTACTTTTAGATGAGTATTATATAAATATTCCGTAGTTCCGATTTTCTTAAACTAGACCAAAACACAGCATTTTAAGTGTTATTTTTATAGTTGTTCTTTCATCTATCTATCTATCTATAATCCGAGGAAGATCCGATACTTACATCGATTTACTTACCTTCTAAAAACTACTTTTATAACGTCCATGTTTAGCTTCGGGTCATTTTACGCCTTAATCCAGTCATCTTTATAGCAGAATAAGATCGAGTAGGTGTGCTTACCTAATAATAAGTTGGACTTTCGCCAATCAGCGACACTAGCCGTAACCTTTTCTAAGGTTAATTATATTAATATAAATCTAAACATACACTTAGCGGTGTAATTAGTTATTACGTGCTAATTAACCTTCCGGCTTCTTGTATATATTACGGTAAGTATGTTTGTTGTACTGAAATTAATTACGTAGATGATTTAAATTTGTTTTTTTGTTACATACTCCTTGCTGCTACGATAATATTACACATATTTACATATTTGAACTTTTGAAAGGCAAGATGTGAGATCTTGCTAATAATATTTTTTTTAGTTTTATCATTCTCTTGATAAAACTACAAAAAAAAATATAGCGTACATTACCATGCAAACTTCCACTAAAAATTGGTTTAAACGAGATCTAGTAAGTAGTTTTTTGAATACGTCATAAATCGTAAGCCGCAATTTACCTTTCATTCAATCAATTCAAATTATATTATGTTATTTGCTACTGCGCGAAATCTATCATGGGCGAGTCCGACTCGCACTTGGCCTTTTTTATTTACTTTTTCAGCCAACATTTTCTGTTATAATAACAACTCTTGAATTCAGCTTTTTCTCGTCTATATGAATTTTTCCAACATACAATTCTCACTCCCTAGCTTCCGAATTCCTCTAGATATGCTGTCCGTGTAGCTGACAGTTCACTAATGACCAGCGGTGAGCGCGGCACAAAGATCGCTTTGAGCTATCAATGGACCATGGCTCACCTGCGGCCCGACCGGACTAATCTACGCTATTTGTTCGTAAATACCTAACGTTTTAATAAAAGCTGCCTATTAGATAGAGACAAGAACAATGAGCCAGTAAAGGCCTGCACACATCTAGGCGATGGCAATTAGCTGAAACGCTGACAAATATGACAGCAATATTTGACAGAGTTTCAGTTGATCGCCAGCGCCATCGTCTAGATGTGCGCAGGCTTTAAATAAATGTATTCTATTCCTATTCAGATGGTTTTCGAAACAAGAGCGCACTGCACACATTCATAAACATTATAATTTATGGATATTTCGTATTTTGAATATGCATGAAGTTTGGATAAATTAATGTGCATCGTATTTTCTCCGAGACATAATTCAAGTTTAAATTGTATGCTGCTATATAAAGAAATATTTAGTAGGTGCCTTGGAGCTACAGAAGTAAAGAAATATATTGAAATCTGTTGTTCTCACTTGCATTATTTAATTAAAATAATTTAAGTTTAAAAAACTTGAGAAACCGACTTCATTGTCAAACGGCTAAACCGATTTTAATCAAATTTGTTTGGGACGATCTGGACGTAAGAATAACCTTCCAAATAAAAAAATAATTTTCTAAATCGGTTCATAAATGACGGAGGCATGCAGTTACAAACATTAAAAAAATTATTTAAAAAAAAATGGCAACACCGATTTTAATAAAATTAAAATGGGACCAATCTGGAAGCAGTACCTTTCAGATAAAAAAATAATTTTTCAAATCGGCTCACAAATGACGAAGTTATGCGGTAACAAACATTAAAAAAAAAAATAAAAAAAAAATAAAAAAAAAAAATAATAAAAAAAAAAAACATACAACCGAATTGAGAACCTCCTCCTTTTTGATTGGAAGTCGGTTAAAAATAGAAACGCGCTGTGTGAAATTTTCACTATTGTCACCGCGTTACCAACTGAGTCGTGTGGCCATAAATAATTTCACTATGTCTATCTCGCTCGCACTTGTGGGTCTGTATTATGGAGCCGCATAGTGATGTGCGTAAGATGGTTATAAGCGCATATCGATAATAATAAAATCAGATATACCATAGGACCACTAGACGCACGGAAATGCGGCATCCATACTTGGTTGATGTTCCAACTGTCCGCACCAAGCGCTTTGCTTCAACTTTTATGTTGCGGACAGCCAAGGAATGGAATTCCTTGCCGGCGTCTGTCTTTCCGAGCACCTACAAATTGGATGTTTTCAAGAGAGTGAAGAGTGAATAGGTATCTTCTAGGTAAGCGTGCTACATCGTCGACCGCATCATCACTTAACAGCAGGTGAGATAGCGGTCAAACGCAAACCTATAAATTGTAAAAAAAAAAAAAAAAAGGTAGAAACATAGTAGATAGTGTTGTGGCCCTGAAAAGGGCCGATTGACGACTCAGTTGGTAGCGCGGTAGCGCTATAATATTCATATTACATACAAAAACATACAACATTATGACAAAATCACGGCAGCCATTATGAATTCATAACCGAAATATCGGAAGTCAACTCAGAAAAATTTAATCATGGTAAATATCCCGTCGTTTCATAAAAATAGCATTATGAATTCGTTGGAAATATTTTACAGCTGTCTCCACTCCATCTTTACCCACACATGCACCATTTACGAAAACCGCTGTACATTTTTGTAAACATGTCATCTCCAAATGTGACATTGACATGGATACTTTGGCTCTGTTCCTATACCATTCTGTGACGTCAGAAATGGATTGATGACATCGATAAATTACTTCTGGATAAACTCCCACATTAAATTATATCGTGAGTTGAAATGTTTTAAAACGTACATTATCGAAAGCTTTGGCCTGAAGAAAGCTATTAGATGTATTAAGGCCTGCGCACATCTAGGCGATGGCGATCAGTGAAACGCTGCCAAATATCGCTGTCATATTTGACAGCTTTTCACTGATCGCCATCGCAGAACGCTTATATGCGCGCAAGGCTTTAATCACAGATGTATGCAATATAAACATCAACGTGTAACTCATTACAACTTGCGAATTCAACGAAAAAACACTATTATTCAAATCAAACTCTGCTGTACGCTAGCTGAAAAAAATATTTATTTATGAATTACTGCTAAATTATGGACTAGCCTATGTTTATTATAATAATATAGATTAAACGGCCAATCACACCATAATTTCCAAGTACAATTGTTGAGTTCCGGACAACGCAGACGTTGAACACGCGCGGCCGACTTCAATCAACTCCCGGAAACGGAACGTAATTTCCATTGATGTGAAAGGCCCTTAAAGAGCAACTTAGTTAGTGACGTCATTCGAATTATCCAATGATGCGAGCGCTCTCAGACGCTTTATAATAAAGTTGATTATTAAGAGCGATTTTAATCATTCTTTATTACAAAATAAAAAACAATACTGGGCACCTACGTGGATAACAAACAAGTCCTGTTAGTACTACTGACTGTAGGAATGAATACACTGACACAAAACCGCTTATGATAAAATATCTGCTCATAACATGCTCTGACTACAAGTTTGGCAACTTTACAACAACTTATTGCAGAGTTCTTATGGTCTTATGTTCGAAAGCAACATAAAATCACAGCAAAACAAGCAGACCAAAGATAACACAACAATATGTCTGTATTATTAGATGCAAGATTCAGATCCGGAAAATCGTACAAACGAGGCTCAGGATCCGCATAACAATAGACAAAGTCACGAAAGAAGGGTATTTTTGTATGTGTGATGCAAGATACTCAATATTGAAACTAAAGTAAGGATCCTAGAGCTTAATTCTGCTTGGATAAAATCATACCCGCCGGTAGTCACTGAATGTGATGTCGTGGAGAGAAAGCTCATTTTATCTTGAACGGGTGTTCGGTATAGGTTTGACGGGACAAAGGATCGGTAACAAAGACAGCGGCTTACAGCTGCATTCGGTTTGCGGCACCGCATCAAGCTTTTAATAGGCTAGGATGTAGCTTAGCTAGTTCATAGAGGTAGTATTCATCAACCATCACCTGTAAATAGTTCGTAAATAAAAACGTTGAAGCGTGAAGAGTTGGAGCTATGTTTGTTTGAAAAATATTTGTCTGCACTCGAACCCCTCAAGAGTAAAACTCATACTTGCAACTTGGTCTAGTTAGGTATTATTACTGGAACTATGAAATGTGTTCATTCGAATATTTACAAACTGAAGCGATGTTTGCTCGAACCATTTGTTGGTACATAAACAGTTAGATTGAATTGGCAACCAGCTTCACTACATCGTTTTGCGAAACGACCAAACATATCTGTTTTTTACTTAGTTTCTGTAGTTTTTGTATACTAATTACTTAATATTTATTATTGAACAAAATAGACTCTTCACCGCAAACTGGAGCACAGTTGATTTTAAAGAAAATTCTAATATTCTCTTGCGCTCAAAGTTTTCAAGTTTCATAACATCAAGAACTAGTTGAAACAAAAGAAAGTCGTAAATTATATTCGAGAAACTAAGTCGTATCATGAAAATGGCGGTCATTTGAACTCGCATCTTTTAACGAAGCCCTCGAATTAATTTTACTACTGCCATTATCAGTCCCATGTAGTCCCATTCGTCCCATTTCGTCGGGTTTCGTGGCCCATCGTTCGCGCCCCGAGAGTCTACATTTCCACACATCTTGTTAATACCTCTCTGCGGTGCTGTCGTAATAAAAGCTGAACATTGCGACGAAAGTCCTTTGTCACATATCAGTATTATTTTGTACTCTGCATTTTATTTAATATTTCAGAGCGATATGCTTTTATTGTTATTGGAAGTAATCTCGTTTGATGCCTATCAGTTATGCATGGCGCTATCATCATGTTCACAGGTTGACGCAGTTTACGTAATATACTTCTAGTACCCAGAAAGTACTTAGGCATATAAATTTCATGCTGCCAGTCTTTCTTTTTAACCGATTTCAAATAAAAAAGGAGGTTCTCAATTCGGTTGTATTTTTTTGTTATCGCATAATTTCATCATTTATGAGCCGATTTAAAAAAAAAATTAACAGTAATATTTCTAGATTAAATAAATCAGAAGCCACTTTGTTTTAATTGTTTTTTTAATGTTAGCTGCTGCATACCTCCGTCATTTATGAAGCGACTTAGTAAATTCTTTTTTTATCTGAAAAGTAATATTTCCAGATTAGTCCCATAGAAATTTCATCAAAATTGGTTTATCAGTTTGGCCATGAAGTCTGTTTTTCAAGTTTTTTTAACTTCTATTATCAGAAATTAACTTTAGCTGAAATATTTATTTATTTGAAAGCACCTATAATTCGAAATCTTATAATCCTTATGCTAGGTAGATCTGATCTGTGAAATTAGATCTGATAGAATATGTATATCTATGATCGAGATGAGACACTTAGAACATAGCTAAGAAGATATTTTCGCGAACTAAATAAATAACTCGGCTACATTTAAACCTTAAAAAGAAGTACAAGAGAAAATCTCTCGCTTCTAATGGATCTGGGAGTATCCCGCAAACAAGACGGAAGGGCATTGTGCGATGCACTATTGTTTTAGATGCCACAGATTGCGCCAGGGACGGCAGGCTATCTCCAGTGGGTCTAGACTCAAGACTAGATCTACGATACTTGCATTCACGGGATAGATTGTTTTTCACTTATAACGGGATATTTACCGTGATATTTTTAACCGACGAGCATGTATGAAGAATGTTATGCGAGTGAATGAAGCCAAAGAATGTGTCAGGATCGTAGCAAGTGGAAATCCGTGATCTCTGCCTACCCCCGTGGGAATCAGGCGTGATTTTATGTATGTATGTATATTTTATGTTCTATCTACCTATGGCCTAAATTATCTATCTATAGATCCGTATGATAGAATTATATCAATCTCTTTTTGGGCGTGTCAAAAACAAGTACTGTCATTTTTTATTCGAATTCATATTAGTCTTACTACGTTGGTGAAAAAATTAGTCCTAAATTTAAAATGAGGTGAAAGTTACAATTTTTTTTTTTTTGCGAATTTAATATGTATCTACTCGTAAATACACTATGCATGCATCAACATTGTCTAGTAATAATCAACATTTTGTTGATTTTTACAAAAACCGATAATATTTTTTTAAGAAACTAAGCATCTTTATTGAGTTTTGTTTATAATACATCTATTTCATATTTTTTGATAAAAAAAAATCAAGTACAAACAAAATCTCGAAAAATCAGAAAATCTATTCGAAATGGACTAGAGTGACTCTAGTCCATTTCGTAGTCATTGTCTAGTCACTAGACAATGTTAATGTGTGGTAATTTTATTTCAAATCACATTTTTGACTGGATATGATTACATATGAATAAAATATTATCGACTAATAAATTGGTTTTCACGACAGTTTGCTAGGTATGTACCTCTTTTCAGACACCGTTGGCCTAACGGAATGAGGTATTTACTCAGACTTTGCAGTGCTCACATTATGCGGGCTCAGACTGACCCTCTCCCCTAAACCAGCATACGAAATCGTATTTTCTTGCCAAATTCGGAAATAGTGCTTTTAAAGTTACTTCGTTTGTTTTTGGGTATCCAATGACAGTTTTATAAGAGGGAAGTGAACATGTGATTTTATGTTTTGTTCTAAGTTTGTTTATCATCAGTCTGAAGAATTCCACTAATGGACATAAGCCTCCCTATGCATTTCCATGAAAGACTTCACGCAATCATTCATAAAAATACAGGCATACTAAACGTGTTTAATTGAAACTGCTTTTTGATAGGCTCACGGTTGTTTCCGCCCCGCTGCGTCATGTGCACAACGTTGACTGACGCTCGAACAGGACAATCCAGCTCACAAAGCGTGTGCCACATAACCAGCTAACTGGCGATTTGGACGCAGTGTACGGAACATGCATACGAGGGGAGAATAGAGGAGGATTTCTGAAATGGCAACTTTAGATTAAAATTTCCGTGTTCTGATTTTGATTTTTGTTCTATTCATATTGAAAGCTTGCGATATAATGTGTAGTCTATCTCTTTCTGTGTCATGTGCTCTCACTCGATACCCGCTATACGGCTACTTCCTCCAAGCTTTATTCTCGATACATTTCAACTACCTAGTACATTTTAATATTACTTAGTAGCCAAGTATATATTATAGTGTCATTAAGTTTTGGTACATTTATAACAATAAATTGATAAAAATGTATCGCTCATACCGTTAACAGTAGAACAAAGAGATAAAAGAATGGATTTAAACATTTAATTTAGCTATACAACAGGAATTAAAACAAATAATAATTTACAATGCAAATATTAAACTTCACAATTCATGCTCTGTTCGCAACTGGTCTTTATAAATATTGAATCACTGTTGATTTTGGCGAATGATTTACATTTTACATGATAACTGGACGGGAGGGTGTGACGCACGTGGGTGGCCGGGGGAGCGGTCGTTACGTCACGCGTGTCGTCAGAGCTACACAGATTACAGTGCTACGGGCTACATGCTACGCCGTAGCAAATCCACAAAATGTAGCACGATTTATTGGAAAATTATGAATACTATTGAAAACTATTCAGAACGTCCGGAAGGCGTTTGCTCTCCAGGTATTTCGTTATTGCAATTTTTGTATTTTTATTTCGCGTTCAATCGTTCAGCAATCACTTTGCGAGAATATACGAAATTATTTGTTTGCATTTTTTCAGTAACGAACAGAAATTGTTGTTTTATAAAACAAGCTTAAAAGTTGCGATGCTTTTGTGTCGGATTTGATGAGTTTTCTGCTGTTATAATATTTTATGAAGCATTTTATAGCATTTTAGAATAAATAATTTAACTAACTAATGGCCCACCTGATATCGAGTGGTTTCCTCTGTTTATAGCGATTTCCTTATCGTACAGAGGCCGTGCCCTTTGTGTCATTGGCACTGCGTCCTTAACATAAAGTTGTTAAGGCGCATGTGCCTGTTGTTGCTCTGGCACCATTCAAATTTGATCACAATAAACGCGAACATAGGAAATACATGGGTACATGGCTTCCCCAAACTCTTTTGGAACTCCAAAACAAACCGCAATTCCGTGCACTGATTCAAACTAACGGTTTGCCAAGATAAATACAATCAGTGTGATTGGTAGCAGACTCGGCGATCGTGGCCGCTGTCAGCGTGAAGTGCTGGTCACACTTGGCATGTCGTCAGCTCAATGCACTTGAGGCTAAAACAATAATAACAATATTTTTTTGACGTGATAACGTCTTATAAATCGATGGAGCCGGCTGCACGCACGAAAAAACATGACTCATGCGTCGTTACGTCGTTTCGTCGTTCCATTTACCTGAGCCCGAGCCCGGGTCGGGTAATGGGTAAGGGTAAATGAGGGTAAGGGTAAATGAGGGTAAGGGTAAATGAGGGTAAGGGTAAGGGTTCGGTCGGGTTCCGGGTCCGGGTCCGAGAGTTCGAGTCCGAGTCCGAGTCCGAGTCCGCGAGTATTTTCTTATGACGTTATCACGTTCAACTATCGTCAGTAAACCGACTTTACAGACAACCGATTTTTTTTTAGGTAATACAGTAAGTAATTGAATTATAAGGCTTGGGAGTGGCGATCCCGAATAAACAAATTTATTTTTTATCTAATTTGCTGATGAAATAGGCATATGGTCGCCCTAATCATCGGCTATTACAAAGCATTGTTCACAGCATTGGTCACACACGTCAGGAACGTGCCCTACGAGGCACTGCCTTGCATCAACTTGAGGCATACAGATGTTCAGCCTCACGTGCCTGTAATTTCACCGCCACCCACACCATTCAAACTAAAATAAAATAAAAATAAAAAATAAATATTCTGGACAATTCACACAACACTACCCAGCCCCAAACTAAGCAGAGCTTGTAATATGGGAACCAGCTAGCTGATATAATACTTGAATACTTGAATACTTTTTTTTTTTTTTAATACATTCTAAAACACTAATACACTGCGATGCTGCTTCACGGCTGAAATAGGCATGGTGGTAGTTCTTCCCTGTACGATCTCTTCACAAAGAGCTCTACTACTACTGAAACCTTATTATGATTCCGTTTTGTAAATGCTCGTTTAGTCGGTTCCTGTCTTTGGGGCTCGTAGAATATAAAGCAAAAATCTAATCAACTTAAGAGGCCATTCTGGCTATCGTGCACAGAATGCAGCAATATCCAAATAGTCCAAAGTATACAATCGAACCCCTGATTACATTTCTCGCGACGAGTCGGCGATGGCGTAAATCACGCAAGGATTGCAACTTTGTTGGGCCAACGATGTTCCAGAAAGTGAAGTGTGTAAGTAGAGTGTCTGTTTCACAATTCTCTGTGGAACGTTATCCGTTAGATAAAAACAATTTGGCCTCAAACCCTTTTGTGGGTTTGAGGCCAAATTCAGTCAAGCTATTTTTTATTGAGTTATTATATTGCTCAGAGATTGTAAAACAGCCTAATAATCTAGCAATAAGCCTAATAAAATAGCTTTTATACATAGGCCAACGGAAAAAAACGGGATGAACTGTGTGAAAGATGACATATTTTGTTTGTTTATTTATTAGGATCACCAAGTAATAAAACACAAAAATTATAATTAGGTCGAGCAAATAAATATCCTTCCCCGTTGTTCAAGTTTAAACCTTCGCGCGCTTTATCATTTTTATATCGTGCCTACCCTATGTTATTTTTATGTGTTCGTTTCTCTTGCATCCTCCTGTCAAGTTTGGAGTAAACGTGTCTGTCGAAATTTATTGCATTTTATTACCTAAAATAATACCTGGCCCCCCTACATGGTCCTGGATCTACGCCGGATATTCATACCAGTTCATTATAATATTGAGGAAGAAGTTTCCATCACATTTGAAGCAGTGGAGCGCAAATCAATGCTACGGGGACTGCGCGTCACCAGAGTGGTCGAGAGTTCAAAGTCTAAAAAGTGCAACGTGCAGGATAAAAGTGATTTATTTAGAACCCAACACTCTAATCAGGTATAATTAGGTATAATTCGACGTTAAAACAGGTTAGTAACAGTTCTTTCTTATTAGTAATTCATTCAGTTGTGTAAAATCATAAAGTTTTGTTTGTCAGTTTCCAGTTTAACATTCACACTCAGATATATACTTACATTGTAATCAAATATCGTATAAATAGGTATCTTGATGTTATTTATCTTGTCATTGTAGTTTCTAGGTACTTTGTGTAATAGTCTAAGTACTTTAGTAAACCTGTTGCCTGTATCAGTTCCAGGTGGACCGTGCTGGTCTCCCAGAATGTCCGAGGATAAGGAGCTCATTAAAAAACGCGGCAGTATCAAAGGTCGTGTTACTGCGTTCGCGAATTGGCTGATGACGTTGAAGTCGCTGAGTGCCTCGGAAGCCAGGGAGTTACAATTACGTATCGGTAAGATGGAATCTTTATACGAACAATACGATGAGGTACAGTTAAAAATTGAGTGTAGTTCTGATAACAGTGATGCCCAGCTGTTGGAAAGAACTGATTTTGAAAATCATTATTATCGGATAATTGCCGATGCTCAGGGAATGTTAGATACCTATCAAAAGGATCAAGAAAAAACAGAAAGTGCGTCAAGTTCTCGTTCCAATAATAAGCTTGTTAAGTTGCCCACTATTCAGTTGCCGAAGTTTGGAGGTTCATACGAAAAATGGTTAGAGTTCCACGACACCTTCTCAAGTTTAATCGATAACAATGATCAGATAGACGAAATAAATAAATTTCACTACTTGAGGGCGTCATTAGAAGGTTCGGCTTCTGTAGTTATTCAATCTATTGAGTTTTCTGCTAATAACTATGCAGTGGCTTGGAAGCTCTTATGTGAACGGTTCGATAACAAACGTTTGTTAATACAAAATCATGTTTCAGCTTTATTCAACATCGAACCGGTCACAAAAGAATCATCCACTACTTTGAAGCGCGTAATAGATCAGTTAAATAAGAATTTACGTGCATTAGAATCATTAGGTCAACCCATTGAACACTGGGACACTCTTTTGATCTACCTTGTCACTCAGAAGTTAGATGCGAAGACATTTCGTGAGTGGGAAGAATGCAAGGGTACTTTATCTAAAGATAAGCCGATTAGTTTGGTAGCCTTTCTGGAATTTATGCGTAATCGCGCAGATTTAATTGAGACAATTGAGTTGTCACAAAATAATGCGACAAGTAGTAAACAGGCGTCAAAAATAAAAGCTATGGTTTCTTATCAGAGTAATGACAACAAAAATGATACGTCATCATCGTCAATGAAACCATGCCCTAATTGTAATGAAGAACATTATTTAAATAACTGTCCGAAGTTTCTCGCTTTAAGCAGTGATGCGCGATACAAGTTATTGCCTAATTATAAAATATGTTTTAATTGCTTCCGTAGTGGACACTACGCTAATTCGTGTAAACGGCCAGGTTGTAAATTGTGCAAGCGTAAACATCACTCACTCATCCACATGAACGAGTTTAGTGTATCAAAACAGCCGTCTACGTCTATGCCTACAGCTACAACAGCTGATTGCGATAGCAGCAGCCGTACGAGCAACTCGCTGCCTACTGTGACGAGTTCTCAGAGCGCGAATGTCACACTTACAGGAAGTATTGTTACTGCATGTGAGAAGTCAGGTCAGTGTGATGTTTTATTATCCACTGCATTAGTGAAATTATATGATTGCGACAATAGTGAGGTCATCGCCCGTGCGATTTTAGATAGCGGTAGCACTTCGTGTCTAATGACCGAGCGTTTACATAAACAATTGAACTTACCAGCTGATCGCACTGATAGGACCGTCGTAGGTATAAATAATAAAACATCGAAGATCAGTCAAATGTGTCGCTTGCCTATAAAGTCGTTATGTGATAGTTTTTCAACTTACCTAAGTTGTTTTATTCTGCCGTCGATTACTGATAACGTTCCCGGGTGTCATATTGATGTTAGGAATTTAGACATTCCATCAGATATTTGTTTAGCGGACCCTCAGTTTTATTCGCCCTCCGCCATTGATTTAATCATTGGCGCTGATGTTTTTTGGGACATTTTAGGTTTGCAAAATATTAAATTAGGAGATGGTAAGCCGGTACTTTATGAAACTAGACTAGGTTGGATAGTTTCCGGTCCTGTTAACTGCGGCCGCGTACCTACGCTTTCACAAGTTAAATGTAATTTTACCAAAGTTGATTCTTTGACTTCCCACTGTTCTGATGATGACATCCAAAACCAATTAATGCGTTTTTGGCAGCTTGAAGAAGTTAGCCCTCAGTCATCTCATTATTTTCCAGAGGAGAAGCAATGCGAAGAACATTTTGTAAAAAATACAACTCGCCTCGCAGACGGTCGGTTTTGCGTTAGGATCCCATTAAAACAAACACCGAGCGTGTTAGGTGATTCTTATCAGCGAGCTAAACATTGTTTGCTTTCTTTAGAGCGCAGACTTAAAGGTAATGATTCATTTAGTAAAATGTATGTAGACTTTATGTCTGAATATGAATCGTTAGATCACATGACAGAGTGCGAACCGATTACATCGGTCCCTCATTATTTCATCCCTCATCATGGCGTGCTTCGTGAGAGTAGTACGACGACCAAACTACGGGTCGTCTTTAATGCAAGTAGTCCTACTACCTCGGGAGTCTCGTTCAATCAGATTCAAATGATTGGGCCTACAGTACAAGATGACCTATTGTCGATACTTTTAAGGTTTAGACAGCATAAATACGTTATAGTTGCGGACGTTGAAAAGATGTATAGATGTATCGCAGTACATCCTGATTCTAGACCGTTGCAACAAATAATTTGGCGTGATCAAACTCAACCCGATTCTGTTATCAAAAGTTATGTTTTGAACCGGGTGAGTTACGGAACGGCTAGTGCGCCGTATCTAGCTACTCGCTGCCTGAAACAAATAGGTTTAGATTGTAAGGACCCTAAAATATCTGAAATCATTCTTCACGATTTTTATGTTGATGATTTTTTGAGTGGAGGTGATGAGTTAAGTGAAGTTTTACAAATACGCAACCAGGTTACCGCCGAGCTAGCCTCAGCGTGCATGCCTCTTAGGAAATGGAAGTCCAATGAGCCTCAATTGTTGCCAGAAACTGATTTGTTATCATCGGAATTTAACATCGGAGATACCGAATGCAGTAAAACGTTAGGCCTCGGGTGGCACTCAGTGCAAGATCAATTCTACTTTTCCATCAGTCCAACCATAGTCAAAGGGAACACAAAGCGTGATATTCTATCAGTTATCGCTCAGATATTCGACCCCTTAGGGCTCATCTCACCTTGTGTTATCCTCATGAAAATTCTATTACAGAAACTGTGGCTGCAACGACTGTCTTGGGATGATGAGTTGCCACCAGAGATCAACCAGGCGTGGGTCGAAGTGATCGACAGCCTGCCAGGTCTGAACAGCTTACGCATACCGCGACGTGTCATCTGTGACTCATATTCCTCTTTGGAATTGCACATTTTCACAGATGCGTCCGAGCGTGCGTATGGCGCTTGTATTTATGTTCGGAGTACTAACGATAAAGGTGAGGTCTCAGTTAACTTATTAATCTCGAAAAGCCGAGTCGCTCCCATCAAGCCCACAACAATACCACGGCTCGAGCTCAGCGGTGCTTTAATTGGCGCGCGTTTGTATGAAAAAGCCAGTACTGCATTGCGAGCTCAAATCAATCGTGTTGTGTTCTGGACGGACTCCATGATTGTCCTAGGTTGGCTTAAAATGTTGCCTTCTCAGCTACAACCGTTTGTGCGTAATCGTATAGCTGAGATTTTAGAAACAACTGCCAGCTGTACTTGGAGGCACGTTCCGACTGATGAGAACCCCGCGGATGTAATATCGCGCGGAACCAGTGTTAGTTCTCTCCAGTCTCTCACGTTATGGTGGCATGGACCAGATTATTTAAAATGCGATCCCTCGCACTGGCCTGCAACTCCAAGTACTGGTGACAAGTTGCCTGAAACTCGAACTGAAGTTTCATTAATTGTTAATAATTCAACCTCCTGCGAACTTATTGATTTCAGTCGCTTCTCTAATTTTTCTAGGCTTCAACGGACCGTAGCTTATGTGTTAAGGTTCATTAACATTTTAAAGAAAGGGACTAAACATGAACATACATATTTAAATACTGACGAGTTAGATAATGCGTTATGTTTAATAATTAAGCAGTCTCAAATTCAATAATTTGCAGTCTCAGATAAAAATAATTTAATTCGCGTAGGAGGTCGGTTAGATAATTCTAATTTTAAATTTGAGAAGAAGCACCCTATTATATTACAGTCCACACATCAAGTTACGAAGTTATTATTTGAATTTGAACACAAAAGGTTAATGCATGCCGGCCCTCAACTTTTACTGGCTACAATAAGAGAAACTTATTGGCCGATAGGTGGTCGCAATTTAGCTAAGAAATGTTTCCGTCAATGCGTGCGCTGCAATCGCATGAAGGGTAAAACGTATAACCCGCTGATGGGTAATTTACCACAGCAGCGACTTGAACCAGGTGGATACCCATTCGAGAGTGTAGGCGTGGACTACGCGGGCCCAGTGGCTGTCGCTAGTCGCATAGGTCGAGGTTGTAGGCTAAGCAAGTCTTACATAGCTATTTTCGTATGCTTTACAACTAAGGCTGTACACCTGGAGTTAGTGGGTAATTTAACAAGCAATTACTACTTACTAGCATTACGCAGATTTATGTCACGCAGGGGAAAACCCACTCATATTTTTTCAGATAACGGTACCTCATTTGTTGGCGCGTATAATGACATTTCAAAGTTTTTAAAAGGTAATTGTGACACTCTGGCTGCTGAGACCGCTCGAGACAGCATCAATTTTCATTTCATTCCCGCGTACAGCCCTAATTTCGGAGGACTCTGGGAGGCTGGTGTCAAGTCGACAAAATATCATTTAAATAGAGTGCTGGGCAATTGTAATTTAACGTTCGAGGAGCTTACTACTACGCTGGTGCAAATCGAGGCGATACTTAACTCTCGGCCACTCTCTCCGTTGTCGTCGGATCCAGAAGACTTGACGCCGCTCACGCCGGGCCATTTTCTCATCGGCCGCCCTCTCACTGCCCTGCCAGAAAGGAACTACCACGACGATCCAGTCAATAGATTGACACGCTTCCAGCGCATTGCGCAACTACGCCAGCATTTTTGGACAAGGTGGAGTAAGGAGTACATAGCTGAACTCCAACAGCGAACTAAATGGCGAAGTAACAAGTACTCCCTCCAGAATGGAACTTTGGTCCTAATCAAGGAAGATGGCATTCCTCCCTTAAAATGGAAGCTTGGACGTGTCGTAGCTGTGCATCCTGGTCCTACTGATGGCATATGTCGTGTTGCTGACATACGAGTCTCAAATGGCGTCGTGCGGCGAAGCTTCAGCAAGATTGTACCTCTCCTACCAGAAGATGATGTCTCCCGTTGAAAGACGAGCTTTCAACGCGCGGGGGCATGTTCAAGTTTAAACCTTCGCGCGCTTTATCATTTTTATATCGTGCCTACCCTATGTTATTTTTATGTGTTCGTTTCTCTTGCATCCTCCTGTCAAGTTTGGAGTAAACGTGTCTGTCGAAATTTATTGCATTTTATTACCTAAAATAATACCTGGCCCCCCTACACCCGTGCCACTGAAGGCAACCACAGCCAACACAGATATTATAAATAGTTGATAATAATTATCAAAATGAATGAATTAAGGAACAATAAGATGATAATATAATAATAACAATAATAATGACATGGATAGGCGGCGAGTGAATGCAGAGATGACGGCTGACAGAGAGAAATGGATGAGGAAGACATGTTGTACCAACCTCACATAAAGTGCATGGGATAAGGGCAGGAAGAAGAAGAAGATACATAAGCCAACGGTCTATTTCGGTTAACATTTCATTGTATAGTATTATCCCGAGAAATTCGTTGCCTATATAGGGAGGTTCTGATTAGGCTTGATACTAACTTATATCGTCGTTATTCGGCAACTGGTTGCTTTGTGCCTTCTGTTGCGCTGCAATCGCTACTGCTTATCGTCGCGTAATAGAACTCAGGAACAGTGTCAGCGACGTGTATTACTTTCAGTGCCGGCATCGAATACAATAGAAGTTATATTCATTTTTCAAAGACTGCGTTAGCCTTTTGTGCGAGTTGATGAATGCGATTCGAAATTGCTCGCCTTTAGATTTCAGATTGTTTCTTCTTTTATACTGTTGAAAAAGTTTATTGAAAAGGCTTGCTGTAAAGTTTTTTTTAACCCGATTAGATTAAAGATCGATATAGCAGTCTGCTTTTGTAAGTACTACTTATTACTAGTGTACTAAGTAGAGTTGTCTTTAGTGTTGCTGATAATGGGATGCAAAGCTTTTTTCATTACACAAGGGCAAGAAGGTTAGAAAGATTTAGAACTTAAGATCAAAGGACCACAAAAAAATACTGACATAAAAAAATGTGTCTCTACTTGACCCCCATCACACCGATTTATTTTTAGTGTAGAATATAGTTTCAATAGAAAAATAATAGCCAACTATTTATTAATATTACGGAGAAAGTTATTGTAAACTGTCTCATCAGAGTGTCAAGAAAGTCCGGTTTTGTGTGTCGAGTTCTGAATAAAATACCATTTCAGCTGCTATTTAAAATTAAATATAAATTGAAATTGCTTTACTAAACCCAATCAAAAGTTTGTTGAACAAACATTTCCAAAACAACATGTATACCTGTCATAATATAATTATAATGTATTATTATTTTGATTAAGGTAAGCGCTAAAGTTTCGATTCAATAAAGGTAATTTGTAAATAAAAAACCACTAGACCACGAGAGCACTGGTGGTCTAGTGGTAGCGGCCTCGCCTTCCGATCCTTAGGTTGTGGTTTCAAATCTAGCCGTAGGTATACCAATTAGTTTTTCTGCTGAAAAATGTATATGCACTATGCCAGCATTCACAAACGATTAAGGAAAACATCGTGTGGATACCGGCATGTCGTAGAATCTAGAAAGTTCAAAAACATGTGTCGAGTGCATGAAAGGCCTTTGAGGCACACTTGAAATCCACTCACCACACTGCACTGGTTTGAAAGAACCATTGACACGATGATAAGTATAATTTAATTACAGCTGTCATGCATGGTAGATTATACGATATCATGTTAATTTTCTATTTATTTACCAACAACAACAACATTGGTAGTTCTCGATTATCATTTAACCAGCAAACATTAAATAATTAGAATTTAATTGAATCATGTAGATAATTAAAACAATATGAATGGCTTTACTATGAAGTTGAATGGTGTCATTAAAGTTGACACGCAAAATAACAATTTCCCCACTTCCGAGGCCCGTACAAATTTTTCACAGGGGTGCCATTTTACAAACAAATTGGATTTTAGCACAGATTTTGTGTGAACAAACGAAAAGCATTAAGGGTTTCGTTTTTTTCCTTTTAGGATATGGAACCCTAAAAATAATTTAAGTTGGCAGCGATTGGTATAAGTATTCGCGTTAAATATCAGATCCGGATCAAATTCCCAAATAGCACTTTGTAAAGTACATACCAAGCTGCAGACATTTTTCGGATTTATTTGTAAAGCAACATACATTTCACAACCCAATTACTGAAACCGACCCGCTCACATGAACAAAGAAAAATTCGCGAATCTAAAGCTTATTTTTCTTATCATTTTTCGCTGTCGCCTAAAAATGATTTATGTACGGCGTGCATAATACCTGTGTGCTTTACCTGTTTGAACCATAGAAAATTAATGGTGACACTTCAGTAATTAATTGCTTGTTGGTGGCCTAATCTCGTATCGTAATTACAGTGCGTGATCCCTGCAAAAGCGTTGAGACAAACTGGTTGTTCCGAGATTATGAGGTTTTAACACGACTATACTCACCGTTTTTATAATAATCATGGATTCTTATAAAATGTACTTACACACGAGGTATAATGACTGCTGGGTGATATTTTAGCAACTTTAAAATATGGTATCACCTTAATTTTTGATCTCATAACGCGCCTTCATGTTCATGCGAATCCCCCGGGCCCGTGTGGTAATTTTAATTAAGTATATTTACGGAGATGAGAGCCCCAGCGCGCCGTTGGGAAAGGTTTATAAATGTTGGCCTTAAAGGTAACAAATGTTCTTGGGAGCTCGGCGTATGCCTAGCTTACCCTCCTAGGCTTCCCCCAGGCAAGTGAGAGGCACCTGCGCGGCTCCTTCCTGCCTGACGCATAATGCCTCGGAATTCAAACACGTCCCGTTGCTCTCCGCCGAAATTACAAAAGTGATATCAACGGACGTGACAAATAACGGTATTTTATGATTGTCATAAAGAGTTTTACTGTTACCTGATGGTATTTTTAGCAGACTATGAAAATAATTGAACTTTTACTCCAAAGACGTGATGCTAATTTATTGATCCAACTTTTCAAATACGACAAGTGTCGAGGAGCGATTCGGGTCAATCTCTACGAGTCAGCAGGGATTTAAATCCTTCAAATTTTAAGTTACGTGCGCGTCTTGAATTGTGGAATTCTCTCGCTTCGTATTTTGGGTCGAGTTTTGCTCGGCCAAATTTGGGATGCTTTCGAAAGTCTAGGAAAATTGAACGCAAATCCGATTTGTTCGGATCTCGAACCAAAATCTTTCTAAAACGTGAGATGAGACCCCTGCATCATTCACACTATCATCCGGCTGAACAGTAATATAAATAGAATAGGATCAAATATGTCTGACAGACAATCTTCAGTACATTGCCTATTGGTAGTATTAGTTAGAACGTTCTATTCTGCGTAATGCTAATTTATGACGGCTATTTCAACTATGAATTCACAAAACACAACGAATTCCAACATAATTACCATAGTTTTAGTCAAGTCCCTCATCTGCATACACGTGAATAAGACATAACTTGGTGTCTGATATTTCATCCGGGTATGCGACACAACTATGCACGGATCTGAACTTCACGCGATAAATTTCTAACTTGGACTTATATGGCGACCCAAACACTCTCAAAGCAACTTAGTAGCAATGCAAGCTTAGTTTGTCTCTCTCAAACACAAGTCATCGCACACGATCTTCTTGATTTGCCGTTCAATTCGACTCACCAACTTGATAGTGCGTATAGGCACTATGATGGTCATAATACAGTGTTCTACCCCTTTTCTCTCTCCCTCTCTCTCTCTACCCCGAGATATTAGAATAGAGATGGCAGTAATTATGTGGGAACGGTTATTTATGGCTCAATTTGCGTGCCGTGCATCCGTTTTAGAGTTGAAAGGCCGGGATCACAAGCGGACAGGACAAAAGGCTACCACACATAATGGTTTCCATTGCTGAGACTAGCTAGATCATACATAGCTAAGCTAAGCTTAAGTTTAAGCAGGTACAATTGTTTTTGCTCGAGGAAAAGGTACCCAGTTGATGTTAATTTAATAAGGCATTAATTTACCTTTCCGTCAAGCAAACTTTCAAATTTCTTAAAAAAGGAAGGATTGCACTTAAAGCAGTTGAAAATTGCAGTGAAATACGGACGCTAAAAAAAAATCCGGATTATAATTCCCTGGGTAACATTTTACAGCGGAGTCTAGCTTTGTCCGGCTCTCCAGACTTAATGGAAACACAACATTTTTCAGGGAGAGCTTATTTTCTCTTCGGGAATTTAAAAACTTCAGCTATTAACAGAAAAGTTTTCTTTGACTGGAACCGAGTTTACTTTTGGTAGTACCTACGGTCGGTAAGTAGGGGTGTTTAAATGGATGTGCCACTTTATTTACTATCATAATACATTTCCGTCAAAATATATGTGGTTTGAATCGCGTGCCATTTTTAACGCTACTTTGTTTTTCAGGTCCAATAAAACTTTTATCTTTCTCTTGATATTAATGTCTACCATTAATATAGAGACCTTGTAAGCTACGAAGATATCTATTTTCAACATTTTTAGTATTCAATAGACAAAACGGAACGAAAAGTCGGCTAGTCTGGGGGACAATATGACTGGCCTCTCAGCTCAGTTGGTAGTAGCTCTGCATTCTGCGCCGTAGGTCGTGGGTTCGATCCCCACTGAGAACAAATATTTGTGTGGTGAACACAGATGTTGGTCTCTGTCTGGGTGTTATATTGTATTCTAATTAGGCATAAAAAACTACATTAATTATTATATCAGCTATTTGTTTCCCATAGTACAAGCTCGGCTTCGTTTGGGGCTAGATAGTGTTGTGTGGATTGTCCACTTTATTTATTTACAATGCTAAATCGCTAGAGGAAATCCTCTGGTGCATGACGGAAGACAGGTGTAGCCATCCATTACTCTTGCCATGGATAGGTACTAGCGTCGCTTGTTATCGAACTATGGATGATTGTTAACCCCACTTAGGCACCTTTACTACCATAATACCCGAAATTAAACTGCAGAAAATAACAACCTGCTTAACTTTTAGTAGGTAGTAGCCTACATTTTGAAGGGGGACAAAATAGCTCCTGCGTTTTTGTTTATATTCCAAACAAGAGGATAAACGTGCTTTCAACGAACCTATAAATTAACCTAAATAAGCTAGGGTTAATTAAAATTTCGAGAGTAATCTTGACAATGAGAGACAGTCTTCACCGCTCAGTTTGCTCAGTGTGGTGAACACAGATGTTTGTTCTCTGTCTGGATCTAATATTGTATTCTAAAGCATTGCGTACGTCTTAGCGTTCTGCGATAGCGATCAATGAAACGCTGTCATATTTGAAAGCGTTTGACTGATCGACTTTGTGAAAGGTTCATCCGGAAAAAAGTACCACCGCCATGCCTTTTTCTGCCGTGAACTAGCATCGCTGTGTTTCGGTTTGAAAGATGTTTAGTTAAGAGCTAGATGGTGCTGTGTATCCATAATACTCATCATCATCATCATCCGCAGCCCGACTTAACCCACTGTTGGGCATAGGCCTCTCTTTGCTCCTGCCACTTACCACAATCTTGGGCTACCCATCCAACTGCGGCCCACGACGCGGGTAATGTCGTCAACCCATCGTGCTAATGGACGTCCAACGCCTCTCTTCCCAGTCCTCGACCACCACTCCATCAATCTTTTGCACCACCTCGTCACCAAGCCTTGCCAGGTGTCCTGCCCAACTCCATTTGAGTTCCATAACTCGTATGCCGACGTCTTGGACCTTGGTACGTCCTCGGATCTCGATATTAGGAACTCTGTCTAAAACCTTTATGCCGAGCATGGCACGCTCCATAATACTAATTTTGTTTTATAAATGCTTTCAATTCAGGACACTGTGGCGTGCGCAAATTCAAGGGCGTTCTTAAATAAACCTACAACACTGCTAATTCCAGGCGACCTTAAAGTGCGCATAATGCATGTTTCTATCGTGATAAAACCAAGGCTAAAACTAATTAATGTTGTAAAATTGCCCCTTGAAATTATAGTGGGGGCAACCCTGTGCAATATGTATAAAAATTATAAGGGCCCAAGTGCAAGCCGTTGGCATGTCGGATGATTTATATAGTCAATGTTTATTTAAACTAAGTAGTAACTTTAGTAGTAGGTTATAGGGTGTAGTAGGTTGTTTTCAAGGAAAACATGGATGAACTGAGTAAAAGATGACATGGATAAGAGAAGAGTGAATGCAGAAATGATGGCTGACAGAAGAGAATGGAGGAGGAATACATGTTATGCCAACCCCACATAAAGTGGGATAAGGGCAGCAAGAAGAAGAGTAAACTTTAGTAGTAGTAAAGCTCTTTGTGAAGGGCTCCTCTGGAGGAGTATTACCACCGTGCCCAATTTTGCCGTGACGCAGCATTGCTGTGATTCGGTTTGAAGGCACATCACATCCTTCAGTGCCGGTGAAATTACTGGCGCGTGAAGATGAACATCTGTATGCCTCAAGTAGATGGACGCAGGGCATTGCATCTTGCGGCATGTTCGTGACATGCAAAACCTACGAGACATAAAGTGGGCCATATGCTTGTTCCATCAGCTAATTAAAAAAATTGTAGACAATCCACACAGCACTATCTAGCCCCAAATTAAGCATAGCTTGTACAAGGGGAACATAGCTGATATAACACTTATATACATTGTTTTTAAGTTAAAATATTTAGGTATCTGGCTAGACAGATACATGTCATGGACGCCGCACATTGAGTGCACAGTTTCTAGGGTAAGAAAATTAATGTTTATATTTAAAACGCTACGGAATAGTGCTGATCTTGACTGCCTTAAAATGGTTTACTATGCCCTTTCTCAATCAGTACTCACATATTGTATAACTGCATGGGGCGCGTCTACAAAAACGCATATGATGAGACTGGAAAGAGCGCAGAGAGCTGTCCTAAAAGTGATGACATCCAACCCAAGACGTTTTCCGACAGCTACGCTCTATTCGCTTTGTGACGTTTTAACGGTACGGCAGCTATTTATCTAGGCTGCACTCTTGCGGAAACACTCCCAACTCACGTATGATCCCAACATGGCCATAGAAAAACGCCGCTCTGATAAAGTCTGTAAAATAGAGCCCTGCAGAACTGCTGTGGCCACTAGACACTTCTTCTACCTAGGCCCTTTCCTGTACAATAAAGTAAACAAAGAAATCAACATCTACCCTTTACCCCTTCACAAATGTAAACTTACTTGCTTAAGATGGCTCCGAACGCTTTCTTACGAGGAAACTGAAAAACTATTAGTTTCTCTAAAATAACAGATACAAGTTGGCAATTAAAAAATTCGTATATGATTTGGCACTCTTTCCTAATAATTCTCTCTCATACGTGCACAATTACACATACACATACATATATTTTATACAACACACAACTACACACCTATACACAACACAACAACACACAACTATATTGGTTGGTTCTCCCGCTCTCCTTGACTCTTAAGAGACTCGTGTTATCGGGGAACCTTCACATATACACACACATCCACCCATTCACACACCCTTATTACATGATCATACATACACACACTTTCATAGACACTCTCCCTTTCAAAATTACAAACTTTCAATTACGTATTGTTACCTATCATAAGTACTATGTAGGTATATTTTTTATTACTTCTAGGTTATTATTTTTTATTTTGTTTCTTTGTACCTATTTCATTTAACTAGGTATTTAGATTGTATTTAGATTGTGGAACATTTATGCTTGTTTTGTTACGGAGGAGGGCGCTGGCACTGCTATTACTCAGTTTTTAACTTTTGCAGTGTCAACGTTTTCATTTATTTTAGAAACCTTGTTTTTTGTTCCGAATAATCACATTTTGATTTTGATTTGATTTGATTTGTAAATACATACTTAGAATACATTATAACCCGTCAGAGAACAAACATTTGTGTTCACTACACAAATATTTGTTCGCGGGGGGGATTGAACCCACGGCGACCTATACGGCGCAGAAAGCAGAACTTCTACCAACTGAGCTGAGAGGCCAGTCAAAATTGCAGTTATTTTTGTTTCACGTATGTACGTTGGTAATAACGATGTTTCCACTTACCCATTAGCATTTCCTCCCTTACGGACAAGGCTATGCTAGCTCCGTGTTCCCAGGGCTGCGGTTTGCCATGGCGTGTGTATCTTGAAGCCTACCAAACCTATTTAGATACAATCTCGTACGGACGCCGCTTTCATTGACTCATGCACGCAAGTGTATTTACGTGCGATTAGCATGTTTCAGTATACACTAAACAGTGTCATGGTTTAGGTGTCTATTAGCTGCGTTTTAATTGAACGTTTTACTTGAACAGTAGGCCTACCATGAGCTCTGCCTGGCTCTGTCTCTGGTTCTGGTTTTGAGTCTGTGTGAGTGCTCACCAGTGCATCATACTGTGTGCGTAACGTTTTGACGTAAAATTTATTTAGTCAACACTCACACAGACTCAAAACCAGAACCAGAGACAGAGCCAGACAGAGCTTACAGGTTCACAGTGTTAGTCTTTTGTATATTTGAAGGCGATTAGATAATGAAACCAGGGAAGTTTAAACACTTGAGAACCCGACTTCATGGCCAAACTGCTGAACCAATTTCGATACAATTTGTATTGAACCAATCTGGAAGATATTTTACATAAAATACGATTATTATTCATCGTTTAATAAATGATAAAGTTATGCGATAACAAACATTAAAAAAAACCGAATTGAGAAACTCCTCCTTTTTTATTTAAAGCCGGTTAAAAATAGATAAACCTTAAAGTTATGTAGTCAAATATATTTTATGCAATTTTGAATACAATGTCAATTTATTTAGCTAAAACTGATTGCTGAAATGAGTTTTGGTTGATCCAGCATCAATTTGAGGTTGGCGTGGCTGTGGCTGCCAGCATGCACGCAGAGTTGGCTGCGATTGTGCGGTTCAAATTACGCATTTATGTTGAAATTGGTTTAATATTGGTAACGTTGTAGAGTATTTTAGTATATTATGATGGTACGACCGCAGAATAAAATATCAAAGACAGGATCACCTTAGTAGGTATTCAACCGGTTCAGCATGGTACTCCATGAAGTCGGTTTGTTAAGTTTTTTAAACTTCACTTATGTGTGTAGAAAATGACGGAAGCATGTGTCTATTCTTTGTAAAATAAATAATTCGATTCTAATTAAATTCAGTTTTAATTAATTGATTAAACAATGCTTGAGTCTAAGTCGAGTCTCAATCATTGATTTTTGACACTTTTCAATGGAGAAATGTCAAAAAATCTATGCTTGAGGCTCGACTTAGACTAAGCACTGTTTCTGAATGGGGGCCTTTTACTTCGCAAATAAATATTTTTTTCTTTCTTACTTTCTAATACCTAAATGTACCTAATCTTACAATGGGCCCCTTAAATTATTAAAGCTACTTATTTCGTTACCACGATTTCCTACCATTTTATGAATGCTATAAGCGAAAAGCGTATATATTTTGTGACGAGCATATCGTATATGCGTGGGTTCATTTTTCTAAAAGTAGAGGTACTTACTACTGTAGCAATAAACCATTTAATTGCTTATTTTACTGTATGAAGGAAAACAGCACTTGGTACGAAATAGCTTGTAAATAAAATACTTATAAAAATTATAGTCGTAAAAACGATTACATAATAAAACACGAGTAACACTTTTAGGACCACGGAAATCGTATACTGAAATATAACCTGAAGGACGTGCCACGTGCGGAAAGGGTAATAAAATACGTCACATCTAGTTCGGCAGTAAAACTGGGAAGAGCTGCCAAAAAATGCCGTGTATATGATAGGACTGGTTTCGGGAAGTCATATAGTCATACCAAGCATAAATGCGCTGGTCGTAACGTGTGGTACAGAGTACATTGGTACTTATTTCATATTTCTATTTGATCTCATGCAAAAAGTACCTTACCTAACTAATATAGAAATAATACCAAGTGCGATTCGCACGCGAAGGGTTCCGTACTATCTACTATAAAAATAGCAAGAAGTTATATCTGTTGCCCCCTTTAACTATTGATTTTACTCTAAAGTGAATAATTTATCTCAATATTTTCCGCACATAAAAAAAAAACTTGTTGCCGTTATCTATATCGAGCAAAAACGAGCAAAAAAAATCACATTGTATGGGAGCCCCTTAAATATGCCCCTGTTTATTTTATACTGTTCTGCTGTTGTATTTGTTAACTAAAAAAACAGCCTCATTGCTTTAATCCCCCAGGCACGTGATTAATCACTCAAGATTATTTCAAATATCTTTAGAGTACTTCGAACTATTAGAAATACAACATGAAATATCTCCGATAAAGTCAAGTGCTGTAACTATACCAAAGTAGGTATAGATACCCGAACAGCTGTAGTCAAGCACGTAATCTTTAATCAAACTCCGAAGCGCTCCAAGATAATGGGAAGCAAAGACAATCATGGTCCAAATAGAGTTTCTTTTCTCATCGAGCCCATCGCCGTTAAAGATTGATAAACTGAAAACTTTCCTCGTGAAGCTCGAATGTTACCTACCTTACAAACGAAAAGACGTCCCGAGTTGCTTCACAAGTCGAATAAAGACATTATGCCGCGATCGACCCAAAAACTTTGCTTTTGAAGATACCCTATTCGCACACTCCGTACGAGATAAATGCGATAGAAATGTTGGAAGCTTTATTGTTTCAACCCCGATCACTGTGGGATATAGTTTTAACCGTTATCTACTTTAAGAAACGTCAATTTATTATCTAGTAGTTTTTTTTATAAGTATAACTAACTGATGGAACAAGCATATGGCCCATCTGCTGTTAAGTGATAACCATTGCCTTTAACAAAGCATTGCCTCGTTGGTCACGCACATCAGACGTTCCCTACGATGCACTGCTTTGCGTCCATCAGCTTGAGGCATACAGATGTTCAGCCTCACGTGCCAGTAATTTTACCGGCAGCCCGACCTTCAAACCGAAGCACAGTCATGCTGCTTCACGGCAGAAATAGGCATGGTGGTAGTACTTCCCCGGACAATAAGCCCTTCATAAAGAGCTCTACTACTACGATGTAGATGTATACTTCGCTCAAATAATATGACGTATTATGGTTATAAGATCGTAATTGATCGCAAGTGTGTACCTATCCCATTACAGCAGACTTCAAATATACTTCCATTTATCTTCAATTGGAAAAGTTTGCTTCAAATAATTCTGCCCAATTACAAACTATTCTGCAAGTTTGACGACTGTTCGCAATTTAGAAGGACAACTTGTAACTTCTATTAACATTTAGCATAGCATCTCTAACTGGAGGGCTACCATAAAGGACATATGTCTCTGGACATATGTCTGGAGCTGGTGTGTGAGTGCTGACCACAGTGTATTACACTGTGTGTGTGACGTTTTGACGTAGGATTTAACCTTTTCGTCGCGTCAGATGAATAAGAAAACAAGCGCCACAGTTGCCTTTTATTTTTATTTCATATTTGCATCACTATTTGCCTCAGATGATGATAAGGTTATACGCAAATTGCATTAAGGGCTATATTCATTGCAGATACTGCTTGGCAAAGTTAGCTAGCTTGATGAAAAACATCTTTGTGACCTTGTTTGCCAGAGATTGAGGTCCGATGCTGACAATTTGATAATTTTAACAATGGTTTATGATTAATGTTACGCTGAAAACAGTTTTCATTATAGCTTACAACGATTTAGGGAGTCGAAACTCGCAAAATTATATCATGTTAAATATTCCGTTGTTCATAAAAATAGTACTAATAAATATTGTTTGCCATGAAGCACCGATGGTCTAGTAGAAGTGACCTTGCCTTCTCAACACACGCGGGTCAGTAGGCCTACCACAAGCTCTGTCCGGCTCTGTCTCTGGCTCTGGTTTTGAGTCAGTGTGATTGCTCACTAGTGTATTGTACCGTGTGTGTGACGTTTCGACGTAGGATTTATTTAGTTTACACTCACACAGTGTGGTGTCTTTTTAGTTGTGAAAATTACTCGATAACTAAACACGTGCTTGTACGAAAGTAAAGTTATACCTTTTATGAAGCTGAAAAAACTAGTTTAGAATGCAGCTAAAGTTATGTCCTTTTGGAAGGTTATGAATCAAAATGGTATAACTTCACTTATGTTGTTTTTGGCAGAGGCACGTTCTTGGGTTAACGGTCTTGTTTTTGAATTTCGAACACATATCTTATAGACACGTGTGTATGTGTGTGTTTTGTAAACCATATGTTTACATTCGGTGACGTCATGTAAACCATACCTACTGTGTTCACGTTTGTGACATCAAATCTTGCCACATTTTTCGCGAAATTGGACACTTTTTTATCAGATTTCTGGAAAATTACTAAAATTTTCAGGAATTTCATGCATATTTAGTTTATAGTTGGTTTTAACTGCATGTGCGTTACTGTGGTACCAAATGTTTGTTCGTCGTTAGTAATTGTTTTAGCTATTGTTAACTATAGTTTACTCTATTTTTCTGAACAACTATGTTTTTTAAATACTAGATGATGTTATTTTATCTTGGTGTCATTGAAAGTCAAGAGAACGCTTATTCATAAGTAAGAAATTAAACTTTTAAATGCGTTTAAAATTGACGAATGTTGTATACTAATATGCGATAGATTTATCGCAAAGCACTTACACGGCAGCACCGTTAGTTGACAACCATAATTTTAACCTGGCGGAGATAAACTCGCAAAAAGGCACATCGGAATTGCGGTGGGTCATTATGATCCAACTGACGTTATCATATCCATATTTCTATATGGATGCAGTTGTGTCAGTAATTATGTGATTTACATATTTAGTCACATGAGGTGAGGAATATTATGCGAGTGTGTTTTTGAGAGTTCTATTGATAGGCACTACTTATTTTATCAGCCACAAGCTAGGACCGCAAGGCAGGGTTTCACAGGAGAATCCTCAAATGTGCGTGAGTATGTGTATTTTGATAGGTATTATGCGAGTGCAGGTGCAGGCAGCAGCCAAATACTGCCCCGCTGAGTCTTAGGGACCCTTGTAGATCTACGCCAGGTTAAAAAAAATTTACCAGGATGACATTCGAAAACCTCTTCTAGCATTATGCAGTTCGTGTCATCTTCAAATTATTAAAATACGAATTCTAGTGAAATGTACCAATATTTAAACTTAGGCAAATACCTTGCAACGTATTCAATTGCTGAATGAAGTAAAAACAATATTTTATGGATTCATTGATTATTATTTGTATAGAAACAAAAAACCGTAAGTTACCGTAAAATATCTGTTTATTAATATAACATAGTTTCTGAACGTCGCTTGAACTTGCAAATTGGGGAATAATATCACCATAGATAAGCAAGATTTTACAAATATCAGCAATTTGCTGTACTCACGAAATAAAGAAGTAATGGAACTAGTATGTAGACGACCTTCTCACGCTTCAAATACGCGCAGTACCACGACTTCAAGCCCTCCTTTGTTTAGTCGTGTTTGAAGTCTGTCAGAAGAAACGTAACTAAGAAAAATACAAAAAAATAAAAAAATGCCGTATTGTGCGGTTTTGGAGTGCAAAAACGATAGCCGAACCAAAAATTTAACTAATGGGGGCATATCGTATCACCGGTAAGCAATATTTTATTATTTTATAGCGGTTTTGCTTGGTTTTTTAACATGAAAAACCGTCAAGCAAAAATAGACTGTGAACGATATTTGTTAAGGTCGCGTTTCTAAAAATCTCATCTTCGCTACTCAATTAGAGCTGTACCCCAATAAACTGATGAACGTGTTATCGAATACTTTATTGGTTATGTAAATATGTAGTTACTGTATGGCATTGATTTTTTTTATGCTATAGTGGTGATTTCATTCTGAATGTATTTATAATTCTACTTCTTTATTCTTATTCAATGCCTATGGTGCCTGCCCAGATAGTCAGATAGATAGATTACAGAAATATTTTGAAGAAATTACATAATATCTTCTGGTTTCAGTTTTCCCAAGGCACCAGATATAAAAAATCAATGGATAAATGCAACCGGAAAACAAAATTGGTTTCCTTCAAAATCAAGCACCATTTGCTCAGAGCACTTTAGGGACGAAGATTTTATGACAAAAAAAAGTGGATATAAATATATTGTTGCCACTGCCATACCAACTCTAAAAATTTTGTGTTTTCTGGTTATTATGGTGTTTGTTATATTAATGACGTTAAAGATTATGTAAAATTGAAATATAGTGAAACGTATCTAAACTAGTGGATGCCTAACAAAATTGCCTAACTTACCAATAAGATCTTCGCTCGCTTGATTGTTAATATTTTTCAAGTATTTACAATAGAATATAATTTTAAACCTTTGATTGTGTAAATAAAGAAAGAAAGATAAGAAAAGCTTTTTATTTCGACCACCACAAATATAACCTGACGCGCTACCGATCGTTACACATCAGTAGGTAGGAGCGCTGGTGAGTAGAGCGCTGGTGGCCTAGTGGTAGCGGCCCCACCTTCCGATCCTAAGGTCGTGGGTTCGAATCCAGTCGTGTACCAATGAGTTTTTCTGCCCAAAAATTTATGTACACTATGCCAGTGCTCTCAAACGGTGAAGGAAAACATCGTGAGGAAACCGGCATATCGTAGAACCTAAAAAGTTCGAAAATATGTGTCAAGTGCACGAAGCCTCTTCGAGGCGCACTTAAAATCCTTTCACCACACTTGGTTCGAAAGAATCAGTGACACGATAAGAAGAAGAAGTAGGTAGGTAATCATCGATGTCGATACATTCGTCTTGCATCCGCATTGGCACATCACTAAGTGAGTGGCTATGTCAAGTAATAGCCATTGTATTATGAATCTTATACCTTGTGGATAAAGACTAACAGAATTGTTTTCTATAACGCCATCTAGCGTCAAGTAGCTTTGTTTTGTTGTCAATCAAGTAACAGCCATTGTATTATCAATCTTATTACAATTAAATAGAGACTAAAAGAAAAAAATACTGAATGAAAGCTGCCATCTGTTGGTAAGTAGAATTTCATTTTAGCACTGTTTATTTTATTAAGTTTAGAACCATGTTACGATAGCTTTAAGGTTTATTATCAATTAAATTATTTTTTTGGTTTTAGGTCCTTTTTAACGTTTTTTTCGACCAATCATAACTTTTATTTCCATGTGTGTTTGTTTTTACGTGTATGAGTTTGGCGACACTGGTTCTCTTAGTAATAAGTCATCATGCTCCCTCTATTTTGCGTAAGCAAAAGCGTGTTTGGTGCTCTGTGGCTGTACTGTTGTATTGGCCCGTTTACGCATAGGGATTGCAATAATGTATTCAAATATACACAAATATACGGTCTTCTTCTTCTTCTTCAATTATTTCTAATGTTAGACTTATTTTAAGCTTGTATAAAATACTTTACTTTATTGAATGAACCTATATTGGAATTTTTCAAATATACTTATCTACCCCTTATAGGTGGTGAAAAAGAGTGTTACAGCTTGTATGAGAAATAAAAACTATTATGAGGGCAGCCTCAAACCTCAGTACAGTATACTTGGTAACAGCCGCACCTTTTTAAGGTTCCGTAGCAAAATGGCAAAAACGGAACCCTTATAGATTCGTCATGTCTGTCTGTCTGTCTGTCCGTCCGTATGTCACAGCCACTTTTCTCTGAAACTATAAGAGCTACACTGATGAAACTTGGTAAGTAGATGTATTCTGTGAACCGCATTAAGATTTTTTTACAAACATTGAAAAAAAAACAATAAATTTTGGGGGTCCCCATACTTAGAACTGAAATTCAAAAAACTTTTTTTCATCAGACCCATACGTGTGGGGTGGGTATCTGATAAAATGTTGGTCCCCCCCTCTAACTTCTAAAATAAGAGAATGACAAAGCTAAAAAAAATATATGATGTACATTACTATGCAAATTTCCAACGATATTTGGTTTGAACGAGATCTAGTAAGTAGTTTTTTTTATACGTCATAAATCGTAAACCGCAATTTACCTTTCGACGAACAACAAGAATTTTTATATTATGTTACTTGTTGCTACGGAACCCTTCATGGGCGAGTCCAACTCGCACTTGGCCGCTTTTTTTTATAGGTAAAAAAACTAAATAAACCTTAAAACCTTTCCGTCTGCTCAACCCGAGGATAATTTTACTTTGAAGTTTATTTGATTATTATATACGCTTATAGTTTTTTTGAATTTATATACATAATTGCACTTATAATAAATAAAGTATTCAATCATGTATTTATAAGTTGCAACTTTTACAACCCTACAAACAACCCATTGTCAACTTGAAGTGTCACATTACGTCACTCATGTCCTTTAGTCAACCCGGTTGGTATTGTTTTGATTGTAGTAATTTTGATTTTACTAAAATTTTCTGTAAAACAGCCGCATTATAATGAAAAATTCCTTGTCCCTACAGCGTTGTTAATAGGTACCTACTAGAACGCGGCCTTCTTAAACTGGGCATCGCATCATTGTCCCATACAGGGGCGACGTGAAAATATTTTCTTCGATAATCTGGAACTAGGACTGGGTTAGAAACCCTTTCCAGTCGACAACACCATCAACCCTGGAACCTTGGGAGAAGGACATTTCGTAAAGTTGTCCTGTGACTCCAGCCTAATTTTTCAACATAACGGTTCAATTTTTTACAATCTAATATTCAAACAAACCGTTTGTGTTTTGCTTAGTTTCTCATGAATATCGTTCCAAGTAATTACGCATGTAAGTAAATGCATACTTTTGCATTGTTCAAAAACTTATAATAAACAAAAACATTGTGAAAATACAGATGTGACTTTTATTAGCATACTATTTTAAAAAATGATTATAAAACATGAAAAACAGGGTGGGGGTCTCCAGGACCGACGCCAGGTGGTAGTGTAACTGAAAAATACGTCAGGTGGCTAAGAGTTACATTCAGTTTCTTCAAGATCTTCTAATGGATTTTTACGAATCTTGTAAACTTTTATTCATCGCACTGATAGAATTTGGTTTTCAAACTCATCTAATTCTTCTATCACTCTCAAATCATCAACATAATAGTCTCTATCCATGTTACGTAGCTATTTGCACAATTTTATCAAATAACCATGAAAATAACAGTCGTTTCAAGGCTATGATTATGTAAAAATTTACAAAGTTCATGCATTGTCATGTTACTCTATGCTTATTCTGTCTCTAAACTAGGTGCCATCTGGGATTAACTTTTAGTCCGAGAGTAGACTTGGATTAGCTTACTTCCTCCTTACTCTTTGTTTATTAATATCAAAATTATTTACTTCTGCTCTAAAACCTGGAGTAAACTTAATCTACGTTAGCTTAGTCTACGTTTATTAATATGGCCTTTATAGTTTCGGAGAAAAATGGCTATGACATACGGACGGACAGACAGACAGACATGACGAATCTATATGGGTTCCGTTTTTGCCATTTGGCCACGGAACCCTAAAAACTATTACTTGTATTGTCTAATGAGAAAAAAGCTGTGAACGTTGTATAAAATGTCATTATTTATAGTATACTAGCTGACTGTCCCGGCTTCGCACGGGTGGACATTTATTTTTTAAACACACAAATATAGCCTTTGTTACTCAAGGTGAACTTACGTCCAGCAGTGGACTGATATCAATTGATGATGATGATGAAAGAACATTCTATAACTTTTACTGGCACTATTTTCTAGAACATTTTGTCCAAATCTAGAATTCAGAACCGTTTGCATGGGTATATTTGAGTATTCTAGATAATTCTGGATTACTAAGGTTTAGGTGGGAGCATTCCAGATGCTAACCGACTTTAAATTTGATTACTCCAGATCATTCTAGAGCGTCTATGTGCATTATGTTCTCGTCAAAGTCGTGAATTTTCTGAAAAATCCCTAAGCGATAGAAAGGGATAGACACAGTGGCGTCTTTACCTATTGTGCAGGGTGTGCGGTGCACACGGGCGCAGCGTCCTAGGGGGCGCCGAGCGCTGCGCTCGGCGCCCCCTAGGACGCTCGACCACCCTATGACCACCACGGGGCCCCACTTGGCGGGCGCGTTGGCCAGGCGTCGCACTTTCAATGACCATCGTAAAAAGCGCTCCGCTCTGCATAGATTTTGAATAGCATCTTGAGCTCTTCTAATATTTGATGAATAACATCAAAGCGGGTGAGCGCCGTGGCGCTCAAAAGGGGGGCGCCGAGCGCCGTGGCCTTTGGCGCCCCCCTTCCTCTTAGGGAAATAATTTTCGAAAATTCTTTCTAAATGCATTTCTAAGCTATAAAAATAAACACACCCTTCAAGTTTCATGCTTCTAGAACTAACTCTCTTCTAGGCTTAGGCTGTGTGTTGATTTTTCTTAAAACCATTTTCCTCCTTTTTCTCCTCCTACGGAAATAATTTTCCGATTTCCTTTCTTAATGCACCTCTACGCTATAAAAGGAACACACCCTCCAAGTTTCATGCTTCTAGGACTAACTTAGGCTGTGCGTTGATTGTCAGTCAGTCAGTCAGTAACGTAAGAGTTTTATTTATTTAGAAGAAAGAAGAAGATAGTCATGTCAACATCATAATCATGGATACGTTTTGGCTTGTTATAGAAAACACCAGAACACCTTGTATAATTCTAAATACATTCAACAGCACATGGTGGTAACCAAACTGAAAAATTTATTCTTAAAAATCTCAAAACAAGTTTATTACCCATTGGGGAAATTTGACAGTTTGTGGTAACTTGATGTGCTGTTACTTGTACTTTGTATCTATTCCATATTTTGAATGCGCGCTTACTAGGGGGCGCTTGGGTAATGTTTGCACACGGGCGCTACATGGGCTAGAGACGCCTCTGGATAGACATATATAAGTCCCTACGTGATAGAAAGGGATAGACATAGATTTTGAAACTTTTGCCCCTTATAAATTAATAACACTTAAATATTGAATATAAACTATCCTATCTTTTAAGTTGGATCATATTATAGACGGTTACAAAATTTTATCAAAATCCGTTCAGTAGTTTCGGAATTTATCGCGTTCCAAATTAGGACAGGAATTTTTTATAGATATAGATTTAGTAACAACATTGCACCCATGCGAAACCGGGGCGGGTCGGTAGTTTTTCCAACATTGGTTTTCCTGACATCCATAAAAAGTGACAGTTTCTATTTTATTGACAGGTCATTGACGGCCTGTGCCTCAAAACAACAATAATATAGTCGGTCCAAGCTATCTCTGCAAATTATTTTCACTGGTATTCCCAAAAACATTTGTGTATTATTTTTATCAGTTACTTTGATGGTTTAGATTTTAGAAGCTGTCAGATTGATTGCACTGCGGATGTTTTTCTAAAAATATAAGTTTTTACGATGTATAAACCAATAAAAGGTGAAGGTGAGGTGGTGCTGAACATATAATAATATGATCAAAACGAGGTTGTCCTCAAACAAAAACGACAGTATTTACAAGAAATCGAAGAGTTGAATGGAGTTCACGGTAGATCAAATCATTTTGATACTTTGTCATGTGATTTGTTGATTTTTGTCCATTAATTATTATAATATAATAATAATAATAAACCACTATCTTATAGTGGTTTTGATGCCAAACATGGGCCCCAACCAAAGCAAACAACCAGAGTTTAAAAGTCTGTCAACTTGGAATAAAAAGAAGCATCCTAAACGTGAAACTAAAGGACTAAAAAAGACTTACACGCATTGGAAACTTAACTATAGTCGATAATTTCACTGCCAAAATCCGAAGGCTGAAGTGGCTAGACAGGTTACATGATGAGATCCCGAAGAAGTAGATGGGCTTATGACTGTACAGTTGGTACCAACGAGGAGGAAAACGCTACAGAGAGTGGCAGCTAATGCGATGGAAAGATGAGCTCCCGGAGTGGCGCAGATCAAGTTTGGGCCGCACTAAATGGCAAACCCTGGTACTGCCACGCTGTGCCGGTGTCATATTAGAACAAACTTTTGCTTAGTAATATTTAGTAAGTGGGATTAGTATAAGTTAAGTTAAGCAATGCTGTTTTTTTTAAAGACAGTAAAATAAAGGTTTATTTTATTTATTTTATGTTATAAATCGTCCGTAACATTACTCGCCTCTAGGCCCGGCAGAATACCAGTGTTGCACTGAGTGGGGTGACCTACACAGTGCAACAAATACTGAGCCGGGGCCTAATTGACCTCTAATATTGTTACCCATTTATAAGTAATACTGTAGGTATGACAGCTGCCTACCTGCCTATAATGATTATTTTCTTTTTTATAATTTTTCATGTGTTTTTTTTTTTTAAGTAGGTAGGTATTCCTGTGTCCTGTATGCTAATAGGTCAATAAAATGCTTTTCTTTCTTTGTTTCTTTCTTTATATATAGCCGTCTGGCAGTTCTGTATCAAATTCGGCACTGCATCACGAAGATGTAAAAATAGAAAAATTTCAAGTGCTTATGAGGGCCATTTGAGATTTTGATATTTTACTGATTGGCTGATTGGAGTGAACAAATATGGATAAATTATTACTTATCTTGGACGAACTATACTCGCACAAGCTATAGATAAAATATTGAACTTATCTAAAGTTTTTCCAAGGCTTAGGACGACAACAGCAGTCGGGTTTGGTCATTGGTATTCCGAATTCCGTTAACCGATCCGGCGACTCGAAGGCGTCGAAACCATACAACACAGCAGTGCTGTCCTGCCCCTACAGAATACAGTAGAAGGGCGATCATGTGCTGTTTTTATGGGAGCTGATATCGCAGATTTTACATTTCCACTATTATATTTAAAATATCATTATTTTTAAAATATCAAATATGAGGATTCTAAGAAAAAGGAAGAAAGAATGATGTTAAAAAGTTTTTCTATGTTTTATCTTGTCGCTTAACTTGTTCGGAAAGTAATTCATGCGCTGCTGAAAGGCATTTTTCACTTTACGACTCCCGAAAAAACTTTTGAATTTGTATGGAGAAATGGAGCATGTATGGACGGACATAGGTAATAATATTATGCTCATGTATTTTGACGACACTTTTCCGGCCACATGGCCGTTCAAACACATTCAAAACGTGTGTGTACTACCGGCCTAAAGGATTGGACGTGGAATATCGAAAAAATCTTACATTTCCGAAAAAAAAGTCCTAGAAGTAGAAAAAGTTTGGTACACATCCAAAGACAATCATCTATGTATGTTAGTTAAATTACAAATGTGTGTACAAGTCTGCTAACCCACACATGAATACCTTCTTAGGTTTAAATGTGTGAGTCAAAGTATGAATGTGTGAGTCAGTTTGGTCTGGTTTACATAGCTCATGGTCAGGCTCCTGAATGAGTAATTATTGACTAGTCCATAATACCATGTGGCTAAAGTTCCGATTGTAAGTGTAATGCTATGAGCATGTGATGTTTCCTAATGTAGAGATTTCTTGCTGCTGCATTCACCACAATACATATAAATGTGTTATAAAATACATATTAGTCTTTTAAAAATGCTTTTCTGATTGATGAGCTCAGCTAGTAGTAGCTCTTTCTTCTGCACCAAAGGTCGTGGGTTTCTTCACTGAGACCAAATATTCGTGTGGTGAATGGTTTCGGAAGGACGCTAAGCGACTCATGTACGAAGCGGTTTGTATTCGGGCGCAGGTCAATGACGTAATCTGTAAATTCAAAAGTTTCTGAAGAACAGGCGATACGATACAATCCCCTCTTTGACACTCTCGAAGACTCTCAGTTCTCAGAGATCTGAGTGGATGTCTACATATAGGCATTGCACTCATTGAATCTTCTTTGAAAAGAAATGAATATCCCGACTGTAATCCCTCAGATCTCTCGATAGGCACCCCCATGATTATCTTTATGCCCGTAGCACACCTCCGCTGCGGAACCGCAGAAATTTTGTCATGTCTTGTCCAGTGTAGGAGATGCAGATCACTAGCGAAACTGTTCTAACGCGTAGATTTGACTATATTCCATCTCTTTCTCCGCGCGTTTCGTCGATCTGCAGTTCCGCAGTGGAGGTGTGCTACGGGCGTTGGGTACCAATTTGTTTCGCATCGAATCTGAGGTAAATACTTACTGGAGTTACAATCTCACGATACGTATACGTATACGATAAGTACGACAGACGTTCGGCTCTAAGCTCCTTACCGAAACACTAGAGGGAAACGCTTAGGATTGCTTTGTCGTAAATCCGAACTAATGACATGCAGCCGCAATCTGGCGATCTGAATACTCGTAATTAATAATAGTACTGTGGAATCAGTGTTTGCCAAATTGTTTCAATTAGATAACGAGCTCTATGTACCTGTTATGAAAACGTTAAAGGTGCTACACTGCCGTGGCGACGGGCATAATATGGAACCAAACATGATGGACAAAAAAAATTACCTGTCTCTGGCTCTGGTTTTGAGTCTGTGTGAGTGCTGTCTAAATAAATCCTACGTCGAAACGTCACACACACAGTATATTACACTGGTGAGCACTCACACAGACTCAAAACCAGAGCCAGACAGAGCTTGTGGTAGGCATACTGATTTACTCATTTGTAGCCAGTTGTCATGTTTGTTTTCGAAGTCATTAACTAAGTCAGGGTAAACAACGTCCTCAAGCAGCATGTTCTAGATAAAATAAAAAATAAATAAATATTATAAACGCAAAGCAAAGCTTGCACCAGAATATTATGATAATTATACATATTTTTTTGTAAATACATACTTAGGATACAATATAACACCCAGACAGAGAACAAACATCTGCGTTCATCGCTCAAATATTCATTCTCGTTGGGGATCGAACCCTCGACCTACGATACAAAAGGCACAAGTTATAGACCACTGCGGGTACTAAAGAAGTCGTTTGCGTCATGGGTGCTGGTAAGGAGACGTGATGCTTTGTCTTCCTCATCAGAATATCCTCTATGTTTGGCAGGCTGTACTGGTGCGTCAATATTTTGTACGTTTCGATGAGGTCCCCACGTAACCGACATTATTTCGAACTAATGAGATGCAACCCACAATCTGCTCCTATAACATCTGTTAGTTATTAAACATCAGTTCAGCTAATTGCATCGGCAATGTTTTAATAGGCTGGATAATTAGTTATGTAAACATGACGATATTATGAGTTTTAGCGTAGTCCAATAAGCTATTGATATCATGTGAATTACAATTACCCATAAAAATTTTAAAAGCTGCCATTAGCTTATCCTTTAATTTTGTTGTATTAGTATTAAGAGCCTGTTGTGTCCCACTGCAGAGCAAAGGCCTCTCTTCCTTCTCTCTATTAATTTCTCATTTTATTTATTTCGAACCTCCATCTTTGTCGTAGTCTTCCACGAGGTCATTTTCCGTTTTCAAGCGTCCAATCTGTTCTGGATTTAGCCCTTACGCATCAGACATGCTGCTGTCGTCGCCTGGACAATTCCTTTTCAATTTTCCTGCGTGCTTGCCGACAAAATTGATTAATTAATTTTGTTTGTGTATATAAGTATTATGGCAGCTATCTGGTTCTCATAGTACAAGCTCTGCTTAATTTGGGCCTAGATGGTGGTGTGGATTGTCCACAATATTTATTATTTCTTTCTTTCTTTCTATAAATAGCTGAAACATAAAACATTGTGAAGCTTTTTTTACTATAACTAATAAGTATGTTTTTTTGTCAACAGGTAAATGAACTTTTCCGGCATAATGTAGAAAAATAATGGTAGGAGCATCATCCAACTGAACGAAACAGGTAACTACTTTCAACAAAATAGTACACACAGAATCAGACCAAATAATAACACCCAAGCTACGAAGAGCGATAAACACTACTACTTTCAGTCAACCAAATAAATCCGCAGTAAATATTTGTGTTCACGCAGTTACACTTATACCAAAGCAAATACGATAGATACACAAACGCGTATCGAGCGTGAAGTGTTACCGTAAATAGCCTGTGCCATCACGCCACGTTTCATTATGAGTGCAGATGACGTTTAACGGGCGCCTACGCGAACTCTATTGAGATTAGGCACGCGACACACGAATTCTATTATCCCACAAGCATGTACATAATTTTAAACCTTACTGGTATGAAGTAAACGCTACTTTTGTCAGCCCATGGATGTTTTTGAATACTTATTTGTAATTTGGGAAACGTGCCGCTGTTAAAATATACATTACCTACATAAAATATGTAAGGTATACTGGAGCGTAACAAGGAATTTTATGGAATTGATAAAGTACTTTGCATCTGCAAACGTGAAGCTTATGAATTCAATATTGTTTAGAAAAAACAAGCAAACAGACTATGTATTTCCGTGCTTTACCAAAATTAAATGAGACAGCTTTAAAGCTAAATAAAAAAAAACTTTTTATACGTAATATCGTTACCTACCATAAGTACAGTAAGACACAGGTCAAGTTACCTAAAAACAAAGAAAAATGACGCTTACTGCAACGACCTATAAGAGCTAACAGTGTATAGTCTGATGCCTATCCTTGCGCACCTTACATATTTTGCTCAAATTATGTAGATTGGAATATGGTTATTCAATAGAATACATCGAATAGCTTATGATAAACAATATTGTAACTGTATGTCTTTAATAATAACTAAAAAAGCTATTTTAATCGTACTAAAAAAGCTATTTTAACTGTATTAAAAAAGCAGTTTACAAGCAAGGCTTTGAAAACAAAGCTAAAGAGAGCCGACATTTCAATTCACAAACGAACGTTCGTCCGAAAATAATTCTGGAGAATATTTTCATTACACTCTTTTGTTTCACTTAGGTTACACTGTAGCAAAGTTTGCGCGCTCCATTCAGGAACTTTTTAAATCCATTATAAAAGTTAGTGGCACATTTAACGTGTTGTTGTAAACAAAAGCCGTGAATGTGGCTGTATCCGAACGGAACTGTGCTTTCGCACGCGAAGCTTTTTACCATCTACCAGTAAAGGCCACTGAACACTATGTAGAAGCGTACTATTACGTTGATAAATCTAACACGCCTCAAGGGTATCATTGACAGAAATTACAGTACTACCTTGATTTCTTTGTGATAGCAGGTATAGTCTTTTTTTTTATAGTGTCTCTATGTTTCTTTAAAACCAGTGTGCCCTCTGGGGCCCCTTTTGTGCACTCGACACATGTTTTCGAATTAAATATGTGTCGATAATAAATATGATAATGGCAGAAGATCTATTATGATACCTACATCGATTAGTTTACTACTTCAAGCTAATTGATAATGACTGAGAGATGACTTACTGAACTGATCAAGTCGTTTATTCCCAAGACCTAGTTAAATTTTTCCGAATATTGGTGTTATGGCCGATTCTCCTTACTTTACGTCCTAGCTACAACATTTGTAATGATTTCCATCACATGTTTTTGTTTAGTCTTTTACTTGGTTTACCTCCCTCGCTTCAGGCATTTAGGTCAAGGATTGTTTACAACGCACCTCACCTCGTACTCAAACTGCCTATAATTTGGCTTCTGACTTTTTCAGGATCATTTCATTGAAAAATATAATTATGATATTTTTTTACACAACTAGCTGATGGAAAAAGCATAATAATAATCCTGATGTTAAGTGGTAACCATCACCTAATAACAAAGCATTGTCTCGTAGTTCACGCACGTTAGGAGCGTGCCCTACGATGCACTGCCCTGCGTCCATCAACTTGAGACGTAGGTCTAGTACAGATGTTTAGCCTCACGTTCCAGTAGTAATTATAGCGGGACTTATAAAAATCGCTTGTTTTGTCAAAATTTAATAAATTTTTGGAAGCAGAATTTTGAATAAACAGTTGTCAAATATCTGCAAGTACTGATTTTTCTTTTAGTTTAGTTCCAGTAAATCTCACAAAGTGTGGTGGGTATTTTACTAATTTCATATGAATAATCTAGCCAAATAGGCTAATGAGCAATTTAGCTTTTGCTTAGTTTTATAGAATAAGTACTACTTTTATAGAATAAGTATTAGGTTGAAGTAGAATGTGTCTATCGGCACTTTTATTAATCTCTATTTTAAGTGACACTTTGCTTACGGGATTAGGGTTCCGCATAGGTGTAGTGGAAAATTTCATCTTATTGCTAGCGGCTCCATCGTTAGAGAGCGAGTGCGAAAGATCTCCTTTTTAAATAGGGACTGGATCTTATGCCTACAACTGTGGTTTCTCGGTTCTTTCGTCAATCCTACGCAAAAGCCACTCGACTACTTTGAATAGAAATTACGTAATCGCCAAAATTGACACAGCCTGCGGCGCCTACCGTTTTGTCTCTTATCGGCGCTGCATCGCTATTGAAGATTCCTTCTCTTTAGAAAATAACAGCGGTCTGATTTAATTTTCACTTTGACCTAAATAGTAAAGTACCTTCATTTTATCAGTAAATCTTTTCAATTTAAATAAGAGCCAAGTTTCAGTGTCTACTTATTAAAATTTGATATAGTGAAAAAAAAGCCTGTGAGAAGCCTCGAACTGAATCTATTTGGGAGACTTAGTAAGACTGCAATTTGCAGGGCCTCGGAGAGGTCTCGCACAAAATTACGTGGCACTAGACAGCGAAAGTCCATTAGGTTTTATGGGTTACTCTCCAGGACGAATAGGCGAGCTTCGGCCATTGAATTTAATTAAATTCCCACGTAAAGGCGACTCAAAAGTAAAAAAGCGTGAAGAAAACTCCAGGCAGGTACAATTAAAATGACTTGAAGTTATTATGACTGGCCTCTCAGCTCAGTTGGTAGTAGCTCTGCCTTCTGCGCCGTAGGTCGTGGGTTTGATCCCCACCGAGAACAAATATTTGTGTGGTGGTTGATGTTTGTTCTCTGTCTGGGTGTTATTATTGTATTCTATGTATGTATTTACAAAAAAAAGTATTTAAGTATTATATCAGCTATCTGGTTCTCATAGTACAAGCTCTGCTTAATTTGGGGCTAGATAGTGTTGTGTCCGCATTATTTATTTATTTATTTGATTGTTGAAATGTAAAATATAATAATTATATTAAATGGTGGGAATATAATTACGTTAGTAATAATGCAAACGGAAAATATGTCAAGCCAAATTGATCATTCATTTTGTTGGGATCAGCCGGATAAGCAAAAATGTTGTTCCCAAACCATTTTAATGATTATACTCGTGCTATAAATTCTTTGAAAACTAAATTTAAATGATCTACAATTCCTCTAATAAAAGGAAATCTGGTGTTGTGGGCCATGATAATTTAAGCTCCAATTCTAATGCGGTGCGGCGGTCTAAAAAGCCGGCCAAGTGCGAGTCGGATTTGCACACAAGAGTTTTGTACTATATCTATAAAAACGGCAAAAAAATACATAATCTGTCAAAATTTCAACTATCTAACTATTGAAGTTAGTGAGATACAGCATTGTGACAGACTGAAAGACAGACAGACCGATCGACGGATGGACGGACAGCGCTCTCTTAGTAATAGCGTCCCGTTTTACCCTTTGGGTACGGAACCCAATAAAAAAGAAAGACACTGCCACAAAGCTTAACGAGGTGCCCACCTTAAACTTTGCCGTTGTCGACGCTTTTTACATAGGAGCAATCAGTAGACCATTCTTTTTGGGCCTGGTGTTTTAATACTATGCAGAAGAATTCTGCTGATTTTTCTGAAAATAATCTTGGACCTTTCGCTGCTTTTTTTTTCATTTCAATAACGACACTACCAAGTTCGATTTTATTTGGCACTTAAGTATATCAAATGACGGCTAATAGAGGAGAGTGGAGAACGAAAACCTGGTTGTGCAGACCGCAGCAGGCCCCACATGAAGTGGTATAAGGACAAGAAAATAATAAATAAAATAAATAAATATTGTGGACAATTCACACAACACTACCCAGCCCCAAACTAAGCAGAGCTTGTAATATGGGAACCAGATAGCTGATATAATACTTAAACACATTTTTTTTTGCAAATACATACTTACAACACCCAGACAGAGAACAAACATTTATGTTTACCTCACAAATATTTGTTCTCGGTGGGGATCGAACCCACGACCTACGGCGCAGAAGGCAGAGCTACTACCAACTGAGCTGGAGGCCAGTCAAAATGATGAATGATAATCAAAATTCTCCGATATAATATTTTATTTACAATGAAAACTTTTGAAGCGATGTAGTTAAAAGTAGAAAACTTGCTTTTGCATAATTTTGAACATTATTATCTAGATATGAAAATACAGCATTGCAAGTTTGTGTCGTAATTCAACACTAACCACCTACTCTGTACTACCTGTAATTTGAATTTCCAATTAATTTAGGTAAATAAATTATTTGGTTAATGTTTTGCTAGTAAAGTGCGGATCAAAATCATTTATAAAATAGAATGTAGGTAAAAATAGAATTCAAGGGCAATGGCTATTTAGCACTCGGTTTTTTACACGTATAGCAAAGTGTATAACTTACTTCCAATGATATTCAAGAATGTACAACTTATTTTGTACATAATATGAACGTTTCGTAGAAAATTTACGATTCACGTCATAAAGTAACTACGAGTAGCACTCCAATATAGGTAATTCTCCAACGCGCTCAAAAGACAACATAATGCATTGAAATTCTGAAATATTCTACATCTAAACTACTGAGAACAATGAATTATTCATAGTAAGTAATTTGCAATATTCAGACAGGCATGTGTCATGTTAGCCCGCAACACCCAATTACACTATTGTGTTGCGGTTTGTGCGTTCTCTACACCATTCAGTCCCTTCGGACGAAGGAAATGGATACCTATCTCTGAACCCTTCGCATTATATCGTACAGTTTACTTGATGGTCGATGAGATCGCTATGGCTTCGTCCGGGATAGAATTGTAGGATGGTCCACCGCATATCTAAGCCATCAATCCACGCAGTGACTGATCGGTTTCAGTTGCTCGATACATCGGCGTGTATCACCGAAGGTCCTATGAAATTCATTCTTAGAATCTTTACTATGGCTATAAAAACACGTATACATCTTCATCGTTTACGACCGCCTGTTTGTGTAAATGCAAATTCCATGTATAATCACTTCGAACCGAATGACGACGAAATGCTCGGTACTTACCAACGTAGGTAATAACTGAAAAGTTTACTCGTAAAAATTTTGCATTTTGAGGCTGGATCGTAAACCAGCAGATTGAGTTTCGAAGTGGATACCTACTTTTAGCGAGAACATCTCACTGGAACTCGTCGAACTTCCTAACTTACGGCCGAAATTTTAATAAGCGAAAGCGGCTACGCCTTCGGCATCAGTTTCTTTTACTATAGTTCAGTAAATTGTTTAAATTAAAAAAGACTTATACGGAATCGGTGCCAGAAAATATCGCAGCGCCGAAAGGAGCTTGCGGTTCCTGACTCAACTTTTAACTACTTTCCGTTTGCAATTTACTCCCAGCATAACACATCGTTGGCTAGTATAACGCCCGCGACTTCGTTTCCATGAATTTGGTTTCTGACAAATGGAAAGATGGGTCATCCTTCACATGCTTACATTCTAAACAGCTTTAGATTCAACTATAGATAAGTATCTATGTCAAGGCATTTGTCATAAATTATAAAAATGTGGTTTAGTCAATTTTCTTAAAAGCAAGGGTACAAAAGTTTCCGAATACTTATCTTGTTCAAGTTATGTTGTTTAAACTTCACAAGTTGCTGACCAACTCATCACTCAAGCCACTGAAAACTGATCACTGATAAACAAAATAAACTATGCAAACTTCCAATAAATATTTCACACACTTCGATTTTCCCGCAACTCTAAAAACCGATTTGTTCAGAAAACTAATTCAATTATTTTTCCTGGTAAACAAAATTTACTTCAAATTTCCTGAAGAATGCTAAATTTAAAATCTTTTTTTTACATTTTGATAGACCATCATTTGGCTACAATCTCACCTGATGGTAAGCGACGCGTCGATAGAGCAGAATGGTCTAGAAGACACCTATTCACTCTTGCCTTGAAAAGGCCCAGATTGTATAGTGATCAGGAAAAACAGGAACACATTCTACCTGGCCCTACATACATAAGCTGAGTCTAAACTGACGCGACTAAATAACGGAAGCTTTTACGTCGTTCTAGAGTCATACTCAGAAGTACTGAAACTATGCATGTGCAATGTATTGTATAAGGTACATGCATACTACGCGTCAGGAAAGCCACCCGCGGGGTAAACCGGGACCTTTTGTTCCACTTTACACATTTCACTTCACATTCACAATCGTTGCGTGGGTTTGGTCGGCTAACAAATAGATCAAAGCAAAGCGCTTGTGGCACAGCACCTTTTGGAAAAGTCTTTCCAGCCGTTAAAGCCATGTCGGAAAGTAGTTTATAGGTCGTATATAGAAATGATCTGTCACTGGAGTAGGCCTACCGACTCAAAACTAGAACCAGAGACAGAGCCATACAGAGCTCACGGTAGGCCTACATAACTTACAAACTTACAAAGGATCTAAACGATGTAAAGCGTTTAGATCCTTTGTAAGTTTGTAAGTTCACATCACTGATTGTAAAGTAAGTAATTTCCACCATTGTAATATTTTTAAACGTTAAATCTTGAAAACTATGCGTGACGGGATTCATAAACTAATGGGGAGCTCCATTAGTATTTTTTATTACTCAAAAAATGCGCAATTTGTAATTTGAAAGTTTTTATTGGAGTTGTTCAGTCATAAATATTACCTAGAGTCGAACTTGGCGCTTGTAAAGTTTACGTGTAAAAGTTTATTCCATGAAATTTTAGGCCGAATAAACAACCACAGATGTTTACGAAAATAATAATTGTTTGGAAATTGAATGAGGATGTCTACGGATCTTAATTAATTCTGAACCAACACGCAAAACACTGAGTAATTATGTATAATCTTACCCCCAACTAAACAAAACTTGTACTAGAGGAGGGTGAGTTTTTACAAAATCTAAACAGCTTTGGAATAAAGTTGTTACTATTTTTTTTTTTTTTTATTAATTTTATAGTGTTTACTACACTTAAGGAAATCACAAAGATTTTTATAATGTCCCAAAAGTTAAGAGCCGAGCGGGATTTGAACCCGCGACCTTCCCCTCGGTACGGGGCTGCGCTGACCACTGCGCCATCGGATCCTAATCACACTCGACGAATAACTCTTAGGGACTGTTCGGCACTAACGCGACCGTGGCTCCATCTACAGTTTTGACGTTATAGTCAACTAACCTGCTCGATAACCGAAGTTGCATTCAGTTGAATCGACGAGAGATGTCACCTTGCGTTTTTCATAATTTTTTATTAATTTTATAGTGTTTACTACACTTAAGGAAATCACAAAGATTTTTATAATGTCCCAAAAGTTAAGAGCCGAGCGGGATTTGAACCCGCGACCTTCCCCTCGGTACGGGGCTGCGCTGACCACTGCGCCATCGGATCCTAATCACACTCGACGAATAACTCTTAGGGACTGTTCGGCACTAACGCGACCGTGGCTCCATCTACAGTTTTGACGTTATAGTCAACTAACCTGCTCGATAACCGAAGTTGCATTCAGTTGAATCGACGAGAGATGTCACCTTGCGTTTTTCATAATTTTTTATTAATTTTATAGTGTTTACTACACTTAAGGAAATCACAAAGATTTTTATAATGTCCCAAAAGTTAAGAGCCGAGCGGGATTTGAACCCGCGACCTTCCCCTCGGTACGGGGCTGCGCTGACCACTGCGCCATCGGATCCTAATCACACTCGACGAATAACTCTTAGGGACTGTTCGGCACTAACGCGACCGTGGCTCCATCTACAGTTTTGACGTTATAGTCAACTAACCTGCTCGATAACCGAAGTTGCATTCAGTTGAATCGACGAGAGATGTCACCTTGCGTTTTTCATAATTTTTTATTAATTTTATAGTGTTTACTACACTTAAGGAAATCACAAAGATTTTTATAATGTCCCAAAAGTTAAGAGCCGAGCGGGATTTGAACCCGCGACCTTCCCCTCGGTACGGGGCTGCGCTGACCACTGCGCCATCGGATCCTAATCACACTCGACGAATAACTCTTAGGGACTGTTCGGCACTAACGCGACCGTGGCTCCATCTACAGTTTTGACGTTATAGTCAACTAACCTGCTCGTCAACGTCAACTAACGTCAACTAACCTGGTCGCGTTAGTGCCGAACAGTCCCTAAGAGTTATTCGTCGAGTGTGATTAGGATCCGATGGCGCAGTGGTCAGCGCAGCCCCGTACCGAGGGGAAGGTCGCGGGTTCAAATCCCGCTCGGCTCTTAACTTTTGGGACATTATAAAAATCTTTGTGATTTCCTTAAGTGTAGTAAACACTATAAAATTAATAAAAAATTATGAAAAACGCAAGGTGACATCTCTCGTCGATTCAACTGAATGCAACTTCGGTTATCGAGCAGGTTAGTTGACTATAACGTCAAAACTGTAGATGGAGCCACGGTCGCGTTAGTGCCGAACAGTCCCTAAGAGTTATTCGTCGAGTGTGATTAGGATCCGATGGCGCAGTGGTCAGCGCAGCCCCGTACCGAGGGGAAGGTCGCGGGTTCAAATCCCGCTCGGCTCTTAACTTTTGGGACATTATAAAAATCTTTGTGATTTCCTTAAGTGTAGTAAACACTATAAAATTAATAAAAAATTATGAAAAACGCAAGGTGACATCTCTCGTCGATTCAACTGAATGCAACTTCGGTTATCGAGCAGGTTAGTTGACTATAACGTCAAAACTGTAGATGGAGCCACGGTCGCGTTAGTGCCGAACAGTCCCTAAGAGTTATTCGTCGAGTGTGATTAGGATCCGATGGCGCAGTGGTCAGCGCAGCCCCGTACCGAGGGGAAGGTCGCGGGTTCAAATCCCGCTCGGCTCTTAACTTTTGGGACATTATAAAAATCTTTGTGATTTCCTTAAGTGTAGTAAACACTATAAAATTAATAAAAAATTATGAAAAACGCAAGGTGACATCTCTCGTCGATTCAACTGAATGCAACTTCGGTTATCGAGCAGGTTAGTTGACTATAACGTCAAAACTGTAGATGGAGCCACGGTCGCGTTAGTGCCGAACAGTCCCTAAGAGTTATTCGTCGAGTGTGATTAGGATCCGATGGCGCAGTGGTCAGCGCAGCCCCGTACCGAGGGGAAGGTCGCGGGTTCAAATCCCGCTCGGCTCTTAACTTTTGGGACATTATAAAAATCTTTGTGATTTCCTTAAGTGTAGTAAACACTATAAAATTAATAAAAAATTATGAAAAACGCAAGGTGACATCTCTCGTCGATTCAACTGAATGCAACTTCGGTTATCGAGCAGGTTAGTTGACTATAACGTCAAAACTGTAGATGGAGCCACGGTCGCGTTAGTGCCGAACAGTCCCTAAGAGTTATTCGTCGAGTGTGATTAGGATCCGATGGCGCAGTGGTCAGCGCAGCCCCGTACCGAGGGGAAGGTCGCGGGTTCAAATCCCGCTCGGCTCTTAACTTTTGGGACATTATAAAAAAAATCTTTGTGATTTCCTTAAGTGTAGTAAACACTATAAAATTAATAAAAAATTATGAAAAACGCAAGGTGACATCTCTCGTCGATTCAACTGAATGCAACTTCGGTTATCGAGCAGGTTAGTTGACTATAACGTCAAAACTGTAGATGGAGCCACGGTCGCGTTAGTGCCGAACAGTCCCTAAGAGTTATTCGTCGAGTGTGATTAGGATCCGATGGCGCAGTGGTCAGCGCAGCCCCGTACCGAGGGGAAGGTCGCGGGTTCAAATCCCGCTCGGCTCTTAACTTTTGGGACATTATAAAAATCTTTGTGATTTCCTTAAGTGTAGTAAACACTATAAAATTAATAAAAAAAATTATGAAAAACGCAAGGTGACATCTCTCGTCGATTCAACTGAATGCAACTTCGGTTATCGAGCAGGTTAGTTGACTATAACGTCAAAACTGTAGATGGAGCCACGGTCGCGTTAGTGCCGAACAGTCCCTAAGAGTTATTCGTCGAGTGTGATTAGGATCCGATGGCGCAGTGGTCAGCGCAGCCCCGTACCGAGGGGAAGGTCGCGGGTTCAAATCCCGCTCGGCTCTTAACTTTTGGGACATTATAAAAATCTTTGTGATTTCCTTAAGTTGTTACTAGTCACAAAAAAAGAACTACATTAAAGATAAACAATCATTATTTTTTGGAGTAAATACATTTTATAATTATAACAATTATTTTGATTCTCTGTAAAAGTTCAGGGTACGTTGATTGGTGAGTATAGCTCTAAACAACCTTTATAGTACATATTTGTAAATACGTGTACCTTAAACCTTGTAACCCCACATCCTGTGACACAGAAAAATACACACAAAAATATATTCTCGGTTGCAATCGAAAACACAATAACCGCTCAAGCTAATACTTAATATGAAATGCATCTTATTTCCCAGGTTCGTGCTTAGACCGGTAATAGTAAAATGTTTAATGCAGGTTTATCAGAGCAGCATCGGTAGCTATTCATCACGCCAGAGCCGTCGCGATGATCGATTACCGTCTACATAATACTGACTTGGCTCTAGGACCAGCAACCGTCTGGATCTCAAATCTACTCGATACATGAACATAGAGTGGAACTACGAATTTTCAACTCTGTTCAGTGGTATATACGTAGTAAGTAGCTCCTACTTGTCTCAATTTATAAGGAATCTAGCGACCTCGAGTTGTATATTTGTTGCCCTATCTTGTAAGTCGCGTGGAATTGGTTTAGGTTAGACTACGGTTGAGACAGACTCAAAGTTTTATAATTTTCAAAAATCTGTTATCTTGATAACATTTAGACATTGCTTTGCCACTCGCATGGCCGTATAAGATAAGAAGCTAAGACTGAAAAGGTTTAAATTTTTTCATTCTTTTAGAAGTCTGTAATTTTGTTGATTGTTCGTATTCAGCTAACATCACAAGCATAATAAAAACTTGCCATTCTTTTTATCGCTTCATTGGCTAGTTACAGAGAAATTAGTGTTGTGCGTCTCAAGGGTGAACCGTCCTTGTCTGGCCGCCAGCGACCGCTTCCGCCAAGTTGTGCGTTTTTGCTACAATCAATTTTATCGTTGAACGTAATACTTACTGCTTGTGAGATTAGGTAGTGAATTATAAAAGTTATTTGTGCTATGAGTTATGTTTCCACTAGTATTTTGAGACATAAATTTCAGAGACATTTCTAAAAGCGTTTCTAGTTTTTATGATTAATAACATTTTTGAACAGCGCTTCTAGGTTTTATGAATACCGCAATTCATAGAAATCACTGTCTGTAAGTATGTAAATACTAAGGTTGCTAAAGTTAGGCACGTAGGAAGAACGAAATTATTCTTCAATATGACGCGAGTTATAAAAGAAACCATAAAATCCCATAAAACGTATCCTTATAACAAAATTATCACAATATTAATTTTCCAAAGCAGCTCCCAGTTTTACCGAGATACGTTCTCATCATTTCCCAAACTCGTAAAATTTCCGCCAAGGCACCTATCAACACAGATTGGGGGAGGAAAATAGTTTGTATCTAAAAATAGCATCAATTTGGGAGCTACAACATACACAAAGTATACTACTTTGGAGCGTGGAAGGGCGGGTCGCACATTTATGTTTAGCAATTCTAATCAAGCTTGGAGGCTTCCGGGTGAGCCGTTGCAGTGCTTGTACCTGCCATAAATTTAAAAGGGCAAGGAGGCGAGAGCGGCCCCTTGGAGGAACGGGCATGGGCAACCCGACACGCAAACTTTTTGGATAATTAAATCGGTAATAATCCTAACGTCCGACGGATATGAAAGCGAAGGTTTGTCGGGCAGCATTAACATTTTTAATGAGGGCAGTTTGAAAGCTGGAGCCATAGGAAATGGCTGCATTGATTTACATAACACGGTTGTGGTGCTTCTGAACATTACTTGGATTAATATAACTTAATGACTTAATTATGAACAATTAATAAATTTTCTTAAAACATGTATTTTTAGTATTTACAGCACATGATTTTTAATAAAGATCAGTAAGTATTTTATGATCATAGCGATATTAAAAATCTGAAAGAAGAAAGCAAATTATAAACTAACCTTGAGTTAAAATATTTTTCGTGGCACGTGGTGGAAAATAAATACAATTCGTAAAACACGATAAATTTTAAAGCAAAACTGAAAACTTTGATTTATTGCGTTAGAACATGTAAATCCTGTGAAATATAGGGTTGAACGAAGGCTCTAGTTTGACCCTGGCTCGACAAATGCCATTTCCGGGGGTGCGAATAAGTCGGGGCACGCGAACTTTGCGCCCCGTAGTGGGGTGTTAATTTAGTTGCTACAAAAACTCCAGGTTACTGCGATGAACCGCGATAAATTTGCATTTCCATTGTCGCGATAAACCCCATAGATCAAAATGAACAAGGACTCAATGGTTTGCTTTTGTTCCGTAGTGCAAAGAGCAATATGGTTTTGTGATGTGCATGTCGAGGCATTTTAGTCCGTAAAAGCAAAGTCTGTATATTATTCTGTGTGCCTGCTAAACTAAAGCCTTCTCTTATGAGGGCTCTTGCATTTCATGAATAAATAATTGAGACAGCAGCTTGGATGTTAGCGGAGCAAGTAGGAACTAATTATTATTAACTTACCCGTTAGTGTAGGCAAAATGCACCGTTTAAAACAAAATTACTATCACTGTGCTGTGCAAAGATTTTTGCCATCACGCTGAAATTATTGCTTGAAGTAATTGCTGATTTTGCTCAATCGACTTTCTTAACATTTGCAATAAATCTATAATCAATTTTCCAATAGTAATAAAAAAGACGTAAAAATATTCTCTCACATAAATTTATGTACTTACATTTACATCGCTCTTAAAATATTTTATGAGGAAAACAACTTTTTATATTTTTTAAGGTCAAGAAAATAAAAAGGTTCACAACATTTATATCACTGGCCAATTTTTATTAAATCTCGTTTAAAACTTATGTCTAATTATATTTTTTACAACCCTTTGCAACCCTTAAGTAGAAATTCGGTCTTGACTATAGATGACGTACCACTTTTCATGAATATTTAATTTAATTTGCCTAAAATAATAACACTTTTGAAATTGAAATAATTTATTTAGCGTCAATTTAAAATTAAGTTCAACTTAAATGTAATGACGACACTTCAATTCAATTTACTATTTTTCGATGTACCACTCAACATTATAAATGCAAAACTAGCTTTTGCCTTGCATCAATATCGCCCTATACGTCATACCAGCTGGCAATCCGGCGTAGGCCTCAATCGATCGGTGATGTAGCACATCTGTCCAGTTTATGACTTTCCACTTTCCACTGTACCATTGCCAGTGTTCCGGGTAGCTGAAACTTTTGTGTTTCATCAATGGGTTGAATTATGCTTGTGATTTCAATTTTATACAACGGTAAAATACGAATACAGTGCCAGTGAAATGAAAAATAAAATGAAATTTTCTCAAAAAAAATTATGCAACGTTTAATCTCTGCATACACACAAATCAAATTAAAAATGTATTTATTAGTTGTAGTTGTAAACGTCTTAAAGCTAGGTGGGTCTAGGTGTCAGTTCCACGCGACCTGCGACAACAGTTTATTTTGTCCATCTTTATCTGCCCAAGCCGTCTTAGCTATCTTTACATTCAAAGTCGCTGCGTCTTTTTTTTCTCCAAATTTATCTTTAGAGCGCATCGTGCGAAAATTTGAGATTTAAAAAAAAAAAAATCATAACTAAATAACTAAGTGACATTTTAAAAATCGCAAATGAACTAATTGTAGACTATACATTTGAGATTAATTCGAATTTAAGTGTGGTAAAAAAATATACTATTTAACATGACATTCTATTTAACGCTGACATACGATTTTCATTAGCGTTAAATAGAATGTCATGTTAAATAGTATATTTTTTTACCACACTTAAATTCGAATTAATCTCAAATGTATAGTCTACAATTAGTCCTTTTGCGATTTTTAAAATGTCACTTAGTTATGATTTTTTTTTTTTAAATCTCAAATTTTCGCACGACCCGCTCTTAACCCACTCTGTCTATTACTCAAATCTCTCACCATACGCAATATTAATTTTCACTTCATTCATTCAACTCTAATGTTTTAACAACATTAGTGTCGGCACTTATGCTTTATTATTATGACATGTTTTGTTTGTATTTCACGTTCAATTTCTTTCAAAAATATTACCATGTATTCTATTTTAAATATTTACCTACGCCTGCTTACATAACATTTACAAACCAATTGACATTTCAACGAACATGTTTTATTTACAATTTCCGCACCCAACGATTTATAGACTAAATAAAACACCCAAACAAAAACTATTTAAGATAAACTCGCAGTTCTATCTGGTTAACATCTAAACAAAAAACTGGGAAGTGGGAGAGAAAACTTGGTGTTTCGTCGATATTTTACCGACTCCGAACTTGACGAACAAAATGAAAGAAAAACAAAGAACAGTAGGTATGACAGGCATCCGGGAGAGACAACGGAATAACAGAGCCAGTACAGTACAGCTACTGGTGAATCGGAAATAATAGGGCGAGAGAAAACAGCCATCGCGCCTCTAATTATGAAACTTTCGTGACAGCTTCTCCTTTTTATTGAAAATAATTGCACACTCGTTCCATTAAAAACATTTCACGGTACTACGCTGCCGTGATAAATTTAAATGTCTTTGTTTTCTTGTCGCAATTTAAGTAATGTCGCGCGAGTTCACCGACTTGTTCGTAATACACTCACATGAAGGAGCTCTTAACTTTATCGTGCAAGCATTTTGTTGACGGTACTAAAAAATTCAGCAAATATTTCACACTGTAAAGTCTGCTCTCAATGAAGTCTCATTTCATTTTACAAAAATATTTACCTTGTATTTTCAAGAATATTGCTCAGACTGAACTCATCCCTATTTTTATGAACATAAGAACTAGTTGAAATTTTCTGAAGTGATGAGATCAATAGGGAACGATGACCAACATATTCGAAAAGAACTGCGCAGTTGCCTACTTTTTATATTTATTTCGGAAACAAACAATAGATTATTATAAATAGTTCGTTCTAAGGTAATTAAAAAGCAAATAGGACATTGTCAGCGCCGTGGGCTGCAGGGTAGCCTGAGGGTAGCCCAAGATCATGGTGAATGGCAAGAGCAAAGAGAGGTATATGTCTAGTAGTGGGTTAATCGGGCTGCGGATGATGATGATGATGAAGTTAATACTGAAAGCAGCTAAGTTCTCTTCTTTAAATTAAACCTTAATTACTGCTGCATAAAACTTGCAACTATTTATGCAAAAAACGATTCTTGCAAAGATCTACGGAATTCTTTACTAAACATAAAATACTTTTCCAAAGCTTATCTGTAAAAACTAAATTAAAACTGTTACTATACATTAGCAGGGAACAGCGTAAATTACCTTAGCCAACGTTAGAGTGTCGCCGAAGACTAACAAATTGCATAAGCGGACTTTGCAATTTAACTATAACAATTTAGTTGAATCCGCTCTCAAACTTCACCCTCTCAGATAAGGATGGAGTGTTTCCTGTTTAAATTCTATGTAGTACATGGTCCAAGCTCAGTGTTCATTGTAAGTTGAGATGAGCGCCGACCGCAACTTGTTGCCAGCCAAAGTTCGAGAACTAAAGCTGACCAAAGATCCAACTTGATATGATAGTGAAAGCTCAATTTACCTACCTTCAGCAGCTGCATTGCTGATTCAGTAAAATATAAAGAAGACTTTGAAACGACCTAATACTAGGTGAATCTTTAGTCACCAGAAAAACAAAGCAGGTAAGTTGGTTTTGACCAAGATTCAAAAACTATAAAATTTGAAAATTTGCTTCCAGCTGTTGACAATAAATCAAAATATAACCAGCGAAAAAATCCGAAGAAACAAAGTTACTTTGCCACATCTTTCTAAAATAAGTGTAAACGTCCATGGTTCGATTTCCCAATTCATATCCCTTTATTTTTGCGCTACACGGGAAGTTTGCGACATTTTTTTTTCATTCAATGTTCTTCTAACAAAGCGAATGTATGGTCATGTGAACACTAATGAACCTGCCTTCAGAGCTTTCAGCCGAGTCAAATGTGCGAATATATAGCTACCTATTACCAAGTTACCTTTCCTTGTAATGAGAGTTAGCGCCGTTCGGTGTCATTCGATTTTGTACCTTATACGGTTGTAATGCGAACGATTTGTCGACGTAATTCAGAATATGAGACGCATATGAACTCTTGCGGAGCTAAAGAGGAGAGATTTTCTGAAAAACATGAACGTTTCCTTAACACCGCTTGAGTGGGCGGGCGGCATGTGTGGAGGTACAAAATGAAACGGATGCTATTTTAGAATATTATTTTACGACTTTTGAATTGAGTGCTGATATCAGTCTAGGAGATCTTGTAGTTTCACCATATTTCTATTTGTATCCAATCATTATAATAATAAATAGTTTTGCATTTATTTTTAAACATTGCTTTGGCGTAGAGGCGTAGCACCCCTAGAACGTCGGCACCAATCAATAAAAATATACAAATACTAAAGTTGCTGCACAATCTCATCACATTATGCCCGCACTCACTTTTGAGAATTAAAAACATTTCAGGAAAACACTAAAAAGCCACCTACCATTTAGCTTTCAATAAACATTATCTCGTAAATTACGTTCGTTTATGAAAACATTAAAAAAGTAACAGCAGTTTTACGTTCAAGATCACTGATATCATAACATTGAGTTTATGTTGGCAACTATGTAGTTTTTGTAGCTAATTGAATAATTTTATACACGCACGCGCAATGACTGAACAACGCAATAAATTCGTCGGCACGTATTTTTTGCTACTTTTTTTCAAAATAACTACACTTATTTTCATACAAACAAGATATAAAGCAATAGAAATGTCAACCACTTGTGAATCTAGGTGCTTAAAGTCCGCCAAAAGAAGCTTGCATCAGCCTCCCGCCCAAAAGGCCGTAAAGTTAAGATCGCGGGATCAAAAGAATGAAGAAAATAAAATTTATTTATTTGAAATGAATGAAAACGCTCAAAATCTGCGACCTCAAGCCGTAAACAAAGAGAAAGATTTTATAGTTTTAGATTGCATTTGACCAATAAATTACTGGCACGTGGGCATATTATGTATGCCTCAAGTTGATGGACGCAGGACACGTTCCTAACGAGCGTGACCTACGAGGTATTGCTTCATTATAGGTCACGGTTGGGCCATATGCTTGTTCCATCAGTTAGCTGTTTATAAAAAATACAGAGAAGGGACTGTTTATAAATACAGATATTCGAAATTCAAAACAATTGAATGAATGGCAAAGTTTGATCAAAAACGAATGAACGTGATTTGTGGCAACCCTAACCGATGGTGAACCTAAATAACTGGAAACACTATTGATTGATCTACATTGTATCAACGCTATTGAGCAGTAAAATGTAATTTTATTGCGAAATAGAGTTGCAGTGTTCATTTACAGCGATTTTAACGAGTTTCGTTCCGGCTAAATAGTTATTAAACAACCCTTAAACCGCAGCTAGTTCGTATTACACATAAAACAAAGATTTTACCAAGTATTGATAGATTTATCAGCTCTTTCACCTATTTCTACGGTGCCTTCCACAAGATTTTCGAGTTATCATCTATTTTGAGCTTAATAACCTACGCAAACCTGGCTCTCTTTATACTACTTTTAGGTGTTCTGACGCCAAAGCGGCTTCCATCTTTGTACTCTAGTTTCAATACACTAAAATCCTTTCGCCACACTGATTTAAAAGAGCTAGTGTCACGACAAGAAGAAGATTATTTTTATAAAACTTGTAATGCTATATTAGGTATAGTCAATATCACAGGTATAAAGCTCGTATTGTAATGAATGACTCTTAGCTGTTACCCACTCCCATGAAGGTTCTAGTAGCATTATGCAAACCTTCTAGGTCAGTTATTAATAGTCATAAATAAATGTCCGTTGAAGGTCTTTTACAATGTCTGTTTCTGTAGCGTTAAACAATTCAAGAAAAAAAGTTTTGTTCACGCTATTTAACAAACGTAATAAGCTCGTTATCAGAATATTAGCAAGAGTTCCTAGCTCGCTAATTTCCCCTGTAGTAATGAGCAGCTGTGGACGTAGCTAGGATTTGCAAGGGGCAAAATACACACGTTATTTGTCAAAGCTATATTGATTTATAAATAAATATTGGAACAGAATGGAATAGAATATAACTTTATTGTACTATAGTGAAAGATTACAAATAACAAAACTTAAAAAAACCAGAGGTGCAATGGGCAGTCTTATCGCTAAGAACGATCTCTTCCAGACAACCATTAAAAAAATTATAAATAAGTATTGTGGACAATTTACACCCCAAAAGCAGAGCTTGTACAATGAGAACCAGATAGCAGATATAATACTTGAATACATTTATTTGTAAATACATAGAATACCATAATCTAACCTAACCAATCTCAAAAGTTACGATATTGTTCTGGCAAACCACAGCATACCCTGGCCTGGCACAGCAAACGATTTCAGCAATAAGTTTTATGACGTGGCACAACTGACAGCTAACCCGGCTCAGACGCAAGAGTTCGATCCTGGGAAAAACATTTCTCATTTAGGTTATATAGTCATGCATAGGTACAAATATAATACTACGATGCAGGAAAGCCTATTGCGCGGAGTCAGACTATGTTTAAGATTGTTGGCTCTATAAATACATTTAATTTAAAAAAAGAACAGTCGTAACTGCCCCAGCTAGTACCCTGAGTACGCCCACACAGCCAGCGCTCATATTTTACCCCTAAAGAGCGTCGCGCAAATGCGAGGGACACTATCGCAGCAGACATTCTGACGGCAATGACCAGCACTGAAATACGGAAATTAAGCTAGCACAATGAAATATCTAGCCGCTAAATGTTTATGGAACCTGATTGCATTAACCGCAAAATATGGTGGAAGCCTACAATTTAGAAGTACTTACCATTTCAAATCAAATCAAAAGTTATTTATTTGTATGCCACACAACATTAATAGTATTACACAAGGATGATAATTATTCAAGCAACAACGACATAAAAATTGGTCTTCATTCAGCATTAATGCTCTAGTAGCGAGCGCCACTATAACACTGGTCTTCCGTGACACCAGTAGAGTGCTTTTAACATTATTCACACACACATTTAGATATTCCAAATGTTCTTTTAACATTTGGAATATCTAATGCTGTATAATTGGTTACGAAACGTAGTGTGAAATAGGATACTACTGAAACTATATCGTCAGAGACACATTCCGGATGAGTGTACTTGAGTTGGGATTGAACAATGAGACGAGTAGTATTTGCACCGATGATGATTCAAAGATATTTGCGATAGCCCACATAGCTTTAAGCAAACGCAATTAGAATTTCATTCACATCGGACCCCTCACTTTCGGCCCCTGATTGCATAACCACATCGTAGGTATTTCCAATTTGATCTGTTCCCGATATCCGATTGTTTTCCAAATTCACCGCCAAATGGTGGATTTAATTCAATACCACGAGACAATTATACCGACTCAGTTTCCGATTAAATTAACATGCCATTTCCTGCCGCTGGCGGCGTTTGTGTGTAAGTGGTATTTACCGATGCAGATTGTGCAATTAACTCTGCCTTGTGTAGACTATATATTTCCGTAGTCAACTCCACAAACTTTACCATTCTCCAATTCTGAGATCGTTTGTTAGTACGTACACGTTCGTAATATTAGTGTAAGTATGGGAATTGTACCTTAACTTAGTCGTACCTCATTATTTTAAATAGTGGCCTGTATTATAGTCTTAAGTCCAGGCAACACGTTGGTGAACAAATTGTAGTCATTTTTCTATTTTCCTGATTAATTAAGCAATAGTAATCTTACAGTTGAGTTCCGAGTTGAGTTGATATGGTTTTTTGAATACAAAAAATGTTTTTTTATAAGATCCTGGCACTTTGATTTCAGACCTGCTGCAGTAGTACCCACAGCAAACCATAGATTACAAAAGATTCTTCAAAGAAAAAACCATTTAGCACACGCGACTCACGCGCTTCTTCGCAAAAAAAGAAAAGTTGCGCACGTGTGAACGTGCGCGTATTTTACGGACTACAGTAACAAGTATTTCCTACATTCAAAACAAAATATAAGAAAATTAATATTTTACCTACGACAAGCAATAGGTACTGTTGATATAGTATGCAAGTAGGTACATATTTCCTCCCTTGCCTACCTGATTCAATCGTACTAAATCAAACTTCACTTGATAATCACCAATTCAGTAGGAATACCTTCATGTTTTGGTAGCCCCGATGTGACCGGTGCACGTGGTTGGCACCGAATCGGTTTGCATTTATAGCGTGTGCATCTGCCGCATGCCGGAAAATGCCGTTTTATTTGTTCGCTATTTCGGCGCAGCTGCTTTCTATGCATGGCAACATTTACAACTGTATTATGAACATAATCATATAAAATAAAATGCACATGGCTTCACTTGGAAGTTGTCCTTATATACCTCTAGTTACTTAATAATGGAGGTTACACGTGGCGCTACAATTCTATGTATGTATTTATAAAAACAAATGTATAGCTATCTGGTTCCCATAGTACAAGTTCTGCTTAGTTTGGGGCTAAATAGTGTTATGTGGGTTGTCTACAATATTTTTTTATTTATTATTCTGTATTGACTATAGGATTTATCTTCTTAAAAATTACAAGGAACGGCAACGTCTCATAAACTTGAGTGAATCAGATTTTTTCTTTTATTTAAAAGGTCCTAAGAGTGATCATTGAGTGAGTGGTCATTGTTAAGATCGCGGGAAGTCGATGGATGGAAAGGGCTCAGAATCGTTCTTCCTGGAAATGTGTAGGGCCTATGTCCAGCAGTGGACTTCTTCAGGCTGATGATGATGATGATGATGAAGAGTGATCCGAGCTGAATATCAATTTGCAAAGTAAAGCCTCGACTGCGGGAGATGTCGGTCCACATAAGCAGCGAGGTAAACCGTATAACCGCGAAACAGCATCTTCTCGAGGTCACAAAGCCAGCGAAATCAATTCCATCGGCGACACATGAACTTGGCAATATTTCAAATTCTCTTTGATGCAATATTTCTCTTCTTCTCTTTTATTTGTCGATTATGTAACTGAGGAAACGTTTTAACCACGTAATCTATCAATTTCGCTATGATATTTCAATTGGTTGGCAAGGCAGTTTTGAATCGGCTTTTTCCATCGTATTTTAAATGATTCGGTAATGTTGTTCGATGTAAATGTACCTAAAGACTTTTAAGCCATGGTCAATGAGGTCATGGGTGTCGTGACTGGCCAGACAAGATACAATCACAGGGAAAGATAGAGAACCCTTCAAAAGCGAGTCAAGTCAACGGCCTCAAGAAACAGTAAGGGCGAAGGCGCCCAGTTATCGGCGTGCTTCGCTCGATTGTTCTACTTTTATCGCTCTGATTTATGACGCTTATCTCTCCTCGCTCCCAACTTACTGATAGTGGACCCAGACAAAATGCTTTAGCTTAATCAATCACTTAGCTGTTGCCGTTTTCAATTTGTAGTTTTCAAGTGTTTCTTGTTTATTTTAAGAAGATGTACCGGTTAACAAAATTGTTGGGCGTCTGGTAAAATTATGACAAATATTTTCATAGCTTTGGAAAATACAGTAACGAGAGCAAAACCCAGGCCATTAGCGTCTTAGTGTTGGGCGGTCGTCGTTGATGGACGTGCATACTACAGCGGCGCGTAATGGAATTTGTCGAACAGTGGCATTCAGCGCACGTCCGCTCACGGGCGGCAGCCGCTCAAATTGCCTCCTAATTAAATTACGCGCTGCTGCAGCTCACTGCGTTGAAAGAGGAACTCATTTCCGCCTCTTAAAGGTTTTGCCAACGAGACTACAAAGCATACCTAACACATACTACAGATGTATATACCATACCTATATCTTTCTGGTTTTGCATGAGGTAAAATCGTATTTTGAACGTCCTCACATTCCATTCACGCCTCTTTTCATTATCGAATTGAGTTTTTTGGGTGATAACTAGTAAATACTTAAGTACCTGTTTACTTTCAGCCTAGGTCATCTTTTCATTATCCCGTAGAACTGATTGTGGATAGGTAGGTAGGTACTTATATTTAATTAGCAGTCCTAAATAAATACCTGCATAAAATAAATACAGCAACTACGTACGCTACTATTTTTGTGAATCCTTATGTATACAATTAAGTATGAAATAAAATTAAAGACTTTTTTAGACACCACAAACAAAACACAAACTGAAAATCTAACGCTGCTATCCATCCAGCAAATAATAATATTAGATTTCGTGCCAAAATAAAATTGGCAATATCACCAACCTGAATTAAAAACAACTAATATTATATTTGGTCGGGCCCATATTTTCCGTTGCAAGACAGCACGCCACGTCAAAGAGTCTGTAATCTAAAATGTTGGAGAAAATCAAGCAAGCGCTATTGTTTCCAAAACTAAATACCACCAAGCGACAACACCGCAACATGACAACGTAGAGGCTGTACAGTGCTGCAACTAATTTGTTTACCATGGTGGCACCGACTTTTACATAAACGTCACTAGTCAAGCATAGGTTAAGTTTAAGTTAAGTATACACAAAACGTGTATAACAAAAACATCCAAAATTTGCCACTTTTACCTGTATATTGTCACAGCTCACAGCCACACTTGTGAACCCAGTCTAAATTTAATCATTGCTTAAAGTGTAACTTTGTCAATGGTTGACATTATCTAGAGGTAAAGAGATGGCAATAATTTAAGCACTTCGATATTGTGAAGACCGAGAAAGTCGGTGGATGAAGAATGCTCAAAATCAGATCTAGAAGTCTATGGGGGGGGGGTATGCTATGTTCATAGCAGTGTTCATTTATTTCAAACATAAATAATTATTTTCTTCAACTGCCTAAATAACTATTGTTTGTCTACTTTGTGGCATAACTAATTAAAATCCTGTTGGGATACCAACTTTATTCTCTTTATTCTCCAGTCTTCTCAGACCGATTGCACGCAAGAGTAGATTCTTCCATTCCGTCTCGCTCCACTGAAGAACAAAGCTGAATCGTTTATTGCACCTTCTCATAAGTTTTCACTATAAAACAACTGTGTCTTTGAGTGGAACGAGCTTGGAGAACGCTTGAGAAGATCCGATTTTGCTGTTTTTTATTAATTTAACCAATTACGAGTCCGTTTTTATTAATCAGTACCCAAGTAGGTACTTATACCTTAGCCAAATAAATAAATGATTAATTTTTTATGCAAAAATTAAGCAAATTTTTTGTGCATAAATATTTTAAATGCCAGAACTTTTACAGAAAATCGGACCCTAATTCAGATGTTTTAACAACATTATTATAAAGCTATGTTCGTTTTTGTAAAAACTGCGTTTACATAAAAAGTTTGTTCGCAATTTTACAAACAGAAGTGTCAATTCTAGAACTACTGAATTATTCTCATTCAAGATAACCAAAAAAGTTAAGGCCTGCGCACACCTAGTTCGCTGGCGTTAGCGATCTGTGAAACGCTGTCAAATATCGCTGTCAAATTTGACAGCGTTTCACTGATCGCAGACGCCAGCGGCCTAGGTGTGCGCAGGCCTTATATGCTTTTTCGAATGGACTAAATGCTGGTGATCGTCTGACGATTCTTACAGCGCTACCGGACAATTACAGCGCTACCGGACAAAATAAGTTATGCATAGAGTTATTGTAAATTTTATGTAAATATTGGGTTGCGAGTGGCGGCCGATAGAAAGCCACTAGGGACCGCCTAGCGCCTGTCGTCGGATCGGAAATATGCACTGCGAATTGCCAATATATCCAATACTGTCGCCCGTATTACATTTTAAATAGTTTTCTTGCTGGGACGTCAGTGCCTTTTCTACTACTTTTACCTTTGAAGTCTAAACGGTGCTTTATTTTGCTACAATGTCATGCAGTTATTGTGTGTAGTAGAAGTAAGGGGTTTTAATTAGTTAGTTTGCAGTTGCAAGGGTAAGACACCGGGTCGTGAAACCCTAGCAATTTAGCTCAGACGTCTTTCTTGCGGATTAGGTTGAATAGGCTATTAGGGCATAGTGAATCGATGAAGACTACTCAAGAAGGAATCTTACAACAAATCACTTTAAATTGTAAAAACTCATTAAATAAATAAAAAATATTGTAGACAATCCACACAACACTATCTAGCCCCAAATTAAGCCGAGCTTGTACTATGGGAACCAGGTAGCTGATATAATACTTAAATACTTACATAGGGTATTTTTCACAATGCTCGTACGTAAATGTTTATTTTTCCCATGTTTTATGCATATAAAAGCAGAGTGTTTCATTCGGAGTTAAATTAATTTTAGTTAACACGTTAAGTGCGAAGCGAGGCCTAAATCACCCCTGATGCAACTTCCCTGTGGTGCGGCAAGCAAAAAAGTGAATTTCTCTGTCGTGCGAATGGCATAGCTTTGGTTTGGTCCAGTGTAGGAAAGAGATAAATATATATTTGAGATCACTAATGGTTCCGGACTCTGTGGTGTACCTACCTTGGTACCGGATGTCTTAGGCCTCCTGCCGCACTGAATTAATATAATTTTAATGCAGTGCGGAACGAGGCTAAAACGTCCCATATCCCCCCTGACCTCGTACCGCACTCAACGCGAGCTTCCCGCGACCAGTGTTGTGCATCACGTCGATTGGATTCGTCTTTTTTTTCTATTCTGTGAACCGCATTAAGATTTTCATATACAAATAGAAAGATAAACCTTATGCATAAACCGTAATCCATTATTTTCCAATAATAAGTCTGTAATAGGTGCCTCTTAATGGTATAGAAGCACAATTTAGATTATTTAAAAAAAAATGTATCCTTTGATAGCTTTGTGTTGTTTTGCCAGGTTTTGCCCTTAAAACGATCTAATGAGATATAATTGATCAAAATCGGCCAAGTCGTTGCGTAGTTAAGACAGTTTAAAAACGTCGATATTATTTTTCCCATCACTAATCGCAGCGAAAATTTGCCCTATTTCAGTGCGTTACGAGGTGTATAAGATCCCATATTTTGTTTTGCTAATAATTCCTAAACTAGCCATCAGATCCCGGGGCGACGGTGGATTAGGGTTCATCAATTCACTGTCTATATCAATAAGGACCAAAATTCTCATTTATCTTTAATTTCGCGCCAGAAAATGGATTTTAGTCTGTAAAAGGAGGTGGGGTCTAATAGACCGCGTGTCGCCCTAACGTCTGGTCACGGTACGGGCCGATTATACCTCGTGCCGCAGGAACGGAAAGTATGCAAAAATTGGTGCCGCAGCTAACGTGTTAAATGAATCAGGCGCGTGAATCTCTCGCAAAAAGAATGATTCTTTAGGCCCTCGCAATCATATTCTGCATATTTTTCACTATATTTTTATTGTATATTTTTTAGCTGAGTATTAAATATTTCAGTTACGTAAAAAGATAATTCTGTAATAATCCCATTACGAATAGCAAGTAACATGAACATGAAAATTTACACTGATAATACATGCCCCAGCTTCACGGGGCTCGTCGCTAGCTACCTAGATTTATGTAGTTGCTATGTCACGTAGGGATAATGTATCTTTCTAATGGTGAAAGAATTTTAGGAATCGGTCCAGGAGTTTTCGTGTTCATTCGTTACATACAAACCTTTTCTCTTAATAATAAAATTACCTAAAACCTCTTCATACAATTTGGCTCTAAAAAAAAATATCTTGCTCTAGATACATACAAACTCAAAAGTATTATAGGATAATAAAACGTTCCTTATTCATATTAACGTAGATGATACGGACACCACTAAAGAAAAATATACAGGCTATAATATCTGCTAGACTATTTCAAATTAGTGTCGCAGCATTGCAACGGACGTCTACAAGGCAAAAACTAAAAAAAATTTGCATAAGCAGATTTTATGATAATTGAGTTTTTACCTTGAAAATGTGACACTAGCATGAAACTTTCGAAGTTTATAAATACCGATGCAGCTGACTCTACGAATGTTCTTTCTCCACATACTTATCTCTTGTTAGTTTTTGCTACCGTTGACAATCGCTTCAGAACAGGAACAAAGAAAGCATCGCCTTTCCAACTTTGCAAACCTTTAAAGCTTGGAAGCTCCATGCAAAGTTTTGCTAGAACGTATCGACGCTATACAGTATACACACATGCAAAAGAAATTTAAGCAAAATTAAAGTTTTTTTTTATTTTGAAATATTTAAATAATTTATTTTGAAATAATTTAAGTTATTTCGGGTGAACTATTCTAATGCCCCATACATGATGGATTCTAATGTCGTATGTGATGAATGAACTAGGGGACCTAACACCGGTTTACGTGCCCACGAAACAAGGACACTAGCGGTGACCCAAGGAATGATCCCGCATTTTGTAAGAGACGTCTACTTATATAAACTCCCGCTGCCGCCGCTATAGATACGAGTAGTAAACTAACAATTTCAATAACAAACGGGAAACTCCTTCTGATCTTAAAATACATTATACTTAAAGATCTTTCAATTCATTTCTCGACTTACAAGTGTACGGCAAGTATTGGCGTAAAACAATTAATTTTCGATTCCACCGTCAATTCGGAGTTTACGCGCGCCCGATGAGGCAGAGCAGGCGTACACTTGCCGATTTTAACAAATGGCTTGATTGGAATGTCGGGCCGAAGACTTATAGCCTAATTCCCTTTGTTTTCGCTTATGATTGGAACTCAGGCTGTGTCTTGATTAATCGGGTGACTGAGAAAATTTGTTTTATTGTTTAGTAAGGAAACAATGAAAATGGGCGATCACATAATGTTACCAGTCAAAGTGACTTCTGTGGATTTCTTTAGGATGGAATGCCTGGCTAGTCTGGGTTCTTAAGTTAGGGCTGCGGGAAGAGAATGGGCGCCACAAGCTTTACACTTTGTACGGACAAAAGCTTGAATGTCCAAACAGAATCTAAGAAAACGAAATGAGGTTGTTACAATATCATTATCTTTTTATTACAACGCTTATGCTAATTCACACTACATTGGCATACTGGGTCCAGTAACAACCCAAAAACTTAAACTAAAACTAATACATGTGATGCAATGATTATGCTGTGACTATTTAGGAATGTGTGTCTATCCCTCCGTCCTACACACACCTAAGGACGTAATGTTTGTTAGTAGCCCTACCTACTTATAACTAAAGCATGCAGATTCGAAGCGCTTATCAACTATGTTAGTAACCTACTCAACTACGGGATACACACATCAACAAAACTAGAACGGTGATGGTTTACTTATACATGAAGGACTAAAGATGAAGTTACCAAGAAACAAAACAAAATGCTATTTTATATTTATGACTCTAAAGACTAAGTTGAAGTTGTACAAACTATATTTATCTAACAAATTTCAAAGAAAACAAAATGTGCTACGGGACCACCGGATGGGCACACACAAAATAAATCCTTGAGCACTCTATCAAGATATAAAACTACCCATACAATCTTCGGGAGGAGAAAACAGAGCATACCACGATGACTACGGGGTTATGCACAGCCTACTAGAGCAAACGGTCAGTAGGACCTACCAATCTATATTATAAATAAGCCCTAAGGCCACAGGGCCTCCATAGATCTATGAATAGCTAACGTTAAACTTGGAAACGATACCGATTATATTGTCCTTGCACTATCTCTCTCTACGTTAGACCGCTACACAATAATCTGCTTGAGGAGCACCGATGGGTAATAACATATGTTCTCAACACTGCCAGAATAATGGAACGTGGTCACCTGGTCATTTGGTGACGTTGAATAAGCGAAGCCGAGGCTGTGCCCATGTGGCCGCGGATGGTCAGATCAGACCTCTCGGCTCGACCTCTCGGCTCACTGCCAGCAAGAACGATGTGCAGGTTGCAAAGGAATTGACCTTCCCCAAGGACCGAGTCACACCTGGAAAATACCATGACAGAAATTATTACACGCACACATGCCTACACGTATGCAAAACAAATGCATGCCACATAAAACTGAAAACAAAACATGATTCTCTGGATAATTTCAGATTGATGATACATATTACTTACTCGGACGTGAAAATTCTTATGACGTGTTAAATTGAGCCCATCTCTCCAGGTTCAGGGTCGGACCGCCCTCGATCAGCATACCATCTCCTCCCAATAATTACTAATACAAACATTCTGAAACAATAGACAGGTTTGGTTAGCTTCACGTGCATGGCGTGGCTTCCACCGAAACACCTCAATACAATCTACTCGACAAAAACTTACCAATGATGTTCTCCTCCAAACAATTATGCTACTATGCACTACAACCACTCGGTTTACTTCCTAAAACATTAGGAAAGCCTTTGCATAAGACCAAATCAAAACATATTTTGGGTTGCCTGGGACCTTGCGCGTTTCACGAAGTCCCAGCCGGAAAAGAAACTTCTCGTCAATTAGAGCTGCGATCACCACTCCGATGAGTCTCGGTCTTCGTGCCCTTTTTAAACTCAGTCTCGATCTCTGACGAACCAACTCGAACCTTCGATATTTCCACTATACAGCGAAGCCCAGCGCATGAGAAGACTGCATCGAACGCATCCAGCCCTCACCAGCATAACAAAACAGCCAAATTACTAGCACTCGGTGACTAACATAAACATATCTTCACAATCTTTCAGCACGAATCTCGAGACCGATTCCCCGAACTCGCTTCTCCCCATCTCTATTCGAATGACTTTGACATACGGTAGATGACAGTGACATATAGAACGTCAACCGCTCTCGCCTTGAAGATTGCAAGCGAAACAAAAAAAAAAAACATCAAACATTTGCTATTCTATAATGTTGTTTTATCTGCCTATTTGAATCCTACACTTACCAAAAGCAATGACAAAATGTTTTCCCACGTACTTTCCCTGATCAGATACTGGGAAACTCAAAAGAAAACAGGTAAGACGCCATCTATGCGCCAATTACCAGCATTCGCTCGCCGACCCTTATCGACACGATGCGAGCTAATTTAAACCCAAGCCACTAGATGGCGCTGTAGCATCAACTATGGTACATTACCGCTTTACTAAGGAAAAAGAAAAAAAATCTGTAAAAAAAAAGAAAAGAGTTCTACATGTCCTCTATCGGTTCAGCCTTCAGAATGTCCTTGACGTGCCATCTTCCTATTGACTTCCTAGTCTCGAAATCCTGTAACTCATAAGAAATTGGGGAAAACTTGGTTACCACAATGCATTTCTTAAACTTAGGTGCCAACTTTTTTGTAAAGAATTTCGAAGCATCTGACAAAGGATACTCTTTCTTCCAAACGACCTGGCCGACTGAATATTCAACGCTCGTCCTGTTTCTATTATAATAAACTCTAGATTTCTGATAGGCATCCTTGAGCGAGAGATTCACCCTTTCGAAGATAGGTTTGAGCTGAGACAACATAGAGGCGTAGAGGCTTCTATCCACGAATTGCAACTCGTCAACATTGAGTTCTCTGTGCGGATACCAATCCCCAGACAGCACTGCTTCTCTACCATGAGTCAGAAAATACGGGGTGAACCCAGTGACCTCGTGAACAGCTGTGTTGATGGCAAATTCAATCTTACTAATGTTCTCCGCCCAGTTGCGATGGTCCCTGCCCACTAACGACGCCAAAGCCGTCACTACAACTCTATTCACTCGTTCCGCCGGATTATTCTGGGGAGTAAACCTACAGTTATAAAACAAACGTTTACCAAAAACCAATATACCACAAAAGAATATCTATGCTAACCTAACGATGTACATAATACGCTAATGATGCAATGCTACATCAACAGAAAGATGATGGATCTTGAGGTGTGAGTCTGCAAGTGAAACAATATACCTACTACCTACTAATATTATGTTGAATATTTAAACTTTAGCTATTCAGAAGTCAATGTTTACAGAGTATTTCAACCCGCTCTGCGCGATACATAAGGCTTTGATACCAGTTGTAGACCGCTGGGAAATATTATGGCTTATTTTTACCCACTGACTACTAATATCCCTAACAGCAAAGAAAGAAAAAAAAACAATATCGCCAGGAGTTGCCAACTGCTCCTCTACGAGTTTTGCTACCTCTCTTAGCAACAATCAAAGTTAACAGAGTCTTTTAAACCGCTCTGGAGGATAACAAAGGCTTGCTAATTTACTCATTGTCATCCGTGAGAAAATTTAGGCTTATTTTTTAACACCAAGATAGATACTAAGAGGAACTCACAGCAAAACGGCCAAAGCTTATTTTTATGCAAATAAAGTTTAGATATACCTACACTACGACTAGAGAGACAAGGTTTGACCCGTACTAAGCTTCCATAACGGTCACTCACTATCCATGCCAGGTCCACCTGTTAAAATGATACTGATAAGAAAAACAAAACTAATGATAAAAAAGATGACTCACAACCAGAAGATCCAAGATGTCCAACTAACGAAAGATTTCATTCCATAAAATATCCAGCACCCAGGTCCAATGTTCTCCATCCAAATAAAATAATCTCAACTGACCGGGGTACAGAAACTCAAAACCTAACAAAACCAAAATAAACAAGCTCCGACTCAAAACCTAAAATCAAAACCAAACTATCATACCGCCCAACTAAGAACGCAAACAAAAATCCTGTACTCCTATGGAATGAGTGAATCCAACTCGGATGCAACGATACATTTTGTTGAACTCCGGTGTCAATTTCTTGACAAAAAACTTAGAAGCATCAGACAATGGATACCTACTCCTTTTTCCAAATGACCTGACCAAGGTACAAAAAGAAAGAAACTCAAAACATAACAAATCCAAAGAGAAACAAACTCTGACCAAAACCAAAATCAGACTAAGTGTGCTTCCCAATACTATCTATCTGCACATGTTCGTCTCCACCCATATAATGACAATCCCACTCAAGTTTCCCGCGACCTCATCACCCCGGCTACCAATTCCAAATACCAGTTCATCTTTGATCAAATAATCAATGTCTATATTAGTACTCATTTTGAGCAAGAATAAAATAGAGAGAGCAGAGTGCAGTGGAGACTTAACAACTTAATAAAACTTAAACAAAATCTTAATTATTGTTCCCAACTATTACCAATTATAACACCAGATATTAACATAAGTGTATACTAACTAAAATTATATACTAATTATACACAATAGTGAGACTAAAATAGAGTAGTGCAAGGACAATGTTTCCAAGACAAAAGTTTTATAATTATCCTAACTAGAAAGAAAAACCAGATCTCAAATATCCAAATCTTCCCGAGCCCCAGCCCGTTGAGGCGCCAATTGTTTACCAGTCAAAGTGACTTCTGTGGATTTCTTTAGGATGGAATGCCTGGCTAGTCTGGGTTCTTAAGTTAGGGCTGCGGGAAGAGAATGGGCGCCACAAGCTTTACACTTTGTACGGACAAAAGCTTGAATGTCCAAACAGAATCTAAGAAAACGAAATGAGGTTGTTACAATATCATTATCTTTTTATTACAACGCTTATGCTAATTCACACTACATTGGCATACTGGGTCCAGTAACAACCCAAAAACTTAAACTAAAACTAATACATGTGATGCAATGATTATGCTGTGACTATTTAGGAATGTGTGTCTATCCCTCCGTCCTACACACACCTAAGGACGTAATGTTTGTTAGTAGCCCTACCTACTTATAACTAAAGCATGCAGATTCGAAGCGCTTATCAACTATGTTAGTAACCTACTCAACTACGGGATACACACATCAACAAAACTAGAACGGTGATGGTTTACTTATACATGAAGGACTAAAGATGAAGTTACCAAGAAACAAAACAAAATGCTATTTTATATTTATGACTCTAAAGACTAAGTTGAAGTTGTACAAACTATATTTATCTAACAAATTTCAAAGAAAACAAAATGTGCTACGGGACCACCGGATGGGCACACACAAAATAAATCCTTGAGCACTCTATCAAGATATAAAACTACCCATACAATCTTCGGGAGGAGAAAACAGAGCATACCACGATGACTACGGGGTTATGCACAGCCTACTAGAGCAAACGGTCAGTAGGACCTACCAATCTATATTATAAATAAGCCCTAAGGCCACAGGGCCTCCATAGATCTATGAATAGCTAACGTTAAACTTGGAAACGATACCGATTATATTGTCCTTGCACTATCTCTCTCTACGTTAGACCGCTACACAATAATCTGCTTGAGGAGCACCGATGGGTAATAACATATGTTCTCAACACTGCCAGAATAATGGAACGTGGTCACCTGGTCATTTGGTGACGTTGAATAAGCGAAGCCGAGGCTGTGCCCATGTGGCCGCGGATGGTCAGATCAGACCTCTCGGCTCGACCTCTCGGCTCACTGCCAGCAAGAACGATGTGCAGGTTGCAAAGGAATTGACCTTCCCCAAGGACCGAGTCACACCTGGAAAATACCATGACAGAAATTATTACACGCACACATGCCTACACGTATGCAAAACAAATGCATGCCACATAAAACTGAAAACAAAACATGATTCTCTGGATAATTTCAGATTGATGATACATATTACTTACTCGGACGTGAAAATTCTTATGACGTGTTAAATTGAGCCCATCTCTCCAGGTTCAGGGTCGGACCGCCCTCGATCAGCATACCATCTCCTCCCAATAATTACTAATACAAACATTCTGAAACAATAGACAGGTTTGGTTAGCTTCACGTGCATGGCGTGGCTTCCACCGAAACACCTCAATACAATCTACTCGACAAAAACTTACCAATGATGTTCTCCTCCAAACAATTATGCTACTATGCACTACAACCACTCGGTTTACTTCCTAAAACATTAGGAAAGCCTTTGCATAAGACCAAATCAAAACATATTTTGGGTTGCCTGGGACCTTGCGCGTTTCACGAAGTCCCAGCCGGAAAAGAAACTTCTCGTCAATTAGAGCTGCGATCACCACTCCGATGAGTCTCGGTCTTCGTGCCCTTTTTAAACTCAGTCTCGATCTCTGACGAACCAACTCGAACCTTCGATATTTCCACTATACAGCGAAGCCCAGCGCATGAGAAGACTGCATCGAACGCATCCAGCCCTCACCAGCATAACAAAACAGCCAAATTACTAGCACTCGGTGACTAACATAAACATATCTTCACAATCTTTCAGCACGAATCTCGAGACCGATTCCCCGAACTCGCTTCTCCCCATCTCTATTCGAATGACTTTGACATACGGTAGATGACAGTGACATATAGAACGTCAACCGCTCTCGCCTTGAAGATTGCAAGCGAAACAAAAAAAAAAAACATCAAACATTTGCTATTCTATAATGTTGTTTTATCTGCCTATTTGAATCCTACACTTACCAAAAGCAATGACAAAATGTTTTCCCACGTACTTTCCCTGATCAGATACTGGGAAACTCAAAAGAAAACAGGTAAGACGCCATCTATGCGCCAATTACCAGCATTCGCTCGCCGACCCTTATCGACACGATGCGAGCTAATTTAAACCCAAGCCACTAGATGGCGCTGTAGCATCAACTATGGTACAATAATACCGTAGTTCAGACGATGGATGGAGCAAAAAGTTCTAAATGCTTGGTGCATCTGAAATACGGTCTACGAAAATTGTTACGAAGTGTAGCGTAGCGATTCGTAGCACTCTCGTAGAATGCCTTCAAAAGTTTTTTAACCTATTCCAGTATAGTTTTTAAAGTGCTATCAACATTACTTAAACTTCCTAATATGCATGCATATTTGAATAATCCTCTAACTATTGGGAAGTGGGAGCTGGAGTTGCCTAGTTTTTGAGAACTTTAATTTAATATTAATAATGTTAGTGCGGAAGCGTCGGTTCTAACTATAACAGAAAACTCGTGGCTATAATATTTTTAGCCTGGGTTATACTATACACATACTGGTATCAAATTATAAAAATATACTTTATGTATACTTTGATTAGAGAAAACAAGTTTTAGAGAACTGAAAAATAACACCAATGATAACTTATGTCGATTTTGTAACTACCACAATAAGATAATGAATAAACACAGTAGTCCTTCCATATCAATTACCTCAATGCCATAAATATCTGCAAAGTAATATTACAGGGACTGATGAAACAAATCAATTGAGTGGTGATATAACAATATAATTATTTGATCCCGCCGCTTAAATTGGTGACAGCCGATATTTTATTTCGATAAATTATGAAACAAGAGCCTCAGGGGGTTTTCCCAACTGACCTAAAATTATAAACGATTGTTTTAATGGTTATAGCTCTGCTCGTTTATTTATCTCACCGCAAATGCGATAAATTGGTAGCGGTAATGTTCGTTCGCGTTCAAAGATTAATCTCGTTCGTTAAAACTTACGTGGTCACATTTCGCTGTTTCAAAAATGTTGGGGATTTATACAACAAATAACATAGAAATTTATTAAAATTGGAACTCCGCTATTACTTGTATTGAATACTGAAAAGTCGGCATAGTGCGAAAGTCGGCACTCCGCTCCGAAATCTAAACCGTGTTTTGTATTTGTGAAATACCATTGCCAAAAGAATAGGCATCTAATAAATTATAATTTGTTCTGCGCTACTATTAGCAATTTAAACAGACATGCCCAAAATAGTTCTCGTCAACAGCTAATGACCGTTCAAATAAAGTGGTTCGCATTTTGGTTGGTAAAGGTTATACTACGAATAACACACAGTTTTAGGGGAGGAAGCTCGCTGAGTCATGATGCGCTAAGTGGAATCTTCTACCACACCCTGAAGCCAGGAAAAAATATATTTACGCCACCGTGGTATACTTGAAGTATACGGAGTGGTTTATTTTTGAAAAATCATTCGGGACCATTTTCGTCAAAAGCAAAAGATTTTTGAAAAAAAAATTAAATGAAATAATTTATTTAGGCATGGTATTACATTTTAGATCTTAAATATAGACAAATACAGATATGCAGGTATTGTTATCTAATACATCGAGGGCATGACTCTTTTCACGACTTTTTCCTCTCGTGGTTTTTGACTTGGCCATCACCGTCCTTCGCAAAAACCACCCTGTATGATGGAGATAGTTCAAAATGTACCTAATTCCAAAGGTCTTCAATAAAATGCTAGCAGCTGAAATAAACTATCTAATACCAACAATATCATGTTCTCTTATTAAATATTTACTTTATATTACTTATAATAAATATAGATTTCACTTTATACCTAAATACCGTGTCCAAAAGTCCTGCTAAAATCACGAAGTTATTAAATGTAATAATGAAAGTTTTGTAAAATATTTTTATCCAAAATTTGATCTTTTTTATGTGTAATATACATACTAAACTTGATTTCATTGTTTCAGGTGTGTGCTAACAAAGGGATGGTAACAATGTTTGAGGATTAGGTGGCATCAAAAATGTATTTTTTCGGGTAAGTCAAAATAAAACGAATTTATTCCAAAACCTTTTAAAATAATGCAAAGGAATAAATGTTTTTCAACACGAGAAATCGTTTTATAAAAATTGACATGTAAATAAATATGTACAGACTAGCTGATACCCGCGACTTCGTCCGCGTGGATATTAGAGTTCGTTTTTTTTAGTTTGATATGACCAACTGCTAGTTACCATTGTTTTGAGCTTGTAATTTACAGTGTATTTGAATTTGAAAGTGAGTGCTGTTGTAGCCGATTTTTTTCAGCAGTGTTTAGTTTAAGTATTATAGATGTTTCCCACGATTTTGTCTTAGTGGTTATCATCGGTTTTTTTGTAAACATTTGTGTGTATTAAAACCTGGTGTCAGATGCTGCGGTAGTTGAAATTTTTTTAATGTTTTTTTTGGGTATTTTGTAAAGCTCTTTTTCGTGATTTTGTTGAAGTGGCTAATTTAGGCTATCGTATTGACATGACTTCAGCAGTGTTTAATTTAAGTATGATAGATGTTTCCCGCAATTTTGTCGTAGTGGTTATCATCGGTTTGTTTGTGAACTTTTGTGTGTAATCGAACCTGGTGCCAGATGCTGCGGTAGCTGAATTTTTTTAAATGTTTTTTTTTGCGTATTTTGTAAAGCTATTTTTTGTGATTTTATGTTATATTAGTGGCTAATTTGGGGTTTCGTATGCGTGTTGGTGTATAATCGAATCAGATTTTTTTTATTTGACATGACCAAGCTGGTTACTATAGTTTTGAGCTTGTACTTTAGAGTGTATTTGAATTTGAAGGCGAGTGCTGTTGGAGCCGATTTTTTTCAGCAATGTTTAGTTTAAGTATGATAGATGTTTTCCGCGATTTTGTCTTAGTGGTTATCATTGGTTTTTTTGTAAACATTTGTGTGTATTAAAACCTGGTGACAAATGCTGCGGTAGCTGAAAATTTTTTAATGTTTTTTTTTGTATTTTGTAAAGCTTTTTTTTGTGATTTTATGTTATATTAGTGGCTAATTTGGGGTTTCGTATGCGTGTTGGTGTATAATCGAATCAGATTTTTTTTATTTGACATGACCAATTGCTGGTTACTATAGTTTTGAGCTTGTACTTTAGAGTGTATTTGAATTTGAAGGCGAGTGCTGTTGGAGCCGATTTTTTTCAGCAGTGTTTAGTTTAAGTATGATAGATGTTTTCCGCGATTTTGTCTTAGTGGTTATCATTGGTTTTTTTGTAAACATTTGTGTGTATTAAAACCTGGTGACAAATGCTGCGGTAGCTGAAAATTTTTTAATGTTTTTTTTCGTATTTTGTAAAGCTCTTTTTCGTGATTTTGTTGAAGTGGCTAATTTGGGCTATCGTATTCGTCGTTGGTGTATAATCGAATCTGTTTTTTTTATTTGACATGGACTTCAGCAGTGTTTAGTTTAAGTATGATAGATATTTTCCGCGATTTTGTCTTAGTGGTTATCATCGGTTTTTTTGTTAACATTTGTGTGTATTAAAACCTGGTGACAAATGCTGCGGTAGCTGAAAATTTTTTAATGTTTTTTTTCGTATTTTGTAAAGCCATTTTTTGTGATTTTATGTTATATTAGTGGCTAATTTGGGGTTTCGTATGGGTGTTGGTGTATAATCGAATCAGATTTTTAATTTGACATGACCAACTGCTGTTTACTATAGTTTTGAGCTTGTACTTTAGAGTGTATTTGAATTTGAAGGCCAGTGCTGTTGGAGCCGATTTTTTTCAGCAGTGTTTAGTTTAAGTATGATAGATGTTTCCCGCGATTTTGTCTTAGTGGTTATCATTGGTTTTTTTGTAAACATTTGTGTGTATTAAAACCTGGTGACAAATGCTGCGGTAGCTGAAAATTTTTTAATGTTTTTTTTTTCGTATTTTGTAAAGCTATTTTTTGTGATTTTATGTTATATTAGTGGCTAATTTGAGGTTTCGTATGCGTGTTGGTGTATAATCGTATCAGATTTTTTTAATTTGACATGACCAACTGCTAGTTACCATAGATTTGAGCTTGTACTTTAGAGTGTATTTGAATTTTAAGGTGAGTGCTGTTGGAGCCGATTTTTTTCAGCAGTGTTTAGTTTAAGTATGATAGACGTTTCCCGCGATTTTGTCGTAGTGGTTATCATCGGTTTGTTTGTGAACCTTTGTGTGTAATCGAACTTGGTGCCAGATGCTGCGGTAGCTGAACATTTTTAATGAGTTTTTTTTGCGTATAAAGCTATTTTTTGTGATTTTTCTTAAAATCATTTTCCGTTTTTTCTTCTTTTTGGGAAAGAATTTTCCTATTTTCTTTCTTAGTGCACCTCTGCTCTATTAGAGGAACACACCTTCTAAGTTTCATGCTTCTGGGGCTAACGGTTTAGGCTGTGCGTTGATTTTTCTTTAAACCATTTTTCCCCGTTTTTCTCCTCTTTGGAAAATAATTTTCCATTTTCCTTTCTTAGCGGATGCCTACGTCATAACATCTACCTGCATGCCAAATTTTAGCCCGATCCGTCCAGTGGTTTGGGCTGTGCGTTGATAGATCACTATGTCAGTCAGTCACCTTTGAGTTTTATATATATAGATAATGTAATGTTATAGTTAATGTCTATCTTCTGTCTATTAGGGCGAATAAACATCAATCGCATGATATTAGCCAATATATACAAATTAGAACTGATTACAAAAGTCGTAATTTTGTTTTGTAGCTTTTATGAGTTGGTAGTGGGGAATATCATGTAACTTTGCTCGCGTGAAAGTGAATTTCGATACAAATTTTGACGCTGCTCAAAGACCGCCGCCTGTTTGTTTGATTTGGGAGATACCGTAAAGTCAGTCAGGAAGTGAGGGGACTTTGGGTTTATAAATATATATAATATAGCTGTAACAAATAATGTTACGGCAGAAAGGGTCCACCAAACTCATTATTACAACTTTAACAATGTTAAGCGTGAAATAGAGAACTCAGTCGGTACTTGCTCAACTATTTCCATTCGCCCCCAGTCGTTTCAGTAAATAATACAGATCGCAACAAAAAAGCTCAAAATTGTGGTCCGTATCGTTTCATTTAAATACAGCAGCTTTATTTCACGGACTAGTGCTCCCTGGAAAAGTATCGTGTTCTATTATGATCTTTTTCCAGCGGAGTAAAATAAAAGATAAATCAAGGTGTATTTTATTTCTACGAACAATTTTACTGTATCCGTTTCTATCTGATTTTAGTGTTTCTGGCAACGATAACTAGGTTTCCTAGTTGACAGAAAGTTTTCGTTTAACTGCTTAACCGTGCTCTATATTAAATTACTTGTCTTCAAACATAAATATATGGATCTAGTCTTTTGAATTATGCGCAACGTGTGTGTCAAACGGTGAAAAAAAAACATCGTGAGAAAACAATTTTTTTCTAGTAACTTTGTGAGTGCAGAGGTGAAGAAACAATGTTATGAAAACACCATAGCTCAAGCATTTGCACCAAATTTTCATTTATGTGCAAACTAAAACACATTATTATCCTCAAACGGCGAGTTTTATAAGCACGCGATGTAGGTTATGTTATCTTATTTTATGAAAACATTTAAAGCAAAAAGGTGTTTTTGACGTTTTATTTTGCAACGCTACGTTGACGTAGTGGCGGGGGCCGATTTCACGGATTACCAAAAATCAAATATTTGACAATTGTCTAAATCATATTCTTGCTAGAAAATCTTGAGGTAAATACCTGTCAAACATTTAATTGGTCGATTATTAGCAATCTGTGAAACCTTACTCAATAAAAACTCGTAGGTACTTCCTACGAGAAAGCTTTTTTTTTTATTTAACTCACTGTAAATGGAGTTAAAAAAAGTCGCTGTTTACAATGTGTAGTTTTTGTCCTAGCAATGCAAATAATGCTTGGACTCTTTATTTTATTCTTGAAATAATATAGGACCTGAAATTATTACATATATTTTTATGAATATATTTAATAAGGTTTGGATCTCTAAAACCGACATATTTACGACAACTCCATATTAATTATTATTTCCATTTATAAATTTAACGATATCTTAAAACTTTAAAAAAATTGGGTTTCAAATAAACTTTAACGAACCTACATGACCGGTTGGCCTCGTATCCTGCTTATATTTTTAATTAATAATACAACAGTTTTTGCCGGTTTTGTATATTTGTGGCTCAATCCATTGCAGTGAGTTTACGCATTTGAAAGCTTGGATGAAACTACTTCGTAATTCACCATAAAAATGTTATTTACCTGATTTTATTCGGACACGAGCTTAGCAAAACCTTGGTAGTTATTTATTTGCATTTTAGACACGCTTCCGTTCCTCCTATCTTTATAAATACGTAACATTCAAGCTATCATTCACCCACTTCATTCAGGCCTTGGACAGGCTATCTGTTCCGACTGCAAATGGACCACAAACATGCGGTGCAGCCGTTTGGAGCAATTTGCGTCTGAAATTCAGCTGTTGAACGCCTGAAGGCACGAACACGAACAGCAAGAGGCTTACTACCCTAATTAAGGTGAAGTATATTGTGTTCAAGAAGTGCAGGTTGTAACCTAAGAAACATTCAACTGGCCTCTCAACTCAGTTGGTAGTAACTAAGCCTTCTGCGGCGTAGATCGTGGGTTCGATTCGAACCGAGCACAAATATTTGTGTGGTGAACGCAGAAAAATTGGAAAATTGAGAAATTTATATACACTATGCTAGTGTTCTCAAACGGTGAAGGAAAACACCGTAAGGAAGCCCTCGGCTTTCAAAAACATGGTCAATACGTGCGGAGCTGACGTATTGACCATGTTTTTCCTGTGGATAAGGCCGACTAAGCTGTCCAGGATATTATAGGTGCTGGGCAAGCTTATTCCATCTAAAATCCTGTCCCAGGAGCTATATCGGCTAAGTAAAGGCATGAGTACGTTATATAAATCATCTACAACAGATGCAAAGGCGTGTTGACGCTGTGCCGAGTGTTTCAAGCGTGTTACAACAAGTGCAAAACCACTTTGCGATATAGAAATGTATATGCCTCAACAAGTTGTAAAAGCCTCGGAGTTAAGCCGAACGAGAAATATTTGATGCAAATTTCACGGAGCAGCTAGTAATGCAAGCTGATAGCGTGTTCGGATTAAAGAGTTGGGATTGTTAGGGCTTTGAGAGGTTTAGTGCTTTGAAACTAGGAACGAACAGAGGCTTACGAATGTTCCGTCGTTAATGACGTGCTTCAAATTAAATCATAAAATAATAAAATATAAATAAATCAATATTTTGGACAATCTACACAACACTATCTAGCCCCGAACTAAGCAGAGCTTGTACGCTGGGAGCCAGATAGCTGATATAATACTAATATATATATTTTTGTAAATCATACTCAAAATACAATATGACACCCAGACAGAGAACAAACACCTGTGCACACAACACAAATTTTGTACTCTCTGGGGATTGTAACCACGCTCTCCAGCGCAAAAGGCATGACAGCCGTCATAGCTCATATCAGCTCTGTTTTTTTCAAAGGTTGGTATATGGTGTGGAAGTTGGACAACAGTCGGCCGAATCACAGTACCTTAGAACAGAAAAAACATGTGGGAGTAACCCTCACTGGATAGGTGTTTTCATCGTCCGGTAGGTCCCTATAACCAAATCAACAACGGTTTCAACACTTAAAATCCTTTCACCACACTTGGTTCGAAAGAATCAGTGACACGATAAGAAGAAGAAGAACAACGGTTTAGTTTTTAGCTAGGAACTTATTCAGCTAAAACTTCGATTCAGTAGCCCCATTACAGTGTAAACTTTTACCGCATGTAAAAGTTTTATTTGGACCAATTGTGTTTCCCTTGAGACTCACCAATATGCAAAGTAACGCCAAGAAATCTATATCTTTACAAAATCGCACTTTATGAGATAGCACATCAGTCCCTTGACGTTCTAACACATGGCCCTACCGTGATATAGGTGAGCGCTTACGTACATTGCCTTTTGCGTGAGCAAATCCTAAAGGGGTTCAACAATTAACCACAAGAAAATGTAACAGACAAATTGAGAAGTAATAGGTTAACGTGAAGCATGCCGTGTAACAAGAAGAGTGTGTTAATAGTAGCTAATAAACTCGGAAAACACTTAGCAAAATTACGGGGATAGAAGAGTTTGGAAAAAAAAAGAGTTTGGATGAGAAAAACGTGTTGTGATGCTGATGTTGATGACTATCTAACAGTCAATACTAACTTTATAAGATTTGCACCTAATAACAACAAGAAAGAGTATTTTGCCGATGTTGGTAGTAACACCTATAAATTTATTTTTTATTGGACCGTGCGGCGTCGCTTCTGTCGCTGGCCAGCTATACCACTGGCATAAAGACATTGTGCAAAAAATATTGCACTTTCTTTTACAGCATTGCTCTTGAAGCGCTGATAGAGTGTACGTGGAGTCCCGACTCGAGGGTGGCATTCAATGACCCCGCCACTCCTCATTGGCGTTCGTGAGTTCAACTCTCTGTAATTGAACTATAAAACTTCGAATCGGACTTGTAACGACTACAGTTAAATTGAAACTCGCTGATTGCTATGAAATGTTACGGCTTTTAACAAATTAAACATTTCGCAACATTTAGGGTGAATAAGATGGATAAAATTGAAGATCATTTTATGCAGAACTTTAAATGGACATGATCAAATAACTTTTATGATAGACTCTGCTAATGGTTTCAACTAACTTCAAAAGGGAGAACTTTGAATTAGCTGCAATATGTCTTTCTCTCCGCCTTATTTTAAAAAGCGCATGGAAAACATATAGGCAGATGTCGTTCCTGTTTCAAAGTTGTTTGGTTGCCGGTCGTTGGTTTACGATTTGCTTCAGAAATTCAGAACATACACCTATGTTGACCTCAGTGCAGACAGACGACCAAGCCTGAGATGTCCAGCGCGATTTCCGCATTCTTAGCCACTTTTCTGGTGGCAACTGTTCTGACAAAGTGAACGATATACTTCAAATAGATACGGCTTCATAAAAACTTTTTTATGAGAAAAATATGAACAGCACCATCAGGCTGTCGAGTATATTATATTTTTGTCTTGTAATAAACATTAACTTTACTGCCTTTTCACTTCGCATAACTTCTATTTTTGCGACTTCTATTTTATTTCACCACATGTACCTACTAAGCTGGGTTTTTTTATTAACCTTTTCTATCCTACTGCTGGGCAAAAGTCTCCTTACATTTTCCCCACTCTCGATTCTCGGTAAAAGTTGTGTTTACATCTTATTTTGTTAAAAATAGAACAGATATCAGTGTATCGATACAGAGGCTTTCATTTACTCCATTTATTTTGAAACCCTATAATAAAATATTTAGATACGTGGAAGTGTACTGTGATAATGTATTTGTCATAGCAAAAATATCAGATCACCATCAGGCGGGCACTAAGCTTAAAACTTTTCTTAAATTGTCGTAACTGGATTGTGGTTGGCATACCATACATAATGCAGAGAAAGCTGCGTAACGAGAATTTAAATATAAATCCAGCTCCCACGGAAGTAAGCCCATTAAATATTCTCGCTTACACGTCTTAAAACGCGCCAAGTCCAATATAATGCAGTTGAGTTTCGTAGCAGGCGTAATATGCTTTCACGTGTGCATAACATCTGCGAGTAATTAAACAGGTTCTTGTGCTAATCCCCAGCAAGTGAGATTAATATAACCCTTTTTGCTGGATACATACACATATGGGCAAGACCTGCGAGTGTCACTTCTCTCATAACTGTAATTGTTCTCTGTCAACATAACTACAGCGAACATTAACCTTCAATTTTCCAGAATTCTCTAACCTTCATTATCAGCCTGAAGAAGTCCACTGCTGGACATAGGCTTCCCCTAAACATTTCCAGGAAGAACGATTCTGAGCCCTTTCCATCCACCGACTTCCCGCGATCTTAACAATGTCATCGGTCCATCTGGTGGGCGGGCACCCTACGTTTTGTCTTTCGGTTCGTGGTCACCATTCGTGAACCTTCATTTGATTAACCTTGCCTTCATTTGATTAACAGATGAAATACGCTGATGAAATGCAAATAGCAAACTACGACTCATATTGCATAGCAAAATAAGGGCAACCTCACACTTTGTCTCATCACGACGATACATCATGCATCACTCCAGAGAGATGAAAGTTTAGACATGAACTCACAAGACTCAGGGGTGCTATGACAGTGTTACGTAACGTATGTAAGCTTAAGCTTTCTAGATCCACTTGAACTAATGAGCTGGAATCGAGATGAGCAATCAACTGCACCTCGTCTACAGAGTAGCTTAGCGCCTCAAATTCGAGTCTTGCCGTTCTGAATGTTATTACAATAGCGATAGGGGATAAGTTTGGAATAAAGCGGTGGCAGTCAAACGGGCTAACGAGCTTGTTACTACCGGCTAAGCTGAGAAGGAGCAGCTCAGCCCTGTTCAGGGTAATGAACTGAGATTGGCAAGCGAACTGTGGCTAGCCGCGGGGCAAGAGAATCGTAGCTATAACTTATCGATATCAATTACAAAGCTGCTCGAATATCTACTGCACAACACAATCTGTCAAGAGATACAAAGATACCATCACATACAACTCGGGTAATATAAATAGTAATAGGACAGGGCACATTTTAAAAAAGTAACTAAGCATGGATGTTAAGAAATACCTACCTGCAGAAACCGAAGAAGAAACTAATAACAAGCTTTCCGATTAAATTGCAGCTTCATAAAACTTCACAGGCTTAATAAATATTCAAACCAGGAAATCTTTTTGTAGGGGAGTAATTTCAATTTTCTTTAAAGGAAGCGGCTCGGAGTTACAAGCCAGTGGATTATTCTCCAGTCGGGCTGCGTAAATTGTATAATTTCAACAGGAAACAACCGACCTGATTCCCCCACACGTTTCCTTTGCTTATAAATTATTGAATTACGTATTTAACTCCCACTTCCGTAAAATTTGAATTTTGGTATGTTTATTTTTGCACATTGAATAGAAATTTCATAAGTTAAAAGTTATATTAAGCTGATCTGGCCAAGACGGTTAAAATTTAATAAAAATTTCAGCATAATAACTGTCAGATTCTTATCTAAAACTTTTAAAATTGACCAAATCATATAGTATAGTAATCATTATATCGTAAATCTACAAATCTCAAAGATGTTTACGCTTCGTAAATTTAATACTTTGATTAAAGTAGGCTACATACTTATTCTCAGTCGCTTGCTCGATCATGTTCACGTCGTAATTTACTAGAACATGATCTGCTATTCGATGCTACAGACAGTTTTCTACAGTTGTCAGTATTCATAAAATATTTATGTGCTCGTCGCGCGTCGTTCAGCTTTGATTATGATTTCACTTATGTAGTAAAGTACTAAAAATAATGTTCCTAATTATATTTACGATTATGAGTACAAGAACTTATAAAATAGCTCAATTTCTGCTTCGGTTCAGCTTTTTTTATTATGTAACTAGCTGATGGAACAAGCGTATGGCCCACCTGATGTTAGGTGGTAACCATCGCCTATCGTATAACAAAGCAATGTCTCGTAGGTCACGCACATCAGGAACGTGCCCTAAGATGCACTGTCCTGCGTCCATCAACTGGAGGCATCACAAAGCAAAGCTTAGATAGAAACGGATATAACAAAACAATTTGCGAGCGAATGCTGATCAAAATCTCAGTACCAAAACAGATTAATTCAGACTTGAATTCCATCAAGCACATCTGCCTATTTGAAACACCAACAGTGTCACTGGCGACATCGCTAGACTCATAAATACTGAGCTATCTTGACTGCATGCAGGCTGTAGGCCTACCTTATGCTCTGTCTGTCTCTGGCTCTGGTTTTGAGTTTGTGTGTGTTGACTAAATAAATCTTACGTCAAAACGTCACACACACAGGGTGTTATTAATAATCCTGGCGCAACGCTGGAGTAGTTAAATCGTGTTCTGTCACATTTGTTCGAGTTGACAATTGCATGTCAATGCAAGAGACAAAACACGGATCAACTAGTCCAACGCTACGCTAGGATTATTAATAAGACCCACACAGTATAATGCACTGGTGAGCACTCACACAAACTCAAATCCAGAGCCAGAGACAGAGCCAGACACGAGCTTGTGGCAGGCCTACTGGTTTCGGCGCGTAGCCCCATGACACGTGATAAGTGACAGGTGACGCATCAGCAAGTATGTCAGAATCTACATATTGTGCCGAATGCATGGCATTGTAGGTATACCGTCTATAATTCGTCCACTCCTTTATTTGACTTTTAGCACATGCTCCTTAATTATTGACAAAAATTCATAAACAAAAACAAGAATATCTCATGGACGCTGACAATAGTGAAGCGGCATACGCTTTTAGACTGTCGCGCCTCGGTATTGAGTTTGGAGTACAAAAGTGAATTTCAATACAAAAAGGACTAAGATAGGTATAGGAAATAGGTGTATTCTATACACACGAGCAGGTACGGATTAGCACTGGGCTGTAGTATTTATCGGAATGAGAATCAAGAGTAACTTAATAAATCAGCTGTCACTGCACTTACCTAGAAATACATATTAGTTTACACGGATAGGTGAAACACCGGGTGAGCTCGGAATTACAAGTTTCATCATAAACTACGCTATGATATCAAAGATCGTAAATACTGTCGCAATTCTCACAAAGCGAAATGAGAGCGAAAGGAAATAGCGGATTATTTAGAGCCACCTTGATATTTCAGTGGATTACCATAACTTTGCAGGGGCTGGATCCGATTAATACTCGCAGATTAAAATACTTGGGTTCGATTCAAAATCGCTGAACGTATGCTAAGCACGGATCGGAACTTGGGTTGAGTATTGAAAGGAATTAGTGGTAGAAAACAACAAGAATAGACACGGGTTCAATTATTTAGCACGACTTTGTTAGTTATCTAATGCTGCCTTCCTACGGTGCGTGGTTCTGCAGATCATCACGCACAGCCGACGACGACGCACGGTAACGCACACAGAAAGGGCTCCTGTGCTACCGAGCACCTCGGCGCACGAGACCGTTCCCATGCATGGTGTGTCGTGCGAGCTGATCCGCCTCCGTGCGCGATATCACACACCGGTGGGAAGGGGCTAACACAAAAAGCCACGGAAGCCGCTCAAGTAGAACATGATTTAAAAGAATATGACATTTCTATCATCATCTCAGCCTGTTTGCACCCACTGCTGAGTATAGGCCTCCTTTTTATTGCGTCAATTTTTACATTGGCGTCTATCATAAACAGGAGTTTTTGGACATAATATACCACGCTGGCCAATGCGTCTTGGTGAGTCACCAAGTCTCGTTGGTAAATTAGCAGGGTGCTCCACGTGCTTGGGGGACGAGTTAATGGGGCCCCCTTACACCAATATGCATGACATTAGTTGAACTATTTCTTAAGGTTTCATCCCAATCGATCTAGTCCTAGTCAGGTAATGATTGAGTAACGAACACTTATGTATCCAATATCTTTAGATGTATTATTCACTTTTGTTTATATAATATCATTAATATAGTATGTAATAGCCTAATTAAATTATACGGGAATACTAAACGTTTCTGTTGCTTATTCTGTGTCGCCCTCAAACTGGCAATAAGAAAATTTCAGTAAAAAATATGACTAGGTAGAAGGTTTAGTGAATTGGAACAAATTGAAGAAAATATCGACAAACTCAGCCGCCGGCATCGCGCTCGTCTCAAACTCAAAGTCACAAACGATTTCAAACTTTTAAACATTTCACTCCGGTATCGGATCCAATTATACTGCTAATGGTGGTAGATATCAGGTGCAAAAGTAAGCTAAGTACTCACGGAACACATTCCATGATTTTTTGATAAGTACTCATCAATAAATAGGCACATACAGCTCATCTCATTACGGTAAAATACGACCATACCTAGTTTTGGTACATTCCAAAACAAGTAAATTCATAGCACAAGCTCTGCTTAGTTTGGGGCCAAATAGTGTTGTGTGGATTGTTAAAAATATTTATTTATTTTAATCTAATTTGAAGGATATGTAATGTGGGGGTAAGGGTGCCGCGGTGCAAGAGTCCAATGCCACAGAGAACATTGAAACGGCCATGTTTTGAGGAGTGACCCATTGCTAAAGGAATACACAGAACATAGGAACGGCCTTGTGGTCGGAAAAGTGTCGCCAAAATACATGAGCACATGCTCTTTTCACAAATGTCGTATAGTTTTCTCGGTAGTCATACAATGAAAAATATGTTCTTGCGCAATCATTGCAAGTACTTTTCGATCAGGAAGTCAAGCGTCCTTTCTTTTTTTTAGAATCTTTATAGTATTTAAAGGCCAGTCATTTAGGCTTAAATTAGGTAAGAATCTCGGAATTCGAGATACCCAGCTGTAAGTCTGTAAATACTTACTAGGGTGTCAATATGCAAGTATTTACAGACTTACAGCTGGGTATCTCGAATTCCGAGGTCAACTTACTATAATGACTGGACTATTAGTGATAATTTAGATAAAACAGTGAAAATGTAAAACTGGCGACAGCGTTTCCCAAACAAACGGTGCATTTCTAGTCTTTTCTGTATTCTGTGTAGGCAGAGGTACCTATATGTAACGTGTGATCTGTCACTTTTTCTTCCAAAAAAGTCCTGAAAATAAAGAAACTGTAAAGTATGGTGAGAGAGTAATATCGCAAGAAAATCCTACTTTCTATCATACTTATTATCCGAGAAAACAAGGCAGGTCCCTGAGACACTAATAGAGTATAAAATAATAGCTGAGTTGCATTGAGCGAGAAAATCCCTCAGACCCTCCCACGGAAAATGGATTCCGCCCACGCTGCCTTCAGGTGGATTGATATTGATATACTCTACAGTTGTTTGGTAAGCACAATCACTTTTTATAGTGTAAATAGGTCTAACTGAATAGTTAACTGAATTAAAACTTACCTATTTAAATCTTTCAAAGATTAAAATAGGTTTTTTATTTTATTAGTCTTTTATTAGACTTCAGTATGTGTTCCGGCGATGTTTTAAGGTATATATTATACTAGCGGCCGCCCCCGGCTTCGTTCACCCCGTTCTCGTTATTTTTTCGGGATAAAAATTGTTCTATGTCCGTCTTCTGGTTCTAAGTTACTTACCTCCCCACCAGTTTTTAGCCAAATCTGTTCCTCCGTTTCATGACTTTTATACATACAGATAGATAAATCTACAAGGGGGTACGATTTCCATACAAACTTTATTTACACAACTATGGACGAATAAAGTATTAATGTACACTGAAATAGCTGTAATAGGCTTTTACAGTGGTCCTTATTACTGGCCAGTTATATAAAGTTGGAGTGTTAGCCGTTGGTCGTGGCAGTCGGGCCTTCAGAAAAAAAACTAACAGACTTTTACGACTATTTTGAGACATATGTTTTAAGCTCACTCACGTATTCAATGCCGAGTACCCGTTAGAAAGAATGACGAAAAAATTACTTTTTTGGTTTTTTATTAATATTTCTGTTATCCTACAGTTTTCTCCAACTTTTTATAACTGGCCGGCAATAAAGACCACTGTAAAATTTTATTACAGCTATTTCAGTGTACATTTATACTTTGTTTGCCCATAGTTGTGTAAATTCAGTTTGTATCGGAATCGAACAACCCTAAGGTACGGCCACACCTAGGCGATAAGCTGCGATACTCGAAAGCGATAATAGGTATCGCGTTCGGTGACCGCACCTTAAGTACATTGATTAATCTTCTACAACATAAATGGTGATTAGCGGTTTACTGATCCATCCTCAAAGCCGCAAGACATCTTGTGCAAGGCGAATTGAAATGTCAAACGCTGTGAAATTTATGGGCACTGTCTGATCCAAAGCAAGCCAATGCAAATGATACGATACTGAAATATACTATACTATATTCTATATAAGTGTTCTATAAACTAGATATAAGTTTACCCTCTTTAGAAATCTTTCTCGCTTTCTCTCTTTAACCGACTTTTAATAAAAAAGAAGGTTCGCAATTCGGTTGTACCTTATTTTTTTATGTTTGAAATTGCATAACTTTGCCAAGATTTGCAAGAATATTTTTTTATTTAGCAGGTTACTTAGGCTTTTAGATTGATCCCATATAAATTTCATCAATATCGGTTCAGCATTTTGGCCATGAAGTCGGTTTCTCAAGTTCTTTCTCTCTCTCTATTCGGTTTTTAAACTATACTATTTATAAAAATAAAGCTTGTAGTCATTTTTCACTACCACAATTCTTCAATAAAGCGAGCTTATTGGTATTGAAGTGTATTTTCCACAATTTTATTTTCAATCATCTCTTAGTTTTCCAATGCTTTTCACCGCTACTCTTTTGGATTGGTTTACCGACAGAACCATCGGGCGAACTCAACTCTTTCACAAATTGAGCAAGATCGATGGTCAGCTGAGGGATGGATAAATATTGAGTGTCGATAGATTGAAATTTACACGGACTTTGAAAGATTCAAGATTCAAGATTCAATAAGCGTTTATTCAATACGATACAAGAATCACTTTGAAACGTCTTAAAGCTAGGTGAGTCTAGGTGCCAGTTCCACGCGACCAAGCGTAGAAGAACAGGCAACAAACTACGTCTCGGTTCCTACCGTTTTTTTATATGATCCTTTTACAAATCAAAAATAGTCTAAAATAATAGCAGTGAAGTTCCAGTGTGTGTTCCAGTGTGGTGAAATCAGATGAGTAGTTCAGTCTCGTTTTAGAATAATGAATTTAGATGTGTTACTTGCTTTTCATTACTCACACTCGGAAAATAAGCCTGTGGAGCGGGTTGAAAGTAATACTTTTCAGTCCTAGTTAGAATTCTTTTAAACTGACAGCTGTCAAATTATTTTCACGTTTCTATTGAACCATGTTCCAACTTTCTACACAGCCGCTGAATTAAAGCGTGACGTAAAATTGACATAAAATAAATTAACTAAAGGAAAAAAATTTGTAACTCGTTCTCGTTAAAAAAGATTTTTGAATAATACAAATGGCGTTTTAAAACTCGTACATAAACGAAACGCTCGTAACCGTAAAATATGCAGTGATTTATGGCTGTGTGCAAACAGAGGCCCTAGGCTCAAAATATTGAATTTAGTCTGATGGCGACCCGCCAGGATTTACCCACACGCATTTGCTTGGGCATATTAATTTGATATCTCAAATTTATATTGTGATATCAAATTAATATGCCCAAGCAATTATATTGTGTTCCTAAAAAACAATATCCTTCCGTTAACCCAAAGAGTACAGTAATACGGAGGCAAATCTTTAAAATATGCGACACGTTGATACAGGTTACAGCAACAAACATTCTCCCTCCAAGACTCCTCCAAGACCTTTGAGAATTATCGCTCGCTCTATTACAAATATTATGTACATATGTAGTAAGTTTGTATAGCTGAAATACTCCACGTTATGTTCACTATAAATTAAGCTAGCACCGTGAGAACCTAACTACATCATTCACATTGATCTTGATAAACTAGGCGAGAACCACCGAGTCGATAACGACAAAGTTGTCGAATCGCATACGGTGAGCGAGCCATAAATCCTACTCAGTTAATTAGAGCTATAAATTCTAGCACTTCAGGTGGAGTGCCGCAGTCTCTCGCTGCCCGCTGCCCGCTGTGCCTCAACGGTACATTGTGCCATTTCCTTTGCGACAACTCTAAATTATTTTACTTTTTGCTTCATTAGCATACACATAATAACATATTACTCGTTATAATAAGGGAACTGTATCTGCATTGCGGTTCACACGGACTGCTTAGAACCCAGAGCGCGTTCAAACCGTTAAGAAAGATATAAAACACGGCAAAGCTGGATATAATTATAAGAAACGTGGTAAATGCCCAAACGGGCATCAGAGCCCACTTTACCCGGCTTTCGGCTTGCTGGCGAGCTATTAATCTAAGCCCGCTGCAACAACTTTTGGCATCTAGCTCAAACTTCAGTACTGTATAAAACTAACTTTAAACTGCCGGCACGATAATGTTATCCAGATTAAATGTTGAAGAACGAAATTCCGTGAAAACGGAAACAGTCTTTGACCTCTATAGGCACGGTAGTAATCTCTTCAGATCTCTTAAGCTTTACGCACAAACTGACCGTTCTGCGGTGTTTTGATATTTGACAGCGTTTCACTGATCGCCACCGCAGAACGCTTAAATGTGCGCAAGGTTGCCACCTTATGTGCCAACTCAAAATTCTTTAAGAATGTCTAAGTCTGAGGTAGATACGTGATATACCTACGTAGCAGAATTAATACATTTTGAGTACCGTTCTGCAGAACTGCTTAAACAAAGCAACGTACCTATTGTCAAGAGCTGTTAGAGAAGTTCTACTGCTAGAAAATCAATTGACAGACTTGGAATTGCTTTACCTTAACCAACCGAAAGGAATCTTTAAAAACTCAGCGTTTCTCGCATTCCTTGTCAACCACAGCACGGGCTTTTTATTTTGTAACAAAAAAGTGGAAAATACATTCGCATTCCCGCTCAGCCAAGAGTAATCCTCTAGCTACGACCAAAGTGATTTTTTTGCACTGCAGTATTTTTATTTTAAAATATTCGATACGCGCATTCCGACTAAGTAATGATATATGGTGATCTGAATATTTTCGTAATAAAATGGCACCAATCTAAAAAAATCACATTGCAAGAGCAGTTGGAATAACTTTACGGAGTCGTAAAGTTGGCGTCGAGCGAGCTACTCGAATGTATAAATGTAGGAGACGAGACCACGCCGGCGTTGGCTCCTCTCCAACACCATTCTGTACAGCGATACAATGCGTCATAAAAACAATTAACAAATTGATTTTCCCACATAAATCAATATACATTTTTTCTGTTTAAAAAATGTGGAGGATAGAGTAGAGAGCGATGTATTGTTTGATAAGTGTAGCAGCAGCTACGAGTAGAATACGTTGTTTACTACATACTTCATAATAAAAAAACTGCATACAGCTGGAGGCATCGCAAAGTTATTGCAATTTCTTTGCAATTCATTCTAATGAAGTGTACTAATGCTACTCAATCGTGTTCGTAGCTTAAACTTCATCATCCTGTGACCAACTCAAAATTAATTACATGGTCAGTCGTAGCAAGCGCGTAGCTTCGTAGCACATCTTGCTACGACTTAGTTAATTCTGGCTACAAAATGTATTTGAACATAGGAAAGGCACTGTTTTAAACATTGAGGTTCATTATAGGGTTAACTGAATTTGTAGCGAGCTGCACGCGAGTGCAAGCAATGTGACTTAACCCGAAGTGTGACCGCTAGTATGCTGTGGCCGATTGCACATAGTCGCAGCAGTTTACTGAGGGTAACCGCTGAATGCGTAGAGAACCCGACGCTTCATTCTATTTTCCACAATAACATTTAAAATGCAGTGTCGGGGAAAACTTTCTTATTTGCGGTTTTTAGCTCTTTAAAGCGTAGCTAAAGAGCTAAAAACAGTAGCGCATCATCAGCTTAAAGACAACTAGTATGTAAAGTACTCACTACATTTTTATATTGCTGAAATTACTCTTTGAGTAATTGAAAATTACCTACGTCGTCAAATACTTCTTAACTTACTTTAGTTATAGCTAGTGGCCTAGTACAGTAGTCAAGTTACCTAAAAACAAGTTGCATGCACCATGATCACGTTTAAACTGAAATCCTTGAGAGAAATGTTATTGACAGACAAATTGATTTACCCTTCGCACCTTTTTTTTTTGGTTACGACATTGGTCCCAAATTGGTTCCACCCTCATTTTTTACTCGATTTCGACAAAAAACACTACACACTTTTTGGTCACAAAATTTAATAATGTTAAATATCCCGGCGTTAGACCCATAAAAATTTTGTTAAAAACAATGACAGTTTAAAAAGTTATAGTACGAGTAGGTCTGGAATTTTTAGTCTAGATATTAATATGTTTTTTTGTTTTGTTTGAACAGTGATGGAGTGGAGAGTGCGCGTGCTCCGCGTGGTGGCGTGTCGAGGTGGCGCGCGTGAAGACGTAGAGGCGGGTGCGGGTGCGGGTGCGGGCGCGGGCGCGGAGGCGTAGCGCGGCGCGGTGGCGGGTGCGCGCGCGGCGGCGGCGCATGCACGCCACCGGCCACACGGACCGCTCGGGCGGCGGCGGCGGCGGCGGCTCCTGGCGCCTCCCGCCCGACGAGACTTTGCAGGTCGCCGACCCCAAGTCTTCCAAAGAAGAGGTACACTACCATTACTCTTTTGGCATAGAAATGCATGCAAATGATATAAAATACGTTTAAGCAATGCAAGTCTGCAGTTTCGCATCAGCTAAGTGTCGCCACACACGGGCCTCCGGCCACCAATCACGAAACGCCTCCACAGGCATACTTCATATAGTTTCATACATTTGTATATGAACTCGCCGCACTCGGTTGACGCCGGTAGCCGCCCCACGCTTCAAATCGTCGCTATATAAAATGTATGAAATCTACAGGAAATATGCCAGTGGCGGCGTTTTGTGGTTGTGGCCAGAGGCCGATGTGTGGCGACACTTAGAGGTGGTCACTATAATCCACCCATATTTGTAATATTTAAAACATCTACCCCGTTTTTTTGCGATCGTCTTCGAGCCTTCTCCAACCATACACGTCTTTATCTTGTGGGACACTTCCACAAGGAGATGAGAGTTGGTATAGCTATATTATCAAGAATTCAAATCTCTTGTCCTGTTGAATAAATAACAATCCATTACGATACGATATTTATACGTCCACAATATTTATTTATTTTATTTAAGCATAATGAAAACTTGCAGGACCTTTACGGCGGGGAAGGCCACAATTGGAAGAGTATTGTCTTTTCGTTGATGGTCATCAGCTGTGTGATAGCGGGTATCGTCGTAGCAATTTACTTGTTAGGGTAAGTGTACCTATAGCATCCGTATTAGGTATACACACTAAAATTGCACCTAAAATTTACATCTTCATTACAAACCTTGGAAAATTTTGATCAAAATCTAGGATTTTTAACGCATAATAGTTATTTGTTATACTTACTGTAGATTCATGATTTACTACTTTGACTTTAAAAATTTAAGCTAACTCAGATTCATATAAAAAAACGGTAGGAACCAAGCCATAGTTTATTGCCAGTTCTTCTAGGCTTGGTAAAACTGGCATCTAGACTCACCTAGCTTTAAGACGTTTCAGATTCATTTTTGATTTATTATTTAAATCACCGCTACGAGAACGTTTAGGTACTTGCTAACCTTCACGTATTTTCACAGATATGTAGACGAGTTATTGTACTGGTCAGGGCGTCGTATGCGCCTAGACGAGTTTCTCCGAGGGGATCTGACTGTGGACCGACTGCCGACCACGTGGGTGAGCCCGCACCAGCTCATCTACCAGGCGGACGACGGAGGCCTGTTTGCCTTCAACACGTTCAACAACACACTCACTGTTCTCGTCACCAATCATACTCTAGTAAGTTCTATACTTTCTCATGTGGTTATTGTTCATTATACAGGGTTATTTATTATTAGCTGCAAATGCTCAGGAATTAGGTTCAACAAATAAAATAAAAAAAATATGAAATGATTTTTTTAAGTTTTGTTTTGAAAATCCCGAGAAAATCGATAAAGAATATCCTTTGGAATCATTGGCGCCTGACCTAATTTGACCTTTGATCCGCGCCCGCCCGCGCCCGTTCAGTCACCGCCTGGGTGAGTCATTGTCCTATTCTCCGTGGCAATCATTATGCAATAGCCGTAAAGAAATTAATAAAGATAAATTTTTGATACAAAAACTTAAATCAGTTTAGGAATTAAATTGATTCGGCCAAACAAATATTCACGAACATTAAGCCCTGTCAGTTTGTGTAGCTAATAATGAATAACCCTGTATAGAGGCTAGAGAGACCAAAAACTCTCTGGCAATACCAAATTTTCCCGAAACTTCTTGATAAATTGAAAAGTATCACAGCGTAAAGTACCTTAACTATCTACGGAATCAAATATTCTCTTGAAGTCCCTAAAGACTAGGAGTTAGCATGCGAGCTTTATAAGAGAAAAAAAGACATTTTCGTTGCCTCTCGAAAGTGCGGTTGCTTTTACCGACGTCTTTACTATAAAATTTATGGCAGCATCCCCGATTCTCCATAATGGCATTATTATGCGGGTTTCGGAAGATGAAAATTTGAGAGTGCGACTTTTAAGCATTTATTCCAGGTAGAGATGAAACTGTTAAAAGCACTCTTGGTTTGGAACAATTTTTAGTCGCAACTTTATATAGTTGGAAGCTACTTACTACAACTTGAATTTGGTCATACCTGTTTTTCACACTCGCTCAGAAAGCTTTTAAATCTCTCCACAGCAGGTATAACTCGGTTTACGGACTACAACTTCCATCTTTGCAACAGAAAACTTGGAGCAAATCAGTTTTTTGTTTGATATAGTTAGCTGAATAATCAATTCGAGCGGAGCCTGACATGTAGAAAGAAAGAAAAGAAATTTATTTATACAAACTGTACACGACAAGAAATAAAACAATAAAAAAATAGGACATGTATTACACATACATTGACATGTATGTGACAAATACCTATCTCAAGCATCAGCGCAAAACGCGTAAGCCTCTCATCAAACCCTAAAGTACTCAAGCCATACCTGTCTAAATAACCCATAATCTATCTTGATAGTATTGTACTTTTTGATTACAGAGGCAGCTCAATGTTCGTGGGTACCAGTGTTCGCCGAACTTGCGCTACGTGCTCTTCCAGCACAATATCAAGGAGGTACGTATCTACTGTGCGGCTAAACTTTTAATTAGTTTGGTTTTTTCTAAGCATCGCCAGCTTACTATATTTATTTATTAATTACAGGTTTATCAGCGGACTTTCACGGCGACCTACACTGTTTATGACGTCACAAACGAGTGAGTAACGTTTGATATTTGACGCTTGAACATCGTAAAGGTCACAGTAAAAGGCGCGAGGTTTTCGTAATTACATTTCCCACTGTAAATTGAATTTCTTGGTCCCAAATTGGTTTTCACTCGCATCACACTTTCACTAAAATGCTGTAGCTTTGAAAATATCAAAGACTTTTGCAAGTAATTATTCTAATAAATGTGGGGTTTTGCCAAGTTTTTCAATGGTAACTATTATGATCGATTAGTCCAGCAGTACTCCTATTATTAAACAATAAGAATCCGTCGTTGGTTTATGAAATGTAAGGTAATGGGCGAAAAGCAAGTCTTGTGTCATGTTTATGAGTAGGAGTAGTGAACAAATCCATTTTATGGTCCCTTTTACGATTCACCGTAGCATTTCAATTCACATAATCTTAACACGATCATTTTGTGTTCCTTCTTATAGAGCTACTTTGCATCAACAGTTTGAGAGTGCAGTCATCTTTAGAGGAAATTGCTATCAACTACGTTACTGGAATCCTGTTTGTTCTCTCTTTGAAGCCATATTTTTGTGAATTTCCGTCCGCGCGTCGTCGCCCGGGTGAAGAAATCGATTTCATGACGATAGGATTTCGAAGTTTGTGAGTTGAATTATAATGCGAGTGTAATCGGTCTGCAAAGCTGAAGGTACCTTCATAAATACTTCGATAGATGGACAAAATACGCTACGGAGAATGAGAAAGAAACTTCTAATAGGTATACCTATATTAAGTTAGCTTGAAAGTACTTGGATATAAGTTTTCTCGCTAGTTTGCTGTGGCTTTTACAGAATGTGGTGGTTACTTAAAACTTTTTTTTTTTATGTTGTTTTAAACGCTGCATGCTGTTCAATTATTATCATTTATTATTTCTTCTCATAGTGAACTTCTGTCTAGCCATCACATACCGCTCTTTGGCGAGGGTCAAAGGAGTTGGGACTGGCAGCATGCATCTTGGCTGGGCACGAATGGATCGCTGCTTCTGGTGGCCGAGAATGAGGTCTTGGCTCTGCCAGGGCCTCCGGCGCGGAGATCGCACTTACTGCAGCTTACTTATGATGCTGTGCCGGGCAGGGTGTACAATGGAGTCTCCGACTGGTTATATCAAGGTAAAAAAATTACGCTCATCAATAACCAAGAATATAAGGATCTTGTCACAATAAACATTTTAATGCTTCTTACTCTACAATGGACACTGGTATAGGTGAACTTCAGTTACGGGTACAAGCAGTGCAAACAAAAACGAAATATTATATTGACATATCATATTAAGCCCACTCCATATTCACACGAGAATCTCTTGAGAGGCGAGATGCTCCTGTTCTCGCCCCGTTCTCGCTGCGTTCTCCACTTTTTGACACGAGACAAAGGCCGCGAGAATGCGAGAACGGAGCGAGAACGGGAGCATCGGCGCTACATTCACGCTTCTCGCGGTATTTTCGCGTTCTTAGAAGATTCTTGTGTGAATATGGAGCCAGACACGTTCTCCCAAGAATCTTGCTGTGATTCTCGCTGAAAATCGCGCTCAGATTCTTGTGTGAGTGTAAAGGGCTCTTTATAGATGGTAAAAACTATTCCGCAGAGGAGGTGACGAAAACAGCATCGGCGATATGGGGCTCCCCAGACGGCAGTCTCGTGTTGTATGTCCAGTACGACGACACTGCCGTCTCCGAGCTGAAGTTCCCGCGGATATCCGAGGGCATCGGCGGCGCGGGCGCATCGCGGACCGGCTTCCTGATGCCCATCGCCAACACCACCATGCACACAGTCTTCCCTGATCATGTTACTATAAGATATCCTACGGTAAAACTATTACTTCTCTCTCTGTAGGCCTACCATGAGCTCTGTCTGGCTGTCTCTGGTTCTGGTTTTGAGTTTGTGTGAGTGTTGACTAATGAGCTCTGTCTGGCTCTGTGTCTGGTTCTGAGTCAGTGTGTGTGTTGACAAAATAAATCCTACGTCAAAATGTCACACACACAGTATAATGCACTGGTGAGCTCTCACACAGACTCAAAACCAGAGACAGAGCCAGACAGAGCTCATGGTAGGCCTACTGATGTAACTTATTTAATTTTAGTGTAAATGATTTGTATGTCGTCAGGGGCAACTGGTGATTACTCATGCCCTTACTAACGAGACGCTATAATGCCTGGGACAGGATTTTTAGATGGAATAGATTTGCCCAGCACCATCCTGACAGCTTAGGCGGCCTGATCCACAAGAAAGACATGGTCAATACGTGCGGAGCTGACTAAGCCGCAGATTTACTCACGATGTTTTCCTTCACCGTTTGAGAGCACTAACATTGTGTACATACATTTTTTGACAGAAAAACGCATTAGGCGACACGACTGGATTTTAACCAACAATAACAATTTGGTTTTATACGAAAAAAATATGAATAGTATTTTTTATTTATTTACAGAAACTAAAATAGATTTTTATTTTATTTCAACAAAATCAATGCAAGTGTGAACTGTGTTCGTTTATGTAGCCCTAAGTAATCAAACACTATTGCAATAAACAATATTGATGGAGTTACCAAAACTTAGAAGTATATTTTTTCCGTGTTGTTTGTAAAGTTACTGTTATTCTAAGCAACTCGTTATTTTTCCAGCCTGGCAGCTCTATACCTAAAGTGGCGTTATGTATAGTGAAAGTTGAAAACACGACATCTACGCCACAAAAATGGATAGTTAAGCCTCCAAGTACTCTAGATGGAATGTAAGTGTGAACTTTAATATTTTTTTATTATGCTAATTGTCGTATTTGCCGTATGCAATGCGTATGCGTATTGCATTTGGCTGGTCATATTTGCCGTATGCCAGATGAGCTGTGGGCAAAGATAGCCACCGATTGGCATCCTGACCCAGCGAGAAGGCGACGCGGCAGACCAAAACGGAGATGGCGAGACGAGCTTGATGGTTTCCTGACGGATTGGGCAGGCGTAGCCCAGGATCGCGATGTCTGGAAGGAATGGGGGGAGGCCTTTGCCCAGCAGTGGGACCCGGAGGGCACATAATAATAATAATAATGCTAATTGTCGAATAAGACACTAAAATTTGTTTTGTTTTAGGGAGTATTATCTCATATCAGCCCAATGGGTGGGCCAAGATAATTCTCATATAGGTTCAGTGTGGATGAATCGTGCGCAGAATCTGACTGTTTATAGTAGCTGTTATGCACCCGATTGGACATGTACCGAGGTAAATTTAAATTGATAATTACTGATTTAATTGACTACCTAAGCAATGACGCAGCCTTGTTAGAGTTTGGAGTTTTTTGGTCCCTTGGTGAGTTGTTGCAATGACGCAGCCTTGTTAGATTGGAGTTTTTTTTTTAAACAACTAGCTGATAGAACAAGCATATGGTCCATATGAAGTTAAGTGGTAACCATTGCCTATAACAAGCATTGCCTCGTAGGTCACGCACGTCAGGAGCGTGCCCTACGATGCACTGCCCTCCAAACCGAAACACAGCAATTCTGCTTCACGGCAGAAATAAAGATTTAAAGAAGATTTAAAAGATTTATTTGATAACAAACATCAATGATACAAAAGTGTTACAACATTAAACTAGCAGGTACATACTAAACATGATGGGTAGTACAATATTTAATGCGTAAGTACGCTAACTCCCACCCTAGGAGAACCTGTGTTGTGGGTAGTTAGCCTCTTTCGTCCAAATAATATCAATCGTATGAGGTACGTTACGTTCGCTAGTTAAGAGTGCAGCAGAAAATGACAAAAATATTGTGTGTGTTATTTTTACTATAGAAATTTAGGATGAGATTATTAAAGCATGCATTGTGACGAATATAAATAAGTATGTAAATAAATAATTGTTTCAGTTTATGTAAGATAATTGTGTTTAAATAGGTTTTGTATGTAGATAAGATATATTGTTTAAGTTGAATATGTTTTAGAGTTTGATATAATAAACTAGAGCTATGATAGTGGAGTTAAGACTAGCTCAGTTTCATGATAGTTTAAACTACTGAGCCAATCGGAAGTTATTCTTCTACACTTTTTCCTAGTAAGTGATTTTAAGTTAAGATTTTTATTTAATTTTGCATAAATGAACGGTCCAAGGTAGTAATGACATCGCTAATAGGCATGGTGTTAGTACTTCCCCTTCACAAAGAGCTCTACTACTACCAAAAGCTAACTTCGATAATATTCATATATTATGTATAATATTCTATTATATTAATATTCTTTCAGACGCACTCAGAAAAAGCGACTGATGAACCTTGGCTGGAAGTACATCAAAGGCCGGTGTACTCTGAAGATGGGAGTGCGTTCTTGCTTCTGGCCGCGGTCCAAGAGGGAGGTGGCCAATATTACACCCACATTAAACACGTGGATGTCAATCGGCAACGAATAGCGGTTCTATCTCATGGAAGGGTGGAAGTGACTGAAGTCCTTGCCTGGGACCAGGAAAACCATTTAGTTTATTATTTAGGTAAGTTATTTCCATAAATCAAGTTGCTTTGATTCTTACTAAATAAATATTAACCTGCTGCTTTACTTTTTATTTAAGGGTTAGACAAAGAAAAGTTGTACATACCTAAACTACATCCCGATATGGTGAAAGAAGCTAATCAAATTAAGTACCCAATTAGATTGATTGCAGTTGAGTGATTTTCTAAACATTGGACTGACTAACTCAATGTCTTCGTCATACTAAAATACGCTTTAAGTTTATGTTTATCATCGGGCTGCACGTTTGTGTGGTTATTTGTGGTTCTATACCAGTGTGGGATTGTTGTGGGGAATACATGTTTTTTTTAGATACTGCTCAAAGTTTGCTGACGTTTTTTTTATTTTGACAGGTAGTGCAGATAGACCGGGCCAGAGACACGTTTACGTGGTCCGAGACCCGAGCTACGGAGGTGGCAGTAACTCGGTTCGAGCGCGAGCAGAGAGGGAAGAGCCTCGTTGCCTTACTTGCGAGCTGGCGGTGTGGCCGGCTCGCTTGCACTATGCCAACTGCTCCTTCTGGAGGGCAAAGTTCTCTCCGGTGAAGCCCAGAGTTGGCATAACGCATTATGTTTTGGAATGTGGCGGCCCTGGACCTCCACTTGCCGGACTGCATGATGCCAGAACACATAAGCTAGAAAGAATTTTATATGACACGAGGCCTTATAGGTAAGGAGGAAACAATAATGATGAAAACATATTCCCTTGAAATTCTCGAATTATGTTGCTTTAGTCGTGTTGCTCTAATATTTGGAGTATACTGGTTTTAGATCAGTACGATTACGAGAGTTGGCGCTGCCCACCCGACGCTCGTTTGATGTCCAACTGGGCAGCGGATCCAGAGCTAGAGTCCAGCTACTCTTGCCTCCATCCTGGCGAGAAGAGTTGAGAGATGCTGCCTTTCCTGTGCTTGTTTACGTGTAAGTTTTTTGTATAAAATTAATTAACAGGCCTTTGCATCTATTGTAGATTACTTATATAGTGTCAGGGGCAACTGAATGGTGTTTTCTCATGCCCCTACTAACGGTTCGCTTTAGTGCCTGGGACAGGATTGTTGATGGAAAAGACTGGCCCAGCACCTATACCATCCTCTCGGCCAGCTAAGTCGGCCTAATCCTTAGGAAACACATGGTCAATATGTGCGGAGCTGACTAAGCCGCGAAAAGCTAACGCCAAAAAAGTCCAGAGGAATCAAGACATTGGAAACTGACGGGTTTTTTCACATTTCAGAGACGGCAGGCCCGGCAGTCAGCAAGTGACTGAGGAGTACCTCGTTGACTGGGGATCATACATGTCGTCCCGAAATGACGTCGTCTACGTAAAGCTGGATGTAGCTGGTTCCCGCGGCCTACCTCGAGCATTGCTGCGAGGAAAGCTTGGAGGGGTCGAGGTGGCTGACCAGCTGGCTGTTATCAAGTAATCCAAGATTTTATTGATAGGTTTTATGCATACAAAATTCCGAAGAAAAACTCAAACCTGAAACTGAAGCACTATAAAATAAGAACTAACTAAAAGAAAAAAGTAAACGTCCATGACATGACTTCGACAAAAAGTTGGATTCTTACTTGTTGCACTTTTTATTACAGCGGCAGCTGTTTTGAACTCAGTGTTTTCTGTTCATAAAACCTAACGCTGTTTGTTGTTACAATATTCTGAAGATTTTTTTTTGTACTTTAGTAACTCGGTATGTTTTCCCCATTTCAGATATTTATTAGAAACATTTAAGTTCTTGGACGTGACCCGTGTGGCGGTTTGGGGCTGGGGCTATGGTGGCTACGTCACCGCTATGCTGCTGGGTTCACAACAATCCACGCTCAAGTGTGGGATTGCGGTATCGCCTATCACAGATTGGCTTTATTACAGTAAGTAGTGATAAGGTGAAAACTAACAGTTGAATAAAGTTAGAAGTCTATTTATCTTTTTAACGCTGAAAACAATCACCCCCGGCGAATGTGTCTCGTTGCCCGGTCGCAATAGTGATGCCCTATTCCCAAAAGCGGCTAACAAGCCGTACAAGTTGTTATTATCCAAACACATTTTTATGTGACATACTAGGAGGTAAGCGAAACAAGTAGGTATGTGGAAAACAGCGCGCTTCAAGTGCTCTAAGCTCGGATACGATTGTCATCCTCAGTGGCTCTTTGACCAATGGTGGTACACTGGTCATTTTATTGCATCTAAAAGGCGATACTACGACAACCGGGTGATTTACACCTGCAAGGCAAGGGAATATTTGAAGGTTTTCGTCAAAGGTTCACATCACTTCATCCAAATTTCCCCCTGGTCACCGTATACATTCCAAATAGTCGAGTCGAGTATGGACACGAGTCGAGAAGGCAGTTTGTGCATTCCTGAATGTATGATTCCAGACGCAGCATTCACGGAGCGAACCCTCGGCCAGCCGTCAGTGAACTACAAGGGCTACGTGGAGGCGGACGCGTCACAGCGAGCGCATCATGTGCCGGCGCATGCGCTGTACCTCGTGCATGGCATGGCCGACATGAGCGCGCCCTACCCGCATACGCTGCAGCTAGCGAGGGCGCTCACTGACGCTGGCGTCTTGTTCAGATATCAGGTGATTGTCTTCAGACTAATTCTAATTGAGTTGGGGGAAAGATCTACTGACGTCCCGCGATAGGGTGTATTGTGCACTGTCCTTCTGCTAACCTCACCCCAGGAGTTGGGCTGGCCAATTCCTTAAAATAGCGGAGTAGGACCGAACGACCGGTAGAAAATGTGAGCCTCGTCCAGATAACATGGGATTGAGGTGCGAAAGCTCTGTTAGGTGGGAGGACCACAGTGTCCGTTCTATGTGTAATTTTTTAACATAAATAGCTAAACATTTGACTGTCATCACACCTGATGGAAAAAGAGGATGCAGTCTAAGATGGAGCGACTTAGCCATAGTCCACCTGTTCGCTCTTTTCTTAAAAAATCATAAATTAAAACGTTCCGGGAACACTGAAGAGAGTTCCACTCCTTGGCAGTACTATAAAAGTGGAATAAAAGCACTTTGTACGAGAATTTGGAATATTTGCCATGAAGGAGTGGCACTTTTCCATGCGTCTAGATGTCTGGATTAATGTTTTGTACTGGTAGCTGTACAATTACTGAACTTAAACTTTGGCTAAATCTTCCGAATCAGTTTTATTGCCACTATTTGCTAATTTATTCCATTCAATGGACGTTTCTTACAGTTTAATCTTTCTTTTCAGGCATATGCTGATGAAGGTCACAATTTGAAAGGCGTGATCGAACACGTGTACCGCTCTATGGAGGATTACCTGCGTGTATGCCTCTCACTAGACCCTGAAGACACGAAACTGCCTCCACCGGATAGATAAGAGTAGGATATGTAATACTGTAGGAGCCATTTTTAACAAAAATTCTGTAGATTTACTGAGATCATGAGCACGGAAATCAAACTGAGACCGGTCTTAATGCATTCAAACTTAGAACTTTATTTTAGAACACTCCTTTTGTGAAATTGTGAGCTAACTAGTACTGATGATCAAAGTTCCATATTCTCCCAATTATTCTTATGTTATGCGCTCATTTTCAATACCATTAAAATAATAATAACTTTGTATATATTGTAAAATTATATAGTGCTTTAATAACATGTGTTCCCCAACTTTGGATTTTTACAACCTAGGCCTAGGTCGAGCCTCAAGCACTCTCAAGGGTAGATTTTTTAACAGATTTTCATTGACAAATTTCAAAAATCTATGAAGCTCGACTCAGACTCAAGCACTGTTTCTGAAAACGGGCCCACATATTGCAAAAATATTTTCACCAGGATTTTTAACATTTAAAATCATCCATCCAATTGATAATGTTTTGGAATTACCTATGCACAAAGATATTTTATACATACTCAATTGTTTGTACTCTGTTATAATAAAATAATCTCATGGCGCCCATTATGGTGAGAAGACCATCAATACGTAGATATGAGATCCAGTTTAATGTTAAGCTAGTGAATAAAATTAAATGTTTGAGGTGTCGCATGATTCTGTAAGTAGAAATGGTAAGGTTGTTTTGTATTGAAAACGAAAGGCTACATAATATTAAGATTAAACTTCAAAATATTGATATCCTCATAATGTCCATAAGTCTTCGCTTTAGCACCTTAAACTATCCAGCTGGTAAATTACCTTTTAGCTACGATATAAATTCAATTAAATCTTATAAAACTATTGTAGATAATGTTTCATATTGTCTTGATAAAAAAAACATAGATAATTACTTATCTCTCGGAAAATTGGGACTTAGACTTTCGAGCTTGTTCACCTTGGCTTTACAATTTTCTAATGCTATTACCCTGTCAATCATTTTTATCCTAACTCATTAATTATAACGAAGAAATTTTAATGTTACATATATTGAAATTATCTTTATGCAACAGTATCTTGGAAATTCTTTTCGAGATTCTTGAGCAAGAGCAAAATTTCTCAAGACCTTTTACCGAATCAGTCAAGGTTCTTCAATAAAAATTCAAAGCAGGTATAATGAAGTTGTGCTAACCATGTAATTATAAAATAAGTAGTAAAAGTATTGATAAAATTGAGTGTGTAACCTTTTCTATAGATTAATATATATTTTGACAGTTTCTAGTAATTTACTAGGCGTAGTAAATATTGCACTAGATCTTACAAGCTAGAACACGATTTTAAATTAAAACTTCAACGGAAATATATGGTATATCTGTATGCAATGCACCTATAGTATAGCTCAGTAAAACACGCAATCTACTAACATTTCTCTGTTCTTACAGGACTAAATAAGACATTTTATTATGAGGAGCTTATCATTTTAGGACTTGAAAATACATGTTTTGAAGATTACCTTTCATAAGTTTGCTATAAAAACAAAATAATATAAACATAACATCATTAACCTCAAATAAAATGTAAAACGTGTAAATGAATTAGAAGTATTGAGTGAAATAGCATTATTTGTAATATTTAGAAATGAAGTGACCTTGATCATCTCTTGACCTGTTTACCTACTGTTTATCTACCTTAGCTGCTTGGGACTATTACTATAGATAGTAACATCAATTCTAGTGCAAACGTTATGTTTTAAAGATATCTTTTCAACAAATTCGGGTATAATGCTATGGCAATTCGTAGCAAAAGCGTCACGAAAATAAACAAAATCTGCAAACAAAATGTTCAAGTCAGTCAAATCAGTTTGAGCAAAACCTTTAGGTTTTGCAATTTTTGTGAATAAGTATTACTTAAGGTACCCTATTTTATTTGAAACAAACGAACGCAATACGTATGGCAATGCAATTTAGTGAATATAATGAGTCATTTATGTTCATGAATAAAGTACATTCAATTCAAGTTAAAGTAAACTCGTAGACAGAAAATAAAAAAATAAGAATTTCCTAGTGCGAGGGTAAGGAGAATACAAGGATGTTACTGTTATTCAATTAGGAAAAATAAATAAACTAGCAGATTCATCCTTCTTAATATCATTGTAAAGATTGACTTAGTTGAAATAACTTTTACGAATATTATGATTGTACAAAGTAAAATACGAATTGAGCTAAACGATTTGCCTTCCCGATAGATATTTCGTTAGTCTAGCGGTAATGTTCTTCACTAATGTAATTTAATATCACTATTTGAGTAAATAGTTGTAGATTGAAAATATTTATAGAATAATAAGTACGTACAATATCATCATAATAATGCTGAAGTTGGAAAGAAAAAGCCGCTACGCGGAACGCTAGTTGATATTATACGGATTATACCATTGTTGTTAATTTCAAAGTAATATAAATATTTAGGTAAATTCATTGTTGTTGTATAGATTGTAACGTTCGCCGATATTTGTAAGTGTTATCGGATACCTGCATAGACGCATATCGTACATTCCATGTTTGTGAAGACTGCCAATTTGGTCTAAATTTTACAATCATTGTAATAATTAAATACCTACGATACGTCGATGAGATTAATTTCAATTGCCGTTATGGTCTTATAAGGATGCTGTGATTCTTCTATTGCGTAATTTTAATGATAATAAATAAATTAAATAATAATTAATGATAATGACTTCATCTGACGTTACGTAGGGCCTAGTGAAATCGAATTCGTTATAATTATTATTAAAATTAAGGTTCTAGATAATTTATGATTCTTCCATTGATTGTAAAAAGAAACAGTAAAGCTTCGTTCCCGAAACGTTTTATGAAACAAACAGACAATATAGGACGGGCTACGTATACCCACACTCAACTGAGATTTTACCTATAGTTAGAATAAAATACGAGAGAGTTCGGAAACCGGGTGCTTTAAATTGTAGGTACATCATGTTTGTGTACGTATTGAGTTCATTAGCGATTGTTCTCTAGTTATACAACACGTTGTGACTTACTAGTGAACGATAGTGCTCTTGCTCTCGGCATGCAAGAGAAACATGTCGAGAGCGATGTGCGATACAAACGCTAGTTCGTATTATGTAAGAATAATTTCAAACAAGAAAAATATCTACTAAGTTGTGATTCTTGCACCTAGAGAAAGCGTTGATTTATTTAAATCGTCGACTTCGTCCGACATTAAATTTTTCAATTCAATAGTCCATTCTGTATATCAAAAACCTCGTATAGCTCCACTAGATAACCTGTGCCATATTTTTTTTATGATTGAGACTGGATTAAAACAGTTTTCCATTGTTCGAATGATGCCTGTTGCATCATTCCGACCTAGATCAATTATAACTTTGAATGCGCTGAATCGTAAATTAATTCCCCATACAAAGTCAATTTCAATATGTTCTGGTTGGTTTCATTTCTTACAGAAATACGCGTAATTTGAATCCTAGACAGCAGAATAACGTTACCCATTTGTTATATTTCATGCTATCCCTACATGCAAGAATTTATAATATAACCTGTTGATAACACCAATTAAATTCATAGATTGTATTTGTAATTTTAATTAAATAAATAATATACATACCGGGTTGTTATTAAATATTAGCACGAGGATGTTCTAGGAAATGGTTTGCACTTTGCTTCTCTCCTAACTTTTACTCGTTTTTAAATTATCCTCTAGTCCTTAGTCTTCCATTATTACAGCTTCCATGCTCTGATATTCTCTTGAAGCAGGTAAAAAAGGAATATAAGAACTATGTGATGACTATGTCAATTATTTCATATTTCCGACTCTTGAACAGCATTGTTTTGTTCTTACTTATACTTCGATAAAAGAGTCTAGTGTAGATTGTGGTCCTAGTTTGTTTAGATTCTATGGATGTGGTATTATAAAATGTAAATGTAATGCTGTGTTCTTAGGATCCCTGCAAATTAAGCTATACTGCACTCGACATGCATAAACTAAAGGTAGATCGTGATCTACCTATCATATGCCTCAATCTTTAACATTAACTTTTCTAAATTGAAACGACTGATTTTAACCAAATTGCTGTAATTGGCAGAGGCCTTTAAAGTGATCAAAAATGACTTTTATCAATTTACTCATTTTACTAATGCTATGTCGAGTGCAGTTGGAATGCAGTGTAGTGTCTGCCTTCGTAACTCTAGCTAGTGTTGCGGTTTGCCCTTAGCGGTAGAGTGGTATGAATGTGCTTCTGAATACTTCTTCAATACCATGATGCCGATAAACAAAGTGCCTCACACGTCCAGATTAGTCAAAATAGCACCATCGTAAGTAGGTATTACTATTTGATCACGATTCATAACGTTGGACAAGTATTCAGCAGCGTATCGTTTGATGGTCCTAGAGAAATTCAAAACTCTATGTTATTGTTATTCAGTGTTAAATCTTGTCGTCTCGTTTAAGATTATTACAGTGTTGTATAGATTGGTACGTTTCATTTGTAAATTCTTATATTATTCTGTTGATATTGTAAAGTTTCTTTAAATAAATAAAATTTTGAAATTTACATTATCGTTCATCGGGCAGTTTTATTGAACCTATTTGTTTGGTTGATTTAAATGAATGTGACTAGGTCCTCCTCTGTACTTTTGGGTCCACATCTCAGCGCTTCTAAAGAACCTTTCCAGATGTTCGTCTTTTATAGCGTTATCGGCTGGGGAGGCAGCTGCGTTGCATGTTGTGCTACTGAAAGCTCCATCAGAATTGCAGTTGGAGTTTGATAAGTTTCGCACAAGCTCGTAATGGGAAAAGTTCATGGACATCAAGGAAGCGTTATCTATTGCATGGCTGAAGTTAGATGGACAGACATCCATAAACATGTTCACTGGTCCACGTCTGACTGGACTGACTGGAGTGCTCGAAGTGGTGATACACTCTCCATTCACTAACTTGCTCTTCTTCAGTCTTCCCAAAGCGAGGTCCAGAGATCTAACCGCTTCGTTCACGTTGAAAGACTTCCGCTTGCTTGGTTCGCTCTTCAGTTTGACGGGAGTACCGCTGTTCACAGACTTGGCCCTGTTCATTTTCTTATCAGATTCATCAGCGTCCATATCTAATACTTCAATTTACATTGCAATGAAATTTAAAATTAAAACATTATAATTTTCTGATTTTGGTCAATAGATGTAAATGACACTGACATTTTAAAATTTCAAAAATGTTGCCGTTTTTAAGTTCTTACTTCTATTACCAACCACGCCATCTATCGTGTTAACTTATAACTAAGTACTCTGTAGGACATCCCAATACCAAACCACACCACCCCTATTTGAACGGGATCGGAATGAATAATAAAGGTTCGGCGAGAAGCAGCTTCAAAAATGAACCGCTAGATGGCGGGACCAGTATAATTTTAGGAAACTACATTGCTACCAACTATGAACAAAATAGTTTTTTTATAGGTTTATTTTTATTTAACTCTACTACCACTTTCATTTCATTTGTTAAATGAGTTAACCCAAAAATTGACATAAATACTTCTTTTCTCTAAAAATACAAATTATATTCCCAAGTATTCAGCGCGTATTATTTTAGCGGGTAGGTACGCATCACACAGAGCCGCCGTAGTGGGCGCCAGAGCTTCTATCTCAGCCTTCATCCCACTCGCCAACATCGCGTTTAGCTCATCTTTAATGCCAGCGCCTGAAAGAAATAATAACATATCCTTCTCATCAAGGCACTGGCTCTTTCTAAACCAGTGTGGTGAAAGGATTTTAATGCCGACTCAGAAGCTCCTTTTGTGCACTCGACACATGGTTTTTGACCTTTTTAGGTTCTAGGATGTGCCGTTGCCACCAAAATGTCCTAACAATATTTCAACGTAGAATTTATTTAGTTAACACTCACAGGGATTCAAAACCAGAGCGAGACAGAGCCAGACAGAGCTTGTGATAGGCCTACAGGTCACCAGTTTTTTAAACCAATGTGGTGAAAGAATTTGAAGCGTGCCTCAAAGAGTTTCGTGCACCTTAGACCCTTCTTAAACCTTAGATAAAAATGGTTAAATGATGCCTTACCAACAGCATTGACCAAATAGGGTCGTTTCAACAAAGAGTTTAGTTTCCTCTTGTCCAAATCACTGAGAGGCAGACGCGCTTCGTTCGACGCAAGAGTCATGACGTCATTATGACGAGCACCGAGCAGAAGTAGGGAACTGCAGGCAAGGGATGATGATAAGTGGGATTGAGCCTATAACACAAAAAATGGAACTAATATTATAATCAGGAATGAGGATATCCGTAGAAGAACCAAGGTCACCGACATAGATCGTAGAGTTAGTAAGTTGAAGTGGCAATGGGCAGGCCACATAGCTCGAAGAACCGACAACCGTTGGGGAATAAAGGTTCTCGAATGGCGACCACGAGCCGGAAGACGAAGCGTAGGGCACCCACCCACCAGATGGACCGACGACATTGTTAAGATCGCGGGAAGTCGATGGATGGAAAGAGCTCAGAATCGTTCTTCCTGGAAATGTGTAGGGGAGCTGTGGACTTCTTCAGGCTGATAATGATGATGATGATGATGAATATTATAAAAACATTTAAACAAAATATAGTAGTAGTAGAACTCTTTGTGCAGGGCTCGTCCGGGGTACTACCACCATGCCTATTTCTGCCATGAAGCAGCATTGCTGTTTCTATTTGAAGGTTTCAGGAATGCATCGTAGGGCACATTTCTGACGTGAGTGACCTACGAGGCAAAGCTTTGTTACAGACGATGAATACCACTTAACATCAGGTGGGCCATATGCTTGTTCCATAAGCTGTATAAACCACATATGTATAAACCATCGCCTATAACAAAGCCATGCCTCGTAGGTCACGCACGTCAATAACGTGCCCTACGATGCGCTGCCCTGCGTCCATCAACTTGAGGCAAATGTTCAGCCTCACGTGCTATTAATTTCTCCGGCACCCACACCCTTCAAACTGAAACACAGCAATGCGGCTTCACGGCAGAAATAGGCATGGTGGTAGTACTTCCCCGGACGAGCCCTTCACAAAGAGCTCTACTTCTACTAAAAATATGAATCAGCAAGAATATTTCAATAGTTTCATAGTTTCATAGGATGTTTGCGGAGGCGCGCACAGATGATTTCTATGCTATAATACGCCAAAGAACCGCATCCCTGATGAGCCGCTTACGGGGAGGCACCAACAGTCTGCTGAAAGTTGTTGCCGAGGACATGTACTCATCTTTTAAGAGACACTGGTTGGCGGTGCTTGGGCCGATCTCTCGCTGGTGTCTAAGTAATTCTGTGTGTGTATATATCTATTTGTTTATTACTAACATAGTTTCTGAGTTATTTTATCGTTACTAACCCCTATGGATCAAGGTCTGAAATAAAAAGTTTTTATTTTATTTTATTTTTATTTTTTATTTATTTATAGTTAGTTGTGTCACTCACCAGCGATCCATATTTATACGTGAGGAATATTTCAAAGCCATGAGGATCAGCGTCCACGAGTGCCAAAGCACGCAGTTTCACCTCGTTGCAAAGTCGACACAAAAGCTGTCTGGTGCAAACGTCAGGGTAGCCTTTTCCCTGTAAGAGAAATGTCGGGGCGTGCTTTGTAGATAGCTACTACAAACTTATTCACGTACCTACTAAGCTTGGTCGCGTGGAACTGGTATCTAACTTACTTCTATTCAATTTCAATTCTTTATTTCAATGTAGGTATTCTATATTTTCAATGCCTCAAGTGGCGCAATTATAATTAATTCAATTAATTTAACTTGAGGATAACGCAGTGGGCTGCAATATTATTAGTCAAGTAGGTAGGTAGAATAATACCTACTCCTAAGCTAATTTAGTTTATTTTTATTTTGTAGCTGTTTGTTGTCCCTGAATAAATAAAATAAAATAAAATAAATAAAACTCTTTTTAGGATTTCATAGTCGAATGAAAAAAAATTAACCCTTATGGAATCGTCATGTCTGTCTGTCGGTCCGTCCGTATGTCACAGCCACTTTTTTCCGAAATTATAAGAACTATACTTACTGGATTCTCTCATTTTGGGAAGTCACATAGCTTTTTCATTTGAATTGTTTGCTGGTGTTATTTTGAGTTATGCTGTGTAATTTCGATGGTATTTTAACCAGCATTACTTGAGGTCTAAGCTCAAGTGATAGCAGTTGGAATAAAAGTGTGTATTCTGATGTGATCAAAAATGTTTCTAATGGTTTTGAAAAAAACGGCCACCATTTCAGAGCCAGTTAGGCCCGACTTGTTTATTGACTGACTTAACTTGACTAAAAACTATTTTATTTATGTAATATATCCTCACTCGACACTGGCAAAATTGATCCAAAATGGACAAATCCCATTAATTAAGAAGAAGAAGAACTATACTGTTGAAACTTGGTAAGTAGATATAAAAAAAATATATGATGTACATTACACAAATTACCGTGATAATGATGACTGGTGCAAGTCTAACCAATGCTCCTTCATCGAGCAATTTCTGAAAGATGGCGTCTTTTTCCACCACTAAAATAAATTTTGCATTTGTCTTGAACTCGTTGATTCCGTTTATATCTTGAGGTATCAATACTCCTGAAAAACGAAGCGAAGTTACCTATGCAAGTTCGAAAAGAGAGCAGAAGGGCAAGTCCCAGTGTATTTACAACATTTTGTCTACCAAATGTTGTTTTCGTGTGAACACCTGTCTCTCTCTTTTGTATGGGAAATTGATGAGCAACTTGTTTCGATCTTTTCTACGTGACATATTTTTGCTGTCACATCTTTTCTCCATACAATAGAGAGAGATAAATAGGCGAAACGAAAACAACATTTCGTAGGAAATGTTGTAAATGAAGTGGGACTTGCTCTTCAGTTATAAGTTTGAAGCCTATGTGACTATGATATATCTGTTTGTTAGTTTGTTTGATTGTCTGCCTTTGGCTTCGTAGTTCCGAGCTGATGCTCTGATGTCAATTCTGATAGCCGTGCTTGGTAGAAATAAAATCCTTGGTAGAAATCCATGCAGTCGTATCTATTATTTCTAGTTTCTAGTTTTTTAAAGTATTCAATTTTATTATTTCTAATCTTTCACTTTGGTGTACAATTCTATCTATTTTCTATTTTCTGTGGTCTGGTGGTATCACACCCAGGTCGGGAGAGAAACAATTCCTATCCTAAAGTCAATATTATCTAGCTTCAACTTTAGAAATATAACTAACCTCCTGTAGTCATACAATCGGTAATACTTCCATCTCTATGGCGCATCGTCAAAGGGCCAGCTATCAGTCCTTTAGCGGTCGCCACAATACCCAGACTCCAAGGCGGAGTCTCTAACAGACAGCACACGTCTCTTACTGCTACGTCTAGGTTGCTTTGGCTACGGAGTCGTATCACATTTTGGTAAAACAATTCTCTGTAAAAACAAAAGAGAGTTGTCATTTTATTTTTCAATGATCTGCTGGCCTCTCAGCTCAGTTGGTATTAGCTCTGCCTTCCGAGCCGTAGGTCGTGGGTTCGATCCTCACCGAGAACAAATATTTGTGTGGTGAACGCAGATGTTTGTTCTTTGTCTGGGTGTCTTACTGTATTCTAAGTATGTTTTTACAAATAAAATGTATTTAAGTATTATATCAGCTATCTGGTTCCCATAATACAAGCTCTACTTAGTTTGGGGCTAGATAGTGTTGTGTGGGTTGTCTATAATATTTATGATCGCTTCGTATTCATAATTTTAAAGCTCTTTGAGACATTATGAGTGAAAGAATTGAGTGGCCAAATGTGTTTGATTTGAACTTAAAATGGAAAACAGCAAAAATCTAAAGATGGATTTTATGGACGCAAAATGTATCGCAAGGCATTTTCCATGACATGACATGCGTGACCGGTTATGTTACCACTTAGCATCAGGTGGCACATGCTTATTCTGTCAACTAGTTGTATGAACAAAAACCATTTAAAACAGAACAAGAACAAATCATTGATGTTACGAGGCCATATTATAAAAAGCTAATCATCTGTCTTTCATTTACCGTAGACCGAAAAGTCCCGTTAACAAGGCGCTACCTTTTGGTAATGGCTTATAGATTACAGTGTGTTTGTACCTTCTAGTGACAGTCAAGTTCTTGGAAAGTAGCTCGTGTACTTTTGTTAAAACAAAAACAATAGTATTGAATCTTGTTTTATCTTCGCTATTGGAGTAGGCTATGGTTGTCTTTTTTGCATCTTCAAAGGACTTAAGCGTCACCCTATAAACACAATAACATAATACTTATTTTATCTGTCTCATGAGTTTTCCCTTTAGCCACTTTATGTAGGGTCGGCACAACATTTCTTTCTCCTCCATTCCCCTCTGTCAGCCGTCATCTCATTCACTTCTCTCTTATCCATGTCATCTTTCACACAGTTCATCCATGTTACACATATCCAGCCACATCCTTACTCATCACTCTCCTAGTCACATGGGTTTTCCCTTTAGTAATTTCAATAATTACCTACCTATCCAAATCGTAAATGCAGTTACTCCATAATCTCTGGTTTCGTATAACCATTTTAGGTGTGTCTCCACTTGCTGCACTTTTGTTTATATCTCCGAGAATGCCTTCCACTTTTTTTATCAACAGCTTTCTTGCATCGTTTGCTTCCTTAACAAGTATTTCTGCAGGTTTTTCTGTAACTATTAAATATATTTAAAATAATCACAATTAATATTTTGTATTACAAGTAATTTATTATGAGTCTACCTTTAGGTTTTGCAGTTTCTTTCAACATGTTTTGAACTTCAGCGAAATCTAATTTACGCTGAGGCAACAGCATTTTTCCATCTACCTCATTCAGTATAGTCGCTTGTTGTCTCCAGAGCTTATCAATCGCAGCTACCAGCTTTGGGTCCTGCTTGAATGCCGACGTTGGATTCAAACCCAAAGCTTTTGTTAGTTTCGACAGATCCGTATTCATTAACTCCATCCTGCAAAAAACATCTCAAGAAGCATTCATAACAGCAATAATTGACAAACAAACCCGGTTGATCTCTATTTAAAATAAACCATCGGTAAAAGTGATGATGATCCCAACCTACCTAGTGGCGAGATGTTTATCAACCGCAAACAATAACAGCTTCACAACACGGAGCTCGTAAAAGGGCCACGAGACAATAGGACAGATCCTCGAGTGTTTTTATGGCGAAGTCGAGCGAACAAGCAAACGGGACGAAATCATCGTCGGTGGCGCATCCGACTTGCGCTCACTGAAAAAATGACACAATAGATTTAATCGAGATATAGTCGAGGCAGGCGTCTCGAGGAGCAGATGACACGGCGTGACGACCTCACAAAGGGCGTGAAATGACGTCATAATGGCCTCGAATTATCGCTCCCTCTGTCTCAGGGCAAATATTTAACGTCAGCCCCGTTTTTGTCCTTCTTCTGAGGCAGGAGACCATAAATAACAGGGTTACGGAGCAAATGATGTGTACCGTTACCGCAACACTTTGTTATTTGTGACATATTGCAACGAACTGATGTTTATGTCTTATTATAGGCGCTCAGGAGAGTTATGGGCGCTCAGGTTTGCTTCGGAGTTCTTGGTAAACCACCACTAACTGATTTGTGAAAAACAGTTTAAGAAGCAATACATTTTTTTCTAAAATTCATCAAAATTGTTTACTGATTTCTGAATTTTGTATTTATTTTTACCACCACTATGGTTGGTGGCACTGGAACCTTTACCGAATCATGGTAAAAAAATATATTTAGGCACTGTAAAAACTGAGCTAATAACAGCACTTGAGGTGTGAGAAAGTAACCACGGCACAGAGTTCCCAGTGCCTAGGGCCGCGGCTCCCCAAGGCGCGCCGATAGCATCAGCGGGTGACAGCCCGCACAAATACCATACAAATTGCTCGATGGCTCCTCCAAATTGATTGTTGCAATTATTCGGCGAACCCTTTCGCGAGTCGCGACCGCGGGGAGGTGAGAAACCACTTATCTATTCCCTCGATCGCTCGACCCAACTCTTTGATGACGGTGTGAAGCAACAATCCCTAAGATCGGCAGTGGAGGTCGCCACGGGACTGCACCCGGTTGTTCGCCATTATTTTTTGACACGATCTTAGATTCAAAACAGATTGATAAGGCCTTTGTAATCTACGATTCATAGAAAGTCTTTAACGACTTTCTGTTTGATGAAGTTGTCAAGGGTTGAGAAATCAGATAGTCAGCAATTTATGACAAAATGGTGGCATATTCAATTTTTACAGGTGACAAACTCCAACATTTCATCAACAAACTTATTATATAGTCAAGCTTGTGTTTAAAGTTAGTTTTTTTTCTATTTGAACGATGGTTTTAGATGCTACTGAATCTGAAAAACAATATTCGTTATCGTCATCCGCAAAAGCTCTTCACATTTTATCAACAGCTTCCCACAAAACCGTCCTCTAGAGTGGTCAGCGAGGCGTCACTAAACGCAACAGTTATGAAAATAGGAAACAGTGTTGTTGTATTGTGCAGTGGCGGCTCGAGCCACGGGGAGTCAGCCCACAATGGACCACCATTGCGCTATCTCGATGGACGATACGTGAACGCCTAATTGACTGCTCAAACGTCATTTTAATACAACGTTATTGAATACCGAATCCGCCATTAAAATGTTGAGTGCTTCTGCTGAAATCAGAGATTTAATCTGTAAACGTTTAGGCTGAATAAGCTTCCGTAGCAACACCTAGTTTTGCGTTTTAAATATTGTGTAACTATTTCTGGCATCCGATTTGAACCTTGCATAGTACACGCCATTTTAAGTATTTTAAAGCCAAGTTAATATTTGATAAGTAATTAATTATGCACAACAGAGGCAGTCAAATTTATTTCTCCTATTTAGTTTTTCATAGCTCTCAGCTCATCAGGTTTACTCTGATTCCCCTTGAGCCTATTATCACATCGCAAAAACAAAAAACCATTACACTTAAGATCACCCATATAATATTGGAACCCACATTCCCACAAGCAGTCTCGACAAAATCGCTACAGTTTCTCACATTAGAGTGGCTACTTAGCATTGTCCGCTAAACAATGCTAACAATTGCTACTAAGTTATCGGAATACGTCTACGCGACGATTGTGCCTGAAGAGCTAACTTACTAGGGGTCTATTATAATGATTATTTAATTGTAAGCGATCGGCATTTTATCAAAATGTAATATATGGAAACTACCATTGCATGAGAATGGGAGTTGAAGCAAAAATTTTTATTAACGCGAGTGCTTTATCATGTCTCCAGCTTCCTCATACGGAAATTGCGAATTCCAAAAACGCCAATTTTAAAGCATAATTAGAGCAATCATAGATTTGAATGAAAATTTAGCAGCAAAAAAAACAACGTCTCTATGAGACTTTAAAGATGTAGTAAGATTTTCACAGCCTCCTCATTCATTGTGGGCAAACGACTAGCGATAGAGCTATATAGTATAAGCAAGATTACCAAATATCGAGCAGAGAATAATTTAAATACGAGCTAAAAAACTTCCACGTTCAATCAATACGTTTAGTGTTTATTATAAGCTTTATAAAAACTAACGAATAGCATTATGACATGGAGTGACGATATCCCGCTGCGCACAATATTGTATCTGTTCCTTTCTCACCCCACTTCACCCCGTGCATTTGCATACACAATGCTACTGTCACATATTAAACGTTGTAATTATACAATGCAGCAGATTTATTGCCAAAAACAAAAGCTCTCGAGTGCATTCAACCCTTTTGTTTAGAGAAACTGAACGGGCAACCAAACGCATTGCTCATTTAGAGGGTAATTAATAGAAAAGTTCTCATAATCCTAAGCAATTAAAATTGTTTTTGTGAGGAGTTAAAATATGCGTTTTGACCTTCACTTTGATACACTGGATTAATATTTTAACTATGATTTATGAGAATAAAAAATACAAAAATTGTACCGAGATTGAGAGATTGTAATATAGAGTTGGTACAATTTTTGTTTATCTTATAACTCTTTTATATATTTCAATGCTGGGCAAAGGCCTCCCCCAAAGACTTCCAGTTTCCTCTATTCTGAGCCTCCTCGCACCATTGCTTATGGAAGGCGTCCAAGTCGTCCCGCCAACGCTATATTATATATGTAAATAATATTAGTTTTGCTTTAATTTATAAAACAACCAATACCTTAACAATAACTTAGTAAAGTTAACATCGTTGTGGGTGCAAAAAATTAATGTAAGAAATATGTTTTTGATCAGTTATCGAGCCATCAGAGCAATTATAACCAGGAAAACAGGAATAAAAATATCAGTGACTCTGTCACAGACCATCGGCTCCTAACAGCTGATTTCTAGCAGTAAGTAAGGTAAAGGATGCGGGCCACCTGGGGCCGAGCGTCTTTCAAATGTAATAAGGAGATTAACTAAGTAAACATTCTACTCACTTAATGCACATTTTATATTTAATTTTGTGGACACTCTTGAATTAGTATCTACATAAATACTATGCAAAATTGCCTAGTAAAAATAAAATGTATTACAGAATATCAGGATGTTATGTTGTTAGAAACACTGCATGGAGTATTGAGAGTATCAAATGTTTGGCTCGTTTTTTATGTATTTGCATTTAGCAGTCAACGTGATAAAATATTTTTGTTACTTGATTTTTTGTTACATATAGGTACTATACCTACCTAATAGTTATTTATTTATTTAAACAAAATGCTGTTTGGGCTTACAGCTCGTGCCAAAGCGCCCAAATGCTAAGAATATCTCATCAGACATAATTATACTTAGCTTAAATTAAAATTAAGAATATAAAAATTATAGATGTGAATACTATAAAAATTACAGTCAATAGTCAGTTGCCTATATCTTTCTCAATGACGTCACTGCTGCTCTATCCAAAGAAAACTTTTCAAAAAATCGTACTCAGGACCCTATAATCTCACTGCCTAAAACAATAAAACACAAATATGAAATATCTATAAGTATAAACCATGCTTGCGGTGTTACTTATATCACGCGTCTTTTATGTGCCCCTATTTTTGCCGAATCTGTATTCAGTGTGTCTTAGTAGATGTAGTTACTTGTTCTGTTACTTACGACCCGTTTTGGTCATCGATACCATTTATTTTTCTAATGTCATTAGAGATTCTGCACAAGCATTATGTAGGCAGGTGGCGCAGCAGGTGCGTTCACACGCAACGAATTAAATCTAGACATTTCTACTAATTTATCCTCAGTAGTATTTATAGCAATGCACCTTCTTAGATTACTATGTAAAAATAAACAGCAAAAGCAACTGTGGTAATTGGAAGTTTAAAACGCTTACCTGATCCGTAATGCTAATCCTGTTTGAGGATTATCTACAACAGCCCGAGTAAGAATTGGAACAAACGCAATAACAACTTTACTTATTCAATCTCAAGAATTAAAAATTAAATTCTCGAATATGTTAATAATTTAGTTTGGTAGCTAGCAAAATCTTTACTCGCGTATTTAGTGGTGCAATGAAATTAAAAAATAGAGTAAGTTCGAAACGGTTTGAATATAGAACACGTCGTCAATTTCAATTAAAATCGAAAAAGTTTGAATACCATGTAATAGAAAATCTAAAAAGGTTAGTATACTTAGTTCTAAGTATCTAAGATATCAATGAAAAAAAAAACAAATACGATTAAAAGAGTTCGGTTAGTTTTTTAAAGTCTAAAAAGGTTTGTGTATATTATGAAAATCGAACATAAAATCTACCAATACCTTTGACAGGTAAAAACTATGTTCGACGACCGGTGATACTTCCATGGATGCTCACTGCTTCCTGATTCCTACAGCCGCGACTAATGCCTGCACGTGCGGCATTAGTTGCTGCGCGTCAGATTGTTATCTATCTGGACAGCTGGCTTCGTCACGCGCTGCACAGGTAGTATGGTGGTCCTCAAACTGACGAAAAACTTATTTTTTTTCAAAAACAATAAATCACTAGCTTAAATATACTAGATATTTATCGAAGTATAGTTTTTTAGGGTTACAAATAAACTGGCATTAAAAAATGAAAAATTAACTAAATGACATTAGAAAATGAACTAGGTAAGTTAATCTCGTATGGAACTTTTTTAAGGAATAATTACCAAATGAAAACTACAGTCACTTGGATTCCCCTATTTGTGAGCTAATAACATCAATTGCGAGCTATCATCGGGGATCAGTTGGCAGAGGGGAAACAAAGCCGAGTGCTATCTGTTTGTTTAACATTCATGAGACTTACCCTTGAGACGGAGTTCATGAGCCCTACTAAGACTTCATGGAATCATGTCCCCACAATCCCATACAAAAGCAGAGTAGTTAAGCTTTTCCAACTTTTACTCAAGCACTCGCATTTTTTGCATGGAGAAAATATGAGGTGATAACCAGTCAAGCGCAAAAATCAGAATAGACCTGCTGAACATCTTTTTCCGATGTAAGTAAGTAAGCACCTACATAATATACTTACTTAGCTACATTACTTTCACTTAAACATCTATAATATCACACAATAGCATACTCTAAGCTACGCTGTCATCAAAACCGATCATAATAAATGCCCTCCGAGACTGTTATAGTGCGTTTTGTATTTGACCACCGATGGTTCGAGGGAGGGCGCATTCCCTCACACCTCCGCCAGCTGGTCCTCACTCACCCTCCGATGTACCTATTAACTTCAATTGAGCTCGACAAATTTACATGAGTCGTGAGGCCACGCCAATAGCGGGCGTACCCGCGTCGCGACGGGTACCTATTTTTGGCTAGTCCATTTCGCTTTTTAAAATAGATAGGTATAGGTATAGGTGTATCATAGACAGGTGAGTTACAACCACGCTCTGGGTAATCTGTGGCAATATTTCGTTGTGAAATCAGAACGACGTACTAGGGCTTTTTTTGTAACTTTTTACTGAAGATAACGGGAATAAAATACTTGCAGCTGTTTCTCTGCAAAAATTTAAGGGCAGGAAGACGATGATCTCTATGAACCATAGAAGTCTCTTAATTTTAAAAAGTAAAAAGTTGCTCGAACTAAATCGCTCGTTATGTGTCCACAAAAAGCTCCCGTGCGTCGCGCCATATGGCCAGGACCCACGCGACTCAAATCGCTATTATATTGCTTTTAATTGATAACAATTTAAATATATTTGGTGATTCACACTTACAAACTCATTATTATTCATCGAGTCATTATCTCTGTGTTCGCGTTTTACCAAACGATGCTATCTTAAGTATAAATGTGTTTTACCTTTATATTTGTATCGTCACGCCAGTAGGTAATTTTGTTGCCTGATGTCACTCTCAAGTAATTTAGAAAACAATTTATTGAAAGCTCTTCTTTATTAAACCTCGGTTATACTTCTGCTTGAAGAATCTCGTAAATTCAAAAAGAGAATATTTAACTGACAAAATCTACTGTGAGATTTGTGTGAAAAAAAAATTACCGAGGTCTATAAGGAGGTTGGAACACAGAAGAGTTTTCCAAGCCTCTGTGGTAAGCAAGGGCAGGCAGCCAGTGCAGCAAATGAAAACGTTCCAAATATAAAATAGAATATATTATTTCAAAAATAACATCAACCTCTTTTGATGTAAACAAATCAGAAATATAATTTTCGTTTTAGACCCTACGTTTCAAATTGCATAATTATAATAGTTATGCAGTGTATTTTTATGCGTTTAGAGCCACGGCCAGCTTTTCCTTTCTTCCTATTAATATAAAAAAGGTCATATTCACTTTCCGCACATAAACATCGGCAGTTAAAATTATTGACCTATAAAGTGGTTCCATTTTGTGTAGAAATTTTATTATTCAATAAAAAGTTGTTGCAACAAAGGCACATTGAATCCCTGCGGTTTTCGGAGGCAGTAAATCAGGAGCAAGGACCTAAGGTGGAAGACTTCTTGAACTCTCAAGGCCTCATTGTGGTCATCCACATTTCTCCTCTGCATACAAACTTTGGTTCGCAAATAAGCTGATGGTCGGATGTCGCTTTAGAACTAGGAAACTTTCGCAAAAGTCAGACCCCAAACTGAGCCAGTTAGTTTTCTTCAGGTGCTCTAAAAGCTGCTGTTTTCACTCATTTTATTGCAATTAGCAAAGGCCGTAAATCCCTCACCACAGCAGAGCGTATTTTCCTACAAATTAAAAATTAAATGTTTTTACTCCACCATTGCCTTGCACCGTTTGTCGTAGTAGGCGAGCCTAGCTTGCTTTAAATATCTGTAAATCAATCAAAATGTTAAGAAAATGATCATCATCATCTACGTAGGTATCTCCTCATTGAAAAAAGCCATGTGCTTTTGCACTCAATAAAATTAAACTCATCTTTAAAATTATACAGTTTATAAACAACAATAGCCCACAATTAAATAAAGCGTCGCGTGCCGATAGAGATAAGGTAGCAATTCACAGACCATATTGCAGCCATGGAATTTACATAATTGTTACGATGAGTGATCTATGAATATTGCATGTGATGATGGTATGTACCGCAAATGAAGATTTTATTCAAAACTTCTGTCATTGGAACCCTTTTTATGCAATTTACGAGCATAGAACAAACAAGCAATAGGTAGGTAAACTAACAAACGCAGTAGATGAATACAATAATTTCACTGCTTAGCTTGATATAGAAGTAGAACTAATTGAATAAGCGTCTGACGTCTTGACAATGACGGCAATTAATTTGTCGTGTGTTATTTATAACAATTACTCATTAGAGAGCTTTTTAACCATTGTACATTTTGACGATGGAGCGTATTAACCCAAGTACAATTAGACTTCTACTCGTTAATGTTCCGGGGCGGTAATAAAATAGAAAATACCTCTTTCCATTTCCCCCCAGGTTTTTTTTGAATAAAGTTAGTAATTGGTAAAAGCAAATCGTTGAAATACGTAGGTAGGTTCGTAACTGGTTTTCCGCCACAGCCGATCTAGGTCTGCACCGTATCGATTTCCACTGCCAGCCAATGGCAACGCAGTAGGTATCGCAAAGACATTTCTAGGCTAGGGAATTACAAAAGGCCGTTTAGATAATAGGAATTATAATGGTAATAATCGTAAATTACCCGCTGAATTAGCGTTAGACCTCGAATGATTTTAATTATTGGCCACCGTCGTTTGTGTTTTTTTTTTCAGGGATTCTTATTTTCTTAGGCTAAAGTAGTAAGTAGAATATTTGCAAGGCCAGTTTTTACTTTTTTAGAATAGCGTTGTTATCGTTGTTGTAGTGGTTGGTTATCGTTGGATTTCGTTCTAATTTTAAAAATAAATGGTCTAAGACAGTGGTCAGCCATTTTTAGGGTTCCGTAGCCGAATGGCAAAAACGGAACCCTTATAGATTCGTCATGTCTGTCTGTCTGTCTGTCTGTCTGTCTGTCTGTCTGTCTGTCTGTCTGTCTGTCCGGCCGTGTCACAGCCATTTTTCTCCGAAACCATAAGAGCTAGACTGATGAAACTTGGTGAGTAGATGTATTCTGTGAACCGCATTAAGGTTTTTACACAAAAATAGAAAAAAAACTATAAATTTTGGGGGTCCCCATACTTGAAACTGAAACTCAAAAAATTTTTTTCATCGAACCCATACGTGTGGGGTATCTATGGATAGGTCTTCAAAAATGATGTTGAGGTTTTTAATATCGTTTTTTTCTAAACAGAATAGTTTGCGCGAGAGACTCTTCCAAAGTGGAAAAAAGTTGGTCCCCCCCCCTCTAACTTCTAAAATAAGAGAATGATAAATCCAAAAAAAATATATGTTGTACATTACTATGCAAACTTTCAACGATATTTGGTTTGAACGAGATCTAGTCAGTAGATTTTTTTTTAAAAGTCATAAATCGTAAACCGCAATTTACCTTTCGACGAACTACAAAAACCTTTATATTATGTTAATTGATGCTACGGAACCCTTCATTGGCGAGTCCGACTCGCACTTGGCTGCTTTTTTTTTTGTTAGATTCAAGAGATCTGTCAACGAGAACACTAAAACTAAATAAAAAAAGTTATGAATTCCACAATAATAAATACGTCGTCTTGTCTTGTTCCAACAAAGGTGCTTTATACTAAATATTTCGTAATTTCTTCGCAAACACTCGTGGCTGCGGTCAGAACTAATGTTGGACCATTGGCTAAATATCCAAGTGCATTGAAATACAAAGATGGTCTTTCTTCGCAAACCACGAACAGAAATACTTAGTAGAGACATAAAAATATGTGGTACGAAAACACCTTGCGTTTTTTAACATTTCCATTGTCTATTTTTATGGGAAATTAAATTTCTTTTTCCATTGTTCGCATATGGTTTGCTTTATTTTGGCATATTCTTTTTATATAGATCGCCACGAAATAATACACAATAATTGAAATTAGATTCAACCAATAGTAATAAACCTTGCGCTAAGCTACTATAAAGGCATGGTTTAATTGTTATACCTACACCTTATGTTATACGCTAAATGTACCCAATACCGCTGTCAGAAAGAAAACTTAAATTTTATAGCGATTTCCTTTAGATTTAATGGCCTGCGCAGATCTAGGCAATGGTGATGGCGATCTGCTGAAACGCTGTCAAATATTTCTGTCAAATTTGATGCGTCTCAGCTGATTGCCATCGCCATCGCCTAGATGGGCGCAGGACTTGAAGGGATAGGTACTCACCATGCCTGGTACCTAATTACAGTCGTGAGCCTATTGTACAAGTATTTTCATAAATGAGAAGCTCTACCTACTTCGTTGAAAATTACCAGGGATTTTGGGATTTTTTAGCAAAGAAACTACATAGCTATTTGTGGAACCAGATTATTTGCAAGAAGGTCGGTCGAGTCGAAAGCGACTCGAAAAATAAAAAGAATTAAAAAAGGAAAGAAACTCATAACCAAAACTAGTGAGAGACTATTTCTCTGTACGAGGTAAAGTGTGCACACATGAAAAGTCGCCAGTGCTTACGGTATCTGGAAAAGGCTTTCCCTAATTACTTGGGGTGTTTTGTTTGGTGCTATCAGCGTGTAACGAGGCGCAAATGGGTCGGCGATCGCGCGATCATGCGGGCCGCCCGCCCTGCCTCCCCGCACCTCAAAGGCCTTTGTACGTGGATGTGGTAGCGGGCATGGTGAACAACACAGCGATTTTCAGCAATCACGTAAAAAACGATGCACAAAGAGTTGCAAGTTGCAAGGAACCAAGGCGTAGTTTGCTGCCTGTTCTTGATCTGTTTTAGATTTTTGGGTTGATCGCGTGGAACTGGCACCTAGGCACCTAGGCCTAGCTTTAAGACGTTTCAAAGTGATCCTTGTGATACAACTGAATAAAGAAATATATTTGTGAAGTATTGGATATAAACATTTAAAATGAAGACTTGTGAAATATAAAAAACTGTCAGAGCAATGCGAGGCTACGAGGCTTTGTTAAAGGCGATGATTACTACTTAACATCGAATGGATCATTATGCTTGTTCCATCGATTAGTTAGATAACATTAAATAAAAAAAATATAATTGTAAACTTCAAACTCCGCTTGTGCAATCTCTCAACTCATCACTGACGTAGCTGCCCTGACAGATAAGCTCAGCAGTACGGAATCTGGCTATCCTTGTTTAATGAGTTTATCTCATACGTGCGATGCAATTAGCTCGTTGATGAATCTGGCACAAGGATTCGAAGCTTTTGTTTTGTCTATTTGTTTGCTAAATGGTTTTAGATAGTAGTGACATTCATAATGAAGGTGGTTGCAATATTAAAACTCCCTCAATCATAATGCCGGGCACTTTTAACGGCTTGCTAAAAGTCTCTTGTCACTGACAATTTCATGTCAAAAAATAGAGATGGCAATAGACTATCGGTCTGCTAAGCTAAAATGTCTTCTATGGGATCATGATGAATAGTCTTTGTGAATTTGTCTTCTTTAGCAATAATACTACCGTACCCTTGATAGTTTTCAAATGCGTTGAATATAGATCCATTGTTGTTAACTGTCGTACGTACTAAAGATTTTTATAAGTATGTAAAACTGAGCTTTAATGGGTTTTTAGCGTCGTGTGCTACATTCTACTTTTCACTATGATTGCGAGAAAGTAAAATAATCCAATAAAACTTTGAATACTTTAGTTAAGAAAATTCTAAAGATTTCGCGCCAATAAGACATTTTTTATTTTTTCTGTATCCGCAACGCACGGCATGCATTCAACCAAAGTCATCGCCGATGTTAGACTTCCATTTTCAAAATAAAATGTTGTTCTTTTTTTTGAAAACTGTAATAAAGTCGAGTGAATAAAAATTCATACTTATGACTCAAGACTTTTTCATTTTTATAGGCTCATTGAAATTTGACAGACCAAAAAATTTAAAAAAAAATGCCCGTTGAGCAAGAAATGCTATTCTTTCTTCTTTTTGGTCCAGAACCAAGGAAAATAATACTCTCTAAACGAGAGCGTTTAGAGAGTATTATTTTCCTTGGCTCTGGTATACACCACAAGGTGTCTTTTAGAGCAAAAGGAGTGAAAATAAATATTAAATTTTCATCAGAAACTGAATGTATGTTTTAAAATAATAAGTACCTATGTAGGTGGTAGATCATAAAATATAATATTTCATATTTTATTAAATCATGAAATATTATACTTAACAAGATTTTTATTAGCTGAGACCTATCATTTGAAAAACCTCTATTCTATTCCTACAAGCCATAATTAATAAATTATTACGACTACTAAACCTATCAGTTTTTATGCTGACTTATCTAAGCACACGACAAAAAGGTGTACTCCGAGTGCCCAGGTGGTCTGTCACGCCATGATACACCACCCGGCAGGCTCCCTACATGGACACTGATCCATTGATGTTGATCCTGATCTCTGAACTTTGTGTCATTTTATTTATATAGACCCTGAGCAAAATTGCCTTTATTTTCTTTTACCAATCAACTCTACGAGTACATCCATTAGATGAGAAATGCTAGGTATTAGGTAGGCAACAAATATTGCCCAGAGAGCGCTGGTGGCCTAGTGGTAGTGGCCCCGCCTTCGATTCTAAGGTCGTGGGTTCAAATCCAGTCGTTTACCAATAAGTTTTTCTGCCCAAAAATGTATGTACTCTATGCCAGCGCTCTCAAACGGCGAAGGAAACCATCGTGAGGAAACCGGCATGTCGTAGAACCTAAAAAGTTCGAAAACATGTGTCAAGTGCACGAAAGGAGCCTCGTTGAGGCGCACTTAAAATCCTTTCACCACACTTGGTTCGAAAGAATCAGTGACACGATAAGAAGAAGAAGCGCTCTACGAAAGCAGAAAAGCCGATGTGCAATATATATTGCCTACAACCGTAAATGTTTTGTCATGCTTGTGCATAGATAATGGTGCAACTATTATAACCCTAATAGCAAGTTTTGTTAAACTCTATTAACGGCATTCATTTCCTAAAAACTGAAGTGAAAACTTTTTTTTTCATTTTCTTTAGGCGGGCTTGAGTATTTTTTTACATGGGAAATAACTAATGTATACACTGTCACGTCTCTCTGTGGTCGGCACTTCATGACTGAAGATCGTGATCCCTAGGATGTCCTTGTTGTACAGACTGGACGGCCTGCCTCCAGCGCGTCCTATTTGTAGCCATGTTCACCACATCATAGAACTGGCTTCTCCCCACCACGTTCCTTTCTTTAAGTTGGTCAGTCCACAACCGACGTGATAACTATTCAAGTTTTCACTATTTTTGTCGGCATTACCGGAGTGCCACGAACTTTTTATTTTGTTTAGTGGTATAACGGTACTTTCATGCGGAAACTCACTTTAAACTAACATTTCGGTACTTATTTACATAACCTAGATCTTGGAATACCACCAATAGCTTAAGTATTTTTCGAGCAATTCGTTAGTTTCGCTGTGGGCCTGTCTAGAGTCTGATGATGGAAGCTGAAACGGTACTATGCCGCGAATCAGTGAATGCGGGCGCACAATTAGACACACGTGCCGAGGGAAACCTAATGCGAACACAAATAAATTCTCATATAAAATCGTTTAAAATGTAGTCTCTTCAGAAAGCGATATAAATATCATGTAATATGATTCTCTACCAGCTACTACATCTCCAAATAATTATTTTACTCAGAATAGCTAAATTACGAGGCGTTCCTTTTTACTTTATAGGAACAGCATAATTTTTGAGGGTTGATTACTGAATATTGATGAGAAAACTCATTATGTATAATTATCATCTTCAAACAAAAATAAATCTGAAGCTCCTTTAAAGATTCTTTTAGTCATAAGAAACTCCTTGGTCATCGGCGAAAATAAAAGGGATCCAAACTCTTTTTTTTAGCCGATTTCATTGATCAGTTTTATATCGGGTTATATACATACGTTTTACAAACCTATGTGTAATTGATATTTTATTATTAAAATAAAGCAATACCTCGCTGTTTGTTGTCTTGTTGGGTAAATTTGAACCTTTATTTCTTTTCATGATTTGACGTCATGAAGTCACAGGATATCTAAGTAAGTAAATACCACCTTTACATCCGCTCTAGAATCTGTTAACCATTTTACATAATAAATACGGATACGATATTGCATGTCCACAATCTATTTTCTATTAGTAACAAACAAGTTATTTTTTCCATCTGGCCACTGAAGAAATATCGAGCAAACAGTAGAAACACTTTGAACAACTTGCGAATTTAAAGTAACCTTTACGCGACTTCCATCTTGGCGTTATGCTGTAGATTTGATAGCTTTTTATGTACCTAAATGAAGAAATAAAACCTGTGTGGTAAAGAAGTACAAGTAGTCAGTAAAATTAATCAATGCGCACCAAGTTTCAGTAGATGCAAATAATGTAATACATAATATAGATGTATTAGATAAAAATAATAGTCCTAAATATTTGGTGCCCATAGATCCCAAGCTTTACTTAGTTTGGGGCTTCTTCTTCTTCTTATCGTGTCACTGATTCTTTCGAACCAAGTGTGGTGAAAGGATTTTAAGTGCGCCTCAAAGAGGCTCCTTAAAAGAAAGGAGTTTGGGGCTAGTAGGCACGGAGTGCAATTTCAACAATCATGTAGGTTGTCTTTACTGTTTGTCGATCTACCTCCATACTGTGATCCAGTTCTTTTAATGAGCAGTTCCATAAAATCTCAAGTTCAAAGCACTGGCACATCTGGTGCAGGACACTTTATAAAGCATAGTCATTGCGTAATATGGGCAGATGCGCGAGATGATTGCACTCGTTGTATATTTAGCTAACAGGTGCTATGCAATCTCCACGTGGCTGGCTAGGGTTGCCGCTAGGGTGGCACCCATGCTGACGGGGTTGTGGAACGAAACGAAGCCATGACCTCGTCCACCCAGCGCAAATGTAGAGGAACACCCCAGAGGTTTTAGTCAGTAGCAAGAGTCTGACATAACCCACTAGTTCCCCCGCTAGTGGGTATCCATAAAGGATTTCCCCTGGGAAGAAAAAAAAAAAAAAAAAAAAAAAAAAAGGGTGGCACCCATAGTTCAACATACTATTCCAAGAAAAAAAGAAAACCAAAACAAAAAAATTCAGAAACATAATTTTTAAGTACTTAATCCGAGGTATCAATATAAAACAGTATCCCTAAATAACCTTTAGTTTTGGTACACTTCGTACGAGGGAGGATGACGATGATGAAGTTATAAGTGTTCGATAAAATATACATAGCAAAATACTTGGTAGATCTGTAATCGGTAGCTTTTTTCTTTAAGCGTCTTCATATGCAAGAGGCAACCCTGCATAATGACCATCTAGTAAAACAGGAGAAACCAGTCGTCGCGATTTTATAGAGTAGAAATTACATAATAGGCGCGAACGTGATAATAGCCGTATCCTTGTAGGGAATGCTAAACCCCTTGTTTAACTCATTAGGAAAAAAACAACAAAACTTTATAGAAAAATAAAAGGTTTTACGAACTCGTGGGAAGTATGATGAGAGGTAAATAGTGAAAATATTTAAAATATTAGGTAAAGTGCACACGCACGCGGTTATAAATTTTAATGTAATTGTTCCTTTTTATTTTGCTTTATTCTTCTGTGACGCTAAAAAATAAACGTTTGATTTGATTTTTGAAATAGGCTATTGTTTCCATCTTTCAACGCAGAAATAATCAGCTAAATGAAATGTAGGATTGACAATGTTGACCTCTGTGTAGTCACGTGCGTTAAGATGGTAACAATTCATTACTTATTTTGAATTATGAATTCAGATTTCCCAGATCAGCCATTTCTTCAGTATCTAGATTGGCTTGTAGATCTACGAGTAATGACATAACGACTCGTAGAGTAATGACAAAATATAAATTTTAAATTATGTAAGATCTTACTGAATGGCTGCACGTGACTATGAACTTCTCGTCATTCGATCTTCTGTCTTAAGTCGTAGGTTTGAGCCGCGAACAAGAGTTTGCAATTACAAAAAATTAGGTTTGAAAAATATTACAATGACTCTACGAGAAGGAATGGAAGCATGTTTTTTAACACCGATAAGTGCTGAGTAAATTTAATTTTGAGAGTTTTAACTCTCGATATTATATTATTATCTTGGTAAAAAGTTAATTACAAAAATTTAATACAAAGATGGCTCACTACAATGTACATATGTGTAAATGTAAAATGTGTAATGTGTAAAATTTATATTACTTAGAAACTTTGCTTAAGCACCAAATAAAAAAGAAAATGATAGCATGTGTGTCATTAGAACAGAACGCACTAAAAAGTAATTTTGCATGAACCACATTAAAATATACTGACCGAGCTTAATAAGGTCTTGTGGTCATGCCATCAATCATCAGAAACATCTTTGTAATAATAAATCGATGAGACACATCAGACTTAGAAATAGGTAAGAACGAATCACGCAGGTGCCTTTCCTTACAGAAAAGTTTTTGCACTGATAGGTAAACAGCTGCCGTGGAAATTGCCAGCCCCTATGCCCTCCGTAATCTAAGTATTAATAGGCAATAGCTAATGACAAAATGGTAATACTACAGTCCAGTGTTTGGTGCACTGGTCAACGCTAGGCGTTAGATTTGCAGGCAAACGATACGGGTGCATGTGCTGGAAACTAAGAATGATTGATAAAACATGACAATTTTTATAACACTTTTTATAAAACGAGGCACACCTTTACCCTTATGCAACGACAGAATTATCAAAGTAGGAATCGAAGAAATGCATCGAGAAAATCGTGTCTTGCTTGCCTCAGGATTCAAAAACATCGTCGAAGTAAGTTGCTGACGGAGGTTAAAAAATGTTGTATAAGAGAAATTAGAGAATAAACTTAGTAAATCATTTCATCAAAAGGATCATACAAAAAACGGTAGGAACCATGGCGTAGTTTGTTGCCTGTTCTTCTAAGCTTCATGGTCGCGCGGAACTGGCACTCACCTAGCTATAAAACGTTTCATAGTGATAAACGTGGAGAAAAACATATTATCTTTGAATTTGACTCTTTAAAATGTTTTGTAAACTTGGCGAAGTAAAAAACTTACATAAGCCTGCCCAAACTACAACGAAAAATTTGTCAAAAAAACATGAAGAGATAAATAACACGACAGATTCGTAGATAGTACAAACCACAGCAGGCATCGATAAATAGAGCAAATCAATGCAAAACATTGCGAAGTCTTTGTGCGCGCACATGCGCTCTCAATGAGATGGGATACCGCACAAAACGCTTTTCATTTCGTTTGAACGCGAACGCATTTTGTGCGCACACGCAAGATGACTCACGATTAAACGTGATGAGATTACTGAAAAGTACAACAGATAGGCCATATCTCAAACGATCCTTTTTTGGGCGGAAACACACAATTTCACTTGCGTAGTACCCGGAAAAAAAAGTTATTTATTATTCTGTGCTAAGCCTTAATTAATTTAGTTAGTTAGTTAGTTAATTTAGTTTTCTTTCGAGTGAAAGAAAACTCTTTTTAGGGTTAAGCTGCTCTATGTATAGGTATATACATGTCCTTTGTTATTATTCATTTTTAAATGGTTCCGTGTGTATTCAAGATTAAAAAAAACAAAGAATAATCTGTTCTTGGTATGATCCAAATTAGTCTGGTGGACATATTGAACGATAAATATCCAAACGTCGAAATATTCCTAAAAAGTAGGAATATTTAATATGCCAGCCTTTTGGGCACATTGCCTGCGGTCGGTGATCTGAACTCTGTTTTCTACCTGTAATACTTTCAGGTGGAAAACAGAGTTCATTATAAAATTTTCTAGTTTCTTATAAAATGTAATTTTTATATTTTCTTTTTAATTATTTCATGTTGTATAATAATAGTTTTTCCTAAAAAGTGTTAGCTTATTTGGTAACAAAAAAAGTTAATGTAGAGGGATTCCAATTGAATTATTTTCAGTGGGCATTTATTTCTGAAGAACTACTATACTACTCTATGGGCACGTTTAATTAGTAGCGGGGTGTGCGTTGTCTGCCAGGAATTCTATTGAAAGAAGACAATCGGAGGAGACGAGCTCGCCATCAATGGGATATCGTGTGTCAGCCACCTGCGCCGCTTTTTGTACCCACTGCCAAGCACTGGAGCTGCAGTGAACGTACTTACCTCCCTAGAACTGCATCATCTACTCACCGTTTCCAGAAAGATCTAAATTTTCTAAAGAAAGCAAATAAAAAAAAAATGAAAGTCTTGTAGCTGTCTTTTAAAATTTGAATTTGGACTTATTTGCACTTTTAAAATTTGCACCACTCTGTGTAGGTCCATTTTTATTGTACCCAAAATTTATGCACTGATTTAATCTGATATCTTAAACTTCTACCGACAATAAGAAAACATGAATTGAAGTCAATACAATAGCAACTACAGTAGCGACCATTGAAACCCAAAGACCGTAAACAATTTGCCATCAATTGTTATATTGCCATTTAACGTATTGGCTTGTTAAACCAGATCTCACACGAAGATACTTCACCCCCAAACACCCCGTGGCTCCTGAGAACGTCACTCATTATCAAAGTATCGATTTTGAAAATATCGATAAATTGGCGTATTGATGCTATCAAGTGTGGTTTGTGGGAAACGACGGAAATATTTCTCGATTTAGTTTAGTACCTCACTTTGTATGACACGCGCTGTTTTTTTGCATCGAGATAATAATCGTTTTTATGAAGCAGATGCGAATAGGTTCAGGTAATTTGTGGTTCATCCTTAACTGCTATTGGGTTAAACAGACGTGAAGCTTGATGGTAAATACCAGCTGTAGAGGTTGTGGTAGCTGTTTTAAAGCAATACTAAAATGTCTAGTGTTAGAAACAAATTAACCTAAAATAGCCACGCATAAAGCAGGTACAAATAATAATAACAGAGTTTCATGGCATCGGTCCATTCGGTAAATTTGGCCAATGTCAAGTGGTACCACCTACCACTTGACATTGGCCAAATTTACCGAATTACCGAATATACCTATATTACATAATTAAAAATAGTTTTTAGTTAAGACAGTCAATAGACAAGCCCGCCGCTGTCATTGCCTTTGCCTTTTTCTTTATGTCGGTGAGTGATGATCGATATTTCTCAAGTTTTAATTTATTGATTAATCGAGAATTCGTTTTTGTAGAACCTCCTAGATTAATATTTAAGTATAGTCAGATGTTTGAGCTTTTGAGGTCTCTTTACCTATACATAGACAATATTAGTTTGGAACTTGCAAAAAAACGGGTGACTATCAAATTCCTCAATATTAAGCACGCCACCACGGGTACCCTTGAACAACCCTCCTTAATTCCAGCGATTGTGGGAAAGAGCAAAGACAATGGTGATTATATCAGGGTTAATAGCTGCCATCAAGGGTTGGGGTGGTTATCTGTCAGGATTAGACGGATCGGAGTAAACGCTGATCTAATGATAGGATGTCTGTTTTGGCTACAATACTCAATGAACTTTACAAGTAACATTTTGTAGCTAAGAAAACCCCAACAGCTAGGTTTCGATCTAAGTAACCTAGGTATCTCTAGGTGAGCGCACTACACCGTCGAACGCATCATCACTTAACATCAGGTGAGATTACGACAAGCTTTAGCCTATTAACTGTATAAAAAACCTCAATAGGTAAAACTCTTTTTGCTTATTTCACATAAAAAATCACTCACTTGCCGGGATAGAAGTATTTTTTTAAGAATACTGTCTGGTGACATTGAAAAAACATGGCCAATCAGTATGTGCATTTCTCCAGCTTCCTCATATGGAAATTGCGAATTCTGAAAACGCCAACATTTAAAGCATAATTGGAGCAATCATTGATTTGAAGGAAAATTTAGCAGCAAAAAAAACAACGACTCTATGAGACTTTATAGGTGTGTTAGCTGGAGAGCGGCTCCACAGCTTCCTCATTCAGTGTGGGCAAACGGCTAACGATAGAGCTATATAGTAAACGCCAAATTTTAGAGCATAATTAGAGCACCCGGCATAAAAAAAATCAAGTCTCTAGCTCGAAAACTCTTTGAGTTATAAGACTATAACAACGTGTTTGCTGGGAAGCCATTTCTCCAGCTAACACATGTGGATCTCAGGAATGGCTATAGCTAGAAAGTTGCTTGATATCTCCAAATTTAGAGCAAAAAATATCATGGATGCTCCAAATATTTCAAGTGTCTAGGTTCAAAACTCACCGAGTTAGAAGCTTTGATGACTGTGTTAGCTGGAGACACGTTTGTCTGGCACGCACATGCTACATCTGAGGATCTACAATAGCTACAGATTCGGTTGACGTGTCCAAACCGAGCTATGAATTAGAGCACTCGGCTCCAAAATTTTCGACTCTCTAGGACAAGTAGTTTCCTAGTAATGAACAAAAGAACATTTTGCCGCCAGAATTTTCAAATGTATGTTCGCACCCGTAAAAATGCGGCGTTGCCGCTCTGAAAGTTTGGTATCAGCGTAGGAATTTGAACGTTATTCGGTTTATTTTAGATCGCGATACGAGTCATTTTCGTATGCGCTTAGCGGTTTTGATTTCTGAAACCTCAAACTCATATTTTCTCTTTTTGTTAGGTTGAGAGCTTTCTCTCTATCTATAGGAGAATTGTGTGTTGCCCGTTCTTGTTCGTTTTATAGTTTCTTTAGTAATGCGTGTCTTTAAGGTATTCTTAGAAAAAAACTTTATTTGGTTCTGTAAATAGGTACCTGCTAGGCCAGTGTTGATGATTCTACCTACTCTGCCTGTTGTTAGCCGTCTGTTCTCTGTGTTTTACTCACGGTGTGGCGGACGGAAAATAGGTATTTACTGCGGCTTGCTAGTTGTGTGCGTACTCACGCACACTTGCCCCCTATCACTTGCCATCTCACCAGATGGCAAGTGATAGGGGAGGCATCTCACCATGTTGTGCCGACCCCACCTGGTGGGTAAGGGCAGGAAGAAGAAAAAGCACTTTTTGGGGTTTTTTGTTTCATTTTCAACTATATTCCTATATTGTGAATTGGACATAAGTTTTTGAATCCAAGATGGCGGCTTCATTTTTTTTCTTAAAAAATGGATATGGGTATCGTTTAATAGGTTTTTAGGGGCTCTGGTTGTGAATTCGACAATAATTTTTGAATCCAAGATGGCAGCTTCATTTTTTTTCTTAAAAAATGGATATGGGTATCGTTTAATAGGTTTTTGGGGGCTCTGATTGTGAATACGACATTATTTTTTGAATCCAAGATGGTGGCTTCATTTTTTTCCTTAAAAAATGGATATGGGTATCGTTTAATAGGTTTTTGGGGGCTCTGATTGTGAATACGACATTATTTTTTGAATCCAAAATGGCTGCTTCCTTTTTTTTCTCAAAAAATTGATATGGGTATCGTTTAACAGGTTTTTGGGGGCTACAATTGTGAATTCGACATTATTTTTTGAATCCAAGATGGCGGCTTCATTTTTTTTCCCTAAAAATGGATATTAGTATCGTTTAATAGGTTTTTGGGGGCTCTGGTTGTGAATTCGACATTATTTTTTGACTCCAAGATGGCAGCTTCATTTTTTTTCTAAAAAAATAGATATGGGTATCGTGTAATAGGTTTTTGGGGGCTCTGATAATGAATACGACATTATTTTTTGAATCCAAAATGGCTGCTTCATTTTTTTTCTCAAAAAATGGATTATGGGTATCGTTTAATAGGTTTTTGAGGGCTCTTATAATGAATTCGACATTCTTTTTTGAATCCAAGATGGCAGCTTCATTTTTTTCCTTCAAAATGGATATGGGTATCGTTTAAAAGGTTTTTGGGGGCTCTGATTGTGAATTCGACATTATTTTTTGTATCCAAGATGGCGGCTTCATTTTTTTCTCAAAAAATGGATATGGGTATCGTTTAATAGGTTTTTGGGGGCTCTGGTTGTGAATTCGACAATATTTTTTGAATCTAAGATGGTGGCTTCATTTTTTTTCTTAAAAAATGGATATGGGTATCGTTTAATAGGTTTTAAATGGCTCTGATTGTGAATTCGACATTATTTTTTGTATCCAAGATGGCGGCATCATTTTTTTTCTCAAAAAATGGATATGGGTATCGTTTAATAGGTTTTTGGGGGCTCTGATTGTGAATACGACATTATTTTTTGAATCCAAAATGGCTGCTTCCTTTTTTTTCTCAAAAAATTGATATGGGTATCGTTTAACAGGTTTTTGGGGGCTACAATTGTGAATTCGACATTATTTTTTGAATCCAAGATGGCGGCTTCATTTTTTTTCCCTAAAAATGGATATTAGTATCGTTTAATAGGTTTTTGGGGGCTCTGGTTGTGAATTCGACATTATTTTTTGACTCCAAGATGGCAGCTTCATTTTTTTTCTAAAAAAATAGATATGGGTATCGTGTAATAGGTTTTTGGGGGCTCTGATAATGAATACGACATTATTTTTTGAATCCAAAATGGCTGCTTCATTTTTTTTCTCAAAAAATGGATTATGGGTATCGTTTAATAGGTTTTTGAGGGCTCTTATAATGAATTCGACATTCTTTTTTGAATCCAAGATGGCAGCTTCATTTTTTTCCTTCAAAATGGATATGGGTATCGTTTAAAAGGTTTTTGGGGGCTCTGATTGTGAATTCGACATTATTTTTTGTATCCAAGATGGCGGCTTCATTTTTTTCTCAAAAAATGGATATGGGTATCGTTTAATAGGTTTTTGGGGGCTCTGGTTGTGAATTCGACAATATTTTTTGAATCTAAGATGGTGGCTTCATTTTTTTTTTTTAAAAATGGATATGGGTATCGTTTAATAGGTTTTAAATGGCTCTGATTGTGAATTCGACATTATTTTTTGTATCCAAGATGGCGGCATCATTTTTTTTCTCAAAAAATGGATATGGGTATCGTTTAATAGGTCTTTGAGGGCTCTGATTGTGAATTTACATTATTTTTTTATCAAAGATGGCGGCTTCAGTTTTTTTCTCAAATAATGGATATGGGTATCGTTTAATAAGTTTTTGGGGGCTCTGATTGTAAATTCAACATTAATTTTCGAATCCAAGATGGTGGTTTCATTTTATTTCTTAAAAATGGATACCTATGGATATCGTTTAATAGGTTTCTGGGGGCTCTGATTGTGAATTCGACATTATTTTTTGAATCCAAGATGGCGGCTTCATTTTTTTTCCCTAAAAATGGATATTAGTATCGTTTAATAGGTTTTTGGGGGCTCTGGTTGTGAATTCGACATTATTTTTTGACTCCAAGATGGCAGCTTCATTTTTTTTCTAAAAAAATAGATATGGGTATCGTGTAATAGGTTTTTGGGGGCTCTGATAATGAATACGACATTATTTTTTGAATCCAAAATGGCTGCTTCATTTTTTTTCTCAAAAAATGGATTATGGGTATCGTTTAATAGGTTTTTGAGGGCTCTTATAATGAATTCGACATTCTTTTTTGAATCCAAGATGGCAGCTTCATTTTTTTCCTTCAAAATGGATATGGGTATCGTTTAAAAGGTTTTTGGGGGCTCTGATTGTGAATTCGACATTATTTTTTGTATCCAAGATGGCGGCTTCATTTTTTTCTCAAAAAATGGATATGGGTATCGTTTAATAGGTTTTTGGGGGCTCTGGTTGTGAATTCGACAATATTTTTTGAATCTAAGATGGTGGCTTCATTTTTTTTTTTTAAAAATGGATATGGGTATCGTTTAATAGGTTTTAAATGGCTCTGATTGTGAATTCGACATTATTTTTTGTATCCAAGATGGCGGCATCATTTTTTTTCTCAAAAAATGGATATGGGTATCGTTTAATAGGTCTTTGAGGGCTCTGATTGTGAATTTACATTATTTTTTTATCAAAGATGGCGGCTTCAGTTTTTTTCTCAAATAATGGATATGGGTATCGTTTAATAAGTTTTTGGGGGCTCTGATTGTAAATTCAACATTAATTTTCGAATCCAAGATGGTGGTTTCATTTTATTTCTTAAAAATGGATACCTATGGATATCGTTTAATAGGTTTCTGGGGGCTCTGATTGTGAATTCGACATTATTTTTTTATCAAAGATGGCGGCTTCAGTTTTTTTTTTAAATAATGGATATGGGTATCATTTAATAAGTTTTTGGGGGCTCTGATTGTGAATTCAACATTAATTTTTGAATCCAAGATGGTTGCTTTTTTTTCTCAAATAATGGATATGGGTATCGTTTAATAGGTTTTTGATGGCTCTGATTATGAATTCGACATTATTTTTTGAATCCAAGATGGCGGCTTCATTTTTTTCTTTAAAAATGAACATGGGTATCGTTTAATAGGTTTTTGGGGGCCCTGATTGTGAATTCGACATTATTTTTTGAATCCAAGATGGCGGCATCATTTTTTTTCTCAAAAAATGGATATGGGTATCGTTCAATATGTTTTTGGGGGCTCTGATTGTGAATTCGACATTAATTTTTAAATCCAACATGGCGGCTACATTTTTTTTCTTAAAAAAACGGTTTTCTGTATAGTTGGTTTACTTACGATAGTTGAACGAGACAACGTCATACAGCTGTCCACGCGAACGCATCGCTCACTCAAAAAGGAGAAACAGATGTCGAACACTGCCGAACGCTGAGGCCGATTGTGCTTCTTTGGCACTCTTTCCACGCTCTCGTTTGCATTGCGTGCATTTGGCTCTATTGAATTATGAGACTATAATCTTATAGTCTTATAATTCAATAGAGCCAAATGCAAAAAAATTTTTTTTCTTAAAAAATGGATATAGATATCATTTATATCTATAAATGATATCTATATCCATTTTTTAAGAAAAAAAAAATGAAGCCCACATCTCGGATTCAAAAAATAATGTTGAATTCACAATCAGAGCCCCCAAAAACCTATTAAACGATATCCATAACCATTTTTTAAGAAAAAAAATGAAGCTGCCATCTTTGATTCAAAAAACAATGTCGAATTCACAGTCAGAGCCCTCAAAAACCTATTTAACGATACCCATATCCATTTTTTGAGAAAAAAAATGAAGCAGCCATCTTGGATTCAAAAAATAATGTCGAATTCACAATCAGAGCCCTCAAAAACCTATTAAACGATACCCATATCCATTTTTTGAGAAAAAAAATGAAGCAGCCATTTTGGATTCAAAAAATAATGTCGAATTCACAATCAGAGCCCCCAAAAACCTATTAAACGATACCCATACCCATTTTTTAAGAAAAAAAATGAAGCTGCCATCTTGGATTCAAAAAATAATGTCGAATTTATAATTCAAGCCCCCAAAAACCTATTTAATGATACCCTTAACCATTTTTTTAGAAAAAAAAATGAAGCTGCCATCTTTGATTCAAAAAACAATGTCGAATTCACAATCAGAGCCCTCAAAAACCTATTACACGATGCCCATATCCATTTTTTATTAAAAAAAATGAAGCAGCCATCTTGGATTCAAAAAATAATGTTGAATTCACAATCAGAGCCCCCAAAAACCTATTAAACGATATCCATATCCATTTTTTGAGAAAAAAAATGTAGCAGCCATTTTGGATTCAAAAAATAATGTCAAATTCACAATCAGAGCCCCAAAAACCTATTAAACGTTACCCATATCCATTTTTTGAGAAAAAAATGAAGCCACCATCTTGGATTCAAAAATTAATGTTGAATTCACAATCAGAGCCCCCAAAAACCTATTAAACGATACCCATATCCATTATTTAAGAAAAAAAATGAAGCCACCATCTTGAATTCAAAAATGAATGTCAAATTCACAATTAGAGCCCTAAAAACCTTTAGAACAATAGGTATCTACGTTAACAACTTTTGAAGAAAAAAAATAAAACGTTTTCCGGAATAGAGCCCCCCACTTTTCTTCATAATTATTATATTTATAATATTTCCTTTCGCTTTCCCGTGAGTATTTACTGCAGCTCGCTATAGATAGTGCAACCCACGAAGGCGCGCCCCACTATTCCTCCTAACCGTTTATAGTATATGTGTGCAAGCTTCCGTCAATGTTTGAGTGTTATCGGTACACACTAATTACCTATGAGTGCACACGCACACTACAATTAATAGACTACGGTTGGCGACTGCCGCTCGGAGCAAACTCCCCGCACCCCGCGAGGGGCGCGTCTTCGTGAATTGCACTATCTATAGTTATGTACGTACTCACAGACACAATGATAGTTTCGCACGATGCCATTTACACCTAGTGTGACAAGAGTAGGTAACTCATGATTTGAAAACATTGTTGGTTAGTTGAGAGACTTAGAGATATAATTTCATGATATTTAAAACTAAAAATAAAAAATCTGAAGTCAGGTTTCTTAATAAATACATATTTAAACTTAAACTAACCATTATAAAACTTTTCTTTGGTGTTTTTTTGTTTCATTTTAACCTATATTCCGCTTCTTGAGCTACGTAATGAGTGTTTAAGACATGAATCCTAGGGTAACTATTTACCAGGCACGGGCAACACACAACTCCATCCGACTAACGTTCAAATTCCTACGCTGATACCATACTTTCAGAGCGGCAACGCCGCACTTTTACGGGTGCGAACATAATATTTGAAAATTCTGGCGGCAAAATGTTCTTTTGTTGATTACTAGGAAACTACTTGTCCTAGAGAGTCCAAAATTTTGGAGCCGAGTGCTCTAATTCATAGCTCGGTTTGGACACGTCAACCGAATCTGTAGCTATTGTAGATCCTCAGATGTAGCATGTGCGTGCCAGACAAACGTGTCTCCAGCTAACACAGTCATCAAAGCTTCTAACTCGGTGAGTTTTGAACCTAGACACTTGAAATATTTGGAGCATCCATGATATTTTTTGCTCTAAATTTGGAGATATCAAGCAACTTTCTAGCTATAGCCATTCCTGAGATCCACATGTGTTAGCTGGAGAAATGGCTTCCCAGCAAACACGTTGTTATAGTCTTATAACTCAAAGAGTTTTCGAGCTAGAGACTTGATTTTTTTTATGCCGGGTGCTCTAATTATGCTCTAAAATTTGGCGTTTACTATATAGCTCTATCGTTAGCCGTTTGCCCACACTGAATGAGGAAGCTGTGGAGCCGCTCTCCAGCTAACACACCTATAAAGTCTCATAGAGTCGTTGTTTTTTTTGCTGCTAAATTTTCCTTCAAATCAATGATTGCTCCAATTATGCTTTAAATGTTGGCGTTTTCAGAGTTCGCAATTTCCATATGAGGAAGCTGGAGACATGCACATCAATCAGTACCAAAATCATTCGATAATGGTCCAGTAAACCAACAGATTATAGGCTAAGTTTAGTAGTTTACTGGTACAATTGAGCCCTTAATGCGCGTACAATAAGGGCTTTTTAACCACATCAAAATCCATAACACATTATCTACAAGGAACTTTGAACTTTATAGTTGAAACATGAAAGCTTGATGCGGAGTGGTATGTTTTGTTTGCATATCGCAAGGGGCACTGCATTGTGTTAATATCACAATATGCTGCTGTCAGTTAATTGGAATAGATTATGGGAATGAGAGGGTATGCCTGTTTTCCTATGTGGAGTGGTCTCGAGGGACGATGATTTTTTTATCAAGTCATTGTCAGACAATAAGGAAGAGCAGATTATCACAATATTTGCCGCGGTCGTGTGGCAGACCGGTAAGTTGACACCGAAAGTGGTTGGGTACAATGAAAAAAAAGCTTGTTCATTTGTAATAGGCCGCTTAGAAGTTCATTATTGTCACGCTAGATTATGTGGAATGAATATTTATTTTTGTAAATTTAAAACAAAATCTTTTAATAAAATGTTGTTATTGCAATCACTGTATTACTTATAACTTTTGAAACTATCATAGTTTTTAACACTATATTTATGAACCAACACACACGACACGCGTCCTGATACCGTCAGTGTTGTGTGTCGAAATCGACAAAATAGTGAGAATGGAACCAATAGTAGTCTAAAAACCAATAAAAGAGTGCGAAAGAGGGTAGATCGATTTATCTGCCAATAACATTTCTTTTACTCGTGGACTTCAGTTCAACCGTGAAATATCGGAAGTCAAATCATCAAAATTTAATCATGGTAAATATCCCTTTGGTTCATAAAAATACTGTATTATTTGACATTTTCTCTTTCGAAAAAAACTCGTCACATTGAAGTATCATCATCTAGCATGATCTGAGGCTCATTATAAAGCAAACAATGAAGAAGATTGAAGACAAAAGTCTAGTCTATCTCCCGCCCACAGAAACAGTGAAAACTCGTAAAATTTTTACTTTTTGAACACAAAACTAATTGTTTTAACAATGGTGTACATACACTACTAATGAAGAAGCCCAATTGACCAGTCACGGTTATTGAGACATTAGCGACCTTCCCCAACCTTTGTTCCATTAGGCCCAATTGTGGTCCATTCCATCCAAATGGTCTTAACTCCCTAGCTAACTTGACCCAGTGAGAGGCCCGCATGTCTGAGGCTGAGATGGAAGTACTCAAGTCAGTTAGGTACAGTTGAAGAAATTATACTGCATTGCATTATGATATCAGCCTCTGTGCATTGTGCGTCAAGAATAAGTAGGAATCCTACTAATCGATTAGATTCTAACTCATAACTTCCTTTTTCAGATTTCGTACATGTCCTTTTGAGTCAGAGTCTGTAGTAACTTCACGGCATAAACTTTGGAAATGCACAAAATTTTACTACCTAGATAGCCTAGATACCTACCTAGATTATTACCTACTGCAGGGTTTGAGACATTCGCGCGTGCGTGAGCGTTCGTTATTTGACATGCGCTCTACTTCAGTGTGGTTATACTAGAGATTTGCTCAAGATTCAATAGATCTGTATTTAAAAATTCTATAGCAACTATTAGCAACAAGTTCCTTGACGTTACCTTTTATACCTAGGTCTACGCAGACAGGGCGGCTTCTTCGAGGATCTGACTCAGTCTGCACGGCACTGACCATTCTGAAGTACTGTCTCGCGATAGTCTCAAGTGAATGTGATTCATATCAAGTTCACAGCAGAAGATCAATGAAGATTTCCCGTTTGCAATGGTTGATACTTCTTATTGACTCAGAAAAATACTCACAGTGAAACGAAGCGAACGTACAAGTACCTACAAGTGTATCTGAATAAAAAAACAATTAAAAAAATATCGGTCTATTATTTTGAATTACGCTGTTAGGACTGCTATTGTAAAGCTCGTAGGTAGAATCTTACTATCAGTTCTTAAAATCTATAAAAATCAAAGCAAGCCACTTTGATAAAACCGCTGTAATCCGAGAATTAAGTTGTTTGTTTGGTACCATACAAATATTTCTAAAAGTAACAAATATTATAAAGAACGAATCATAGCGTGAAAACATACATCGTTTTGGCGGACGTTTTTATGGATAAAAAGCGAATAAAGGTAACAATAGTGAAGATGCGCAATAAAAATGCAATAATGCTTGTGTGCAAGAGTGGAACGCACACACACAATGCGTGACGAGCGTGACAATGGAGCAATCGGCGCGTGCGCACCGCACACCTTGCTACGAACAGGCTCTGCGTAGCACACGGTGCTACGTAGCAATATCACGTCTTTATAGTTATTTTTTTATTTATTTATTCGGGACAACAAACAGTTATACATTGTGTAATACAATAAAGTAAATAAACTAAAACTAATGATTAAAGATATTACACAATATTGGATAAATGAAATCTTGTTACATGTAAATCATATAAGTTAATAAAATTATAGTTATTTTGATAGATACAAAAATGGGTTATGCACTTTCAGCGCCTGTAACGCTAAACTATTTTTTTTTTAAAAGGGGCAAAAGTAGATTCATGCCGCATTCATACTTTTTCATTACGACGCAATAGAGGTTTTTGGCTTGTAAACAAGCTAAAATCTAATTTAACAAGCCCCTTTTTAATCTATAATACAATCAAATCTCTAAAACAGTAAAAAAATAAGCTTACATAGCTTATTGTTGCAATGTCCGAAAAAACACAATGAATAAAGTACCCTAACGGCAGATCTTGAACGGCCTATTGTGCCTTTTTTCTTCGGTTTGATTTGTAGCTACAAATAATACACATGAAAAGCTTTTAAGGTACTTAATGTCCAGTAATTGGCGATCAATGAGGATCACTGGGTACATTGTTATGGTGTACCGAATAGCGGCTATTGTCCGAAAGTGGAGTAAAAAATAAATAAAAAAATAATCCAAGCTACCAGCCGGCTGACCTCAATAGTAGCTGTCGATATTTGACAGATCTAAAATAACCAATGGACATAATTTTTTTAATCCGTCCTTCGGTTGCTCTCTTTCGCAGTTTTAATCCGTTTAAAACTCGGGTTTAAAAGAATCAGTTGCCATTTGTCGATAAAAGTAGACAGGTTGGGAATCCTACAGGTAAAAATGTCTTCTGAATTACAGAGTTATTTATTTTACTTGAAAATATCATCAACTTTAGAAGGTTACTTTGTTTTGTGTTAAGCATAACTAGAAATTTCACAGAACTGAGTCAGACATATGTTTGAAATATTAGAGACAGTTAAATAAAATGGTCAAATACAGAATAAATACATACACAAACAAACAAGGTGCTCACCAACGGACATCTTCAATCGTTTTGAATTCAAACAGGGCACGAGCACCAGCGGTGTCCCACGCATTCTGAATAAGAAATATGAGCCGAACGGATACTGCTATTACCAAAACATTATTACAACACTCCAAACGCACCCTTCCAAACTAAAAATTAAACAACAATTGCCTTTAATATTCGCTCGCCTTGTCGACCCTACTGGTTTTATAAAAAATCTGTCAATCTGCTGTAGATCAATCATCCTTTATGAATAGAGGGGTGAACTGCGAGATCCTCTCCACCACAATTGAACTTCGCAGATAATAAAAGGCAGTCTATATTTACGTAAACGCATCGGTTTGATGTCCAATATTGTGCGTGGGCGCATCCGACACTGATTTCTCGTTTTATTCATCCCCTTTGTGACTGTAAACTTGAGTGACGTTTCGCAAGTCACACAAATGTCAAGTAGGCGGATTAATGTTGACTTTTTGATTTCTTTTAAACAGTTTAGGAGTTAGGAACAGACATAAATGAAAGATTAGATCAAAACTTACAAACAACGAAACCACATCTTGCCTTGCGCACATCTAATCGTTCTGTAATATTTGACAGCGATAGTTGACACTGATCGCCACTGCAGATGCGCGCAAAGCTTTACTTGATTGTTACATACCTCACATAATTTCCCGTGCCAAAAAGTCCAGAACTTTTTGGGGAAACAAACCTGAAAGACTGTTCACAGCCGGCTGTTTGCTGACCGGCTGACCGCTCGTATCTCTCATAAGATCGTTGGTCCATTAGGTACCCATATGATCACTTCTACCGTTTTAGTCACATTCGACTACATTACTCTGCAGTGTTATTGGACACCCATGATAAGACACCTGTCCTGAACTTTTATACGTCGAATCGCCAGCTGCATCCCTTTTTCAGGTCGAATGAGGAGACAAGACAAACCACTCAGGTAATAGAGCACAACACGACTTGCGAGACGTGGAGACGCGCGTGGTCGCGTCCACGTGCCCTACAGCACGCTCTAGCGAGCTCGCGTGCCCACGTGGCTCGTGCCGCAGGTATGAGGTAGGCCTAATCGCGACGCGTGTCGGTGATGTCAGATCCGGAAACAACACTTTACACTTTGTCAGTTAGTGCCATTCAAATATGCTTATGACAATAATCTCTTTACTATAATGCTATTTCGTCAATACATATCATATCATGGCTGTCTGGAAGAGATCGCTTTTCAGCGATAATACTGCGTACATAATTTACATTGTTAGTTGTAAGGTGTACACTATATATAGTTTTCTATTATATTCTATTCTACCCATGGTCAAAATGTTCAACATAATTATGTTTTATGAAAATGTAGCTAGCGTTTTTTTATTTATTAGCCAGCTTAGTCCAGAAAATAACTAAATCATGCCTAGAAAATAGCTTTTTCATCCCACCAGCTCGGAAAGTGTGTTTTTGCTGTTCAATATCTGACTGGAAAAGCCGTTTTTATCCGCTAGAGGATAAAGTAAATTTGAATATAGAATATAGTGTTCACTAAGTTTGTGAATACACAACCTATTTACTTCTACCTCCATGGTGCTGAATTTATCATACAACCTTTTTTAATTTGTTGAAAACTCGCACTCGGAACCTTCTTGGTGTATTTGTGAATTCAAAACATCATTTAACCTATTTACTTCTACCTGCATGGTGCCGAATTTATCATGCAACCTTTTCAAATTTGTTAAAAACTCATACTCGGAACCTTCTTGGTGTGTTTTAGTCGCGCCATGTTCTTTTTTGCATTTGGTCATTTCCTCGCTGAGATGGGATGAAAAGTTACGTGTTGCACTCGAGTGCAAAGATTTTTCACCTTGTGCTCTTTTGATTCCATCGCCAACGCTTAGGATTCTAACTTTTAAACCACTCGCTACGCTCGTGGTTAAATATTAGAATCCTGCGCTTGCTCAGTCATCAAATTGAGCACGCGGTTAAAAAGCAGCTTTGCACTCTTGTATAACAAATAACTATTTAATTACAAGAAATTTAATCAGATGAAGAGACAAATGTAAGGGAAGCTTGAAGCGGGACGCAACAAATTTTGGAATAATATCCAAATATTTAGTAGGGAATAACCAATAGAACTCACGACGGTTTTAGATGGCGATTCATTACAAGACATAGCAATATTTAATAATACGAGAGGGTTGGGTTGTGCAGCGCTACGGTATGTTATGCCTAAATGGAATGTAATGAGTGTTTACGACGTGGCACCAGTAATCGCGGCAGCCGTACACTTTATCACCAGAGATAATCGGCTCAATCGGCCCCCTGCGCCATCTTGGATATTGATGATCTGTCAATAGACAATACTTGAACTTAGAACATTTTGTTTAATAAAAGCTATTACAAGCGCGTGAATCAAATTGTATATAAATAAATAACATAGTGGATAATCCACACAACACTATCTAGCTCCAAACTTAGCAGAGCTTGTACTATGAGAACCAAATAACTGATATAATACTAGGTACATTTTTTTTTGGTAGATAGATACTTAGAACACAATAACACTCAGGTAGAGAACAAACATCTGCGTTCACCAGACAAATATTTCTTCTCGGTGGGGATCAAACCCACGACCTACGGCACAGTAGGCAGAGCTACTATCAACTGACATGATAGGTAAGTCAAATATACCTACTACCTACCAAAAACCAAAACTTTACATTATTAGCTTTTAATATTGTTGTATAAACTTCGTTAAAAACACATTACTGACCAAATCAATTACTTCCTACCAAAGGACACGTATTATGTTTATTACAAACAAATGCGCTAAAATACCATCAATCGTTGGCCAACAAAGGTAATGGCACGCGTCAAGATTATCCCATAGATGCTTGTCCATTGAAATGGACAATACTTTACAATATTTACGTGTTTCGGGTCTCACTGACCACGGGGGAAATTGATTGATAATTGAATAGTGCTAATTTCAGTCGCATAGAAACTTTCACTGTCACAAATCAAAAATAAATTATTTCCTATCCCTATTAGGTTTTTTTTAACTTAATATGGCGGTACGGTTTGTGTATTCTTCCGCGTCGATTTTGTAAGTTATTGTCAATTAGCAGATGCATGAACATGATACGTTGGCTATAACCATAACCGTAGATCTGAAACGTACAAATATTGTTCTAATAACAATAAACATTAAAGTATTCGTGGCCACATCGCAACCCTTTCCCACCGCTCTAATTTTACTAATGCGTTCGGTTAACAGAGGGGTCAATAAGTATCAACTCAAAATATACGCTTCAAAATGCTGTTTGTCTTTTCTGACGTACAAATTACTTCTGTATTGGTTTATTAACTCTTTTTGTTTTACTGTGACACTATATTTTTGTGTCAGCTAATAGTTTAGTACCTACATAGGTATTTTATTTGGTATTAAAATACTCTATGTCAATCTGCATAAGTACAATCCATACTAATATTATAAATGCGTTTGTAACTCTGTCTGTCTGTGTGGCTTTCACGCCAAAACTACTAAACCTATTGAAATGAAATTTGGTACACAGATAGTTCAGGGTCTAAGGAAGGACATAGGCTACTTTTTATTGTGAAAAAAGGTTTACAAGCCTTTTAAAACGTTATAAAGAGCATCACATTGATGTTTCTGTCTCACTCTGACACCAAAACACTCCGACGATCACCAATCACCAATTGCAATGAAATTTGGTACACAGATAGGTTAAATCATTAGAAAGGACATTTGTGCAACTTATTATTGCAAAACACTTATTGAAAACACCATTTTTCATGAAAATTACACTTTTTGTACAATTGCGACGGCTTTCGATCGAGAAATTTCTGTTTGTGTAAGTGACTGACTGTTTTTTTTTTGTGCTGGCGGGGATGCAAAGTCTTTTTGCCAAGTCCTCATGACTGACTGATTGCCGACCAGTGTTGCCAGTGGCAGATAGTCATAAATCGAGTGTGTTGGTAAAACTGAGTGAGACCAAGTTTAAGTTTTAATTTATGAGCATAATCTAAATAAAAACTACTTGAATGTAAGTACGACCGAGTCTGACTTAAAATTTAGTTGTTCTTAGATTATCAACTGTAATCAAAACCAGCCAAACAAAGCCTCCGGACCCTTAGCAGTAAATTTTGTAAAATCTTGGCCGACACAATTATTAAATAAATATATTTTTTTTAAAGTTATTATTCTGTTTTTCCTTATCTTCTCCTTCCCCACAAATTAATGTATTACAAAGGGTGTAAAATAACAATAAGACTATTCTTGAAAGTTTGCATGGAAATATGTAAGGTTTATGTACCTAAATGTTTTATTTAAGCTTGCGATAAGAAAAAAATGGGGGGGAAATATGCCTAACTGTGCTTACCCGGCGTCTGCCCGACCCTGACTGTGCCACATGCACTCGAATACAGATTTTTTTCGTTGGAAGTTATAAATGCTACCCAATCACTATTCCAGGCGGACGAAGTCGCGGGCACAGCTAGTACAACAAATAAAAAAGCGGTAGTTGCTGCTGACGCTATCAATAAGCAAAGCAGATATAATGCTTATCAGACCTTTTGCTACTTAGACCTTACGCAATTTAGATCATTTACTAATTCTTCACTAATCAAATACTAATCACACAATAAGCGTTTTAAGTCTTTTGCTACTTTGATGTTTTGCGCTTTAGCTGACTCGCTCATGAGGAAAAAAATTATGCGTTTTTCATTAATAACATCTTATAGGTCACTTAAATTTAATGAAAAATGGCACGTGTCTAAACTTCAGCTCACAATTGAAATGAAATCCGTTCACATGGTGTCTGTCACAATCGCAGCTAATTGCGCATAATGAGTGGAGAAACGTACGCAATAATTTTTTTGCTATTATTTATGTGATATGTCTGCAACGCCCGGCCGTTCAGGCCCCCTTCATCATTCGCGGGTTGAAATAAAATTTAATGGTCGACCGGATACTTTGAAGCAATGTGAAATATCGGATTTCCGGACTTTTGTATTTTAAGTCTGTTATTTCATTTCCTATTGGGTGGGTCATTTTGGTATCGGAATATCGACGAATAGCTAATCGTTTGTAAGCGGTTTACAGTTTATTAAACGTTAAAATCGTTATCACTAAAAACTCTACCAAATCGTAGGTATGACGGTAGGAACCAAGCCATAATTTGTTGCCTGTTCTTCTAGGCTTGGTCGCGTGGAACTGGAACCTAGACTCACCTAGCTTTGAGATGTTTCAAAGTGATCCTTGTGACTTTCTTCCTGTCATGTCACTAGTTCTTGCGAACCAGTGTGGGGAAAGGATTTTAAGGTCACCCCAAAGAGGCACCTTTCGTGCACGTCAAACTTGACAGTATGTGTCAAGTGCACGAATGGTACTGTGTCTAGCAAATTAATTATTACCAATAAAAGATTTTCCATTTCCCACGCTTAACAAATTAATCCAACGCGTCAATTAATTAATCGTCGAATCAAGGTGCGTTCCCACTGTTCCCACGCCATGATATCTGGAAATCACGCAACATCTTTATTCGTTTATTAGATTCCCCTAGCACCCCTACAGGCCATTGTTTTTGGGGGACGCGTGAAATGGGCAGACCACAGCGGCATCATTACTTTTGTAATATTAATCATAAGTTTAGGCGATGAGTAATCAACTTTAATAACATATCGAGGTGGGACATTCAAACCTTATCAAAACCAGCGTGAGCTATGAACTTTCTCTTGTAGATGGCAAATGTTTGAGGTAACTATATATATCTAGCTCCCTTTCTTGAAAGCATACGTAAAGGATGTCAAAAAAAAACACTACCCAATGCTGAAGTAATTTTTTACAGTAATTCTGATATCTGAATAAAAAATTTGAGCTAAACCATTTTGTTGTTTTTTTGTACCAAAGCAATCGTTGGCATGCAGCTTTCATTTTCATGATTATTTTTTATTATTTTTATTTATTATTTTTACACTTTGCTCATTTTAAATAATGGTAGATCTCTACATACTGAAATACGAATCATCTTGAAAAATTTATCTAAATAGAACATGGCTGTATGTCAGAGTGCAATCAAATTAAATAAATTAAGTCGATAAATACACTTAAATGTATGACAATAAAACGAATTTGCAACAAAGCACAACTATTTTGCGCTATCGCACACAATAGGAGATAAGTTGTGAGACGAGCATCAATTAGTATAATTCTACTATAAATCAAACGACGCTATAGAAATGTTTTCATTTTGATGCGGAAGCCCATGTTTATGCAAAGTTTGTGAAATTATTATAATTATATAACAAATCAGGGGTGTGAGAATTACACGGTGAAATTAATAATAAAAAAAAGGATTAAATGCAACTCGGTGTGTTTTTATCATAAGAGATTTAATAAGTTATTGTAGCTTCTATACCTTACTGTATTAAATCATTTCTACGTACTTATTTTAAAGACATTGATTTTTATATTAAGCAGATAAAATTAGTAAGAAACTCAAAATCGATTGAGAGAAGTAAATTAACATAAATATAAATAATGTAAAGTTAAGTTATTTCTTCAATCTTTCACATTAAACAAAAATTCCACCTTGGAAGTAATTTAAAAAACTTAAATGTATAGAAACGGTTGTCACAGTCGCGTGTTGCATGTTAAGCGGTAGGGCGTCGACGCGTGCGCACCCGCATCACAGATAACGGACAACATAAATTAGTGCACCTATCGCCTTTCACAATACTAGCAATACTAGTGTAGTGTGAGTATTCACCTTGCTGCTTTATCGACTTTTCAAGGTGCCGATTGGTCCTTAGCAGCAATAAAACGAACGTAAAACGTGGCGCATGCGCGTTTATGTCTTTTATATGAAATTATAATATTTTTCAGACCAATTTTTCTACGAATAAACAAAAAATATAATAAATGAAAATTGAGCTTTACTTAAGTATATACTGAGCAGTACTCATTAATTGTTGAGTATGAAAGTATATGTAAGTACACACGGTAAATAAAATTACGGATTTTCTTTACACTTAAATGGCACATTCTAACAGATTGCGCATTTCACCAAATCGCATTATCCACGGTAGACAGTTGCGAATTCCACATTTCGAGCCTTTTCGGAGTCAATCATAAACGTATTTTATACCTTTGTGCGACAGTTGCGCGATCGCGGGGGCGTACTATTTGTTCGGAGTTTCGAAATAGTTGTTTGATTAACTCTCTTTCATGTCGGCATTTCGAAGCACGATTGTCTGCGGATTTGTTTAATTTGATCCTTTGTTTGAACGGCGCTTGTGTGGAAAGGCATAGGGAGGGCGATGAGTATCAGTTGCGAAGGGGTTATCTCCTGTCAGGCGCAGATGACCTGTACCTGATTTCAACGGTCTCTCTATCCGAATTATAGATAGGTATCGGACAGTGGACTTTGTAGAGATAGCAATGATAGGTATTGTATTGTGGTGGAGACATGTTAGTTAACTACCTACCTGGGGAATAATAGTATTTACTGAAACCGTCGATACAACCGCGATCACAATTTTTTAATCAGTCTATGCCTTTTTCTGCCAGGAAGCAGCATTGCTGTATTTCAGTTTGAAGGGTGTGAGTGCCAGTTAAATTACTGGCACGTGAGGCTGAACATCTGTATGCCTCAAGTTGATGGACGCCGGGCAGTGCATCGTAGGGCACGTTCCTGACGTGCATGACCTATACAATACAATACAATCATTTATTTGCAAAACACAGGTTATTAATTACAGGATGGTATAAATTAAGTAAGTTCAGCCATGTTCTGCCTTAAAGCATGCAAAATATTTAAATGTCACAAGTATGAAAATATAATAAAATGTCAGCGCTATGAAAATTAATTAATAAAATATTATTACTCAAGTTTATCACACAAATACTCCTTAACACTATAATATTCCTTTTCTATCAAGAACTTTTTTAACATCTTCTTATATATATTGATTGAAGTAGCATCCACTATAAAACTAGGTAATTTATTATAAATACGAGGTGCCATGCAGAATATACTGTTATTAAACATGGCAGTTCTACTAGGAGGACAACAAATTTTAGCAAACAGTCGATTGCTTCTAAAAGTTGTAAAAAGCGACATATTTGCTCGCACAAATAAGGAAACTTCGTAAATATACATGGAGGGTAATGTAAGAATATTAAGGTCTTTGAAGTGCTGCTTACAACTATCGGTTTGTTTCAACCTACAAATTGCTCTAACACACCTCTTTTGGGCCTTAAAAACAATATAAGGCAATGCTTTGCTATAGGTGATGGTTACCACCAGGTTAACATCATCCAGGTCATAATTATGTTTGTTCAATCACCAGTTATAATATTAAACAATACTTTACGACGACGCCTAACACAACTACAGAAAAAATATCCTACCTTTAAGCACGTGTTGTGCTATTTATATTGAAGCAGCAAACTCATTCCCATCAGATTAAATCCAATCTCAGACACTAGAACTGAGTTGCGATCAATTTTGCGAATTGACTGCTTCCGCAGGGTCGGGCCGGAGTGATGATGAATCATTGGGCGACAATTGGAGTGGAGGCGATACCGGAAGTTACTCCACCAATCAAGGAGATTGGATTATACGCTACACACTAAGGTACTTATAATTCGATAGAGCCGGCTGCACGCACGAAAAAACATGACTCATGCGGCGTTACCTTGCTCTGAGGCGATTCATATAAGGCTTGAAGTGCAAGCGAGAGCGCGGAACGAGCGACAAAGAGGCACAATCGGTCTCCACGTTCGGCAGCGTTCGACATCTGTGTATTTTCTTATGACGTTGTCACGTTCAACTATCGTCAATAAACCGACTTTACAGACAACAGATTTTTTATTTATTTATAAAATTGCTTGCGTTTGACCGCAATCTCACCTGTTGACTTTTGCCAAACTTATGTGTTTTTTTTATTAGAGTGTAAAAGGTTGACTGGCTTTGAACTCCTCAACAAATTCTGTTATTCTACAGAGTGCTGAAAAAGAATCACAGTAATTTATCTACGAGCATAGATTTTTTTTTTCAAAATCGCGTTTTACTGAAACAGTGTTAGTAGGTAATCTAATAACTGTCATGGATGCTCTGTGTTAGTGCGTACAACGTGAACAAGCTTAAGTTTACCAAAAAAACCAATTGTAAAAGCTCTACCAGAGCTAAGATACTGAAAAAAAATCTTAAAATTAAAAATAACTTTAATCTTATTTCGTCGGTTACTGTCAACCGTCTCAATATTCTTGAAAGCCACAACATTGGCTAAAAAACTAACTTGCCGAGAAAGATTTTACCAGATTAGCAAGAACCCGCAAGGCATTGCCGTCAGCAGTATAGGATTTACCAAATCCAGGATTTCTAATCCTTAAAATAGTCCAGTAGTCACCGATATGTTTTGACTCCGAAAAGAATATCTAAATCTTGGATTAAAACTAGATCTTGAAAACAAAGGATGGATTTACAGATTCAACGAAAGGATGTCACCCGACTACAAAGTTCTTTACGATCCTCATAGCACCGTTTTATTTCTAACAAAGAAAATCAAGACAATGGCGTTAAATTGAATTTTTTTTTTGTTATTCAGTACCGAATATTGATGAAGTATCTAGTTATTAGTCAATTTTATTTATTGAAGTCAGCTATGTAGGCCAATAAAGTGTACTTCTCGATGATGATCATACTCTTCATATACCTAAAGCTTAAAGCTACATTTTATATGAGGTTTTTTTTAAACATTGTTTCACTACAAATTATTATATATCCACCTACGAGTAGGGATTTTGTAGTGTGCTGAAAAATACTACCTACTACAACTTTTTACGTACGCAATACCTCAGTGCATGGATTCTTTGATACAAGATTACCCCACAAGGTCTGTTGGTCTGGACATTTTTACATTTTGTTTTTCAAAAGCTGGCTGTAGCGTTTTATCTTGATTAACCTTTAGGCAAATTGTATACCAAGCTTTTTCCAAGTCTTGTATTTATCCGACAAATAAGTTGATTTTATTTTCTTTTAGTTTATATTATTTTACTTACTGTGTTTTAACTACAAGGTAAGCAGCGGAAAGTTCAAGTTACTCAAAATTTTAATCCTTTCCAAGTGACAACTAAGCCAATTTTTTATAAGCGCTCCATCAACTTTTGGATTCTTAGGATAAAAAGATTATGGAAGCTTTAATTCCAAGGCAGGTAAACATCTTTCGAGCTTAGCCGAGCTTACCGTGTTTCGGTAGTCATCCAGATCTTGTTCGCAAGATTTGCCGTTTATAGAGTTGAAAAATCAACTTTTCTTTACTTTTTTTTCCAAATAGGTATAGAATTTCAGCTCACACTGTTTGCTGCTTTGAAGACGTGTTACTATTGATGGGTGCCTACTCTTAACCGCCAAAATTATTGGGAGCTCGTTATTACACACCCCGTACTTATAATACACCCCATACTTATAATTTATATTGTTTCAATGTTCCAGAGTACAAGAAAGTACACCTAATATTCTCTTCTTAAATGTAGGAGCTTAACTCTTGTCGGGGTTTCGATGCAGTATTCTCCAATTGAATCTTTCGAATCCGGCATCCTTGACTTCATCATACGACATGACAGTGATCTTTTATTTTATCTGGCACACGTAACTTATATATTCTTGGCCTTCCTCTTTCCCGTTTTCCTTCAACCTTTCTTTCAAATATGTTCTTTATGTAGCTGTCCTGTCTTAGAAGATGTCCATTCATTTTAATCCATTCTCCATCACCTAATATTAGTGCTACTGTAATAAAAGATTATCATTGCCAACAGTTTGATAGTTGACGATTGGCTGATCGAAGGTTCGCACATAGCGCGGGAGAATTGAGAATAGTGTAAGTACGCGCCCGCATCTCTCACCCTCCACTCAGTTATATTATTGTAAAACTACATAATACCTTGGGAAACCGTTGGAATTGATATCAGTAACGCAATTATATTTATTGAATGCAACGTTTTTAAATAGGCATAACTTGGTGAAAACAACAAAGGTAAAGCTATCTCTTGGAACGAACTTCGAGCTATCTCAAAGTGTAGATATTTAAGATTTAGTTTTAGAACCCCCTGAAAAAATACACGTAAAATCTAGTTTATTTTTCAATAACTATTTAAACATAAAGTCTAACTGTAGAGATTCTGTGTGCTGCCAATAAGTTAGTACTTTTTCTAAAATGTTTAATTCCGCACTATTTGTTAAAATGCTGTTACAATAATGGCTGAAACTCAGCCGTTTTCCTGAAAAAAAAGGTGGCATTCCGCTAAATACCATTGGTGGTTCACCTTAGCTTCTGATTGGCGAGGAGGCGGACTAATTCCTACGCTGTAACGTCATTGGACGAGCGGGTTCCCCTCCTTGATAGCTGGTGGGGATTAAGCATCCCTATGTTTATTTTTGTTGTTCAACTTAGTGTGTAAAAGACCTTCAAAGTGTGTAGATGTGTTGTTTTATTTAGTTGTTGATTCGCGCAGCAAAAATTCAGTTTATTTGCAATATAGCGAATTGATTAATGTGTTTTATAGACTGTGGATTTAAAAACTGATTTGTGACAGTGATACATTTGCCTATTCGGAGATGGTGATCCTGTAAGTACTTACCTTATTAATTTTGTGCACTTAAAAACTAATATTTTTTAAATTCAATTCATTTATTAAAACCTTATGGACGAAGAACACTAAGTTACGTCAAAGGTATGTTAACAATGAAAGCACATTACATAACAGGTGCATTATACCTAGACATAAGTTTAGCTAGACATGTTTTAGTTATACACTCATTGTTATTACTTAATTTATGTATTAATAATTAATGGGGGAGACCTACCCATGCAGCAGTAGAATAGTATAGATTGATTAAAAAAACAATGGTAAACATGATAGTTTAATAAGTCCTCTAAGAAATGATTTGGTAGGTTAGTTATTTTTAAATTGTATTTTTTTGAGGTCGTTCGGAGTTGTCTATATTTATTTAAAACGCTATACATACGTTAACTTGCGACACTTGAATTATTTCTGTAGTCATACATTTAATTCAAATACTTGAATAAAGGGCCCTTAATTAGGCTAAGGAGTAGTAAAATAAAATCTTAGAAAACTTATTTATTTAAGATTAAAGGTTTAAGCATGGACCGCCCTGGGAAGAGGATAGTAGAGCCAAATTATTATTCAATACGTATATAGGGTTTTTTTTACCGTATTAAGCAAAATAAGTTATAAAATAAATACAAGAACTCTGACAAGTTGCTGGTCGATTCGTATAATAATTGGTCAAAGCAGCGAGGGTTGTGTAAGGTGGAGGGGAGACCAATTGACTTAATTGAAACTCATTGCTACTGACGTTGCATTCATTGCCCTGAGCACGCACCTCTCTTGAGCTCTAAGATATCCTGCATTTTATTCTTTTTATTCGACTTCCAATAAAAAAGAAGGAGGTTCTCAATTCGGTTGTATTACTTTTTTTATTATTTAGTTTAACGCATTGTTTGTTACTGCATGCCTCCGTCATTTATAAAAGGAGTTACCTAGTAATGTTTTTTTCATCTGAAAGGTAATACTTCCAGATTGATCCCATAGAAATTTCATCGGCTCAGCAGTTTGGCCATGAAGTCGGTTTCTCAAGTTTTAAAACTAAATAATTTTATGTGTCAATATTTTACTAAGCACTATATCTATTAAAAGGTTTATCCTAATTTGTCTAGCCCAGGGATTCCCAAAGTGGTCGATATCGACCCCTTGGGGTCGATATGGGTTTCCTAGGGGTCGACATAAACGAAAACTGATTTTGGGGGTCGACGAGGTCTAAAAATCGACCCCTATTAAATTAACACAAGTTCTTATTTCAAACTTTCAAGTTAGGTAGGTAGGTACTGTATGGTATATGTTGTGTTACGTGTGCTAAGAATAATTCATATTTTTGTAGGAAATAGCATTGTTGTAGTAATGTCAAGTCTCAAGTTGGTAGGTACAACGTACGTTTATTTTGTATAATTTTGATGAGAAAATGAAGTCAACTTTAATCATTTAACCAAGTGCAAAGTTTACCAATTGGTACCTTAGTACCTAGGTATTTTGTATCAATAGGAAAAAACTAAAGATAAGCCCCCTTATTCATAATAGTCTGCTAACGCATTGCTACTTCTCACTCTGTCTTCTTCTATTGATCTAAATCAAGAGAGACCTATGAAAAATAACACTCTTTAGCAGCTGTTTTAAGTTAGCGGACCATTGTGAATAAGGGGGTTAATCTTAAAAGTAGGTAATTTGGCCATGGGGGTCTGAGGTAACTGTTCATTTTGGAAAAGGGGTCACTTGTCCAAAATAGTTTGGGAATCCCTAACTGCCGTAACGGCTAGCCTAGCCGTTACGGCAGCCAACATCAAAACATTAAACAAAATTGGACACCCTCTACCACCTAAGATGTACCCATATACTATATACATAACAGAAATAGCAAATTATTATACACGTTAAAATAAAGTGTTTAACATAATCAAAAACTTGAAAATGGACTTCATATTCACACCAGTTATTATGATATAAAAACTACTAGGTCGTACCTACTATTTACTGAACCTCTTTTGGGTGGGTGGGTCAATTTGAAGTAACATCCTTTAAAATAAAAAAAAAAGCAAATGACGGAGTTCTGACGTAACAAACCACAATCGAATTGAGAACCTGCACCTTTTTTGAAGTCGGTTAAGAGAGTCCCGGTTAAGAGAATACCGAATAATAGCTAATATTATTCGGCATTCGGCGAAAAATAGTCGTCTAAAATAAAGTTTTAATGAACAAAAAAACTAATGAGTTAAAAATAAACATTTTTTTAATTATTTTCCCTATTAAAACAATACAAAATATCAATTATTATCTGTAATATGTGCCTGTGCCTATCATATTCATGAAATTAAATTAGTTAGGCTTTTTAATTAATATTTAAAATCCAACAGAGGCAGATTGTGGTGCAAAAAATATTTTTTTCTGCACGTTCAAGAGCAAGTCGGTTTCTTCTCACGACCTTAGAAGAAATTAGAAATATATTTTATGTTTTTAGTGTGTTTTTTATGTCGATAGTGATGTCGAGTTATTCGACTATTCGCCAAAGTGAATGGCGATTAATCGGTATTCGGCTATTCGCTATAACCACTATTCGCGGCAACTCATACTACTTCACAAAATAACGTCCACTCAAACAACTCCACTTTCAAAAGAATTCAATCCCAAGGCATTATTTACCTAATCAAGTCCTACATACGCACACAAAGTCGTTTATCCAATTAAGGCGGCCTGCCCCTCAGACGGCAATTTTAAAGCAATTGACTCAACTAGAGGGGAGCTTTCTCGGCGATGCTAAAGCTTAGTGGACTTTTTATGTAGAAACTTGTTACTTTAGTTAAATTGATATAAAACAATTGATACTTAGTTTTGAATAAATAGCACCAAGTTATTCAGACAGAGATGTTACAAATTTTTTTTGGATTAGGTATTGTTTTTATTTACCTAAGTAGGTAGTTGTCTCGCCTGCTCTGGTTCGTACTAGTTATTTTATTGACTTGAGTATTTAAAAAAGCAGCCAAGTGCGAGTCGGACTCGCCCATGAAGGGTTCCGTAGCATCAAATAACATAATATAAAGGTTTTTGTAGTTCGTCGAAAGGTAAATTGCGGTTTACGATGTATGACGTACCTATAAAAAAAAAACTACTGACTAGATCTCGTTCAAACCAAATATCGTTGGAAGTTTGCATAGTCATGTACAACACATATTTTTTTTAGTTTTATCATTCTCTTATTTTAGAAGTTAGAGGGGGGAGACCAACTTTTTTCCACTTTGGAAGTGTCTCTCGCGCAAACTATTCAGTTTAGAAAAAAAACGATATTAGAAACCTCAACATCATTTTTGAAGACCTATCCATAGATACCCCACACGTATGGGTTCAATGAAAAAAAAAATTTTGAGTTTCAGTTTCAAGTATACCCCCAAAATTTATAGTATTTTTTTCTATTTTTGTGTAAAAATCTTAATGCAGTTTACAGAATACATCTACTCACCAAGTTTCATCTAGCTCTTATGGTTTCGAAGAAAAATGGCTGTGACATACGGACGGACAGACAGACAGACAGACAGACATGACGAATCTATAAGGGTTCCGTTTTTGCCATTTGGCTACGGAACCCTAAAAATGTTTGGTCTCATGACTACGACGATGTATCCTTCATTTATGTATATACTTATTATGTCTTCTCGCTGTTTTTTGGCAAGGTAATTTCTCGATCCTTCCACAGATTCTCCTAAAATACGAAGTTAATTTTGGACAGCTCCGAATTCTTAGTTATGCATGATCTCTAAGCTTGTATAGGCGACTCACCTATTTTATTTATGTAGCAGTAATTCTTTAGGTAAAATAACTGTAGGACTTTAGCAAACAGATTTTTAACCAATTGGCTTTTACAGTGGCAGCCGTGCGGACATGAACGAAGGACCTGTGACACCAGACTGGGACATCAACGACGCCATCGTACCAAGAGTGGTCGCCTTCGACACCTTCGGGGAATGGTCTGACGGCCACGTGAGACGGATATACCCTCCAGGGTGTGAGGAAGCGAGACGGCACGCTTCCGGATGGGCCATGAGAAACACTAACAACCACAACGTGCATATCCTGAAGAAGAGCTGTTTAGGAGTTCTGGTCTGCTCAGTGAGATGCAGACTGCCTGATGGAGCACGGGTGCATCTCCGTCCGGCTATATGTGATAAAGCCAGGAAGAAGCAGCAAGGTAAGAGATAATTTAAGTCCGTAACTCCCACTCTCCCACTCCATAAACCGATATAATAAACCCATCAGGATAACTCTTGCCGTTTATGCTTTAAAAATAGATAGGTAGGTTACCTTCTTGGCATAAAAAATTCAAAGTCTTTTAGTTGTGGCACTGGAACATCTCATCTAAGGCTGCGTTTCTTTCTCAGGTAAACCTTGCCCAAACAGAATGTGTAACGGAGGGCGTCTCGAAGTCCAGCCATGTCGCGGTCACTGCGGCTACCCTGTCACGCACTTCTGGCGACACACAGAGCACGCTATCTTCTTCCAAGCGAAAGGAGCACATGACCATCCTCGGCCTGAGGCTAAGGGAGCAAGTGAAGTCAGGCGGTCGCTCGGCGCGGGCAGACGAGTGAGAGGACTTGCGCTGCTGCTGTCTAGAGAATCAGTGGCAGATAAGATGATGACCGCGAAGTCTGATAAGCAAATGGCGAAAATGACCAGCCCACATCCACAGCCACCGCCGCTTATTCCTGATAACCAAAGAGGTAAGAAAATGTTTACCGACCTAAGGCTTGTATTCAGAAACAGTGCCTGAGTCGGATTCAAGCCTCAAGCCAAGCATCTAATAAGTATAGATTTTCGACATTTCTCCATTGAAAAGTGACTAAAACCTATGCTTGAGGCTCGACTCAGACTCAAACATTGTTTCATAATACGGTCTATTTAAGTGATTTTTGATCATCATTTTCAAAAAACAATAAGATGTTCTTTTTTAAAAAAATCCTGTGCATGCATTTAAATAAATTGAGTAGGTATTGAAACCTTCGGTTTGGAATTTATACGTGCTTTGGTTTGCAAACGTGTTATAAATCGCAAAGTAATAATATTGTATTTTGTCCAACAGTTCAAATGGCCTGTGCCTGCGGACCCTTCGAATGCTCATGTCGATGGCGGGCCGATACAGCGGAGTCCTACGGCGTGCAAGCATGGCCCCCAGTAGAAGCACAAAGCTACACCGCATACGCACCCCCGCCCCAAACCTTACCCCAATACGAAACCGCCGCATTACCAGCCGACGAGATCTTCCACCCAGAAGAGATATTCCAACTGGACCAACCCATCCGACTCGACTTCCCCATGGAAGAAAACACGCTCGAATCACCACCCACATTCCAAGATCTTAATGAAAACTCGCGACCTGAAGACTCGTACTGGATAGACTGGCAACGAGAGCCAGGATCAGAGTCCAGTGAAACACCCTCCCCTGAGCTTTTTGGTAACTATCAGCAAACTGAGGCGTATTGCGAACAACAAGCGTATATTCCCCAAATGTATTACCCTGAGGAAGGGCAGTACTACCCGACGGAGAGTACTAGACTTTCACCGGCGATGGACGTACAGGAACAGCGGTTCTATAGGTACGAGCAGGATTGCACGCAAACCAACTCTACTGATTACACGCAAGTGTGGAACTACAACGATTGTGCGTTCCCGCCTAGCGACAACATGTCCGAATGCAAACAGTACTTCGACGTCCAACACCAGCAGGCAGTGAACGCCTACGGTGGCCTCTTATAATGTAGGTTTCCAATATAGTATTGTAAATAGCACGCTTTGTTTGTTGATTATTATTATTCCCTAGATTCTAAAGTTTAGAAGATATTGCTCATTACGTAATACTAAACGTATTTTGTTCCTATGTTTTAAAGATTGGTTTGTGAAATAATAAACAGAATTTGTATAAAACGTCTATTTATTGTATATAAAAATTACATTAAAATTGTCAATTTTACATTTTTTATTTCTATCATTAAAATTGGTCACTACAAAATAGTCCATTAAGCGATCGCATGATAGGTTTATTATGCTTTTGCAGATGCAAAACATTCCCAAAACTTTCACATAATTATGACATATGACACAAGGTGAGGTGTTCCCCCAAAACTTTCACATATGACACAAGGTGATGTGTTCCTGGCAGGCCTGATGACCGTACGATTCAAGCAGACTTGTAATTGCAACAATATCACAAAACCCAGCACAAGGAAAGCCACACAATAGCCCTCTTCCCAGCCATTAATACTTAACTCGACACGACCACAAAACTGGCACAGCCTCGCTTTCCTACCAATTTCCACAAACTAATTACTAAAGCATTCGCTTTAGTAATATCAGTGTGAAACCGACAGCTTTTTATAAAAACCCTGCCAGTTTGACATCATCAATTGGTGAAAATTGGGCAACAGTTTTATCCCATATTGACAGACTTAATCATCTTAACCTGACACATTACATTACATTTCAAAACTGTGTACTTACTATAAGGTCACGCTTACTTTTGCAACCTTATAAACCCTGCAAACTAACCGAATGATCTGTAAGGGCCTTATTAATAATCCTGGCGTAGCGTTGGACTAGTTAATCCATTTTTTGTCTCTTGCATTGACATGCAATTGTCAACTCGAGCAAATGTGACAAAACACGGATTAACTAGTCCAACGCTACGCCAGGATTATTAATAAGACCCTAAAGGTACGGCCACAACTAGGCGATACCTGTATCGCTGTCACTTATCGCTGCTAGATGTGGCCGTACCATAACGTTTAGTAGCTAGTAGCCGGGAGCTACTCCGCAATACTTGTCTATTGTCTACAGCTTTATGTTATGACAGCTGACAAATCTGTTATGATAATAAAAACCTATTTCAACAATCTGATGGATTAACAGCATTTCATTTCCATGTTATTTTATTTTACAACAAATTTAACAATCCGAATCACAGTGTTCTTATACTTGGAGACATATTATTGCTCACAGATCATTTCCCGTAAAAACATGCTACAAAAAACAAGCGTCTCACCATAGTATAATTTGACATAATCCTAGTGACACATTTGTAATTTGTAGCCAGTAGCGTTTGAGAAACAGACCCGGGGAATCGAACAGTTTTACAAATACAAGTTAATTATACAATTTTAAAATACCTTAAAAATAGGCCCTAACTAATAATATTACACGCTTCGATTATGTATTTTTAAAACGGTTCGGCTTGGGTCAAGATCAGCACAGCACGCACTATCACAGCAATCGGCATATCACCGAAGATGATATCTCGAAACATATTTTTCCACGTCACTTCTAGGGACGGTAGTCTCGACAAAGTAAGCGACCGCTAACTAGTCGCTAAGTTCCTTATTCATATCAGTTCTCTAGAACTCAACCAGCTTAGCAGGCTGTCAAGTCTGCTGCCATCTCTATTTGGAGACATGTAAGTAACAGAGATAATTATATATTGTCGAGACGCTAAAACGTGTCAGGGATTATGAGGGGTTTTGTCTTCAACTTCTGTCCAAAAAAGAAGAAATTGATGACTTACAGTCGCTTACTATATTGAGATTGCCACCCCAGTATTGACAATATGTTTAGAGACATCGGTAGCCCCACGTTGGGCGCCACTTATTTTAAGGCCACAAACAAAGTTAGTAAAGCATGTTCTTATTTTTATAATACAACATCATTTTGCGCTTCGTTATCAGTTTCATATTTAGAATTAGTTACATAAGCTAAACGATTAGGTTAGGACGCAAGTGACTGTGCATCAAATTCATTACTCAAAAATAGGTACGTAGGACAGATTTAAGTATGCAAGCTGTCCCCTTAAATTTAAATGTGATGACGAAGTTTTTAAATTGCCGTGATCAGATGTGTTTGGTGGCACTACTTTTAATCAAGGGCATGAAAAGTGTAGTTCTATTTTTGCTATTATACTCAAGCTAGTTAAAAGGGTTACAAAATGTCTTAACTATAACTAAGATCACATCTACAAAAGAGTGAAATAGAAGTTTGGAGCGAGATCAGGGCCCATAGACAAATGTCCATCCGATTTGAATAATAAGCGACAATGACCTACCGTATTATATTCAAGTACCATATATTTCAGTTCAAGAGTTGTCGTATTACGCATGGACATTTGTCTAACGGAGCAAGTGTAGAAGCGTTATCGATTCTTTGAGAAAAAATTCTAAAAGGACGAAGGTCCCTAAATCACTATGACTTAGTTATCAAGATTAGACTTATAAGGAGAAATCTTAACAAATGTGATTCTAAAGACATAAACGAGTCAAGAATCTTACTACCGAACGGGGCGTATTAAATTTGATATTATGTTCTATGATCACACTATCGGGAAAAAGCAAACTTCGCGTTAGAAGAGAAGCTATATTAATCACGCGATAGAAAGAAATGCAACCCGAATTTTTGCCTGATAATGTGCTCTCAGCATCAAAGATATCAAGTTCTATAAATCATAAAGTTTACCTACATTTAGAGTTGCCACACATATAATTTTTGTGCCTATTCAAAGATATCACCAATCGATAACTAATCTATAATTGAATTACGACTACGTTACAACAGGATGTACGTTAGAAAACTATTTTGCAAACACAACAAAATGGACGATAGAAAAAAAAACGCTAAATATTTTATGTAAGTATTAGCGTTATGAGACTAAACAAATTTGTACTTTTGAGAAATCACTACCTGATCAACAAAATTCGATATGAGGTTTAATTATAAATAAATTGATAGCCCAACTCGCAATCAGAGATCGAGTCAACTGAAGGGCAAGTCGCAGTTTTACTTGATCAATTTGAACAATTCGTTTCGCCAACGTGAGAAGATGACGTATATACGTTACGTAGAAACGATCGAAACAAGTTATATCATCATTTCTCTATACAAAAGAGAGAAGTATGACTTGCCATTCAGTTGACTCAGTTCAGGCGAAATAAATTATTCAAACTGATCGAGTAAATCGCAGACTAGGGGGTTCATATACGTGTAAGAATTATTTACGTTTTGACCCCATAAATATTTTCACGAAATATCTGAACAAAACATACATATAACTCTCGATTATATAGGTTCAAACACATTACAATAGTTAAGTCATTATTTGTACAATCATTATCTGACCTTAGTACAAACAAAACAGATGAGTTTACAAATCTCAGATCATTTGGAAATTCATATAATGATAATCAAAGAAACAAATTCAAATAATACCTTTCACTCATACCCATTTGTAAACATTCGTGTGGGACTGAAAGGTAATAATTATACTTGTTTCACTATAAAACTACTCGTGTGAGTGTAAAGCGTCGTGGAAGACATCGGGTGAGTCCGTCTGTTACTTAAAAGTTATGACAAAATATAAGAAAACATTTTTTGTCAGACATTATTTCTATGAAAAATTTGCATCATCGGTCGCTATATTAATATTATTTCGATTAAATACATGCCATTATTAAACTGGTATGCACTCTTCTACGAGCGGTAGATTCAAATATAGTATAGCTATAGTTAGATGATGCATATAAAATATGTAGTCACTCCTTCAAACCAATTTTAAAATACTCTCGACAATAGCTCACTATATCTGTGGGTTTATCTATGGCAGGTAGAAAAGCTTGTGATCTAAGTATATTAACAATAAATCATCAAATATATTATTTCTCACTCATGTTTCGTTGTTACTTAATTCCCAAACCAATTCAATCAAATCTCGACATTTCTGTGTAATATGACGTCATCATACATTACTAATTTACGTACACAAGACACGCACACCGACGTAAAGAAGGTACATCGAAGTTAGTTTTATTTGAAGATACTTGTAAACTCAAATATATGTAGCTAAAGTCCGCATTGTACACAACCGACAAATCGCAGCGTACGAATATTGGTAAAAAGTGGTAGTGAGTACACACTACGCTGCAAATTTGTGCATCCAGCACTTGTATGACGTTTTATACAATGAATTCTAAAATCAGTTCAATCCTATCTTTCGAATATGTACGATGCAGATCACACATACTCACTCTTATAGTTGATGTACCGAATTCGCTCATCATTCACGTCATTTAAAACCGAAACCATCAATCGCTATTATTCACACACTCAATCACTTTATCACAAGTTTATTGCCACCCTACTGTCGCACAAGCAAGCTTTGGTGCCACCAACTTTTCTGTCAGAAAAACTATCGCCGTTTCATTCCGTTTCGCTGTCAACGGCTATCTTTTGTTTCACATAATTATGCCCACAGGTAAGTCAGCGGCACTATAGAAGCAAGTGGCAGTAAGGTGACGTCACACGCACTAAAGCCGCTGGCCAGAGTCTAGTATTGGTCAGGGCGAGGCCTCTTCAGCAGTTTCTTCGGCCATCGTCTCTTCAGATAAGACGGCGACCGCGCTTACTGTTAGCTCGAGAGGTTCTAAGCCTGGACAGCGGCCGACGCTGCATTCCATGTCCGTTCTATTAATAAAAGAATCATCAATAAAATTCACAGTCAACCACTAATCAAAGGTGTTGTCAGGTCAGACCGAAACAGATAAGGCGAAGAGAGGTAAGAAAGAGAAGAATCTCTCTTGGTCAGTCATTTTACAAAAGAGTATGGAATAGTTGCAAAGACTATGGAAGAATTTGGAAGAGGATGGAATGGTATAGAAGAGTATGGAAGGGTATGGAAGAGTATGGAAGTACATGGAAGTATATGCAAAAAATCAGTAGGAACCAAGCCGTAGTTTGATGCCTATTCTTCTAGGCTTGGTAGCGTGGTACTGGCACCAAGACTCATCTAGCTTTCGACTTTGCAAAGTGATCCTTGTGATACTACTGAATAAATATATATTTTTCGTTGATTTATGAAAGAGTATGGAATAGCCTAATATATTAAGGAAATAAACTTACAGAGCACTAGCAGTAGACAGCTGCATTCTAGAATTCTGCCACTGCTCGCTCGCCTCTATCGAGTCCAGCTGGTCTTCCCCCCTATCCTCCAGCACTTGAGCACTGGAACCGGACACCACTTCACTGGTCGATACAGGACTCTCCAAGTTGATTAGCGTGGCGGTCGCCACTTCGGAAACCTTCGATTCGTCGACCGCTGCAATGGCATACTGACTCGTGTCTATTGAAGTTGACTTGGGCATGTCTGCGGACAAAGGATATAGAACCGTAGAGACACGGCCCGTGTCTTATGCGAGTTTAAGCGGGTTTCTGTATGCAAATTACGCTTGCATAAAAAGACTTCTAGTGGTTTGTTAGTGGTAGACTTGTACAAAAGGAGCCTCTTTGAGGCGCACTTAAAATACTTTCACCACACTTGGTTCGCAAGAATCATTGAAACTATAACAAGAAGAAGTGGTAGACTAGAGTAGCCACCAGTGGTTCACCGTTCCTAATTGGTTTGGGCCTAGATTAAAATATTGAATGCATAAATAAAAGTTTAGCCTTTGATCATAACCTAAAAATGTAGTAAATGTTTGGGGGAGTGCACAGTGATTGATTCCACCAGAGTTCAATCTCGATTCAGTCAACTCAACCAAGAATTTCAGAGAGCCCGTCTGAGATCATTCATGATGTCAGGTGTTACGTTAAAAAGGGCTATTTTAGAACATTTGAAAATGCTTCAGATAGGAAACGTTGGATTTTTATTTATGCCCAATTGTTTGGACTTAAAAGTCAAACAGATAAAAACTAACGTTTCCGACCCGAAACTTATCAGAATATTATTAAATATTTTTATATATAAAAAAAAGGTAATTGTATGTCTTTAAAATTAAAATGGGCGTAATTTTTCCATAATAAAGATTATGATGTCTATGTAAGATTATAAGATTAAAAAATCACTAAATCGAGATGAAACGAGGTGCAAGTGATAAAACATAAAGTTATGAAGATAAAAAGCTAGACCTGGCGCATGCATGTAGGTCAGCCATTTCTTGAGCGGCCGGTCGCCCAGCGGGAGCACTGGACCCTTTATCGGATCTGCAACGCAATACGCGTGCTATTGTTAGGCCTATTGGATGTATTTTAGCGTACAAGCTCGTATTACTCATTTTTGTACGCAAAAAGTACTTATGAGACGCGTACAATACGGACGGCAGATCTTGGCAGGGCTGTAGTGAGATGTTTGATGAATGACAATGACATGACGAAATCCAAGTTATTTATTTAAAAAGTTAAAATTAATTTTGTACAAAAGGAATCCTAGACAAAAATTTTTACCAGCTAACCTTGACAGGTGAAAACCAGAGACGTTGGCGTGCTTAAAATGGAGTAGAACACAGTTAGTGGCGTTACGTCAAAACACGCCCAATGACTGAGGGTAGATTCGCCAAGATCCAACGGCGGTATTGCATATATATAAGCTCTTATTAGCGCAAGTTAAGAATGTCACATTTTGCTACTGTCAAGCTCGAAAATTTTGACGAATTGGGTCGCATTGGTCATAATGAATGTTTGAATGAGCTTATACGCGTCGAAAATACACCCAATCTGTAATCGCCTTTAGCCGGTCGTATTTTGACAGAAATCTGACGCAGTCCCGAAAGACACTGTAAAATTGAAATGTCAATGTGACATTTTGTAATGCCCGTAGTCAGTCAAGATTTTTTTTATCGATTGTCTGCTTCCGACACTGGCCACATTAGCTGAATCGGCCAGTATCGGAAGTAGACAATCGAGCTGGAAAAAATGAGTTAGACTGCCATCCGGTACGCGTCAGTTTTTTTTCGATAATATGCACATGGCCTTTTAATCTTTCCAACTTAAAAAATGAAGCATCCAAACTTTAAAACTAAATCATAGAAAAATATTGAAAAAAAAATTCATTACAAATAGGCTTATTTCTCAAAGATACAAGTTCTATGATTGTGGCACACGTTTCTGGATAAATATTATTTATGCACGATTTATGATTTATTTACGCTATGGACGATTTATGCATAACAAAAGCGCAACAAACAGAATTTTTAGCAATTTTATAAATGCTTCTACATTATTACCTCGATAATGTCAATGAGCATTGGAACTGTCTAGTTTATTTGTGCATTTGATGTAAAATCAATGATACACTGGTATGGTGGTATAAAAATCTTTCTACCTGAAAGTTCAAACTTTCAGATTGGACCAATATAAATTTCATCAAAATCTCTTCTTGGCATGGTTATTAGGACCGGTTTTCAAGTTTTTTCTAACTTATCTTGCCGTGGGCATGACAGTGACAGTACATTGTCGTTGACATTAAGTGACAGTGACAGTACACATACCTTGTTTGTGTCTGTGGTCGCAGCACGGCGGATGCGGCGGATGAGTTCTTGCAGGTCGCACGCGCACGCGGTAAAACCGAGACCCGCGTGGCATGTTGTAACGATTCCCACTCTAAAACAACATTTATGCGATAAATGTAGATTGGGAACCCATTAAAATGGAGACGAAATTTCATTGTTTTCACTAATATGATCGTGTGCTGAATACAATCTGTGGTGTCGGTAAAAATTTAAGAAGTTATCACCTTCTTTTAAAATCCAAAATTTAAGATTTGTTGGATTAGTGTCAAAAACACTAAGTTCCGGCAAAGTTACAGAAGCGATGATCAGCCCTGCTATTCCGGCAACACTGCTCGATTGAGAGACCGCTACTAAGAGGACTTGGCGGAAGGACTTTGAATCCAAGCCAGTACAAAATTAAAAAAAAAAGAGAGACCGCTGAATCCGCGTTCTATTTTTTTAATTTTCAAACAAAAATTGACAACTCACTTCCAGTTCAGCGACCGCTAAACAGAGCATGAGACATACCTTTTTAGCGTAGCAGTATTCCTTAGACTCGACGGTCGCGATTGCGTATAGCCTCCTTTCGTATTCATTCTTCGCTTGTATGCTGAGATCTAGTGCGGGAAGGCAGTCGCTGTGTACGAAATACATTATCGATGCTTCCTGAAAAGTAAACAAATTACTAATTACTGCATTACGTGAGACATCCTTAGGGACTCAAGAACCCTGGTGTCTAAATGGGGTAGGCAAGAGGCACAACTAAAAAACACTATACCTACTTGCTAGTATCCTATCTTTCAAATTACAAGCCCATCGCCGCTGCTAGAATACCAAACTCTTTCCTTGATGTTTTCCTTCAAAGCGGTACCTGACGATGTTTTCCTTCAGAGCGGAGACATGCCAAGATTAATTTTACGAATAGAAAAAATATCGGATGACAGGATTTGAACCCACAGCCTTAGTAGTAAACAAAGTAGTCCCTAGATCAACTCTTGTCTCAGGAAACAATGCTTTATTTCAGGCCTAATTATAAAAGTTCGGCAGCGGAGTTTGTTACTAGTTCGCCTTCTGATCCGATGTATGGGAGTTCAAATCTCCTAATCTTACAAAAGTTCCTATTGGTTTAATCAAAACTATACAGACTGGACCTGAATGCAAAAGTAAAAACAACTGGAATATTCCATGTTGTGTTCAAGAAAAGTACAGAAAAAACAAAAGCCGAGCGTCGTGTCTGATTCGGTTCGACAAAAAGGTTACATAGGGTCGATGTTCTATAGATTTTAAGCATTATGAAACTACTCTTCATATCTTTATTTATCAATATAGGTATCACAACACCAATACCCGTAATAAATAGTAACAGATCATTGCCGCTAGGATTTGACTTCTTGAAGTCGTAAGAGGGTAGTATTTTTTTTACCTACCTGCATAAGCGTGTAGTTGAGATGTGCTGGGTCCCACATCACTAGCACGGTGTGACCAGGCAGGCAGGAAGACAGACTTAATGTCCCCGCGCTGAGGCCGCAAGGCGTGTGACATCGGGACTTTGACTTCTTGCTGGTGCCTTCCTCCTTCTTCGGTGATGATCTGATGATGGATTTAAAAATCATTTCATTATTTTGGTTGTTATAACGTCATGCACCAACATTTTTTTAAATTACTTTGCACATCAATTTGTTGGTTGGTCAAAAGTTAGAAAATACCTATGGACGGTTTCTTTATGGTATTTGATCGCTGACCGCGGGTTTAGGCGACTACCAGACTCGTTTCAAAAAAATACCTCTAATCCGATTAAACTATTTTATAACTTCTAACGCTTCTGAAGTAAAACACTTTCGATCTAACTGCATTTTAACTTTGTTATAATCTCCGATAATACCCCTAAAAATAATATTTATGTTTAAAATACAAAAATAAGTACTACTACTTAATCTTTTCTGTTTTCTCTAAACTAGCCAAGCTTGAAGGGATTATACATCCCGGGACAAGGTGAGATAGATTAAGGATTTTTAATCCAATAACAGAAACTGATAAACGTGTGTTTTAAGCTGTCAAACGAAGCGCTGGACACGTAGTTTGATGAACCAAGTCAAAACAACGTCCAGCACAATCAGGGGAAGTACTACCACCATGCCTATTGCTGCCGTGAAGCAGCATTGCTGTTTCTGTTTGAAGGGTGTGGGTGCCGGTGAAATTACTGGCACTTGAGGCTGAACGTATGCCTCAAGTTGATGGGGGCAGGGCAGTGCATCCTAGGGCACGTTCCTGACGTGCGTGACCTACCTGCTTTGTTATAGGCGATGGTCACCACTTGCTATATGCTTATTTCATCAGTTAGTTGAATAAAAGCAAATAGTTGTATTTTTGTCTGAGCGTTTTTTCTGGCAATTAGATTCGCAATTGTAGCCATGACAGGGTCTTTCCAGCCATCGTTTTACATCTACATGAAACCGGCATGTTAAGTTCGATAACATGACTCTTGTGCACGATAGGAGCCTCTTCAAGGCGGACTTAAAGTCTTTTTAGCACACTACTAGTTCAAAATAACTAGCGACACGACAAGAAGCTAATGGGAACTTGCGATCAAACATACCTGCTCTCGCTATCGTCTTCTCTGCTCTTGTCAGCTTCCTCTGCCTTTTTCTCAAGCTCCTTCTTCAGATCCGCCACTTGCTGTTGTAGTAACGCCTTTTGGTTTTCTAAGCTCGCCAGCTGGAACAGTATCATTTATTATTTATCTAGCCAGAGGAAGAAAGTGTGGCGTAGTACGGCGCTGTGTAGGTGGGGAAATTTGTCTAAGTTTAGTAAGAGGGCAGACGACTGTGTCACGTGCACGCGAATATGTATCTACTGTTCATTTTCCGCTGCGAATTAAAAATCCTACCCATAGACACTATTCCACGTGGACGAAGTCGCGGGCACAGCTAGTATCATATTTGTATATATCAAATAAAATATCTGTCTATACTTTACCTGCGTCTTGAGCAGTGTGTCATAGTCGTTAGTCTCAGGATCAGTGAGTTGCTGTATCGTGTCGCGATACTTGCTGCATTCCTTCATTAGCGCTTGTTCTCTCTCACGGAGCAGCTCTAGTTGTCTGTCCTTTTCAGAGAGCAGCCGGCGAGTTACGTCGTTTATTGTCACCTAAAAGTAACAAACACATTTCTAAGCAAAAGTAAACCGTTTCTATAACGAGGTCATTTGTTTTTGAGGACATAGAAAAATCCTAGTTGTAAATAAACAAAGTCACTTTCATATTACTGATTTTACACATAGATTTCTTACGTTATGAGCATTTTTTTTACTTATTATAGGCTTGTGTCTGCATTAGATAAATTTACTCCAACGGAATCGAACCCACAATTCTTGTGCCTCAGCTACAACGTATAGGCATAGATTTTCACCAGCATTTTAAGATAGCGGTCACAAAATTATGGAATTTATTTCCAATTTTAATGTTTTGTTGTCAAATAAACAAAAACAAGGCGAATATTGCGACAAAACTTACTAATCCGAGTTCTGCATTTACCTGTTTTTCAGCATCGAACTTCGCTTTCAACGTAGTGATCTCCGCCTCTAGCTTAGTTCTCCATTCCTCTTCACACTTCCCCAAAGCTATTCTAACCGCTTCTTCTTTTTCCACCTCAGCATTTTCCTTCGTCTGCATAACTATTGTGTTGTGGCTACTGATCTCTATCATGTCTGTTCGCTCAATCTTCTCGAGGCTAGATTCGGAGGGAGAACGGTCCATGTTGGTTAGAGCTACTAGACGAAACCTAGAATTGTTTAAAGTTTGTGAACGCAAAGCGTATACTCAATACCTACTCAATATTTTTATTGTCATCACATTGGTTGGTTACTACATTATGGTGGTAATAACAGTTTAGTATCACAATGTGTACCCAGTGGGCATTACAATATATTATGGGAGGCAGACTGAAGTTCCGAATTATAAATGAACTAACAGCCCGTCCCGGCTTCGCACGGGGTAGACAATATTGTTGTACATTATTTTGTTCTATCGCTAATAGTTTCGGCAGCGCATTCGACGAAAGACATTTTAAGACTCAGTTTTCTACACCTTCGGTTACATTGTTCAAATTTTACCAAGGATCCCTAATTTTTTTCAAAATGAAATGTAGCCTATGTCAAATTGGAAGAATGTAGCATTCTATTGGTGAAAGAATTTTTTAAATCGGCCCAGTACTTTTTGATCCTATTCATTACAAACATACAAAAATAAGTACAAATCTTTCCTCTTTATAATATTAGTATAGATATAGATTAGCACATTTTATCGGTCAAAAATTCATTTCATTCATAATAACATTTTTGTAGAAGAAAAGACTAACTTTTTTTTATACTCTGATGAGATTACGAGTTTAGCTATTGAAGTAGGAAAAATGCAAGTATGCCTTTGCTCTATCAACAGGCCTTTGCATCTATTGTAGATGATTAAAATAGCTTTTGCTCTTTAGTGAGACCATAATTACATAGCTGAATCATGATTATCATCATCAACCTGAAGAAGAACACTGCACTAGACAAAGGCTTCCTCCATACACTTCCAGGAATAACGTTTTTGATTTTGACTGATTTCCCGCAAACTTTACATTGTCAAAATCGCTCGCAGCATTATTAAGTTGAAGGGAGGGTAGGTCGACTAAATAATCTATTTTTAAAAGCCAACAAGCCTACAACGTAACTTGGACTACTAACCTGGATCTTAGCGATTCTATTTCAGTCTTATAGTCTTGATGCATCTTCTCTTGTAAGTTCTTAATCTCCTTCTGTTTATTAGCTTCTACTTCCTCCAATTTATTTTCAAACGTACTGATTTCTTCTTTTGTTTTCTCTAATATACATTTTGTGCTTTGATGCTCTTCAGTCAGTCTGTCTATCCCTTTCTGGTTTTCTAGTTTTACGTTTTCTGTCTCTATTTTTAGTGAGGAAATAATGTCGTCTTTCTCGTTGAGGGCTGCTTTCATATCGCTGAGTTCTAATTCATGATCGACAGTTAGTCTCTGGGTTTGTTCTCTGAAATGTATAGCTGTTTCTTCATTGTTCTTTCTCCACTCTTCTAAGATCGCTAGACATTGACTATTCACGTACTGTTTTTGCTCATTCATTTCCGTTTTGATCCTTACTAACTCATCCATCAAATGCACAATGTGAAGTTTACATAAATCGTACAGCTTTATTAGGAATTGTTGAAACTTTTCTATTTCTATTTTATGTGTGTCCATGTTGTCCTAAAATAAATAAATAATGAGGACAATTCACACAACACTATCTAGCCCCAAACTAAGCAGAGCTTTTACTATGGGAACCAGATAGCTGATAAAATACTTGAATACATTTTTTTTTCAAATACATACTTATAATACAATATAACACCCAGACAGAGAAACATTTGTGTTCACCACACAAATATTTGTTCTCGGTGGGGATCGAACCCACGACCTACGGCGCAGAAGGCAGAGCTGACCAACTGAGCTGAGAGGCCAGTTATTTTGATACAAGGTTGAAAATAGACTTTTGCGAAATACGTCAATTTTCATCGTTTTAGCGCGAAAGCAATACGAGTTACCAAATCATAATATAATACTTTTGGCAAATCAAACATCTGACAAATGGCGTTTATGAGTAAATTATAAAGTAATATGAATCGCAAAACAAATCAAGGCTACAGCTTTTATGGGGCCGGTGAAGACAGGAGCAAAAAAAACTAATACAATGCGTCCACTGAATAAAGACCTCCAACATCCAAACTACTTTGCAAAATTGCAAGAAACAATATAAAATCAGTGATCTAATTATAGTGGTGTGTACAATACAGCTAGTCTGATGAGACCTCTAACATCGACACACTACTGAAGAGAACAAAGCAGTTCAGAGATCTTACTAAAGTAGATCATAACAACCATTCTACCCAGTACCCGAAGTCCCAGTGCATTTACAACATTTCGTTACCAAATGTTGTTTTCGTTTCGCCTATTTGTCTCTGTCTATTGTATGGAAAAAAGATGAGTCAACAAATATAACTACGTAACGTATTTTTGCCGTCTCATATTTCCTCCATACAATAGAGAGAGAGACAAATAGGCGAAACGAAAACAACATCTGGTATCGAAATGTGGTAGCAAAACTCCGACTTCGGGTACAGATCTCTGACACCACTTAATTTTTTTTTGTAAGAAACTGTAAGAACGGAGGTCTAACTAGAGTGGTTACAGGATTCTATAGGTACACCTGTCGTTCGCTCCGGCCCCATTCCAAGCTCGACGGTAGAGACTCTTCTATGTAGAGATCTGAGTTCTCAAAGATAGGGCTCTCGTCTTCCAATATAACCGGTAGAGATCGCACCTCGGTCACCGTTGAAACCGCCATCGTGTCAGGAACGCATATCGTGGACATGTCTACTTTCTGTTTGATCTCGCTCTGTCTGCTCAGCTTTTCGAAGTCACATTCCCCTGATTCAAAGTCCCTGCAATAGCACAAGTTATATGAAACTCTTTAAATATTATACGAATATACTATGTGTAAGGCAGTAAGTTCGTATATTGATAAAAATGTTACTGCTGGTCCATGACCCATCCAAATAGTGAATAGTAGATTGTGCCATAAGGGACTAAAATAATGTATGTTTTTTTGAATCCAGAGCGAAGTTAAAGAATCCTCTCGATTTGTTCAGTAGTAAATTGTTTAAGACAGTTTCTGCGTTTAATTTTACACTTTCTTTAACAATTTACTATCGAACAATTAGAAAGAAAAATAACTCGAAGAAAAACATCACTAACACACACAACACACTTCTACTAACACTTCGCTGTGGATTCAAAAAATCCCTCTCGCTCTTAATACATTATTTTAGTCCCAATCTTCTATTTGATACTCACTTTTCAAAGTCTACTTGAATAATGGCATCTTTTTCTTCGTGTTGCGAAGCATTTATCCTGAAAAAGAAACAGTAGCATAACATTTTCATAATATTTATCCATTAGGGTTGATGTATTCGTTTGTATTTATATTATACTTATATAACCCTACTAGCAACAAAAAAATTAAGGGCAGGATAGGACCCTCATTCCAATATCTAACATACCTTTGTTGAAAGAACCTAACAGTCGATTCCATATCGATGTTGGGAACAGCCTCTGCTAATTGCGGGAAGGCAGTCGCAATATACTCCACATCTTGGATCGTCAGTTGCGGTAACTTGCCGTCGAATGCAGGCGGCGCTTGCGTCGCAAAATTAGGCGGTAGTTCTGTCATACCGGGGAACAGATTCCGGAGAAAGTGACCTTCGAATAGAGAGTTGAAGTCTTGCCGTCTGCTTATTTCTTCGTCGTGGATTTTTAGTAGTTTTTCTGATAGGTCTGTCGCCCACTGGAAAAACAAGTTGGAATCAAATTATGTGTTCCTTCTAAGGATATCGTAAGAAGTGAATAAGAGAACGCACCAGGAGACTTGATGTTATTTTTTTAACTCATTTTATTAAGAAACGTTGGGCGATCGGCTCGCCCTATCTGCACTCGACATAATAAATATTTAGGTTTCCTTTTTGGAATCCTATATTTCTTATCCCTATTGTCTCCAAGAGGACAAACCCAACATTGATACTGACTTCTTCAGGCTGATAATAATAAATAAATATTGTAGACAATCAACCCGAATGGGATGGCTGGGAACCAGATAGGTGATATAATACATATACACATATTTTATGTTAATACATACTTAGAATACAATAATAACACCCAGACAGAGAACAAACATCTGCGTTCATCACACAAATATTTGTTCTCGGTGTAGATCGAACCCACGACCTACGGCGCAGAAGGCAGAGCTACTACCAAGTGAGCCGAAAGGCCAGTCTCATAATGATAATTATACAGTTACGGTAGTAGGCAATAAATATTGCACATCGGCTTTTCGACTTTGTAGAGCGCTATCTCTTTCTGACGCTCACTAAGATCTATGAAGCCGAAATTAGCCGATGTGCAATATTTGTTGCCTACTACTATACCTTTATATGTGCTTGTGAGAAGGTCCGTCTTCGTGCCACTTCGTGCACTGCTCGCACATAGACGGCGGGAGCGGCGTGCAGCTGAGAGACTATGCCGAAGTAACGCGCGAGTCGGTTGAAGCATTGGAACGAAAGCATCGCGTGCGCATCTTGGACGGACATTGAGTTCTCTATCTTCAAAACCGCCCTGAAAACATGTACAAAGATTATTTTTCGTGGGATCTGTATAAAAAGTAAACATATTCATGTCACGATCAAGATGTTTTGACTGGTCTCTCAGCTCAGTAGCTCTGCCTTCTGCGCCGTATGTCATGGGTTCGATCCCCACCGTGAACAAACATTTGTGTGGTGAACATAGATGTTTGTTCTCAGGCTGGGTGTTATATTGTATTCTAAGTATGTATATATAAAAAAAAATATGTGAGTATTATACTATCTGGTTCCCATAGTACAAGCTCTGCTTAGTTTGGGGATAGGTAGTGTAGTGTGGATTGTCCACAATATTTTTTTTTATTTGAATTAAATGTCATCTAATTTGCTTGTTGACGTTCATTCAATAGTTTGAACGAGTGAGCGAAGCGAACAAAGTCAAAAAATCCAGTGCATATTTTTTGAAAGTCAATCAAAACTTTAAAGAATAATATAATTTGTAAAGGGTACTTACTCTAATCTAGCTTTAAGAATATGCGACAATTCTTCCTTAGATTTTGCGATACGACGTCGTATGTCGAACAAACTCTGATGTCCTTTCAGTAGCTTCTGCAGTTGACACCAGTGGGATTGCACTAGCGTTGGCAACACCGATGGGTCGCAGGCTGAACTGATGCGTTCGCGGTACTGAAATTACAAACTAGTGTTATAAAATGCACAGACATTGTCTAGGGATAATCTATTTCGAGTTTCTGATATCAAGAGATTTTGTTCCTAGTTTAATTTTTATTATGGCTCGAATTTGAAAGACTTTTCGTGCCTAATGAAATCCTATTTAAAACAATTGTGCTTTTATTTAGCTTTCAGTAGATGGAACAATCAGCCCTTATTCAGCAGATAAAACTTAAAAATACGAGATCAGTTGGTTGTCACCTGTATAAGTGAAGCGGCCTGGTCGCGTTGGTCCCGCTCTAGTTTCTTAACATCGTTGAGCAGTTGATCGAGCCCGTACAGACGGTCCTCGATGCCTTTGATCTGTTTCAGTCCGTGGTTATTCGCGTATTCTAGTATATTGTATAATTCCGCTTCTCGCTCCTTCAAAGGCTCTGCGTCTATCTGTAATTAGTTTGATAGTCTTGTAAAGGTTTTAAAGCTTTGTAGGAATAAATCATGCGGACAATCCACACAATACTTTCTAGCCCCAAACTAAGCAAAGCTTGTACTAACCATATAGCTAATATACTTGTAAACAGGTTTTTTTAGGGTAAACAAACAGTATCACATAATACATATGGCTAAAGTAAATGTTATATCTAAATTTTATAAATGGTGGTTCCCAGACCGATTACCGCAGATTATAAATGGTTAATGGTTTGGTAATTAGGGAAATTCAGTTTTAAAACAAGAGTATTTCTGACGAATATATTTTGTTCTTCGTCAAGGAACTTTAGCATCTGAGCCCGAAGTCCCAGTGCATCTACAACATTTACCAAATGTTGTTTTCGTTTTGCCTATTTGTCTCTGCCTATTGTATGGAGAAAAGATGAGACAACAACTCTAACTACGTAACGTATTTTTGCCGTCTCATATTTTTTCCATACAATAGAGAGAGACAAATAAGCGAAACGAAAACAACATTTGGTAACGAAATGTGGTAGCAAAACTCCGACTTCGGGTACTGTTGATCAAAGTTTCCAATGCAGGCATTACAGACATGCCTATTCATTCATCAGTCTATTGAAGTCCGCTAGAGGTCCTTTTGTTTCCAAGCATTTGCCGTATTTGCACATAAGTGAAAGCACATATTTTCGTGGTCTAGCTTGCTTATCATTCCTATAGCAATAGACTAAGTTGAGCAACGGTCTCTCTTTGGGTGACTGCTATTGGTTTTTCCTTTCCCAGCTCCCAACAGTCGTTAAGCCATGACAGACGCCTTTAAGGGCCATACTCCGATACCAAAGCCTGCTTTTAGCTCATACTGGCTTAGTAAGTTATGAACGAAGTATTCTAGATCTAAAGCAAATGCAAATTTTCCAATAGTAAACCACAATCAGCTAGAATTCAATGTTTTTAACCTAAAAACACACATCGATAAAGAAATAATGCCTTTACTGATAATGTGTCGTGGTTATTGAATATTTATTGTAACAGATTTATTATGTAAACTGTAAAAATTTGCATGCTTATCATACCTACTATTAATAAAAACAAAATTATATGGAAATCGATAAAATAATCATACTCTTAAAAACAAAAAGAGTCATTCTATCCAAAGGTTATCTAGAAGAAATCGGTGTTGTTATTTGGTGTCGAGCAAAACAGTTTTTCACAACTTGCTGGTGGAATTCAATAAATAATACGGACAGCACTACAGACACACAACACTATCTAGCCCCAAACTAAGCAGAGCTGGTACCATGTGAACCAGATCGCTGATATAATACTTAATACTGTTACGGAAGTGGGTACAGGGATTGGAAGGAAACGAACGTTTTACCGAAAGTAGCGGTTTATTCGCACTACAAACACGTAACACTGCACTGAACGCGTAGCACTGCACGAAACGCGTAGCACTGCACGAAACGCGTAGCACTGTCTGACACTGTCCCCGCGCACTATGCGTTACACGGTCCAACGCTGTGCTCCGAACACTACCAGTCCACTGGGAGCACTTCACCACTTTGCACTTCACTATTCACTGTTCACTATTCACTGTTCACTGTTCACTTTTTCCACTTTTCCACTTTTTCTTCTTGTTCTTTTCTTCAGATCACTTTCCACTGAACTGCCCGTAGACGCGCCTGCAGCTCCTTATATACCCGGAATTTCGATTGTCATTTATTGAATTTCGATCGTCATTTCGTTTTCTTCTGTTGGATTCCGATCGTCTTTCCCTACCTGTATAATTTCTTGTTTTAGTCCAGAACTTTCGGTTCTTTATTTGAATTCCTTAAAGAAGGCACTCGCCGCTACTAGAATTTCCTGGTAAGATTTGAATGTCGAACAAAATCTTCACGTAGTTACGTCAGCACGGCGTCACACTACCCCCTCCTTAGACGTGCTCGTCCCGAGCATCGTTAGAGCCGTAGTACCGTGCCAACCTGTCCACATGAACCACTTTCGCTGGACTTCTTGGCGTTTTCCGAATTCTATATGTGACATCATTGATCCTCGTAATTACTTGAAAAGGGCCTTCCCAACTCGGTTGTAGTTTTGGAGATTTTCTTTTCCTTCTAACGGGGTTGTGAAGCCAAACAGCAGAACCTTCTTCAAAGGACTTGGAGTTGACGCTTCTGTCGTATCGCGTTTTCATTCGCTCACTAGCACGCAGATTCTCTTCCCTCATATGCCCGTGAACTTCCTCCATTTTCTTTCTCAAATCTTCCGCGTATTCCGAAATACAGCTAGGCGTATCTGGAGGACAACCCGCGAGAAGATCCGCTGGAAGTCGAAGCTCTCTACCAAAGTTCGCTCGGGCCGGAGTAGTAGAGGTACTCTCATGAACTGCCGTTCTATACGACAGAAGAAACAGAGAAATGTACTCATCCCAATTGTTCTGATGACTTTCAACAACTTTTGCCAGATGCCGCTCTAGAGTTTGGTTGAACCTCTCTACCATTCCATCAGATTGCGGATGATATGGCGTAGTCCGAGTTTTGTGTATCCCCATAATTTTGCATGTTTCCTGAAAGACTTGCGACTCGAAATTCCTGCCTTGGTCACTATGGATTTCAAGGGGTAGTCCAAATCGGCAGAAAACTTCATTCACCAGTTTGTTAGCCACAGTGATAGCTTCCTGATTTGGTAATGCGAACGCTTCTGGCCACTTTGTGAAGTAATCCATTATCACCAAAATGTAACGATTTCCACTATTCGTCATTGGAAACGGCCCAGCCACATCCAAAGCTATTCGTTCCCAAGGAGCACCCACGTTGTATAGCTTCAACGCTCCCCGACTTCTTGTTTGTGGTCCTTTGACAGAGGAACAACTCGTACATTTCTTGCACCAGTCTTCAACATCTTCCTTGCAGTGCAACCAGTAATAACGTTGACGAATTTTCACCAAAGTTCTCTTCACACCGAGATGACCGCCTGATGTTCCATCGTGATACGCTCGCAGTATATCAGAAATCTTTGACTTCGGCACAACTGTCTGAAGATGATTGTCTTGTCCTGATGCACTCTCCCATTTTCGACATAAAAGACCATTGTGTAAGAGCAGGCTATTCCATTGTGCCCAATAGCTCTTAGTTACTGCACTCATTCCGGCAACTTCACTCCATCCTGGGCGTGTAGATCCATCTCTCACCCAACTGAGTATTGGTCTTAAGTCTTCATCTTCTTCTTGTAGTTTACGCATGGCATCGCTGCTCCAATCATCATTTACTGTATCAGTTCTTATAACTCGGACCATAGATTTTTCTTTATCTTCCTGTTTCACACAGTGCTTGCAGTCTTCAGAACACGGCCGTCTTGACAAAGCATCAGCATTCCCATGAGACTTCCCACTGCGATGCTCTACTAGAAAGTCATACTCCTGTAGTTGTTCAATCCATCGCGCAACTTGTCCTTCAGGATTCTTGAACTGTAGTAGCCACTTCAAGGCTGCATGATCTGTTCTGACTAGAAATTTCCGACCCAATAAATACTTCTTAAAATGCTGAAGTGTTTTGACAACTGCTAGTAGCTCCCTTCGAGTGACACAATAATTCCGCTCTGGTTTTGACAGGGATTTACTGTAATAAGCTATCACAACTTCTTGATCTCCTTTTCTTTGTGAGAGTGTTCCTCCTATCCCTGTATTACTTGCATCTGTGTCAACTACAAATTCATTACACTGATCTGGATATCCGAGTACTGGTGTTTCACATAACCGGCTCTTAAGTTTCTCGAAAGCCGCCTGGCATTGTTGGTCCCAGACGAAAGGCCGTTTTTCTTCTGTTAGTCTATGCAATGGCTTCGCTATATCTGAAAAATTCTTGACAAAACGACGGTAATAAGAGCAAAGTCCCATAAACGCCCGTACTTGTGTTTTGTCCGCAGGCACAGGCCAATCTTTAACCGCCGAAATTTTCGATGGATTCGTTTCGACGCCGCTTTCCGAAATAACGTGTCCCAAATAGTTCACCTGCCGTTTGAAGAATGAGCACTTCTTCTGGCTTAGTTTCAGATTTGCACTTCTCAACTTATTGAATACGGATTCCAGCTTCTTCAAATGGTCATCAAATTCTCGCCCCACTATTATAATGTCATCGAGATACACCAAGCAGGTTTCTCCCAGCAACCCAGCAAGGACACGTTCCATTAACCTCTCGAAAGTAGCCGGGGCGTTGCACAGCCCAAACGGCATCACTCTGAACTGCCAGAGGCCCTTTCCTGTGGAGAATGCGGTCTTCTCCTTATCCTTAGGATCCAACTCCACCTGCCAATAGCCACTTTTTAGGTCCAGCGTAGAAAACCATTTCATGCCGTTGAGAGTATTCAAGGTGTCGTCTATCCTTGGTAATGGATAACTGTCCTTTTTGGTCACGTCGTTTAGGCGGCGATAGTCAATACAGAACCTCGTTGACCCATCCTTCTTCTTTACCAAAACCACTGGTGAGCACCACGGACTGGACGATGGTTCGATTACTTCATTATCCTTCATGTCTTGAATCATGTCGTCCACTTCCTTTTCTCTGGCAAAAGGAATTCGGCGAGGTCGTTGTCGTATTGGTTGTTCATTTCCAGTATTGATTTTATGCTGAACCATACTCGTCCTTCCGATATCACCATCATTCTTCGAAAATATATCGGAGTACCGACGTAGCAAATTCTTCGCCTTGAGCAATTCAATACTTGTCAAATCTTGCTTACATTTTTCTAGTATACTGTTAACGTCGATTGCACTTGCTTCCGTCTTTTTGGTTTCCTGACAATTCCGCAACCACACAATTTCTTCGCTTCGTCCTATTAGCGTACCCTTCTTTAACACCTGTTCTTCATTGCTCAAGTTCAATACAGGTACCACTGCTTCCATAGATGAATTGACGACTGTACGTGCCGGCAGCCATGATGACTCGTTATCCACTTTTTCCAGTATTGTCCAACGTCGCTGTTTTAAACTTTTATTTCCGGGAAAAATTACTGGAACTAGCGTTTGTGATCTTGGCAACAGTGTAGTGTTCTTAACGCAGTACACCTTGCCCTCGCCACCGCCCTTCATTGGTATTTCGTCTTCCCCACACTTCAGGACACCGGAGTGAATGTCGAGCTTACATCGATGATCCTTTAAGAAATCAAGGCCAATAATGCAGTCATCCACAATGTCAGCTATTACCGCTTGTTGCCAGTACAGCTTGTCACCAATCTTGATAGCCACTTTCTGTTCACCTGATACTGGTATATGCTGGCCGGTAGCCGTTGTTAGCTGGTAAGCTCCCTTCCGAACGTTGATCTTTCCGTTTCTTCTTGTCAGCTGTGTCCTAATTACCGTACGTGACGCTCCAGTATCCAAAGTCAATGAGCACGGACTTCCATTTACTGATCCATTTACAGTTAAGCTGTTGCCATCTGTACTCTGACAAATCTCGATTCTCGGGGCTTCATGTCCACCGGCCAGTGCCCACCCTTCAGCCCTGGCTGGAATTAGTTTCTCTGCTTCTCCAATGCTTGTACAACAGCATCGGTTCTTCGTCTCTCCACAGTCGTAGCATCTAGGGACGAAAGCTCTGTGTTGGTTTACCCGCGCCACTTCCATTGAATTTATTTCCCTCAGACGCCCACTTCTCGGGTCTCGCCGAACGGCTTCCACCTCGAGCGCATGCGCAACGGCTTCCTTGATGTGACCATGATGACCCAAGCGCACGGCAGCTCTTACTTCCGCGTCGAAAATACCGTCGACAAACGACTGCAAAAGCATGCTGTCAATGACCGATGCCGGCGATGTTTGGTACGCCTTCCGGACCAACTTCTCTACCTCTAGAAACCACTGTTGCAATGACTCATTTGCTCGTTGGCATCGATCACGGAGTTGAGCGCGGAAAACATGCTCCAGGTGCGAGTCCCCGTAGCGCAATTCTAAGGCTTCCAGCAATTGCTCGTAGGTTGCATCGCTCCCCAAGGCCTCCAGCACGGTCAAAGCCTTGTCTCGTAGTCCCAAAGTAAGCGCGGTTTTAGCCTGGCTCTTGGTCCACCCATTCAGGTTCATCACAGCCTCAAACTGTAGCTTGTAAGCCGCCCAAGAAGTGGTTCCATCGAAAGGCGGGACTTCGAAATTTCCGCCCGCAGTTGACGCACTTACTACGGACGCTGAGGCCGGGATTCCATTCGTTTCGAGCTTCTTGACGACTTCCTCGACGGAAGAGAGGCGGTTTCCATGTTGTTGTACAGTTTTGATACCTTCCTCAATGGAACAGAGGCGAGTCTCATGCTGCTGTATAGTTTCCTCCACCGCTTCTACCCTCCACATGCTGTCGGTGATAGCGGTCAAGAGACTTTTCTGCAACGCGCACATCTGTTCCTCTTGCCGGTGACCTTGCTCCTCCTGCCGGCGAGCCTGCTCCTCCTGGATGGCACGCAGCTGCTCTTCCTGCCGGCAGGCTTGCTCCTCCTGCCGGCGGGCATCCTCTTCTTGGCGGCGTGCCTGCTCCTCCTGGATGGCGCGCAGCTGCTCCTCCTGCCGGCGGGCTTGCTCCTCCTGCTGGCGGGCATCCTCTTCTTGGCGGCGTGCCTGCTCCTCCTGGATGGCGCGCAGCTGCTCCTCCTGCCGGCGGGCTTGCTCCTCCTGCCGGCGGGCTTGCTCTTCCTGCCGGCGGGCTTGTTCCTCCTCCCGGCGAGCCTGGTCTGCTTGCATGGCGCGCAGTTGCTCAAACAAGGCGCCAAGGTCTGGTCCAACCTGGGTCCTCATCGACGAACTGTCCGAGGTTGCTCCACCGGAGTTGTCTCGGCGCCCAGGGGTTTCTTCCTCAGGAGCCTCGGCGCCGGAGCCACCTGCTTGCTGCGAGCCAGTCTTAGCGCGAGTGCTCACGCCTTCCCTCGGCATGACAGGCATTTTACCTTCCAACCCCACTTCTGACACCAAATGTTACGGAAGTGGGTACAGGGATTGGAAGGAAACGAACGTTTTACCGAAAGTAGCGGTTTATTCGCACTACAAACACGTAACACTGCACTGAACGCGTAGCACTGCACGAAACGCGTAGCACTGCACGAAACGCGTAGCACTGTCTGACACTGTCCCCGCGCACTATGCGTTACACGGTCCAACGCTGTGCTCCGAACACTACCAGTCCACTGGGAGCACTTCACCACTTTGCACTTCACTATTCACTGTTCACTATTCACTGTTCACTGTTCACTTTTTCCACTTTTCCACTTTTTCTTCTTGTTCTTTTCTTCAGATCACTTTCCACTGAACTGCCCGTAGACGCGCCTGCAGCTCCTTATATACCCGGAATTTCGATTGTCATTTATTGAATTTCGATCGTCATTTCGTTTTCTTCTGTTGGATTCCGATCGTCTTTCCCTACCTGTATAATTTCTTGTTTTAGTCCAGAACTTTCGGTTCTTTATTTGAATTCCTTAAGAGCGAGTCGTGCAAAATAGTTGAAAACGATAGTCACGGTTAAATCGATATTATGAATATACTTGCAATAATGAATCTAAAACTTTGTATAAAGTACCAGACTGAACGTATTGACAATTATTCCGTAACAAAAAAAAATATTTATCTATAATTAAATAAACACAGATAGGTAAAATTTGACAAATCGTATGTCGGCGTTATTAAAAAATGTCATGTTACACTGTTGATTTTATGAACAAACTTTAATTCGAATTAATCTCAAATGTTTAGTCTACAATTAGTCCTTTTTCGATTTTTAATAAATCACTTAGTTATTTAGTTATGAATTTTTTAAAAAAGCATCTCAAATCCGCCATACAAATTTACTATGGACGCGCGAAGTTGAATATATACGCGACGAACGCTCGCGGAAATTCAGTCCACCACGAGAGCTCAGAGTGGGAGCACGTCTCTTTGCGAGGCGACGCGAGCCAACTAGCAAACGCGATCTTATGTGTATGTACACACAGCTGCAAACAGGAAAAGTGAGGTAAGCCATTTTTTATTATCTATGCTTTTTATTGCTCAAAAAAATGTGATGTACCTATAAATATTTACTCTGTTTAGGGAACAATGGGAAAGCGAAAAGAAAGATATTCTAAGAAGAAAAGTGGCGCTCTGTTCCGGAAAAAAAAATCGATAAAAATATAAATATGTAAAAATATGTAGGTATAGATTATTTTCGTATTTCAAATTTGATGTTGGTATTGTTCCAAGTTTTTTTGGTCAGGCTGATTGCGAATCGAAAACCCAAGATGGTGGATTCATTTATTTTTTATATTTGATATTGGTATCGTTTAATAAGTTTTCGAGGGCGCTGGTTCCGAATCTGCCATTCATTTTTAATCCAAGATGGCGGATTCTTTTTTTGTCATAAATTTTTGATATGGGGTTTTGGGGGCGCTGACTCCGAATATGCCATTCATTTTTTAATCCAAGATGGTGGATTTTTTTTGTCATAAACTTTTGATATGGGGTTTTGGGGGCGCTGGCTCCGAATATGCCATTAATTTTTTGATATGGGTATCGTTTTATGGGTTTTTGGGGGCGCTGATTTTGAATCTGCCATTCATTTTTGAATCCATGATGGCGGATTCTTTTTTTTCTTAAATATTTGATATGGGTATCGTTTTATGGGTTTTTGGGGGCGCTGGTTCCGAATATGCCATTCATTTTTGAATCCAAGATGGCGGATTCTTTTTTTTCTTAAATATTTGATATGGGTATCGTTTTATGGGTTTTTGGGGGTGCTGATTTTGAATCTGGCATTCATTTTTGATTCCAAGATGGTGGATGTTTTTTTTTCTTAAATATTTGATATGGGTATCGTTTTATGGGTTTTTGGGGGTGCTGATTTTGAATCTGGCATTCATTTTTTAATCCAAGATGGCGGATTCTTTTTTTTCTTAAATATTTGATATGGGTATCGTTTTATGGGTTTTTGGGGGCGCTGGTTCCGAATATGCCATTCATTTTTGAATCCAAGATGGCGGATTCTTTTTTTTCTTAAATATTTGATATGGGTATCGTTTTATGGGTTTTTGGGGGCGCTGATTTTGAATCTGCCATTCATTTTTGAATCCAAGATGGCGGATTATTTTTTTTCTTAAATATTTGATATGGGTATCGATTTATAGGTTTTTGGGAGTGCTGGTTCCGAATATGCCATTCATTTTTGATTCCAAGATGGCGGATGTTTTTTTTTTCTTAAATATTTGATATGGGTATCGTTTTATGGGTTTTTGGGGGCACTGATTTTGAATCTGCCATTCATTTTTGAATCCAAGATGGCGGATTCTTTTTTTTCTTAAATATTTGATATGGGTATCGTTTTATGGGTTTTTGGGGGTGCTGATTTAAAATGAATGGCATATTCGGAACCAGCGCCCCCAAAAACCCATAAAACGATACCCATATCAAAATTTAAGAAAAAAAAAGAATCCGCCATCTTGGATTCAAAAATGAATGGCAGATTCGGAATCAGCACCCCCAAAAACCCATTAAACGATACCCATATCAAATATTTATGAAAAAAAAAGAATCCGCCATCTTGGATTCAAAAATGAATGTCAAATCCACAATCAGAGCCCCCAACAACCTCTAAATCGATACCCATAATTATCATTTATTTAGGATAAAAATGAAGCTGCCATCTTGGATCCAAAATGAATGAAAGTATGAAAGAAAGAAAATTTATTTAACATAACATAGGTACACAGAACGGAACATTGACAAAATCAAAACTAAAATATGAACAAAAAATTCTAACACAAATAATTGAGTAATTACTTGCTATCTTAGCACATAATAAAAAAAAACAACTACGTCCCGCGCTAGGTACATGTTATGCCAAATAGGCCCTGGCTCAGCTTTTGCTGCTTAGCGGGGTATGAACTTACCACCAAAAATATTATTCACAAATATGCAAATATAGTTGAAAATGAAACGAAAACCTGGCCTCTCAGCTTAGTTAGTAGTAGCTCTGTCTTCTACGCTGTAGGTCGTGGGTTCGATCCCCACGGAGAAGAAACATTTGTTTGGTGAATACAAATGTTTGTTCTCTGTCTGGGTGTTATATTGTATTTTAAGTATGTATTAAAAAAAAAAAAATTATATGCTAAGTATTATATCAGCTGTCTGGTTCCTATAGTATAAACTCTGCTTGGTTTGAGGCTAGATAGTGTGGAGTGGATTGTGCACAATATTTATTATTTATTACTATTATTAAAAAACCTGAAAGAAAAGTGAAATGAAAATGTAATTATTTTGTAAACTGACCTCAGATTGTTTTTTTTAGAGAGATGAATTTTACTTTCTGGCATAACGTAAACAAAATTTCGTCTCTATAAGTCACTCAACCAAACAACATTTTTTTCAAATCATGGGTTACCTACTTTTGCCACACTAGGTGTAAACGGCGTCGAGCGAACCTATCATTGTGTGCGTGAGTACGCACACAACTAGCGAGCCGCAGTAAATACCTATTTTCCGTCCGCCTGGTTTACTCGACTCGCTCTTAAAGAAGGCACTCGCCGCTACTAGAATTTCCTGGTAAGATTTGAATGTCGAACAAAAATCTTCACGTAGTTACGTCAGCACGGCGTCACAATACTTATTTTTTTGTAAATACTTTTTTTTGTAGAGAACAAACAACACGACAGAAACATTTGTTCTCGGTGGGGATCGAACCCACGAGCTACGGCGCAGAAGGCAAAGCTACTGCCAACTGAACTGAGAGGCCTGTCAGTAAGTCAGGCCAGTCAATTAAGAGGGCATCACACAGGCGACTCTCCATACAAACGTAGTCCCCTATTTCCTCCCTGGATAATGCTTCTAGACTCTAGAGTAACCATTTTTTCTCATAAAATCCAGATCTGCTATATACGTGCTCGTATGTTTTCCTTTTTAATATGATTTATATGAAATATGAATTGGAGGTGATATTTTCTTTATCAATAAGTTTCTGAAAAAAAGGAAAACATACGAGCACGTATATAAAAATTGTTACTCTAGAGGCATTATCCAGGGAGGAAATAGGGGACTACGTTTGTATGGAGAGTCGCCGGTGTGATTCCCTCTTAAGAGTCCTCACCAACGCCAGTCCTTTCTGACAGTAGTCCAGGATATCCTGAAGCGATGCCTTGTTCCCCTGAGCCAGTATCCAATGCAGCAAGGTAGGCTCCTCATTGCTCTGGCACGATGCCGTACGTGCCCTGAAAGTGACTCCCTCTTCCGTGTCGTAGATCCTCTGCAGCGCTTCTGATGATCGCGCCGATTCTTTGCTGGATATCGCATCTTTTTCGAATACTGAAAAGGTTAAATAAATATCAGGTAGACAGGCAGGTTGATTTAATTTAAGGTTACTTTACATAGGTCAAAGTCAAAACGCATTTAATATTCAAAATATGATAAAACGAAAAATAATAAAAATTGTTTAACATTTTAAGTAGATATTTTTCTCAACCTCGACTATAAATCTTTATTTTTTTTATTTTTGAGCGCTTGAAAATGCATTTTAAACCATCTGTCCCAAAAAGCGCATCTTCGGAAGCTGATACTATAAATTATAAGAAATAACATATTTATTTATGCATGACATAATCAATTATACCAAATAAAGTATCCAAGATACAAAGTTTGACACGCGTGTGTACGTGACTTGATAATGTGGGGGGGGGGGTATATCACTCATTTGGTAGTCAATTTGAAGTTAACTGAATCAAGTTACATGATGCGTGACAAATATAATATTTTATTATGTGGTACAGATAGCTGGATGTCTTTGGGGGAGACTTTTGCCCAGCAGTAGGACAAGATATGCAAGGAGGGGAAAAAATATGGATTGGTCTTCTGACCCCAGCGATGTTGAGTGTAATTTTTAACAGACTTTAAATAAAAAAAGAGGAGGTTCTCAATTCAGTTGTATTTATATAAAATTGACTTGCCATGGGCAATGGAGCGCGCAATGCTCGGAATATCACTCCTTGACCACGTACCCAATATCGAGATTCGACATTCGACAAATGACGTGGATGTGGTTACGCGAATGGCGAAACTGAAGTGGAGACGGGCAGGGCACTTGGCAAGAAGGGACGACGGGAGATGGAGGAAGGCGGCTACAGAATAGTGGCCAAGGGATGCTCAAAGACCTAGAGGCAGACCCGCCCGTTGGTTGAACGACATTGTTGCTAATGCTGGGAATGAGTGGATGAGCCTCGCGAGGGACCGGAAAGAGTGGCGCAATAAAGAGGTCTATACTCAGCAGTGGGTGCAAACGGGCTCAGATGATGATAATGACTTACCATCTTCCTCAGAGAGTTTAAACGCTTCAACGCCAGAAAAGTCCTGACTTGGCTTCTCCGAACTGCTGTCTAGAGGTTGACTGACCCTGTACGGATGACCTTCGAAGTCAGTCTCCTCAAATACGTCGAACGCCGAAAATCTATGCGCTTCGGCGTTCAGCTTTAGCGCGGACAGAATGGGGATTTTCCCGAGAGATTCCAGTACTTCGTTTAATCTGAAAAAGAAACATATTGGATAAGCGTTGGTAGACCGATACCTTTTTAATTAAATATCCTGGATATTTAATTTTAGGGATATAATCATATCATAGGAATGTTGAAACCCAAACGTTGCACGAACTACAAAATGGAAAAACCGCCATGTGTGCTATTTTTACAAAAAAATAAAATAGAAACTGCGAACGATCAATGCAACAAGTAAACTCTACTAAAAGTAATACCCCAGATAGCTTTGCTTAGTTTTGGGTTAGAAAGTGTTATATGGAGTGTCTATCAATATATTTTTCTGGTACGCATAGGCAGTTTTATCCCAAAGAGACAACCCAGTCATGTGGTTAGGATTACACAATTACTTTGACCTAAACTGGATATACAATTAAGAATTAGAATAACAATAGACCGCCGTAATCGAGGCCGGCTGAAGTGTCATACATAATTATTTACGAAATACTGACACAGAGCTAAATAAATGTATGTAAATGGCGAAAAACAAAGCGTCCGCTGACGACCGTGAAATGCTCAAACCAAAATTTCGCATAGGAAATGCGTTTTGCACAGCCTAAGCACAGTCACGCACGTGGTTGGTCAGAATATTTTTGTCACCAATAAAGCCTTGCGCACATCTAGACGATCAGCCTCGATCACTGTATCGCTGGCATATACAATAGGCCTGAAGACAGTAATCAAATATCGTCAAAATATTTATCTGATCTAATGAAAAAGGATTCAAAGATTTTGATATATGTATTTATTCTCTTATTAATGTCGAGATTAATAATTTATTTGTTAAAATAAATCTACAAAGTACAACAATCCGCCATGATGGCTCAAACACCGGTCAGAGCGAATTACGTCACGTTTACGTAAACGTCATTCCGATTTAGTACAAAAGCACCAATGTTTACTGTTGATATACTTAACCGTGACGTAATAACAGACGCCATGACACCAGCGAGCGTTTTGGCGTGAATTTGAAAATTTAAATTTAAATGTACTTTTATTGCACAAAAACCTTAATTTTCTACAGAAATATGAAATATTTTAGACATAATAGATACTTCTGAATATGATAGAAGAGATTTTGAAAATTAGTCGTCATGCCTATTCAGTATGTAGTTCACCATATCGATCACGCACCTCATGCGTCTCAACCGGCTTTTACAATGCCGTTCCGGCTATTTTACACATAAAAAAAAACTAAAAAAAAAAGAAAAGAATAAGTTTGATTTATGACAAAGTAATAATGAGCGATTCTTATTAATTAAATTGGAATATATTAGATATTCGTAGACACGCGGCAATCGTTATCAGCGCGATATCAGCGTCTGGCAAGACGAATTAGCGACGGAATACTCAAATTAGGGCAGGTCAGACCTCGGTCAGGGTCACGCATCATGCAAATAATGACTGATCTATATTTTAAATGAGTTCACAAATCAAACCAACTCTACAGGGCGTCCCACGGATATGCCACATAGAGGGAATGTACCTTAAATATTGTAGATGGAACATTTTACTGAAAGAAGACATTAATTGAATTTAAAAAACAATTTAAACTGCATTCATAGATTCTTTCCCTCCATGTGGCATATACGCCCTGTAATATGCCACATGGCACATATCAATTAAAATATTTATATATTAGGAGCGCGTTCCATCTTACAGTAACGCTATCGGTAACACTAAAATATTTCAGTCTTTATCAGAATTGTAATCTAGCTAAACGCCCTTTTGTGATGAAGGACATAGAAGAAAAAATAGAAGTAGGTAATTTTACTATTAAATTACCTAAGTACTTCTATTTTTTTTCTTTGTTTACCCAATTCTTTTACCTTAGTTGAAATTGTGGCCATCATGTTTCTAATGATTAAATAAGTCCTTCACTATTTACACTTACGCATTCAACTGTTCGTGATATTCCTCCTTTTTTAGGCGATGTTTCTTGAATGATTCTTTAAAATTGCGCGAACGCTCGCAAAACTCATTGAATATATCCTCTAGATTGGCGACGACTGCGGTCCATCCCTGGATAAGATAAACACATATATTTACTTACTTTAAACGTTGCTTAAAAAAATTACGATGTACCACTAATTGTCATTACTCATTGGAAAGAGATATATCATAGATTTTTATAAAATCTATATTTATATCTTAACGCCCTATAAACGGTAAACAGTACAATAAGATACCGCATAGCTACATATTACGGTCGTAGTTTTTTTTACATCATCAACATCTCAGCCTGTTTGCACCCACTGCTGAGTATAAGCTTCCTTTTTATTGCGCCACTCTTTCCGGTCCCATCACAACCCATTACGAACTCACAACAATGTTGTTCAACCATTTTTTTACATTTTCAATATAAAATATCATATCCAGATAAACAACGGTGTCTAGACAATAACTAATTCTCTGTTTGCGTTCACTCCTGGGCGCAGATTCTCGCGCATAGCTAATATAATTTACATAAAATTGTATTTCTCCGCTGGTGCGAGTAGATGTTTTCTAGAGCGCCATCGCTGAAGGCATACATGCATACAGCATAATAGTCCTTATTACCAGGAGATAAAACTCACCTGATGCTGCAAATGCTGCTCGTGCACCAGCTGATCGCAGCTCCGGGAAACCTCGAGCGCGAGGTCACTGAACTGCTGCGCCAGCGTCGCGCAAGTTATGACAGTGTGCACGTTGGGCGTCATGGAACAGCACTTGTCTACGGCAGCTCTGAGGTCTGATACTGACTTGCCGTCAAAAACGCTGCGGGTGTCGCATGAGAACTCTCCAGTGCTAAGCTCGCCGATTGGGCTTAGATCGCCGCACACTAAAAACAACCCAATTACAATGCAATGTACTAAGCAGCGCACTACACAAGCAGGTAAGTTAATTCAATACATGAACCAAGAACAACAAAAGATAAATCAGATAAGCTTGTTATAGGGGTTAATGGCCTGAGCTAACAACAGGGATGTAAACAAATGCCTGGCTCTCCCTCTTATACATAGCAGATTGCGATATGCGATTGGTACCTTAAAGTATGCTCACTTTACTGTTTTTGCTACAGATATTTGAAATAATAGTTGACAAATGGGTGGCAGAAAAAGTAGATAACAATAAAGTTGCAGATTCAATTCTATGGGACAAAATGTTAACATGGTCGGCACATAATTTGATCCAAGTCTTTGAATTTACACCAGGTTTACTTACTTTACAGAATCCTCATGACCACCCCATACACCCAAACCCCATAAGCCTAGACAACAACTGACTTTGATGAAGTCAGCATACTTTAATAATGAGCATTTACATAGATAGTGTGTTTCGCTGCGTTTAAGGTAGCAAGATTTCTAAGAAAACATAGAATGTGTGTTTACTTCCTTCTCTTGTTGTGGTAAAAGTATTTTAAGGGTACCTTAAAGAGGCTCCTTTCACTTTAGGTGTGTTATATTAACCATTGACAATCAAATACTTACAAGACTGTTGCAGATGACTTTCCTTCACAGATGGCTTGATGAACATGAAAATAGGGTTCGAGTCAGTACCAGCACTGTAAGATGACACCATGTGATCTGACAACAGGACCTCGCCCCCACTTATGAGCAGCACTAGAGAACTTGACGGAACTTTTGTTTTCCTCTCTATTGCAAACTTCAGGCTTGTCACACTGCAATCGATGAATCTTTTAGTTTGGTCACAATATGACTGAAACTGTGTTTGACATCTTGGTAGTAAGGTGATAAAAATCATGGACAGGCACACAACTCAAAATCAAAAGTGTATTTATTCAGTATGATTGCAAGAACCACTTTGAAACGTCTTAAAGCTAGGTGAATATAGGTGCCAGTTCCACGCAACCACTGGCTGAGTGGATCGCTCATAGGTTTAGCAGTTTTTGGTCATAACAAATTCAAAAATTTCTTTAGTAGTAGGTATCACAAGGAGCCCTCAGAACCTCTCAAAGCTAGATGATAAGAGTGTTCAAAAGTTTTTAGCTATAAGTTTTTCAAATAGTAAGTGTATCTCATAATTATTTTTTAACAGAAAGGGAGGTAGCCAAATACACTGTATGGGTCTTATTAATAATCCTGGCGTAGCGATGGACTAGTAGATAGATAGATAGATAAAGAATTTATTTGCCTAGAAAACACACACAAAACAAGGAATTACAAGAAAAATATAAAATCAAAACATAAGTAATTAAAACTAGAAATACAATGACAATATAAACTAAAAAACAATAAATGAAATGGTGAATGGTGTAATAAATGAACTAGTTGATCCGTGTTTTGTCTCTTGCATTGACATGCAATTGTCAACTCGAACAAATGTGACAAAACACGATTTAACTACTCCAGCGTTGCGCCAGGATTATTAATAACAACCTATTGGTTTAGTGGTAAGTACTTACTTCTGTAATGTTAGGCTCATATCATAGGTGGTCATCTGACCTGAATCCACATGAAATACATACAGCATCTTGGCAGTGTTCTAATACCACAGCTCAAAACAAAATTCTAGTTTGAATCTGCCTTGGTTATATTCGATTGATTCTCCATGAAAACTGAAATAATACAGAAAGATTATCTACTAATTATATTTATTTGGTAATCCAGTTCCAGCGGCTGCCCTTGTATTGAAAAATACAGAAGATTATCTACTAATTATATTTATTTGGTAATCCAGTGCTGCCCTTGTATTGCTTACTGTTAAATTGATAATAATAGTAGCTTTTTGTGACAACGATTTTACCAATTGGGTTCCCTTTGTTTAAATACCTTAACTATGTTAAAAACAATGCTGTTTCTAATTAAAAAAAATGTTTTTACCTTCGAGGTCAGTTAGCTTAAGCACGAACCGAAAATAATGCATGAAATAATACCAAAGGACTAGCTATATCAAAAACAACAACGTCATTAAATCCCGAATGTTTGGAACAGATCGTAAGGATCGTTAGTGCATTACATCTTAAATAAACAAACAGCGCCTGCTTTGCTACCAAATTAAAGATCGCGCTAGATCATTGTTAGAACGAGCTGGTTTTTGCGTAGGATAAATTCGAAGTAGAAACAACAAAGATACAGAGTACTTACGCAGTGCTAGGATCACGCAACAAAACAGTGAAGCTTATCTAACAGTCAACAACTAATTCACTTGAATTACTTCGTTGTAAAGAACCACGCTAAGCAAGAAGCTAAAATTACGAGCAATACCAATGCAAAAGAAAGATGTGCTCTAGCTCTCAGGTAAAAACACTACCAATATTTTCATTTCAATTCATTCGCCAAGCTAATCGCCAAATCCAAACTAACCTTTTACAGCTGACATTGACGTGACAGCCTGCCTGGCCTGACATTGACAATCAAAAATGTCATGTCAGGCATACTTGATGATGCACTTTTCAGACGGTCAATATAATTGAAACACCACAGACTTAGATTACCAGAAACAAAAAAAATATTCTTATATCTTTTGGAAGGTCGAGTCTGCCATAGAATAATGGCTAAAATAAATATGGAAAAACATAGTTATAGTTATGAGTCACGGGCTCGATTTTCATAAACTCACTCCTCCGGCAGGACGCAACGACAGCACCCTTAGGGACTGTTCGAGTCGACGTATATTTTGCACATTTTGCCAAGAACGCACAAAACGATTACATCCAGATTGTTGTTCGTTTTGGCACGAAACGAAAATTTCAAAACTTTTGCCCACAGTGTCTCGAACGGGATGACATTTCACGCATGACTATCAAAATATTTGAGACAGGTGTGTTTGCGCGCCAATCTTGTTTTAATTGATTTTGAGTTGAGCGGCACGGGCAGCGGGTTTTTTTTAATGATGCAACGTTGGTGTCGGTAGGGTAGAGTATAATGTAGCCACAAACACTCACTTACATCCAAACATCGTAAGTTTCGCATCTAAATATATTAAGGGAGTTGGGGAGGCCACTTGTGAAGCTGCGTGTGCGTGTGCCTGTGTCGACACATTTGCGTCTTCGCATCATTCCAATTTTGGAAGAGTTCGAGCAGGAATACCAATTTAGCACTAGTAGGTACTACTAACAACATTGAAAGAAATAAATAGAAGAACGATAAGAATTTATTTTGGAAACACACACAAAGGACAAATAGGTAGGTAGTAGGTAGGCAAACAAGTAGGCTTACCCACAGTAATGGTAGATTGAGACCTAGGAAAACAAAGGAATGAATTCTAGGTAAGTGTGTAGGTCCCCACGGTAAGTACGTTACTATACGTAGGCACAAAAATTTACGGGCCGCAAATCAGTTCATGCCGTGGTCCATGTACGCGTGAGACACAATCTGTTCCCAACTCAGCTTAAAGCCGCTCCTTGAAGTGTAGCGACGCTGATTTTCATGTGGAACCAGTGAGTGGCTTCTTGACAGAGTCTTCCTTGGATTTTTCAGACGACGAAGATCTAGTCCAGTTACTTAGTATGAAAACGACATTCGTACGGTAATAGATAGCCTGGTTTGAGCCATTTATGTATATGGGTAGGGTTACAGAGTCCCCGTGTTCTCCATCTCAGTCGTAAAAATAATTAATTTGCTATAAATATTTAACTTTTATTATTTTGCAACACAACAACTAATCAATCTCTCAAGTCACTGACACAAATGTCAAAAAACAATAACTTTTACCCATCGACCTAGCTGGGTAAAAAGTGGCAAAAATCGGTAGCGTTTTTAGCGTTTTTATCCAACTCGAACCGGGGTGAAAACTGTTCAAAACGAACACAGTGATCACTTTTATTTCGAACCGAACATGGGTTGAAAACGAAAATTTCGTTATTTTCGTTGACTCGAACGGCCCATTAATGTTGTTGGTGACTAATGGGCGACGGTGACCGCTTACCATGAGGAGGGCCTTATGCTTTTTTGTCGTATCTTTTACCCAAAAATACCTAAATAAGAACTGCATTTCAAAAAATCTGGAAAAATCATGAATTTGTGAAAATTTACTTTGATTATGTATCATTGTGAATCCCGAGACTGACGCTTTCGTGGATAAATTAAAACAGTAAAATTGCTTTGAAGTAGGTACACTGTGAGGAGGATATTCAGGCTCATTTATGATATTGTTGTTTTCAGTAAGGTTAATTAGGTAGGTATATTATTTACCAACCTGACATTATTATATATTTTATAAAGGTCGATTTACACCAAACGATTTCTTGTGTTCTTGCTCTTGTTCTAGCTCTAGCTCTATGTTCGTTTGATGTAAACGCTGAATACAAGTTTTCGTTTACACTAAAAGAGCACGAAGGAATGCTCTTGTTCTAGCTCTAGCTCTATGTTCGTTTGGTGTAAATCGACCTTAACAGAATTATAAACACTCAAGACAGTCAGGGGGCTAATTCTCCGGCCGATCTCGATCATTTTGAAATTTTATTTTATTGCTTCTTTTCGAAGGGGGAATGGATAATTTCCTTGAGTAATTCATAAACGACCTCTTCGAAAATCGGCCCGCATTTTCTCAACCCCGCACTTTTTCTACGTTTTCCGTATATCGTAGCTGTCGAGGCTTTTACGATGAGGTCGTTGATGAATTACTCAAGGAAATCTGGCATTCTCTCTTCGAAAAGAAGCAATAAAATAAAATTTCAAAATGATCGAGATCGGCCCGAGAATTAGGCCCCAGGTTGTCTTATAAAGTGTTTATAATTCTGTTATAATGCAATTATGTTAAAGATTTAATAGTAGGTATTGTTAGTGTAGTAGTAGGTACAGTGAGATGTTGATTTTTTAAATTTGTGATCGTTTTGGCTAGCTGTCGTCTAGGTCCGAGGCTCCAGTAATAAATACATAAATCAATAAAATAAAATCATAATTTATCTTCTTCTAAACAAATTTTTATCATGTTGGATTGGAACACTTATTTATTTTTTCATACAAAATTTATGCAAGGGGTCAAAAAGCAGTTATGGCAATTAATCGATCAGACAAATCTCTCTGATCGATTTAACGACTCTCTAAGTTGGAAGAACGTCTACGACGACACTATTTTGAACGTGGAGGCACCGATCATAGTGACTTGCACCTTGCACCTATAACAAGTATTTGGACGGCCGATCAAAGTTTTTATGTTCATGCTTGTGGAGATCAATCGTATCATAATCTTAAAATTATTATCATTAAGTATGTACCTACTACGATGTTATAATTATTACGTCATTATCACGACTATCAAATCAGTAATTTCAATTATCAGACTTTTAGATAGGTTGGCGATGCGAGATTAAGTAGGTACATATAGGTACGTGCTTTGATTTGACACGCTAGGTGAGGTATCGCAGCTGCAATATCATATGAAGGTCAAAGTCAAAGCGTGAGAGCTAAGGACCTTGGCTTTATTATATTAATCTCTGACTAGGTGCCTTACTTGTTTGAATACCTACCAACATGGGTATCTACGTTAAGGACTAGTCTTAAAGGATAGGTACGTTATGTAAGTTTATATAACCTAGGTACTTACGTAGGTACCCACTTAATTTGGTGAATTTGGTTGACTCCAGTTCCGGCTTAGACATGAACTATGTAAGTATAATTTCCTAACCTACAGATAGGTACCTCCGAATATCCCACATTCGGTAGGTATGTGGGACATGGTGTGAATGTGAGGGTTCTTGAAATATATAAGTACCTACTTATAATTTATACTTACCTTTTTACAACCAAATACTTACGAATCCGATTAGGTATAAATGATACTAAGCATGTTTGGGTTTTTATGCATCAATCAAAATATGAGCTAGCGAATAAACTTAGAACCAACTAAGACATTAATAACATACTAACCTACCTCAAATCCGTATCCATTGGACTATTGAAAAATTAACGCTTAGTGACTATAAATGACCACCAATAACACCAAAATTGCAATAAACAATAATATGACATGTCATTGTGTCGGTATGACGTATGAGTATTAGGTAACAATTACATGACGTTACAATTACAATAATGGTAAAGTACCTACCATAATTAATTATCGTAAGTAGATTTTGTTACGTGTCCTATCAGATTAAAAATTGATAAGACTGCGAAAATGTGGCTTACCGGTAAAACAAAAAAAATCAGTTGATCGCATCGTTTACGTAAGAACCGGTCTGCATGAATCGCATTAGAGCAATAGAACGTTACTAAATTAAATGTTGTGTACCTACATTATTACACATAGGGATAAAACTATATTTGTGTGTGTATAAAATTGACAGAGACTGTTTCACATTTAGATGCATAACTGAATAAAAACGCAAAGAGTAGGTACCTACCTAAAACGAATATTCTCAATGATGGAACAGAAAACAGATTTTCAGCATCCTCACACATTTGTGCTTCTCGGTGCATCGGGAGATTTAGCAAAGAAGAAAATGTACCCTACTATTTGGTATCTCTATCGAGACAATCTTTTGCCGCGAAACACGAAGTTTATTGGTTATGCTCGGACCAAGCAAACTATAGCTGATGTTAGAGAGAAGTCCAATACGTACATGAAGGTTAAATCAGGAGAAGAGAAGAAGTTTGAACAGTTCTGGGAGGCAAATGCTTATTTTCCAGGATCCTATGACAAAAGAGTAGATTATGAATTGCTCAATCAATATATCAACAAGAGTGAAAAAGGACCAGTGGCAAACAGGATATTTTACTTAGCAGTGCCTCCTACAGTGTTTGAAGAAACAACTGTCAATATCAGAAATGCTTGCATCTCTATCAAAGGATACACCAGAGTTATTGTTGAAAAACCATTTGGAAGGGACGATGTTAGCTCAGACAAGCTTAGCAAACATTTGTCAGGTCTCTTTAAGGAAGAACAAATCTACAGAATTGATCACTACCTTGGCAAGGAAATGGTTCAAAATCTTATGACTCTGAGATTCGCCAATCAAATATTCAGCCCCTCATGGAATAGAGAAAACATTGCTTCTGTTTTGATTTCATTCAAAGAACCGTTTGGAACTGAAGGTAGAGGAGGATACTTTGATGATTTTGGAATAGTTCGTGACGTGATGCAAAATCACTTGCTTCAAATTCTGGCACTTGTTGCTATGGAGAAGCCTGTTACTCTGAACCCTAATGACATCAGGGATGAGAAGGTGAAAGTGCTGAGGCATATCAACCCTATTGAGCTCAAAGATGTGTTAGTTGGCCAGTATGTTGGCAATCCAGAAGGACAAGGTGAAGAGAAATTGGGATACTTGGACGATCCAACAGTACCTAAAGGCTCCGTGACCCCAACTTATGCCCTTGCTGCAATTTGGATCAACAACGCGAGGTGGCAAGGTGTGCCGTTTATTCTCCGGTGTGGTAAAGCTCTTAATGAAAGAAAAGCTGAAGTCAGAATTCAGTTCAAGGATGCTCCAGGTGACATCTTTAATGGGCATTCAAAGAGAAATGAGTTGGTAATAAGAGTCCAGCCAGGAGAAGCTCTTTATTTAAAGCTCATGAGCAAATCTCCTGGAATGAAGTTTGACTTGGTTGAAACAGAGTTGGATCTTACATACAGCGTACGTTACAGAGAAGCTGACGTGCCTGATGCATACGAGAGATTGATCCTGGATGTGTTCACTGGAACTCAGATGCACTTTGTACGGAATGACGAATTGAAAGAAGCCTGGCGCATATTTACTCCAATTTTAAAACAGCTTGAAGATAATCCAGATAGACCAGTGCAGTATGTGTATGGCTCTAGAGGCCCCATAGAAGCTGATAAGAAACTAGCTGGCTATAACTTCAAATACTCAGGTTCATATAAGTGGCAAAAGCCTGAAGTGGCATGATACCTAAGTCTGATGTCACGACTTGGAAACTTGTGTTGGTGGCCCTATTTAAACACAAAAAAACACGACAACCTAGCAGGAACAACCATCAAAAACAAGAACTGATGGTATTTAGATACTAAGGAACAAGGTCCTTTAGCTACACGCACACGCACGACGCGACGCGTTCAACATTTTTTTTTTATTTAGCTACGAAACGGTTAATAAAACTGACACTAAATAGAATATATAGACTAACACTCAAGAGTTCTCAGCGCGAACAATCGAAACTCAATGTTAAGTCGTAGGGCTAGGGAGGTATGTTGTGAAAGTTGGAATAGGCAAAAGCCTTTCATATTATCTTTCGAAGCCGGCAGCTCATTTTGGCTATTACGTAAAGATTATTTTGTTTGTGCTTTAAGAAATCCTTTATTCAGTTAAAATACAATCAACGTAGGTATATAATTAGTTTACTGAAGGATCTAATAATAGCGGCAGATAACAAAAACCGTACCGAGAGCCTACAATATGTATGTTGCAGCTGTGGACTCGGGGCCATGTCAGTCATGTCATGCAAAATTAATAATTATATTTCGCAATAAATTTTTATCACCAAGCAAGTCAATCGTTATAATCTTTGTTTTCTATGCTCACCCGTATTCCGAACCAGTGCTTGAGTCTGAGTCGAGCCTCAAGCATAGATTTTATGATAAATCTCCATTGAAGTATAAAAAATCTGTGCTTGAGGATCGACTCGGACATACGGAAATTGGAAGTTGATCAAATCTTTAGCAGAATAAATATTTTATGGCAATATGTTTGTATAAATTTCGCTGTTTTATTATAGGGCAGTTAGGTCGTTTAGCGAGAAAGCCTTTAAAATAAATAAAACTAGATTTAGAATTTAATATGTTCATAAAATAAAAATAAGAGTACCAATGAGTAGGTACAAAGATATGATTTCATGCCAGAGTTGAACCAAGGAGATTGGAAACCAGCGCAAGGAGTTTCAAGGAGTCAGGGAGTTGAAGCACGGTAGGTACTGTAAGGCCGACCATAGATCGATCGCGAGGCTAGGTAGGTAGTATACTCGTATACTAGCGAAAGGTTAAGTAGGTATCTACTTAGAGGCGTAGCTACGGAATGTAAGTACTTACCCCTATGCCTAATTGGTTTTTATAGCTTAACTTCTTGAATACCTACCTACAATCATAGAGCAGGAAACCTACTAATATATCGAGGCGATTTATGGGTAATTAAATTGTTATTTTCCTCTAAGTATATTACTATTAGATAGTAACAACTATGGTACATTACAGTATAGAATGTACTTAGCACCTTTCGTAAAATCCATACATAATACCTTTTTATTTTTATACAAAATGTATATGACCCACCTGATAGAAAGCGGTCACATTATCCTATGGACGCCTGGAGAGGATTCTCATTGCAGACCTCTCAAACTACTACTAAACTAGTATACCTATTCACTCGACCAATCATACAATTATACAAATATGAAAATATTTTTATTATATTTATAAAAAATGCATGTTTTGTAAACAACACAAAAAATTTAAGAAAAAAATATAATTTACCTTATATATATGTATAGGGCAAAAACCTTATACATATATGTATAGACAAAAGTTACTTTTCTATAGTTTCCAAGCCAAGTAGGTGGTGAGCCAAAATAACATTCCATTACTAGGTAACAAGTTATTGCAGTAGGTAGGTACATAGTAATCAGTAAATGAATGCATAAACATTATATGTAAATATATCTTTATATAACAGTAGCTACTAAAGGTGATATAGAAACTGACCCCAACTGTATAATCATATAAACTTTGATCATGACATTGCCCACCACATGATTATCACAGGTTCCAGACTTTCTTAGATAATCGTAAGTATTTAGATGTGATTATTTCAAAAATAAGGCACTTTACACATCTCTGCTATGCTCTGTAAAAAAATGGTACTTTTTAAATACAATATAGGTATAGGTAGGTACTTGAGAACATATAATTAAAAAATTAATCACATTTTGGAATGCAATTTGTGTAGTAATTATAAAAAAAAACAGTTTTTGTTATTTAAGACGGTTTGACACGGTTCTTAACCTAAGCCTGACCTTCAAGTGCAACTTTTGGTACCTAATTTGAGGAACAATATTGGAAAGCAGCTTAATACTTATTCCTCATATTGAGCATCACAACTTATTCTAAAATTACAAGCGCCACCACCACCAGTTTCCAAGTTTCCAGATATCAGACTTATCATGCCACTTCAGGCTTTTGCCACTTATATGAACCAGAGTATTTGAAGTTATAGTCAGCTAGTTTCTTATCAGCTTCTATGGGGCCTCTAGAGCCATACACATACTGCACTGGTCTATCTGGATTATCTTCAAGCTGTTTTAAAATGGGAGTAAATATGCGCCAGGCTTCTTTCAATTCGTCATTCCGTACAAAGTGCATCTGAGTTCCAGTGAACACATCCAGGATCAATCTCTCGTATGCATCAGGCACGTCAGCTTCTCTGTAACGTACGCTGTATGTAAGATCCAACTCTGTTTCAACCAAGTCAAACTTCATTCCAGGAGATTTGCTCATGAGCTTTAAATAAAGAGCTTCTCCTGGCTGGACTCTTATTACCAACTCATTTCTCTTTGAATGCCCATTGAAGATGTCACCTGGAGCATCCTTGAACTGAATTCTGACTTCAGCTTTTCTTTCATTAAGAGCTTTACCACACCGGAGAATAAACGGCACACCTTGCCACCTCGCGTTGTTGATCCAAATTGCAGCAAGGGCATAAGTTGGGGTCATGGAGCCTTTAGGTACTGTTGGATCGTCCAAGTATCCCAATTTCTCTTCACCTTGCCCTTCTGGATTGCCAACATACTGGCCAACTAACACATCTTTCAGCTCAATAGGGTTGATATGCCTCAGCACTTTCACCTTCTCATCCCTGATGTCATTAGGGTTCAGAGTAACAGGCTTCTCCATAGCAACAAGTGCAAGAATTTGAAGCAAGTGATTTTGCATCACGTCACGAACTATTCCAAAATCATCAAAGTATCCTCCTCTACCTTCAGTTCCAAACGGTTCTTTGAATGAAATCAAAACAGAAGCAATGTTTTCTCTATTCCATGAGGGGCTGAATATTTGATTGGCGAATCTCAGAGTCATAAGATTTTGAACCATTTCCTTGCCAAGGTAGTGATCAATTCTGTAGATTTGTTCTTCCTTAAAGAGACCTGACAAATGTTTGCTAAGCTTGTCTGAGCTAACATCATCCCTGCCAAATGGTTTTTCAACAATTACTCTGGTGTATCCTTTGATAGAGATGCAAGCATTTCTGATATTGACAGTTGTTTCTTCAAACACTGTAGGAGGCACTGCTAAGTAAAATATCCTGTTTGCCACTGGTCCTTTCTCACTCTTGCTGATAGATTGATTGAGTAATTCATAATCTACTCTTTTATCATAGGATCCAGCAAAATAATCGTTGGCCTCCCAGAACTCTTCAAATTTCTCTTCTTCTCCTGATTTAACCTTCATGTACTTTTTAGACTTCTCTCTAACATCGGCTATAGTTTGCTTGGTACGAGCATAACCAATAAACTTCGTGTTTCGCGGCAAAAGATTGTCTCGATAGAGATACCAAATAGTCGGGTATATTTTCTTCCTTGATAAATCACCAGATGCACCGAGAAGTATAAATGTATGAGGATGCTGAAAATCTGTTTTATTTTCCATTATTGACAAAACTAAGTTTTTTGTTCCGCCGTGCGTTTCTCTGCTTAGCACGTTTATAGTGTTGATGCCTTCACTAATTTTACACACACCAAACAAGCTCAACACCGAAAGGAATGCTAAATATAAAACAACTACCACTGTACTGAATAAAAACGAAATAAAACTGTTACTATGCTGCGACAAACAGTCTAGTCTACAATAACCCCTGAAATCTAGGCATTGAATGAAAATCAAAAATAAAACATGAATTTATAACTGGTTTGCAGTTACTTGTTTATTTACAGCATGATAATTCAAGGTCTAGTCATCTAATGAATCTGATTGGATAGATTTACTAAAGATTGCTGTCGCATGTTATTTTCATCCAATCACCATGCAAAATACAAAAACTAAAAATGATTTAAACTCTACGTTTGCATGGAGAACTATTATCTGTAGCCTGTAGCACTATTAGCACCAGGTGACAGTGACATTACTGATGACAGAGCTGCCTTGGGCAGCCGACTTGACTGTTTAAGATAATGTTTTTTTTTAATTCCGAATTGATTCCTAGATGGCGCTGTACGCACCGAAACCGAAGTTTCCTTTCAAATTCAAATTAAAATTGAGGAGGTTCTCAATTCAGTTATATTTTTTAATGTTTGACAATAGCCTATTGCTTACCTCACAGAGCACCAAACACGCTTTTGCTTACGCAAAATAGAGGGAGCATGATGACTTATTACTAAGAGAACCAGTGTCGCCAAACTCATACACGTAAAAACAAACACACATGGAAATAAAAGTTATGATTGGTCGAAAAAAACGTTAAAAAGGACCTAAAACCAAAAAAATAATTTAATTGATAATAAACCTTAAAGCTATCGCAACATGGTTCTAAACTTAATAAAATAAACAGTGCTAAAATGAAATTCTACTTACCAACAGATGGCAGCTTTCATTCAGTATTTTTTTCTTTTAGTCTCTATCTAATTGTAATAAGATTGATAATACAATGGCTGTTACTTGATTGACAACAAAACAAAGCTACTTGACGCTAGATGGCGTTATAGAAAACAATTCTGTTAGTCTTTATCCACAAGGTATAAGATTCATAATACAATGGCTATTACTTGACATAGCCACTCACTTAGTGATGTGCCAATGCGGATGCAAGACGAATGTATCGACATCGATGATTACCTACCTACTTCTTCTTCTTATCGTGTCACTGATTCTTTCGAACCAAGTGTGGTGAAAGGATTTTAAGTGCGCCTCGAAGAGGCTTCGTGCACTTGACACATATTTTCGAACTTTTTAGGTTCTACGATATGCCGGTTTCCTCACGATGTTTTCCTTCACCGTTTGAGAGCACTGGCATAGTGTACATAAATTTTTGGGCAGAAAAACTCACTGGTACACGACTGGATTCGAACCCACGACCTTAGGATCGGAAGGTGGGGCCGCTACCACTAGGCCACCAGCGCTCTACTCACCAGCGCTCCTACCTACTGATGTGTAACGATCGGTAGCGCGTCAGGTTATATTTGTGGTGGTCGAAATAAAAAGCTTTTCTTATCTTTCTTTCTTTATTTACACAATCAAAGGTTTAAAATTATATTCTATTGTAAATACTTGAAAAATATTAACAATCAAGCGAGCGAAGATCTTATTGGTAAGTTAGGCAATTTTGTTCATTAATTTTATCAAATTTATTGATTATAATCACACTAATATTAACATATTACCTATAATAAAATGCAAAATTTTGAATGTTTGGATGGATGAATGTTTAGATATACTATTTTGTTCCGCTCAACAACCACTTAATCGATTTGGCTGAAATTTAAAATAAGGAATAGATAATGACTGGGAATAGGACATAATTATGCTTCTTTCTATCCAGGTCTCACCCGAGTGAAGCCGCGGGCGGAAGTATATATATATATACTTATATATATATATTAATATAGCAATATATATAATATTATATATAATATATATAATAATATATATAATACTAATATAGTATATATATTTATACCATCCACTAGTTTAGATACGTTTCACTATATTTCAATTTTACATAATCTTTAACGTCATTAATATAACAAACACCATAATAACCAGAAAACACAAAATTTTTAGAGTTGGTATGGCAGTAGCAACAATATATTTATATCCACTTTTTTTTGTCATAAAATCTTCGTCCCTATAGTGCTCTGAGCAAATGGTGCTTGATTTTGAAGGAAACCAATTTTGTTTTCCGGTTGTATTTATCCATTGATTTTTTATATCTGGTGCCTTGGGAAAACTGAAACCAGAAGATATTATGTAATTTCTTCAAAATATTTCTGTAATCTATCTATCTGACTATCTGGGCAGGCACCATAGGCATTGAATAAGAATAAAGAAGTAGAATTATAAATACATTCAGAATGAAATCACCACTATAGCATAAAAAAAATCAATGCCATACAGTAACTACATATTTACATAACCAATAAAGTATTCGATAACACGTTCATCAGTTTATTGGGGTACAGCTCTAATTGAGTAGCGAAGATGAGATTTTTAGAAACGCGACCTTAACAAATATCGTTCACAGTCTATTTTTGCTTGACGGTTTTTCATGTTAAAAAACCAAGCAAAACCGCTATAAAATAATAAAATATTGCTTACCGGTGATACGATATGCCCCCATTAGTTAAATTTTTGGTTCGGCTATCGTTTTTGCACTCCAAAACCGCACAATACGGCATTTTTTTATTTTTTTGTATTTTTCTTAGTTACGTTTCTTCTGACAGACTTCAAACACGACTAAACAAAGGAGGGCTTGAAGTCGTGGTACTCCGCGTAATTGAAGCGTGAGAAGGTCGTCTACATACTAGTTCCATTACTTCTTTATTTCGTGGCTTACCTGCTAGAGTTATAAGAACATAACTTAGTCATTAGTCAATCGTCATTTAGATATATGAGCAAATTTGATTTTTTTTATCTGGCAGGTTAATCTTCCAGATTGCTCCCATACTAATTCCTCCAAGCTCCCATAGAATTAACAAAATCGGTTCAGCTGTTTGGCCATGCCGTAGATTTCTCAAGTTTTTATACTTCTCTTGTTAAATTTCAAATTGGTCAATTAAATCGATGTTATAATGTACATTATTGAATTTAGCCTTAAACTTTTTAAACTCCTTTTTCCAGCCTCCTTGAGTTGTAACCAAGTAACCAAGAGCCAACTAATTCCTCCAAGAGAGCCAAGCAAGGACTCAGGAATTTATAGCCTATGGTCGAGCGGAACCACATAGACGGAAAAATCCGTAGACATAGAATGTAATAGACGTCAGGGTCGCGTAACCACTATAGTCCCTTTCACTCGCTCACAGCAGTGTTTCCACTGTGGGCTATCACCCACAAAAAGGGAAGGTTCTTGTTTGTGAAGCGTAACGTCAATAATTGAACTTATTTGCTTGTTGTTGATCGAACCCATGACCTACGACGCAGAAGGCAGAGCTACTACCATGAAATGATATAAAATCAAACAGTTTTCTAGTTTATAGTGCAAAATATTACCGAATTTTAATAGCATAAACGAATGAAAATCAATAAAACACTCCGTGACAGTCGTATTGTCTGCCCTCACATTACAGGGCAGGCAAAAAAAAGGTTGTACGGAGAAAAGGCCAACAATAAAGTAGCTACATCTCTATCTTACAAGGGCTATTATGATATATGCATCCTTTGCTGAATGAGTGAAGGAAAATTATATCATGCCGTCTATTTTTTATTATCTGTCTACGGAAAAATCATTGACCAACTTTCGTTCAGAATCAGCTACATCGTCTTCAACTTGTAAGCGCTGCTGACATTGTATGAATTTAGCTGATTCTGAACGGAAATTATAAATTATCGTGACGCGTTGCTTTACGTCACAAATGTCATTTTGTGTTGAATTTAGGAATTAATCTTCTAAAATTGGTGATTTTATTATATAAAAATAGTTTTATTATGTGTTATCTGCGTTTTAAATGAATATTACCACCTAGTGTGTTTCACAAAACTCTTGGAAACCTGTGTTTTGCAAAGGGGTGTATAGTTTCATGTATCTATAGGTATATTTAGTTCAACGACCTTGTTCCTGACAGGTTCATCCATCGCCAGCTAGTACTATTCTATGAAAGTGTTCTAGTAAGCGTAAACGATAGATAATTTACTACAAATGATGGAGCCCTCGAGAGATTCAGGTAAGCTCATCACACCTTCAAATTTATATCATGCAATGACCCTGTTTTTATTAGCTGCTTATTAGCTACACTACTTATTGTTTCTGACACTATTAGTCTCATGAATTCTTGTTGTAACTTTCTGTAGATACCATTCATCTGATATGTCTGTAGGTTTTACCTGCAGACCTACGATCTGACTAGTGTTCATGCCTACTGGCTGTAGCATTATTATATTGACAACCATACATTTTCAAGCTCTATAGAAATCTATTGATGTTTGTGTTATTTGGTTTTCTGTATTGTAAGCTGAGTTTTGTGTAGACTTACATAGTTCCCAGCCTGCCGAATAGGGCTGCTTATTGTGCTTGCATAAAAAACCTGAACCTTTAATACAGGGAACTAAATACCTATCAAAAACTAACCTGTGGTAATAGTGTAGCAGCAGAGCTTAAGTTGAGCGATGCATTCACACTGTTGGTAATGGTGTAGCTTGAGGAGAATAAGTATAATGGAAACATGAATAGACATTTTCCAGACATTCTGTCATACAAAGAAAACCGAACATACTCTAGCAGTTAGAGAGTAAGTTAGAGATGACTCTAGCTTGTGTGGACAGATTGTAAGAAATGGGATGTAAAAAAAACTTAGCTTGGCCTGCTAGATTTATAATAAAACGGTCTGCATAGTTTTGGCAAACTCTTTAATCCACTGGTTGGACTGAACAGCCAATAAAACCGCCATACTGTGTTGATAAAGATAGGCTATAAGTGCTGGGCATGTTAACTTCATTAACAATTCTGTACCATGCGTGCTGCCACTTCCATATTGGTCTTTATAGCCATGAAGGGAAGTGTTCCACTTCTGATCCATGTGCAATAATTGACTGAATCTACCTAAATCATCTGCAATAGATGTTAAGGGCAATAATGATGAGCATGCATGCTGTAGCAACCAAATAGAGACATGATTGAAAACCCCTAAAGGGGTTGAAGTTCATATGAAAAATATGCGATTGAAGTCTTGTGAAATTCCACTAACTGACTAGAATATTTCTGTTGTTCAACTAGTAAATATAACATTGTGGGTGTTATTAATAATCCTGGCGTAACGTTGGACTAGTTAATCAGTGTTTTGTCACATTTGTTCGAGTTGACAATTGCATGTCAATGCAAGAGACAAAACACGGATTAACAAGTCCAACGCTACGCCAGGATTATTAATAAGACCCTGTTTAACTTTTAAACAGTCCTTCTTTATATTAAACTTGGTAGTCTGTAGCATGAAAATAGCAGATCCAATCTAAAAATGCAAAATATTGAATATTAATACACTGATGTTCTCTTGGGCTATATATTTTAGCGCTATTTAATAAATTTAAATAATAATATTTCTATAAATCTAGAATTTAACTACCAACCTAGGTTTAGTATTAACAAAATAAATTACGCCATTTAGGTACAGATGGCGCTTTTTAGTGTGCTATCAACAGCCTAGATGGCGTGGTAATTTTTATGTTTGCTACTACACAAGTGAGCACATAAATAATACTAGCAGCGCCCCGCGGTGCTACCCGCGTTTAAAAAGTATGCACTTTTCCTCTATATCCATTTTTGTATGTCTTGTATGCAAAATTTCATACTCATACTATTTATTGCAATTATTATGTTATATGGTGCGGTCTTAAAATAAAAAAAGAGGCCAAGTGCGAGTCGGACTCGCCCATGAAGGGTTCCTTAGCAACAAGTAACATAATTATAAAAGTTCTTGTAGTTCGTCGAAAGGTACATTGCGGTTTACGATTTATGACAATGACAAATTTCGGTGGAAGTTTGCATAGTAGGGAATATCATATTATATTTTTTTAGTTGTATCATTCTCTTATTGACTGGCCTCTAGCTCAGTTGGTAGTAGCTCTGCCTTCTGCGCCATGGGTCGTGGGTTCGATCCCCACCGAGAACAAATATTTGTGTGGTGAACATAAATGTTTGTTCTCTGTCTGGGTGTTATATTGTATTCTAAGTATGTATTTACAAAAAAAAAATGTATTCAAGTATTATATCAGCTATCTGGTTCCCATATTACAAGCTCTGCTTAGTTTGGGGCTGGGTAGTGTTGTGTGAATTGTCCACAATATTTATTTATTTATTTATTTTAAAAGTTACAAGGGGAGGGACACACATTTTACCACTTTGGAAGTGTCTCTTGCGCAAACTATTCAGTTTAGAAAAAAACGATACTAGAACCTCAACATCATTGTTGAAGACCTATCCATAAGTAGTCTCCCAGACTGAGACAGAGGGTTTGATGAAAAAAAATTTTGTTTTTTTTTTATTTTTATGTACCTTATATACCTTATTATTTACCGCATTAAGATTATAATGCGGTTCACAGATACATCTACTTACCAAGTTTCATCAGTATAGCTCTTAGTTTCGGAAAAAAGCGTAAGTGGTAACCATCGCCTATAACAAAGCATTGCCTCGTAGGTCACGCACGTGAGGAATACCCTACGATGCACTGCCCTGCGTCCATCAACTTGAAGCATACAGATGTTTAAACATCTGTGAGGTTAACCTCACGTACCAGTAATGTAATGTGGAGTAATGTCTGGTATATTTTTAAAATTAATAATTTAAGAATAATAAACTTTAAAAAAATCGACATCATGACCTAACTGCTGAACCGATTTTGAGGAAATTTCTATGGAATTTTTAAATAAAAAAATACCTTTCAGATCAGAGAAAAAAGTTTTTATTTTTTATAATCGGCTCTTAAATTAAGAAGTTATGTAATAAAGCAATTAAAAAAAATCATAAATATGCAGGCACCTCAATGTTTACTATATTACAAAACAACAAAGTAGGCATTTTTTTTTAATAAGGACAATAACTATGCTGGTGATCGTCTGACGATTCTTGCAGCGCTACCTAACAATGTCTACAAAGTAGCCACCAAAAACGTGTCCTAAAAAGCGTTGCACTGCGACCTGGGGGGCAATTCTAGACCAGTGACTTTTTGTCACGGTAGATATATATCACAAGAACTGTCAAATTTAAATAGACATGACATTTTCAATAGATATCGTATTCCAGCAATATCACTATAGACATTTATCGAGCGAAGGCCGTTAGATATGTGTCGAGTGGTGAGTAGTAGTCGACATTGACATCTCTAATATACTTTGGGTGACTTTGGGCTTTTTTTTTTCTTTCGGTCCTTGGAGCAGGCTAGAGTACCAAGACCATACCACCTAGTCTTACTTTTTGATAAAAAGTCAATGATGTTTACTTGTTTGTAGGGGATACAAGTTGGGAGCGAGAACGCGAATAATGCTTTCTCATAAACCTACAATAAGTCAGGAGTGATTGAATTTAGCTCGTACTTAGTAATTATTCAATGGCGCAGTTAGAAGAGCAGTCAATCAGACAGTCAACGTCTATACTTGTATCCGGGGTTCAAGCTTCGAGAGAAATATTCTTTTTGCATTGAATGGCCATCTAGTTGTTAACCTTTGAATTAAAAATTCAAGTCATCGGAGTCCTTCTCTTGAGTGTAATGATCCTGACAATGACATATCTACAACACTTCTACAAAAATTCAGACAACTGACCATAGATTACAAACAACAAAGTTTACAGTTTTAGGGAACATAACGTTCCGTGTGTTTCCGGAATTAATTATTGTAACTAACATTTTGTTCGAAAAGTCCATTGATTACTATCTAATGAAAATGAATCTATTATAAACAACAACAAGAACGCATTATAAACGCCGTTTAATAGGAAATGTGTTTATTTGAAGACAATAATAAAGTTAGTGCTATCGAACTATTCTATCGATAGAAACGGAACGTAGATAAACATGAACAACAACGGGATAGTCTGTGGAAGTTCTAAGAATGAACCTTCTTTCTGACATCTTTAGAGTAAAAGTCTAACGTAAAAGTCTAACGGTGGAATACGCATTTAAGCGCGGTTCGATATTATCTTCGACAAATTTGGTGATATGACACTGCTTTCGCGACATTTCAAATCTCTATTTCGAGCGTAAATCTCTAAAAGTCTAGAATTGGCCCCCTGCTCGTCCAAAGGGGGGATGTTATGACATGCTTTTGATGCATGTCCCACCAACCAATACATTAGGCACAGGTCGATAGTATTCTGTCTAGGAAAAGTCTTTTTCGAACAAAATAATAGTTACTGTAAAATATAATACAAGGAAGGCAATCCTTAAATCCTCCTAAAATAGCGAATTGTCGGTAGTACTATGATAAAGGATAATTTAGCACGGCTAAGAGTGGAAGTCGATTGCGATAAAGAAAAGGTCGCGTCGTCTGGTCGCGTTGCATTGCATTGCGTTGCACGGCTCGAGGGCCCAGCAGGCAGCACGTGTGATGCGGCGCGACAGCAGGGCGCGCGGGCGAGAGGGGTGCGCAGTCGTGTGCAGTGGACCACTCGACGTCGCACAAGGTCAAGGAGAATGATTAACAACGAAAATACAGCAAAACCAACGGTGGCGGCGCGGGGCTGGTGCGGGGACGGCTGCCACTCAGTCAGAGCAGCGACGCCGTCCGCAACGGCCGCGCGACAGAGGCGCCGCTCGCGACCTACACGAAAATCGATGCACGAACCGCAACCGGCATTCAACATAAAATTGACAACCGTAAATCCAAAACATGAGTGACGTCATTACACCCATGTGCATTCGTCATTCGTGATTGTGATGCATCCTTTACGTGCGCTTGTAATGCCCATGTCAACTTTTGACGGTCTCGGCGCTCATGGATCCTAGAATTATTTTTCGCTTCCACTTTACCTTGTTTTTCAATCCCGACTGTAAGTTCGCTCAGATGTCGCATGATCGGAGATGCCATAACTGACACAAACTTGTCTTCCAAGTGTGAAGATAAACCTGTTAAAACGTATGCTATGTTGGCTATTCATTTATTTATATACTTACCGAAGTAGATTAAGATAACGCCGATGATAGAAAGAAATCTTTAAAAATTTCGATATGATTAACTGTTCATAATTTAATAACAATAGTTAGGATCAGCCACACTCAATATTATGATAATCAGCTTCAAATATGTCGTCGACAAACTTCGTAAAATGGTAACATCCATCAATAACATCAAGATTACGATAAAAATATCCTACTGTCATGATTTATACTGCATGAAAACATAATAACAAATCAGCTTTATTAGGAAATACAGAATACCCAAATATTGTCACTTCTTTTAGTTTTTTCCAATGATCTCGCAAAATAGTCGAAGAAATTTTTATACGTAATTTGTGTTCACTGCTATTATATCTAGAAATGCAAAGTTGTAATATTTTAATGCCCTTATGTCTTTATCTGACACCAGTCGTAAAGAGCATTGCAAGGTTGCAAGTGTATTGACTCTCATGTTTTGAATAAATTTATCTGTGTGCTCTATGGCTCTAACATAGCAGTTGCATTTCCATTTGTGTATTATTTATTAACAATTCTTCTTATTCACTTCTGATATATAGATAGAGATGAAACTTTTCATTTCGATTTTACGTCAGGATGATGTAACTGAGCATATAACAGCATCGTGCCAAAGTTGTGAAGAGATGGACAATTCTGTTCATGACAGCTGGATTACTGTAGTCAACACAAATCACATTTTGCATGGCATATGAATTGTGAAACGAGACAATTTTATTTATCGCTGGATTCCACAATGTAATCCTGATAATCTGATGCTACACATGTGTCACGTTTGTTTGAACACTTTAAATTGTTGTTAGTCTAACGAAACATACATTTCTCTTATTTCATCCCTTTTAGACTCGAACCGATGATGGCTAACTGCTGCTTGACTAAAAGCGTGATACAAATTGAAATAGAAAATACTATGTTTCAATTGGATTCGTGGAAATAATTTACGTCGTCGTTTGGTAATCATTCATTTAGTTCTATTGATTTACTATCCCTGGTGTAAGACGGTTGAAAGCTTTGTCCAGTTTGCGGTCAAAACGACCTATCTAGGTAATACTGGGTATTAACTATCGGTTCTACAGTACTAAATTGTGCAATGCTACAGTTTTATTTTGTCACTGCTTACAGCTAGTGCTGTAGTCTATCTGTCTGCACCTTTTGATACAATAGATTATTGTATTTTGTGCCTATTTATTTTATAGAGCGGTAACCAAGACGATTGTATCATTGTCAAGGTCTTCTAGTCCATTAGAATTCATTGCCGCCCTCGTGCTAACTCACTTTTGGAATACTAATACGTTACTTTACTTTTTGTAAATACGTTTTCACGTTTCCTTATTTTTTCATTATGATGCTTATCGTCGATCCATTACATTGTGTAACTTAGTAGGTACTTTAATTGCAAGCCCTATAATTTGCTAATTATAATCAAAGGAGTTTGAGGTTACAGATTTACTGTAAATCTGAAAGAGTTTTCCGTTAGGAAGCTTGTTTCCTAAATAATTTGCGCCTTGTTATATTCAAATTTCAAAGTGTGTTGGTTAAATACTTTGTAACATGCCAATGCCACTTTAAATCGATAGAAACCACTTTGCCATAGACGATGAAATATTCTAGAATCACGCTTAAATATTAGTTTATTATGTGGTCTAGTCATTATTGAAAGTTGTGTAGGGTTTACCCTGTGATATTTGCTAGATTTAGTGCTAGGATAATAATCATTTGGACTTTATTTATAAAATATATTAGATTGTGAAATTATATAGCCATTACGTTGGAGTTATAAGGTGGAGCGTGTATTGTATTGTTCTACGTGACGTGAACCTAATCTCAGTAGGTAGCGGGCGTGTTGCCTACTCGTTGGCTTGGTCACGGCCAAGGTCTTTGCCGACATCGCGCTTGCCGTCATTACGTAACTATTGGATAAAACAAAAACACGCACTTTTGTTTATCATTACATGCTAGTTTATTTTAATGTTATTGATCTAGCTTGTTCGTATCCATTTCTAAATAGCTAATATAAGCGCTGTAGTACTATTAAAATAATGATTCGTCTGGTACAGGCCATAATGTTTAACACTTCTGTGGTCTTTTTTTGAAATTAAGATGTCAATGAATTGTTGAAACAATGGGTCGTAATACGAAACACAGTCCGTACTAGTCGTGAATAGCAATATTTTCAACACATCATAAATTGTAAGTAACAAACTCACCAACTACATATTTATGTTTTGAGCATAATCGCAACGATAGTTTGCGCGTGGTGGTGGTCGCACTATCATTATTATGATTATGAACGTAGACCTCTACGTTCATAATCATGAGATGGTGCAAATTTTAACCGGTTGCTAACTCTTTAGCATCGTGAACGAGAAGCATTGTTTCGGGTCGAGTTCCGGTTGTTCGCCCCTCGCGTATTCACGGCTCGCCTAGAATCAAGTGGCCAGCAAAGTGAGCATCGCCCGACGATCTCGAGCACAAACAAAAAACACCTGTAGTCGTAAGCGAATCGTCAAGGTCGCAGGCCCCCGCGGCGCGCTTCTCTGCGTTCCGTTTACCCATATCTCGCGGCGAATGCATGCGTCGCACCGCCCCCGCGCCCTGACTCACCGCCTCACTGGCCAGGCCAGCCGCTTGCCAGCCCTCCGTACTCCATACCCCGCAATGCACCACGACCGTCCATCATTACTAGAGCTTTTACTCATTCCAGTTCTTTGACATTTTTGGGTACAATGTTCCTGCAACAGTGCTTTTTCGTTTCCAAACTTTGTCACAACAAACAATAGAAATCAACTCTAGTCAAAATATGCAGTTGAGACTTGAGACACATCATGATCAGCTTGAAGAAGTTAATATGGACATAGGCCGTTCCGTAGTTGATACTCAAAAGTAGCCTAGCAAGTTGAAATGAAAAGGAAAGTTCGCACACCACAGTCATAAGTGTTGCGCGCGCGTCGCTATTGTCAATGTAAATTGTGGCTGGCGGGCGTGCGGCAGTCAAGGTCGGCGCAGATCGATAGCGGCGACGGAGTGGGGTGGCAGCCGGCCTCCATCTCCACAGTCCACACGGCCGCCGCGCCGGGCGGCATGCATGCATGTTTGCCTGTCGACGTCATACCGTACCGACCGAAGAAAGTATAGGAGAGTGGAAACATTCCTTGATAAAACAGCCGATTGCTCCACGCTCAGTGAGCTGCTGCGTAATTCGCACTTATCTCATTTTTGCATTCGTTATCGCTATGCCAATATTGCAAACTGCATTTGTACTGTTGTTATGTTCAATTTGCTTGTCACAGTATTGTGCAGCATTACCTTCCTACTCTGACAGTATGTAGGTAAAAACATTTTTTTGAAATATGTCCATTTTAGCATACATACTGCAATAACAAGTAGTTTTCTTTGTCAATAGTGTTTCCAGTAGTTTTGGTGCCTGCTCAGTCACTGTTGAAACGACTCCATTTGTGTGGTCCATCGTTCCCAACAATACAATAATGGTTCAATTCATTCTTTGTATGTATAGCAGGTGCTAGCTATAGTTACACTTTACGAAAGCTTTTACCGTTTAAATTAATGATGATTAGATGCTTACCCTTTTACTAGCGTGTTTTCATATCGATTTTTCCGTTGTTCGCAATTTTTTACGTAATTGTATCTTTCTAAATCCTACGCAATTCTGTGATTATTCTTAACTCACGAGAGGCTATCAATTACATAGACTCGGGCTTGTCAAGGATATCGCCTGATTGACAGCTTTGGGCACATAATGTCCCGTAATATAACGACGAACACCCTAAACCGAGCGTAAAGGGATATGGAAGGATGAGCGCTTCGATGATTTCTTTTGAATTGGGCGTGGATAACACCCAACCACCTACGCCGTAAATAAGATATCCTTTATACTGCCTTAATAGCTGTCTGGGCTTTGTGATTATGTTGAGAAATTACATTATAAGAATATTATTTTTGCATATTATGTTACAACAATGGTAATGTACTTTGGTTATAATGTTCACCAATAGTTTTATTTGATTGCATTGAAAATCAGTCGAATTTTTCACAAGAAACATGCTAGATTTATTGACTTAATCGTAATAAAAGTCAGTTATGGTCGGTCCCAGTAGTTTATCCAGCTATAATCTGATTTATTAGATACCTACAATCTTTTCGTGGTACAATCCAAGCAACACTGGGGACACGAAAAACACTAACAATTTGTAACTTCGTAACAGGCTCGATTTAGGTTTTTATTGCATTAACTTTTTTCTCGGGTCGTGGTTGTGTTGTATGTTATGTTTTTCTGTTACTCCCGGATAATCAAGTTCTTAGCGCGTATCCCTTTTATTGGCTTACTTTTATTTTATCTTATCGAATACATGGTGTAGACTGGTCGCTTGTAAAACAGCCAGTGGCAGATTGTCACTTTGGTCATTTGTTAATCTTGATTCATGCCTATTCTCTACTTGGTCTCAATAAATATGCTTGTTATTACCCGGATTTGGTATGTAGTGTTATCTCATGTCAATTGTCAGCGCATGAATGAAGAGAAATTGATATCAACTGCAAAATTATACTAGCTACTTGGACAATATTATGGCTAGCAAAATGTTATAAACAGACGTATTAAATTAAATCCCTTTTAATACTTGCGAAAGAGTATAACGAAAATACTTCACAGCACCGGATGTGTTTTTGTTGCGTGTCTTCAAAATACAGGCCACGGGCCACGTGCAAGAAACGTCCCCAAAACACCAGAGCCAAGGTCGCACACATGTTGTCAAACAAACAAACTCTTGGCCGTGTTCGGAATGAATGGATTCTTTGATAGATTCGTGATTTGCAATATATATGTTGTCGATGCTCTTTGGAATTACCTATTTTTGTGAGACTAGCTACGAGTAGCTAGATGATATTTTAAACACGAAGGTAACAGAAAACCCGTTTGAATTTAAAAATTGTACATTTTTAAAGTGTGTCGATTGCTTGTTCACATTTCAATAAGGCATCAATCAGCAGCGGTTTCTGCTGTGTGAAGTGACATGGCGAATTTTTATACGGTAGAGGCTATCGCAGGGAGTTCGGTCTATGAGTGACGTAAAACTTAATTACAGAAACGCGGGGCAGCCACGGTCACGAAGGCCAACGGCTAGCAACTACAATTATTTTGATGATTTCATTCTAACATATGACCATAAAATGTTTTAAATCATCTAGTTCAATTTGATTCGTTTGCTTCTCTATAGGAATAAAAAGAGTGAATAAAGCCAACTAGTTTTCGAAATTAAATGTGATTTATTCACGTATGGATTGTATGCGAACCTTGAGCGCGCCGGGTGAGACCTTCACGCCGGTAACCGCACGGAAGTTGACGGCTAAACTTTTTGTCAATTTCGAGCTCGTCGGGCTTAGTGAACATTAGTCACTAGCTAAGCATCGGCGTCGCCGCTCGTGGCGCATTGTTGACTCGTTGCAGTGCGATATCGTCGCGTCGCGTCGGGTGCAATAACAGTCGCTATCACAATGTCACAACGACGTCTGCTTTGTCCCCGTCGGTACTGACGCTCTTGTCGGTCTGCGCGCGCCGTATCTCGGCCGCTGTCGCGCACTCACATCGCTTGATCGCGTATTATTCAGGAGCCCTTACCATAATTCACCAGTTTTATATTTGAGTGCGCAAATTGTTTCGTACAGGTGCGTTGTGAATTTTATGAATATTGAGGACAATAAGCAGTAGTGTTGTGTTGCTAGTGATGTAAGGATGCTTGTGCGTGGTCATGTCGAGCTTGGCGAAGAAAGACAAGCCGACGATGTCGGTGACGGCGCTGATCAACAGCAGCTGGGCAAGGCAGATGCCGCCGACGCCGCAGCCTCAGACGCCGCCGACTCCGATGACGCCAATGTCGGCAAGCAACTTCATGTCGCCGACACCCAGCAATGACTACGCTCTGGATATACAATGTAAATATTTGGCCCATCAAAACAATTAACTAAAGGAATAAGTCGAAAATGGATAAACTGCCACACATACCACACATGGCTAGGCCACTACATTTGAGTTAGATCCGGAGACCATTCGCTGGACATTGGCAACATAAATAATGTTGATTTAAAAAATATATTACGCAGTTAGACGTTGGAGGTATGAATTTAAGATTAGCAAATGAAATCAGCCATCATTTTCCAATCCTTGGTTTTTTCAAGGGACTTTTCAATAATGTTGTAGGGCTTTGTCCCTATAATGGTTCATGTAAATACAACGGGGTAAATACACATCTTGAATGTGTAGGTACTTTTTAAGTCTCAATCGTTATTTTCTAACAATTTTCGATAATTACCAAGATTAACGTGTAATTGTGCGATGTATCTCGTTTCGCGAGAGTGAAAATTGTGATTGCTCTCTGGAAAAGTGGCTATTATAAAAGTTTACAACATAGAAGAATATGAAAATTAATTATCATAGCTTAATCCAGAAATTCAACTAAGGTTCCAATTTTGAGTTCGATATGAACTAATAAACTAACTATTTCATTTCATTTATTCGCAAATAATAGAATTTGTAATTACACCACAACTCATAGTTCAGAAACAAGGTTAAACTAGCGAAATAAAAATAACTGTAAAACGTCAATAAACAATTATCTCTTTTGATCATCAAATAAAATTAAATTCTAAATTAATCCAGTCAAAAGTAATAAATTCATTAACTGTATAGAAAATTAAAGACACCCCTTCTGTCTTGTAAACCTTGTTATTCATAGTTCTTCCCGAACTGTGCTCCCGCGGTGTCTTAGTTGTCGATAAGCAGGTTTCGCTTCGATCGATTAATAATAAATAAAATGTTTAAGAACTGGCAAAGGTGGTACTTCCATTCTCGTTTGTTGGTTTCCTTCAAAAGGCTGAGGTTATTAATTCGACAAAGGAGCTCACCGTTATTGGAAATCTCAGAAAACTTTCAAGTTGTCGGAAATATATTTCCTTTTACGCGAGGGCTCACAATAACTCCTTCACCTTGGAAACTAAATTTAAGCATATGGATTGAGGCGGTACAAAAATATAGTTTTCAAACACAATCTAGAGTTCTAGAACGTAATTATATACATAGTAGCTTAGCTACTATTAAGAGCGGGTCGTGCGAAAATGTAAGTTGCGTTTTAAAAAAAATTATAACTAAATAACTAAGTGACATTTTAAAAATCGCAAAAGGACTAATTGTAGACTATACATTTGAGATTAATTCGAATTTAAGTGTGTTAAAAAAATATACTATTTAACATGACATTCTATTTAACGCTGACATACGATTTTCATTAGCGTTAAATAGAATGTCATGTTAAATAGTATATTTTTTTAACACACTTAAATTCGAATTAATCTCAAATGTATAGTCTACAAATAGTCCTTTTGCGATTTTTAAAATGTCACTTAATTATTTAGTTATGAATTTTTTAAAAACGCATCTCATGTTTTCGCACGACCCGCTCTTAAGGCGAAAACTATCCATTGAATATAGCTAGAACTCACAAACAATAATCAACGCATTCCGACGCCATTTTTAGGGTTCCGTAGCCAAATGGCAAAAACGGAACCCTTATAGATTCGTCATGTCTGTCTGTCTGTCTGTCTGTCCGTCCGTATGTCACAGCCATTTTTCTCCGAAACCGTAAGAGCTAGACTAATGAAACTTGGTGAGTAGATGTATTCTGTGAACCGCATTAAGGTTTTTACACAAAAATAGAAAAAAAACTATAAATTTTGGGGGTCCCCATACTTGAAACTGAAACTCAAAAAATTTTTTTTCATCGAACCCGTACGTGTGGGGTATCTATGGATAGGTCTTCGAAAACTATGTTGAGGTTTCTAATATCGTTTTTTTCTAAAACTATAAATTTTGGGGGTCCGCATACTTGAAACTGAAACTCAAAATTTTTTTTTTCATAGAACCCATACGTGTGGGGTATCTATGGATAGGTCTTCAAAAATTATGTTGAGGTTTCTAATATCGTTTTTTTCTAAACTGAATAGTATGCGCAAGAGACACTTCCAAAGTGGAAAAAAGTTGGTCCCCCCCCCTCTAACTTCTAAAATAAGAGAATGATAAATCTAAAAAAAATATATGTTGTACATTACTATGCAAACTTCCAACGATTTTTGGTTTGAACGAGATCTAGTCAGCAGTTTTTTTTTTATACGTCATAAATCGTAAACCGCAATTTACCTTTCGACGAACTACAAAAACCTTTATATTATGTTAATTGATGCTACGGAACCCTTCATGGGCGAGTCCGACTCGCACTTGGCTGCTTTTTTCTATCTCGACTAGTGATGTGTCTCGTTGCCCGGTCCCAGTAGTGATGTCCTATTCCCAAAACCGGCTAACACTACATAGCATCGCATGTTCCTTGGTGCAACTGCTTCGCTGTCATACCTGCTGATTGTACATTCTGCATAGTTTAAAGCTGTAAATACATATTGTCGATCGATATGCTGATGCATGTGTGAATGTAGTTAAATCCTAGATAGTATAGGTTCATTTCTAACGTGCAAAATATTGCATTTGTTTTAAGCGAAAACCACGATTTTCATGTCTTGAAATAACTAAAGAAAAAGACAGAATTTGAAGTGCAAATTACTCATACCATAAAACTTTCGTGTACTTACGTATGTATTAAAATAAGATGATATTTATCAAATATCTGAAGGAATATGATAGTATTTTTGTGATAGTTGAACAATTGTAAATGTATTGAAACTATTACATGGGTATTTATCGCGTATATGACTAAATATCGCATATTTATTAATATGTGTTATGATCGCGAAAGTTTAAAAATTATTATTTAAAAAGTACATTTTTTTTGACCTACACAGGAACAAGTAGTTTCTTCTTGTATATAAAATGCTTCACAAAGTATGCTTTGCGACGTTGAGTTTTTTGACAAATTTATTATTTCAAAACTGAGTAAGTGCAAACTAAAGCAATTACCAGTTATGATGGATTTATAAACATTGACTGTAAACGCTCATCATTGTCAATTTTATTGAAGGAGTCGAGTCGTTTCGTCAACAATATTTGCTCTTCCCCCCAAAACATGGTTATAATCGACTTCAATACATTTTTGAGCTTATCTGATTGATGTTCGTATGTATTTGATTTGGCTTCTCTCGCCACGTGTAACGAACATAATAAGCAATAATATTATTCTACCCTTTCACGTTCAACGCGTGGGTGGGGTGGCGTAGGTAGGGTAGGCATTCAACGTTCCAACAAGTAAATTGTAATGCTTTCATTTCTACTGCGACACAGGTTTATTTCACTTATTTTTATTTTATTTCTTCGATGAAAAAGTTAAAGTTCATCAACTTTAGATTTTTCTCTATACATAATGTCACAAAGGATTTTATTTTACCAATCAACATCAATGTTTCTGAAGAGCCATGTATGTGTTTCTATACACTAGGTACATTTATGTCGTGGAATCTATCTGTGCTTATAAATATTATAATGCGATTCGCTGATACGATCTCAATCACGTTCCTAGTCAATTCGTCACACCTTATAGCAGAAGATATCTAAAGGGTTTTTTTTTCTAAATCTTGGCAAGGGGATATTAGAGTATAACTAATTTCAAAATAAAGATTTTCGTTGCTTTGATCTTTCAATATGTTGCATTCTTGTAATGTATGATGACAACATAAATTATTTTCATACTCGATCACCTCTTTAGCCTCTGATGTCACTAATAAATATAAATCGATAGTGGGTGACGAGTCCATGCGTAACTGATATTAGTTACCAATAAAAAATACAAAAACAACGTTACCTATAGAATGCATCTCGCCTGTCAAGATTTTTATACATGCCATGTTTTTGTTTACCATTTAAAAACGTAGCAACTTGTTGTTTAAAACGCTGAATTTGATCTTAATCTTTTAAAAATCTAGAATCGTAGGTACATTACCTAAATAGACGCACGATGACAAAATCGCTTATTGTTTCTAAGTGTCTCTGATTTGAAATTAAATAATTTTTTGGGTGTATATTTTGAAGCGGTGTGCGGTACAGATGTCCCAATAGGCTCACGAGTAATCCCCAGTCACATCCGCTCAGGTTGACGTAAAAACCACTATGTTTCTCTAGTTAGAGTTTCTCTGAACTTATACTATTGCTATAACCTCTCTTGAAGGTATGCAGCGAATATAACAAAATGATGATTTAGTTTTCTCTGCCTTTCATTTATGAAGCGTTGACGTTGCGTGTTCGATTATCCCAAACTAAGATATTGGTTTGGTCAATAATTCTATTCTGCAGTAGTCCAGATTATAAATAGGTAAGTAGTTAAACATAATACTTCTCTATTTACTTGTACCGGCGGTGTCACTAAATCTGGCGTCCAATTTTCATTAAACATTTTAGTTAAAACTTAATAAAATAATACTAATACTTATTAACAAATGGATGTTGATAAAATTCTTAGCAATAATAAAACTAGACCTGACGCTTGGATTAATTACAATTAGAGCCAGTAACTCCAATATAATGGATCCCGAGCGATTAACTTCGACTAGCAATTAAACAGCTATGAAATGTAAATTTTCATTCCAAACGGGAGCTATGTTGTTGCAACATTCACTGAATTCAATTCCACTAATATATTCCAACAAAAAATTGAATTTAGAGCATTGTTTAAAAGCTAGACCCTACTAGTATATTAGATTAGAAGTTTGTGAAGAGAAATTTTACTTTTCTCTTTCAATTATCTCAAAACCCAGCAGATTTATATTTGAAGCTTCAGATTAAATCATTCAATAGTTCGAATTACAAGTTTTGTGATCGATTGTTACAGGGCTGGAGCAAGGTTTCATGTCCCCGATGTCGCCGGTCGAGATGAAGCCAGACCCCTCGATACTGAACGACCACATGCGAGATGTGGACACACCTCCGCCCAACTTCAAGAACTACCCGCCCAACCATCCTCTTAGCGGGTCCAAGCACCTATGCTCGATATGCGGCGATCGGGCGTCAGGGAAACACTATGGCGTGTACAGGTACACATTTTACTTTTTACTTTACTACTAAAAGCTATAACCACCTTGTGTATTTCCCCTGCGGGGCGATTTCCCTGTTCAAAATGTTATCAACGTGACTTGTGTTTTGAACTTTTGACGCAGTACATATTGTATTCCATAAGTTTTATCCAACTATCCCCTAGTGGGTCCAAAGGTTTACCTTCTACGGCGACAGGGCGGGACACATTGGTAGGCGTGAACAGGTCATTGATTACTGTCGCGTAATAAACACGAGCAACGGAGTAAACAAGTATACATTCGGGCAGCGAATTACACTCCTCTGGATTGTCTACGGAAGATTCCAGGATCTTAACTATGTATTTTTAGGAAATGTTGGCTATTTGTCACCCCGTTATGTTTTATTAAAATGTACCTGAACGTATTCTGCTGCGACGATTATGATGGAGTTTTCAAGAAGTTTCGAAAAATTCCAAAAGTTAATTTAAAGTTATAGAATAGTAAAGCACAATAAAGTATCTAAAGCCGTGTACCATCAGACAGCGCGTGTAGCGATTTCTACCGATCGTAAATAAAACGTGCAGGCGGAGGTGGTCCACGCTCGCACATCAGATCTCATTCCAACCCTTGGACCAGATATTCCGATAAATGAAATTTAATTTTTTTTTCACGTTTGAGTAAGCTATATGACGGTTTGTGCCTTTGTTTGAGACACATTCTGGACTTATCGTCTTAATTTCTAAATGAGATGCTGCCTGCGCAGAGTAAATACGTCGTTGTTAAATTAGCCTACGTTTTCTGAATCCTTAAAAGACTCGGTAAATATTTTGGCGATGTTATTCAAAGAATTTAAAATTACCTTCTGAATATAATTCTATTAGGTTTCTTTGTTGGTCGAATAATGGACGTAATAGGGTGACCTTTGCTCCAAGTCAAATTCTATAGGTATTTTAACAAAATTAAAGTTGATATTGTTTGCTAATGTAAAATAAGTCACAAGTACTTCAGTTTTAATATTATCTCAGGTTTCTTAGTACCGTTTAGATTGAAAACGAAATAAATTAAGGTTATCTGAAAATCGTTTACAAATTAAGCTTTTTGAAAGTTAATTCTCAGTGTTGACTCTACTACAGAATCTTGGGAATTAAAAAGAAGGCAGATCAAATTTATTAATCAACTTGGCATCAAATACCAGCAACACTCTATCTTGCACACAAAAAAGCTAAAAAAATATTTTGATCCTAACACGTTTTCTAACTTTACCTATGTAGGAAAACCAGTTAGGCAATCTGGTAGGCGATTGTGTAATTCTGTTGCAATCAAAAGTTTGATAAGAACAAATAAATGATACTAGCAAGGAACAGCGATCACATATCTTGTTGCCATCATTTTTCGACAACTATTTATCTGTTGCAGTACTGGTTTTACAAAGCAAAGTTATTCGCTATGTCATGTTTATTACGTCAACATTCAGTCTTTTTGCAATCGTTCCTTGTCAAAAATTTGATTTGGTGCAATTCGTTTGATGCAATCAAAGCTCAAAATAATGTCAAAACTGACAGATCTCTATGACTAAGTTTTGATTGCAACAAAAGATACACAATCACCCCACTTATGATGAAAATGTTTGCGATTTTCTATAAATCAGAGATAAAGTTCAGCGATTTTATATCTTTCTAAGGGACAAAATATGCAAGCGAGAAGAGTACATCGACGGTTGTCTTCGCCTTAACATACTTAGTATGTGTTACCCGTCTCGTCTAGACGCAGACGTCTATATGAAAATCTTGTTACGTGTTCACAAAGCTACGCTAGATATTTATTCTCGAACGAAACTGAACATCCAATATATCGCTACATTATATTGGTTGCGTGTGAAGCGAATATTAGGTACGCTTCGTTCAACTAGCGCAAAATTTAAGATTTTATATGTATTACCTGCATTAATATTATTTGAACTTTTTAATTAATACGCGCGCTTGCCTATCAAGGCAAGCACGCGTATTAATTAATTTATGATCTGAGAATTATTTTGACGCTGAACAGATTTTGTGATATCTGTAGGTTGTGTGTTGTGAAATATAATAAATAAAATAAAAATAGCCTTTATTCTATTACAATATTAATATATGCACAAATTCTTAATAGTAATTGATTTAAAAAATATATATATACTCATCAACATTGTCTAGAAATATTCCATTTCGAATTGATTATCTGATTTTTCGAGATTTTGATCCTGCTTTAATTTTTATTAATAAATAATATCAAACAGTTGTATTTTATTTTTATTAGTTAACAACACAAAATAAAGATTCTTGCCATACCTAGTTTCTTTAAGAAATTATTTTCAGTTTTTGTAAAAATCAACAAAAATTGAATATCCCTTGACAATGTTGATGTGTGTGTATGAAAGCAATTTACAATTTTATCGGTCGGCTTTAGCTTCACGATAATGCTATTCAAAGATACATTTTTTCACCTTGAGGTGTTTTTATGTTGATTTGACAATCACGTTGTCGAGGGCAGTTATGCAATTCGTGAATTTTAAAAATAATTTTGATCAAAATCCTTCATAATATTATAATTCAGATATTAAGTAGCGCTTGTTATATCTGTTAAATGCTGTATTACTGAACATAGTGTTATAAATAAATAAATAAAAATAAGAATAAAAAAGCCTATTTATTCCAAATTAACAATATTCACATAATACTTAATTATTATAGTTCATTATCACATGCATTTCTAAAAATTATTATATATTATTCATTTATTTCATACATAGTGTTACCCGCGATTAAAAAGTACCTATGTAATTTTCTTCATGTCTATGATAAGTTATTCCTCTGTAGCAACTGGATGGGAAAAAACACGGTTCAGCTCTATGAAAAGTTAAAACAAATCTATCCCATGGGAACCATATATTTTACCGGGATAAAAAGTAGCCTATTCTATCTCTGTGCCAAATTTCGTCCAGATCTGTTCAGTCGTTCTAGCGTTATTGAGTAACAAACATCCGTCCATCCATACAAACTTTCACATTTATAATATCAGTAGGATTATTGGAATAACGGATAATATCATATTCGTACTATTGAGATTTAAAACTGTGAACGTGTTTTCTGGCTCGGTATTATTGGTTCTACGCGTACCTCTGTATATACCTCTGTATACAATATACACATGCTGTATTTTGTGTATTACCACAGTGTATTACAAAGTGAGTGCCGCGTGCCTCTATTTATATCAGAAGCGTTTTTCTGTATTACAATATAGAAAAGGGGTATCCGAGCTTATAATGGCAGTGCGTGACCTAATCTCGTACCCATAAATTATATTTTTGTATTTTATTACTGTGTACGACATTCTTGCTAATAAATATTTCTTAAAAATCTTTTACATCATAATATTGTGTTTGACACCATTGGTATCTGATGGTTTGGTGAATTTATAATATTATTATGCTCAATTTTGTCTAATTATTGTGTTATTCAGTAATGATTAATAGTATGTCATTATTCTACCGTTAAAAAGTTGTTTATGTAATGTAAGTAAAATGCATATTACTTGGAATCGATTATTGAGCTATATATGCACGACTTTAAAACGTGGGTTAGTCAAGGCATTGATATTATCATGTTTTTAAATAAATATTTTAATAAGTTTTCTATAGCCAATCAAGGAAATTTGAAAAATTTGTTCATTTCATAGAACATTTGCTATTAAAGTATGTATATACCTTCATTAGTCAACATTCATACGACATAACTTTTATTATTACTCCTAATATAAAAGTCCTTTACATGTAAATTTACATTCATGTTTCCTTGAATTTTACCCATGCAAGTAGGTAAGTCTAGGTTATACATTTTCGTTCTTTTTGCATAATGGAGGAATGATATCACTGGTTTCTTTGCATTAAATCTGGCTCCGATACGATTTATAAAAAATCTTGTTGTATTTTGAAGCATTACAATTTTATTTATGAGCTCAGAAGTAATTTATTAAGACGGGTTTTTAATATGACGTATTTACAATTAAGTGTAAATTTTATTTCATATCAGTATCCAGTTGCAATATCACTTTGCTTAGTTAGGAAGCTAGCAAATGAATTTACAACCAATATTTTATTTTTATTCTCTTAGTACAAAATTCTTATACTTCTGTTCAAATTCAAAATATACTAAAGCTTTGTACCATTATTGTTATAACCACTATTCAATACCTATTTAAGTTAACACACACAGTTATTTTTTCTAGAATGTTTTGTATCCGCGAAAACCTATGATTGGGGCACTCGTGGGGGGGTGTTGGTGTTCGAATAAATGAATAAATTCATCTCAAAGTATAAACATGGCTTGCGTTTGTAAATAAAGACTTTAGCAAATGTTAGTTTTTACCGTCAAACATTTTTTAGAAAATGAATAACTATTAAATGCTTTACTGAACATCACATAAAACAAAATTACAGCCAGTCATTGACATATTAATGACCAATATTTTCTCAAAAGATTTCATTTAGTCTTTTTAAAACAATAAAGGGACGTTAAAACATCTCGGCTTTACTAATTCCACAGTAAAAACGCATACCTGTTTTATTTATTGACGTGAGTGCCTGCCTACCGTTTTAGTGCTTTAAGCTGCAAGATTTAAGGTAGGGTTTGGTCATTATTACGAAGTCAGACAGTTTTCCATTATTACATTTGCTATGTTTTTAATGTCCAAGCAGTCTACTCGAATGGCTACCCGCCGTCTCAGCCGAGTACGCTCGGAGATCTCGGAACATACATTTTCGAGGTATTTGATATACTGACTGGCCTCTCAGCCCAGTTGGTTGTAGCTCTGCCTTCTGCGCTGTAGGTCGTGGGTTCCCCACCGAAAACCTTTACTTCATATTCTTTGTCCTTGTAGAAACTTATTATGCCAGTATGTTTTTTACATATTTTTTAAACTAAGTTCACTTTGCCAATGTGTTCATTTCATTCATAACTATCTGGCCTAACCCTATTTTACTTTGTCATATTCCATACACTAAAATCGCAAATTATCGCGTTTTTCGTAACTTTCGTATAACAAATTAGTTTGTCCCAACTTCTGAACGTGCCAGGCTTAAGAATTGTTATTGAAAGCGAATTTTATTTGAAAAATTTACAGCTAGGTGCTAAAACGAGTCACAATCCTGTATCCGTGTGAGATAAAAGTGAAAGTGCCATTCCTCAATAACTCGAACATGGGCAGTTTTGCGAAACGCATGTCGAAGGCGAACCGTAATCGTGTGATTAAGTACACATGGAGAGCTAATTATACGGGTAATATGAAGCTGTGGAGCCCAAACCCAAATAACGCATTATAAGAAAACGCAAACTTTTTAGAATTTCTTGTTGATAGATATATTTATAGGACATTCTTTATTGTTCACCTTACAAACTAACATAATCGCTTTAAAGCAATAAGATTGATTCTATTTTTTTACAAATTGTTAATCACGCTTCTTCAAAATGATCTTTTATTTAAATTTAGTTTAATATTTTTGCAGTCATAATAGTTTAGAATGTTTATTACTCAAATCGGCATTAATATTATGAATAAAATTAGAACAAGGATCATTCACGACTGGAATCCTCATCTCATGGCCGCCTAAATAATACCAGTCACGTATCACAACTACAATAAAATGTAGGCATATGCAAAATTAATGTAATGTCTGTATGTAATGATTTAGAACGTGTATCTGACTACCCTCATGACATTAGACATCATTTCATTTATTCATTCATTAACAATTATTTTGTCTGATAAAAGTACATTTGAGCAAAAATATTATGAATACTCATAACATAAATGAAATAATAATCAAAGAAATTATCATACAAAAGATCTTGAGCAGATACCATAACCAAGCGATCTGAGATGATGTCCACGTGCCTGGGGATAACGGTTGTAAGCCTATTGTTTTCAGTAAAAGCCTAAATATAAAAGAGGAATTACTCATTAATATAGCTGAAGCTGAACCCATAGAGAAAATAGCGAGTAATATGAGTTAAGTGAATACCTGAATAGACAGTTTAATGAACGCTTTTCATGGGCTGACGACACATGCCATTGACAAGAGCACTTATTATCCTCTAGACATGTCACTTTCGATTTATACAGCGAAAGCGGTGATTGACGGAGGGTCCTAAAAGCTCTCAAACGTGCCATGTGGTTCAATGTTTTTTTAATCTCAAAATCGCTAATGGAAGTCTACTCTAGTCCGGTCTATATTTTGCCTTGTCTTGTTATAATCTTTTTAATGATAATTCTCCGCATTATTTCATCTGTTCTCAATGGCGAAGTACAAAACGAGAACAGATCAATTTTCTAGATCTGAATTCGAGAAATGAAAGCCATCATGCCCAAACTATAATTAGTAAATTATACTGGTGTGCTGTATTTGCTCAGAATTTGTAAAAGTTAATTCCTTATTCCAATTGTTTTAAGTATCATAATATCATATCTTTATTGTCTAAGGATCAATTTCACAGTACAGTGCCATTGCCATGTGACATTGTGGGCGGAGAGAAGCTCTCTCGGTTGATTTGCTATTGCTAAATTGATTCGTGAATTCGTGATTCGTACTTCATCGATAAAGCAGTGGGTGCACTGAGAGCAAGGAATCTTCGCTTGAGTTACGCCTACAGATGTTACGGCTGATTTATTGTATTTATATATTTGAAGACATTACAACACCTTTCGCATTAATCTAATGAACAGATGATAGGAGAGTGTAAATTGACTTATATGTCTACGACTTGAAGTAGGTTTCATTCCGATCCAAGCAAATATTTGCGAAATATTCGCTCGCTCGATCATTAATATTTGTTCAGATCAATATAAAAAGAACTAAATCTCATCTTCAATGACGCAATAATTTGTTCTCGTGCGAGCTTTATATTCATTAGCTGCTACAATAAACCCTAATTTAGTAACAATCTCCATCATTTCAAATTGAATGGACGGGAATGATGAAATTATGTCAGCGGCTTGTTATTTGTGCTTGAGCTCGTATATATTTTCATCACAACACATTTGTCTAGCTAGATTCATCGTTACTAAAACACTTGTTTATTAGTTTACGAACGTGAATATTGCCTGACTATGTGTAGTATTCACTAAATTATTACATCTTTGATGAAAATTATTTAAAACTATAGCGATATGAGATCAGTTTTTCTGTAAATTTTCTAAACAGTAGTAATAAGCCGTGGGTTATTTACATACCTTACTTATTATTATGTATAATATTTATTTTAATCATTTTGAGCTACGCTATTAATTGCAAAAACTTCACTCGACTCACGTTGTCGTCCCGACGACGAGTTTACAAACTTAGGCCCGTATTCCAAAACAGCGCTTAAGTCTGAGTCGAGCCTCAAGCACAGATTTTTGACACTTTTCAATGGAGAACTGTCATAAAATCTATGCTTGAGGCTCGACTCAGACTCAAGCGCTGTTTCAGAATACGGGCCTTAGATGTGAATTGCCAGGTGGTGCCAAGTGTATATAAGTACACGTTCTAAGTTCACACTGTATTCTTGTCTGTCGCACGAACAGTTCGTAGTACTTTTTCCATTAATTTACAGTTTATATTTACTGTCATCGTTAAAACTCGGGACAATATTTCTCTTCTAGTCTTTTTCTTTGAGCATGTGAGAAGGTTGCTCGGTTCCGAAAACTAATATATCTTTCTGTTCATCTAATTCATTATTTTGACATATTGTGGTTTAAAAAATTATAACATTTTATTGTTTATTCAGATATTTAATTTATTTTCTTAATTTTTAAGTTTTTTACAATGTAGGTATTTAAATAAAAAACATAATTATAAAAAACTTAAAAACTAGTGCGCCACCGACAACGGGGCTAGGCCCAAGCTACCGGTGGTCAAGGCTGCAGAGAGAGGAACCTCCGGACAATGCGTGCCGTGTCCAGGATCACCGCCTTCTACATCTGATTATTGTTTATTATTATTATGCTTATGTTCTACTGATATCACGGTGATGTTGTCATTCTTCCTGAAAATGAATAATAATAATGTAAATTAAACATATAAGTACCTACCTTAAAACTAAAATACATATTTTATTACGTCATAATAGAATTAATTTCACGCCTATGTCCAGAGGTGAACTTCAGGCTGATAATGATGATGTACTGGCTTGTTCATTTCTAAAATAGTGTCTTTGTTAGCAAATAACGAATCGATAAGGTACTTAGGTTCTTCAGTTTGAACTAATTTATCGAAGCTTTCTTTGAAAAATTTATTGGAATTGGTCGTGGGCCAATATTTAAAAGCTGCTGTTAATCAAATCTTTATTACATCTAAAGGTCTCCATTAAATACATGAAACTCAGCTAATTTCGCAAATTGTATTCATCATTTTAATGTCAATATCGAAATCGTGGACATTACCTATTGCGCGATGTGTAATTTGTGGAAATCAGTAATCAAAGTTACTTTGAAATGAGATCTTAAGTTCTGAGAAATTCCCATCCTCATACCGCTACTACGTCAACTGACGCTCAACTTCTGATAAATCCCTTATCTTTGAAAGACGCTTGCTCTTACATACGTAAATCTGAAATAAGTTCTAGAGCTAATATTGTGCTTACGAAACAAAATATACGCTAACAAAACATCTTGATACTTTGAATACATCATTGAATTAGTTTTTTCTTTTATAGTTGTGAAGGCTGCAAAGGTTTCTTCAAGCGGACAGTTCGAAAAGATCTGACATACGCATGTCGTGAAGATCGGAACTGCATCATCGACAAACGCCAACGGAATCGATGCCAGTACTGTCGATACCAAAAATGTCTGGCTTGCGGCATGAAGCGGGAGGCGGTTCAAGAGGAGAGGCAAAGGGCAGCAAGAGGCGCAGAAGATGCCCATCCGAGCAGCTCAGTTCAGGTAGGTTCAGCTCAGTAAACAACAACCACGTGAGCTGCGCAAAACATAAAGTCATATTTTTATAGAAAATGTGACCTTCTCAGCTTAGTCACGTGTTTTCTAAGAAGGCTTGTTTGGCTCCAAGTTCTGCTAAAACGGCTATTATTATAGATGCGAAAGTGTTATGTGACTCAATCTAGCCGTAACGGCTGGATTGATTTAGATAAAACTCAGATTGGTATAGATAGATACATGTATAGGTACGCTACCGGACCCGGAATAACATAAACGCAACTTTTTTATTCAACTCGCTAATGGAACAAGCAACAAGCAATTATGACCCACTTGGTTCTAAGTGGTAACCATCGCCGATTACAAATCATCGCGTCGTAGGTCACGCATGTCAGGAACGTGCACTACAATGCAAAGCGAAGCGTCCATCAGCTCGAGGCATACAGATGTTCAGCCTCACGTGCCAGTTAATTTTTTAATCCGAAAAAAACTTATAAAAATAGGGTAGAAAATCTAAAAATCTGACAAAAGAAAAACGTAGGTAGTTAAGATATTTCTCTATCATTACAATGTTCGGGAAAAATCTGTAACGAGCTCTACATACAAGCAAAACTCTACTAAGCTCTAACATAAAAAAATAAGTCGCTATGATTACTATTTTCATAGAACTTTTCGGTACCTAGCTGACTTCCAAACAAGTCTGAAAGGGTTTTATTATTTTGATGAGTTTTTACAAAAACTGCAGTCGTCTTTGTTAAAATAGAAATGTACAAAAATGAAAGAGCTTCAACTGTCGTTATTGGAAAATTGCTATTTCCTTTGTCCCAAGTTTGTGTTCAATGCCAGTTCCGAAGAATGATAAACTTATTAGATTCGCATGCAAAACAGCTTTCCACAATATTTTAGAGCCAGTGATTCATGAATGAATTGCAATGTTTGTTCATTTATTTAGTATCAGAACACAAAGTCCCAGTGCATTTACAACATTTCGTTACCAAATGTTGTTATCGTTTCGCCTACGTGTCTCTCTCTTTTGCATGGGAAAATGATGAGACAACAACTCTGGCTACGTAACGTATTTTTGCTGTCTCATCTTTTCTCCATACAAAAGATAGAGACACGTAGGCGAAACGAAAACAACATTTGGTAACGAAATGTGGTAGCAAAACTCGGACTTCGGGTACAGTTCTTGTATTCTGTTTTTCATGGTCGCGATATTACTTTACTTCTAATCCGTTTTTAACTTCGAAATCGGAGATGGGTCGATAGGTTTATGCAGATTGGGTTTTAATGAACGATAGATTAATTAAACGATTCCAATTAGGTATAACAGAAGCAACAGCCTCTCAAATAAGGGGAATGGTGGTAAAATTAATTAAAATCGCGCCGCTATAAATAAAGTTGGTCGTCGACGCGCCGCAAAACAGATTTCTTTGTTTATGGCTCGACTATCGATCGGTTTCGTTTCAATTGTTTGGCAAACGTGATGACGGAGCGGATTCTGTGTTTGAAAAAGATATTTACTTTGCTTTTAAAGCTTTGCGAATTTAATAAAGAGAGTAACGATTATTTTCTGAGCTTCACAGGATCGTTTTATGTACAGTGTGCTTTCAGTGGAACCAACCCACATCAGTGCTTCACTCCATCTATAATTAAAAACACAAGTACTTTAACAGCTCTACTTTTAGAGATCCGATACAATCCGAGTAGTTCTGACATCGTTGTAAAATAAAACTTTGCATAAATCTTGTTAGCAATACTACTGTGCTGTGCATCAGCTTTAAGTAGGCTCTCTTCAATATACTTCATAAAACATTAAAAAGGCTGTAAAACTTGGTTAATTTTATGATGAATAATGCAACTTTTATCCTTACCGATAACAAGATCATATCTTTTTGTAGTTCTCGTTTCCAATCTTTGTGAAATTGTTAATTAAACTTTATTCTAATTCACACATTATTATAATTTTTCAGACAGAGAAAATAATTATAATAGATGTAAATACGCTTTAGCAAGAGTGCAGTCGTAGATCGAGAGTAAATTACCTAAATTAAATCCAATAAAGTACCATAAATACATTATGCATAATATAGAATATAGATCAATATGGTCCATTACAGCATGTAATTTAAATGAAGATTTTCAAAGATATTACATATTTAAAATGCAGACTTAGCGGTTGCGGCGATACCGACCTATGTCGCTCTCTATCGCTATTGTCTTATTAACCTCTAAAGAAAACATTTTTGTATTGTCTTATGACAGAAATGCTGCGAACGTTTGTAAAGACATTCCCGTGCGAAGGCGGGGCGGCTCGCTAGTGAAATATAAATGCGATTCGTTCCTTCACCAGTGACTTGTTTATTAGAAATATGCCATGTGCTATGTTCCCATATTTCATTATTTATGGTAAGAGTTTTATGCGTCCGTTCGATAGGTGGGCGTGGTGAAATCAATTACGTACACGGGTAACACAATAATGATGCGCTTATTGCTATACCTAAGAACCGGTACACTACACACATACACTGACTTTTTTAAGCAGTTTCAAGTTGATGGACCTAAGGCAGTGTACGGTTTACGTTACTAAAATTTGTGACCTTCGAGACTATGTTTTGTTAGAGGCGATGGTACAAGCAGATGTCCCCATGAGCTTGTACCATTAGCAAGTAGTATTAAAAACAGGCTTTCCTTTCTGAGTATAAGAGTAAGTGATAGTATCACAATACATTAGTATTGCAATTCAAAAGAATAGTTTTCCACGATATTCTAAAATTAGTTTTTGCATCAGCTGATTCGAGAGTTATTTCCCTCAAAAAAGTGAGAGATTCACAGGCGATTCACCGGCTAGTTTTAATAATATTTGGCAGAAATGTTCGGTATTCAATTCAAAACAGTTTTTTTTTTTACAAAAAGTTTGTGCTCGCATTGTATCTTGTTCGCAGAACAACTATTTTAATCAATTGTATAAATTAGTTTACGCTCTATAGGTACCTCTTACCTGGTTTATATTTATATTCAGACCGTATAGGTAAGTATTTTAGGAGTTAAGGGAGGGGGTCTGTCGGTCTGGATGCTCAATGACGTCACTAGGTGTCTGGGCGCGTTTGCGTCGTTCAGATTCTACTTTATACCGTAAATGTATGCTGTATTAAACTTTTTTAGGTAAAGGGCAGGAATTCAATTTGTGATTGTTTTTTTGTCCATTCACTTAGATTTTGGACCTATGCTATCAGACACGAATCCGCATAACTATCGAACGATTTAACTCCAATTTTGAAATTACTAGCAGTTGGTGCCCGAGCTTCGCTCGGTATTTTTTTTTTGTAAACTGTTGTGAATTTTATTTAAATACGAATTACATAAATACTGATTAAATATTAATATTTTTCGGTCTTACCGACATAATAATAAACTCCACTACTCGTCAATAGATGGCGTTCTCTGTCCCACTAACTCATGACTTAATTAACAGATGGCGCTAGGAGTATGATTTTATGATAAAGTTGATTATTTACTACACAAATAACGTGACATTTTCTAAGAATGAATCCTAGCTAGATCGTGTTACCGTCCCTGAAAACCCCTGTATACTTAATTTCATGAAAATCGTTGGCTCAGTTTCCGAGATCCTAAATATATATATATATATATACAAGATTTTCTCGTTTAAAGGTATAAGATATGATTTCGAAATATTGATGGGTTACCATTAGACAATGATTTACTCAAAATATTTCGCATCAGTTAAATCGTAAACACTACAACTTGAATTGAATCCGTTCCCTTATGTTTTGCTCTTGTAATTACTATGTAACTTCCATAAAAATCTAACTTCATCATGCTAAATTGAGCTTTATTTCAACCACACAGGAGCTATCGATCGAACGGCTTCTGGAAATGGAGTCGATAGTCGGGGATCCCAATGAAGAGTTCCAGTTTCTGCGAGTGGGTCCGGATAGCAATGTCCCGCCAAAGTACCGCGCGCCCGTTTCCAGCCTCTGTCAGATTGGTGAGTGCATTTAATTGTGAACCTTATTTCAATGAAATAGGAGCTATGATCAAACAATGTAGTCCCAACGGTGTTTCAAAAAATCCACTGTTGTAGATTTATCATCAGCCCTTATAGTTCGGCGCAAACGAACGGTGAATAAAAAAAAAATACGGGTTGCACTCCGGGAGTGCCGGCAGAAGTGAAAACTTGATTATTAACGTAGGAACCCTAAAAGTTGTTTATTTTATCAAGTTCCTCAATGTAGTAAAACCCCAATCAAAGTCCTAAGGAACCCTAAAAATTTTAGCATTATCAAGCTCCTAAGTGTAGTTGAAATTCCAATCAAAGTGCTAAGGAACCCTAAAATTGTTTACATAATCAAGGTCCTAAGTGTAGTTGAAAGTCCAATTAAAGGCCTAAGGAACCCTAAAAGTTGTTTATTTTATCAAGTTCCTCAATGTAGTAAAACCCCAATCAAAGTCCTAAGGAACCCTAAAAATTTTAGCATTATCAAGCTCCTAAGTGTAGTTGAAATTCCAATCAAAGTCCTAAGGAACCCTAAAAATGTTAACATTATCAAGCTCCTAAGTGTAGTTGAAACTCCAATCAAAGTCCTAAGGAACCCTAAAAGTTGACCACTTAATCAAATTCCTCAATGTAGTAAAACCCCAATCAAAGTCCTAAGGAACCCTAAAAATTTTAACATTATCAAGCTTCTAAGTGTAGTTGAAACTCCAATCAAAGTCCTAAGGAACCCTAAAAGTCGACCATTTAATCAAATTCCTCAATATAGTATAACCCCAATCAAAACCCTATACGGAACCCTAAATTTTACGTAAAGCCAAATCCTCAACGGGTCGGAACCGCTAGAAGGGACCTTGTCGCGCGACCTACAAGTAGGTCCTAAATGAAGTAAAACGGCAGACATAGGAGGAGGAGGTTCTGGGGGGCTAAGGGGGGTCACAGCACGGCTCGCTTCGCTCGCCGCGCTGTTCCCCGTGGTCGCGTGGCGGCTCGCTTCGCTCGCCGCGACGCTCCCCCCGGGTTCAGGAAGAGGGGGTTCTGGGGGGCTTAGGGGGGTAACAGCACGGCTCGCTTCACTCGCCACGCTGTTCCCCGTGATCGCGTGGCGGCTCGCTTCGCTCGCCGCGACGCTTCCCCCGGGTTTCGGAGGAGGGGGTTCTGGGGGGCTTAGGGGGGGTCACAGCACGGCTCGCTTCGCTCGCCGCGCTGTTCCCCGTGGTCACGTGGCGGCTCGCTTCGCTCGCCGCGACGCTCCCCCCGGGTTCAGGAGGAGGGGGTTCTGGGGGGCTTAGGGGGGGTCACAGCACGGCTCGCTTCGCTCGCCGCGCTGTTCCCCATGGTCGCATGGCGGCTCGCTTCGCTCGCCGCAATGCTCCACTCGAAAAATAAATACAGTAGATCTATAAAATCATGTACCAATGACCACTACTACCTGCCGCGGGCGGCCGCTAGTTCATAAAATCTATAATAGGTATGTACCTATACCTACTACAGTCACGAAAAACGCCTTGGTATGCTTGCTACTAACTATTATCTATTCTGTGACGTTACTGTGTCATAGTAACTACTAGCGTATCTGTAGCGTCTTACGCTTTTTTTCGATTTTTATTATGAACTCTACGTTGTAGTCTTAGGGTACATTTCTGCAAAAAATCCGTCCTACGCTTTTTCGATCAGGGTCACGTGATCCTGACGCGAGTTTAAGATTTTATCCCCATTCAGAAAGTGCTCAACGCCGCTAAAGAAGTTTTCACTTCAATAATAAAGTATTTAGGCAAGTCGTTTTGAATAAGAGGCGAATCAACCTGAAAAAAAAAACAATCTAACGTCATTTCAAAGGTGGACAAAGAAGTAACGATCTGACTTCTAAAGAAGAAACTATATTGGCCACCTCAAAAGGTATGCAGTTTGTTTTTCAGAGAAGTGGGGACTTCCCCCAGTAAAAGCAATACTGCAAAAGTAAACTGACTGTCTTTATTAGCAACTGCTTTTGGCCTCAGAAAATATAGAATCAATAAACAGCCTTGAATAATAAAAAATACTTATTTGCCTCACACTTTTCCATTCGACGAAAAAAACACTAAAATTCCACGGCACCCAAAAAAGCATTGGCATGTATTTATGTAGGTAGTTACTTATAACTATGGCATGCATAATACAAGAACTGGTTTTAAAAAATGGCGCTGTTTTTCCGTACCTACTAACAGACTTGTTTATTTATTGTGCATCTACCTACTTGTTATAAATTTTGTTAGAGCCCAAGATATAAAGACGTATAAGATACGAACGTCCCGATTTGGCTCACGATCAGTAGTGTCCCTAGAAATTGGCATGTCAAAAGGCAAGAAAAGCAAGCGAGTCGGCTTGGTTTGTTGGTAGTTCATCATAACCACCAGAGGCAGCACTTGATAACCCGTTGCTGGGCATAAATCCTCCTCCCTCGGTCGCTACTCTTGTCGGACTTGGGCCGTTTGCTCCAAAAAAAAAATTGTAGGACTTGTTGTTGGGAGTGGGGTCGTCTAAACTCAACTCTATGGATCGTGAGCCAAATCGGTAAGTTCATAGACGCCTGCACTCTACCCTGGGGTAGACTATAATACAAAAGCTGTAAAATGATCATAAACTTCAAAACCATAAACCGTACAATGCTAATCAGACATGCATGGACGTATCGCAGTCACAATCTTAATTAAGGGATATATGCCTGTGTTAAAAGGCCCATGCAGTGCCAATAATTTCAAAATTGTTGCAAAATTAATACACAAATCGACACTCAACCAAATGGAAAAATCTTTTGTAAGATACGGGTGTAAAAATGGGGTAAAGTATTCCCGAAATATAATGTCAAAGATGCAGTGGGAGGAAAATTATACTACGCGGACGAAGTCAAGCCATGAGTACTTAAATTATAAATATACATTTTACTGTTTCTCACAAGATACATAGCAGTTCTATGGACTTTGCGATAATAAGTGGTCGAGAGGTTAAGTACTACATAGAGTTGTGGACAAAAATAAAGACATAAAAAGCACAGGGACCAAAAAATCTGCTGTGTTCGAGATAATAGTGATCCATGAGGAAAACTGAACAAAATCAAAAAAATTGGAATGCCATCTGTCTAGAGAACCGCAGCCGAGTGGGTACACTAGTAATATAAGTGACTTTCTTTTTATCTAGTAGGTCAAATTTGCACTCATGATAGCTATATTTTGTGATAGGACAGAATAAAACAATGAAATATATTTATTTTTTAAGATAGCTTATCTACCTACTATCTTTTTACATTAATGCGGCCCCTGCGTCCAATGCATGGGATCGCATGAATATTTTAAAGTAGGTATAATGTATTGAACGTATAAGAGTAAAAGTTTTTTTGCGATCGCTGGAATACGTTTTCCTTATCTTCTCAAATCCTCACCCTTGGGTTGCTTACACAACATTTCAAGTTGTTTGTGTGGCTCGAATGCAACTTGAAACTTCACAACATGACGTCATGTCGTTGAAGATGTTTGTGGGTTTATGTATTTAGATCTGTATCTATCCTATGTTCTTCTTAGGGGGGGGGGGGTAGGGTGAGAGCACTGGTGGCTTAGTGGTAGCGGCCCCGCTTTCCGATCCTTATGTCAAATCAAATCCAGTCGTGTACTAATGTTTTTTCTGACGTAGAATGTTTTTGCACTGTGCCAGTATTCTCAAACGGTGAAGGAAAACATCGTGATGAAGCAGGCATGTCGTCGAAACTAAAAAGTTTGAAAACATGTGTCAAGTGCACGAAAGGAGCCTCTTTGAAGCGTTCTTAAAATCCTCCTCTCGTCTCACCAGTAACACGATAAGAAGATATGGTGGGGGAGCTAGCGTATTCTGTTTTTGTTCCAATAAAGCTCTTTTATCCTTTGCAAAGAGGGTAGTCAGAAGCATGGATAAACTCTATAGTTGCTGATGTCAGTATTTAATGCGTGACTAACCTGCCTAGGAACTTATCGACATGATCTAACTCACAATATTAAAAGAAATCTTACCGGTAGAGTGTGGCTAAAGACGTCGAAGACAAACATCTTACACAAACAAAAAAGAGTAAAATAAGTCATTGACGAACAAAGCCACGGGGGAAAACCACAGTAGGTAAGAGGTAACATAATATTTTTTGCTAGAGACCCTTCCTCTCGAGGATAATTACTTTGTTATGGTTTTATCGACCGTAGAGCTCTAAGATTTATGTAGTTTCGAAGTTGTAGTTTATTTTTGCATAGATTACTTTCATACTAACTGACGCCACTTAAATCATCTGCAATAGATGAAAGAGACCAACGATGATGTGACTGTCATATTAATGCAAAGAAAACAGAAAATAAAGTAACTCCAATGGGGACAGTTTGAATAAGAAATAATTACTTGGAATTGCTTTAAAACTGCTGATAAGGGTACATAATTAGCAAATACCTACTCATTATCATCATCCGCCAAGTATAATTACACTGGCTGTAGGCTTTCGTATGTGCCATTTTACGGCGCTGTGCCCATGCAAGAGTAAAACATAGCCTTCAAAGTGTCAATGACTCTTCGCACTATTGAACGACCCCAATACGTTCAAGTTTAAAGACTTCTATCAAAACTCAGGTCAAAGTACATAGCTGTTAAAAATCTAGCGAAACGTTGAAAATATATAAAACTAGCTGCCTGTCCCGGCTTCGCACGGGTGGACATTTATTTTTTTAAACACATAAAATTTATGTGTTTAAAAAAATAAATGTCCACCAAATAAATAATATTTAATATAGCCTATTATCATTCAGGGTGAATGTAGCTTTCCAATGGTGAAGAAATTCTGAAATCGGCACATTAATTTTTGAGTTTATTCATTACAAACATACAAAAATACTAATCTTTTCTCTTTACAATATTAGTATAGACAAGCAGCTGTTTTTCGGTTCATTAAATTTATCTGAAAATTTAATTTGGTTTTTCAATAGGTATCTTCTTCTTAACGTGTCACTGGTTTTTAAAACTCTTTAGATTCTAAGACATGCCGGTTTCATCACGTGTTTTCCTTCAACGTTTGAGAGTGCTGGCTTAGCATTAGGTATCTTCAAAGTCTGGTACTGATTTATCGAGATGTGTTTTATAGATAGGTTGCTGGGCAATGTTTGAAATGTTTAACAAGTTTTGGACAGTAGGCAAATATGTGAAGCATATAAATAGTAAATACCTACTCAAGACTAATTATATCTCAATATTACAGATTCTTTAGGTAAAATGTATATTAAATTAGTCAATTATTAAAATCATGTTTTTAAACACGTGATCCACATTCCACGTAGATTATGTAGCGCTGTTTTACCAAAGGTGGGCAAAACCCAAGAGATTGTCGTGTTGGAATCCCGCATCAGTGCCCAAAGTCCGAGTTTTGCTACCACATTTCGTTACCAAATGTTGTTTTCGTTTCGCCTACCTATCTCTCTCTTTTGCGTGGAAAAATGATGAGACAACAACTCTAAACGTATTTTTGCTTGCTCATCTTTTCTCCATACAAAAGACAGAGACACGTAGGCGAAACGAAAGCAACATTTGGTAACGAAATGTGGTAGCAAAACTCGGACTTCGGGTACTGATCGCTAACACGAAATGTTTGTTCTAAATCTGTCATTCCGTGGCAGGATCCGAGTCTGATTGTGTCTGGAACTGACAGCTGCGGGCAACATCCAATCAACATTGTGATCTACAAACAATGTGGATTCACTGTTCACTCGGAATAGTATTTCATACGCTTGGAATTACTTCGAAATATTCAACTGGAAAGACTTTGATCCCGCGGGAATAAAGCACAATTTAGAAGAGTGGTTTTAAATGAAACAGACTTAAGAGGCCGGCGGAGGGCGAATTTTCATACAAACGTAATACCAAAATTATTACTAGTTTAGACAGATTTTCACTATATTATTGTAATAAGTGTATTCGTATAGTATTTATCTAGGTTCCCGAACAGTTTTTATTTTAAATTACTTACCTCAAATGAAATAAACACTAATCGCATTTTACACCTTTTTTTTAATTGCAAAATGTGATCGGCGTTAATTTCATTTGAGGTAAGTAATTTAAAATAAAAACTGTTTAGGAACCTAGATAAATACAATACAAATACAATTATTACAATAATATAGTCAAAATCTGCTTAAATTAGTAATCATTTTGGTATTACGTTTGTATGAAAATTCGCGCTCCGCCGGCCCCTTAAATGTAATGCGCAGTATGCTAATACGAACCACGAACCGAAAGACAAAACCCTCTAGCTCATTCTCTGTGCTAAAGTTCTTTTAAAAACCCGTCAGAAGTAGTAGACTATAGTCGTATAGCTCGCAGAACCGACTACCGTTGGGGGATAAAAGTTGTCGAATAGCGACCACGAACTGGAAGAGGAAACGTAGGACGCCCACTCATCTGATAGACCGACGACATTGTTATTAAGATCGCGAGAAGTCGGTGGATGGAAAGGGCTCAGAATCGTGCTTCCTGGAAATGTGCAGGGGAAGCCTATGTCCAGCAGTGGACTTCTTCTGGCTGATGATGATGATGATACTTATATACTCTCAGATTTATAATTACTCAAAGTTTAAGTATCTGGGGAGTAATCAAAGACAGGTCACTTGATTCGAACTTTTTATTTGGTTCATGAACACTTTTGCACTAATTAATAGATATTTTATTGAGAAAGTGCTGACTGTCTTACGTTTATAGGCAATAAATATTGCACATCGGCTTTTCGGCTTTGTAGAGCGCCGTAATGTATGAAGCCGAAATTAGCCGATGTGCAATATTTGTTGCCTACATCTTTACGTCTTTTTTTTTATTGTGTTACGTTACGCCCCGTTGATTTTTCTTTTAAAAGTTTTTCCTCTTTTTCTCCGCTTAGGGAAATAATTTTCCAATTTCCTTTCTTAGTGCACCCCTATGCTATAAAACAAACATACCCTCCAAGTTTCATGCTTCTAGGACTTATGGTTTAGGCTGTGCGTTGATTGTCAGTCAGTCAGTCAGTAACGTAAGAGTTTTATATATTTAGATAGGTGGGAGGTTCAAGTTGTTGGTGAGTGAGTCATGTGGGGATGTCCTTAGTCGAGTTCCTACGTCAGGAGAGAGGAAACGAATTGGAACGATTTGATCAATGAGCTATTGTTAGGATCTTGGTTCGACTCTCTATTGTCCTAGGTTAGATACAAGCGTGCGACTCTTGGCCTAGTGGTCTTCGCTTCTTCTTCTTATCCTGTCACAGATTCTTTTAAACCAGTGTGTTGAAAGGATTTGAAGTGCGCCTCAGAGAGGCTCTTTTCTTACACTCGACACGTTTTCGAACTTTTTGGATTTTACGATATGCCAGTTTCCTTACGATGTTTTCCTTCACCGTTTGAGAGTACATACTGGCATAATGCACATACATTTTACTCTCCTAGTCACATCATGACTTTCATACCTCATGACTTGCCCGTACCTCGCCAGCCTGTGTTTATAACAATCATAAATGGTTTTCAGGCAACAAACAGATAGCCGCGCTGGTGATATGGGCACGGGACATCCCTCACTTCAGTCAGCTCGAGATGGAAGACCAGGTGCTTTTGATCAAGAGCTCCTGGAACGAACTGCTGCTTTTCGCCATCGCATGGCGGTCTATGGAAGTGAGTTATTTTATGCAAACCTAACCTTCTGAAGCCGAAATATCGAAATATGTATTTATACTAATAAAATAACATTATGAACGAGTATTAAACTCTATTTCTTTGCTTTATTGGAAACCTATAACAATTGCTGTTATTTAAACATGTGAGATCTTAGCCAGTTTTCATTACATCAGTCATTTTATAAAGTTATTCAACATTTTTATTCTGATAAAAACAATATTATTTTGTTTCTACATATTTCGATTTTGCAAAGAACTTGGCACTCATTTAGATCTACATTCTTTTTGCGGCGAAGCCCACAGCCTAGCATAATTTTTGTAATTGAACTTGGCTGTCCTTTTTATAACGCTTTTATTATCTTCACCTGTATTTTTGTAAGTTTGTATGTAACCGACCCCTTTGAGCTCGATTTTGTCCTACTTTGAACGATCCTGTCCTTTTTTACATTTATGTTTTTGGTGGTTCACTACTATAAACTGCAGCTAGCTTGTACTATGATGGCAATGGGACCAAGATACGATGTTTTATATTTTTTAATTCACATTTCAGTATCTGACTGACGAACGAGGGGGACTCGATGGAAGAAATAGTTCACCGCCTCAGCTCATGTGTCTTATGCCTGGTAAGTTCACACAAATTTATATACACTATGACATGACAGTGCTCTCAAACAGTGAAGGAAAACACCGTGAGGAAACTGGCATGTCGCAGAACCTTAAAAGTTCGAAAGTTTATGTCAAGCGCACGAAAGGAGGGCGCACTAAAAATCCTTTCACCACAACTCTTCAACTTTCGAACTAAGGTTCGTAAGTGACACGACAAGAAGAAGTACACAAACCTGAGGTTTTGTCTCTTAGGTACAACATGAAAAATTATAAAAAAAATCCTGCAGGGTAGGGTAGCTAACGCAACGTTGTTAGTGTCTATGTGCGACGGTGACCGCTTACCATTAGGTGGGGCCGTAAGCTCGTTTGTCTTTACTCGTTTTTACTTCTATCCAAACCCGGTCTCTTTGGGACATTTATTTAAGCCTTGCGAACATCTAAGCTATCTAAGCACTCAAAATCTTTTTTCCAAACTTGGTTCGTAAGAACCAGTGACACGATATGTGATCAAAACCTGTAGGCCCACCACAAGCTCTGTCTGGCTCTGTCTCTGGTTCTGGTTTTGAGTATGTGTGAGTGCTCACCAGTGTATTATACTGTGAGTGTGTGTGACGTTTCGACGTAGGATTTATTGAGTCAACACTCACAGACTCAAAACCAGATACAGAGACAGAGCCAGACAGAACTTGTGCTAAGCCTGCAGCATGATATAAATTGAAGATGACGATATTAACGATGGTTATATACGAGTTAGTGCGTCCGTTCCGTTTCGCAATCCGGTCAGACGTCAATTTGTTTGCTAAGTGACGCCAGTCATCAAGCAAGCGTTGTTCAACGAAGGTTATAGCGATTTACATATAATGTTATGGTCCCTTTTACATTGATTTATATGTATGTAACAAGCGGCCTGCCCCGGCTTCGCACGGGTGGGCATTTATTTAATAAACACACAAATATATTATGTTACTCAGGGTGAATGTGGCTTTCCAATGGTGAATGAATTTTTGAAATCGGCACAGCAGTTTTTGAGTTTATTCATTACAAACATACACAAAAATATAAAAATCGTTGATCTTTTTAAAATTAGTATGAATATGTAGATATGTAGAAATTCGATGTATAAAAACCGACTTGAAATATTCCAGGGAAGCTACTTATTTCTGTTGTATTCAATACTTAGGTACATTAAAAATAAATACATTAAATTTAACATTGTCAGATATTAGGACTAGTTTTTGAATCAATACATAATTTACCCTGTAATGGTGTTGCAATATAGCAAAAGCGGACCGATATGATTATAATCAAGCGGAATGTTAGTAATAGGAAGAATCCCTTTTACCCTTTGGGTATAGAACCCTAAAAATCATACCTGAATTCCGAGAAGGGGTATTTTCAAAATATATTACAAGGAAAAAATATTGCAAAATTGTTACTTTCTTAAACTTATGAAACTTGACATTTAAAACATAATTACGTAGTTATAGCTTGTAATTATTTACATACATGTGTCAATGCAAAAAAAAAACTTGTATTTTAAATAGCAACTTATGAGTACATTGTTTGAACGAAAATATTATATTATGTAAATGTGATTAGGTCATTACTATTTTTATGTATGTCTCATTATATACTTACTAACTAGTTTTTGCTGCGGGTCTGTTGACTAGATTTAAGATTGTATGTACTTAGATGCATTCATATGATACAAAACACACTTGAAACAGATGAGCTAACTGTAGACCTTTATTAGTACTAGCTCTTTGTGAAGGGCTCGTCCGGGGAAATACTACCACCATGCTTATTTCTGCCGTGAAGCAGCATTGCTGTGTTTCGGTTTTAAAGGTCTGGACTGTGGGTGCTTATATGAAATTACTGGCACGTGAGGCTGAACATCTTTATACCTCAAGCTGATGGACGCAGGGCAGTGCATCGTGGGGCACGTTCTTGAAGTGCGCGTGATCTATGAGGAGCTTTGAATTCTCACAACTACATCTTTATTCACTTTACTCAATAACATGGTTTTTTTACTAGCCTACTGTTTTAACTTGATTTTCTCTGTAGCTAGAGCGAGCTTGCGGATATTGCATAGGCACCCTGCTGACGCCTCCTGTAGGATAGGATCCTTGGAACCAATGGTTTCAAGCAGGAATTGGACTACTCCAGCAGCATGCATAGTAACGCAGTTGACAGAGTAGAATGACAAGTGGTAGAGAGCCAGTGCTGTTGCACGATGAACATTGGGATCCCGTGACGTCATATAGTTCACCAGAGGCGAACCTTTCTTATAGGCGATGGTTATCTACTAGTAAAGACCGCTAATTGTTATGTAATTTAATGAATTGCAGGTATGACACTGCACCGGAACTCGGCTCTACAAGCGGGCGTAGGCCAGATATTCGACCGCGTACTGTCAGAGCTCTCTCTCAAGATGCGAACTCTCAACATGGACCAGTCGGAGTATGTGGCGCTCAAAGCGATCATACTGCTCAACCCAGGTAATTTACACACTGGAAACACTACCTGTCAAAGCATTAAGAGGGAATCACACAGGCGACTCTCCATACAAACGTAGTCCCTTATTTCCTCCCTGGATAATGCCTCTAGAGTAACCATTTTTTCTCATAAAATCCAGATCTGCTATATACGTGCTCGTATGTTTTCCTTTTTTTCAGAAACTTATTGATAAAGAAAATATGACCCTCATATGATTTATATGAAATATGAATTGGAGGCTTAACAATGCTTTAACTATTGCCATCTCTTACCGCCCGCCTGCACCTAGGTTTTTGAAGAATTCCAAACTCAAGATTTGCCAGAGAGCCATGGAACGCAGCATACTCGGGCTTAGGCGCGTTGACCGAGTACGAAACACCATGCTGCGTTCACTGACGGGCATTGCCCATGTAGGGGCTAAGGCTGCCCGGCTGAAGTGGGATTGGGCAGGGCATGTCAGCCGGATGCTATGAAATAATAATAAAGTAAACAATCCGCGCTTAATTTATCTTTATATTGTTCTATTAACCGTTGGGGAATAAAGGTTCTCGAATGGCGACCACGAACCGGAAGACGAAACGTAGGGCGCCCACCCACCAGATGGACCGACGACATTGTTAAGATCGCGGGAAGTCGGTGGATGGAAAGAACTCAGAATCGTTCTTCCTGGAGATGTCTAGGGAAGGCCTATGTCCAGCAGTGGAATTCTTGATGATGTGATGATTGTTCTATTATAAACACAATAATTGTTTAAAATAACGAAGCAAGCTATGCCCCGGACGCTTGTGTTTGAACGAACTGTGATAAATGTTACTACAATTCAATTTCAGATGTGAAGGGACTGAAGAACAAACAAGAAGTGGAAGTCCTACGGGAAAAGGTAAATACAACATTACTTTTACAATAATACTACTGGATATACTGACAATCACGTGATCAGAAGGGCAAGTCCCACTTCATTTACGACATTTTGTCTACGAAATGTCGTTTTCGTTTCGCCTATTTGTGTATCTCTATTGTATGGAGAAAGATGAGACTGCAAAAATACGTTAGGTAGAAACGATCGAAAGTAGTTGTTGACTCATCAATTTTCTATACAAAAGGAGACACGTGCAAACACGAAAACAACATTTGGTAGACAAAATGTGGTACCAAAACTCGTACAGTTTAAACGACTCGTTTCGCTTATATATCTCTCTCTTTTGTATGGAGAAATGATGAGACAACAGCTCGTATTATTGATTCTACGTAAGGTATCTTAACATTTCTCCATACAAAATAGAGAGGTACTTAAGCGATACGAATTTATCAAACTGATCGAGTGAAACTGAGCTACTGTATGCCTTAAGCTAATACGCAGGGCAGTGCAGTGCATCGTAGGGCACGTGCGTGACTAGCCAAGCTATGCTTTACTATAGGATGAACTACTATAGTGCAATTCACGAAGACGCGCCCCTCGCGGTCTCGCGCTAGTCTATTCATTGTAGTGTGCGTGTGCACTCATAGGTAATTAGTGTGTACCGATAACACTCAAACATTGACGGAAGCTTGCACACATATACTATAAACGGTTAAGAGGAATAGTGGGGCGCGCCTTCGTGGATTGCACTATCTATAGTAGGCAACAAATATTCCCATTGCACATCGGCTAATTTCGGCTTCATAGAGCGCAGTGTGCGTCAGAAAGAGATAGCGCTCTACGAAAGCAGAAAAGCCGATGTGCAATATTTATTGCCTACAACCGTAACATCAGAGAGAGAGAGAGATTTTCAATGTCCCCTAAATAAACATTGGCATTGCACAACCCCGCACTATTTCTACGTTTTCCGTATATCGTAGCTGTCGAGGCTTCTACGATGAGGTCGTCGATGAATTACTCAAGGAAATTATCCATTCCCTCTTCGAAAAGAAGCAATAAAATAAAATTAAAAAATGATCGAGATCGGCCCGAGAATTAGGCCTCTGGTCATATGCTTGTTCCATCAGCTAGTTATTTAAAAAATACTAAAAGGAAGTTATCGCAAAATTGTTATAGGCAGTCTTATTGTTAGAGGCAGTCTTATCTCTATGCTCAGTCCTACAAACAACCTTTAGATTGCTGTAATCGTACGGGAACCGTTTTTATTTGTGGCGGCAGAATAAAGCGACACATAGAATGATGAACAAAATATACATAAAAAAAAGAAATAAAAGTGTTACATTAAATAAAAAAATTGATTCGCAGCAGAGCTGTTGTTTAGAAAAGATTTTCCGGAAGTTCAAACGTAAAGTTTAAACCTTTTTTCTTTAGTTAAATTTTGTAAGAAAATAATATACAGCGCCGCGGTAATTCCACTAGCGCTGTGTAAAATTAGCTTCAGAATGAAAGTAATGATTTTGAAACTAATTAACACCTATTTAGAATACAATCAGTGATTAGGTAAATTCTGCACATTTTGTAGCGTTTGACCTTTTCAATATCAAAGTCAAGTTATTTTGCAGCAAAACGAGCATGATTCACTATGACGGTGCAGTAATCTATTTCTAGGTATTATTGATTTCCACAGTAATGCTGGTTTTTCCGGTTGTTAGCCAATCTTTCTGTTTGGATGTAATCTTGTCTTATGGGATGGGATTGATGATAGAAAACAATACAAAACATTCATTTTAATTCGATTTTAAAAATGATGTTGAGACAAGATTGATTACTTCCTCTTGAAATAAAGAACATACAAAAAAGCTCCCTATTCACCAGATCCCTAAAGTCGTTTTTAATTGACAAATGCTATTATGACATCAAAGACTATTTAGAATAATTGTAACAAATGAAACATATATTAATGACAATCTGACATTTTTGTGTAAGTACGTAATTAAATAAAAACTTGACATTTCCTCTAATTATATAATCCAACTTTGACATGATACCTGCATAAAATTTTGACATCAAAAACTAGACAATAACCGGCACAATAACTACCTACCAAGATAAGGTACATCACAATCCTAAATATCAAGATAACTACATATATATATAGTTTAATCGAAAGTACCTACTTACCTTAAAACCTCGGCTTGCCTCCATGTTTGCTATACCCTATGCAGGGTCCATGTGATACCTACTTACACCTAAAAACTATGTATGTACAAACTTAACCATGTGTAAAGCAATAAATATATTGAGTATTGATTAGAAATCCAATTTCTTTCAGTAGTTTTTTATTTTGCCATTTATTTGTGATGTGATACCAACTCCCGTTACTCTTTCATGAAATAATCGAAGAGAGAAAGACTTCACATAAAATCCTAGCACATCATATTTTGGCTTTTATAAAGTACCTCTTACTTTTCATTTATGTAGTCATTGAATCAAGTAATTAGCATAAGGCCACTAGCTTTCTATAAAATACTTACCTGAAACAATAATAACTTTATTTTCAGATGTTTTCGTGTATGGATGAGTACACTCGTCGCGCGCACAGCACAGAGGAAGGTCGTTTCGCGTCTCTTCTGTTACGGCTGCCGGCGCTTCGGTCAATCTCCCTCAAAAGCTTCGAACATCTCTACTACTTCCACCTGATCGCTGAATCCAGCGTCACCGGATACATACGCGAAGCTCTCAACATCCACATCCCGACAATCGATACGAGCCTCATGTAAACGGGACAATCGACTGCGAAACAGACTATCGTGAATCTGAAAGTTTGAATTCCATACTAATTTTAATTGCCCCAAATATACGCGCGGAGATGTGAAATTTATTTTTTTGTAAAAAGACTGGTTATGGTTATGCAATGCTAAAGTGTACCTAAAATTGTATCGTGATAGAATGAGGCAGGTTTACATTAGCAATGCTAGTAGTTGATAGTGTAACTTTGCCTTAGATAAAAGTAGAATTGTTCATTTAGCAGGCGAGTTTGGCACATCGTGTTGTTGCCTGGAATCGTAGCTGCGGACTAACGCGCGTCTTATCTGTATCATAGCTCGAACTACAGACGTAAGTAGTATAAATGGGGCCGCCTCTTTATTATTACGTAGTTTATAGATTAAACGTTAGATAGTTGTTCGTTTAGTAGGAAATTTTAATCGTCATATAGATGTCTATAGTTAGAATAATATAGAATAATTATGTAACGCGTTAACATTTACCAAATCTCTGTTCAAAGTCCGTTGACTAGTAATACGCTATGAGATCGTATTTTGTTTTATAAATAAAGTTATGTCAAAATTTCCTAGATGAAAAATTATTGTGCTTCAAAATTAAGTATTTTCAAAATATACAAGTTGGTGCTTTATTATGTGCATATTAGATATGTACCCTTGAGGTTATTGTTACAAATATACTTATTTTCACTACATACGTAGATAATATAGAAATCTGTAAATATTTTCTTTGCATGTACAATTATAAAATTATAATAGTGTAAACATATTTAATTATTTCCTTCACGGTAAGGTAAATAGGTACCGTTCAATACGTTGTTTTACCAATACGAAATACAGCACTCTATAATAATATAGAAACACTCGTCACTAGTAAAAGTCTTAGACAGCTTATTACGAGTCGAACGAACCAGTGTGACACGCTTACCACTGCTGGTCATAGGACTCTCCTGTGTTTAGGGGGGGTTTGTTTACGGTAGTCACCACGCTTGGCAGGAATATATAAAATATGTAGATTGGTGTTCCAGCTATTGAGTAGTCCCAAATCACTTGGCAGTTGTGAACTACGACAGTAAGGCCTAGACGAGTGGTTTCATCAGAGCGAGAGGGCCAGTAGGCCGCTTTATTTTTGTACCTTAAAACATCATTATTAAAAATGCATTTTATATACACTAACAAAAGATAACCAGTATTAATGGTCTGTAATACGATATGACGCTCAACGCTGCTGTACGAAATTTTATAAAATGTTTAGAAAATCTATGGTTATAAAATATTGATAAAGTTATGTAGTAGTGGTAGATTTTGATCGCAGGACGCAGTGATGAGCTCAATTTACTGATATATATTCACTCGACATGTATTGTAGTTTATGTACTCTATTTAAAATTTGTAATCATAACTAAGTTTGGACTACGGGCGTTTTTAGTATCCTAAATGCTTACCAATCGTTAATTTCAATCCAGTGAACACGATTAAACCCTTATAATACTAAAAACATTAAACCCTTATAATACTAAAAACACCCTGAAGCCGCGTCTCTAACTCCAGTTTTACTAATTCCAATGCAAACTAACAGATTATTGTGTAGAGTTATGGAGCACCTTTGATTCACCTGGTTTATCAAGTAATTCCAAGTCATTTTATTAAAAAATACCACCATGGAAAACCAAAACACACATGTGAAATAGGAGTTAGAGACGTAGCTTCAAACAGTATTTTCTGTTAGAATAAATTAATGTTGAACAATAATAATGTTATATGAATGGGTTTGAATTGTATTATAATGTCGGAAATGTTGCAGCGGTTGTGAGATGATTTATAATGATGTTCTAATTATCTGATTAAACATAAGTTATATTTTTTGTATAGATATTAGATTAAAGATAAAAGGTGATTAAAATTATTATCAAAACAAACTGTTTTTTTCTAAACTTTAATCAGTAGTGCAAGTTTAATATGAGGCTTATACATCAATATTAAATACTTAATAAGGCACAGCCAATGATTAATAGCATAAAATACAAGAACTACAGCAAAAGTTATAAAAAAATATACGAAAATAATAAAAAATTTAGGCTTGTGGCGCTTAAAATCTAATTAATATCTAGTCGTTCAAATTGGAGACTTCCATCGATTCAAATGCTTCTAACTTCATGTTGTTGGCTCTGTGAAAGAATATTTATATTAGAACACGCAAAAAATAAATTTATAGTAATTATGATTTGCAGTTATCAGTGAGTCGGAAAAATAAATAAAATACGCAATAACTGCCTGTATAGATTTGGCATATGTTAATATGATCGCGAAAGTTTAAAAAGGCGTGTATACTTAGTCAACATTAAAAAAATCGGTTGTCTGTAAAGTCGGTTTACTGACGATAGTTGAACGTGATAACGTCATAAGAAAATACTCGCGGAATCGCGGACTCTTGGACTCGGACTCGGGCTCGAACTCTCGGACCCGGACCCGGAACCCGACCGAACCCTTACCCTTACCCTCATTTACCCTTAACCATTACCCGACCCGGGCTCGGGCTCAGGTAAATGGAACGACGTAACGACTCATGAGTCATGTTTTTTCGTGAGTGCAGCCGGCTCCATCGATTTATAAGACGTTATCACGTCAAAATGAATCAAAGTTTCAAAATAGTTTTAGAAATGAAACCTACCAGTTTTTTTATTCCAAATATGATAGGGAAGCCTAAATTTAATCTATAAAGTAGTACCTAATAAACGATAGAACACGACGTTTATGAACAAGTATTTTTTGAAACGGTGAAGGAAAACATCGCGTCCACACCATTCTAGTAGCGTAGGAGGGAAATAAATATCACGTATGGAAAAACTTGTGCAAATAATAGATTCAAGTAGTTTCATCCCCACTAGTAATAAGTCTTATCGTGCCACTGATTCTTTCAAACCAAGTGTGGCGAAATGATTTTAAGGGCGCCTCAAAAAGGCTCCTTTCGTGCACTTCAAAACAATCTATATAGTTCTACTGCCAGGCAAAGGACTCCCGTAAGACTTTACATTCCCTTGGATCTTTGGATTGGATAGGATATTAAGAGCATTAAAATGAAATGAGCTTACTTCTGGAATGCTGCCTGGATGTCGGCTACTTTATTGGGATGGCAGACGATGCCGAGCTTGCCTTGCGACTCGTCGAATAGCGTCGGTAGCCAGCGAGCGGCGGCCGCGTGCGCCGATTCAGGGGTCACGGCGGAAATAGCACACACAAGATCCCTACAAAGATATTAAAGATTAAAAACATTTAAATAATTAAAATTTCCAATCCAAAATAAGTTTATAAATGACGGAGTAATGGGGCAATAAAAATAAAAAAAAACAAATTGAGAACCTCTATTTTGAAGTTGGTTAATCACTTTTTTACGAATGAGTAGATTTATGCGGCATCACGCCCAAACTTACTCAAATACGATTTGTTCTTACACTTATATGAGCATAAATAATGCACTAAGCTATTGCCTTTTTTTCTAGCAGAAACACACAGAGATAACTACTACACTACACATTCAGTAATTTTGGATAATAATTATAAATATTGTATTGTCAATGGAAATACATACTATACATACCTATTATACTCAGGGTGGATTTGTCTCAAGTAGTTCATCAGAGACTTGCTGATGACATCAGATGGGCTCTTCTCCGTTACCACAGTGTCGTAAACAGATGCGCTCTTTGCTGATGCAAACAAATCTTCGTCAAACTTGGGGTCAGCGAGATATTCCTCCTACAACAAACCAACAGGTATTTTTTAGAGGTACTGTGTAAATTAGCGGCCAACTCATAAAAAGTAAACAGGCTTTTGCATCTATTGTAGATGATTTATAAAGCGTCGGGGGCAACTAGTGTTTAGTCATTTTCCCCTACTTACGGGACGCTACAGTGCCTGGGATAAGATTTTAGATGGAATATGCTTGCCCAGCATCTATACCATCCTGACAGCTTAGTCTGCCTTATTCACTGGAAAGATATTGTCAATAGGTGCGACTAAGCCGCGGTTTTCCTCACGATGTTTTCCTTCACTGTTTGAGAGCATTATGTTTTTTCAAAGCCAATCAGGACCGAATGTCTGTTGACTGACTTGACTTTACTAAAAACTATTTTATTTATGTAATATATCCTCACTCGACACTGGCAAAATTGATCCAAAATGGACAGATGCCATTACATAAGATAGATAGATTGATACTTTATTGTACACATAAGAAACATATTATAACAGAAACATTACAAATATAGGTACAATGGGCGGCCTTATCGCTAAAAGCGATCTCTTCCAGACAACCTTTGGATGGAGAGATTTTACGAAAACAGAAAAACGGTGGTGTACAAAAGTAAAATCCCGATATTGCTAAAATTATATACCTACTAATAACCTATAAGATGAAGACTACATTACTGGTGGTTAGATAGGTTCCAGTAAAGTTAATTTTATAGCGGAAAGTTTTATCTTACCAGTATAGACTTGGCCTTGTTGTAAGCACCAATGGCGTTGGTGGCGCGACTCAGGGAGAAGATAAGTCGTCCGGTATCGGGGTTGTGGCCCAGGTAGTAGCTGTACGATAGGCCACAGCCGCGGATCAATCGCCACATGGGACCCTGTAACAATCCTTATCTGTATCTATACTAATATTATAAAGAGGAAAGATTTGTATTTTTGTGTGTATAGATAGTGCAATCCACGAAGGCGCGCCCCACTATTCCTCCTAACCGTTTATAGTATATGTGTGCAAGCTTCCGTCAATCACACGCACACTACAATGAATAGACTACGGTTGGCGACTGCCGCTCGGAGCAAACTCCCCGCACCCCGCGAGGGGCGCGTCTTCGTGAATTGCACTATCTATGTGGTTGTAATGAATAAACTCAAAAACTACTGTGCCGATTTCAAAAATTCTTTCGCCATTGGAAAGCTAAAATCACCCTGAGTACCTATGCATATTATAAATGCGAAAGTAACTCTGGCTGGCTGCCGCGCTTTCACACCAAAACTACTAAAACAATTTAAATGATAGGGACGATCTCGATGTTTGCGACCGAGGATGGTGGGATGAAGCGCCCCCAAACCTTCCTACCTCTAGTTGCGTGAAGTAGTTGAGTGCTACAGTGAGCGGCGCGACGTCTCCCAGCAAGTGTCCGAGCGGGCCGGGGCTGTACTGCCGCAGGTGGGAGGATTCCTCGCCACCCACGCCGAGGACGAACCCGCCGCCCCAATTGCACAGGAGAGATGCGTCGCTGTATAACATAGGACTGAAACAATACAGTTATTTATTAGCCTTACTTATAATAATTTTATTTATTTATTATTTTATTTTTAGCCTGGTTCGTCCCACTGCAGGGCAAAGGCCTCCCTCCCCTTCTTCCACACCTCTCGATCTTTGGCTACAATGCGCCAGTCGTTCATATGAGAATCGAGATCGTCCCGCCATCTTCTCCGGGGTCTTCCTCTAAGACGCCGACCTTGTGGGACCCAATCGGTTAATATTTTGGCCCAAAGAATGTCTGGCATACGAGCCACATGCCTTTATAATAATCTAATAATTGATTACTTATAACATTTACCGTTGGCGGGACGATATCGACACCTTTGAGAGGAGATGGTGGGAGGAGGCTCGAGAGAGAGATAAGTGGAAGTCTTTGGGGAGACCTTTGCCCAGCAGTGGGACAAAATATGTTAATAAAATCTAATATAACTTATGATAATCTAACAAAAGACAGACAAAGCACTCCTTGAGTCGTGAACAGCTGGGTGATTGTGTAAAGGCGCGGACCCACCGATGCTTACGAAGAGGCTACGCACGTGTGAGCTTCGCTTTGTAAGAATATGTATGTGGTCGTGTCTAATGGGGATGTAAGGGAGCTACACAAGATCTTAAGCTCCAATTGTCAACCTCACCTGCACGTGGTACATCATGCAGAAAGTAACGAGGCTCTGACGATCGGTCGAATGCGGTATAGCACTTCCTAACCCGGACCCAGTTAAATCTTTCTGGCCGTTGACGGGCAGCAGCGTCAACGGTGCAATCAGCTGTGTCCTGCGATCGCCAACCCGCAAGCCCAGCGTGGCGATTATGGGCACTACCTCCCAATGCAAGGCACAAACACTCAGTGGCGCGCCATGGGAGAGACCTATGGCCAGCAGTGGACTGCAATAGGCTGATAATGTGTCCACTGCAACCCACGGAGAGGCTATGCATGAATTGACATCATTGACACACGCGTGGCTTGCTCGAATAGACGAATATGACCCACGACAATGTACAGATCGCTTATCGCAGCGCAGTTTGCAGTCATTGAACTTGTGGAAGGTACGCGTTTCATGTTTCTCGTATACAGGGTTACAGGTTAAGTCGACCTAGATCTTTTAGGTGGTTGTAGTTTCCATAATTTTTGACTAATTTCACTATGAATTACCATACCCCAAAAATTCCGTAAATCTTTTTGCAAATAAAAATATTATAACACCTTCACAGCTCAGTTGGTAGTAACTCCTTCTGCGCTAGAGGGCGTGGGTTCGATCCCCACCGAGAAAAAAAAATTGTGTGGTGAGCATAAAATTGTTTGTTCTCTGTCTGGGTGTTATATTGTATTCTTTTTATGTATTTACAAAAATTCTGGTTCCCATAACACAAATTCTGCTTAATTTGGGGCTAGATAGTGTTGTGTGGATTGTCTACAATATTTTTTTATCAAATGTTAAAATACTAACGCCTGAGGAACAACTTCGTTTCCAACAGCGAACTTCTTCCACGGCTCAGCGCTGAGCTTGTATCTGCCGAAGTCCGTGACTAGATGGAGCCACGCGTTCTGCGATATCTTCTTGAAGGCGGCCATGGCTTCCGTGATCGCGGCGTGTGCCGTATCACCGCCCGCGTTCACTTTGTCGAGGAGCACTGTGGAGTGACGACAACATTTACAATCTAATTCATTTATTTCGGAACATTTGGAACCATAATTATCACACACTTAATAACGTTAGAAAATTAGCACATTCCCATTTTAAATTAACACGAGCAAAATTTCATGAAAATCGTTCGCGCCGTTTCCGAGATTCTGTATACTTATACAAGGTTTTCTCGTTTATAGGTATCTTATATCTAGCATATATATATTTACGATCTCGGAAACTGCGCCAACGATTGTCACGAAATTTAGTATACAGGGGTTTTCGGGGGCGATAAATTGATCTAGCTAGGATTCATTTTAAGAAAATGATTATTTCACTCCAAGTTCAATAATTAAACATAAACTGAATATGTGACTGCTCCTGCCATCTATTGACGATTGTGAGCAACTAACTGCAAGCATATCCAGCAGATGGCGCTGTTCAGTAAGAATAAACCAATAAAGATAATAATATAACTCTTATGATTTCTTAAAAATACAAATTAACGAAAAATAATCCGAGCGAAGCTCGGTTACCAACTGCTAGTAAGATTAAACTGAAACAAGGTAGAAATATTAAAAAATTAAACTAAACCTCACTGTTTCCCCTTACGTGAAGCTGCGCTAAGCGCTATCACAATCGCGCTTTACAATCATTTCCGTTGTTTTGAATAAACAACGGAAGACGGGGTTGTATTAGAGTTTTACATACCTTTGAGGAATTTCTGTTGTCTTAGAAGCGAGCACCAGTGAACATTGCTGTCTTTACTGTAGATACTGTCGCGAATCGTGTCGGTCACCATCTTACTGCCTTTTCTACGGATCTGGAAAACATCAAGTCAAATAACAGATCAAATAACTAGAGCCAAATTGACACAGCCTTCAAATTACATTCTTTGATACCAAATAGTATACACTAAAGTTTTTTTTATCTAAAATATATTTACTGATTTTAGCAACCAAATTAATACCCTGATGATAATATGTAGGTACATAAATATCGCACTCCAAATTCACAACAGTGAGTAATTCACACTTACCTGAGCAACATCGTTGATGAGTCTCTGTGTACACACTAACAGTCTTTCCTTCGTCAGCTCAGCAGCGTACAGGATTTCGTACAGGAAGTTGACTACTTCGTCGTAGTCTTCTGGTTCGCACTGAAATTTTGAAGTGCGGATAAGGAGGAATGAGGACATTTAGGTTTTATTATACAGGGTGTTACAAAACTACCCGTAAAGCTGAAAAGAGCTTAAATGGGGCCATAAAACGAGTCCATTCACAATATTATTTATTTTCACATATGAATGAAAAATAGTAAAACTACCGGGATATGAGTATTCCATACACGACTTAATATATTTTATGTAACGGAATAATTGTAAGTACATTCATTCTAGTACTTTACACAAAGTTTTATATTAATTATCGCAAGTATATTCATAATATCGACTTAACCGTGGCTATTGTTCTGAACTATTTTGCTCGGTGCGCTCTTAAATAAAAGACTCACCCCAGTCTCCAAAAAAAGAAAGTTGCTAAACTCTCCCACACTGAAATTCCCCGCACTGCCCGCTCCGATCTTCACCGAGAATGTGATCGTCAGCTGTTCCTTCGTTGATATGATCTCCTGATGCGATATCAGTTTGTCGCCTCTACGTACGGGGCTTTCGGCCAGAGCGCTCTTGAATAAGGGGATCCAGTAACGCGTTTCGCCGTCTAGTGATGACGTGTCGAAGGTTAGATTGAACTGGGGGAAAGAGACATAAAATAAATAAAACTTGAACATAAAAGAAATGTATATTAATATATAGATGGAATCTAGGGCTTGCGATGAAAGTCGTCAAAAGATTATACATTTTTTACAGGTTTTACATCCCCTACCTCATTAAATAAAAATTTTAAACGAAAATAAATATTTTGTACTTACAGACCAAATAAACTAATTTAACGTAGTTTTAGTGGGCCTTAAAGTTGTGTGTAGCATGTTTGGATTTAGTTTGGACATTATTGTCAAATATTTTGCACTTAGAGATCTAATAAACTAATTTAACGTCGTTTTAGTGGGCCTTAAAGTTGTGTGTGTAGTTGTAGCATTTGAGGATAGATTACTTACATAAACGAAATTAGTCTTGAGACTGTCCACTCTCGCGTATAGAGGCAGTTCCTTCAGATCGAGATGCGGGCATGGCTCGGAGTCCGTGCTCCAAGTCGTGATGTTGTGGCACTTGAGACTCGCACACGATGGGATAGGAACCGCTGCCAAGGTACCCGCGGGAGTCTCACGCTGGGAATAAAGTTGGATTTTATATTGAGGCTTGGTAGAAAGACTTGCTACCCAAAAAAGCATCTGCAATAATCTGCATTAAACATAGAGGTTTCACAAAAGGAGCCACATATAGAACCTTTCACCATGCTGTGCTGGTGCGAAAGAACTGGCACAAAAAAAGAAGCGACGGTTCAGAAACTTTTCTCTCGATCAACCTATCTTCTTCTAGACCTTTATTCCCTCATTCATAATGCCTGACACTTATTAACGGCTCTCTTAAAATTATCTTTGACACTGTCTCTTTCAAATGTCAACAGACATAGGACCATATTCAGAAACAGTGCTTGAGTCTGAGGCGAGCTTTAAGCATAAAAAAATCATAAAAATAGCATTTAGCTAAAATAAGAAGTCTAATTTCTCATAATAATATATAGTGTAGAAGGTAAAAGCCCCTAAGGCACCACCTTCTCGATATTAAATAAAATCCTATCCATCCAAAGGTTGCCTGGAAGAGATCACTCATAGCGATAAGACCGCCCATTATACTTCGCTATAGTTTTAGTATTTTTGCTATGTGTAATATCCTATTCTTGTGGAGTACAATAAAGTGTTATCTATCTATCTTAGATTTTATGACAGTTCTCCATTAAAAAGTGTCAAAAATCTGTGCTTGAAGCTCAACTCAGACTCAGGCACAGTTTCGGAATATGGGTCTTTGTTATGGTCGATTTGAGTAGGAACGTACCTCGTTGTATTCGATAGCTGCTTGCAGTTCCTTCTCTTTAGACGCTAATCCTTCTTGGCCAAGAGCCCCTTTCTGGGCCTCTATTCTTTCTTTTTCTTGCATCGCCATTCTGTACAAAACGCGCTGTATTAATTCTTGTTTGTATGAACTAGTAGGTTGATTGAGCACTATTTTATTAGAGATATAATAAATTTTAAGACATATTGAACTGGAATATCAATTCAGGTGGTGGGTTCCAATCTAGGCTAGGTTTGGTCACGTGGAACCTCAGGTTCAAGCCATAAGGCGTATCTTAACGATACATGCAATTTTATTAAATACACAACATTCGCATATAAGTATTATATTAGCTATAGGTAGCGGCACATAACTTTAGCGCTGACCGTTATTGCGCAGAAGTCAAAAATAAGGTACCTGAGGGGGGCTAGCGGAATGAAGGGCGGGCGTGCGTAGCGCTGATTGGCTCTCCAGTCGCACTCCGCACTCTGTACCAATAGGACACTCTGCACACATCCAATGTGCGCGACATGCGCACAATACAACGCTTGCGCAGCTATCCCCTCCGCGTATCGCTCAGCGCTAAAGTTATGTGCCGCTAGTTATATCTGGTTCCCATAGTACAAGCTCTGCTTAGTTTGCGGCCAGATAGTGTTGTGTGGATTGTCTATAATATTTTTTATTTATTTACGTAGTCTGTAGTTCGATGCTTGGTGCTCCAACAATACAGATGTGGTCATCGGTGAGGTATTTCTGGAGAAGGCTCAGCCAGAACTCGCCAGTTTCGTTCTTCAAGTCGCGGATTATGTGCTCTGGGTTCATGCGGGAGATGAACTGAAATGTTTTAATATTTAAATTATATTTTTTAGTTGAACTTATTCACTTTTAGTTACAGTTGTAGGCAATAAATATTGCCCATCGGCTGTTTGGCTTCGTAGAGCGCTATCTCTTTCTGACGTACACTACGCTCTATGAAGCCAAAATTAGCCACATTATAATGACACATGTTTTTGATTTTTTTAGGCTCTACGACGATGATGACTTACATCTTGTTCGTCTTGCGAGTAGAGCGCGTCGGCTATACATCTGAAGGCGATAGCGCTGTGCGAGTCTGCGTCTAGGATCGCCAGAGTCTCGCGGAGATACTTCTTGAGGAGCCGTCGAATGCGGTCTATATCTATGCTCTGAAACATGAAATAAATTGGTTGGCATTCTTTATAAATCAAAAACAGAATTCATAACCCAACAATATAAATTGTTCTTTAACACTTACATCACAAGGATAATTTTTAAGTGGTCTGAGTTACCGTCAAGAAAACGTGGTGGACGGGCGGGAATTTTTAGACTGAAACATCTCTTAACTATGTTACAGATCCCCCTCCGGCTTCGCACGGATGGAATAATGCCACCCGTGTGAATTCGCTAGTAAACAACCTATGTTACGATGGGATAATGTAGCTTTCTCATTAGTTTATTCGTTACATACTCATACAAACTATTCCTCTTTATAATTAATTAAGAATAACCGATAGAAAAATACTACAAAATAAAATGAATATTAGAGATATTTACCTCTTTCCCCTCTCTCAGCGCCTTTAAGCAATCCAAAGCCTCATTTTTAGCGAGCTCGAGTTTGTCCACGGGAATGTTGTCCAGTTGGATGTTTATGCATGTTGCCAAGTTCTCTTTCAAGTTGTATGATATCTGTGTAGAAAATTGTCATAATATATTAACTATTAAAATCATAATTCATGGTTCACCTACAGCCTAAATAATTGTAAGGATCTGCTTACGTAATACTTATATGGCCCCCACATGGGATGGATTAGGGCGCTTGTACACGCTAAGAAAATTTGCCGTTCCTGCGGCAGACAAGACAAATTCTTCGTGTAGACGACAAGAATTTTGTCTGAGGGGCTATTCTGACTTTTGCAACACCATTTTTGGTGTCGTGTAAGACATAAGGTGTCGTGTTAGCGTTTTGTAAAGAGGTTTTCACCTCTTTACAATCCCGATTTTGTATGAAAAACGATGAGCGCCTCTGACGGGCTTTGCGAGAAATAATATTGCTACGTATCTTCACTTACTATTGCTAACACCGGTGATAGTCTATCGTCAACACCAAAATCGTACTAAATCTTTTCGTTAGCTTCACGATTCTGACGGTTTTTGTGTAAAATGCTATTCTTAGTTTCGGAATGTATTTGACAGCTTCACGATCGATCAATCAAAATGAATTAGTAAACAAACATTTATTTGTGCATTTTTGAAGTCAATAATTGCTTTTGAGAATGTCTGCAAGATGTTATTTTGCAATGCGGATGGTCGAGAAAAACCGGGTTCGTAAATTACGGGAACTGCGGGCTGGTTTACGGAAAGCTTTCAATCGCCCTTAGGGTGCTTGTACACAGCGGTGCACGAAAAAAGTCTTATCTGTGCAAGACACGACGCGGCGAACGTTGTTGCGGAGCGGCGGAGTTTTCGTGTGTGGAACAGACAAAATTCTTGTCGTCTACACGAAGAATTTGTCTTGTCTGTCGCAGGAACGGCAAATTTTCTTAGCGTGTACAAGCGCCCTTATGGATCTCTTTATCTGACATTCAAAAATTGAATTGAATAAAGGGCGTTTTACTATAGTGTAACTGACGCTTACGTAATCAGAAATAATATAGGTTTATAGGTTAACAAAAAATCTAAAGACGATAGTTAATCATTGGAATCACAAGAACCATTTTGAAACGTCTTATCAACAAGTAAAAGCAGTAGTAAATAGAGGAGAATAACATACATCACCGGCCAAAGCATCTTCTCTCTCGACGATGCGTATCTGCAGCGGCGCCGCGGCGGTCTCGCAGAGGTAACGCAGCAGAATAGCGACCGCAGTCAACTCCTTCTGCGACGATCTTTCCAGGAGCAGCGGACCGCGCCATGCGAATAGCACCTAAATAAATAAAAAATGATATTTTTATGAACAACGGAATATTTACCATGATTTAATTTTGTTAGTTTTGACTCCCGATGTTTCGGGACCTGTATGCACCATGATTACGGGTTGAAGTGAGGTCCACGAGTTTATGAGAAAGGTTATGGGCAGACAAATCGATCTACTTTCTTTGTATTCCATTCTCACTTTTTATTCAAAAGTTATACCTACCTATAATGACCACGAAAAAGGTAAATAAGTTTCGCTACTCCAGTCCTATGACGTGTCGTGGTAAAACATTCGCTAATTTAACAAATTTAGCATCTTAGGACCAATAAAAAAGTTACAGATCATGCTGTATTTTGTCCCGTTTTTTACAAAACAACATTTTAGAACGTTTAGTGATTAATACTAGTCTAGACTTGATAATTCTCTTGTAGGATACAAGAGAATTATCATGCATGTAAAAAAAAAGCAGCCAAGTGCGAGTCGGACTCGCCCATGAAGGGTTCCGTAGCATCAATTAACATAATATAAAGGTTTTTGTAGTTCGTCGAAAGGTAAATTGCGGTTTACGATTTATGACGTATAAAAAAAAACTACTGACTAGATCTCGTTCAAACAAAATATCGTTGGAAGTTTGCATAGTAATGTACAACATATATTTTTTTTAGTTTTATCATTCTCTTATTTTAGAAGTTAGAGGGGGGGGACCAACTTTTTTCCACTTTGGAAGTGTCTCTCGCGCAAACAATTCAGTTTAGAAAAAAACTATATTAGAAACCTCAACATAATTTTTGAAGACCTATCCATAGATACCCCACACGTATGGGTTTGATGAAAAAAATTTTTTTGAGTTTCAGTTTCAAGTACGGGGACCCCCAATATTTATAGTTTTTTTTCTATTTTTGTGTAAAAACCTTAATGCGGTTCACAGAATACATCTACTCACCAAGTTTCATCAGTCTAGCTCTTAAGGTTTCGGAGAAAAATGGCTGTGACACGGCCGGACAGACAGACAGACAGACAGACATGACGAATCTATAAGGGTTCCGTTTTTGCCATTTGGCTACGGAACCCTAAAAACTGTATGATTTGCTGTTAGTATATTTAAGTTAATGCATAGTTCTCTTAAAACGTGATGTAAAACTCAAAAATTTAGATAAAAACCTGGCCACAATCTTCGGTATCGGCCGGCCACTGCACTTTCAGTTCCCCATAGTTGGGCTCGTCCGGAACACTCGTCCATGGTTTCACCCATTCTTCCGGTTGCTGTTTGGCTCTCTGTAACACGATTAAAACATTGGCTTTCTCGCTCGCATATCTTACCTTACTAGTTTTGGTACTTATGCGAACTTAAACTTGCTTATATCAAATTGATGTTTGAGCTGAACTCTTTGCAATTTTACGGCAGGCAACTTTGTAACTTGCAATTACATCAATCAGTGATTTTTCTTTCAAAATGTTGGGATGTGTGAGCGAGAAGGTAATTGACGGACAACTCCTTAAATAAACTTATTCCTTTTTTCTTTGATTGCCAGAATTACAATTCGTTGAATTTTGTAATAGATACGAATCAAAACCTGGACCAGAAACTGTTAGTGTGTTAGTTGCTTTTTGTTTTTCTCTCAAACTTATGATTAAACAGTGATCTTGTATTTTAAAATACGCGTCATTATACTTTCAGTCTGCTAGCAGTATAAAATTAGACCTTCACTGCCGCAAAATAGATATTTACCTTCGCCTCATGAAACTACATCCCATTTACAATGAGTCAATTCATTTGACCTGTGTCAATGTCGTCCACACCTACATTGTGAAGAGCACATTTTCTTTCTTTTTGTCATTAACCCACCTAGTACTTTGTCCACCTGCATTGCATACTAGGTTTGTTATAAGCAATAGATCATTCAAAATGTAAATATTCAATTCGGTATTGGGTTCCTCTATCAGTTTTGCCTGGTTTTAATGACGATGCTAGATGTTTTTTTTATATTTTATAGCATAGCGCATTGGATATAATATATGTTTTGTAATGTTACGTTAATGATTACGTTACGTTATGATTAAATTACGCCGGCCGGCGCTTTGTCAAATATACGGTTTTTTAATACAACTAAGCACATGGCCCATCTGATGTTAAATTGTACTCATCGCCTCTAACAAATCATAGCCTCGTCGGGATCGTAACCAATGATCTCCTGTCTGATTGTGATTGATCCACTGCCCTGCGTCCATCAAAAATAAAAAAAATAATTACTGGTTTTCGTTCCTTCCTTAAAATGAATATTTTGATGGATTGTCCACAATATTAATTCATTATTTGTTTATTTATTTATTTTATCCTGCATCGTCAGACTGCAGGGCAAAGGCACTTCTTTTTCAACACCTCTCGATTTTGGTAATTTTTGATTTGTTAAAACTACAGTAAACAGACAATATAAAATGAAATATATACATTGTTTGGGACTAACCTTAGCAAGAATATCCTCTTCAACCACAGCTAATGCTTTAAATACATCCTCAGCCAGTATTTGTCCTGTCAAGACCACTGTGAGGTTTTCTGGTCGGTAGAACTTTTTGTGGAAGTCTCTCACCTATATGTAATAAGAGAATAATAAATAAAACATTGTTCTGGAGGAGATATTAATGAAATCAATTGTCTGGTTGCTGCAGTCTACTCTCAATATGACATGAAAGACCTGTTTCATTAGCCTCTTCAATGAGAGCACTGGTGGTCTAGTGGTAGTGGCCCCGCCTTCCGATCCGAAGGTCGTGGGTTCAAATCCTCTCGTGTACTAATGAGTTTTTCTGTCGAAAAATTTATGTGCACTATGCCAGTACTCTTAAAAACGGTGAAGGATAACATTGTGAGGAAACCGGCGTGTTGTAGAATCTAAAAAAGTTCGAGCAACACGTGTCAAGGGTCACGCAAAAAGGGCCCACCAGCGGCTTACTTGCGGAAAACCTGCCCGCATATCAAGTGCGCATAATAAACTTGCCGAACTTAGCCTCTTCAATGTGGAGATTCTAGACATAATTGATTCTACTGTGACTCACTCAATCGAGTGGTTGACCAAAATGTAAAGTTTAAAAAATGAATTTTAAATAGTGTTGCTAATGCACCATTTATTTATAAAAGTGAGCAGTTTATAAAGGCTTGATTTCTCCATGCACTGTTAGACCAACAAAAGATTACCAAGCCATTTAAACGAATCTTAACGTAAATAACACAGCATGTTGAAAACGCTTCTCAAAGGTTATACCCCAAAAACATACTTTGATATTGTCAGTAGACTCCCTAAGGTTCCGCATGATGCCACCAGTTTCAAAAGCATATCCACTGTTTGGGTACATAGCTCTCTGCATTTGCAAGTCACACCTGAAAATAACAATCTTACTGAATATTCAGTTGCAGTTTATAATCTATGTTGTCAACCCTAGTGTAAAGTATTGCACAAAAAACTCTTCATTATGTTAATGTTTGATAGTACCCAGGGTGCGGCTTAGTCCTGTAGTTTGGTTAATTTATTTACAAAACCATGTACCCTGTAGACAGTTTTAGCAACACCACTACCCGTCACACAAAAAGGGCTAGCCTCCAGCCTACTTGCGGAAACCAGTCCGCTCACCAAGTAAAGTAAAAAAAAGACCCTGTAGATTGGAATAAATGCCAAATCACAATTTTCAACTTCTCTAGTTCAAATTTTGTATTGAAACAAAGTGCCTATAGGTTCTTTTATATGTCTTACCTACTATCAGCAGTGTTCTCTCGGCCCTGCATTTCACAGTACACTACTCCAGCATCCTCACCCTCACCATCCACATGATGGACCTCGGTAATGAACCCATGATCAGTCAGGGTTGGAAATAGAATGTGATCTAGATAAATTGGCAGCAAGGTCAACATTCCTTCGTCTCCTGCAGTGCTGACAGTGTAACAAGTGTGGTCCACGTCAGTCCATGCGTTGGTTCCCTGAGCCATGCAGCGGTTAGCAGCCAGATCCAATATCCCTTTGTAAGGGTAGCGCTCAGAGCCAAGAAAGATGAGATGTTCCAGAGTGTGGGGGAGGCCGTCATCGTCGTTCGCTTCAGTTGCTACAAATTGAAAGTGCAGTAGTAGGTATGCTTGAGAAATTCCCGGCGACCCGGTATTTGCATTATAAAAAACTGAAGAGTTGCGGAGCGAAAGACACTTACCGAGACTGAAATACCCATCCACAACAGGACCCTCAACCTCTCCTATGATCACTGTGATGCCGGTTTTCTCCGACACGTACTTGTTAACCGGAATTATATCCGACGCTTTTGTCGAAGATATCAGTTTGAAATGGGACATTTTGATAGCAGAACAGTTTGTTTCTGTGCTCTTAGCTGTTCAGTAATTGCACGCGGCAGAGACCTATGGAGTAAAACTAAGTATGAATTAGTATTTATGTATCACGGGACACAATACACATTTTTTGTATCGAGTCGAGATGAGACGAGATTTTTTGTCATTCTTAAATGTCTGTCTGTCATGCCACCAGTCTGTCACTTCAACAAGCAATCGTGTCAGTGTCAAGTCATAGAAATAGTCATTTTTACTTGTACTGTCAACGTCAATTTTAATTAACAGTCAATGTCAAACTGCACTTGTACTGTCAAGTCAAGGTCAATTTTATAATACAGTCAATGTCAATGTCACATGCACGTGTAGTTTTGTTTACAAACAAAGGGTTTTGGTTTTCATTTTATTTCAATTCAACCAAATTATTTTCAGGTTTCCATTTTGTACATACAAACTAATTAAAAAGTCAATGCCCCCAATTTTTCAGTGGTCTGCTGAACGATGTTGTAGTGTTAGTTCTTCTAGTGTTAGTTCTTCTTACGGTAATAATTCAGTTACAAAGCGTTATTCTGAGAATAGCTCTTGAGAAATTGAGCCTGTCCGTTGAGAATACTATTCTAGGGCTAACTGTGACTATAGATTACGTTGATGGACTTCACTTTGAAGAAACCTGTTATAAATAGGTAAGAAGGTACATCTAATACTACCTGGCCGTGCCACAAGCTCAACGCTAGCTAAATGAACCAATTAAATGTACTAGAAATGTTCCTTTTTGCATGTTGATTCTAAACAATATATTGGTGGATGAAAAGAACTCAGAATTGTTCTTCCTGCAAATATGTAGGGGAGGCCTATGTCCAGCAGTAGACTTCTCAGGCTGATGATGATGATGTAGGTATGACGTTAATCTGTCAGAAAACTTTGAGTAGGTTATTTGCTGAACACAACTTTGTTAATTGCAATTATTTCAAAGTGCTGAAATGTGTGAACAAAGAGTGTCCCCTGACAACTGTTTGTCTATTTGAGCCAAAATGGACAGCTTAGCATCTTCTTAAAACATTTACCTACTGTTATTGTTTACAGAGCTTCAGTCATGAATCCCCAAGACGTATTAAATAAGTTATCACAAAAGCCTGCGGACTACTGGCAGAATTTATTTAAGAAGTTTTTCCCCAATTATGTGGAAACTGTAATCGGCACTCCGAGCATCAAACTGACAACTAGGTGAAAATTATTAAGTACTGTGACCATAGCCCACATCATCCCATTGTAGGGCAAAAGCTTCCCAACAATATTTTTATATTTTCCAGTCCCTATCAAAAATAAGAGAAGGTAAGAATAAAAATCGTAGCACTCCGGTAATGCTGGCAGAAGTGATAATTTGAACAATTCTTCCCCTGACATACAAAGTTTGTTGATCTTTGCCGAAGAGGTGACGCATGATGGTGACAAGTTCATCGGGGTTTTCCCCTTTAAAAATGCTCGAGCTCACCTAAAAAAGTTTTCCCTTCATAAATACTGTCTTAGTTCAGTTTATTTTTATACCTCTTGCTGGTAGAGTAAGTAGATAGCCTGCGTGATAGCCAAATAGCAAAGACTAAATGGGTTTTTATTTTGGGTTTTCGGGGTAACCTTTGCCCAGCAGTAATAGGAATACTTATCAAATTCGTAAAAAAAATTGTTTGATAATAACTAAAGAATTTTTAAACCTTATCAGGTAATGCGAAAATTATTTAATAATCAATCACCTTATCTTTTGGTTCGAAAAAGATTGTGACTTTGATTATTTGGTTATTGGGTACCTACTACATTACTACGGAAGACAAATTACTTGTATATTATACAAAAATAAATATGCATTTATTGTTTTCTTATAAATCGAGAGCATGACTCCTTTCACGACTTTTCCTGGTTTCGGATTTGGCCATCACCGCCCTTCACAAAAAACCACCCTGTATACTGTATAGTGGTGTCAGTAGATTTTGTTAGAAAATCTCTGTCGCCAAATGCTTACAAAAGCGCACGAAAGTGCTAACGATGAAAGTGTGAAATGCGCCTCTGTAATGTATTTGATAACAGCAGTGAGTACAAAGCCTATGTCATGCTAAAACTTCTGTACTATGATAAATTAGCACGCAAGTGTGCGTCATTATGCCCTTTCTAATGTGGACGCTGTTGTGGGTAGTGTGGGTAGATAAGTTTACTCTTGAACTGTAGGTATGTAACTTTTACCTAATGTGGTCAGTATTTTCCAAAATTAGTTTCGAATATTAGTTGACCATAATTAGTTTCGAAGAAAATGTAAAAAAACACCTAAATAAAACGCCAAAAATATAAAAACATTAAGGAGATAATAAAATTAGTTGGAAATCCAGAATGTATTAAACTTAATCGACTTGTTTGCGTACCGCTTTCCAGGGCGGTTTATGTGCGAAAAAAGTTACTACGTTTTTGTTGTTGTACTAAGTGAAAGTCCGCGGTCTTTGCCTACTCCTATCGAAAAAAGATGTGATTTAATGTATGTATGTGTACTAAGTCTAAAACAGAAGGTTCTAGTTCAAATACTTTATATCAATCCGGAATTGCTCCATCAGAAGCCAATCATCTATCTCATCAGTATCTAACTATGCATCTAGAGCTAGACTCATCAGTAGGAATGCACCTACGTAGACATTTGACCATGCGCTAAGTTTTGACTGGCCTCTAGCTCAGTTGGAAGTAGCTCTGCCTTCTGCGCCGTAGGTCGTGGGTTCGATCCCCACCGAGAACAAATATTTGTGTGGTTAACATAAATGTTTGTTCTCTGTCTGGGTGTTATATTGTATCCTAAGTATGTATTTACAACAAAAAAAATGTATTCAAGTATTATATCAGCTATCCGGTTCCCATATTACAAGTTCTGCTTGGTTTGGGGCTGGGTAGTGTTGTGTGAATTGTCCACAATATTTATTTTATTTTATTTATTTCGTTCACGCGAAACGCTAACCAAAGTAGGTATAATAATAACAAATAATGCGGACAATCCACACAACACTATCTAGGCCCAAACTAAGCAGAACTTGTACTATAGGAACCAGATAGCTAATACAATGCTTAAATACTTTTTTTTGTAAATAAAATACATAGGTACATAGAATACAATATAACACCCAGACAGAGAACAACAACTAAATATCTCTTTTCGGTGGGGATCGAACCCACGACCTACGGCGCAGAAGGCAGAGCTACTGCCAACTGAGCTCAGAGGCCAGTCAAGTATAGCCCGTACTGTCATCATCATCATCCGTAGCCCGACTTAACCCACTGCTGAGCATAGGCCTCTCTTTGCTCTTGCTATTCACTACGATCTTGGCCTACCCTCATCCATAAACGGCCATCTGCGGCCCTCGACGCTGACAATGTCATCAACCTGCTATTATTATTGATTTGTAAAAGGATCATAAAAAAAACGGTAGGAACCGAGCCGTAGTTTGTTGCCTGTTCTTCTAGGCTTGGTCGCGTGGAACTGGCACCTAGACTCACCTAGCTTTAAGCCGTTTCAAAGTGATTCTTGTAATTCAACTGAATAAAGACTATTTTGATTTGATTTGATTGGAACCCATCTTACTACTGTACGATTTTCTATTCTATGACACGGAGATCGAGTCAAATATGTCGCTTAGCGTCAGTAATTGTCTAGCTAGATGGTAGATATCTCAGAAATCGTTAAAGCAATAATGCATGATGATGACTGATGAGACTTTCTACCAAGTACACTTCTCAAAGGCTTCGTATTGTTTTTTATTCGGAACACAATCTTGAATGGAGTACAAACGTTTCTATCTCCCACGAGTCGTGGTACTAATCTGTGACGGCAACAATCACATAGGCTGATACAATAGCCCATTTTATCTTGACTTCTGACAAGTTACCTTTTATAGTACGTCGGGATTTGGTGTATTTTTAAAGGTAAATAGTTCTTATTGTGTTACTGGTTTAAAGGAACCAATGGTGAAAGGACTTCTGAGATACTCCTTCTTTGCTCTCGACACAATTGTGTTGTATTGTTTAAAGTTTAGACTAACTTCTCCTATTTATTGTAATGTATTTTGTAATTGTGCCTAGCATTTGGGCGCTTTGGCGCTAGCTTTAGATTCTACGATATGCCGGTTTCCTCACGATGTTTTCCTTCACCATCTGAGAGTACTGTCATAGTGCACATTTTTCGACGGAAAAACTTATTGGTGCACAATTGGAAAAAAAAAAAGTTACAAGAGACAAGTATAGAACCAATTATTCTCAATAAACAATTCCAATAATAGTCAAAGTACAACGCGAAACATAGTTTCAATATGTGTTATGATCGCAAAAGTTTCAGAAAACGAATTTATTTATTTTTAAAAGGCAATACGTCATGATACAACATCGATGTGTGCATTATAGGTATTATCAGTTAAATCACTTGCACACCCCACCGGGCGACTTCCGCGGCCGGCGCTATACGCGAGTGAACACAACACACCATCACCCAACCTCGCGGGCTTGTGACGCTTTTGTGATCGCGGTGTTTCCAAATAACTTTCTCTTTAAATCGCGAAGTGGATTTCGAAGTGAATTGTTTGATTGGAAATTAACTCTGGTAAGTAATTTTTTATGAGGGTTATTAGGGGTTATTATTTCAGTATTTTCAATTTATACAATTGATAAATAATTAAGCTGTCCCATCTTTCTTTTATTTAAATTTTAAACAGATAGTTAATGTATTTTTTACGCAGAACGTAAATTTGTAAATTCAAAAATGATATGTCCATATTTATGAGGGTTATTATTGCTGTATTTTTAATTTCTAAAATTGATAAATAATTAAGCTGGTAGGTGTTCTATTCTATATTTATTTATTTAAATTTTAAACAGTTAACTGTTTTTTTCAAGCGGAATTAAAATTGGAAATTTCAAAAATGGTGAGGAGATTTTCATGAGGGTTATAATATAAGGGGTTATGGCTGTATTTTTAATTTCTAAAATTGAATATATCTTAAACTGGTATCCTTATAGGTAAATAATTTTTAAACAAATAGTTGTCATTTTCACGTGGAATGAAATTTGGACAAGTCAAAATGCGATTGCAGCTCGACTGACTTTAGGGGAAGAAAACTAAATTTTCCAAATGAGTGATAGACATTTTTATTCAATTATTATTTTGTGGTAGTTGAAAAGCGTTATTATTATTAATTATTTGAGTAATATCTATCTGTACGTTGTGATATTCTGCCGTTTTTATAAATGGTAATACGGTACGGTATGCACGATTCCGGCACTTGGCCGGTTTGTTAAACATATCGGTTGGTTATTCATCCGTGAAATAGGTCCTAAGTCACACACGGACAATTTATCTAGAGTCCCTTAAATTTAAGGCAATAGAGCCTCACTATATTCCATATCCTAAGTTATCAAAATAAAACATGAATTATGATTATAATTAAAATATTAGAAATTATCCTCATCAGTCATCACTCATAATTATAACACTTTTTATCGTAATTCTTAATTATGAAAGAAAACCTATCTTATCTAGGCACCTGTCGCTAGCGTACTAACTTCTTATGATGATAAAGGCATTCGTATTACGTATTATTATCAATGTTTTATTTTAGTACAAATGTATTATTTTTAGGGTTCCGTAGCCAAATGGCAAAAACGGAACCCTTATAGATTCGTCATGTCTGTCTGTCTGTCTGTCTGTCTGTCCGTCCGTATGTCACAGTCATTTTTCTCCGAAACCGTAAGGGCGCTTGTACACGCTAAGAAAAAACGCCGGGCCTACCCAAGAATTCGTGTCGTAACAAGAAAATTACTGTGTACACTGCTCGCAGCGGTGCACGAAAAAAATCTTATCTGCGCAAGACAAGAATTTTGTCTTTTCCACACACGAAAACGCAACAACGTTCGCCGCGTCGTGTCTTGCGCAGATAAGATTTTTTTCGTGCACCGCTGCGAGCAGTGTACACAGTTATTTTCTAGTTACGACACGAATTCTTGGGTAGACCCGGCGTTTTTTCTTAGCGTGTACAAGCGCCCTAAGAGCTAGACTGATGAAACTTGGCGAGTAGATGTATTCTGTGAACCGCATTAAGATTTTGACACAAAAATAGAAAAAAAACTATAAATTTTGGGGGTCCCCATACTTGAAACTCTAACTCAAAAATTTTTTTTTCATCGGGCCTATACGTGGTATCTATGAATAGGTCTTCAAAAATGATGTTGAGGTTTCTAAAATCGTTTTTTAGGGTTCCGTAGCCAAATGGCAAAAACGGAACCCTTATAGATTCGTCATGTCTGTCTGTCTGTCTGTCTGTCTGTCTGTCTGTCTGTCCGACCGTGTCACAGCCATTTTTCTCCGAAACCATAAGAGCTACACTGAAGAAACTTGGCGAGTAGATGTATTCTGTAAACCGCATTAAGATTTTTACACAAAAATAGAAAAAAAACTATAAATTTTGGGGGTCCCCATACTTCAAACTGCAACTCAAAAAATTTTTTTTCGTCGAACCCATACGTGTGGGGTATCTATGAATAGGTCTTCAAAAATGATGTTGAGGTTTCTAATATCGTTTTTTTCTAAACTGAATAGTTTGCGCGAGAGACACTTCCAAAGTTGAAAAAAGTTGGTCCCCCCCCCTCTAACTTCTAAAATAAGGGAATGATAAAACTAAAAAAAATATATGTTGTACATTACTATGCAAACTTTCAACGATATTTGGTTTGAACGAGATCTAGCCAGTAGTTTTTTTTTTATACGTCATAAATCGTAAACCGCAATTTACCTTTCGACGAACTACAAGAACCTGTTTCCTGTTTATTTTCTGTATATTATGTTACTTGATGCTACGGAACCCTTCATGGGCGAGTCCGACTCGCACTTGGCTGCTTTTTTTCTAAACTGAATAGTTTGCGCGAGAGACACTTCCAAAGTGGAAAAAAGTTGGTCCCCCCCTCTAACTTCTAAAATAAGAGAATGATAAAACTAAAAAAAATATATGTTGTACATTTCTATGCAAACTTTCAACGATATTTGGTTTGAACGAGATCTAGTCAGTAGTTTTTTTTTATACGTCATAAATCGTAAACCGCAATTTACCTTTCGACGAACTACAAAAACCTTTATATTATGTTACTTGATGCTACGGAACCCTTCATGGGCGAGTCCGACTCGCACTTGGCTGCTTTTTTTTTATATTACGTAAATATACAACGTGTATCAAAATATATGTACTATCCTGAAGGGGGGTGAATTTCCAACCCCCGGGGAACAACTTTTGTTCAACGACTTTTCGAACTTCGATTGGTATCTCTGAAAAAAACTGCAACGAAGTTTCAACATGAACAGCTGACTTTATACAAAGTGACAACCCTAAACTCAGCTACAGAGGTAGTAGGTAGTAGTAGTAGACCTACAGGGGTAGTAGGTCAAGGGGTCAAGGGGTTACAAGGATAGGGTTGTCAATTTATTTAGGCATTATGAAATTAAATATTTTTGTATGGGAAACTGAAAATAGGAATTTTTAATTATCTCCCCCCCACAACTGATCACCATTGTGGTCTGAAACCCCCCACCTTCGCATAGTACACATATTTAGATACACCTTGTATATTGGAAATAATAATAATATGGTCAACAAAATATTATTTATACTAAATTCCTATAGAGAAAAGTCGCAAGAAATTTGAGACCGTTATAAATAAGTACCTACTATTTTTTAATGTAGGTACCTACTTTATTATTTTTCTTCTTATTAAAGAGCAATGCTCTTGTTGGCGTAATGTATTATTATTGTTTTGTTAATTAATTTAATCTACAAAACTTTATAATGAATTGTATTTTTAGTCATGTTGTTTTTGACCAACAAAGGTTTATTTATTAACTGTTTTATTTGAAGCCTTGCGCACTTCTAAGCGTTCTGCGGTGGCGATCAGTGAAACGCTGTCAAATATCGTTGTCATATTTGACAGGTGTTTTACTGATCGCGACCGTAGATCGCTTTTAAGCGTAGGTGTGCGCAAGGCTTTATACTTAAAGAAATACATATAGCTAGTATAGTAAAATTACACAACACAGCAACTATAATATCTTTGTTGCGTTTTTGTCTTTATCTTTGAAATCAGAACGAGAAAATATTGCTCAAGTACCTACATATTATATAGTGGGTAAGGTACTCACCTACCTACCTACGGTATTTTACTTTTTCTATTATATGTCCAGCAATGGGACACAACAGGTTAAACAAACAAAACCATAAAAAAAAAATACTTAGGTAGGTACTCTGACTTTCATAAAAGATTAAATATTTAAAGACTTGTAAAAGCAGTAAGAAAAATTTTCAACGATTTGTAAAATTATTGGTATTGGCATTAATTGGTATTTTTTATGTCAAGTTATTATTATTCGTTGCACGTTTTTTTAAGGCAAAAGCACTTAAACTGCCAGTGTTACTAATCAAGTAAATAATTGTTTTTTCAAACCTTTTCCATGTAGTACCTAGACCATGTTTTAGTTAGATGGTGACTGTAGTACCATGGCACTAGTTTCAAATATTGAAGCTGGCCGGATCTAGGTGGCAAGTTTGTGCTTATTATTAGATACTTATACTTATTTAACAACCTTGTAAGATGGTTTACAACTACTTGCAAAGTGGCCTTGCAGCACCAGCTCTTAATTTTTAGCATACAACCATACAGACTAAACTGCAAGCGAATATTTAAGAGTTAATAAATAAATATAAAAATAAATAAATATGAAATCAATATTGGGGACAAACCACACAATAAATCCCATACTTAACAGAGCTTGAACCAGATAGCTGGTATAATACATTTTGTATACTTTTTTGTAAATAAATATGTAAGTACTTAGTCTACAATATAAAATCCAGACAGAGAACAAACATCTATGTTCACCACACAAGTGTTAGTTCCCGGTGGGGGTTGAACCCACGCCCACCTGCGCACAAGGCAGAGCTAGCTACTTCCAGTTGAGCTATGAGAGCTGTCGAGTGCTATGAATGAAACAAAAATTACCTTCTTCATAATTACCTATAATTATACCTACTTATTACTTTTTTCGATACTATGTACAATAAGTTTTTCGAATAGGTATTTATTAGTATAGGTAACTAGTTATGTACAGTCTATGTATCCTGAAGCAAGGAATAAATCAATAATAATCAACCTTCTACGTAGTAAGAACAATAAATACGTCACACTTCATGAGAATTCATTGACGGGCGATTTTGAATGCATTATAAAAATTCTTCTTAACATTTACCTATAATATTTTAATAGCTTTGAAGAATAACTCGTTCGTAAACAAAGTTGGAAAGCTTTTTTCTTAGATTTTGGACGTCACGTTTTTTTATAAACGACATGGCAGTTCGCATGACGCTTTGGCCTTTCCATGATAAGATAGATAGATCAATGCTTTATTGTACAACTCAAAAACATATTATAAAAGAAACGTTACAAATATAGGTGCAATGGGCAGCCTTATCGCTAAAAGCGATCTCTTCCAGACAACCTTTGGATGGAGAGATTTAAAAAAAAACAAAAAAACGGTGGTGTACAAAAGTAAAATCCCGATTTTGTTAAAATTATATACCTACTAATAACCTAATAAAACACAAATTAAATTCAAATAAACCACAAAATGAGAACGCTCAACAGAATGCATCTTTACATCAGGGAAATTGCGGTCAAACGTTTTACTTATAGCTTGTAAAAAGATACAGATCCATCAGAAAACCAATCGTTTTATTATGATCAGGGCCGGATTGAGAGGTCTGGAGACAACAGAGGAGCGGAGGCCCCAAATTATTTTCCAAACAAATGAATAATTTTTTTCAGTCGAGTTTTCCAATAAATATTTTTTTGTGGAATCAAGTAGATTCTCTTTGTATTTAAAAAATATACATAAATACATACCTATAATCGGAGACAAGGCAGGCCTACCACAAGCTCTGTCTGGCTGTTATGATTGCCACATGACCGCCATACTCTGCCATGCCATAGAGAGTCGGATGATATCGTGATTGCAATGAGCCGTGCCACTTTCTTCGCCGATTTTTATGTACAGTTTCGAATGTTGGGTACCTATCTTCAATGTCCCGTTAGCATAAACGAGACAGCCTACATATGCAGCTAATAATATATTTGCTGTTATTAACCTATGATAGCACTGGTGGGCTAGTGGTAGCGGGTCTGCCTTCCGACCCTAAGGTCGTGGGCTCAGATCCAGTCGTGTAGGTACCAATGAGTGTTCCTGTCCTAAAATGCATGTGCACTTTGCCAGTACTCTCAAACGGTGAAGGAAAACATCGTGAGGGCACCGGCGGCATGTCGTTGAATCTGAAAACATGGTGTCAAGTGCTCGATAGAATCCTCTTTGAGGTGCACTTAAATTCTGTCTGACCTTTCATAACACTGGTTCAAATAAACGGTTAGTTTATTTTCCTATCCATTTAACCATCATAGATTTTGTTGTGCCCAGCGCTTCATATTAAAAATTATAATTAATCAACATGCATCTAATAGTAGGTAGGTGTACTTAGTAGATTGTTAAAAGTACAAGGAGCTAAAATGACCCCTTATTTTCGAGGTAGTTTTACTCGCGAGCTCTAGCGAGGGAGTAGGTAAATAGAAACCGAGTTTTCATGGTTTTTAGCGCCGTATGTTACACACTACTTTACAGTTTACACTACGATTGCGAGAAAATAAAATAATTCAAATATAATAAGTATAAAATAGTTTCTACCAATTAAATTTGCAATAAGAAAAAAATTCTAAAGATGTCGCGCCAATTTCTTTTTTTGTATTTCTACTGTAGCCGCAACGTAGTATATTGCATGCTTTCTACCAAAGAGAACGCCGATTTTAGTTCAATTTTTAAAAATAAAATGTTGTTATTTTTTATGAAACAGTAATAAGTCGAGTCTTTATTTCACTGTCTAAAGGCCTGCGCACACCTAGGTTGCCGGCGATGGTGATCAGTGAAACGCTGTATTTGACAGCGTTTCATTGATTGTCATCGCCAGCGACCTAGGTGTGCGCAGGCCTTAAAGACTTTTCGTTTTTGTAGGTCATTGTCAATTGATTTGACGGACAAAAATTAAAAAATAACACTTCCCTTAAAATGGAAGAAATGCAATTTTTTCTCCGATCTGGTATGCCACAATAACAGTTTTTTTGAGCAAAAAAATGGTTTACGAAATACTTTTATTTTTCAAATTGATAAAAATCAACCTACCATTGGGGAAATACCTGGCAAAGATTGTTTCTCTGTCATTTTTTAATTATGTACATTTATTACACAGAAACATAAACAGCCTGCGTTGATTATATCGAAGTGTTTTAAGTGCCGTCTAATTTAAATAATTCAAAAATTATTTTGCGTCACACAAAAATCGTGACGCAAGCTGGTTTTTGAAATGTATGCTAAACCCGATTCCGGTTTGTTTTTGTTTGGTAAAGGGAAAATATTTGTTTACATGCAAGCTATCATCAACAAACAATATTGTTTTTTTATACAATTAGCTGATGGATCAAGTATAATAATAATACCTGATGTTAACCATCGCCTCTAACAAAGCATTCCCTCGTAAGTCACGCACGTCAGGAACGTGGCCTAATACGATGCAGTACCCTGCGTCCATGAACTGTACCCGAAGTCCCAGTGCATTTACAACATTTCGTTACCAAATGTTGTTTTCGTTTCGCCTATTAGTCTCTGTCTATTGTATGGAGAAAAGATGAAACAACAACTCTAACTACGTAACGTATTTTTGCCGTCTCATATTTTCTCCATGCAATAGAGAGAGACAAAAAGGCGAAACGAAAACAACATTTGGTAACGAAATGTAGTCGCAAAACTCCGACTTCGGGTTCTTGAATGTCAGTAATTTCACCGGTACCCTTCAAACAAAAACACAGCGATACTGCTTCACGGTTGAAATAGGCATGGTTGTAGTACTTCCCCGAATGAGCCACACAAAGAGCTCTACTACTTACTGAACTGTTTGTTCGCATAACTTATCTTTGAATTCAAGCAACTTTCAAAAAGCTTAATTAATCAACAAATAATTTATTAACATCACCAACGTCATTTTATGCAGATTAACGTTTTAATTTAAGCCGGTTTTAAAACGAAGCTAGATAAAAACTGATAATGCAGATTAGGTGCTAAGTGACCAAAAACCAAATCCAGAGGGGGCAATCCTATCTTATCATTTACGCATGCCAAAACTGTAAACAAGATAAACTAAGTACAAAAACTTTGGTATCGCTATTTTTATTTTTTCAAAATTTTGTCTAGGCTACTGATTGAAGCAACGCGTGACCCAAGGGCTGGTAGGCATATAGCTAATTAGCATTGCTATTTAGCGTGGCAATACTCCAGCGTCTCGTGGACACTGCCGTCTGGCACTGGTTTGGATTAGTTGAGCTATCTCTAGATGGTTTGTAACGGTCCGCAGATAGCTCAAGTGTTTCTTGTGTATTTTATACATTTTGTGGATACATGTTTAGCTGTAAGTTTCCTTGTGTAAATAAATATATTTTTATGAACAATTTTTATTACTTAAATTGTGGTTTCGCATCCATTTCTACCGTCCTATTATAGTAAAAAAATATTATAAAGAGTAATTTTTCTCGCAACCATTGCCATCTACTACTACATTGAAAAACAGTCACAGAGCTAACTTTGACCAATGTCATATCTAAGGAGCGGTAAATATCATATCGAATCTTTTTCTGATATTTTTTGGGAGGTCATGTAGTTTTTCATTTTTATTGTTTTTCTGGTGTTATTTTCAGTGCCATCATTTTTTTTCAAAGTCAATGACTGACGGTCTATCGACTGACTTGACTTAAAAATATTTTATTTATGTAATTAATATCCTTACTTGACATAATTTACCGAATGGACAGAGGCCAGCTAATTAAGAAGAAGCATCATATCTTCTTGCTGAAGTAATACATATCGCAAAACGTAAGACGGGCAGTTTGGTCTTGACTCTTGGTACAAAAGCCTGCTTCGAAAGCGAAAAAAAAAAATAGCAATAAATATCTGGTATACGTCATGTGAATACCTGTAATATGTTTTTTTTACTCAAACTTTACGCAAGTTCCTTGCTAAAACAGGTTGCGGTTATTGTAATGTTTTGATTATCACGATCATGATACGTGGGTATACTATATTATTATATAGTTACTTTTCACCAACTGAAAAGTTTTTTACACTAGTTTTTTTACACTAGGCTCGGTAAATTCCAAGCAACCGTCCCAAGACCCTATTAAGGAATAGGTTGCTCTAAAATTTTTATTATTTAGTTCTAAATCGATATTCGAATATTGCGATTATTAATTGTTTTATGAATAAATAAACTGAAACTAAAGGGGGACACCACCCGTCAAACTAAAATCTATTGCAATATTAGCAAAAGTGGTACTTTAAGTTTTTGTTTCAATGTTCATCTTTGGCATAACGATAAAGTTCAGGGAAGATTTTTCTGTGTCCAGATTTCAATACGAGTTTTTGATTTCCATTAATTAATGTTTTGAGTGAATGATATTATACACTCATTAATAGCTTGTTATGATTGTAATAAATACAGTGATCGGTTATTATTAATGCATTGGAAGTTACCACTTATGAATTTGTGGTAAGTAGTTTAACCTGTTATATTCCGCCTTCAAAAAAATAAAGCACTTGATTTTATTGATGTATTTATTACTTTTTATCAAAATACTACAGGCAATTTTAATGTAATTTTCACAAATTGAATAAAATTAAATGAGTTCTAGCAGTGAAAGTGAATTTTTACCACCACAAAGCGTCAAATTAAACGCAGAATGTCGTAAACAATTTACTACCGAATAAATCGAGAGAAAAACATCTAAAAGTCTATGGAATAAGCATTTTAATATAAAAGTCTTATTTGGTATGTTAATATAAATTCGTCACTACTAAAAGCACCTATTAGGTATTTGTTTTTCTCATAGAGGAGGATGAAAAACAGAGTTTGCCACACGGAACAAAAATTATTTAACCTCCAGTGACGTACTTTGAATCCCTCCCTACGTTCAGGATTCTACTTTAGAATGTTTAAAATCCTTCACTTAGCTCTGGATTCATAAAAGCGCTCTCGCCTTAAATACATTATTTTAGTCCTTTACGACACAATCTATACTATTCCCACTCGAGAAAGTCATACCCAATCCGCAATACTAGTGCTCTAAAAAGGTGACAATGAGGACCCCTATTAATAGGGGTCCCCACACAGAATATAATGTTCTGTGTGTCCCCATATAAAATCGTAAAATACTATTTTCTGGCCGTTTTTCCATACGAGAGCGTGTTATTGCGTAAGTTATATTCTAGTGCAAATATTGGTGCAAGGCTGAGAGCTATAACAATGACCGTGGGACCGGGAGGTCGCTTCCACCACGCCGTTTGCGTCCTGGTGTGGTCCGAAGTTTGTGGAATGTGAGAATGAATGACTCACCTAAAAATAGTAAATTCACGAAATTAAAACGAATTTTATAGAATAGAAATAGAATAATTTTGTTATTGTTTTATTACTATAGGTACTTTATATTGCATTCTAACTCACGAAACATGAATGTGTTTGCATGCCAATGCAAACACATTCATGTTTCAAACTGCAAACTCAACTGTTGCAAATTTAGAGCTATTTATTTTAAAGTAATAAACAAGCATTATTCTTATACATTTTGTGATAAATTTACAAATAAATGTCAATTTTAAAATTTATATAAATAGACAAGTACTTACCTAATAAAATATACATTAATGACATCAGATCAACAAATAAAAAGCGTATGGTTATTATTTCTTGTTAGAAGATTCCCCAGCGCTGTAAAAAAAACTATAAGAATATGTCCAAACTTAGGCGTCGCTCAACGTAGGTCTCTCCGACGACACGACGTCTGGGTGAGGCGTCGTCGGTTCTTTTCACTAACTTGTTTGCCAGCTTCATTAATTAGTCGATTGTCAAATCAAATCAAAACAAATGAAACCATTTATTTGCAACCTTGTAAACTAAAATAGGTAAAACAGACCTTAAAACTAAACATTAAATAAAAACATAGTGAGTAGGTAGTTGCAAATTGGTCCCAAATCAGCATATGTAAGTTAGAATAACTAACGCTGGTCTTCCGTTGGGGCCGTTAGGAATAACACTAACAAGATATTGACGCACGCCTTACTTTGGGAAAGCGTCATACTACAATACGACCACAACGCGGTCTCGAAAAATAGTCAATCAGTCTCAATAAATGGTCAACCTATCTACAGAAAATGTAATTATATCAAAATATTTTTACCCACGTAGTGCCACCACAAATGATATAATGACGCAGTGATGATTTCCTCAATAATGACATGCACCTGATTGCACCTACCAATTACCTCGACTCCTTTTGCTAGTGCATGATGTCTACACTCTACAAGGGTTCACGGGCAATAAATATAATGATACGTTACGATATAACACAGGTCAGTGGACTGAAAACCAGCGCAAGGGCTACTGTGTTCTTATAACAAATATTGAGTGAAAACCTTTTTTTATTATTAAAAAAATACAGGCTGGAAGTACAATACAAAAATGATTTTTATTCTATGAAAACACCGCCGCTAGCGGGCCGTTTTAGCAGTCTTTTTGTAAGTCCCCTTTTGTTTTGACATATACCAGGTAGGATTATAATAAAAGCATGATATAGAAACAAAAATTTGTAGTTTTCTATTCATATCCGAACTGTGTTACACTGTACTCTTAAGTACGAGTTGGAATGCAGCGGAGCTCATCGACAAATTACATTGAATTATCTACACTCCACACGCTCGTTAAAATTGAACTATACATGCACACTCAACATATACTCTAGGTATACCTATGTGAGTATAGGCTACCTCCCAAGGCCGGGTTCAACCTGACACAATGATTAATTAAGTGACATTAGCCACTATTGTCGTCATGACTCCATTAAATCCACCATATTCGTAAGTACCGCAATGCCACTATAAAAGAAACCGCAGCACAACGCATAATTTATCGTTCATTTGAATGACTCGAGCGATTTTTTATCAATTCAACGAACGATATGGTGATGAGACTCATTTAAAAATACAACTCAAACTAAATCGATACTTGAGCGTTGTTCTTACGGCGAGTCTAAAACTAAATGAACAACCCTGCAAGTAAATAAATAAATTACATATTTCATTTCATAAAGTGAAGGTCGAACTGAGCGTATTGCGTGTAACTTGCGCGTGTTGCGTGTGAAACGACTAATTCTAACTTCTTCTACTTCTCGTGTCACTTGATCTTTCAAACCAGGGAGGTAAAAGGAATACAGTGCGCCTCAGGGAGGCTCCTTTCGTGCATTCTAACTGAATTGGACCGATGTTTTTAATAAGGCCATACAAGGTTTCCGTATCTCAACAGTAGAACCCTTCTTTGAAATCTTTGTGTCATCATCGGACGTTCACCCTGTAAGGCAATACGTGACTCAAATCATGAAACTGATTAGTTAGTAAACCAGTTGCCTACGTTATATAAATCATCTACAATAAATGCATCAAAGACCTGTTTAGTTTTTATAAGTTGTACTACCTGGTCGGATGTGGATGGTGGTTAAAGAAAAAGTAGACCGAAGAGAAGATGGATGGACTGTGTCAAAGATGACATTAGCAAGAAAGGTGTGAGCACTGTATGACGAATGATAGAGAGAGTGGAAAAAGAAAACCTGTTGTGCCGACACCCACTTAGCGTCGGATAAGGGCATAAAAATAATGCATACACGCGGTCAAAAGACTACATTACAAATCTGTCTTGGAACTGCAAATTGCGCCCCCAACCTTTTCGAAAACCTTCGAGCTGCTTTAAATTTTAAATTTAATATGAGAACCTCATAGTTAAAGTTTTTAAGTATGTCGTAATTATCATGTCAATGTTAAACCTTCGCAGTTCGCGTGTTTCGAAACAAGTTGTTTGGCTTATACCGTGCCTCCTCGCAACGTTACTCAAACCTAAATTAGTAGGTATGTACCTAACTATTTATTTTTATTGCCATATCTATGGTAAGAAGATATCATAATCTAAGTCGCATGAATATTTCAGATATGTGACTTTTGGTAATAAATTTCATGATAAGTACCTGAACCCCGCGCGCGGCTTTCATTAGTAGTTCCTAGAATTTCTAGAATTTATTTTTAGTGCACTAAAAGTCCATGACAAGGACTTAGACGGTGTATTGATCAATTAGTCCATAAAATTTATAGTGCAGCAATTACTAGATAAAACAAATAAAAATCCAGATAATGACAAATCAAAGTTGACCACTTGAACAAAAACATTGGTTCTATAAACAAAAGACAGATGCGCTCGTCTACTCTCAGTTACTATACAAATTGCTACGTAGGTACTTTGTGGGTTCGATTCCGCCATGGAAAAAATATTCAGTGAATATAGACGTTGGTTATGTGCCTGGGAGTTATTTTATTTTTATTTTATTTATTTATTTATTTATTTAGTTATAATGTATATAAAGACTATTGACATAAAAGTAATATCGCAATCATCCGGTTTCCATAAAACCTATTAGCTTTGCTTATCTTGGTGCTGTGTGTTCTTAGTTTGACGCTGTTTAAAATTCCGATCAATATTTATCGTAATTTCGTATTTTTCTTTGTCTTTATGTAACTTGTGTACGTGAAAATATTTGAAAGAGCTATACGCAAGTTTGTTGAACTTAGAAAATTGCAAAATAATAGATTTACTCAGTCGCATATACGGACTTCGGGCATTTGTATGCGCGGCACACTTTGGGCCGAAGACATCTCTCTTTGTTGAGCTATTAGCAATTTATGTGTCATGGGCAAGTACATGCCTTATGAACTTGGGAAGTAATTACTCAGAACAATGCAGTAGTATGTAGTATGCTAATATTATAATTACTAATGTTATTCAATTCACAGACAATGTTTTTTTTTTATTTTCAACATTATGTTAATCTTATAAACAGTGGGTGATCAGTGATCATACATATTCAATCATATAGCGTTACCTGTAGGTATCCTCAGTTTTGGTGACATCTGTTAGCCCATTTTCCGAGTGGAGTTTGTATGGAATCGAGAGTTGTATACACGCCTGTTTGATTATCGAGACTCTATACAAAACGCATTCAAAAAACTAATATTGTAAGTGCGCTATTCTTCAATTATGACTTAGGTGAATTATTGACAATGTTTATTGTCGTTGGCTATTGACTTGTTAGGCCCGTATTCTGAAACAGTGCTTAGGTCTGAGTCGAGCCTCAAGCACAGATTTTTGACACTTTTCAATGGAGAACTGTCATAAAATCTATGCTTGAGGCTCGACTCAGACTCAAGCGCTGTTTCGGAATACGGGCCTTAGAGTTTTGAACGTGCGCTGCGCGACGTAGTGATTATTAATGTATTTCTACTGCATGTTTGCCCCTACTTCTGGGCTTCTCTTTTATGTCACTGTTAGGTATCATTCCTGTGTATAGTGCGACCACTCTGAGAATCTTCTCAACGGCCTGGTGGTCTATCTCGTGCTCGTCCCACATCATTTGGCCACCACTAATCCATCAGTAGTCTTTATACTTATAAATTGAGCAAATTCACGCTCTACAAAGCTTGTTTAGCGGACGATTACAACTGAATAGAAACAAATACCGTATTACCGAAGTAATTTGCTTGGAAGATGTATTGGATTTTACTGTTGCTTTACCAATATTGTTTTGTTGGGTTTTATTGTTATTGTATAGCTAAGTGGTAATAAATTTGTGCTAGCAATTAGGTTTAACTATCGTAAAATAACTGTTCACGTGCCTGGTGAGTGTATAGGTCTTCTAGGCTATTCCGCCAGATCTCTGTCGCAAAATAGAGAGAGAGAACCAACTTGGAACTTCTATTCTATAATCAAAATTTTATAAACATGCGTACGGTATAAGATGAATCCAATGACCATAAACAGTTAAACTTCTTTGAATTACCTTTTTACCGTAATATTTATTATCTGTGTTGGGATGCCAACAATAACTACCTTCCTTATGCATTCCAAAACTGTTGTTCCTGCCCAGAACATTCAAATGATAAGAAAAACTACGGAAAAAGAATCAGCTCTGATAGAATTGAGTAACACGGATGTATTCGATGTGATGTGAACCAATGTTAACTTTACATATTTTGACGAGAGCCTTCAAGGTGATCAAGGGCTGATTTATTAATTATTAATATACAATAAAAAGCCATTTGTCAAATAAAAATGACAGTCCTTGTTTTCTGACAGATATTTAGCTGTAGATTATTGCATTAAGGTGGAGCCTCGTGGTCCGCTAGGCGCATCAGTGTCAAGAGATGGCGTAGATGTTCTAATTTCATCATTTTATTTATTTTTTAAATGAAAACGTGTATTTTATTTTGTAGTAGTATGTGGCCCGTTTATAGCGAATTATTTATTATGTCCCTAGCTATAATTCGTGTTTATTTTGGTCTGAAAAGTACTTATATTTGGAAAAATCAAAATCGCAGGGATTGAAGCAGACTAATTACGCACACAGACAAGCATTTTGTTGTTTTCAAACTATAAGCTAATTTCAACATACTGACATCGCTCAAATTGGACCAGTGGCTAGGCCCTTCGGCTGCAGAGCTACGGTACCGAGTTCAATTCTTGTCTACCAATGACTTTTTTGGCTCAAATTTTTCATTTTGCAAAATGATTTATTCTAGTTGTTATATTCCTTCTGCAGAATATCCAGCTTTGATCGGGTTTCGAAATTAGGTTACCTATATTTTATATGTTTTCAATAAAAGACCTTATATACCTATTGGTCGTCATAATTTCACGTAAAAATGATGTACATACTCTGTAAGTCAATATTTTATTTTTTAGATACCTATTATTATTATGTACACATGTAACTTATTTATTTCTCAACCACAAAACTTTTATTGACATACACTTGCATCCACTGGGCTAAACAAGACTACACAATAAAAAAACAAAATATGTATCGAAATATATAGAACTAGCGGCCTGTCCGGCTTCGCACGGATGGACATTTATTTTCAAAACACATAAATATAGCCTATGTTACTCAGGGTGAATGAAGCTTTTCAATGGTGAAAGAATTTGTGAAATCGGCACCACTGGGTTTTGTGTTTATTCATTACAAACTTATTTTTTTTTACTTATAGATGAAAAGCAAGTGTGTGTACAGGGTTTTCTCTATCACCGCCGATTAGGATCTACTCCCCGTTGTGGGTGGTGGATTGGAATCGTCTGTTTTCATCTTTTTGCACCACACTTCTGTTCGCCTGCAACAAGTCATAGAGAGTTTTTGATAGTTAGCCGTAAGTTCAATAATCTGCGATAAGTTTGTGTAAAATACGACAGCAATAATTACTTGCGTAAGCACATACTTACGTTTTTATATCTTCATGACATCGTTTTATTTGTCCCAGACTTCGCTAGCGACTTTTCCTGGGACCAGAGTATAGATGATTTTTGTTATCTTTTACCGAAGTTCGTGGCTCCATGGCGTCACGAATGAAAAAAAATATCCGATTTAGATAGTAGATAGCACTCTTTTTTTCACAGCAAACCAACGAAATAATAAAGTAAAAACACAATGACAACATTGTGTTTTTGCAAGGGAGGGCGCAAGGAGGTTGGAAACTGACAGCAAAGAGATTAAAAAGTATTGTTTCTATGACGTGCTGCTGGCATAGACTTTCAAACTCCTTGCTGTCTCAGGAATATAATATACTTAGGGGATAGGTGGCAAAGTGGGCTAGCGGGTAAGACACAGTTCAAATTATTTTATATATCAATCACGCTCGTTCATTCATCGTTTATCGCTTATACTACCCAATAATAAGGTAAAAATTGTGTTTCTGATTATTGGCTGTTTTTTTTTAACTTTTTTTGTAAAATGGCTTTGCAGGCGAGATAGGGTAACCGTTGGGGATCAAAAGAGAATATGCTTTGTGTTTATTTATTAGAAATGGAAGAAAGGTTATTATGGACTTGCGGTTAAAGATCTAAATGCATTCGTATAGGTATAGGTTCATCTGAAGATGAGCATCACTCCATGAATGTATTGTGAGGAAGTATATACCATTTCCATTGTAGAGTGGATATCATGCTTATTATGTGGAAGATGGGCTCGTAATAGCTGCGCAGGAATATATTATGATGATGATGACGAAGTCTGCGAGTTCTGCCAGATCAAATAATCATCTCATCACCCCTTAACCCCATCATCTTACTTCAGGGGGGTATCTCATCTTACCAGCACCATTGGGCAAGACGGAGAAACTGACCTGTTTTATTTTTTTTATCTTAAATGTGTTGCCAAAAGTTTCTAATGACACCAAATATTAGAATAATAATAATTAGTTGTTAATTAAAAAATAAATATGATTGTTTCATTATGTTATTTTTTATATTATTGACTTTTAAAGCTGACCCTATCTTTGCACCTTTTCCTCTACTTGTAATGGTCCTTGGATGATTGTCATTATACGGTACGAATATAGGCCTGCATACATCAAGGCGATGGCGATGGTGATCAGTGAAACGCTGCCAAATATCGCTGTCATATTTCTCAGCGTCAGCTGATCGCCATCGCAGATCACTAAGATGTGTGCAGGGCTTAAACTTAGCAAAATATAAAATAATTGAGCCGAGTGAATTATGAAAAGACTGGGAAGTATGGCAACAGTGCGGATGCGTATGTCGCGAGCTGGCAACGTCTCGCTCCAACATAATTGCAATGACGTCAGAGCCGTCAGCCACTATCCGTGTTTACTCATACATTGACAAAAATTAACTAAATTTTGGTGTTATTTTCACTGTAAATCGACAGTTTTCTTCAACCAAATATGTTTCCACGTTTATAAAGACCTATAATAAAAACCAACCACTGTTCTTTCAGTCTACAACTGTACTCTCGCGCCCATAGTTGTGTATTTCAATTTGTATGGGAATCGAGCGACCTTAATAAGCAAATAATTGATACTCACACGTTTTCCTGCTTAAAAGTTTACCCAAGTACGAAAACTAGTTCCTTATATAGGCCAACTTTAAAGTAGGCAAACAAACCGGTCAAGTGCGAGTCGGACTCGCTCACGAAACACGTTTGTTATATTGGAGCCCCCTTAAATAGTTATTTTATTCTGTTTTTAGAATTTGTCCTTACTACGGTAACAGAAATATTATCATCTGTGAAAATGTCACTGTCACTGTCACGGTTCATGAGATACAGCTTGGTGACAGACGGACAGACTGACAGCGGAGTCTTAGTAATAGGGTGCCGTCTCACCCCTTGGGTACAGAACCCTAAAAAACAAACAAACTATTTTTGCCTATTCTGAAATTCGCTTTTAGAAAAACTGGTCAACAAATATTGGCTACACATTAAAGCAAGTAGTTTACATTAGTATTTATAGTCAGCAAATAGGTGCTTCATTTAATTGAAGGCAAATATAAGGTAGACTGAAATCATCTAGGCATGACTAAATCCATCACCAAATATGCCTTATGAAAAAATATTGACATATTTATACGCTTAATAAAATAATATTTGCTGTAGAGTGTTTGGTAGAGCCTAGTGTATGATAGTCTTAGTTTAGTTCACCGATTAAGCACAGCGTATATGCTTCAGCTTAGGCAAAATATTAGAGAATCTTCGGCATGTTAGCAGAATAACTTCTCAAAATGCAGTAAATTGCTCACTTTTGGTCTTTTCTGGAGGTTTACAGCTCCCAAAGCCACTAGTGATATTCTCGCCTATAAACATTTTCAGTATTTCTATTTACATCGAGTTTAAACAGTTTTTTTTTTGCGAATAAGTTTCTTTTTTGCGAATAACCCGCAAAAAAGAAACTTTTTGGACGCCTATTGCTTAAAAAACTGCTTACTTTGTCTGGAATTATTAAAAAGGCTTTGCGCACCGCAGTATTAAATAATACAAAAAGTGGAATAAAAAAGATTCTTGATTGCAATGTGTGTGCGTCATAAAACCAATTTTACCGCAACCACAAATGCATTGGAATATTTAAAACTACTTGGAAATGTTTTAAATAATATAGCCCTGGGTTTTCTTGTTTTGAATCCGAACTTGCTATTAAATGAGTGGGATGCAGTCATGCTGAAGCTAAGTTATGAGATTGTCAGGTTCAACGGCCATTTAGTTATTCTTTTTTTTCTTACCGGATAAAGTGCTCCGTCAGGGCGGCGCTACCAGGGTAGACCGTTGCTCCCACTTACTTTTTTTTTACCCTTCTTAGTGTTTTCCACACTAACTACGCTGTATGAACCTTCTGTGAGTAAACTTCCGTAAGTAATACATCCATATTGACACCGCAATGATCACAGTTGCCTAAAGTATGTGAGAACAAACAAGCGTTTTCGCATCCTCCAGCAAATATTTATCTAATCATTGTTTTGACAAAGTAATTTAATCTCGAGAGCTGTGAGAAAAATAATTTGGAAGGTCAGAGTGTGCGTGAATTCTATTTTCGTATGCGGTGCTGTATGTAAGTAAGCTTTACAGATAATAATTGGTAAACTCCTTGCTGGTTTCCAACCTCCTCACTTCGTATGTTTCATTCAGCACAACAACGCAAAGCGTTATAGGTACATACCCAATCATTTTAATTTCGTTTGTAGGTGGGTATCTTCGTTTTGAATAGGTACTTAGCCTTGAGCGTAGTAAAGGCATCTACGAGTATGAATTTTTAGGTATCCGAATTTGTACTCTACCAATTCATTCATGAAATAAAACCGCTTTTCCGACTACTATTAGCAGTAGGCAACAAATATTGCACATCGGCTAATTTCGGTTTCATAGAGCGAGATAGTCAGAAAGAGATAGTGCTTTACGACAGCAGAAAAGCCGATGTGCAATATTTATTACCTACAACCTACAACCGTACAAGTAGGTGCGTATACTTTTATACATATAATTATAAGTTTAAAAAACTTGAGAAACCGACTTCATTGTCAAACGGCTAAACCGATTTTAATCAAATTTGTTTGGGACAATCTGGACGTAAGAATAACCAAATAAAAAAAATAATTTTCTAAATCGGTTCATAAATGACGGAGGCATGCAGTTACAAACATTAAAAAAATTATTAAAAAAAAATGGCAACACCGATTTTAATAAAATTAAAATGGGACCAATCTGGAAGCAGTACCTTTCAGATATAAAATTAATTTTTCAAATCGGCTCACAAATGACGAATTTATGCGGTAACAAACATTAAAAAAAAAAATAAAAAAAAAAATAAAAAAAATAAAAAAAAAAAAACATACAACCGAATTGAGAACCTCCTCCTTTTTGATTGGAAGTCGGTTAAAAAAGAACTAAGTATTTTTATTTTATGCTACCTTGGTTGGTTTATTTATAGTACCTAGTGCAACAAGTGGATTATCTAATAATAATTTTAGTAGGCCGCATAAGTACCAGCAATCTTCAAACTGTGGCTTTTTGCAATGGTTGAGCAAGATTTCAAGGCTGGTTATTTTTATCGCAATACTAAGGGCAATATAAATAGATGGCAGTATAACTACAAAATACTTAAATAAATATTTAACTTGTATTTTTATCTTCTCACTTGTATTTTTTCCTAAACTTTAAGAACTAGGTATGTTGTCGCCAAGCCAGCCCGCCAAAAAACATCGAGGTGTTTTTAGGGTTCCGTAGCCAAATGAAAAAACGGAACCCTTATAGATTCGTCATGTCTGTCTGTCTGTCTGTCCGTCCGTATGTCACAGCCATTTTTCTCCGAAACTATAAGAGCTAGACTAATGAAACTTGGCAAGTAGATGTATTCTGTGAACCGCATTAAGAAATTTATGCAAAACTAGAAAAAAATCTAAAAATTTTGGGGGTCCCCATACTAGAAACTGAAACTCAAAAAATTTTTGAGTTTCAGAGTTTCACTGAACCCATACGTGTGGGGTATCTATGAATAGGTATTCAAAAATGATGTCGAGGTTTCTAGTATAGTTTTTTTCTAAACTGAATAGTTTGTGCGAGAGACACTTCCAAAGTGGTAAAAAGTTGGTCCCCCCCCTCTTACTTCTAAAATAAGAGAATGATAAAACTAAAAAAAATATAAGTTGTACATTACTATGCAAACTTCCAACGATATTTGGTTTGAACGAGATCTAGCCAGAGCCCGAAGTCCCAGTGCATCTACACAACATTTCGTTACCAAATGTTGTTTTCGTTTTGCCTATTTGTCTCTGTCTATTGTATGGAGAAAAGATGAGACAATAACTCTAACTACGTAACGTATTTTTGCCGTCTCATATTTTCTCCATGCAATAGAGAGAGACAAAAAGGCGAAACGAAAACAACATTTGGTAACGAAATGTGGTAGCAAAACTCCGACTTCGGGTTCTGTAGGTTTTTTTTATACGTCATAAATCGTAAACCGCCATTTACCTTTCGACGAACTACAAGAACCTTTATATTATGTTACTTGATGGTACGGAACCCTTCATGGGCGAGTCCGACTCGCACTTGGCTGCTTTTTTTTTTAATTGAGTTTGATCTGCGGTTTAATTGACGAACCTAAAGTTATTATAAATCTCTACAGTAATGAAATCATATCAGTAGTGGTCGTGTCGTGTCGTGTAGTGTAGGTAGGTCGTTTTAGTAGATTCGATCTCCACCGAGAACAAATATTTGTGTGGTGAACTTACATAAATGTTTGTTCTCTGTCTCTGGTTTCCATAGTACAAGTTCTGCTTAATATGGGGCTAGATGTGCTGCGTGGATTGTCTACAATATTTATTTATCTGGTTATACACATAGTTACTTAGATCATCATTGAACCTTAATCATTGCTGTAGATTTCACAAAAACGATGAACGTGAAGTGTCAACGAACTTGTAAAGCGACCTCCGCAGTAATCATACCCAAGAAAGGGAAAGTTAGGTAGGTACAGTATCGGTACGTACGACGATATGATCGCTTATTCTTATATCTTTAGTAGTAGTAGAGCTCTTTGTGAAAGGCTGCTCGTCTGAAGAAGTACTACCACCATGCCTATTTCTGCCGTGAAGCAGCATGACTGCATTTCGGTTTGAATTCCGGTGAAATTACTGGCACTTGAGGCTGAACATATCAAGTTGATTATCAAAGGGCAGTGCATTGTAGGGCACGTTTCTAGCGTGCGCTACCTACGAGGATATGCTTTGTTATAGGCGATAGTTACCACTTCGCATCAAGTGGTTATAAAGCGTCAGGGCCACCTGTTCTTCATGCCCATTAGAAACCAAGAGAATATAAGATGGTGTATAGGTTTGATATTGCAACACCACTATACTTTCAACATAATCGGCCTATTCAACACGAAAGCAAATTTAGAGCAAAACTACAGTATACCTACGTGCTGTGCTGACTTAAATGCTGGCCGGGTTTCCTCATGAGGTTTCCTGTCACCGTTTGATTGAACGATCAGAAACGAATTGGAAAACCCATAGGTTCACGACCAGCCCTGACCATATTAGTATCGTAGTTTTAAGACGCACAGTACAGTCGAAACAATACTTTGTTTTATGCGATGGTTACCACTAACTTCAGATGGGCCACATGCTTGATTAAAAAAAATCATAATATCGAATATCAATACATTGAATTTGGCTAGAGTAGGTAATGTAGGCATAGACATCCTGTTTAATTCACTAGAGTATTTTAAAATAAACCTGTGACAATGACATTTTAAAGTTGAATTTAGTTAACAAATAAAATTAAATAATAAAAAATACCTAGAGGTGAACAGTTTCTAAGACATAACATCGAAAATGTTGTCAGCAAACATTTTACATCAAATTTGGCTAGAGTAGTGATATTTTTATGATGGTTTTTGTATTCGTTTGAGACTGATTACATTTTCTCTTTGTTTCAGAATAATAGAAACTACTAAAGATGATTCCGGAAAGTCTATAGTTTCTGACTTCAATAACCTAATACGGCACAGCCACGTTTGTTTAAAAACATCGAAGAGTTCTTTACAAATTTCTCGCAGACATGTCAAATGTCGAGGTGAATGTCGATACTAATATGAACAAGACTTCAAACAATACGCAGAAAATTGAGGTGAGTGTTCTTTTGTATTGTTCTTTGACTGATGTAAGTTGCGTTTAGTATTGTTCTTTTACGTGACGTAGTTACGTGTTTACGTGATAAGGTACCTACTCATTAGTATATAGTATAATGTATCTTGAAACACGGATTCACGAACCTTTTGTTCTGAAAGACAAAATAAAGGTTGATTTTAAAAGAATTGCATTACCGCGATGGTAATATTTTACTTACAGTTTTACTAGTATCCAAAGCCTGTGAAACGGGGAGCTAATGTACCTATTATAAACGCGAAAGTTTGTAAGTATGGATGGATGAATGTTTGTTACTCTTTTACGTAAAAACTACTGAATGGATGTTAATAAAACTTTACAATAATATAGCTTATACATCAGAATAACACATAGGCTACAATTTATAATGATATTGTAACAGGGAACGGATGTAAGTAACGGGAAAACGGGGTGAGCGAAGCCGCGGGCGGCCGCTAGTATACTATTTTTTTTTCTAAACATTGCTATTATTACAAAAAATATTTTCAAACTTTTGCTATTATTTCCCATCACCATTTTGGTTTCGCAATGAGCCGTATTTTCTTTGGGGTTAGATAACGGGTTCTTTTTTCAAAATAATACTCAATAAGCTTGAAACTGTTAAATTAGTATTGTGTAACTTGTATTGTTTTGAAAACAGGATTCTTTATACGAGTAAAACCCCACTCAAGATGATGCGGCTGAAGGTCCCATGCCCAAAAATTTAAATTCTGGTTTTCATTGTTAAATCTGTGTTGATTTTCTATGTCAAATCCGTATTGCCACATTGTATCAATCGGCAATAACGTGATAAATTAATAAGAAACTTTTCACAAGGATGTATAGAACAATGGGTTAGTCATTCTTTTTTTTTTAAACAATGTAGTTGATGCATGGTGTTTGAAAAACCTGTTACATGCATTAGACGTAAAGAATATATAATTACGTGGTGTTGGTGCAAATCAGTTAAAATAAAATAGAGTAATCCATTAACTAGAATATATAAAAATAAATAAGTTTAATCTCCGGGCGCACTTAAGATATTCCTTCGTCTCTTCTAGTTGGTTGGTTGGTAGTTGGTTGGTTGGTGACTGGCCTCTCAGCTCAGTTGGTGGTAGCTCTGCCTTCTGAGCCGTAGGTCGTGGGTTCGATCCCCACCGAGAACAAATATTTGATATGGTGAACGCAGATGTTTGTTCTCTGTCTGGGTGTTATATAGTCTAGAATATTTATTTATCCACTCAAGAACATCGACTACAAATACATTTTAGCTAGGTATACTTATACTGACAGTCTTCACAGCTCAGTTGGTAGAAGCTCTGCCTCCTTCGCTGGAGGGCGTGGGTTCGATCCCCACACAGAACAAATGTTTGTGTGGTGAACACAGAAGTTTATTGTCCGTCTAGGTGTTATATTGTTTTCTAAGTATTCGTTGGGGCTAGACCCGCGTAGACACCCGTACAAATCGCCGTAAAATGCGATCTATTCTTAGACCATGCAAACTAGTCTAAATGTTGTTACATTTCTTTTTAATTGACTGATTTACATCATGGAGTAGAGCGAGTTTGAATATATGAATATTAACTTGCAGCTGGCATTTTTACAAGGATGTCGAAGAAAAAGAGATGTTTATTGAAAGGGCATTTCTTGTTTAATTTAGTTATTCCTTCCGTTCTGGTTTAAGTGGTAGGCAGCGTAGGTCATCCCTACGGTTAGGGATGACCTACGCTGCCTACCACTTAAACCGGCTATCACTATAGAAACTACAGAAATACTTTTGTCTTATAATACTTCACGATCTTAAGGGGCCAGCGGAGGGAAAATTTTCATACAAACGGAATACCAAAATGATTTCTAATTTAGACAGATTTACACTATATTATTGTAATAATTGTATTTGTATAGTATTTATCTAGGTTCTTCAATAGTTTTTAGTTCAAATTACTTACCTAAAATGAAATAAACACCAATCGCATTTTAACATTTTTTTTCATTGTAAAATGTGATTGGCGTTAATTTCATTTGAGGTAAGTAATTTAAAATAAAAACTGCCCAGGAACCTAGATAAATACAATAAAAATACAATTATTACAATAATATAGTGTAAATCTGCTTAAATTAGTAATCATTTTGGTATTACGTTTGTATGAAAATTTGCCCTCTGCTGGCCCCGTTTTAACCCTGTTAACGCCCATTGCAATACTCCAACCTACGAATTGTATTCAATTTAGTGCAGCTATCACAGAAGTAATAAAAATAATAGTAGCAACGTGCTGCTACAAACTAGTAAAGTATCTTTATCTTTACGTTATTATGTTATCTAATCACTACTTTTCGATAAACCGGTTTAGTTGATCCCCGTATTCCATATGAAATGTTTGTTTCAGCTGAAATTCGATGACAAGGATTTGGAGAAAGGCGTGCCGACGCTTAGAAGCGACTTTCCCTGGAGTAAAGTTATAGTGATGGTCTTGGCTCTATGTGTATTGGTCGGGGCTTGCTCGGTCGCGTGGGTGTTCCAAGATTGGCAGGCCAGTGTCCTGGTGCTTTCTATCCTGGTCGTGGTGTATCTGATCGCGTTCTATTGGAGATGGATCTGGATCGCTATCAGGACTTCTCCAAGAGACCTCTCGTGAGTTATTCATTTGTTTTTTTGGTAATATAGCATTGGCTCGTAGGTCGCGTTAGAAACGTACTAAACGTAGTGCTATACGTCAATCAACTTGAGGCATACATACACGAGGTAAGCCTCACGTGCCTGTAATGTCACCGGCACCCTTCAAACCAAAACAAAGCGACGACTGAAACCGACATAGCCGTTGTGCAATATTTGTTGCCTACTTATATAGTTATGAAAACGCCCGACTTATTTACCTTTAAGCAAAAAAATAGGTGAATATTGTTCCCTGGGTAGGTATATATTTTTATGACCTAGAGTATATTTATGAAATTGTTGTGCTAAGAAATGTTAGTGCACAACTGCACACACATCGTTGTGGGCAAATTAAAGGTGCTAATGGACTAATACAAAGTCCAAAGGTTAAAATATTCATGCTAATTATTATACAAACAATGTAGGTACAATAGGTATTTCAGGGCAGTGGATTATAATTATACACATTACTTATACTGTACGTATTATGACGTTACCCCAAACAAACCTTACTTTATTAGATAGACTAGTATTTCAGTAGGCCTACCACAAGCTCTGTCTGGCTCTGTCTCTGGCTCTGGTTTTGAGTCTGTGTGAGTGCTTACCTGTGTATTATACTGCGTGTGTGACGTTTTAACGTAGGATTGATTTAGTCAACACTCACACAGACTCAAAGCCAGAGACAGCCAGACAGAGCTTGTGATAGGCCTACAGGGCAATGGATTTTAAATTATAGATTAGTGACCTTGGATAGGCAAATGCATTCGACATTTCCTTATACTTATAATAAAAAATATTAGGCGAGTAAATTATACGGTAGGTTAATTTTTACAACGTAGCATGACCAATAAACGACTTAACATAATTACATAAGTAATTGATATTCCTAAAAGTGTACTGACCGCTTCACACCCGCAGTAAAACTTATAAAACATGAATCTTGCTGCCAGATAGATCACTTAGATGTGCACCGCACATCTAAGCGATCTGCGATGGCGAGCAGTGAAAAGCTGTCAAATATGACTGCGATATTTGACAGCTTTTCAGTGATCGCCATCTCCTAAATGTGGGCAGGCCTTTAGCAGTGCTAAAAAAATCGCTTAGTACTCGATACCACACTAGGAAAAGGGGTATCCGTCTGTCACCAGACTGTTTCTCATGAGTCGTGATAGGCAGTTGAAATTTTCAGTTTCTGTTGCCGCTATAACAACAATTACTTAAAATCAACATAAAATAATTATTTCCACTCCCATACAACAAACAGTGATTTTTATGATCATTTTCGCTCGATATCAGTAACGGAACGGCAACCGATAGACGCTTAAAATATTCACAGAATATTTAGTTACATATCTATTCACTTTAAAAATAGTTTTGTACAAACGCAAATTTTCCATTCTTTGCCGTCTAGATTTGATTAGCCAGTCTTTAGATTATCTGTCTTGTTCTTAGAAAGGAATTTTTCACAATATATTATTTGTCGTATATAGTCTCACTTAACGATTATGCGACTGATGACGCTTGTAGTGTGCTTTACCTAGAAGACACCTATTCATTATTTTCTAGAAAACATCTCAATTATAGGCATTCGGATAAACAAACGTCATGGTAACGGTTTCATCTTTGCTTAATCTACCACGTGAAGTTTCTCCAAACTTCTTTTTTACCTGTTTATTTCCACCTAGGTCCTTTAATGCCCGTAGCACACCTCCACTGCGGAACCGTTGCAGCGGTACCGAAGTTTGGTCATGTCTTATCCCGTGTAGGAGATGCGGATCACTAGCTAAACTGCCTGTTCTAACGCGTAGATTTGACTATGTTCCATCTCTTTCTCCGCGCGGTTTCGTCGATCTGACGTCCGACGCCAGCCATACTTCCGCGCTCTGGCTGCCGTTTTTTTTTTCACTTGATCGCAACGAAATTCATTTAGCGGTGCCGCTTTAACGGTTCCGCAGTGGAGCTGTGCTACGGGCGTAAAAAAGTTGGGTGACCATGACTTTTTTACGCCCGTAGCACGTTTTCACGGCGAACTCCAATGAATAATTCCTCTTAGTCCGTCCGGCAGTCTTCGTATTCCGTTTACTTTCTTTCTTTCCTTATCATCAGGCTATCTTTTTCAATTTGACCACCAATATTACCTATATTTATTCGACGCAGGGCTTTATACTCTTCTACTTCCTGCCCTTATCCCACTTTATGTGGGGTCGGCACAACATGTCTTCCTCCTCCATTCCCCTCTATCAGCCGTCATCTCTGCATTCACTCCTATCTTATCCATGTCATCTTTCTTTCGACGCAGGGCTTTATACTGCTACATCAAAATCTTGCTGCTGACGAGAAAGTTCTCAAGCAAGAACTGGTCGATGCCCGACATCTTCCATCAGATGGTCAAGAAGCATCCAAACAAAGCCTGCTTCCTATTCGAAGATGAAACGTGGACTTTCCAACAGGTAAGAAATGACTCATACACGTGGTCCCGCACGTGCGATAAAACTAGTGCCCATAAATAAACACCCACTCAATTTGGTGGCTTTTGAACTTTTAAAAATCAAACAAGATTTAAATTTCAAATGAATGGAAATCTCTTATTGTTTTCGCAAACTTTTTATACTCGTAGAGACATTACGAGCAGCTACTTATTATAGATCTTATTTCTATATCTATCCGTCTATCCGTCTATCAAACCCATTTTCACTGAGACTAATAGGCCTCTCCAATACGCCACTATTCCCAGATTTTAAAACGACTACTAAGTTGGCCCCTGAAAATGTTTCAGGATATTTAAAACGCCTCAAATAAAGAGGGAGGTCTATGTATAGCAGTGAAGTGGTTTTTGCTGATGACGATTGCAAAATCAGGCTCACTGTGGTAATCCCCAGGCACACAAGACGATTTAGTTTTCCTTGACGATTTTTGACTTTGATTTTGAAACGAGACAAAGCCTCAGATCTCTTCCAAAACAAAATGCTAATCTCAAAAAACTCCATCAGGTCGAAGAATTCAGTCTCCGCGTCTCAGCCCTCCTGAAGTCCAAAGGCATTAAGAAAGGTGACACGGTTGGGGTTATGCTAAACAACTGCCCAGAGTTACCCTCTATATGGATTGGGGCAGCTCGTATCGGCGCCGTGTGCCCCCTTATCAACACTAATCAGACGGGCAAGACGCTGCTGCATTCTGTGAACATAGCGAAATGTGACATAGTGATTTACGGACAGGAGTTCCAAGATGGTGAGTGAAAGTCAAGCTACTATATTATTCCTAGCTCAGGACGTCGATTCCAGCAACACAAGCGGTCGCGTAAATCGAAGTGAGTTGTCAATTTTTGTTAGAAAATATTGAAAATGGAACGAGAATTCAGCGATCACTCAATCGAGCCGTGTTGCTGGAATCAACGCACAGGGGGTCAATTCCAGCAACACGGTTCGATTGAGTAATCGTCGAGTGATCGCTGAATCCGCGTTCCATTTTCAAAATTTTCAAACAAAAACTGACAACTCACATCGATTTACGCGATCGCTTGAGTGATTTGTGTTGCTGGAATCGTCGCCCAGGACATCGGGTATCAGAAACTGGGACTAGTTAAGTAAGTTATGGATCACAATAATCACGTTATATTTCATCCCATCGCGAGAATCACTCCTGCACGTCTCATTTTAACCAGGCAGCTAGTATGTTGATAGGTACATTACATACGGCTACGTGCTCTCAACAGGTGAAGGAAAAACTCGTAAAGAAACCCACGACTTAGTCAGCTCCGCACGTATTGACCATGTCTTTCCTGTAGATTAGGCTGATTAAGCTGTCAGGATAAGTGCTAGGCCTATTCCATCTAAAATCCTGTCTCAGGTACTGTAGCGTCCTGTAAGTAGGGGCATTTATGAAAACACCAGTTGCCCCTGACGTTTTATAAATTATCTAGAATAGATTTGATGCAAAGGCTTGTTTTTTTATGGCCTTGCATGTGGCAGCACAAGGAAGCTTCTAGTAATTCCTGTCTCATAAAAAACACCAATCACAAAAGCAAAATAACTAATGACGGGAAAAAATGCAACAAGAAATAAATAAGTAACCCAAAACTAGAAACATAGTTTTTCTTGTCTAGGTTTTCTTGTGCCTCATAGTAGATACTAGGTACCAGCTACTTAGTCTACAAATAGCTACTAAGTTTTTCTTGTGTCCAAGCTACCAGCAATACGTAAGAAAGACTTCCAAAACATGGTTTACCAATTAAATCCAATTTTAACCACAGAGCCACGAAGACCTTTGTTATTTGTGCTAAAATCACAAGAACTAATGCGAAGAAATTACAGGTAACGGAACAAGCGAAAATTGTATTCCCATTTATTTTGTGGGCACAACTAATGGGAAAAAACCCAATAGTTCTGTCAACAGAACAGGTGGGAGTAAACGAATTCGTTCACCTGCGTATTTGCCCTTGTCTATACAACAAGTTATACCGATTTTATGACAAAATTAAAAAGAAAACACGCTCAACTTCTGATAATGTACGTAGGTACCTGTATCAAAGGCATGTAGAATCAGTTTTTTCTTTCCGGAACCCTAAAAACAAAAATAAATAATGAATTAAACGTTTACAATAATAACTTGAACTATAAAACTGTCCCCGGTACTCTGCAGTCTGTTTTTCCTGGTCACTACAATCTGAATCTCGTCAAGGCAGGCAAGAGTGAATAGTATTCTAGATCGTTCAGTAACCTTACCGCCTAGTTTTGCGAAGTTCATGATCATAACAGTCCCTGAATCCAACCAATCGAATGCATGTATTTCCGCTTAGTATTGACTATGTTCATGAACTTCATCAACCTTGGCGGTAAGGCTGCTGCTGCAACATCGGCCAGCGACATCGCCATAAATAAATAAATATTATAGACAATTCACACAACACTTTCTAGCCCCAAACTAAGCAGAGCTTGTAAATTGAGCAGATAGCAGATATAACACTAATATAATTTTTTTTGTAAATACATACTTCGAATACAAAATGAAACCCAGACAGAGAACAAACATCTGTGTTCACCACGCAAATATTTGTTCTCGGTGGGGATCGAACCCACCGCCTACTACCAACTGAGCTGAGAGGCCACTTTACACTCTACTCTACCGTCCGTGCTCTACCGTCTACACCGTACTCTACCGTCTACTTCATCAGTTATTATTAATTAATTCAGAAATGTCTTATATTATTGACTTTTGATTAATTACAATTAACTGCGGCTTAGTCAGTACTGCACTTGTCTTTCCTGTGGATTAGGCCGACTAAGCTGTGAGAATGGTGCTAGGCAAGCCTATTTAATTTAAAATCCTGTTCCAGGCACTATAGCGTCCCATAAATAGGTCATCAGTAGACACCATTTTTTCCCTGAAGCTGTATAAATCATCTACAATATACTTATGTTTAATTTGTGTCAAGACCAATTTAATATTTTTTGCTTGTCTCTTCTAAATGTATGCATGTACTTATTTCAGACATGATTGTATGGTCGTTATAATGATATGATATTAATTTCCACCTATCATATTTTTGCTTTCGTTCCTACGCTTATTTCCTTTCTTTCTACCTCGATTAAAAATGTCTTTCACTTTGTCTATTCATCATTTACCTACTTTTGATGCTGTCTGTTTTTAGCTGCATAAAAATTATCTTACCACGAACACGCTTGGTTACATGATTGATGGTAGAACGGCTGAATTTACCACGTGCAATCTACAGCTCATTTTATTTATTACCTGTGTTGTGTGTTATAGAATATAAATTAGACACTTACTAATATAAAATGCCTTGTACGTTGTCTTGACGTCAGGTTCGGTCACATAAGCATAATTTGGTGACAGAATCGCAAACGCTATACGTGAAATGGTTCTAAACGAATAGCTGGTGTTGATTTGAAAGAGGTGTGTTACACCCGTTTACCCAGACGAAGGTAATGTTTTTCGAGTGCATGTAAGGGTGTTCTATATGCGTCAGAGCAGCCTAAACGGCTCCATGGATTTTTATAAACGAAGTGTCGTTGCATTGCCCTGGGTCGCAAAAGTGACATATAGTCTAAGATCCCTAGAAGAAGGACCTTCACCGAGCTGGTTATTTAATGAAACGTATTTTATATTTAATAGGCTATAAAAAAAGTTCACATGCACAGTCGCAGGCATGTTTTTATTTGCTCAATAAACATTTGTTATAAGCTTTATCTTTTATCTATTGTCGCGTTTTTGTGAAACATGGCCTTATGAATTACACTTTGAGTTTGGGACACTGGGCGAGAAACAACTTACGTCAATATCATAATATCGTGCGATTGTAGAATTTTATTATTCTTCGACCCGCGTCGAGTTTGAATCCGCCTGACGCACTTTGCAAGTAATTTATACATTATAATAAAGCTGTTACCAAAATTATGCATTCAAAAAAACAGTAATTTGCTCGCTAACACGTCTTGCGAGAATTCTTCTATAGGTATAGGTAGGTAGGTATAGAGAAAAATTTCTAGAAAATTCCGCCTGTGTAACTCTTACCTTATAAATAAATAAATATTGTGGATAATTCACACAACACTATCTAGACCCAAACTAAGCTGAGCTTGTATGATGGGGATCAGATAGCTGATAAAATACTTAAATATTTTTTTTTTGTAAATACCTACATAATATACTATACAATTTATCTGTGTTCCTCATAAAAATATTTGTTTTCGGTGGGGATCGAACCCACGGCCTACGGCGCAAAAGCCAGGGTTACTGCCATCTGAGCTGGGAGGCCAGAGTATATTATCTCTATCTTAGATTTCATTCTATTAAAGGATCAACCTATAAGTTCCCTATATACTGGATCAAATCTGAGGTCTACTTGTCTGTCCTACAACTGGTCCGTTTATTTCTAGTGTTCCAAGAAGTATCAAAAGAACTGAACCCTTCAATCAGGCTGTTCATGTTCACTCGTCGTCCACTCAACACAACAGACTCAGTCAAAGTAGCCGATCTCTCCAATGACTTCACCTCTATGTTGGAGACCACGCCACCAGCGCCCTGGTCTTTGGCTGATGGAGATGGCTTTAATGGGAAACTGCTGTACATCTATACTTCGGGAACTACAGGTCTGCCAAAGGCTGCTGTCATTTCTTCGTCAAGGTGAATGCAACAAACACTTTATAGGCTAATGGTGGTGGTGTCGAGCACTGGTGGTCTAGTGGTAGTGGCCCCGCCTACCGATCCGAAGGTCGTGGGTTCAAATCCACTCGTGTACCAATGAGTTTTTCTGTCGAAAAATTTATGTGCACTATGCCAGTACTCTCAAAACGGTGAAGGAAAACATCGTGAGGAAACCGGCGTGTTGTAGAACCTAAAAAAGTTCGAGCAACACGTGTCAAGGGTCACGCAAAAAGGGCCCACCAGCGGCCTATACTTGCGGAAAAACCTGCCCGCACATCAAGTGCGCATGATAAACTTGCCAACTTACGCTAATGGTATCAATGAATCGGTGATGGATATTTTTGCATATACTTTTTCACTACTGTTTGCACAGCAGCTTAGGTTTTTAGATTTGTCAAAAACAAAGGCTGAAATTTTTATTTGACGAATAGCAATATTCCGTAGATTGAACAATAGATCGTTAAACTGGGTAAAGAAAATCTAGTGATGGAGCTCAGTTGGATCATTTTCAAGACCGTCCAAAACATTATGAGGTGTCAAAACAAACACAAAAAAAATAAGATGAGAATAAAAATCCCCGAACTCTAATCAACGTTGTCTTATCCCTTTTTATCCCCATGGTTTATCACCCTAAAACATTTCAGAATGGTGTTCATGGCCTCAGGCGTGCACTACCTCGGCAGCCTGCGTAAGAGTGACGTCATCTACTGCCCCATGCCTCTGTACCACTCCGCCGGCGGTTGCATCTCTATGGGACAATCCTTCATCTTCGGCTGCACCGTCGCTATCCGGGCGAAGTTCTCCGCTTCTGCTTTCTTCCCTGACTGCATCAAGTTTAATGCTACGGTGAGTGATGATAGAGTCCATATTCGCTTGTGGTCTTTCGCTTTATAACGGTTTATGTATTACATTTCTACTGGTGACGTTCATTACATTTCTACATTACACTGTACAGTACATTTCTACTGGTGACACGGGGACGTTATTCATGGACAACACTATCGCCACTCAGTTCTTTGCGACTTCCATTTCTGACTGTATCAGTTACATTATATTCAGTCAATAATAGTCATAATAGTAGCATAATAATAGTTTAATTTAATTTTAAAGTAATAATTTTCTATTCTATTCTATTACTCGTCTATCTATCGTGGCTTTACCTACGGGGCTTTGTTGCTACGGGAGATAAATTACCATAAAAGTTTTTATTGAGTTTAAATGGTGTTCTAACTGCTTCATTTATCATTAAATTCATCACTTCTCATGCCGAATCAGTTTATTAAAAAAACCTACCTAGCAGGATTTTGTATTAGACTTGTTTCTTGTGTGATGTACCTTGGACGATAAATCAAGCCCTGATCAGACATGTCCTCTCAATCAGCGTTCTTTTCTTCTACCTACTAAAACAGGCCTTAGACTCGTCTCTTGTCTGTTCTTTTTTGAAACGAGAGATCTCAATACTACCCAGCAACGCCAAACCTGTTTGTATTTACGTACCTCGTTTTTAGGGTTCCGTAGCCAAATGGCAAAAACGGAACCCTTATAGATTCGTCATGTCTGTCTGTCTGTCCGTCCGTATGTCACAGCCATTTTTCGGAGAAAAATGGCTTAAAAGCTAAAAACTTAAAAGTTAGAAGCTTAAAAGCTAGACTGATGAAACTTGGCGATTAGATGTATTCTGTGAACCGCATTAAGATTTTTACACAAAAATAGAAAAAAAAAACAAAAAAATTGGGGGGTCCCAGTCCCCTTACTTGAAACTGAAACTCAAATTTTTTTTTCATCAAACCCATACGTGTGATCTAATATAGTTTTTTCGAAACTGAATAGTTTGCGCGAGAGACACTTCCAAAGTGGAAAAAAGATGGTCCCCCCCTCTAACTTCTAAAATAAGAGAATGATAAAACAAAAAAATATATATGTTGTACATTACTATGCAAACCTTCAACGATATTTGGTTTGAACGAGATCTCGTCAGTAGTTTTTTATTTATACGTCATAAATCGTAAACCGCAATTCATCTTTCGACGAACTACAAGAACCTTTATATTATGTTACTTGATGCTACGAAACCCTTCATGGGCAAGCCCGACTTGCACTTGTCTGCTTTTTTATACTTTTTCTCATTTTTTTTTCTTTTCATTTGTATTCTTCATTTGCTTTGTCTGTGATGTGACCTCTACGCCATGGTAGAATACCAGAGTTGCATTGTGTAGTGTGACGTCATAATAATTATGACCTACACGGTGCGAAAAATACTGAGCCAGGGACCTAATTGACCGAGTACAATTTTGTTAAGAACAAACCTATTTTTATAACATTTTTGTGGTCAATAATAGTAGATTGTTATACAAGGGCAGTAAGTGAGCTTTTGCAGAACAAGATCCTTTTTGGCGCCCGTAAAGGGCGCTAATGGATCGAGTGTACCCGAGATATTTAGATGCCCGAGCGAGCAAAGCGAGCGAGGGCAAATATAGTTCGAGGGTGCAATAGCTACTTATGACCGAGTTAAGCATTCTACTTTACATCATTCAATGCGAGGTAAATTTTTAACTAGCTGATGGAACAAACATATGGCCCACCTGATGTTAAGTGGTAACCATTGCCTATAGCAAAGCATTGCCTCGTAGGTCAAGCACGTCAGGAACGTGCCCTACAATGCACTGCCCTACGACCATCAACTTGAGGCATACGGATGTTCAGCCTCACGTGTCAGTGATATCACCGGCACCCATACCCTTCAACTCGAAACACAGCAATGCTGCTTTTCGGCAGAAATAGGCTTACAATACAACAATAACACAACACTTATACGGGTATGACAAAATGTAATTTGAAATTGAGAAAAATAAAATTACAATAATAATAAGTATTATTATAATTAAACTATTAATTTTATTAAAATTAATAGTAAAATATTTGTACCGGTAGGTATCTGCTCAAACAGTCGTAGACGCACACTTATGTACACATCTGTGAGCTACTATATCTTTTCAGTAAAAAGTTTTCATATCATTTGTAAGAAAAGAGATTGTTTCACCAAGTAGGTTTGCATACTTCTTGAACTGTAATGAACCCTCACCAAGGAGGTTTGCATAGCTCTTGAACTGTAATGAACCATTACGTATCAAGCATAGTGTGACGGTGAAGTGATTTGAAAATGGAACGCATTTACAATGCACTGGGCTGCACACGCCTACTTACACAGCCTCTTTGCGTTAAAGTAAATCCTATTTACTGAGCATGTATGATGTAAATATATTTTCTTTCTTCTTTCAACACGCCACGCGCCAGAAGGGTTGAAAACTCGCATTCAAAAAAATACAACTAAAAGAACGAATTTAAGCGATGCGTAAGCTAAGACCCTACACTAACAGTGTCACTGACCAATGTAGTTCTGATAGGTGGATAGGTGGGTAGGTGGGTACGCGGGACTCTTCTACCTAGTAGCTAGCCAATTTTTAGGGTTCCGTAGCCAAATGGCAAAAACGGAACCCTTATAGATTCGTCATGTCTGTCTGTCTGTCTGTCTGTCTGTCTGTCCGTCCGTATGTCACAGCCATTTTTCTTCGAAACCGTAAGAGCCAGACTGATGAAACTTGGCAAGTAGATGTATTCTGTGAACCGCATTAGGATTTTAACACAAAAATATAAAAAAAACTATAAACTTTGGGGGTCCCCATACTTGAAACTGAAACTCAAAAATTTTTTTTTCATCAGACCCATACGTGTGGGGTATCTATGAATAGGTCTTCAAAAATGATGTTTAGGTTTCTAATATCGTTTTTTTCTAAAATGGATAGTTTGCGCGAGAGACACTTCCAAAGTGGAAAAAAGTAGTCTCCCCCCCTCTAACTTCTAAAATAAGTGACTGATAAAGCTCAAAAAAATATATGTTGTACATTACTATGGAAACTTCCAACGATATTTGGTTTGAACGAGATCTAGTCAGTAGTTTTTTTTTATACGTCATATATCGTAAACCGCAATTTACCTTTCGACGAACTACTAGAACTTCTAGAAGATGTTAGAGAATGTTATATTACTTACTGCTACGGAACCCTTCATGGGCGAGTCCGACTCGCACTTGGCCGCTTTTTGTATCCTTACATTGTGTTCCGGATCTCATACTTTCCTATACCTATACCCTGTTTGTATTTTAGTTTGAGTTTATTCAATAAACTTTTTCATTTAATTTCATAAAATGCTCTAGTTTAAGAAATCAGCACATTATTATTGTTTGGTTAAATTGAGTATGAAACCCGCCCACAAACATACTAATAATGCTGATAGTATGAGGTCAAGTCTGTAACCTCCAGCTAGCTCCACGTGCAAAGTACAAACAAGGTACGAAATCTTCATAAATCATTTTGTTCAACAATCTGTTGCGACCGGAATATTCAAGGTTAATTAATTTTCATGATATTCATAACTTAAAAGTACATATTTTTTACTATTTTTTATTAAAATTACAACTTCCGGGTGGATAAAAAATCAATTTAATTTAAGCTAACGGCCGCCCGCGGGTTCGCCTGCATGGTATTAAGTGACCGCGGTGTTTTCCCATTTAGAACCGTTGTTGGGACAGTTCTTTAAAAAAAAAATGGCTTGTATGCTAATCTACGTATTTGCTATTGTCTGTATTTGGTATTGTATTCTAAGTATATTTACAAAACAAAAAATATAAGCATTAAATCAGCTATCTGGTTCCCATTAGTACAGGCTCTGATTAATAGTATTGCGTGGATGGTAAAAAATGGCAAAATATTTGTCTATAGTTATTTGCTACCTTCGTCTTCCTCATTATTTGAGGGGAATGTCTACCACGTCTAGATTATAGTATGCCTATTTAGTCTAGTCCGTGTGAAAGCAATCCGACGAAGGTCACGTCTGTACTTTTAGAAAATAGCTATTCGAATCCAGCTTTCCTCAGTTTTCAGATTTAACGATGTGATTCTTGGTTCATTGTTTAATTGCTCCCATACGTAACTACCTGAAGCGAGTGAAAGGGGAAAGCGGATCTAAAGATCGATTCATTCATTGAAAGAGTTTCATAAGTACTTATAGCCACTTGTGGGAGAAAGCATTGAGCTTTGATTGAAATTATTCTATTCAACATGGGTTTTGCATAATCAACTGATGCAAACTTTTATGCTTATTGAAGATTCGTCATCGATTTCGTAAGTGTTATGGTAATCGAAAGTTGGATTCGACATCCTGAACATAAGAACCTAATGTGCTTTGATAGAATGTCAGCGATATGAATTAACTTAAGTTTTCTTTGATGACAAGCGTTACTACGGCCTAGGGGAAGTACTAGTACCAAGGGGAAGGTCGCGGGTTCAAATCCCGCTCGCCTTCTAACTTTTGGGACATTATTAAAATCTTTGTAGAAGTAAACCACCATAAAATCAATTAAATAATATTTGACTTTGGCATTATAAAAAAACTAGCGGGCGCCCGCGGCTTCGCGCTATTTACTTACGATATCACATTAGAAACCTCTAAATTTATCTCTGCAATATTATGCATGTATTATACATTATAAACCTTTCTCTTGAATCACTAATTTAAAAAAAACGCCTCAAAATCCGTTGCGTAGTTTAAAGATTTGAGCATACATAGGGACAGACAGCGACAGCGACTACTATGTAGTAAAACAATGTGTAAAAACATGTGCTTTTTGCAGGCGGCTCACTACATCGGCGAGATGTGCCGTTATATCCTCACTACCCCACCCGCGGCCACCGACAACCTTCACAAAGTGAGAACTGTTTACGGAAACGGAATGAGACCCACGGTTAGTATCTGTAAATAAACCTTAAAACCTGCTTCTTATTATTATCAAGTCAAAACAGCACCTCATTTGCTTAGATAATTATTTCCTCCAAAGAAATTTACATTTCACCTAAATGTGGATATTATTTGAATAAATATAAAATTCAGCCTTGAAATTTCAACATAAAGCGGCTTTTATTATTATGTAATGAGTTCGTCATGTGACTTGTTTTACATAGTTAAACGAAAGCGAAAGATTTCCATCATATACAGGGTTATTCATTATTAGCTACACAAACTGACAGGGCCGAATTTTTGGGTCGTGTATATTTGTTTAGCCGAATCAATTTAATTCCTAAACTGATTTAAGTTTTTGTATCAAAATTTTATTTTTATTAATTTATTTACGGCTATTGCATAATGATTGCCTTGAAGAACAGGACGAGAACCCACCCAGGCGGTGACTGAACGCAGAGTGTCGCTCACGGTGCGCGAGCGCGGATCAAAGGTCAAAATAGGTCAGGTGCCAATGATTCCAAAAGATTTTCTCGGGATTTTCATAACAACACTTAAAAAAATCATTTCATAAATATTTTTTATTTTATTTGTTGAACCTAATTCCTGAGTATTTGCGGCTAATAATGAATAACCCTGTATAGCTATGTATATTTTGCGGCGTCTTAATAGTGATCTTTGCAAAGCTTTGACAGCCCTTACAGATCAGTTGGTAGTAATTCTTCCTTCTGCGCAGAGAGCGTGGGTTCGATCCCCACCGAGAACAAATATTTGTGTGGTGAACACAGATGTTTCTTTCTGGGTGCTATATTTTATTCTAAGTATTTATATACAATCTTAACAGTTATCTGGTTCCCATAAGTAGTACAAGCTAAGCTTAATTTGGGGCTAGATAGTATTGTGTGGATTGTCCACAAAAAAAGCTGAATTCTAGGACAAAAATGGTAAAGAAATAGGAATAACCCATATTTTTTTATTGTATCTTGATAGGTTAGTCGTTGATTCCACTTCCCTCGGTCTTCACAATATCGGTCCACTGTGTGAGAGGTTGTACGCTTGTTCATCATATCATTCTGTATTTCAGATTTGGACAGACTTCGTGAAACGATTCAATATAAAAAAAGTGGTTGAATTTTACGGAGCCACGGAAGGCAATGCTAACATCGGTAAGTCCTTGAAACAGTACCACAAGCTCTGTCTGGTTCTATGGCTCTGGTTTTGAGTCTGTGTGAGTGCTCACCAGTGTATTATACAGTGCGTGTGACGTTTCGACGTAAGATTTATTTAGTCAAAACTCACGAAGACTCAAAACCAGAGCCAGACAGAGCTTTTTGTAGGCCTACTGCTGTGATTCAAATGTTAATTACTTCATAGCTTAAAATTGCATTTTTTGCTACTCTTGTAATATGTTAATAGAGCCCTTGATAACGGGTTTCCAGAAAAAAATATATAGAAAATACGGCACAAAATAGACACAAAAAATATGGCAGTAACAAGTGATAAATAAAGTATTACACCAATTTGTTATTTTGTATCAACTCTTGGAGTTTTATTATTTTTGTGGGGTTGTGGAGTCAATATGTATTTACAAAAAAATATGTATATACATATAAGTATTGTATCAGCTATCTGGTTCCCATAGTACAAGCTCTGCTTAGTTTGGAGCTAAATAGTATTGTGTGAATTTTCTAGAATATTTATTCATATTTAGTTATTTGCTACCTTCCTCTTCCTCAAACTTTGAGGAAGGGGAATGTAGCAATCCTCAAATGTATTTATGTGGTTCGATTCCGATACAAACTGAATTTACACAACTATGGGCAAACAAAGTATAAATGTACACTGAAATACAATTTTACAGTGGTCTTTATTGCCGGCCAGTTATATAAAGTTGGAGAAAACTGTAGGATAACAGAAATATTATTAAAAAACCAAAAAAGTAATTTTTTCGTCATTCTTTCTAACGGGTACTCGGCATTGAATACGTGAATGAGCTTAAAACATATGTCTCAAAATAGTCGTAAAAGTTTGTTAGTTCTTTTTCTAAAGCTTCGACTGCCACGACCAACGGCTGACACTCCAACTTTATATAACTGGCCGGTAATAAGGACCACTGTAAAAGCCTATTACAGCTATTTCAGTGTACATTAATACTTTATTCGCCCATAGTTGTGTAAATAAAGTTTGTATGGAAATCGTACCCCCTTAATTGTGTATTATGTATTTAAGTATGTATTTATGTATTTATTTATTTCGCAGTGAACATCGACAACCGAGCTGGTGCCATTGGTTTCGTATCGCGGATAATCCCTGCGGTGTACCCGATAGCTATCCTCAAAGTGGACCAGGAGACGGGGGAACCTATAAGAAACTCTAAAGGATTGTGCCAGGTTAATAGCCATTGGATTAATAAAAAATAAATATTTATATAGTTGGATCACTAAGTTGAGCCTAAGTGCCAGTTCCACGCGACCAAGCCTAGAAAAACAGGGAACAAAGTACGGCTTGGTTCCTACCGTTTTTATAACGCTTTTATTAGCTTCACCTGTATGTATGTATGTAACCGACCTCTTTGAGCTCGATTTTGTCCTACTTTGAACGATCAGATTTGATTCAAACTTTGCACACCTGTCAAAGGTCGATGACAATGCAATAATATGAAAAAAAAAATGAAAAAAATAGAAAAAAAAAGTTAAAAAAAAAAATATAGTTTAAAAAATTAAAAAAAAATGCTTTTATAACTAATTGAACTAAAAAGTTGAAAATAAAAAAGTAATAATCAATTGAAAAATTTATATTATTGTACAAAAAAAGCGTGGGGTGCTTGATATTGATTGTTGTAAATATTTTATCAATAGTTTATTATATCTGAAGTTATTATAAAAAGCACCCCACGCTTTTTTGTACAATAATATAAATTTTTCAATTGATTATTACAGTTTTATTTTTAACTTTTTAGTTCAATTAGTTATAAAAGCGTTTTCTTAGTTTTTTAAACTATAATTTATTTGTATGATCCTTTTAGATAGCTATTGTTGCATAGCTAGAACTGTATTCAGTCCTACTGTAGCTACCATTTTGTATTTTGTCTTAATTTAGTGTTTGATATTTCAGCTAGCACAACCCAACGAGCCAGGTGTATTCATAGGCAAGATCAAACCAAACAACCCTTCGAGAGCCTTCCTGGGATATGTTGATAAAGATGCTTCCGAAAAAAAGATCGTGAGAGACGTCTTCACGCATGGAGATTCCGCATTCATTTCAGGTAAATAATTATAACCAATGCCACGTTTATTTACACAAAGAAACTTACAATTAAACAAATATTTACAAAATACTCAAGAAAAAGTTGGCTATCTGCAGACGTTACAAACGATTTAGAGATAGCTCAACTGATCTAAATCAGCACCAGAAGGAAGCGTCCCCAAGACGCTGGCGACATTGCCACGCTGAATAGCAATGCTAATGCGCTACGCCAGATACCCACCAGACCTTGGGTCACGCGTCGCTTCGATCAGTCGTCTAGAAAAAAAAACACTTCCCGTGCAACTTGCAAAGATAAACGACTGTCAAATATTTGATCGGCTGATTAGTCATCCGTGAAATCGGCCCTTAGCTGGTCCATATTTCATTCGTTCACTCCTCCGTGTAACGCGTTGATGTCTTTTGTTTGGGCGTAGCATGGCGTAGCTATTTCGTAGCATGCCGTAGCTATTTGCGTAGCATGGCGTAGTTAGTGCGTAGCATGCCGTTGCTATTTGTGTAGCGTGGCGGCAGTTTGCGTAGCGTTCGTAAAATGTCATTTTCTCCTTTTTCTTCATTTAATTTTCAACTAAATAGCCGGCTCGGATCGACTTATTCATACTAACTAATAACTTCTTACAACGATAAGACGCAACGTTTATAACTCAAATTAACGGGCTGGCCACTTTTTCTAGGTTTCGTACTTTTTTGTAGGAAAACTGGTTTGGATTAAAATTATATTTTTGCTGAACCTTGTGCAATGACGTTGCTATGTTATTTTGGATTGCAATTTTTCTATACTAACGTTTAGTAATTTTATATCTTCAACAAATTTGAAATGAGCAAGTGAGAAGTTGTTTGACAGTTAGTTTTAAGACGCAAAAATGAACTGCTGATAGCCACCATATGTATAACATGCATTTTAGATGAAAATATGGCTCAGATATGAATAAGAAGTTCATGAATAAAATTATGAATATTGTGGACAATGCCCACACCACTAGCTTCAAATTAAGTGGAACTTGTATAGTGGCGGAATGAAAATGTTCGTCGATTTTCAACTTGATTTCTTCAACGTATCACGATCACATATGCTACCTTTTGAAACTGAATAGACAGAATACACCGATAAGTTAACGGACGTCACAAATTATGTCAAAATGTGTTCATGATCAAGGAACTGGTGCAAACGAAAACCGAGTCTAAGGTGACGAACATTTTCATACCCCGACTGTACTATATGAACCAGATAACTGATATAATACTTATGTACATTTTTTTGTAAATACATACTTTGAATACAAACTAACACCCAGACCGAGAACAAACATCTGTCACCACACAAATATTTGTTCTCGGTGGGGATCGAACCACGACCCACGGCGCAGAAGGCAGAGCTACTACCAACTGAGCTGAGATGCCAGTCAAATGAACGATCAATTTGTTCTTCCAGGTGATATCCTGGTGGCCGATGAGTTGGGCTACCTGTACTTCCGAGACCGCACGGGCGATACGTTCCGGTGGCGCGGAGAGAACGTCTCCACCACAGAGGTTGAAGCCGCTATCTCTAGAGTCGCGGACCATAGAGACGCCGTTGTCTACGGTGTTGAGGTAAACAAATATTTTTATGCTGTCTTTGATGTCAAATATTCTAGAAAATGCGATTGATATGCCCCATTTGATGATTTTATTTGAGTTGAGTGGATTGTCTAGAATATTTATTTATTATTTTTTATTTAAGAATCGTCAGACGATTACCAGCATTTAGTCCATTCGAAAAAAAATCATAGAAACCGTCGATACATCAAAGAGGAAAAATAGGACATATAACATTTGAAACAAATATGGGTTTGAATATTAATTTCATTTAACTACCATTAATTTTATTGTATGAAATCAAAAAAACTCATAAATCATGGTAAATAACCAGTTTTGTATGAAATTTAATAAATATACGCTCAAGAGCAATAAATTCGAGTTCTATAAAAACTTGATTATATTGGCAAACATGACATGAATTCTGCTTGATAGATTTAATACTCCTATTAATTAATATAATGTGCTATTAAACACTCCTTTAGAGTTTGTCACTTTTGTTTTCTTGTATGATTTGACCCTGTTGCGTTGTTTTGTGTTTAAGGATGTACTTATAGAACTTATAATATCACATACCGTCAGCAAATAAACCATATCTAAGATGGTGTTATTTTCGTTGGGCCTGGATTTTTTCGTCATAATCAATCATGGGTTTATGCCACCCATTTGTGCCATCTACCACGAACCTGTGAATTCTACCACGATCCTGTGCCATTTACCACAATCCTGTTCCATCTACCACGATCTTGAGTAATCTATCGCAATTCTGTGCCATCTACCACGATCCTGTGCCATTTACCACGGTCCTGTTCCATCTACCACAATCTTGAGTCATATACCACGATCCTGTGCCATCTACTACGATCCTGTGCTATCTACCACGATCCTGTGCCATCTACCACGATCCTGAATCATCTACCAAGATCCTGTGCCATCTACCACTATCTTGAGTCATCTATCACAATCCTGTGTCACCTACCATCTTGTTCCCATTTCTGCCCATTCCATGATTTTTAATAACTGAATTTTATTTTCCATAGATTCCACATACGGATGGGCGCGCAGGAATGTGTGGTATCGTAGACGTCCAGGGCTCACTAGACCTCGACTCACTCGTAAAGGACATGGCTAGAGACCTGCCGAAGTATGCAAGACCTGTGTTCATTCGACTGATGACCAGCGTTGATATGACTGGTAAGATTCACTACAAATACTTTATTAATTTGCCAAAAGAGCATAGGTTAACACAAGTCACTGGGAGACCCCGCACTTAACTGAGAAAAAAAAGTCGCAACTTTTTTTCTTTCAGTTAAGTGCGGGGTCAGCAATCAGCAGGAAAAAGTTGTTAGGCAGGAGCCAACAGAGTAGAGTTGCTGGCGCAGCAACCTGAATATTGCGAGTAAAAGTATAAGTGTAGGACAAGCCTGTATCTCAAGAGACCAAAGTATTAAAATATGATTTCTATCGGTATGAGAAAAAAAGCAGATAACACAAATACTGGCACCTAGAGTCACCTAGCTCTAAGACGTTTCAAAGTGATCCTTGCGATCCTACTGAATAAATACACAATTGATTTGATACAAGACAAGGCAAAGAAAGAAAACTAATATACTAACATAAAAAAAAGCCACTGCAATCTCTAATCATCACCATATAAAAAAATCATCAGAATTGGTTCGGCAGTTTGGCCATAAGCGGTTTCTCAAGTTTTTAAACCTATATTATTTTATCTCTCATTAATGCCGCCTGAACGCCTCTGTCGTTATCATAACTTAATGTAATTTTTGTTTACAGGCACCTTTAAATTAAGGAAAGTGGATCTCCAGAAAGAAGGATACAACCCATCGGTCATCAAGGACAGATTATACTACTTAGACCCCAAACTAGACAAATACGTGTCTTTAGGCGTTGAGGAATACAACAAAATTATATCGGGACAAATTAGACTGTGATTAAAATATTTAAATTGTATAACTTTATAAATATAACGTGTTTCAGAGTACTTATACATATTCAAAAAACATAGTCATTGACTGAAAACGAACAGCTGCGTAAATAGAACTTTGATTAAAACTCATTTTATATGTGTAGTTAGAATTCTTCAAAGTTTTGACAACCCTACATTTTACAACAGCTAAGCTCATAAATTTATGATGAAGACATTTTATTTAGATTAACCTTTTTTTTTTAATACGAATGCAGGGAAGCTACTGTTGGTTTTGTGTTGGATGTCAAAAATTGTGTATTATGTTGTATAGTTTTTTGAAATGTTGTACGCACCAAATAAGGGAATGAATGACTCCCTTTCTCTTTACTATACATGTGAGACGCGGTGTTTATAAGCGGAAAAAAGAAATGTGTGATAATAAGCTATGACTGAAATGGATCAAGTTTAAATTGATTTTGTAAATATTACTTAGTGGAGTGTTAATTTTAAGCTAAGCAGTTGACAATGGGGTTGGTACTTAGGCTTTTTTTGTATTAAAATTGGGGAAAAAAAACATTTTACAGCTATGCTGGAATTTATCATTGCATGACTTACGCAAAAAATACCTAGATCTAAATAAAATATTTAATTATAATGTTATTATTGGAATGATAATGCGAAAGGTATGTAGTACCTAACCTAAACGTATTAATTAACAGTGCCTACCTACTATCGGCACAACTTACTTGCCAAACTGTATATAGATTTAAGTTTCTACGTCTAAAGTAACAAGTGAAAAATAAATAAATTATACTATTGCAACACATATGGAATCTTTTGTTTTTTTACGGATATGTGACTTAACATAACATTATTATTAGGGACTATAGGTAGGTAAACCTATGAGGCCTGAACGAGCATTCAACGAGGTCTCAACGAGTGCCCCACGAGGCCTCAACCAGGCCCCAAGGAGTGCTCAACGAGGCACGAAACATGGTATTGTCCTATTTGTTAAAATAAGTATACTTTTTATTTGTTTATCAGAGAGCACTGGTGGTCTAGTGGTAGCAGCCCTGCCTTAATAAATAATTAAAAACTTCCATAAATAATTAAATATAATGATACGGAATCCTTCGTGTGCGAGTCCGACTTGCACTTGTCCCGATATAGGCAAAGTTATAGGAACGAGTAGAAAACTGCCATCTGAAATGAGTAAAAGGCAGTTTTTAACCCGTGAAAGGGACGAGTAGAAAACACATGGATCGAACCTGATGGAACTACCTTGAGATAACATTGAAATAGGAAATAAGAGCCTTGGCTTGGCCAGCAATTAAAAAAGTTTGTTTGTCACTTTGACATCTGTCAATTTCAGCATGTCATGTTGACAAATCATCACGACTGTCAGACAACTGACAGTGACAAGTGAAGTGCGCATTGCATTGCATGTCATGAGGTTAAAATCCAATTTATTTGATTAGATTGCACATAAATTACTGGTTTTAATGCAATCGAAAGGCTATAGTAACTCGCTTAATTATCGATGTATTGCTTTGTTAAAGAGAAAAGTCATCAGTTGTGACCTGTGAACATTTTCTATTTCTTTGTGCGTTCGAAGCAAACAAAACACCATTTTATTTCTATGATTTTTTCTGGATAAAAGCGCAGGCGCGCTTTATATTTTTTGTTTATAATGTGTTGCTATTTGCCGCAAAGTTAATTCAATGCAAGCTGTTCGTTCCGTTCGTTAGCGTTCATACAGCATCACTTTAGGCCTTCGAGCATCAAGCATTTAAGCGTCCGTCGCAAGCTAGTGCGTGCGTTTTGAATGAAGTGAATGTGACGACACTCTTCAAAGCCTCGCATTCTCGCATGCTACGGACGCGAGTAAGTCGCTTCTTGCGTAAAAATATTGCGATGACTGTCGCCGTGCTTGGTCTCGCCGCGGTCGTGGCCGCCTTCTGGCTGAACCAAGGGTTTTTGTGTACTTTCGTCGGTACTCTGCTCCTTGGCGCCCTTTACTTGTTGGTGTTCCATACGAGATGGTGCTATGTGGCTCTGAGGACTTCCAAGAGGGATCTTACGTGAGTACCAGTGTTAATATTTTACAACTTTTGCCAAACCGCTATTAAGAAAAAGTAACATGTATTTAAAAACTAGTACACTTGTGAATGGAACTTGTAACTTGATGATCCTATTTGTTAAATATATTTTTGTTGTGTCTACATTGTTCAAACCAGCGTGTAATAATAAACACCAGTGTTTAGGCAACATTGTTACAAATCTTGTTTTTGTATAAAAATATTAACAGGTTTTTAATTTGTAATACAAAATTGTAGCATTAAACAAGGTCACTGAAGGACCAAATCCTTTATTATGCTTAATAGTTTGTCTGGAGGTAAATACTTATAAATAACTTAACTTAATACTTATTGATAATTGATAATTGATACCTATTGTATACCAATTATTATGTTAGAAGTTTTGTTAAATTCTCTTTTTAATACTTTGTAAGGTATACATATAATGAGAGTAAGGGTTTGCTATTAATATTTTTTTTTATGAAACTTGGCTATCCTTATATTAAATAAACCACTCTGTCCTATTAAAAATGTGTGTTGAAACGAAAACAAAAGTCGTGCAGCCTCACCTTTGACCCAAAAATTGTAACACCTTATTAGAATGCAGAGACACAATTCGTTTACCTACTTCAGTTGGCTAATTAGACTTTGTTCCTTGCTATTTAAATATAGGTATCCTTTTGTCATCAAGGCCTTACCTATTTACATTTATTACAACAAATAATACTACCTTAATACTGACTTTATCAACGCGATTGCCAAGCATTGGTGGTTATGGTAAACCGGAGTGGTGTCTGCAAGTAGGCCGTTGGGCCCTTTTTGTGTGACAGTCCTGTGCTGTTGATGATGGTAATGCTATGGACATGGATGACAAAGGTCTTGACAAACCTCTTCACTGATTTATCATTTTAGATTTAGACTATCTAATTCTAATTTGAGTTGGGGGAATAAGGTCTGGACCAACGTTTCACAATAGGGTGTATTGTGCATTAAGACTACCTTAATAGGTGGTACCAAATTTTTTTGAGACCTACATATTAAAATTAAAAAATTAAAATTTTGTTTATTCAGATGTCACAAGATCCATTCCTAAAACTAACACAACACATATAATAGCAAATCAAAAAATAAAATAAACAGAGAACATTACAGTAGGATATTAAATAGATGCTAGATTTATAAATCGTTTTTTATTTCAGGGCCCTCATAAGCTATGTCAGGATAATGTGGACAGCCCGGAAGTTCAGCAAGGCAAATGACACAATCCCGGACATATTCCACAATGTGGTCAAACGGCATCCGCAAAAAGCATGCTTTTTATTTAAGGATGAAACATGGACATTCCAGCAGGTACCTTTTATTAATTTTTCTTGCCCACTACCTTATTTATCTTGATACTCAGATAAACTCAAAAATGCAACCTCAATAAAAATTGATTCATATCAATTCCAAGAATCACTTTGAAACGTCATAAGGCTAGGTAAGGTGTCTTTGAGCTAGGCTATAAAAAGTAGCATGGAGGCTATTTACTAATATGTACCACAATCCTTTCATCACACTTGTTCGAAACAATTAGTGCCGTGATAGGAAGAAAAAAATACAACAATAAAGTTTTTTCAATCATAAGGGCAAGTCGTAGTTTTACTCGTTCAATTTCAACAATTCGTTTCGCCTACGTGTCCCTCTTTGTATGGAAAAAAAATTAGAGACAACAACAATATTATGTTACTTAAAATGTCCAAACTTGGAATAACATTGAAATCTACCATACAAACATAAATATAAATAGGTATAAATACTGTGTAATAGTTGCTAAGAGTTCTACAAATAAAACAGATTGTATAGTTATTGTTAGGTGGTATGTTGCAGCCAAGTTTTAAAATCCGCCAGCCGTTTCATACAGTCATTTCTCTAACTGCCTGATTTTTTTTTATACACCTGGAGGAGGCCTTTGCCCAGCAATGGGACAATATAGGCTAGTAAAAAAACAACTAGCTTATAGAACAAGCATGTGGCCCACCTAGGTACTATTAATTTGTAACCATCGCCTATAACAAAGCATTGCCTCGTAGGTCACGCACGTCAGGAACGTGCCCTAAGATGCACTGCCGTGTGTCCATCAACTTGAGGCATACAGGTATTCAGCCTCACATGCCAGTAATTTCACCGGCACCCACACCCTTCAAACCGAAACAGCAATGCTGCTTCACGACAGAAATAAGCATGGTGGATGGTAGTACTTCCCAGAACGAGCCCTTTACAGCGAGCTCTACTACTACTAAAATTAATGATATATTTGATTTAGGCAAGTGTTTCTTGTGTGTTTTTAGTTAAATGTTCAGTCATCATTGAGGCAGTTTGTGAAATGGGGCGTTAAATTAAAAAGCTAGGTAGTTCATTAAACGGCGGATTTTACTATTTGGCTGTGACATTTATATTGGTAGAACTACCACAATATGAAAAATAGTGGTTAACCTTAGGCTTATAGCATACATAGTGTAAGTAAACAGGCCTTTGCATCTTGTGTAGATGATTTATAGCGTCAGGGGCAACTGGTGATTACTCTAGTCCTACTTGCGGGACGCTTTAGAGCCTGAGACAGGATTTTATGCTCTCGAACGGTGAAGGAAAACATTGTCAGGGAACCCATGGTTAGTCAGCCCCAGCAGCTCTGCATGTATTGTCCATGTCTTTCCTGTGGATTAGGCCGACTAAGTTACCAGGATGGTAGAAGTGCTGGGCAATCCATACACAGTGCACAATAGTTATAAATGCGATTCGTTACATTTTTCCGTATAAATCTTGATGAAAAGGCGATGAGATCGGGGGAAAATGCAGCACACACAAGTGAAGTAGCGAGTAAAAGCTACTTGAACAAATCAAAACCCTCTATCATGTCTTGTAAAGTATGACGGACACATCAGAGAGAAAGTACCTAACTACTTGTATTAATGTCATGTTTGGTTTTATACTTATTTTATGAGCTATGTACTGAACATAGAGTTCAAATCTGTGTACCGGTGCATGATAATAATAGCCCTTCATACTTATAACGCCTTTCTAAGCTACTTCAAGAATTTGGTTGTACAAAAAAGTATTGTGTAAGATTAAATGTACATTTTTAGTCATTAGACTATCTCCTATTTATTGTAATGTGTGTGTTTTATATTTTTTTTAAAACATGATCCATTGTTAGTGCGCTTGGCTCATGTTTGTCCCTGTATAAATTAGAACCCCTCAATAATTATGAAAGAATCTTCCGACCCTAAGGTGGTGGGTTCAAATCCAGTTGTGTACCGATGAGTTTTTCTGCCAAAAAAAGGAAGTACGCTATGCCCAGTGCTATCAAACTGCCATGTCGTAGAACCTAAAAAGTTAGAAAAAATTTTTTTGGAGAAGTATTTTTTTACACACCACCGCGAAATAAAACACAGTATGAATATTTACCAACTTAGTAGGTATGTCATAAACTCGATGCCTTGATATGTTGCTACACTGCTACGCAACCTCAGGCCTACTATTTCACTATTGTGTCTATTGAAACCTACAAATTACTGTTCTAGGTAGAAGATTACAGTTTACGCGTGACAGCCGCGTTCAAAGCTGAGGGCGTGAAGAAAGACGACATAGTTGGACTTCTTCTAAACAACTGCCCTCAACAGCCTTGCTTGTGGCTTGGCGTTGGTAGATTAGGCGCTGTCATTCCATTCATCAACACAAACCAACGAGGGAGTGCGCTTGTACATTCTATTAATGTCGCTAAATGTGACTACTTAATATTCTCCGATGAGTATCAGTCAGGTGAGTTTATGTAACTGGTTTGTTATGTTTACGCTTACATAATTAATGTAGAGTGGCGATATACGACGACTGGACTACGGAGCATTACTGCGTTGACGCACTGTGTCACTTAAGGCGACTAGTAACGCCAGATTAGGCCAGATTAGCATCACAGCGAAAATAACGCGAAATACACGTATTTTCGTATATAAAAATATTTGCTTAAATGTTGTTTCGTAAAAATCGCGTACTTATTATGTCGTTTACTGATGGAAGTGTAGACCGGGCTTTAGTGGCTATAGCTCAGTATCAAGTAGTATTGGTGTCAAGTTTTCCCAGTAAATAATTATGTAATAGAGACTTCGAGAGATCCGCCCAGCTTCGCACGGTTTGTAAAATCCCGTTCAAAACCGGTGCGGGTTGCTAGTATGAAATACATGTAGCCTATGTTACTCATCCAAAAATCCAAATCTTATCCATTTTATAAAATTCGTGTAAATAAAAATACATATAGTAAGTTTAAAAAACTAGAGAAACCAAACTGCTGAAAGTCCAAACTTTTTCAAATAAAAAAGTATTTTTTTTTAAATCGGCTCATAAATGATGCATTTATGCAATAACAAATATTTTAAAAAATACAACTTAAATGAGAACCTTCTCCGTTTTAATTGAAGTCAGTTAAAAACAGAGTCTAGAATCACGTGTTGATCAAAAAAACTAACGACCGAACATACAGTGCGCAATAACCTTGGTAATGTTCAAAAAAACATCATCAAAAGTTTAGCATAAGATTGCAAAACTGATATTTATATGATACCTATACCGCAATGTTTTTTTATTAGTGCACTTATTCTATCAACAATGTATCCTAATGAAATTACAATGTAGCCACAATCAGGAAAGGCTACTTTTTAATGCGACAAAATGAAATGAAATGAAATGAAACCTTGGTAATGTTCAAAAAAACATCATCAAAAGTTTAGCATAAGATTGCAAAACTGATATTTATATGATACCTATACCGCAATGTTTTTTTATTAGTGCACTTATTCTATCAACAATGTATCCTAATGAAATTACAATGTAGCCACAATCAGGAAAGGCTACTTTTTAATGCGACAAAATGAAATGAAATGAAATGAAAAAAGTTTATTGAATGAACACAAGAGAAAAAACAAACAAGAACCTTAAATACAAACAAGGTATAGGTACAAGGTGAGATGTTTGAGACAAAAAGGAACATATGAAAATTGTCTAACTACTAGGTAAGAGTCCCGCGCACCCACCCATCCACCTATAAGAGCTACATTGTGTTGTGTTCACTCAACAGGTACAAAAGGGTTGTAAGGGGTTGATAAGTTGTATGGATGGAAGTATCGTCATTTTTGAGAGAAGCTTGAAACATTTTAAGGCTTTTGATTCGATGTTAATAAATATGAAAGAAAGAAGAAAGAACATTTATGTATTTGACATAACATAGGTACACAGAACGGAACATATGAATATGACATTCAAAGTTTGTACGGGGCAATTATGAGTACAATGCGAATACTGATTTTTTGCTGCAAATTAATAATACTATCCAAAGACACTGTTTCACGCTGACGAAGTCGTGGCGCGGGCATCGGGCACAGCAGCTAGTAGGGAAAAAATGAGAAAATAAAAGCACTTAATCCTAGCCATATCGAGAAGGAAATGAGAAAACGATTATGAGTAGCCCCCCACCCCCAGGCACCTTAGTCAAACCCTTTTTAGTATTTATTCATATTTTTTTATACATCTATCTAATGAAACAAGCAAATATATAGATAAGCCTACCTGGTATGTTTTATAGGGAAACCTTCGCGATAATGAGGTCGATAGGACTAACTATGTTTTGGCCTTTTAAAGCTTAAATTAATTCAAAACGCAAATTCGAAGTCCAATTTTATTAATCAAGGTCTACAGGCGGATAAACAAAGTAATGGCATTGGTTTACCAAATGTATAAAAACACAACATAAACTGCTTCTGTAGAAAAATTCTTTTGCTCAAACTTGCTCGGAAGTTTAAGCATTATTTTGTCAATTTTCTTCGAAATTGGTGTACTGGCCTGAAACTCCATACTGTAGTGTTTAGCGGCCAGATAGATTACATAGTAAACTCATGCCTGTCGTGTAATCTTAAATGGAACAATTTTAATTACATGGCAACCATAGGACGTGTAAGTTTACATTGTAATAAACAGCAGCGAGTTACGCTATATCGCTTTGTTTGCAATTATGTAAACTTGTTGAATACCGGTTTCTGTAAATTAGGACTGTGTTGGCGTTGAAATTATTGACCGCGTGTAATGTGCATTTTGCTGTTACTAATAAAGAATTACTATTACTAGTACTATTACTACTAGCATGTTAGGCTAAAGGCCCCCATTTTCGCCCGTCACTACGATCTTCTGCTTTAAGTTGCCATTCCCGCTCATAAGCATCCAGGTCGTCTCTCCATCTCATGTGAGGCCTGCCGTGACGCCGCCGCCTCACTGTATCAGGGTACCACTCGGCGGTAGTGGTTAGATTATTTTAACTTACCTGGTAGAAAGCGGTTATCGTAGCCTATGGACGCCTGCAATACCAGAGGTATACGAGTAGTAGTACCTTGCAGACCTTTTAGATTTGTTCAATATCTCATAATAATCCAAGTACTTGCGGTAGAAGATTGTTACGCGGCACTAATTGTTACAGACAGAGGACCGACCCAAATCGTATTATCTTCAAAGTGGTTCTATTTTTAAGCAGATAAAGTTTCGACCAACTTGAAGAGAGAGATACTCAGAAATATACTGCTTGTACTACTTATCTTCTTCCTGGGATATTAAGGGCAGGAAAAAGAAGATACGTTGTTGATTGCTTTCATGAAACAAAATTATGGGGCTTTTTTATTTGCTTGTTTGACTTGTTTGATTCACTTGATATCTATTTTTAGCGTGCGTCATTTCTTGCGGACTTTTTTACTGGCGTCACTAGAATGTATAGAATACGACTTCGCTACAAGCATTGATTTCTAAGGAACTCAAGGTTTTTGAGAATTTCCACTGAGTGTTTTAAGATGGAACCATCTTGTAAAATTTAATTTTTTTAGCATAAAAAAAAACTCAGAACTGAACGTTATTGAGCTTTAGCCCTGAAAAGAGTTTACTTCCAGCTAAGTTTATTCATAGACTAACAGCGATGCCCAGCGTTGCACGGGCATTCCAGAATGTTAAAGAACATTTTAGAACGTTTCTATTCTAGATCATTTAAAAAAATCTAGAATTTATAGAAAAGTCCTTACGTGATAGAAAATGATAGACGTAGAAAATTCCCTACGTGTTATAAAAGAATGGACGTATTATTTTTGCAACATTTTGCATTGTCGCTGTTCCTATTAGTCGTAGCGTGATGTTATATAGCCTACAGCTTTCCTCAATAAATGAACTATCCAACACAAAAATAATTATAGCCTTCCTCGATAAATGAACTATTCAACACAAAAATATTTATTAAATTCGGACCAGCAGTTTCCGAGATTAGCGCGTTCTTCCAAACAAACTCTTCAGCTTTATAATATTGGTATAGACTAAAGATTATAGAGAGGTGACCATGTGAGAATGAAAGTGGTGACTTTCACTTGTGGTCTTTATCTTATCGGTCAGCGAGACCGCTTATAGACCGCTGGCGGCGCTTTGTAGGACAATGACTTTTGTCTTTGTTCTGGTGCATAATTTATTGAAGCTCTTACAATTTTATTGGGTCGTTGCTATTGAAGATAATGAATTAACTAGTCTTGAGTAAAATTATGTCCTGTCAAAATAATAGTAGTGTTACTCACTTTAAGATTAGGTAATGGAAATATTTGTCTTTAGTTAGGGGCTTCTAAACGAGCCATGATTTACTGAAATGTTTTAATTGTGACAGGCAACTATTGGTGTCCCTCTCTTACTCACATGTTAGACAGGGACACCAATAGTTGCCGGCCACATATTGCAGTGTAAATATGGCCCGTCTACGAACCGCTTTAGGTGTGATCAATTAATTAGGACAATCATATTTTGTCTCCTCTAAAACTCCTTAAATAGTTTGCCATGGTGGGGTTTGTAACGACAGGGCTGTTATTCACTATTGCCAAACCACGCGTGTTACGTGAACACGTTAAGACATCGGTGTGGAATCGCTTAAAATCGTATTCCCTATGCCAAAGTTGTCATTCCATAGCGCGGCACGGTACGATTTGGGCACGGTTAGATCTGTCAAATGAACGCGCTCGATTCTTGCGCGATACGCCACAGATTAGCGTGTTCCTGATAAAGTTAGTATGGCTCGTTTCTCTTGAGCATGTTTTGAGGTTATGTTTGAAAGTTGTATAGCATTGTATCAACAAAGTATCATACAATTATCTACATGGTATAAAATAAAGAAAAACAATGAAAGTAGTGTGGCTTAGCTTTTATAATATTGAAACCATTTTTTTTTACAGGATTGTATGGAGATTTCAAACAAATACTTAGCAGAATTAAATTATACACTTGTTTGATTACATCCTTTCTTGTTCGGTGGTAGGAAATTTCACATAGATTGGAAGCAGCTCATTGAGGGCATTTACAACTTCCTCTTCACAGCGACTTTACCTGAAATCAATAAATAAAATAAAAATAAGCCTTTATTTCTCCGACCAAAACAGTTTTGCTTAACCTAACTTATACTAATCCTACTTACTAAATATACTAACTAAGCAAAAGTTTCTATTATGTATGACACCGACGTGGCGGTACTACATAGGTCGGTCAGGTTGTCCTTCGACAAAGGCCTCCTCCAGGGTTTGCCACTTGGCTCGGTCCAGACATGCTCTGCGCCACTCCTTAGGGAGCTCATCCTCCCAACGCTTCAACTGCCGCCCTCTGTTGCGTTTTCCATCTCTAGGGTACCAGATTGTACAATCATACGTCTATTTACTCCTTCGGGACCTCATTATTGGACGTATCAGGTCCTGAAATCAATATCAACCTTTAAATATTGTAGACAATCTACTCAACACTATCTAGCCCCATACTAAGCAGAGCTTGTACTATGGGAACTAGATAGCTGATATTAATACTTAGTATATTTTTTTGTAAATACATACTTAGAATATAACACCCAGACAGAGAACAAACATATTATGTGTTCACCACACAAATTATATTTGTTCTCGGTAGGTATCGAACCCACGACCTACGGCGCAGAAGGCAGAGCTACTACCAACTGAGCCAGTCAAGTATTAGGTAGGTACATTCATCCACTTCACCTCAGCAGCCTGAAATGGTCCACTCCACTGCTGAAGGCAGGCATCTAGGTACCTACTACCACTGCTACTAGTACCGAAGTATTCTTATTTTATCGATGCACTTACTTGGTGTTATGCTGGTAAACCTTTGAGGAGTCATTGTATCCTGCTTGCAAAGATCTCAAGGAGGAAAGAATATACATAATTCTTTGGTAGCCTTGTAGGACCGCAGTATAATATCCATTTTATCTTCGCAGAATAACATCCACTTTATTTTCAAAGTGTAGATCGTGGTTTATTTGGATGAAGGACATACATTGGTAAATAATTTCACGCAATCAAAACATACGTTCCGAAACTAGTCAAAATTTAGAACCAAACATATTGATAACCATTCCATGGTTATCAATATGTTTGGTTCTAAATTTTCAAATCGCTTTAAAATATTGTAAGCTCAACAATAGATGGATTAGCATGCTTATAATTCAAAATATTTATTATTTGAGTTGAAAATATGGAAACAAAAACTTATCCTGCTTTATATAAAAACCGATAATTTTCCGAGTGGATCAGACGCAAGAGTTTGAACGCATCATGTGAAATAAAACGTGGGGCATAGACAACTAGTCTTGCGGCTTAGAGAATACCATTTTTCGATTCCACACCAAGGCACGGTAAGAATCGCGTTGGTGTTTAAATCACGTTGTGACGTCACACGTTTTGGGCACGGAATCTCCAATGTCATAGTGAATGATGTCCCGGTACGGATAGAGTGCATTTTGAGAATTTATGATAGAGGATTAGTTGTCTCGAGCCTTATTTTACCAAATAAAAATATTTAATTATTTATACATTTTCAAATTCAAATAATTTATTGCACTTATTGTTGTTAGATACAGTAGACTAGTTTCAAACATAAACCCTGTTAGGGCACCCTAACTAATTTTTCCCACTTTGATGGCGCTAATTATCACATACCAATATAATGGAGCCACCAGATGGACCGACGACATTATTAAATTCGACGTTTTTCCAGCCTATTTCCAGCTGTGGACTTCTTCAGGCTGACGATGATGTTAGATAGAACTTTTTTATTTGGCACAAAAAACACCGCTTATAAGAAATCATAAGAGAAAAAGAAAACAGAAAGAAATAAGTACCACATAATCCTAGTTCTAATGCTAAAAAGGGTGCCGACTGTATCCAATTAGGTAATGAATGATGATGATATAATGGAGACAATTATTTTACAGCTGTTCAAGAAGTGCGAAATCAACTGGACCCCGAAATAAAACTGTACAAATTCACGCATCGCGCGCTCGAGCCAACAAACTCCAGGGCACCTGGCGTCGACGGCATACAAGATGCGGTTAACCTCATAGAAACTACTCCTCCGGCGGAATGGACGAGAGCTGATGCCGACGGCTTTCAAGGGAAACTCCTGTACATATACACTTCTGGGACAACTGGATTACCAAAAGCAGCAGTTATTTCTAATGCCAGGTGAGCACGGCCTTTAGTGCTTTTGCGTTATCGAGTTTCGTAACCAGCTACGTAGAAGGATTTTTTTCTTAGTTCGTAACCGGGTTATGAACTAAGAAAAAAGTTTTGTCATACAGTTCTTATTTCGTAACAGGTCGTTCAGACAACATTAAAAGAAATTAAGGTTAGTATTCCTTATTGTAATACAAAGAGGAAACAAAGGATAAGTTTTTTTTATACAACTAGCTAATGGAACAATCGTGTGGCCCATCTGATGGGAATTGGTAATTATCGCCTAAAGCAACGCATTGCCTCGTAGGTCACGCACGTCAGGAACGTGCCCTACGATGCATTGCCCTGCGTCCATCAGCTTGAGGCATACAGATGTTCAGTCTCACGTAATTTAACCGTCACCCACACCGTTCAAACCGAAACACAGCGATGCTGCTTACGGCAAAAAATCATAGTGGTAGTACTTCCCCGGACGAGTCATTCACAAGGAGCTCAAATTCTACAATCGTTAGTTTTTAGTGAATTATAACTAACAAGTTTTATATTATCTTGTATCGAAGTAGGCTTCAAATGTAACTTGAAAGTCTTGTGGTTAATTTTATGAATTCTAAAAAAATATCAACTCGACGATTTTCTATTCTGCAAAACGGTGATAAAGTTTCGAACTGACATTCTGTTTTTAACTGCGCGGCAATGCAATACCCCCCACAGTAAAGTTACCTTTGTATGTACACATTTAGAACTACGAGTACGTTCATTGTTTTGATCACGTTTTGATGCTGTACTGACACGGCTATAGTCTATAGAAACTGCGGGCCTAACCTCGGTACGTTGTAAATATATACAATTGGTTTATATACCACTGACAAGGTCAATCGGCTTAGATAATGGCGTCCGTAAACGTGCAACAAATTGTGGTTAATTTACGCAAATCGTTCGTAAACGGTTTAGCTATTCAATTGCAACAATATTGTCACAAAAGCCTATTTAAAACGTCCAAAGAGCTAAAGATTGCTGCAAACATGTCGCGAGGTACTACGAAGTAAATAGGTTAGTTTTATTTTATCTATAATCAAAGTCCTAGAAGCATGAAACTTGGAGGGTATGATCCTTTTATAGCATAAGGGTGCACTAAGAAAGGAACTTGGAAAATAATTTCCCTAAGCGGAGAATAAGAGGAAAAACTTAAAAGAAAAATCAGCACGCAGCCTAAGCTCACCAACTCTCTTAGAAGCATAAAAATTGGTGGGAAGGTAGCTTAGTACCAGGAGACGGACATATGACTTTTTATTCCGAAAAAGATACGAAAGCGGGGCGTAACGGGAACGGGGCGAGCGAAGCCATGGGCGGCCGCTAATTTGATTTATATGAATGAAAACCTCTGATCAGAACTTTAGTAGTTGTGGAGCTCTTTGTGCTCGACCGGGGAAGTACTATCATCATTGTCTATTTCTGCCGTGAAGCAGAGCATTCTGTGCCGAAGGCAGAAATAATATATACATTATTTTTTGTTTCAGATACGTATTTATGGCAACAGGGCTGTATTACCTAGGGCTGAAGAGCGATGACGTCATCTACTGCCCCCTCCCTCTCTACCACACCGCGGGGGGAGTGATCAGCGTCGGGCAAGCGCTAGTGTTGGGGTGCACGGTCATATTGAAACCGAAGTTTTCGGCCTCTCAGTACTTTTATGACTGCGTTCGGTATAAAGCTACGGTGAGTGGCTACTTACTTGGCTGTTAAAAAAAAACTTATGGAAGAACATTGACTGGCCTCTCAGCTCAGTTGTTAGTAACTCTGCCTTCTGCGCCGTAGGTCGTGGGGTCGATCCCCGCCGGGATCAAATATTTGTGTGGTGAACGCAGATGTTTGTTCTCTGTCTGGGTGTTATATTGTATTCTTGGTATTGTATTTGTAGTAGCACCAAAAATGTATATAAATATTGTAATTATCTGCTATCTGGTTCCCATAGCAAGCTCTACTTAATTTGGGGCTAGACATAACCTAATTATTATAAATAGCACTAAGGTTTGTAGGAATAATTAATGAAATAGTCATAAGTCGATAGATACGTTAAAGCATACATATTTTCGCATAGGTTTATATGGATATAAGCCAGTCACTGGACTGTGAAATTACTTAATTAACAGTTTCGAATACAATAGCCACCGGATATGAGTAGTCATTGACTCTAGACTTAATTACAGGCCAAAATAGATAAACCAACTCACTGCTATGAAATATTAGTTGGTTCTACGTTTCCTTTTTCACTATTTTTTCATTGTACACCCATGAAAACAAATTGAACAAAACTACAAACTCAAAAAAATGCAGACACAATTCCTGAATCTGAGTCGAGCATAGATTTTGTGACAGTTCTCCATTGAAAAGTGCCGTAAATGGTTGAGGCTCGACTCAGGCTCAAGCATTGTTTCTGAATACGGCTCTAAAACGTCGAAAAAACTCGTAGAGAAAAACTCAGCACTCCGGTATTACATGTATTGAATACTGAAAAAGTCGGCAAAGTACGAAATTCGGCATTCCTCTCCTAAATCAATATTAATAACTCTTCGTCTTCTTCATTACTAAAGGCCCGTGGCAACACTTTAAGTCGTGGTGTTCCAAGCTGCCTGCCTTTCTTTTGCTTTTTTACTCTGCCTAAAAAAACTGGACAAAAAACACAAGATAATTTATTTAAATTAAAAGTTATGTTACTTCCCAAAATAATAGTAAACTTAAATTTTTGTACCCTTTTTTACCATGTTTCGTTACACACCTGTTGTTTTGTCAAAATATTTAAATATTATGCTAATCCGTTGTCTTTACCTTGAATCGAAAAATCCTACTTTGGATTCACACTTTTTAGAGTTTTGGTCTTGTTTTTGTAGTAATAGAGCTCGTCGTGAAAGGCTCGTCCGAAGTACTACCACCATGTTTTTTTCAGCCGTGAAGCAGCATTGCTGTGTTTCGGTTTTAAGGGTTTGGGAGCCGGTGAAATTACTGGCACGTTAATCTAAACATCTGTATGCGTCAAGTTGATACACGCGGGGCAGTGCATCGCAGGGCACGATCCTGACGCGCGTGACCTACGAGGCAATGCTTTGTTATAAGCGATGGTTACCACTTACTATGGGCAATATGCTTGATAAATCAGCTATAGTAGTGTAAAAAAAAATTATAGTTTTTAAAAAACTAAAAAATCACGCTTTTATAACTAATTTAACTAAAAAGTTAAAAATTTTTTTGCTTCAGAATTTTAACTTCAGATATAATAAACTATTAATAAAATGTATTTATTGTCATCACATAGGTTGGTTACAACATTATGGTGGTAATAACAGTTTAGTATCATAATGTGTTCCCATAAGGGTAAACAATATTATGGGAGGCAGACTGAGGTTTCGAATTATAAATAAATAAGTAGATTAATTGATTGATTGGCTCTCGTATTGATTATACTAAAGTGTTTGTATTGCAATTAATAATAATGTTTTTTTTTTATAATTCCAGGCTGCTCACTACATTGGTGAGATGTGTCGGTATATACTTGCCACGCCGCTATCCGACAACGACAAGTTGCACAAAGTTAGAGTCATATATGGCAACGGACTCCGGCCTCAGGTTTGTAAACAAAAGAGATGTTTCATAATGCACCAGGCCTATGTACACGTCGATCAAAAATGCGGTAAATAATGGAGATTATCACTAAAATACTAAATTCACAAAGTAAACAAGTACATACGCACATTGTACAAAAATGGTCAATAGCGGTAGGCTCTTTGCACCTACCCGATGAACCGACGACTTTAAGATCGCGAAAAGTCGGAGGATGGAGTGGGCTCAGAATCGTTCTTCCTGGACAAGAGAAAAAAAATGCACAGGAGAGGCCTATGTCCATTTTACAGACTTAAAAAACTTGGTTATACCATCCACAACCATCGAGAACAAATATTTGTGTGGTGAACGTAGATGTTTGTTTTCTGTCTGGGTGTTATATTGTAATCTATGTATGTATGTATTTACAAAAAAAGAGATCGTCCGGGATTTCATTATTAGTATATTTCAGATTTGGCGCGATTTCGTAAAACGATTCAACATCAAAGAGGTCTGCGAGTTTTATGGCGCCACTGAAGGCAACGCTAATATCGGTAAGATACCTAAACCCTTATAACGATCTCTATAACGATCTCTACCTCACTTTTACCCACCATCTCCTCTTATTTTCTCCTCCTCTAATTATCTCTTAAGCGTCAAGATCGTCCCTTTCTTTAGACGCTTTCTTTAATTTCTTTACAACTTCAACGCTTTTTTTTATTGCTAGAGTATTTCATTTATAGCTTATTGCTTTGTGATAGTTTTTCATATGAATCCTTCTTTCTTTTGTAATTGTAGCGAATACTGACGGAACACCGGGTGCGATTGGCTTCGTCTCTCGAATCTTCCCGAACGTGTATCCTATAGCTATCATCAAGGTGAATCAGGAAACTGGGGAACCTGTTCGGGACTCTCAAGGACTATGCCAGGTCAGTCAACCAGTACTTGTAGCCATGTTACATTCTACTACGTTTCATCGTTGACTGGCCTCTCAGCTCAGTTGGTAGTAGCTCTGCCTTCTGTGCCGTAGGTCGTGGGTTCGATCTCTACTGAAAACAAATGTTTGTGTGATGTACACAAATAATTTTAAAAAAAAAGTGAAATGCTTATATTTTTTATAGGTAGCTGCTGCGGATGAGCCAGGCGTGTTTATCGGCAAAATCCAACCCAACAACGCATCGAGACAGTTTCTCGGCTACGTCGACAAAGCAGCCTCCGAGAAGAAGGTCGTCAGAGATGTATTTGCCAAGGGCGATGCTGCTTTCATATCGGGTAAGTTACACAGAAAAACATTTTTGTTAAGTATCAAAATTATTTGCCGTGGGACCCACTCAATGCTGGCCAAAGGCCCCGCCACCATGGTCATCAACGAGAACCTCTTTCCTCGACGAGGAACTGGATGAAGAGCTGGATAACCTAGACTTGAAGGAATAGCGAATGCAGCCCGCAAAGATACAAGTTATATCTTTGGAGTGAATGACAAACAGTGCAGTGATTTTATCTCCAGTAGGACAATAAATAAATGGGTAGAATATTGGAAACGCCAGAAATTATAATAAGTTAAATAAATTGTTTATTTCTCTAAAACAAAGTAGCTAAACCGAAACCAATGCTAGCTAGAATAAAAGAGGATTAAGGACTGTTTTGCGAGAGACTAGGTTTAAAAAAATTATACAGGTATTACACTAGGTTAACATCGCAGGTAGGTTGGCATCACAACACGGGATCATAACTTTAAAACTATCTCTTCTTCCAGGTGATATCCTGGTGGCGGATGAGTTGGGCTACCTGTACTTCCGCGACCGCACGGGCGATACGTTCCGGTGGCGCGGAGAGAACGTCTCCACCACGGAGGTTGAGGCCGCCATCTCCAGAGTCGCGGACCATAGAGACGCCGTTGTCTATGGCGTGTTGGTAAGTACTGTTATGAGGAGAGAAGAATGTCGTGTGTATCCATGCCTAACACTTCTTCTTTTATAAAGGCTATAAAGGTAGAGGTAGCTTAGACAAAATGGATGGATTGTGTGAAAGATGATATTTCCAAGAAATGACTGAGCGTCCTCTTTCAGTTGGTTACACTTAATTATTACTGTTATCCACGGGGGTAGTATTTTTTTACTGATACCTCAGCGTTTGGCTGCCATCACACCAGATGGAAAGTGAGGATGCCACTTTAGGTGGAACACGCTTAGCTACAATCAACCTGTTCACTCTGGCCTTGAACATTTCGAAATTATAACGATCCAGATATGCAAAAAGTTTGTTCAGAGAATCGTATTTTCTCCCCGGGCTCTAATGACTTCCCCATGTGGGCACTACTGTTTCTACTTCATACTCATATTATTTATTGCAATTACTGTCACATGGTGAGGTCTTAAAGTTAAAAATGGTGAATACATAATAGGCCCTGAAGTTTAAGAATAGCAATATTTGGAGTGGAAGCGGGTCGAAGTTTTAGACTTTTTGATTGGGATGTATTTACGGTATTTTAAAATTATTTGTTTCGCCCTCTAGGTGCCAAACACAGAAGGACGTGCGGGCATGTGCGGTATAGTGGACGAGCATGACACGCTAGACCTATCCCGGCTAGTCGCAGACCTGGCGAGGGAACTGCCGGCGTACGCCAGACCTGTGTTCCTGCGAGTCATGCCTTGCATGGATATGACGGGTGAGTTTGATTTGCATTTGCCGCATCTTTCTGTCTCACTCTAGCTCCTTACTTTCCACATGCGGAAGTGAAACGCAAATACAAAAATTGAGAATCTAATAGAACCGTAAATGCATACAACATGAGACAGGTTTGAATTTCAATTCACAGTATAACGTGTAATTCTTAATAATTATGGTTTGAAATTTTACTAGAACATGAGTCTCTATCTAAGGTAATAGGAGCATATTGCAATATTGAGCCAATCAATGTAGTTTTTTTTATATATATTTATTTCGTCTTGTCTCAATTTACCTGCAACATGCGGTAAACATAAGACACCTTATAAAAGTCATGGTTTCCCATGTAGAATTTCAATGTTTGTTAATTGAGATGTTAAAAAATAACAAAATGTTGAATTTGCGCAAATTAAAACAATAATAAATCAGTTATAACTAGAGGTATTAAATAAAACAAAATATTATCTCCAAATCTTACCCGAGCTTTTACTAGTTCTTCAAAAATCAAATAAAAATTATATAAAATCAAAAACAAAAAACAAACTTCTTCATAAATCGTCAAAAAATAAATTAATGTCTATTTCTCAAAAAAAAACTACTTACCTGGTAAAAAATCCTTCACGACAGCAAGTATGGAACCTCACACAACAAATTTGAAACTGAACTGTCAGTGTTGCCAAAATAATAATGATACTACATGTAATAATATATGCCATGGAAGTTTAGTCTCAGTTTACCTTCGAGTCTCATGTTGTACGCATTTACGGAACTTTTGATTTTGGAGGTGGAGTGTTCCGCTGCATTTTCCTAAACAAACTTAATTTGACAGCCCTAAAATACACATCCTTCTTTGTTTTATCTATTTTAGAAAGCGTCAGCAACATTTTATTGCTTTCATTATTAGGTTAGGTTAGGATAATGAAAAAAAAAAACAGAATTTACACAATTAATTGTAACTTTCTCATTCTTACATTAAATTATCATATTATTATTATCTCTTATATTATCTCTTATTTCTTTTTTTATCTCTTTTCGCAGGTACATTTAAAATGAAGAAGACTGATCTGCAAAAGGAAGGTTTCAACCCGAATCTGGTAAAGAATGACAAACTTTACTATTTCGATTTAAAACTCGGCAAATACCTACCACTGGGGGTGAAAGAGTATGATGAGATCATCAGCGGAAAAATTAGACTGTGATTATTTTGAATTTCAATTCTATAGCTCAAACTTCGAATAGACTCCAACCGAATAGACTTTAAAGACTTTAAACTAGTTCTTCTGTCGTAGACAACTAGACTTTTCGTATTGAAGTAACTTGGCCTATTCAGACCATTTTTTGTAAAACATAATAATGTTTTTTTATTATTGTCTTTTTAGCGTCATACTTGACGTACATTTTAGAGTTCTGTACCCCGAGTGCCAGTTTTGTTACCACATGTCTACCAAATGTTGTTTTCGTGTGAGCACGTGTCTCTCTCTTTTGTATGGAAAATTGATGAGACAACAACTCGTTTCGATCGTTTCTACGTAACGTATTTTTGCTGTATCATCTTTTTTCCATGCAATAGAGAGAGAGACAAATAGGCGAAACGAAAACAACATTTCGTGACGAAATGTTGTAAATGAAGTGGGACTTGCCCTTCCGAATCCACCATTCCATGATCGAAACGGCATTTTTTTTAAAAAAAAGCTTTTTTTTTTAGTATGTAAAAATAACAACTAGTTTATAAGCTATCAGCTACATATATTAGGTTTACTAGGTTATGTGTCAAACTTAATTTCCGTTTAATAATAAGTTACTCTAAATGTTTGGTTGATTAAAACGTACATGAAAAGCAGAGCTTGAATTTCATTGGATCTTAAATAAAATATATTTTTATATCTATTTTTTTATTGTTTTTATAGTATTTACTACGCTTAAGGAAATCACAACGCGACACGGGCGCGATGCTGATGTAATTTTATTATTCCATAATAAGCATTTAATAACATAGTTATATTTTGTTGTTAATCCTTATATAATTTATAATTGTTTATAGCTTATTGTTGCATAATTAACTATCAGATTGTAATCTCTCTTTTGATTTATTAAAGTAATCAAGTACTGCTAATTACGTTTTGTTATTCCATGTAGTAAAATGCTAAGGAAAATTATATGCAAATTAAATGCATACAATTTATTAATTATGCCTTAAATATACGTATAATTTACAGCAAATATAATGCTTGTATGTCCTCTGACTGCTCTTGCCTGCCTGTAGGCCTACCACGAGCTCTTTCTGGTTTAGAGTCTGTGTGAGTGTTGACTAAATAAATCCTACGTTGAAACGTCACACACACAGTATAACACACTGGTGAGCACTCACACAGACTCAAAACCAGAGCCAGACAGAGCTTGTGGTAGGACTGACCTTGTATTTTTACCTTGTGAAATGTATGTACATAAGTAAACAGACCATTGCATCTATTGTAGATGATTTATATAATGATTTATACAGCATCAGAGGAAACTGGTGATTACTAAAGCCTTACTTGCGGGACGCTATAGTGCCTGGGACAGGATTTTAGATGGAATAGGCTTGTTTAGCACCTATACTATTCTATACCAGGCTTAGTTGGCCTGATACACAGGACTGACATAACATAGGTACATACGGTTGTAGGCAATAAATATTGCACATCGGCTTTTCGGCTTTGTAGAGCGCTATCTCTTTCTGACGTACACTACGCCCTATGCCGCCGCCGAAATTAGCCGATGTGCCATATTTGTTGCTTCCTGCTATAAATTGTTTTGTAGGAAAATTAGTTTGTATCAGTGTTATTTTTTCTAAACCTTTCTGTTCTCCGAAACTTGGCAATTTGTGATTTTTAATAAATCAATTCAGTGATTTGACATCTTTATAAATTTTTGATAACATGACGGGTGGTGGTAACCAGGCCGGCCGAGAATATACAACATCGACACTTTTGACAGGAGATGGTAGAAAGAGGCTTGAGAGAGAGATAAGTGTAAGTCTTTGGGGAGACCTTGGCCCAACTTCTTCTTCCTGCTCTTATCCCACTTCATGTGGGGTCGGCACAACATGTCTTCCTTCATTCCCTTATGTCAGCCGTCATCTCTGCATTCACTCTTCTCTTATCCAAACAACAAAATAGATTTAATAAATAGCACTTTTTTAATTAATGCGATGAACAAACGGGTATTTATCGTGTATTGACTGGCCTCTAGCTCAGTTGGTAGTAGCTCTGCCTTCTGCGCCGTAGGTCGTGGGTTCGATCCCCACCGAGAACAAATATTTGTGTGGTGAACATAAATGTTTGTTCTCTGTCTGGGTGTTATATTGTATTCTAAGTATGTATTTACAAAAAAAAAATGTATTCAAGTATTATATCAGCTATCTGGTTCCCATATTACAAGCTATGCTTAGTTTGGGGCTGGGTAGTGTTGTGAGAATTGTCCACAATATATTTTTTTTTTATATATTTTTATTATTAATAATAAAGGTAATCGCGATAAATACCCGTTTGTTCCATATAAATTTAATGTGATGTTGAAATGTGCTATAGTGGTTTTTCTACGTCTGAATAGTTAGAACTATTTTATCAAATAACCTTTGTATCTTCCTTTTGATATCAGTAGCACTATTGACTTAGCATTTTGTTTATATATTATCCTTGTTTGTAATCTTAAACAAATTGAACATTGGAACAAGGATATGGATATTTACTTTGAAAATAACAAACTATTGTGGTCTAGTTAACTGTTTTATATGTAAAAAAATGTACACAAGACATTTTCCCCCTTGGTATATATACATTTATTGTAATTATACTATTGATAGTTATTGAAGTGTGTATATCGTATAAATAAATAAAATAATCAAAGTTTCTCCCCCAAAAGCGTGATCAAATCATCTAACCCTCAGCTTCGGAAGACGTGATCAAATAAAAATTAACTAATCGCTTGTTTACAGGAAACAAGGAGTATTATGAGTACTTCTTTCTAAGTATAGAATCGATATCGTGATTACGTCAGCAGTTAACTTTTTTACAGAAATAGCAACCCACAAGTTGTCTATGCTTGAAAACAAAACACACAATGTGGGGGATAGGGTGTAGGTTATAAAAGTGATTTTAAAAAGATCTATATAAAGATATTTTTTTTTCTATTATATAAATAAGATTTATATAAATAATTTACATAAAGATTTAGAATCTCCAATTCAAATGTACCTTTATGGAACTGAGATAGTCGAATTTTATTGTATGCTGTGGTTATTTATTATTTACTTTTCCATTCCAAAAGTAAATAAAACCCAGCTTATTTTGTTAATTTAAACACCTTTCAGCACTCGGTAAAAAAAACAGTCGACATGAAAAAAATACAAAATACTGTTCAGAACCCGAAGTCGGAGTTTTGCTACCACATTTCGTTACCAAATGTTGTTTTCGTTTCGCCTTTTTGTCTCTCTCTATTGCATGGAGAAAATATGAGACAGCAAAAATACGTTACGTAGTTAGAGTTGTTGTCTCATCTTTTCTCCATACAATAGACAGAGACTAATAGGCGAAACGAAAACAACATTTGGTAACGAAATGTTGTAAATGCACTGGGACTTCGGGTACAGTACCCGAAGTCAGAGTTTTGCTACCACATTTCGTTACCAAATGTTGTTTTCGTTTCGCCTTTTTGTCTCTCTCTATTGCATGGAGAAAATATGAGACAGCAAAAATACGTTACGTAGTTAGAGTTGTTGTCTCATCTTTTCTCCATACAATAGACAGAGACAAATAGGCGAAACGAAAACAACATTTGGTAACGAAATGTTGTAAATGCACTGGGACTTCGGGTACAGTACCCGAAGTCAGAGTTTTGCTACCACATTTCTTTACCAAATGTTGTTTTCGTTTCGCCTATTTGTCTCTCTCTATTGTATGGAGAAAATATGGGACGGCAAAAATACGTTACGTAGTTAGAGTTGTTGTCTCATCTTTTCTCCATACAATAGATAGAGACAAATAGGCAAAACGAAAACAACATTTGGTAACGAAATGTTGTAGATGCACTGGGACTTCGGGCTCAGAACCCGAAGTCGGAGTTTTGCTACCACATTTCGTTACCAAATGTTGTTTTCGTTTCGCCTTTTTGTCTCTCTCGATTGCGTGGAGAAAATATGAGACGGCAAAAATACGTTACGTAGTTAGAGTTGTTGTCTCATCTTTTCTCCATACAATAGACAGAGACAAATAGGCAAAACGAAAACAATATTTGGTAACGAAATGTTGTAAATGCACTGGGACTTCGGGTACAGTACCCGAAGTCAGAGTTTTGCTACCACATTTCGTTACCAAATGTTGTTTTCGTTTCGCCTATTTGTCTCTCTCTATTGTATGGAGAAAATATGAGACGGCAAAAATACGTTACGTAGTTAGAGTTGTTGTCTGTAGATGCATTGGGACTTCGGGCTCAGTACCCCAAGTCCCACTGCAATTACAACATTTCGTTACCAAATGTTGTTTTCGTTTTGCCTATTTGTCTCTGTCTATTGTATGGAGAAAAGATGAGACAACAACTCTAACTACGTAACGTATTTTTGCCGTCTCATATTTTCTCCTTACAATAGATAGAGACAAATAGGCGAAACGAAAACAACATTTGGTAACGAAATGTGGTTGCCAAACTCCGACTTCGGGTTCAGGATGCTAATAAAAGCGTAAAACGTTAAGCGCCACGTGTGCAGTCAACGAGCATTTAATGAGTTTTCAGAGCTTTGAAATGGGTTTATATTTTTTATAAAAACTTAACTATGTTTCAAATATGTTTTGCAATCTCTTTCCAAGGAACACACACCAGTGATCGGACTTATTATAAGTGATGATTTTTTTATGTACAACGTTTTAATAGTAGGCATTCAAGAAAACTTAAATATCGACAGTAGCGCTTAGCGTGTCAAAGTAATAAGGGTTTTTTAAGTAATTCTAATGTTTCTATCATTATTTTCAAGTATGTAGACATTTTCTTTCAAATCTCTTAGCATCAAAGGTTCGCTGGAAGAAAAATATTTTTAATGTTAAGTTTGCCTATGTTCATTCATACTCTTTGTTATTACTTATTAGTAAATGTTTTTCTGTACAATAAAGAATTTAAGAATGTAATTAAAACTATTTTCCTTGATGGTGTAGGAATTGAGTAGATTATGAAATAAGGTTTATTTATGCCGTTTTGAACATTTTATAAATACATTGTATTTCAGTGGTGTAATCAGAGGTAACCATAAAGGCCCTGGGAAAAAATAAACTAGGGCCCCAACGAAACTATTTTAAATCTTTGGTCCGTATGCGTCGTGTTCCGAATTCTACGTTACTCCAAATGCATACAATTTTATTTTATTTTTTATTTTATTTATTTTAGGAAAACTTACAGCTATGTACAATATTAGTTATGATTAATTTATCACGTATGCAAAGCACACAGCACAGCAATTTTCCCAGAATGCTCCAGAAAAATGTTCGAGACTTGTTGGGGATACCCATGTATTTTTTAAAAAAAGTTGCTACTTAAAGTCGCTTTACTGGAATCTGGTTTATTTATATTCTGAATGTGGGAGAAATTTTCACTAGTTCAATTTATTGTTTGTAAGTCAGAGTCCGAGGGGCCCCAGGGCTCTGGCCCGTTTAGCCCTCCGGTAGCTACGCCACTGAGTGTATTTCAACGCTCAGCTTTAATGTTCACTTAATGTTTAGTTTATAAAATATACTCATAGAGTACTTAACTAACGCATACCTAGTGTAAGGGTGTCGGAAATTTTCTAAGTACCAACTAAAATTTTTTTTAGTAAGTAATCTCTCTTCCAAGCCAAAAATGTATAATTTGCATCTATTTTTGTATCATTATTTTTATTTACTATGTACTTTTATTTAGTTTTACATTGTTTTTAAATAGTTTACGCCCCTTGCCTCAGTAATAAATAATTTTTTATCTACAAAAGCTGTGTCTTTTATTTCCTCGCTTTTTACAAAAAGCACCCCTTAAGTCCCATTAAGTGTTAATTTGAGACAACACATGAACCTAGAACTAGAACTTAGAAATTATATCAATGATATGATAACTTAAAACAAACAATCCAAATATGAAAACCAAAAAAAGCATGGTGGTTCAGATTTTTTTGGAACCGAGTTTATTGACCTATTAACCATGTGGCCAGAAGAGTAGGAGCCTGGCCGGTATGCCAATATTTAGTGATGAATCAGTTACGCAGATTTGTTTGGGTTTCAGAATTATACTGAAACATACTGGTGAGTTTTTGACCAAAACATCTGGATCACCGTTCAGTAATCAGGGCAGTGTGGTCAGGTGTTTTGTTGAATAACTTTATATCTATTGCTTCCTAGGGATCTAATATTATTGTTTTAAAATTGTCTCCACCACAGAAGATCCACAAGCTTACCTATGTGCTTCCTAGACTCATCATCATCTTCCTGCCCTTATCCTTTATAGACTCTTTATTTAATAAGATAAATAAATTATTTCTAAGATTTTTAGGTTATATTTAACCTCAAAAGCCTTTGGTGTAAAACAAAAAATACAAGAGATAGGAGACTCACTGCTATGCATAGGGATCCAATATACTTATTTAACTATAGAGTTAAATAAGTATATTGGATCCCTATGATGCATTAGTTACAAAGTTAATTGAAAGTTGCCTAAATGCGCGATGGTGATGGTGAAAGAGCGATTGTGATGTCGGAGGAACAGCGGAGCATTGGTGACGCAGTCCGCGCTTTTGGGATGACAAATGACACAAAGCATTGTCGTGAACGGCCGTACCGGCCAATCCTTCTAATAATTTTCTTTTCACAGTAGTAAATCCTACCTACTGAGCATGTATGACGTATATATACCTACATAGTTTGTAACTTGGATGTGTAAGTAAGCAATTCTTTAACCGCCCATAAAAAAATACAGTAACGAAAATTACATTTACAGTTTCTCTAGAGGTTTCGCTAAATTTCTCTGCACCTGCATGCAGATCTATTCGGGCGTAACTTTAAACGTACAATGCCTAATCGTTGAATCGTTGTCGTTGTAATCGCTCGATAAATTTTTCGATATTTCGAGTTGATCGACCCTAGGCAGTGCAACGTTTTTTTATCTGATAACTGCCCTGGAATTATCTACACTATCTTTAAATATAGCAGTTTTTCTTATCTTTAGTGTAAAATTTCGATCAGATCCTAATTGCGCATTAAAATGAAACTTGACTCAACTAGTCAATAATTGCAGTCAGTGCTCAGTGTGTGTTGTTTCTATCTCTTGTGTATGGTACTGTGCGGTACCTCTGAGGACTGTGAAAGTGTGAAATTGAGCTGTTTGTATCACAATAAGTAGAAATGAGGTAGGTATATATTGTATACAAGGTGTATCTAAATATGTGTACTATGCGAAGGTGGGGGGTTTCAGACCACAATGGTGATCAGTTGTGGAGGGGAGATAATTAAAAATTCCTATTTTCAGTTTCCCATACAAAAATATTTAATTTCATAACGCCTAAATAAATTGACAACCCTATCCTTGTAACCCCTTGACCCCTTGACCTACTACCTCTGTAGGTCTACTACTACTACCTACTACCTCTGTAGCTGAGTTTAGGGTTGTCACTTTGTATAAAGTCAGCTGTTAATGTTGAAACTTCGTTGCAGTTTTTTTTAGAGATACCAATCGAAGTTCGAAAAGTTGTTGAACAAAAGTTGTTCCCCGGGGGGTGGAAATAAATAAATAAATAAATATAAATAAATATTGTGGACAATTCACACAACACTAACCAGCCCCAAACTAAGCAGAGCTTGTAATCTGGGAACCAGATAGCTGTTATAATACTTGAATACATATTTTTTTTTTTGTAAATACATACTTAGAATACAATATAACACCCAGACAGAGAACAAACATTTATGTTCACCACACAAATATTTGTTCTCGGTGGGGATCGAACCCACGACCTACGGCGCAGAAGGCAGAGCTACTACCAACTGAGCTAGAGGCCAGTCAAGTCACCCCCCTTCAGGATAGTACACATATTTTGATACACGTTGTATAACCAACCAGTACCTATCGCATTACTAATACCTCTACCTAGCTACCTACAGACTACTGATTAGGCCCAGCTTGAATTTCGAATGGGCCCTGGAGAACGTAAGATCTAAACAAATTCAAAAAAATTCAAATTCAAATGTGTTTATTCGGAACAGAAAAACAAGGGTTCTAAAATAAATGAAAACGTTGACACTGCAAAAGTTATAAACTGAGTAGCAGTGCCAGCGCCCTCCTCCGTAACAAAACAAGCATAAGTGTTCCACAATCTAAATACAATCTAAATAGTTAAAGAAACAAAAATAAAAAATAACAACCTAGAAGTAATAAAAAATATACATAGTACTTATGATAGGTAACAATTCGTAATTGAACATTTATAATTTTGAAAGGGAGAGTGTCTATGAAAGTGTGTGTATGGGTATGTATGTTCATGTATAAGGGTGTGTGAATGGGTGGATGTGTGTGTATATGTGAAGGTTCCCCGATAACACGAGTCTCTTAAGAGTCAAGGAGAGCGGGAGAACCAACCAATATAGTGGTGTGTTGTTGTGTTGTGTATAGGTGTGTAGTTGTGTGTTGTATAGAATGTATGTATGTGTATGTGTAATTGTGTACGTATGAGAGAGAATTAGTAGGAAAGAGTGCCAAATCATATACGAATCGTCCCTACATATAGATATGTAGGGATGAAAATTTTTAAATTGCCAACTTGTATCTGTTATTTTAGAGAAACTAATAGTTTTTCAGTTTCCTCGTAAGAAAGCGTTCGGAGCCATCTTAAGCAAGTAAGTTTACATTTGTGAAGGGGTAAAGGGTAGATGTTGATTTCTTTGTTTACTTTATTGTACAGGAAAGGGCTTAGGTAGAAGAAGTGTCTAGTGGCCACAGCAGTTCTGCAGGGCTCTATTTTACAGACTTTATCAGAGCGGCGTTTTTCCATGGCCATGTTGGGATCATACGTGAGTTGTGAGTGTTTCCGCAAGAGTGCAGCCTGGATAAATAGCTGCCGTACCGTTAAAACGTCACAAAGCGAATAGAGCGTAGCTGTCGGAAAACGTCTTGGGTTGGATGTCATCACCTTTAGGACAGCTCTCTGCGCTCTTTCCAGTCTCATCATATGCGTTTTTGTAGACGCGCCCCATGCAGTTATACAATATGTGAGTACTGATTGAGAAAGGGCATAGTAAACCATTTTAAGGCAGTTAAGATCAGCACTATTCCGTAGCGTTTTAAATATAAACATTAATTTTCTTACCCTAGAAACTGTGCACTCAATGTGCGGCGTCCATGACATGTATCTGTCTAGCCAGATACCTAAATATTTTAACTTATCTGTACATTCCAGTTTGGGGCAATGACAAGGAGTCAGATTGGAATTACATGAGTGGGCAAAGAGAGATAGCGGTGTGGATGGTTGTGTACGAATTGAAGGGGAAAAGGTGATAAACTTGGTTTTTGTTGCATTTAGGGTGAGCAGATTCTGAGAGAGCCATATACGGGTTGAGTTTAGTGCAGTTTCTGCATGCAGACTTGCCTCTGTCCAGCTCCGACCACTAACAAGAAGAGCTGTGTCGTCTGCATAGGTGAATACACTGCAGTTGGGGAGAGATAAATTACATAGGTCGTTAATATATACGAGAAAGAGTGTAGGTCCAAGGACACTACCTTGCGGAACGCCAAAGCTGATCATTTCTTCTTCGCTAGACTCACTGTCAATAATAACGATCTGTCGACGATCGCTAAGGTAGCTATTAAATAGGTTGTTAACGTGGCCTCTGATACCAATATTAGTGAGTTTGTCCAACAAAATAGGGACAGAAACAGTGTCAAATGCCTTAGATAAATCAAGAAATATACCAATGGTCTTCAGTTTTTTATCAAAGTTTTTGGCTATTGTTGTCGTAAGCTCAATAACGGCATCCTCAGTGGATCTGGATCTTCTAAATCCATATTGGTGTTCGGATAGAATTTTTTTGTCTAGAAGAAATTTAGTGAGACGTTTATTCAAGATTTTTTCAAATACCTTTGATAACACGCTAAGCACCGAGATAGGACGATAATTGTTAACACTGTCTCTGTCACCTCCTTTGTGAATCGGATGAATCAGGGCTTTTTTAAACACAGAGGGAAATATTCCTTCAGACATGCATAGATTAAATAAGTACGTTAATATAGGAATAAGAGTATGTCTGGCTGTTTTAATAACTGACGTCGGTATACCATCCCAACCGACAGCACATTTATCTTTGAGTTTAATGACAATGTCTTCTATTTCATTGCAGTCAGTAGGAAATAATGCCATAGAATCGCGAAAGATGGAGTTGGAGGAGGGCGTAAAGCCTTTAAGGGTAATGGTAGGAATCTTATTGATTTTAGATGCCAAGTCCTTACCTACGTTTGCGAAGAAACTGTTAACAGTATTGACAGAACACACCTTCAAAAGCTCCTGCGAGGGGGATTGCTTTCGAGTTAGATTAGCCATTTTTTTTATTATATTCCACGTGGCCCTCGGGTTGTTCCTAGCCTTCTGAAGTTCGTTACGCTCGTAATCGCGCTTCACCTTTAAACATAAGTTAATGAAGAAATACAAACTCGAGAACCACTTTACTTTGTTTATTAAATTATTAATTAGAGTAATAATTAAGTTATAAATAATAACTTAATTGTAATGGAAGAAACGGCTAGGTTTGCGTATATTTGCGTAATTAATATACATTTCAAGGTTACAGCCAAGATTTCGTAGGAGTACCTACCTACTTACCTACCTAGAGACGTAAGCGATTAGTAACAAGCAATTGACCAATTCCGAATTCATGTATGAACAAGCCGCTTCTAGCCTACATAACGATTATAAATCTAATAGACGTGGTTTGAAAAACCGTGGAAAGCCTTTTCTTCCAGGCAACCTTACAAAGAGAATAGAAAGTAGTTGAACTGTAATGGTTTAGGAATTGTTAAAAACATTTTATGTATTTACAGTTCAATGCCATCGATAACCAATCTGTTGGAAGATCCGCAGTTAAGGATGCTTATTAATGCTGCTGGTGGTGACATGAGAACACTGTTCAACCAACTGAACGCATCTAACGGTGGTTGTCAAGAGGTTGCAGACGGAAGGCTGCAACCCCAGCTTGGAGTTAGGTCCTCGGCTGAAGTAAGCACGACCTCAGGTAATGCTGAAAATGCCCAGGCAACGCCCCCAGCGACAAGCGGAAACAATGAATCTTGCTACTATCCCACGCAAGGCCAACAACCTACAACTACCCCAAGCATGTCATCGACCACTGGCAAAAGATCCCGGCCTGACGACTTAACCACGCCGATCGGTAACAGCAAGCATCCAAGGATGGGAACTAGCGAAACAGATACAGAGGTCAACTACGCAGCCAACGAACTAAGCGTCGCTGTTATGACCGAACCTTTCTGCGTCCTCACGGAAAAACAAGCCAGTAGTATTTGGGTGGGCCTAGAGAAAAAGTTGGTAGATGATTTACTTAAGCCATTAACCCCTGATCAAACGGTCAGTGTCGGATCCCTTGGCAATCCGCACTTGATCGAGGGCGTCTTCAGAGTGTGTTGTAAGGATGCCATCGCACTAGATTGGCTCAGTCGTGCGGTACAGAACATGGTGTCACCCATCGCAGGATCGACGCTAGTAGTCCGACCACAATCAGAGATCGTGCGACGAATCGCCTGTGAACTGTTTGTTCCTAAAGATACCTTCCGGATGAAAATTAACAACGATACCATACGCCAGGTCCTGACTAACCAAAACAAGTTTGTCGACATCAGCTCCTGGTCATTTGTCAAAGCTAAGAGGCAGACACGCCCGCTAACGCCCGGCGTCTACTTGTTCTACCGTGTACCAGAATCTGAAGTGAACAAACTTAAAGAGCAAGAGTATTGCCTTGATTTGATGATGAGCAGGATACCTGTCCGGAATCTGGAGGAGGAATACGGAACAGCCATTTAAATATATTTATAGTGCTCCCACCCCTGCACAACCTAGGCCGGCCTCTCAAACACCTGTACATGGCGCGCGTCTGTGGTAGATTGGCATTCAGGTACATCTACCTGAATGCCAATCTACCCATAGATAAACGCGGAACGCGGAGACTAAACCAGAGCCGCTTTCTGTGTGTCGAGAAGAGTGAGGCTGACAGCTGTTTCAACCCCTTTCCACTGCGGGCCTCGTAAACCCATCCCTTTCCTTCAAACTAAATCAAATCATATTCTGATGACCACCAGATATTATGGTGGCATTCATTTAATTTAATTTACCATAATATGGCATTAACCATAATAGCTTCCCCACGCTAAGTGCTAGAGGAAACACCGGCCTCATAGCCCTCCAAGAGCCAGATCGAAAAGAGCAGCGTTTGTGGTCTGCTTCGTTGGCTAGGGGAACTTTTCTATTTTCCATAAAGGTAACAGACGTGGCGAAAAGTATCAGACAAAACTACTGCTAGGCTCACAGTGTGGGTGTAGTCGCCTGTCGCCACGTCTGTCACCTTTTCTGTATGGAAAATATAAAGCACTCCTAGCCGATGCTTGGACAACTTCTTGTTTCCATTAAAAAATTGGGCGTACTTCGATTGAAATTAGGCAACCTATGTAATGTAACCGTTGTTTTTTCTAATAAAATAAATAATCAATGGCTTTTGTTTTATTGTTGACCTCTTGACCATGTGGCCAGTGAGTTGGTGCCTGGCTAGTATCCCAATATTTTGTGATGAATTAGTGACGCATATTGGTATAGGTTACGTAAAACTAAAATTTAAAATAAGACTGCTATGCCAATAGATGAATAAGGATTTGTCTATTTGGTCTATTTCTTGAAAAATACCAGAAAACATGCGTAGGTTACCACCAGATCTGAACGAGGTAAGCAAGCATGTAGTTTGGCATTGAAACATTCTGTGAATACCTAGGTAAGGCTTCCACCGGCTGTAACAGTGGGTCGGTCGATCTTACAGATCGTACTCTTCAGACCATTGGCTCACGACTGTAGGAACATTATGACATTTGCAACTCCAGCCAACTTCATTATGACATTTGCAATTACAGACAGTCAACAGCCAAGTACAAAAACAGCAACACGTCACAGCGTAGACTCGCGCTTAACTCTAACTAAACTACTAATTACTAAACTATTATACTAAACTGAACTTGAAACAACTGTTTTACTCAGCAACGAACACTTATGATCGTAGGGTAAAGACCCTACAGTCATCACTAAATATTGGCACACCAGCCAGGCTCCAACTCCAGGCGAGTTGGAGCCTGGCTGGTGGCCACATGGTTAAGAGGACAATCTGAGATGAGCAACTTCTTTGTTCCATGTACAGAAACCTATTTCAAAAATAGATCGATCTCCGTCAAGCTATTTTAAACGTCAACGTCGTTTAAGCGAAACACGAAAAACTTGCTCATAGAATTTTCTTTTCAATAATTTGTATGGCGATTTGATGAGGTAGGGACGAGCACCGTTGCGCTGCGTTGGGGGACGGGAGATCAGCTGTTGGGTCGCGCATGTGCGCTGCGGCACAGCTGCCTGCCTCGCGCATTGACGCGCGGGCTGTCGGCGGCGCTCCGCGTGGCGCCCGATAGACTACTCACTCACCGTGCGAACCTCTCCGCTATCTGTTTATAGTGTCCTATTGGGCTAACCGCCAGCTCACGTCCCCACCATGGATGCTATCTTGGCAGCGCTCGTCGCCCTGATGGCACTGGCAGCCGCAATGGCCGCCGTGCTCAGTACTCTTTCCAAAGCCGCGATATTTGCCCTCCTCGCGGTCGCGCCTTGCGTCTACCGATACAGAAAATGGATTTACGTCTTCTTCAAAACATTGCCGAGGGATACCAAGTGAGTTAAAACCGATTTCTAAAGTGTACCGAGTTTTCTATTTGGAATCGTTGTAGGTAGGTATCCTTTGTAACACACAAATTGTAGTTACATTGTCCATTTTTACCTGCTTCGAAGCTACAGACGAAAAAAACTTCGGCCTTATGCCCTTTTTAATTCCCGATCACATCCGACCCGTTACGTTATTAGCATTATTCCTCGTACTCATGTCCTAGGGTAGTGCTGTTATGCAGTGTTCGAATTATTAATGACTTGGGCTAGGCGAATCGCCCCTTGCACGGGTTAGTTTTTTTTAGAAATCAATATCTAATATTGTATTCTCTAATATTGTAGATTTTTTTTGTTTCATCATTAATTACTATTTAATTTATTTAATTATGCATTATTGAAGTTCCTTTATTTTATGAAAATATAAACGGCATGTTATACCTACTGGGCCTTTTATGCCATGGATAGTGTAGATTCCCAACGGTGAAAGAATTATTCAAATCGGTTCAGTAGTTTCAGAGCCTATTTTAGGCAAACAAACAATAATAATCAAATCATTTCTCTTTATTTATTTGCGTAGTACCTATAGATATTCCGACTGAGGTTATGCATCCACATCATTTACTTTACCCATTATTTCCTAGGTTTGAGCTTTATCGTCTGAGTAACCCATTATGAAACAACTTTTTCCTATATGCACGTGTTTATGTTCTCAAACAAATTTTATTGTGTTTGTATCTGTAAATGTCGTTATTTTCATGACGATATCAAACAAGCGTGAGTGTGGTCAGTATAATATTATGTCAGCTTACGTAGTACTTAGTACAATACAACCAAACTCTTCTTTCAAAGTTTTCCAGTCATGCTTTTAATCTAATAAGTAGGTACTACCTATACCTTCGTTTTAGATAGTTTAGTAATTGACAATATCCCTAAAGATCGTGCGACTAAACCTATAGGTAAGGTAGGTACCTACCGACGACATGATGCAAATGTTTATATAACTATTAGATGGGTATTTCACATAAGAGAACAAAAGCGCAATTGATTAATAATTTAACTCGTTATTTATTATTCCCACGTTTTTGTAGGAAGACAGGACGTTTTTCAATAACATGACTTCGGCATTTGAATATAGGTAGGTATCATTCAGTAAGCATATAAAATTATCGTAACCTAGTCTCTGGACTGAAAACTAAGGCCCGTATTACGAAAAAGCGCTTGAGTCTGAGTCGAGCCTCAAGCACAGATTTTTTACACTTTTCAATGAACAAAGTGTCATAAAATCTATGCTTGAGGCTCGACTCAGACTCAAGCACTGTTTCGGAATAGGTACGGGCCTAAGAATACGAAACCATTTTCCTAATATCAGACTTAAACAAAAAGTGAAGGGGACATAGTAATTATTATGTAATATACACGTACAATATTTGTTTACACACAGAAACTAACAATACACAAAGAAATAAACAAATACTTACAAAATACACAAGAAACAGTTGAGCTATCTGCATTCTGCATATACGGACCGTATAATATTATGTGATACGGTCGTCCGTATCACATAAAAGTATTTAAATGAAAAGGGGGCGTCCATAAATTACGTGAAGTTTTTTTTTATTTTTCTGTCCCTCCCTCCTCCCCTGGTGAGATGTCTTGAGATTTTATTCAACCCCCGCCCCCATCCCCAAATCTCACGTGAGATTTTTAAAATGTGGGTTTCTTACGTAAACGCGTTGGATTGTTATTGTAAAAAGAGAAAAAAAAATTGCTTCGCGTTAATTTACGACTAGTTGTGACTAGTAATCAATATTGCTGATAGTTATAAATGTAATAAAAATTTAACAACAGAATACTTAAAACGGGATCAAAATAGTAATTTTTTTTTGTTTCTATCAGAAAAAAAATTTCGTGATATTTGCCGAGACCCCCCCGCTCTCCAACGTAAGATTAGATGAGATTTGACTCGGCCCCCTCCCCCCCTTAAACATCTCAAGTAATTTGTGGACGCCCCCAAAGTACCTAAGTACCTAGGTAGGTGCGTATACAAAACCGAGTAAGACCTATTTGCAAACCACTAAGCACATACACTTAGTTTTGTATGTTTTATCACAAAACCTTTGTACCATAGCAATGCAAACATTTTTGGGCCGACCTTCGTAGATTGACCATCAACGCCATTATTATTTTGGTGGGTAGTCAATTTTATAGTTATTTCCATTGATAAATAAAATATCCTATCCGCCTATCTGTAGAATCACAACGATGTTTATCTCATTTTGTATTGCATGATACCTAAACATATCGATGTTATGATAACAAAGATTTAAATGGAGCATTGATAAAAATCTGATATTATGATGAACGTTTGGCCTTTTTAAAAAAGCCTCTTTTTTGACTGGCCTCTCAGCTCAGTTGGTAGTAGCTCTGCCTTCTGCGCCGTAGGGCGTGGGTTCGATCCCCACCGTGAACAAATAGTTGTGTGTGTAAACGCAAGAGGTTTGTTCTCTGTCTGGGTGCTATATTGTATTGTATGTATGTATTTACAAAAACATGTAAGTATATAAGTATTATATCAATTATCTGATTCCCATAGTACAAGCTCTACCTATCTAATTTGGGGCTAGATCACAGAAATATACTCATTATTATTTCTTCTGGGGGCTAGATAGTGTTGTGATTGTCCACAATATTAAAAAAGTAGAAGAAAGTTTAAAGAGTTTTTGTCTATTCTACGATTTTCCGAAAGTATTAGAACCTAATGTCTCACCACCTATTTAATTCTATTCAATATAATAATTATAATACTTATATTCAATATTGGTTTAATTGTAAGTTTCTTTGTGTAAATAAATAACCTATTAATTTATTCATTAACAATCAATTAATTGTATTTGAAATAATCCTAAAACTAGCATATAAATAAAATTAAATAAGAAGTCAGCGAAAAGTACGAAAAAATGAATTATGATAATTGCATGATAAATAATTAAGTATTACCTACTTACCTGTCCACCAATAAAATTATTCAAATTTATCACATTATTGATATGTCCAAAATTCATCTTTGTGTTCATAATGTTAACATGAATAAAATGTCTTCTTGATGATATACCTACCTACCTTTTGTTAAGCAATCTATATTTTACATGAAGCCCTATACCTACCTAAAGGTGGGTAAGATAGCCCTAGACCTACCTAGACTTAATTAATTGTTTCTATCTATGAGTGGTGAAATTATTGGCACGTGAGGCTGAACATGTAGGTATGCATCAAGTTTATGGGCGTCGAGCACATTCCTGACGAGCGTGACCTACGAGGTAATGCTTAGTTATAACTAAGCATTACCTCGTAGGTCACGCTCGTGCCTATAGGCAAGATTACCACTTAACATCAGGTGGGCCATGCTTGTTCCATCAGCTAGTGTATAAAAAAACATCAAACAATTGTTTTAATTTTGTTGATGCATTCATATTCGTTTGCATTGCACTAACTTCTTGCTAACCGATAATTTTATGTTCAACTAGCCGCAGCCCGCAACTTCGCTCGCCTCGTTTCCGTTACTTACATACGTTCTCCGTTAGGGCGCTTGTACACGCTAAGAAAAAACGCCGGGTCTACCCAAGAATTCGTGTCGTAACTAGAAAATAACTGTGTACACTGCTCGCAGCGGTGCACGAAAAAAATCTTATCTGCGCAAGACACGACGCGGCGAACGTTGTTGCGTTTTCGTGTGTGGAAAAGACAAAATTCTTGTCGTCTACACGAAGAATTTGTCTTGTCTGCCGCAGGAACGGCAAATTTTCTTAGCGTGTACAAGCGCCCTTACAATATCTTTATAAACTGTAGTTTATGTGTTATTCTGATGTTTATGTTATGTTATTGTAAAGTTTCATTATAACCCAGTCAATCGTTTTTACGTGAAAGAGTAACAAACATCCATCCATCCATATACTTACAAACTTTCGCGTTTATAATAGGTATTAGTAGGAAAACTCTGTATAAAAAAATATCAAATAAATATCAATTCGTGAAGTCGTTCGTTCGTGAAGATAAACAAACAATAAATATTGAATCTGCGGGTAACAGCAGTTTCCAAGTGTTTTGAAAAGTTTGTCGTAGAACTAGCCAAATCGCCTGTGCCACCTAAATACGCTTAGAACACGCCACACTAAGTAGGTACCTACCTCATAACATAGTACTGCAATGCGAAACGGAACCGTTATTTTAACCGACTTCAAATAAAAAAGGACTAACTCATTTAGGTTGTTTTTTTTATGATTTTTTTTATTTAATAAAATAATTGCTTAACTTCGCATTTATGTGCAGATTTGAATAAACACTTTTTTTTTCTGAATCAAATCCCAATCTGGATGTGTTATAAGTACTTCCAGAGGGGCAAGTCCCACTTCATTCGTTTCGCTTATTTGTCTCTGTCTATTGTATGGAGAAAAGAAAAGAGTTATTGTCTCATCAATTTTGACACGTGCTCACACGAAAACAACATTTGGTAGACGAAATGTGGTAGCAAAACTCTGACAACGGGTAATGATTGGGAAATTAGGTAGGTACATCAAAAAGTGTTGTTTTCTCATGTTTTTTAAAGTTCACTTGTTTCATTTCGGTACTTGGCCTGGCCAGTGGCCGCTAATTCAAGTTTCTGTTTACTTAGTAGTTTACCTACCTACTACTTACACAGAAACGTAAATGTTTGCCTATAGTACTTAGAATTTCTTAAAGTGTAGCTGGCAGGAGAAGGCCTTGCCAGATTTTGAAAATACTGTTACGAGAAGTATTATAAATAAAGTGTGTATTTCAAAATAGTCGTATAATAAATTAGCTAAAATAAAATAAATATAAAAAGCTTTTTTATTCCTAAATAATAACTAATATAAATATATCTGAAACTGACTAATATATCTGAAATTAGGAAGATGTTTTGAAAACTTTTTAGGAAAATCACACATTCTAGCGCCTTGTGCCCGAGCAAGCGCACCCTATGTATACTTATTAAAAGTTATTTATTGGTAAATAGACACGATAAGTATAGGTACAATTTTTGCTCGTTTCGGAATGCACCTCATCAAAAGTGGTCCGAGTCGCCGGAAGAAAAATACTAAAATTTAATTACTCCGGCGAGTGGGACTGCGGTCCGAGTACCTAACGGTCCGAGTCGACGGAAGCCTCAATAATAAAGGACACAGGCTAACTATACATTAGACATTGTCTTGAATAAATATTTAACACTGCCTTTTCTATGAGACACAGTCAAAGAGTGGTGAGCATATTTATTTCTTGAACAATGTTTAATAATATTTGCCTACTGCATCCAGCTTATCGTGAATGCATACCTCATTGATTTCAAACTGTAAAATGAACGAGAAAACAGTTACTCTTAAGTGGAACGAGAATTATTAACTTTTCAGAGCATGACTTGCCAAGCGCTAGCAAGCTGAACTGGAATCAAATAAGAAAGTTAAGAAACAAACTAATTTATTGACATAGTATCAACATACTAACCAACTATACACAAGTAAATATGTAGGTATAAAAAACTAGAAAAACTGACTTCATAACCAAACTGCTATATAATAAGGTTGTCTGAGGAGTTATGTGGTAACTAACATTAAAAATATAGAAATTAAGGACCTAATTATTTTAAGTCAGTTTTTAAATATGATTATGATGAGGATACTGTTAGCGGATTAGTTATAAAAGAGTTATTTTTTAATTTATTTTTGTTGTACAACTAGATAGATTTATAATTTTTTTATTGTACACCTTACAAACTAACAAAAAGAGAATTTACAATAAATGTACATAAGGCGGTCTTATCGCTAGAAACTAAAACTAGCTGACGGAACAAGCCTGATGTTCACGATATTTCAGGACCACACCATATCAATGTCATCTATTATTTTGAGTTTTTCTTTTGTTCAGGTAGTAAAACAAAGCGATGGTTCAGCCTTAGTAATATTTTCAAACTCGTAAATTTTGCTTTCGATGCATTTGAACTTTGTTGTGAACTTATTCAAGGTTGTTGATTCGGTCGCCGGCGCATAATGCTAGCATAGCTATGCATTATGTTCATATGCATATGTTATGGACCAAGTCATTAATGCGGGCATTATGAATAATGCCCGAGCATTATGCATAATGTCTAGCTCTATTGGGCTAAGTGATAAATTCTTCATTATTTATCACATTGCCCGGTCATTATTATATTGCTACATGACAATTGGGCATTTTGATAATAAACACTTTAAAGTCACTTAAAAGACGTAGAAAGCCCCTCCTTTTGATAGCAACAATAGGGAAGCATCCCCTAAACTCCATTTCCCAAGGGCATAAAAAAAACCTAACAACTTAACCTACTCAAGTCGGGGTGCCCCGTATTTGTCGCCCAAGGATATAAAAAAAACCTAACAACCTATCCTACTCAAGTCGGGGTGCCCCGTGTTTGATTTCCTAAAGGATATAATAAAAAAACCTAACAACCGAACCAATTCAAGTCGGGGTGCCCCCGTGTTTGGCTCTGGAATAGTCCAGCCAGAAACTCGCGAGGTCGTCCATGAGCGGAGCTAGCCAATATTAACAATAAAAAATTGTAATTAAATATGTTTGTATTACTCTGCCCAAAAGGTGATGGACAATATGTATAATGCCCGGCCAATTTGATCAAATTGCCCTCCCCTATTGGGTATTATACATAATGTCCGGTCATTATGTATAATGCCCAATTTATCACTTGGTCCATAACACATACATAAACACATGCATTTTCTTTCAAAACTACGGTTTTATAGCTGAATTACCTACCTAAATAAACCTTAACGCCTTAGCAAAAAGGTTGAGCTCAGCTACCATTTTTTTCTATCTACCTATAAATAAATATAGTGGACATTGAAATGTTATTAAATGAAATGGAATTGATTGGATACAGTTAGGTTACAGCTTACAATGTAAATTTTCTGGTGGGATAACATTGGTACCCAAACTAGGATTACCCTGTGATATGGCATACTATACTGCCCTCCGCCGAACAAACATTCAACACACACTACTCCAAAATTATATAGAATAGCTATTATAACACTTGTTTTTTTACTTAGAATACAGTTTAACACACAGACAGAAAACAAACATCGGTTCTCGGTGGGGGTCGAGTCGAGTCCACGATCAACGGCGCAGAAGGTAGAACCAATTGAGCTGAGAGGCTAGTCAAAGTCTGTCCGATAAAAAATCCCTCAGACATCCATCTCGTTTATAGGCTTGTCAAAAACAAGGGGATTTTTTATTCAACGAATATCGTTTTCCGTAGATGGAAAAATTCTTCCATTAAAACGTTAGTTTTTGTGTCGGATATTCAATAAAAATCTATCTATCTTCGCATTTTCTAAAGTTGTATGTTACTTTAGAAAATGCGAAACATAACAAACATACACAGACTACCTGCACACATTACACAATCACTTTGAGAACTGACCTTTTGAAAGCACATGGGCATCTCGCTTGAATGTTTACATCTCTGTTCCGTGGTTATTTTTGTCTGAACTATGTAAAGCTGCACAGTGGGTAACATACGGGTTGCAATGCATCGTACATTATACCAGCAGTGATTGGCAAACTGTATCCTACGAATATTATAAACGCAAAAGTTTGAAAGTATGGATGGATGGATGGATGGATGTATGTTTGTTACTCTTTCACGTAAAACCTGCTGAATGGATTTTAATGAAACTTTGCAATAATATAGCTTATGCATAGGAATAACACAAAGGCTACAATTTATAAAAATATTGTAACGGAGAACGGATGTAAGAAACGGGAACGGGTACGGGGCGAGTGAAGCCGCGGGCCGCCGCTAGTAGGTAAAAAATTCAGCGTTTCATGAAGTTTCGAATTTGTTGAAGTCTCAGGAATTATTTTAACTCTATTTGGAAGAAAAATATTGAAGCCTTCAATAACATTGCAAAAATGAAAATGGTCTCAGTAGATCAATTTATCGAAGGTTTCTTATTGGCATCCAAGTTCCAAGCGTAAAGTTAAATTAATGAAGTTCCCAACTGGGACAGTGCCAAGATCTTTCAGAATGCTCTTATAAAAGGTCTTATTGCTTTTAGTCATCTTCGTGTACCTAACTAAGCTACCGAATGCCGCTCACAATTAATTATTACTATAACATTTCCTAGATTTTCAAGTCAAGCAGAGCTATCACTTATGTATGAGTTAGAAACATTGTCTTACTATAAACTATTCATAGTTTTCTTTATATTCTTAATAATTAAATAATTCCTTCAACAATAAGGAAGGATGGATTTTTTTAAAAAGACATTATATTACAAAGGGATATTATTATGAAACACAATTTACCCTGAGTGATTGTAAACTAGAAAATATGTATTACTATATTCTGTGCTTGATACGTACGTCTTTTCTCACAGAGCACCAAACACGCTTTTGCTTTCTTGTATTTTCCTTAAAAAATAACACGAAGGTCGCGTTAGAGCAGTCTTCATTTAATTATAGGATTATATACGGTGTTACGTGTTACGTCACATCGCATCGTGACCGTCACGTGACGGACGCGCAATCGCAATGTTAGGCGTTTGTAGGTTTTCAGCGTTAAGGTATGATTCCGATCTCGGCAGCAAGCAGCACTCGGCAGTGCTGTTTTCCAGGCAGTGTTGCACTCCCGTCGGGCGCATAGAATTTGTATGATAATAAATTATAGTTTAAAAAACTAAAAAAAAACGCTTTTATAACTAATTGAACTAAAAAGTTAAAAATAAAACTGTAATAATCAATTAAAAAATTTATATTATTGTACAAAAATTGTGGGGTGCTTTTTATAATAACTTCAGATATAATAAACTATTGATAAAATATTTACAACAATCAAAATCAAGCCCCCCACGCTTTTTGTACAATAATATAAATTTTTCAATTGATTATTACAGTTTTATTTTTAACTTTTTAGTTCAATTAGTTATAAAAGCGTTTTTTTTTAGTTTTTTAAACTATAATTTATTTTTTACTTTTTAGTTTTTTTTTTTCATATTATTGCATTGTCATCGACCTTTGACAGGTGTGCAAAGTTTGAATCAAATCTGATCGTTCAAAGTAGGTATTTTTTTATTTTTTCAATTTTTTTTCATTTTTTTTTTTATTTTTTTTTTCATATTATTGCATTGTCATCGACCTTTGACAGGTGTGCAAAGTTTGAATCAAATCGGATCATTCAAAGTAGGTTTTTTTTTTATTTTTTCAATTTTTTTTCATTTTTTTTTATTTTTTTTTTCATATTATTGCATTGTCATCGACCTTTGACAGGTGTGCAAAGTTTGAATCAAATCTGATCGTTCAAAGTAGGACAAAATCGAGCTCAAAGGGGTCGGTTACATACATACATACATACATACATACATACTGCGTGCTGTCGGGATCGGAATACAACCAACACGCATTATAGATATGAAAATAAAAGTTTGTGACTCAATTCTGTCTTACCGACAGCTTACATTAATAGCTATGTTTGTTTAGATATACATCTAGCTACTTTAAATCGAAACGAAGCGGGTTAAGTCGCGTTTGGATGCATGCAATTTTCATAGGATGATTCTTTGATAAACTGGCGGTAAATATTTTGTACAGCCACTTCATTGAAAATAATGACGGAATTTTCTATTCATGCAGCGAATAACCAACAATCACATCATACCTAGAAGACAGAATTTATACTAGTCGTACATCAACATTCATTAGGTTGAAAAGGCTCTCATTATCATTCATAACATAACCCAGCTCCATCCCACTTCTTATTATAGGCAGTGAATAAATCTTGATGTGAAGCTCTATGAACTAACCTACCTGTGATATACTTGCTTACCACCTGCCTATCTTAGGGCCACTGATTACCACCATCTAGGTGCTTGCCTGCATAAATAGGGTGGGCCCATTTTGATCCAAATATCGCTGGAAACACGATGGTGCGATTCATCTCCTTCTTTATTTTACTTTTAGGCGTTTTCAGTTCGCCACTTGGTATTTATAGCTCTGTCGTCTTGAAATTGATCGTCACAATCAAATTCGGCTTTAGTTCTCCATCGAGCTCGCGCATCATACATGAATATATTATGTAAATACACCAGCGAGCACACGTCAGCCATTTGAACAGGTATATATTTCTTTGGTTGCAGATTCCTATGGCGCTATGCGAATGGCATGGTCAGGTCGAAGCGATGGGGTCGCCAGAATGCCACAGTAGCTTCGCTGTTCACCCAAAGGGCTCTGAAGAGTCCAGGCGCACCCTGCTTCATCGTCGTCGGTGACCGGACCTGGACTTTTGGCCAGGTCAGCAAACTTTAAAATCCACTTCGTTCTTGATAATAGAGACCAACAAAATACTTTGAACAAAGGAAATGGGTCAATGAATTAATAAAAAATGAGGAAACTCGAATGAACTATTTCATTAGAATTTAATTTCGATTACTGGAGCTGACTCATTAAAAAGTCTAGTACTGCTGTCATGTTTTATTGCATGTCAGGGTTTGTTTACACTCAATTGAAATAAAAGGTGGCACTTTATAGTTTTCCACTTCACTGCAGACCTAACTTTAGTGATCCCATTTCCAATTTTGTTATGCCACCAAATGAATCAATAATATTACAAGCTATATAGAATACAAAAGCACTGAGGCTTTTCAGAGATCTGTTACTTAGACCTGCCTAAATAGCAGCTCGTTTTATCATCATGCTTTGATGAAATACCTTCGTCTTGTCACATTTTTATGAATTCTTTGCCATTCTTATTCAACAGATGGCCACAAAGTCCAACCAGGTAGCTCGCGCGATGCAAGAACACCTTGGCTTGAAGCGTGGCGACGTGGTCTGCGTATTCATGCCCAATTGCGCCGAGTTCGTGTGGAGCTGGCTGGGTATGGCTAAGCTTGGAGCTGTGTCAGCCCTTATCAACAGTAACCTTCGACATAAACCGCTGCTGCATTGCATTCAAGTTGCTAATGCCAAGGCCATTTTGTACTCCGAACATCTTGCTGGTGGTAAGTCTTAGTCCTCCTAAAAAGTCCCTTGATTTTAGCTTAATCCCAAAGCTGTTTACGTGCCCGAATCGTATTGCAAAGACATAAATTTGTTTTTACGCGTAAAAACGACTGAACTGATTTCCTTTAAACCAGCACAGTTACGTAACAAATCAAGGCCTCTTGCAGTGCTGAAATTAAAAATAATAGAATAAAAGTACCATGAAGGCTATTATCTTGTAATTACTTAATAGGCTTCACTGGAACCATAGTACGAAAGATGACGTACCTACTTACCGTAAAACAATTCTGTGCGAATAAAACCATGCGTAATCGATAAACCTTACAATTTTAATAGCTTTGCAGGCTTTTTAGCTTCAACTATTCTTCGAATTAATTTATTTATTGGATAGCTTCTACAAAGGTTATAAAGGCCCCGAAATAAAGTTGCGATAATCTATGTGATATGAGATACCTTGTCGGTTCGAAAGAACTGAGCCCCTTATTAAAGTTTTTGAACAGTTTTCAAAGGTTAATCTTTGGCAGACTGAAAGATATCTCCAGCTCACGTTTATTATTATTTTAAAGCCAGGATTATTTTAAAGTTCAATCTGACTGAAGCACCTGCGCATAATTCCTTACGTTCTATTTATATGAACACCTACTTAGCATTATTGATCGGAATGAACAAGAACCTACAGACTGTGGTGTTAACTTAATAGTCGTCTGTTTACAATATACAATATGAATTCTAAATTTGAAATTTAACATTACCGATGCACTTTTAAAACGGATTTATCGGAGCCACGTCGTAATTTCGCTGATTTCGTGATGTGAGTTATTTTTCTCTTGATCGACTGATCGAAGTGACGCGTGACCCAAGAGCTGCTGGCACAGCGCATTAGCATTGCTATTCAGCGTGGCATTGCCACCAGCGTCTTGGGGACGCTTCCGTCTGGTACTGATTTGGATCAGTTGAGCTATCTCTAGATCGTATGTAACGGTCTGCAGACAGCTACATTTTGTAAATATTCGTTTGTAAGTTTATTAGTGTAAATAAATCTATTCTTCTCTTCCTAAACCTAAACTCGGATTTCGCAACCATAAAATGCACATACAGGCTTTTTGAAAATCATGAATTAATCAAGCCACATTAAACAAAGGAAACTGTAAAACAAACGCCTCTGCAGTTTACCGACAAAATGTTTCTGATAAAAATCCGCCAGTGTCGAATGTAAACAAAACAACACGTGAATAAAGTAATAAACCTTTGATCTAGGTCAATGGAATGGATGCATCAGTTTATGTTAGTTCACGTAGAACAAAACTAGCCCTGGCATATAAATACACGATCACATCGTAGGTAGATACTTATAATTGCTACTTCCTAGTTCCTAATGCTGATACAATGAGTTAAGGGTATTATTTGGAGCTTCGAAATTATCTACGTCTGGAAATGGTCCCAGTTGTCAGTTTTAGTTGATCGTGGTCCAAATTTCGCTGCCAGTATCAACTTTCCTCATTTTCAAAATTCAAACATGATGGAATATTAGAAGAAAAAAAAACACTCCAATAGCTTGTACTGAAATAATATCAATGTACTTCGGTATAATATTATAATGTAGTCATTTGTCCCTAAGCATTTTAAAATGTAATACCTAACTAGGATATTATGAAATAGGTATTTGGTACTTACATAGGAAATACGCAAGATAAATCAATAAAACAAAGCTTTCCGCAAACAAAAACAATACTACAGTTTAAATTTCCTGTTTCCCCCCAGCATTGGAGGAAATACGCGACCAGCTTCCACCAGAACTGAAGCTGTTCCAACTATACGGCCAGCCGGCACCTGGCGTTCTGGACTTGAGCCAGGAAATGGACAAGCATCCACCTGACTACCCCGTTGTAACAGACCCCCCTCAGTATAAGGATACTTTACTGTATATTTACACCTCGGGAACTACGGGCATGCCAAAGGCAGCTGTACTACCAAATTCTAAGTAAGTATATTAGTAGGCAACTAATATTGCACATCGGCTTATTTCAGCTTCATTGCGCGTAGTGTGTGTCAGAAAGAGATAGCGCTCTTTTTTTTTTGGCAAGTCCATATTTATGATGTATCCCCGTACAGCATGTAGGTACCTCGCTAAAGATATAAGTATCCCGCTCGCAAAAACTGTGTGCATTGTTATACAAGAATGCGGTGCTCAATTTTGCTCAATATGCTGGTTTTACAGAGCATGGCTTTTTAAATTTATCGACCGTTGTACTTGGCACAACAATCTACGGAGATAATGTTTGGGGAGGTCGTGTTTAAACAATGTTTTTCATCGAGTATTTGTTTTTGTTGTTTGTTGATGAACAGACGGATATTCAGGATCTCTTAATGCAGCAATCTTCGCAGCTTCTAGCAACTATTGGGATGAATTCAATTGCATTACGTTATCCCGTATGTCGCGTTGCGGATTCCTACAATGGCTCCACGCCAAAAACATAGATCTGCGCTGAAACCACAACCTTCGCTTCCTACATAATATGCAAGAGAACTATCTGATATGTGCCGAAAATTCGTCGTAATATCGTAGCACTTTATCAGATACCAGGCGCTTGCTACGGGGGTCCTGGGTGAACTTTGAATTATTAATACATACTTCACGCTCATGCCGTATTATTGCATCGTGAAGTGTAACTTCCAGTCCTGCCCTGTTATTCCGGCAACACTAGCTCGTTCGGTTGATCGCTAAATACATAAAAATTGTATGCAGTATTCAGTATATTTATTGCCTTATTATGCATGTAAATTTAACAGTCAGATCTTAGAACTAGTTTAGAATCAATACATAATTTACCCTGCAAGGGTGTTGCAATACAGTAGAAGCGGACCGATATGGAATATTAAGTATTACAATTACATCTGTCTGTGATACTGATAAGTCAATAGTTATATTATATTATTATTATATTATATGTCAATAGCTTAAAATATTTAGGATAGAAAATGTCTCGATACAATAATAGTTAAAATAATTCCAAATAAGGTCCAAATGTCAAACACAAACTGAATTTCTTATAATACTGTAATATGTAAACTCACAGCAAATTCAGTGATCGCTTAAACGAATTGTGTTGTAGGAATAGACGTGCTGGTTTGACTAATGTAATGATGTGTTTCCCCTATTTTAACTCATTGATATAAACGACTTCAATGGGCGAAGTGGGACATTATTCACTACTGTTTGATACCCAAAAGGCATGGGCTCGATTCTCCGGTTTTCATGACATAAGTATTTGTTCCCATTTTTGTTTTATTCACAAATGATAGAATTTGGTCACGTCTTGTATTTGCACTTTGCTTATTTATTTCAAATTCTCACATTTATTTACACTAACCCATAGGTTAGTCACAATGAATTTAATATTTTGGGGGCATACCGAATTTCCTGCGGAAGTTTTCGTTTGCTGTCGCGCGCCGAAGCCAAACTGCTTTTAATTTATTTATGTTCGTACGTTACACTCTCTTTGTTTGATCGTAACTGTTTACGCTTATTCCTGTTACTTTTGTTACAAAATACTTTGCTGCTAATATCAAATTTTGGATATTTGAGTTGATAAACAGCGTTATCTTCTTAGAAATCGACAGAAACTTGACACTTGGCTTGATGTCTTGTTGAAACTCTTCATAATGTATAGCGGAAGAGTTTTGAAGAGCTCCTTAGGTTAGGCATAAGGGTCTGCAACAGATGCGACCTGTTACATTGAGCATTCTTGTGATATTGACGAATACTTCAAAGGTACCGCTTTGATCTATTCTTATTTTATTACCTTGATCCAGTTTAGTTTCTATATCCGTAGAATACGATTCAAAGTCACTACAGCAGGCTACGTGTCAGTCTCAGGGACACTTGCTACTACAATGTCTTCATTGCTTTACTCTTCTTTGTATAGTTAGTGTAATTTAAAGTCAGTCGTTCCGGCTGCAGTCTTGGGCCATAGGCCATCATAATTATAAAAAAATGGTAGGAACCAAGCCGTAAATATTTAAATAAATAAATAAATATATCTATATAAATATATAAATGAATAGCCATCATTCATCATCATCTACAGCTCGACTTCACCCACTTTGTGATGGCACAAGCTAAGGGAGACCTATACGACGATTCTGCGCTATTCTGACCCATTTTTCCACCTCGCGATTTCTACGATATCGTCCATTCGTCTTACAAAGCGTCCTACGCTTCTGTAACCAGAGCTTGACCACCATTTGGTTGTCGTCCTACTCCAACTGTCATCCCCACGTATCGCAATGTTTTTGGACTGCTATGTACCACGGGCCCAAGACTGACCTTAAGTTAATCGTTTCGCAGGTACCTCCTCGTGGTTGTAGCTACAGTGCACATGCTCGGTCTAAAGTCCTCTGATCGCATGTACAACTCGCTCCCTCTCTACCACACCGCAGGCGGCGTGGTGGGGACTGGCGCTGCTTTGGTGGATGGCATCCCTTCTGTGCTGAGGTCAAAGTTCTCTGCTTCTAACTTCTGGACGGACTGCATCAAGTATGAGTGCACGGTGAGGACTTGAGACTTCACATTACATAACTCTTGATAAACACTGTCATTTAAGGCGGTTTGGTTGTTACAATCGCAAAATTAAATGTTGTGTAACTCGATAATTTTGTTCAACTGTATAAACTCAGGTCCAGCGGCGTCTTTACCTATTGTGCAGGGTGTGCGGTGCACACGGTCGCAGCGTTCCTAGGGGGCGCCGAGCGCCGCGGCGGAGCGCTCGGCCACTATCAGCAGGCGCGTTGGCCGGACGCCGCGCTTTCAATGACCAACGTAAAAAGGGTTCCGCTCTGCGTTCGGCGCCCCCTAAAACAGCTACGGAGCTCAACTTGGCGGGCGCGTTGGACGGGTGCCGCACTTTCAATTACCAACGTAAAAAGCGCTCCGCTCTGCGTTCGGCGCCCCCTAGGACCGCTACGGAGCTCAACTTGGCGGGCACGTTGGCCGGGCGCCTCACTTTCAATGACCAACGTAAAAAAAGCTCCGCTCTGCATAGATTTTGTATAGCATCTTGAGCTCTTCTAATATTTGATGAATAACATCATAGGGGCCGACGAGCGCCGCTGGCACTCGGTGCCCCCCCCCCCCCCTTTTTCTCCTCATAAAGAAAGAATTTTCAAATTTTCTTTCTAAATGCATTTCTAAGCTATAATAGAAACACACCCTCCAAGTTTCATGCTTCTAGAACTTACGGTTTAGGCTGTGCGTTGATTTTTTTTAAACCATTTTCCCCCTTTTTCTCTAAGTTCTTTTTCGATAAGTGTTGGCTTGTTAGGGTTTACACCAGAACACCTTGCATAATAATTCTAAATATAGTCAACAGGACATTGTGGTAACCAAACTGCATTTCTTCTTAAAAATCTCCAAGCAATAGAGTTAATTACCCATTGGGGAAATTTGACAGTTTGTTGTAACTTGATGTGCTGTTACTTGTACTTTGTATCCATTCCATTTTGAACGCGCACTTACTAGGGGGCGCTTGGGTAATGTTTGCACACGGGCGCTACATGGGCTAGAGACGCCTCTGCTCAGGTCGCTGTGCTTTTGGGTGCTTTTGATGCCCTTAGACTCGTAGTTTTAATTCTTTCATTTTTGTAGGTACGCATTATAAAGAGTAGGTAGGTACCATTCAAGTTTCAAGCCCGGCTCCAACAATCCAACAATCCTGTATGTTATGCAAGTGAGATACAGATCTCACTTGCATAACATACAGGATTGTTTTTTGACAAGGGCGGTGATGGCCAAGTCCGAAACCACGAGAGTTAGAGAAAAGTCGTGAAATTAGACATGGCCTCGATTTATAAATGTTTTATTTTTCAAAAATCTTTTTTTTGCCGGAACCCGCAGGCCAAATTCATTCAAAGGTTCAAATTTGCATAGAATCAAAATCTTATTGAAACTGACAATTTTAGAACTGATACGTGATCGCAAATTGACAGTTTCAATAAGATTTTGATTGAAACCATTGCAACAAAAATTACATGATCGGCCTGCAGCAGGCCGATCATGTAACTTTTTGTTGTTTGTAATTATATAGGTATGTATAATACTTATTTTTTTAATGCATACTTAGAATACAAATTAACCCAGACACCTAGTTTTTGCTAAAACTCGTGTCTCCAGGTGGCGCAGTACATCGGTGAGATGTGCCGTTATCTTCTGGCGCAGCCGGCGCGCGCCACCGACGCGCAGCACCGAGTGCGCATCATGGTCGGCAACGGCATGCGACCTGCCATCTGGCAGCAAATCGTCGATAGGTAAATCATTTGTAACATACTAGAAACGGTGAGAACAAAGCTGTTTATTGAAATTAATTTTATGCGATAGTAATATTTGTTATATTGCAGGATACGGCCTATAGGGCCGTATGGTTTAACTTTTACACCATAGTTAATAACTACATGGCATGATTTTTATATTGAATTGTATTATTTTAAATTGAACTATTATAGAATTTTATTTATCAGAATCGTTTTAAAATTAATTATTACAAACAATTGAAAATAATATGTAATAGAAAAAGGCCATTTTTTTATTGACAAACATTACAGTAACATTATATTATACTGTTAGGTAACAGCTTACAATGGTCGTAGAACTGACACTTAAACTCGCCAAATTTTAATGCGTTTCAAAGTATCGATAATAAGCAATCACTCCACTGGTAACCATTCTGTTCTTTCTTTGTTTCTAAAGTCCAACAAACATGCGTCAATAAGGCTGCTTAGCGGTAGGTATAGGTTATGCACACTTGACAGCTATTGTATTATAATTACAGGTTCAAAGTGCCTCAGATAAACGAAATTTATGGAGCGACCGAGGGCAATGCTAACATCAGTGAGTACATGTATAACGCCTATTGTTTTAAAACAATCATTATCATTAATTATTATTAAGTACAGCTTGCATTGTTTTTGTGAATACCGCACTTTAGATCTTATTGTGAGAAGATTAAGAATCAAAATTGGATAGCTGTCGCGTTGTAATTTACTGCAAAATTGAATCTGCCTACTACGCAAGTAAGATTTGAAAGAATGCAAGAGATGAGGAAAAAATTGTTCAAAAACAACATTGCAAATTGTATTACATATTAACAACAAGGAAACACTGGGAACAAAACAGTAATTATTTGTTAGAACCTACCTATTTCTTGATGTGTTGGCCTACAATACAATAATATATTAGTAAACCATTTTTTTTACTTTTACTATTATCTGATTGAACAAACATAACAATGACCCCCCTGATGTTAAGTGGTAACCATCGCCTATAACAAAGCATTGCCTGGTAGATCACGCATGTCAGGAACGTGCCCTACGATGCACTACCCTGCGTCCAGCAACTAGAGGCATATAGATTCAGCCTCACGTGCCTGTAATTTCCCCGACCCTTCAAACCGAAACACAGTAATGCTGCTTCACGGCAGAAATAGGCATGGTGGTAGGACTTCCCCGGACGAGCCACACAACAAAGAGCTCTACTACTACTGTACCATGTTTTAATTTGCAGTAAACGTGGACAACCAAGTGGGCGCAGTAGGATTCGTACCAAAGCTAGTGCCGACTTGCATGCACCCCATAGCACTGGTGCGGGCGGACGAACACGGCGCGCTCATACGAGGACCGGACGGACTCTGCATTCGATGCCTGCCTAGTGAGTGCTATACCTACCCTACTCTGTACTTATTTTTGTACACAGCCATTTTTCAAATTTTCGTTAATCCTCTCCATCCGAAGGTGGTCTGGAAGAGATTGCTCTTAGCGATAAGGCTGCTCATTGTACCTTTATTTGTAATGTATTTTTTTGTGTAACAATAAAGTAATCTATTCATCTTTACTTGACTGCGCCGTGGTGAAAAGACGGGTTATGAGTTTTGCAGGTCAATTCGTATGGTCAGTCTTAACTTTTCTTTTTTATCAGATTTTTTTTTATATCCGATAAATTACAAATCTTAGCACTAAACTCTCAACTCAGTCAAAAAATACATATTTCGAAAATCTGTAGAAGTAAACCTTAAAGTGCCGATTTAGGAGTACCAACTAAAATACTCGCAGGCCTATCATGTAACTTTTTTGTTGCAATGGTTTCAATCAAAATCTTTTTGAAACTGTCAATTTGCGATCACTTATTGGTTTGAAAATTGACAGTTCAATAAGATTTTGATTGAAACCATTGCAACAAAAGTTACATGATCGGCCTGCAGATTAATTTACCTAATAACTGACTAACTAACTTGCCTCGTCGTCATGTACCTTTACTACGTAATAGCGAAAGTGGTTTTCCCACTTTCCAAACCATAATGACCGACGTCGAGATTCAAATGAAAATAGGTTCAAAGTAGTATCTAATGCAGCATCATCATCATCATCATCCACAGCCCGACTTCACCCACTGCTGGGTATAGGCCTCCCTTAGTTTGTGCCATCTACCTCGATCCTGTGCCAGTCTAAACCATTGCCGCCCCGCGACCCTGTCTATGTCGTCCATCCATCTTGCTGCAGGGCGCCCTACGCTTCTGTAGCCGGTTCTTGGCCACCATTCGGTTGTTGTTCTACTCCACCTGTCATCACCACGCCTAGCAATATGTTCTGCCCAACATAAATGCATACTTATATAAAAATACTTACTTTTTATTTGCAGATGAGCCCGGAATGTTCATAGGTCTGATAGCACAAGGCAACGCATCGCGGGAATACCACGGATACGTTGACAAGGTAAATAGATGCACACAGATAGATGATAGATGCAAACAGGTCTTTGCATCTAATTTAGATGATTTATACAGCATTAGGGAGATTTAAGGGACACTGCTGTGACTGGGACAGGAGTTAAGATGTACCTATTAGCCTTGACATCTAATACCGTTCTCTTATCTGAGCGGCCAAATTCACAGGAAATACCGTATAAATATTTGACTGGTACACGTAATTTTTGACAGGTCATACTCATACTCATATTATTTATTGCAATTATTATGTTACATAGGGAGGTCTTAAAGTTAAAAACGGTGAATACATATGTAATAGGCCCTAATGTTCAGGGCATAGCAATATTAGGAGTGGAAGCGGGCCGAAGTCTGAAATATAGATAAATTAAAAGTTAGTTGTTATTTTTATATAATGAAGTCAATTAAATTATTATTATAACGCAGGCAGTGTATCATTGAATAAGTCATTTAAATTATAATAGCATTTTTATGAGTCGAAAATTGTAATCCACAGAAAGACAGCAACACGAAGCTTGAGCGAGATATATTCTGCAAAGGCGACGCTGCCTTCGTGAGTGGAGACATCCTAGTAGCCGACGAACTCGGCTACCTGTACTTCCGCGACCGAACCGGAGACACCTACAAGTGGAAGGGAGAGAATGTCGCTACAGCGGAGGTCGAGAACGCACTTGGACTCACCATTGACCAACGCGGCTGCGTCGTCTATGGCGTCTCTGTAAGTAATCATGACTTCGGCTACTACGATTAATAATGGAGGCAACGAACTCGGCTACTTGTACTTCCGCGAACGCACCGGCCCTACAGTGGAATGGAGAATGACGAAGGTCGAGAATTCACTTGTACTTACTATCGACCAATATAATTATCGTCTACTACGCCGTCTTTGTAAGTACTGCAACTAGCCAATATTAATGTACTTATTCGTAGGTCTTCATCTGGGTCTTAACTTACTATAGATTGAATGGATTTATTTATTTTTCAGATCCCACAGACAGAAGGTCGCGCGGGCATGGCCGCGATCGCCGACCCCACCAAGACGCTAGATCTGGCGAAGTTGGCGCGAGATCTGGACAACTCTCTGCCTTCGTATGCCCGTCCGCTGTTTTTACGCATCATGGAAAAGGATCTGGAGATCACTGGTGAGTCTTGTTTATCTTTCTTGTTGCATTTGATTGGAAATTGTGACAAAAGTAGTTAGAAAAATGTAAACATTTCTACATCTGGTCTAAAAATTTTCTCAACTTGGACTTTATGGGTGTTATTAATAATCCTGGCGTAGCGTTGGACTAGTTAATCCGTGTTTTGTCTCTTGCATTGACATGCAATTGTCAACTCGAACAAATGTGACAAAACACGGATTAACTAGTCCAACGCTACGCCAGGATTATTAATAACACCCCTTGGGTATATAATTTAAGTTTAAAAAACTTGAGAAACCGACTTCAAAAAAAACATACAACTGAATTGAGAACCTCCTCCTTTTTGATTGGAAGTCGGTTAAAAATATATAAATAAGAACAATGGATTTCAATTATTGTAGCAGACTACTGACACCGGATCATTGTTACGTTTTTCAAAAAAGGAACGGATTATCAAAAAGTGTTTGATGACGTTGCATCTTCGTGTTGAATTTTAAAACTAATTTCCAAATACCTTCTTCTCTTTCAGGCACATTCAAACTCAAGAAACTCCAATATCAGAAGGAAGGTTTTGATCCAGACGTGATCAAAGAACCCCTTTACTTCCGCTCTGGCGATGGATTCGTACCCGTGACGTCACAACTTTTCACTGAAATCAGTCACGGAAAGGTGAAGCTGTAGGCATCATTGCGAGATAGACAAATTTGTTGTGGGGTTTCTGGGCTGCGTGCTATGAAGCAGAGTTTATGGTAGACCGGGCTGTGTTCATCTAGTTTTAGGTCTTTAAGGGGTGTCTTACAGTCTTACGGATTGCTTATTGCTCCGTCAGGGACAGAAAAAAAGACGCTTGTATGCGAAATGTGTTCCTGCCTTCGCTTTTAGTTAGCCACAGTGCGTAAACAAACGCCGTGAAAAAAGGTTCTAATTTTTAGGACCTTTTTCCCGAATTTCCCGACACAAACTTTCATACTCCAGATTTCAGATCGGCAGATGATAGTTTGTTTTCGGATCAGTTACTACATCTAAGCATCTAACATTTGAAAAATGATAAGAAAAATAGCGAGGAATAGGTATTTACCTACCTAGTATTTTCTCTCGTATTTCAATTGGCTGGCTATAAATTTTAAGCTAAAAAATAGTTGGTCTCATTTATGTCAAATATGCTTTAGTCAAAGAGCTTATGCAGCTCGGTCTCCGTAGATCAATGGTGTGGGTCTTGTGAGGTGTTTGACAATATTAAATTTGTAAAAGTCTGTTTAAGTTTTGAATGTCGGTTGTGGATTTGTGATTGTGCTGTTCAAATTATAAGTTTTTTTTTAAATATGTTTTTTTGTTTCTCTGCTTTGGTAGCACGCAGCCACAGACTAAGGTTTCCTTTACAGTCACGTTTAGAAGTCACTCTTAGTAATCCAAAGCTCACCAGGACACTTTTCAGAATTTAATCGGCTTAATTCCCGCCAGCAAAATATCAAAAGAGGATTTAGCAACGATTTTAAAAAACACGCCGCACCAAGAAAGGCTTGGACTTGATTTTAAAATCGAAATTGTATTAAATCCTATTTTGATTTCAATTTCATATTTTTCTATAGTCTCATGCTTGTGAAAACAAAACCAATCTCTCTACGCGACTGTAAAGTTCGGATAATAATTATCTAGCTCAATCAACGGTTTACTAGACCAAATGTGACCGGGGAATGCTATACCAAAGTTTTTTAGAACAATGGGAGTAAGCCTAAGGCGTTTTAGATATTATAAGGCACACTTTACCCATACACACACACACACGACAGTCTGATGGAAAAAAAAACTCTATCACGGAGTGAGGCAAATTTACAAGCTTTTTGTAACTTTGCCTCTCAACATGAACGCATTGCTTTTGAAAAATATGTGCGATTCAGACTTTAGTAGTCAATATTTGTATCTTAGCTTATTACTGCACTAGACACATTTAGCTGTTTCAAATTAAAGATACTTAATATAAATCCATAGAGCCTTACAACTGTTTAGAGTCTGTTCAGAAAGAGAACCGTCGTGGAATTAGAGGGCGCTGCTGTGCTTAATCACCTTTTTTGTTTAGTGTGCAATACAATAGCGCGTCTGTTGCGTTTTGATCCTATCACAACTAGTGTACTATTCCTTTATTTAATTTTTATGATGCAAAATGCTGACAGAAAGAAAGGGATGAGCTGCCATATAAAAACCGAAACGTTAGTTCTCAATTTGGCCACGACGGTTCTCTTTCTGAACAGACTCTATCTACTTATAGCTAAGATATATTTGTGACATAAATCGAACGTGGTGTAAATTTTATTTCTATAGAAATAATGTCACGTAGTCTAGAATCGTTTAGTTAATGTGAGATTTGAGGGTGTTGGTACTTAATACCTAATGATGTATTGTATGCTAAGTACCAAAATAGTTAGGCTGGGTTTACACGATTCTAATATGCATTATAATGCATATTACTTACTGTTACTAACTGTTTATTTTAACATTGCCAATGTATATATTATCTTATAGGGTATATTCAATGTCATTTGTAAATCAACCGCGATGCTACGAGGTTGGGTTTCAAGCAGTGAAACGTCTTAGGCCCACGATATATACGATACGATGCGAACCGAATTTGTATTGCAGTAGACGCTTAGGTACAGACTAAAATTTTCAGGTATCGAAGATTTGTGCGTTGTGCATGAAGGGCCTTAGATTATGGTTAATTAAGGTACCAAATACACAAAATCCCATTGGCAACGCTATAACCGTCTACCTTGCCATCAACCAATGTGCGCTAGCCCTATTGCATATGGCAGTGTTGATCTGCTATCAATTTCGGTACCTTTAATAGAACCGTGTAAACCAGCTTTACTTCGTTTTTCTGTTAATTGTTGTCGTTTCAGTCTCCTTTAAATCCTTTTAAACTAAAACATTTCTTCACCTGTTAAAAGCTATAGGACATTCCACCACTAGTCATTAAGTTAAATTTTCCAACTCTTTTTAGTAGGTATTTAATTTGGATGTGAACAAACTATGCGAAAGTAATGATCGTTACATTATTTATGATCAATAAGTTCTAGAAAAGTATTTAAATTCTTTACAAATTGATGTATCTTTCTCTTTTGAACCCTGTAATGTAAAGCCGGGTACAGATACTTAGTAGTTCCGCCGTATACGGCAATGCCTTTGATCAAGCCGCTGCACTTGCAATAGTAGGAAGCTTTCAAATCGCTCCCGATTGAAAAATTGTATTGTGTATTGTGTATTGTAAATAAATTCAATTATTAAAGTATTTGGTGATTTCATTGACCTTGCTTGAGGCACTTATTAGGCATACTCTTGTGATGAATTTCAATAATAGTTCTAATTTTAATGGTTTCATAGAAATTACTATTATGATATTTGATGACACTTGTCATATTTGTTTGTGAAATTGTCTGTCAACTTCATAGAAATGCCGTTGGCAACACTGACTGACTCCCTCCCTCCTTGACGTTGGTTGGTAAAGTAGTGGGGATAGACGGTTGGCGATGGCAGGGAGCGAAGGATTGGGGTCAGTCGGTCGTTGGTACGAGTACGGAATAGAACTTAAAAGTGTAGTCTTTATGTATAGTTTGAGAAATATTAAAGTGTAACGTGGAGTAATTATTACAGCCTATTTTACGAAAAGAAGTGAGTTTTATTAAATCTCAGAAGTGACAAGAACTTACGGTATGTAAAATATTTCTTACGGATTTTAATATGATTCCACCCGCCAAGTAATTATTTTTCTTGGGTTGAGTAGAAAATTATTTAATTTGACTAAAAGTTCAAGGGTACGAAAGATTTTGCGAGCATGAATCGGTCGAGATTGCCTCGAGATTATCCGTTTGTGCTAGCTTTTTCGATCGAACTTATGAACAATAACGGGTACTTACCTAAATGTTATAATTTAATGATTTTATTTTTACTTAAGTGGGTGAAATCATTCGAGTTTTAATCTGATCGTTCGCATCCTAACGTTGTAGGGTAGGTATAGAAACCAAGTTTGAATTAGTATGTTGATTCGTTGTTCATGCGCACTGGTCTGTATTGCACAGAGACTATCCGGTAATGCTGACACCTTTCAACAAGTTTTAATTTTGATTGTCTGAAATGCCTGATATTATGCCTACCCTAAAATGTGTGTGGTCTCATATGAAATTTGATATTAGCCGCTCATCCGAACATGAAATGGCCTGAACCTAATATTTAACGACTTTGACTGCTTAGTTAAGCTGTTCCATTTCAAACAATTGACATTCCCTTAATTTTTGGAATATACGCTAAGTTTACCGAAAGATATTTTAAAAATATTAACGAACTTAATAACAGCAAATAGTTTTACATTATTATGCATTACGATGATCATTTTATTGGTTACCCTCTGAAAACACATGACTCGTGTTACCGTGTATGAAATTAAGTGAAGGTACTTGAGTGTAAAAAACAAGCTTGAGTTTGAGCTTGAGTGTTAAAAGCAAGTCAGTCCTCTGTAGCATTCTTGTTACTTTTTGATATGCAGAACTGTAGGGTACTTAGAGTCGCCATTGTGCCGATGTAGCATAATGTACAAAATTAAATAAATACCCTTAAATAAATTAGAATATCTGTTGGCATAAGCAGAGTGTTATTGGCTGGGTTATGTTGAAATGATTATTATTTATTTCTTATAATTTACTTAACATCAAAAATGAGTGATCGAATAAAGTTTCATAATAAAGTGGCCGTAAATAGCAAAGACCGAGCACAATCTTAAATTTCATAAAAGCCGGTACGGTCTTTGTCGTGCACCGGGCCTAACCATAAAGTTGATACAGGGGCTATCCGATAGTGCTAAAACTGTTCATGTACTGCTAATACCATAGCAGCTCAGTATAGTTTGAGTAGCCTCTAACCGCAAATGTCTAACCATGCTGGATTTAAAATAAGTAAGTTAATGATCATGATCAAGCCTACCCTCTAAAGCGAGTTTTTGAAGTATAGTGAGCTAAACTTATCAAAATTGTAGACTATTTATTTATTATTATTTCTTAGGTAAACAATCAGTAGATACTTATATTCTAATTGATAATTTAAAACGACAACTGTTACTAGGGTCCAATAAACCGGTTTCACATAGTGAGACTATTGGAGACAATTTTTTTTTAACAAATTACAATTAAAACAGAAAAACAAAAAGTACAATAAAAAAAAAAAAAAAACCTAGGGAACCTGGGGAGTCTCCTCGAAACAGCATTTTGACAAAATGTAAGTAGCAATTCTTGGTGGTTTTGAGCAAACAGATCTAGTTTGGGGACGTTAACCAGGCCATTGAACGTAATTAATGCTCGTCTAAAGAAAGAGTTTTGGGATCTGTGTTTGGCTAAGTACGCCATAGAAGTAAAGATTAATAAAATTTTAGAACAAAGTGAGTACAGTTTGGCTATTTTCGCCTTATAAGATGAAATTGATTTTGGAACCAAGTGAGTTCATTTTGGCAATGTACGCCTTAGAAGATGAAATTGATTTTGAAACCAAGTGAGTTCAGTTTGACTATGTACGCCATAAAAGTTGAAATTGATTTTGAAACCAAGTGAGTTCAGTTTGGCTATGTACGCCTTAAAAGATGAAATTGATTTTGAAACCAAGTGAGTTCAGTTTGACTATGTTCGCCATAAAAGTCGAAATTGATTTTGAAACCAAGTGAGTTCAGTTTGACTATGTACGCCTAGAAGTTGAAATTAATTAACCATGCGAGATCTGTTTGGTCAAAGTAAAAAAGTTCAAAAAGTTCAAAAACTTCAAAAAGTTCAATAACTTCAAAAATGTCAAAAAGTTCAAAAAGTTCAAAAAGTTCAAAAAGTTCAAAAAGTTCAAAAAGTTCAAAAAGTTCAAAAAGTTCAAAAAGTTCAAAAAGTTCAAAAAGTTCAAAAACTTCAAAAAGTTCAAAAAGTTCAAAAACTTCAAAAAGTTCAAAAAGTTCAAAAAGTTCAAAAAGTTCAAAAAGTTCAAAAAGTTCAAAAAGTTCAAAAAGTTCAAAAAGTTCAAAAAGTTCAAAAAGTTCAAAAAGTTCAAAAAGTTCAAAAAGTTCAAAAAGTTCAAAAAGTTCAAAAAGTTCAAAAAGTTCAAAAAGTTCAAAAAGTTCAAAAAGTTCAAAAAGTTCAAAAAGTTCAAAAAGTTCAAAAAGTTCAAAAAGTTCAAAAAGTTCAAAAAGTTCAAAAAGTTCAAAAAGTTCAAAAAGTTCAAAAAGTTCAAAAAGTTCAAAAAGTTCAAAAAGTTCAAAAAGTTCAAAAAGTTCAAAAAGTTCAAAAAGTTCAAAAAGTTCAAAAAGTTCAAAAAGTTCAAAAAGTTCAAAAAGTTCAAAAAGTTCAAAAAGTTCAAAAAGTTCAAAAAGTTCAAAAAGTTCAAAAAGTTCAAAAAGTTCAAAAAGTTCAAAAAGTTCAAAAAGTTCAAAAAGTTCAAAAAGTTCAAAAAGTTCAAAAAGTTCAAAAAGTTCAAAAAGTTCAAAAAGTTCAAAAAGTTCAAAAAGTTCAAAATGTTCAAAAAGTTCAAAATGTTCAAAATGTTCAAAAAGTTCAAAATGTTCAAAATGTTCAAAAAGTTCAAAATGTTCAAAATGTTCAAAAAGTTCAAAAAGTTCAAAAAGTTCAAAATGTTCTAAAAGTCTCAAAAGGCGCAAATGTTTCAAAAATTTTAAGTTAAGTAATTTAAAGTCGTGTAGAGTTGTTAAAAAAGATCGGTTTTGGATTTGGATTATAAGTAAAGATTTTGGGTTAAGATTATATAAGTTTTTCGAGTTTTAATGAAACGACGATGAATTAATTATGAATTAAAAATGAATTAATGATGAATTAAAGATGAATAAATGATGAATAAATGATGAATTAAAGATGAATTAAAGATAAATAAAAGATGAATTTAAGATGAATTAAAGATGAATTTAAGATGAATTTAAGATGAATTTAAGATGAATTTAAGATGAATTTAAGATGAATTTAAGATGAATTTCAGATGAATCTAAGATGAATCTAAGATGAATCCAAGATGAATCTAAGATGAATCTAAGATGAATCTAAGATGAATCTAAGATGAATTTAAGATGAATTTAAGATGAATTTAAGATGAATTTAAGATGAATTTAAGATGAATTTAAGATGAAGTTAAGATGAATTTAAGATGAATTAAATATGAATTAAATATGAATTAAATATGAATTAAATATGAATTAAATATGAATTAAATATGAATTAAATATGAATAAAATATGAATTAAATATGAATTTAATATGAATTTAATATGAATTAAATATGAATTTAAGATAAAATAAATGTGAATTATTTATAAATTAAAGATTAGCGATGTATAAAAGACTTACTACTTACTAAAAAGATGAATTACAGTTTTAGGTGTTCAATTACAGTTTAACAGTTCAGTTTTACAACTGAATCACAGTTTTAAATAAAAATTGGACAAAGATTCTAATTGAAGTTAGTGCGTCGTAAACCTGAACCACTAGATTGTTTACTTACCGAAACAGTCACTGTCGAGAAGATGTTTGCATTTCAGCAAGAACAATGAGGAGATGACATTACTAGTACATGCCTGCAGTGCCATGGCAGGGCATGGCATGGAGAAATTCAAGTTGATAAGTTCTTCGCTGTCAGATTTAATGATGGCGTTTCCATGCATTTACTGAGCTAAGTTAAACGTATCTTTTGTAGTATTTAAAGCGCAAGACTAAGTACAGAGAACTCGTCTAAATGCCGTGGATAGTGCACATTTAGTGTTTTATATTTTTGGAATATATTGTTACTTTTTAATTATTTCACAATTGGAAATCCTATTCATTTCAACTAGATATAAAGCAGATGAATGATAATAGATTTATTCACAGTGTGCTTGCAGATCTGTAAATTTTATGACGAGTTTCAGATCCTTAAAACTCCAGGCAAAGTTAGTAGCGATGCACCGCAGAAGGTGCCACAGGACACAGCCGTGATGCACTGCACCAGCGGCCTGAGCCATGATGCGCCATGGAAGGCGCCGCACCAGTGGCCTGAGCCGTGATGCGCCATGGAGGGCGCCGCACCAGCGGCCTGAGTCGTGATGCGCCACGGAAGGCGCCGCATCAGTGGTCTGAGCCGTGATGCGCCACGGAAGGCACCACATCAGCAGCTTGAGCCATGACGCGCCTCTGAAGGTGCCGTAGTAACAGGCTGAGCCGCGAGTTACGTAGCAAGGAGAAGAATTATGTAGTTTATTACCACAATTTTATTTTGTTTTATATTTTATTTTATTTGTTTATTAGGTACACAAAACAGAGTACAATCGATAATTTACAGGCATAAATACTATTAAGTTATGAGCTAGACAGTACCCCAAAACATGCGTACACAGAATGCATAGAACAGGAAAGTTAGTAAATAGCGTGTAACCAGGCTTAACTAGTAGTAGGTGATTAAAGTTAACATTTACTTGGAACTTAGGTGTACTCATACAATTATTTTATTACAGTAAGTGCACACACTTTGAGTTAAGACTCGAAGAGAGTGCAGAATTAATTAAATAACTAATTTGAGTTTTCGGCACACTCTAATGAAAGAGTGGCCAAAGATGCATTCTTGAATTTATTTAGATTATTGTTAAAGATATGAATTTTATCACTGTATTTAATCAATAAATCGTTAAATAGGCGACACATTCTGACAACGGGGTTATAATAAGAGGCGTTGTTTGAATGGACTTGTAAGGCGAAAGTGTTCTGAAAGAGTTGCCGAGGTCTAGGCTTTATATTTAGATTAATAAGATAAAGTAAGCAAGGAGAGTCGATATGCGAGTGAGTAATTTTGAAATTATACAGTAGATCATGATATTTGCGACGATATTTTCTAATAACATTAAATGAAAATGATGGAGCTTTGCAGTATAGTTAGGCAATTTCCTATTAAGACCACATCTGTAACTTAAAATATTCAGAAACTTTTTCTGGACCCTCTCAATCCGGTCAACGTGAATATTGTAGTAGGGAGACCAAATTACTATTTGACTTTTAAAAACAATTAACTGTTTGACTGTATTTTTAACCATGGAGATGTCTTCCTATCACAATCGGAGTATAATTTATGCTATAGGAGTATTTAATTTACCTCTAAATAACATTTTACCCGAATGCATTGTTTATGGCTGGGATGCGAAGACTTTTCTGATACAAAACTGTTATATTATCTTAGAAATTTCATTTAGTTAATTTTTTTTTGCATACAGGCTTTGAATATGGTAAACGGGATATCTAACTGTAATTATTTTAAGATAGAATTATATTTTTAATATCTGTTTATTCTTAGAAATGACTAAGATTTATTTGGGTGTCTTCGTATCTTCTACTTAATAATTTCATTTTGTTTACAAGTTTTATATTGTAATTTTGGATTTGTTTTAATTTGTTCTTATTAGTTGTCTGAATTTTGGTAGTCATTCAAGTTTCAAGTTTTGTTTAGTCATACATATACATAGTTATCATGTTATCATTATGCTCTTAGCATGTGCTTCCAGAGTAAGCACACTGTCGGATGGCCGAATTTGATAGACATTAGATTGTTTTTAGATTGTATTTGTATGGTCATCCTTTCTCATTAAGTATCTGTGTTTTAATTCAAGTTTTGTTGTTACACATTCAATTTTTTTTTTTAGATTGTATTTGAATGGTCATCTTTTCTTATTAAGTATTTGTTTTAAATTCAAGTTTTGTTTTTAGACATTCAATTTTTTTTTTTGGATAGTGTTTGAATGGTCATCTTTTCTCATTATTTGTTTTGAATTCAGGCTTTGTTTATTAAGTTTTCATATTATTATATTGTGCACTTACCATGTGCTTCCAGAGTAAGCACAGTGTCGGATGGCCGAATGTGATGAATTTCAATAATAGTTCTAATTTTAATGGTTTCACAGAAATTACTATTATGATATTTGATGACACTTGTCATATTTGTTTGTGAAATTGTCTGTCAACTTCATAGAAATGCCGTTGGCAACACTGACTGACTCCCTCCCTCCTTGACGTTGGTTGGTAAAGTAGTGGGGATAGACGGTTGGCGATGGCAGGGAGCGAAGGATTGGGGTCAGTCGGTCGTTGGTACGAGTACGGAATAGAACTTAAAAGTGTAGTCTTTATGTATAGTTTGAGAAATATTAAAGTGTAACGTGGAGTAATTATTACAGCCTATTTTACGAAAAGAAGTGAGTTTTATTAAACTCTCGTTGGTCGGCTTCATAACTGAAAATCGTTATCACTGGGACTTCATTGTACACAGAATAGACGGCACATAACACACAGAACAAACATGTATACATATAAACATCCACACAAATATTTGTTCTCGGTGAGGATCGAACCCACGACCTACGGCACAGAAAACAGACCTACTACCATAGACAAAGGAAAACAAGTTTCCTTTTGTTTTCCTTAGTCTATGCTACTACCAACAGAGCTGAGACCAGTCGATACGTTTTCAGTTCATAGGCCAGGCCAGTCATTTAAGCTTAAATTAGGTAAGAATCTCGGAATTCGAGATACCCAGCTGTAAGTCTGTAAATATTTGTATATTGACACCCTAAAAGTTGTCAAAAAACCTGCATATGGTAGGGTGTGCGCAACTATTAAATTTCAAGGTCAAAAAACTTTTTTTGTAAATATCTCATTTCCTATGGGTTTTTTGCTATTTGTATTTAATATCAATATTGTATAATACAAAATTCTACACAATTTTTGTTTAAAAACATTTTTCATACGGTGAACCGTTTTCGAGATAGAGGGCAGAGAGCGCGCGGTCACAGCCCGGTCGTCGGTTGACCTGAAGTGATGCTGTATGATATACCTAGGACTAAATGCCTCACCTACCATTACGCCGTCAAGAGCATTGCTAAAATAGCAGAATGAATGAAAAACAGTTTTAACGTTATCACATAATATATTCTGAAAATAATAACGCGATCAACAAAAACTATTAACATAAGTACTATACAAACATGCACAATAGATACAAAATAATTCAGTTTTTCAAAGCTTATTATTCAGTGGTTTTTAAATAAAGCTGCTATCTACTACAGTTTCGGCTCGTATTTGTCTATATTCTTAGTTTTAGTTCACAGCATCACCGCTAGGGGCGCTGGTAATATACATTATACAAATATACATCAAACTAAATAGTAAGTACTGAAGATCTCTCAGGGCAAATTTTTCAATCTACAGATTTTGTAAATTTATCCGTCAGAAAACTAAATAGGTAGGTACTATACATCCCTTATAGCAATTTTTTTAATCTAACAGATACCCATCGGATAACAATATGTCCTCTTTTTTTAAGCTAGTCAAAAGCAAGGACTGACATTTTTTATTGTGAATTATGAATAGCGTTATTCTGTAAATGGAACATCTTCAGAATTTACTTTGGGCCTTTCGATGTTGTGGTTAACTAGCAAACTATTTTAGCATCGCAAATACCACTTCTAAAATGCATAAAAAGTACTCAAAAGTGGCAGTGATTGACTTTATAAACTATTTTTATTTTTACAATACAATTATTAATACATCTGATAATGTACAATCATTTTTACGATTTATTAACATGCGTAAACACTTCTTGTCTTAACTTCATTTTTTTGTTGGTAATGTGCCTACGTTTTGTTAGAAACAACTAGATGGAACAAGCGTATGGCCCACCTGATTTTAAGTAGTAACCATCGCCTCAAACAAAGCATTGCCTCGTAGGTCACGCACGTCAGGAACGTGCCCAACGATGCACTGCCCTGCGTCCATCAACTTGAGGCATACATATGTTCAGCCTCACGTGCCAGTTACACACACATCTTAGTTACAATTACTGATTTTTATTCACAGCATTGAAAAAACCGAAGCCTGAACTGAATTAGTTGCCCTATTTAGATGCATACGTTTATACACAAATCACGTTTGTTATTAGTAAACTTCGACGTTTTCGTTTGTATAACGTCAATCTCAAAGTTTTTAAACAAATTCCAAATTTTTTGGCATACCTCTCACAAATTTAGTTACTTTACTTTTGTAAAGCTATAAATACAAGTAGGAAGTGCCTTGGGACGAACTAGCGTAACACACAATCGCAAATTCTAAAATATAAATTATTTAAATTTAAATGACTAGCGACTATTAAGGCAACTTTAATATATTTTATATTGTACAATACAAACTTATAAGGTTAATTTCTCGTATAACATTAGGTATTTACTGAAAAGAAAAATATAATTGATGATAAAAATAATCAACAAAAAAAATACGTTGTTGCTTTTTCTAAGTTCAATATTTCACCGGATTTATAAATACATAATTATGTACTTTTCAATGACGTGCCCAATTCTCACGATTTGAATCCTTAGGCACAGAAATATCAGATCTCTTAGTACTAAATATGTTTTAATATTCTGTATTTTAAATAAACGCTTCAAGGTACTATTACAGTATTTACTGTATTAATTTTTTATGATTAAATCACAATACACAAGCGTCATCAATTAAGCAATCATAAACTATGCGAGCACCAAAATTAAAATAAATTAACAATAAATCTATAAAAAATAATACTTTCACGCCACAGTAAGCAGCGTTTTACTTATTTCTAAAAAGGAATGTCTAAGAATATTTCATTATTATGATTATTTCGATCGTGCATTGCTGATCATTTTTGCAAGTTGGAGTTTAAGACGCATTTCGAATCAAAGTTTGACTAACAGTCTGTTTCATATTTTCTACGTAGCAATAGGGTATATTTATATTAGACGGACCGTGCCCGGGGCGTATAGATAAACCAGTCTAAAAATGCACGCCCTCCACCACGTTTTCTTAAAGTTGGCTCACAGCAAAATGATCTTTGTGATGTAGGTATTATAGGACGTAGGAGTAGGGACGTGCAGTTTAAGATTGGACGATCTCTACACCGTTATGCGGCTCGAAGACGGGCCATATTGTTTTTCAATTGTGTTTCAATTCGTTTTTATTGCAGTCGAAGCTGACAGATGCGACTAGGTTTTGATTGCAACAAAAGAACACAATCACCCAACAGGTGTTGGTAAGTAAAGGGAACCAGGTATCCTTGAGAGAGGCGGTAAGGCAGCTCGTAACTGTCCATCTCTTCTTATTGACATGAAAGAATACGAACAAAAAAGATATGACTTAGCGGCCATCAAAGCTATTGGACCAATATGAACAAAGTCAAATACAAAAATCTTGTATATATGTATATTTATATATATTTAGGATCTCGGAAACTGAGCCAACGATTTTCATGAAATTAAGTATACAGGGGTTTTCGGGGACGATAAAACGATCTAGCTAGGATTCATTTTTAGAAAATGTCCCCTTAATCGTAAAGTAAATAATCAACTTTATCATAAAATCATAACTCCTAGCGCCATCTGTTGATTAAGTCATGAGTTAGTGGGACAGAGAACGCCATCTATTGACGAGTAGTGGAGTTTATTATTATGTCGGTAAGATCGAAAATTATTAATATTTAATCAGTATGTAAGTAATTCGTATTTAAATATAATTCACAACAACAGTTTACCAAAAAAAAAATACCGAGCGAAGCTCGGGCACCAACTGCTAGTAAAAAATAATATTGCAGACAATCAACTCAACACTATCTAGCTCCAAACTAAGCAGAGCTTGTACTATGGGAACTAAATAGCTGTTGTAACACTTTTTTTATAGATACACACTTAGAATACAATATAACACCCAGATAACAAATCTGTGTTCCCCACACAAATATTTGTTCTCGGTGGGGATCGAACCCATAGTCTAGGCATGTTTAGTACAACTTCCTCACAGAAATCACGTGTTGGTGAGTGACGGGAACCATGTAGATATTCCCGATCGAGGCGGTAAGGCCGCCCGTAGTAATGCCTCCTCGTGCGCTGACAGACGGAGTAAGACAGAGAGGGCGCGAGTCAGCTGTCTCGCTTCTAGTTCCCGCGCGGTTAGGAATCTGAGTACCACGTGCTTTAGGTATCTGGAAAGGAAATACTTGGTTTAAAACCTCTTTTCATAGTCTCAACAAAAAAGAAACAGCTTCACGACTGATCCCCAGAAACGTAGATCCGCTCAAGAGTTTTTTAGCCAAATTTTTATTTTTAAACCTCTAATTGATGGAATAAGCCAATCGCCTATAACAAAGAATTGCTTCGTAGGTCACGCACGTTAAGACCGTGCACTACCCTGCGTCAGACAGATAACTACATATGTTCAGCCTCACGTGCCAGTAATTACACCGGCATTTGCAAGCAAACCACACCCTTCAAACCGAAACACAGCAATGCTGCTTCACGGCAGAAATAGGCATGGTGGTAGTACTTCCTCGGACGAGCCGTTCACAAAGAGCTATAGGTAGCAGCACATAACTTTAGCGCGACCGTTATTGCGCAGCAGTCAAAAATAAGGTACCTGAGGGGTGCTCGCGGGATGAAGGGCGGGCGTGCGTAGCGCTGATTGGCTCTTCGGTCGTACTCCGCTGTCTGTCGGTACCAATAGGACAGCTATCCCCTCCGCGTATCGTTCAGCGCTAAAGTTATGTGCCGCTAGGTTACAGCTACTACTAATTATACGACCTTCTCTACTCACCTTCTACTAATATCTTGTTCCTCTGCAGTTGATAGATCTGATTTGCTGGTTTGTAGTTCTCTTTGTAGCGTCTTCTTCATGTCCGATATCCGGTTGTCTAGTGTTTTTATTTTCTGGAATACAAATTAAACATTGTTTATTGTGGCCAACTGGAAAGTCAAAGTCATAAACAGTTGTATCACAAGGAACACTTTGAAATGTCTTCAAGCTAGGTGAGTCTAGATACCAGTTCCACGCGACCAAACCTACGCCCACAGGCCCTTTTACAAAACAAAAATAAAAAGCAGTGAAGTTCCAGCGTGGTTCCACTCCAACTTAGTGAGTCGAACACAATACCAAAGCAAACGTTTTAAAAAGAGCTCAAGCTTCGTTTCAAAGTACAACTAGCTGATCTTCTTATCGCGTCACTGATTCTATCAAACCAAGTGTGGTGAAAGGATTTTAAGTGCGTCTCAAAGAGGCTCCTTTCGTGCACATAACACATATTTTCGAACTTTGTAGGTTCTAAGACATGCTAGTTTCTTCAGAATGTTTTCCTTCACCGTTTGAGAGCACTGGCATAGTGAACATACATTTTTGGGCAGAAAACTCATTGGTTCGACTTTATTTGAACCCACGACCTTAGGATCGTCAAAGGATAACTAGCTGGTAGAACAAGCATTGGTCCACCTGATGTTAAGTGGTAACCATCGCCTATAACAAATCGCCCGATACCACGACAATGATACTATATACTAAGGTAAAGCTGTGTAATAAGCAATTATACATAATATGGAAAAGTGTCAGTAGTCATAGATCAACGTACCTTATTTTTATCACAGATTTCAGTTTCTAAGTCTTGTATACTCTTTTTGAGGTTGGTTTCGTTTTCAGTCAGTTGCTCGACCTTCAATCTTAATTCTGATATTTCAGCCTTTCTCGTCTCTTCGGTTTCTTTTATTAACATACAAGCTGCTTGGTTCTGAAAACATGGAAAAAACATTGGCACCTTTGAGTCTGAGTCAATCTTCAAGCATAGATTTTGAAAAATTACGAAAAACTATGCTTGAGGAGATTAGATAGAGGAGAGGAGACTTTTAAGATATTTTATTTTTTCAAGTTTTTTGAAAACCAAAAAGGTTTGTAAATAACTGATTTATACGATAACAGATATAAAAAAATAGTTATATTGAGAACCTCAATGTTTTTTTTTCTATAATACGCGTAATAATAAATGGCTTAGAGCAAAACTTAAACCAAATGGCATACGAAAAAAACTATAACGACCTATGTCCGGTGATAAGTGTCAAAAAAGCTGTTAAAAAATGTATTACCTCTTTATGCTGCGCGATAAGGCTCTGTAATTCAGCTACTTTCACCTTCAATTCACCTATTTCCGTTTCCTGGTACCGAACGTCGCATTGAGACATCTCTATCGTTTGAGACATGTGCGCGTTTCTCAGTAACGCTTCGTCCTTTGCTCTCTTTTCCCTGTAAAAAGAGATAGTATGAAAAAACTTAGAAAAAAATTGGCACACTTTACTACTAGCTGTGACCGTGACTTCGTCCACGTGGAATAGTGTCTTTGGGTAGCATCCTTAATTTGCAAACGGAAATAATCTTTGAATGTCATATTTATTTTACATCGAATCAATACACCCAAAAAAATATTCCTTTCTTCCATACAACTATTCATCCCCCTTTTCAACCTCTTATATCCCTTTTATCGTTTTCAAAAAGTAGCTTATGTCCTTGCTCTCTCTCTATGTCTCGGGCTCTAGACTGTTTGTGTACCAATTAAATTTCATTAAAATCGGTTCAGTAGTTTTGGCGTGAAAGCGAGACAGACTGAGATACTTTCGCATTTATATTATTAGTAAGTGAATAAATACATATTTTTCTGTCTTTGACTCCCCTACTTCTATGCTCCTCTTCATGCAAAGGATCTCTGGAAAAGATCGCTCTTCAGCGATAAGACCACCTATTATGGCGCCACTGAAAACCAGCGCTGCAAGGGCTACCGTGCCCTTGCAACGTTCATCACTCACTTTTCAATCTTCCTCTCTATATCAACGTAATCGTGCTGCATTTCATTGACGACCGAGTTCAGATGGTTCACCTCCGCTTTCTGTTCGTCATACAATCTGTTTGACTTGTCCACCTTCTCTCTTAGGATCTTGACTAGAGTTCTTTCGTTTTCTAAAGCCTCTTCCAGCTGTCTGTTCTCTTGCGTTAGTTCTTCTATGCGTTTTTCGAGGTCCATTGTCTTGTCCTGAAATAGTAAAGAAATAATTGAAATAAGTTCTACGAAATACCTGAATAATTAATTTATTTGTGAAGGCTGCAGAAACCGTAGACTGAATTAAAAAACATACATATATTTTGACAGATGGTCGTGTTAAGCAAATTGTGTGAAGCGAGCCCAAAGTGAGGCAGCAATAAGCGTGTCGGGTGAGCAAAGGCAACCCAATTCCATAATTGAATGACATGGTTTTCAAATATGTCCACATTTTTAACTTTTAATAAAAAAGCGGAAGGTTCTCAATTACGCTGCATTTTTTCTTTTAATTTTGGTTATCGCAGTACTTCGTCATTTATGAGCCAATTTGAAAATGTTCTCCAATAGATATTTCATCAAAATTGGTTCAGCAGTTTGGCTTTGAACTCGGTTTCTAATTTTTTTTTAAACTTCACTTGTTTAATTATCATTTTTCCACGTCATGTAGGTATCTTTCTTATAATGAAAAAGCCGGCCAACTTTTTTACTTATTATAAACACGAACAATATATTTAAAAAACACTAGCATCGGCCCGCGGCTCCGTTCCTATAGTACTTACCTACCCGGATAAAAAACCTATCAATAAAGCCCACTTATAATGTATAAATTTTATCCAATTCAGTTTGTTCGAGTAGCAACAAACATACACACTCAGTCATTCACAAACTGTAGCATTTATAATATTAATCAGATACGATAGGATTAGCACGATATTAATATAAGTAAGATATTCACTTCGAGCCTAGATCAATCGACGAGTAAAAAATGCACCCAAGCACTACACATTTTACACTCACATTTAATTACTAAAATAAATTCCATTCACCGTGCTGTTTCATAATATGCACTACTTTCAAACCTCAAACACAGATTCAAAATCTCTTGCCACCATCACTTCATCACAGTTCATTGCTTTTAGCACGTAACAGAGAAACATATCTTGATAATATTTGCGAAATAGTTATGCGTGAGCATTGTATAGTGGCGGTATTAAAATGTTCGTCGATGTTCAACGTATCACGATCACATACTACCTTTTGAAACTGAACAGACAGAATACACCGATAAGTTAACGTCACAAATTATGTCAAAATGTGTTCATGATCAAGGCACTGGTGCAAGCGAAAACCGACTCTAAGGTGACGAACATTTTCATACCGCGACTATACAATTAAGCCAGTTACTAACTACAAGTCCGGTTTCACTCTGCGTTGCGCAAGTATAGAAGGGCAAGTCCCACTTCATTTACAACATTTCGTCTACGTAATGCTGTTCTCGTTTCGCCTATTTGTATCTCTCTATTGTATGAAGAAAAGATAAGACAGCAAAAATACGTTACGTAGAAACGAGTTGTATTATCAATTTTCCATACAAAGAGAGAGACGTGCTCACACGAAAACAACATTTGTTAGACGAAATGTGGTAGCGAAATTCCGACTTCACGGTAATAATTTGCCGCTCTGGTTCCGTTGAATAACTTAATTCATCTTGACGATGTTTTTTTTACAATTTATTGGCTTGCGTTTGACTGCTATCTCTACTGCTGTGAAATGATGATGCTATAGCACGCTTACCTAGAATATACTTATTCACTCTTGTCTTGAAAAGTCTAAGTTGTAGGAACTCCATTCCTTGGCTGTCCGCAACATAAAAATTGAAGCAAAGCGCTTGGTGCGGACAGTTGGAACATGAACCAGGTATGGATGTCGCATTCCGTGCGTGATGTAGGCTTGTTTCAGTCCCTCTTTTTTTAAACGATGTTTTAATCAATTTAGATTATTCATAAATATCGAAAAGAATACCTACTTATATAATTATTATCATAGTCTTCGCACACTAACTTAACCCTGATTATTTTCTAATTGCAGCTCGCTAAAATACAACTCGCATTTAATATAATCTTGACGATTAATACTTGTAGGTAGGTACTTGTAGGTAGGTCTTAAATTTATCATTTCAAAGTGATCCTTGTGATACAGCTGAATAAACATATTTTAACCGACTTCAAATAAAAGGAAGTTTTCAATTCGGTTGTATTTTATTTGTTTCTTATCGCACAACTTCGTCATTTATGAAACGATTTGAAAAAAATTTTATTATCTGTAAAATAAAACTTTGTCCCATAGAAATTTTATCAAAATCGGGTCAGCAGTTTGGCCATTAAGTCAGTTTCCCAAGTTTTTTAAACTTATATTATTGAATTTCAATTGAAATTTTGCAATATTTAGATATTACATTAATATAGTACCACCATTTCTGTTTATGTTTTAATACCAATTTTAATAATATTGATTTAATAACTCTACAAATTGTAAATATTGATATCTGCAAAGCAAACCCGTTGTTTTCTAACAAGCTACGGATGAAAGAAAATACTATAAAACCATGCAAAAATAACAGGTAATACCATTAGAAAGAAATAGTAAACATGCAAAGATAATAGGTACGTACCTTTAGCGAAGCAGTTACTTAGCGGCTCATTATCATGCAAAACAAGGTACCGAAGAAATTAAAACAATTAATTCACTAGGAACAATAAAATTTTATTTCAGAAAAACGTGTGCATAATTTATTTGTTTGGATCAGTTGAGCTATCTCTAGATCTACAACTTGTATGTACTTCTTAAAGTGATCCTTTTGATACAACTGAATAAGCACATTTTCGTTTGCAAAAATAATAACAATAGTAGTTTTTAATTGCTAAGATTTTGTTGTGTATTTTGTACTTTATTTAATTGTATTGATTTCGTAAATAAATATTCTTTATATATTGCTTAATTGATGAAAATCTTAAAATATCATAAACAATCGTTATAACAAAATAAAATGTATAAATAAAAATTTCATTTCTTTCTTTACAGTTCTGTACTTACAAAAATAGTATACTTTTAAATCTTACCTTACTATTGCACTTTTTCTATCCAGTTTTAGTTTATTACACTAGTAGATAGTTTTAGTTTACTAACTCGGAATGTACCACGACTTATTATCACAGCTACCAAAATAACATGACAATTGACACCTGTATCAATCGAATGACTAACCATTTCATGAGGGGCCACAAAAGATCACGTGCCTTACCACAGAATAAACTACAGTAGCAGTGTATACAACCTATTTATCTGAGCGATAAAAATACTAGATAAGGCAATGCGAACTCTATAAGCACTCTAAAAATAAAAATAAAACGATAGTGGTAACCATCGCTTATAACTCTTATAAGAAAGCATAGTCTCGTAGGACACGCACGTCAGGAACGTGCCCTACGTTGCACTACCCTACGTCCATCAACTAGAGGCATACAAAAGTACAGCCGTGCCAGTAATTTCACCAGCACCCACGCCCTTCAAACCGAAACACGCAGCAATGCTGCTTCACGGTAGAAATAGGCATGGTGGTAGTACTTCCCCGGACGAGCCCTTCACAAAGAGCTCTACTACTACTAAGCTACTGAGAGGAACTGGCGTGAGGAAGATGGCACAAAGTCGTGAAGAGATGGCGGGATTGGGAGGAAAGCCTTTGTCCAATAATGGGATGATTCGGGATATTAGTATATTATGTGAACTATGCTTTAAAAGCTGGGCCCAATGTGCTTGCAACACACACACGTGTGAAACTCAAACCAAAACTACCGTAGCCGGCAAAAAGGTTGAACTTTGCGTATATAATGTTACGGCGAAAACTATTCATTGAATATAGCTAGAACTCTGTATAACTTTATTACGCGGCAAACAAAATCATCTACTCATTACGACGCCATCTTTTTTATCCCGACTAGTGATTTTACTTGTCGCTCAGTCTCAGTAGGGATGTCCAATTCCCAATATCGGCTAACAATAGCTACACGTTTCATTCATGCAAGTTGCCCCCGACATCAAAAAAATCATCTACAATAGATGCTTTATTTTTCTGAAATTCGATATTGAATTTGTGACTAGTTTTAAAAAGTTTAACTTTCTAGCCGGCTACTTATTACCTATAACAAACTTAAAATAATTTCAGATAATATACAAGACTTTAAAAGCATTAATTATCGAGTGTTTTGTTGCCATTCATTTTAGGAATAACATTTCTATACACGAAAAAATTACACAGCAACTAAGGAATACTTACATACTTACACCAAATAGAACAATAAATTACCTAATATACATAACCAATACAACATACTGTCAAAATCTCAATATAAGCTGCTTCTTTCTTTACTTGCTACCACAAAATACTTCGTTACTAGTAGTAATATATAGTTACCTTTTATAATGTCAATAATATATTCAGCAGAACTTTTGTAAATATACAGCGTGCGAAAAACTGCTTCAAACCAATTATGAACTAAAATAAGGCTAAGTACTTAAATATTTACGATAAGTACATGAAAACAGTCTACCACAGGTTTAACAAAAACAACAATGAGTGTTTATAGTTATAAACACTCAGAAAATGCAAATAAATTTAAATCTAGAAAATAAATGTAACTAGAATAATGCCATGACGCAAATCGATTATTCAAATTTTGACAAGCAGGTGAACATACAGTAAGTAAATAGAACATCAATTATTTAAATTCATTATTGCGTCATGACATACTCGTACTATTACCTACGTATAGGCTTTGTTAAGATGGATATTTTCGTTGTTCGAGTTGTATAGAACTGTTATAGTACTGTTAATGAGTAAATGAAATATTTTTTTGTATTAAGGTTGCAGCATTGCTGAGTTTTGGTTTTAAGGGTGTGGGTGCCGGTATAATTACGAGAGGCTGAACATATGTATGCCTTAAGTTGATGGACGCAGGGCAGTGCATTGTAGGGCACATTCCTGATCTGCGTGATCAATGCTTTGTTGTCGATGGTTACATCTTAATATCAGATGGCCACATGCTTGTTCCATTAGATAGTTCTCTCTATCATTCGTCATTTCAGATGCGAATAAAATGAGAGAATTAATAAAGGTTTTCTTCAGAAAATATCCATCAAAACCAGTTTACCAACTATTAAGGCCTGCGCACACCTAGTTCGCTGGCGGTAGCGATCAGTGAAACGCTGCCAAATATTCGCTGTCAAATCTCAAATCAGGGTGTCGATTCTGAAATGACAAATCACTCAAGCGATCGCGTAAATCGATGTGAGTTGTCAATTTTTGTTTGAAAATTTTGAAAATGGAACGCGGATTCAGCGATCACTCGATGATCACTCAATCGAACCGTGTTGCTGGAATTGACGCCCTGACAGCGATATTTGACAGCGTTTCACTGATCGCTACCGCCAGCGAACTAGGTGTGTTCGGGCCATAACTCCACTGAGCTAAGTTTGCACCTCGTTTTTTGTGTATATTTTAATGTACTGTATAAAATAGTGTTAAAAACAATAAATGCGAAGTAAAATTTAACAAACATTATTTCGTTTAATTTTTTTAGGTTAGCAAATCCGCTTTTGCAGGCCGACGATTTTGTAATCGACGCGAAGTGCAAACTTAACTTGGTCGGGCTATACATTATGAGTGCTATATGCTGTAGAGACTGGCACTCACGCCGTCGAGTGCGGCGCTGCTTCGTAACGCCTTCACCTCCATCGCCAACGAGTGCACTTCCGAATTCAGCCGCACCACCTATACATCACATAACATCATACGCGTGACAAATGAATACTGTGCAAAAATATAATCATACTTAATCTTATCTTATATCTTATACCTATAAACGAGAAAATCTTGTATATATATATATATATATAATCCGAATCTCGGAAACGGCGCCAACAATTTTCACGAAATTTAGTATACAGGGGTTTTTGAGGGCGATAAATTGATCTAGCTAGGATTCATTTTTAGAAAATGACGAGAAGTTGGTGTTTTGCAATAATCAAACATAAACTCAATATACGACTGTTCCTGCCATCTATTGGCGATTGTGAGCAACTAACTGCGAACTATTCCAGCAGATGGCTGTTGGAATGGATGGATGTTAATTAAAAATAAGCCAATAAAGATACGACTCTTCCTGACATCTATTGGCGAATAATAATACTATTTTTTTTAACCCCGAGCGAAGCACGGTCAAACCAGCTCGTTAATTATTATAAAAAAAGATTTGTATTTTTTCATCCGTAGTATGCCATTCCAGCGCACTTTTTTTTTGTGGCGTCGTATATTGTTATTATTGCGTGGCATTTGCCATATACATTTTTTTTAAATTGTTAACAAATAAATTAAGGAAACAATATTTAATAAAATACCCGGCGTACCTCATCGTCAGCCTGAAGAAGTCCACTGCTGGACATAAGCCTCCCTACACATTTCCAGGGAGAACGATTCTGAGCTCTTTCCATCCACCGGCTTCCCGCGATCCCGGCGCACTTAATAGTGACGAAATGACTTTCGAATTTGGAATGCTATATTGAAAAGTTTGAACGCAATTCGCTACGATAAAATACTGGCTGGTAGTGGTAGTATAAAAAAGCGAGCCTGTAGGCTGTAATAAGTAAACCAAATAAAAAAAAAAATACCCCGCGTATTTTTTTTCTTCTGATTTTTTACTTTTTTAACTAACAAAATTTTAAAAGATGATTTTTATATGGGAAAGTGAAATATTAACACTAGAAAGTGTAAAATTAAACGCAGAAACTGTCATAAAAAATTAACTACCGAAACGTAATCAATAATCAAAGTTTAAAATCGAGGACAGTGGAGAAAAATGGGTGAGACCCAGCCGTGGGCAACATAATAATATTATGTAAAAAGGTTTAAAAAACAGGGGATATTCTAAATTGTCATCGAGCCTGCAGGATTATTATTGACAAAACGTATAATTTTCTACTTTATCTACTGTGGTTGAACTAAATTCAAACACGCAGGAAGTCAATATCATTTTAATACATGATAATGTAATCTACAATTTGTAAAATAAGTCTAGCTTGAATATTTTAATAAATCCTACAATAAAACTGAAAATACTAGGCATGCATTGCATATGCAAAATTAAACTAAGAAAACTTATTGAAGGAAAAATCCTTCATTTTATAAGAATGAAAATTGAGTACTTACCTAGTTAAGTAAATTCAGGTGCATTGCATACGAGAACCGTAATCTAATGTGATGCTTAAACACTAACCCGCTTACTTAGAAGCGTTTTTCAAAAGATAATCGGTGTATAAGATGTAGAATTTAAAAATGTCCAATGTATTCTATTTAAATCTAACTCATGTCATCATAACTTATAAATCCATATGTTCTGTTAGTTTTTAATTTCTGTCCTTCTGTTTTTATCATTGTTATTACTTATTTATAATTGTTTTTTCATCCATTCATGTCTTGTATGTTGTGTGTTAGGAAGCAAATAAATGATTGTCTATGGCCCAGATTCATAGACCGCACTTTGCTTTACAGCAAAGGAGTCTTCGCAAAGTAAGCTTTGTTTATCGAAGTTTACCTTCAAAATTTTGAATAAAGAAGGGCTTGACAGAACTATGAAATATAATATTTTTGGTTGAAAGTAGAACCTTCCATCAAAGTAAAGTCAAAGTGCGGTCTATGAATCTGGGCCTATGTCTGTAAGTGACTGCCATCTCTTACCAGTGGGTAAAGTGAGGGTCAGAGCTAACTATGAACAGTGTGTCACACCTAAGTAACGCTTGTGAGTAATCGCACAGTTTTTGACTCTTACTGCCGTGCTACACGGTTTGAAAAGATGGTTTAAAACTTAAAACAGAAGTTTTAAACCGTGTAGACGGCGGTTTTAAACCAAGCATCGCATGACTTTTCGTCCTTGGTAGAAAGGCGCGCCCGCCAAAGGTTGAGGTTGGTTTTAAACCGTGTAGACAAAAACGTTCTGCCAAGGTGACCTTGGTAGAAACCGTGGTTTTAAACCGTCTAAAACACGTTTTATTCATACTACTGGTAAGGGGGATTTTTATATCCAAACCGTCAAGTCAATGTACACTACATTGACTTGATGGTCAAACTTGCCTTTCTTGTCTAGTTATTTCAGTTAGTAAAGTAAATTAAATTGTCTAAATACACAAAAAAACAACAGCTCGGGCAAAGCCAAACAAGTAAAATAATCTGCAATTACCTTAGCTTCGCTATTCATTAGGTTCTGTTTAGTTTTCTCGAGCTCGACCGCCATGTTGACTAGTTTATCTTCCGTCTCTCTCTTCTCTGTCTCCACTCTTCTTCTTTCCGAGCCCTCTTCGCCCGCTTGTCTCGATAGTCGCGCCACCTATAGCAAAACGAAATTTCAAATATGTAATAATCATTCTCATAGCAGAAGGCAACAAATATTGCACATCGGCTAATTTCGGCTTCATAGAATATAGTGTGCGTGAGAAAGAGATGCAATATGATTGTCCATTGAAAAACGTCAAAAATCTATGCATGAGACTCGACTCACATTCAAGCACTGTTTCTTAATACGGGCCTTTGAATACAATATAACACCCTAGCAGAAAACAAACATCTGTGTTCACTACTCAAATATTTGTTCTCGGTGGGGATCTAACCTCGACCTACGGCGCAGAAGACAGAGCTACTAGTAACTGTTCTGATGTTGTGCTGTGTTGTTTTTCCTGACCACTACAATCTAGGCCTCTTCAAGGCAAGAGAGAATAAGTGTCTTCTAGACACCCTGCTCTATCGTCGGCTGCATCGTCACTTACCATCAGGTGAGATTGTAGCCAAAGTATGGTCTATCAGGGGTGCTCAAACGGTATATCGCGAAAGCTTTTCGAGTCGATCGCGGCAATATGCTTAATATAGGCACCCAGTAGAATTTATGGAAATACGCGGATAATAACGTTGTAACATGCATGATATCCTAGAGATAGCTCAACTGATCCAAATCAGTGCCAGACGGAAGCGTCCCCAAAACGCTGGCGGCATTGCCACGCTAAATAGCATTGCTGATGACCTACCTACATATTAGTTTAGTCGATCCCTTGCTTTCAAAAAAAACTAAGCTGAAGGGCCAGTCGAACCTGCGTCTCCAAAGAAGCGATCTGTCCACTCCACGACGTCTTGACATCAGCTAGCGCCATCTTAGCCTCTTGCAGTTGTCTCGTCAGTACTGTTAGTTCACGACACACACGGTCGTACTCCTGACAGCCTGTTGGTGTTAGTTGTCGCTTATCTAAACAAAAACAATGCATTGATTACTTATTATTGAGACTGTATTAGTAGGATATTAGTTATTATATTAGTAGGACTAGTTCTGAAATGGAGGAGGCTCAGGATATAGGGAACTGGAGGTGAGAGCACTGGTGGCCTAGTGGTAGCAGACCCATCTTCCGATCCTAAGGTCGTGGGTTCAAATCCTGTCGTGTACCAATGAGTTTTTCTGCCCAAATTGTACACTATGTCAGTGCTCTCAAACGGTGAAGGATAATATCGTGAGGAAACCGGCACATCGTAGAACGTAAAAAGTTCGAAAATACACTTACAATCCTTTCACCACACTTGGTTTCGAAAGAATCAGTGATACGATATGAAGAAGAAGTAGATCTGGGATGGTGGGAAGAGGTTCAGGATAGAAGGAACTGGGAGTCATTGGGGAAGGCCTTTGCCTACTAGTGGGACGATATAAACTAGTAAAAAAGTAGTTCTAAGGACTGTCCTCAGAACTACTTTTTTACTATAGGTTTTTAATGATGATGAGACAAGGATTCAAATCCTTGTGATGAGATTGATGTTTGTGTATTTAAAATATTTTTATGTGTATGTTTTTGTGTTATCTTTTCTATTGTATATTGTGTAAATATGGACCTAAGATGTCTGAAATAAAGATTTTATTTATTACTATTATTATTATAGTAAAATTTTCCTCATACCATCATCATTCATATGATGGTGTTCACTCTGTGGTGGTAAAGCTGCCTTCACAAGCGCGAGTTGGTCGGCCAGGTCTCTCGCGCGGGCGTCCGCTTCGCCAAGCGCGGCCGTTAACTCGGCCCGCGAGCGCGCCCATTCTCGACTTGACTGCTCCAATTCTTCCTGCAAAATGAACAGCCAAGGAGGTTGGAAACCTATTACAATGTAGAGGAAATGCCACGACTGAAGTCTTAAAGCAAAAGCGTGATCTAAGCCTGTACATACAAAAATAGTAGTACTAGAATATTTTTCTGTGACAGCAGCACCGCGTCTATCGGACTCCAGTGGTGACGCGGACTCTAGTATCTCTAGTATTTCATCCGTGGTGTTGGTAAAGTTGCTGAGAAGTTAGAAGTTTCCCAAGTGTATGCAATAAGCAGACATTTGATTACAGTGCCATCAATCTGCAAACTTAGATAAGCTTGAACAGCCAGCAACGAAATGAATGAACAGTATTTCATAGCGATTTGTAGATAAATTGCGACTGTGACTTGAAAATCGTTAGAAGCCAAAACAAATCTTATGAAAGGATTTTTTTTCAACTTCGCAAACATTATACTTAGCGACAATTAGACCGGCTTCTGTCATCAAGGTTAGGCAACAAGGTTATAGGCTAATGAGTAATTTTATATTGCCCAAAAATAAATAAATTTACAAATATTGAAACAACTTCTTTTTCTTACCAATTGTATGTATCCAACACTTTTTTTACTTTCTCCCTTTGGTTTTTAGTATACTAGATAACAACTTACAGTAAGCGCATCAAGTTTGTCCTGTGCCCGTTCCGCGGCCGCGAGCCTAGTCCTCAACTCGCTAAGTTGTTTGACGGCCGCGTCTCGCTCTGATATAGCCTTAGCTGCCTCGGCCTGCGCCGCCCGCGCGACGCTTTGAGCTGCCAATGCTTCCTCACCTACCAACAAGAACATTATATAAAAAAATCTATAAGAATCTCCTCCAGTGTTAGCCAGCTACATTTCGCAGATCGTCGCCCCACCTTGCCGGAGGGCGTCCTACACTACGCTTACCTAAACGCGGGTAAAAGACAATGGTATCTACAATTTGAACAATGCGCAATGGCTCATTTCAATAAAAAAAAACAAAAGTAAACCACTTTATTTAAACACGCGGCCTTAGATTTGGAAGGCAGGCTTGTTACCCCTAGACCACCAGTATTCTCCAATTCAATAAGTAAAGTTTATAAAGCAAAGTGATAAAAACAACAATACGGCAGCCTTGTGAACAAACCTTGAACAGATGCAAGCGAAAGTTTAACTTCCTCGATTTTTTTCTCCCAAAATGCATCTCGCTCTACTATCTTGGCCTCGAGTTGTGTGGAGTACTGCTGTTGCAAGGCTGGCTGGTCGATCTGACCTCCGGTGCGGTCCGTAAGGTATGCCTCCAGTTGCGGAGATATTGACTGAAAAATACCTAAATCTATACTAATATTATAAAGCTGAAGAGTATTTGGTTGAACGCGCTTATCTCGGGAACTGCTGGTTCGAATAGAAAAATTAATGTTGTGTTGGATAGGCCATTTATCGAGGAAGGCTATAGGCTATATAACATCACACTACAACTAATAGGAACAGCATCTATGTAAAATGTTGCAAAAATCTGTGTCTATCTTTTTCTAACTCGTAGGGACTTTTCTATGTCTATCCTTTTCTATCACGTAAGGACTTCTAAGGAATGCGCCGGGACTCGCGGCTAGTTGTAAATAAAGCTAAAAAAAATATTTGTTCGAAGTATGGTGCATGTGACAAACTGTTATTCATTGTTTACTCTAAAAACCAACGTAGGATTTCACATTATCAGATTATAAATGAAATTATAGTTCACTTTACATTACCTTCTGATAAATTTGAACAAAATTAACTGTGTTAAATACTTACATCAGATGTGTCTCCTGGTCCACCCGAGCTGGAGGGACTTGCTGTAGACTGAAAATTTACCACAAAATAATAATAAATTATTTAAATAAAAAGTACACCTTCAAAAACAATATATTATGTTTGTCTTACATCTGCACAACATTAAAAAACCCATTAATATGTTGTTAGATAGGTAATTCAATAAAACATTAAATAATTGCTTTTAGGTAAATGTAGATTTAATTAGCTAGAACTTTATTTTCCGATGAACATTGCTAGAGCAATGTATGTAGAAAGTATATAGGTTGCAGGAATTGCACGCTACTCAATTACTTTGTAACAGACTAAATAAACTATTCCGCAAATATATTTTTTCTACCGAGCACTATATGAGGTATTGTGCATTTTAGTAAGACTGAAAGCTGTACATAAGCAGCCAACATAGGAGAATGTATCTTAGTACTTACTGAGTCATCCCTTAGTGATATCCTGCCAAGGAAGGCTCCACTTCGCCAACTACTAGTTATCTTACTTATATCACTCCCTGTTTCTTCCTTGATTTTACTTTTGAGACTAGCGAACATAGTGTCACGTCTAAATAATGCTGTAAAGAGATAAATTATGCTTTCATGCAGCTTGGCAAATACAAATTACACGATAACACAAAACTTTACCTAAATTCAACTCCAATGGTAATCGAAAATAATAATTTTAGAGCCTATGCAACTCTGTTTACATATTTATTACGCGTACGAAACATAGCTATTCATACTTTTCAACTACAAAAATTCTGAATGTATGATGATTAAGATAACAAATTATAATAAAATTAGTGATTTACAAAAATATTGTACGATTCCGCTATGATAGGATTTCGCCTTGCTAGAACTCGCGTAAAAAATCAGTTGTCAGTGTCAGCTGTTATTCTGACAGAAAGTCATCTAGACAACTATCACATTTCGATGAAGTAGAATGTAAAAACCAGGGAAGAGGGATGTAAAAACGTGTTTATTTTGTTTTAAACCAAATAGAACGTGAACGTGAATGGATTTAATAGTTTTGCACATTCGGTTTGTTTTTGGCAAAATGTAAAGCGACTTGAATGCCGCATTTAAATTGACAGCTGAGCTGCGTTCTAAAAAAGTTCGAATTTAGAGTCTCTCACTTAACAAATTAATTCGAAAACACAAAACCTAGATGGCGCTGTATTGGAGCGCTTTTGATTCCTCTTCCCTGGGAGCGCTTCACTTGCCCTCTTGAGTTGATGTTCCATGGCCCAGGGAAGAGGAATCAAGCCTAGCCACTATATAATGGCTATGTAAGTATTTTTCTCAAGGAATTTAGATACTTATGTAAGGTTCCTTGATTTTTATATCTTCTCCGATTGCTTCGAAATCAGCATCACTGCGGTCTTGCTGCTCGGGGCAATAAAGGCTGCTTCATTAACCGTTCTAACTACCTACAGGAAACCGTGTTTTGGAGATTGGCCAAACGGCAAACTTCCGTCCGATTATAGGGCATAAAGCAGTTTGGTTTACATCATACATGCTCATTATGTAGGATTTACTGTTGTGCAGAGAGGTTGTGTAAGTAGGTACGCGTTTGCTGCTCAATGCATTGTAAATGCGTTCCATCTTTAAAATCACTTTACCGTCGCGTCACAGTCACACTATGCTTATAGTTCATACATATCTATCTAGCTATCAAAACCTCCTGGTGAAACAACCATTAGCACCCTTTGCGGGCTGCGCTCGCACGGGTGCCAAATAGGATCTTGTTCGTAATAGCTCACTTACTGCCCTTGTGTAACAATATACTATTACATCTTGACGCACACAGATATGCGTCTGCGACTACTTTAGCAGATACCGGTGCATTTATTTTAGTACCTATTCATTATAATAAATACTTCATAATTTTTCTCTAATAAAAATTACATTTTGTCTTTCGTGTAGGTACCTATTAATAAATGTTTTATTTCTACCTCGCATAAATGATGTAAAGTAGAATGCTTACATCGGTTTTATGTAAGTAGCTATTGCAACCTCAAAACTATGCAGGTACCTACTATAAACGCCTAAAAAAAACTATCGGGTGCACTGGATCCATCCTGTCTGCGATAGCTCACTTACTGCCCTCGTGTAGTAACAATCTACTTACTTAGTAGCAGTAGTAAGGCGCTTCGTGAAGGGCTCGTCCGGCTAAATCTTACTATCACCATGCTCTTTATATGTAGATACTGCTAAGCAGAATTACCTACTGTATTTCGGTTTGAAGGATGTCTATTGCGAAGAATCTCCAGGCACATAGTTGTACTGTTCCTATGCGTATTAAAGGAAACAGGGCAGTGCGTTCTTCAGGATCTTGGTCCGAATCAATCGGAAAAAGTTTCTTGATGCTTTCAGTCAATTTTTATTAGTTAAGTAGGTACCTACCTATTCTTTTATTCTGATTGATTCGGAATCAGCATACTTGGCGTCAACGTTCTTATCAAGTATCAATGCGATAAAGAATCTTACTGATGGTTCCTGTATTAAATGCAACTGCAAGCACAAGGGCCTAGTAAAAAAAATTGCATCTACCATTTTCAGGAATAACTTTCAAGTTTCAATCATACACAATCCAATCTACTGGACACTGGGTGGACTTGAGATTAAGTGTTGCTTGCTAGTGCTTTGCCTGTATTTTTTTTAGTGGTACTTAAATAACCGTAAGCTCATCATCAGCCTAAATAAATAAATAAGTCCACTGTTGGACTTATGACTTCACTGTACATTTCCAAGGTGGGTTCCCAACGAGTCACACCAGATCCAGTCACACTGTGACTCGTTGGGTTTTTTTTTCCCAACGAGTCACACTGTCAAGATACGGACTTCTGTAATTTAGTATAATATCGACAACCCATCATTTGGTTTCCTACGCTTGTATTTTTCAGTTCGTGATGGCTGCGATTTGAGAATCTTTATTCCCCAGCAGTTAATTATCTTTACCTACCTAAAATCTTACATTCCTACCTATAGGGGTAAATGGAGGGATAGGTAATTAAAAATTCAAATCACATATTCAGTTGTTTATTATCTATACTGTACTCAAAATTGATCCGAAGATCACATCACATAGTAATTTCATAAATAATATTACAATGTCATGTACTTACTTACTTTCTGTGATTGTTCGTGAATAAAAAAATGTTTACAATATTATCAATAATTTGTTCACTGGACCGGTTTACCTTTATTAAGTAACAGTAGGTACATTCTACATTAAGATACCATTACTTTAGGTAGTCAAACAACTTACAGTGTATTTGATGAAGAGATATTATAATAATAATAAGTAATCAATTATTGTGTTGCTGTTCATTTTTTTTGTCAATATATTTACAGTTTTACATTTTTTTTCGTGATTTACAAATAAATTCTTGATTATTAATTAGGTCATTATTATTCCACTCGGATTCATAATAACAGTACTTTATAGTTAAAAATATCACAAAAATGAAATATATTATGTGTAAGACACACGCAACATTAAACATACAACAAAAGAAAAAAATATAAAAATCCACTAGAAACCTTGGGCCAGAAGAGTCCCTTCTAAACAGGAAGGATACTTTCGATGTTCATCTTTCACAACGGCAATTTGATACCATCATTATTATTATCACACTAATTACACAATTATAAAAGTAATCGATTGTCTTACAATAAATGCGTCAGATCATAAAATTTTGATTATAAAAATTATGGGCAACAAATAATCATGAAACGATAAATTTTAACAAAAATAAATGACAACTTATACATTTAGGAGTAATAGTGCCGTATTGATAAAAGTGAAGTATTCACCACAGCACTTGCCTCGGGGGCCGACCTCATGACTGTACGCGACGCGACCGCGACGACGACGCGACAACGACGCGACGCTCAAACAACACGCTCAACAACCAACCAACCAACCAATCCAATCCAATCCAACATAATACAAACGCAACGCAATCAGATCCTAACGAGTTTGACTCCGCTCCGATATTCACCTTTTATCGATATGGCATTCCACTTACGTTACGACAATAAATATAACACGCTTACACATTAATCACTTCATTAATTCCGACGCTAGGAATTATTTCATAATATATACCTAAAAATATAATCACGGCACAAGTATCCCTCCGACTAAATTACTAACTTAGTGTCACTTTATCAGGATTTAGAATCAAATATGTATTATGTATCTTAAATATTTCATTATTAATATATCATTATCAAAATATCCACTAAATGGGAGGAATAAATCAAATTATGAATATTTACTCTAACATTAAATCGCATGACTGATCAACAAAAAGGATATGGACTAGGAATAATATTAGGCATTAGGCTTCCATGCCTTCGGAAGAGGCGCGCGGGCGTACCGACGCGCGTCGCGGCATGCCGACGGCTGCGACGACGCGCCTACGCATACTGGAGCCTGGCCGCTCTGAAGTGAGCCGTGTGGCAGCGCAATCAATGATTTAGGAACTAAATCGCCTTTTGCAACATCAGATATCGTCCAGTTTCCTTTTTTTAGGTAATGTGCGATGCGTCCGCGCGCACTCCCGCCTCTCTCTCTAACCGCATATTATTATCACCTCTACATACATACGAGACGAGATAAATTTGATCAAACCGTTAATACTGTTTGGGTCGAAAACAATACGAGTAATAGCTATTAATCGTGCTGCACTCAACGAGAGGTAATCGGACGCGATCATCGGTAACGTTTTGTGCATCGACAGGGATCGAACGGTAAGAGAATGATAGGTATTCTAGCAAAATCTATCCGGGATAAAAGCCGACTTCCTATCCTATAATTTAGGTAAATAGCTTGGAAGTATGCCTTCTTCGTTTCAATATTGTCCGATAACGTTCATTGTATTTGGAATCTGTGTCCTATCACTCTACGAGTGGCGACCTATGCTAATGAGTGGGAGAGCTGCGGCGGCGCGGGGGGAGTGTGGAACGGGGGGGGATGCAGGGAGGACTAGGAGAGATAAGGGGAGGGGGTGAGAGAAAGGGGGTACGCGCGCCGCACTCAGTTCAGTGATTGTGCTTCGGCGTCAATACCTTTTCAGTGCCGAAGGAGAGAAGCGGCTACTCTATTGGTGTCTCATTACTGATTCACTTAACCCTAAATCTAGTGTAAAACTTGTCAACTAGAAAATCATAATATTACATCGTACGTAAAAAAGTAACATAATTCTCACAAAATGCTCACAATAGGAGTAGGGCGGTGCTACCTGTAACCGGCCGAGGTCGGCGCAGGCTCGCATCCACCCGTTCAATACATCGCTTATATATACAACAAGGTTACCGCGCGGCGCTATTCGGCGGCCGCACCGATTTTTACAGGAACTCATATCGTATCTTAAAAAAAATTATACAATCGTAATAAAACATTTGAAACCTCACTAACTGTTCGACGATCTCGATAAAATTACTCGAACGGCTCCGGCGGCGTCTCGAAATCTATTCATATCACAATCGCATGACCGTGCCTGAGAATCATATCCCGCTACTATGTACACACGTCTTCCCGACGAGCAGCCCCGCTCTAGGCGGCGGGGGCGGGGGCAAGGGGGGGCAAACACGCCCCGCCCCCGCCGCCACCGCGCTGCACTAACCGACACTCACTACAACCAACCGGCATCACCTCCGCTGCAGGAGCTGACAGAGCGATCCCACTCTGGGGACTGCGGATCGATGTGGAAAACGCGGGGCGCGGGCTACGAGGACTAGATTGGGAGATGGAGAAGAGGGATGTGAAGTGGGGTGGGGGGAATGAGGGTTTGGTTAGGGGGGGCGGATGGCTGGCGGCAGTTGTACGGGGATGTGGTAGTACCGACAGGCGGCGCGGCGGCATGCGCCCGCGGCGGCGTCGCGACACACCACCACGCGACAACCCACCACCTGCAGCCCGCACCCTGGAACACACACAAACAAGATTACTATACGCTCGTACCGATATCTCATACAATACTATGCTCACTGGTATAACCCTATTTTCTCAAATGGTACTGATGGCGATGAAGAATTTGATGTCTACCCTATTTTATCGAAAAGAGATTATGATGTTCATGTTCAATGACATCGGCCATATTTTATTGACCGGCGAATATTCATCGATGTGATCAACCGAATGGGTCCAAAAGTTTGATGCAAAACATAGGCCTAACTGGGTGGACGCTAAGGAAAGTTGATAGTTACCATGAGAATGAAGTAGTATGGAAGATTAAATAAGATCAAAAACTACACGTTCAGGTACAGTAAATATACAAGAAACTATGAACACTAGGTTCACTATTTATGAAAATGACAACAAAATCTACGAAAGAGTTAAAAGTCAAAGAAATAAAACAGATGTGTGAAAATCTACAAGATTATGTATACTACTAGACCACTACATGAATACGGGTTACAAGGCTAATGTTCTAAAAGTGTTCATGCATAAATGTTAGGGATCGGGATTTCTCTGGGGAAAAAGTCATGTTAAAATGTTCTCTAGTTGTTCAACTGAATCCAAATTTTCATTTGTTTTTAATCCAAAATTCATAGGGCGAATGTAGATGATTGATGCTTGATTTCACCTATAATTATACAAAAAAGCTGCGCCAGTATTTTGAGCCTAGAATTTAGAGTCTCTTGACATAATCTGTCTTTCAAATCGTGCCTTCAAGATGATCACTAACGATTTTAAAACTTATCAATACTAAGTTTGTGAAAATAAACAAGAATTACCTTCGCGAATATGAACGAATCTGCAGGTAGGTCTTGTACATCCTTGGCGATTAAAATCTTGGCACACCGGGAGGGTGTCCAGTAACTGAAAACACAACAAAAGAATAATAAGTACATTGCTCCGACCTTTACTCAATTCAGATGCAAACGAATCATTCCACAATGAATTTAGCAAGTTTGAACAGACATACAACTCTTCGCTTTTCATTTTGTACTGTAGAAGCAAATTTTATTTCAAGACATCGGACTTTATCGACGTTATCATTGTGTATTGATTCCCAAATTCATGATGAATTCATTTGTAGATTATAACTATTATCTACTTTAATGATTTCAGACTAAAATCCAAGTAACAAAAGAGATTCTGATTAAAATGTAAGTGAAAAAGACTTGCTTTCAACTAAACAGCTTGAATTTCGAATTGTGGAACATTCGCTTGCACACTTAAAAACTATAATTCTACTTTCATAAACAGTCGATGGCATGAACAATCTAAGTTTAAATTCTAAATTTCAGTGAATGTTTACAGTGCACGACGGTTTATGAATTTGAATAAGTTAATTTGTGTTAATACTAGTCTATCTCATCACTTTGACATTCATACATCTGACACAGAACATTATCCTCATCGCACAGCCTGTCTGAAAAATAACGCTAAAATAGTTTTTGTAATATTAAAGAGCAAGAGTGAAAGATCGACCTAAACAGAAGTAAGGGTACAGGGCGCCCACTGAATTCTTAGACAAGGTTGGTACCGACTAGGACGTAAGATCATAAATTCAATGCGTGTGTAGTTTCTCTGCTCTGCTACTAACCAGCACATAGCGGGACACACGGAAGGCAGAAATGGCTTGAAATCAAATCTTATTGCTGCTTCAATATTACAAGAACTTTACAAGATTCGTTGCACAATATGATTGAACCTTCCAAGCATTCTTTCATTGAAGTGCGCGCTGTGTGTCACCTTTATATTGAAATATTGTTATTGGGACAAATAGTAAAAAGTACACAAAAGTAATGAATCCAAAGTTGAATGCTAGTTATTCTCGTGATCGAGCTTCCATGACCGTCAGAGAGTTGTGTTAAGTACGCCGCACTATGCACAAAGTAGGAATGAATATATAATAATCTAAATGGCATGCAGAACGCTTGAAGTAATCATTATTGCGCAGCCAATCTTTTTAAGCGTGACTATATTGTACAAAAAAGCTTAAGCATGATGCTAGACAACTTTTACCAGGGCGAGGGCGATCTAAAGGTCTGAGCGTCCAAAGTGTACCCATTATACCAACTCTTGCTATAAGCTTAGAGGCTGTGTAGGGAGTTACGTCATGTGTCTGCGTCGGCTGTGATGGTTTAGGTCTCCGATGTTCGCAGCAGAGGAACAGAGGACGGTCATGCTTGTCGGCAGGTTACGATGTAAATAGACAAACAAATCAATCAAATGTATACCTTTAGCTTACATGACAGTTCTGGACGTGACATGTTAGTGGTAGTACAAACTGCAACATAATGACCATTAGAGGAGTGCGGTTACTGTACGACAAACAAAAGAAAACCAAGTAATTATATTACGTCTACGTGAACATTGTAAATAAGCATCAGAGAGGCCTCAACAAGTCTTAAGCGAGGAATTGAAGCCGCAATGGCGAAGCATTTTAAGCATTTTTACAGAAAATTCGAAGTGGACATTTTGTCATCAATGTTTTATTAGAATTACAATTAAGTCTTAATTCGATGCAATAACAACATGTTTTTAACTTTTTTATAAACGTGAACAACACTTCGATCTTTCCGTGTACACCGGTCGTCATCTCAACTACCAACTACTTATGCATAGTAAAAATAATTTAATACAGAAAGCGTAAAAATGAGTGAAACTAAAACCCCCATAGCAGTTGATAGTTGACATAGGCTAAGGTGAAATTATTGTGCTAAAAAGTTGACCCAAACAATTTTACGTTACGACTACAAGGTATTGAAGGTTGTGCTTCTAGGTATTTCTAGCATGATATTACCACAAAACAAAATTAATACGGTCAACTTTTCAACAATTCATAAAATGGCTTCGTTAAGTTTCATTTATTAAAAGGAGTCTATACTGAAACATCCGTGTTTTTGCTTTAGTAGGAAAGCGCAAGAGGCTGTGATTAAAATTAAGTTGCATTGTTCATGCAATTGTAATAAGCGGTGTGTTTCAATATAGGCTGCAAACAGGAAATCACTTATACTCAGGATATTATATTAAGCTGATTGTTTCTTACCGGGTGTAAGCAAGGCAATACTGTAGAGTGACTTCTTCCACATTTGAAAGCGAGTATGTATCACTATACAAAACTAAAATCATCAACAAGTTGTAGCATTAACTGTTCAGTACAATAAATTCGATACAAGTACAGCACAATGACTAAAATGATGTGTGTAATGACATTAATAAGTACATTATGAATGGCCGAGCACGAGCTCCGGCGTAGGACACCGTCGGGAGTCCAATTCAGACATATTCAGGCAGAGTCATGGCTGTAGTCGTTATAGGTATATTGTATAGCGTAACGTTAAGAGGTATAGATAGGCACCTGGTTTAGCAGTAAAGGAAGGTTCGGTTTGATGGTATTACCAGTGATTCTCGTATCCTAAACGTCTACCTTCGATGCGTGCTTTCAGGTCGTTAAAAAAGCTCTTTCACCAAGCAAACGTTGGCCCGCTTCTGTGTACGGCCGGCTGAAGTAGTGAGTGCCTATCTGTTCATAGCCCGTCAGCGACAGCCAGTCTATCAAACCCGCTCGAAGCATGACAAACTAAACCAAACTAATAGTCGAATCTACGAAGCGGGATGAAGAAGCAAGCTCGAATATTACTGTTACTTTTACTTTTGTGAGAGCATTATTTATATGGTTCTAGCTCTGCAGATTGAATACACTAGGTCTCTCCTATCATTCGTTCTCGACATTCAATCTCATCTGTTTTGCAAATTATTAACAAGTCACAGTGATGTATAGTTATTCGAGCTGATCAACAAAAAACATAAGTAAGCGGCGGCGTCGCAGGAACAGGTTGGTTGTGTTGTTGTAGCGTACGGTTAGAGCGAGGCAAGGTACTCGTGGCGAGTCCGAGGGTCGGGGAACAGAAGCCTACAATGGCCAAACCGGTGCTGTGACACTAATAGGGACGACTGGGACAGTCTAGCGTTAATAGGCTTCATGCGAGCCGCTTACGGGTTAGAAGTTAAGCGTGTGCGTCGCAGAAGTATGCGCAGTGCGCGAAGGAACAGTGCGTGAGAAGGGGAGGGGGGGAGGCAGTGCGAGTGGGGGGAGTGGAGGCATCAGGGGCACGCGGCACACGTTACCTGTCCGCGTTCGTCCGTGTACACCACATAGGGCGCGTTGGGAGGCGCGCAGCCTGTCCGCTCGACACAAAAAGCGACAAAAGATTTGGCAATGCGGACGACAGCCGAAGCGGTCATTCGGAAGGCATGTAACAGAAAGCGAGTCAAATAAACAGAAAGAAGTGCGACTGAAAGGAAAAGACGAGGACGACGCTTGTCGCCCTCGCTACTCTACCGATGAACACGCCGGCACACATAGCACACACGAGGAGCACTAGAAATATGAGAATAATACCTGATGAGCCAAACATAGGGGTGGTGGATACTATTCCATGCGAAAATTAGAAGGCGGCGGTGTTAGGTGCGGGCCTGCTGCTGCAAGCCGGTATTCACTAGGTAGTAGGTGGTATACGGGATCGACATCGGCCAAAGCGCACCCGTGCGACTGCGCAGTGCGGGCCTCCTCCGAGAACAAGCGTGTACGTAGCGGGATCGACGGACCAAGCGCTCAACTCTCAGTACGACATTAGAACTCACGATAAACGACGATTCGACAGAGGTAATAAAAAACGTACAGTCATGCATCTCAAGCGTTATTATTACCGGGATCGTAGATAAGAGAAATATACACGCATAGGAATATTACGACGAGTAAAATACACAATGGTATAGATATAGCGTAAAACTACAGAGACATCAGCGAGGGCGAGTCCTCTCGCTGCGTCCTTACAATACAAATGTGACACTAGCGCTAACCGCCCCGACAGGCCGGGGCGCACTCATCACTCGGCACACATACGAGTCTCTAGGCGGAGACCCCGCGCCCCGCGTCCCGCGCCCCGCGCCCCGCCAGCCGCGACATCCACATTAACTCTATGTCGTCTTCATCTTTTTGTAGGGATTGTGTGCGGCGTGCGCGGCCGCGACCGCAGCGGCGCTCGGAGGCGTGGGCGGCGGCATGGCGTACATGTACGGCTGTTGGTAGTACGGCATGGGCATCGGCTGCGGCGGCCAGCTGGGGCGCATCATGTAGGGGGGCGCGCGCATGAGCGAGCCCGCAGCCGCGCCCGCCGCCGCGCGCGCCTTCATCGCCTGTTGCGTGTACGCGTGCGCCATCGCCGACTGCTGGGCCGCGAACGCGAGCGCCGCCACGTAGTTCTTCTGCGCCACTTCCTTGGCTACCTGCGCGGGGTCGGGCGTGTTGGCGTCCAGCAGCGCGGGCGGCGGCGGCGGCGACACCGGCGACGCGGGCGGCTGCGGCGGCTGCGGCGGCGGCTGGTGCGACGGCAGCGGCGCCGACACACCGCCCGATGATACCGACACGCTCGGCGGGGCCGACGAGGGGGGGGCGGGGTACTCACATGACACGGGCACGAACGGCTGCTGCAGCTGCATCAGCTGCTGGTACGTGGTCGCCGGCTGGTACACCGGCACTCCGGCTTTATCGGCGGCGGGTCGTTTGTACGGCACCACGCCGGGGAAGGCCTGCGGATACGACAGATACTAGTGAGTGATAAGACAGATTGAACGGTCCCTAAACTGAGAGCTTCGCGACCGTTCCTCGGTATACTTACGAAGTTATCGTAATAGAAGGAGCCGACGCTCTTCATATCCATCTGAAACGAGAAAGAGTCGGTTGAACGGAGGTTTCCGGACGACGAGGTGATCAGCGGCGCGGCTCGCGAGGCGGGGCGGGGCGGGGGGACCCGGCCCTGCCGCGCTGCCGCGTCGCGGTACTAGGAGCGGGCGAGGTGGCGGTGGACGGGGAGAGGATCGGAAGGGGGGCGGCTGAGAGGGGGCGCCGGGAGCGGAGGTGAAGCGTGCAAAGCTGGCGTCTGTACCGGTGGCGGCTCGAGCTCGGCGGGCGCCGGCCGCTTCTTGCCCTGCTCCGAAGTCGCGCCCGCTGTCTGCTGCTGGACTCCGGCGGCCGACTACGTGAAGCCAAGCGTCGCAGGACGGGACGGAAACAATAACGATGTAGTAGATGCACAGAATACACCTAAAGCTTGGCATAAGGTGATATTATATGCGAAGAATAAAAAATAAAATAATAAGTGAAGCGTGAGTGCGACGGAAGCGTGGACGAGCCTGCGCGAACTGAACAGAACGAAGCTCTGCGTACGAAAGCGGCGTCGCGGCGAGCGAGACCAAGCGGAAGAACGGAAGCGCGATCGAGCGAGCGAGGCGAGAGCGTGCAGCCTTGTGGCGTACCGCGCCGCGCGCCTGCGCCTTAAGGTGCGCCTGCAGGTGCAGGGGAGGGTGGAAATAGCGGCAGGGGTCGCGCACGCAGCGCCCCTTGACGGCGTCCATGCACACCGTGACACAGCCGTCGTCGTGCGCGCTCACCGGCGGCGGCGGGTGCGCGAACCGACACTCCGACTCGGCGCGCTTGCACGCGCCGCGCTGGAACTCCCGGCACACCTGCACGGTGACACACACCAGCCATGTCCGCCGCTCACACCCATCCCCATCCCCGCGCCTACTGCCCTCTGCCCACTTCTCTACCCATACCCCCTGCTCTCTCTGCTCTATATCCCACAGTCTGACTCTACGGTACTCCGCCCAACATCTAATTACTAGGCCGCGCCTCAAGTAAGTAAGTGTCGTTCCAAGTTCTGCGCGATCAACGATTTTAAATACGCGTTAAACTTTGAATGTCCGGTATTCATAAATCCGATTTCTGAAATCGGCGGTCAGGTATTTGTATTGTGTTTTTTAATTTACCTCAACCGGACGCCGCTTCTGATTGTGTATTGGAAACAAAATCAAAAAAGAGCAGAGTTCACACGCTTAGTTCGGATTATCAATGAATTTACGCATCCGTCGCATCAATTAGAATTTAGATTATAGACATCCTATCATAATAATCATTTCAGAGATTTTCCATACGTAATTTTGAAAATTGGGGCAATCGATTTGAAGCGAGGTACTTACACTGTAGGCGCAGCTCTGCAACCGACGAACCTCTCGATGTTGTTGAAAGATTGCGAAAGCGTTGCAGAGTGAAATAGCTGCTGCGCCGACAGTGCAAGCCCTGTACCAGAGGGAGTAAGCGAGTGCTGCTCGCAAAGCGCACACGCAGACGCACCGGAGTGCGGCCGCGCGCCACGGACACACGGGACGGGCATGGCGCTGACAGCCCTTATTTGCATCGGGGACCGACATTACACTCATACTCATCGTTAAGGAATTAATCATCAAAATAAACAAGTCGGTCCCCGGCATAAGTGGCAACATCGGGAAGCACTACTCGGGTGTAAATGGAGGAGAGTCATGAATCAAGAGCAGGATGGAAAGGGTCTCACCTCGAGTCTGTCAGAGCGTGGCATTTTCTGTTGCAGCACGGGTTGCTGCATGACACCAAGCGGCGAGGCGGCGGCGGCAGACGGGTCGTGTCCGAGCACGGCCGGCACTAGCTGCGGCGCGTAGTACTGCGCGTACGTCGAGCCCACGCCCGGCACGCCCGACAAGTACGGAGACGTCGCCTGCACACACACATCGCTCACCATCAGACAACATACACATTAACGCTACATCACACAACCATATTGCATTTTAATCATTGGTATTGAGCATTCGATTCTGAAAGCAAGCAACGGACACGTTATGTAAGACATTAAAATATATAGACAGTAATATACAGTTTTAATAATGTTTATTACAAGCAAGACAAGCACCGACATGCAATTACAAGAACAAATTATACTACACAGTAATCAAAAAGCATACTGTTATCCAATCAAGGCTTCCACCGGCCACCAGTAAATGCATAAGGAAAACTAGGAAGTTAATAAGAGGAAAACGATGCGTGGTTAGTGTTGTGCGGGAGTGTAGGGATCGCTGTTGGGAATCGAAGGCCGGTGGTGGTGCGACGTTCCGCGTAGGCAGTGGTTACCTGCGGGGCGAGCAGGGCGAGAGTGATCGGATCCATTGCAGTGAGATGACCGGCAACCGCGCCTGCGCCGCCCATGCCGCCCACCTCGACACAAAACCACACAAACACTACTCAAAGTGTGAGGGGCGGCCTGCTACCCCGACCACCAGGACGCCGCTTCGCACACCACCTCACCTCACCATAACCACAATCTACTAGCCAGTACACGAAGCATTCTATGTTAGTTACGCATCAACTACTGGAACCATCTAGGGCTGTGCGAAGAGACGTCGAGGACAGCCGAGACGCAATGTTAGCAAAAGAATGGACAGTAGAGGAGGTAATTTTTTTAAGTGCATTTTTGTGCAATACCATGTGATCCCACTTTAAGACACATGTGAGTACTTTGAGGAGTAAGTTTTCATGCTATTGAAATCGAATTTTACAAACATGCTCAAGCAGGAGGAGCGATCGGTCATATGGGCAGCAAAGTTTAAGTTGTGCCTGAGAACTCGCGAGTAGTCTACCTCTTCAAACTCGGTTAAAGGAGTAAACAAAGTAGGCCATTTATAAAACTCACGCATGTGAAGTGAAAACTTTAAATTAAAGCGCGGAACTCGATGCAAAGTCTTCTAGAAAGCAAATTACTAATAACTTTCATCGTGCACACGATTAAGTTTCCGAGAAAACTTTACGAGGCATTTGAGCTAATTTTCTGGGGAACGAAAACATTTTATAGCTGAGTTTTTATACGAAGGTAAGTATACTATAATGTTAACTATTTGAGGCACAACTCAAACGGGACGGTTGAGGACTACGTGTTGAGATAAGAACGCTTCTATAAAAGAATAATACAGAAGTAGCAAGTACGTACACCGAAAGCTGCGAGTTGCGTGCAAAGTTTGGTGTTACTTAGGACCGATCGCTCAAAGCTTATGAAAGGTAAACCAGTAACGTTGTAAGAGAGTACTTACCACAGCAGGGACCTGGCCAGGCAGGACCTGGCCCGGTGTCAGGCCCATCTGTTGCATGAGTGCGTTCTTCAGTGCTAGGTGATTCCTCCCGTTGATCAGCAACTGATCCTTCAGATGCTGCGGCGGGTGGAAGTACTTGCACGGTGGCTTTTCGCGGTTACACCGACCCTGAAATATACCAGAAAAATATCGATAAGCAAAACAATGGATTAAATACACATTGAGCCACACAAAGCCACCCCAGAATTTACCCAAATGTGTCAATTTAACATCGAATGGGGATAATGAAATAGATAAGAGGTGGGCGGCCGCGCTCCAGGTAAACGACACTTTTGGGCTTTAAGAATAGACGAAAATGGCGGACCTCATTCGATATCATTCCGATAAGCAATATGTGTAACGGAGCGGGAGGTGGCCGAGGTTTCAGCTCAATATCGGGTGAATGTGCGGAAATCCTTCCATGCATCACAATTGCCTTGAGCCGGGCACGTAGTCACCAGATATCCTCTACTCGATTTTTCCTTATAACCGCGTCTTAGGCGGTGTCAAATATTTCTAAGGCGTAACGGGGGACTACGCGGTTCTACGCTTGTGCTCATTTTCGCCGTCAATGAGGCGCGAGATAATTGCCTTTCGGAATCGAACCCCCGCTTACCCGTCTATGATGATTTATTTACATCCGCGTAATTAACTGTCGTACTACGTGACGGGAAGGGCTTCGCAGACTTTTTATCGCCGCACGTCGAGCCTCCCGCGCTACATTTTATTCAATGAAAAAACGGAAAAGCGCTTATCGCAGTTTCAAAGAAAATACGTACACAAACAAACGCCATCTGAATATTCAGCGCTCGACAAGGGGACTCGTTTTCTGATAATGTCGACGGAATAAGCTTTGGCGTGATTTACACAGTAACTTTTCTAAGGCACGTCCGATGCTATCTGAGTAGTTCGTCTCTGCGCTACATAGTCGAAAGTAGCACAAAGTCGTCGACTCCAAATTATAGAGTAAACACGGCAAAGCACAAAGTGTGAATTTTGAACTGGAATCAGATGCAGACATGCTCCGAATTTTCCGTTACTAAACTTTGGCGATGCGTGGTACAACTACCAGCTAGTAGAGGCAGTCGGTTGCATTTAGATTAACTTGTTACTGGCAGGCATAATGTTAGTTGGACGGTCCTCTACAGTTTAAGCTCGGGATAAAGTTATTATTTCCTGTTACTCGGCGCCGTCTACTTTAGTCGAGTTTCGATTCAAAGCAAGCCTTGTGAAACTTGAATGGGTGATCACGTTTCGTCATAATTTACTATGAAAGCTCCGTCGGGAGTATTAAACTAGTATTTACCGAGTGAGACCGCTTTCAGTTCACAAAGTCAATTAGCTATGATTTCAACACGTCTCATTTTACTTCAGTTGTAAAACGCATAATAGCCATTATTTTGCCACTAGTAGGGCCACAGTAGGGTTTAGGCCTAACAAATGAGACTGAGCTCGGTCCGAGGGGTTAGGGCAGGGTAGGCAGTAGAAGCTCTATGCACAGTGCAGGTGCATAGCAGGGGGCGATTAGCGGTGAGTGATGCCCGCGCTCCGATATAAATGGCGCCGTCGCACGAGACGGATGGTTCGTCCCGTCCTACGTCACCATGCACATTACGACGCATTAATTGCACTTCGAACATCCGCAGGGGTTGATCTGACAATTTACTGACGACCGTAGTCGTTTTAATTTATAAAGTTAGTAAAACTGACAGAAAATACTTTAACAAACCAATATGTGGAATTTGGGCTTCAAGAATTAAACAAAAACCTTTCAATATGCCCTATTTGTTCGGGATGGGCATCGGGAGGGACCACCGGGCGCAGGGTGGGCAATAACCGCCCAAAACTAATAACATTTTTGTGTGATAGTGGAGGAGCAAACCGAGCGCGCTACCCTCACCGTGTCCTTTATAACACAACAATGCGCACTTGCAATACAATAAGGGGTTAGCCGAGACTCGGTTTCATCACTGTTTTCCTTCCTGGAAGATAAGGTTCGGAATAATATACAGCGGCATAGAGGGGAATGTAATGCGTCTCCTCCGCTCCGGCAGAGTATGTGGTTAGAGTTTCTTGGTGAATAAGTTCTAATTTAACTTGGCAGTTGGCACTGTTGGCCGATTAAAGCAAAAACGACATCAATGAACAGGAGCGTCTTGAGTCTCGTTAGGCAGAGAACGGCGCGGGCGAGTGCACTTTAAAACTATGACGTGTATAACGAACAGCCCTTGACTGCAGCGCGGCGCCTTCAGCAGGCGGCAAGAGGCACGCGCCGACAAGACAACCTCAAACAACTTACAGCCTTAAACCTGCTAATGCAATTAATGATGCTTCCTAAAACTATTATTTTAATAGGGATTACATATTAAAATAATTCTTTTTAATTGTAAAAACCATCACGTATCATCGAAGTGCATGAAGTGATCAAATTGTAGAACATAAAAGTATAGTAAGTACCTACATACTTTTGAGCTGGTCAAGCATTTTGATTAGAATCTAAAACCTCCATACTCATTATCAAAGAGGAATTTATTGGTACAAAGCGACGAGCAAAATAGGATGTCAAGAATGTGGTGTCAGTCGAAGCGGGTGATCGTTAATCGATTAGAACGTTCGATCACGGCTGATTGATGGCGACACGCCGTCGACGGTGCGCGTCCGAACGTACGCACATGCCAATCTATAATCGCACATTTTACTATTGGCCGGCCGACACGCGACTCGACAAATCGACACACGAGGAAAACAATGGGCTAATGAGCAGATGAATGACATGCTCCCGCCGGTGTTCACGTTCGGTGGCCCGAAGTCCACTTGTACGCATGGAAGTGGACGCCAAAAATATTTGGGGACAGACGGAAATAGAAGCGGCCGGTGATATGTGCCAACTCCAGCATCGTGTAGGCAGCGGGCGGTGGCACGTGGCCACACATGCTCAGCTGGAGGTTTATATCGCTAACGTTATTGTGCACTGGCTATTTACATTCTGGACATCGCTTTGATTCCAGTTTTAGAGCGGGAACGAAATGTTCGCTGAATTCCTGGAAACCGTCCACAGGTAGAGCTCGGAATGTACTTTCAGATTGCACTTTGTTGTATTCACTAAAATATGTTTAGCTCGTGAGCTTTCTGTGAAATAAAGGTATGGTGATATAGAAGATAATCTTATGGCCCGAACACACCTAGTTCGCTGGCGGTAGCGATCAGTGAAACGCTGTCAAATATCGCTGTCAGATTTGAGATTTGACAGCGAATATTTGACAGCGTTTCACTGATCGCTACCGCCAGCGAACTAGGTGTGCGCAGGCCTTAACTGACGCAAACTGAAGTTCGGTAGACTTGTTGATAAAGTGAATAACGTATGCGTTAATATATGAGACTAAACCTATTCAAAATAAAGGATGAATTGTGGCTCATATATGGTTTGATTCCTGCACTCCTCCCTGTTACGTAATTACAAGGTACAAGTACATGCTACTCTTCATATTGTGAGATGAGAGAAGAACCATAATGAACGTTTATTTTTGAAGCGAGAGCGCAAAAGATAGATTCCGAGGAGGCTTGAAAGCTAAATCATGATCAAGTAACACGATCACCGACGAAGATCCGGACCGGATACGGCCAATAATTTTTCGACAAGCGCAAGCGAACGCAAGGTGAAATCTAATTTGCAAAATTTTGTGGCCAGGAAGGGAATTAGGTAAGCAAAGTCAATTCTGAAAGTAAGTAGAATTTGAATTTAAAATGATTTATAGATGGAGGGAGTGGCTAATGAGGCGTCATGCGAGAGGGGAGCGTGTTTACGCCTAGCGTCTGTCGATGTGTTTTTTTGAATCGGCCTTTGGGCGGCGCGACGCCGACCACAACAGTGCGGACTGCTGACGCAATTTAGAACACGCCTACCAAACAAATATAATTAACAGCTAATTGATTTCATAGCCGAAAGTCCATCATCAATAGATCAATATTCATAGAGCGCAAATACAATACCCCCATATGTTTGGAAGTGTTGGAACAAGGGCCCTTTCTCTCTTCTTTCTCTATTATTTGTTACCATGGTGTAGGTACCAAATTTTCATAGTAATTCCATCGTATTTCATACACAACTTTCACATTTCCTAGATTCATCTATTTCAAAGGGGTTTATGTAAACTATCACCAAATCGATAACGTATGCGTCTGAAGCTGGAAGTTGGCCGAAACGATCATCAGCCTAACTTCAAGCCAAGTCAACAGTCGCGCAAGTCTTTAAAGCCACCCCGCTTGAAAAAAGTTGTCAGATACCTACCCGATATAAGAATTATTCATCTCGGGAAGTAACCAACAAGTTTGCACCGCAGCTTAGCGCTAAAATAAATTATAGTTTAAAAAACTAAAAAAAAACGCTTTTATAACTAATTGAACTAAAAAGTTAAAAATAAAACTGTAATAATCAATTGAAAATTTATATTATTGCACAAAAAGCGTGGGGTGCTTTTTATAATAACTTCAGATATAATAAACTCATTCAGATAAAATATTTACAACAATCAAAATCAAGCCCCCCACGCTTTTTGTACAATAATATAAATTTTCAATTGATTTATTACAGTTTTATTTTTAACTTTTTAGTTCAATTAGTTATAAAAGCGTTTTTTTTTAGTTTTTTAAACTGTAATTTATTTTTTACTTTTTAGTTTTTTTTTTCATATATTTTTTTTTCATATGATTGCATTGTCATCGACCTTTGACAGGTGTGCAAAGTTTGAACCAAATCTGATCGTTCAAAGTAGGTATTTTTTTTTTTTTTAATTTCTTTTCATTTTTGAAGTGAAAACTTCTTTAGCGGCGTTGAGCACTTTCTGAATGGGGATAAAATCTTAAACTCGCGTCAGGATCACGTGACCCTGATCGAAAAAGCGTAGGACGGATTTTTTGCAGAAATGTACCCTAAGACTACAACGTAGAGTTCATAATAAAAATCGAAAAAAAGCGTAAGACGCTACAGATACGCTAGTAGTTACTGTGACACGGTAACGTCACAGAATAGATAATAGTTAGTAGCAAGCATACCAAGGCGTTTTTCGTGACTGTAGTAGGTATAGGTACATACCTATTATAGATTTTATGAACTAGCGGCCGCCCGCGGCAGGTAGTAGTGGTCATTGGTACATGATTTTATAGATCTACTGTATTTATTTTTCGAGTGGAGCATTGCGGCGAGCGAAGCGAGCCGCCATGCGACCATGGGAACAGCGCGGCGAGCGAAGCGAGCCGTGCTGTGACTCCCCCCAAGCCCCCCAGAACCCCCTCCTCCTGAACCCGGGGGGAGCGTCGCGGCGAGCGAAGCGAGCCGCCACGTGACCACGGGGAACAGCGCGGCGAGCGAAGCGAGCCGTGCTGTGACCCCCCCTAAGCCCCCCAGAACCCCCTCCTCCGAAACCCGGGGGGAGCGTCGCGGCGAGCGAAGCGAGCCGCCACGCGATCACGGGGAACAGCGCGGCGAGCGAAGCGAGCCGTGCTGTGACCCCCTTTAGCCCCCCAGAACCCCCTCCTCCTATGTCTGCCGTTTTACTTCATTTAGGACCTACTTGTAGGTCGCGCGACAAGGTCCCTTCTAGCGGTTCCGACCCGTTGAGGATTTGGCTTTACGTAAAATTTAGGGTTCCGTATAGGGTTTTGACTGGGGTTATACTATATTGAGGAATTTGATTAAATGGTCGACTTTTAGGGTTCCTTAGGACTTTGATTGGAGTTTCAACTACACTTAGAAGCTTGATAATGTTAAAATTTTTAGGGTTCCTTAGGACTTTGATTGGGGTTTTACTACATTGAGGAATTTGATTAAGTGGTCAACTTTTAGGGTTCCTTAGGACTTTGATTGGAGTTTCAACTACACTTAGGAGCTTGATAATGTTAACATTTTTAGGGTTCCTTAGGACTTTGATTGGAATTTCAACTACACTTAGGAGCTTGATAATGCTAAAATTTTTAGGGTTCCTTAGGACTTTGATTGGGGTTTTACTACATTGAGGAACTTGATAAAATAAACAACTTTTAGGGTTCCTTAGGCCTTTAATTGGACTTTCAACTACACTTAGGACCTTGATTATGTAAACAATTTTAGGGTTCCTTAGCACTTTGATTGGAATTTCAACTACACTTAGGAGCTTGATAATGCTAAAATTTTTAGGGTTCCTTAGGACTTTGATTGGGGTTTTACTACATTGAGGAACTTGATAAAATAAACAACTTTTAGGGTTCCTACGTTAATAATCAAGTTTTCACTTCTGCCGGCACTCCCGGAGTGCAACCCGTATTTTTTTTTTTTCATATTATTGCATTGTCATCGACCTTTGACAGGTGTGCAAAGTTTGAATAAAATCTGATCGTTCAAAGTAGGTGTTTTTTTAATTTTTTTTATTTCTTTTCATTTTTTTTTATTTTTTTTTTCATATTATTGCATTGTCATCGACCTTTGACAGGTGTGCAAAGTTTGAATAAAATCTGATCGTTCAAAGTAGGTTTTTTTTTAATTTTTTTTATTTCTTTTCATTTTTTTTTATTTTTTTTTTCATATTATTGCATTGTCATCGACCTTTGACAGGTGTGCAAAGTTTGAATTAAATCTGATCGTTCAAAGTAGGACAAAATCGAGCTCAAAGGGGTCGGTTACATACATACATACATACATACATACATACAGGTGAAGCTAATAAAAGCGTTATAATATGCATTCGTGAGCGAAGTTATCTCGGCTACTTTCTCTGCCCACGACTGTTTACCAGATTTAATATAACTCGCTAAAACAGACCAAATTTGTTCGCTAATATTCGTCAAAAGAATGTTTCTCGTACCACGCTTTATTAAAAACATAATTATAAGTTTAAAAAACTTGAGAAACCGACTTCATTGTCAAACGGCTAAACCGATTTTAATCAAATTTGTTTGGGACAATCTGGACGTAAGAATAACCTTCCAAATAAAAAAATAATTTTCTAAATCGGTTCATAAATGACGGAGGCATGCAGTTACAAACATTAAAAAAATTATTAAAAAAAAATGGCAACACCGATTTTAATAAAATTAAAATGGGACCAATCTGGAAGCAGTACCTTTCAGATAAAAAAATAATTTTTCAAATCGGCTCACAAATGACGAAGTTATGCGGTAACAAACATAAAAAAAAAAAATAAAAAAAAAACAAAAAAAAAAACAAACAACCGAATTGAGAACCTCCTCCTTTTTGATTGGAAGTCGGTTAAAAATGGGGTGGGATTAAATTACAAGTGTGGACATGGACAAACTTGGGAGAAGAATAGCTGGTAATATAGTGTGCGCTTGGTCCGCGGGACCGCGGGGTGGAGATTAATGCAACGGAAGTGGCACGACCTCTCCAGGTGTTTCATTAAATTGCGAGCGGCGCCTCGGCCGGCTCGTTGGCTCGTACGCCCATTATGAACGCTGCAAGCTGGAGAGCCATTCGCTTTAAGAACGCCCGCGCCACTTTGTAACAGCCTTAATGAATCTTGTTACTTATAGGCTCGCGTAAATTGCCCGTTTTACTAACGTGGCGTGGGGAGGGGAAAAGAAAACATAAGGTCAGTGAACGCTTTCATAACGAATGCGGCTGGTTTCTTTTTAAAGACAGACACACTGAATGAGGAATTATTTCTTTAGCGCCAAATCAAAGAGGTTCATGCAAGAATTTTACCTCAATAATAACGAAAATAAATCGTATTAGGTGACTAAGAAAATAATTGGACCTGCAACGATGCAAAGTAGCATTAACGCCTTTTCTAAACTCAGAAAACTTGCATTTACTGTAAACACATTCACTTTGTGCATGTTTGAAGTGCAATCTAGTGAAATAAGCGAGAGATGGGAGGGTAAAGTGAAGCGATATGAAGCGACATCAGACGCCGACTAACCGGTTTAGCCCTGATGCAGTAATTAGTCTAAGGAGCTAGACGGGAGCAGCGGGGCCTGATTCACACCGAGCGCTAGGAAATAGTTGCTTACTTTGTGGATGCTTTCAAATACCCTTTGAATATGTTAGTACAACATGTGGTAAAATCTGTCAAAGTTGTCAATACACATGATCCTCATGGTAGCTATCTATCTTCTAGACATTTTATTAATAAGCATCAGGTAGGTACGTTCTTCGACAGAATACGACGAAACTTATTTAGATAGGTAGGTAATGTCGTCTGAGAAGAACGAGAAATCACAAGTACGGAGTTTCAAATGAATCCGTCTGCAACGTTATTGCTTATCCGCAAACACGAAGACGTTGTTTTAAGAAACATTTAGGACTTTCTCCTTATCTACTAAAGATACAGTGTCGAAGAACACAATAGTTGTATCACAACAAAGGTTTCTGGGACGTTTCCGTAACGGTGTTTTCTCTTGCCTTTGTGCTGAAGTTAATAGAAAACCGTTGAGCGATATCGGCTTCTTTCCCAGAATAAGTCGCGAGTGCCGCGTAGTAAACGTCTATCTCTGTGAAAGAACTGTAGTTTTAGTACTTCAGCGGCAGTTTATTTCACCAGAGCTGAAGTTAGACATTCAATTACAATTTTTGTTTCAGTGTTTTGGCGAACAATGTCGAGGAGATAAGAGACGTTAAGTGAGGAGCGGACTAACTACGAAATAAAGAGCCTTCAGTAGGTACGATAAGGGAAGTTTAAGAGGAGTTTACGGGCGCGTCGGGTCGCACCGATAAATTGGGCGGCACTTAATTATGATCTGGGGTGGCATCTTGCACGCGGCTAATGTCCCGGACTCGTTTAATGCGCGAACTTGTAGCCTCGACTCGGGCTCCGGCGGGCGTGATAAATCTCCATCTGCGCCGCCCGACCCGACTGCCATTGCCTTGACGTGAGCCGCAAGCATTCAAGCCGATATTATACATTAACATCATCGGTCTAATGGTGTTCGAGCATGCTCATTCACTCTCATAATTTTGCCCACAAAAGCTGAAACTCCGTCCTCTTCTGGACTATCGACGGAAACAAACTTTCCAAATCAATAAGTGGATTATGTTTTTTTGGTAAACACCATTTTCATTCTTCTTTTTTTTTACGATAATTTAAAAAACAAAGGAAATTGTTGTTTCAGTCATAACAGTCATTCATGCAATCAATTTCGTTTAGATACAAACCGCTGGCCCATTAAATGTACCCGTTAATCATTTGTGTCAGTTATTCGATTATACCATAGCCATGATTGGATACCTGTTCCAATGACGGATGGCTTTGTTTGTTCAGCATTAATTTTGACTCATTTCAGCTACCCAAATGACTGTCACGCAACAAAATATATGAGAACATGTGAATTTCTATTTCGCTTATTAAACCAGAGAAGCTAGTAAAAACGTCGTCATAAATCAATTTCCTAAATACACCCGAAGTTATTTACGCAAAATGATTTACGCGAGAAACTGAAGGTTTGTTTGCTACGTAAAAAAGCACATTGCTTTTTATGATGGGAGTGAACTCTCAGGATAATTGTAGTAAGTAGTTAACATTAGGCGGAGTAGCACAATGTTATTGCATTGAGTTGCGTTAATGTCGCAAAGGCGACGCGACGTGGGGTAGGGCGCAGCGCAGACTGAACATTATCTAGCTAGGTATAATTAAAGCGGGCAAGAACGTCGGCGAGACGTTACGCCGGCCCTAACGACTTTTATGGCGTATGTAACATTGCCGGCACATAAAATAAATGTGCCGCCCCCAGCGAACGCCCGATATAGCACTGTATTCCCAGATTAATCGCCAAAATGTTTGCTCTCACGCCATACGACTGCCGTTATTCAGCCCATAACACACTACATAATGACGTTTATACTGGCGCCAGTTTCTTTTTCGCGACCGCGACTCAAAGCACAAAAGCGTCTGCAAAAACATCAAGACTTGACGAAAATGTAATACTGAATTCGACTGTCAATAGTCAATAGCAAGGTTACTTTGAAGCTCTATTTAGAATTGACAAGCACGTTGCAATTATCACATCCACGATGTTTTTTGAGATGCCGGATGAGAACATAACACATCTCATCACTGGCGAAATGACGCCTAAATTAACGAACAAAGTGGTTCATTGTGAACGCACAAATCGCTACACGTGAGCGATAAGCGAGAGACGTGTGAAGTGTCTAGCCGCGGTCGCAGTACGCGCTGAAAGGGTTGATCGCAATCAACAACAGTCAGAGCTGCTTTATGAATCGCATTCGGCCATGATTCAGGCTTGTGTCACTCCAAATCAGCTCTCAATGTAAAATAAGCTTTAGAGCGCTGCCTTTCGATCTAATATTGACGAATAACGGGCAAGCAACACTTACTGCTAGATGTCGTAGTGTCACATTAAAGAAAATGACACTAAAATTATAAGCATAACATCTTAGTTATAAATCTCAGTCATAATAATGGTTCTTTGTTATGTGCATGTCTCCAGCTTCCTCATATGGAAATTGCGAATTCTGAAAACGCCAACATTTAAAGCATAATTGGAGCAATCATTGATTTGAAGGAAAATTTAGCAGCAAAAAAAACAACGACTCTATGAGACTTTATAGGTGTGTTAGCTGAGAAGCGGCTCCACAGCTTCCTCATTCAGTGTGGGCAAACGGCTAACGATAGAGCTATATAGTAAACGCCAAATTTTAGAGCATAATTAGAGCACCCGGCATAAAAAAAATCAAGTCTCTAGCTCGAAAACTCTTTGAGTTAGAAGACTATAACAACGTGTTTGCTGGGAAGCCATTTCTCCAGCTAACACATGTGGATCTCAGGAATGGCTATAGCTAGAAAGTTGCTTGATATCTCCAAATTTAGAGCAAAAAATATCATGGATGCTCCAAATATTTCAAGTGTCTAGGTTCAAAACTCACCGAGTTAGAAGCTTTGATGACTGTGTTAGCTGGAGACACGTTTGTCTGGCACGCACATGCTACATCTGAGGATCTACAATAGCTACAGATTCGGTTGACGTGTCCAAACCGAGCTATGAATTAGAGCACTCGGCTCCAAAATTTTGGACTCTCTAGGACAAGTAGTTTCCTAGTGATCAACAAAAGAACATTTTGCCGCCAGAATTTTCAAATATTATGTTCGCACCCGTAGAAATGCGGCGTTGCCGCTCTGAAAGTATGGTATCAGCGTAGGAATTTGAACGTTAGTCGGATGGAGTTGTGTGTTGCCCGTGCCTGGTAAATAGTTACCCTAGGATTCATGTCTTAAACACTCATTACGTAGCTCAAGAAGCGGAATATAGGTTAAAATGAAACAAAAAAACACCAAAGAAAAGTTTTATAATGGTTAGTTTAAGTTTAAATATGTATTTATTAAGAAACCTGACTTCAGATTTTATATTTTTGGTTTTAAATATCATGAAATTATATTTTTAAGTCTCTCAACTAACCAACAATGTTTTCAAATCATGAGTTACCTACTCTTGTCACACTAGGTGTAAATGGCATCGTGCGAAACTATCATTGTGTCTGTGAGTACGTACATAACTAGCGAGCTGCAGTAAATACTCACGGGAAAGCGAAAGGAAATATTATTAATATAATAATTATGAAGAAAAGTGGGGGGGCTCTATTCCGGAAAACGTTTTATTTTATTTCTTCAAAAGTTGTTAACGTAGATACCTATTGTTCTAAAGGTTTTTAGGGCTCTAATTGTGAATTTGACATTCATTTTTGAATTCAAGATGGTGGCTTCATTTTTTTTCTTAAATAATGGATATGGGTATCGTTTAATAGGTTTTTGGGGGCTCTGATTGTGAATTTGACATTATTTTTTGAATCCAAAATGGCTGCTACATTTTTTTTCTCAAAAAATGGATATGGATATCGTTTAATAGGTTTTTGGGGGCTCTGATTGTGAATTCGACATTATTTTTTGAATCCAAAATGGCTGCTTCATTTTTTTTCTTAAAAAATGGATATGGGCATCGTTTAATAGGTTTTTGAGGGCTCTGATTGTTAATTCGACATTGTTTTTTGAATCAAAGATGGCAGATACATTTTTTTTCTAAAAAAAATGGATATGGGTATCGTTTAATAGGTTTTTGAGGGCTCTGATTGTGAATTCGACATTATTTTTTGAATCCAAGATGGCTGCTTCATTTTTTTTCTCAAAAAATGGATATGGGTATCGTTTAATAGGTTTTTGAGGGCTCTGACTGTGAATTCGACATTGTTTTTTGAATCAAAGATGGCAGCTTCATTTTTTTTCTCAAAAAATGGATATGGGTATTGTTTAATAGGTTTTTGAGGGCTCTGATTGTGAATTCGACATTATTTTTTGAATCCAAGATGGCTGCTTCATTTTTTTCTCAAAAAATGGATATGGGTATCGTTTAATAGGTTTTTGAGGGCTCTGACTGTGAATTCGACATTGTTTTTTGAATCAAAGATGGCAGCTTCATTTTTTTTCTTAAAAAATGGTTATGGATATCGTTTAATAGGTTTTTGGGGGCTCTGATTGTGAATTCGACATTATTTTTTGAATCCAAAATGGCTGCTTCATTTTTTTTTCTCAAAAAATGGATATGGGTATCGTTTAATAGGCTTTGAGGGCTCTGATTGTGAATTCGACATTATTTTTTGAATCCAAGATGGCTGCTTCATTTTTTTCTCAAAAAATGGATATGGGTATCGTTTAATAGGTTTTTGAGGGCTCTGACTGTGAATTCGACATTGTTTTTTGAATCAAAGATGGCAGCTTCATTTTTTTTCTTAAAAAATGGTTATGGATATCGTTTAATAGGTTTTTGGGGGCTCTGATTGTGAATTCGACATCATTTTTTGAATCCAAGATGTGGGCTTCATTTTTTTTTTCTTAAAAAATGGATATAGACATCATTTATATCTTATAGTCTTATAATTCAATAGAGCCAAATGCACGCAATGCAAACGAAAGCGTGGAAAGAGTGCCAAAGAAGCACAATCGGCCTCAGCGTTCGGCAGTGTTCGACATCTGTTTCTCCTTTTTGAGTGAGCGATGCGTTCGCGTGGACAGCTGTATGACGTTGTCTCGTTCAACTATCGTCAGTAAACCAACTATACAGAAAACCGTTTTTTTAAGAAAAAAAATGTAGCCGCCATGTTGGATTAAAAAATTAATGTCGAATTCACAATCAGAGCCCCCAAAAACATATTGAACGATACCCATATCCATTTTTTGAGAAAAAAATGATGCCACCATCTTGGATACAAAAAATAATGTCGAATTCACAATCAGAGCCCCCAAAAACCTTTTAAACGATACCCATATCCATTTTGAAGGAAAAAAATGAAGCCGCCATCTTGGATTCAAAAAAGAATGTCGAATTAATTATTAGAGCCCTCAAAAACCTATTAAACGATACCCATAATCAATGTTTTGAGAAAAAAAATGAAGCAGCCATTTTGGATTCAAAAAATAATGTCGTATTCATTATCAGAGCCCCCAAAAACCTATTAAACGATACCCATAATCAATGTTTTGAGAAAAAAAATGAAGCAGCCATTTTGGATTCAAAAAATAATGTCGTATTCATTATCAGAGCCCCCAAAAACCTATTAAACGATACCCATATCCATTTTTTTAGAAAAAAAATGAAGCAGCCATCTTGGAGTCAAAAAATAATGTCGAATTCACAACCAGAGCCCCCAAAAACCTATTAAACGATACTAATATCCATTTTTTTGGGAAAAAAAATGAAGCCGCCATCTTGGATTCAAAAAATAATGTCAAATTCACAATTGTAGCCCCCAAAAACCTATTAAACGATACTAATATCCATTTTTTGAGAAAAAAAATGAAGCCGCCATCTTGGATTCAAAAAATAATGTCGAATTCACAATTAGAGCCCCCAAAAACCTATTAAACGATACCCATATCCACTTTTTAAGAAAAAAAAATGAAGCCGCCATCTTGGATTCAAAAATTATTGTCGAATTCACAACCAGAGCCCCCAAAAACCTATTAAACGATACCCATATCCATTTTTTAAGAAAAAAAATGAAGCCGCCATCTTGGATTCAAAAACTTATGTCCAATTCACAATATAGGAATATAGTTGAAAATGAAACAAAAAACCCCAAAAAGTGCTTTTTCTTCTTCCTGCCCTTACCCACCAGGTGGGGTCGGCACAACATGGTGAGATGCCCCCCCTATCACTTGCCATCTGGTGAGATGGCAAGTGATAGGGGACAAGTGTGCGTGAGTACGCACACAACTAGCAAGCCGCAGTAAATACCTATTTTCCATCCGCCTGGTTTACTCGATACGCTCATAAAAACCTGACTGAATACAGTAAAACACAGAGAACAGACGGCTAACAACAGGCAGAGTAGGTAGAATCATCAACACTGGCCTAGCAGGTACCTATTTACAGAACCAAATAAAGTTTTTTTTCTAAGAATACCTAAAAGACACGCATTACTAAAGAAACTATAAAACGAACAAGAACGGGCAACACACAATTCTCATATAGATAGAGAGAAAGCTCTCAACCTAACAAAAAGAGAAAATATGAGATTGAGGTTTCAGAAATCAAAACCGCTAAGCGCATACGAAAATGACTCGTATCGCGATCTAAAATAAACCGAATAACGTTCAAATTCCTACGCTGATACCAAACTTTCAGAGCGGCAACGCCGCATTTTTACGGGTGCGAACATACATTTGAAAATTCTGGCGGCAAAATGTTCTTTTGTTCATTACTAGGAAACTACTTGTCCTAGAGAGTCCAAAATTTTGGAGCCGAGTGCTCTAATTCATAGCTCGGTTTGGACACGTCAACCGAATCTGTAGCTATTGTAGATCCTCAGATGTAGCATGTGCGTGCCAGACAAACGTGTCTCCAGCTAACACAGTCATCAAAGCTTCTAACTCGGTGAGTTTTGAACCTAGACACTTGATATATTTGGAGCATTCATGATATTTTTTGCTCTAAATTTGGAGATATCAAGCAACTTTCTAGCTATAGCCATTCCTGAGATCCACATGTGTTAGCTGGAGAAATGGCTTCCCAGCAAACACGTTGTTATAGTCTTCTAACTCAAAGAGTTTTCGAGCTAGAGACTTGATTTTTTTTATGCCGGGTGCTCTAATTATGCTCTAAAATTTGGCGTTTACTATATAGCTCTATCGTTAGCCGTTTGCCCACACTGAATGAGGAAGCTGTGGAGCCGCTCTCCAGCTAACACACCTATAAAGTCTCATAGAGTCGTTGTTTTTTTTGCTGCTAAATTTTCCTTCAAATCAATGATTGCTCCAATTATGCTTTAAATGTTGGCGTTTTCAGAATTCGCAATTTCCATATGAGGAAGCTGGAGAAATGCACATTCTTTGTTTACAAAATGAAAACACCACGAACCGACGTAGAGTTTCAATATCACTCGCATGCGTAGCAAAGATTCACGCTAGTGTTGTTTTTAGTGTAGCAGTGGAACTTCTGTACAGCAATACTATTTATTTAGTGGTGAGCCGGTGGGCGCGCGACCGAGAGGCAGGCGTTCCGACCACGTCCCGACCCGTCATTTAAATCTTTATATGTACACATTAGCTTTATAGTCGACTGGGAGCTTTTCTCCGCACTAGAGGCGCCTGAGTGCACTTTTATTGAGGATGATATAGCGTAATTGGCACTCGGCGCCGACCCGTGACGGACGAGTTCTGTACGTGCTAATTGTTCCAACTCAACCAGATACACTACAGCTTTGCGGTCAAACGTTATTTTCGTTTTTGTAACTTGATAGCTTTACAGATTGGTCTACAGCTTTAGCTCTACTAGACTTTATTGTGCAAATAATGAAACCTTGTTTTTAACTATTATATATTGGTTTATACACAGTATTATTGGTTAGAATTTTGGATATTCCAACCCCAGTTTATAACATTTATTCATCAAAAGCCTTGCTCTGAATAAAGAGGCACGCATAAAAAGGGAAATATTCAAAACAATAACCGCTTTTCATATCTCAATCCCCAAACAGCTATAATCTTGACAAATGACGGTCTTTGGAATGTAGGCTTGCGGGAGGTACGACCGCATTGACAAAACCCCAAATAAACTGACGCCGACACATAAATAAGCATATTCGATGTTTTATTGAGTGTAGGAAATACGAAGGAAATAGTTTCCCGGGTCATTACGCGGACATCAATCAAAGGACTGTGGTGAGTGCGGATTTGGTAGAGTGGATCGATATGTGTTGTGTAGGTAGATGTATATTTCCGTAATCCGTGCTTGGTTGTTACAATAGAGTTGGTTCGTAGAATTCGTAGCAACGAGCTACGAGCTACGGCGCCGTAGCGATGGACGATAGCCGTAGACAGCGCGGACTACAAAAATAACTGGATATGGCAACGAGTGAGCCATAACTTGAAAGAGCTACGGAACTCAAGTCTTCCAGAGACTTCCAGCTTTGTAATAACAGTGTAGCAAAATGATTTACTGTACTTTCGTTTTTATTATTTTTTTGTACTTAGCTAAAAGCTTAGTGTTTGAAGCTTTCGAAATAATTATGTTCGTGGATCAAGACTGTGTGCTTAAAAACAGTTAACTATGGGTTATTCCCTGTTCCGTGGTTAAGTCAGTGAGGGTTTGAAGCTCACGAACCGGAGTCGACTGCACGATATCTGCATTGTAGGCGGCGTCTAGGCGCCGTCGGGTCTGGCCTCGGCGGCGGCGCATATATCAGGCACGCGAGCGAAGCCCCCAACTCCACCCAACCAATTATAATAGCTTCATTTTCGATCGCAATAATGCTTCGGATTATACTGCAGTTGAAATACCATGCAGCAAAAACAAATTTGAATACAGCACCAGCTTAACGAAAGGTTAAGCCTAAGGACATTACAAAGGTCAATGTATTTGCAGACTTCTTTGATCTGAGATTCGAAAGACGTCTTTATGTACATATACCAAAATAACCTAATCACGTTAGAACTTTCGCCTATGGACGTTTTATGAACTGAAAGAGAAAAGAAAACGTACATTAGGGACTTTATTCAGTGACCGAGAAAGGTTTCAAAATCTATGATCCCATTTTCACACGTCCTGAGTACAAAGGGAAATAAGAGCATGACCGTACGTCAGGAAACACAAAAGTCGCCTAATCGTTTGCGGTTCAGTAATAAGGAAAAATACCAGAGGATTAGCAAATATTGAGCGGGGCATTTATGCATAAAACGAGTCGGCTTTTCCAGACTGGTTTGTTCATTATGCGATTTAAAGTTCAAATACATGTATAAAGAACTTTGTGTTGTAGTGGAATTTCAAATTGGCTAAACTTGGATAATATTAGGCGGTATGGTAAGACCAAAATAAACTTTAAATAAGATGCTTGCCTACACTTCTGTTCCTTACTGCCAACCAAGACCAGGATAGGGTAACTTAGACGAGTGGGCGCGAACAATGAGCCTCTCCGCCAACTCCATCACCACGGGATAACTCCTCGCTACGCCAATAAAGTTTCAACTGCGATGATATAATTACGACCAGTTCAGTTTACGAGTAAACAACAGATCCGACGCCAGTTTGTATTCATGATTCACGGATATTTTGAGACATTGTGCTGCGTAGACGTTTGTTTTGGTTGCTTAGCAAACTCGAGCGAGTCGAGTGCTTCGATCAAACTAAGTTACTGCTGCATTATATATTTGCAGAGAACGTTTCTCTTCGATAATAATGCACAGTGCACAGTAGTTTGAATCGTTGTTGTATTTGCTAGCTTACACTTGCCATCATTTCAGCAAGTATATAGGTGATGAAACCGCTTTGGTAGTTAGTAAAATATAGTGAGATGATCTGACGGAAATTAGACAAGGAACAATAGTTGTTATTCCATTTATATGTAATGTAAATTGGATCGTCGAGTCTTAGCTTGTTTTAGACTGATGTGATGATAGGAATTATTAACACAGAAGTACTTCAACGTGACGTCGCGTCGGCGGCAGCGCGGCGTAGTTAATTAACATGAATAGCATTTTAAAATCAGCTTGTTACATTTAAATGTCCCAAGGTAATGTAATCCGTTAAATTTAAACGCAGACATACACTGTCGAAAGGTATTGAGATAAGACCTTGAAACATAATAACTTTTTTGTTTTTATGATTGCCTGAAGAACCAGTCGTTTATCTAATGTAAACTTAGGCATGGATCGAAATAAAGGCCGACGGCACTTTTGTATCATAAATACAAAGATGGCCAAGCTTCAAAATAACACAAAGAACTTGCCAAGCTCGTTCCACAAAATCCTAGCGGGTAAAGTACTACACGTGGCTGCGGGCGTTTTTTAGCCGAGCACTTCTTTTTTCGGTAATTCAGATTTGATAGCTCATGTATGATTTGTCAATGTAGGAAGCGGTTCAAGTATCCAGTGTAGTGTGAGCTTCGTGGCTCTACGTATGCAGCGAGTCAGACGGCGCCGTGGCATGCAGGTACCTAGTAGTTGTAGAGTGCAGGAGGCGGCCGCGGCCACATTGGACGCTGCACTGAGGCGCCGCGCGTTCCCATTATCCTATGCAAATCCGGATTTCCCAAATATCGTGCATCGCCGCGGGCCACGTCGCTATCGCGGCTATTAATAACCCGCCGTGTTACAAATACGAGCCTCCGAGCTGAGCCGTTTAGTCCGCCGACGAAATACACTAGGCGTATGTTGCTTTATGCTCTCGTGCCTCCACGGTTCGCCAGCAATATTAAGTACGCTATGTGTGGGATGCATAATACTCGTATTTTCCAATTTGATTAAATCCTCTATATTAGGGATTTATTGTCGGATTTCGTTGGAAGCTTTTTTATCTCATTACATTTTAGTGTCGTTTAACATTCGCAAGAGGAATGTTTATGGAGGGAATATTTTCGGTGTAATCTTTAGGGGTTTTCGTTGCATAACGAATGTTTAGTTTACTCTTGCTACACCTTTATCAACAAAATACGAATAACATTCCAGCTCCACAATTATTTACTTAGTTGTAGGGCGTGTAGTACTTACGAGTTAATTTCGGAACGGGGAAACTGTCTTGCAGTTGCGAGAGAAGTACGTGTTCTCGCTCTGTTATGCCTCTCTCTTCGTAATGAGGGTGCCAGTATAATAATTTCGCAAAATAACTGAGCATACTTCAGGGGATGTTGTTTAATATTCGAGTAGGTAAAGTGTTTATCGCGTTTATCCCATAAAACAGGTTAGTCGAATGAAGGGTGTTGGCAGATGATCGCGCCGAGGTCAGAGAGGCAGGGTCAGTCCGGCGCGGGTCCCACTTTGAAGCACTTAATCCCTTTACACCCTGACTAAGAATTCCCACTATTTAATATGTAGGGTCGTTTGTGATAATTCAATTAAATAGATCAATCATCTTAGAATGCCTATTAATAGAGAGAAAACTGACCCGGTACGATTCGATACGCAATTATACTGTTGACTTACCGAGCCAATACGAAAAATAACTATTGAAATTCTCATTTTACTTGTTCAGTGTTTAAATAGAGGTCCTGCTGTTGAATTGGACAATCGGAAATGCAAAAAAGTTCATGGTAAAGAATGCTAGCAAACACACAGATGTAGTTTTCAACAGTACAAATAACTAGTCTAAAAAGTAATTGAGAACAACAAACACGATTTAAATAAAGTTGTAGTCAGATTTACAACATAAAATTTTATAGAATAGAACGCCATTATTCGGAGGGAGTCCCCGGAATTAAAAGGGAAAGAACGGAGCAAACAGCTTGCACTCGTTGCCCGCAAGTTTTTTGAAGAGCGCAGGATAATTAGATTAGGAGAAGCCACACTGAAAAAAAATAGTTGTTGAATTTACAAAATTCCTAGTAATTTATACGAAAATCAAGGGTTAATATAGGTCCTACACACATCTTTGTTGATTTTACAAAACAAAAATTGTTGAATATTTACAAAACTGGCTGAGTAATATTAACACAAGAAATCGTAAAACTCGTCAAGGTCATGGTAAATTTAAACAGGCCAATTTTACAAAACAAGTTTAATAAAATTTGAATTTTACGTAAATAATTTAGCGATATTATTTGAAGAATGCTCGAAATTGGTTTTGTACATAATAACATAGTTATTTTGTAGCATTTACTACATTTTGTTTCGTAATATTTATGAAACAAGTTTAGTATTTCTTACTGAATCAGTTTAGTATATTCTACGCTGTTTGTTTTGTACGTAATACTATTCTAATGTTGTAGAATTTACTAGAACGTTTCGCAAAAATAACGAAACAAGTTTAGAATTTCCTACTAAATCAGTTTCGTATATGTAAGCTATTTATTTTGTAGACAGTACAATACTAATATTGTAGCATTTACTATATCTGGTTTGCAAAATTTACGGGTCCTATTTAGTAATTCTCAAAATCAGTTTTGTAATTTTGACGATTTGCTTTCATATATTTTACAAGTATAACTTTGGTATATTCTACAAAATAAGTTGTAATATTTTACCCAATAATATAGTACCGCTTACAAAACTGCTTATGTAACATTTACTTATAAATTTTCGTATAGTAGGTATTCCACGAATATTGGATTGTTACATACCTACGTGTTTTAGTTACCTGTTAACCTTTTAGGTTAAATAAAATGATGTGTGTCGGCGATTTTTTTGCGGCTATACAACACATAAGATATTTTATTTCATGAGTAGATCCAATCACCTAAGAGGTTACAGGCAACTAAAACGTGTACGTACCAACATCTTAAAATTTTGTAGTATTCGTAGAGTGCCTGCTTAGCAAACAAATAAATAAGCAAATGTTACAAAACATTTTCAGAAACAGTACAATGTTACAGGGTAAAAGCGCACAACATGTATAAGAAAAACATACCAAGGTAGACTAAAATATACGAAAGCAAATGGTGTAAAACAATCTTAAGTAAAAGCAAATAGTACAAAGTTAAAATACAAAACAGGACCCATAAAATATGCACGTAAAAGAAAATCACAAATCAAATACATTTGAACATGCATACAATCATTTCGTTATTAGATTGTTAATAAACCACATGAACAAATTTTACAATTCATAGAAAAACTTCTTTGATTTGGGTGGATAAGGATTCAATAATAACAATGACTGTGAAAATAGCAAAATTTTATTTTAATGGAATTTGTACTTAGTAAATATTATTAACTACCTAATATATATTATTTGCTACTAAGACAGTTTCGAAAAGTACGCAAAAGTCCGTAATGCCTTTGATCGATGGCCCTATCAACGGTTGGCACGTAAGTCCTTTGGCCATGTCCTTGGCTTTTTTTGTGCTCCTCTTGACGAAGTCTGGTTTTCGTTTTCATTCTCTGGTTCTGTAACAAAAAAAATATTAAAATTAAATACGTAATAATTATGTTCTGGTTCTGGAGTTCTGGGTTTTTTCTATGTATACTTACCAACTTGTAGCTTAAGCTTGCCTTGAGCCACTTGTTAATTATGTCCTGGATAGATTTGTCTTTTGCAGACAAATCCTGGCTTCGCAATTTCTCCACTTTTCCGTCATTCCTGTCCAAAGTTCTCTATTGAATATGAGAAACAATTTCATAGATACTTCTTCCTCGGTCGTTTATATAGACTGGTGTTCTGAAATAAAATCCAACTGAAGTGGGTAGGTACTGAGCGTTAATGAAAAATGGTAAAAATATGGTTCATACCTTCAACAATGTTCATGAGCAAGGGGCTCTTTTCAGCAGGGTTTTTTTCTCAATGAGGTCAGATTTCCTCAACAGGCGTCGTTGGTTGTGGTATCGGTCTACAAGTTTGCCTCTCGCAGGAATATAGGTATGTCTTTTTCGCATATTTTCTACTTCACTAAATTGTTTTATGTTGTAGCCTAGCCGCCTAGCATCGGGGAAACACCAGAGTCACTTTATAGAGAGTTTATGAATATTATGTTCACAAGATAATAAGTCATAGTTAAGCATTCACATTATAATGACGCGTGTCCCGGGCGCAAACGGGCGTGCTCTCGGTGTGAGGCTAAGTAGTACACTGCGGGTCGCAGCGTCGCAGAGTGGCGGTGTTGTCCCGTGCGTCGGTCGCTGCACTCGCGCCAATCACGTGCGAACGGCATATTGCGTTCACTCCAAACGCACAGAGATGAACTCGCAGCAGGGTGGATGCTTTTTATCTCTATGAATGAATGGCATAAAACTATGCAAGCTTCTGTCAAGACGGTAGAAAGATGGACAGAAAGATCCATCCAATCATCACGTGTCAGTTACTAAACAAAAATGTTAAATAAACTAAACACGAGGGTTGATTTTACAATATCACTTTAGTAAGAACAAAAATAGGTTGTTTTTTGGCAGGGTGAACCTGACTTTCGCATGCGAATGGCGATAAAATATATTACCTAGGTAGGTATGTACCTAGTTACCTACCTATTAAAACTATGATAAAGTAAGTTTCTTTGCTAGGTACTTCTCGTTTTATAATAGGACGCTGAATACAAGGGCGAATACAAGGGATCATAGGTTACTAACTAGTAGGTAGGTTACTAGCAAGTAATTGTCTCTATAAGGTAGTTTTAATATGAGGCCATAAAGTAGAGCCATTTTAATAGGTCACATTTTACATCTGCAAGTCTCATAATCATAGCGATGCGACCTGCCTACTATTATCGATTAATTTGTATGAATTTTCAAACATCAGTGAATACAAAACTTAAATGGCAATGAAATATGGCAAACTTCATGGCAATCTTCAGGAACTACCTTCAGCTGGCAGGTGGCTGTTGTTTTGTTTATAGAAAATGTGGTAGGTGCTGATTCGCCAGCGAGCATAGACATATTACATATCTACCTATTACAAGCATTTAAATCAATGCCATCGAGAACAAAAGTTGTTTCTGGTACGCTTTTACAGTAGGTAATACAGCAGTACAGTAGGTAGCATCCACTTGAGTACTCAACACCAATACTGCGACCACTAATCCGTCTGCTAAGAGGAGTGGTTATGGCAAAGCCCTCCATTGCAATAGATGCTGGAGGCCTCATCCAACAGTGGACTTTTAAAGGCAGTGACGATGACGACGCTGGGCCGGTGTAATGAAAGTTTACAGAACGTAGTCGGTAAACTTTCATTACACCTGTCAGAAAAAAACCTTTTTTTACCTTGCGCTTGACTTATTTATTCTGCCTAGTTATATACTTTAACGGGTCAATCTAATGATGTCCACGTTGTTGTTACCTATAATTAAAGGGACACTAGATTTACGGCTTTTTTCACAACCTCCGGTTAGGCACTATCTGGAGATGTTTTATGTACAAAACAAAAGGTTACAACAAGCTGATACGATGTTTTTTGAGATAATCCTAATCTATAATGATTGCTAAAATAAAAATTGTTACAATTCTTGAAACAACGGTGTTTTTATGAGGCTCTTTGTTGATTTAATCCACATTATTGTAGAAATTATACAGATAACTATTGCATATTAATTATATTATACTACTAAATAATAGGTGTTGAATTGTGTTTCGTAAAAAAAAAACCAGGATTGATCATTTTACAAATAACTGTAGTAGCGATGCATGCGCCATGAAATGGTTCTCACGGAAACTATCTTATAAAACTAAAACGTTGTTTCTACGAAAGCTCATTGTTGATTACATCGACGTTCATGTGTAAATTGTACAAATTGTTGCTGTTGAATATACTAAACCGTAGTTGTAGTATTAGTTTAGTAAAATCAACATTGAGGATTGTTGAATATGCAAATAGCTTTAGTAGCGATGCATGCGCCATCAGACGGTTCTTACGGGAACTATCTTACAAAACTAGAACGTTGTTTCTACGAAAGCTCGTTGTTGATTACATCGACGTTCATGTGAAAATTCTACAAAAGATTACTGTTGAATATACTAAACCGTAGTTGTAGTATTAGGTTTAGTAAAACCAACATTGAGGATTGTTGAATATGCAAATCACTTTAGTAGCGATGCATGCGCCATCAGACGGTTCTTACGGGAACTATTTTACAAAACTAGAACGTTGTTTCTACGAAAGCTCGTTGTTGATTACATCGACGTTCATGTGAAAATTCTACAAAGGATTACTGTTGAATATACTAAACCGTAGTTATAGTATTAGGTTTAGTAAAACCAACATTGAGGATTGTTGAATATGTAAATGACTTTAGTAGCGATACAGGCGCTACCTTATGGCACTCGACTACAAATCATACTTTAGTAGAACCAATACATTGATTTCGTAAATTCTACTAAGCACAAAATTGCAACTGTCAACCTTTACTGGTTTTGTAAAATTAATAATTGTATTTTGTAAAAACAACGAAGAATTTGGTTAATTTATTGCTTGTAAGCTCAAACCATGCAAGTTTAGTAAATTCAACAACTATACTTTTTCAGTGCACTGTAGACGCAAACCCACGGAGAAAAGGGACCTTTTTTCTTGCAGATGTACTACTACTAACACGTCGAAGTTGGACTTTATAATGAGTTGAAATTTTCAAGGATGGAGAAACGAAGTTACTTTCGGAATAAGATACCGCAAATAGACATTATTAAATAGTCAACGGAATTAATAAATAAGCATTCTAAGACTTTTTTTAGTACATTTTATGATATTAACGTTCATCAATTGATTTATGATGATGGAGCTGTCGCGTTCATATATTAATTAGTTACAGTTTGAAAAAAAATTACATATGTGGTGGGGCACGCAAGCATAAAATGTACAAAATACACATAACTATCTGCTGATATCTGCAGACCATTACAAACGATCTAGAGATAGCCCAACTGATCCAAATCAGTACCAGAAGGAAGCGTCCCCAAGGCGCTGCCGGAATATATTAATTAATTTGCAATCAATGGGGAGTTCTCACCTGATGCAGCAATAAATCCAACAGTATAATTAACCACGACGCGACACGTCTATACAAGGAGACACTAGACCGTAGAATGGCCAGCGTCGACGGCCCACTCGTACAATTTAATTAAATACGGCTTCAGATTAACTCGGTAAGGTTTCACTCAAACTATTCTGTTTCATATTTTCCACCCCAAGTTCAGAAGCCTACAATACAAAATCGATCCATACCTTGCGGGTCGGTAATAACGATTACATTACTCCGTCATCAGTCTCAATCAAATTACCTGAAACAAAAAGATTACACAATTAGTCGATTCTCTCGATTTGTTTACGCCAGCGTCTATTAGGCTGAACAATGTCGCTAATAATAACAATGGCAGCAGGAGTGACGAACCAAAGTTACTCCAGTGTAAGTCTTGACTTTGATAATAATGGGTTTCGTTGGAGCGTGGAGGGACGGTGTAAGGGTGCAAGGAGCGGGGACAGGGGAAGCCTGTGATTGTATCCGATGATAAACATCGGCCGCCCGCCGCGCCATCCAAGAGTCGGCGCTAATTAAACAACAACGGAGAAAATTAATTTGATTGTTTCGGAACTGCGCCTCTTTGTTTCGGCCTACGAACCCGTTACCTCGAAAAATAGTCGTGACGACGTTTACTCGTCGCGACGGAGAATTTTCAGTGCCGCGGGGTTTATTTGGTAATATTCTTGAGTACAGAGAGCGGCGAGCTCCGATCACAGCCGCGATAGACTGAAGTAACGCTTGACACCAGACGGGAAAGCCTGCAAGTGCAATGGATCGATGCTCGGTAAACAGATGGGTTTACTGACTGTCTAGTACATCACATACCTGTTGTATATTTATATATAGCATACCACAGATAATATCGGCTTTTAAACGAATCGCTGAATTTGCCAAATGTGCACGGTGTCGATCAATTTGGGAATTAACGAACAGTGTAATTTATATACCGGGCTTAAACAGACAAAATTGGAGGATGAAAACCACACAGATGATTAGGATCTGCTGCTGAATATTTGTAATTGTGGTATTCGGATTAAATTACAAGTCAATTAGTTCCACAGTTACGTTCTTAAGGCTCGAACACACCTAGTTCGCTGGCGGTAGCGATCAGTGAAACGCTGTCAAATATCGCTGTCAGATTTGAGATTTGACAGCGATATTTGACAGCGTTTCATTGTTCGCTACCGCCAGCGAACTAGGTGTGCGCAGGCTTTTATAAGTTCTAAGGAGGATTTGAGTACAAAGTTTGTAAGCGATGTTGTTGTTGTGTAGAGTTTATGACAAATGATGGACGCATGACTGTGTATGATGGCCGCACGCGTGGCGGCTCAGCGGTGGATCAGATTCCGCGGTGTCGCCTTACGCTACATACAACACCACTCCGCATTCGCTGCTCCCTTGTCATTATTAGCAACATACCGTAATTAATTAAACGTACGTGTTCTAATATTCCAGTCAGTAACACATGTTAACAAGATCTGATACCTCCGCAGATGCCAAGCGAAACGAGAGTCGACACCACGATATTATACCGAGACGATACCACTCCCATCTACAGTCTTCTCGACACTACTGAAAATGAATAATTTATATCGGCGCGACGTAAACTTTCCAGGTTCGGGTGTCAATTAAGCGAAATACTTGAACAAAACGCGCGCCCCTTCAATAAATAAGTTGCGGGATAGGATTCGCAGAATTAACCGTGAATGGGCATCGGGGTTGAGCAAAAACTTAAATGCGTGTAGGGAAACATTTCGGTGCGAAAATGTGGAATTACTAGCGGTATCTGAGTCGGCAACTCGATACCGAGCGTGAATTATTAACGCGCGTGCCGAATGCGGGCGGGCGCCGGGCGGCACGGCTCCCGCCCGCCTTACTATGCATTTGAGACGACTAACTTTTGGTTTACCGACAAATAACTTGATCCGATTATGTTTGACCTGGGGGTGACGTTGTTTAGCATTTTATTAACTTAAAAAACCTTGAGTATTTTCCCTACCTTCAAAACGTTGAAGTTGAGTACCTTCAAAACGTTGAAGTCGTTAGTTACTATTTTTTAATATTATTATTAGTTTTTTATTATTATATAAAAATATGTCAAAAGATAAGTGCTTAAACTAACCACCTCTTATCACTGGGTCATTATCACAAAGAGTGCTTACTTTAAGCAAATTATTAAATTTAAATTGCGTTTATAAGTATGACTGATGCTAGTATTAACGAGGGTTAACTTAGATTTACTTTTAGTAAAAAAGAAATTAACGCATTCCGGAGAGTGATTAATAAAGGAGTTACCTACGTAGAAAGTAGTACTTAACAAGTTTTCAACGTACCCATTTTGTTGTGTTAAGAACATTAAGCACTGAATAAATTGAATATCAACATAGACTACAGGAAAAAAAACAAAAACTTTTCCAGAAAAAAAGGTATGACGTAAATAAAGGGGGAAGCTTTTAAACATCCCATTAGGGTAGGCATGTGCCGCTCGGCTTTGTGGCACAAACGTGACAAATCAGCTTTTAAATGCGGAAAGTTCAAGAGTCCATGAAACGTAGATGTCCGAAGGGATGCTGCGAAGCGACTCATTAAAGGATGCGCGGTTCATCTCATTCGGGATAGAACAAAAACGGGCCCCTGTCCGTTACGGTGTGCCTCGCAATTAAACACGAGAAACGAAGGAGAGTTCGTTAGAAAAGCGCTGAGCAAGTGAACAATACATCCGCTATCTAATTACTTTGTGCCCCTACGCCACCGCCGCCCGTTGTCCCTACAATGTAACGTCACTGTGTAAAGTTGGTTTGTGGCTTTTGCAAACGGACTCGCGCGCTAAACTTTGTCGATTCGAATGTTTCACGAACCAATGGACATTAATTGGGTACACAAACATCCACAAGCAAATTGTTTGCCCACATAAGTTGAAATAACGCAAACTAAGAACTACGGGCGGACTGATAAAACAACGTGCAAATCAACGGAAAATGGTAGGTGTCCTTTGGGGGACTATTAATTGGAGACGGAGTGGGGTTTAATACAATCGAAATCGAATTAAGTACATTCAGTTGCGGTGTGGCTGTGGGGAGGATCGGGTTGAGTTGATTCAGCGCGATGAGGCACACGGACGAACTGGCACACTCTGCCGAATAGGAACAACCAAATTTATATTCAATCTGAAAAAAACCGCAAATAAATCAAATAGTGACGTGAGAGCCGAGGCCATTATCCGGCTCAGTGAATCTCAAATCAAGAAAACTTTAACATGCGGATGTACCTATCAGTTAAACAACTCGTTAATATGCAAAACAAAACATAACCTAACGGCAGCTTAAAAGCTATATTAACGTTTGAACTGAGGCTCTCGTAAATCAAACTCAATAGTTGAGTGTATCGAATTTGTATGATGAACGGAAAAACTGAATCATCGGATGACTTGCTGAGTGCGATAAAAAATAAATTATCTTATAGCGAATACTTGGACAGTAATAATATAGTAGTTGTTGTGACGTCTTGCGCACATCTAGTCGATCAGCAGCGGCGATCAGTGAATCGCTGTAATGTTTGATAACGTTTCACTGATCGCCACCACTGAACGCTTAGATGTGCACTTAAGTTCTGCAGGCGACCGGATTTTTCAGTCACGCAGTCAAGTTTTTAATTTATACTACATTGTGCCACTGCTGGGCAAAGGTCTCCCCCAAAACTTTAATAGGCAGTCTATTTAGGGTTTAAAATTAATTATGTCTATTAAAGGCCTCCGCACATCTAGGCGATGGCAATGGCGATCAGTGAAACGCTGTCATATTCACTGATCGTGATCGCAGAACGCTTATATGTGCACAAGGCTCTTAAAATTTGTAATAGTTAAATAGCGAGTTCGTCACGTTAAATAGCAGGTAGATGACGATGAAATGAAGGCATTTCTCGATCATACCCGTTGATTCTAAACATATCTCATCTCTGATGGATGCCAGCCTTTACCGTCGCCGTCCTGACGGGGTTATGAGCTAAGCGGCGCGTAGTTTCGCCCGGAATGGATGGTCGAATTAATTGAAATACAGCGTCGCGCCGCTGTGCGGTGGTGCGGTGTCGGATTGGGGGATTAAAGTTGCAGCAGTTGAGCGCGGGACCAGGTGTGGCCAGGGGACAGGACTGCAGTGCGCTGTCTGTGACACAGGGCTGCCAAATATGTTCTTACATACAACAAAACATAAATTTCTCAGAATACCCGTCTTGACAATTAAGAAATGTAAAACCCTTCTCTAGAGGCTGGAGGTAGGTGTTCTAAGAAAAATCTCCACTGCGAGTAACTAAAAGCCAAAGCAGAAAGTTTTTTATCGCTAATAGTATCAAAGCAATATTTCTTTGAAGAACACAGAAAACTATTTCCTTAACAAGAAAAATATTATCAAGACGTCTATTGTTCAGTTTGGTAGGTGGTCTATGATTACGGAATCGGCAACCCTGCAGTGCGGTGTGATCGGCTTGCGGAACACGAAGCCGAAGCGTTGAAAAATTGCGCTGAACGTCTTGGAGCCGCCCCTCGCATTCCCGCGAACCCGAGCCACATACTAATGCGCTGATGTTAGAAGCGCTGACGTCGCGACTGCCGTAGCATCCCAACGAATTGCATGGTTACCAGATGTAGTTAAGGTCCTTTGAGGCGGAAACTATATGTCGGTAACGTGAAAACTGTAAATCAGTGATTTCAATAGCGCGTCAACATTTTTATCACGCGCTCGTACCGACGCAAAACTTTGCATTTTGCAATAGGTTTCCAGTAGCATGTTCGACGTATATCATGTAAGATTAAATATATTCTTAGGGTGTGATTATATTCATAGATACTACATAACATGTAAGTTTCGATGACACATAATTCTCATAAATAATGAGTTATTATTACGCAACGCAGCAATAATTTGATCGTGTTTTCGCTTTTGATTGGTAGTTAAGGTTTTGAAACAATTCTTTATAGTCGTGACTTCATAATTTTCCTTAGCAACCTACATGATAATTAACATGATTAGCAATATGATATCAATGGGCCCTTGACCAACTTGAGAACAAGTACAAGTTCGACCACACAAACCTGTACTATTTGAAAGGCAAGAGAATAAAACTTTGTTTAAAACCTCCAATAAATTAAACCCGTCCTGCGAAAAGGTCAAAGCGTACAATATTGCGCCGGAGCTAAGCGAAACTTTTGCAATGACTCTGCGATTTCGTTCTTCGCATGGGTTGTATCTCCGCAAAATATCAAAATAAGATTATTTATTTTTGTGTCTGTTTTTCAAGTAAGCAAAGCGGAACCGTTTATCGGAAATCTTTCATTCATTTCGGACGAACGATTTCGAACCTTCTCCATCTTCTTTGCTATTACAACGTCCATTATTATTTGAAACAATTGCGCCAATGACCACAGTCCGCGACAGAGCCAGAGAGAATATCAAACGAAAGTTTTATTATAGGTCCGAGCAAGGGCCAGATTGGGACCGACCTTCATAAAACAAAGTTAATGACAAACAATTACATTTATAACATAGTTTTGTATTAATGTGTTCTCCATTTACAGCTGAACTGGCGCCACTGGCCAGTTTACATCGTCTCCGAAACAGCAAATATTCTTCCGTTTATACAATACAGCCGTGGTATTTGTATATACCTACGTCTTTGCTCTCAGGATTACAAGATTGCATTTGCATCTGTCTAGCTAGACACGGAAGCGCGGAATCTTGCTTCAACGAACGTAATACGTTATGCAATTTGATATGGACGATATTGATTTCGAACTTCGCAATGGATTGTACACTTTCGAGTCATATAATAGTACAAAACAAGGCAAAATAAAAACAAACCGTCCTGAAGCTTAAGGACTGGACAGTACCGCACGTCTGGGTCAGGCGGGTCCTTGTTCTAAACCGAAATAAATTTTTATGTGGACATTTTACGTGACAAACGACGTAAACGACACGAATATCCTCTTTGCATTTGTTCTTATAAAGAGTTTTATTTGAAAGGGAAAATGTTTAGAAAACAGATATTCCAATACACGTAATTAAATAAAAACAAAAGAAATCGCAGGGCTTCGTTTCGTTTCGCAGTAAGCAGCGATAAATGTCAAGATCTCTTTGTTAATTAAAATGAACGTGTTTACTTGTTAAATCAACGACGCCGAGGTTTGGTTCAAAATACGGATTGTATGCGGTGAAGAATACAATGCCATCGTATATTTATGTTTTAATGCAGTCAGCGGGCAAGTTGCGTAGATAAGAATATAATGTGTCACTGATGTAGTGGACAGCCTCGCAGACACCAAGCCTGGGGGGTTGTAGATTGTATTTGCAGTTCTATCGTAGCTTACACATTCAGCTGTTTATAACGTTATTTACCAGTGAATTTATTTAAAAAGTCTTTCAAACTGAGTTCATTCGCTTGTTGGTTAAAACACAAGAGATAAAATCCTGCATCTTACCTAGTGCACATGTGGTTTTTAAGGGTGATCGCACTCCGAGGTACACTAACTCCTCCCATACTGCACTCCTCGCCAATTTTAACGTTCACCGCTTCGGTTACCTTGTTAAATCGCGACCTTTAAGATCCTCGACGGATGCTGCAAGCTATTTAGACCAGAATGTGCTAAAGTTTGAGCATATATTACAAACATCGCGCTGTTACGATGTAAAAGTACTTTTTATTTTTACAACGTAAGTTATAGTGATATGATAATTGAAGCAGTCTTGAGATTATATCACCTTGATTTTTTTGGACATGCATTATGTACGTATAATAGGGGTGACCTCTTTGTCCAGCAGTGGACTTCCCAAGCTGATCATGATGAAGTTATGGCTCTAAACTAACTCTAAACTAAATTCTTTGAAATGTTTTATATAATTGAAGCGTATTGGCGAAAAATGTGAAAGTCAATTGAACCCCTTGAAAGCAAACCTTAACCTTAAAAAACCGGAGTAATAATACAACAGTTCGTCGTAAGTGCATCATACAATCGTCATCTAAATGTAATATGCGCGTATCTTGGTACGGCGTTCGATGCTCATTTGCGTATCTAAGTGGCCCGCGGAGGCCATTAACCGACGATCGAAGGCGTCATTACTCGCGTAGTGGCGCGCGATAAGGACCAGACCCACACTACAACCCTTAACGACATACCAGCGGTGCAAGTGGACAGCTACGTGCCTTCCTCGAAGATTGCCGTCTGCATGAAACGTATTTCGCGAGGGAATGAGGTCAACAAATCGTATTTTAGAAAAGCGAGAGGAATGAAACGTTAAAATTGTAGAGAAATAGGTTTCCACAGAGTAATTTTGATTGAAAGCTCCAAGCAACAAGTTATCACGTATAATGTCTATCCTAAAATCGTTGATTGGTATTGACTGAAAGACTAATTTAATAATAACCCTTTAATATGAAGTAATTCGGAAAATGAATTTGGCAACCCTTAACACGAGTCCATAACGCGATATAAGACGCGAGTGTAAACAACTACTAATGGCATATTAGCCTGAGCATGTGATTTCATAAATGGTCTCCGGGCGGCCTTTGCCGAGTTTCGCCGTAGATTTTAACGAGATTGCCAGTCGCCGGTGGCTGCGGCATCGAACTTGCGGTGAAACGCTCCAACACAAGTTTACAACTTATTAAAAGATCCCGCCAATTTCATATTAAAACCAGGGAAAATACTTCCATTTCCTGCTTAAACGAATCTTTGGCGAAAACTTTTATTCAACTTCAGTTTTGATGTAGCCTGCGCTTCCCGTCGTTGTTTTTCGATTAAAGTATACTTATAAACAGTTCTTAAGTAGGTATTTAACTAAATTAATTGTTTTTTGGCATGCCTTGAAATGAAATGAAGAATTAAAAAAGAGTGATAATAAGTTAGTTTCAACACGGATGACGAATCGAATTTCTACGCCTTCCAAAGTTTTGGCTAACAAGAAAACTCGACCACTGACCGCTTTGAAGAATCTGATTATACAAATTCACCCCTTTACCATAATTGTCTTAGAACTAAGCAAGTCACGTTTCAGCGACAAGTCCCCTCGTTCATAATAATTAATGTCAGAATTGTATTATCGAGATATTGGGCAGAAAAATTGTGTGGGAAATAAAAAGCCTCGTCTTATGAAGTATTCATGATATAGGCTCATCTCCGACTTAACTAGATAAAATATCAGGTAGAGTCGTAAAGTACCGTTCGCAGTAGAGATCGATTTGGCTAGGAGCTTTTGTAGGGATCATGGAACCAAAAGAATAAGATTGTTTCAAAAAACACTTATCAGTCTAGAAAGCAAGGACAGCGACATCTTTAAGATTACTTTGTTCATTCTTCAGTACACTGATAAACAAGAATAATCGTATAAAATTCCGTAGAGCAGAGGTTATCCAGCATGCAGCAGGGTTCATTCCAAGTGCCTCGGGATACGCCTCGCCAATGTATTATTCACGCGAAGAGATCCGCGACGGCCAGGCCGATCATTACAATATACGAATGGTACCGTCCGCGCGTCCGTCCGGCGCCGGTCAGCCGGCCAACTTCAGCGGCGGCAGACAACGCGACCGATTAAAATTTCATCTCTCTTTGTTCGGAAACAGTTGAACAGAGATAACAGATCGATGTGCCCCGCTAATGCCCAGCACGGTGCCGCCGATCTAAATTGAATTCATCGATTCATTGCCGAGCTTAGCATAGTGAAATATTGGACGAGGATAAAAACAAGGAAAAAATGTGTCACGTTTCGTTATCAGCTGCGTAGAAATAAAACGCCATGAGTAAGTAGGTATAGTTGGTGTATAGTAATGAATAATTTTCTTAAAACAATCAAGGATCTTGTGCATAAGCTTGATCAATCGCGCTGTTTTAAAGTTAGACACTTGAATCCCTTTAATAAAAGCTTTATAGGTAGGTGGGTTTGTATAAAGTTTGAAAGTTCGACGTTCATCTACCAGCTTATAGAGAGTCAATCAAGCCATCAAAGAACCTACTCCATCCAGTTTCAATAGTATTTGTGGAGGAAAGAGATTTTTTAGAGTGTCGGCTCAGCGGAATGCTAGCATCCGCCGGTTTCATTGCAGCGTGTTTCGTTTACCGAGAGCTCGATCCCACCAATTATTCCAACGGCTATTGGAAACGATCCGCCGCCGTTCGATCTCGAGACAATAAAAAAATAATCGCAAAAAAGCCGCGCCACCCTCGAGAATGTCTGTGAAGCTTTTAGTCACTGCTGCTCGTAAATAAGGTCACTGGACAGGGTCTTTCCAGAACAATCTTGAACTATCTGAATAGTGCACTTGGCAAAACTTTTTTGTAACATAAATCACGTATCAGAAGTAAAAAGGCGGCAAAGGATGCCATTTGTTTAAGTATTACGCTATCGGGTGACACCACTGCGAATGCAGCTCTGGTGTAAACGACATAGGTTTAAGCTATGTATAGCAATATTTATGTTAAAATTGAGAAAGAGCCTTTCGTGTCAGATATTGAAACATAACTAGCTTCACTATAACAATTCTCAGCCACAGCAAGATAATGGAAACTGTCGTAGACACGACGTGGTTAATTTCAAGGAATAAATCTCGTTTCGCTTTATATTCTCGTCGCAAACGACAGCAAGCTATTACAGCACCTAATGAGATTTAGAGCACACATTGCAATGTTATTTATGTGCGAAATGCGGTAACTATTATACACTAGTACAAGTCTGGTTCTAAATTTTTTGGCAAGCCAAAAACGTACTCGCATAAAATTCAAAGGTCATAGAGAAATTGGAGTAACAAAGGTGAATGGGTTTTCCTTAACGATAACTTTGACGGGTTGAGCGGACAAGCGGCCGCTGATGGTCGCTATACTCGACTCATCTTTATACATAATTTTTGCTCTTTTCATGTCACGTGGAAGCTAGCGATGTTACTTACATCTTTGAATTTTTATTTGATTGGCAGAAAGGAGCTGTTCTATTCACTTGATAAAAAACATTAAGAAAAGCAGATGGGCTAAGTTCAGTCAGATGCTGAACTTGTGTAGAGAGCTTTACAATGGACCTTCCTACACAATTATTTGAATGCATTTGTTTGATCGAGAGCGGAAGGTAATCGGTCGTCTTTATAAAAAAACATGGGAATGTTTACACACTGAAAGCCGTACACGACCTTGGGTCTCACGCGCTAGATAAATAAAATGGTTATAGGTAAACAGTAAAGGAATAAATCCCACTAAATAACCAAGTATTTTTAACTCAGTCGATATAAAAATGTGTTAGGTATATCGTATGGCTAAAACTATCACTGGCACGCACGACTCGTTTGGACAAAGGCGACGGCCGTTTCATTATTTATTATTATTTTTGTTGGAGGAGGTGAATGATCGATGGGAGTGGAGAGTTTGTGGAAACCGACTTCTTTGTTCGGTGTGAGATTAATCATACAACACTTCGATGATGAAGTATAATACTAACGAAAGTGCCTGTTATAAATTGCAAAGAGCTATCGCAGATTTTTTTAAGATGACACTTGAATGGAATAAAGCCAAATAAATCACCGGCGCATAGGCTGTACCCAAAACACAGTGGAATCGCGAATAAGAATAATCATTACCACACGATTCACGTATACGAAGTACAATTTATTCAACGGGCCATATAAGGAATATAAATTTCGTGGCTGTTCTACCTTTTTACATGGGAGGCGGAAGCTTAATCCGAACGTATCGTAGACGCCGGCCGTAGGACGCCACTCTGACTCAGCGAATCCACTGTAGCCGACATCGAGCGAGACGTGGTGAAACCGATATAAGAATTTATTAAGAATAGCGGTTAAGCTCCGTTTCAGTTTTGTTTGTAAATGAATGCCTGTAAGCACAGGCAGTGGCGGCACAGAGACGCGACCGCCAGGGCGGGCGGGCGGGCGGCGCGGTAACGCGATATCGCAAACAAACGCTCGGGCACCACGCCTCGTAATGTCAATTAAGCTAATTAAACACACAGCGGGGTAGAGTGGCCGCCGTGTCCCTGCGTTGTCCACCCATCCCTCAACTGACGCATCATGCTAACAACAATAGACATTCCTTACAGATGCGGAAAACAATGCTCTGACCGCTCACGTAAAGCGAGCCAGTGCGGCGTCCGGCGTACAACTGAATATGATCACGTTAATACCAGTTCTAACTACACTTCTCTTATTAAGGAACGGTAAAACATTGGATCGTGTTTGCAATATGAATTTAATTCTATTTAGAGCAACTTTACAATGCAAACGACGACAAAATATGCAAACACGATGAGAAACATTGCTCCGCTTTAGTGGTTAGTAATTACTCGCCGATGAAATTATGGAAATGAGCGGTGAAAAGACAAATAATAGAATGAGTGCTAACAAGAGATAAGACACGGCTTAATTAATAAAGTTGGCGCTTGTCTTGGGGAAACGCGGCGGAGACGGCCGCGTTTCTGGATTCGATTCAGATAATCGCATTCGGCTAATTGAGCGTTGGATTGACGCTATCGGGCTAGAGAGCGAACAGAAACCGGGAGCTTCGCACTCCAGCGCCGCGGCGACGACGGCGGCACCCAGCCCGGCCCGCTCAGCCACCCGCTAATGCGACCAAATCACTGGATCAACCTACAAAAGGATTCACTCGAGGGATATAAAAACCCTGCGAGATAAAAAGTGAAATGGGAGCAATTCAAAGACAGCGGGCAACCGAGTAATGGATGTCGTAGGAAAAATAACACAAAGGGTTGCGGCGTGTGTTATACATATTTCTAAAAGTTTTAACGAGAGGGGCTACGAACGCCCAAAGGGCCTTGTCACGCGAGCTTTCATCAATGTGCCGTCGACTGTCACGGCTTTTAATTTATAGTAATTTATATAGCAGCATTTACAAAGAAGAGGTATTAGTTTCAAAAAAAAACTCAGGGCTGGTTTTAGCCCTAGGTCGAAAAACTTTAATCGTAGTTTTCTTTTTTGTTATAAATTGTGTCAAATAGAAATAGCAAATGCAAATGTATTTGAAGAATGCACGGCAGTACACACACTGTGCATAATACATATATTAATGTTCCAGCCAAGGTCGAGTTCGATTGCTTACACAGGTGTTAGGTTAAATAGTATATTTCATTACAAGTGCGGGAAGGCTGTCATTGCAAAGAGTTCCGACAAATGTCTACCCGAGCCGAAGGCGAGGGTTGACAGTCGGAACAAGTTGCAATGACGGTTCCGCACGTGTACTGAACGACTATTTTTAATACAGTTGCGAAAAAATGAAGCAATTTAATAAAATAAAATACCATTTGCTTTTTTCTCTTATCTCCACGCAATAAGTTCGTCGTATGTATGCATGTAGCGACTTTTTGACTTTTCCGGTAAAATGTTCTCCGAAGCATTTTGTGCAATTATACTGAGTTCCGGTGGTGTTCATTCAAAAAAACTAGGGTCGAAATTACTCATTTTGTGCAACAAACAAATAAACTCGCAAAGAAAATTTCTGAAAAATGGCGCCAACCGTAGAATATTTTTTTTTTCTTTTCGCTCCTTTCGAAGCAGGCTATAGTACCAAGACCATACCGCCTAGTCTTACGTTTTGTTTTTTCCCTTGAGTTGGGTTTTTTAAAATTTACGTCTTTCGTAATTTTTCTATAGGTGAAATTTATATCAATAATTGAAGCAGAGTTATATTGAGAGCAAGTTAGAGTTAGAGTTATAGTTATTGAGAGCAGAGAATATAAGCAGAGATTTTTTTTTTCTTCACCCATTCTGGAAGGCAAAGGGAACAAAGGGAACTATACCCATACAGCCAAGTCTTCAGTAGTTTTTTTATTGATATGAATTGAAAATGAAATTTAATGAGATGAAATGAAATGAAACCTAACATAATTCATTCAATCAAATCATTAAATCTGTTAATGAAACAAATTAGTAGCTTCTTTTTAGAAATAATACGTATTTGCATGAATCATAAAATCTTCGATGAATTTTTTTAGTAAAAACTTCATGGTTGGTTTTTCTTTTTAGACATTATTTTGTCAGTTGGGAAAGAAAAAGCACTAGTGCGGGAATGGTAAAAAAAAAGCACGCGTGTGTAATAGCCCACATCCCGAACGCTATACGTCCCTGCAATACGCCACTTTTTGAGCAACTGTATTAAAAAGATATTGTACAAACTGTTCACGTCCAGACGAAGAGCAAACATGAGCACTGATACCAGCTAGTTCTTATTACGTGCCTTTTGTTCAGCACACTGAAACGCCTCGCAGGCACAATAATGTAAAATGCAGCATAAGCACACGCAACCATGCATAAACGGTACGTAAACATTCTTAACCAGGTTGCAGGCGTTTCAATAGAATATGAAAAACTTTTTGTTAGCCTGTTACATTTACATTATACGAAAATTGCAATTCATATAATGTGTGACGGATAAAAGAAAATAATTGGTAGCAAGTACTCTATTTATAGAGTTCCTATAAATAGAGGGGATGGATGAACCTTATAATTTTGGTTGGAGCTGAAAAAGCCATTATGGAAATAACTTTTTTTCATGGGGGCGGCTCGAATGACAAAGTACATTATAAAAAGTGTATTTACACTCGACCTCACGCGGCGGACGGAGAAACTTTCGTTTCGGGCGCTTTATGGGCGGAAAAATTGAGAAAAGTTGGAGCGTAACGGCCGGTGGCGACGAGAAATAGGGACTCCGGCGACGTCGAGTTTAATATAATATGTAAATCGAACGGCAACACTGAGACCTTACGGTCTTGAACACAGGATATACTCATATCGGCCGGCTGGACGTATTGCATGGGGAGTCGTAAATTATCGTGCAAAAGGCGAGGCAGCAAGCTATACGCAGCGGCGGCGGCCGCGGTGGTGGCGGACGAGGCTGCATAAGCGAAGGAAGACCGAGCAAGGGTTACGAGCCTATGAATGCAAATGAGCGTAGCGGCGCGGGTGGAGGTCGGTTTATCGGCGGTCATTTACATAAAACCGTAGAGCCGACTGGCAGCGCATTTACCCGCCTATTGCCATCATCATAATATGTTCATTATAACTACCTCAAATAAAATTAAACATACCTAAACTTGAACGTTATACATTTACGTTACGGGTATCCCTGCACCGATAGTCGGTCCCACGGTAAATTACGAGAAAATTCAATTAGCACAGTCGATAATACAACGCAGAGTTCGATGTTGATTTAGTTGGATAGACTGATGAAACTCAATTCTCATTTGGATTGGGGTTAATTTAGTAGAGAAGAACCGGAGAATAGGGTAATCTCAAGGCATCTGGTTTTTGTTTGTGGTGGTAAATGAACTTCCTAATTGCACGCCGAAATGAAATCCTAACCGTGTCAGCTACAATAAAAACAGTTGGAGATAATAAAATAAAGATATTGGCAAAAAAAAAAACACTGGAAACGAGGATTGGAACGAATGGAGCGCCAACTTCTCAAGTTTGATCATAAATCTTGTTTTCGGCATGTCATATTTTATTGCTATTGTAGCTATGATGCGACTTGGTATAGATTTCCGTTCATTCAAGAACTGTTCCACACTGCTTATGTATGTCGAGTATTGTAATGATTATGTAGTGTTACAAACGTGACTCTGGCACGATCGTAAAACGTAAGCCGTTCACACGCACGTGTTTCGTCTTTGCTTGCATAAAATCTGTTCCAAATATTTTAGTGTATACTCGAAAATACTTATAGGAGTAAATAAAAATCTACTAGTATATTCCTATATGAATTCAGATGATCGGATAACAATGAAATCATGGAATAGTAAGGCGGAGTTTGAACACAGACGACTTTACGCGCTGTTCATTCCCTGTCGGACGGCGGAGGCGCTATCTGCGAGGAGATCAGCCCATAAAAAGCCGGACGGATTCAAGGTATTATTTACTTGCATCTCGCTCTGAACAATGATACCAACTATAATACGTCGCTTTTAATTTACATCTCATGGTTATTAATGAAACGACTCGTCATAATGACCTACGGCATGAAGAAAAGCGTTAGGTTATATTTTAAAAAAGCGCCTGTTCTCCCAGTTAGATTATCCTAACTCTTTTTTAAATGCGCCTCCCAATCCCCCAAGTAGATCTTTACAATTTCAACCGTTAGACCCAAAACTTTTTGAGTCGCGATGTTTACAAGGTGCCCAACTCGACGAAAACAGCGATACATCAAAAGTGAGTTACAAGTTAACTGGTGCTATCCGGCAACTCGGAGAAAAAAATAAAATTGAGCTGTTACCAGGTAGAGGCGGCTGCCGCCGGCATCTAGCCCGAGCTTTAGCTCTCCTTGTTGACTTTTACTGCAACACTTCAACTTGCCCACTGAATAAAGTGGACTCCTTAGATCAAGGTGAGTGAGAAGGTTATAAATAATAACATGCTCACGGAGCGGCGACTGTTTACAAAAACTTTTAGGTCTTTAGAAGTGAGCAGCGAATCACACGAGTCGTAATTCATGGGCATTCATCGCGGCCGTTCAACAAGTAGGGCCGTGAAAGAAGCAAAGGGAGGAGCGACACAAGAAGACAACGAAGGGCGGAGCTTTTTTTAAAAAAAAATCAGTTTCGTGTTCTCATCACATAAGAGACGAAATGTAACGGTTTTACTCTTGTTGCTAGGAGATTGTGAACAGATGTTTGTCGTTAAAACGCTTTGGGTAACCAAACCACTTTGGATGCTTTCGTGTTTACGTTTATCTCGAGGAAGCTTCAAAGCGTTCTCAATCCGAATCCCGATTCTTCTGTGATCTAATATCAGTTACTAAGGCAACATTGTTATTTTGTGAGTACAACCTTGCAATGTTGATTGATTTTGAATAACAGATACCTAAATACCTATACGTTGCGTTGAAATAGATGTTTAACGGAAGAAGAACCCGCGAAGACAATAAAGAACGTAAAGTGTACAGTTTAAAACTTGTCTCGAAGCGAAACACTTCCGTCGCGACGCTCGAAAAGTTGCAAGACGCAGCCGGCGGCGGCGCGGGCTACCCACCAAACGATCCCGCTGTCAAACTAAGAAATATTGCCATTCTGTAAGATGCGCAGAGTTTTGTCCACTCAAGTAGAGAAAACCATTTTAAACTCTTCCTTTCCCTGCGTTTATGTTTTTATCTGAGCATACAGAACACAAAATCCATTTTAACTTTTAGGGACCGTGTGTACGATTTAACTTAAGTATACCTATGTGCCGAGAAAGTAAGACATGGGGCGGGAATGGGTGAGACTGGCACAGGATCCAGGTAAGATCGCACAAACTAAGTTATATGGCCTATACCCACCCAGCAGTAGGTGAAGTCCGGCTGTGGATGATGATGATATATGCCGAAGAAGGTAGTACGTTTCGACCTTGATAAGGTTAACTTTACTTAGGCCTCATTCTAAATTGCAAATATGTTTGCTCGTGCTAATAACATTTATTTACCACGAGGTAATTGAAAGAGGAACACAGGCACACAGGCGCGGCTTGTACTAGCACAGCATTGTAATACCGTGATGCGATCACGCACCCGCCACCCCTCGCCCCTCGCCTCTCGCCCGCTAATCCTATTCCCGCGACAAATTAATATGCTCATCGGCAGCCGCGTCACTAGATTACAGCGCGTTCATAGCGCGATTGTATTTTAAGTGTATTATCCAATTTGGCGGTTATTGTGCGTGCGGTAATCCGCGGTCGTCGTCGTTCACATCCCGATATTTAGTCGCGAGCTGTGGATAAGCGCTACATTGCCTACATTGCTTGCATTATGGCACGCTATGATGAAGCAAGCTGGCGGACTTAATAGATTTGGTTAGTACGGCTTGCACAGTATCGGCCGCGGTCGCTCTATCTATAGCAAACTAACGGGATTGACGCTCGAATTTGAGTTTAGTACGAATGAGCACAGCATCTGTGAGTAATTCGGCGCGCCCACACACGCACGATTCGCGCAGGCGATGCTGGATCCTTTGAACTTCTTCGCGTCCTTGTTAGAGAACGTCCGAGACCGTCATCCTTTCTCATTGAAGAGTTCTTGTTACGAGATACTGTCTGAGTATCATCTCATTATCTCGCTTAAGGTTTCGAAAGTTTAACAAAAAGAGAGTAAGTACCCAGTTACGTAAATTTTGAACTCACAATACAGCAAAAAAAGTAACCAATTTTTTTGGAGGTGAACTCGAGTCAATGCGAAATAATTGCTTTCGTCTTGTTAGCGGAAATCTAGAAACGAAGTCACACAAAAAACGGCGAAAATAATTAAAATCGGCGCAAACCATTAAAAGCGCAGTTTATAATAGGAGAGTGCACCGACGAGTGTCCTTCATGTAGGCAGTTAAAGAGTTGGAGGAGCGCTCTCGAGCACGAGTACGTACTGTAGCGGCGGCGGCAGCGCCAGCCACCTCGTGTCGACTAACGAACCTACCGACAAAACTCTACTGAGCTCTAGTCTGCTCTGCCGAGCTCTCCGCGCGTCCCTAATAAGGCTCTTTCATACTTTATTACACCTATACATCAATGTGCAGCTCCGTAGTACTCGATGGTGATTAATGGTGATTTTTGCGGAGGTGAATAAAAATAAAAGTTCACGAATAAAACATTTTCAGGCAATCATTAGCGTGAACATGAAAAAATACGCATATTGAAAATGTAAAGTAGGTAATGCGAATTTGAGGGTAGATTACAAATTTAATGCAGAATTTTATTTGACATGGGATAAGAGCTATAAAACTGATATTCTATCAATAAATTTGGATTTTACTTGATAGTAACTGCATACTTAGCAAGTTAATGTCATTCAAAGGAACAGAAAGGAACAAAACAGAAAAAGGGAGTAAACGATCGGAAGAGCCATTAATTTTACGTTGTTCCACAAGAACCGTAAAAGACAAATGATCAATAGCACGCAACCGGCCGGCTCTAGATTTTAATATTGAGATTGCGGAACGACCGCGATGTCATTAAACAGACTCTAACTAAAGCCAGGTTAATCGCTTTTCAGCTTGCTTCATATTATTAGAGCACCTTATTTTGTGTAAGTTTAAAAAAGGCATTTTGCTTTTCATTAAATGTACATTGACTGGCCTCTAGCTCAGTTGGTAGTAGCTCTGCCTTCTGCGCCGTAGGTCGTGGGCTCGATCCCCACCGAGAACAAATATTTGTGCGGTGAACATAAATGTTTGTTCTCTGTCTGGGTGTTATATTGTATTCTAAGTATGTATTTACAAAAAAAAAAACTGTATTCAAGTATTATATCAGCTATCTGGTTCCCATATTACAAGCTCTGCTTAGTTTGGGGCTGGGTAGTGTTGTGTGAATTGTCCACAATATTTATTTATTTATAATGACATGAAAACAATACATTTTAATCAGGAAGAAAATGTATATTATCCTAGTCTTCATTTGGATAGCTGAATTCACTAAGATGTGACAGATCTAAATTCCTCGAAACTACAGTAATCGCTTCGACTATTTAGTTGATTGTTGTGATTACTCCTTGCCGACATAATCCTGTTCATCAGTAATTCATCTGGTAAGTAATGGAGTTGGGTGTAATTGGTGTTTACTGCTTAGCTCGAGGTGTAAGTGCGGCGTAATCTCTAGATGCCACTAAATAATGAATGCTCGAGAGTTGCCGGTTAACAGGATCCGGAGAGCATCCAGTGACTGTCACTTGCCACTCATCTTCACGCCTCGCACTAATTGAGTGGAGCACATAGCGGCGCCGCCGCCGCCGGCAGGCGACAACACAAAGACGAGGAAATGTAAACACGCCCGTAAAAACGAATGTTCGAATAATTTTTGACGCATCAACAACTGAGATGGAAATAGTTAAGAGTGATACTGATAACAGTTTAACCAGTAAAACCCAAGTCAGAAATTTATAAACGTAATAAAAAAATACTAGAGCAATAATTTCCAAGCCTCCTGTACGCAAGTCGATAAGTTAGAGGCAGTAATAACAATCTCGACAATGAAAGTTAGTCATACTGTCGCCGTATATCTCTGTCGATATTAAACCCCATCCTGTTCCCTGGAGCGGTACATAAGCACATGACATTTATTATGGATAATGTATGTGCACAGTGGCGTGGATAGTTTGTAGTGAGGTTCGATCGGCGGCGGCAATATTATATTGTGCCGCAAGTCACAATGGAAACGGGACCAAATTATTTAATTGGTATATCAATTCAGTATTTAATATTTCTGGGTTTTTCTGAATTCTGCTGGTTTCTTCATGTTGCTAAAAGAAGCTAATAATAGCGATTATAATTGTCAAATAGGCCAAGGACTTGCCGGCCCCATCTCCTTTGGTTACAATCTAGTAGCCAAGAAGGTAGGCTTGCTGTAAATACGGGACCTATTGACTAGATCTAGCATAAAAAGATTCAAGATTGTTCTCTAGCGATTGGTAAGAAATCATACCGTGAAGTTATACCACGACTGACATCAGTTCGTAAGTCGATAGCAGAATTTTCCAGGCAGTAAACCTGCAAGGTTGTGCGGAAAATAGTGACGTGAATAAGCGCTGTCGCGTTGGGGCATTCGTGAGATATATGGCCGCTGTCGTCGATCAGGCGTCCGCTCGTTATGAACGCAACAACATGGTCCATCTAACTTCAGGCTTCAGTCGAGCTTTTTGCACAGAACTAATGACAGCAGTTAGCGCAAAATACCCCACTTATAAGGACGTATTACGTGATACTAGTTTGCTGCATAATTTTTATGCATGCAAAATTACAATAGTTGAATGCACATTATTGGGCGCTATACTTCTAGAATTTAAAGCAACTGTTCAGATACGGATGATTAACATTCACTTAAATATTGGTATTGAATCCAAATTTTGATGAATTATTTCAATACTATATTTTTTTTGTCAATCTTCTAATCGAACAAGGCTAATATTTGCATCGTGTAAATAGGCCTTAAGCAATGAATACTGCAATGCGTATAGCATGGTGCTGCTTACTAATGCACATGGGAAGGAAAACTAAAATAGCATAATATGCAAATTCTGATAGGCTTAGGTCAGGGCAGTGGAATAACAACTCAAGGTTTTAATGTAGAAAAAATTATGCTGAGCCAATCATTTCCAGACCTATAATTTTCGTGCATTACCGAATGCATGGCACATTTTGCGACACACCGTATTTAACAAATTAAATTCGATTCAAGCAATATTCGACAAACAATAATGCTTAAAATCAAGGTATGGCACAAATTATATATTCTCAAAACTGGATTGGACGTTGAATGAGCAACGATAAAAGTAATCCGACTTATCTCGAGAGAGTTGGCAATCGAATCTGCGATTTAATATCTTGAATATACAAGAAAAATATGGTAGGGCTACGTCTGGCTTTCGAGTCTGCACAAAGTACACGATGCGAAACGAAACCGGTTGAACTTGTTTATTTTGCACGCATTCCTGTAGGCCGGACGGGAGCGAGCGAGAGGCATTCCTGGACGGATCAGGAACACGATTTCTTCACGGCATCGTCGCTACAACTGACCTTGAACAACACCGCACACAGCTACAAAATATTTTGAAATCAGTTCGATATGTGCCAAGAAAATGTAAACTACCAACCATTTGAATCTGCGTCATTCGCCAAGAGCAGGTGAGTAAGTATCGGAGTATAATTCAATTTTTTTATATTCTTGCAATGTTTATTGGACGTTTAAAATTTGTTTTTGATGCCAAAAATAATACGCGGCGCGTAGAATTAAAATTCCAGGGATATTATTTTGAAGATAAACAACCTAAAACTAAACAATTTAAGAAATACCACTCATTATTGCAAATGTAAGTAAATTCGTAACTGTTTTACTCGATCTTATCTATTGTAATGACTTTAATGCAAATAACTGAGTGAGTGAGTCCAACTTAAAAGCAGCTGAATTTTAATAACTATACTAGTAACTTCTTGGAAGTGAGCGACACACTAATATATCGTTGGGGACGCTTGTTTGCTCACAAATAATATAGGGGAGTCCCAAAGCAATCTCTTGCGAATCCATATAGGTTTCGCGTCACGTCCGCGATGAGAATTCACTTTAATTGGCAAATAATACGTAGGCCAATTAAGGATGCTAAGTCGGGAGAAGGCGCGTGACGCGACTAGTGAGCGTATTCAATTATGCAAACGTAGTCGCGGAAGAAGACCCGATCTCCCGGTACAGTTAGTGACCGTTCTACATCATCTAATATTATTCTTCTAACCTATACCTTCACCGTTTTATAATTTATCACCAGCAAACATTTTGCTTGAAAATTCTAAATTACGCGTTACTTTCACACCTTTCACTTGCGTCTATACAAGAAATTATATTAACCATGCACATTACCTAGGTACATAAAACACTTTCACTTAATACAACACTCAGATTTACAATTTTTGTCATCAAAATAGTATTAATAGTCGGGGGCTTTCTGCGACATTTCTATAAACAAGGCAAAGAGATGTAGAGATGGAGTCGTCCCAACAAGCAGCTGAAAATCGCGACGAGCGAGGGCCCGCCCCGGGGACATCGCAATTGTCATGTAAAGCGTCGCCGGGGCTGCAGCAGCCTCGTCGAATCGGAGATTTGCCTCCGGCTGAAAATGCACTTTACAAAGTGATTGCCTGTCGAACCGAGTTATCCAGCGGAGCGGCCTAAGTGCGGATAAAGATCTGCTTAGGAAACGGTGTGACGGGCAGCCGCCCGTTGCCGCCGCGCAGTCGATACGATCGTGGTAAAAGCGAGAGCCGACGAAAGTGCTGCTTCACACTACATTGTTCTCCTAGCCGATCGTCAGTTTCTGTCAGTATATAGGATGTTATAACATTCGTGACTCATACCTCACCTCGCCGGCAAGCGTATACTCACATGGTTCATTTTATAACGCATACAGACAACAATTTTCAATTGAATTTTGCAAGACTAGACTATTCAAAGTTTTCTTTGCTTTTATGATTAACATTATTCACTGAACTATTTGACCAGTTAAACTTTTAATGACGTCACTTCTTGCAACAACAAAATTATAAAACACGTTTTAAGCCCTGGAACGAAGCAGCTCATATGGTGAATCGACAGGCAACAACAAAATTACAGTGAAAGGCAGTTTTGTCGGTGAAAGGTTAACCAAAGTTTATTAGGATAGCACAGTAATTCGGCATGTGTCAGTGCAAGCGAGGTGCCAAGGTCGAGGCTTTTCGCATGCAAATGAGAACAGATAAGTCGCGCTCATTACACTTCCACAGGCAAAGCACCCCGAAGCGTCCCCCGCTGGCGACATTACGAGCCTTGTCAGGGCTCAGGGCTGCCTTCATTTTATTACGCGGATGTGTCGAGAAAGGAGGTTAATGTCGTCGAATTACACGCATTGTTTCACCTAGCCATTGCCATGGAAACGACTTTGCGAAGCTATTTCTTTTGACGTACGGTGCTTTTGTAGCATTAAAGGTATTTTTATTTGACGAACAGATAGACTTATCGTGTTTCAGCAAGACAGTTCCGAATGAGATTGATGATAATAATGATGTAGAAAAGAGATATTATGATTGTAGTGAATGAAGTGCAACTTGGTTACGTACGACTAATGAATGAATATTGTGAAATATGAGAGCTTACCGCTGAAGCGAAGTTAGTTTTCAATGGGGTGAACCATTGTGTTCAGAGTAACTTTAGAGCTATTTACGTGATTTTCCACGTTGGCGGTGGAGACGTGTCTCTCGGGCCTCACCGTTTAATTAAAGGGCGGCGGGGTGAAGTCCACGGAGGCGGGGGTTGAGGAGCAGGGCATAATGGCGGCGCAATATCGGATGGAAATGCGCGGCATGTAGGAATGCGCCGCGCGCCGCCCCTCCTTATTCGCGAACGATTCCTGGTATTTTTTATTGACGACTCCAGAAATGCTAGTGGAAATAGTATTTTCACTATAACAAATTAATCTCCCAGTAATGAACTTCGAATATCATCTGCCGCAAAATAAGTCAGACGATACGGAGCTGCCTGAAAAGTGAGATGAAAGTTTATGAAGTAGAGAGTTACATTTAGCTCTGTCTAAAAATACACTTTACCTAATGGACATGGCACGACAGTATTTTTCATCCTCTCTCGGCAGTGCTCGGTGTTGGTGGATTTTTAGTGACAGACGGAAGGCACAAAATTCAGCGAATTATTCAGAACAACCTTTACGCTCTTTAGAATAATGGCAATTCGATAAATGTAGCACAATGCAGTTCATCTTTGAAGAGTATGAAAAATTTATACTTGTATTTTCAATATTATCGTGTAAGTTGTAGGACGAGTGAATGCAGTGCACACGAACGCCAGCTGGAGTGCAATTTGAACGGAGAGTGGCGAAATCTGAGAGCGAACGGAACGTGACACCCCACTTATCACGCAACGTGAAAGTTGGACATCTTATTAAATTCTGTTATTTATAACTGCGTAACGATTCCGTATCCGAGAGTTCGGAGCTTATTAGTATCGCGGGGGTGTATTGCAAACTTAATTTGCAATCTTAAATTAGATTTTCGGGAATTTATGTTGGATTAAGAATTGCGTCGAGCGTTCAACTTGCAGGTTTGCCCAAACTTGTACCTATAGGCATGAAGCAGTTAAAATATCAGAGTTCCAACAGCAAATAGATACAATCAAAGAGGTGGGACAATTAAAATGGGGCCCGACAATTTATGCAGCAATTACTTGAAGCAGGCTGGCGTTCGATCCAGGTCAGATTAAGTGATTTCAAAACGAATGCAAACGATAGCACGCCACGAGTGCGCCCACAACGTAAGCTGCAGCTGAAAGTTAATGAACGGTCGGAAGCAAAACACCCGTCTCTCGATTTTGTACACGGCCGATTGAAAATAAGAGAGGCGGAAATAATGAAAATAAACAACCCTTTTATATAACCAGCCTGCCGTTCATATCGACTATATTTCATAACCACACTAATGCAGGAATGTATAACTAATGGATCTTGTATTGAGTTTGCCAACCCAAAAAGGCAATCTTAGAGCGATTTCGGAGGCTCACAAACTTCGAGGTATAGAGTGCATATAGATTATGTGCACAGAGTTGATTGGTTCTGGATACACCTAAGCTAATTTCACGCAGCTCTACCACGGAAACTACGCATCGGCACAAATAGACGATAACAATGTTAGATCGTATACCGGTGGATTTGGAATAGATCACGTCACGGCGGCAGTCTCGACGAGTCACAATATTAAGATATCAAACAGGTGCGTTTAGTAATTAGATCATAATCAGAAAATAAACACGACGAACAAGAAAATTATCAATAATTTCATAGGGTCAAAGCAATTTAAAAATCCTATAAAAAGAACCATGGTTTGCTTTAGATCCCGAATTGATTGGTACCGCTTCTCGACTTTGCGTTCGAGAGTTTAGTTAACCAAAGTTGGTCAAAGCCATTTTCGTTGGGGTATCAAGTGTTATCCGAAGTGGGCTTTCGTTGTTGTAGGGTTCGTTTCAGACTGGAGTTCAAAAGTCTTATTGAAAATCTGTCTGGTATGAAATCTCTTTGATTCAAATAAGGTTAGATTCGAAATAGGTAGGGAAAGTTTGTCAGTAATGTGTATTCGCCAATGACCTAATCGCGATCCAGCTTCTAGTGATTTATTCTTTGAGATCATGAGATCGTGGCACAGTGCCACTCCGCGAATTTGGAATTCGCGGAGTGGCACTGAACATAGCAAAGATGTCGCAAGATGAATTTATCTAGCCAGTAGCACTATAATATGAACCATTATATGAAGAGAAAGTTTGTAATTATGACAAATATCACATTCTAGTGTGGTCTACCATTTTGGTAGTTGCTGAGATTTGTCATATTGTGGCAAGAACTTATTCGCTGTTCTGGAGTATGGCAGTCTTCTTTTCGTGTCACTGATTCTTTCGAACCAAGTGTGCTGGAAAAAAATTAAGTGCGCCTCGAAATAGATCTTTTTGTGCACTTTACACATATTTTCGAAATTTTTAGGTTCTTTACGACGTTTCCTTCATTGTTAGAGAGTACTGCTGTTCACGATTTCCATGCAGTGTTTTTATAAAGACGTGGGTGGGCGTGTTATCTTTGCTCTATGACGGAGGCGCCCGGCACAGATTACCTAGTAGAAGCACAGTTACTGTGAATCACTGCCCACGTTGAAATCTCCGGGAACAGTTTTATGCACCCACGCACACTTTCACTGCATATGGTTTATTTATAACTTCAGTTTGCAATAAATTGCAGAAAGCAAAATATAAAAGTTTACATAAGCAAATGATTAAATGTTTGCATATTGATATGGTTATTAGGCAGGTAGGTTAAATACGAGGTTTAATACGAGTACCTCGTATTAAACGTACTGTTCTACACAAATTAATGAAAAAATACTACCAAACGCGAATGTGCCTTCGCAATAGGTGTGTGTGTGTAAGTAATTAAGTTATATTTCAGCTATGAAATTGAAATAAGGTCTAATCCGATGTGAACACACGCGAACTTTTTCATCACGCAACAATTACGACAGCCTAGTTACTCGCAACGTTTAGGAGCAAATCGATACTTCAAAATGTAACAAAAACAGTTCAAAATGAAGTCACTGTCTGGTTGATTTCACAAGCGCCTCAAGACCGTATCCAATTGATGACATAATCGAGGCGCATAGAACTCGGCAACTCAATTGATAAAATTTATGCAACTGTTTACCTTATTGCGTCGACGTTAAAGTGTATATTGATAACGCGTCGGTTTTAAGTTTCTGAGTAACACGCGGTCAGTGTTTCAAGGCTATTTTAATGTCAGATTTTATATTGTTAAGATGACGCGGTTGTATGGAAATCCGGTTCCAGAGATGCGACGTCTCATCGCCAGATTGCTGAGATGGCAAACGCGCGTGGGAGAGGTAAGTGAATAAGGCAATAAGCTCGGTTTAATCAACACAACACGTAGCTTAATCAAATATGACCCCTCGTCATATCGCGTAATGAAGGCTTAATCACGGGAGACGTTTCGCGAGCTGGCTGAAGCGCCAGGGACACGCCGCGAGTTTGTTTAATCAGCCCTCGATTACGTCTGCCGGCAGAGCGGCGACAACTTGCGCAGTGATTACATGGGTTTATTATCGGTATACCTAACTTGCTTGATTGTATAATCGGGTAACCCCCGATGAAAGTGGTAATTTGTAGTAATTGAATTGCTTTAATGCTGATTTGGTGTGCATTGAAAAATTCCTGTTTATTGGTTTCTTTTAGAAAATACAGTGCTCAGTCAGTCTAGCGACTGCTTTCACTGACATTGTGTTTGAATTTTAGAAAAATGTATAGTATGCGAGAGTACATCAAACAAGTTTCAATTCCAATACACAGTAAAGAGGAACAAAGTTTTTCGCTTTAACCGATTAGGCGGGCGGGCGGGCTGGGCGGCGCGCGGCGGCCCGACAGATCGAGCGCAGACCCTCAAAGTGAGTACTACTGCGCCCCCCACATAGAACATTGTTTACTTTTTCGTCCTCTCAGTAAATATCTGGACGCTCCATCGCCGGTCAACAGTATAAGCGGCATCCTTCACCGCGAGATGGTTTTTATCGTGCAGATTAGCGCCAGAAGAGAGACGTACGCTGCACTGTGCATTCTCGAGAGGATTATTTAAAGTTTCTATTGCACTCAAGTGCGGTTTTACTGGCGTACGTAGCAGTAAAAGAGAAAATAGCGAACAATGCAATTTGTAGCATGTTTGGTGGAACTGCATTAGCGCTGTCTGGAGAATTTCAGAATTCTGTGTTCGATTGCAGGGTTTTGTTATGTTTATAAACAGATTTAAATAAACTATCAACACCATGTATAGAGCGAGTGAGGGTTGCGGACATCGCTGCAGCACGCCATTGTAAGATAGAGAACATAGTGGCGCGATACCCCGATGCACAAAAGCCCGCACAATGTACGCCGCTCTCCCATTGTTTAGCGTCTCGGGCAAACATGAAGCTTTAACCAAATTACCGCACCGATCTCCATCTGCAAGCATCGTCTAAGCTCCAACAAATATGCATACACTGCCGAATGAGTTCTAATTGGGTGGTATGAAAAACAGTTACGAAATATTGAGTGGCCGTGGAATAATGCCAGATCCGAGAAAACGGTAGTAGTGATTTAATGGCGCAAAACTGTGGGAGGATTTTAAAATATACATTGTGTTTTAAAATCACAAGTCGGAGCTGGCATGGTGAGACAGGCTGTCAGTCGCCGCCTACGAGTATGGAGAAGCGCCGACATAGCGGTAGCATTACAAACACGGGCTGTGGGGCATATTGAATAGGAAACGGCGAAGACGCGCAAATCTTAGCCGAGAAAGCGCCGTCGGTCCCAGTGCGTTTTATCTCTTGATCGCGTTATTCAACCGAGCATCAAAGGAAAATACGGGAAATATTAAGGAATGAAAAGTGTCTTTCATTTATCACAATTTCTTTGTTTAGGAAACGATTTTTGTTCTTCTAGCGATAAATTTTTAAGCAGACAATAGGTACTGGTATTTGATTTCAGAAATATTGCATTGAATTTTATGCGTTAGAATTTTAAAGAACAATCAGGTTAATTTATTTATTTGTAGAATAACTAACAGTAAAAAAGGCGTGAGGTAACAAGATTATAATACAAGGCCAATAACAGGTTTTCACGAATAGATAATGTCGTAGCAGTATATTTAGAAAGAAGTGTCTCTGAACATTTCCAAATACATGCTGAAAACACTAAAACATAATCGTGATTGGCCAGTTTGCCGACAAGCGATGCCACGGGAGGCGTAGGTGTATGTTTACATTTCGGTTTTAATTTTTATCGTCCTCCATTTGCTCGATGTACCTACCTGTGTTATCACGTTACTCCGAGCTGATAACGTTTCGAGCAAACGTACCGATAAACCGCTTTCATTTTGGCATTTTTCTCGTTCTCGAATATCTAGCTGAATAAAAATGCAAATAAGAGGATATCTCATATACTTTTCAGACGCTAACTTTCAGGGTAAGTATGTACTTTGAAAGATACATTAATGAATGTAAGTTTAATTTGTTTTCGTGGGGCAGTATTATGAAGTATGTTATTTGTAATTAATATCTAGGATGAGCCGTAAACGGTTATCATCCTGCTCATTGATATAGCCCGATGCCAATTTTCATACAGTAGTACATACAAAAAAACGGCGGTGACGGCGGCGGCAGCGACTAACGTCACTCCAAGCTAGCCTTGGGATTGAGGTCGGCGAGCGGAATGACGACGGCGACGGCGAAATGTCGCCTTGAGGGGTTGTTCTTGCTCAACCGGAAAATCGCAGCTAGGTAGGTACGTATGTCTACGTTTTTACATCTAAAATCTTATCGAACTCTATAGACTGTCTGAGTATTAGAGTCCTTGGTCGATCATCTAAAAAAGGACACATAATATAAAAAAAATGAAAGATTTGGCATTAATGATATCCACTCACCTTAATACTGTCGTAGCAAGCGGTGACTCTTCCATTCTGCACTTCAACGGTTGCCGGGGGATGAGCGAACTTGCATTCGGTGTCCGGTCGTGAGCACTTATTCCGTTGGAACTCCCTGCACACTTCGAGTTGCAGCCAGCGAGAGTCTTTTCCGTTCAGGAGGCTATTCATGTTCACCATGGTGGCCATTGTTGGCTCAAAAGTCAATGGAGGGAAGACGTACGCGCAGTTAGGGCGCTTGTACACGCTAAGAAAAAACGCCGGGCCTACCCAAGAATTCTTGTCGTAACAAGAAAATTACTGTGTACACGGCTCGCAGCGGTGCACGAAAAAAATCTTATCTGCGCAAGACAAGAATTTTGTCTTTTCCACACACGAAAACGCAACAACGTTCGCCGCGTCGTGTCTTGCGCAGATAAGATTTTTTTCGTGCACCGCCGCGAGCAGTGTACACAGTTATTTTCTAGTTACGACACGAATTCTTGGGTAGACCCGGCGTTTTTTCTTAGCGTGTACAAGCGCCCTTACGCGGTGTTCCGGCGCATAGGCCGGCGGGAGCGAGCGCGCTCGCGCCCGAGCTAGCGCTGCTGCAGGCGGCTGGACAGCTGCTGCGGCACGCACCTCGCACGCTCACGCAACGCAACGCACTACCACACACTACCTAACGCGCACCCGTACCACTGATACGGATTCCACGAATGTTCACGCGCTCACTACCTTACTAATCGATTATTCTTACAATTACGTTAGAATTAAAGACACCGACGTTGCAAGCTTATTTAGGCGAGTATTAAATTATTATTATCACACGCGTTCCTATCGATGTCGACGGATCGGTTTAGTAGAGGGCGAGCGGTGTTTGGTGCGCGAGCATGGCGGCAGCCGGTGCGGAACTGGGCAGGCGACGGTGGGGCGCGAAAAAAGCTAGATTAGCGGCTCGGCGGTCAGCGAGCAAGCCGGTGCGGTGCGGGGCTCAACTCTGCGAACAACAAAACACACTGGTTACTCTCCGGGCATCACGCCCCGGAGCCAAGCTGAAGCGGCTACCGGGTTAGCAAGCGAGGCGGCGCGGCGGCCGCTCTCAGGTCCGCGCCCGCGCCCAGGCTACTCCCCCGCTTCGCTGAGGCAGCAGGTTTAAGGCAATGTCAGTAAGGTCTCGTTCTGTACTGTTCCAATGTTATTAATAGCCAGCGACGTTATGCATTGTGAACTAAGTGAAGTGCGAATAAAGGAATTAGCTGTTATCGAGATTTTAAACTGGATGCTGGCCAGATCTTGAAGTACCTTTCTACTGACGAACGTCGCCTCGAACCTGCTGCCCCGTCATCTTAATCGAAGGAGGATCTAACAAATGTGTATGGGACATCATGACGTAGTAATTGAAGTAAATAACATAGGCCTTCCAATGAAGATATTATCCTCTGAAAACGTTTTGAGTTTCAGTACCTATCCTATTAAAAATGCACAAATTGTAGCCTAACAATCATAAGGATGAAGTTACAATAATAACAACACACTAAACTAGAACTAACTACGGATTTCATTCTTGGTAGCACAAAAGTAATTAGCTAATGAATACTCGGTCTCATGAATACCTACTAAGAAGTCGGGTTCACTTTTAGAAATGGGTTACCTAATCGTGGATATGAGCAATGAGCAGGTGTCACACCAATAATAACACGCGCTTCCTAAATAGCGTCTACAACTAGCTAGCACGTTCTTTAAATCAGAGCTTTTTGAAACATAAAAGTACGTCTACGTGACAGAAAATAGGGACAAGATCATCAAAAATAAGTGCCTCTGATGTAGAAATCACTAGAAGACTTAGAAAGGGTTCAAACCGTTCCACGAAGATAACGCCAATAAGTGTCAGGAGAATCATTTCGCGCAAAAATTCTTTGTGTGGGCGTCGCGAGTGGAAACGTAACGACCTGAGGCCGGGAACAGGGAAAAACTCGTGAAACTGAATCCTATCGTAATGTGCTATTTAAAGCATAACCCGGTTGAAAATAGCTTGATGTGCGGCAACACAGCGTCGCGCTCAACTCGATGCATAAATCTTTCAAAATTTTATTTTCAAAATAGATGCAACCGGTTCTTTATGGATGCCTGAACTTTGGCAGATTTAAATAATAGTAGTGCAGCCATTAAAAAAGGTTAATTACTATTCACTATTGAGCTGCAAAATTTAAATGAAGCAAAATTTTTATTCGAAAATATTTACGACTTCTGAAAGTATTGGATTTTTATTATAGTTGAGTAAATCAACTGCAATAAAATAATGAAACGATGCATTCTGGTTTTTATGTGGTACAATTCTGATTTCTTTAAAGTTGGCGACGATAGCTGAGTATCCTCAGTGCTCGACACGCACTGGGAAGACATTCAATAACCCAGTGAAAAGATTACCAAGAGCAATCAGACGGAAGCGAATCTAAATAAGAATCTCGTGAGAGCGGTCTGGGAAGAGGGTGGAGGACAAGGGAGGGAGAAAAAACAGCCGAGCGCGCTCCTTTGTGAGATCGCCGATTCGATCAAGTTACCATTAAAGTATTTATCATTTTCAATTTAGCAGATATCGCAAAAAGTGCGGTAAAGAATTTTCAAATTATAATTGCGAAGGTGACCATACCGCGCTTGTCCGCATCCTCGGTCTTGACCGGGATTCGAACCAGGGTCTCCCACGGAACGAGGGCGCTTTTTCCACTAAGCTATCAAGACAAATTAGAATGCGACAAGCTCGTCTGGAAACCCGAGAGCCATTTGAAACTAGTTTGACATTTCTTTACGTGCAGTAAAGTTCTGACGCTCCTGAAAAGCTCTAACGAAGATATTGTGTAAGTACTGAGTAAGGTGTGCCGCAACCGCAACTCAACTCTTCAATAGCTAAGTGCTGCATTATAACAATGATTCATTGTACTAAAACTTGAAAGTGAACGTGCTTATTTTATTATTGATTCGAAGGTTTTGAAATACGCGATCTAATTCAATAGAAACCGGGGTAAGGCCATGCAATTCACCGAGATTTTTTACCTTCACCAAGCTAGGCTAATGTCTGTGTTATTTAGCATTTGAGTATTTAAATCACATAAATCACATGTCGATTTCATCGATTCAATGAAAAATCACTTAATATTTAAAGTAAATTTGATTCCACGTGATCAATTTTGATCAAGTTTTAATTACAGAATCGTGCAAAGTTACAGTTACTCCGAATATTCAAATTCGTGCTATAGTCAACAAACTTATCTCTACCGGAGGTATCAATCTACTGGCTAGAGCGTCAAGTAGAGCAGTTGGACGATAAGCTGTCCAAGCGTCAAGGCCATTGTACAATTAGTAAGACAGGCGGAAAGCGAACATGATCGCGAGGTGACCTTGCTTAGGTAAGTTGTGGTCTACCGCAGACATGGCCAAAAAAACGACTACAACCCCATTAGTGGTCTTAAGTCTCAATTCATGCTTCACTAACCCCAAAAAGGCATGAGAACAAGCCGTGCCGGGCAACAGCATCAAACAGATAGGTAAAATTAGAAGCATAAATTTGGATCATCTTGTTTTTCATTCCGTTCGCATTATCGTATCATAATTAAACATCTGAGAAAACAGTGTTTTTTTATGTTTCTCCTACCCTTGTGAAAATACAAGTTGAGAAATTTTCAACTATTTCTATAAAAAAATTCATTCAACATTAGATTTATGAAAATGTTGTTATCCAGAAACAAAGTAATAAAATGGTTTGTAGTGATAACTATTACGCGCTTAACCTCACGTAGAAGGCGTATGAATGGTAGCGCGTGGTCTTTAAATTTTATTAAGTGATGTTCAATTGTCCATGCAACTCATGTCTTTTGCAATCGAGTTGTTGACGTTCAAGGACAATAATCGAAAATGTTCAGCTGTGTACGCATTGAAGGTTGTAAAATTTAAATGTGTTCATTGCCTTGTCCACATGTGAGTTCAGTTCAGCAATAGCGGTGGCGGTGAAATGATGTCACCAGTTGTTATTCTTTGCACGATGTTCATCTAAGTATAGGTATTGTTGGTCATCGCACGCTGTAATGCTTACTTCATTAGGGAAAAAATATAATCAGCAAATTAACTCTTATAGTACTTATAACAAAATTGAAGGTCATGATAACTCTATTTATAAATTAAATAGTACCGTGTTAGGTTGTTATACAACTTTTTCCAATCTTTGTATAAAGTCTGCGACTTCAAATGTTTTAACATTAAGTATATAGATTAGAAAGCGTTTAAATAGCTCTTAAGGTATTAACAATCATAAACAAAGCGTCTGGTCATGTTAAATTTATTGATGTAATACAAGCAGTCTAGTAAAATCACCACGTGTTTTAGAAGCATTTGTAACATTTCGTCGAAAATAATAAAACTGAACAAATGGTTGCACGGAAACCATGGCAGCCAAAACAAAGGCTATTGTTTTATGTGAGCTGTGAAGTAAAGCCGATCGCTCGGAACCTAGATCCACTTTCGTATTCGGGACGTGTGCGCTGCACATTTAGCAGACTCGGGGGCGACGTCGGACTAGTAATTAGCGAGGAAGGCGAAAAATTTGCGACGGCTTAAATTTACGAGGCGCAAATTACACGATTCCGACGCTATCGCTGCAGCAGCGGGCCCGTTAATGTGCACGCCTTATCGAACGTGGTACTGGAGCCCGAGGCTTGTCGCGGCTCCCGCGGCGGAAAACAAACATTAAACTGATCTCATCGCCGAAATAACGAAACACCACAAAAAACTGTATGTAAAGAATTAGTGCACATATTGCACTTTTCATTATAATGGGCATGGCTTTTGTTTTGCGCCAGTTCTTTTGTGAAAATTTAGTGTGGAATTTACTAACTTTAGATTTCGAGTAAGATGAAAAAAGAGTAGTTATTCTTTTTTATCTCATTATTATAATATTTGATTGAATAGGATAAAAATACAACTTTAATTAGTTCTTATCATAACAGAAATTAGTGTATCGTTATTAATATCTTTTTATAAAAAAATTACAAACGAAATACCATATTCACAAAATACACATGAATACTAGTTAGAATACTTTCTGATTTGTTTTTCCAATCGTTTTTACTACTGAACTGAAAACTGGATAAACTCTTAATTTAAAATCTTCTCATTTTATTCACGAGATTATGTCAGTCATCAACTTTGGTATTTTCTGTGCGATTTATGTTTGTAAAAGTATTATCAAATAATATGGGAGAGGTAAGTATTTGATTCCTTCTTTCTTTTTGAAGTTCCGTACCAAAAATAACGGGATCCTTAGAGGATCACTTCGTTGTCCGTCTGTCAAGACCCTTCATCTCGGGAACGCGTGGAGGTATTGAGTTGAAATTGAAATGATATACTCTGGTCTACAGTCTCTTGCAGCTGTAATTAAACGTAAAAAAAACCGGCCGTTTATGCCGCAAAAAAAAGTATACTTCGACTCTCTCAAGGGAAGATGGGCGAGTCCTTCGCCCTAACCATTTTTACTATGTCTGCATTCTGTACGAATGTTATTTTTCATGCCAATTTTTGTTCTAAATCTATTATCCGTGATTAATATTGTGTCCCTTAATCTTCGGCTGTGTCAGATTAGTTGAATTTCACTGAGGTAATTCTAGATAAGATAACATACCGAGAAGCTTATCTAAGGTATACAATGGTGGTCTTGTTACATTTTTACCAGTATGTCCATCGTTAAGATTACCCGTGTTATTTTTAGTAAATATTGGAACTGGTTGCTTTAGTTGAACAATACCATTAAATAATAGGTTAACTATAGTATTTATTACATTTTTCGTTAATCGTATATTTTTACCCGTGATCGTCCATGAATCATGCAAATTAATTTTCATTGCACTGTATTTAATATTTTACTAGATTATTTTTTTAAATTAATAATATACTCTGATCAAATAAATGATTATTACCTGCCAACAAATCAGGATTATTTCCTTAAAACACAATGCATGTAAAATAGTAAAAAAAGCCTAAATAATAATAAGTTTGAGCGGACCCTTACTCTATTGACAGAAGTTTTTATTATGGGTAGCAGGTAGTAGTTAACCCTCCCTTCATCGAAACGTGGTGCAAATATGAAATAATAAACGAACAAAATCGTATCAGCATCAAAATTGATGCTGATACGATTTTGAAATAAAAATTGTGACAGCAAGCTTATTTATAAGGTACTAGAGCTTTTCTAGTATAAGAGCTTGTTTCACTCTTTACTATCATCATTTTGATCATTGATTTTGGTGGCGAGTTTTATACAACGTGTATCAAAATATGTGTACTATCCTGAAGGGGGGTGAATTTCTACCCCCCGGGGAACAACTTTTGTTCAACGACTTTTCGAACTTCGATTGGTATCTCTGAAAAAAACTGCAACGAAGTTTCAACATGAACAGCTGACTTTATACAAAGTGACAACCCTAAACTCAGCTACAGAGGTAGTAGGTAGTAGTAGTAGACCTACAGAGGTAGTAGGTCAAGAGGTAGGTGAGTTACAAGCATAGGGTTGTCAATTTATTTAGGCATTATGAAGTTAAATATTTTTGTATGGGAAACTGAAAATAGGATTTTTTAATTTTCTCCCACCCACAACTGATCACCATTGTGGTCTGAAACCCCCCACCTTCGCATAGTACACATATTTAGATACACCTTGTATAAATGACATCATTCGAAAGGCTGCAGTGAAATTACGTCACTGAGCAATTGCGATTAATGTATCGTACTTTCGAGTCCAAATGAGCTATCATTAAAAAGGTGAAAACTGACATAACTCTGTAAGTGATTATGACTACGCTGTTGTTTTATACTTATTTGTAGCAGCAGTTTAGTTAGATAATGTTCTTGAACACAATCGTTTAGTATTCGATTAAACCAATGATATTGAAAACTTTAAAATAAATAATAAAATATGTTTAAAGATTATCATCAAACTTACTTACATTAATATAGATCAGTTCAGTTAAAAAAGAAGATGAAGTGAATTATAAAAAAAAAGGAAAATGATGACAAAAAAAGGAAAATGATGAATCTAGGAGAGGAGGACTTACCAAAATAACGTAGACCTACAATTTGAAATGCTTGCTATTTTCATAAACTAAGACTTTAGCTTATGAATTTAGAAAAGACTAATTTTAAAAACATCTTACTTGCAATAGAGTAAAACGTAGAGAAAAAAGACATGGAGACATGCAAACGGAGAATATTGCGGAAACTAGAAATAGAAAAGGAAAATGACATGAACTTATTCCAAATTAGAGAGAAGACTTTTTCAACTTCAACAATACGATGAATTTTAAGAATAAGAACTTATAGAAAACTTTCGACAATCAAACGTACAAAAAGGCCTTGAAGACATTATAATAAATAAAATAAAATAAATAAATATTGTGGACAATTCACACAACACAATATAACATTAAAGAAGAATACTGCGAACACTAAAAATAATGGATAAAAAATTGATTATTACATCACAGACTTAGGTCAAATTTGAGCCTAAGAATTTAGAAAAAAACAATTTCAAGAAAATTTTAACCACTTATTAGAGCAAATGTAGAAAAAAAGACTAAGACATTAAAACCAAACGGAGAACAATATTCAGAACACTAGAACTTCTGCTAAACGAAATATTGAGAGCCGTAAGTAATGAAAAAGAAAGTTTGCCGAAGGATTAGAGAAGTTTCTTACTTGCCGTAACTCTTACATTATTGGCGATATCGATGAAAGCTTATAATTTTAGCTTTATTGGTAGAGGCACGCACGGTCTGGGTGTACCGTTACCGAGGGTCTTTCCAAGCAAAAGCCCATGCGGCATAGCATGACCATCGGAGCGAGCGGGATGGATCAGAAATGACTGTGATAACATACCGCTCGCTCCAAGTCCAGTCGAATTTCAGAAATAGCTGGGTTTAACTCCCAACACAGAGAAAAAGCACTAAAATATGATGCCGATGACGCACGGCTGCCGATTGCACTGACTTCATTTCACAAACTTCCACGAGGTATCACTTGAATGCGAGTTCCGAATTTCGACAAGACTATGCCATGCCGCATTTTAATAAAATGAGCGAAACACTTACATGATGAGGGGTAAACAAGCCAGGTAAGGGAGTAGTGAATGTCCAATAAAAGTTAAAACATAGCAAGTTGCACGTAAGTTAGAAAAACGATTCGCCGGTAGCGTAGAGGTCGCGTTCGCGGCCACAGCGGGGCGGCACGCGTCGTGTTCGGATCACGAGTGCGGTGCACGGAGCGGAGCGAGTCACACAAGCACAAGCAGAGTCGGCGGGCGACTGATGGGAGGCAAACGGTGCGGCGCGGGGGCTGGCGGCAATGCGCGCGCACCCCTCGCCTCTTGCCTCACCCCCCGCGACGTTCCCTCGCACCCCGCGGCTGACGCCAGCCGGCCGCCTGACGCCTTATCACACACCATGCGACGCGCCGCCACCGCTTCCTTTCTCCTCATCCTCATGCAGCCGCGAGCTTTTCGCTGCCTCTTCCGCCTTCCCGATGGACAATGCCAACTGGTCAATCTTTACCACCAATTAATAAGATTTCATCATAGAATACAACATCTCCAAATGTCCAAATTTAAGTATTTACGATCAGATAATTATGATCTAGAACTAGCAAAGTTCAAAAAACAGATCCAATTTTATCTTAAAGGCTCTCTAAAAGACTAACTACGACTAACAGAGGAAATACCTGTGCAGTTGCTGACAGAAGATGGCTTATTAGAAGTTGAATACACCACGTGTGCAAAAAAACATAGGTTTAGATTAGAAACAAACGATGAAGATGGGTATAAAACTGCAAAATATCATCGAATCATCGATAACGGAAGTCGAAAGCATGGCTGGCAATTTTGACAATCTTGAGAGAAGGGTTAGCAGTGTGCAAGCGAGTGGGTGCTATAAACTCGGGCGCAGGTAGGGTTACCATATGACAGGCTTTTGCCGCATTTGACAGGCATTTTAAGATTTAGACAGGCGTGCGGCCGGCATTGGTCTGAAACAGGCATTTTTAAATTTCGCGAAATTGGAAAAATGGATAAAAAATATCGACGATTTCTCTTCCTTCCAGTGGATGATTTTACAAAGAGAAATGAAACATTTCTCAAGTTCTGGTTTAGCTTCATCTGTAGAATTTGTCCCTAAGCTGAATATCAGTGTTGACGACGTGAAACTGTTTGACGAATACGAAGTTCTAAAAGAATATTGTAGAAGTTCAGATAACATATTTTTTACTGAAAGCTTAACTACACAGAGTGGTGCAATTTTCTCAAAAGTAGGGAAGTGAATGGTGACATTACAGAATTTGTAAAAATCTGCCAGTTTGTTTTCTCTAATTTGGCACACAATGCGAACGTTGAACGTATGTTTTCTCTCGTCAACTCCCAGTGGAGTAAAGAAAGAAATCGGCTGACAATTTAATCAGTAAAAGCAATATTGATTACTCAGGAAAATTACAAAACTGTATCTTGTGAAGATTTTTACGTTTATGTATTAAAAAAGAAAGAACTATTAAAAAAAATAATGTCCTCTGACAAATATCAGTAATAAATACCTATCCTTTTGCATTATTATCTGTTGGCTTTTACTTATTACCTACAGCAGCGTTTTGCTTTAGACAGGCATTTTTCTGAAAAATCAGGCATTTTAGGTACCATAGGCAGGCATCTCTCTATTAACATATGGTAACCCTAGGCGCAGGCGAATTGCGGCGAAAGTGCGCTGCAGAACGGGTTTGCGTTCAGCGCGTGACCCACCCGAGGACACGCTTACTTATTTAAACCACAAAGCAATATGCACTTTAATTAAATCACCACAGTGGTATTATTTCAAGAGGACCTGTTCTACTTTCGATAAAATCTGAGACAAAGCTTTTTAGTTTACTAACCACATTTTTGAGGTTGTTTAACTAACAAAGAGCGATGATGGTGCCAATACTGCCATTATAGAAAGGGCAAACTACTATGAGAAATGTCGATGCATCTAAAATAAAAATCCTCAAATGCACAATCACAATACCTATAACCAGCGACAACATTTATTAGGATACAACAGTACTGACAAATCTTAATATTTGACTGAACACCATTTTAGAAGCAAATATACACGATAGAAATTGAGCCGTGTTGGGTTAAACTTTGATGATCTTCAGAATTGGTCTAATCAGTTTTATAGCTTTTGGTATATATAATTCATAGTGTGGTCATTACAAGCGTGCTGGGTAGTAACAACCGCATATATAAAGAAGAAATACTGCATTAGCAACGGCTGTGTCTCAATTGTGAATAATGCGGCTGGCTCGGCTGGGCATGCAGCGGCAACCGGCCGAAGGAGTCACGAATTCGACGTGTGCTAGTTTTTGCCGCCATCGCCATCGAGCGTGACGTCTAAAAGCTCGTTTAAACACTTTTTATAGCCATTTTGGAATAAGTATTTAGTTTTTTTAGTGTCTATCTTCTAAATAATGCTCAGCTGCAAGTTATCTGTTGTAATCGTGGGCAATGGCCGACACAAGGCCAATCTATTGTTACTTAAATTCTACTCTATTTTTAAAGGTAACTTGAAAGAGGCCAGAAAATATTGTCCGATTTCCTGCTTTCTATTTTATGAAATGTAATTTCGATGCGTCGTTAATGTAGTCGTAGTAAGATTAAAGTTAACTCAAGAACGTATCCAGCAATGTCATTATAAATTGTTGGCAGATCATAAAGCACCGGGCTCTCAATTAACAAGCCAGTAATATCATTATTGCTATCTAGACCGCATACATTGCTTTTGTATTGCTTTTAAAGAAGAATACCGTTCTGAATTTATATTACACATTATCTTGGTAGCCGAGCCAGTTCTTCATACTAAATGTCAGTTAATGTGCGCGTATTAAGCGTTCCAAACTCTCTTGGCGGATAAATGACGCAGAGTAGGCAACGATGGACGGAAGTAGCACTAATTAGTTTGTTTCTAAATGTTTTTCAGCGAGTGGACTACATACTGCAGCAGTTACCAACAGCTGTTTCGACCGAGACGTTGGCTGCTCACAATGCGTACCGGCGCGGGGCGGCGGCAACGGCACAATGACGAATTGTCTAATGTCAGCCATCACGCACGTAAGAATTACCCGTTTATTGACATTACTTACTTTATACACTATAAGAAACTTGCAAAATTAGTTCCAAAAAATTCCATAAATCATAAAAACACATGTAAAGATTTTTAGTCGAATATAATGCACTTCCCAAAAACGACTGGAAGATGCGCTCCGTTGGCGAAATTCGGCGCCGAGACAAGCGATGGGGTTCAACGACCTGCCGTTCATCTCATGCCCGCAAAAAATGCACTGCCCCGTCCCACGCCGAACGCAATTTTTATACATGTTATGTATACGGCACGATACTGGCATGTTGAGTACCACGAGTTACCAATCGGCACACGTGTGTCTTACATCGTTGTGGTACCTCTCCTCCCTAATCGGGGCTGAGGAATACCGATTTAGGTATACCTATGAATTTTGTGGATTTCTAGTAGAATGCCACTGAAAATTAACAACCTGCTGGCATAAGTTTGAAGAACCAAAATAAGTCCATCCATCTGCGTAAAAAATACACTGGACAAGACAAAGAAAAAATAATGAGCACAGATGTTTATAGAAATTATGCCGTCATTGTGCAAATATGGAGGCAATGAAGGCATTTATGCATGTTTTTATCCTCTTTCGTCCATGTCAGTGACCGGTTATAGGTGTTGTTCGCAATCTTGCCTTACTGGAGTCAATTGTTCGGTAAATAAGCCAGCGGGGGTGCGCCCACGCTGCTCATCTCTACATCAGTTAACTGCGCACGCGCCAAGTTTCCTGTACCATTCACATCATCACCGTTTGAGCACCCACAAACACTTTGTCCTTCCCTTGTGTGTACAATATTCATCATAATCAAAGACGCGACTGACATCATCTATTGAACGGTCAATTAGGTCATAGTTATACCATATTGGTAAATATTGTCTGAGATTCGCCCAAGAGCTTTTATTATTTCAATCGTTTCCTACATGTTCTACGCTTACTACCAAACTAAATCTGGATCTTTATTTTTATTACATCTGCATTGCACAAGTCTATTCCTAATTACAGTGCTTTTGCGTCTGCAAAGTCTAATAGGGGCAATGTTCAAAATAAAGATTGTTTATTTTATTTGCGAGGGTACCGTTCCAGTTTGATTTCGCCAATAGAGGTGTTCCGATTCTCGGTCGGCTGGCTGCCGTGGCGTATCCACATACCAATTAACTTAAATATACGAAGAATTTAGAAACTGGTTAGCTTCCTTGAAGCGCATCGCGGTAATTGGCTAACCCCGCTAGGAGTAAGAAGTCGGACGCATCACTTCTGATTTATTATTTGCTTTTTCTCACAGTAATAGTAGAACTGGCAGTTAGACTGACTTCAATTTAAATTATCGGCTGGCGTTGCAGCCAGACTGGCCACTTTTTCAAAGATTACATTTCTAGATTGTATTCGAATTAGATCGTTAAATTATATGAAGAAAAAGGAAAATCAAAAAAAATTGATAATGATGAAGAACTGATATTCATTCAAAAAGCAACACAATGTTGTCGTAAATGACTCGAAACGAGAATCCTTCGTTAGGGGCGGGTTCAATGGAAAACTTTAACTGCACAGGCAGTCTGTATCAGGCTTGTTTCATACAAATTAAAAACCCTAACAGTAGCGGAAAGCTGCAAACCCTGAAGTTTTTGACGGCGAATTTTATTTATGAGAACTCGAGCTTGTCGTAATTTTGATATTGTTTTTAAATAACTTAATATCCACGTTTAGTAACGTTTTTCTTTTAGTTTGAATCGGAAACGGAGAAATAAGTATTCGTTGTTGAACCATGACAAATACCTATCTAGATGCTGGCCAGACATTGCTAGAGATCTAAATAAACGTAAAATTACAACATCAATATGATTCGACACCGTTCTGCTGGATCGAATCTACTCAATACTTGTTTTCAAAAAAATATTAACCACGTGACGGTTCCTCAAATGTTTCTTAATATCGATTTACTGTAGGCCATTATAAAAAAAAAATTGCACAGATTGTCGCGGAAACATTTTATTCACACTTAACGTAGAGGAAAGCTGTCTCATAATAATTTAAGTTTAAAAAACTTGAGAAACCGACTTCATTGTCAAACGGCTAAACCGATTTTAATCAAATTTGTTTGGGACAATCTGGACGTAAGAATAACCTTCCAAATAAAAAAATAATTTTCTAAATCGGTTCATAAATGACGGAGGCATGCAGTTACAAACATTAAAAAAATTATTAAAAAAAAAAATGGCAACACCGATTTTAATAAAATTAAAATGGGACCAATCTGGAAGCAGTACCTTTCAGATAAAAAAATAATTTTTCAAATCGGCTCACAAATGACGAAGTTATGCGGTAACAAACATTAAAAAAAAAAATAAAAAAAAAAATAAAAAAAAAAATAAAAAAAAAAAACATACAACCGAATTGAGAACCTCCTCCTTTTTGATTGGAAGTCGGTTAAAAATGCACATGTATAGGTGTCCCATAAAACGGTATCGAAAAGGGTGTTGTTACATATTGTACAACTAAAATACAAAACGGATAATGCTCTCGGCAACATGTCTTCGATTTCCGACTTTTCGTATTTTCGTACATTGCCCATCTTCGGGTGATCCACGTGCCGGAATGGGTTCCGTATCTGTGACGTAGGCGCGGAAATGAAAAACTTCTATTGCCGTCTGTATGCTGTTGAAGCCTGCTTCTGTATTGTCGAAATTGCCTTCAGGTCTTTTAAGTCTAAATGAAAAATCGGAAAAAATTGACTGTAAAAAAGTCGAGTAACATTACACATCATTTTGTTATGTTCACTTATGGATTGAGATTGTGTTATTAATACTAATGTTTACTTGCAAGAACAAAACGGGACAAATGTTGTACCAGCTAGGTACAGTAGAAACCGTAGATGGCTATAGTTTGGTAGTAGTAGAAATTCGAAGAGTTAAGGCTTGAACACACCGCCAGCGAACTAGTTCGCTAGCGATGGCGAACTAGCCCCCAAATAATTTGAAGTCTCCGAAATGTACATTGCCATCACAATGGCGCTTTTGGCGCTAGGTCTAGCGCAATTTCAAAGCATTTAACTGCTATTATTTTGTAGGCTAATCTTGGATTAACCTTGGATTTTAAATACGTGTCGCAGTTTGTAGTTCATATAAATTGCCAAGTTAAAAAAAAATTACATTTCTATTGAGTTTTCAAAAAAAAAAGATATTTATTGAGCACTGTGACATGCGCACCTATTTTATCGGACAACTTGTGTCTATTCAAAGTATCTAGAAGCATTTAAAGTGTCTAGGTTTATGACTACAATGCTTAATTTAAAAAAAATAAAAATACATTAGTAAAAATAGCCAAACCCTGGAATGGACCTGGCAGCACTGGCCGCAATTTAGACTGTCAAGATATGAAAGATATTTAGCCCAATCAAAACACTTAACTACTGCTAGGCATGGGAAATAATTAGCTGCAGTTAATCGGCTCATTTACAACCTTGAGCTTGTTCAGCTCAAACAACTCAGCGGCTCAAACATCATGTAGTTGTTGTAGAAGTGTGGAAGTGCGAGTGCAGAAGTTAAGCCGCTTACAGACCTTCTGGCTTCACTTCGGAATCATTCAGTTAATATAGTTACCTACTTTAATTTTTTTCACTGAAATACCTAACCTACCTACCAAAGTAGCAAGCAGCAAATAAACTGAATAAATAAAGTCTGTTTAAACTATTATCGCCACTGTTTGTTTTGAGCCGTTATTTATTAAAATTAAACTGCTAGCTATGCTAAAGTATAAAATGCTATGATGTGCGGTTTTGGCCCTTACGTATTTATTGCAGAAGCAAATTTTCAACATAGTTTCTATTATTGGCTATGCATATCGTAAACCTTATATCTCTTTGTGCTTCTTCCAGAACGACTTCCAATTTGATCAGGGCGAGTAACGCCAGGCTCCATAGCTCGTCTTAATCTAGGTCTTTACCTATGAAATTGTACATTTGAATATTTTTTATGCCATTAAAATTAAGATAGGCGTAAGGCTCCAAACCCCACAGCAAGCTCAGCCGTATAATTAGTTGGTCTAACTCCATCACGGCTAAGCTTGCCGCGGGGTTCCAATTCTTCGGTCCAACTTTTTCACCACTTCTACTATCGTCTTCAATTCAAGGCCTGCGCACACCTATGTGCTCTTTACCGTCGTCAGTATTTTCGAAGCATTACAACCTTGGAATTTTCAAGTCAAGAGTGAACAAGTGAATAATAGCTAAGCGTGCTCCACCTTAGGCTGCATTTTCACTTTCCATCAGGTTTGATGGCAGTCAAACGTTTAGCTATCAACAATAAAAAAAAATACCTATATATGTCGCTGGCCATGGCGATCAGTGAAACGCTGTCAAATTTGAAAGCGATATTTGACATCGTTTCATTGATAGCCATTGCCAAACCTAGGTGTACACAGGCCTTCATATCGTTGTTGACAACGGTTGCCAGCCGACCACAAGGCTCGTTTTTCAACTCATAATTTGCAGATTTAAATTTAAGGCTTTGCATGGGTGCAAAATACAAAAGCACATTTTGCCCTCCTTTTTTCTACACACCTGTGCAAAGCTAAGGCGATTGGCTAGTTATGTACATGGAATACATAGTGAGAGAAATGGCATGTCGTAGAACCTACATAAACCGTAAAACATTGTCAAGTGCACGAAAAGAGCCTCATTGAGGTGCGTTTATAATTCTTTCACCACATTACTTTTGAATAAACTTTTGTCACCATAGTATTAAGTATGTTAAGGCTGCAATGCTTTCTAAGTGAGAGCTGAAATAAAAAGTTTTGGTTTGATTCAATTTTGGTGTGAGCTACACTGAGCTGCACAAAACGTAATAATGACTCCTTCTGTCTTCGACCATATCACTTTACCAAACTTTGACACAAGAGGTGGGCGTGGCTACGCCGCCGCCACGACCAAAGAAGTAGGAAATATAAAACTTGTTAAACCCATAGAGCAGCAGCATTGTTTTTGACAAAGTCAAACGGCTTCGTAGGTATTGCTTTTACCCAACATGCTGATGCAAACAGGAATGTTATGATATTGACCACTATGTTTGTGTATAAGTATTTTATGATTGCTCATCTGTTCCCCTATATCAAATAAATATGAAAATAGAACTAGTTTATTTTAATTATATGACAGCTGTCAGTTGAAAGCGATTCTATCTAGGACTGAAAAGTATTTAGGTCGTGGGTTCAATTCCCACCGAGAACAAATATTTCTTTGGTGAATGCAGATGTTTGTTCTCTGTCTGAGTGTTATATTGTATTCTAACTATGTGTTAACAAAATGATGTGCAGTAAAATGTATGTACTATAGGAATGAGATAGTTGATTGTAATACATCAACTATCTGATTCCTATAGTACAAGACAAGCTCGGGGATAGACAGTGTTTTGTGGATTGTCTACATTATTAATTTATTTTATAAAGATCGTGGGTTAAAATTTGGTCGTGCACCACCAATGTATACTATTCTGTCAGTTCATCACCTCTCTTATTATATAAATAGATATACTGTAGCTGTAGGTTTATCGACAAGATAAACCTAGCTCTAAGACTTCTCAAAGTGATCATTGATATTATGTTATTTTAAAGGTACAATGAATAAAATTAAACATTTTTACTTTACTTTGACTTTCACTTTGAATACTGCTACTCTATTGTAATCTCCATTTGATAACTCTTTGAATTGCTCGAAATCAATTGTCAATTTGAAAAAACGTCAAAACTATAGCGCTTGCAAAACAGGAAAGTATTAAAAACCGGATTATCTCCGGCTTCCGGCCAAAAACCGTTTCCAGGTTTGGTCAACGTAATATTTTTTCATATAGTAGAATTTTAACAAGAAAACAATATTCTAAGATACCTACAAAATCAACTATTAAAAAATTGTACGAAATAGGAATTAGTATCTAGTGAAGTTTAATATTACTTACTTTATTATTGAGTAGTTTATTGTTGAGTAGATTAGTAGTAGTAGTGGAGCTTTTTGTGAAGTGCTCATCCAGGGAAGTACTACCACCATACCTGTTTCTGCCGTGAAGCAGCATTGCTGTGTTTCTGTTTGAAGGGTGTGGGTGCCGGTGAAATTACTGGCACTTGAGGCTGAACATCTGTACGCGTGAAGCTGATGGACGCAGGGCAGTGCATCGTAGGGCAAATTCCTGGCGTGTGTGACTTACGAGGCAATGCTTTGTTACAGGCTATAGGTACCACTGTTACCACTTACAGGCCTATACCCGAGTGGGATCCTAGCTAAAGAAAAATAAGAACACAAATGAACAAAAAGTAAAACTGAAAAAAAAACTAATAAAAATAAATCTTACATCAAAATATATGTATTAAAAATAAAGTTTAAAATTAAATTTAAACAAAATAATGACTATAATGTATGAATGTAAATAATAATGATGATATAATAATAATCGAAATAATAAGTAATAATATGCATGAAATGTAACTTAATGTAGTTATGGAATGAATGGGCTTTTTTTTTTTTTTTTTATAGTTACCACTTAACATCAGGTGGACCATATACTTGTTCCATCAGCTAGATGTATTAAAAAAAAAGACGCAGTGCAATAATAGAAAAACAAAGTATTGGTTTTATTATGTTTTATCGGTTTTTAGCTATGTATGCTTTTAGACAAAAAAAATCCATTTATAAAAATAATGCATCTTTTTAGTAATGTTTCAATTACCTGGACATATTAGGGCTAAGAATAAAGTGATGGTGAACTGAACGCGCGAACCTTGTGCAAACAACACCCACACCATTGCCTCCATATATTATTGCCACTGTTATGACTTTTGAGGAACAAGATTTAGCGCAGTTTCAAGACAGTATCTAACACTAATACTAGCTCGCTGCGTACAATGACAGTTCGCGGCGCTGTGTGGGGATGAATGCAAAACCCTACGCTTGAAACTGATCGCCATCGCCATCGCAGTTCGAAACTGTTCGCCGCAATCTTTTCTAAGCTTAATTCATTCACCCGCTAGTCCGGGGTACCTAGGTAGTTTTTGTTCACGGGGATTAAAAACAAAACAATATTTTTGAGGCTCAATCAGTAAGATTTATGTTTCTGATACTAAGGAAAATCGGAATACGTAAAACTTCCCTCACTGTATAGGCATACGCCTATCTATCATTGCGTCCTGAAGTGAGGGTAGTTATTATACCTCCACCTCTCAACGACGATAGCACTCATGTCAATGCTCCAGTCTGCCCACGACCACAGTTATTACAACATAGCCGAAGCGTCGGGGAAAATTATACGCGGTAAACACCCATCATCATCATTATCATCATCATCAACCTATATTAGTCCACTGCTGGACGTAGGTCTCTCGCAAGACGCGCCACTGAGCCCGGTCTTCAGCTCTTCTTCTCCAGTGCTTGCCAGCTACATTTCGCAGATCGTCGCCCCACCTTGCCGGAGGGCGTCCTACACTACGCTTACCTAAACGCGGTAAAAATACCCGTGTAACAGTTTAATGTGTGTTATGATCGCAAAAGTTTAAAAAAGTACTATTGATAAATTTTGCTTAGCTGTCCGGCTTTTCGCAAAACCGGAAAACCGGGTTTGCACGCCCTAGTCAGGACGTAATGTCAGATAGGAAACTGATGGGTGGCTGAACTAATTGATGCCCGCGACTTCATCGACTGTCTCCACGGGTGGTGATTATACACTTCCTTGTTTCGATATTATATTTATGCATTCCATCTCTTATAAAAAAGTCCCCAAATATTATAAATACATTCACTTGTTCTGTTTTTTCTCCATCAATCAAAATATTACACGCTGTTAAACATTCATATCGAATACCATAAACTTAGCCTTATGATTGTATTTGTTTTTGTATTTAATGATTTACTTTGATTATGACGGTTCATTCTAGGTATGTAAATGCCCTTATTTTATTTTTTATTGATATTTGATCTTATTCTAAGCTTCTCTCCATCCAAAATTTGATTGGAAAATACTGATTTGCAGCGATATAACCGCCCATTATGCATTACTATATTTTTAAATAGTTTCAAATAAGATTCTATCCTATTATTATCTTACACAACATCTTTTTTTGCTTTTAACGTAGTTAAACAAATATTTTTAGAAGTAATATATTTTTTTTCTATTAAAACTAATAGGAAAAACAAATTCCAGAGTTCAATAATATTAGAACGAATCCTCAATAGTTCTCTTTTTCCAAATTTTAGACTCTACGGGTCGTTTTCACCGATGACTAATCAGTAGATCAAATATTTGACGATTGTTTAATACACAAAATTAAGAAAAATTAAGTAGGGGGTAGTAAAACATTAAATAGGGGATGCTTTGTCTGTCACGATCTGGGAACTTTCGTTTTTATTAGTAGTGATCGCAGCGTGCAACTGTCAAAAGACGCGGCAGTGTGTGCGGATGTATACAATTCCCTATGTTGAAACTGAACGGTTCGCCATCGCGCCCGCCAGCGAACTAGGTGTGTTCGAGCCTTAAGAAATTCGGTTACCCGATCCTTAGCACCCGCCCTTCATAAAAATAGTAAAATGTAATGTAAGACTACTTAATAAAAGGTTATTATTTATCAATGCTGGTTATATTATCTGGAGTCTGGTGGTTATACAAATGTAAACAACAAAACAAGGAAGCAACAACACTATATTTGTATTTTCCTATATATAATATTCAATAATAAATTAAGAACTGATTGAGGAAAGTAGTAGTATGGAGTTTGAGCGATACGAGATGGAATCTGCCGCTTAGATATTAGCCAAACTATGCGCTAAGTAATATGAAAAGCCAGCTTTACGCGCGAGAGCGTACTGCTAAGTGGCTTTAAGGCCGCTTACCTCATCACCTATTTCTCCATTAACTAGACTGCTCATGCACGAGTTTGAGCTCAATAAAATATTGCTTATTTTTAGTGAGCCATCGGCCAATTTGGCCTCATCAGCATTATATCCATCTGTGAAAAGATCAACGAGTTGTTTTATAATTTCGCTACGTTAATCATTTTCTTCTGTGTTTTTACACGGTTGCAGCTTTTTTTGCAGTTAAGAGTCATCATCTCTTTCAATCTTATTAAGCTGTTTATTAATCCTAAGTGATCAGAAATCAAAAGATTGGTTAATGCAATTTATAGAATATGCAAATATATTCATAAAAATATAGATATATTTGAATAATTAATTTTGCTAAATAGAAATTCAAATTCGATAAATTTGTATAATATGTATAAAACACAACAAAATATGAAAGGTTACGTCATGTAAATTTTATTATGTTTAATCCGTGACAATTGAAATTCGTTCGTTGGACTCGTCCGAACGCGCAATAATAGAGTCTGTTTTTTGTCAAGTTTGTGCCGCACGATTACGGAGGCGACAATAGACGAAATACTAATGATGTTGAACAGGCGCGTCCAAAACACAGTTGACCTTACAAGGCACTCTCGGAGACATGGACAAAATCAAGTCAATTATGCGACCAATTGTTGTGAATTAAGCTGATTGGATGTCGTCTAAATATGGTTCAACAATAACGTAGTTGTCGATTAGTTATTGTGTAAATAAAACCTCTACGTACGAATACTAACCATCATGGTATATAAAGCATATAAGTAAATATGTCTTAGTTTTGTATTGTCGTGATTGAAATTCTGGAGTTCTAGAAGCAACTGATATGGTGATGCTGCTAGGATTCCATGGCAGAGCGTTGTGCGATGCGGTTCGACTCCGTTGCCGCAGCTCGTAAATAAAGGCGTCTCATTGTGGCCCATTATTAATGAATCTGCCACCCCCGCCCCCCCAACCCGTGCCGGCACCGCACCCAGTCGTAAGGCAAATAACAGGTGCGTCTAACCCCGTTCGCACAATCTATTTTCGATGTCTTATAGCCGTGCAGAGAAACGCTCGATGCGTTCTCTTGCTCTAAATATTCATACCATATGCTAGATATTGAGATTTGTTTGGGCGGCATCTGCTCGACATAGCCGCTTCTAAATAAGCGCGGTCTCATGTTTGCTTTGCGAAGTTTCATTAGCCATCTGGAAACACTTACTTGGGATATCAAATTGCTTGAAAAGCTGGTTGTTTCCTTTACCTTAAGTAAAATTTCAGAAGCTGTTACTAGAATTGATGTAAATAAAACTTTTAGACTAGTCTGTCAGTACATAATAGACTAGAATAGTTTTATAAACATCCTGTCGAGGTTCACGGTGGCACATACTTAAAAACACATAATTATCCTATTTAATTAACAACTGCTTACAACCAGTTTACTTTAATCCCAAGGCTGTCTATCTATCTATAATAATACTACCTGTTTGTATATTATAGAAGTATAAAACATAAATAAATGTGCCATGAATTTAATTTCTCATCGACATTTTTACAGCTGAATGATTCTTACCGTAAGACACTATATTGAAGACATGTTTACAGCGTCACAAATCTGCCTAATTCATTCGGAGGCGCAGCATTGCGAAATATCGAATCGTGTTATTTCTCCGCTAGACTTGCGTTACAGAACCATTTTCTGTGATACTTCGTTTCTGCACAAGCATTTCGAGCAGCTGTTCTATTATTTACTCCATAGGAAACTGCTTTTCATATCAGCAACAGAGAGGCCCGTAGTCGTACAAAGATGGCGCTTCTGCTCCCTACATAAATGCACTTTATGAATGACGTAATCGTAATATTGTTCCAAGCTCGGATTTATGTTTCATGTTTCCCCACAATCGGCTTTGTGTCGCGGTTGCAGAAACTGATACCATTTAACATTAGAATGGTGTGACATTAATAACAGTTCAAATGCATAACCAGTGTTAATTAAAGCAGTCTGTCTGATTACAAATTCCTCGTAACAGACAAGGTCGCAGTGCAGTGAGGCCATAGCCAAAACAACGCTTTAATGTCTCGAAGAGCAAAATATGTGAATCACTGGAGTGACGTAATGAAGGAAGTCACCACTTCTGGAGACGGCCCACGCACCTCGTCAGGTCGGCCGCATTGCCATAATCATGTCAAAATATGACTTTTAACCTATGGAGGCACAAGTAGGTACTCGTACCTATTACTTAAACCAGCGGTTAGGTAGGTCCCCGCTATGAAGATTGAAGATTAACTCAATAATTCCGGTCAGTAAATTTTCATAATAATTTTGTAAAGGCCAAAAGAAAAACTTTTCAACCAAGAATTTTTTTTTGAGAGTGAAATAAATTACGTTTCGTAAAACAAGAATTCACAATTTGTTTTATGATGATGCATTTGTAGTTTTATGATCTAGTTTTTTAAAGGATTATTAGATGCGATTGAAGCAGACCTTGTTCCATTCAAGCAGGAGGACACGAGCTAACGATGAATATTAATGAAGTATCGAGTTTAGCTAATAACGCCACAGGAATATCACTATCGAGCGATGCATGCATAGATCGGGCGTCCGCATTAATTAGCATAACGGTGTCGGAGCTAATGACGTCACACCTATAATTTGATTACTACGGGACAAGGCTACATTGGTTAGCACCAAAAGCACTTACCTGTAACAGCGCAGCCAATATTCTCCAGGATGGAAAGTTACGTCAGTATATCTTTACCTCTATCATCGCGGTATTCATGTAGAACCACAGTAACTACCTGTTTTATAAACATCTCTATGCATTGCAAGGCGTTACGAAATTCAAAACTTTAACCTCACCTCCTCTTTAAAAACAACCCACTTTGTAGTAACAATATTGAAGGCAATATTTATTACAGAAACCGGACCCCAGTTACTTCACTTGGCCTTTAATTCTATCAGAGTTGCCGTCAATTCGGTGAACATTAAGCTGTCGTGCTGTGAGTTCGGACATTTTCTTGAAGAAAATTATTGATGGTGGGTGGATTGATCGACACTGCCATACCGCGAAAATAATTTGAAATGTTTTTTTATTTACCTAAAGATGAAATCTATCCATTGAATACAGTTAAAACTCTGTTTATCTTTATAACACACACGGACAACCAATCTCCGCATTTCGACGCAATCTTTTTATTCCCCGACTACTGATGTCCTATTCCCAAAACCGGCTAACTAGGTATTAATTCATTATATGAGTAGTAAAAACGCGTGTTTCGCTTGATATCGAATAAAATAAAAAAATTATTTGTTTAAGTAATTGTAATAAAAATAACTACACCCAGTCTAAATTCCGTTACAATTTCTCACATTGCCTCGTCTACTTAGTGCATGAGGATGATTTGAATCATAAAGGAGTGAGTGCATACAGTGCATAAGATACTCCGACTATGTTAATGAAGCGAGTGGAAGCTGCAGTCTAAGTTGTAAGGGTGAGTTTACACCTGCCCGTGCTAGCAGAAGCAGACGGTGTCTTGAGGGGTGCTACACGGACACCGGTCATAGTTCAATCACAGGGGCGAATGTCTTTGACCTATTTAATAATATTCAAACCTGTAAGAACGTCTACGCTTACAATAACGATCCTTCAAATATTAAAAGTTAATCTATTTCGTTCGGAATAAGCAAGTGTACAAATAATCAAAATCAATAATGTCTTTAAGTTATTTCACATCAAAGTCATAATTCATCGTAAAATAGATCGCGACTTGAGTGTTTATAACAGAACGGTTCACGATCAAGTTTGTTAGTTAAACAACAAGACAGATTCCAGTGGAGTAGCACTCCAACAGATAGAGAGATATAACTTTTCCAACGATCCTGCGCCTGTGACCGTTACTCAAAACTTTGAACCGGCTTTGTTCCAAAACACGAAACTAATTTATTCGTATCTCGGAGCGCCATTCTACCGTACTAAATAATCGAAGAGAAAATTATAAATGCGTATTAACGGTCAAGTCATAGTTCAAAGATTAGGGCAGGGGGTAACCCTTTAGTAGAAACACCGGCGAAGAAGTTTCAAATTAAGTCGGATCACCCCGACCTGACCCGATGCACGCTCGACCTATTCGATGTCTGACAAAAAATAAAAACCGTTGACCCTTTGTGTTTTTGTCATCATATCAAAGAAGAACAATTATACCAGTAAACACGATACGACTATTATATTTTAATAATAAATTAAATAAAAAGTATAATTTATGCTGAGAATAAATGTAGTATGTTATACAAATGTTACACTTTATTGTAAATGAGCTTGTGTAAAAAGTTGCACAATACTGGTTCCAAGCTAAGAATTACCTGCATGATAAACATGAACAAAAGCAAGTAAATTCAGTTGCAAGCGTTTATTTTGATAAGGAAGAATAGCGTGTTTGTTCCACTTTCGTTAGGTCAAACCCTGTGGTCAGGTGCGGAAGTGCAAACTCTTATCTAGATTGAGTGGAAGCTATCAGTAATCGGCACACAAAGGTAGCGTCGGCGTCGTTGGCGTCGGTCGGTGGTCATGGCGGCTTGGCGGCGGCAGTACTTGTACATCGAGCGTCGCGTGCGGCGCCGTTAATGGATATTGATGGCGATGGCGCGACTAATTAGCCCCCTACCACCTTCTCCTTCACTGGTTGGGCGCGGTTTTTTCCCGGTGACGACGGCGTGACCGATACAACGCGATTTGACGGACTCTCATCAATCTCGCTGCTCGTATCTCGTCCGACCACTCGAAACGATACGAGCGATCATCGTCTCGGGATGATATCATCCGTGTGCGTAGAGTACAGATTAGATTCCGGCGTGTGGGAGTGACGTCGATGAGCGTCCAAACAATATAGCAATCGAATTAGAAGCCGGCTTGGTCTGGGCGGTATCAATCACCGTGGGCGGGCTGCGCGACATTGGACTTCAATTAGGCGGGCGGGCGCGTGTGATTGCTCTCACTACTCGATAAGCCAAAGGGTTACTTGACCCACTTACTAGACACGTCACATGCTTATATACATTTTCAGCAAGGAAATGAATAACGTTAAAAACGTGGCTAGCATATGTCGATCAAACGTGTCCCGCATTATAAATATGTTTTTCGGAATCACAAAGATTTTTCCAGGTGTCATTTGGCCAATGCTTTCTATCACTACATTCACCCATGTATGACACTTTTTCTTGTTTTGTCCTACAAATTTGTTGCTAACTTATTAAGTCTGTATAACAGCGTTGGTAAACGACGAACCGTAGGAATAAGAAAATTAATATCATCGTATCATATTCACTACTAGACGTTACATTCTACAAATTGGACGGCAACCGTGTCGGGAGAGGCGATTAAAATAATGATCGCTAATTATAATGGTTAATTAAGTTGGACGACCTAGACGAAGGTGGGTTAGGGATTATTAAAACTTTTGGTAATACTACTAAAGGTACTGTCCATGGATAAGAGAGGAGTGAATACAGAGATGACGGCTGACAGAGGGGAATGGAGGCGAAAGATATGTTGTGCCGACCCCACATAAAGTGAGATAGGGGCAGTAAGAAGAAGTTTGTCCATGACTTTGTTATAAGGCCTAACTTGCAACGTGACATAATGGTGATGATGACTTACTCCCAACAGAAACAGAACATTTGAATAGAATTGTCCGAACAATTATTAGGTAATAAGCTAATAAGGTATGATCGAGCGACACATGAGTAGAGTTTCATGTAGTCTGCTGACCGCAAATAGGTCGTGGATTAAATAACACTGCACCGAGCAGTGCAGGTTTCTAAATATGTACAAAGTGATATTATGGTGGCCGCAGCAGGCATTTCGCAACTTCAAGTTTCAACGCCGCCGTGTAAATGAAAGTGAGACAAGGAAGGTGCAACCGGCTCCAGTTTTGGCGTTGATTACGTATTGACATTATCACATTTATTATCTCGCGAAATGAGTTTGCTATTGTGCAAGTGGAAACTAAAGTCTCAAGTTACTCTGTGTTCCAATTTTATTGCAAATTGTAAAACAGTCTTTACAAATTGTATAATAAGGTAACTTCGTCGTAAAACAAAGTTACTAAACCGCTTTGTCTTGCAAAAATAATGCAGGTGGGTTGTAAAGTTGCTTCAAGACTTTTTCAAACCTAAAAATTTACTTTGCATTTAATCGTTCATAAGCTATTATTCAAAACACAATCAACAAAGTCTTATAATACATCATCTAAATCCACTTTGAAAAATCTTTTAAATTTCAAGGATACCAAATATTAAAAGCTGAATTTGTTACTAAGTATCAGGAACGTTTGTTAACATATGAAGAGTATTTGTTTTTAAATTTATATCTCAGGCAATATGTCAGATACGTGTCTAAAAGTGCCATACTGGTATGCATACAAATACCGAAATAGCGTACAGGCACGTCTGATTTATTAACACTTTGATAACAAGCTAAAGTCATTCACCATCAATCAATCAAGGTGTCGATGTGTCTATGTAAATGACGGGAGCAATACCCAAGCTGTTATGTACGTGTGTACTGTTATGTGTACAACTATACACACAACAGTACCCACACAACGCAGGAAATGCAATGAAATCTATTGATTAACGTGAGCGATATAGGAGCAAGTGTGCTACATTGGGCTACACCTTTTTATGCAACAATTTGAAGCACGTGTATTACAAGTGGTCATTGAGACAAAACAAAACAATATTCCAATTATTGTGAACGTGGTTATCGAACAGTTCACTCAGATATGCACAACATCGCTGGCGAAGGCATTAATTGACATTCACCTGAAAGCGAACGGAGTTCGCGTTTTAATTGATAGATCTTGGACAATGAGACTGGTGTCACATTTCGAAAAATGATGGACAAACGGTAGCAGAATTGATGCGAAGTATTAGGTTATAGGCATAAAAATCCGGTGTCGAGTGTCTCTATTATGACTCTTAGTTATAGATAAGAAGCGGAGGTCGTTCGCGATAAACGAATTTGATTAAAATTTAGCGTGCTCTGAGATTGTGCAGACTTTTTAATAAGTTTGAGAACACTACTTCATTTTTACGAGCTCTCCGGCTTAACAGTTATTTTTTAATTGCCCCTCGACGGACCCGTGTAATGCGCAATTTAATGATGCTTCAAAATGTAAAATGCATTATTGCACCATCTTTGTTTTAGTACTCGCTTAGATGAAATCGCATTAAAATAGCAGGCAGGCGCGGTGTGCAATGTACTGTATTATGTTAGGGTTTCGCTACATAAAGTTCAACGTAAAACTTATCATAAAGAAAATAATTTAAAGCATCTGAGACAAAACAACTACGTTTCTGTACCTACTCTTAGCCCCTATTTTGTAACTACCAGAAAAAAATAAATTAAGGACTTCAGCAGAGGCTACTAATGATAGAAGAACCGTCAAAACCTTTTAATCTCTATCTACCACCAAGTTTTAGAGGTTTGTTGTCTAGACAATTTTTTAAATAATTGATCCCAAAATACTTTTTACTATACTTACCGCCCTGCGTACGAGGTTGATTTTTGAAGCTTTTCTAGTACTTCTTCCTATAGTGTTGCTGGTTCTTTCAAACCAACGTGGTGAAATGATTTGTCAGTGCGCTCTATAGGCTCCTTTCGTGATTGTACTTTTCTAGTACTGTGTATATAAAATGAATCCCATGTTTTTAAAAAGTAACAAATAGTTGTTAACTGTACTATCATTATTTGTAGCTTCTACTGAAACAATCCTTAATTTTTTCAGATAGTTACATATCATGGGTAAAGCTTCTTATACGTAAGACAATAATTATTGAAAGCACCTGTATTTTCAAGGAGTGCAACGGACAAACACGTTTGAATTATGTAACCATTGGATTCAGATTCAGCTGAATACACTTAGTTCCGGATCAGATTCGATTTGGCATTGAACAAATCAGACACGCGCGAAGGCGATATAACAAAACTAATTTTGATCTCAACCTACAACCATTTCACGGTTATGACAATCCAAGATTGTTACGTTAGGTAATGCTGAATAAAATAGCTATGTGGATGGCGAAACAAAGGACGCGATCCATCACCTGCAACCCCTCATAGGGAATAATGACGTAAAATAAATCCCTCGGTCGGTATAATGTTTCTTTCTTGTCGCCTACGACATCCGTCGGTTTTAATTATTAAAATGTCATAATAATCCATGCGTAGAAAAATATATTTTCGAATTACGCATGCACCCTCACGGTGGCTGTTGCTGGCACCTAATTAGAATATAAATATCTGGCGGTGTTAAACTGACCCTGCCTTTTGCAATCTTAATAAGTAGGGAATGTGATGTGAATTCGCGAATACTTGTTTATGCCGAAAACATCAAGAAAGTGAGGGTTATTATTGTATTGTCTGGTATATAATTAAAAGAATTTATTTATTACGTCGTTATAACTCTCAGTAATTTGCTTTTGTTGCTTCCTTTCTCTTCGTCTCGTTCAGCTTTCATTTATCTTGTGTCTCTCAAATGTTCTTGTGCATCATCTATTTGTTTTTACTGTAAGCTAACACAAAACTCATTCAGTCCAAACATTATTCTGCGCAAAAGTGAAGGCTGCCTAGAATCACCTAATAATGGAACCGGTTGCGTTGACAGATTGCTTGAGAGCGAGAGCGTTGCAGTCTTCAGCAGTGGCGACCGCCATGTGGGCACTTGCAACAATAGCTCCACAACCGGTCGCGGGACCGTTACAGCCTCGCAGATGAGTCGCCGACGGCCGAGCCGACCCGTGAATATGCATGAGCCTAGATTTAACCTCGGGTTATAAGATCGCGTTCGCAGAGCGTGGGACCGCGCCAGGGACAACAATCGACATTTGACATTTCGTTTTGTGAGCTCGCTCACTTCCCGAACAGTCTTTTTGTGAGCTTGCATTGTAAGAAAAACATATTCGAAAAAAATGCGTAATATCTGCTGTGTAGATTTGGTATGCCGGTTTTCAATATAAGCAAGATCCCCCTAGGTTCAGTCTTAAATCTGGGTCACATTCTATTTAGCTTTAACTAAATTATTTTCCAAGATTCGCGCACAAATGAGCTTCTTGTGCCGGAGCGGGTTGCGAGACACAATGTGATAAATAAAAGGTACACAAGGAAGTGCTGACATAAGAAGCCAAGTCAGAACGAGAGCGGGGCAGAGCCATCAAGCCATCAATCAGCCGGGGCCGGGTGCCGCGGGTCAGGCTGCCTGCTCCCCTGGCTCCCGCGCCCCGACCACCTGTCGCGCCCGCCAACTCGCACCAATTGCTAATCAGTCACTAAGTTGTGCCAAATCTCTGCTTGACAGGGAGACCCCGCGTTGTGCGGGTAATGCTATTTTGACGAACACGAGTATTATACTACCACGATAACCACGTTATCCACTGCTTACATTTATGGTAGGTATTCACTAGCCGAAGTGTAGGTTTTTTAAACCACCGTTAATTCAGAGAACTAACTGAAAACAATTGTCAAGCCTTATGCACATCCCTTGATATAAATCCTAATGTTAGGTCTGAAGACAAAAGGAATATTTCAACTTATTCCAAAGAGTTTTATCGGTTGGACAAATCATTATTGTTTATCGACCGTGCGGGAATTCTTGCGTAAAATAGCAGACATTTTTTGAAATAGCGGTAGCTTGTCATTTGAAGCGTCGGTATCGGCGTCCAGGCGGGCGGAGAGCCGCGGCGATCGCTGTAAATTTCATCGCAATAGTGAATGTACGAGACTAAAAATAAACATGGCGGTCACAACGGGCGTAGTCAGGCGATACTGAGATAACTGCTCCAGCGACAGCATGTATTGCCAACAGCGGATCCGGCGCAACCGATTGTTGTGACAACCAAATGCGCGTCAAGCGTGCTGTGTTTAATTAGTCAGGTTAAAATTATCTCGATTTGCTTTTGAGTGGGTGTTGGTAGTATTTAGAATTTATATGTATACAGAGAAAGCGGGAAATTCGTGGGTATTCCACGCGAGATCAACAACGATATTTATTTAAATTCAAATGAAATTTCGCATCATGCTCTTAGTATTTTTACAATGCACCGATCGAGACGATACACATATGTATACCCTACAATTTAAAAGTCGAGCTAAGTTACATCAGCTTCTTCTCAAAGTTTTCAGGGTAATAATTTATGGTATAGAGCTCGGGTTTGAAATCAGACACGTAGAAAAAACAAATCTAAGCCCTGGAAAACTTTTCAATCTCTTTCATACGAGGGAAATGTGAGTTCACAGAGATCTTTAGGGTAAGTAGGGTCGCTTTGCCTTAGGTAACGTTTCAAAGTGAGTTATTTTTATCTATTTACATAACATTATTCCTATATTTGTAATTTTTATTAAATATCTTCTTTTATGTAAAAGTATTAATCTATATATCTACGTAGGTACAAGGTAGGTACGCATAATATGTCTTTATTGAAATAATTATAAGCATAAAACATCACTTTAGTGTAAAATTCGTTCAAAAATATTTGACTACATTTGACTACAAGGCGTTTGTCATATTTTGGCGACGGTATATTGGAAGTGAGTTCTGATGGAACTTCATGAGATATGGACTTGGGGTAAATTCTACAAAAATGTAATGCGCTTACGTCTAACACGTCACGAAAACAAATGGACAAGGAAACTTTCTCCGAAGCGAGAAATATTGTCTGCATTGAGGCGAGAAAATCATTTTAGCTATGATAATGCGCTTGGCAGCAAAAATGTGACGAGCAGAAACAAACTCGATTGAAGAGAGGAACGGAGCAATAACGTCCGTGGGCTTGATCTCGGCCAGATCACGTTCGTGGAACAAAAGGAGCGCGCGGCGAGCCGACAGAGGCAAAACGAACTAAAAAAACTTACGTTCAAATGGAGCCTTTTCATACTTAGCAAACTATGTGCGCTTATAGAGCGGCGGCGGCGCGACGGTGTCACGTTAATATCTTATTTCTAACATAATATACTCTTATGCATATGAACATATCAATGTAATGCACTAAAATATTCTAACAGTAAGAACGTTTCACGGCGATATTCGGAGGCGACGAAGAAGAAAACTTAGCAAAACGAAACGGACAAAATGCCAGTTGCGAATGTGCAATGTGACAACTCCATGCTGCATTAAGAAGACATTAGGGGTGGGGTTACAGGAACGCCGGAGGGGGTATTATTTAGTAATTTATCACGTATCCGATAGCAAAAATAAATATACCTACTCTTAAGCAAAGGCTTTTTCGGATTAAATTGATTCTACTGAAGAAATAAACAAAAATCGTAAAGCAAAGAGTGTTAGGAGTAAAAAATTATAGCAGTCAATTTGTTTCTCGTCTATTCTTGAGCCGCCATGACTCGCTCGAAATCACCGCATGAACCTTTCATCGCGCGTCGCTACGAGCTTTCAAAAAGCTTTCAGTGGTCGATCGCGTTCGCTATGATTATGAGTGTTGCCGATACACGTTCTTCGACTGGAGTGCGATGAAGCAAATGTGAATAAATGTTAACCGTTAGATTTTGCAGCGATGGCTTAAAGCAGCGTGCGTAAACCTTCAATTTGTATGGGTGATTGTGGTGCAACACAAAGTGCGGTTGCCAAGCGCCCGCAGCGGAAAATTTGTCGGAAACCGATCGACACCGCGGCCGAAAACTATACATTTTAAGTCAAATCAATCGATATGCGGTCGGTCGCACACGTGTGCTAGTTGTTTATGTGCCGCAAAAACCGCCGTTTTGCGTGACTGCCAAACGTTGAAGTATGTATATAAATGATATGAAGTAGCTTTTAGGGCATCCCACGAGAGGAGTTAGCTTACGTTATTAGACGAATGGGGCACAGCTCACGCGGCGTCATTATCGTTACAGTTCAGTGGTCGGCGCCAATTTGAGCGGGTGTGTAACGAGCACTGCGCCCGTCGCGCTCCCAGGACCACGTTAATTGACCTCTCCACCACTCAATTTCTTTGTACCAAAACATATCCATTTCTATCTGGTATTGGGATGATACAGAACTGTAAGTTTATTCTAGAAATCTCGATATATACGTTTGAACGGATATGGGGTAAATAATACTTAATTCGATGCCTGATCTGGCCATTTCTATGACGCAGGATCTTGAATAGTTAAACGTTTGGAGCTATTGTTCCATGGAGTTTGTACCATTTGTGTGAATAGCTCGTATAGGTATGCGTAGAAACTGTTGGAGTTGACAAAGGTGCAGGTGGTCCGTGGCAGCGCGACGGGTACCGAGGCGTGCCTGCTCCCGTAACCATAAATATTTTACGGTGCACTCCTTCATGGTATTGTGATTAGATAAGCGCGGCACCGGAGCCACGCGAATAGAAGGTAAAACATTGAATTAGAATAGGTAAACGCTGCGTCTTCCCAATGGTGTGTTGTCTCGTTCGTGTACCCACCACAACAAACGTTACCACGGATTGTAATATTTGCGAATCACGAAGAAGCTTTACTTGGAAAATAATTTTGCCTTTGTAATCTCATCTAACTCATTTAACTGTAAAAAAACAAAAAGTAACAGCTTGTTTAATTAAAATTTATAAAATATTTTTTGTAAACTCTACGAGTTTCTTTTAAAACCTAATTGGAACTTTAACTCTGTCAATTGGGAAGTTTTTTAGGTGAAAAAAATCTTCTGCTGAAAGATTTTCTTTATTAGAACTGTCGTATGCGTACGTAAGTGTTCACACTTGGGCGGGGTGCTCGGTGTTCGATCTAGTAAGCGTGTGTGCGGAGGCGAACATGACGTCTACACGATGTCGTAGAAGGGGAAGTGGTAAGGTCGCGTTACGCCGTTTGAAAGTGAGATGCGAGGCGCCAGGAGAGCAACAAATTAAGCCCCCGTAGGGAGTGCGGACGCGACTCCCGCCCACATCACGCGTTGAGACCCGCGATAACGTCTCGCCGCCGAAGGGAAAACTTGAATATTTCCAAGAATTACGTAACCAAATTTGCTGAATAAAAGTTCGCGTACGTGCTCCGACAACTGGCAAAGTATTACTGAAGTTCCCTTTACATTATAATTAGGAGTTTAGAAGCGTTTAATCGCCGAATATGTCGCCTTCGAGAATTCAGTCCATGTGGAAACTTTACATTGAATTCACGTAATTGTATCGACTTACTTCAGTTTAAAATAGATTTAGAGATATTTTTCAAGGTATTTAATGTTGCATTTCACATAAAACTACCATCGCTGAATATATTTGTTTCAATTTAGCGCGCATAATATTCCCTTTTATTGGTCAATATTTTCGTATGTTACGGATTATAAAAACAAGATCGAGTCGTTTCACGAGAAAAATAAAACTCTTACCGCAACATAAACTTTATCACATAAAGTCATAAATATTGTGTTCCAATATCACTTCCCCCACACAAGAGGTTGTGCTGCGTAGTATTTCATAACATGCTTTAATCTTTTATTTTTAACTCTACAATAGGTATTACCTTACTTCTGATCTCTGAAATATATTATTTTGTTTACCTTTACTTATATGCATGATTTAGAAGAATGAAGATTGCTCAGAGAAGACTGTTGTAATAATGTTTTGAAATTACGATCGTATGTAAAACAAAATTGTTTTATAATTGCTATCCGACGCCTGTGCTTGAAGCGACATTGCTTTTACGATCAGATTAAACAGGCGCAAAATAATAGACGAGGGATACAGTTGATGACGGACCTATAAAAAGAAGTAAGAAATCTGCCAATGGCAAAGCTTAAGCGAGAATATAAAATTAAACGGTAGAAAGCGTTTTTACAAGTTTATCGAGCGTTCTACATCGAGCAGACGTCTAATGGGCTCGCAGGCGCCGCGCGCGCTGTCTCGACCGGCTGTGACGTCTCTGCCTGCACCAGACGATATACCAATCAACCTTACAATCGATAAAATCCTAAATGATACAATACGGTCTAACACCTACGGAACGATTAAACAACACAATATAAACCGAGTCAGAACAAAAAGTCTGAAATGGCGGCTACTTACAGAAAGCGCCGCGGTTGGCTGCCCCTAGCTCCGCTTTTAATGCGGATTTATGGACTCAAATTAATCGTGTAAGTAGAGAGCCGGCCAAGGAAACTTGCGTGAAACGCGATAAAAGGCTCCCATTCGATCTAAATTCCGTCAATTGTGTTTCAGACGGAATGTACAATGTTACAACTTTAGTACGTGGTGGTCTAAGATAACCTGAAGATATTACGAAATTCTAAATATGATTTCAGACCACCCTAAAATAAAAATAATGAATACGATCCAATGAACCTTGTACAGTGTCGACTCTCAACATGATTTGTGTCGGTGGTGTGCGGTTTTGGGTGCGATGTCGAATGCGACTGGGTCTCTAGAACGACACATCAAGCCCACAATCTCATTTGTGCTTCCCACTACAGACACGTAGGAAATGAGATGCGATTAGCTCACCCAGTTCGTTCATCGATTTCTGGGCTTCTATTCTGGGCTCGTTCATACCACGACTATCAATGACTATAATGAGAAATTAAACTATAATGAAAATTTTGTGCTTTTCATATTTTTGGGCTTTAGAACTCCAGCAACCTAAATTTAACAGACGTTATTCAATTCCACGGCCTCTTCAAAAACAACTTTTTGCAATAGTATTTTCATCAAATTATTTAGCAAAATGTGGTCACGAATATCACAGTTAGCTGCGTTTAATCGTACACACAAATTAATATTAACAGCGGTAAAAAACAATCAGCTCCATTTGCAAGAATCTAGGAAAGATATTCTCCATTGTGTGAAACGGCTTCGTGAACTTTTGGAATAGAAAATTGTGGGTAATAAGCAGTGTGTTCTCCGACGGGAGTGATTCCGAGCCGCTTACACTGGCGCCCGCCCCGGGACTGCATAATACATTGCGGCGAATGCACCACAGTTTGATCCCTTTCTAGACAAGGTAAGTACGACTGTACCCCGAGTGGAAAGTTCTCTTGATGTTACCCCCACTTTTCTACGTAATAAAGACATGAACTAGTAAGGAGCTTTCCGGTTTCAAAGTATATTGACTAAGTTTTCGAGTATGACAACTCTTTGTCTTCTTACAATGGAATATCGAGCGTGTTCAATTATTTATGACTAATTGTTCTTGCAGTTCGAACAGGAGTGCGAAGTTTGTGTGCTCTCGGGGTATTTCACGGCTGAGTTCATACTTTGTGTCGAAATTATTGAGTTCGTTGTCTAATATTTAATGCTAGCAAAGTTGTTAAGCAAAGGAATTGCCGTTATGCTTTTTGCTTTCGATACGGATAAGAGCGAGTGAGAATGCAATTAACTAATATCCACATAGCTCTACCTCAGGTTATTTATTCAGTTATCTAAGAATATTGCTTAAAACTGGACGGTACTGCAATTTCATTGAGAAAAGGTAAGCCTAAGCATAGAGCGTATATTTATTTTAATATTTATTACAATGTACAAAATTATGCAGAAGAAATCCAGGTAGGTATATCTGCCAATCCAAAAACCAAATGCTTCGTTCAATATTAAAGAGCCAAGGTTTACAGAACAATATTATTTTTTACACCTATTGCCCCTGTAGTGAATGTAGATTAGATTATTGTATAATTTGTATAATTTGTGCAAGGTCGCCTTGTTATAAATCGCCCAATAAAACAGGTGCACAACACACGCACGTGAACACGAATGATACGATGAAATGTTTGAATTTTAAACTTTTTGCGTGACACAAAACTAACTTGAGATCGCGAAAACGATTTTCGGAGGATATCACGAATATTTTTCAGAAATAGTAACAAAACATAAGACACGTGTTTTTATTGGTTGTAGACGTTTACCTTCTATTTACAAGCCTGTACAAGATGGAGATTGAATATTTTTCAAAATTAAATGTTGAGTTGCAATAGTTATCAGAAATGGTTTCAAAGAAAAGCATACAGATATTTTTTATTACATCTTTTAGGGTCTTCAGCAATTTTGCTGAGGAAAATTTACGAAAGATAAGCGAGATCTTGGTATTTTGCCAGGAAGAGTAATCATGAAAAATAGGACAAGAGAGACAGCAAGATATTAAAATACGAATAAATTTTCAGCTAGACAAAAATATTACCGAGCCCAAGGAGGATATCTGTAGTAAGCTGTATTGGTTAGCTATTGTAGATGATGGTACTATAACTTTAGTATGCTATTACTTACATGTATGACAGCTCCAACAATGATAAATGACTCCGGGACAAAATCTGCAACAATAAAGAACAATAAACTTGAATGATACGGTCGTAATAATGCTTCCTTACGTTATTGTCATTATGGGGCTAAGGGAGTCGATGCCAGATAATGTATTGCGAAAGTTGAAGACAATTTGCTACAGTTGGCGATCAATTTCTAAAGTGATATCATTTAAGTTTACTCGCACACATCGCCGCCTGAATATAAAACTAAACCAATTACAAGTTTTCCAATATGCCCGGCAAATTATACCAATGTTAAACTCGCAATAGCCTCTCAACTCAACTCGGCTTCTTGTTGGAGTTCTATTTAAATTGAAGTTTCGAAAGCTTATACGACAACGCACCGTAACTGATTAACAATCGGACGCGGTATGATCCATTGTTGTGAACTGATGTCTACAAAACGTACATGGACCAAATGGAATGTTTTAAAGTGTCTCTGACTACCGCCATTCTCATCCTCAAACATATTTACTAGGTACTTACCACACGATCCAAGGGAATATTTTACGTATCGTACCGGAGGATTAAAGCCGTGGTGGATCGTATTATACTTTCATTACATTGTTTAAACGGTAGAGCTTAAATTGCAAGTCATTACAGTACTTCTATACGTTCATATAGTATCCATATTTGCTGCACACGCACGGGCAAGTGGAGGGCTGATATAATAAATCTACAGGCTTTAGTGTTTGCTGTGCAATCACAACGCAATTTTAGCCACATAATTCCCCTTTGCAGCGGCGGCGGCGGAACGAAAAAGCTGCGCTTAAAAACTCCATTACAGGGCCGGCATTCATTTCACCGTGATACAATACGCGTTAACCGACAAAATGAGAGCGTGTCGTAGCTAGTTACGGAAATAAAAGCCGTTATTATGAATCGCGAGACGATGCGGTTGGAGCCAGGTAAACACAGTTATTTGCATTGCACTCCGGCCCTTGGCTAGGATTTGTGACAACAATCGAGGTAAGCTCGCGTTCTTACTTTGAAAGTTCTAGTGCCTCGACAACAATTATTACTTCACGAGTTATTTTACAGAGGTGATCTTCCTGTACTGTGGAGATATTGTCAATGAAATAAAATTGGTGAGGAGAGGTTTTAGAGATGTGTTTGTGATGATGATGGAAACGAATTTGAAAACATACATGTATTGTGCAAGACTATTGGAATTCCAGATTGGGCATCAATCAATTTATTTGACGGCTTTATACTGTTGTTGGATTACAAAGGAAGCAGACAAAACCGCAGTGCCAGTTGTCAAAAGAGCTGACACGCAAAGTGCGTGGTGCAGGGTTGAAATGGCGAGGGTGTAGCTAGCAGATACCGTTACCCGGTACGATGTGAAATTAAAATAATTACTGATTAATGGCACTGCAGTTTAATTGTGGGATACGAGGTTATACGGATTTTTTAATAGTGTGCAATGTATTTTTTTTTATAATTAGATATTTCACATAATATGGGCATATTTACATTTGACCACACAAAGTAAAGTCGTACAGTGGGATAATTAAGGGATCTGTAAATGTATGATGATCCCAACTTACTTTTCTAATTTCAAATCCTGAAATCACTGAGCCATTCACCAGACTAAAAGTCGACTGAAAGTGAAAAGAAAACTCAATTGGCACAAAACGCTCACGTGTCGGCCTTTGTCTCTCGCCTGTCGCCACGGAACTGGCTCAAGCCTTTGAATTCCGTCACCGCTCTCCATTTCAGGCTTCTAAAAAGACGCGTGAAACTTGCACACTTCGAGTTAGTTAGAAAGGCACTTTGGAGTCTTTGTTTTAATCAGTTGTGACTTATACATAAGATGAAAGCATTAATTGATGTACTTTGGTACTGTATTTCTATTATTGTACCTTTCAACTTACTATTACGGTTGTAGGCAATAAATATTGCACATCGGCTTTTGTGCTTTCGCTATCTCTTTCTGACGCACACTACGCTCTATGAAACCGAAATTAGACGATGTGCAATCGGTATTTGTTTACTATACTATTGATGTACAGCCAGCTGACAACATTGTGCTACAGAATTGGCAATAATCATGGATCAAAGTCGCTCGAATATTGAATCAAAAAAATGTTTTAATAACAAAGAAACGCGATGTCGCCCATCTCTATAATGGCCCGAACACACCTAGTTCGCTGGCGGTAGCGATCAGTGAAACGCTGTCAAATATCGCTGTCATATTTGACAGCGTTTCACTGATCGCTACCGCCAGCGAACTAGGTGTGCGCAGGCCTTAAGGGTTATTGTAACGTCAGTAGCATCGGTCCTAAAGGATATCATATGACATCCAAGAATTTGCATTGAATTGAATAAGATACCAAATAGGATGCATGAATCTTATTGTGAACGTTAATAAAAGTCAGGGTTAGTATTACAGATACGAATAGCTAGGCCATTCCACATGTAGGTATAAAGTTAGTAGTTTTTTTATACAACTTGTTGAACAAGCATGTGGCCCACATGAAGTAACCACCGTCTATAACAAAGCATTGCCTCGTATGTCACGCAAGTCAGAAACGTGCCCTAAGGTGCGCTGCCCTTGAGGCATAGAGATGTTCAGCCTCACGTGCCAGTAATCTCATCGGCACCCCTTCAAACCGAATCACAGCAATACAATGCAACCGTAAAGCTGCTTTACGGCAAAGAAAATCAGCATAGTATTTATGTTTAATTAAACGTATAGGTACCTACATGACTATTTTATCTATTACTTAAGTTAGCATACAATTTTAAAGCATTAGTTAGTAGGTAGGCGTCATTTGATAATTAGTATTAAGTGTATACCACACTTAATACTTATTATGCCAAAATAAAATATAGCCAAATACATAAACCGGAGAGGGTTAGCTAGGTTTTTATTGTGGATCTAATGAGCCCCTAGAGAATTCTGTACAATTTTTTTTTTTTCATTTCAACCGTGATCATGGTGCATGCAACTGTGCCGAAATATCGGAAGTTAACTCATCAAAATTTAATCATGGTAAATATCCCGTTGTTTCATAAAAAAAATACGGGTTGCACTCCGGGAGTGCCGGCAGAAGTGAAAACTTGATTATTAACGTAGGAACCCTAAAAGTTGTTTATTTTATCAAGTTCCTCAATGTAGTAAAACCCCAATCAAAGTCCTAAGGAACCCTAAAAATTTTAGCATTATCAAGCTCCTAAGTGTAGTTGAAATTCCAATCAAAGTGCTAAGGAACCCTAAAATTGTTTACATAATCAAGGTCCTAAGTGTAGTTGAAAGTCCAATTAAAGGCCTAAGGAACCCTAAAAGTTGTTTATTTTATCAAGTTCCTCAATGTAGTAAAACCCCAATCAAAGTCCTAAGGAACCCTAAAAATTTTAGCATTATCAAGCTCCTAAGTGTAGTTGAAATTCCAATCAAAGTCCTAAGGAACCCTAAAAATGTTAACATTATCAAGCTCCTAAGTGTAGTTGAAACTCCAATCAAAGTCCTAAGGAACCCTAAAAGTTGACCACTTAATCAAATTCCTCAATGTAGTAAAACCCCAATCAAAGTCCTAAGGAACCCTAAAAATTTTAACATTATCAAGCTTCTAAGTGTAGTTGAAAATCCAATCAAAGTCCTAAGGAACCCTAAAAGTCGACCATTTAATCAAATTCCTCAATATAGTATAACCCTAATCAAAACCCTATACGGAACCCTAAATTTTACGTAAAGCCAAATCCTCAACGGGTCGGAACCGCTAGAAGGGACCTTGTCGCGCGACCTACAAGTAGGTCCTAAATGAAGTAAAACGGCAGACATAGGAGGAGGGGGTTCTGGGGGGCTAAGGGGGGTCACAGCACGGCTCGCTTCGCTCGCCGCGCTGTTCCCCGTGGTCGCGTGGCGGCTCGCTTCGCTCGCCGCGACGCTCCCCCCGGGTTCAGGAAGAGGGGGTTCTTGGGGGCTTAGGGGGGTAACAGCACGGCTCGCTTCACTCGCCACGCTGTTCCCCGTGATCGCGTGGCGGCTCGCTTCGCTCGCCGCGACGCTCCCCCCGGGTTTCGGAGGAGGGGGTTCTGGGGGGCTTAGGGGGGGTCACAGCACGGCTCGCTTCGCTCGCCGCGACGCTCCCCCCGGGTTCAGGAGGAGGGGGTTCTGGGGGGCTTGGGGGGAGTCACAGCACGGCTCGCTTCGCTCGCCGCGCTGTTCCCATGGTCGCATGGCGGCTCGCTTCGCTCGCCGCAATGCTCCACTCGAAAAATAAATACAGTAGATCTCTAAAATCATGTACCAATGACCACTACTACCTGCCGCGGGCGGCCGCTAGTTCATAAAATCTATAATAGGTATGTACCTATACCTACTACAGTCACGAAAAACGCCTTGGTATGCTTGCTACTAACTATTATCTATTCAATACTCAATACTCAATACTCAATACATTTATTGCATAAACATGGTTTAGTTTAGGTACATACATAGTTCTTAGGTGTAAGTCAGTATCACATGGACCCTGTGAATAGGGTAAAGCAACATGGAGGTAGGTCGAGGCTTATACACAGTAGTCGGTACGTATATATTATAATAGATTGAGAAATTCCAGGAATTATAATGTAGATAGTTTGTTACTTTATTTATATGTCACTAATTAATAAGCTTGGTAAAACAGTTTAAACGATAATGTCAAGGTCTTAAAAGTAGTCAAAGTTAGGTTTAGTGCGTAGTTATACATTTTTATTTTATTTATTTAGTCATTATTTATGTCAAATATTCTTTAATGTCATAGTAGGCTTTGTCAATTAGGAACAACTTTAATGTTTTTGTAAAAAAGGAATCTTTTTCTATATTTTTTATTTCGGTAGGAAGCTTATTATATATTTTTACTGACATTCCATACGGGCCGTCGCTGTGCATTTTTAGTTGAGATCGCGGTGTTATTAATTTGTTTCTTCCCGGTCTTAACACGTATCTTCGAGGCATGTCATTTAAGTTTTTATAAAGGTGGGGATATTTCCTTACAAATTTACACATTTCTAGTATATAAATACTGGGTAAAGTTAATATTTTCAAGTGTTTAAAGTGTGGCTTGCAGCTTTCTCTTCGTCTTATATTTACTAGGATACGGACGCACTTTTTCTGAAGAATAAATAGGTCCTGCACATCTGTGCTATTGCCCCATAATATGATAGATTGGGAAATATGGGAGAAAATATTCGCATAATAAGCAGTTAGCGCGGTCGCCAGGTTAGTAGTCGTTTTTAATTCGCGCAAGGCGTACGTGAAGCTTGCTATTCTGTGACGTTACCGTGTCATAGTAACTACTAGCGTATCTGTAGCGTCTTACGCTTTTTTTCGATTTTTATTATGAACTCTACGTTGTAGTCTTAGGGTACATTTCTGCAAAAAATCCGTCCTACGCTTTTTCGATAAGGTCACGTGATCCTGACGCCCTGACGCCCTGACGCGAGTTTAAGATTTTATACCCATTACAGAAAGTGCTCAACGCCGCTAAAGAAGTTTTCACTTCAAAAAATATTTAAAGGCTTGCATGATTAAAATTAATAAAATGATTTGGCAAATCATGTATGTTAGTGAAGAAGAAATTTCTAATTGCAAAATTAATCAAATTTTGCAACTATAAAACAACAACAGACAAAACTTCCTATTCAAAGTGAAAAATCTGCAAAGTATCTATACAAGTTTCAAGACATACGAGAAAGATAATGGCAGTTCAAAGTTCTTATCCTAGAAGCTCTATCTTTCATCGGCGAACTTTAATCTTTGTTTGTATACAACTTTACAAAACATGGCGATTTTCACAATAATGTTTGACATAACTGGATTAATCGAATATCATGCTTAACAAAGCCATGACATACCTAATCATTAGATTATTCCAATTAGGGTAACGATGTAGGTGAGTAATGAGTGTATTAATAATAGTCATAATAACTACAGATAATAAAGGGTTATCTGTGAAGCGGAAGCTATTAATTATTTAATTAGGAAGAAGTTACTTATCATCAAAAATTTATAGGTTATAAGATTTCCTATAGAAAGGAGTATTATTGCTTTCACATTTAGTAATGTGGATGCTTATATCTTCGAAACTTGAAAAAAAATGGGACGCTCAAACTAACACAAAAATCTTTAACAACCAGAACTTTAAAAGTAAAGATTGTATCGAGCTTTAAAAGTCAATCGAAGTGCACGGCACGTCTTATGTAAAAGTCGTTGAAAAGTATGGCTATGACAAAAGCACGTGCACGCCTGAACCTTACAACTTCCCGAAGGACACTGCGATGTTATTTAGGGGTGTTTCTAAAAGGTAAGGTGTGTCGTCTCAAGCCCAGGGGAATTCACTACGCTTTAAAGCTGGTAATTTGATGTGAGTCTTTCGAGATTTTTCCATCTTCCCGGGTCGTTCGGGGAGCGGGCGGATTAGGCCACGCACGGGCACGGTGAGGGCGGCGACGCGCCAGATTAATGTCGCGAGCTTTGCGCCAAATTTAAAATGTCACGTTCCATTTTTCCAGCCAACATGGCCCGTCACCGACTCGACCATTAAATAATACGATTAAAAAGATACCCAATTGTACGCATTCTCGAATCGAGGAAGATCTTAACAACAGTGACTGTTCATGAACCATCGCCTGCACTATGATAGTAACTACTGTTAGCCGGTTTTGGGAATAGTACATCACTACTGAGACCGGGCGAGACACATCACTAGTCGGGAATAAAAAGATAGCGTCGTAACGCGTAGATTATTGTTGTCCGTGTATAAAGATAAACAGCGTTCTATCTGTATTCAATGGATAGTTTTAGTCTTATTACTACCTACACACATCATAATTTTTAAAATTGCAATCACGTTTGTACTGCGTTTGTTAGAGCTATTGAAAGCGAATACTAAAGTGATGGCGTGATTTAATAAAATATTAAATACATCCATCTCAGTGTAGGCGAATGTACTTCAAGAGAGTCACGAATGTATTTTTATATCAAACGCAAATTTTTAATATTCAAGAGATAAAATATGACGAACATTTTTTTCATCAAATGCAGACAATTTTATAAACACAGCATAAGTTTGCAATAAAGTATGATGATGACGTGATATGGAAATCTTAACCTAGAATTGTTCACATCGACCCAATATGAAATAGAACAGAAAAAAAAATACGGGTTGCACTCCGGGAGTGCCGGCAGAAGTGAAAACTTGATTATTAACGTAGGAACCCTAAAAGTTGTTTATTTTATCAAGTTCCTCAATGTAGTAAAACCCCAATCAAAGTCCTAAGGAACCCTAAAAATTTTAGCATTATCAAGCTCCTAAGTGTAGTTGAAATTCCAATCAAAGTGCTAAGGAACCCTAAAATTGTTTACATAATCAAGGTCCTAAGTGTAGTTGAAAGTCCAATTAAAGGCCTAAGGAACCCTAAAAGTTGTTTATTTTATCAAGTTCCTCAATGTAGTAAAACCCCAATCAAAGTCCTAAGGAACCCTAAAAATTTTAGCATTATCAAGCTCCTAAGTGTAGTTGAAATTCCAATCAAAGTCCTAAGGAACCCTAAAAATGTTAACATTATCAAGCTCCTAAGTGTAGTTGAAACTCCAATCAAAGTCCTAAGGAACCCTAAAAGTTGACCACTTAATCAAATTCCTCAATGTAGTAAAACCCCAATCAAAGTCCTAAGGAACCCTAAAAATTTTAACATTATCAAGCTTCTAAGTGTAGTTGAAACTCCAATCAAAGTCCTAAGGAACCCTAAAAGTCGACCATTTAATCAAATTCCTCAATATAGTATAACCCCAATCAAAACCCTATACGGAACCCTAAATTTTACGTAAAGCCAAATCCTCAACGGGTCGGAACCGCTAGAAGGGACCTTGTCGCGCGACCTACAAGTAGGTCCTAAATGAAGTAAAATGGCAGACATAGGAGGAGGGGGTTCTGGGGGGCTAAGGGGGGTCACAGCACGGCTCGCTTCGCTCGCCGCGCTGTTCCCCGTGGTCGCGTGGCGGCTCGCTTCGCTCGCCGCGACGCTCCCCCCGGGTTCAGGAAGAGGGGGTTCTGGGGGGCTTAGGGGGGTAACAGCACGGCTCGCTTCACTCGCCACGCTGTTCCCCGTGATCGCGTGGCGGCTCGCTTCGCTCGCCGCGACGCTCCCCCCGGGTTTCGGAGGAGGGGGTTCTGGGGGGCTTAGAGGGGGTCACAGCACGGCTCGCTTCGCTCGCCGCGCTGTTCCCCGTGGTCACGTGGCGGCTCGCTTCGCTCGCCGCGACGCTCCCCCCGGGTTCAGGAGGAGGGGGTTCTGGGGGGCTTGGGGGGAGTCACAGCACGGCTCGCTTCGCTCGCCGCGCTGTTCCCATGGTCGCATGGCGGCTCGCTTCGCTCGCCGCAATGCTCCACTCGAAAAATAAATACAGTAGATCTATAAAATCTTGTACCAATGACCACTACTACCTGCCGCGGGCGGCCGCTAGTTCATAAAATCTATAATAGGTATGTACCTATACCTACTACAGTCACGAAAAACGCCTTGGTATGCTTGCTACTAACTATTATCTATTCTGTGACGTTACCGTGTCATAGTAACTACTAGCGTATCTGTAGCGTCTTACGCTTTTTTTCGATTTTTATTATGAACTCTACGTTGTAGTCTTAGGGTACATTTCTGCAAAAAATCCGTCCTACGCTTTTTCGATAAGGTCACGTGATCCTGACGCCCTGACGCGAGTTTAAGTTTTTATACCCATTACAGAAAGTGCTCCAACGCCGCTAAAGAAGTTTTCACTTCAAAATATCAGAGATCAATGCTCGGGCTGTGTCTATAGCTACAACACGCATGAACACGTATTATCCAAAGTGTACCTACTTGGAAAATGGAAACAGGGCGTAGGAAAAAAGGCAAAGTCATAAAACTGGCGCCCACCAATCGCCAAATAAGGCCGGCGTGGCACCGAGCGGGCCGCTCCGTCTCGTCCTTGACTCCCGGCCAAATGACATAAGTTGGCCCATGGGCGCGGATTGTTCACTAATCGATAAACAAGACGGAATGGATGAAGACCCGACATCACCGAATCGCCGCACCCACGCAAACCTATTAACCCTTTAATTCGCAGTGACAACCCTGACCAACATCATGAACAAAAAAATCTTGACCCGTTATTTTTATCTTTTACTGTGACATATTTGAATAAAATCATAGCAAAAACATAATGCAACCAAATAAAAATTATAGCTGGCTAGTTTAGTCACTATTCCTATCACTTTATCGCAAATTGGTACCGAAGCCACCTGTACCTTGCGGATCAAAGGTAAATATTTATTGAAATAATATTTTATTCGATTTTTTTTTTATTATGCACGTAAGAATTTCTTTCTAAAATACATATTTTATTGTTACATGTACAAACCATTGAATTTGAATAACGAGAAAATTATCTACGAGGTTGTCAATTTGTATGTTGTTCATCACCGACACTGCGATGCATCGTGTAAAGTACTGATCATTATGAATGTTGTTCCTAAACAATACTGCCCATTTGATTAGTGAAATAAATGTCATTTTTATGTCGGTTCTGAACAACACTGCCCATTGGTTGGTGATATGAAACTAACTATAAAAACTCGTTGTTTCTAACAATGCAAGTTTTTTTTTATTTTGTTTGTTGATAGCTAAGCGTTTGACTGCCATCACACCTGATGGAAAGTGAAAATGCTGCCTCAGGTGGAGCACGCTTAGCTATTATCCACTTGTTCACTCTTGACTTGAAAATTCCTAAGTTGTAATGCTCCGGAAATATTGATGACGGAAAAGAGTTCCACTCCTTGGCAGTTTGCCAAAATAAGTGGAAGCAAACCCAAGAGCTCAAGTTGGTCCTAAAGCGGTACCGCCACGTCTCGGAAAGAGGGGTTCAAACGAAAAGGTCTCTTTTTGGCGGAAAAAAGACAAGTCTGTGTTTCAGTCGCGTTGAAAGGCATTGAAAGAGACTATAGTCTCTTTCAACGCTACTAAAACACACCTGAGTCAAAGTCAAGTAGCACCATAATTATTTTACACCTTTTCATAGAAACAATTTCTGTTCTCTAACATGCACGACACCTTAGGTTACACTTAGTGCAAGACACGCTTGTGTATCCTTTTTGCACCGTCCTTGGGCACAAATATTGGGAGATTTCCTACATTGTCATAGCGCACAGAATCTGGTGGTCTTGGAGCAACAGGAGCTTTATATTTAGGTACAGGCGAGGCTTGTGGTGTTCTGTTCTGTTGTGAAGCTGTGGCACTAGTCTGATTCGTAATTCTTTGAGAGACATCTCTAAGAGACTATCAGAGAGAGACACTAAGAGGGGCCCATGGTGGAAAAAGTAAATCGAACCTTAATGAAAGTCTCAGACTGGGGTGTCGCCAGTCTATAGACTGGCTATATATGACTGGGATATGACTCTCAAATTACTTTGAATCAGAGTAGTGACAGAGCTTCGCAACAGAACAGACCCCATAAGCCTCGCCTGTGAATATCCTAGCTCCTGTTGCTCCAAGACCACCAGATTCTGTGCGCTATGACAATGTAGGAAATCTCCCAATATTTGTGCCCAAGGACGGTGCAAAAAGGATACACAAGTGTGTTTTGCACTAAGTGTAACATAGGTCTTGCACTAAGTCTTGCACTAGGTGTTGTACATGTTAGAGAACAGAAATTATTTCTAAGAAAGGTGTAAAATAATTATGATGCTACTCGACTTTGACTCAGGCGACTTTTGATATAAAATAAAATGTTTCTTCGTAAATTTTTTAGCGTTTATAGAAAAGTCCTTGATTCCATACAAGCCGCAGTGTTGGTTGTGTACAACATAAAATTTGCTATGTACATCACTGCATGTTGCGCAATGTTGTACCTTACCAACATAATATTTCTCGAAAACTAGAATAGGTAGATTTTTTCTAAAATACTTGTAGGCATAAGAAAAAATCTAATTTTTGGATTTTTTTTTGTCTGCGCATTAAAGGGTTAACTTGTCGGCTAGTTTGGTCATGATTCCATAAAAATGTAAAATGTTGAACAAACACCAAGGTTATCGAGACAAGGTTTATATTTGTCCCAATTCTATCTTCGATTGGTTGCAACCAGTTCAAAACTTGTCATCGTTAATCAGAGCCACAATCAGGCATTTTATTGTAAACTGGTTATGTATGGTACCTACCTTATACTTCAAATAAATGTTAACATCTTAATTTATCAGAAGGAGACCACTTATCAGCCTAATATCAACTATCCACTCGTTCCTGAATCGACGAGCACTTCGTGGAGCTCACTGGTGAAACTCTCATAACATCTACCTTAATACCCGACAGGCATAACATAAGTCTAAAACTTTTCCAATTTTCATATTTCCCCAGAAGTCAACATTTATAAAGAGCCCTAATTTTAATAATTTCACATTTATAGTATATGGAGTGCGTGTCCGTAACAGCCGTAAAATGTGCGTGCGGGTAGAAATTGATGCGTTGGGATATAGTGTAAATTTTCGCCTTATTATCGTTGCCTTGAATTTTGATAGCCATAAATTGGCTTAACTTGACACACTTTTCACATGGACAAAGTTGGAATATCTACATTGCGGTACGGTGGAGCGAGATATTTGTTTGCTTTTTGACATTTAACTTTTTTCAGGTAGAGAATAAACACCGTACCCTGAACACCAAATTAGGCGTATAATCCGTGTCCTTTCATAACCTTTGTCGCGTGAGGATTATGCGTTGATGCGTTAATTTGTCTCTGTTGAGGCTATGATCTCTTGTGCACCCTTTTTCACAAATCGTGATTGTTGTAGAGTTGCATTATTTGATGTATATCTATCGTATTAAGGGTTATTTATCAGCTTTACACCACATTACCTCCTAAGTAGTTTCGCGAAGCCTGAAGCCTCGTCGCGAAAGGATTAGTATGCGTGGCGTTTACCTCTTAGTGTCAAGTTCATTGGCAAGAGCCCACGCGCTCTCAGGGCTGCAACAAGGTGACTGACATCGGCTTAATAAGGCTTTGAGACAGCCTGTATGACTTTAGTTAATTAGTAATTACATATAAATTGAGTTAATTTTAGCCGTAAACCATTGACACTTTATTAATTTACTAACTTGAATTTACATTGAAGACAAACAATACCACTTATCTGAAATAAGGGTTGAATTTGAGACCTCGGTCGTTCCATTCATTAGCTAATTGAACAGTGTACACTAAGAAATACCTATAATTATGTCGCTCAAAATCTGTTCAACTTCGATCACTTCAAACCAATTCAAGTTAAATTATCCGCTGTTCTCATTATTCCAATCGATATTCACCACAAGTGCGTTGACACAGCAGCCGTGTGGGTAGCATATATATATAGGCTACGCGTCTAGTCACAGCGAATCGAATCAATGATTCATTGATAGATCGATTGGACAAAGCATTAGCGAGGCGTTCGCTAAATGTACAGTCCACTTCGGTACGCAAACGAAGGCGTAATCCGTAGGGCGGCACTTAGAGAGCACCACAAGCTTCACTCTCTAATTGCACGCCAGCTAATCTGTTTGCGTTTGAACTGAACGCATCGCATTACTGGCACCGGCATTGAGTTTGAGTGATCGACTGGCGATGAATCAAGAGTCGCACGGTGTTCGAACTTTGAACCGATTATAAAATGCTAGGAATCTTATAAACTTTCGCCTGCGATCACGGCTAATAGTTACACAACGTAAGAAAGGACTAACTGACTTACTTTTTCGCATGCATTATTCCACCTAGTTTGCTCTACCCGGAGCCTAATGCCTTATATCAATGTTCTATTGTGCGACAAAGACAACGACGCAATGGATAAATAAATTGAATTTTAATAAATAAATAAATAGAATTTCATAAATAAATTTTGCGCCGATTGAGATACTAACAGTGATACTGATTGCGACCGATAATAAGTTTACATTGACATTGGTATCAATTCTGTTGTTTACAATCTGTCTAGCTAAACTAGCCTAAAATTTTCTAATTTAGTTAGGAAAATCTTATAAGCTATTCTGTTATCGCATTTTACTAAATTTAAAAGGTGTCTATGACACCTCTAAACTTGTTCTAAATCAAGTTCACAGATAACATAAACATTTGTCATTTCATGCATCTTGGCACTACTCGACGCTAGATGGCGCTCTATTTACACTATTTTTACGGGTTTTTGTATCTGTGGGTGCAAACAGCTAAACTTCAAATCATCGACATGTAAATAAATAAATTCAACAACTCAACTTTTCTCAAAAAGTAAAATTACAAAATGCAGCCTACTGACCGCCCCCGATCCCGAAAAAGAACAAATACTAGTCAAAAAGATTGGTTGGTGGAACGGCTTTTGTCTAATAAGTTGATGGCACGAGGTACGTACCATTTATGTTTTATTGGTTCTGAAATAGATACAGCTACACACTTCAGTGATTTGATTGTTGTATGTCCGGTTTTCAGGTAACCAAGCTGATAGAGCAATAAATGAATTTTAGGGGATGCTAGCGGGGGAGCTGAATGCTCTTGGCTGTAGCCGGACTGCTGAAGAGTGGCAGCATGTAAGTTATTTCATCTACCTACTAATATTATAAAGAGGAAAGATTTGATTGTTTGTTTTCCGATAGTAAATCTAGTGATATCCAACAAAACCCATAAACGAACTGTGGGGTTACCGCGGTAACCAAAAGTGCCCCTATTAGCGGATTCTTTTGAAAAGCTTGGTTTCTCCATACAAAATTGTGGCATACGATAGGCGTGAGGCGTCAGGCACCTGCACACCGAAACTCGAGGTAACCCCGCTGTCCATTGCTCGAAGAGTGTGCGTTGAAAACGTACACTAATGAGTAATGACACACCAATAACACGACAACCCCTTGCGGAGCTGGGGCGAGCCGCCCATATACAATAAATGTGGATAAAATTAATTTTAAACCAACTTTTTATGCAGATTTTGTCCTTTTGTTGTCCTTCTAATTGAAACTAAAACAATATTTCTTTCCACAGATTTGGAGTATATGGGTGGCAAAAGTGAAGGGTAAGGCCAGGAAGGTCGGTACCGGCTTCAATGGTACTGGAGGAGGCCCGGCAGGGGCAGACCTCACGGAGGAGGATAAGAGAATCCTCCAGTGACTACTTGATATAAAAATATGGTCCTGTTTTATCTGATTCCACACCGCTGTCTGTCAATTATATGTATAACGCATGTTGTTTGGTTATATTAGTTACTATGATTTAATATTAGATGTATGACCTATTTGTTTCCACCAGCCTAATGCCTGTATTGATTAAAAAAATATTAATGGGTGAAAGTGAGAGTTTATTATTCTTTATCGTATTATACGTGCTTCATGGAGGAAATCTATGTCGTGCTCCTCTTCCTCGACTCCATCATCTTGTTCAAGCACTACCTAGTGTGACGCCGTGCTGACGTAACTACGTGAAGATTTTTGTTCGACATTCAAATCTTACCAGAAAATTCTAGTAGCGGCGAGTGCCTTCTTTAAGGAATTCAAATAAAGAACCGAAAGTTCTGGACTAAAACAAGAAATTATACAGGTAGGGAAAGACGATCGGAATCCAACAGAAGAAAACGAAATGACGATCGAAATTCAATAAATGACAATCGAAATTCCGGGTATATAAGGAGCTGCAGGCGCGTCTACGGGCAGTTCAGTGGAAAGTGATCTGAAGAAAGGAACAAGAAGAAAAAGTGGAAAAGTGGAAAAGTGAACAGTGAAAGTGAATAGTGAACAGTGGACAGTGAAGTGAAGTGCAAAGTGGTGAAGTGCTCTCAGTGGACTGTCAGTGTTCGGAGCACAGCGTTAAACCGTGTAACGCGCAGTGCGCGGGGACAGTGTCGGACAGTGCTACGCGTTTCGTGCAGTGCTACGCGTTCAGTGCAGTGTTACGTGTTCGTAGTGCGAATAAATCGCTACTTTCGGTAAAACGTTCGTTTCCTTCCAATCCCTGTACCCACTTCCGTAACATTTGGTGTCAGAAGTGGGATTGGAAGGTAAAATGCCTGTCATGCCGAGGGAAGGCGTGAGCACTCGCGCTAAGACTGGCTCGCAGCAAGCAGGTGGCTCCGGCGCCGAGGCTCCTGAGGAAGAAACCCCTGGGCGCCGAGACAACTCCGGTGGAGCAACCTCGGAAAGTTCGTCGATGAGGACCCAGGTTGGACCAGACCTTGGCGCCTTGTTTGAGCAACTGCGCGCCATGCAAGCAGACCAGGCTCGCCGGGAGGAGGAACAAGCCCGCCGGCAGGAGGAGCAAGCCCGCCGGCAGGAGGAGCAAGCCCACCGGCAGGAGGAGCAGCTGCGCGCCATCCAGGAGGAGCAGGCACGCCGCCAAGAAGAGGATGCCCGCCGGCAGGAGGAGCAAGCCCGCCGGCAGGAGGAGCAGCTGCGTGCCATCCAGGAGGAGCAGGCTCGCCGGCAGGAGGAGCAAGGTCACCGGCAAGAGGAACAGATGTGCGCGTTGCAGAAAAGTCTCTTGACCGCTATCACCGACAGCATGCGGAGGGTAGAAGCGGTGGAGGAAACTATACAACAGCATGAGACTCGCCTCTGTTCCATTGAGGAAGGTATCAAAACTGTACAACAACATGGAAACCGCCTCTCCTCCGTCGAGGAAGTCGTCAAGAAGCTCGAAACGAATGGAATCCCGGCCTCAGCGTCCATAGTAAGTGCGTCAACTGCGGGCGGAAATTTCAAAGTCCCGCCTTTCGATGGAACCTCCTCCTGGGCGGCCTACAAGCTTCAGTTTGAGGCTGTGATGAACCTTAATGGGTGGACCAAGAGTCAGGCTAAAACCGCACTCACTTTGGGACTACGAGACAAAGCCTTGACCGTACTGGAGGCCTTGGGGAGTGATGCTACCTACGAGCAATTGCTAGAAGCCTTGGAGTCGCGCTATGGGGACTCGCACCTGGAGCATGTTTTCCGCGCTCAACTCCGTGATCGATGCCAACGAGCAAACGAGTCATTGCAACAGTGGTCCCTGGAGGTAGAAAAGTTGGTCCGGAAGGCATACCAAACATCGCCGGCATCGGTCATTGACAGCATGCTTTTGCAGTCGTTTGTTGACGGTATTTTCGACGCGGAAGTAAGAGCTACTGTGCGCTTGGGTCACCACGGTCACATCAAGGAAGCCGTCGCACATGCGCTCGAAGTAGAAGCCGTCCGACGAGACCCGAGGAGTGGACGTCTGAGGGAAATTAATTCTACGGAAGTGGAGCGGGTAAACCAACGCAGAGCTTTCGTCCCTAGATGCTACAACTGTGGGGAACGAGGACATCTAAGAAGCGGCTGCCCGAATCGGATTGCAGAGAGACGAGGAACCGATGCTTGTGTACAAGCGTCGGAGAACCAGGAAAACTAATTCCAGCCAGGGCTGAGGGGTGGGCGCTGGCCGGTAGACATGAAGCCCCGAAAATCAAGATTCATCAGAGCACAGATGGCAACAGCTTAACTGTTAATGGATCGGTAAATGGAATTCCGTGCTCATTGACTTTGGATACTGGAGCGTCACGTACGGTAATTGGGACACAGCTGATAAGAAGAAACGGAAAGATCAACATTCGGAAGGGAGCTTACCAGCTAACAACGGCTACCGGCCAGCGCATACCAGTATCAGGTGAACAGAAAGTGGCTATCAAGATTGGTGATAAACTTTACTGGCAACAAGCGGTAATAGCTGACATTGTGGATGACTGCATTATTGGCCTGGACTTCTTGAAGGACCATCGGTGCAAGCTCGACATTCACTCCGGCGTCCTGAAGTGTGGGGAAGACGAAATACCGATGAGAGGCGGTGGCGAAGGCAAGGTGTACTGCATTAAGAACACTAAGCTATTGCCAAGATCACAGACGCTAGTTCCAGTAATTTTTCCTGGAAGTGGAAGTTTGAAACAGCGACGGTGGACAATATTAGAAAAAGTGGATGACGAGTCATCGTGGCTGCCAGCACGAACGGTCGTCAATTCGTCCGCAGAAACAGTGGTGCCTGTGTTAAATTTGAGCAATGAAGAACAGATGTTAAAGAAGGGTACCCTGATAGGACGGAGCGAAGAAGTCGTGTGGTTGCGGAATTGTCAAGAGGCCAAAAAGGCGGATGCAAGTTCAATCGACTTCAACAGTATACTGGAAGAATGTAAGCACGATTTGACAACTATTGAATTGCTCAAGGCGAAGAATTTGCTACGTCGGTACTCCGATATATTTTCAAAGAATGATGGTGATATCGGAAGGACGAGCATGGTTCAGCATTAAATCAATACTGGAAATGAACAACCTATACGACAACGACCCCGCCGAATTCCTTTTGCCAGAGAAAAAGAGGTGGACGACATGATTCAAGACATGAAGGATAATGAAGTAATCGAACCATCGTCCAGTCCGTGGTGCTCACCAGTGGTTTTGGTAAAGAAGAAGGATGGGTCAACGAGGTTCTGTATTGACTATCGCCGCCTAAACGACGTGACCAAAAAGGACAGTTATCCATTACCAAGGATAGACGACACCTTGAATACTCTCAACGGCATGAAATGGTTTTCTACGCTGGACCTAAAAAGTGGCTATTGGCAGGTGGAGCTGGATCCTAAGGATAAGGAGAAGACCGCATTCTCCACAGGAAAGGGCCTCTGGCAGTTCAGAGTGATGCCGTTTGGGCTGTGCAACGCCCCGGCTACTTTCGAGAGGTTAATGGAACGTGTCCTTGCTGGGTTGCTGGGAGAAACCTGCTTGGTGTATCTCGATGACATTATAATAGTGGGGCGAGAATTTGATGACCATTTGAAGAAGCTGGAATCCGTATTCAATAAGTTGAGAAGTGCAAATCTGAAACTAAGCCAGAAGAAGTGCTCATTCTTCAAACGGCAGGTGAACTATTTGGGACACGTTATTTCGGAAAGCGGCGTCGAAACGGATCCATCGAAAATTTCGGCGGTTAAAGATTGGCCTGTGCCTGCGGACAAAACACAAGTACGGGCGTTTATGGGACTTTGCTCTTATTACCGTCGTTTTGTCAAGAATTTTTCAGATATAGCGAAGCCATTGCATAGACTAACAGAAGAAAAACGGCCTTTCGTCTGGGACCAACAATGCCAGGCGGCTTTCGAGGAACTTAAGAGCCGGTTATGTGAAACACCAGTACTCGGATATCCAGATCAGTGTAACGAATTTGTAGTTGACACAGATGCAAGTAATACAGGGATAGGAGGAACACTCTCACAAAGAAAAGGAGATCAAGAAGTTGTGATAGCTTATTACAGTAAATCCCTGTCAAAACCAGAGCGGAATTATTGTGTCACTCGAAGGGAGCTACTAGCAGTTGTCAAAACACTTCAGCATTTTAAGAAGTATTTATTGGGACGGAAATTTCTAGTAAGAACAGATCATGCAGCCTTGAAGTGGCTACTACAGTTCAAGAATCCTGAAGGACAAGTTGCGCGATGGATTGAACAACTACAGGAGTATGACTTTCTAGTAGAGCATCGCAGTGGGAAGTCTCATGGGAATGCTGATGCTTTGTCAAGACGGCCGTGTTCTGAAGACTGCAAACACTGTGTGAAACAGGAAGATAAAGAAAAATCTATGGTCCGAGTTATAAGAACTGATACAGTAAATGATGATTGGAGCAGCGATGCCATGCGTAAACTACAAGAAGAAGATGAAGACTTAAGACCAATACTCAGTTGGGTGAGAGATGGATCTACACGCCCAGGATGGAGTGAAGTTGCCGGAATGAGTGCAGTAACTAAGAGCTATTGGGCACAATGGAATAGCCTGCTCTTACACAATGGTCTTTTATGTCGAAAATGGGAGAGTGCATCAGGACAAGACAATCATCTTCAGACAGTTGTGCCGAAGTCAAAGATTTCTGATATACTGCGAGCGTATCACGACGGAACATCAGGTGGTCATCTCGGTGTGAAGAGAACTTTGGTGAAAATTCGTCAACGTTATTACTGGTTGCACTGCAAGGAAGATGTTGAAGACTGGTGCAAGAAATGTACGAGTTGTTCCTCTGTCAAAGGACCACAAACAAGAAGTCGGGGAGCGTTGAAGCTATACAACGTGGGTGCTCCTTGGGAACGAATAGCTTTGGATGTGGCTGGGCCGTTTCCAATGACGAATAGTGGAAATCGTTACATTTTGGTGATAATGGATTACTTCACAAAGTGGCCAGAAGCGTTCGCATTACCAAATCAGGAAGCTATCACTGTGGCTAACAAACTGGTGCATGAAGTTTTCTGCCGATTTGGACTACCCCTTGAAATCCATAGTGACCAAGGCAGGAATTTCGAGTCGCAAGTCTTTCAGGAAACATGCAAAATTATGGGGATACACAAAACTCGGACTACGCCATATCATCCGCAATCTGATGGAATGGTAGAGAGGTTCAACCAAACTCTGGAGCGGCATCTGGCAAAAGTTGTTGAAAGTCATCAGAACAATTGGGATGAGTACATTTCTCTGTTTCTTCTGTCGTATAGAACGGCAGTTCATGAGAGTACCTCTACTACTCCGGCCCGAGCGAACTTTGGTAGAGAGCTTCGACTTCCAGCGGATCTTCTCGCGGGTTGTCCTCCAGATACGCCTAGCTGTATTTCGGAATACGCGGAAGATTTGAGAAAGAAAATGGAGGAAGTTCACGGGCATATGAGGGAAGAGAATCTGCGTGCTAGTGAGCGAATGAAAACGCGATACGACAGAAGCGTCAACTCCAAGTCCTTTGAAGAAGGTTCTGCTGTTTGGCTTCACAACCCCGTTAGAAGGAAAGGAAAATCTCCAAAACTACAACCGAGTTGGGAAGGCCCTTTTCAAGTAATTACGAGGATCAATGATGTCACATATAGAATTCGGAAAACGCCAAGAAGTCCAGCGAAAGTGGTTCATGTGGACAGGTTGGCACGGTACTACGGCTCTAACGATGCTCGGGACGAGCACGTCTAAGGAGGGGGTAGTGTGACGCCGTGCTGACGTAACTACGTGAAGATTTTTGTTCGACATTCAAATCTTACCAGAAAATTCTAGTAGCGGCGAGTGCCTTCTTTAAGGAATTCAAATAAAGAACCGAAAGTTCTGGACTAAAACAAGAAATTATACAGGTAGGGAAAGACGATCGGAATCCAACAGAAGAAAACGAAATGACGATCGAAATTCAATAAATGACAATCGAAATTCCGGGTATATAAGGAGCTGCAGGCGCGTCTACGGGCAGTTCAGTGGAAAGTGATCTGAAGAAAGGAACAAGAAGAAAAAGTGGAAAAGTGGAAAAGTGAACAGTGAAAGTGAATAGTGAACAGTGGACAGTGAAGTGAAGTGCAAAGTGGTGAAGTGCTCTCAGTGGACTGTCAGTGTTCGGAGCACAGCGTTAAACCGTGTAACGCGCAGTGCGCGGGGACAGTGTCGGACAGTGCTACGCGTTTCGTGCAGTGCTACGCGTTCAGTGCAGTGTTACGTGTTCGTAGTGCGAATAAATCGCTACTTTCGGTAAAACGTTCGTTTCCTTCCAATCCCTGTACCCACTTCCGTAACACTATGTCTTCATCCCTATCTGCAATCACAGAATACATCTTATTAGAGAAGGAATAGTAGGTAGGTAGGTAAAGCATAGTTCTATTTATATTTGATTCACCTGTTAATTCTTCCATAAACATAATTATATAGAGTGCAGCACGAGATAATAATTTTGGCTGCCTTTTCTGGTTAATAATGCAGACAGCGATGGCGATGCAGACATTTGTTCTTCAGCCGGCCGATTGTTATCTCCACTATGTTTCTTGCTCTTATGTGGCAGGCGTTATAGTTACTTGGGTACAAACCTTGCCGAGGCTTCTATATTTGCAGCCACTACAACAGCTTCCCTGATTTTTTGATTTTGATTGCGTTTCGTCCACAAATTCACAACAACTAGACAACACAACTTTAGTCAGCACCTTGTAACGTGTCGCCTAAATTTAGATTGACGTTTCTAAAATTAAGCACAAATTATCTAAAATATTGTACAACCGAATAGCAAAATGACGGATTTACGTGTTTTTTGACTAAATTGAGTAACTATCTTAATTTTAGAGCTGTCACTCTAAATTTAAGTTTACGATGCTGCCAACAGAATAGGAATAACAATTTTACGAAATTTTAGCTCGGAATTAGCTAAATTTTAAGATTTCTAAACAACAGAATTGATGCCATTATCAGACCATATTCTGATGTAGTTACTGAGCAGTTTGCCTTCGAAATTCAAATGTTGAATTTGAAAACATTACCATTTCCTAAAATTAGGTAGTGATGTAACATTTTTAGAATGAGACGAAAATGCAGTCTTTAAACCAAACTCGTTTGCGCCCGCGCAAGTTTAAAATGCTCGGCTATGGTTGCCAATGCACTACTGACGTCACATAAAAAGAATAAAATCACTGATTTGAGACTAAAATACTTTAACAGACGAGCTTTCTGGTATGGTTTTACGATGCTATTAACTCATTCATACGTTGCAACAACCATAACATATTTTAAACTAAACTGTATAAGCTTATAGATTTAACAATTAAAAGCTAAGAGTACCTAGTAAACGAAAGAAGCATCTGAAAAGTCAAGAAATTACCTTCATTGTGTACGAAATTGTTCTTTCGTAAAAGTACGCACTCGACTTGAGATTTTACAAGTACACTTATTAGAACAATTGTTTCCAAAGGGAATGAGGGATTGCCGCGAATAGCGCGTTTAACAAGACTTTCACATTATCAAAAGGCAGTTTCAAGTAAAATAGAAAAACTAACATTGCTTTTAGAAGAACAAGATTTTTATAGACTTAATAAATAAAAAGTACGCAGTCGTGTTGACATGTTACAAACACTCTAGGTCCATATCGCTCCGTCGAAAAGCTTGGTCCTCGTTTATTTAAAGCCCTAATGTCCATCTAGTGGTTCTGTACCTAAGTTCAAACGTGCATTCATTTTGAATCATTTTCCGCAAAATACTTTTTTCGAGTAATAACTTCCTAAAGAGATTCTATAGAGAGAGAGGCATGTTAGCAATAGATCGAAAAAATCATTAAAAAAAATTACAGGTTTGAACTGTCCATCCTACCTTATCTTTCGCATTAATCAATAAAGAGCCTTTTCTTCTAGGCTTTCTCGCGTGGAACTGGCACCTAGACTCACCTATAACTTTAAGACGTTTTAAAGTGATCCTTGTGATACTACTGGATAAATATATATTTGATTTTGGCTTTGAGTCATTATTTATACTAAGCAATAAATGACATAATGCAATTACTCACGTACTGAGAGGCCAACCATCATCAGTCACTACGATTTATTTTAGATACCTAAACTTTTATTTGCTGATATTAAGGGGTGACCATCATCTACAACAAAGCATTGCTTCGTAGGTCACGCACGTTAGAAACGTGCCCTACGATGCATTGCCCTGCGCCCATGAACTTGAGGCATACAGATGTTCAGCCTCACGTGCCACTAATTTCACCGGCACCCGATACACAGCGATGCTGCTTCACGGCAGAAAAGGCATGGTGATAGTACAGAAGTAGCCTACAGTCTTCATCTTCTTGTCGTGTTCTTGTTTGTTGAATTTGTACAGTGCAGTATAGTATGAAGTTAGTGAATAAAGAGGAGTGTAGCAGAAGACGCTCAACCCTAATATTTTGGTTGCAGCAAAGGCTATGTTAACGTCTTCGACGCAGCTCCGGCAGGGTCGGCGTTCACAGTAACTTATTCTAGAATGTTTTGTATCCGTGAAAACCTAGTTTACCTCACTAGTTTCTTGACCATAAATGTTATTTAGTTTTTAAAAGCTGTTAGTTTTCCAATAAATAAATATGTATGAGCCGAAATATCTGTATAAACACAATACAACATTCCAACCCTAAGTGCTTGTAAGCTAGAGTATCGCGCTTTCATAAACGCAGATAAGTGTTAATGTTAAGGCGGCTGAGGATCCGGAGTTCAAAAGACGATAAATGTGATTGACGGATGAAAAGAAAACTTCTTTACAGCCTTAGACAAGAAACCCTTTAGTAATAAAACGAAATGTTGACTGAAAAGCCTCTTGTTTGTTTATTAGCGAACATAAATCGGAGAAAAAACAACGGTTAATTCAAAAGTAAATATTTAAATTACTCAACGTTTGGAATCCTCATCCAGCTAAACGCAAAGAAGGTACTTATCTTATTGAGATGGTACTATAACGTTTATTATTGTACTGGTATTTAAAAAAAAATGTATTTGTATCATACTTGGGCTTATTGTTCAATCAACAGTTAAATTTATCCATCAGATAAAACACATCCATCTTTTTTTAGGCTTGTCAAAAACAAAGACTGTATGTACCCCAAATCGGAGTTTTGTTAACACATTTCGTCTACCAAATCTTGTTTTCGTGTGAGCACGTGTCTCCCTCTTTTGTATGGAGAATTGATAAGACAACAACTCTAACTACATAACGTATTTTTGCTGTCTCATCTTTTCTCCATACAATTGAGAGAGACAAATAGGCGAAACGAAATGTGGTAGCAAAACTCCGACTTCGGATACTGGCATCTTTTATTCGACGAATAACGTTATTCCTTAGATGAAAAAATCTACCCTAAAATGAACATTATTTTCATCGAGCACTCAATTCTCGCATAATTTTTTGTTTACTAAAACAAACTATTGGACCCCTAAAAAGATGAGCTAAAGGATATCTATAGAATCTTTTAATATATTAAAGATATGTATGGCCTACGATGCCTAATGTAATGCATAAAGGAAACATATTTTGTTTTTTGTATCAATGCTTTTTATCTTGGCTCTAGGAAAAAACAGATTTGGACTTGCTTGAGTCATTCCATTACTCACTTAAGGCCAGTCAACCGATTTAGTTATTGTATTGTTTCGATATGGCTCCTTGGAAGTTATTCGTGCATTAAAATGGCGGATGTATTAAGTGCGTATACAAATTTGAAGATGGGCATTCAATTGTGATGCCAATGTATCTTCAGCGCAATATTTTAACCGCCATTGTGTGCAGCGGTGCATATCGTCTGAAAGGTAAACATTTATTGATAGATTTATTCCTCAAGACGCTTAGTCCTGGGTAGGCGACGACAAAATTACACGCTGAGTAATCGGGTGAGTCTGCCACTCGTTTCGCTCGATGATTTCGTTTTATGGGTGCTATTTTTTGTTCATACCCGAATGACTGATTCTATAGTTAAGTTCTTGTGTAATTTATTATTTTCCTGCAGCGAAGCACATCGCTACGTTCAATCAAACCTCTCGCTCAACGATTTCAAACTTCCGATGAAATAACTAGTATATTGAAGTTAGACCAGTTACTCACAGGTACTTAGTTATTGAAAGTTGGCAGGAGGTTAATGAAACCTTCACATTAGAGTCGCCCACTCCAAGTTTCAATGAGATTGGTCTAAGGGGCAGAGCGATTGCAGTGAAAATGGTTGGACTGGACCAATATTGCATTAGTCTCGGGCCTCACTTGGCCTTCAGTTCTCTAATAGCCGAAAGTATGAATCAGCGCCGGCGCGGTTACCATTGCCACAATGCTGTGGTAACAAATCGAAGCATTTTTTCTCAGAAACGAACGTGTCTCAAAACATAATATATTATGTACTCACCTTGTTTTAAATAAGCTTGCCAAGTCTGCATAAACATTGATAAAAAAAACTATGAAGTAAGTACGAAATCAGACAGTATAGACAGATGAAAGTATGTTTTAGCCCCGGAATGACTTGTACATTAGATAAATTATAGGCAGCTAACAGCTAACAATGGCGCTCGCTAACTAGAAAGTGAATCGAACCGGTGCCGAGAATGGTCTTTCCGATCGTATCGATCTCAGGTTCGTTACCCCCTTCATTATTCTCCCAATCACAATAAGGCCATTTTACTACATTAACGCACGCCTTTTGCAGTAAATCTTGAAGCCAATCAACGAGATCATCTCTTGGCTCACACAAAAGGCCTTCACTTCGAAGGTTATTCAAATAAAGTTGATCTTGTCCTTTTTCGATTCGGGATGAAAAGAGGTCAACGCTCACGTCCCGGACACTGTCTTTTAATTCGGTGACTTTTATGGCCTCCACCGCAACTTGCAATAAATTAGCCCTTTACGGAAAAATGGACATCTGCTCCTCTGAAGAAAAAATCCCTCCTTGGAAGTAAAAGGATAGAATTTACGATCAGTATAGTCGTGGGTAGACGGAGGTCGCCCACGAGTCGCATGCAAATTGCTCCATTGGAGCGGAGTGGCGTGCTGGTAGGCAGCAGGCGAGATTAAAATCGAACCACCTCGCGACCCCTGGCCAGCCGGTTTTGCCTCGCGATACCGACCTGCCGCCCGCGCCGGATTTGTCGCACTCGTTCTGTTTTTACAAGCGTTTTGTTCCATTAGTTGTTCTAAAAAAGCTAACGATATAAATATTCGTTCGGCTCAAAAACTATTGAAATATTCGACCCACAGTTAATTCCTGAAATAGTCTGAATATGCAACGCGCGAGCTTTTTTAGATAGATAGAGAAAATATACAATGTAAAACGTTGGTGAGGTATGTTTACTACACAGCTTTGTGAATTTATAAATAAAGAATCTCGCATTCAGAGAGTAGGTGCTTTAGTTCTGATTCAACGCGACGACGCGCCTTGTCCAGATATAGAATTATTCAGTGCACCCCATAATAAAGTCTGCTATTCGGATTAGCTAAAAACGGAGCTAGAATTAGGTTTCTTATTTGGAGCGAGCTCGTATTTAAATTTATTCATTATATTGGTTCATTATTAATTAGTTATATTAAAGTAGATACAATACATTTTAACCTTGGCCATGCCAGATGAATTGTGTTTACCGGAAGTGTTTCCTCAATTAATTTGAAATCCAAGGTCGCTGCATCAAATAACTTAACTTAAAATAGTGCTAAATTCAGAGTGGTCTCAGATCAAGTTAATTAAGAGAACGCGAGAGAAACTAATAAATAACGTCTATTGACATTCTACAAACATTAAGTAATCATTTAATCTAACATTAAGGCGGTAACTACCCACAAGAAGGCGCTTGTAAAGTTGAAACGTTGTGAAACCGTTCAATGTGCCTAATGCAATAGATCAGACAGGAAATGTCACACTCTTGTAAGCGTGAATGAATAGTTCTTACACCAAGAGAAAGGAAACTAATAATAAGTATGTATATTCATGGCTGGTCTCTGTACGGGTAAAACGTTAGAGAAAACAACTGCAGTAGGATAAAAAGTTCTTGGTGGTCTTGGCATATAATAGAACTCATTCATCACCTCCCATGGATGTCGTTCCATCGTAGCAGCATTTTCCAAGCAGGTATAAGTTGCAAGTGCAGTAGTGGATTCCTTAAGCTTGAAGATAATGATGATCCTACAAATATAAACAGCAGCGTAACGACTGGCAAGGTCAAACATAAATAAGAAACATTAAGAATGTCATGTAATCGGGGTTCACCATAGTGAACAAAATGATCATAGAGCACATAGTTCTTCACGAAGCTACGACTATAGGACTGATATCGCATGAATTTATAATTTAACAATTTAACATACAGAAAGGAATGGCATGGAAGCAATAAAACCAGCAAATTCAGTTGTCTCGCCCACGCGGCAGACTGAAGGCGCCGCACGCGTATAGCTTATGTATTGTGCCTAGGATCGGAAGGTTCTTAGATCATAGGGATGATCTGATGTTCATTAAACATGAAAGTTAACTATCACACCATGATATTATCATAGGATTTACAGATTCCAATAAAGGCAAAGTACTGTTGAAGATGAAACAAGACAACTTCATCGATCGAAAATTTTGATAGTTATTGAAATTAAGTGTTCAGTTATGAGACTGCTGTGTAGAAACTCTTGGAAATAACTTTATCGTAAAATGCTACTTTAGAATTAAATAGACCATATCGAAGGAATTTAGCCTCACCTTGTAACAAGACACTGCTTGGACGTATCGAATTACCAAACGTGAGTTCTGGAAACGGCTATCAATCAAAACAAATGTGAATAGAGCCCATTCAATCATTCCTTTTGATAAAATAATTGAAAGGGAGAAATAGGTTGCCTATTCACATAAATATCAGGCTAATAACTGCAAGTTAGAAAGAAATCGTATTAATATTACAAATGCGAAGTTACGATGTTGGGATGTTTGTTGCTCCATCACGCTCTAACCACTGGACAGATTCGGATAAAATTTGGAACAAATATAGATTGTAACCTAAATTAAAATATGGGCAACTTTTTATTCCGAAATAATAATAGGAACAACCGATTTGGATGAATTTAGGAATAAATATAGATTGTAACCTGAATCAAACAAATAACAACACAAACAGCATATAAGCTACTCTATATCCCGAAAAAATTACAGGTACGGAAAACTACGACGCGGAGGAAGCCGCGGACGGAGATTTGTAAAAAATAAGCTAATAGGTAAGTACTAATAACTAAGCTGGCAAGGTAGATCTAGTAGTTTGAGCTGATATTTAAAGATTCACCAATAATACCAGTATATTTCTGTCATTATTAAACGACATTGAACGACGATATACAGTTAAAAGGATTAAATAATTTAAGCCCACACTCATTCAAACTTACCCCTCGACGATCGAGTGGAGTTTACTTTATCCAATTACCTGCATTAAGCCCGGCTGACAACAAAATACAGTTAATTTGGGTATAACATTTCGTTTAAAGTTGAAGCTAATTTTGGAAAAGTTTATTCTTTGTTTCACTTTTTATAGATTCACAGCATAAGCTCTATATCACTGTAATATGATCTGTAAAATTGCAATCTGTATTATTCACTTGACAGATAGACTTTCTCAGAGTAATGTAGGCTGTTCTTTACGTCTATAAGGGTCGGATGGAGCTGGTAGGCCAGCTTGTTTAGAATAAGGGGAGAATTTGCATTAGTATCGTAAAACAAGAACAGAACAAGAACTAACGATTAAACAAACAAGTTTAGTTTAGCGGAAAGTAGATCGCATGTAGCACTTTCTCCGGGAGGCTGTGCCTGCGCCGTAGCCCGTGCAAGTCTCATTGTATTCACACTAAAACTACAGAGTGCGACTATATAACTCTTCACCCACTTAAAAAGATCCGGAGTTATCGGTGTGTACCAACAACTGCAATACAAATTTAAATAAAGAAGTATTTAATGTTATTTGGAAATTCGGCAATTAATAAAATTAACATCAGAATAGCTTACCAATGAAAACTAGCACAGAATAGCGAGAAACGATTGAGTAAAATTGATTGTAAATAATATATACCAACTGTATTACACGTATGGAGTTTGCAAAGTGATTGTATAACTAATTGCGAGTTCATTGGCTGGCCATGCAAAAGCGATGAGGTAACATTGCAATATTACATCGCAAGTAAAAAGGTAAGTAATGTAAGTATCAATGACGCTAGCTCACACTAACACTAAGGCCGAAGAGAAAAATGGAATGCAGAAATGGCTGTTCATATCATGACTATAAAATATTGCGAATCTGATCGGTGACCACATTTGAGTTCAGAGACGCGGGTCGCGGGGGCGGCAAAGACGGCGCGGTCTCTCAAACCAGTTTGCGAAAGAGCCCTTCTGCCGAAGTCGGTCGCCAAGCCAGGCCGGCTAGGCATGGTAAACAATGCACATAAATGCAGTATTTTTTTTTGTAACGGAATCCAATCGCACACGAAGACGCAAGCGTTTACTCAGAAGTTGTGATTAGTTTATTTTTATTGCCATTTTGTAGCAATCCAGTTTTGTCCTGACTGATTGATATTTTAGAAAAGACACAGACTCAGTGGGTGTGTTTGTGTTACAGGGTGTGGAGTTGCTTTGAGTAGAAATAACTATAATATGAACTCGTATAACAGTTCGCGACGAAACTAGCGCTCTTCCATACTTAATGAAAACCAATTATTGGAAAGTTTACTAAGGAAATTAAAGTGTTGCGCTACTTGGCAACAGTTTATACTATGTTGCTGGTGCATTAGCGATGTAGCCGGGTCATCTCGAGCATTATTTCATTTGAATCACGAAGACGGAACGCCTACGTGAAAGTAAAAATACATTACTGATCGTATGAAGTCTACAGAAGGTCTGATCACTCGCTGGATAATGGAAATAGAACAAGATATCAGAATTGATAAGATCTGCTGATCATGTTGAGATTTGTATGCAAGTAATTGTACAAAAACTTAAGCAGGATTCAAATATATATAATATGTGATTCCTCTGATGAATTCCGATTCTAAAACCATGCTACGAGACTGGTGTTATTTGATAATCTTGCCAAGGATCAAGTTACTTTCTAGTCTAGTTTCTGTAGCTGCATAATACTCGTTGATGTCACCCGGCTTACTTACTGGAAAGAGTTTGCCAAAACAATTTAATGCATTACTTATACCACGGCAAAGGCACCACAGCATTGTTTTACCGAGGAACCGGTTCCTGCATACGAGGTGGCTCTCAGCAAAACATCCTTATTGCTCTATTTGTTATGATGCCCGTGTTTTATGTTGCAGGAAATGAGCTCATACTGTCTGTGGGACGCTTTTCCACTTTAATCCGGTTTGAGAGTAGAAAAATGAAATTTTCGACGTAATTTTTTTTGGTTTTGCACAGATTTTTCATGTTGATATGAGAGATGATTAATTTTTCAGGGCTATGAGAGAAGCTTTCATATCACTTTGTTGAGTTATCTTGTAATTTTAATGGATTCTTTTGAATATAATGAATTTTTAAGGTCTATGCATGCATGGACTGTATTTGGACTGCAAGGCTACAGCAAAATGCCAATGCCAGTTCGGATATGGTTTGAAGGCTTTACTATGCTGAAACACGGTGTAGTGTAGTATCGACCTAGACAACTCGACGCATCACCTATAGCGTACTTAACAGCGTTATGAATAGCAACAGCAAGGCAGTGATGTGGCGCTTAAGGCCTGCGCATATCTAGCGCGATGGCGATGGCGATCAGTGAAACGCAGCCAAATATCGCTGTCATATTTGACAGCGTTTCACTGATCGCCACCGCCATCGCGATAGATGTGCGCAAGGCTTTAGGCAAAACGTCACATCCTTACGGCGACCTTTCGAATGACTTATGATATTCTGTTAAGAGCCCAATGAATCACACCCACATTCATTTTGAAACTTTAACAAACAACTCTAAGATATTACGCCATAAATAATACTTACTGACAAAGTTCCAACACAAAAACATGATGATTTGAGAGACCATCATCTCTTTTTTCCATTCGCAGTCACGTCAGTTCGAAAAAAACAAATCGATCAATTAATAGCATTTAGAATTTGCCTTGACTTGTCAGAGCAGACTAAATAAATGGAACGGCTGAACAGCCTAGGAACTTTCGAATACGTCATTGGACACAAGTCTTATATTATAATACCACTGAATCACCTTGCGTGGGCCAAGGTGCCGAGTGCCGGCCAAGTGAATGTTAAATTCTGATTGTTATCTGATAGGTATATTGTAATTTATAGAAATTCAGATATTTTTAGGAGCATGTTTAATGGTATATTAAGTTTAGCAGCCCTGAAACACTTCAATTATGGCGGTTATGTTTTTTTTATTAATTTTAGATTTATTATTATTAATATTATTTTTAGCCTGCATCGTCCCGCTGCAGGGCAAAGGCCTCCCTGACCCCCTTCCACTCCTCCCGTATTTATTACATAATATAATTTAAAGTCGAATGTATAACTAGAACACTATATAACCCACTTGTGTAAATCATTTTCAGAACCTAGTAGTAAACTGTCTGATATTAAGCAAAAACTCATTTTATTTATGCGGACCAAAAGCATCACACAAAATGAGCAAGCACACCGAACCCCAAAGATTTTTATCAATGCAAATCTCCATTGAAAGCAAAGCAAAGTCGAACGCTGCAGTACAAAATCTCATTACTTGTTTACATAGGTAGGGTACTCGACGATCTAGATAAGCCAAGCCTCAGATTCAAGAGAGCAAACGTGTGCACGTTGCTTGCTCGTATTAAGTGACAGACATGCTATGAACTTATGCACAAAGCAACCACCAATCGGAACCGGAGTGATCCTTATACACAAATGCAAACGTACTGCTAGATAGTTGCTCAGATAAAGCCACTCTTGGTCCTCGAGTAATCGAGAGCGAGGAAATAAATAAAATCCACGAACCAGCACCATATTTTTGCTTCTTCTTCTTATCGAGTCAAGACCCTAAACCCTAAACCCTTCTCGACCAATATGTCGCCACCTCAATAGCTCCACTCGATGCTGTGTTTAAATCTATATTTATGCTACTAATTAAGGAATGAACAATATGGAAAGCGAATATAATTGTGCGTATACGTTGGTATAATATTGGTATAGTAAACTTAAAAATAAACTGAATTGACATGAATATATGAAATAATGATGGTGGGGTCAGATAGCAGTATAGCTCGCCATTATTATTTATTAAGTTACAAATTATAGCCTTCTAACCCCCAGTAACGCAACCCTTTTCAAAGAAAGATAGGAAATTGACGATTTCGCTTTGCGATACTGTGTTAAAATTAACCCTTCGACGGATATGACTCATTACGCGACTACCAGGAAATGTCATTAAATTTTCACGATGGCGCTTTACGTTACCCGCGCCGCTAGTCTCGACTTCATGCATATTTATCAAAATAACGTTGCCGATTGAAAAGCTGCATATAAACACGCACTGAATTGCAGAACGATACGGGAATAGCCGCCGAATTGGAGTTCACTGTTGTGGTTGGGAGGGTCGCGTTTTGCGCGCGGTGCAACTTGCAATTCGGAGGGAGGTCGCTGTCCGGCAGTCATTAGCGAAGCAACCCCTGCAGAGGGTTGAACGGGTTCCGCGAAACTGACGTGACTCAGACCGCTGTGGCACCGGGAAAACACCGATTGCACACTCGATAACCGCTTTACTATCATATTATGATTGCATTACTTGCGCAGTATTGATCGAACTGGCAAAATTACTTATACAACCATTAAGTATCCATGGATAAAAATCTGTGGCCAATAAAGTTGCTGCGTGTTCGGAATAAAGCGAATTCGTTATGTGTATTCCATTTTTAATCAGCTCGACTACCTTTTTCTGGGAAACGTTTTCTTGGGCGAAAACAGCTTCCATGTGCATTTTTATGTATTCAACCGGAGTTAACAAATTTAATAAATTTAGAGCTGGATATTTAACCCTTCAGGCATTATGAAGGCAAATCGACTCATAAGAGCACTTTACGGAATAAACACATTATGTTGAGCCTGGCGGACGTTCATAGACAGGACATGAAAAAGCCATAGCAAAAGTGAAATTAGAACTTTCACTAGGCCATGAAACAGGAACAAAGTGGCGACTCGGCCTCGAGAGAGTACCTAGTGGGCAACGGCCACGCCAGGTGGTGCGCGAGTTGCCTGCAAATTTCCATAATTGGCAAAAAAAATAAAGCGTCAGCGTATACCATACAAACATTTTTTGTCATTGTGTCAGAGCTCCCTGGGGTCTGACTGAATAAAACAGAGGCTCGGTGCGAGGCGAGTTAGCGCTAATTTTTACGGACAGCGAATTGTCCGACCCACTGATGACAAAGTTGGGAGCCTTACATATTTATTGTTACCGAGCGTGTGAAGTTTTTTTCTATAAATGCCTACTTGCAGGACCGTACGATGAGTCAAGCGTTATTAGATGGCTGTCTATAGAGCACATGTGCCAGGCACATGTCGATTTCAGGATGACTTTGAGACCATCGAAGCGATTCAAGAGCGTCAGTTAGGCCGCAGACGCTTCCAATCAACTAATGAACGTAAATACTGTAATTGACATACTGACAAGTTGAATTCGTTTAAAACATTCAACATTTTACAGATTTCAAAACGTTTTGTGCGAATTGAATGAGGATATAAATAGAAAACCGATCATAAATACCAGACAAGTGAACCATTGTTTTGCGATCTGAGCATCAGCTTGTTTGACTCGAATGAGAATATGCCTGTTGTTGATGTATTTTCCAGTCACCTAGCATCGGCTTTACGACATCAATTTGATGCTCGATTTGTTCTATTATCTCAAAAATACTGGTGGTTTAAAGGCATTATTTAATACAATCTATGGTGACTTTTTTTGACCCCTGTAGATGTCAGTACTAACAACAAACATAACAATATATTACACATAAGGTAACTAAGGATATGGAATTGTAACAAACTGTTACTATTTCAAACTTCAACTCTTTAGCGTGGTTAGTTCTGAAGAGGTGTTATACACGGACAAACAGACAGTGACTACAAAAATAAACAATAGAGCAACCTTGTATCATAAACTGGATTCTTGTATAAAAATACAACCCTGATTTAAGAACTCCAGTTAGTTGGAAATAAATAGGTGCTCAAGAAGCGAATAGCAAACTTTTCTCATCCAATTTGTCGCACCTCATACTTTTATTCTCTTGTAGCACCTCTCAGCCTTATTGCTCTGCAATATAAACCGAAAAGTAAGAAAATTGCTTGATCCGTAGCATTGTAAAAGTCGTCCCGCTCTCGTAAAACTCCCACATATTTCACGACAAATAAACTTCTCATCCTATGAAATTTCTTGGGAAGCAGTTCACTGCAGGTAATATTTCAAAACATGTGTCATTCATAACTTTCGCCTTCGCAATGTCTGTCGATGGAGCTCGGGCGAAAAGGTCTCAATAATAAATTTTTCGTGAGCCCGCTCCGTTATCCCCGAGCGAGCCCAGGTACGTTTTACGGCCGCACAAGGGAAAATAAACGAAAAATAAAATAAAAGTCAAAATGGTCGCCATAAAACTATTTGCTCAAATATATCGCGTACAAACTTTTGAAAGCGTAAGGACAACAGATATATTGCTATTGGATATTATTATTGCCAAATTGAAATCCGGATCTTGTTATACTTGACTGGTCGATCTAGACATCGAATCAATTGGTATTTGAAACAAGCAAAATGAAATAACTTTGCAGTGTAGTAAGTACTTACCAATAAGATGCAGTTCCAGGCTATGTACCTGTAAAAAACAAACATTATTAGAAAAAGTCTTATACTGAATAATGGTTTTTGAAAAACATGATTACGTTGTCAAATGATATATATTCCGGTGTATAACCACAACAGGTACGAGTACAATATGTATAAATTCGACATAAAATAGTTAACAACTTATTTAAAACGAGTTCCCCCCTTTTTTAAATATGTTAGTTCGGAACTGGCAATCAACGTAAATAATTTGCCAGGCTGTGACAAAATTGTTCAAAATCAATAAATCACCTAGTGCTTTTGGAAACCATACGAACGAACCCACTACCATTGCTTGCATGACACAATGCAAAGACACAATGAGATACAATTTTTTATTAGGCAGTCTTAGCCCGTAATTATCAGGTGGACCAAATGCGTGTTCCTTAATCCTCTCAGTAAAAACACCAAGAACTACTTACTACTACTAGCATATTTAAAACAAGCAGTTCATCAGATGCGCTAATCAAATGTGACCTCATCAGTCACATCACACATTTCAATGAGCAGCTAAAGATCAGCATTCAGTGCAATCCGACTTGGTATAATATCAGTCAGCGTCTTCAGGCTGAGAACTGGTCCAGATCAGTCAGCGTGTTTAGTTTACTTAGGCAATCTATTGATATCGTCGGCGCAGGTTTGCTCGATTGCGCAAAAATCTTCAGCTCTTTCTTCTCAAACATCTTCAGGTACGAATTCTTTTTGCAGTTAGACCCCCAATTTTACAATAACAAGTATAACTCAGACAAATTCAGGAACGAAAATTTGCGTCGCTATAAAGCCAATATTACTGTGCCTATCAGAACTTTGAGTATTGTAGTTTCATAAATTTCGGACTTTCTGTTTATAAACAGGTAGAACAGTCAGTTACTATGCAAATAAAAACAATGATTTTCACGAATGTTGTGCAGTATCGCGTGATGTAGCACATTATAGTCGCGCGGGCACGTCACCCGGCTTCTTCGGCCGACCGTTTCGCACGTGATAAACAGCCTAATATTTCCACCTCGTTTTACAGATATACAAATGGACTAGCAAATGTTTATCATCAGTTTCTTCTTCTTCATATCATGTCACTGGTTCACCAAGTGTGGTGAAAGGATTTTAAGTACGCCTCAATGAGGCTCCTTTCGTGCAGTTGACACATATTTTCGAACTTTTTAGGTTCTAAGATATGCCAGTCAACAGTTAACATCATCAGTTTCAATGAATAATAACACTAATTTATAAAGACAGTTGTTATTATTTTCTATAGAAGATTAGATTTCCCGTTACTAATTGGTTTATTCAAACCTTTATTGAAGAGGTAAAGAATGATTGTAAAATAGACGAGAGTTGTTTAAAAGGACGTTGCAAATGCAAATAAATATGCTAAACATTGAAATTTATAAACATAACATTAGCCTGGAAAACTTCCACTGACCCCAATCATGAAGAGTCCATCATGTACTTTACGCAATTGAGCCGCAATTTACTAAATTAATATGGGCGGATGGGTGGCTAACTAAACTAATATTAAGTACATTTTTTTAGAAATTTGTTTTAAATACAGGTAGCTTGTAGTTAAATATACCACGTACCACTTATTCGAGGAATTTTAAATTCAGCTTCATTCACTCGTGTTTCGCAGTATCTGCAAAATTCCAGAGGTTTAATTTCAACTTGGAACCCTGAATTCGTAAATTACGTTCGCCAGTCAAGGAATATTAATTAATATTCTTACCTACCGGATAAAATGGGTAAATGTGATAATTCAAATGGGAGGGTCAGAGTGACAACAATTTTGAAAAAGGTCGTCGGTAATTTTGGACGATTAGTAATAGATGTGAAAGAAGACGTAGTGATGTGAGTAGAGAAAGGTATGCTAAGATGGTTTGGACATGTAGAGAGAATGGATAAAAGGAGATTAACATCAAAACAATTGCATCAGGCGAGTGTGAATGGAACTGCTGGAAGGGGAAGACCTAGGCGCATGTATCTCGATCAGATCGCAGACGTTTTAGAGAAAGGCCAGGTAATGAGTACCCTAAACCGACGAGCATGTATGAAGAATGTTATGAGAGTGAATGAAGCAAATGAGATGTGTCAGGATCGTAGCAAGTGGAAATCCATGATCTCTGCCTACCCCCGTGGGATTGAGGCGTGATTTTATGTATGTATGTAGTAATAGATTATAGATAAACATTCGTAGGTTGTAGGGACTAAGTCTGTTTATACCTAAATCACCAAGATTAGTTTGCTCCAGCAAAAACATGAAACTAACCTGCTTACATTTGCCTAATCCGCACTGACCGACGTCAACGCGCACAAAAAAACAGTCCAAACGGATCAAATCAAAGTTGTATCAGGGCTGACATTTTGTTGGTTACACTGTTGGTATTAATATATCAGCTCCCGGATAATAATAAGCCAAAGTATTCGGTCTCGGAGACCGACTTTCTAGTTTAAATGGAAGCGGCTGGTCCTTCCGCGTTCACCGCAATCTCTGGAGAGAAAATTGAACAAATTGAGTTCAGTTAGGAACATTTTCATGGGATATTATTACTCATTATAACGGTCTAATCTTTCAGCTTCATTTGGAAAAAGCTCTTCTAAAATCGAAAGAAAAAGCAACTGACTACTAATCAAACTCAGGAGTGGAAATGCAGCCTATGGAATCTTGATTTGTTAGTGATCATGGTACTGCTGGGACACGAGGAAAAAGAGATTTGAACGTATGTTTGCTTAAAACAGTTCGCACATTCCCGCTAGTTAAACAACCTAGAAAGGACTACAGTATTGAGATTTAACCAAAAGGATAGACGATAAAGCATAGACAGATAAAACATCAATCGAGCTGAATGTCTGTGGTAGAGTTCAATGCATTGCAATGCAATTTACGATACAAATGTGTAGTATATTATATTTTCAGCGTAGTTACGAGCATTATGGAAACGGTTTCATAAATCTATACGAGTCGCTGGTGCGGCATGACTGTTATACAGACCGTAACACAAAACAAATACTAGAGCTATTTTCTGTTTTATGAGTTAAAATTTGATGTTTCTATCATAAGAGAAACAATATAATAATATTTACAACTTATGTTTGTTTATTTATAAGTTATTATAAGTAATAATATAAATAATTTGATGTTTTTCTAGCATCTTCACAGATGCCATTCTTCGTCTGCAGGCTCATGATGATGATTTGTTAGCGATATAAAGATATGTTTATTTAATTAGGGTCTGTTCTGTATTCTCAATTGGACTTTGCCCTCATCACAATTTAACCTAATGATTACTGGAAACCCTGCTCCCTAAGGTGACACGGGACACCATTATTGGTACGTTTCTAAAGTACCTACTAACTCTAGGTAATTTGTTGCATTGCAAACTTCTGTTTAATTCAAAAAGCAAACTCTTCTCTAATTTCTCTATTTTCGTGACTAAATTCTTTGTATGTGCACGCAAAGGTAATAAGACAGTTTAAATGCGGATTGCACGGTAATGTAAAATTTCAGGTAAAAATTTGCAAAGAAATTAATTTGAATACAGTTCAAATAGTCTGCGGTGTTATCACAGATAGTTGAGATCGATGCATTGTTGGTAGTTAAGTTTGTTGTTGCTAACTTGTGCAACGTAGATCGATGTTTGCTAGCCAACTCGGTTGTAAATTTGTCAGACAGAGGAGAAATGTTGTAACTAAGATCTAGTGCACCGTTTACTTAGGAAATCTAGCTGCATCCATCATCGATTAACATGTAGCTGACTGTTAGCCGTTAAGAGGACAGAATATCTACTGGTGTCGAAAAGATAACCCAACATTAGACTACTAACCACTCATTTGCACTGGCAAGTTTTGTGAAGGAAATGAATCCTTGCAATCAATGCTATGGCCGCACGCACAGTGTGACGTAGATACTTGTTTTGAACAGTGTCTGTGTCGGAGCGGAGGGCAGGTCGGAAGTGCAGCTAGCTCTGAAAGCAGGCAGGCGTCAGCGCTGCGTGAGTGACACGTCCTTCCGCCGTCGAGCTTTCTATACGTAGCGAGCACTATCCAGTTACGATGTTGGCACTACGACAGACACCTACAAAAAATAAACAACAAGCATGAATCACAGTCTACGAACTTCAAGGTGTGACCTACCAGGTTTACGGTCAGCATTCTCATGAGAACATTAGGAATCCTTTGAAAGGGAAAGCAAACCTAAAAATATGTTATACTTGATGTGTGGTTTAAAACGAAAGTCGTGTCGAGAGTTCCACGCTCTAATAAATATGGTTCTCGAATACGACCCTAATCGGGAAGGCAAAACGGCAACAATGCAAACGGGCGCGGTACCAAATTGTGGAGCAAGCAAACACATTAAAGGGCGGCGTGTAAACGATGCCTAATGATTATCCATACCTACATAAGAGTGCGGAAAATGAAAAACGAGGTGAATGCAAATAAATGAAAATATTCTGGTGTTCTTTGTTTTAAGGGGGGTCGAGCGGCAGCTGGACGTCGGGAAATGTCGCTATCTGACGCCGCACCTTTTGTCGGTAGGCGTTGACCCAATTCGAATGTCGCTCGGCCGCCTCGGCGGCGGCAGTCGGTGTCAACATCATCTTCATTCAGATAATTCGGAGTCAAGTGTCAACCATCTGTCTTTCATAACTCTTTATTCCGGGTGAAAACAAAAAGAGTACACCGTGGAGAAAAGACTACTACGATGCAAACACTGACCTCCTTGCAAAGCCAGGGAAATCTTTAAACCAACCGTTTTTCCAGTTCCAAATGAAAGCTTTCCCTATTTAATTGCAGCGGAGGAGCGCACAAACGTGACGCTAATTTGCGGCGGAACACGAAAGGTTCGTTTTGTGCGCATTTGCAAATGGTGCGGCACATTCACGCGATTAAAACGGCAAGTTTCTAGCGAGGCCGATCGCCGGAGCGATAGGTCGCGGGGTCGAAAATAGCGCGGGCCGTACCTGGCGCCACCGCCCCGGTTCAATGTCAACTTTCAATCACAGGGCGGGCGGAAGGAAGCCACCGCTCGTGCGCCGCTGCGGCCTCGTGCCGCGGAGCCCTGAGCCACCGCAATTATTGCTTTGCCCTTTTTTACGACGACAGACGACGCGCCTCCCTTGTCTCCTCGCCCGTTTACATTCTGTCAAGTTAAGCCTCTCAGCCCCGAGTGCTTGACGGGACCGTCTCTCCCTCTCATAGCTTGACATTAATACACTAACTCCATGAACTAAATTGTGGTCGATCCGCGTTTCAATTTAGGTGAATAATTTTATGTTGGGTAATTTATCCTACTTAGTTTTTTTTGTTTCTAGATTCTAAATATTTTATTTAGTTTTGTAGTTGGTAGTATCCGTCCAAAGCTCGTGTTATTTATCTTCATATAATGTACAATAAAGCTTCACATCCCTTATAGGAAACCAGGCACCCAAAGTCCTTCATGATATTCGGTCTATATCAATATGTTAAACATGAAAGCGCCGTTTCAAAATATAAATAAGCAGGTAACATTTTCAACTAATCTGAATTGATAACTGCTTTTTTAATGGTTCTAACTAATCCTAATCCTTAAACATAAATAAAACTTTACTTACTATTCGCTCGACGAACCTTTTTGCCCTCTTTGTTTAGATAGCTGTAAGCAAAGCCTCTCGGTACAGCCAGTCGCTTTGTCAAGCGTCGGGTAACATTAGCTCGACCCACTGTCGGATAATTTGGGAACCAAATAAAATAACTCCCAACTCTATATCAGCTGAACGCTGTAGAGTTCGAGTTCCAGTGCGAATAATTGAATTCAGCATCCCGCGTAGAGCAGGAAATGGGTTAAAACAGCGCAGTTTTCATTAATAGATATATTTTTAATTTTAAATAATTATGTCCATTGTGATTCTATTTTTAACCGACTTCCAATCAAAAAGGAGGAGGTTCTCAATTCGGTTGTATGTTTTTTTTTTTTTTATTTTTTTTTTTATTTTTTTTTTAATGTTTGTTACCGCATAACTTCGTCATTTGTGAGCCGATTTGAAAAATTATTTTTTTATCTGAAAGGTACTGCTTCCAGATTGGTCCCATTTTAATTTTATTAAAATCGGTGTTGCCATTTTTTTTTAAATAATTTTTTTAATGTTTGTAACTGCATGCCTCCGTCATTTATGAACCGATTTAGAAAATTATTTTTTTATTTGGAAGGTTATTCTTACGTCCAGATTGTCCCAAACAAATTTGATTAAAATCGGTTTAGCCGTTTGACAATGAAGTCGGTTTCTCAAGTTTTTTAAACTTAAATTATTTTAATTACAATTAAAAATAGATTTTTGGCCAACTTTGACTTGCAATTTAAATAATTCCGTTTTGCGCACTTTACAGAGCAAACCATACAATAATGTTTATTACGTCTAATAATAAGCCATCTGCCTGCCATTGTGATGTGAAGAAGCAATCGTCTCGGAATAAGACCATTCAGTAGTGTACTCACAGCCCGTATTTGTGCGACCCAAAATCTGGAGAGCTTTCACCTTTGAACATCTCCATCAATATGTCAATTAGGGTTCACAATGCGCGGGCCAGAGCTCGCCTTCACTTCAAAGGTGTCTCGTGCCCGGGCCGTTTGCCAGCCCATTAACCAAATAACGAGTCCGCAGGATAAACTTGCAGGCAGTAAAGTTTATTAATGGCTCGATTACAAGCTCGACCCGAGGTCAGCGTTGCCAGATCATACCGCTTTTCCACTTTTTACACCGCCTTTTTGACAATGGATCCGCCATCCGCTTTTAGCCAGCGGGGTTCCACTTTTTTCGACTTTGATAGGACATGAGGATTAAAATATTATCTTCCCACTAAAGACATTTTTATGGGCACCGATCCGTTTACTCTTTCAAATAGAAGAACCTAAAAAATGTCTATAGCGGCCTCTACATTCCTGCCAAAACTACGCCAAATAGGATAGATAGATAGATAGATAGATAGAAAATTCTTTATTGCACAAAGTTAAAAATTACTGTACACAGGCGAACTTAATGCTAGATAGCATTATCTACCAGCTAACCTTTGGGTAATAGGGAGATAGGTTGGGTAGGAGACAGCGCTATACGAGAAAGCAAGACAGAAATACTTGTATCTCTTTTCTTAGTATAGCGCTGTCCCATATAGTCCGTGAAATTTATGTTGTCAAATTACTATTGTCATGTTGGTACACAGTGTTATGAAGTTGCACACGCGCAAGTTCAGATCGAGCTACAAGTTTTTCACTGACTGTGAAGAATGTGGATTGAACTTGAGTGATATCTTTTGTGCCTCCCTGAGCCACCTTCTGTTTCTGTTCTGTGAAGTAATAGAACATTGTTACCTGAGGATTGAAAGTCACGTTTTTGAGTCCCAAGACGGGTTTGGCACTAGAGCGTAGCGAGGGCGCCAATGGAGCTTGAGGGACTTAAATAAGTCTTTCACCCGAGGTAAACACTGTGCTTTTCATTACGAATACAAGGAAAGTAAAAATAAAAAATTAGTGAAAATCATCACGTAGTACTTAGATCTCGATGGTGAAAATGATGATTGAATTGCCGCCTTCCAGCTTTTTTTTTTCTCTGGCAGGCCTTCGGCTGGCCAGCATTATTCAGCCTTTATTTTCATTTTCATAATTTAAAAAATGGTAATTTTTTTGCTCAAATCTATGTTATTTTAAAGAAATAGTTGAAGCTAAATAATAATAAAGTCATTTAGAAAATATATTCTTTATTTAATACTCTTTATGTTATTAAAATTTAAATTTCACATCGCGCTCTTATTAGACTTATTAAACTTCTTACCGTTGTAATGGGCTTCCAACCTGCTTGCTGAATAAAAAGTTGGAATTTGGTTTAATAACCTCCTTGCCAGACTTGGTCATTGACTGAGTTACAGAAGTCTAGACTGCAGATTTGCCAGAGGGCAATGGAACACAGCATTCTCGGCCTTAAACGCATCGACCGGGTGCGAAATACAATGCTGCGTTTAATGACTGGCATTGCCGATGTAGAGAGCAAAACAGCCAAGCTCAAGTGGGAGTGGGCGGGCCACGTCAGCAGGATGGACCCTAAAAAGTGGGCAAACATAACGACTCATTGGGTGCCAGAGGACGGAAGGTGACGGCGCGCGGCGTGGCCACCCAAAAAAACGATGGCGAGACGATCTGGAAGCTCTGGAGAAGGATTGGTGGAAAGTCGCCGAAGATCGTGATAGTTGGAAGATTTTGGGGGAGGCCTTTGCCCAGCAGTGGGCCAGTGCAGGTTAAAAAAAAAACCTCCTGGCAGTTAGAAAGACTTTAGAAAGTTGGAACATGGTTGAATAAAATAGAACTTGTTTTTTTTTATAATTTGACAGCTGTCAGCAGAAAGCGATTCTCCCTAGGGCTGAAAGTATTACTTTCAATTAGGCCCCTCAGGCAACTTCAGACCTACTTTCCGAGTATGAGCAATGAAAAAGAAGTTTACTTCACATAACTCTTTGATTTGTAATACGATTATGAACTGAGTGAGAAAAATCGATCTAACGTTAAAAAAGGAAATTCCGCTTTTTTTGTTGAAAATCCGCGTTTTTGGAGTACCGTTACCTCATTTTCAACTTTCGCATCTGGCAACACTGCCCGAGGTGGAAAGAAGAGCTATCAATCAGTCAGGTGCGCGACGCTAGAGAGCACCTACCTACCCCCTCAGTAACGCTAATAACAAAATTCCGACGCCCCCTGTTTGTTTTCTCCAGAAAGGGGTGAAGATGAATATCCTAGCGCGTAGGCATCAGTTATTCGGTTTCATTGTAAAAATGGAAATGTTTACCCTGAAAAGAATTCAACAATGAAATGAACTTTTTGCGTTCATCCGTCAAAAGAGAACAACAACGATCGTGAGTGAGTGGAGCGAGTGTAATGTGAAAATCTGTGCAACAGATAAACGTAGAGTTAATATTGTTTTTGATGGAAGACGTGAGCGAAAAGTGGTGTTGAAGCCAAACTACGGAGGCAGTGAAGCGCGGCTCACCGCTATCCGAATGGCTCAATTACAGTTAATTCGCAGAGCACACACATCTGAGCGAGGCTGGCGAGCTAGTAGACGTACCTAGTAGGTACATGCATGCATGCACAGTCCGCTTTAATGTATGTAAATGCACGCGACCGGCCGCCGCGGCGCGGTCGTCCGACGCTCACAATATTGCGACATTAAACGGAATATGGCCGGCGAGACGGACATTTCGACAAAAGTCGACATTTGCAAATGTATAGCCATGTGCATTTTAAGAGGGGTTTCGGTTAGCTATTAGCTTCGTGAATGGGCAGCCGCTGAAAATATTATTACAAAAGTTCAATTAACAATGGCCGATTTAAGAATCGCAGTCATATTTTGACAGCGTTTCACTGATCGCCATCGTCATGGCGGTAGATGTGCACAAGGCTTTATTAAGATTGACGGGTAGGAACCGCTCAGTCTCATCCGTAAAAGTACCTACATTAGTTTAAGGATATTTCTAACGATTTTACCCAAATGGAGTGAAAACCCAACTTTGCCCCAATGACGGCGCATTCGCAACAAACGACCACAAAGTTGTTCAACGTACAGTTCCACAGGACATAACATTTTACCGAAATCGTTGCAAATTCCCATCGAACTGCTAAAAGTGCCAATAAAGTCAACATTTTAAAGTACACGTCGTATCGTAATGTAATAGCAGTATTATTGTTCAATTTACATTGGCAGTGCTGTAATTTGCATTTAATCGATAGATGACGTTCGCGGTTATTGCCCTTCAGGTAATTCTGATGCAATCCTGCATCTTAATATGTCTATAACTCGGTTGATGTAAAGATGTCCTCTTTAATATTATGCTGGGAAGTATTGCACTTTTCCTAATAGGTCCATAAGTGTCTTGAAGGTATCATGATACTCATCTGGGATGTGTGTGTTGTACGTACAATTGTGAAATTATTGAATTTTTGACGCTTTTTATGGGTTAGTTAATAAATTACAAACAGTTTATAATCATATTTTTTCTATACCCGACTAGCAAACCCGGCGAACTCCGTTTCACCACCAGATGGCTTCAAAATTTTGGTTTGTCCTGAAATTTTCCTGAATTTTCTTTGCTATAAACCTCACGGAGCCCCGAGACCTTTCCAACGAATGCAAAACCGTGGAAATCGGTTCTTGCGTTCTGGAGTTAGGGCGCTTGTACACGCTAAGAAAAAACGCCGGGTCTACCCAAGAATTCGTGTCGTAACTAGAAAATAACTGTGTACACTGCTCGCAGCGGTGCACGAAAATCTTATCTGTGCAAGACACGACGCGGCGAACGTTGTTGTTGTTTCGTGTGTGGAACAGACAAAATTCTTGTCGTCTACACGAAGAATTTGTCTTGTCTGCCGCAGGAACGGCAAATTTTCTTAGCGTGTACAAGCGCCCTTATAGCGTCAGGAAGGAGAACCCGACTTATTTTTATATAGTAAGAAGATAGTCGTCGTCAGTCGATCTCCGTGGTCATTCTTGTCATCTTTTACACAAGGTATTATGTAGGTATTTCTTTCTATCATTAATTTGGCCTACCTCTACTTCTATAACCATTTATTTACTAAGGTTCTTACGTCTTCTGGTTTTTCGAACCCGTGTGGTGAAAGGATTTAAAGTGCGCCTCAAGAGGCTCTCATGCACTTGACACATATTTTCGATCTTTTTAGGTTTTTACGACGTGCCGGTTCCCTCACGATGTTTTCCTTCACTGTTTTAGAGCACATACATTTTTGGAAAAAAAAACTCATTGGTAGGTACACGCTTTAAGATAGGAAGACAGGGCTGCTTCTACTAGGCCACCAGTGCTCTCGGTATTTTTGTCACCCGCCATTATGTTCATCTGAGTATTTGGTAGACAGGCGTAACAAATTTTCTTATTCTTCCTGCCCTTACCCCACTATACGTGGGGTCGGCACAAAACACATTTTCTCCTCTTCCATTCTCCTGTATCAGCCATCATCTCTGTATTCACTTCTTTCTTATCCATGTCAATAGGTGCGTAATAAATAAGTGAACTTATTAATACCCCTGTCTTAGTCTACCTACCTACCTACCTACTAGTAGGTAGGAAGGGGGCGTAAGGTGGCGTGTCTGAAGTTGGCCGTACGTAATATGGTGAATCGACCATCAATCGTTTATCTATAAAGGTAAGATATCTATCTATCTACCTCTACGCATAAACGGTAAGTTCTTCAGTCATACCAAATTACACCGCCACCTGAGGAGAGGCCACCAGAGACATGAGGAACTTTTATGACTGACTAGTGATTTTCGGAAAATCATTATCTATGGCGTGGTCTACATTTAGTAAGTAGGTAGGACCTACTTTCTTAATTCTTACCAAACTATTTAAATGTTTAAAACACATGGATATTGACGCAATAGTAGGTACTTAACCTTATTACTATTAACCATGGGTACCTAGGTTTAAGGGTAGGTAGGTAAGGTACCTATTTAAATCAGACCAAAAATTACTACGCTTTTTTTTTAAGTTTTTACTCCAGAATTTGAAGGAAACCCAAGTAAAGTCAGCTGATACAGCCGGTTACTCGAACAATGGATGCAACTTTCGAGCGACTAACGCCCCCTATGGGTTTGGAACGAAATGTAATGTCATTGTTTCATCAATCAAGCACGCATTCAGCATTGTGTGTATTGTCATGGTGATTCATTCTAAAACAAGACATGTTATTACTCTATTTCACTAATACTCTACCACTAGGATAACACTACACAGAGTCGAGAGCGGCCCTGGGTTAGTTTAATAGTCCTTTGTTAGCCTTTGGTACAATGCCTCACGAAAACATGTTTCGCAAGGCAAGAAAGTGTGCCCAAATTCGGACAAAACTGTCGAAAAAACATAATTTCTCTCAACATTCGTATATATTATCGTCAAATCAACTTACTGAATACCGTTTCTTGACCTTCATAGTACGAAAAAGCACACAAACACACGAAAACATCGAAATGAACATCGTAATCGTACGTGATGTCGAAGAGGTTATGTTCGACAAACCAAAATAAAGGCGTTTACCTCGTTATGTCTGCTTTCCAGGGGCTGGTATCACTATAATATAGCACAGGTTCATTCACAGTAATGCAATACGTTGTATATTGGGTAAAAATCAGTTTGTATCACAGAAATAACAAAATAAAACCGAAAACATTGAAAGCGGACAAGAAGCGCGACACAGAACGGCAAGCTAAGCAGCAGCTGACTACGCGCGACCGAGCGACGTGGCGTTGAACGAGCGTGCTCTTTCGGCGGATACTTGTACACACTCGAGTATGTAACGAAATTAATTTTGCTGATTCTATTTATTTTTTAAAAGTCTCACTGATTATGATTAATTATTTTTGGCTCTAACTTATTTTGTTTGTTCAATGGATTATGAACAGAAAAATAACATTATAGTAAAGTCTAAAAAAACCTATATCTAAAATGTATTCAATAAATTAACAGATAGAACACCAATCACAGTAGGAACAATACGGTATTTCAGTGAGAAATTTGTATTTTGTTCAACTTCGTTTTTCAAGACGTCATTACAAAGTTAAAGTCACGGATTCGCATGGGGAAGGAGTGAGCATGGAGTGAGTGAGTAGGGTGGGCGCGCATCGGCTCGGCGCCGGCTGTGTTGCCCTCTACCGGGCATATTGTGAAATATCGATTGTAGCGTGCTGGCTATGCCATTGCCATACCACAGACTGAATAACTATTTGGTTCAGTGTTCACTCGCCAGCGTCATTGGCCATTGGCTTCGTTTGGTTTGACTTGTGCTTGGTTAATTGGTTTGTTTTACTTGTAGTTACTTGAACTCCTTATACGGAACCACCGTTAAACTCCAGATTTTTTAAACTTGCTGCTTACTGTTGTTATCTTAGTTTGGAAGGAAAACAGCATAGCTTTTCCATTTTTTTTATAGCTGTAAGTTAGTTACCTACTTACTAGCTTAGATCTAGTTATTATACTTAATACTTTCGATAATAATATTATCGAAAGTATTAAGTATAATAACTAGAAAACTATAAAATACATACCTATTATGTATTTTATTCTAATCCAGCAGTGGGTGATACCGGGCAGTAGGAAGCAGGTAGGCACCTAAGTGTGCAAAGGACCTAATTTTTGTGAATGAAACTGTTTGCTACTGTTCATACTCACGCGTGCTTACGGTTCACACTCACGCATACCATAACTTGCTGCCTATGGTTTCTTTCCCTAATAAAAACTTACTGATTATCATCATCATTATGAACTACTATGCTATCTACACTTTATTTTTTTACTTGCCTCATACCTAGGTACGTAGTTACATAGGTACGTGTCTATATGCTACGTATCTATAGCTTAGAGTCGAAAATATGCTTCTAAGCTCCCGCCCTTAAAATTAGGGTAGGTGGGGTGAGGGGAGGGGGTTGATATTTATGCACGTTAATATGAAGCTGCGCCAGACAAAGCCTACTTATACTTATTGCAAGCTGTTTATTTTGGCTACGTCTGGACAAGGTATGTAGACCGTTATTATGTACCGCTACCGAAGTAGGTAGCTAGGTGCCTAGCTACCTACTTCGTTAGCGGTACATAATAAATAATAATAATAAAGTACCTAACCTACTTATCTCCTCATTTAAGCCTTGCGCACATGTAAGCGATCTGCGATAGCGATCTGTGAAACGCTGTCAAATATGACAGCGATTTTTGACAGCGTTTCACTGATCGCCATCGCATCGATGTGCGCAGGCCTTCACAATGCCTGACACTTTTAAGCGGCTCGCCAAAAGTCTCTTGCCACTGTCACTTTTCATGCCAACAAATAGAGATGGCAACACACTTGGATACAGTTATGCATAGTGAGTCCAAGCGCCATTTTCAGTTTTTTGGGAAATTACATAAACGCGTTTTTATTGGTAGAAGATTTGCATTTGCATCGTCAGAAAGTAAATCTATGTACATCGAAGCTTATATTTGTAATTTAACATGTTACAAGAAAAAAACACAAAAAAAGTTTTTATTTTGGAATATATCGTTAAAAATGCACTTGGACTCCTAATAAATATGATGTTCTCATTTTGCAAAACGAGTCCAAGAGACAAAATAATTATTTATTCTGGAAGATTAGCTTTAAGTGCACGTGGAAACGAATTAATATGATGTACTCATTTTGCAAATGAGTATAAGTATAACATAAAAATGTTTCCTGGACTATTTTCCTATCGTTTAATAAAAAACCCTTGAATTTCCGTATTTACTCAGCATCTTATATTAGATGTTATAGAGGATTGATAAAAATAAATAAAAAAACTATTAGAATGGCACTGATAGTATGTCCAGAAAATAAAACAATATAACTATCTAAAAAATATATTAAAAATATATTTAATAAACAATAATAATTTAAAACAAGATATGAACTATCTCAGATATATCTTCAGCTTTCAGACAGACAGAAAAATGATTGATGATATTATTGGTCAACACCAACCCCAAACCCAGAACATATCGGGTAGGATGTAGGATGGAGTAGGTAAATAATATATAAATCTACTCTTCTTCAATAAGTTCCGGATCAAAAACCTAAATGGCCATCAACACCTTCAACAACAATATCATCTTCAATCGTGTCATCAGAAATCAAATCTTTGTCAAATGCTATAGCGTCGTTTGGGATATTATGAAACAGTGATTTTAAATCTTTTAGTTTTTTCTCTGAAACATTTTGTCCTTTCCTACCCTTTCTTTTCTTTACATCAATTTCTAAGCTTTCTTCCTCTTCTACTGCTCCTGCCTTGACATAATGAGGCAATGGATGATTTTAGGTTTCCTTTATCTGGTTTATTCTTAACCAATTATTATTGACCTTCTCGCCCACTGTTATCTTTTTTCTGTTGACAATAGCTTTTTCCTTTTCTTCAGTATTTGTGATTCTTTGTTCTGCAGCTTGCCATAACTTTCTTGTAGTCTTGTGGAGTATAAAGTATTAATTGCAGTTTCAGAAATATAGGGTGCTTTTCGAGGAGAGATCATCAGGTCTATTTTTATACTTTTTTGCTATATTGTACGCCCAAAATAGGTAAGCTGTTGTAACATAATTACTTGTAAGATCTTTTATACACAGTTTTACAATAAAATATTTTAATCTTTATCTTTATACGTGTATTCTGGCCTTTATTTTTTTTATTCTGTTCTCCGCAACAATTAAGTTGACCAAAGAATTAAGTGTTTGACTTTGGTAAACTAGTATAATATGTGCTTCCTTAAACATGACTTGGGTTCTTCTGCCAGCCTCTCCTTCCACCCAAACAAAGATTACGTTCAGAAGTTACAAACAACTGTCGCGTAGACTACTGATGCGTAACACTACGTCGTTTGGACTAGTAATGTTTAATGGAAATGTGCTTTTTCATCATAAAATTTGGTTGTTAGTTTTAAATTGGTTGTTGGACTTGTATTGCATTTCAAAATACTTGGTTTGCTATAGAAGGCGCTTGGACTGGGTATCAAAAAATACCACTTAGAGTGAAGCTGGCTGCAAGAGTGTTTTTTCTATGGCTTAATTATGCCCTAGTGATTACGAAAATGCGAAAAAATCAAAAAATGAAATTTGGCGCTTGGACTCCTTATGCATAACTGTATCCACTTGTCAGTCTACTCCTCCAAGACTTATCTAAATGACTGCTCTATGTGCATTAGGAATACAAGCATAAGTACAGTTAACTTCGAAATTTAAAAATGGTATAATATAGTGTTGGTTTGAATGGAAGAGGAGAACATGTTGTGCCGACCCCACATAGAGTGGGGTAAGGGCGGGAAGAAGAATATGAAGAAGAATATAGTGTTTGCCGGTTTTGGGAATAGAACATCCCTACTGAGACTGGGCACTGAGACACATAACGAGAAGATGAAAAATGATAGAACATTATTTATTGTACACCTTACAAACTAACAAAAAGAGAATACAACACAAATTTATTGTTTAATTAATGTACAATGGGCGGTCTTATCGCTATAAAGCTATTTCTCCCAGAAATTATTAGTTTGGCAACCTATTGTTTAATATAATACTTGAAATTACATAATTTGATACGTTGTTACGATTTTATCTTTTTTTCTGATAATGTATTATAAACTGTAAATAAGCATTATTTCTTGTCGTGTACAGTTTGTATCAATAAATGCTTTTCTTTCTTTGTTTTTCTTTAAAGTATTTTTTTAATTTGATACTTTTTTCAGTCTACTTTCTTGACAGACTCTACTTCAGTGTAGAGATTCTAATTCTTTTTAATAGTAGTAGAGCTCTTTGATAAGATCTCGTCAAGGAAAGTAATACCACAATGCCTACTGTCACCAAGCAGCCGGTGCCGGTGAAATAACAGGAATATATGCCTCAAGTTGATGGACGCGTGTGCTTGACTTGTGAGGCAACTTTGTTAAAGGTGATGGTTGGCGTTTAACATCAGGTGGACTATATGTATGCTGGTTCTGTTGCAAGTGCAAGCAAGTGATATGAAAATACCAAAACTCCAAAAAAATACTCAGTTGTATCACAAGGATCCCTTTGAAACGTCCTAAAGATATGTGAGTCTAGGGCCGAGATTCATAGACCGAACTTTGACTTTACTTTGATGGAAAGTTCAACTTTCAACCAAAATTATATTTTATAGTTCTGTCAAGCTCTTCTTTATTCAAAATATTGATAGGATACTTCGATGAACAAAGCTTACTTTGCGAAGACTGCTTTGCTGTAAATCAAAGTGCGGTCTATGAATCTCAGCCTAGGTGCCAGTTTCAGATCTAGACTCCAGTTTCCACCCACCTGCTGGTTTACCGGGAGTTTCATATATGAACTTAGTAATGACCGTCAAAACTAAAACACACATTCAATCCTAAGACGAAATGAATATGTGAATCAGCCAATCTGACTGACTCGCTATTCAGTTGGCAGGAGCTCTGCCTGCTGCACCGGCCATGGGTTTGATTCCCACTACGATGCGACTAAACGGCTATACGTCGTAAAGTAATCAATAACGAGGTACCGTGACAAAAAAGACAGCCTCGTTTATGTAAATCATAATCTTCCCACGTTTACAAATCTTCCTATACCCTCATCACACTAGAAAGCAAATATAGATTTTTTCTGAGCGAAAAAGTTCAAGTTCGTAAAGAGATTGCTTAGCTCGAATTCACAGCGTCGTGTGTTCCAACATTGCGCGAGCAAAACTTTTCCCCTTTGCAAAATGCATAAGAACTTCGAAACATTCAGTGCGAAAACTGGAAACTACGATTTTTCTCCGTTATGAAAAGAAAAAAAAGAAAGAAAATACATTTATTTGACATAATATATGTAGGTATACGTAAGACAAATACAATGAAACACACAAAACACAGAACGGATAACTGAAGACAGGCAGGCAGGCTACCTATGAAGGTAATCATACAAACAAACAGAACTTGGCACAACCAGTCCCGTCCCGTGCTGAATGGTTAGAAAGAAAGATTATGTCAAATAGGCCCTGACTCAGCTTTTTGCTGCTTGTTATGGTAGTAGCTACCATGTCAAGCAACGCTGGTTTTCAGGCAGGGCCAAAAAGGGTGACATCACACATAATTAATAAATATAAATAAAATACAACCAAAAACTGAATATTTACATACTTAGTATAAGGAGGGAATAATATGATAAAATTATGGTACGTTACGTAACGTGATACGTTATGGTAAAATTTAAAACCAAACTTAGCTATCTACTACAAGATACAGCTAATTCAGCAAAAGCGGTGTCGCACGATCATTACGCCAGCAACCAGCAACGCAGTTTCGAGTTGCAGTTTTCACGAATTAGAGCAAATAAGATAGAAGCAGTAAATTTATTTCGCCTGAGGGTACGTAGTTGTGAATTTAACACGAAGCGGTGCATTATGCAGGGCACGTAGGACGCTGTCTGCACGCGGGAGCTCGGCGGTAGCGGGAGCGGACGCTGAAGCGGACGCGGTTTACTTTATTCCGTTTCGTAGAGAAGTAGAGCGGCCGCTCTCTGCACTTCATTTATTATTAAAGCTCACTGTGCAAGAGCTGCACGTAAAATGGCTTCTGCAGTGTTGGTATGTCTGTTTTACGACAAATCGATAACCTCAACCCAAATGTTATTTCTAACTTTTGAAGTTCAAAACTCCAACTGAAAATTGTATAATCCTGGAAAGGAATCTCCAGAGGGGCAATAGGAAGAGGATTCCGTACATATTTATTGCCGGTCTCTAAACCGTTTCTCGGGTAATTCGGTACAAGCAAAGCGACATTATTTTTGTAGTAATTTCGCCGAATGTCCTTTAAAATATTCAGAGTGGTGTAGCTGAGCCCATTAACGTGCCCGGGCGCAATTCGGAGCCGGGACGCGTCCGCAAATGGCGGCGATATCATTAACTTGACCCCGCAACTATCCGCCACCCGCAAGTTTTTCCCAATATTACACAGGAGAGGTATTCCTGGTGACAGAACACACATAACACATTACCTACCCATGTGTTGTTTTCCCCGTGAAATTTGTTTATGTCTGCACCCTAGCGAGCGAGGCGTGTCTGTAGTTATAGAGTGTAGAGGAGGAATGTGTCGGCGATATCTCAAAAACTGGTCCTGGAAATAACGCACATTTAGTTAGTCTTCTTAACCAACCATTGGATTAGATCTAATATACAAATTGAAAAATATTTATTGAAGTTGAAGCATTGGATTGAGAAAGATGTGATAGTGCTGAATCAATTTAGGCTGCTATTCATATCCACCAATTGAAATAGTTTTACTGTAAGAGGAAAAAAAAACTTAAGTTCCTAAAATAATAGTATAGCCGTAATAGTAGTAGTAATAGTAAAACCACCAAGTAAGTCATCAATAAATGATTGCACGAAATGAGCCTCTGAGGCGCACTTGAAATCCTTTCACCACACTGAAAGAACTAAGGCCACAATAAGAAGAAGCGATCAAATATAACCAGCGTAAGCACTCGTTTATCTAGATTTCAAATAATCCACCTAGACATCAATTGTCATGGCTAATTCCCAAAGTTTTCCTTGAGTACTACGGAAGATTTCACAAGGAAAAAGGAAGTTTGCTGCTTCTCCACAAAATATGTGGCCCGATACGAAGATAGGTGTACTGAATTCCTAGCTAAACTCGTGCGGGGGGATTTCCCAGCTGAAGAAATAACGGTGAAAACACAGGACCTCGGAACTTGGAATTTAAAAGAAAATAGTGTAGATGTGGCACTTACTCCTGATGTAGTGTGGTAAGTTTGTTCAATCTAACCAATTTAGCAAGCTCTAGTAAACTTAATAAAAACTAATAAAATAAACTTTTCAAAGCTCAATACCAAAATAATAGGGAATTTGAGATAAATAAATATTCTTGGCCCATCTGACTGACTAGCCTCTCAGCTCAGTTGGTGATAGCGCCGCAGGCCGTGGCTTAGATCCCCACCGAGAACAAATAATTGTGTGGAGAAAACAGATGTTTGTTCTCTGTCTGGGACTCTGGGTGTTCTAAGTATGTATTGTATTCCAAGTATTCACAAAAAAAAAGATATTTAGTGTTATATCAGCTATCTGGTTCCCATAGTATAAGCTCTGCTGAATTCGGGGCTAAATAGTTTTGTGTGGACTGTCTACAATATTAATTATTTATCTATTTTTTAAACCTCAACGTTTGGAAAATGTTATTTCAAACTTACAACGTGAAGTGAACCCGCAGGGAGCCCACCTAGTTTTTTTATTAAGTAGTTTTACTATGTTAATTAAATGGTGCATGGACGAATGGAATTTCAACTTTAAAATAGCTGCTCTATTGGAGAATAGAAAAATTACGACGGGCCTTGGGAATTTAAAGCGGTTCGCTCGAAATTTATATTGGGTTAGTTAATTTGGTTTCACGGAAGCAGAAACTGTGTGGTTGGGTGAAGTAACTTAATCCTAGAATGCTCAGTAATTATCAAGATGGTACTTCATAGCTACCTAATGTCTTTAGATACAATTAAGTTTAGAAATGGTGGACTAAAATAAAATGAATTATTATTTTTATGCACGGTGTTACTCGTAAGATTAGTTTGCTTGTTTGTTTCCTTGCTTTTGCTTCAAACAGCAAAAGCAACTACTAAACAACTATTTCGGCGCTCTTATATTTACGCAATATTCACCACGGCATGTTTGGCAAAACTTTTTTTTAATTTTTAATTTGAACTTTCTGGGTTAAGGTTTTCTGTAATATTCCACTATCTTTCTTCATCTTCTTTCTTTATTCTTTCTTTGTAAGCTTAATTACGTTAAATCTTACTGCATTCATCTATCATCGATTTTTAATTAAAGCTTTCATCATTTTATAATAATAAGTTGATGATACACACTAGCAAACATTTAGCAAACATTTTTTTTAAGGAAGTCAAATCTTCTCCTGCCTTGGATTCTACCGAATGCAACTAGAATGTAAAAAAAAAAGCGGTGTTTCTCACGACATGGACTAAAGGATAGTTAGTATGGAATAAGGTTCGGGATAGGGTGATGATGATGTTAGATTTCGTGAATCTAAGATAATTCCGAATTACAGATACGCTAGTAGTTACTATGACACGGGATTCTTGCTACTAACTATTATCTATTCTGTGACGGTGACGGTTCACAGAATAGATAGTAGTTAGTAGCAAGCATCCCAAGGCGTTTTTCGTGACTGTAGATTTGTAGATTTTATGAACTAGCGGCCGCCCGCGGCAGGCTTTGCCCGCGTAGTAGTGGTCATTGCTATGCTAACATCCATCCTGTGGAATGTTTGTTTTATTTACCTACATGATTTTGTAGATCTACTGCATTTAGTTAGGTATTATGAGTAAGGTGGGCACTGATGCCAACGAGCTTACCTGATGGTGGATTCAGAAGCTGAATATGTTTAAAATGATTACCAGCTCTTAGGTAGGTAGGAGTTCTGTGTGTAAAATGGGACTTCTCAGCAAATAGGTAGATAGACTTGGCTACCTACATAGAGGTACCTTTTCATCATCATCATCATCATCATCATTAGGCCTACCTTATTAGGTACCTATTATGAATAAGGTAGACAAGGCACTGATGCCAACGAGCTCCGGCAAATTCATCATCCACACTTAATGTGCCGGCTAGTTTCCGCAAGGCCTTTAGTGGGCCCTTATTGCGTGGCGCTTGACACGAACGAGTTGCTCGAACTTTTGTAGGTTCTACAACACGCCGGTTTCCTCACGATGTTTTACTGGCACATACATTTTTCTACAGAAAAACTCATTGGTACACGACTGGATTTGAACCCACGACCTAAGGATCGGAAGGCGGGTCCGCTACCACTAGACCACCAATGCTCTCTGCCAACAAGCTTACCTGATGGTGGATTCAGAGGAGCGTGTAATCCTATTACTTAATCATAATTATTATGTATGTTATGTGTAGGTGGGCGTTCTGTGTGATAATGGGACTTCAGGGACTTCTCAGCAAATAGGTAGGTATGTACTTATAGGTACTTAGGCAGGTAACTTTATCATCATCATTCTTCTTCTTCCTGCCCTTATCCCACTTTATGTGGGGTCGGCACAACATGTCTTCTTCCTCCATTTCCTTTCATCATCATCATTATTATACAGATTTGTATTTTTGTAAGGAATAAACTCAAAAACTACTGGACTGATAAATTTCTTTCGCCTCTTTAATGATGAATTGTCCCCGAGTAACATAGTTACATTATATCTAGTTCGAGCAAATGAAATCTACAGGAAATGAGTCTCTTTCACCAATAACTCTGCATCTGTAGTTCAGTAACTACTGAGTAGTTCGACAGTTGGTACAAATGAAATGAAATGAAATATATTTATTTGCAAGAAGTATTGTACAATTATAAGATCATACGGTATGTAAAAAAGTGGCTCACATACTTCATCAGCGATCAATATACAAAATTCAAACAAAAAGTAGAAAATATAAGTTAAATTAAAATAAATCAGTGTGAGAATAATAACAATAATCAATTCAGAATAATAATTCTTAAATAAAATATAAAACAATTTAATTGAAATCTTAAAGATTTCAAACAGAAGATTTCGGTATAAAAACATTTAGACAACATTGTAGATATCTCTAGTAGGTAGTTACTCCATCACACACATATAGCTAGTTTCTTCATTCACAATCTGACCTATCACACTTTTGGCAGGGTTATAAACACACATCACACACCCACTAAAGTCGGGTCTACCACCTTCTACGGCTAAGTTTGACACACATCTTCAGCCCACTAAAGATGAAAGCCCACGAGGTGTCTGGTATGCGGCAGAGGTGTCCAGCCCTGAAGAATTAAACGTTCTTCTCATTAGTGATGACTGCCCAGTTCTAACTATGCGTAGGAGTTGCATAGGAGCGGTTGGTTCCCATCCCAACGCTGCTGGAGGCATTGGAGTCGTCTGTGCTGTAGGAAATGGTAAATACTCTTCAGATGATAATAATAAGACAGATGATTAATTACCGATGCTGTTGCAGCCATCGCATTTCTGTCTTATTTAATATTTCGGTGGATTTTATTTCGTAAATATTAGCTCGTATCTCGAAATAGCCTAGCAAGAATTATAGAACAGTAGCAAGCAGAAGCAAGCATGACATTGACCTCTTGATATTTGACAGTTTGAGATGTCAGTTTTGACAGTTAAAATATAAGATTTACGCACACAAATGTAGATATACATACGTATACGCACACATACACCATAGAAATCTGCTTCTTCTTTTTTCGTGAAAATAAGATCGGCCCAACTATTTAACAACAACAATTAATTTAGCAACAACTATTTAAGGTTAACTTGGTAGGTACCTAAATATTTCTTAATTTTTAAGCTAAATGTTGTTGCGAAAACTAGAAATATAGTAAATACAAATTAGCGTCCAGTAATTTTAAAATGTACAGGCGTTTTTTCCCATCTTCACTAAGAAGAAAGTGTGTTTGCCAGCGGGGGCTTGCACTCTTAATATGAAAATATGACTCACTACAGAGAATCGGCCATTTAATTTGCATTAAGTTGCGCCAGACTTCGGTGTAATGAACTAAGTGCCGTGCTATAGCACGAAATGTAGTTGCACCAACTTATTTATGGCAATGGAAACTATTCGGAAAATAACTTGATCACTTACCGTTATTTATCGGCAGCACAGTAAACGTAGTTAAAATAAATGTTCGCAATTCAAAGTTTCATTTCAAATAGCTCTCTAACTTGATGTAGGTGCAATATGTTCAGAAATTGATAAATCCCCAATAATATAACCGTTTAACCATACACGTTCCAATAATTCATAGTTTAAGTCGAAGTCTGACATTTGTCTGAAAATATAGCCTCAAAGCGTCCTCCAGGATACAGCTAGGTGAATCGATGGGACGCCCGGCCCGTAAGCTTAGAACTGTAAAGCGCGTTATATATTAGTTTCAGCAGTTTAAAGTTACTGTGCGCCCGCAAATAAGGGAGGGGTCTGGTCCACAAGTTGGTCCGCCGGCGCCAAATTACAGACTGTCAACTTGACTCAAGTAACCTGTTGACACTGTGTTAAGTCACAATTTGAGAGGCCTGTTTGCTGTGGACACAACTTGTATCCACCCTCATAACAACAGGACATCCGAAGTCATATTGAAACAACTTTTGGCACTGTCGCTCAAGCTCGACAAGGGTGTTTCTATATAACGAGTAGGCATACAAGGAACAAAGCAAACCAAACTAACCTCTCTCAACTTGAGTTCTGAATTTAAAATGATATTGCACATCCACAAAAGTTTTCTCTAGAAGTCAATTTCGCCATAGTGAACTCGTGTGATACATGCAAAGAACCTCGCTGAAGTCTGCATCCTGAAGTCGTTTTGTCGCCTGAGACTATTGCAGCCAGTTCAGTTTGAAATTTCATTCTTTCGAACACATATCTCTCGACTTCGTTCGGGAATCTACTTTACATTTCTCATCCTAATAGCCATTCAGAGAAAATTGGAAAGAAGTTTCGTTTTCGCGATCGGATTCAGTTCCAGGTTCAATGGAAACATTACGGGACTATCGCTGCAACTTCGAGATAAGTAAACAAAAATGTGCATCTATTCAAACCGTAGCAGTCAAAGCTGATTAGAAATGCGATGGGAGGTAGCATAGATGTAGGCAAGTGGGTACCTTACTCACCTTTTGTGTGTAATTTTGTGAAAACCCTGCAGTTCCGAGAACTTGACAAGCTAAGGGTAAACCTGGTAAACATTTAACGTGAATCCATTGGTTTTTCCCAGGCAAATAGAATAAAAGGCGATGGTAATGTTTTCGTGGAATGCTTAGTGCAGGGCAGATTGTGGGGGCCATTAATGTATGGCAAACACCCTAGTAAGGGCTCCACCTCATGGATGATGACTATGGTGCCGATGACCCCTATCGATTTGTACATTTCGACGAACGTAATTGCAAATTGTGGGATATACTCGTAGGTATAGGTAGCCAGTATTGCTAGGGAGGGAGTACTATGCTCTTCAATATTTAATATCAATTGTCGTTCTCGCCTTGTTAGTGCTTCGCCAATTTGAACCGTATTAATATTGCTGATTTCATTAATTTTTTCGAGCTTTTTGCTAAAATAGAATCATACTGGCAATCAGTAGGTTTATAATAAATTGATTGCCATCCTAATTGGATCACACTGATACAGAATCTTTCACTTGGAATTAAGTAATTGGCGTTAACCTTCTTCAAATTGTACGTGATTCCTGAACTTCAAATCCTGTTTTGATTACAAAAGTTACCGTCGTAAGAAAGGCACATGTAGGTAAATCAGGGGGTGCGCGTGCAACCACGGTGAACCCGGACGTTCTTAGGCTGAAGTAGAAGCGCGAACAATTTCCGCCTAGCTCCTTAGCAATCAGCGGTTTTAAAGAACGATTCCCTAGGGAACTCGGGTTGCATCCTCTTCACGGAGGTTTCCAATTCGAGTGCTACACCCGCCTTAATTTACAGTAACCTCGAGCCTCGGAGTTTGTATTCATTACTTACCTGGATGCTACCATAGAGATTGTAAAATGCTAGCATCCTAAGAAACTTAAGTACCTGCTCAGTAATAAAATTCAGATCATGTACTTTGAAAATTATTTTCTTCAAATTTACGTGATGTAGACGGGCTACCATCAAGATTGTTCCACTTTATTCAGTTTCGGTTGCTGATTTTATACTTATGTGCTGTTTTTATTTACATAACAAGGTTACTTATAAGTGACTCTTGGAAAACTCATATTTTATTTTACCTTTTTGTTTACCTTATTTTTCTTTCGTAACTAATTCCCTATCTTGGCATTAAATATAAAAACAGTGGAATATTTTCATATCACTTCTTTTCTAGCTAAGTCGAAACATTCGTCCAAAACAACAGCTATTGTGTCTGAGGCCTACGCATGTTGTTTTTACTGTGCAAAAAAACGTACGCAGCTTTCAACTAACACTTGTGAATTAAATAGTTCTACATACTTATAAAAAGAAGAACGTATAAAAATCGACCAATAAATTAATTGCATCTCTTGTCAGTATGAAAGGACAGTGATTAGTGACAATACAAAGCTGTAAGTTTCCGAAGACCCACAAGAACGCTTTATAGTTTCACTCTGTCCGTCTGTCTTTTCTTAATCAGAACAGTTACCTATTCGAAGAACTAATTTAAAAGCTACTCATCTGTCTGTTTACTTGTTATTATCAACATCCCCAAATAGCCAGCAAAAAAAACGCCATGTGACCCATTAGTAGGTCCAACTAAAAAAAGAACAAGAAGAACTACTCTAAGTACCTACCACCATCTCAAATTCAAATCACGAAAGCTTACCGCTACAATCATAAAATATAATTTGTCCATGATATTCCGCAAACATTGTTAGGCGGGAAATGAGAGTATTACGCGACCCCGTAAACAGTATGAAGACGCCATAAATTATACTGACAAGTTGAACGTATTCGGCAAGCAAATTAGCCGGACCGAAGTAAACGAGTTATGGCAAAGTTGTGGCAGCGTGTCCCGCATTGGGACCTGACTTGGTCATGCACTGTTTGAATGAAAACTGTGGAGTATGTGACATGAAATGTAACAGACGAGAATTTAAAGAAGTTTTCAAGCGATATATTTTTCCAAATTATTTAATTTGTAGGTATGTTCTTACTTATATGTTTATATGTATAGAAACAATAAAAATTTTAATGTCTTGATCAATTACAAAGCTGTGTACGCAGTTTTTAGTTCACGTGTCCGACTTGGCTGGCTTATTCAGAATTTCAGATTGTAAGGGCGGATTAATACAAAACTGAAAATTGAAATATTATACTGCTAATACAATTTTCCGTATCTGTATCTATCTTTCCGTTATCATTGCCAAATATTTTGGGAAGAGCGAATGGTTCATTTCCTGGAAGGCCTCAGGCAAAAAAAGGCTCTAAGATCCGCCCGCCGCGCCGTGGCGTGCCGCTAACACTCCTTATAAATACTAGTAATCCCTTGGCTTTTGTGGCTAATCTTTCGCGTGAAGATCGCCATTATACCGCTATTTATTATTTTACCCGCACTTTTTCTTACTTTTAAAGTCAAGTCGAAACGTGCTTGATATTCTGTAAGGTTTTTGCTGGCTTTTTTCCTAAATGCCGTTGAAAATTTAAATATGCCCCTTTTCAGTGGCTCACTGCTCTGAAGCATTTCATATGGTTTGAATTTTAAATTATTGTAATTTAGGTGCGGTGTTTCTTGCTCGCTTCAAATTTTATTTTCTTGTTTTGAAGTTTAGCACTTACTTAACAACCAAATGAGTTTGCTAAGGTCCTTAAAATACTCACAAGTGTCGAAAAAAATCGAAACCAATTTTTTTTTAAATAAAACACAAGTATCACACACAAACATCACAATGTTGATACATGTTGAATATGCTTTGAAAAGTTAAATATGCTTTCGATACGATTGTAATACGCTCGTGAAAGAAAATTCCTATTAAGCACCTACACGGTAAACATCCCTTCTGATATTGTCTTGGTGCCCAAGACGCTTGAGTTTTTCCGAGTATTCAGAGTTCTAAACATCACAGTGGATATAATACTTTCAATAGTGAGAAATATCTGATAAGATTTGTTTTGTATCCGCTTTCCTAGCACAAAAGCAGCGCTAAATGAAGCGGCGTCTGGACCCAGCTACGACTAAGTTATGACAAACTGTGGCAGCCTCCCGGCTGCTCCGAACTCTTAAATTAGCGCTAACTTTGACCACTTAGCTTCTTCAAGTTTTGTTTGCTAGTAGACGCAATAAATTATTGTAGCGATATACAAATACTGCTGCGTATTGTGAATCAAAGTCCTTTGTTATAAAGGTTCACCACCTCGTGGATTTGAGCCGATTAGTTTCCGCAAATAGGCCTCGGTCTTCTTTTTTTTGCGTGACGGACGGGTCGACGTTGTCGAAGTACCCAGTGATCAAGTCACGCACTTCAAAAAAATCGTTTATTTTCGATTCGAATCAATGATTGACGAAATAACAAACAAATCAATCCATCAAATTGCTCCGTAATCGTTGCGTGAGATGAATGCGACAAGTCTCATTTGTTTAAAAAAACCTTTTTTACTCACCTCAGAATGACTTACCTACTCCATTGTTTTCATAAAAAAGGCCGCCCGCGTCTGCGCACACCCCGTTCCCGTTATTTACATCCGTTCTCCTTTACAATATCTTTATAAATTGTAGCTTATTTGTTATTCAGATGTATAAGCTATATTATTGTAAAGTTTCATTAAAATCCATTCAATAGTTTTTACGTGAGAGAGTAACAAACATCCATCCATCCATAGGTACAAACTTTCGCGTTTATAATATTAGTAGAATTATTACACTCCATGTTCTGAAACCCTAGTCTTTATGTTAAACAAACGGCTTCCTAGAACATTGTATTGTATTGTACAATTCGATCATTACAGCCGGCTTGCACCTGAGCCGAACATGCAGACTCTCTGCTAAAATAACCGCGAAATTCAGTTATTGGCCGGTTACAGTACGGTTCCCGACTGTATATTGCCGAGACTTGTTGGCTTATGTGTGTGAGTATTGTTTCCTTTATGAGAAACATAGATGGAAAAAGAAAATAAAGGTGTTCAAGTCTCAAGTCTCATGTGCGTGTAATTGAACCGGCATCCATACCTTTCAAATTGGAGCACAGCAATACGATCATCACTGCGACAGTATTGTAGAAACGGTGGAATACCTTGCCCGAACAAACTCTTTTAGTTGTATCATCCTGAATTTAATCTAATAAATTATTATATCTAACTAGCGGCCGCCCCTGGCTTCGCTCGCCCGTTTCCGTAACGCCTCGTTCCCGTTGCTTTTTCGGGATAAAAAGTATCCTATGTCCTTCTCCCGGTTCTAAGCTTCCTCCCCACAAATTTTCTGCCAAATCGGTTCAGCTGTTCTTAAGTTATAAATAGTGTAACTAACACGACTTTATCTTACAAAATAATACATGTAAAATATCCAATGCTATATCATCATCATCACCAGCCTGAAGAAGTCCACTGCTGGTCATAGGCCTCCCTATATACATTTCCATGAAGAACGATTCTAGGCCCTCTCCATCCACCAATACACAGACACCGAGCTCATCCACACATCTTGGATCCATAGGTTTCTCGTACAGCTCGCTTCTCGAGATCGTTTCTTCCACATACCCATAAATTGTAGAATGAGTTACCACCAGATGTTTTCCCCTTAGGTACAACATGAATAGCATAGAGAAAAACGTTAAAAAACTCCTCCAGGGTAGGCAACACAAAGATAACACCCATTGTTGTTGGTGTCTATGGGTGGCGGTGACCGCTTACCATCAAGTGGGCCGTAAGCTCGTTTGTCTATCGTAAAAAAAACTTATAACCATATCAAAATAGTGGCGTGTTAAACGGAAATCAGGCGTGATTTTACATAAATTGTAACACCGTTCCTAGGACATTGTGCAGTTAAATTCGATCATTGCATGAGTCGGTATGCACCTGAGCCAGCCAACCAAGCACAGGACAGTTCCCTTAGCACCAGCCAATGACGTCATGGAATCGCTATAGTGAGCTTGTTCTACCTTACTAATATTAGAAAGCTGAAAAGTTTGTTCGGTTGAACGCGCTAATCTCGGGAACTGCTGGTCCAATAGTCCGAGACGAAAAAATATTTTTGTGTTGGATAGTCCATTTATCAAGGAAGGCTATAGGCTACATAGCATCACGCTACGACTAATAGGATCACCGTCAATGCAAAATGTTGCAAAAATCTATGTCTATCCTTTTCTAACACGTAGAGACTTTTCTATGTCCATCCTTTCCTATCACATAAGGATTTTTTATAAAATTCTATGCCAATATCGCCTTTTTACCTCCGGACTTCTAGACACGCGGATAAGTGCCACTCTATCATAGTTGATATTCCACATTCTCGTACACAGCGGTTTAATTCCACTTTCATAATACGAACTGCCAAAGAGTGGAACACTCTACCGTCGTCAGTATTTCCAGAACGTTTTAATTTAGGATTTTTTATGACAAGAGTGAACAGGTGGGTTATGGCTAATCATGCTCTATCTTAGGCTGCGTCCTCACTTTCATCAAGTGTGATAATAGCCAAATACTTAGATATCTATAATTAAAAAAAATACGGGTTGCACTCCGGGAGTGCCGGCAGAAGTGAAAACTTGATTATTAACGTTGAGCATGTTTGATATTTTGGAATGGTTAGGGGGGGCTTGTTTGTTATTTGGCACGCTGTAACATACACGAACATTCGCGCAAGCGCCCTGCGCTGCCTAAACGAAACAGTAGGCCCAGGCATACATTTTCGCCGCGCCGTAGAGAGGGGATAGCTGTCTACTCTCCATCCGTCTTACGCTTTTTCGATCAGGTCACGTGTCCTGACGCGCTGACGCGAGTTTAAGATTTTATACCCATTACAGAAAAAGTGCTCAACGCCGCTAAAGAAGTTTTCACTTCAAAAAACAAGATATAATGCGGCGAATATCATTCAGGCCAGGTGAATGATATTCGCCAGAATGTCAAAAAATGAAAACAGAAGGTTAAAATTAAGGTTGGTTTGTTTCTTATACTGCGTGACTCTTTGAACATTTTAATTCTTGATAGATTCATTAGTTTTGCTAACTCTAGAAACTGATGCTATAAGTTCTGTGATAAAATAACCGCGAAATCGAATTATTGGCCGACGGTTTCCGTTCAATAGGATTCTCACTCGGATATTACTACGACTGGTTGACCAAACCCTCTAGACAAAATGTTCGTCTGAGCGTCAGCGTTATCAAACGAACGCTGCGAAGCTTGATCTACCTGCATGAATTGTTTACTTGGGCGTGTTCTTGCCGGCTGTTTCGTTGTGTAAGGCGTTTTGTCTACAATTATGTGTATTCGTGCGACAATTATTGTGATTGAAAAAGCTTGGGTGTGTCCAAAGATTTCTGACTTTTTCTACACAGCCTATTATGATTCTTACGCTGAGAAACTCTTAAAGGGGATACACCTTAGACAAGGTTAAATTGTCTAAGGGATACACCAATGTAACTATAAATTTAAAGCGCACACCTAGGTCGCTGGCAATGCCGATCAGTGAAACGCTGTCAAATGTGACAGCGTTTCACTAATAAACGCCCTGGCTTTATAATCATACTATAAGTACGTACAGATTCATTTATTTACTTCCTTATATCCAGTTGAGTAGGCAAGCCACAGCTAAAAAAATTAGACCGATCATTGTGATGCAAATTCGTACTTACGTATTCTTCTTTCCAAATTGGGTTTTATTTTGTTTAGAATTGGAAATTAATGTAGGTATAGTACCTTCTTTCGTACTTATGTATATTCCAAGACAAGGGCGATTTTATCGTTCAGCTAGCTATTTATATTCAGAGATACGTACTTGTCCAATGTAAAACTGAATTCTCGAAAAAATGATAGGTACAATAATATAATGTCCATGTAGAAGAATAATAGAAGTTTTTTTTTGAAGTGAAAACTTCTTTAGCGGCGTTGAGCACTTTCTGTAATGGGTATAAAATCTTAAACTCGCGTCAGCGCGTCAGCGCGTCAGGATCACGTGACCTGATCGAAAAAGCGTAAGACGGATGGAGAGGACGTTGCCGTTCCGCTCGACTGACCGCGCCGTACCCGGTGTGCGACGTTGCCGCTTCGCTCGCCGGCCGGCACTGTTGCTACGATGGGGGCGGGGCGGCGCGTGCGGTTCGTGCATCTATTAATGATAAAAGTGATGAAGAAATAGCGAAAGAAAATGAGTGAGTACTTTATAAATATACTAGATGAAAATTTAATAAGTTTTAATACGAGCGGCAAGTTTTCACTTCTGCCGGCACTCCCGGAGTGCAACCCGTCTTTTTTTAATTTATGAGTTTCCTACTCATAAATTAATAAAAAAACCACAACTTTTTTCGATCAAACAAAACGCTTGTAGTATAGTCTGTGTCTTAGTGTTGATTACAACACCAAGACACAAACTAAATATTATATCAATAATATTAATTCCTACTAATGTACCTATATTGTATGTAGGTATACTATATTTTGATATAGGTACATTGTACCTATTAATATTATTATGTACTTTTGTATTTACGAAAAAAAGATCAGTTACCTATCTGGTTCTTATCTACGTACACGTACACTGTATGAGTCTAATATTTTTTTTTTCAAATTTAAATTCAAATTATTTAAATATTTATTTTACGCAGTGAGCTATTGTTGTCCAAAAGAGCCTTTATTTCGCATCTTTCTGGTGGATACATCAGTGTGCCGATGTGCATATTTCAGGCTGCAGGTGCATCCAGTGCTTCGATTAATTCACATAACGAGCCGGGTCCATCACGCGCGCGCTCGTTTGTCTCCAGACCGGCTATAAATACATCAGCGTACTTGCAATTTAATCCGTTCTGTTCCGCTCCCGTGGAATTGGGATGCGAGAGTTTTCCGAAAAGCCGGACCTGTACAGCCTGAGTTTGAATTCGTATGTTATCCCGTAGGTGATAGGGACCATGGTTTTGCACAAGCTATGAAAACCTTTCTGTGAAATAGGCGGGGCCAGCGCTAATTTGATTGGATTTTGGCCATTGCAGGCATCCAATCACATTTTTCGCTAGCCAATAATGACACTTGTGGCGGTAATCAATTTTTAATGCTTTTTGACTTGCCAATGGCAGATTTTGGGTGTCAAATAAGACATAGTTCAACAGAGGTCAAGTAATCAGCTGGTTATAGGGTTGCTTAGCAAGCTTTTAAGCAAAATCATGGCGTAAACTTTACACACCATTTGTTGAATGAAAAAGTCCTGATTCAGAAAAGTCATATAACTAATGCTTTTACATTCAGGAGTAGCATAACCCCCTTTCGGGATAACATACGAATTCAAACTCATGCTGTATATACCTACCACTGTAACTGTAATTGACTTTCATGACTCCAAAGACCAGTGTGTACAGTAAAATAAATAATATTAGGAACTGTATAGCACATCTCTGAATATGGTCTTTGTTTAGTTCTTGGATTTTCTTGTGATACCTGATTCCTTATCTACGGCCTTTAGCTTTGACTCCTAGTGACTGCGTCTTTTTCAAGACTTTATCTACATCTCTCTAATAAGTTAATCCTCTGTAGCAACTGGGTGGAAAAAAATGTTTACCGGGATAAAAATTTGCCTGTCAAAAATGACAGTCCTTCGATCTCTGAAAAGTTAAAACACATCCATCCTCCGGGAACCATAATTATTGTACCAGGATAAAAAGTATTATCTCTGTGCCAAATTTCATCCAGATCCGTTCAGACGTTCTGGCGTTAGGTATTGAGTAACAAACATCCATCAAACTTTTACATTTATAGTATTAAGTGAGAAGCTGTCTTTTTAGTGAAATGTAGTGAATCTTAAGACAATAAATATTCTCTAACCTAACATTGTTGGTAAAAACTAGCAAACCCAGGATTATCTCCAGCAAAACATTTCAGTGACTGACCCAGTAAACAGAACAATTTGGTTTTTCCGACTTTTTGTAGTTTGCTAATTTGCCACAGCCCTAGTGGAAACCATGTTTTCTCCCTCTCACTAACACCGGCACAGCACACGTTTCGGTCAGCGAAAGTTGCTGCAATTAATCTCTTTGCTAGTGCTCACCGGCAATTGTTTGAATTAGAAAGATTTATCCTTTAAAGGGGCCTGCCTGTTATTTAAGAGCTCACTGAAGGTAGTTTTGATGCTTTTTTTAGATCCAACTCCGATTCCGAATAGGAACAATTTAAAACTCGGACTTATTGAGCCTTGAATTTGTGAATAGGAATATTTTAGTCTTTTTACGAGCTGTCTTTGGGAGCTATGAATAGCTGTTTGGATTTCTATTCTCAATAGACTTGCAGAGACATCGAGAGTTAGGTAGGTCTACTATGAAATCGGCGGAGTGAACCAATTAGGAAACAATATTACCGCTGACGGTCCAGCGGGCAATAACTCAATCGAATTGCAGAATTGAACAATTCATAGGCAAATCTGCTCTAAGCGTGTTAACATGGCTAGGGTATTGCGGTGTACCGGCCGTGTGGTGTGTCTATGGACTGAACATCGTATCGTACTTACATGCATGCATTATGTCTTCATCTAACTGGTTAGGTATAAGCAGCTTATTAAGGCTACTTGAAGGGATAATTAATTAAATAGTGTAGACTGATTCAGATTCCCAGTTATGCGTTGTCATAAATCTATGATGTAATAAAGACAATATCCATTCACAGTGCTCTTTTTATGCAAAAGGATAGTCAACGTGATGCATTAGTGAATTACGCATGCAATTAGAAGCGGCGTTGTTTGGCGAGTGATTCAGGGCACAGGTCGACGAAAGCACGCTAGCAACGCGACTTCCTAGCGATGCGACTGAGTGCTCTCAATCACTCCGAGGCACGCGCGTGGCTTCAGTCACGCCTATCTACCGCTTCCCGATACTAGACCTAGACTACTCGCATTAAAATACATTACAAAAAAACTAAGCGGCAAGCGCCATGGTTGCAATTTCTTCTTTGTATTCGAGTCTCTCCATTCAGAGATAACAGCGCTCCGAGGCGACAACGGGAAACAATTACGCTATTACAAAAGGCCTTAAGGATTCTAATTACGAGTGGATCCTTTCATCCGTGAACCCGGATCGGATACGAAGCCTTCGTATTATCGCGTACCATAAACATTTCTGGATTTCATATCCGCGGCACGGCTGGGACCGCCTCGCTTATTACCTCCGCGCGGAAAAGAATAACATCGTTTTGGCACTTTTGACGCGAATTCCGGATGCCTACGTTCATATTGTGCGCCGTTAATATTCCGCGCGGCGCGTCCGACCTTTTTTATTTGTATCTAAAATTGAACATTTTGTCGCGACAACGAGCGCACGCGACTCTCCCCCGTCAAAGAAGCGATAAAAATACAAGACGACGCGTTCGAGCGACAATTGACGCACTAACGACCTACAGAACGTTAATTCATACCTACATTACTGCACAGAATTAGCACGAGACGTCATCGTACCTGCATAAAAAGAAACAGAATTAGTCGTCCACATCCACGATATTGATCGCTCTATCAAAATGGTACAGTGTTTCCACCCAACCAATAGGCTATCAGAACAAAACACAATCAATGACAAAAACTATAACTACTTACATTGTCGCAAAGTTTTTCCGTTTCCTTATGGCCGAGTGAAAGAACTTCCGGCTTCAGTTGAAGCTGATCTAGGGTGGATTATAAAAACAGTAGATACTGGGTTGAAAAAGCCCTATCAACAAAGAACGGAGGCGGTCGGTCGACTGAGCGATGAAAAACTGAAGTTTACAAAACAACAAACGGCGCGGCTGTCGGCGGCGTTTCGTGACCACCTCTGCGATTTACGGGTCCGTCATTATTCAAAGTTTTCAACAAAAATTCAACTGCGAAAATTAGTTAGAGAGGATTCCTCGGTATGATCTTGCGAATCTGCTGAAGTCGGTCGCCTTTATGCTGAAGTAGCGAAGTCGCTAAGATAAGGGGAGGAGCCGACAAATTGTAATAATTGCGAGACGAGATAAGAAGTGACACCAGAAAACAAATGAAGGCGGGCAGCAACGGCGCTCGTAGGGCGGCGGGGGATGCGTGACGTCACACAGCCTTGAGTTGCCTCACCCTATCGGAAAACTAAAGCTAACTCGGCTAAGCATACAGTTTGCTACTCGTATTCATGACTGTAGGACTTTGTTTTGTAATTCAATCAGGTTTTTCTTATACGACACTCTGAAGAAAACTGAAAATATTTGTTTCCGAGTATATTTGTTATTTATTTATTTGCTGTTTCATACAATGTGAAAAGCCATACAAATCAACCCTCGATGAAATTTGTAGTAGGTATTTAAATAAAAATGATGGGCCACACAATACATAGTAATCATCCATACTTCATCAATATTTCATTGTAAAGTTTTTTATAATTTAAACCGCAATGCTAAAAATTAATGTCAAAACCGAAAATAATTAATTAAATGATTCACTGTACCATCGCGATCACACAGTAAATTAAATTCACGAGCCAACAAAATTATTATTTAATACAGAGGATTATACTTAAATAAGGGCACATTTCACTGATATTCTTACGTTGTTGAAATTTAAGTAAGTAGGAAGTTGTTTTCTTGGTCTTATTTTCAGTACAGGTTTAGATTGATCATCGAATTGAATTGACTTCTTGGTTTATGGCTTTTGAGGTTTACTATCTCAATTCTGTTCAGTGGCCTCAGTCAACGTCCAAATGTTACATTTGGCACATATCCATAATTTGCAAAGATGTTATAAATAATACACAACTTTTGCACACGTGTCATTATTACATTCCATCTGCAGGCCAATCATGTAACTTTTGTTGCAATGGTTTCAATCAAAATCTTATTGAAACTCTAAATTTTCAAACTAATACGTAATTGCTAGAGTTGCCTATTATTTCCAGGTTCAGATGCTGTTTCTGGAACTAAACTAAAATGCAATAAAATGGCATTATTTCTAGTAATAGATATTTATAACTGTATGTCTTGTTTGATTTGAAATAAACATTATTCTTATTGCAAATTGTCAATTTCAATAAGATTTTGATTGAAACCATTGCAACAAAAGTTACATAATGCAGGTGTGCTTGTAAAAAACATTGCCGTTCCAGAGTGAAAATTCTTATTGTACCACAGTTGTTTTATCTGTGGCAAGGGTCCCAGTTCCCGGGGGCACACCTCGTTGTCACCGCTCGCAAATTAAAATGATAAATCAAAACTCGTCAGCCGACCGCTTACAGATCTAAACGAATCTAAATCATGATCAACTTTAATCCCGAAAATTACTTTTTTAGATGATGAATGAATGAAATTAATTTTTTAGATGTTGAATTCTTCTGTCTCAATCACGCCGTACATTTCACAGATTTGGATGAAACTTAAATTAGATTTAGTAGTGAGTTGAAATTTATGCTACGGTTGTATGGAACAAAATTTTAGATTTTTTTGTTTGTGAGGCCATCTTACTTAAAATTATTCCCAACAGAGACTTAAGAATGATTGTTGTAGTAAAAAAATTACCAAATTATTTAAGAATGCAAGCCACCCCCCGCACTTTCATTTTTCCTTTTCAAAAGAAAGGGCTAAATTGTGGCAATTTAATCATTTTATTCACAAACCTGCCGGGAGAGATAATGATGAAATTATACCGAAACAATTGCGAGGAATAAAAATGAATACTTTGCAGTAGCTTTGAAATGAAAATTAAATTTATGAAACTTGCCATAAGTTCTTAGCTCTAATTTAATTTTTTATTTTCTCAAAAAGTATTTTTACATAACGATGATTTTATTGAGAAGATCTAATTTTTTTATCTATAATATTAATATTATAACGAGGAAAGATTTGTATTTTTATGTGTATGTTTGTAATGAGTAAACTCAAAAATTTGTGCCGATTTAAAAAAAAATCACCATTGAAAAGCTACATTCACCCTGAGTAAAATAACCTCAGGAGTAAATATATATTTTTGTGTTAAACCCGTGCGAAGCCGGGATAGGCCGCTAGTAGGGAATATGATGTCACAAACACAACATAGATTTATATCTGTTTTAAAACATAGGCTAACAAACATTTCAATAATTGCAATGGACAACACAGAACCCCCAAGGCACAAGCGTTTTGTTCAATCATTGGTTCATTGTTTCACACAACAAAATCAGTAGCTATGTACACACCACAGTACCTACACACTATTATTAATGTGACGTCTGGCTGCCAGTGTAATTTACGCACATTCATTGATCGGATGTCACAGAACAATTCATAGTTATAAGGTAGGAGCTCAGAGCAGCAAACACGCTTTTGCTTGGTAGGAGAGCGCAAACAAAGTGTGTAGAAGCGAAACTCCCAATAAACTAACCAAATACCCCGTTAGGTACTCAGTTACTTTACGCGTCAGAAAAATAACCAAAAGTCATAATGATACGATATCAACATATTTAGATATCTCAGTGTTTGTATCTGTATTCTATTAGAGTATCTTAAAGAGCATGAGTTGGTTTATACGAATAGGTAGCTTTGTTGATATTGTTTTGTGTAACCTAATGGTTCAGTTTAAATATTGGCTTGATACAAATACATTGTATAAAAACGAGCTGTGATTTGTCAGTGCGATGGATTGACTAAACAAATTGATTACAAAACGTACGCAGCTACAAACATAATTTATCCAAAGTTTGAATCCTTAAAGAAAATCTGATTCAGTTTTCCGGAAAATTGGTGCTTTGGCGTAACGAACGAATGAGCTAACAATATATTTAACAACGTTAGGTATTGTAGCACAGATTCAAAGTTCACTTTCACTCAGTTCCAGCTTATTTTTTTTCATAGCAGCTGAAATACACAAAGCTCCCCAAACCTCTTCAAACTTTTCGTTCATCCAAAATAAAAATAAAAGCAATCCTAAAAGAATCCCTTTGATAGCTTTGCGGTGCAGTGCAATGGTTATCGAAAAACGTTTTCACGATAGGTACCCATAACGTTTTATTAAATGTCATCCGCAATATAATGAGGTGAGAGGGATCTGCGAGAGAGGCGCTACAGAAATATGTGCGAAGTGTTATGGAGTGCCGTTGTAAGTCAATGAAGCGGCAAATGGGGTGTTCCCGCGCTCCACCGAGGGCACACTCTAATAAATAAAATTATGCCTCAGAAATTACAAGAATAAGCGTGCCGGCAGCGATCGCGCGAGATTGGATGCTCGAGATTTTCATCGATATCCTCCAATAATGAATCCAATAATGTGTACTAGCTTAACGATTGTGTTGCGGCGAAAAATGAAATTGCTTTCCACATATTGGTGTCAAACCGAGTTTATCGCCGCCGACGATTATCATACATCTATATTAAATGCTTGTGAACATGACTATTTAGTGTCCAATAAATTTCTAAGCGAGTTAAACTCGCTTCAACATAAACTAAAATCTAATTTATCTTCACAATGCGAAATAAATGTGTTATTAGCTGAAGACGATCGTAAATACCTGAGCATTTGCTTTGTTTCAGTAAAGGTCAGAGACGTTAGTCTGAGGCCAACAACTTTAAATCGAACGGTTATTTCATTCGATGCACGTGCACAACCCGAACTCCTTCTGAATTGAATTTAGACTTCCAGCGAATTTTTGCTGACGTTCGAGTCTATCAAATAATTTACAGCCTGGATCCCCCAGACAATTTAAATAATTTATCAATGTGTTATTTCGGGGGAATTTTCTTTATCTGAAATTTACTTTTTACTGTTAAAATTTTATCTGAAACATGATGTCTGAAATAAAAATATGACAATAGGATCAGTTGTTATTCCTACATTGTAAAATAGTAATGGAATAAGAAAAACTTTTTTTGAAATATAGATCGTCAAGCATGACTGCAATCACACCTGATGAAAAGTGAGGCATGCAGCCTGAGATGGAGCATGCTTAGAAAGATGAAACTGATAGGTGAAAAACAGACAGCTAAGCATTAATGTTTGGGTATTAATACATCCTAGTAACGTCTTCACCCCAAATATCAATGATAATAACAACAATGACGTGAAGATACATTATGCGGATATAGAACGATTTGTCATGTTATATTGTGAGCTTGAGGCTTCAACTGAGCACTAATGACCCGTCTTATATCTCGCTTGTAAATCAAATTGGCGAACATTACAAGGTTTTTTGAAAGAGCGCTGGGCGTCATAAAGCTGATTTAACAGAACCACAATGCAAAAGAGGAGATGAGAAGCAGTTGAACAGATGAGTTAATGTCCTTAAGCGATGTAAAAATCGTCAGACAATGTCCAGCATTTAATCCATTCGAAAAAGAAAAAAAAGACGGGTTGCACTCCGGGAGTGCCGGCAGAAGTGAAAACTTGATTATTAACGTTGAGCATGTTTGATATTTTGGAATGGTTAGGGGGGGCTTGTTTGTTATTTGGCACGCTGTAACATACACGAACATTCGCGCAAGCGCCCTGCGCTGCCTAAACGAAACAGTAGGCCCAGGCATACATTTTCGCCGCGCCGTAGAGAGGGGATAGCTGTCTACTCTCCATCCGTCTTAGGGCGCTTGTACACGCTAAGAAAAAACGCCGGGCCTACCCAAGAATTCTTGTCGTAACTAGAAAATAACTGTGTACACTGCTCGCAGCGGTGCACGAAAAAAATCTTATCTGCGCAAGACACGACGCGGCGAACGTTGTTGCGTTTTCGTGTGTGGAAAAGACAAAATTCTTGTCTTGCGCAGATAAGATTTTTTTCGTGCACCGCTGCGAGCCGTGTACACAGTAATTTTCTTGTTACGACACGAATTCTTGGGTAGGCCCGGCGTTTTTTCTTAGCGTGTACAAGCGCCCTCACGCTTTTTCGATCAGGTCACGTGTCCTGACGCGCTGACGCGAGTTTAAGATTTTATCCCCTTAACGGAAAAAGTGCTCAGCGCCGCTAAAGAAGTTTTCACTTCAAAAAATGAGCAGATGAGAGACAAGGACAAGCCATGGACGATTCTTCTTTATGGTTACAGCTGATAAAGCTATAAGACGTCCTCTGCAGGCAGGCATCACCAAGGTTTCAGATAAACCGATATTGTGCGGCCGGTACCCACCGGCTTCCAGCGAATTATTAGTCTTATTTTCATTTATTATTTTAGTAAGTTACTTTCATTTAAGTATATAAGTAAGGTGAAAATATTACAGTGTGAACGATGACATGGATAAGAAGTGAATACAGAGATGACGGCTGATAGAAGAGAATGGAAGAGGAGAACATGTTGTGCTGACCCCACAAAAAGTGAGATAAGGGCAGGAAAAAGAAGAAGAAGTAGATGAAAATATTAACCTGCTTGCCAACGTTTCTGCTTTATGTCCGTCAATGGTTTGGAAGGTCTTGTTTTTCGAGAAACCGGAGCTTAACGATCCTGAACTTGGCTTAATTATAATATGACTTAATTAAGTTATCGAGTAGAAGTTCTCATGGTTACCAGAGCAAATCTTTCTCAGGAAAATTTTTAAATATTTTTTCATAATTCAAAAAATGACTTAGATGTGTCAAATACTTTTTTCACAAAGCTGTTTTGCGGCTAGTACTTTTTTATATGGCATCAAAAAAAAATTATATCAAAGATTTTTTTTACAAACACAGTGAAAGAATATTGCCTAAATTCAGATAAAACAAGTTACTGCATACTTCTAAATACAAAAGCTTGTATATGAGAGAATTATATTCTGATTAGAATAATAACATTGAACGTGCTACGCGCTCACCCCGTCCCTTTTGGATTCCGAGTCTGTTTCACATATCACAGGGGATTGTCGCAGAGACTATAATAAATATTATTATGTGCGAGAAATTATTATGTTGGATGTACCCTTACGAAACGTTCCATGCGTCACAGCTAAGATGAACACAGCTGTACAAATATTATTTTATAACACATTTGCTCGAAAAGGGTCTCTTATTCCACTAATTTCAGTATCGTTATGTATGTAATTACGCACTAGTGCGGTAATGTAATGTAAAACGCACGGGTTGCTTTCTAATAAGGTAAAACGTACGGTTTATCAAGATGCTAAGTTTATGAAATGTAACTGAATGAAACTGAATTTAACCGAATGAAACTGCATGGAACCGAATGAAACTGAATAAAACCGAATGAAACTGCATGAAACCGAATGAAACCGAATGAACTTTAATGAAACTGAGTGAAGCTGAATTAAACTGCATGAAACCGAATTAAACGGAATGAAACCGAATGATACCGAATGAAACCAAATGAAACCGAATGAAACTGAATGAAAATGAATGAAACTGAATAAAACCGAATGAAACTGCATGAAACCGTATGAAAGTGAATGAAACTGAATGAAACTGAATAAAACCGAATGAAACTGCATGGAACCGAATGAAAATTAATGAAACTGAATAAAACCGAATGAAACTGCATGAAACCGAATGAAAATGAAAAAAACTGAATGAAACTGAATGAAGCTAAATGAAACTGAATAAAACCGAATAAAACCGAATGAAACCGAATGACTGAATGAAACTGAATGAAACCGAATGAAACTGCATGGAACCGAATGAAACTGAATGAAAATTAATGAAACTGAATAAAACCGAATGAAACTGAATGAAACGAAATAAAACCGAATGAAACTGCATGAAACCGAATGAAACGGAATGAAACAAAATTAAACCGAATGATACCGAATGAAACCGAATGAAACTGAATGAAACCGAATGAAACTGCATGAAACCGAATGAAACTGCATGAAACCGAATGAAACCGAATGAAACCGAATGATACCGAATGAAAATGAATGAAACTGAATAAAACCGAATGAAACAGCATGAAACCGAATAAAACCGAATGAAACTGAATGAAACCGAATGAAGCTGAATGAAACTGAATAAAACTGAATGAAACTGAATTAAAATGAATGAAACCGAATGAAACTGAATGAAACGGGATGAATTGGAATGAAATTTCATTTCATTTCAAATTCTCTAACTGCTTTAACAAGTGATAAACAATTTATTCGTTTTATTTTTATTGATTTCCTCGCAAATGTGTTATAAAACGTCGTATGACATACGTGCGGTTTGATAATTACAGCCTCTGCTTTCTTGTAGCCCTCGCCTACGGCTCTGGCTTCAATAACGCCTCGGCTGTAATTTTCAACCTACCGCACTTATATCATAATGTACTATAACAAATGGCTCATAAAAAAACTTCACACGAATCCAATGCATTCATGTCCATGAAACCTGAATGTGACCTTAAAATACAAAGACGCAAATGAACTATTTTCATCGCCAATAAAGCCAATTTTTAGCAATGTTGAAAACAGTAATCATAAAAATTGTGGACAAATTTAATTCAAAGTACATACTTAAATAACATTTGCATTTTTATCAAAACAGACGTCGTCGTGTCGTTTAAAATGGTATAGACTGAATCAATTGCTACTCTTGTAAGCTGCAGCTCGACACTGAATTAAAGTAATATTGCTTATAAACTTACCATTAGGCTATACATTACGAGTAAATTAAGACCAATTTGCGGAGGTTTTGTCAGAATATGGGAATTTAATTTAGAGGCACGACGTAGACGACTAAACGGTGAACGAGTTTAATTTGATTTCACACGTACATGAATCGCGGTTAGAATCTTGGTTATTGTTTGGAAAGAGATTAATTGATTATGACCATCAAAATGTCTATACTTAGGATCACAGCTTTTGACATTACGATTTGAACTTTTTAAAAAATGGGACAAAAGAAAATTATCTTTGTAGAAGCTCGTCAAATGACCCAGACTTTTACGAAACCAACTAGGTAAATGAAATCTATTTTTTTTTCTTTAGTCATATTTTGCACCTCTGTCCCCTTTTTCTTCTTCTTCTTGTCGTGTCACTAGTTTTTTCAAACAAGTGTGTTGAAAGAGTTTTAAGTGCGCTTCAGAGAGGAGAGGAGGAGAGAGTCCGTAATTATTTATTGTCCATAGAAGACGTCTGAACTTGACGGAACTTATAAAGCCACGGTAGGCCTCCATCATGCCAACACCGTCTCTTGACGTCTCGTATTACCCACGGCTAAAACCTCGTGCTCTCCGAATCACGGAAGCGCAATGAAAATACCACAGCAGTCACCCATCGAAATGGACCACACTTAGTTATCTGTTACGAACGAGCAAGCAAGCTACGCCCGCATCATTCACCATAATAACTGCCTATGTCTCGACCGTAAATGTAAATCGCTCTAATTTATACGTGCGATAACGTCACCGCACTGCTGTTAACTGTAATTATATTACCGAGCGAGGACGTGTTGATCAAAACCAAAGATTGCGAATGTTGCGAAAACGGGAAAAATCACCCCTGGAAATGGTTATGAGACTTTACTGTAGACGAAACACATCAAATCGTTGAAAAATAGTTGATCTGTTTCAGTAGGTCGGTTTAGTTGGTTGGAGTGGAAGGACAGAATTAATTCGGTCATAATAATATGCCATCCTTAGCCATGTAGTGTGACCACGAGTAAAACATTCCTGTTAGTCACACCAGTGCAGTGTGACCATCTGGTAACTATAGATAGAAAAACAAAAAGTTTACTGCCAAAATAAAACGATAGACACTATGTACAATCAATTTTGAAGACTGATAATGGAGTAGGCTCAGCACTAATTCCGCACAACTGGGGACTGGTTTTTATTCTACCCCGATGTTCGATCTAAGGTGACAGTCCTACTAATAGGTAATAGACAATCGTTGAAGCATAAAAAAGTTGGATAACTTTTAACAAAGTTGGAATTCTAGAATTGAGAAAAGACCACGAAACGAACCAGAAAGTGCAACATAATGTATGTGTGTGGGTTATGGTAATAACTGGAAAACCAGTGGAAAATAAGCTTGATTAAATTCACTGAAAGCTACACATAAGCTCGGAAAAGCGTCAAAGAAAATGTCTGAAACTCAAAATGCAAAACGTAGAATGAATTCCTTAAAGCTGATTGCCAGCTATCGTTGCATTGGATTTTTAGAAAAACATAACAGAAAATTATTTTACGTAAGTTTTTTATTAATATACTTTTTACTGAATATGAATTGAAACATGATACCCAAAGGTGTGAGAGAAGTGAAAAATTGAAACGCTTCCTGTAAAAAGCTATCATAGAATTTCTATACCACTCTCTGAAGAACAATAAAGAAACTTCAGCAGTTCCCACGATCGACTCAGCAACGCTCGGTTTCCGCTATTGCTTCTAGTACCGTAATAAAACTTTTAAATACTCACTAATCGAATCGTTGCAATATCTTTTCAGTGGTTTTTTATTGCAACTTAGTGCTTAGCTAGTTTTAATACATTGTATTTACTGACACTACATTTTACATTTATTATTTTGATAAAAAAACCTGCGTAAAAACATGATTGTGTTGTCTAAAGATAAAACACCTCCAAGACAATGTAAAGATCCAATGCAAAGATATTAGTTTTTGGGTAGGTTTTTGGTTGGTATAAGGTTAATTTGGGCATCATAATTCTTATTATGAGCTTTAATATGGTATGCCAGTCAGTAACCAACCCAATATTACGTTAGCTTACAGACAATACCCCAATGGGCAATCTATTTGAGTAATTATCCGCTAAGGGCCATTGTCCGCCATCTTGCGCGTGGAATGATCCTTGTTCGCTCCATGCTGGTCTGTTATGTACATGCTTTTGGCGATCAGGGAGACAGCGCCCCTGAGTGCCTTCAATGACTATACAAACACTTTATTGTTCTCTTACTTGGGTAATTCATGACCTGTGTTTGTCACTATTAGGAATCCCAAAATGGTACACGAATTTAGAAGACAGACGGAAATGTTATTTGAATTTCATTAGGGTGATTGTTTATTACATAGGTAATAACTACGGCTTGTGTGTCGAGATGTTACTCGCACAAATCAGTTAAATGAACTAAATTAAGTCTTTGTTTGTAGTTGAATTCAACCAAATTGAAACCGCTTTTGAAACTTGAAAGAACATATTGACGAAGACGAAGAAACACCGAAACGATGTTTAATTATAACACTAGAGAAGTTAACAATCTCGGAACGAAAGTCAGACTGCGGCTTATCTGACGCCAAATGTTTCAAAGGAACTTTTAACGAGTTTAAAGTTGGGCCAAGTGTAGTGCACCCGCAGCGTTTCCTTAGCTTAAGATTAATTAAACAATTGCACGATGGCTCCTTGAAAACACTCCGACATGTCTCGGCCTGTCGTCGCCAACCTTGCCAAATTAAAGCCATAACTCAAAATCTGACAACCGGAAACAGAAACGCAGTAATGAAGCACGGCAATGGAACGCTGAATCCATTTCTTTCAGATTGTGAAAGAGAATGGACCGCTCACCGGACGCTTTGTCCCATTCAAATGAAACTAAAGAGAGAAGAACGCTAATAAAACATTTTATAGTTGAAATAACTTGGATAAAAATAATCTTTTGCGTCGCAAATTGCAAGTGTCACCGAGGTGCGATCGAACGAAATAATTTCCAGTTTGCCGTGGAAGTAATAAAGCGGAATATTCGATTGGATGACGCGTGCGTGCAATTTGATTATTTTGTTCTGAACTCGTACGAGTTAAAGTTAAAATTTACAAGCGGGAAGGTGAGTTCGGCATCGGGATCGTTTGGCTAGCTCGTATGTTAGGGCAGATTTATGTGCGTGCTCTGGTGACGCGCTAAAAGATTAGCAATGGCGCAGAGTGGATGCCGCTGAAGTAGTCAACATGACAATGTGAGTCTTTGCATGACACTTTATTTGCTCATGCTCTTTTCTCGTTTCCGTTGTTTACCGAGTTCTAAACGCGGGATCAGTTTCAATTTGCTTTTGAACATAGTGCCCCTTGCACACTCAGGCTGTCGGGTAACAAATAAATCACGTCTGACAGTTAGTGCATCGCTGTTGCCAATTTGTAAATTGGCATAAAACAACTTAATAGTTTATTTTTTGAGTATAGATATTGTCATCGGTCTTATATTTACCTAGGTATGTACATGTAGGTCTAGGTACAATTCAGTACACTGCTGAACATGGAAACCTGTCCAGCTCATATTTCTCTCTCAAATTCTAGGATGAGCCACAGTTCGAACTGTCTAAATCGCCTGTTTAAAAATGAACGCCAGCAACAACGGAGTTGGGAAGTCTTCTCCGAAGTTTACGGCTTCAAGCGAGCAGCATTGAATTTTGTTTCAAACTGATTTCTGAACTAACTGTTAAGAAGACTGTGACAGCGGCAGCTATTGCCACTGAATAGGTTCAGTATAACATAGTTTACAAGAACCTGAAATACAGAATCAAGTGGGGCCTGCCACGTTGGAACCGTAACAAACGAATTACCGAATTATCTTGCGTAGAAAACAGGGCGGCGCCGGCGTCAGAAATATAAAATTTACCAAAACTACAATACAAACTTAATAGTACATTGTTACCTGAGTGTTGAAAGTCACGTTTTTTGAGTCCCGAGACGGGTTTGGCGCCAGAGCGTAGCGAGGGCTCCGTTTCATTTTCAGGAGTATTTTTGATTTCATTTTTGCATTCACTAAAAAAAATTACTGTTTAACATGACATTTTCTTTTAACGCTGGCGTACGATTTGTCAAATTTTACTTAACTTAAATACATAAATTAATATTTTTGTATCGGAATATTTGTAAATACGTTCAGTCTGGTACTTTCTACTTAGTTTTATATTTATTATTGCAAATATATTTATAAGATCGACTTAACCGTGCTTATTGTTTTGAACGGTACCCTCTTAAGTGGTGGTAAGATGTGGTGTATAAAGCTGAGTGTTTTGCAGTGACGTCATTAGCTTCACTGCAAAATTGGCTTTATTATTATCACACAGCAAAAATCAGCCAGCCGATCTGCCAACAATGTGAATGAGGCCTTACCGAGCGCTTTCATAATCTCGTCGCGGTTCCGAGATGGTGCTGAAATATGAGCCTGTTTACGAATTGATTCCTCCACTTTATTTTGATAACCGGATTTATTTTTAAACAGATTTTGTAGATTACCTGAGATTGAGAGTGTTATTAAAACGTGAACACATGAGTATTTTGTGGAAATTCATATTTTATGTCTGTATTTTATCGTGAAGCTTACCTAGATTCGAAACAACTTTTGTGTTTTCAAAGAGGAGTATTTTTTGACAGACCAGTCGTCGGATCATCTGATGGAAAGTGGTCATATATAGACTGTAACACCGGCGATGCTGATGCGCTGTCGGCCTTTTAAAAAAAGGTAAATCAGTTTTCTAAAACACTTATGTCTCTATTTATAAGTAAGGAACATAGAAAGGAATTAAGTATGCCATGAACACTATTGCGACTAGATACAGTAACATTTGGATTACTTACAAAGGGATGACAGACAGATAGCTCAAAGAGAAAGGCATCCCTGAACGAAACACAGCAAGTGCGAAAAAGAAGATCTCCTTGCCTTCAAATTGTATTTCCCTAATAATAATGTTTGTTGCTACAGGTTACCATATCTGGAATTGTATTAGCTTAGGCGCCTATAATTTTCCAACTTGGCTTATATAAATATTGAAATACGCAACAAACCGTAATGAAACAAGCCAGATGTACAAAGCATAGAATGTTCTTTATGGGACACGCTTTCGCTATTACAACGCGTCCAATATCAAAGGACCTGTCGTCGTGTGGGAAGTATCAGCTTTTCGGGTAGCTGTGGGAACAGTGAGGGGACCATGGAGGGTCAAAGAGAGCTGGTTGTGAAATTTTCGCAGCCAGTAGGCGCTAGCATTCAGGTTCAGTGTGCGCCTATTGTGTACGATCGTGACACATCGAGCTTGATATAATATTAACAAAACAAAATATTTGCATTCCGCTATTGGTTTGGTAAAAATGAAAACTGGAAAGTAAAGCGAATAAATGTTTGAGGATATTTTTGGACAGCGATGGAAAGTAATGGGGTTGAAGTAACGAGGAACAGATCTTGATCGGGCAAAAGATCAAATGGTTTGGGGTTTGGGTGAGTGTACCTGCCCTCTCAATATATTTATTGAGCGGTGTGCCTAATTCGTAAAAACTTCAAGCTTTTGATTGGTTCCCATAGTACCAGCTTTGCTTAATTTGGGGCTGGATAGTGTTGTGTGGATTGTCCATGCATATTTTTTTTTGTCCGTAGTCATCGTCAACAGCTGCTAGAAGTCTACTGCTGAACATTTTTTTTATACAACTTGTTGATGAAACAAGCATATGGCCCACTTGATTTTAAGTAAGTTAAGGGTAACCATCGCCTATAACAAAGTATTGTCTCGTCTTTCATGCACGTCAGGAACGTACCCTACGATGCACTGCCCTGCGTCCATCAAGTTAGGCATACAGATGTTTAGCCTCACGTGCCTGTTATTTCACCGGCATCCACACCCTTCAAACTTAAACACAGCAATGCTGCTTCACGGCAGAAATAAGCACGGTGGTAAACTTCTTCGGGCGAGCCCTTAACAAAGAGTCTACTACTACATACTTAACCTATGTTAGTATATAACTATTTTGAGCCTTTTTAATCCACTAGACTTCCCATGACCTGCATAGTGCTTGAAGTATGTATTTTCTGTATACTACGGTAGCATTATTTACAAATTCGATTTAGTAGTTATGTTATCGCTAAACGCGTCTACCATAATGATATCCTCCAATTCATGAAGTGATTAAGGCAATGGCGTCCTAAATTTTTATAGGTCATACCGATAGAACGGCTGTGGTCGAATTCATTATCCTATGGGGTTGGCATAGGGTGGAGGCTAGAGGGGGAAGGGACGGGACTTCATGGCGTCGGCAAGGGGGGATGTAATATCAGTAGAGTAGTGATATTGCGGTTTCTAACGCGGCCCGATGTTGTTGGACCGTGTATGAAAAATTTATGAGATTTAACCCATATTACTAATACATTTTTATACGTATATTTTTTCTGTAGAAAAATGATATCAGTAAATTGATAATGAAATCAGAATCAACTAAGATTATCCTTTTGACATTTTGAGTGCTTGTGAACAACTGTATCTTGTTCTTATGAGAATAAACTCTTTAAACCGATTAAAGGCCTGCGCACATCTAAGCGATGGCGATGGCGATCAGCTGAAACGCGTTTCGAAGGACTCTGAGAGCTTCAAATTCGGAAATAAATTTTCCTTCTCAACTGATCGAACAATTTTGCATTGGACATTCGACTATGAACTCATGTTATTAATGCCGGGTTGAGCTACACTTACTACTTCAATAATTTGTGGAACAATATTAATTACGAAATAGCCCAATAAATTTCAGTATTTCAGCGAGAAAACGTTTTACATGCTCGATATCATTATGAAATATTTTAATTATTAAATTGTTATTTTCAATATATTTTATTGATTTTAAGGGTTCTTTACCCAAAGGGTAAGAAGATGGGACCCTATTACTAGGAATCCTCTGTTCCGTCTGTCCGCCTGTCTCATGGATCGTAATCTTGATCGTAATAGTTACCCCAGTCGACATTTTCTCAAATGATGTACATAATAATATATCTGTTGTCACTTTAACATGCCAAAATACTATAAAACAGAATAAAATAAATATTTAAGGGGGCTCCCCACAACAAACGTAAGAACGTATACGGGATGAAATAGCCAAGTTCACGTTTTGAGAATTGTAACCATTTGGCATAAATTAATTTTACTGATATTTACGTTCACATTTTAAATAAACGAAAGCGATCGTTATACCCGTATCATCCACAAATTATGACAAAGATGATATTGAAGGAGGCCTTTGTCACGTGGGATAGCGATTAATAGCTGATTAGTAATAATTTAGAATGTAACTACTACTGTGTAAAAAAAAAGACTATGACGTCATCTTCAGTTTGATGCGGACAAAAAGATTTCCTGGAATTCTTTCGTTTCAAATCCAGAGATAGAAAAAGGGTCAGAAATTATTCAGGTTAAGTTGGGAGCCGTTGAATTTTTAATAAAGCTAAATTGCTATAAATTCTAAAGCGTTCTTAATAGGTTTTCAGATATGAGTATAGCTATGCAAAATTTCAAATATTCATAATATGGCTTAATGTTTATTAAAGTATGAATTCAATGCAAAAAAAAATATCCAATAATCATAATAACTAACTGCAAGAATCGAACTTCTTATCTCAGTATCACATATTTTTTTAAGTATTACTACAATTAAATAGGTGCAGCTGCCATACCGCTGCGAAACCGACAGTTAGTATAATAACTATCGAGCCAGTCACAAGTGTGTTCTTTTTATATAGACACACAGATTTATAGACCTATGATATTGGCTGGAATATCGGAGGACAAAAAAGGGGGTCAAACCGAAAACTGACAGCCCTGTAACATGCAGTCTCCGACTGACGGGAGCTGGATATTGTTTCGCTCAGCCAAACATCGTATTGCTCGCTCCAATGTCATTCGGATTGGAGTCTCTAAAGTTTTTCTAGTAAAATAGCCGTTGTAAACGATAGTTAAATAACGTGCGAAGTGTAAGTGCGACAAGACCCGCCCCACCCGGCTCGTTCCGCAAGATCATTGTTATTTATCTCGTTGCCTCCCGCTTTTATTTCGTCCCTGTCCGACTGGGTTTATTTGTCTTCGGGATCTGAGGGTACATTAACGTATTTTTCTTCTCTATTAGGGAGACGGCACTCACCTTCGAACTTTGCACCGAGATCTACGGAATCCGAAACCCGCTTTGTTTGCTTGTTTTTTATTTCCAGATAAGTCAAATAAAAGTTGACGATTGATTGTATTGTCGGGGAGCTCGTAATCACAAGGAACGGGGGAAAGTTTCGATGCGTTAAACCGAGAGTTTGTATACTTTATGGCGCGCCCATCAATGCGACTGAAGCGCGCCAAAGTGCCCAACTTCGATACGTAAATACTCAAAGATACCCTATACCTACAAATGTTATGACACTACGATTAATATTTTTATGCGTTCTCGTAGAGCTGTAAATGTTGACTATTACCTACGTTTTATTGATATAATATGTGTAGTGTACCTACCGACCGCTTATGAGTTTCTTTGCAGCACTCTGAATCATACCGTTATATAGTTGCACTTATTTTAGGACGTCCTTCACACGGTTTCAGCGCGTTAACACACAGAAAATAATCCGCGCCGGTGTTAACCCAGAATTTGTTATTTGTTTATTATGAGCATTTTTCGGTGTCTTGACGGTTCGGTGTTTACGAAAGCTACAAAAGACGCAATACTCGAGTGGATGAATCAAGCACAATAGCTCCATTAGCGGCGTACGAAGCTGCTTCGAAATTAAATTATCTCGAGCAATAGCGGGGTAGGGAGTTACGAGCAAATTGCCAGAAAGAATAAATCCGTTCTCGCGAATCGGTTGCATGAAAATTGCAACAGCAGGCAATAGCGGCGCGCCAGCGAAGCGCACAATTATAACGAGACCGTATAAATCAGAATGAGTTGTGGCATGTTATTAGGGCTATTCCACCACGAAATAGGAAGACGAAACCGAGCTCGATGAAACCTGTAAACTCCGCAGCCGAAACGAACGACATTTTCTAGATAGATTTTTTGTGGAATGGAAATCGTAGACTCGTAGTTCCCCTTTCACTATTCTCATTCTCTTCATTGGTTTAGTTTTTCTTATTTTCGTGATGCAGGGGAATTGGTTTGGCTGTTGTAAGTTGCTGATTACAGATATACCTCGACAGAGCAAACAGTTGCTTTCTGAATATTTTAAAAATTGTCTGTGAACAAAATCATTTTTATTTTGAGTATATCTTCGATTCAAATCCTTAAGCAGTCTATAACTATGGCATCCGACCACAATTTTTGGAAATGCATTTTATGATTGTATTTGAAAAATAATAGGCCAAATGTCAGCTGTGATTAATTATATAATGATAAATGATTATTTTAATAATTATTGACTTGAAATGATTGAATAAAAATATTTCAGTATAAAGCCATGTTTCAAACTTCTAATTCATTGTATTTAAAATCGTATTGTCTCTTATTTGGACTTTGTAAAAACGTTAGAAAATCGCAGAGCGTATTAGAAGTGCATTACTACAAAATCGGCTTTCAATGTAAAATAAGTCCGTTCACTGTGTAGGCAAATTTGCTCAATAGTTACACTTACAAAAAATGTGTCTATGTGACTATCTATACACATTAAGTCTCTCCATAAGTTGTGATATCGGTTGCCTACCGAGTCCCACACTCTTTAGTTTTATACAAGTGAAGAATTCAGTAAGTTCCTTCCAAAATGGTACTATTATTCCTTCTGTGACCGGAGTCGGGAACGGTCTCCATGTTCGTGAATACAAATAGATGCTTAGTATCTTCGAGGACTTACCTTTTCGCAAATTATCTCCTTACAAGCCAGCAACGTAACCTGAAAGGAAAATTTTATAGTTAGCTTTTATAGACAGCTTATTTAGTTCGATCCGTTTTGGATCGGGGGACAATATTCCTAGATTGTTATCTGAGAGGCAAGAAAATGAACGTTTAGTAAATTGGTTATCAGATAGGAAATTCCTATTTGGGACATTTTTGTAAGGAATTTGTTTGATCAGACAAAAGTAATTCTGAAAATAGCTTTTTAAGAAACTTTGTTCAAACCTTTTTTTTGAATTGCGGACAATCCACACAACACAATCTAGCCCCAAACTAAACTGAGCTTGTACTATGGGAACCAGACGGCTGATATAATGCTTAAATACTTTTTTTTTGTTAATCTAAATATATAAAACTGTTACGTTACTGACTGACTGACAATCAACGCACAGCCTAATCCGTAAGCCCTAGAGGCATGAAACTTGGAGGGCGTGTTTCTTTTTTAGCGTAGAGGTGCACTAAGAAAGGAAATTGGAAAATTATTTACCTAAGCAGAGAAAAAGAGGAAAAGTTTTTAAAAGAAACATTACCACACAGCCTAAGCTTTTAGTCCTAGAAGCATGAAAATTGGTGGGAAGGTAGCTTAGTAGCACGAGACAGACATACTTTATGACTTTTTGTACCGAAAAAGTAACAGAAACGGGGCGTAACAGCAACGGGGCGAGTGAAGCTGCGGGCGGCCGCTAGTACATACATAGAATACAATATGACACCCAGACTGAGAACAAAAATCTACGTTAACCACACAAATATTTGTGTGGGGATCGAGCCCACGACCTACGGTGCAGATGGCAGAGCTATCTGCCAACTGAGCTGAGATTACAGTCTTTGTGTATTAGTGTAACTGCAGGGCTAGTTCATACATCAACTAAAGCGAAATAAGTTGATTTGTAGTATTACTTCACTAATTTGAACAATTACAGAAATATCTGTTAGTAATTCAGGTTATCCGACCGCAAAAGTGTTCTGGGCGGAACGGAGGGCGGAAAAACAAGACACCTAGCAAATGGACCTTTTTGTGTGGGCAAATGTTTTCATCATAACGTTTATTCAACGTGATAAGTACGGTCAGTGTTAATATTTTGCTTATTATATTACATTCAACATTATGATAAAATGTGAGACATTTCAAATTTTCTGTTTTTCATCTGGCAAGGTTGACTGGTAGAAAATGCTGCCCAGCATTAAGTTCTCTTTTAGAACAAACTTGTTTTGGTGCGATAAAGAATTAAATAAATTAAATGTTTTAAACTTGCCTAAATTATCTCCTTGAAATTTGTTTTTTTAATGAATACATTTTTTCCTGCGTGAAAGGAACAAAGCAATAGGACGTTACGTAGTGGAAATATTTTTCGACAGTATTCATGTTGATCTACAGTCGATAATATTGTCCTGCTAGCATTATAAAAACCACAGAAAAAAGTAGGTATGTACTGAAAAATGTATTCTGATTAAAGTGAAGAAAGAGCTTTATTTTATTGTGTTTAGGAAATTATTACAAGACCTAACTTTATTTATAGCAATGAATGCGTATCAATGAAACAATACCCTTTTTACTGCAACATTTGTACGGTAGTTTACGGAATCATAAAATATGATAAGCATCAGCCAATGAGATTCAGGCGGTATCCTATTTATTTGTATTTACGAGCCAATCGAGCCTTGACCCGCAGAGCGCTTCTACTGTCGGAAAAACAACTCTCGTCAGATAAAAACGGCTGAATTCTGTCATGATTTACTGCTAAATGAGATTCGGTACGAGCTTTTCTCGGTCAATTAGGTTGCGGTCGGGCCATGTGAATCCGGCTAAAAATCCGTTTAACGGTATCAAAATATTAGTGCAAAATGGCGTAATCCATTATCAATTCTGGGTTTGGGTAGTTTTAGCATTTATTTAAACTTAGTTACTTTTAGGCAATTTTGAAGGACGATTCCAGCGTGCGGTAATTCTGCGTTCAGAATACAGCGCATCAGTTCCACGAGAATTGGGAGACACTAAATCCGGATCTGAATTCAGAATGGCGTTCCGGACGTTTTGCGCCGGCAATGTACATCCGTGTTTAATAAGAGCGCTCGGTGTGTCATTGCAAGTGAGAGTAGGATGCGGGCGTTTTGCCGGTCCTGGCACGCCGCTCCGGTAAACAAGGCTCGTCGGCAGCTGGTCTGCAGCCGACGCGCAATATCCCCCTTACAAAATAAAGGAGTCCGCCGCGACAATCGTTCGTTTCTTACCCTCGCTCGAGAAATACAAACGCACGCCCTCGAATGACTTTACAAAAATTTACATGGATTTTTTCTCTATATTTCTGGGAGAAAAGCAATTTTTGTACGTCGGTCGCGATACGGAAAGCGGGAAATTGCTGCCGTTCCTACTCCTAGGCGTGCGGAGAACAGTGGGAATGAAGTGGAGTATTGTCCCGACACGACGGTTGATTGCATTCGGATCAGTTTATTGCCTACTGTTAGGTACGTACTATTATTTTGCAGATCTGAATTTCGAATAGGCTGAAAAAAACATCTCTAAGCGAACCCATTTTCCACTGAAATAGGATAAGGTAGGGTTATTTTTCACTAAACAGAAAAAAAATACTAATAGATTGACTATCCAAGATAATGAAAACTTTTAATGATCCCAAAAGTTGGGGGTTTGAACCCACGACCCAGCGATGGAGATTATGTATCAAAATGTAAGCATTTTTAAAGTAAAAACTGTTTTTTTTTCTCTATGAATTAACCCAATTACACCACGACTATAATTACAGCATTTTCAATGTCAAAACTATAAAATTAATTCGCAAAGCTAAATCTTATAACATTTAAGGGCGCTCGTACACGCTAAGAAAATTTGCCGTTCCTGCGGCAGACAAGACAAATTCTTCGTTTAGACGACAAGAATTTTGTCTGTTCTACACACGAAAACTTTTCGTGTCTTCCGCAGACAAGACCAATCGAAATGTGTACACGACACGATTTTTTTCGTGCAGTCGTCAGTCGGGCGTAGGGCGCGCAAGTAATAACAAGCACAACAAAAACTATCTTATCACAAGAAAAAAAATGCGTAAGAAACTCTAATAAACTGCTTCCGCTCCAAGAACTAATAGAAACTATAGATAGCCCTAATGTTTTCAAAACTGGACTAACTAGTATGTTGTTGAAAGGGTGATTCTACAGCATTAATGAATTCTTGACATGTGATAATTTAAAATAGTATACGTATATTAATTGTTAAATGTAATTTCAACTCTTAATATTTAATTTTAAATTTATTTGTGTCATTGTTATTATTATATTTAGTTTTAAGTCATATTCGAATACGATTTTTAATTGTTTAATGAATAAATTAAAAAAAAAAAAAAAGAAAACTACCTGGCTGGGTTGGCTCAACCCTACTACACCGCCCCCCGCCGCTCCGCAACAACGTTCGCCGCGTCGTGTTTTGCGCAGATAAGATTTTTTTCGTGCACCGCTGCGAACAGTGTACACAGTTATTTTCTAGTTACGACACGAATTCTTGGGTAGACCCGGCGTTTTTTCTTAGCGTGTACAAGCGCCCTAACACCTGAAATATTTTCTCAGAAACGTCGCCAGTACTTATTAAGAATGACAGTGCTAGATTGCTTATAATATTTTGTTTACCTTGGTTAATTAGAACGAATAAGTTCTGATTCTGAGCGGCCCCAATAAACTTACGCCGATTCATGGCCAGTGCGATTGAGACGGTCAAAGTCGGTTATTTCATAATAGAGTATTTTGTGAGTTCATTTCACAAAATATAAGAATACCTACGCGTTGTAGTTGTGAGATGGTTATCAATTTGGGTAAAAAGCTTTGTTAGTAATTTTGAAATAAAGTTACCCTTGTCATTATTTTTCTTGTCATAATTTTGGGAAGAACTTTGAGTGATTGTTACAAATAATGTCCGATGTTCCGGCCACTTCCATACTGTCTCCCTTCACTTCACTGCCATCAGTGATGATTTACGATCATGTCTTCTCCAATATTTCGTCAGACGCCATTAATGACGTCAACCCACCACCGGAGTGCACTCAATTTTATTTATTGAATTTCTAAAAGTCACTCTAAGCTGCTACATAAAATATGTCCCTAGCGAGTCTAGCGAGTCAGGACAAACAACTATCGACATTATGTTGCTGCGAGTTCTTTGTGCAACTTTGTAAAAAATGTATGAGTTTTAAGAATCTTTGCAAGTGAGTTTCTTTAGCCGCTTACGAAAAGGTTTGATACTTTTTTAAAGTTGAATTAATCTGCTACTTACTTTGTTAACTACTTATTGCAAAATCTTTTTATCAGAATAACAGTTTCATTTTTAGAGAATAATATACTACTGTGATTCAGCTTTTATAATTTAGCACCTTACTGATATAATATAAGAAGCCGAAATGTTTCAGCGCATTCATCATAAATTATTAAGTTTAATAATCATAAGGCATTACGTTAGGCATAATAAACATTACGCATACCGCTTTTCTTTATTTCAAAACTAAGAATCCTTTCAGGATCCCTAGATATAAAAACTCGTGTTATGAAACAAAGATTACGCAAACAAAATAACACGCATACCAGTGTACCTTACTTACTTTCTATTTTCCCAACAACCCGGCGATACGGTCTGTAATTTCGTTTCCTATTCCTAACTGAAAAACATAAACCTTTGTTACGTACCTATTTTCTATTTCATACCGACATAAAAAATAACTTTCGTGTAGTTTTTGTTACCGGCACTCAAGGACAGGAAAACGTGGGGAGGAACATCTTTTCAAGACGGCTGTAAAAGTACAAATTGGTGGGCCGTAGGTATCACGTTTGTTATATGAGTGTGGTTAAAAGCTCCGTAATAAGACGACAAGGGATCCAACAAATCATAATAAATTCGGAGAACTTATTAAGTCAGCCGCCGACAAACAATGGAACGTTATTAGCGATCTACCCTCGTATTATCTAGCCCCCTGACTTCTCCCCCCCCCAGGCCCAACAAGTGGTGCCATCTTTATTTTATCGGAAAAAGCTTGCAGAGAGTCAAGAGTACACCAATTAACAGACAACGGCAGTGTTTAATAGATGCTGTTCAATAATATTGAGTAGTTACTCACTCTATTATAATAGATACTTCAATGTATTTAAAGTCTCGGAGCGGGAAAGTAAATAACCTTATAAAGCGTTAGAACTTGTCAAGTATTGGGAAAATAATTGGAAGAAACGGAACATCTCGTAGTTTCAGATCAAGGCATCAGAATGTGGCACCAAGGACTGATACAATAAAGGGCAAATTGAGCATATTATGGTCAGGGGATCTCATCCTGGAAGAATGTATATAATTTAGGCAGGAATGATGAACGGTAGGTCAAAAAAAAGGTGGATGGATGTTGAAGTCATGGGTAAGAAAGGAAAAAGTATCGCGATGTCACCTGATAGACAAGAGGGGAAGGAAACCTTTTGTCCTAACCCCATATAAATAAAGTGACATGTAAACACATGTGAATACATAATATGAATCAGTTGACAAGATACCAACAGTTATACAAAATAGCATTGACATGAAATGCAAGATGTCTCATCATAAGACTCATAACGCGCTAAATATTAATGCAGGCTGCCAGCTCTTGGCCAACTCATAATTAAGTACATTGTATGTTTATTAGTTTCTATGATTAAATTGTTTATTTTAAAGGTGTACTACACTGGCACTAAACATAAATATTTTTTTATTAATATTATTATAAATGGTCCATAAACCTACTAGTGAAGGAGATAAAATAAAACTTTTGATTTGTAAAAGCAGCTGGCGCTATTATGACTGTCGTACTGAATATAGTAGCATAGCCGTAGCACCAACGAAATAGCCTAACAAAGCCGTACAATTGAGTAAAGTCAAATTGCTCCAAAAAAAAATTGCATTTCGTTAGAAAGACTTAGCTAGCACTTATTTGAAAATCATTTTACGTTTCACGTCAGTACAAAATTAGATGACATTGAAATCTCGCTGGAGTAAAAGCAATTAATTAAAGTGCAGCACAAAATTATACAGAATGTTAAATAACCGCGACTTCTCAACGAGCCAAAAAATCCATCACAACAAATCCTTGATCTTAATTACTATCGTATGGCAATGCAACTGCTATAAACCAAACGAAATTTTTCAATCACGAAATAGCAGCAATTATTGTATAATGGCCGTTTCTCGATATCGCCAAAACAAAGGGTCAATAGCAGTCCGAATATCGGGCAATAATGGGACAAAAGCTGAAAGTGTACGGCAAACAATTATGGGCAAGTCCTCGGGCACGTACGCAGTCTCTGGATTAATCAGTTAGTCACACTTGCGCCGAACTGGCTGAACTGGGCGAACTAAGGAAGAGTCGATTAGGAGGGTACCTTCAGGATTATTGAGACATCGGAGACATGCCAGCTGTGGCCGGCCAACTTGCCGATATTGCCGTGGCCAGGGCTGCCCCAACTTGTTTCCAACTGCCCAAGAATTTCTGTGAAACTCCGACGTTCGATCATATACTTATTGAAAAAGGGTTCCTCCGTGCTACCCTGGAGCAGTATTAAGATATTTCGGTAAATGCTTCTTGGAATGATGCCATACGTTTGCTTTATTGCTTTGAATTATTTATTTAGATGATGTTTTTTATACTTTCATTTGTTAAGATACAAACATACTTCTAATGAATATGAAAAACGTTTATGAATACAATGGTCACATCATCCTTTGTTTCTATTTCTTTTGGTAGTTCTGCTTATTTATGGTGCTGAGTGCTGACGATGTGGAATAATTAAAATAAGTCTGGTTGTAGGTCAGTGTATTACCTCAAATAAATCAAAGGTTGTTACAACACCTACTCGATTACTATGTAAAATATTGGTTGGGATTGTAGATGATATCGTCTAGTGTTAAAATAAGCAAAACTTGTTATTGTTTTTGTTAATCTTAGATTTTAATAAAAAATGGAATATGTATAGGTACTCTGAACACACCCTAGTTGATAGATCTCCGTTGATGATGCTAAGTGGACGGGCTAATGCACAAAGCGGGTTCGTCCATAGATTTATTACCAATAGGGGATATGCTGATTGCATGGATTGCGGCGTGTCGCGCGTCGCCAGTGGAATAACAATTGGCAGAGTATTTACTGAAAACAGTCGGGGAAACTTTTTTAGAAGTTTTTTCAACTGAATGTTTAATGATGCTTTAAAATTTATAAAGTTTTTCGCGGCAGCCATGTTTTTGTGTTTTACCGGGGTTTACTAATTTTACCTTATTAAGTCACAGTGCTTATTTTCTCACGATAATAAAAAACCATTCTTAATAATAAATTGATGATTGTTTGAATAGTTTTTATTTCACTGAAACTTATCATGACTCTTATTTATTAGGTAATTCGTAGATTAGTCAGATGTCCGATGTTTTAATTTATGCATTCTTTTTCTTGATTTTTTAGAAGTTGATATCTTATTTTTTTCTCATATTCTTTTGGTAGATAGATGATGTATTTTCCTTTGTCCCACAGTTGGTCAAAAGAGGAATCCATTCGCATTTGAAACAGACCAATTAGTATAAAAATAAAACGTTTTTACCCCACTTTTTATTTGCTGTGGCAAATAAATGAGCTGTAAACATATGCGGTCATTTATTTATTCGAATGTGACAAGTGAATATCGAAAAACATCCTGCAAGCTTTAAATGTCAATCACAGAACGCTGATTGGTTTTTACCATTGACAGTGAGGCACGGGCATAACTTCACGTGTGTTGGCCGAAGTAAAAATAATTGTAATTGTTGTTGTCATTTCAATTTCTATTTTTTTAAATGTAGCAACGATGTATTGTATTATATTTTACTATTTTTTCACTATTCCATTCTTTATTCTTTATTGTATAGAAAAATAAATTTAGAAAACTTAAAATTAAGACGTGTACAAAGGCGAGCTTAACCCTAAAAAGAGTTATCTAACAGCATACCTTGAGCATACAGATAGATGTGATACTAGAGGTGGTAAAGAATTGAGAAATAATAATATAACATAAATAAATAAATAAACCTACACATTATTTATATAATCATACATATTTATTATATAATCATTTCTTTCATTTGGACTTTATTCAAAAACACTGAGACATAGACAAATATTTATAGATTTTTTTTAAATGGAATGGTATTCCGTGTGTGTTCAGTGGTATCGTTGGTATTGTTGTATGCAGTTTGGACCAACACCAACCGCTTAGATTGCTTGTCGAACGGTCAAGCTAAACGTGTTAGTATATTGAACAGCTCGCAAGAGATTGTTTGGCAGCCAGTGAATTGCAGCTGCGCTCAAGCTCATTACGATGGTTGCATATTTCAACAGAAAATGTATTGTCAACTTTGCGTATGTTATTTCTATAACCATTTATTGTGAAGGATATATGACAGTTGTTATTATTGGATGCTCAATAATAAAGGCGAAAATCTAATAAAACTATAAAGTTATTTAAGTTTAGTGTAAAATGTCTGCAGATGTTTCTACAGCGCCCCGCCCGCCGCTGAGAGCGCCTTGGAATCGAACGATAAAAATACTGAAAGTATAGTTAGTATAGGTAAATTATTAAAGTATCATAATATATTACTTATTTGGCAAGTCTACTCCGTCTGTGAGACTTTTTAAAGCGTTCATGTAAGTTTTTAAATAATGTGGTTACAGAATACAATTTCAGGGGCGTTTCATGAGAGCATGCAAGTAAATTGCATCGGCCATAACTGAAAACAAGTCCGAGAAGGTTACAATTACAGATGTATTATTTATCAGGCGCCGGAGCGAGGGCCTCCTTCGTAAAGGAATTGATTTCTGCATAATTTAACAGCGAAAATACCCGAGACCTCTCTCTACTACTAAAAACAAAACATTTGTTTGTATTTTACTACTTTCGTCGGAATAAATGCATTTTTTATGTTCATACTCGAGTTCGTAGGAGGTGGCCTCCTGTTTTTTTTTAAATTTGAAATAATGCTCTTTCATTAACCAAATATAGTTAATTATTTCGACCGAAGGTGAATAATGATGCTTTAATTCCTTTTGACAGAGTGCGTCTGATATTTTATTCAGAAGGTTTCGTTTACATAATAATTAAATATGCTTTATGAATATAAAATCTTAATCAAAGTCGCGTAAATAGCGAAACTTTTCCTAGTGTTCAACTCGATACATTTCATGCATATTCATTAAATGGTATTAGAAGGAACGCTCGAGACTATTAGCAGACTTCCTTATCAAAATTATGATTAATTTCTGAGCAAAAAATGTTGAATTTTCTTTATGATTGAGCAAAGTAATTTTTATTAACATAGAACGTACCTATTTCTTACATAATATTGAGTCCCTGCCATAATTAACTATCATCGGCTGAACTCAAATTCATCATCATCATCATCATCGTCAACCTATATTAGTCCACTGCTGGACGTAGGTCTCTCCCAAGACGCGCCACTGAGCCCGGTCTTCGGCTCTTCTCCTCCAGTGCTTGCCAGCTACATTTCGCAGATCGTCGCCCCACCTTGCCGGAGGGCGTCCTACACTACGCTTACCTAAACGCGGTCTCCACTCTAGTATTTGTTTGCTCCAACGATTGTCTGTTCTACGGCAAACATGACCGGCCCACTGCCACTTCAGCTTACTAATCCTTTGAGCTATGTCGACCACCTTGGTTCTCTGTCGGATAACCTCGTTCCGGATTTTATCCTTCAGAGAGACTCCGAACTCAAATTGTATTTATTAAATACCTTACCTATTACTCGTAGTAGTTTTACCCATGTAACCCACGGCCTACGGCGCAGAAGACAGACCTACTACCAACTGAGCTGAGAGGCCAGTCACATGACAGATAGGACGACGACATCGTTAAGATCGCGAGAAGTTGGTGGATGGAAAGGGCTCAGAATCGTTATTCCTGGAAATGTGTAGGGGAGGTCTTTGTCAAGCAGTGGACTTCTTCAGATTGACGATGATGATGAACGCGTTCAATTATAAAAAGTGCTGACCGTATGTATGTGAGATGGCAGTAGCCCAGCGACTTTAGTTTTAACAGCATCGGTTTGATTGCAGCAAACATGAGTCCATTGCTTTGTTGAGTCAGATTCTTGTAGGTAATTACCGTTGCTATAAATTAAAATGGCCGCGTCCACTCATTGCGAATGCTTGGCACGTTGCTTACCCCTAGAGTAGGGTTGGGAAAGACCGACAGTGTGTTAAAAAAAACCGGTTCTGAAAGTCCGGACGATTTTCAAGAATAGACCCCTATTATCTTTTATCAACTTTTGACTTTTTGAAATATGGCCTGTATGGTAAATAAATAAATAAAAAGAAGTCCAGCTTAGTCTGGCATTATACTTCGAGATTTGACATTAGGTTTCCGAAAGCGGTTACCCAATTCAAGCGATCCGATGGCGTTATTTCATACCACACAACGGTAAGAAAGGTAAGGGATAAGGGCAGGAAGAAGCAGAAAAACAAGGCAACGGTGCTGTCCCACACGCACGGATGTTAGCCGTCGGGTTTCAAACGTAATAGTATTGGAGCTAAGCGTCAGATTGCCTGTCCTAGTACCTACCAATAACTATTTAATTTCACTATTTATTCTGATTGATTCGGAATCAGCATCACTTTGCAGTCCTGCTGCCATAGTTTTCATTTTTGAATCACGTTGATAGGCCTTAGGCGGTCACCGACAAGTCCGGCAATTGTAGGTGGGCCCGTCCCTAAGGATGCGATGTGGCGTCCAAACATTGTCACCGCACCGCAACTCCAGCTGCGCTCACTAGTTAGTGCCCACACGAAACACTACTTTGAAATATGGCCTCTGCTGGTCGACTAAGGAGCTTGGGACTTCATCGATAAACTCTGAGCGAGTTACGGCTATCCAAGATGGTTGCTATAATCTTTTGGTATAAGGTGTCAGAGAAACTAATGGACGTGTAGACTCAAATTCTGATCCATGAATTATTAATGTGTTGAATTTTTGTTCAGGTCGAATCTTGCTAGAACACTTAGTGCTTATTTAAGGCAAAGTTAAATAGGATGATGACTAGGAGAGTGATGAGTATGGGTGTGGCTGTAGGTATATGAGAGCAGAAGAGGTAGACCAAAGAAAACATGGATAAACTGTGTGAAAGATGACAAGGATAAGAGAGGAGTGGGTGCAGAGATTACGGCTGACAGAGAGGAATGGAGGAGAAAGACATGTACCTAATGCCAACCCCACATAAAAGTGGGATAAGAGCAGGAACAAGAAGAAGAGAGGAGAGGATTAGTGACTCAAACTGTGGGTGGTATTCACACATCAATGGGTTTAAGCATCACTTACACTATTTTGTTGCGATATGTATGAACCATTTAGAAAAACAAACAACCCTTGTTTACGAGCCTCGGAGTGTCATAAATAAATGTATTATCAAGATAAAATAACCCATTCTTTTTATCACTAGTCTAGACCCTCTTAACAAACTTTTGTAAAAGTCTGAGCTCTTTGATTTGATGGTGGTAATTTTTGTATTTATTAGTTGAACCTATGAATTAAAGATAGATACGTAGGTATGTAAGCAAGCTGCTATCAAAGTAAAAGTACCTTTTTCTCTTCTATTTTTTTTAGCCAAGTTTCAGAGAATAACATTACAAGTTCAGCAAATATATCATGTTGATCCAAGCAAGTTTACTTACAAATTTATTTTTGTATACGAACACAAGTGACAACTGTTATTTGGTAGTAAAACTTGTCAGCAAACAAAAGACCAGAATAATAATATCCTGAATTGTGAAGTAGAATGGACATTGTGAAACCTCATTGTCTTGAAAGTTTCCCCAAATACGGTGCAGTCAAACTTTAGAAATGAGAGAAGCAACATATTGTTAATGCATGTCGCATCCACACTGGCTTTAGGTAATCGCAGGCTCTCACGTATCTGATGGAGTTTCCAAGCTTCCAAACTAGTTGGTCTGTTGCAAACTTGTAGGTACCGATGCACCGCCGTGCTAGCCGATAGGAACAGGATTCCCTAAATCCAAACACGCGTCCATTTCCTCTCAGGATGCTCACGCTCGTACCAATTAAAAGTTTCTTTCCACGTGAAATGCACTGAAAAATGTTCTTCGGTGCAATAAAATCCACATTAGCAATTAGAACGTGAGTAGATTTCTCAGTTTTCTAGTAAGTTAAAATACTTCATACCTAAATAAATAGTAACACGGAAAAGTTGTGTTTCATTAGGTGGAAAAATTGTAACGAAACTTTCGTGATGTTATGGGCCCGTGAGATAACGAATATGACAGATCTAATTGAAGAGTGGCTTGCCGGCTCCGGGCGTATTGCTATGCCGGTCACGGCGGCGTGGCGTGAACTTGTCGCGCGTGGGGGGCGGGGGGTAGGTACCTACTTCCCGCGACGACGAGGCCGTGAGACTTATGAGGATTACGGGAAAATGTGTATTCGATGACATTTTTCGGGGCTGTAGAAAAAGATGAAATATAAGGAATTCTAAACGTGACCAGAATATTGTAGACGGCGTCACCTATTACCGGTCTATGCGTTCCTTTCGCGGTCGGGCGGACGAGCGCCGATGAAACCGAGCGTGACGTTCCATTCCTGATATAAAAATGTATAAAAAAGCTTTGTTACACGCGACTTGGCTTCGGCGAAGTGGCAAAGTTTGAAGTGGAAAACTTTCATGGAAAAATCTTTGCAGAAAACGATTTAATTTTAAGGCTATTTGTACTGTTTTAAGGACCACTTTTATGGGGATATCTTTCCCAATTTATCTAACTTAATACTGCAATGAAATCTAATAACAGATTTAATTAAGAGATACGATGACATTGTGGATTCAACGAAGTTGAACAAAGTTTAACTAGTAGCATTAGTTTACTTATACCCACGTAACTTGTTTAACAAGCCTTGATACTATTAGCCAATGTCGTGCAGACTGCAAACCACAGAAGCTGCAGAAGATTATTTCAATGAAATAATTAAATTAGCGAGAGTGCGGTGGACAGTGGACCGAGGGGATGCCAGCAGAATCTAGAGTGGGAACTAACCAGTACTGATTCATTTACAATCTTTAAGTTTCCAAAAACTTATAGGAGACTTTAAGTAATAAACGTGCTTACCTATAGCAGTTACTTCTCATCAAACTACCGAATCGGCAAATTGAGAATCAATACGCAATACTCTCAAGAAAAAGCGCTTGTCTGTAGAATTGCGCGAGCGAAGAGATTCCTGGCCAGAGATAAGGAAAACAAGCCTTGTTTGTCGACCGCAAGGCTCCCAGGGAACATTTAGTGCGGACTCGGACCCTCGTTACAATCAGCGCTGAATTATTTACCAGCGCCCAGCTTACTGGCCCGAATTGATTTCTGCATAATTTAGACAAAAGGAAACGTTGCAGAAAAACATAAAAACTGCAATAAAACTGCGGCCGTGAGGTACCGACATTACGGGCGGGTCTGAGTTAAAATTTTGATGTAGGTGGTGGAAAAGTTTCAGGTTAACGTCGGCGGAATGATCGGACGTCTGCAGATAACTATTAGATAGTTGAATCAAGAATGAGAGAGGGGAAAATAAAATCAGTACAGGTGGTATTAGGATTCGGCGCACGTTCCGATTTGGAGGCTTCTGTGGAGAGATGGTGCCACGTCGGCTACCGCAGTGCGCTCGCTGGTTCCCGCCGCGCCGCCGACTTGCAGATTCTGATACCGCGCTTCTTCTAAGACAATTACCGCTACGTAAACGGAAAACCGTTCGAGACCTCTCAAACGTGTTTTCTAATCTTCAAGGATAAAGGGGGAAAGAGATGCAAGCTTAACATTTTTACCTTCCAACGGAATCATTCTGCTTTACGTCGGAACTCTTTGTTTCCCAAATGGCGAGCCCTTACGACGGAGTTAATATTTTACAGTAATGATGTTTTTTTGGGATCTGCAGCCCATGGTCACAATGAAACCCTTTTTAATTTTACTTTTTTCTGTCTAGACGTGAATTTTTCAAACCTATTATGGCTTCCTAATGAACCTACCTAGGATATAAAAAACCATCATCATCATTATCAGCCTGAAGAAGTCCACTGCTGGACATAGGCTTCCCCTACACATTTCCAGGAAGAATGATTCTGAGCCCTATAATAAATCACACATTAGCAAACTCACAGATTCCTGGGCCACAAAAAGAGGAGACAAAACCTCCCTTAAATTTTGATCTTTATTATGCTAAATAAATATTTTGCAGCCGATTTTCAAAATATGTTTCTAATTTAAATTATGGAGCTTTCGGAACCCCTTACAAAGCGTGCAGATTCGCACATCTTGGACATTTTTATTGTTCAGGGCGAACGTTAAGCGTGTTTTTATATGAAGCCACTGCACGAAAATGTTCTGAATAATATATGTTAAATTACAAGCTTTGTTAATGCTCGTATTCACGGTGCTATAGTATCACGAAATGCATGCAAAACACTGAAAACACGGGCTCCGCGAACAATTAATATCCAACACAATATTTTCGCAAAGTTTCGCTTCCGAAACTACATCCTCTGTTCGAAACAAAGTGAGTCTCCACCCGACTATTTTACGGGCAATAAAGTTTTGGAGAACCAAGAGAAACTCGACCTTAAGCGGTTTAAAAATATTAATTTTTGCATTAATTTGTTTAGCAAATTCGAACGCATAAGCGTATTGTAGGATGGTGTTCTCAATGTTGACTTTTCGTATAAAGTTAAGACGGCGACACACTCGAGCGAGTTGTAAAGTCTTGTTACCGCGTGAAATCCACTTGCTTTGTTACGGCTTAATTTACGCAAACCTGCGAAGAAAAGATAAGCTCCGTAACTTATGTAGACTTAATTGGTTCAATGGGTGGCTTTATCAGAATTCATGCAAGTTAATATCTATTACATAGGTAGGTATAGCTTCACAGTGTAATAAAGGTACAAATTAGTTAGTAAATGTCTTAGACGTAAAATTTTCTTGAAAGATATAAAAACTTTAAACCTAAAGATACAAAAATGTTTGTAGCAGCTCTTTGTGAAAGATCTCGTCCGTTGAAGTACTACGACCATATCTATTTCTGCCACCTTATAAGCGTTGAAAACCGCTGTGTTCCGATTTGAAGGGTATGGGTGCCGTGCCGATGCAATTACAGGTACAATAAGAGGATAGAGAAAGATACGGATATGAGATGATATTTCTATCATTTTTTTGGCTCAGCATAATGTTGACAAAAACATATTCTGTGTATGTTAAGTGGCAATGTGTCCGACTACGAACCATAAATCTAGCCAGTTGGTAGCGCCCGGGGAGGGCTAGACTGACGTTAATCAGGTCGCTTCCACTTAGATATCTAGATAATATAAATACATTGGGTAGATAGTACACAATTCTACAATTTTCTCCTTATATTTCTCAGCGAGGTCAACGTGGGCTTCTTCCAACTTGTTATTAGATTTTCCATGGAACTATTTTTAAAACGGTTCTCGCTAGATTTTATTACAGAAAAATATAAAATGTTGTTCGATCAGCTTAGCTTCAGTCTTTTGTGTAGTTTTTTACAGTAATGTCATTTAGATTGATACTTTGTGTTAATTTTAGTATATTTTTTAAGAACATGGTCAACTTACCCCAATAGGAATTTTTCTTAGAATAAATATATTGATCTCCTAATTAATTTTGGTTTGCTCAGAATTGATAGCCGCGTAATTATGGCTTTATATGATTTGATGATATATTTACATAGAAGCATTATCAATAGCCTGCAAAATAGTAAATGTTTATATAAAAATATACACAAAATCTACCTACCTTTCAGATAATATACTAAACAAATATATATAGGTATATATATATTTATGATATATATATGATCACCGCCTAGGTACCTACTTAAAACATGCCTGAAAAAATGTTAATAAGAACAACTCTTCAAAAAGGAACCACAAACTAAATTCAAAAAGGAACAACATCCTAAAAAAGCGAAACGAAACGCTCGCTCGCGCAAATCTCCAGAGAGCTGTTTTTAAGCTGCACAAAACATAAATTTTGCAGCTCGTTTAAGTTTAGCTCATTATTTCATTACTCGCACTATCTGCTTCCGAAGCTCCTGAGAACGCGAAAGAATTTACTTTTAAAGCTGTGATTTCTTTGTTTTAATGGACTTTTGTAGTAGATACTATTGGATTAACATAGATTGCATGTAAATTTTAATTAATTTTTTAGCCATGATTTTTGAATGAAAGAATTATTAAAAAGTTTTAACTAGCTAGTATGTACCTGCCTATAGTATAACTATTCCTTTCTACTGTTTGACTAAATCGGTACCTGCTATTTTGTGTAGATAGCTGGGTAAGTATTGACATCTTTTATAGCTGTTCTATGTGTTCCACTACCTACTGGTGAAATACTCGTTTTGTTTTATACCCATGTCTACTTTTTTGTGTACCACCCGGGAACTGACCCCCGTTACAAATAAACTATTTTTCTTTCTTTCATTACACTGTCTAAGGCACATCTTCAGATTTAAAGATTCTAAGCCATACTGTTGAAGCAGGTTTTTTCGTAGTAATTACTGTAATAAATAAAGCCTTTTACCCAACCTAATGGATCTCAATTTCTCGAGGAAATGTTGCCTCTGTAATATCGTTAGCCATAAAAAGTGTGGCGTTCACCGTACCAAACGTATGGAAAACGTCTTGACGTTCCCAGGCACGTTTAATATTTTCTTATTCCCTTTGTCTCATTTGTCCTCAAGTCAAATGACATCATCCAAGTGTTTTTTTGCCGAGGTTTCCTTAGTTATAACCGAAATTTGGAGCAACCTATGAGGGATGCGTTTATTTTGCGAGAAAAATATGTTTTCTTTATTATTTTCAGAAAAATTGTAGCACGTGCGTTCTAAATAATTTCGAAGATGAATTCCATGTTATTTTATCAAAGAAATAATATAAGAAGAATAATTCATTGAAACTCATTTGAAAAACTCAGCATCGCGATTTCTGGAATAAAATATATTATTCAATCCGCAGGCATGGTGGCTATTCAGATCTCTTACGCAAGATTTGGATGATTTTGGGGGGTTACGTATATAGTCATTTTACTGTAGCTAGTATTTCACTTGACAGGTTGTAAGCCCATTTTCTTTAGTATAGAGAGATAATAACTGGGAATTTCATACAAACCAGGACCTACATTATTATGTAGGTCCTGTTTGTATGAAACTGGGATATCATGAACCAAGAATAAGGTTTATGGTATAATGTGTAATATAAAGACTCGACCCAGAACGAATCGCTATTCAATATCGACCCAGACGTCAATTATTCAAAGGTACAACGGTACCCCAATACAGTTTGAACGTTATGTTCGTACTCGCGTAAAATTTTATATGTATAAATAATATTTGTGTCTCCACTTAAGTGGATTCACTTGAGGCATACGTGTAATAAGAGTAAACGCTCTGTACTTCACCGGTATTGGTTCCATTTCATATTGGATAGCAATTTATTTATCATACATATTGGGACGGGAACGGCTACGATACCGAACGCTTTCTTTCTAAAGGAAATCAAGAAACTGTACGTGTCGAGAATTAAACATGCGATTGTATTGATGTCATTTAATTTTCGAAGATAGAACGGTTTCCCTGCTTCAGTGCTTAGGCTGTCGATTGTGTTATGTTCGCCGTACATTATAAACTTTTAGGGCCTTATTAATAATCCTGGCGTAGCGTTGGACTAGTTAATCCGCGTTTTGTCTCTTGCATTGATATGCAATTGTCAACTCGAACAAATGTGACAAAACACGGATTAACTAGTCCAACGCTACGCCAGGATTATTAATAAGGTCCTCTGAGTCTCACTATTTTAACCGCTAATGGTAGGTAGGTATTAATGAAACTCAAACGAATATTTTGGTTAAATTATTTAAAGCCAGGACTCGTTAATTAAAAACGCATACAATAAGTTGAAATGCGCACATTATTATACATTTAATTGACGTAAATAATGACGAATGATAAAATTAAATTCGCGACACGGTCAGTTATGCCGGCCGATTCACTTTGTTTTACAATAAATGCGTAATTTATGTTGTTTTAATTTCGTTTTATGGATTCTGTCGTATATCGTGGTAACCCACAGGAAACTATATAACTGATGGAGTTTACGCGCGCATAATTTCAAACTGTTACTACCTAGTGTCTACAGGGTGTTCCAGAATGTTATACCGTGCGGGGATTCTCGTTACTAACAAAAACATCAAATAATCTTTAGTATATAATAATCTTTAGTATTAAGTTTGTTTCAAAACGAAATTTAATATGTTACCTAGCATAATTATACAACGTGTATCAAAATATGTGTACTATCCCGAAGGGGGGTGAATTTCCACCCCCCGGGGAACAACTTTTGTTCAACGACTTTTCGAACTTCGATTGGTATCTCTGAAAAAAACTGCAACGAAGTTTCAACATGAACAGCTGACTTTATACAAAGTGACAACCCTAAACTCAGCTACAGAGGTAGTAGGTAGTAGTAGTAGACCTACAGAGGTAGTAGGTCAAGGGGTCAAGGGGTTACAAGGATAGGGTTGTCAATTTATTTAGGCATTATGAAATTAAATATTTTTGTATGGGAAACTGAAAATAGGAATTTTTAATTTTCTCCCCCCCACAACTGATCAGTATTGTGGTCTGAAACCCCCCACCTTCGCATAGTACACATATTTAGATACACCTTGTATAAGAATATAGAGCCCATGGTTTTTCATCTTCTTAAGATGTACATATTGTATAAGTCGCGCTCTAGTAAACCCAATATTACTTCATTCCGTAGAGACCCTGAGAAATCTAACAAGATAGACATAGGCCAAAAACAATCAAATCTGCCAAAAAATTACAAAAAAATCTTCAATCCAACTACTTTGCGTTCCTAACGTAATCTAGGAAAAAAAGGTAAAAGGCAAGGGACTGCAAAATGATTTTTTTTCATGTTCCTGTATTAGATTTCTAAAGAAATAAGAAGTCTCACATAAATCTCAGTTACACGTCCACGCGGACCGAAAAGTAATAATTTAGAGAGTTAACGCTGAAAACGATTCTAAAAACTTCATTCAGGGAATCCCACACATTTCTAAACCAAAGTTGTGGGTTTAAGTTGAAATTTATGCCGTGCAAGTGTTCACGGTGTTAAGCAAGAAGGAGGAGCATTTAAGTTAGCGTCTCATACATCAGGGGAACGTGGCATATCGCGACACTGCATATGCTAGTGTATGCTGGTGTTCTTGCCTCAGACATTCAACGTTTGGATCCAGACGGAACAAGAAGACATTTCACGAAAGATTGGTTTCTATATGCTTGTTCCATCAGCTATTTATACAAATTACCCAAATTACATAGTAAAAGATGATAACCCGTTAGAAAGCTGTATAATATAATCAGATTTAGTTAACTTTGTAAGCTCATAAGCCATAAGTGCGTTGAGTAGTGCCTAGAGTAGGTACTGATTGAAAAACCATTCTAGCTTCATAAGCATGTAAGAACGAGACACTGTAGGTAAATCACCGATAAAAATCTTGGAGGAGTATGCCATAGGAAGTCATTTATCAACGACGATCTCGCGAGATTTTATATACGAGCTCCTAAAAAATATTATTTATTATTCAAAACTGCTGCCCGACATATTAAAACTTTACAAGGAATTGTGATGACACCAAAAAAATACGAATTGAATTAAAAAATCACTAGGTACTTTCAATCAGAAGCCAAGATTAACAAAATCTAAAATTTCTAAATTTCCGGCAGTGATCGATTGAGAACCATGGTCTGTCCGGTAAGGTCTTTTCTTTTCACAAACATGAAGCGGTTTAATAAAAAAAACAAACATTTTTTGTAGATGATTAGGATAAAAAAAAACAACAATTATATAAAATCATGGAAAGAACAGAAAGGAACTAAAACTCATGGACATTCAAGCTCAGCTTTATGCTACAACATTTTATGCTATCATACATTCTTATTCTTTTATAGCGTCCATAAGCTAGACTCTCCCCGGCTATGGTGTTTCATCTCAAATACCTACAAAGCTTGTTACAGAATAGTGCATTACGCCCATAAATAAAGCACTAACGTGAAAATAGACGTTGTAAATAATAGCCGCACTATAATCCTGTCAGTGGGGAAATAGATTTAGGATTGCTATTATGCCTGGTCAATGAATGTGTGCGTGGACAGTATAAAGTGTATGAATTTTATAATATACTAGCAGCCTGTCCCGGCTTCGCACGGGTGGATATTTTAAACACATAAATATTAGCCTATGCTATTCGAGGTGAATGTAGTTTTCAAATGGTGAAAGAGTTTTTGAAATCGACACAGTAGTTTTAGTACAAACATACACACAAATATTAAAACAAAAGTAATGTGGCTTTCTAAGGTAAAATAATTTTTGAAATCGGTCTAAGAGTTTTTGAGTTTATTCGCTACATACAAACCATTCCTCCTTAAAATTATAAGTGTAGTAGGTACTAGGGATTACTCTATTTCCGCGTGGGTTGTGTTTTCACGTGGTTAATATTATTTCAAAGAAACTATAATCGTTTTTCATAAGATTTTATTGCTTTTTATATTTTTTATAATTTAATAAATCCTATCCTATCCCTACTTGCGAAATTAACCATGTATTTTTATAAATTTTATTGCTCAATCACATACCCTAACTGCTGGATTGACTTGGATGAAGGTTTCAACACATTTAGCCTGGATTCGCATAAAGGTTACTTTCTATCCCGTTCAAATAACAGGAACCTATTATCTTTTGATATATATTTGTAGGGCTGTAAAAACTTCAAGAAGTAATAGCTTATTGTACCATTCCAAATAGCTTAGTTACATTACATTATAAGGTGTTTACATGCCAAGTTGCACAGTCACGTTCAGGCGTACCCTGGGATTTCTTTCCTTCGATTTCGTACTTCCCCTGTGACGTCACAAGTATTGTGAACTACGTCTATAAACCGTTTTCGTGATCCTGAAGAATAGTCTTTTTAAGCTCAAATTTATGAAAAACATGCATGTTCTGAAACCGTTTTCCCGTGTTAAGTGCTACCACTATATACTTATTCTTTTTATCGGGTCACTGGTTATTTCGATCTAAGTGTGGTGAAAGGATTTTAAGTGTGCCTCAAAGAGGATCCTTTCAATTAATTATATTATATTGTATTTTAAGTATGTATTTACAAAAACATATGTACTTAGAACTTACTCGTATGTATATACATACGAGTAAGTATATTGAATTGAGAGAGTTTGATTGAGAGTATATTGTATTGGCCATAATATGTATATACATACGAGTAAGTACAAAACCGTACAAGCTTTTCATAGTTTGGGGCTAGATACTGTTTTGTGAATTTTCTACAATATTTATTTATTTATTATGCCAGGCTCTTATGCTGTTTTTTTACCTCATATACTCTTATAATGTTTTGGTATCCTTTTCAAATGAATGGTACTAAAAATCTTAAATGAGAGGGTCAAGGGCAACACTTGTGAACTTTTGGTTTGAATAGAAATAAGGCTTTATAGCCCGACCCTAATTCTACAGATGTACTTTGGGAAGATATAGATATAGTTTATGTAAGTTGATGAACCAAATGAAAATCTGAATATTATTATCTGTTCTATGTATTCTAATAAAGCACCATAGTTGTTACACTGTTAAACATACATGCATAATAAGGCAATAAATATACGGAATACTAATACTGATGGTATTGTATTATCAAAATATGGCCTTAATATTGTATTGGGTGTTATTATCTGGAATATATATATTTAAGAGAACTAGAGGAAAACAAACGACAGAAGCGAATATAAATAAATTTATAATTTTCATGTGAATGTTGAAAATTCACATCAGAAAGCCAAAACTACGTTAAAACATTTTCGAAAATGGTGATTCCGTGGAAAAACTAAGTCACAAGAACCTAAATTTATCTAACTACATAAAGTTTTGTAAATGGAGCCGCTTTAAGATCATTATTTTTAATAGAAAAGTTCCAAATTGCACTGTCGACTATTTTTCTTCGACCCCTCAATCAAATGTTATGGGGTTTAACCAAGGCAGCCTCGCCGTCGCCAACTGATATTTAAAACGATCGCAGAAGGAGGTTTTGGCGCTGGTTTGCAATAAAAACTTTTGTAATTACACTCATTTAGGGCAAGGAACCCATCGTTGTCGCGGTGTCGTGCCAAAAACGCCAATTATTTTTATAATATAAGTGTTCTACGATCTCGCCAACTTCCACGGTCTTTCGTGACCGCTGACACATGTTGGTTAATATTCCGTGAAGTTTTCTGGTTCAGGTTATAGTGATAGTTTATCAAGACCCAACGGAACTTACTACATTTTGTTCTATTCAATCTTCAATCATGCAAAGTGTAGGTAAATATAAGTCGACAACACTTGTCCAAATTATATGCCACTAAAAATATATGCAGTTACTAACATAAATCTTAAACTTTGGTAGATTTTTGGGGAGATGGGGAGCCTAGCAAAAAAACGCTTGACAACAAAAGCTCAAAAAGAATGAGAATCATTTGTAAATAATTTGCTAAACATCTGGACATGGGGCGAGCTGCGTCTCCGTGTCAGGTTGTGACAACCGACTTGCCAACACTCGTAAAAACTTTTCTAATTATGTAGGTACATTTCGCCGACGAGACGCGAGCTTTCTCACACCGCATTATATTTTCTAGTTAATTTCTCGGATTTGGTGTGAACACAGGGCTGTTACGGTCGAGGGGCGCGACATAACGCGGAGTGATCTCTGCCTTTACTCAACAACTCAACAAACTTTAATGGAAACCCTGATTCGCGGGAAGATAAACGTGAGGTACCGAGCTTGAAACACCAGTTTCTAGCACTTTCTACGTTACTAGATGGCTTCTGTGGTCGACTGGTTGAAACGGCAGTTTAAACAAAAGCTGAAAAGGGGTGTAGAGTAATCCTCTGAGTTTCTGACTATGCAACTCATAACTTGACAGTTGTGTCTACAAAACTGGTACACACAGGATTAAATCCTGTGTGATATCTGACGGATGATGCTTCTCTTGTCTTTAAGATTTAAAACTCGTGCTAAAGGAACCAAGGAAGCTGCAAGTCATCTCACCCACGTGTATCGAATGGTATTTAGATTAGACAATTTGCCGCTCCGGATTTAATATTGGGGAAAAAGCGCGGAGACACTTTCGCTTTACTGTGCCTTCTATCTGATTATTAAATCGTGAATATATATATTTCTACATACCTAGCTGACTTTTATTATTCTCACACAGTTTATTTAATAGTAACAAAAACGACTGCTCAAAAAATATTGTCACAGCCATCCATCAGTTACATTCGTTTTATGCAAACGTGTGGGAAGAGTGATATCCCGTCAATATTTGTACACAGCTGCATTTATTTACCTAATGGTTGCGCATAAAAATGCATGTTCCGAAAAACTAACCCGAAAAGCAAGGTTGGGCCGCGCCGGAGTCCAATACCTCATCTCCCAGGGGTCCGAAACAGCGGGCCCGTAACGCGCCCGCTGTAAACAGGAGTGCTCCGTAATCTGTTACATTTTACGTAACACTTGTTTTGTTCCCCGAGTATGTATTTTTACAACGCTCGCCGGACGACCCATCCGGCCGAACGACGCTACGTCTGCATAAAACTTGAGAAAATTTTACGTGTTTCGACACAAGGATTATGAAGCACTCGTAAACTTCAACTAGGATTTCCTCTCAAAATTCTCAAGGTATTTGCACGTTTTTCAGCGACTGGCTCTTTCTCTTTACAAAGGAAAATAAAAAATGAAACGCCATTAAGAACTGTTTACGCGGCGTGCATAAATACAAATGAATGGCTCTAAAGCATCGTGGTTAAGTCTGTGTAGTGAGAAACTTTTGCAATTATTCTAATTATGCTACGACCGAGAACCATCCAGTCTCGACACGACGTCATATTTTCTACTTAATCGCACGGAGTTTCTAACATTATTATAAATATAAATCAATTCATTATGACTTCTGCACAAGATACGATGAGTAGTTTATAATTTCAGAACGACAATTTAATTCTGTTCTATAAATGTTGTCTACTGAAGTCATGATACAGTAAAATTTATTGACAGCTTTAGGCAATGAATGTCTATATTTTTTATTGATTTTAATAAGTTTTTAATTTATGAAGTGAAAATAAAACCCGCATGTAGTATTAGGGTCGGGCGGCTCAATCAATCTCCTCGCATTTAAAACATCCATAAATGCACTTATGGTATTAAATTCGCTGCCAATGACCGACCGTTTTAAACACATTCATCTTTTAAACCGTCATTTCCATCTCCCCCTGTAATATGAGTAACGGAGTTTTTTGGACTTCGATGAACGAGGCAATCAGTGAGAGTAGCATTCCCCACTTAGCAGTAACTGTGTTTGCAAATAATGTTCTGTACTGCCTTGAGTATCTATGTACTTACGAGATTAACACCGGTTATATTGGAGATGTAGATTGTGATAGCGAAGTCGATAAAATTGTGATTGGCCATCAAATAAATGTGGTTCATCAGAAAAACTAACTAAATAACTGCCTACGAGTGTTTCAACAGTAAAAACAGTCTAATTGTGTTAAAGCTTAAGATAATTTAACGATCAAACCTAGAAAAACAGGCAAGAAACTTAATTACGGCACGACTTGGTTCCTTTCGTATTTATGTATTGTATTTTTTGTAATATAGGTATTTATGCCTAAACAATAAATATGAGCAATATAAAAACCAAATTAATTTCCCCATCCCTATCTATTTTAAAACAAAACGAATCTCCGTAAATATAATTTTCTTTCACCACCTTTTCTAGACTATCATTCGTTACATTCGGATGCTGAAAGAAAACGAAGAGGTCAGTCTTGCTGCTGATAATATCTGACGGTTTTTATTTTTAATCTACTCCTAAGCCTTGAGTACACTTTTCTTTATTCATCACTTTATTTTTGATTCAAAGATTTGCATTACACAAACTTGACTACCTACTTGTTAGCTGGGTATCTGGCCGCAAAAGATGCATTCTAAATTCAAAACTAAAAGCCCGGAAGTTGGGACTTCTACCACATTTTTTTTTCTCTACGTTCTAAATTCAAACTAACATAAACTTGAGTGACAGTGAGTTCTAAATTCAAACAAAAGAAGTTTAAATAAGGAATGCTTCGTTGTGCTCTTGTGAGCAGGCCCTAAGGGTGGTTACAGACTGGCGACTAGCGAGGGATCGATGCGCTTTTCATCGGCTTTTTCACCACTAATTAATCCCGGGGAGATGATTAATCAGCGCAGCCGCGGGCACATTTTAAAACAGACTTTAATGATCCGTTTGTCGGACACTAGTATTTCTTCCGTTCCGTCCCTCGGCGCGTGCCGTGGACGGGTTTATGCCGCCTGTTTCACCATAATTTACGGTTGCAAATGAATTTTTAAAGAGGTTCTACTAAGTGACACGAATTTTCGTGAGATTGCGGATTACAGCGGTACTTTACATGACTTAGTTTAAATACCTGCTTGTGTTGAATTTAAAGTTTGAGAAGTTAAAATAGGTAACAAAGAATACCTTTTCCATTGCATATGAAACTTTCCGATAGTAGAAGTTGTTATTTGTGTAAATTCCGACAAAACGACATTAAACTCATGGCGATACAATATAACTTGTGAAAAAAAGTCTCTCAAGTGTCTCAATTTAATATGATACAAAGATATTTGAATTAAAGTACTTACAACTCAGCTGGGTCTTCACTCGTCTAATGTTAAAAATTACCTGTAACAAAAAAAAACAAATAAAATAAAAACAGTGGCACTCCGGGAATGCTTACTGAAATGAAAACTAGAACTATTACGTTTGTATATCACTCCCTGGCTGCCTGCGGGCGGACAGATCTCGACTTTTGGCGAAGTTTGTCGATCTTTGCCGAAGAGGTGTCGGTGACGGTGACCCAAGTTCATTGTTTTCCCACCTCAAAAATACTCAAGTCCTCCTAAAAAATTTTTCACTAGAAAAAATAGTTCACTACTGTACAACACCATTCAAAGTTGAGTGATGAAAGAAAAACATGGGGGAGGGTTTGTGCTTTTATTGAAACCAATCTCACCACTTGCCTCGTCTGACTGCGCCGGGAGCTGAAAGCACGTAATTGCTCCGTCATTCAGATGATCGCGGCTGTACCTTGTCTTGTCGACTGCTTTGTGCACGCAGCCTTAGATGCGACATATCGTTGCGTTTATTTTGCTTGATGGCAACAAGTGTAAATGCTTGGAGACTAATTAACCGTTGTAAAGGTCTGACTCCACTAACGTAACCTATGACCGCACCGGTACATTTTAATCTTTGCTAGTTTGTTTTTGTTCATAGATATTGTATATTGAATGCGTAATAGTTACTAGCAAAAATAGCATATCATGCAGGACTATTTACCTACGGATATCGAACTAACTGTTAAAAAAATATTATGCACAATCCACACAACACTATACTATCTAGCCCCAAATTCAGCAGAGCTTGTACGATAGGAACCAGTTAACTGGTATTATATCTCTTTACTTTATAGTACTTAGAATACAAAATAACACTTAGACAGAGAACAAAACACAAATATTTGTTTTCGTTGGGATTGGAACCCGCGGCCTACGGCACAGAAGGCAGGGCTACTACCAACGGAGTTATGACGGCTGTCAAAAAATGTATTCTTGTAAGGGCGCTTGTACACGCTAAGAAAAAACGCCGGGTCTACCCAAGAATTCGTGTCGTAACTAGAAAATAACTGTGTTGTGTACACTGCTCGCAGCGGTGCACGAAAAAAATCTTATCTGCGCAAGACACGACGCGGCGAACGTTGTTGCGTTTTCGTGTGTGGAAAAGACAAAATTCTTGTCAACTAACACGAGCGTGTACAAGCGCCCTCAGGGCGCTTGTACACGCTAAGAAAATTTGCCGTTCCTGCGGCAGACAAGACAAATTCTTCGTGTAGACGACAAGAATTTTGTCTTTTCCACACACGAAAACGCAACAACGTTCGCCGCGTCGTGTCTTGCGCAGATAAGATTTTTTTCGTGCACCGCTGCGAGCAGTGTACACAGTTATTTTCTAGTTACGACACGAATTCTTGGGTAGACCCGGCGTTTTTTCTTAGCGTGTACAAGCGCCCTCACTCTTCACTGCTTATAACACGGCATAACTAGGTAACCTAAACATGTTAATTGTGCAATTAGCTCTAATTCTAATTGCATGTAGTTTGTCCCTATAATTATTGTAGCACTTGACATGTTTTTTTTGGTTTTCTTTATATAATTTATGAATGAATTGGTGACGATGTTGGTGACTCTTTTATATAAACAAACAAATAAACCTTGCAATTGCCACTGTCAGAGGTTGTAATACAGAATCATAACTTCATTTTACCGGCACTGCTAAACCAATTTGCGCAACATTTTAAATAAAAATAGCAAGCTTAGCCTGCGGCCACACTGCTACGGAAGGCTAAGCTCGTTATTAGCAAAGCATTTTTAACATGTTTTGTAAGTTGCGTCTTCTTCTTTTTCTACTTCTTCTTCTTTTAAGTATGGCTTTTCAGTGGAGGGGTTGCCACGAATTTGCCAATGTCGAGTTGTTGGCGATGTCGAGTTAGATTTAAAACAAAAAGGGCGGAGATCCGAGTATAACAAGGGAGAATCTATAAGTTGATTCCTTCTTTTTCTAAGTTAGATGGATTCGGCTTTCTGACAGTTCCAATGTCAAATGAGGTATATTATTAGTACATAACTAAAATAGTTTTAAGTCAAGTCAGTCAATAGACAAGGCAATAAAATGGTGGCCGTTTTTCTTTCCAAAACCATCGTAAATATTTTTGATCAAAACATAATAAATACACTTTTATTCCAACTTCTCACACTTTGTGCTAAAAACACAAGCAATGTTAGTTAAAATACCACCGAAATTACTCAGCAGAACTCAATTTAAAACCAGAAGAACAATTAAAACAATAATTTTAAGTTTAAAAAACTTGAGAAACCGACTTCATTGCCAAACGGCTAAACCGATTTTAATGAAATTCGTTTGGGACAATCTGGACATTAAAATAACCTTCCAAATAAAAAAATAATTTTCTAAATCGGTTCATAAATGACGGAGGCATGCAGTTACAAACATTAAAAAAAAATATTAAAAAAAATGGCAACACCGATTTTAATAAAATTGAAATGGGACCACTTTGGAAGCAGTACCTTTCAGATAAAAAAATATTTTTTCAAATCGGCTCACAAATGACGAAGTTATGCGGTAACAAACATAAAAAAAATATATATTATATACAACCGAATTGAGAACCTCTTCCTTTTTGATTGGAAGTCGGTTAAAAAGGCTATGACTGCCCAAAATGACAGAAAACGCGCGACGTTGCATCGTGTGCACAATATCTTAGTCATATTTGACAGCGTTTCATTGAACGCCATCGCAGAACTCTTCGATGTGCGCAAGGCTTTACTAAATCGTCCGCAGCCTTAGATTGAGAAGCAAAAACACAATAGTGTTTCGACTGATTGCGAGTACCGTACCCTAAACTATTTACAGAAAAGCTTTTACAACACTAACAAAAACAATGCTCAGATTGCTCGATGCTCAATTTAGAATGGAATTTTAATGGAATGAAATAATTCAAATGGAGGGTAACAAACTGACAACTTCTATCACTGGATTCGTTTTGTTTCCGTAAGCGGTGGTAGCATCTAACTATTAACAGCCATACTTATAAGCGCAATTTAAATTTAATCAATGCTTAAATGTAACCCTGTCACTGTTTGTCATTACCCACCGGTAAGAGATGGCAATAGTTTAAGCACTGTTTTATCTTTTAACATATTTTAACCGACTTCCAATCAAAAAGGAGGAGGTTCTCAATTCGGTTGTATTTTTTTATGTTTTTTTTTTATTTATTTTTTTATTTTTATTTTTAATGTTTGTTACCGCATACCTTCGTCATTTGTGAACCGATTTGAAAAATTATTTTTTTATCTGAAAGGTACTGCTTCCAGATTGATCCCATTTTAATTTTATTAAAATCGGTGTTGCCATTTTTTTTTAAATATTTTTTTTTATGTTTGTAACTGCATGCCTCCGTCATTTATGAACCGCTTTAGAATTTTTATTTTTTTATTTGGAAGGTTATTCTTACGTCCAGATTGTCCCAAACAAATTTGATTAAAATCGGTTTAGCCGTTTGACAATGAAGTCGGTTTCTCAAGTTTTTTAAACTAATAATTATTATAAGTAAGGCCATTAAGTGTTTTGTTTTTTGATTTGAACACTAATAAAATTGAAAAAAAAATATGATTAAGAACTATTTATTTGTTTGACTGGCCTCTCAGCTCAGTTGGTAGTAGCTCTGTCTTCTGCGCCGTAGGTCTTGGGTTCGATTCACACCGAGAATAAATATTTGTGTGGTGAACGCAGATGTTTGTTTTCTGTCTGGGTGTTCTATTGTATTCTGAGTATGTATTTACAAAAAAATACGTATATACGTATTATATCAGCTGTCTGGTTCACACAGTACAAGCTCTGCTTAATTTGGGGCTAGATAGTGTTGTGTGGGTTTTCTATAATATTTAATTATTTATTTAACCTTTTTTCTGTAAATCCATGAGCGTTTTTGTTTTGTTTCCGTGTGCTGCCTGTTTTTTCTGTGTATGTTGTGCGTGAGGGTGTGTTTGTGTGTGTGACTTATTTATTTTTCATATTTCTTTCGAAATTCTTCAAAAATCGTAAGAAAGTGAACGCTTAGTATAAAAAAGGCAGAATGAACGCAGAGTCTGTTTTAATGGGTTAATTAGCCAGCGATCCTCGGCCAGAGCTTTAATTAAAATGAAATATTTTCGTGACTAGACTTACGCCTGTATTTTGAGTCATTTGCTCAATTTTTTAATTTTTAATTTAGCTTTTACTCGTTTATCTTTGTCGGAAGATTATGCACAAATATTTATTATATACTAAATGGATTAAAAATATTAAAGTATCTCAAAATTCGTAAATATGAAATAAATTGGTTACATACTTGAACTACTAACTTATTCATTCGTGTCAGTTAAAAAAAAAAGATCAGTTGAAACGCTGTCAAATATGACAGAGCGATATTTGACAACGTTTCAGCTGATCGCTATCGCCATCGTCTAGATGTGCGCAGGGCTTTAGAAATTTAGTCCAATTATTTTATTTCAAAATTTCTATTGACTTAGAATACCAGTATGAGGGTATTAATTTGTTCCTTCCTTTAAACTATTCAGGTGAGAGGCTAAACAAAATGGGTTGCCGGTACCTGACCCAGTGAAATAAATAACGTTGAACTTGTAAAAAATAAAAATAACTTTGGTAATGAAAATAAATGCATATATTAGTTTTTTACTGTTATTACTGTCGATTTACAGTTTTCTTCAACTTAATAAGTTTTCCGGGAATAAAGACCAATATGAAAGCCAACCACATTTATTTAGGTATACAAATAAACTCTCTCATAAATGGTGAAATTAATTTGTATGGAAATCGTAAGGGCGCTTGTACACGCTAAGAAAATTTGCCGTTCCTGCGGCAGACAAGACAAATTCTTCGTGTAGACGACAAGAATTTTGTCTTTTCCACACACGAAAACGCAACAACGTTCGCCGCGTCGTGTCTTGCGCAGATAAGATTTTTTTCGTGCACCGCTGCGAGCAGTGTACACAGTTATTTTCTAGTTACGACACGAATTCTTGGGTAGACCCGGCGTTTTTTCTTAGCGTGTACAAGCGCCCTTACACCTTAAGTTTTTCAGCGCTTAATGGGCGCAACACGATGACAATACGGCGCGCGGTGGCTTGGCGGCGGCAAACGTTAAAATGTTTCCGTTTTTGGCGTACTCTCAAGTTAGTTAATGTTTCCAAAACAACGCCGTGAACACCGGGATACCTATTTGCGGTGTAAGTTTGGATGTGACTTGTTTTGCGTTTACCCTGGCTCAATGATAATATTAGCTTCTCTAAACTGCATTTCCATTATGAGTTTGCTCAGTACAGTAGTTCCTAAACCTTGCGGTAGCAGTGAAATAATTGTGAACGGTTTTAGTGGAGATTGTCGCATTCAAATGAAGCTTTGTGAGAGTAAAATAACTACCTGTAGAGGTTCGCTAGATTTACATTTTTGCAGTTGAGAAATCAAACAGAATGTTTGATAAACTCTAGGAGGAAACTTTGTTAAAGTATTAGTCAAATAACAGTTGAGAATTATACGGTACAGCGGGCACAGGTTGTCGCAACTTGAGCGCAAATGAAAACAATTTGTTTTCCCGGGCGGCACTCTGAACGCGGAACCTCTTTAAACCGTCACATTTTAGTGAACACAGCTAAAATATTATCCAACTAAATAAAAACCAATTCAGTGCGAAACTGTCCAGAAATTCCAGGGACAGTTTTGTTCTAAAACACAGCACATTTTTTGACGACCCCTCTTGGCGTGGTGCCTAGCGCTTCGAAGTGTCGACTACGGGATTCGGTCAGATCTGTTTTTCTTTTAGTGCGACGGCACCAATCTTGTTTCTAAACAAGATTGAGGACCACCTTTACGAACTTGAATTTGTAAGCCCTTTTTGAACACGACATTTGTATGTTCTCCGTGAAGTCGGTGAACTATTCTGTTTCCAAATAAAAATCGACTTTCGAAAACCAACTAAGTTTTAGAGTTTATTCTGAAGCTGAGTCTTAGAAACAGCTAGACAAATCAAGTTACTGATTTTATTCTCTCGCTAAATGAGAAACTGCAAAGAAAATCTAACTTATTGGATGAAGTGAGCCTTGAAAAGTTTGTGCATGTGCAGAAAATCCGGCGTAGCTCTGTTGTTTTATGACCAAAGTTGTATTTTATCGTATTTTTCGAGCATTGGTTACACACGAAAAATACTAAATACTGAACACCTCTTACAGTAACTAAATGAATGGGTCTAGACTAGATGTATTTTTTAAGCAATCTAGCCGTCAGATTTCGTTATTGTTAGCACCGAACTATTGGGAAAGATGTATTTGAATACTTTTATTTTTCAAACAGTTCAAAGTAAAAAAAACAGTCCTATGCATCTACTGTAGATGATGTAGCGTCAGGAGGCAACTTGTGATTACCCAAGCCTAATTTGCAGGACGCTATAGTGCCTGGGACAGGATTTAAGATGGAATAGGCTATAGCCCAGCACCCATATCATACTGACAGCTTAGCCGGCCTTATTCACAGGAAAGACATGATCAATACGTACAGTTCAAAGTAGTGGGTAGGTATTTACAATGAGCCTATCTAGTCAGCGACAATTAACGGGTCGCGCGGTCATATAACTCACTTGTGACATACGCTATCACACATGCGCGCATCCGCGACCCAACCGTTGCAGTGCAACACAAAACACAATTTTTAGTGCCTTTAGCCTACAAAAAAATAAAAAAAAAGCATTTGGAGTAGAATGTTGGTAGAACGTAGGAGGTCTGCCGGCAGCGTTACCTGGGTGGGTGATTATGGCATTCTGCCATACAAAAAGATGTTTTGATAACTATTAAAAACAAAATACCAAGTGCAAAATAAAATTTGCGTCCTATTGTGTCCGTTGGTACTCAGGTAAGTAGATGATATTGGTAAGTACGCAATAGTTTTTTTTTAATTTATTTATTTAATAAACCACTAAAAATATCGTAGTACTCCGGGAATGCCGACAGTATTAGAAAACACTCAAACAATTACTGAAGTTAGGCCATCTTTGCCGAAGAGGTATCGCACGACGCGTGAGGCGTGACGGTGACAGTTCATTACTTTTTTCCCACCTCAAAAACGCTCGAGCACGCAGCTGATGTTTTAAAATAAAAAAAAACAGTTTAAGCCATGTTCTTTTTTATATACAAAGTTTGTAATCAGTTTTAATCTCAGAATCTATAAGTACAAAAAAAGTTTTTTAATTTTCCAAGATATCGTTCCCGTCCCGTTATGGCATAAAAAAGAACTTAGGCCACCTACGTCCGCCATTCCTGTCGCTTTACTGTTTGTAATTTAAATTTCGAATTTACATAGTTTATCGCGGTGTAAGAACGCAATTCGTTAATACGTTAGTATAAACGCCCAGATTTACGACTTCTTAGAACTTTCGCAATTTGCATTATGTTAGATAGCGTTGCAGTTCACCTAATTATAGCATTTTCATAATATGGAAATCAAGCTTATCTATGGCACGCGATAGCATGTAAAGGTACGGCCACATCTAGGCGATATGCTGTGGTATTTGTCAATTTTTACATACTTAATGGAAAAAGATCAATAATACATAATAATATCGTTTGTAAATATCATAATTTTCAAAAGTTCAAATCAAAGAGGTCACATTGCAATGGAAAGAGCGTCTTGTGTAAAACTGCATTTAAGACCATTATTTTCCGTTTTCAAAAAAAATTGGGTCAAAGTTCCACCTGTTTATTTTCTTGTAGGTCGAAAAATGTATCATCCGTTGTCAGTTTATGTTTTTAACATCCCTTCTAACAGACAACCCCTTTTTAAAACTCGTTGACAAACAGCTACGATCAACACGAAAACAATTTGATGGAACGTAATAACAAATATTTGCGCTGAAACCTCAATGGTTGTAAAATTTGAGCTTCATCGGCCAACTTGACACGAGCAAATAAAAATGTTTTATAGCTTTAAAACTCCTATTTGTTCGCCTGTTTCGGGATATTAGAGTCGTTCGGTTCAGTTTATTCATAAAACAAACGTCCTTGATCCTGGAAAAAGGGCATCAGTTGAAAAAGTTTATCCGTAGACCAATTTACTACGTGTAAACATGCAATATTTACTAGTTGTAAAATATGCTAATTCTATCAGAAAACCGTGTCAAAGTAAAACATAGTTTTTCAAAATTCGAACACCTTGCAATACTTGCCATTTTAAAACATTTTAAATTGGGAACGCTTCCGATAATTTTAAAAACATACATAATACTAACATTAAAATTCGAACACCATAATTTAATGCATTCCATTTTTAAATCTTTGACATTGTTTTTATTGAAAACGTCTGTTATAATATTCCCTGCTGACGAATAATAAAATTAAGACCATTTACAACTCAGAAAAAAAATGACCCGCAGGTATACCTATTCAACAAGTGCGATTCCTAACCTAATTTAACTGGAATATAAAACTAATATTTAATATTTTCATCAGTTTATGATCCTAGCCTAGTCGCCAATAGTGCAAGCAACATGGTCCCAGCCGCCTAAAAGCTTGTCTATTAACATCCATAGTAGATACTTTGCTCGTATAATACTCTCCTTCAACCTCATAACATTAATTCCGATGGCTATCCTGTTTGCTTTTATCCTTATAGAAAATTTCGTGCATCCCAGTGAATGCATCGACAAGACTTCCAATATCAGGCGGATTATCCACTGTAAAATGTTGTAAAACTTAAAGCTTATAGCATGAATACCAACTTTATCATCCCCCAATACGGTTGAATTTTGTTTGCGCAAGAAAAGAATTTGTATTTTGCCTAAATATCGGTAACGGATTGGCGTGGCTATACGTGGTAAGATAAGAGAGGGACTCGCATAGTGATGCATTGAATGGATTACTGCGATGTGTGGTCGGTTTTGGAAATCGCATAATGTCATTGTGATATGGTACCTAGGTAATTTTACAGTAGTGCTGCCAGAAAAGTATCAAAGTCCCTATGTCCGAATTTGAAATATCGAATCTGCTAGAAAAATAGGAAAAAAAGTAAAAGGTAATGGTGAAAAGAAAGAAGAAAACTTGTTTATTTGACCCACAAACACGTTTGACTAATTAGTAGGTATAGGTAACAATACGAAAAAAAACAACTAAAATCTAAACGGAAAACATAGAAATAAACATAAATTTGCTTGGACAGGTAGTTAGGTAGCTACACTAATACCTATCCAAGCTGGATCAATTTGTTTGCGTCATCTGTCAGTCAAAAAAAAAACTGAAACTGAGGACCGAAAAAGGTCAGTACACCTAGGACCTCTTTTCTGAATGAGTTAAAAAACTATGCAACCTTCATAGGTCTTTTTTAAGCAACCTGAGTATTGAGTATAGCTTACTAATTAAGCATTCTGTTCACAAAGCCACCAGATCTGACCAAAGTTCACTCAATCACAAAATCCTCAGTTGGACCATGATCGACTGTATTTATTAACATGTAATTAGGTTGGTTCGTGATCGACCGACGCAATGTTCGCGCGGTGGACATACATTACCAGCCTGTCAGACCCGCCGTATGCCGCGGATCACATACTATTTATTACCATAAACCACAGAAGAGGTTAGAAAGGCGATCATTCGCCGTTTGTATCTGTCGCTAGTCCACATTTTCACTATTTTATATACAATTATGATTATAATTTTATCAATGTACGGCTACATCTTAGGCAATAAGCTGCGATACAACAAGATTTGACTGCAATAGTATCACTGTCGAATCTCACCAGCATAATATCATGTAGATGTGACCGTACCTGTAAAGTGTAAGAAAGCTTTTTTTTGCCCTAAATTATCGAAAGAAAGAAGAAAATCATTATGTTGACCTTAAGAACTAATTACAATAAGTTTGGGTACCGCCCGCCTAAAACAAAAAAGAGACAAAAAATAGTTATCGATTGACTTATTGCTTGCCAAGTAATTTTTCCACAGCAAGGCATTCTTTATTTTACGACTGGTAAACTAACGCAATTAGGAGCATATACTTATTATATTCTCAAGTTGTAGGCGACACTTTTTCGAGCACATGGCCATTCTTATACCTATTTTGTATTGTGTGCTCTATATCATTTATCACCTATTCTTATGTTGGTAAAGAGGAAAATACCTACTAGGTTTACAATACAGTCGGCCTACTATGAGCTCTGTCTGGCTCTGTCTCTGGTTCTGGTTTTCAGTCTGTGTGAGTGTTGACTAAATAAATCCTACGTCAAAACGTCACACACAGTATAATGCACTCACACAGACTCAAAACCAGAGCCAGAGACAGAGCCAGACAGAGTTCATGGTAGGCCTACTGGGTGCATGTGATATATATAATTATGTACTTATGGTGAAAAAAAACCTAAAGTATTGTTAGCTCCTAACAATTTTAGCTTATTTATAATCAATCAAATGCTAGTAAATGTCAAAGTCAAAAAGGGAAAGCGGATGTTCTCACACTTGGCTTCTTTTTCTGGCGGAAGAAACGACATGGCAAGAAAAGGTGACAGGCGGCCATATTGCATCTAATGGGTTGGGAAAGAAGTCGAGTGTTATTTGGAGATTTGAAAAAACTAAAAACTCTTGCGCATCTAATTAGTGTCTTAGGCTGTAATGTTTTATGCTAATGGGGAGAAGAAAGACAAATATCTGTGTAAGTGTGTGGGTTTCTATCAGTCAGAAGTGCAAAAAAACGACGCGCAAATCAGGTATGTTGGTTGGCCATTTTCTAGGACTACACGGTTGTAACTTGTAACTATATGCAAATTGCTGTTGGATTGGCGTTCTCGCTTGAAACTAGTCACTCTATGAGGCTGGGGACTTTTGTAAAAGTAGAAATGGTATTTTGTGTAGCGTGTACTTACATGCTGACATAGGCAAAAGTCCTCAGATATGTGAGAAGCGAGAATTGGTTATGTACTTATTTGATGATAGCTTGGGTTTGACTTAGTAGGGGTTTTTGTTGCAAATTTATTATTATATTGCGGGCTAATGTATTCTGGTTTCTTATAATTGAAAGAAGCTGGCCAAGCTATCTGCTATGGGCTTATGGCATGAACATTTGAAATACCTACTTGAGAAACATGCTACTTATTGTGTTTTATTTGGTGATGATACAATGCTTTTGTGGTTCTATCCACTGAACTTTTGGTTTTGTGAATGGTCATGACGTTGCCGCTAATGCAAAATGGAATAATAATTTAGTGGGTTTACTTTACGGGTAAAATTTAAGCTTGAGTACTAACAATGACAAAGTGTTTGCTTTATCGCTGGTGCTTAAAACAAACAAATGGTTGAATTGATTTGGTTTTCTTTAGGGATGTAATGTCCCTACTTCTTTTGCTATTGCTAGTTTCCAACAAAAGAGATGAGATGTTACATGACAAATATCATTCGTGAGGACACCATTGCATCAACCCGATGTGACAGGACGTCTTGCCATCTTTGTTGGTAAAAGTTTCCACAGTTTATTTTATGTAATATAATTTATATTTGTAGGTATAATACAATCATGATACTTGTAAATAATAAATACCTACTTACTTACCATTAAGGATTAAAAGTAATATCTATGTTTAAAAATAATAATATTTAATCTTATGCGGTTTGCAGTGGTTCATTCTTAATGGTTTCATTATTAAATAGTTTCAGATTACATAAGTAGTTTTATGAAAATGCTCTTTGACAAATTTTGTTCAATAATCATAAAAATAAAAACTGGATTCGTTATCCGGAATGATAGTGGTTGATGGTTAAAGGGAGAATTTTAAAAGTCACTAGGTAGGAAATAATAATATTAATTAAAATATGACATTGCAAATTGTTCGGCATGGGCATTCACAAATAAATTTATGATGACATGTTGTTATTGAAGGATCACATGTTGAGATTGAGGCAATTGGCATTTATTTACTGTTGGTATGGTAAGCATACCTGTCCGTTATGCTAACTGTTTTTTTTGTTTTCTTCTCTTTATCCTTTTCCTATCCTACCCCTTCCTTGATAAATATGATATAAAACAAAATAATGCGTTCATGTTAGTAGTAAACAAATATTGATATAAATTAAAAAAAAATATGCCTCGGTCTGGGAAGAGTGCTTCGCCCGAGGGCCTGACCCCACCAAGACGGGAACGTAGCATATACCGGCGTGCGTCCCAAGACTCGTGGTCATCAGATGACACAGGTCTTTCTTACACAAGACAAAGTCGAAATAAAATGCGGAGTGACACTAAACGACATCGTAGTAAATTAAGCAAGTCGAGACCACCCAACTATGAACGAAGATGTACCCGTCGCCGACGTCGCTACCGTAGTTTTTCGTCCGAGTCATCAACATCGGCATCATCAAAGGAACGTGGTCGTAAAAGACGTCGTTCTAGAAGTTATTCTAGGTCGAGAAGACGTGACCTTTCTGGATCAAAAAGACGTCAGCGGCGAACATATTCAAAGTCCACAACAAGGAAAAGTAGTGAGCCATGCACTGATAATGTTTTACTAAAGACGGTTCTGGAGATGATGAAGGAAAAATATACCAATACTCCCTTCGGGTATACCGGAGCGCAAAACGTATTACCGATTTTCGATCCAAAATCGAAGATTCAGTCTGCTAAAGATTGGTTACGTAAGGTGAACGAAACGGCGACCATATACAACTGGCAAGAAAAACAAATAATATATCATGCCTTACCTAAACTTTCTGGACTCGCCAAAACATGGTATGAAGGACTGAAATCAGTAGATTTGACCTGGAGCCAGTGGCAACAACTAATTTTGTCTACTTTTCCTGATGATCGAAATTATGGTGATAAACTGACGGAGATGCTGGAGCGTAAGAGTCGACGCGATGAATCTCTTGAAGAATATTACTATGACAAAATGTCTCTAATCAATTCGTGCGGAATTGAAAGGAAGGAGGCAGTTGATTGTCTAACCCATGGAATCTACGATTACAACGTGAAGTTAAATGCACAAGGTGCCGATTTCAAGGAACCAATTGAGGTTCTGAAATTCCTGAGAAGTATATCTAAAAATGTCATCGTCAATAAAATTAAAAAACCTTTTATCTCGAATAGACAACCCACCGGAGAACGGGTTAACACTAGCGGATCGAATGAAAACAAGTTTAAGAACGTCAAGTGTTTCAATTGCTCAGAGACAGGTCATGTAGCCATGCGATGTACTAAACCACTAGCGAAATGTCAAAAATGCTTGAAAGTGGGTCATTCCCAGGAACATTGTGAAAAATTTAAACTTGTAACACGCATAGGCGAGCAAAATCACCGGAATGAATCTCAGTCTTTGAATCACCCTAAACCCCAAAGAGTACTCACGATATCGGAAAATAAAACGTGCAAAAATGATAAATACTACAAAGAAGTGACAGTAAATGGTGTAATCCACAAAGCATATATCGATTTTGGGAGTGAATGTTCAATAATTAAAGCTAGTGTAGCTAGTGCACAAAATCTTGAAGTCACGAAACAGAATCTTCCAATGCTTAGGGGATTTGGTTCGGAGAATAAAATAGTTCCGAGGGGCAGTTGTGATATAAACGTCACCGTCGATGACGTAACTGCTGATGTAAAAGCATACATTGTGGACGATGAATTGCTAAATGCTGACTTGTTGATAGGGCAGAATTTGACAGAACTTCCACATATAACGGTCTATAAAACCAGTACCGATCTGTACTTTTACTGTAACGAGTCAAGTTTGAGCAAAATTAAGATTTATAGTGAGCTTGAAATGGTACTATCTGGTACACAAGCGATAGCAGTATATACTGATACGAATTTTACAGGACAGATCTATGTACCATCTATGACTTGCTTAAAAGAAGGTTCCGAATATCTAGTGCTTCAGGGAATTTATACACTTCACAAAGGTCGTGGTCACATAATTACAGTAAATATTTCTGGAAAAGATTTAAAGCTGCAGAAAGACCAATTGATTAGCAGAGGACATGGGTTGCCAGATATTGAAAAATTCAAAACTCATAATACAAATGTTGAAGAGGTTAGGAGAATCAAATTGTCAAACGACACGGATACTCCATTTAACTCTATGAAAGAAAATATAACGTTAGACATGCTTAACATTGGGGACAATGTGACGGAAAACAATAAAATGGAGCTGTTAAATTTGTTAAACCGGTACAGAGACAGCTTTGCTCTCAGTTCACTGGAATTAGGGTTAACTCAAGTAGCAGAAATGCACATCAAACTGACAGATGATATCCCAGTGTCATATAAGCCGTACAGACTTCCGTTTGCTGAAAGGAGAGTGGTTCAAGGCATGGTGGAAGAACTTCTTACTAACGATGTTATCCGAGAATCGAACTCCGCTTATGCAAGTCCAATTGTATTGGTCAAGAAAAAGAATGACGACTATCGTCTTTGCGTGGATTACAGGGCTCTTAATAAAAAGACCATCAAGGATCGCTACCCTATGCCTGTCATTGATGATCAGCTAGATCGTCTTAGCGGAAACAAATTCTTCACAAGTCTTGATCTTGCATCTGGTTACCATCAAATACCAGTTGCCGAGGAGTCTAGGCATCTTACGGCCTTTGTTACGCCAGATGGACATTATGAATATACAAGAATGCCCTTCGGATTAGTGAATGCTCCTGCAGTGTTTCAACAGATGATTAATAAAGCTCTGGGATCTAAAAGGTTTGAGTTGGCTATCCCATATCTCGATGATATCTTAACAGCAGCACCAACCGTTGAGCAATCGCTGGAAAAATTGGAGGCGTTACTGATTCTGTTACGTGAGGCTCATCTCACACTAAACTTATCTAAATGCTATTTCCTGATGTCATCGATTGAGTATTTGGGATACGAAATATCAGAAAATGGTCTTCAGCCGGGCAAAAAGAAAACCCAAGCAGTTTCGAACTTCCCTGTGCCAACTAATGTACACCAGGTTAGGCAGTTTGTTGGTTTAGCGAGCTTCTTCAGAAGATTCGTGTTTGGGTTTGCGAAAATCGCTCGACCACTCACTATGTTGACCAAAAATGATGTACCTTGGAGTTGGGGTCCAGAACAAGAATCGGCGTTCAATGAAATTAAAAATAGACTTGTTTCCAGACCATGTTTGGCGTTGTATAGCCCCGAACATATAACAGAAGTCCATTGCGATGCAAGTAAACTAGGATTGGGGGGTATACTATTGCAGAAAACTGATGAGAAATCACCATTGCGACCAGTATCGTATTATAGCCGTCAAACTACGAAGAGTGAGGAATTTTTACATTCTTACGAATTAGAAACAATGGCAGTAGTAGCGGCACTCAAAAAGTTTCGCGTGTATTTAATTGGACTACAGTTTAAAGTCATGACTGACTGCAATGCGTTAAGATCAACTTTAAGTAAACGAGATTTAATGCCAAGAATAGCGAGGTGGTGGTTACAACTTCAAGAATTCAATTTTACTGTTGAATATCGTCCTGGAGAATCAATGAAGCATGCTGATGCGCTTAGCCGGAATCCGATTCCGATTATGGATGAACCAGACAATTTAGAAATTATGAACATTAGAACAGAGGATTGGTTACAAACTGTTCAAATGACTGACCCTAAACTTAAACTTATTCGAGATATATTGGAGTCAAAGCAAAATGATATTAAAGATATATATAATAACTACTGCATGAGAAATAACCGATTATATCGTCAAGTGGGCAAAGAATTAAGGTGGGTAGTACCACACGGCGCAAGGTGGCGAATTTGTCAACTAGGTCATGATGAATCTGGTCACTTCGCTTTTGACAAGACATTCGAAAAAATAAGCCAAGAATACTGGTTTCCAAAGATGAGGAGATTTATTAAGAAATATGTTGCGGCCTGCATGAATTGTGCTTTTAACAAGAAACCGGCAGGTAAAGAATCTGGATTTTTACACCCGATACCAAAGCCGGATCAAATCTTCCACACTTTGCACTTGGATCATCTGGGTCCCTTCATAAAGAGCAAACGAGGAAACGCTTACATACTGGGTATAATTGATAGCTTTAGCAAGTTCATTTTTGTAAAGGCTGTGCGAGACACGAAATCAAAAACAACGGTTAAGGTTTTGGAGGACGTATTTGCTACCATTGGCAACCCTAAGGCTATTATATCAGACCAAGGTACAAGTTTTACTTCAGCCGAATTTAAACGATACTTGACCTCTATCGGTACTAAACATATCCTAAATGCTGTCGCTACACCACGCGCTAACGGGCAGATTGAACGTTACAATAGAACTATTTTAAGCTCACTGGCATCAATGAATCATAATCACCATGAAGCAGACTGGGATTTAAATATACCTAGGCTTCAGTGGAGTCTCAACAACACTATAAATAAAGGTATTGGTAAAGCACCAGCAGAAGTTGTATTCGGCCATAGAACGACCAACTCACCAGAAGGTATTGTGGAAACATCCTGCGTTCAAGACAGAGAAGATATTCGATTGGAAGTACAAGAAGCCACAGAAATACAACAAAAGAAAATGAAAGAACGTTTTGATAAAAGAAGAGCACCAACCAAAAGTTTCAAAGAAGGTGAATTGGTAATGATTCCTAATTATTCCCAAGAAAAAGGGAAAAGCAACAAACTAGTTCCAAAATATAAAGGACCGTTTAAAATAACAGCTATATTAGACCATGACCGATACGAAGTATCCAGCATAGAAGGACACGCTGTTCGCAAATACAAAAATATATTTCCCGCTGACCATCTAAAACTATGGGTATCGTTCCACTCTTCCCCAACCGAAAGTGACAATGACGGTGACACCACTGACGAAAATGAGTGTCTACCTCATGAATAATGCTGTCTCATGTATCGCATGAGTAATAATGTCTGTAAAACTTCTTTGTTTTGAGGATTTCGATTATTACAAATTCCATTAAAAAGCAATCTTTAAAAAGGTTTAGTAAGCATAACATTTTGTTCTATTATTTTAAGATGCGTGAAGTTCTTAATAATTATCATTGTTTTGTACTTAAATTAAAAACGCTAATGATTCTTTTTAGAAATAAACATCGTTGATTTCAGTTGAGACCTCTTGTTATTGACTTATTTTGCAAAGGCAAACAGAGGTATGCCTGAGTAGTAGTCCCTTATCTCAATCCTTAACTCAATTATTGAAAGTCTATTCCTGTATCCCATAGCCTATCCATAAATCCTATGTAGGTCCTGGTTGGCACCTACTATCGAGTCGAGGCGGAGATCCCTGCGAGCGGAGCGATAACGGTAGGCGAAGGAGGCAGGAACCCTTTCAGGGGTAAACTGTACTTGCCCATCGGGTATCGTAACGTATCGCTGTGGGCAAAGGAGGCAGGAACCCTTCCGGGGGTAAACTGTACTTGCGCCACTGGGTATCTGCAGCAAAGTGGGCAAAGGAGGCCGGAACCCTGTTGAGGGTAAACGGTACTTGCGCCACTGTTGCTATTCACATTCGGAGGAGGCCGAAGCCGGTGGAGGCAAGCGGTACCCGAGCGAGATGAACGAGGCTGATCCCGGAGAGGAGTGGTACGCGTCTCATACGGACATGACTAAAGAGACGCACGTCATCGAAACTGGTAATAGAAAATTTAATTATTATTACTTATCTGATCAATTGACTCGAATCATAGTTTTAGGCTTGCGGGAGAGGGGTGTATGGGTAGGTATTAGGTCAACTAGTAAATCCAGTGTATAGGGTCATACACTATAGCAAATGGCCGGTTGGACTAGGGACAGTCCTAATTTCAGGATGACCGACTGTTAGCTCCTAACAATTTTAGCTTATTTATAATCAATCAAATGCTAGTAAATGTCAAAGTCAAAAAGGGAAAGCGGATGTTCTCACACTTGGCTTCTTTTTCTGGCGGAAGAAACGACATGGCAAGAAAAGGTGACAGGCGGCCATATTGCATCTAATGGGTTGGGAAAGAAGTCGAGTGTTATTTGGAGATTTGAAAAAACTAAAAACTCTTGCGCATCTAATTAGTGTCTTAGGCTGTAATGTTTTATGCTAATGGGGAGAAGAAAGACAAATATCTGTGTAAGTGTGTGGGTTTCTATCAGTATGGAATAATAGTTATTTGTTATACAAGAGTGCAAAGCTGCTTTTTAACCGCGTGCTCAATTTTGATGACTGAGCAAGCGCAGGATTCTAAAGTTTAACCAAATCTTTGCACTCGAGTGCAACACGTAACTTTTCATCCCACCTCAGCGAGGAAATGACTAAATGCAAAAAAGAACATGGCGCGACTAAAAGTGACACACCAAGAAGGTTCCGAGTATGAGTTATTAACAAATTTAAAAAGATTGTATGATAAATTCGGCACCATGCAGGTAGAAGTAAATAGGTTTAATGGTGTTTTTAATTCACAAATACACCAAGAAGGTTACGAATGCGAGTTTTCAACAAAATAAAAAAGGTTGTAGGTATGATAAGTTCGGCACCATGGAGGTAGAAGTAATGTTTGTGTATTCACAAACTTATTGAACACGATATTCTAAATTCAAATTTACTTTATCCTCTAGCGGATAAAAACGGCTTTTCCAGTCAGAAATTAAACAGCAAAAACACACTTTCAGAGCTGGTGGGATGAAAAATATATTATCCTCCCCCCTTGGTTTGGCGAAGTTTGTCGATCTTTGCCGAAGAGGTGTCAGTTACGTGTTAGGTTATGTGACAGTGCCAAAAGTTCATTGGTTTTTTCCCACCTCAAAAGCGCTCAAACCTTGCCTAAATAAGTTTTAACTTAAAAAACTGTTTGACTATACTTTTCGCTATAATATTTCGTTTGTACAGAGTTTACGTTTTATACATGCCACGGAGTGGAAAACAGAGTAAACGCAGCAACTTTCCCAATAACCACACAATTTATAACCTAACTTTTATTTGATTAGCTAATCTAATAGTCTGTAAAGTTCGTCATGATATGAATAAAGCATGATTTATTTTTAATGGAGGTATTACGAATACTAATAACAAAGTTTCTTCGTTTCACTACAAAAGAAAAACTTGGAGACATAAAAGTTTTGCAATCGTTAACCACGTTCATCAATCGGTTTGAAGGTTTCCGGTGAAATTACTGGCACGTGAGGCTGTATGCAAATAGGCTCATATGACGATATTATGCTATAACAAACACAAAAAAAAATACAAACAAATTTAGAACGACCGCTTTTTTTATTTGAGTCGGTAAAAAAAAAAAAAAATACAACCGAATTGAGAACTTCTTTTTTTATTTGAAATCGGTTAACAAGTTAATGTTTCAACTGCATAGCGTTCTCGACACAACAGTGTCACTGATTTGCTGCAGTAACACATACCTACCTACTATAATTTATTGTTGCCTAATATTTTGTGATCCCAATGTATGATACGAAACGGAGATGCAAATAAAGTACCCACCTGTGCATACCTAACTGCTTTTGTATGATTCTAATATCTATTGTTGATGTTTTTTATAACAATTTATATATTAAAGTAGCAAATAAAATCTAGTTCTATGTTGAAACGGTATAAGCGCGTCTCTCTAACTTCCTATACAAAATAAATTGCACTTGGAAAATTTACACAAAACATGTATGCGATATGCGACCCTAATACTCGCATTTTAGAGGTGAGTTTGGCATGACTGTCCGACAGTGGCATAATACCGGTAATGTGGTGTCACTTTCTACGAGATAAGGGTACGCGACATTGACTATTCAAAGGGTTGTGGTCTTCAAAATTTGCGCTCAATAAGTCTGAAATACCTCCTTGCTATATAATATAACGAGCAATTTGCGATGAAAAATAAGACTCATGACTTGAATCCTCATATACAGATATCTTAGTATGAAGTACCATCTAAAGATTAATTGAGGCTGTCTAAGCGGTAGTCAGAGGTACGTCACAAAATGTCCAATATTGACACTTAACCACGTTTTGCAATTCCACCATTTAATTTTAAATGGAAAAATCACTGGATTCAAACCAAGACAAGGATCAGAAGATGGGACCGCTCCCACTAGAGTACCGGTGCTCTCATTCTTCACGCCCGTAGCACACCTCCACTGCGGAACCGTTAAAGCGGCACCGCTAGATGAATTTAATTGCGATCAAGTGAAAAAAAATGGTTACCTGAGAGCGGAAGTGTGTGGCTGGCGTCAGAGCAGATTGACGAAACCGCACGGAGAAAGAGATGGAATATAGTAAAATCTACGCGTTAAAACAGGCTAGTGATCCGCATCTCCTACAAGGGACAAGACATGACAAAAATTCTGCAGTACCGCTGTAACGGTTTCGCAGCGGAGGTGTGCTACGGGCATCAAAAATGCTATCGAGCAACATAAGTTGCGCAATGACATGATGTCGGCCGACACATACTCAAATCAGGCGACAAGGTCGTGAGATAATGTCCCCTAATGAAAGGGCTTTAAGCTCATAGTGATTGTAATCACGGATCGATCGCCCCCGGTCGAAATGCGGTTGCAAGCGTTGCTCGTTATCGCGTCATTGTTTACCAAACGTAAAAGGCATTATGTATGTAACCATATACTATAACTATGTGGCTATGCCATAAAATAAATAATAGTGATAACCTCATGAATAAATAAACATTTTTATACTAAAATCACAATTTTCACCATCATCCCACTATTGCACGTCAGGATACCTAGTTCCAACTAAGACCTCGTCGTATCGCGTCTAGGCTAATGGTCTGGAGATCATGTAATCTAGGCTCGTATCCAGAAACAGTGCTTGAGTCTGAGTCGAGCCTCAAGAAGCAGTTTTGTTGACAGTCCTTCATTGAAAAGTGACAAAAACCTATGCTTGAGGCTCGCCTTGCATCGTATTTTTTTGTCCTCAGATATAGATTTAATTTCTGATCTGTTCACAAAACCTTTTCATTTTTCTATGAACGAACGATACAGATCCTAGAATTGTGTACTGACTATGCCACTACTAAATTAGTATTTCACTACCATTACTTTAAAAGTTAATGCACTTACATAAGCTAACAGCTTTATAGTTTTATAGTTTTTATTTAGGACAACAAACAATTGCACTCACATATTACAAAACAATTATAAAGTATACTAAGTAGTTCTTTAGAAGGTACTTGTGATTTGATTACTTCATTTTAAATTGGCCTATTCATAAAATATTTATTTTCGTTTAAGTTACTTAAGCCACTTATCGCTGAACTTTAAAAATGTCAATATCAATTACTATTTCACAATCATTCTTCAAGGTCTCCAAGTTATACAACCAGGGACTTATTTTCTGTCAATTTCATATTGATAGCTGGTATGAAGTTTGTTTTAAAAGCAATAATAATTCAGTAACAATAACTCCACCCACCACTTAAACAGTACAAGAAAATTTACATAGACTAACAAATTTTCGGTATAATATTTCAAACAACAAAACAATCAAATTATAAGCTCCACCAATTTAACCTATTCCATTTCAAACATAAGCTCACTAAAATATTAGGTTATAGCCGGCTTACTTATTCCGCGCGTGTGTAGTCGGCTTATTTATTCGCAATTTGTTGGATATCGTTCGGTAGGTACGCACCTTAATGAGGTAATAACAATAAATAAAGACCCAAAAGTTTCCTCAGAAGTTCACCCTCGCATTGCTTTGGACCCTTGCAAGAAACCACCTTAACCCATACGTTACGAAAAAGCGTTATAATTATTTATTGGATTCTTCGTGCTTTTTGATGTGAAGTCATGTTTGAAAAGTTTAGCCGTGAATTTGACTAAAATATGCAATGTCTAATGTTATTTTAAGTTAGGTTTACACAATTCAGAACTAGATGGCGCCCCAAAATTTGTAACGTTCCTAGATCGCGCTAACGTTGCGTTTTGTGATTTGCTTGACCATATTCGTGTGTAAATAAATTATTGCTTGCTTCTTGAGATAAACTTGTTTTAATACTTACCTACTCTGGATTGGAATTATACATGGTCCTTCCGAGTCGGATGTTGATGGAAGATTTTTTTGGTTTTGCTACAAACGCACTGGACCACAGAGGGCAATCCTTTGGGTGTGCTTGTACCAAACTTCCCTCCCAGTACAAGGGAAAGGGATCGTCGACTGACAGTTGAGTCAGTGTGTGGTACGGGTACGGGTACGTACGGGTGACCCGACGACCACAGTTGCAAGTGGAGGAGTACGGCTAAGGCAGGGTGAGCCTTTGCGCCGCGAGTGGCAGCATTGACGTCACAATCAACCGTGACGTGGGAGGTCACGTGACGGAGGCAAGGCGCGCAAGGAGGATACCATTGGCTGAGAGGAAGCCCAGCTCTACAGCAGCGAGACAGTGTGTGGTTTGCCAGTGAAAAAATTGTGAGTACTTTTTGTGATATTTTGTTCAAGAGTTGACACTTAGAAGAAATTTGAAGATTTAATTTGGACTTTAAAAAATTGTGCATGCTATAGTTAGGACTTTAATTTAGGAAAAAGTGAAGTGACGGGGAACCTATGCCCGATTTTGGAGCGAATCTCAAACACTTGTAAAATTTTTGTAATTTGGGGTTGGACTTAGAAAATTTTGTGGATATTTTATACTTAGAAAAATTTATTGTATGGTTGGTTTAAAGTAACTTTCATCATGTCGTTGGCTTCACTCGCTAAAGCTCAGTTAGGTTTTATGTCAGCAGTTGAAAAAGCGTATGAGACTTTCAAAAAGTCACCAAACGAACGACTGTGTAAAGAATCTTATTTGTTAACAAGAATAGAATCTTTAGATGCAAAGTGGAATGTAATTACAGACAATCATAGAAAGTTACTTGAGCAAGACGGTATTGACGAAACCACTTACATGAAAGAGGACGTGTTTCAGGCTATGGAAGAGATGTACATAGAGTATAAGTCAGAGATGAGAGATGCTTTAAGTGTGCTAAAGTCATCTAAACTACCTACATCTATTCAGTCTAGTTCGTACACGGCGTCACAAATACAGTCGAGTGTAAGATTGCCCAAAATTTCAATCCCCACGTTTTCCGGGTCCTATGCAGAATGGACAACCTTTAGGGATTTATATGTATCGTTGATTCATAACAACTCTTCAATTGACGATGTGCAGAAGATGCATTACTTGAAGAGTCAGTTGTCTGGAGAGGCCGAGCAACTTTTAAGGCATGTACCAATCACGGCAGCCAGCTATGAAGAAGCTTGGTCGACTCTCAATAGTAGATACAATAATAAGAAATATTTGGCCAACTGTCTGTTGAAGCGTTTTATGAATCAACCCAGCATCGGTAACGAGTCAAGCAGTGCAATCAAGGATATGTTGGATGTGATGAACGGAACCTTAAATGGATTGAAGAATTTGGGAGTATCTGTTAGCTCGTGGGATACAATCATAATTTACACAGTTTGTTCAAAGTTGGATTCAGAGACACGGAAGGAATGGGAACTGAAGATAAGCGTGTCCGATGAATTGCCGACCTTGGATCAACTGCGGGAATTTTTGCAATCTCGATTCAGAGCACTGGAGTTTATGGATCCCAAGCCAAATTCTTCGAACCAAAGGGTCAATGTTATGCATGCAGTGTCAACCGATTCCGATGCTGCGGTCACTTGTCCATACTGCAAAAAGGAAGAGCATAAGTTAGCCAATTGTGATGAGTTTTCAAATAATAGCTTTGACCAGAGACAAAACTTTGTCCAGACAAATAGTCTGTGTTTTAATTGTTTAGGTAGGAACCACTCCGCCTACATTTGTCGAGCTATGTCTAGGTGTCATATATGTAAGCGCAAACACCACTCGTTGCTCCACCCAAGTCAAAGTCCAACATCGACATCATCAGCTTTAGCCAAATCAGAGTTGGAAGGAGAAGTCAAGTCAGTTATCGAACAAGTCAAGACAACTCAAGACGAGTCGTCTATAAGTGTTAAGGCACATTTTTCCCAGAATCAGGGAACTAGGAATCAGATTCTGTTAGCCACAGCGGTAGTGGGAGCTCAAGCAGATGACAGTCAGTCACTGCTGCTTAGAGCTCTTGTTGACCAGGGCTCGCAAGCGTCCTTCGTAACAGAATCAGCAGTACAAGCGCTGGGACTCCGGAAGGTTTTAAGTAAGAGTAACATATCCGGGCTAGGTGGCGATAAAGGCAATTTAGCTTCTAAGCACATTGTCACAGTAAAGATTCAGTCGCACCATGATCCCAGCATTCAACTGCAGGTACGTGCACATGTTTTGAGGAAGGTAACGAGTCTTCTTCCGTCAGATAAGGTGGAATATGTGGAGTGGCCAGAGTTAGCGGATGTAGTCCTCGCCGATCCTCAATTCCACACGCCTAGTAAAATTGATATTTTGCTTGGCGCAGACGTTTATGGAAAAATTATCAAAGAAGGCTTGATGAAGGGTCCTAACGGCACGCTGATTGCTCAGTGTACTGCGTTGGGATGGATCATATCAGGTTCAACACACAACACGCATATTGATGAGGCTGAGGATGATCAGCACTGTCATCATAATGTTGTGGTAAACATGCATGCTTGTGTGGATGAGTTGCTGATGAAGTGTGGGCAAGTTGAATCCAATGTAGATGACAGCAAAATCCTCATCGAAGAAGTCACCGAAGAACCGGAATCTGAAACAGAAAAACATGAATTAGTAAGGGGTACATTTGATATAGCATCGGCTCCATACTTATCTTTGAAGTTTTTGCAACAGATTGCAGTTGAAGAAGCGATGGAGTGCGCGGACGTGGCTGAAAGAATTAAATCAGAGTTGAACGGTGATGACTTGTTAACGGGTTACCATACTGTAGAAAATGGTAAAAGGACACTGAAGGAGAAGACAGACGAGTTAAGTAAGGAAGGATTTGAATTGCGGAAAGGGTCAGATGTTACTTACCAGGCACTGAAGTCTTCTACTGATCGGGAGCAAAGAAAAATCAAGGTTCATCTCGTGGCAGATAGTGATGAGTCACCCGGTGATCCTACTCTGTGGCCAAGATTCTTGACGGAAAAGGCATTAGAAACTTGTATAAGGCAGAGCCAGTTGGAATCAAAAGATAAGCTGAAACCTTTAAAGTACTATGAACCTGCATTTTTCAGACCAGGATACTTCTTCATTGGCGAACCGATAGTCATCATACCTGAGTGCTTCTTTGAACAAGGTAACCTTGTGAGACGTTGGCAGGTGACTCAAGGATTGGTGTAAGACCTTTGGCGAAGGTGGTCCAACGAGTATTTAGTCGAGTGTCTGTAGAGGTGTAACTGGTCAAAACTGACTCCAGAACCTATTGGCGGCATAGTTTTAGTCTAGGAAGATTACCTTCCTCCAGCTCGTTGGATGTTAGGCAGAGTGGTTTATAGGAATCCTGGTGCAGACCAGATTGCACATGTGGTAACATTAAAGTGTGGCCAATCTCTCTTCAAGATACTTACTTCCAATTTGTGTATTGATTGATTTGTAAGTTTAGTAAGTTTAGTTTGAATATTGTTATTTATGATTGTGTACCTTTACTAGTTGTTATAAATTTTTCGTTAACCTGTCTCACAGTGTTCATGGTGGGCGGTAGTGAAGAACAACCAATGTCGTTCTTGGTGGGCGGTATGTCTAATGTTATTTTAAGTTAGGTTTACACAATTCAGAACTAGATGGCGCCCCAAAATTTGTAACGTTCCTAGATCGCGCTAACGTTGCGTTTTGTGATTTGCTTGACCATATTCGTGTGTAAATAAATTATTGCTTGCTTCTTGAGATAAACTTGTTTTAATACTTACCTACTCTGGATTGGAATTATACATGCAACTTGAAGTTTTGGCAAAGCAAAACGTGATCACACGGAAGTATAAACTGTATTGTATCGAATGGAAAATGTTAAATCTAGTAAAGCTTGTATTATCCAAAACGTCCCAGTGTTCGTTGTCGATTTTCCTCGCGATTTATCTAATAAAATACAAAATAGACAAACAGCAGTGCAGAATTTCCCCGATGACACTTGAGATGCTATCAGAGTTTCATTGCAAATTCCAACTCTACTTGCGAGGTTGTAGTACCCGTAGTGGTAAAATCAATGTGTTCAGTTCAGGTGTTCGTATGTTCCCGGGGGCATAGTAAAGCCTTCCTTGCGGTGCTCCTCAGTCCACCGCTCGGTTAGTTATGTATGCAGCTGCAGACTCCTGTGGGTTTATGTAACGCATGTGTGCGTTCGAGACTGTAGGCTGTATTGTAATTTCAAGAGAAAAGGGATTTACTAAGGCAAAATGCTCTGGAGACTCTTTTTTTTATAACTACCAAGTTTTGAATGGGAATAAAATCAGTGGTTTACTTTTTGTTTGTTAGATGGCGACGCCTGAGTAAAAAGTAATTATATGCTATACAAAAAAAAAGTAAAATAAGTCACAAACTATGTAACGTAAGTAAGTATGAAAGTAAAGGCCTGCGCACACCTAATTCGCTGGCGGTAGCGATCAGTGAAACGCTGTCAAATATTGCTGTCAAATCTCAAATCTGACAGCGATATTTGACAGCGTTTCACTGATCGCTACCGCCAGCAAACTAGGCGTGTTCGAGCCTTAAAGGATCATGCAAAAAATGGTAAAAAGCAAGTTAGTTTTTTTGCCTGTTCTTCTAGGCTGGAAATAGCATCTGGTCGCGTGGAAATAGCACCTAGACTACCTAGCTTTAAGAGTTGGTATATCAAAAGGATCACTTTGAAACAGGGATCCTTTTGATGTACCGTTGAAAAATAAAATAAAATAAATTAAATTGTAAAGAACTTATTGTCTTTTGACTTTGACTCCCAATCCCAATTGACTTTTTTCCATTCACAGTTATAAAATATGCAATAAAAAAAGTTAAAGCCTATAGTTTTCACAAAAGGTTTTTCGCAATGTGACCTGGCAGCTTCACAGATTAGCACCTGGAGTTAACACTATCGTTAATGTGGCATAGCCTATAATGACGTCACGATAATGCCGTGATAGGGCTCCATGTAGGCCACGTTATGCGAGACATTATGCAAATAAACTGAACATTATTTCACATTTCGTTTGTCGGAGTCGCGTTGCAGACCGCAGTAAACCTTCACTGCAAAACTCGTTACAATTTATACCTTATCCCGTCGGGTTAAAAGCCATCTACATGGATTAAAAAGCAATTTCATTAAGCGCATTGACATGCAACACATTACCGATTAACAGTGCTTCAGGAAAAACAAAGGTTTTTGTTGCGAACCACGCGATTGTTGGCTCCATGATAATTGAATTATTGTCTGGACTAAGTATGGTAATTCCTGCTTGATTCGGTTAAAAATTGAGTTTGTCATGGAAAGCTTCATCAATCACTAAAAATAAGCATGTTTGCAACAAATCTTTGAAAAAAAGGAATTTTCATGTATTTTCGTCATGCCATAAATGAGAAATGTATAAGTTTTAGGGTACTGTATCGCAAAAACTTCAACATAAAAAAGTTCGCTCCAGCGCTAAAAGCTTAATCTCATTAAAACTAAATACAACGTTATTTACTAATGAACTAAGATTCGATCCACAAACATACGTTACGTTTAAACTATGTTTTCACAAAGTTTTATGCTTGGCGGTGTAGAAAGAACATAGAGTGTAGTGTGTGGGCTTCTACCACTTTAAAACAACCTTGTAACGTAAAATGAACTCTATCTCATTGTTATAAGTCAATGTCTAACTGTATCGAAGACTTAAAAAGCATTTTTTTTTATGATTAGAATTTGTTTTTAGTTAGCTCCGCTAGCATTGACCTTGTCTTTCTTGTGGACTAGGCCGACTAAGCTGTCAAGGTGGTATATGTAGATGCTGGGCAAGACTATTCCATCTAAAATCCTGTCCCAGGCTCTATAGCGTTTCGTACGTAGAGGCATGAGTAAACACCAGTTGCCTCTGGTGCTACATAAATCATCTACAATAGATGCAAAGGCCTGTCTACTTTTTAGAATTTGTCATTTTCTTAAATGAATTACTAGTGAGGTGCCTCACTGCAGTCTTATTCTCACACAAACTCATGGGTTCCAGTTTGTTATGAGGTTAGAAAATAAGTTTTGATTTTGCATGTTTTTTATAATTGTGGTGAAAGAAAGAAAGAAAGAAAGAAAGAAAGAAAACATATTTACTCACAGACACTTAGCAATTTAAAGTACGATATCTACGCTATACTTACATACATACAAGAAATATAAAGAGCCAAGACCACCACAACAACAACACACACACACACAAACAACAATACAAGTGGTGACGCGTGACCAGGATCGTCTTTTCGTCAAAGTGAAACTTCAATGTGCAGGTAATACTTAGTGTTCTGTGTGCAGAGATAGAGGCGGCAATGATATAGTGTGGGGCTCACGGCGCTCCCTCAGGGACGATAAACCCTTCCTGGCGCTTCCCGTGTACTCTTCTTTATGGGAAGGCGGGAAGGCCCGAATGGCCAGCCCAGGTGAACAGGTAGCTAGATTGCGAAACTATTTTTAGAACATCTTGTCGGTCGTACGGTGTTTTTCCTTTGTTATCAAATGGGAGACATTGGAAGTGAATTTTCGGTTATGGCCGAACCTAATGTGTACGTAAGCCCCCGGTGCCTGAACCAGCTCCTTTATATGGAGTGAGCTACAAAGTTATATTCTATTCTATAGAACTTGTAATTTTTGTAAATGTTGTTTCAGGCACTGATTGTTTTACAAAATTCAATAATGGTTCTGATATAAATGCGTGATGTTATAATTCTAAACTCATTAATTATAGAAATATGTAAGTTAGACCATATTTTTTTTTAATTTAATATATCAAACAAACCGACAACTTTGTAATTTTTTTAATTATTACGTCTTGGTAGTGCTCATATTCAAACCACGATCTATTAATTTAGTGACGTCATGCAATACTCATGCTGCTCATCCATGTCTCATCAAATACACTCAAAATCTGAACAACCATTCAAAATGCATCAAAAACACTGCAACAACAACTCACTTTCCTTGATAACTGAGCACTCTAAGCACAATGAACACTGAAAGAGCTTAGTATCCGAACTAAATGCTTCATTGTGTCTCCCGTCTCTTTATCTGACATTTTAATACACGTCACAATGGAAAATGGTATGCACATTTTGCACTAGAGCGTTGGAAAGGGCGTGTCACCGAGGGGCGAAATCAGGACAGCAAACATTGACTCAACTCTTTTTCTCTTTCACTCTTTCACTCACTTAGCAGCTCTCCCGCTGCAAATCACGCCACTAGGTTTTCAATTCAAATTCTTTGAATGATTTAATGTGAGTGTGAATGGAATTATGGAATTTATCGAATGTTTTGATCGGTTTTCAATTCTTCGATGCAGAAAGTTTTGCTGATAGGAACAAACAATTCAAGGCTTTTGTGAAGAATGTACGTGCAGTGCATCTGGTCTGTCATTTTTTCATCAGATGGTAAAAAACTAGCGACAACAGTCACTGATAGTTAGTGATTATGATCGAGTAAAGTAAAAAAAACTCGTTTTAATTTGATGACTCCAAACCAACTTAAGCCTGTACGGTAATAAAATCATTAATAATGATCAATATATTTTTTGGAATGATAAACGAATTCTGTAGAATTAATTATTTACTTATCTTATTCTAAACTTTCTAAATTAAGTCCATAAGGTATTAGCAGTTGCTGAAAGAACAAAATTGCCGTTACCTAAACAAAAGAGAATATTTTTTTTTTTTTTTTTTTTTTGCAATTTATAGGGTAGCGCTTGACCGCAATCTCACCTGATGTTAAGTGATGATGCGATCGACGGTGTAGCGCGCTCACCTAGAAGATACCTATTCACTCTTTTTTTGAAAACTCCCAAATTATAGGTATTCGGAAAAATAGACGCCGGCAACGAGTTCCACACTTTGGCTGTCCGCAATATAAAAGTGGAAGCAAAGCGCTTAGTGTGGGAAGAAGGTGTGTCAACTATGAATGGATGCCTCGTCTCCGTACGTCTACTGGTCCGGTGATGGAATGGGGATGGGGGAACCAAGTTGAAAAGTTCCTGGGCACACTCGCCGAAATGTATCCTGTAGAATACCGATAAGGCAGCTACTTTACGACGATGCTCGAGACTAAGGAGTTTAGACTCCACCAATGCATCGTCGCCTATGAGCCTTTTCGCTCGCCGTTCTATCGAGTCCAGGGCCTCCAGCTGGTATTTAGCCGAGCCATCCCAAAGATGAGAACAGTATTCCATACACGACCGGACTTGTGCTTGGTACAGATTCAGAAGCTGTCCCGGTGTGAAATACCGTCTCACCTTTGATAGCACTCCTAGCTTTTTCGCAGCTGTTTTGGCCTTCGACTCAATAAACGAGCCAAAGTTCAACTTAGGGGTAAGCGTGAACCCTAAAAGCTCAAGCTGGTTGGAGATCGGTAAAGACACATCTCGGAAAGTGGGAGTCAGGTCGAATTGACTCCTCTTAGCGGAGAATAGACACGCCTGTGTTTTTGAAGCATTGAACTTTACCAAATTTGCGTCACCCCACTCTGCGACTGCCTTCAGTGTAAGGTTCAAGCGTTCAACCATGGCCTCTCTATGAGACTGGATCTGAGATCCACTGGATCGTGCTTCAGGTATGTATCTCTCTACAACGGTGCTGTCGTCTGCGTACCCAATGATGCCGGGCCTAAGCAGATCATTTATGTGCAGCAGGAAAAGTGTTGCAGAGAGAACTGACCCCTGAGGAACACCGGCATTAATTGCCATTTGATCAGACGTGCAGCCGTCAACGACCACTCGAATTGATCGGTCCCTCAGAAAGTCTGATACCCAAACACATAAGCCAGCGGATATGCGAATTGACTCCTCTTAGCGGAGAATAGACACGCCTGTGTTTTTGAAGCATTGAACTTATATTAATATTACTTATATTTATATTTGTTTCTAGCTCCAAGGATAATCTTAAATGCAAACAATAGTAGCGTCGCCCAAAAGTTTGCCACGACTAGTCGATTTAGTAACTTTTAGCAGCTTAGCTCAGTTTTTAGTTTTAAAAGTGCTTCGTTTCGCTCACTCAATCAACCAGCCAACTGACGTGAAGTTGTCAAAGCACACACAGTGTCTCATACACTCATAAACACATTATGGTGACTCACTTCGTGGTATTATTAGGTGTATTACAAGTTCATTGCCAACATTGCATTGTCCAATTATTTTCCAGCAACTAACGAAAAATATTACCATGGATTTTTATCATATTATTATTGTATTACATGGCAATATTTTTCGTTTCTCTTCATCATTATATTCCACTCCACTCTGTGCAGTCCAGTGCTGAGATGTTACACTGTGGTCTACTCGTCGAGCTCGTCTCGCCATCTTATTCTTGGTCTGCCGCGATGCCTTGGCTCTTGCGGGCACCACTCTGTGGTTATTTTCACCCAGAGCCCATTATGCATTCGGCAGCCATGGCCAGCCCACTCCCACTTGAGATCGGCAGCTTTGGTCGCCACATCCAAGTTAAAAAAAAAACTAAAAGTGTAGAGTAGTGTAGTGTGTAATTAGGGGAGGCTTTTGCCAAGCAGTGCGACATAGAAGGCTCATAATAATAAAATATTAAAATTAAACCAACGGATTTGGTTGAAACTAAAAGCCAACAGTTTTTGCAACGTAAACAGACTTAATAAAGCGTTCGCTACACTCAGTGCAAACACCGAGTCGATCCAACTGACGATAGCGAGGCCACATCGCATTCACTTACCTAGCATTTGAGTAACGACCTGCATTTAATCTTTTCTTGGATTCCCTTGATACCCACTCATTAACTAGTGTACTCACTTCTTTAGGCAAGCACTAGTCTGGGCTTCTTAAATTGCTAGTAAACAAAAATGAACATGAGCCATGGCTCAATATAATATAGCAGTCATTTAGCTTTGCGGGCCGATAAGTATCTTGCCATCTCTATTTGTTGACATGAAAGAGACAAAGACAAGAGACTTTATGTCTCAGACATTATGAATGAAGGCGTTTCAAATTTCAGTCTACATCACCATAAACTTTTTTGTTATTCAACAAACTCAGTTTGAAAATAGCGAGAATATGAAGTAATTATTATGCTTGTATAATCGAATTCAAACTTGAATATAACATAAATTAATAGTGAAGGCATAATTTTGAACAACAATTCACGATCATTTTGATGAAGTTATTGTTTGACATTTTGTGATAGACTCACTAGCGATGCAAAACGATTAAACTGGTGCTACGGGTACAGTCTGGCTATTTGTTACTTCCAATCCCGCCGATAGATGGAATGTAAGCCGAGATTTAAAGGTATTTACTTGAATCATGATGAAAGGGAAATTTAAAATGATTAATGGAATTTATTCAAACAATTAACGGTATTGTTTCCGGTTAAACCCGTTATTTAGATTAGTCTCGTCTTATTATTTTATTCATAAAATTGTTTTGAAAATATAAAGGGAAATTATAAGGTTATTGTGCACGACACTTTTAGAGACACTAAGAATAGGTTATAAGTTTAATTGATAAATATGTATCGATTTAGGTAACTTGTTATTATTAAGATGTCGGCCGATTCTCAAAGGTTTAGGAGAGAACGCACAAACAATAGGATAATAGTTATTGTTAGCAACGGGAACTGAGCCGCCTTTAAGGTTTAGAAAGTACAATGTTTTAAGAAATTGCTACGTGCAAACAATAACGCTTTGTTTGTGTTTTAGCTGTATCCTAGTAAACTTAAGGAAATAAAGTTTTATGGCCAGGACCAATAGAAAAGATTTTAGTAGGTAATTGTTTAGCGTGTATTTGGAAATATTATTTTGCTTAATGTTTATTTTTAGGGAGCCGAGTCATCCACGTCCGTAGGAGGATACCCTATGAAACCCTACACGTGGCTCCTGGGTGGTGCTAAGTAGATGACACTACTGGTGGTAGGCTTCGGCCGTGGTTAGTGACCACCCACCGGACAAAGACGCGACGCCAAGCGAATTAATTCGTGTTCCGTTGCGATGTCCGATGACACCACTGGAAAGAACGGGTCGGAGCTGGATTGATACTAGCGTAGACCGCTTACAGCACGCTAAGGTTCCATCGTATCGGGTGGCTAGTCGCGGAGGGTAGCGGGATCCGAGGCACGGTGCACCGCTGGCCGACCGCAGGTAGTTGGGGGCCCAAGTAGTGAACTAGCCACTCACGAAAGGCTGCCCCGCCAACTGACGAAAAATCCCGGGGATGCGCCATTGTGCCGGTCGGCGACCGGATGAGAGGGCCCAATGGACTTTCCTGGGGGGGCTCGGGCGTCCCCGCAGTCTCCAGACTAGTCTCCTAACAATACGTGTTGTTCCGAAGCGTGTGCCAGGTGCGCTATGTCATTCAGTTCTACTGCCGTTCGATCCACCTTCCCTCACTCCTTAAAACACATGCAGAGAAATAAAAAGAAAAAGTTTCAACAGCGGCTGCACTCCCTCTCGTTAAAAGTGCACCTGTCTAACATACGAGGTCTGCACTCTAATCTCGTAGCAGTCCACTACCATCTAGAGACTGAAAAGCCTCACCTTTTGTTTCTCGCGGAGACGCAGATCAGATGTCCATCCGACGTGGCGTACCTTAACTACCCAGGGTACACCCTGGAGCACAGCTTCAAACCACGTGCAGGTGTATGTTTATACGCTCGGGACGACATCTGCATTCGGCGTCTCAAAAACCTTGAAAACTCCAATTTTAACACTCTTTGGATTTTGGTGGACACTGGTTTAGAGAAAATTCTTTATGCCTGCGTCTACCGATCGCACAGTGGAGACCAGGAGACGTCAAGGCTCACGGAATACCCAAGTGAGAAGGCAGATGTGGCCCAACAGAAGTATCCCACAGCCCAACTGGTTATTCTGGGGGACTTCAACGCCCACCACCAGGAGTGGCTATTCCCGTACCAGATCACAGACCACGCTGGGAGAGAGACGCGTAAGCTTGCATTATCGCTAAGTCTAACCCAGCTTGTCAAAGAGGCGACCCGGATACCTGATGTTGATGGCCATACTGCTAACTGCTTGGACCTTCTGCTGACATCAGATCCTGACCGGTACTCGGTTTCGGTAGCCCCGCCATTGGGTAGCTCCGACCACTGTCTGGTGAAGTCTGTATCGACCTACTCCCCAGCCGACCCTAGCCATAAAGGTACCCGGCGAGTATGGCGTTACAAGTCAGCGGATTGGGATGAGATGCGGTCCTTTTTTGCATCTTATCCTTGGCAGCCGGTCTGCTTTTCTTCTGACGATCCCTCGACCTGTGCGGATGCCGTGACAGATGTGTTACGTCAAGCTATGGAATACTTTATTCCATATGCAGACGTACCTCTGGCTGGCAAAGCTCACCCTTGGTTTGGAGCCGAATGTTGTCGGGCTAAGGCACAACAACATGAGGCATACTTAGCATGGGTTGACGCTCGAGACCGTAAGTCGTTTGATGTTCGTGAATTGAAGAAAGCCTTTAACCAAGCTGCCAAGTCCAGTAAAAAAGCATTGCGGAAGGCTCGATTTGACCACATTAGCCGAATAGGGAAAAAACTAGCTTCGTATCCCTCGGGCAGTAAAGCTTTTTGGTCCTTAGCTAAATCGGTTGAATCAAACTTCTGCAAGTCCTCACTGCCTCCAATGCTAAAACCTGATGGTTCACTAGCCCACACCGCTGAAGATAAAGCAAACTTATTTGCTCATCTCTTTGCGGATTCTTCACGTCTGGATGCTGGTAGTGCAATACCTTCAACCCCCCCGAATGGATGTCAGACATTTATGCCAGACATTCGTATCCGACAGTTGGAGGTCCGCAGAACGCTACGCAAACTAGACGTGAACAAAGCTAGTGGCCCTGACGGTATCCCAGCTATACTTCTGAGGACTTGTGCGCCTGAATTGTCTCCTGTACTGACACGCCTCTTTCGTCTCTCTATGAAGACGGGTCTTGTGCCAAAATCCTGGAAGCTTGCCAATGTACAGCCTGTACCTAAAAAAGGTAGTCGTGCCGACCCTGTCAACTACCGTCCCATCTCAGTAACGTCCATTATGTGCAAGAGTATGGAACGAGTGCTGAACAACAGACTCCTGGCATACCTAGAAGGCAATGACCTCCTTAGTGACCGACAATACGGATTTCGCCGAAATCGGTCAACAGGAGACCTTCTGGCGTATGTCACTCACTTATGGAGTGAAGCCATCGAGGGAAACGGAGAAGCTTTGGCAGTTTCTTTGGATATCTCGAAGGCTTTTGACCGGGTGTGGCATGACAGCCTATTAAGCAAGCTTCCTACTTATGGCATATCCGCTGGCTTATGTGTTTGGGTATCAGACTTTCTGAGGGACCGATCAATTCGAGTGGTCGTTGACGGCTGCACGTCTGATCAAATGGCAATTAATGCCGGTGTTCCTCAGGGGTCAGTTCTCTCTGCAACACTTTTCCTGCTGCACATAAATGATCTGCTTAGGCCCGGCATCATTGGGTACGCAGACGACAGCACCGTTGTAGAGAGATACATACCTGAAGCACGATCCAGTGGATCTCAGATCCAGTCTCATAGAGAGGCCATGGTTGAACGCTTGAACCTTACACTGAAGGCAGTCGCAGAGTGGGGTGACGCAAATTTGGTAAAGTTCAATGCTTCAAAAACACAGGCGTGTCTATTCTCCGCTAAGAGGAGTCAATTCGACCTGACTCCCACTTTCCGAGATGTGTCTTTACCGATCTCCAACCAGCTTGAGCTTTTAGGGTTCACGCTTACCCCTAAGTTGAACTTTGGCTCGTTTATTGAGTCGAAGGCCAAAACAGCTGCGAAAAAGCTAGGAGTGCTATCAAAGGTGAGACGGTATTTCACACCGGGACAGCTTCTGAATCTGTACCAAGCACAAGTCCGGTCGTGTATGGAATACTGTTCTCATCTTTGGGATGGCTCGGCTAAATACCAGCTGGAGGCCCTGGACTCGATAGAACGGCGAGCGAAAAGGCTCATAGGCGACGATGCATTGGTGGAGTCTAAACTCCTTAGTCTCGAGCATCGTCGTAAAGTAGCTGCCTTATCGGTCTTCTACAGGATACATTTCGGCGAGTGTGCCCAGGAACTTTTCAACTTGGTTCCCCCATCCCCATTCCATCACCGGACCAGTAGACGTACGGAGACGAGGCATCCATTCATGGTTGACACACCTTCTTCCCGCACTAAGCGCTTTGCTTCCACTTTTATATTGCGGACAGCCAAAGTGTGGAACTCGTTGCCGGCGTCTATTTTTCCGAATACCTATAATTTGGGAGTTTTCAAAAAAAGAGTGAATAGGTATCTTCTAGGTGAGCGCGCTACACCGTCGATCGCATCATCACTTAACATCAGGTGAGATTGCGGTCAAGCGCTACCCTATAAATTGTAAAAAAAAAAAAAAAAAAAAAAACCACGCCGTCGGCGTTGGCCCTAAAATCTGATCGAGGAATAAATAAATGAGAAAGCTGTGGGAACGAACGGTCCGGGGGCGTGACGAAAGGTTTGGAATCGGGTAGAGATGGCAGTCTGTCTTCACGAGCCGCACGGAGTGGACGGTCTCAACTCGCGGCCATCAGAGCATTGTTTCGAGCAGAGTTCTCTCTGAGTCAAAGACGCTGCCCGATTCAACCCCCGTCACCCCTCCTCGGCCTTCCCGAACTGTGTGCATTTCTACTTGTAACCAGTCGTTTTCTTTAATTACCATCCTACCTAAAAATACAGTCCACTAATAACATCATCGTCAACAGTTATTTTATGCAATGATTCGTCGAGTGTGATTAGGATCCGAAGGTACAGCGGTTAGCGCAGCCCCGCACCAAGGGGAAGTTGCATGTTCAAATCCTGCTTGGCTCTTAATTTTGGGACATTATAAAAATCTTATTGAGATTTTTTAAGCCATTGCATTTGTTAAAAGCAGGATATCACTTAGTACACTTTCATTCCAACTGCTCACACTTTCAGCTCAAGTGACCTCAAGTAATGTTGGTTAAAATACCACTAAAGTTACACAACACAAATGAAAAAGCTATGTGACTTCCCAAAATGACATAAAACGAATCTCTGAAAGGAATTCAAAATAAAGTACGTCACTGTCAAATAAATATAAACCTTTTCTTCATGGAAATAATTAGACAGTCGGCCCAAATATTTTGATGTCTCATACCAACTGCCAAACCATTTGTAAATAAGTAAATCAGGACCCAAACGCCCTTTGTTTCAATCTCTAAATAAAAGCAAGGATCCCGAAACCTTTCTAAAAAGGCTGTAACTTTTCAATTAAAATTTTGAGTTTACAAGAACGTAAACAAGATCACAAACTTCCAATCGGTTTACGACTATTAAACTGAGTCGAAGTTGCTTACCGACTTAAATACCTACGCAAAAGGATGACTGAGTTTAATTATAGAAATGAAACTCGTTTCAGATAAAGACGCCGAACCCAGTGAAACACTTCTCGCTCGCACAATTTGACCTTTTGGAAATATAAAAAAGCACTGATCTTATTTATCTAAAACCACGAGCAACTGTCTTTTGTAAGCAATCCGATTGCACACAGTTTGGCAAAATAATAATTAGGGTCCTTATGAAAAAGTTTACTTATATGTACGAAAACCAATTTCAAACTTTGATGGTGGTATTACGCCTTAATAATCTATGACCCTATGCCATTATGTCCTATGGATGATTATAATATTAGGTAAGATACGATTAATGCCACTTTGGCATTTTTCTTCTTCTTTGTGGCCATAGCACTCTTAGAGTGGTCGTGGTCGTCATGGCGGCAGTGTCTCGCATGCCAATTAACCATTTCTCTCAAAAAACTCTTGAAACGGTATGAGTATCTACGGTAACTGTACGGTACGGTATTATAAGGACGAGTTTCACTTCTGCTAGAGTTGTGTATTAACACAATTACTTAGTACAAGCAAACAAAGTTGATTAATTAGTAGTCGTGTTGCGTCAATTTTGACGGAAGTTTTATTATCATATGGCTCTTCAGGCTTTGAGATAAATGGTATTGGCGGGGTTATTCAAACCACCAGCTTCTAAGTTACTTGGTATTTTAGTCCGTTGTTGGTATATTAATTGATTGGAATAGACGGTGTAACTAGCTAAGATAGATGATTTTGTTAGAACGTAGATTGTAACCAGCATAAACGCTACTTTTTATTTCGAAAAAAAAAAAATTCACGGCTCGAGTAACTTGTGGATAGAAATCAGCTCTGTGTTTTTCCCTCGGTGCTTCGATATGGGGTCCTTCAAAAGGCGGTCTTTCTAAAAAGTTAGCACTGCATCGACATCGCCTTTAGTGTTACAGTTGTCTAAAGGGTGTCTACTTTCCTTCATCATAATCTACAGCAGCCTTACTTCACCCACTGCTAGAAATAGACTACCTTTCCATCAATTGGCCCTTGTGCTCGTCTGCCAACTATGGCATAAAAAAACGTGTAACCGTCCGTGGGACGCAGCTATCTCTAAATAATTCCTTGGGAAAATAATCGTTTCCCGCGATTCTTTTGCAACATTCCCCGCGGATTGCATCAGGCTCGGAGCGAGGCGCATGTCATTTCCCGGCCAGCGAGGCCGCTCCGGGCAAATCACTTGAGTCAATGTTGACATTCGACTTCGTTCGGATCACTGTCCGAGTATCAATGGCTCCGACAATGGTTATTAGACAGATTAGTGACTGCGCGAAGAGTCGTTTGTGAGGACATGCAGCTTTGTCAATAGAGAAATTCGTTTTCAAAAGGATTAAAAGTGGACTGGAGTAAGAGGTTTTGTTTGCGCCTTCGTCTGTGTGTACTTCGTTTCACCATGGGACATTTTGAGACTAAGATATTATTTTAGTCTTCTTCTTATCGTGTCATTTATTCTTTCGTGTTTAAGTGTGAATGGATTTTAAGTGCCCCTCAAAGAGGCTCTTTTCGTGCACTTGACACATGTTTTCGAACTTTTTAGGTTCTACGATATGCCGGTTTCCTCACGGTGTTTCCCTTCACCGTTTGAGAGCACTGGCAAGGTACATACATTTTTGGGAAGAAAAACTCATTGGTACACGACTGGATTTGAACCCACGACCTTAGGATCGGAAAGCAGGGCCGCTACCACTAGGCCAACAGCGCTGTTATTATTTTGGTGAAACATTGGATATAAGCGAAACAATACGCTATTTATCTTTAAGATCGGTTCCGTGTGTCGGTGTGTATCATTTGCCAACAACCTTGCCTGCAGTGTTTTTTCATATTATTTATGCAACAAAGTAAACAGACAAGCATATATACGGCCCACCTGATAGGACGGGCTTACCTTAGCCTATGGACGCCTGCAATACCAGAGGCATCCCAAGCGCGTTGCCGACCCTTTAAAACTTTTAAACGCCTTTTTTGAAGAAGACAATGAAAATAATCTTCTCCCTTTTCATATTCACTTTTCACATAGACTCAGGTAAAAGAAAACAGATCGTCACACAATAAGTATTTTGTGGGTTATATTTGATTTTCTGCGGCTTTCATGGTTGATGCTTTAAATGGAGAACCCTTCCATGTTTTGCTCCACCAAATTGTTACAGAATTGCTTTTATCAAAATATGAAAGCGATTTAGTGAATGCGGTAACGTGAACGATCAATTTGCATAGTAATTAGGAGTGTGATCTGTTTTATCACAAATTAGCTTTAACCCAATGTTGGCTATTTTCTGAAAGCAAACACGTTCAGTTTATAGTCCATTGGTGGTAATATTGTTGCAGTTTGGTAGCACGGTTGTATTTATTAACGTGCTTTTCGATTAATGGGTAATAACAAAAAATCAGGGCACTCCGGGAATGGCGATAGAAATATAAACATCAACAATTTTCCCATCCTCAACAGTCCCTGACTTTTGACGAAGTTTATCGATCTTTGCCGAAAAGATATCGGTCGGTTACATGACAGGTGACGTGACAGTGCCGCGAGTAAGTTTTTCATGGTTTTTCCCCACTTGAAAAATACACAAGTTTTCAGTTAAAAAACTAGTGGGATTCCGGGACTTTGTCAAGGTGTCAAATCGAATGCATTTCAAAATAAATTGAACTAGAGGCTGGTAGAAGGGTCACTGCTAAAAAACAACGATTAAATAAAACCACTTCATTTGAATGTAATTTACTATATATAGGTACGTTCTACGAAAAAATGAAATAAAATATTACCGAGTAAACCAAAACTCTAGTACATAATATATGGTAATTCAACAAGTACTAGAATGTAACGTGTGTCAGGCACGCGATTTGCAAATAAAGCTTGGAAGATACCAAACAGTCAGTTTGCTTTACGCGATAAAACCGTTTTCAAATGAAAATAACAAATAGAAGTCAGATTTACGATTTTTACTGCGGCACGGCCAATTCGAAGAGCTTTCAAATGTTTTATAATAGTAACATTAGATACAAAATTAGTTATTTTTTCAATTCTCAACAAACAACACAGAGAAATTCCATTACTAAAATACGCTTAAAAAAATACACCAACAACTGGTCATATTCTATCACAGCTGTGAGTAAACATGACCTCTTTTGATCCTACAGAGCGCGAGTGGAATCGAATCCAACAATCGTTTGACACCGATCCGGATAAAACAATAAATATTTGAATATTTGAACGACTTTTCCCGATAAAGGGATGTAAACGACTACCTAGTCCAATTTGCATGGAACAGATTAACGTCATAATCTGTGGGATTCAATCAGACTCTTTGAGGACTCTGGAAGGACAGGGGGGTGTTTGAACGGAAAAGGGGGGGCTAATATCGCCAGATAAAATGCTAATTTTGTGTTCATTCGATTTAGGCGCGAAGATAGGCCATCAATAAAGACGGCCGGCGCTCGAAACATTTTAATTTATTCTCCAGAAATGCATGAGAATGTTCATTAAGGAAACTTCGACGGCCGGCTGGGACGATAAGAGATCATCAGGAATTAATTTATAAGGATTTTTTGGACGCAATTCTAAACTTTACATCAAATTTACATCAAATGATACAAACTTTGTGCTGGTTCACAAAAGCTTACTTAAAAAGTAACAAAACCTCAAAGAAAGAACATGGTCGATACTGTGAGTTGCTGACTCCCCAATACTACCCATAACGTTTTCTTAAATCTGAATCGGATTCCAACAAATCCGAATCTTCTACCTTCTAAAATACATGTCCCTTGCGACAGATAAAGTAACGTCCTCCAAAAGTTCCACAATGTATGACTCTCTTACTTGCACGTACAAAAATTTCCTCTTGCTTCAATTGTTCTCAATTTTGAGCTTAGGCAATCCAACCTTAGTGAAGGCTTGTCATATTGATTCAGGGTTTGAGTGTTTTCGGAAGCTGAGATAGCAAGAAACGTGACTCTAGGAACTGAGTTTTGAACCAGTGGTTTAAGCTTTGTACTCACAGACATTGTGGGTGAGCATTGCACACATAGGAATTATTGTCACCCACACAAGTTCTTTTTTTGTTTATTAGGTTGAAACACTTTATACAATATTTATTACAAAACTGTATATATTTTGAAAGGTCTGATTGCCGTTTTACTTTTACTGTATATGTCTTGATTGTTCGTTTTTTCTGTAACTCGCTTATTGCTCTAAATTCCTCGGTGAACAACCAACCGAGAGGGTTTAATTTAAAATCAGTGCTGGATGTACATACTTCCAGCGATAACTGAATGAGACCCTTTGTGCTCGTATTTTTAGTTTATATTTAGTATGAAAATGTAGTTCCTAGGTTTATAAACGAGGCAATAAACGTTTTTTTTTTTTTTTTTTTTTTATTTATTGCAATTCGAAACATGTCCACTGCCCCTTATATCTAAAAATACCAGCTTTCAAATAGAGAAGTTACTTATATACGATGCTTATGGTACAGTTTAAAACAATTCAAAACTGGCAGTATTCTAACATTTGCCAACTTTTTTGTCAAAGCGAATGTCAGATGTAACTTACGGAACAGTTTTCCATTACGTTCCAAATTCAAAGTGCACTCTAAACAGAACATTACAAGCTGTTTGCGAAACGCTCGTTCGATTGAAACTTGTTTATGTGTTTCTATATCGGTAGCTACATTTTACAACAAACATTCACGGATTTGCGGTTTCTCCACTTCCATTCGAACCTTAGTTTCGCAGCAGTAATGTACGGGCAACATAAAGCCCAAACTTGAAAAGAGAAATCCACGATAAATAAGCGAACATAACAAACTGACAGTTAAAAGGTACACTTTGAAAAGTTTCGATGTAAAAAGCGAGTTTTTGAGAATTATAACTAGATTAATGTTCGGTGACTGGAACTACTCTAGCAAAACTTTGAAACTAAGTGGGAATAGTTTTGTGTTATTTTTAACGAACCGAAGCGCCTTTGGAATTCATTAGGTAGAAAGTAGAGAGGCAAAGTCTAGGTTCAATATGTGCACTACCACCGCGTCGGGACTACGCAATGTCTGCCCGCCGACGTTGACTGCTAAATTATTTTCGCTGCTTCGCTATCAACTCCACTTTTTATGAATATTGGAAGAAATGAGCAGCTTTGCTGGTATCAGCAGAAAGTTCTGATTAGTTATCGTTGGAAAATGTAATCACGAACTTTATTAATGTTGGGGTTTTTATGAATAAGTGATTATTTTTCTAGAAATTTTTGCTTGGTTGACTGAACTGGGCTTATGCTGGCTGACTGAGGACGGGTTGCATATAAAAGTTGCTTCATAATTATGAAGTATATAAACTTGTCTTATCAAGCAACTCGGCGGTGGGGTTCGAAAAAAAAGATATTAACTTCACTAGAGGACTAAATCATCATCTGCCTAAAGTTATTATTATTTTTTTTGTATAGATAGATAAAATTAGATAGATAGATAAAAAGTTATTTATTGTTTACCTTACAAAGTAACAAAAAGAGAGTTTTACACATAAAATATGAATTACTTAACTAATGTATAACCCCCCCTCCCCCTTTAATTCAATGACTAATAATTTTGAACCTACTTTATCCACCAAGTACTTCCCCCGTCTTGACAATGTCGGCACTCCATCAATCCATTGACTTGGGGCTTATTTATCCATCAAAAATTTACAGATATAACTGTCAAATTTGATACGCGACACTGTCAACGATATTTGACAGCGTTTCATTGATCGCCATCGCCAGCGACCTATAGGTGTACGCAGGCCTATAGATGGTAAAACGTGTCTTATACAAATAGACATAACTATAAGAACAAAATAAAAGCTAGATAGTTATTGTACAGGGTATGCTATGAATTTAGGTTAACGGTAACTCAAACATAACTTGCATAATTCAACGCTGAGCGAATCATACTTACTATGTAAATCTGTGAGGTTCACCAATTAGGCAAAGTCAATGTTTGCCTGGCTAATCGTTCAGTCTCGCGATCTATATCTTGCAGATTTTGAGACGATTTAAATAAATATAAATATTCTGGACAATCTACACAACACTATCTAGCCCAAAATCAAGCAGAACTTGTATTATGGGAACCAGATAACTGATAAAACATATGATAACAGAGAAAAATCATCTGTGTTCATCACACAAATATTTGTTCTCAGTTACCGAATACACGACATAGCGCGCAGAAAGCAAAGCTTCTACCAACTGAGCTGAGGGGCCAGTCATGAGAGAAAAAAAAAAAAGACGGGTTGCACTCCGGGAGTGCCGGCAGAAGTGAAAACTTGCCGCTCGTATTAAAACTTATTAAATTTTCATCTAGTATATTTATAAAGTACTCACTCATTTTCTTTCGCTATTTCTTCATCACTTTTATCATTAATAGATGCACGAACCGCACGCGCCGCCCCGCCCCCATCGTAGCAACAGTGCCGGCCGGCGAGCGAAGCGGCAATGTCGCACACCGGGTACGGCGCGGTCAGTCGAGCGGAACGGCAACGTCCTCTCCATCCGTCTTACGCTTTTTCGATCAGGTCACGTGATCCTGACGCGAGTTTAAGATTTTATACCCATTACAGAAAGTGCTCAACGCCGCTAAAGAAGTTTTCACTTCAAAAAAGACGGGTTGCACTCCGGGAGTGCCGGCAGAAGTGAAAACTTGCCGCTCGTATTAAAACTTATTAAATTTTCATCTAGTATATTTATAAAGTACTCACTCATTTTCTTTCGCTATTTCTTCATCACTTTTATCATTAATAGATGCACGAACCGCACGCGCCGCCCCGCCCCCATCGTAGCAACAGTGCCGGCCGGCGAGCGAAGCGGCAATGTCGCACACCGGGTACGGCGCGGTCAGTCGAGCGGAACGGCAACGTCCTCTCCATCCGTCTTACGCTTTTTCGATCAGGTCACGTGATCCTGACGCGAGTTTAAGATTTTATACCCATTACAGAAAGTGCTCAACGCCGCTAAAGAAGTTTTCACTTCAAAAAAGACGGGTTGCACTCCGGGAGTGCCGGCAGAAGTGAAAACTTGCCGCTCGTATCAAAACTTATTAAATTTTCATCTAGTATATTTATAAAGTACTCACTCATTTTCTTTCGCTATTTCTTCATCACTTTTATCATTAATAGATGCACGAACCGCACGCGCCGCCCCGCCCCCATCGTAGCAACAGTGCCGGCCGGCGAGCGAAGCGGCAACGTCGCACACCGGGTACGGCGCGGTCAGTCGAGCGGAACGGCAACGTCCTCTCCATCCGTCTTACGCATTTTCGATCAGGTCACGTGATCCTGACGCGAGTTTAAGATTTTATACCCATTACAGAAAGTGCTCAACGCCACTAAAGAAGTTTTCACTTCAAAAAGTTTTAGTGAATGAATATTTTTTTTGCGTCTTATGTTTTAATTGATCAGTGACCTGTTTGCGAATGTTTTGCAGAATATACTTTGCTCAGCTAAAGCTGAGCTGACATAATAAAACTCGTAAAACAAACTAATGTTTGTACAAAAATACCAACCAATACCAACCACGCAAAAATCATGATGTATTTGCACACTTTTATGGCTAAAACCTAACTCATAAAATGCTAGTTCGACTTCAAGGCAAAAGAAATACCGAACACGGTTAACAAACACAAACATAAAAAAATACCCATAAATTCCAAAGTGCTAACTTAAATTAACCGCGAACACGAACAGGGCCAAAAAGAACTTTAAAATAACGATCAAAAGCGCACATTTTTTCCTAAACTTTATGAAAACGTTCCTGTAGATTTATGAATAAAACCTTTCAGGGCGGATACGAGGCCGCAATGTAATTTAGGCCGTATAAGGAATAGAGGCTCCAAAATTAGACCGTTATCATTCCACCGATGTCGCGAAGATCACCAGTTATATGAGCCAATACACCGAACAGAATAAATTTACTTTATATCAGACAGCTGACCTTCATAACCGATATTGTTGCCTTAAAAGGGAAATATTTTTGGAATTTTCACCGTCCGCCGCGCGTTGGTATGTGCGGCTTTCCACTTTTTTAATTTATTTTGCAATGCTCAATTGCTGCAGGAAAAATTGGAAGCTAAGGGAAGGGAATCGCAAGTTATCGGACACGTGAGGCACTTTACATATTTTGCTCGAGTGATGGTTATTTTCAGACCAAAACAAACAGGTTTATTTTTATTATAAGTACAATAACTGTAAGAGTTGCACGAGAAATGTCAGAGGCACTATTTCTGTATACAAAGCGGTTGTGAGTGTAATTCTTTTGCCAGCTATGATACCACACGTCACGGACCGACATGACGCTGACTGTACGCCGTAGGAGGCCTCTTTGTCCGTCGCTACCCTTTTGTGGGATATTTCAATTAATACGTCATAGTTGGAGTAAAAATTGCACAAACTATTGGACGGTATTCGTTTGAAAACTGAAACAATACATCAATGTATTCTGTTGTCAGAAGTGTTATGGAATACGAAGGGTGTTTGGATAAAAATGCACATGATGCTGCACCTTCGGGCAATAAAACAATTTTCGTTATTCAGCGGAGTTTGTTAGCGTTTCAGTATATTGCGCTTTCATGCGTAATTCATGTCGGGCTGTGCGACGCATTCCGAATGTAATTTAGCACGCGGGTTGTCCACAGACTCACAGCCCGATGCGTACTTTTTGCAGCAACTTGTCACATTCCCGTATCTACCCGTACAATGGAGCTATTCCAACTATTGTAATAATCTACTCGTGTATCATAAACATATCAGGAGAAACCTCCGTGGTTTTAAATAAACTGCTACGAAACGCTACGACGCCGCTTCGTAGCACCGAGAGCTACGCCGCCGCACCGCATCGTGGTTCCTAGCCGTAGCGGCTCTAATAAGTGACTTCGTTAAAAACAACGATAAAACTTAATGAAAAGTCCAATTACTAGTTTTCATTCCCCATTGTCTCCTAAAGAGCTCAGACAGAAGGATGTTAAATATGAAATCAATTGGAACAGACTTTTCCATTAATAAAGGAAACTTGGGAGTGAGGACGTGTCCCCTCTAATTAGAAGTGGTGAGTCGAATTTTCGATGCATTTCCCCTTTGGATTTTGGACTGGAATGAAAGTTTATATTTACGCGTGGGCGCTCTCTCCGGATGAATATTTATACTCTCTTCACGTTATTCACCTCAAAGCCGAAGTTTTTACGAGTTAACTTTTATAGAAGCATTCTCTTTGAAGTTTCTTGAGGTCTAGAAATTGAATGCATTCTGGAACATTCCTTTCAGGTAAGAATGGTATTCGATGCACATACCGAGTGCTCGGTAAAAGCAACGGACTATTCACGGCGAGAGAGTGTAATGTTATTGGAGCCCAGATAAATATGTGAGCATAAGCTTAGGGTATGAAACCGGGTATAGCTGTGAAACCTTGTTTTTCTAGGTGGGCGTCAGTAAATTTTGATCTTTCATTGCCAGTTGTTTCTAGATGGCACCCTACGGTAATAGAGAAAAATGTGAGAAAAATAACTATCATGATCGTGCCAGAATACCTCGCATTAACTTTGAATGCATTTTTCTCATGTAAGAGGAAATTGTCTCTGGTCGTACGAATATCATAGTTTCTTACGTGGTCCGTGCACAGAGCTTGGAGGCTGTTTTCGTTATAAATTACATCTCCATATTAGCATGTGTCGCGACGACGGGAGTCACGTCCCGACGACGTCGAATCATTTGTTACAGCGGCAATAAAGCGAAGGATTAGGCGCCGGCAGAGGGCGCTGCGACAAACTTCCCAATAAGCCGGCATCATATACACAACACACGGATACGCATCCAACTATACAGTTTAAGCGGTGCAAAAGCTACAAAAGAAAAATAATAAGGGGCTTGGATTTTCAACTGTTTCAAACTGTTGTGAATCACGCAAGAGGGTGTGATATAATTGTTAAGTATTTCATAATTATATTAAATCTACTGCACTAAAGCGTAGCTCCCTATCACGCCGTGTGTCTGTGCGATTCTCTATATTGTATGTGGTGTTATTATAGGTGTATACAGTGTGTAGCCTGATGTGTAGCTAACTGTAAACTAGCGCGTCACGCGACTCAACTCGCGACAAGAGTAATGATGGTTAATTTTAATGACGCGTCGTGGGGCCACAGTCCCGCCGCGCGCGTGACCAGACTCCCAACCACCAATATTGGAAGACTCCCTGAAACTCCGACGATAAATTTAGTTATTACTTGTGAAAATAGACGGAAGGAGATCGCTAACTTGTCCTCAGATAATGGATCATTGCTGGGGACGTTTAGTTACTTTCAAAAAAGGTCTCGTTAAAAGCCCCATTATGTGAGGAGTTTTCCAATTGCGTTGTGGAGTTTCGAGCGTTTTAACCGAAATTGGTTGTACAAATTTTGCTTTAGTGGCTAAAGTTTAGATTATATCCAGAAGCTTTACTTATCAGCCCTTAATAATAAGTTTTCTTTCAGATATGGATCGTCTTAGAGGAAGTTGGAGGTTTCGCTTAGAAAGAGTAGAGATAAAATTTTGTGTTTTTTTGGTAGATTACGAAACGAAACGATGTGTACAAGTTTTTAAATGTTTTTGAAGCAAAACCAAATAAAAAAAATGTAGCAGGTACTCATCAAAATAAATTCTACTGACTTATAGCTAAGGTGGCTCATCATCATCATCATTATTGATAGCCTGCGCAGCTCTGTCAAAGATGTCCGTCTTCATGTCGATGACGAGCCTCACTGAGAGAGAATCCTATTCTTATCCTTCTTCAGACTAGCCATGATCGTGACTGTGCTCAAAAGTATACATCAACACTAAAGAAAATACAGTGACGTCACATCTACTCTTTCCACATCTTTGGCTGTATATTCAGGCTGTTCCATTTACCAGCGTACCTGAACCCATTGTCTTGAACTGCTAATTGAAACGGTATTCATTGTTGAAGTTTGCAGTCAAATATGTACTGAATCAGCGGACTGGAACATTGGCAGGTATTTAAATATTGAGTACGCAAACAGAGATACAGGGTGTAACTGTTAAATTAAACTTTTTATGTGAGTGGCGTTTTTAGTGAGTGCGCGCAGTCTTTTTGACAACTGAATAGAGAATTCAGTTGTCAAGCTATGTGAGTCTTGGTGCCAGTTCCACGTAACCAAGCCTAGAAAAACAGGCAACAAACTACATCTTGGTCCCTACCGTTTTTTGTATGATTCTTTTACAAAACGGAAGTAAAAATAGCAGTGAACTTCCAGATTAGTGCCACTCCAACTTAGGGAGACGTAGGCAATATAATATAAGCAAAAGTTTCAAAGACATTACACGCTAGGTGTGCGTGCTATACAAGGTGTATCTAAATATGTGTACTATGCGAAGGTTGGGGGTTTCAGACCACAATGGTGATCACTTGTGGGTGGGAGAAAATTAAAAATTCCTATTTTCAGTTGCCCATACAAAAATATTTAATTTCATAATGCCTAAATAAATTGACAACCCTATCCTTGTAACCCCTTGACCCCTTGACCTACTACCTCTGTAGGTCTACTACTACTACCTCTGTAGGTCTACTACTACTACCTACTGCCTCTGTAGCTGAGTTTAGGGTTGTCACTTTGTATAAAGTCAGCTGTTCATGTTGAAACTTCGTTGCAGTTTTTTTCAGAGATACCAATCGAAGTTTGAAAAGTCGTTGAACAAAAGTTGTTCCCCGGGGGGTGGAAATTCACCCCCCTTCAGGATAGTACACATATTTTGATACACGTTGTATACCGTTGACCACACTATTACCTCAGGTGGCAGTCTTGGGCTAGTGGCACCCTCTTCAGATATTAGTTATTTAAAAGAAAAATAGGATGATATTTAAAAACATAGGTACTCAGCGCATATTGTAGATCAATAGTCAAAGTATTTTTTAAATACTATACCGTACTTCTTTCTTCTCGTTTTCCAAATTTGACATGGAACATGAAACTGGTCATGGTACAATGACCAGACAATTTTTTTTAAATAATTTGCTGCTTTAAAAACTGGCTAAATACTTTTGCCAATACCAAAAACCGATTACTATACAGACAAAAGCTTTATAAAAAGGCAGTTTTGTGCCTATTTTACGGATAAGGCGCAATTTCGTTTTGTCTTTCGGGAGTAGTATTCTTCCACCCTGTATAAAATTAAAGAAGGCCGCGGGCGACGGCCCATCCGTCCATTCATCCGTTTGCGGGTTCCAGCTGTGAGTATTGTTTACAAATGCACCGCAAACATTATGAATTTGTTGATAGAAAAAATAAAATAAAAGGGACTTTTAAAGTAATGATTAGGATTATGTTGCTTTCGTAATCCAAAGGTTTCGATAAAAATGCAAAAATTCAAATTCATGATTGTTTATCATGAATTTGAATTTTTGCATTTTTATCGATGTGCGCAAGATCAAAATGTCTTTAAATCTTGCGCACATCTAAGTGTTCTGCGGTGGTGATCAGTGAAACGTTGTCACATATGAGATCGATATTTGATATAATATTGAATAATAATAAAAAACTAAAAAGTGCATATACCACCCATTTATTTCTACTTTTGACAAAGAACTTGTCGTACGGCTAACAAATTTTATGTTTATTACTTATTCCCTCATCTTATAATTATGTGCACTATCCAACCTATCTCCTTTTTACCCAGAGATAAGAGAGATAATGCCATCCAGCATTAAGCTCGCCTGTGTACAGTTCAATGTTATTTGTGCAATAAATAATTTTCTCTTTATCGATTTTCTTACTCACTTAAAATTACCCTCAAACTATCTAGACCTGCAGCAATATCCACGTAACTGAAACATCTTTATCTAGTGTTGCCTGTAAACGGCAACACGGTGGCAGGTAACAAAATTTCCTTGCAGCAAATTGAATAAACACATCACCGCTCTCCTTAAACGGCGAAAAGACAAGTCCAATAAGGCCGAGCCCCGCAGCCGATAAATATTCCGCTACGTGCCGCCAACTCTGGAAGTTTATGTGAGCCTGGTAGTCTGGTTATTTTCCATATCGTTTAGGTTGTTTCATTTTAACTGTGTTATACGCGGCTTATGAAATTTTGTTTCAGTTTTGTAACTTTTGGAATGGGGCAGGTTAATACTAGAGCGGGCAAATAGGATTTCAGAGTAAGTTCATAGCATTAAATTTAGGTAATAGTATTTCCATTTTTAACAGACTTCAAATAAAAAAGGAGGTTTTCAATTCGGTTATATGTTTATCGTCATTTATGAGCCGATTTGAAAAATTATATTTTTATCTGAAAGGTAAAAAAGTACTTATTTCAAAATTGGTCTCATATAAATTTTTTAATTTATTTAATTTCTTAGGTATTTTCAACAAGATGAAACTGTGAATGAAGCGCAAACTCTAACTCGAACTAAATCAACATGATTCGTTCTACTTGATACTAAGTTTAATAGCACACAAAGCCACCATTAGATCTTCTCGGAAAGTCATAGATTGCGCTTAGCTATTCTACAATTAGCAATTAGCTCTAGCTACGTGTACTATCCAGTTTAAATTTAATCCATGAACCAAGGTAACTGTGTTACTTCAAAGTTTCTTGCACCTAATGAGGCACAGTGACGTCATTGAGTGCAAACCATGTGCTACACTTATCAATCAGTGAAACCAGTGGCTGCTTCGTATTAAAAAATGATTGAAATTGAAACAGAACACGATACATGCTTGCACGATAAAAGCCATACATGCTTGATTTTATACTTACTTGACCTGATTATAGTAAAGCATAAAATAATAGTGATAGCCTACTTAAATCAACGCAAATGATTAATGAGACACAAATACGTCATTGATATAATAAACATCTAACAACAATAGTTAATATTTGTTTTTTTTTGTTTCTAGTTTTAGGGAAAATTTTACGCGTGCAACACTCAATAATGTCATATTCACATGTTTTGATTAGGAATCTAGATCTTAGAATGAAATGAACTTTATAATTATTTAGTGCATATTTGATAATAATCTGTTTTGTGAATTTAAATAAATAAAATTGAGCGCGAGGACATCTGTGGCTACACTTATGAGTGAAGTCAATAATATGGCGTTAACCCCCGAATACTGAAACGCAACTCAGATTTAAGCACATCTCAAGCGACGAATATCTGACAGTTTTCAATGAAAATCTGTCAAATATTCGTCGCTTGAGACGTGCTTAAATCTGAGTTGCGTTTCAGTATTCGGGGGTTAGTTTCTTAAATTATAAGTAAGAAAATTATTACTTTACAAAAACACGTGAACATGCCCGGTTTTTATTTTTTGTACGAAGCTATTTATTAAAAGCACAAAAGAAAATGATTACGTAAATTAAAGCAAGTACTCGTATGGTAATGGCACAAAGACGTCATTGAGCACAAGGACATATGTGGCTCAACTTATAAGTTAAATCAATATGGCTTTATGTGGCTTAATAGGTACTTATTGAAACAAAATGAAAAAAAGTTTTAATTTTACAAAAACAAAGATGTAAAAGCCAGATCAGTGCTTAATTTTAATGCAAATCCATTACGTACAGATTTATTTATGATAAAGCTTATGCCGTACAAAAGAAAAGGGATTTCTTAAATCAAAGTAAGTATGCCTAAAGGCTACATGTATCACATTTCCATTAACTGAAGCTAATAAATATATTGTGAGTGAATATTTTCCCCCAACAAATTGCGTGGTAAAATTGACAAAGAGGCAAACGCCTAATTTTAATATTGTAAAAACCAAAATGGCGACACACATACCTACATTTGTAAGCCTACCACAAGCTCTGTCTGGCTCTGTCTCTGACTCTGGTTTTGAGTCTGTGTGAGTGTTGATTAAATACGTCACACACGCAGTATAATACACTGGTGAGTTCTCACACACTCACTCCACTCACAACTCCAAAGCAGAGCCAGCCTACTGTTGTGTGATTATGTCAGGGTCATGTACTCATATCATCGGACGGTTGTTTGAAGATGTTCTTCAATATAATTGTTACAAAATATAAAATAGTAAACAGACCTTAGCATCTATTCTAGATAATTGATATAGCGTCAAGGGCAACTATTTTTGCTGATGCCCTTACTTTCGGGACGCTTTGGTGCCTGGGATAGGGTTTAAGATAATAGAGTAGGCTTGCCCAGCACCTATACAATCCTGACAGTTTAGTCGGCCTAACCCTCAGGAAAAACATGATCAATACGTGTCGAGCTGACTAAACCGCAGGTTTCCTCACGATGTTTTCCTGCACTGTTTGAGAGGTCCAAAACTACTCCTAAGATCTGTCACTGTTAAATTTACATGCATAATACGGCAATAAATATACTTAATATTGATAAGTATGTATTATAGGTTATAGGATTCATTTTGTGGTTTATTTGAATTTAATTTGTGTTTTATTAGGTTATTAGTAGTATACAACGTGTATCAAAATATGTGTACTATCCTGAAGGGGGGTGAATTTCCACCCCCCGGGGAACAACTTTTGTTCAACGACTTTTCGAACTTCGATTGGTATCTCTGAAAAAAACTGCAACGAAGTTTCAACAGTAACAGCTGACTTTATACAAAGTGACAACCCTAAACTCAGCTACAGAGGTAGTAGGTAGTAGTTGTAGACCTACAGAGGTAGTAGGTCAAGGGGTCAAGGGGTTACAAGGATAGGGTGGTCAATTTATTTAGGCATTATGAAATTAAATATTTTTGTATGGGAAACTGAAAATAGGAATTTTTAATTATCTCCCCTCCACAACTGATCACCATTGTGGTCTGAAACCCCCCACCTTCGCATAGTACACATATTTAGATACACCTTGTATTATAGTATATAACTTTAGCAATATCGGGATTTTACTTTTGTACACCACTGTTTTTCTGTTTTCGTAAAATCTCTCCATCCAAAGGTTGTCTGGAAGAGATCGCTTTTAGCGATAAGGCCGCTCATTGTACCTATATTTGTAATGTTTCTGTTATAATATGTTTCTTATGTGTACAATAAAGTATTAATCTATCTATCTTAATACTGAAGTTGGTAAAACAATATTTCTTTGACAAAAAAGCGATGCAATAGTCGAGTCACATGTGCAAAGTGATTATGAGAATTTATGACGCACGAGTGGCAGTGTGTGACGCACCCACCACTTGAACGAAGAAAAATACTGAGCTTTGAGAGCTTAACTATTGATGGATTTATGGATGCTCCTTGGGTGTACACAAACGGGCAAGTAAAGTTGAGCAACAATAATTGCCTACATTATGTGACAGCCCAGCACTAGTGGTCTTCCCCGCAATCCCGCCTTAAAATCTCAGGTCATGGGTTCAAATCCGGTGGTGCACCTATGGATTTTTCTCTTCGAAAAATGTATGTGCGCATTCCTAGTGCTCTCAAACGGTGAAGAAAAACAGAGAAACATCGTGAGAAAATCCGCGGCATAGTCAGCTCTGCACGTATTGATCATGCCTTTTTTATGGATTAGGTCGACTAAGCTGTCAGGATGGTATAGGTGCTGGGCAAGCCTACTTCATCTAAAAATCCTGTCCCAAGCACTATAGTGTTCCGTACACTATAGTGTCACAGTTGCCCCTGACGCTATATAAATATCACCTATAATACATGCAAATGCCTGTTTACTTTGTTAAGTCACAGATTTGTAACCATTTTTCGATAGAGAAGTATTTTTAAAATATGATCCAAGTTTTTTTATATTCTCGGCATAAATTGCCCGTGTATAGCATCATAAAATTATGACAGATCCAAGCCATGAGTAACTTTATTGAGTATTATCTTGCGACCAGATTTACTGTCTGTATTTTTAGGGGAAGTTGTTTTATTTTCACTTGCGTGTTATTTTTAAGTTTTTGGTAAATATTTTGCCGTTATTTTACTTTTACTCTAGAAAAAAGTTGACATTATTCTCGGAATGTATATTAAAGCTAATAATATTCTTAGATACATGTGTTAATAAATGTGTAAAACTGCAGGAATAATCTTACAGTTTTGATACATTTATTGTAATATTTTATATCAATATTCTTATATCTAAAATTGGTTAACAGAAAGTTATGATACCAGCCCGAATTTGTTTTGGACAACTCCAACACAAAAAGCAAAATATAAAAACGTTTGAGCAACCCACCCCAAGTCAGCGAACTTATTGTCATCTCAAAAGGTACCGCCAACTCAAGCCAAACCAACCATTGTACGCTCACACTGACGAATGCAACAAAAGAATTATTTCTGAAAGACTACTTTCCCAAACTAGATCATTCGAAGAGTACAAGTTGAAGAATACAGATGGCGAGGTGCGAATATTTGAAAAGTTTGAGTGGAAAAAGTTTTGTGAATCCAGATTTGAGAGTTCAAAACTCTATGCCCCCGGGACACTTTAACAATTTGTAAGTTATTTATTGCTCAGAAATATCATTAACCCTTTTAAATATAACAGCTTCAGGGAGAATTTTGTTTGCTACAGGTTCAAAGTTTTCTATTAAGTTTGATGAAGATAAACTATTTTCATAATTAATTTTCTAGCAGCCGCTAGGTTGTTCAAGGGTGCGTTTTAAAAGCTAATGCCGCTTATTAGTTTTGGCATTGAATTCCGTTTTTTTTTATATTTAATTAGTTTAAAAATATGTTTCCTATAAAAGTGATTATTCCTGCCATATTTCAGGTAGGTATGCACCATTTTGTACAGTAAACAAGAAAGTGTTATCAATCCACGCCTCATAGCTGAGCTCGCACAAAACTCCAATTCTCAAGTTTGCTCTCTCAGAACTTTACCAGCTTATTTCCACCAACTATTACTTATGAAAACTGAGTTAACATGCAAATCTAAGCCATTCCAAGGAGATCCCGCATATCTAAGCACTGTTTAATACTTCGCAAATACTTTCTCTCTACATTCTTTTAGCATAATACTGTAGATATACCCAGAATTTGCCCTGAATAATAAAGAACTTGCTTAAATCATTGTCTTCTGTGTGAAATTAAGTGAGAGTTATGAAGATTGGAAAGTCTGAGTAATTCTGGTCTTAGTTTCAGATTGTATAAAATTCGTAATACGTGTCAGCAATTTACTAGAGCATATTGATGACAAGACAACCATATTGATGACCGACGGCTGGTGTTAAGTACCTACCCATATCAGAATATAGTAAAAGTAAAAATAGGCGTTTGCATCTATTCATCATAGATATCACTATCATTCATAGATGATTTATAAAGCGTCGTGGCAACAGTTTTTCTCATGCCCTTACTGACGGAGCGCATTAGGTTCCAGGGACAAGATTTACTAGACTATTTCATCAGAATATATATAAGCTTTAAAAAATATATATTGAAATTAAACCAGATTTTAACAGAGTTTTATTACCTCATTGCTCCGAAAATCCGAATAAATTTTGACCAAATATATGCAAATACAAAAAGTTAGCTTTCTTCACAAAAGTGGTGCTTAAAAGTAAGTTGGTTAGCAGTTGTGAAGTCTCTCAAAATAGGTTTAGTCGCGACCACGGCCAATTGGATTAAGTTGAACTTCAGGTAATTTTTCAGAGGCGCTCATTCGGAAATTTATAACTTTAAATTATTCAGGCATGACTTCGTTAACGTGTCCACTGACATGACAGATTATTTTTGAATTACCATAGTTTTCGATCCCTTAATCAAAAAGTACCTGTAAACCAAAACACAGAAATATTTGGCCCATCATATTTTGAGGTTAAATAAGTAAAGCTGTGTTTGCTTACCATGCACGGAACCTCTTATATTCTTGTGTTGAATTAATTACCTGAAATGGAAAAAGAATCATAAACAATACGAAGGTTGAAGGCGGCATGACAGATGAATGAGATCACGACTTCTGGGCACAAGATGGATGGCGACGGATTGAATACTTGATGGCTTATTATACGTACACGAAATATATGACATTCCATTACTTTAACATATTAATATTACGGTACACTTTTGTAAGTCGCTCATGTACAAAATTGAAGAACTAAGAGTACATTATGACGACGATGCCGCTGCTAGAATCAAAGCTACAGTGGGAACAAAGCTAAATGGTACGGTACTATAGTATTGAGATTACCGAGTGTTTATTGCACATTGCCATTGACAATAATAAAGTTTCAATTCAAGCAGATTTGATCAGTAGCTTAACAAAATCAATGTGTTTCCGCACCGCATACCGTGTAGGTCGCATTATTTTAGACGGTGATTGCACCCATAGTTTCAAAACGCTTTATCACTGTTCCTAATGTTTCCATAGCTTTAAAATAAGGCTATAACAGAATTCAGTAATAGCGTACAACGTTGCACTGCAGCAATAAATATAAATATTCGAAAATACAGCTGAAATAAAACGTAAACTGCAAAAGATAAAAGGATTGCCGGAGAATAAAACTTCGGTCGGAAAGTTTAGGCCGCGACCTCACTGCCGCCGGTTGGTACGCGATAATGGCATGTCACTCATCCAACGCTGTATGCTACAGATTTACATTCAAGTGATTTATGACTTCTTCATAGAGAGGGGAAAAAATATACAACAAAATAACGCATGCCTCTTAGAGTTTCCCTAACTTCACGGTGAAATTGAAAATGTCGCGGAATTTAGTGATTGAAAATTGAATATTGTTACCTTTTATCTATTTTGAATTGACAACATCTAATGTACCTAATATTAGATATTGGAGTTCATTGTACACAATAATCAATTCACTAACTACTACCCGAGTTATAAAAAAATGCATCATATCAGCAAAAAAAACAACCAGAAATGCACTACTAAAGAACATGGATTCCGTTAGAAAAACATCAAAGACCTAAAGCATATTTTGTTTAATTTGCAAATCTAGCTTAGACTACACAAGCTGAAGAAAGCCTTTCGTGGAATACCGTTATTATTTTGGGCCTTATACTATAAACTCACAAAGAACTTGAATAAAGAATACGATATCTAGCTGTTAGCACAGAAAGTAATACTCTTAGTCTGTAGAAATGCATATGTATTATTGTGTAGACATGCATATCGAGGATCAGATCGAGCGATGCCTCAGACGAAGAAAATAGAAAAAGAATATTGAATCGGTGAAAGAATTCCAAAGTAACACCTCGAAGTTTATATGTGCGAACGTTTCTTGCGTATACTGAAGATTCAATGATATTCAAAGCTTATGTTGTTTAGATGTAGAAAAAAAACTACTACGTTATTGTGTCTTAAATTATACGGAAAGAAACAAGGTAAGGAACGCACTACCGGTAACTTGGTAGTGGCGTGGATAATGAGAGAATTTTGTTATTCGTCATCTGTCATCAATCAACCAGTAGTATACGACTAGGGAAGCAGGAAGGCAGTAGATGGACAAAGGATGTGACCGACTGAGTAGCCATGATTTAATTATTATCAGACGGACTTCTCCGAAGAGTTCATCTATGGTGTGCAAGGTGGAAGCATTTTGATCCGCTTTTTTTGTGAATATATAAAAAATAACGACACCAAGCCAAAATCCTCCCAATTCACATTTAAAAAGGTCATCCTTTTATTCCACAATTTGCAATTTGAATGCTCAGACAAATTAATCCACCAAAAAATTAACCAAAAGAATATTCAAAGCTTTGAACAACGGTCGGCCGAAATATGCGACACGGGATAACATTACATTTTGCGGGTTCCGCACAAAAGGTGTTGCGCTACATTATAACGGTTTTAGTAGACAATAGGAAAAAACGGGAAGTTCTTTCACAGAGAGCTTCAAAACTGTTGTTGAAAACACTGCAAACGAAGCTAGTTTCACGATAGTACCTACACCGGCACTTGAGCTCGTGAAGTGACTACTATTTTTGTGTCACCATTTGTAAATGAATTCTAGTCTCATGCAGTAATTATTTGAATGCAGAAATGTTGTCACATTGCCAATGTTTTTGACAATTTTGTCAGGGAATATTTCCTTGCAATATTTAGGCTATCTTGTCTATACCTTCTATGCCTGGGGATTTAAACCAGAGATTAGACTTTTGTGTATCAAAAACCACAACAATCTAACTCATTTCTTTTACTGACGAAGTTTCTAACTTCGCGACTCAGTTGACAGACAATAAGCACCTACTGATTATCTGTTTTGAAGTAAATTACTACTTTAGGATTTTACACTTTGTCGTGATATGCGCCGGGGCCCGTTGACAGAGTGGAGCTTCTTAGCCATTCCGCACACGGACTTCAATTCCAACCACGGCACTTGTAATATCTTTACAATGAAAATCACGCAACGCTCAACGAAAAACAAGGAATCCAGTAACTAATTTTCGCCTCAAGTCTCCAGCGAATACTCGCGGACGCGTGGAAAATAACCAAGGATATTTTGACGTGTTTTGGCTTGGAAGATAATAACCTGTCTCGCTTGCCGTCACGCGTAGACAGGGAGCATCGCCTCGTTTTGTCACTAACGCATCATTTGTACTGTTTGCCAGACCGTTATTGGCCTTGTTTTTGGCAAATGGCTGGCGTATTGCCTCCCTACTCCTTTAAGGCCAAATGAAAGAGCGTTTCGGTTCAGAGCCGGGAATTGGCTGCCTTCATTAAGGGTCTCTGTTTGCGCGTCTGGCAAAACACTGTTATTTGGACTAATTAACTGGGCATTGTGATGTGATAGAGGGAAAATAACAAAAACATTAATCTTCATGGAGCCTTTATATTAAAATAGGCTTTCTTCCCTTGTACTAAAACCTATTTTAATATACATATTACTTAGACTTCGGTAGTAGTGGTAGTTAATTGAATTATACTACTACTAATGTTTGTTTATTACACCCAATGAACCGACAACATTGTTGAAATCACAGGATGTCGGTAGATAGACAGGTTCAGAATTGCTTTTAAAGTATGTACCTACCTATATGTATAAAGAAGTATGTCTAGCAGTGGATTGTTCCAGCTGATGATGACGATACTGGTCGTCAATTTATTTGAGACATACATACCTATGTATCTCTAATAAATTACAACTACGAACACAATGTAATTTATTAGAGAGATACATAGTGAGATATAGTGATCATCAACAGCTTCTTGCCCTTATCCCTTTTAATGTGGGATCGGCACAACATGTCTTCCTTCTCGATTCCCCTTTGTCAGCGGAATAAAAAAAACAAAAACAAAATTTTGATCATCAACAGCATGAAACCTTTATTGAAGTTTTAGTAAAAGAAACAACTGAGTCTAATTTTATTTTGTGTCTCAATTTGTGAGAAAATGCGGGGCTTCGAGCCGGCGCGGCGAGCCAACCAAATGTATATTAATGTGCGTCCCGAAGCACAACAGTAATATAAAAAAAGCAATAAGCAATAGCTTCACGATTTTAATCCCTAGGCATGGTAGGAATACGCTCAGATCTTCTTAGTACCAAGTCCTTACTGAGGGTTCTTCGAGGATGTTTGGGTAGTCAGAAGTACGTCTATCATCTTCCTGCTCTTTTCCTATTTGATGTGACGTCGGCATAATACATTATGTAGCCAACGTTCGATCCATACGTGACAGGTTGCAATCCAATCGCCGTTGTTAAAATTCTAACAGGGTTTCTCTCAATGTTTTCCTTCACCGATTGAGATTATCTTCCACTGTGATTGAAATCCACCAGCACACAATTAGATTCAAACCCACGACCTTACGATCCCTCCCACTAGACCACCGGTGCTGTCAGTAATATTGTTTTATTTTTATTACCCCCGACCGAAGGCTACTGCTAGTGTCAACTATTACCCTTGTTTACGGTTCCAAGTAATCTGATTGTATGGAGTGAGGAACAAAGGAACTTCCTTTGTGCACAAGCTGGCAAAGATTCTAAGAGGAAATCTCACCTAATTATAGAACGAAATACAAAAACAGCACAGTGGAAGTGAGAATTATTTCAGTCACCGGAAGTAACTTTCTGGCCAATGACATAGCGTGATAATTTAAAACAAAAACTCTTTGTCAAGTTAGTACATTTTCAAATAATTTTGCCTGGTATTAAATCTATATCTATCTTATAAAAAAAAGCTATCTATCTTATAAAATAAAAGAAAGTCATGTTAGGTACACTATTTATAACTCAAGAACAAATTGAAAAAATTGGTGGGGAGGTAGTTTAGAACTAGGAGACGGACATGGGATACCTTTTATATCCCATGTCCGTCTACCGTTATTTTTAAAAAAATAACGGGAACGGGGCGAGTGAAGCCGCGGACGACTGCTAGTATTTATATATAAACTACAAGGCTTAAGGGATTGGATGGACTTAGTTCCACCAAGCCCATCCAATTGAGAATTGGATGAAAAAAGAGGAGACTAATTTATTGTTGAGGTGTGATGTGACCAAACAAAATAGCCATGCTACGAGCTACGCACCTGCTACGTGTTTAAATGCTTTGCTACGTCAGTGTGCTACGAGCTGTATGACCAATGTTCATGTGCCATCATAATTAAAAAAAACTACTTGAATTGACTTTGGAAACCTTAACCTAAAAAAAATTGGTGTAAATTGAAAATAGTATGACAAACATTAACATTGAGAATTATTTCAACCTAAGCAACGTTTATAAGTATTCAGAATAATTGAGGCGTAATCCTTAGAATCGAAAAGGTCTAACTTTCAGATCCATTGATCCATCCTAAAACAATACGACATCTTACACCCATTAATTGTCAAAGAAAATCCGGGAAGATACCCCGAAATCAAAATTCAACAAGGGTCATTTTGTAAAAATAATCCTGGAGTAAAAAGGCTGTGCAGATGAGGCGGTAATACTTTAAACCTTTGACCGTGGGTCCAGTGATGACGTAAGAATTTTATTACCTTTTAGACCAGAGGGCGCCGTATCAAGAGGATTAACTTGTAATCCTTTATGACCATTCCGTAGAACAAATAATAAAAGCGCACAGAAACTCAGCAAACTTATGGTAACTTATTATACTGAAAAAACTTATGGGAGCTTTTTGTGTGCACTAAAAATCTTTTCATCCTTAGGCAAGATTATATTATTAGATAGATATTAGACGGAATCCGGACCATACCAGGCAACCCCTAAAACTGGGGAATTTTAATTCTATGCCTCTAAAATGGGATTGTATTTTGTTAATAAAAAAGTAAATGAAATAAAAAAAAATGTGTCTAAGACCACATCATGTGACTTTTGCCAAGTTTGAAGTTAAAACAGTTTTGTAATCGCTACTGTTCGATGTGTTTTCTTATATAGTTAGCTGATGGAACAAGCATGTGGCCCACCTGAGGTTAAGTAGTAACCATCGCCTATAAAAAAGCATTGCTTCATAGGTCACACACGTTAGGAACGTGCCCTACGATCAGCCTCACGTACCAATAATTTCACCGGCACCCACACCCTTCAAACCGAAACACAGCAATGTTGCTTCACGGCAGATATAGTCATGGTGGTAGTACTTCCCTTGGCTGAGTTAAAACAGTTTTGTAATCGCTACTGTTCGCTACTGTTGTATCGATGTGTAAAAGGTGCTATATCCATTAATCAATATTTTAATAAGTTACAAAAACCTGGTTTAGAGTAGCTTATAGTTGGTCATCTCCTTAATACGGGAGTTTCACTTCTCTGTAGCATTACTATTATTACCAATACCATTCATTAGAATCCTATTCGCAGCTTTGTTATGTTAAACATAATGTTTGCGGTAGCATTTGGAATGATTTTAAATTACTTTTTAGAGTTGATTTATGCGAACGCTAGGTTTTATTTAATCAGAGTGGCAGTATTTAGGATCTTTCATCTTTATCTAATTTAGAAACAAATTTAAGTTAAATTCTTAAAAGTCTTAATGGCTTACACATAGCTAAAAGTTTGTAAACTGGTAGGTAAGAAATAAAGTATTTGATTGTTTTCTTTATATGGACTTAATTATTAACTACTACGAAGCCAGGTTATTTTATTTATTTATTAATCTAATCTGACCATGGAAAAACATTAAATTGTTTAACCGAAGTTTAAAACTCAAATAAGCAGAAAGTATTCAAAACCTTTTTAAAATCTTAAATCTTTTTCCAATCTAAGATAACCCCGCACCTGTCCAATCCTTCTCACTTAAACTGTCAAAGAAACTACTACATCTGTCTCAATAAGAGAGTGATAAAACTCGAGGAAAAGCTTACTTCAAGGAGTATGAACAATGACGTGAACTTTCTAGTCCTAAAATACATTATTTCTAAAACATACATCGCCACATTTGCTTTCCACAAATTATTCTTGTCACAATTTACAATAAAAAAAGCATATAATTTAAATCACGGGATATTCTTTTCTGCATTTGTTCTACCTATTCAAGCTTCCACACAACACGCTCAAAATGTACTTGAATAAATACATAGTAGCAATTTTTTCCACTTTTGTAAAAATATAGGATGGGGCAGGAGCTTTAGTAATTATAACTACCGGAATAATGTTCGTGCATTATAAAAATGGAATAATATAGCACGAGATATTTGCACTACTCTGCGCATTCAATCTACAAAAAAACTTCATGGAAATCATTTAGTTTTCGTAATTTAAATCCTTATAAAGTCAGTTGAACTACCATTCGGTTTGAATCTGAATTGTTAGGAGCGGTTATTCTGAAACTTTTAAGTCTATTAACCGCATAATAATTCTCGTACTTTGAGCAATAAAAGATTCAGACTTAATGCAATAATTTTGCGGCGAAACTTTAATGTATTGTGAAGTGTTGACTGAGTAAAATCATTGGATTCAATTAATTAAAGTCGAGTGAAAGAAGAAGAGATAAAATCATTTTATTCGTCTTAGAAACTAGATTGACATAAATTTGGGTATTGTCCACAAAAAAATGCACATACAGCTCAAAAAATCCTTAAAAAATAAAATTTAGTATGCAGAAAAGTTTAAGCGATGCACAGCCAACTGGAAAAAATTGAGCATTCCCATTGATTTTTAGTATTTTGTTAAACAGGATTTTAGAGCATTTAGTTCAAGAATAACACAAAAATGCAGTTTATCAGTTTGCGCCGTTTTTGTTTGTCGTACCGTTTTGGCGTACCAATTTATTTGCTTTGGGTCATGTTTTTGATGATAAAATAAAGTTATAAAATACGCTTGTTTTTATAAGCACAACATGTTTTCATGTTCCACTGTATTATTTTATAGCAAAGAGTGGCATTGCAAGTGCCAGAACATTTGCAAAACATTGAAAAGTATCATGTTATTATTAAAAATGCTAAAGTTACGATGCTTGGATATTTGGACACGATAATTTCCCGCCTTCAGTAGTTCACTGTATACACCCTGTGTATCCAGTATAGCAGATTCTACGACCATAGCCTTAAATCTAGATTAGCTAGCGTTTCCGCCCGCTGGATTATCAACAGACAGTATTAAAGCTATCAGTCACGTGACGGATGACGCTCGCGTGACGTCACGGCTCATTACTATTCCGGTTCATGTGACTGAGTGGAGTAGATGGTAGCCCTTCATCTATCTATAGATGGCTGATGCATCTATTAGTCAGGAATATATTATTGAACAGTCACATGCGAGTTCCCAAAAGTTCACCTGACAACTTAATGATTTCTCAGTTTAAGACGCTGAAAATCGTGAAATAAGTGGATAGTTGGTCTAGTAGGTGATCGTACATGCGTGAACTTTTAAGTATGAAAACGTGCAAGGACCAAAGTTATTTTTTTGCTAAACTGTGTGCAATCAGATTGCACACTAGATTGTTGCTTGCGTTTTTAGATAAAGAGAAAATGAACAAAAAACTGTTTTCTTATAAAAACCAATTCGATTTTTTCTAGGTTTATTAAATAGGACTGAGTATGTACAGATCGCTATTTATAAATGAAATGGCTCCATTATACTATTTATAGATAAATAAAGAACTTATTGCATTTAAAATGTGCTACAATTAAATGTACCCGATGTTATGACGTCAGCCAAGCCCATGTTATTGTACTACACCCACACGAAGTATGAATAGAAATGATATCATCATTGCGTTGTTTCAATAGCCTAATGCTACCCCCTACGGTTATACCCAACACATTAATGCCTCCATTTCAAACAAACACAGCCAGTTTAAGTGGTAGTGCGTATTTTTCCCTGCGCCGTTTAATCCAAATCGAATATTTGAGTGACCATAAAACATGATTAGTGGTTATGTGGGGGCAACCGATAGGAGTGACGCCTAGAGCAAACATTGCGAGCCTGCTCAAACACGCCTGAGCCGCAGTAAAAATACTTCTAAACAGTAGGTAAACAGGAGACAATATCAAACCAGCCACACGCCCTCAAATTTATATGAATATGACTATTTCTTTGTATTGGCAAATAATAAAAATAAGCTAGTAAGTATAAGTAAGCTAGGTAGTAGGTGTGAAATGAAATGGCTTTTTAACACCTTAACCCGAGGAATAAATGCCTGTATGAAAAAAAATTATAATAATTTCATAATCAAATTTTACTATTTTAGGTGATTTTTTTCTAAATAGAAAACGCAAAACAAGTTAAGTTTCAATAAAGTTGAAGTACTGTCAAGCTACGCTTTGTTATAAGGTATGTATGTACGGACTATAACTATCAAATAACGTAACCATTAAAGTTAGTTTGAAATAAAGCGATTGGAATTGAAAAGCTAATAAATATTTGAAGGTTAGTGACCTTCCAAGTTCAATAGCAACTAACAGATACCTTAAAAATGCTCTCTAAGTAATAACAAAATTTAAAGCAATTTTGAAATATAATATTTATTTTAATTATGAAAAGTGATTGTTAGAACCTATTCAATTTCACAATTACCAAAACGACCACGATACATTATTATTATACTTTCGTCACTAAAGTCTACGAGTTTTTACATAGTTTTATTAGAATCTATAATTTGTTAAATATGTTTTGATAATCTAGTAGTTTTTGTGGTCAAATAACAATTTCTAATCTCCTGAAATTTCACCCGAATTTTCGCCAATACAAAACAAAAACAAAGCATAATTTCCATAGCCACAGCAACAATGGTATCTTTCCAAACGAACCACTATCTGACTTTATGTCATAATTATGTAGGACAGCACCCCCGGCTATCGGAATCGCCCACCATCGGCGGACAATATGTTTTCAACTGTACAAAAACACAGGCGATTTTTACAAACGAGATTCGTTTTCAGAGACGTAATCAGTTACAGAACGCGAAATTATAACTACCAACTATTCCTTTAAGATATAATGAGAGTACCAATAGAAAAACCAATGCCACCGACAGCTTGAAGAATTAGTTGAAGTGGCGATGGGCATTATATAGTCATATAGTTCGGAGAACCGACAACCGTTCTATGAACTATCGCTGCTGTCGTTCTAAGTCCCCATATGTCACACTTCTAGATAAATATTCCTTACAAACTCTTAAAATGAGAAGATTGCTTCTGGATCAAATGCTAATATACAATATATGTCATGAAAAATTCGACTGTAGTAAACTTGTCAACCAAATTTGTATTCACATTCCACATCGTTGTTATATACGAGAGACTCGCAAACGCTATTTGTTCGCTCCCACTCCTTGTAAAACGAACGCAGGTAAACGTGCACCTTTGCATAGAATTATGAATCAATATAATAAGCATTTCACAAACATTGAATTCTTTGCAGCTTCACCTGGTTCGTTCAGAAAAAACATACAAGACAGTAAGATGTCTTTGTTAGACAATGATTAGGTTGAACTCACTATATAACTATAAAACTTAAATGTATTTGTGTTTTATTTTAAAACATTATACATTATTTATTCATCTAGAATTGGCTTTACGAAATGTTGAGCTAAGCTTGTATAGTAAAAAAATTATAGATTTTTTTCCCTAAGCTTTAACGGCCTAGCCAGAAAAGGGCAATTTTTTTGTAACAATGCAAAGTGATGTTCCCGTCGAATCATTGCATGTAGTCATGCCGAAGTTAAAATCGCGTCCCGTGGTCCAATTCTCCCAGCTTCGAGCCACGCCTGCGTTAATTGGATGCACCGACCGCTGAATGGGATTATTTATCAGGCCGTGTATGAGACCGGGGTATTTCTGGACAACTATAGGTGAATACAGGCTGAAAATATTATTGCCCAGCTATTTCCATGCTCACCTATTTTTGTTCTGTCTTAGAGTAACGGTAACGAATATTATTACACGCATTCCTGTAAACTCGAAATTTAGATTAAGTTTAGTTTCAGCAGGTGTTTTTGATTGTGTGTGATGTGAGCACGAGGAACTGGGTGTAAGATGACATGTATAAAAGAGGTGTGAATGCAGAGATGGGCTATATATATTAGAGGCTGACAGAGTGGAATGGAGGAGAAATACATGTTGTGTGAAAACAATAAAAAAAAAGCATTTTGCTCATCGCAGTGCAAAAGAGCTCAGGGTATAAACTCCCATGGTCCACCTGAAAGTCTTTTAACAGACTACGGACCGTTGGCCGCTTGTAGGCTTAACCTGAGCAAATAGGGTTACTCTGAGGATTCTCGGCACGGATCCTTATTCATGTCTCACCTAATGGCCTCTCACTGTGCCCTTATATATAGCTGCACCTTAAGCGATTTGTATGCTGCAACCGAAAGCGCCATAGTTGTAGTTAAATATTGGGAATTAAATATAATAATATAACATTACTTAAAACACTATAGCTTGTACCGTTAACACGACGAAGAAGTGTGAAAGCTCTAACTGGGAGTCGTGAATAAAAACTGTGTAAAAATATTAAAAAAAAAACATATCGACTAAAATACATCGATAGTAACAATAGGTGTAGTAACAAAAGTTGACCTATGAATAAAACTTTTTTGTAAAATTTTCGCTTTATCCGAAAAATATTTGAAATTTTACATAGGTATATTCATTGGTTTCAAAAAGCTTGTTGAACCTGTAGTTCTTTTTACTGCCTTCCCAAAAAAACTACTGTTTTGATTTTACACGTATTTATACAGGATAGCGTGAAAATAGCAAAACAAAACTAAACCTTTGAAAACTATGACCATAGTACTTACATACGAATAAGGCGAAAACACTTCACTGAATACAAGGTGTATCTAAATATGTGTACTATGCGAAGGTGGGGGGTTTCAGACCACAATGGTGATCAGTTGTGGGGGGGAGATAATTAAAAATTCCTATTTTCAGTTTCCCATACAAAAATATTTAATTTCATAATGCCTAAATAAATTGACAACCCTATCCTTGAAACCCCTTGACCCCTTGACCTACTACCTCTGTAGGTCTACTACTACTACCTACTACCTCTGTAGCTGAGTTTAGGGTTGTCACTTTGTATAAAGTCAGCTGTTCATGTTGAAACTTCGTTGCAGTTTTTTTCAGAGATACCAATCGAAGTTCGAAAAGTCGTTGAACAAAAGTTGTTCCCCGGGGGGTGGAAATTCACCCCCCTTCAGGATAGTACACATATTTTGGTACACGTTGTATAGCTAGAGCTCTGTTTTGTTTTAATACACGGCAAACAATACAACTACGCATCACGCCATCTTATCCTTCCTCTTCTTCTTCCACTACTCAAGGGATGTGTCCTGATGCTTGATCCGATTAGAGATGTCCTATTCCCAAAACCGGTTAATAATACTTATGTACCATGGTCGTGGCTTGTAAAGCTTCTTCATTACAAAAGATCGGTACCCTTCGTATGAAGAATACAACGAAACAGAAAATTCGACGCTGTGACAGCACCTCTTCTTCTTCTTCCTGCCCTTATCCCGCTTTATTACACTTAATGTGGCGCTGTGACAACAATGAAAACTATTAATAATAAAAAATAAACTTTTAATTTATTTTTTTATCTCACAGTTCTCATTCGTTCTTACGTTTTAAACGATCGAGACATGTAGATTTTGGACAAATCAACAAACTATTGTTAATTTCACAGAACGGGTGAATTTCTGTTAATTGATAATAATCTATCAATGACATGCCAACAATGGATAATTAACTTTGATTGATGAATTAAGGTGACACAAGGATGACAAATAACATCAACCCACAATATTGTTTGATGTTTATTCAATAGCTATAAACTCTATATTTCGATTAAGTTTAGTTTCAGTAGGTGTTTTTGTTTTTGATGTTTAAAATAATTAATAAATAAAACCATTCGTTCAAAAGAGACAACCGTTTAGAAATATCGCAAATTAAAAAGTTTTTTTGGCTCATAAGTTTCTTCGAAAAATAAAGCATAATTTTTAGATCCTATAGAAAGTAAGTTGAAGGCTTTTTTTAATTTGGCTGCTCTAATAGTCTGTCAAACAGTGTCTCTTCAGCGTCAGCTAAGACGCGACGGTGCCTCGAAATTTCCCTAATTTTAGGGAAGTCTCAGCTTCTGCTTGCAATAATAATTAATCTCCTTGTTAATTAGTGTTGAACCGGTGTCGTAAATCAAGCCGGCGTCATTCCACTATTGTTTTATTGTTTTTGTTTGAACGCCGCCGTCGATCTAACAAGGTTTACAAACAAGCAATTAGTGCTGTTTAAGAAGATTTTACAGTGTTGCTGTCCTAGATTTCAAATGATCCTACAAATTTTAACGTATTAAATATAAGAATGGCAGCATTCTCTCAGAAACCCGGATTCTAAAACCCAATTTATTATTATGATTATTCGCAAAATAATTATATATGTTTTTTTAGTTTTCCAGGGTAGTATTTTTTATATCATCAGCCTTTGTAAAAGTAAACTGCTGAAGATGAGCCTCTCTTGCAGAATTTTTGCGATCTTCACAAGATCGTCGGCCTTTCTGGGTTCTACGCATCGTCTGTCAATCTTCTGGTTCGTGGTCACTACTTACGAAATTTTGTTCTCCAGCGGTTGTCGGTTCACGAGCTATCAACTTAGAAACTATTATCTCCTAACAATAAATGGCGTGCCGTTTGAAAATATCTTTATCCAACAGATAAACGAAACTTTGTAACAAAGTCAACAAGGAAAAGATTTCCGTATCTTTGAACCATTCACGCAAATAATATAATATGGAATCAGCCAAAGCCATTTTCTCTAGTTTGGCAAAAGGCAAATGTTGTGAATAACTGGGAGCTGTGTATGGAATCTGCTGCAAGATATCTATGAGATTCCACGTTCACGGTGCCGGAACTACTGACACACGGATATGCAGGAAATATGATACATATACCTTTGTAACTTTCATCGTGGAGGCCCACCGACACGCTCTCTCTTTCTCTCTCACACACACCTACCCACACCCAAACACTTAAGTACATTACTTAATACTAATATCAAAAACTAATAATAAAAACTATTTTCTATAAAAGCAGATCACAGGCTTTTATAGACAATAGTTTTTATGATTAGTTTTTGATATTCTTAATCAAAACGATTTTACTGCGGAAGAGCGAGACTCTGTATTCTTGTGTGTCAAATAATGGCTATGCTAATTAACGGGCGGATTTTTTTGTTTATTTTGGCTTTTTTTGTTTGTTATTAGAGCATAAACTAAATTATTTGTTATTTGTCTGTAGAAAGGTCTTGCAAAAGCTGAACTGGGGTCTTGGACGTTATGGTTAGTTTAATGTTACATAAGTTATTACATAAGAAATAACAATACATTCATATCTTTTTATTATATTATATAAATATTATTCAACAGTTATACATATTATATTCATTTTTTATATGCGTAATTTGTTTTTATTTATAAACGAACTCATTCGCCAAATATGTATAAACTTGTACTATAGCTTGCCAGCCCCAAGAGCCGTGTGTACAAATGTTACCTGAACTGAAACTATGTTTATTACAGCCGTGTAACCACTGACTTGTGTAGCAATGAGAATTCAGCCGAATACTAGCTACAAATGCCTCTGTTTTCGAGCGTACTAAATAATCCGAATTAACTATAAATAGGGCGCTATTTATGTTGAATAGGTTGACACCACGACTATGTACCAAGCACCGTAGACATTTTATACATACAAACATAAAATCACGCCTTATTCCCATGGGGGTAGGCAGAGATCACGGATTTCCACTTGCTACGATCCTGACACACTTCTTTCGCTTTATTCACTCTCATAACATTCTTCATACATGGTCGGTTTATGGTACTCCTAACCTGGCCTTTCTCTAAAACGTCTGCGATCTGATCGAGACACATGCGCCTAGGTCTTCCCCTTCCAGCAGTTCCATTCACACTCGCCTGATGCAATTGTTTTGTTAATCTCCTTTCATCCATTCTCTCTACATGTCCAAACCATCTTAGCATACCTTTCTCTACTCTCATCACTACGTCTCAGACATTTTATCAGCTTTCTATATAAGTTATCATCATCTTCCTGCCCTTATACCTCGCTAAGTGAAGTCGGTTTTCTTCTTCCAATCACCTCTTTCATTCGTTATCTCAGTGCTCACTCCTTTCATGCTCATGTCATCTATGACACAGTCCGTCCATCTTTCTGATCTTTCTAAACTGTGCACATCTAGGCCATGGCGATTGCGATCATCTGAAACGCTGTCAAATATGACAGCGATATTTGAAAGCGTTTCAGCTAATCGCCATCACCATCGCCTAGAAGTACGCAGGCCTTAGTTAAGTAAATAAATAATCTTGGCACAGTGGTAATGAACTATTTATTCTAGTAATTTTCTCTAAAAGAGAGATGATATTTCTACACTTTTTTAAGGTTTCTTTAAAAACTGCAGACAATTCTACTTTACTTTCAAAATTATTACACAAATTTTTCAAAGGTGACACTTTCATAGAATTTTTTTATTATTCGGAATTCCCCTCAAACGTTTCACTTAAAACGTCGAAATTAAATTATGTAATTAACATGAGTCCGGGACATCGAGTGAATGAAGTCATTTGGGGTGAGTTACGGCGAGCCTCTTATAAAAAGGCTCTTTCAGGATCACAATAAAAACCGTTTTGATTATTTCCACCTTTTCAGACGCTTTTTTACGGAACGTCCGTCATAAAACCAATTGTGAAAATATAAATAGAGGTAATTTTTTTGGGTATATTCTAACCAACCTCAATGTGGCTCTTCTCTCTTTGCGGTGTAGCTGGGGTCTGAAAAGGTCTGGTTCATTTCCGAAACTGGCCATCAATCTAATTAATTATGGGAAGGCTAAATCGGTGTTCAAAAAAATATGCAAATATTAACAGAAGGCTTTTCATCACCCTACTACCGGGAAGCAAAAAGGAATGTTAAGACTTTTTTATGCAGACACTAACAGTTATTCTTTGTTTGTACAATCAGAAACACAATTGCATGCGTGCATTCCACGATCTAGGAAAGGTTTATACAACTGATGCTACCAGTCCTCACAGACAAATAAGTTAATTTCCGGAAGCGAGCTGGCAATGGCTCTGCATTGTTTGTCTGTTTGTCCCGGCTTGATTACAGCCGGGCAGCGGGCTCCATTCATAAACAGTGTAATCAGCAACCAATCGATGGTAAACAATGTTCACAAAAACCATTAGCCGATAAGCGCTTTCCAATTGGTCTGTCATCGATTTCTGATTGTACGGAAGCTTTCATGATGCTCGTTCAAGGGTAACCGGTTCTTTTGTTGAATTACACATCAACGTTTAAATGTTAATTGCAAAATACTCTGAATTATTACTAATATGTACAAATATTGCGACTTGTACTTAGATAAGTAAATTAAAATTTTAAAAGTCACGGTAGCAATTTCATATACTGAGGTACGAATGATACCTACCATTCATGAGATAAAAATATTTCCATCGACTTTAAACTTGCAAAAATAGTAAAGACAGAAATATGTTTACCCTATGGATAGCTTCTTCTCGGCGATGCTATGAAACAAGTCCTCTAAAAATAACTAACGTATCTACATAAACCCGTCTTAAAATAGCTCGAGTTGCACAAAATAGCTCGACTAATTTGAAATAATTTTCCAAAAAAGCGACTTTTCCACATCGAGGCTTGAGCCAAAACGAGCTAAATCAAAAGAGCCCGTATTCAGGCAAACTAGCTATCTTACTGTGAATGAAGCTTATTATGGCATTTGACGCATTCGCAAAGGCGTTTTGCTGCAAAAGGTGCTCGAACGAGGGACAAGTGGCATACTTCTGAGATGTTTACCTTCAAGCTAAAAATGTTCTTGGTATTGCGTTAAATAATATTTTCAACTTTTCTACCTCAAAACGTAAAAGAAAATGGGAAATCGGAATCAGTGCTAACTTTACTCGTAAAAAGCACTAAAATATTTGTAAGTCAAAGTCAGAATCAAAACCTACAGGCAAATATTGAATCACAAGGATCACTTTGAATTTATAGCCAGCTCCACGCGATCAACTCAAAAAATACAATTATTATTTCATTTTCATTTCAGGAACGTGAGTGATAATATTTTCATCATCATAATAATTATTTCTTCCTGAATGTTTTTTTAAAGTGTGCTTTACAGCCAGGTTTTATATATTTTTTTGTTTATTGAGTTATAACTCGCAAAGTTTCAAAATAAACTCGGCGAGAAATCATGGCAGATGGAAAAAGTTACGCAAAAGTGTTTATTTTAAACAAAAAACTTTTTCGCGCTTTTAGCGTTTTGTTACCCAAAAGGTGTAAACCTTTATGGCTCTTTACGGTTTGTTCTCTTCCGGCTGTGAGTGTATCATTGAAAATAAAAAAGAATTATTGCAAAGAAGTACCGACAATGTGAAAAAGTAAGTTGGTGTAAGAACCATCATCAGACTAAATTATCTGCTGAACATAGGCTGTTGCAGTCACCTTATCACCAGAATTGGTGACTGCAGTGTTTGGTATTTGGAGATATTGCAGACCATTTTCTGGTTGAAGTAAGAAGTGAAAGAACCCTTAGTTACTTCATACTATGAGAAGTGGTCATATGCTCACGGTTCAGCGAAATATCAGCGTACCTACTAAGCGATAGCTCTGATAGGTGGGTGCACGGGACTCTTCTACCTAGTAGCTATAGCTAATTTTTATCTCTTTAAATTGTGTTCTGCCTATATCCTATACCTACCCTCTTCGTATTTTATTTTTTAGTTTCTTTTGTGTTTGTGTTTATTCAATAAACTTTTTTTCATTCCATTTTATTTCACCACGGTCTGTTGTATACAAGACAGTATCACCGTTATTTGATGATATTTGACGGAGGCCACCATGTCCACCATTGGAGTTCTCCAGACTTATTTTAATAAGTATATAGTAGTAGTACTTAGTTAGTAGTAGTAATAGTAGTTTGTATTTTTAGTAGTATTCATTTTTATGAATCATAATTACCAGTCTAGCACACAATATCTACTTTTTAAATTCTTAAACCATAATATTGTTATTAAAAGAAGCAATATATCAACATTCTGAAAACGTTTTCGATTAAAGCCGCGACTAGTATTTTTATCATGAAGATTTACTGCATAATGCACTAGATAAACTAAAGACGCCTCGTCGGATTCAAAGGGCTTCTTCCATCTAATCAGCATTCAAGAAGCGGCTGTGGCGTGCTGTCTCCATAAATTACGTATCAAGTATGTGCGGAGCGGTGGACGGACTTAGGACCATGCAGGGGCTCATTGATTTATGTGTTCCTGACTAGTTTTGAAATAATAAAGTATAAAATACTTAAAAACCGACTTCATGGCTGAACAGATTTTGATAGAATATCTATGGGACCAATCTGGAAGAAACCTTAGGGATAAAAAAAATAGTTATAAAATCGGCTGATAGATGATGAAAATAAGCGATAACAAACGTTTAAAAACAACAATTGAAACAAAACGGCTAAGTCAATTTTAATGAAATTTCTTTGGTCCCATCTGGTCAGATAAATATCTTTCAGATAAAAAATATTCAAATTGGCTCCTATATCATTTTTGAAGTTAAAAACGGAATACTTTCTTATCTTAAAGTTTATTCATACGAAAAAATACATACCTATCTACGTTTGAGAATCCAACCTACGAATAAAAAAATTAAGCGAACCAGACCTATATACCTAACTGTCTTCAGACGATCCTTCTATAGCTACCGTATTCATACTTGCAAGTGATTGCAAAATAAAAAAATAAAAATATTGTGAATGTTGAAAGATTTACATGTTTATGTGTGCCGACACTAAACCACGAATTTGCTTTTATTCTTTTAATAATAAAATGTCTTAGCCAAACATATCAGCCCTGATTTATTAACATCACTGTACTTTACTCAGGCCCCTAGATAAAATTCTGGTTACGACCACCATGAAAGTTTTATGAAAAATATTTTTACGTTAGCCGGTATACTTGCGGGTACTTCCGGAAACTCCACCGGCCTGCATATACGCCATGCTAACAAAATATTGGGCTTTTGATACGCCAGCTCGTTTACTTTACTATTAGTTTCGGAGTTATTAAATTGGTTCGAGTTCCAGTTTGTGTGGATAAGCTAGAAGTCTGCTGCGATACCTGTAAGTTTCAAAGTTTCATGTATGGGTATTTATTATATCGATTAGGATGGAAATAACTCAGTATTTTAATAGTTTTAGGCTGTTTATGTGTGTTACTAAACTTCGAATACTCATAACATCTGACATTCCTCACAGCTCAATTTGTAGTTGCTCTGCTAACTGCGCAGGAGACGAGGGTTCGATCCCCACCGAGAACAAATGTTTGCGTGGTGAACATAGATGTTTGTTCTCTATCTGGGTTTTACATTGTATTCGAAGTATGCATTTACAAAAAATATATTTAAGAATTATATGAGCTATCTGGTTCCCATAGTACAAGCTCTGCCTAGCATGGGGCAGGATAGTGTTGAATTTGTTCGCTAACAATGAACTTAATTACAGGTGTATCAGTTATTTAAAATGAAATCCTAGGCTATTGCCAAAAAACCAGTTGGAGTGGCTCACTTTTTTTGTATTTACACTGTAAATGTCCATTTTAAATGCTCTGGTAATGATATAAAATTTAGAAATAGTATACATTCTAGGGCAGCCATCTGTAGATACTTTTTTGACTAAATATAACTTAAGATTCAAATCGGCTTACAATGCACAAACAAAGAGAAATTTCAAGCGAGGAACCATCAGGCTTTAGCTCGGACACTGAGCTCATGCTCTTTGACACTTAAAGAGAATGTAGGTAGTTCGCCTTTTAGGTCGAATATTTAATTATTCTGAAACTTAAAACTACTTCTTGTAAAAGCTAAATTCGTTACAAGAACAAAGTTTTGTCAAAGGTACGTACGTTCGGGTTATTTACTAGTAAGATAGGATAAATGCTTTGTTAGGCGATGGTTACCACTTGAAATTAAGCGGGCCAATGCTTGTACCGTGTTACTCCCACAAATGCCACGCCATCAGCTTGTTCATAAAAAAAGTACTACATCTATTTTTGTTATTTAAAAAAATCAAATCAAATTGCAAGTTGTTTATTTAACGTCACATAGCAACAGTATGAACAAGTGTTAACAATAAAAATAAACAATGACTTTAAAATTGGCTGCCACCCAGCATAAATGTTTCTAATTTTTCTCAGTGATTTTAATAAGGGATCTCCGATTTGGTTTTGAGTATTCTGCTCAGAAACCATTATAGGATATAAACAACTGTCAGATATTGAAACCACGATATCGATTACGTCACACGTGCCAGCTTCTAGACTACCTACCCAACAGACTATGGCAAAAAGCTAGGTTACTTTGTCTTTAGTTACAGAAAACCTCAGAGAACACATCAAAGTGGAAATGTTGACCGTAGATCAAAAACGAAATTGCAACCAACATATAGAAAGAAAGAAGAAAGAAAACTAATTTATTCGTCTACACAAACATAATTGAGCCAATAAACAAAACAGTGGACAAAAGTAGGTAACAATAAAAGTAAAAGTAAAAGGGTACATAAAATAACAAAATCTACTACGTAGGTAGGTTCACTATGGTGCTTATGGTAACCATCTGGCCTCTCAGCTGAGTTGGTAGTAACTCTGCCTTCTGCGCCGTAGGCGTTGTGTGGGGCAAAGAGGTTCTGTCTCAGCTAGGTAGGATGATTCTGGTTAAAAATCACACGGCGCTCAAAAAACAGCTGCCGTTAGCTGAAATCGGTGGCTCATTTGCCGCAAGTCGTAATATACTTACTCACAGTTGGTGATTTGAAAATTGCGCGATATGGGCCTCTGTAGTTAGACAGCTGAATATTCGATGAGCTATACAAACGAGCCTCACTTACGGATTGATGACAAAGCAGCGCAATGTATGGTCGACTCCGCGCAACAAATCACAACGAGTTGTCTTGTTGCTAGTACCAAATCACAAAGGGATATTGAATTCCATCAAAAAGAAGAAGAATTAATAACAATGTTATGGAACATGATTAATTTCATAGTGAAATCTTATAAAGGCTAATTTTAGGAAACAAAAATCAACTGCCAATCCAAGCCTATTTCTGCCGAGAAGCAGTATTGCTGGGGTTTGAAGGTTTGTGGTGTGGGTGCCGGTGAAATTACTGACACGTGAGGCTGAATATCTGTATGACTCAAGTTGATGGACGCAGGGCAGTGCATTTTAGGGCACGTTCCAGACGTGCGTGATCTATAAGGCAATGCTTTGTTATAGGCCATACATAATATTTAAAATTGGCGCACTTGATTATTTAAAAAAAAAAGACTGAATGTGAAATATCATTTAAATGTCAAATGAACACACACACGAAAAATAAGTACTACGCTATAGGTAAAACTACCCTCACTTGTGGTAATAAGAACACGTCTGTTAACCTACATTCACTAGGTAAATGTCAACATAATTAGGTAAGTACCACAAACATAATAGGGTGTAATTTTGAAGTCAGATTAGATCAGTGCTGATTTTGTTTAGTTAAACATTCCTGTTTTTTTTTGTAATTTATAGCCTAACGCTTGAGTGTTAGAGGTTTGAGGAGCCTAGCAAGCCATTATTTTTATTTTTTATTTGGTAAACTTGTACCTGACATAAACTTTACATTTTGTAATTATTTTTTACATCTCTATTATTATTATTGACATTGTGTATCATTATTATTATTGTAGTATATTATTATTGACTAATTAATTTTACCTACTTTATAAAAAGTGTAGAACATTTACATTTGTTTTGTATATTTTTATTTACAAATGAGCCATACTTTGTAACATATAGTTTAATGATACTGTATTTGACGTGTAACCGTGTTATCAATAAATGAACTTACGAACTTAACTTATTTCCATCCATCTCTATTTTTTGACATGAAATTGACGGAGATAAAAATACTTTTGCAATCCGCTGTAAACTGACCGGGATTATGCATATAAGTATAGAACGTAGGTAAAGTAGTTACAGCCAGCACGCGTTGCATGAAATGACACTACAATTTTAATTACACATCTCATAATGAAGGCCCTGTGTATGCATGCATGGCTCATTTCGTGTAGGCATGTGGGTCATAAAGACAGGCTGGACGGACAAAGCTAGAAGCATTTGAAGTCTGGATGCAACCGACTAAAACCTACGTCAAAAAACATTTTGAAAGTCTTTATTCTAATTATATAGCTTTTATGAATCAAACAGGAAACAAATCAGGTAAACTGTAATCGTATCGTTGAAACATTGATTTGATTTGGAGTTGATTTGATCTACAAAGGTACATTACGTTCATGATAAACAAATTATAATCTAGGTACTCGTTATATTTTGATATATACAACTATTAGCTGATGGAACAAGCATATGGCCTGACGTTAAGGGGCCGGCGGAGCGCGAATTTTCATACAAACGTAATACCAAAATGATTACTAATTTAAACAGATTTTCACTATATTATTGTAGTTATTGTATTTATTGTATTTGTATTGCATTTATCTAGGTTCCTGAACAGTTTTTATTTTAAATTACTTATCTTAAATGAAATTAACGCCAATCACATTTTGCCATGAAAAAAATGTGTAAAATGCGATTGGTGTTTATTTCATTTGAGGTAAGTAATTTAAAATAAAAACTGTTCAGGAACCTAGATAAATACTATACGAATACAGTTATTACAATAATATAGTGAAAATCTGCCTAAACTAGTAATAATTTTGGTATTACTCTCTTAAGTGGTAACCATTTCTTTTAACAAGGCCTGGTAGGTCACGCACGTCAGAAACGTGCCCTACGATGCACTTCCCAGCGTCCATCAACTTGACTAATACTTATCTATGGCTCGACAATAACTTTCTGAGCACGGTTTTTCTACGGCTTTTATATTTTTGCACATTTTTTATTTAGTGGGTTCAGTTTTTGTTTATTTCTGGAGTACCCACAGTCCATCAGCTACGTTTGGCTGGCTTGGCTAGCAGAATGAAGCTGAAATCGTAGTTTATTACAGCGTCCCGTAGGTAAATTACCCTACAACCGGACGCAGCGCGATGGCGACTACTCATCAGGCCCTCGATATTTCACCGTCCATTACAAGCCATACAGACAACTGAAGTTAATTGGATGCGCTGGCTTCAACCCACTATGAAACATAAAATAGGCCTGAATAGCTAGGTGAAATTCTAGTCTCCTATTCAGTAACGTGCTTGTCTCGTTATCGTGATGCTGACGTGAATGTCAGAGTTACCCAGAGGCAGGATTTCCGTCGAAGTTATACCTTGATAAGCCGAAAATGTCTGACGTCTCACTCGGCGGAATCTGCGGCAATGCTTGCATTTCTAGCTAATTTAAGAACTCAGAACTCTTGGAGAACAGTTTCAAAAATAAAGCAAAAACGGATACTTTAAATATTTCAAACGAACTTTTGTTTCGTTTGCCTACTGCGCATAACATTGCATGCCTCCTAAATCAGCACCTAATCAAAGCGTTCTGAATAGAAGCACACGTAGAAAATAAACAGCGCCAACGCGGTGGCTTACAATACAAAATATTACTATTTTTGTAAGCTGCGTTCGCACACAATACGTTTGAAACGGACTGTGTAATAACAGCCCATCAAAATTTCTACGGTACAGTTGCCGGGACGATCGCTTTTCGAAATTTTTATTCAGTCGACTCGAACGATACCGGTGTTGTAATCCGGAGGGCCGTTGTGTGTGAAATTGAAATTAAAATTCTATTAAACCGGAACGATCCGATAGAACCTACTGTAGTGTAGATATCGAATGTAGCTATACAGTTTTTATACAAAGCTGATCCAATTATTGAGCTGGCTCAATGAAAGCGTAATCGGTCGGACGGGAGCTCAGTCATTCAGCGCGTCGATTAGCTGCGATCAGTGGGTAGTGATGACTGCAGATGATTTTTGTGTTCAACATTAAATGATTTTTTGTACAACTAATGGAACAAGCATATGGCCCACCTGATGTTAAGTGGTAAACATCGCCTATAACAAATCATTGCCTTGTAGGTTACGCACGTCAGGAACATGCCCTACGATGCACTACCCTGCGTCTATCAACTTGAGGCATACAGATGTCTTCTTGTGCCAGTAAATTTACCGGCACCCACCTCAAAAGTCATTTTTTTTAACACGTAAGCATAATGTTGGAAATTTTAAGCCGTTATTCACATGTTTAATCATAACTGCGTTTAAATTATTAACGTTCAATTGAACCAGTAGATATCTGCGGGATACGAGTAAGAACATTCAGAATATGTCAGATTTATTGGGTTTGCGATAAACCTGTCTGCTGGGGACTATTTGTCGATCACCTGTCATCCTAGTATTAGTTTCGGTAATTTCAAACTTACACGGAATATCACAAATAATAACCTAATTATCACAGCATTGCTACAACTGCAATTACACCCAGTGACAATAAATATTGTGGACAATCCACACAATGCTAATCTAGCCTTAAATCAAGCAGAGCCTGTACTATGAGAACTAGATAGCTGATATAATTAGTGGTTAAACGAACTTACCTGTAAGTGAAGTTCTATCACTAATATCGAGGACGTAGCACGAAATATAATAATATAATATTATATCAAACCAAATTATACCAAACTAAGCAAAGCTTGTACATTAGGAACCAGATAGCTAATATAACATTTATTATTATTTTTTGTAAATAAATACTTTGAATTTTTTTATTGATTTTATAGCGTTTACTACACTTATGGAAATTACAGACATTTAAAATCCAAATACTTAGAATACAATATATCACCCAGAAAGAGAACATACATCTGCGTTCACCACACAAATATTTGTTCTCGGTGGGGTTCGAACCCACAATCTACGGCGTAGAAGGCAGATCTACTAGCAGCTGCGAGGCGGGGAGGCCAGTGATACAAAATATTATTGGAATAATAATTCGCAAGCCTATTATAAACCAGTCGAATATAAATATTATTTTATTAACGCTTGAAAGATTTGCGACTCAAGTTTGTCAAAAAGATACAGATCTGTCTCAGACAGACGAATAACCACTAATAGCGTTTTAGCTAATTAAACTTTAGAAAACCGGGAACCCAGAGACAATAGATTTTCTACTGTTCTGAATCCCAGTGGGTTTCAAGAGGTTTAGGAAACTTTTGGTTAAGCTAAGGAACCCTAAAGAGTGATATTTTTTTATAAAAGTGGGGTAATGTTCAATTGCATTTTACTTCACGGAAAAATAGGCTTAGGTAGCTAAATAATTAGCAAAAAATGAATCTAGAAAGTTCAGTATAATTACATTTATGGATTTAATCAAGATAGATCAAAAATAGTTGATTGAATAACTAATTTTATCAAAACTTACAAAGGAAATCTTTACCGAAACAAGGCAACTTCAAAATTGTATTAAGCCTTTATCAAGTCAAACCAGCGAAATATAAGCCTACTCCATAGTTGTTGGGTTTAACCGAGCTTATGTTTGTTTAGGATAGGTTGAGCTGAGCGATTGACGGATCAAAAGGTATCAAATTACACTGAATTGATTTTCTTACGCATTCTAATGAAAATCCTTTTAAATTGTTTTCTTTTTGTCTGTCATTTCTTTTCAGATTATTTTGGGTTGTTTTATTTTCATTACGCTTGTAGAAACCAAAGACTTTGTTTATTGTTTGTTATTTCTGAATCAATGTCTGAGTAAAGATAGTTAATCTGAGAATGATAGTGATGAGAAGTAGTAATGAGAATGATAGTCTGAGAATAATAGTTTTGGTTCCTAATGTGGTTTGGTTTTTGATGTTATTACCCGAATAAATAACATTATGACCGACGACATTTCTACAGGCCTTGGGAAGTTGGTAAAGAGGATTCAAATTCGTTCTTCCTGGAAATTTTTATGGAACTTCTTCAGTCTGTTATTGGTGATGATTTGATATTGTTTACTTTGAACTTAAATTTTACATAATGTGTACCTGTCTGCTTGCCTGAACAACAAGTTTTGATCACGTACTAAAAAGCAGCAGTCAATTTTCAACGAGGTATAAAGGTATAGATCGATGCTCTTATAATCCCGAGTGTTTCAGACAATACTAATTAATTTTGTATATCTTCAGACTCCCATGGGGAAGCTTTTCAAAGGTTAACACGAGCTACGCCGCGAACGCTTCAACTTCTCGCCAATAATGATTGCGTCTCATTTAATCAACGAAGCAATTCAGAAAGGCCGTGTATAAGCTCAGTATTTCACCCAAATTAGCGTATTTACTCCATTATGTATATCAGTTATGTACATGAGATAGACACACTGGCGCCGTGTTCTTTCAGTCGGATTAACACGGATTACAGCGGATTGTGGCGGGTGCTACCTGGTAATCTACACGTCAGATTGACGTATCAATTGAAATGACAGTTGGAATAGCATTATTTTGCACTATTACGTCCATACTCAGAAACAGTGCTTGGGTCCAAGTCGAGCTTCAATCATAGATATTTTGACAGTTCTCCATTGAAAAATGACATAAAATTATGCATGAGGCATACCTAATATCATACAATTATTACTCAGACTCAAGCACTGTTTCTGAATATGGGTCTAAGTAATGCTTACATATAAGAAGAAGACGAAGAAGTAATGCTTATAAAAGTGAATTGTCTGACTTTTTAAAGCTATCTTCATGGTTAGAAGAAGAAGAAGTATTGCTTATGAAAGTGAACTGTCTAACTTTTTTAGGCCCGTATTCCGAAACAGCGCTTGAGTCTGAGTCGAGCCTCAAGCATAGATTTTATGACAGTTCTCCATTGAAAAGTGTCAAAAATCTGTGCTTGAGGCTCGACTCAGACCTAAGCACTGTTTCAGAATACGGGCCTTAGACTATTTACATGGTTAAGAACATTATTTTTATTAAAACCCAATTTGTCTGCCAGTAAAATCGAACTCATCAATCATGTAAAGTAAATATCCCGTTTTTGGGAAACATGCTAAATTTTGAAATCGAAAAGTTCACGACTGGATTTGAACCCTCAACCTTAGGATCAAAGGGCTTGATAAAAGGGTGGTTTGCTACTGAAATTAAGCTTGCGTACTTGAAAAAGCATGGTGTTGCTTTTTGTAGGTGTAATAATAGGCTAGTCCTGGTCGCGTGGAACTGGCACCTAGACTCACTTAGCTTTAATCGTTGTGATACTATTGAATAAATATATATTTAAATTTAAATGTAATTATCTAGATTCGTTTAGGGAATTACAATGATAATAATTATATATTATGCCCTTGCAACTGCAAATAACTAGTTCTATCAACTGTAAATAACAATGCCTCAAACTAGCTCTGTCAGGCTTTGTCGTTTTCAATAAATAAATAGATACAAGTCGGTACTAAAATGCTATGTTTACCACGGAATCGTACTATCGTAAAGTTCTACGGAGTAGCCCAAGGAATGTTACGCAAATCACTACGTAAATATCTTCAGACCAATTAATTTTTATTTTTATAATGAGAATTCTTTTCAACTTCCAATTATTTTAATTTAAGATTTTATGGGCGAGAAAAGTAATTAAATCAGCTCATGTAGCTGCAAACTTACGTAGAAAAATCAGGGTATAAAAAAGGGTCAGAAATTTTATACTACCGCTCCATTACAGGGAACGACAAAGGCCACTTGTCGTAATTTTTTTCCCCACACTAGGTTGAAAGCACTTGACTCGACAAGAAATAGAACCAAAGATAATAATAATAATAATAATCAACTGGGGTCGTCTCATACACCTTGCATTCATTTCCAGTTTACAATCTCTTGATATCCACAAGCTCACTTACATACAACTCCAAAAAGCAGTCATACTAAAACACTTGCCGAATTGTTCGCAAGTTTTTATCACTAAATCAATAAAATCGTCAACGATTTTTCGTTTTGCCAAAACCCGCAAAAAACGTATAGGTACTCTTTGCTTAGCGAGAGATAAAAAATATGGAAACTTAAATAATCATAATACTGACATTATAAAGAGGAAAGATTTGTGTTTTTTGTGTGTATGTTTGTAATGAATAAATTCAAAAACACCTGAGCCGATTTCAAAAATTCTTTCACCATTGGAAAGCTACATTCACCTTGAGTAACATAGGCTATACTTATGTGTTTAAAATAGTACATTGTTACCCGAGTGTTGAAAGTCACGTTTTTTGAGTCCCGAGACGGGTTTGGCGCCAGAGCGTTAGCGAGGGCGCCAATGGAGCTTGAGGGACTTAAAAGACTTTCATCCGAGGTAAACACTGTGCTTTTCATTACGAATACAAGGACAGTAAAAATAAAAACATGAAAGAAAAATTAGTGAAAATGAAGATTGAATTGTCGCCTTCCCGGTTTTTTATTTCTTTTTCTCTGGCGGGCCTTCGGCTTCGGTTCGCCAGCATTATTCAGCCATTATTTTCATTTTCATAATTTAAAAATTGGTAAATTGTTTGCTCAAATCTTCAATGTTATTTTAAAGAAATAGTTGAAGCTATATATAAATCAAGTCATTTAGAAGATATATTATTTATTTAATACTATCTTTATGTTATTTAAATTAAAATTTTACATTGCGCTCTAATTAGACTTTTTAAACTTCTTACCGTTGTAATGGGATTCCAACCTACTTGCTGAATAAAAAGTTGGAATTTGGTTCAACCTCCTTGCAGTTTAGAAAGTTGGAACATGGTTGAATAAAATAGAACTTGTTTTTTTTTATAATTTGACAGCTGTCAGTAGAAAGCGATTCTCCCTAGGGCTGAAAGTATAACTTTCAATTATGCCCCTCAGGCCACTTCAAACCTACTTTCAGAGTATGAGCAATGAAAAATAAATATCCACCCGTGCGAAGCCGGGACAGGCCGCTAGTATATATATGTATATATAAGATAGATAAATAGATAGATAGATTAATTTACAGTTATTGTTTTGCTTATGATTGAGCTTTATTCGTCAACTTTTAACAATATTTTTTTCGAGACTTGCAGACTTGCAATTTCTCGTGTGATGTATATACTGTGTGTGCTGGTACAAGTAAGAGCCTGGTACAATTAACTCAGCGGTCGGTCTTTGGAGAACCTTATCCAGTGGGAGTATTGAGAAATTAGTGAAGAAGTATCACTGTGAAGCGAGTAAACATGGAAAGTTCGAAGAGTTGCCGCCGTCATGTCGACTCGGGCTTTGGAGGCAATCTTGGAAGTTTGTTCTGGCTGAGTTAAGGATTACACAAAAGTCCTTAAAACAAATACCTATGTTTTGAAACCTATTTGGGACCGGTTGGAATCCCGCATGAGATTGTTCGCGTAAAGCTATGCCAAACTCAAACATTTGGAGGTGACGAATAACCAAAAAAAAACTTTTTTTATTAGATGCATGCACCGCTTAAAGCGTGGACCCTTTGATGAGTAGGTGGGCTTCTTAATGAAAAAAAATGAAGCGTATTTGGAAAATAGCTATAGAAGTCATGAATATTTATTGCATAACTGTTGAAAAAAAAGATATTTGCGCAAACCGCTTTGCTTCAACTTTTATGTCGCGGACAGGCAAGGAGTGGAATTCCTTGCTGGCGTCTCTATTACCGAACACGTATAACTTAGATGTTGTTAAGAAAAAAGTGGATTATGTATCTTCGCATGCTACACCGTCGACATCACAGCAGATGAGATTACGGTAAAACGCAAGCCAAAAAAAATAAGTAAAAAAAAATATTATTATCGCAAGTTTAATTAGTTTTAAACAACTTATCCATTCTGTACGGACAACAAGAGGGCATTGCACCCAATACCAAATTCAATTTTAAGTAGGTACGTATTTGATAATAGCTTTTGAAACTATCATACTATCCACAGACTATAGAAGAGAGTGTTCCGTGATGCTATTATAATCACCCTCCACAAAACTAAAAGTTTCTTTTGGTATACTATTAATAATATTAAGGTACCATAATACCTACCAAATACCTCAGTAAAATTCATTTTTTTTAATAAAGTAGAATAACTTTTTAGCATACGTATTATCACATATACGTACCTACTTGAAAAAAAGAAAAAAATGGTAAATCAATAAAAAAGTTATAAAAACTTGACTAATTCGAAATAAACGATACATAATTCCATTTTCAACAGAATAAAGTGCTTGAACAAAATCATTATTTTTTGTATATCTCATCTATATTACCCTAATAGCTATAAAATTACTTTTCACCAAAAATAAATTCATGCAATATGCATTTTATGAGCCCATGAGCTCCGCAACTGCACAAATAATATTTATATACGGTACTTCAATGCAATAACTGTCCACGCAAAGTTGGATAAATATTATTTTATATGATATTTTTTTTGATATCTCTTTCTGTTTTAATATAACAAAGAGACAAAGCGAGCGTGCCTTGCTCGTGCCGTTACCATGGAGTAATGAAATAATTTGAACTGCTGACGCGCGCTTCGTGTTACCAAAATTGTCCTAACATTAAAATAATCTCTGTCTCTGTCTACCCTTTTAAATCCAAAAAGAACCTTGATTCAAAACATCCGTACAGCAATCGATCGATTTGTTTGTTAATTTTAACGATTGGTAGTACCTAAGTACCTACAAGGAAGCGCGCAATAAGATTTATACATGACTAGCGGCTGCCCGCGGCTTCGCTCGGCCCGTTCCCGTTACTTTATTTTTTTAATTATTTCTTTCATATAAACCTTTTCCTGATAACAAAAAACACATAAAAAAAGAATTAGCAAAATCAGTAGCTGTTCACGCGTGGTGGCGTGACCAAAGGAATAGGGATTAATTTTTATATATACGACAGTGGTCTGCCATAATTATGCTGATGAGGATGATGCTATTATGATGATTGATCTGTCTAAATAAGCATCGTTCAATAATATTTGAGTGATACCCATACCCATATTGTTTCTCTATTAGAGCGCAAAACTTCCTAGCTCTGTGGCACCATCGAGTGTCCGCCGCGGCTTCATATTATGTTATTTACGCGTCCGCCGAGGACAACTTTTTAATGGTGCGATAACAGACCACCCGAGACCGGCTCGTGCCGTTAAATCTCATGCTCATAAATACGTTATGTAAACCCACCCTAATAATTAGTCGCGGTTACAACCCGTAGTTAAGTTTTATGGAAGCAGAGAGGCACTAAGTGGGAGCGAGAACCGGCATAGAAAAATGTTCCTTAATTTGTCTGGCGTTCGGCGATGAAACGGAAATTGTTATGTTTATTCGGGGAATCTTGTATTTCTAAACCCTTTATTTTTTTCCGCCCGTTTTAATGCGATTGGATTTTCTGTAGCGCCGTAGCACTACGGCGTAGCTCCATTGAATATGTATAGTTGAGTCTGATATCCAACCTTCGCTTGCGATGGTTTGATATCCCCCCACCTTTGAATACTGAGGAGATCAATTCGAAGAAATACACACCGACTTTACATACGTATACCGATTACCTTTTTATCGCGCTGCGTAGTAGCTACTTACAATTTATCGGATTCCAACGAGTGCGTAGCACGTCGGTGCTCTGTGCTACAGCATAATATATTTTTGTTCTAGTAACTCTGAGTAATCATTTAAAATAAGCGTTGTAAATTGGTGTACTTAAATGGTAATTCCTTAATGGCTTTGTTTGTGCATGAGGAGACGGCGCGAAAAGTAAATAGTTACTTCTCAGGTCAAGTTTTCATTGTTGCTGAGCAATTGTGCACCTTATGAATACCGCATAAATTCTGCGTTACTTTGGAATGAAATAAGTTTCTCGTGACTTTGGCGGTCATAGTTGGCAAGTTAGGTACTCTTACCTCTTGTCTTAATTTTCGTGTAAGTTAGCAAACTTTGTTACATCGAAATGGTTACTTTAGTAACTGAGCAACGTATTCACAAGAACTGTAGTTTCGAGAGTTGCAGTTCAACGGAATGTAACATAAGTTTGATATTTTACGATTTCAGTCGTTTACGAGTAAGATTAGATACAATTACTTGCAAAGTTTGCTGAGTGGTATTGAGCTCTAGAGTGATGCAATAAGGTTCATAATGGAGTGCTCAGCAGAGTTTGCCGGTAAGTACAGGCGGTTGTCAACAGTCCCGCGTGGCGGCCTCCGGCTGAGGTCGCCAGAGGGGACCGCGAGACGCGCGGGGGACTGTACCTGGCTGTGACGCCGCGCTGCAAACCTGCACTCCTCACGTCTCCACTTTTACTTAGAAAGTTAGTTCACAGCAGCAAGATTGTCAGTGTCAGTGGCGAGGATCGGCGTAGCTCGCGGAAGCTAGCGTCGGGAGGAGAAGCGCGTGATGCACGTACAAAGGTTACAACGAGAACAGCGTCGAAGCGAAATACGGAGTCATGCGGTCAGCCAAAAGGACACAAACCTACTGGCTCGCCTGGTGGAAGGCAGAGCGTCCGGGGGGTGGCGGGGGCCGGGGCACGCCATTGGCGGGCCGGGGCACGCCTCCGCCGACGCCGCCGTCGCCGCCGCGCCGTCGCCTCAACTATACACTACTTCAACACTACAACTATGGGAACTTACTCTTACAACTTTCGATGCGATTTGCACTTTTACAACTATTTTAAACTGCGTCACTCACCCTCCATTATCGATACCAATGGGTTCGATGCCAATCACAGCGGGCGGTAAAGCTCGAAAGTTTCCATCTTTCGAAGTTTTAGAGAAGGGCCTCTCAACTCAGTTGGCAGTAGTTCTGCCTTCTGCACCATAGGTCGTGGGTTCGATCCCCACCGAGAACAAATATTTGTGTGGTGAACACAGATGTTTGTTCTCTGTCTGGGGTTACATTGTATTCTATGTATGTATTTATAAAAAAATGTATTTTTGTAAGTATTATATCAGCTATCTGGTTCCCATAGTACAAGCTCTGCTTAGATTGGGGCAAGATAGTGTTTTGTGGATTGTTCGCATTATTTATTATGTAGTTTTGCCATGAACTTACGTGTGTAAAGATGCTATACTGACTCGGTATTCCAACTTCCTAAGGTCAACGAGTTTCCTTACTTATTCTTCAACGGCTTGCGATATTAATGATGACCGTGCTTGTCCACCAACTTTAACAGCACTTGGTACAAATATTTTATCACAACCACTGATATATTTTATTTAAATAAGTTTTATTATATATTAAAGCCGCTTACACAATCACAATTTGCTATTTAAACAGTTATTTGGTTGACTGAGTACCACTTTGGGTACCGCGTTCCATTGCACTGATGAGCTACGCCGGTAACCGCCACATAATTAAAAACTACCCTATTATTTTCGCTGTCACCATAAAAGTAATAACGTTTTGTTTTACGCATTATGAATATCAGCTGTTTTATATTTTCTTATTTCTTGATAAGTATTCTGCTTTTTGTGTTACATGCGGGTGTTATAATATATCTTATGGTAAATTTTAAAATATCATAATTCAAATTATCTAAATTATATAAAAACACAAACAAAAGTTTCCAAAGAATTCAAAGATCCATGATATTAAGAAAATACAAAGATTTTTACAATAAAATAAATAATAAGCCACACCTGATGTTCAAAGGTGCTCAAGTCACGCACGTTACACAGTGCCCTACGATGCACTGCCCGGCGTCTATCAACTTGAGGCAACTTAATTTGATGACACAAAAAAATGATAGGTAAGTTTTGTATCATTTTGAACCTAGGTATTATCATTAAAAATCTTGGCTAGGTACCTATAGGTTGAAATAAAAATAATAAACAAGTAAGATTAAATCTTCCAAATCTCTTCATTCCTAAAATATAGCTCATATCAAGTGTGAATCTGCCGACTTTACTAATAGTGCACACGTTTGCACAATCCTACGCGACATCCGTTGCACATTCTAACATTATTATCCACCTTAGTGTCTTGAGAACAGAGTTCAAAGTAGTAAATCCAGTTGCACACTATCTGGCAATCACGTCCGGAATTCTCGTACGGTTTATATCCAGCTTATTACGTGTGACGTCTGGATACATGCAGGCCTCGCTTGTCTGAGGATCTTTTACTTTGGATTTTTGTAAGGTTTTGGATGAATGACAATTCTTTGTACTGGATGATACCTCACAAGCTAATAAATTATAGTTTAAAAACTAAAAAAAAACGCTTTTATAACTAATTGAACTAAAAAGTTAAAAATAAAACTGTAATAATCAATTGAAAAATTTATATTATTGTACAAAAAAGCGTGGGGTGCTTTTTATACTAACTTTATATATATTACACTATTGATGAAATATTTACAACAATCAAAATCAAGCACCCCACGCTTTTTTTGTACCTACAATAATGTAAATTTTTCAATTGATTATTACAGTTTTATTTTTAACTTTTTAGTTCAATTAGTTGTAAAAGCGTTTTTTTTAGTATTTTAAACTATAATTTATTTTTACTTTTTAGTTTTTTTTTTTTCATTTTTTTTTTCATATTATTGCATTGTCATCGACCTTTGACAGGTGTGCAAAGTTTGAATCAAATCTGATCGTTCAAAGTAGGACAAAATGGAGCTCAAAGAGGTCGGTTACATACATTACATAGAGGTGAAGCTAATAAAAGCGTTATAATAAGGATTCAAAATTTTGTTTTAGAATTTTTTTATCCATTTATCACTATGTAACCCAAATTAAGAAAGTCTTGATGGGAACCAGATACCTGGTATAATACTTATATATTTTTTTGTAAATACAACGTGTATCAAAATATGTGTACTATCCTGAAGGGGGGTGATTTTCCACCCCCCGGGGAACAACTTTTGTTCAACGACTTTTCGAACTTCGATTGGTATCTCTGAAAAAAACTGCAACGAAGTTTCAACATTAACAGCTGACTTTATACAAAGTGACAACCCTAAACTCAGCTACAGAGGTAGTAGGTAGTAGTAGTAGACCTACAGAGGTAGTAGGTCAAGTGGTCAAGGGGTTACAAGGATAGGGTTGTCAATTTATTTAGGCATTATGAAATTAAATATTTTTGTATGGGAAACTGAAAATAGGAATTTTTAATTATCGCCCCTCCACAACTGATCACTATTGTGGTCTGAAACCCCCCACCTTCGCATAGTACACATATTTAGATACACCTTGTATATACTAGGAATACAACAGCCAGACAGAGAAGAACAAATATCTGAATTCATCGCAAAAATATTTGTTCTCGGTGGGGATCGAACCCACGGCCTACGGCGCAGAAGGCAAAGCAACCACTAACCTAGCTGAGAGGCCAGATAATATGCTAACATAATTAAGCAGTTGCACAATGGGCAAGCTCATTGCCACCATATCTTCCAGGCAACCTTATATCCATAACTAACTAACGATCATAGAGGTATATATCCGAATAACTACTGTAGAATTCGGAAGCACAATTTGTTTGCAGTGCCTGCATCGCGCACAGTTGCCCGGGCGAACTCACCTCTGCCACGTTCTCTCGCCGCGCTCAACGCTCTCTTGGACCACAATCCAGATTTTGACTTGTTTGCGGATGGATGGACCAAGATAGTGTCAGACTGTCTGAGGTTGTGCGAGCGAGATTTATGAGATTGACATATTTAATTTGTTAAGTTATTTTAATTATTAATTGGAAATTGTATTGTTATTGCTATTGACTTTCTTATACTCTTCTATATTTTGAATTAATGTAATTGGTGTGTAACCGTTTTAATTAATAAAATAAATAAGTAAATAATAAATATATAAACCTTGTTTAGACTTTGATAAAGTAAATAATCGAAAGTTTTAGAGAAAAAAGAAACGAACAAAGATTAAAACTCCTGTTCCTAAAAGCTGCTAGTTTTTTAGTCACGTCAGTAATATAACTAAAACTCAAAACTGTACAGCACTTGCTACGTATTTTTCAAAAAGCAGCGGCCGTTTTATCAGGCTACTCAACTTAATAGAAATATAAATAGAAATAATTTATTCTTAATAGAAATAATAAGCCACAAATACTAATTTGTATCCTCTGTCAAACAAGCAAGTGCCTATACCTGTACAACACATCTTTTACCTTCTTCTTCTTGCTCTTATCCCACTTTATATGGGGTCGGCACAACATGTTCTCCTCTTCCATTCTCCTCTATCAGCCGTCATCATTGTATTCACTTTTTTCACCATGTCATCTTTCACACTGTTCATCCATCTTTTTTTTGGCCTAACTATACCCAAATATCCATCTACTTTCGTACTCATCACTCTCCTAGGCACGTGACTTTCATTCCTCCTCATGACATGCTCAACACATCTATTACCACATCATCTAAATCTATAGCCTATTCCGTGTCTTGGATGGTAGCAATGACTGAAGCGACGTTGGACGACTGACGTTTCCTGTATGTGGCATCCAATTACAGGATGTCATTCAGCTTGCTACAAAGACTATCTGCTATTATGGGAAAGCGAGATCAAAATCTACATCATTCGCCTCCAAAAAAAGTTGGCTCCAAGTAACTTTGAAACCACATAAGCTAGCTCTGTAACTGAAAGAAAGTATAATTACTTATAAAACAAACTACAGTTTGATTCAAAATAACTTAAAAATATTTTAATAATTAAAATAATTCTGGTAATGCCGTGATTTTGCATAAATTACTGTAAATCAAAAAACAAAATTAATGTTGAAATTGAACATTTATCACAATTTAAAAACAGGTCGTCTTTCCCTATAAAGCATTTTTTATGCCATTACAAACTAACAAATACATTACCAACTGTGCAGTTACAAAGGTAAAATGAAGGGTTGTCATACAATCCGCATAATAATTATCTTTTAGTTTCATTTCATAAGCATAATAAGGTATTTCATAAGGTATATCTATAATTTTCTTGAATATAAAAGGTGACCCCTTATTTTTGCAGGCGAGTGTATTACACGCTATTGGCAGAAATAGACATGGTGGTACTAATTCTCTCTCTCTGAGTGAGCTCAGAACACCATAATATAAACTCTTGCGCACATCTAAGCGTTCTGCAGTGGCGATCAGTGAAACGCTGTCATATATTGCTGTCATATTTGACAGATGCTAGATGTGCGCAAGGATTGAAAGAAGGAGACCGTCGTCAGTATTTCCGGAGCACTACAACCTTGGAATTTTCAAGGCAAGAGTGAACAAGTGGATTATAGCTAAGCGTGCTCCACCTTAGGCTGCATTTTCACTTTCCATCAGGTGTGATGGCAGTCAAACGATTAGCTATCAACAATTAAAAAAAAAAAAAAAAAAAGACCATAAAACAGAGAACAAGCCACGTCTACGCTTTATTACGTACAGTTTTCATAGCATAACCGGTTTTAGGAAAATGCCTGAAGCCTTGGCCCAAATGAGGCAAGTTGACGTCGAAGTTCTGCAAGAATCAAGATTAAATACTTAATTTCCGCTAGTTGTGTTGCGATTCTGATAAAATTGAACTAGCTAGAAGTTAATAGGTAACTAGACATTTTTTGTATACTACTAGCAGCTGGAGCAAGCATATGGCTCACCCGATGTTAATTGGTAACCATCGTCTATAACAATGCATTGCCTCGTAGGTCACGCACGTCAGGAACGTGCCCTACGATGCACCTCTCTGCGTCCATGTACTTGACTAAAACCAACCACACTGCTTTCGTTCTACAACTTTTCATATTGTACGTACATGTATGGTTTTTAGGGTTCCGTTCCCAAAGGGTAAAACGGGACCCTATATTACTAAGACTGGCACTCAAAGTCGCAAAAGAAGGTCGGATTCAAAGAAAATTTTCACGAACGAAACGGTATTTCTCGTAGTTCCATTATGTGTTAAAATTCTAGGACTACAAGAATACATCCGCGTAAACAAACTCTGTGCTACTATCACCCAGCACTTACAACTTTTATGCAAAAATTCTATCTGTACGTGTAAATTTAACGTGTCTGCTTCCATGATACATTACACAGACTGTTAAGTGGCATGCAAAATATATTTATGCTTAGTACTTCCTTAAGTCGTTATGGCATATTTCCAAGTAAAACAATCTTTCGTTTGCGATAACAGCAGTCGCGCTTTATTACGTGACACTGTAATAAAACTGAAATTGGTGCATTTTGGGGATTTTCAGTTTGCATTTTTTAGTCGTTAGCAAATAACAGTTAATTAATGGCACTTCACAATGTTAGAAAAAAATTTGTTGTCTAAAAAAATTAAAATTCGACAACTTTTAGAACCGATTTAAAAAAAAAAAACGAGGAGGTTCTTAATTTGTTTGTTAATATATTTTAATGTTTGTTATCGCTCAAATTCATTATAAATTAGTCTATTTAAAAAAAATATCTGAAAGCTTCCAGATTGGTCCCATATAAATTTCTTCAAAATCGGTTCAGCAGTTTGACCTAGAAGTCGGTATTATTTTTTTCGGGAAGTATTTTTTTTTAATTTGAAGGTTTAGGAATATTTTGTGGGTCCACAAATAGTTACGTCTCAGAGTAAATATTATTATTCTTCAAAGTGATCTTTATTTAGGTTCAGATTATTCTTGGAAACTTGACTAACTTTCCTGAAGAAATTGAGTGAAGGTGTTTATATGTGTGTTACCCCCACACGCACAAGTTTCAAGCCGATACTATTTAGAGACGTATCTCGCTCCGTTTACGCAGACCATTAGAAGAAAGCAAACAATAGAACTAAGTGAATATCCACGTACCCACACGAGAAAAAGTACGTGGGTGTTGCCTACAGCAAAGAAAAAATAAAACTGTACCCGAAGTCGGAGTTTCACTACACATTTCGTCTACCAAATGTTGTATGAGTTCTACAGTGATCATGGTGCATGCAACTGTGCCGAAATATCGGAAGTCAACTCATCAAAAAAAAATTAATCATGGTAAATATCCCGTTGTTTCATAAAAATAGTGTTGTATGAAAAATTGATGTGACAAAAACTCGTTTCTTCGTCACGTATGTTTGCTGTCTCATCTTTTCTCCATACAATAGAGAGAAACAAATAGGTGAAACGAAAACAACATTTGGTAGACAAAATGTGGTGGCAGTGGTAGCGGTCGGGTATTGCATTCAAACTCAAAACTTCAAATCGACGAATGATGTCACCTTGCTTTTTTATTTATTTTATTAATTCTATGCGATTTCCATAAGCATACGTAAACACTATAAAATCAATTAGAAACAACACATAATTTACAATATTATACAGTACCTTAGTGCAGGCTAGTATAGGACAAGGTAAACAAACGTTATCACCCCATTGCACCCGTTCTTCAATATCTTCGCCTCTTGACAGCTTCAAAAGCCCGAAGATTCATATAAATTGCTTCACAGACTCACAGTTGATACTGGAAGTCAATGAGGCGTGACTTTGACGAGGGTCCTACAATATGCATGGAGTGGGATCCATGTTTGACACGGACCGGTCAGGTGGGAAGAACACAGGTTTTTGGGGTAGTTAAAATTGCAGGTGGAAGATTATTTTAACAAAGTAGTGTTGGTTTGTTCCCCCAGTAAAAAAATGGGGGTGATTGCGTATCTTTTGTTCCAATCAAAAACTAGTTTACCCTTCCGATCCTAAGGTCTTGGGTTCAAATCCAGTCGTGTACCAATGAGCGTTTCTGCCCAAAAATGTATGTACACAAATTACAACAACATGGTGGAAGAAAACTTCGTGAGGAAGCCGGCGTGTCGTAGAACCTTAAAAGTTCGAAAATATGTGTCAAGTGCACGAAAGGAGACTCCCGTTGAGGTGCACTTAAAATCCTTTCACCACATTTGGTTCGAAAGAAACAGTGACACGATAAGAAAAAGAAGAAAAACTATTTGCATCTGTCAGTTTTGACATTATTTTGAAGGAACGATTGCAAGAAGATTTAATGCTGACGTAATAAACATGAGATAGTGATTAGGAACTTCGCTTTGTAAAAGTGAAATAGCTACAGTGTGACGTGGTAGGTATAGTAGTCGAAAAGTTATGGCACCAAGATAATATGATCGCTGTTCTTTGTTAGTATCATTTATTTGTTATCATCAAAATTTTAATTGCGTCAAATATGTCCATATACTTCAGGTGAGTAAGCGATGTCAACCATAGCGTCATAAACCATTATTTTATTTAAAAAAAAAACAAATTATTTTTGTAATATTTTTTCCTTTTTATTGCCAAATTGTGATTTAACTATGAATCTAAATCCAATATGCGGTCTTTGTTTAATGAAGTGACTAAATGAGATAAAACTAAATACGCATGACTGGAATTTTCATTCATTTGTTGGCAAAAACGATGTATTACCTACCCAGCGTTATTATCTCCGTAGGATGATGCCCACAGACACATATTGCACATTCCACGCATATCCAAGAAGATTCATTCATTTCCAATTACAGCATTCCTGCATAATTTTAATGAATTGAATTAAAGAGAAAACAGACTTTATATGGAATTAAAGAGAAAACAGAGATAGTAAATTGTAGTCTTTCACAGTGATGGCAGTGATGGTCACAGTGCAATTCCACATAGGGTACATGCTTTTGTATGCAGTGGTAACAATCCAACATCAGGTGGGCCATCTATAGTTTATGATTTAAGGCTATAAAGCTTGTTTGTATGTAAAGACTAAAATATAGCAACATTTTTTTTTAATTATCCGCCTGCTCTGTCAAACGTCAAATGGAAATAAAAATAGATCTGTTAGCAATAGGGAACAGATAAAAGAATGGGTTACAAATTTTAGCGCGCCAAAAGAAGAAATAGTACATTGTTACCTGAGTGTTGAAAGTCACGTTTTTTGAGTCCCGAGACGGGTTTGGCGCCAGAGCGTAGCGAGGGCGCCAATGGAGCTTGAGGGACTTAAAAGACTTTCACCCGAGGTAAACACTGTGCTTTTCATTACGAATACAAGGAAAGTAAAAATAAAAACATGAAAGAAAAATTAGTGAAAATGAAGATTGAATTGCCGCCTTCCCGGTTTTTTTTTCTTTTTCTCTGGCGGGCCTTCGGCTTCGGCTCGCCAGCATTATTCAGCCATTATTTTCATTTTCATAATTTAAAAAATGGTAAATTGTTTGCTCAAATCTATGTTATTTTAAAGAAATAGTTGAAGCTTTATATTAATAAAGTAATTTAGAAGATATATTATTTATTTAATACTATCTTTATGTTATTGAAATTTAAATTTTACATTGCGCTCTAATTAGACTTTTTAAACTTCTTACTGTTGTAATGGGTTTCCAACCTACTTGCTGAATAAAAAGTTGGAATTTGAAAAACCTCCTTGCAGTTAGAAAGACTTTAGAAAGTTGGAACATGGTTGAATAAAATAGAACTTTTTTTTTATAATTTGACAGCTGTCAGTAGAAAGAGATTCTCCCTAGGGCTGAAAGTATTACTTTCAATTAGGCCCCTCAGGCAACTTCAGACCTACTTTCAGAGTATGAGCAATGAAAAAATATTTAAACGCTTTTCTGTCCAAAGCTTAACATCGCGAAACATTGCTGTAGTTATGCCATTAAATTTATATAAAAAGGATATAATTTATTACCCATGACATTATTTACTCTGCTTAGTTTGGGGCTAGATAGTGTTGTTTGGATTGTCTACAATATTTTTTTATTTATTTAAAACTAATCTACAACTTCTTTTGTTGAAAGGGTGTTTGTATTCTACTTATGTTTTTACAAATATTGACATTGATAGTATTAATATTTGACTACAACATCTTTATTGTTATTTCATTTATGTTCTAACTAATTCATATAATTTTTTGCTTATTTTTCCCAAACGTACTTTTTTTTAGACACAATTCTATAGTTTGATAATGAATGATAGAATGAACTTTTTTTTAGACACAATTCTATAATTTTAATGAATGAATTAATGAAAACTCCCGATAGTTCACCTGTGGGTCAGAGCAGGGGAACGGATGGGAATAATTCATTTTTTCAACCAGTTACCTTTAACAGGCACGACGTGTGGAATCAGTCTTTTAAAATAACTGATAAGCCAAGTTGCAGCGAGATATTCATATGGGTGAGCGAGCGACCGACCCTTGTCAATGTCAGGGCGCATTATCCGTAGTTACTGAAATTTTCATATTGAACTGCATCGCAATCTCTCATTTTACGAGAGAAATATTTTTACGTTTAATGAGACAAACGGTTCCATCAGCGCTGAGGTTTTAAGGTCGTGATCTGAAATCCAGTCGTGTACCAATGAGTTTTTCTGCCCAAATTATGCATACTATGCCAGTGCTCTCAAACTGTGAAAGAAAACATCGTGAGGAAGTCGTAAATCGAAAAACCTAAAAAGTTCAAAAATATGTGTCTAGTGCACGAAAGAAGCCTCTTTGAGGCGCAATTAAAACCCTTTCACTACACTTGGTTCCAAAGAATCAGTGACACGATAAAGAGAAGCGTAGAGGTGATTTTCCAAAACGAAAGGTTTGTACATTGCGATGTTAAAATTCCAAAACATTTTCAAAAAGGTAAAAAGGACCCGGCTGTAAAAGTTTAAGGGCTTCCAGTACAAAATTGTAGCAATTCGCACGCATTATGAAACGACACAGCTTACTTTGTAACTTACCTTTGTCTATCCCGAACAGGGTAGAATTTTCATTAAAGCCTTCTTTACAGCACCCTTACATAAAAGAGCAATTTTTCCCAGTGGAAAGTCTCGATGCAGCCGCATAAACGCTTTTATTTGCTCTCTTTACTACTAAAAAACTTATTATTCCACTTCCTTGGGCTGCGGAATTATATTAATTTCTTGGTCTTTTATTTGAACAAAATTATTTTTCTGTTTGTAAAGTTAAACAGCGTTGAATAGAAAAGAACTTTGTCACTTTTCGCTTTGGATTTGTAATATTAATGTTTGGATTCTACGTGTTTTTTTTTCACCTTATTTTTTCGCACTTTGTACTTGTATGGCACTGGTGGCACAATAATTAGGTATGTAGCAATAACTCAGGTGGTAGCGGACTGCGCGTAAATAAGTCTGAGCTAGACCGATGGTGAAAACTGTAATAAAATTGACTGGATCTCCCAAGATTTGGTAACGGATGTCAGTTCTTTAACATTTGCAATGACCGGGCAACGCCGGGCTTCGTTGCTAGTAGCTGATACAATACATAATACATATACACATTTTAATTGTAAATAATTTCTTGGAATACAATCTAACACCCAGACAAAGAACTTACACAATGTGTTCACTACACAAATATTCGTCTTTTGTGGGGATCGAACCAACGACCTACAACGCAGAAGGCAAAGCTACTACCACCTGAACTGCAAGACCAATGCAATGGTTCGATCCCACCACAGTTCATCAAAACAATGTGTGACGTGATGCAATCTTATTGCCTCCGGAGCAGCTGGACAGATTATTTATTTAAAAAAATCGGTTGTCTGTAAAGTCGGTTTACTGACGATAGTTGAACGTGGTAACGTCATAAGAAAATACTGATGGAATGGTTGCATTTTTCAAAAGAAAATTTTAGATTTACTGAATTGAATTGAATGTGAATGAAACTGAATGATACTGAATGAAACTGAATGAAACTGAATGAAACTGAATGAAACTGAATGAAACTGAATGAAACTGAATGAAACTGAATGAAACTGAATGAAACTGAATGAAACTGAATGAAACTGAATGAAACTGAATGAAACTGAATGAAACTGAATGAAACTGAATGAAACTGAATGAAACTGAATGAAACTGAATGAAACTGAATGAAACTGAATGAAACTGAATGAAACTGAATGAAACTGAATGAAACTGAATGAAACTGAATGGAACTGAATGAAACTGAATGAAAATCCGGACCCGGACCTGGACCCAGACTGAACCCTTACCCTTACCCTCATTTACCTTTACCCTCATTTACCCTTACCCATTACGGGCTCGGGCTCAGGTAAATGTAACGACGAAACGACGTAACGACGCATGAGTCATGTTTTTTCGTGCGTGCAGCCGGCTCCATCGATTTATAAGACGTTATCACGTCAAAAACAATTGAATTTTGCAATCGAGAAACACTCGTCAACTTTCTTCATTTACCAATAGAACCAGAAGACTTTCTTGTAATTTACAAGTAGGAGGAAAACGTACACAGATAGAACGTCCCTAGATGGCCTTGTAGGATAACGATTAAGATCGACGATAGCGAAAACGCTTCGAATACCTGCGGGGACGGAAAGGTAAATTAGCTCCACTAATTAGGTCACAGCCATTCCGTTGCGTAAACTGTTGTAGAAATCTTGTAATCTGAGAAAAATCTTTGTAACAAAGTTAAGCTTACTCGCATTTTCTCGGAAAAATCTTGAGGTAAGTACTACCGGAGTTTCGCAGGAAAATGCTCTTTTATAGCCTCGATCTGACATTTATTTTGTAGTCCGTATTGTTTGTATAGACAATGCGAAGATATCAATCGAAATTGGATACGGAGCAAGTCAGTCGCAATCGCAGTATTGCATTGAGTTTTTCATTTTAATATTACGAGCTTGGTATGATATTTTTTTGGTAAATTGTGTTTTTAGAAATTTTATTTAAATACGACTTACGTACTGAAGAAATAAGTATGAATATAATATTTTTCGATCTTACTAACAAAGCCATCTGATGGAATAGCTAAAATAAGTTTATGTTTAAGTTGATTGTTGAAAACATTAAAACGAGATTTTCTAAAAATGAATCTTAGCTAGATCGAGTTATCGCCCCTCAAACCGCATGCTAAATTTCACGAAAATCGTATATATCTCGAGAAGTAGAAATTTTATAGACTTGTAAATTAATCGTAGTTTTTCTTTTCACCGCAAATCACGATGTTCTTGACAGAAATACCTGATATACTTGAATATAATGAACCACAGGAAAGATCCACATAGTACAATCAAAGCTACCAGATTTATTAATGAAACCAAAAAGAATAAGCGAAAATGGTCTAAATTAAAAAGCAATGCTCTGCCGGGACAGAGCGAGCGGAAACAAAGAACTGGGAATTCATCAAGCTCTTTTGAACCCGCAACAAGCTTGAGCCATTTCGGATCGGTTTTCATTGCAAAATGAGCTTTATTCCTCTGAGCTTTGGTTCAATTATGGCTCGGCTGCTTCCTTAAAATATCTCAAAATTTGAACAAACATTGTGATCCTTAAAATTTTGACAAAATAATAATATGAAGACGTCGTTTTCTGTTTTTAATCGTTAAAGAAAAAGGTTCTCAAATTTTGTGTGTTTTAACATGCATTGGTAGGTTTAATTTGAATGGGGTTTCAATCATAGTGTTAGTGTAAAAAACATACTCGTTACTTAAAAATATGAGCTCGCATATCACGCACGTCAGGAACGTCCTCACAATGCAATGCCCTGCGTCTATCAACTTGAGGCTTAAAGACGTTCAACCTCACGTGCCAGTAATTTTACCGGCACCCACACTCTTCAAACCGAAACACAGTGGTGCTGCTTCGCGGGAGAAATAGGACAAAAATCGTATAAAAACGTATAGGAACACTGGCTCTTTATCGTATGTGTAAAGTATGCGTTCATTTTACGTGCGAGTTGACATTGTGACATCATAATTTTCTTATTAGAGAGCACTAGTGGTCTAGTGGTAGTGGCCTTGCCTTCCGATCCTGAGATCGTGGGTTCAAATCCAGTCGCATACCAATGACTTTTTTTGTCGAAAAATATATGCAAACAATCCGCCGGTACAGAAACCCGAGGCTTCGTCAGCTCCGCACGTATTGACCATGCCTTTCCTGTGGATTAGGCTGACTATAAGCTGTCAGGATGGTATAGGTGCTGGGCAAGCCTAGTTCATCTAAAATCTTGTCCCAGGCACGATAGCATCCCGCAACACCTTAAGGGGCCTGCGGAGGACGAACTTTCATACAAACGTAATACCAAAATGATTACTAATTTAAGCAAATTTTCACTATATTATTGTAATAATTTTATTTGTATAGTATTTATCTAGGTTCCTGAACAGTTTTTATTTTAAATTACTCACCTCAAATGAACTTAACGCCAATCACATTTTGCAATGAAAAAATGTGAATTTAAAATAAAAACTGTTCAGAAACCTAGATAAATACTATTCAAATACAGTTATTACAATAATATAGTGAAAATCTGCATAAGCTAATAATAATTTTGTTATTATGTTTGTATGAAAATTCGCCCTCCGCCGGCCTCTTAAGCATGGGCATGAGTAAACATTTTGCCCCTGACGCTATATAAATCATCTACAATAGATGCAAGAGCCTGTTTATTTTACTTTATTCTTATAACTACTTTAGAATTCTTACTATAAAACCAGATACCACTGGCGGAAAGAAAAACCGGCGAGATCGCTACTCTTTGATAGCGCAATGTAAAAAGTAACTTTTTTTCTAGAAAAATCTACTTCATCACTTTGTAGCCGCGGTATTGAGAATTTTAAAACTGAGGGCAACTTGTTGAGCGTAGATGCTTTTGAAATTATTACAGTTTCTACGAAAAAATAAGTTATAACTAGTTTTGTGTGACATAGTCAGCTGCAGTTGAATGTATACAACTTGTTACTTACTTTAATCAGTTCAGGTTATTTGCATCCACTGCTGAGTAGGCCGTGGTTCTAAAGCTTCCTCTTTATGCCACTCTTTTCAGTCTCTTGTGAGTCTCATTCACTGGTCAGCACTCACAAAAATCTTCGTCTTTAGCTTGAGGTAGTCCACAGCTGGACATAAAATAAAAAAAACAAAACTTTTTATTTCAGACCTTGGGTCCACCAGATCTACCAGATCCATAGGGTTTTTTTTATAATTAATAGACTATCCTTTGGCCACGATCTCACCTGATGGTAAGCGACGATGTAGCCGACGATGTAGCAGGACAGTCTAGAAGACACCTATTCACTCTAGCCTTAAAGAGGCCCAGATTGTATTTGTCAGGAAAAACAGACGACGGCAGGGTTTAGTAACACGACAAAATAACTTAGAACTAAGTAAGTAATAAACAAGTAGGTATACACGCACACACAATTACTTGGACACTGAGAGATCGGCCCAAGCACAGTGTCTCATAAAACATGAGTACATGTCCTCGGCAACGACTTTCAACAGACTCTTGGTGCCTCCTCGTAAGCGGCTCATCAGGGATGCGTTTCTCTGGCTTATTATAGCATACTATGCGCGTATCCGCAAACATTCCTGATGCGCTACTGTAACGTAGTAACATAATTATGTAGGCTTCCCCTACATTTCCAGTAAGAATAATTCTGAGCTCGCTCCATCTTCCGATTTCCCGCGATCATCAAAATGTCGTCAGTCTACCAGGCAATAATCTTCTTTTTCTTGCGCTTATCCCACTTTATGTGGGTGGCACAACACGTCTTCCTCCTGCATTCCCTTCTGTGAGCCGTCATCTTTGCATTCACTCGCTTATCCATGTCATCTTTCACACAGTTCAGCCATGTTTTCTTTGGTCTACCTCTTCTCACATATCCATCCACATCCATACTCATCACTCTCTTGGTCACATGACTTTTATCCCTTTATAAGACATGCCAGGCAACAATATTTAATTAAATAAAAATTAGTTTTCCAGACGGTAATATTCAAATAGTTTCGCGTAGCTATTCCTATTGTCCATTACAGTATTTGCATAGGAATTCCATGGTACATTGCGTCTCGTGCGGCACTCCCCGGCGGCTCTTGATCAAGATCGATGCATTTTCCGGATAGGGTCGTTTGTCCGGCTGTACCCTGTACCTACTGTTTGGAATAAGGATGCGCCGAATGGAACAGCACCATTTCGAACACAAAGTTGTATCATCAACATCATGCACTGAAAATTGTCGTGGTTTAATTAAAGAAACATACTTAATAAGGCAATAAATATAGATAGATAGATAGATAGATAACACTTTAGTGTACACCACAAGAATAGGAAATTACACATTTAACGAAAATACTTAAACTAAAGCGAAGTACAATGGGTGGTCTTATCGCTATGAGCGATCTCTTCCAGACTGAATCAAATATCATCATCATCATCATCATCAGCCCGTTTGCACCCACTGCTGAGTATAGGCCTCCTCTTTATTGCGCCATTCTTTCCGGTCCCTCGCGAGTCATTCCCAGCACTTTTGCCATCATTTCATTAATTTCATTTCATTTCAAATAACTAAATAAATAAGTTTTGATTAGGTTTTGTTTTTATTATGAACTCTGTTCTTTGAGAAATAAAAATATGTTTAAACCGTTTATTATTGCTAAACTTTTCAAGAACTTTCTATGGTTAGCTGTAGAAACGATTTTTAAAACTACTTTATGTTTATAAAATGTTTAAAACGAACAGAATAGAACATCCCTACTAGAGTTACTCGTAAGCAATGTTTTCTTTTTTGTTTCTATGGATAATCCCAGTGAATGCAATGTAGGACACTGGCAGAGACCCAAATACGTACAAAAAGAGAATTCTGTTTATGTTGTTCAGTCAATAACTTGTGCAATTAAAGCACTGAGGAGAACTACCAGAGTTTGGTATTCTGAGTACTTTAGAGCTTTATAATCTTTTTTTGTGTTTTGCTAGGTGTTTTCCCAAACGCTGGCTCTCGATTCGATGTTTGTATGCTTTCGTAGATAGATGGATAGGCATATCCTCGGTGTTACCGATGACTATATCACCACCGCTAACGCGGAGGCGATCGAGTCATCCAGTTCGAACAGAAACACTGCACAGATTCACCGACCCGGCGGGGTCGAAGACGTCCCTTAGTGCCCGCCTTCTACGGGCCTAAACTAGATTCAAACCCCCCCCCTGGCAACAGCCCAAGCCGAGGTCGTACCATAGCGGTGCTCTTGAGTTTGTTGCGCCAACCTATCTTTACCAGTTGAGTGCCCTCTGCGCTCACCATTGTCCGGTAGCGCTGTAAGAATCGTCAGACCAGCATTTTGTCCATTCGCAAAAAAAAAAAATAGCACAGAGATGTTTACTTTTAATTAAAATTTTACTAAACTATCCATAGGTTTCAATGTGTGGGTCAGTTTTGACAGCCAAAACCATCATAGCCATATTGGAGCTACTGGTAGGCCAGCAAGAGATACTAGTATTAGTAACTAATTGATATGCATTCAATGCGCTTCGAGTGGTAGTATTTTAACTTTTAGCTTCAACCTTATCTCTTTCGACTGAAAAAACAAAAATTACGGATAAGGTGGCCTAACGAAGCTTTTTTTTAATATACAACCATGTGATGGAACAAGCATACGGCTAAGTGCGGTTAAAGGATTTTAATTGCGCCTCAGAGGCTCAACAAAAACAAAAACAAAACAAACAAAAACAAAATCAAAAACACTTTATTACTCGGGATACACAAGGTTATTTTTTCAAACCAGGATAGCAAGATAGTGATAGTAAGCTAACAAGCACGCAGTTCTAGCTTCGTGTAAACAAAACTAGCTTCATTTTTATAACGCTTTTATTAGCTTCACCTGTATGTAGGTATGTATGTATGTACATATGTAACCGACCTCTTTGAGCTCGATTTTGTCCTACTTTGAACGATCAGATTTGATTCAAACTTTGCACACCTGTCAAAGGTGATGACAATGCAATAATATGAAGAAAAAAAAAAAAAAAAAAAAGTGAAAAATAAAATATAGTTTAAAAAACTAAAAAAAAACGCTTTTATAACTAATTGAACTAAAAAGTTAATAAAACTCAAAAACTCAATAAAAAAAATTATATTATTGTACAAAAAAACCGATTTTGATTGTTGTAAATATTTTATCAATAGTTTATTATATCTGAAGTTATTATAAAAAGCACCCCATGCTTTTTTGTACAATAATATATTTTTTTTAATTGATTATTACAGTTTTATTTTTAACTTTTTAGTTCAATTAGTTATAAAAAGTTTTTTTTTAGTTTTTTAAACTATAATTTATTCATATAGCAGTTCTGTTTACACGAAGCTAGAACTCCTAGTTTGCTAGCTTACTATCGCTATCTTGCTATCCTGGCTTGAAGCGCTAGCCTCGTGTATCCCGGGCATATCGGCCGGAAGTCGACCCCATCACGTCACTTCCTTTGTTCCCCACTTGGATTATGTTAATGCTGCCTCAAAGACATTTGTCTTTGCGTAATGCTCTCCAGCCTCGGAACCTTATTACTTTCCTATGTCGTTCACCTATTTTATCGTTGTTTACGACTGTGTAAAAATGAGATCGACATGGGATTTTCCTGTCAATGCCTGTTAAAGAGTTACAGCTTGGTGATAGGTATCTTGATTTTTTATGGGAGTTTCATGGTGTATTTTCAGTGTCGTAAACTATATTCATCATCATTATTCTCAGCCAGCAGGGCTACCGCGAGCTCCATATGGTTATGGCTATGGCTGTCAAATTGTGTATAGATTGGCTGACCCACACATTCTTTTCTTCTTGGGTTTGAATGTGTTGACACTGTTGACACAATTTTGACAGCCATAACCATAACCATATGAAGCTCATGGTACGTCAGTTGAAGTCCACTGCTGTAGGTCTACCATAAGCTCAGCCTGGCTCTATTTAACTTTTGACATTATAGCCTCATCTTTATGTAAATCTTAACAACACGCCTAGTTTTAAATAGAATTCATTGGACATTTATAAATTTAACACCTTTTTTCACCATGTATTTAATGCAATAAACACTTTGACTTTGACTTGACTTGGACTCTGTCTCTGGCTCTGGTTTTGAGTCTGTGTGAGTGCTCACCAGTGCTGTGTGTGTGACTTTTCGGTGTATTATTTATTTAGTCAACACTCACACAGACTCAAAACCAGAGCCAGATAGAGCTTGTGGTAAGCTTACTGTTTTTTTTTCTCTGAAATAAACTTTTTATTAATTATTTTTTTTAATATAAATAAAAACAGTGCAGTGAAGTTCCAGTGTTGTGCCACTCCACTTAGTGAGATGTAGGCAATGATACAAAAGTAAAAGTTACAAAAACAGACAGACAGACTGATAATAAAGTACCTACACAGCATTATTACCTTACTCCCATTAAAATAACAAAAAGTCCAAACTATATGTATTCAATTTTCACCCAAACGACCGCCAACAACACAAACCATACAATCTTTGTAAAATCATTTGCCCCCGAGTAAGCAAATCCATGATTTATAATCCAATTCAAATGCTTGGATTCTTGGAAGAAAATGCAATTTAAGCGCATAAGAATTGCTGTGTTTTCTACAACGTTACCACTAAAGGTATTTTTATTAAGTGCAAAGTTATAATAACCAAATACGACTAAAACCTTGCGCATATCTAAAAGTTCTGCGGTGGCGGAGTTATTGACAGCGTTTCATTGATCGCCACCGCATAACACTTAGATATCCTTTAGATATTGTACGTAACCGAGTTTCGTAACCAGCTACGTAGAAGTATTTTTTTTTCTTAGTTTGTAACCGGGTTATGAACTGATAAAAATAAAATTTCTCAGTTCATAACAGACTTAAGAAATAGTTAAAAAAGTTCCGATGTACAGTTCCTATTTCGTTACACAAAATAAAACCACTGACTGGTTTGGATGACCATTACAAGCTTACAAGTTTGCAGGAAGTCAAGTCTTCATAAACAAATATTTTATTAACGCTTATTCCAAAGGTATAAAGCTGACATTCCATTAAAAGAGTTTTATAGAGAAACGTCTGACGTTAGGTCGTCGACACACTGGGTTCCGAGAACCGAGCGCCTGCATAGCGTGCACTATTTGCTAAGTATGCCCCAGCGTGGCACCAACTTTACTCTAATAAAGGGCGTAATAAATATATCGAAAAATAATATACCGAGGGATCAATCATGTTAGGCATGAACGTACTTATAGGTAATCTGTGATTGGGCCTGTGTCATATAAGTTTTTTTGTAAGTGCCGGCGAAATTACTGGCATGTGAGGCTGAACATTTGTATTCAATTCAATTCAATTCAATAAACGTTTATTCAAAACGATACAAGAATCACTTTGAAACGTCTTAAAGCTAGGTGAGTCTAGGTGCCAGTTCCACGCGACCAAGCCTAGAAGAACAGGCAACAAACTACGGCTCGGTTCCTACCGTTTTTTTTATATGATCCTTTTACAAATCAAAAATAGTCTAAAATAATAGCAGTGAAGTTCCAGTGTGGAGCCAATGTATGTAAGTCTCAAGTTGATAGACAGAGGAGTGCATCATAGGGCACGTGCCTGACGTGCGTGAGCTACGAGGCAATGCTTTGCTATAGGCTATGGTTACCACTTAACATCATGTGCTTGTTAAATAAAAAATAAGTTTTTTAATGGTGGATACTTATAATTTAGCCCAAGTAGAATCGCAATGCAATTTCCGTAACAACATAGTACAGACATTACAGTTGTGAATGTTGTGATAACAGCGACAATTTATTTTGGGAGCGTGGGCGTGTATTGTCATATGGAATTGGGAAAATCGAATTGTGTCAACACGATTCCGAGTAAGGCTATGGCTACACTGACGAGAGACAGAACTTTACCCTTCTTAAATTTAAGAGCTTAGCTCTTGTCGGGGTTTTGATGCAGTTTCCGTCAATTAAGTCTTTCGAATGCGGCCTCTTTGACTTTACCTTAGCGTGGGGTAATTTTCTTAGCACCATCAAGTCAAGAGTGTCAAGTAGTGAGGATATATTACATAAATAAAATAGTTTTTAGTCAAGTCAAGTCAGTCAATAGACAAGTTGGCCCGTTGGTTGTTTGTTTTTATTGATAGCTAAGCATTTGGCAACCATCACTCCTATATCTTGACTGAGTTTTATTCGAACAGTTTGTAAAATTCATTTCGTCTACGTGTCTCTCTCTTTTGTATGGAAAACAGATGAGACGACAGTAGAAATAGAAAACTGTTAGTCGGTTTTGGGAATAGGGCATCCCTACAGACCAAGCTGAATAAATAAAAGATAATTTTGTAAGAACATTTTAAATACTTTTTTGTACACGCCATTTATTTCCCTGACACAGAAAAAAAATATCATATTCATCGCACAAAATGTTTGCGCTCGGTGAGGATTGAACTCAAAACCGACAGCGCGATAGGCAAAGCTACTATAAACCAACTGGTGTGTAAACCTATCAAAGAATTAAAATCTTGAAATAGTGCGATACAGTCCATTTTACATTGAGCCCCATTACGGAGTAACATAAGCCTGGCTCTGGTAGAATTGAATTGGTCACAGGTACGTTTATCGTGTATGTTAAGGTAATAACAGAGATGGTACGGTTTGTGCATTGTAATACAAAGGCTACACTACAATTAGGCCGTAAAATGCAGGGGTGGCGGCGCCAGGCGACCTGGGGTACCTACCCTATGCAGTATGCAGTAATAGCCGACTATAGGAACTAAGTTGCTTTCGAACGGCGAGCTTTTTTTATAGCTGACTGATTTATAGAACAATTTTCTAATCTTACTATTATATCGAGGGTGTAGTGTTAAAACCCGATAAAAAAAATATCGAAAATTCGTTTTCGACAAAACCCGATAAATTAAGAAATTCTGATTCTCGTGAGTTATAAACATTTTTTTTTGCATATATTTGGTTTTAACACTGCACCCTCGTTATACAGCTATTATTTTATACGTTTAAAAAACTTGAGAAATCGACTTCATGGCCAAAATGCTGAACCGATATTGATGAAATATCTATGGAACTAATCTGGATCCTCTCAGATTTTTTTGAATCAGCTCATAAATGACGACGTAACGCAAAAAAAAAAATACAGCCGAATTGAGAGTCTCCGTTTTCATTGGTAGTCTGTTAAAATGTTGCATCACGCAATCCAAAAAATATATTATAAAATGTATGATATCTGCTTAATTTGGGGCTAGATAGTGCTGTGTGGAGTGTCCACAATATGTAGAATCCATAGTTAGACTTTATTTTCTAAAAACATCATGCAATTATTATTCTGAGCATATTAAGTTATCTGTGCTATTTATGGCAAGTTATGAGCTTTTTTTTATTATATTTATTATACAAGGTGTATCTAAATATGTGTACTATGCGAAGGTGGGGGCTTTCAGACCACAATGGTGATCAGTTGTGGGGGGGAGATAATTAAAAATTCCTATTTTCAGTTTCCCATACAAAAATAATTAATTTCATAATGCCTAAATAAATTGACAACCCTATCCTTGTAACCCCTTGACCCCTTGACCTACTACCTCTGTAGGTCTACTACTACTACCTACTACCTCTGTAGCTGAGTTTAGGGTTGTCACTTTGTATAAAGTCAGCTGTTCATGTTGAAACTTTGTTGCAGTTTTTTTCAGAGATACCAATCGAAGTTCGAAAAGTCGTTGAACAAAAGTTGTTTCCCGGGGGGTGGAAATTCACCCCCCTTCAGGATAGTACACATATTTTGATACACGTTGTATATATTATAATTAAACTATTCCCGACGGGCAAAAATATCGAAGTGGGATGTAAAAATTCTACCTTCTTAAGCAAGTCGTTTGAAGGCGGCTTTAGGATATTCCAAACAGAATAAACGTTTTCACGAATTGTGTTACAGAAATACTTATTTCTGGAAAACTATAATTACAGTTTTAATAAAATTCATTCCCTCGTATTTAATTTTGAATTACTACAGCAATTTTAGACTGCAACATTTTGATAGAAATATTTCAAAGTAATTTCAATCATAAATAGTCACTTCAATGTCATTATTTAGTTAGTTTAAAAGCTTCCATAGTGTAATTACAACAAAACTGCATTTTATTTTATAAAACGAAAATAAAAACATGGATACAATTTTATAGTGAGTGCTGTGTTAAAATGTTCTTCCTAAATTTATTTTACCAGGCCGAGAGAAATGTGTTTTGGCGAATAGTATTTTTATCTACTGTACCGTGGTTAATGTTCTACAACGTTCAAAAAACATAAACTCAAAAACACCATTCTAAGTTTTCATGCCATCACAAAATCCAGCACATTCAGCGAGAGCATCTTGTAGTCTAGTAGAAGCAATTGCACAATTCCTAGATTCGGATCCGGCCGTGCACCGATTTTTCTATTCGAAAAAAGGAAAAAGGCATTTGCATCTATCGTAGATGATTTATACAATAACGTCAGGGGCAACTGGTGTTTACTCACCTACTTACGGGACGCTATAGAGCCTGAAACAGGATTTTAAAAGAGATAGCTTAGTCAGCTCTAATCCCCAGGAAAGACATGGTCAACAAGGTGGGTTTCCTCACGATGTTTTCCTTCACCGTTTGAGAGTACTAGCATTGTGTACATAAAATTGGCTTGCAACCAGTCACTTAAGAAACACCAAATGTAATTTTTTGTCATCTGCGGATATCGACCCTGCTTCGGCTGTTTTTTTTAGCTTTAAGGTATATCAATTCTTGTTCGTGTGTATCCAGATTTAGGTGTGGTATTTTACACCCTGTATACAGCTATTAAACTTTGGTCATAAAATTCGGAGCACTTACTCAGTGGATCAATGAATTTATTTAAAAGCTTTGGCACAACATTGAGGGCTTGTATATCTTGCAATGGGGCAGGGTCATTAATGTAGCTATAACTACTTTAATTATACTACTTTAAATATCGAACCTGCCGTTAGGTATTGATAAGACTTTCATTGATTTATTTATTTTATTTATTTATTTTTATTTATTGAAAAGACCAACAGCAATGTAAAATAATACAGAGTTTCATATGCATTAGTCTAGGACAGCCAATAACAGGTCTCTCTCAATATAACAGAAAAATAATCCTACAAATTTAATACAATGTACCTACTTTAAGGTTGGTTAATAAAGAAGGGTAACAACAACAACTATAATTAAGTGAAATACTAAGGATAGCTAGGTACTTGTTTTCTATTCAGAACGGTTGTATGTCGGGCTATGTGTATGTGTGTAAGTGAGGGGGTATGGAGGGGTATGTGTATGAGTGTAAGTGAGAAAGAATATAAGGGTACGGGTGTGTTTGTGTGAGTGAGTATATTTTATATGCAAATATTCCATGTTTCTACACAGGGATAATAAATATAGTATGTATAGTAGTAAATATAGTAATAAAGGTCATATACCTACTACATTCCAACGCATCAAAATAATATCAAAAGTTGCGGACTTGTATAAATGACGACCTATGTGGGTAGACGTGTAAAAAGTTTTCGAGCGCAAGTGCCAAGACATTTAATACTGAATTATATGAATGCATATTATGAATATCGTTAGTACACATACCTACTTAACAGCGAGAGTATGCCCTGAGGTCTAAATGACAGCAAGCCAGCAAAAAGTTTAAGTTGTAGGTACCAGTATTAAAGCAATATTATCTGTTTTGTGGTTGTGTGGTGTGTTATATGTGTGTGTGTGGTGTTACCTTTAAGTGTCGAGTAGTGCAAATAGTTAAAGTAAATCAAAAAAACATAATTTTTTAACAAGGATACGCTGAGTACCTAAAGTTACAAGCTAGTTTTATGATGAGGAGACGACAAATCATTTTATTTTTAAGAGATCGTTTTCTTTGTTTATAACTATTCTCGGTGACTTGTCGTCTCTCCTCACAAAAATTCTACAGTTCCTTATCCATACATACTTATATGACTTTGAGATAGCCAATTCCCGACACTTTTTATACAAATTTTTGTTATCTAACGTCAAGTGTTCATTTAAAAAGATTGGTTCAGTTCCCTGCATTCCAATGTCATTACGGGTGATACCGCGAAAGCGGCGGAAGCCCGCGAGTATTTTGTCTTTCGTCTCTCGAATTTTGAATTTTGTGATGATAGCTCGCGGGACCCCTGGCTTTGGCTGCATCGGTTGTATTCTGGTGGAGAACTCGATATCGTTTGGTATTATAATGACATCCACGAATTTGGCGATTTTAGTTATAACTTTCACCAAGTCCTCGTTATTCGTTTCAGGAACCCCAATTATCTCAAGGTTGAGAAGTCTATCCCATTGGTCTCTGATTTTCAACTGAGTACTTATGGAGTCATATTTCTTTTGTAGCTCAGCGATATCAATCGCATATTGTTCGTTGGTTGGCGCACTTTGCTCAATTGTGGACAAGCGGGAATCAAATTCGTCTTGGCGATTATTAATAAGGCTATTCGATGCCTCGAACTCATTCAGACGACCATTTATCTTCGAGAGAGATACCGAGATATTGATATTATCATTTGTGATCTTTTTCATTTCGGTCTTTATACTGTCTAGGTCCGATGAAAATTTATCGAACTTATCACTTAAGGCACTTTCCACCGTCGACTTGATCGTACCAGAAATAACCTCCAATAACTCTTGCCGGAATTTAATCATCGACGACTCACAGTTGCAGTGATCCATGTCTAGTCCTTTTCTCTTACGGGTTGTAGTCAGTCGGCTGTTTCCTGCCAGGTCAGGATCAGATCCGTATTTCGGAGGATCTTTCATATTCATAGTAGATAGATACGCAACGTCGACTTTTTTACTTTCACGGTAGGACCCTGCCTAGTCCGGCGGCCGAAGCGATGATTCAGGTGACGATGAGCCGCGCAGTAAGTTATGTGTATCTCGTTCACTCACCACAGGACCAGGGGCGTTCGACTGGGATAGGCAGACTCCACTTTCGGCCACGCAAAAATAATAGTTAGTTGCTTTGTTTTAAGGTACGTTGTAGGTACGGACTGTTAAATAACTTAGTTTAAAATTTAATAAATGTAGGAACAGGTGACACAGACGTCCGACTCGGGCGCCGTATCGACGAATTACCGATATTTATAATGAAACTTACAATTAAACAAATATTAAACACACAGATAAACAGTTGAGCTATCTGCAAGCCGTTACAAACGATCTAGAAATAGCCCAACGGTCCAAATCAGTACCAGACGGAAGCGTCCCCAAGACACTGACGCCATTGCCAGGCTGAATAGCAATGCTATTGCGCTGTGCCTGATACCCACCAGTCTTTGGGATTCTCAGTGAAACTAGAATTGACATTTATAGAATTGTGTATGAATAATATCGCAAATTGTCCTTCAACTTCTATGTCACCCCATCGATATATTTCCAGGCAGAACGACCGAAACCCGGCACTCCACACATCCGTCTCAACATTCGCATTTTCATGTAGTGTTCACCTGCTAACACAAAATACCAAATAAGAGTATTTCGCGGTGAAGATGAAAAGTATAAAACTGCAGCAACTTTTGGACAGCAACTCGACGTAAGAGCTTGAATCGACGTTAATAGTGCCCGCCGATTTGGCACTCCTCGCCTTATTCATGAGTGTCGAAGTTTGGAACACGACTCTACGTTAATGAAAGCATGAAGTGCTGGTTATTTTGGAGTAAGATGAATTTTTGGTATCAGTTCAATTTTATCATTCCCGTAACTTAAAAACCGAAAAAATCTTGAAATATTTACATTACCGGTAATTCAGAAATGTCTTAGTGTTATCAAGATTGATCATAGGAATTAGCAGTTATGTTGTGCATTTTTTTAAATGAGGTCAATCTAACCTTGCCACTTCTATTAAACTAATACCATGCTATTTTTATGAAACAACGGGATATTTACCATGATTAAATTTTTGTGAGTTTTGCCTTCCAATATTTCGGCATAGTTGCATGACCATGATCACGGTTGAACTGAGGTCCACGAGTAAAATAAATGTTATTGGCAGGCTAATCGATCTACTCTCTTTCGCACTCTTTTATTGGTTTCGACACTACTAAAATAGTGTTAAAAACCATGATAGTTTCAAAAGTTATATTAAACCATTTGTTTTCATAAATAGTAAAGAAATCCTTGCAAAAAAATATACAAAACAATCCACCAGAATTTTGATCCTTCACCCTCAATTTCGACGAACGCAAAATGGGGCCTCGAAATTCTTGACAAAAAGCGACTTCCTACAAATTTTCCGCAGTCCCGTCAAAGTACAATTCAAAGCCGGTCCTTGCTTAAGATGCATTGGCTCATTCTGAACACGGGATTTAAGGTTTCCGAGGACGAGAGAGCGAGTAAATTTGGCAATTCGCAAGCGCTGCGCCCCACTACAGGCATTAACACTAAATGACACCCGCGAAAAATTTCGCAAAACGTTAGCGAAAATAAAAGATTTAGCTGAATTATTTGAAATGTGCCAGAAGGAAGGTTTATGTTGTGACGGGAAGTTGAACTTTATGAGACTTTAATAGCAGCTAAAACCTTATTTTGATTTGTTTGAATTTAAACAGAAGCCCTTACAAATGAAACGTATGATGGGCCCTTGCGATCACAAAACTGGAAAAACGCAATCATACCATTCTTCAAGAGTGACCAGTGAACGTATTTTGTTGATAGTTATTAACCCATAGTGTCTCATTGTTGGGGCAAAGGTAATATGGCCCCTATTTCAATTAGTCTCCACGATATCAAAGAAATATTATAGACAATCCACACAACACTATTTAGCCCCAAACTAAGCAGAGCTAGTACTATGGGAATCAGATAGCTGATATAATATGTACTTGCATGCGTTTTTTTGTATTCACCACACAAATATTGGTTCGGTGGGGATCAAACCCACGACCTACGGCTCAGAAGGCAGAGCTTCTACCAACTGAGCTGAAAGGCCAGTCATTGTGCCTTAAGACACCAGTCTTTCTAATAATCCATTTCGCTGCTAGTACTATATGAAGCTTAATTTGAAATGTATTAGTCATACAGGCTGATAACCTACTGCGTGACTCAATGTCTGACACCGGGGCGTCGGTAAGGCCGCAGACAGTTTTCTAGGAAAAAACAAACCACGAGCGCCAGTGGTATAACAGATAATTATGCGCAATGACTTTTCGAATTGCGCATCATCTTTTTATGCAAATGGGTCTCAATTGGATCTCCGCTAAGTGATTTTCCATTATTTCAGTTGCCTTGAAGCACGAAGCAACTCAAATGTAGACAGAACTAGGCGAAATGAAAATTATCGCTATCACAACATGTGATAGAGCAATCGATCTGCAGGCCTACCTACGTACTACCCTAGCCTAGCTCTATCCTACCAAGCTCTGTCTGGCTCTGTTTCTGGCTCTGTTTCTGGCTCTGGTTTTGAGTCTGTGTGAGTGCTGACCAGTGTATTATCCTGTGTGTGTGACGTTTCGACGTAGGATTTATTTTGTCAACACTTACACAGACTCAAAACTAGAGCCAGATACAGAGCCAGACGGAGCTTGTGGTAGGCCTACAGATAATATCTAATTAAAAAACACTGTTCAAAATATTACAACACACTGTTTAAATTACACAGATGTCAAATAAAGTGCTACGCGCGAGCTACGAGCACAGAATACGCAAGAGTAAGCTGCTACGGCTACGAGCACGTGAGAGTTAATTGCTACGTAATTCTATTTATTGAAACGATCGCGACACGTAAACATGTTGAATTATTTTGCAATTCATATTATGATAGCTTGTGTTTCATCGTAGGTATAAACACAAGTTATAAGTAGTCATCGTATGTATGAAGCACAACTACATGTTAAAGTTAGTAAGGATCATTAAATTATGTATTTTTTTGATAAATGGTCTACCTGCATAGAGTCGTTGTGTTAGGTTCGCAAATGTAAATAACGTACTTATTTAAATCCAGTTTTAGAAAAATTTAGTAATTCATATATTATTGTATTGTCTGTTAATATTTTTATTTATTGGGTTTGTCAATCTGAATCTGAATGAAGCTTTATGGATAATATGACAGACCTTAGGGCTCCCACACAAAACTGCGAATTCGCATCGCATTGCAGAAATCTATGACGTCATTCATATAAATAGATAGGCGGGTGTCGCAGATTTCTGCGATGCGATGCGAATTCGCATTTGTTTTGTGTGGGAGCCCTTAGACAGTTTCCAGGGATATGAGGGGCTCGAACATGTTCGAGATACTAGCAGTAGTAGCTTAAAATAAATAAAACAAATAAATTATCATTCGGTTTGTAATGAGCTTTTCTTATTTTTAACCAACTTTAAATACAAAAGAAGGCTCTCAATTCAGTTGTTTTTTTTGTTAGGTTGTATAGCATTACTTCGTCATTTATGAGCTGATTTGGTAAATTATTTTTTTATCTGAAAGTTATTCCTCCAGATTGGTCCCAATGAAATTTCATCAATCGGTTTATAAGTTTGCCCATGAAGCCAGTTTCTCAAGTTTTGTTAAACTTATATTATAAAAAAAAAAAAAAAAACATCTACTATAGATGCAAACTTATATTATATACTCAAAGAAAACCCCCGGTATATCAGTTCACCCAACGAATAATACGGCCATTTATTCATTAAAACAACAAAAGGTCAATAAACGTGAGTCACTGAATCGTTCGCAGTTGTCGATGACCAATTTATGATCGGCTCGTTTCGAATGCAAAATTGGTAAATGATGTGGAAAAATCACAAAATGAAACGTTTAGGCGCGCCGCTACCAACCAAAACATATCGTTGCGCTCCAAACGGATGAAGCTCAAAATTATACCGTACAAATTACATCATTAGTGAGATTTTACTCACTCTATCTATAGACTGTTTGTGTTTTCGCCTTTAAAAGGTCGCGGCACGAAAGTTCGTATCGGGGAAGTTGAGCGCGATCGATTGCACGAATATAGGATTCGCGACATCAAATTTTATGAACCTTGTCGCTTATCCGTCACTATTTTGAATATTGATGAAGGCCCCGCGAACAGCCGATTCGTCCATGACCGATAACAATTAGGAAACCTCCGGTGCAAGTCGCGGACATAAAATTTTATGTACCTACGCATATAAATTTGGATGTCGAGACATGTTTTATTGGGGCGTCGTAAAATTTGGGGTCGGAAAAGACCGACATATTTAATAAATACGAACAAGGTCGTAAACTGAAATGCAAACCTCTTCGTGGCATCGATAATATCATCGAACTATTTCTGTTGTTCATCAGTGCTTGTTACCGATCGCGGGAAAACGTGGCTTTCTATAAACGCTTGTATTCTACGAAAGTTATCGATTCATACCAAGAAATATTTACTTCTTTACGCATAAGTTCATAAAATGGCTCCAACAATAACAGGAATCCGCTTAACATTCAGTCGCCCGAGGGAGCGGGAATCCCGGTGAGGCGACGCGGCCGGGAACCCCGTGTTACCTATCGCTTTCGCTTCACTTATTTACCGAATAGGTACGTACTACTCTAATAAATTTAATAAAGGGGAAAAGTGCGACAGAAGGCGCTACATATAAGAGAAAAGTTTACCGCGTGTCATCCAACTAAACGTATCCGAATAAATTTTCGTTGTTTTATCGTTTCCAATAACGCATAAACGGCAATAAAAAAATGCCACCTCACCCGCCGGTAAATATCTCAAAGAGCACAACATCTACAGGTAGTTGGCAGCTTTCCAGTCTTAACATAAACAGTATGTCGTGCATTAAACGCTCAAACTAAACGACTGTGTAGTTGTACTGTAGTGAACCGGAGCATTAACAGGACAGTAGGTAGTTGTGGGAATCTGAAGCTCGAATGTCAAATTGTGGCAAATATTTTTTTAAAGTCAATCGTGCGGCAAGCGGTGAGGGTCCCGTAATCCGCCTGTCGCCAGCAGGTATCGATGGACGGATTAATACACAATTTTTACTGACGGTTAAACCCTTTGGCTCAGTATCGTTTTCAATGATATCGTCGTAACTACGTGGCGGGGTGTTTCAATATTTTTCGTGTTGCACCATTCTATTGAAACGAGTTTGGAGTTGAAATAAAAGTAACTGGATCTTCGTTTTTGAACCAATATGTCGTTCAGCGAGGATATCGATGGTTGGCAACTCTATATAAAACTATAAATAATAAATATACGCGCTCGTAAAATTTTATGTTGGAGGGTGGCTGTGGCTTGATGGTGTGCGTCGACTGCGCCAGGGCACGCGGTCGTCGCTGTCATGCCACATTAATTTATGGTACCTATAACGCTAAGATATATTAGTATTTTAGTGAACCTTTAAATTTGCAGACAGAAATCGTAGCAAGCCAAAGATTTAGAAATAAAATGTACAATATACTTTTCAACCCAGAAAAAAACAGGTTCATAATGCCTGACACTTTTTAAAGGGTCGCCAAAAGTCTCTTGTCACTGTCACTTTCATGCCAACAAATAGAGATAGGAATAGATTTAGCAATCTGCTGTGTTAAATGACTGCTATTATACGACCATTAAGAATATAAGTGGTAACGGTACAAGTAGTAACCTATCTAAAACAATTGGTTGTGCAAAACACCCGTTTACTTGTTGGTGAGATCTGCCTTTTTTTGTTTATAAAAAACTAGTGGCCGCCCGCGGCTTCGCTCGCCCGTACCCGTAACACCCCGTTCCCGTTACTTTTTCGGGATAAAAAGTATCCTATGTCCTTCTTCTGGTTCTAAGCTACCTCTCAACCAATTTTCAGCCAAATCGGTTCAGCCGTTCTTGAGTTATAAGTGGAGTAAGGGCGCTTGTACACGCTAAGAAAAAACGCCGGGTCTACCCAAGAATTCGTGTCGTAACTAGAAAATAACTGTGTACACTGCTCGCAGCGGTGCACGAAAAAAATCTTATCTGCGCAAGACACGACGCGGCGAACGTTGAAAAGTTTTCGTGTGTGGAAAAGACAAAATTCTTGTCGTCTACACGAAGAATTTGTCTTGTCTGCCGCAGGAACGGCAAATTTTCTTAGCGTGTACAAGCGCCCTAACTAACACGACTTTCTTTTATATATTATATAGAATTTACGTCGAATAAAAATCCTGTCGGTCCTTGTTTTTGACAAGCCTAAAAAAGAAATTGATATATTTTTAGCTGACGGAGAAATCTATCCGTAGATGGAAAAATTGGCCTTATGAGAAATAAATTATAATTAAATTTTTCTTAAAAAAAAAAACTGAAACCACTATGAGATATAAAATAGTAAATGTGTGTAAGATAGTAAACCGATGGATTTAACACAAGTGTCTGCCCTTCTGAATATCTACGGAACTTTAGGTCCCCCACGGGAACTCTACAACTTACAGGATAAAAAAATATCCTATTATGTTAATCTGGGTAAGGAAGTACCATCTCAGAGGAAAGGTTCAACGTATCTACGCACCTCTAAAGGGGACTCTAAAACAGATATTCAAAGTACTGATAAGAGGTACCGCGTACACTCGACTGAAAGAAATGCTTATTATGCCAGTATTGTGTAAGAGTAGATATTTGAACACCTGTAGGCCTACCATGAGCTCTGTCTGTCTCTGTCTCTGGTTCTGGTTTTGAGTCTGTGTGAGTGTTGACTAAATAAATCCTACGACACAAGAAGCTTGAAGCGCTGTCAAATATGACAGCAATATTTGATGGCGTTTCAGCTGATCGCCATCGCCATCGCCTAGATGTGCGTAGGCCTTAAGTACAGAGAAAACTTTGATAAGTAAAACGAACAGATAGCAAGGTCTATCCAAATAAAATTCCGTTTTCTGTTAGAAACCGGAACCACTTACCTTCCTCACATCACACCACTCGAAAGAAAACACCTTTTATAGGATTATTCTCCTAAATAAGATTGGATTTTCATATATCAATGTTCTCGCGAGAATCTTACGTCATCTGCTCTAGAATTCACCACAGTTTCTCCACCCGCATATGAATGTTTATCCAAGATATTTTTTCCTTAAGTTTATTCTGGTCCCTCTGAATAAATAAGAAGAGCCGACGCTATCACTAATTGAAGGCGAATTGGTTTACCTCGTGATATTGGTGCGCTTTACGTCGTAGCTGGCCTTTGCAAAAATAAAGCTATAGGTGAAACAGTGCACTCCAAGATACATAATTAAAAGACTGGCCTCTCAGCTCAGCTGGTAGTAGCTCTGCCTATTGCGCCGTAGGTCGTGGGTTCGATCCCCACCGAGAACAAATATTTGTGTGGTGATCATTGATGTTTGTTCTCTGACTGGGTGTTATATTAGGTTGCCTGTAAGAGATCGCTCTCAGCGATAAGGTCGCCCATTGTTTTACCTAATTGTTATTTTTTTATGTCCTGTACTGTATCTTTTGTGTGGTGAACAATAAAGAGTTATCTATCTATCTATCTATCTATATTGTATTCTACGCATTTAATATTTAGAAAAAAAAAATATTGGATATTATATCAGTTATCTGGTTCCCATAGCACAAGCTCTGCTTAGTTTGGGGCTAGATAGTGTTGTGCGGATTGTCCGCATCATTTATTTATATATTTAAAAGGCTTCATCTTGGACACTGTTTCACCTGCTTTGTTTACAAGTACTATCTAGGCTAGGACATTATAAAGAAGGCTCGCTCACCATTTTGATCTTCCTTGCGATCATCTAAGCGTTCTGTGGTGGCGATCAGAGAAACGCTGTCAAATATCGCTGTAATATTTAACAACGTTTCATTGAACACTACAGCTGGACACTCAGATTTACGAAAGGCTTAGTTAAAAAATTAAACGGCATATTCTATTAAATAACCTTATTAGGTACCGAGCACATTTCTTGCCTTTTTAATTTCCCTTGGCCGTGTGAAACTTAATGCCTACATAGTTTATAAGCCGCGTAAAAATTATTTAATTATTGAACAAACACTTTGAATAATTCTGAAACGAAAACATCGTGGAAATCCCCAGTTGAGTCAGTCTCGTGCGTACTTATTGACTATATTTCCTACTAGCGGCCTGTCCCGGCTTCGCACGGGTGGACATTTATTTTTTAAACACAAAACTTTAGGCTAACTCAGGGTAAATGTATGTAGCTTTCCAATGATGAAAGAAGTTTTGAAATCGGCACAGTTGTTTTTGAGTTTATTCATTACAAACATACAAATCTAAACTCTTTATAATATCAAACATAGATTGGTATTAGTATAGAAATAGATAGCTGAGTAGCAGAGTTAAAAATAAAATTATCCAAACAAACAAATTGCGTAACTTATATGCCAAGTTGTAAGCATGGGGAAATTTAATTAAAAATACGGGAACAGTGGCATGCTTCGGACGAAAAATGGAATAACTAGGTGAAAACTCTCTCACATTTGAACTCATGTGGGATTCGAGTCATAAATTTAGGAAAGTGGCAAACAAAAGTAACTTCTTTGAATCAACTGGCGTTTCCAACAAAAGTCCGCTCTAGTTGAAAGTCAGATGTACTTTTCAGTATACTTTTGTTTTTATGAGTAGGATTATCTGGTAAGTGGCACAAACAAAGGTTACAAAATTCACGTCTGTTCTGTCTTTTCGTTCTGCAGTGGCGATCAGTGAAACGCTGTCAAATATCGCCACCGCATAAAGCTTAGATGTGCGTAATGCTGTCTTTTGTTATAACCAAAATGTATTGGACTAATTTTTAAATACATTTTGAAAAAAGTTAGTTAAAACAATTAATGTAACACCCTTATTTCCAATTAACTTACGTTAATTAGAGCTTACAAACGAAATAAAAAGCAAGGAATACATCGAATAAACACCTTGAGAAAAACGATAAGCTGATCTAATTGGCCGTGAAATAATAAATAAAAGTCCTACTATATTTCAAAAAAACAAAAAAATAAAGCACAATGTCTAAATGGATGGGCGATTACCCCAGCCAGCGACATGGAGGCGCCTCGCTTTAAACTCCCGACTAATTAAATGGATGAAAACGAAATTCAACTCAAATGTTTTCATTCCATTTACAGTTTCTATGCTCGCCCCCGTAGGACGGTCGTATGCAAAGTGTATTACGATATTCTGAAAATGACATTCATTCGGACGCAGCGTTTTTTTATTGCAATTGCTACAATTGAATATTCTATTCCAATTTCCACCGGCCAACACAACGGTGGAGCAATCAAGCTCGGAGTCATTTATATACGTTGCATTAAATTGTAAATAATTTGCTGGTATGAAAGTTGAAAACTAAACTGATTCCTTATTTTATGAAAACCTGATTCCTTATTTCATTTATTAAATGAATTTTCTTTGGGTAGTTTTGAGCATTTTCTTAAGGGGAAATCCAATGAACTCACGACACTTTCACGTTACCGACACCTCTTCGGGAAAGATCGACAAACATCGCCTAAACTCGGGGTGGGGCTTTTTCTGTCGGCTCTCCCGAGTGCCTCTGTTTTTTTTTATTTACCAGTTTATGTTTTAAGGTAGTGCTAGCCAATTTTGTCATCATCATCAAGAGCCTCATAGATTTCAGGGAATAACCATTTTGTGACTTTCTCCATCTACTGAATTCCCCTATCTATGCAAAGTCACTCTCTATTTTGGTGTAGGGGCCGCTAAATCATACCACCTGTTTGTAGTCGTTATTTAAAAAAAAACATGACAGTCAGTTCTTAGATGAAAAACTGTGACCAATACTCACGAAAACTCTTATCGTGGTTGTAATCTTTTCAGTTTTGAGGCAAATGTGTCTTGGATGTAAGAAGGCAGGTCATAAAAACCAAATTTAGTTTATATTATATTATGTATTCATTACTTTAACCATTTATATCACACTTATTTCAATAGTTTCTTATTTTAATAGTGTGTATATGTGCTGAAGCAGTAAATAAATTAATGTCTATGTCTATGTCTACTTAAAAGAGCGAGAGATTAATATAGTATAACATATTTTCATAAAAAACTTCAGCATATAAAATGTACATACGAGTACCATTAGGCATGTACGGTTGTAGGCAATAAATATTGCACATCGGCTTTTCGGTTTTGTTGAGCGCTATCTCTTTCTGACACACACTACGCTCTACGAAGCAAAAATTAGCCAATGTGCAATATGAATTCCTCACAACTGTCCAGTTTTGTAATTACTTCCAAAAATGCTTATTTTCACTGCGCTTCAAAACTGTGAAATATGCTGAATATTAAAAATGCCTCCATCGGGAATTATACCATCCAAACAGTCAGTGTCGCGTTCGAAAAGTCATTTGTGTGATTATCTGCTTCTCAGAATTTATGCTTTATTTAAATAAAAACTCATTCATACAATATCACAAAAATATGTGAATAAAAGAAATGACTGAACAATTCAGCTAATTTTAAAGTAAACGTTTTAGTTAAGAGGCGCTTGGAACATAGCGTCTAGATTCACTTATACCTTCAAGAAGTATATTTTTTTTATTATTGTAGAGAACTATTTGCTTAATGAAATATACACGCAAAAGCTGAGCTATCTGCAGACCTTTGTAAACGATCCTGAGATAGCTCAACCGATCCAAATCAGTGTAAACCGGAAGCATCTCCAAGACGCTGGGTGATTAATGAAATTACCTTTTGACTTTGGTATTTTGTTTGTACATTTATAATTAGAATCTTATTTTCAATACTCGAAGTAAGATTAAAGCGACCTCATTCTGAGGTTATTCATTTTGAAATTTAATCCCTTCATGCAAAGTACAATAACACATACGCGTGTATATGAATATAAAAGAGACATTTCCTATATTATTTTTCCCCTGGTTTTATTTTAACTGTAAAAAGGATGCTAAAACAAAACGGGTTTTGGAATGACCGGGAAGCACTCTTTATAATATGTTTCATTGTAATGTTTATGTCTGCTAGTACAAATTGTTTGCCTTTTAAGGATCCAAACCTAAGTGATGTCTTGAAAGTTTCTTCTAGTTTCACAATAATTAAATACATTTACGCTTTACCCTGATTAAAAAGAGAATATTTTTTGATTTATTGTTAAATTATAAGTATTGGCAGACCTTAAAGCACTAGCCATATTTCTATTAAATAATATTTATAAATTAATAGTTGGAAATATTTCACACAAAACTCGAAACGCACTTTAATCACACAAATGTTTGTCCGCGCTGGGAATCGAACCCACAACATACAGCGCAGAAGGTAGACCTACTACCAATTGAATTATAAAGCTCAAAGCCACATAACTTTAAATAAAAAAAAATATGATAACCTTATTTTACGGTTTTCGTCACCTACTTGTTTTATAAATATGTATATTATAGTGATACTCTGTTCGCGCTGTGCTTATGTGTGTTGTGTGTTCAATATAAAAGTATTTTCTTTCTTTCTTCTATTCTTTCTACACAGCTCATATTTTGAAACTAAACAAATCATTGCCCAATTAAAGATAATAATCTCCAATAGAAAATATGGCCGTGACCGAACAAGCTGCTCATTCTAGGTACTCATAACTAATCCATTACTGTAAGAAGCGAACAAGGCGATCAAAAACCCTCTATTATCCCGGTTTTATTACTCAGATATAAGATTTGGTCAGCAAAGTGTTTGGCCTCGGGGGAGGGAACCTCACTAAATCCTGCCACTTTACGTGGCAATGTGGCCATTAAGATTATGAAATTATGAAGCAGACCACTAACCGAGATTCTAGTTTCGGTAACTGTTCAGAGAAGTGATTTAATCAAGGGGTTGTGAGTGGTAGCGTACTTAAACGTGATTGTGATATATTAACTATTGTTGCCAAAGGTTCATCGAAATGCAATTGAACAATCATTCTTATGTGTTATCATGTCACAAATTTTATTCAAACCAAGCGTAGTGAAAGGATTTTTAAGTGCATCTTTTTGGCCACTTGATACATGTTTTCGAACTTCTAAGTTCTAAAACATGCCGGTTTTCTTACAATGTTTTTCATTTGCATTTGTGTTCATTTCCCCTAGGGGTGCGAATTTACCAAAATTTAGTTAAATCGAGTCGAATTTACATTTTCTTTCAATGAGCGCCTGCATGGAACTGCATTGTACTACATTTCTGTCCTCTAGGTCAACTGACTATCTTTATTTTCAGAAATGTTGAGATGAGTGAGTCAGTTAGTTTTTTTTCTGTCTTTGCATAATATTTACGCAAAAAATATTTTTTCATGTACCTATTATGAGCCCACAATTTGCAAAAGCCTAACCTCATTCAAAGAAAGATTACAACTATTGGACATGAGACATCAAGATACGTTGACAAAGACCTTGAGCTTAAACTAAGTAATACGAACTTGTTTCTCCAATCGCAAATTGTAATTTTCTCTCGCTATAACATCAAATGAAGTACTTGATAAAAATCTTTTTATACAGAGCAAAAGATATCTTTGTGGAATCGACTATTTTTGGGTTGATTACTTAGCACCCAGGAGGCCAGATTTCATGTAGTCAATTGCCACTCACGCGTACAAAAAAGTGATCGCTAGGGTGATATTATTTAAATGTAATCTTTTTTCGATACTTTTTAACCTATCTTGTTGCCTTTGTAGAGTTCTGCGTGGAATGACTGGCTTCTAGCTCAGTTGGCAGTAGCTCTGCCTTCTGCGCCGTAGGTCGTTCGATCCCCACCGAGAACAAATATTTGTGTGGTTAACATAAATGTTTGTTCTCTGTCTGGGTGTTATATTGTATTCTAAGTAGGTATGTATTTACAAAAAAAAATGTATTTATGTATTATATCAGCTATCCGGTTCCCATATTACAAGCTCTGCTTAGTTTGGGGCTGGGTAGTGTTGTGTGAATTGTCCACAATATTTATTTATTTATTGTGAAGCTGTAAAGGTATAATGGCATAAATATTCCACACAAATAACGCGGAAATCATAATAGCTCTGTACTTTGCATCTTCAAGAGGCTAATTGGCACTTTGTTTTGCCAAAGCAGCTTAGGTTAACACATTTCTATTGAACGGTTCCATGTTTAAAGGTCGATTTATATCTACAGACATTGAGCGTGGCAGACACGTGCCGTGGCAGACAAAATGATATTCTTCCATACAGTAACTATTAACGTATTTATATCTATCGTAACACGGCCGTACAGACACTTACAGACACGTGTGTAGTTACTGTATGGAAGAATATCATTTTGTCTGCCACGGCACGTGTCTGTCACGCTCAATGTCTGTAGATATAAATCGACCTTAAAGTAACAACCATGAAAAACAAGGGGGTATTCATAGGTTAAATGAATTCATTGTATTAGGTATCATATTTTTATTTTAAAAAATAATTGTACACTGAACAAACTGTGGTTGTTTTTCATATTAAATTTCTGAAAATCTTTTCAGACAAAAAAGATTTTTAAATCGGCTCTTAAATGACTATTATGCGATAATAAACATTAAAAACTCAAAGAAAACAAAACGGCAAAGCCGATTTTGATAAAACTTTAATAGGATGACCTATAAAACCTTCCAAATGAAAAAAAAAAACAAATCGGCCTAAAAATGACAAAGTTATGCCATAACAAACATAAAAAAAATACAAATACAACGAATTGAGAACCTCTTCATTTTTGATTTGAAGTCGGTTAAAAACGACGCTCTACCATTCATCGTGTTGCGTACTGAGTTGAAGTAAGTATTTAAATAATCGGTCGCGTGCGGCACCGCGACGCCGATGTCAACGGGCCGCGTGCTTATGCCGGTGCAAAGCGCACTGCGGCATAGCAGTAAGCTTAGAACAGCAAGCCTACCACAAGCTCTGTATGGCTCTGTTTCTGGCTCTGGAGTCTGTGTGAGTGCTCACCAGTGTATTATAGTGTGTGTGTGACGTTTCGACGTAGGATTTATTTAGTCACTTCACTTCACTTCTTCTTTTTTGGCTACTGCGACTAGATGCCACAATTCCGCCAGTGTCCGTTTCATGCTAGTGTCATAAACTTAAGATGGAGTAGAGTACTACGAACATGGCCGGTATACATAATATGAACGAAGGATGTTACAGAAAATCGAGCATATTAGAAAATAAATAAAAAAAAAACAAAAGCTTTATTTAGTCATCATTCACACAGACTTGCGACAGATTGACAGATTGCGGCAAACAGTTGCAAACTGCGATAGTGATGGCGGTGGCGATCACCTGGGTGTTTGTGTAATTCTGTTGCAATCAAAAATTTGATACTTACAAGAAAGAGCGATCACGTTGTTGCAATCATTTTTCGACCATTATCTATCTGTTGCCACACAAGTTTTACTACGTCAACATTCAAGTTTGTTGCAATCGCTTCTTGTCAAAGATAAGTTTAAAAAATATCTACAATCGATTTTTACTTTTACTAAGCACCCGAGTTAAAATGAGACCATGCATAATGACAAAAATAATGTTATTTCAATAAATACATAGTTGTATTTTTTAGTAATAATCAATTATCTAAGTAAAGTAAAAGTACCTTATCTAAGTACCTACCCCTCTGTACTCATCTCCTAATTTATTAAGCTTGGAATCGAGCTTTGACAATCTATTAAAAATTACAAAACTAAGCTTTGTCATCAGGAAAAGTTCTTGCAAACTAAATTCAATCAGAAAAGTTTTGCAATAAAACGTTGCAAAATCTCTCTTCAACTGGCCATGTGTCGAAGTTCTCAGTCGTTCATTATCAATTGAAAGAAAAGAGTTAAAAAAAAGAAGAAATACGAATCGTTAATTGAAATACCCCATGAAGATACTCGTATTTACATTTTTTAGATGCTGTGAAACTTCTTTAGAGTGAACACGTAGATATCTTTCTTTATCTATAGTGATTAGGTAATGGCCTGCGCACACCTAGTTCGCTGGCAGTAGCGAACAGTGAAACGCTGTCAAATATCGCTGTCAAATCTTAAATCTGACAGCGATATTTGACAGCGTTTCACTGATCGCTACCGCCAGCAAACTAGGTGTGTTCGAGCCTTAAAGGAACAAATGAAATCGGGATAACTCGAAAAACAAATAAACAAAACACTACCATGACTCATGATTCTTTGGGAATAGACTTAAAAATATAATAACAAAATAAACCATCATGTATGTTGCTTTGTTTGCCACCTTCTGCGCTGTAGGTCGTGGGTTCGATCCCCACCAGGATTAAATATTTTTGTGGTGAACGCAGATGTTTGTTCTCTCTGTCTGGGTATTATATTGTATTTGTATTTACAAAAAATTCATACATCAGCATCTGGTTTTCATTTGGGGCTAGATAGTATTGTGTGGAATTTCCACAATGTTTATTTATTTTATTTAAAACTTAAACCGTTACCTTTGGTAGTGCAGTGAAAATACTCGATCTCTGACTCCAAAATCTAGTCTCAAGACGTAGAAGCTAAGCCCTCTGTGCTTCGCGGTTATATCAATCAATATGTGTGAAATTGGCCCCCAACCAAAAAATATTACACTAACACGCCGATGTAAGAGGATATAATAAACGCGACTCATTCCACGTGCGAGACATAAAACCAACAGAATCTCATCCAAGTGAAGGATCAGAGGTTGTTGACATTCGCCTATCAATTTGGGCACCCACAAAACTCCTCCACATCTCTGTTGACGTATTTTATTATTATAATGGAACATTGTTATGTCCTTATTTCATTCTTTGCACGTAAAAAATAAAAATCTCACAAGTCTGACAGGTTTGTATGAGAAAATAACATAGCTAACTTATACGTAATTTCAAGGCCCGCATCGTGTGCGACCCGCAAAAATTATTAATGTACAAAAAAGATACCAAGACTGTATCCTAAGCTAAGTAACTTCGCTGCGGTACGTGATTTCAATTCAAAGTATGTTTTTATTATGTTTCCTGAATGAGAATTCAAATAGAAAAAACAATTCTTTTTTTTCATAACGTGTTTTATTTTGAATTACTCGAAACATTGCTTATAGCCCGAGCAATTGTTTAACTTATATAATAAAGCACCAATTGTGTTCAAGAAATCTCTTGAAAATGAAATTGAATTACATCGACTTGAACGAGCTAATTTAAACCCCAGTTTATTTCGTGGTGCTTTGAATAGCCTCTTTAATATTTTCGATTTTTTTATAAATGTTTCACTGGATGGCGTTTCTACATTGCTGATAAGACTTCTACGCAATGTTTTAATCATTTAAGTCATTATAGAGGAGAAAGGAGTCGTTTTGTAAGACGACTCGAGCGATGCGGAACTACCACCCCAAAATGATATTGTAGGTACTTAGCAAAACCATCAGGTATCTGTTTCTCATAAAGCCAACTCTCATTTTCGTTACGATGTTAATAAAAAGAAATGGAAAAGTTCTCCGTACGCGTCAAATGAAAAAGTTATGAAACGTGATGAAACTGCAAAGACAGTCGCACCTGCCTCGGTACAAACTAATTACAAACTCCCCAAACTTCCTGAAACACTAAAATATTCCCCGAAAAACGTCACCTTCCAACTGTACTCGAAGAGAATAATAAATCTTACTTTGGTGTGTTTCTATGAGGATTAATATCAAACAAACTCCAGAGTAGGTAGATAAATGTATTTCGCTTCTTTGATGTAATGAGTATGCCGTATTTCGATGTCTGTAAAGATAAGTAATTTGATTTTACCATAAAATAACTTCTCGAAGCTCGTAGAATTAGTAAGTGGAAGTGACAATGGGCAGGTCATATAGCTTGAAGAACCTTCAGCCATTGGGGGATAAAGGTTCTTGAATGGTGATCACGAACTGGAAGACAAAGAAAAAAGACTTTGTTATAGGCGATGGCTATCACTTAACATCAAGTGGGCATAATTATGCTTGTTCAATCAGCTAGTTGTATATAAAAAATAGATGAAACATTGGGTGCTCGCTCACCTACCAGATGGACCGACGACATTGTTAAGATCGTGAGAAGTCGGTGAATGGAAAGGACTCAGAATCGTTCTTCCTAGAAATGTTTAATATGGGTGGTCTATGTACAGCAGCGGCCTTCTTCAGGCCGATGATAATAATAAAACAACTTATCTTATTCTCGTTTGACTAATCCGTGAGACAGTTAACTATCAGTTGATTCATCATCATCATCAGCATCACCAGCCTGAAGAAGTCCATTGCCTGTAATAGCGGTTGATTAATATTATATGCGTTTCAGTTTTATTAATTAAAAATTTTCAGTTAACTAAAATGCAGCCGAACAAAAATATTTTTACTGCGCTAAAGATTTTGCAAGAGGAAAGCTATAAAATTTCAATATCGGTATGTCGAGCACTAGTTTAGTGCGCTTTAGTATCTTCCCAGAGCACTCCATAACGTTCTGAACATTATTACCCACTGGAAAGTGAGTACGTCGTAAAATGATACAACTTTTAAATTGATAATATTCATACAAGTAATGGACGTTTCAGTTTCAGACTTTGTAAGTCAACTTCTATGAATCTGAAAAATCTAATCTGACGATAGTCAGATATCGTCAGTGACCGACTTTACAGACAACCGATTTTTTCTCTGATATTTTCAACGAACCCGACTTAAATGATCTTATCTATAATACATCTTTCGCCAGCGTCAGTTTTTCCTACGAAACAGGATCTCGACTGTGAGTCATAGCTCTCTAGGGCTCCTCTCATACTTTCAAGGTTCATGACTATTACGAGGTTTCCCGGTTTTCCTCAGCCGATACTTCTGTAGATAAATAAGACGGTTTGCCAAATAAATTACGTATTTCCAAGCAACGAGTGCCTGCGAGTACGCACTCAGGGATATTAAGTTGTTGAGGTTTGATAAGGTACAGAAAATACTGAGTTAGCATCATCAAGTAGGTCTACCACAAGCTCTGGCTGGCTCTAGTTTTGAGTCTGTGTGACTGCTCACCAGTGTATAATACTGTGTGTGTGACGTTTTGACATAGTAATTACTTAGTCAACACTCACACAGACTCAAAACCAAAACCAGAGACAGAGCCAGACAGATTGTGGTAGGAATCCCAAAGCCAGCCATGTTGCTATTGAAAGATATGAAACAGCTCCATGTGAGTTATTAGCCACTCGTCTGGTCAATCGACGCTAAAAACCAATATCCTGCTGAGTGTTTGAATTCTTTATATGAACATTTTTATTACTATGGATTTTGTTCATTTTGTAGTGTAGATAAAATGAGGATACAATAGCTCTCTGGTTTTGAGTCTGTGTGAGTGCTCACCAGTGTATTATACTTTGTGTGTGACGTTTTGACGTAGTATTTATTTAGGACAGTACTCACACAAACTCAAAACCAGAGCCAGACAGAGCTGCTGGTAAGCCTACAGGACAGGGCAGAGCAGGAATAATTACATGGTTGAACCGGGAATTGAACCCGTTACACGAGAAAAATAATGAACCTGTAACTTTATCATACCGTCCGAAAGGCTTCAACTTATTAAATTTTTGCTGACTATAAAAGTGTCAGAAAATAAAAGGAAGACCATGAGTTTTAACATTTTTAATACAAAATTAATCAATTATTTTACAAATTCTCATTTTTTGATATCTTTGAATGCAGTTTAAATAGTTTTTTTGAATTCAAATAATGTCTTCTTTCAGTAAAATGTCATTTACAATATACAAGGTACTTTCCCTCCTTGTGGCATGTCCGTGGGATGCCCTGTACCTATAGAAATAGTTAGGTAGAATAAGGTAACTAGTTAACTATAAAAATACTTATAGGTAGTTACATAAGAAATTTAAAAAAAACTTTTTTTTCCATCCACTTGAAGTATATAGAGGTAGATCTTCACTCTTCAGCCTCACGTGCCAGTAATTTCAATTGATGCTAAAACTTGCCCGTCATTGCAATGGATTAGTCCAACGAATGCCATGTCCAAACAAATATGATATCAATATTTTTACAAAGTATAACCACATTTGAAAAAGGAACGATAAAGTATCAATATTTTATCGTTCCTTTTTCAAATGTGGTTTTAGTTCCAACGCTACATTTTATAGGTATGTAAGGACAATAAGCATCAAAGGCATATCACTACCTTACCGTTCAAATAATGGCTTAATTGTTCTATCAGCTCCCGAATACTCTGTGGTTTCTCCACCAGACAGTGACTAGTTAAGTAATAACGCATTTAAGAGGCAATCCTATGGCACATTCAGTGCTGACTGCCTATCAAACTGCAATGCCCGTTTACGAGCATCGTTAAACCGCAAATGAATCTTACGACTATAGCTTGATGAGTGCGATGAATTTAAAATGTTGACAGTTTGTCGGTGCAATTTAATTAATTTATACAAGGGCAATTAAAAAAATGGAACGCAGTATTCGCGGCCTTAAACGCATCAACCGGGTGCAGCCCTGCTATTCCGGCAACACGGCTCAATTGAAGGCCTGCACACATCTAGGCGATGGCGATCGCGATCTGCTGAAACACTGTCAAAAATCACTGTTATATTTGACAGCGTTTTACGTGATCGCCATCGCCATCACCTAGATGTGCGCAGCCCTTGAGTGATAACTGAATCGGCGTTCCATTTTCAAATTATTCAAACAAAACTTTGACAACTCACTTCGATTTCGCTTGAGTGATTTGTGTTGCTAGAATTCCACCCCGAACACAAAGCTGCGTTCGATGACTAGCATTGCCGACGTTGGGAGCAAAACAGCTAAGCTCTAATGGGAGTGGGCAGGCCATGTTAGCAGGGTGTAACCCGAAGAATGGGCGAGCAATGCGAGCATCATCACTCTTTGGGTGCCTGAGGATGGGAGACGAGGACTGGGCCAGCCGAAAAGACGTTGGCAAGGTGATCTTGACATTCAAAGGAAAGATTTGTTGGAGACCGCTAAGGACCGAGATGAGTTGCTCATGCCAATCTGAAAATATTCGTTTTCAGATTAGTACGGGGCCGTATAGATAGACGTTGGCAAGATGATCTTGTGGAAGAGGTTGAGGTCAAAGGAAAGATTTGTTCGAGACCACTAAGGGCCGAGATGAGTGGAAGGTTTAGGGGGAGACCTTTACCCAACAGTGGTATAATAAATAAAAAAAAAATCCAAGGGCAGCTTACTCTTTCTTTACGCTACACTTACTTCACAAAGTATTTCCATCTCTAGATTTTGACAATAAATATTGATGAAAAAAATAGATCCGTCCGGTCCGTTGGTTGTGGTTCATTTGAACCTTAGGCGTACCATATGGCTATTTATACGAGTAAAATTAGCTTTTCTTTTAAATTAGAGTATTGACATGATCAAATAACTCACATTAATTTTAAGACTTTTGTCCTTTAAGTTCTATGGTAGAACTAATAAAACGACAGCTAGCCCATTTTTGTTCTATAGAACTTTTAATACTTGGTAACTTCCATGACTCTATAGAACTATTTGTTCATAGAACTGTTAAAACTTTTTTTATCCGTTTAGTTCAATGGTAGAACTATTGAAACAAAAACTAGCCTATTTTTGTCCTATAAAACTAGAGATTGAAATGTTAAGATATTTTTATGACTCTCAATATAAAATAAAAGAGTATAAGCTATATTGATAAAAGGTAAGTTGGTAGGTAAGTCACTGAGTTGGAGTGGCACCACACGGGAACTTGACTGCTATTTTTATTTTGTTTTGTCAGAGGATCATACTTAAAAACAGTATAGGAACCAAGTTTGTTGCCTGTTCTTCTATGCGTGGTCGAATAGAATTGGCACCTCAACTCACCTATAGCTTTAAGACGTTTCATATTGATCCTTGTGATTCAACTGAGTTTGATTTTATTTGATACCCTTCACAAGATACCCTTAGTAGACAAATAAAGAACATTCGAATGCTCTAAGAAACTTACAAGAAACCTCCTTTATTAAAAGTAAATGAGATTTCGTTTTGGAAAAGAAAGTTTGAAACCGAGGCCTTCATTTACATTTCAATCGGAATTCACCTATATTTCGCTTCGGGCACAGCTTATTCTGAAAAGCCTACTCACTTTTTTTAATTATATTTGGCTACAATCTCACTTGATTCTACGCGACAAGTGATGTAGGTAATAGGACTTCTCCCGAATACTTCATGGGGATATAGTACCCAAATTAGTAGGTAACTTTTTGAGGAACCAACGCTGTCTTTGTTTTTTGGCGTTCACAGCGATGGTTCTAAAGAAAATTTTATTTCATGGGAACTCCCGTTTTTTTAAAGTGGTTTTATAACACCTAGTATACTTTTTATATTTCTGTGTTACACCCTGTATAGCTTTTTTTGTATGCAAGTATACGCATCAGACTATACTGCTAGCTCTTATGTTCTTGTAATAAGTGTCATTTTTCTTTGTCTTTAGGTAACTTGAGCTGTATCCTTGTGTACTAGCTGATGTAACAAGCATATGGCCCAACTCTAGTGGTAACCCTCGCCTTTATAACAAAGTTTTGCCTCGTAGGTTACGCACGTCAGGAACATGTCCTACGTCTATCAACTTGAGGTATACAAAATTAAATGTTCAGCCTCACGTGCCAGTTATTTCAGCTGACGCTGGACCAGGATGCTCCTTACCCATGCCACCCATGCCTAGAAAACGATAAGACACTGATGGTCAGGAAAATTATGACGACGGTAAACTACCAACTGAGCTGAGAGAGGCCAGTTTAGCGAACTAAAGCATAGCACTAGTGAGGACTGAGCCAGCGGTTTCCTTCTTTCTAACCGTGAGGGTACCGCAGTTTTATACGGAACTCACCAACTGAGCTGAGAGAGGCCAGTCTAGCGAACTAAAGCGTAGCATTAGTGAGGACTGAGCCAGCTGTTTCCTTCTTTCTAGCCGCGAGGGTACCGCAGTTTTATACGGAACTCACCAACTGAGCTGAGAGAGGCCAGTCTAGCGAACTAAAGCGTAGCATTAGTGAGGACTGAGCCAGCGGTTTCCTTCTTTCTAACCGTGAGGGTACCGCAGTTTTATACGGAACTCACCAACTGAGCTGAGAGAGGCCAGTCTAGCGAACTAAAGCGTAGCATTAGTGAGGACTGAGCCAGCGGTTTCCTTCTTTCTAACCGTGAGGGTACCGCAGTTTTATACGGAACTCACCAACTGAGCTGAGAGAGGCCAGTCTAGCGAACTAAAGCGTAGCATTAGTGAGGACTGAGCCAGCTGTTTCCTTCTTTCTAGCCGCGAGGGTACCGCAGTTTTATACGGAACTCACCAACTGAGCTGAGAGAGGCCAGTCTAGCGAACTAAAGCGTAGCACTAGTGAGGACTGAGCCAGCGGTTTCCTTCTTTCTAACCGTGAGGGTACCGCAGTTTTATACGGAACTCGCGCTATGTCCTAAACATTTTATTACATTCCTTGCACGTAAAATATAATATCCCTACCCACACTCAGACGTACGCGTCGTGAGCAAATATCTAAATGTAATTTCCATGCGTTGTCCCCACAATGTTTTCCCAGAAAATATTAACATGAAGGCAAGGGGCTGAATCTCTCTAAGTAAGTTGCAAAAAATGTACGTGATTTTACTTCAAAGTCCCTTTTGTCTTTATGGAGGGAGGGCATAAAAGTACAGACATGAGAATGGCACATACGAAAAAATTATGGAAGGTAATGATGATGTGCCCGCACTCCTTCGTAACGAAATATATTCTTTTTACAGTGACAGAAAGTGTATTCAACAACGCTTACATCTGAGAAGCTAACTTAAACACTTGGAGCTTACTACCGAGCAGATAAGTTGTGCTTAATGTAACATGCCTACTCGAGCACTGTTTAAGTCAAGGAGTTAGCTTGTATAAATAACTACTATTATTGTGGTACTACCACACAGTAGGTAAATACTAGGGCGATAGTAGGTATGGTGTTTTTGTTGGCACTTAACATGTTTTTCAACTTTTTTGAACTAAAAAACTACTCAATAAATTATCTTTACACTGGCAAGGTTTTTTGTCGAAAAGATCATAAAATATGTACAAAAAAGACAAACAGAAACCATAAACAAAATGAGATAAGTTTTAAAAAACCTGAAAATCGTCGAACTGCTGAACTGTTTTTGATGAAATTTCTGTGCAAAAATTCCAAATCGTTCCAAAACGTTCATCAACAAAAAACAATAAAACCCAATTGAACCGGCTTTTTTTAAAGGCACACCTAGGTCGCTGGCGATCGTGATCATTGAAACGCTGTCAAATATCACTGATCGCCGACGCCAGCGACTTAGGTGTGCGCAGGCATCAAGGCGCTTAAAAAAGAAAAGAGAGTTTTGACTTTTGCCTAAATGTCACCCAACGCCATCTCTTACGTCCGGAGCGTAACTAAGCATAGCCCGAAGTCTTCAAGCGTTGATTTCTATAATAAAGGAGAGTTTTAAGAAAAACTGCGGCCATACCACTTCTGCCGATTCTATTTACTGATAATATCGGCAGTAAAAGTAAAGTGTGATTACCCGGACCGCAGGAGGTCACAGACGCCACAGGGGACTGGCACAGGAAATTGTCTAATGCTGTTACTCAAATATACCACTAATGCACTCTGTTTTACTCAATTATAGCAGAATTTGGATGTTGGTTTTTCTTATGTGTTAGTACATTTGTTAATGTAGCTAAATCGTAGATAAGTATCTACTGGTCGTTACTACAGGCAGCGTAATGCGACAGGCCTCAAAGGTCAGTTTGTAGTAATTCCTTCCGTACTAGATATTATATATATTGCGGGTTCGATCACCACGACGGATGGGTAATAATCGTCTGGATACAGATGTTATTTCTGTGTCTAGTTGTATCCCGTTCCCGTAATATATTTTTGTCTTTAAAATCCTATGTCCGTCTCCTGACTTTAAGCTACCTCTCCACCAATTTTCAGCCAAATCGGTTCAGTCGTTCTTGAGTTACTTTATAATAGTGTAACTAACACGACTTTCTTTTATAAATATTTTGTTTAAAACATTATCCTCTTAAGTATGCAGAATTTTAATCTCAATAGATATATATAAACACAGTCTACCAAAATGTTAATGGTTTCAAAAGCAAAGTTGTATATTTTAACCAAAATTTAATATTACTACATGCGGATCTATAATATTGTAGTTTTCAGTAGTCTTGTAGTGTTTATATTAATTAATAGTATTGTTAGTGTAGTATGTCTTGTAATGTGTATAATAAGATAAGTAAGTAATAGTATTATTGTTAGTCTAGCAGAGTGAAATATTGTTTTTTTTTTAATTTGTGATAGTGTTATCGTTTTGGCTAGCTGTTAAGATAACATCTATAGTAAGTAAATAAATAAATAAATAAATAAATAAAAATATATGTTATGTAAAAAAAGCAAAGCAATAAATAGTAAAGATTATTTTATCAATAGCAAAAGGTTTGTTTGTATTGGGACTAAGCGCTATGTGAAATATTATTTTATGTATTTTTATCACTTACTCGTAACACTATTCCCAATTTACGAAAGTATTCTCTAACAGCAAATCATTAATTAAAAAAAGCCTCCCATTGGAATTTAGATAGGCACTGGAACTTCAGCGTAAAGTAATTCTGTCTAGATAGTTTCTATGATAATTGTTATTAAAGCCTTAAAAAGAAAGTAAACGTTAGGGAATTCAAATTAGAACTTATTTTTAAACATGAAACAAAATAAACATTACCTACTTACAAATTCGTGCATAGCAAAGCTAAATACAATTTATAGTAAGCTAGCTAGTAGCTAAATACAATACGTCTGTCGACTTCTCGCTCAACCAGGAAAATGGTATTTCGAGCTTCCAAAACTTATTCCGAACCAAGTGTATTATAATATAAGTAAATTATATAAGTGTATTAAGCCGTATTTTGTCGATCGCCAATTCATAATAAACCATGTCCTTAGTCAACGACTGACTGCACTCCTTCCTCACTATTTCATATTAAGCTGGTACATGCAATACTCTGGCTATTCTAATCCATTGGATCTCCAGGGTCATATGCATGGCAGCAGGCCACAAATACAGTAAGCCCTGTTTGAGTTTACGATCCACGCGTATCTTCGCTTTATGACGACAGCAACTGCTTGGACAAAGACTATAATCTACTGGATAAACTTGGTAGAAACTAAAGAAAACAAGAAAAAGGTTTTTTTTATTTTAATAATTAAAACTTAAGAAAAAGCAACCCTATTGTAATGCCACGTCGACTGCAATGCGTCACTTACAAATAGGCGTGCAAAACATCGGAATATTTCATTACACCAAATTAGTTTGGGGATGTTGGCGCAAAGTTCAAAAGTTCTAGAGAAGAAAAATACTTACACTAAATAAGAGCAAACTAGAACTTAGGACGGTCTCGGACCAAATATTTCGTGCTATTTTCGAGCCTTGCTAATAGAACTTGATGCCTCATCCAGGAGCAGGAAAGTTCATTGACCGTAGGGTTACTTGAAACGCTGAGTCAGCTCTATCCAGTATTTTCTAATGGCTAAACAACATGCTCGTCTCGTCCTGAAATGCGACTTTTACGACATCCGAAAAAATATGTTTTGCTATCATATTGAAATATCGCCGATGTGAAACTTGAAGGGTCTCTGCCAGTTTTATTTTTATTTTCAAGCCGCCGTTGGTATACCATAATTCAAAGTCTTAAACAGTCCCCATTGGACAAAATAATGATTATGTTGAACATCTACAGTTTGTTAGCATTTTTTGTTATAGCAAGAGATGACATTTCTATTCACTTGCTTTCTTTTGAAAGCAAAATAATAGAAATGTATGTTTGTGTTTGAAGCTTTTGCTTTCATAAAATGCTTTCGTTGCATATTATTGGTTGGATGACAAAGTTAAAACAGCAGCATCCTACATGGTTAACGCAGTTCCTCTATGCAATCAACCCATTAGGTTTATCAAATATTTACACAAAGAAACTTACAATTAAACAAAATATTTACAAAATGTACAAAATACACAAGAAACAGTTGAGCTATCTGCAGAACGTTACAAACGATCTAGAGATAGCTCAACTGATCCAAATCAGTGCCAGACGGAAGCGTCCCCAAGACGCTGGCGGCATTGCCACGCTAAATAGCAATGCTACGCTGCGCAAGATAGCTCTTGGGTCACGCGTCGCTTCGATCAGTTGCCTAGACAAAATTTTGAAGACCCGCGAGGCCTCGGTTCCCCACGGACCCAGAGTATCAACCCCAAGAGGTTTATCAAATTAGAAATTTATTCAACTTAGCTTATTAATTTTATTCTCAAAGTTAATATATCGGACCGGAGTATTCTCTCGGCAATGAACTTTTAGACAGGGTGCAAACGTAGACACTTTTGAATGTGGTGTCAGACACAAGTTACCGATGAATATTTGATTTCTCTAGAACTAGTATGACATCATCCACTCCCTGCGCTTACGTAAAGCTGTGTCCGATCACCGGTACAGGAAACAGCAACTACGGTTCCCAGTGATGGTGTGCCGTGTCAGCAACAAAAATTGTCTACGTTTGCGCAGCGCCTCATTGTAACGACAAACTTCAACTGACTGTAGGCCTGCCATGTTGTGTTCTATTTGGCTCTGTCTCTGGCTCTGGTTTTGAGACTGTTTACCAGTGTATAGAGTGTGTGTGACGTTTCGACGAAGGTTTTATTTAGACAGCACTCACACAGACTCAAAATCAGAACCAGAGACAGACAGAGTTCATGGAAGGCCTACCGAATTCAAGCGATATTTTCTCCGTGAAACTGCAAGCCAGTAAAGCTATCTCTAAAACTATATAATCCACTAACACGTACGCACCCGGTTATAAAAACGTTCAAGACCTCCGGGAAGCAAGGAATAACTAGATTATCGGAACCGTGCCCGGACAAAAGTGGCCGTATCCTCCCTCGATGGCGGTTTCGTTTAAAGAAGTAATTACACGAGAAGCAAGTTCGGCCTCTGTACTAAGGCTGTTCCACACTGAGAATGCAGCACGATGAAAAAAACGTATCATTTTTTTATGAACAACACACCTGAAAAAGCCCGTGATACATATTTGTCATGTTGTCTACTTAAACATCTGTCAAAAAGTAAACAAAGCTACTGTGCTTACTCTTACTTTTGACTAATTAGGTGTACCTATCACAAATAAATACACCAGTCTTACCCAAAGCAATGTTTAAAAAGTAACGGTCTAAACTAAATTGCAAGTTGGATAACCATTTGATTGGATTTTTACAGATACTAAACTTAAATATAGATTTATGCATATACTGCAGCTTTTAATGGCCTACGCAGGCCGAGAAGGCATGGCAAGGAATATAAATGTTTACTAATAGAGCTTCAAACGTATCGATATACGATGCCATGCTTTTGAATGATGCCGCGGCATCGAAAGAGATTTCATTAAATGGCGTTGAAAGACGCGCCACGGCCTCGGCGGGTTGCTATGGCGCATACTGCGGTAGGCAACGGCATGCCAAGAACTCCGGCGCTCGTACCGCGGAGTGAGAGGCGAGGCTTGCCGTGGAATGCTACCGTGGTACCTAAGCTAATGTGTGCTAGCTGACGGCAAAATCCCTTGCCATGCCGTCCCAGTCTACGTAGAGCATATCAGCAACCTCATCCGACTATTTTAGTACCTTTTTTTTTTTGTGTACCTACATAATAGAACCAACGTTTACCAATATCGTGAGAAAATTCGAGTGTGAGTACCCACACAAACCCAAGATGGTTTATAGGGTACAATATTAAGCATAATACTGTATTAATTATGTTATGGTTGAATAAATAAATAAAAAAAAAAGTTGAAATATTTCAGGTACAACTATTAATTGATACATATAAATTTGTGGTTGTTGCTGGCGCATGAACGATCGTCTGGTACAATCTACCATGCAAAGCGTTTTGATTACGAAGTAGATGAAGGCCCCACTTTAAACGTTCAGACTATCCACAAGACCGCAGTAAAGCCTATGTTTACCCTGTACCTACATAGGACTTACCATAATCCTGAGATTGGCCGACGGTGGTTTATTATATACTACAATGCACGCGTGGCATCATGCACAACAAAGCTTATTGATATGACACAATGTCTACTCCTGACGCAAGGCACAAAGAAATCTATCAGCAGACTTGATGAAAATTGATCTTATTACGGCAAAAATCTAGGGGATAAGCTAGTGTGTGTGTGTATGTGTTGCCAGCTTATCGCCTTGATGTGGCCGTATCTGTACTTACTGCTGTTGCCACCCAAATTGGATCTTGCCGTCTTACACCAAAGTCCACCAGGGTTCTCTATCCAAAAATAGTATAGACTCCAAAACTCTTTTTTACGCTTTTGTCTCAACAGACGATGAGAGTCTTATCAACTCTTAGTTTTCGGATGAAAAATGTTTGTATGTTGTGTTGAGTTGGAACGTGGTTTACGTCCACGGGCCACCTCCTAGTTTGAAGTGAACATTTTATTCTGTGGTATAAAACCAAATTATTTTCGTGTCATATTTCTGTGCCGCTCTCGCTCCATCATCGTTGTAAACTCACCCCTACGTAGTTAGTATGCCACGCGTGTCTCGCTCGGCGAAGGCGATAACGCAAATTCGTTTGCCCGAACATCTCGCTAATAGAGTTTCACTAATTTTTAAGACCGTAAAGCTTCTAAGGCCGTGTCCATGACTTTCTATTGTGGAATAACTTCTGATGAAAAGAGATGATAGAAGAATGATTTTTGATGGAACTTTTTAAATCTGTCACTGAATTGATCGTGTTGTAGTCTACGAGACCGCAACCTCTCTTAGTACATACTACCAGACACAATATGAATAGCAAAGGTACAATGTGAATAACACTGAAAAATAACTAAGTAGCTCCAAGTATATTTTATTCTACCAATACTTAGATGCAGAAAAGAATTTCTAAGTACAGTCAGTGAACGATGGAAATAACAAAATGCCTCTCCAGTACAACTTATTTTTTACAAAGTTTTAAATATATGCTTTGTCCTCCATGCAGCGTAGGTGTGTGATGTCTTGTATTTATCTAACTTAGAAGTGGCAATAATATAATATGGCTTACTTACTATACTTGAATCTTTTTTTTTTTATAACGCTTTTATTAGCTTCACCTGTATGTATGTATGTATGTATGTATGTATGTATGTATGTATGTATGTATGTAACCGACCCCTTTGAGCTCGATTTTGTCCTACTTTGAACGATCTGATTTGATTCAAACTTTGCACACCTGTCAAAGGTCGATGACAATGCAATAATATGAAAAAAAAAATAAAAAAAAATGAAAAGAAATAAAAAAAATAAAAAAAAACCACACTTTGAACCATCAAATTTGATTCAAACTTTGCACACCTGTCAAAGGTCGTTGACAATGCAATAATATGAAAAAAAAATAAAAAAAATGAAAAGAAATAAAAAAATTTAAAAAAAAACCTACTTTGAACGATCAGATTTGGTTCAAACTTTGCACACCTGTCAAAGGTCGATGACAATGCAATAATATGAAAAAAAAATATGAAAAAAAAAATAAAAAAACTAAAAAGTAAATAATAAATTATAGTTAAAAAACTAAAAAATAACGCTTTTATAACAAATTGAACTAAAAAGTTATAAATAAAACTGTAATAATCAATTGAAAATTTATATTATTGTACAAAAAGCGTGGGGGGCTTTATTTTGATTGTTGTAAATATTTTATCAATAGTTTATTATATTTGAAGTTATTATAAAAAGCACCCCACGCTTTTTACAATAATATAAATTTTCAATTGATTATTACAGTTTTATTTATAACTTTTTAGTTCAATTTGTTATAAAAGCGTTATTTTTTAGTTTTTTAACTATAATTTATTTTATTTATTCAACAGGATGCAACAAGCATATGGCCCACCGAATATTAAGTAGTGACAATCGCTTATGACAAAGCATTGCCTCGTAGGCCACGCACGATAGAAGCGTGCCCTACGATGCACTACCCTGCGTCCATCAACTTGAGGCATGCGCCAGTAATTTCACCGATTCCCTTCAAACCGAAACACAGCGATGATGCTTCACAGCAGAAATAGGCATGGTGGTAGTATTTCCCCAGACGAGCCATTAACAAAGGGCTACTACTAATTCTTCAAATATGTTATTCAAGACGATACTATACCCCTTTGAGCACGATAAGTTAGTAGCAAACTTCGGCTCACAGCTACAAGTTCACTGCCTCAAATTGATTAGACAAACAGTTTTGACAAAATCTAATTAAACATACATGCGAGATATAATAATGCTATTAGTGTAAAGGTAAATAAAATAAAATACTATGAATTAAGCTTGGAAATTTTCCACAATAAAAAATATAGTTAAAAAACTTATAAATAAATGCGAATGCGATCTAAATCATATAAACTACAATTACAAAAGATTGAAGGTTTAGGTAATAGAGAGATTATTTATTTATTTATTATTTTATTTATTAGCTTCACGCAAACGATGTAGCGAGGGATTATTACAAATTTTTAAAAGAAAACATAATAATATTTTTAATTATTAGATAAGTCCCAATATCCTTATTATAATGTAAGCGGCTGAACCGATTCGGCTGAAAATTGATGGGGAGGTAGCCTAAAACCAGGAGACGGACTTAATTATGCTTTTTATCTCAAAAAGGTAACGGGAACGGGGCGAGTGAAGACGCGGGTGGTTGCTAGTTGTATATAATAGTGTAGAGTAACAAATCAGTGTTGAGTCGCTCGGTCGCGTCTGTTTAAACGTAGCCTAATTCCACAAGAGCTTTTCATAATGAAACGTGCTTACCTCCACGCCCCAAAAGATTGTAGCCCATCTAATATTTAGTGGGTCTACTGCAAATCCTTTCTGCGGCCGGACAGTTTCACTTCAAGGGGCCATGCATACATATTGCTTTCAGTATGTAAGGGTTGGTGAACCTTAAAATGTTGAACAACTTATTTGGAAAATACTTCGGTACTTGAGTTTTTATTTTCCCTGCGTCTTTCATCTGGTGGTAAGCGACGATTTAACTGACAATGGAGCAGGATGGTCTTCTTCTTCTTCTTAATTAATGGCATCTGTCCATTTTGGAACAATTTTGCACTGGCAAAATTCACACACAAAAAAATTTACAAAAAACACAAAACTGACTGACAAAATTGATACTGTGTGGATATAATTTACATAAATAAAATAGTTTTTAGTCAAGTAAGTCAATAGATAATTCGGCGTTTTTTTTTTCAAAACCATCAGAAACATTTTCGATCAAATCACATAACACCCTTTCATTCCAACTGCTTACACCTTGAGCTTAGACCTCAAGTAATGTTGGTTAAAATACCACCGAAATTACACAACAGAGCATACAAAAACAATTAAAATGAAAAAACTTTGTCACTTCCCAAAATGACAAAAACGAATCCTATGATGGTCTAGAAGACTTTCACTTTATGGATATAGATAATAAAAATTATTTTAATTTCATAAACTTACATATTATACCATGGTCGTTGTATATTGTTAACTACATCTAGCAATAGTAGTTTTATTTAAAATAAATGTAAATAAAATGAAATCAATCTTCAGTTTGTACAACAATAACTTAGAAAATCGTTATTATTTTTTGCAACAAACTTCTCAGACATAAATCCTTCAAGATACTCTTGAGACCAATTCAGTCGCTTACGAAAGAAGTTTCAGATATTAGCTCCAACTCATGTGGATCAGATAACTTCTTAATTGGAACCTGTGGTCAAAAAAACATTAGACCTTGTATTGGTCACACATCACAAAATGCAAAGGAGTTATGTTTTCAATTCTATATAGAACCTTTCACATATAAAACACTAGCGGCTTTCCACGGCTTCACTTGGCATGGTTCTGTTACTTTTTTGGGATAAAAAGTAACAGAACTTCTGGTTCTAAGCTACCTTCTCACCAATTTTCAGCCAAATCGGTTCAGCCGTTTTCGAGTTATAAATAAACATGACTTTCTTTTATATAAATAAAGATTTAAGCATTGTTAAGATCTAGGGAAGTCGGTGGATGGAAAAGACTCAGAATCGTTCTTCCTGGAAATGTGCAGGGGAGGCATATGTCCAGCAGTGGACTTCCTAAGATGACGATGATGATGAGACTTCATTTAAAAATGTGGTTTATTGAATAAAAGTTTTTACAAATGACACCCTGATCATTTCAACGCAAGCACAGCATAAGAGCTTTGGAGGTTATGGTGGATTCATAATAATTTATTTTTTATAAAAATGGTGCATATTCAAAAATTTGATGGCTAATTTAGAAAATAAAATATACTTATAGGTATTAAAATATCACATTTATTTCAGTGTAAAAGGATTACTAAATCACATTGCCAATTTTTTGTGGGGAGGCCTTGCAGACTCGTTATAACAAATGACTTTGCAATCTCCTACACAATGGTATCATCCAACCTTTAATAATTTCAGGTCAATCCTGTTTATTTATCTATTCTTCAGACGTTATTGCCCAACTACAGGTCAAAGGCCTCTACTCTTTTGGCTTTTCTTACAAGCGTTTTTTAGGTGTCAGACATTGCTTAAAGTTAGCCCTGTCATTGTCTGTCATTACCGAGTGGTAAGAGATAGCAGTTGCTTACATACACACTGATTATCTTTTAAAAAATCCTTGCAAGTAAGGAGATTAGCGATTCAATACTGTTTTTTTTCATAAGAAACGAACTAGTTTTTTATCAAACGATAAGTCTTCTTGTAAGTAGATTTATTTTTGTAGAAAAATTATTATTGTATTGTACAATAAAGTACAATACAAGTTTTTTAAGCCAGAGGGCTTAAAAAACTATACTAAACTACTATTAACTATACTAGTATAGAGATATTAAACCAAACAAAAACCTTAACCATCATAAACATACTGTTTATCTTCGTAGGAGTTAACAAGGGCCACTTCTTTAGCATCAATTTCACAAAATTGCCTTCTCGGAGTCAGATTAAAATAATTATGTCTGAGTAAAGCGTTACGTGGTATATTCATAATTTACTTTGAAACATGAGGACAGCCGTTGCTTAGAAATATCGTCGCAGATTATACTAGAACTTCGTTTACTTTTTAAGTCGCGTTACGGCGTTTTTTTTTTTTTTTTTTTTACAAGATATAGACCAGCCTTTGGCTACAATCTCACCTGGTGGTAAGCGACGATGTAGCCGACGATGGCGTTGTGGAACTTTTATAAGCGCTACTACTTTAGTGCTAAAAGAAACACCTGTAGGCCAGGCCTACCATGAGCTCTGTATGGCTCTGTCTCTGTCTCTGGTTTTGAGTCTGTGTGAGTGCTCACCAGTGCATTATACTGTGTGTGTGACTTTTTGACGTAGGATTTATTTAGTCAACACTCACACAGACTTTTACACAAATTTATACACAACGTTCAGGACTGAGATACTTTGGATAGACAACCAACCAAGCCATAGCCTACTCCTAAAACTCTGTGCCTATTGGTACTGTTTGCTGTTTTTGAAGTGAAAACTTCTTTAGCGGCGTTGGAGCACTTTCTGTAATGGGTATAAAAACTTAAACTCGCGTCAGGGCGTCAGGATCACGTGACCTTATCGAAAAAGCGTAGGACGGATTTTTTGCAGAAATGTACCCTAAGACTACAACGTAGAGTTCATAATAAAAATCGAAAAAAAGCGTAAGACGCTACAGATACGCTAGTAGTTACTATGACACGGTAACGTCACAGAATAGATAATAGTTAGTAGCAAGCATACCAAGGCGTTTTTCGTGACTGTAGTAGGTATAGGTACATACCTATTATAGATTTTATGAACTAGCGGCCGCCCGCGGCAGGTAGTAGTGGTCATTGGTACAAGATTTTATAGATCTACTGTATTTATTTTTCGAGTGGAGCATTGCGGCGAGCGAAGCGAGCCGCCATGCGACCATGGGAACAGCGCGGCGAGCGAAGCGAGCCGTGCTGTGACTCCCCCCAAGCCCCCCAGAACCCCCTCCTCCTGAACCCGGGGGGAGCGTCGCGGCGAGCGAAGCGAGCCGCCACGTGACCACGGGGAACAGCGCGGCGAGCGAAGCGAGCCGTGCTGTGACCCCCCCTAAGCCCCCCAGAACCCCCTCCTCCGAAACCCGGGGGGAGCGTCGCGGCGAGCGAAGCGAGCCGCCACGCGATCACGGGGAACAGCGTGGCGAGTGAAGCGAGCCGTGCTGTTACCCCCCTAAGCCCCCCAGAACCCCCTCTTCCTGAACCCGGGGGGAGCGTCGCGGCGAGCGAAGCGAGCCGCCACGCGACCACGGGGAACCCCCTTAGCCCCCCAGAACCCCCTCCTCCTATGTCTGCCGTTTTACTTCATTTAGGACCTACTTGTAGGTCGCGCGACAAGGTCCCTTCTAGCGGTTCCGACCCGTTGAGGATTTGGCTTTACGTAAAATTTAGGGTTCCGTATAGGGTTTTGATTGGGGTTATACTATATTGAGGAATTTGATTAAATGGTCGACTTTTAGGGTTCCTTAGGACTTTGATTGGAGTTTCAACTACACTTAGAAGCTTGATAATGTTAAAATTTTTAGGGTTCCTTAGGACTTTGATTGGGGTTTTACTACATTGAGGAATTTGATTAAGTGGTCAACTTTTAGGGTTCCTTAGGACTTTGATTGGAGTTTCAACTACACTTAGGAGCTTGATAATGTTAACATTTTTAGGGTTCCTTAGGACTTTGATTGGAATTTCAACTACACTTAGGAGCTTGATAATGCTAAAATTTTTAGGGTTCCTTAGGACTTTGATTGGGGTTTTACTACATTGAGGAACTTGATAAAATAAACAACTTTTAGGGTTCCTACGATAATAATCAAGTTTTCACTTCTGCCGGCACTCCCGGAGTGCAACCCGTATTTTTTTTTTATTTTATTATTTTGTACGTGTTAGCTTTAAGTATGGATGTTTGACATCTGTAGGCCTACCACAAGCTCTGTCTGACTCTGTCTCTGGTTTTGAGTCTGTGTGAGTGCTCACCAGTTTATTATACTGTGTGTGTGACGTTTTGAAGTCTGATTTATTTAGTCAACACTCACATAGACTCAAAACCAGAGCCAGAGAAAGAGCTCTAGCTCTTTCTCTGTTTGTTCTTTCTTTGTCTGTTTTGCTCTGTAGACAGAGCTTCTGGTAGGCCTACTGAATAAAACAAATTTTAATATAATAGCGAATTTATTCACACTAATTTCTTACACTACTACGATAAAGCATCCCAATGAAGATAGGCAAATTATGAAGCTCAGAAACAGCTACCAAGTTATGGAAATTTAATAAGTGGAGTGAGCAAGATGTAGTTGAAGTAGCTGTGTTGAATTTCTCCGCTTTGTGTTAGGAAAATTTCATTCTGTAGTGGCTCGTAGGTATTACTGAATGAGGGAATTAGGATGACTGCTGAGTTAGATGAGTATAAATAAATAATAATTAAATATTGTGGACAATATCTCCACACACATATTTGTACTTAAAGCGCTAGTGGCCTAGCGGTAGCGGTAGCCTTCTGATCCTTAAGTCGTGGATTCAAATCCAGTAGTGTACCAATTAGTTTTTGTGCCTAAAAATTTACGTACAACATGCCAGTGCTCTAAAACAGTGAAAGAAAACATCGCGAGTAAAGCAAAAATTTCGAACATACTATGTATCACGTGCACGAAAGGGGCTTCTTTGAGGCGCACATAAATTCCTTTCATCACACTTGGTTTGAAAGAACCAGTGAGATGAAAAGTAAATAAATAATAACTTTATTGCGGACATCTCACAGTAACTTAAAAACTAGTACATTAAAGAAAAATAATACATTTTCCTGCAATGGGCGGTCTTACCGCTCAGGGCGAATTCTTCCAAAAAGAAGAAGAATTTTTACTTTAGTGTTTTTAGCTATTGATATACATAGATTGTTAGATATTTTGCGCCCTGGGGGCTCTTTTCGTGCTCCTAAAACATATCCGCAGTCCGATATTAAGTATCGTATTTAGTAAAACATAATTATCCACATTTCAGGCTCCACAAAGCTTTAACTTGAATTTATCTATATCTTACCGGAAATACCGTTAAAAGTGGGCTGGAAATCGCATTAAGGCGCCTTTGCGGCCTCTCGATGCCCTCCTGCTATGAAAATTAATTTCCCAATACAGCATGACCACACGGAGTAGGGCTATTACAGAGAAAATAACTTAAGATTATTTGTAGATAAAATAAGAATCAAATTTTAGGTTAAAGAGAGTGCCACCAGATTACCAAATCAGCTACCGAAATTAAACAAAAACGAAATGATAAATTAAGACTATTATCAGTTTATCTGTGTTTTAGTAACAGTCTAAGGCTGAGATTCATAGACCGCACTTTGCTTTACAGCAAAGCAGTCTTCGCAAAGTAAGCTTTGTTTATCGAAGTTTCCTATCAATATTTTGAATAAAGAAGAGCTTGACAGAACTATGAAATATAATTTTGGTTGAAAGTTGAACTTTCCATCAAAGTAAAGTCAAAGTTCGGTCTATGAATCTCGGCCTATGTTTTGACTTATGACTTATGGCCTATAGTTAAATATGCAATGCTCCCTTAGTTTACAGGAAGGCTATTTTTTATTTCTTAAACTTCATAAAAAAATACAGAGGGCATACTAAAAAGTAACTGAAACGCTATTATTTATTATACTGTAATTTTATAAATACAATAAAATGTAATTTGATCTTGTTTCTACCTCGAATTTTGATTTATCAAGTTTTTTTAAGTTTCGAGTTTATATGTTTGATTCTGTTTGACATTCTCCTTTGATATGGTATCTAATATTGTAGAATAAGACCTTTGAACGTTCCGAAATCTAAGTAAACTCACGATGCTAAAATCATTTTCCAACTAACTTTGCGCAGTCGCCCGTGGGTCAGCCATCTATTTTCCCCGCTATGTTTCCAAATTCGATTATGATACCGGATGTTTTCAAATCCACATGAGCGTCGTCATGCTGTGCGCCGCTTGCCCCAAACAAGCCACATCCGACTTTCCCTTTATACTAGTTCAATTCACCTGTCTTCCGATAGCTTAACTTCCTCCTTTCTTCTTTAGATTGTCCTCTAATACAGAGGACGATCTAAATTCATATGAGCGGGAAGACATTTGCGTTCGGAATACTTTCGCTTCAGAGGCACGGACCTTCCTTCGTTTGAGACAAAATTGCGCATGTTTGCATTTTTATCTACTTGTTTTCGTGGGGTGAATATGAATGCAGTCTTTGTTTGGACTATGCAAAGGTAAATATTAATATTGCATTGGAATTGTCTTCTACAGACAATATTTTCAACGTCTTGACGTCTCATATAGAAAGACGATACAAGAAGCTTTTCGGTTTTATATCTCACTTTACCAATGAAACCAAAAAGCTTCAACTAGATAAATTGAGATTGTGTCCAACGTAATATTTTTTCTACCGTTTTAAACTGCATGAATGATTAGAAAAAAAAACAATCTATTTAAATTATTTATGCTCATCAAATTGTAAAGCCTGAGTATTAATTAGCTTTTATCCATACAAACTACAGCAATTTTCATTAAAATTACTGAATTTCTACCAATCATCTAATCTTTAAAACTATTTCTAACTCATATTAGGAACTTCATACTTCTACCCCCACTATCATGAAACAAACAAGTTACGATATGTGAGAGTCAGTGCTCGTAAACGGCGAGGTGCCGAGTAATTAACACGTTGAGCTATAAGGAAAGAGTGTAGCACTTCGTCATGCTTGGTATGCTGGAGCTTTGACAAAGATCACCGAACTTGAGAAGTGACAATTTATTTGGCTTGAATTTAATTGACTGATAATTTATCTATCTATTTAACCCGTATACGATATAAGTATCACTAAAGATAGTTTTTTTAAACATAACATGATATTTTTAATTTATTTTTCTAATTTGCAATCTTGGTACACATATTTTACTAACACAGATTTATTACATCATTTATTTGCTTCCTAGCACACAACATGCAAGACATGAATGGATGAAAAAACTATTATAAATAATATATAGGTACCTAAGACAGACAGAATTATAAATATTATAGATAGTGCAATTCACGAAGGGTGCGGGGAGTTTGCTCCGAGCGGCAGTCGCCAACCGTAGTCTATTCATTGTAGTGTGCGTGTGCACTCATAGGTAATTAGTGTGTACCGATAAAACATAACATGATATTTTTAATTTATTTTTCTAATTTGCAATCTTGGTACACATATTTTACTAACACAGATTTATTACATCATTTATTTGCTTCCTAGCACACAACATGCAAGACATGAATGGATGAAAAAACTATTATAAATAATATATACCTAAGACAGACAGAATTATAAATATTATAGATAGTGCAATTCACGAAGGGTGCGGGGAGTTTGCTCCGAGCGGCAGTCGCCAACCGTAGTCTATTCATTGTAGTGTGCGTGTGCACTCATAGGTAATTAGTGTGTACCGATAACACTCAAACATTGACGGAAGCTTGCACACATACTATAAACGGTTAGGAGAAATAGTGGGGCGCGCCTTCGTGGATTGCACAATCTATATATACCAATGATACAAACAGAAGGACAGATTAATGCCCCTGGTATAACATAAAAACCTCGGTTAAAATTTTAGCTTGGTCAGGCTTGGCCAGCAGCTATGCTCCTCTCAACATGTAAATAAAGTACCTAAATCACAAAAAGTATACTATATCGTCTAGCTGAAGCAAACTGATCTATTCCTTTTTCTACCAGGACCAAGAACCACGTCCGCATCTCATGCAAGTAATCATAATATCATAAAACTTTTGCACTTCACCAGAACTCAGATCCATGACGTCTGAGTCTCCACGGGTAATCAGAACTTAATGAAGAGTGCGCCGCCTTGCCTTTTACAACCTGTTTACCAGTGACAGCGGTGCTAAGCTGTATAGCTACTGGCACACCCCAGACACTTGACCGAACCTCATAACAAAAGCCGAATTCTAACTGCATAACACACAGCCATACACACAATGTCGTTTTGTATACGCGCGTCTGTGTGCGATTCTTACACAGACATTTGTTATTACTTCTATTATTTTTTTATTGTTAATAATTGTTTATACTAGTTTTACATGACGTAAAACAATTAACTTTTGATGCTGTTTTTTGTGACAATACACAAAATTTCGTTTGTGCACAAAACGCACAATTTGTGTGTTTCGTACTAAAATCAGATGAACGTGAAGAATTGAATTAAAATTGTAAGCAAAGAGTGGTGTTCGATGTGCCTACAATTTGTTTACCTTGCTTCTGCAAATATTATATCTTGCATCCCCGCTTGCAGTACAAAACAATCTTATCAACTCCCAAAAATTTAGGGGTCACGTAAAATATTAAAACCGCTGAGACGAAGTGGCCAGAGATTCATTACTTTTTGTTTTTATTATTCGTAAATACCTCGAACACGTTTGTTCATAACATAAAATGACGCAGCAGTAAAATTTCTCCCAAACGAGTTTGGGGTGCTTGCAAATGTTACTTAGCCGGGGTAATGCCCGCATACGGATTCTTAAATTACTTGTGTTTCAGTTAGAAACGCTTGTTCTTGCTTTAATTTTAAACAAATTTTACAGCATCTCAAGTAGAAATAGCATCTCTTAGGTAAAATAATTTTGAACTAGCTGGTACCACGGCTTTGTTCGGTGGTCATTGTTAACAGAAATTATAAGACGTATTCCTTGAATTATCTTAGCCAATACGGAAAACTGTTATGATCGCGCTTAAAGACTAATCGATTTACACCCTGTAATGTGTATACTAAACCATAATGTAGAAATTAATGCTAGGCAAGCAGAAGTTGCTACAAATATTAACTGTATTGCAGCACCCGTAAAATAGCACACCTAATTGGAATACACAAATACATTTTGAGTCCAATTAGCTCACAATAAACGAGCGGTGCTTTTATGAATATTGCTAATAAAAACTCTGCAAATAGTTTCATAAAATGCAAATTGAAGCTATAAAATAAGTTGATGATAATAAATGACAAGTTTCACCTCACGTTTTCAATTACTATGAAGCTTGAAAACACGATGGAGTAATAATTAAATTTGCAATAAAAAAATAACGCGATTTCTCGAGAGAAGATTTTCAAAAGGTTTCATTTTATGAAGCCTTGAGTCTATAGATCATAAGCCTAGACAAGAACTAATAAAGGTTACACATAAATACTAGCAAATTGCATTTTTATAATGCGGAGTTTCATCATCTTTCGAACAGCCTAAAGGCCATTAAGATAAAAACGTAGACCCATTGACGAGGGATTTATGGAGAACTGGGGTAATTCCGATTTACACAAACAAATGGGGAGGGTTTGTTTGTCACTAAGTTCTGGGAAAAAAATGTTTTCGTTTGGACACATTCGTATGGAATTCATAAAGTTTTGCTACTTTGTATAATTATTTCAATATTTCAAAACTGTAACAATAAGACATTCAATAAAAATCACCCCCCCCCCTTCAATTAACAAAATGTTATTACCACGACAAGATTGCTAATACTGCAGACCGCCTTATTATGTGAACCAAAGTAGTTAGAATAATTTGATTTCAAGTTATTTTACCGTAGAGGTTACGTAGAGCCTCTACGTAAGTGCTACGAAAATAACATTAGCAAGCAAAATAATGGTCTTAGCTGGAACAATAATGATTTGTACATTATGTTTGCAAGTAAAAATGCAAACAACCAATCGAGGATTTTAGATAGAATAGGCTTGCCCAGCTATATAATCCTATGCCCAGCTATATAATGACAGCTTAGTCGGCCTTATTCATTGGAAAGACCATTTTTTTTATTTATTTTTTTATTGTTGATAGCTAAACGTTTGACTGCCATCACACCTGATGGAAAGTGAAAATGCAGCCTAAGGTGGAGTACGCTTAGCTATAATCCACTTGTTCACTCTTGACTTGAAAATTCCAAGGTTGTAATGCTTCGGAAATACTGACGACGGTAAAGAGTGGTCAATACGAGCAAGCTGACTGAGAGCATTGTGTATATATATTTTCCGAACAGAAAAATCCATAGGTACACGACTGGATTCAGACCCGCGACCTAAGGATCAGAAAGCGGTGCTAATACTAACACTATGACTTGGTGTTAGTACCAGCAAGCAAGCAAGCTTAGGCTTAGGCTTGCAAGCATAATAAAAAAGATGAATATGACTTGTTAAGTTTTAGTTTTTGCGAGTTTTTGTTTCAGAAGCAGCAGGAATAAACTAGTGTAGTCATTTCGCAATGAGAGCATTTCAATGTAATGCAATAAAGCGGCTCATACTACAAAAACAATTTAAACTGAGTTATTCCTCCGCGCTGGCAATAAGTCCGGGCCTTACATGGCGTATAATGGTATGACACGACAAACAGCTTTAAGTGTGTAAAATATGGTCGTGACGTCAGCCAAGCGCAGCAAGACTAGGGTTTATTGTGGAGCTAAGATACTCCGGATGCAAGAGTAGGCGACTCGGCGGCTACACCACTCAACTCGAATATTCTAATGAAAATTTTAGGCAATAAGCTTTTCGCTTTTGCCAACGAGTTCATTTGCAAATTACTGCATTTATTAGGTAAGGATTCCGATTGTAAATTTAACCCGTATAAATTTAAAATCCAATTCAGATATCAAATACCTATAGTCTCAATTCAATAAATTGGTCTTTGTATGTAATGGTATACATAGTTTTTGTTTGAAGCGTAGACGCAATTATTTTATTTTATTTAACTGGCTGATAGAACAAGCATATAACTAATCTGATTTTAAGTGGTAACCATTGCCTATAACAAAGCATTGCTGCATAGGTCACGCACGTCAGGAACGTGCCCTACGACGCGTTCTCCTGCGTCCATCAACTTGAGGCATACAGGTACAGCCTCACGTGCCCGTCATTTCACCGGTACACCCTTCAAACCGAAACACAGCAATGCTGCTTCATGGCAGAAATAGGCATGGTGGTAGTACTTCTCCGGACGAGCCCTTCACAACGAGCTCTACTACTCATAAATTTAGTTTGAAGGCTATACAAAAAATACAGACTTTGTATATTTTCATGTTTGGTAAGACCTAAATTCCGAGTACCCAATCTAGCTCTAGCCTAAAAAAGCTGAATAAACTGTGCGTTATTCCCGAGTAGGGAAGTCAATGTTCCCGAAGGCCAGACACGGCGGCGCTTCTCGGCGACGCGACCGTCCGAGATTACACTATAATTTGCTGAACTTACCCAATGTTCTCGATTGTATTAACCAACTCAGAGCAAACTAATAACGTATACGATTCCACATGATTCAATCCATTCCATGGTATTATATTGGCAACTCTCTCTTAAACGCCCATTCACGAATGATGCAATTCGACGCACGAATTCGATTTATGGATACTTCACTCGTACGTCGTAGCACACCTAAACATTATGTGCACATATCTACACATGATGTGCGTGTAAAAAGATACGACTATCGTAAAAGCCTCACTGAAAATAATTTGAGCGATGTTACTCGTTTTTCGCGAGACATTCAGTGGTAGGACCCGCATAAAAGTTGAACATCAGACAGCCTAATGGATTAGAAGAATTGCCTCCAATCGTAAACCCCGCCTTAAGCATTGGTGGAAGCCTACGGAAACAATATAGTCTGTAATCTGTTGTTGTCTCGTTGGTGGCGAGCTAGTGTAATATGTCTGCTAGTGTGGACATAGTCACATATTACACTGTATTCGGCCAAAATTATTTAGTATTCTATCTTTGATATTGCTGGTCATTCTAATGCCAAGAGATCTGAGGGGGATATCTACTAGATATGTCCCATTTACTAGAATATCCCCAGTGGCTGGACCAATCGTGATCGGTGTAAGCCAATTTTGGTTTTTATAATGTTTACACAAAAGGGGTGTCACCATTTTATTTAGCACTGTTTTGAGGCGAGCCTTTAGCTTTGCAATGGTAAGAGAACAAGTAAGCATTTTTTTTTTGGTTTGGTTGATTCAAGTAATTTATTTCCACTTTTACTGCAGTGGCAGTGGTCCAACTTCACAATCTACCACCATGCTCTGCTCATGCTCTACAAACGAAACATGTTTTCAAAAGCATGGAGCTTTTCGTTTTTAGAGAAAAGAACAGTAAGCTTAAAACTTTATGACTTAATTTCTTGATGTATGTTCCAAATACTTTACGTCTGTTTAGCGAAAAATACGCAAGCTGAGATAAAATAAAGCTGAGTTGTGAATAGGTCAAAGTAAAGTGAACGTCTGTGAAAATACCATTATAACAAAGTATAATTTGGCCTCTGTCCGACGTCCATTAACCTCCACCATCTGTCTCAGACTGAATTATTTTCCTAATCATCTTCCGCATTGGCTCATACATAACGATCATATTTTCATAAAAGAAGGGCAGCCCCATACTTACAGTTCTTGGCACGTCTGCTCGGAAATAAGAAAATGTTCACGCAATGTACACGCCTTAGCGCGATTTATGCTCGGGACACAAAATAGGATTTAGATAAAATAAGATGTTACTGGGCCTCACAATAACCTCGATACCGTAATTTACATGGCATACTTTAATGTGATATTATGTGCCTGGTTGTGCTCTACGAGCCTTGATATTGTCTAGTATGACCAGACCGTCATTATTTGTTAGTGTCTGTACCTAATGGAGAAAAGATACCAGGACGTGGTTTAGTTTTGAATCTAAAAACCTTTTCAGGGAAAATAAATAGATTGTATCTCAAGCTGATTTTGGTTAGATATATTATGAAAACATTTATGTAGTTAGTATTCTTTTTCGGAAACTGTATAAACTTGCGGTTATGTGTGTGTATGTGTATACCTACTCGTAATAATGTTCCTACACATTAACACACATCGTTTTAAGTTATTTTACGTATTACATCCATTATGGGTCATGGTCTGGAACAAAAAGTTTTTTTTTTTTTACAATTATCATGATAAATATGAATATTCATATTATGTACACTTTTTTTTTATTACGTTCATTATGAAATAATACTGCTTTAGCTCTGGAGCCTCTGTATTAAAACATTTTTCATAAGGAGGAACCGACTTGTAGCAACTTGAGGGTATATTTTATGATTGAGTAAGTGTATATAATGTAGGTTGTAATCCACTATGGTAACATCTTAAGATATCCAATCTGAAAGTCACATTTAACAACAACGTGGCAATAAAGCTACCCGGATATATTACCTCAATAGAAACTACCTTAGAACAACTATCCAAGATAATAAAGTACGTCTACGAGAAGGTTCGAGCAAGCTCATCGAGCGAAACTAATGACATTTTATTTCTCTGGAGAGATGCATTAATTTCATTTGTTCGCCCATCGACGCTCTTAAACCAAGTGAATTTACTTACACGGAAAAAGCAATTAGTTTGGCTATTGAGTTATTGCAACCCCTTTGATGCATTATTGCTGGTATTTTTCGCATAAAATAGCCATAAATCAGTTGCGCCGAGTGTTTTGGATTTGTATTACCGTCTCGTTTTGAATACAATTTTAAATTGATTGACTTTATTTGCTTATGTATATTTACTAGCCGCACCACGCGGTTTCAATCGCGGTTGTGTAGTTATTTTTCGATTTATAAAATAGCGTAGTTAATGCTAGCGTACATTAAAAAAAAATACATCCAATAACTAAAATTAATAGAATAAAATATAGTTTAAAAACTAAAAAAAAACTTTTATAACTAATTGTACTAAAAAGCTAAAAATAAAACTGTAATAATTAATTGAAAAATTTATATTATTGTACAATTACAATTAGTTATAAAAGCGTTTTTTTTAGTTTTTTAAACTATATTTTATTTTTCATTTTTTAGTTTTTTTTTTTCATTTTTTTTTTTCATATTGCATTGTCATCGACCTTTGACAGGTGTGCAAAGTTTGAATCAAATCTGATCGTTCAAAGTAGGAGAAAATCGAGCTCAAAGAGGTCGGTTACATACATACATACATACATACAGGTGAAGCTAATAAAAGAGTTATAAAAAAACGCGTTTATGATCACGTTTGGACTTAGGCCGAGATTCATAGACGTGACTTTGCTTTACAGCAAAGGAGTCTTCGCAAAGTAAGCTTTGTTTATCAAAGTTTACCTTCAACATTTTAAATAAAGAAGAGCTTGACAGAACTATGAAATATATTTTTGGTTGAAAGTAGAACTTTCCATCAAAGTAAGGTCAAAGTGCGGTCTATGAATCTGGGCCTTAGGTACTCACGAAAGTAGTAGATTAAACGCGTCAAGCAAAGACCAAACCAAAACGCGTCAACTTGCGTATTGCAATCAAAAGTTTGACCCAAACAAATAGATGATACTAACAAAGAACAGCGTTACACATCTTGTTGCCATCATTCGACCACTATTTAATTTTTTCTGTTGCCATAGCGAAGTTCTAGTGTTGTCAAAATGTCAAATTAAATCTTGTTGCAATCGTTCCAAGTCAAAGATAAGTTTTGCTTAAGAGCGCATCGTGCGAAAATTTGAGTTTTTAAAAATAAAATCATAACTAAATAACTAAGTGTCATTTTAAAAATCGCAAAAGGACTAATTGTAGACTATACATTTGAGATTAATTCGAATTTAAGTGTGGTAAAAAAATATACTATTTAACATGACATTCTATTTAACGCTAATGAAAATCGTATGTCAGCGTTAAATAGAATGTCATGTTAAATAGTATATTATTATGAATATTTAGTTATGAATTTTTTTTTTAAATCTCAAATTTTCGCACGATGCGCTCTTAAAGGCCTGCGCACACCTAGTTCGCTGGCGGTAGCGATCAGTGAAACGCTGTCAAATATTGCTGTCAGATTTGAGATTTCGAAGCCCAAAATAAGCTCAAAACTGACAGGTGCAACTAGTTTTTGATTGCGAGAAAGATGCGCCACAAACTCACAGGATTTTTTTGCAGTGCTAGGTACTTACGGGTCTTTTTATTATCTAAGTGCAACTGATCGCCATGCACTCCAGCGTGGACGAAGTTAAAAACATTGGTATGTTCATTGCCTTAAAAATGCTCAGAACTGCTACAACGATCTATTGACTGTATAAACGTGGACTTTGTGCAGAAGATCCTACAAACAACCAAACTAGTAGGCACTCGAAGATTAGAAGACTCCCAGTTGGAACGTTCGACCTCAAACATCTCGTGTAGTATTCTAGATAGAAGCTAGACAGAGCAAAGGAAGTCGCTGTTCGAGACGCACGTCTCAGACCCTAGATCTTGAATTATAGAGAAGGCACGCGTCACTAGCCGAACCCGAAGATGCCAAGTCGCTCGGCTCGTGGTCTCGACACTCTGAATAAGTAATACCGTCTGCGCAGTTTTACAAACAAATTAACGGCATAATGTTGTTATTTTAATAAAACTTCCCGGTTACAAGTTTCATTTTTATGAGCGCTTGCCTTCGCTGCTGGGTTATTTATGCTTCTTAGTATGCGTTTTGTAACTCTTCTGGGATTAAATTAGTTTACTACCTACTAATAATAGGTCTTACTGTGAAGTTGGCGTTTTTGCTGTTACAAGGCTCGTACTTTATGATTAAAAACACCTTTATTAGACTCTTTTAAAATAATTATTATACTAAGAATGCGAAAGTTTGCGAATCGTATTCCTGTTCACTGGGTTAACTATCACTGTTTCAAGTTTCTTCTGAATCCGTTTATGGTTGCGGAGATGAATCAAAACAAACATACATCTCCTTATCCTACTCACAAACTTTTACATAATTATATTGAAATAATAATATAATTTATTTATTTTTAACAAAAATATAGCTTTTTATCTAGCTTATACCTTTTTTAACATATCAATACCATATACGATCTGCAATTATTATTGTAGGTATTACAGGTTGATACAGATGTTCGTAATTTCGTTGAAATATACATATTACAGGTACAAAACTGAGTACTTAGTCTAATATTATGTTCGTCATAATTTGTAGATCATTTAAAAAAGGTTCACATAATCTTTTTCAACATTCTCTGTAAATGCTCAGTCAGGCAAACTCTATATTATCTAGCAAACAAAAAATATGCAAAAAACAAAGAGTGTAAAAAGAGTTGTAATCCTCTGTATTTGCGCCTCGCGTTCGCCGCGTATTTTCCACTATTTGAGCTTTTTCTTTGTATCCTATCCTATCCTGCCTATAGTTACAAAATGCGGTTTGCGACTTCTTATTCGTTACTTTTGCCATAATAATTTTAAAGAAGAGAGAAATAAAGAAAGAAAACTTACGCCTATTTTTTTATGACGGCACATGGTATATAATTATGAGAAACACGAACATTTTAGATACAAAAACAAATTAATATAATACAAGAAGTGGAGTGATAGAAGATGCATACAGATACTTTCAAATGGTGTCTCTCAGTCCCACGTGAAGACGTCACAAAATGGTATTCAACTCAGCTTGATGTTGTGTTTATTTTAGTAGAATGAGAATGAAACGTTTTTGACGGTTGTCCGCCTCTTAAGAAGCCGTAATGTTGCCGTCACGAGTCTGCGCGCCCTCACATAAAACTGCTTATTCTAATTTATGGGTGTCGACTATTGCACTGCTTATTACTTCCGGTGCAGTTTCGGCAACCGGAAGTACATTTTATGGCGTTGTATACGATGAGCACCCTTGCATAATTGCTGTTACATTAAATTAGTTTACCCATCAATTATGTCCTTATGCTAATATTGCGGGTGGAAAATCTGTGATAAAGTATGGAGGTGTATTGGGGTGTAAATCTTCATACACACCTGTTTATTGTGAGTTATGGGCTATGGGTTATAAACAGTCACGTTTTATGTGCTACTTAGGTTATACCAAAATGTCGTAATTGCATATTTTTTGTGGTAAACAAAATATTTTTTTTTAATATTTTGTTTTCTACAGGGGTAGGCAGAAATTACGGATTTCTACTTGCTACAATCCTGACATAGCTCTTTTGCTTCACAACACACAGCATTAGTTGCAATCTAATGGCAATGTCTCCGAAAGAAAAAACATGAAATTATAAAATCTCCATCCAAGCCTCTACACTCTTCGTCTACGGCGTGTAGGACGTCAAATTAGTGTCCAAGAAATTGTAAGCGTATAAAATTCAATGCAGCTCATAGAACTAGAACTTCAATTGTTTGTGCTACTCCTTACCATTCTGTTACTGCCACATCCAGTCTTAGCGAAGAAAGGAGAAGAGATACCAACCCTTATTCTTACAGTCGATCGACAGATATGAACGCCATAAAACGAGATACACAAAGCCTACAAAGTTCAGCACAGGCTGTCTAATGCAAACGTTAATTGCCACCGCAACAGATGGGCGCGACGCGACCGTTCGGCCAATCGTCGCGGCAAACATTCGTAATTTTAAAAGCAAAACGAAATAGCCCCGTTTGGTCGCAGTACATAAATTTCATGTTTGCCTCCGCCGTGCTGGCAGCGGATATTAATCAGAGAATATTGAAATATGTTGTTTTTTCGAGCGATTGATAAACGGCGCTCCTGCCGGATTAAACATTGACGCCGTTCGCTCAATTATTACGTTTCCAGCTTTTGCCGGCGGGTTTGTTTGGGCCTATTTATCTAGTCAACACTATGACTAAACTGACCAGTGACATTGAAAGTACACAGAGTTTTGACTATAGTAAGACTGCTAATTTCAAAAATGTAATGGTAACTTTTTATAATAAGCACATGGCCCACCTGATGTCAAGTGGTCTAAATGGGCTTCTAGATTTTACAACTATAACTGATTGGGCTTCTCTATTTTACAAACGTACTGACAAATTATGTAAATTGCATATGGGCTTTGGATTTTATTCATATTGAACCGCAATGTTGTCTTAAATATCAAGTTTCGTTAAAATTTTTGTTAAATATTATCTATATATATATAGGTAGTCTTCAACAGATAAAGAGTATCTAAAACTACATAAAATCAGAAAGAAAACTACAAGAGACTGCACATTTAATATCACGCTAAAAAACATCTCCACACGATCATAGCCGGAGAGGAAATTAAGTTAAACCAACAATTTTCATTAAATATTAAGGCGGGCCGAGAATGCAGGTTGTCGTAGCGAAGTCAGCCCCCAAGATTTATGATACGACCAACAAGCGAATATTGAAAATCTAGAGCGCTCACAAAACCACTGGGATGCATTATAAATGAAGACTCACTATAAACAATATTGCAATACTTTTTGCTGGAAGTTGGGCTGGTATTGGATCGCTATCCACACATGTGACGCAAATTGCGGATGTAGAAACCTTGGTTTGGCGTTTATGTGTTACTCTCGGGCTTAGAAATTCGTATTGGGATAAATAAAAAAAAGATTCAGCCATTTATTAAATGTTGAGATAGGGAAGTATTGGTGAAAGTTCACTTTAAACCCAATACATTAAACATAATTGCTTTTTTCACAAAATCTATCCTGGCAGCATATTGTCATAATACTGTTATTGTTATAATATAAACTTTAAAAATGGTAATTTTTATCTACGATAGATTGTTTTTATTTATCACAAATCTCAGACTAAAATTATCTATATTAATATTACTACTATTCACTGGCAACTCTAGTTTGAAAACAGGCTTGAAAACAGCCTTACTACCTTGCCTTTCTTCACTTGAATAATAATTACATCATCAGCAAATTATAAGCTTGACAAAATGCTGACAAAAGTGCTAGCCGAACACATAAAATTAAATTATACTCGTAGCTCAAAAAGCCAATGCTAAAAGCAGGTATTACTCAATATTATTTTTGAATCCGCTTGTATCAGGCAGTATTTTAATGCACATTTATTTACCTTTCTGTGTACTTTGTCATCATTTGCGATTGCCATTTCAGTAGAAGCAAGGGCGTGGAACACTGTCTCATTTGCTAATGATTTATTTACCAATACAGCTTACTGTTTCCCCCTTTATAGCAGGGTTGTACTGTAGCAGTGTCATATGAGCAACGTTATGTAACTATTGGAATTTCGCGTGACTTCATACTTCTGGAACCAATTCAAAAACTATATCTTAGTGTCTACATACCAAAAAATTATACTTCTTTATTTTCGAGTATTCACGTTATTGACCGACGACTTGACAACTCATAAAATATAGGTACCGGTTTTTTACCAGCAGTATTTTTTCTGGGTATCAGTAAGCTAGATAAGTACTCTTTCCTACAGCGTAAAAGTTTCCCTCAATAAATATTAACCCGAAAAAAATACAACGGTGAAGACACGAAACCTCGTGAAAATATTTTAACCGTTTTTACCCCTGTTTTCGTGAGACTTTTCAGTAGGCATCAAAGAGTAAGTAAGAGGCTCTTTTGTCGAGTACCTCCGAGTATAGTGCGCTCGGTGCCACATCATTAATCTTTTGGCAAACACTTTTCTACCCGTCTCTCCGGCTGCAGTCGCAGTGTATAGAAAAAGCTACTCGATCAATTCATATGATTTTAACGCTTTATATGGAACGACTTCTTTTGATATGATAGTTCACTTTAGGAGGAAAACAAGCTTGTATATTGTATACCTACAAGGTGTTAAAGGACATTCTCAATGCTTTAAGCATGTAATATATGCATGTCACATTATACAACAAGGCGAATAACTTTTCATTTCTGGAATTTCAGATTGTGATATTTGCAAAATTTGTTCAACTGAAAAATCATAGAGTAATTTCATCATGGTGACTGATGGGTCCCATAATTTTATTAGACGAACCAAACTACAGTTTCAAAATACTTACAACCAATATTAAAAACTCTTTGTCTTAGAATTATCTGTTACCTCAAGCTCTGTCTGGCTCTGGTTTTGAGTCTGTGTGAGTGCTGACCAAATAAATTCTAAATCGAAACGTCACAAACACAGCATAATACACTGGTGAGCACTCACACCTGCACCTGCACCTTGGCTAAAGTAAAGTTAGTTCAGCAGAACTCTAGAACTAAGTGGGTTTCATATTTTGAAAAGTAAAAACTTAAGTAAACTTCATATTTTATTAGAATACATACAAATCATTGTAAACTGAAACATTTGCAAACAACTACAAAAAACTAGAAAAACATAGCAAGATCACTCAAATAATATTAAAAACAACATCGCAAAATCTTATCAGATATTAGTCGACGAAGGGAGCCTCTCTGAGGCGCACCTGCAGAGCTACCACGAGGTCCATATGGTTATGGCTATGGCTGTCAAATTGTGTATAGATAGGACACATTCATTTTTATCTTGGGTTTGAATGTGTTGACACAATTTTGACAGCCATAGCCATAACCATATGGAGCTCGTGGTAGCCCTGCTGAAATCCATTCACCACACTCAAAATCAGCGGACAATCCACACAACACTATGTAGCCTCAAAACACAGCAGAGCTTGTACTATGGAAACCAGATAGCTGATATAATACTAAAGAAGACGAGTACCTACTTACTGTAATGATGCTCAGTTCCTACAGTGCTTACTGATGCTCAAACTGTCGAGCGAGTAATATAAACTAAACAATACTAAAATATTATTATCATACAATAATACTCTGACTAAAATATTATATTATTAGCACAAACTGCACGAACTAATTAAACTAATTACAATGAGTACCACGCAAGGTAGTAAAAGCTAGCTTAAAACTATAAAACACCTAAAGCCTTGTGCACATCTAAGCGTTCTGCGGTGGCGATTAGTAAAACATTGTCAAATATGACAGCGATATTTGACAGCATTTTACAGTGGGGTGATTGCAATTATCATTTGTTGCAATCATAACCTAGTCGCATCTGTCAGTTTTGACATTAGGTATTTAGAACTTTGATTGCACAAACGATTGCAACAAGACTGAATGCTGACGTAATAAACATGAGATAGAGAATGGGAACTTCTCTTTGTAAAACTAGTCTGGCAACAGACAGATACTGAGTGAAAAAAGATGGCAACAAGGTACGTGATCGCAGTTTCTTTTTTGTGTTATTGATTTGTTTGTAAACTTTTGATTGCAACAGATTTACACAATCGCCCAGCTGATCGCCACCGTAGAATGTTTAGATGTGGGCAAAGCTTAAGTACAAAAAAACAGCAACAGCATTATCACAAAAATGTAATTTTACCTAAAAATGGGGTGTGTTTATATCAAAACTTAAAACAGCATTGAAAATTTTACAAACGAAACATTTCTGTCTTCTATTTATCCTCAACCGCATTTCAGCACAAAGTATTCAAACATTCCTGTAAATATTTCAGTTCTTCTAGAACATTTTGCAGGAAATCCGCGTCACACCTTTAGGATTTACAAAGCGTTGCGAAGCTTTGAATGGCATCATGGAGCTCTAATACCCTAGTATCTGATACTGCAGGTGTTGCTTGCGATATTTTCAAATTGATGTAAAGGTGCAAATATTGCATTCTTAGTCGTATTACGTAAAAGAACTTAGATAGCTTAGAGAATTCTTTAAAATTCTTACCATTTCTAAAATAAGATTTGCATTTGTGAATTCAGTGTAATTTTATGATGTCGTGAGAAGTTTTAAATGTTTATTTTTCAAGCTAAATCGACAGCTTACAAGGAAAATGTGTGCATAACAAAAAAAAACAAGTTCATCATAAATCCAATAACTTATCATGTCATTTCGTCAAACATTTTTTTTTAGTTCATATGATAACATTTATTTACACAAAAAAACGCACAATTACCTAAACAAATATTGTCAAAATTTACGAAATACACAAAAAACAGTTCAGGTATCTGAAGACCGTTACAAATAAATGATCTAGAGATAACTCAACTGATCCAAATAACTACCAGACGGGAGTGTCCCCAAGATTAGCTGGTGGCCACGCTGAATCGATACCAGGCCTTGGGTCACGCATCGCTTTGATCAGTCGCCTAGACAACATTTGAAGACCCGCAAGGCCTCTGTTCCCCACGGACCCAGAGTCTCAACCCCAAGTGCAGCAAATAAGTAGGCTTTGTATGTATAACTTAATAACTTGATCTAAGAACAACACAAAAATAAAGCTTATTTTTACCAAAGGTACGGAATATGATGAGATAGTAGAAACGATTCAGCCAAAACACATCGACGAACAGAAAATAACAGAGGAAAATTACAGCAGTTACCACTTGCCAATAACACTTTTCTCAAAACAGTTACGTATTTATTTGTACATCTCAACAACACAGTGAAGTTTCCATTTTGCCCTCCAGCGTCACGTACGTGACAAACGGTTCGTCTTAGGGATCGCCAAATATCGTTTAGTACGTGAGAGAAGAAAACCAACTAGTCGGGTAAATAAAATAAATCAAATGTTAAAGAAACAGTCCGTTCCCCAAGCAATTCCCAACTCGCTCTTTTATTTCAGCAACATAAAGTTGTATAATCTCTGCGAAGTACCTATTGAGTAAAAGTAAACAGGCTTTTGCATCTACCTTCGTACAAGAGTAGATGAATCACATTGCGTCAACAGCAACTTTTCTCTCTTGCCCTTATTTACGCACGCTGATAATGCCTACAATACGATTTTGGAATAGAATAGAATAACAATAATATGGATTCGGTTTGTTACTCGAGGTTGTATACCCCAGAGTTTGTATGCTGTGTACCCCATCATGTATTTTTTTGTTGATTAGACCACCTAACTGCTAACTGCTAACGGGAATTGCTTATAAGAACTAAAATGGAGTTGGACTGGACACGTGGCAAGGCGAGGTGATGACAGGTAGAGTAAGGCGGTTCCAAGAACTTCGCGGGCAAGATCAGTAGATCAGTAGATCAGTACTACAAGCTTGGTCTGGCTCTGTCTCTGGCTCTGGTTTTGAGTATGTTTTAGTGCTCACCAGTGTCATACTGTGTGTGTGACGTTTTGACGTAGTATTTTTTTATTTAACATTCACACAGACTCAAAACCAGAACCAGAGACAGAGCTTGTGGTAGGCCTACTGAATGAGATCAGTACATGAAGAGTGGTCACACATCAACAGTGGCTCATACATAGCGAGGCCTATACCCAGCAATGGGTGAAGTTGGGCTATGGATTGATGGCTAAGAGGATGGTTAAACAATTACATTCTTATCAATGTCCATGCAATTGGTCTGTGTGTAGCTCATTAAACATTAAAATCAGTAAGTAGAATTAAATTCTCCGGAAAATTCAAGCAAAAATGCGTGATAAACCGATTACACTTTTGTCTAAGGGCCGTAATGCGTCGCTTACTTCTCTCTATACATTTTATTACCATTCACATTAGGGGCTATTATTCTCGGAAAGTCATGAAAATAAAGTCATGTCACAGCGACAGTGCTTAATACCTCCCAATTTCCTCCTAATATCACGCCCTGCGTATCTTTTCAGCGCTAAAGGCTCGTAATTTTTATCACATTGTACCCACATTTTAGGCATAAAAAGGGCGTAATTCTCGACTGGTAAATAACCTAATGTACATCACATTAGTGGGTCCCGGCTAACTGTAATATCATCATGTTCTTTTGTGTCGCGTAGTACGCTGGCCCCATATAAATAAGGTCCTTATCCACTTTTCAAAGACGAGTCATGTTAACACATGTTCGCGAGTTAGGAAGTTCACGGTAGGCCTTTGGACTACCGCTCCAAATGAAATTTGCCCTACTGATGCAGGATGTGCGAAAAGGGGAAAACCGGTTTGCCATCCTAAGCAATAAAAAAAAATTATGGGCAATCCACGCAACGCTATAATTATAGCCCCAAACTAAGCAGAGCTTGTACGATGGGAACCAGATAGCTGATATAATCCTTTTTTTTTGTAAATTCATACTTAGGATACAATAAAAGGTCAACAAAGACAGAGAACAAACATCTGCGTTCACCAAACAAATTTTGTTCGTGGTGGGGATCAAGCCCACACCCTCCAGCTCAGAAGTTAGAGCTACTACCAACTGAGCTGTGAAGGCAGTCATAGATTTGACTAAGTCAGTCAAAAACAAGTTCTTATAACCTTTTTTGTATTGAATTACCTAATGAAATTGAATTTAATTATCATGTTTATATTTTTAATGATTTAATTTACCTATTATTTAAATATAATAGATTTAGATCAAATATTGTTGCATTATAATAGCAACAGGTTATTTTAAGTTAGTGCCATTTCGAGATGGCAACAAAAAAAAAAACCTTTTTTGCATTATTAACCTGCGCTGTCGCAAAGGATCTCCCCCAAAATCAAATCTGTCCAGATTTTTGATGATATCTCACCAATCCTCCTAATGAACTTCGAAATCGTCTCGCCAACGTCCTTTTTTATTATGTACTTAAGTAAGTGTTTTTTTTTAACAGTGAAGAAAAACATCGTGAGGAAATCCGCGCCTTAGTCAGCTCCGCCCGTATTGACCATGTCTTTCCTGTGGATTAGGCCGACTAAGTTGTCAGGAAGGTATAGGTGCTGAGCAAGCCTATTCCATCTAAAATCGTGTCCCAGGCAGTATAGCGTCCCGTAAATAGGGGCATGAGTAATCACCAGTTGCCCCTGACGCTATATAAATCATTTACAATAGATTCAAAGGCCTGTTAACTTTTTTTATGTAAGTGTTTTAGACTTATTGTTTAATGTGCAGCTAGGAGAACCTTATTAGTGGCGCACGCTATGCTTTCTGTTACTCCACTAATTGGAGAGCGTGGCTTTATCGGAAATTCAAGGTCAGCATCATAACATTGGCCCAGTTCTAGTCGCTTGAGGTAAAAATAGAAAAATACTCGGAAGCAAGTATTTGTTTTTTTCTATCGTTATTTTTCTATTCGGTTCGGTGTACTTATTTCAAGTTAGTATGACTAGTACCTATATGTGCAAAATAAATGTATTTCATTTGCTTTTTTTTAAAGAATGATTTCTTTTAGATCACAACATTAAATAATTAAATAAAATAAATATTGTGGACAATTCACACAACACTACCCAGCCCCAAACTAAGCAGAGGTTGTAATATGGGAACCAGATAGCTGATATAATACATGAATACATTTTTTTTTTTTGTAAATACATACTTAGAATACAATATAACACCCAGACAGAGAACAAACATTTACGTGATAGATAGAAGAAAACCTGTTGTTCCCACCTCACTTAGCGTTGAATAAGAACAGGAAGATGATGATGATATGCTGGATAAATATATACTCCAACACTCAAGACCACCTGTTTTTTGTATACAATGCAGTCACGTATTTTTATAAGAATTAACAGAACTCTGAATAGTTTTTGCTAGAGCCACCTTAGAACAGCTTATATACCTTCAGCTTTTGCAAGGAAGTTCTTTTTTTTTCCTATTATATCCGTGTACTCCGTGTTTGGTAGACTATGATAAAAAAATTAAATGAGTAAAATAAACTGTCATAAAGGCCAGTAGGCCTACCAAAATCTCTGTCTGGCTCTGTCTCTGGCTCTGGTTTTGAGTCCGTGTGAGTGTTGACTAAATAAATCCTACGTCGAAACGTTACACACACAGTATAATACACTGGCACTGAGCACTCCAGACTCAAAACCAGAGCCTTCTGGTTTGCTTAGCATGCAACGTAGGTATTTATGCCACATCCAAAATGTTCGTAGCGCGTTGTAAATACGCGTTTTCCTAACACCCGCACGGGGCCGCCTCCAGCGAAAATTCACTCAAGGCGCCTCCGTCAGACTCACATGTGTTTTTATTGTTTTAAATGCGTACGTTATTTTTCGCAGCAACACCGTGTCTTGAGAGAATTTCGTACGAAGTTATGTTGCTGTACGTGGTTCAATTACGGCCACCGGGAACTCAAGTATTTGCTGCTACGTGTTTACTTCGCTTTCTTGCTTTGTTTTATGAAGACTGATTAAATTGGCAAGTGTACAACATGACGTTAAACCAATACGTCACTCTATGGAAAGTTTGATCCAGCGATTAGTAAACAAAGATCATTCATCATAAAGATCCATTACCGTGTAGGCGGAGAGATCTCTTTATATGTATGCCAACAACAACACCGCCTTATTCCTATTACGAGAAATCATTTGTATTCTGCCTTTACGCGTATTCTTCAGAAGAATTTAATAGCTCATATTTACAAATAAGTGCCCTGAATAGGGTAAATGGCAATAAATATTAAAATGACAGGGTGAAATTATGCAGCAGGGCACGTCGGTGGCAAACTTTCGATCCGAATTTCATGCCAGTCGATATTAAATTAAAAGCACCCACGCATTCCTCTCGCGTCTTTTTCCTGTCCATTTGCAAGGACCGTGTAGAACCCGAAGTCACATCTCGCTCCTAGCAGACTTTACAAGCAAAAGAGTTGTATGGACATTACTTGCAGTGTATTACTATTTTGAAAAATTCAGTTCCAACTTTGATAACTAATGGAGTGATGTCTTATCAAAAAGAATAATCACGTGGAAAAGAGTAAAATACGATATACAAATTCTGCGTGTCCATACTAAGCTTTCGGGCACAGAGAGAAAATTTCTAGGCAAGCGAGAGAATGGCGACGCATAGTTGAGTGATGGTGGACTTTTTTATTTGATTCGTGTGCGAATGCGAACGCCCATCGGCCAGACACGAGACACATTACTTACATTGACGTGTTCGACTTGGGACCCGATAAATGTTTGCCCGGTAAATCGCCAGAACCAAAATTAATGAACATTCTGTTACTGTTTAGAGCAACTATGTTCCCTATTAATCTTTTAGAAGTTCGCTAAAATAACTCCGGCTTCTAACTTGAAAGAAAAACATGAAAAACTCGGTGCTCTTAACTTTTTACCTTGCTTTATGACTGTCGACGTAGTTTGTCGAGAAACTTTACCAGCGGCGTTTTGGATTTTAAGCTGATACAGTTGCTAGATGTAGATGTATAAATAGAGTATGTAGATGTAAGCAATCTTCTTTGCGGACATTCTGAGGAACTTCGTGCAACCTCCCCTGTTGCGTGTTTTTATGTCTTTCATGCATGTTTTATTTAAAAACGCGTTCAGACCCCGGTATTGAGGGGGCTGGAACATGACAGTACAAGGTCGCGTGACCGTCTCCTGAATTTTAATGCAAGTATTCCTTTGGTACTCGTAAAAATGATTCCTGAAGATTGCTACCTTTTGCACAGTAAGTACTCTCAATGTTTACTTTTTAACTCCGAAACGCGAAGTACATTTTTACCTTTTTAAATACAAGTTAGATGTGAGAATCTTTGGAAAAAATATATATGACATTTGTTGAAAGCTCTTTCATGCTTCTGAGAACATTTTCTGGATTAACGTAAATGATTGAGTCAAAATATTGCTTCAGTGAACAGTATGTATTGTATATTATTCATTTCATATCGAAATACAAGATGAAAAATAGCTCCAGCGAATAATAAGAGCTTATTTTCCGGTTATATGGCGTTCCATTAATAGATGTGTCACTAAATTTGCGTTTTCAATTCGATGTCTGAGGGCGGTTTCAATCAAAGCCGGCACGCACTCGCTCCACATCCACGAGCGTCGCCTTTTAGAATAAGAATTGTCTTTTTCACAGCACTCTGCGGTTAGGGTAAATGGTATGGAGTAGGATTATTAAAAAATACACTTGACTTACACCACCTTTTATAAATAGTAAATAAATAAGTAAATAATGCAGACAATCCACACAACACTATCTAGCCCCAAACTAAGCAGAGCTTGTACTATGGGAACCAGGAAGCTGATATAATACTTAAATACTTCTTTTTTTTTGTAAAATACATACATAGAATACTATATAACACCCAGACAGAGAACAAACAACTGTGTACACCACACAAATATTTGTTCTCGGTGGGGATCGAACCCACGCCCTCCAGCGCAGAAGGCAGAGCTACTACCAACAGAGCTGTGAAGGCAGTAATGGGACAGCTTAAACCATCGAAGATATTCGTTATCTTTTCTTGTGATAACTGTTTTGATAATTAGTATAGAAAGCTCACGCGTTTTATTCATCCGTCTGATTTGTCCATGGTTAATGGTGTATATTTTCTATATTGCCCACGATTTGCAGATTTTGGTTTATTTTAGTGTAGGAAAACATTGTGAGGAAACAGGATAGTTTTAGAACCTCAAAAATTTGAAAATTATGTGACAAGCGTACGAAAAGAGCCTTTTAAGGATCCTTACAGCAAACTGTGTAAGGTTTTGGTGTTACAACAAAAAGAAGAAGCAGAGGAAGCATGAGTCTCCATACTATGAAGCTCGGCCGTCGCCCGGGGCCGTGCCCACCCGCCATGAAATTAAAGCCGACTCACACCGACGAATGATTGAATAATAAACGAAAGAATTCGCGTCCTGTCCTTGTATTACGTATTCATGATGGCTGGACGCTGTGAGCGCGTGTGGGACCGCAGACTCTCACGAATGCACCGCCCTACCTTTTGACACCAATTGAATTCCTTCACTTTTTTTATAACAGACCTCACAGCTCAGCTGACCATGGCTGGTCGTTTTTGCAGTAGTAGAGCTCTTCCTGAAGGGCTCGGCAAAGTTACCAACATGCCTTTTTCTGCCGTTGAGGAACGTTGCTGGTTTTACGGTTTGAAGGGTGTGGGTAGTGGTAAAATCCTGGTACATCTGTACGCCTCGAGTCGATGGACATTAACAGGTCCATTGACTTGAGGCGTACAGATGTAGCTGGGCGTTTTTCAGTAGTAGAGCTCTTCATGAAGGACTCATCTGAGGAAGTTTCCAATAAGTCCATTTCTGCCGTCGAGCAACCTTGCTACTGCTTAACGGTTTGAAGGGTGTGAGTACCGGTAAAATTCTGGTCGATGAACGCCTCAAGTCGATGGACCTGTTAATGGTTACCACTAAACTTACATTTGACTGCAGCCGGGTTCCGTAGGGATGTTGTTGATAGCATAGCCAATGATTAATTTGTTTAAAAAATGTGTTTAATTTTATTATTGGCTGAAAGAGCAAGCATATGGCCTGCCTGAATTTTTGTGTGATAAACATGGGCATTGGATTAAAAAAAAATCCTTTGCAAATTCGCTTACGTGATGCTTTCGTCTTAAAACCCTTCAGGGGATGAGTTTCAAAAATTCCCTTCTGCTCTACACTAACAGGAATCTAATCTGTGCGTTGAAATTTCAATGTTTTTTTTCATACTATTCGACAAGTTCTAAGTGAAAGGGACAGCATGCATAATTCATATCCTCAATTGCATTTTTGACGTCAAGTTATTATAAATAGGGCTTCATCCTTCCGTCCAAAATATTAATCTTCTTTTGTCTCAACCTTCCGTCTATCCATTTATCACGTCTAAGTATTTTTGTGAACTAATTAAACTCACAAACGTGGTTGAAATATTGTGGACCTTAAAGATACTCGTCCACCAAAGCATCTTCAATACTAGATCTCTTTTCTGTATAGTCAGGCTACACAAGAATGTATTTAAATAAAAATAAAAAAAAATACTGTATTCTAACTGTGTATACAAATAAAAATATGTATAATTATAAGTATGATATCAGTTATCCGGTTCCCATAGTATAAGCTCTGCTTAAATTGGGGCTAGATAGTATTGTTTGGATTGTCCACAATATTTATTTATTTTATATATTTATCAGTCGACAGTCCACACAGCCTATCACATCACATCTAGCCCCAAATTAAGCAGCATTTACAATGCAAACTTTTAAAAAAATTAGTAATCTTATCAGCACATGTCTTCTACTTTTTCTTAAAATTTCATAATAATTTGAATGAATAGATACCTACTATAAAATAATGGGAATATTTTTTCCGGGATAAAAGTAGCTCTTGTGTTAATGTAGCTAGGATGTAATTAACATCCATACAAAATATTAGTCAAAGCACTCCCGCCCCGTTGTTGCGGAGATATGTGTAAGTGCGAACAAACATACTCACGCACACTCACAATTTCTGGAACAAACTTTCCCTATAATATGTGTTGGTTTCATAGGCATCTTTTTTTTACTACCGCTTCAGTGAATATCACACTTAATCAAAGCTCTGTTTAGATTATTAGTTGTGTATTATTCTAGATTAAGTGAGTCGTGATCATGAATAACTATGAATCTTTAAGTCAAATATATTTCTGCGTCCAACCAGCGATAAAAAAATGTTATATAACTCGCCTGCGTAGTATGCGCAGACCAAATAAGCAGTAAAACTTTTCATTTATTTTCAATAAATTAGAAACTATTTGCCCATTTAAAAATCAACGGGTGCTCTGCATACCAATTCACTCTAAGCTATCTCATGTAGTGAATGTGCAATCCACTTCAAAACGAAACACTCAATACGTATTGCAAGCTAATTACTTTACTATCGGGCAGAAACAGCTTCGGTTTTCACAACGACCTCTCAGCCCTAAAGCCGTAACACTAACGTATCAGTTACAAATATCTGAGCGTATCCAAATCCCACCGGGTCCAGCCACAGAGAAACTTAACCCGAAATTAAATCAAAGAGGGCTTAACCAATCAGGCCGAGTGCTATCATTGAATCGGCAAAGGAACACTAAAATTACTTCTTGATGCGGAGAAACGAAGATTCATCGTAAAAGTGGTGGGGGCGGGTGGTACACCCGAGGGGGCGTCTGAACGGTTTTCCGTGTTACGCAGACGTCGCGTTGCCGATTACGCCGCACGTAGCAGCCGGACCGGACCGGCCCGCACCTAATGCTGTGTTTTAAACATGAAAAACCGTTCCGGTAATGCTGTAAATGTTAACTCCTAGATTTATCCCCTTTGTATTTTAACGGCTTCTTGTCTCAGTGGCGATTGTTTACAGTGTCGCAGACGCGGCTCCATGTCGAGATAATGAAGTGCAGTTGTACGTGAGCCCTCGACGAAAAATGTCGATGCTTAGAAGCTTAGAACTTTAAAAATGTCTTGGGGAGACTCAATTTCACACTGGTATTTTCGAACTGTTCAATATTCGTACCAGGTAGGTAGGTACTTCGTGCACGTATTTCTTTAATTTTATTTCGTGTTCAGCTCACTCGTTACTGTTGTCTGAAAAATTGTATTATTTTTTTGTAAACTGGCCACAAACCCGAGAGCAGCTGCATTTAAAATTAACCTATTGTTAAAATTAGTCCCAATTTCATAATTACCGAGATCCCTCGTAGTCAGGGTACGTATAAAAAGACAGAGGGTCCCACAATTTACGCGTGGTGGCAAGTGGCACCTGGGTCATGTCTCCTTTTACTTTATCCCGTAAAGATTAAGTTCCCAGAAATTCCCCTTAGGTATACGTGGTCCCCGCAGCGAAGTGAGTCATTTAGCCCCTGTTTACTAGATTAGGGGATTTTTTACACCGCACAGCTTTACCCCAGACTGGGCGGATGTGTCATAGGTATGAGGGTTTTATGACCCTTTGTTTATTGATAGGCTGGGATTTGCGGTGATATGAGATTTTGATGCTGGTTTTTATGCGTGGCGTAAAGGTATTTTGTCCTCGTTTTACTTTGTGCTGTCGTTTGATTATTCAAACTTTGTGTTTGTTTTTGATACCTTCTCTTTTACCCGTATTAGTAGGTATTGGTATGCATGTCAGTTTCTCTGTGCGACAGAGCAGTGTGCGTATGAACTTTGGAAGGTATCGTAGGATTCCCCTGAATCACGAGACTGACTAGTCATGTAGGGATGAGTTTTAAAAAGTTGAAATATAACTCTGTAACACAAAAACAAAAAATATAATAGGTACATAGACACCTCTTTTGTAAATACAATCATAGAATATAATATAGAGTAGGTATTTTTTAGACAATCCTGCTCTATCGTCGGCTACACTATCGCTTACGATCAGGTGAGATTGTAGCCGAAGGATGTTCTAATTCATGTAAAAAAAACAAAATACCACTTAATCAGAGAACAAACATCAGCGTTCACCACACAAATATTTGTTCTTGGTGGGGATCGAACCCACGACCTACGGCGCAGAAGGCAGAGCTACTACCAACTGTGCTGGGAGACCATCAGTCACTAAAAAATAAATCATTTAATCCATGATCACATCGTAGGTACGTTAGATTATTTTACACTTTGTACTCAACTTTATTTTATTAAATTCTGAAGCAATTACTTTGTTTGATTTGATTTTTGTGTTTGTTCCTCGATGAGATTTTGTTTGTAGGTACATTAAACCTGAGTAAGAAACTCACAAAATCTTGAATGCTTAGAAGTTTATTTCCCAACTTCTCGAGATAGTTCTCGGCCGAAAAATAACCTCAAAAAGGTAAAACACCCTTTAACGATGCAATAAGCCGAGACGTCCAGGTTGCTAGAATTTACCTTTCTCTCCTGAGAGAGGAGATCGTAAAACCTCCCTTCGCAAGGTCACTTACGAATTTGTTTGGCAGAATTGAAAAACTATACCAAACTGCCTTCTTGCTTTCATTTTGTTTGTACGAAAATATGTTTCTGTATTTCTGAAAAAAAAAATACTTGTATATCACAGCATATTGCATATGGGTGGTTCCAAATGTTCTTTTCAGTTAAATTTTTGTTTTAAGTGATCACAATGGTGCTCTAAATAATTGATTAGCCTTTCAACTCAGTTGGTAGTTAGTAGCTCTGCCTTCTGCGCTGTAGGTCGTGGGTTCGATCCCCACGAGAACAAATATTTGTGTGGTGAAGATAAATGTTTGTTCTTTCTTTGTTCTATAAATATAAATAAATGATTGGTCGCCTTTTCCAAACCGCAAAACTTCCAAAACAACCTCTATCGCATACCTAGACGCAAATTGCACATTAATAATAATCACGACTTCTTAAATTCTTCCCAGACGAACTATAAATCCACTAACTACGCAGATACTTAAACTTAATGGAATCCCCACGCGCACACTTCCTCATTATCCAGCTAGACGCAAACTTGTGCTTCGTTTGCGCTATGATAGTCAGTCGGTTTATGTACTAGCTATAATCAGCTCGTTTTACTAGTCCAGTCATATCGTGGCCTTACTGATTTTGGTTATAGACATTACGCATTGTGCATTGTGAAAGAAAAAAAACCTTACTTACTATTTCGTGGCCTAGAAGTAACATATAATTATTATTACACTGAAGTGCAAAGGCTTAGTGCATAAAACTGGCGCTCTAAGGCTGGTTACACGGATTGCTAATCAACTAATCTTTTATTTGAAAGGTTTATCTAAAATTTTGCATTAATAAATTTCTTTGGCTGATTATCAATCCGTAAAACTGGCTCATAAATCCCGCAGTAACATAATAATGATTGCAGTTCTGTATTTTAAGAAGAGATGTATTTTCTAACATATATTATTACCTTCATAGTTGTTGAGCATTTATTTTTTGAATACTTATATGAAAAAACTTACATTTACCTTGAGGAAATGTAAGTTTTTTACTGTCTAGTTAGTAGCTTACGTCGTGTGAACAGTTCTCAAGTCTAGAAACTTATTCGAAAACGTACACAGTTCAACAGTCACGCATACCAGTCTCAATTACTGCAGAACCCTGCGACGGATCGGAGGCGTCGCGGTGCAAACAAATCACCTAGATAAATAGGGTTCCGCAGAACAATGCATTGTCAACACAAGATGGAATATAAAAGCACGGCGAAATGACGGCCGGTACTCGAGAGCCGTTTAGACGATACGATTCCCAATTCTACAAAGCTTTCATGTTTTGAGTTCTTTACGAATTACCGATTCCAAAGAGATTTCCAAAGAAGGGTTTATTTCTTGTTTCGTTTTACGTCAGTAGTTCTATTTTTTACAACATTCACAGAAACTTCGGCCTTATTATAAAACAAGGACTAAAGATAAACCAAAGATGATACCTTAGTTAGACCATGGTTTAGACAAAACCTTATTACAAATCATAGTCTATCTCCAAAACCAGGGTTAAACTATGTTTGTATTACAAAACAATGACTAGTGAAGGACTTCCTAAACCATGGTCTAAATAATATCCACAGATTAAATAGCCAAATGGGTATAAATCGTTCATTCCTTCTGGTGCCACACCTTTCTTTTACGCTCCTCTGACACAAAGCTAAAGTCATAAGATCATACTACCTCGGTTTTCGTCATATTTTTTTCAGTAATTTTGGCACCTTCCCGATACCTAGGTATACTAAAGGGTGCCAGGACTGTAGCAGGAGATATAGTGAAACAACACCATGCTTAGAAGTACTGCAAATTGACCATGCGAATGAATTAGCGCGAACTCTTCTGCCTACAAAAGTTTTGCATGGTAACTTACCTACTTCATGTCGAAACCACTTGCATTTCTGGGCTCAAGGGGCTTCCTCGAGAATCGTGAGACAACTCTTCACGCAATAAATCTACACTTTTGACGCCGAAACGTTTTGTAAATCGATATTACATATAAAATCTTCGTCACATAGATCAAATGGATCGATTCGTTCACGCTGTCTACTAGGGCGCTGGCCGGTACATCTCCAGTCCATCTAAATCTTCGAAACTCATCACGATAATATTAAAATTATTCATTTTCAATGATACCTAACCTCTAAACAATCCACTACTGGGCGTCAATTCCAGCAACACGGTTCGATTGAGTGATCGTCGAGTGATCACTGAATCCGCGTTCCATTTTCAAATTTTTCAAACAAAAATTGACAACTCACATCGATTTACGCGATCGCTTGAGTGATTTCTGTTCTTAGAATCGACACCCTGATGACATGTCATTTGACGGTTTGACGTTAGACCATAGTTAAACTAGGGGTCTCTCGGGTTTATCTTTTAGTCATAGATTAAACCTGGTTTTGGAGATAGGCTATGATTTGTAATAAGGTTTTGTCTAAACCATGGTCAAACTAAGGTATCATCTTTGGTTTATCTTTAGTCCGTGTTTTATAAAAAAGCCGAGACTACTTAGTTCCGGTTTAAACCTAGCCTAAGTCATGTTTTTGTAATAAGACCGGGAGTCTGGCAACTCAATTTAGGGTCCACAGTTTTATTAAAGACTTAATAGATTTTGCTTACAAATACTTGTACGAAAGTATCTCAACCTCTATAAATACGCCATAATTTAGACAATAACAAAATTATTTTGCGCTGAAAATGTTTCCTTTTATTTACTGCCTATCTTAGCCAACTGCTTCTTCGATATTGCCTTAAGCCAGGGTTCAAATCTCGCCTGTGAATCACGGCTTCAATTTACCCTGACCTGCTTGGCTCATAACCAAAAACCGAAGCTACACTGCGATCCCAACTCAATCAAAACTCTCAAGATCGTAACATGTAAAGTACTCGATAGATCAGCGTGGCCCAAATCCAATCAGCAATTGAATTAACCCGGCCGGTGTGACTGGAATACTGGATCCTCACGTCAAATGTTTATCTTCCATCGAGCGCGTTAATGTAAGTGAGAATTTGTAAGGCTTACAAAAGTAAATGAGCAGCGAAGGTATTCAAATTTACCTAAGTTTTACATTATTTTTATGAACAACGGGATATTTGAGTTGTTTGCGCCGATTCAAACTGGCTACGAAATAGTAAATCAGTGCTTAATAATGATCAAAAAGAACAATGACAACAATAAAAATAAATGACTATAATTCAACACTGTTATCATAAAGCTGCTCTCATCAATAAATAAATAATAATAATATGATTTCCCATGACTTAAAGTGCCAATAGCGGGATTAAATTCACAAAATTAAATCATGCTATAATTATCCCGTTTTCTTAAAAATAGTGTAAAAACATTGATAATTTCAAAAGTTACACCTCAGTTTTAGTACGCAACGTGAACGCAAGCATAAGCAAAAATTGCTGAGCACCTTTTAAGGGGTGTTTGAGTCTGTAAGTGTACTGCGTTGTGTTGTGTCGTTGTGTGTTGCGTCATTATGTTTCATGTGTGTATGCGTTGAGTTCACACTTTACCACCTCAGTCACACTCATTTTTAGGGTTCCGTAGCCAAATGGCAAAAACGGAACCCTTATAGATTCGTCATGTCTGTCTGTCTGTCCGACCATGTCACAGTCATTTTTCTCCGAAACCATAGAAGCTAGACTGATGAAACTTGGTGAGTAGATGTATTCTGTGAACCGCATTAAAATTTTTACATAAAAATAGAAAAAAAACTATAAATTTTGGGGGTCCCCGTACTTGAAAAAGAAACTCAAAAAAATTTTTTTCATCGAACCCATACGTGTGGGGTATCTATGGATAGGTCTTTAAAAATGATGTTGAGGTTTCTAATATCGTTTTTTTCTAAACTGAATAGTTTGCGCGAGAGACACTTCCAAAGTGGAAAAAAGTTGGTCCCCCCTCCTCTAACTTCTAAAATAAGAGAATGATAAATCCAAAAAAAATATATGTTGTACATTACTATGCAAACTTTCAACGATATTTGGTTTGAACGAGATCTAGTCAGTAGTTTTTTTTTTATACGTCATAAATCGTAAACCGCAATTTACCTTTCGACGAACTACAAAAACCTTTATATTATGTTAATTGATGCTACGGAACCCTTCATGGGCGAGTCCGACTCGCACTTGGCTGCTTTTTTTAATACAAGAATCACCAATTTCAAAAAAATATAAGCAATCTTTAAGATCGTAGCGTACTTATGTATGTACAGCACCCGATAGGTGAGCGTGCTCCAAATCCAATCAACTATTGAATTAACTCGGCCCGTGTGACTGGAATACGGATTCGCTCTCTTCGCATCAAATGTTTATCTTTCATCTGGCGCAGCGCTAATGTGAGTGCGAGAGTCAGAAAGAATAGCACATTATCATAAGTATAAGTAAGCTGTACAGTACAACCCCTCATATAAAAAAACGGTGGGAATCAAGTTGTTTGTTTCCTGTTCTTCTGGGCTTGGGAGCGTGGAACTGGCACCTAGACTTACCTAGCTTTAAGGTGTTTCAAAGTGATACCATTGAATAAATACATTTTTGATTTGATTTAAGAAGCCATAGCGCTAATATAACTACTATATCGAAGCGAAATACCAATCATTAACATTACGTTGCGTGAACCAGACCCGTGTTTCAGATTGATTTGAGTGTAGTAACTGATTTTAAGCCGTTTTTTTAGCACTACTTTAGCAGTTGAGATAGAAAGTAAAATGTCCTGATTTTAACAAAAACGATTCCCATAGAGTCCAAAGGTAACCATAATCATTCGCCATGTCCTAAAAAACGAATCACATCTTCCTTGATGTGCTTGCATACATATTATTATCTTATAATCATAAATAACTTGATACTGCGGCAATAATATATTCTTGTCAAACTAACTGCAGGTTACGCAAAAATTCCGTAAATCCGTATGTAACGGACAACATTGGCCTATAGATCTGCTGAGATCATCCTTTCGCAAAACGACCCCAATGAGGTGGTGCGACAATTTGCCGAGGAAAACGCTCATTCCGTCAAGATAAGTGCTTATTAGCAATGCGGTCCTCGGCAGGATTGAGGCTGGGACATGCGGTTACTTGGCGACAAATGTTTTGGTTGTACAGTTACAGTGGTATAGGTACATTTATTTAGAGTACAACTATGTTGGTTATACACATACAAGTTTTCATATAAAATGTCAGACTACCTACCTACACATATCTACACATGTCTTTCTCGCTCGCAAATTTTTACATTTGAAATATAAGCAGTCACAGAACTTATAAATAAAAAATCGCAAGCAACTCATGTGCAATCAAATTGTACGCGAAAAGCATACATTTTATCCAAGCAAGTTTTCTTACTAAAAAGTTTTCATAAGTATTAAAACTAGTGAGCGTTTTTCCCAATAAGCAATAGATATTTTGGAAAACGAATTACAATGACTTTTTATTCAAAACAGATAGAAATATCATCGTACAGCATAATAACCGTAGCAATGTTGCGATCAATTATTTATCTACAACTTCGAGATAGGATTTTTATGGGCACAGATTTTGCTACATCTCGAATCTAATATCGTAGCCCCTGTGAGGCAAAACGATATATTTTCCGGGGCACCGCTACCAGCGACCTCTGGCGAACAATATTTTGCTCGGCTTTTGCTATCGGTTTATTCAAATGTGCTATGTCCGACCCGTGCTCAAAGAATCAACCTGCATAATATTATACATATTGAAATTCTTCCGCCCTCGAACATGTATGGTATATTATTCTATGAATAAGTTTATGGTAACGTAGATGTGTGAAGTGTAGCTACTGGTTTTGTCGATAAGTGAAACTTGCGAAGTGTTTCTATAGTTTCACAACCAACCTCTTCATAAATTACCTAGGTACTTCTTATTATTTTCAGTAAAACTTATTTATAATAAACACGCTTGAAACAACCTGTAGATTGGAGGCAATAATTCAATGATTCCTATCAGATATCGCTGTCTCCTCTGGGAAATCCCGTTTGTTTAATATGATTCAGCCGACGCCTACGACACGACCGTGTATTGTATACCTACCTAGTGATCTTATAGAATTGCAGGTTCATTTCGTATCATTACTCGAGCAATATTAGTTGTGATAAGTTATAATACGTGTTGAACTCTTTAAGTACCGTCATGTCAGCTATAAAATTATATTCTAAAAAGTTCCAAATTCAAATTTAATTCTGCTTTCAAATTACAAAAAGAAATTAATAAAACGTGTTCTTAATTCAAAATTCAGCTTTGTTTTCTAGTTCCAAAATAGAAATAAGTAAAACGTGTTCTAAATTCAAAATAATTTGATTACCTTGCTTTATACTGTAGGTGACTTTGCCACACATTCATTTTATCTCACATATTAGATACACAGGTTCACAACATAAATTCAGAATATTATTTTTACGTATATTTATCGACACTACCCCATCCCTAGTGCCGCGCGAGCACATAGCTATTATGTACTGCGCTCGGTGCGCATACGCAGCGTCAGTGCCGCGCTGCCGCGCTGCGGTCAAATCAGTCACAGCTTAACCACGACGCGAGACGCACGTTCCTTTGCTCCGCTAATCAGTTGTCGCGAACCGTGTGCTTGCTTATTTACATAAGCTTCTGCTTTCTCCTTATATACTTTCCGTACTATCGCTGTAGAACTTTGTACTGGTGCTTGTGCTTGCGTCTTATATAATCCTCTGTGCCTTCTGAACCTTGTGGACGATATTATAACCTCATAAACAGTGAGTGGATTTTATTTATATACCTACTCCCGAGGCAGTACCCACACGACCATACTGGTGACCCCATAAACGAGCATGGAAAAGGAATTTAGAGATGCAGTCGTCGACCCATGTACATTGTCCGAAAATAGTGATGGGACAACGTCGATGAATCAAGGACATGTTTTTAAAGTTGGCGTTAGAGTGCCACCGTTCTGGGCTGAAGAACCGGAGATATGGTTTGCTCAGGTCGAGGGTCAATTTGCGATGTCTGGAATTTCGAGCGACTCCACGAAATTTAATTACGTAATTGCCCACCTCGACAACCAGCACTCCCGGGAAGTCAAAGACATCATAGTCAACCCTCCCGCTACACAGAAGTATGAAAAGCTCAAGACCGAGCTTATCAAGAGACTCAGCGCGTCGAATGAGAATAAGATCAAGCAGCTGTTGATGCACGAGGAGCTCGGAGATCGTAAACCTTCTCAGTTTCTCCGCCACCTCAAAGGACTCGCAGGCACGGGAGTACCCGAAGATTTTCTTAAAACCATTTGGACCAGTCGACTCCCGCACGGTGTTCAAGCCGTTCTCGCCGGTCAGCCAATCACAACTTCACTGGATGACCTAGCTGACCTGGCCGACAGAGTGAACGATCTTGCTTCTCCATCGCCGAAAGTAGCCTCCGTGAGTAACGTCCCGGCCTCCCTGCTGAGCGACCTGACTAAGGAAGTAGCTGAGCTTCGCAAGCAGTTCCAGAACTTGGCGGCGAACAGGAACAGCCGATCCCAGTCCCGTTCATCCCGAGGCAGAAGAACCACTCCATCAAGGCAGCGCCAGCGATCGCAATCCAACTACCGCAAGTTTCCGCTGTGTTGGTACCACGGCAAGTACGGAGAACAGGCCAGCAATTGCGTGCGCCCATGTGACTTCGAGTCGGTAAACTCAAAGGGCAGTCGCTAATGGCGGCTGACGATTGCCCTTCGCCATCTACTGGTCGCCTGTTTGTCACCGACCGATCTACGAAGACGCAGTTCCTGGTCGATACTGGAAGCGACCTCTGTGTCTACCCCCGGTCGGCGTTACCTTTTCGTCGTGCGCGAACGAACTATAGTTTAAGTGCAGCTAATGGCTCTGATATTGCTACTTACGGTTACCTTAATTTAGATTTAGATTTTGGCTTACGTAGGTCTTTTATATGGCGTTTCGTAGTAGCCGATGTAACTAAACCAATAATAGGTGTAGATTTTCTAAATTTTTATAACCTAATTGTAGACTGCCGCAATAAGCGCTTAATAGATAATTTAACTTCTATTTCATCTATTGCCACCGTAGCCATTTGTGAAAACGTGTCATCTGTAAAAGTTGTGACTGGTGAGACCCGCTATCATAAAATTCTTGATGAGTTTCCCGATATAACACGACCAGCTGGTAGACATAACACTGCACCACACAACACAGTTCATCACATCCGCACGACACCAGGCCCCCCAGTTTCTCTCCCACCTCGTCGCTTAGCCCCCGATAAACTAAAGATCGCACAAAAAGAGTTTCAGTCTATGCTGGCCAATGGTACAGCTAGACCGTCAGAAAGTCCTTGGTCGTCTCCCCTTCATTTAGCCCCGAAGAAGAATAACGGATGGCGTCCCTGCGGTGATTACCGTAGCTTGAACGCCCGTACGGTGCCTGACAGATATCCGATTAAGCATATTCACGACTTTACGCACAGCATTGCAGGCTGCAAAGTTTTTAGTACGCTAGATTTAGAGAAGGCTTATAATCAGATACCTGTCAGTCCCGAGGACATTCCTAAGACCGCCATCACCACACCATTCGGGTTATTCGAATTCCCATACATGACGTTTGGTCTTAGAAATGCTGGCCAGACGTTCCAGCGGTTCGTGGACGAGTTAACCAGAGGGCTCGATTTCGTCTATTCGTATCTTGACGATTTTCTCATCTACTCTAGGAGCGAATCGGAGCATGAGGAGCATTTGCGCGAGGTTTTCAAAAGGTTGCAGCAGTACGGTATGTTGGTCAATACATCTAAATGTGTCCTAGGGGTAGCAGAAGTAACCTTTCTAGGGTATCTCATCTCAGCAAGTGGATGCAGACCCTTAGACTTGAAAGTGCAGGCTGTGAAGGAGTTCCCTCCTCCTACAAACGTGCGGCAACTACGAGGCTTCTTAGGTATGCTCAATTTTTACAGGAGATTTCTTCCTCGAGCAGCCCTGATACAAGCCCCGCTGCACGCATTGTTAACAGGTTCGGTGAAAGGATCGCAGCCAATCACCCTTGCTGGAGACACCCTTGCAGCGTTTCAAGCCTGCAAAGAGAGCTTATATAACGCGGCATTGCTAGCTCACCCTGACTGTTCTGCAGAACTTGCTGTGGTTACAGATGCGTCCGACAAAGCCATCGGAGCAGTTCTGCAGCAGTGCAGGGATAATGCATGGGAACCGCTTGCGTTTTTCTCCCGTAAGCTAAGTCCCGCGCAAATTAAGTATTCCACTTATGACAGGGAATTGCTTAGTATTTATGAGGCCATTAAGTATTTCAGGCACATGCTCGAAGCTCGTCATTTTATTGTCTATACTGACCATAAGCCTATCAGTTTTGCATTCCATGAAAGGAAAAACAACTGCACGCCTAGGCAATATAGACACCTTGACTTTATTTCCCAGTTCACAACCGACATCCGGCACATATCCGGCAAGGATAATGTGGTTGCCGATACCTTGTCGCGGATTGAAGAACTGGGAGTACCTGTTAGCCTCGAGACAATAGCCCAAAACCAAGCCTCTGACCCAGAACTTCAAGAACTTTTGACTAAAGGTTCCTCTCTGAAGCTTCAAAAACTAAATGTCCCCGGAAGTCAAGTTCCACTGTACTGTGACGTCAGTACCTCGACTTCCAGGCCTTATGTTCCGAAGTTTCTCCGGAAGCAAGTTTTTGACAGCCTTCATTCTTTGAGTCACCCTGGTTCTAATGCGTCGGCCAAATTGGTATCCGAGCGATTTGTCTGGCCAGGTGTGAGAAAAGACTGTAGGGATTGGGCGCGTTCATGTTTACCGTGCCAACGGGCAAAAGTCAACCGTCACGTGACTTCCCCGCTTGGTACCTATAATCTTCCACGTGCTAGGTTTAAGCAGATCCATATTGATCTGATAGGTCCTCTTCCTCTTTCGCAAGGCTATCGGTATTGCTTAACGGCAGTTGATCGATTTACTCGTTGGCCGGAAGTAGTACCGATAGCAGATATCACAGCCGAGACCGTTGCCAAAGCCTTGCTGTCATCCTGGATTGCCAGATTCGGTTGTCCAACAGACATAACGACAGACCGTGGTCGACAGTTTGAGTCGTCCCTATTTGAAAGCCTGTCGAAGATAGCCGGATTTGTGCATAAAAGGACAACAGCCTACCACCCGGCTTGCAACGGCTTAGTTGAACGATTCCACCGACAACTTAAAGCGGCTATAGTTTGCCATGCCAATGACAGGTGGACAGAATCGCTACCATGGGTTTTGCTAGGTGTACGCTCTGCCTTCAAAGAAGATTTACAAGCTTCTTCAGCAGAACTTGTTTACGGTGAGCCCCTAAGGCTTCCTGGTGAGTTCTTTGAGCCAGTGGTTAGTGGTACAACGGACTTATCTGAATTTTCAGCTAGACTTCGAAATTTTGCCGAGAAGATACGACCCATTCCTGCTTCACGTCATGGTAAAGCCAGAGTATTTATTTATAAGGAACTTGAAACCTGTGAACACGTCTTCCTTCGAGATGACACTTCAAGAGGTTCTCTTACCCCGGCTTACTCTGGTCCTCACAAGGTCCTCACTAGAGGACATAAGGTTTTTAAAATTCTTGTTAACAACAGAGAGACCACTGTTTCTATAGATAGGCTGAAGCCAGCGTTCATACTCTCTGTTCAGAATGACGAACCTCCACCCGCAGTTCCACAAAATTATGTAACTCGTTCTGGCCGTCAAGTCAGATTTCCTGATTATTATCGCCCTTGACGGGCTCTGGTGGGGGGTGGTGTAGGTGACTTTGCCACACATTCATTTTATCTCACATATTAGATACACAGGTTCACAACATAAATTCAGAATATTATTTTTACGTATATTTATCGACACTACCCCATCCCTAGTGCCGCGCGAGCACATAGCTATTATGTACTGCGCTCGGTGCGCATACGCAGCGTCAGTGCCGCGCTGCCGCGCTGCGGTCAAATCAGTCACAGCTTAACCACGACGCGAGACGCACGTTCCTTTGCTCCGCTAATCAGTTGTCGCGAACCGTGTGCTTGCTTATTTACATAAGCTTCTGCTTTCTCCTTATATACTTTCCGTACTATCGCTGTAGAACTTTGTACTGGTGCTTGTGCTTGCGTCTTATATAATCCTCTGTGCCTTCTGAACCTTGTGGACGATATTATAACCTCATAAACAGTGAGTGGATTTTATTTATATACCTACTCCCGAGGCAGTACCCACACGACCATAATACAATGCCGTAGCACACCGTAGCTCATAGGCTCGTAGCACGTCGTAGAGGCTGTCCAAGAGTTTGTTTAAATATTTTTATTTTATGTTGTACGTGGGTGATTTTAGTCTATGAGAGCGGAGTGTTCATGATTCATCCAAATCGGACCAACCATTATAATAACCAAGTTTTCATAGTATACATATACCATATTGGATAAATCCGTATCGTGAATACCTGCTGCTGTTCATAAAATGATCTGGCTATTTGAATGTCTACATCGCATATTCAGGACCAAAACAATCATGTTTGTATCGAAAACATCAAAGCTTTTCATGCTTCTGTTCTTCAAAAGATTTTATTTATTTTTTTATTTGTGTCATTTACATTTTTATTGGCATGCTAGGACACAGCCTGGCTCGACCGCAGACGTAAGTGATTTTGAATTTTCTGATGTGTATTTTATTATCTGTATGCCTACCACAAGCTCTGTCTGGCTCTGTCTCCGGCTCTGGTTTTAAGTCTGAGTGAGTGCTCACTAGTGTATTATAGAGGTACTGTCACACGACGTTTCGACGTAGGATTTGTTTAGTCAAAACTCCAACACTCATACAGACTCAAAACCAGAGTCAGAGAGAGAGCCAGACAGAGCTTGTGGTAGGCCTACTGATTTTTATGTGTGCTCAATATGACTACGAATTACCATTGAAAATACATTATGGTCACGTATCTTAAAGCTTTCTGTATGGAAATGTGTGGGGTTCTGCTATAACTTTTACGTTTGATCTTACGCCATCAAGAGGTAAAAATCTAACCTTCTTCTTACCTTCATTTACATCAGTTGTTGTTTACGGCTTAACTCTGCTTAACTTTATATAAATGAAAACAAATAATCTACGCATTACGACGCCATCTTTTTGTATCCCGATAGTACCGATTTTTGTTTTTTTATCCACGCACACAAATCACCCCTTGTAAGTAACCTTAATCCAATCCATCCACGGTTGTCTGGTAGAGATCGCTGCTTAGCGATAAGACCGCCTGTTGCTTTTACAAATAGTTGTTAAGTTTTTATGTACCATTGTTTGTTCTTATGTATTTGTGAGCAATAAAGTATTTTCTATCTATCTAGTGATGTCTCTCGTAGCCCGGTCTTAGTAGGGATGTCCTATTCCCAAAATCGGCTAACATTACATAGTGTCTACGCGAGACGGCAGATGGCGCTGTCTCGAGACGATATAAAGGCCCGCGCTAGCCAGCGGCAGTTTCACATTTTTCTCCGCACCCATCTGAATAGCGGGCTAAGGCCGCATCACCGCCATAGCCATTTCCATTGGTCCTTCGGAGCCGCATCGTCGTCGTGGGATCCACGTGTAAGGGTCTGGCCAAATCGTTCCAATTTCATCTCCAACTTCTTGTCCTTACTTCAATTGTACTAAAACTGTTTTTCTCCCGCAGTAAGAAGCCAGTTCGCGTGGTGTTTTCAGGAAAAACTGTGAGTACCCCCTTTTCATAACTTGCTAAAATGAGTGTCGAAAACGTGTCAATCCGTAGTAAATCTCCGAATCTTCCTTGTTTAGGATCAGATTTAAACGAAAGTATCATGCGTGAATATAATAAAAAGCGTGGTACTATCAAGGGTAGACTAACTGTGTTCGCAAAATTTGTAACCTCCTTGGTAGGTGCTCGATTAACACGTATTCAATTAGCAGAATTAAAATTGCGTAGTGACGTAGCTAAATCATTATTATCTGAATTTAATAATATTCAAAGCTCGATCGAAGAGCTTGTGTCCGAAATTGATATTTCTCAGCAACTAGAACATCGTGAAGCTTTTGAAAATTCTTATTATCAGGTTCAGGCTACTGTCGTTGGTATGTTAGCTCAATCTAGTACGTCTAATAGCACTAGTAATGAGAATAAATGCAACGATTCTAAATGCAATGGTCATTCATTGGTCAAATTACCAACCATTTCGCTACCCTCATTCGACGGATCGTACGATAGTTGGTTAGAGTTTAGAGACACCTTCCTTTCCATGATTCATAATTCGAAGCAGCTTGATGATATACAGAAATTTCATTATTTGCGATCATCGTTAAAGGGTAATGCAGCACAGGTTATCAAATCGGTAGAATTCACGTTTGATAACTACACGGTAGCTTGGGATTTGCTTACCAATAGATATAATAACTGTAAATTATTAGTGCATAATCATGTGAAATCTCTTTTTTCAATGCAAGTAACGAAAGAGTCTTCTTTTCATATTAGGAAGCTAATTGATTCTGTTTTAAAGAATTTGCGTGCGTTGAAGACTCTCGGGGAACCCACGGAGTCGTGGGATACCCTTATCATATTTATCGTTGTCTCTAAACTAGACGCAGCAGTAGAAAAGGATTGGGAACAATTTAAAAATAATATCACTAATCAAAGTACTCAGTCAAATAGGCCCATTACGCTAAATGACCTATTGAGTTTTCTTAAGGACAAGGCAGATACGTTAGAAATGATAAAAGCGAATCATACTTCTGTTTCTACAAGTAGTAAGGTAGCTTCTAATGAACCTACTAAAAAATATACTCAACAAAGTAGTGTTCAAAGTTTCGCTTCGACACGAAATAACACAGCGCACAAAACTACCCGCACTTGCAAATTGTGCGACGGAAGCCACGCAATATACGCTTGTTACAAGTTTAGCAATTTGTCAGTTCAGGATAGATTACAATTTGTAAAAACCAATGGTCTATGCATAAACTGTTTACGGTCAGGTCACGAGTTACCTGATTGTATTTTTGGTCCATGTAGGCAATGCAATGAGAAGCATAATAGCTTACTTCATGGTGGAGAATTCGCGTCACTATCGGTAGCGGTCCATGAACCAAAACCGGACTCCATACCTAACATGAGTACAGCTACTATTTTACATACGCTCGAACAATCACGCATTAATATTGATTGCAATGAAGGTGTAGGAGAAACGGTATTGTTGTCAACAGCAATAGTCGAGGTAGCCGGTGTTGACAATGATCATTATCATAAAGCTCGTGTTTTATTAGATAGTGGTAGTCAGCATTGCATCATTACCGAATCATTACGCAGAAAAATAAACGCTAAATCAATACAGTCCACTGTTCAAATCACAGGAATAGGTCAACTAGTCAGTCAGTCTAGCCAGTCCTGTGAAATTAATCTTAAATCATTACACGGTATATATAATACACGCATAAATTGTATTGTCTTGAATCACATCACTAATTCATTACCGTCAGTTAGCTTAGATCGTGTATCGTTAGGCGTCCCTAAGAATGTCGATCTAGCTGATCCCACATTCCATTCCCCGTCACAAATCGACCTACTCATAGGTGCCGATTACTTCTGGGATTTATTACTCGAAGGTAGGATCCGCCTACCTACAGGGCCGTACTTGCAAAATACCACTTTAGGTTGGATTATTTCAGGTATCGTTTACAACACTAAGTCGCGCATAAATCGACTTCATTGTAATTTCGCCCAAACGTTAGAAATAAACGATCAGTTAAAAAAGTTCTGGGAAATAGAAGAAGTTAGCCAACCGAAATCATGTTTTTCCGCCGAGGATATTATCTGTGAGAAATTATTCACCGAAACTACCAAGCGAGTAGAAAACGGTCGTTTCTCAGTTCGCATTCCTCTAAAAGAACCAATCGAATCATTAGGCAATAGCTTTAAAATTGCAGAAAGTAGGTTCTTATCATTAGAACGTCGCTTAGAAAAATCGCCAGAATATAAAAGTTTGTATAGTGACTTTATGCAGGAATACTTAGGCTTGGGACACATGTCGCGCATTGAAAACTTCGACTTGACTACGCCTCATTATTTTTTACCTCATCACGGTGTGTTACGTGAACAAAGTACTACAACTAAATTACGTGTAGTTTTCAATGCGAGTCAAAAAACTTCGTCCGGTGTGTCGCTTAATGATATTCAGTTAACAGGTCCAGCATTACAAAATGATATTTTTTCAATACTTTTACGTTTTCGTCAGTACAAATACGTAGCATGTGCCGACATTGAAAAATTCTTTAGACAAATAATAATTCATGAAAATCAAAGGAACTTGCAATTAATTTTGTGGCGTGATAATGTATCCGATTCACTCGGTGTATTCAAGCTTAACGTTGTTACCTACGGTACAGCGTCAGCACCATACCTGAGTATTCGCTGTGTCAGGGAGTTAGGATTACAGTGCGCGGACCATGATGTGGCACGTGCCATTTTAAATGATCTTTTCGTAGATGATTTGCTTATTGGCCACGACTGTAAACTTAAATTAACGCAATTATGTAAGGATGTGTCTGACGTTTGTATGTCTGGTTGTTTTCCATTACGAAAATGGACTTTTAATTCGCCTGATGTCGCTTTAAATGCACAGGCTTGTGAGGACAGCTCAAAATGTCTATCTCTAGAAGAGAACTGTTCTAGTAGGACGCTAGGCCTAGGTTGGTTTAATAGAAGCGATGAGTTTCATTTCGTTACGAAAATAAATGAAGATTGTGTAAGTAATGTCACAAAACGCTTAATTTTATCTATAGTTTCTCAAATTTACGATCCCCTAGGTTTGTTAAGTCCTATTATTATTGTGGGAAAAATATTATTACAAAAACTTTGGCTTTGTAAATTAGGATGGGACGACCTCATACCTTATGATATAGTTACTATATGGAAAACATTCGTTCAATCGTTATCGTATCTACCTAGTGTTCGTGTGCCAAGACATGTGATTGATAATAACCCTTCGAAAATAGAACTGCATATTTTCACAGATGCAAGTGAAAGTGCATATGGAGCGTGCGCGTACTGTCGTACTTGCAATAACAACGGTGACGTCACAGTGCGCTTGTTGTGTTCTAAGAGTCGAGTCGCACCACTAAAGCCGGTCAGTATACCGCGGCTTGAGCTTTGCGGTGCATTAGTAGGCGCTAAGTTGTACGATAAAATTATGAAATCGTTGCGTTTGAAGTTCCATAGTGTAGTTTTTTGGACAGATTCGACTATCGTACTTGGATGGTTACGAATGTCTCCTCATCAATTAAAAACGTTTGTACAAAATCGTGTAGTAGAAATTAATGAATTAACAAGTGATGCAATTTGGTTACACGTTCGAACAAAGCAAAATCCTGCTGATTTAGTGTCACGAGGTACCAGTCTTAGTGAGCTATGTTCATTGTCGTTGTGGTGGAACGGACCCACATTTTTACACGAAATTGTAACAAAATGGTCACAAGATTGTAAGGATAGTTCGCATAATTTAACTTCCTTGCCTGAGTTGAAACAACCTGTGGTTAGCATGGCTTGTTCCGAGGCTTCTAATAATGTTATTGATTTTGAAAGATTTTCAAATTTAAATCGTTTACAGCGTGCGTGTGCATATGTGATGCGTTTTATACACAACACACGTACAAAAAATAAAGCCGAGCGTTGTGTAGGTTCCTTATCAGTAAAGGAATTAGATAGCTCGTTAGGTTTTCTAACTAGGCAGGCGCAAATACAATCCTTTTCTTCTGAATACAATGCGTTAACTAAAAAATTAAGTTTAAAATCAAATCGTAGTCTGTCTAGTTTAAATATGTTTTTAGATGAGAATATTATGCGTGTTGGTGGCAGACTGGTAAATTCTAGTTTTTCATACGACAAAAAGCATCCCAAGTTACTGTGTAGTAAACATCATTTTACATTGCTTTTATTTAGACGTGAACATTATAACTTGTTGCATGCGGGACCTCAGTTACTACTTTCGCATATAAGGGAGAACTGGTGGCCCCTGGGAGGTAGAAACTTAGCAAAAAAAAATTGTACATCAATGTGTTAGATGTTGCCGTATGAAAGGTAAAACTATTCAACCGATCATGGGTAATTTACCTAAAGAACGCTTGATGGCCGGTTTTCCGTTTTTGCATAGTGGTGTAGATTACGCAGGGCCCCTTTATATTTTGAATAGGAAAGGCAGGGGTGCTAAACTTGAAAAATGTTATTTATGTTTATTCGTGTGTTTCGCGACTCGAGCATTGCATTTAGAACTAGTTACTAGTTTATCATCGGAAAATTATATTTTAGCTTTAAAAAGATTTATTTCCCGCAGAGGTAAACCTTCACAGATTTTCTCTGATCATGGTAGGAATTTTGTAGGAGCCGCTCGGGAGTTTACAGATTTTTTACGAGACAATACACAGTCTATTCTTGATTACGCATCAGATAATCAAATTGAATTTAGATTTATTCCCCCCTATACGCCTCATTTTGGTGGGTTATGGGAATCAGGGGTAAAATCCTGCAAACACCACATTTCTCGCGTGATAGGAAATGTAAATTTAACTTATGAGGAATTCAGTACAGTTTTGGTACAAATTGAAGCTGTCCTGAATTCCCGCCCTATGTATCCTATGTCTTCAGATCCGTCCGACTTTACCCCACTTACACCAGCTCATTTCCTGATTGGCCGACCTCTGACTACCCCCGCCGAGAGAGACGTCACGGCGACGGCGCTGCCCGCCTTGTCACGCTACAAGCGGATCGAGCAGCTGCGGCAGTCCTTCTGGAAACGCTGGTCCATGGATTACATATCGGAGCTACAAAGGCGCACGAAATGGCAGGATCAAAGGGAAGACATAAAAGCTGGAACGATGGTTCTTATCAAAGAAGACGGCCTTCCCCCGCTCAAGTGGAGATTGGGCCGCGTCACAGGCGCTCTATTCCCAGGAAGGGATGGAGTAACCAGAGTAGCAGAAATTCGGTTAGCAACCGGTTTGGTGAAGAGGGCATTCTCCAGAATATGCCCGCTCGAGATCGAGACCCAGGACGCTGCCGCCACTGTTGCTGGAGGAGTCGACCAGGGATCCATCACCACCTGAGTACCTACCATTCATTGAGGGTGCTCTCAAGGCCGCCGGGATGTCTACGCGAGACGGCAGATGGCGCTGTCTCGAGACGATATAAAGGCCCGCGCTAGCCAGCGGCAGTTTCACATTTTTCTCCGCACCCATCTGAATAGCGGGCTAAGGCCGCATCACCGCCATAGCCATTTCCACATAGCATTATGTATGATTCAAAAACTTGGTCAAAGTGGTATTCTTAAAAAACATCATCATCATCATCTTTAGGCTGGAGAAATTCACTGCTGGACATAGGCCTACACATTTCCCGGAAAAACGATTCTGAGCTCTTACCATCCACCGACTTCCCGCGATCTTAACAATGTCGTCGGTACATCTGGTGAGTGGGTGCCCTAAGTTTCGTCATCCGGTTCGTGGTCGCCATTCAAGAACCTTTATTCCCCAACGGTAAAAAAAATACTCTCTGCTAAGTCAAATAAGAATGTAGATGAAAACTGAAGATTCCGTATATACCAAGAGAGAATAAAAGATATGAATCCCGATGAAAAGCCATTATACAAGAGGCATTGTTTGCTCAAGGCTTGTTTGGGCGGTTCGTGCGTGATTGATTCCACTGTAATTTCCATACGCGTGATCTGCTCATATTAGCCACTTTATACACCCACCAAAATAACAAGAACTACTTCAACCCCTGCGGCAACTCTCTCCCATGGCTTCTGAAGGGTAAAACAGCTTAAGTCTAGGGGTCTATTTACCCTGGTAACCTTTCTAGTACTATACAATTGAACGGCCGGGCCGACCCCGTGGCGCCTGCCGAGTCACGATACCTATATATTTTTCAAAGCCTTAAAATATATCGTTATTTGCTAGTACGAGTACTTTGCTTGCTTAATGGTATTGGAGATCAATTAAGATAGATACACGTTTTGCTTGATACTTAATTCGGCTGCTAAGCTTGTTTTAAATCAAGTTGCTTCTTAGATAGTTTTTTATCCGCTTGATTTTTAAAAGCAAATAAGTTCATTCACCCCAATAGATCGCAAAGCTCAATAATCTTTGTTTTCTGCACTGTAGGTCTTGTGTTCGTTCTTCACTGAAGGCAAGAATTTGTGTGATGAACATAGGTAGACGTTTGTCGGGGTATATAGTATCAAACAAAAAAAATGCGATTTATAAAACTGTGCATCAATATTTATAATATGGAACAAACTATAGGTGTCAATATTGGTTGAAATAAAATATTCGATATCCGATAGCTGTTAGATATTTATATCGATATTATTATTGGTTGAAAATATCACTTGATATTTTTATTGAAGAACGATTTTGATGAAGTTGAATAATCTGTTGAATGATATGATAATATTAGTTAGCTATGCTAGTACATATTGATATTGATATTCATTATCATATTGATGCTAGTTGATATTGATATTCAATATTGTTAGTTTTGAATAACCAATATCAGTGTTGTATGTACTTGTTAGTTGAATATGTTAGTTGGTGGTTATATTAAGCACCTCTAGAACAAACGGGTATTTATCGCGATTACCTTTATTAATTCCCGACGTTCTCGAGAGCACTGGTGGTCTAGTGTGGTAGCGGCCCTGCCTTCCAATCCGAATGTCGTGGGTTCAAATCCAGTCGTGTACCAATGAGTTTTTTCTATCGAAAAAATGTATGTGCACTATACCAGTACTCTCAAAACGGTGAAGGAAAACATCGTGAGGAAACCGGCGTGTCGTAGAACCTAAAAAAGTTCGAGCAACACGTGTCAAGGGTCACGCAAAAAGGGCTCGCCAGCGGGCCTACTTGCGGAAAAACCAGCCCGCACATCAAGTGCGGATGATACAAAATTTGCCGAATTTTTTTTATTTCCCGACGTTCTCCTCGACGGTAACTCCAATGAACTCCAGTCTGCCGGTCACCACGGCTGTTGTAACACGATCAAAAAGCCGGGAATTAATAAAGTTAATCGCGATAAATACCCGTTTGTTCTGTATAATTATTATTATGCATAACAATCGCGTTAATTTATAAAGTGTCTGTCTATCACCAGGTTGTCTCTCACCAGGTTGTTTCTAATGAACCGTGCTAGTTAGACAGTTGGTATTTTTACAGACGATTTGTTTCTGTTGCCGCTATAAACGGAATACTAAATTAAAATAAAATTAATATAAAAAGGCAAAAAATAATGTTTGCCAAACATAACGTTTTTATAGCTAATTGTACGGAACACTTTGAGTGCGATTCCGACTCGCTTTTGACCGGGTTTTCAATTAACAAACTAGTCATAATACCTGCACATCTAGGCAATGGCAATGGCGATCAGTGAAACGCTATCAAATATTGCTGTCACATTTGACAGCGTTTCACTGATCGCCATCGCTGATCGTTTAGATGTGCGCAAGGCTATAATGGCGTACGTACAGTGTTGACCTTTAAACGTTACACCCACGAAAGCTATTTGTGGCTTTATAATTGCGTAATGGGAACCTAATGTTAGTATTCCATTTGATAATTTCTTTACTTAAGGTTGTTCGATTCCGATACAAACTGAATTTACACAACTATGGGCAAACAAAGTATAAATGTACATTGAAATAGCTGTAATAGAATTTTACAGTGGTCTTTATTGCCGGCCAGTTATATAAAGTTGGAGAAAACTGTAGGATAACAGAAATATTAATAAAAAACCAAAAAAGTAATTTTTTCGTCATTCTTTCTAACGGGTACTCGGCATTGAATACGTGAATGAGCTTAAAACATATGTCTCAAAATAGTCGTAAAAGTCTGTTAGTTCTTTTTCTGAAGCCCCGACTGCCACGACCAGCGGCTACCACTCCAACTTTATATAACTGGCCGGTAATAAGGACCACTGTAAAAGCCTATTACAGCTATTTCAGTATACATTAATACTTTATTCGCCCATAGTTGTGTAAATTAAGTTTGTAATCGTTACCCCTTAATGAATTTTGAGCGTAAACTCGAAAAAAACGAGTTAGTTTTATTCAAAACATTCATAGAGAGTTTTATAACGATATTTTAATAGGTCAGAATACCTAATTGTTTTAAACATTACAAAAGTTACAAATTTAATAGATAATCCAGACTTTAAAGGTAGAAAATATAAAAAACTTTATCGGTTTTATCGAACTGGCGTGAAAAAAATTGTACTTATTCACTGTTTTCTATTCCCAGCCCATCACCAGCCAGATCAGACGAATACCATCGCTGGATAAATGTTTTTTTTAGTTCATATCTATGAACTAAAAAAAGTAACCCATCTAGGTTACTTTTTATTTGGCTCAAAAAAGTAAGTAATATAGCACCACATAACAAGAAAACAAAACAACAGAAAAATAAGAACAACCAATATAGGCACTCATCATCATCAGCCTGAAGAAGTCCACTGCTGGACATAGGCCTCCCCTACTCATTTCCAGGAAGAAAGATTCTGAGCCCTTTCCATCCACCGACTCCCGCGATCTTATCAATGTCCACCGGATGGGTGATGGGTGCCCTATGTATCGTCTTCCTTATATATTTTTGAATGTAACTATATTATATTTATTTGTTTTTTTTATTATACCTGTTTTTTTTATTGTGTTTGTTATGTAACGTATAATTATAATAATTTAAATTCTTATAATGAAAGGCTGCGCGATCGTTTTAGAGGACTCCTGTAAGGACAGGGCAATGGTTATAAATAAATAAAATAAATAAATTTAAAAACATCTCACATAAAAAAATGGGGTCTATTCTCGTCAATCAAATAAAAGTACAGACCACCACCATGTAATGCAGTCTGTTGTATACCGCCGGACAACATTGTCAATTCTAGGACTGCACTCGCTTCGACTGCATAACTCTTTGAGCAATCAATATGTACGTGACCGTACAATACACGACCGAAAATCTGGTGACCAATTAAAACGAAAATGGACACAGGAATGCTCGAAATGGATTCGAGAAAGAGTAATAAGCAATGTGCATGACATGAATACGTTAAAAAGATGTTAGATTTTGATGGTTATAGGATAAATCTGGCGCTTTTAGAGTTGCAACATTCTTTAGGTTCAACGTTTGAACCTACGTCCTTCCATCCTTGGAACCATTATTATTATCAAAAAGCTTTTTTTTTAATTTAAGTATTAATACTTGATTGGCCTCACGGCTCAGTTGGTAGTACCCGTGCCTACTGCGTCGTAGGTCGAATATTTGTGTTGTGTATACAGGTGTTTGTTCTCTGTCTGGATGTTATATTGGTATTCTGAGTAGTTTACAAAAAAATGTACTTAAATATTATATTAGCTGTCTAGTTTTCATACTACAAGCTCTGCTTAATTTGGGGCTTGAAAGTGTTCTGTGAATTGTCCAATATTTTACTACGTATATTTTTTTAATGCAGTATGCAACCAAACCCCTTCAACAAAGGATTAAAATAATGATTTAAGTGATAATTACATTTAGGTGAATTATAGGAAAATACAATGAAGTTTTAAAAATCAACTAAACGTTTTACAAAGTTCATAAAATGTAGGACCAATTTGATCTGGCCTCAGGACCAAATAGCAGTTGGCAACACAACTTCTCGCCGCTCGTTTGCAGCTCGCCTGCATAAAGGCTTTTAGGATTAGGTGTACTGCGAACTTGTGAAACATTTTTATGAAACTGCTACCAGTTAAAAACATCCCCGTTTTGATTTGTTGCACAATAATAATTTGCAGTTGTTATTACATGTTCTTTTACATTTGTTAGAATTTGTGTTCATTGTGTTAGAACTTTAAATTTCTGTAGTATTCAAATTGTTAAATCATACCTATTGTGTTTTTAGTAAGTTGAGGCCAAAGAAAACAGTTTCTATTTTTCTTTCTAGTATCATAGTATTTATTTTTATATTACCTACAAATTATCATAAATCATAAAAATCATTATAAAACAAAATAGTTTTATATTTCCAGCGCTCCAGGATCGATTATTCTTTCTTGAATTTGTGAGCTTGAGATTTGAATGTGAAAAATAAATGGAATTCCATAAAAAAATTTTGTTTCCCACAAAAAAAACAATAAATAAAAAAAAATATCAGTAGGTAGAATCATAATATATGGTGATTGGTGAGCGCTTAAGCGCTTTCCTAAGAGAGCGTTTTTATTGTTTTCAAACCGTTGAATGGAGTAACCAAACCAGGTATTCAACGGGTCACTATTGTGTGGTGAACTCGACCCAATTTTCAATAAGTGGAACTGCTTTGAATAAGTTTTATTACTACTTACGAAAACATTTCCGTAACTTACGATAATTTCCATTCTACAAAACAAAACTTTATCCTGTCTGAGGTATCCCATGACATAGTTTCCGAAAAAGTTGTCCAAGTCGTTAGAACTAAGAAGTAAGCGTCCCGGCCGGCCACACTAATAACCTCCCGGGTTGACAGGGAACTGCCAGCAAATATTGTCGTCAATTTGTTAGCACGTAACTCGCAAGTCGCACGCTACTTAGAATTCGGGAAGCGCCCGGCCAGCCTCGGCTTATGAACACACGGCCAATAAGAACAACTAAGTTGTGACGTCAAGCGATTAGCGGCATCTCACGTTATCGTCCCTTTTTCTAAGCCAATATTTTCATGGACCGGAAGACGTAACGTTAGATACTGTAACCCGATTGCATTGTGATGGACACATAATTCTTGAGATGAAACTACGCTTTGTTCTAATAAATTACCGCTACCAATCCTAAGGTCTCCGACTCGAACCCAGTCGCGTACCTATAGATTTTTCTGTTTGGAAAATTTATATACACAAACGGTGACTATTATATACCATCCATGACAGCTAGTCATGGATGGTATAGATGCTGGGCAAGCCTATTTCAACTAAAATCCTGTCCCAGGCACTATATAGCGTCCTGCAAGTAGAGTACTTCAATCAATCAATCAAATTATTTATTTTATGCCAGAAAATTACACATATATTACACAAAGATCATTTACAAGGAGATAATGACATAAAAATTGGTCGTCACTCAGCGTATGTTATAGTAGCGAGTGCCACTATAACGCTGGTCTTCCGTGACACCAGTAGAGTGCGACACACCGTCGTTTATACACAGAAATTTAACATAAACAAGAAAGATATTAACATAAACGAACTATTGATACAAATAATAATATATATAAATAACAAGACTAAGACAGAGTATAAGGTAAAATATATAGCTACATCCAATACAAAAAGAGAAAAGTAACCTAAGTACAACGAGATCTTAAATAGAATTTAACAATAAACTTTACAAACTAACCGGGGCCCAGAACGACTACCTATGAACTGCTTTGAGAGGTCAACAAGAAGTTTTTTAGTGATCGCTTAAACAACCAAATCACCAGTGGCCCCTGACAGTATATAAATCATCTACAATAGATGAAAAAGCCTGTTTACTTTACTTACTCTTTGTTCTGTGGTGATGGACCAGGCTCCATAATAATCCTGGAAATGTATGTGGAAGTTTACACTCCAGTGGATTTTCCACTTTTTTCACGACGACAAATTTTAATAAATTCAGCTTATCAATATTAATTAAGCAGTCAGCTCAATTATAGATGAACTCAAAAATGGAGGTGGCTTTCAAAAGTTTCGATACTTCCAAAGTTTTGTAATCAACATGTAAATTCATTTTTAGCGGCTCTCGAAAGAAAATGGATAGACACATTAGGTATTCCACAGTCTACTTTATGGTAGGGCGACAGGCGAGGCGGTAGGGGGTAGTGAGCCTTATTTGAGCCAGGCGCGCGTGACGAGAAAGTGGAAACTCGACTTGTACGTCGCGGCGCGTCTTCTCGCCAGAATTTCTCATCAAATCATCTCGCGACAATGTCGTTGCAAATCCCTACACGGGATCAAAGATATTAGAGCCAAATTGAAGATAAGAACGGTGATACTTAATTGCAATATTTCATAGACCTCCATACGCACAGGCGTAGCAACACGTCGGGGGAAATACCAACGTAACCTTTGTTTCATTGGATAGGTACAATCAAAATGCTGTCTAGCATTAAGCTCTCCTATTGTCACGTATTTTTGGTGCAATAAAGAATTAAATAGAAATAGAATAGAAAATGGTAAGAAAAGACGTGATATATATCTTGATATTGTTGCTCCTTTGTTTACCTTTTTTAGTAGCTCTTGTTTTACAAGATTGAAAAAATTGACAAATGAAAAAGAATCGTACGATCGGAGATCACAATTAAGTTGTTTTGCAGATAGCTTTCTGATCGGCAACTTTTATAGTATCTGTGCCACCTGTGAGCCAGCACGTTCAAATTATCCCTAAGCATAAAAAGTGACTGGATAACACAATGAGATCCTTCGAAGGCGACTGCTATCCTCGCGAATCATTAATTTTAATTCGTACCCCGTGACGACGCCTGCTCTAATGAATTATTGGGAATCGCTGGAGTGCCCCCTTCGCTCTCGGACTTCCTACAGTTTTTCTTTGGGACTTAGCATAATGTAAAAAAATGTTACGCGACCTCGCTGCATACTAATTGCTTGTTGTGTCGCGTAATATTCAGAATTTACCGAGCGGAACTTCGGCAGCGCGAGACAAGATTAACAACTTTTACCCCTGATCGATCACTTAGCATCGCTGTTTTTATGAGCTCCAATTTCAAACCGCTTTTATTCCGAACTTCCAAATATGAAGTGAATTTTACTCGGAGAGAATACTCTGTAAGTAGCCGCTCGCTATGCGCTGAATCTTTGGATATTTTAATGGGTTCTCTCATTCTTATTCCGAGATTACGGTTGGACATCGAGCGGCATACAAATGATCATCCAATCTTTAGGATTTGAATTTCTGAAGTTGGTCAAAATAATACAGTTACAAGAGTTCGGGGTAGGCGCAGAGCATACAGAGTCGCGAATGGTCCCACCGGGTCGCGAGTACGTGCGAACGTTGTCATGCGTTCCCGCGAGCCGGGGGCAAGGAAACTTGTATTTTTTAAACTTTTGCCTTCCCGTAAGCCGGAGTAGGAAAGTTACAATTGTATTCTCCCACCTCCCTCCTTCAATATGTGACCTGTTTATTTATTGGAGAGGCGTCGGCGGAGTTCGCAGACAATATGTCGCGAGGAGCCCAACCAAACGTTCGCCCAGCAACGACTTAAACAGAACAGAATTCAAGCGGACGGCGAAAGTGAAACTATTTGATTTATTAACTTATAGTGCGCACTTTTGAACTTTTGTACGTCGTTGCTTCTTTTTAAGGTACTATTATGTATAGATTTACAAAGGTATCGGTCCATATAGGAGGCTGTCCGTTCAGTATTCAGAACGCAACCGTCATTAGCCGGGCCAGACGTTGGATTCCCAGAAGCAGTACGATTGTACCTACCACTAGTCCTTCTGAATAATGATGACATTGGAAACTCAATTCGAACTTCATTTTTAGGATATTGCACTAGGAGTATTTAGTGTGGTAGTTTCCTTATTGTCCAAGCAAGTTATCCAAGCAAAACTGAAAAAAAACAAAACCATTTATGAATTGTACTTGCAATTAAGACAAAACATTTTGGCGTCATTAAAAGCTTCGACCACTTGCGAATTCCTGCAAATTGAGTTCGTGAGCCGAGGCTCAATTTTTCTTTTGGCGTAGTTCTGTAATTAGTGGAAGCGAACAACGTGATCGTATTCCTATTAAGATTAACCAAATGGTGAGTAAATCCACGGCAGCCGAAATGCCTTATGCATTTAACTTTCGCCGTTGTTTTACGGAATGCTGAAATTTAAATACAGAATCCATTTTGTGTTCAAACGAGTTTTTGGAATAGCCAATTAGTTGTTAGCGCCGGGCCTCCCTCGTTCGCTTTCATTAGGCTATATAGTTTCCCGAATATCTGAGCCCCTCAGAGATATATCTTTCCGGTTGCTTTTCCATTTTCTTTTAACAGTCAGCTTATGCGAAGGGGAGTAGCTCAGTTGTTAAATTTAAGCGGTGTTGCCCGATTTGTCCAGCCGGCGCGCGGCGGCAGCACGGGTTAGCTGTGTACGAGGGGAGGTCAAAAAGTCCGCGGAATGGCAGGGAAAACAGGCTAAATTCTATGAATTATTATTTTTTCTTGTTAATATATTCTCCCTTAAGCCTAAAACATTTTTCAGATACTTCAAAAAGTTTGCATAAACCACCGAAAAAAATTTTTTCGTCAAGGTCTTCAAAATAAGCTGAAATTGTCGACTCAACTTTTTCATCGTCAGTAAACTTTTTTCACGGAGTTTTTTTTTAAACTTTTGAAACAAACAATTATCAGAGGAGGATAGATCTAGACTATAGGGAGGGTGGTTTACAGTTTTACAGCCACATTTTTGCATGGCAGCCATTGCAACATGGCTCTTGTGAACGAGTGCGTTGTCGTGCAAAAGCAGCACGCCTCGAGTCCATTTTCCACGTCGTTTTACCTTGTAGCATCTTTTAATTTTTCCAGTAGGATGGCATAATATCCTCCTATGATATTCAATCCTTTTTTTGTAGTCAATCAACAAAATTCCTTCTGAATCTCAAAAAACCGTTGCCATGATTTTTCCGACCGATTGTGTCACCTTACATTTCTTAGAGGGTGATGTGCCTTTTTTCTGCCACCGCATAGACTTTTGTTTTAATGTAAGCTAATAATGATGAACCCAAATTTAATCTCCAGTAAAAATCCGGCAAGAAATATTGTCCTTGTTTTCACTACAGAGCTCCAAAAACTCGCGTGAACACTCGACACGCTCTTGTTTTTAAACCGCTGAGAGCATTTTCGGTACCCATCTTGAACTGACCTTAGACATGCCAAGGTGGTCGTGGAGGATACTTAAAATGGTTCTAAACAATAGTCCAACAATTCAGCAAGTTGTTTCTTCTTTAATCAGGCACCTTCAAGAATAAGTTTTTCGACTTATTCGATAAAGTCTAAGGAGATGGCCGCGATCGGCCGGCCCGCGCGGTGTTCTTCTTTAATTGGCTCCCTGCTTTGCTTGAATAAACTATTCCAATTATAAATCATTGTTTTTCCAGGGCAAGAATCCTCGTAAACAGATGACATTTTTTTCAAAACAATTTGAGGAGTTTTTTCTTGCTTTGTAAGGAACTTTATAACAGCACGAAACTCAATTTTATCCATGTTTAGCGAAGTTTTCCCGATTGAACTGCTAATGTTGTGATAACTAATTGGTTAATGACCCGATTTTTCTACAATTTGGCATATATACTTGTATTGAGTCCCCAAAGAGTACCAGGTAAAAAAAAATACCCCACTCCTTCTTAACCCTTCCATTCCGCGGACTTTTTGACCTCCCCTCGTACACGTACAGTGTACTCGTATATCTAAAATGTATTGTCTAGTCTAGCCGCTTGTTAATAAACATTTGTAACTACATATTATTAAATTCGTGATACTCAAGAATCATTTACAACCACTACCTACCAATATAATTGAACAAGTTCACAAGCTCTCAACCAATAAAATATAACTGCAAAATAACATTAAATTGTTGTTAGAAACAGCGGGAACTAATTCCAATATTGAACAAACTCCATCAACCTAATTAACCAACAACAACCGCTTACAAAATTAATCGCAATCAAAGCCGTAACCTCGCCTCCCGGCTATTTATCCGAAAACAACTCTTTCGCTCGCTTTCTTATTTCATAACGCAATCTTCTCCGCCTCTTATCTAACAACGAACATATCTCGCCCCCGCTCTTGGGGAAAATCGTCCAATATAAAATCGGTTTAATTTGCGCTTTTCGCACTCAATGGGATGGAATAATATCGGGCAATTTGGTTACCGCTGGCATAAATATGGGCGCGCTGTAATTGTAACGCGGGCCATTCGCGCCTCGTAACGACCCGGGAGAAGAAAACTTTGCCAGTTACGGGAGCTTCATGACGCGCGGTGAGCGCATCACGAGACATCCTGGCAGACGTTCCGGACAACTGCGCAGGCGCCGCATACCTTGCCCTTTATAAAATACACGACCTTTTGTTTGAGTGCGGGCTGGAAAATCTTTGTTTTGTCTAAGCTCATGGAAACTGTAATAAAAAAACAGGTCTATTGTAAATGAGCTGCATAGCGTCAAGGGCAGCTCAAACTCATACTCATATTATTTATTGCAATTATTATGTTACATGGTGAGGTCTTAAAGTTATGAATGGTGAATTCATAATAGGCCCTTAAGTTCAGGTTTAGTTTAGCTGATGATTACTCAAACCCTATTTGCGGGACCCACACCCTTTAGATCGGAAAGACGGGTACTATCATTAGGCCACGACCGGTGCACTTAAACTGTAATAATAATAAGATGTATTTTTAATAAAAACGTCTTTTTTACCCATCACAAAAACCATGTTTCTACAACATAAGCCGAGTAGTTTCAAATAATGCGATTTCGTGTAACCTCAACAAAACACGTAGACACACAATTCTAAATCGGCGGGCCCCCTCATGCGACTGCAAGAGCATGAATAACAACGCAAACGAAGCAATCTTGTGCTCACGCATGGCAGGTTTGGGGCTCGCCACTGTACTGACAACTTTTAAAATTGATGTCAAGCTGATATTTTATCATAAAATAGAGAAAGAAAGAAAGAAAATACATCCTTTTTTATTGTTCCTAAACTTTTCATAAAGAGCACACTTTCCAAATGTCAAGTTGCTACGACAGTTTAAGGCCTGCGCACACCTAGGTCATGACATGATATGGCTGTCAAATTTGACAGCGTTTCACTGATCGCCATCGCCAGCGACCTAGGTATGCGCAGGCCTTTAAGCTGTGCGTTGTATGTCAGTCACTCATCAATATTTTTTGTATACTTAGTATTTTGATGTGATTTGATAAATATTTTCTACCACATAATAGTACTTATTTTGATCATCATCCCACATCAGTCGCAGATTATATGAAAAGGTCGTGTTGTCGAAAGTGAAATACAATATAGATAAACAATATAGACTTATGTGCTTTTCGAGGTCACAAACTTAGATCTATTAAATTAATATTTTTTTTATTATAACATTTCTACCGGTGCAGCGAATATGAAGTGATTGAGCACAAAGATAAAAAACCGAACATCTAAACTTTGTGCTTAAAAACCAAAGTAAACACTGTCTTCGTTTTTTTATAAATAGTAATTTCTGTAGCCGAGTGTACAATAGCAGACGGCACACTGCTCTTCCACTCGTTTCATAGATTACTTTGGTTGTTTTGTTTCACACAATGGTCTTTGCTGCAAAGTTAGTAATACTTATCTATGGTATATTATTATAGAATGACCTTTGTCTGTGGCCATAAAGGTCTTGGTTCGATAACCTCATTGAAAACTTAGACTCAGCAGAAATATTTGAATACAATTTGGCCTGCCGTGGAAAAAGGAAATAGGCTCAATTTAAATAAAAAATATATACATTTGTATTTTGTGAGGAATTTGATACTAAATATATTTGTATGACAATTTAACCTGACGGGTGTACAGCCCCGGATATATAGTGACCTGTTTTACAGAGGTTGCCTAAAAAATATTAGTATTTGCACATCTAATCAGTGAATAACATCAATGCTGTCATATTTAAGTGTTCACTGATCTCCACCGCAGAACGCTTAGATGTGCGCTGCGAACCTACGTGCCACAGCACAATTATAGCCTATAAACAGCTGATCGCCATCGTTGAGACACAGCTGTACCACCAGCACAACAGATCCTGCACACACAAAACTAATTACCGACTGAGGGCTCTTCTTTCCCACTTTGCTTAACGTAATAGAATAACGAATGTCATTTTCTTTTACTCTGACCCTTCCGCGGTTCGCGCCGGGAATGCAAAATTCCCTAAATTAGAGTGAATAAACCTGCTTCTGTAATTAAAGGCGGGTGATTCGAGTCGGGAGCTGGGGAGCATTGCCCGCCCATCTTTCTTGGCTGGCCTACGAATTAAGGACCGAATTACTTTGGTTGCTGGTTTTGTAAAAAATAACTGTGTGTGTATGCATTCGTAATTTAGTTGGCTTTGTTGATATAATACAGTTTATTTTTGAGCAAAAGACAAATCGTAAAATTCCCACTGCTACACCGTAGCATGCTACGACGTAGCCAGTGGAGATTGTGGGACAAAATTCCTGAAATCCCCACCAGTATGGATTTAATGATGGGGATTTTAGGAATATACTGAATATATTATATTATTTATAAATTGTATTTAAATATTTTTTTATACACATTAACGTAGTGCAAATATAAATACAATTTCAGACAAAAGTTAGGACAAATTGAAATGAGTTTTCTTTATAAAATGTACCGATTTATTTCACCTTCGCTACTTTACGTTTAACTTAATTTAGAAAACCGATGAATATCTCAAGTAAATTCCTCGCTCTTGGTCAAATGTAAATCACCTTTACTGTTCCGATTTTTACCATTAGCTCCCTAATCTAGCATTTTTCTTATGTAAATTCGATTTATTGGCATTAGCCTACTTAAAAGAAGAGATACTAGCTCAGAGATTAAATGATTAAATTGGGATTAGCAGAAAAGTAAATTGCTTTTTTAAGTAATTTGAACTTTAATGGAGCCTATTTATTGACTGAGAAAGCGAACGACATGCAAAATTTGTTATCATCTGTTTGTATGTACGACGTTGGTAGTCGCGTAAGTCTAGTCGTATTTCAACCAATTTTCATGAATATAGTTTACCAAAACTTTTTTTTTTGTTGGCATCACGGTGTACTTGCAGAAATAGAAGTTTTTTTTAGGTTTAAGGCTGCTTTGCTTTATACCTGAAAACGTTTCTAGTTTACGTTATTTCATCCAGAATTTCACACGCGGCTTCATAAAAAGCTTCAAAAAAAATAGCTCGGTAAATTCTTCTAAATTACAAGTTAGGACACAAACTACAAGTTTCAACTAATTCAATATCTAGTTATTTCCGTTGTTTAACTAAGAAGCGTCTTCTGTACTGTCTACTAGATTTGTCCAAAATAACCCGTAGCTATACAATATTCAGTTTATTAGAGCCTACTCGAGCTTTGCCGACAATCAGGCGACGCAACAGTTAAACTAAGAACAGCCCTCGACCACTTCCGCCCGCCCAGCGCCGCAGCCACCCAAAGTCGTGCAAACACTCTTCAATTGCCGTAGTGGTGTCAGGTTGTCGATAAAACAAGTCTCATCGATGTTTTTGTTATTAACTAGTTCCTATTGTTAATCCAGAGCCTATAAATACATGAATAAATGTGCACACTTTATACAGCCTTAAACTAGCTTTTATTATAGAGCCAGATATTTTTTTTTCATGTATAAAGAAAATACTATTACTTGATATCGCACAGACAGGGAAGAAAAATATCCAGTCAGAATGAAAACTCAGTCAAACTGAACGTACAAACTAAATCAACGAGTAAGAATAAAAGTATCGACAGCATCCACGCACCCCTCGATAACAGTTTGCAGAACGTCTGATTGCTTTGATAATCGCCGGCTGCGACGTTACAAATGACGCAAGAACATTGTCTCAGAACTGTTTCCAACAAGACACATTATTAGGGCGTTCCTCTTTGTTATTTTACCGCAGACAGAGGGCATAGGGCACCGTTAGCCTAAAATAAAAAATAGAAAGAAAGAAAGAAAAGAAAGAAAATATATTTATTTAACATAACATACACAGAACGGAACACTGACAAACATAATACTAAAACATAATATAATAATACATAATAATAAATAGGCACAAAAAAATACAAAAATAAAAAACACAAATAATAAAGTAGGCAGGTAGGTTAGTTACATACCTACTCCACTACCTGCGCTGTAGGTACGTTCAAAATACTAGAATGTTTGCCACAAGACGACTCGAAAAACCTTCTAGGTTCAATAGCTGTAAGTCTTATGAACTTCTACAATGCCGCTAGCGTCTTGGGGATGCTTCCGTCAGGTACTGATTTGGATCAGTTGAGCTATCTCTAGATTGTTTGTAACGGTCTGCAGAAAGCTCAACTGTTTCTTGTGTATTTTGTATATGATGTAAATATTTGTTGCATTGTAAGTTTCTTTGTGTAAATAAAGAAATTAACATATCAATAAATAATACGGCTTATACTACATCCTACACAAGGTCACTGAGGGCCAGTTTATTTCGCTGGTAAAAAGTTAAAACTTGAGTTTGCTACGCTATAGAAAGGCCATGGTTTTAGTTTTCGACATAGGAGTCCTGTTTTCTCCAAATACAGGGTGTATTGCACGTCTTATTAAGGTGGCTTAGGTGAATCCGTTTTTCCAAAACTAAACCGGAACACTAAGAATATTAAATAAAATATATCTCTCACCGCACAAAGTTAGTTCATGATTTGTGAACTCGATGTTGTTTATCCTTATAAGTAAAAGTGAATTTTGTTTGTGTTAGGTATTGTTTGAAACTTTTTGTGTTTCTTTGAGGCGTTTATCTAACTTTGAATATTTGTGTTTGTCTTCAAGGTCTTTAGTTTTTTAGTCAAATATAGTCTCTCCAAATTTTTATTAGCAGATTTTTTAAACTTTTACAGGGAAGTGTGGGATAAAATAATAACTAATTATGTATTCATCTTTTACATCATAAATTGTTTGCACTTAATATACCTGAACTAGAAAAAAATATCCTTTTTCTACGTCAGAAAATAAATGACTCACATTTATTAGATAAAAATAACAATTTTTATGTTCTCATCGTTCAATCTATACTTATTCTAGTTTAAATAGGTAGGTATAGTTAGTATAGGTTTTATACAAGCCTATCCCTCGATCAATTGAATCAAAAATGGCTGATGGACGTCCATCAAAACAACCGATACTACAAAAGCTCCAATTGCTGCAAATTTGCGCATAGAAATCGAAATAGTAGTTAATCCCAAATGCGTTTGGCAACAAAGCACAGAGATTTCGTGGTAGTAAGCAACCTCTACTATTCGAGGTACAAATGAAATTCAGTTCCGAGCGAGCGACAGTGTAAAGTATTCGCTAAACTACATTTGCGAACTTAGTAACACGGCCAATCGAAAATAGAAAGTTACTCTAGCATCCAGACTAACTGAGTAACTGGCATTTTTCACAAACTTTAGGTGAGAGTTTGCTTCTTCAGAAAATTTATTCGGTATAGTTTCTCTCAATTCTGAGTACAATCCTAAGTATTGTTGGCCTGAAACTTTGTATTGTATTTTGTTATTTTGAGTAGGTGTATTTTTAGTGCTTCTATGCACCGTAATTTTATTTATGAGTGAGAATACCAAGCCCTTTCTATTTATTAGTCAAGGCACCATTGGGTTCTTGAGTGACTAGTCACAGAGATATTAGGTCTTTACCTATGAAATTGCCGTTTTGTATGGAATAAGTAAAAGTACTTTTTTTTTTAACTTTTTTTATTTCTTTTATTCAAAGTCACCCATGCAATCGACGCATTTTTGCCAACGCATTGGCAGTTTATTAATGCCCTTCTTGTAAAATTCAGCTGGACGGGAGGCAACAAACTCTTCAAAGGCACTTTGTACTGCCTCTCGGGAATTGAATTGTTTACCCACTACAAAGTTCTCTAAATTTTGGAAAAGGTAATTAGTCGGTAGGTGCAAGGTCTGGTGAGTATGGCGGATGAGGGAGAGCTTCCAATCCCAGCTCTTGCAGCTTGGAGACTGTCTGATGTGCAGTATGGGGGCGCGCGTTGTCGTGAAGGAGCAGTGGGGACGACCGATTGACCAAAGCTGGTTGCCGATGTGCAAGTTTCTCCATCATTGTCTCCAGTACTTCACAGTACACATCTGCAGTAATGCTCATGCCGTTTTGTAAAAAGCTGTGGTGAGTCACAATCGCCTTTAATTCCTCATTGTTGACCAAAGTCTCCGGACGACCACGAGCTTCATTTTTCAAGTCAAAATTTCCATAACGGAACCGAGAAAACCAATAACGGGTTGTGCGTTCGTTTGTACAGTTCTCTCTGTAAACGTTTTTGATGTTACGTGCCGTTTGTGTCGCATTGGTGCCACGACGGAACTCATATTCCATAATTACACGAATTTTTAAAGTATCCATTATGACGAAAAATGTTCAAAAGTAATGAAAATACAACGCTAATCAATAAACAAAAGACAGATTTTGTAAAAAGAATGTCATGCTTTTAAAACAAAATTAATTTGAATTTAAAATACAAAGCCATTCCAAACTTTTTTTCTATTTGAAATGACCAGTACCTACTGAAGAACGGCAATTTCATAGGTAAAGACCTATATCTTGCCAACTTAGTAACTTTTATTCATGTATGACGCACCAAATACACAACTAATTTTCAAATATTTTTTTATTTATTTTTTAACTCACCTAGTGTACTAAACACGCATCAATAATGTATTTAAAGCTAATTATTTTGTTAATCTATACCCCATAATATCCGCAATTAATCAGCATTATTATTGATCTTTAATGCAAAAAAATACATGAATCACATTTAAAAACTTGCCAGTAATTTGTGTATGTATGTTCACTTTGGTAAATAAATAAATAAATATTGTGGACAATTCACACAACACTACCCAGCCCCAAACTAAGCAAATAAATAAATAAATTTGTATTTGCTTAGACTTTTTTGATGAGAAGTATATTTAAACTTGCAGACCGTTTACAAGGCGAGGTCATTCTGTTTCATTGCCAATACCTTCAAGCTCATAGCTTATTCAGTTAGGGGCAACTTGTTTTAACATTCAATTTGATACCTGAAGAAAAGTTATGTTGCTGTAAAACGCCGTACGGCCACCACCGAAGTTCACCAACAAGATGGCTTCCATCCATGATTAAAACAAGCAACAAACCTTATTGGTTAAGAAAAAAATATACATACTAACCGTGCGGACTATGTAGTCACTGGGGTAAGTAGATTGGTAGGTAACAGACGTTTTTTAAACTGGGAAAGGTTCCCACTATTTAGACTTATTCCTAGTTATCTATGAGTGGACTACCTAGTCACCGGGGTAAGTTGATTGGTAGGTAACGCTTCATTTTAAATTGGGGAAGGTTCCAACCATTTGGACTTCATCATGAGTGATTTCTCTATTTTGTATGGTGTAGAGGTAGGCAAAAGAAAAAAGATGGATGAACAGTGTGAAAGATGACATGGTTAAGTGATTGCAGAGATGACGGCTGATAGAGGGAGAATGGAAGAAAATAATATGTTGTGCCGGCCCCATATAAAGTGGGATAAGAGTAGGAAGAAGAAGAAGTAAGGTTTCCTACAAGTTTTTTATGGGATAAGCTAATTCAGTTTCTTCTTTTCAATTTATTTTCTTTTAACTAAACCGAAAGTTATAGTAACCGCTGGTTAGTTTTTTGATGAATTGCAGGCTTGAGTTGCTCAGCCACTGAAGCATAATAATTTTAAAGTCGAGTAAAGCAGAAAATACGCGTTACAGTTACGGCATAGCTGAATATGGTTCGATATAAAAACATTTCAAAAGGAAGTGGATGCACTGGCTTCCCAGCAATCTTAAATATACTCACACACATATCAGCAGCATCACATTAGTGGATATTGGCCTTTATACTGCTTTATAACTCCGCACTAAACGTGCCATTTGATCGTCATTCTAAGTAATGCCACAGTTTTGTACTGTAAAACACCATCTTAGGAAATTGCTCGGTGTTTTATTTTCAAATGTTTATGTCAAAGTCTATAAGTATTAAGTTGAATCACAAATATTACTTTGAAATGGAGCTATGTAAATCTAAATCTTATCTTATCTTATGGTTGCCCCACCAAGCTGACACCAGGTAGAGAGATACCATACATACAACTGTATAGTAGCAGGAAGCCGGAGTATTTATTAAGTTGAATCACAAATATTACTTTGAAATGGAGCTATATAAATCTAAATCTTATCTTACTTGGCTACTATGGTTGCCCCACCAGTTGTTGCTGTCAAATTGGTTGCGCCACCAAGCTGACACCAGGTACAGAGATACCATACATACAACTTTATAGTAGCAGGAAGCCGGAGTATTTATTAAGTTGAATCACAAATATTACTTTGAAATGGAGCTATGTAAATCTAAATCTTATCTTACTTGGCTACTATGGTTGCCCCACCAGTTGTTGCTGTCAAATTGGTTGCGCCACCAAGCTGACACCAGGTAGAGAGATACCATACATACAACTTTATAGTAGCAGGCAATAAATATTGCACATCGGCTAATTTCGGCTTCATAGAGCGTAGTATGCGTAAGAAAGAGACAGCGCTCTACGAAAGCAGAAAAACCGATGTGCAATTGTTATTGCCTACAACCGTACCTAAAAATGTTGTTGGTAGCGTGACTGGTTGCTCTACCACTGGTGTCCTGTAAATAAAGTCCTTATGGAGTCAAAATATTATATTGTATTACTTACTCTCTGACAATCCTCTGGTTCGAAAATATGTGTCAAGTGCACGAAAGGAGCCTTTTCGAGGCGCACTTAAAATCCTTTCACCACACTTGGTTCGAAAGAATCAGTGACACGATAAGAAGAAGAATCCTCTGGGATATCCACTAAGAACACCAATTAAGCAAGAGGTATTTTATTGCTTATCTTCGAAAAGGTCTTCTATAAAGTACTAATAAATAAATAATAAATAAATAAATATTCTGGACAATTCACACAACACTACCTAGCCCCAAACTAAGCAGAGCTTGTAATATGGGAACCAGATAGCTAATATAATACTTGAATACATTTTTTTTTTGTAAATACATACTTAGAATACAATATAACACCCAGACAGAGAACAATAAATGAATAATGAATTAGTCATTTATTTTATTACCTACTGTTAGCCGGTTTTGGGACTAGGACATCCCTACTGTGACCGGGCGACGAGTCACAGTAGGGATGTAGGGAGTGCGTAGATATATTTTTGCCGTGTTATAAAGTTAAACAGAGTTTTAGCTATATATTCAATAAAGAGTTTTCGCCGTAACACTACTAACAGAGCATAGTTCTATTCCTGTTATTTACAGAGATAGTACTAAGCTCTGGGCTGTAATACCCAGTACACTCACGCCTATTTCTACTCGAATACCAAAATACATCCGTGGGTGCTACTTTATGGTTTTTGTAACAAGGGCGAACCCGATAAATCTATACACGTGTAATTATTCCAATGTTGCGTGCGTGTGCTATAATGTAGCACATACTAAGCCAATAATTGCATCATCTTTACAAATAGGAGGGAATCAGATGACGTCAGGAACGACGAAATTCAACATCAACCCCGTATTTGCGTCATTTGTCCCAATGGCAATAGGAACAGAAATTCAGACATATAGCATTGTTTATATGAACCCTAGAGACTAGAGCTAGCATCCTAGATTTCGGATCTGTATTTCACTGGATTGTTATTATTTGTAACAAACAATAGTGTGCGAGTGAGAGGTAATTAGCAGGGCCTATTTCGTTACGTTTCTTTATTGGCGACAATACAATCTTCAAGCCGGTACTGTCTTATATTTATTAGGTCAACTTTTTCTCTTAAAAGTCACTCGCTGCAAACTAGTCCGTACAAACAAACGCACCTTCACGAGCCGAGTTACGTCCACCCAGCACTCAGGTAATAAAAGCAAGAAAGTAGTTTTACGGAAGCTCGCGACCCCCATAGTGGCTTACATTACCCGCAGCAAAGCCCTTATTACGTGAAACAAACAACTTAAGTATTCGTTTCAAATTGAAAACTTTCCAAGCCACTAGCCATGAGGCTGGTAGCCCATAAATTCCCGCCAATTTTGTTTTATTTCGCGATGCAGGCACGGTAATAAAAGTAAGCTGGACGTGAGACAAAGCCTCTAGCTGGGATTACGTGGCCATCGCATTGGATCACTGCAGCTTGTGATATAGAGTCTAAACAACAGCACCTGACTAACTCTCCCCGATGTAATAACACTATTCCACCGCACTTTGTTAGATGCCTGCAAAACTTTATAGCAACGCCCTCAGCCAAACAAGTAACGCTCTATAGATACCTAAAGAGATAAATCCCTCTTAAACTCGACGCACTTTCAAAATCATGTCCATAAAACTATACTTCAGGTTTACGAGCGAATACATAAAAAATATGTCTAGCGCTATCCTCACCTCGGCTCGCGAAATTTACTTAAAGCTTGCTCTACTCGTATAAAACCCGATACCTTCATTGCGACTTGAGATGTAATACAGGGTGTAAAAACATTACTTCAAAAAAGGTCTTATTATAGGCTTTAAACCATGCTAAAAAGAAAACAGTAAATTAACATTTTTGAAAACTACAGTGTAATTAGAATTTTACTAGTGATGTTTGAGTTGAATTAGGGTCTATCTTGGATCAAAATACCTACACCACTTCACAGACACAAATAAAACCTAACTCCGTCTATGCAAATACGATAGTTCAGATAGCACGACCTATTTTGTAACGGTGAACTACACTATGTTATAGAAGAAGCCATTTTGTCAAGATATGGGGCCACAGGAGTAAATACTGTTTAACTCAACTGTTAAATTTGAGAGTGTTTTTTTCACACCCTATAAATTTATAGAGTATCCTATCTACAGTTATAGGTAAGTAAAAAGCTCCTTCAAAATTCATGAAAATAATGCCCTAAATCGTTGTATTTTTTCTTAAAACAATTATATATTTATTATTCTTTACTGCAAGCCATTTGCAAGTGCAATTTTTTAGACCAGTCTTTGCAGATGTCGACCTCATCAGCATGTAAAACTGTTGGCAATTGCAACAGGGCCACATCTGTGATCTCTGTTCAACTCTCATTGTAATAGTCTTATTTCAAACATGTCGGGTAAGCAGATCTGTAGCCAAATCCTAACAAAATGTTTCTCGAGGTAAATTACAGACAATTTTACTCACGACTGGTAGAAGCTAGGAAAAGGAGAAAGAAGATTCCTAAAAAAAGTCTAGTTGAGCAAATAAGGTAAGATTTTGTATTGAATATTAGAGACCTATTGAAATTCTAGAGACAATGATTTTTATTGAATGATTTTTTGGAGATTCAGTTTGCTTCTAGCCAGAGTTTTTGGTTACTTTCATAAAGTCAGCATTGTTTTTCAAAATCAGTGAGATAATTGGACTTATAAAATCAGCTTCATTTTATACACATCAGTCAGATATTTGGACTTGATATCAACGGTTGCAAAAAAGTACCAGGTGTGAGCGAGGTTTTTATGGCAACGGAAATAAAATAACACCACGCGTGTGATTGCCGATTGGTGCAACCACAACAATAAAACTACTCAGCAAAAATCTACTTTAGCACCACCCAACAACGATCAAGTTAAACTTACGATTTTCTCTAAAATTTTCTCTCGAGCAAAACAATGCTGGTTGATAGGATTGTAAACAGTTGCTCAGTCCACGGTTATGATCCGTCGTTCCAGCAACACGCCAAATTTGGTCCCTTCATAAAAGTAAAAAGTAGTCTGGTACACACGCGTTTATGTATTTTGTGTCTTGAGCGTCTCTCTCTGAGTTAAAATTTTACTCAAATTTTCTGTGGAGACTAAATCATAAAATTTATACAGTAACATTGTTGGTCTGCTCTTTAGAGTAAATATATTGCCGGATTTCTTAGCTTTTTATTTTGTTTGCTTTTTATTTGACCGAGGTTTTGCCAGTTCTAATTTGTATGCATACAAACACATTCGCACAATCACTGTCAAGTCACAATATTTTCATCAAATTGACGCTACGCTTCGCAATTTTTTATTGTGGAGACCCAGCTTAAACCTAATCTTTCAGTTTTGCAGTAAAATATCAAATAACGGTCAAAATATTTTCCTCTCCGCGCACTCAATGGCGTAATATCCACAAAGCGAGCACCTAAACAATAAACCCTCCAATACTTAATGTGCGACAAGAAAGACCGTGGGAGCCAATTAATTTTTGCTGAGACCACGGTTTATGTTTCCCGGATAAATAAGGAGATTTACCGGCGACGACGCCGCGAGCCGGCTCATAAAATAACTAACTCGTAACCCGCGCCGTGGCCAACCGGACCCTAACTAAACAACCTCGATTTGAAATCTTCTTCTTCTTGGTGATACGATGTCACTGATTCTTTTGAACCAAGTGTGGTGAAAGGATTTTAAGTGAATAGAATAGAATAGAATAATAATTTATTTGCGAAACAAGCACTTACACTAATTTATAATAACCTAAAAAGAAATCTTAATACTACATTTTGTGTGAAGCTTGTGCGTCGCAAAACGGTCTCTGACTCAGCATAATGTTGGCTTACAACCAACGCTGGTCTTCCGTCAGAGCCGGTCGGTGATGCCACGGACAATCTTTCCCCAAAATAAAAACAAAGTAAAACAGAAATAAAAAAAACTTAAAAACAACATCGTGAACAAATGGTAGGTACATGGATTAACAAAAATAAATATATAGGTTTTTGTGCATATCAGACAAATGTGTTGTGCAAAACTGAGGAGCCAAAAGCGGGTACAACGTAAGTTATATAATTACCTACTTAGATACTAATGCAATGAGACAGCCTGCTAGAAATGCCTATGACACTAAACTATATTAAATTATACTTGTATCGTGTTTATGACCTTCCTGCTCTTTCTGGCTTTCAAACAGATAAAGTTTAAGTTTAATTTTGAAACTATGAATATTTTGCAGGTTCTTAAGTGCGCCTCAACGAGGCTCCTTTCGATAGAAATACAACATTAAAAAAAAAAATATCCTCTGACCGCTTTTCCTCGGAACATGGAAAAACGGCTGCAAAGATTTCTGCCAAACATGGCTAAGAACCATCTCAATTATCAACTTCCTCTCTCATAAAAACTGCAAATCAAATAAGAGGTTATTTTCGGAGCTGCAAGGCCACACACTAAAGGCTTAAACACCTCTTTTCGATCGTGGATTAAAAAAATCAAACGTCTTTGCGGATTGCCGGTTACCTATATCCTGTTACGTTGAGAGGAAAATAAGCACCTTGACGCGTGCAATTTCCAATTACTTGTTCACTGGTGCTAATGGACCAACAAAATTGTAAAGATTGCGGAAAGCCACAGGATAAAAAGGGCTCACGTTTTTCCTGGAAACGAACTTCTTCACTTTCTGAATTCAAACCAACCTCCAAGTTTATTTTTCAATATGAAGGCTCATTCTGAGTTAATGAAACTTGAAACTCAGAATGAGACCTCTGAAATCTGTATACCTTTAACAAACTGTGCTCATGTTATTTTCGGCCTAGTAAAACTTCTACCTATTCCAATAAAAAAATCTAAGAAAACAGACCAACAAAACTTCAGTTAAGCTCAAGAAAATAAGTATTCTCGAGAATATTACCTTTCTAAGCACTTTTCCGGTGGAATATATTCAGACAGCAGCACAACTTTTTATTTTTCTATTTACAGGTGAGTTTGCTTTTACTTGCGCACATATAAGTAAGATAAAACTTTTCAATAGAAATATCATAAAGAAAGTTAGTGCTTTTACAGAAAGCTGATGTTATGAGGAGTGCATAAAATGGCAGTGCGCGGGAGTATTTTGGGTGCATTTTGATAGGTGGAGTAGGCAGAGGCTGGGGCGCGGCCGCGGGTGGCGATGACTAAATAATGACTGGGATAACGCAGTTTTACTGCCGCCTCCGTGTTGCGAATATATAAATGAACTCTCAAGGGAGTGTTAAAGACGCCACCAAAGAACTCGTGTCGAAACAAGTCAGGCTCAGAGAAATGGCGCCGTAAACCTCCCCATCCGCTGAGACGTCATTTTGCTCTTTGTACAAAACTATTTTGTTACAGAAAAATAATAAATATTTGTCGTACGTATGAATAATCCAATAAAATGAGGTTTTTAGTGTGTAACAAAAATAAATAAGGGATCAAACGTCGGGTATAAAACCCGAATTTTCTTCGTCGATGATACTTTTATTTTCCACCTGCGATATTATTTCATCGTACGTGGACGAAGGCCGTTTTTATTGTTTCAGAACATTATTTATCCTGTTGTTATATCAAACATTTCAGAAGCTATCTTTTTGATTTTAAGACTAAATTAGTTATGGTACCATTGTACACACACGATCTAAACTAAACGAAAGTTGAATAAAGTTTGTAAATAAATTCCGATACCTATTAATAATTAACTACTTAGATAATTGGTTCTAGCTCACGTCCCTTGCACTTAAATATTAAAAGCTTAACTGTATCCCGAGGCCTGCTCCATAGTAATAAAGAAACTGGTGAGGCGCTACGTTGATACACTATTAATGCAATTGTTTGAAAACAGGGCGAGGCAATAAAATTTTACCTTCAAGCACATTCACATAAAAAACTGGTTGGCGCATATACACTTAACTTGCGGTTAAACCAACGTAACTGGAAGAGCAAAATTACGTTTTCCTAAAAATACGAGCATGATAGGGGATCAAACTCCGGTCTTATGCTAATGATGACGATGATGATCTTATCATGTGTCAATTTTTTAGGGTTCCGTAGCCAAATGGCAAAAACGGAACCCTTATAGATTCGTCATGTCTGTCTGTCTGTCTGTCTGTCTGTCTGTCTGTCTGTCTGTCCGTCCGTATGTCACAGCCATTTTACTCCGAAACCGTAAAAGCTAGACTGATGAAACTTGGCGAGTAGATGTATTCTGTGATCGGCATTAAGATTTTTACACAAAAATAGAAAAAAAACTATAAATTTTGGGGGTCCCCATACTTGAAACTGAAACTCAAAAATTTTGTTTTCATCAAACCCATACGTGTGGGGTATTTATGAATAGGTCTTCAAAAATGATGTTGAGGTTTCTAATATAGTTTTTTTCTAAACTGAATAGTTTGCGCGAGAGACACTTCCAAAGTGGAAAAAAGTTGGTCCCCCCCAAGTTGGTCTAACTTCTAAAATAAGTGACTGATAAAGCTAAAAAAAATATATGTTGTACATTACTATGGAAACTTCCAACGATATTTGATTTGAACGAGATCTAGTCAGTAGTTTTTTTTTATACGTCATAAATCGTAAACCGCAATTTACTACAAAAACCTTTATATTATGTTATTTGATGCTACGGAACCCTTCATGGGCGAGTCCGACTCGCACTTGGCTGCTTTTTTAAGCCAGTGTGATGAAAGGATTTTAAGTGCGCCTCAGAATGGTTCCTTTCATGCACTCGCGTCACATATTTTTTGAACTTATTAGGTTCTCGACATGCTGGTTTCCTCACGATGATGATAATCAACTCCAATAAATCAATTCCTTTTAACTCGGATCTGGGCTGGTGACTCTAGCCACCAATACTTACGTACGAGATGGCTACGGTAGAAAATAGGCGCTGACTAACCTGTTTCCATCGTGACTATGCCTCCAGGTAGAATATTCCGCCCCACTTCGCAGTCGCAGTCATAATTTTTCGCATTGCGGATTTCAAGTAAACGTAAATTAGTTTATTTTACGACTGAGGATTTTAAGGCGAAGACGAGATTGTCCGACCGAATTACCCTGGTGGCCTTCCAAGCTCACCTAGAGAGATCCGGCTTTATCTTACCACATTCTATCCGATTTCTAAAAAGGAGGAGTGTGCTGACTGGTTCTGGTTAACTCTTAGTTTTTATTTTTGTTTGTAAGTCCCTATTTCACCCACAAAGTTATAGCTCAATTCTGAAATATTTTTTTGTTTGAATATAGTCTCAAAGTGGTCTTGTTGGCACCAAGTTTTAATTTGGAGTCAATATTTCTGTATTTATTCTAAAGGTATATTTTTTGTTACTGGCTGCAACACAGTTTATACTTCTGCAGTCAGTATCGTTTACACTTGTTTTTTGTATAATCTTGTACCTTGATTCCAATATATATTTTGTTTGTTTTTATTTTTATTTTTGAGCTTTAAGACGTTTCAAAGTGATCTTAGTGATACTACTGAATATTAATCATAAGACTAAATACAAAAAAGTAAAATAAACACGGCAACGGTAGAATCATTTGAAGATGCACTGCATTTAAACCGCAATACGAAAGAGACAAAAAGGACGGGCGCAGAGTGCCAGTGACAGCTTGAACGCGTGATCCGTCTGAGGTACTGCACAGGGACGTCTTAAGAAATACCTAGCATACACTTTATAAACACACTCTTCATCAAATAATCGAAACCGTACTGCAATTTCTACCAAAACACAAGATTTACTTACTCTCATCAGTTCCTTATGAAACCATCATTCATTATTCATCAGCGCAGTCTATTTCGATTCTTAAAGATTGTTATAATTTGAAACGTAAATATTCTTTAGAATATACCTTCTCTTCTCTTCTTCATCGTGCCCTTATCACCCTTTATGTAATAGTGTCAGCACAATTTGTTCTCCTCTTCCATTGTCCTCTAACAGCCGTCATCTCTGTATTCACTTCTTTCTTAACCATGTCATCTTTCACACTGTTCATCCATCTTTTCTTTGGTCTACCTCTACCCAAATATCCATCTACGTTCATACTCATCACTCTCCTAGTTACATGACTTTCTCATCCCTTCTCATGACATGCCCGTACCACGTCTTTAGAATATACATTATAAAAAAATCCTTATAATATTCAAAATTAACTAGCATAAAAAAAGACATAAAACTCATTCAAAGTCAAACTTCAGAGGTTCTTAATTTTTTTGACTAGTATTACATATTATTTTCATGATCCGGTTACGCTAAAACTAAAAACTCAAAAATGGTATTGTGGAAAGATTTTGTGCAGCATCTCAGATATAATGCTCCAGGCCAAACCAATGGGCAGGAACCGTAATTTGTGCTAAGGTACCTGAAAACTAGCAGCATAGCATTGCTTTAGCTGCTGTACAAGAATGGACCAAAAAAAACAATCACGACGATGACGCTGACGGTATAAAAGCCGTAGAAAGTTCCTATGCCTCTGTGCGCATTTTATGATTATTTGCTAAGTTTGTGACTAGATGGCGCTGTGTATGTGCTACCGATAATTTTATTTATTCATCTTCAGTCCGCGCCTGCTCAAATACAAATGGCAAATGCACTCAGCATTATCGTTTGCTTCGCGTACGACCCAACTTTCTGAATTGTCTTCACTGGAGTCTTTCACACAAACCCATCACAAATTCTACCCTTCTGTTCTACCTAAACTCGAATCTAAGCGATTTGAAAACACTGCTAAAAGTTTTTATAGATCTTCATCATCATCATCAGCTTGAAGAAGTCCACAACTGGATCTAGGCCTCCCCCATACATTTCCAGGAAGATCAGTTTCCCGCGATACACGTCAGTGGCGCATCGGCTGAGGGCTACCGAAAAATAATGAGATAAGTGACTCGACTGGCTTCTCAGGTCAGTTGGTAGCAGCTCTGCCTTCTGCGCCGTAGGCCGTGGGTTCGACCCCCACCGGGAACAAATATTTGTGTAGTGAACATAGATGTTTGGTCTTTGTCTAGGTGTTATATTGTATGCTATATTATTTGCAAAAAAAAATAGTAGAGGTATTAAAACAGCTATACATATAGATCCCATCGTACAACCTCTGATTATTTTGGAGCTAGATGGTGCTGTGTGGATTGTTCAAATTATTTAATATTAGTATTATTTCTATTCTGAATAGTTAAGAATACAAAAATGATGTAAATATTTAGATAATTTATTTTAGATAGGTAATCGGATAAAAGTAATCGTATAGGTTTCTATTATAATAAACAGTTTGTTAAAAGTAGATTAGACTAGGCATAGCTAAAGTAAGACATTTAATACTTATTCAAAACTAGATAACATTTAAACATGAATACCTACGTAATAAAATAATGACTGAATTTACCATAAAAATAAAATACTTTCCAAATAACGTTTTATCACATCCAAAGAATTATTTCAATATATTTTCGATTGAGACATTTCATTTGCTATAAAAGGCACGGTGTATCTTGCACGTATTTATAAAGTAGCACATTTGTTGTACCTAGTATGGAAATTAAATGCTGTCGACATCAAGATCTAGTAGGTACTAGTAGTATCTAGTAGTATATGGTAGGCAAGATGGGCAGACGAAGTGGCAAATATCGCGGGTAAGACCAGAAAGGCAAGTCGTAGTTTTACTCGATCAGGGGTACAATTCTTGCAACACAAATCACTCAAGCGATCGCTGAATTCGAAGTGAGTTGTCTATGATACGGGATGAGATAAGCACAGGCCCGTCAACAGTGTCTCATACAGAGAGAGGCTTATACCCAGCAATGGGTGAAGTCAGGCTGTGGTTGATGAGGTATATGACGGGATTAAAGACAAAATAGTTTTTCTATGGTTCTTGACTCCATTACGTCAAGTCATTGGGTTTTGGTTTTGTGTGTAAAGCCAGTCACAAAACACACGTAGCTATAATATATATTAATATGCCGTGCTATAATATAAATTACGGTATAAGTTCGTGATGTCATAGAAATATATAGCTACGTGTGTGACAGGCTTAAAACGCGCTATCAACGTCTCCCATTCACTTGCCACCGCTAACTGCTAACTTCCACACCTACGTACTATACATACACCTACTAAACTAATAACTTCATTAAAAGTGCATGTTTCAAGATACGACAGTCTTCATTAAACAAAAAGAAAATTGTTATGTTACATCAAATGTTACAGTCAAACTCGAAACATAATCATTAAATTCTTATATTATCCGTAAAATATCTTTGGATAAGCATACTAAGAATAGGTACAAGCGTGTAATAAATACAAGATAGCATGCATACCTAGATTGTTATTGAGCCTTTTATCTATGAGTATGATGCTTATAAAGGTACCGTCGTCGTGACCAAGTGTTGGAGAAATGGCTGCAAAAATGACACTGACACCTGTCTTAATGACAGAGGTGTCAGAAAATTGTTGATTACTGTCTTTGCTACAAATATACACACGTTCGTTGCGCATTTAAGCCTGGGGCACACTGATGGGTCGTCACAATATAACCATAGTAAGGAAAACTGTGTTTTCCTTAGCTATGCTATAACTAAGTAAAATAATATCATCACTTCAAAAGCCATGTCGGACGTGTCATCCCTACAGTGTATGCTTATTACTTCATCGCAATATCTTTGGTCGCGTTCGTATCATTGAAGCTTACAGCATCATTATAATATTAGTCACGTTAAAAACCATTTGTTTGTTCTATCCATTCATATCACTACAGTATAATCTCGTATAGGTAGCGGCACATAACTTTAGCGCTGACCGTTATTGCGCAGAAGTCAAAAATAAGGTACCTGAGGGGGGCTAGCGGAATGAAGGGCGGGCGTGCGTAGCGCTGATTGGCGCTCCAGTGTGCGCAAGTCGCGTACAACGCATGCGCAGCTATCCCCCCCGCGTATCGCTCAGCGCTAAAGTTATGTGCCGCTAGTTATAAATATCAATGGCTTTACATACGTCCATTTAAGTACCAAGCAAGATGTTTACAATTCCAACGGCGAGGAATGTCAATTTAAAAAGTAATTGTCGAGGTCTGCTCATTCGCAGTACCATGTCGTTCTTCGGAATTTCTTTTCGCCGGGTCTTCGGACCTCGCCGGGGACGCCGCGAAGAGAATTATCTGGAATTAAATCATAGTATTTGTAACTTTGACGACGTGAATATCACAATATCAGAACTCACACCAATAGATACAATGCTAAGCAAATTCCATATAGTAAAACAATAAGAGCGAAAGAAACATCATAACTTAGAATTAGGAATAATAAGATCATAATTTAAGTAGGCAATCTATAACCTGGAAAAGACGAAGTAGAGTATGCATGCACCACATAGTTGAATATGTGAGTTCAACTCCCGTATTAAAAAAACATGTCTTTCATAAAACACGACACGTTAAAAGTGGATTCCAAAATAGTTCCAATGATATAAGGTCAAATATTGATTGAATATGATCAAACAGTGATAGTTTTAACTAGCAGAGATTCGTTTACCATGAAAAAGAATCTGAAAAAAGTGTTTAACAAAGACAAGGCACCCCAAACCAATGCATTCCTTCACCAAGGCCACTAAATACAGGGTTATTCATAATTAGCTGCAAATACTCAGGAATTAGGTTCAACAAATAAAATAAAAAATATTTATGAAATGATTTTTTTAAGTTTTGTTATTAAAATCCCGAGAAAATCGATAAAGAATATCCTTTGGAATCATTGGCACCTGACCTATTTTGACCTTTGATCCGCGCCCGCGCGCCGTGAGCGACACTCTGCGTTCAGTCACTGCCTGGGTGGGTCATCGTCCTGTTCTCCATGGCAATCATTATGCAATAGACGTAAAAAAAAGAATGAAAATAAAATTTTGATACAAAAACTTAAATCAAAACTTTAAAAAAATAATTTCATAAATATTTTTTATTTTATTTGTTGGACCTAATTCCTGAGTATTTGCAGCTAATTATGAATAACCCTGTATAAACAAAGTCATCTGTGTGCATGAAAGCAGTGCTAACGTTACTAACCTACAAAGCATGTCATTGGGGCACTTTCACGACTACGAAACCATCTAATAGACCTGAGGAGAGAGGGTGTGCTATGTTTATAAAGATCATACAGAGACAATGCAGACATAAATACTTTTATATTATTGATGATGTTAGGTAAGGCATGTGCATTTTGTGCTAGTAACTTGACGTCATTGTTATTTATTTTTTTAAGATTTTTTTTTTGTGTGCTTCTAACAAATTGGATCTTTTCTGAAATAAAAATATTGTATTGTGTATTTCTAGAATGCTTAGAATGTCTTGGAAGATGGTAAATAACATTTTTGTAATATTAATAAGTATTATATCAAGTAAACAGCCATTCCCTAGCATTGTATACGTATTGATATAAATATCTCGTAAAACATATTTATTTTGTCACCTTTATTCATTGACATGGAAGAAGTGATGACTTAAATATTTGTATATTTACCTACACGCTAATGACTGTTTAGATTCATGTAAACACAATATTAGTGCAAAAGAGACAAACGTTATGGAAGAGTACTTGCAGACTCTTTTATTTTGCTTTATTGCCACAGTGCACACCTCATGTTCTGATGGAAAATACCTGACTTATCATAGTCTGCTTCAAATATAACTAAGTCATGTACATGTCCAAGATGCATGTGCTAAGAAAGATAAGTGATTGTGATACGAGGAACGATTAGGTCTTGTTCTATGGAACTGTTATTGGGTATATGTATAGGTACCAAATATACAAATCAAGGTAACATTACGATAAGATTAGATGTGTGTAGTATTCTTACATTTATCGTCGTTTCTTTCCGATTCTCCCGAGTCCTGACTGTTCATAGATCCGACAGATATCCGCTTATTCCTTTGCTGCAGGAGAAGTTCTGGAAATGAGAAATCAAGGGCTTTAGATTTTATATAAACCTATTTGTTATGCACCTTCTCTAACTAAAGTATCTATGCTCATACAACCGGCAATGAGAGAAACTGTGGTGAAAAAAATTTCTTTCAAAAACACTCAATATTGTAATTTTTATGAATCTCAGTATTTTGTTATGCAGCTGGCCTACCATGAGCTTCATATGGTTATGGTTATGACTGTCAAAATTGTGTCAACAGTGTCACACATTGAAACCCAAGAAGAAAATGAATGAAGGGGTCAGCCTATCTATACCATATGGAGCTCGTGGTAGCCCTGCAGGTATATCAATTTTAAGCTAAAGTAACACCTCTATGTATACCTAAACAAAATAAACCCTTGACAGAGTAAAAGATCAATGAATCGATCAAAGAACAGAATACATTCAAATCCCAATAAGATATTTTCCAATAAATAAAAATAACACGATGAATATTTTGCAAGAGACATTGAATATCGAGAAATGGCGGCAGTCGGCGTCGAGTCGCGACGGTTTGTTGATAAACCGACCTACAATAGCGGACATCGGTCGCCGCTCGCCGGACAACTCAACTACAGAATTATTGCTATAACCCAACGACCGACCCGCACAAACAATAATAGTAGCTCCAACTTGCTCGAAGTCCCACCGCAGAAAGCAGTTTAGATATAGCTTAATGGACTCCAAATCAACAATGCTAATGTCTCGGTCACAAACGCGTGACTCACATGTAGTAAGAAGATACCTAGGCATTTCGCATTAGACAAAAGACTATTGTGTTGGAAAACAGGAATAACTAAACATCAACGCGACAAAGACGCGTTTCTATGACAAGATTTAAACACCATTTACCTAGCTGTTATCGCACAATCAAAGCGTGGAATGTAGCGTAACAGAGAGCGCTCAAAACGATCGCACACCCTCGCGATCTAATTATCCGAAAGGCTGTTCAAACGGATGTGTTTGTACGAAAAAGATAAGAATAACAGAGCGTGTGAAGTGTGAAATTTACTTTAGAGTATCAAACAACGCGTTGCATATGCGATTGCGTTTACAAAACAACATCGGGACGTTGTAAAAGAAATATGTGGAGTTGGCGTTCCCACAGTGCAGCACATGCAAGTTGCCAACGAGTGTCCAATAAAAACTTGAGTCGACGACCCCGCGTGCGTCAGCCGTGATAAAGGGCCGACTCCTTCCGTCACATCCGAGGAGTGCATTATAGAATGAAGGCCTTTCTGTCCTCGTATCGGGTTTAACACAAATCAAAGAGTCAAAAAGTTTTTGTCTCTATTTGTGCAATCAAGAATTTGATTTGTTATCTTGCAATTTGCATAGTTTATCATGAATCGTGATCCAATATTTATGCTCTTGGAATGCTACCAGATAATAGTCTTATTTCAACCTATCTTAGGCTAAGTTCGAAATCATAAATACTTGATGTGACTACTTGTTCACTGATTGTGAAGGTGTTATAGTTTTCTCTTGTTCTTCGTTCATACATTTAAGACGTGCTTTCTATCTTTAGCTTTCACTGCTCTGTTACCACGTCCATACAAGGGCGCAGATGATGAACAATTATATAGTTTGACTGTATTAACTATGCGGGAATTAGTTCGGGTTGCGTGCCAGATGTACTTTTATCAGTCACTCAATTCTTGTACAAATAGGGTTGATTAGTTTCAATTACGTTTTTTTTTATTCTCGTTTGCGTAGTAGGTATTACGTTATCGTTATCACTAGCCTATCGCTACCTAATCAAAGCTGAAAAAAGTTGAACCCTGCTGTCAAGTTTGCATACTCCAAAATTTTGACTCCCTTCTAAAAATTTTGGAAACTTTCGATTAAGTATAAATATATTAAGTATCCTTTTTTTACTAACTACTACTACTACTCTTTTTACTAACTTTAACTGTACCAGAACTGGGTAAAGGTCTCCCCCAAGATTTACATTAAGATTATGATTATTCAAAATTATTTTGATTATACCTGCTAATAATCAAAATTGTATTTATCGAAGACTTTTTACTAACATATCATTCTAATGTAGAACAGGATTGAAAAGCGCATCTAGTATACGCAGTACAAGACACGCGATTAATCACCGAAGAATCTTAAATAGGTAAATAACCAACGGAGTATCCTCTGTAATGCGTATATCGCTTAGTGAAGCGTTTATCATATACATACATACTATTACTTTATAGTACAATGGTCAAATTTTGGCTATGAGAAAGCGCTCTACAGAGCCGAAAAGCCGATGTGCAATGCTTATTGCCTACAACCGCACTAGTTGTAACAAACACATACTCATAAAAATACGACTGCCATAGCAAGGCGTGCTGACAGAAAGGAAAGGTGTTGCTCTGGATATGCACAGGCGTAATTACACGTAGGTATACGATAATTATCTTATCAGTTTCACCGTTGACACTTTCGCTCGATTTCAGAGGAATTTGGCAATCGCTGTTTTTCTAGGGAGGCGATAATTTACATCCAGTTATTGTACACTCCGTTATTACGATGCCAGTTGAGCTTCATGTATATTATAGCAATTCAATCATTAGTTTTTGCTTTTTGTTCTGGCACCGGATACTTGTCCTTGAGACTTTATAGGGTGGATCCTACTCGGATAGGTTAGGTTATGTTTGAACATATAAATTACGCACAAGGCGAGTGAGCAAAGTGATCGTGCCGCGACAGCGTCTGCCGTATCTACCTAGTTGTTTTTATTAAGCATTTCTTTCTAACGCCGTTTTAACTTGGTGTACAGTGGCGGTATGAAAATGTTCGTCAGTTTTCAACTTGATTCGTTCAGCGTATCGCGAGCACATATTACCTTTTGAAACTGAATACACAGAATACACCGATAAGTTAACGTCACAAATTATGTCTAAATGTGTCAAGATCAAGGCACTGGTGCAAGCGAAAACTGACTCCAAGGTGACGAACATTTTCATACCGCGACTGTACATTAATTGGCCAAGCATTAACCGGACCCTTTACTACAAAATAATGATAGCCCTTTCAAGAGGTTGTTCCTACTTTTTTATGGTCGTGACTCTCCTCTAGAGAGGTAAGAAATATACTGGATTTATTTGAAATGTTACCTAACCTAACTGTCTGCTTTTTTCAACAATTTAGTTCAGGAGTAAAGAAAAGAACAGAAACTACAGAAAATTGACGCAGTTAAAAAAATGTACCAGAAAAGAATTTAATGGTGTTCATTATTAGAAAAACAAAGGGTTCAACATCAAAGATCTTACCTTTCTTCTGCATAGCTTGCTCCCAAAGCAATGAGGTTATCTCCTCTACCCAAGCGTTCCTGATGACCGAGTCTGAGGTTTCTAACTTGTACGACTTAAGGTTCCTTTTCTTGTACCATATGGTGAACTTGTGTGCGTCTAGCTCTTTTGCAGTGATGCCGAGATCGTCAACGGGGATGTGGTCTTTGTATATGAAGTATTCTACGCGTGGTTGCTGAAATTAGAAAGAAATAAATAAATATTGTCGACAATCCATACAACACTATCTAGCCCCAAATTAAGCAGCATTATGCATACTTAGAACACCCAGAGAAACAGAGAAAGAATATCTGTGTTCACCACACAAATATTTGTTCTCGGTGGGGATCGAACACACAACCTACGGCGTGCAGAAAGCAGTGCTGCCGTGTGAATCCAATACACTGTAAGTTTAAAAAGTGCGGTTTGAGTAAACGCGCAAATAAACTTTATTTGGTTTTTAGTCCATTGTTCTCTCATTTCACTACTAAAGATTACCGTGTTTGGTGTCATATTCAAGGAATTACAATTGTCTACCTGGTCATATGATTTTTAAACAGATATTTAAAAAAATAAGCGATATATCATCAAAAAAGTGTTTTGTCATGATACAGTCCTGTGTCAATAGTGCTATTGTTATGGCAAAACACTATACGTGACAATAAAGTGTTTTGCCTTTTCAAATAAGAGTTATCTATTTAATACTTAATCAGGCGATATACTGTTTTTCATACTAATTATCAAACAGCCCCAAAATTATATAAATACTAGTGGCCCGCTATGGCGTTATTCAGTAAGAATAAACCAGTAAAGATAATAATATGACTCTTATGATTTCTTAAAAATAATAATTAATGAAAAAAATTCCGAGCGAAGCTCGGTTACAAACTAGTTATATTTAAAGCCTATATGTTATTCTGATGTATAAGCTATAATACTGTAAAGTTTCAACAAAATCCGTTCAGTAGTTTTTGCGTGAAAGAGTAACAAACATCCATCCATCCATTCCATCCATTTTCAGAAACTTAGACATTTATAATATTAGTATTGATGGGTAGGAGAGTAAAAAGACAGTTTGTGTATTATTTTATTGTAATAAAAAGTACCTTACAAATTATTATATTTATTGAAGTATTAGATCAATTAGTATAGGATCCCGCTATAGAAGGACCTTCACCGAGCTGGTTATTTAATGAAACGTATTTTATATTTAATTAAACATGCCAATAAATATATTCTATATGGGTTGCCTATCAAATTTCAGTCCAGGATATGATTAATTAATAATTAAAAAACTAAATTGTTTTTTTAACTTTCCACCGGTTTGTTTATTAAACAAATTCTATACCAATCGAAAGTATAGACCCCATAGAATATGCAAACGTTAGGTTGCCTATTTTTTTCCGGTCACAACTCTCGGGTAGCCAGGTATAAACAGGTAAATCGATGCTAGCATTTTGCACCGGTATGTTTATTGAATAAAAATACTGGGGTCTATACTTTCGATTGGTATAGAATTTGTTTAATAAACAAACCAGTGGAAAGTTTTTTTTCTTTTTTAAATTATTAATTAATCATAATTATCCTGGACTGAAATTTGATAGGCAACCCATATAGAATATATTTTTTGGCTTGTTTAATTATATATAAAATACGTTTCATTGAATAACCAGCTCGGTGAAGGTCCTTCTATAGCGGGATCTTAGACTAAATGTTTCATGCACCATCTTCTGGAGATTCCGTTACTATAAGATTTTCATAGAAATAATTATGATCTTGATTGCGGCATAGACTTAGGTACAGAGCAATATTACCTCCTTTTTTTTTAGCTCACTGATTCCCCTTGGTTCAGTTTCTCTTGGAATCGCATCTAACATATATCAACTTGGCCAGAATTTATATCACTTTGCAATTTTGAAGAAATGTTTCTTTTTGGAAAGTTAATTTTTTCGTTTTCTCCATTATTCTTGGCAAACATCGACACTTCACCTCTTCGAATTTCAATAACTTTCAGGTTTTGGATATTAAGAATCATTGGGGATTAAGATCATATCCTTCCGGCCCCCGCACCCCGCTCCCCGCCAGGCCGATCGGTTGCATAACCACTATTAACTGACCTCCCCGCCAGACTCACGCGCTGCCACTAGAATCGCGGTGCGCGGGTCTCCATAGATTGGATTACTGGATACTGTATCTTTTTTGCGGGTCATTTTTTTTGGTAATACACGGTATATTTGGTTACCGTATTTTGGAATTTTAAACCTTAAAGATTTTGTGAATACAGTGTTTTCTAAATCGTATTTTATCAGTGTAGGTAATAGCTAGCGGAAAAAAACAAATTGAGTGACATAAAACAGACATAAAGAAAACGATTGAGCCCTGTTAAGGCAATACACTGTAACTTAAGATACAGTGTATTGGATTTACACGGTAGAGTGGTACTACCAACTGAGCTGGTAGGGATCTCTGCCAAATACGTAATATATATAACGTTATAAGAGATAATGGCATTTGTTTTCACACTGTCATAACTTTTTATACAAGGCTGGACAAAAACACAATGACAAAACATAATAACTCTACAATAGGTCATTTATTCAAAAATTACATTCAGAGGACTAATTTTAAGAAATTAAATAATTAAACAGACAGAGAATCAAGGGAGTTGACATAACTCAAAGGATTAGTAAGCTGAAGTGGCAGTGGGCCGGTCATGTTTGCCGTAGAACAGACAATCGTTGGAGCAAACGAATACTAGAGTGGAGACCGCGTTTAGGTAAGCGCAGTGTAGGACGCCCTCCGGTAAGGTGGGGCGACCGATCTGCGAAATGTAGCTGGCAAGAACTGGAGAAGGGCCGAAGACTGGGCTCAGTGGCGCGTCTTGGGAGAGACTTACGTCCAGCAGTGGAATGATATATAGATAGATGATGGTGAAATAATTAAACTTAATCATGGTATACCAAACTATACAACATTCAGATCAAAATTAGAATTATTACCTTAGCAGGCATGTACAAATAGATTATTTTTAATTCTCATCATAGTAGGTATGTAAATTACGATACTTCAGCCAAGCTATCAGTAAAATAATTTCAATTTCATGCTTTATTGTTGCTTTTTATCTGTTTTTATTTATTTTAAAAAATCTTCTAGCAATTTCCTATACGTTCCTCACAGCTGAAATCAACGAAGCGTTACAATATTTGTTCCGTCATTGGCAAAGTCATTAAACTCTATATTGTTGCCAATTTCGTAAGCTGTTGTATATGAGTACATAGTAATGTGATATACCGTACGTAGTCGAAGTTTTGCTGTACAGCTTCAATAAACAATATTGAATCACTATCTAGAAATGTTTCATCATTCATTATTTGTGTGCTACTGATTATGAACGATAGGTTTTTTTTCTTTATCTTTCGCAGTAAATAATAGTTAGCTTCTCCGTGTGCGTGGTGATTGGTGGAAAGAGTGGCTAATATTATTCAGCTTCTTATACTTTGCGCACATCTAAGCGTTCTGCGGTAGCGATCCGTGAAACACTGTCAAATACCACTGTCATATTTGACTGCATTACAATGATCGCCAGCACAGAGCCCTTACAAACATGTGCAAGGCTTTAGATATCGTGCAAAGCTTATATTAAATTGACTCGGTCTTGACAGCACTCGAATTAAGAACTAAAACGTGATTTTCTGGTCTAGAATTTTTTGCATCAGCAGGGCTACCACAGAGTTTTATAAGGTTATGGCTATGGTTGTCAAATTGTGTATCCGATCTGTACACAATCTGTGCACAATTCTTAGGTTTGAATGTGTGGTTACTTTTGACAGCCATAACCATAGCCATATAAAACTCCCGGTAGGCCAGCAGAGATGAACTAACCTATTTGCATTTGGTAAAGATTTTTCTGCATAGTACAATAACATATAAATCAACCCCTAGCTTTTACTAGTTTTCTTTTATTGTCCAAAATGCTTTCAAGTTCTTTTAATTTTTCGCAAGGAATGGGCAGCGTTGTAGGCACTCTAATTCTTAGTGGTTCCATTTTAAATGTGTAGAACCCACATGTAAAATGGGGGGTAGCTAGAGCTGGCGACAAGACGCCGCAGTGTCGCGCCGTATCGCCGCAATAAACCACTTACGTAATACCAAAGGACAGACTGGAAAGCTAGCTCATTTTACTCACTCCTATACCAGACTTATCAGCCACGCTAGTGATGCTAGAGCTTACTTGGCATATCTTGCCGTTCTTAGAAAACTTCCAAGTATAATACTTTATACCAAAAATTACAATGGATACCATAATGTTCCTAGTGTTTAAACCGAGTCGAAACTATTATGATATGCTTCGTCAGTTCTAAAGTCCATGATGAACGACGACGAATGATGATGACGGTCGAAACGTAGGGAAATATTTTAATATTTCCCTACGTTTCGACCGTCATCATCATAGAAACGGGTATTTCGGTACACTTACTTTCGGTACTATTTATTTATATAAATACCCGTTTCTTCCATATAATTTAATTAATAACATAACTATCGCGTTAATTTAAAAAGTGCTATTGAACGACTATAAAAACTTTGCTATTTCAAGCTAGCATTTTTGTTTTCATGCTTCGGACTGTACTATCTATCTATCGGTGTGTCGTGCTCGTGGGTGTCTATCGGTGTTTGCTAAAACTGGCAAATCCATGACGTAGATCATGACCGTCAAACAACCGAGAATATTTAAATTTGAGTTCGTAAGACTTTATCAACGGATGAGTAGTTATCTCGCCGTTCTATTTTTGCTGTGGTATTACCCTACACTACACAATATCTCATTATGTGTAAACTGCAAGTTCAACCGGCCCATTGCTGCTTAATTAGAACAGCTGATTTATTACTTCCCGTTTATAATTGATTTTATGATGATTGATACAGCCTCAAATTAATTTACATTTGGTATGAACATGTCTTTTGCGCACATCTAAATCGTTATTGGTATCTGTCAAATACAGTACTGTAAAAGTTTGTAGTAGTGTGTGCGAGTGTATGCAAAACCCTACTGTATGAAAACGCGATCATTGCAAGTCTGTCAGATAGGCTTATGTTGACAGGCGTCTATAGACGGTGGGTGCAATTAGCATCCTTGATATCACTCTGTACGTTAGGTATAATGCCTACCACTTTATTTTATTGTGCGTTAGCTTATACAACTTTCTAGTTTTTAAGACAAACTTTTGTATGTGCATATGGATCTTGTGTCCTAAATAAATATATATTACTATTATTTAAATGTGCTCAAGGTTTAAGTACACCACACCGTACCACAAAAACACTGGGAACACAACTATCAGAATTTGAAAACCCCCAAAAAATTTAATACTTATTGAAGCTCGCGGGAAATCGGTAGATGGAGAAGGCTTCAAAATATCTCATCCTGGAGATCAGTGGATTACCTATGTCTATTGCTTTTTCAAACTGGATAACGAAGATACTTTTACAATAGTACTTTTAAAAAAATATTTTTCCTAGTATTGCTGATAGGAAAATAGCCGACTCACGTTAAAAAAAGTAAACAAGCCTTTGCATCTATTGTAGATTATTTATATAGCGTCAGGGGCAACTGGTTTTACTTACACAAGCCCTACTTGTGGGATGCTAGAGGACCTCGTCGAGCAACACGTGTCAAGGGTCACGCAAAAAGGGCCCGCCAGCGGCTTACTTGCGGAAAAACGCAGCCCGCACATCAAGTGCGGATGATGAATTTTCCGATTTTTGCTATAGTACCTACCTGGGACCGGATATTAGATGGATTTGAGATGGAATAGACTCACGTTAAAAGACTAGATTCCAGGCGTTTTTTTTTCTAAATAAATTATAGCCTATCTGGTGCAGTGTTTAAAAAGAAATGGCTTTTGATCTAATCTCGTTCGATGCAGACTGCAGCAATTTATATAAACCCAGTTTCCGAATCCTAGCTGCAGTGCCTGATCGCGCTATTTCTCAAATGATGCTCTATACGGAGGTATATGTGTGAGTAGTAGTAGAGCTCTTTGTGAAGGGATCGTCCGAGGGTCACCATGCCTATTTCTGCCGTGAAGCAGCATCGCTGTGTTTCTGTTTGAAAACTCTATTTGTTAAACTGATCGCCATCGCCTGCAGTACCTGAGAGACCAGTCTGAAAGCACTGGTGGTCAAGTGGGCATGGCCTCACCATGGCATTACCTATTATAATTTAACATCTTCTCGACATGTATTTCAAGCAATAAATTTACTTTGACTTTGAGTTTGACTTTGGCCTCGCCTTTCGATCCTAAGATCGTGGGTTCAAATCTAGTCGTGTACCAATAAGTTTTTTGTCCAAAAATGTATATGCACTATGCCAGTACTTTCAAACGGTGAAGGAAAACATCGTAAGGAAACCGGCATGTCGTAGAACCTAAAAGTTCAACTAATGTGCCAAGTGCACAAAAGGAGCCTCCTTGGGGCGCACTTAAAATCTTTTCACCACACTGACTACTATACTAGTAAAATCATTACTTATAAACTTAATATTTGAATGTGCCATGATTTATATTATTTAATGACTAAACAAAATAACCCTGTCCTGCATAGCTACTCTTATCATACCAGACAGTAAGCGTCAGTGCAAACAATAATTATTATTGTTATATTTTATCAACTTTATTGGCGACTGAAAATAATGAGTCATTAACCAATGATTCATTTTCGCATCGCGATTGTCAAAGTTTAATTTTAACAAAACACACTGAAATCCTCCTCCTCCTTCTTCTTCTTCTTTTTTATCCAAACCAAATGTGGTGAAAGGATTTTAAGTGCGCCTCAAAAAGCCTCAACCTCTTTTCGTTTGACACATAATTATTTTCGAACTATTTAGGTTCTACGACATGCCGGTTTCCTCACGATGTTTTCCTTCACTGTTTGAGAGCACTGGCATTGTCCTCCTCCTCAGACCTCGATATTACTACAAAAATAGATAAATATATCCGCAGACTTTGAACAGTACCGTAGTATTTAACCAAAATATAATATAACAACGTTACATACATCCATAGCAAAAATAGTGACTCATAACCAAACTACTTATTATAATCCCAAGAAATATTAGAAATTGTCCATGTAAGTACCTACCTTTCCTACCTTTACAACAATATAAATAAAATTTTGAATATCTACCCGTTGAATAAATATAAATGCAAAAAATGTCTTAGTGAATGGCTATTGACACTAAGCTACGAGGAATCAGAAAAACTACTAGAAATTGTTTCGTGACGCACACACATACACACACACTCACACACACCCATGCACACCCCGGGGTAGGCTTCCCTCTGTGCTAACCAGACTCTCAAGAGACTGGGAGAATCATGGAGGCCTACCCCCAACGCCCTCACACACACACACACACATACTCAACACACCCTTACACGCACAACACACCCTCACACACACTCACGCACCCCGCACCTAATGTAAGCTCCGTATATAAATTTAAAAAAAAAAGTTTTTTATCATTTACATAGTTTTAAGTCAAAACAATTATATTACAGAAGAGCGGGACCCTCTAACACAGGTATTTCTATACTTAAAAGAGGGTCCCAAACCTATGATAATGTACTATAAATTAAGTTTAAAGAAAATAAATATTTGTATTTGTAAGTACAATGCTTGGTGGTACTTACTTTTCTATAAACAGCTGTGATGAGCACCAGCCTGTCAAACAGGAATATTCTCATTAGCTGCTTTCTTCTCCTCGCTGTGTCCATAGCATAGAACTCGTTCTGTTTCAACAGACGACCTTGGTTTAGAAGATTTAGGTAATGCTGGAACACAAAAATACACATGTTTAAAAGAAACACAAGAGAGAACACTGGTTTTTAAGATTTTCTGGAATCGTATTTAAAGAACAACCTACATGCACCTGGCAGCACTCGTGGTCTAGTGGTAGCGGCCCCGCCCTGCGATCCTAAGGTCGTGGGTTCAAATCCAGTGGTGTACCAATGAGTTTTACTGTAGAAAAAATGTATGTGCACTATGCCAGTACTCTCAAACAGCGAAGGAAAACATCGCGAGGAAACCAGCATGTCGTAGAACCTAAAAAAGTTCGAAAAACATGTGTCAAGCGTCACGCAAAAAGGGCCCGCTAGAGGCTTGATTGCGGAATCCAGTCCGTACACAAAGTGCGGATGATGAATTTGCCAATCTATACCTAGATATAAACAGACTATACAAAAACATATGCGACACATGGCAATGTAGATGTCAGGTTCAAACAAAACACACTCTTGTCATTGGTTATTGAGCTGTTGGCAATAAGTAGGAAAGTATGTACTTAGAAAGTAGCCATTTCAGACATAGTGGCTTCGAAACCTGATAGCAAAACAGCGCCTCAAATGACATGTCATGTTCATCAAAAGTTAGATTGCGCAATACCGACATTCTAAAATGGTCCAAAATAAATGTAGATGAGACTTAAAATCAACCAGATTTTTGCCAAAATGCGTCTTTTTTTATTTCTTAAGGTTTGGCATGTATTGTATAAGAAGAGAGTAGAGAGAAGAGGTAGATGTATAAGAATTCTTTTGGCATATTTTTACTTCCCACTTACCATTTTTTTCCATTTTTACTTATTTTTTTTCGCTTTCAGCGATAAGGCCGCCCATTATACTTTATTATAATACGCTGTTACTTGTGATGTATCCTTGTGTGCAATAAAGTGTTATCTATCTATCTATCTACCTACCTTCTTTATACCCGAAACAGTATGTATGGTCACAGTAAGTACAATAAATACATTGTTTTACATTATTGTCCGGTAGGAATTATATAGTGTAATCCAACTCTGTCCAAAATTTACGAATCATAGTGATAAGGCGGGTTTTTCCAATGTCCATATTCATTTCGGCAATGTGCGATAACCAGTCTAACCCTGGGTTTATCTCACCGTGTCACTTATTTACGTATTTTAACCGGAAACTGCATAATCTCGTCATTTTTTTTAATGGCTGGCCTGATATTACTATACTTGATTTAAAAGAAACATAATATATTACTAGCTGCCTGTCCCGGCTTCGCACGGGTGGACATTTATTTTTTAAACACATAAATATAGCCTACGTTACTCAAGGTGAACCTACGTCCATCAGCAGTGGACTGATATCAGTTGATGATGGTGATGAAAGAACATTCTATAACGTTTAGGAGCACTATTTTCTAGAACATTTTGTCCAAATCTAGAAATCAGAACCGTTTGCATGGGTATATTTGAGCATTCTAGATAATTCTGGATTACTAACGTTTGGGTGGGAGCATTCCGGATGCTAACCAACTTTTAATTTGATTATTCCAGATCATTCGAGAACCATAAATAACATTCTAGAGCGTCTATGTGCATTCTGTTCTCGCGTCAAAGCCAAGAATTTTCAGAAAAATCCATAAGTGATAGAATAGGATAGACATAGAGAAGTCCCTACGTGTTAGAAAAGGATAGACATAGATTTCGAAACTTTTGCCCCTTATAAATTAATAACACCTAAATATTGAATATAAACTATCCTATCTTTTAAGTCCGACCATATTATAGGCAGTTGCAAAATTTTATCAAAATCCGTTCAGTAGTTTCGGAGTTTATCGCGTTCCAAATTGTGACACGAAAGATTTATATATATAGATAGATAAGCAAATAACCGGTAGTACCAAAAATTAGTAGCTCTTAGAATTAGTAAATTGAAGTGGCAATGGGCAGGTCATATAGCTCGAAGAACCGACAACCGTTGGGGAATCATGGTTCTCGAATGGCGACCACGAACCGGAAGACGAAAAGTAGGGCGCCAACCCACCAGATGGACCGACGACATTGTTTTTTTTTTTTTTTTTTATTTGGGTAAACAAACCGTATCACGATACATATGGACATTGTTAAGATCGCGGGAAGTCGGATGGAAAGAGCTCAGAATCGTTCTTCCTGGAAATGTGTTAGGGGAGGCCTATGTCCAGCAGTGGACTTCTTCAGGATGATGATGATGATGACCTAAAAGTATTAAGCAATGTTATGTTTAACTTCACTTACCGGACAGTCTGTAATGTTTTCCAACGCCATAATTTCATCGACCGCGGTGAGTACGCACTCGATCATAGTTTTTGCTAGTTTCAAACTTTCCAGCGGAGTTTCTTCGTTGTCCGAGGACTCTCCATTACTCCCTCCAGTCTCGTCGCTGTCCACACTGAGCTTGGATATCCGGGAATCAGTCTCGGATTTCTCATTCTCGTAGTTAGTGTAAGTCTTCACTAGGTCCGCTAGGAAGAGCTTGTACCGGGGTATCCTTTGGACCGGTTCTAGTAAGTAGCTGGATAAGTCTAATCTGTCTCCTAATTCTAATTGTATTTCCTGAAATTAAAAAAAGGTCGTCAAATCCTGAGATTTACGCAGCACAGTATCAGATAAGACTATGATATTCATTCTAGTTATTTCTAAAGAAAGTTGAAGACTTGCTTGGTGCGTTGACACCCCTGAACCTATGTGCTTGGTTCCAAAATATCAAAATTTAGCCACAGACAAACGAATCCCGTCTTTCTTTCAATGCATTTCACAAATTGGGGTCAAACCTATCGGTAACTATCAACCCTATTGATATCGATTTACCCCGATCGGCTCAAGTGTTTATTAAATTAATGTAATATCATTTTATGGCCTTTCACCGGCTTTCATGCGTAATTTGGGTCGAGTGATATGTGATCGCGATCGAGCGTGGGATAACTGGAGCAGAATTTGTGCTAACAAGTAGACTGAGAAGGCTTAAAGAAAGAAATAGTGCGAGACTATTAAAATATTAGACATCCGATATTATGCTCGTATATGAAATCGGATTTAATTTATGAGTAGAACCGAGGAAGGTACGTAAAATATAATTGTTTAAATCTGTTTTAAAGCATTTTCTATATTACCTTTAATGCTTCATCAAAGTATTTTTTTATATCCAGGAAATTCGATATTTTAACTACTACCTACATGTAATTTGATAACATCAAACGCTACTGAGTAATAGGACCACATAATGTACATTAAATACCGAACTACTGCTTAGTAAAATATAAAATATAACTATGACTGGCCTCTAGCTCAGTTGGTAGTAGCTCTGCCTTCTGCGCCGTAGGTCGTGGGTTCGATCCCCACCGAGAACAAATATTTGTGTGGTGAACATAAATGTTTGTTCTCTGTCTGGGTGTTATATTGTATTCTAAGTGTGTATTTACAAAAAAAAATGTATTCAAGTATTATATCAGCTATCTGGTTCCCATATTACAAGCTCTGCTTAGTTTGGGGCTGGGTAGTGTTGTGTGAATTGTCCACAATATTTATTTATTTATTTTATTTAAATATAAAATTATTTTCATTCATTCTAGTAATAACCCTCAACGCTTTTGTGCTCTATTTCTGACTTTTGTCTATTTTATTCCGAGCAAAAACAAAGCTTGAATGCTTTGTTTATGCATCAAAATTAATTTTCGTAAATTCTTCTAAAGTAATAAGCTCATTTGTGTGCAAGAAATAACGGTGTATACAGTTAGGTGGTTTTACACGTCGTGATTGCGGACCGTACACACAATAAGGAAACGTTCTCTATGCGACGGTAATGATCGTATAATACATTGATACTCAATGATGTCTATCAATTTGCTATGTGTAGTGGAAGGTGGGACAGTAGGTAGAATGTTGACCGTAACATAGCAAAATTAACATACACCTAACAATCTCGTACTAAGATACTAGATAGAGATCTCACTGCTCAGTTAGTACTGTAGTAACATTGTTAGTATTAATATAAAAAAACTGCAACTGCCCGCGGCTTCACCCGCCCCGTTCCCGTTACTTTTTTGGAATTAAAAGTATCCTATGTGCTAATCCAGACTCTAATCAATCTGTGTGCGAAATTTCATTCAGAGCCATCAGGTTCCCATAACAACGTAGTTGTTGTTGACTGGCCTCTAGCTCAGTTGGTAGTAGCTCTGCCTTCTGCGCCGTAGGTCGTGGGTTCGATCCCCACCGAGAACAAACATTTGTGTGGTGAACATAAATGTTTGTTCTCTGTCTGGGTGTTATATTGTATTCTAAGTATGTATTTACAAAAAAAAAATGTATTCATGTATTATATCAGCTTTCTGGTTCCCATATTACAAGCTCTGCTTAGTTTGGGGCTGGGTAGTGTTGTGTGAATTGTCCACAATATTTATTTATTTATTTATTATTTCTATTCTGTGTTTTGGGGCTAGATATGTGTAGATACACTATAGTGCCGTTAATTTATAATAGTCTACCACAAACATTGAAATTAAAAATGTTAATTAAATAGTACTAAATACAGCAACGCTAAATGAAATAGATGGTCTATCTAAAAGGTACTGTAAAATGTATAGGATGTATTGACAAGATTTACTAATAGCCTTGCACACATCGAATCGTTCTGTGGTGGCGACCGGTGAAAGAATGTCGAATATGACAGCGTTTCATTGATCGCCACCGCAAAACGCTTATATGTACGCAAAACATATTATATTACTTCAAGAAACTACACCTAAACAGTGATGAATCTCAAAAGTATGTAATAAAATTGTCACCATGCCTCATGTACGTAAGTCATTGTGAATAATGTCGTAATTATTGCTGTTTATGGTCGGTAGGTAAGTACTTACAAAAAAATGTGATGAATGAACGTAATGTATGGGAAAGAACCATTTGATCAAACTAGGAATTGTTGCACCTGCCTGCCTCTAGATCTAGCGCAATTTCAAGGCGTTTTGGTACAGTCAATGTTTGTAAACACACTGCTCGTGACAATATCCATAATATAACTGTATAATAGTATTTTGATGAGGCATATTGTTATTCACAGTGATATACTTGATTGAATGCTAAGGGTTTTCTAACTATAGGGTTCTTTATCTATATATATATATACAGTTGTGGTCATATAATTAAGAACGATTTGAAGTTCTAGAAGTTTTTCATTTAAATCGTATCATACATAGAGATGTGTACCTTCTGAGAAGCAACTAGTTATGTTATACAGTGTGTTAGGTTAAACGAGGGACATATTGAAGGAGGGTATTCAGTATTCGATTCTCGTCCCAAATATGTAAAAACCCTATAACCTTAATTTGTGACGTAATTGTCCACTAAAATACATTATTCATGAACACTGAGCGCGCAAGAAGTGAACTTGTAAACAGTAAAATAATCACGCGGCAAAACACGTGCCGATCCTGCCGAAAAGGAAGCTTGTGCGCAAACCCCGCCCCTTCCCTTTGTGTTGCACCGACAGGAGGACACACTCCCGCGCTGACCGCAGTCAGTCTATGCGAGTGCGCCGCTATTTCCGCATGCCTAATATTGCGCTTCCGCGTATCGCAAAAACAACCCCGCTTACTTCGGGATAAGTGTGTCCTGTAAACGTGTTCTTTTAATAACCAAAAATGACGTCTTATCGATATTCTAATGAAGAATATTGGGATATGGTTCGTGCCTACGTGTTATCTAATGATAGTGTGCGAGGAGCCATTATTTTGTACCGAGAGATGTTTCCCAACCGCCAGATTCCGTCGTACAATCTTATGCTAGGTGTTAACCAACGATTGCGAACATTCGGTTAGTTCACCGTACCGACGCATGCCCAAGGACGAGGAAGGGAGCCATACCTAGGTAAGCCAGGTTTAAAGTATGAAGGGAAAATGGATTATACCTAAAGGTCACTGACCCGCGCACATGTTCTGCGATAATATTAAATCGCTAGCGCAAGGGTGTACACACGTTGCGAGACTTTTGCGAAATTTTTGTTATGGTTCTGTCTGTTATTTATCAGTGTTTTTTTTTTGTTCATATTTTTATTAGTATCATATAATCATGCACTATTGTGGGTTTCAATACGTCCCTCGTTTAAACTAACATACTGTATAATAGTCACATTAATAGAGCAACCTGACTTAAGAATAAAGTATGAAATTGCTAACTATTTTTTGTACATTTTATTGATTTTATCAAAGTAACACATTCAAATAGTACTGAAACTGGACAAATAATTAAGAACGATTTATTTAACTGCTCGGGAATTGTTTTGTATGACACTTAGATTTCAAAAATCACAATATTATGTAGCACAGGAAACATAAAAAGAAATTTAATAAATATTTAACTAAAATTAATAGTTAATAGCATATCCACGGCTTTTAATTACAGCTTTACACCGGCGAGGCATTGACTCTATTAATTTTTGACATTTCGCAAGAGAAATAGAGTTCCATTCTTCTAAAAAAACGTCATACAGCTCTCTTAAATTTACACACTTTGTATTTGAAACCTTTTTCTTTACTTCAAACCACAGATTCTCTATTGGGTTTAGATCTGGACTGTTAGCAGGCCAGTCTAAGACATAAACTAATTGCGCTGTAAGAAATTCCTTTACGGTGCGTGCAGTGTGCTTTGGATCATTGTCATGCTGGAATGTCCAAATGACCGGTAGAACGTCTTCAGCGTATGGTAACATTGTTTCTTCTAGTATATTTTTGTATTGGAACTGATCCATGTTACCTTCTATCAACTTTACAGGTCTTACACCATGTTCAGAAAAGCAACCCCAAATTTTCACATTTCCACCACCGTGCTTTAATGTAACTTTCGTGTACTTTGGGTCGAATGCTGTATTCGGGGGACGTCGTACATATCGTTTTCCATCAGAACATACTCTGTTTATTTTCGTCTCGTCAGAAAAAAGTACATTTTTCCACTGTTGCACAGTCCAGTTTTCATACTTTCTCGCAAATGCAAGCCGGGCTTGCCTGTGGCAAAGTTTCAACATGGGTACCTTTCTTGCTATCCTACCGTGCAATTTTTCTTCTACCAAACGTCTTCGAATAGTGCGTGCTGAGATTGCTGAAGGGTTGTTTTCACCAAAATATTCTTTTCTAAGCTCATTGGACCCTTTAAAAGGATTTTGTTTTGCCATACGAACGATGTTTCGGTCATCTCGAGGAGTTGTTTTTCTCTGTTTAGGTACACGTGGAACATTCGAAGTAGTTTGATACGTAGCAAAATGCTTTACAGCGTGGAAAACCATCGTTTTTGAACATTGCAGATGGTCGGCTATCTTTTTATAAGACCAATTCTTCCGGCGAAGTTTTATTATTACTTCCCTTGTAGATTTATCACAACTTTTATTTTTTCCCATTGTTTTTTCTAAAGAAGCCTTGAATCTTTAATCTTTTACAGCACGTAATGGTGCCAAAATTATACAAACAGTAACAAATCGACTGAGTGTTTATTTAAATTTGAATAAAGGTATAAACTACTTAGCGTTCTTAATTATGTGACCAGCCAGTAATAAGGAATACTTTGTTTAAAAGTAGTGTAAAATGTTAGCCTATTGATTTTTAGCCAATCAGGTGTATCAATGAATACAGTGGTAATATGGAAATGTTTTACGATACCGAGAGAAATAAAAGCAAATGCATACAATTAGTTTTGCATCTTAGTTGGAAAAAATCTTCCCTTTATATCAGCGTTCTTAATTATATGACCACCACTGTATACCTTGATAAGACAACGAAAGTTGGTCATTGCTAGTTCTTTCTGAATATATTTTTGTTCGTCCTCCATTCCGCTACGGCCTGTGCGGTTGCAATATTCAAAATGAATCTCATTACTTTTTTAATAAAAGGGACTCACCTGAAAGAACATTTTGTGCTCGAATACAAGTCTCGTAGCTCTCCTATTATTTCTAGAGTACATTACGTACTTATTGAACCTTTTTTCCTGAAACAAAAAACGTGCTCATTTCACCAAACAGAAATTGTATTTAAGTAGTATTGTTGTTCGGAGTAAAATGCTCCATTCAACAATCAAACATCACGTTCAATAACCGCGGGCAAAGTACATATTTAATTTGGCCGCCGGTTCAGTCATTATTTTAGTGAAATTCCCGTACTTTCACCAAGAATCGATGAAAAACTACTCATATTCATGAGCAAGGGGTAATCTGGCGTTAACTAGCGCTGGAAAGAATCGTGCATTACTAATAACTTTACCATAAGGCGTCCATTTTATATTGAGCTTCATTCAATCGAAGCGGATACGATCGCGGCATATCAATGAATTGTAACTAAAGGGGAAAGACGATCAAATTATAGTGGTCTGCGCCGATAAAGTACATAATCACGCGCTCCATAGTCCGTGACACCGATGTTTTTATAGAGATCTCGTTCGTAATCGTTCATTTCATTTACTTAGTTGTACTGCAGGTGCAATTTTCCCATAAAAGCCTTGACCGCAAGAAGTTCTGAGAATTGTCCAGTTCACAACATTTATTAAATTGAAAAGCTGATCGATAGAAAGTTGTATTGGCGCCGTTCGCATCCGCAACCTCCGTTTACAATTTCCCTTCATGTTTTCTCAATCGGAAAAACTTCGTTTAATTTAATCTCCACAAAGTCTAAATAAAAGTCCCTTATTTTGTCACGTAGGCTACAAACAACATTATTTTCATTTTAATCTAATTTGCATTCTTCTTCTTCTTACCGTGTTGATTTTTGACTAAATAACATTTTATACCTCGGTGGCTGTCATTTTGATTAAAATTAAAAGTTGTTCGATTTTTATACAACGCGTTATTCGAAAAATGTTGGTAGTAGTAAGTACAAGCATAAGTATTTTTTTAAATTTACTTACAAATCGTCTAAAACACTGTCCCAGTTTTCTAAGATCATTTTCGCAATCTCTCAAGGCTGGTAGGAACTCTTCGGAGTGGAATCGGAATATCCTCTCAATGTTGCTGAAGATATCTGGCTTCAAGGCTTGGAAGGATGGAGGCAGGTCTGATTTAGTCATTTCTGGAATGTAGTCCTCCACGACGTGCCTCAGTCGTTCAACGTAAACGTTTTCAGTGTGGAGTAACTCGTTGACTCGCTCGTTTAATCGCCTGAAATAAATACGATTGTGAGTATAGAAAATACGATCTAGAGATAGCTCAACTGATCCAAATCAGTGCCAGACGGAAGCGTCCCCAAGACGCTGGCGGCATTGCCACGCTGAATAGCAATGCTTATACGCTGTGCCAGATACCCACCAGCTCTTGGGTCACGCGTCGCTTCGATCAGTCGCCTAGACAAAATTTATAAAAAAATTATAAAAAATTAATATATTTTTTTTTATTTATTTATTGCTAAAAAGTGAATAATAGTAGATTGTTATACAAGGAGCTAAAATGACCCTCTAAACGAATTTCGAGAAGTAAATAGAAATCGAGTGTTTATGGGTTTTAGCGCTGCCGTGTGTCTCTCTACTTTTCACTACGACTGCGAGAAAATAAAATAATCCACTACAATATAATAGTATATTATGTAACTAGTGAATAAAAGACGGATTTAAATCGAGGGTCATAGATGAATCACGAGCAAGTGAAGGGTTCTAACGAATGAATCACGACCGTAGGGAGTGATTCATAATGATTGAATCACGAGCATAGCGAGTGATTCAAGTGTTAGAACCCTAAACGACGCGAGTAATTCATGGCCCTCGATACAAATCCGTTTTATTCAAGAGTTGCATACTATACTTTATACCATGACTTCGAGAAAAAGAAAGATTTAAGCGAAAAACGTGCGTCCTGCCCATCCACCAGATGAACCGACGACATTGTTAAGAACGAGGGAAGTCGGTGGATGGAAAGGGATCGTTCTTCCTGGAAACGTGTAGGGGAGGCCTATGTCCAGCAGGGGACTTCTTCAGGCTGATGATGATGATGAAGCGAAAAAGAATTAAAAACTTTGTTTGTTCTATTCTAATGTGACATAAAACCAATAACTTTTGATTTTGGTTTTATTTGAAAACAAGGAAACTAACTTAAGGTTAAATTAATGCAAGTTTTCTATTATATTGGCCGTCCTTTCTTTCATAAACTAAACAACTCAATTGAACAACAACACTCACAACTTTTTCATCTCTAGAATGCATTTTCAATCGATTTATTATTACCAAACTTTGTGTTGTATAACTTACGTGCACTGTATTCAAAATAGCTGCAATTTATTGATATTTATGACAATGACAACAAAGAACACAAAACAGTATTTAACCAAGGAGGTTAGCATTGCTTAAACTCCTTGTTAAACATTTCGACCAATCAAGTTAGAGTATTTTTGGCGCAAGGAGTTTGTATCATGGTTGTATAGTATTAATATGTAGGTCGACCCTATTGGTGTGTTCCAAATTCAAACACCAAAATCGTGATTAAAAGAGCTTTTTATTCACGATTTCCCGTGAATAAAATAAGCTTTTTAGAGGGGGTATGGTATAAATTAATTAAGGTCACTACCAATTCAATTTGCAATTATACTCGTAAGAGAAACATTCTAAGGATTTCGTGCCAGTGTTTTTTTTTATTTCTTCTGTAGCGACGCAATGCATGCATTCTACCAAAGAGATCGCCGATGTTCATTCCATTTTCAAATTTTTTTTTTTTTTTTTATGAATAAAGTCGAGTGTGATTATTCTTCTTATGACCAAAGACTTTTTCGTTTTTTTAGGCTCATTGTCATTTGATAGAAGAAGAAATACTATTTTCTTCGCTCTTTTTGAGAAAGAGGAGTGAAATAGTAATTTTTAAATCAGACTAGCTTTTATTGGATACTCTATTGGCTTGATTATTACTTTATTCTACATATTCCGTTTGACCTATCCGTTTTCCCATAAATGTTCCTCCAACTAGACTGATATAATATTACATTAAATTATTGTCAAGTGTAACAAGTGCTTCACCATCGTTAGTTTTAAGGTGTGCAATAAAAATCTGGTTTATTCTATAGGTAGTACAAAACATTATGCGTCTTATTTATAATGGTCCTATAGCAGTCATTTAGTTAGTGTGTAAATGTGTCTTAGTAAATGCAGTCTGTTGCTATCTCTATTGGTTGCCATGTGACAGTGACAAGAGACTTTTAGCGAGCCGTTAAAAAGTGTCGGGCTTAATAAATGAGGGGGTATTTATCTCTCATGGTCGAAGAAAAATTCACATTAGAAAGATAGGAAGTTAAAATAAAAAGGTCTAAAAATAATCTTTATCAACTAGGTCATGACTAACACGCATGTGGCCATCAAAATGCTAGCCAGAAGATTTGTAACGATATCGATTCATTATTTTTATCTATCTTTTTATTCAGTTTCACATCAGCAGTTTTTAATCTCTTAGCATTCTTTAGTACCTAGTCATAAAATAATTGATTCAAATATGGACTTTATTTATGACGACAATTTATACATTTTTAAACCTATGGTATGGAAAATTCAAACTTAAGCTAGGTCGCTGCTGGTAGGCCTAAGACATAAATTACTAGACTTTATAAACATACATATCAAAAAACTTTTTAATTTTAATAATTACTCAAAGCTTCACCGCCCCACCATCTAAAGTCGGTTCATATAAAATAAATTCCACTAAAGCCCATTCTTAGTACTACTGGCGCGATGTTTCTTGCCCGAGGCTCGACAAATTGTTTACACAGGAACTCTTACAAGCCTCCAAATCTTGTCAGACATTTCTTTTCATTTCCAACCGACTTATAAAACAAGCAGGTGGAGCTTTTGAATCTTTATCGTGGGTTTTTATCTCTTTTGATGGAGTTAGTTTTTAGACTAATAAATATGATACAGAAATGTATTTCCTCAAATCAACATAAAAATAATGGGGTGATAAGGACGCGGCCGTTTGTTGTACGTGAATACGTCTCGTAACTTCGGGGCTTCCCCCTCCGCCGCGCCGCGCGCGAAGTGATACAGTTCTTACGTAGCGTAATAAATTCTTTGATTAGTTAGCTATCCAGTGGTGTAATTGAAATTTGGATGGGGATGATAAATATCTTAGCTGCAACACTAAACTGTATCCCCCGAGTTTTTATTATTTGTTATTTTTAATTGCGCCCTAAGAATTTTAAAGACTTATTCCCGTCAAAAATAGGGAAATACAAAATAGGTCTCACTCGACTCAGAATAAAAAATAAACAATAGAACATTAACTGTTTATTAGATAAAGCGTATACTTTTCATAGAAACTGATTATTTCATAAATGTATTCGGGCAATCACCAAAATATAAAGAACCTTGAGAGTTTTCTGTTATAAACGCCGATTTCATAATGTGATTGTAATGTTGCACATACGTCGGAATGTTCACTTAGTTTTGTTCAAAAAATATTATCTTACTAAACGAAATTCACACGATAGTTTCTATAGCATGGTATTTTCATGACACAATCATGTCATACTGGCTAACATCTCAAACATTAACGTTTGAATTTGAAATACACGAATAAAGAGTTCGAATGAAGAGTAGGTAATGTTGAGATACATGGATCTATATTTAATGTTTTATAATAATCGTTTTTGTAAATAATGTATAAATGACGCGCTAATGTACGCGCTTGTGATGCCTTTGGTATTCATATTCACATTTTGGTATGCAGGCGTCCATAGGCTACGGTAACCGCTTCCCATCAGGTGGGCCGTATTCTTGTTTGTCAACTTAGTTGTAAAAAAAAAATGAGCTTTTTTAAAGTAGGTAAATAATATGAAGGAATGAAATTTTATTGACTATTATTTATTTAGTATATCTTGCACTAAGTACCTAAATATACTTTTGAAACTACAAAGTTTTTATATACAAATCTAAGCTATGTATGTGTCTCCCTCAGTTCTTATCCTTTAGTTCAACCCTCCCATAACAATCCTTGAAAACAAGCTTCATATAACATCAAAATTCAAGTTCCATTCCATATACTTCAAATAGTTAAGCTCTGAGAACGGTGACAGATGCTCAGATAAACAGACAGTCAGATACCCGCATGAGAGTGAGATAGTTGTTTTTGATTACTTACTCTTATAAAATATTAATGCTTACTGTTATTTGTTTAGATTTTAGATTATCTAATGCACATTATCGAATGGATGTCATCATTGTGATATCACTGCCGTAACGTAAAGACCTGCGCACACCTAGGTTGCTGGTGATGGCAATTAATGAAACGCTGTCAAATATCGCTATCTTTGTCAGCGTTTCAAGTATCGCCATCGCCAGCGACCTAGGTGTGGGCAGGCCCTAATATACATTAAGTAACCTTGGCAGACGTCTCCATACAACAACAAATGTGACGTCAGATACACCGGCTATACGTGGAGATGAACTAGTATTTTGTATGAGTGATAAAAACATATTATTTAGCTTTGTACCACCAAAAATAGATCGTTGAGATTCTAAATGTTTTCCTTAGAACCAAATTAATACAACATTATTTTTGTAAGAACTATACAGTATTTGTATGAGTGATAAAAACATATTTAGCATACGTACCATCAAAAAAGGATGGTCGAGATTCTATATTGTTGCCTTACAACCAAATTAATACAACATTATTTTTGTGAAAATGAACAGATAGCCTTTGATTTTGTATTACGTTGGTGCTTTGGATGTGGTAGGTACAATGTTAAAAATAATCGCAACGTGCTGGCTGATTTTTTTGACACGGATACTGAAACTTTTATAAATATTCCATAGTACTTTGAAGATATTGTTTTTTTCCGTAACCCATGCATACGTTTTTTATATAACTTGTATACGTGTTAATAAGAGCAGCGTATATTAACATTAGCAAGCCGTATTTCAGTTGTTGCAGTTGTATTTCACTATTTACGTATATATATTTCTCCTGGCTCCAAAAATATGTTCACAAAAAAAATATACTTATGAGTAGGTATTATATCAGCTACCTGGTTCCCATAGTTACAAGCTCTGCTTAGTATAAGGCTAGATAGTGTTGTGTGGATTGTCTATAATATTTATTTATTAATAGAAGAATTAGCTACAGGTAAATTCTTATAAAATTTTGAAATAGTAATAGTGTCAAATTGCGTGTGGGTAAAATAATGTATACTCGACAGTGCATCAACGTGACCTTGTCATTTAGTAACGACGGCAACAACTGATGGTACCTACTTACCTAAATTATGCCTCAATATTATAATTAGCATAATCCCGTCCATAATGAATTAAAATACTAATGCTGTCGTGAATATGACTCGACAATAGTGAATGTGAGCAAGTTACTGGGCCAATATCTGCATAATGTATTACGAGAATTAGCCTAAATTACGTAATTATAATTGATTATTAAAGATATAGTTACTCCACTATCGTTAAGACCTGCGCACACCAAGGCCGCTGGTGGCCGCGATCAATGAAACGCTGTAAAATTTGACAGCGTTTCACTGAACGCGTTCGCCAGCGGCCTATGAGCACAGGCCTTTACTATTCATAAGATAATTTGATTTGTTTATGACTATGGGTACGACCACCTAGTCCATCTGTGATGGCGATCAGTGACACGCATTGTCATTTGACAGCATTTCACTGATCACCATTGCCATCGCCTAGATGTGCGCAGGCCTTTATTAAAGATCATTCTAGTCAGTTATACAACTATGGTGTCAAAATTACTGAATTCATTTTACAACGCTGTTCTAACTGACAGCGTTCAACCGGTTTGCGTTGTGCGTTCGCTGTCAGTCAGCCGTCTTTCAGAAAATTTATTCATATAGGTAGAATAAGATTCCGTTTTTTTTATAAAATTTGCTTAAGGAACACGCATTATGTACTTAACATCAGGTGCTTGTTACCAATTTGGTTACAAAGCATTGCCTCGTAGGTCTTAAGTAGGTTTATATATAAGTAAACAAGCATCTATTGTAGATGATTTATAAAGCATCAGAGGCAACTGGTGATTACACAAGCCCTAATCGCGGGACGCTATAGTAACATCGTGAGAATGGCATGTTGTAGAACCTAAATAATTCGAAAATATGTGTCTAGTGCACGAAAGGAGCCTTTTTGAGGCGCACTGAAAATCCTTTCACCACACTTGGTTCGAAAGAACCAGTAAATATAATAGGCCTGCCTTGCACCTATAGATAAGGTTTACCTAATAATTAGATTCTACCTAGTTGAACTAAGTCTACTAATAAGACATCTCTAATTACAAAGTGGAATGTATCTTACCTATATACCCTGTGTAACCTACCCATCCCAGTCTAACTTTCTAATATCGTGAAAGGGTTAAATATTCAAGTAATAAGGTATGCTCCTTATATGCTGAGGTAGGTATAATATATGTACGTATTATGCTGGATATAGATACAATTATAGTGACCGACCTTGCCACCCACCTCTAGGTTCTTTAGTTTCAATCTTAACGTTGGTTTATTTGATTTCAATGATGAAATATGAATAAGTATTTTTGATATTGTGTTATTCATGTGTTATTACCTCTAAAAATGTGTTTATATCTATATCAAATCTACTCGCAAGCCTAGTATCTCAAAATATAAGTTATAAAAATAAAATAAATGTCCCATTATAATATATTTTTCATACAATTTTAGTTTTGCGAGAAAACTGTATTTTTGCCGACGAAAACCAACTATCTCATAAATTATGAAACCAGTTTATTAATTATCTCTGGTTGATATTGTACAATCAACATCAGAAGTCTACGGCTGTTGTATTGAATTTTAGTAAATAAAACAAGTCATGACAGTATACCTAGGTAATTTTAGATCGAACTCATTAAAGAATTTCGAAATATTGTTCAATTATCATCATCTTTTGATGTCAACGATACCAAGCCACCTTGGCTTGCAGTATACTACTGTACCTATATGAATAAACATCAAGGTGATGACAACGACGTGTTTGCTATTTTGCGGTAGATAAATATCTACATGCTTAATTATTCAATTTGAATCATCGGAATATTTATAGCATACATTATGCTAAGTAGATTATAAGCAATAAGTACACTATTGTCGTTGGTATAGGTTACCCACGTTCTGTTTGTGTCGAAATGTAAAGAGATAAAGTAAACTGTAACTTTTTAGCTATTTTCACTAGCAGCTATATATATGTACTTATAGCTTATGTATATAATTATGTACTTATAGCTAGGCTAGGTATTATTAGAGACAGTAATGTACGAACAAAGGCGGAGTAATCATATCTACACGCAACCAGCTAGGGAAAGATAGCGTTATCGATAAGTGACAAAGTTCTGATAACATAAATATTTTCTAGATTGAAAAAATGAGTAACCTTACCTGCGATACTTCTCCTTTTTCGATTCCACCGGGATCAATACGGGTTGTGCAGCATTGGAGACGCACCACTCGTTCACTGCACTCACTGTCAGGAATTCACTATCAGGCGCGTGGCACACTTCCGATCCAAACTCATCTGAAGACACTGTAATACTGTCGTACTTTTGATACGGGATCATATCAAACGAGGATATGGACTTAATGCTAACATTGTCATAGTTACTAGGAGCACCAGATTCACCGGAAGCTAATGACATATCGTCATCACCATCGTTGTTCTCCTCGCCATTTTCATTGATTAAGGTATCAGTAGAATGGTCTGTGGACACCGTATCTATCCTGGCGTCATCAGCGCTTAGAGCGTATTCCCTTCCGTTACTCAAACTATCGTCACTACTGTCGGAATCATCGCTACTGCTGTCTTTTTCTGACGGGTCAGCGATCATTGTTTCATCTTCAACGTCGGATGCTTCAGAACTTTTCAGTCTTAGCAATTTCTCTAAATCACTTTGTTTCACGCCGTAAGACCAATGAGTGTCACCTTTTTGGTTATATTGTCCATAGCTCTCGGCTGTCGACTTTCTTCTCATAACAGGTGGCTGCCGAGTTCGTCGGGTTACTATTGGTGAAGTGTTTGGTGTGGTGAAAGAAAACCGTTTTTCAACAGAAGGCAGCTTGGATATTTCTTCAAGTGAGGATCGGGGTGTTTTGTATTCAGCGACATTGTCCTCGAGTGATGGTGTTGGGGGTGGAGGTGCTGGCCGGTGGGGAACTAATAGATCAATTCCAGACTTCCTATCGGACACAAAACCTGAGGAACTCGATTCACAGCTGTTTTCGGAAGCGTTCGATAGTATTGAATTCACTGACACGTTCGAATTTCTATCATGAGATCTAGTCACTGGGCACAAATGTTGAAAATGTGCTTGTATTGGATTCACTACACTCGTTAAACTTCCCAATAGTGGGTCCTTTGATTTCGCCAACGATTCACTGGAGTCACGAAAACTGCTGTTGATTGCGGTGGTCCGTTCGAAGCGCATTATCATATCACGGACACTGGCCCTGTCTTTTCTGATGACGACGTTCTCGTCATCGGTGGCTTCTTCGGAAGACAACGGATTTTCATCGTCATGAAGGGTGAAGTCGACCTCCTGCGTCATGATTCTGTTTGGTTGTATAAACAGTAGATGAGGGGCCTGCGTGGTTGAGCAGGCGAGCTCATAATATTACCTCACGCACCGATACACAAGACATGCGCACTATTGCGGTATCTGGACGCGACTGACAGCGTAGGCAGCGCTGCGCGGGCGGCGCGCTCGCCTGCTCCAACTGCTATCTACTGTGCATAATATGCAGACACGAAAATACGGAACGTATAGTTCCTGCAACAAAGCATAACATTTCGTTCAATACTGCCTATATAACCACTGCACCCAGAATTTAGATATGCCACTGTTTTTTTATAAATGTATCAAACGTTGCTTTTTAGGATAAAATACTCTGATAGATCTGGCATCAAACTAGCACTCTTTAAATTAAAAGCCTGCGCACATCTATGCTATGGCCTTAACGCGGTCGATGTTTTGTTTTGCAATAAAATATTTTGAAAATATAGCAACCACTTATATCATAATATATAGTGAAGTAACATCTAGAATCAAAGGGCTACGTACCCCTATCATTTCATTTTTATATAGCTAATCACCTTTTTAGCATATCAATTTGTGTATAGTATAAAAAGGTAATTGCGATAAGTATCCTTTCCATACAATTTTCTTTTATTCTAAAATCATCATGAAGGCAATAATAACCTTTATTTCTTACAATCTATAAAATAAAATTCTTGTTTTTTATGAACTCTTGACCCCGAAGATTTCAGAATTCTCAGCGACACTAACTTCTCTATGTTACTAGCGATCTGCCCCAACTTTGCACGGGTTGCTGTAGCGTGATGTTATATAGCCTATAGCATTCCTCAATAAATGGACTATCCAACACAAATATTTTTTTCAATTCGGACCAGCAGTTCCCGAGATTAGCGCGTTTAACCAAACAAACAATAAAACTCTTCAGCTTTATAATATTAAAAATAGAAGTATACCTAGATGTTTTCTTGGTACATAAACAAGTCACAGTAGCTCTCTACCTTTAACTTTACCTACTTCACCTTAGCTTTCTAGTAGGCATGTAATCTACGATTCATCATATTTATTTCTTAGACGATAAGGTTCAGTTCAATGTTCTGGACCGCACAGAGATTTGTCTAAAAATTAAATGTCTTATCATCTTGGAGAGTTTTGTGAATGCTCTGTGATTTTATTACTTATGTGCTCGAAACTTCATCTTCAAACTTAGGCTACGGTAACGAGTGTTATTTTATTAAGTACCTACCTACTAGCAGTTAGTGACCGAACTTCACTCGGTATTTTTTTAATTACGTACCTACTGATTAATGATGAAATAATATTTTTCGATCTTACTAACTTAATACATAATAATGAAAAAATATATATTTATTGAAAAAAAAAATATTTCTTCATAGCTTCACAGCAAAAATATATTATGTTCTATGCAAACTTACACCGAAATTTGGTTTGATACGAACGAGATCTAGTAATTAGTTTTTTTTTATACGTCATAAACAACTTTAAGTATAGGTACCTACCTAAGTATAATTATAAGAAGAATGGGAGAGAGAGATTTGCTAAATACAATCAATCAATATTTTAGTTTTTCTTCTTGTTTTTTTTTATATAAAGTAAATATTAGTATCTCGTATCTTAATAAAAAGAATTAAGCTGTAACTTACGTAAAGCTGTAATTTAAGAGATTATAATAACAATTATTACCTGCTTCAAAAGATAATAAGATTTTATGTCATTACGACACCCAGGGTATTTTTTATGATCCAAGGTGTACCTACCTACTTTCATCAGGAGAGGTTTTAAGTTCTCGCTTTTGGTCATAAAAATACCTAAATTGTGAAGTTGGGCTCGCAATATCTTCATAAAATTTTAAAATAGGTTTTACTGTGTTTCTTTGCTAATATAGTTCTAACCACATTTAAGAATATCTTTGAAAGTAGTGAGTAAGTAATTTAGGTACCTTGAATAGATGTAAGGCAAGTCCTTAGGTTAAATTGTCTAAGAGGTACCTAGTCACATATTGAGGAATGCTACCCAATAATGGAGTTTTCCAAAATTATAACTTCCAAAATCTTTCTTGTAATCCGCTGCTAACAAAACAAAAAAACAGAAGAATTAATTTATTTTTTGGAATTCCAATTCTGTAATTAATTTTTATTTAATTTATTTGTTTACCTACGAGTACCTACAACTTATTTATGATGCCTCCGAGTAAAACTAATTTAGCGCCATCTGCAGTAAAAGCATGTAACTTAGTCGAAACTCACAAACGTGAGCGGATTTGATACTTACGTTTTTTCTCGCCTGAGGGTTATGTTGGATACAACACATTTCCAACAGATGTCGCTTTGTAGGTTAAAAATTATAAAAGTCGGATATAAAAAAAAACAACGCTAATTTGTGTATTTTATTAATTAAAACAAGTAAACAGAATACGAGAATACAAAACATTATTCTAAATTTAATTGCCATAAACTTTATAACAAGATTCCGTATTTTTTTTGGAATCGTGTTACATACTTTGGAGTATTATTAAAATATCTGTTATCAAAACAAAGCATTGTCTTGGCTGTGAAATAGTCACTAAATTCTCATACTAAATCACCATCACCATCCGAAAAAGCTACAGCTTGGTTTGCTATTCGGTCGTTTAGACTCATCTGAATAAGAAGTTGCATCTAAAAACCACTCTCGATAACTCTCTACTTTGGCCTTCCAGTGATCTGAAAAAAAAAATGCTTAGTAAGCACGTACTTCCAATTTTAAAAATAGAATCAGATATTATTTTTTCAAGTTATTTTATTTATAGTTTTAAATTTGGACTCTGGGATAAATCAATGACATCTTTATAACAATTAGGTAACTAGGTATCATAGCATGGCTGTAAATAAATGACTCGTCTCAGTTAACTTCCAGCCGACTGTTAGATAAATAAATACGTCGATTACCTGATTTAAATTATGATTTCATTCGCTTCAAACAGTTATTGTGAAATTATTTTTTTTTTTGTTACAGAGATTTTTAATGAATTGCTTATTGAGTCTTAAGTACTTACCTGTTAATTCATGAATAGTTCCGCTGGTCCCTCCATACTCTTCAGGTAGCACTGATTTGTCTATCTGGTCATCTATCGTGTCCTTATTGGTCACGAAAATCTGAAAAAGTTTAGTGATCTTTTCATTATATTTACTACCATGCGTATTGCGAGGCTTACTTACACAATGTTACGTTACGTTTTTAATTGATTTTTATTTTGTTATTTTAGTGAGTTCGTTTACAAACCCATTAAAGACTTACTCTATTCTTTATTTTGGCTCCAAGAAACATTTTGAAAATTGTCATGACACCACCTGAGCCAAAAGGTGCATATAGCACGTGAAGGCTTTTCAGACGCACAGTTAGAGCTTTTTGACTACACGTCGTCAATTTTTTTGCAAAACTTGGAGTCCATTGCCATAAAAATTTTAGACCGATGCCATTCGTGTCTGCAATAGCGTCCTGTGAAAAAAATCTTTATAGTCGCCATCTTCTTTTCGTGTGGTGAAAAAACTCTAGGTGCCTTTTCGTGCACTTGACACGTTTTCGGACTTAAATCCAAGGAATTTATAATAAAATATATAAAAGAAAGTCGTGTTAGTAACACTAATTTAAACTCAAAAATGGCTGAACCGATTTGGCTGAAATTTGGTGGGGAGGTAGCTTAATATCAGGAGACAGGACAGGACATAGGACTCGCAGAGAGTATTATATTCCTTGACATAGGATACTTTTTATCTCGAAAAGTAAAGGGAACGGGGCGTGACGGGAACGGGGCGAGTGAAGCCACGGACGGCCGCTAGCTATTTATGTATAGAATATTAAAATTTATTTTATTTCATTTACCTCTCCAGCAACAGTGAAGTTGTCATCTTCAAGCAGTAAAATTTCAACGATCATCAAGCAGACCTTGACGTAATCTGCTAAGGTTTTGTCAGAACTGCTGCTGAAGTGACCGACTCTTGACAAACAGATTCGTGGCGAGTCTTCTCGCGAGCAATTCTTTAGAGGTAAGAACACTCTGGAACATAAAAATAAACAAATTAAAAATACAAACTCGTTTCGCAATTCTAACTAAAGCCCGTCAATAGTGTCATTTTTTTCTCGTTTCTTAGCTCGCAATAAGCCTTGGATGGATTTTGACGTATAAGATTACCTATAACTCTTGAGTTATAGGTAATCTTATACGTCAAAACTTGTATTCACCCTAATTTTAAAATTTCCTGAATATTTTCGTCGAACGGGTCTCTATTTCCAAAGAATTCAGGCATAGTTCCTTTCAAAGTGTAGTACATGTCAATCTTTCCTTTGCACTTTTCTGTGTCATGCTTGCAACCTCGCAGAAATGCGATGAGCCATTGATCCGCTGAAATAAAAAAAACAAATGTAAAAAGTAGGTAGGTAGTAGTAGTCCCCTAACTCCAGAACTCTGTTGAAAAAAATACATAAAAAAATACATACATCATACTTCCTACTAATATTATAATCCTACCAATTATAAACGTGAAAGTTTGTAAGTATGGGATGGATGGATGATTGTTACTCTTTCACGTGAAAACTACTGAATAAATTTTAATGAAACTTTACAATAATATAGCATAATATAAGCTATATTATTGTGAAGAAAAAAATATATTATTATTATTATTGTAACCTATGTGTCATTCTGATGTATACATCACACAGGTTACAATTTATAAAGATATTGTAACGGAGAACGGATGTAAGTAACGGGAACGGGTCGAGCAAAGCCGTTAGTGTAGAATATTTATTTTCATACCCTGAATCAGAGGTTTTGACTTTGTTTATCAGGTCAATGAAATAGAGGGTTAATATTATGTTTAAACGATAAATCTGTTGTTTTTGTTAATGAGGAAAGCAAGGAGCTTCAGGGAGTCCAGCGCGAGTGATATTACTGGCGGAATCAATTTCTTCTTAACAAAGTGCCATCTGTTGGATATTACTGGAATCAACAACGGTTGTTCAAGACTGGAAAAACCTTTTTGTATTTGGATTGAACACCTTTCAAAGAGATGTCGCTGCCTCTGATATCTATATCCGTTTATATTCATATTCATTTATTCATTGTTTCATGTGTATTATAAGGTCTTAGGGGGTAATAACGTCCAAAACATGAGCCCCGCTGGGGCATTACAATGGCCTTACGGCAAAATTAAATTAAATTAGGTAAATCTAGGTAACAAACTTCTTATATAGAGAATCTAACTAAATCTTATTATATCTATGCATGACTATTTGGCTTGGACGGCTTGGTAATATTTAGAGCGGCTTGGTAATAGTAAGGTGTAGTTTTTAAATCTCGTCTTCCTAGTATGATTTATTGATGAGCAGTTTTTTAAATTTTCTTATAAAAGTGATATTTTTAGCTTCGTTTTTAATTTTATCTGGGATTTTATTAAAATATTAGTATTGATCTATAGTAGGGACTGTTTTTATACATTTCTAATATGGGTGCAGGGAGGACAAGCTTGTTTTTCCGGCGAGGGTTTTTATTGAATTCAAAATAGTTTATTATGTTTTATTACAAATTGTGCAATTTCTAATATATATATGGAGGGGAGAATAAGGATATTTTTTGGACAAGGTAAGATCTACAACTTTCGGGTTGGTGAATATTAACTAATATGCGCAATCATTTTTTTTTGCAGAATGAAAAGATCATGTGCATCAGTACTATGTCCCCATAATATGATGCCGTATTTTACCCAAGAGTGAGCATAAGCATAGTATGCAGATAGAGCGGTATCGTAGTGTGTATTTGTTTTAAGTATACCCAGAGCATAATATATAAATTGTGATAGCTTAGGATTTTATTTTTGCAACATGTTCTTTCCAATTTAAGTGTGTATCTATTGATATCCTTAGCAATTTAAATTATTTCACTTCTTCAATGTTAAATTTACTTTTGATTGCACTAAGATTTAAAATATTTTTTTGATATGGTCTAAATTGAATAAATTTTGTTTTCTTTGTGTTAACTTCTAAGTTGTGATCTTGTAGCCATTTACTAACAGTGTTAATTGTATCTCCAGTTTCATCATTTATGTCTTGATTATTTGGATATTTAAATAATATCGATATATCATCAGCGAATAAGACACACATGGGGTTCAGCGTTTTCGGTAGGTCGTTTATGTAGATTATAAATAGTACGCATCCTAGCACGCTGCCTTGAGGAATAGAACAGTTAGAAATAAGAGTCTCTGATTTTATTTGTTGAAGTTCAAACGTGGTGTTATTAAAGTTTTCAATTTGTACATATTGTTTCCTATCTGCTAAATAAGATTGTAGCCATTTATGCGCTTGGCCGCGTATCCCTATTCCATTAAGTTTAGTAAGTAATATATTGTGTAGAACTCTATCATATGCTTTGGACATATCCAATAACAGACCAACTGCGTAGTGATTATCTCGAATGTAGCTCAATATTTCTTGGATATAGTGGTAAACTGCAAGGGTAGTTGAACGTCTTTCTCGAAAACCGTATTGGTGTTTGTCAAGGAGCTGATATTTTTCGAGAAATTTATTAATGCGGGTGGACATGGGTATTTCAAAGATTTTAGAAACTTTAGGGAGAAGAGCTATAGGTCTATATTGACCAGGATCGTCTGGCTTTCCACCTCTTTTTAGAATTGGTTTTATTTGAGCTATTTTCAATTTATCTGGGAAAGTACCCTCATCAAAAGACTGATTTATTAGTTGTGTTAGTATGGGAACTAGTTCTTCTCGGCAAGCTTTAATTAAGATAGGAGGTATTTCATCAGTTCCCGTACTATTGCTTAGAGATTTAGCAATAATTGAATTGATCTCACGTTCAGTTACAGGTTCTAAGAACATTGAGTTTACTGCAGGCTCTAGTACGGGCCGTCCCAGTGGCTGCAGCACGGGGTTCATTGGTCTCTGATAAGAGGGTTGTTTTTGTTAATATTTAGGATCTTTGAACGCACTCATAGTATATGGTTATGTCACTGTCAGGGTGTCTATGACAGATAACTGTATTGCTGTCTCGCTCTCTCTTCTGTTGCCTGCTCTCGCTTGACGACACGTATTTCACTGTATAATTAAATCTTATTTTATTTAACTAATCTTTTAAACAAATTGACGAACATTAAGTGTCTTGTTTTTGTGAATAAAAACAGCTTTAATGGACCCTGCGTATTTTCATTGACTTTCCGGCTAGAATCAAGTTCCCGAAGGTTTTAAGTACCTATAGTGTCGAATTCCACTGACCAACCTCTAATAGGTTTTGGAAGCCCAGACGGCACAAGAAATCTTATTAACGACAACCGGGATATTCAAGAGATTCTTTCAAAAGCCGAAAGCATCGCAGGGTCGGAGACCGTGTGCATTTTGTATTGCGTGCGCGTGCCTCGTGCTGCTCGTCATGGCGACGTCTACACCGCCGACCGCAGGCGTGAGTATTGCTGCTGCTACTATGTCCACTGGCGGCTCCAACAACAACAATTCAGTGAATACTAGCTACAATGTTGATAAGCTCGAGGGTATGAGCAACTATAACACATGGAAATTTTGCATGAAAATGACATTAACCCTAGAAAATGTATGGTCTTGCACTCAAGGCATAGATGTTGAAGAATGGAAAGATCAGCGAGCCCTTGCCAGAATCTGCCTAGCAGTGAAACCACACTGTTATCAGTATGTTCATAACGCTAAAACGAGTCGAGAAGCATGGACGAACTTAGCCAAAGTTTTTGAAGACAAGGGCCTGTATCGTCGAGTTCTACTTCTACGACAACTGCATCGAGTCGAGTTATCTAAGTTTACATCGGTCACTGAGTATGTGGATGCAGTTATGACTCTAGTTCAGCAGCTGGCAGATATTGGAAAAGAAACCGAAGATGGTGAGATCGCAGAACTACTCCTCAGCGGACTACCAGAGAATTATGATCATCTTGTTTCCAGTCTTGAGACGGTGTGTTTAACAGGAAGTCTATCAAGTGAATTAGTACGATCCAGATTATTGCAAGAAGAATTCAGAAAGTCTGATTCAGGTACATCTGCAACAGCCTTTGTTTCGAGACAACAAATTAAAACCTGTACTTATTGTAAGAAGAAAGGCCATTTGAAGGCAAAGTGCTTCAAACTTCGGCGTGACAAGAAGAACAAAGAAGATGATGGAGAGAAATCTTTTGTCGCAACTGCTTTTCTTGCTAAGGACCAGGACTGGGTGATCGATTCAGGCTGTTCAAAGCACATGTGCAATAATAAAAGTTGGTTATCAAATTTTAAAGACTGTAAAAGTGAGATACAAATAGCAAACAATGAACAAATATCATGTTTGGGATCGGGTGAAGTATTATTGGAAACAGATGATATGGTTAGGAATATTGAAAATGTTTCTTTTGTACCTGAGTTATCAATTAACTTGCTGAGTGTTAGTAGGTTATGTGAGAAGGGTTTTACTGTAACATTTAACAACAAGGGTTGTCATATCTATGAAAATTGTGTTATCTCTGGCAATTCAATTTGTAAAGCCTATAGCAAAAATGGCATCTACAAATTATCTGGTAAAGCCCGTGTTCCAAGTTCATCGTCTACGTGCGGTTTGGTGGCGCATTCTTCGGCGCTCCTGCCTAAGCAGGAGGCAAAGAGTGCTAACGTGGCTGAGGTGCCGATTTATGTCTGGCACAGGAGGCTAGGCCATCTTGGAGTTGAAGGTATGCTAGCATTGAAGAATGGTGTGGCTAATGGTGTGTTGTTTCAGTTCAATCACAAGCAAGAGTTGCAAGACTGCATACCATGCATGGAAGGGAAAATGGCAGCTAAGCCGTTTCCAACCAAAAGTGATCACCGAGCAAGCCAGCCTTTGAAACTCATACACTCGGATGTCTGCGGCCCCATGCCTGTTGCAAGTTGGGGTGGCGCTAGATATCTGGTAACCTTCACGGACGACTTTACTAGGAAAAGCTTTGGCTACCTGCTTCAGAGGAAGAATGAGGTATTCTCTACTTTTATTGATTTTAAGTCACAAGTAGAAAAACAATTGGGTATTCCAATAAAAATACTACGTTCCGATAATGGGGGAGAATATTGTAATAGCAATTTTTCTGATTACTTCAAAAAGGAAGGGATTGTCCATCAGACCACTATTCCATATTGTCCTCAGGGAAATGGTGTTTCAGAGCGCCTTAATAGGACTCTCTTAGAAAAAGCGAGATGCATGCTACGAGGGGCAGGCCTGGAGGAGCGTTTTTGGGGTGAAGCAGTAATGACTGCTATTTATTTAAAAAAATAGGTCCCCAACTACATCTTTATCTGGCCTTACTCCACAGGAGAAATGGACTGGATCAAGGCCAGATCTTAGTCATCTCCGTATATTCGGCTGTATTGCTTATTCACTTATCCCTGAGCAAAGAAGGAACAAGCTGGGTGCTAAAAGCAAAATGTATTTATTTGTGGGCTATAGCGAGACCTCTAAGGGCTATAGACTTGCAGACCCCGCTAACCCTACTAAGGTTATTATATCTAGGAATGTAGCATTTATAGAAAATAAATTCTATGAGACTGACAAAGATATTAATTCTAATAATTTTATGTTTTATGAATTGAATAATAATAATAAGTCTAGTCATCAGAATGAACTTAGTTCTAATATAAGTATTTTAGATTCTAGTACCAATGTTGAACTGAATGATGGTCAGCCACATTCTAGTAACGATAGAGAAATAAATCCAAATATTATTGTATTAGATACTGAAACAAATAAATCTGTGATTTCAGATCAGGATGAGTACTACTGCACTGGCAGCGAGAACGAGGCTGGCTCTCCGTGTTCGCCGATCGTAGACGTACCCTGTGAGCGGGTGACGTCGCCGCATCTAGTGGCACCTCAAGGGGAAGCAGCTGTAGCCCCAGAGCCTTCGCCTTCGCGCTCTTCTGCTCGACCTGCTCGGTATACTCGTTCTAAGCGTCCATTGAGGTATGAAGAATATGAAACTGATTTCTCTCTCATGGCACATCATGCACTTCCAGGCGATCCTCACACGTATGAGGAAGCCGTGTCTTGTGCTGAGGGTCAACATTGGCAATCTGCCATGCAATGCGAATATAATTCGCTCATTGCAAACAATGTGTGGGAAATAGTCGACAGGCCACCAAATAGAAAAGTCATCAAATGTAAATGGGTCTATAAACGTAAACATGATGCCTCAGGCAAGTTCGATAGATTTAAGGCTCGATTGGTCGCCAGAGGTTTCACACAAGTTAGAGGCATAGATTACAATGAAACCTTCTCTCCTGTAGTTAGACATAGCACTATGAGAATCTTATTTAGTTTGGCTAATGAGCTAGATTTAAGCATAGATCATGTGGATGTAACTACTGCATTTCTTAATGGAAAATTGGATGAAACCATCTATATGGAACAACCTCCAGGTTTTTCCAATAATGATATTAGTAAAGTTTGTCTTTTATCAAAAGGCATTTATGGCCTTAAACAAGCAAGCAGAATATGGAATGAAAAAGTTCATACATTATTATCTGAAAATGGTTATAAACAGAGTAAATGTGAGCCATGTGTTTATATTAAGAAAGAAGGTAATAATCTCATAATTATAGCTTTGTATGTCGACGATTTCTACATATTTTATAGCTGTGATAAAAACGAATTATTGCCTATACTAGAAAATAGTTTTAGTATTAAAAACTTAGGTTCAGTTACAAACTGTTTAGGTATGAATGTATATAGAGACAGGATTAAGCATGTCATAAAACTTGACCAGTCCGAATATATTAATAAATTGTTAATTAAATTTGGCATGGATAAATGTAAACCAGTGTCTACTCCCATGGTACCTAATTGTAAATTAGAAGTAAGTGAGAGTGAACACCCTGATGACTATATGTATAGCTATAGAGAACTTCTTGGTAGCTTAATGTATCTATCTGTGTGCACTAGACCTGATATTGCTTTTTCATGTAGTCAACTAAGCCAGTTTAGCAACAATTTTAATAGGACTCATTGGTTAGCTTTGAAGCGCATCCTGAGATATTTAGGAGGCACAATAAATTATTGTCTATGTTTTAATAGGTCTAATAATTTAAGTATAACGGCCTTCTCTGATGCTGATTGGGCTAACGACCTAGTGGATCGTAAGTCTTATACGGGGTTTATAGTCAAGCTTGGTTGCAATAATGTCAGTTGGGAATCTCGTAAACAGCGTTGTGTAGCTTTATCAAGTACAGAAGCTGAGTATCTATCTATTTCTGATGTATGTAAAGATCTCTGTTTTATTAGGAATTTTTTGTCAGAAATTGTAACTAAAGATATTCCAATAACATTGTTTAATGACAATCAAAGTGCACACAAGCTTCTTGAATGTAAAGAATATTGTCACAAGAGAACGAAGCACATTGATCTTCGTTATCACTATGTCAAAGATCTGGTTAGGAAGAATTTCTTAATTGTTAAATATCTACCTTCTGATCAAATGATAGCTGATGTACTAACAAAAGCGTTAGGTGGATGTAAACATAAATTGTTTACACATGAAATGAATGTGATCCCTAAGTAGACGTAGGTGTTACCTTTTGTATTATATTCATGTAATTCTGTTTGTTCTGTATCCACCTACTACCGACATACTATATTAATATAGCTCTGCATAATAATTGCTGAAAAATGTATGTAGAGTCTAAAAATTGCATGTTGCACGTAGAGTCGTAGAGCATGAATTGTATTGTTATGGTAGAGTCTCAAATTAAGATTTCTTGTGAAATGTATTCTGTTTGAGTCGCTCAAAGTCCTAAGGGGAAGTGTTAATATTTAGGATCTTTGAACGCACTCATAGTATATGGTTATGTCACTGTCAGGGTGTCTATGACAGATAACTGTATTGCTGTCTCGCTCTCTCTTCTGTTGCCTGCTCTCGCTTGACGACACGTATTTCACTGTATAATTAAATCTTATTTTATTTAACTAATCTTTTAAACAAATTGACGAACATTAAGTGTCTTGTTTTTGTGAATAAAAACAGCTTTAATGGACCCTGCGTATTTTCATTGACTTTCCGGCTAGAATCAAGTTCCCGAAGGTTTTAAGTACCTATAGTGTCGAATTCCACTGACCAACCTCTAATAGTTTTGCATCACCGACTGATATAAAGTATTCATTGAAGCTAGTTGCTACTAGTTCAGGGGAGTCAACAGTTTCATTCTGTATTTTTAACTTTATATTACCACCGTTGTTAAGTGTCTTTGTAGGTTTTGTTATTTGGTTAATATGTTTACTTGTTTTTGTTCTAAAATAAAAAAATTATCCATCAGAATGTTCTGATGTTCTTATTTTAAAAACTTGTTGGAGGTTTAGTTTTAAATAACAAACATTCCTTAAAAATAATTTTCAATAATGATCAACTAAATATTGAAGGTAATCTTATCAAAGATATGAAATAAATTATTGTGTAGGTATTATAAAATGAATTTCTCCAGTTTGTATACCTATGTATTTATAATACTTAGCTAGGTACCTAATCTAATAATAAATAAATATGTGAACTACATTCTAATAGCTAACTCAGAAACTGCTAAAATCATATCCTAAATCCTAGCTATGCTAATTGTTATGTTCCTACTTTAAAAAAAATCTTTAGAAAGTTAAGAGATCTCCCTATATTTACAGAGCTAGGTACTCACTTGGTTTGACAGTATGTAAATGTGGCTGCTGCTTTAGCCAATCTCTTATTAACGCGATGTTTGTGGTGATCCTTGATGGATTTTCTTGTAGTTCTTCCTCTGCCTTTTTACGGAGAGCTGGTGACAGTGGTCTGATCTGCATTGCATGGGGTTTTAATGCCATTACCTGAAAATATCACAACAACCACCTTAAGCATGCATTTAGTAACGTACAAATGTCTAATGCGTATGTCAACCAAACCGTCAAAACAAACGACATGAAATACAGGGTGTCCGTTAAAATACAAACATTTATTGAGCTCTATTTGTTAATTTCTATCTAATACCTATCTAAAAAATAAACAAAACCAATCATAAACGGAAAACTACAATAATTTAATAACTTATATCCTTTTAAACTAAATACTTAGGTACATGAAAAAATGCACGAGCAAAATACACTGTTAAACAATTATTTAAATCACATCACATCACTCACATTAGTCGTCAAAAACAAGACTGAGTAGCATATAGCATAGCGATAATGCTAAACACGACACGTGTATTACTGTCGAGTTTTTATTTTATTAAACGGACACTAAGTATAATGATGTAGCAAGTAGATCGATAGGTAATGTGTTATTGATAACACTTGTACCAACAATATTAAAGCATTAATTTGCGTGGCAGCCTACTTGTAGGTACCACCAGCTGACTCACTGTAAACTAAAGCGACAGAGAACATTGCGTCTGTAGTCTAACCTTGAAAAGGGCAATGTACCTAGTTGTATTACGTCAAGCGTGGATACAGCGTCCTAAGATACCGATATAGAGCCATGTTTTTAGATTACATAAAACGATCAATGTACATTATTTGCTAAATAATTCGAAAGTTCTTACAAGTTACCTTTGAGACATACCTAGTCCTATATAACAAAGACAAAAAATGTAAATGGTTATTAATTTCAATTTGTTGTTTTTACATTGTATTTGGTAAAACTAATTCCGCTAGATGTCTCTGTGACAAACCACGAGGATCTATCCTCCGGTGTTTCTCCACTAGAGAAAATAAATGATTAGTGTGTATAAATTGATGTATTCATTCATATGCAATCTACTCGGAATTCATCCATTAGCCATATTTCTAGGCAATAAATATACTGAATACTATCAATGATTTTAGTCTGATCTGGACGTTATTAACCCCTTTAGACCTTAAACACATGAAGCAATTAATAAATGGATAATGAATATTATAAACCTTTATTTGCTACAAACACACACAATAACAAGATAAATTAAAAAAGAAAGAAAACAACCAAGAAGAAGATAAGAAATGTAGTGATGAGAAAACAAGACACAGTAGGTAGGTATTAAAACAAAAGAAGGATTTATTTGAAAACATTCTAACAAAATTTAATTTCTTCAGCCACCCGGTTTGGTATAAAGAATGGAAGGTACTCCGGATTCAAGGGTAAAAAAATGAAAATATAACGTATGTAAGATCAAATTATTCTACGAGCGGTTTTAATTTCAGTCTATAGCCAGTTGTCTAAAGGAACCATCTAGGCCCATATCTTGGTTGATGGGTGGTCCCACTCGTTTGCTCTCGTCTGTGCCGAGCTGCTCTTCATATACCATCCAGGCATTGTACTCCTTAAACTTAGAGACCCAGTGTTCTGAAAACAAATTATGATAATCACAAACATGTACTAAATATGGTTTCTCAATTATTAATGACTGGCAGAGGCCAGACTGACTGAGCTGAGAGCAGCTCAGTTGGTGTAGCTTTGCCTTCTGCGCCGTAGGCCGTGGGTCCGATCCCCACTGATAACAAATATTTGTGTGGTAAACACATATATTTGTTATCTGTCTGGGTGTTATATTGTATTCTAAGTACATATGTATTTACAAAAAAAATAAAAATGTATATAAGTATAATATGAGATATCTGGTTCCCATAGTGTACAAGCTCTGCTGAGTTTGGGGCCAGATAGTGTTGTGTGGAATGTTTAAATGTGCATGTGTATGGAGCAAGTAGGTATCATTGATGTAATGGTTATTTCTAGTAAATAGTCTGTTCTATTTCTAATACTGTCAAATATTTGATTGGTAGATTAGTCATTCGGGCCCTTGCTTGATTAAAACTAATTTTAATGGGCGTAGCCATTAAACTCACCAAAAAATGTTACTTACCAATTGAATTAGCAATAGTATCTCCAGAGCCACCGTATTCTTTTGGGATTATTTCTTTAGGAATATAATCGGGTAGTTCATCATAGCTTTTGTGAATTTTCAACTGAAAACCAAACCAAAATGTTACATTCATATTCAGCAAAAAAATAAAACAGAGCTCTTCATGGTGCTGGAGGATGCTGCGAGTTTGATTCCCAAATCTCTGAAAATTGTAATACAGTGATCGAAAAATAAGATTCTCGTTTAATTTATACAGGGACATAAATTGTCAGTGCTTGCCTTGTAAACTAATAATATCATGTATAATATTTTTTAGTTATAATATATTTTTTTTACTTTTATTAAATGTACATTGTACCAAGGTATATAATCAAAAAAACCCCGTCAACCATAATGCTAAGCTAAATGACTACTATAAGACCATTATGAATAGACTGCTAAAAATCTCTTGTCGCTGTCACTTTCATGTCAACAAATACAGATGGCAGCAGACTAAGGCCCAGATTCATAGACCGAACTTTGACTTTACTTTGATGGAAAGTTCAACTTTCAACCAAAAATATATTTCATAGTTCTGTCAAGCTCTTCTTTATTCAAAATGTTGAAGGTAAACTCGATAAACAAAGCTTACTTTGCGAAGACTCCTTTGCTGTAAAGCAAAGTATGGTCTATGAATCTGGGCCTTAGTGGCCGGCTAAGCTAAATTATTGCAATAGGACTAGTGTTTACCCTTTCCTTGCCCTTTTCATTCAGGAATCCAGATATGAGAGAGAATATTTTTTCTATTCCTGATGGCAAGTTTACGTGATGGCTGCCTTTCAACCGCAATGGCATGGAATCCTGGAATCAAGTAAAAAAATATATTAGTAAATGTATTAGTTAGTTAGGAAGTTGAAAACTCTACCTTCGTCCCAAACTTTATTTCAGCATACATATATCATTTAGTTTTACATAGAGTAAGTACAATCAGTAAAAATAAAACTAACGTACAGTTGGATACAGCTCAAATTACTAAGAAACAAAGAACAATTACGCTTACTGCAAGGACATAAGAGCTAGCAGTTTATAGTCTGATGCGTATCTTTGTGTACATATCTTAGAGTGGTTTGCACAACCATCAGTAATTGTAATTAACGAGCCTCTAATTGCATTTAAGCAGCAAAGATCAACGTTTTGCACTAGAAAAATTAGGCCTTGAACAGAATAAAGCAAACAATTTATCTGTGTCTGAACGAAAAATCTCGCCCGAACATGGCTAATAAGCAAAAATAATCGTGATTATCACCATTTTGAATTTTTGCCGGTACAGACACATTGATAATCAAACCACACTGTTGCTGCAATAAGAGACTCGCAAATTACAATTAATGATCGAGGTTAGCTTCTCTATTTGATTACCTGACAAACTGCCATCATTTTCTTGATCATCGACGGACTAGCTTGGACCAAGTGGTTCAGTGTTGATCCTGTATAATCCACCATGATTTTTGTTCCCACCACAGGTGCTACGTCATCTTCCACTATTAAAATCTGAAAAATGTAATATCTTTTTAACTTAAATTCTATCTGTTTTGCTGTGGAATATAATAAAACATCATATTTTGAATCCTGTATGAATGATATCTGAGGAAAACATGCATGATTCATGCTGCACGTTTTCATTTAATTTAATTTCAATAAGCTCTGTTTATGCTTTTTCGTTGGTTTGTTATTAAGATTTATGAAGCAATATAAATTTCTAGTTAGCTGGCAGGTTGTCAGGGTCTGTTTTTGTGACTCGAACTCATAGCACTCGCGAATATTATAATGTGGAAGACTAACCTGAACTATATAATACAACACGCACATGACATCTGCCACACTGTTGACTGCTGGGTCATAAACACCAGGTCTGATCAGAATTACTCGCGGGAACAGCTTGCTCTTGGGCTTTGGGAGCACCACCACTGTTCTGGAAACCAAGATCGTTCAGTTATAAATCTACCATAGTTAAGTAAACGTGTCTACTGTTGCAACTATAGCTTGGCGCCCTTTTTTATGCCTTAGCTGGGAGATGAGCAAACGGGCTACCTTATGTAAAGTGTCAATTTATATTCAGTAATAATGATAGTGATGCTGATAAGTACCAAGTTTTCACTGATATTTTGTCACAATCAAATAACAAGCGACAATTCTTGAAATATTTTGTAGTCCGCGAATTTACCGCATAATTTGGGGGTGTTGGTGAAACAATAAGGTAAGGAAAACGGAAAAAAACAGGGATAACTAAGTATTAAACCATACACTATCTCCAAAACTTATATGAAGTATGCTATTTATTTTAGCATTCCTCTATTACTGGCCCTTATGCTTTATATTTTGATCTACGTCCACAGTATAGACATTATATTTCCAAGTCATGCATTGGTAATAAACATTAACAAACTTTTTTGTTGGATCAGAATCAGAGAGATTTCAGTCAGTACTCATCTGTTTTCAGGTGTTAGGTGTACTAAATCTTAAACTTTATTTGGCTAGTGCATTGTGATAGATTGTCACTTACCCAACTCTGAAGAAGTCAATAAAAGCCTGGGAGCTCGGCTTGATTCTCAGCGTTACGTCTGGCGCGATGGTTCTTAGAGTGTAGTACATATCCAGCTTTTGTTTGACCCTCTCTAAGCTAAACTTGCATCCTCTTAGCATTGCAACCAGCCATTGGTCATCTGAAATTAATCTTAACTAAAGCACCTGTGTATCATGTATTTATTCATATATTATGTAGCAGTAAGTTATTCAAAGGCATGTCTAAACATCTGATTTGGCACACACCGTATTTTGCAGTGTTTATGATAAATGATGTACTCTTATTTTGTGCAGTTAGGTAAGTATTATGAACCTTTTACGTGCAGATAGATTACGCCAACAATGATTATTATCTATTTACAATCGTTAATCAGAAATATAACAATTATCAGATGCCTGGATTTTAGTACTTGCTTTCAAGGATAAAATGAACTTGAATTAAAAAAAAACAAGGGGATTGTATTCATCTCACCTGTCCTTGCTTTCAAATGTGGTTGCTTAGCGATCCATTCTTTTAAATATTCCAAATCTTCTTTAACCTGACCCGGCTTCTCATTCAGTTCTTCTGCAGCTATCTTGGCGAGATCTGGTGGTAGTTCGCGAATCATTTTATCTGCAAAAATCATAAGAAGCCTTAGAAGACGCGTTAGGTTTAAAATATAGAGCAGCTCATTTAGTACAATTACCTGTCGACTGTTTGCCTCACCGACCGACGCCGTTATATCGACTAACTGATAGCGCTGGGTTGTTATCATTATGAGTGAACACGGAGGTACCAGTAGGTACTTACTTGGCAACATACATATACATACCTACTCAGTCAATACCATTTTAATAAGTGATGGTAAAGACTATCTACGGTCGTCTGCTAATCCGTGACGTGACTATGACAAAGGTTACATAGGTACATAGCGACAGTAATTAGTTTGCTTCTCGTTCTCTTCGAAGTTCGAATATATTTTGACCTTCGGTGATTTTGTATCTGAGTTGAGATCTAATAATAGTTTACCATCTAGTACGGTGAAATAGATGATTTTCTTGTTTCATATTCTTTGAACATGATTTTCTGTAGGGTTGGGTCGGGTTTTAGTTTTTATTCATGATGTGAGCAAAGCTGCGAATAGTCACAATATCGAATACAAATTTGAAAAGCTAAATTTAAATGTTGAAGATGCTATCAATTTTGCCCAAGGCAAAGCGCAATTATCATTACGCCTCTCCATTTATTTATTACGAACATTCATTTGGTCTCTATTAATTGCTTTAATTCAGTCTACTTCCAGCCATCTAAAAGATCCTTCCATGCCAAATAGAGATTGCGAAGTTTATTGCAAGTTTTGTTTTGACTTGTCTGTGCCATACGTTGCATCTTCTTCAAGCCAGCCACGGTGCTCCTCGAACTTAATAAGCCAATATTCTGGATATTACAAATTTGGTACAACTCGATGCCTTTACAGCAAACCTATACCTGCAGGGTAAAATAATATAATTATTGTTTTGAATTTAAATACAATCTGTAATAAAATTACTTAGGTTACCCACCCATATTATAATGCCATTATTATTAATTGTATCAAACCGAAGTCAGCGTTCTCACCAGCTCCATCCAGACATTCTTCTACAAACAAGTCATTTTATGTGCAGTTTGCTTTTGCTTTAGCGTTAGCGATTAAAGCATATTCATGATTAGTATAAATTCACTTCTTCGTCGTTTTCTTCATCAGGTGATGTTGATCGTGCCCGTCTTGAAACACCTTGGTCGGAGAGTTTATTTAAATTACAAACTTCAATTCATTCAACTTGTACTAAAAAAGATGACAGATCATGATGGAAGGCTCAAAAACGTTGTTCTATTTAACCTGTAGGGAAAGCCTCTCTAATAGTGAACATCTTCATGACGACTTGTCCTAGCTCGTAAATGAGGCTACTTAGCAATCCATTCCTTCAGATGCAGTATACCCTCTTCTAGCTTCTTCGGTGTCTCGTTCAGCTCAAGCCTGGTTTTCAGTTCCAAGTCAGGGCATAGCGGACGCACCGATACTGATTGCGACATTTCTCTAATATTACAAGACTTTAAATTCATAAATAATTTTCATAGAATTTTCTTTATCTCCAATAATTCTAGCACTGGTTGCAATGCTGTACTTATTGATTTTATATAATAAAAAAACTTTAAGAAGCTGCATATGTTAGTCAAGAGAGCAACCACTTTATGAAAACTCTGTTGCAAGTTCCGTTTCCGACATAACAGACCAGCGTTGTTGTTTATATTTACCTGTTACCTTTCGCTCACGTTCAGGGTTCAAAGCTACTTATTAAATTAGGAACCAAATCTCGAAAAATCAGAAAATACATTCAAAATCCCTAGACAATGTTGATGCGTGTAGGTCTAATAGGGTCCTTGATCTACACTAGGTTTTGCTATGACACAGATTTTGTTTCCTCTTAGCCGCTCTCTTTTAACTCTTTTGTTTTTTACTTAGGTAAGTACCTAAAAAAAGGATTAGACGTACAAAGAAAGTTTACCAATAAGTTAATAATGCTTATTATTGTCTCCCATATAAAAAGTTTTATTAACAACACAAAATACAACTAACGAGTATTATAAAAAAGTACAAAAACACCTAAACTCTAAGGTGTTCTACGAGTATTTCTAGACCTAGCAGATAATTACTGAGTTATCTGCTAGGTCTAGAGATAATCGTAGTTCACGTTTGGTTAAATGATCAACTTCAAAGAAACTTGCTATTAAATACGAAAGTGTGTGTATTTGTTTGTTACATTTGCACGGCTAAATAAACCCATCAAAATAAAATTTGGTGTCTTCAGAATTCAAATCCTGAAGACAGATAGGTCTAAGGTATAGGATACATTTTAACTGCGTGTGTCGCATTATTAATTCATCCAAAAGCCTTCAAAAACTTAATCTTCCTCTTCCATCACAATTTGCCGAAACCTGATTTTAATGTATTTAACTCGAGCAGCGTAGCGGGACGAGCTCACTCGTATTTTTAAAAACTCTACAGGTGCTTTAGTTTTCAACAAACAATGCAGCAACCTGTGCATAACAACGGATTCTGCTTTCTCTTCATATACTCCAGCATCATTGTTAGTCAACATCAAGTTTCCTGAAGGATCCATCAGCGCCAAACACAGACTGGGCCGTCTTTGGTTTGCCAGGTCTCTTCGACTCATCTGTGCCGAACTGATAGTCTTTTTCTAAGAATGAGTCGTATTCAACCAACTTCTTTCTCCAGTGATCTGTTGAATAGACAACAAAGAAACTTTGAAATAATGTTATACGCGTTGTATAGCATTTGAACCCTGACTTTTGTCCTCATTAGCTATGAAACATAGAGGGAGATAATTACCTACCTACACAATACCTAGTATTCAAGTACCTATACCTACTTGATATGATAAAAACAAATACCTACGTACTTAGCCAAATTGTTCAATGAAATTCAAATAAATCGCCAGCGCCATAGGCTAGCAAAGTAGACTTAAAAAATTAAAGGATTAGAAAATTGCGATATGAAAAATTACGATTGGCCGATCACTGATAGGAAGAATGATAAAACATGCAACCTTAGCATGATGATATTGATGATCATAGGTTAATTATCACGTAATTAGAAAAAAAAATCGGGATACATAAGATATATATGATTCTAGCGGACGCCTGCGGCTTCGCTCGCCCCTTTGCCGTTACGACCCGTTGATTTTTCTTTTAAAAGTTTTTCCTTTTTTTCTCTGCATAGGGAAATCATTTTCCAATTTCTTTTCTTAGTGCACCCATATGCTATAACAGAAACATACCCTCCAAGTTTCATGCTTCTAGGACTTACGGTTTAGGCTGAGCGTTGATTGTCAGTCAGTCCGTCAGTAACGTAAGAGTTTTATATATTTAGATAAAAGCGATAAAAAAAGCCTATCTTCAGAATATACTAAATACCAACCAAGAATTTCTTCTGTGGTGCCACCATTTCCTCCATATTCCGCAGGTAAAATGTCTTTGGGAATGTGTTTGAATAGTTGCTCATACTTTTTATTGTGAACATGTAACTGAAAAGTTTAATATTATAATCATTGTGTTCATAGTTTATTTTCTGCGATGGAGTATGTAGCACTTATAATCGTATTCTAGCACTTACTCTATCTCTATTTTTCTCGTTTAACAAATTTTTTATAGCATTAAATAAAGTTTCTACTCCTGGAGGTGCGTTTATGAAGTGAAGTCCTTTCATTCTTAGAGGGGTTGCATCCTGAAATAAAGCATGATGAATCAGTATATGGGAAATCAGAAGATTGAGTTCAACATTCGATGCCAAAACTAAGTTTATATGTACATATTTCTATACTTCGACTCAAAACTACAATGCTTTCATTACATTTGTTGTTTTGTGTTGATTGAGTGATCACTTCATGATTCGCTTTTAATACCAGTGTAGGGTCAATAACTTCACGCTTATCAACTTCATGTAGGTACGTACTTTAATTTCATTTAAATGTTCAGTTGAGACAATGTTATTGCTGCCAATCGCGTGAACTATCTGCATATAATACCTACCGAGTAAATTTGGTACGCACAAGGGAATGTTTTTTTTTGGTCACCGGTTGAGCAAAGAATAGGCATGAAGACAGTAATCAAGTATCGCCAAAATATTTATCTGATCTAATGAAAAAGGATTCAAAGATTTTGAAATATGTATTTATTCTCTTATTAAGGGCCTACATCAGGTGAAACCGAAAATGTAAAGTAGCATTTTTTTTCGTTGTATGGACGAATCCATTTAATTTTTTTGTAAAATATAACAATTAAATGGTGTAAAAAAATTATGTTCCGGCTAGAAATTCTCTTAAACTCACTGGGTTCGATAAAATTGAACGCAAAGTTTGCCAAAAACTCTCAATTTTTTTTGGATTTGAAATGGTTTTTTTCCGTTGCTGTTAGAGCCATTGCAATGAAACTTTTGTTCCCGTATACCTAAATAAATACGTAAAAACCTGATGTTATTGCACTTTTCTTAGTTGCCGTAGTTTTTATAAAAAAATAAAATTTTCAAAAATATATATAGGTAGGATTTCCTAGCTACTTCTCTCAGTACAGCCCGCGCGGCCGACGAGGAGAGGTCTATGTCAAATTTCGCGACATGACATTTCATCTCTGACTACGTAAAATATACCCTAGATTAAATCATAGCTACTACTGGTACTATAAATTTGCCACAGTGTAACATAAAACAAATTGTCACAGTATAACGAAATGACATAATACCATCTTCATCATACATTATGATCGATAACCTGTATTCACATCATCATCAGCCTGTAGAAGTATATATTTTATGTAGCATATAACTTATCTAGTACATTCTAGGGCACGTTCCTATCGTGCGTGACCAGCGAAGCGCAATGCTTTTGTTAAATACCTCCATTTTTGTAGTTGCATAAGTAGCTATCTTCCTATCTACCCAGTGCTTTCCGTCATCATCATCAGTAAGTAGAAGTCCACTGCTAGATATAGACCTCCTTTATACATTTCCATGAAAAAACAATTTGCCGATTTCCCACGATCTTTAGAATGTCATCGGTCCATTAGGTGGAGGGGCGCTCTGGTTGCTTAGCACCGGTTATATTGTCGTAGCGACCCGCTTGTGCACTATGTCAGTACACTCTAACGGTGAAGGAAAACAATAAATGAAACCAACGTGAAGTAGCAAAACTTTTGAGGCACATTCATAATCCACCACACCAGCTTTAATTTTCTATTGACATGACAAGAAGAAGACTCAAAAACTAGTAGCCGATTTTAGGCCTTTATAAAAATAGTGTCGATTTTGCAAAGAGTTTTGGGAGCCCATTACAATGAAAAGGAAGTATATATATATATATATTATGGACAATCTACACTACACTATCTAGCCCTAAACTAAGCAGAGTTAGTATTATGGGAACCAGATAGCTGATGTAATACTTAAATACATTTTGTTTGTAAATACATAGGTACTTGGAAAACAATATAACATCCAGATGGAGAACAAATATCTATGATCACCACACAAATATTTGTTCTCGGTGGGGATCGAACCCACGACCCCCACCGCAGAAGGCAGAGCTACTAATAAATGAGCTGAGAGCCCAGTCATAACAATAATATCATGGGTTTTGAGTATTTTTGATTGCCGTCTTTTAAATCTGGAGGTGTCTGTAATGTCCCGAATTCTGGAACTTTCTGTCAAAGGCTTCATGCACGGTGCGCTCAAATACCCAAATACCAAAATACATATACACGCAGCAAGGAGTTTCCCAAGATTTTGCGTTTGACAGAACTTTGAAGAGTCAGTTGGGGTTGTCGAAACTCTTTGGTATACCTAATATTTTTAAATGCCGATAAAATACAATAATATAAGTCGAATAGACAGTGTTATTTCACAATGCTTCACTGATCTCCACCGCAATGAGCACCGAAGGCCTAAATGAGTGCAAAGCTTAAAGCCACCCATAAATAATTTCCATTTCAATTCATTTATGAATTGAAATGAAAATTATCTATGCATGTAATGTATTGTATTATGTATATCAGTTATCTAGCACCCATAACACAAGCTTTGCTTAGCTTGGGGCTAGATCATGTTGTGTGAATTGTCCAGCATTATTATTATTATTATTATTTTGGGGTTTTCACTTTAAGTGCTCGATTCATTGGTATGAACCGGGGAAAAACTTAAATGCACGGGCCTAGGCCAAGTGCACCTCAGTATCTACATGACGTGATTGAGTGATCACATCTTGTCTGTCTACATCAGTTTGTAAAAACTTACGGACTATTCGACACGTGTTTAATATAGCCGCCTTCTGCATCAGACCAAATGTATGCTTTGGGAGGTCCAGTGCTGTAAGAGATTGAAACAGTTGTTTCGGAATTACACCCGTGCTTGATAAAACTACTGGTACAATCGAGACCTTTTGAAGCTGCCACATACGGGTTATTTCGTTCTTTAAATCTATGTATTTACTTAACTTTTCTGATATAGTGTTTTGAAGGTTGTGTGTGTTGGGGATGGCTATGTCAATGAGGAGTGCTGTTTTATTACGTTTATCTAGAAGTGTTAAGTCTGGTCTGTTAAAATGTGTGGTTTTATCGGTTAGGATGGCTCTGTCAAAATAGAGTTTATAATCAGCATTCTCAAGCACTGTTTCAGGGGTATACTTATAATAGGGCGTTGGCTTTGTAGATGTGTCACTCAGGCTGTATTTCGCGACTAGTCTTTGGTGAATTATGTTGGCTACTTGGTCATGTCGGAACTTATAATCTGTTTGCGCTAGCGCCTTACAGGCCCCCGTTATATGTTGGATTGTCTCAGAGCAGCTGTTGCAACGTCTACATAAATCTGTTTGCAAATTTGGAGCTTTTATGATGTACTTTTGGTAATTTCGGGTCTCAATTACTTGATCCTGAATGGCTATCATGAACCCTTCAGTCTCAGGAAAGAGTTCACCTCGACTAAGCCATTCGTTCGACGCATGTTTGTCGACGGTTGGTTGACTTAGGTCGTGGTGGTGCCTTCCGTGAAGAGACTTACGGGCCCATTCAGAGATCAAGGTTTGTTTGTCAGTCAGTTCTTCGTTTCTTTGTGCCTCATGGTTCTGAAGGTTAAGTGGAGTGTGTCTGCGGTCTAACTCAACCACTCCCTTGTGAAGGTTTGATGTGTCGGTCTTTAAATGGAAGTATGTTCTCAGCGTCGCAATTTGTCGGTTGTGTAAATTTTGTATATCTATTATACCCCTTCCCCCTTCTAACCTGGGTAAGATCTGTCGCTGAATACAGGCCCTTGGATGGTGTTTTCTGTTTTTTGTCATTGTGACGTTAATTAATCTCTGTAAATCTTTCAACTCTTTTTTTGTCCAACTTATTACTCCAAATGAGTATGTAAGTACCGGGATGGCGTATGTGTTGATGGCTTTGGTAGTGTTTTTTGAATAAAGTTGTGTCTTCATAACTGAGTTCAGTCTATGCTTAAATTTCTGTGTCAGTTGGGTCTTGATTTCTTTATGGTGTATTAATGAAGACTGGTGGTATCCTAGATACTTATAAGACTCATTTTCATTCAGTGGCTCTATAGTCTCACCAGTTTGCAGCTGGTATGCATGTTGGTAGTTTTGCCCTGCTCTGACAGAGTTAATTTTACATTTGTCAATACCAAAGTTCATCGAAATGTCGTTTGAAAACCGCTCAGTAATTTCTATTAACCGGTCTAAATCGTTTTGAGTAGACGCATAGATTTTGATATCATCCATGTAGAGAAGGTGGCTTAATTTGCGTTCTGTAATAATGCCCTGACTGTCCAATCTATATCCAATTCCGGAAGTATTCAACCAGTTCGAGAGAGGGTTCAAAGCAAGGCAGAACCATAAGGGACTGAGTGCATCTCCTTGAAATATGCCACGCTGTATCCGGATTGGTGCAGCTTCTATAGTTCTGTCTGAGGCTTGAGTGTGTAGTCGCGTTGTCCAGTTAATCATAGATATCCTTAGAAACGAAAGAAGTTGCGGATGGACTTTATAAATATCTAAGATTTTTATGAGCCACGCGTGTGGCACCGAGTCGTATGCTTTTTTGTAATCTATATAAATGGAATACAAGTCTTCTTTAGCCCGCTGCACTTGCTTCAAAACAACTGAATCTATTACAAGTTGTTCCTTGCATCCCTGGCTAAACTTTCGGCATCCTTTTTGTTCTTCTGAAAGTAACCCTTTCGCGTTTACGTGGGTGTAAATAAGTTGGGACACACATGCTGTCATGATTTTATATAATGTTTGGAGACAGGTAATTGGTCTATATTTTGCAGGGTTTGCTGTGTCATTAATGTCTTTTGGTATCATGTGAGTGATTCCGTTTGTAATGTAGGGTGGTAATGTGTGAGGGTTCTGAATAAAGCTGTTGATGTGGTTATAAATGTAAGGGTGTATGCATGTTAATTTTTTATACCAATAACTGTGGATGTGATCAGTTCCAGGTGCCTTCCAATTGTGTGTTCCCTTTACAACTTTTTGGTACACCTCTATGGGAATACTTGAGAACTCCATGCCGTCTATATTACAGTGGTCTTCTTGCTCTTTCATGATCCATTCAGCATTTTCGGCATACTCTGCAGGATGTTCCCAGATGTTAGCCCAAAATTCTCTGAGCTCAGCTGAGTCCAGAGTATTGGTAGTACGACTGCTTTGACTACTACCGTCTGCTTGATTCCTGGTCGACCTAGTTAATGACTGATAGAACTTTTTCTCGTTATTATTAAATTGGTTGTTTTGAGATTTGCGGTAGGTACATGATTTATAACGTCTAAGGCGACTACTTACAACTGTCAGTTTTTGTTTCAATGTATCAAGATATTCCGTCAGATTTGAGTTGGGTTCTTCGTGTGCTGTATGAGTTTTGTACTGGTCTAAGATACTGATTATTTGTTTATTTAAAGCCCTACTACGATTTCCATTAATATATTGTGTATTATTATTTATTTCCATAGGCATGAATTCTATGCACTAAGTTATACTTACTAGATTTACATACAGATCTGGAAGTATAACCTTTTAGATAAAAGAAAAAATTACTAAATTGGATCATAAAATTAAATGACGAAGGTATGCAGTAACAAACAATAAAACAAAACGGCTAAGCCGATTTTGATGAAATATTACTTTTCAGAAAAAAAAAGATTAAAAGGGAGAAGACGAAAGAGAAGAAAAAAGATAAGAATGTTATTGTACAAAAAAAATTGCCCCCCTTGCCCCCCAGGACCCCCCCTTTTGTGAGTGCTACCGGATGCCGTCGAGATAGGGGGTTTTCGATTGGGGTTTCGTATAGAGGGTTTCTTCCTGAATTGAAAAAACAAAAAAAACACCCCCCTCTTGCCCCTTTTTTCACCCCCCCCCTTTCGTATCTTCCAAGCGGAGTGACTTGCAAGACTTTTTTTTTTTGGGTCATGACCCCTTTATTATTTTTGACCCTTTTTTTCGAGTGGAGCATTGCGGCGAGCGAAGCGAGCCGCCATGCAACCATGGGGAACAGTGCGGCGAGCAAAGCGAGCCTGCTGTGACCCCCCCCCCCCCCCTAAGCCCCCCAGAACCCCCTCCTCCTGAACCCGGGGGGAGGGTCGCGGCGAGCGAAGCGAGCCGTGCTGTGATTCCCCCCTCAAGCCCCCAGAACCCCCTCCTCCTGAACCCGGGGGGAACGTTGCGGCGAGCGAAGCGAGCCGCCACGCGACCACGCCCACCCTACTGAAATTTAGGGAAATTTAGAACCCCCTCCTACTGAAATTTAGGGTGTCTTAGGGGTGTGAAAAAATGTTCACTAGACTGACAGTTCAAAATTCAAAATGGCGGCTGTGCCACTTCCGGTTTTGCAAAAATCGTCCGATTAAGGTCGTTCAAACGGTTCATTCGACTGAGGACTATGATTGGAGATTGAATTTTAGGTTTTTTAAGGTCTTGATTGGATCTTCACTTGGTTTAGGGTTCCGCCCCTGTGGGAACGCATTGAGGACGCGAGCTGCTTGCAGCTCGCGATGCACGCGACCCGGTAGTCAACGTTTGGGTTCCTTCCAGCGGTTTCGACCCGTTAAGGGTTTTGGCTTGACGTACAATTTAGGGTTCCGTATAAGGTTTTGATTGGGGTTTTACTACATTGAGCAATTTGATTAAGTGTTCGACTTTTAGGGTTCCTTAGGACTTTGATTGGAGTTTCAACTACACTTAGGAGCTTGATAATGTTAACATTTTTAGGGTTCCTTAGTACTTTGATTGGGGTTTTACTACATTGAGGAACTTGATAAAATGAACAACTTTTAGGGTTCCTTAGGCCTTTAATTGGAATTTTACTTCACTTAGGACCTTGATTATGTAAACAATTTTAGGGTTCTTTAGGACTTTGATTGGGGTTTTACTACACTGAGGAACTTGATTCACTGATCGACTTTTAGGGTTACTTAGGACTTTCTTTACTACTTTTTGGGGTTTTACAAGTGCAAGTGTAATGTAAAACTGGGAGTAGCACACCGACACGCGAGCTGCTTGCAGCTCGCGCACACGAAAAAACTAGTTAAGGGGCTGACGTATGGAAAATTTTCATACAAACGGAATACCAAAATGATTTCTAATTTAGACAGATTTACACTATATTATTGTAATAATTGTATTTGCATAGTATTTATCTAGGTTCCTCAACAGTTTTTATTTCAAATTACTTACCTAAAATGAAATAAACACCAATCGCATTTTGCACATTTTTATGCTAAACTTATCAAGTTTTCTACCTATTGGTTTCTTACTAAAAACAACAATATCTTACGTGTTTTTTGTTAAGGAACCTAGTTTATATTGTCTTGTTACAGAATAACAATACTATGTGAAGAATACAAAAAGTTTTCAGTCATCATTTTTGGTATTACGGAACACGATCATATTCATGGCATTTTCGAACGGCTACTATTGCTATCGCGCACGCACGGTGCGGGTGGCGGGGTGCAGGGGGAGGAAACGCTTGAAGCACACGGGACACTTCGGTTGTGTGTGTGAATCGCTCGGACTTCGGACTAGTTAAATACCTACACTGGCATAAAACATAATGCTTAGATATTTGATAATTGTTAGTTTAGGAAGGGTACTAAGTGAAGATGGGAAATACTAAGTACCTAGGTAGGTTGTAGGTTGGGTAAACGAAATCAAGGTGCAGCACTAGGTCAAAAAGTCTGCCGAAATTTCGAAAAAAGCCAACATTTCGACTAAAACAAATTATGAACCATTAATTTCTATACAGGGTGGAATTTTGTAATGCCACCTGGAGGGAAAGTACTCTTAATACTGCAGATAGAAAATTTTACTCAAAGGAAACATTCCTTTATTTTTGGATAGAAAGCAATTTCTAAAATTAAAAATAAAATAATTTTTAAATTAATTTTTTTTTTGAAAGGAATAAATTTATTCTTTTAAAGAAATGAATTCGTTAAAAGAATAAATTTGTGTATCCAAGAGAATGGAGCCCATTTCAAGCAACTAATTTCAAGTAACTAGTTAGTTAACCATTTTTTGTAAATAATTAAATTAATTTAAGATTTCCTGGTTTTTCTTTCATTTAATTTATCATGTTTGTTAGAGAGATTTCATCCTTATAATTGACTAACGATCGATGCAATAAAAGTACAAGGTATAATTTTTCTGATTTTAGCCGGTTCAATTCCCGGGTGTGAGAGAATTTTCGAAAAACTTTGAATGCAGTTTGCCTTCTATTCAAAAATAAAGGAATGTTTCCTGTGAGTAAAATTTTCTATCTGCAGTATTAAGAGTACTTTCCCTCCAGGTGGCATTACAAAATTCCACCCTGTATATGAAGTATTGATAAAAGGTCTAAGAAAAATTACAACAAATTATTTTTTTTCTTTATTTATTTGTAGTTCAAAAAACTGCTACCACTCAACGTCCGGTGGAAATATTGATAAAAGGACTGAGAAATACTTGAACAAAATAGTTTTTTTTTTATATAACTGGAGCTCAATAAACAGAGTACCGCTCAACGTCTGGTGGAAATATTGATAAAAAGACTTGGAAAAATTTAAGCAAAATATTTTTTTTCTTTATTTATCTGGATCTCAAAAAACCGACTACCGCTCAACGTCAGGTGGAAAGATTGATGAAAGGACTAAGAAAAATTGCCACAAAATATTTTTAGTCTTTATTTATCTGGGGCTTAAAAAAACTGCTACCACTCAACGTCAGGTGGAAATATTGATAAAAAGACTTGGAAAAATTTCAGCAAAATATTTTTTTTCTTTATTTATCTGAATCCCAAACAACCGACTACCGCTCAACGTCAGGTTATAATATTGAAAAACGGACTAAGAAAAATGGCTACAAAATATTTTTATTCTTTATTTATCTGGGGCTTAAAAAAACTGATACCACTCAACGTCAGGTAGAAATATTGATAAAAAGACTTGTAAAAATTTGAACAACATATTTCTGTTTTATTTTTCTGGAGCTCAAGAAATAAACTACAGCTCAACGTCAGGTGAAAATATTGATAAAACGACTAAGAAATTAAAAAAAAAACTTTATTTATTTGGAGCTCAAAAAACTGCTACCACTCAACGTCCGGTGGAAATATTGATAAAAAGACTGAGAAATACTTTAACAAAATAGTTTTTCTTTATATAACTGAAGCTCAATAAACAGAGTACTGCTCAACGTCTGGTGGAAATATTGATAAAAAGACTTGGAAAAATTTCTGTAACGTTCACTAGAAGTTGCTTCATGCAATCAAAATTGAGTTCTATATAGTAATTGTGATAAGACATAAATAATTTTTTTTTCAGTTTGTTTATAATCATTATATAAGTATCCACCTATAGTAGGTTAGCTTGGTACACTTTTTTCGCGAGTTTTGTGCGAAAGCCGAGCTCCATGTAATTGTAGGTCGATGTTCGCAATCGTTGGTTTTGCGAATGTAAATAAGCAGAATAAAAGCAACCTAATTGCTCAACGAATAAAGTATATTTTTAAATGCAGTCACATTATTAGACTTTCTGTACTTTGGTAAGTGAGCCACTTTGCGTGTTTTTTATTGCTGTGTGTGTGTGATCGATGAGGTCTGGCGAACCACACCCCACCTGATGTTGAGCGGACCTCCACCCATGATCTTCAACTGTAACGTCATGACTGGTTTTGAACCCACGCCCCCCAACCGCTAGGCCGATGAGGTCTGGCGAACCACACCCCACCTGACGTAGAGCGGACCCCACCCATCATCTATTACTGTAACGTTATCACTGATTTTGAACCCGCACCCTCCAACCACTAGGCCAATGAGGTCAAGCAAACCACACCACACCTGATGTTGAGCGGACTCCCACCCATCATCCTCTACTGGAACGTCATCAACCACAACTCCATCGCTCCGCGCCGGGGTCAATGGCTCTCTCAACTCAACTCGGAGTCAATGGTTCTCTTTACTCTTCTTCAATTTGGTCCAGAACCCGCACAAACCCTACCTGATGAATAAACTCACTCGTATCATGTTAGAGAATTTCCTGGTGTCTTTTCTAAGTGCGTAAATAGCTACTCTGAAGGTTCTTTATCGGTTCAGGAATGTTGTTTTTTTTTTCACTTTATTCTTGCATTCAGAGCATGACCAATCCTTGCTTATTGAATACTAGAAAAGCGAAACAAGCAAGCAATAAGCTTAGAGGGTTAGTCAGGTAATGCAGCCACAAAAAATAAAAACATAAAATTGTAGGGTGCAAAAAGTCAACTCTCTTTGACCAGATTTGAACTCCCGCCCACCTCGTCCTCTCAGTGTGAATCCGCACGCCCTAGCCACTCTGACCTAGCCCTAGCGTATCTGACGCTTAGTAACGTTGACGAAATTAGGCAATGCATAAAAATCGTTATCAGTGGCTGACGCACACGCACAAGCGCGGCACTATGGTTGGATTCACGTATAGAAGTAGCGCGTCACACGAGCGCCTGTGTGTGTATACTACTATTATATATTCCATGGCGCCCGCATCAAATGAATAGAGATAGCTATATTCGGAGCAGTTTTTGCTCACGCCTCGAATTGAAGTTGCGAGCTGTGTACGTCGGCCCGTTAATATTTAGGCATCCGATTTAGGCGTCGCCTAGGTTTAGTGAAAACGGGTGTTAGTAACGTTGACGAAATTAGGCAATGCATAAAAATCGTTATCAGTGGCTGACGCACACGCACAAGCGCGGCACTATGGTTGGATTCACGTATAGAAGTAGCGCGTCACACGAGCGCCTGTGTGTGTATACTACTATTATATATTCCGTGGCGCCTGCATCAAATGAATAGAGATAGCTATATTCGGAGCAATTTTTGCCCGCGCCTCGAATTGAAGATGCGAGCTGCGTCCGTCACCCTCTTAATATCTAAACTTAAACATTACGGTATTCTAAATCGCTCCATTGACTTATTACAATCGTACTTGACTGATAGAATCCTTAAAGTTGATGTGGGCGGTGAGAGATCTTTTGGGTCAGTTATTGACATAGGGGTGCCACAAGGTTCGATATTAGGTCCTTTCTTGTTTCTAGTGTACGTAAATGACCTTCCTTTTTTGGTTAAAAAACTATGTGAAACAGTACTATTTGCTGACGATACCTCATTAATTTTTAAAGTCGATAGATAGAAGGCTAATTACGATGACGTTAACGCATCTCTGTCGTAAATACTTAACTGGTTTAATAATCTTAATTCTTAATTCTTTATTGTACACAATATAAAACACAGGAAAAAAACAGAAATAGAGGACATGTACAAAGGCGAGCTTAACCCTGAATAGAGTTCTCTTACAGCAAACCTTTGAGGCTAGAGAGAGGTGACAATATAGGCAGGTTTGTGTACATTAAAAAGAAAGTAAAAATAACAAGGAATACTTAGATGAATAAATTTACTATAATCTTTTACTTAATGTTAAGAAAACTCATAAGTTTTATGAAAAAATATTTTTTGAGTGTCAGTTCTAAGTATAAAAATCTTAATGCGGTTTACAGAATACATCTATTTACCAAGTTTCATCAGTACATTATAGCTTTTACAGTTTTGTAAGTACCATACTTCAAGCAAATAAATTATTTCTTTTCATTTCATTACATTTTTATGAAAAAAAGTGACTGTGACATACGGATGGACAGACAGACAGACATGACGAATTTATAAGGGTTCCGTTTTTTACCTTTAAAAAATACAAGTGTTCATTCACCGACTACCGACATTTATGAACTTGCAACTCACTCTGGTTTTGCATAATATGAGGAAAATCTCTTCTTGGTGGAAGGTTTCTTTTATTAAATCTGGGGCTATTTGCTTGTTATACTATATAAACTAGCTGATACCCGCGACTTCGTCCGCGTGGATATTTGAGTTCGTTTGTTTTAGTTTGATATGACCAACTGCTAGTTACCATTGTTTTGAGCTTGTACTTTAGAATGTATTTGAATTTAAAGGTGAGTGCTGTTGGAGCTGATTTTTTTCAGCAGTGTTTAGTTTAAGTATGATAGATGTTTCCCGCGATTTTGTCCAAGTGGTTATCATCGGTTTTTTTGTAAACATTTGTGTGTATTAAAACCTGGTGACAAATGCTGCGGTAGCTGAAATTTTTTTTTATGTTTTTTTTTCGTATTTTGTAAAGCTATTTCTTGTGATTTTATGTTATATGTTTCCCGCGATTTTGTCTAAGTGGGTATCATCGGTTTTTTTGTAAACATTTGTGTGTATTAAAACCTGGTGACAAATGCTGCGGTAGCTGGAAATTTTTTAATGTTTTTTTTTAGTATTTTGTAAAGCTATTTTTTGTGATTTTATGTTATATTAGTGGCTAATTTGGGGTTTCGTATGCGTGTTGGTGTATAATCGAATCAGATTTTTTTAATTTGACATGACCAACTGCTGGTTACTATAGATTTGAGCTTGTACTTTATAGTGTATTTGAATTTGAAGGCGAGTGCTGTTGGAACCGATTTTTTTCAGCAGTGTTTAGTTTAAGTATGATAGATGTTTCCCGCGATTTTGTCTTAGTGGTTATCATCGGTTTTTTTGTAAACATTTGTTTGTATTAAAACCTGGTGACAAATGCTGCGGTAGCTGAAAATTTTTTAATGTTTTTTTTTCGTATTCTGTAAAGCTATTTTTTGTAGTTTTATGTTATATTAGTAACTAATTTGGGGTTTCGTATGCGTGTTGGTGTTGGTTTGTTTGTGAACCTTTGTGTGTAATCGAACCTGGTGCCAGATGCTGCGGTAGCAGATTTTTTTTAATGTTTTTTTGCGTATTTTGTAAAGCTATTTTTTGAGATTTTTCTTAAAATCATTTTCCGTTTTTTCTTCTTTTAGGGAATTAATTTTCCTATTTTCTTTTTTAGTACACCTTTGCTCTATTAGAGGAACACACATTCTAAGTTTCATGCTTCTAGGGCTAACGGTTTAGGCTGTGCGTTGATTTTTCTTTAAACCATTTTTCCCTTTTTTCTCCTCTTCGGAAAATAATTTTCCATTTTCCTTTCTTAGCGGATGCCTACGTCATAACATCTACCTGCATGCCAAATTTTAGCCCGATCTGTCCAGTGGTTTGGGCTGTGCGTTGATAGATCACTATGTCAGTCAGTCAGTCACCTTTGAGTTATATATATATAGATATATATAGATAGAAGAAGAAGATAGAAGATAGAAGATAGATGTTTCCCGCGATTTTGTCTTAGTGGTTATCATCGGTTTTTTTGTAAACATTTGTTTGTATTAAAACCTGGTGACAAATGCTGCGGTAGCTGAAATTTTTTTAATGTTTTTTTTTCGTATTCTGTAAAGCTATTTTTTGTAGTTTTATGTTATATTAGTAACTAATTTGGGGTTTCGTATGCGTGTTGGTGTTGGTTTGTTTGTGAACCTTTGTGTGTAATCGAACCTGGTGCCAGATGCTGCGGTAGCAGATTTTTTTAAATGTTTTTTTGCGTATTTTGTAAAGCTATTTTTTGTGATTTTTCTTAAAATCATTTTCCGTTTTTTCTTCTTTTAGGGAAATAATTTTCCTATTTTCTTTTTTAGTACACCTTTGCTCTATTAGAGGAACACACATTCTAAGTTTCATGCTTCTAGGGCTAATGGTTTAGGCTGTGCGTTGATTTTTCTTTAAACCATTTTTCCCTTTTTTCTCCTCTTCGGAAAATAATTTTCCATTTTCCTTTCTTAGCGGATGCCTACGTCATAACATCTACCTGCATGCCAAATTTTAGCCCGATCTGTCCAGTGGTTTGGGCTGTGCGTTGATAGATCACTATGTCAGTCAGTCAGTCACCTTTGAGTTATATATATATAGATTAGTGGCTAATTTGGGGTTTCGTATGCGTGTTGGTGTATAATCGAATCAGATTTTTTTAATTTGACATGACCAACTGCTGGTTACTATAGATTTGAGCTTGTACTTTATAGTGTATTTGAATTTGAAGGCGAGTGCTGTTGGAACCGATTTTTTTCAGCAGTGTTTAGTTTAAGTATGATAGATGTTTCCCGCGATTTTGTCTTAGTGGTTATCATCGGTTTTTTTGTAAACATTTGTTTGTATTAAAACCTGGTGACAAATGCTGCGGTAGCTGAAAATTTTTTAATGTTTTTTTTTCGTATTCTGTAAAGCTATTTTTTGTAGTTTTATGTTATATTAGTAACTAATTTGGGGTTTCGTATGCGTGTTGGTGTTGGTTTGTTTGTGAACCTTTGTGTGTAATCGAACCTGGTGCCAGATGCTGCGGTAGCAGATTTTTTTTAATGTTTTTTTGCGTATTTTGTAAAGCTATTTTTTGAGATTTTTCTTAAAATCATTTTCCGTTTTTTCTTCTTTTAGGGAATTAATTTTCCTATTTTCTTTTTTAGTACACCTTTGCTCTATTAGAGGAACACACATTCTAAGTTTCATGCTTCTGGGGCTAACGGTTTAGGCTGTGCGTTGATTTTTCTTTAAACCATTTTTCCCTTTTTTCTCCTCTTCGGAAAATAATTTTCCATTTTCCTTTCTTAGCGGATGCCTACGTCATAACATCTACCTGCATGCCAAATTTTAGCCCGATCTGTCCAGTGGTTTGGGCTGTGCGTTGATAGATCACTATGTCAGTCAGTCAGTCACCTTTGAGTTATATATATATAGATAGAAGAAGAAGATAGAAGATAGAAGATAGATGTTTCCCGCGATTTTGTCTTAGTGGTTATCATCGGTTTTTTTGTAAACATTTGTTTGTATTAAAACCTGGTGACAAATGCTGCGGTAGCTGAAATTTTTTTAATGTTTTTTTTTCGTATTCTGTAAAGCTATTTTTTGTAGTTTTATGTTATATTAGTAACTAATTTGGGGTTTCGTATGCGTGTTGGTGTTGGTTTGTTTGTGAACCTTTGTGTGTAATCGAACCTGGTGCCAGATGCTGCGGTAGCAGATTTTTTTAAATGTTTTTTTGCGTATTTTGTAAAGCTATTTTTTGTGATTTTTCTTAAAATCATTTTCCGTTTTTTCTTCTTTTAGGGAAATAATTTTCCTATTTTCTTTTTTAGTACACCTTTGCTCTATTAGAGGAACACACATTCTAAGTTTCATGCTTCTAGGGCTAATGGTTTAGGCTGTGCGTTGATTTTTCTTTAAACCATTTTTCCCTTTTTTCTCCTCTTCGGAAAATAATTTTCCATTTTCCTTTCTTAGCGGATGCCTACGTCATAACATCTACCTGCATGCCAAATTTTAGCCCGATCTGTCCAGTGGTTTGGGCTGTGCGTTGATAGATCACTATGTCAGTCAGTCAGTCACCTTTGAGTTATATATATATAGATTAGTAACTAATTTGGGGTTTCGTATGCGTGTTGGTGTTGGTTTGTTTGTGAACCTTTGTGTGTAATCGAACCTGGTGCCAGGTGCTGCGGTAGCAGATTTTTTTTAATGTTTTTTTGCGTATTTTGTAAAGCTATTTTTTGAGATTTTTCTTAAAATCATTTTCCGTTTTTTCTTCTTTTAGGGAATTAATTTTCCTATTTTCTTTTTTAGTACACCTTTGCTCTATTAGAGGAACACACATTCTAAGTTTCATGCTTCTAGGGCTAACGGTTTAGGCTGTGCGTTGATTTTTCTTTAAACCATTTTTCCCTTTTTTCTCCTCTTCGGAAAATAATTTTCCATTTTCCTTTCTTAGCGGATGCCTACGTCATAACATCTACCTGCATGCCAAATTTTAGCCCGATCTGTCCAGTGGTTTGGGCTGTGCGTTGATAGATCACTATGTCAGTCAGTCAGTCACCTTTGAGTTATATATATATAGATAGAAGAAGAAGATAGAAGATAGAAGATAGATGTTTCCCGCGATTTTGTCTTAGTGGTTATCATCGGTTTTTTTGTAAACATTTGTTTGTATTAAAACCTGGTGACAAATGCTGCGGTAGCTGAAATTTTTTTAATGTTTTTTTTTCGTATTCTGTAAAGCTATTTTTTGTAGTTTTATGTTATATTAGTAACTAATTTGGGGTTTCGTATGCGTGTTGGTGTTGGTTTGTTTGTGAACCTTTGTGTGTAATCGAACCTGGTGCCAGATGCTGCGGTAGCAGATTTTTTTAAATGTTTTTTTGCGTATTTTGTAAAGCTATTTTTTGTGATTTTTCTTAAAATCATTTTCCGTTTTTTCTTCTTTTAGGGAAATAATTTTCCTATTTTCTTTTTTAGTACACCTTTGCTCTATTAGAGGAACACACATTCTAAGTTTCATGCTTCTAGGGCTAATGGTTTAGGCTGTGCGTTGATTTTTCTTTAAACCATTTTTCCCTTTTTTCTCCTCTTCGGAAAATAATTTTCCATTTTCCTTTCTTAGCGGATGCCTACGTCATAACATCTACCTGCATGCCAAATTTTAGCCCGATCTGTCCAGTGGTTTGGGCTGTGCGTTGATAGATCACTATGTCAGTCAGTCAGTCACCTTTGAGTTATATATATATAGATTAGTGGCTAATTTGGGGTTTCGTATGCGTGTTGGTGTATAATCGAATCAGATTTTTTTAATTTGACATGACCAACTGCTGGTTACTATAGATTTGAGCTTGTACTTTATAGTGTATTTGAATTTGAAGGCGAGTGCTGTTGGAACCGATTTTTTTCAGCAGTGTTTAGTTTAAGTATGATAGATGTTTCCCGCGATTTTGTCTTAGTGGTTATCATCGGTTTTTTTGTAAACATTTGTTTGTATTAAAACCTGGTGACAAATGCTGCGGTAGCTGAAATTTTTTTAATGTTTTTTTTTCGTATTCTGTAAAGCTATTTTTTGTAGTTTTATGTTATATTAGTAACTAATTTGGGGTTTCGTATGCGTGTTGGTGTTGGTTTGTTTGTGAACCTTTGTGTGTAATCGAACCTGGTGCCAGATGCTGCGGTAGCAGATTTTTTTTAATGTTTTTTTGCGTATTTTGTAAAGCTATTTTTTGAGATTTTTCTTAAAATCATTTTCCGTTTTTTCTTCTTTTAGGGAATTAATTTTCCTATTTTCTTTTTTAGTACACCTTTGCTCTATTAGAGGAACACACATTCTAAGTTTCATGCTTCTAGGGCTAACGGTTTAGGCTGTGCGTTGATTTTTCTTTAAACCATTTTTCCCTTTTTTCTCCTCTTCGGAAAATAATTTTCCATTTTCCTTTCTTAGCGGATGCCTACGTCATAACATCTACCTGCATGCCAAATTTTAGCCCGATCTGTCCAGTGGTTTGGGCTGTGCGTTGATAGATCACTATGTCAGTCAGTCAGTCACCTTTGAGTTATATATATATAGATTAGACTACTACTACTACACTACTATATAAGTTAGATTTAAAATGTAGCGTTCGTGGTAGTTTAAAAAATACCGCACAGCTTGCCATTGTTATCACCAATCCTGGATGAAAAATATGCAATGGAAACTCTGCGACGGGAATCAGCTAACATAACAATTGGGTTATATTTATTTACTGAATATCTGTCTGTGTTTTTGTCTAACGAAGCGTATTCTAGTCAACACATTGTAATGTCGTGACAAATGTCAGACCCAAGCACAGAATAAGTAATAGTTGGTATCAAATACATGAATTCACAGCTCAGGTCAGGCAACGCCATCTTTATTTTAAATTTTTCCAACTTTCCGGTCGTGTTTTGTTTTTAGACCAGAGTATAGCGGAGGCTTAAAGTCGAGATTAATAATTTATTTGTTAAAACAAATCTACAAAATACAACAATCCGCCATGATGGCTCAAACACCGGTCAGAACGAATTACGTCACGTTTAGGTAAACGTCATTCCGATTTAGTACAAAAGCACCAATGTTTACTGTTGATATACTTAACCGTGACGTAATAACAGACGCCATGACAATAGTGAGCGTTTTGGCGTGAATTTGAAAATTTAAATTTAAATGTACTTTTATTGCACAAAAACCTTAATTTTTTACAGAAATATGATATATTTAAGACATAATAGATACTTCTGAATATGATAGAAGAGATTTTGAAAATAAGTCGTCATGCCTATTTGGCCTAGGAACACATGAAAAACGTCATAGGATGCGAAGTGATGTCGTCATACTATCACAAATGAACTATCAGAGAAGTGATTTTCAGCCAGAGTCATCTCTCTCAAAGCAACAACAACGGTGGCAGTCGATAATTATCCATAATGCCAATGTTTTGTTATGTTTGTTCTCTGTCTGGGTGTTATATTGTCCTCTAATTATTATATGAACATATTTACAAAACAAAAACATATATTATGCAAGTATTAGGTACATCAGCTATCTGGTTCTCATCAAACAAGCTCTGCTTAGTTTGGGGTTAGATAGTGTTGTGTATTGTCCACAATATTTATACAAGGTGTATCTAAATATGTGTACTATGCGAAGGTGGGGGGTTTCAGACCACAATGGTGATCAGTTGTGGGGGGGAGAAAATTAAAAATTCCTATTTTCAGTTTCCCATACAAAAATATTTAATTTCATAATGCCTAAATAAATTGACAACCCTATCCTTGTAACCCCTTGACCCCTTGACCTACTACCTCTGTAGGTCTACTACTACTACCTACTACCTCTGTAGCTGAGTTTAGGGTTGTCACTTTGTATAAAGTCAGCTGTTCATGTTGAAACTTCGTTGCAGTTTTTTTCAGAGATACCAATCGAAGTTCGAAAAGTCGTTGAACAAAAGTTGTTCCCCGGGGGGTGGAAATTCACCCCCCTTCGGGATAGTACACATATTTTGATACACGTTGTATAATGATAAACACATATACGTTAATATAAACGTTATGATGAGATTGGAAATTTCTAAGGTTATAGTTTCAATAGAATCTGTTTACTTATCTTGAAGATATAATTACCTGAGCAGCTGTTATCATTTTCTTCATCGTAAGTGGCGTCATTTGTAAGAAGTGTCCTAGCGTTACTCCTTGCAAGTCTAGAATAGACATGTTACCTGCTACAGTGCCATTGTCATCATCCATTAACACCACCTTAAATATATGGTTCACTTTATAATTGGAGCAAATTCAGTAGCTTCACATTCTTTTAGCAAGGTTTTATGCAAATCAATAACATTTGTGTATTATTTGTTCAAAACTATTTACAGAGCAGTAGTTTTACAAAAAACAAATCTAACTTATGTTATTCATTTCACAAACACTTTTTTTTCGGAGATTTAGTAAATATATTTGACATACCTTTTGTAAAATATTAACCACCGATAATATATCAACCACGTCGTATTTACTTGCGTCGTATCTACCCGGTCTTATAAGGGCAACCCTTGGTGCATCTGGCCCAGATAACTTAGGCAGAAAAAGTATAGTTCTAAAAAAAAGGAGTCCGTTATATTTCTTTAGTATTATAAAACCTTCAAGCTTGATCTGTGCTCGGGTTCCAATTTATTTAATGTGTATAGGGTCAACTGGATGCAAGTAATTAATCCTTTGGCATATTGAAAAGATGTTTGTGCATTGTGGGGGGAAAAATAATGTTGAAACCATACCCTAAGCTGAAAATTTCCTGAAACATTTCGTCTGTGTGCCTAAACCTGTACAGTTCAGGAGCGGTGCTACGCAGGGAGTAGTACAAGTCCAGTTTTTCTTTTGTCTTCACCATACTGAACTTGCATCCTCTCAGAAACGCAATAAGCCATTGGTCATCTGCGGAAAAGTACACATCGTGGAACATTTTTGCGTCACAGTCCAATATAACATTTAAGACTGGTGTACCTAATGCGTAGAGGGGCTAAATCGCGTTATGACTAGTTATAGTGCGAAGTAGGTATTACGTTAGTTAGACTTACTGCAATCTATGTTAGAAGACAGAAAGGTCAATAGATCTAGACACATACTGAATTATAGTTTAACAGCTACAAAAAGTTAATAGTTAGACAAACTGTGATATATCACAGTTTGTCTGACTATTAACTTTTTGACCTATAGGTTAGATGAGGGGAAGGTAATTATATCTATAGTACCAGAATAAGAAACACTTAATTATTTAGTACCTAACGGTTGGACTGATTCGAATTCAAAATTCAAATGTTTATGCAAATATATGTATATATATATTATAGGTTATTGTATAAATTCTAATGTATAAAATAACCTAATCTATTGTAGCATTATATGCGTTTGAAATCGTTTGAGATTAATAAAAACCTATGTAGTAAAAACGATTAATATACCGCGAGCGTTAGGGAAAACTCTTGAAAAGAGTATTGTTTTCATATAAATCGAGGGCATGGCTCCTTTCACGACTTTTCTCTAACTCTCGTGGTTTTGAACTTGGCCATCACCGCCCTTCTCAAAAACCACCCTGTATAATATCAATAGTGAAAGTGAAACCTTGATCATAAAAAAATCAGCAATGTTTTTTTTTATGTTGGCATTCATGTTTTGTTGGCAGTATGTAAGAACGAGTATTATCGATTTCTCGAAATTTGATTCTTATCCTGACATGATTTATGGTGATAGATAAGTCTTATAACCAGGACTTAGACAGACATTAATGCCAAATTTTATTTCATGTTAGCTGATTAGGTTTTATCGCAAATGAAAATTAATCTATGCGTTTACTCTTCTATTTATCTATTTATAAGTATATCCTTACTACGTAATCGAACGACTACCTAGGTACCTCACAACTAAGTTTTTATTTTATGTCAAATAACTATTCACATGTAACTGACTGTGGCTTTTTTGTGAATAAATTTCTTTAAAACTATCAATACACTTCTAAATTTAAAAATCAGGTATAATTAATTTCTACGGGGGAAACCCGATTCAAAACTATCTTCTTTTTGCTATTACTATGCCAAACTTTTAAATTTGGTTCTACAGAAAAAATCTGATACTAACCTGTCCTTGCTTGAAGATGCGGCTGCTTGGTGATCCAAACCTTCATGAGCTGCAAGCTTTCCTTCACTCTAACTGGGTCCTCATTCAGCTCTACTCTGGCCTTCTCAGCCAAGGGAGCCGAAAGTGCTCTCACAGACATAACAAACGTGTGCACTGCACAATGTTCCTAGCCACAGTCACGAATGGTTAAAGTATTCTCTGTTATAACAAAGGGTTATCTTTTACTTATCAAAACTCCATCTAACGCAGCCTGACTCATTTACAAGCGCGCGATAGAAGACTGATATGATCAACCAATTTCATAAAAAAGCAAACTTACCAACTTATTAACTTTCATGCAATTTTTTTGCCACAGATTTCAGTATCTATTACCTCTGGTAATTGAATTTAACTTGTGTTATGCATTCACGAAACAGTTGTTAATCCCCTCAAAGCAGTTTTGAATCAGTAGGCCTACTACAAGCTCTGTTTGGCTCTGTCTCTGGCTCTGGTTTTGAGTGTATGAGTGTTGACTAAATAAATCCTACGTCGAAACGTCACACACACAGTATAATACACTGGTGAGCACTCAAACAGACTCAAAACCAGAGCCAGAGACGCCAGGCAGAGCTTGTGGTAGGCTTACAGAGCTGTTTTGTTTTTGCGTCGACAATCTATAGTTCGTTATTGAGGAAGTAAGGTTTAAATTATATACCTTAAGTTTTTAAAATGCTTAGCAGCTTTACACGGAACTAACCTACAGCAAGCAATCTTTTAAGAGCGGGTCGTGCGAAAATTTGAGATGCGTTTTAAAAAAATTCATAACTAAATAACTATACATTTGAGATTAATTCGAATTTAAGTGTGTTAAAAAAATATACTATTTAACATGACATTCTATTTAACGCTGACATACGATTTTCATTAGCGTTAAATAGAATGTCATGTTAACCCTAGACACCTAACCTTCGCATATACCCCTTTAAACCTAACCATACGTCGATTCGACGAGCAATTTTCAGAACGAATTTTTTTATCTAACATTTAATTTTGCCGTTATTTTTATTACGTAAATACACAAACCATGTATTATATTATTAATTACAATAATCAATTATCTTTTAACTATAGAAATATTTATTTCATACCTTATAATGTACGGCACTAGTTTTTTGAGATCAAGTGACACATACACTTAGACGCATGACAATTAAAAAAAAACTACACAAAATAGCCTTTTTTCCTGTATTGAACATTCATTATAAGTATTATGAAAGTCTTATTATTCAATAAAAACTATAATTTTGAAACGCATTTTATGCAAAAATCAACTTTGCGTTCACCACAAATTGCAGTGTTACAATTTGAGCAATATGAGTTTGTCATGCGCGTTTTTTTTATAGGAACGGAGACCACCAACTTTTTTTTCCTTACTTAGGAGGCCTTGACTTGTAGGTAATTGCTAGATGATGACTGACCTTTACCTGGACCATCAACTTGACCTTCACATTGGCTTTCATCAGTCTTTGCTCCTAAAACGCCTGGGCTTGGGCTTAGTATGTTTTTCCAGGCGTATTTTGAGCCAGGGTTCCAAATGCATCTTCTTCATAAATTACGACGAATCATTACACTTTGACCCATCACAGAAATATTGTGGCAGTAAACCACGTAGATGTTTATATACGATATGTATATATAACATGCAGCAGAGGACACACTTTGGCCAAACCCGAATCTTTGGCCAAACCGATTTGTTTTCTGCTGCATGACATTACTGTGCATATTTGGTCAAATGTGTCCACGCCACACCTTGTATGCTGATATAAAACTCAATCATGCGTGGCTTTTTTCTTTCTGGGTTGACTAAACCCTCTTCATCGCAAGAAGATATAGGAAAACAATTTTTGATAGTTTTGGCTTATATGACAAAAGTGTGAAAGGGCCATCATAACAGGACATCGATGTATCGACGTTCCGGGATCGATGGTTTTTCATTTCATATGGGATTTCTCTTTAGGTAGCTCGCAAAGTCCCAACAAGCGTCAGTCTTATAGACTGCTACAATAAAAAAATACACACAAACCCTAACCATTCGTCAAAAAGACGACTATTTTTGTAATATCTCGAAAAATAAAGTATTTATGCGCTGGACTCCATTGCTTCCTGAGAGAGCTCGATGAACCCTGAGTTGACATACGACGACGATTAAATCGATGCACCCGCTAAAAAGATATAGCAATATTTCTGATCTGTACTCGTCGATTCGACGAAGGTTAGGTGTTTAAGGTTAAATAGTATATTTTTTTAACACACTTAAATTCGTTTTAATCTCAAATGTATAGTCTACAATTAGTCCTTTTGCGATTTTTAAAATGTCACTTAGTTATTTAGTTATGAATTTTTAAAAACGCATCTCAAATTTTCGCACGACCCGCTCTTAAAATTAAATCGACTTTGTGTTAAAGTTATACGTTGTCCTACACGCATGCCAAAATTATAACTTCTGGTTGCTTTTGTATATTATGTTTTGTATCATGCTCTTGCTAACCTACTTTATTGCAAAATGGATAAATAAGTAATTAACAAACCAAAACCAGATTTATTGCAAGGAAATTTAATTTTATAAAAATTACCAAAGGGGTGATCTTTTGGTGCAATCAAAACCTAGTAATATCTTTCAATTTTCACATTATTATGAACTTCGATTGCAATTTAAAACAGATTTGTAAAGGAGCGATTGCAACAAGACGTAATGTTGACGTGTTGTAAAACTAGTATGGCAACAGATAGAAAGCGGTCAAAAAATGAAGGCAACAAGATACATGATGGCTGTTCCTTGTAAGTATAATTTATTTGTTGCAAACTTTTGATAGCAACAGAATTACACAATCACCCGGAATGGTTTTATTACTCCCGTAATGGGACCTCTTCTAAGATTAAATTGGTTCTTAGACCAGAAAGGCAAGTCCCACTTCATTTACAACATTTCGTCTACGAAATGTTGTTTACGTTTCGCCTAATTTGTCTCTCTCCATTGTGTGGAGAAAAGATGAGACAGCAAAAATACGTTACGTAGAAACGATTGAAACGAGTTGTTGTCTCATCAATTTTCCATACAAAAGAAAGAGGAGGAGGGAGAAAACAACATTTGATAGACGAAATGTGGTAGCAAAACTCTGACTTCGGGTACAGCTCAATCTACTTCGAGTTTTCTAAAGGAACCCTCTAACCCAAACATATCCTCGGCAGTCCTGGGTTTTCCAGGTCGACGGGACTCATCGGTTCCGAACTGACTTTCCTCGTCCAAGAATGCACTGTACTCCTTCACTTTCTTGCTCCAGTACTCTGTGGGAAGAACCGTTTATGTGATAGTGTTTTTCTTCTACCTCTGTGTAAATATTTGTGTGGTGAACACAGATGTTTTTTGTCTGGGTGTAATATTGTAGGTATTCTAAATATGTATTTACAAAAAAAGTATTTAAGTATTATATCAGATATCTGGTTCCCAGAGTACATGCTCTGCTTAGTTTGGGGCTAGATAGTGTTGTGTAGATTGTCCACAATATATATTTATTTATTTTGTGTTATTTTTAACTAAATCGATCGACGGTGAACGTATACCTATAGTACCGAAACTTTACTGTAAAATTAACTTGGCTTAATGTATATTGCTATGCGTAAATCAGCAGGATTTGTGTATTTAGTTTTAGTTGTATTTAGTTCAGAGGCTCAATTCTAGACCAGTGACTTTTTTGTCACGGTAGATAAATATCACAAGAACTGTCAGTTTCTCTAGTGAATTTGACAGTTCTTGTGATATATATCTACCTTGACAAATAAGTCACTGGTCTAGAATTGAGCCCCTGGTCAGAAAATTATCTTACCCACAATCTCTTCTGAAGTGCCAGCAGTTCCGCCGTATTCACTCGGCAAAATTTCTTTTGGAATGTGCTTGTAGAGCTCTTCGTAGTTCTTGTTGTGCACATACAGCTGCAAATAGTATCCAAATGTCAAAAATATAAGTATGCATGTGTTATTTTTTTTATATATTGAATTTAATTTGGGTTCTTTTGCTAAGAATGCTAAGATGCGTTACTGAGCACGATATTATTTTCATCCAGTGATTATACAGCTACGTGACACAGATCGTCACGTTGGTCCACTCCACTGGAGGGAATCCTAATTTAACGCTAAACGCTGTCTCTATAGGGCTCAAGCAATCATTAGAATTTATTTTTGTGCTCTTGTCACACTTCGAACACTCGACCAAATCCCACGATAAGTCGCGTAACGTTTTTGTACACGCCCGTCTGTATGTGGTTCTTACAAAAACACAAATATATTTTTGTACACGCGCGTTTGTGTGCGTGTGGTGTGTTTTGTACTAAAATATTACCAACGGCGGCGGTGAGGTGCGGAAGCCTCGATTGGTGGGGGGCCACAGTGTCCGTTCTGTACGTATTATGTTCTGTCCCTGGCTAAGGTTGTGATTTTGTTCTACTTAAAAGATTATACCTACTATTCTTTCTCAGATATAACAGTTTCGAAGTTAAAATAAAGTAAAAGTGTGGGCATGTACAAAAAGAAAATTAAATATATAAACGTTTTCTTACTCTCTCTTGATTTTTCTTATTCAGCAAAGGTTTCATAGTGTTAAATATGGTCTCAAATCCCGTGGGGGTATTTAAGTAATGAACACCTTTCATTCTGATCGGCGTTGCGTCCTGGAAAAAGGTATTATTTGTGATAATATCTTGTATCTTAGTTGCTTAGTATTCTCTTGCAATATTCAAGGAAGCTCTGCGGTGGCGATCAGTGAAATGCTGTCAAATATGACCACGATAGGTATTTGTCATCGTTGCACTGATCTCCTATTTCGTTCAACTTTAATAGACATCCAAATCGTCTTAGAAAAAAAGGCGTAAGTATTTTGAAACATACCTGGCCCGTCACAACCATTTTTTTCATTGTCATCGGGGTCATTTGCAAAAAATGGCCCATAGTAACTCCATCCAAGTCTATAATGGTCGTGACTCCGGCTACGCTAGCGTTGTCATCCTCCATCAACATTATCTAAAAATGATATCAACCATAAAAACATTTGAAGTTATCATTATCATCTAGAGAAGTCCACTGCTCGACATAGGCCTCCCCTATACATAATTAAATTACACGACAGATAATTATGAGTTGCTTTGTAATTTATCTGGCCGCTAAACACGACAGTAACGCAATTTTGTATTATGTCGAAGAAGGTTGTCAAAAACTCATGCTCATGCTTGCGTGGATTGTCAGCCTGGCAAAGAATTAATACCTATTAGTATTAGTGTAACCTTTATTTAGGTTAGGGTACTACTAATAAGGTGGAAAATATCCATTGAATATAATTAGAACTCTGTTTATCTTTATAACACGGAAAACAATAATCTACATATTACGACGCCATCTTTCTATCCCCGACTAGTGATGTGTCTCGTTGCCCGGTTCTAATAGTGATGTCCAAAACCGGCTATCATTACGTAGGTAGGTACCTTTTGTAAAATATTCGTGACCGAAAAGATGTCGAAAATCGAGTATTTGTCGGGATCATATTTGCCTGGTCTAACGAGGTTCACTCTAGGGGAAACAGGGCTCATCAACTTAGGCAGCACAATCATGGATCTGAAAATGGATTCATCATCATCATAATACCTTAGTTTTTGACTAGTCAAAAGTAAAGACGAAAACAGAAGGGTAAGTACCACTTCATTTACATAATTTCGTCGTTTCGCCTATTTGTCTCTCTTTATTGTGTAGAGAAAAGATGAGACAGCAAATATACGTGACGTAGAAACGATCGAAACGAGTTGTTGTCTCATCAAATTTCCATACAAAAGAGTGAGTGAGACATGAAAACAAAATTTGGTAGACGAAATGTGGTAGCAAAACTCCGACTTCGGGTACTGAACATCTTTTGTTCGGAAATGGTTAAAAAGCCGCCTTTATAAAAGTCATTTACACATCAGTATAAGAATAGCGGCGCTTGGTACAAAATCGACATACCCCAAGTTGAGAATTTCGTAGAACAACGGGTCGGTGTGCTTTATCCTGTAAAATTCAGGAGCCATATTCTGCACTGAATAGAACAAATCCAGCTTCTCTTTTGTTCTTTCTAAACTGAATTTCGTACCACGCAAAAATACAAGCAGCCATTGGTCATCTGAAATCATTTTTGGGGTATAAATGCAAGGAGGCAAATTAAACATTTTCGTTTATGCATAGAGTCCGCGCTTGATAACTCTGCGCATGACAGATAAAGAAGTGAATTTGGAGTGGAGCTCTAGTTGGTGTATTCAATTTATTTCCATCATCATCATCAGCCTGAAGAAGTCCACTACTGGACATAGGCCTCGCGTATAAACACATTTCCAAGGAAGAACGATTATTTCCATCCACCGACTCCCCGCGATCTTAACAATGTCGTCGGTCCATGTGGTGGGTGGCCCCCTACTTTTCACTTTCTGCTTTTGGCTTTGCGCTTTCTGCTTTATTTCCATACGCTGTCAAAAAAATAATTAAAATATTGGCAATAACCAATATTCAATTAAATTGTATGAAAAAATCACTACGATAATATTTAGCTCTGCCTATTTTATCATGAGTATACTAAAGCCAACACGTTGCAGGAAAATCGATAAACCCATGTAATAAAGAATGTTTTAATCATGCTAAAGATAAGAAGGTAGAAGCCAATGTAAGCTAACGACCCTGCAGTTCAAACGAAAATTCATATTTTTCAAATTTCCCAACTGGTAGGTAAATGACCCGACGACAGAATTAATGAAGAAAAAAAGCGGCCAAGCAATTAAAACTAGGCGTGCAATATTAATATTTACATAAAGATGAAGTTACAAGTGCAAGTTGGACTAGTACTTAAAGGGTTCCTTAGCAGCAAGTAACATAATATAATAGTACTTTTTTATATTTATATGAGATGATTGAATGAAAGTTAAATTGTGGTTTACGATTTATAACGTATTGAAAAAAACTTTTACTAGATCTCGTTCAAACCAATTTTCGGTGTAAGTTTACATGGTGATGTACCATAATCATATTTTTTTTAGTTTTGTCATTCTCTTATGTTATTAGAAGTTACAGAGCGGGGGGACACACATTTTATATATCACTTTGAAAGTGTCTCTCGCGCAAACTAAAAAAAATATATTAGAAACCTCAATATCATTTTTGAAGACCTATCCATAGGTTTGAGTTTCAGTTATACATATGGGGAACCCTTAAATTTATTTTTCTTTCCGGGTTCCGTTTTTTGTCATTTGGCTACGGAACCCTAAAAATGTGTTTAGTAAAGAAATACCTAGGATGAATCTAATGAATGCTGGCTACCTGTTCTTATTATATAGATAGCTAAGTATTTAAATTAATTAATTAATTTCAATTAGGAGAATGGAACAGGGGAACATGTTGTGCCGACCCTTCATAAAGTGCGGGTTATGGGCAGGAAGAAGAACATAGAAAAAGAAAGAAGCATTTGGCTACCATCACACCAGATGTGACAGACGCAAAACCAGAACCAGAGACATAGCCAGACAGAGCTCATGGTAGGCTTACTGTTCTCTTGTCTATATACCTGTTCTAACGCGCAGATGTGGCTGCTTAGCGATCCAATCCTTGAGATGCTGCAGGTCATCGTTCAGCCTCTTGGGATCCTCATTGAGCTCGAGCCTCGCCTTCTCAGCCAGCGCAGGAGAAAGAGCCCTCACAGACATTATCACACGTCCAGCAAATTACTAGCTCCTTATAAAACTGGATGATAAACAATTGATATCAACGATTAGCTATCTACAATTAATCTGCGTTTGCTTAGCCGTGCAGGGCAACTAGTGATACCTAACCAATGTAACTTTTTGAACTACCGACACTTAAACATTTTGCTAACATTGCTAATTACATCATAATCATCATTCTGAAGAAGTCCACTGCTGGACATAGGCCTTAACACATTTCCAGGAAGAACGGTTCAGAGCCCTTTCCATCCATCGATCTTAACAATGTCGTCGGTCCATCTGGTGAGTGGGCGCCCTACGCTTCGTCTTCCGGTTCGTGATTGCCATTCGAGAACCTTTATTCTCCAACGGTAGTCGGTTCTTCGAGCTATATCGGTGACCTTGATTCTGCCACGGATATCCTCTTATCTGATTATATCACGTAGTGAAACTCCCAGTAATTTTACATGCAAGTACTTGGCCGAAAATATTCATTTATACACAGGGTGTTCTTGAGATTATCACAGTTTTTTTATCTAATTAATATTTTCTAAAAGGGCTAAGAATCATTCTTCCTGGAAATGTGTAGTCCTGGCCTATGTCCAGCAGTGGAGTTCAGGCTAATGATGATGATGAATAATACTTATAGTGGCTAACACTCGAGTGATTGCCTCATACTCTTGTTTATCAATCAAGTAGGTTACCTACGATGTTGAGTGAACTTCACTGCATCTGAGGACACTATATTTTAGCCAAAGCCCACAGTCGATTAAAATCCCATTCTGGTGTACCTAATTCAGAAAGTAAAAAGTTCAGAAAGTGTGAAAGTACTTAATTCAGAAAATAGTTAAAATCAGGAGAGGTCTTCGCCAAAGAAGGTCAAGTAAAAGGTCATTGCGAATCGTTTAAAACATTTATTTATTTTAGTGTGTAAGATTTTTTCTATTCATATACCTACAACCCTGTTATAGTATAGGCATAGAAATACAGATATATAAGTAAACCTAACATCAATTTGTTACTATTCTAGATACATTATATCGAATCTTCCAGGAATCAGTGTCAATGAGGTCACAAAGACCTACCTAGACTATCGAATCACTCACTTCCAAATATTCATACATGAGGCACTGTTGAAATTAGATTTATGAACTGGTCATCAAAGGCACTAGATCATAGAGGCTGGTGGTTAACGGCGCAAGGTCGTAGTGACTGGTGGTTAACGGCGCAAGGTCGTAGTGACTGGTGGTTAACAGCACAAGGTCATAGTGACTGGTGGTCAACGGCATAAGGTCGTATTGAATGGTAGTTAACAGCATAAAAGCGTAGTGACTCTCAGAAATGAGAGAGGACCAACAATATATAAGTCAATAATGTAATAAGTAATAGTTGTATTATTCATTATAGACATTTCCTTGGTTTTAGGCAGTGTGCCTATCGAAATACCTGTTTTATTTAAAAATAAACATAACCCTCTTTCAGTCGGGTAATATTTTTGAAAGAATATTTGAGATCGCAACGCAACCAACATCTGAAATTTTAAATTTCTTATCCTTAAAAATATACACACGGTTGTTTTTTTTATACTATGGTGTGATTCTAAGGAATCGATATTTTTTTACATTGAGTGGTCCAAAAGTGATACTTAGCGTAACCTTAATTTTTTATGATTACATTATTCCTTCATATTATTTTTTATTTTTTCATTGGCTTACAAGAATAATCTATGTACATATACACTGATGTCAATACAAACAATGCGATGATAGGAATAGCTAGACAATTTACCATCTGAGCTAGATTACAGGTTAATAATTTGATGAACAGTGAACTTTATAATTAAATGTCTTATTTCTATGAGGTTTAAATATTAAAACTTCTTAAAACGTGTCTTATATTAAAATCATTTCAATGTTTACTTACTATCCTAAATCTATAACAATAAGTTATGCTTTACTAAATTAAATAGCTAATAGGATAAAATTAAAAGGTTATAATTATTATAAATCACAAATAATTTAAATTTCCGACTAATATACTTACATAACTAACCTATGTTTGCACTAGAAAGCATTGGAATTATGCGTGATTAAATCAAATAACTTATATTTTATTGACAATAATAGGCGTGTAAGCGGTAACGGATCAAAATATTTAAATTAACTTTTTATAAATCTGGTCACAAACAAAACTGATTTATGTATTCAATGCAAATGCAAAACTCTTTTTAATAATATACAACTTCTACCAGGTAAATAACGTGAGAATAGAGGACCCATTTATCACCACCCATGAATGTAAGAGATGACTTAAGTAACTGGCCCAGGGATGGACAACAGAATTCATCCCCCGACCCCTAAAAATGTTAGGGAGGCCTAGGTCCAGTAGTGGAATTATTCAGACTGATGATGCTGATGAAGTTTCTTCAAACGGATTATGGCTATCCTGTTTGTAGCAAAGCTTAGCTAAAACTAAGGAACCAAAACAAATCTGTAGGTATTCTACACCTAAGTACCAACTTGCTGTCGTCTAAAAGAATTTCAAAAAATGCTCACAGCTGCTTTTACATTACCTTCTCAGCGTTATTTGCTAAAAACAAATTGAATAATCATTCTGATTTTAAACTACTCTACGAGTCAAATTGGTTTCCCATCACCTCGCAAAATTCATTTATGTAGCTGAAAAACCATTTTAAAACTCTGGGGGTGATCAAAAGTTGGAGAACAGTTTCAGTTCATCGGAGTCCAAGGCTCGGACCGCCTTCCAATCGGTTTCTGGATACTCGTCAAAGTTGGAGGTGTCACCTTCATACGACACCGATGGAACGATCGGGGACTGGAAAATGAAATACACACAATCAGTATATGAAAAAGCAGATGATTTCGAAATAAACTTCTGCGCAGAAATATAATTTGCCAGTACAAAAAAAAATGCGTTCTCATTAAAAATTGGCTTCAGTACAATGTCACAATTGCGTTAATTGATAATCAGTCCATGGTCCATTTCAAAAAAAGAAATGTGTACGTAACCAAACTGTCTAGCATAGCAACACGAGTACTACAAAGATCGAGGATACAGCCAACGTGCTAAATCCCGAAAAAAATTGGCATTGCATCAGTAAACGTTGAAAGTAATATATAGATAAGTACCTGAAGCTTCTTCAAAAAGACATCGGCCCAGTCCAACTGTTTGAACCACCTGTGCCGCTTCACGTCTTCTGAGCCGCACTGAAACATAAAGAACACAAATAAATATAAATCGAACACGTTATTACCGAATCAATCTGGGACTCTGCTCTAATTTTAACGGATACTGATTTAGAACAACAAATATTAAATGGTTACATATTATTATAGAGCATAATTATGATTTGTGATTTGTCCGTTATCGTGGCGTTCGTTTGTAATGATTGCCTCTAAATCTGTTCACATTTGCGGCGACTGGATTTAGAGCAATCTTGTTATTATTGGCTACCACAGTATTCTAACGCTAGAGTCGTAAAATGCTAGGTTTAGAGTTAGAACGCATAATTGTGCTGAATTTATCGTATGTTTTTGTACGAGGAACGTGCCAGCGGGGTTTTCAAGTCTAGTGTAATTATCGTCTTGCAACTCGGCGACAGGTGTCATGTGGTGTAATGTCATAATTATCTGCAACTCTGCATTATGCTACGCTGAAGATGTTGTTCGATCTGGCTAGACCTACATACCTTAAAATAATCTTCTTCCCTTCGATGGATATTCGCCATTGAAACCGCTATATAACCTGGCTTAATTATTAAAACCCACATGTTTTGTTTTACTTCTAACATCCTACGTATTATATGTATTTCACGAAATTTAAAACGAGCTTTCAAAGGGCCTACATGAGGTGAAACCGAAAATGTAAAGTAGCATTTTTTTTCGTTGTATGGACGAATCCATTTATTTTTTTTGTAAAATATTACAATTAAATGGTGTAAAAAAATTATGATTAGGCTAGAAATTCTCCTCAACTCACAGGGTTCGATAAAATTGAACGCAAAGTTTGCCAAAAACTCTCAATTTTTTTTGGATTTGAAATGGTTTTTTTCCGTTGCTGTTAGAGCCATTGCAATGAAAGTTTTGTTCCCGTTTACCTTAATAAATACGTAAAAACCTGATGTTATTGCATTTTTCTTAGTTGCCGTAGTTTTTATAAAAAAATAAAATTTTCAAAAATATAAATAGATAGGTTTCTGTACTTACTTCTCAGTACAGCCCGAGCGGCCAAGAAGGTTGGACCTATGTCAAATTTCGTGACATGACATTTCATCTCTGACTACGTAAAATATACCCTAGATTAAATCATAGCTACTACTGGTACTATAAATTTGCCACAGTGTAACATAAAACAAACTGTCACAGTATAACGAAATGACATAAAACCATCTTCATCGTACATTATGATCGATAACCTGTATTCACATCATCATCAGCCTGTAGAAGTATATATTTTATGTAGCATATAACTTATCAAGTACATTCTAGGGCACGTTCCTATCGTGCGTGACCAGCGAAGCGCAATGCTTTTGTTAAATACCTCCATTTTTGTAGTTGCATAAGTAGCTATCTTCCTATCTACCTAGTGCTTTCCGTCATCATCATCAGTAAGTAGAAGTCCACTGCTAGATATAGACCTCCTTTATACATTTCCATGAAAAAACAATTTGCCGATTTCCCACGATCTTTAGAATGTCATCGGTCCATTAGGTGGAGGGGCGCTCTGGTTGCTTAGCACCGGTTATATTGTCGTAGCGACCCGCTTTTTGATTCTAAAGGCGTGTGTTCAAACCCCGTCATGCACAAATTAGTTTATCTGCCAAAAAACCTATGTGCACTATGTCAGTACACTCTAACGGTGAAGGAAAACAATAAATGAAACCAACGTGAAGTAGCAAAACTTTTGAGGCACATTCATAATCCACCACACCAGCTTTAATTTTCTATTGACATGACAAGAAGAAGACTCAAAAACTAGTAGCCGATTTTAGGCCTTTATAAAAATAGTGTCGATTTTGCAAAGAGTTTGGGAGCCCATTACAATGAAAAGGAAGTATATATATATATATATATTATGGACAATCTACACTACACTATCTAGCCCTAAACTAAGCAGAGTTAGTATTATGGGAACCAGATAGCTGATGTAATACTTAAATACATTTTGTTTGTAAATACATAGGTACTTGGAAAACAGTATAACATCCAGATGGAGAACAAATATCTATGATCACCACACAAATATTTGTTCTCGGTGGGGATCGAACCCACGACCTATGGCGCAGAAGGCAGAGCTACTAATAAATGAGCTGAGAGCCCAGTCATAACAATAATATCATGGGTTTTGAGTATTTTTGATTGCCGTCTTTTAAATCTGGAGGTGCCTGTAATGTCCCGAATTCTGGAACTTTCTGTCAAAGGCTTCATGCACGGTGCGCTCAAATACCCAAATACCAAAATACATGTGCCTATTTCTATACACGCAGCAAGGAGTTTCCCAAGATTTTGCGTTTGACAGAACTTTGAAGAGTCAGTTGGGGTTGTCGAAACTCTTTGGTATACCTAATATTTTTAAATGCCGATAAAATACAATAATATAAGTCGAATAGACAGTGTTATTTCACAATGCTTCACTGATCTCCACCGCAATGAGAACCGAAGGCCTAAATGAGTGCAAAGCTTAAAGCCACCCATAAATAATTTCCATTTCAATTCATTTATGAATTGAAATGAAAATTATCTATGCATGTAATGTATTGTATTATGTATATCAGTTATCTAGCACCCATAACACAAGCTTTGCTTAGCTTGGGGCTAGATAATGTTGTGTGAATTGTCCAGCATTATTATTATTATTATTATTATTTATTTCCATAGGCATGAGTTCTATGCACTAAGTTATACTTACTAGATTTACATACAGATCTGGAAGTATAACCTTTTAGATAAAAGAAAAATTTACTAAATTGGATCATAAAATTAAATGACGAAGGTATGCAGTAACAAACAATAAAACAAAACGGCTTAGCCGATTTTGATGAAATATTACTTTTCAGAAAAAAAAAGATTAAAAGGGAGAAGACGAAAGAGAAGAAAAAAGATAAGAATATTATTGTACAAAAAAAATTGCTCCCCTTGCCCCCCAGGACCCCCCCTTTTGTGAGTGCTACCGGATGCCGTCGAGATAGGGGGTTTTCGATTAGGGTTTCGTATAGAGGGTTTCTTCCTGAATTGAAAAAACAAAAAAAACACCCCCCTCTTGCCCCTTTTTTCACCCCCCCCTTTCGTATCTTCCAAGCGGAGTGACTTGCAAGACTTTTTTTTTGGGTCATGTAGGGAAGGTGAGATTATTTTGAAAGCAAAATAAATTTTGCCCCCCTCCCCCCTCTAGACCCCTTTATTATTTTTGACCCTTTTTTTCGAGTGGAGCATTGCGGCGAGCGAATGGGGAACAGTGCGGCGAGCAAAGCGAGCCGTGCTGTGACCCCCCCCCCCCCCCCCTAAGCCCCCCAGAACCCCCTCCTCCTGAACCCGGGGGGAGCGTCGCGGCGAGCGAAGCGAGCCGTGCTGTGACCCCCCCCTCAAGCCCCCAGAACCCCCTCCTCCTGAACCCGGGGGGAACGTTGCGGCGAGCGAAGCGAGCCGCCACGCGACCACGCCCACCCTACTGAAATTTAGAACCCCCTCCTACTGAAATTTAGGGTGTCTTAGGGGTGTGAAAAAATGAAAAAAATGAAAAAATTCACTAGACTGAGTTCAATATTCAAAATGGCGGCTGTGCCACTTCCGGTTTTGCAAAAATCGTCCGATTAAGGTCGTTCAAACGGTTCATTCGACTGAGGACTATGATTGGAGATTGAATTTTAGGTTTTTTAAGGTGTTTGATTGGATCTTCACTTGGTTTAGGGTTCCGCCCCTGTGGGAACGCATTGAGGACGCGAGCTGCTTGCAGCTCGCGATGCACGCGACCCGGTAGTCAACGTTTGGGTTCCTTCCAGCGGTTTCGACCTGTTAAGGGTTTTGGCTTGACGTACAATTTAGGGTTCCGTATAAGGTTTTGATTGGGGTTTTACTACATTGAGCAATTTGATTAAGTGTTCGACTTTTAGGGCTCCTTAGGACTTTGATTGGAGTTTCAACTACACTTAGGAGCTTGATAATGTTAACATTTTTAGGGTTCCTTAGGACTTTGATTGGGGTTTTACTACATTGAGGAACTTGATAAAATAAACAACTTTTAGGGTTCCTTAGGCCTTTAATTGGAATTTTACTTCACTTAGGACCTTGATTATGTAAACAATTTTAGGGTTCTTTAGGACTTTGATTGGGGTTTTACTACACTGAGGAACTTGATTCACTGATCGACTTTTAGGGTTACTTAGGACTTTCTTTACTACTTTTTGGGGTTTTACAAGTGCAAGTGTAATGTAAAACTGGGAGTAGCACACCGACACGCGAGCTGCTTGCAGCTCGCGCACACGAAAAAACTAGTTAAGGGGCTGACGTATGGAAAATTTTCATACAAACGGAATACCAAAATGATTTCTAATTTAGACAGATTTACACTATATTATTGTAATAATTGTATTTGCATAGTATTTATCTAGGTTCCTCAACAGTTTTTATTTCAAATTACTTACCTAAAATGAAATAAACACCAATCGCATTTTGCACATTTTTATGCTAAACTTATCAAGTTTTCTACCTATTGGTTTCGTACTAAAAACAACAATATCTTACGTGTTTTTTGTTAAGGAACCTAGTTTATATTGTCTAGTTACAGAATAACAATACTATGTAAAGAATACAAAAAGTTTTCAGTCATCATTTTTGGTATTACGGAACACGATCAAATTCATGGCATTTTCGAACGGCTACTATTGCTATCGCGCACGCACGGTGCGGGTGGCGGGGTGCAGGGGGAGGAAACGCTTGAAGCACACGGGACACTTCGGTTGTGTGTGTGAATCGCTCGGACTTCGGACTAGTTAAATACCTACACTGGCATAAAACATAATGCTTAGATATTTGATAATTGTTAGTTTAGGAAGGGTACTAAGTGAAGATGGGAAATACTAAGTACCTAGGTAGGTTGTAGGTTGGGTAAACGAAATTAAGGTGCAGCACTAGGTCAAAAAGTCTGCCGAAATTTCGAAAAAAGCCAACATTTCGACTAAAACAAATTATGAACCATTAATTTCTATACAGGGTGGAATTTTGTAATGCCACCTGGAGGGAAAGTACTCTTAATACTGCAGATAGAAAATTTTACTCAAAGCAAACATTCCTTTATTTTTGGATAGAAAGCAATTTCTAAAATTAAAAATAAAATAATTTTTAAATTATTTTTTTTTTTTGAAAGGAATAAATTTATTCTTTTAAAGAAATGAATTCGTTAAAAGAATAAATTTGTGTATCCAAGAGAATGGAGCCCATTTCAAGCAACTAATTTCAAGTAACTAGTTAGTTATCCATTTTTTGTAAATAATTAAATTAATTTAAGATTTCCTGGTTTTTCTTTCATTTAATTTATCATGTTTGTTAGAGAGATTTCATCCTTATAATTGACTAACGATCGATGCAATAAAAGTACAAGGTATGATTTTTCTGATTTTAGCCGGTTCAATTCCCGGGTGTGAGAGAATTTTCGAAAAACTTTGAATGCAGTTTGCTTTCTATTCAAAAATAAAGGAATGTTTCCTGTGAGTAAAATTTTCTATCTGGAGTATTAAGAGTACTTTCCCTCCAGGTTGCATTACAAAATTCCACCCTGTATATGAAGTATTGATAAAAGGTCTAAGAAAAATTACAACAAATTATTTTTTTTCTTTATTTATTTGTAGTTCAAACAAAGCAGCCAAGTGCGAGTCGGACTCGCCCATGAAGGGTTCCGTAGCATCAATTAACATAATATAAAGGTTTTTGTAGTTCGTCGAAAGGTAAATTGCGGTTTACGATTTATGACGTATAAAAAAAAACTACTGACTTGATCTCGTTCAAACTAAATATCGTTGGAAGTTTACATAGTAATGTACAACATATATTTTTTTTGGATTTATCATTCTCTTATTTTAGAAGTTAGAGGGGGGGGGGACCAATTTTTTTCTACTTTGGAAGTGTCTCTCGCGCAAACTATTCAGTTTAGAAAAAAACGATATTAGAAACCTCAACATCATTTTTGAAGACCTATCCATAGATACCCCACACGTATGGGTTTGATGAAAAAAAAAAATTTGAGTTTCAGTTTCAAGTATGGGGACCCCCAAATTTATAGTTTTAGAAAAAAACGATATTAGAAACCTCAACATAATTTTTAAAGACCTATCCATAGATACCCCACACATATGGGTTTGATGAAAAAAAATTTTTTGAGTTTCAGTTTCAAGTATGGGGACCCCCAAAATTTATAGATTTTTTTCTATTTTTGTGTAAAAACCTTAATGCGGTTCACAGAATACATCTACTCACCAAGTTTCATCAGTCTAGCTTTTATGGTTTCGAAGAAAAATGGCTGTGACACGGCCGGACAGACAGACAGACAGACAGACAGACAGACATGACGAATCTATAAGGGTTCCGTTTTTGCCATTTGGCTACAGAACCCTAAAAACTGCTACCACTCAACGTCCGGTGGAAATATTGATAAAAGGACTGAGAAATACTTGAACAAAATAGTTTTTTTTTTATATAACTGGAGCTCAATAAACAGAGTACCGCTCAACGTCTGGTGGAAATATTGATAAAAAGACTTGGAAAAATTTCAGCAAAATATTTTTTTTCTTTATTTATCTGGATCTCAAAAAACCGACTACCGCTCAACGTCAGGTGGAAAGATTGATGAAAGGACTAAGAAAAATTGGCACAAAATATTTTTAGTCTTTATTTATCTGGGGCTTAAAAAAACTGCTACCACTCAACGTCAGGTGGAAATATTGATAAAAAGACTTGGAAAAATTTCAGCAAAATATTTTTTTTCTTTATTTATCTGAATCTCAAACAACCGACTACCGCTCAACGTCAGGTTATAATATTGAAAAAAGGACTAAGAAAAATGGCTACAAAATATTTTTATTCTTTATTTATCTGGGGCTTAAAAAAACTGATACCACTCAACGTCAGGTAGAAATATTGATAAAAAGACTTGTAAAAATTTGAACAACATATTTCTGTTTTATTTTTCTGGAGCTCAAGAAATAAACTACAGCTCAACGTCAGGTGGAAATATTGATAAAACGACTAAGAAATTAAAAAAAAACTTTATTTATTTTGAGCTCAAAAAACTGCTACCACTCAACGTCCGGTGGAAATATTGATAAAAAGACAGAGAAATACTTTAACAAAATAGTTTTTCTTTATATAACTGGAGCTCAATAAACAGAGTACTGCTCAACGTCTGGTGGAAATATTGATAAAAAGACTTGGAAAAATTTCTGTAACGTTCACTAGAAGTTGCTTCATGCAATCAAAATTGAGTTCTATATAGTAATTGTGATAAGACATAAATAATTTTTTTTTCAGTTTGTTTATAATCATTATATAAGTATCCACCTATAGTAGGTTAGCTTGGTACACTTTTTTCGCGAGTTTTGTGCGAAAGCCGAGGTCCATGTAATTGTAGGTCGATGTTCGCAATCGTTGGTTTTGCGAATGTAAATAAGCAGAATAAAAGCAACCTAATTGCTCAACGAATAAAGTATATTTTTAAATGCAGTCACATTATTAGACTTTCTGTACTTTGGTAAGTGAGCCGCTTTGCGTGTTTTTTATTGCTGTGATCGATGAGGTCTGGCGAACCACACCCCACCTGATGTTGAGCGGACCTCCACCCATGATCTTCAACTGTAACGTCATGACTGGTTTTGAACCCACGCCCCCCAACCGCTAGGCCGATGAGGTCTGGCGAACCACACCCCACCTGACGTAGAGCGGATACCCACCCATCATCTATTACTGTAACGTTATCACTGATTTTGAACCCGCACCCTCCAACCACTAGGCCAATGAGGTCAAGCAAACCACACCACACCTGATGTTGAGCGGACTCCCACCCATCATCCTCTACTGGAACGTCATCAACCACAACTCCATCGCTCCGCGCCGGGGTCAATGGCTCTCTCAACTCAACTCGGAGTCAATGGTTCTCTTTACTCTTCTTCAATTTGGTCCAGAACCCGCACAAACCCTACCTGATGAATAAACTCACTCGTATCATGTTAGAGAATTTCCTGGTGTCTTTTCTAAGTGCGTAAATAGCTACTCTGAAGGTTCTTTATCGGTTCAGGAATGTTGTTTTTTTTTTCACTTTATTCTTGCATTCAGAGCATGACCAATCCTTGCTTATTGAATACTAGAAAAGCGAAACAAGCAAGCAATAAGCTTAGAGGGTTAGTCAGGTAATGCAGCCACAAAAAATAAAAACATAAAATTGTAGGGTGCAAAAAGTCAACTCTCTTTGACCAGATTTGAACTCCCGCCCACCTCGTCCTCTCAGTGTGAATCCGCACGCCCTAGCCACTAGCCTATCTGACCCTTAGTAACGTTGACGAAATTAGGCAATGCATAAAAATCGTTATCAGTGGCTGACGCACACGCACAAGCGCGGCACTATGGTTGGATTCACGTATAGAAGTAGCGCGTCACACGAGCGCCTGTGTGTGTATACTACTATTATATATTCCGTGGCGCCCGCATCAAATGAATAGAGATAGCTATATTCGGAGCAGTTTTTGCTCACGCCTCGAATTGAAGTTGCGAGCTGTGTACGTCGGCCCGTTAATATTTAGGCATCCGATTTAGGCGTCGCCTAGGTTTAGTGAAAACGGGTGTTAGTAACGTTGACGAAATTAGGCAATGCATAAAAATCGTTATCAGTGGCTGACGCACACGCACAAGCGCGGCACTATGGTTGGATTCACGTATAGAAGTAGCGCGTCACACGAGCGCCTGTGTGTGTATACTACTATTATATATTCCGTGGCGCCCGCATCAAATGAATAGAGATAGCTATATTCGGAGCAATTTTTGCCCGCGCCTCGAATTGAAGTTGCGAGCTGCGTCCGTCACCCTCTTAATATCTAAACTTAAACATTACGGTATTCTAAATCGCTCCATTGACTTATTACAATCGTACTTGACTGATAGAATCCTTAAAGTTGATGTGGGCGGTGAGAGATCTTTTGGGTCAGTTATTGACATAGGGGTGCCACAAGGTTCGATATTAGGTCCTTTCTTGTTTCTAGTGTACGTAAATGACCTTCCTTTTTTGGTTAAAAAACTATGTGAAACAGTACTATTTGCTGACGATACCTCATTAATTTTTAAAGTCGATAGATAGAAGGCTAATTACGATGACGTTAACGCATCTCTGTCGTAAATACTTAACTGGTTTAATAATCTTTTACTTAATGTTAAGAAAACTCATAAGTTTTATGAAAAAATATTTTTTGAGTGTCAGTTCTAAGTATAAAAATCATAATGCGGTTTACAGAATACATCTATTTACCAAGTTTCATCAGTACATACAACGTGTATCAAAATATGTGTACTATCCCGAAGGGGGGTGAATTTCCACCCCCCGGGGAACAACTTTTGTTCAACAACTTTTCGAACTTCGATTGGTATCTCTGAAAAAAACTGCAACGAAGTTTCAACATGAACAGCTGACTTTATACAAAGTGACAACCCTAAACTCAGCTACAGAGGTAGTAGGTAGTAGTAGTAGACCTACAGAGGTAGTAGGTCAAGGGGTCAAGGGGTTACAAGGATAGGGTTGTCAATTTATTTAGGCATTATGAAATTAAATATTTTTGTATGGGAAACTGAAAATAGGAATTTTTAATTTTCTCCCCCCCACAACTGATCACCATTGTGGTCTGAAACCCCCCACCTTCGCATAGTACACATATTTAGATACACCTTGTATAGCTTTTACAGTTTTGTAAGTACCATACTTCAAGCAAATAAATTATTTCTTTTCATTTCATTTCATTTTTTTGAAAAAAAGTGACTGTGACATACGGATGGACAGACAGACAGACATGACGAATTTATAAGGGTTCCGTTTTTTACCTTTAAAAAATACAAGTGTTCATTCACCGACTACCGACATTTATGAACTTGCAACTCACTCTGGTTTTGCATAATATGAGGAAAATCTCTCTTGGTGGAAGGTTTCTTTTATTAAATCTGGGGCTATTTGCTTGTTATACTATATAAATTAGACTACTACTACTACACTACTATATAAGTTAGATTTAAAATGTAGCGTTCGTGGTAGTTTAAAAAATACCGCACAGCTTGCCATTGTTATCACCAATCCTGGATGAAAAATATGCAATGGAAACTCTGCGACGGGAATCAGCTAACATAACAATTGGGTTATATTTATTTACTGAATATCTGTCTGTGTTTTTGTCTAACGAAGCGTATTCTAGTCAACACATTGTAATGTCGTGACAAATGTCAGACCCAAGCACAGAATAAGTAATAGTTGGTATCAAATACATGAATTCACAGCTCAGGTCAGGCAACGCCATCTTTATTTTAAATTTTTCCAACTTTCCGGTCGTGTTTTGTTTTTAGACCAGCGTATAGCGGAGGCTTAAGTCTGTGTTTGTGTTGAATTGACCTCTCAGGAACTCAAGCTTAATTTATGAGTGTGAGAAGATGAATAGTTTTTTCTATTACCTGCTAATTTTATTATTCGTAAGAATACCGAGTGTCGATGTTCTAAAATCTTAAAACCAGTAGGGTTCGTAAATCATTAGGGAAAGTGAGGTCTAAGAGCAAAGTGCACATCACTAGAACGATTTTTCTCTCTGCCAACCGAAGGGCTCGAGACTATAAATATGTTTTATCATAAAGTAATTTTTTATAACCTTAGTACCTTCAAAAACATTTTTTTGTTGTTGTACACAAAAATAACCTAGCCAAGCACCCATTTTTGGTCTTGTAATGGTGGCTAGTGCTGAGAATCGTTCTTTCTGGAAATGTACAGGAGAGGCCTATATGTCCAGCAGTGGATTTCTGCAGGCGAATGATGACTAGTAGAACCTCTTATAATTTTGATCGCATGAATAATAAAAGTTCTAGAAATACTAAAAATTAAATAAAGGAACTGGTAATATTGTACATAAAATACCATAGTAACTTAGCATTCAACGTTCGTAAATAACGTTACATAGTTATTATATAGGCAACCGCAAGTGATGTTTAGATGAACGTTTATGTTCCAGCTATTACGGAAAATGATATTGCACTCATTGCAATAGGAAAATGGCTTATTGCAAGTCACCGCATCGCAAGTATATCGGCTTCTAGATCGCTCGACGTGTCGTACTGGCGTATTTACGTTGTCCCATCACCAGTTTGCTTCTGGGCCGGGCTTAGAGAGAAAACAGACTGCCGCCGGTGGGTGTAATCTGAATTAACCGGTACACATACGTGCATTAGATGGAGATTAATTTGGGCATCTTTTAGATTCCGGAGCTTAGTGCCAACTTTCGCACTTTGACGGCTTTTGCAGTATTCAGTAATAGCGGAGTGCCGACTTTAAGAAAGTTCTACACAATTAACCGTTGATCAACGACTTTTTTTATAGATTTTCGTAATATAAACATACTTTTATTATAAAAATACTTTTATAAACTTCGATATTTCTGAAAGCACGATGCCGACTGTAGTTCAAAGACGTTGGGGGTTCAAGTACCGCGCACTTGTTACTTAGATATTGGCAATAATTTAGCAAACTCAGACGTCATATACAAAAGTGAGTATGATCATGGCTTTTCATTGCAAAAAGCCATAATCATACTGCTGCTATATTATACGGCGAAATCACTAGCAACGTGAGGCTGAACATCAGTACGCCTCAAGTTGATGACGCAGGGCAGTACATCGTAGCGCATGTTACTGACGTGCGTGACCTACGTGGCAATGCTATGTTATAGGCGATGGTTACCACTTAACATGGCCCTTATGCTTGTTCCATCAAATATGCAGCTCCTACGAAATTGTAAAATATCGCAATTGTACTTTTACATTCGTGCACAATGTCACACAGCATCATCGGATGTCAAGATGGATCATCACACTTAGTATAAGTAATAATATAAAATCCTCTGATGAATGACCATTAAAATGTGCGAATGCTAAGGTAAAGCCGGTAGCCGGCTTTACGAGTGAGCAGGGCCTTTGAAGTCACCGGCAGACACTTGACGGATAGCTTTCTAACCATCTCTGCGACGTTGCGGCAAAAAGCTCGGTGAAAACAAACCACTAACTGCAGTTAAAAATAAATTTCCCCGCAGTGACTCTCTAAGTACTCTTTATCGGGCAGGTTGCATAGAGATTTCTCGTTTAAGCAAGACAGGTTGAATATAAAAACATTATGTGTGGAATACGCCACATCAGCCAGTGAATAAGGTATTGCAATTTTTGCATGAAACTTTTGTAATCATTCTATGATTCATGTCATGCTTGTGCCAAAATAACGACAATATTTAAAAGCTTTAAAAGGTCTCGCTTATTTCAAGATATTTTAACATTCTAAACACACCATGTTCATGTTCTATTACTTAACCGCAAGGAGACAAAAGGTAAAGTAAACGTTATTGAAAACCAGTTCAGTCGCATTTCGATACAATTTGATTGTCCGGGTTTATCACGAAACTGGATCAAATAATTTTAGTCTAAGCATTAAAATCAAAGAGAACGATGATGTCAGATTTAGGTTAGGCTCTAGTTTATAGCATAGGTTTATAATTGCAGATAGGCGTATCCGCCTACGCTGGTGATCTACTGTTGAAATGTGGTAATGTTTTTATATTCACTTCCGCTACTATGTGTTTGTTATTATCATTATCCTGTTCAAGTTCACTACGAGACGTAGTTTTCCCTGCGAATTTCCAGGAACAAAAGTTTTGAGCTTTCTACATCCACCGGCTTTCCGTGATCTCGGCAATGTCGTCTTTGAGTTTCTAGTTGTCTGATAAAAGCGGTTTTTCCAGTGGCTTCCCCAGTGGTTTTCGTTTTATCAAGGATCTACCTACTCAGTTCAAAATTATATGTATTGCCAATTTATCCGTCGAATTGATGAAAGTTTCAACAATTTTGTAACTCTACTAAAAATAAGATGATATTACGAAATAATTATTGTGTAATTGTACTTACAATGAAGTTATTGGATTAGATTAAGAGACAACCTGGAGGGACGCCAACATCTTGTTGAATGAAAAAATAAACACCAGACTTGTTTTTATTCGGTGTTTTAGAAAAAACTAAATTCTATCTAGTTATTTTGACATCAGTGACATATTTTCGGGTGCAAAAGCTATCAACATAAATTAATCAAGTAAATACGTATAGTATGTAACTAAGTACAAGCAAAAAGTAAAATCCTCTGTCATAGCGCGCTCTGAAAAACTTTTGAAACATAGTGTTCCTATTACCTATAACTATGAGCATAGGTTACCTACTCATCGTCGATAGTGGTCAAGATCACTTTATTAAGTATTTTTTCCGAAAAGGTAAGGGTTGTTCTCCCAACAAAGTCCTAGACCGGCATCTGAGCACATGAAGATACCTACCAATTAAATAATTACTGCTCTCCATCAGACATCAGATTGATAGACACCAATGGACATAAACAGTGAAATAACAATGTCAAGACGCGTCAAGATCTTCAGCATTGAAAAATCGACGGTAGAAGAGAGGCATTTCTTTTCCAATATTAAGTTATGCGTAAGTATGGATAAATTTGGTTGCTGCAGTACTAGCGGCTTTCATTAATCTAATAATGTGTACTAAAGTTTAGGTAGCAATTTTACTTGTAATCGCTTAAAGATTCCATGATTTTTTCATAATTTAGGATCGATGGTAGCAGCCTTCTCTACTAGTCTCTACTCTCTCTATAGATAAGTTGGCAGCACTCTTCGTGTGCCTTGTCAATACACAAAATCTATTGATATTTTATAATTTGTGAACAGACAGACACACACACTAGTGTGGATTTGACAATGTTTTCCGTAGTCACCTTGTAATAAGCTCGGGTTGGCTGGCACAAAAATTGGATCAGGTGTTTATCTCATTAATCGTAAAACCAAGCCAAATTACCAATTAATATGGATTTCGGAATGAAGATAAGGACGGTTTCATTAATTATGTCTAAAACGATAGAGAAGGGCACTAATTTAAACAAGGTATTCAGCTGGCGCATACGATAGTATATCGGTCTTATTATTCTCAACCTTGATAGTTTGAATTTTATAAGCGTTAGGTAGGTAATCTTCGATCCGAGATGATGCTTTTGTGATGCCTAGTCTTATACCGGAAGACATTAATAAAATAATAATACCAATAACTTCTTTATGTCTTTGGCTAAGGAGATTCTGCATTTAGATATCACAAACAACCACTCTTGTTTCCTTTTGTCAGTGGCATTGCCACACATGCTCGTAGGAATTGAGTTAAAGTGATACCATAAACTGTTTCAATGCAAGTACTTGCGACAAAGTATGTTGTTCCCTAAATCATTCCCCGTTGCCAAATTTCTGGTTAATAATAATCAGTTTGGTAACTCTACCTTTTCTGATCTAAGTGGTATACCTACTTTTCTCGTTATATTCTTTCCAATCTGCTTATAAATTGGACCAGATACAAGCTTACAAATAAATGATGAGATTTACCTTCATGTTCCCGAGGCGTTTCGTCCGGTCTTGAACCAGCAGCTTCTTAATAATGTCTTTGGCAAGTGGGTCCAGGTGTCGCGGCCACTCCACGCGGCCGTTGAGGATCTTCTCGTAGATTCCGAACGGGTTGTCATCATAAAATGGCGGGTAGCCAACCAGCATCTCATAGATTAGCACTCCTGGAAGGGAAATACATCTTGTTTTTATCGACATTTTGGTTCCAGCAATTTTAGAAAAGAAGTAAGTGGACAGAATTACATTATTTTTGGCATGGAAAATCACCAGTCGATGATCTTCAAAACTTAAATTTTCAATGAAAACAAAGTACTTGGACTGAGAAAAGATTACGTCAATATACATACAACGGAGCACCTACAAAAAAACTAAATGAATAAATCTTACGACTACGAGTTGCCCAGGCATGGTAATATCATTTATTGGTATTTACAGTATAATTTTAGAATATTTGAGGGTACCATCAAAAATTAGTAAAACTAGTGTCCATAGCATGGTTGTAGGATCGATTGTAGAGGTAGTTAACATAATTAATGTCTAAGAAAATTTACATTAATATCGATTATCTGGAGTGACTCGGTAAAAACCCATTAGTACAAGGTACGAAAGAGCTGAAAGCCAAGTCCACTGGCCACATCGATTAAAAATAGCACGTAGTACCACCAGTATCTTCTATAATGCTAGGCGCTAGAAGGCGCGCTCGTACACAAAACAGGTCAACCCGCATAATGTTCATAAGTGAAGTTACTTTACATGTGACACGCACGACATACATTACGTGCTATAAACGAAACAAACATATTGACGGTAACAAAGCACTAGCGATATATGAAGCAAATGATAATAGACCTAAAATAAATGTCAGTACCTAAATGTCTGCTGTTGTAATTTATTTAGATTCCATTTCATCGAGACATGTACTTAGGCAAATGCGTTTGTAAGATGTAGGTACTTTTAATTATATGGATGTGCCAAAGTCTTTGGATACCACTTTTGTGATACTTAGCATTCTTTCAAGATAAGAGCCAAATCGAATAAATAAGAACGCAACTACTTTTCTAATGCTATTACTATTTTCACACTAGGTTCACAACAAAGTGCTGGCTGATTCGATAATATCTTATTCTTTCGTCAGTGCAAAATGCGCATGTCTAATAAATTCTAATAAAAATAACTTGGAACTAACTAAACTATTAAAGTGTCATGATTGCAAAGACATTTAAAATTCAACAGTAAGTATTCCAAAGTACCATATGTTTTTACATAGGTAAATATAAAATAATTTTACTGGCAACTAGCAAGTAACTTTAGATGACATTTGTACCATCTTAGACATTTTCTGTCATTTGGTACTCATGTTCGCACTCGTACACACGCTACTAATATTCAAGTGCCAAGCATGGTAGACGTACCTACAAAACAACAGAACAGTGCGACGATATAAATTACACAAGATCATAAATTCAAAATTTGGCACGAAACTGGTCCTTTCACGAGACGTGAATAAATCATGAAACACAAAATAATTGTAATGTAAACATAAGAGATAGTAGCGGCGGCAGCGGATGGACTTGAACTTGTAAACAATTGTGATGGTGACTGACGAGACTTCAAGAAGCAATTAGATCCGAAATTACCATCTAATCAAGTACATATTTTGTGGAACGGAAAAAAATTGGCAGCGGATTCGGTTAATGTTGATTGCCATGTCCTGTAGATTCACGTTGCATTTGTTATAATAATTGCAATAACAACTCATCATTTGTATCTCCTGCTTCGTTTATTTGCGGTCCAACTGATATGAATAGATGCACAAATATAATAAAGTCTCGAGAGGAAAAATATAAAGAAAGTTGTTTTTGTGGCTATTAGCTTGTTTTTTATCTCATGTTGCGACTCTATTATAGAATGACTAAATTATAATGTACTACTTAACTATTTCATTGCCTCCTATTAATTTGAACAAAGATATCAATCTTGTGAATATGAACTACTTGAGTGTTTTGGTATTTATTAAGCACTTATTTTATAAAAAAAATGTAATTAACAGGGTAGTTAAATTATAACATTAAGATTAAGATCAGCATGAACCCTTATTTCATTTTAATATCGTACAGTTGACCCCATTGAAGGCAGCACTTTGCCTGAGCAATGAACCAACAACATTACGATGACGGAGTGAGAGAGCGTGTGTTACGTCCATCTGTCACCGATTTTATTGCCGCAACAATTTAAAAAACAGCTTATAAACCTACAATTCATACTGATTTTTAACATACAAACCTTATTAGACGCGTACAAGAAACGCAGAAACGCAATAGCATTGGAAATTTTATTGTTTAAATGTTAGAGATAGCAATAAATAAATAAATAAATATAAATATTGTGGACAATTCTATATGGACAATACTGGTACGGTTATGTGGATTATGAGCGATTACTTATGGGTGCTGTATTGGTAATAAAGAAAAAGCTTCTAAAGTGCGTCGATCAATGAAATATGAAAGTGACGTGGACTCTACTGTTTTATTGTGACCCTGGTACTGAATGATCTCTATGCGGTATTCCTAACTCGGTAAGCAATTTGGTGAAATCAAAGCAATGAAGTGTATAATCATTTTGAAGTAACAGAAAGTAGTAAAACGTAATAACCACCAACAGACTATCTCTAGCAAGACATGGTGTTAGTAGCGACCGAGAATCTTAAAGTGGACGACTTACTTTTGAATCTACGGATCTTTATCCAAAAATTGCAGGTGTTTTAAACGACTTTACTAAATAAAAGCCTCGCAACCTATACAACTGACCTGAACCAGCAATAACTGGGCTCACTGCCTATGAGCTACATGTTAAATCATGCAAAAACGTGACTCCTGGTACATTATAGAAGTGACATACCTAATGCCCACCAGTCGACGGCTTTGTTGTGTCCCTTGCTCTGTATAATCTCTGGCGCGAGGTACTCTGGCGTCCCGCAGAGCGTCCAGGTGCGATCCGTCAACTTTTTCGCAAAGCCAAAGTCTGTTATTTTCAAGTGGCCGTCCTTGGCAAGAAGAAGATTTTCCGGTTTCAAGTCCCGGTACACGATGTTCCTGGCGTGTAGGTACTCTAATGCGGATACTATTTCTGCGGCGTAGAAGTTTCCTGTAACACGAAAAAACATATGAATTGTGAAACTATGATTAAAAAATACAGCTTAATTGAGTTTATAATATGAAGATTAATAAGTCAAAATTATACTTTCAGATATCTCATATTATAACTTTGGTCTTAATCAAAAATACTTTCTATTTTATTTGGTTTTGTGTCTGCGAGATTATTTTTATTGCTATGAATAAATTACCATGGACTGTTTTTTTCAATCAATAGCTTATTCCAAAATAAATGTAGCGAGCACTAACATCTGCATTGCTCTCCAAAAGAATTAACTTCATGAATAAATAAAATAAATAAGTAGGTATAAATTTGGTTCACAGGTAACAAGCACATAAGTTAAAAAGCAAAAGCTGTTCTACTACAAAAAACTACATCTATATATTTCATTTAAAAAATGAATATCAGTAAATACAAGCCGTAAAGCAATTTTATTGCAACCACAACACCATCAACAAACATTATAATCTAGTTTTCCAACTCAAAACTTGTGTAAACTATTATTATATAGGCACTTTTAGCTTCTATCATAGACAAAACCAAACGATTGTCTTTCTTTACATTATAATGAAAGAAAAATGTGAGGCTGGTGAAGTAGACAGTGATATTATGATTTTAAAATGTATTCATTATTATTTGTATTATTAGTTGTATATCTACCAGAGAGATCGATTTCAACGTTTACCAACGGTATTAGAAACAGCGATGGGAAATCTTAGGAAAGACTAGATTGAGAAAATTCTAAAAAAGCTAGGAACTACTAAATAGTGTTCTTGCTATAAAAATGTAATACCACTTGCATTAGAAGTTAATTATACTTATATGAGATAATTTCCTTGCAAATGTATATTTTTACATACAATCATTCCCTTTCATAAACAGAGGTACCTACAGTTTTTTTAAAACAAGTTCGGAGTGATCTGAATCAACTACATACCACCACCTTTGCTAAATGTGACGATTCATTTGATATTTATATTATTACTCTCAAACTGAATAGGTACCAACTATCATAACTCTCTAACATTCATATACAAAATCTAAAGTGTCTTAGCTAGTGTAGTTATTAAGTAAATAACTAAGTAGGTAGTTACTAAATTAATTATTATATATTATTCTTTTACTAGGTTATTGCTAGCTCCTTTGTTTTTTTTTTCAATATACTTAGGATCACTTTAGTAACGAAACCATGAATTTGTTGAAGATAGTGTTAAATAGTTATTAAAACTATGCCTGTTTCCCAACTGACATACCTAGTAACAAGGCATCCAAGTTCACAATAAAAAACTCACAAAGACCTAACCCGTACTATATCAATACTATCAGCAATTGACGTCATAATCTACCAAAAAATACAAGCACTTGGTACAGGATTAGAGAAATCACGTTTATTTTTGTATACCGAAAGTCAATGCCAGCCGAATAGGCCAGGGCGTCTCTTTCGGTTGTATTATTAGGCGAGATCGTGCGCAATCTATGTCGTCTGGACTGGACCTAACGTGTAGCATGCATACACTACACATGCTTATCAACCATTACACTAAACACGTAGTGTTCTAACTTCTGATATGCTGTAGCAGGTATATGTGGCACTAACACCTGACATAGCCATTGCCACATAGCCGTTTACAGATTGCTTCAGCAGAAAGAAACTTGCTGACATCAGGTGCAAATTATCATCTACTTTCAGTTCAGTTCTAGAGCTGTCTTGTTTGCAAGCGAGTACGAGTATTATTATACTACTTTCCTAACCTACGTATATTTGTCTCTACAAACATTCATCAGGTTTGTGGGCTGATGTAGTCTGGAAGTGTGGTTTGATGGTTGATTGTTTTCTTTCAATGGATTCAAGAAATAGTTCTTTCACCTGGTATAAGTATGTTTCTGATATAGTATCATGGTGGAAACACCTATTTTTCGTTTTATATGCTATCTGAAAATGTGGCTTGTTGGTTGTTTATGTTATTTCCATTGTTTTATTCAAGGGAAAGTAAGACTTCTTTCGCTTTCAAGTGCGTAGGTATGTTCAATAATATAATCTATAATCTCTTGAACTGTACATACGGCTTCACATTACCATCGCTGCGAGCTATAATATTTCTGCGAACAAGTTTAATAGGATTTGTATGTTTTACGTGAATCTGACATATAATAAATCTTTCTAACTGATAGAGCTATATTTGGACTTCAAAGCCGGTTTAAGGTCGACGGCTCGGGTGGGCGACATAGGCACCGCGCGGAACCGTCTGCAGCATGGCATCATGGCATGACATCACACCATGACCGGAGATGAAGACGCCTTCATGCCTCTCAACAAGGGCATCAAAGTTGTCAGTTACGACTTGAAATATTGGCTTATAGAATATTCTGGATCTTGCATATTTTGGAACTGAACATGGAGCAAACAACAATAACGGAACTAACCGTAGAAGTGGTGATGATGTCACAGCGCTTCCACCTGTCTCTTACTATCACCATCAGTCGCAACGGTAGTAGGCCCTACAGAATTTTCCTTATACTTATTTACTAACTACACTAAGTAATAAACACACATTATAAATAAAAAGCTCGAGTCAATCTCATCTTGAAAATTCGAAGGCGGAAAGTTTTATTTTTTTGCATCAATCGTAAATTTTGTAATAAAAGAAAATTATTTCCGTACTCTTCAAGTTGAGTTTTTGTTTCTTGGAAGTATGTCACAATAATTACGAAAATACTTAACAAACAAATAAATTTTGTTTCAAAAACTTCTCTTGCAAGTAATTTCGAAATTAACCTCAATCTAAAAAGACGTCCCAAAAATTCGTATTTGGGTTGATTTCTTTTTAGATTATTAATGTACTATAGGTAGCATATAACTAAATACTAAGTAAACCAGAGCGCACTTAAAATTCATAAATATACAGACCTACTAATTTTCATAAGTTCATTTTTGTAAGAAATTTAATTTGGATCAATCCATTTCGTTTTGTACCTACCTACTTAGTACGTGTCGACACGATAATACATTTTTATTATCTGTATGTATGCATTGTTTATAACATTTGAATCGCTAAATATTCACGTTTCAAACACTCGTCTATCATAATAAGTACGTGCATCATCATGCATGCACGTGGTTCGTGACAACTGCTATTATTTTACTGGATACTTATTGTTTAGTTGAATTAGGTGGATAATAACATACAGACAGAAACTACATAAATAATAAAAACCGGCATGTTTCCCATTAGGGGTAAGAAGTAGTTTTCAGCAGTGGTCTGAAGTCTTAGAAGTGGTAGTCGCGAAAAAGAAAAACACTATCGACGTGTATTCTTTTACGCAAAAGACATAGGAACTTTCCATTTCACTTTAATACTGTGTGAAGACTACGCAAAATGTAGCATAAACTAAAAATATCTTTTGATTTTATATGATAAACATAGTTATAGTTGTTTGCTAATAATATTTATAATATATAATATTATAACAATATAACATAAACAGCTCCTCTTGTTTGAAGAGTCGTACGTACGTCATCCATAAAATCAAAGAATAGTGTAATTTGTAAATCTTATAAGCTTGCATAATGAGGTATCTTTAAGGCGCACATCAAAAGCCTTCTAAATTCTAAAGTGCTTCATCAACTTTGAATCGGATTTCATTTTAACCGTATCAAACCATGTCTTATCAGCTGTATTAATAGGTCTGTGTCGCCACGATTGTTTTGCAATCGATTTGCATAATACCTACAAGTGAACAACTGCACGTGTAGAATAGGTATAGATGCAGGCGTCACGGCGTCTGCCAAGCACGACGCAGCGGCGGCGGCGGGCAGACACTTCAAATTTTTATAGTTAGATCCGACGCAATTCCAAACTACTGGACTAGGATTTGAAGCTCGGCCCACGCAGAACCTGTACCTCGAAGCTTGTCCAACTGGACATTCGCGTCACTGATCCGCCACCCTATTTCCGTCGCAAGTTTTCTCCAGAAATAAGAAGCAGTCCTTTGCTCTTTCGTTTTTTGCATGACTAATTTTGCTTTTTCTTCTGCTAGTTGACAGTTCTGTTTGTTTTCTGATTGTGTGTTCTAGTTACTACAAATTATATCAAGAGCACTATTCGTTTAACGACGATCTAGATTGTATAGCTAATGTAGGTAGCCTTATTTCTCAAAGTTGATGTATTTTGCGTTAATTTTCAAATATATATATATATATAGTTTCCTCCTCGTTAAAATAGAACGGTTGTGTGTAATGTTTTTATAGAAATAAAAAAACGCATTGCTGAATAAAACATAACATTATAGGGTTTTATGTATATGGCAGATCGTTTATCCATTACACCTTCACTAGGTAAAACCTAAAATGCACAGTCATGGGCATTCAGCGTTAATGTTTCATGGAAATAGCGTAGGTAAACTAACATACCTCATCTATAACATCCACCTACGTGTTACATCACGCTACATATTCTATTTAAGAATAGAAGTTATTTTGGGTCATTTTCTTTTGCAGCTATATTTAACAGAGAAGAACCAGCTTTTTTAGGCAAATAGAGCGCAAATAGTGCGTTGTATTTCAGTAGTGTGATAATGACTGATGAAATTGAAACTATACCTACTGGAGTCGCCCACAAAAGCGCCCATGTAGAAGCGACTTGTGAACCTTTTCAATTCAGTATAGGTACATTTATAAAGCGCTATTTATCGGTAGTGGCTGTTATATTCATTGTGAATATAGAAACTACCTACAGCCTTCATTGAGTAGCGATGTGGGTAGATTAAAATTGCAATGCCAGTGTAGGCTGTATTAGAAAATTACGAAATGAAAATAAATTAAATTCAATATTTTAGCAATCATACCCCCGCCCTTGCAATTTTTGCTACCATTCGTCTAAAAGGATTAAAAAAAGTGATATGTTTACTATAAACCAAATCGAGATAGATTGGTCAAGAGTGAGCGTCACAGAATGGTTACAAAAAGAAATTAACCATATGCCTAAGCGTGATGAAAACCAGAAAAAAGTGGACATCGTACATAGTGAACATCAGATCGTGCGCACAAATCGCGTGTGGCTGCGGCCTGCGCCTGCGCCGACTTGGCGGATCTCCAGCGAGAGTGATTATTTATTTATTCCAGTTTATTTATTTACACCAATTTATTCGCAACATTTATGAGATTATCGTAATTTCGATCTTATTCAGTAATTTTTAAGGTCATTGTAGATTTATAGAAATCTGATTCGAAAATTGTGTGTCATAAAAAAGCATTTAGTTCAACAGAAACTAAATCCTTCTCTCCAGCAAATTAGTCTTCATTTTTATCACAAGAAATATTGGTTCAGTTACTTACCTATAGTGTTGCTGAATCTGCCGGCGTTCCTCAGATAGGAGAATAGCTCTCCCCCGCAGACGTAGTCGAACAGCATATAGATGCAGGTGTCGTCGTGCGTCCACCATCGCCTGCAACCAATCATAAGCACACAAATTAGTTACATTACAACACGGAAATAGCTTTGACATGTTTTTGATAACTTCTAAAGAAATTGCGTTGGAGTAGGGACTGTTGGCATTAAACTCGCAACCTAATTTTATGCCCAAATGTTTATGTTTCAGACTTTTAGTTGTACATACTAAATAACGCATTTTACATAATATCGCTGTTTGTAAATAATTTTCTCTTTGATGCTGACGATCGTCAACGCAGACTTTCTCAACATACAGGCACATTATTATTAGTATGAGAGCTTACTAATGTCAGTCATATAATCAAAGTAGGCAACTACGAAGGCCAAGTTCAAGAACTGCACGTAGGTAATGACATCGTGGAGTTAATAGCTCCAGATGCTTGCCAACTCGTAAATTCGCTAAGGGGGAAATTTGAAACGCACTTTTTTAAAACATCATTAGTTGCATAACGAAACCACTATAAACAACAAATATCTTAGGCACATATAGCCGTGCTAAAATAGGATTTGAGAACGTAATGCGGTCTTTGTTATAGATCAAGGCATTATCGGAATAAGTGACAGCTGTTGCCGAACCGCTGCTATCAACATCGTGTCATCAGATGCTGATGGGTGGTGTATTTGATCTACCGATAAAAGTTGGCGCCCAATTGTAGGTAATAAGTCAGTCAACAAGTGTACATTCGTACTGATCTTCAGATACACTAACCGTTGCACTAATTAGATACAGGAAATAATTATCACAAGAATTCAGTGGTGCCACTGGATCCCAATTTACTCTTTGCCAGATTATTTTAACATAGATTCGTGTCTGCCTTCGGTCTACATTATAATACAAATACAGACAAAAAATATGTGAAAGATGATAGATGTCTGTCAATACTGTAAAAGTGGAGTAAGACAAATTTTTAAATAACTCTTGTACATGAAAATATTAGAATAAGAGCAATAGATTTATTGAGAGAGGCTATAAAGCCAGGAAATAAAAATAAGGAAGAAAGTGTTATCGTGAGCTAGAAAGCAATCAAAGTATTTCAGGTCAAGTGGCCTTGGATAAACCTTGTGTAAACGAATAATGGAAGTGTTACTGGTGACTCGCAGTTTATTTTATTATATAAGTTGCATGATAGTTCAAATAAAATTGAGGTAAATGATCCTAATGTAGGTGATCTACATGCTATAAGCATACACTGCAAGTACTTGTATAAAAGCTACTGAAATAATTCAGGGTGTTTGAGAATATACCAGAGTCATAATGAAACGATCAAGTAAGTCCATTAGCTAGTTATATACGTAAATGAAATAAAAAAATTAAACGGAAAAGAAATAAAAACTGACTACAAGCCAGACGTAACACTTTTTATACCTGTAGAAGTAAAGAGCCTTTTAATATTTTCAATATTATTTAATATTGAAAATATTAAAACATAAAGCTATAAAAAATAGCTAAGTATATAGCCATGTAATTTATATTACACATGTCTAAACAAATATAAAATAATGTGTCTGTTTCGAGAATTAGATGAACCTACTCGAACAGAGGTGAAATATTGTTCTTTTGATGATGGCTAAAGTGAAAACAATGAAAAGTGCGAAGAGACTCCTACTGAAACGGTCGTTAGCTGTCATAGACAATATTAATATAGCACTCTTTTGTGCACACATAATAAAGGAGCATATTTCAAGTGGAATAGTAGTATTAAAGTTGGCTCATTGCCGACGTTTGTTAAATTGACGTGCGTCACATGCACCCAAACGCGTTTAAACAACGGTCAAGATGTTAAACACTATTGTGATAATGTTTCTGGATAAATAAATATGATATCAAGATCATATTTAGAGCTACCAGTACTACAAACAAAACAGTATTCGTCCTTCTTTATTGTTTGGTAATAATATAAATATAAATATAAATGCATGTACTCTGTGGCTATGTAGGTTTTGGATCATCACCAAACTAATTAAGTCGTGACCAGTGATGGATGCATCACAGTAATTGCTGTATCTACCTATAAACGAAAGCTTTGTTTATTTCATTGTATAACTCGCATAAAAGTCACGTTTTGGTATCAGTTTTATTCCCGGATAAATATGTTTTAAGGTTGAATAATAATACCTACTCGATGTTTTGAATTGGCAAAAGCTTCCCCAAGGCTGCAATTTGTTCCCTCTTTTGTGACACCTACAATGCCACCCAGGATATTAGGTAAAGTTGTTTATGTGTCCATTTGCTTTCACATTTTGCTTGTGAAACCCGATTTACTACATTTTCTCTTTATATTTTAATGTCAATCTTTTTTTTTATTTCAATGTTAATTAACTTTTAGCTTGTGGATAGATAAAACCAGCAGCCTAGAGCAAGAACAAATAATGAATGAATAAAGTAAATACTTACAAATTGACGATAAAAGGATGATTGATTTCAGCTAGGATATTCTTCTCATTCATGACGTGGTCGACTTGCTTTAAGCGAATGACGTCAGCCATGGAAAGGATCTTCATCGCCAAGTACTCGTCTGCCGCTTTGTCTCGACACAGGCATACTCTGCCAAATGTGCCAGTGCCTAAAAACAAACAAACATTTTCATTAACACATAGCTTTTAATAAATGATGCGCTTAATTATGACGATTCCTCGTAAGTCGTGAAGACGTGGACGTGAGGCAGATATTAATTTTAGACAGTTGGCTTGTTTGTCTGCATTACATGACAAAGGTACACTCATAGCTTTTTTTAGGTATGCCAGTGAATCTGGATTGAACAAGAAAACTGGTTGAAACCATATTTTTTTTTAATACCGTCACTCAATTTTTATTCAAAATATGTGAGTATCTGAGCAATTTCAAAGGTGATTCAGCTCGAGATTCCCGCTTCCAATTCAAAGAAAATAAAGTACATGCGATACCTCCGTGCTCGCTTTCCGTAAACCTAATGACATGTAAACAGTCCTCATTCGAAGAACAGATTTAGTATTCTTTATTTTGTGCTTTATACACCTACTCGAAGTTTTTTATTGGGGCAAGAAGCAAAAGCTCGATGGAACATTTCGTATGATTAACGCATCAGCGTTATCCAAAAGACCTAAAGGTATGGAGGGTCGTTTCAATTCAATTTGTTTGAACTGAGGCCTGAATCTCAGAAAATAGCTCAGGAAAAGTCATAGAGAGATTTTTATATAAGGTCATTTACCTATGTAAACGAGTGGGATGAAAGTATTTTTTCTATAGAGACTTTGGAAAGGTTAGGTGATTGAACTTGCGTTGAACTATGGTAGCGACGGCTGAATATCATTAGACTGTATAAACGCTATGGTAAATTCATTTTCGAGAACAGAAAATCACATCAAATCTTATAAATTGATTCACCCTTTGTGTTTTAAACTGCCTTCGTATGTATATTTAAAAGTAAGATGTTATGATGACGCAAACTTTCAAATACTTTCATAATCTAAATTTTGAAAACTAAAACTGGTAGATTATACCTACTGTTACTCTGGCCGAGTTTGTACATAATGTCAAGCTAGACGTAACTAATTTGCTGCTTATTATGAAGATGTTTTACATACTCTTGAGAGGACTAAAGGTCGGCCAATACCAACAATCAATTACTATTAGAGTCCAGCTAGTGGAGCGTGACGAGGGTCGTGAACGGCACTCAACACCTGTCTCTGACCCACTTCTATAAGCCGTAAATCATAGACAAGACGTAGGTATTAAATTCATTTCGTCTCAAGTGCTCTTGAAAACGGCAATTTCTGTCACTTTTATGATTCAAAATTGAACTCTGGAAAATCTCGTAAGCTGTTTTTTTAGAACCGAGTAAATATAAACGTATTACAACACAAAGTAAGGCATAGAACCTCGTTCGGTACCATATCTTAGCCACGATTGCCGATGTGTTGATGGTGTCACCCCATAAATTCAAAGTGTATTTATTTACAGAGTATTCACTATTTGGATAAGAAGGTCGCCAGACTGGCCTAATAGCACAAAGTTTATGATAATTTACGTAACACGAGTGAAGCGAGATATCCCATGGTGAACGTGCTCGTGTTTCCACACACTTTATTTCTGCTTGCTCTTGCGCAAGGAACGGCCAGTAAGAATCGGGAACAGAAACCATAAACTCGTCGTCAGTTTTAAGGATAGTAACTCTTAGTTCTGTGGCCTAGTTCTGTTTTACGTATACGTTTTGGGCTATTGCACCACTCGCTCTCAAACTTGACGTGTCCTACTTATTTCTGGAAGTGTTTCTCGAGTTCGCCTCTATCAACGCAACTCTACCTAACTATAATAACAGTAACACCAGTTACCATAACCAACATTTTTATATGTTTTCTGTAAATGTTTATATACAGGGTGGAATTTTGTAATGCCACCTGGAGGGAAAGTACTCTTAATACTGCAGATAGAAAATTTTACTCAAAGAAAACATTCCTTTATTTTTGAATAGAAAGCAAACTGCATTCAAAGATTTTCGAAAACTCTCTTCTCCCACACCCGGGAAGCGAACCGGCTAAAATCTGAAAAATTATACCTTGTACTTTTATTGCATCGATCGTTAGGGTCAATTTTAAGGATGAAATCTCTCTAACAAACTTGATAAATTAAATGAAAGAATAACCAGGAAATCTTAAATTAATTTAATTATTTACAAAAAATGGTTAACTAACTAATTAGTTGCTTGAAATGGGCTCCATTGTCTTGGATACACAAATTTATTATATTAACGAATTCATTTCTTTATGAGAATAAATTTCTTCCTTTCAAAAAAAAAATTTAAAATTTAAAAATTATTTTATTTTTAATTTTAGAAATTGCTTTCTATTCAAAAATAAAGGAATGTTTCCTTTGAGTAAAATTTTCTATCTGCAGTATTAAGAGTACTTTCCCTCCAGGTGGCATTACAAAATTCCACCCTGTATATATATATAAGTATCTGTAAAGTTATATCTAGGTGTTAATGATAAATATATAAATAAACGTAACTCTTTAAAAAAAATAAACCATTATCAATAGCTCTACTAGCCGCCTTAAGATCTTGCTTGGACACTAAAACTTTGTTTGTAAATTTTTATTGCGTAAAATGCATTTGGTGGAAAATCAATTCGGTGCAAATGACTAAGTAGACGGATGGTTTCTTCATAAAGCAAGGCCGGGATTTAACAATTGCAATTAATTTTATATTAGAAAATATATATTTTTAATTTACAACCGAACTTTGTAGAAGTTATAGATATTATAAAGGTATAGAAGGTTCTATTGTATATACACGGTAACGTTTTACGTATATTTTTTCGTAACGTATGATGTTCTAGGTTTACAGGCATACATTTGAAACCAGGTCTTTTATTTTTTGCGCAATGTTATAGTAGATTATTTTTACGAACAACGGGATATTAACCATGATTTAATTTTATGAGTTCAACCGTGGTCATGCATGGTATATGCAACTGTGACGAAATATCGGGCATCAAAACTCAATTGAATTATGGTAAATATACCTTTGTTCATAAAAACAGTGTTAGTTTCAAAAATTATAATGTTACAGATGTACCAATTTATTTGTTTTATTTATATCTTTTTATCTACCAAGGTAGGCTCTAAGAATGTGTGTGAGAAGAGAAGAGAAGATACACTACCAAGAAAATATATCTATAATGTATGCCCATGTAGGTAAGCATAACGCTCATAGTACAATACCTTTAAAAAAGAAAGCTTACGATCAAACAAATTACGAAACTGTGACCTTCCGATTGCATAATGAATTCCGTTTATCAAATTACGTCGTCGTCGGCTTCGGTTCAAAACCAGTGAAGGGCAATGAGAACCCAATCTCGACGAACCAGACGGGTCACTTTCACTGCGACAAACAACACGGACGCGACGCAGCATAAACCACAACACTAATCTTACACAAGCCATACCCCCGAATACTGAAAGGCAACTCAGATTTAAGCACGTCTCAAGCGACGAATACTTGACAGTTTTCAGTATCACCAATTAATACTACGATAAAACTGTAAAATTCGAAGAAAGCCCATCTAATTTTATGATAAAAGAAACATTTAAAAACGACCATTTGCAGATTCTATTCTAAAGTATTTATAGGAGCCAGAAATCTATTGAGAATCTAGTATACTTATATCAATAAATAAATACGGATTCGAATGTTAGATTGAAAAGTTGTTTGTTGTGTATCAATTGCTAACTTCCTGAATCTTCTCTCACGTTATGACGACAGTGTGACCTCAAAATCATCCAATTACGTCACACACATCCCTGAAATTCAATCAATCTTCACTCGATTGGTGATTAAATATGACGATTATAAATTCTTTGCCGGTTGCCGACTAATTGCGCAGAAAAATCATCATTGAAATTTTAGCCACTTTTTAACTCTACCTACTAACCTAACATGTGAATGGTTTTAATAGTTTTTCAAATATTTATTTAAGGACAACTTTGAAACATTTCTGAAACATAGTTATTTACTTACTACAGTCGCTAAGACACTTTAGTTTTTGTATGTGAATGTTAGTTAGTTATGATAGTAGTTAGGTACCTATTCAGTATTGAGAGAAGCAATATAAATATGGATGTGGTTGATTCAGATTTGCAATACACTCGAACTAGTTTTAAAAAACTGTATCTTGGAGGGTAGTCTTAAACGCCAAGGTTACAGTCACACAGTATGAATACACAGGGTGTTTGGCTGGTGCACCATTCGCAATAAATCTCAACGAAGGACTAGTAAAATCTTCTCCAGTATCACTACAATTTTTTTTTTAACAAAAATAGAACCTAAAAAAAAAATCGGTTGTCTGTAAAGTCGGTTTACTGACGATAGTTGAACGTGATAACGTCATAAGAAAATACTGATGAAATAGTTGCATTTTTCAAAAGAAAATTTTAGTTTTACTGAATTGAATTGAATGTGAATGAAACTGAATGTTACTGAATGAAACTGAATGAAACTGAATGAAACTGAATGAAACTGAATGAAACTGAATGAAACTGAATGAAACTGAATGAAACTGAATGAAACTGAATGAAACTGAATGAAACTGAATGAAACTGAATGAAACTGAATGAAACTGAATGAAACTGAATGAAACTGAATGAAACTGAATGGAACTGAATGAAAATCCGGACCCGGACCCGGACCCGGACCCGGACCCAGACTGAACCCTTACCCTTACCCTCATTTACCTTTACCCTCATTTACCCTTACCCATTACGGGCTCGGGCTCAGGTAAATGGAACGACGAAACGACGTAACGACGCATGAGTCATGTTTTTTCGTGCGTGCAGCCGGCTCCATCGATTTATAAGACGTTATCACGTCAATAAAATAAAATAAAATAGAATTCTTAAACTTATTCTTTATGTTGACCTTAGTTTTTGGTTTGGCTTAATGTAACAGTTCAAACGATGTAATTTCGTTTTTAATGTATGTCCGAATGTTACCCAAATCATCAACATGCGATCAAATTCTAAACGATTACAAAAAAGGTTACAGGAACACAAAACTATTGACCTAATATCACGGCTAAATTTATGCCACCTTAATAGTTATTTAGCACAGAATAAATAAGAAATAGTAAGGACCTACCTAAGCAAAGTGATGAATCCGTTTGATTCTGCTCTAGATTTACGAATCATACTTTTTTTTCGAACAATTTCTCAGTTGCTTAGTAGCTAAGACCCTATTACTATGAATCCGCTGTCTGTCTGTCTGTCTGTCTGTCTGTCACCAGGCTTTATCTCATGAACCATAGTTAGACAGTTTAAATTTTCACAGACGTATTTATTAATCTAGTCGTGGCGACTAGACCTCACGACACAAAGAATCCTAGTGTGAGGCCTAGGGCTCATATTATATGAAAGTCAATTAACTACAGTAGCCTATTGTTCTTGTAGGCCTTAACTTATTTTTAGTTCAAATGTATTTAGGCTTAACCTACCAGCTTGGGTAGGTACCTCACGTGAGGACCTACTATTATATTATAACAAGTATTGTAATCCATTAGAATAGTGGGCTTACTGAATAAATAAATTTCATTACATTTCGTACAACAGACTCCCATACAAAGTTATGATTTTACAGCCGTTTTTATAGATAATGGTAAAGAACCCTTCGTTCGCTAGTTCGACTCGCACTTGGTCAGTTTTTTTTATAATAGGAACTACAGATCTAAAATCGACTTAGGCTTGACGAAATGACAAAGCATTCGACTGACAAACCATAAAAAGTATAAAATTCGGCCTTGGCTCGGCGCATGGCCATTTTATTTCGTCTTATCAATATCACGGTCGAGTTGGCTACAAGTACTGACTGAAATCCAATACCTACCTTACTTATTAAAATAACCACATAGGTACTTACCAAGAACAGTATATTCATTAACACAGCAAAAAATAAGTTCAGACAAATGAACGTGAGACAGCTAATTATTTTTAAAGCATAGGTCGAAGCGGTTTTTTACTTTAATTTTAAAAATTCTAACTAATTATGACAAACAAAAAAAGAGAAAGAATACGGACGACTTTTTATAAATAAGGTATTGCCAGAATTAAAGTTATGTATAGCAAAACTCGCATAAAAAACACTCAGCGCATTTACAAACAAGCACCATATCAACAAATCTAAATCGTTTGAATGACTCACGAGAACGAAAACCTCTTGTGAATATAATTTATGCTTGTAAGTTGCTTGTCAGTCACTAAAGCTTTGCGTCATACATGTTACGGCGACCTACTTATTTACTAAAACATACAAACAAGCTTTTACTAATTACATAAACAAGTATGTATAGCACAATATTACCGAAGACTCATAAAAATTACTCGATAATATTAATTAGAACGGTGACTTTTCTTTACGGCCACTAAACCTGAATATTAACGTTAAAACGTTTATATTGGTCGAGTCGTTTAAAATATTTTGGTACATTTTAGTAGCTATAAACAATGATTATTTTTGAAAGAGCCTTAGCCTAATTTCTTTATGCATGTCCTAAAAGAGTTAAGGCTACGCCAAGTCCCTGGCAATCGTCCCTTTCTTTGTCTTGTATATTACCCAGTGACTATTTAAAATAAAAATTGCTTATCCTAAAGTACCTAATTACTACAAAATAATGTGACTTATGACCTCATGAGACAAAGTCGTTGAAAAGGTATACGTAATGGCACGAAGTCGAACACACTATGGAATGAGCTATTATGCTGAGAGCTTTACTACGTGATGAAACGAGAAAATCAGAAGAATCAGAGCGACGGGCACTGGGCTATCCATTATAGGTTATAAAAACTAGAAATCCTTTGGTGAAAAAGGTTCTCGAAGGTCAACAACGAATAGGATGACGAAGCGTAAGATTACTGAAGGTTACTGAACGCAGCCGTGAAAGGGGAGGCCTTAGTTCAGTAGCTTTTCAGACAGCTGATAAATATCGTAAGAAGAAAATTGTGTCAACGAAAACACAACAAAGACGCAAGTTACATTTTAGTAACCGGACGCCAAGATTGACGTACTACTTACAAGTACCCAGGCACCATCACTCAGGCACTTTGTTACCTAAGCAATAAGCACCAACTTGTTTGACTAATGAATGGGAACAGACCTCACTTTCCAATATTTTGTCGACTGGGCAGATAGAGGTAGTAGAGTCCGTGCAAGATAACTCTGCTCGTGACAGATTGCGGAAAATATAAAAAACTGACTTGAAAAATCTCACAACCACAAATATTAACCTTTATTAAAAGCAATGCAAGTTGGATATCCCCATTCGTATTTGTGATCGGAAGATATATATCTCCATTCCATTTTTTCATGTTTACCACCATCTGTCACGCGCAGAGTTATCTTGCGCCAACTCTAGAGCAGGGTAGGCAGGCTATATAGACTGGGCTAGGTATACGCAAGTTTATGACTGCCAAAAATATTGACAATGTTATGTCGCCATCACCATTTTGCAAGTACATCACAAAAGTGTCAACGTAGCTGATTGTAGCGCTCCTATTTTGAGGTATATTTATTTTACACATATGAAATAAACTGTTTAACCTAACGTAGTAATTAGCCAGCTGGCCATAAAAATGTGATGCCTCTACAATGGAGAATGCTCTGATGAGCTATTTGACATCAGCCCCGCGTCGAGATTCTACCACCGCTCTCGGTTTTTCCTCTTATGTGCATGCAACATGCATAGCTTCAAGAAAAACGTAAAAAAACTCCCCCGTAGGGTAAATAAGCAATTTGGGACGCAACGACAGCATCCTTAGTGTTGTTGGTGCCTATGGGCGACGGTGACTGCTTACCATCAGGTGGGCCGTAGGTTGGTTTGTCTTACACATTAGAAAAACATGTAAGTTTTTTAGCTCCTATTACTATTACAAGATTTAGGTTGACACCTCCTGATATAATATTTTAAGGCTTTGTCATTCGGTAATTTACATCCTTTTCCAAAACTGAATAAATCTACGTGTTAGAAAACACGGTGGGCGTATAGGCATTTGTCCAGACCGTGACGTCACGGGACGGCACAGCTGTTCCACCCGACATCAAGACACAAGACAACTTAAAGAATAAAAACAGTTTTTATCAACATTAATCTTCAGCAATCTTCACAATCAAAACAAAGCACTCGTTTGGTTGACACCCTATTATATATTATATATATATATTATATATATATTATATATATATTATATATATATATATATTATATATATTATTATATATTATTATATTTATATGTATAGGATCCAGTCCAGAACCACGACCTTCACGTGAAGGCAAAATAAAACATCGCATCTAAAATAAAAACCAAGTTCAAGATTGTTACTGCAAGGCGATCTATAATAAAAATAAAGTTTGTTTTATAAACCTAAAAACTATTTCTCGCGCAAGCTGTGTTTGGTATGGAAATAGGCAGGCAGTCATAATTTTCTCTATTTTTATACTTCTACATTTAACTTACTTAGTACTACGTCTTAGCCTTTGATTAGGTGTGATCAATTTTGTAATTTTTGACCAATATTTCATTTATTGAATAGTAGGTAAGTATGTTTACTTGTTCGGGTATAACTTTCAACTTATATCGACTTTCGAACGGAATTCAAATGGTGGGTTTCACTTTTGAGGCATAAATCCTCACACACCATACTGGTTCGAACCTCCTTGTTGTCGGGCTGAGCAGCACAATATTGTTTATCTACAATTTGGCTCAGAAACAAGTTAACTTCAACCATTGGCACCGACATCGACAGCGTTATTGTTAGTAGGTAATGGTTCGCAAACAACTCGTTATCCTTGTTACTACCAATATCAACACCATCATAAAACAAAAAGCCATATATATCCAATCTATTCAAATTACATATATAGGTACTTATACTTACCTAGTCGGTTAACAGTAGCCTATTCTGACCTGAAATAATTATATGTAGGTAGCTAATAATATGTAATACTTTGAAACATCAACGGGTTCTGCGAACTGCGGTATTAGTTGATAAATGAGGCTAATGTATCTTCTATGATGATACTAGTTGTTGAGACTTCTGATGAGTTGAAAGGTTCTGATCGAATCATCAACCTACAACAAAAATACACTCGCCCGCAAAATAAATAAAGGGTCACCTTTGAAAACGGCAATAATATGTTCAAGATATCTTTTGCTTATGAAATTAAACCAAAAGAGAATATAATGGAATGTATGCAACACTTCATTTAACCTTTTTAGGGTTCCGTAGCCAAATGGCAAAAACGGAACCCTTATAGATTCGTCATGTCTGTCTGTCTGTCTGTCTGTCTGTCTGTCTGTCTGTCCGTCCGTCCGTATGTCACAGCCATTTTTCTCCGAAACCGTAAGAGCTAGACTGATGAAACTTGGCGAGTAGATGTATTCTGTGAACCGCATTAAGTTTTTTATATAAAAATAAAAAAAAAACTATAAATTTCGGGGGTCCCCATACTTGAAACTGAAACTCAAAAAATTTTTTTTCATCGAACCCATACGTGTGGGGTATCTATGAATAGGTCTTCAAAAATGATGTAGAGGTTTCTAATATCGTTTTTTTCTAAACTGAATAGTTTGCGCGAGAGACACTTCCAAAGTGGAAAAAAGTTGGTCCCCCCCCCTCTAACTTCTAAAGTAAGAGAATGATAAAACTAAAAAAAATATATGTTGTACATTACTATGCAAACTTCCAACGATTTTTGGTTTGAACGAAATCTAGTCAGTAGTTTTTTTTTTATACGTCATAAACCGTAAACCGCAATTTACCTTTCGACGAACTACAAGAACCTTATTATGTTACATCAAGTAACATAATTAAAGGTTTTTGTAGTTCGTCGTGCTACGGAACCTTTCATGGGCGAGTCCGACTCGCACTTGGCTGCTTTTTTTACTTTAATGGTATAAATAATGGTTTCTATGTTCTAGAACCACCTTTTTCAAATTTTGTTTCTTTTTTCAATTCCGAGTTCTTTGATTTTGTTTTTAATTCAGGTCGAGTTATTTATGCAAAATAATATCTTTGTGTTTGGAAGAAACACCAGAATGATTTTCAAATGAATAAATGTTTAGTATTTAGAATCAACCTGTAGTTTATTGCATGCGTTATTCAATTTACAAGTTATTTGGAGATTAGGTGACCCTTCATATTTTTTTAATGTAAGAGCAAGAGTAGAGATGGTCCACGTTGACGTGAAAAGGATGAAAGTCAAAGTGATTTTTGGATGGATTCCAAACAGTCGCCAGTTTAATTTATGAATGGACGTTGTTGATGAGCCCAGTTTATCAAACTATCTACAGGTGACTATGCCTATAGTCACAAAGATTTCAAACGTCACCAGTCCACTAGACTACTGTGGCCTTGTTGACGCTGCCAAAAGCTCACCACAAACTTTTCACATTATTATTCTAACAGGCAAAACAAGTCTATTATTTCAGATATTAATTCAGTTAACAGGTACTGCTAACATCAAATCTAAGATCATCAAGAGTTTCGTGTAAAAAGCACTTGAAAAAACAAGAATTAGTCATACTGCCAAGCGGCAAACTGATTCTATTCCTGATCTCGAGTAGGTACAACGGACTAGCAATTATTGCCACTGACAATTACTGGAACATTAATCAAGTACCCGAGAATAGATTATGGCCGAAGGTTAGTTGAAGAGTAGACCGTTCCAATCGCCCGCCTCTCTAAAACGAATGCAAATGTCCTGACAGAACTAAATACAGACCATTCGATTTTACGAAACAGCTGAAGTGAAAACATCTCGGTTACGATGTAGACTAAAGTGATCACGTAAGTACTTGGTGAATGTTATAAAACTATAAAATATGAGAGGTGCTAGACTCAGATTAATCTGTTTCTATTTTTAACTTTCACTGACAGTAAAGAAGCTTATAAAAATACTTAATTATTTATTAATCCATATTTTACGATCAATTTTACAAAAATAGTAAATTTAAGCATATTAAAGTAAAACATTAGTAAAACTCATGCGCATGATGCAACCTAACACCTTCCTAACGTACAGCAACAGAAAAATCGATTACGATATGGAAGTGCTACCTGCAGGCACAAATTAATAATAATGACTTGTATTGGTACGCATCTAAAAACCTGTTATGATATAACAAAACATTACCTACTTACCCCACATGAGATCAATGAACTTTTTATCGCTACTCTACATCGACGAATTATGTTTTAAAAATAAGTCAGGAAAATATGTTTCAGGATGTGAAATATTTAAGATCATCTTACGATACTCTCTCTTTTCTTTTGTGACATTGTCTACATTTCATCTCATTATTTTCTAGTTTCAAGCTGATATTTAATCCTTGAGCTACAATAAAATTTAAGTCTTCGTTATTGTGTTACCGAACCATTGTTTTAACACAAAGAAACCGGAACCTGCCATCGTGTTACAAAAAGGCGACGCGACGCGACGGGCGAGGGACGAGGGCAAAATACAAAATGGCGTGACACTCTAGCTAGAGTCTAGTAGCACCACGCTAAGGTGTGATTTAAAATGTATAATTTTTCGTTTAATTTGTCGCTGAATATTTTCTTTGTTCATATTTTTATTTTTAGTCCGCAATCTGTTGGTGGACTACGCGAGGGTGAGTAGCTGGTCAAATTGCGTTTTGAGTCCAGACGCAGTATTATTAACTATAGATTGTCCAAAATGTGATTTATTTTCTATCACATTTATTATGGTAGATTCGCTTTGTAGATATTTTATATTAGAAGGCCAACTACTGAACCCTGCGGTACTCCAGTTTTGATGTCGTAGGGCGCTTGTACACGCTAAGAAAAAACGCCGGGTCTACCCAAGAATTCGTGTCGTAACTAGAAAATAACTGTGTAAACTGCTCGCAGCGGTGCACGAAAAAAATCTTATCTGCGCAAGACACGACGCGGCGAACGTTGTTGCGTTTTCGTGTGTGGAAAAGACAAAATTCTTGTCGTCTACACGAAGAATTTGTCTTGTCTGCCGCAGGAACGGCAAATTTTCTTAGCGTGTACAAGCGCCCGTAGAGTGTTGATTTAGATTTTCCATGTTTGATTTGGAAGATTATCAAGGATTTGTGTGGAAAAAAACAACAAGAAAGAATGAACATGGAACAGAAAATAGTAGAGTATATTGGAAAATAAAACAAAAAGAAACGTTTATAGTGGAAAATTATTTATAACAAATTAATTAATGCGGAAGTCGTGGGTTCGTGTCAAAGCTCGCACGACTGCATCGCGTGACATTAGAAAAAATATTATAAATAAAAAAATAGAATTAACATTAGAATCATTAACGAAGGACCCTAGGTTCTTATCGATCATAACGTTACTAAAGCAAACTATTATCGGTTTTAACACTTACCGAAACGCAAACCTTGTTCACAAAACTTACATAAAAATGGTAGCCGTGCGAAAGCATAGATCTTAGAAAGTCTCACAATAGGATTAAAACGTCTTGATAAATCTATTCCATCGTGGCTAAAATATAAATGCTTCTGAATTGCGAGGAATACCTAATAGGCATTTTAAGGAAGCATCAGTGCCTTATATAATTTATGAAATCGGTGCAGAACGCCAAGGTGATATATTATATATTGCCTCAGGAAAAAAAGTATAAAACCTCTGATAGTATGGCAATACAGTTGAAACTCATATTTTGCTTAAACTGTTACATTTACGACAAAACGCATCTCCTTAGATAAAATTAAATGAGGAGAGGATATTCCTTTCGGTGAAATAGTTAAAGCAAAACCTTCAGCAGTAGCTGAAGGTGTATTAAATCATTTTTACAAATACAATAACGAACACTTAGACGGCTGTTTAGCGATAACCAGGCCAAAGTAAACCTATATCATATTTGATTAGGTACATAACATACAACTGAATTGCCCGTCTATGTCTGTAAAGTCTAGCTGTGACAAAATGCAAATTTGTAGCAGGTAAACAATGAATATTGAATGATCGTTGATATAAAAGGTGTTTTATATTCATTAGGACAGGGTTAAGATGGTTCAATGGTATTTGATCGAGTTAGCAACGAGTTTCAGGTACGAGAGTATAGATATTCATCAATCTTCGTAGTGGTTTGACTAAAAATCTACAAAAAAATTACAGTATCAAACTTTTAAAATGACTTACTAACTTTTAAACCTACTTACAACGTTTTTTCAACGACAACTTTGGTGTTCCTTGGGGAAGTAATTTGGGGCCACTTTTATTTTTACATTATGTATATATTATATATATATTTATTTTAAATGCTATTATAATAACCAAATTAGTTTTCAGATATATCCTGCTGCACCATTATATTCAACAACTGAGGACTGAATAGAAACTGATCTTTAATATGGATACCTACATTCTGAAGTACCCTGTTGTCTTGTTGATCACGTCGTATCACTGATGATGCGTGTTGACTATTATACGCATCGCAACAGTTGGAGAATGCCTGGCGAAAACTCAATGCGAAGTATTCAAAACTAATGAGTTTTGTTGAGGCTTTGTTTGTTTATACTTGGAAACGTGGACGGTTACGGCCCTGGCTGTAGATATACAGAAAATGTTTTCCATATTCTCACAAGTGTGCATTTCACGGACTTTTGAGATTCTAGAAGTCTAGACTAATAGCCTAGCCTGAGTTTTCTCTTAGCACCTGCTAAATGCAACATAAATTATCTGCGTCATCCTTCGTCATCACATCAACGAACATCTCCTAAATGGTTCGCTACTGCGGCATTAGATTTATTGGTTGAAAAACATAAGTAAACAGTTACATGCTTGTAGGTATAATGTAAAGATAGCCACCTTAAAATAGGAGTTTTCATATCTTAATTTGTGACTCGCCGTGAGGTGTAGAGTTCATTAACGAACCGATATAGATGTTTGGCACAAAGAAAGCCCATGATCTACTTACCCCTTTACTTTTAGGTCCAACAACTGTCGTGATTGCCTTGTCTTATAATAGCATAGGTACCTAGACATCTTCGTACCTACCTGAGTAGTTCGAGTAGATATACTTGGAAAGTCATGCATAAATAAATTATATGATGTCTTGTTAGGTTTATTGTCAATTTTTCTCATGTAGTTCTGTGATGTCAAGCTAATTACCGGAATCGGATGTTCGTAGCGCTGCGCTTAAACTTTTTGTGCCATAGTTGGTTACATAAAACCAGTAGATACACACGTTATAAAGGGTGAGCCTTTTTGATCGCCTCCGACCTCCGTTTAGGCAATATCTAAACGGCTAAAGCTATTGATAAAACGTCATAGGTTTTGATATAAATAGGAACTGCATTAAAATACCTGAGAAATTAAAAAACTGGAATAAGTTGATCTTATGTTTTTTTCGTATTTGATTATTTAACTGATAACGAATAATTTCGTAACTATAGGTCTAATATTGTTGGAACACTTTTTTCTTTTTACCAAGGTGACAAGCAAGCAAGGCCGCACTCGTGGTAGATACCTAATTGTGTTGTTAATTATACCGGAAACCAAAATGAATTTCATACGGGGAAGGTTTTCCAGATCCATCATTCAAATTTCAATCAAACTTCCATTAGTTGGAATAAACACGCATTGGCAAGGATACTGGATCAACAAAGTATACAAAACACGGGTATAAACGGCTGTTTTGATCTAGGTATGACGTAAACATGGGGTGCAGTGCATAATCTACAAAATATTATAAGCATCATTGGTTTAGTTAGTTATTATTTTCTCTTCCGCTCAAAGGCACGTGTTGGCAACATCAGAAACAATAATCTTTTATATCTAGCAGCCTTCTAGTATATGTCGGCTATAGTCTTGCAACAGTTATAAATAGGTACCTTACCGTAGGTAGGTCTATCTACTGTCGGTGGGCCAAAAACGCACAGAATAACTCGATTATTGTCCAAAAAGCTTGGAAAGGAGTATAAACTTAGGAAAGTCTTTACTGGTTTCCGTCCTTAGTGGTAAGGAGTACCTAAAGAGTGCGATTTCGTATTGTAAGTCCTGATATAGAGGGAAAAAAATATGTGGGCATCGCGGTAATGTTATCTAGCTAAAAGCAAATCTCCCAAAGTCTATAATCTTCAGCCAATAATTTTGATTTGCAAGCGCATAAACCACGTCGGAGTTCAGGATTTTCGTTTGTGTAGATACTTTAATAATAGTATACTATCTATGTATGATGCACCACAATGTACTACAATTACCTATTAATATAACAAGTACCTACTAATGTGTGTAGAGTTTTTCCTTTAGCCTTATTTATTCTTTTAACAAAATATAATAATGTGTCGTATAGTTTTAAAAATAACCTAAGTATTTGTTATAAGCAGACACTCGAGATGCGCACGAGTTTGACGTTTATTAAACTGTCCAAAAGCGAAATGAGCATTTCCCAGAAGCGTGGGAAACGGGGTACAGACAGACACAGACGTGGGACTTGAATGTGGGTCGCCTTCTCTTTCACGGAAGAGACAAAAAACTGAGAGTTTATAGGTTACTTTACAACGAAACTTTTATTTTTTTCAACAAATTAGGTAGGTTATACCCATTACAATTGTATAATTCATTATTACATTACATAGTGGGACAGCATAGGCTTATTTTGGAAGTTATTTATTTTGGTTCCAATAAAAGAAAACTACTAGAAATGTACCGGTGCGGTGGTGGCAATGAGCACAGACTGAAAAATTAGGGGACATTAGCCTTTACGTAAACGAGTAGAAAAAGAGAAGTCTGTATGTGGAATGAAAGTTTGCGCGTAGCCCGGTATAGCAGTCGTTCAATCATCTTTGTATAATTTATAATCAGCTTTTATATCTATACTCATACAACATTATCAGGGAAAAGATTAATGAACAATAAATGTCCAAACCACATGAAATGTTTTTCACCACATAATTTAAGACTTAGGAGTCTAAATTTATAACAAGGGAGTATGTCCGTTTTACATAAAGAAGTCAAGATTTTGGTCAATAAATATAGTGTGAAATTGAAATTCTTATCGGATTCCTATTCTTTGCAAAGCTTTATATTTTTTATTTTTTTTTACCGACATCGGCCACCGTGTCTACCACTTAGACTAGGTGTGGCAGTTCGTCGAAATAAAAAAGCCATGAAAGACGGAAGAAGAATAGAGCATTCTCATTTAGCTAAGACTGTAAAAACTCTGCTGAAGAAGATGGCGAAGAAGACTTCTGAAGAGAAGAAGAAGAATGTGAAGGTTAAACTTAGCATTTGTCGAGAGCTCAAGACTTTCAAAAGGGTAGAACAAAAGATAGAGCAAAACAATTCATTTCGTGCGTTCCGATTTTCGCTGCCTTTTCAAGAGCGCCCGGAAACAAAATCTGAAGCCATACCTAGTACGTGCTAGTACTTAACCATCATTACTACCAATATCAAGTACCTATTAGGTACACGTACACACCATGCCTTCCGGCCTCAGGCACCCGCATGAATATTAATAACAATGATACTTTACGCTAATATCGCCAGTTTGAAAACGGCGAAGGACGTTGAGTTTATTCAGCCCGACGCGTGACTTTAAGTACTATATGTACCGATTATAATATACCACCAAGGGTGCATTATTAGGGATGTAGAGACCCAAAAGTACCAAGACCTGTTATTTTGATGTAGGTACGCGGACAATAAAACTCAGCCTATGTGATTATTGTTCAGTAGCTTTCCTTTCTTAATTCCTCTTTGTATTCAAATAAAAAGTTTAAAATGTGCCTAGCACCTGCATGTGAACTTAAATAATAATAAAGTTCGTTGATAACGAAAGTGAAACTGCCCCTTCACTTTTTTTAGTTTCCGTAGCTTCTTTACTGCTCACTTTAATTAGATCTTTCTAACAGATTGACTGCTAGTGTTTCACTTTGCAAATTAACACTAAAAATCACCAGCATGTACCATCAAATGGAGTATCTGAGCTTGCCTACCATGGCCTATTTCTGCCGTAAACCAGCAATGCTGTTTCAGTTTGAAGGGTGTGGGTGCAGGCGAAATTACTGACACGTGAGGCCGAATATCTGTATGCCTCAAGTTGATGGATGCAGGGTAGTGCATCATAGGACACGTTCTTATGCGTGACCTACGAGGCAATGCTTTGTTATAGGCGATGGTTACCACTTAACATCAGGGGAGCCATAATATATGGTTGTTCCATCAGCTAGGTAATAGTTGTACAAAAAAATTGCCAAGAAATTTCATCTAAATCGGATCAGCAGTTTGGCTATGAAGTTTTTAGACTAAGTAAATTATTTATTTAACCTGATTCTGACCTAGGTAGGCTCAAACTCAAAAACAAAGGCTATCTGTCTGAAACAAATTAATCTAACTTGTCAGAGCTCATTCTAAAACAAACAATACTTTTCAGGTAGGTAAGCACTGGATTCTATTTACACTAGCTATTCTATGGCACACTAACCCAAATAGTGCAGCGGCAATCACGCGTGACAAAAACATTATCGCAGCGTACAGGCTCATAAATTATGATCAATATGATAGTTTTATTGTTCTTCATTTCTAGTACAATTTCTAGTCGTGAGTATCCAAAACAGCATTTGTAAAATTTTCGTTTTCTTTTTTACATAGATACCGGCCTCTGCAATCTGCCTAGCAACGATTTTCTTCAGAAGTATAAATACCTAATCTATTTAAATAATTTTACATTTCCTAGGCACTAAATATTTTCTTGCCATAAATATCTACTAAATCAAAATTATAATGGAAAATTGAAGGATTTTTTAATTTGTGTGGATCGGCCACGCTTTATACGGGTGGAAAAGTGGAAAATTTCAAAGGTAGTGACTTCTAATTTTCATCACTTTTTTTTTCTAAATAAGCGGCGGAGCTGGTAATAAGTATTGTCTATTGTTTCTCAAGGACTCAGGGACTCAGGGATAATGCAGCGTTCTAATGGTAAAATAGTTTTTAAACTCGGTCCATGAGTTTGTTCGTTGTTTCTTAGATCATCCTATAAATAGTATTTCCATTAGCCAGAATACTTTCCTCGGCATTAGTATTTGGGACAAGTGACAGTCGTCGTGGGTCGTGCACGGCACGATGCCGTCGTTAGAAGCGCAACTAGAGCAACTAGGATAATGTACAAACGAGATCTAAGTTTGTGCTCTGTTTGTCCCTTACAATAGCCTTCTACTTATCTCGGCTCACAAACGTTGGTATCATATTTTAATAGGTGGATAAGTACCTACTTATGTTCTGTGGTGGATAATTTATTAATATGGGATTTTTTTACCTCTAATCTGTCTTGCGAAAGATCTGTTGTGAAACCATTGAGAATCTGTTGTATACAGGGCTCTCTATCAAACATGGCTAATAACCATCTCAGAACTCTCAAAAACCGCGTTCAAATCGGAGTATTTGTTTCGGGGTTGCGATGGCGAAACAAAAAAACAGAGACGCATGCCTGAAGCATAAGCTTTATTTTACCTTCTGCTTTCTTTTAGTTCGGGGGTTAAAAATTAAAACCATCAGCTAAGTTCCTAAATATCACTGCTATATGTTGCGCATAGTCGTGTAGATATGTATCTGTTTAGGTAAACGTAGGAAAAATACTTTCAAAACAAACTAACACTAGATTTGAGCGCTCATAGAGAATACAAATCGGAGTGAGATGCGTCTAGCACGTCGCCGTCACATCGTATTTCTAACTTTCCCCGATATTTGTAGTTTTATCACTGCATTACGGTAACCAAATGAAATAGAGGCATTGTTACGTAGCCTATTAGTACGCAGGTAGCATCTTTTGAATTCAAAGTGCTCACACACTCCAATTATATCATTCAAATTACCTTCATTGTTTAATATGGTACCTACTCTTGTCTCTAAGGGCCGGTTTCACGGATTGCTAATCGATTAATCAAATATTTGACAGTGGTTTAACTCAAATGTTTGCTAAAATCTTTCAGATAAAAAAGTTTTACTTAGGTATATATTTCTTATTATTAAATATTAGGACAAAAATTGTGGAGACCTTTGCCCAGCAGCAACAAAAAGGTTAAAAAGGTTTCAGTTTCAAGATAATTATAAGAATGAAAAATGCCTAAGTGCATACAAAATTAACCATTAAATATTTGAATATGTTATCCAAACGCTGATTCAGGCATCGTATGAAGATACGTAATAGTATAAGAGAAAATAGCTAATATTTATTTAACTGTAGGTAAGTGGCACAACGCTCATAATTAGTTACAGCTTAATCTTGCAAACGTAGGTAGCTCTACCTATTACACGCAACCATTTCGCAGTTCACGCTAGTAATTGATTCAGTAGGTAGGTAGATATTATTCAATAGAAACTTGAGGTACGTTACCTTTAAGTTATAGTAGGTAACTATTCTAATACGGCGACTTTACAAATTTCAATACAGGTTAGAAAATTGACAATAAACAACTCTGTCGGGAAAATATTTATAGGTATACCGGTAAAAACAACAACCGCATAAATTTAGAGCAAATGTCACTGCGAATGTTGTGCCAGCGAGATCCCAGGTCAGGCAGGTGGTTCGATAGACCTTGGCCGATATTCAGCCTCTCATAGAATCAGGTCAGCCGTAATCACCATATGCACTCTCACAGCTGATAATATTAATAATTAGGCAGTATCTACATTGTTACACCTATGTTAAACCTTGATCTACTTCCTGTAGCAGCGAAAGCTAAAACAGGAAGGCACGTTCATTCGAATACTTACACCAAAAACAAATAAAAACAGTGATTTAACCGTCCTTGATATTGGCGTGGCGCATCAAAACTTTTTCTTTCCGTCTAAATATATCTACATGATCAGTTAAAACTTGAAGCAAATGTTTTGCGAGCGTGTCGTTTTCCAAGCGCTTTCCATACCTACTACAATAAAAGCCATTATCGCAAACTGACAGACAGACAGTGCTACGCGATGAGCTTTAAATTGTCTTGTTACTGGTAAAGGAAGCGTCGTAAAAGCTTTCCAATTGCCAACAATAAATCTTGCCAACACAAAAACTGGATTTCTTCTGTTGGCACAACCAAATAGGTATTCTTGATTATGATATCACTTTGATTATTCCGTGTGCATTTGCTGAAATATATTAAACAATAGGTACACCATCGTAAAGCCACAGTAAAAGCTCCGGGTAAGTAACTAATAAAAAAGTGCCGAAATATTGTAAGTATCCATATTTCAACCCCGACTTCTACATTGCGGCCAATTTATAATGACTATGTAAAACATACAGACACAGAGCCTCAAAACAAGTCTTTAATCAGTGCGTGCTGCCAGAGATTACATACGGAACTGAGACGTGGTCGCTAAAGTAAGTTGAAATAGCAATGGGCAGGTCATATTTATACCTCGAAGAACGAACAACCGTTGGGGAATAAAAGTTCTCGAATGGCGACCATCGAAAAGTAGAGCGCGCCCACGCACCAGATGGACCGACGACATTGTTAAGATCGCGGGAAGTCGGTGGATGGAAAGAGCTCAGAATCCGTTCCTCCTTGAAATGTGTAGGGGAGGCCTATGTCCAGCAGTGGACTTCTTCAGGCTGATGATGATGATGATTTAAAACATGGTCATAGTCATTATACATCAACAACTCTGTAAACTCTGGCTGGGATACCTATGAGAGACTGAGAGGCAGCCAGACCAGAGTGCGACTTTATGTGTTCCGTTTTTGGACTGAAACACTGAAATAACACCAGTTACGAAATAAAAGCTTCGTAAAACTGTTACCCAACGCAGTTATTTATGAGGACAATTTCGCGTTTTCGACAATTAGTACCTACCTGAAGCTCGTAAAAGTCTTCGCATCCACTCGGCACAAGTGATAAACAGGTTTTTACTGTTTGTAAGCAAATGTTACCGCAGTTTCCTCTTGCTTTTCTTATCACGTTCAGGTTTATGCGAAGTAGTACTCATAAATATATTAGACAATAGGGAGTTGAATTGCCCATGTAATGATTTCATATAAAAATATAGCGTAAATTATTTTAAATATTTTGGCCAGTTTATAAAATCTAAAAAGTTTTGTAAGGATTTTCATGATTTCATTGATAATAATGTTTTTTATGGCCCTGGTCGACTCTGAATGACATTTTGGCATGAAGAATTATGAGGTCACACAGAAATATTGCGTTCTCTTTTTACTTTCTGACTTCAGTTCTGAGAAAAAAATGTAATACCCACATCTTCTACATTGTCTAATGTATTGAGAGAGAAAACCTGCATCATCTCAATTATATTTCAGTTTATTTTATAATATTATCAATTAATGTACCTACTTAAATTTCTAAATTCTCCAAAAATGTTTTTTACTTTAACTTTTAAAATGAAACTTTTTGAATGCTTGGTATAAACAAGGTGTTTTACGAATTGCAAATAATATATTTACCAGAAAATTTCTAAGTTAGCGAATTTCTCTGGAGAATATATTATTTTGCACCGTCAAAGTGTGGGCCGAGGTGGCGATATGATTCATATCACTTTTACTACATATCAGTAACATGTTCACGATGACTACAGATTTCTTCTTGAATAAGTAAATTATGAATGCCGTCTATTTCCGTAGCTGTTTCATTTCTCCAGTGCTCCGGCCGAATGTGATTTTTCAAAGTTGTTCAATATTATTTGTCCACCAGACGCAACTCGTCGTTTGACTTTCGAAATAAACGCGAACTTTTTGAAAAATGCTGAAAGGAAGGTTTGCGAACTCACCTATAGTTTTCAACATCTGAAGGTCGTCCAGCTCATACTCTTTCTCTTCCTCTGTGTATTCAGAATCAGTGGTAGTGGATTCCTGTTCCTCGATGGAAGACGCCACCGACAGCGACCGGACATCGGAACTCAACTCGGAACTGCAGTCCCGCACTAACTTCGCACTTGCCATCATCATGTTTATCTCCACTGTATTCTTCCAGTCAAATATAAACTGCTGTTTTTTCTTTCAGTCCATAATTTAATTAGTAGAAATAATTATACGGCAGTTTTAGAAAGAAAGCTACTATGTAATTGAAAAGTGTTTTATGTTTGAAATTTGTTTTTTGAATTCTTTATTTAAATTATTTGTTTGGTTATTCTATCGTAAGACACGCGTGCGGTACGAGAGAGGCGTTAATACGTCCGACGCACACCGCGGCTTCAACCTTACTGAAGCGCGCCAGTTGCCTTTGAGTACCTACCTACCCAGCTCAGCTGTCGAGACGCTACTCGAGACGACAAAATAAACGCTGACAAAATCACTTTTTTCACTCGGATTTATTGAGTGTAGCTGTAGGCATAAAAAAAATGAAAATTCACGTGTTTACAACTTCTGTCTACAAGGAAATGAAAGATTTTTTTTCTTTTAAATACTTTATTTGATTTTAGCATCGCGCATACAACAGTTAGAGAAGATATACGAGGAAATATAATAATATCACACTGGAATCCGATATATCCACATAATTCTAAGAAAAAATATATTAATATGGTGAATGGTGACCTTATATAAAGCTGTATGAAGCACAGCCGGCTGCATTATACAAGTGAACTCATCAATATTGATGAGTGATTTCAAGAGTTTTTGTTTTAGCTGTGTCGAGATTATTTTGAAATGCTGTGATACTAACATACAAAAAAATTTGAGATGCATACATTTCATCGTGCTGCCGACTGTACTTGTACGTTAGTAACACGACTGACATGCTCTCCATTAGAATTACAAGTAAGTATAATACTAACAGAACTCTCGTTGAATAGATGAGTTGGAATTGGAATAAAATTTATAAGTACAAGACATCTACTTGTGCAGTAGGATATAGCTCAAGTTACCAACAAACAAAGAAAAATGACGCTTAATGCAAGGATATAAGAGCTGGACTTAAATAATGATTATAATAACATGGTTATGACAATAAGAAGATTAATAAAAACGTATGAAGTAATTTAATTCATAATTTTGCAATAGAAAATCTTAAATGAGTTCACAAAACCACCCACCATTTTATTTAAATAAAACTATAAAAAAATCAATTTCAAGCTATGCACAATTTTTTTTACAGTTCCTTCTATTTACAAGCAAAGTTTTTAAACTACACTACACATTAAATAAAGTAATAACATATAACAACTAAAATTACAGAATTTACATAAAACAAATATTCTACTAAGTAAACTTTTGTAATACTAAATTAATTTAATTTGAAAACGATATAAATGTAGAGACAAGAGATCAGCAAACGGTTCAGATTGTGATAAATATTCTATTGTACATTAAGTAAGTTTTTAAAATTCACTACTATGATTATTAAGTTATAATTTTGTATTATGTTTATGTTTGTTTTATTCAAAGTGAGTTCGAAGTGATTAAAATGATTCTTGTAATTGTATTGAATAAAAAATTATTGAGTTTGAGTTATTGAAAAAAGAGTCTTATTCAAAAGGTTTCTTTTCAAATTGAAATGGCATTTATTTTGGTACCTACATCATTTTCTATAAAATCTACAGTCACAATGTTAAAAAACACTACACAAAGTTGCTTAAATAGACAACAGATTCACATAACCTACATCTCCGATATTTTTTATCCAATTTACTAAAATCCTTGCTGATGGTACTATTTACAGCTAAAATATTGTTCTTTTTTTATCAGATAATTATCTGCAAAATATACAAAGATTTACATTTAAATAATAAGTATAATAAATAAATGCTTAACTTTATAACTGCTAAAACTTGGCAAATTCACACTTTAAGACTGCTACAAGCTATAACTAATCTCATTTTCAAGTCTCTAGTTGTTAACATTTAGGTACGAGTCTAAGTGAAAAACTGAAAATGGGAAAGATACCGCTTAAAAATACCGCTGTTTCATTTTGCCGTTGGATTTTAACACTAAGGCCCGTATTCAGAAACAGGGCTTGAGTCTGAGTCGAGCCTCAAGCATAGTGGAAATGGCTATGGCAGTGATGCGGCCTTAGCTTGCCTAATCGCCTAGGTACTGGTTCCTGAAGGATCTTATTTGGTCTTTGCTGATCTAGCTTATGAAAGACAAAACTTTTATTCGTATTAAAGTACGTATAATGATAAAAATATAAAAAACAATTAATATAGCCTATAGCGTGCTATTGAGATGGGTGCGGAGAAAAATGTGTGCCCGGCGCTGGCTAGCGCGGGCCTTTATATTGTCTTGAGACAGCGCCATCTGCCGTCTCGCGTAGACATCCCGGCGGCCTTGAGAGCACCCTCAATGAATGGTAGGTACTCAGGTGGTGATGGATCCCTGGTCGACTCCTCCAGCAGCAGTGGCAGCAGCGTCCTGGATCTCGATCTCGAGCGGGCATATTCTGGAGAATGCCCTCTTCACCAAACCGGTTGCTAACCGAATTTCTGCTACTCTGGTTACTCCATCCCTTCCTGGGAATAGAGCGCCTGTGACGCGGCCCAATCTCCACTTGAGGGGGGGGAGGCCGTCTTCTTTGATAAGAACCATCGTTCCAGCTTTTATGTCTTCCTTTTGATCCTGCCATTTCGTGCGCCTTTGTAGCTCCGATATGTAATCCATGGACCAGCGTTTCCAGAAGGACTGCCGCAGCTGCTCGATCCGCTTGTAGCGTGACAAGGCGGGCAGCGCCGTCGCCGTGACGTCTCTCTCGGCGGGGGTAGTCAGAGGTCGGCCAATCAGGAAATGAGCTGGTGTAAGTGGGGTAAAGTCGGACGGATCTGAAGACATAGGATACATGGGGCGGGAATTCAGGACAGCTTCAATTTGTACCAAAACTGTACTGAATTCCTCATAAGTTAAATTTACATTTCCTATCACGCGAGAAATGTGGTGTTTGCAGGATTTTACCCCTGATTCCCATAACCCACCAAAATGAGGCGTATAGGGGGGAATAAATCTAAATTCAATTTGATTATCTGATGCGTAATCAAGAATAGACTGTGTATTGTCTCGTAAAAAATCTGTAAACTCCCGAGCGGCTCCTACAAAATTCCTACCATGATCAGAGAAAATCTGTGAAGGTTTACCTCTGCGGGAAATAAATCTTTTTAAAGCTAAAATATAACTTTCCGATGATAAACTAGTAACTAGTTCTAAATGCAATGCTCGAGTCGCGAAACACACGAATAAACATAAATAACATTTTTCAAGTTTAGCACCCCTGCCTTTCCTATTCAAAATATAAAGGGGCCCTGCGTAATCTACACCACTATGCAAAAACGGAAAACCGGCCGTCAAGCGTTCTTTAGGTAAATTACCCATGATAGGTTGAATAGTTTTACCTTTCATACGGCAACATCTAACACATTGATGTACAATTTTTTTTGCTAAGTTTCTACCTCCCAGGGGCCACCAGTTCTCCCTTATATGCGAAAGTAGTAACTGAGGTCCCGCATGCAACAAGTTATAATGTTCACGTCTAAATAAAAGCAATGTAAAATGATGTTTACTACACAGTAACTTGGGATGCTTTTTGTCGTATGAAAAACTAGAATTTACCAGTCTGCCACCAACACGCATAATATTTTCATCTAAAAACATATTAAAACTAGACAGACTACGATTTGATTTTAAACTTAATTTTTTAGTTAACGCATTGTATTCAGAAGAAAAGGATTGTATTTGCGCCTGCCTAGTTAGAAAACCTAACGAGCTATCTAATTCCTTTACTGATAAGGAACCTACACAACGCTCGGCTTTATTTTTTGTACGTGTGTTGTGTATAAAACGCATCACATATGCACACGCACGCTGTAAACGATTTAAATTTGAAAATCTTTCAAAATCAATAACACTATTAGAAGCCTCGGAACAAGCCATGCTAACCACAGGTTGTTTCAACTCAGGCAAGGAAGTTAAATTATGCGAACTATCCTTACAATCTTGTGACCATTTTGTTACAATTTCGTGTAAAAATGTGGGTCCGTTCCACCACAACGACAATGAACATAGCTCACTAGACTGGTACCTCGTGACACTAAATCAGCAGGATTTTGCTTTGTTCGAACGTGTAACCAAATTGCATCACTTGTTAATTCATTAATTTCTACTACACGATTTTGTACAAACGTTTTTAATTGATGAGGAGACATTCGTAACCATCCAAGTACGATAGTCGAATCTGTCCAAAAAACTACACTATGGAACTTCAAACGCAACGATTTCATAATTTTATCGTACAACTTAGCGCCTACTAATGCACCGCAAAGCTCAAGCCGCGGTATACTGACCGGCTTTAGTGGTGCGACTCGACTCTTAGAACACAACAAGCGCACTGTGACGTCACCGTTGTTATTGCAAGTACGACAGTACGCGCACGCTCCATATGCACTTTCACTTGCATCTGTGAAAATATGCAGTTCTATTTTCGAAGGGTTATTATCAATCACATGTCTTGGCACACGAACACTAGGTAGATACGATAACGATTGAACGAATGTTTTCCATATAGTAATTATGTCATAAGGTATGAGGTCGTCCCATCCTAATTTACAAAGCCAAAGTTTTTGTAATAATATTTTTCCCACAATAATAATAGGACTTAACAAACCTAGGGGATCGTAAATTTGAGAAACTATAGATAAAATTAAGCGTTTTGTGACCTTACTTACACAATCTTCATTTATTTTCGTAACGAAATGAAACTCATCGCTTCTATTAAACCAACCTAGGCCTAGCGTCCTACTAGAACAGTTCTCTTCTAGAGATAGACATTTTGAGCTGTCCTCACAAGCCTGTGCATTTAAAGCGACATCAGGCGAATTAAAAGTCCATTTTCGTAATGGAAAACAACCAGACATACAAACGTCAGACACATCCTTACATAATTGCGTTAATTTAAGTTTACAGTCGTGGCCAATAAGCAAATCATCTACGAAAAGATCATTTAAAATGGCACGTGCCACATCATGGTCCGCGCACTGTAATCCTAACTCCCTGACACAGCGAATACTCAGGTATGGTGCTGACGCTGTACCGTAGGTAACAACGTTAAGCTTGAATACACCGAGTGAATCGGATACATTATCACGCCACAAAATTAATTGCAAGTTCCTTTGATTTTCATGAATTATTATTTGTCTAAAGAATTTTTCAATGTCGGCACATGCTACGTATTTGTACTGACGAAAACGTAAAAGTATTGAAAAAAGATCATTTTGTAATGCTGGACCTGTTAACTGAATATCATTAAGCGACACACCGGACGAAGTTTTTTGACTCGCATTGAAAACTACACGTAATTTAGTTGTAGTACTTTGTTCACGTAACACACCGTGATGAGGTAAAAAATAGTGAGGCGTAGTCAAGTCGAAGTTTTCAATGCGCGTCATGTGTCCCAAGCCTAAGTATTCCTGCATAAAGTCACTATACAAACTTTTATATTCTGGCGATTTTTGTAAGCGACGTTCTAATGATAAGAACCTACTTTCAGCAATTTTAAAGCTATTGCCTAATGATTCGATTGGTTCTTTTAGAGGAATGCGAACTGAGAAACGACCGTTTTCTACCCGCTTGGTCGTTTCGGTGAATAATTTCTCACAGATAATATCCTCGGCGGAAAAACATGATTTCGGTTGGCTAACTTCTTCTATTTCCCAGAACTTTTTTAACTGATCGTTTATTTCTAACGTTTGGGCGAAATTACAATGAAGTCGATTTATGCGCGACTTAGGGTTGTAAACGATACCTGAAATAATCCAACCTAAAGTGGTATTTTGCAAGTACGGCCCTGTAGGTAGGCGGATCCTACCTTCGAGTAATAAATCCCAGAAGTAATCGGCACCTATGAGTAGGTCGATTTGTGACGGGGAATGGAATGTGGGATCAGCTAGATCGACATTCTTAGGGACGCCTAACGATACACGATCTAAGCTAACTGACGGTAATGAATTAGTGATGCGATTCAAGACAATACAATTTATGCGTGTATTATATAAACCGTGTAATGATTTAAGATTAATTTCACAGGACTGGCTAGACTGACTGACTAGTTGACCTATTCCTGTGATTTGAACAGTGGACTGTATTGATTTAGCGTTTATTTTTCTGCGTAATGATTCGGTAATGATGCAATGCTGACTACCACTATCTAATAAAACACGAGCTTTGTGATAATGATCATTGTCAACACCGGCTACCTCGACTATTGCTGTTGACAACAATACCGTTTCTCCTACACCTTCATTGCAATCAATATTAATGCGTGATTGTTCGAGCGTATGTAAAATAGTAGCTGTACTCATGTTAGGTATGGAGTCCGGTTTTGGTTCATGGACCGCTACCGATAGTGACGCGAATTCTCCACCATGAAGTAAGCTATTATGCTTCTCATTGCATTGCCTACAAGGACCAAAAATACAATCAGGTAACTCGTGACCTGACCGTAAACAGTTCATGCATAGACCATTGTTTTTTACAAATTGTAATCTATCCTGAACTGACAAATTGCTAAACTTGTAACAAGCGTATATTGCGTGGCTTCCGTCGCACAATTTGCAAGTGCGGGTAGTTTTGTGCGCTGTGTTATTTCGTGTCGAAGCGAAACTTTGAACACTACTTTGTTGAGTATACTTTTTAGTAGGTTCATTATAAGCTACCTTACTACTTGTAGAAACAGAAGTATGATTCGCTTTTATCATTTCTAACGTATCTGCCTTGTCCTTAAGAAAACTCAATAGGTTATCTAACGTAATAGACCTATTTGACTGAGTACTTTGATTAGAGATATTACTTTTAAATTGTTCCCAATCCTTTTCTACTGCTGCGTCTAGTTTAGAGACAACGATAAATATGATAAGGGTATCCCACGACTCCGTGGGTTCCCCGAGAGTCTTCAACGCACGCAAATTCTTTAAAACAGAATCAATTAGCTTCCTAATATGAAAAGAAGACTCTTTCGTTACTTGCATTGAAAAAAGAGATTTCACATGATTATGCACTAATAATTTACAGTTATTATATCTATTGGTAAGCAAATCCCAAGCTACCGTGTAGTTATCAAACGTGAATTCTACCGATTTGATAACCTGTGCTGCATTACCTTTTAACGATGATCGCAAATAATGAAATTTCTGTATATCATCAAGCTGCTTCGAATTATGAATCATGGAAAGGAAGGTGTCTCTAAACTCTAACCAACTATCGTACGATCCGTCGAATGAGGGTAGCGAAATGGTTGGTAGTTTGACTAATGAATGACCATTGCATTTAGAATCGTTGCATTTATTCTCATTACTAGTGCTATTAGACGTACTAGATTGAGCTAACATACCAACGACAGTAGCCTGAACCTGATAATACGAATTTTCAAAAGCTTCACGATGTTCTAGTTGCTGAGAAATATCAATTTCGGACACTAGCTCTTCGATCGAGCTTTGAATATTATTAAATTCAGATAATAATGATTTAGCTACGTCACTACGCAATTTTAATTCTGCTAATTGAATACGTGTTAATCGAGCACCTACCAAGGAGGTTACAAATTTTGCGAACACACTTAGTCTACCCTTGATAGTACCACGCTTTTTATTATATTCACGCATGATACTTTCGTTTAAATCTGATCCTAAACAAGGAAGATTCGGAGATTTACTACGGATTGACACGTTTTCGACACTCATTTTAGCAAGTTATGAAAAGGGGGTACTCACAGTTTTTCCTGAAAACACCACGCGAACTGGCTTCTTACTGCGGGAGAAAAACAGTTTTAGTACAATTGAAGTAAGGACAAGAAGTTGGAGGTGAAATTGGAACGATTTGGCCAGACCCTTACACGTGGATCCCACGACGACGATGCGGCTCCGAAGGACCAATGGAAATGGCTATGGCAGTGATGCGGCCTTAGCTTGCCTAATCGCCTAGGTACTGGTTCCTGAAGGATCTTATTTGGTCTTTGCTGATCTAGCTTATGAAAGACAAAACTTTTATTCGTATTAAAGTACGTATAATGATAAAAATATAAAAAACAATTAATATAGCCTATAGCGTGCTATTGAGATGGGTGCGGAGAAAAATGTGTGCCCGGCGCTGGCTAGCGCGGGCCTTTATATTGTCTTGAGACAGCGCCATCTGCCGTCTCGCGTAGACACATAGATTTATGACATTTGTCAAAGGAGAACTGTCAAAAAATCTATGCTTGAGGCTCGACTCAGACTCAAGCACTGTTTCTGAACACGGGTCTAAAATAAAATAATGAACGGTCCTATCCGTCTTTTCTAACTAGAAGTTTTAGACATAAAATTCACATCAACAGACTATTACTATAAAACATAGCTATATGCTGAGATAATCACAGTTCTCACTGTCCGTTCATACGAAGCTTCGCTTCTGTAAAGTCTAGCAAAAGCCATTTAGGCAATGACATTACGGTTGTAGGCAATAAATATTGCACATCGGCTTTTCCAATTCCGTAGAGCGCTCTTGTGACGTACACTACGCTCTATGAAGCCGGAATTAGCCGATGTGCAATATTTGTTGCCTGCTACTATACACTGGTAGCATTATAAAACCACTACGACAATGTGAACCACCATTTTTAAGGCTAATAAACCCAGTGGCAAGCATCAACGTCTTCATTTGTAACAGTCAATTTACAATAATGTAATACAGTTTACAATCATGTATTACAATTTACAATTAAGTATTACAAATTACAATAATGTATTACAATTTACAATAATGTATTACAATTTACAATAATGTATTACAGTTTACAATCATGTATTACAATTTACGATAATGTATTATAAATTGTTGTTTGACAAGTCGAATGTAAAGGCTCGGATTCGACGCATGTGCTAAGAAATATTTAGAAGGGGCAATGTAATAAAGCTCTTACAATGAAAACTGTTTATACTGTTTATCTAAAACTGTTTATAGCATGTTTACATTGTAGTTAACGCACGCCCGGAGATGGCGCATAGAGTAGCTTTTTTATGCAATAATTACTTTACGGCGTCATTTCTAGTATATTTATAGCTTTGAAGCTTTTTTGCGACTTTACTCACTTTTTGAGAACGAGATGAACACTGATATTACGTGTTCCACAGAAATATCCCTGACTAATTTCTAAGAGGTACTTTTTACATGAATTCAGGGCTTAGTTTCGTATTCTATAAGGCGAAGCCATTTTACCTATACAAAGGTAGGTAGCGCAGCGGTTAGATCCAATAACCAGCTAGATTCTAAGACACAATAGATTTTCTATTGTTCGGGAATTGATATCGAGTCATTCGCGATTGTAAACCACTGCAAACTGTATGAACCATATTTTTATTGTATACTTGGACGTACCTCTGACTACTCCCTTAGAGTCCTCAAGAGATCTTACGTTGGTAATTGGTACTACGAGATCTGAAGGAGTATCAGACATGGTTGGTGATTCCAAAGTTGGTAAAAAATGCTAATTTAACTTGTTATGACGTAAATATCTTGGGCGAAGTTTGGTTTTGAGTTGCATAAGTCTCAAAGAATATCTCGAACTAACATCTACTAAGTCTTCGGCAATCCATGTGCGTGGTTCAACAAGCACTTTATCAAATCTTGTATCTTGTCATGGTTCCAACACTAGACGGTTTTTATATAACGGCTTTATCATTTATTTTCTAGAAGAGTCTACGAGTTTTACGTCAGGTAGATATAATGAATACGCATTCGGCGTTCGAGGCGATCGATGGCAAGCAGTTTGTGATTGTCGGCGAAAACGGGAAGGAATTTCAACTGTTGCTTCGATCAAAGTTGGCTATGTCTATTAGTAGTTTAGATATTGTGCGTTGTTCAACACACGCCTTAAAATGAGATATTTCAAAATGCGCCAGGTCAATGTACACTTGTATGAAAAATGCGGTAATTGAGCGATAATGAAGATAACCACTAAAATATTATATTCACAAATTAATAAACAAGTTCGTTGCACAAAAATTTTCAATAGTGGTTGATTTTTTGTAGTGGTGAATACCAAAAGGCACCGCCATGACAGTTTTACTGCAGTGACTGACACAAATAAGTGTGAGTGTCATGCTAATTGACATAGTTAGTTGTCAAAAAGACATTTCTACTACTTCTCGTCATGTCCATGTCACGTCGGTCCGCCATGTTTTGGGTGTGTTGTGTTGCTCTCTTTGACCAGGAAATCTCTATGTATAACCAAACGAAGTAGAATTAAAGAAAAATAACATTTTAAACCGAATTCTACATTACTAAGCTGTATTTAAGATTGATGAACATAGACCTGGCGTGGGCTCCATAGTTCCATGAAACATGTCATTTGTTTTTGTTTTGTACATGGTACCTTCAGGTAGTGATAACGAACAGGAATCCTGCGTGCGTGGCGATGGCAAGTCGGTTGTGATAGTCGGCGGTGGGACAGAACGCCGCCGCCGGCATTTCCGATAGCGGGAACCGTTCCGCGCATTGTTCTGTGTTGTCGCACAGCTTGGATGCTACGTTCTGGAAAAAATATCAAGCTTTAGAAATGGACATCGATAATAATATAAAAAAGCAGCCAAGTGCGAGTCGGACTCGCCCATGAAGGGTTCCGTAGCATCAAGTAACATAATATACAGAAAATAAACAGGAAACAGGTTCTTGTAGTTCGTCGAAAGGTAAATTGCGGTTTACGATTTATGACGTATAAAAAAAAACTACTGGCTAGATCTCGTTCAAACCAAATATCGTTGAAAGTTTGCATAGTAATGTACAACATATATTTTTTTTAGTTTTATCATTCCCTTATTTTAGAAGTTAGAGGGGGGGGACCAACTTTTATCAACTTTGGAAGTGTCTCTAGCGCAAACTATTCAGTTTAGAAAAAAACGATATTAGAAACCTCAACATCATTTTTGAAGACCTATTCATGGGTTCGACGAAAAAATTTTTTTTGAGTTGCAGTTTGAAGTATGTGGACCCCCAAAATTTATAGTTTTTTTTCTATTTTTGTGTAAAAATCTAAATGCGGTTTACAGAATACATCTACTCGCCAAGTTTCATCAGTGTAGCTCTTATGGTTTCGGAGAAAAATGGCTGTGACACGGTCGGACAGACAGACAGACAGACAGACAGACAGACATGACGAATCTATAAGGGTTCCGTTTTTGCCATTTGGCTACGGACCCTAAAAAGGGGTAAAAAACTATAACAGTTTCATTGGCGGTCAAAAGTGACTAAAAGGCACTTCTCCTTCCCATTCCAGGGTTTGCCAACTAAATGGATATGTTGTCCGTTTTCTTCTTTAATTTATTAAAACTCATCGTTTTTAATCTGCAAAAACAAACGTTTCAAAAGACTTACTCGATCTTTTTTGGCTAATGCTTTGAACTCCAGTCCGTATTTCTTAATAGTTTCATCGTAAGTCAGCGGCTCCACTATAATAGCCAGATCATCATTTGCTAACTTCCGTTTCCGTGCGAGCGCCACCATTTTCACTGTAGCTACAATCTGCAAAGAAATAGATAATTAATCTGACTTAGCCTTATTCGAAGCATAAACAATTGAGATGGAGGATTCCCTTTTCCCTGCAAATTTTCCCTCGTTTTAAGTGCTATAGCTTGTCTCGCTCGCTCATGACGTTACCAGAGCAGTGACGAGTGCAATCGTTTTAGTCGCGCGTGCCCTGTTTTGCTCATTGGCGTTTTTGTTCTTGCCGGAGACGGTTATTTACGGATCAGATTTTTGCCGCGGTAGTCCATAGCTAAGACCCCACGAGTCACGTGACGAGTGGTTTGATGCTACATTGTCAAGGCAGGTCTAGGTGAGTGAGGGTCCGACATCTACTCCTAGGGCTAGGACGCCCGACACATGAGACTATTACGAAAAACAAGTGAAAGGCGGAAAAATGCTGGAAATAGCGCAGACATTGTTTTTTTTTTTCTGAGTGCTGTGCGTTGACCTCACGTGCCCAACATTTTCTTTTGCGGATTTGAATCAAGTAGGTTGGAAACTCATTACAATGGAGACGAAATGTCATTGGTGTTCGAGTTTATTAATTATGTATAGTGGCGGAATGAAAATGCTCGTCGATTTTCAACTTGATTTGTTCAACGTCACGATCACATACTTCTTTTTGAAACTGAATAGACAGAATACACCGATAAGTTAACGTCACAAATTATGTCAAAATGTGTTCATGATCAAGGCACTGGTGCAAGCGAAAACCGTCTTTAAGGTGACGAACATTTTCATACCACGACTGTACGTACAAACCGTTCCTCGTTCAATATAAGTGCGGGTGTGTGTGTGTACCTGCTTCTTGAGTTCCGGATAGACGGGATGCGCGCGCAGCACGCGCACGAAGGGCGGCGCGGGCACGCACACGCGGCCGCAGCGCGCGCACGCCCCCGCCGCGCATGCGCCGCCCACGCGCCGACCGCCGCCCCACCACTCCATCTCATTCGTAGACTTCATCGCTATTCAACACAAACCATACACCTTACTAATTGTACACAAGGATCAAGGATTTTGATTGTAGGGACCGAGTGTTGCTAATCGTGCAGTTTTGGTATTAACCGCCCGCACACTCGGATCCTAGGCCAGTTACGTGACGGGAATGAGCATGAAGACAGTAATCAAGTATCGCCAAAATATTTATCTGATCTAATGAAAAAGGATTCAAAGATTTTGCAAAATGTATTTATTCTCTTATTAATGTCGAGATTAATAATTTATTTGTTAAAATAAATCTACAAAATACAACAATCCGCCATGATGGCTTAAACACCGGTCAGAGCGAATTACGTCACGTCTCAGTAAACGTCATTCTGATTTAGTTTAGAAGCACCAATGTTTACTGTTGATATACTGAGCCGTGACGTAATAACAGACGCCATGACACCAGCGAGCGTTTTGGCGTAAATTAGAAAATTTAAATGTACTTTTATTGCACAAAAAACTTAATTTTCTACAGAAATATGATATCAATAAATCAATAAAAATATTTGAGTATAGTCAAAACGTTCTTACTGAGCACATCGTCGCTGCACAGCAACGCCGCGGGCCAATTGGGTGTGTAGGTTACACTGCTGGCTGCGAGGTGCGAGCGCACGATGGGGCCGCGTGGCCAGCCCGCCATGGTCGCGCCGGTCACCGATGAACTCGCCAAACCACCCACTGCGCGCCGCAAGTCAGCGGAGGCACACAACGCTACACCTGAAACCAGCATTATATGAGAATTTACTCAAAAGATAAATAAAAATAAAATAAATATTGTGAACAATCAACACAACACTATCTAGCTCCAAATTAAGCAGATCTTGTACTCTGTCGGAGTTTTGCTAACACATTTCGTCTACCAAATGTTGTTTTCGTATGAGCACGTGACACTCTCTTTAGTATGGAAAATTGATGAGACAACAACTCGTTTCGACGCGTTCTACGTAACGTATTTTTGCTGTCTCATTCTTTTCTCCATATAATAGAGGCGAAACGAAAACAACATTTCATAGACGAAATGTTGTTAGGTTTGTATGTGAAAAACGAAATCGAGTGGAAAGTGAGAGCGGCGAAAGAGAGTTGCCTGTTTTACTTTCTTCTTTTGCTGGAAATAAGCCTTCTTCATACATTTCTAGCAAAAACGATTTCCCATCCAAACCTATGACGGTTTTGATATGCAATTTAAGAAAAGCAGTCATACAACAAAATGATCTACAGGATTAAGAGCACTGTTTTTTGTGTTTTTTATATCATAATAGAACCCTAAAAAATAAACGATGATACCGTCTACTTTTGAGGGTTCGCCCTCAAAGGAGTTACTACAGTTATTACCTGTTATAGTTGAGTTTTCTGCGAGTGCATCTTGGAATGGGTAAAAGATGTCGACGCCATTTTCAGTTTCTTTTAAAAGCGTTGACTGTGTATTCAAATCATACAAAGCCGTGGTGCCATCTGCATAACCCACCATTACAACGTCGTGCCCTTTTTGCTGTAACAGAAAATGTTGTTACAATAGGAAGTTCTAAAAAACGTGTAGTAATGGGTAATTTAAGATAATTTTCTTCCAAGGTCTGTTCTGTAGGTACTTTATTTTCTTTTTAACAAATAAATACTGAATATATACGTCCGTCACAAGGATTATCACTAGTTCATACGAATTTATGTATTTTTTTACAGAAATTATTTTAAAGCTAATAGGATTTTCCCTTACCGGTGACCAAGAGATGGAAGTGGCTTGATACCCCATCCTAAATGGAGGCTGTATAGGTTTCATAGATAGTCTCAATTCCGCAACTGGGTTCAGCTTGCAAATTATTGGTTGACTGAAAAAGAAGTAAAGAGGGTAGTTAGTATAATGGTGCCGAGTTGAGTGTAGGTGCATACATGGCCAACTATTTTTTTTAGTTACTTTTATACGCCCTTCCCCAGCAGTGAGACCTGGAGAGCTCTTAATAATATAGTAAAAACTGTATTATTCTCAAAAATAAATCAAGATTTTGATTTCAGCATTTGAGTTTGATTTAAAAAATCAGATTCCTCCAGTGCGACTCCAAGCTGACTGAATCATACTTTAAAGAACTTTTTAAAAAGAAATTGTACATTTTTGCGCGACATAACCAATCTAGGCTCATTTTTAACCGACTTAAAATAAAAAGGGAGGAGGTTTTTCAAACTTATATTATTCAGAATAGTGCTCATCTATGATTTAATAATAGATGTTTAAAAGTAACAAAAAACAATGCCCCCTTATTCCCAAACACAAGTATTATCATGAACGTTAAACTCTTTATTAGTTCATTTACATTATAATTAAGTAAGTCACAAGTATTTGCTCAGGACCCAAAATATTAACTTACTCTTCTAAATCTGGAAAGCGCGGCACGGAGAGTATATAAGCACAGCCGTTGGAGCACGCTATAGCCACCAAGCCTAGTCTAGAAGTCTCTCCCTCCGTTGGGTCTATGTCTCTAGCGCCGGACGGGCACCAATCCATGGCCCATATTGTGCCGAAGTCGTGCGCTAATCCTATCGCGAGCTTCGGCGTAGATCTGAAAAGAATACAGGTATCATGTGAAAACATGTTCTAAATAGAAGTAAAAGTCTATACATAGTAGAAACAGTGACTGAGTGAGACCTTGATCCCCGACACGCTCCTTTCTGGGGTGCAATTCTAGCAACACAAATCACTCAAGCAATCGGTGAAATCGAGGTGAGTTGTAAATTTTTGTTTGAAAATGGAACGCAGATTCAGCGATCATTCAATCGAGCCGTGTTGCCAGAATAGCAGGGAAGATCTTTTAGTACCATGTACCGACTCCAGATACTTTAAGGATGTCCAAGGAGAGTAGCCATGCGTAGTAGTAGTGTAGTAGGAGGGTACGCCCAAATATTACATTTGTCACACTCTCACATTATGCAAGAAAATTTCCATTCCACTGGCATAGTGCACAGATACATCAGAAAAACAAATTGGCGTCCGACCGGATTCGAAACCACGACCTAATCGGAAAGCAGAACCACTAAGCCGCTCTACCAACACTGGTGAGCAATGTCGCAGTAATCAAGTGAAACAATAGTAATAATTAAAAAAAACTTACTGAAACCGTCCCATATTCCAAATTTGCAGCATTCCCGGGTGTTGCGGCAACTCATCCTTCCCGTAGCGCGGACAGTCGGCGTCGCGGAAACACGACACAGAGAGGTAATGATCCTGTAATTCATCCGTGTTGGGATGCGGCACCCATTGCATGCAGCGGACCGTGGCGCCGGTGAATATAGTTATGTCTGTAAGAAATGATCCAAGTCTATAATACGAAAACTGAATCTATTACACGGCTATTTATCGCGTTAATTACATTTTTTTTTTCAGTACGTGTATGATCGCGAACGTTTAAAAAGTACTATTATACGAAAAGTTAAAAAAAACTTTGATCCAGGTCTGTAACATTATAGGAAAAGTTAAAAATACTTGAAGGTGAAAATAACAATCAATCTGTAACAAATGATCCAGATCTATAACATTATATCTGAAAAGTTAACGTGAAAACAGACACCCAAAAAAATCAAACCACATACCAATTTCGATTAAATTTAAACGGGACTATTTTTAAAGTATAGCATATCATATGAAACACATCTTTTTCAAATCGGTTCACATAAAACAAAATGCAACCGGAATGAGAACCAAAGATTTTTTTTAAGTTGGTTATGCAGTAAAAAAATCGTCCTTTCCTAGTGCAGGGACTACCGAGAAATCTTACCTATTAATCGAACTAAATTTGAATGAAAATCCTAAACAAAACCTTTCAACCTGTAATTATCATATAGCCAATGTACTCACCTCTTCTTCTCCGAGCTTCAAACCGCTTATAAGTTTCCCAATCGTTATCAAGGGCTCGTAACTTGCAAGACTCTGCCAGCGCTGGCATATATCTATCCCATTCGCCTTCAGAAAAAATCTTGTAGTCGTTGCGTCGCCAGTTGTTGAAAAGACACTCATTTGTATAATGCATTTCACAGCTGAAAAGTTTTAAATAGGTCTAAATTGTATAATGATAGGGGTCACCAATAAAAAACTAGTGATTGCGTATCTTTGCAATCAAAACCTAGTCGCATCCGATAGTTTTAAAAAAAGAATTTAACCAAACTTATCTTTGACAAGGAACGATAGCAAATAAACTGAATGTAGGCGAAATAAACATGGATAGCGAATAGGATCTTCCCTTTGTATAACTAGACCCTTTGTAGACTTTACATTCTGGTCGAAAAATGATTGCAACAATAATTTATTTGTTAGTATCAAACTTTGAATTGCAACAGAATAAAACAATCACTCAGCATAAATGTAAGGTACCCACAAGTGTTCGAAGCTCTTCGCTAAGTAATAGTTGAAGTCCTTTACTTTGAACGGCAGAATTATCTTTGGTATAGCTGCAAAAGAAACAAAACACATTTGAACAACGCTGGTTACTTTTACTGAATAATCCCAGCACATAATACATCGCAGCAATAATTATTATTATTTACTAGCAGCAAAGCCCGGCGTTGCCTAGGAATTTGATTATTGTAAATCATTCCAGAACGTCAAATAACATTCAAGAGCATTTATGAGCATTCTATTTTTATCAAAATCGAGAATTCTTAGAAAAATCCTTGCGTGATAGAAAAGGATGGACATAGAAAAGTCTCTACGTGTTAGAAAAGGATAGACATAGATTTTTTCGACATTTTGCATTGATGCTGTTCCTATTAGTGCTAGCGTGATGTTACTCGTATATAGCCTATAGCATTCCTCGATAAATGGACTATCCAACACAATTATATGGAAAAAAACGGGTGTTGTGACAAGGTTACTCACTCTCTGGCTGTCGTTTCCTCTTCAATGGGTCTTCTTCTTCGTCCGATATACTAGAATCAACGCCCTCCATGTCGTCATCTGATTCCTCCTGTCCCTCCATCTTCACTGACACGTCGGAGTCGCTGCCATCTTCGAACTTTGAACCTTGACACACGTGACCCTCCAGCTCACTTTCGCAATCGAATTCTTTGCGACAGGAGATGCACGTGTGGCTTCCCTGAAGATTTATATTGAAGAAAATGAGCTACACAACCAGTTGAACATTACTGCTTAGAACCCAACACACTAGACGAGTTCTTCAGCCGCATACACACGTTTTCAGAATTCGATTTCCGAAGTTGTTTTCCGTATTCGGACACCCGAATGCATCGAATGCATGGAAAACTTGTGTATGCGGCCGAAGAACTCGTCTAGTGTGTTGGGTTCTAAACAGTAATGTTCAACTGGTTGTGTCCGAATACGGAATATCGAATACGGAAAACGTGTTTATGCGGACGACCTTAACGACGAAAGAATAATGTTAATTATGAATAACCTTTGTTATCATTTTAAACATAGTAGGTCTTACAACCTACATGATTATTAATATCGGTCCGCTTCTATTATATTGCAACACCCTTACAGAGAAAATTATGTATTGATTCAAAATACAAGTCCTAAGATCTGACAATGTAAAATTTACATGCATAATAAGCAGTGATCGGAGTAGGTAGATTGAACTGGGGTCATTGATCCGAAACGTATATATCAATATGGACATTCCTAAGGAATTGGTGGATTATTAAAAAAAACCGGAACTTATGTAGGAATTGTATTCTGCCAGAGTGGAAGGATTCATTTCATGATTTGCCATCCTCAAAAAAAAAGCAGCCAAGTGCGAATCGGACTCGCCCATGAAGGGTTCCGTAGCATCAAATAACATAATATAAAGGTTTTTGTAGTTCGTCGAAAGGTAAATTGCGGTTAACGATTTATGACGTATAAAAAAAAAACTACTGACTAGATCTCGTTCAAACCAAATATCGTTGGAAGTTTGCATAGTAATGTACAACATATATTTTTTTTAGTTTTATCATTCTCTTATTTTAGAAGTTAGAGGGGGGGGGGGCAACTTTTTTCCACTTTGGAAGTGTCTCTTGTGCAAACTATTCGGTTTAGAAAAAAACGATGTTAAGAACCTCAACATCATTTTTTAAGACCTATCCATAAATACCCTACACGTATGGGTTCAATGAAAAAACATTTTTTGAGTTTCAGTTTCAAGTATGGGGACCCCCAAAATTTATAGTTTTTTTTCTATTTTTGTGTCAAAACCTTAATGCGGTTTACAGAATACATCTACTCACCAAGTTTCATCAGTCTAGCTCTTATGGTTTCGGAGAAAAATGGCTGTGATACGGCCGGACAGACAGACAGACAGACAGACAGACAGACAGACAGACAGACAGACAGACAGACATGACGAATCTATAAGGGTTCCGTTTTTGCCATTTGGCTACGGAACCCTAAAAAGGTGGGAATTGTAATAAAATGAGCAATATTATATTCTTCATATTTTTTTAACGGCACACAGTCACGATTTGAGAAAACCCAACGACCAATCAGAACAAAGGATCATGGGTGGTACAATAACCGGTTATCAGAACAATGCGTACGCCCGCCGACGACATGCCAGGTAGCTCACTCGTTTAGTTCGGTTCGTAGAGTGCGCATCTTTGTTTGTTACTGTGTTGTGAAAACGTTACTTGACCCTGGCTTGTGTACATACTGACTTCTGGAATCTGCTCTAAACGGAAAAATGGCTTATCCATGTTATTCTTTCTGTGTGCAAGTACCAAAAATCAATCTACCTACTCCGATCATTGATAATAAGGCAATAAATATATTGAATACTCTAAATTAAACACGTATATGGTTTACAACAGACTAAAAACTTTATTGAGTGAACCTATAACTACAACATACATCGACAATAGATGGCGCTACTAGTGTTCAAATAAAGCCTATTTTGTTATTATTTTCACACCTCCACTTAACAAAATAACATAGCAATACCATAAATTACAATAGTATTAACAGCTAATTAAGACCAAAAAGTTTTACAAACTTGTAGTGTTTTGCAGAGGGCAAACCTTTTGTCAACAAATCAGCTGGCATTTCATCTGTGGGCATGTACACAATTTTTACAATTTTATCTGCAACTTTCTCACGACAAAAATGATATCTCACATCTATATGCTTAGACCTTTTATGAAATACAGGATTAGCTGATAGCTTTATAGCAGACTGGTTATCATTAAATACAATAATAGTGTAGTACACATTAGTTATTTCATTCTGCAAATGTCTTAGATAAACAGCCTCTTTGCAACAGTCAGAAATACTCATGTACTCAGCTTCAGTACTCGATAATGCCACAGTACATTGTTTTTTTGTTTCCCAGGAAACTGCACCATCAGATAGCTTAAAAAAGTAACCTGTATATGACCTTCTGTCTATTGGATTACTAGCCCAGTCGGCGTCCACAAATGCTTGTAATTCAGAATTACCACTAGCTGTAAACTTCAAACAAAAACTCTTAGTTTTCTTTAAATATTTTAAGATTCTTTTTGCATAAGCCCAATGTTCTTCACTATAACAATTATTAAACTGACTTAAATAATTTACAGAAAAAACTATATCTGGCCTAGTTAAAACTGCCAAGTACATAATGCTGCCAATCAATTCTTGGTATGGTAAACATTTATTACATACCTCACTTTTAGTTACACTCAACTTGGGTTCAATTGGTGTTTCTATCGGTTTACAATCAACAACATTAAATTTATTTAACAATTGTTCAATATAATTTTCCTGGTCCAGAGTTATTTCACCTTTATTTTTATTTATATTAACCCTCATACCTAAACATTGCTTTACATAACCAAGATCTTTAATTTTAAATATTTCCGACAATTCCTTTTTCAACTTATCAGTTTCTGATTGACAGTTTGAAAACACAAAGAAATCATCTACATATAATGCGATCATGACTTTTACATTACCAACTATTTTAGTAAATAGGCATGGTTCCAATTTAGATTTACTGAAATTCAATTTTTGCAAAAAATCATCAACCCTTCTGTACCATGCTCTTGAAGATTGTTTAAGACCATATATGGCCTTTTTCAATTTCAACACTTTATTTTCTCTATTATTACATTTTAGGCCTACTGGAATTTTCATGTACACAGTTTCATCCAAGAAGCCATTTAAAAACGCTGTTTTCACATCAAGATGGGTTACATCTAAATTTAATTGAATTGCAAGTGCAAACAACAATCTCAGAGTTGAATGTCTCAAGACAGGAGAGAAGGTTTCATCAAAGTCAATACCTGGCCTCTGAGAATAACCCTTTGCTACAAGCCTAGCTCTGTAACGGATGTTTTCATCATTGTCTATCTTTTTTTTAAAAACCCATTTACACTGAACTATTGTCCCTCTAACCGGAATGTCCACAACTTCCCAGGCACTATTGTCATCAAAGGATTGCAGTTCATCCTCCATTGCATGCTTCCACTGCGAACTCTCGGGTCCACTAAGCACTTCATGAACAGTCATTTCACCACAGTCATTTGATTCACTTGAAACACACACACTACTGTAACCGTAAAAGTCAGTTTTCTTCCTAGTACGCTTAGTTTCAGGCTCTGGTACTGGCACCTCCAGGGAATGTTCAACATCAAAACTACTATTTGACGCATCAACAAATTCTTCCTCCTTCTGTTTCAGAGTATCATTCATTTCATCTGAGCTCCAACTTTCTGTATCCTCCACTGCTTCTGGCTTTACTTCCAAGTCTGGTACTTCACTTTTTACAACCTCCTTCTCGCTAATCACAATTGGCAGTTCATTTCTGTTTATTCCTTCCTGGATAACAACTATATCTCTGCTTGTACTTATCGTGTTACTTGCTGGATTGTAAATCCTGTAGCCTTTGACATTATCTGGATAGCCCACTAGGATACATTGGATTGCTTTTTTATCCCATTTCAACCTTTTCTGCTTTGGAATATGGACCATAACCTTGCTTCCGAATATACGGATATTACTCACATCTGGTTTGCTTTCTGTCCATATCTCAAAAGGCGTCCTGTTGTTTAATCCTGATGCCACTGATCGATTTCGCAGATATACTGCAGTGTTCACTGCTTCTGCCCAAAACTTTTTTGGTAGATTTGCATCAAACAACAAACATTTTCCTTTTTCTACGACTGTTCTATTTAGCCGTTCACATAAACCATTCTGTTCTGGTGTGTATGGATTGGTTTTCTGGTGTAAAATACCTGCATTCTGTAAGTACTTATCAAATTCCTTACTGCAAAATTCCAATCCGTTGTCTGTCCTGAATATCTTTATATTCTTTCCTGTTTGATTCTCTACTAATGACTTGTAATTTTTAAAACATGAGAAAACTTCATCCTTTGTTTTTAAAAAGAAAACATTGGCCATTCTACTGCAGTCATCCACAAATAACAGGAAGTACCTGGACCCACCAATCGACTTGGTTTCCATCGGCCCACAGATATCTGCATGTACTATCTCAAGCAAATTCTGGCTTCTGTTACCATTATTAGGGAAAGGTAACCGCTCTTGCTTTCCTTCACAGCACACTATGCAATCTGTTTTACTGGCTTGGGGTCTGTCTGAATAAGTTAAACCAATAACTGCTCCATTTCTCATTTTTTCAAGATCACTGCTGTTAATGTGAGCAAATCTTCTGTGCCACACATTACCTGAGGCCAACAAACAACTGACTTCTTTAATATTCAGTCTATAAACGCCTCCCACGGAGTCCGCCGTCGCCACGACCTCACCCCGCTGATTGCGAACAATGCACCGATTTCTGTCAAAATCCACCTTGTTTCCTTTTTTAATTAACTCACTAACGGACAACAAGTTCGTAGCAAGACTCGGCACATGCAAAACTCCCGTAACTGGAATTTGGTACTCATTTCTGTTCACCACTGTTGTAATCAGGATATCTCCACAACATTCCACGGAAATCTTCGTCTTGTTGGCAATAACAATCTCATCTACTTCATGATTTTTCGACAGATTATTTAGCCAATGTTTGTTGGACGTCATATGCATACTAGCTCCTGAGTCTATGTACCAGTCGCCATTGTTGAACTTTGTACTGAGAAATACTGCACTGAAAGCATTAGATTGCTTTGCATTTGTAGCTTTTTCCGGCTTTTCCGTATTTTCTGTGCACTGATTTTTATAATGACCGAATTGTTTACATTTATGACACTTGACATTAGCTTTTGACTTTGACGTATCTGATTTCTGCTGTGATTCGGTATTATTTTTTTTCCAGTGTTGCCAATTCTTGGACACAAATGCACTTTGAATATTGGAAACTTCACTTCCGTCTTCCATGTCTATGAGCTTCGATTTAATGGCGTCCGCCGTTATTGCAATGCCTGAATGCTCAATCGCCATTATCATTGGCGAAAATTTTTCAGGTAATCCTGCCAATAACAAGGATCCGATCCACTCATCGTCGATTTTGAAACCAGTATTATTCAATCTCTGACTTGTTTCCACTATCAAAGTCACATACTGAGACATTGAATCACAATTTTCACGACGAATCGAAATTAGGTTACGGAGGAGTCCAATTTTTCTTGAAAAACCGGTGTCGTCGAACATTCTTTTAAGCTTCGTCCACAATCCTCTCGCGGTAGTTTCTGTCTTAATATGCACGTACAGCACAGGATCTATTGTAAGGACTATTTTTGCTTTTGCCTTGGCGTCGCTGGCATCTCCTTCCTTTTGTATGCAATCTTGCATTCCCTCCAAAACAAGAAAGTTTTCGACCGCGAATGCCCAATCCTCGTAGTTTTCTCTGCCTTTTAATTTGGGCACACTAGATATAATGTTCGAAGACATATTTCACGTTTTTTCACACTTTTTCGCAATACTTTTTACTATTTTCGTGATGAGCACATAACCTCTAAATTAAACACGTATATGGTTTACAACAGACTAAAAACTTTATTGAGTGAACCTATAACTACAACATACATCGACAATAGATGGCGCTACTAGTGTTCAAATAAAGCCTATTTTGTTATTATTTTCACAAATACCGAAATTTAACTCTTAAAACGTTTAAATCATTTGTATGAATTACTTACTTCTGAAATGTGAGCACTGTACTTTTCCATTACTTTTTTCGCCCTGAAAAAATAAAAGCATTATCAAAAACAAGTTACTCAAAAAAAAATATATTACCGAAAAGATCAGTTGATGCATGGATTAGTTTTTAATGAAAATTGAGAGTGCGAAACACAAATAATAATAAAGGAAAACCTTGTTTTAAAACCGGATACATCAGCCATATAAAGGCAAAACACTCAAGCCCTAGTAAAATTTCCAAAAGCAAAGTCACTGTGGTCGAAAACGGCTAGATGGATTTTTTTTTTGTATTCGAATTCATTAATTTTAAATTTGAAAGATTAATTGCTGGCATAAAATTTGAAGTATCAAAATAAGAGAAAACTAGCAGTTTGAAGACAGTTTATTTTGGATTAGCTCAATCCATACTCTCCTATTGTATTCCATCTTGGGGATGTGCATAAATGCTTACCTTTCAGCTGCCCGCCTCTTCCCGGTCGGTTCCCCTTCTTGAATTACTGCCCTATTTTTTTGTTCTTCTTCTGCTCTGATGGCAGCTTGCTCTTTCTTCTCTTTCTTAATCATTTGTTCTTTGTGCATCGCCCTATGCTGGTTTCGATATATGCACAGGAATTTGTTGTTGCATATATCGCACATCTCCATCAAAGACTCTAATTCCTGAAAGTTTTGTTGCATTTGTTAATATTTCCTCATTGATTTTACATGGATAGGGATTTTTTTGAACAGGGTGCTAACATTATCATATTTTGAAAATATTTAAGAGTATACTTTTGTATTCATGTCTGGCTTCTGCTACCACGAATATATTTATTTTACTGCCTTTTCATCATCATCATCTTCCTGCCCTTATCTCACGCTAAGTGGGGTCAGCACAACAGGTTTTTTTCCTCCACTCAACTCATTCGTTAGCTCCACAGGTCATCTCAGTGCTCACTTTGTATTGAATTTCTGAGAGATAATTAAGGTTCTAGTTACCTGTGATACCCACAACCTTTAAAGTGAGTATCCATACGATTACAAATGAGGTGAGTAGCCTCGGCTACGAAACCTTTCTTGCTTATTTCATCTTGGACACAGTCCATCAATCTTATATTTGATTTATTTTACCACTTTAGTGAATAAAATATATTGGTTTATAATTTGAATTATACGTACTTCTCCGGTCTTCCCGCACGTCAATATATGCGCATAGAAGCCGTAGCACGATGCTCTGGACGCACCGCACACTTTACAGATCAAATTGTTCTTACTTTTATACTCTTTCATATATTTCTCAACAGCGTAAGGATTTTTCAAATTCTGAAAAAAAATAAAAACAATAATTTGTAATAACACCAGCAGTAGACAAATCACATCAGACATAATTAATAAATAAATATTGTAGACAATCCACTCGACACTATCTAGCTCCAAACTAAGCAGAGTTTGTACTATGGGAACCAGATAGCTAATATAATACTTATATCCTTTTTTTTTAATACATACTTAGAATACAATATAACACACAGACAGAGAAATAACATCTGTGATCTGATCACCATACAAATATTTGATCTCGGTGGGGATTGAACCCACATACATTTACAATTACATAATTCTGAGCATATACTTACGATCGGAGTATCACCAGCCATCCAGGCGATATTATAATGTTTTCCCATTGCATGCTTTTTCCAGTCCCTTAAATTACCTGTATCATGGCAGATGGCACATTCATATTCACCTGAAATGGTTTTTAATACATAAGATAATTTGAGTTTGCATACATCAAAATTATTATCAAAACCTTAATATAATATATTATTATTTAAGTCTGTAGGGACATGTAAGTATGAATGTGGAATGCGCGGGTGTCAGCAGTTTGGTATGCATGTGAGACGGACGGTTCACCTCGGTTACCGCGCACTGACGGGCCGGTGCAGTTGCGATCAAAAATGGGACTTTAATAAATCGAGTAAAAGGTGTTTTCAGTGTACTCATACTCATACTCATACTCATACTCATATTATTTATTGCAATTATTATGTTACATGGTGAGGTCTTAAAGTAAAAAATGGTAAATACATAACAGGCCCTTATCTTTAGAGCATAGCAATATTTGGAGTGGGAGCGGGCCGAAGTCTGAAAAAGTAGATAAATTAAAAGCTAGTTGTTAGTGTTCTATTGAAGTCAATTAAATTATTATTATAACGCAGGCAATGTATCATTGAAAAAGTCATTTAAATTATAATAGCATTTTTTTATCAATAAGTCCTTTAATTTACATTCAAATGTCCTATCCTTTTCTAGATTTTTAATTTGTTCGGGGATTTTATTATAAATTTTTGATGCCATTGTTGTTGGACCGGAACTGTGTATTTTTAACTTAGAACAAGGCAGTACTAGTTTGTGCTTGTACCTGCATGGGTAACGCCGTGGCAAGTCAGTTTTTTTCACGAAAAATTGTGGATATTTCCTTACAAACTTACAAGCTTCGAATATGTAGATGCTTGTTAATGTTAAAATTTTTAGGCTACGAAAATGTTCTTGGCAGCTTTCCGGAAGCTTTATATTGGCGAGGGTACGGATGCATGACTTTTGTAAAACAAAGAGATCATGGATATCAACACTATTACCCCAAAGGATAATGCCATTTGTGAGCCAAGCGAATGCATAGGCGTAATAAGCAGTTGTTGAAGTTGTAGTAACTCCCAATCCTGAAAATTGGTGACCCCGACGTGATTCATCATCACTACGGCGATTACAGACACAATAGATTTGATGTCTCAACCGGATCTGTTTACACGCACGAGCATTTCAGGATTTTTTGTTTTTAGCAATCCTATCCCTTTTACTATGGCTCAAGTCAATCGTAACATTGTTTTTAAGAATATATTCATAAAAATACCTTACCCGGTTTAACTTTGTCGGAGACCTCTACGAAGTAGTCTTCGCGTTTGAATCCTGATATTTCGCACGCACTGACGTGAGAGAGGAACGCTTTGGGGTACTTCCGCGAGACGCCGCACTTGACGCAATTTAGCACTCCGCGCTTCTTCACCATGTTCAATAAGTACGCGCTTACTGCATCTGGATTACTTTCTTCCTGTGATTATAAAACTTTGATATTATTTGACTGGCATTATACCGTACTAGCGGCCTGTCCCGGTTTCACACGGGTGGACATTTATTTTTTAAACACATATAGCCTATGTTACTCTGGGTGACTTACAAATGGTGAAATAATTTTTGAAATCGGCACAGTGGTTTTGAGTTTATTCATTACAAACATACACACAAAAATAAAAGTATTTCCTCTTTATATTAGTATAGACAACACAATTCGTAATTACTTGATGATTTTTTGGTGCTAGTAGCAAATTGCCTAGATATACAATCCCTAAAACCAAATGACAGCCTTCACAGCTCAGTTGGTAGTAGCTTTGCCTTATGTGCTGGGGAACGTGGGTTCGATCCCCACCGAGAACAAATATTTGTGTGGTGAACACAGATGCTTGTTCTCTGTCTGGATGTTGTAGGTATTCTAAGTATGTTTTACAAAATAAAAATATATCATATCAGTTACTTGATTCCCATCGTTCAAGCTCTACTTAGTTTGGGGCTAGATAGCGTTGTGTGGATTTCAATTGACCTCATATATATTTTTCATTAACAAAAATATACATTATGTGGGGTAAATTGAAATAAAGCATCCCAGGATAATACGGGAATTAGTGCGACTTATTTTGAATAGTGTAAGATGTGATTCATCACCACCAAAGCAAAAAATTACATAAGATTATGATTATTTGTATAGTAGTAGCAAAGACTATGGAAAACAAGTAGACTGACAATCTCATCCAAGAAAACGTGCATCGATAAATGATTGCCTACAATGACGCTAGATGTCGCTGATCGTTTTGAATCTGATAAAAACGAGTGAAATGGTTTTTACAGTATTCGCAACAATAGGTTAGCTAACTAATTGATATTGTAGTACGACAAAAAATAGAGAGATGGCGTTAATCTGAGTGGCGTTACTTAAACTTGCGGCGTTGCCAGCTTTCGATGGAGCAAAAACAGGGTAGAGTGTGACGCGACGTTGTCAGCTAGTGTACGGAGATTTTATTTTGATGTTTTTAGTTTGTTCCAAGGATTAAGGTCATTGCTTAATTGCTAACAAGTTGCGCTGAAGCGTCAAAGTGACACTCAGGCAGGACAGGCAGGACCAACCTGGATTTTTAAAAACATTGGGTTATGTAATAACTTGTTACCTATTTGTAAAATCTTATGCGTAAGTTGTTAGGCAAAGTAAAAAGGCACACCACAATAACGTGTTAGGTTTAGGTATTTATTTTGTTGTGTATGCAAATAAGTTTAAAGATTTAGCATGGAGTTTTAGTTGAGTGATGACTATGACATTTAGTAACAACCTACCGTCTACATACATTGTAGATTGTAGGTATGTACACAATACAAACTGAATGATTTACACACCCATTTTTAGGGTTCCGTAGCCAAATGGCAAAAGCAGAACCCTTATAGATTCGTCATGTTTGTCTGTCTGTCTGTCTGTCCGTCCGTATGTCACAGCCATTTTTCTCCAAAACCGTAAGTGATGAAACTTGGCGAGTAGATGTATTTTGTTAACCGCATTAAGATTTTGACACAAAAATAGAAAAAAAAAACTATAAATTTTAGGGGTCCTCATGCTTGAAACTGAAACTATAAAAATGTTTTTCATCGGTCCCATACGTGTGGGGTATTTATGAATAGGTCTTCAAATATGATGTTGAGGTTTATAATATAGTTTTTTTCTAAACTGAATAGTTTGCGCGAGAGACACTTCCAATGTGGAAAAAAGTTGGTCCCCCCCTCTTAACTTCTAAAATAAGAAAATGATAAAAATAAAAAAATATATGGTATACATTACTATGCAAACTTTCAACGATATTTGGTTTGAACGAGATCTAGTCAGTAGTTTTTTTTTATACGTCATAAATCGTAAACCGCAATTTACCTTTCGACGAACTACAAAAACCTTTATATTATGTTACTTGATGCTACGGAACCCTTCATGGGCGAGTCCGACTTGCACTTGGCTGCTTTTTAAATTGCCCGAAAATTGAGTTTCGTTGTTAGCGTGTTTTCCTCGTGTTTATTGTTTAAAGTTTTTTCCGTTTTTCTTAAGAGGGTACCGAGCAAAATAGTGACACAAGCCGAGCAGCAAACGCGATCTATTGTGTATGCGCATTGAGCTGCGAACAGGTGAAATATGATAACTCAATTTTATTATTATTTGTGCTTTTTACCGTCAAAACAAAGTTTTTTTTTTTGGAACAAATTTTTCAGAGTAAAATTCGGTTTTCAGAGAAAAATGGGATATGAGATGTGGGATGATTATAATATGAAGAAAAGTGGGGCTCTATTCCGGATAAGGTTTAATTTTTTTTTCTTAAAATTATTTTTATAATATTTACAACAGAAATTTTAATTTTTTTTTAATTTTAATTTTAATTTTTTCTTAAATAGTTTTATTTTTTATTTTATTTTATTAACGCACAAAACACATTATAACCACAAAATAACTAAAAACTAAAATATTACATTTTTGACCTTGATTATAACGTAACACATGCGCGTACAGAAAAGTTATAACTTATACGAGTAAAGAGAACAACTTATACATAGCAAGCTAATATTATTCTTAAGAAGTATGGAAGTATTTAACTTTAAATTCAAACTTAAACCCAAATTCAAATTAAAATTTAAATTCAAATTCAAATTCAAATTCAAATTCAATTTCAAATTCAAATTCAAATTTAAATCCAAACCCAAATTCAATTTAAATTCAAATGCAAATGCAAATATTAATTTAAACTTGAATTTGCAAGTACTTAGTCATTAGATGCTTATGCATCTAATGACTAACCACTTGCACTATCTAGGCTGTTTAAAATAGAGGATGTTCTTAAGATTTCTGATAAATTGGCTCAATTTGGCAAATATGTCAAGTTCGACATTGTTGTTAACGTAGATATTGTTTATAGGTTTTTGGGGACTCTGATTATGAATTCGACATTATTTTTAAATAAATATGGTGACTTCATTTTTTTTCTTAAAAAATGGATATGGGTATCGTTTAATAGGTTTTCGGGGGCTCTGATTGTGAATTTGACATTATTTTTTTAATCCAAGATGGTGACATAATTTTTTTTCTTAAAAAATGGATATTGGTATCGTTTTTTAGGTTTTTTGGGGCTCTGATTGTGAATTCGACACAATTTCGAGCGACAAAGAGGAACAATCGGCCTCCGCGTTCGGCAGCGTTCGACATCTGTCTCTCTCCTATTTGAGTGAGCGATGCGTCCGCGTGGACAGCTGTATGACGTTGTCACGTTCAACTGTCGTCAGTTAACTGACTTTACAGACAGCTGATTTTTTTAAGGAAATGTAGAACTTGCATTACTGCTGAAGGCCAACAGTTTGAACATTTGCTGTAAATCCTTGATGTAGTTAAATTAAAATCACGATTGAAGAAATCCTATGATTTTATTTTATTTCAAACTTTCACTTAAAACTAACAAATTACTTGAACACCCATGTTTATTACTCTTTCGACAAGATGGTGGCTCTATCTGTTTACTTGCAATGTCGAAATGGTATTTACTTTTACCTGTAAATTGTGAGCGGCTTAAAAACACAGCGTAGGCATTTTAAGTTCATAATTTAAATTAAAGGGTACAAACATTTTATCTCATGAAATAAAATTGATTGAAAATCCGGTTTATTTGAAAAAACATTTTTTATTTCGAAAACTAAAAAGCACTCTAGCAAGTATTATACCATTTTGGAATCCTGAATAAATGTGCCATTTTTTAAAGTTACTTGCCATAATAATGTAGTACATTTTTTTAGCAGTACAGACGGTTAAAGTTGGGTGATGTAATTATCTGAAATGAAATGTTGACCAAAACTCCACGATTTCATTGAAAACTGAGGCAGTTATGGCTTAATTTTGAATTGTAATTTACAGAAGGGTTATTCGTGCTTACGTTGCAGAAAAAAGTTAATATTTGTAGTCACAGGACTTAAGAGATCATCACAGGGTGTCAGTTTTTCCTGTTTTTTTTAAATACTCATAACTCCAAAGTTACATAACAAATATTTTTTTTTATATTTTTCTGATAACTGTCATGACTTGGCGCATCACCCGTTTTCGGCTGGACGTTGACTTAAGGGACACCCTGTATATAAAAAAAAATCCTCAATCTTGGATTCAAAAATGAATAGCAAATGCGAGGCGGAATATAGTTTAAAACTAGTTTTTTCGTGTGCGCGAGCTGCATGCAGCTCGCGTGTCGGTGTGCTACTCCCAGTTTTACATTTGTTTACACTTTAAAAACCCCAAAAAGTAGTAAAGAAAGTCCTAAGGAACCCTAAAAATGTTTACATAATCAACGTCCTAGGTGAAGTAAAATTCCAATCAAAGTCTTAAGGAACCCTAAAAGTCGACCACATAATCAAATTCCTCAATGTAGTAGAACCCCAATCAAAACCCTAAAGAACCCTAGAACGCACTAAGCGTTTTGGCTCCACCTTCATTATGCGAACCTCCAGGGAATGGAACTCATTGCCGGCGGCTGTTTTTCCTGACCACTACAATCTGGGCCTCTTCAAGGCAAGAGTGAATAGGTGTCTTCTAGACCATCCTGCTCCATCGTCGCTTACCACCAGGTGAGATTGTATCCAAAGGCTGGTCTATATCTTGTAAAAAAAAAAAAAAAAAAAAATTGTTTACATAATCAAGGTCCTAAGTGAAGTAAAATTCCAATTAAAGGCCTAAGGAACCCTAAAAAATGTTTATTTTATCAAGTTCCTCAATGTAGTAAAACCCCAATCAAAATCCTAAGGAACCCTAAAAATGTTACCATTATCAAGCTCCTAAGTGTAGTTGAAACTCCGATCAAAGTCCTAAGGAACCCTAAAATTGTTTACATAATCAAAGTCCTGAGTGAAGTAAAATTCCAATGAAAGGCCTAAGGAACCCTAAAATTGTTTACATAATCAAGGTCCTAAGTGTAGTTGAAACTCCAATCAAAGTCCTAAGGAATCCTAAAAGTTGATCAGTTAATCAAGTTCCTCAGTGAAGTAAAACCCCAATCAAAGTCCTAAGGAACCCTAAAATTGTTTGCATAATCAAGGTCCTAAGTGAAGTAAAATTCCAATTAAAGGCCTAAGGAACCCTAAATATGTTAACATTATCAAGCTCCTAAGTGTAGTTGAAAGTCCAATTAAAGGCCTAAGGAACCCTAAAAGTTGTTTATTTTATCAAGTTCCTCAATGTAGTAAAACCCCAATCAAAGTCCTAAGGAACCCTAAAAATTTTAACATTATCAAGCTCCTAAGTGTAGTTGAAACTCCAATCAAAGTCGTAAGGAACCCTAAAATTGCTTACATAATCAAGGTCCTAAGTGAAGTAAAATTCCAATTAAAGGCCTAAGGAACCCTAAAAGTTGTTTATTTTATCAAGTTCCTCAGTGTAGTAAAACCCCAATCAAAGTCCTAAGGAACCCTACAATTGTTTACATAATCAAGGTCCTAAGTGAAGTAAAATTCCAATTAAAGGCCTAAGGAACCCTAAAAATGTTAACATTATCAAGCTCCTAAGTGTAGTTGAAAGTCCAATTAAAGGCCTAAGGAACCCTAAAAGTTGTTTATTTTATCAAGTTCCTCAATGTAGTAAAACCCCAATCAAAGTCCTAAGGAACCCTAAAAGTTGTTTATTTTATCAAGTTCCTCAATGTAGTAAAACCCCAATCAAAGTCCTAAGGAACCCTAAAAATTTTAACATTATCAAGCTCCTAAGTGTAGTTGAAACTCCAATCAAAGTCGTAAGGAACCCTAAAATTGTTTACATAATCAAGGTCCTAAGTGAAGTAAAATTCGAATTAAAGGCCTAAGGAACCCTAAAAGTTGTTTATTTTATCAAGTTCCTCAATGTAGTAAAACCCCAATCAAAGTCCTAAGGAACCCTAAAAGTTGTTTATTTAATCAAGTTCCTCAATGTAGTAAAACCCCAATCAAAGTCCTAAGGAACCCTAAAAATGTTAACATTATCAAGCTCCTAAGTGTAGTTGAAAGTCCAATCAAAGTCCTAAGGAACCCTAAAAGTCGACCACTTAATCAAATTCCTCAATGTAGTAAAACCCCAATCAAAACCCTATACGGAACCCTAAATTTTACGTAAAGCCAAATCCTCAACGGGTCGGAACCGCTAGAAGGGACCTTGTCGCGCGACCTACAAGCAGGTCCAAAATGAAGTAAAACGGCAAACATAGGAGGAAAGGGTTCTGGGGGGCCGAGGGGGGTTCTGGGGGGCGTAGGAAGGTCACAGCACGGCTCGCTTCGCTCGCCGCAATGCTCCACACGAAAATAAAAGGTCAAAAATAGGGCATTTTTAGGTTTTTTAAATAATAAAGGGGTCTAGAGGGAAAAGGGGGGAAAAATTTATTTTGCTTTCAAAATAATCACACCTTCCCTACATGACCCAAAAAAAAAAGTCTCGCAAGTCACTCCGCTTGGAAGATACGAAAGGGGGGGAAAAAAAGGGGTAGGAGGGGGGAAGTTTTTTTGTTCTTTCAATTCAGGAAGAAACCCTCTATACGAAACCCCAATCGAAACCCCTCTATCTCGATGGCATCTGGTAGCACTCTAAAAAGGGGGGGTCCTGGGGGGCAAGGGGGGCAAAATTTTTTGTGCAAATGAAATCACTCGTGACCGTCTTTAGGTTCCCCATAAAAAAATTATGCAGGACCTCTCGGTTGCAGAGCCCCTCACCAAAAAGTCCATTAAAATCATAATTATGAAACACATCACGATCATCATGGGTTACCTACTTTTACCATTCTAGGTGTAAACGGAGTCGAGCGAACCTATCATTGTGTGCGTGAGTACGCACACAACTAGCGAGCCGCAGTAAATACCTATTTTCCGTCCGCCTTGTTTGCTCGATACCCTCTTAAATAACTTACCTTTGCTTGCCTACCGGACTTGATTGACTACGCCTACCTGTAACCTGTGCTTATTAAACGGACTTCGATTGCCCAAAGAACACTGTCTGACTGTCACGAAAATGTATCTTTGAAGGAAAAGTTCATGATAGTCCTAAAACCAAAGTTTTGAAAAAGACTGCATTAACATTACTGTTACGGATAGGTGGAATTTAAAACACTTTTTTGAGGAAGTTAAAAGAAAACCGGCCGGGTACGCGCGGACAAGCTAGTGCTCAGTACCGAGGTTCAAATCCAACTATTTTTGTAGCTGTCCGCGCGCAAGCGGGGGTAGTCTCCAGTTTTATTCAACGAACAAAGTAAGTACATTTTATATTTTTTATAACGCTTTTATTAGTTTCACCTGTATGTATGTATGTATGTATGTATGTATGTATGTATGTATGTATGTATGTAACCGACCCCTTTGAGCTCGATTTTGTCCTACTTTGAACGATCAGATTTGATTCAAACTTTGCACACTTGTCAAAGGTCGATGACAATGCAATAATATGAAAAAAAAAATAAAAAAAAATGAAAAGAAATAAAAAAAAAAAAAAAAAATCTACTTTGAACGATCAGATTTGATTCAAACTTTGCACACCTGTCAAAGGTCGATGACAATGCAATAATATGAAAAAAAAAATAAAAAAAAATGAAAAGAAATAAAAAAAAAAAAAAAAACCTACTTTGAACGATCAGATTTGATTCAAACTTTGCACACCTGTCAAAGGTCGATGACAATGCAATAATATGAAAAAAAAAAACTAAAAAGTAAAAAATAAATTATAGTTTAAAAAACTAAAAAAAAAACGCTTTTATAACTAAGTAATTGAACTAAAAAGTTAAAAATAAAACTGTAATAATCAATTGAAAATTTATATTATTGTACAAAAAGCGTGGGGGGCTTGATTTTGATTGTTGTAAATATTTTATCAATAGTTTATTATATCTGAAGTTATTATAAAAAGCACCCCACGCTTTTGTATAATAATATAAATTTTCAAATGATTATTACAGTTTTATTTTTAACTTTTTAGTTCAATTACTTAGTTATAAAAGCGTTTTTTTTTTAGTTTTTTAAACTATAATTTATTTAAATCTACCTACACTTTATAATTTAAAAATTGTTTTTTAATATTATTACAGGTTCGTGAGGTGCGTCTGTCTACATTCTCCGCCCAGTGTCACGTCAGGGACACTGATTAGCAACAGGAAGCAGCACCAAGCGAGTAACAGGTCGGAACTCCAGTCTCGGCGTTTATTTCCACAGTGCGTCATACACTTGTCGGGTCCGGACAATAGTAAATCCGCGTTACCTCTCGGCCAAGTGGTTTTGGTAGGTGCTACTCGGCCAATGCGAAGAATGCCCCACTCGCCTATTTGAACAGCAGAAGTACAGCAGTGCAGCAGCGACGACAACTTCTCTAAATGCAGAACAGCTAAGTCGACGCTCTCAGTTGCGTGTACCATTTCTAACGTTCCTTTTTTCTTTTTATTTTTTCTTTTTCAGGTGCGGCTGTCATCCAGGGCCATCCGGGATCATCTTTTTCGCACAGGAAACCAGCATCTCGGGACCATTGACAATCTTTGTGTAATTTCAAATTCATATATTTTCTTTCTGAATGTGTGTAACACAACTTGTCTAAATAATTTGTAGTCCAGTACATACCACTCTTATGATTCATCGAAAAATAAATTATATTTATTTGTAATCTGTGTTTCTTTTGTATGACACCATCGCTGAGGCAGTATGCGCGTACTGCACCCTGTAGATGTACTCGTAGCTCAGGAATCGAATCAGGATTTGTAGGTATGTATACGCGCCAGTAGACGACACAGGCGGCGCCGGGCGGCGTAAGCGGCGGGCGATGTGTTACATTACATAACAACAAATAATGCAGCTCATTTTTCTCGCTTGAACTTGAAGTGATTTGTATTTTATAACTTTTGCATCCTAAAACTTGCTTTTGTAAACAAGGGAACCATCTTGGTATGCTAGTCCGATATTTCATCTGTTGAAGTTGTAGAATCCAATCAGTAAAAATCTTGCCATATTTCGTAGGTATTTGTTCGTATGCTGATATCTTCTTATGAATGTTTATGAGTGTGCGTGAGGGCGACGCATCAGCTGTGGTCTCGCAGGCACCTGTGCGCGCGGCCACCAGTGGGGAGGTGGTAGTGACGGCGCGGGAGCAGGCGTGGCGGGGCAGGTAGCTGGAGGCGGGGGCGGGGGAGCAGCTCAGCTGTTCCAGTGCACACTCAGAACATTGATGCTTCGAAAGACAGAATCCGTGAACACACGAACCTAGCGGTGTTACGGTGGCACAAGGTTCATTTTTGCAGAGCATTATTGTCTTTATTGGCGCGATGCAATGGTAATTGTCCTCACCAATTAATAACTTTGTTTTTACATTATCACTACACGAAATGAGACAGTTCATATGTAAATTTAGTTCATCACTTTTTCTCGCACTTAGTTCCAATGAATTATTGTTTATGTTTGTAACTTTGCACTTTTTATCAGCTACAGATTTTTGTCGATTCTTCGTTACATTTTTACGATTGATCTCGTTATTGTAGGCTGGTATAAATAACTGCGTTGGTCTATGTCTTTTGCGTGCGCTTTTTTCTAAGGCTGCTAGGTATGTCCGCGGCTAACTTTTGCCCGAGTAAAAACTTTTCAAATTGAAAGTAATTTTTGTTGTATCTTTTTTGAAGTGATTTTGGTTTTTCAGTCTACGTAAATATGATCCTTCGCGTATTCTATATTCAAAAGTAAGGACAATATTTCCGCGCATGTTTAAGAAAAATATAGTTATAGAGGTCTTCTAAAGTGCTTTAAGGTTTAATCCTACTAGAATAAAGAAACTAACCAAAGTCGAGGGCGGCAGTTAGTCTACTTGCAATAAAAAAATATTTTTTCATTAGCGCCATCTATTTTAAAAAAGCATCACTTAGTATGTACCTTACAAAATACCACTACGCCACGCCATCTATCAATAGGTATATGAACATTGAAAATATTGCTCTTTCCAGGCTATTTGCCAGCGCCATCTAGAAATAGCCCGGAATTTTACCATTTTTTGAGTCACAAAATTTTGTTCTATATTAGCAGTCTACTTGTTTTCCATAGTCTTTGGTAGTAGGCAACAAATATTGCACATCGGCTAATTTCAGCATTATAGAGCGTAGTGTGCGTCAGAAAGAGATATCGTTCTACGAAAGTGGAAAAGCCGATGTGCAATAATTATTGACTACAACCGTATTTTGTTTTGCAAATGATTTGGTAACTTTTCATGTATGTGAAAACATTTAGTTGATTAGTATTTTTTGAAGTTTTTTCTTAAGTTTTTTAATGATAGATATTAAGGGGGTACGATTTCCATACAAACTTAATTTACACAACTATGGGCGAATAAAGTATTAATGTACACTGAAATAGCTGTAATAGGCTTTTACAGTGGTCCTTATTACCGGCCAGTTATATAAAGTTGGAGTGGTAGCCGCTGGTCGTGGCAGTCGGGGCTTCAGAAAAAGAACTAGCAGACTCTTACGACTATTTTGAGACATATGTTTTAAGCTCATTCACGTATTCAATGCCGAGTACCCGTTAGAAAGAATAACGAAAAATTACTTTTTTGGTTTTTTATTAATATTTCTGTTATCCTACAGTTTTCTCCAACTTTATATAACTGGCCGGCAATAAAGACCACTGTAAAATTCTATTACAGCTATTTCAGTGTACATTTATAATTTGTTTGCCCATAGTTGTGTAAATTCAGTTTGTATCGGAATCGAACAACCTTAACACTGTTTATTTTCCGAATAAAATAAAATAAAAAAATAAACTCACAAGAGGGGGTTGTCCTTCTATCCATGACAAATAGTTATGTTCTCGCTCTATGTGATCTATCCACGTACTACTCGGCATTTCTAGACTGCACTTGCCGCATTTTACAGTCTCCGTTGTAATCTCAAATTCAATGTATTCAGGCAATTTTTTTGGTTCGTTTAATGAGCCATCTAATGATTGATCCTGAAATATAATATAATATACGTATGTGGATTAAAGGTACTCGAATGGCGACCACGAACGGGAAGACGAAACGTAAGACGCTCACCCATCTGATGGACCGACGATAAGTCGGTGGATGGAAAAGGCTTGGAATCGTTCTTCCTAGAAATGTAGGGGTCTATGATAGTTTTCAGACTGATGATGATGATAAAAACGTATGTTTTGCGTAACGTAAGTTTTAAACATTTTGTTTGGCTATGAAAAAGTGTACACAAGCTCGAACTTACCACATCTCCTTTACAGGCAGCCTCATGGGCCAACCATGACTTAACGTACGTACGAACAATACCGCATTTGTTGCACATTAATCCTCCGTTATAGTTGGAAATGTTTTTCAAAAATAATTTCACTGCTACCTCGTCTTGCAGGTCCTATAAAATAAAACACCATTTTCATCATCGTATTATCATATTTTTTACTAGTGGCCGCCCGCGGCACGCTCGCCCGTTCCCGTAACGCCCCGTTCCCGTTGCTTTTTCGGGATAAAAAGTATCCTATGTCCTTCTCCCGGTTCTAAGCTACCTCACCACAAATTTTCTGCTAAATCGGTTCAGCCGTTCTAGAGTTATAAATAGTGTAACTAACACGACTTTCTTTTATAAATAAAGATAGATTATACATCTTGCTGATGAAACAAGCATATGGCCCACCTGATGTTAAGTGGTCCATCGCCTATAACAAAGCATTGCCTCGTAGATCACGCACGTCAGGAACGTGCCCTACGATGCACTGCCCTACGTCCATCAACTTGAAGCTTAAAGATGTTCAGCCCCACGTGCCAGTAATTTCACCGGCACCCACACCATCACATTATGAATGAACACCGATACACTTTGCAACTCAGCTAGCTTTTTCAACTAGGTACACAGTAAAATTCCATCACTTACGAACTCAGCTGCGTTTCATATACCTATATCTACATAGTAGTATTAAATATTCTGTGTTATAAAAAATTGTATTTACTAGGGGACGTTCGCCTTTTTTCCATGCCAAGTATTTGTGCTCCAACCGGATATGGTCAATCCATTTGTTCCTCAGCACTGTTTCATTGCACACCCCACATTCTACGGAGGCGGTGATGCCGCGAGGATACGAAATTAGTGGAACGTCATCAGGATCCTGTGTGGTGTTCATACTAGTTGTAGATTCATCCATTTGATTCTGTAATAAAATCATTTGAACATTAACATAATGTTAGGCACATAATACATGTATTTTATGTTTTAGTAAAGTTCGTTCACCATTAGAATGATAAATGTATTCATTCTAATGGTGAACGAACTTTTGATATTTATTCCTAGCCATTTAACACGTGTGCGAAGCCGGGGCCGGTCGCTAGTCTAGTGCTACTGTGATTTAAAATTATTTCATAGATACCTGTTCCTCTTCATTTCCTTCGCAGTTCTGGATGTGACTAAGGTATGATTTGACATACTTGCGAATAATTTGACACTTTGAACACTTCAATCCTCCATTCGCTTTAGCGATGGCATTAAGGTGTGCCCGAACTTCTTCGTCATTTTCTAAATCCTGCAGAAGTCAATATAAAGTTAGGCTAAGGTTTCAGTCTACATACTCTGAAAGTTCTATATTAACATTTTACACTTATTAATAAAACAATCGTACCAAAGGGGCTTCGTTCTCTCGCCATGCGAGATAGTCGTGCTCTTTGGCAATGTGCTCAATCCATAACGAATCTTCCACTTGCTGCTTGCACACGCCACATTGAGGCAAGATTTCCTTTTTGATAGACACAGCAAACTCTTCTACTGCCTGTGATTTGTTCGAATTTTCAGTAGTTATAGACTGGGCGACGTGATTGTGTACGGGAATTTCAATTTCTACATTGGAAGACTTAGGAGTTAAATCAACCGGCGGCACCTCAATGATAACATTATTAGTTTTTTTAAGAGATTTTAGGTTGACGTCATTTTCTGCGATAGTACTAATCGTTTCAGACCCTCGTACGTCTGAGGATTTTTTTTTCGAGTTTTTAGGTGATTGGTTCTTTAATTGCGATTTTGATTTCGTATCTACTTCTTGAGACTTTCTTGTAGACTTCAGAGAGACGTCTTCTACAGTATCTATAGAAGTCATTTTTCTGATGCATTTTCTAGGTATTTCATCTACAGTTTTGCTATTAGATGTTCCAGGAATCTCGACTACAACAAACGTGGAAGAGATATCATTCTCGTCACTTTTTGGGTCAGAATCTATATTCAATGACGCCTCAGCATTGTGCGACTTTCTCTTAAGCTTATTAGAACCCTCAACTTCTAATATTTTTTTTGTTCGTTTTGAAGAGACATCTCTTATTGACTTTGGAGTAATTTCAACACTTTTTGGCTTTGTTGTGTCATCTTTAGAATGTTTCATTGATTTAGGTTGGCAATCAATATTTGTTTTTCTTGATGTTGGAGTTGAAAAAATATCAATTTCTCTTAAATTATTTGATGTTGGAGGAGTGACAACTTTAAGTTTCTGCGAAGTAGTTTTGTTTAATTTTTTCGATGATTTATTAGAAGTATCAACTATGTTTTTCGATATCGCAGTTACATCTGATGAAACTTCAACACATTTTTCAGTCTTCGGTGTTGGACTTGAGTAGCTAGTGTCAATTATTTCATCCACCAAATTTGATATCGTCCTAACATCGCCATGGATATTCATCGATTTGGGAGTGTCTTTTACTTTATTGGTTTTTGGAAATTCTTTTACTTCGGTTTTGACGATTCTCTTATTTTCTGTAGTTTTTGAAGAGACGTCGATTGACTTTTTGGACGATTTCGTTGATAAATTGCCGTAAGACTTTGGCTTGTCTTTGAGTTGAATAGCATTTTGAAAGCCATCGCTAGTTCTTCTCGTCGTTTTTGAAAAGGCTTCTGCTTTAGGAGTAACTTTGATTTCTGTAGATTTTGAAGAAACACCGAGAGACGTGCGGGTAGATTTTGTAGGGCCTTCAACATCTGTGGATTTGGAAGGGCCTTTTGAAATATTAGACTGTCTCGTGAATCTCGCCAGTCGCTCGACATCCAGAGAATTGGCTTTCGGTTTTAAGTGTGACACCACCCCTATCCCTATCGACATCTTTTTTAATTTTGTTGGAATATCTAAATTTGAAACTTTGGTGTTCGGTTCCAATGAATCAACATCTATAGATTTTGTAGTACACTTAGAATTTGAAAATGTTTCAATTGACTTTCTTTTTTTCAATGAAGCAATGGTGGAAGATTTTGATGGCTTACATTGGTTATCGGCTTCTATACTAGTTGATTTTAGTATTTGTTTTGAAGAGGCACTAACACCGTCATTGTTTATTTCAGACTTGATTTCGCCACTTTCTAATTTTAAATTTCGTGATGTCCTTCTTGTTGATTTTGTCTGTTTAAGAGTTTCATCTTTTATCTCAATTGCTTCGTCAGGTAGAGTACCGCTAGCAGTTGTTGTGGAAATATGTTTGACCTGAAAGTTATAATCAGTTCAATTGCTAAGTTGTATTGTATTACTTTTAGGATAAAAATATAGATAAAACTTTGGCTTGATCGTGCTAACTAACAAAATAGGAGAATAAAAAATGCATTAATTCAATTTTACCAGGACAGCAAAAATAAAATATATAAATAGAAATAAAAAATGATAAACAGAAATCCTATAAAGCTAGATATAATTGTACGTGCTCTGCCTAAGTATGTACAATTGGAAATTACCAACATATTAATATATCTTTATTGAACTATTTCTACTTTGCTTTGTGCTAAGCTAAGATAAGATAGTAAAGACACTATAATGCACTTAACTGTCGAGTGTTGAGATACGCAACGCACATCCATGCATTTTGGACACAAAGCATACATTTAATTTGGGGATAGGTATAAGTAAAAGCTAATGCTGGCTTTCTTTCCAATAAACAATTTTATTAAATCAATTATATATGTCTATCATCAACAATGTCAAAACATAGAGAAAGCCGCAGGCACAAGCAGTCAACCACGATATTTTTTCAAACCTTTTTTTTGATGCATGGTTTAACATGTTGGACAAATTTCGACAAATATTTTATGTCTGTTTTGCAAAATGAACATTTTAGAAATCCAAGGTTTTTCAACTTCTGTCCTAACTTTTTTAACAAATTTTTGTTTTTCAAGTCCTGGGAAATAATTAAAATACTTAAAAGTCGTCCCAACATGTTTTGGACATGATTCAGTCAGAGAGAGAGAGAGATTCAGAGTGAAGGATCAATATAGATCAATAGCGCAATCACGATTGCGACCGTAAATATTAATCAATTTTATTTCAATACATATACAAGTCAATAGTTCAGAGTTCTTCAGAATGAAACATACGTAGACAAGACAGGTACTTACAATAGTCTGACCATCTTTCCATGCTATCAAATTATGTTCAGATTCTTTGTGTTTGTTCCATTCAGCTTCTAATAGTATGAGACCACAAGCGCCACATTTTACAGTTTTTTTAGGCTTGGATTCGATGCTTTCAGTAACATTTTCCGTAATTGTTGACTTTCGTTTACGATTCTGTCGAAACCAAAATCATTTATTTTCCTACTATTTTCCAAATTATGGTTTGTTAGTATTTATAAAAAAAATACACTTACACTTCTCCGCAGTTGGCCAGGACATTGATTGAACTCCTCCGATATTTTAGACTCGGTAATATCATCTTCAAAATTTTTTCCGCATACAAACGATAACCAACAAATGCCATTTTGTACGGTTTCTACATCTTCATTTACTACGTCAATATCTTCAGTTACATTGAATTCAGGCATATTAGCAGTATCGTCATACATGCTAAAAAGTGTTTCTATGTTGCAACAAGCACTATTGTGATCACGAAAGTGTAAATGTTCATATGCAGTATCCCTATCGTAGTGCACCAGTTGTCCAAAATCATTACACACACAGAATTTATTGTCACCGCCTATGTAAATCTTATTCAGATCTATTACATTTTCTGGCAATGTATTGGAATCCATAGTATTAATTACTACTATTTCTATACGAGGAATCTCTGGTATTCGTTTCCGTATATTGGTTCTTTGGTATGTTTTTAGAACTTTATGTTTCTCACACATACCACCAGGTTTTTCAACTCCCTGTTTACACAATTTAGACTTGCCAAAGTTTTTTTTAGTATTTGAGACTATTTCTTTGGTAAAATCGTTTATTTCCTTATCATTTCCATCTATGCTTACTTTTTTAAAATAATCGTTGTTTCTGTCATCTTTATCTGAAATTTGCTTATCAATATTCCATTCCATTTCCCTTTTATCGTAACTTTTATCCTCTGTATTAACTTTATGGCTAGTTTCTTCCTTTATAACACTGGGTTCTATATTGCTTGGACATGTATCATTCAACAAATCTTCCAACACTGTGTCTTTGTGTCTAATAGTTTCCAAAATATGATTTGTATGATCAATTTCACCGAATTGATTGTGTACTTTCGTATTTATTCGTGGAGTAATACATAGTTCTTCTTGAACTGTCTCCCGTTCCAGCAGATTATTAGACTGATCTCGAATTGATTTACCTGTTACAATAGTATTTACAGGAATAAGAAAACAAGAATTCTTTTTAGTTCGTGAAATTTCAACGGTTTTCAATTCTAAATGGTTTATAATTTGTTCTGATATAATTTTGATTTTATTACTTGTTTTTTGCTGTTCCAATGCTCTCTCCATGTTATTATTTATATTTTCTAAACCGGTTCTAGAATTACAGTTGCTACCATCTGATGAATAGGCTTCATCAACATGTTCATCAATACTAGTTGTTGTTTTATTGAAATTGTATAAATCAATATTCACCCCATTGCTAGATTCATATGATACATTTGTTGGAAACAAATCACGATTTTCAATAACTTTGATCGACTGACTTATGTCCATATTATCTTCTACCTGCTGTCTCACAGTGGGATTAATGTCATTGCTACCAATTACAGTATTATCTGCAGTATCAATATCCAAAACATCGTTAACTACAAATTGTTGAAGCTCATTGATATCCCGGACTTTTTCAGCTTCAGTTGCAACACTTGGTAGTTCACTTATAGTTTCAGTAGTAGACACAAAAGTAGGGCTCATAAACACAGACTTTTTCATCAAATTAGCTGTTTCTAAAATTGATGTTGCCTCAGTACTCTGCCTGGTTTCTGCATTATTTTTTGTGGCTGAAATTATTCCAAATAAGTACCTCATTGAATATAACACTTTTTTTATTGAAATATGAATGCAGTGTGATTGATTTAATGAAAGTGATGTTCACAGGCCTTTCCTTTTGGTTGCAGATGCATTAGGTAGATGAGGTTTTCAGTCTTTCTCTCTATGGCCCTAGTTTTATGTTGTTATATGTGGTGATGATTTACGTTTTTCCAATAAATTATGAAACCATGTATGATAGTAATAACCATTGATTGAAAAAAAAACTGTTTTTTAACATTATCAAAAATTATTTTTGAGTCTGCCAGTAGCCCAGTCTGGATCATAAGAGATCATTTAACAAGCCTAGACTCAGCATTACAGAATGTATTAGTAAAAATTCTAAATTGTCCTTTGTCTGATGTTTCCTGGTGCCAGGCTTCCCTTCCAATAAGGTTCGGGGGCCTGGGTATTCGAAAAATTTCAAGTGTTTCTCTCCCGGCATTTTTATCCTCGGTTCATAGCACGAATAAATTATTTTCCAAAATTATCTTTCCATCTTTGGGAAATATTAAAATAAATTTAATAGATGAGGCTAAGAGCGCATGGACTTTAATTTGCCCTGCAGAAACCATTCCCGAGAAACCCTATCTACAGAGGCAATGCGATGAGCCTATATGCAAGATGCTACAAGAAGAACTTTTAAAATCGGCTTCTACGCTAGCAGAAAGGGCTCGCCTCATTGCCTCTGGCACTCGGGAATCTGGTTTCTGGCTCCATGCGCTGCCTTCTGCCAATATAGGAACTCTCTTGGATAACACCACATTTTCTTTAGCTGTCAGCATTCGAATTGGAGCCACCACCAATGAACCCCATCAGTGCCACTGCGGCAGCTCCGTTGACCGGCATGGTCACCACGGACTGTCCTGTCGCCGCAGTGCAGGCCGCCAATCCCGTCATGCAAGCCTCAACGACATTATCCGTAGGGCTCTAGCCACCATTAACGTGCCGGCCATTCTTGAGCCGAACGGTATCACACGTGATGATGGAAAGAGACCCGACGGGATGTCGTTGATACCTTGGAGTCGGGGCAGGCCTTTGGTGTGGGACGCTACTTGCGTGGATACGTTGGCTGCCTCACACGTATCGTCCACTTCAAGAGCGGCGGGCGCGGCGGCAACGGCGGCGGAAAACCTCAAAAGGCGGAAGTATGCATCAATTGGCGATGGATACATATTTCTGCCTTTTGGGGTGGAAACGCTAGGACCATGGGGTCCAGAGGCGTGGCTTCTATTCGAAGAAATATCCAAGAGGCTGGTGGTTGAGACTGGTGACCAAAGGGCTGGCGCTTACCTAGGGCAAAGAATTAGCTTAGCTATTCAAAGAGGTAACGTTGCCAGCCTTTTGGGCACATTGCCTGCGGTCGGTGATCTGAACTCTGTTTTCTACCTGTAATACTTTCAGGTGGAAAACAGAGTTCATTATAAAATTTTCTAGTTTGTTATAAAATGTAATTTTTATATTTTCTTTTTAATTATTTCATGTTGTATAATAATAGTTTTTGTAAATAATGTATATTCTGTTGTAAATAAAAATAATAATAGTGGTTTTTGAGTAAAAAAACTATTTATCCATTTTTTTATTATGCAATCAGACTTGTAGATTTCATGCACATAGACACCTCACTCTATGGAATAGATATAATTTAAAATTGATAATTGAGGTTATTTGAGAAAGAATACTAGGTAGGTACTGTATTATTGTTATTTTGACTATACAGGGTGGTTTTTAGAGAAGGGTGGTGATGGCCAAGTCTGAAACCACGAGAGTTATGGAAAAGTTGTGAAAGGAGCCATGCCCTCGATTTATAAGAAAACAATACTTTAAAAGTTTGAAAAAGAGGTGAGTTTGCTTCCATCTAAAATTATAAAATAGAGACAAAATTGCTATTACCATAAATTTTTTGCAATACGCTAATATGCAAAATTTATCCATAACAGGAACAAAATTCATCGGTATACAGGTGAAAAATCATTCGGGTCAAAAGTACGAAAAATTCGAATTTTAGAAAAAAAATATAATCCAGTTATTATTTTCTTATAAATCGAGAGCATGACCCTTTTCACAACTTTTCCCTAACTCTCATGGTTTCGGACTTGGCCATCACTGGCCTTCTCAAAAAGCCACCTTGTATAAGAGAGGAAGAGAGGAACACCACCACCTGGGTACCTAGCTACAAGCTTTTACTTTTATGGCCTTACTTACAAGCGTTACTTAGGTTAGACATTGCTTCAAGTTAGCATTGTCACATTACCTTGTGGTATGAGACAGCAGTTCCTTACACTCTGATTATCTTCTAAGAAACTCTTGTTAGTAAGGTTGAAGGATTAGGAGGTAGGTATTACGTAAATCATCATGCAGTACAATACTATCTACAGGTAATATTGATTAAATATAGCTCTATTTTCCAATATGTAGGGTAAGATATGAGGCTAATTTTATTTCACAGTTCAGTCTACACAAGTCTTCACATGTGAAATTCTGAAATAGATTTTTGCAAGCTTTAAACTTCCCACCTTTATCTTCAACCTTTACAATACTCACATATTGGAAAATCTTTGCAATACTTCACTACTCTACTGTGATAATAAGCATAAATTTCAAGATTTTATTATTATTTTATAATAAGTATTAGAAATGATTAAGTATGATTCTTGTGATTAAAAATAGAACAAGAACAAGCTAGGCTAGCAAGCTAATCATATTTAAAGCTTTTGATAAGTTGGCAGTGTGTGACTTAGCAACCACTTAATAAAATATAATAATAATGTAGTTATTTAGTACCTACCAATATAAAAAGTTAGTTCAATGCAAGAATTATAACAGTTATTTTGTTCTCTTCACATAGCAAAAACTTAGTTTAAAGCTGGATGGCACTGTGAAATGTCTGCCTACATTTATTATCTATTAAATTAATATTTTAATTTAATTTCATAAAATTATATTATAAAATAATATCAATATAAAATAATATTATTTTATTTTGATATTTTAATTTTTGGTAGCAAATATTCAATTCTTCTGCATTTCTTGCAAACACATTGGAATTAAAAAATACAAGGAAGCACAACCAACTATAATGATGAATTAATGTATGATGATGATCATGAAGAATAAAAATACTCACACTGGACTTCAATAGAATTTTCTCCCAAACTTTCAGGTGGGCATGTTATGTTGGATAGTTGAATTCCCAACTGCTCCAATAGATCAGGTGGTAGAACAAACACTTCTGTATCACCATTCTCAATAGGAGTGTTCGATGGATCTTTGTGTCTCTTCATGGCTACTTCATTTGAAATAAAACTGAAATAGGTTAAAAATATAAATTCATAATGTATCAAATTACACTTTGGTAGGCCTATAATGAGGTTAGAAAAAAATATTTAAAAGAAAAATTGTACATGCAAAAATAAAAAGTGCCCTGCAGTGAATTGAACCACCAACTTACAAGTTCAAAATTTACTCATCTACAACTGAGCCAAAACTACAACCTATACAGTTACGAAAATAAGGAAGGCCTCCAAATAAATTAAATGTAAAAATAAAAAAAATACTTTAGACACATTGTTTTATAGGATAACCACAAACTGCAATACAGAAAAAAGAAGTGGGCTAATTATCCAGTAAATATGTATGATTTTTTTATTCCATACATATTCTACATAAGTGGTAAAAATACTTACCAAATTAAGCTTCAAAAAATATTATATACCCTGCGAGGAATTGAACCCTCAACCAGAGAGCGCACGTGTCACTTGCTCACACTAATAGCAATCTTTCCGTACGCCAAACTCGGAACTTTTACATCAACAAACTGAAAAGGAACCGGAACATTTCATTTGCAGCTGAAAAATAACATATACAAATGTTTTATTGAATATATGTGATCCAGTACGACTTACATAAAAATCCAGAGGCAAACCTATTATTGAACTGATTGAAACTACAATAATTTCACAAATTGAGAAAAGCAACAGCTATGAAATACCTGCATAACTTTTTCAATAAATTAAACTCACAACGTCTCACAACGCATAAGAATTAATTCGGTCAATACCTAATTTACTAGTATTCCAACCAAATCAAACGAGCACGAACAAACCAACCCAAATCTATTTTTTTGTTTTTGCAGGTTATAAAATGTGAAACATGTCAAAAATATCGTTTGTCATAAAATTAGTCAGTTGTCATTGTCAGTTCTCACTTATAAAGCTTCCTGTCATTCAATTCAGCGGACAGCCATGCCAATGTCAAAAAAATTGAAATATTATGCTTTTTTGCTATACTTTCTTCCTTGAATAGCAATAGAATAGGAAAAGAGAAGACGAGGTATTATGGTGTTGATCTTGGAGGAATTAGAAATGGAGATGTCAAGGCAGGGCTTTCCCCTCTGCCGATCATATAACGATCTCGATCATATCCTTTAAATAAAACTGTTTTACTCGCAACCGCAGCCATTGTGTGTCGTTTCATGTCGCGAAGTGGAGCTCCGTGAAAATGGTGAATTGCATGGTAGTTTCTTGTAAAAGACGATCAGAGACATCAAACTTCCGGGAACATGGTATTTCCTGCCACAAGGGAGTATTATTTTGTGAATTGTGTTTGTAATTTTGTAGAATTTAAGTTCAAAAGAAATACCGGTTGCGACAGATTAGCGACAGTATTACGACACCATTGTCAAAGATTATACCTTGGTAGAAGGCATAGTGTTGGGAAAAGTTGAATGAAATTGATGAATGAATGAATGATAAAATAAACGTTAAATTATTATCACATAATGTGTTGTCTAATTACGTATTTGGTGTTTTTTAAACCCCCGACGTAAAAACGACGGGATGTTATGAGTTTGCGGTGTCTGTGTGTGTGTCTGTCTGTCCCATCGTAGTTCCCGAACGAATCAACCGATTTTAATTTGGTTTTTTGTTTGTTTGAAAGGTGAATAGTCGGGAGTGTTCTTAGCTGTTTTTGATGAAAATCGGTACAAGATGGCTGCCGCCACGATATATCGGATTACATTTATTCACAAATCCCACAATATGGGTATCCTAGGTACCAGTCATCAAACCCTCTACTCATCAATGTATAAAATAGGACATGACATCATACTCAAAAATAAAGTCGTGGGCGTAGTGAAAACATTTTTTTGCCTATTTTATATTTATTTTATGTCCTGTGCAGGTTTCCAAAAAACCCTGTTGCTTGAAGAGTGGACAGTTTTTGGCCAAAAAACAACTTGGCATGCAACAAAAACGAGTGTGATTTGCTCGGAACATTTTGCAGAAAGTTCTCAAACTCGGGCAAACAAACATCTGCGTTCACCACACAAATATTTGTTCTCGGTGGGAATCGAACCAACGCCTCCGGCGCAGAAGGCAGAACTACAAACTTCGCTGTGATGTGAAGGCTGACGATGTAATGTGATTTCGCTTTATATTTTTTTTTCAATTATTCATTATAAGACTAAACTTATGTGTACTATGCTATAACATGTTAAGAACTATTGATTCAAACTTATAACCATTAATAAAACAAAACAACTAAATTCAGTTCTTTTATTTTCTGACTGTTACAAAATGTGAAACCTGTTGTGCATAACATAGTGAAATTACCTTTACCTAAAAACCCATTTCATTCATTATTTTATTAATCGTTCAATTTACCGGTCTTACTGAATGCCCATCACTAGAGATTATCCTAATGTGAGTCTTGACACTGCGTAACTACGTTATATTTTTTATCTGTGTGCAAATTTTAAGATCGTGTGCGAGATTGTCAATGTGTGTGTTTACATGAATAGGATTTTGCTATGCGCGTGTGCCATGCGTGTTTACCTCGTCCCCCGTCAATTTTGGCAGAAAATATTGTTCGTGGATTTAAACGTTGACGCCTCCATTTCTAATTCCTCCAAGGGTGTTGATAGACTTTATTCTACCTCTGCAAGTTGAAACCGAAAACCACGAGGTAGAATGTTTTTTTTTTTTTAGCCTCTTGTTGGATCCAAGGCGAAGAAAAGTAATAAGAAAACAAACAACAAGAATTAATTTGTAGAAAAGTTAGAGAAAAGCAAATCAACAGTATCTACCATTATTTCTTTATGAAAAGGCTTTTTCGGAAAGGAAGCTGAACAATTTGTTGTGATAGTCAATTCTTCATTCATGTTTTAGCGAGAATTTTTCGCATATTCTTCTGCCGCGCCTTCATCCTCGAAGTGCAAACCAGATGGACTCAAAAGTCTAACCAAAACATAAATAACAAACTTACCAATGGCTGCACCAAAGGCCCTCAGGTTTAATATACAATCAGAATGCAATATTAGCAGAGCTCGTTCAGGACTTATGAAATTGCCTCATTATGATGTACAGACACCGGTGTTTATGCCTGTCGGCACTCAGGTTTGAATTCTTTTACTAAAGTTTTAATAAACCTTTTTCTACTAAGAGACTTCTGCAATTTGATCATAATCCTTACCATATCGTTATTTTTTAATTTCAGGGCACTATGAAAGGAATTCTACCAGATCAGCTTGAAAATTTAGATGTTGAGATAATACTTGGCAATACCTACCACTTGGGTAACAGACCTGGCACAGAAGTATTGGAAAAAGCTGGTGGTCTACATAAATTCATGGGATGGAACAGAGCTCTATTAACAGACTCGGGTGGTTTCCAAATGGTTTCATTGTTAAAACTAGCGGAAATTACTGAGGAAGGTGTCAAATTTAAATCCCCTTATGATGATTCTGAAATTATGCTGACTCCAGAAAAATCTATTGAGATTCAGAACTGTATAGGTAAATAAATTTATTATTAGAACTAAAATTTTCCAGTTGTGCTACAATGCACAGAAATGCTAAGAAATTATATGTTTGTTCCTTATAATTATGGGTGCTTAACCCATCTATGGAACAAACATATAATTTCTTAGCAAAAATGTTCATCGTTATTTAAGTCGCTGAAACACAAGTGTCACTTTTTTGCAGGAGCTGACATTATCATGCAGCTTGATGATGTAGTGCAAACCACATTCCAAGATTATAACCGGATCAAGGAGGCAACAGAACGTACCAGTAGATGGTTGGACCGCGGTCTACAAGCACACAGAAGACCTACAGAACAAAGTATTTTTCCTATTGTACAGGGATTACTTAATCCTGACTTGAGAGAACAGAGTGCTAGGGAGCACATGTCTAAAGATGTTAACGGATTTGCTATCGGAGGCTTAAGGTAAAGTGGTGGTAAAACTGTGTAATGGTTACACATAAAATCAGAATGAACTTTTTTTTAATCCATGCAGCACTATCTAGCCCCAAATTAAGCAGAGCTTGTACTATGCTTTGTACATACATAGTTTGTGCATACATACTTAGAATACAACCCCGACAGTGAACAAACATCTGTGTACACCACACAAATATTTGTTCTCTGTGGGGATGGAACCCTGAACTTTGGCAGGCTTTAGCCCAGCCAAAACTCTACTTCAGATTTTGCAATAGGTAGGTACATCAATTAGATAAAGAAGAGCTCATTGATTTTTTTTAGTGGTGGAGAAGCAAAGGATGATTTCTGGCCCATGGTGAAGCTCAGCACAGGTATATTGGATAAGGATAGACCCCGTTATTTAATGGGGGTTGGATTGGCTATAGACCTGGTGATTTGTGTTGCCTTGGGAGTGGATATGTTTGATTGTGTGTTTCCTACAAGAACTGCTGTAAGTACATACTACCTTACTGTTTCATCTCTAGTTCTGCTCTGTCAGCCTTAGCCTTGATGCCCACAAAATAAAAACCACTTCTATTTTAGAGATTTGGCTGTGCCCTTGTCATGCAAGGGCAGTTGAACTTAAAACAGAAACAGTATGAGTCTGACCTCAGCCCGATTGACCCAGACTGCACTTGTTCCACTTGCAAGACCTACACCAGGGCATATTTACATGCTATTGTCACAGTGGAAACTGTTGCTTGCCATCTGATTTCTGTGCACAATATTGCCTACCAGGTAACTATTACTATTACTTTATTCAAATTCAAGCAATTCTATAGGTAAAATAAAAATATTATATAAGTATGCAGGCGTAGCCCAGGATCGCGATGTCTGGAAGGAATGGGGAGAGGCCTTTGCCCAGCAGTGGGACCCGGAGGGCACATAATAATAATAAGTATGCAGATTTTATTTAATCTGTTTAATTCCTGCCCACCAGGATTAATATATTGTTAAATATTATACCATTTATTTTCAACCTATGGATTATTGTAGAATATAACATAGGACCACAAATAAACTTTAACAAGCTCAGAATAAATTATTAGCATAAAAAAATGTAGAAAGTCGTAATAAATATTTGATTATGTTCTCATTTTTCAGATGCATCTGATGAAGACTATGAGAAAAAACATTCAAAACGGTACATTTCCACAATTTGTGCAGAACTTTGTGTATAAGTTATATCCAGATAAAAGTTATCCAACTTGGGTTGTTAATTCATTAAATTCAGTAGGAATCAACCTTGGGGTGGCCTAAAGCTCCATCATCAGTTAAGCAGGCCACTAACTCAGTAATTTTGTTATTAATTCAGATAAGGCAAAATTACAGATTAAATTGATATAAATATTTTATTTTTAACTTTACTACATAAAATCATCAGAATCATTTCCATCCAAATTAGTAGACATATTTTCTGGTTTCATCAATGTAGAATAGCTTCTAAGTTCAGCTTCATCTTTCTTCCGTTTCTCATCTTCTTTTTCCCTTTCTTTCTTTTCTCGGAGGAGTTTCTTTTTATCTTCTCTCTCTTCTCTGTCTCTACTCTCTCTCTCTATTCTCAAGTCTGGAAATGCTTCCTTTTTTGTTTTATTCAATCTATTCACAATATCATTATTTCGCTTGGCTACTCTTACTTTTCTAACTTCCTTGTCTTTGTGAAATGCCACCTGACCTACCTGTAAAGGAAATTGTATTCATATAGATTTGTTCAGTTTGCTAATTTTCTTACACCTCATTATATATTTTCCTCTTACCTCCATTCCTGCAGTCTTTTTGAGATTTGCCCACATTGTGTATACTATATCAATGTCATTCATTTTGTTGCCCATTATTGAATTGGCTTTTACTAATTGGCACGCATCATCAAGCACAAGATTTGGAATATCATCAATAGTTTGACCCTTGAAAAGTTAGAATTGTATTATGGTAGATTATTCATCATAGCAGTACATAATATTACATTTAAACAGTGCATTTACATACAGAACCTAATCTGAGGTAAACATGAGCTGAAGAAACTTTGTCTACATGGAACCACACATCTTCTGGCCAACCCCACTTTATGAGGTCTTCATCTGAAAGACAAAAATAAACATGATGTGATAAATTGTAATAAATTAAGCTTAAATTTGAAATGCTGCGAGTGGGTCCTTGAACCTGGGTATAAATTCATTGGGAAATTGTTGTTTCAGGACTAGTTTTCCCAGTTATTATTTAAGACCTAAAAACTTACTTTCGTGTTTATCAGCCCCCATGAATAAAGTTACTACTGGAGCCACCACATTACTAGTGAAATAAAAAACCATTTTTGTAAGCCTAGCTTAGCTTGGATTTGGAGAAAGAAACTAAGAAGATTTTAGAAGAAAAATATTTTATCTCGGTGCGGCACGCACGACACGGCTCGCTCTCGTCTCGTTCGTCATAGTGCTGCCAACTGCGAATTACAAAAGTTAGTACAAACAAACGCCACGATAAATAATATCGTTTTTTTTTAAGACCATTTTATGGAAGTATGTACCTGGGTAAAGTTAATTTTCATAACTTTATGCGTTCCCTCACCTGTCAAACATTTATATCATTATTTACTCCTCTAACGACCTATTTATTATTATTTTTCGAGAATATTTGACTTCTATAACGCAAACAACTACCTACTAGAGAGAAAAATAAAATATTTGATTGTACAAATTGTATTTAGTTTTTCTTTGCGCTTTATGCATTTTGCCACTGTTCTTATTATTGGTCTGTTTCTTTATTTACACAAAGAAACGCGAGATTCTTGCGAGAAACACCGCGAGAAACAGGCGAGAAGCAAGGCTCCACTCTCGCGTTCTCGTGGTTTTCTCACGTTCTCGCGAGAATGTGGAGCGGCCTTTACAATTAAACAAAATATTTACAAAATGTACAAAATACACAAGAAACATTTGAGCTATCTGCAGATCGTTACAAACGATCTAGAGATAGCTCAACTGATCCAAATCAGTGCCAGACGGAAGCGTCCCCAAGACGCTGGCGGCATTGCCACGCTGAATAGCAATGCTTATACGCTGCGCCAGATACCCACCAGCTCTTGGGTCACGCGTCGCTTCGATCAGTCGTCGCCTAGACAAAATTTTGAAGACCCGCGAGGCCTCGGTTCCCCACGGACCCAGAGTCTCAACCCCAAGAAGAGCAAATAAGTAGGCTCTGTCGAGACCTGCATATTTGCGCCTCTTGAGTCTTGATATCCTCGGCCAGATCAGCCGCCGCGCCCGCCACAACGGATGTCGTGGAAATATTATTGGTCGTATTTAAACAGTCAATGTGTGCGTCGTGGAAAGGCTTGCCTGAATATTGTTCGTTTTATCATAATTTTCATGAAATGCTAGGAATCGTGCCAATAATGGTAAAAGTATCGTATTCCCCATCATATTCGTACGGGTTGGCAATGTACGTGACTATGTGACAGCCACGAGCCACGACTGTCCATGTGACATTGTGATTGACTTGACGCTAGAAAAAGAACAGAATGACAAATTGTTACCCGCATTTTCCGCGTATCCTTTTCCACAATGAACTTTTTGTTACGTGTGACATTGACAAATATGCGACAGATTGGACTGATGACAGTGACAGATATTCTTACTTGACTTATGACTTGAGTTTTTCATTTTCAAAACAAGGTATCTCTTCTCTTCATCGCTCGTAATCGTAAGAGTAGTATTGTTCTGTGCTTCATCGTCACAACATTAATCGCTGGAATATTTTAAGTTCCTTGATCTAACGTTCTCACATTCGCAAACTATCCCTAAAGAACATGGGAAGCCCAGAGAGAGAATTATGTCCCCCCCCATCAGAGGAAGATGAATTAACTTTGCCCAGGGCGAGCATTAACAAGATGATCAAGGAATTGGTACCCTCAGTTCGTGTTGCCTTCGAATCTAGGGAGCTAATACTAAACTGCTGCACTGAGTTTATACATTTGATCAGTTCAGAGGCTAACGAGGTGTGTAATCAAAGTAACAAGAAGACTATTAATGCAGAACATGTTCTCACAGGTGAAATAATTTATAAATTACTAGTTTACATATTCAAAATCTTATAACTACATTTATTGTGAATAAATTATATTTAAGTAAATATTTTACAAAGTTTAGTAATGCTCTTGGGAGTTGCCTTTGCCCAACAGTGGGGCAATATAAATTATGTTCTGATACAAGCATGCACAAGACAATAGGTAAGGTATTTGTATTTACCCAAAAATATTATTGTTTATTTCAAAGCTCTGGACAGGCTTGGCTTCAGTGATTACACAGTTGAGGCAGAAGCTGTGCTGAAGGACTGTAAAGCTGTAGCGGCCAAGCGAAGAAGACAAAGCACTAGACTTGAAAACTTGGGAATACCTGAAGAAGAATTACTGAGACAACAGCAGGAACTTTTTGCTAAGGTAAACTTTCATTCATTTTTTCTTGTTACCTACCTACTGGAAAACAGGTAGAATTCATACTCCAGGCAGTATTTATTGTTTTTTTTTCTGAACCATCATAGCTACAGAAACCACGGATTTCTATAGCTATGATCCTGACTTACCTTGTTCGCTTCATTGTCATTTTGCATACAAATGTCAATCCCTGCTTCATACCTTTAGGGTTGAATTTTCAAAAATCCTTGCTTAGTGTAACTACACTTTTCCTACAGAGCACACCCTCTAAATTTCAAGTCTCTGACTAATGGCTTACAGCCATACTTATAAACGTTATTTTAATTTAATCATTGCTTAAAGCTAGCTCTGTCACTGTTTGTCATTAACCCAATAGTAAGAGATGGCAATAGTTTAAGCACTGTTTATCTTTTGATATATTTTTATAAGTAAGGTCATTAGGCTGTAAATTGTCTGACAGTCACTCACCTCCACGTCGTCGTCTTTTATAGTATGTGAAATGATGATAAAAATGTGTTTTATTTTACAGGCTCGAGAAGAACAAGCTAAACAGGATCAACACCAATGGCTGCTGCTTCAACAGCAAGGTCTGGTGGGTGCTGAGGGTGCCCCACAACCGTATGTGCCCCCTCCGATAACACCTAAGGTCGAGGATGATATGGATGATGATTACTCATAAACACTGCCACATTTCAATCAATTTATTACATGTGCAAGAAAAAGTAATCATTATTATCTTAATAAAATGTAACTAATTATACTTTTAGTTGCAAAATAAATTTGTTTTATAATATTACATACTTTTTAGTTAAACTGGACTAAACGTGGCTAGAAGTTCAATGGTTGTCTACATAATGGCTTGCATTAATAAAATGAATTTATACATGTTTTAAAATATTTTTTATTCGGTAGAGCTGTTTGATATAATATTAACTAAGTAGGTAGGTATTGTGTAAATTTCTCGCTTATAAAATCGAATGAAAGTTATTTTGAGTTTCATTTCATTCCTATTGTATGAATCTCCTTGTTGGATGTGACATGCATGACTCAGAGTCAGATAAAATTGTCATTTAAATTTTGTATGTAGAGTCCGCCCAAGATAACTTTGCGCGTGACAGGTGGGGGAATATGTAAAAAAAATCGACTTGGAATAATCTCCCAATCACCAATATGCACTTTTATCAAACGTAATGCAAGTCCAATTTTCCCATTCATGTTTGTGATCGGAAGATATATTTCTAGTCCATTTTATTTATATATTTTACGCCATTTGTCACGCGCAGACTTATCTTGCGCGAACTCTAGCAGAAGAAATAAATTGATAAGTTTTTTGTTTACAAATAGATACCTACTGCTTTCAGAGCAGTTCATCCATAAACTAAAATGCCTACAAAATGAGCAGTGATCTGAACAAGAAATACAAAAGGCCTAAAAAGAAGAACCTTTCATCACCATCAGTGTAATATCCGAAGTTTTTGTTCGTACCTTTAGGTTAGGTAGTATAAGTAGGCTTTGGTAGGTTATTAGGTATACCTACTGCTCAAGTGCTCATAATTATGCAAGTCAATTAGGTTACTGTGCCGCACCGTGTCTTTCCACCAAAGGTAAACTAATTATATAGGTAATTATGTCATCTGGTGGTGGCTTTAGGGCCCAACTCTAATTATGGTAGGGAAATCCCTAGATAATGTAAGTTGGAGATACGTAGGTAGGTACCTACGTACCTCCATACGAGTTTAGACGACTAATCTACGAAACTATTTTACTTACAGACATCACGCAATGTAAGCGATGCTAGTGAAACCAAAACATCACCGTTATGCCCCTTGCTAGCGAAAGATTCCGAATGGGTAGATATCTTGCAGTCAAATGAGGCGAATCCGAGCAAGCGAGGCGACTTTTGTGATGGAGAAGAAGTATTACAGCTTGTAATTTTACCCACCTATAAACATTGATTTACTTACATTGAAATAACGTGCTTCTTGATCTCGACTAGAAGATAAACAGTTGTTAGGAGTAAGACTGGAACTTCGAGTACAGTCGTATGGTATCAAACATTACCTAGGTACCTACTACCTATTACCTACCTAGGTATCTATTTGTTTCCCGAGAAATATGTAGGTAAGGTAGGTACTTAGTGGGTACCTACCTAAGTTACACCTCAATGTCATCGCATTAGAACTTTATTACCTATACCTACTAGCTATAGCTATTCCGTCTTTACCATAAGGGCTCACGGGGCCCGTGCCCAGGGCCCCCATTCTCAGGGGGCCCCGAAGGACCGACAATTTCTGCACATTCATTCTCAAAACATTTTTGTCGGGCACATTACATTTTTTTTCACAATACTACGCCATTATAGCCTACTGTATTTGATTACCTATAATCTTTAGATTGTCTAAGCCTATAATAAATGGTTATGCTTAGTAAAAAAATGTTATTATAATTAGCTTTTATTACTTTCCAAAAGGGCCCCAAATTCTTGTGTGCCCAAGGGCCCCAGCCTAGTTTAAGACGGCCTTGCCTACTAGTAGAGCTCTTTGTGAAGGGCTCGTCCGGAATAATATCGCATTTACTTATTCATTATTTTTCCCAGGTGGAATGCGAAGATGGACCCGAAATGAAACCCCTAGCCATAATGTTCCCTGATTTGTTAGATAAAGATCCTCAAACTTTGCAAGGCGTCATCAATAAGGCGATGTCCACGACAGAAGTAACGAGGCACCTGGTAGACCTTGGTCAGAAAGCAAACTTTACTTTTATGAAAAAAGCAGATCGCCTTATTCCTCCTGAAAAGGTAACTAAATATCTATTTAATATAAAGAAGTAGGTAAGTCAAAAGATTTCATCCTGAGAATTGCTTTAGTCTGAGGTGTTAAAACCTCCCCTAAATTATATTTTAATTTACAGAAATGGTTGGAAAGCTTGACTGAAAACAGCAGTTCTTTTTCATCCGTATTTTCTGGACAGTATAGTGGTGAGTTGGTTTCTTAGCCCAAAGCCCTAGGCCTAAAATAAATAGGTCCTAATATTCTCCGTTCGGAGAGTTTACCTACGTCAGAAGTGTTGTTTTTCTACAGGGGTTTCTAGCTACCAGGCCAGCGGAGAAACATCTGAATTGGACCTAAGAGCACGGCTAAAGAAAAAGAAGACTGATGCTATTTTGCATTTGAATAACCAAGAACGAGTTAACCATATTCTCCAAGAAATGGTTAGACATTTTATCACTCTTTCAGAGTTCAATTAATATAATAATCCCAGGTAGGTAACTATTAATGTTAGGGTGATAGGACTCCAAACGTGATGATGCTGCGCTGAGCGCATTAAAAATACAGATAAATAGGTAAGTACGGTATTCTAAAAGAAATGGTGTCATTATTCAGAGCGAAATGGGTAAGTATAGGTAGGTTTTGGTAAGCTAGGTATTTAAGGTCTTGTCCAGTAGGTACCTATGCCTAATTTCTCTATTATTTTCAGATCCATCCAAATAACGACGAAGACCTAGATAAAATATAAAAAAAAACTTGCTATACGTATTACCTACATAATGTTGTTATTGTAACTTAAATTGGTGGAAATTGGATACTATTACTAATGATCTACATAAGTAAACCTAAAATAGATTCTTCATCACATGCATGACAAAAAAATAAATAAATTTTAATTTTGATGTGTGTTTTTACGCTCTGTAGCTTATCTTCAGTCATTGTTTAATGAAAGGTAATTGGAAGTAATAAATACATTTATTATGCTTGTTAAACAAAGTAGCTTCGAAATGTTTAAAAATAACACCTTTTTATATCAGTTTTAAGTAAAAGTAAACATAGATCCCAACTTTCTAGTTAAGTATCACAAGAGGTTTCAAAAATACACTCGTGGATGCCATGGACAGTGACTTACAAAATTGCACAGCAATATTCAACACTGTCCCCTCATAATAGAAGTTAAAAACGATATCTCTAAAACGCTTAAGATACCTACTAATAAACTATCAAAACCCTTTAGGTAACAAGCTAGACATAAATATAACATGAGCAAAATGAATACTTATAAAAATACCACTGAGCATTTTAAAATATTCGCATAAATTTCTTTTCTATCATGATTTTATATAAAAATATTTTCGTGAATGGAAAAAATGTATCGATACCTTAATAGTATAGGATCCCTAGAAGGACCTTCACCGAGCTGGTTATTTAATGAAACGTATTTTATATTTAATTAAGCATGCCAATAAATATATTCTATATGGGTTGCCTATCAAATTTCAGTCCAGGATATGATTAATTAATAATTTTAAAAAAAATAATGTTTTTTTAACTTTCCACCGGTTTGTTTATTAGACAAATTCTATACCAATCGAAAGTATAGACCCCATAGAATATGCAAACGTTAGGTTGCCTATTTTTTTCCGGTCACAACTCTCGGGTAGCCAGGTATAAACAGGAAAATCGATACTAGCATTTTGCACCGGTATGTTTATTGAATAAAAATACTGGGGTCTATACTTTCGATTGGTATAGAATTTGTTAATAAACAAACCAGTGGAAAGTTTTTTTTTTTTTTTTTAATTATTAATTAATCATAATTATCCTGGACTGAAATTTGATAGGCAACCCATATAGAATATATTTAACGGCATGTTTAATTAAATATAAAATACGTTTCATTAAATAACCAGCTCGGTGAAGGTCCTTCTTCTAGGGATCTTAGACTATAACATGATTTCAAGCATCGACAAGGTCAGAACAATAATACAAGGCAAGCTATACCAACTGGTTACCTTTCTAGCCCAAGTATTAAATAAATAATAATTGTAAATATTCGGACAATCCATACTACACCGTCTAGCAAACCCCAAACTAAGAAAATTTTGTACTATGGGAACCATATAGCTGATATAAATGAAAAAATGAAAAAGCCCAGACATTGTTTTTATTAATATCAGGCATTCAGTAAGTAACCAATTGGCATAGCTGACTAAAAACGAGCTAATTTACAGAATAGGGAGCTACCTCAAAAAACTATATCTACCTATATTTTCTAATAGGAAAGAGCAAGCATACCACATAACAATAAGGCATAATAGTTGGTAAATAAGCGTATTCAATTGCTTTTCAACATGGAAAAATATAAAACACTCTCTCTTTTCACTCATCAATGTTATTATAACATAATACTTATGTATATTATATACCTACTTGGAATCTTATTAGTTCTGAGTCCGATTTAGCGTGACTGCAACTTTGTTAAAATTGTATTTTTTTAAACAAACTTGTATAGGTATTTTGATTACATTATATTCCACATCGAATTTGGCTCATGTTGTATGGTATGTATGTAATATACGGATGTAACATAAAAAGTAATACTCTAAGTAACAATATACCTCGGGGTGCTACTTTTTAGGCTTCGTTTTCGAGTTTGTCATATTTTTTTCGGAATTTCAATTAGTTTTTCTCATTCATTTCAAATCACTCGTACGTACACTTCTACTTAAACCTATTAGAAAATCGGCGTTATAGTGGCTGGAAAATAAGTTAAGTCAGTAAAACTAGTCGGGTATTGGATTTATCTACAAAGACTGCATCAAACTGCATCTTTTGTAGGTACTCATTTGGAATCACTGGCGAGCGTTCTTGTCTATTATTTATTTAATGCTTGCGTGTAACTTGACATATTTCAACTGTTAGCCAGTTTTGGGAATAGGACATCTCTATTCGGATCAAGCAAGAAGTTACGTCTCTAGTGGAGAAAAAGAGGAAGAGGAGAAGAAATATGGCGTGGTTACGAGTAGTTGTGCCTTTGGCCGTGGATTAAAGTTAAACAGTATTGTAGCTATAATCAATGAAGAGTTTTCGTCCTATTACAACTTATTTGCCAAACACTAAGCCCACCCACTTCTTTTCAGTAAGGTAATGCTAACATTTTATAGGTAGTACTTACTTACATATACTCATTATTGCATCAAGTTTTTCAATTATTTTTGGTTCTTTATAGTAAAACTATGTTCAGCTAACTCTATTTCATTCAAGCATTCATAACAACATTAAATGTAAATATAAATTGTATATCCAGGTTTGAAAATCTGTCAAAAACATGATTTTAGTAGTGCGCAGGCTACTATTTAGAGTCGCTATTAAAATTACTCTAATCGCTGTCATATTGCACGCTCAATCGCTAGATTCCTATCAATTTAAACCACTGAGGTATTATTATTATAAATAGGTACACTACACTTTTATTTGCTTGGGGTAATGTTTTAACACTTTAGTTCTACCGACGTACACTACCACCTACCTACACTTTTATTTGCTGGGGTAATGTTTTAACACTTAGTTCTGTTTACTGTAAAGACGCACATACGCGTTGAAAAAAAATTATATTATTTGATAGGGCGGTTGGACCATCTCTTAGGTATGCTCATGTAACCTCCCTATACGTCAGATCTGTCATATAAATAAAGTAATATTTAAATATGACGGATTGCGTTACTCCGAGATGGTAGAATCTGCTTAAAATCAGCTTTTAATGTTTTTCTTCACAGTTTTTTTTATCTTTTTCCGCATGAAGAAAAGCTTTTTACTGAGGTATCACACGATACCTTATAGCGTAAATCAGCGTAATACATTTGTTTGTAATGGTATGCTTACCTAGTAAATAATATTACCACAGTGGACCTTAGAATTTTATCATTTCCTCTAATTTCTACTTATTTTGCTTTATACAACTGTGATTCGAATTATTCTAGGACACAACCGCAAGAACCGTGATTATTTGTTAACCATTTATAATTATTTCTAGTTTCTGCCAGGAATTATTTACCTACTTCTTACTTACATTACTAGAATACTACAGAAGTAGACTCTGAATATCTAAAAAGATTTATACCTAGTAATATCTAATCTAGCGTTAAACATTTCAAAAACAACAATTATTACTTAACCTAACTCACCGCGCGCGCGCTAAATCTTACATTTGCACGTAAGTACTAACTTTAACTACATAATTTATAAAAATATTGCAAATATATTACCACAGAATACATCGTCAATCAGCGATCTAAGTCTGTCGTAAATTGTTTTTTCTATACAATTATTAAGTTACCTGTGCCGGATCAATTAGAAGCAAGTGCACGTTTGTTTATGAAACTGTGCAGTTTCAAAAACAATCGCCATTTTGGAAACGATGAATTTTTTTATATTCCTTATTCGCATTAAAAACGGACTACCTATGTCGCAGACTACTTATGGTGCGTCCACATCAGGACATTTCGATGTAACAACGCACCGTGACCGTGACTGATAAGTTCTACCTATCGCTACTAGGAAATGGTTGGTTCCATTAGTTGAGGTTTATTAGGTATAGTCGGCTGCACTAGTATGTATACTTACAATTCATAACTTTCATGGTAGTGTTGCAGCATTGCAATGGACACTTACATTATAGAGCATAGTTATAAACCGAGTGAGATTGAGGCCCGTATTCAGAAACATGGTTTGAGTCTGAGACGAGCATAGATTTTTTGACAGATCGCCATTGATAAAATGACAAAAATATATGCTTGAGGCTCGACTGAAACTCAAGCACTGTTTCTGAATATGGTTTCTGTCACTGTTTGTCATTACATTACCAAGTGTTCAAAATATATCAGTGTTTAAACAATAGTAATCTCTTACTGCTATTGTTTAAGCACTGATATATTTTGAACCAACTTCAATTCGAAAAGGAGGAGTTTCTCAATTCCTTTGTATTTTTTTTTAGAGGTGTGGCAATTAATCCCTTATGCGTACTTCCGATAGGCAGCACAACACCCCGCAGAGTAACGCTCACCACCAATGAGAATGGCCTGTTTTCGAATTCACTCGGTTCTAACTTTTGCGATGTTATATAAATCTAAGTCTAGTTAAAAAGTATGTCATAGGGCATAAAGGTGAGGGCCTCCAGCTTAGTGAGCACAACGCCGCCGAGCAGCGCTACGGCCGCGGCGGCGAGGATGCGTCACGCGCGCGGTCGCGATCGTCCGCGCGGCCGCGGGTAGGCACACCGTCATTGCGCCGGCTTCAGCGCCGCCATCTTGCGGCCGCGGGCGCGAGCCTCTAGCCGTGAAGTAGTGTACTCGAACCATAGCACGTTCGGGATTAGTGTTGTGTCGCGTATCATCAGCATTTCACACAGTTTTCTGAAAATTAAGAGAATCATAAATCAGGATGAGTATTTACCAAGAAGGTTGGAAACCCATTCCAATGGAAAGGAATTGTTTGACTAGAAAGCGCGCGTGCCGAATTAATTTGGTGGTTCATAGGGTTTTAACACCAAGCTCCAGCTTGCCCAGCATAAACAATCTATGGTATTTATATGATAGGCAAGGTAACCCTGTAGCACAGGTTTAACTAAAACCTATTTCAGGCACCAGTCTCTCGCAAAACAGGTCTACATAAGGTCAACTACCTACTATAATAAGGCTACTTATATTAATATTATTATACCTTGTACATTAATCTTAGTCTATAGGAGAGAAAATAAAAATTAGAAAACAACCACTAACTAAATCTATCTACTCTATGCCTCAACAAATCTAGTCTCAAATAAAGCAAAGCTTGCATGTGAACAGTCATCATCAAAATATTATGGTCAGAGGCAATGATAAATGTATTAATTTCTGATGCTGACTGTACCATGAAAACATTTTGTTTGAAAAAAACCTAAATACTGTAAAATAATAATCAGTAGTCATGTGCTAATGTTTGGATAAGCCTTTCTAAATGACAAAACTATTTGAAAACTATTAGCACTTTCATAAATTAACTATTCAAATAGGTGAATGCACTGTGAGATATGGTTATTCAAAAGGTTTCAAAGACAAAAATTACTTACAGAGACACTAATTGTGGGAATAACGGTGTGAACACTCTATGCACCATTGCAAACCAAATTGTTGCAAATAAGAATCCAACTACGCTTCCCACAACCACTTGCGACGTGGTATGGTAACTGAGATACACTCTGGCAATGCTGACTAGAATGGAGAGTGACAGGCAGCCACCCACTATGATCACTCGCCATAGTGCAGATATTATGCTGTTGTTGTTTATATGGTGTAATCTGAAATAACAAATCATAATCACCTACAAAATATAATATTTTTTTATATAGGTTTATCTAATCATAAGCTTATTCACTAAGTGAAGTGGCACCACACTGGAACTTCACTGCTATTATTTTAGATTATTTTTGATTTGTAAAAGGATAAAGGATATAAAAAAATTGTAGGAACCAAGCCGTAGTTTGATGTCTGTTCTTCTAGGCTTGGTCGCATGGAACTGGCACCTAGACTCACCTAGTTTTAAGACATTTCAAAGTGATTCTTGCAATCCTACTGAATAAACACACCTTTGATTTGATTTGATTTATCAATTACTAAGTATTTTGCTTACCTTATCAATACAAAATAGAGTACATAGATGCTAAAAAACCAAATAAATTGAGCATGGGATGATGGCATTCCATATTCATTGTATAAGTGCCCTCTAGCTAAGGGCCTCGCTTCACAAATAGTGTGCTTCAGGATTATGTTTAATAGTTCATTTACTAAAGTTCCAATGAAAAAGGCTATCTGTAATCAGAAAAACATGCATGTAAATGTGAAAGTTTGTAAGTATGGATGGATGTTTGTTACTCAATAACTCACGGAACGGATTTGGATGAAATTCGGCACAGACATTGATTATGGTCTGGAATAGCAAATAGGCTAAGTGAGGCTAACAGAAAGTCGTGTTTATACTCAAACAGCTGAGCAGATTTGGCTGAATATTGGAGGAGAGGTAGATAAATTCAGGAGACAGACATTGGATACTTTTTACCCCAAAAAATAAACGGGAATGGGGCGAGCGAAGCCGCGGGCAACCGATTTTCTATGTAATATTGCACAGAAGTGGCGCACATTAATTAGTTCAGAATAAGTAATTTGTTTTTAAACTGTTACTTGCTATGCTAAGGAAGATTAAATTATAAGTTATGCAGTTGTAAAATATAAGAATGTAGAAGTCATACAATTCTGATTCTGCTACGTTGATTTGATAATATACATGAATCGGAAGACTAAGGTCAATGTACTCACAGTATGTAAATCCCTCCTAAATAAAATGAGCGTGACAAATCCCGCACCTATTCCGAAAGGAGAGAGACTTAGAAAAGCGAAGAACTTTCCAAGTAGATCACCTAAAAAATCAAAGCACCAAGGTATAGTTAATTGTATCAAATGGATTTCTAGCAGGTATGAAATATTATACATCAAATAGCAATACCTTTTGGATATTCAACTAGAGTGAGCGACAGCGGTTGCCATTCAACATCATCGCTATGCAAACCATTACTTGTAGCTACAGTTTCATCTTCCATTTTAGCAGCATACAATCACACTTTAAGATTTTAGTACACACCACATAACATGATAATTATTTATTCTTACAACATTTACAGTGTGTAGAATTATTATATCAAACCGTCGAACTGGACGTAAATTATTATCAACCTCCGAGTAGTGCACTGTATGCATGCACAATCACATGAAGAAATTTATCTATATACATTATTTGATTGAACGCGCAGCAAAATAGCCACTGTACAATTCAAACTGACTGCTGCCTGAAATGACTTTGATGTTTTAATTAAATCTGACATTGACAACATGAGGTGAATTCAGATGGATCGTGTTTTGAAAACCTAAGAATAATCTTCAACAAAAAAACTCTTAATTATTGTTATCGTTGTAATCTTTCAGAGTTAGTTTTTTGCTGAGAAAGATATTGTGCTTACCAATAAGTACGGAGAACTTGCTCGACGTAATTTTTTCTTTATTTTGTACCTTTATTAATAGACAGCAGTTGACAACACTGGCCTAAAATGTAGCTTTTGGAAAATCCACCAAGGGCTTTTTTAAAGTATTCCATGACCAAGGGGGTCATGCTGTGAACTTGTGAAACAAATAAGACTTGGCAAAAAGATAAGAACTCCAGCGCCAGTATAAAATTAAAAATAAATAAATAGAAATGGTTCTTTTCTTTTTCTATTGTTGTGTGAATTCGTCGATTCGAGATTAATTTCGTTCGACTCAAACAAAAAGGGCTGATATAATTTGGCTGGAGTAAAATTTTGAAAAATACTAAAATGGCAGATTCAGATGTGGTTGATTTGGATTTAACGATCGATGATCTTGTTCCAAAAAGTCCTGAAAGGTGAGATTGTTGTGATTGTGTCTGAAATAATGTAAAGGATTTATGCAGAAAAATATCATTTGGTTGATAATACCACTAATTCAGGGGTTTACTGATTGTAGTAGTATCTTGCTAATTAATGGCGAATTTTAATTTTCCGTACCTTGACTTTTGACCTATATTCAGTTCAGTGCCTACCTCCAACATACAATGGAATGTTTCTTAAATAGGGATATAGATGTCTCTAGGCATAAGTTATGAGTGGGTCTAGTAAATACCCTGGTAGGTCTATGTGGTTACCTAGCACAAGCACAGAACTAAATGTGTTATGTGTTAGGTTTACTCACAATCACAAGGTCAATAAACCTATCTTTGATTGCAATCATTTTCATCATAGTTCATGTATGTGTGTGCAATACAACACCCAGACAGAGAACAAGCAAATACCTTTACATTTTCTTATTCATGCAGATTGGCCGAAGAAAAGAAAGATAGCGGTAACCATTTGTATAAATTCAAAAATTACAAAGGAGCCCTCGCTATGTATGATGAAGCTGTTACCCTATGCCCTGAGAACCCAGCCTACCTCGGCAACAGAGCTGCTGCTTACATGATGTTGGGAATGTACAAGAAAGCACTTGAAGATGCACAGAAAGCTGTTGCCTTGGATTCAACATTTACAAAAGGCTACATCCGTATAGCTAAATGCTGCCTTGCCTTGGGTAATTATATCCATCTATATACTTATAATACATACATTAAGTCACACCTCATTCCCATAGGGGTAGGCAAAGATCCTGGATTTCCACTTGTTACAATCCTGACATATTTCTCTAAACTAATAAATTAGAAATAATTGAATCAATATTTGTGGATATTCTACAAACACTATCTAGCCCCAAACTATTCAAAGATTAATCTCAAATAAAAGATTAAAAAGTTAAAAATTATTTTTAAATTGCATCACAAGGATCACTTTGAACACCTTAATTTAAAGATTCATAAGTCTAGTTTCATTTGATCAGCCTAGAAGAACAGGTAACAAACTATACATAATTATCTAATTATATTGTCTTATCATGATATTTTACTATCTAGGAAGCCACACCCCACAAACACTTTTTTCATACAACACACACACTTTTTTTGTGTGATGCTTGACACATGCTGTCAAACTTTGAAGCATCTACGACATGCAGGTTTCCTCACGGAATTTTTCGGTCACCTTTTGAGCGTACTGAGACAGAGCTCATACATTTTCGGACAGAAACTCATTGGTGGATTTGACCATGACTGGATTCTATTTGAATTGGGGGAATAAGGTCTGTGTCCCCGTTTCGCGATGGGGTGTATTGTCCCCCTGCTAACCTCACCCCAGCCATCCCAACTCTTTAAAAGAGCCATGTAGGACCTTGGGTTGATGGCAACAATGTTCGAGTGGACCAGATGGTGACACAGATGTCGATGTGGAGGGACAAGACTGAATCAGTTTCCTGAGCCCTGTCCTGGACCTCGCTTCTTCTATACTACATGCTCCAAAGTTTCTTTTTCCTGCAGGCAGCCGCGACAAAGGTCGCTGTCTGGTCGCTCCAGTCTTCAGTATGTGGTACTTTAGGCCGCAATGACCCGTACATGACTGGATTTGATTCCACGGCCTTCGGATTGGAAAGGGGGGCCACTACCACTAGACCACCAGTGCTCGCTAACACTTAGATTAGGTTGGCTATAATTAAATAACTAATAAATCATATGTCGACCTTGCAGGAGACATAGCAACTGGCGAGCAAGCAGTCCGCAGCGCCATCGAGCTCGGCGGCGAGAACATCGCGAGTGGCGAGCGCCGCGCGTTCGAAGGCCTGCGCCGGCTGCATGAGGACGCGCAGAAGGCCATGGACGCGAATGATTACCGACGCGTCGTCTACTGCATGGATCGCTGCTTGGATTACAGCCCTTCTTGTTCCAAGTAATCCCTTGCCTCTTTTGGATTTTTTATTTATTAATTTACTTTAATTAGAATGGTTGGCACCAATTACAATAAATTAAAGATATTACAGAACGAAAACAAAATACAATGTCAATAGTAAAATATAAAACAAAATGTCAGGACAGTAGCCACTATAAATTAGAAATTCACACACAACTATACATCACACTCACAGAATCTCAAGCAGACATAATTTTCACCCAGCCGTCCTCAAACAGATCACACCTATCATCTATGCTCTTACCAAGCAGTTGCTGCTGAACGATTAACTTTAAAAGTTGTACAAAAAACAGAAACAGCTGCATGACTTTGATCCCTAAGCATAACTCTAGGTTCCTTGATTTTCCAAATATTTCATTTAGCACAATATTCTTACTGATCAAAGTTTATAAGTGTTACATGAATGAGAGCTTTTTTTAACTTATCATATTTTGATTAGATGGAGTTTTACTTTAACCAAAATACTTAAATTACTTAAAACAATAATGTTTAGCATAAAGAGTCAAGGATAAACGATTTGGAAAGTCATCAACTTCCGATGCTGCTATACATCATGGGCTCCATATGCCTGTGAAGTAAAAGCCTAGGTTTATGAATAGAGCTTTTTACATAGATAGCACAGTTAACTTTAGTCCAAATGACTCATGGAGTGTGCACCCACATTAAAATCTGAATTGGAACTTGTTTCTCTATAAAATGACCTAATGAGTCATTTCGACTGGGAAATTACTGTTCTTAAATGACAAACTTATAAAATCTTACTAATATTATAAACGCGAAAGTTTGTAAGTATGGATAGATGTATGGATGGATGGATGTTTGTCACTCTTTCACGTAAAAACTACTGAATGGATTTTAATGAAACGTTACAATAATATAACTTATACATCAAAATACTACATAGGCTACAATTTATAAAGATATTGTAACGGGGTAACGGGAACGGGCGAGCGAAGCCGCGGGCAGCCGCTAGTAAATATATAATGTGGATGTGTCGTTTATTGCATGATTTTAGTAGAGATCAAGAGGAATTCCAAATAAGCATGTTATAAGCTTTATTTTTGCCACAAAAATGTTATTATAACCTTTTAATTTGTTTTTCAGAACGAAGCTCATAAAAGCCGAATATTTGGCAATGATCGGGAGATGCCAGGAAGCCCGAGAGATTGCCAGCGATTCGTTACGTTTCAACAGTTTCGATACTGACGCCATTTATGTTAGAGGGCTTTGCTTATACTTTGAGGTAATGAATTGAATTATTACATGCAGTATAGGTATAGATGCTGAGCAAATCTATTCCATCTATAAATCCTGTCCAAGGCACTGCAGATTCCTGTAAGTAGGGGCATGAGTGAGTAATCACCAATTGCTCCTGACCCTATATAAATCATCTACAATAGATGCAAAGGCCCGTTTACTTTTTTACATGCAGTATGCAGTGTGGGTAACTCACCACATCCTTCAGCTATTGATTGTAACTAGTAGGTACATTTTTTTATCTAATCATAACAAAATAGCTTCTAACAATTCAATAAATTTTGTCATAGGACAAAGATGAGCAGGCATTCAAGCATTTCCAGCAAGTTCTACGCTTTGCCCCTGATCACAAGAAAGCCATGGAAATATTCAAAAAGGCCAAGCAATTAAAACAGAAAAAAGAAGAAGGTAAAATCTATTGTCAAAAATCTCTAAGTTTATAATAGACATATCTGTTCTGACGTGTTATCGATAATTTCAGGAAATGAAGCTTTCAAAATGGGGAGATGGCAACAAGCATTAAGCCTCTACAACGAGGCATTGACCATTGACAAAAACAACAAAGCCGTGAACGCCAAGCTTTACTTCAACAAGGCCACTGTTTGCGCTAAACTGAACCAAACCAAGGAAGCAGCTCAAGCTTGCTCGGCTGCCTTAGAACTGGACGAGAACTACGTTAAAGCGTTGCTGAGACGCGCCCGCTGTTACACCGAACTTGGAGAATTCGACGAAGCCGTCAAAGACTATGAAAAACTGTACAAAATTGACAAGAGCAAGGAAAACAAGAACTTATTGCGTGAAGCTAAATTGGCGCAGAAGAAATCCAAGCGTAAGGACTACTACAAGATTCTCGGGATTGAAAAATCTGCTTCCGAGGATGAAATCAAGAAAGCTTACAGGTAAATTTAAGACACTGTTGTGGGTAAGTAGTTATGTATGTCGCTTTATAATAACAGCATCAAACCCGCACACATCGGCCACGCAGTCAAGGTCATTTTAACATAAAATATCTTGTTTAAAAAAACTAATGTGTAGGAATATGGATTGTAATACTACAAATAGCGTGGTCATAAAAATGAAGAATGAACTGTGTAAAAAATCACATAGAATAAAGAGTGAATACAGAGATCTCGGGTAACAGAGAGGAATGAAGGAGAAAAACATGTGCCGACCCCAGTCCGCACACCAAGTGCGGATGGTTAATTTGCCAAATTTGCCATGGTTTCAGGAACTCTGCACTAGTCCACCACCCCGACAGGCACGCAGGTGCGCCGGAGAGCGAGCGTCGCGACCAGGAGCGCAAGTTCAAGGAAGTAGGGGAGGCCTACGGAGTGCTCAGCGATCACAAGAAACGCGCCCGATACGACCACGATCAGGACATCGAAGACGACGGCACGGGCATGTCGGGTTAGTATAACGTATAAACAAAATCAAAAGTGTATTTATTCAGTTGAATTGCAAGAATCACTTGGACGCACCCATTAATTTTAACCACTTTAACACACCCATTAACTTGATTTCCCTCAACTATTCTTTTTTTATACAACTAGCTGAAGCAACAATCGTATGGACCACCTGATATTAGGTGGCCACCATCGCCTATAACAAAGCATAGCCTCGCAGGACAGAGTGCCATCTTATCTGTTTAGTTAATCAGAGAAACTTCATCATCAGCCTGAAGAAGTCCACTGCTAGACATAGGCCTCCCCTACACCTTTCCAGGAAGAATGATTCTGAGCTCTTCCCATCCACCGACTTCCCGCGATCTTAACAATGTCGTCGGTCCATTTGGTGGGTGGGCGCCCTACGTTTCGTCTTCTGGTTCGTGGTCGTCATTCGAGAACCTTTATTCCCCAATGGTTGTTAATTCTTCGAGCTATTATGACCTGCCCACTGACTGCCACTTCAACTTACTAATTCTAACAGCTATGTCGGTGACCTCGGATATCCTCATTTCTGATTCTATCACGTAGTAAAACTCCCAGCATAGCTCTCTCCATATCTCGTTGCGCGACTTTGAGCTTGACTAGGAACTTAATAATCATTAAATTATTTGTTAACAGAATAATTGAATATACACCATCCTTATTGCTCCTTTCTTTTTTTTCACTTTAGTTATTGTAAAATGAATGTTTTTCAGATATAGACCCCAACGTAGTATTCCAGTCGTTCTTCAACCGCGGCCAGCCTCACTTTGACTTTAACAACGGCGGCGGCGGCGGCGGCGCTTTCCCGGGCACAGCATTCAGCTTCCAATTCGGATAAACCCACAATATCACAAGACAAACAGTACGGAATCCCGCAAAATACTAATGATACCTAATTTGTCTGATTAAAATAGTTTTAAATTATCATTCCACACCAAAAATACATTATTTGCAACAAAGTGAAATGTTTTTGGGTTAGATAATCGGGGTCTTAACAAGATTCGCTTTCTGTTTGCGTTTACGCTTGCGGAAAGATAATGTTATGTGAAAATTACAAGGGACAGATGTTACGCCAAACAAATACAATTTTATCCCTTTGTATAGTCCGGACAGCCGGACTTTAGAAAGTGATCTTTGCGCAGATGTAAACTCAAACTGAAAGTGGATCTTGTGTAGCCATTCATGAGTAAACTTTTCAGTTTTTTGTGACGATTAAGACGGTTTAATTCATATTGACTGATTTGATTAGGAAATTTAATTCAAAATATTCTTCATTCTTAAACTAATAACTCTTATAACTAAAGACAATCTAATATTTAGAGAAGTAAAAGTAGCCGTAGAACAGCGAGGAAAACTCGACAGTTAGCTTTGGCAATCATGTCTTGTAATAGCGTGTTTATTTTTCAGTCTTTAATATGAACAAATGTTTAATTCGTGTTTGTGCAAACTACTCTTAACGTTTTGGGTCTAGCTAGTTGTACTGTTCAACGTAGGTTAATGTTGTGTTAAGTTGTGTACTTATTACTAAAAAAATTGTAGGTACTTAGCCTTAATCTTGACGAGGAAACAATCATGACGAAAGAAGTCACTACCTTAATCTGTCGGGCACCATTTAATAACACAACATACAGGTGATTTATGGTCAGAATATTTTCAACTATGAAGTGAAACCTGACCAATAAACCCGAAGTTGCTTGATACTTTACTAATAGGCAAACTTATCTTATAATAATGTTCTACAATTACGGGCTTGATAAAATATTAATTCGTTCGTTCGTTGGTCCTTGCCAGTGGACTATTGCCATTAATCTCTTGATGCCAAGTAACTAGACAACCTTAAGATTCAAGACCACTCTTTTGTGTTCAGCGAAACAAGAACGGTAGTACCTAAAAACGAACTAGGTCACATAATCCACCCCCTTATTTTAATTCTATTAAGCTACGTAAGGAAACTTAATTTTTAATGATCATTCTAGTGTTATACTGAAAAAATAAAAGTAGGTACCTACTAAAACGAAGTCTTATTTATAAAGTTTTTGTTTGTCAAATACCTGACTGTTGCACTAATAAGGGCTATTTTGTTCATCTATAGATAAATTTATCCGTCAAATACAAATAAATGTCCATATCTTTATAAGGTTTGTCAAAAACAAGGACCGACATTTTTCATTCACGAATAATTACTCAGTAGATGGAAAAATCTGTTCTATTAAAATAAAAGTCTAAGCATCATCGTAAGTAAATTTTACTTCAAAAATAGTAAATACATGCATAAAATTAACATTATTTCTGAAATCTCCGACTAAGCATTGCTTATATTTTTATATTTATTGTGGAACATGAACAGCATTTACTTGCTTTCTTGTTTATTTTCTTCCTTTTCATAGCTCATAGCCTTGTCACCAGGAGCGCGCTTATTGGTTGTCTTACTCCCGACTTTTTGGAATCTGCAAAATGTAGGTACTTAGACACGACACACATTTCTTTCACGCTCGAATCACATCTTCATCGTAGAGTGGTTCCACCAGAGACACCAACCTCCACCACAGATATACCTCTTTGGGTCGCTACAGTTCAGTCGTGATACGTTCGCGCGATTTTTTGAAATGATTCAGTCATCTCACAGCACAGCCTTTTAAGCGCGTTATAATCGCGCTGATGATCAACACATACTACTGATACTTGTATACTCTCTAACATTAGGTAGGTCATATGCTTGTTCCACCATCTTTACACGCAAAAAAAAACGGAAGAAATATGTCTGCCTTGTGTCGAACACAAATTAGAACTTGCATCCATCAACGAGCATTCGGAATATACATACTTCTTCATTTTAAAAGGCTTCTTTTTATCCGGCTTTGGTGGCGGATTATTAGCTTTAAAGGTGAGAACGTAGCGTTTCACAATATCAACATTGACCGTAGTGTTCTCCGGGTACATGCGTTTCTTCCAAGCCTCGCGTTCTATCAACCACATTCTCTGATATTCGTATGACAAAAGCCATTCAACGCGGGACTTGCCGTCCTGAAATATTTAATGTTAAAGTCGGTCCGCGTGCACTCCTACTTTTGCAGTAGTAGAGAGCTCTTCGTGAAGGGCTCGTCCGCGGGGAAGTACTACCACCATGCTTATTTCTGCCGTGAAGCAACATTACTGTGTTTGGGTTTGAAGAGTGTGGATGCCGGTGAAATTACTGGCACGTGAGGCTGGACATCTTTATGCCTCAAGCTGATGGACGACTGGACGTATACACGTCCATGTTCCTGAAACGTTAATGAACGTGCGTAAACTACGAAGCAATGCCTTGTTATAGGCGAGGGTTACCACTTAACATCGGGCGAGCCAATATGCATGCTTTTACCATCAGCTAGTTGTATAAAATAAAAAAAAAACTCATCAGTGCTTTCCACAAAGTGTGTCTCAAATATCTCAACTGAAATAACTCCCCATATTATTTACGAAGAGTACTACAGGTAGGTACTAGTATACATATAGATACAGATGTATACAGATAGCTAGGTATTTGAACAAATCCAGTAAACCTAGATGTATACAGATAGATAGGTATTTGAACAAATCCAGTAAACCTCAAACTTACCATATATTTCCAAGGTTGAGGATTGTACTTTGGAAAATCTGAAGAGATTATATTATGAATGGGAGCACACCTTGCAGATTTTTCCCATTTAATTCCTGCCATCCTGCCCATATCGGTAAGGAAAAAGAACAAATTTTGTCGAAGGTCAAGCTGTCGTCCGCCGGAGTTTTCAGGTTTTTAAAATGAATTTGTCAAAGTTTGACAAGACAAGTAGTGCAAATATGCCATAAAAGAAGGTCTATGATAAAAATGCAGATGCCAGTTTAATAAGATAGTTATCCAGTATGAATAAGAATGAACGCGATGGAGGTAGGCTGAGATTCATAGACCGCACTTTGCTTTACAGCAAAGCAGTCTTCGCAAAGTAAGCTTTGATTATCGAAGTTTCATAGCAATATTTTGATTATAGAAGAGCTTGCTCGTTGCGCGACTTTGAACTCCCAGCATAGCTCTCTCCATAGCTCGTTCGTTATGGAGAGAGCTATGCTGGGAGTTTCACTACGTGATAGAATCAGAAATGAGGATATCCGTAGAAGAACCAAGGTCACCGACATAGCTCGTAGAGTTAGTAAGTTGAAGTGGCAATGGGCAGGCCATATAGCTCGAAGAACCGACAACCGTTGGGGAATAAAGGTTCTCGAATGGCGACCACGAACCGGAAGACGAAGCGTTGGGCGCCCACCCACCAGATGGACCGACGACATTGTTAAGATCGCGGGAAGTCGATGGATGGAAAGGGCTCAGAATCGTTCTTCCTGGAAACGAGCAGGGGAGGCCTATGTCCAGCAGTGGACTTCTTCAGGCTGATAATGATGATGATGATGATGATGAGAAGAGCTTGACAGAACTATGAAATATAATTTTGGTTGAAAGTTGAACTTTCCATCAAAGTAAAGTCAAAGTTCGGTCTATGAATCTCGGCCGTAGAGCCCGCGTAAGATTACTTTGCGCGTGACAAATGGCGCCAAAAGTAATAAAAAACTGATTTTAAATAATCTCTGAATCACAAATATGATCTTGCATTAGAAGCAAGTTTGATTTCTCTATTTATGTTTAGTATCGGAAGATAATATTCCATCCATTTTATTCATGTTTTACGCAATCTGACACGCGACAGACATAATTATCTTGCGTAGACTCTTGTTTAACTTTTCTCCAGTGGTTCGTACCGGAATGAGATCTCGGAAACACAGCGTGCGAACTTGCCTCTGGCTACCATCTACTAACTTAACTTTCTTTTAGATGCATTAGCAAAATTTCAGCTCAATTGTTGAATAGTTCCGTTATAATACAACACGTTCCTGTTCGCCTGTGTAAATTATCTGTACCCACCATAACCATAGGGGATTTTCATCTCACGGTGCCTCGCTCACACTCCGTGCACACACAAGGAGCACACCTTGGTAAAAACCTCTGAAAACAAAACTATCACGGATCAACTGAGCAACCAGCGCGCAGGCGCGCAAGGCTCTGGCGCAAACTCGTTGACATTTGCTCTTTGCATTGAGCAGGCGTTGAGGTTCTCTTCCCTGCCCTGCCACAGTTCTTTATTACATACGGAAATTCCCTGCTTTGAGGATCAATGATTTGGGAAGCGCTACAAGTTGGCCAGTCATCGAGGTGGCCACAAAGTCACTACAGAGGAAAACCGCGTGTCGCGACGTCTACTGTCTCTAGAGATATTTTTTGTATGGGGTGGACAGAGACGACATCACCCTGACCCATGTGGGACCCGCGAGCGCGCGGTGTATTTTGGTTATCGGGGTTACCCCAATGTCTGCGTAGTATAGTTTATTATGTGGGTCATACATACGCATAGAATCTATCTACTAGCGGATAACCATAGCTCTAATCAAACCGCTAGTTTGATTAGATCTATGGTTATCCGCATGTAATTGCGCACTATCTGGGCAATTAATTGGTCTGGACACCTAGCACCCCTATAGCCACGAGGTTCAACAGGCGTGCGTGAGTGGGAATACGCACACACACTCTCTACCAAAAATAAGTTCTGCAAACCACCGTGACCCGACTTTACCTACTTGGCTATGGAGGTACCTATTTTAGGAAGAGCAGAGTACCTAGCCTACCTAACAATGGTTGAACAGAAAAATATAATGAGATTTTTAAGATTTTTATTTTTGATACACAGCAGTATTACAGTAAAATAAAGTAATTCATTCCACTTCTGTACCTGTAACAAATTAAATCAATAATTAATTCAACAGAAAAATTAAAACATAAACATAAGCTTTTCATGTTGGTTTGGTAGATGTTAGCCTTGTATTAGTACCCATTACACATTATCTGTATAATGGGTGTGGAGTAGGCTCGATGCTATACCCTCTAATTCTTAGCATTGCTCCCAAAGTGGGTCAATGACTGCCTAAGAGGGTAACTGGATAATATTAAAAAACATAAGTAGACTAAATAAATAAATATCGTGGACATTCCACACAACACTGTCTAGCACCAACTTAGAACCAAAACAGAGAACAAGCATCAATATTCGCCACACAAATATTTGTTCGGCAGAGAGTGAACCCTTTACAGCTCAGTTCTCAGTTGGTATTGGTTAGCTCTGCTTTCTGTGCTCAAGGGCATGGATTCAATCCCCACTGACAACAAATATTTGTTTTGTGTCATGTGTTGTATTTTATTTATGTTTGAATAAAAATAGTATTTAATTAGGATATCAACTCAAACACACCCAATCCAAGCGGTGGGTTAGTTTGGGCCCACGCCTAACAACTGAGTTGTGAGGGCTGTCACTAAACAGATCTGATTTTGCCAGCACATGGTGCTAATGCGAATGAGAAACTGGAATGCAGAGAGGCAAAGTTGTAGGATGGAGTTTCCACAAGTGAATTGGTTTAGAATGCTGTAGATAACATACATAATTTACATGTTTAAATAAGTAAATATTGGTGCTTCCCACGGTAAAGTTTGTAGATACAGAAACTATTATTTTAAAGCAAGTGGGAACACACCCCAATCGCTGATAAACTTGCCAACCTGAGTTAGGCCTTGCAGTCGCAAAAAACATGGTTCGGCGGCCACATGTGCTTTGCAAGGTTATTGATCTACTGAACATGAGCATCTCCATTCATTGATCAGCAGTAAACGATGTAGGTTGTACCAGCACATCGGTTCTTCATCAGCAATCGCCGGTATAAGCGCACGCACCAATCTCTCCAAATAAATATAAGAAACTAAAAAATCTTACCATTCTATTTGGACCTCGCACGCATCTTCCTCCTTTTACGCTTTAGCCTTCGCATACGCTTCTTACGCCACTGGAACAAACAAAGTATGTGTAAGACCCAAGAACAAGAAACGCGGCTCCATCAGGTTATTGCGATCAATAGCTTCGTTCACTGATAAATTCAGGCAGCACGGAAATAAAATTACCTTAGCTCTCATTGTCTGGTATTTAACACTTAGAACCTGAGAAAGGAGGCCAAGCTCCTCTGATTATTGCAATATTTCACGATAGCTAGCGACCCTCATGAACAAGGTCTCAGTACGAAAAGAACTAAACAACGAATGAAGGAAAGGAAGGAACAGAAAGAATAGAATGATGAATGATGAAAAGAAAAGACGTGAGTGACAGTGAGTGAGTTATATGAATGCATCGATTATCCTGGTTTTTTTATTTTGTTCTGGCGCTGGAAATATAGACTTTTAGCGATGCCCTATTTGTTGAACGAACTACATAACAAATAACAACAGTGTAACCGGGTCTTAGCTTTGTCAAGACAAAGGGCATAATTAGGCATATGACTTTCAGCTTTCGTACAGCTACGCTGTAAATGTCGATTGTCGGCATTGTTTAGAGCCAACTCTACTCGTGTAAATACTGCTGTAGTTGGTAGGAATGAAACAAGCAGGGAAGAATAAAAAAACAGTAGTACACAAGTGCCAACCTATTATAGCTAATTTTTGACACCACGGTGGACATGACATTGACTGCTGTGTTTTCACTTTCATTCATTTCTATAATCTTCTGCTGCTTCTTCAATCAATCACTGTATGGTTTGACATTTTCGTGTAAGGTGTTATTCGCGCCAAAATTAATTCTATTGCGCTACACTCGTAGCCAGAATCTTTAAATTCAAAGCGAATATCATCGAGTAGAGCAGTAAGTACAACTATTTACTTATTTAGTGGTTTAGTACGGCAGATTTTAAGAATTGACGGGAAAAATGGTATCAATAACAACGAATATGAAGTAAACAGGTGTACCAACCTACAGTCAGCCATAGCAGATTTGTATCCGTCAGACAATAGAAGTCGATATTGTGCAATGGCGGAGCTTGAAGATTTGCTCCGAAAGGAAACAAAATTAAATAATTATTGAATTGGTGTCGCCTACTTTGTGTCTCAGTGAATAGAAAACTTGACGTGTTAGAAACTATGCGTGAGTTGTGTTTTTTTGTTTAGAAAGTGTGGAAACTGGGACTCCAGAGGATACGCAATCGAGCAGCTGCGCGTCTTAATTCGTCGGCAGCTTCGTGTGTTTACAATGGTTACTTCTAATAAAGTGCCCGACAAGAAAGTGTTAAAAATGGTTGATCATAGCAATAGTGTGGTGGTGCCTCAAAGAACCCTGCTGGAGGAAGTTAATGAACACATCACATGTCCTCTATGTCGGGGCTATTATATCGACGCAACAACCATTGTTGAATGTTTACACTCCTTCTGTAAAAGTTGTATAATTAAACACTTAAAAATAAAAAGCTACTGCCCTGTATGTGAAATGATGATAAACTCGGCTAAACCCAACATAAAACATGACAAAGCTCTCCAGGATATTGTTTACAAGCTAGTGCCAGGCCTGTTTCAAAAAGAAATGGAAAGACGACAAACATTCTTCTCATCAAGGCCAGAAGCAGTTGCCACTGCTACCCCAGAGCAGAGAGGAGAAGACACCGAAAGGATTATTTTCAGCCCAGAGGATGTAATATCATTTTCTCTAGAATATGCAGATGCTACTGACTCTGACAGTATATCTAGCAAATCCTCTGATAGTAATGAACCTCTTGTAACACCAGGTGTTAGAAGATATCTGCAATGTCCTGCAGTTGTGAACATAAGTCACCTAAAAAAATTTTTAAGCATGAAATTTGATATTGATAGCACACAATATGTTATTGATATCTTGTACAAAAGAGTACCTCTTCCAGGTTATTATACTCTCATGGATATTGCTTACATATACAACTGGAAGAGAAATGAGCCTTTGCGCTTCTTCTACCAGATCATTGATTATGCCGCTATAAGAAACAGAATATTCGAAATTAATCGAGAATGTGCAAAATTTGCTGAATGCAAAGGTAGTCTGGCATCAACAGAGGACACAAACAGAAGTAGTCCAGCCCCACAAATAAATGATCAAGCATCTGAAGCTTCTTCAGGGACCAACAGTCCCATGCCTGACGAATACACTATGAAGAATGTAACAGAGTTCCAGAAAAACGAAACTTTTGAACAAAGTAAAGAGACATTTGAAAAATTAAATGCTGATAGAAGTAGTTCATTTCCTAGGAAAAATGAAGAGGATGTTGAAAAGTCTCAATTTCTGAACTCATTTGAACTGGCGCCTAAAAGTACAAGTTTGACAAAAACATCACCATCTAAAGCAACTACAAGTGAAGAGGGTTCCAAAGTGCCCTCAAATGGTCCCACCACCAGTACTGCAACCAAGAGCCAAGATAATACACCCAAACTGGAAACCAAACCTCAAGAGCCTCTGAAGAGGAAAAATCAGTCTCCTGCCGTCTTATTGGAGATGAAAAAGTTGAAGATAGAGTTACAAAATACTAAAATAAACCAGATTCTCAATAATTATGCAACTTTGGCAAATTCCTCATCTTCCAGTCAAACCAATAAAGGTGAACCTGCTGCCAAACCAAAGGAAATTGAAACCCAAACTAAGAATGTGCCAGGAACTTCGGCCACAAGTACCAAAATACAGCCCAGTAAAGAAATCAAAGATCAACCAAGTCTGGCAGCAAAACAGTTGATTGATAGCCCTGGAATTAAAAGAAATGTAACTGCACCCCAATGTTTGCCAACATCTAAACGGAAACCAACTCAAGACAATCCGACACAGTCAACTTCTGCACCCTTACAACAAGTTTCACAAACAAAAACTATATCTCCCATAAAAATCCAAGTTCCCAAAACAGATCTACAAGCATCAACTACTAAGACCCCAGATGTCCAAAAACCTACAGCTAAAAAGATGCCAGATCTTAAACCTACGCTACCCCCAACATTGCAACAAAATAAAGCACCGGCAACTAATAAAATGAAAATGGAGGGTCCATTCTTACTTGCTAACAACAGCGATCCAACTATGGATAGAAGCAAAATTTTGTCTCAAGTTAAAACATCATTGTCAGTTCCTAAAACAACAAGCCCGGGACCAGTCTCAGGAGATCCTCTTAAGTCTTTATTTGATTCTTGTAAAATCAACATCCCTTCTTCATTATCTATTACTCTCTTTGATCAAAAAATTGATTCACGTAATCCAGGTGATTCTGTTAATGATTCCAAAAATAACCCTGGCAATAAAAATCTGTCTGGGTCAAGTAGTAGCCATAAGATTTCTGCTCCTGCTGTGCCTAACTACATAGAAATAATGAAACTGCCTGAAACTGACACCAAAAAGCCAAGCAAAGTTGATGGAGCTGATGCAAAAGCATCTGTTCAAAATAAAAGTGATGCTCCAGGGCAAGTAAAACCACCAACAAAGTCCTCTGACACTCCTTCTGCCAAAGGGCCAGTGCCTAATTTAAAACCAATTGCTGACACCAAGTCCAGCAAACAAACACCGAGTGCAAATTTTATTGGTCCAATCACATTCCAACAAACTTTTGAACAACAATTACAAGCTTTACAGAATGATAAGAAATCAAAAGTGCCTAAAAATAAATCTCAAATCCCCAATTTGGTACTAGCAACACCCAAATTAATTAATGCTGCAAATAATAAACCTCCTGCATTCACAAATAAACCCATTCCTGGAGACAATAAGGCTAGCACTGCTTTAGATTTGTCATCTCCAAATAGCAATGCAGGTTCATCTGGATCCCAGCAAACCTTTGATAAAACTTTTGAAGCTATGCAGTCAATAGCTAATTTGGCCAAGAAACAAAGCTTACCACCCAAAGTAACACCACCACCAAAATTAACAACTACACCAACCACTCAAGGTAATATTTTTCCAAATGCGACAAAGAGAACCTTGCCAGTAGGCATTAGTCCACTAAGAGTTCCTGCTGCAAGTAACAAAACCAGTAACATAAATCAAATAAAGCTTGACAAAGTAATTCCTACTGCATCCCAAATGAATATTGCCAGACAGGAGACCATAAATAAAAGCAGCCTCATGAAGCAAGGAAATAATCCAAGTACATCTGCTATTGCATCTGCCAGTTATCAGATCTCACCTTCACATGCTTCTAACGCACAGCCATCGCCGAGACAGACCCGGTCACCGAGCTCGTCCCCTAAGTTGGTGATAGCTGAGGAAAAACAAGTGACCAACACTCATGAGCAAAGTATGAATCAATCCAACCAAATATCAAGTACCCAGCTATCGAGCATGAATGCTCCGAAATGCGAGTCGCCCACAGCTGTGGCTGGACCGTCGAAACCTGGCCTGAAGTCTCTAAAGCCGTTTACACCAACTGCGCCGAAGTTGCCTGCTCGCCAGCCCATAACGCCTACTATGAGACCGAGTGCGCCGAATATGCCAAACATGCCGAACGCAGCTGATTACCTGCGTACGACGGATGGACGATTCATGGCCCAGCAGGCGATGATGAGACATCAAATGGAAATGAGTGCTGCGTGGATGAAAGCGCAAAGGCAATACGACTTTGACCTGTTTAAAAATATGACAAATATGGCCCATCAGGCGCAGAATGAGAGAGACAAACAATAACACCTCCATTGTCATTGATGTACATTATGGTATTAGTTTTATACATTAATATCCATTGTAGGGCCATTATTTTTGTTTATTTAACTGGAAATCTATAATGGTGAAAAATTCAGACCACCATTTATTTAAATAATATCTTCTCAGGGAATTAATTAACTTGTGGTCAATATTCTCAGTTTACTTACTTACTACTTTAGCCCTATTAGGTATGACCTAAAATGTAATATTTCTATTTATCACTAATTACTGTATTCAAAACAACATTCTAGTTCTTTATTGCATAATCATAAGAGAAATATATTTTCTCAATGTGTTTAATATTACTAACCTAGTTACATAAGCTAAATTTTATTGTAAGTGTGTAGCGTGTAAGGTTAGGTATGTATCTCTTTAATAAGTAACTACTTTAATTATATTTTTGCTTGCTTATCCTAAACATTTAAATGTACAGATAATCAAAAATGTATCTAGGTCTCATGAGAATTGTATGCTGGTGCATTATATGAACCTAGGTAGATTTGTTTAGTTATATAGGTATATGTACATTACAGATTGTGTTTCTTTCTACTAGCTGATCTGACGATAACTTTGCTTGCATTTATTGTGACAGTATAGATAGTTTTTTCGATTGTTATTAACTTATTAGTGCATAATTAAATTGATTTTATGTTTCAAATAAGTTTGGAAATAAATTCGTCACGTGTTTACTATTTTCGGATTTTAATTACTACGCCTTCCTTAATTACTACAGGCCAAGAAAGGTACTATAACGTTTTACTTTATATTTCTTTAAATTATTTATGAAGCTAACTGTAACTTTACTCCTGCTATATTTTTGTTAACAGATGGCTGCAGTACAGGCGACTATTCCCTTTAAGCTCCGCAAGAAAACTATTTTTAGTGGCAATTGTAAAACGGACGAAAACAAGGACACTTTAAACATACCTAAAAAGGGGAGTGTACTGAAAAGACGCATGAAAAGCAATCTGGAGGACAAAGGTAACTATTTGACATTTGTTGCACGAATTCCACAGCACTCGCTCAATAATTCATTTCTAGTTAAGGCAGCACTAGGTATGTTGCGTAGAAGAAGTAATATTTCTTTTCTTATTTCAGATTCTTGCACAGCAGTTAAAGTCGCAAGGAAGGAGTCTATAGTTGAAACTGAGGAAATATCTGAAAATGAAAGGTAAGCAAAGTCAAAAATGTATTTATTCAGTAGTATCACTAGGACCACTTTGAAACGTCTTAAAGCTAGGTGATTGTAGGTTCCAGTTCCACGCGACGAACCCTAGAAGAACAGACAACAAACTACGGCTTGGTTTACACCTTTTCTTGTATGAACCGTTTTTTAGGGTTCCGTAGCCAAATGGCAAAAACGGAACCCTTATAGATTCGTCATGTCTGTCTGTCTGTCCGTCCGTAGGTATGTCACAGCCATTTTTCTCCGAAACCGTAAGAGCTAGACTGATGAAACTTGGCGAGTAGATGTATTCTGTGAACCGCATTAAGATTTTTACACAAAAATAGAAAAAAATCTATAAATTTTAGGGGGTCCCCATACTTGAAACTGAAACTCAAAATTTTTTTTTTCATCAAACCCATACGTGTCGCGTATCTATGAATAGGTCTTCAAAAATGATGTTGAGGTTTCTAATATTGTTTTTTTCTAAACTGAATAGTTTGCGCGAGAGATACTTCCAAAGTGGAAAAAAGTTGGTCCCCCCCCTCTAACTTCTAAAATAAGTGACTGAAAAGGTAAAAAAAATATATGTTGTACATTACTATGGAAACTTTCAACGATATTTAGTTTGAACGAGATCTAGTCAGTTTTTTTTTTAAACGTTTGTTTAAATCGTAAACCGCAATTTACCTTTCGACGAACTACTAGAACTTCTAGAACTCTATGTTATATTACTTACTGCTACGGAACCCTTCATGGGCGAGTCCGACTCGCGCTTGGCCGCTTTTTATATCCTATAAGCAAGTACAGCTCTACAAAATGCTTTTAAGAAAATAAATATGTATTGATATAATTTCAGCGCATATAGTTTAAAACCGCTGACTAGCAGAGAAAAGGAAATAGAATGGCTGGAGACATTTTTGGTGGAGCACATCGAGAATGAGGAGTCAGCATCTTTGTACGTGTCGGGACAGCCGGGCACTGGGAAAACTGCTAGTCTCTCATACATATTACAAATGCCAAAGGTACGTAAAACTATACCAATTGATGCGAAAGTATGTCTGTTTGTTTTATAAAGTTCTCGGCTAACCATAAACCGATGGAGATGGAATTTGACACAGAAATAGTAAAAATGGTTTGCATTCTCGGACAAATAAAATGGCGACCACGAAACGCAAGACGAAACATAGGACGTCTATACCCTCCCGATGGGTCAACATCGTTCTAAAGATCACGACAAGTCGCTGATGGAGAGAGCTCAGAATCGATCTTTCTGGAAATGTAAAGGGCCGGCGGTCCATGTCCAGCACAGGACTACTCTGACTGATGATGATGAGGAATCAACGTCTATGGATGCCTAGTATAGATGCTCTGATTCACTATGAACTTAGAGCGCTGGTGGGCTAGTGGTAGGGGTCTCGCCTTCTGATTCTAAGGTCGTGGGTTCTAACCCAGTCGTGTACCAATGACTTTCTGCCCAAAAATTTACTCAATGCCAGTGCTCTCAAACGGCGAAGGAAAACATCGTGAGGAAACCGGCATGTCGTAGAACTCAAAAAGTTCAAAATATGTGTCAAATGCACAAAAGGAGTCTCTGAGGCGCAATTAAAATCCTTTCACCACACTTAGTGCGAAATAACCAGTGACACGATAAGAAGACTGATCTTTTTACAGATAAAGGAATCCTACAAACAAGTATACGTTAATTGCACAATGATGAAATCCGCAGCTAGTATTTACAGTAGAATATGCAAAGAGCTACATTTGCAGACGTCGGGCAATACAGAGAAGGCTTGCTGTAGTGCTATTGAGAAATATTTAATTAAGAAACATAAAATGATGTAAGTTTTTACAGCTTTGATGAAAGTTCAAATCCTACTTCCTACTCATATTATAAATTAACTTCCGCGTTCAGAGTTCCGAGTCATATACAGTTTTATTTATTACAACAAGCTGATGGAACAAGCATAATATGGCCCACTTGATATTAAGTGGCGCAAAGCATTGCCTCGTAGGTCTTGCACGTCAGGAACGTAACCTACGATGCACTGCCCTGCGTCCATCAATTTGAGGCATACAGATGTTCAGCCTCACGTGCCAGTCATTTCATCAGCACCCACAGCCTTCAAACTGAAACACAAATGCTGTTGAAAGTTGCACTAATCACGACGGGAAGTTCTTAGGTCTATTAAAAGAATATGTTATCTCCCACTGCAGGGAATGGGCCTGCCCTTCTCTCCTTCGTCTCTATCTTGGGCTCCTGAGGACCATAATCTATAGATGTCACGTCGCGAGGGATCACGACATGACATCTATAGATTTAAGTAGGATGAAGACGATAGCTCCAATGAATAAATTGTAATGTAATATTTAAGATCTTATGTACAAACACCATTCAGGCAAATAAAAAACATGATACGCTCTATGATGCCGAAATTAGCCGATGTGCAATATTTGTTATTTACTAACTATAAGTACGTACCTATGTATTTAAAAAAAAAAAATATGAGATATCTGGTTCCCATCATACACGTGCTGCTTAGTTTGGAGCTATAGTGTTGTGTGAATTGTCCATAATATTTTTCTTTTTATTACAGCCTATTAGTATTAGACGAAATCGACCAACTAGACAGCAAGCGACAATCTGTCCTGTACACGATATTCGAGTGGCCTTCGCTAGCGAGCTCTCGAATAGTGCTCATAGGCATCGCCAATGCTCTAGATCTGACTGAACGAACGCTGCCTAGGCTTCAAGCGAGGTGCTCACTCAGGCCTAACACCTTGCATTTCGCGCCATACACCAAAGAACAAATTATAGAAATATTCACGTCAGTGCTGGCGAGTGAGGATAGAAGTAACGTGTTCTCACCTGTCGCTCTTCAGATGTTAGCAGGTAAGATTGATATTTTGTTGATTAATTAAAGCTATCATTGGGCAGATTTCACACTATCTAGCCCCAAACTAAGCAGAGCGCAGAGTTTGTGAAGGTAGTCCCTCACAAACTAAAACTGGAATTTAGTTTTGGGCACAGCACGTTTTTATGAACATCAATATTTCTTTCCAAGAAAGTTGGAAGAAAAAGTAGGGGGCCTTTGCCCTGCAGTACAAGATAGATTCAAAATAAATAAATAAATAAAATTTATTTATCCTTCTTCTTCCCGCCCTTATCCCACTCTATGTGGGGTCGGCACAACATGTTCTCCTCTTCCATTCTCCTCCATCAGCCGTCATCTCTGTCCATCTCTTCTTTACCTATCTCTTCCCAAATATCCATCTTCATTCATACTCATCACTCTCCTAGTCACGTGACTTTAATCCCTCATAACATGCCCGTACTACACCAGCCTCTTTATCATTGTGACATTTTACTGAATAAAAACCATTTATTTTTCGGTTGAGATTCTTATATTATGTCTTCCTTTGTCTATCAGCTAAAATCGCCGCAGTTTCCGGCGACATGAGACGAGCTCTAGACATCGGCCGCCGAGTGATCGAGCTCGCCAAGCGAAGCAAATTCGCAGAACATCAATCAGTAGATGCTATGATGAAGCATTCTTCAGTCACAGTCGAGCTGAAGCAAGTGCTGGAAGTCCTCAACAATATCTACGGCGGATCGAGGAAGATGGAAACAGATGTGGAAGATGGATTCCCTATGCAGCAGAAACTGATTTTGTGCAGTTTAATGCTTATGCTGTCGAAGGGGAAGAATAAAGATATTGTTATGGGGAAACTGCACGACGTTTATAAAAAGTAAGTAGACTTATCAATAGTTTTGTGTGTCCAGTTTGGAGAAACAGAACACTTACTTACAGATAGCAAGTCATTACTGGAGTCCGCGCCACTACTGAAGTCCGATAGACGCGGCGCTGCTGTATATTATATTCTGGGTGTATTACTACGGTTGTAGGCAAATATTGCACCATATGCTTTTCGGCTTTGTAGAGCGCTATCTCTTTCTGTCGCACACTACGCTCTAGGAAGCCGAAATTAATCGATGTGCAATGTTTGTTGCCTACTACTATTACTATTTTTGTACGTAAAGAGGCTTAGTTCGCTGCTTTTGCCATAACACTTCAGTAGCGGCGCGGACTCTATTTTACCATTTAGAACATCAAGTAGTTAAGGTCCTATTTCGTTTTCCAACTCACTGTATCCAGAAAGCTATCATAATAAAAGTTATTTTTAACTACCAAAATAACGCCTCATAATTGGACCAATTTCAGTGAAACTTGGATGAGGTATTCCTATATAAGTAATTATTTTTCATATACATAGTATTGATTTTATCCAGACCACATTTTATCGTGACCAAAGCCGAGGCGTAAAGCTAGTGTACAAAAGTTACCATCTCATCCCAGTTAAATACATTACCGCATAATAAACACAACTGAGTACTGGTTTGCCATGAAATAATAATGGTATGGACTCATCGGTACAATCTTCAACACTATTTGGATAATAAATCGAGTGACATACTTCGTGATCGTTTTATGAGTCTACTTGAATAGCATCCACTTAAATTGCGACAAATACCACAGAAGGCTGATTCTGTGTTTTTAACATTATTGATTGTGACGGTAACGATACGGATTTTGTATGGAGAAACAATGAGCGCCCCTGCTGGGATTGCGAGAACTAATGTTTTTACGTAGCGGACTTAGGTAACAACATTAGTTCCGTTACCGTACGATAACCGTTAACGACACGTCATTTTGCGTTAAGCTAACGAAAAAATGATGTTAAAAGTCAGAATAAGTCTACTGTACCCTTATTACCTAAGTTATTTGATAGTTTGCGCCACCAAAGTTGAAAAAAATAGTGCGGTGCCCTAACAGGGTTTATGTTTGAAACTTGCCTACCGTATCATCACCTGTATCTAACAACATAAGTGCAATGAATTATTTGAATCTCATCATTTCTCCATACAACAAAGAGAGACACGTAGGCGAAACGAATTGTTCGAACTGAACGAGTAAAACTCATAATAAGGGTACTGGTGGTAGCGTGTCGTGTAGGTACTTGTTGATGTGTCATATAGTATCCTTTGTTGTTTCGATCAAAAGATGTCCACCTTCACGTTTGCCTGTGTCGTTTATAAGATAGGATCAGGATGCCGGTGGTAGGGCATAGGGGGGCAAAGATGCAGTCACATAGACCTCAAGTTGAGTCCTTATAGCCTGTTTTGTATCATTTAATAACACTGTTTGATAGTAGCTCTGCCTTCCGAGCCGTAGGTCGTGAACCGAGAACAAATATTTGTGTGTTTGTTTTCTGACTGAGTGTTTTATTGTATAATAAGTATTTATTTACAAAAAATATAGAAGTTTTATATCAGCTATCTGGTTCCAATATAACAAGCTCTGCTTAATTTGGGGCATTTTGGGCAGATAGTGTTGTGTGGATTTTCCACAAAATTGATTATTATTTAATGTTACGGTCACGACCTATATAAAATCTAAGTTTCATCCTAATTTGTCCAGCCATGGCCGTCCTCGACGTGATTGGGTCACCAATATTTTGCCCCGACATAATAATCTAAAATTGTTGCTTTATCAACTTATCTGCAGTTATTTTAACCTTGGTAAGAGCCAGTCGCCAAATAAAGTTAGATATTTATGATCAACCGCAATTTGCTATAGAAGATTGCCTTTATGGAGACGCGTGCCAATTTACGAAGAAAAGAAATATTCTTTGCAAATACCGTTTTTGAAGGTTGTAGTAAAATACAGTTATGTTTATCGCATAAACACGTTTTCATGTACATTCGTATAATAATAAAATCTAAGAGTAGTTTTACAAGCACAGTATTTATAAAATAAGGTTCTTTAACCGCGTCACAGTAATATCTAACGGTGAAGGAAAACATCGCCCGGAAACCAGTTTGTATTCTAGCGCGGTGACCAATTGACTACCTAGTCCACCTACGCTATTGCAAAAAGTAGGCATGTGCCAAATAAAAAAAATGGTAGATTTCGCACGGCGTCATGCGTTATCAAGCCTCAAACTAAGAAGAACTTTTACTGTTGTAACCAGAAGAATCTGTTTTTTTAGGGTTCCGTAGCCAAATGGCAAAAACGGAACCCTTATAGATTCGTCATGTCTGTCTGTCTGTCTGTCTGTCTGTCTGTCTGTCTGTCTGTCTGTCCGTCCGTATGTCACAGCCATTTTTCTCCGAAACCGTAAGAGCTAGACTGATGAAACTTGGCGAGTAGATGTATTCTGTAAACCGCATTAAGGTTTTAACATAAAAATAAAAATAAAACTATAAATTTCGGGGGTCCCCATACTTGAAACTGAAACTCAAAATTTTTTTTTTCATCGAACCCATACGTGTGGGGTATCTATGAATAGGTCTTCAAAAATGATGTTGAGGTTTCTAATATAGTTTTTTTCTAAACTGAATAGTTTGCGCGAGAGACACTTCCAAAGTGGAAAAAAGTTGGTCCCCCCCCCTCTAACTTCTAAAGTAAGAGAATGATAATACTCAAAAAAATATATGTTGTACATTACTATGTAAACTTCCAACGATTTTTGGTTTGAACGAGATCTAGTCAGTAGTTTTTTTTTTATAGGTCATAAACCGTAAACCGCAATTTACCTTTCAACGAACTACAAGTACCTTATTATGTTACATCAAGTAACATAAAATAAAGGTTCTTGTACGGAACCCTTCATGGGCGAGTCCGACTCGCACTTGGCTGCTTTTTTGGAAATATAATACTTACACAAATTCAATTAAAAAAATATTTTTTACGAATCGGTTCCTATGTGAAGAAATTATGCGATAATTATATCGTAATAATATTATTGTAATTATTGCCGGGAAGTATTCTATGAAAGGAAAATACTTCCAGATCGGTCCCAAAGAAATTTGATCAAAATCGGTTCAGCAGTTTGGTTAGAAGTCGGTTTTTTATTGGAAGACTACGAAAAAAACTACGAACTTTATGTCTGTGTATGGAAATTATTGTCAGGAAGTATATTCTCTGAAAGCTAAATACTTCTAGATATTTCATCAAAATCGGTTCAGCAGTTTGGTTAAAAGTTTTTTATTGGAAGACTACGAAAAAAACTACGGACTTTATGTCTCTCTATGGATAAAGGATTTCTCCTTATAAAGTTTTTTTCGTACATGCTCATGTACTTTGGCGAATTTCCTGCCACATGGCCGTTCTACTATGTCCTGTAGTTGTAGCCCACATCGCGGTCGTTGTGTGTTTGTTTGCCAGCGCTGGCCCGTCTTAACACGACCAAGATAAATATTCATAAGAAGGTATTCACTTTCACCGTTTTCGTTACGTCGACGTTTATTTGCACGAAAATGACATGACTTGTGTGAAGGCAATTGTTTGAAGTAAACGGAAAACATCTTGTGAAATCTATCTGACGCAGTGAAATACCGAGTTCAGATATTTCTGTGAATAAGGCATGCATGACCTTGGAGAATAGCCTTGCGGTTGAAACCATGGTACTGCGTTTATATTGATTAGACAATCAATAGTCGCATCTATACATAACTAATAATAAAAAGCTGAAGAGTTTGATTGTTTGGTTGAACGCGTTAACCTCGGGAACTGCTGCATGCTGGTCCGAAACTTTTTGTGTTTGATAGTCCATGTATTGAGGAAGGCTATAGGCTACATCACACTACTTTCTACTAGCGACCCGTGCGAAGCTAGGGCGGAACGCTAGTACAATACAATGCGCCTTTACTTGTAAACATCTTGCGAAAGGTAAACAATGCGACTGTCAGTTGTAACTTGTAATAATTATTTGTGTGACCGTGGATCGATTCGAGACACTTGTAAATTCCAATACCAGTGGCGTAGCTACCGGAGGATTAGACGGGGCAGTGCCCCGGGGCCCCCAAGCTCAGGGGCCCATCGGCGAGGCGATAATGTACGTTATGTTATTGTACACCCCGTTATTACGATGCCAGTTAAGCCACATATGCGCTGGAGCAATTCAAACATGGGTTTTGCACTTTTGTTCTGGCACTGGGTACTTATGTACTTGTCCTTGATACGATAAAGGTCGGATCCGACTTGAATAGGTTTGGTTATGTTAGAACATAAAAATTACGCATAGAGCGAGCGAGCGAGCAGAGCGAGCGTGCCGCGGCAGTACATTAACTGGACCCGCCCCCCTCGGACTCTGACTTACAAATCTGGAGTACGTCGAATTCGGAACACGACGAATGCGGAAGAAATGTTTTTTAATAGTTTTGGTGCGGCCCTTGTTTCTTTATCGCCCCAGGGCCTTTGCTCACCTAGCTACGCCACTGCCCAGTACAGAGGTTAAACCAGCCTAACCATTTCTTACCAATATGCTAATTACTTGTTTGTTATGGCCTTATTTAAGCAATGTTTCTAAGTATGGGTTAAAGGCCTGACCCCTAGGACAACCTGTACTTGGAACTCCGAGTAGCATTACCACAGCGAGCCACGTGCATATCTAATTACCGTGTCTCATTAACGGCTTTGTTTTTAAAATGGCTTGTTTTCAACAGGGTAGCTGCAGTGCGTAATATAGCGCCTCTGGACATGAGTGAGATGTCTGGTGCCTGTGCGTTGCTGGAGGCCCGTGGAGCCCTACGCGTCTCTGGAACTGCCGCCGGAGCCCGAGGCAAGCGCGTGCGATTGCAATGGGACGAAGCCGAGCTGAACGCTGCCTTGAGAGATAAGCCTCTCCTTTCTGCTATACTTAATGATATTAGCTGTCTTTCCTAATATTGAAAACATACGTTACTGGAGAGATCACACGTGCCACTGACGACTTTTAGACGAGCCATTGACACTGTTACTCAAAAATCTAGCTTAAACATGAACTTTCTCAGTTTATTCGATAAAATGGCAGCTTATTAATGAATTCATTGGTTTTTCTATCCATATTTACAGTTGTGTTCTTTATTTACGTTTATCTCTGTTTATTTATTTTTATCGTTTTGCGAAAGTTTAACGCCATGAACTTTCAAAGTCGCGATAAAATTCAAGGTGTGGTTCGGCGTAATCGAACAAGTTCCTACCAAATTATCTACTTAAATGAAAACAATCCAGTTCCTTTTAATAAATTGACTCAAACATGATATCTCCTAGAGATAAAAAGTTTCAGAATGCATAACTGTAAAAGTTTTGCAAGGCGGTCAATTAAACTATAAGGTCATACATGTTTGTAAAAGTACACTAAGTAATTCCAAAAAGCAACGGGAGGTCACGCAAACAAAGTCGCGGGTACTCCAATAAAGAATAAGAGACTATGCTTTACTAAGGCGTTTTTGAAACAAATATTGTATTGGTCGAGGATTCGCTAATTTAAACAGATGCGGGTTCGAGTCCCGTTATACAAGAATCAGAGATTCGTATCAGGTTTTATTTTAAACTATACGCTTAATGACTGCAGAAAACTTGCTCATTAAAAGTATTTAATGCATTTAAATTCTCGTATTTAATCATATTTAATCTTAAATTGTGTTGTTAATTATAATTAGCATATTTCATGTATAGGATGTAAAAATACAACTCCCGAAAACTCAAATAAATACACGTATCCATCTCTTACCACGGAAAAAGACTTTGTATTCATTTTAAAAACGCTTCTGATTTAAGTCATAATTGTATTTGAGTTATCGTCGAATCTTTTTTGTAACTCAAAATATTGACTACTGGAGTAAGTCAGTCCAGCGTTCATTTCCATATTCTTACTCTACTTCGTTCAATAAAAATCCAGCTAGTCGGTAGGTGTCGTGTCATGTCAACCTTCAGTTTTCGGTAGTGTATTTTTACACCCTATATGTATACTGCTTTAACCAAAGTGTTTTGCAACCATGCAAATATTATGTTTGTTTGGTACCGTATTCTATGTCTAAGGTCGTTCTTGTATTTTTGTAATGACTGAAACGAATTTGTTACGATACCGTAGTATTATTAATGTTCTCTGACATACAAACGAGTCATCATGATTTGACATTCAATTATTTTTTATATTCATAATCATTGACGAAGAGTTAAGGCGTGGACCCACCGCGACCGTTCTGTGCACGGGCACGCAGCGCTTTTTCCGTCCGTTTTAATTTCTTTGACAACGTGGATCTTCTTTTCCACTGCTGTACACGAATATGAATGAACACACGACTTTAGCGTGGCCCACCACGGCGCACGGAGAGGCTACGCACGTGCCACGGTTTTGTTTGAATATATTGCTTACGTAGCTCAACGCCATGCACGCTGTACACGCGAGACATGCAAGCGTGCGTGCGTTGAGCTATGTAACCGCCTATTTGAGCCAGCCTCGCATGTATCAATGACGTCAATTCATGCGTAGCCTCTTCGTGGGTTGCAGTGAACACAATCACATAAATTTTCTTACAAAGCGAAGCTCAATACACGTGCGTTCGGTTCGTGCGCCGCGGTGGGCACGCGCCTTTACTAGAATAATAGTTGTAATTTTTTTAGGAAATGGCGAGTTGTTTCATAATAGCTTGACCCAGTTTATTATTATATTAGCTGACGTTGCAAATGTGATGTTTTATGAACCAAAACGAATCCCATATTAATTTTAATTAAATTTTACTTTTTAGTAATTAGTTGAATTAGAAGGGGACGACTTAAATCCCCTTCACTTTTTAACCAACTTCAAATGAAAAAGGAGTTCTCAATGTTTCTCAAGTTGTATTTTTTATATCTAAAAGGTAAATACTTCCAGATTAGTCCTTTAGAAGGTTTATCAAAATCGGTTCAGCCGTTTGGCCATGAAGTCAGTTTCTCAAGTTTTTAAACTTGTATTTTTACCCGTTGTAATTTTCTGTAATATTTGGACGTGCCTCTGACTACTTCTCCTTTACTCATTGCATTAGATAATCTTACTTACAGGGTATGAAGATAGCAAGCATTATAAAACTGTGAAAGTATTATTTTTGTTCCTAATTATTGTGACTTTTACAGCGTTGTACAATAAATTATCTCTCATTTTATTTTTGTATTGTGACATTTCCGACTATTGGTAGGGCGTTAGAAATTTCACCTAGTTTTAAGATTTTTCATTTTCATGGAATAGATTAATGTTAATTTTTTTGTTTATTATTATGGTATTATTTCTTAAAGCATTTTGCCTCGTGTCTAATGACTTCAAATAATTAATCATCATCATCATATATGCATCTTGGTAGCCCACTGCTGGGCATAAGCCTCCTTCCACACACGCTACTCTTTTTTCCATCCAGGGCTTGCCTTGTACAGTCAGCATCAAGAGAAGATTGGCATTTCTGGTTTATTAAATTCAAATATTTCACATAGATTGTATTTTTAAATTTTATTTTAGCCACCACTTTCTGTAAACCAATTTCAGAGAAAAGGGGAATTCAATAATTAAAATTGGCAATCTACTTTTGGTGCTGGCTGTACCTACGTCGTCATCAACCCTCCTATGTAATGTTCTTTACTCAATGCATTTAGTTTGGATCCAATTGAAGGTCCTTGTTTTCTAGACAATTTAATTTTTATGTTTTGTAAAGTGTACAATTATTTTTTATTTATGTGATTATGTTATTTGCGATGTTTTTATTTGTATATGTAGCGTTTTATAATCATTCCGTTAAACTGCCATTATTTATCAGTTGTTTGTTATTGTTACTTACTTTCCATGTTTTTTGTGTGCTTTACCTAATTGTATTCGTTTTTACAAGTTATTTCAAAGTTGGCGGTTAAGTTACTTTAAAATCATAGATCTTAATAATCACGTAATTTTGTGGCAGGAGTAGATTATCTCATATATTCTGTCAAATATTTGTTAAAATATGGGAAAAATTCAAACACTTATTACTTATAATAATAACTTTTATTAAATCTAATTCTTAAAAGTTAATCCTATCTGTGCAGACAAACTTTTTACATTTTATAAATTATGTTAAGAAAGTACTTTCTGCATTTACTGTACTTCCAAAGTATGACTGACTGTCGATTAGAAATTAAGGTTTTAAATATAAATAATATTAGTAAACTGTCTTTTTTTGAACCTGTAAAACAAGCTCATAAGCTATTACAGCTACTGACCACCCAAAAACCCATGACACTAGTTTGAATCAGGTATACAAGTGAAGTGTTAGATATAAATTACTTAAGCTAAAAGTAGATAGCTAGTGATTTTTGTACAAGTTAATGTCAGCCATCTAAAATACTAGAAGGTGTGCGTCTAAGACTCTCAGGTCCATAGCCAGGCAGACGTGGCAACTTAAGTTGGAATCGACATGCAAGCTTTATACATTTTTTTAAAATTGATTGCTTAATCGTGGCTTTATTCAGCCCTAGAACAAGGATATTGAACCAATTCCAGTTTCTCTGAGGAACCCTAACTGTGACTGCCTCGTAGGCTTCGGAGACTGGCAGATGAAAGTACATTTAATACACTTTCAGCTCCATCAGGCAACAGGTTTGATTTTAAGTGATATATACTGCAGATAAGTAAGCGTCGCCAAAGTTCTTTCCTATGTTTAGAAAACAGTGAGAATCACAAAGAAAAAAATAAATAAATCACAAAACATTACTTGCGATCAATAAAAAATCTGAATAGTATAAATTTGTGAATAACTTATGGGACAAATTCAAATCTTTTTGAGTTTTCTTAAGCACTATGAATCCATAAAAAATCAGAAAAGTGCAAAGTTATGAATAACTTTTGAGACAAATTCAAATCGTTTTGAGTTTCCTTAGGCAATAAAAATCAGAATAGTGTGAAAAAGTGATAAATTTAGTCAGGATTCAAGCCGATTGGCTTGGCTCGTCTCGTCCCCTGGCTATTGGCCTGTCGTCAAGAACCATCTCAAATACGAAGCGTAGGGTTGCGCGAGCGCACAAAGTTGAGTAGTTCGTCGCTGTCCTCGCAGACAAAAGGCTTCACGTGGTGGCAGGCGACGTCGTGCCATTTGATTCCGTCGTTGTAGAAGTTATTCAGCATTGATAGGCATGACTCGTCGTTACCCTGTGGAACAAGCAACAAATTAGTTACTGCAATATCATATCAAGTAATCAAAGTGGGCCTTAGACCTTCCATCAGCTAGTTTTTTTTTTTTTTTACAATTTAAAGGCTAACGCTTGACCGCAATCTCACCTGATGTTAAGTGATGATGCGATCGACGGTGTAGCGTGCTCACCTAGAAGATGCCTAAGTATTCACTCTTTCTAGTTCTATAATAAAGTTAGGTGCCAGAAAATAGGCAATAATATTTCTTTAGGTAGGTATTGGTGTTGTAAAATTTACTGTAACATCAACAGCAAACGAAATGGAGATGTGTGGTAAATAAAATAAATATTGTGGACAACACACAACACTATTTAGCCCCAAATTAACCAGAGCTTTTACGATGAGAGGGAACCAGATAGCTGGTAGGTACACACTTATATAATTTTTATTTGTACACCCAGACTTGTGTTTGTGTTCACCACAAATATATTGTTCCGTTGGGTATCGAACCCACGGCATACGGCGCAGAAGGCAGAGCTACTACCAACACTGAGAGACCAGTCGAAAGGAATAAGCCAATCTTATAAATAAAAGTTCTTTAAAAGTTTCTAACCGTGTAGGACATACACAACGAAAACAGTTTCTCAGGCATTTACGATGTTGAAAATGGCTGTTAAATGGGTAATTACCTGCTTTATTTGCCTTTAATTTTGTTTACAACTGTTATAAAAATTAAATGCAAGTATAAGCTCATGTCAGTAGCCCGCCAAACTTGATCCCACGAGATGCGAACTTAAAGCAACAAAATTCCACTTCCGTGAATCATGAGTTGATTCGACGAAACAACTTTCACGTCTGTTGCTTGTAGAAGAAATTGAAAATTTTCCGATACGAAAGTGAAAATAAAATAAAAATAATCAAGTCGCCCCAGTTTTAGTCAGAACCACGCAAATACGAGGCCGAATACGAGGAGGTATTTATCATCAGCCTGAAGAAGTCCAGCTGAAGGCTTGCTGGGTATAGGCCTCCCCTGTACATTTCTAGGAGGGACGATTCTGAGCCCTTTCCATCCATCAACTTCCCGCGATCTTAACAATTTCGTCGGTCCATCAGGTGGGTGGAAATCCTACGGTTCGTCTTCCGGTTCAGTTTTAATCAGAATCACGAAAACATGGAGTCAAAAGTATTTCAACGGCATACCTATCATGTTTTTAAGCTGCAAAGTATTTTAATTACCACAAGAAGAATTTCCGAGTTATGTACAAAAGACTCCGGTTTGCCCATTTCTGCAAAAGGGCATTTCCTTACATGTGGAAATATAGAGGTCGAGAGTTCAAGTTCCGCATAGCGAATCGAACGTGCCTTGTGTGCTGTTATCGAGTTAGGCTCGTTGAAATGACTGGTACAATCGATTTCTGGTATAGTTTCGTGATTGATGACTTTTTCAATTTACGACGAGAGTACCGAGAGTACGAGAGAACCGACGTAAGGAGTTCGATTTGAACCGGAACCAGTTTAAAATGGCATACCTAAGTGTGCAAAAACAATACGAGCAAAACGAAATTGGGTCTCTGGACGTATTCTTCAGTACAATTCACATAAGCGGCTCGTGTACCGCTGTGTTATATAAAGGGCATATCTTGGCGCTTCATGCCAACCTACCAATAATACAGAGACAATAGAACGGAGATAAATAATTCATACCTGTGCTGCTTCGCGGTTATCGGGCTGAGCCTGTCCGTATCCTCCAGTGTAGGACCAGTCACCGGTGTTACGCTGGGTCGTAGGCCCGATCTTGGCCCCGGAGCCTGACCAGAACCATCCGTTCACGTTGGGAGGCTGAAGGTCGGGACGGTCGCAGCCCGCGAAGTTGCACTTGCGCCCGGATGTCCAGATAAAGCGGACGTTGCCGCGAGCAATCCTCTGCTTTATGAATTCATTCTCCTGCAACGAACATTATTGTTTTGGACATTGTTTAGGCATACTGTCTCTGAAATATCCACTTCAATTCAATCATCCTGAAAGACTAGGAAGATAAGTAAGAACTTAGTACTACTGTAATTTTGTCCTGAACCCAAGTGCACTATACTATTAGAGATCATCAACCATATTAATTTCCGGTAAAAAATCTGATTCAGCTGCATAACAACGTAATAGTCACAAAAGAAAGATGTTGCAAAATTTACCGTGGTAAAGTGCTCTACGCTACATTATGTTTCAACAGAAATCTAGCTAGATAATCTGCTGGTGCTGCCTCGAAAGGAAACAAAGTGTCACGGCCGCGGGCAACGACTTTTCTCGGAAACGCCTACCAGTTACGAGGTAACAATCCTACAATCTCGCTACAACCGCGAGCTCATCTTAAACACGTCTTCACTTCGACTGCAACAAGTTATTGTTTTATCGACAGATTTCCGGAGTGTTGTTTTATTATCTACGATGTGAGGTGCGGCGTCTATTGTGTTGGCAGCCCTATAATGAGACGTTAGCGGGGCAGCGTGTCAGGTGTATTGCGGGAAGTCCATGTCCGTCGCATGCGTCCGGCACTGCACGAGAAGTGGGCAACGGCCGGCAGCAGGTATTTGTGCCACGTGCTACTTGTCTCGTCCGGCCCCATCATTGCAGCCATAGTCGATCGAGACGCGCTCGGCCGTTGCACCCCTTTCACGCGTCTCACTCAACGCTCTACAAACCGAATCAATCTAAACGAACTATAGAATAGATACTAATGAATATTGATGTCTGCGATAACGAGCAGCACATTGAATGCTTGAAACAATTCACGTGGAATTCCGGATGTGAGAGCCTAAACTCATGCATCAGAACGTGAAATGTTTAGGTCATTGATTATTTATTAAAGACACCTCGCTCGTAAAGAATTCAGCAGTGCCCGCCTATACGCACACCACCAGCGAATTTGCTTTCGGCAAAACATGGGCATTTGCAAGGAGAAACTTAAAAATTCGTCAACTTAACTACTTATACATTCCATTGATAGAAAAAAAGTTACATAATAAACCACGTACCACGGCCAACAATAGAAGGAACTTTCGTTACAACGTGTAAGTTTTTGCGGTCTTGATTCTTGAATGATAATAATAATTAGTGATGTCAAGAAGTGGTCGGGCAGAGGAACAATTAAACTGTTCCTCATTCTTGAAAAAAAGTGTGAATTGATTGTATTTTCAGCTCGCGGTAGTTATTCAAACCTATTGTGTGGGATTTAGTTTTTGCCAAGCTCAGTTGTAGAATACATAGGTACTGACGATTACATTAAGTCTGCATCCGGTTTAGTTTTAGCGTGTTAAAGTAAGGTCATTTTGCAATAAAGCTTAATTCGTGATGAGAGCATTAGTCGCATCATGCATCGGATACATCACCTAAGCTAAGGTCCGGTGTTTTGTGAAGTACATTACAATCTCTCGACGACCTCGGCCGTAGATTGCGAAAGACATAAGTGCGATCTCGTAGCAATTTATATGATCCTTACGAAATGCCACCTAATTGCAATTTCAATGGGATTGCTGTCTGAGAAACGTGAATTGTTGGTCGAGATTATCATGGCCATTATAAGCATGTAGGTATAATACATGCCACTAAAGATGAGACCTGGCAGATACGTGGTTTGACTTGCGCAGTAAACGAATCAAGGGTCTCTTTAGCAGTATGAGGTCTGAGACGGGAAGGGGCCGGGAGTCGGCGGAAAGAGTCGGGGGAAAAAAGGGAAAGGAAAGAGAGAAAAAAAGGAAAGACCTCGCCAAGTGCCAAGTACTTTCGTGGCACTATCTGTATCTTAGTTCCTTCACGAAAAGCTACCTGCTGATGCTGATGCGTGCGAATCTAGCACACCAACCGTCTCAGAGTAGTTTTAGTTGTTGGGTTTTTTAATTTTAACTGGTTTATTTGGATGCTCTTATAATGGTAATTTTTCCTAGCCTAAGCCCGCCATTAGCGTCAACGTCCATTCAAAAAGGATACTTTTAAACATTTTAAGAGATCGCTTAAGATTCCAATAATGCCACAATGTTCATACCTGTGGTGTTTCCAGCGAGACTGCGTCCATGCAATGGCGACGGCAGATATTCCTAGCGTCAAGCCAGTCTACCTCAAGGCTCCTCGTTGGAGCGTGCTCCCAACTGAAGAAATACGAGTGAAGGATGCCACGAGCATCACGGTATGTCGAATGGCGAACCCCTGCGGACAAACAAATGAAAGTAAGTGGTAGCCAATCAGTCGATACAGCGCAAGTGAAGGATTATTGGAGGCATTTTACTAGTCTTAAAAAACATTTTAACTTTATTTCTTACGATTATCCCAATGTGTGTAAGCAAATTATGTAAGTATTACACTCTTGTAGGCCTTATCATATAAATATCATAATCATAATATATATCATATAAAGTTCTTTGTAAATATGGGATCTCGGCACAGAAATAAGATTTACGTCTGCAAGAAAATTGCATATTGAAAACTATGTCACCAGTACCAACAAGAGGTTACAGACCTAGCTTAGTTAGTCTAACTAGGTAATAACATTTCGAAATTACGTCTCTCAACCAACGGCTTGACGTTTTATCTTTGCACAACAGTGCAAAAGTAGAACCTCTTGTGTGATGTACTACTAATTCTCACATTTCCATTCGGAGTAGTTTGAACCGTAACTGGTACATTTCTTACCCCAACGTTTGCGTAATGTAAACTATACCGTGCGGGATTAGTGTAAGCCTATATTTTATTTCGTCTTGAGTTATATCCTATTCTATCTAGTGGGTATTACAAATTGTTCATAAGCGATTGCAATGACACCAGATTAACAAGGAACTCCTCTTACCCAGGTTACCTACTTTTCAGTCCGTAGAGCCAATAGCACACATGCGTTTAATTAGAGTAGCACCATTAGGGCAGGAGAGTGTTAGCGATAAAACTCTCGCCTTAATGTGAGGCATTACTGTCTGCGCTGTGTGCAATCAGAACAAGCCCATCGTCAGCTCGTTAAATGAAGCGATTCTTTCGTAACTAGAAAGTGTCTATTTGCAACCTCTACCTAGTACCTACCCATCTCCATTACCATGACTGTGTTCTAAAACTGCCCCGTGTCCTAAAACAGTGTTTTAAATTATGAAATTATGGTAATCAGCTAGTCTTACCGAGAAAGACACGCTCATGAATGAACCCATTGGCTATTCACGATGCGTTGAAAGTAGTATTATAAAAATATTCAGTACGGTAGATAATAAAGCGTTAGGTACCTACTGCAAACGTATTTTACGTAAGTGATGTTAGTGAATGGCGTAGCATGAAGAGAATAATAATGAAATAATAGAAGAAATAAGACGTTTCTCATTGAGTTATGAGTATTGTTATAACCCTTGGAAATAAAAATGATGTAACCAATAAAACATGTTTCACGCCGCCACCGGCACCGGTTCGGCACCTAACCTACCATAAGAAAGTAATCGACACTGTTACGTATGTAAAGTGCGTGAGGTAAACATCGTAGTTACTTCTCAATTCTGAAGAGAAAGCTGTCAAACAATATTTCTCTTCAGTGTCTCGATATTGTAGGCATTGTGAGATTTATCTCGGTTAGTAAAATGTAGAGTCGGTGGAAACTATTTGTGTTTAAAGGACACCCATGGAGTTGACTATGTCAAAGAGGACTGTACTAACCTATGCCTTATAGCACAAAGATTCTTTGTTCGCTTTGTAGTGAGTATACATGACCTGAATGTTGGTTGATTGTGATCGCTAGTGCGCTCCCACATCACATCGCATGGGAGGTGCCGCACCTTGCATACGGGTACTTCATTGCGAAAGCACAAATTACATCCTAAAAGTGATGCGTTTTTCAATAAAAATCAGAAATTGTGCAAACACAGTGCCTTGACGCAGCGAGGCGTTGTAGGGCAGAGTAATGTGCTATTTCAAGCCAACTCATCACAAAATTGCAGATCTCGCTTGACTCTAAAGCATATTATTAACTTAGGTAACTAGTTAATGATGAGTTAATCGTATAATTATGAATTTATGATCCATAAAAAGCAATATCTCGCATAATATAAGCATAGTTTTATGTACGAAATCATTGAAGAGCTGTTCATTAAATGCTTTGAATGGCGCGTGACAGACTTCGACCTAGCTTTCTAGGTTTACGTGCAGTTAACTGAGATAAAGGGATCATATACTTGAAGGTACATTTTAACTCAAGCAATTATTTGAGCAAGGCATTTGAAGTTACTTGTATGCTCCAGTAGTTGATACTTTACACATGATATTGCTACTGATAAAAGTCCTATAATAGCATCCAAAACTCAATGCCTGTGCAAAGCCCATTAAATCTTGATTTGGTAGTGTTCAAGCAGATCTTCATCAGACTGTACTATGAGTAACCTATGAAATCTAGAACTGCTAGAGTACACCACAATTACATTACTTCATGTTTCCTTCTAACAATCTAATATCTTCAGGGACATTAATCTTGAAAATGGCTTAAAAGATCTATTAAGATTCATAGTAATGAGCGAAGGTAGGAATATGGTATCAGAAAAAAAAATGGTAATCGGTCAAAATTGGTTTGTGATTGTGATTGCTGGAACGTTTATGGCTTTGCATAACTTTGGTTACGCTCGCTGCAATAAATATTTTATTGACAACTTGATAGAATGGATAATAGGGGTCATAACACGGGCTCCTGCGGTCATGGGTCGCATCAGTTATGCAAGATTGGCTGTAGTTGCTTACAATCACTGTGAAGTAGGTACTTACCTTAGCTACAGTCAATGACAAGACTTTTCAATTATAATGACTCTCTAATCTCGTAGCCCTGGGGGTCATTCACTTACCTATTCATCTGACACTCAATTTGGAATTAATCGAGTCATTTCAAATTTGAACTTTGACACAACACAACAGTATTAATGAATACCATTTGTGTCAATTGTATGAGATTAACTGACATTTAAGGTATTTTCAATAAGATAATTATCCCCCTGAATCCCAAATGTGGTATCTAGGTAATCATAGAAATAATAAGCACAACTTACTTACTCTCGATGTATCTAATGGAATTATTACGATATGGTATTCCTTACCGTACATGGACAATTCATTATGACTTGCCGTACTTACCGTAATGTCATACATTTGGTGTGGGCTTTATTTTGAATTAAAGACTCTTGCAAGTTATATTCGAGACTCGTATTATTTAATTTCACGGTTATCATCATAATTAGCTTTCCTTATTTGAATTCGATTTTAAGCCCTTGACTGGACGTCCTACTACTGAATCGATCCCAAAATCCTATCCTAGGGTCGTGCGTCGGCTAGTTTTGTTTTATTTAGTTTCCTGCTTTTGATTATTTTATTTCAGCTGCCCCTCGCGGCTGCTACTGTTTTATGTGTTTTTAAACGTTTTTTCTTTCTTTCTTTGAAACACCGATAAAATTGTAAACATGTAAAAGTAGGTAGGTACTTACTGTTTGAACAGCTCTTGGGATCTGGTAGTGCAAGACGCCTCTGGGCATCAGCTATGCAGAGTGCAGCAAGCAAGACCAGGCCTGCCAGGAAAATGTGCCGGCTCATCTGTTAATAAGAAATAAGTATAACACTTTGTAAGTAAGTATATTTAAATTTAATTGTCTCTCTCAGAGGAACTTCGTACCGCGCATTCTCAGATTTAGAAATGTCTCCCTGCTGAGATTTTTCCTAGAGACTTTGAGCATGGGATTCTTCTAAAAGGAAGTTTTAAGGGTCGGCAACGCGATATGATGCCTCTACTCTTGCAAGCGTCCATAGTTTAAGGTAACTGCTTTCCATCACGTGGGCCGTATGCTTTTTGCCTACTAATTAGTTAAAGCAAAATTATATTCAGTTCTTGAAATCAGTGTGTTGGAGCTTGCTGGACAATGCGTTTAGGTTATTTTCGAATCCTTTACGTACCTACCTTATTACTTATAGATAATACATTTTATCAATTCCAGCAACCTCTTTGCTATAACAATACCATTATTCAGGCAAAAACCAATAAGCATTTAGCCACGGAAGATGTACCTATTCATTTCGTTTTAGAAAACGTCCGTTTTCGTTAAGCTCGTCCGATTCTATTTGAATCGCTTTCTCCCAATGTCATAATCTACATAATTTTGCCACTTGCTAGTCTAGTTTTCATCTGCTCTTTATTCATAGTTTTAATTTAAATGGCATTTCTCACCCGGTATCTTTCTCTACATCTCATTACATTGTAGAGATTAAAATGGCAACAATGGAGGACCAGTTTAGCACTTAGTGCTTATTTTTAACCGCCTTCAAATAAAAAAGGCTGTTATTTTGTATGTTTGTTATCGCATAAATTTTTCATTTGTTACCGATTTGAAAAAAGAAATGTATCTGAAAGGTCTTCTAGATTGGTTGTATAAAAAAATCATCTAAATCGGTTCCGCCGTTTTTCCATGAAGTCGGTTTCTCAAGTTTTTAAACTTAATTTGTATAATTCCCCCTCCCACTTGAGCTACCTATGGTTAGGTTCTTATTTTTCATGGAATCCTATTGTTAAAATATCTCTTGACTCGCGGTATTGCTTCACAAGTTCGCATGAATGAGTTCTTTGTGAAGATGAAAGGACAATAACGAATCAAATGACCTGAACTCGGTACTTAGTCTGTGTTAGATATTATTTAGAGGGAATGTTAGATATTATTTAGAGGAAATTCCATGGACCACGCTTCGTGAAGGGTTCATATTTTTTGAGCCGATTTTAGTTGCAATGTTACGAATATTTTTGAACTACGCAACAATATTTTGTGATTTTAACTATAGTCACACCATCTCAAACTAAAAAAAAAACACAAAAAATGTATTTTTAAAGCGAATAAATGAGTACATTTTCATTTTAACGGATAGTACCGAAAAAGTTTTCATAAAACCAGCATTGCGAAATTTACAGTTTCAGGAGAGATATGAGTATTTATTTTTGTTTTTTTTTTACAACGGTTAGTACCTACACAGTTACAGCGAAAGTTGAGTATTCTTGGTAAGAGACTTCGGAACCCCAAAAAGGGTGTGATCGTATAATAAACAATTCCGATGCCGACTGGTACCAGCCGCTGTTGACGAAAGTACCTACTCATAGGTAGGTAGTCCGTATTCCAAGTTCGCTTTCTTTTATTTATGCAGACCTCGAATGCTTGGGGACAATCGATACGTGAGATGAATTTATTTTGCTGTTTTGTGAAAGCCGACCTGCCTGGGTTGGTTCTTTGCTGTTTACAACACGAGGAGGTGCTGGTGGTAGGTATGTAGATAATTCAGAACTTTTTTACCTGCTTAGGTAATGACGTAAACAATAATGTGGTATGGAATCTACCTATAGGTTAAATAATTAATATTAAATTGAGGACCAGCGGTAAATTATGACTAGATGTAAAAAGCAAACATTATTTGAGTGCTCTACTTTTACTAAACGTGTTCCTTCATATCTCAGCTACATCCCAAATCTCGTATTTCCTTAATTTCATGATAATTATTGAAACGGTCTGTAGGTAAGGTTACAAGTAACGATGTTATCGCAACCCTAAATTCTCGTAGAATGGACGGATGAAATCATTGAATGATTTTCCAACGCACTGATTTTAAGCACTGCTAAACCAGATGAATAATCTTCAATCTCAAAATTAAGCCTTCAATTTATTAAAATTAATAATTCAATCACCAAAAATCTATAAAATAAAATCATGCAGCTTTAAAAAACTTTAGAACGGAAACTACGGAAAGCACGCACATTTCGGTAATGAGGATCGTATCCGTCGGTTTCACTGTAAAGAGGTTTGTGCTGCGCGTACCTCGTTGGTGGTGATGCGCTAGCGACGACGCGACGGCGATGTGCGGAGCGTGGCGGGGCGTGGTGCCTTCGGGTGCAATGAGGGGAAACTCGGTACGCGGCTGTGACTAACGACGGTGCTCGAGGGACTGGCGCAGCCGCGGGTCTCCTCTCTAATTAAGCCTCCGACATTCATTCACTTTCACTTCCAATACGAGAAGACCCCGCTTCTCCGCGCCTCTTCAAAACAGAACTCAAAGACCTTCTGGAGGTCGTAGCCGGATATTAGAACGAGTTACGCAATAGGAGTATGGATCTAAACAATCTTCAGCTTAACAATTAGGATGGACGTGTAGGTTAGGTACCTAATTGTGCCCGTTATACGCTGAAAAATCATGGTGGTTTAGATGATTCAAGATGAAATAAGAGAAAAGTTCTTTGAAAATGCTTGATGGTTCTTTTATGCATACTAGCTGATGGAACAAGCATAATGACCCACTTGATGTTGAGTGGTAGGTAACCATCGCATACTATAACAAAGAATTGCCTCGTAGGTCACGCACGTCAGGAACGTGCCTCACCCAGCGTCCATTAACTTGAGGCATAACATATGTTCAGGCTCGCGTGCCAGTAATGGTACACACTATAAGATCGCGAAACTTTTTTTATGTCAGATTATTTCCGAAAAAAAAAAACAGCACGAACGGCACGGCATGCACCTGCTAACATCGATGTACATTTAGGTACATACCTCTATCTATAATACCTAGGTAACATCGATGGCAGCAAAGCTTCATTTTGTGCAAGGCCCAATCGTCTCTTACCTTGTCGAACACATTTTATGGTTTTGCAATCTGAAACTAACTTTTATAGGTTTACGAAGGTTTACCTTCACGAAAAAAATTAACTAAAAGTAGTAGAGGCCTTAGCTGGAGTTGATCGCACTTTTTAGGGTTCCGTAGCCAAATGGCAAAAACGGAACCCTTAGAGATTCGTCATGTTCATATCTGTCTGTCTGTCCGTCCGTATGTCACAGCCATTTTTATCCGAAACCTTAAGAGCTAGGACTGATGAAACTTGGCAAGTAGATGTATTCTGTGAACCGCATTAAGATTTTTACACATAAGTAGAAAAAAAAAACAAAAAAATTGGGAGGATACTTGAAACTGAAACTAATTTTTTTTTCTTCAAACCCATACGTGAATACGTGATGAATAGGTCTTCAAAAATGATGTTGAGGTTTCCAATAATTTTTTTTTCTAAACTGAATAGTTTGCGCGAGAGACACTTCCAAAGTGGTAAAATGTTGTTCCCCCCCCCTCAAACTTCTAAAATAAGAGAATGATAAAACTATAAAAAATATATGATGTACATTACTATCTAAACTTCTTTATATGTCATAAATCGTACCTAAACTGCAATTTACCTCTCGACGAACTACAAGAACTTACATAATATTATGTTACTGGTTGCTACGGAACCCTTCATGGGCGAGTCCGACTCGCACTTGGCCGCTTTTTTATGACAGTGTATTGTGGTGTAGGTTACACGCAATTTTTATATTCTTACACTACACGCAGTATTATCTTATTGCTACACGGCCTACACGGCGTAAGTATATAAAAGTTCTAGATTGTTTTCAGTTATGGGTATCTTTCGCCTCTCAAGTCTCCACTATAAGTAAAGTTAAACAGAGTTAAACGATTCTACTAGTTCATTCAAGCCAGTGTGAAAGGATCAACGCTGACACAATGATGTTTCGAACTAGCAATCCTCCCAGCTTCGTACGGGTGGAAAAATAACACCCGTGAGAAGCGACGGCGGTAAAAAGCCGATGTTAGCAATCGGTCTAGTTCTAGTAGTTTTCGAGTTTATTCGTTACTTCAAACAAACTTTTCCTTCACTATTCCTAGTGTAGGAGATGATGACAGGGGCCTAATTCTCGGGCCGATCTCGATCATTTTGCAATTTTATCTTATTGCTTCTTTTCGAAGAGAGAATGGATGATTTCTTTGAGTAATTCATCAACGACCTCATCGTAGAAGCCTCGACAGCTAAGATATACGGAAAACGTAGAAAAAGTGCGGGGTTGTGCAATGCCAATGTGTATCTAAGGGACATTGAAAATCTCGGTGGGCCCCAGAATTAGGTCCCAGGTTCTACGAAAGTCCCATGTCCTCACGATGTTTTCCTTTACAATTTGAGAGGTCGTAGGTAAATACTGGCCAAGTGAATATACATTTTTGGACAGAAAACCTTATTGGTTACTGTATAGATAATGGAACCCACGGGCCACGACCTTAGGATCGAACCGGCTATGTAGGTACCTATGTAATTCGCTCGTAAACTTTGACCTTTTGAAAATATAAAAAACACTGAACTAACTAAGTAATTATATCGTGTGTGCAATCCGATTACACACAGTTCGGCAAAAAAATAATTTTGATTCTAACACGTTCTCCTAATACGTAGGTATACCTACTTAAAAGTGTACCCAAGTACGAAAACCAGATAGGCCAACTTTTAAATAGATTTTTTTAGCTTTGTGGAGTTGTGTTTTACACTTAGCTACAATAGTACATTGTTACCTGAGTGTTGAAAGTCACGTTTTTTGAGTCCCGAGACGGGTTTGGCGCCAGAGCGTTAGCGAGGGCGCCAATGGAGCTTGAGGGACTTAAAAGACTTTCACCCGAGGTAAACACTGTGCTTTTCATTACGAATACAAGGAAAGTAAAAATAAAAACATGAAAGAAAAATTTGTGAAAATGAAGATTGAATTGCCGCCTTCCCGGTTTTTTTTTTTCTTTTTCTCTGGCGGGCCTTCGGCTTCGGTTCGCCAGCATTATTCAGCCATTGTTTTCATTCTCATAATTTAAAAAATGGTAAATTGATGCTCATATCTATGTTATTTTAAATAAATAGTTGAAGCCATATATTAATCAAGTAATTTAGAAGATATATTATTTATTTAATACTATCTTTATGTTATTTAAATTTAAATTTTACATTGCGCTATCTTATTAGACTTTTTAAACTTCTTACTGTTGTAATGGGTTTCCAACCTACTTGCTGAATAAAAAGTTGGAATTTGGTTCAACGGCCTCCTTGCAGTTAGAAAGACTTTAGAAAGTTGGAACATGGTTGAATAAAATGGAACTTGTTTTTTTTTATAATTTGACAGCTGTCAGTAGAAAGCGATTCTCCCTAGGGCTGAAAGTTTTACTTTCAATTAGGCCCCTCAGGCAACTTCAGACCTACTTTCAGAGTATGAGTAATGAAAAATACTTTTTTATTTGTGATTAAGGGAGCAGTGCACTTCTCAAAATAGGATAAAATCTAATGCAACGCGAGGTCGTGCAACATGATGCCATCCGGTGATTACCTACCTACCTATAGAAGGAAGGTGAAAGTCGTAAGTAGTTTTGCAGAAGAATATCGGCAGTTGGTGTCTTTTGTTTTAGAGCTGATCTTGGCAACGTTTACATTTGTGTATACGATATCTATTGTAGGTACCTACTAAACTAAGATTAGACTAAAGACTAAACCTTGCGGGACGGGCGGGGCGGCGCGGCGGCGGCGGCGGGGCAGTGTGTGATGCGTTGATGTCTTTTACGCCAAATTGCAGATCAACGGTTTGAAAGTTATGGCCCGACAAATATACAATGCTAACTAATTTGCCAAAGTTGTTTTATCTTCGCTCCGGTCAGGATCAATAAACCTTATGATAGCTGACCTGTGTATGTAAGTACGACCATAGCTGGGCATTAACTCGTTAATCAGTTAATCGTTAATTAACGAAGTTAACATTTTGATTAACGGATTAACTTTTAAGTTATCTTTGAAAAATGTTAACGGACACGTTAACTTACGTTAAATATGCAGAAGTCCGTTAATCGTTAATCCAATGCCTAACAGTTACCGGCATGCCGGGGGGCGCGTGGCAGCGTGTGAAACAAAAACAAAACTAGATATAAATTATTTTGCCAGCGAAAGAAAACAGCGAAGAGATTTGTTTCGTTTGATTATTTCATTACTTAGCGCAGGTACTTAGAGTGACGAGTGTTTCGTTTGTTTGTTTGTGTAGCACGCCATCTATTTTCGAAGCCGGTCACCGGATATATGGGTGGACTGCGCGACTGCAGCGACATGCTTGCCTCAGCGGTGCGTTCCTAAAAACTAAACGACCCCAGCGCCACCTATCGGGACGCTGGGTGAAACGAGACAGCCGGTGCGATACCGCGAAAGATCATTGTCCGCGCATTACTTTTACGTGTTATATTGTTTTATCCTTGTATTTCTCATTGTATTCGTGTCTATTATATTTCATTATACCTCTGAACATCCAGTAAGTGTTTGCAGTCTTCCTGAACCCCCAAGAACCCAAGTAGCCAGCCGGGCATCGTTAAACTGGCTTCCCAAGCGAGGGCCTGTGAACGCGAACTGTGAACGATAAGTGTTGTAGTGAATTCCCCGGACAATACAAAATACCTACAATGCCACGTACGCGCCGACAATCACGTCGTCTATCTGACTTTGAAGATGCGATCGAAGCAGATTCCGCGCCCGCGTCCCCGACGCCGGCGCCGACGACGACGCCACCAAGCTTCGACATGAACGCCATGGCTTCCATCATGGCGACGCTTCAGCAATCGCAAGCCACAGCATTTGAACGCCTTCTCGACCGAGTTCTCACACGTCACGAGTCGTCACCACCGACGCCAGCGGCGGCGCCGCCGTCGCCCGCCATGGCCTACGCGCCCGCTCACCTCGGAACCTTCGCGCTATGTACTGCGAGGTTCAGCGGAGCGCCCGGCGGCGACTCGCTCGATGGATTTATCGATGCTGTGGAAGCCTACAAGGAATGCGCCTGCGTAGGAGACGACAACGCCCTACGAGGATTATCCATGCTGGTAACAGGAGCTGCATCTGTGTGGTGGCAGGGCGTCAAGCACACCATCACCTCCTGGAGCGAAGCCCTGACGTCACTACGAAGCGCCTTCGGTGACAGTCGACCGCCTCATCGCATCTACATGGAGCTATTCGGCATGTCTCAGGGTCCCTCAGAGAAAACCGAGCTGTTCGTCGCCAAGGCTCGAGCCCTACTGGCCCGCCTTCCACATGGAGACGTCACCGAGAAGGTACAGCTAGATATGCTTTACGGCCTTTTACACCGTCGAGTTCGTGAGCGCCTGCGCCGAGACGAAGTAACTTCGTTTGACACTCTACTACGCAAGGCGAGACACGTCGAGGATGCTACCGACGAGAGTGTCAACGAGTTCCAGAACCGACGAGGTACTTCAATCCATCCGTCATCATCATCTACCGCGGGCGAAGCCCCCCCCAGTAGATCAACGCTGGCGCAACCGCAACGGTACGCGCCGACTACGCCGCGTGCGATACGCGGATCTCCTACGTCGCGCGCCGACGACGGCAGCCCGCATAGCAACAGAGACGTCGCTGCGCCGCGTAGCTACGCCAGCGCTCCCGCGCGTCTCTCTCCGCGCGATGTTACCGCGCCGCGATCTGTGATCGACGACGGCGATACTTCGTCTTCTTCAAATAAATATCGGTTTTGTATATATTGTAAACAACACGGACATCTACGTGACGAGTGCCTCAAACTGAAACGAAAACTGGACAAAGACGGTAGTGATACGCAAGCTATAGTTACTTGCTACGGGTGTAACGCTATTGGTGTAACGCGGTCTCAGTGTACAAAGTGCAACGCCGACTACTACGCCGTAGACGTCGCACGGTCCACCCCTGTATCTGAACGTCCGACCGGTAGGGTCAATGAACCGGTAAGTACGCTAAAACGTACTGAGCGCAAAAGCTCCATACCTACAGCTTCCCTTCCAAGTATAGTTTCCAACTCATTTCATGTCCGTAGTAAACACAAACGAGTTCATTACACTCCGACCGATTTTACAGCGATTCTCCCTTTGCACTTTTTCGGTACCGAAAATACCAACGCGTCTAGGTCAAAGGTTAGGTCTAGTACTTGCGATCTACCTACTTGCCATTTAGATCTGCCTTCCAAACGTAAACACACCAAAATGCCTACACCTACGGACAAAAGTAGTGTGACCATGTTCACAAAAAGTAGGGTGTCCATGAAAAATTTAGGACATTTTTTGACAGTGAATAGTAATGTTGAAAATGGTCCCCTGAGTGATTCTATTGAGCACCAGGCTAGGTTAAGGCCTATTTTAAGTGTCCAGATTTTAGGTATTAGGGGCAAGGGGGTGTTAGATTCAGGCGTTAAAAAAAGTATTGCTGGTGCGTTGCTTTATGAACAACTGCTAAAGCACAACCACCCGTGTAGGGAGGCCACTCAACGGGTAAGGCTTGCAGATGGTTCCGCGCGCACACGAGATATCCTTCTCACTACCTTGGAGGTAAGAATAACCCCACAAAGGTCAATAACTTTAGAATTCACAATTTTCCCTGATGCTCAAAATAATGAGACTTTGTTCGGGATGGATTTCCTGGTAGCCGCAGGTATTGTGCTTAATTTCCATGCTGCCACCTGGTACTTTTCGGGTGACCATGTCACATACCCAATGGAGTATGAAAACCCAACCAGGCCAAATCAGTTTGTTGCTGCCGCAGATTTTTTGAGTACTGATGATGGTAGACAGCAGCTGTTCAATTCATTGCAAGACGATGGCAACAATTTTAAAATGCAGGGGGAGCCTTCACCTTCGTGTAGGCCCTTGCAAACTTCAATTTTGTCTCTCTCAAACGTTAGGGACCCGTTGAAAATGTCTCAGGACATTCGCAAGGAGGTATCAGACGCTCCTCGTCATTCAGACAATGTCATAGGGAAGCGCCATAGGGATTTAACCCTATTTAGCCCTCCGTTCAACTCCACTGTCCCAGTAAGGTCCAAAAGGCGCAGAGGGAGACCACGCTGTACTGTTTTAAGTCCCAAGTTGGACCCGGGACGTGTTCCCAACTTGGAGGGGGAGTATGTAGCACGCCATCTATTTTCGAAGCCGGTCACCGGATATATGGGTGGACTGCGCGACTGCAGCGACATGCTTGCCTCAGCGGTGCGTTCCTAAAAACTAAACGACCCCAGCGCCACCTATCGGGACGCTGGGTGAAACGAGACAGCCGGTGCGATACCGCGAAAGATCATTGTCCGCGCATTACTTTTACGTGTTATATTGTTTTATCCTTGTATTTCTCATTGTATTCGTGTCTATTATATTTCATTATACCTCTGAACATCCAGTAAGTGTTTGCAGTCTTCCTGAACCCCCAAGAACCCAAGTAGCCAGCCGGGCATCGTTAAATTTGTTGTTATTATAAATTACTGTCAGTAATAATTTGAGTGTTGATAATTGATAAAGAAGAGTGCAGTATATTTTAGATAAATAGAAAAAGTGGACTGTGTAGTATTTCAAATAAAACCGTATCATGGATATTGGAAGACGGATCGGCAGCCTTATTGTCTAACTTGAAACCCATTACCAGTGAGTTTGAAGCCCATTGCCACTGGTGGACCCTGTCAGATTCCAGCGGCCTTGATCAGAATCCATGGCCACTTTTCCAAAAAGGAATTCTCATTCTGTCAATGACGATATTAATGATGGTGATAGCACACGAACGCAACGATTTAAAGATGCAATTTTACACATATTAACGGATTAACGTTAACATGCATTAATTCTTCCTAAATGTAATGCCTAACGTTTAACGAAGCCCACTTTTTTTGTAATGGATTAACGATTAACGAAGTTAACTATTTGATTAACGATGCCTAGCTATGGGACGACCCTCACCTCCAGCGCAGTTCTAGACCTCTCTCTGATTTGGATTTATGCAATCGAAAATCTGTGAGTAAGACGTAAGTATAAGCACCTAAGCAAAGCACCCATGTATTTTAAATTAAATTTAGTTTAACACAAGGTCTATTTTTGGCGCCTAGATTCAAGGTACGTGTGGAAGTTTAAAAAAAGCAGCCAAGTGCGAGTCCGACTCGCCCATGAAGGGTTCCGTAGCAACAAGTAACATAATATAAAAGTTCTAGTAGTTCGTCGAAAGGTAAATTGCGGTTTATGATTTATGACGTATAAAAAAAAAACTACTGACTAGATCTCGTTCAAACCAAATATCGTTGGAAGTTTCCATAGCAATGTACAACATATATTTTTTTTAGTTTTATCAGTCGCTTATTTTAGAAGTTAGAGGGGGGGACCAACTTTTTTCCACTTTGGAAGTGTCTCTTGCGCAAACTATTCAGTTTAGAAAAAAACAATATTAGAAACCTCAACATCATTTTTGAAGACATATTCATAGATAACCCCACACGTATGGGTTTGATGAAAAAAAAATTTTGAGTTTTTGTTTCAAGTATGGGGACCCCCAAAATTTATAGTTTTTTTCTATTTTTGTGTAAAAATCTTAATGCGGTTCACAGAATACATTTTATTTATTTATTTATTTTATTTTATTTATTATACAGAAAGTTAGGTACATTTAACATCGAACAGTGGTTTAAAGCCTAAGTAAGGTTTGTCTTACATCTACTCGCCAAGTTTCATCAGTGTAGCTCTTACGGTTTCGGAGAAAAATGGCTGTGACATACGGACGGACAGACAGACAAACAGACAGACAGACAGACAGACATGACGAATCTATAAGGGTTCCGTTTTTGCCATTTGGCTACGGAACCCTAAAAAGATTGGTTTTTTTAGCAAGTTTTGTAAACCATAAAGGTCTGCGCACACCTAGGTCGCTGGCGATGGCGATCAGTGATACGCTCTCATATATCACTGTTAAATTTGACAGCGTTTCATTGATCGCCATCGCCAACGACCTAGGTGTGCTGCACACTTAGGTCGCTGGCGATGGTCCTAATAAGGCCTGCGCACAATGGAATTGCTTATATGAATTTCTACCAAACCAAGGAAAATGATTATCCGTGATCCTACGAAAAGTCACCTCAGAGAAATGTCAGCAAACATAATACCGTATTCATTAGATTTCGGATTCGGAGGCCATAGCATAGCCCTAGCACAGAGAGACCAAAGACCACAGAATACCCAAACTCCAAAGACAATGTAACGACTCTAGGCTACGTAAATATTACTGATCCAAGGAGGTTGAAAACCGATTACAATGGAGAGGAAATGCTCGGTTTTACTACTTTATGCGAGCGAGCCGAATTTATTCTGTGGTTTTTTTTATACTAAGTTCAAGCATTAGGAGTGGGTTGGAACAGGTAAAATAAGAAACCTGTTCCGCCTGTTCCAGTTCCAGTAAAACAACAGTTCCAAAAACCTGTTCCAAAATAACAGCTGGTTGTGTTGCATGCAACATAGTATTTTCCGAACGCAACACCTGTTCTCTGCTTGTAACAGGCTATCTCGTTCTAACAAAGATAAGATGCGTAAGCTAGAATAGAGAAGAGCATGTTCCGTGCGTGGCGTCTCCTTCTAACAAAAGTAATCTCCATAAGCTAGAATAAAGAGACGCATGTTTCGGCAGATTCGGGCTGTTGTGGAATGGAACTGGAACTGGAACAGGCAGGGAACAGGCTCTCATTGGTTGGTTTAGACAACAGTTCCAAGCTGTTATTTTAAAACACCTGTTTTTTTGTTATCTGTTCCGATATATATGCCTCACATGTTCCGTGCGTGGCGTCTCCTTCTAACAAAAGTAATCTCCATAAGCTAGAATAAAGAGACGCATGTTTCGGCAGATTCGGGCTGTTGTGGAATGGAACTGGAACAGGTTCTCAGTGGTTTAGACAACAGTTCCAAGCTGTTGTTTTAAAATACCTGTTATTTTTACCTGTTCCGATATATATGCCTCACTCCTATCAAGCATACGAGGCACGCTTAGGGATGTCGGAAATGCAATAAAGTATCGATATATATCGTATCGATGTTTTTTGAAAATATCAATATCGATATTGATATTTTTATTAAAAAATATCGATATATCGATATATCGGTGCCAACATAAAAACCAAACTATAAAACAGCAAATCAAGTCGACCAAAAACAAAAATCACGTAAAATATAATTTGATAAAAGATGTTAGTTTAAAAAAAGTATTTTCTTTTTGGGATTTTTTAATCTAAAACTTATAAATGTTTATTGGTCTGAAAAAAATATCGGTTTTTATACCTTTTCGATACTTAGAATTTTATATCGATACATCGATATATCGAACTATTAAATATCGCTCAAAAATATCGATATATTGAAAAAATAATATCGATATATCGATGTATCGATATTTTTTCAACAAGCCTAGGCACGCTCAAAGCGTGCTGTGCTGGATTGCGAGATAGTCAACATCATTTATTTTACATAGTGAACGGCAAAATTACACTACATCGATCTGGAGAACATTAGTTCGTGCAAAGCCCGACAGGGTCGTTCATCGTTTTAACGAATTTGCGGGAAGTTAACGACAAATTAAGTTGAAATTCTTGGAATAGACCTACTCCTGAGCCAACACGAGACGGCACGAATCAACGCAACGCGAGTATCAAAAAACAAGGAGTGTTTTCACTGTGGATGGTGGTAGTGGTGGATGAATCCAGTTGGATGTTTCCGATACAAAACAACACTAACAAGTGCCAAGCCCTAACTAAAAAGATAATTCATCCCATTTCCAAAAGCTTTGAAATAAAATAAAATCATTTCTAAGGAAATTAAACCATAGACAATATTTTCAATGAGACTGCTAATTTTGACATTGACTTGCCTTTGCGTGACAGGAGAGGCAGACATGTTTGTTTGAAAAAAAATTGCCTCTCTGCTCAGTTACTTCCTTGTTCGTCGTTCCTTCTCTAATTACTGGAATTTTAAAGAAAATGGCTGATAATAAATTGTACGACGTGATAGGAGTATCCAGAAGTGCCAGTGACTCCGAAATAAAAAGAGTAAGTGTTGCTAAACTGGCTCTTCATCCATAGCTTACCCACATGTTTTGTAGTAGGCAATGTCACATAATCGTTGCATGGTCCATCCCATTGTCCTCTCAACTTGATTTTGAGGTTTTATGCATTTTATGTTTTCAGAATTATCATAAACTTGCTAAGGAGTTTCACCCTGATAAGAACCCAGCTGCTGGTGATAAGTTCAAAGAAATCAGTTATGCTTACGAAGTTTTGTCTGATCCTAAAAAAAGGCAGATTTATGACAAGTATGGGTTGAAGGGCCTTCAAGAGGGTGCGCAAGGGGGAAACTTTGCTCCCGATGATCTATTAGGAAGTATATTCGGAGACTTCTTTGGCATGGGCGGAAGCCGAGGCAGAGGCCCTGCTAGAGGCGAAGACACTGCACATCCTCTAAAAGTCACTCTAGAGGACATGTATGTCGGCAAGACCACAAAACTACAGCTGAGTAAAAATATAATTTGTGGAGGGTGCAAAGGAATTGGTGGTAAACCAGGATCAGTTGTGACATGCAAAGATTGCCACGGACAGGGTATCAAGGTGTCTTATCAGCAGATTGCTCCCCACATGACACGACAATTGCAGGCCCGTTGCCCAACTTGTCATGGTCAAGGGGAGATCATCAATGATAAAGATAAGTGCCCTAAGTGCAAAGGTAAGAAAGTGTTGAATGAATGCAAGATTTTAGAAGTGCATGTTGAAAAGGGCATGAGAGACAATCAGAGAATATTCTTCAGAGGTGAGGGTGATCAGCAACCTGACACTCAGCCTGGTGATGTCATCATCGTGGTTCAGCAGAAACCTCATGAAGTATTCCAGAGGAATGGTGACGATCTGCACATGAAACATGATATTACTTTGACGGAGGCCTTATGTGGTTTTGAATTTGTTATAAAGCATCTAGATGGCAGAGACTTGCTTATTAAACACAATGCAGGTGATGTGATCAAGCCGGGTGACACTAAAGGTATTCAAGGTGAAGGGATGCCTCAGTTCAAGAATCCCTTTGAAAAAGGCAACCTCTACATAAAGTTTGATGTTGTTTTCCCTGAGAACAATTTTGCTACCGAGGAGCAGTTGAAAAAGTTGGAAAGTGTACTGCCACCACGACCAGCTTTTGCAATGCCCATTGGAGATGATGTGGAGGAAGTGAACCTGATGGACTACACTGCCAGTGCGGGTGGAAGAGGGGGGCGCGAGGAGGCCTATGCCAGTGATGATGATGAGCACATGCACGCAGCCGGGCCAGGGGTACAATGTGCACACCAGTAGATCAAATTAGCCCTTTGAGGACTTTACTCAAACTTCACTCTACACATAATTTTATTAAACATACCTTAATTTAATCATAGGTTTTTACAATAAATATCTGTAATGCTATTATACTGTATGATAAACTTATGCTAAAGATTTTTTGACAATTCATATTGTTGTAGGTATATTTGTTTGACCAATTTGATGTATGTATTTCATGAACATTAAATTTTTTGCCGGTTTTTTTTATTATATAAATATTTATCAACTTTTGCAGTATTGCATGCATCCTTAATATTTTATGGGTAATGCACAAGACCTAAAAAAATAATTTTCTACAAATATGTCATCATTATCATATCAAAATTATTTATCAGCATGATAAGCATTTAGATATATAATATTCCTGTCTACTATTAGTCAAAATGACACTTACCAGCTCAAGTAGGATGCCTTTGTACTCTTTGTTTTATACATATTTACAGGCCTGTGGTATTTATGGTAAAAAAGGCACTAGCTTTTAATAGTATTTTTCCAGCTAATTAAAATCATATAAGGCTTGGACTAATTGTGCAATTGGCCCTGTTGAAGGTTAAGGGGCCAGCGGAGGGAAAATTTTCATACAAATTATTATTACGGTATTATATACGGTATTACGTTTATATGAAAATTCACCCTCCGCTGGCCCCTTAAGAGGTCAATCTTAATTAACTAGGAATTTGTAACTAAATGCACCAGTCTTATGACCAAAAATATAGAAATGTGGCACTGCTATTACTACCACATTGAGTATGGGGTTCCCTAGTTTTCATCATGCTACTTCGTTTTCTATACCAGTTTGCCTTACCAGTTACAGCTATGGTGGTATGGTGAGCACCATTTTGGTATTTTAGACCTAACAAAAGTGTAATTATAAAAGAGCTCTGTTAGTTTATAAAAGGTGCTGGTGGAGCAGCAAGTGATCATTACTTTATTTATGTAACACTTCATCATATGACATGATGTGGCTGTGTTTATTTGTTTATGGTGTGTATGAGTTTTAATAAATATGTAAGTAGTTCATTCCATGGGTAATTTTATCATTGGATGAGGCAAACAAGCATTGATAATAATGTGTTTTATTTTATGAAAAAATAAATAGTTATTCACACTTCTCTCCGTATATTTTTGATATATTCATAACACTTCTCGACTTTTCCAGAACTCACAGGCTTACCTGAAAACAAAAAAAATAATAATTTAATTTTAATAAAAATCATGGTGGGTAAGGTACAATATTATAGAGCATAGAGTGGTGGAATGAAGATGTTCGTCGATTTTCTACTTGATTTGTTCAACGTATCACGATCACACACTACCTTTTGAAACTGAATAGACAGAATACATCGTTAAGTTAACGTCACAAATTATGTCAAAATGTGTTCATGATCAAGGCACTGGTCACTGGTGTAAGCGAAAACCGACTCTTAAGGTGACGAACATTTTCATACCGCGACTGTACTTAGAGAGTCCTATACAGGGTTATTCATTATTAGCTGCAAATACTCGGGAATTAGGTTCAACAAATAAAATAAAAAATATTTATGAAATGATTTTTTTAAGTTTTGTTATGAAAATCCCGAGAAAATCGATAAAGGAATCATTGGCGCCTGACCTATTTTGACCTTTGATCCGCGCCCGCGCGCCGTGATTGACATTCTGCGTTCAGTCACCGCCTGGGTGGGTCATCGTCCTGTTCTCCATGGCAATCATTATGCAATAGCCGTAAAGAAATTATTAAAAATAAAATTTTGATACAAAAACTTGAAATTTTTTTTGATCAAATTTAAAAAAAATAATTTCATAAATATTTTTTATTCTATTTGTTGAACCTAATTCCTGAGTATTTGCAGCTAATAATGAATAACCCTGTATACATGCATGTTTTATTTTTTGTGATTTATTAAAGAATCAAGAACCAAGGTCACCATTTATGTAATCAGGTGAAGTGGCAATAGGCAGCCTCAAAGATCCAACCTAACGATGAGGAATAAAGGTTCTCGAACGGCGACCACGAATCGAAAGACGCCACTCCATCTACGGGAAGTTGGTGGGGTCAGAATCTTTCATCCTGGAATATAGAGCGCTGGTGGCCTAGTGGTAGCGGCCCCGCCTTCCGATTCTAAGGTCGTGGGTTCAAATCCAGTCCAATGAGTTTTTCTGCCCCAAAAAATTATGTTAACTATGCCAGTGCTCTCAAATAAAGGTGAAGGAAAACATCGTGAGGAAACCGGCATGTCGTCGAACCTAAAAACTTCGATGTGTCAAGTGCACTTGATTCGAAAGAATAAAGAGACGATAAAAAGAAGAATCCTGAAAATTTATAGAGGCGGAGTATGATGATGCTTTACACTCGCTCTCGTGCCTAGTTTTGAAATTTTGTAAAACTAGAAGTCTTCTAAAGCTTCTATTCAACATAGCCTCCCAAGTAACAAAATTTGGTACTATAAAAGTCCTGAGAACGTTTTGGAGCGTGCTAGTTAGTGTTCAAGATTAGTACTATAATGGTGTTGTAAACGTTTACAAAACCCCGAAAATGCCCTAGTTTTATCACTGATTTATTATAAAAACATTACATAAAGGCTCTTACGGTGATAAATCAGCTCTATAGTTGAAAAGTAAAAGTGTCGAGAAACGCTTTTTAGTACTAAAATAGTGCTGTCTGCAACTTTTATATCACAAATTTGCACTATTAAAGTAACCAAAACATGTTTATAGTGCTATATTGCACCGTAAACGATTTCAGTGATCTTTATTATCACACTTTCACCACCGTTCACCGTTCGGTTTCAGAGGAACTTCCTCCCGCGAACACTCAGGCTATGGAATGATCTCCCTGCTGAGGTTTTCCCTAAGGACTATAGCATGGGGTTCTTCAATAAAGGCGTTTTGAAAGTTTTAAAGGGTCGGCAACGCGCTTGTGATGCCTCTGGTATTGCAGGTGTCCATAGGCTACGGTAACCGCTTCCCATCAGGTGGGCCGTATGCTTGTTTGTCAACTTAGTTGTATAAAAAAAAAAAAAAAAAAAAAAAAACTTTTCTCGAATAAATATTTTTGTATTTGTATTGGTTGTTCCCCAAGAAAATAAAATATTATTCTTTGTGTAATTTGCCATGTTCGCTTAGCGTAATATGTAATACGGACATACTAAAAAATTTAACTCTGCCATAAATTGCACTTGCAAAAATAATTGTATCGATAAAACCATTATGCTGATTTAAAATTTGACGATGCGCCCTCATATTTTTTATGTTTTAATAAAATTTATTAAATTAATAAAATAAGGACTTGTCCCGACTATGGCTGCTATAGTACATATTGGCTCCAGCCGTGCTGCTAATGTGCTATCAAGGCAGAAAACAGCAGCCATCTTATTTTCACCACAAGCGAATTAGGGTTCGTTGTCCAAATGTCCAATACTAGTGATATAATTGACACTGAAAATCTAGTATAGATCTAATTAGCCCTTTAATTATTGATTTTAGTACATTTATATTACGGTTTAGTCTCGTAGCAGTAACAAAAACTCACCAATAGAGCTATTTAGAATTTAAATTATTTAGCAACTGCACCAGGAGTCGCTATGGTGGTATTTAGTACTATAGAAGAGTGTTCATTACTTTTACATATCAACCCCATAGCGATGTTGAAGGAGCTCTTAAGAAGCTTACAGGTTACGTAATGGTTTTGCAAGGTACTTTTATAGTGCAGATTGATCCTGTAATAGTATTTACATCATACATGCTCAGTAAATAGGATTTACTTTAGCACAAAGAGGCTGTGAAAGTAGGCGTGTGCAGCCCAGTGCATTGTAAATGCGTTCCATTTTCAAATCACTTTTACCGTCACACTATGCTTGATACGTAATGGTTCATTAAAGTTCAAGAGCTATGCAAACCTCCTTGGTGATGGTTCATTACAGTTCAAGAGCTATGCAAACCTCCTTGGTGAAACAATCTCTTTTCTTAAAAAATGATATGAAAACTTTTTACTGAAAAGATATAGTAGCTCATGTGTGCATAAGTGTGCGTCTACGACTGTTTTAGCAGATACCTACCGGTACAAATATTTTACTATTAATTTTAATAAAATTAATAGTATAATTATAATAATACTTATATTATTATTGTAATTAATTTTTTTCAAATTAAAATTACATTTCGTCATACCCGTATAAATGTTGTGTTATTGTTGTATTGTAAGCCTATTTCTGCCGAAAAGCAGCATTGCTGTGTTTCGAGTTGAAGGGTATGGGTGCCGGTGAAATCACTGACACGTGAGGCTGAACATCCGTATGCCTCAAGTTGATGGTCGTAGGGCAGTGCATTGTAGGGCACGTTCCTGACGTGCTTGACCTACGAGGCAATGCTTTGCTATAGGCAATGGTTACCACTTAACATCAGGTGGGCCACATGTTTGTTCCATCAGCTAGTTAAAAATTTACCTCGCATGAATGATGTAAAGTAGAATGCTTACCTCGGGCATAAGTAGCTATTGCACCCTCGAACTATATTTGCCCTCGCTCGCTTTGCTCGCTCGGGCATCTAAATATCTCGGGTACACTCGATCCATTAGCGCCCTTTGCGAGCTGCGCTCGCACGGGCGCCAAAAAGGATCTTGTTCTGCAAAAGCTCACTTACTGCCCTTGTATAACAATCTACTATTTCGATACTGCTACAATACTAGCACTGTAAAAGTTATTTTTACGTATTATTAGTGCAAAATAGATACATACAAGTGCCAGTAAGATCATCTATAGTACTAAATAGAACCATCATGGCTTTTTTCATATCTATTACAGTGCAACACTTTAAAGATTCTTTTGTATGGTCCTGTAAGCGTTTTATGAGCTAACTTATAGAACTTAAATGCTCTTTAATCTCATAGAATCAAAACGCTCTGTTAAAAACCTTTATAGTACAAGCAGTCACAATGGTTACCATTATAGGGTTACTATATCACTATTTGGTGATAAAATGCCTTGGTTATAGAAGCTTTTGCTACTTGGGCTTCTAAACTAATCCAAAGCAATAAGAAAAAGAACAATGATGATGATGCCTTAAAAGCATTGTTTTAATACTCTGACCTTCTGATGATGACTTGATGTTGATGGTATTGTTTTCTATTTTATGATATAAAGTATGTACCCACTACATTTTAAAACAGAGCTCTTCTTCTCAGTCGCTTTACTCTTGTCAGAGCGGTCATGGTCATCATGAATATCTTATGATTTCTTTTTATCAGGGGCTGTGGCACGCCTCACGATATCTCGCCACTTCTCTCTACATGTCGTCATCCGGGAGCACTCTTGTAGGCTGGGTAAAACCAAGCTAGACAATTGGTAATAAGAAATTTAAATTGTAGGTACATACTTACATTACAATTATTAAAGTCTCATTTTAATACTTTATCTAGGGACTCGTAATACTTTTGAAAACTTTTTCTACTTCTGCAAAGTGTGTTCAGATTGAAATTATCTACGCCTAAGTTCCGAAGTTTGTCCATTCGATATTTAATAGTTTTTTGTGATGATTGCAAGATTCTTGGTATATCCGCAATCTCTTCTGCACTAAATCCTTCGTCCATCAAAAAGTCCAAGAATTTCTTGATCTGAAAAATATCATAGTTGAGTTAAAGTCATCATAGTTTATAAGATGTACTAACAAAATGATCCTATGTTGACCAAAACAAATGAATGATTAGATAATTAATGTTTTATACCGGGTAGGTATAAATAATGTATGAAGACGGCACATCTGACGCGCAACACCCAATGGACCGACGACATTGTTAGGATCACGCGAAGTTTGGGAATGGGGAGGGCTTAGAATCGTTCTTCCTGGAAATGTATAGGGGAGTCCTACATCCAACAGTGGACTTCTACAGGCTGTGGTATAAATAAATATAAATGATTATACCTTCGTTACTCGTATTTTCTTGAGAGCAGGCATTTTTACTGCCATGTCTTCAACATCTTCAATAGAAACATTCAAGCGATCAGCTAAATACATTTCAGACGATCTACTTTCACCTAAAATATTCTTGGTTTCTTGAGTCATAGTAATGTATCTGAAAACAAAAACAAATAATTTAAAATATCAAGTTTTTCAGAATATTTTATTACATACAGGTGAGTTTTTTCAACTGCCCTCTATAGATCTTGTTTGCTACCAGTATGCAGCTGTGCCGTTTTCATTAACAAAAGTAATATTGATCCTGTGAGTATACCAACATTTATATCATATCCTAGAACTGTTTATATTTTGCCCTCAGAGGGCTGTCAGAAAGAACTCACCCTGTATTCACGCTAATTTAAAAAGCAATACTTTGCCAGTATTTCTGGAGTACATCTGACCATCCATGGGTACAAAGTTTCAAGTCCCATATCTTGAATTTTTTGCAGTCTTTCTCTGATTGTCTTGTGATGGTATTTCAGTACCCACAAATCTCTCAATATACGATCACCAGTCACACCTTTTTCTGTAAATCAAACATGCATCTGATTACATGCATAAAATAGCTAGATATGGTATCAAAACAGCATTTAGAAAAAGCTGAGCCATCTCTTACCAAGTAAAGTATCTAAGGATTTTTCCAACCAGTCAAATGATAAATCGTACACAAAGGTTCTTCTGGCAAGTTTTTCGCTGACAAGAGCTGGAGGACACTGAAATAATATCAATAAATATTTTGAATTACGATTGAATTACAGGTTCTGATGACTTTGTGGCTAGATTCAAGCTGCTATGCCAGAATCCAAGGATAGGTGCCTTAGTGTCTGATATAATCGAGAAAAGGTTTTATGCTTGCATGCCTTTAGATCCTCACAAATACAAAAAGAAAATATAATACCTTGATTTTTGAAGAAATATAGTAGAGACGGTTTTCACAATACTTATTACATGCATCATTTTTAGTTACTTTCTGTATTTTTAACAATTGTTCTATTGGTAAAAGGTAGAATGGTAGACAATCATCAGGCGACTTGAAATTTAAAGTTAAAATTATCTTTGCTTTGGATGGATCAAAACCTGAAAGTTAAAAGATAAAGATGAGACTGATTAATTTATGGAGTTCATACAAAACAACTACATGATAAACAGTATCAGCTTGCAAGTTACAACTTCCCAGAATTTCTAGAGGTAGCTAGGAAGTAGTAGGAACAGGTGTGCTGGTATGAATTTTCAAAACTTCAGAAGGAAGGATTCAGTAGAAGCTTCTTTATGGATTCTCCTGCTGATGGGTCGTTGAGAATTAAGTAGAAAATTTGTTGTAATATTTACCATTTCCGATTTCGGTTTGGTGTTCTGTTTTGAAAAGGACAGGAGTTAATGTCGTAAACTCATTATAAACTTCGAATAAGCATGGGTTCCTATGCAAGTCTAAGCCTGGTTTACCGACTATTAATGTACTAGGAGCTATCCTAAATGGCTTAAACTTAGCAAATGCAGAAAATAAAGTCCTTAGAACCATGTTCATCAAGTTTCTAATCGTATGAATGTAGCTGCAGCTCTGAAGAAGCAAAGTATGAAAAGGAGTTGCAGAAAGAGAACCACACACAAATTATCAGTAAATATCCAATAGAATTAATAAATACTATTTGAAACCTCCCTCACACACAATCAAAACAAACCATTTTTACTTTTTGAATTATAGCTTCTTCTTCTTTTCTCGGTTTAAGAGTTTAAGATGGCATGGCCGTCATTTGGTCAATTTTGCCAGTGTCAGTCAGGAGAAATACAGCCGTCAACTAAACTTGTAATTGACAAGGACAAGAATAACTAACTGCCGAAATGACGGCTATTTATGTGCTTACCCGAAGAGGTTTTCGTTTATGAAATGAGAAACTAGATGGCGCTCTATGAAGTTGCCGCTCGTTTTACCCGTACACCGAGGAATCTATATAACTACAGTTTTACCTCATGTTTTACGAATTAGTCATCATTCATCATTTCAGGCCATTTACACTCCAGAATAGTACAATTCTCTGAGGTCTGCACCCAGTGCTGAGTATCATAAATATAACATGCAAACATGCTATTGCCATCATAATCTATTTTTTTAAATCACCTAGGACTACACCATTTTTCTATAAATTAAACCAAATTAATGTATTCATTGTTGCTTTCCCCGTTTATTTCCCTTTATCAGATTTGCTTCTCTTAGATCTACGTAGTCTCCGGTCTTTGTCGTGTTTGTTTCTATCCACACGGCGATTTCTTTCAACATCATTGTGCCTGTCATCATCACGTTTCAGTCTTTCTTTGTCCTTCTGTCTTGTCGTCGGTCTCCTTGGGATATCAGGCTCTGGTGATTCTGACCACCTCCAAGATCTAGAAGGTGATCTGCATATAAAACAGAAGATGTTAGATTATGAGTCTATAATTTTGTAGAAAAAAAAATTGGTTTTATCAATTAAATGAATTGCAAAATATAATATTGCGGTGAAGTAGACTAGATTGCAGGTTTGAATCCTGTTAGTGTGCGTAGAGTTTTAGGACCAGTTCAAACTTTTTAAGCCGTTGATTTTCTTATGATGTTTTCCTAATTTTCTTTTACCTATGATCAAACTATAGTAAAAGGTATTCTCTTACCTGTCTAGATCTCGTTCCCCTGTATCATATCTCATAAACAGTTTGTTGGGGTTTTTAAAAACATGCAAAAAATTACACGCGCGACCCTTTGGACATTGCCTGAACTGTTGCCCTGAAATAAAAAGCCTAAAATTAGTCTACAGGTTGTTACTTTTGCATAGTACGAGTATGTTGCAGGAAAATAAAACCTGAGAAAATGAATATGGTAGGAATCATTTATGACAACCTGTCTAACTCAAGTGATATCTGAAGTATTCGTGTTATATCTAATAGTAGCGGCCGCCGTGACTTCACCCGCGTGGCAAAGTAGCCTATAAGCTAATCCAGTAATGCATGCACAGTAGATGTCCTAATTTGCTTAACACAGTAGGCTATAAAAGAAATATTTTTGCCGAAGGTTGGGTGCTAGAAGCTGCGACACAGTTTTTACTTTTGTAGTTTTCAGCGTTCACTTCAATATTTTATACCTCTGTATGTACAAGTTCACCAATAAAATAAATTTGAAAAAATTTAATATTTTAGGCAACTTTACTATTATTAAATTATACAAGGGGACTTGCTTATGATGTAGAAAGGTACTGATTTAAATGTATGTATTTAATTTGTAATATCGGCTTGCCTTCAAATTGGTATACACTAAGCATGTCCATGTGATACTTCTTAAGAACACCCAAGATGTATGTACCCAAATAAACAACGTGTAAGCAATAAATGTATTGTGTATTGAGGTACTACTAACCACATATAGCATTTTTCCAGGACTTAATAAGACCAAACTGCAAGGAAAGTTGCCTGCCGCCGTACCAACGGGTGTGTAGCGCTCGGTAGGCCGCCACAGCACATCGCAGCTCATCGTATTCCACATAGACATTACCTCGGAGATGCTTTTCAAAGTTATTGCACACCTATGAACATAGCATACAATTTCATTAATGATAAGACCCTTTGATGGACAGGGCAGTGTCTCGTAGGGCATGTTCTTAACGTTCGTTATTTATGAGGCCATTGCTTTATTATAAGCCATGGTTATCTGGAAGGCCATAATATGTTCTATTAAAAAAAATTTTTACTCTTGATTTCAAAGATGATAAATTCACAAACCTTTTATAAGAGTTCCATGTGGACCATGTTTCATCTGGTTGGATTGTTAGTCAAGGCCTTATTTGCTTGTGAATTTGTACATTCACTTAATTCTGATTATTTGAAAGGATACAGCCCTGACATTACAGATGCAAGTGAGATGACCTGGCATCACTAAGCCTCCGTAAGTCCAATAGATGTTAAATCAAAACTTACCTTGAACATTACAATTTTACCAAACTTTTCAAACTCTCCCAAAACATCATAGAAAAAGTCCTTGAATTGTTTGTATGTTTCAATTTCTTCATACTCTAGCATTATGTCAGTGTCGTATTCAGAGGGTGTAGCATTCTCCATGCCAAAATGAATGAAGAAGTTTGTTGCCAGCAAGATCTGAAAGCACAAACAACTTGAATTAGTTTTTAAAGTATGAACATATTGGACTAATTTATATCCCTTTACAAGCACCAAAATGGTTAAAGCGAAAGGCACCACATACTTCTCGCTTATACATTTAGACACTTTAGATATAGAAGATATAAGATCACTGAAAATTGCTAGCAACAATAATAGTTGGCCGCATTATTTGATAAATACGTTTTTTTAAATCTTTCAAAAGGTCAAATTGTGTAAGCAAGAAGTTGATTCAGGGAGTTCAGGGCCTTAAAGACTGGCTGGCACTAAGACTGCCAGTAAAAATTATAGATAAATAAACATGATCAGCTTTTTAGCATTTATGGTTAAAAGGTGAAGATGATAAATACCTTACTGATGCCAGGGTGTTGGTGGTTCCTAGAACATAAGTCTCCAAATCTGCAGCAAGCTGTCTTAGAGAAAAATGGACAAATTGCAGCATGTGGCCTTGTTTCTCGTGAAATCGTCAATTCACTCGGTGGATCTGTCGATTCTCCAGAGATAAACTCTTCCAAACTTTGCATAAACTTTTCTTGTTTTAATTTATTTTCTTCTTCTGCAGCTTTTAACTTCTCTTGTACAGCTTTTTTCTTTTTTTGTTCTTTTTCTTTCTCCTGTAATTTAAAAACAAAATTATTGCATATAATATGTAGGTAGATCTTATTCACACATGGCAGCTTTACTACTTCAGCAAACTTCTCATATCCAACAAGGTAAAAACTAAAACAACAAGTAAAAATCAAAATCTACATTATATTATATTGGGTTCCGTAACTTACTAGTATAATTTTTGCTTCCCTTTCCAAACGTTCTTGAAGTAGTAATTTCTGTTTTTCTTGCACCTTCTTCCACTGATCCATAGCGATACGTTCAGCACAGATCCATTTCTCATTTTCTTCAGCATTTTTCTTTTCTATCATTTCTATCTCAGTAGCAAGTAACATTTTTGCTTCTTGGAGATAATCTTCATTATTTAGAATATCATCTGAAATTATAGTTAAAGTTAGGTACTTTTCTATAAATTACAAACAAGTGTGGATAGGTACAATACAAACCCCGTTCTTTTGCCATTTGAGATCGAATTCTGCGTCGTCTTTCACGTTTTACTACTTTTCTCCACTCTTTGTGCCTGAAAAAAAAACAAGCAGGTTCGAGGAAGCTTGTAAGGAAGTTGAAGACCTGTATCTTGAAGATCCATAATCGTGATAGCTATTGTACTCTGCATAGAGGCTTATTGCCGTGTTTGTTGCTAGAGAGGCCTGATGATATGAGTTTTGCACAGCATTTACTCTGTTTACTTTATGTACTTACTTTCCCATTCTAGAATCACGATTTACAAACAGGATACGAGAACATGCCTTCATATAAACAATTACACTCGAACGAAACAGAATGGAGAAAGAAATAAATAAAAAGCAAAACACAATGAAATCAAAATAGCAACAACTTTTTTCTTTTCTAAAAACTTTTTTTTATACAGTTCCAGTATAGGACGGATGCTAATACTTTAAAAGCCATACTACCTCTTCCCACTCGTAAGAGCAACTTTAAAACCTTCAAACTATTGGCATGTGAAAATGATGAGGATGCACAACTAAATAAATATGAGATTCTCACTAACTTATTAAAACGCTATATGAAAAAAACGGTTAAACCGCATCGTGAACGAGGTCTAACAAAGGCAAACATTACAACCTTGCGTAAGCGTTTTTCTTTTCTGTGCCAACAAGGTGCCAACAAAAATGAGGTTTCCAAAAAATATACAATGAGGATTGTGGGTGGACTGAATGGTGGGTAGTTTACAAAACTTTGTTTTATAATGCTATGTGGGCTTGCAACGTTGTCCGTCGTCGTTACGTATAATTTAATTGATTAAAAACAGAACTAAATACCTAGTCTCCTCAAAAGTAGTTTAGATTAGGTACATACCTACTTACTGCAATGGAAGTTGAAAGTGCTTACATTAAAAATTTAATCATGCTCAAGAATGATCAAGATTTGACTGCGGTGTTGAATTCTGGATGGGACCCTAATGCTGAGGGAGGTTGGCCAATTAGGCTGGCAGCTCGCTATGGACGCGCTTCAACTGTGGAAGTTTTAATCCAACACGGCGCCAATCCGCACCTAGTAAGCGAATCTGGTAAGTTGATCCCTATTTCCTTCACCATAGTCATGGGTATGTATGTACCTTCTACCTAAGATAGGAGGAAGGAACATCGGTAAAATATGGTTATTATGTTTTCAGTGAATGATGTAGTGGTTTTCAGGTGCTTCAACGTTGCAGCTAGCTGTATTTTCCGGAGAAAAATGGGAAAGCGGCCACTGGATGTTTCTATTGTCTTGCTGCGACTCCTCGCAGCTGGCAGATGGTGCTGCTGTTGCAATCATATTTAACGTAACTGCTGCTCTAATAAAGATTCTAGAAACGGGACGTTGCAATGCTCACATACCTACTACTCTAACAGGTACCTACCTACCTAGCTTTTCAATTTTCAGCTTAGCGTTTGCCTATGAACTGAGAGACTGTTATCCTCAGACCTTGAGTAGGTATGTAAACAGCGGCTTAGCCATCTCGATGCATATAAATCGACATACGAGTGCATAAGAAGGAATTTATTGGGCAGTGAAATAGCAAAAGTACCAACAATCAACAATGAAAGTTGATTAACTACAGGCCTCCCCTATGCATACATTTCCAGGAAGAACGATTCTAAGCCCTTTCCTGCACCGCGCTGACTTCCCGTCGGTCCATCGTCGGGTGGGTGAGCGTTTTACGTTTCGTATTCCGTTTCGTGATCTAGAACTATCTACAGGTTTATTTAAATTTAATTTCAGGTAAAACAGTTGAACAGCTAGCAAAGGGATATAAACTGGTCTGCAGTCTGGATCATTTGTTGAGCACACCAACAATGCAGATACATTCACCAAATCGACAAATGAATGACGATCAACCATCACCTATGACAGCGGCAAGGCCGACTAGATCGGTACGTAGAATAATAACCTGTACCCGAAGTCCCAGTGCATTTACAACACTTCGTTACCAAATGTTGTTTTCGTTTCGCCTATTTGTGTCAGTCTATTGTATGGAGAAAAGATGAGACAACTCTATCTACGCAACGTATTTTTGCCGTCTCATATTTAAGGCGAAACGAAAACAACATTTGGTAACGAAATGTGGTAGCAAAACTCCGACTTCGGGTACTGCAGGTGCCTTACTTACCTAAGTAATCGCTACGTAATAAGAACCTCCCCCCCTGCCCCCAGCGTCCAGCGTACCTTTTACGAGAAAAAGTTTTTAATCTAGTAGTAAGTATTTCTAATATAATGTTTACTGACTACCGTCACAGCTCAGTTGGTAGCTCTGCCTTCTGCGCTGGAGGGCGTGGGTTCGATCCCCACCGAGAACAAATATTTATGTGGCTAACAAAGATGCTTATTCTCTGTGTAGTGATAGTGTTGTGTGGATTGTCCGCATTATATATTTATTTACAGGAAATAAGGAATACGCTTTCGCCTCATGGAATACACAGGAATCTGTCTCCATCGGTGGCCAGATTCTTCCAACAAACGTCTGGTCAGGCTTCTCTTTCATCTCCCCGGAGGACTTTCGTAGACTCATCTTCACCAACGTTCGCTCGCTTGTCAAACTAATCCCATGAAATTGCTGACATGTATTGACATTGCCCATGAAACTGTGATCAACTGGGGGTTTAACTAAGACTTTTGCGCTCATGGGAACTGATGACGGGTCGCATTTTCTTTATAAAAAAATGCGAAACGAGCTCAGTACTCGTCTATTTTGTATGGAGAAAATATACTACATGTGACAACGAATTGTTCAAACTGATCGAGTAAAACTCTGACTAAGGTCACATAACACATTTTGACGTAAGTACTATGACTGCGATAATGTTGGTGTAAAGTATTTTCTAATGACTATGATTATAATCATGACTATAGGTTACGTCCTATTCCTAATGTTTAGTTCTATAAATGTGTATGATCTTATAGCCTATATTATGTAATATCTTATAATCTGTATTATTTTTTATATTTAAAAGAGGTAGGTAACAAAAATAAATATATAGAAAAGTTAACTACAAGCTTGGGGTTGTTTTCAAACACAGTAACCTGCCAATATTTTTGAAGCCAATCTCAAACATGCAGTATCATGCATAAGCTTCTATGAAGTGCCAAAAAAATTATACTTACCTACACAGTGATTGTTTTAAAATCATTTTGACTATGTTTTCGAGTGTGATTTCTCTATGTTCATAATTTCTTATTTTATTGTTAGAAATACCAATGTATATTTTAATGGTTTGATGTTAATACCAATGACTGATTTGAATAAATAATGATTTGTAAGAACTTTCTTATTTTTTTAGCGTTAGTTACCATTAGGTAGGAACAAGAGACCTAACACGATTTTATTAACAAAAGAAAAAATAAGTACGACACGCATTAGACCACAAATAGCCACAGAAATATATCTGAATCACATACAGCTATTACTGCTACGCGAGGGATGACCATATTGACCAACCCATATTATGTCTGTTTCGCGAGGCTACGACCATTCCATGACTGCTACGCGACGGTCGACCATGCTACGACTGCTACGCGAGGCCACGAGCAGTCGTACTGCTACGTGGGGTTACGATCATGCTACGACGAGGCTACGATTGCTAAGGCTACGCGCCATTACTCGACGCGACGACGTAGCAGACGCGCGCCTATTGTTAATTGAAACCAAGTTTGTATGAAGAAGATATTTAATCAACAGTTGTGAAATCGAGCATCATTTAGCTAAACCTTACAATAACAATTAGTTGAAGATCAATCAATACTGGTTATAATACTACTGTTTATAATCATGGAGTCAACGCTGTGTCGGCGTGCATAGACTTATTGCTTGAGTTTCGGAAAGAGATTTGTCCGCCTGAGTCTGTAAAAACACCAATGAAATTAATTCATATTAATTTTGCAACGAAAGTTGATTTACAGCTCGAGTTTTTTTAATGTAATGAGCCAATGAAAATCTCTGCGTCAAATTGATCATAAGGCATCGGGTTCCGGAGACAGCACTAATGGTAGATAAGAAATGAGATAACAGTAGTAGAAGATCTAAAATGAGATAGATAGAAAATTATTTATTGTACACCTTTTACACTAACAAAAAGAGAATTTAACACATAAAAGTATTCAATAAATGTAGAATGAGCGGTCTATAAAGCGATTTCTTCCAGACAACCTTTGATGAGATGACATTTTGGTTTACCTACGAGAATCTTCGGTTAATGTAATAAACATGACAAGTATTAACTTTACTCACTTGATACATGCTATCATCCTCAATACATTGAATGCTCAGAGGCATTCCTAGAAAATTGGGAATCCTTGATTTCATACAATTAATGAAATTCGACAGCACTTTTTTCTGAAACATAAAATCATAATAAACAACTAATAAGCGACTGATCGAACGCGACGCAAAATATGATTGACAAAGGGTATTTGGCGCAGCGAATTAGCATTGCTATTCAGCGTAGCTATGGTGCTTCATGGAATTTCATTTCATTTCATTTGTTTATTTGCTTAAAAACATGTATGGGATGGGAAAGTACAAAGATGTCAAAAGTAAAAATAGTATCACATATTTTTACCATTTAGGTGTGCAAAAATTCTATTTGGAGGAGGTAAATATTATTATAATAAAATTAAAATTGTCAAAAATAAAATTGTAGGCACGTCAAATCTGTTAGGCACATGAATAATCAAAATTAATTAATTTAATTGTATACAAGAATAATAATAATATGAAGTAAACATGTCAAATTGTTTTTAATAATGGCAGAAATGGGCATGAATACCTATATTATATTTGTTAAGTGAAACCCACCTCGTTAGACTTAGGCACCGGTCTTATGATAGGAAAGTTCCTGACGACACATACATCGGGATAAGTCAGTGGCTCTCCGCGCCAGAACCTCACTGTAAAGTAAGAACTTTCTTCCTCAGGCAAGCGGTATCCATGCTGCAAAAAAAAGAATCTTTAGAAATTGCTTTACGGTAATGTACTGCAGAGTGACGGTAATGATATGGAAAATTATGTCTGAGGCTGATTCTTGAGAAATCGCCTCACAGTTGTGTTATTATATTGAAAATTATGTCTAAGGCTGATTCTTCAGAAATGTTCTCACGGTAACTATTATATTGAAAGTTATGGCCGAGGCTGATTCTTCAGTTATTGCGTCACGGTAACGATATGTAAGATTATGTCTAAGGCTGATTCTTCAGTGATCGCGTCTCGGTAACGATTTGCAAGATTATCTCTAAGGCCTGATTCTTCAGTAATCGCGTCACGGTAACGATATGTAATATTATGTCTGAGGCTGATTCTTCAGTGATCTCGTCTCGGTAACGATATGCAAGATTATGGCAAAGGCTGATTCTTCAGTAATCGCGTCACGGTAACGATATGCAAAATTATGGCAAAGGCTGATTCTTCAGTGATCGCGTCACGGTAACGATATGCAAGATTATCTCTAAGGCCTGATTCTTCAGTAATCGCGTCACGGTAACGATATGTAATATTATGTCCGAGGCTGATTCTTCAGTGATCGCGTCACGGTAACGATATGCAAAATTATGGCAAAGGCTGATTCTTCAGTGATCGCGTCTCGGTAACGATTATGTTAGATTATGTCTCACGGTAATGATTTGGAATATTATGTCTAAGGCTGATTCTTCAGAAATCGTGTCGCGATGATGAGAATCAGCCATCTATGAACTCATTTTATACTCATGTCGAGCAGATAACAAAATAAGCATATTCATATATACCTAGTATAGTCTATACCTCAAAAGATATAAGTAGGTGAGCTTACGATATTTTTCCAGTGCCGGCGCAAATCTTTGTAGCACTTGAAGCTTGCTGTCTTCGGCAGGGATTCGCAATACTCTTCAATAGTTGCTTTGTTCAAACTGAAAACACCAGGGTATGGTAATGAATAAGAGATATTATGTCTTAGGCTGATTCTTCAGTAATTGCGTCACGCTTGAATTGGGAGTGACGGTAAAATATGATGACTAAAGAATCAGTCTAATGATAATCATAACATAGATTAGATGTGTACTAAACAGTATTACCTAGGCAGGACCCTAATCCATTCTCCAGGTAACATTTTTTCATCCGGTGCAATAAAATGTATCTTGATGGGCTTCAACTCTAACACGGTCTCTTTATCTGTAACATAAAATTAAATAAGAACTGCATATAAAGACGAAATATAGTATGTACCTATCTTTGTAATACCTAGTACATTGTTACCTGAGTGTTGAAAGTCACGTTTTTTCAGTCCCGAGACGGGTTTGGCGCCATAGCGTAGCGAGGGCGCCAATGGAGCTTGAGGGACCTATAAGACTTTCACCCGAGGTAAACACTGTGCTTTTCATTACGAATACAAGGAAAGTAAAAAAAAACATGATTGAAAAAATAGTGAAAATGAAGATTGAATTGCCGCCTTCCCGGTTTTTTTAGACTTACATTATAATAAAAAAAAACTTGTTTTTTTTTATAATTTGACAACTGTCAGTAGAAAGCGATTCTCCCTAGGGCTGAAAGTATTACATACATTTTTTTTATAGAATACATTTTTTTTGTTGTAAATACATACTTAGAATACAATATGACACCCAGACAGAGAACAAACATTTATGTTAACCACACAAATATTTGTTCTCGGTGGGGATCGAACCCACGACCTACGGCGCAGAAGGCAGAGATAATACCAACTGAGCTAGAGGCCAGTCAACATATATAGTATAGATATACATACTGCCGCTCCCACAAGTAAAAGAAAACCTGGGTCAAAATCCTTCGAGCACAGGTTTTCTTTTGCGGAACAAGCATATGGCTTACTTACCTGATGTTAAGTGGTAACCATCGCTTATTTATCTAAGCATCACCTCACACACAGTTACGAATTTGTATACCTACTTTTACTGAGATTAGGTAAAAAGACTATACCATTACTCCATAAGTTATATTTCATTCCATCTTGAGGATCTCTGCATGTCAGGAAATCTCTGTTGTTGATCAAATAGTCGTTTCCTATGGTATTCCACAGGGGAGCCAATTTAGCCGTCAGCGTGTAGCTGAAGCACATTTGGAATACTTCCGGATTGGGCGTCTCTATAGCTCCATCCTACAAATAAGTACAAATTTCGTGTAGGTAGGCCCTTATGTACCTATGGACCCAAGCGAGCGAAGCGTTTCAGGTTCGAGATTGGCCAAAAATGATTTGTCCGGCTGTTTGTTCTCGCCTACAGGTCGCATTTTCCAAGCTATCTTGGTAGGTAGGTAATGTAGGTATACCTACCTAAAGTCGTAAAACCTGTGTAGGTAGGTAGGTTACACGACTTTGTTTAGGGTTCCGTAGCCAAATGGCAAAAACGGAACCCTTATAAATTCGTCATGTCTGTCTGTCTGTCCGTCCGTGTCACAGCCATTTTACTCCGAAACCGTAAGAGCTAGACTGATGAAACTTGGCGAGTAGATGTATTCTGTGAACCGCATTAAGGTTTTTACACAAAAATAAAAATAAAACTATAAATTTTGGGGGTCCCCATACTTGAAACTGAAACTCAAAAAATTTTTTTTCATCAAACCCATACGTGTGGGGTATCTATGAATAGGTCTTCAAAAATGTTGTTGAGGTTTCTTATATCGTTTTTTTCTAAACTAAATAGTTTGCGCGAGAGACACTTCCAAAGTGGAAAAAAGTTGGTCCCCCCCCCTCTAACTTCTAAAATAAGAGAATGATAAAACTAGAAAAAATATATATGTTGTACATTACTATGCAAACTTTCAACGATATTTGATTTGAACGAAATCTAGTCAGTTATTTTTTTTTATACGTCATAAATCGTAGACCGCAATTTACCCTTCGACGAACTACAAGAACCTTTATATTGTTACTTGATGCTACGGAACCCTTCATGGGCGAGTCCGACTCGCACTTGGCTGCTTTTTTTGTCGTCGATGGATTTTAACTAGAGGGGCACTTCCCTGAGCATATCTCCATCGTATGCGATCTGATTTCGATGGCTCTTTTTAGGGTTCCGTAGCCAAATGGCAAAAACGGAACCCTTATAGATTCGTCATGTCTGTCTGTCTGTCTGTCTGTCTGTCTGTCTGTCCGTCCGTATGTCACAGCCATTTTTCTCCGAAACCGTAAGAGCTGGACTGATGAAACTTGGCGAGTAGATGTATTCTGTGAACCGCATTAAGATTTTTACAAAAAAATAAAAAAAAAACTATAAATTTCCATACTTGAAACTGAAACTCAAAATTTTTTTTTCATCAAACCCATACGTGTGGGGTATCTATGAATAGGTCTTCAAAAATGATGTTGAGGTTTCTAATATAGTTTTTTTCTAAACTGAATAGTTTGCGCGAGAGACACTTCCAAAGTGAAAAAAAGTTGGTCCCCCCCCCTCTAACTTCTAAAGTAAGAGAATTATAATACTAAAAAAATATATGTTGTACATTACTATGTAAACTTTCAACGATATTTGGTTTGAACGAGATCTAGTCAGTAGTTTTTTTTTTATACGTCATAAACCGTAAACCGCAATTTACCTTTCGACGAACTACAAGAACCTTATTATGTTACATCAAGTAACATATATAAAGGTTCTTGTAGTTCGTCGTGCTACGGAACCCTTCATGGGCGAGTCCGACTCGCACTTGGCTGCTTTTTTATTTGAAAAGAGACCAACTTAGTAGGTAACTTTGAGTTGGTCTCATAAAAAAATTGCAGAGATGTGATGAGAATACTCAAACTCAATAAAATATATATATATTCGTCATCGATGAGCAGAATAGCTACTCGAATCGAAATACAGTAAATTGCTCATGTTTAGTGTGCTCGCGAGGTCTACAGACATTAATAGTAATAGCATAGGAAGGTATGTTCCTAAAGAGTAGAATATAGATAGTAGGTCGTACATGCTACTCACATGAACAAGTGAAAATTTCAAAAACAATGAAATAAGTTTGTCGTAATCATCACCCATTTTGTTGAAGACGATGTGAACCTGTTGCAAATCTTTTTTGTCAGGGCAAGCCAATATCGACGAGTTGGAGAATATGATCATCCTGGAAGGTAACAATTTATTAATAATTGACTAGGCACCTGTTGGAGCTGGCGGCCCCAAAATCACAAAATATGTACCTTTAAACATGTAGGTATTATGTAGTAGGTACCTGCACTTTAAAATTTTCCAGTGAAAATGAGATGGTGCTGACCGATCATGTTTGTCTTGCGTGTTAGCTATTGCTATAATGTACCCTAAAGAACCGAAATTAGGGGTCTGGACAATGTATTTAAAATGATTTTGCATTTTATTAGGTTTTAGTTTATATACTTATTCAATTTCAGTTTTTATAACCTTCGATCAAACTTCGATCTTCGATAGATTCGCGCCTTTTTTTCTTTTTTTTAGCAGCTTCAACTTCTTTTTTTGGGTCCGGTTAATGTACACCCAGTTAAAACGAATCCACTTTTTTCCATTGTGAAATTGTAGAGGCTCATTGTACACTGTTGCAGATAAATATTTCGATAATTACTTTTTTTCATCTAGCGCTAGATAATTTGTCGTAAACGAGACAACCCCTTTGATGGTATTGAAAAACAAATCATTTTCTGGCACTGCGGCGGCCGCTGCTGCGGCAGCACGCTCGCTCGCCTTGTGCGTAAATTTTATGTTCTAACATAACCTAACCTATTCAAGTTGGATCCGCCCTATAAAGTATTAAGGACAAGGTATAAGTATCCAGTGCCAGACCAAACAAAAACACATGTTTGAATAATAATAATAATAATAAATATTTTGGACAATCCACACAACACTATCTAGCCCCAAATTAAGCTGAGCTTGTGTTATGGGAACCAGATAGCTGATATAATAATTAATAATAAGAATTGCTCCAATGTGCATGTGGCTTAACTGGCATCGTACTATCGAGATGTACATTATTACCTCCCTTTTTTTGTATGTTTTTTTTCTGGTAATTTTTTATTCAGGTTCATTGTTTGTGCCTAGGCTCGAACACACCTATATAGTTCGCTGGCGGTAGCGATCAGTGAAACGCTGTCAAATATCGCTGTCAGAATTGAGATTTGACAGCTTTTCACTGATCGCTACCGCCAGCGAACTAGATGTGCGCAGGCCTTTAAAGAATTTTGTACATAACCTATAAACTAAACTTAGTAAACAATAATTAACTAATCTTCATTAAATCGTTTGTTGTGCGTTTATAAGACACTTTACACGAGCTTCTACTATACTCGTAGTAATTTATATTCCTGTGTGTAATTTACTTTCACAGCAAATACTAAAATCTGTCCCTATTCAAACAAACACAATTAAAACATTTTAGATTAAATTTTATTCAAAAATTTCGGCATAATAGTATTATGGTCAAAAAATATTTTACAAACCATTCTAACGGCACCTGGCATACAAACGATCCAAAACGTAGGTAGGTTTTATTACCTATCATCAGTTAGGTTTTAGCCATCATTGGGCAGTCATCAGGTACTTCAGGTTACATGGTTACATTATGATTGTGTTAGCACTCGGTAAAACTAATCTTAGTAAAATTACAGTTCAAAAATTACGGTACCCTGATATTTCAGTGCCACAAACAGAATCGACTACCTTTATGAATATATATCTTACGTACAGTTAATTGGTAAACTGGACCAATACGGGCAGTGTTAAGAAACACTTCATACACCTAAAACGCAAACTAATTACGTTCGCTTATTTAAAAGAATTAAAACAATACATTTTACAAATATTAAAATTAATTACCTAATAGGCACCCACAATTTAATCACAGAGTAAAATAGTTTTGTAGATATGCCTACAGACATTTTACAAAAATCACTTCTAATGGAGTTGAGCTACATGAGCCTTATCATTTTCATGTTAGAACTTTTCATTACTGTTCTCATGAAGTCCTTCCACTAATAGCAATTGTCATAGGCGGTGAAGCAGGTCAAACAAGTAACCTGCGGCTAGTTTTGGTTTTCAAACTGATCGCGTGCCTTGCGTAGGACACCTTGTGTCTTATGAATTTCTCTACAAATAGCCCTCTGGACGCTTCTTTTACGCAAATTTGCCGCATTTAGTTGCGTGAGTGTTTCTGCAAGAGTCGCCTTAGTTCTGGCCAATTTCTGCTTCAGTGTGATGTTTTCTTCATACAGCGAGCCTAAACAAAACCAAAACATAAATCAGTGTGAATCATAGGTATTAATGAAAAGTAAAGGGAGATGTGCCTTTGTCCTGCCGTGGGACAAAAAACAGAATTTTAGTAACAAATAATTATGAAAAATAGTACGATAGAAACTACATCTAACAACAGATGAAGACATGTAAAAACTAATGATAACAGCAAACTTACGTGGTGATAAAGCAACAGCGTCGTTCTGTTCCAAGCTGGACAACCTATCACTGTCGATGCCTTGATCGGGAGAAGTGGGACGATCTTCTTCTGATGGAAGGCACTCATTCATTTCTAGCATTTTATCATCAACGTCCTGAGCAACTCTGCGAGTCACTTCGATTTCTAGTTGCGAGTTAAATTCCATAACCGAGGATAGCTTGTCGCGGGTCTCTTCAAGCTCCTTTTCAATACGAAGCCTGTCATGCTGCGCCCGAGCTCTTTCGAGCGCTACTTGTGACGCTTGCAATGTGGCTTCGTCCGCCGCTCGTCTCAACGAACGTTCTTTCTCCAAGAAAGTAGCTTCTAACTCTTGTCTCTCCGTTCTCATCACCTCTACAGTTTTCACAGAGTCCGCCATCTTCTGTTCTACTTCTTTGATTCGCGATTCAAGACTTATAATCGTGCTCCTCAAAGCTTCTACGTGTCTATCGGCCTCGACCGCGTTCGCCCGCTCCGTATCTAAGCTCTCTGTCAGATTGCGGTTTGCAGTTGACAGTTCTTCTATTTGTTTGATTGTAAACTCTAATTTGGCGTTGAGGTCTAGTTTCTCGCGTTCTAAGTTTTCGCAGCGGGCGTTAAGTTCGTCTGTAACGGTGTCTGTTTGCGTGGGTTTGTTGTCGTCAGAACGTGAGCCATGTGAGAGCTTTGCGCGGCGCGCGCGGCCAAGCTTGTTGCCATCTGAAACGGAATCGCGGGCACTGACCCCGGTGTCGCAGAGGCCTACACGCGCCAGAGACACATTCCTGTCGGGCTCCGACCAGCATTCGGACTCCGAAATCACGTCCCTCATTGACATGTGCTTTATTGGCCTTCGCAATGAGTATCTGCTGTCATCGCAAGTGGCGTGGTGGCCGAACATCATGGTCAGATCTTCGATTCTCAGCGATTGTGATATCTCGAGGTTGCTCTCGTCCATTGTCAGCTCTTCTGGAGCCATCGATTCATCTAGCTCCAGTCCGACAGGCAAAGCCAAGCTCTGTTCTAGTATACTCTCTGCCAACCGCTTTTTGTCTTCGCCAAGAACGCACCTGTAAAAATTTATAAATAAAAATAAGTAGAAAGATCGAGCAAGTCCCAGAAGGACTCGTACCATACAAAACTGAACTGAATTATGTAACTAATAAGCATTAAAATATTGGCAGTTAATTCATCTCTGGAATCTTTTCGAGATGCCAAAATTAGCTTTTTTTTAAAGGCAATTCTTTACCTCCTGAGTAAAACTTACTTGTGTGAGAGCAATTTATCCAGAAAATATGCGAGCCCTTGTAAACGCCGAGTCAAAAGCTGCTGTAGGTTACTGAAACAAGCAAATACTGTTAATTTCTTATTACTAAAAAACAACACGTCATTCAGTGATAATAACAAACAGAGGTATCTACCCAGCTTCTTCGGCATCTTCAACGTTTTCCACATTCCTCTGTAGGTCACGTACTTTGCCCTCCAAATCTTTGATATGTTCATCTTTGCACTTCAAAATTTCTTCATACTTTTCCATCTGCGAATCACTTACGTGCGCGTACGTTAATTCTTTGTCCTGTGGAAAAATAAGTTTGATTATTTATTTACACTTTAAGGGCTGCGAAGGAGCTTAATTTCGAATTGTCGAAATCGAGATGTTGTTTTTATAGTTATTCTTTCTAATCATAAGGGAATGTTAACTAGTATACTTAGTACCTCATATTCAGCTCAATCCCGATTACACTTACAGTCTAGGTCAGTAGGTCTGTAGATAATAGATGCATCTAGTCTAGTACTTAAAGACTTAGAGAAAGGATATGATAATTTTTGCGCTAAAAAGGTATTTTTGGATTAGTTTGTGCAAATTACCAGTTTAATTTTCTTCATTTCTTTATCTTGCTGCTGTATCTTCTTCATGCAACCCTTTATCATTTGTAGCGCTTTACGATTCTCCCTTCGCAGTCTCATCAGCTCGTCCTACAAAACAATGTTTATAATTATTATTAAACTGCTATGTAATTGGGTAAGGTAGATATCAGTTTTTTTTAGTTATCAAATCTATACTAATATTATAAAGCTGAAGAGTTTGTTTGTTTGGTTGAACGCGCTAATCTCGGGGACTGCAGATCCGAATTGAAAAAATATTTGTGTTGGGTAGTCCATTTATCGAGGAAGGCTTTAGGGTTAGGCTATATAAAATCACGCTACAACTAATAGAACAGCATAAATTCCAAATGTTGCAAAATCTATGTCTATCCTTTTCTAACCCGTAGTGACTTTCCTATATCTATCTTTTTCTATCAGGTAAGGAATTTTCTAATTTTTTTAATTTTGATAAGAATAGAATGCTCCTAAACGTTCTTGAATGTTCTTTAACATTCTGGAATACCCGGGAACCGCCGGGACTGGCGGCTAGTACTTCATAATCCACTTACCAAATCATCATTGTTAACAGTTACCGCCAGATAGTCCCTGAAACAATAGATTTAAAATTGTAAATACCATATAATGTTACCTATTGCTTACTATTTTACCAGATCATGTTCTTACCCTGCAGATTCTGATTCCGCGCACGTGTCATCCGTTACATCTTTGCGATCCGGTATCTATAGAACAAAAAATACTATTTAGATATCTTGTATTTGTTTTGTTTTTTAAATCTAAGTAAGTACGTATTTACATAATTATAAGTTTAAAAAACTTGAGAAACCGACTTCATTGTCAAACGGCTAAACCGATTTTAATCAAATTTGTTTGGGACAATCGGGACGTAAGAATAACCAAATAAAAAAAAAAATTCTAAATCGGTTCATAAATGACGGAGGCATGCAGTTACAAACATTAAAAAAATTATTTAAAAAAATGGCAACACCGATTTTAATAAAATTAAAATGGGACCAATCTGGAAGCAGTACCTTTCAGATAAAAAAATATTTTTTCAAATCGGCTCACAAATGACGAAGTTATGCGGTAACAAACATAAAAAAAAAAAAAAAAAAAAAAAAAAAACATACAACCGAATTGAGAACCTCCTCCTTTTTGATTGGAAGTCGGTTAAAAAGACGGTTGCTGTAAATCGCGACACAGTTTTAACTAATGCGATTTTAGCCTCTTCGTTCAAACGCTACGCAAGTCTGCAATTAAATATATAAGTTAGTTTTCGTACAACATTTTTATAATCCCAAGTAGCAGTATCCCTTTCTATAGCGTACGACGACCTAACGCTACGAGAACATCATGAAAGCAAGCTTACAGAGCTGTAGTGACTTTTCTGTAATTTTCATTCAAATTGGGGGAAAACTGACAAGACATGACCGCGACGCCTACGATAATGAATAAAAAAATGAACTCACCTGGGTCTGAGTGGTATCCTTCTTCAATGAAGTGCTGTTCATCGACATATTTTCAATGCTGTCTGCTGACATTGAGCCCTGAAATACGCACAATGGACCATGTACATTTCGTAGAAGATATTCAAGTTTTTTCTTAGGATTCATCATCATCATCATCTCAGCCCGTTTGCACCCACTTCTTAGGATTAGTAGGTTTTTTTCATTCGCGTCTAATAGGCTCAATTTTCTCAGCATGGTACCTATGTTACGGATACTATTTTGGCAAGTTAGAATTGAGCTTATCCAATTTACTTATTTCTGCCGTCAAGTAGCATCGCTGTGTTTCGATTTGAAGGGTGCAGCTGCAATTACAGGCACATGAGGCTTAACATCTGGTATGCCTCAAATAGATGGACGCAGGGCAGTACTTTGTTGTAAGCGATGGTTACCACTTAACATCAGAAACATAGGCTAGTTGTATAAAAAAAATGGATTGGATACATACCTGTTGTTCCAAGACGTCGATAGCTTCCGCCGCTGCGGCCAGTAGTTCTTGTTTATCGGACAGTTGCCTTTTTAGTTCCTCAACTTCCACTTGCAGTCTCACGTTGTGTTCCAAAAGTCCCTGCAACAGAATACCAGCACATAGTTAGGACATTTGGCAACAATTTTATTATTTCATTCAGAATACAAATTTTCCTAAAACATTAGCATAATAAAAGCTTCAAACTCAAAAGGTTTTGGGCATTTTTTTATCGTGTTTCTAACCAATGTGGTGAAAGGATCTATGATCTAGTGGCCAATTCTGGTTACGGAGATTTTTGGTCAGCCTACGGTTTCCGTCAAGCCATTTTGTAACGACTTCTAGACCTAAATAGCTCATTTGGAGAGGAAGAAATGATCTTGCTAAACAATCAATATTTAGCAAGATCACTTTAGTGTTTTTTGAAGGAGGAAAACAATCAGATCTTACTTGAACAGCAGGTGGGGAGCCATTTCCCAATTTCTCTTCCAGAAAATATATTCTTAATTTCAAATGAAAGTTTTCTTTACGCAGACCATTCAACTGTTCTTCGTATTGCTTCATACTGACGCCGCTTGCAGTCGTCACGTCTACAACACCATTTTACACATAAGTTACAAATTATAAAATTATGCTTTTGCTGATTTCAATATGTTTATGTTGGTAACACTGTTTATTTTTATTATTGTAAGTTCAATCTGTTTATTTTTAAGTTTGACATGACATTTAATTTACGTTTTACTTTATTGTATTTTATTATATGTGACTAGTCTAAGAACATTTTATAATGTCAACAGATAAATGAAGAATTGAAATTGAAAATTGAAATGAATATTGTGGACATTTCACATGTTTGCCTTGTTTAGTTTGGACTGAGCACGGCTTGTCTAATGGGAACCATATCGCTGTTTTAGTACATTACTGCAGCGGCCAGCAAAACGCATTGATGGACGAACGTCTAAATATGGACCGTGCGAAGTCAAGGCTTGTAGTACTTTTCTCAAATTATAATACAAAGAAATTTAAACTGAGTAGTACTACTTGAACTCATTTCGTCAAATACAATTACTACAAACAACGAACCTCGCGTTGAAGTGTTTTTTTTTCAATAAACAGCTGTTAAAATTCCAAGCCAGTTCGAAATTTAAATAAAACTTTTGATAAGTTACCTCCTTTTCATTTTTACAAATTATGAGTTCCAATACGTACCATGACCATCTGCAGTAGGTAAGGCCATTTCTTGCAGTTTCCGCGGGCTGGTGCTGAGAATACAATTATAATTGTTTCAGTTAATAAAAACATACATAATAATATGAAGTTATGTCTGTCTAAGCGCAGATTTTTCCATATCATGTCAGTCCTTGTTTTAGAAAAGATTAAGAGAAGAAAATATTTTATACCGAGGGATAGCGTTACTCTTTCTTTCGTTCTTTTCTCTACGACAGAGAAAAAACCTTTTCCCGTTTGACCCCCCATAGTAGGTATCTAAAACTATCGGAAATTTTTATATGAGGTGCCAATAGTGCCTCTGTAGTTTACAGCGAACGAAGATATGGGGATAGAAACAGATATGCTCCTCATCTTTGCCCTATCAATGCTGTACTAGACAAACCCAACAGACCTTCGCGTCCCTGTGGTGTATGTGGCGCGCAGTTATAGGCCTAAATGGTCAATATTTACTAAGTTTGAAATTCAGGAAGTTTCCCAACTAACAACCTGGTTAGTGCTTTATTACTTTCCAGCTAGCAGAATGCTTTTTTAAATGTGCTCGAAACACTTAGGTATGTAGGTACAGTACAAGTACGATCTTTATAATTTGAAGTTAAAATGGCATGATAGTAACATAATAACATGGTACCTACACCTAACTATCGATACCTATATTGGTACACTATCATAATAATAAATGCGACTCCCTATTTCTTGTTGTTACGATACATTTAGGTCGCTAATTCATAAACTAATAATAACTCACCTAAACGGGGACGTTATAGCACTTGCCCCATGTTTAGAATTATGTACTCTGGGTAAAGTTGCCATTATTATGTTTCACTAGTTCAATTCACTTTGACATCATCGTCAACAGAGTCACAACAAAACAACTGATATGAAGGGTACTTAGTACAAGTTAAGAGACGACGAAAACCATTGCTTCACTTCTGTATCGTTCTAAGAATATCCACTGAAACTGAACCACTTTGTTCCTCAACTTACTCAAATGTGATAGACATTTGAGTAAAAACACTTATTGGGTGCGCGTTAAAACTGTTGTAAACAAACACATTAGGGAAAAGTGCAGCGCATTGTCTGCTCGCATTAATTTAGTTTTGCGATTAAAACAAATTAGGACGAGACATCGTCACTATTCGGGAACGCTCGGGGACTGCTAGCGGGCGAGATACTTGCATGAGATAGGTGAAATCTATTTCACGGGAATAGGGTACGCTCGGACAGATTCACTGAGTTATGAGAGAGAGAGATAAAATGTGCTACGCATTAAGCGGGCAGCGTCGAAGCGTTGTTGTGAGGGGTTCGGGATGAGACGGATGCTGGCTGTTTTAATGCCATACAAAAATAGAAATTGAAACGCGCGTGTCGCCTTGTGGGTAGCCGTTCTACATTTTCGATTTATGTGTTACTTCCTGCTACTTTAAACGAAAGATATCTATAGTTTTTTTAAGTATGGTAGTGGCGGGGCACTTACCTAAGTAAATTTTTATTTGTTAGTTTGTAGGTACCAACATCAACCTACCAACAGTATAATATAGGAGTCTAGACCTAGGTACAAAGGCGTTTAATAAGATAATAAAATACTTTAAGCCGAGGGAGAGAGAGGAGAGAGAGACCTACTTACGGAGCTCAAATGGAGGTGGGCAGGACACATTACAAGGCGTGGTGATGACAGGTGGAGTGGGACAACAACCGAATGGTGACCAAAAACCGGCTACAGAAACGTAAAGCGCCCTGCAGCAAGATGGATGGACGACATAGTCAAAGTCACGGGGCGGAGATGGGTTAGACTGGCAGAGGATCGAGGTATAGATAGCACAAACAAAGGGAAGCCTATAGCCTATATCCGACAGTGGGCGAAGTCGGCCTGTGGATGATGATGTTGCTCTACCGCCTTCGACACGTAGTAATAAAGTAAAATTATAGCAAGTAACAAGTTAAGTTTAAAAAACTTGGAAACTGACTTCATGGCTAAACTACTAAATCAATTTTGATGAGCACTCTGGAGTTCCTCTGTGGAATGATCCTCCTGCTGAGGTTTTCCCAAGGAATATAATACTCTCTACGAGAGGGTTTTCCCTCAGGACTATAGCACGGGGTTCTTCAAAAAGTTTTAAAGGGTCGGAAACGCGCTTGTGTTGCCTCTGGTATCGCAGACGTCCAAACGTTACGGTTACCGCTTCCCATAAGATGGACCTTATGCTAGTTTCACTATATTGTTGTATGTATTATATAAAAAAAAAAACCTTCAGATAAAAAAAAACAAATCCGGCTTATGCATTAACAAACATAAAAAAATAGAATCAAATTGACCGAAACAATTTCAATCCTGACACGTTTTCCTGCTTGAAAACTGGCCTAATTGATTTTCGTACATGGGTAAACTTTTAAGTACAAAAACGTGTTAAGGTGAAAAAAATGTTTTTGCTAAGTTATGTACCAACGAATAGCACACAAGATAGCTGCTCGCAATTTTCGATCAATAAGTTAAGTGTTTTTATATTCTTCAAAAGATCAAAGCGTTTCATGGTTTTTAGCGTTTTTAGAGAGTTACAGGACAAATACGCAATCGATTCATTTCATTTCACGAAACATTTCATTCACAACTTAGGCATCGTAACTTTTGATTAACTGTCTGATTTTTCAGACATAGTTTTCTATTTGATGAATCATCTATTCTAATTTTCTCATAAGTTCACTCAAAGTACCTACTATGACGCAATTTCTGAAGAATAAGATCTAATACTTTCATTCCCTTTCTGTTAAAAGCTGCATGCAGTGTTACCATCCCCATTTAATCTTGACCCATATTCTTGGATGTGATGATGCTGCAAGTAAGGACGGACCAGATCTCCTTGGACCACAGGAAGCTTTAGGAACAGGCCGGGTCCCCTTGGACTCCTCCTTGTTTTCAGCCATAGTTGTTACTTATTTTTCATTTCATTCAAAAGGGATATTTACCATGACTTGTGAAATAGATTGCTTTGAATTTTGAATAAAAACTAAAATTTAATAAAACCTTTGAATAAAAACTAAAATTTAAGATGGGAATGATTTGGGACTATGAGGACTTTATAAACATATTGTAACGGAGAATGGATGTAAGTAGTGGGAAGGGGCGAGCAAAGCCACGGGTGGCCGCTAGTACTTAACAACTACAAGATCAGTAGGACTTACATCATGATATTAGTGGTGTCGGCAACATACTCTGCCATGTTTTAGCTTTTATGTGTCTTCAGCGGTGAATTCAATCTGCAAACAAAGATTGTATGTGTCCATGATAATGGGGCAAGGTTCTTGGTAGTATGAACCAATTTTTACCCCTTCTTGCCCAATAACAGAGCTGTTACAACAATTATTACTGAATAAGCAGGAAATTTCAATTTTCCTGGAATTTGGCTAAGCTAGAATGAAGTTAATTAAGCTAGAATGTAATTATGTACTAAACAGTAGCCACATTTTAATGAGTCTTAAGTTGAGGACACAAAGATCAGCTATTGTTTTAAAAACTAAGTAGTTTGTAGAAACTATTGAAATAAAGTGCATTATTTATGTACCAAATACCAAGAAATACCAAGTTCTGCAGGTGGTCCTAGGATACTTACCTAATTGATAACAAATGTTAGGTTTGTAAAAACTTAATGAATAGATGCAAAACCTTGTTGCTTGTACAGGGAGAATTAATAAAATACTAACTTAGGTAGGTACTGTACTGTAAAGGGCTGCACACACACACAGCAGCTATAATGTAAAGATGTACATTATAGCATGATACATCTCATTACATCTTTCCATAGAAATCGTCAGGAGACCACACATAATTTATTTGTTAAAAATTTCTAAGTCTTTTTTCTATCAAAATTTAGGCTATGTGTTTTTGCTTCGAAATTTCGGTCCTTCGAGAGTCTTTGCACACGGTTAACTATACCCCGACCCACATTACAGCTATAATGTATATTTTCATTCACGTATATTTTCCCGGGATGAAAATGTACATTAATATACATTATAGCTGCTGTGTGTGAAGCCCCTAATGCAGTACCTGTTAATACGATGGTAGTAAACAATGAATTACAGTTTGCATTGCATCTATCTAGATAGAATGAGATAAAGCAAGGTTTTAAACTAAACGCTGCTGGGTTTGGGCTGTACGAGTGCACAGTACATTGACAAAAATTGCTCTAGAATTATAGTTACTATGTACATAAATATCTATAGTGCTTTACCTGAAGAACACGAAGAGATAGTACAATAAAATGTATTACAGGTACAGAAGACAAGTAGAAACAAAATCCATCGGTTTACACATAGATCTCATCCAAAGTACAAACAAATAATTATTTTATTTTTCGAACTGCAACGGACGGCCAACCTCAGTGCTACCAACTTAATTCAAGTATTATCGAAATGATCCACTCATTTATCGTACGTATATTATTTTCGTATCTCAATCACTCAGAGAGCCAAACCAGAAAAGCTACTTTTGGGGTTAAAAAGAGATATAAAAGTCACAGAGGTTATTTATAAAAACCACATTCAACAACGGATCTGCTCCATTATGTTTCTGTAAAACAAAAGCACAAAAGAACAGGTTTGCTGTGTGAAACGCGTGTACAAGCGTTTTTTACCAAACAACAAGAAAAATCCATTGAAAAACATGGCACTGAAGTAGGTTTTAATTAGATAGAAGCAAAAGTTTGGTGTCTCACGGAAAAAAACATTCTACCACAGCACAGAGTAAGCCATTTAAAAAACTATACGTTACCAAAGAAACTATGAGCTCTTGAAGAGGAGCAACGATAAGTTAGTAAACAGCACATCAGAAACGGAGTCTTTTTTTCATCAATTTTCATGTTTTATATTAGTGGCTACTACCAAAACTGTAGGTAAAATAGTGCTCTGGCTTGCTCATGGTCTCTAGTGGTACAGTTACAATCTGCCAAAAATATTACTAACATCATCATACTGATGCATGATGAACTGAACTTTTAGAAGACTTAGTAAGTACTTAATTTTTTCACTCGATATCTCCTACAAAACAAGCCATCAAGCCTAAAAAACTACAGATCGTAGTTGAATCCATTTAATATGCATGGAATAAATAACAAGTAGCAATAATAATCACCTGCCCTTTTGACAATCATATGTAACGACACCACTTGCCACTGGAATGTCTACTAGATTTCAAGCTAGAGGTTTCCATTAAATTAACGAAAGTTTAGTGCTATTTTGTTATCGTACATCGTACCAATAGCCAATGGTTAAATTATCGTATCGTATGCCCTAGATAAGTGAGGCGTTAGAATTGTGGAAACACTGATGGATCGAAAAAAGAGGCAAGATTTGAAAGATATGTCATATTTGAGGATGTCACTGACAAGTTGACAACGATCATGAGGAAGTGTCATAAACAAATAACTTGACAAAAACACAAGTTTCCAGCGACATAAAAAAAGGTAGTATGGGTATGGTTTATGGTTATGGTATGACTATGATTAAAAAAAAAAAGATAACCTGTGTTCCGGTTCGAGTGTTTCTTCTATTATTTACTTCCATGAAAATAAATAGAAAAGTGAATATCAGAAGTTCACCAAACATTCACATTCTGTTCTGGAAGTCAGGAAAGGAATTAACCAAATTAAACCACGAAACGAAATTGATAGGTTTTGTGTTGTGTTGCTGGATATTTTTTTTTATTGGTTTCTGCAAGGCAAGTAATAAAACAAAGCCTCTTACAGAACTAAATTTCGAAGCTGAACAATCATGGCACTAATAAATCTATCTATCAACTTCCGTTCCTTGGTAAGCAAAATAGTTCACGCAGACCTAAGACTCAGCGTGCGTTTATATGCCGATTCTACTGATGAAGCCGTGAATGAAGAGGAAAAAATCATTGATCCAGCTAAAGATAGAACCAAAGTAATACCTTTGGAGATCAGTATGAAGTATTTGCAAAGTAAGGCTTACCAGCAAACCTACGGAGACGATCCAGTATGGGCTATGTATCGCCGCAATCACAAAGGAGGTTTCGCACCCCGAAAAACGAGACGGTCGTGTGTAAGAAATGGTGTCATATCTACTGGGAATCCGTGTCCCATATGCCGTGATGAATATTTAGTGCTGGATCATAAAAACACAAAACTACTTCAGCAGTTTATATCCCAGTATACTGGACAGGTATGTGCATGTATTTGTATTATGATATATGTTGTTTTTTTATTCTTTATAGCATGAAGTAGTAAATAGATTGTTAACTGGTGCCAGTTCGTCTGTGTGAGAGTTTTTTTTTCTAGTCTGTTCATTATTCTGATAAAAATAAGAATTTGATAAAAGGGTTATGACCTTATTAATTTTCAGTTTCATCCAAATAGGTTTAAAGGTTAGGGTATGATTGAGTTACATTGCTACTCTCAGATTTTTTTATATTAGATGGATAAAATCCCTTTCAATTTTAATCATACATTGTGCGTTTTGTATTGTTTTAGATACTGGACCCCTTTAAAACCGGACTCTGTCAAAAAAAGAATAAAGAACTCCTAGTTGCAATTGAAAGGGCTTGGGATCAGGGCTTCCTAACATATGATGTGCCCTTCAGGGAATATGACTATTCATTGTATAAGAAGTCTCTGTGATTGTCTATCATGTAGAGTAAGTAGTATGGGAGCTTTTATATGAAGTAAGGAATTAGTTCTGCTTCATAGTACTTGTATGGTTCATCAGGCCCCTGTTTAACAGGTTAGCTGTCCGATGAGGCACATGTGCCTCATGTGTGATTGCACTGGTACGTCCATGAGGCATATGTGCCTCATGGCCAATGATGTAGATAATGCAATCGATCTAGCGTTAGCTGTCATTATTTACTACGAGGACGTGTACAAAGAAGATCGAAACTTGCTTCGGGACAGCTAACCTGTTAATAAAGCTGACAATTCAACAAAGATGTCAAAAAGCGACAAAATTGTGGAATTGTCACACTTTTATTAAATAGCCTAAGCGGGACAATTCCACAATTTTGTTGCTTTGCGACATATATGTTGAATTGTCAGCTTTATTAAACAGAGCCCAGGAGTCAACACCAGCCATGTTCGTAGTACTCTACTCCATCTTAAGTTTATGACACTAGCATGAAATGGACACTGGCAGAATTGTGGCATCTAGTCGCAGTAGCCAAAAAAGAAGAAGTGAACTATTTTGCTGCTAGACAAACGACTCACTGACCAAAACATGTTTTTTCCCTACACAAACAAATACCTACTTAATTACCAAGTCTAATAATTAAAAATACAAGTATATTAATGTCATGGTTTTTTTCTGGAATATTATGTAGAAAAATTCGTTTTTGTGAATAAAATAAAACAAGAAATAGAATGGCACATTTGTTTAGTTGATAAAATTTTACATTTTTAATAATCATTGCATGTATCCCCAAACCCCAATCCGAAATAACAAGTTATTGCTTCTAGAAGTACCTAGAACAAGCGAAAAAATATTTTATTAAGTAGGCATATAGATCAATATTATAACTTATGTAAAGTTGTCCATTATTTTTGTTCTGTTTCTTTGCAAGAGCAGCTCTCCTATTAGTGAGGATTTTTCTCTTTCCAATACGGTTATCCTCTCGTTTTTACGATTCACCTCCTGAAAAAACCATAGACAACTAAATTAAAAAAAAACTTGTGAAGCCATGAGCGTATTTTAAAGTACCTACATTTAGGTTGAAAATTAGTAAAGTAAATTGCGTTAAGGCTTTCACTATATCTGTCCCGCGTAACGTGGCGCGCGCGTGAAGACTATCGGCATCATTCCCATACATTTCGTAGAGTAAATAATTACACCCAGCGGCCTACATCTGGCCTTTTGTCTACCACCGCCACTGTCAGAGATTATTTCTGGTGAAGATTAAGATGGCGTGCAGTGGACAGGGTGTCTTAGTAAATGTATGCATGAGCGCTAGTGGCCTAGTGGTATCGGCCCCGCCTTCCGATCCTAAGGACGTGGGTTCAAATCCAGTCATGTACCAATTAGTTTTTCTGTTCAAAAATGTATGTGCACTATGCCAGTACGCTCAAACAGTGAATCAAAACATCGTGAGAAAACCGGCTTTCGAAAATATTAATGTCAGGTACGAAAGGAGCCTCTTTATGGCGCACACAAAATCTTTTCACCACGCTTGAGGCGAAAGAACCAGTGACACGATAAGAAGAAAAATAAGCCACCTCGGTAACGTCCCGGTGACAGGAGCGGCACAAAAAACGTTCATGCTCGCATACCCATCGAATATTCATAGTCATAAATATTTTCACCCCTTCTGCTTTGGTATAATTGCAACACACCTCAGTCAGCACGCGGTTCTGCGATCTGAGTCCAGATACGTTAGGCACGGGATTTCCGGAGAGCGTGGAGGAAGGCAACGCGAGATTCATATGCAAGGACAGCGGGCCGTGCCGCCAGCCCGCTGCCAGCGCACCCAGCTGCCGGTTCAGCTCGCACACCCGCGCTCGAAGCAACTCCAGTCGTTCCTGATGTGCTTCGCTCCATGGCTCCTGTAAATTGAACCTTAAATTAAGGAATGAAACGGTCTCATAACACTGATACACACAAATTTCTATGGTTTGCTCAATCCCACTTTAGGACCAAAACCACTTTCTTTTGCGTCACAGACCGAAGTCGCCCGCCATAATGCAGAAGTCTGCTGGATGACTCACCACATATGCGCCTGTTCTACCGGCATATCGCATTTTATCCTGAACTTCAGCGAGTTGCTTTAGATACCATTCTCGTGCTTCTTCTACAGCTGATAGTCCTTGCAACAAAACGTCCTTCTCTTGTTCGATCTGTTTCATTCGTTTTAGAAGATTGTAGTCTACTCCGTTGTGTAAGGTGTGGCGCCGAGGTTCTCGACGACGAGATGTGCGACGATATTGAGCCTCGTTAGAAGATCTGCCATCCCCAAGTCCTCTACTCTGCTCTTCCATAGCGAGCGATAGATCTTCATAATTCAGCTTACCTTCTACATCCATATTAGAATCAAACACGATTTCTTCAACAGATTTGTAATTTTGTCTGGATGATTCTTTTCTCTCAGTAGACTGTTTTTCTAATCGGGGAGGTTTTGGAGGTCCGTATATTCTATGTCCGTTTTCTTGCCTTTGTGTTACGATGGCACTGTGTTGTGGTGGTTCTTGAACCATAGTTTCCTTACGCCCTACTAATTGTGGCATACTTATTGTACGATGTTGCGATGGGTTGTCAGGCTTTTTTAAAGCATTCCAATTGCGGTTTAGATTCAGCGCGTCATTAGTATCCAATAAAGGAGCTGAAGGAGGACGATGAACTTGTGCGCTTGTTATTTGCGTGTGCAAGTCTGTATCGTCGGTCAGTCTATCGACTGTATTCGAAGCATGTTCTGCTTGATTTCGCAGCAGGCATATTCTGAGTCCTGAACAGAACCGATCAAAAGTTAACATGCCGTCATGAGAAGCGACTTTTTGTAAGCTTTCAATAACACCTCGAGGTAGACCTTGGGTGCGATCATCTCGCCAACGGTTTTCAATATCTGTTACTTTAACGTATCCCGTACGCTTGTCATCCATGATATCGAACAATGTTCTCATTGCAGCTACAAACTGCTTCGGCAAAGATTCCATGTTATTGGATTGATTGAATATTGCAACTTTGCTCATGATCAGAAACCTTACCTAATATAGGTTTGTGCTACCATTCAGATCTTGTTTTACGTAGATTCCGGGAACTAACTCAAAGGCAAGTTAATTCTCACACAAAACATTATTTATACCTTACTGTTCAATAGGTACCTAGGTAGGTACACAACCACTTAAACTTTTCGAAACGGGCTCGCGGCGGGCGGTCTCGCGTCACGCTTAAAAACTGTTCGATAATAATAGTATGAGATGAAGACGGACACAAATCTGAATGTGTGTGCTCTGCTGGGCCGTGGACACTCCTATCTAACGGGCGGGAGGTAATTCGCAAACGTGTGCGAGAGGGGGACTCAGACCGGTCAGACCACATTTCGGCCACTTTGGTTCGGTGCGGCGCGGGCGGGGGCGGTACGGCGCGTGGCAGCGGCGGCATAGAGGTTCCGTTCGAATAGATAGATCTGCGGCCTACATTTAGGAAGTTTAGGATGGTCTAAGTTCGCTAGTGATCGAGCTTACAAAGATCTCAGTGGCAAGCCAAGCTAGACGGTGTACAATCAGCAATAATGTTCGCCGTCCCACTTTTGAAACTGATTCGCTTGCGTTTTAGCCTAGGTACGCGCTGTTTCTTTGTCCACTAAGCCTTATTAAAAGCCTTTCTGTTTTACCAATTTTACACTTGTGATGAGAAGCAAAGCAATACATACCATTCCACCATGCCTATTTTTGCTGCCAAGCAGCACCGCTGTGTATCGGTTAGAAGAATGTAGGTGCCGATGCCAGGGAAATTAAATTAAAATAAACGAATATAATTTAATGAACACAAACTTGTTGTAACGACCTAGCGTGGGCTAAGAGCAGGAAGATGATAATTGAATAACACAAATAAATTAAACTGACTACAAAGGGTCAAAGAGGGTAAGTAAAGGTGTAGGAGGTTACATTGAAAGCATGTAGGTACATGGCCCCTCAGCCGAGTTACCTGGATGGAGTTGCCATTGCTGCTCTAATAAATAAAATTATTGCGCCGTAGGTAGTGGGTTCGATCCCCATCGGGAACAAATATTTTGTGTGGTGTGATGTTTGTTCTCTGTCTGAATGTTATATCAATGCGTTAATGCTACCTACTGTCCTCAAAATAATCGCGTGCGAATATACAAGACAGCGCTGGCTTCACATCGCTGTACTTCATCATCGCCAACCTATATCCAGTACACTGCTGGACGTACAAGTAGGTCTCTCAAGACGCGCCACTGAAGCCCGGTCTTCGGCTCTTCTTTAGTGCTTGCCAGCTACATTTCGCAAATCGTCGCAACACATTGCCGGAAAGCCTTGCTCCTACACTCCGCTCCCGCTTACCTACACGGTCTCCACTTTACTATACCTAATGGAATTGTGTTGCAAGAATAGACCCGCAGGCATGGTGGTATCATTGCAAAGACATCGCAACACTACCTACTCTTTAGAATTATATTATGACTAGCGGGCGCCCTAAGCTTCGCTCGCCGTTACCGTTCCCGTTGAAAAAAAAAAACCTTTTAAACCTTCTCTGGACCTCCACAAATCATTCAAGACCAAAATCAGCCAAGTCGGTCCAGCCGTTATCGAGATAAAGCGTCAGGAAGGAAAACCCGACTTATTTTTATATAGTAGAAGATTTGCCGCACTGATGAATGAACACCGCTGTACTTCAAATCAATCGATATTGGTTTATTTCAGGTAAGCGCTGACTTGTGTAAAATATTCGGAGTCAATCACATAACCTGTAAAATGCCCCAAAGTGATGGACGCAGGGCAGCACAGACTAGCTAGAGATATCAGGGCAGTGTAGCGTAGGGCACGTACCCGACGACGTGCGTGACCTGCGAGGGATGGCTAATGGTTACATATAGTCTGTGGTTACATACGAAACTGGTAGGCAGTTCAAAAACGGCGGATTCTACTATTTTGGCTGCGACATATTGTTCGGATGTCAATGTCACCAGTCAGCTTGACAGACACATCAGTGAGCACTTACTGTCACTGTCGTGTCGGTGAGTGCAGTGCAGCAAGCAGGCGAGTTGTGTGAGATGAGTTTATTTTCCATTTTTTGATTTATTTTACATAAAAAGCAGATGCTTATTGCATAAATATGAGCAATACGGGAATTAAGACTGAACTCCACGAAGTGGGCGAAGCAAATGGTAAATTACATGCAGACAAAGCACGCCCAGGATGGGTAAAGTTTGACGACGAAACTCCTAGTAAAATAACAGCGGATGATACACTTCAGGAAACTACAACCGCTGCTGTTGTGGCCAGTACGTCTGCTCAATCGACTCCTCAATTATTACCTGCTGTTCTAAATACAGAAACCGTCCAAATAAACTTTGATCGAGGAGACAAAAACGTTGAGGTGTCGCAGAATACCTTGTCGAAGAATGTCGAGTTCGTCACCATACGTCAAGGATTTTGTAAGTATCAACTGTATGCTAATTATTCAAATACAACATTGCCGTAATGCCTAGCACACTCCTTTAATACATGAAACTGTATATTTCCAGGTAATGGTGATATAATTGTGACCGTATTACCAGTTAATACAAAATGGCCTTGGATTACTTCTGCTCAGTTTCGACCAGAACTTGTCCCAGAAGAATTAATGGCCCAAGGATTAACAGTGAGTATAATTATGTGATAGAGGAAGCATTTAATATGGAACTTGATCCTAGGTTAAATATCTTTCTTCAGGCAAGATAAAACACCTTTTTTTTACCATTGCAAACTTGTGTACAATTCTTTTTATTTTCAGCTTACAGTAGAAGAATATGTTCAAGCAATGGAACTGCTCGTAAACGATGCCCGGTTCACATTGTATAACATTTGTTACAAGAGAGTTCTCGTCTGCTGGATAACACTTGCATTCTCGGTACTCCTGGCACTCCTGTTCTCGGGACTCACCGGCCTCACTCTCTTCTCCCTTGGGGTGCTATGGCTGGTTCTAAACGCAGCTGCCATATTTCTCTGTATGTGGATTAAGCTGAGACTTTCAAAAGGTCTAGAGCAGTGTTTAGCTAGAGTGAATAAGCTGCTAAACAAACACAAACTAATTCTTGCTCTCGACGATAGAGGAAAAATATCATGTCACAAAGTTAACCTATGCTTCATTTATTTTGATTCGGGACCCTGTATTGCTCATCTTCAGCAGTTCATTGATAGTGAAGAAGGAAAGACAATAATGCAAGGTTGGGAACAGAGACTAGATGTGGTGACTAGTGATATTGTGATCCAAGGAAGTCAGTCAACCAGATTATCTCGGAAACAGGTATATATTTTTATTGTATTTAATTTTGCTTTTAAACAATTAATAAATATTTTATTTATCAACTTTCTATAGTGGTAAAGATCGGTTTTAGTTTTATTAAATAAATATTGTGGACCATGCAGAGCTTGTACCAGATAGCTGATATAATACTCATATACCTACATTCTTGTTAATATATAAAATACAATATAACACAGAGACAGAGAACAAACATCTATGTTCGCCACACAAATGTTTTTTCTCGGTGGGGATCGAACCTACGACCTACGGCGTAGAAGGCAGAGCTGAGAGGCCAGTCGTATTTATAATTAATTATAACAGCTATGATTGTATGGCTGGTGGCTTGCTATTCTCCATGATGTCTAGTCTGTCCATGTTCCAGCTGTATTTGTTTAGTTTCCAATATGCCATACCTTACATATTCTTGTGAAACAGCATTAGTTTTTATATTCAATCAATGGTGGAAGTTTTTTATGCTTTTCTAAATATTTTTAATATGTTTTATTGGTAGTTTGATTTGATTTTAATAATAATCAAAAATTAAACGCTAAATAATAATTTACGCTTACTGTCTTTTCTATGTTATTAGGAATAAACATAGAAAGATTTTTTATATATTTGTATTTACGTGTTTGGGGGGGAAAGCATTATATTATTACTTCCTGCAACACAGCGCAAGCTAAAGCAGGAAGGCGCGTTGCGCTTGCCTACTACTACTAAGCATGCCTGTAAGGAAATAAATATTTTTAAATTTTTCTTTTTGTTACAATAATACCGCAAAGAAAACATGTGACAACCAGAAGCAGTCAGGCAGATGCACTGACGTAAACATGTCGTTGACCTGAAGGGCAAGTCGCACTTAATCTACGACATTTCGTAGACGAAATATTATAAAGGACTTGCCCTTCTGATTGCTGGATGGCAATTTTGACCCAAAGCGGTTATAAAAACTACTAACAGCAGTCATAAAATTATTTTCTTGTCTATTTTTTTTGAAAGAATCCTTCCATGTTTTGTTTTCTAAGTAAAAAAAACAAGCTTTGGGGTTAGATAGTGTTGTGTGTGTGGATTGTCCACAATATATATATTTTATTGTGTATGTTCGGTCACTGGCTTAATAACACACTGATGGTATTATAAACTTATCTTTAGAGCATGCATGAAACATTTATTATGATTGGATGTGTCTGTCATTTGCAATAACATGGTGTGGGCAGAGACAGGTTGTATGCTTTCATGTCCATAGAATAGTTCTTACACACTCAGTAGCTAGTAAAATATAGTACCTGACCTACCTAGTACTCACAGCTATTTGTCTACCAACTTGCCACCTTTGTGCAATTTTCTTCCTCTAGATGTATTCTTGTTTTTTTAACAGTAGTTTCTTTAACATATTGTAAGTAGATAGTGTAGCTTTAACACTGTCAAAGGGTAATGGTGGTACGAATGTGCAGGGTATGGCCGAGCAAGTGTACCTCCGGTACCTACAGCGTTGGGGAAAGGACTTCTTGCGTCGCCGGCTGGACTGGACGCTAGACGAGGAGGGTGGCAACCCTGCAGCGCCCAGACATCTGACGAATGCCTTCTGCCCGTGTCAGTACGCTGAGGAACTATTGCGGAACAAAGAGCCCAAAGACACGCGAGCTTGTTGCCCGCTTTGCAACAACTGGCTCAGGCGACGCGGTCTTGACTGACCAAACCGCTTTATGCCGGGCAAGTCATCTTTACACATCTTTTTATGCCTATTGCATCTAGTCCGCTGCTCGTAGACTAAAAATACCGTATTTGTTGCTGCAGGTAGGCCTTTAACTCTTCAGCGGGTTTATTCATTTTCATGAATTGTTGCAGGAAAGAGGGACATTTTTATATCTGCGTTATGTCGGCCGTTGGGGTGCACATGCTGTAAAAAACAGACTGAATCTCAGCAGCTCCGTGCCCGGCCGACATGGTGAGAAATATATTTGTCCTTGCCAGTACATAGAAGAGCACCTCCAAATAAAACCCCCGGCAGGTATTGCAAAATTTTTCATACTACCCAATCAAAGCAACGTTATACAGCTATATTAATGAATATTTATATTGAATAAGTACATAAGGTACTTGATCTACTAGCATGCGGTGTGTGAGGTGGGCTGAACATTTTGGCTTACCATCCGAAATCGTATTTCATTTGTCCACACACACTCAGCTCAAAGGTAGGATTCCGATCTTGGTACCACGCTACAATACTGTTGTAGCAGTCGTGCGTGTGCAAAGCGTCATGCTGATTTTTAACCGACTTAAAATAAAAAAGGAGGAGGTTCTCAATTCGGTTCTATTTTTTTTTTATAAGTGTTATAGCATTATATATACAGTGTGTTAGGTTAAACGAGGGACTTATTGAGGGAGGGTATTCAGTATTCGATTCTCGTCCCAAATATGTAAAAAACCTATAACCTTAATTTGTGACGTAATTGTCCACTAAAATACATTATTCATGAACACTGAGCGCGCAAGAAGTGAACTTGTAAACAGTAAAATAATCACGCGGCAAAACACGTGCCGATCCTACCGAAAAGGAAGCTTGTGCGCAAACCCCGCCCCTTCCCTTTGTGTTGCACCGACAGGAGGACACACTCCCGCGCTGACCGCAGTCAGTCTATGCGAGTGCGCTGCTATTTCCGCATGTCTAATATTGCGCTTCCGCGTATCGCAAAAACAACCCCGCTTACTTCGGGATAAGTGTGTCCTGTAAACGTGTTCTTTTAATAACCAAAAATGACGTCTTATCGATATTCTAATGAAGAATATTGGGATATGGTTCGTGCCTACGTGTTATCTAATGATAGTGTGCGAGGAGCCATTATTTTGTACCGAGAGATGTTTCCCAACCGCCAGATTCCGTCGTACAATCTTATGCTAGGTGTTAACCAACGATTGCGAACATTCGGTCAGTTCACCGTACCGACGCATGCCCAAGGACGAGGAAGGGAGCCATATACCTAGGTAAGCCAGATTTAAAGTACGAAGGGAAAATGGATTATACTTAAAGGTCATTGACCCGCGCACATGTTCTGCGATAATATTAAATCGCTAGCGCAAGGGTGTACACACGTTGCGAGACTTTAGCGAAATTTTTGGTATGGTTCTGTCTGTTATTTATCAGTGTTTTTTTTTTGTTCATATTTTTATTAGTATCATATAATCATGCACTATTGTGGGTTTCAATATGTCCCTCGTTTAAACTAACATACTGTATAACTTCTTTATTTCTGAACCGATTTGAAAAAATATTTTTTTATTTGGAAGGTTTGTACTTCCAGATTGGTTCCATTTAAATTTCATCAAAATCGGTTTAGCCGGTTTGTTTTAATATTTGTTACTGCAAATCGCTGCCATTTATGAACCGATTAAGTAAATTCTTTTTTTATTGCTAATACTTCCAGATTGGTCCCATTGAAAATCCATAAAAATGGGTTTTATAGTTTTGCCATGAAGTCGGTTTCTCAAGTTTTTAAATTTATATTATTTCGAACCAATTCTGTTCGCGTGGCGTGGTGACAATGTCGCGCAGCAGTGCACCTGGTGCGTGCTGCCGAGATCGGAATCATGCCTGTCTAAAAAAACTAAACCCTCAAATTGTCAAAGTAGTAACCCTAATTTGTTCCTCTTATTTTGGGTAGGTAAAAAGGTAAGTATAAATAAGATTAAATAAGAACCAAATATTGTCTAAAGGACTCTGTACTTATGTAAATTTAAGTAGAACATAATTCCGATTCCGTCCTCCCTAAAGTATTTAAAACTTACATTCTAGGATATAAAGACAATTAGGTAAGTATTTAAAAATACTAAGGGTTTTTAAGTTTTACTGATGTTATCAAATTATTTTTGAATTATTGTTATACATATACATATAAGTACACCGTCTGAAGTCTGCAAACATCCGATTATACTTTCTGCAGGTGTAAGTAATATAAAATTAATAACCGTATTTTAAGTTAGTTCTTCCATGCATATTCCCTTGTATTTTGTTTATTATTCACGACTATCGAATATTCAGACATTCTCAGGTACTTTTTTCAAAAAAAAAATACAGCCAACAGATTCACCAAAAGCTAATCCCTTCAGCAACCATCAATTTGAACTGACTTTAGGCTATACCTATTCAACTCTGGGATTCTATACTATTTTGAAGAGCTTAAAATATTCCAATATTTTTTATACTTATCTTTTCGACAATTATAACAATAATCATTTACCATTCACTTTGAACTGAGTTTAGACTATACTCTACTCGGGGATTTTAAACTATCTTGAAGAGCTTAAAACATTCCAATATTTTTAATACGCACTATACGTTAATATGTATCTCTTCAATAATTACATTGTTATTAATTTAGGTAGGTCTAGTAATTTCTTTACTTTAGTGGCCATAAATTAAAAAAAGTATTATTTTATGATCTAACTTTTGTTATGTAAAATGTTTTAACCGTTATTATCGTTTGTAGTACATTATGATAATCCATTCCCCATTGATTTGCCCCATGAATGGTGCAGACTTAACTGTGGGAACCATTAATGAGATAACATCGATAAGTTCTTATTTATTTATTTTAAACTTTAACACAAACATAAGTGCTGGGAGGACTTAATGCTAATAGCATTTTCTACCAGTCTTTCTGGGCGTGCAAAAAGATGGTGTGGCGTGTTTTATGAGTAAAGAAATATGTAGTTGAATCTACTATACAAACATAATTTTAATTGCATAAATAAAATACATAATATAATATCTTACATCAAACTTTTTTCTGTTAAGAAACCACGCAATATATCTAATCCACGGCTCAAAGTAAATGGTTTTAGAATATCTTCTGAAGAATTATTTACAATTATTATTTAATAAGATTTTTTATTGAATAAGAAATTATTCACAGGTATTTATTTACACATTGATTAATTATTGAGCTATCAGCCGTATAGTACAGACCGTTATTCTTTTTTTTTTATTTGTCAAGACTCTAATGGCGATTATATTTTTATGTAAAATAACAAATGTAGATATGTACATCACATAAGGTAGCTAATCTTGGATTATATTATAATTACTGGAGACTGCATAAAAATCAAGCCAATTAGAAAATCATCTAAAAAGGTTGTGGCTCTTTCCAAATGTGATTTTATGAATTATTTGATTAGTACTTAGGAAAAATAGCTGCTTTTAGTACCAATCCTTTTTTGCTTATCCCAGTTTTTATGCGCGCCAGTTTAGACGAATAAATAATGTTGAGCACTTGTTTTAAGTTATGTAATAATAATATACCTGCATAATAATACTTCAACAATTAATTTGTCCCAAATCAGCACAATTTTCTGATTTACAACCCGTACGAATTAACTGTGCATCTCGCGCTGTGACGTCATTTGAACGGTACCGCTTGCAAAAAAAATTAAATTATGTTAAAAATATTTGACGTTTTGTAATTAGATTGTTATAATATTTCCGCTTACAATAAAAAGATGACGAAAACATGAGGGCGCTACATTTTTCGTAACTGTCACATTTTTTTAGTAAAATGCTGAAGTATATGGCTACAGTTTTGTATGGAAAATTTTTAGTTCCACTTTAATTAAATGACATGTGGTAACATATTTGAAAGTAAAGAAACAAATAAGGTATAAAAACATTTATTTCACTCAATCGTTTTCGCTACTATAATTAATTTCTTCAATTCCCGACATGGTGTCGGATTCGTTAATTTCGGTCTCTGAGCTGGATTCTTCGCCTCCAAGAGAAATTATAAATTCTCTTTCTTCTATTTCTTGGAGACGGTCTTTGACGGGCTTTTGTATTAAAAAATGTCGCATATTTTTACATTTCTTAAATTTATAACCCAAATGGTTTATAAGTATCAGCCGCAATGTGGTTATTCCACCTGAAAAACATAAAATAAAGCTCGTTAGGTTTATGTTACTCATTACAATATTATTAATATTATGATACAAGCCATATGAGACAGCTAACACAAATAAAATGCTTACCCGGAAAATTTAAGTCCGTTTTTGCAGCCGCCAATATTTTTTTCAAAGTGGGTACTTCTTTTCTAACTGTATAGAAATTGTTGACAATGTTTTTCAACGCGCATAGATCAAAATTGTCCAGTTCGATCTTTTTGGCGCTTGTCCTTCTTTTTTTGCCTGGTGTAGACAATTTTGGTATAGGTGCTGGACCTGAACCTGACGATGTAGTAGGCACTGGCGGATCGTTTTGTTGTACAACTTTCGATTGGTTTTTAATATTCATCAGTGTTCTTTTTGATACACCAGTAGCTGCACAAGCTCTTTTTATAGCTTGGTCTACAGGAATTATAAAACGTTTATTTGCCTTCTCATTTTCGAAGAAAGTCAACACCTTCAATATAAGAGTCCTTGCCTCACTATGAATTGTCTTGCCCATGATGGCTTCACTACACAACAACACGTTGAAAAGGTCCAAACTTAACAAAAACGACAATTCACAAACTTAACAAAGCAATAATTCAACAGAAACAATAATAGCAACAGATTTAAACCGTATTTAGACGATGGAAACGAGAAACGCGCAACGGTAACAAAGATGCTATCGCTACTGAGCGGAGCGCTTGCAGCGAATGCGGGGCACCGCGCGGGGCAGCGGGAGAGGGGTCGCATTCCAGCGGAGTGCACAGTTGATTCGTACGGCTTGTAGGTATTGTTTTCTATCGAACTCACTATACTCCGTCCGCTTCTTTATTTAACTTTTGACACATGCACGCCTATGAAGATCCATAAATCATGGAAACAAATATGAAATAGGTAGCACATCACTAATTGATATTATATCCGGCATATCGTAGAGCCTAAAAAGTTTATTATATTAGTTGAGTAAATTATGTGTCAAGTGCACGAAAGGAGCCTCTTTGAGGCGCACTTAAAATCCTTTCACCACACTTGGTTCGAAAGTATCAGAGACACGCTAAGAAACTAATTGTTCTGTCAAAAGTAAATTCCAGGAATGGACCGAGTATAAGTAGGTACCTACCTATATTTTTATTTTCTTAGTTTAAATAAGAATATTGTTTCAAGGTTGTTTATAGGATTTTAATTTGCGGAAAATGGACTGTATGAAACCGATTCTTAGCAGCTAAAAATTTACCACCTGTAAAATAAGGGAAAAGTGTAAATTGTATATTTTTTAATTTGATGGCTTTTAAATAGTTATTATTATCTTGTTTTATGTACACAGATAGCTAGTAAATACCAGGCTGTATTAAGTCATTATATCAATTAGGTATCTTTACCTTTAGTGATTGAAAATGTAACATTCCGTCCGAATATTAAACCTATAATAGTATTGCAAGTACTTAATTATTTATTTTACTTAGTTTATAAGATTTTATGAAACGTATACCCCTTACATACTTATTACCTTATACACATTTGTTGAAATGTACAATAAAATGTTATTTATGGATGTACCAAGGTATTTTATTTAAATAGCTTCCATAAAATGCCTGTCTAGATCAATCTTTCCAACTATGGATGCAAAACCACCCTAGCGGCCCTAATAATTGTATGTACCTAGTAGATGTTTTTATTAGTAAAAACGAATCTCCTGGATGGAATGTGTGGAATTTTGAAGGAAAAGTCAGTAGTCAGGGCCCTTAGTTGGCTGGCCAAAGGTTCTGATTCTGTCCTTCCATTCCAGCCAACTAAACCGACTAACTGGTTGTGAATGGAGCTATTTTATATCAATTACGCATTGTGCATGCCAGGGGGTTAGGGGTAGTAACCAAAAGAGGTATTAGACCAGGTATTAGATTTGGAAAGAAAAGCTTCAGTGGAGAGCAAAACTTAACTATTGCCAGTCCTTTTCCAGGGCTGGCTCATTGACTTCAATCATATCTTTTAAATTGAAACTGCAATTTTATCACAGATAATTTTATTACAAAATAAAAATATTCAATCCAATTTTTTTAAACTAAATATAATTCCACAAAATATAAATGTTATAGTATGCTTAAAAACACAATATTTTATCACAAGAAATAAAAAACTAATACTTACACGGTGACATACTAGCAGGTAAGTATAACAAATATATCGAACTATAAAAAATAACTAAATAGAATCACCGAAACAGCGCCCTAAACATACACATACGAGTACATACCTAACATTTAAATTTATTTTTCATTGCTCATACTCTGAAAGTAGGTCTGAAGTTGCCTGAGGGGCCTAATTGAAAGTAAAACTTTCAGCCCTAGGGAGAATCGCTTTCTACTGACAGCTGTCAAATTATAAAAAAAAACAAGTTCTATTTTATTCAACCATGTTCCAACTTTTTATAGTCTTTCTAACTACAAGGAGGTTGTTCAACCAAATTCCAACTTTTTATTCAGCAAGTAGGTTGGAAACCCATGACAACGGTATGAAGTTTAAAAAGTCTTATTAGAGCGCAATGTAAAATTTAAATTTAAATAACATAAAGATAGTATTAAATAAATAATATATCTTCTAAATTACTTTATTAATATATCATCCATGTCAACAATATTTATAAAAAATATGATAAAAATTAGAACTGCCTACTATCCTCGTGTGTTGATCCCTTAAACGGCTTAATTATTATATTCGTACTCGTACGTTCAACTATTTCTTTAAAATAACATAGATTTGAGCAAACAATTTACCATTTTTTAAATTATGATAATGAAAATTTTGGCTGAATAATGCTGGCGAACCGAAGCCGAAGGCCCGCCAGAGAAAAATAAAAAAAAAACCGGGAAGGCGGCAATTCAATCTTCATTTTCACAAATTTTTTTTTCATGTTTTTATTTTTACTTTCCTTGTATTCGTAATGAAAAGCACAGTGTTTACCTCGGATGAAAGTCTTTTAAGTCCCTCAAGCTCCATTGGCGCCCTCGCTACGCTCTGGCGCCAAACCCGTCTCGGGACTCAAAAAACGTGACTTTCAACACTCGGGTAACAATGTACTATTGATCATTAATAATTCCTTCTGATGTGAGCGGTTATTCCTGAATATGCGATCGATTTTCAGTTTTTTGGGTAAACTCGCAGCGGGAACGAATTTGTGTTGCAGGAAAAGCATCGCTGTATAATCGTATTTATATCAATAAAAAGTAAATATAATTAATCATAGTTGTTTAGCTGCTTACTAATTTAACATTTATTTTTAAGGCCCTGTCAGCTTTTTTGTATGAAAAAGGCTTTGTAAATCCGAAATAACATAACTTTAAGATTCTTAAATTTCCATACAAATTGATTTTGACATTTATGGGCGATGAGAGTATAATGTACATGGAAATAACTGTGGTTGGTTTTTATATTGGTAAATAACAATTAGAATTGGTAAAGAATTATACTCTGATCATCTATAAATGGTAAAAATCTATTTGCATGGAAATCGTACCCCGCGAAAAACGCGATTCTCAAACGAGTCTATGACAAACTATAATTTTACTTATTCCGTGATATATGGGGATAAGTCCGAGGATCGCGTAATGGCAAGTATGGGTTTATATTAGTACTACTTTTATTATTTTTGTTTTGCAAAAGTTTGAGCAATTAAAATTAACATAACCATTATTTGTTTCATGGGTAAAATAAATTCGTTAACATGACTTTACTTAGCATCATCGCTGCGATTTTTCTTTGGACTAGCTTTAGAACTATCCCCAGCCGGGAACATTCCCCTGAAAGAGTGCCGTTGTTCTTTAACTTGCGACTCTTTGTTGATGGAAGCGATGAGATTGCGCTTTAGTTTTTTTTTATCGGTGGCTTCGTTTCTGAGATCGATGGAGGAGGCGAGTGATTCTAGGGAGGTGACGGTGGAGCGCCTTTGGATCTTGGTCCGCAGCTTGAGGTCGAGGTAAGGCTTGGACGAGTCGCCGGGCTCAGTGGTGTGCGTGGAAGATGAGCTCTCAGTGGGAGGCAGCTCATCCAATGCAGCCACGCGGATGAAGTCACGCTGAGACTCGCGCGCTTCCACAAGGAATATGCTCTCCTGCGACATAATACAGCAACGATTAGTAGATTCGAGATTATCTTGTCGTCGATGATATGATACGTACTGTAGTTTTTGAACATTTTTTTTTAATTAAATTAGTGTACTACATCTATGCGATACCCTAGTAATATTACAATCTAGCCAAGTAGGCTAATGAACCATTTTGCTTTAGCTTAGTTTTATAAAATAAGTATTAGGTACTAAGAATGCTTTTTACATGATAGTAAAGATAAAAAAAACACATATTAAGGCGTGAATTCTGCTTAGTCATGCGCGTCTCGGACTGGTGTAACTATTTTTTTTTTAAATATCTGTTCCTTGCTTAAACAACCTACAGCGCAGAAAAAGAGGTAATAAGTGTTGGTCGAAAAAAAAACTACGGAGCTGCGTGGGTAACTACAAACACTTTAGTATGAAATATTTAAAAGCATAATATTCAACTATAGGTAATGTCAAGATTTAGAAGCATGAAAAAAGTGGGGGGATGCGCACAACAAAAAATCTCCTTTTTCTACTAAAATCGAGCTATGCACAATCAAGGTCAGCGCTCTTACACCGTGACCCGACCTATATAAAATTAGAATAAGTAAATGAAATGAAATTGTTCGTCATGCAATCATATTGTTATATTTACCAGTTCATTTCCCATTAAATGGTGCCTGGTGTTAAAAAAAAAAGTTTGCAAAATTAATCCTTTGCATAAAGTGACAACTAACATTATTAGATAATATTGCTAAAACTGGAAGGCATATTGTTTTGTATTATAATAAAAATATGAATATTTTTATTTTTATTTTCGCTTTAGACTTCAAAACGATTCAAATTCAGTGACACACCAGTTAAAGACCAGAAAGTAATAACTATCATTTTATGTATAGAAGATACGACGTATGATAATGTTACCTTGACTTCTTTAGTAGTGTACTGGTCGAGTTTGTCGTATATGACAGCATGCAAACCCATCTCCTTCAGTTTCTTAATCGTGTTCTTGTCATTGTTGTCGTCGCCCCAGCAGAATATCACTAGACCGGCGTCCGTTGCAAGTTTCACCTGGAAATTGTTTCAAAACATCGTATTTAATGGAAAACTTACTGCGGGTCTACTCTTACGACACAATTCGTTCAGGCCATCGCCGAATCCAATTTTAGTTCGAAAATTCAAAAATCGAACGTGGATTATGTGATCACCCGAACGAATCGTGTTGCTGTAATAACCCGTTAAGGCTCGAACACACCTAGTTCGCTGGCGGGCGCGATGGCGAACCGTTCAGTTTAAACATAGGGAATTGTATACATCCGCACACACTGCCGCGTCTTTTGACAGTTGCACGCTGCGATCACTACTAATAAAAACGAAAGTTCCCAGATCGTGATAGACAAAGCATCCCCTATTTAATGTTTTACTACCCCCTACTTAATTTTTCTTAATTTTGTGTATTAAACAATCGTCAAATATTTGATCTACTGATTAGTCATCGGTAAAAACGACCCGTAGAGTCTAAAATTTGGAAAAAGAGAACTATTGAGGATTCGTTCTAATATTATTGAACTCTGGAAATTGTTTTTCCTATTAGTTTTAATAGAAAAAAAATATATTACTTCTAAAAATATTTGTTTAACTACGTTAAAAGCAAAAAAAGATGTTGTGTAAGATAATAATAGGATAGAATCTTATTTGAAACTATTTAAAACTATAGTAATGCATAATGGGCGGTTATATCGCTGCAAATCAGTATTTTCCAATCAAATTTTGGATGGAGAGAAGCTTAGAATAAGATCAAATATCAATAAAAAATAAAATAAGGGCATTTACATACCTAGAATGAACCGTCATAATCAAAGTAAATCAATAAATACAAAAACAAATACAATCATAAGGCTAAGTTTATGGTATTCGATATGAATGTTTTAAGGCTCGAACACACCTAGTTCGCTGGCGGGCGCGATGGCGAACCGTTCAGTTTCAACATAGGGAATTGTATACATCCGCACACACTGCCGCGTCTTTTGACAGTTGCACGCTGCGATCACTACTAATAAAAACGAAAGTTCCCAGATCGTGACAGACAAAGCATCCCCTATTTAATGTTTTACTACCCCCTACTTAATTTTTCTTAATTTTGTGTATTAAACAATCGTCAAATATTTGATTTACTGATTAGTCATCGGTGAAAACGACCCGTAGAGTCTAAAATTTGGAAAAAGAGAACTATTGAGGATTCGTTCTAATATTATTGAACTCTGGAAATTGTTTTTCCTATTAGTTTTAATAGAAAAAAAATATATTACTTCTAAAAATATTTGTTTAACTACGTTAAAAGCAAAAAAAGATGTTGTGTAAGATAATAATAGGATAGAATCTTATTTGAAACTATTTAAAAATATAGTAATGCATAATGGGCGGTTATATCGCTGCAAATCAGTATTTTCCAATCAAATTTTGGATGGAGAGAAGCTTAGAATAAGATCAAATATCAATAAAAAATAAAATAAGGGCATTTACATACCTAGAATGAACCGTCATAATCAAAGTAAATCAATAAATACAAAAACAAATACAATCATAAGGCTAAGTTTATGGTATTCGATATGAATGTTTAACAGCGTGTAATATTTTGATTGATGGAGAAAAAACAGAACAAGTGAATGTATTTATAATATTTGGGGACTTTTTTATAAGAGATGGAATGCATAAATATAATATCGAAACAAGGAAGTGTATAATCACCACCCGTGGAGACAGTCGATGAAGTCGCGGGCATCAATTAGTTCAGCCACCCATCAGTTTCCTATCTGACATTACGTCCTGACTAGGGCGTGCAAACCCGGTTTTCCGGTTTTGCGAAAAGCCGGACAGCTAAGCAAAATTTATCAATAGTACTTTTTTAAACTTTTGCGATCATAACACACATTAAACTGTTACACGGGTATTTTTACCGCGTTTAGGTAAGCGTAGTGTAGGACGCCCTCCGGCAAGGTGGGGCGACGATCTGCGAAATGTAGCTGGCAAGCACTGGAGAAGAAGAGCCGAAGACCGGGCTCAGTGGCGCGTCTTGCGAGAGACCTACGTCCAGCAGTGGACTAATATAGGTTGATGATGATGATAATGATGATGATGGGTGTTTACCGCGTATAATTTTCCCCGACGCTTCGGCTATGTTGTAATAACTGTGGTCGTGGGCAGACTGGAGCATTGACATGAGTGCTATCGTCGTTGAGAGGTGGAGGTATAATAACTACCCTCACTTCAGGACGCAATGATAGATAGGCGTATGCCTATACAGTGAGGGAAGTTTTACGTATTCCGATTTTCCTTAGTATCAGAAACAAAAACTACCTAGGTACCCCGGACTAGCGGGTGAATGAATTAAGCTTAGAAAAGATTGCGGCGAACAGTTTCGAACTGCGATGGCGATGGCGATCAGTTTCAAGCGTAGGGTTTTGCATTCATCCCCACACAGCGCCGCGAACTGTCATTGTACGCAGCGAGCTAGTATTAGTGTTAGATACTGTCTTGAAACTGCGCTAAATCTTGTTCCTCAAAAGTCATAACAGTGGCAATAATATATGGAGGCAATGGTGTGGGTGTTGTTTGCACAAGGTTCGCGCGTTCAGTTCACCATCACTTTATTCTTAGCCCTAATATGTCCAGGTAATTGAAACATTACTAAAAAGATGCATTATTTTTATAAATGGTTTTTTTTTGTCTAAAAGCATACATAGCTAAAAACCGATAAAACATAATAAAACCAATACTTTGTTTTTCTATTATTGCACTGCGTCTTTTTTTTTAATACATCTAGCTGATGGAACAAGTATAATATGGTCCACCTGATGTTAAGTGGTAACTATAAAAAAAAAAAAAAAAAGCCCATTCATTCCATAACTACATTAAGTTACATTTCATGCATATTATTACTTATTATTTCGATTATTATTATATCATCATTATTATTTACATTCATACATTATAGTCATTATTTTGTTTAAATTTAATTTTAAACTTTATTTTTAATACATATATTTTGATGTTAGATTTATTTTTATTAGTTTTTTTTTCAGTTTTACTTTTTGTTCATTTGTGTTCTTATTTTTCTTTAGCTAGGATCCCACTCGGGTATAGGCCTGTAAGTGGTAACAGTGGTACCTATAGCCTGTAACAAAGCATTGCCTCGTAAGTCACACACGCCAGGAATTTGCCCTACGATGCACTGCCCTGCGTCCATCAGCTTCACGCGTACAGATGTTCAGCCTCAAGTGCCAGTAATTTCACCGGCACCCACACCCTTCAAACAGAAACACAGCAATGCTGCTTCACGGCAGAAACAGGTATGGTGGTAGTACTTCCCTGGATGAGCACTTCACAAAAAGCTCCACTACTACTACTAATCTACTCAACAATAAACTACTCAATAATAAAGTAAGTAATATTAAACTTCACTAGATACTAATTCCTATTTCGTACAATTTTTTAATAGTTGATTTTGTAGGTATCTTAGAATATTGTTTTCTTGTTAAAATTCTACTATATGAAAAAATATTACGTTGACCAAACCTGGAAACGGTTTTTGGCCGGAAGCCGGAGATAATCCGGTTTTTAATACTTTCCTGTTTTGCAAGCGCTATAGTTTTGACGTTTTTTCAAATTGACAATTGATTTCGAGCAATTCAAAGAGTTATCAAATGGAGATTACAATAGAGTAGCAGTATTCAAAGTGAAAGTCAAAGTAAAGTAAAAATGTTTAATTTTATTCATTGTACCTTTAAAATAACATAATATCAATGATCACTTTGAGAAGTCTTAGAGCTAGGTTTATCTTGTCGATAAACCTACAGCTACAGTATATCTATTTATATAATAAGAGAGGTGATGAACTGACAGAATAGTATACATTGGTGGTGCACGACCAAATTTTAACCCACGATCTTTATAAAATAAATTAATAATGTAGACAATCCACAAAACACTGTCTATCCCCGAGCTTGTCTTGTACTATAGGAATCAGATAGTTGATGTATTACAATCAACTATCTCATTCCTATAGTACATACATTTTACTGCACATCATTTTGTTAACACATAGTTAGAATACAATATAACACTCAGACAGAGAACAAACATCTGCATTCACCAAAGAAATATTTGTTCTCGGTGGGAATTGAACCCACGACCTAAATACTTTTCAGTCCTAGATAGAATCGCTTTCAACTGACAGCTGTCATATAATTAAAATAAACTAGTTCTATTTTTATATTTATTTGATATAGGGGAACAGATGAGCAATCATAAAATACTTATACACACACATAGTGGTCAATATCATAACATTCCTGTTTGCATCAGCATGTTGGGTAAAAGCAATACCTACGAAGCCGTTTGACTTTGTCAAAAACAATGCTGCTGCTCTATGGGTTTAACAAGTTTTATATTTCCTACTTCTTTGGTCGTGGCGGCGGCGTAGCCACGCCCACCTCTTGTGTCAAAGTTTGGTAAAGTGATATGGTCGAAGACAGAAGGAGTCATTATTATCTACGTTTTGTGCAGCTCAGTGTAGCTCACACCAAAATTGAATCAAACCAAAACTATTTATTTCAGCTCTCACTTAGAAAGCATTGCAGCCTTAACATACTTAATACTATGGTGACAAAAGTTTATTCAAAAGTAATGTGGTGAAAGAATTATAAACGCACCTCAATGAGGCTCTTTTCGTGCACTTGACAATGTTTTACGGTTTATGTAGGTTCTACGACATGCCATTTCTCTCACTATGTATTCCATGTACATAACTAGCCAATCGCCTTAGCTTTGCACAGGTGTGTAGAAAAAAGGAGGGCAAAATGTGCTTTTGTATTTTGCACCCATGCAAAGCCTTAAATTTAAATCTGCAAATTATGAGTTGAAAAACGAGCCTTGTGGTCGGCTGGCAACCGTTGTCAACAACGATATGAAGGCCTGTGTACACCTAGGTCACTGGCAATGGCTATCAATGAAACGATGTCAAATATCGCTTTCAAATTTGACAGCGTTTCACTGATCGCCATGGCCAGCGACATATATAGGTATTTTTTTTTATTGTTGATAGCTAAACGTTTGACTGCCATCAAACCTGATGGAAAGTGAAAATGCAGCCTAAGGTGGAGCACGCTTAGCTATTATTCACTTGTTCACTCTTGACTTGAAAATTCCAAGGTTGTAATGCTTCGAAAATACTGACGACGGTAAAGAGCACATAGGTGTGCGCAGGCCTTGAATTGAAGACGATAGTAGAAGTGGTGAAAAAGTTGGACCGAAGAATTGGAACCCCGCGGCAAGCTTAGCCGTGATGGAGTTAGACCAACTAATTATACGGCTGAGCTCGCTGTGGGGTTTGGAGCCTTACGCCTATCTAATTTTAATGGCATAAAAAATATTCAAATGTACAATTTCATAGGTAAAGACCTAGATTAAGACGAGCTATGGAGCCTGGCGTTGCTCGCCCTGATCAAATTGGAAGTCGTTCTGGAAGAAGCACAAAGAGATATAAGGTTTACGGTATGCATAGCCAATAATAGAAACTATGTTGAAAATTTGCTTCTGCAATAAATACGTAAAGGCCAAAACCGCACATCATAGCATTTTATACTTTAGCATAGCTAGCAGTTTAATTTTAATAAATAACGGCTCAAAACAAACAGTGGCGATAATAGTTTAAACAGACTTTATTTATTCAGTTTATTTGCTGCTTGCTACTTTGGTAGGTAGATAGAAAAAAAGCAACAACTTTGAGAAGCATAACGAAATTAGAAGATGTGGGAACAAAAACCAAAATCCAAAAATGGAGGTGGACAGGGCACATGCTCCGCGAAAAGTCCGAAAAATGGACTAGCTACCTAACCAACTGGACCCCTCGTGTATGCACTAGCGCGTGCAATCCGATAATCGATAATCGATAAATTATCGGTAATCGGCTCATTTTCGCCAGCGATAATTATCGAAAATAAAAACGATAAAAACCGATAAACGATAAATTCAAAAATGTATGAATGAACTATTATTACGAATAGTTCATTCTTATTCCTAACGATAACAAACTGTTAAACAATGCGTACATTCTAATTGCGTACATTATTATTTGGTTTCTTTATAAAAAAAAACATTTTATAGATAATGATCACCTACTTACTAGTCCAAGCATTATACTGACTGATTTACTTCCAGAAACAGCAGATGCTGTTTCTGGAACTAAAAGGCAAAAATGGCATGTTTGATTGGAAATAAACGTTATTATTATTATTATTTACTTAAGAACCTAATCGTTAAAATAGCTCATAATTATTAGAACGGAAAGTGTCATCTAATTAAAAGCTTTTCGATTAGTGACACTAATCGAAATAATATGTAATAAAATCATATTTATTAGTAAATAATGAGTTATCAATCCCAAAATTGTAATGTAAAGTTCAATAAATTTTAGCTATTTTCCATATTATTGGCACATGCAATCCTTGAACAAACAGTGAACAACCGAAAGATGTTAAAAAAAATATATGTAAAAATCAAAACAAGAAAGTGACAGAAGGCATCCTCTGTTCAATGCCGTTTCATCCACTTTTCAGTCAAATTTATTGTAACATCGACACGATAGAAAAAGAATGATATAAGTAGAAATGGATAATAATAGTAGGTTATACGTAAATCTTCTTGTTGAGTGTAGATATGACAAATAAAGCAGTTAAATAAGAGACCGAAACATGAAGGTTTTTCCCTTTACCAACAACCGATAATTCTCGATAATTATCGAAAAATAGAGCGATAAATATCGTATTATCGATTATCGAAAAGTTTCGATAATTGCATGCCTTAGTATGCACTAAAAGAAAGCAAGGAAGACAACGAAAACGATGGTCAGATGACCTCAGACAAGCTGCTGGCCCGCTATGGACCAGAGCTGCACGAGACAGACAAAAATGGAAAGAACTGGAGGAGGCCTATGTGTCAAAAGGACACGCTGTTGCCCCGCAACAGTAGACAGGCTTAGAAAAAAAAACTTTGGTAGGTAGGTTTGGTATTTCAGTGAAAAAAATTAAAGTAGGTAACTATATTAACTGAATGATTCCGAAGTGAAGCCAGAAGGTCTGTAAGCGGCTTAACTTCTGCACTCGCACTTCCACACTTCTACAACAACTACATGATGTTTGAGCCGCTGAGTTGTTTGAGCTGAACAAGCTCAAGGTTGTAAATGAGCCGATTAACTGCAGGTAATTATTTCCCATGCCTAGCAGTAGTTAAGTGTTTTGATTGGGCTAAATATCTTTCATATCTTGACAGTCTAAATTGCGGCCAGTGCTGCCAGGTCCATTCCAGGGTTTGGCTATTTTTACTAATGTATTTTTTTTTTTTTTTAATTAAGCATTGTAGTCATAAACCTAGACACTTTAAATGCTTCTAGATACTTTGAATAGACACAAGTTGTCCGATAAAATAGGTGCGCATGTCACAGTGCTCAATAAATATCTTTTTTTTTTGAAAACTCAATAGAAATGTAATTTTTTTTTAACTTGGCAATTTATATGAACTACAAACTGCGACACGTATTTAAAATCCAAGGTTAATCCAAGATTAGCCTACAAAATAATAGCAGTTAAATGCTTTGAAATTGCGCTAGACCTAGCGCCAAAAGCGCCATTGTGATGGCAATGTACATTTCGGAGACTTCAAATTATTTGGGGGCTAGTTCGCCATCGCTAGCGAACTAGTTCGCTGGCGGTGTGTTCAAGCCTTAACAGCGTGTAATATTTTGATTGATGGAGAAAAAATTGGGGACTTTTTTATAAGAGATGGAATGCATAAATATAATATCGAAACAAGGAAGTGTATAATCACCACCCGTGGAGACAGTCGATGAAGTCGCGGGCATCAATTAGTTCAGCCACCCATCAGTTTCCCATCTGACATTACGTCCTGACTAGGGCGTGCAAACCCGGTTTTCCGGTTTTGCGAAAAGCCGGACAGCTAAGCAAAATTTATCAATAGTACTTTTTTAAACTTTTGCGATAATAACACACATTAAACTGTTACACGGGTATTTTTACCGCGTTTAGGTAAGCGTAGTGTAGGACGCCCTCCGGCAAGGTGGGGCGACGATCTGCGAAATGTAGCTGGCAAGCACTGGAGAAGAAGAGCCGAAGACCGGGCTCAGTGGCGCGTCTTGCGAGAGACCTACGTCCAGCAGTGGACTAATATAGGTTGATGATGATGATAATGATGGCGATGGCGATCAGTTTCAAGCGTAGGGTTTTGCATTCATCCCCACACAGCGCCGCGAACTGTCATTGTACGCAGCGAGCTAGTATTAGTGTTAGATACTGTCTTGAAACTGCGCTAAATCTTGTTCCTCAAAAATCATAACAGTGGCAATATGGAGGCAATGGTGTGGGTGTTGTTTGCACAAGGTTCGCGCGTTCAGTTCACAATCACTTTATTCTTAGCCCTAATATGTCCAGGTAATTGAAACATTACTAAAAAGATGCATTATTTTTATAAATGGATTTTTTTTGTCTAAAAGCATACATAGCTAAAAACCGATAAAACATAATAAAACCAATACTTTGTTTTTCTATTATTGCACTGCGTCTTTTTTTTTAATACATCTAGCTGATGGAACAAGCATATGGTCCACATGATGTTAAGTGGTAACTATAAAAAAAAAAATTAAAAAAGCCCATTCATTCCATAACTACATTAAGTTACATTTCATGCATATTATTACTTATTATTTCGATTATTATTATATCATCATTATTATTTACATTCTGTATGAATGTAAATAATAATGATGATATAGTCATTATCTTGTTTAAATTTAATTTTAAACTTTATTTTTAATACATATATTTTGATGTTAGATTTATTTTTATTAGTTTTTTTTTCAGTTTTACTTTTTGTTCATTTGTGTTCTTATTTTTCTTTAGCTAGGATCCCACTCGGGTATAGGCCTGTAAGTGGTAACAGTGGTACCTATAGCCTGTAACAAAGCATTGCCTCGTAAGTCACACACGCCAGGAATTTGCCCTACGATGCACTGCCCTGCGTCCATCAGCTTCACGCGTACAGATGTTCAGCCTCAAGTGCCAGTAATTTCACCGGCACCCACACCCTTCAAACAGAAACACAGCAATGCTGCTTCACGGCAGAAACAGGTATGGTGGTAGTACTTCCCTGGATGAGCACTTCACAAAAAGCTCCACTACTACTACTAATCTACTCAACAATAAACTACTCAATAATAAAGTAAGTAATATTAAACTTCACTAGATACTAATTCCTATTTCGTACAATTTTTTAATAGTTGATTTTGTAGGTATCTTAGAATATTGTTTTCTTGTTAAAATTCTACTATATGAAAAAATATTACGTTGACCAAACCTGGAAACGGTTTTTGGCCGGAAGCCGGAGATAATCCGGTTTTTAATACTTTCCTGTTTTGCAAGCGCTATAGTTTTGACGTTTTTTCAAATTGACAATTGATTTCGAGCAATTCAAAGAGTTATCAAATGGAGATTACAATGGAGTAGCAGTATTCAAAGTGAAAGTCAAAGTAAAGTAAAAATGTTTAATTTTATTCATTGTACCTTTAAAATTACATAATATCAATGATCACTTTGAGAAGTCTTAGAGCTAGGTTTATCTTGTCGATAAACCTACAGCTACAGTATATCTATTTATATAATAAGATAGGTGATGAACTGACCGAATAGTATACATTGGTGGTGCACGACCAAATTTTAACCCACGATCTTTATAAAATAAATTAATAATGTAGAGTTAGACAATCCAAAAAACACTATCTATCCCCGAGCTTGTCTTGTACTATAGGAATCAGATAGTTGATGTATTACAATCAACTATCTCATTCCTATAGTACATACATTTTACTGCACATCATTTTGTTAACACATAGTTAGAATACAATATAACACTAGAGAACAAACATCTGCATTCACCAAAGAAATATTTGTTCCGGTGGGAATTGAACCCACGACCTACGGCGCAGAAGGCAGAGCTACTGCCAACTGAGCTGAGAGTCCAGTCAATCTTTGGATTGGATTGCTCGCTACCCTCTAAACTAGACTACCCGTGCTCTAATTCAATAGTATAAGGCCGGGTGTTTAATAGGTAGGTACTTAAGTAAGTACATCAGAAAACGTTTGATAGAAAAATTCTAATGAACCAAGGATACTGTTCAGTCTGTCAACTTTCTTACCATTTAGGTCTAGCACAAAATGTGTTCGGCGAAAATCTTGTGCGGATTAGAAATTTAAAACTGATTGAATTTGAATTGTTGTATTCGACGTTTTCTGATCTATCTAATCTATATCGCGCCCGACCTTATACTATTTATACTCGACTAGATATAGACATAGACTGCGGCGAAGAAAATAAAAAAGGAAAGGTTATGATTTTCACCGCTATGTACCTACCTATGCTATGTATGTTAACATGTCTGTTCCACGCATTTCATTTAATCTTGGGTGTGAGATGTTTGAGGATCGCTGGATGAAAACTATTTCTGAATGCTTGGGATTCTGCGAGCGTGATGTATAACTGCGTGTGATTTTCTACTTTATTTTTGTTTTTAATTTCCTGACATTTTATTTTATATTTTTCATTACTCATATTCAGAAAGAAGGTCTGAAGTTGCCTGAGGAGTGGGTTGAAAATAATACTTTTCAGTCCTAGATAGAATCGCTTTCAACTGACAGCTGTCATTTAATTAAAATAAACTAGTTCTATTTTTATATTTATTTGATATAGGGGAACAGATGAGCAATCATAAAATACTTGTACACACACATAGTGGTCAATATCATAACATTCCTGTTTGCATCAGCATGTTGGGTAAAAGCAATACCTACGAAGCCGTTTGACTTTGTCAAAAACAATGCTGCTGCTCTATGGGTTTAACAAGTTTTATATTTCCTACTTCTTTGGTCGTGGCGGCGGCGTAACCACGCCCACCTCTTGTGTCAAAGTTTGGTAAAGTGATATGGTCGAAGACAGAAGGAGTCATTATTATCTACGTTTTGTGCAGCTCAGTGTAGCTCACACCAAAATTGAATCAAACCAAAACTTTTTATTTCAGCTCTCACTTAGAAAGCATTGCAGCCTTAACATACTTAATACTATGGTGACAAAAGTTTATTCAAAAGTAATGTGGTGAAAGAATTATAAACGCACCTCAATGAGGCTCTTTTCGTGCACTTGACAATGTTTTACGGTTTATGTAGGTTCTACGACATGCCAGTTATCTCACTATGTATTCCATGTACATAACTAGCCAATTGCCTTAGCTTTGCACAGGCTTAGTGTAGAAAAAAGGAGGGCAAAATGTGCTTTTGTATTTTGCACCCATGCAAAGCCTTAAATTTAAATCTGTAAATTATGAGTTGAAAAACGAGCCTTGTGGTCGGCTGGCAACCGTTGTCAACAACGATATGAAGGCCTGTGTACACCTAGGTCACTGGCAATGGCTATCAATGAAACGATGTCAAATATCGCTTTCAAATTTGACAGCGTTTCACTGATCGCCATGGCCAGCGACATATATAGGTATTTTTTTTTATTGTTGATAGCTAAACGTTTGACTGCCATCAAACCTGATGGAAAGTGAAAATGCAGCCTAAGGTGGAGCACGCTTAGCTATTATTCACTTGTTCACTCTTGACTTGAAAATTCCAAGGTTGTAATGCTTCGAAAATACTGACGACGGTAAAGAGCACATAGGTGTGCGCAGGCCTTGAATTGAAGACGATAGTAGAAGTGGTGAAAAAGTTGGACCGAAGAATTGGAACCCCGCGGCAAGCTTAGCCGTGATGGAGTTAGACCTACTAATTATACGGCTGAGCTTGCTGTGGGGTTTGGAGCCTTACGCCTATCTCATTTTAATGGCATAAAAAATATTCAAATGTACAATGTCATAGGTAAAGACCTAGATTAAGACGAGCTATGGAGCCTGGCGTTGCTCGCCCTGATCAAATTGGAAGTCGTTCTGGAAGAAGCACAAAGAGATATAAGGTTTACGGTATGCATAGCCAATAATAGAAACTATGTTGAAAATTTGCTTCTGCAATAAATAAGTAAGGGCCAAAACCGCACATCATAGCATTTTATACTTTAGCATAGCTAGCAGTTTAATTTTAATAAATAACGGCTCAAAACAAACAGTGGCGATAATAGTTTAAACAGATTTTATTTATTCAGTTTATTTGCTGCTTGCTACTTTGGTAGGTAGGTTAGGTATTTCAGTGAAAAAAATTAAAGTAGGTAACTATATTAACTGAATGATTCCGAAGTGAAGCCAGAAGGTCTGTAAGCGGCTTAACTTCTGCACTCGCACTTCCACACTTCTACAACAACTACATGATGTTTGAGCCGCTGAGTTGTTTGAGCTGAACAAGCTCAAGGTTGTAAATGAGCCGATTAACTGCAGGTAATTATTTCCCATGCCTAGCAGTAGTTAAGGGCCCCTTCTTTCGAAGATTTAGGTATTTAACTCACCCAGTCGACTTGCATCCGCGTTACGCGGGAGCCGACTTGATATGAACTCCGGTGACCCTTTGACAGCGGGCGAGAACGCCACAGTATAACATAATGCAGTAGGCAAAGTAAGTTTAATATTATTGACTATATTCTTTTAGTATAGGTATTGAAATGAAAGTTTATTAGACTTAAATAGGTATTAACTGTTAATATATACTCTAAAAGTCTAAACTATTTGAATTAGTGAGGTGATAATGATATGATGATTATAGGAGAGTTTGTGGTACCTACCTAAAAATACAAACAACAAATGAAAACAAACATAATTGTTATGTACAATATTTATTCTCATTTATTATACTTACAGGTTGATTTAATATGATGTACAGAATGCTTATTTTGATTAAAATTCATTATAATTTGTTGTTGTGACGTGCTTTTTCCTGTAATTGACTAAACAAGTAGTTGATGTCAATGATGCGTCTCCCTGAAGCTGGTTGAAACTCGTGTTCTTGATTTTCAGACTCTACGAGAAAAGGGTCATCTTGACTAGATTTTCTGCAACAATAAGTGATTTTTGATATTTGGTAAAAAAATTTAAAATTCTTAATATGGAAAATAGCAATGGTTTTAAGCTATAAATTATATTTTATTTCCATAAACTAACAAAATTATAAAATGATGAAGAATTATTAGTAGAAAATATTTTTCCACATCATCGCAGTAAAATGTAAAAAAAAATGTATCTACTCCTGGTTTGTCCTGGTACTCCTGGTTTGTTATACTGTCATAACAGTGACATATCATGTCATTTTTTTGTTTACAAAAATAATCTCCAATTCTGAATCAGACTATCCTTATTATCCATACTAATATTATAAATGCGTTTGTAACTCTGTCTGTCTGTCTGTCTGTGTGGCTTTCACGCCAAAACTACTAAACCTATTGAAATGAAATTTGGTACACAGATAGTTCAGGGCCTGAGGAAGGACATAGGCTACTTTTTATTGTGAAAAAGGGTTTTAGGGTTGTAAGGGGTTGAAAATAAGGGTTGAAAGTTGTATGGAAGCATCGTCATTTTTAGAGCTAGAAACTTAAAACTTATTTTTTAAGTCTGTTGATTTGATATAAAAAAATATGACATTCAAAGTTTGTGCTGGGGGGGTAGAGGGAGGGGAGTACAGGGGGGAGTGTGGAGGGGAGGTGCGAGAAGTGATGCGGGGGAGTGTGGGGGGAGGTGCGGGGGGAGTGTGGAAGGGAATACAGGGGGAGTGTGGAGGGGAGGTGCGGGGGGAGTGTGGAGGGGAGTACAGGAGGAGTGTGGAGGGGAGGTGCGGGGGGAGTGTTGAGGGGAGTTAGGGGGGAGGGAGTAAGGGGGGGAGTGTGGAAGGGAGGTGCGGGGGGAGTGTAGAGGGGAGTACAGAGGGAGTGTGGAGGGGAGGTGCGGGAAGAGTGTGGAGGGGAGTACAGGGAGTGTGGAGGGGAGGTGCGGGGGGAGTGTGGAGGGGAGTACAGGGGGAGTGTGGAGGGTAGCACAGGGGGGAGTGTGGAGGGGAGGTGCGGGTGGAGTGTGGAGGGGAGTACTGGGGGAGTGTGGAGGGGAGGTGTGGGGGAGTGTGGAGGGGAGGTGTGGGGGGAGGGAGTACAGGGGGGAGTTTGGAGGGAAGTATAGGGGGGAGTGTGGAGGGGAGGTGCGAGGGGGGATGCGGGGGGGGGTGTGGAGGGGAGTGTGGAGAAGAGTGCGGGAGGAGCTTAGTGGGGAGTGCAAAGAGGGAGTACAGGTGGATTGTGGAGGGGAGCCTGGGGGGAGTGCGGGGGGAATGTGGGGGGGTGTTGAGGAGAGTGGGGGGAGTTCGGAGAGGAATGCGGGGGGGATGAAAGTGTGGCGTTGTACGACGCCATATGTCTAAGTTTAGTAAGAGGGCAGACGACTGTGTCACGTGCACGCGAATATGACGTTGTTATTTAATTACTGTTTTCTTCCGCTGCAAATTAAAAATGCTACCCATAGACACTATACCACGCGGACGAAGTCGCGGGCACAGCTAATAGTTAATATTTCATATTTCTTTCCGTACTTATACTGCTTTAACTATACTGTGGCAAGGAGTTGGTACCTACATACTAAGTATATTCTCAGCTATTTATGGAACAAAGTAGGTAAGTAACGTAAGGAGTAAAGTAGGTAATATTTAAATAGAACAATATAGGTTCCTACATAATAAATAAACACGTACGTGCAAGTAATGTACTTACTTAACATTTCTTTGTAATGCATTCGTCCTGTTGCGTTTGTTAGCCATGGTGACGACTTAGCGAGATCAATTTTAGTTTATTTTCGTAAAACCACTGCACGTCACAAGTCGCGCATCGGGCGGGAAGAGCACTGGCACAGGTCCGTCGTCGGTAAGCGCTACCGCGCGACTGACTTAGCCCACGGCGTCGCGCCGCTCGTGTGTTTGTAGGTAAATAATTCATTATAAATAGGAAAATAACATTACAACATCCAACTCAGCGATTTGTACTAGAAAAGTGATTTATCTAAAGATTGGTGTAAAAATAAAGTCAATATTTTGTTTATTTTAGGCACAGTATTGAATTTGTTTTTTAAAAATAGGCAACTTTGGTATTTTTTTCTATCGAACGAAATTCATCTGATTGTGTAACTGTAAGCGAATTGCACTCTGTAAGATCCTCAACTAAAACATATATTTTTTTCAGAATTTTACGTTAATTTTTGACTGATTCATATTGATTCTACAACAGCATTTGCGGCATAAGCAGCTCTTAAGTGTTTTGATTGGGCTAAATATCTTTCATATCTTGACAGTCTAAATTGCGGCCAGTGCTGCCAGGTCCATTCCAGGGTTTGGCTATTTTTACTAATGTATTTTTATTTTTTTTAAATTAAGCATTGTAGTCATAAACCTAGACACTTTAAATGCTTCTAGATACTTTGAATAGACACAAGTTGTCCGATAAAATAGGTGCGCATGTCACAGTGCGCAATAAATATCTTTTTTTTTTGAAAACTCAATAGAAATGTAATTTTTTTTTAACTTGGCAATTTATATGAACTACAAACTGCGACACGTATTTAAAATCCAAGGTTAATCCAAGATTAGCCTACAAAATAATAGCAGTTAAATGCTTTGAAATTGCGCTAGACCTAGCGCCAAAAGCGCCATTGTGATGGCAATGTACATTTCGGAGACTTCAAATTATTTGGGGGCTAGTTCGCCATCGCTAGCGAACTAGTTCGCTGGCGGTGTGTTCAAGCCTTTAAGGCCTGCGCACACCTAGTTCGCTGGCGGTAGCGATCAGTGAAACGCTGTCAAATATTCGCTGTCAAATCTCAAATCTGACAGCGATATTTGACAGCGTTTCACTGATCGCTACCGCCAGCGAACTAGGTGTGTTCGGGCCATTAGTCAGTGGTGTGTTTGCGTATCTTTTGTTGCAATCAAAAACTAGTCGCATCTGTCCATTTTGACATGTAATGATTTTGAATTTCGAATTGAAACCAAATCCATCTTTGACAAGGAACGATTGCAATGAGATGAAATGTTGACGTAATAAACATGAAATAGTGAATAGGAACTTTATCACGTCGTAAAACTAGCATGGCGATAAGATCACTGCTCCTTGTTAGTATCAAACTTTTGATAGCAACAGAATTTATACTATCAAATGTCTGAAAATGCTTGATACGTGCTCCAAAAAACTTCTCCCAATCGGACCACGTGACCACGAAATCTGGCTTTGAAAGTGTCAAAGAAGAAACGTGAGCAAGTTTTTTTAACATAGGTACCTGCGTCGGATCTCGTAGCAAATCTTCGGTGTGGACAACAATGCCCAGGATGTCGGAACTGACTGCGCTCTGCACAGCAGCTGGAATCGAGAGGCATCTAGGATCGCGGTACGGCTGATATTTACTTGTGATACCCTGAAACACATCAATAAAATCTCTTTATCTTCTTAATCTCTTTACCTTAGATTAAGTTTACTGTATTTAATAGTTTAGAGCGGTCTGTGATTGTTTGAAATTATAGATCAATAGTAGGTACATAATAATAGTTCAATTTTGTAGTCTACACTAGAGATAAGAATCGTCAGATGAGTTTTAATACTTGAACAGTTAGATAACACCTCACGTTTTGACTTGAACAATAAGTTCAAGTCAAAGGCCAAGAGAGGTACTTTTAAGATTGAATTTATTACCATGTCGTGTACGAAGAAATATTTTGTATTTTCGCGCGAATATACTCGTGTGGTTAGCTAGTCTATGGTTCACGTCTACATAATTGATTGGTCGGAAGCCGGCAACCTTGACCGCTCCCATATCCTGTACTTTTGTGTGTTTGTAGTACGAGTACATTATCTTGAGTTCATTCAACCTTACATATTTCAAAGACCAATGGCTTTAAGTTTAGCCTATTATTTCGTTATAGGCGAAATAAGGATAATAATAACGGACGCTAGCTAGTTAGTCGATTAGGTTAAGCTGCAAAGTGATAATACTCGGAATATTTTGTTTCAAGTTTTGCGTTGTTGGTTAGAAATGTGATATTATTTTACGTTGCGGATTCAACTGCCTTTGAAGAAAGTATGGGTTTACATGTAATCGTGTTATACAATGTGAAGATTCACACGTGCAACACTAAAAAACCTGCCGGTGAAATAGTTTTTTACACTGATGGCGAAATCCACGTTACTTCATTAGAAGACAGTGTTGAGGAAACGCATCACCATCTTTACACGAAGGTGGTCGGCATCGATTACACGTGTGATTGTGATGCTGAAGAACAGAAAATAAAGAAAATTCACTGCGGATACTTTTCTTGGTTCAAAGGCAGCGAAGGAATCCAACCTGGAGAGCTGGTGGAGTACTTGGATGGTAATTCCTTTTACTATGGAGCCTATAGTAAATGGGGCAGAGAGACGGATAACGGAGTAATCGAATTGTTTAAACGCATGTCTGATTGTGACGGTTACTATATCGGAGAACGCATTGCGATGCTGCGAGAGGAGCTGGTCTCCGCAAACCTCGAGGAACTAACCGAGAAGCAGCAAGAGTATCGCGCGCTGCTTGAAAATGTACCCGATGAGTTTATATATCAAACCATGATTATACATAGTTAAATGACGACCTTCACATGCCTTACCTACTTGTTGTAGGTGTACATACCGCTAACTCTAGTATTTTTGTAAATATCAAGCGGTAAACCGGTAGTCGAACAAACCACTCGCCAACGTCACGTGTTCTAATAAACTACGAGCTACTATTGGTCGTTTTCAATTGTTCTCTTCCCTTTCCATGAGTTTAATGATGGCTGTTATTACCACGCTTTGTCATTTTGAACGCACACGCATTATTTCATTCGAAATAGCCTAAATGCGCAAAAACCCAGTAGGTACCTAATGCTCATTCAGTTTACAAACATTGTTTACTTTACATTGTTTTGACTTGTTCAGCCTCACATGCCAGTAATTTCATCGGCACCCACACCCTTCAAACCGAAACAGCAGCCACACTGCTTCACGGCAAAAATAGGCATGGTGGTAATACTTTCCCGGACGAGTACTTCACAAAGAGCTTTACTACTACTAAAATGTTAACACGTGCTAAATAGTTATCAAAGGTTAACACACTAGATACCTGTTTATAGTTAGGATAAAGACCCCCAGAGGTCAATGATCGTGCGTGAACGCCCTGTTCTTATCAAAACAAAGCGTGACCGAAGTCTTTCGAGATAATTTTGTCACCTCCCATTTTATATTATTGTATATAATATATATAACTAGCGGCTGCACGCGGCTTCGCTCGCCCCATTCCCGTTAAATCTGTTCTCCGTTACAATATCTTTATAAATTGTAGCTTTATATGATTGTGTTATTCTGATTTATAAGCTATATTACTGTAAATGTTCATCCATTCAGTAGTTTTTACGTGAAAGAGTAACAAACATCCATCCATCCATACATACTTACAAACTTTCGCGTTTATAATATAAGTAGGAAGTAGGATATCTGGAACATGAAGCCTACACCAGCAAAACGACCTAACATATCAACAGAAATGAAAAAAACTTTGTTGGCCTTACAAGCATTACTTAGGTGTGAGACATTGCTAAACCTAGTAGAAAGAGATGGCAGTTCCGTGATGATTATTTTTTTAAGAAATGCTTGTAAGTAAAAAATGCTGATAGAGGAGAATGGAAGAGGAGAACATGTTGTACCGACCCCAAAAAGTGAGATAAGGACAGGAAGAAGAAGCTTGTAAGTAAAGGGGTCCATCTTTACATTCACATACGTAGTTGTTTTAAGTTAATGCCTTGGAACTTGGTATCATAGCACTACTATTATTCGGCGACACCGTAAGCCCCTGTTGTTATGAATTTGGCATATTCCACACATTTAACGAAATATTTGCTAAGGATTCAAATTGTATGTCAGCTGCACTAGAATGTACACAGCTCCTTACTTTCAAAACAGTGTGCCAACATAGCGTAAATTCACTTTTCTATGGTTAGGGCAAAAACTCATAAAAAAATAAATCTGTTCATAAATTAACATATTTTATGAAATTAAATGTTTTTATTTTTCAGGATTAGCCCTGTAAGTAATAGTTAGTGTGTAAGCAATGCTGTGAACCCTAAAAGTTAAGATTTGTATACATTCTACAGTTTATGTAGCGGCACATAACTCTAGCGGTGACCGTTATTGCGCTGAAGTCAAAAATAAAGTACCTGAGGCCCCCCTCAGGTACCTTATTTTTGACTTCTGCGCGGAATGAAGGGCGGGCGTGCGTAGCGCCGATTGGCTCTCCGGTCGCACTCCGCTCTCTGTACCAATAGGACACTCTGCACACACCCATACATCCAGTGTGCGCGACATGGCACACTACGAAGCATGCGCAGCGCGTATCGCTCACCACTCAAGTTATTTGCCGCTAGTTATAGCCGACTATGCCTACTAGATTGACACTTTGGCCTTACCATTTCTATAGCCGGGTTCGACACTATTAACGTAGTACACTCACAACTGTTAGGAACATGACCGGATATTTGTTCTGCTTGTATCGGACCATGGTGCAGATGTCGGGGTTGAAACACGAGAACACAATGCGACGCTCTCCAGCGTGAAGTAGCACTACTTCAAGCACCTGAAACCATATTACATACATACATAAAATCACGCCTTATTCCCATGGGGGCAGAGATCACGGATTTCCACTTGCTACGATCCTGACACACCTCTTTCGCTTAAACATATTACAGTGAGGAACATTTTGGCTCATAAATAAATGCCTAATTGGATACTGTCCGCACCCTTTGTAACATTAGAACTAGGATTATGTGGTATTTCTCTCTGTGTTTCTGCATGAGTTCTGTTTTTATTTTTTCCTCTTTTATGATTTCTTGTGTAGCCGTGCCTTTATTCGATGTTCTTCTCTTTCTGTTGTTTCTTTTTCTTTATACCTCAGTTGTGTTTTTGAGCCAAATAAAAAGTTATCTATTAACACAGGATTCAGCCGACTGGATTCAAGCTCACCACGACGCCGAAAAACAGGCAGCTGCTAATTTTTTATTACCTTATCGACATAAGTATTCATATCAAAGGGGTTATTGAGTTCGAAAGTGCCGTCATTCAACTCCATAGTCCATTTCAACTCCACATTGAAGCCAACATGTACGTCAATCGTCTTTAGAGCGTCTTCTAAAGTAGGAAATGGTTGGTGCTCCTCTAAATCTTCGTCATTAAATAATATTTCGTGGCTGCGGCCCTCAGCCAAATGATAAACCTAGAATAAAAATGTCAGTTACATTTTAAATGTGCTTAATAAAATAAATAATAAATATTATAGACAATCCACAAAACACTATCTAGCCTCAAACTAAGCAGAGCCTGTACTATATAACCAAATAGCTGATATAATACTTATAAACATTTTTTTTTGTAAGTACATTCTTAGAATACAATATTACACCCAGACAGAGAACAACTATCTGTGTTCACCACACAAATATTTGTCCTCGGTGGGGATCGAACCCACGACCTACGGTTCAGAAGGCAGAGCTACTACCAAATGAACTGAGAGGCCAGTCAAAAACAATTGAAATTCTCTTTTGAATAATTCATCATCATCATCAGCCTGAAGGAGTCCACTGCTGGACATATGCCTCCCCTACACATTTCCAGGAAGAACGATTCTGAGCCCTTTCCATCCACCGACTTCCCGCGATCTTAACAATTTCGTCGGTCCCTCCGTTTCGTGTTCGCGATTCGAGAACCTTTATTCCCTAACGGTTTTCGGTTCTACCAGCCCATTGCCACGTCAATCATTCTACGAGCTATGTCGGTGACCTTGGTTTTTCGACGGATATTTTCATTTCTGATTCTATCATGTAGTGAAACTCCCAGCATAGCTCATTTACACGAAGGCAGACGATTGTAATAAATAAGTTATGTTTTTTTACCTTTAGTTTTTGTAGATGTTCTAATGTCAAGTCCTTGACTGGTAACTCTAGCATCTCTGTAAACTCGATTTCCTTCTTTCTTTTCATTGATATACATACATAAAAATCATGATATATAACAGGTATCATATCTTTGCTAAGCTGAACGTCAAACTCAAGTAAATCTGCACCACTTGCTGCAGCCGTTTTGAGCGAAGCTATAGTATTTTCACGGATTGAATTTCCTCTGAAAATTATAGATAGATAGATTAATACTTTATTGTACACAGAAGAAACATTAGGTACAATAATTATAGGCACAATGGGCGGCCTTATCGCAAAGAGTGATCTCTTCCAGACATATATAATGTGGCTCTTAACTTTTGGGATATTATAAAAATATTTGTGATTTCCTTAAGTGTAGTAAACACTATAAAAAGATTTATAATGTGTTATCCAAAAGTAACCAACTCATACCTGTAAGATTGACTGGACTTCTCTAGAAAAAGAAAATAGAACTTACTCTTTGGTTTTGAAGCTAGCTCCAAGGCCTCGATGTCCCACCTCTAGGCCAGTCCACAAGGGATCCCAGTGCTTGGCATAAGACACCTCCATGCTGCACAGTTTGTCTTTCATTGGAGCTATTATTACATATTCAATATTTACAGTCCCCAGTGGACGGTGCTTTATATTGCAAGTTACAGGCAGCTCTAATGTACCATCGGATGGTTTGAACATATTCGGCAGCACATAAGTATATCCTACATGGCATGGAGGATCATCTGAGGATGCACGGCTACTATAAGAATAAAAATCTACCAAATAAGCTAGACCTTTTGGTATTGGGGCTGATATATTCACAAGTAGCACATCGTTAGGTTTGTACTCTCTACCAAATTGTTCTTGAGGTTTCAATTTGCAAACTGATGAATCATTATCGAGGGTAGCCACCTCTACATATACTCCAGCCGGAGCTTGTGCATCCATAGTATCCATACTGAGAGAAGAGTCTTCCACCACCGCATCCGTTCCAAAAGACAGTTTAACTGGTGTAACCTTAATGTTCATAAGTCTTCCTGCTAAGCGACTCTTCAATTTCAATGGATTATTACAAAACTTCAGCTGTACTATGGTTTGGGTTGTTAGCCAGCCTGTAGTTACACCTTGTCTGCCTTCATAGTCACCAAACACATCCGTGATAGGGTGGAGCATATTTTCCTTAATGACCCGTGGGTGAATGTTGGTTTCCCATCGGCGCACTATGATATCATTAGTCTCTTCAGCTATCATACATATAACATAACGGTAGTATACTTCACATGTATTGGGTATATTTACCGACTGAGTCCATATATCTGTACCTTCAACATTATTTAATAGCAACATTTTGGTGTAGTCCCATTCACCAAGCTCAGTGGTACTTCCTGTTATGTATATTTTCTCCAAGGGTTCCACATCAGCGGCAGACACTGTGAATACCCATTCTTGCGTAAGAACTTCTGTTTTTGCCTCAGGTTCCTTCACCGACATTTTTTTTGGGGGTTTATACTTTCGTTTTTTTCTATCGTCTAAAAAAAACCAACGTTGCATTTTGTATAGATCAATTGATTTGGTTTACTTACATTGTTTGCCGTTGCAACAAAAATAAAGGCAATAAAGGTTACCTACCTAAAAAAAATCAGCAAGGAGTTGCAAAACCTGAAAGTTTTGTTTGTTTGTAAAGATCTACATTCAAACAAAACAGGCGCAGAATAATTTATTTATTCTGAGGTAACCTTGAGAATAAATGCAATGAATGTAGAGAAACTAAACAAAGAGAATTTAAGGTTTGTTAAAGATAACGATAAATTAAAATAAATATTTTAGTCCAAATACGAACCGATATCCAGGAAGCTGTAGGTAGGTAAGTCGCACACAGTAGCACTGTGTGGCTGTGGCGACACCAATCAAAATCCAAACCAAGGATTATAAATACTTCCTAGCTAACACATCACACAGCTGGTAGATAGCTAACAATCCAAGTGATCAAGAATTCAAGATCAATGATGCTCATGATTTGACTTTGATTGCATGTCTATCGGTCCGGTTAATGTACACCCAGTTAAAACTAATCCACTTTTTTCGGGAGGTGATAATGTACATCATGATATTGTACACCCCGTTTTATTACGATGCCATGCCAGTTATGCCACATTATTCATTGTAGTAATTAATTCAAACATAAATCTTTACTTTTTTGTTTTGTCTGGCACTAGGTTCATGTACTTGTCCTTGATCCTATATAGGGCGGATCCGACTGGTTAGGATTGGTTAGGTTCTGTTAGAACATAAAAATTATGCACAAGGTGAGCGAGTAGAGCGAGCGTTCCCCGGCACCAGCGCGGCAGCCGGTGCCGCGGCACGCTCGCCTTGTGCTTAATTTTTATGTTCTAATATAAACTAACTTCGACTGGCCTCTCAGCTCAGCTGGCATTAGCTCTGCCTTCTGCACCGTAGGTCGTGGGTTCGATCCCCACCGAGAACAAAAATATTTGTGTGGTGAACGCATATGTTTGTTCTCTATCTGGGTGTTATATTGTATTCTATGTATGTATGTATTTACAAGAAAAAGTATTTAAGTATTATATCAGCTACCTGGTACTAGTCTCAAGGACAAGTCCAAGCATCCAGTGCTCGAGCAAAAAAGTGAAAATCAATTATTGAATTGCTACACTACATGCGATAATATACATCATCATATTGTACACACCGTTATTACGATGCCAGTTAAACCACATTACACTGTAGCAATTCAAACATATTTTTTGTTCTGGCACTAGATACTTAAACATGTCCTTGATACATAGATATACTTACTACTTATATATACTTACTATACTTAGTACTTATACATACTATAGGGCGGATCCGACTAGGATTGGTTAGGTTCTGTTAGAACATAAAAATTACGCACAAGGTGAGTGAGTAGAGTAGAGTGAGCGTGCCGTGGCAGCGGCCGCCGCAGTGCCAGAAAATGTTTTTTTTTTATTGAAACCAAAGGCGTTATCATCTTTAGAGCAATTATTAATCGCTAGATAAACAAAATTAATAATCGAAATATTTATCTACTCCAGTGTACACGGACCTTAACAATTTCCCAGTAAAAAAAAGTGGCATCGTTTTAACTGGGTGTAAATTAACTGGCCGTACATTAACCGGACCCAACACCCGAGGCAAAAGTTCCGGATAAATAAGTAAGATTTTCATTAAATTTAATTTGGTTTCGGGGGCGTTATATCGATCTATATAGCTAGGATTATTTTTTAGAAAATCTCTTCTAAATTGTTTTCAACAATCAACTATATTTTATCTTAATCTTTATCTTATCAACATTACCTACCGCCTCCTACCGCTTATCATGCTTATCATAAGCCATAACAGGTGGGCCCTATGCTTGTTCCATCAGCTAGTATTATAAAAAAATACTTGTTTTAGCTATTCCAACAGATGGCGCTGTTAGTAAAATCGAAAAATACTCATTCATATTTCATCAGAAGTTATCTTCTTCTTCCTGCCCTTATTCCACTTTAGTTATGTGGGGTCGGCACAACATGTATTCCTCCTCCATTCCCTTCTGTCAGCCGTCATATCTGCATACACTCCTCTCTTATCCAGGTCATCTTTCACACAGTTCATCTATGTTTTCCTTGGTCTACCTCTGCTCACATATCCATCCACATTCATCAGTAGGTACCTATGTAATTCGTATTTAAATATAATTTCTAAAGACAATTTCTATCTATCTATCTATCTATTCAGCCTGTATGCACCCACTGCTGGGTATAGGCCTCCTCCCTAATACGCCACTCAATAGACAATTTATAAAAAAAAATGCAGAGTAAAGCTCGGTCATACCTACCAGCTCGATTAACCCTAAGCGACGTACTTTGAATCCCTCGCTATGTTCAGGATGGGCTCGCTATGTGCATATTCCAGTTATGGACCTGGATCTTCCAATTTAATAAAATGTAAAAAAACATCTTTGTTTATGTATTTCATAACTTTTTTTATTAAATTTTATATAAGTAGGTAAACTAGGTTTGTATGTGTAAGTATACCTAATTTTCATATTTTTAAATTTATGTACATTTATACTTTCTCTAGTTTATTTACAGAACGCAGTCTTTTTAGGGTAATCTAATAGTAGGTAAACAACAAAAATTCAACATTATCATACCTATTCCTATAAAAATAGAATGTACCTTAAAATCTAAACGCTTTTTACAACCTAATAAGGGCCATTTACACCAGGATGTAAAAATGAGCAATTGTCACCTTGTCTGCAGGACCCTTTTCTCTGGAAATACATACAGACGGTTTTACGAGCACCTCGCGCTCCTCCTCGGCCTCTCTGAGTGTTGTCCCAGTTGCCGGCCTGCTTGCCGCGCCAGTGCCCCCCGGCACCGCGACCTCGCATCGCACCGCGGAAGTTGGCCGGTCCATTGAAGCCCTCTGGCCCAAGTGGACCTGCTGGTCCCGCCATATTAAAGTCCATCGGAAACATATTCTGCTGCATGTTGAAGCCTTCAGGTGGTACCCCCACAGGAAACATGGGATTGACACCCGCAAACATTTCAGGCCCCATCATAAGAGCATCGGTCGGCATCATCATTCCAGGTGGCATACTACCTGGAGGCATTACTCCTGGAGGTATTGCTCCGGGAGCGAGAGCGCCTGGAGCCATAGATGCCAGCATAGCAGGAGGTATACCGGTTTGCCATTCGGCAGGCAACATATTGGGTCCTGGGAAACCAGGCACAGGGAACTGTGGGTTGGGGAATCCGTTTGGATATTGTGTCATATTTGCAGGGAACATGGAAGGCATGCTTACGGAGCCCGCAGGCGGCGCATTGCCTTTAGGTTCAGGCCAAGGCATGGTTCGAAAATCACTGACATTGTCTTGGTTTCCAGTAACATCTTCCAAGGGTATAATTTGTGGTTCAGTATATGGGTGAGTTTCCGGTTCTGGCTCTAATGCAGAGTCGGGGATCATTGATTTGTGGAAATACAGTGGTTGCAAGGTTCCCTTTTGTCGAATAGCTTGAATGTCTTTTTCTTTGCTGTTCTTTCCATAATCAACTTGGATTTGTCCATCTAAGTCTATGGGAATCAAAACCTTCCATGTTGTTTTTTCCTCCATGATGTCATCAGTACTGAGATTCCGTGCTTTTTGGAATGCGTCTCTTTCGTTTATGCGTTCTAAATGTTTCATGTCGGTAAAGGTTTTTGTAACATTAACCCGTTCAGTCTCATCGAGTTCGAAATATTGAATTTCTTCAAGTTCAGAATCGGCCTTCCATTTTATGCTTTTCTTAGGTCCTTTCTTCTTATGGTAGCACAAGACTCCCTTTAAACCGTTAATGGTCAAAGTATGCGGTATCGGTATGTCTAAATTTTCAAGTGTAGTATCAGCATCACCCTCGGAGGTTTCATTTTTATCTGAATTACTTTCGGACTTGTCTTTATTGTCATCCGCCTCGAGAGTATCTTGGTAGAATCTGGGTGGTACAGACTTACTGTCGCTGCTCGGGCTATTCAATGCTGTTGGTGTGTGCGGTGGTGACCCGTCGCTGGAAGGATTTCCATCCTTGGAGCCGCTTGTTCTTCGTTTTCTTTTCTTGGGCTCCTTTTTATTTGTAGCCGATGCAGTGAGAGCATCCATGAACATGTCACTCTCGAGCAGCATCATAGCTGTAACAAAGAAATTCTGTTATTAGAAGGGGTTTATTTTAAAAATCACAGCACATCAAAGAAATTATAGTAAATCAAACACAGAAGTAAAAGTCAAAAATGTGTAATATTGGGTTCCATTATTCTTGCGCGGTACTTTAGACACGTAAACAGCAATCAATATCACCTAGCTAACCCTTCATGTACGTGGTTCGACACGCGATTACATTATTTTTTTAAGAGTGCCATTGTACGTTTGGCTTCATTAGTTGTTATTACATAAGCCCGGTAAGCCTACGCCGATAGGTGTTTTCCTCCAACAGGACGGCAAATGGAAGAGGAATCAGGAATCGAAAATACATGAATCGGGCATTCTGTAATTCAGCATATTTTTCGAGGTAATTAGTTCACGATGCTTTTACACAACTATACAGGCATCCCACCATGCTGAAGAATGCTGCTTATGATCAGAAGAATCCACTTTGCAATGAAATTAGTTTTGCAGAGTGACATCGAGGTCCAATAAGTGGTGTTAACACTGCTGGCCGGCCAATAATTCACTCTTCTCATTAACCACTCAAGAGTAGCAGGAAGATGACATGCATGTTCGTTTCCACCGACAAATTTCAATAGATTCGTAACTTCCGATATCAAATAGGTGTGGAATGGAGTTTACTATGAGTCTCATCACATTCAAATTGAAACACAGTCATAAAAAAAGAGAGTGCTTTGTTTATTTTCTTAAGCCAAGCATATTTCATTCAGTCTTGTTTACCTATCCTATGGTCCTATGATTAGGTATATGAAAGAATTGTAGATAATAACAAAGAAATAAAGATTCTTTAGATTAGGGATTCACAAATGATATAGGTAAGGTACGGTAGGTACTAAGTATGTCCACCTATTTACAAGCGTTTCCTTTATTAGCACCATTTAACATAATGGTAGCGAAATTTCCAAATATTGTTTTATGCCCTTATTAAATTACTGGCTCAGAATCGTTCTTCATGGAAACGTTTAAGGGAGGTCATTATGCAGCAGTGAACATCTTCAGGCTGATGATGATTACACGACTATGCATGCTGTAGGCACCTGAGTCAATCCAAGTAATAAAATTATGCACCTATCAAACAATGTCAAACATCTACCGTGGGCCGGTAGGTATATAGCCTATTCGTAGTAGTATTATTACTTAGGTGTTGAGGTATGTTAGAAGTATGTACGGTCAGCACCACTAGAATATGCTATACAATTTATAACTTTCATGGCACCAGCATCACAACATCGCAGTGGATATTTACAGGGCAGAAACGCACAGATCTAGAGTTTTTGACCTGTAAATTAGCAATTTCTGAATATTTCTGAGACAAGGTTATTGTATACATTCTAGTGCAGCCGACTTTACTCGTTCGTTGGTACCTATACCTACTGCTAATTTTCGAAATCGATTGTTTCATTTTTGTTATAATAAACAAAGCTTAATTTAATACATGAAGAAAGTTACTACTTTAAGTGGATGCAAGGAATTAACCAAAAAAAATGTTTGATAAAGTGTTTACGTTCAGGTACAAAATGATAAACCGTAATGAAATAAAATAACAGCAAGTACGTACTTAGCATGGTTTGTATTTTATTTAAAAAAGTTAAGAGTTCGATAAAACTACCGGTTTTAGGATAAAATTACAATTCTTAATCGCACCTGTCTAAAGATAGCCAGCCTTTAACCCTTTTGAAAAATTTAGCTCTTCATGAATGGAGCCAAAGAGTCAGAGAAAAACAAACGAAAAGTGGCGTCCAAGTGTCATTGTTTTAAGATTAGATCAAAGATAAAAACCTTTAGAAACCGAACATTCACTTTTGTTGCTCACAGTACTATCACTGTTGCGACTAATTACAAATTCTAAACACGCCAATGACGACCCTAAACAAACACTATAGAAATATCACAACAGCAGGTTCACTCGGTGAGGAAAACTTGCCCATTTGACGTCATACATACAACGAACAAATACAAATTACACTCGCACCCGAATTACCACTCTGAGTCACTGCAAGTTAGGTTGATAATTGAATAAATTTTAGTTTATTTGTATTTCAGTCTAGACATTTGCGGCACAGCGGTAGCGGTGCTACGCAAAAACTAGCAATTTTCCAGCTGAGACGCGAGGTGCGGGTTCGAGTCCGGCAAGCAAATGTTTGCGAGATCATAAAATAACTGTCCCAGATATAGTCCATCAATATTTATTTGTTTATTCAACAAACAACGACTCCTCATAATACTGCGATAAATACTGCTTGTTCTTAGGTATTCCCACCCGTGAAAAACTAGTAATGGATGCACCATTGTACCAGTCGCTCTACTCGCAGATTATTAGTATGGCACGTACCTATAGAAACTTTAGAAAGTAAGATCATGCTGAATGTTGCATGCTCACGCCAACATAGACATGGTACAAAAATGAAATAATATGTTGTTTAGTTGAGTCAGGCCCGGGCAGCCACCGACTATAGTTAAATGTTTTAAAATTAGAAATTTTGACCTTCAGAAGGTGAATAATCAATGCTCAAAATAATGATTACCTACTTACGGAAGCGAAAAAAGGGGATGTTAAATCCGAAAAACTAAGATTGTTATTTCACTTTTGGCGCAGACTGTACTTACTATACACACATAATTATAAACACAATATACCTTTTCTTAAACATGCGCGGAAATATTGTCATTACTTTTGAATATAGAACTCGCGAAGTATCTTAATTACGTAGACTGAAAAACCAAAATCACTTCCCGGCGCGTTCTCGCTCCGGCAATGCCTGTCTCGTATCATTGAAGTCCTCGCCTGCGGCTCGGCCTTCAAACTCATACTCGACCTGCAATTGCCTATTTCGCTGCCTTTGCAATAATGTACTAATAATATATAATAATAATGTACCTACCTATAATAACTAGGTACCTTCTATGACCAACGAGTTAATATTTGACGGATAATTAGTGCACCGAAAGCATCTAGGTAATTTGAGTTAGGAAAACCAACATCTTGCCTGTTTCTGTACTGTAAAAGCTAGGCTATTGGCTAGAATGTTGTTGTGCCTGGAAGAGATCGCTGTTCAGCGATAAGACCGCCCATTGTACATTGCTATATTTTAAAATTATCGTTGCTTGTTTTTATATTGTTAGTTTTATGTTGTGCAATAAAGAATGTTCTATTCTACTGTATTTGTGCACTAAATGAACTTCTCCCTAATAAACTGCACGGACGGCCTTTCAACTAACCGTAGTAGGTACGTTATGGTTATAGTGCATGCCTTGTCTACCGTTTGTGTCTACTGAACCCTTTGAGCATTTATAAACTGAACCGTTATGCAATTCGATCGCCTTCCGACTTCCTTCCGAGGGTAAAAAAATAACGGCTAGCATTCTATCCACAAAGACTCAACCGTTTACCGTTTTTAGGGTTCCGTAGCCAAATGGCAAAAACGGAACCCTTATAGATTCGTCATGTCTGTCTGTCTGTCCGTCCGTATGTCACAGCCATTTTTCTCCGAAACCGTAAGAGCTAGACTGATGAAATTTGGCAAGTAGATGTATTCTGTGAACCGCATTAAGATTTTTACACAAAAATAGAAAAAAAACTATAAATTTTGGGGGTCCCCATACTTGAAACTGAAACTCAAAAAATTTTTTTTCATCAAACCCATACGTGTGGGGTATCTATGAATAGGTCTTAAAAAATGATGTTGAGGTTTCTAATATTGTTTTTTTCTAAACTGAATAGTTTGCGCGAGAGACACTTCCAAAGTGGAAAAAAGTTGGTCCCCCCCCCTCTAACTTCTAAAATAAGTGACTGATAAAGCTAAAAAAAATATATGTTGTACATTACTATGGAAACTTTCAACGATATTTGGTTTGAACGAGATCTAGTCAGTAGTTTTTTTTTATACGTCATAAATCGTAAACCGCTAGAAACTACTACTAGAACGAAGACGAACTACTAGAACTTCTAGAACTCTATGTTATTATTACTTACTGCTACGGAACCCTTCATGGGCGAGTCCGACTCGCACTTGGCCGCTTTTTTTTACAGCTGCGTTATTACGGCTATAGCTACCGACGGGTTATGTGTAATATACAGGGCGTCGCACGGATATGCTATGTGATATTCAAGCTACTTTCCCTCCCCTTCTCCCTCTCCTTTCCAGGAATTTTGTAGATCGAACATTTTACTGAATGAAGACATTAGTTGAATTTAAAAAACAATTTTAACTGCATTCATTGATATTTAAAAAAAACACCATGTTATTTAGCAAACAGACAAGGTGACAAGGTACTTATGTTATTTAGTAAAAAAGAATCCTTATGACCTTCCGATCGGTATGATAAAGCTACCGGGTGATTACTTTTATCTTGTAACGGGTTCGACTCCCGGTTCAACCATATAATTATTTATATATCTATGGTTCTTTCAGTAAAATATTCCATCTTGAATCTTGTAGATTCAAGGTACTTTCCCTCCATGTGGCATATTTTTGGGACGCCCTGTATATTGCTGAGTAACGGGCTACTTTTACCTACTTAATTATAAAATCCGACAAAAACAGTAGGTAAGTAGTACCTACCTACCAATCTTTTTGCATATTTCGATTCTCTATCTGTTAACGAAACAGTTCTGTAATTTACTATGTGTGAATATTATGCCGCAAGCTATTAAAATTGAATCTCAGTTTTCAAACGAAAAATGAAGAATATGCTCTTATCTCTCCTATTAAAGTGGAATGGCTAGGTACTTTGACGTAAAAAAAAGATTCAAATTTAGAAAAAAACTAGGTACTTGTCGGGTTACATTCTATTCATTGGAATGCCAAAATCGCCCAAAGAATCTTGAGTTTGGTACTGTTAAGACGCTGTACTCCGTGAAACAAGGGCGGACACTTTGACCATTTGAAATATGTGAAAAAACACTCGACTTATTTATTGAAAATGGTGAGCAACATTTTCAATAAATAAGTTTACGTATGAAACCTATTGGGCAAACCGAACTTTCAAAGGATCAAAGTGTGCGAGTGAGCAGTTGTTTCACGGAGTTCAGCGTCATAATAATGACCGTACCTCGCTGCGTGCGTTTTTTCGAGCACAAGTTTCAACACCACGTGACGCTGGGGCAATTTTAAATTGCACAATTACTATGTCGAGGTGTTAGTTTTGCTCAGGGCCTCAAAAAGTATTAAAATTTGTAGTCAAGTATTTTTTTAATAATAGTCAAAAGATTCTTAGATGAGGCGTTTGCAATGCATGTTTAGTAATATACCTCATTGCATCTCTACATTCAAGCTCTCTTTACATCTATCATAGCTCATACCATATTTCATGCAAGCTCGTAATAGGCAGACTAGATTTAGGCACCTACAGAGATTCCTTGATTGAGTCTACAAACTCATATTTGTCTTTATTGGATTAGTCGCTCCACCTGTGAAATAACTTCATTTCTCTCAGGTGCCACGGTACCAGCCAGCATGCACTGTAGATAAGGTGTAGCAGAGAACTGCATACAGCATTTGGCAGCGTGACGGTGTGGCGGCATAGCAATAGAATAGATACAGTAGGTATATCCTTAATGATGACCAATTTAAAAACACCAAGTTTGCTTAAGCAATCTAGAAAAGTGCCCGTAATTGAATAACCTGAAGCTATTATGTTACGAAGTACCTAAAATAATGAAATTTTAATCTATACCGGAAGTGACGACGATGCAACGGCGCTAGCTAAGTAAGACAGACACCGTGGTGTGATCCAACTAATTGAACAAACCACTTTGATATAGAATTGAACCCAAGCGTAGGGAAGGAACTGATAACATAAAAATGGATTAAAAAAAATGGTGACCTAGTACAGACGCGACACGTGGATGAGCCGCCTGTGTGACGCAGCGCGATATAATTTTATTTACCTAATGAAGTAGAGATCTGCGTTCACTACTGCTCGGTCGTATTATTCATGATTTTCAGAGATGGTAGTGCTCTAAACAACTAGCCCCTGCTTTGCTAGGTACCTTCTTCACTGACCATCGTTCCCAAGGGGCATCAAGAGTTCGCTTTGCACGAAACAATCGATTACGCTACAGGACACGATCAGAACTCCTAGCTCCGGGTGTTGATAACCCTGGTCGGAGCGAGTCAAACCATGTCGATGGTAGGGAAGGTACCATATTTATAGGAAACTTTAGCTTGCACACAAACATCTCATAATTAGACTACAAAGATAGGTACAGGGTGTATATTATACGCATAGACTCCAGTCATACCTTAACAAATTCAGTTTAGCTCTCGACATCCAAGGCAAGTACCCAAGAAGACTTATCTATCTTTTACTATCTTGCGTAGGGCAGATATATTTTTTTGGATGGACTAAATGTTGGTGTAGTCTCTCCCGGGGGTATGGTGAATCGGAAGTGGATTTATACAGCGCTACCGGACAACAGAGTGTAGGGCAGAGTATATTGGGAAAAATCGGTGCTGATTGTACCATCCATGGTACTGCCCGGTATAAGTGGTCCAGTAGCGTATTTTTTTGGAACAGTTTTATACTTAACCCTGTAGGGTGCCTAACTAGCTACGCCAGGGGTAGTAATAGGCGCACGCTATGCGCTATGCGAGCACAAGCGAACCAGTAGGTACTAGCATTACTTTATGTATCCAAATCCATTATGTAAGGAGCTGCCTTCTTTCACCCTGTACCTACCTACTTGTCTAGTATTTATTGTCAATCTCTTTGATTTGACTGCTTTTGTCTTATTTTCTTTTGCAAGTCGTTAGTTGCATTTCTCATTCAAATAAGTACGACATATACTTACTTACCTGCAGTGTATAGCATCTTTTATTTCCAGCCTTAGGTTAAATCTTCATTGTAGATTAGGAGCTTTGATGAAGGGAGAAACAGTAGTTGTTCAGTTACCGACGCGACGGGTAGCGATCACCAAAATAGCGCACTATCAAAATAAAGTGGAAACGCGGTAGGTAGATGCAACGAGAATGTTCGACGAAAAATGTTATAGGCTTACAATGAGGAACCTTGCATCTGTTTACACAAGAGCATTTTATATTAAGTAACTAGTAGAAATTATGTCATTACAATACACTTTACTACTTGCCTTTTTCTGACATACCCGAATGCCCTACTATTTTTGCTGTTAATTTGCCATTCTCCTTAGAAAACTAAAATAAATTACTGCTGCTTGCGTTAAAAGTACCTAGATACTATAGCACTGCACTGATACTATTATGTGCTCCTTGTGCGTACCTAACATTACTAAGATATTTGAATACAGCGAACTTCCACAAAATTAATTTAAAACAGTAGTATAGAATACAAAATGCACACAACACCCCATCGCGGGACGTCAGTGCAGATCTTATTCCCCCAAATCAATTAGAACTAGAGTAGTATAGAATAATTAAAACCTCTTTACAGAACTCCATACTATGTTTTTCACATTTTGTTTTGAACGTAGATCGATTTGAAACTGACATTAAATTATTAAGTTTTATATCCAAATAGTATATTCCCCGGTTTATTATATTATAACCTTAAATTGGACGTATGACGCGTTTCTGTATCGGAGAATAATGCATTAAACGAGTGACCTATGAACAAAAGGCAATTATGGAGTTCGCTAGCCCAAATTAAAAGTAGCCAAATAACTCGAGATTTGATAATAGAACTAGCAAACATGCCACCTGAACATTTAGAGCGCCTTTCAAGTATAACACTAGTTAAACACGTGGGTGCATCGGTCATGAATTTACTGAAACCGTTACAGAGTGAGCAGGCTCGGCAGTTTTATCCCTAACCAAGCTTTGTTGAGTCATCCGGACATTCAATAACTTCCCTATCCGACAATCATTTCAGACTATTATCGAGTAGCAGAAGGTGGTTCAAATGTAATGATGTTTTTTTTAGAAAACCCAATAGTATCACCACCTGCTTTAAACATTTCGTCATATTGGTTGTCTATAGTTGACTTTCGGTACGGTATAAATTCATAAAAATAAGCAAAGTACACAAGGCTTTTTCATTATCGAGATAAGTAGTTTTTTTTATTGCTTCTTTTACTATTAATATTCGTCTTAAAGGTTTTTATCTTATTTACACCATGTCTAAATTATCTTTAACATCGATTACGAAAATGGCTTTTGTAGTGACTTGTTGCAGGTATTGAAATTAATTTGCTTTTAGGTTATCAATTTCGTAAACAAAAATTTCAACAACAACAAATAAATAATTCGGCCTATACTGTTAATTCATAACAGACCAAAATCAAGACCATAAATATTGGCTAGCTTGGCGCACTTTACTTGATTGTATACAGTATAATATTACAGTAACACGAGAATTCGCTTCCTTCGTAGCCCAATCCTGCAGCGAAGTCGTCAGAGTGCTCCAATGGTCCATTTCAAGCTTGACAGAATTCTTTCAGGGCATATTTATAACGAAAATGAGAGTATTTAATAAGTAATTTATTAGTGATAAATAGGTACTTAACAGAAGGCGTATCACTTTGGAACCCATAATGTTACACATATTTGACTTACCACTGAAGTATAAACGACCTAAGCTAATGTTTGCACTTGAAGAATCAAACTGAAGACACGAATCTGAAAAAATAAAATATGTTAAACAAAATTTAAAAAAAGCATCAAAAAAGATATACTCACGCTTAGGTTTAGGAGGAATCAATTTAATTGATCCAGGTTTTTCAATTGTCTCTAAAATTTTAGGTTTCTTCTCAGGCGGGGTTTCGTTATGCACAGGAGACGGTCTCTTCGGTATTGGTACTGAAGGGGGTAAAACAGGTAAAGGTTTTTTATTCAGCACCGCAGCACGAGATGGAGGTGGTTTTACTTCTTCTTCTAATCCATGTTTCCTAAATCTAGAATTGTATGTTTTAACAGTCTTCGGTTTGGGTTCATCGGGCTTTCGGACTTCTATAGAAATGGATGGCTTTTCTTTCTTGACGTCGCTTAACTTGGGAATTTTACCCAGTTTATGAATGGAGGGCGATTGGGGTTTTTCATCAGCTAGTTTCTCATTTGTCCTTGGAGAACTATCCTTTAGTTTATCACTCTTCTCATCCTTTTCTTTTTCTTTATTTTTATCTTTATCTTTATCAGATGACTTACTGCGGTCACTATGAGACTTAGTACTAGATGAACTTGATCTATCAGATGGCTTTCTTGATTTGCTTTCACTTTTTGATCTTGAACTGTGTTTGTCTTTGTCTTTTGATCCATCTTTGCTACTACGACGACTAGAACTACTACTACTACTACTCTTATGACTATTTTTATGCTTATCCAATGATGACGAATGTGTTTTGCTTGAATGTTTAGACGAGCTGCTATGTTTAGAGCTACTGCTCCTTTCTCTAGATTTATCTTTGCTTTTACTTTTGTGATATTCTTTGCTATCTGTCTCCGAGCTTTCTTGGCTTTTGCTGTCACTTTCATCAACTTGAGAAACTACTTTTTTGCCATCTTTTAGGCTTATTTTCAAAACTGGTAAAGCATCTTTTTTATCAGATTCTTCGTCTTTATGCTGAGGAGATTGTTTTATTTCTGTTTCATTTTTTATATCTATTATCTGTATTCTGTTTTCAATATCAAACTTGTTGTCCAAGATATTTTCATCTGGGTTTTCAGTTTTGATAGCTTCGTTTATTAAACATTGAGCGTCAGATAAAATTTTTGGAATGTCAGAAACGTCCATGGGTATGACTTGTTCGCCTTTAACTGTTTTCAGCCATTGCTCTACGAGTTTGGAGGCTAAGGCTCTTATATCTAAAATAAAACAAAAACTGAGATAAGTACAAGATTGAAACTTTGTTCATGCAAGTTAAGTTTTGGTCATGTTTAGACTTTTACCACCTTACTTACAAGCGTTTCTAAAAATGATAGATAACTTTTTATTGATTACCATGAAACACTAGGTAATTAGGGTACAGTTTTTAGCTAAAAAGCTGTATCAAAATAATATTAAAGATGATCAGTGTATATGCAACTGCCATCTTTTACCACTAGGTAATGACAAACAGTGTCAGGACTAAGTAACGCTTGTAAGCAAAGTCATTTATGAATACAACAAGAAACTTACCAAATTGATTTCCATCCTTGGATAGTTCTTTGACTAATTTAGGACAGTTGTTTGTTTTCAAGCGTTCTATGTCAACTGGACATAGCAGCAGCAGTTGCAAGAGTTCTCTGACTAAGGGCCAATTTTTGGCCACTATACTTTCAGTTAGCCACATGTGTACCAAAAGCCAACCACCAGAGCTCATAAAGAGTCCCAGTAGTTCCGTTTCGGTACATTTCAATATCTGTATATAAATACATTTAGATACCAATTTCTTGGAGAATTTTGTCATTAAGCTGAAACAAAGAATATAACGTTAACGTTGAACTTACATCTAGGCCATCTTCGAGCAAACTTGGATTAACAGTAAAAACATTTGGTGTCGTCCATCAACGAGAGAGCAAATACAAGACCAATTATATAGATAACACTTCATTGATAAATATGCACAGTGCCGTGATTGACAGATGCAAAATGTTTTTTCATTATTGATTAATTTCACATTTTCTCGGCTATCGTCCCATCATCTACCTGCGAGCTTAGAGGGGTGAGGCGGGCGCACCATTAGCGTTTTAGTAACTAGCCACCCCTGTAAACTTCACAAGGAGTGGGATCATTTATATGGTTTACCTATAGCAGTCCCAGTCTACATCAGCAAAATTTTGGAAAATTTAATATACAGGGTGGAAAAAGATTACTACCGAAAACTAAAACATCACATCTAGACCATGATTCCAATTACGAAAAATATAGAAAACGCGAACAAAAATTATTGTTTATCTGCTCTTGTTATAATTACTTCATCAATATCCACAATACAGTGTCAAATTTACATGAGTACCTACTATTTTAATTATAAACTCGCAAAAACTAAAAATTCCAAAACAGTAACTTTCGCCGCCGCTCGGTCAGACCAACTTTTTCTTTCGCGCGCATCAATAAGTGCAAGGCACATTGCTGGCTGATAAGTAGGTCATTAAAGGTTTTTCTCTGGTATGGTAGACTGCTTCAACTTTCAACCAAATTTTATGTGTCGTTAAGATAGTTAGCCCTAGACGCTCCTTAAGTTTTCGGGAGATATCTTATTCTACCCGGTAGGTACGATTGTATTCAATAGTATCTGTCACAGATCCCGATGCAAATAACGTTCGTTAGTTGTCCAAGGGATTTTTTTTCTATAGACAGATAAAATAGATGTTTCTTGAAGCTATGGAGCCCAGGCTAGGTCTGTGTACACAAATCATAAATACAACTTAGCAATATAGTATTCGGTTGAAATTGTTATTTTTGTTAGTTTACTTGTACATAGAGTTTTCTTGACTAACGAGAGCAAACAACGTACCAAAAAAATGGCGGGTCGTCGACATGGATATGACGAGAAGTAGTAGAATAAATGTAATTCTGGTATGAATTGACACTTATTTGTGTCACACTGCTGAAAAACTGTCATGGCGGTGCCTTTTCGTATTCACCACTACAAAAAATCAACCACTACTTAACATTTTTGCACAACGTAGCTGTTTATAAATTTGTGAATTTAGCATTTCTGCGGTTATTAACCCCATTTTTCAAAAACTATACATAGACCTAGCGTTTTATGAAACATCTAATTTATCGGTCAGATTAAATTATATCCATCTCTTTTTATAGCTTGTCTAAAACAAAGACTAACATTTTTATTAGACGAATAGGCGTTATTGCGTAATTTTAGAGTAATATATTCTGCTAAGGAATACCAAAACAAACACGCGAAAAAATAGTTTCCTTACCTAGCAAGCCTGTGAACTTCGTCTCTGCTCTTGACCCCACCATTCGGAGACAATAGAACGCTGAGGCAGTTCAGCAGCTGCACGGGGTCTATACGGGGCTGTAACAAACAAAAAGAAAATTTTATGTCTAAAAATCTTATCTTTCTTAAATTATTATAAAACACTATTGCTAACTCGAAAACGGCGGGACCAATTTGGATGAAACTTAAAATGAATAGTTAGTAACCTGCATTAGCATATATTTTTTATGCAACAAAATAACGGCAACGTGGCGGGAAGCCGCGGGAAGTAGCTAGCGTATAACATTTCAGTCTACTGCTAGACATAGGCCTCCTCTATACATTTCCAGAAAGAACGATTCTGAGCCCTCTTCAACTACCGACTTCCGGCGACCATAGGTCATCGGTTAATCTCGTCGTGGTAAACGTTACATGCCGTAAGATCCTCAATCTAGGACGCGCAAGAACCATAATGCACCTTAAATTAATTACGCAATTCGCTAAGGAACACAGCTTAGATAAATAAATAAATAAATATTGTGGACAATTCACACAACACTACCCAGTCCCAAACAAAGCAGAGCTTGTAATATGGGAACCGGATAGCTAAATACATTTTTGCTATCCGGATATTTGAATACATTTTTTTTGTAAATACATACTTAGAACACAATATAACACCCAGACAGAGAACAAACATTTATGTTCACCACACAAATATTTGTTCTCGGTGGGGATCGAACCCACGACCTACGGCGCAGAAGGCAGGGCTACTACCAACTGAGCCGAGAGGCCAGTCAGATAGTAGTAGGTATTTCTTATTTTTGTTAAATTAATCTTAAAGCGAACAGAATTAATAACCCTAAACACCATAAAAATTTTATAAATTCGGAAACCTTTTTTTTTAGTTACAATACAATGCAGATAAATATTTTATCACACAAATATTTGTTTTTGGTGGGGATCCAACACCCTCTAGCTTAGAAGACAGAGCTAACTACCTACCACCGAACTGTGAATGCTGTCTTATTCATGAAAAAAATAACTTGTAAAAATTAATTTGAATTAAATTAATTAAATTGTTTTGTGTTCGTTTTTCATTCTACACTTTCTAGCAAGTGTAATGAAAAGGTTCGTTACACTTGCTCATGGAGTGACTACGTTTATACATGACAACGTTTTCGATACACGCGTGTTTTTTATTTTGTGTTGACTCACTAGTGTTTTTGTTTTTGATTTTTTTTATTATCTCTGCTGTAAGTTTTTAGAGAAGCTAGGTATTTAGGGCCCGTTAGCAAATTTATAAGGCCGGAATGCTACTCATCAAAAATCAATGCGAAACCACCGCCAACGCAACTACCTATCTAAGATGCGGTAACCTAGATTCCTTGTAAAATGAGGTTAACATGATTTTCACCTAACAGTAACCTCCCCCCTCTCTTTCCACTGATTAATATACTTTTGGCTTTTGCTGTCTTTAGACCACAGTCTCTCGCTCGCACATTTAGACCTTGAAAGATAAAAGCCATTTTGTGTGCATAAAAATGCAGCGAAACATAGGTATGCTTAGCAGGTTTTCCTACTAAAAGCGTGTTAGTATTTTATTCAAATTATTTATTTGCAAAGCTGTGTTGCCAACTATTTTCCATAAATAAGTTCAGTGATTTTATAGTAGTTTTAAAAGATTGTGTTAGCAAAAATTTCAATTACAGCAGACTCCATAAGGAAGTTACCTAGGTACCTATATCGAACTTGACACGTTTTTTCGAACTTTTTTAAGTTCCGTGACCGACATAGAGGGTTTCCTAACGATGCTTTCCTTTATTGATTGAAAGTAGGTACTGTTACAGTGCACAAATATTTTTGAACAGAAAAACGCATTGGTATACAACTGCATCTAAACCCACAACCTTAGGATCGGAAGGTGGGACCGGTACTACTAGACAAGTGCCAGTATAATGAACCGACACAAAGAAAAGTCAACTATAACGAGCCAAATTTAAAGTACCTACTAATAATACTATAATACCTCAAAATATATTTTTGATATCAAGAATAAACAAAAATAAAAAAATAACCACACATCAAATTACTTACTTCATATTTGTTTACAGAAACAAATATACATAATAAATTGAATTTGGCTGCAGGCCGGGCGAACAAAATGAGCAAGCATACCTGAGATAATAATTTTTATTTTAAGGAGGTTTAAAACCATTTCTCCCTCTTAAAACAAATAAAAACAGCCTTGGGCACTCTCTATATGTTTTCACCTCTTAAAAAGAAAGGTTATTAACATAGACCTAAACATTTTAAAAATACTTGAGCACCTATGCCTCTCTCAAAAGCAATCCTTGAGTAATTAATTTGAAATATAAGACTAATACAAATAACTAAGAATAAGGCTCATGAGCAAAATGGAAACTACATCCCTCTCTTAGATAACAGGATATACTGCTAAGGACCATGTAAGTTTACATTTTATACCATACCCCCTCTAAAAAGCTTATTTTATTCACGGGAAATCGTGAATAAAAAGCTCTTTTAATCACGATTTTGGTGTTTGAATTTGGAACACACCAATAGGGTCGACCTACATATTAATACTATACAACCATGATACAAACTCCTTGCGCCAAAAATACTCTAACTTGATTGGTCGAAATGTTTAACAAAAAGTTTAAGCAATGCTAACCTCCTTGGTTAAATACTGTTTTGTGTTCTTTGTCTTTGTATTTTGAATACAGTGCACGTAAGTTATACAACACAAAGTTTGGTAATAATAAATCGATTGAAAATGCATTCTAGAGATGAAAAAGTTGTGAGTTTTGTTGTTCAATTGAGTTGTTTAGTTTATGAAAGAAAGGTCGGCCAATATAATAGAAAACTTGCATTAATTTAACCTTAAGTTAGTTTCCTTGTTTTCAAATAAAACCAAAATCAAAAGTTATTGGTTTTATGTCACATTAGAATAGAACAAACAAAGTTTTTAATTCTTTTTCGCTTCATCATCATCATCAGCCTGAAGAAGTCCCCTGCTGGACATAGGCCTCCCCTACACGTTTCCAGGAAGAACGATCCCTTTCCATCCACCGACTTCCCTCGTTCTTAACAATGTCGTCGGTTCATCTGGTGGATGGGCAGGACGCACGTTTTTCGCTTAAATCTTTCTTTTTCTCGAAGTCATGGTATAAAGTATAGTATGCAACTCTTGAATAAAACGGATTTGTATCGAGGGCCATGAATTACTCGCGTCGGTTAGGGTTCTAACACTTGAATCACTCGCTACGCTCGTGATTCAATCATTATGAATCACTCCCTATGGTCGTGATTCATTCGTTAGAACCCTTCACTTGCTCGTGATTCATCTATGACCCTCGATTTAAATCCGTCTTTTATTCACTAGTTACATAATATACTATTGGTTATCAGGTGTGTTGCAGATTGGAATCCTAGTTTATAAATCTTGGGAGATTCTACAGTCCCTACTTTGTGATTTATTTGCATAGGTATATTATATAATAAGTAAAATATGAGATTGCACAGGTTTCAGGTCATATTTTAGTGAAGTTTAGAGCATGGAGAAAGTTAGAAAGTGGCACTACACTATGGAGTAGAGTAGAGTGTTAACCAGTCTATAAAACAAAGAGTATAATAGGTAGTAGAGGGTCAACCAGTTCAAAAAACCTACTGATGTGCCTACATAACCCAGATGTGAGCAGAAACATTTGCACTTCTTCTTCTTATCGTGTCACCGATTCTTTCGAACCAAGTGTGGTGAAAGGATTTTAAGTGCGCCTCAAAGAGGCTCCTTTCGTGCACTTGACACATATTTTCGAACCATTTAGGCTCTACGATATGCCGGTTTCCTCACGATGTTTTCCTTCACCGTTTGAGAGCACTGGCATAGTGTACATAAATTTTTGGGCAGAAAAACTCATTGATACACGACTGGAGTTGAACCCACGACCTTAGGATCGGAAGGCGGGGCCGCTACCACTAGGCCACCAGTGCTCTTTGCACTAAATCCAGCATATTATTTTATGTGGGTTCAAGGTCTCTTCAAGTAGGCAGGGCAAGAATCATCTGACTTGACTGAAGTGTCTGCTGGTAGAGCGCTGAGGCCTTGTTGATGCTCACCATACCAAAAACAGAAATCTTTGAACAGGTACAAAGTCCATGTCCGGCCACTGTTTCAAGACAAAATGGCCGACCAGTTGCTGCTATTTTTAGACCATGACCAAAATGATTTAGATTATCTTGGTAGGTTACATCACACAATCACATACAATATCAATAGCTAAATTTAAGATGAGACACGAGCCGCTGAGCAACTTGTGTTAGCCTAGGTGAAATATGATATAGCTTGGGTACTTGGGTGGGTACTATGTACCAAACCTACCTACCGAAAAATAAAGATGGATCAGCTCAGGAAGGGTTTCAATGCGTAAAATGTAACTTACCATGTTTAGTTTGAAATCCAAAATAAAGGGAACACGATACGGGCTGCGTAGAAAGACCACGCCTTACGACGCAATTGATACAACATGGCGCCTCATGTCGTGTGGCATTCAGGATTATGTAGTTGATTCACGATAAAAGTGCACTATTACTAGATATTATTGTTCAATATACTAAGAAATCACCTCTATTGTCTCTAGAATTATTTCAAATCACAAGTTGTGACTAATCTAGGGCTCAATCCAACTTAGACAGCTAATTTATTTAGGGCAGGGAAACGTGGCGAACAAGATTTGGATAAATTTTATTATTTATAGTCCATTTGTTCAAATCTTGCTAGTTATAGGTTCTCGATACACTTAGAAGGATCAGCTTTTCAAGATGATTTTATAAATTCCAGGCAAAGGTCAGCGGAGTGACGCTAGCTCAATAGGAATCTTATCTTGTGAACACGCGGCTACGCCTGGCAGAAGCAGAATTGTAAATGAAATGAAAATGAATGAATCGGAACAGGAAAAGAACAAGAATGAATGAATGATGGTCGGTCGGCGCCACGACGACGACGTCAGACGAGGAGAACTAATATCGCCATTTCATTTGGTTGCCACTCACAACCTATCTTCTATTTCACAACTTCGATGGTGGCGCCCTCGTGAAGCCCCCCACTCGTACGTAACTAGGCCTGAAATTATTGGAACTTCGTGAAATGGTTTGTTGTAACTAATATTTGTTTGAAATAATCATTTTCGTGATTTTATTTGTGATGGTGATAGTTATATTGTATCCGTGACTGTTTTTTAACCAGTTGGGTGTTCGTAACTAGTTACGAGAAGGCAAATTTCAGGACTGGGCCTGAAAATTATTGAAACGTCGTGAAATGTTTTGTTGTAACTAATATTAATTATTCGCAATAAAACATTTTCGCGATTTTACTTCTGATGGTATGGTGGTGGATAGAGGAGTTTATACTCTCTCTCAATAGAATTAATTCACAATCGTGATTGCGGATTTAAGACAATGTTTTTTTAGAAGTACCTACTTCAGATTTGTAAACAACTGCAGGTTTATTATATTTTACAAAACACATTAATTCAGCTTTGGTATGATCATGATTGTGGCATATTTTCCTGCAAGTAAAGCCCGTTAATTTTTATTGTTTTGAAACTCAAACCCACGGATTTCACGGCACTCCATAAATTCAATTGCTTCTTTCAGCTCATTGTGCAGGCTTCTCAGTGTTGGGTTTCTTTTTCTAACTCCATAAAATTCGTTTACCTAATTTGCTTCGAAGAGCTGAAATATCAAAATTATCCACAGCGTCAATGTGTCAATTTGGACAGACTTAAATTATTGCCGTAATAAAACTTCTGAAAATAATGCGTGGACAGCTTCCGTAGGCCAGAGTATAAACATGGTGTGCAATTAATTACAATATGCTAGTTTCTATAGTTCCTATCCAATGAACAAACATTTATGCATATAAAAAGTATCTATCTACCTAGTAATGATATAAAAATTATATGTGCTTTTTACAAAAAAAATACCTAAATATCTCTCTATCAAAAATTCAAAATGAAATACATGAATAAAACAATTCATTAAAGTAAAATACATACTTAAATAAAATATGGTAAAAATCAAAGCCTTATCTGTTGAAATGAGATTTAATTCACCCCAAAGTTGTGTAACGATTTCTTTTTTCATGTTCATTTCTTTTTTCATATCATAAGTTTAGTGATAGATATCTGCTATTTAGCTTGCATTTATATGACTAACAATCTTTCTTTTAATAAAAATAGCAAGTAGCAGATGTCTTGGAACGTAAAGAGCAACAGGCCACTTAATTGACATAGGAGCATGTGATTTTATTTGCTATTCGTTATTTTTTATTCAATTCCTCTCTTGTTGTAGTCCTCCCTAAAAGAATGATTAATACCGGCCGTCCGTCCGTCCGTCACGTCATTCAATGTCAATGTCAGTCAGACAGATCAAGATTGTCAATCATGCGCAAATGCATATAATGCGACGCCAAAAAAAAAAAAAAAACGGCCAAGTGCGAATCGGAATCGCCCATGAAGGGTTCCTTAGCATCAAGTAACTTTATAATTAAGAGATTTAGAGATTCTTGTAGTTCGTAGAAAGGTAAATTGTGGTTTACGATTTATGACGTATAAAAAAAAACTACTAGCTACTAGCTAGATCTCGTTTAAACCAAATATCGTTGAAAGTTTGTATAGTTATGTACAACATAAATATATTTTTTTTAGTTTTATCATTCTCTTATTTTAGAAGTTAGAGGGGGGACCAACTTTTTTCCACTTTGGAAGTGTCTCTCGCGCAAACTATTCAGTTTAGAAAAAACGATATTATAAACCTCAACATCATTTTTGAAGACCTATTCATAGATACCCCGCCGCACGTATGGGTTCGTTAAAAATTTTTTTTTATGAGGGTTCCGTTTTTGCCATTTGGCTACGGAAACCTAAAAAGAGTTAGTGTGGCGCACAGCGCACAAAAAATATTTGAGGTTGTTTGTTAGTTTGTTGTATTATCGATCGATGAAGAAAGAAACGATAAAATAAGATTCGCAATTTTGGAATCTACATAAACTTGGCCGCCACCGTCACTGTATCTGTTGTGTGGAAAACTGTACAATGTGGAGCGATTCACTATTGATCGTGTTCATATCTGTATGCACAGCTTTCCTCGGAGAAGGTAATATTTTTTCTGATTTAGCGAAAAATAAAGTGAGTTCTATTCATCACAGTCATCATCATACCTGGGATGCAGCCGTGTTCAATGATTTTAGACTTTGCAATGTCGACTTCGTAATTTAATTTCAGGTTTAACATGGATCTTAGTCTACAGAACTGAAAAATATCAAAAACTGAAAGTAGAAGTAGAACGGCAGAGTAAAAAATGTGAGTACTTACCTAATATTCTATCCTAGGTATAACGCCTATGCGTATTATTATACTCGTACTCGCGCATAATAATATTCCATACCCATACCTACATAAACCAATCCATGTCAGTTTCCCCTTACCTCTCATCTTCATCATCATCATATCAGCCCAATTGCACCCACTGCTGAGAATAGGCCTCCATTTTATTACGCCACTCTTTCGGGTCTCATGCAACTTTTATTCACCCAGGCCTTTGCATCTAATGTAGATGATTTAATTTGGGGCTAGATTGTTTTGTGGATTGTTTACAATATACTTATAAAGAGTCAGGGGCAACAGCTTTCTATTTTATGGACCTTTTTATGTTCCCCACAAAAATATAGGTTCTCGGTGAGGATCGAACCCATGGCCTGCAGTGTAGAAAGTAGGGAAACTACTAAATGAGTTGTGATGCCTGCCATGGAAATTCAAATTAGCCTTCCACACATAAACTTTCCATCATTATTCTGATGATGATGATGTCTTACCTGTTTTCGGCTACAGGGACTATTAATAGAGGGACATTATTATTGTTTCATCATCATTTTACTAGGTATGTTGTATGAATGTTGTATATATTATGTTGTAGGTTGTATGTATGTCTGTATGAAAGTAACAGATGAAATATTATATTTGCAGTAGAAAAACGCAAAGAAGCCCATGGAGATTCATTGGACAAACAGCACAAAAAAAAAATTGAGAGAGAAGAAGAACGACTGAAAAACAATAACAGGGACCTTTCCCTGGTCAAGATGAAATCCATGTTTGCCATTGGTTTTGCTTTCACAGCATTGCTGAGCATGTTTAATAGCATGTAAGTTTATTTTCCTCATAGTTTGTATGTTTTTATTGAACAGAAAGAAAATGTTATTTTCGTTTCGCCTAATTGTCTCTCTCTATTGTATGGAGAAAAGATGAGACTGCAAAAATATATTATGTAGAAATGATCGAAATAAGTAATTGTCTCATCAATTTTCCATACAAAAGAGACACATGCTCACACAAATAAAAACATTTGGTAGACGAAATGTGTGTGTATCAAAACTCCGACACTACAGGAGAATTTATTTAAGTTACAAGAATATAATCTGAATTTATAAAAGAAAGTTGTGTTAGCTATTTTATAACTCAAGAATGGCTGAAACGATTTTGCTGAAAATTGGTGGGGTGGTAGCTTAGAAACAGGAGATAAACATAGGATTTTTTTATTCTAAAAAAATAACGGGAACAGAGCGTGCGAAGCCGCGGCCGTATATATAGTTTTGTAACATTATTTTATAATATTTGTTCTTTAACATTTTACTCTTGTTTACTATGTATTTTGTTTTAGATTTGATGGTCGTGTAGTAGCAAAACTACCATTCTATCCTATTTCTTGGATTCAAGGTCTAAGTCACAGGAATCTGCCTGGAGAAAATTATACTGAATGTTCTTTTATATTCTTGTACATTTTATGCACCATGAGTATAAGGTATGTATGTCTGTGATTATTATTGGACTGACTGTATCCTACTAATATTTTAATGCGATAGTTTGTAAGTATGGATATTTGTTACTCTTTCACGTAAAAACTACTGAATAGATTTTATTGAAACTTTACAATAATATAGCTTATACATCAGAATAACACATAGGCTACAATTTATAAATATATTGTAACTGAAAACAAATGTAACTAACCGGAACGGAGCGAGCGAAGCCGCGGGCGGCAGCTAGTATATTATAAATAGTTATCAATGTAGCGAAGATAGAGGTATATACGAAGTTATGAATAGATCATCCATCAGTCTTGTTTGTGTTTTGAAGGGAAGTCTTTTCACACGTTTCTTTTTTACAGGCAAAACATTCAGAAATTGCTGGGATTTGCACCATCACGTGCTGCTTCTAAGCAAGGTGGAGCTTTGTTTGCTGCTCCTCCAGCACAATTTAAGTAAGAAATTTTCTTTTCCAAGCTCAATTATTATTTTCTCATTATTCAAAATAATCATTAATATTGATATCAGCATAAGTAACATTTAAATACAAATATATGTATTGTAAAATATTTTTTATTACTTAATTCATTACATACATTTATGTGTGTAATGAATTGTACTTAGGTATGTACTTATTTTATTTTTCTTTTGTTTTCTAGCTAACCATCAATAGCGAAATGTCAATGCGATAGACGAAAGGTTTAAATCAAGCTCGAGGTTGTATGTTTGACAAATTACATGATGTAGATTATGTACCCATACCCTAACTTTGAAGAGTATTTCTACATATTTATCTTAGTTACATGTTTATCCTAATTTATTATTTTCATTGTTGTTGAGTGTCTTTATTAATAAACAGTTCCATTGCATTTTATCTATGTTTTATTTGTTTGTTTTTAAGGTGAAAGACTAACTATTTTTATCTTCAAACTTAATAAATATTAAACTCTACTAGTGGTTGAGATGTTAGGAATCTGTCAAATCCAGATCTTGTAAAATCTATTGTAGTGTAGCGGCCGTCAATTATTAATTCCGCTAAAGCTCTTCCTATGCCTGGTGAATGCTGACAACCTGTAAAAAATATAAAATTGCAAATTACAGCTTATAAAACTATAAAATATATATTTACTTTTATTTAAATTAATCCTGGACAAGCTTAGATAAATAAATAATATTGAAGACAACCCACACAACACTAACTAGCCCCAAACTAAGCAGATCTTGTACTATGGGAATCAGATAGCTGACTGGCCTCTAGCTCAGTTGCTAGTAGCTCTGCCTTCTGCGCCGTAGGTCGTGGGTTCGATCCCCACCGAGAACAAATATTTGTGTGGTGAACATAAATGTTTGTTCTCTGTCTGGGTGCTATATTGTATTCCAAGTATATATTTACAAAAAAAATGTATTCAAGTATTATATCAGCTATCTGGTTCCCATATTACAAGTTCTGCTTAGTTTGGGGCTGGGTAGTGTTGTGTGAATTGTCCACAATATTTATTTATTTATAATACTTAGATAATTATTTTTGTAAATACATACTTAGGCCCGTATTCTGAAAGTGCTTAGGTCTGAGTCGAGCCTCAAGCACAGATTTTTGACACTTTTCAATGGAGAACTGTCATAAAATCTATGCTTGAGGCTCGACTCAGACTCAAGCGCTGTTTCGGAATACGGGCCTTAGAATACAATATAACACTCAAACAGAGAACAAACATCTGCATTCACCACACAAATATTTGTTATCTGTGGGGATCGAACCCACGACCTACGGCGCAGAAGGCACAGCTACCACCATTTGATTCGAGAGTTCAGCTTGTAGCCAGTTTACTGTACAAACAACACCATCTAGGAATCAACTAGGAATCTTTTCTTTAAATAATGATTTTTATTGGCAGAAGTATCATCATCAACAATAATTAAACATAAAAATACAGCACTTGAGATTTTTTTATGTTAGAAATAGGTAATAAAAAATGGTATCTCACCTAATCTGCCAAATCCTGTGGCTATATACATATTGTTATGGTATGGATGAGGCCCCAATATTCCAGAATCATCAAAAGTGTTGCAGTCTTGCTTTTCTGACCCAACACATTTTATCTGTAAAGAAATGTTCAGTTTAGTCTACACATTACCCATCACATACATATGAATTGCAATTAAATTAGAAGTAGAAATTCTTTTCGTTTTTGTGTCATGATTCTATGCAATAAACTTACTTTTTCAGCATGACAGTTTGGTAATCTGTTCTTAAGTGAAGTTAGAATGAATTTGTTAAAATAATCATCTTCTGGCAAATCCTTCGAATCATCAGATAAAGGAACCATACCAAATAATAAATCATTTGATAAACCATTTCTTTTAAGCCAAAGGCCACTGGTATCCATTACAAGAGGAATGTTGAGTCCTAGATCTGATGCTTTGTCTTCAATGGAGTACACTTTGAATTCTCTGCAAAAGATTTTGATACATGCCTGTTTATTTTTATAACGCTTTTATTAGCTTCACCTCCTCAAAGAGGACGGTTACATACATACGTATGTAACCGTCCTCTTTGAGCTCGATTTTGTCCTACTTTGAACGATCAGATTTGATTCAAACTTTGCACATCTGTCAAAGGTTGATGACAATGCAATAATATGAAAAAAAAATAAAAAAAAATGAAAAAAAAAGAAAAAACTAAAAAGTAAAAAATAAATTATAGTTTAAAAAACTAAAAAAAAAACGCTTTTTTATCTAATTGAACTAAAAAGTTAAAAATAAAACTGTAATAATCAATTGAAAAATGTATATTATTGTACAAAAAGCGTGGGGGGGGCTTGATTTTGATTGTTGTAAATATTTTATCAATAGTTTATTATATCTGAAGTTATTATAAAAATGACCCCACGCTTTTTTGTACAATTGATTATTATAGTTTTATTTTTAACTTTTTAGTTCAATTAGTTATAAAAGCGTTTTTTTTTTAGTTTTTTAAACTTTTATTTATTATTTAATCAAGAACAGATTCAATGCAGATTGAAAAAAAAAATTGATTGTACTTGAGAAGGATTGGATCTACTAATCTGTAATAGCTGTCTAATAGTTTATTTAGCATGTCTGTTTGATATTGATGAGCATAAATACCTTACATAAATTACCTTTTTGATATAGGCAGTGGTATTTTTAACATTTTATCTCCTTTACCTACTCTGGCAAGTTCAGCTATTTTAGTTGATTCATCCCCAGCTGCTAGAATGCATGCGGCAAATTTAATTGACCGCTCTTGGCCATCTGGAGTTTTATAAATGACTTTGTTTAATTTTTCAAAAGTCCCTGGAGTGACTCCTTCCATCAGCAGATCTCGTAAATGCTGGAATTCAAATCCGGTCACTTCACCATTTATATAATTAGCTCCAAGGTCTATTGATTTTTTCAAATATCCTTTCAATAGGGCCCAGGGATTAAAAGTGCCTTCTGATTCGTAGCCAACACAGCCTGGAAAGCAATTAAATGATACATATTATTTTGCAATCATACAATTTTTTAGTCTTACTGCATCGATAATGAATGAAAATCTGCATAACTCCATGGTATTTTATAACATTGTGGTATTGTTGGCGAAAAGTTTTCTTCACGAGTTTTAGGGCTCGGTTAACTCCAAGCATCCACCCCAAGACCCTCAGGGAAAAGGTTGCTCAGACTCCCTCTCACTACTACCAGTTCCCCCCCGATTGACAAAAACTGTATCCCCAAGAACTTTACTGCTTATCGTGACTATGTATGGTTGCTTGTTTTTGTTATATGTAATTATATTGCATTATTATATAATATTGATAATTATATATTATGATTAGTTAATAGAGCTTACCAAGCTTGACATCATTTGTATTTAACCAAGGAAACCTTCTCTTTATATCTTCAGTTTGTAACAGTTCTAATTTGCCCCCTTGTTCCTTTTGTAATGTTACATTATATTCCAACTTATCTGCATATTTTTCACTGGCCAACACTACAGATCCAGTTGGGATATATTGTAGGTCTACATCAGTGGTAAGGTGTTCCTTAACATTACGAAAGAACTCTGCACTGTACTGTGAAAGTTGAATATTTTCAGGCAGTGAAAAGTGCTGTGTGAGAGATCCCAGTGACTGACTAGATTGCACATCTTTATACTGAAAAACAAGAATTTATTATATTATGTACCTATACATAGTTCTAGTCACTTTAAATATTGTAGTAATAATAAATGAATAAATAAATTGCATAGGTAGATAGAATAGGTATACTTTGTGGATTGTAAACCTGAAGTGATCTCTCTCAGTTCAGTTAGTAGTAGCTCTGCCTTCTGTGTCTTAACATTATGGGTTCGGTCACCACTGAGAACAAATATTTTTGTGGTGAACACAGATATTTGTTCTCTGTCTGGGTGTGCCAGCTAAATTTAGGGCAAGATTGTGCTTTGTGGATTGTCAGCCATATTTATCTATTTTATTCATTTAAATAAGTAAGAATATTATGAAATTTGTAGGGATACCTACTTATGTTTATCCATGTTGTATGTAGTTGGCAGGTACCTAAAAAACATTAGATTTAACTCACCAGGACATCTTTATCTAAAACAACAACATCGATACCGTGAACAGCCCTGCTTTTCAGCCAGTACGCCGCCGAAGCCCCAATAAAGCCGCCACCAATAATTACAATATCAGCATGTTCTGGATATGTAATTTCACTTTTACCGATTCCGAGAGCAGCAGGTACTTGTTTTGTAAGTATATTCCAAGTTTTGATAGCTGGGTTCACACGATTTGAACAATATCGCGTTGATAACATTTTTGTTGTGCTTTGCAAAGCCATGCTGTAAGTCTGACAGCGTAGGAATAATAGTAAGATAAGTAATCAAACTCTAGATAATGCAGCTGCAGTCTTAAAGGCTCTCCTTACTTTTCTTGCAAAGAATTGCTTTTCAGAGCTGGTGAGCAGTTGCTATTCTTTCTTTTTATTTTCATAATTTCCCGTTCCTTCTTCTTAGCTATTGACATCTGTCCTTTTTTTTTTTTTTTTTTTGCTGCTTTCGAAGCAGGCTATAGTACTAAGACCATACGTTTTGTTTTTTCCCTTGAGTTGGGTGACATCTGTCCTTCTTTTTCTTCTTAATGAATGGCATCTGTCCTTTTTGGATAAATTTTGCCAGTGTCGAGTAGTTTAATGAGAATGATAATTATTACCTAAATAAAATACTTTTCCGTCCAGTCGAGTCAGTCAAAGTCGAGTCGGCCCTACTTGGCTTTGAAAGCAAAATGATGGTCTTTTGTTTTCAAAACCATCAGAAATCACTTAACACTTTTATTCCAACTGCTAACACTTTGAGCTAAAACCTCAAGTAATGTTGGTTAAAATACCACCAAAATTACACAACAAAACTCAGAATAACACCAGAAAAACAATTAAAATGAAAATGCTATGTTACTTCCCAAAATGACAGAAAACGAATCTCGACATCTGTCCCTAGACATCAGTGAAAATCACTTCACTTCTTATTTTTTGGCAGTGAAAATCAAGCCACTCATCACTCTCAAATGACAGCACTAAAAGTTTATCAATGTCAGTTGTCATAAAACGTCAAGTTGATGTTTTTTTGACTGTGACTGCTAAATTGACTTGACTTTCCTTGTTGTTGTTGGTTCGTTCTTCCATCGCACGTGTTTTTCAATAAATTCAGCACGGTGCTGTATCGTAGGAATTTTATGATGTGATGATCGGACCACTGATTAATTTACGAAACTATGTTAGGTAAAGACCGTCTCTGATCTTTAATAATAGGTAGGGATTGTGTTTTGCGATGTAGATCTAGTGCGTGAGTTCATACCTTACTTTTGCAGTCGAACCTCCTGCTAATAGTTGCTGTGTTCGTTCAGTGACTAGGAGCTGGTCACTGTTATGCTCTAGTTTTTGGATTAATGAGAATCTCAAGTATTGTACCTACCTATTATAATTGTAATATTATTATTATAATTGTATTTGGTCTGTTCACAATGTAGGAACCTATTTTAGTTGCTGTAAAATTGACAAGCAAACTATATTACCGTCAGCAATGGATTCAAAATACACTGCTATTGGCGCACCAAATGGAATAAAAAAAATTACCAACTTGAAAAGAAAAAAAAATGGTATCAACATTCTAAATGTGAAACAGTTAAAGCTTACGCATGACCAGGCCCCTACTGCACCGCAGGCTGAAGCAAATGGAACAAACAGTATTGATAAAAATATTATTGAATCCAGTCAAAGCTTGCTGGAGACTAGAAAACAATTGCCGGTGTATATGGTAAGAGGCCGGTATGTATACCCATTTGACTGTATTGGTAAATCATATTTAGTGAGTAGAAGCTATGAAATAAAACCAGAAACAGTGTAGATATTGTAAACAAAATTAGGAACTGAAAAAAAGCTACATAACAAAAAAGAAAGTAGCTAGGTATATTAATCCAGGGTACTAACTTTAATGATTCTAAGTTTAACCCAATTCGGTTCATTACCTCCATAAAGTTGCCCTAAGCAATAAATTTACTGAAGTACCTTAAATTTGAAAAACCCATTCATATTCTATGTGTATATTAACAGACTTTTAGAAGAAATAAGAAAAAATGACACAATGATACTGATTGGTGAAACCGGCAGCGGTAAAACTACCCAGATACCACAGTTGATACATGAACAGAGATTGGAAGGTGGGGGCACCATTGCTGTGACACAGCCTCGGAGAGTCGCAGCCATAACAATAGCACTGAGAGTGGCCACCGAAATGAACTGTGGAATTGGGACTATTGTCGGGTAAATATTTTTTTATATAAAAAATATCTTGTGTATCACCAGAGGCGGGGTAGTCCACTACTGAACCATTATACCTCAATGAAATTATACTCCACTAATATACTACTAATTGCAGTAGGTTGAGTATATTTTGCTGGGTATGATTGAGCCACAAAAATCCAAACATTGTACTTATTGCATTTATAATATTAGTAACAAGTAGGACAGGATGTAGGTAGGCTTTGATTATTATCAGTTTGGTAAAAATAGATGTTTGTTGGATGTTATATTGTATTCTAAGTATGTATTTAATAAAAATATATTCAAGTATTATACCAGCTATCTGGTTCCCATCATACTAGCTCTGGTTAGTTTGGGGCCAGGTTGTGTGAATTAGCTACAATAATTATTAATTATAATCAAAGGATATAGGTTAATATAAAAAACGGAAAAGATATGAAAGATAGATGGAAAGCTGAGTCGGGGCCTATTTGGCATAGTTATGTTAATTACTGTTATATGTTGTGAACACCTGTGTATATGTCAAATAAATGTATTTTCTTTCTTTTTTCTTTAATGGAACTTGAACATTAAAACCCTCTGTTTTAAAGTTCAAGTTCCATTAAAGAAAAAAGTAGACAGTAAAAATAGGTGGCTGGATACTCAAGCAAATTGAACTGTTCTTTCCAGATATTCAGTAAGATTTGAAGATGTGACTAGTCAGCGTACTAAAGTCAAGTATATGACGGATGGCATGTTGCTGAGAGAAGCTATAGTAGACCCACTTTTGAAGAAGTATTCAATCATCATATTGGATGAGGCCCATGAGCGTACTGTCAGTACTGATGTGCTTTTTGGCATTGTGAAATTGGCACAGAAAGAGAGGATCGATAAGAAATTGAACCCACTCAAGGTGCGTCTTCCTTTTCTTTTTTTCTGAAATAATATCATTTAATTGAATGAGGTTAAGTATATTATAGTGGCAGGAGCAAAGAGAGGCCTATGCCCAACAGTGGGTTAAGTCGGGCTGCGGATGATGATGATGATGATGAAGTATATTATGGCAAGTTAAATGCGACTTTATGCATGACTAGCGGCCTGTCCCGGCTTCGCACTAGTGGACATTTATTTAAAAACACATAAATATAGCTAATGTTACTCAGGGTGAATGTAGCTTACCAATGGTGAAAGAATTTTTGAAATTGGCTCTGTAGTTTGTGAGTTTATTCATTACAAACATACAAAGATACAAAAATACAAATTACCTCTTTATACGTAATACATATTAGTATTATAGATAGAACTATAAGATATGTAGGCGGGTGAATACATTTCTAAAATACAGATTAAAATTCTAGATTATTGAAAAACAATTGCCAAACTATGTGTGTGTGATTCTTTCAACCTTTGCCATTTCAGATAATAATTATGTCGGCGACAATGGATGTAGATTCGTTCAGGAACTACTTTGATAAGTGTCAGGTGATATATCTGGAAGGACGAGCTCATCCCGTCACGATATACCATTCGAAGATAAATCATGATGATTATCAGTATGCAGCTGTATGCACTATCTTTCAGCTTCACGCAACCACACCTGCCGAGTAAGTAAATAATACAAATATCTTTCGTTAAGAATTGCTACATATTTCTGCTGGGTACTGACTGAGCGAGCAGCCTCGCGAGGCAGTCGTGTGAGGCAAATCATTGGCGATCAGGATGTGTCTCGTTTGCGGCAAACGCTCGCGCTGCCTCACCCGAGCGTGTCGCCGTCCATGCCTCTCAGTTTTTCTGCCACGCGCATTCAAGACTTGATTCTGGCTCAGGCTTACCATGGTTCATCATGGCCGTGCGGATCAGCCTCGTGCCACTGCGTTAACTTTAGACCAAGGTAGTCCGGCGAGGCTGCTCGCTCAGACATTACGCGGCTAATTCTTTTATGCGTCATCCAAATCTATTTTCTCCTGTTTTCAGACATGATTTTCTGGTATTTCTAACGGGCCAAGAAGAAATTGAAACAGTGATGTACAACATAAAACAGATCGCGAAAGTGAGTCAACAATCTTTGCTCACTTGATGTAAGGGAGTAATCCACAACAAAATAGCCCCCCCACAAAGTCTGCAAATTCTTTGATCCGTATATACTTTGTGAGCGGGCTGGTTTCCGCAAGCAAACGCTGGCGGGCCCTTTCTGCGTGAATACTTTTTAACTTTGGCTCATGTTTTTTAACGTTTTTCACGGTGTTTTACTCATTAGGACATGACTATATTTGAATCCACGGTCTCAGGATCGGAAGGCGGAGCCGCTACAGCTAGGCCACCAAACCAATACTCAATAGTCCTCTAAAAAAACGACGTCTAAAAATACTGATTGGATGATATGGTTTGCAGGAAGCCCCCGGCCCTCCGATCAGGGTATGTCCATTATACGCGGGCCTGCCTCCAGCTAAGCAATTGCAAGTATGGAGAGACGCACCGCCCGGCACACGGAAGATTGTACTGTCAACGAACATAGCGGAGGCGTCTGTTACCATTCCTAGGATCAAATACGTCATCGACACTGGAGTTGTGAAGGAAAGGTGCGTTGTTTATTTTTACGTAGAAGATAATCTACGTAAAGGCACTACTAAGGAAGATTTATTATTGATTAATTAGAGCGATTGAGAGCTGGGACGATCGGCCCGGTTTAGGGCGGATTTCATGACACCTGTCCCGCGTCTCACAGACTGGAGTCAACGATTGGAGCAGGCCTGCGCCGCCGTCTGCTCAAGTGTAACTACTTCTATGCTTCTGGCGGGTCACAATACGCAGTATTCTCGTAACTCTGAAACAATGTTTTTTTCTCAAACATGCCGTGGAGCTCTATTTTGTCAACCTCCTTGAAGATAAATCGAAATTGCACTGGCCAAATACATGCGAGCAGCGGCCGGCAAAAGTAGTATGCAAAGCCATTATTGTCAAACTCAAACTCAAACTCAATAATTTTTTATTCATTACGATGCAAGAATCACTTTGAAACGTCTTATAGCTAGGTGAGTCTAGGTGCCAGTTCCACGCGACCAAGCGTAGAAGAACAGGCAACAAACTACGTCTCGGTTCCTACTGTTTTTTTATATGATCCTTTTACAAATCAAAAATAGTCTAAAATAATATAGCAGTGAAGTTCCAGTGTGGTGCCACTTCACTTAGTCAGACGTATGCAATGCAATAATACAAAAGCAAAAGTTTCAAAGACAGCACACGCTACGCTTCAAAGTTATACTATAGTATCTACACAGCTTATATAAAAATAAGATACGAAATAGTAGGTACAGACATTGCAAATCGACATGTTAGCTTCCTATGGGTAGAGTGACCGGGACATTGGGCCACGCAGTTTTATCATTCATATAGCTATCTAGAGTATAGTACGCTGTCGTGCATAGCGGTCAGATAAATTACCTATTAAAACAAACTCGTATTGTAAACTCATATCTGTCGTGTAATTTAAAAATGGAACAGTCTTTTAATTCGTAACGTAGCAACTAAAGAGGTAACTTACCAAAGGTTTTATTTAAATTTGGAACTGGCTTGCAAAATTAGAAAACGGGCCTTAGGATGCAATATGTATTGATTGATATGAAGATAAATCTGTCAGGACTTGGTGTACATCAACGGGGGCCGAACGGCTGCGCGTAGTGGCATGCGCGCAGGCGGCGGGCTGGCAGCGAGCCGGACGCGCGGGCCGCACGCAAGCCGGCGCCGCCTACCGACTGTACACCGCGCGAGAGTTCACGCGCCGCGCGCCGCACACCACGCCCGAGATAGTGAGGTAATGTCATGCTGCGTTTCCATGCTTGCCAAGCCCCGACTGTACACCGCGCGAGAGTTCACCCGCCGCGCGCCGCATACCACGCCCGAGATAGTGAGGTAATGTTACCTTTATAGGAGATCGGATTACGGAGCTCAAATTGAGTTGGGCAGGACACATTGGCGTGGTGATGACAGGTGGAGTAGAACAACAACCGAATGGTGGCCAAGAACCGGCTACAGAAGCGTTTGTAAGGGGGGTTATGTTTACCAGAGAGGTACCCAACCTCACGTCGTAGCGTGTGTGGGGACGTTTTCAGTGCCAATGGCATCGGTTTGAAGGGTTTAGGTTTCTAAACCATTGAAATTGTGAAATAACCACGTTTTGTTTGTTGATTGTATAAAATCCACTGTGTCACGTGAATTCCAACTTATTATTGACCAGATTTCTTCTTTTCAGATGTCCTCTCGCGCCGACGATACTCCTGCTAATCGCAGCGGGGATCGAACCCAGTACCTTTCCTCTGATCGACGCACCGCCTGCAGACTCAATAAAGTCATCGTTGACTTTGCTCAAAGAGTTAGGTAAAAAGTTATGTTTCTGAATAAAAATAATGATAATAGACTCACAAATGGGCTCAAAAATGTTTTATGCCTCTGGTTACCCCACCAGATAGTACGAGTGTACCAGAATGTCTGTTTTGATGACTACTATAACTTGAGATTTATATGAACTATGTCGACATTTCTAGGCTTATATTTAATTGTTTTATTTACGTTTAGTAGTAGTAGAGCTCTTTGTGATGGGCTCGTCCGGGGAAGTACTACCACTATGCCTATTTCTGCCGTGAAGCAGCATTTCTGTGTTTCGGTTGAAGGGTATGGGTGCCGATGAAATTACTGGCACGTTAAGCTGAACATCTCTGTGCCTCAAGTGGACGCAGAGAAGTGCATCCGTAGGGCACGTTCCGAACGTGCGTGACCTTACGAGGCAATGCTTTGTTATAGGCGATGGTTAACACTTAACATCAGGTGGGTCATATGCTTGTTCCATCAGCTAGTTGTATAAAAAAAAGGTATATGTATATAAATATGTTCTTGTTATATTATACAGGTGCGATCGAGAGTGACCCAAGTCCAAAGCTGACGGTTCTCGGCAAAAAGATGGCTGCATTCCCGATCGATCCCAAATATTCTAAAGTGCTATTAAGCGCTCCTGAATACAACTGTTTGGAAGAGGTGAGGAATATCCAAACAATATGCATCCATCAATAAAGTTGCTGTTTTTGCTATTATAAAGTAAACCGTAACTTCATACTTTATTCTTTATTGTACACATAGAAAAATACATTTAAAACTTAAAATTAAGACGCGTACAAAGGCGAGCTTAACCCTAAAAAGAGTTCTCTTAACCTTGAGCAGAGATAGATGTGAAATTAGAGGTGTGTACTGTACGTGCACCAGATGGTGAACTGAGAAATAATAATATTACATAATCATACTTCATACCATTTAACCAGCTTCAAAAAAGAGGAATATCAATAATATCAATTCGGTTGTATCTGATCTTTTATTATTTAGGTTTGTTACCGCATAACTCCGCCATCTATAATGGAATTTAAATGGTCTCATTAAAAATCATCAATCTCACTGAAATAAATTTCTAAGTCTTACCGCATCCTCGTACATAAAAAGAAAAGATAAAATAAATACATGTTTTGGACAATCCACACAACACTATCTAGCCCCAAATTAAGCAGAGCTTGTGTTTTGGGAACCACTTACTTAAGTACAATAACACCCAGACAGAGAACAAACATCTACATTCACCACACAAATATTTGTTCTCGGTGGGGATCGAACCCACGAACTACGGCGCAGAAGGCAGAGTTACTACCAACTGAGCTGAAAGGCCAGTCAAGCTTTCCATCAGATGGTGGTTTAAAAAAAACATTAGTTGCACACAACAGAACTGACATAATTGTAGAAGTTTTAAAAAAGTTTTTAATTTATTATATTTTTTACAGCAATGGTGCAAAGAAAACTATTTGAACCACAGTCACAACATCTCTCTAAAAATTGATTTAAATTGTTTTATTTATAAATATTTGTTTTGTAGGCCCTCAGTCTGGTTGCCGTGCTGTCAAGTGAAAACATATTCCACACCCCGATGCATAAAAGGGAAGAAGCTATAAAAGTGAAGCAGAAGTTTGTGTCATCTGTGGGAGATCATCTGACCTTACTGAATGTTTATAAGGCGTTTTGTAAAGCAACTTTAAAAAAGGTTCGTACTTATCTTTGGATTTAAGAAACTAAAAAATAAACAATTAGACGAGTTCACTAAGTATTAGTTATTTTAGGAGAAATTACTGGCACGTGAGGCTTAACATCTGTACGCCTCAAGTTGATGCAAGCAGGGCAGTGCATCGTAGGGCACGTTCCTGACATGCGTGGCCTTCGATGCAATATAGGCATAGTTACCACTTACCATCAGGTAGGCCTCCATCAGCTGGTAGCTTAAAAAAACATTAGTTGCACACAACAGAACTGACATAATTATTGTAGAAGTTTTAAATAAGTTTTTTAATTTATTATATTTTTTACAGCAATGGTGCAAAGAAAACTATTTGAACCACAAGAATTTGTCTTACGCATCGGATATTCGACAGCAGTTGCTATTAATATGCCAGAGATTAAACTTGACTGTCACCAGTTGTGGGCCAGCTACAGATCAGGTAATTATTATTAATCATATAAAATACATAAATCATATTGAACCATTTACACAGCTCAACCCAGCCCCAAACTAAGCAAAGCTTAACACAGATGCTTGTTCTCTGTCTTGGTGCTATATTGTATTCAAAGTATGTACAAAAAAATATGAATATAAGTATAATATCAGCTCTCTGGTGCTCATAGTACAAGCTCTGCTTAGTTTGGGGCTAGATAGTGTTGTGTGGATTGTCTACAATATTTATTTATAAAAAAAACACTTTGTTCTACCGCCAAGTCTAACTTACGGTCTCTTTTCAGCTCCTAAAGTGCCTTCTAAGCGGGTTATTCACGAACTGCGCTTGGTCTCGCGGTGGTGACGCCTCTGGGCGTTACGTCACGGGTACAGGCGGCGCTGCCTCCCTTCACCCTTCCGGCGTACTCTACGGCGTTCGTCCAACGCCTCCAGCCGTACTATACACAGAGCTACTTCACACACGCCGGTCATACATGGTGACTGCGTCTGTCATACAACCTCAGTGGTTGCACCAAGTCGCGCCCGACTATGCGAGACGATGTCGCGCGAATCGGTGACGGTACATGATAAACCTAGTTAAGTGCAGGTATAACCTGAAGAAAATAGGTAGCTAGATTTAAACAGGTGTTTTGGACTTTTACAGCGTTTTGTAATGTTTGGACGTACGCGACTAGCCTCCTTAAATATCCTCAAAAAATCTAGAGTTTGTACTTGGTACAAAGAAAACTGAGGGGGGATCAAAGTCGTATCTTTTTGTATATACTGCATGAAATTTATATTTTTAAACAAGTGTAGATATTCATGGTAGTTGCCATAGTCAAATAGGTAGATAGTGTTTGCATTGAAAGTGATACCTCAGTCAGTCATGTATTTAATACTAAAGTTAGTTCTAAAACTATTTTCTCCGGTTTCTTGAAAAACCGCTTCAATACAAGCTACATTCAAAATGGCCACTTCCTGTCATTGTAAACGCCTGCGCACACCTAGGAAGCTGGCGATGGCGATCAATGAAACGCTGTCAAATATCGCTGTCAAATTTACACAGCGTTTCACTGATCGCTATCGCCAGCGACCTATAGGTGTGCGCAGGCTTTAAGGCGCAGATTACCGGCGAAGACTTTCTCGCTGGCACATTTTGACTCTTTGAATTATATAAAATTATTGGACTTATTTATAAAAAATCCCAATCCCCTATTTTGTGTGCACACAGTTTTGGCAAGAAAATAATGACTCTGACAATTTTTCTTAACAAAAAGTTTACATATAGGTAAAATTACCGAATACTTCGTTCAATTGTTTTAATGTTAACTACTTCTAATTTATTTAAGATTTATAGTAATATGTAAAGTGGATAAGTAAATTGTATATTTTTTGATGAATAAGCAATTATATAGGTACGTATTTAATATAAATTGAAAAATTAAGAATAAAAGCGTGGTAATAAAATATTCTTTCATGATTATTTTCATGAATTTGTATCACTTTAGTTAATTTACAATACTTATAATGTTTTAAATATCGTTCCTAGTTATATTTACATGTTAGTAGTCCTGATGATGATGAAATGTTTTTAAATACCTCGTTAGAAACTTAACAACAGTTTATTTTTAGAAAAGGCTAATATAGATACTTAAAGGTTTTTTAAATTTTCGATTAATCTATTCTCAATTTTTTTTTATTAACAACAAATTCAATTTTCAGATTGAGTCGTATTTAATAAGCCTAAAAAGCTCACTCTCCAGAAATAATTAACGAGTTTTAAAAAGTAACAAATGCTGATTGACTTATTTTGTTTTCTGTAAATTATAATTGTATGTATAATTGACCGTGTCCTTCCTGTGGATTAGGCCGACTAAGCTGTCAGGATGGTATAGGTGCTGGGTAAGCCTATTCCATTTAAAATCTTGTCCCAGGCACTATAGCGTCTCGTAAGTAGGGGCATGAGTAATCACCAGTTGCCCCTGACGCTATATCAATCATCTACAATAGAGAGGCCTGTTTACTTTTTTTTTCTGGTTATTTCATATTTTGCTTACCTAATTTACCTATACGAAATAAGGGTCTCTGGGCGTAACTTAAATCCTTTCGCCACAGAACTAGTGACAAAATAAGAAGAAGACTGTTCTTAGGTTGATTTTATGCCAGTAATATTGACGCGCACATACAATGTTTTATAGAGATTTTTTTTTTCTGTATAGGGATAAGTATTTATTATTATACTCGTAATATCTGTATGATTATGTTCGAAACTTGCTTAAAATTAAAATTTGGTAATAAATATTTTTTATACAGAATTAATATACTTTTTATTTATTTTTTCCAATTAGCTATAAATATTCAATATTTTAGCATTATAATAACTTGCCTGTTTTCATTCATCATCAAATATTTTTTTTATAACAAAATCAGTTGAGCGAACCGATTCGGCCCTAAAGCAATAGTACTTAGTAGGTCATCCACCTTTTACCTAAATCTGTTAATTTATCGCGCATTCGAATCACCGAATCAAAGAAAATTTCGAGTCGTAAAGAAGCGTCTCCCAGTATCAATTACGACATTCAATTAAAAAGCTCTGCGCCGAATTTAATTCCGTAGCCCACTTCTTTAAAATTTATTCTGTAATAAGCAGCCGAGGCACTCGTAAAAAGAGGATCCAAGAGAAAGCGAGGACACTTCCCTCATTAAAATGATTCCAGCTGGAAGCGGAACAATGTTAATTCGATATTTATGCAAATTCAACGAAATAATTCATTGGAATTTATGACACCTACATGAAGGAGCTGTTGAGATGTGGCAAGCTATTTTAGTTATTTCGCCAAGTACCTAACTATGTGTTTTTCATTCGCAATAAGATAAAATTGCAAAATGATCGAGATTGGCCTGAGAATTATAGGCCCCTGAAAGTTTTCAGACTAATTAAGTTTCATTTCAATAATTAATACGCACCTACCAATCTGTAAGTACGTTCTCTTCTATCAGTATAATCTCTATCTATACTAATATTATAATAATGAGGAAAGATTCGTATATTTATGAGATATGTATGTTCGTAATGAAAAAAATTAAAAACTACTGTGCCGATTTCAAAAATTCTGTCACCATTTGAAAGCTACATTCACCCTGAGTAACATAGGCTATATTTTATGTGTTAAAAAAAATAAATGTCCACCCGTGCGAAGCCGGGACAGGCCGCTAGTTATTAAATGAAGTTGCCAGTAGGTTTACTCTAGCAAGAAATTGCCGTTAGTTACCTAGCTAGGCAGAGATATTTAATCGATTGACTAATTTATTCACTATTCTGTAGTAAAAAAGCAAAGTAAATGGGTATTAGTTATTCTCAGAAGGCAAGTTGCTCACTAGCCGGCCGACTCCGGCTAATGGGACTTTGGAATGGATGATGTAATCGATAACGCTCTCTTCGCGTCTGCTTTTTGTGTTTTCAACGGCTAATTGCCCAACTTTCTTCCTAATAAATCGCTTGCCTTTGATACGCCATCATTTATCACAGCTTTCAAAATGAAATTCCTCTGGGGTTTTAAATTAATAAATCTGGTATATGACGGCCCCTGTTTTATAAGGTGGACGTGGGTATGTGAGTAGGAGTAGGAACCATTTAATCTATTTCATGAAAAAAAAAGAACTATTTTTAACCGACTTCAAATGAAAGAGGAGGAGATTCTCAATTCGGTTGCACTTTTCTTAACTTAATTGCACTTTAACTATATTGAACGATTTAAAAAAAAAAACAGAATTTTCAAATTAGCACTTTATAAAGTATACATAGCTTGTTTCTTATAGTCCACTGTAAGTAACTTTGATTGACCTTCCCCAAAAAAAATACACATTGGTGCTTCATGGTTCGTTCCTATTTCAATTAAGTTGGTTCCCTCGCTCAATTATTTCCCTACTTAAAACTCCGACAGCTGCGTATTTGTACCTAAATAATAGATACCTTATATGTAAATAAATAAGGTAGTTTGTTAGACACCGTCGAAAGCGGCTTTATTCGCGTTTAATTAAAATTTACCGGTAGTAAATCACTACCTTCCCGACAAGTTGCGGTTCGGCTGCGAACACACGCCGTCATTTGCACTGTATTGCATAAGGACGGTACTTGGAGCTGCTATTTCGTTTTTAGGGTTCCGTAGCCAAATGGCAAAAACGGAACCCTTATAGATTCGTCATGTCTGTCTGTCTGTCTGTCTGTCTGTCTGTCTGTCCGACCGTGTCACAGCCATTTTTCTCCGAAACCATAAGAGCTACACTGATGAAACTTGGTGAGTAGATGTATTCTGTAAACCGCATTAAGATTTTTACACAAAAATAGAAAAAAAACTATAAATTTTGGGGGTCCCCATACTTCAAACTGCAACTCAAAAAAAATTTTTTCGTCGAACCCATACGTGTGGGGTATCTATGAATAGGTCTTCAAAAATGATGTTGAGGTTTCTACTATCGTTTTTTTCCAAACTGAATAGTTTGCGCGAGAGACGCTTCCAAAGTTGAAAAAAGTTGGTCCCCCCCCCTCTAACTTCTAAAATAAGGGAATGATAAAACTAAAAAAAATATATGTTGTACATTACTATGCAAACTTTCAACGATATTTGGTTTGAACGAGATCTAGCCAGTAGTTTTTTTTTTATACGTCATAAATCGTAAACCGCAATTTACCTTTCGACGAACTACAAGAACCTGTTTCCTGTTTATTTTCTGTATATTATGTTACTTGATGCTACGGAACCCTTCATGGGCGAGTCCGACTCGCACTTGGCTGCTTTTTTATTAATGGGTTCGGTTAGGCTCGAAAAAATTAAGCCCATTCCTCTATTTATTCTACAGGTTAGTTTAAATGAGATAGAATCGTAAGAAATTGGAAAAATATGATCTTTTTCTTCTTATCGCGTCACTGATTCTTTCGAACCAAGTGTGTTGAAAGGATTCTAAGTTCGCCTCAAAGAGGCTCCTTTCGTGTAAAATATTTTCGAACTTTTTAGGTTCTACAATAAAAATATGATAAGAAAGCTTTTTCACATGTAAATAATTCTTCTATAAACGACGAAACGTATGGTACGCGCACCCACTCGACGGCACAATTGTCGCGTGAAGTTGGTGGATGCAAAGGGTTCAGTAGGCCTACTACAAGCTCTGCCTGGCTCAGTCACTGGCTCTGGTTTTGAGTCTGTGTGCGTGCTCACCAGTGTACTTATTATAATGCGTGTGTGTCGTTTCGACGTAGGATTTATTTAGTCAACACTCACACAGACTCAAAACCAGAACCAGACGGAGCTTGTGGTAGGCCTACAGAATCGTTCTTTCTGATAATTTGATTGATCTCAAAATAGGGGAGGCCTATGCCCAGCCGTAGACTTCTTTAGGCCGATGATTGCTTCTCTGATAGCCTAGTTAGTATAGCTTGATTAGTTATTCAGTTTAACAAAGCTGTTGATCTTCCTAAAATAAAAAATAAACTACTGGTGTTATCTTTTCAATCAAAAACGTAGGTTTACTTTGTCGTCGCACTAAACGTAGACTACGCTACGCCACGCGTAGAGGGTCTACGTCACCGTGTCTACGCCACCGCTCGATTGCACGGCACAGTAAAGAAATTCGTTTACAAGCTAAAAGCTTTCCATTTGTGGGAAGAGCGGTAAGTTTGAAGCTCGATCCATCTTCTAAACGCTTTAGTTTACATATATGACGTACGAATGAACCCATGCACCGAATTAAAGGATACATTTCCAGCTAATTCACGAAATATTACGATAACTACATTTTATGCTCATAATGCACTTGATAGATCTCTTAGCTCAGTTGGTTGTAGCTCTGCTTTCTGCGCTGGGCGTGGGTTCGATCCTCACCGAGAACAAATATTTGTTTGGTGAACGCAAATGTTTGTTCTCTGTCTGGATGTTATACTGTATTCTAAGTATGTATTTGCAAAAAAATGTATATAAGTAAGTACTATATAAGCTATCTGGTTCATATAGTACAAGTTCTGCTTAGTTTGGGGCTAGACAGTGTTGTGTGGATTGTCCATAATATTATACTTATGTATATTAATGCGGTCTTACCTTTTTGAATATTGTACCAATGTAAGCTTCAGCAAGTATGTATTATTAAACTATCTATCATAAACCTCTCTTACTGAAGTACTTTGTACCTATTCACTTATTTACTTACCCGTCTATTAGTTTCCTTCATGAATCGATGTTTTGATTATTTATTTAGCGAGGCTTCGTCTGAGTTAATATAATTAATTAGGCATCGCTGTAACATCATCCTTCTCTGTATAGCGGCATCTATTCAATATGTATAAGTTAGGTACCATAGTTCCGAAAAGTAGCTGTAGGTATCAAGTATTTTGTGCTTTTGTGTTGATCTAATCGCAAAAGAGTTTGGAGAAATCTTTTGAGAATAGCGAATACAGATTTCTGTTATAAATTCGATGGTAGTTTTTAAATAACAAATCAGTTACGCCAAAAATAAATGGTTATACCTTATCAAAATGTGTAACTAATTGACTGGCCTTGTCTAGGTGTCGTTTGTAATCTAGGTAAATATTTATTATTATTACTATTTATAATGAAATCACTATCCAGAGAAGGGCATGCTGTCACCCGCGCGTTTGGGGTGTTATTAAAATTAAGTAATACAAAGTAAACATATAAATTCTATTTACAAAAAGAAGATAGAAGATTAGTACTTACTATAACAGGTTTTCCCCAGTGAACGCTAAGTAATTCACGAAGTTCTACCTGCATTTAACTCACCGATAGGTAGAGCACATGCGGGTTTAATTTCCAAGTTAGTTACTTACAGCGTTCAGATTTCCGTATATAAATCAAGCACTAAGTTCTAGGCAACAATGTTAGGTATACTGCCTTCAATAGGCAACGTCTTCCTTGTTGTAGACTTGTGAGCATGGACTTATCGTCTTATGGACGTCTTAAACAGTTCATCTCCGGACTTTTTACAAATATGCAGCGGTACAGACGACAAAGGTTGATTTTTAAATTAATAAAATTAAATTCGCTACAAATGCATCATTTTTTAGCTTCAGTACCCGAAGTCGGAGTTTTGCTACCACATTTCGTCACCAAATATTGTTTTCGTTTCGCCTTTTTGTCTCTCTCTATTGCATGGAGAAAATATGAGACGGCAAACATACGTTACGTAGTTAGAGTTGTTGTCTTATCTTTTCTCCATACAGACATCCATATAGACAGAGACAAATAGGCGAAACGAAAACAACATTTGGTAACGAAATGTTGTAAATGCACTGGGACTTCGGGTACCGATGAATCGTTTTTTGCAAAACTGTACCACCACTGCGTAGTCAAACACGTAGGTATTTGGTCCAGTGAGTCCAGTTTGAGTCCAGATATATGGTTAGTTCATGCGCGGAGCGTCACTTGGAGTCACGTTCGACACAGCTGCACGGCCGGCAGATGCTCGGCTAACAATCTACCTTCGAAACTTGGACATGATTACGTATAGGACGTCTTAGTATTGCTACTGCCGAATAAAATGGAATAAATACTTACAAATTTGATTTATCTACAGTTGTTGTAGCCAACTTTTGCGCATCCTTCGAGAAAATGAAAATATCATCAAAAAAAAGCTGCCCTAAATCATTGCATACAAGGTTACAAAATAGCTCTTATCGCTGAAAATGGTTTTTTCGAGGTCCTATAGTAACTAACCGTTAAACCACGTGGGTCTTATTAATAATCCTGGCGTAGCGTTGGACTAGTTAATCCGTGTTTTGTCTCTTGCATTGACATGCAATTGTCAACTCGAGCAAATGTGACAAAACACGGATTAACTAGTCCAACGCTACGCCAGGATTATTAATAACACCCCGTAAGTATAACCTAAAATACCTTGATAAACAAGTGAACTCTGTGTATTAGTCGCAGTTGCCGAGTCAGAGCGAAGATATTGAATGACTCGCACCTTCGTCACCCTTTGTTCATTACGTTCGTACCTGTCTAGTGCACGCTTGGCTGGCATCGTCGTCTCCTTTTTGATGAGTCATCAAACAGAGCGGCAAACTTAAACTTGAATTTTAATTTAACTAGTCTTAATCTCGTCACTGGCCTCTCAGCTCAGTTGGAAGTAGCTCGGCCTTCTACGCCGTAGGTCGTGAGTTCGATCCCTACCGAGAACATTATATTTGTGTGGTGAACGTAGATGTTTGTTCTATGTCTGAGTGCTATAATATTGTATTCTAAGTATGCATTAACAAAAGAAACATTCATAAAGTATTACATTATATCAGCTATCTGGTTCCCTTAGTACAAGCTATGCTTAATTTGGGACTAGGTGAGTGATGTGTGGATTGTCCACAATATCTGTTTACCTATAATTTTATAGATTGGTTCAGCTTATAGTAAGTTTATTTAGGTGTTTGTAGACCCGTGTCGTTGACAAAAAGGATCTTCTTGATTGGGGTGCAGTTCACAAATCGAAGACAATTTGTTCATTGATTGGCAAGGTACCACGTCTCTGCCGTGAGTGGTTCAGTTTATATTCGTCGGTACTCATACGGCACATTTGCCTCCAATTCAATTCCGCGCTCGGCTCGTTGCAGCACCGAATGAGCCATCGGAGAGATTGTCTCGGCTAGAGCCTATGACCACAGTGCTTACACGCAGAGAAAAGTAACTTGACGTAGCAAAGGCGTAGAGTCTTTCGACACGACACGTGCTATATCAACTGAATCATTGAGGATTGTTTGTAATTAAGCTTGTTGGAAAAAGTATTGTTACATTGCATTCATTGTAGAAATATCTATCGCTTTTAACTCGGGAACGAAACGAGCAACTTTTTGAGTTTACATGCATTACCTACATCAAAAGTGACAACTTTTACTTTGCAAGAACGCTCTGTCTTGTAATGATCTTACTGTCTGCATCCTCCACTGTGTTCGTTCGCGATGCTCGCAACTCTGAAATACCTGCTCGTCTTCACAAGCTACGGTTATTTAGGTGCTAAATACCACTTACATAGTTATCCGCCGAAGCCAGGTATTTTCACGATAATACCAAGCAAGTTACGACTTGATAAAATTAACACGTACCTACCTAACTTTATTTATAATCAATCTAACATACGATCTTCAGAACATAACAGTTATCATGTTAAAAAGCATTTAAATAAGGTGACCGGGTATTATAAACACTCGGGCATGAAATAACGAGTGACAGAGAAAAGAAAATAAGTACATCTGTTATGCTAAGTTGGTGGACGCAAGGCAGGGCACGTTCCTGATGTGCGTGATATTCGAAACAATGCTTTGTTATAGGCGATAGTTACCACTTAATATCAGGTGGGCCATATGCATATTGCATGCAGCAATTTCCATAAAAAAAAGAAGAAAGATGACCCATCGTTATCTTCAAGTGTGTTTCTAAAAAACACCATTTGAAAACGAAGATAAAGGCCTTGGCGATGTGCACGTTGTCGTGTCACGGAAATTCATCTCATAAAACACATTAGTTGGGAAACTGCGAGCAGCTCACACAGCTTCCAAAAGCTTCCGTTTTTAGCACAAACCTCTCTAGGTCTGGTTACTTTATTTTTGTGCTTTAGAAAAATGCGAGCAGGGGCTTTGAATATGACCTTTGCAATCAGCATTTGCAACCTAGCAAATACCACCCTTAATATTCTACCGTGTCACTGGAACCTATGAATCAAGTGTGGTGAAAGGATTTTAAGTTCGCCTCAATAAGCTTGTACTAATTTTCGAGCTTTTAAGGTTCTACGACATGCCAGTTTCCTCACGATGTTTTCCTACACCGTTTGAGAGTATACCTACCTGCATATCGATGGTTGTCGATTGTAATGTTTTTTGTATGCAAACTCGTTCGTGTATTTTTAGTTACTTTTTTTAGTTGGATACTGGCGTGTTGTAGCTAGTTTTTTACTATTTTTTGTACATTTTATCTTATTTTATATTATTATTATTTTATTTTATTTTATATTATTTTTTTGTATCTATATCTAATAAGTATACCCAGTTTTAAAAGTTTTGCGTCCGCCGAAATGAAATCGGCCCTAACGGAAGACTAGCGTGGGTTGCTGCCATGCCAACCCGCATCATGCTGAGTTAGGTTCCATTTTGCAGCAGCATAACTAGTTTTTATTTGTCATATCTTATAATTATTTTAATCTATTTTTGTGTGTTGCACATAAATGCTTATTCTATTTTATTCAAAACATTACGAATGCTTTTGGCTAGGTATATCAATACATGATGGTTGAGTGAAGTGCTTTCATTACAAACTCCAAACCCCCTTTGTTATTCTTTATTCTTTTATCTCTCTGAAACCTCTCCGGAAAAATTCTCACGCGGCTACGATATAAAAATTTCAGGAGTGTTCGCATCGCGAAAACTTTCAAGTTACTTTAAAACAAAATAAGCCTCACTTAAAACAATGCATGAAGTTTTCGATTTTATCTAAGTTTGTGAATCTTTGAGCTTTCACCCGTTAAAATTGGAAAGTTTCAGAATATATTTGCTTTGCTGTTATAATTATTTGTTTTGAGGTCTCAGCTTTGTCTTAGCAGAAGTACGAGGAGTAAAGCAGTCTATCGGTAGCGGCGGAAATGGATGCTCCACTCCGCTCGGAAATGAACCCGCCCATGGACTCCTCAGTTTCCTGAGATCCACGCAGCCGTGGCCACATTTAGATTGTTTATTAGCGGCTAATATTTTTTACTAGGGGTGCTAATAAAATTGCGAAATTTAGCTTGTTCGGATTTTTAGCCTCAGCCCGACGCAGCGGCGTCTATAAACTGATTTGGGTGAAACTTGAAATAGCTCGGGGCAGGGCCTGAAATCGAGTGATGGGTTTAAACTAATCACTATAGTCGCTGTAAATAATATGTATAACTATGACGTAATACATTGTAGTTTTTTTTTATTGTATTGTATAGTTCTTGTAAGTACTTATGGAGTTGACGGCAACTTTATAATTGAACGCCAGAGCTCTTTATATTTATAAAAGCTATAAGTTGCCTTAAAATGATTGTGGGTCGCACAAATTAACATCCGAGATCCTTCAGTAGGCCTACCACATGCTCTGTCTGGCTCTGTCTCTGGCTCTGGTTTTGTGGTTTGGTTTGGTGATTGGTGTGAGTTGGTGGTTGGTTTTGAGATGACCTCGATAGATCTTACGAGCCTCGAGATCCAAAAAGATAATGCATAAATCTCTTATTCAAATTGGTACTTTTTCAATGTTGTAAAATGAATAGTGAACCCTGGCTACGTCCGCCCACACGCAGCCGTTTCTCCCCCTCCTCGGCTGTGGCCGCAGCGGCTTGCGTTGGTCATGTGCCGCCCACCATTTATAAATTATATCACGTTCTCTGTTTCATGCAATTATTTTTAAATACCGCAATCAGTATTATGAAAATGTGTAGGTCACGTATTTTGTTGACTTAAGCTTGTGTATTGCCATTTATTTGTAACTGGCCGGCCTCACCTCTGTTTGTAAAGGTGATATCAGACGATTAATTTTTTGTTCATTTTGTCTTTCATTCGGCACCTTTCACTCAAAATGAAACGTGTGAATACCGAATGAAAAAATAGTGCCGAATGAATTCATTTATGAATCGATCTAACGATGTTGGATATTTTCATTCGGCATCTTTTACTCGCATACCGAATGAACCATTAATGAATTTGTTAGGCACTACTATTTCATTTTCTGTTCATACGTTTAATTTGGAAGTGACGAATGAAAGGCAAAAATGAACAAAAAATGAATCAGTCTGATATCACCTTTACACTCGAATATAATAAGTTTGATCTGGGTTAAACATAAAATACCAGCCTAAAACTTTAGTCGTTATTTAATATTTCCAATTTAATTATCTTATCAATATTTTATCTCCAAATTACGACTCGAATATGGTTATTTAAAATTCTAATGAGAAAAGTCTGATATAAAAGTTCAGCCCTAAAAACTTGCTCAAATTGCTAATAAAACGTTCAAAAGGTGCCTCGGGACTTTCATGTACACTGAACAGAAATATCAAGAGAACTTTAGTCACCTTCGGTCTGAAATAGGTACAAAGTCAAACATTTACATAGTACACCGCTATACTTCGGTGTCTTGAAGCTTTAATTGCTTCGGCAGATAGTTATAGGAGAGAGTTTAGCAGGCTAAGACTAAACCTTGGGAAATATGCTTAAGATAAGGAAGTGTAACTAACTACGAGGACACGAGGTGTAAAAAAATTGCTTCGAAAAACTGTAAGCACTGAAATAGGAGGTAAATGATTACTGAATATCAATACTCATTGATATTCCAAATCTTGATCAAGTTGTATTAAATATTATGTAGTTTCAATCATAGTCACAATGGTGCTGGTATAAAAATAAACGAGCACAGAGACATTATAAACACAGCAGTTTGATAAACACGAGCGAATCATCTTTTTTTTTACATATATGTACTATTATAGCTTGCGTTCGACCGCGATCTCACCTGTTGATAAATGATGATGCGGTCGACGGTGTAGCACACTTACCTAGAAGATACTGTCCAGTTATCATTTCGGTTTTACAATATTTGAAAGAGATCTTTTTCACCTTGTCCTGCGCTTAATTGCATGGATCTAGGACTTCGAGCGAGTCATTGTGACTTGAATTTAAACTTTATGAACCACTATTAACAGTTATTAGTAGCAAGCATAAAACCGTTTTACTGATGGTGAAATTACTAGGGCTAATCAATATTACATAAAAGAATTTTATTTACACAAAGAAACTTACAATTAAACAAATATTTACAAAATGTACAAAATACACAAGAAACAGTTGAGCTATCTGGAGATCGTTACAAACGATCTAGAGATAGCTCAACTGATCCAAATCAGTGCCAGACGGAAGCGTCCCCAAGACGCTGGCGGCATTGCCACGCTGAATAGCAATGCTTATGCGCTGCGCCAGATACCCACCAGCTCTTGGGTCACGCGTCGCCTCGATCAGTCGCCTAGACAAAATTTTGAAGACCCGCGAGGCCTCGGTTCCCCACGGACCCAGAGTCTCAACCCCAAGAGGAGCAAATAAGTAGGCTCTGTCGAGACCTGCATATTTGCGCCTCTTGAGATCCTCGGCCAGATCTGCCGCCGCGCCCGCCACAACGGATGTCCTTGGCAGATGAGAAGGCGCAAGTGTGTCGACACACGTAGCATCCCACACAAGTGGCCTCCCCAACTCCCAAGGAACAAGCGTCATACCGTCAGGCCGCTTACCATCGTCACGCAACAGACCATTCGGTTCGAGAACGGCTGGTACGTTGACGGTTGTAAAGGCCCGCCGGATGACGTCGTTAAGGCTGGCGTGACGAGATATCCGACCGGCGGCCCTAGAACACGATAATCCGTGGTGCCCTAGCTGATCGACTGCAGTACCGCACTGGCACCGATGAGGTGCGCAGCACGGCGCACCCAACCGTAAGCAGGTTGCAATACGGAACGTGACGGGATCCATTAAAGTACCAGTGTTACATGAAGGAAGGGCTTGTAACCAATAACCTGACTCCAATTTGGAAACAGCAAGAAGACGGGCACAATCTGCAGAGCTGGAACACGTTTGTAACAGATAATTCCGTGTCAACTCACACAGAGGCCCGTCCCATTGCCGTTGAGACGAAAGAGATTTGGGGGGAGCAGTATTGGGACATTACATAGTATATTACATTAGGTATTAATTTACAAACATAGGTAGGACTTATTAAAGGTTAGCCTCACCAATGCCACGTCCATACAAATGAGAAATCAAAAATTTTATACATTTAATCCCAGCCAATGCCATGATCATTGTATTTGAACCTTCCTTTTTCAAATCTACTTAGTGTTATTGATAATTTTTATGTCTTGCTGCATTTTATGTAACTACTTATTGTTATTGGTAATTATTATGACTACTATGTTATTTTATGTAACTAAGCTGTGTTTGACTTTCGATTATAATTATTTTACAATCCATGCTAATTACAAGTACCTATATTATAACTTTATTACTATACATAACAGCTCACACATTATAGAATCGAACTCCAAACTACAGCGCCCCTACGGGGTACATGTACTTACACTGTACCTAGATCTTATGTATAGTGGCGTCAATTTATTAATAAACACAAATACTTTATTATTTTTGGAGAAGTTTTTAACTCTTTGTTATGAAAATGTGCAACGTATTACGCATAAATTATACAGGTGCAGTCCAAGGTTTATAAAGTCGATTTGAAATGTAGCACCCCTAATATGAAACATTTTTACACCACCCAGCTTCGTTGAATTCTGAGTTCAGCGACTGGTTTCAATATTCTTGACTAAATTGGAATTTTCTCTGTCTGCTGCAATCAGGATGCAATTTTGTTCGATTTATTTTTTCCATATTTGAATATTTAACAAACTGTAATACATTTCAAGCTTTCTGTGACGAATAATTTCGATTTGATGGAGCCTTTGGAAACATACCTTGGTAGGTTAATGTTTGCTGAAAACTTTTATACATTTTTTAAATAAAGTCAACAACCCTTTGTCTGTGTGTGGCGGTTTAACTCACACATTTGAATATTTTTAATCCTTTGAGTGAATAATGGTAGTCTGTGTTCTTAGGTTGTTAGCACAGTTTTTAATGGTCGCACGATTTAATCCTGTTTTATACTATCCCTCACTCTTTGCTTAGCCACAATGTTCAGAATGTTAGCTAAGCTAGTTGTATGGTAATGAATTTTGCCAAAACCATAATATATATTGAATGAGGTTGGGACGACCACCTCAAAGACACAGTATAACATGGCAGGCACGATGTTTATATTCATTATTTATTTTTTACCGTCGCAATGACACCAAAATTATAACACAAATGAATAAATACCCCGTATACCCTCAGATATTTACCTATTATCTTCAGAAGTTTAACTTGCGAATGTTTTGATGTTGGGATTCATTCGATTGAATGCTCTCAACGGAATAAAATATTGCTACTTATCGGTAATTTAACTTCAAAGAAAGTTCAATTTATTTACGGCGTCAAAGCTTGTTTTGATTTGAGATTGTCAGTAGCCCCTGGGCTCCAATACATAACTGTCAAGGAGAAATGCGGACTCCGCTTTGTTGAAAGTCGCCGTTCCTTTTGTACTTACCGATATTGCGATTTTCGTTCGGGGAATACCATTATATTCGTTCAATCGAATGTGAAGCTACGATTAATGAATTCACCTGCCTTTTAGCGTTACTATCTGATAGATAGTTTGAAAATATTATGCGATTATTCTGAATAAGTTGCATAAAATAAGATGCCAAGTCAAAAATGTGCGATGTGACGATGCTAGTTCACAAGCTGTGTGATTTTAGAAAAAAGTTCGTAGCATTTTTGCGTCGCCACAATGGCAGTGCTGTCCTTTGCTCTCGATGAAGCCTGAACATTCTGATCGAGGTTTCGAAAAACAAAAATAGAAAGCAGATTGTATTAGCCCACGGTATTCACATATTTTTGTTCCTTTTGCGATCCGTTCACCGGGTGCACGCCAAATAATGAACTTCACCGTGTGTCTCGGTCGGAGACTCGGTAGCGAGTAGAACATGCTCTTGTCAGAAATCACCTGCTCATTTGTATTTTTTGAATCCATTTTGTACAAGAAGATAAATGCTTCCCAGTGTCTGCAACTTTGGTATAGGGGTTCTTTTACGTTTACGAGGACACGAGTAGATAGTTTGTTTCTGGGAAACTTTGTCGAGTTGTATTACTCCCAAGGTGATGCTCTGTACGAGTATCTTGTTTTTAGTCAATTACTTTGTATTTCTCGGTATCTCGACTCAGTATTTATATCTAAAAGTACGATGGGTACGTACCATTGCTGTATTAAATGTCATATGTAGTAATAATATGCCCAAAAATGAAAATACATCAGCTATTTTAAGCTGCGCTGATCCACTGAAATATGAAACATGTAGAGGAGTTGGCAGCGTGCCAGCTGCTTGCATCACACTATAACAAAGAGTTTCAAATCAGGAAATTGTTCCTAGAACAATAGAAGAAAATAAGCATGCTTGTAATACTAGCGTGAGTACCGCAGACTTGTCACAGTATGGACTTTTCACAGGTGGGTATCGTTGCATTCAAGTACATAATAATGTAATAAAACATTTACAAAAGAACTTGATGCTCCACATTCATTTCTGGCATTTAAAACCTTTTAGAAAACTGTGCACTATTAATTATTCAGCTTAAACATCAGTTATCGGAATTCACATGTGTAATACTCGTATAATAGAATGTCTATGTCTTTGTGTGGAGCGGGACTTATAAACTTATTAGTTGCTATCAGTATCACTTCCTGCGTATTATGTAAAGCCTCTGTGATTTTAGGACGTGCCGATGTGAGAGCTACTTTCATATTCATGGTGTTAAAAATTCTCGAGTAGAGCAAGTGATGCCATTGCTTGTATTGAGTTAAGAGCATAGTCGCGATCCGGCTAAGCCAGTTGGCTGAGAGCCAACTGGCTTGCTTTTAAAATACGACTTATACAGGGTGTCAAACCCCACTCCAACGTGCATGCTTAAACACACAAAAGATCCACAAAAGATTTTATTGTATTTTTTTAACGCCTATGTACGGTTGTCATACGGTTCAATAAATAATCCACATACCCCATATTATAGAGAAAAATATGCTTCATATTAAAGATGTTCAAATAATGTAAATTTCAAAATGAATTCTGCTCGTCGCTGGTAAAATTTATTGAGAATCATGTTTTCAAGAATAGTCTCTTTGCTCCCTGTATAATATAAGCGGAGAGTGTTACTACGTCATGTGGAAATGAAATAAGTATAAAACTTTTACATATTTCCCGGTATAATTTATAATGTGCGAGAAAAAATATATGTTGAGTTTCTCGGATCGTCTTTTAATAGGAACATACTCAATACTTATTGGAGCAAATTAAAATGAAACCACCAAAGTTTGAATAGGTGCAATTTATTGCAGTCAATGCTTCATCATGCTAACTTCCTTTAAATTTAAATGCAAATTCATTAAGGGTCAATTTCAAGGATGACTCATCATTCGATCAAATATTTGACAGTTGTTTATGCCAAATTTATGCTTCCAAAATTTGAGATAATCAACCGTCAAATATGAAGAGCCTGATATTTATACAGAAGAAGCCTGTTCACCGACGAGCATGTACTTATGAAGAATGTTGTGAGAGTGAATGAAGCGAAAGAGGTATGTCAGGATCGTAGCAAGTGGAAATCCGTGATCTTAGTCTACTCCTATAGGAAGAGGAATGATTTTGTGTATGTATATCCGCTCACTCATCACAAAATCTCCAAATCTACATTTGGCACTAATTAGATGTCTGTGAGTGAGAGGTGTGGTGGCTCACTCAGGTGGGATTTATAAAATAAAAACAAAGTTTCTAAACTTCACGCGAACGAAGTCAGGCGGAGTTCTACTCCCAAGAAAATAAAGCTATGCAAAATCTAAACTTTCTAAAAGGTGAATGACAACAAAATGACTTTTACGCTCCAACAATACAGTCTGAGAGATTTTTTGTTTACTTTTATCCTGTACCCTTCGTAATGGCTTCATGGAACTCAAAGTTAACGAAGTGAGACGCCGAAGTAATTTTGGTGTATTTTGCATACCTTACGGGGGCCTTATGACGCCTCAAAATGAATAACGACATTTCACTTTGCGATACTCATCGTAAACCTACTCGTATATTGAAAAATTCACTCGCGGCTTTTGTGGTACGGTCGATAAAAGTCCATTTAACTAGTGATTTATGGTGAAGGAAAATTGATTTTTTTTAATACTTTTCATTTATTAGAGAGTTTAACAAAGATTTGAACTAAAACTAAAGATAAACTTTTGAATTACACCGCAGGAATTGAACTCGCACTCAGTAGTGTCTTATCAGTAGGCCTACCACAAGTTCTGTCTGGCACTGTCTCTAAGGTAAGCACTCACACTGACTCAAAACCAGAGCCATAGACAGAGCCAGGCTTGTGGTAATACTACTACTGGTCACCACAATCAATTTGTTGCTTTGTAAACGGAAAAATAAATTGGCAAAGGGAAATAACACCGCAGTATCGTAAACAAAGTAACAAGCTGAGTGCTACGTAGTGCCGTAGCGCTGTCTACAAGTGCTACGCCGCGCCGTAGCAGCAGGCTACCGGAACGCATGACAGCACATGTATTACAACAGACTACACCACTTGCTCGGAAAATCATTTTCCACGAATTCGTCGTACACATTCCATAGTGATATATACTTTTAGAACTTTTTGTTGGATGATGTTGAATATTTTATTTAGTGTAGTGTTTTATAAGACAGAAGCGATGTAATATTTTCCGGTGTTCTGCGACCTATGCCATAAACCTAATACTTACTTAAACCGTGGTAAAACAGTAGGCCTTCCACAAGCTCTGGCTGTCTGGCTCTGGCTCTAGTTTTGAGTCTGTGTGAGTGCTCACCAGTGTATTATACTGTGTGTGTGACGTTTCATCGTAGGATTTATTTAGTCAACACTCAGACAGACTCAAAACCAGAGCCAGAGACAGAGCCTGACAGAGCTTGTGGAAGGCCTACAGTAAAGCGATTTTGGATTGCGATTTTCGTTCGGGGAATACCATTATATTCGTTCAATCGAATGTGAAGCTACGATTAATGAATTCACCTGCCTTTTAGCGTTACTATCTGATAGATAGTTTGAAAATATTATGCGATTATTCTGAATAAGTTGCATAAAATAAGATGCCAAGTCAAAAATGTGCGATGTGACGATGCTAGTTCACAAGCTGTGTGATTTTAGAAAAAAGTTCGTAGCATTTTTGCGTCGCCACAATGGCAGTGCTGTCCTTTGCTCTCGATGAAGCCTGAACATTCTGATCGAGGTTTCGAAAAACAAAAATAGAAAGCAGATTGTATTAGCCCACGGTATTCACATATTTTTGTTCCTTTTGCGATCCGTTCACCGGGTGCACGCCAAATAATGAACTTCACCGTGTGTCTCGGTCGGAGACTCGGTAGCGAGTAGAACATGCTCTTGTCAGAAATCACCTGCTCATTTGTATTTTTTGAATCCATTTTGTACAAGAAGATAAATGCTTCCCAGTGTCTGCAACTTTGGTATAGGGGTTCTTTTACGTTTACGAGGACACGAGTAGATAGTTTGTTTCTGGGAAACTTTGTCGAGTTGTATTACTCCCAAGGTGATGCTCTGTACGAGTATCTTGTTTTTAGTCAATTACTTTGTATTTCTCGGTATCTCGACTCAGTATTTATATCTAAAAGTACGATGGGTACGTACCATTGCTGTATTAAATGTCATATGTAGTAATAATATGCCCAAAAATGAAAATACATCAGCTATTTTAAGCTGCGCTGATCCACTGAAATATGAAACATGTAGAGGAGTTGGCAGCGTGCCAGCTGCTTGCATCACACTATAACAAAGAGTTTCAAATCAGGAAATTGTTCCTAGAACAATAGAAGAAAATAAGCATGCTTGTAATACTAGCGTGAGTACCGCAGACTTGTCACAGTATGGACTTTTCACAGGTGGGTATCGTTGCATTCAAGTACATAATAATGTAATAAAACATTTACAAAAGAACTTGATGCTCCACATTCATTTCTGGCATTTAAAACCTTTTAGAAAACTGTGCACTATTAATTATTCAGCTTAAACATCAGTTATCGGAATTCACATGTGTAATACTCGTATAATAGAATGTCTATGTCTTTGTGTGGAGCGGGACTTATAAACTTATTAGTTGCTATCAGTATCACTTCCTGCGTATTATGTAAAGCCTCTGTGATTTTAGGACGTGCCGATGTGAGAGCTACTTTCATATTCATGGTGTTAAAAATTCTCGAGTAGAGCAAGTGATGCCATTGCTTGTATTGAGTTAAGAGCATAGTCGCGATCCGGCTAAGCCAGTTGGCTGAGAGCCAACTGGCTTGCTTTTAAAATACGACTTATACAGGGTGTCAAACCCCACTCCAACGTGCATGCTTAAACACACAAAAGATCCACAAAAGATTTTATTGTATTTTTTTAACGCCTATGTACGGTTGTCATACGGTTCAATAAATAATCCACATACCCCATATTATAGAGAAAAATATGCTTCATATTAAAGATGTTCAAATAATGTAAATTTCAAAATGAATTCTGCTCGTCGCTGGTAAAATTTATTGAGAATCATGTTTTCAAGAATAGTCTCTTTGCTCCCTGTATAATATAAGCGGAGAGTGTTACTACGTCATGTGGAAATGAAATAAGTATAAAACTTTTACATATTTCCCGGTATAATTTATAATGTGCGAGAAAAAATATATGTTGAGTTTCTCGGATCGTCTTTTAATAGGAACATACTCAATACTTATTGGAGCAAATTAAAATGAAACCACCAAAGTTTGAATAGGTGCAATTTATTGCAGTCAATGCTTCATCATGCTAACTTCCTTTAAATTTAAATGCAAATTCATTAAGGGTCAATTTCAAGGATGACTCATCATTCGATCAAATATTTGACAGTTGTTTATGCCAAATTTATGCTTCCAAAATTTGAGATAATCAACCGTCAAATATGAAGAGCCTGATATTTATACAGAAGAAGCCTGTTCACCGACGAGCATGTACTTATGAAGAATGTTGTGAGAGTGAATGAAGCGAAAGAGGTATGTCAGGATCGTAGCAAGTGGAAATCCGTGATCTTAGTCTACTCCTATAGGAAGAGGAATGATTTTGTGTATGTATATCCGCTCACTCATCACAAAATCTCCAAATCTACATTTGGCACTAATTAGATGTCTGTGAGTGAGAGGTGTGGTGGCTCACTCAGGTGGGATTTATAAAATAAAAACAAAGTTTCTAAACTTCACGCGAACGAAGTCAGGCGGAGTTCTACTCCCAAGAAAATAAAGCTATGCAAAATCTAAACTTTCTAAAAGGTGAATGACAACAAAATGACTTTTACGCTCCAACAATACAGTCTGAGAGATTTTTTGTTTACTTTTATCCTGTACCCTTCGTAATGGCTTCATGGAACTCAAAGTTAACGAAGTGAGACGCCGAAATAATTTTGGTGTATTTTGCATACCTTACGGGGGCCTTATGACGCCTCAAAATGAATAACGACATTTCACTTTGCGATACTCATCGTAAACCTACTCGTATATTGAAAAATTCACTCGCGGCTTTTGTGGTACGGTCGATAAAAGTCCATTTAACTAGTGATTTATGGTGAAGGAAAATTGATTTTTTTTAATACTTTTCATTTATTAGAGAGTTTAACAAAGATTTGAACTAAAACTAAAGATAAACTTTTGAATTACACCGCAGGAATTGAACTCGCACTCAGTAGTGTCTTATCAGTAGGCCTACCACAAGTTCTGTCTGGCACTGTCTCTAAGGTAAGCACTCACACTGACTCAAAACCAGAGCCATAGACAGAGCCAGGCTTGTGGTAATACTACTACTGGTCACCACAATCAATTTGTTGCTTTGTAAACGGAAAAATAAATTGGCAAAGGGAAATAACACCGCAGTATCGTAAACAAAGTAACAAGCTGAGTGCTACGTAGTGCCGTAGCGCTGTCTACAAGTGCTACGCCGCGCCGTAGCAGCAGGCTACCGGAACGCATGACAGCACATGTATTACAACAGACTACACCACTTGCTCGGAAAATCATTTTCCACGAATTCGTCGTACACATTCCATAGTGATATATACTTTTAGAACTTTTTGTTGGATGATGTTGAATATTTTATTTAGTGTAGTGTTTTATAAGACAGAAGCGATGTAATATTATCCGGTGTTCTGCGACCTATGCCATAAACCTAATACTTACTTAAACCGTGGTAAAGCAGTAGGCCTTCCATAAGCTCTGTTTGGCTCTGGCTCTAGTTTTGAGTCTGTGTGAGTGCTCACCAGTTTATTATACTTTGTGTGTGACGTTTCGACGGATTAGGATTTATTTAGTCAACACTCAGACAGACTCAAAACCAGAGCCAGAGACAGAGCCTGACAGAGCTTGTGGAAGGCCTACAGTAAAGAATGATAGAAAAAAACTACGAATGCGATATATTGAATATACCATAAATAAAGTAAATGAAGTTACTTAAAATAATAATTCTTATCCTGAAAGATTAAGTCGCACGCCCAAGACCAAAATTACTTTAGCTTGGCACTCTGCTTTTAATAATTCACGAGGCTAATTAAATTGAGTCTCACTCTAACCAAATAATGTATGCAGCAGCAGAAGAAAATATGATTAAGATAGGCTTGATGCTGTTATCACTTTGTGTGTTCAAGATTTTGATTGAGAAAAATGTATATTCTCTGGCTTATTTCTTCAGCAAATTATATAAAAACTTTTGGCTTTTTTTCTGGTTTTGTAGGTACTTTGAAAATGAATGAACGAATACCAAACGATCGCAGAAATCCATTATTGTAATAGCACTTTTTATGCAATAAAAATAGTTCTATTCTTCATTTTATTCATAAGTTTTCATCCATACATATAACTCTTGCATAAAAAAAGAAAAAAACTTGAATATAACAACGCTTGTTTTTTCTTCATGGTGACTCAATCAGAGCACCAACATTTTTTACTATAAAAATTCACTTTACTGTATACATGAGAGCCGTTTGATGGCGTACCTATCTCCAATTTTATGTCATAGTATTTTCAAATCGAATACAAACATTTATGACCCACTTGGAATATACGGAGCCATTATTAGAGTAATGATGATATCAAATTCGTAATTATATTACCTATTTATGGTATTGAGGGATGCGCCATATTTTTTTATTTTGATTATGTGGATATGACCAGGCTATTAAAATTTAATTTAATGTTCGATTTTGATGTTTGTGCCATAATTGAATTTAAAAATTTAACCTCTCAAAATATCTTTCTAGGAACGTGTTTTTTACTCCCTCTGAGTAATTGGAAAACAGCCCAATAAGTTAATTATAACTTTTCTAGTTAATGTAATAATTGCTTTTGATTTATTAAAAGGAATTTGAAGAAAACATTATTTTCTTGTGTAACAAGGAGCACGGGTATTGGTAGTGACGAAAATTTCGGAACCTGTTGCCTTATAATATTTAAAGATTTTATATATCAATTTCAAAGCATAAAGTTATAAATATACCATAATAATTATATGGTATACCATTTATCTAGAAAATACAACAAAAATGTGTTACAAAAATCCCATACGTTGTTAAAAATTTTGTTGTCCAAGGCCAATTGCGACAAAGTCAATTAAATAAATAATTAAAAAAAAAAAGCCCAACAATGCCATACACAGCAATGTATATACACATACACCTAACAATATAATTCCAATGATGTTCCGATATCTTTAGCTGGAATAAATACACAGAATAAATAGAAGTAGCTAGGCGAACGGAAAGGACTTAGCGGAGTAACCCAATCTACTTGTTTGCGATTAAACTAACCCGAAACTGGATGCGCGGGAAATGTCTCAAATAGTGGGTGATGTACAGTCGCCTCGCAATAAAATGAATGTGTGTTTTTTTTTGCTTGTTTGTTGAGGTGTTTCTAGGATTGCATACAGGCAAACGTTACTTTTTAAGCATAACTTTATATGAACCTTGTGACAATTTAAGAAACCGTTAACATGCCTATTTTTATACTTTGTCTCATGTATTAAAATAGCTATTCTTTTGTGAACCTATTTGGAAAATAAATGTTATTGTATTGTATTATTTATATAACCCGTTCATCGCCATCATCATTCGCTTGTAGAAGTTAAGAAGAACGATTTGAAACCTTTCCATCCAACGTCCTTCTTCACTCTTCAAATTTAACAATACCGTCCGCCATTGGATAAAAAAAAACAGTGTTTTTCATATCATAACTCCTAGTATAGCTGTGAGAGCACTGGTGGTTCAATTGTCCCGCCTTCTGATCGTTTCAAATCCTGTCGTGTACCTAATAGTTTTTCTGTTGAAAAATGTATGTGCATTAAGTCAGAGTTCTCTCAAACGGTCAAGGAAAACATGGTGAGGAGCTTCCTCACGATGTTTTCGTTCACCGTTGTCATGTCCGTCATGTCATCGCCGTCATCACTGTCATGTCGTAGAATCTAAAAATTTCGAAAAACATGTGTCGAGTGCACGAAAGGAGCCCGTCTGAGGAACTCTTTAAATTTTTTCACCACACTGGGATCACATAAATAGTGTTACGATAAGGGAGGAAAGCTCCATAAATACAGCCATCGGCTGTATTTATGGAGCTTTCTCTTCACTTATATCTTTCATTTTTATTTAGGTAGGTATTTACTTAGTTTATTAGATTATGTACCATAAATAATCGGTTATAAAAATGAATATTTAAAGACTAAACAGGAATCATGTTAAATGTCATCAACTTATTCTCAACGCTGTGGGACGACTCCGGAAAGTCAGCTACTAAATTCAGTTTTACCATTTATATTTGATACGTTTGGGTATGTTAAAATAAAATAGATATCAGAAACATGCTTACCCTTTTGACCTTTCTGATGAAAATTGGGACCGATTTTGCATATAGGAAAAATTGGATATCTATGATTACTTTTTAGTTCACCAATAAGGAACCTGAATAAGTTCATAACTGGGCTTATCCAATATTTAAAGATTTTTGCCGTAGTCAGTCTTATGTTACTTGTTTATTCATTTATATTTATCACAATATTCTTGGCTTATCTAAAGATCTAAATCTAAATATGTTTATCTTTAATTTAAACATAAAGCAACTTAATCCATACTCTAGCTGCGTTAAATCGATCAACTAGGTCGGTACACTGGCTAAGCTAGTAATCCAAACGTCCAAACATAATTTACATTCCCGGCACTCAGCACTAAACCATACTGAACGATAGCTGAAGTTTTTAGATTTTTCCCTGTCTGCTTAGATCTATGGTATAGATAGATCTAGAATAGCGTAACGAATGGCGACGGAAAGATTTAGCTCGGTCGCGATACTCTTTTATGTAGCGGAAAGATATTGGAAACTAACGCTGTATTAAACCTTCTGTTCTGCGCAACTCATTTGGAATGTATACCAGTGTATTTGATAGCAGCTGTTTTTATGATTGCACAAAATTCAACTAATATTATAAACGCGAATGTTTGTGCGTATGGATGGATGGATGTTTATTTAGATGAAATTTGGCACAGATATAGTTTATAATCTGAAATAGCACGTAGGCTTCTTTTTATCCTGGTTAAATGTATGGTTCCCGTGCGGTGGATTTGTTTCAATCATATATGTATTAAGAGAAAGTCATGTCTATATTATAACTCAAAAACGGCTAAGCAGATTTGGCTGAAATTAGGTGGAGAGCTAGCTTAAAACCAGGAAACGGACATTGAATACTTTTTATCCCGGATTTAAAATTATCACGAACGGGGAGAGCGAAGCCGCGGGCCGCTTGTGTAGTAATATTTTTCTACACATGCAACTGAGTATTTTGACAAGATTCAAATAGAAAAGAATTTACTGGCAGCCATATTTAAAAATATTTTGGATTTGTACACTTGTGTATTTACTACTCAATACTCAATACATTTATTGCATAAACATGGTTTAGTTTAGGTACATACATAGTTCTTAGGTGTAAGTCAGTATCACATGGACCCTGTGAATAGGGTAAAGCAACATGGAGGTAGGCCGAGGCTTATACATAGTAGTTGGTAATATATTATTATAGATTGAAAATTTCCAGGTATTATAATGTAGATAGTTTGTTACTTTATTTTAAATTAATAAGCTTGGTAGAACAGATTAAACGATAATGTCAAGGTGGTCTTAAAGTTAGGTCTTAAAAGTAGTCAAAGTTTAGTTATACATTTTTATTTTATTTTATTTATTTAGTCATTAGTTATGTCAAATATTCGTTAATGTCATAGTTAACTGTACTTGTGTTCGTTAATGTAATGTCATACTAACTTATCAGCAAAAGCATATAATCAATCATGCTTAATTTGTTCTTGATGAGGTATCCCTTTCTATCATTAAAGTGATTGTTATTAGAGAAACTCATTAACTAGTGTATTTGATGGGCACGTCATTTTGTGGCCACGGCTGTCCCTCGTGCCTACTTTTACAGCGAACATAAAAGTTTATAGGTACTTATTCTGGGTTTATTATGTGTTAAATATATACCTACACTCAATTTCGTTATCTATTCCATTTGCTGATAATACGATGAGTATATTAACAATATGTATAATCCGATGAGTGCGAGGTTCAACATGCAAGTTAAACAATATTTCAAAGTTTTCAAGTACGATACAATCGAGACTATTTGGGATTTCAGCAAACTGTGTAAATTGTATAATAGTATCAAGTGGTATTCGCAAACACTTGAGCAGGCACCAATAGCTGTCATTTACGTACTGCTCTGATTTATTACTGGCAGTTCTTGTTTTATTTGTTATTTGTATCCCAGGATACAGTAAAATGTTTTCTGTTTTCACTCGCCGTAATTAAATGGGTTAGCATAAATCTGTGAGGGAGAGCGCAAGAGTCCCTGGTGGGCTGTAACTTAGTTAAAGCACTCGCCTCTAGCTGATCCGACCTCACCTTGAAATAACTCGCAATAAATGTTGACACTTTCATATCGAAACTTAGGTACTCTTTTAAATTCCATTTACCTTTACTAAGTGATTAGGTACTTTAAAAGGTTTGAGTGATCTCATTAGATTAAGAAAGTACTTACAGTTATTTTTTACTCGGACTGACGACATTGTCAGAGATGGATGAAGGGGGCTCGAAATCGTTCTTCCTAGAAATGAATAGGGGCGGCTTATGTCTAGTAGAGGACTTCTCCAGGCTGATGATGATGATAATAAAAAACTTTTTCTAAAGCTACTTTGCACTTGTTAGCGTATCTAACCAGTAAATCACTAAACCAGTAATGGACTCAGAATGACGTGAAATTTGACGATTGTTGTGTTTATAAAATAAATTTGGTCTTCTAACCTAGTTTCTGAAGAAATGAGTCACCACAGAAACCATAACGCGGCCTACATTCTGGTTCAAAGCACCCCGATGAGTCATTATGGTGCCGCAAACCTCACTAGAAAACCTAGTTCACTTATACCATAGGTACCTACTATTGGACAAAATATCTAGTAGAACTTGTTAATCGTTCTTGTGGCAACTTGTAAATTGATTTACGTGGCCAACTAGTTACCTAGAACTACGAAACGCCGTAAAGTTAGTTACTGCAAAGCCCGTAAATGTATCAATAGCTATACCTACTATAGTGAGATTTTGTTTCGTTGAGCTTGCGGGAATTAAGCTATCCCCAGAGTTCGCTAGTGTCGCCACTCTAGCCCAGATTACCCCGGGGCACTGTTCCGACGGTTTATCAGTTAAAACCCGTACATAGAGATACTCGCGGCGCTGAACAAACGCATAGAACAGAGGTTTTTTCATTTCTCTATCTAATCTAAGCGGTTTCGTATCTCGAAGAGGAAAATAGTTACAAAAACTCGTGCATTTTACCCGTTTTGTTTGTACGTTGATACTGTTATGTTTTCTTCTTATCTGTGAAATTCGGTAATGTCGCGTTTTATGTCTGTATCTGACACAGAAGGGGTTGTAAAAGTTTTTCTGCAAAGCAAAATATAAATTAAACCGTTTTGTTTTGCTTAGGCCGTGGGTTTAAATCCCATGGGGCCACTTAAGTTTTTGGAGAAGGAAAAATAAATACATATAGCAAAGTGCGAGCCGTACAAACGTGAACAAAGAATATCGCTTATTTATGTCCATACTGTTTATTAGTAATTCAAATACACTGTTATGTAGGTTTAAGTACAAAGTATAGCTACGTTGTATAATTATACGACGTTTATCGTTTTATTCGCTGATATTTTATACGATATGAAATATAGAGGTTCATGAATAACGAATGAGATGATGAAAACTGGCTGGAATAGGTATTAGAGGCAAACACAAAGGCTGTGCGGGGACCGGGGACTTCACCTCGAAGTCTTCGGTTTTACGCGTCGAATCGAATACGCAGAGTGATTCGTTTCAGTCAACTTGATGTTCGATTTAATCTTAGATTATTGACGTTTGAGCACCCCTTCCTCAATGTAAGTAAAAGGAATTTTCAGTATTCATACCCGAACCATTTTTATGGCTCACAAAATTACAAATTATACGGAAATGGAAATAGCATAACTTTTATGTGACACTTTGGGTGATATTGTATTGTATACTTTTTATACTGAGATAAATACGAACAAATAAACTTTTCAACAAACGCTTAAATTGAACGTCGGTCATTTCTATACCAGCATCATAATATGCATAGGTATATCATGTTCAGGGCATGGTTAAATTAAGCAGTCATGTTATACGGCAATAAGTCATGGTTATCTCCGCGTTGCACATAAAATCAATTACAGTCAGAGCAGCATGTACGCGGATTGCAGTGACAGGATTATCTATAGGACATCTTCCTGCTGATGGCCGTGTAATTAAACTTCTGACCAATGCGGTGCAAGGCGCTGGGGAGACAAATGAATGAATTAACATTATATATTGTACACCTTACCAACACACTAACAAAAAGAAAGTTTAACTTTCGTAACTCCTAACTTATGTAGGTACAATGTGCGGTCTTATAGTTTATTATATAAAGATCCAGACTACTTTCAGACTACTTTCAGGAGGGTTACTAAAACTATGGAAGATTAGGTGATAATACTTACTGCTACCGCCTACGGTCTACTCGCTTAAAAACCTATGCTTGAGGCTCGACTCAGACTCAAGCATTGTTTCTGTATACGGCCCTTAGCCTGATAAACAAAACGGATTTGGCGCTAGGACGTTGTCACCAGTACCAAAAATGCTGCCTTCAATAATCTGATTATAAACAAAAAGGTTTTGGCAAAAAGACTTGTCTCCAGCGCCAGTATAAATAAGGCCTATCTTAAAACTATTGGATCTACAGAGTAGAAAACAAAGCCCTGGAGAGAGAGAGAGAGTGCCTTATATATTTATATCAACCACTACTACCGCACGCGACCGAAACTGGGAAACAATGAAAATTATGAGTAAAAATGCTTCAGCCCAGAGAATGCGATAAACCAAACTAGTGAGCTATGATATTTGATTGTGTATCCTACAACAATGGGTCAGTGGTACTTTCATAATACTGTTTACATAGGATGTTTGTGTTATTGGGGTTCGGCGTGCGTTCAAATAAATTATCAGAAAAACAATAAGTAGGTAGTACCTTTCTTCTGACGCTTTCAGCCGATGGGCAATAGGATTTGATCTTTTGGCAGCTGAGTTTGTCCTAATTTTATATTAAAAGAGAACTTATCATATTTTTATTGCATGGGTGCTTAATTCTTACAGAACTTTTTTTGAGGTTTTTTTGATAATAATTATAAAATTTAAAAAGAAAATAATAAAAGTAGTAAGTAAAGTACTTGGCAAGCATGCAAATTAGTGTTCCAAAAGTCATATAGAGTTCGTTTTATTGAATATGCAAATGTCCGCAGGCTAGATGGAGGGATCGAGGATAAATTTATTTGAAAGAAATGATACAGTCTGGCACAAAGGCGTGATTCCATGGCGCGGAATGACAAAAATATGTTCGCCGCTGTCGGACCTGCGTCACTCAAGATTTTCCCGCAAGATGCAGAAAACACGCATTATCTCTAGGAAACAAAACATTTTCATAAATCGCAGAGATTGTGTTTTTTTTTTAATCAAAAAAGGGTTTTTGGCAAAGGGTTTTTGATAAAGGCAAACATTTGGCTTCTTTTGTATCAATCGGCTTCAGATACGTAACACAAAGCAAATATTAAAACATTCAAAGAGCCTCGTCCTCCGTGTAAAATAAGCGATTTACCGGATCTAAATTCTGTACGTCACTGGATACAATTTCATGGGTGTATGAGTTTCTAACACGTATGTGCAGTAATGTGTTCAATATTGGGAGATACCCGCTATAATTGTCGAAGACGGCCGATGATGGCGCGGCGCGTGGGCCGGTATGCCGGTCACGTGCCCAGTATAAATGAGACATGCCACCAGCCACCGATGAACAACTCAACTCGTACCTCAAGACCTCAAGGAAACAATATGGTCTGCGTACAATTCAACTTGCGTGTAATATGTTCAGGAAAATACATGAGTATTTTGTGCATTTTTTACATGTGTAGTGCAGGTTAAATGGCTGGCGATATTATCCTACGCACACGCATGTTATCAATAAGGTGTATTCAAAGCACGCATAATTTAGATACATTGCATCAATTAAATCGTGTCGTGTGGCACCACAAATCAATTTTAATATGTACCAGAAATGGCCCTAGAAACGATTCATTGCCAAAAATGTACTTCATGGCTGAGCACTTTTCTGTGCTCGGCAGTAGCCCGCGGTTGCGCTATGCATTAGGGGAACCAGATAGCTGATACAATACTTGTACATTTTTTTTATTGGAACATTATAAGAATACAATATAACACCTAGTCAGAGAAAACATCTTGTTTCACCAAACAAATATTTGTTCTTAGTGGGGATCGAACCCACGACCGCAAAAAACACACACACACACACACACACACACAAAACAAAAGAAACAAAGAAGAAGTAGTTTGCACAGAAGGCAAAGCTACTACCAACTAAGCTGAGAGGCCAGTCATACATATTATTACTTAGATAAAATGAAAAATTAATGAGCAGGGTTTAGAGTCAAGCGAACAGATAAAATAATTTTGATCGGACCGACTTCAGTATTTTACTTTTGACATTATATCTGTCACCACTTCCTAGGAAACCGGCATCATTTATGTAACGTAAAAGGGTATTTTTAGTGACCCACGAACGGGATAATGTGGTCGTTGCGAGTTGGGCGGGCTATGGGCATAGTTATGAAGCGCGAAGATAACCGAGATTCGCCGAGATAATGCTCATCATGTCGTGTCGGTGGCCAAATCATGTGGTAAAATAGACCGGTATTTTAGAAATAATATATACTAGCGACCATCCCCGGCATCGATGGGTGTCTTCTAATTTTCAACGTCTTTTTTCTTAATTAAAAAAAAAATATCCCTTCCCTTGCGAAGCCGGAGCGGGTCGTTTGTAATAAATAGGTATAGCCTTATGTAACTCAGGGATAATGTTGCATTATAATGGTGAAATACTTTTAGAAATTGGTCCAGTAGTTAGAGTTAATTCGTTACAAACATAATATCTACATAGCTTTCTTCATTATCAAGTTTCGCAAGCAAAATTTTGAGTAAAACATCTGTTAAATATTTTATTCGTTAAACCGGGCCTTAGTAAAAAAGCGTTTTGCCTATAAATATTATGCCCATAATTCCGATCTAAAAGTGAAAGTACCTGTTACGGAAGCCCAGGGCGCTACTTTTGCTAAACAAGCAGAGAGATTCAGCAAACAACTTACCTACCTCGTTGGTACTTTAATTATCCTTCTTCTGTACTTCCGTATATTAATTTTACCTAAACATTGTTAATAATCAGTTTAGTTACCCAGAAGCCAATCCGTTTAAACCTTCAGACATGTACCTCACTATGAATACATACATCCGACCAACTAACTAATAACGACGTTCCTCTTCTTAAAACTAAACAATGGCAAAAAAAATTGAGTACCTAAGTATTTGAATAAAATGTCAGTGTGTGTTCTTTATGCGTTTCGGACGTTTAAAAAAAAAGAGTGAATTAAATGAGATCATTTTACATCAGGTGAGATTGCAGTCAGCGTTAGCAATAAATTAAAAAAAAAAAATCGGTTGTCTGTAAAGTCGGTTTACTGACGATAGTTGAACGTAATAACGTCATAAAAAAATACTCGCGGACTCGCGGACTCGCGGAGTCGGACTCGGACTCGGACTCGGACTCGGACTCGGACTCGGACTCGGACTCGGACTCGGACTCGGACTCGGACTCGGACTCGGACTCGGACTCGGACTCGGACTCGGACTCGGACTCGGACTCGGACTCGGACTCGGACTCGGACTCGGACTCGGACTCGGACTCGGACTCGGACTCGGACTCGGACTCGGACTCGGACTCGGACTCGGACTCGGACTCGGACTCGGACTCGGACTCGGACTCGGACTCGGACTCGGACTCGGACTCGGACTCGGACTCGGACTCGGACTCGGACTCGGACTCGGACTCGGACTCGGACTCGGACTCGGACTCGGACTCGGACTCGGACTCGGACTCGGACTCGGACTCGGACTCGGACTCGGACTCGGACTCGGACTCGGACTCGGACTCGGACTCAGACTCGAACTCTCGGACCCTGACCCGGAACCTGACCGAACCCTTACCCTTACCCTCATTTACCCTTACCTTCATTTACCCTTACCCATTACCCAACCCGGGCTCGGGCTCAGGTAAATGGAAAGACGAAACGACGTAACGACGCATGAGTCATGTTTTTTCGTGCGTGCAGCCGGCTCGTGCAGACGTTATCACGTCAAAAAAATGATATTTATGAAAATAAAAAAAGGGCTTAATTAAAAAAACAAACAGAATCGTTGTTGCAAAGTGTGGAGGAGAGCGGTAGAGCAGTAGTATACATTACCGCTACCTATTTGTGCATATTACAGAAATGTGCTGCAAACATTTTAACCGTGGATTTAACGAATGCAAATTCGCGAGCGTCCGTCCAAACTGGTTTAAAGCGGAATGATTGCAGCAGTTATTGTTACTTGTTATACGGACGTATTCGGGATTGTCGATAAATGGAACTATTAATCGAATTATACGAGTCTATCTGTCCTAAAGGCACACAATACAACTCAGTGAATGACAATTCATTTTTGTCCACGTTTGGAGGTAAAAATATTGAAAAATATTAACAAGTTGGCTGGTGATTGTCACACTCATAACTTAAGAAGGCCTAGGTAGGTACTTATTTATGACCACAATATCTCAATGCGCTATTACAAAAAATAATTTTGAAGCATTCGACTCTAGTTTTTACCTATAAAATTATGAATAAAAAAACATCAGCTTGTTGTATAAAAAAACTAGATTTTAGAATAGGACTCAGCTCGGAGCGAAATACTAATCTAATACTTACTGTTAGTAGATCCAATCAGTAATCATAGCGCCTCGCACATGAATATAACTGCGCACGACTGATCTAGCTTCCAGTTTAGTGATGCGGAAAATCTATTAGAAGGTGAGGTCTTCATTGTCCAAACCCATCCACTGGTAACGAGGGTAATCAGATCCGTACTAGCGCGACACGTCAGCTGAGTTTGAAGATAAAAGCCTCTTCACTAACTCACTGCGTTGTTTATCTACTCGCCAAGGGTTCGTCGGCTCCGTTATTTTGAAAGCTAGTCTCAAGTTGTTTTTCTGTTGGCCAATGCAGAGCTATCTATGTCTTTACACAAGGCACAGCAGTACAGCAGCGTAGGACTATGTAGTTTTTTTTGTTATAGCTACTACAATTACCTACTAGTTGCTAAAAATACAAAATACAAATTTCCGTTTAAGTGATGCAAAAACCTAATTACCTGAAACTAGTTTTGCTAACAGCGCCTTTGCTCTCGTAGTTGGTAACCGCAAACTGAAGGGTTGCAGTCGGTAGCAGACCTTATGGCTCGTGTTGACGGAGATGTTATTTACAGTTTTTTTTATTAGACACAAGAAACCACGATTTATTGAAATCCTTCCTCCTTTCAAAATCATTGCTTTGCTACCAGCCTCATGACATAGCTTACCTGCGTGATTTTAAATCATAGAATAGGTAAGTCACATACATTGAACTTTTTGGTGGTCAATAAGGATTTGGTTATTAGTTATAATAGTTAGGGGGGGGGGTAGATAGTGTTGTTTTTGATTCTAAAAAAAATTGCTTTCATTATTGTAGATCGTGGTCTGTCACTGTGAAGAGAGGAAAGAAGGAAGAAAGAAGGACTTTGCCCTGCAGTGGGATAACAATGGCTAAATAATAATACCATTATTACTCACTTACTTTCTTACTACTCAAATCATTAATTCAATTGCCTGTCTAAGTTTCAATCTAAATCATACCAAGCAGCTACTATTACCTCGTTCTTTTGCAAAAAAGTAGGTGTTTTACAAAGTTTCAAGTCAAACAACCCGTGAGAAAAACTTTCTCCATAAAAACTTTAATCCCAGTGGATTTTGTAAAATTTAAATGTTGTTGACTTTTGCTGATGTCGTATCGCTGACTTTTTTATTATATTATACCTATTATACTCTCATTATACATTTATATTACTGCCATTTGGTTTATTCCTAGACTAGTCCCTAAGTCAGTAAGTAGCATTTCACGTGGTTTTACTTATTAGAAGATGCATGTGTTAATGATGTCAATCAGTATCCACTGTGTATCAATTTCAGTTCTAAATATTATAATAGTGATTGAGCGCAGACAATTTATGTTAAGTTAAATCCCCTAGGGGCTTCAACGTCTTGAGGACAGACGGATATTCACTCGTGCAAATATGCGCGATTTTCAGAATTTCACGGAGGATCGGATAGAGTGCGTGTCTCGTAGCTCTCGTCTGTGGACCGGATATTATCGTGGGCGTACTCGTATGTACTCAAACAAACTGTGATTGCTTACCTACTTCTTGCCTATTAGTACCCGCTCCTTTGACCTCATTACAGTGCAATTCACAAGAATTAGGGGCTTTTCCCTATATATATATATATAGCGGGGTAGTAATTTACTCACTCCCACAAAAACGTAGCTGTTATTGTTTAACTTTTCTCTTTTTTTTATTATAAGGGAGGTTAAACTAACGTTGTGGCAGATAAACTCCACCAAAGGATTTTGACTGAATGAAGTGATTGCGATCTTGGCAGCAGCAGCAGGCAGTAGTGCAGTAGTAGAAGCATTCTTGTGTTTTGCGCTGATTTTATCGGACATATTCTTTGAGCGCGTTGGGGTGACTGCCGAGCTTGGAATTTAATGTCGTATATACCTAAAAAAATGTATATGAGGACATTGCTTTTCATCAAATCAAATTAAATCAAAATTATTTATGTTATGCTACATAATAAGGGTAGTATAAGTATACAATAGGATGAACAATATAAAAGTAACAATGCCCGTCCGAACCGACCGTTAAAAATGGCCGTCACTGAGCATATGCTATAGTAGCGAGTGCTACTATAACGCTGGTCTTCCGTGACACCAGTAGAATACGACACAACGCAGCAACTGCGACCCAGCATGAATCAAAAGAAAATAAAATAATAATTCAAAAACAAGCTGAAATACCTATTCTTAATTTGTGACCAAGAACCACAACACATTATAATTTAAAATAATTTATCTCTATCCGAAATTGGGCATTATCATTAAAATCTCTCTTCCAACGAAAAGGCCGTACCGTGGTAGTACGTCCAAGTGGCAGGCTTCGCATCATTTGCGAGCGCTGCGCCGACTTCATTTGCCAGTAATGACTGAGTCGGCCTCCGATCGCATCCCGCATATTTTATCAAAATATTCCTAACCCAAGCTGATTGCCGCAGCTGTCAGTCTATTATCCTCATAGAGAAGCAAATTGCTGGCGGAGTATTTAGTAAGCTATGTTATCCTATTGATATGGTCATGGTAATTTATCCTGTAGCGCAGTCCTATGATAGGACTGCGCTGTCTGAGGGATAGGACTCCTATCCCTCAGAAGATGTTATGATGATAGTTAGTGCTAGAGTAAAAGTGCTGAACTGGTGGTTTCGTTGTGTGTATTACCTCATAAGGTGGTCCATATAGCCTGTGCTCGAGGCCTGAATTTGAAAGAGCTTTTATTATTTACCATACATTTGTTCAATTAGAAAATTATTTATTATAATTAAATAATAAAAATAAATATTTTGGACAATCCACACAACACTATCTAGTCCCAAATAAAGCAGAATTTATACTATCGGAACCAAATAGCTGATATACCTAATACTTAGAATACAATATGACATCCAGACAGATTTATTATTTTAAGGTTTATTACAAGCCTGCCCCGGTTTCGGACGGGTGGAAATTTATTTTATAAGCACATGAGTATAACATATTATGTTTCTCAAGTTGAATGTAGCTTTCCAATGATCAAAAAACTTTTTAAATCAGCACAGTAGTTTTTGAGTTTATTCAATAGATGAGCAGTATCTCCTATCTCTCTGAGGCGCACTTGAAATCCTTTCACCACACTGGTTTGAATGATATGAAGAAGAAGAAGCAGGATCTCCTGAGTATTAACATCACACTGAGGTCACCAAATTACCAGCCAAGCTCGGTAATTATGACATACTCCCACCATGTCAAGCAGTGGACCTTTACAGGCAGGATGATGTTAAAATTGAGGCTATATAGGTAGGAATCACCTACCAAGGGAACTGTGATGTTTAGGCCATCCCATTTTTACCCAACTTTTGTACTTCCAACCGATGAAAAAATCATTTTCTCGTTTCCACATCTTTGCTTGATACATTGGATAAAGATAAAATGGCTAAGCGCGTGTCATACCACACACCAAGACTCCTGGAGGTATAAAAAAGCAGCCAAGTGCAAGTCGGACTCGCCCATGAAGGGTTCCGTAGCATCAAGTAACATAATATAAAGGTTCTTGTAGTTCGTCGAAAGGTAAATTGCGGTTTACGATTTATGACGTATAAAAAAAAAACTACTGGCTAGATCTCGTTCAAACCAAATATCGTTGAAAGTTTGCATAGTAATGTACAACATATATTTTTTTTAGTTTTATTTTTCTCTTATTTTAGAAGTTAGAGGGGGGGGGACCAACTTTTTTCCACTTTGGAAGCGTCTCTCGCGCAAACTATTCAGTTTATAAAAAAACGATTTAAGTAACCTCAACATCATTTTTAAAGACCTATTCATAGACACACGTATGGGTTCGATGAAAAAATTTTTTTTGAGTTTCAGTTTCAAGTATGGGGACCCCCAAAATTTATAGTTTTTTTTCTATTTTTGTATCAAAATCTTGATGCGGTTTACAGAATACATCTACTCGCCAATTTTCATCAGTCTAGCTCTTACGGTTTTGGAGAAATGGCTGTGACATACGGACGGACAGACAGACAGACAGACATGACGAATCTATAAGGGTTCCGTTTTTGCCGTTTGGCTACGGAACCCTAAAAAAGACAAAACCAATTCACCCCACCTGGTTCGAAGTGATATAAAACAGCCCCGAGCCGAGCCAAGCTTGTACAATGTTAATTAGATAACTGATATAGTTTTTATGTGCTTATTGTACCCACAATAATTTTCGTAGAATAAAACCTAATCCCGTTTCTTCCTAGGCGGACGGAACCCTAAAGAACCGGCATGGATTGATTCCAAGCTCCGAGCCCTATTACGGACGGATTATTTTGGCGTTAAGTCCCTTCCTGTTTTATATTGTGCCTTGTTCATCCAAGATCGATTAGAAAAGGCTTCATTATTACGACAGTGTATTAAACATACAGGGTGTGATCAGACTATATCTAACAAGGTCAGGGGAAAAACATGAAACCCTTAAAATAACTTTTATTATTTCGTATTTCATTTTTTATTGTATTATACTAAAGTACCTATAAGCATGAATATTTTTTTCTATGGAAAAGCTCAACACCTACTTGGCTAAAATGTATAAAACTGCTGCTTTTTTAGCGTTCACAGCGCTGGTTTCTGAGAAAAGTAATTTATATTGATGCGTACTTACCTACCCCTGCAGTTTTCGATAGTAGCCTGGTAACACCCTGTATAATATGTACAAACAATGATATTGCTGAGAGCATTTGCGATCTCAGTAAGTAGGTAGGTTCATTTACGAGTATGATTAGAATATGATCCCGCGCGCAATAATATGTAAATACTATATGCTCTTATAATGGTATTGTTCTGTGTAAACATGCGAGGCGGAATATTTCAAAAAACATTCAAATATCTCAAGTCACTCGTTCATTAAATCAAGCTAAACATTATTATCTTATGAAATTTGCTCGCTAATACTGTTTCAACTTACTTCGGAAACCTTTATTAGGCTGCTTTGAGCTTTATCGAAGAATAAAGAGAGACATCTGAGAGACATTCCTTCCATAATTTGATTCGCAATTAGGTATTTCACGGTTATTCGGGCAATCTGTAGCTTTTGAAGGAGGTAAGGTCCATAACGAAATTAGATCGTCCTCAAAAGTATCATAATTAATATCTTGGATCTCGGATTGTAACGTTAAAAAACAATTTGACTGGCCTCTAGCTCAGTTGGTAGTAGCTCTACCTTCTGCGCCATAGGTCGTGGGTTCGATCCCCACCGAGAACAAATATTTGTGTGGTGAACAAATGTTTGTTCTCTGTCTGGGTGTTATATTGTATTCTAAGTATGTATTTACAAAACAAAAATGTATTCAAGTATTATATCAGCTATCTGGTTCCCATATTACAAGCTCTGCTTAGTTTGGGGCTGGGTAGTGTTGTGTGAATTGTCCACAATATTTATTTATTTATTTTAATTGACTGAGTAAGTGAGTTTAAGCACCTACACCAAAAGTTTTGGTGTAGGTACAAGATATTTATATGGCATTGGTATTGCATGATGCAGGCAAAGAATAATTGTTGTTGGTTACGTAACTTAAAAACTCGATACCTGGTTTCAGGTTTACTATTGCTGAAGTTAAATTATTTTGGAAACTTCAAAAACGAACTACAAAAAATGCCGCAGGCATAAACTAGATTACCTTGAAAATGTAAGAGGGTCATTGTTCTTGCATGTTTACGTATCACGTAGAAGAATATAGTAGGTCGTAGGAATATCATATCGCAGCCAAAATAATAAGAATATATTTGTAGGCTGGTGGTGTTGGCTTACACTTTAACGCTAACCAAACATACTTGTATACGATGTGATATTTTGTGTAAGAATATACATATTTCATAGTAAGGCGGATTTGTTCATATTGAAAAACTAAGGGCGTTATCAGACTGGTGGTTTATCAGCGTGTTTATGCTCGTGTTTTGAAGGGCTGCTTGCCGCTTGCGCAACTCCTACGAGCGTTGGACGCGCTTAGAAGCTTACAACCCATATTGCTACTGACACACCACCACTGGTTCGAGCGTATACTTCGGAATAAGCCCGTGTTCGAGGTTTTACCGAGGCGACCGCATACGCACAAAAAAGCGCTAGCCTGAAACCGCCTTAAATAAGGATTTCTTCCTAATTTTTACTCACACTTAGGGAAATCTCTAATGTTTTTATGATCTCAAAGTTATGAACGGAGTGGGATTTGAACCCACGACCCTCCTCTTAAAGATTAAACACGGTGTAATCTCGTACAAGAAAAAAGTCACCGCGTTTAATAATATGCTTGAAAAATATTATACGTTGTGGGAACGGTTGTGTTTATTATACAAGACCATAATGGAGCTGGCATGGTTTCAGCGCAGGTACTGCACTGAAAGGTATAACATCACGTGAATAATACAATAAGTGATAAGCTAGCAACAGGTACAGCATCTACTACCTACCTCTACGTATTAGCGATAATTACACGTTCACTTCGAAACAATGTGGCACAGCGTAGCAGCGCGTAAAACATAAATTGCAAAATGACAATCAGTCAAGTCTAGAGGTCCCCAATCTTATTGATGAAAGATAAATACGAAATTGCGAAAAAAATACTGTTGTTTATTATTATTTTAGTGATGAGGGAAGTTATACGTGGTTTTCACTTATCTGGTTCAAAAAGACCGCCATAGAAACTTACCGTACCGAGCGAAAAAAAAATAGTTCTTCCTCTAGGGGGCTTTTTTTCTTTTTTTTTAATTGTTGTCTGTCACTGAGCTTTAAAACAAAAAAGACTTTAGTCATAAGTAGAATAATCATGAATAAAGACTCTACTTATTGCTGTTTCATAAAAAAAAAGAAACACATTTTTTTTTGAAAATGGAACTAAAATCCGATAGGATATCTCTGGTAGAATGTTACGGACTACAGAAAAAAAATACACTGGCGCGAATCTCTAAATTTTTTTTCAACTAACCATTGCATAATATATTGGATTATTTTAGAATAGAGAATAGAGTGAAAATGAGTGACGGTTTTTATAACAGCACCAATTCATTTATAATCATCATAACACTGATTTTCATCGTTTGTACACGCTTCATACCATCTCATTCTTAATGCCGGACAGTTTTTAACAACTGGCTAAAAGTCTATTGTCACTGTCACTTTCAACAAATAGAGATGGCAACAGACTTAGCGGTCCGAACATAATGATGAATATGCCCGTTAATGATTATAATGCTTGCACCAGCGGCCTCAAAGGACGCGAAGTTCAAAATTAGATTGTGCATGATTAAAATTGCAATAATTAGAACAAATTGATTCAATCATGATATTAAATGGATAACAGACATCGAAATAGTGATAGGACCTTTTAATGAAAACCAGCTGGCCTACCATGAGCTTCATATGGTTATGGTTATGGCTGTCAAAATTGTGTCAACAGTGTCAACACATTCAAACCCAAGAAGAAAATGAATGTGTGGGTCAGCCTATATATGCACAATTCGACAGCCATAGCCATAACCATATTGAGCTCGGGGTAGCCCTGCAGTTGTGAATCGATTTAGCTGTCACTTGTTTACTCCATTCAAAAGCGCTGTGATTCAATTAAGCGAAGCGGTGGCAAAATTTATGATGTAATAAGAGATGTCTTCTCGTTTTACATTAATTGGACGTTGCTCGCTAAGGTTTAACGATAGCTTGTCAGTGAGAGTAAAAAATTACAAAACAAAATGTGTATCAGTGGTAGGTTTTATCAACAAAACTTTATAGAAGGAAACTTATTCAAATGAAAACACCATAAATAAATATTGTATAATCCACACAACACTAATCTAGCCCTGGGAAAAAGATAGCGGATTGTATATTTTTGTAAATGCATTCTTAGAATACAATATAACACCCAGACAGAGAAAAACCATATGTGTTCACCACACAATTCTTTGTTCTCGGTGGGGATCGAACTCACGACCTGCGGTGCATAAGGCAGAGCTAATAATACTAACTGAGCTGAGAGGCCAGTAAAGAAAATAATGATAAAGCGGAAGGATAAACATTGGCTCGTACCTGATCAAACTACATATATATCGACACTCCGGTACAGATCCTTAGTTCGTTTCTACGTGCAGTTTCAAAAAAAAATCCGTTGCCAGATCTCAAGCAAGTTAAATGCAAACCGCGAAATTAAAATTCTTCGCACAACTTCCCTCACTTAGCATGTACAAAATATTTTTCTTTAGTATAGAGCGCCGCCAAGGTAGCGGAGTGTGCCCGTTTGAAATTCAAGAAATTATGAAGAACGCCGGGCGTTTAATCGAAAAGTACTCTCCTTTGATCTTTGTCGAGTTGCCGTCTGCGACGCCTCAGCCGAGGCCTGGCACGTTCGTGCTCGAATGAATAGTGTGATGAAATAAGCTCGAGTAGAGGGGACCTCTTACAAAGATTTTCATAGTAATTTCCCTGGCGCAAAGCAGGATTAGTGGTCGATGGCTAATGAAAATGATACCTTACAATCGGAAAGCGTCGGAACTTCGTAGTTGTACCGTCCCTTCGGTATCGTCAGCCGCTGAGTGCGAAGCGCCAGTGTGCCGTGAAAGATTGTATTGTACGCCATAACTATACTATCACGTTTCGATACGTTAGATTGAGCCAACAAACAGTCATACAGTTTGGCACTATCCGTGCTTTGCAAAGTTTGCAATAGCGGACATTTTATTGCTGAATTTTATTTTATGTAGGTACGAGCTTTTCCATAACGTCAGTTTTGGAACCTTTTTTTGCCCATTCTCATTTTTTTAACTGACTGTGTAGGTAGAGTGTGAAGGTGTTCAATATTTTAAATTGATGTCTGTTTTTGCATTGAATACCATTCAACACAACTTTTGGTCAATTTTACATTCTAATTGGATTCATGCGGTTTACTGACGGTTTGTTGCGACCTTGTTCGGAGGGTGCATTTTGTTTCGATTTCTGAGAAGCATACGCAAAATAGCCACGTTATTATTCTTAAAATTAGGGGTTTGCTGCAAGGATCCTAAACACTAATTTTGAGCCAGTAGTGCTGTTTAGTAAGTCCGTGAAAACTATATAGTGTCCAACTCTGGTGACAGAGTTTCTAAGCCGATCTAAGGTCTTTGTATTAGCTTAGCGACCATTTAAGCAGAGACCGACAACGTTACATACACGAAGCAATGCAAAAGGCAACCCCGCAGAACGTTGCTCAACTAAGGGTAGATTTACATTAGACCGGACCGTGCCCGGGGCCTACCGTGCACGTAGGCCTGACGGGTTTGAAACGTTGTATGAAGAAGTTTATATTAAACAGAGCCTGATCCGTGTCCCGTCCGGGCCAGTCTACTGACGACGACGCTCGTTTTCCTTAAGAGGGAATCTCTATACAAACGTAGTCCCCTATTTCCTCCCTGGATAATGCCTCTAGAGTAACCATTTTGTCTCATAAAATCCAGATCTGCTATATACGTGCTCGTATGTTTTCCTTTTTTTTGAGAAACTTATTGATAAAGAAATATCACGTCCAATTCATATTTCATATAAATCATATGAGGGTCATATTTTCTTTATCAATAAGTTTCTGAAAAAAAGGAAAACATACGAGCACGTATATATAGCAGATCTGGATTTAATAGACAAAATGGTTACTCTAGAGGCATTATCCAGGGAGGAAATAGGGGACTGCGTTTGTATGGAGAGTCGCCTGTGTGATTCCCTCTTAAGCTATGGAATTAAAACGACCAGCCCGGACACGGCCCGGTCTAATATAAATCTACCTTTAGTCAATCGGGAATGACAAAGCCATGCAAGCACATTCATGGCCAGTGGTGAAAATGTTGAAAAATACATTATTTATAACTTTTAGTTTAGAAATGTGCGTTACCATTACATGCAAAAAGTTGTATTATGTCAGACACATGCAGCGCATAAATCAGTCAGCACAATAAATAAAGTTTTATCTCGATGGTACCTTTGGGAATACGGATTTATGAGGTTTTGCGGAACTCAGCGCCGGTTGAAAGTACACTCAGTGCGGAACTGTACTCAGGGCGGACGGGCGCTGGACCAGAATCACTCCCTGTTTCAGATTGTGTGTGTGAATGACTTAAATTTTCATTATCACTTTCATCATTGAAAAAATGATAAACATTTTGCCCGAATAAAAGAAATTAAATATTCTAAAGAAATAGTTGAAACTAAATTATAATAAAGTCATTTAAAAATCGACCGTTAAATTTTATATCGCGCTGTAATTGAGTGGCTGCATAGAAAACTGGAACCGAGGTCAGAACCGAGGTCAGAAACCTGGTTTTCCGAGTATGAGTAATTAAAACAAAATTTAAATATACTTTTCATTACTCATACTCTGAAAGTAGGTCTGAAGTTGCCTGAGGGGCCTAATTGAAAGTAAAACTTTCAGCCCTAGGGAGAATCGCTTTCTACTGACAGCTGTCAAATTATAAAAAAAAACAAGTTCTATTTTATTCAACCATGTTCCAACTTTCTAAAGTCTTTTTAACTGCAAGGAGGTCGTTTAACCAAATTCCAACTTTTTATTCAGCAAGTAGGTTGGAAACCCATTACAACAGTAAGAAGTTTAAAAAGTCTAATAAGATAGCGCAGTGTAAAATTTAAATTTAAATAACATAAAGATAGTAGGTATTAAATAAATAATATATCTTCTAAATTACTTGATTAATATATAGCTTCAACTATTTATTTAAAATAACATAGATTTGACATTTACCATTTTTTAAATTATGAGAATGAAAATAATGGCTGAATAATGCTGGCGAGCCGAAGCATAAGGCCCGCCAGAGAAAAAGAAAAAAAAAAACCAGGAAGGCGGCAATTCAATCTTCATTTTCACAAATTTTTCTTTCATGGTTTTATTTTTACTTTCCTTGTATTCGTAATGAAAAGCACAGTGTTTACCTCGGGTGAAAGTCTTTTAAGTCCCTCAAGCTCCATTGGCGCCCTCGCTAACGCTCTGGCGCCAAACCCGTCTCGGGACTCAAAAAACGTGACTTTCAACACTCAGGTAACAATGTACTATAATATAATGTAAACATATTTTATGTGGCAAATTCTAATCTGAATTAAAATTTTAAGTAGCTTGCAGAGAATTTGTCTGCCTTTACATGACCAAAGTTTCTTGCTTCTAAAGTACCTAAGTACTTATTAGAAAACAATATTGCTATTCAGCGTGGCAATGCCGCCAGCATCTTGGGGACGCTTCCGTCTGGCACTGATTTGGATCAGTTGAGCTATCTCTAGATCGTTTGTAACGATCTGCAGATAGATCAACTGTTTCTTGCGTATTTTGCACATTTTGTAAATATTTGTTTAATTGTAAGTTTCTTTGTGTAAATAAATATTGCATTGTTTCTGAGTTGAAGTTTCAAAGGTAAAATATTGCAAGATAAATTATTTTTACTGTATAACAGGATCCCGAGCGGCAGCGAGAGGTTCTAACACAATCATTCGACTCGCGAGTGATTCAATCACCCGAGACAATAATGACATTAACCCCGTAGTGAAACATACTATTTTAGATTTTATTTTAGTGCTGTAAAAATGAGACCAAGTTTCATCTAAATCGTTTTAGCCAATGCAGCGCGCAAATAAACTCCAACCTTTATAAAATTATTATAACAGGATCGTAATATTATCATAATGTACGAAAGGTATGTAACGAAACCATAAAAATTAATTTTATACGTAGAATCTAGTTCACTGCGGAGATAATATTATTGTGATGCTGTCAACAGCGACCCTTTTCGGTGAATCTGCGGCTATCGCCAACATTTATAGAAGTGGATTTTTGATGCAAACTTGAACGTGATCTTTGGACTTCAAAAATAAAAAAACCACTCACTCAATCACACGCAGAAGACTGAGCTGTGCGGCCTGTCAATATCTCGCAAAAGTAGTCGTATTTCACCAGTTAATTTTCAACAATTGCCACATTTTAGTGACAGAAAAGATACGAGGCTGCCTAGTGGTGACATCTACGGCGAAGCAGCGTAGCACCTCGTAGTACTGTTGACGTAGCAAACATTTAGCCACGAGCTACAGCTTTGCTACGCTGTCAGCTCATATACGGCGTAGTTATTACATACTACACTGTTTTATTTTCCTCTTACCTATTATTATGGCGCTTAATTTTGCCGTGCAATAAATGTTTAACAAAAACTTCGTAGCGTATAAAACGGACGTGTACCGAGATACTTATATAAAGCCCATATTTTGTACGAAGCGTTCATCCATTTCTGAGAAGTGGGATACTAGAAAAGCCATTTTATGTAAAGAATTCGATCCATCCCACTGATCAGGATATGAAACATTATAAATTCACTTGTACTGTCACCTGCGCTTATACGTCTAGCATCAAAACGAATTTATAGCACTAACTTTGAAAATATTGAAGGATTACACCTTAGCATAGAAATGAGATAACGCCTCTAGTAATTAATAAGATATTACAATAGCAAATGTAATAACGCAAACATGTTATGGAAGAAGTAAATTGGTGAGATTTATAGGTATCCCGTGATTGAGAGGCATTAGAGCAAGCGGCAAACGAGTGCGAATCCTAGTTCATTCATATTCATTGTTAAATTATTCCTGCCATTGTCTTTCAGCGGAATGAATTGGAATCCAGAAATAAAAGGAAAATAAACGTGGCTGTATTAAAACACTGGTAATTGCGAGGTTTGTTGTACTTGTCCGACGTGGTAGGCTCTTTCAATGTACGGTTTATTAAACTGGTTTCAAACATTAAAATAATATTAAAATTACGAGCTTTTGCCCACGCCTTCACCCGCATTGTATTCGCATAAAAAAAATATTCGTTATTTCTGGTCTAAAAATATCTATTATATTCTAAGTTTAAGAAAAATAGTTTTCTTTAGGTACTTATGCTGCTATAGTAGGCTGTTATTATAGAAATCTTCAAAATTGGTTATAATTCTTTAGGTCATCCGTTGATTAATATTAATTCACCTGACAAAGAAAATTACTTAGTAGATTAATCTTAATTTATCCTTCAAAGAAAAAATATTCTATAACCTTTCTGATTAAAACAGTTTTTTAATAACAGACAATCAAAAAAAAAATTGGGGTTCCCCATACTTAGAACTAAAACTCGAAAATGTTTTTTCATCAAACCCATACGTATGGATATAGGGTATGGGGATCTGGGGTATCTATGGATAGGTCTTCAAAAATGATATTGTGGTTTCTAATATCATTTGTAAGAGAGGAAAAGTTTTGGAAGAGGATACGAAATATAGGTGAAATCGATTTGAGCTTCAGTTGTCTCTATGAGCACACCGCGACAACAATTGTTTTCAAATTTCTTGCAACCCACGTTTCATCTTAAAAAAAATTTACCGCTGTTCCTAAGAATGTTACCAACACAGGTGATTCTCATGGCCCAATTGGTTGTGATATCCCAAATATTAGTTCTTCATGGCACAACTTGCCACAACTACGTTGTTGTGATATTAAAACTGTTTAATCTCTATTGTCTGATTTCGACGCTTTTGATCGAGGATGGTGGGATAAAGCGATGGACAGTTGGAAGGATTTGAGGGAGACCTTTGCCCAGCAGTGGAACGATATAGGTAAGAAAAAAAAAAAAATAATCCCTATGGTACCTGCACCCAAATAAAACATTGTTTCTATTTTTAATTAGTATACTTATTTCATGCGACTTATCCTAGGTGAACTAAGTTTACCGCTTTGTAGCAAAGAGTTTCTCGGATTTCAAAAGCAAGAAACACAATTTATGTGTAGGTAGATGAAGAATTAATGCCAGCGCGGTTGCGGCGAGTTCTGCCGAGAAGCAGTTTCCGCTCGCGAGAATAATTCTTGTAAATAAAAGTAGAAAGTTTACAGTGGGTTTATGTTGCTCAGCAAGTTACCTAACAAAAAGATTGAACCACGTATAGGAATATTTATGAAAATTTATAGGTATTACACAGCGCACTAGGATTAAAATAAATAAATATTTTAGACAATCCTCACAACACTATCTGGCTCCAATCTAAGCAGAGCTTGTACTAGGGGAACCAGATACTCGTAGCTGACATACTACTTATTATTTTTGTAAATATATAATGAGAATACAATATAACACCCAGACAGAGAACAAACATCCGTGTTCACCATACAAACATTTTTTGTCTATATTTTTTTAAGTACTACACGAAAGTTTTCTTCCTATTTTAGTAAAAATAGATAAAACCGAATAAGGTTCGATTGAGTTACAATAAATAAATAAATATAAATTACCTACTTGTAAAATTGTCATGAGATGTTTGAGTCAAATATAACTGTAAGCTTACTACAAGCTCTATCTGGCTCTGTCTCTGGCTCTGGTTTTGAGTCTGTGTGAGTGTTGACTAAACAAAATTACACAAATGGGATGCTGGCGCGTTCATAGAATACCCACTGCATTACATCAATACATGCTCTCAATATCCGCTCCATTCTTCCGCTGCTTGTAAACAAAGGGAAACACGCATTCGAGAACCAAACGCTTATTTATAAACCAAGATTGTTTGTGGAATAAAGAATGCGAACAACATATTTTGCGAAAGAGCACTGTTGGCCTGGTAGATGAGACCCTGCGTTCAAATCGTCGAAGGTCGTGGGCTCAAATTCAATCGTGTACCAATAAGTTTTTTCTCCAGAAATGTATGTGCACTATTTATTTATTTTCTTTTAAGCGGTAAAGGCAAACATCGTCAGGAAACCGGCATGTCGTAGAACCTTAAAATGTCGAACTATCAAGTGTCAAATGCACGAAAAGAGATTCTTTAAGTCGTACTTAAAATCCTTCCACCACACTAGTTTGAAAGAACCATTGACACGATGAGAAAAAGCATCTTTTGATACGTATTGTATAGTTTGTAGTTTACTGAAAAGTGATTAAATTTCCTATATTACGAATAATTGAACGACCACCGTCAATCGCAATAACATAAAACCATAGACAAACTTGTTTTCCTTTGTCTATGATAAAACATACCTCAATAGTTCCTAACTACTTTTAACATGACTGACTTTACCGACTGCTGGGTACAGTCTCATACACAAGAACGATATAATGGAAAACCGTTGTAATGGGTATAATTCCTTAGCTTTGCATCATCCATCACGGTTCTACGCTATTCTTCTGTTGCTGCCTCAAGTCCATATTATAGCTCACTTTCCGACCATTATTTACATGAAATCCAGCGATCCTTGATAATAGTAGGATCCCTTCCATCATTTGATCCTAATTTTATCGAGTTTTCAATGCAAGCATCATATTGAATGAGTATCTAAAGTAAATCACTTGTTTCTATAGATGATTAGAGAGGCAAAAATATAGATTTAATGAAACTGGGTACTAAATTCTCCACGAAGAAAATTTATGGGTTTATTAATCCATGCTTTATATTTTCTACATTATCAATGTTTTTAATGCCTCAAAATAATGGGCTCGGCTTAGGCAAAAAATATTGTTAGACTCCACAAACTCATTTGCCATAAGGAAATCCCTGTTGTGCTTTAAAAATGAACTTCATTTTTCATCGAGAGAGTAAAGAGCCAAGTTATTAATTAAATCAATCATTATAATGATGTTCGGGGATGAACCTAACGATGAGCAGAGCGTTATTATTATACCTCAAGCTATCATTAAATTTAATTGAAAAAGGACGAATCCTAATAAAAATCTTGTAGGAATGACTAAACAACATTTGGTTTTGTTTCTTTACGCAATTTACCTAAAACCCTTTTGAGTTCTTCCGTGTTTATATTTCACAAGGGGAACACTCGAATGCTGAACAAAAGGCAGATGGCAATGAATAACAATACATGGGTGAATGGGCCGTATTACGATGTTTCATATATCCACACTAGTCTGAGTTACTAGAAGAATCAAAGTACCGAAGACTAGCAATGTGTAAATATTGTACACTTTGCAAAAAAACTATAGCTCATTTTCGTTACATTCATAAAATTCAATCAGTTAGCAGTGGCTGCCTGTGTTGTTATTAGATTTGAAACATTCATGTATAATTATTAGTTAAACAAAACTTGTCAACGCTAACATCTATTAGTACAACAAGACACCGAAAAAGAATTACTTTAGTGCTATTAATTGATAGTGTAGGTCTAAGGATGGTAATAAGTGTTAACTTAACCACTATTTCAATTAATTACTGATCAAATATATTGAGGTTTGCAATGATACGAAGTCATCTCATTTTAAATCACATTCCCCTACGACTCTTGTCCATGCATAGTGGCGGTCGTTTCGATCTACTTACCTCGTATTTTTTAATAAAATACGAGCCGGTATGACCGAGCTTTGCTCGGTATTTTTATTTACTAATTTTCATGAAAATCTCCGGAACTTTTGTCTCGAGTGTTTACGTATAAGCTCAATAGATGGCGTTCTCCGTGACGCTAATTCGTGATTTCGACTACTCGGCAAGAGATGGCGCTAATTTTATTTATTATTAAAATAACTTTTAACCCGAGTCTTTCCTGAAAATGAAACCTAGCTAGATCGATTTATCGCCCCCGAAACCCTCTGTATACTTAATTTCATGAAAATCGTTGGCGCATTTTCCGAGATCCTAAATATATATATATATATATATATATACAAGATTTTCTGGTTTAAAGGTATAAGATATTTCTATGCTAAACAACTGTCAATGTCAAATCAAGACCTTTTAACAATCAAAACTCTTACTACCATAAACAAAAATATGTGTTTAATAATATTGTATTGACTAAAATGATTAGTTATACGAGCAAGTCGCCTAAAAATCTCACAAATTACGATTACGCTAACATAAGGAATGTTACATTTCGTCATAGGGATCTATATCAAAAGACTAGTTTGTATATACTGTTAGGAGTGGCTCGGTATGGCATGACGCAGTGTTTGTCGCGCAAACAGTGCCGGCATAGCGCGCGCTCTTGAGGAGGCGGCAAATATCGCTCAAGCACCACTCGCGCCCGAGCCGCCTCCACCTGCTGTTTACATCTCTATGCCAAATGTTTCCCTCATAAAATTAACTCTCAGGTTTTATATCGCATTGTTTTAGAAATGGTTTTGAAAGTGCATACGAAAGGAGCCCCTCTTTAATGCACACTTAAAACCCTTTCCACCACCCACCAAATGGACCAACGACATTGTTAAGATCGCAGGAAGTCGGTGGATGGAAAGGGCTCAGAATCGTTCTTCCTGGAAATGTGGAAGCCTATGTCCAGCAGTGGACTTCTTCAGGCTGATGATTATAATGATGATGAAAACCCTTTCACCACACTGATTTGAAAGAACTAGTGGCACAACAAGAAGAAAACTGGTTTTATTTGTTTGCAGTTTCATTATATCCCTATAAGTGACCGAACGAGTGTGTAGTTCGCCAATACCAATACTGAGATGGAAATGCGTGCCATGGTCACTTTGTATCATTAAAATACATTTTCAAGGGATATTCACCGGTGTGGAATAATTAGGGTCGATAGTGGAGTAATGGACCGCATCTCCGTATCAAGAGCAGTTGTCGTGGGTCCTACCGTCCTAATACTCTGACCTATGTGTGCATTCGCACAAAATGTTCTCTCGATTTCAATTCTCAAAGTGCGATAGAGCAGAAAGTAATTGACACTTTTGCATATTGGTAAAGTAAACATGCAAGAGGTAAACAATAAAATGTATATTAATGTAAACTTTACATCGCATCTACTTGAGGTGTATGTGATGTAACGTTTTTAATTCATCCTTCATGGGTTTCATAGTAATTGGCATTTCAAAATACATAACACTCTTTGTGGCGTTTGACAATTATTTTCCTATACTACATCGTACAATCGGCAAAAATTGTCTAAAACTTATGATTTGAAAACCTCAAATGTTTTATAAACCAACACGTGCCTGACGAATGTACCTAAATAAATATAAAAGGCTCGACTGCGATCCCCAGGCGTGATAGAAAACTCTCTCTCTTGGTACTCAATATCCTTGGGGTTCTCTAAGGAGAGAAAGTTTTGAAATAAACTTGTAGATCCGCTTTGACCCTTAAGTAACAATTTCAGTCAGAGAAAAGAGATTATTTTTTGCCTGCCCGTTCTTAAGTTCAATAGGTTTTTTTCTAAACAACTAGCTAATGGAACAAGCATATGACCCACCTGATGTTAAGTGGTAACTATCGACTATAACAAAGTATTGTAGGTCACGCACGTCAGGAACGTGCCCTCAAATGCACTTCCCTGCGTCCATCAACTTGAGGCACACAGATGTTCAGCCTCACGTGCCAGTAATTTCACCGGCACCCACACTCTTCAAACTGAAATGCAGCAATGCTGCTTCACGGCAGAAATAGGTATAGTAATAGTATAGAGTCGTTTTTATTGACTATACTTTTTGAAAACACTTGTTTTTCTAGAACTACGCAACGGAAATTTCAAAGTCTTCTACAAACATTAAAACATAACCAATTACCTAGCTAGATGTCGCCACTCCTTAATGTCCCGTCTGCTATTAAAATTGCATCAGCTTTTATGCAAGCACATTATCTGAGTGTTTACTGCATATGCTATGAAAGTGCTCATGAAAGTTATGAGAATATACTATAGCAATGAATAAAGTAGTGTTTATACAAGTATTAATTTGAACTGGTTTATCTATCCTAACTTAGTTAATAAATAAGAACACCAACCTATCACTTAATTGTATACCTAAAATAACGTGGGTGACATGTATCGATAATACAATGAGTCGTTTTCAAACGGTGTCCCACTTTGAGCTTGAGAGAGCCCACTTCGCCCTTATGAGTAAACTACTCAAAAATCTCTCTAATTTCAAACAAAATTGGATTTACAACTTGATTCCCTCATCCCCGTTCTATCAACGGAAAAGAAATATCTTCCTTTGGTTGACATGGACATAATTAGTTTCTTTTTGCTTTTACTATCGTGTTTACTTATGTATTACTTCATCGTTTTATCCATTCGTATTTTCTATGTTATGTGCAAGAAGAGCAGTGGTGCAAGAGTGGCGGGAAATTGTTAAGCGAGTCACTGGCACTGCCCCGACTTGTCATGACGACCACAACCAACACCAACAACGACAGAAGAAGAGAATGTTGGGTGCTAAGAAGCAAATGGTAAATGGTTGCCTATGTGTATTTAGATGATATTTTAATAAAAGCTAATAATTTTAGACGTAGTTCACCTACACACGTTCATACTTCTAAAAAAACAGTTGGCGAAACGAACAACTACATTTTTATTTTCAAAAATCTTTGCATAACTCTACTGAACATGCCGAACATGGGAAATGCGAAACCGGATACTAATGCTCAGTATTTCAGTTGCTCAAACGCCGTAGCAAAACATAGCTTGAGCTAAATGGTCCGTCCTTCATCGCTTTCATGACTAAAGGCTTTATGTGTGAGAAGAGAAGACAAAATACCTTATTATATCTGTATTAGAACAGGTATGTCCTTGGAAACCTTTTAACGTACTCTTCATTCAAATTTTCAAGTATCATCTCATAAAGTAAATAAAGCCGCATAGACCGCTCCAAACCAAAACCCGGAAATCTTGATAAAATATTTCGACGTAAATTAGGACGGTCGAAATTTAAATGACGTTGAATGCGAACACAAGATATTATGCCGGCGAAGGAATGGAATAAGAAAACAATAAAAAGGAAAAGCTATAAAAGTTGTTTTATTACCCGCCAGCCGAAACACCTGCTGCATAAAGAGTTTTTAGTTATCCAAACCATAATATTGACAACTGGCATGACAATTTTATACTGCCTGTGAGTAATAAAACTAGGGCTGTCTTGCGCGCATTTAGGCGATCTGCGGTGGTGATAGCGATGGCGATCAGTTTCAGCATATGCGATATTTGATAGCGAGATACTGATCGCCATGCCATTCGATCTAGATGTGCGCAAGGTTTGACTTTGAATACCTTTATGCATTAGGTACTACAAAGGTGACCTATGTTAAAATGACCTTAAACTAGATTTTAGTAATATACTCAAAACACTACATTTGAATACTCAAAATATTTTAGGAAAGATGGTTGTAGGAACTGGCGAGTATTTTTGAATCGCTACTGTATTTATATACCATTCACCCCATATCCATTTGCGACCTGCGCCAAACGCTGAGTGTTTGCCTATAGGGTGGGAGTCAGAATGGCTGCGGGTCAGGATGGCTCCTTGTGTGTAAAGTACACTGTTTCATTACAAAACTTTGGGGAAAATATGCCGAAAATTATTAGCCAATGGAAAAGGCTTTTTATGTTACCAGTTTTCGCTAGCGCTGTAAAAAGTTCAACAAAACAGTTTTAACTTGCGTTTCTGAAACTCGGATAAAGAGCTTAAAATAATACATCCGGGGATTTAAATAAAAACTTGTGTTTCAAAGTAGCTTTAGATATCTTTCGTATATTATTACGTTCACGCCTAGACTGTGATGCTGACTGATAACACAGACAGATAGATATAACTATTACTAGTAAACAGGGTATTTGCATCTATCGTAGATGGTTTATATAGAGTCAGGGACATGGTGATTATTCAAGCCCTACTTTCAGAACGCTATAGTGCCTGGAACAAGATTTTAGATGGAATAGACTTGCCTAGCACATATACCATCCTGGCAGCTTCTGACAGCTTAGTCGGCCTAATCCACAGGAAAGACATGGTCTATTACTGTAAGTGCTATTAGTAGCACAACTTTGCCTCATTAATTTAAATTAAATGATGATTGTCATCTCAACGTACCTACGTTACATATTATATCAGAAAATGGTAGCAGGTGTTCGGCTAAGCCATATGAAAAATGACTCCCAAGGTACCTGTTTGTCTTTCTCAGTGTATTATTTTCGTAACACAATTTTGTAGCGAATCATACGAATCGAAATAATACGTGTATTTAGACTTGGTAGAGAGCAACTTAGTACCTATCCCTATAAAACATCACAAGCTTTCCTCATAAAAGCTAAATTTTTGTTTAATCCAATAGCTTTCAATCATTGAGTTCCATTTCTTTTCAATAATCTATTGAGTATTTGTATGTTGGCCCATATTTTGACGATATTTTATTAATAACGAGGATCGACGTTCAAAAGATTGAACGAGTCTTTGCAAAGATTTACCCAACAGTTGAATAACATGTCCATATAGCCGCGGTGGAGGGGCTGTCTTTTCATCACTTTTTATGTTCTTTGGAATGGAACTTTTTCTTTTTAGTAAAGGCTTGCTCGTAATTTAGATAGTCTTTGCTCCAACTACTGACTAGCCATCAAGTTTTATGTTTTCTTTGCTGTTTGTCTTCAGTTTTACGATCTACTTACTCCTACTTCATCTTTTGAAAATCAACATTCAAGATCAAATTGGCCTAATGCTCTAGTTACGAAGCAGACTCGATTTAAGATTTCAAGTAAACCAGGCTACACTGTTCGTGGATGGAATCTATTTAATTTTAAAACAAAGAAAAAGTTCGGAACTGAAAAAACCTTCCATTCAATTAGATTAGATGGACGTGGTTTATGTTAAAAGAGTCTTTTGGGGTTCACGAGACGAATTTCTATACGAGTTGGTACGTTGTACTTCCAACTCGTAGGTATAGGATAAGATGTTATCGGAGACTGATTGAGCGTGCAATAAATTTGGATTGCCTTTCGTTAGAGCACTTCCTCAGATCCATTCTTGGGGCAAAAGAAAAGTCTAAAATAAATCCAAGTTACACAGTGTACTAGCCGAAATGGTTGTCAAATGCGAGCATTACACACTGTACGTTTGTACATTTGAAATGATACAACGTTGTTTGAAAATTTTCTAAATATAGAACATCCAGTAATTGTAAACAGGACCTTACAGCTTGCTAAACTGATAGGAGATAACATTTTTTGGAATATTGTGTAAGTTCAATCATACATAATAATATCAACATATCTGTGGGTAAACACACCCATGGCTAAAGCCCAGTTCTAAAATTGGAGATCTCAAAAGTCTCCATCAGTTTAATAAGCCGCCTTATTTATAATCGAAATTCCTATTTGTATTAATAATATTCTATTATTTCAGGCATCATTCATTCAGGATTTCATTTTGTAAATATTTGTTTAATTGTAATAGCAAATTAATGATTTATCCTGAATTTATAATATAAATAAATAGATGTATTTGAATCGGTCGTTTCGTTAAATATTTTTTATTTGCCTATCAGACCCATAAATTATTATTTGCAGAAACCAGAATTTAATGCATGAGTGTTGTTAAAGCTAGTCTTACTGTTATAGCAAGATACCCTTCAGTGTATTACTACTTACGGTCTATTTACTGTTAAATTGGAATAATTCATGAAGCTCGGGCATATCGCCGTGGACCATAACACTAAATCGGAAACTCTTGGAGCTTGATTGGGATTTGTGACGGGCCGTATTATGATTACGGATGTAAATTATTTATGAGATGCCATTAATATTGGCCAATTTCGACCTAAGAAGCATTCAATTGAATTAATTACAGCCTGTTTGAAAAGTTTTATTGATTCACAACACAATGAACTTTTAAGGTCCAAAAATAATGAGAAGCAATTTTACCCATTTTCTGTACAATTACCGATCTTTACAATTTTCCAAGTTTAAAAAAAAAAAACGTTTATTAACATGGAAAATCGTCGTAGTACTGTACTGTCATGTTTATTTGTCTGGACAAATAAACATATGAAGCTGGCTCAAAGTTGGATAAATCCGGTGTGGCTTTAAGAGTACACCACATTATGGAAAATGTAAATTTATTTTTATTGTGGTTTCGTTTGTTACAATTTGCGCTGACAAGTCAAAAGTTGGGAAGTTCCTACCATAATGTCGGCAGCAAATTGTCACCATATAAGATCCTCGGGGAAGTATAAAAGAAAATGATATTGAATTAAGATGTGCCATTTTATTCGACCGAGTAAACTTTAGTAAGCCAACGCTGCTGAAACTGAAAGTATACCAAAAGTGGTCCTGCCTACTTTATCTTAACGTTGAGATAAAGTGACGATAATTCACACTTTATCGCCAAAGTACGATAAGCAACAGCAATAATTATACCCTGACTTTATCTGAACCTAAAGTCTACTTTTTTAGAAGAGTGGGACAGACTGAAGTAATTTTTATAACGTACAATTTTTTTTTATTTTATCCTCATCATCATCCTGAAAAAGGCCACTGCTGGACATAGGCCTCCCCTACCGATTTCCAGGAAGAACGATTCTGAGCTCTTTCCATCCACCGACTTCCTGCGATCTTAACAATGTCGTCGGTCCATCTGGCGGGTGGGCGCCCTACGTTTCGTCTTCCGGTTCGTTAATAAGAGTTTTTTAAATAAGAGATCAGTATTACCACTTACGTAGACAAAAGTTATACACGCTGCGTATGAACAGATATTATTTTACATTCTTACATTCTAAGTTTTAGTAATAAGTATAAGTTTATAACTAAAAAATCCAATTGCTAAATGTATTTATGAAAATCAATATGAACTGTAGAAGAATATCAGATTCAGCCAAATTTCCATGCATATATTATTAAGTTAATTGATTCTAATATTAATATTTATACAATCGTTTTATGAAAATTTCTCGCATTAAGAAAAATACAAATTTTATCTTTTCTCTTTTTTCTTCTACTATAATATTTTATGCATAGTACCTATCGTTTGTCAGTGATTGTTTCTAATATAACTTTATCATAAGCCCATTCCATTAAATATAGTTTTATATACTTTATGTAGTTATTTTTTAGGAACAGTATATTGCTCGAAAGTTTGAGCAAAATTTTCCCTCGATTCAAGTTGAGGGAAAATTTTAAAACGTGTAACGGATGGCATGTTTCAGGCGGTTACGTTTAGTTCCTAGCTCGTAGATTGTAGCTCGCGGACGTAGATGGCGTAGCGGTGGGCTCGCGCCGTAGCGGCCGAGTCAGTGGTTGGGTTGGGGCGGGTGTATCGATCTCCGCGGGGCGCGTGCGCTCGGCGCCGCCGGCAGGCCTGGCGCGCGCCCGCTGGCCCACCCGCGCAGTCCGCAGCCGGCCGTCAGCCGAGCCACTGCCGACGACGCGGAACCACGTCGCACAACGACGTTGACTCCGTTGCGCCGTATCATATTCGCGATAACATTCGAACAACCTCAAACTGACACTCACAGGAATTGCTCTAGTGATATCACAGAAACTGTTGTTTATTCACGTTTTAACAGCGTTTATCACAAAGTCTGACTTTGAATTGAATCGATGTACTTCAAAAGTGGAAACTTTATTTACAAAAACGATTAATTTTCTTTAAGACTTTCCCAGTTAGAATAGTATATTTATCAGTTTTTAAAGACGCTTATGACTGTTTGTGTAGTGTATATCTTTCATAATATATAGTGTTCTGTTTATCATTACATTTTAAAAGTGATCGTGTTTGTGGTAAAAAAACTGAGACCTTGCTGCTCACAAGTTCACGGGTCGTTAATTCGCTGGAGGAGTGAATAAGAAAAGGAGGTCTTCGGTTGCGTCCGCTCATCGGGGTGATAAAATTTATGACAAACGGTAAGCGTGTAGTGATAAGGGTTGGGTGCGTTATCTCGCAGATGGCGGCGGAGGCGGCGTCACGCGCGCTATATCATGAGCCGTCGAACACGTTAATTACCGCCAACTATCTCTAGGGCCCCATCGTGGTATACCCGCTTATCAGTTGACAATACATCATGCGTCGAGTTTATAAGACCCCTATTACAGATAATGAGGCAGCCTAGCTTCTGGAAGGCAATTATCACGGTCAATTGAGTACTATCTTACACATGGATAGAAATTGTGAAGCAATCATATTATTTTCTTACTTTAGATAACTTAATCTTGAATTTCACGGCGGTTTCTGTAATTTATTCACAATAATGGCTGGCTGTTTATGATCCAGACAGATACTTTCAATATTTAGATTACGTTGGTTAAAATTAGCAATCTTTTTATATTGCGATAAAAAACCCAGTGTAAAAATAGGACACACTCGTTTGTTAGAAAATATACGTCCAAGGGTCTCCCAGAAGGTCGCAGGTTCAAATTTGCGTGAAAATTTATGGGCATGTCGTATATCTTTGCTGAAATAACTAGGGTTTTGGTGCTAGTCTCAGGGATATGGAAAGCTTGGCCAGTTTACTTAGATTACAATATACGTTATTAGGGTAAAAGAATAAAACGGTAGTAATGTTTTAGATGGACCGGCCTGGGTATGGTATGAATATATTTCATCTTATTTTTTGCTGAAAGCTATGGGTAAAAGGGAGTCCTCTTTTTATCATTTTTATTCCTATAATATAAGCAAATGACCATCCTTAGTTTGTCCTCGCATAGACATTTATCTGTCTTTATTTTGAGCTTTGGGCTTTCAATTCAAATGATTGGAAGAAAAAGAAATATTGATATTTATATATGTATAAGTTAGCAGCCCAGGGTGTCGATTCTGAAAATACAAATCACTCAAGCGATCGCGTAAATCGATGTGAGTTGTCAATTTTTGTTTGAAAAATTTGAAAATGGAACGCGGATTCAGCGATCACTCAATCGAACCGTGTTGCTGGAATTGACGCCCTGAGCATGGTTGGCCAAGGATTGCTAGATAAAATTGGAAAAATCCGATTTGGTTGGAAAATTTCAAACAATGAAGGACTCCGGGGACGTGAAATATCTCATTATTTTTTATAACTTTGAGAAAATATAAAGAAAACGCTTTGGGGAGAATAAAGTTTTCATTTTATGTTTCTATTCTATTATCTAAGACGAGTTTCGACGAGTTCAAAGAATAAATCATTTGATGATGCCTTAAAGTTCAATTTTGTGTGAACATTAAGGATGGGTATCTTCGGAGCGGTACGCGAACAAATAACGTGTTGAGAGTATGCAGAGATTCCTCTCACGTCTGACACGACCACGGGGTAGTTTAAAAATTCGTTTCCCGACCTTGGTTGAACGACACTGTACCTATTCTCTGACCTTTCTGAAAGCTGCGACCCTAAATATTCTTTGTGGGATTTTCTAATCCTAACTTTACTGACGCGCTCTCGTGGAATCTTTGTAAATATGTTTGCAGACGTATTAAAAGTATCTATAACAACAACGTCATTTCAAAAAGAATCTGTACTACGAAATCTACAGCAAGGCCTGTCCGGCTCTGTCTCTGGCTCTGATTTTGAGTCTGTGTGAGTGCTCAACAGTGTATTATACTGTAGGTGTGACGTTTCGACGTATATAGGATTTATTGAGCCAACACTCACACAGAATCAAAACCAGAGCCAGAGACAGAGCCAGACAGAGCTTGTGGTAGACCAAATGAACATATTTTGAATATAAGTTAAAACTGTTGAGTGCGACCAACATTATGTGAAATATTTGGGAAATTCTATTTTCCTGGTATCTTTTCATTGTGATTCATAAAGATATATCAGCTACTAGACGATATTCAGTTCGCTTAGGTACTGTTCTATACCCATATGGCTTTGGCCTGTTATTTTATTCAGGTCGTGAAACGAGTCGTAAGAAGGTGTTAAAGAGTGAATCGGCAAAAGGAACGAATGAATGGAATATGTGACGAGTGCGGTGCTCGCCACATCGCATGAGAGTTTTCACATGAATAATGGATGGGTCAGAAGATTAATAAAAATTATTTATTAAGTAAAAATTAAGATACTACCTATCTATATATTGGCTAGAACGACTTGATAGCTGCATTACCTCAGAATAAACACTGACCTAAGTTTACAATCATCACGGTTTCGCTTTGTCATATATGATTTCATTCGCTTGCTTCTATGCTAGGATTCTCTATACTTACCTAAAATATCTTATTACAAGTAACTTCGAGAACCACTCGAGATCATGTATTTTCATCAAAAGGCTATGCAGTTAATTTTGTTTATTAAGAAATTTTTCATCCCTTTTCCAAGACTCAGATCCCATCATCACTCATCGTGTCCCAGATTGGTAATAAAAACAAGATTACCGCAATATTTTGTTTCTCGTATAAAATTTGAAAGTGATGAATATGACCGCTGAAAATACCCGTAAACTTTTAACAGGAAAATGATGCAGGAATATTCGGTGAGTGGACCTTTAGGTCGGGTAACAAATTGCAGGTAAAATAATCTCAGACAGGTGTGTGCCCTGGCCGGACCTTTTGTCCCTCATCTTGAGAGCTACCCTTCACAGCCTCTACTTTTGAATAATTACTCCTGAGACACAGCATAATTACCCTGACACTTTGTTAGGTATTTTGAGTTAACATGTGGTCGTACATTTTTTCTTTTATAAAGACTTTTTGAAAAAGCCTATGGTGACGCAGATAAAAAAATAGTTTTAAAAGGGTTTGAAGTACTGTGAAAGGGTGCAAACAGCGGGGACCGATTCCTGCGTCGAATTTAAGAATCATAAATGTTGTATTATTTGTGCTAGTTATATGAAACAGTAATTATAAAACCAAACGTTAATTAACAAAAATAAACAGATTTAAATACGAAGCTTTCCTTTCTGTTTTGTTTATAAAATTAATTACTTTTCTGCTCACCTCCAATATTTTGCGTGAGTGACATCTTACAATGGATAAGGTAGGTAGGTATACATAATTTGGGTTCGTTCAAAAACTTGTGGGTTCGTGCTTCCCTGTGAATACAGCTAAAATTATTCAAGTCACGCGCCTCTCCGCTGTTTATTCACATTCGTCTCGGGTCACAAATAATGGGGTAACTTTCTGTGTTCACATTCTAATGCCACCTATTATATTATTTTATACGAACGTATGGAATAGTAACTACTTACTGTTTAGAAAAAATGATTGTATCATACAGGGTGTCAGATTCGAATATTAGTATACAATCGAAAACTAATATACGACTTTCAGAAAGTGATTCCAATTCAATCGAAGACGTCATAAGAGTGACAATTTCAACTCTTGATTGATCAATTCTATCAATGATCAAGTACTGATTTCCATCTTCGAGGCCATATTATCTTAGAAAATGTGTACATTAGCTGCACACAAACAGTTCTATAGTAGCGTCTTTATTGTGAAAATAAAAATAAACACGTAGCAATGGCCAAAGTTAATGAAACAATGGGCATTAAAATCCTCTTTGTGGTCGCAAGCTTGTATGCGTATGTGTTTATAGTGCGTAATGAATGTTTAACTTGCTCGTACACAGCCTTGTACAATGTGACTCTGGAATACCGCACCTTGTAAGTAAATACAAAATATTTGGAATAAAAATGAGATGGATTTGTCTTTTTTAGGTCAAAAACGAATGTATGTGACGAATGGAATCGTAAATAATGCAAGCTGCATTAACAATTCTAAAGGAATATGTTGATAAGTAAACTTGTACACATAACGCCAAATTGTCTAAGTTATCACAGAGATGTTCATTCACTCGACAAGCACTGTCAACGCAAACTGTTAAACTATTATATCTCTGTGTATGTACAGTGGCGGTATGAAAATGTTCGTCAGTTTTCAACTTGATTCATTCAACGTATCGTGAGCACATATTACCTTTTGAAACTGAATAGACAGAATACACCGTTAAGTTAACGTCACAAATTATGTCAAAATGTGTTCATGATCAAGGCACGGGTGCAAGCGAAAACCGACTCTAAGGTGACGAACATTTTCATACCGCAACTGTACGTACGTCGGGTGGGTCAGGCTTCGAATTTCGCCACACAATACAATTATAAGCATATCTGGTGGTGTGGTTACAGCAGGGCTACAGTCAGTACTAAAAGGGACCATCGCTAATTACTTTGAATAATGCATACGTGTTTAGGTATTCATTGGTACCTGTTGCGAGATTGTTTTGGTTCCAAATACTTAGTTTAAATATCATTTGTAATTTTGAAACTGAAAAAAAAAACTGAATGATGATCGTTTTTAGGGTTCCGTAGCCAAATAGAGGACTGGTCTCTTAGCTCAGTTGGCAGTAGCTCTGACTTCTGCGCCGCAGGTCGTGGTTTCGATCCCCACCGAGAACAAATATTTGTGTGGTGAACACAGATGTTTGTTCTCTGTCTGGGTGTTATATTGTATTATATTTATGTATTTACAAAAAAAAGTATTTAAGTATTATATCAGCTATTTGGTTCCCATAGTACAAGCTCTGCTTAGTTTGGGGCTAGATAGTGTTGTGTGCATTGTCCGTATTATTTATTTATTTAATGGCAAAAACCCTTACAGATTCGTCATGTCTGTCTGTCCCTCCGTATGTCACGGCCATTTTTTTCCGAAACTGTAAGAGCTAGACTGATGAAACTTGGCGAGTAGATGTATTCTGTAAACCGTATTAAGATTTTTAGACAAAAATAGAAAAAAAAAAAATTTTTGGTGGTCCCCCATACTTGAAACTGAAACTCAAAAATTATGTTACTTGTTGCTACGGAACCCTTCATGGGCGAGTCTGACTCGCACTTGGCCGCTTTTTGTGATAAGATCACCCATTGTATAGTTTTTTAACAACGTGTACTTGCTACGTGTACAGTAAAATATTTCAATTACGAGTTTCACGGTCGATTTCACGCAGATAAAAAAGAGTCTTCGATTGGAAAGGTTAAATAATGTATACTGCTTTCTGCTCTAATGAGTAATGTTGATCCATTTCCAGTCTGACGGTCAATTTTATAGACTCTTTGAAATTAACCATCTTTTGTCTTGTGTTTCTCGATAAAAAATAGAGGTAATATCTACTTACCCAACCATTTAAATAAATCATTGTTTTTAGTTAAAATAATAGTTAAAAAAATGTGATGTCGACAACGTCTTAAAGAAACTGAGACATCACAAATCCTAATTGCTTTTAAAGTGTTGAAGTACTCGGCTCATTGGAGATGCGGCGGGCGCATCGCTGTAGGCGCATGAATTATGTAAGGCAGACTGTGTCGCTAATTGATTCCTGAACTTTACACTCCCCTGACCCCTTCTCCTGAGCACGGTCTAAATACACTCCGCGCAACAGATTAGAGAACAGTAACTTCGTTAGTGAACCGCACTTTAATAGTTTGCCTAGGTCTAAATGACGTACGTTTATTCAATCTATTACGACCCTATCGGCACCCTTAGACAGGTTACCATTTAATTTGGAAAATGTTTTCTGAAGCTTTGTGACAAAGGCACTTCATTTAGAATTTAAACCCAAAGTACAAGAGTCCTTGAGTTTGATGATCAAACTAGGTTTACTCTCAATTTTATGCTTCATTCAATTATATGCGATGTTTAATGAAAATTTGACTCGCGAATTGAACAATAGCACTCCACGGAATACTAACTTAATATAATATTATCAGTGCCTTTGACGAGATTCACTTTCATCATAGTTCGCTCCAGTTCAATGTTGACATCGCAAGTAGGCCATTGATAATTAAGTTTTATTTGTTATTCAAGTCATTAGAGGGAAACTTTATTTGAACAATTTGTAAAGGAACTTGTCAAATGGTGGCTAATGTGCGGGCTCAGCGTAATTTCTCTCATCTGTCGGCTTCCGTTCCTCCTTTTATGCGTATGAATAATTAATCTGTTTGTCGTGAAAGTGCAACAAAAGTAATTAACTTGCTCGGGTTTACTTATTCAAGTCTCTCAATATAGACCATTAATTGTTTTGGGGCTTTCCCAAACTTTTTATAGACACAATGGAACTAAAGCTCTTACGGTTGCGCATAATTACTTAGGCTTTTATTTGGTTTTTCTTTCCTTTGGATAACTTTATTTTCTTTTGTGAAAAGTAAAACGTAATATATTAGTCGAGATTGCTTATTGCCATGTAAAGTATCATAATATTGTACTTTGTTCGTTTATTTTGTAGGTATTTTTAGGGTTCCGTAGCCAAATGGCAAAAACGGAACCCTTATAGATTCGTCATGTCTGTCTGTCTGTCTGTCTGTCTGTCCGTCCGTGTCACAGCCATTTTTCTCCGAAACCGTAAAAGCTAGACTGATGAAACTTGGCGAGTAGATGTATTCTGTGAACCGCATTAAGATTTTTACACAAAAAAAGAAAAAAAACTATGTATTTTGGGATTCCCCATACTTAAAACTGAAACTAAAAAAAAAAATTTTCATTGCACCCATACGTGTGAGGTATCTATGAATAGGTCTTCAAAAACGATGTTGAGGTTTCTTAATCGTTTTTTTTAAACTTAATAGTTTGCGCGAGAGACACTTCCTAAGTGGAAAAAAGTTGGTCCCCCCCCCCTCTAACTTCTAAAATAAGAGAATGATAAAACTAAAAAAAATATGTGTTGTACATTATGCAAACTTTCAACGATATTTAGTTTGAACGAGATCTAGTCAGTAGTTTTTTTTTTATACGTCATAAATCGTAAACCGCAATTTACCTTTCGACGAACTACAAGAACCTTCATATTATGTTACTGGTTGCTACGGAACCCTTCATGGTCGAGTCCGACTCGCACTTGGCTGCTTTTTTTTGATATTACCTAACACGGAAAAGTCTTATTTTATTTTGACTACAAATGATAAAAACTGTTAAAAGAGAATATTTCATAGCAGTAAATTAATTGCGTTTTTAGCTCTTATGTAACTTTCAGATTTCGTCATAAAAACCCATACTGCCACAAAAAGGTCAAAGTTCCAGCACTTAAGGTTGTTAGCCCATATGATGATTATAACAGTAGCATAACCATTGGTTAAGAAGGGACTAAATAAGTTTGGAAGATTTATATCTATTTCAGCTATATATTGAATACTAGTTAGTGACCTAGTTGAATACAAATTAATAATTTATTACCGTTATTAAAACACATTTTAGTTTCCAAAATTAAACCTCATTTTCTTATGCAATTGTATTTTCAATCTCACATTTTGTGGAGAAACTCAACAACTTTATTATATCATAGTTTTGGAACGTTTCACGCACTAAGCTAGTTTATCTCTCCAACGCACGTTCACTTGATGTTAAGTGATGTATGCGATAAGTGTGTTACGTACACGGTGTGCATAAGAAATGATTTCTTATCACCCTCCTACGTTGCTTTATAAATCATGTATTTCAACCCCTATAAAGTTACTTACTAGTTTCTGTACCGTGACTTTCCTGGGATATTTCGAACGCGTTTGGTAAAATATTTATAGACATGGTTGCACCTGAGCTTTGAATTTTATTTGACGCGTGGAGTAAAAAATCTGTGCCAGACTTTTATTGGGACTTCGTGGTAATTTGTAAACTGGTTGTTTTGGATTGTGCAACAAGAGTTACTAAAGACCAGGCAATATTGGAAGAGACAGCACTCAAAACAAGGTCGGGACGTTGCGGTGTGGAGTGTCCACTAGTTAAGTAATTTAACTTGGATGTAATTAATGAGTTGACCGTCTGTGGCGCAGCACTTCGCTGTCATTAGTCAGCTGGATAGTTTGCAAGATTACTCCCGACCTATTAATATTCGAATGCTTGATTAATACAAGGAAAATGGGTATTTTTTTGGCAATGAGAACATTATATTGATAAAGTATTCATGTTAAGCGCCTATCTTTGCTATTTGCCTTTGAGCCAGTATTTTTTTACCTTCTTAAATATACGTCTATAGGGATATCAAAGTCTTCTCTGAAATAACACAGAATAACTGACTACGAATAAGGAATTCTGCTACCACCAGCAAAACAATACAAAATACTGGTCAATATATCGGTCATATACCGTGGTTCTTATGTCTTTTATCACCGTACTAGCGGCCGCCCGCAGCTTCGCTCGCCCCGCTGCCTTTACGCCCCGTTTCCGTTACTTTTTCGGTATAAAAAGTCATCTGTCCGTCTCCTGGTACTAAGCCCACCAATTTTCATGCTTCTAGGACTAAAAGCTTAGGCTGTGTGTTGATCTTTCTTTTAAATGTTTTTCCTCTTTTTATCCTCTTAGGGAAATAATTTTCCAATTTTCTTTCTTAGTGCACCTCTACGTACACGAACATACCCTCCAAGTTTCATGCTTCTAGAACTAACGGTTTAGGCTGTGCGTTGATTGTCAGTCTGTCAGTCAGTCAGTAACGTTAGAGTTTTATATATTTAGATTAATATTATCCCAGAATACCTGTTTCTACGTCGTCCTATGGTTTCACAAAATGTAACTGGATTGTGTAATTAATCCCCTAAATTTGTGTTTTGCTCCGTACAAATTCAACCATCTGCAAGGTAAAAATGTTTCAGCTCGACTTTGGCTGATATTATTGTACTTTTAGTCAGCAATGCTAAAGCATAATAACAAATCTAGTTGTTAAATATTTAACTAATATCAAGCAGTTTTTGTTGTGTTTTTGTATACCTACTTGAGTATCAACAACTAGTAAACATAGATACACCAACAGAATATAAAACAACAGTGTTTTTAAAACCCACTTCATGACTGGGACATTCTAAAGTGCTACGCCGTAGCTACGTAGCACCACGTAGCGCTGTTTGTAGCAAAATAAACATTACTAGCGGAACTCCTGCCAATAATGAGTATTGAGCTAGAAATGAACCACCCTGGTCATTTTAGCTAATACACTCATGGGTATAATGGTTCATATGTCACACAATAGTGGCCCTTATGAAGTGGCTGTTAAGTGAAATGGTTCGTTCTATGAACGCTCGGCTGTTTTCATTATTACAGCTCGACAACGATATGGTACGTATTGATAATATCAGCATTTCATGTTGCGAATTAGCCAAAGTTAAATTCTGAGAGCAAGTACTTACTTGAATTACAGGGACCATTTCGAGAAGTCTGAAAGCTAGTGGAATCTAGGAAGCAGTTCCACGTGACAAAGGTAACAAACTGATGGTTCATACCGTTATTATTGTGATTCTTGTTCGAAAATAATATGAAGATGAAATTCCAATGTTTATCGAGCTTAGTGAGGCTTAGGAAAGGCAACTCTATCTTAAATTGAGTAAAGTTAATGGAGGCGCCAAGTCGTCAAACATATTAGATGATTTGATTTGAGAATTGGTTGAATACGAAAATTCAATTTAAAAGGCAATTGAATTTCGCGAATGAATTAATTTGGAGCTAAATTTCCATACAGTTTGTTATTTGGCACACGATCTTTACTCATGGACATATAATTATATTATACAGAATGTAGATTCAAATTGGTTATTGAATAGTTCGAATAGCTTAAGATAGACAATAATTGAAACTGTGTATCTTAGAATGAAATACATAAACATAATAAATATACAAACTAGCACCGTTGTTGTGTAATTAGATCTGGGAGGAGGTCTACTATGCCTGGGAATAAAACCGGGAAATTTTCCTTTTTTGTCTGACTCCAAATTTATATTATTTGCCCGGGAGCAGATTCCAGAAACTTTTGTATGATCTACCAAGAACTACCAAACATAACATCAAAATCACAGAACATTTATCAAGCCACCAGGTCTACCACAAGCTCTCTCTGGCTCTGGTTTTGAGTCTGTGTTATGCTGCCTTCCTACGGTGCGTGATATCACGCACCAGCCCGCACCGCGCACGACGACGCACGGCAACGCACACAGAAAATGCTCCTGTGCTACCGCGCACCTCGGCGCACGAGACCGTTCCCATGGTGTGTCGTGGGTGCTGGTGCGGGCTGGTGCGCGATATCACGCACCAGTGGGAAGGCGGCCTTAATAGGCCTTGGCCTCGAATTTAGCGGGCAGCGGGCGGGCAGCGGTGCGGCGGCGGCGAAGGCTCTGCAGCGGGGCGGGGCGGGGGGGTCCATTTGATTTTAGGCATAAGAATCCTGCCGCTCCCGCGCCGCCGCCGCTGCCACCCCGCTGCCCACTAAATTCGAGGCCGAGGCCTTAGTGCTGACTAAATAAATCTTATGTCACAACGTCACAAAACCAGAGCCAAAGATAGAGCTAGTCAGAGCTAGTGTTAGGCCTACAGTATGTACTTTATTTTAAAATTGATTTTAGAGCGTTGACACGTCGTCGGACGTCACAAATTTATCAAAATTAAATGGTAACACTGAAAAACTGTCCATTTGGACGTCCAAAACTAAAAGTAATTGAGGCTAGCCCGATTAGCTCTGCTACACTCGAGTGCAATTAATCCGGTTCACCCAACCCTCATTGACTTCTAGAATCTAGATTGCGTTCTTAATTCTAGAGTCTAAATCAACAACTCGATTATAGTAAGAAGTCTATTAATTGAATATTATATTAATTGAAAATTATACTGTCTTATTAATCTCGCTAACAATTAGGTAGGTAAATCTAATAAACCAATTTTATTGTGTAGTCGGTAGTTTATGGAACACTCCTTTAGCTTACTTACTGTACGTGTAGTGGCAGCAACTTCGCCTTCCGATCCTAAGGTTCAAATCCAATTATGCGCCAGTTAGACTAACGTATTCAATCTCAAATCTTGTCTCAGACACTAGTGTCCTATCATCATCATCATCATCATCATCATCATCATCATCAGCTTGAAGAAGTCCACTGCTGGACATAGGCCTCCCCTACACATTTCCAGGAAGAACGATTCTGAGCCCTTTCCATCCATCGACTTCCCGCGATCTTAACAATGTCGTCGGTCCATCTGGTGGGTGGGCGCCCTACGCTAGTGTCCTGTAAATAGCTGTAAATGGCATGAGTGACTTAGCTATCCCTGAAGCTGTAAGCATCATCTACCCTGGTGTCCCTTATCTAGTGTTTACTTGTGTAACCTAGTCAAGGTTACGCAGTGACCCAAATAAATTGCACTCGAGTGTAGTACAAGCGTCAATATCACGTGGTGTGCGTTACCACCGTAAATGACTGTGAGTGTGGAATACCAAAGCGTAGATAATTATGACAAAGCGGCGCCAACCGTGTCCGCATAACACACCCCAGGGCAGTGTACCTACGGCATAATTGATCATCGATAGATCAGATTAGTTCCCACCACAACAAGCATATTGATGTTTGTTTGGTAAACTTATTATCGCGTTTATTTGAATTGGGGATAATTGGTTATCGTATTGATTCGTTCGTGTTGGTGCTGTGAGGCCTTTTGACAAATAAATTGATATTGTGAAATTATTAATTAAAATATAGAACTGTGAAAATATTTGTTTTATAGCTACTAATTACATGCCATGTCAGTCAATGTCAGTGCATGAAATGATGGACGTGCAAAGCACACATGGTATAAATAATTGTTTCACTCCTCTCTTGCTCAAAATACCGTCATTGTGGCGTACCAGAGCGAAGAAAAAATTGAATTTCTTCCTCTGAGGGAAAAAGACGAGCCTACAAAAACAAAAAAGTCTTTAATTATACCACAGAGCAGCCAACACGCTTTTGCTTACGCAAAATTATACGTAAATCATGAATAAAACTCGACTTATTACTGTTTCAAAAAAAAAAGAACAACATTTATTTTTGAAAATGGAACTAAAATCGGTGATCTCTTTGGTAGATTACAATGCGTTGTGGCTACAGAAGTTTTTAAAAGTAGAGTGTAACAGAGGGTGCTAAAAACCGAATAAAACTCGGTTTCTATTTACCATTATTTTTGACTGGCCTCTCAGCTCAGTTGGTAGTAGCTCTGCCTTCTGTGCCGCAGGTCGTGGGTTCGATCCCCGCCGAGAACAAATATTTGTGCTGTGAACGCAGATGTTTGTTCTCTGTCTGGGTGTTGTATTGTATTATAAGTATGTATTCACAAAAAATAAAAAAATGTATGTTTTATATCAGCTATCTAGTTCCCATAGTACAAGCTCTGCTTAATTTGGGTCTAGATAGTGTTGTGTGAAATGACCACAATATTTATATTTATTTCTTCTTCTTTGTCTATCCCTGTTCCCATTATTTGGGGTCGGGTCTCCTCACTTTTTTGCGCCAAGACAGTCGGTCTTGGGTCGTCGGTTCGGGCAATTGGGCTTTCATGAGGTCTCTCTTAATATTGGTCCACCAGGTGGATGGCGGGCGGCCTCTTCCTCTCTTTCCTTCCGGTAGGCTCAATGCAATTTGCACTACATGATCTTCAGTACGTCTTTTTACGTGCCCATACCATCTTAAGCGTGATTCGGTTAATTTATCTGTAATTGGGGCAACCTTAAAACTTCCACGGATGTACTCGTTACGAACTTTATCAAGCCTGGTTACACCTCCCGCCCATCTTAGCATTTTCATTTCGTTAACATGGAGTTTCTGTTCATGTGTCTTCTTTGTGGTCCAGCATTCAGACCCATACATTAGTGCCGGGCGTACCGCTGTCTTGTAAATTTTGCCTTTAGTTTTTACTGGCATTCGTGGATCACACAGTACGCCTGTCAGGGATTTCCATTTCATCCAGGCAACGTTGACCCTATGCGTCACGTCTGCATCTACATTTGCGTCACTTGTTAGCATAGAGCCTAAATACTTAAATTTTTCAACAGTAGGTATGGGTGAAGATCCAATGTTAACGATATCTGCACTGGGGTTTCCGCTAAATGAGCATTTGAGGTACTCGGTTTTAGTTCTACTCACACGAAGACCGAACCTTTCAAGGGCATTTGTCCACGTGTCTAAGGTGTTCTGAAGGTGTTGTGCGGTATCGGCCACTAATACTATGTCGTCTGCATATAAAATGCTCCACGGCAGTGGCGATTGGATGTCTTTTGTTAGACAGTCCATCACTAGATTAAAAAGTAATGGGCTGAGAGCCGAACCCTGATGCACACCTACTTTAACCTCGAAGGCTTTGCCAATGCCAGCCAGACATCGGACGCTGGTACTGATGTTATTGTACATGTCTTGCACGAGTGTTATATAGTGCTCTGGTACGTTTTGGATTCTCAGAGCATGCCAGACTAGCTTTCGGGGTACCCGGTCAAACGCTTTCTCAAGATCGATGAACGCGAGGTGCAAATCTCTTTTGTTAATTCGGTACTTTTCCATCAGTATTCTAATTGCCTGTATTGCATCTGTGGTAGACCTCGATGCGGTGAAGCCAAACTGGTTCGGTGTTACTTCAGAGAGGGTTGTTAAGCGTTTATTTATAATTCGTTCCCATATTTTAAGGGTATGGGAAGTAAGTTTTATACCTCTGTAGTTTTCACACTGCGCCACATCTCCTTTATTTTTATAGAACGGTACAAGGTAACTTCGGCGCCATGATTCAGGAATACTTTTTAAAGTAATTTCTTGCACGGGGCCTTGTACAGGTTTCAAGGGTATAGGTTCTGCATTCGGGAATTCCTCGTTAAGAAGGGCTTCGTAGTACTCACGCCATCGGTTGTTAATTTGAATGTTATCTGTTATTAAAATACCGTGTTTATCCTTTATGTATTTGTTGGTTTTTATGTCCATGGTCTCCCTGTGTCTGCATTTAGCTATTTTAAAGAGCTCATTTTCATTCGTGGCATTTTCCAACTTTTCATAAAAGGTTTTATTTGATTTGGCTCTCTCTTGCGCTACACACCGCTTTGCCTTTTTCTTCGCCTCTTTGTATGAATTGCAGTCCTCTTCCGATTTTGTACTCTGCCACTGTTTGAATAATCGTTTCTTGCGGTCTAGTTCTTCTTTTACGCAATTGTTCCACCAGGTTGGGTCTTTCCCTTTACTAAGGCCACCTTTAGCAACTCCTAGAGTTACTGTAGCTTTAGCTATGGCAAGTTTTTCGAATTCTGACCAGATTTCGTTGGCACTTTGGTATTCTGTTTCCCTATCGGTTTCTAAATATTCCTTCATTTCACTTAGCAGGCCTTCTCCTTTGGAACCCTCCAGCTCCTTCCATTTAATTCGTGGCGTTCTGTCAACGGTTGTCTTGATGGGTTTGGGCAGATCGTAGATGGCGACGAGAATTCTGTGTTGTGATGTCAGTGCCTCGCCTGGAATGACCTTGCAGTCTTTGAATTTTTGTTTAACAGCGCTGTCAGCTAGTATGTAATCGATTTGGGACGCTTTACCCGAACATTTAAACGTGATCAAATGTTCGAACTTCTTTTTAAAATTTGTGTTGATCAAAGTTAAGGCATGACGCGCAGCAAAGTCCATTATTTCTTCGCCTTGCTTGTTTAATATACCAAATCCATACCCGCCATGTGCAGATGCAGTGTTATGAGTTCCTACGTGGCCATTTAGATCACCTCCGATTAGTTTGTATTCATTTGATGGAATAGTGCGAACAAGATCATCGAAATCATCCCAGAATTCCGATTTTTCCGCTTGGGTGCACCCTGTTTGAGGAGCATACGCTGATATTATGTTTGTAATTTGTTGGTTGTCTAAAGCCAGTTTGACTGCAATCAAACGGTCGTTTTTTCTGGTGATGTTTATTATGCGGGATTTGAAGTATTCATCCAGTACGACCGCCACTCCATTTCTTTTGTTGTCTTCGCCGAAGTATACCACCTGGTAACCATTGCCAATGTCTTTAGATTTGGATCCTTTCCATTTTGTTTCTTGTAGGCAACAGATGTTAATGTCACGTTTCTTTAGCGTCTGGCTTAGTTCTTGGCTTCTTCCTGTTAGAGACCCCAGATTCCAAGTTGCTAGTCTTATTCTATGTAGCGTTAGATGGCTGTGCGAATGCTTATTCTTGTCTAAAATATCGTCGCTTAAGGGGGACGCCCTAGCATTTGTGATAACATTCTTCGCATTTTTCGCATTCGCGTCGCTTACGGGGAACGCCCTAACATTTATACTCTTATTGCCTTTTATTTGTACTTTCATTGTGAGGAGAAGTTGTGTTGGCTATGTTCTTTTACGGCCGGTTGCCACCTGACGCCAAGACTGTAGTCTTTACAAGACTCGGACGCCGCCGTTGACCCGCTAGGAGTTCTTCCGCCGCCATTCCTTCTGTACGCTCCAGCCTGAACGCACAGCACTGCCTACAGCCTTCTCTTCGCAATATCTCGAAGCAGCCTGCAGCAGGGGTTTGCTAACGGAGTGTCCTTCTCCGGCCTTGTTGGTCCGCGGGTGGTATTTTATTTCCCACCAACCCTCCGAGGAAGCGAATGCTGCCCCGGCGAGCTTCCCCTATCCGCCACCTGGTGGACGCGGTCTCTAGGGAATGAGGCTACCCCGAGACTAATATTTATATTTATTTATTTATTATAATATTTTAAAATTACCTCGTAAGTTAATAATGGGTAATTTTAGCTCCTTTTTTAACCGACTTTTAATCAAAAAGGAGGAGGTTATCAATTCGGCAGTTTTTTTTTTTTTTAAATGTTTGTTACGTTGTTACCGCATAACTTCGTCATTTGTGAGCCGATTTGAAAATTTTTTTTTTTATCTTAAAGGTACTGCTTCCAGATTGGTCCCATTTTAATTTTATTAAAATCGGTGTTGCCATTTTTTTTTAAATAATTTTTTCATGTTTGTAACTGCATGCCTCAGTCATTTATGAACCGATTTAGAAAATTATTTTTTTATTTGGAAGGTTATTCTTACGTCCAGATTGTCACAAACAAATTTGATTTAAATCGGTTTAGCCATTTTACAATGAAGTCGGTTTCTCAAGTTTTTTAACCGACTTCCATTCAAAAAGGAGGAGGTTCTCAATTCGGTTGTATGTTTTTTTTTTTTTTTTTTAGTGTTTGTTACCGCATAACTTCGTCATTTGTGAGCCGATTTGAAAAATTATTTTTTTATCTGAAAGGTACTGCTTCCAGATTGGTCCCATTTTAATTTTATTAAAATCGGTGATGCCATTTTTTTAAATAATTTTTTTAATGTTTGTAACTGCATGCCTCCGTCATTTATGAACCGATTTAGAAAATTATTTTTTTATTTGGAAGGTTATTCTTACGTCCAGATTGTCCCAAACAAATTTCATTAAAATCGGTTTAGCCGTTTGGCAATGAAGTTGGTTTCTCAAGTTTTTTAAACTTATAATTATTAACAATATACTATTGATGGTCTGATAAACGGGCATGCGAGCAACGATATTTTGGGGCTATAGGATACCATTGCACATTGTTGGATAGCTTGCCAACGATGTGCAATGGTTTTTTTATACAATGTAAGCAGGTATATTATCTTAATACAGGAAATACATGGCTCGGGTCAACCACTACCTTTTTCCAGACTACGAAAATTGAGGTAGGTACTTAGTTACAATACAAAAGGTGAAAAGAGACCGACCGACTCGCTGATCCAATACCGTCGAAAAGTTAGGATTTAACCGGGTTGAAACTACGATCGAATCCAAATACCGCTGGAAGGCTACTCGATAATAGCCCACGGCTAACCAATTAGAGACACCTGCAGTTTCCCTCGCTAAAGGTAGCACGTGACAGGCTCACACCAGACCAAAACGGCTTTTGTTTCTGAAAATAACTGGAGGGAAGTCTTTAGTCGAGTTCCACTTTGGAAATTGAGTTGTAATCTTATGCCTGTATGTTGTGACGTCATTGAGAGAGGACGTCACATCTCTATGCAAACAGATAAACTCCATTCGGTAGTTAAGTCAGATTACAGGAGTTATACTCGTATGTTTGACGTCATCTCTCGTAGTGAGTGGCAACTGTCAATCGTTCCAGGGATATAATGAATTTATCTGACAGTCTATTTAAAGCTAACTGAATCGAGTCATTATTATTTCTACCTTGCCATTAACTATAATGGCAAGGTAGAAATAATAATGAGCCTTTAAAGGTTACTATTTGTAACCAATGTATTGAGATTGATATTTGAATTTAGCTTTTTCATATCTCTTCTGAGCCAAAAATGCTATTGTAAATTTGAGGTGGCAAAACAATGCCCCCATGCCACGTTTTACACCTCTTGTACATTCTGCGTTACTTCTCCAACCTTTGTCAATTATTTCGAATTTTGAACTAAGCAATATAATGAGCAATTAAAATCAAAAGCAAAACAGCCTCCATCCTTGTTTACAAGTTTTAATTAATATTATCAAATTCCCAATCGACGTCTTAACCCGACAATTCACCTCACGGTAAAACCACATCAAGATAAAAATAAAATAATGGCTATTCTATTGGGAAAAGCTTAAAAAGAGTAAATGTGGTTCTCCAAAGTATTTGGGGTTTATATTGATTCGGAAAATAAGGTAAATTTAGATTGCAGCTACAATTGCCGGTAATTAAGATACAATCTCAGTTATTTATTGCTTTGCTTGTGTACTTAGCATTAACATTGGACCTTATTTAATACCAGCATTCGCTCGCGTCTCCACTCGCATCTTATCTGGATTAAAAGGTTGCCTTTTTGAAGTGAATTCGATTGCAATATCTTCAACTGTCAAATTCGAAGTATCAATAATTCTGTACGTGTACAATACAAAAATGCTTAATTCAACTCGACCTCAATCCAAATAAAGCTTACAAACACCCAACAATTCGTATTATTCAGTTGTCAATAACACATTGAAAAATGATAAGTCATACTGCAAAGCGAAGCGCCCATTCGAGCATTATCAATTGTGACGGGACGCTGGTGACAGCTTGGCCGGAGCCGGTACATTTGTCACCGTGATTAAACGGTACCACTCATGGAGCATATCACACCACAATTTCATGCAGATACTGACTGAATGCAACCGAAACCGCGTCATGACTTTGATTCCGCGACAGATCTGACTACTGGTCTGTTAGTATCCATTGAGGATACATTTCGGAGAGTGTGCGATGTAACTTCACGATTTAGTTCCCATCCCCATTCTATCATCGGATCACTAGACACACGGAAATGCGACATCCGTACAGGGTTGATGTTCCAACTGTACAAATCTGAGGGGACTACTGACTGGTCACTTAGTATCCATTGAGGATACATTTTGGAGAGTGTGCGATGGAACTTCACGATTTAGTTACCCCATCCCCATTCTATCATCGGACCACTGGACGCACGGAAATGCGACGTCCGTACAGGGTTGATGTTCCAGTCATGCGCAAACCTAATATGTATAAAAAAGCATCCAGCACCAACTAATATTCCTGAAGCCTGTAAAAAAAATCATACGTGACAGGACGGGACGCGAGTGACAGCTTAGCCGGAGTCAGTACTACCAATTACAATTCTTTGAGGCAGTCCTTTGTTTTTACTGTGTATTTTTTATTCTTAGTCACGTTTGCCTTTCATTTTAGAAACTGTTTACATTGCGAATTTACTAATGCATGATATTTTTTTACTTAATAAAAATAAAGGTAGTCAATCTTATAATACACAGCCCACAGTTGACGAATGAAGACCAAACCATCATCTTTTCATGCTGTTGATGACGAAAGAAAAATCAGCAAATATACCAAAACCCTACACAAAGCCATTCTATACCAGACTCCATTATTTGCCACCCCTGCTTCCTGACCTCAATTCATTTCATAATCTCAAGTTGAATATTTTCCTTCCATAATTGAATACAAACAACTGTTCAATTACTCTAATAAATAGGTTAAAGTAAAGTAATAACGTTTAGAAAGCCTTTTGAAAGTCTAATCATATATTGCCAGTTCTCTATCAGTCTGTACATCATTTGTGGACACTCAGAGGCATTTTACAAGTCGGCCTTAGTAACTACCATGTTATACCACGGATTATACTCTAAATAACGGCAACGCTGTATAAAATAAAACAAAATCTCAGAGATAAAGTTAAGTTAAGTTTCAAGGTATTGAGATTTGTTTTATTCAGAAAGTATATAGGTATAAGATTGGGTTTTTTGATGGAAACAGCTAAAAAGTTGACATGCGTTAGTGAAATAAGTGTCACGCTAGATACATTTTATTTTATTCTCTAAATCACAACTAGAAGCCCGACCTCCTGTGTATAGTATTTCCTGTGTAAGTTTGCACGTGCTTGACCATTGAATCCTTTTTGATCATTCATGACGAGAAATTAGATAAATATGATTCATTTGCGCAGATCTGACAACAAATACCAATTTGAATAACTTTAAAACCCCAGCTTAATATTATTGACAGTAGAACAACTTCGTTTACCATTTATTCAATTAAGAAATTAGTAGACCCATTTAAATTCAAGACAGCGCTGCGTTGTAAGTGGGCGCAGGAAAACAATTTGAATGCGATTGTTTTAGAACAAACGTACCTAGTGTTTGTTAATGATGCTGAGGATCTAATTTCAAGCTCGGCCCTAAAGTGCCGGGCGGCTCGTTATTCGTATCGGATAATGATTTCGGATAAAACCCGAATTGGACGTTGGCAAACCGGGCTTCGGTTTCATCTCCAGAGACGTCGTCGCCCTTTCTAAAGGTTACTTTTAGCTGTGGGAAGGTCTCGTCTCCTCGGGGAGCGCTACATTTACATTTATTTAAAATGCTGTCACGTCAGCCACATTTAATTTTGTGGTGCAACGTGAAAACATGATTCTCATTCTAATTTGACACAAGTTGTGATTAGAGATAATTGGGACAAAAACTTTAAACAAACAAATGTTTTAAAACATGACGTAGTGCATTATTCAGGGTGAACAACCATAACTTATTTCATAAATCCTGAGCTTAATACTGTTGTACAGGCAACTGGGTGGTTTGAAGAGAAAAAGTATGAAAAAATTCATTCATTAGCAAGACAAATGTCAGAAAGTTATTTAGTGAATTCATTTTCTGTTGGAGAAAATTTCATTTTCCGTTTCATTAGTGAAATTTAATCTTATTACGAAAGAAAAATGTAACGAACTTTTAAAAATATTCATGTAAAGGGGAAATATTTCAGACCATTCATCAAATCGTCAATCTTGCGTAAACCTACTGAGGATTATTGAATGCATGTATTGCCCATTAACTAATATTCCTGCACTATACAGGGTTATTCATTATTAGCTGCAAATACTCAGGAATTAGGTTCAACAAATAGAATAAAAAATATTTATGAAATTATTATTTTTTAATTTGATCAAAAAAAATTTCAAGTTTTTGTATCAAAATTTTATTTTTATTAATTTCTTTACGGCTATTGCATAATGATTGCCACGGAGAACAGGATGATGAGCCACCCAGGCGGTGACTGAACGCAGAGTGTCACTCACAGCGCGCGGGCGCGGATCAAAGGTCAAAATAGGTCAGGCGCCATTGATTCCTTTATCGATTTTCTCGGGATTTTCATAACAAAACTTAAAAAAAATCATTTCATAAATATTTTTTATTTTATTTGTTGAACCTAATTCCTGAGTATTTGCAGCTAACAATGAATAACCCTGTATATAAAATATACAGCTTGTTCTATACTAGATTTGTAGACATCTGTAGAATCTAGCTCCACATTTTTTGATTAATACAATGTATCCACTTCTTCTTCTTCTTATCGTGTCACTGATTCTTTCGAGCCAAGTGTGGTGAAAGGGTTTTAAGTGCGCCTCAAAGAGGCTCCTTTCGTGCACTCAAAGAGGCTCCTTTCGTGCACTTCAAAGAGGCTCCTTTCGTCCACTAGGAAAACTAAAGTATAATATGGGTTGGTTGGACTCGTTTGCTTACTTTATACACTGTGAAACTTAGTATGCTAGAAGTTAGCTGTGAAATATATTGCGTAGAGATGGTAGTAGGTTTTGTTAGTAGATAGATCAGGTGTAGATCCGGAGGGATAATCGCAAGGGTATTATTATTATTATTATTATTATAATGAAAGCAATCAGTCACGACACCGCGTGGCCGCCCTGCTTTGTTAGCGTGTGGCTACGGCTTACAAACAGGTTAATTAATACTAAATTCGATCGAAGCTTATAAGCCAAGCTAAATTTTACCAGGAAAAATCTTATCGTAGAAACTTGTTTGATGTGCGCAAAAGAGTTGCGACACGTACGTATATTTAAGCCAGTATTAAAATATCACTATCATGAATAATTTTATTAGGACTGGGAATCATTTTATTAGGAAGTAAGGTGACACTTGGGGCTATACAATTATTATAGAATTGGAGGATTGGAATGCCCCAAAATGATTGATGTTATTTTTAATGTGTAGTTTTGACAGGTCATATGGCTCGGTTGGTAGTAATCCTGCGTTCTGCGACGTAGGTCGTGGGTTCAATCTTCGCCGAGAAGAAATGTTGTGCGGTGAACGTAGATTTGTTCTCCGTCCTGGTGGTATCAGCTATCTGGTTCCTATCGTACAATATCTGCTTAGTTTGGGGCTTAGTGGGGCTTAATGTTGTGTGGATTATCAACAATATTTATGTTAATTAATAAGTAAGGTATATAGGTGGAAAATAACTCTGTGTGAACTGCTCTACGAGAAATATACTTATAGCTACAGTCAAATCTATCACTCCCACGCTATCTGTGGGAGCTCTGCGTTCACGCTAAAATTGCTACCCAATTTATTTCTAAGTGAGAATTTATATACATTTGCAGAATATATTGATATTCTTTAAATATTTTATATACTATATTTGTAAGCAAACACGTATTTTTCCCAATTTTCTTGACACTATAGGTGTATTTAATCTAGATTGTAAAAGATTCGTTTACATCTTCTTACTGAAATATATTCTTCGCAATCATCAAAATAAGTACAGCACTGTGTCAAATGTTCTCGATTAGAGGTAAAATTATTAATTCAGCCAAGATCTTGATAGAGCACTTAATGAACGTAATGGGACCCCGCGTGATGACTGTTAACACCATCTTGGCTTCCTTTCCTTACATAAATTAGATCTTAAGTAAATAAAGAAATATTTATTAGACAATCCACACAACACTATCCGGACCCAAACTAAGCAGAGCATGTACTATGGGAACTGAATATACAGCTAATATATATTTTTTGTAAGTACATTACATACTTAGAATACAATATAACACCCATACAGAGAACAAACATCTGCGTTCACCACACAAATATTTGTTCTCGGTGGGGATCGAACCCACGATTTACGGCGCAGAAGGCAGAGCTTCTACCAACTGAGCTGAGAGGCCGGTCCGTAAATACGTTGATTTGGTTAGTTACAAAACATCACCTTCAGCAAAAGAGCAAGTGAAACACTTTCTAAATAGGGCACCGAGTTAAGCAAAAATAATGTATTTTAGTAATAAAAAGCCACAAAATCAGGACCATAAAGTTGTGGGTGGGTGTGTACTTTGATTAATTTGACAACTTCCAAGTAATCATGACGCAATGCCAGTAGGCACAAAAAAAAAATCGGTAAAATGGCTGGGCAAGAAAAGATATTGGATTCAATATGCTCCCTTTAGGTAATCAGATATTTAGTCCCTACCTCCAACCAAATATTAGTTTCTTCTACTTTTTATTACGTCACTTCTTTCAAACCAGTGTGGTGAAAGGATTTCAAGTGCGCCTCAGTTCGAAAACATTTCGAAAACATGTGTCGAGTGCGCGAAAGGCGCACTCGACACATGTTTTCGAAATTTTTAGATGCCGGTTTCCTCACGATGTTTTCCTTCACCGTTTGATAGTACTGGCATAGTGCACATACATTTTTCGACAAGAAAATTAAGTGGTACACGACTAGATTTCAACCCACAACCTTAGGATAGTAATGTTATTTTAAAAACAAAATAGCCAAGCCAAGCTCTCGTCATTCTCATACTCTCAGGATATCTAGGTACCCATATAATATAGTGCCACATAAACATGCTATTTAGGTTCTAAAATGGAGTAATATTTTTTTCTCAGCGCTATAGGGTTTCCTTTGAACGCGTCCGACCCCAGCCCGCAGTCGTCGAAAGCTGCGACCACGCAATATATATTTCGCAGAAAAAAACCTTTTCGGCATTTCACCGACCGCTGGAGTCAAATTTTTTAAATAAGTTCTCAATTATCTTTGATGTTAGCGACCCTTTTTACCTTTGAGCCGAGTTTATTTAGAGGTTTAAGGCATTTACTTTACTAGCCAGCGGGTTCAAAGAGATTAGATCTATCTGTTAGCTAGGCACTCTACATATTTTTTTAGCAGTTAGTGTTCCGTAGACTTGCTACAACGGCACAAACGATGTATCAACAAAAATAGGCAGTTTATCTACCTTACCATTTACCTACCATTTTATCTACCTATCTAACAAGGGCGGGATTGGGGAAAGGCCTTGCCCAACAATGGGATGATTCGGGCTAATATTAATAGTAATAATAATATGACAAAGTCAAAAAGCTTAGGCAAAGTTATACACAATAGATACGAGGACATCATAACATTACCTATATAACTGTTGTAAAATATTTGTCCAAAATAGCATTAGCTGGTAGATGGAGCTGGTAGCCACAGTCAGTGAAATCCTTGAAATTTTTCCACAGACAACAAAGAAAAAGACGGTCAGTTTGTTTTATTTAGTGTTGACTTTTCTAATCGTCTTAGCGTCGACTAGTCTAACTACATTTCATTCGAAGGTACCGAAGAAGTTTAGAAAAACTTTTCGTAATCCGTACAGCAAATAGCTTCGTTCTAGGGAAAGCTTTGGTTGAATTACCCAATCACCATATAAAGTGGCTGTTGGGTAAATGGTGTTTAAATCCAGTCAGTAGAGACAAATTAATGCCAATGATTAGATACGAGACGCTCGGTACCTAATGGCTTCGACTATTTGCTACGCAAAGCTAATTTTGGCATGTAGTGATGGACGCTGCAAACGCTCCCGCTCCCATGATTTGTGTAACAGAGAACTAAAGGAACCTATACACATAGATAAATTACATATCATTTGTCTATGCTCCTATTATTTGAGGACGGGTCTCCTGATTAAGGGTCAATGAATCCTTTATTTGTCTTATCCCTAGCGCAAAACCACTAATTATACCGGAGTATTATATTGTTTCTCTTTGCGTTTATATTAATTAGTCTTTCTCTGGTGTGTGTAATTTTACACAAATGAGTGTAATTTTTACTGAAACGTATTTTTTTTCTTAGTTTTTACAAGTCTATCCTCACTTGACTCTGGCAAAATTGACCGAATGGACAGATTCCATCTAATTAAGAAAATGTTTATTTGACAGATAGTGTTACTTTGACGTGTTATAACTCCTAGAACCATCCTACCAACCTATAACCCGTACGCCGTATTACAATACTTAATATTTTAAACTATAGAACGAGCAAGCAAGTGACTCGACATAAAAAATGCAGGATAAAATAAAAGTAGAGTGCAACTAGAATTACGATGGCTGCATAAAAAAACCCTGCTATTACGGTTTTCAGAGCAATGACAATAAACTACGTTCTGGTGACTCCGGTTTTTTCAGGTTGTGTGTACGTGGTGTGTACTATGCGGTCTGGTACGATCATTTTGGAAGCCAGGTTCCAAATAAAATATATTTTTAATACAATGGAGGTGGCCTTTGCTTGCAGTGCCTTGCTTTGATGGTACAGGCTGATGTTGATACTTATAAAAATATCTATAGGAATATGATTGTACAGTAGAACAGCTTCGACTAATCCCTATTATATAAACAAAATCGCTTACCCTAGCCAATTAATGTTGAATTGTTACTGTTATTACTGATGGAGTCTGCACGAAGCAAGGAGTTTATGATGACCTACAAATTCGATTGAAAACTCACTCATTGATCAAAATTTTATCCAAACACTTCAAAACAATGCTTGTCAGAAAAAGTTTAAATGTCAGTTGTGAGGGGTACGGTACCACTTGCAACCAAAGCCTCAATTAATTACAAATAGAGCAGGACACATAGCTTTTTAAACTGACATTGAATGACTAAGCATAATGGATTACTCGTGTTTAAAATATCTGTGGAATGGCAGTAGGTAACTGCGCTAGGTTTTTACGATAAAGCTGAAATAAATACATTTACGTTTGACCATTGCTTACTATCACAGTCACACAGTATTTATGGACCCGTATTTTGTACCTTACTACTGAACGATAACAGTCATGCAAGCGTTCCATTCCAACTTCAAACGTTTGGTCGGATACAGCACATGAACCGCAGTAACTGGTTGTAAACTTTTTTACTATGAAATAAATAAATCTGTACGATTTTTTTTACAAACCAAGTACTTCCTTTCGGTCAATAAGCATAATTAAATGCCTTAATATTTTCCGTTTTCCTACAGGGGACAATGTCCCGGTGTCGGCAATTTTACAAAATGACAATCCACCGGCTGCCGTGTTGTGGGACACAGACCAGTAGGTAATTACCCTTTGGATTTAATTCAAGAGCCATTGGGTAGAGATCGTTACCGGCCTGGCCACACGAACCTTGGAAAGATAGGACAAAAGTAAATGGCAGTTCGCCTGGCCATTAGAAAATTTTGCCACTAACTAGGGTATGCGATTAACCCACTGGAAATAGCGTACAAACTCGTAACTTGCAAAAATATGTAGCAAAATTGCAAAATATGAGACGTTTTACATGGATAACATAGATACGGATTCTGATCATACCATTTTGTTATGAGCAAAGAGAGAGAGTGCAAAGAGTTAGGTTTCATAGTATTTTTGGCAACCCTAACATATCCCGTGCTAAACGGATGCAAAGATTTCCCTTCAGATTTAATTTTCCCTAGATAGATACCATTTCGTCGCCACGCCACTGAAAACAATGGCGCTTTCGATTAATCGAATTAAACGATTATAACGCGCTGCCGACTCCATTTTCTTTTTGATCTTTTGGTGGTCACACTACGGCTTTATTTCCCCTCTATTTAGTACGCCTTTGTTAGCCATTCGGAACTCTGATAGCATTGATGTGCATTTCTCCAGCTTCCTCATATGGAAATTGCGAATTCTGAAAACGTCAACATTTAAAGCATAATTGGAGCAATCATTGATTTGAAGGAAAATTTAGCAGCAAAAAAAACAACGACTCTATGAGACTTTATAGGTGTGTTAGCTGGAGAGCGGCTCCACAGCTTCCTCATTCAGTGTGGGCAAACGGCTAACGATAGAGCTATATAGTAAACGCCAAATTTTAGAGCATAATTAGAGCACCCGGCATAAAAAAAATCAAGTCTCTAGCTCGAAAACTCTTTGAGTTAGAAGACTATAACAACGTGTTTGCTGGGAAGCCATTTCTCCAGCTAACACATGTGGATCTCAGGAATGGCTATAGCTAGAAAGTTGCTTGATATCTCCAAATTTAGAGCAAAAAATATCATGGATGCTCCAAATATTTCAAGTGTCTAGGTTCAAAACTCACCGAGTTAGAAGCTTTGATGACTGTGTTAGCTGGAGACACGTTTGTCTGGCACGCACATGCTACATCTGAGGATCTACAATAGCTACAGATTCGGTTGACGTGTCCAAACCGAGCTATGAATTAGAGCACTCGGCTCCAAAATTTTGGACTCTCTAGGACAAGTAGTTTCCTAGTAATCAACAAAAGAACATTTTGCCGCCAGAATTTTCAAATATTATGTTCGCACCCGTAAAAATGCGGCGTTGCCGCTCTGAAAGTATGGTATCAGCGTAGGAATTTGAACGTTAGTCGGATGGAGTTGTGTGTTGCCCGTGCCTGGTAAATAGTTACCCTAGGATTCATGTCTTAAACACTCATTACGTAGCTCAAGAAGCGGAATATAGGTTAAAATGAAACAAAAAAACACCAAAGAAAAGTTTTATAATGGTTAGTTTAAGTTTAAATAATATTTATTAAGAAACCTGACTTCAGATTTTTTATTTTTAGTTTTAAATATCATGAAATTATATCTCTAAGTCTCTCAACTAACCAACAATGTTTTCAAATCATGAGTTACCTACTCTTGTCACACTAGGTGTAAATGGCATCGTGCGAAACTATCATTGTGTCTGTGAGTACGTACATAACTAGCGAGCTGCAGTAAATACTCACGGGAAAGCGAAAGGAAATATTATAAATATAATAATTATGAAGAAAAGTGGGGGGGCTCTATTCCGGAAAACGTTTTATTTTTTTTCTTCAAAAGTTGTTAACGTAGATACCTATTGTTCTAAAGGTTTTTAGGGCTCTAATTGTGAATTTGACATTCATTTTTGAATTCAAGATGGTGGCTTCATTTTTTTTCTTAAATAATGGATATTTAGGTATCGTTTAATAGGTTTTTGGGGGCTCTGATTGTGAATTCAACATTAATTTTTGAATCCAAGATGGTGGCTTCATTTTTTTCTCAAAAAATGGATATGGGTATCGTTTAATAGGTTTTTGGGGGCTCTGATTGTGAATTCAACATTAATTTTTGAATCCAAGATGGTGGCTTCATTTTTTTCTCAAAAAATGGATATGGGTATCGTTTAATAGGTTTTTGGGGGCTCTGATTGTGAATTCAACATTAATTTTTGAATTCAAGATGGCAGCTTCATTTTTTTCCTTAAAAAATGGGTATGGGTATCGTTTAATAGGTTTTTGGGGGCTCTGATTGTGAATTCCACAATATTTTTTCAATCCAAGATGGTGGCTTAATTTTTTTTCACAATATATTGATATGGGTGTCGTTTAATAGGTTTTTGGGGGCTCGGATTATAAATTCGACATTGTTTTTTGAATCCAAGATGGCGGCTTCATTTCTTTCCTTAAAAAATGGGTATGGGTATCGTTTAATAGGTTTTTGGGGACTCTGATTGTGAATTTGACATTATTTTTTGAATCCAAAATGGCTGCTACATTTTTTTCCTTAAGAAATGGGTATGGGTATCGTTTAATAGGTTTTTGGGGGCTCTGATTGTGAATTCGACAATATTTTTTCAATCCAAGATGGCAGCTTAATTTTTTTTCACAATATATTGATATGGGTATCGTTTAATAGGTTTTTGGGGGCTCGGATTACAAATTCAACATTATTTTTTGAATCCAAGATGGCGGCTTCATTTTTTTCCTTAAAAATGGGTATGGGTATCGTTTAATAGGTTTTTGGGGGCTCTGATTGTGAATTTGACATTATTTTTTGAATCCAAGATGGCTGCTTCATTTTTTTTCTCAAAAAATAGATATGGGCATCGTTTTATAGGTTTTTGAGGGCTCTAATTTTGAATTCGACATTGTTTTTTGAATCAAAGATGGCAGCTTCATTTTTTTTCTAAAAAAATGGTTAAGGGTGTCATTTAATAGGTTTTTGGGGGCTCGAATTATAAATTCGACATTATTTTTTGAATCCAAGATGGCAGCTTCATTTTTTTTCTTAAAAAATGGGTATGGGTATCGTTTAATAGGTTTTTGGGGGCTCTGATTGTGAATTCGACATTATTTTTTGAATCCAAAATGGCTGCTTCATTTTTTTTCTCAAAAAATGGATATGGGTATCGTTTAATAGGTTTTTGAGGGCTCTGATTGTAAATTCGACATTATTTTTTGAATCCAAGATGGCTGCTCCATTTTTTTTCTCAAAAAATGGATATGGGTATCGTTTAATAGGTTTTTGAGGGCTCTGACTGTGAATTCGACATTGTTTTTTGAATCAAAGATGGCAGCTTCATTTTTTTTCTTAAAAAATGGTTATGGATATCGTTTAATAGGTTTTTGGGGGCTCTGATTGTGAATTCGACATTATTTTTTGAATCCAAGATGTGGGCTTCATTTTTTTTTTCTTAAAAAATGGATATAGATATCATTTATATCTTATAGTCTTATAATTCAATAGAGCCGAATGCACGCAATGCAAACGAGAGCGTGGAAAGAGTGCCAAAGAAGCACAATCGGCCTCAGCGTTCGGCAGTGTTCGACATCTGTTTCTCCTTTTTGAGTGAGCGATGCGTTCGCGTGGACAGCTGTATGACGTTGTCTCGTTCAACCATCGTCAGTAACCAACTATACAGAAAACCGTTTTTTTAAGAAAAAAAATGTAGCCGCCATGTTGGATTAAAAAAATTAATGTCGAATTCACAATCAGAGCCCCCAAAAACATATTGAACGATACCCATATCCTTTTTTTGAGAAAAAAAATGATGCCGCCATCTTGGATACAAAAAATAATGTCGAATTCACAATCAGAGCCATTTAAAACCTATTAAACGATACCCATATCCATTTTTTAAGAAAAAAAATTAAGCCACCATCTTAGATTCAAAAAATATTGTCGAATTCACAACCAGAGCCCCCAAAAACCTATTAAACGATACCCATATCCATTTTTTGAGAAAAAAATTAAGCCGCCATCTTGGATACAAAAAATAATGTCGAATTCACAATCAGAGCCCCCAAAAACCTTTTAAACGATACCCATATCCATTTTGAAGGAAAAAAATGAAGCCGCCATCTTGGATTCAAAAAAGAATGTCGAATTCATTATTAAAGCCCTCAAAAACCTATTAAACGATACCCATAATCAATTTTTTGAGAAAAAAAATGAAGCAGCCATTTTGGATTCAAAAAATAATGTCGTATTCATTATTAGAGCCCCCAAAAACCTATTAAACGATACCCATATCCATTTTTTTAGAAAAAAAATGAAGCTGCCATCTTGGAGTCAAAAAATAATGTCGAATTCACAACCAGAGCCCCCAAAAACCTATTAAACGATACTAATATCCATTTTTTGGGAAAAATAATGAAGCCGCCATCTTGGATTCAAAAAATAATGTCGAATTCACAATTGTAGCCCCCAAAAACCTATTAAACGATACCCATATCAATTTTTTGAGAAAAAAAAGGAAGCAGCCATTTTGGATTCAAAAAATAATGTCGTATTCACAATCAGAGCCCCCAAAAACCTATTAAACGATACCCATATCCATTTTTTAAGGAAAAAAATGAAGCCACCATCTTGGATTCAAAAAATATTGTCGAATTCACAACCAGAGCCCCCAAAAACCTATTAAACGATACCCATATCCATTTTTTTGAGAAAAAAATGAAGCCGCCATCTTGGATACAAAAAATAATGTCGAATTCACAATCAGAGCCCCCAAAAACCTTTTAAACGATACCCATATCCATTTTGAAGGAAAAAAATGAAGCCGCCATCTTGGATTCAAAAAGAATGTCGAATTCATTATTAGAGCCCTCAAAAACTTATTAAACGATACCCATAATCAATTTTTTGAGAAAAAAAATGAAGCAGCCATTTTGGATTCAAAAAATAATGTCGTATTCATTATCAGAGCCCCCAAAAACCTATTAAACGATATCCATATCCATTTTTTTAGAAAAAAAATGAAGCTGCCATCTTGGAGTCAAAAAATAATGTCGAATTCACAACCAGAGCCCCCAAAAACCTATTAAACGATACTAATATCCATTTTTTGGGAAAAAAAATGAAGCCGCCATCTAGGATTCAAAAAATAATGTCGAATTCACAATTGTAGCCCCCAAAAACCTATTAAACGATACCCATATCAATTTTTTGAGAAAAAAAAGGAAGCAGCCATTTTGGATTCAAAAAATAATGTCGTATTCACAATCAGAGCCCCCAAAAACCTATTAAACGATACCCATATCCATTTTTTAAGAAAAAAAATGAAGCTGCCATCTTGGAATCAAAAAATAATGTCGAATTCACAACTAGAGCCCCCAAAAACCTATTAAACGATACTAATATCCATTTTTTGAGAAAAAAAATGAAGCCGCCATCTTGGATTCAAAAAATAATGTCGAATTCACAATTAGAGCCCCCAAAAACCTATTAAACGATACCCATATCCATTTTTTAAGAAAAAAAAATGAAGCCGCCATCTTGGATTCAAAAATTATTGTCGAATTCACAACCAGAGCCCCCAAAAACCTATTAAACGATACCCATATCCATTTTTTAAGAAAAAAAATGAAGCCGCCATCTTGGATTCAAAAACTTATGTCCAATTCACAATATAGGAATATAGTTGAAAATGAAACAAAAAACCCCAAAAAGTGCTTTTTCTTCTTCCTGCCCTTACCCACCAGGTGGGGTCGGCACAACATGGTGAGATGCCCCCCCTATCACTTGCCATCTGGTGAGATGGCAAGTGATAGGGGGCAAGTGTGCGTGAGTACGCACACAACTAGCAAGCCGCAGTAAATACCTATTTTCCGTCCGCCTGGTTTACTCGATACGCTCATAAAAACCTGACTGAATACAGTAAAACTCAGAGAACAGACGGCTAACAACAGGCAGAGTAGGTAGAATCATCAACACTGGCCTAGCAGGTACCTATTTACAGAACCAAATAAAGTTTTTTTTCTAAGAATACCTAAAAGACACGCATTACTAAAGAAACTATAAAACGAACAAGAACGGGCAACACACAATTCTCATATAGATAGAGAGAAAGCTCCCAACCTAACAAAAAGAGAAAATATGAGTTTGAGGTTTCAGAAATCAAAACCGCTAAGCGCATACGAAAATGACTCGTATCGCGATCTAAAATAAACCGAATAACGTTCAAATTCCTACGCTGATACCAAACTTTCAGAGCGGCAACGCCGCATTTTTACGGGTGCGAACATACATTTGAAAATTCTGGCGGCAAAATGTTCTTTTGTTCATTACTAGGAAACTACTTGTCCTAGAGAGTCCAAAATTTTGGAGCCGAGTGCTCTAATTCATAGCTCGGTTTGGACACGTCAACCGAATCTGTAGCTATTGTAGATCCTCAGATGTAGCATGTGCGTGCCAGACAAACGTGTCTCCAGCTAACACAGTCATCAAAGCTTCTAACTCGGTGAGTTTTGAACCTAGACACTTGAAATATTTGGAGCATCCATGATATTTTTTGCTCTAAATTTGGAGATATCAAGCAACTTTCTAGCTATAGCCATTCCTGAGATCCACATGTGTTAGCTGGAGAAATGGCTTCCCAGCAAACACGTTGTTATAGTCTTCTAACTCAAAGAGTTTTCGAGCTAGAGACTTGATTTTTTTTATGCCGGGTGCTCTAATTATGCTCTAAAATTTGGCGTTTACTATATAGCTCTATCGTTAGCCGTTTGCCCACACTGAATGAGGAAGCTGTGGAGCCGCTCTCCAGCTAACACACCTATAAAGTCTCATAGAGTCGTTGTTTTTTTTGCTGCTAAATTTTCCTTCAAATCAATGATTGCTCCAATTATGCTTTAAATGTTGGCGTTTTCAGAATTCGCAATTTCCATATGAGGAAGCTGGAGACATGCACATATAGCATTGTTTGCTTTAGTGATTGTTTATCTGGAAACTTGAGTGTGGTTTTTCGTAATGAAGGAAGGCTGGGTCTGTACAATATTCTACATCTGTCTCTAGTCTCTAGTTTATTTCTTGCTGGATAAACCATTTTTAATACCTCTTAAGTAAATTAAAGTATGTACAAGTTAGAATCGCAATATACATTAGGCATATTGACATCAGAGAAACTGATTTTCTTATTTTTCGAGCCGACTTTGTCAAATCCAATTTATTTCGTGTCGCTGGTGGTTCTTAGTTGAAATACCACAGTGTCGTATAAATACTTACTGAGTTTGGAAAGCTTTCTTTTTTGTGGTTTGACAGGCGTTTGTTTGAGTATTTTGGCATACCTACAAAACATAAACAATCTCAAAAAAGAGAGAGAGGCTTTTGCTGTTCACGGTGTAACTTATTTGATTTGCTGAAAGAAATAACTTACCTAAATCTTTTATTCTGACACTGCTTCGATCTTTGATTTCATTTTGTTATATCTTCTGTGAATACTTGCAAAAATTCAGTACTGGAGTTATTTGTTTCTGCCACTCAAACCTTCGAATTAATCCTCCCAACTTAGTTCGTTTGTAATTACCGACTGTTTCCCGATATTGGTTAGGAATTAATATTAGATTTAGACTACAAATTGCAATACCCATTATTCATATTGCAACTTCCTCTGGAGTTCTGTTCAGTAGTCCATGAGGTATAATAATTGATTAATACATTAAAAATATTACCGAAGTCGAATGTTCGGTCTAAAGTATTCTTAATAAGATTTTTAGAATAAATGGTACTCCTATTTCAATCATAACCAGACCAAAATCTGAATTCCCGTATGAAATTTTGCGGATGTACAGTCAGCGACACAAGTATATTATTAAAAACAGTTATTTAATGTCCATTTTATATGATATAATATGGATTTAGTGAAATAAAAAACTTTGGCTTGTAACTAGTTATGGCTCAAGGTGGATCTTCAAATAAAGGTCAAAACTTTAGTGATCCAAAAACTGTGTTTAATATTTACCAGAAAAAAATCTTTTGCTTTTGTTGCAAACCGTACCTAGCTAACAAATTTTACGAGTGAGTTTGCCATTAATCCGCCTGAAAGGGATTTTATCTGGATTTTCGATCAGATGGCTTCGAATTGGGAATTCATGACATTTATTTGTAACAACAAACAAATCTGAATGGAACGTACTAACCTAGAAACACATATAAAAACGTACGAACTTATGTACTTACTCGTATAAAGCTGGCATAATAAAATTTGTGATGGAGTTATGGTCACAGTCAGCGTGAAAAATTAATGATAATCATAAGTTTTGGATGAAAATATAATAGTTGTGTTAGAGCCAATTAAATAATCGATAAGATAAACCTTTTCAAAATTTTTCCTTAAGTACTATAATTGAAGTTTCCAGCACCTTCATACTACCTATACGTATTCATAATCATCTTTTTTCATAAAACTTACATTTTTTATTCCTTCACAGGAAAGTAATCAAGCACACGTCAGCTATAATAATATATATATTTCTATGACATTACCAACTTGTATTAATATGACATAGTATAAATTACGGTATTAGTTGGTAAAATATATAATAGCTGCGTGTGTAATATGGCTTGCTATAATTTATATTAATATATATTGTAGCTACGTGTGTGACGGACTTTACTTTGAATGAAACGTCTCTGTCAGCATGAAACAAATAAAAGATGAGTAATGGTTTAAAATACAGCGGACACAACTTAACCCTAATCCTCTCTTAAGGGACCCGGCCCAGTCCCAGCCGAGCAAAAGATTTCTGTACTGTTTAATGCTTAAAGTTCTTGCCTCAACAGATGCTTCGCTTGTTTGTTTACTGTTGACAAGACATTTAATTTATTTCGGTTCTGAAATTCCAGACATCTCTTCAATTATCTTGGTTTGTTTATTTACTACTAGCTGCGCCCTGCGGTGATACGCGCGACTAAAAAGTATTTACTTTTCCTTTATGTCTATGGTAAGTTCATCCCCTGTAGCTTTCTAAAAAAATATGGCTTCTGAATGCTATCTTCCATAGGACACGTGCATTTTTCCGGGATAAAAACTGGCCTGTTTTGTGACCCCTAAACTATACCACTACGTATGCAAAAAATCATGCCGATACATACATTTTACCCAGATAAAAAGTACAATTTGTTCATAATCCATCACAGATAAATACGTGAATTACCCCCTGATATGGGTTTATTCCTAACATCTTATGGATTTGTTTTTGTTTAATTCTCTTTTGTCAAGGATTATTTCCATTTCGAACTCATTCCGTCCACGGGAGGATTATGTCTACTGGCTTGAATGTATAAAAAACATAGATAAATAAAGCATTTTCGCGAACAGTTGGCTTTTCACTTTGGGACTAAAATACGATTTTAAAGTTTAGGGGAAATTTGTGGTTTGGGAGTTTCTCCTTTTCCCAAAAATAGAAGTTGTGTGAGTGAAATGAAGCATTATTATTTCAGTTGTACTGCTTTATTTGTTTTGAGTTGTGTTATTTTGACAGCTTTCATAGCTCATTTGGTAGTAGCTTTGGCTTCTGGAGGGCGTGGGTTCGATCTTCACAGAGAACAAATAATTGTGTGGTGAACACTGATGTTTGCTCTCTGTCTGGGTGCTATATATTCTATTCTAAACTTTCCAAAAAAAAAGTATTAATTTGCTTAGCTATGATTAGTTTGGGACTGTGTAGATTGTCCGCAATACTATAATATAATATTATTTTAAATAAATATATGAAATTAGACTTTATTTTTATCACCTTCTTATTTACTTTTATAAAATGTATAAAATCACTAAACTTATTTATCGAAAATCACGAACTATCCATTGTACAGTTTTTGGCAGCTAGATTTGAAGAAATGTAGCCTAGGATGCAGTTGTAAGCCTATTTTATTTTAATTAAAATAATAAAGTATAGAAAACTGATGTAATGTGGCCTTTGAAAACATGAGGATATTTTTCCACCTCAGGTTATTGGTTTTACGTTATTGAAGAGAACTCCATCTTCAGTTTGCTTCAGGTTAGTTTAAAATAAAAATCTCGCTGGGGAACTTTATGATAGATACAAGGAAAACGCTCGTGGCTATAGTTTGTTTACACTATCTTTAATATAAACATCTATTGTGCCTCGCTATTCTTTTACTTAGATTATTGTCAATATACTGACTGTCAATATCTTGTAAATAAATACATAATATATTGTTTTGTTTAATGTTGGAGATGTGTTCTATGTCATTCTATAACCATCGTGACAACATTTTGAAGTTATAAAAAAACTGCAGTCACTCAGCACTAGCTACAGAAAAAGATATTGTTTTTCTTGTAGTGCTGATTTGAAGTTAATATACGTACTTCTAGTAAATAGACTAGAATGAGAGTTTATTAATACATAGGTACCTCAAGGGACTTAGCCAAGCTTTCTTCCAAAATCGCCAACGATGAGCATACGATTAGTTTAACGTATGCATTTTTATTCATTTCATTTACAGAAAGAAAATTCGGCTAAGCCCCCGAATTCTACTATGAAAAACGCTTTTATTTGAAAACTACGGGGTGCGGATGTACACCAGTTGACATAATGGTGAACCTTAAATATAGTTTGAGCTATAAACGCCACCGTTCATCATGAGCTGGCGCTCAGCGGTTAGTTAGATTAATTCAAGAGATAGTAAAGTATTTATACCTTTTGAAAAAGGGCTCAGGGATCGTACCTAGTAGTTTGTATTCTCTCACAAAGGACCTTTGTTTGAGGGTTTGGTGAAGGTGGTCCCACAGATATTTCAGGCCCAGATTATATTAACATATTAATAGCTGGGTTCAAGGTTGAATACATAATGATAACAATATCTTCAGGTTAGTTTACATTTTGGTTATTGTTTTATCAATGTTTCAATAGATATGGCGCGAAATTTGTGAATCTATTCAGGCAGTGCGATCAATGTTTATACAAACTGTAATTTTGGTTTTGGATTTCTTTTTCACTTCCTTTCCGTTGTATGAATCATCTATAATAAATTCCAAAGTCTGTTACTTGTACTTACTTTCCGGTACCCAAAAGTAAACCTTAGTACCGAGTCAGAACTGCAATGTAGGTATAAGTAAATTTAAATGCAATGTTTAACACATTTTTATTTGACTATTCGTTCTAGGATTGTTAGTACCGTCTCTCCTTTAAGTTGCCAAAACCATAGACGGAAATATTTTTATTTGATGGAGGTAAACCGGCCCTTAAAATGTTAACTTATCGGCATATACAATTTCACTCTCACAAGTACTCGTACTTTTAAGAGTGAAATTGTATATCTCCCTAAAACTAATAAGTAAAAGAAAATGTTTGAAATGGGGCTTGTATCATAAAAAATGACCATGACAAATGTGAGCTGGAATGATTAGATGAAAGCGACACTGACAAATGACACAGTGAGGGCAAACATCTGTTATTCGGGAGAATAAGATAAATATTGGATGTTTTTGTTCCTGAACCCTGTCACAGTTGAGGGTCTACCTTCAAAGGCTTATATTTGAAAGCTGTGCTATTTAACTTTTGAAACCATTCAATTAGAACTCATGAAATAATTAATCCTTATCATCATGTTTCATACTTACGCAAAACTTAAAATTGATTCTAAAAGGAATTTTTACTTCTGAAAAATATGTAGTAGCTGTAAAAAGTTTACGATGAAAAGAACCTCAGCATTTTTCAATCAGATAGTATTCTCCGAAATCCTAATGATGCACTAGATTAGATACTGTGCGCTTGAACCGTGCAACTTCTTGGCACTGACTCAAAATATGGGTTTCGGTCAAAAAATTTAAACGAACTTTTTACATGAATTTTAGCACCTTATTGGTCTTATTTTTGCCAGAACAGTGGTTCTGAATGTTATGTTCCTCGGATTAATGTACAAAAAGGTCGTTTAATCATACTCAAAAAACCATAGATTTAATAAATTCATGTGGAATGTAAAAACCACTTACCCTTATTTCGTCAAGTCGTTTGCCGGCCATAATGTGAACAATTTGTGGACAAATCGTATGACCTGCTTTAATATCGATTTCCACAGTCATTTCGAACGGGAGATCCAAGTAGTTTTTTTCTTATATTGTTCCCTGAAGGTAGGACGTAATAGTTTTTCCATTAGAAGGAACGGCTGGGTCGGATCGATAGGACTCTTACTAACGCTCTGCTCGGTTGGCAGTGATTGCCAATGATGCGTTCATTAAACCTCGAGTCTTCTGTAACAAATAAAGATATTATTTTTCTAATAAAAACGATACATGATACACAATAGTAGTTAAAACTTCTGGCTGGAATTTTTGATAGACTTAACTTATAAATAACTATGCGTTTGATTAAAAATGAAGAGATACTTACCGTACAGGTTTGAAAAAAACGTTGAAAACAACACTCGTAGAAAGTGTTTGTTTTAGAGTAGGGAACACTGTCAATAAACCTGTAGGGTCAACGCGGCTCAGAGTGGCTTTGCTAAATTGATTTTACGTGTACTTTGGACTTTGTCGTCCGACGATTTTCTGCTCTTACTTGGGATTCGTCCAATACTGTTTATTTACTTTGTGAAACAGAATAATACTGTTTGCCCACAGTATTGTTTTACTAAACAATTTAACAGTGGTCAAAGATACCGTCTAATTTCTGCCTTCAATAAATGTGATCAATGAGTATTAGCCGAAATATTGCTGTATAATAGGAATCTCAATCTGTCTTCATCAACCTACTCATATGTAGAGCTACTCGTATGTATCGCCATAAAAACTTTGACAATACGTCATATCGCATTTTGCCAATCTACCTATTTGTGGCGATACTCAATAACTTGTAAAGTTAGAACATCGGCCAGTTCGTAACCTTATACTCTATCCTTGTCATGTAGTATTACATTATGCAAATTTTCGTCATGTGATCCGTTGTATAACTTCATTTACATCTCTCACAAGTATTTATGTAGGTACATTGCATGTTTGGTACACCACAACAATTAGCCCTATATGCTGCGGAAATTATTGTTATGTGCTAAAGTATTCATTTATAAAAAATAAATAAAATAAGCAGCAGATAGCTGATATGATATATATATAATATATGTTACGGCTAATACCCGAAGTGCGGCTACACCTAGTTTTAGCTGGTTAGAACTAGGTGTAGGGCTCCTCGCGAGTGTTCTGGCTGAGCCATTACAGATTCAAACTCGGGGCACCCCGACTTAAGTCACAAAAGTAACAGTAAGTTGTAAGGTTTTTTTTTATACCTACTTAATTCTAAGAATAGTGCATGGCAGTACCTGAAAACAATCGGCTCGTACTAGGTTTAACCAAGAGTAAGTGGCTACACCTAATTCTAACCGGCTAAAACTAGGTGTAGTAGTAAAACTAGTAGTAGTACAATATAACACCCAATATAATATGCTCGATCTTGATAGTTTATTGTTTATTAGAAACCCACTCAATTATACAAGTGTTGCCCAAATAGATTTGACGACGGTCTTAACTTTTAGGTTGTTTACATAATACTTATGTAATAAACACACAAGTTGGATCCGATTGACTTAAAGTTTACATTGAGATATATGTTATAATTATCAATGTTGTAATATCAAGTTTGAACCCCTCATAATAAAGTAAGCCACATAATGTTTGGCAATAAATTATACTACAATCAACGTCAGGTTAGTTTGTATTTACTGGAATTGAATTCAAGAAACAACCCAAGTATTTCTGATTTTGTATTAACATTTTTACGAAATCGACATAATCACAATAAGCACTTTCAAACATATACTGTGGTATATTGAAAACCTAATACTGACATCCTTTTAATTTCTTGTTCTAAGAATTTTTTTCAATAAAGTATTTGGTTTATTCATACTTAGAATTTAGAAAACAGATGTTTCAGGTTTGGTTTAGTTTCAGTAGTATATGATATTAAATATTTTTAGTTTTTTATGCTCTTTTTAGAATAAATTTGATTAGTACGAATGTTTAATTATGTGAAAATTATTTTTAAGCACTATTCCATTTTATGCCTAACTTTACTAAAACTAGATACTTTACTTTACTGCGTATTGTCCTTAAAATCAACGTAATAAATTCAATTTCTCTTTATAGGCTGATTTGAAGAGACATGCCTGTGTAAGGTCGGAGAGTTAATCTGGTTTGCGCGCGGGGTTGCCAGAGGGTGCTCCAGGCCTAGCGCAAATAGCCTCACATTTCTTCTCACAGGCACTTGACTCGACAGCCGATATCGACCGTCGCCCTACCTTTATGAGACAACCACTGAAAAAGCTAATGTTAACATACCGCCATGTTAATGTTATGGGCCTATGAGGAACATGCCCTTTTTAATGGGAACGCATTGACGGCATACCCATCTATGAGCTATAATAGTTATGTAATGTCGATTTACGGCGTTTCGGAAACCACGGGAATTCTACCGGCCCTTATGAAAGATTTTGTATGAGGAAAATAGATGGAGGCAAGAAAGCGGTAAGCTTTTTGCTCTTTGATACAGAATTTGTGACACTGAAATAATTTATATGGTATCTGCTGAAATAATTTAAGCTAGAATTGATTGTTGTCTGAGTAGGTACTTATACAGGGTTATTCATTATTAGCTGCAAATACTCAGGAATTAGGTTCAACAAATAAAATAAAAAATATTTATGAAATGATTTTATTTTAATTTTGATTTTAGTTTTTGTATCAAAATTTTATTTTTATTAATTTCTTTACGGCTATTGCATAATGATTGCCCTAGAGAACCGGACAATGACCCACCCAGGGGGTGACTGAACGCAGAGTGTCGCTCACGGCGCGCGGGCGCGGATCAAAGGTCAAAATAGGTCAGGCGCCAATGATTCCTTTATCGATTTTCTCGGGATTTTCATAACAAAACTTTAAAAAAATCATTTCATAAATATTTTTAATTTTATTTGTTGAACCTAATTCCTGAGTATTTGCAGCTAATTATGAATAACCCTGTATACAAAATTATATGGTTATTTCTTCGGAATATAAACAGTTCTGGTTTTGTGAGATTGATTAATGATAGCTAGTTTGAAATAGGCGTAGAGAATTGAAATCCATCTCGCAAGAGCAAGTAGGTTACCAGACAGCTTCATTTTAATTATGCTTCGAAACTGATCTTGTTGAAATCACATCTTTTCGAGCTACTATTTTTTTGTTGCATTTACCGTCCTGCATGTTCTTCACTCAAGCTTTTTCAAAGCCAAGCAGACTGTTCGCATGGTTTTATAAAATAGCTTGGAAAATTTCGTTGGTATATGGATTTTTATTGGTTGAAAAAACACTTGTTTCTCATGGCCAATTATTTTATATAAAAAAATAACTTCATTCAAGTGCGTTTAGCCACGAGCCATTACAGAAAAAAGTAATAAAAAGTCGTTGCTGAATTTGTTTTTTCGTGTTCCGTTCGAGTTTTGGAAAACTTATCGTCTTACGCCGGTGTATCTCTTTCCGTGCGTAAGAATCTACCTAACACAGTAGGTAGGTACTTACCTGAGCATCAGAAGTTGATTACTGTTAAAATGAAGGAAATCAATTTTTATCGCAATAGTGTAGTTTAATCGAAAACATGTGTCAAGTGCACGAAAAGAGTCTCTTTGAGGCGCACTTTAATCCTTTCGCCACACTTGTTTCGAAAGAACAAGTGACATGATAAGAAGAAAATCGTGATAGTGTACAGTCATATCAGTTTAAAAAAAAAATAGTACTTATTTAAACATTTATTATTTAAACACTTTATGAACATTGAGTAGTACAAGTTTGGAATAGTTTTTTACAACTTTTGCTCATAAAGTTCCTCGTTGATGCGAAGATAGTTTCTATGGAGAAAAAGTAGATTAAGTATATTTTTTCATTATTATCTGATAGCAATAGGACCTTAGAAAAACATTAGGTAAAGATATTATTTTACTTCCTAAATAGAATAATAATGAATAAACACTCGTCTAATTCCTCGATAAAAAAAACATGTCTTTTTAAAATGGAACTAAATAATGGCAAACTCTTCGGTAGAATGCGTGCATTGCGTTCTGGCTACAGAAAAAACAAAAAAAGGCATTAGCGCGAAATCTAGATTTTTCTCTTATGTACAAATGGAATTATTGTTAACGGTAATTTATTTTACAACAGTGAATATGACATGATTTAGTAAAGTTTAATGGAGACCCAATTTGCGGATGGAACAGAAAGGAAAACCAAACATTTTCAATCAGTTTCTATGAAGGTCACAAACATAAGTTTTATTTTAGTCGCAAAGTATAACAAACGGCGCTAAACCTCATTGCAACTCGATTTCTATTTACTCCTGAGCCCTCGTCAATCTACCTAATAAATAATTACTTTAGGTAATACCTCTTAGTTTATTAGGAAAGAAAATATAAGTAATGTACCATAATATTAATAAAAAATTCTGAATAAGGAATTAATACATATATGTAGTAGGTAATTAAATGCTTATTTCGGTAACATTTTCATTGGAAATAAATGATTAATTATCCAATGGTTCTAACTCATACTAAAGTTATTATGTGAGACCCATCTCTACCCTATTTAGTAAAGACAGACAAATAGGTGATACGGAATCTATTATCATCTCCCCATAGGTAGTTAGTAGGCATTTACGGAGATAGTATCTTCACATCATTTATAACGGCCGTCTCAAACAGGGCGTGGTATGTACATCCGTAAGATAAGCTAACGACAAGGAGTAACCAATTTGGATGTTGCGGGAAGGCTTAAAGCCACCGAGATTTAGCGAGTTGGTGTCCATTAGGAGGCGGCGACAGTTAAATTTAAACCGAGAGCCGCTTTGAATTTTCATCAGTATTTGCTATGCAAATGTGCTATAAAACTGCCGTAGATTTTTAGAAGATTCGTTTTACTTCGGTCCTTTTTGGCCTAATAACAATGTTATGACCGATATCTACGGCTTGCAATCACATAAAAGCTTAACAATGCTGGTTTTATGAAACGTATAACCTAATTCTCAGCAGTATAGTTTGGTCTCATACTTATTTAGTATTATTTTCAACTTTATTTTAAGTTATTATAAATGATGCACTGAATTAATCTTACGCATTTGAAAAACATTACATCAATTGATGTATTATGCCAAAATGTTAAGATATCTTCTGAGATAAAGCAGGATATAACAAGCTGCCTGTTCACGTAACCCACAATGTAGCTGAGATTAAACCAGATTAGTTTGGAATCTAGCAGATTTTAATCGAAGAGTATCGTGGGTCGGCTAGAGACGACGGTTCGCGCCATTACCTATTTGTGGCGGACGCTGCTCGTGATGGATGACGCCAATCTACGACGCATGTGGTACTGAGCAAAGTCAAGCCTTAAATTTTTTTTTAGCCTTAATAAGCTCCATACTTTTTGGTTAAACATTCTAAATTCAAAAAGCAGCCAAGTGCGAGTCGGACTCGCCCATGAAGGGTTCCGTAGCATCAATTAACATAATATAAAGGTTTTTGTAGTTCGTCGAAAGGTAAATTGCGGTTTACGATTTATGACGTATAAAAAAAAAACTACTGACTAGATCTCGTTCAAACCAAATATCGTTGGAAGTTTACATAGTAATGTACAACATATATTTTTTTTGGATTTATTATTCTCTTATTTTAGAAGTTAGAGGGGGGGGGACCAACTTTTTTCTACTTTGGAAGTGTCTCTCGCGCAAACTATTCAGTTTAAAAAAAAACGATATTAGAAACCTCAATATCATTTTTGAAGACCTATCCATAAATACCCCACACGTATGGGTTTGATGAAAAAAAAAAAATTGAGTTTCAGTTTCAAGTATGGGGACCCCCAAATTTATAGTTTTAGAAAAAAACGCTATTAGAAACCTCAACATAATTTTTGAAGACCTATCCATAGATACCCCACACATATGGGTTCGATGAAAAAAAAATTTTTGAGTTTCAGTTTCAAGTATGGGGACCCCCAAAATTTATAGATTTTTTTCTATTTTTGTGTAAAAACCTTAATGCGGTTCACAGAATACATCTACTCACCAAGTTTCATCAGTCCAGCTTTTATGGTTTCGGAGAAAAATGGCTGTGACACGGCCGGACAGACAGACAGACAGACAGACAGACAGACAGACAGACATGACGAATCTATAAGGGTTCCGTTTTTGCCATTTGGCTACGGAACCCTAAAAAAGAGGAAATCAACGGCTCTCGCTTTATACAAGCCGGCTCGATTAGCAGCACAAACGTTTGAACTCTGAAGCATTAAATAAGCGCAGAGCAAGTGAAGAGCATGTCGAGCGGCTGGCGACGAGTGTGGGCCTTCAAAGCTCTGCAGCGGACGCTGTCCGTGATTGATGACGCCAATTCGCCACTTGTCCGGCACTGGGTGAAGTCAGGCCAGCGCCGGCCATCGTAACCTCGCTACAGGACTTGGCACGTTCCGTTCGTTTAATTGGACATTTTTTTGCATGAATTGCAATTCAAATTTTACGGAGTAACTGATATTAAAAGAGAGCGGCATGACTGCTCAGTGAATTTTAATTCAGACGACCTTTTCGTGCTAATGTTTCCTCCATTAATTTAGTTGATTACATAACGTTTCGCTGTCGCTGGTTTCTAATGAAACCGAGACTGTACATCGCAGGGAGCGGGATCTGGTATTTGTCAATTAGACGCTACAAGAAATAAATTCTGTTGAGCATAAATTAATTAACACTTTGTGAGCACCTGTGCAATTTACAGGAGCTATATTATATAATCCAAGTTTGCCGTTTGGGAGACATTGAAACTTGTCTAAATAAATTGAGACACCAATTAGATGTATGTTGAACACCCGTGTCGGCCCATTATGGCACTGAATAATGAGAAGGAACGCGCCTAATGCTTGTTATCATTATCAGAGAAGTAGATGACTCTGCTATGGTACGCATATAATTGAAGGCTTGTTGGAGAACATTTAGGATCAACATCAATTATCATAATTACCTACATCTTGCTAATAAATAAGGCGTTTTTACAATGTAGGTACTGTAGCCATTAAGTAATGTTAAGTTGTAATGATATCGTGATCTACGTTTTACAATGTTCGTAAATTTAAATGAGATGCTCAATGATGAATGATGCAAGATGCAGTAAACACGAACATTATTATTTTGAATTAAATGTAGTATTTTAAGGTACTTAACATAGGGTAGAGAGTTTTGGAAGCATTTGAAATATGGTGTTGGAGAAGAATGGAACGGATCAGCTGGACAGAAAGAGTAACAAACGTAGAAGTATTAAATAGAGTCGACGAGGAAAGAGCCCTCATAGAAGTGGTTGAGAACAGAAGAGGAAAGATGATTGGCCATCTTGTACGACATGACAGCTTTATCAAAAACATCATCGAAGGAAAGAGAGTAAGAGAAAGACGCTCTTAGTTTATATAAGCTATATAAACTAAGAGCGTTGCTCATAAATAAGAAGAAAAGAAGAGAACATATTAGGGTATGCTGCTTTAAGACTGTGCCGCGCAAAATAGTTCAAAACAATAGTCAAGGCTAAGTCGATATTATGAAAATACTTGCAAATTGAACAAATAATATAAAAACTATGTAAAAAGTACCAGAATGAACGTACTTACTCAGTTTCAAAAATATAAATTTTGTGTATGGATAAATTAACAAAGTTAAGTCAAATTGAGCAAATGGTATCGTATCGTCTCTGTATAGTATATTACTATTCATTTTTAACCGACTTGCTATCAAAAAGGAGGAGGTTCTCAATTCGGTTGTATTTTTTTTTTTTTTTTTTTTATGTTTGTTACCGCATAACTTCGTCATTTGTAAGCCGATTTGAAAAATTATTTTTTTATCTTAGAGGTACTGCTACCAGATTGGTCCCATTTTCATTTTATTAAAATCGGTGTTGCCATTTTTTTTAAATATTTTTTTAATGTTTGTAACTGCATGCCTCCGTCATTTATGAACCGATTTAGAATTTTTTTTTTTATTTAGAAGGTTATTCTTACGTCCACATTGCCTCAAACAAATTTCATTAAAATCGGTTTAGCCGTTTGGCAATGAAGTCGGTTTCTCTAGTTTTTCAAACTTATAATTATAATTATAATTTTTCAGCCTTTACCAAGAAAAGGCTGAAAGATCAAGATCTAATGTCAATTCTCTCTTCGAAATATTTGTAATTTTTATTCTTCTCATGCATAAAATAACTTAACTTAGCACTATTCAGTAATATCGTCTGTACTGTAACCGGCTCTTTGTATAGTTAAAGTAAAAATATTAATTAATTTTGCATTTTCGCTTAAAGACTAGGCGGCTCCGGATTTCCTACTTATAATAGTTGCGGCCATAACTGCCATTAATTCATAAAAGCACGGCGCAAAGTGCTTCCTTTGCCGTGATTTCCAGGTGGCTGGGTCAAGTGCACATTTTATCTTGTTCTGCTTTTTATACTTTGCAGTATTTTCATAATTATAAAACTTTTACCAGTACCAATAAACTTTTTATTGCCGCCGATGAGTCGATTGATATGATCGAATAATTATGAAACAAAACAAAGCCACAAAAAATAAAGCGAAGTGGAATGTTGACATTAGTTCCTCTTTGGTTAACTGCACTCAATGGCATCTAGTTCTAAATTCAAAAACCTGCTTGAGTCTCCTAAACTATTTTATTTATAACATATCCAGAAAAATATCCAGATAAATATGTATGCTCTGCACCATAACCATGTGAAAAGGTTTTTTACGACTGATGTGTGCAACGTGATGGTTGAATATCATCGAAATAAATTTCAAGTAACAACCCGCATAGTTTCGTTTTAGTCTGAGTATAGAGTGTCTATTCCGGCAAATCACTTTTCTTCCTGATTTCGTGTTCCGACAGACTATGTTTTTTCAGTGTGTTTTGCATAAAGATGCGATATCTGAAAGAAAAATCCAAAGGTCAGAATAGACCCTCAGGTAGTAAAAAAAAAACCCAAAAAAAAAAGAAGATATTTTATATTAATATAAATAATAATAATAATCCAATATTTTAAAACCCTCTCTTCTAATCAAAGAAGAAATAATAATTTCCTCTGTCATTTCATCAAAAAACTACGCGAATGCTTTTTTGTGTAATAACTATTTCTTGTTTATTTATAATCGCCATTTGTATTGAGATGAATGAGACACGTGTCATACTAAATCGTGGGTCGCAGTTCGCAAGTTTCTTTGTAGAGCACCATGGTACAGCCCACTTAATCACACGTTTAATGGATACAGGCCAATATTTACTACTTTATTTTCTCTTCTCCTCTATCGTTTATGTCTCAAGGACTTATTGCACGTCTGTTCCTGAATACTAGACTTTGTTTTCTTTGACCCTGGTGTGTTTGTGATCTAATTAATAAAATAGGCAAGTGCGTTTTTGTCAAGTCATGTAAGCATAGCTTTTTCTGAGAAATGGTATTTTTATTAAAAATATTCTGGGGGCATCAGTAACTGTGCAGCAATGCGGGAGCACCACAAAGCTTCTGCATGTCACGCGAGTGATTGATTGCTAAACTGGCACGTTACCCCGGCTCCTTTGTGGTCGCTTGCGCAACCGGTTTGCCTTAACTCGTAAATGCCTCGGTGGACCACGTGAACTTTGAACGGACCCTTGCATTACCTGTCAAGCGTGAGCTCTAGTGCATTTGAGTGATTTGTTCGGTATGGTTTCCAAATTTCCAAACTACACGGTTGTACAAGCTTTAGGGGTTTCATTTTCCATTGATACCGGAAAACGAGGAATGAAAGCGTCAAGTCGAACGAGCGAATCTAATTGAATATAAACCGTTTATATAATTGCCATGAGGCTTTTAGCAAGGCATGTGAACTGGCTATCAATGAGGTGGGAATAAATTGCACTAGATTCACTCCTATTCAGCTTTATTAAAGCTCCGGTCGAAGTAAAGCTTCGTTTAGAATTGCGAGGTTGCTGTCGTATTTGCATTACAATAAATTACGAACATCAAGTTAGGTCTGTTGAGCAAACATTTTCCGCTACGAACTCCATTGTTCGTGACCACTGCTAGGCTCAATCCTGCACATATTGGATTGTTACTGCCATAGTACTGAAACGTGTTTAACTTTTCATAGAACAGGTTATACAAATATGTAAAAGATTTTACTCAAGCAATAAATACCAAAAGTATTTAATATTTTTTTTATTGTTAAAGGTACTTATATCAAATGACTGAATTTGCGAGGACGCCTGGCTACAAATCAAGATCATGATTCGGGTAAGTGTTTATAAGACGAAAACTTGACCAACTTGGTACATTGTACTGTGACGTGTCCCGATTATTCTGTTAGGTCCGTTTAGAATCGCTGGAATCCGTAAATTTAAATGTTATTGTACTGGCTGCTTGTTATGGAAACTGTGTTGTGTTTTGCATCAGTGGGCGCGCGTGCGTGAAAAGGGCGTATCAGGATGAGCAGGATGCGGGAGTGGGCGCGGGCGTGATGCGCGGAGCCAGCGCGGCACATGCGCTCTCTGCGGCCGCGTGCGCGTGATGCGCGCGCACTGCGCCGCGCTGCTCGCGTGGCTCGTGTGCTGCGCGGCCGCGCTCTCCTCGCACAAGTACAGCACCCGCGTCGTGCGGACCAAGTACGGACCGCTGCGTGGAATCGTCGTCCACGCGCATCCGCAGGTCGAGGCATACCTCGGCGTGCCGTACGCTACACCCCCTTTAGGTAGTCTAAGGTGAGCTCGATGATACTTTTGACATTATAACTTCATCTTTATGTAAATCTTAATATTGCACGTTATTAGTTATTTATAAATTTAACATTATTTCATGCAATAAACAGTTTGACTTAATGATTTCTAGGCCCGAATGCAGGAACAGTGCATCGATCTGAGTCGAGCTTCAAGCATAGATTTATTTTATTTTTATTTTATTTTATTTTAGAACAAAATCCACAGCTCTTAAAATACAATGTAAAAACTTAAATTTCTAACATACAGCCAATAACGGATTTACATTTTTATTACAAGAAATATAAATAAACAAAAATCGTCGACAGTTAATAACCCCACAAAATAAAAACAGATGACCTTTAAATAAACATACTATTGGTAATTTAGGTATGCAGTATAAACGCTGCAGAGTGTGTGTTGTGTATGTGTGCGTGTCTGTGTATGAGGGTGTGTGTGAAAATATGTGTGACGGTTCTCTTGATAGCACAGTGCCTCTTAAGAGTCAAGGTAACAAGAGAACCAACCACTCAAGAGTATGAAGTTATATAAAAGTGATGGTGTTTGTGTGAGGGTGTATGTGTTTGCGAATGTGTGCGCATGGTGCTGTTATTATTGTTATTATTATACTATTGCGTGTCTATCAGCTTTTTACATTCACGTCTAAAAGCTGGTTTACCGTTGTTGAAAATATCAACGAAATGAAAGTTTTTATTATAGCTGCGATGCATTCTACTTACTAAAGAGTTTTGAGCATAATTAGTACTTGAGTGTGATATTGCGAAAAGCTTCGTGTGTCTTGTTCTCTTTTTGGGACAGGAAAAACATAAAGTTTGGGATAACAATTCTGCACAGTCGATATGCCCATTACATAAGCCATGCAAAAACGACATATCATTTAGATTGCGGCGATTTGCAAGCGTTGTGAGATGGTGAAAACAACAAGAATCCTCGTAGTCTCTAAAACTGCGGTAAGCACGATAGTTTAAGTGCTTGACAAATTTATGCTGAATACTTTCTACACTTTGAATATATGTCATATACTGTGGATTCCATATACTGCTGCAGTACTCTAACGTACTTCTGACATAAGAGAAATACAGAATCTTAAGGCAACCCACATCAGTGAAAGGACGACCTATTCTCAATACAAATCCCAAACTTTTATAAGCCTTACCAACAATACTTGCAATGTGATCTGAGAAAGTAAGTTTAGCATCCATTATTACACCTAGGTCTCTTACAGATGTCAAACTGTTAATTGGAATATCATTAATTTTGTAAATAAATTTTGTTGGACATCTTTTACGTGTGAAGGATAAATAATGACATTTACTTATATTTATACCTATACGATTAAGAGCATAATAGCAGCTGAGCCTACCAAGGTCTTCCTGTAAGTTAATACAGTCGATGGGGTTTTGAACTTTCATATATATCTTGGTATCATCAGCATACATCAAAAATCTTGCATAATGGAAACAATTACCAACGTCATATAAGTAAGATGCATACAAAAGTGGTCCCAAGATTGAGCCTTGAGGCACACCAGAAGGAATGTCAGTAAAGTTAGAACAAAAGCCTCCTACAACAACTGCCTGAGACCTGTTACGCAGATAGGATTCAATCCACCTCAGTAGATTACCACGAATGCCGAGTTCAAGAAGTTTGCGCAACAGTATAATGTGGTCTACGCGGTCAAAGGCTTTTTCAAAGTCCGTGTAGACCACATCAACCTGAGACCCACCCTCCATGCCCATAGTTACATGCTCAAGGAAAACGCCTAGGTTAGTGACCGTTGATCGGCCCTTTATAAACCCATGTTGCTCAGGAGGAATAGAAGGCGATATGATAGGATATATATATGTGTGAACCACCCTTTCAAACACTTTAGCCAGTACATTCAAAATCGATATCGGACGATAATTTTCAATACACGTTTTTAGACCTTTTTTATGCACAGGTACTATGTGAGCTTTTTTCCAGACAGTGGGAAAGTATCCCGCATCAAGGCATCTATTGAACATTAGCGTAATCGGAACACAGAGAGAAGTCGCACATTTAGCAAAGAACAGAGGCGGAATTTTGTCACTACCTGCTCCCTTTGTAACATCGAGGCACTTTAACAAACGGTGGATATGACTTTGATCCACGCAAATTTTGTGAATAGTATTTAGTTGAGAATTATCATCAAACGAACCTAGGGAATACTGATCTGCAGGCCTATCGAAGTTTCCATGGAAAAATCGGTTAAACGCAGAGCAAATATCTTCCGGATTATTTATCTTGTCATCATTGTAGGTCATCTCTTGCGGATATGAAGAGCAGTTATTTCTCCTAGATTTAACATAAGACCAAAAATATTTTGGGCTAGATTTAATTTTCTCTTGTGCAAAGTTAAGATAGTCACGGTAGCATTCAGCCTGCAGATTTTTTTGTTTTTCCCTAAGCTCAGCAAAGTCTACATAATCAACTGGATTATTATACTTCTTCCAATCTCTATGTTTTTTAGATTTTTCTTTAATTAATTGAATTAAGGATTTGCTAAACCAAACTGGGTAGTTATAACCACCAGAACTGCGAAATTGAGGTACAAAAGATTCAATCAGAGTATTCAAAATTAAGTAAAACTTACCAACCATCTCATCAATGTCACTCAGATCCACTATGAAAGACCAATTCTGTTTACCAAGACACTCGTTAATACTATAGTAATCAGCACGTTTGAATTGGTAAACAGTGCGAGTTCGAGGTTTGAGTGGAGGTACTAGAAAGTCAGAGGCTATGATATTTAAGGAGGTATGACAGGGATCCTCTTTCACCAATGATAATGGCGACTTAACTATAGATAATGGAAAATCAGAGTAGATAAGATCCAATGTATTATTATGGCTGTTTACAGTTGTATTATATTGTGACAACCCTAAAAAAGAAAATTGTGCAATGAGCTCTGAAGCCGAGTTCTGCATTTCAATAGAACCCTTCTTCAAAAGCATGGGTTCTCCTGAGTCCCAACTAATACAAGGTAAATTAAAGTCCCCTGCTAAGATAAAATGATCCCCAGGAGCTGTATTCATAATCGTTGAGACAACTTCATTGAACACCTGTATTCGTACTGGAAGTAACGAGTTTGGAGGAATATATACTGTAGCCATATGCAAATCATGAGACGAGCCAATGGACTGTGCAGGAATAGTAGCCCAGACACATTCCAGATCCTGCCGTTGCCATTCGGGTCTAGCACGGGCTTGCAGTTGAGAATTACATAGAATCATTACGCCTCCTCCTAGAGAACCCCGATCCCTACGAAATACATTGTATTTGCTCTCACAGAGTTCAGCATCTAGTATTCCATCACAAAGCCATGTCTCAGTAATCATTAAAATATCATATTCAAATAACAACAAGTTACTATAAAATTCATTAGTCTTAGTCCTGAGTCCTCTGACGTTCTGGTAGAACATTTTAAGCTTTTTGTCATTAGCCATTTTTGAAATATGCAAGTAATATGTAGTACAGAATCACATAAAAGATAAGTTCACTTATTAGATGACCATGAAGTATTGCATCACCATTGTTGATAGCAGCTGCTAAATAAATCTCATATACACCAAAAATATTTAAATCGAATACAGCAAAATTATGTTGAATAATATATATAAAAGTTGTGTGTGGGTGTGTGTGTGTGTGTGTGTGTATAGTGTGTCGTGTAATGTGTAGTGGTAACTGTTTCACTTTATTTGAGTCTATGAGGATTCTAATGAGCGTAGGGTACGCTAGGGTTTCAATGAAAAAACAACAAGGGGAACAAAATAACCAGTATAGACTAATTATACCAACTTCACTAAGTCTGCCGAAGAATTCATCGCAATTGGAGGCGAGTTGTCGTCCTTGCGTACGAATACACGGCAGTTTTTTGTCCACGTGTACTTGTAACCAACTTCTTTGGCCTTCTGCTTACAGGCGCCCAACAGCATCTTATTTTCTTTAGTTAGGTGCTCATTAAGGTAAACTCTTGTTGCTTCTCCCGCAAAGCCCACATCAGCAGCTGTAGTATTGCGATGCTTACGTGCTGCTGCCACTAACTGATCCTTGACAGCGCGTTGCCTAAGCCGAACGACAATGGGGCGAGCCTGGGTTGTGCCCCCTGCACGTCGCGGTTGTACTCGGTGGGCAAACTCAATCTCAGAAGGCTGGACAACCACTCCAATGTGCTTAGTCACTTTCATGACGAGTTCAGTAGTTACTTCATCCTTAAATTCTGGGATACCAGTTATCTCAACATTTTGAATTCTAGCCCATTGCTGCTGCCTCAAGTTTTCTTCTTCTAGCAGTTTCACACGAGATACGCATGCTGCCAGACTCTGCTTCAACAATTTATTTTCCTCTCTAAGTACCTTAATGTCCGAAGAAGTATCACCAAAAAGCTGCTTCACGTCAGATATTTCCTTGCGAAGATCATCATACTGTTTACTGACATATGACAGGGAGTCTTGAAATTCAGTGCACTGACCATTAATCGTCTTCAGCTGGCCAGAAAGATCCCGAACGGATGAATCAATCATGGACCTGAATTCTTTTATCATCTCTTCCCGCCATATCTCACGGAGCCTATCCTCCGTAATATAGGAGCTCGAAACGGGTGACTTCCTTCGCGTAGTAACATTACTAGTGCCAGCAGATGACTCACCCGACGCAACAGGGATAAGAAGCTTAGCCGGAGAAGGAGGGCGCTGCGCTTGAGTTGAGCGCACGGGTGTGTTGTTGTTGTCCGACTTTGGCCGCTTACAAACACATTCAGGGCATAGCCATTTAAGCTTCTTCTCCTCGCTAAAGCCTCTGAATCGTTTCGGTGATAGATTAGCACATAATAGATCATATTGTTGATTACAGTCTTTGCATTTCATATAGTCTTTTTTTTGAAGCGAACCCTTGCAGCCGACGCATTTTCCACTACTCTCAGACATAACGCAAGAATACAATTGCAGTAAAGCCACGCAGATAATAAACACAGTGGAAAGTATTCACAAGTAGGTAGGTACTATACGCACAAATAGCAAAAGCGCATAGGCCAAGCACCGTGTAACAATAACGTCACAGCGCAGCGGGCTGATTGCGAGTTGTCGTAGGTCAGGATCCAATGCCGGCAACAATAGTTTTTTAAAGTAATTCACTTGTATCTCACTCGTTTCTCAATGTATATGAGTCAAATAAACACCAAAAGTTAGCAGACTTAAGGAGCTACACAAATATGTACAACACGTAACTCAAATCTCACTTTATACACACTTTCTCAGTAATAATTGTAAAACAATGTAAACAGACGTGCGTTCTCAACTGTCGACGACGCAAAGTGAATTTTATGACAGCTCTCCATTCTCAAATCTATGCTTGACGATTCTGTATAGTTTTTTGAAAAGGTCTGAGTTGAAGCTGCTCAAAAACCAAAATAAGTTAATAAGTCAGATAGTCGGTCACAATCTGCAATTGAAACTAATTCAGTGTGAAAGTTTATGCTGTTGTCTGAGTTTGTTTCTTTGAGTGTCTGTCGTGGGATAATTAATTTTCTAAATTCTCAGCTTTACAAGCACCACTGCTGTTTACTCGTTTATTTAATGTTTTTACAATGATTTACTGAGTAGAAATATCAGGCAACGATGCCGTCTCAAACTTTCTGTTTGCGTGATACTGTTTATAATCAAGGCTGATTCAATGTCAGTTCGTTCCTATTGCGTGGCTGTGTCGTAGGTAATCCTGGGTTATCCATGCGCTACGGTTTGACACATAAAGCGTGGAGTCATATTATGACGTGTGTTCCAGCTTAGTTGTAGCTTTGTGCAAACCAGCGTTTTTAACACGTTGTATACAACGTGTTAAAAAATACCCCGTAAAAATGTAATTTATCATCAAAGCCAAAACCCCAGGGGTTTTGGCAACTAAAGTATATAATTGTCTACTTTAATAGTATTTCTATTTTTCATTCATAAATGGGGGAAAAAAAAATATAAAAATATAATTATAGGTAATATTGTGAATGGACTAGTTATAAGGCTCCATTTAATCTCTCTTCGGCTTTACGGGTAGCTTTGTAACACCCTGTATAGGTCTCAGGATACGCTACGTTTTTGTTGGCGTGCTTGATGGAACGGGCACAGATTTCTAGAATGACCACGTCAATTTCACGATGAGTGAGAGGCGGGACGAGACGGCACGTTTTGTAAGATGATTGTCACATTCCCGTCCCGTCCTAGGTCTTACCCCGTCACGTATGCTAAGACTGACTTTTTTGGTGTTAGATATATGCCGCCGGGATCTTACCCCATCACGTATGCTAAGACTGACTTTTTTTGGGGTTAGATACATGCCGCCGGAGTCTTACCCCGTCACGTATGCTAAGACTGACTTTTTTTGGGGTTAGATACATGCCGCCGGAGTCTTACCCCGTCACGTATGCTAAGACTGACTTTTTTGGTGTTAGATACATGCCGCCGGGATCTTACCCCGTCACGTATGCTAAGACTGACTTTTTTGGTGTAAGATACATGCTGCCGGGGTCTTACCCCGTCACGTATGCTAAGACTGACTTTTTTTGGTGTTAGATACATGCCGCCGGGGTCTTATCCCGTCACGTATGTTAAAACTGACTTTTTTTGGTGTTAGATACATGCCGCCCAGGTTTTACCCCGTCACGTATGCTTAGACTGACTTTTTTGGTGTTAGATACTTGCCGCCGGGGTCTTACCCCGTCACGTATGCTAAGACTGAGTTTTTTTGGTGTTAGATACATGCCGCCGGTGACGCCATCTCAGTGGCGGACGACGCGGCTAGCCGACGCAGTGGGCCCGGCGTGTCCTCAGGCGCCTCCGGCCGCTGCACCGCGCGACGACGCCCTACTAGTCCATCCAAGAGCTCGGATTCGGCAGCTCGAGCGTCTGCTGCCCGTCCTCGCCAATCAGAGCGAGGACTGCCTCTATGTCAACCTTTACATACCTATGAGTGGTAATAGCACTTTTTAAATATACCTAATTCGACTGGCCTCTCAGCTCAGTTGGTAGTAGCTCTGCCTTCTGCGCCGTAGGTCGTGGGTACGATTCCCACCGAGAACAAATATTTGTGTGGTGAACATTGATATTTGTTCTCTGTCTGGGTTTTATTTGTATTCTAAGTATTAATTAAAAAAAAAAAAGTTTTATGTCTATCTGGTTTCCATAGTACAAGCTCTGCTTAATTTGGGGCTGGGTATAGTGTTGTGTTAATTGTCTAAAATATTTAAAATTATTTTTTTTACTAAAAAATTAACGCGATCGTTATGCATAATTATAATTATATGTAAGAAACGGGTATTAGTGTGGTGTATCGTAATATGAACGTGGATATTTCTAACTCTGAAGACCAAGCGAAGGTAGTTGCAACTGCGACTGTCTCAGCTTCTCGACAGTAACTCCAATAAACTCCAGTCTGCCCGTGACCACCGCTGTTGTAACACGGTCGAAACGTCGGGAAATCATAAAGGTGATCGCGATAAATACCCGTTTCTTACATATCATTATGTCATGGTAAGTCATCATCATCAGCCTGAGAAGACATATGCCTCTCCTATACATTTCCATGAAAACGATGCTTTTCATCCACCGACTTCCGGCGATATTAACAATGTCGTTGGTCCATCGGGCGTGTGGGTGTCAACGTTTCGTTTCGTCTACCAGCTCGTGGTTGCCGTTCGAAAACATTTAAAGTACACTATGATTTTCGGTGGTGAGTAAGAAGACGCAAATCTTGATAATATACATAAAGAGTGTATTCATCATCAATTTGTTATTATTTAGTAGTGAGGTTCGTACACTATGTATTAGTCTGACTAGGATATGAGAACAATAATATTAATGTTGGGCAAGCCAACAAAAAGTTCTGCCCCAGGCACCACGAAGTCCCGTAAATTATGTGCCCAAAGTTGACCTTGTTGCTGCATAAAATCATCTACAATAGTTGTAGAGACCTTAGTTACTGTGACAAGCTCGTGTTCATCCTAATGTGTTTTAATTAGCATTGGAGTTAGAACAATGATTTCAACATAATGGGCGCCTGTTGCGGCGCTGATTCGTGGCAGCCCCCGACGGCGGTCGCGGGTCGTTAATCCTTGCCAGTGGTTTATTCATAATTTATGCAGATTATTTCACTGTTAATTCACGTCTGTGTGCTAGCTCTTAAAATATGCACTTCTTTGCTCGTACCTATAGCAGTGTGTGCAAGTTACATCCGCAGTAAAGTGCTTTAATAATGTAACTGTGTTTGAATGTAAAATACAAACTGAAAGTTAAACATGTTGATGTAAATTTGTGAAACGTAGATTGTAGAGATAATTTAAACTTAATTTAAGTTGATGTGGATACACCTACATAAATGTTTGTGAAACTCATACTAGTGTAGTGTTATTAACTGAGAGGATTGGACGTTTCCAATGAAGTTTCAAACTTATAACTGCGTTACTCTGCAAATCCGTATGGAACACGTTTCGTTGAAAATCACGTGAAATTCCATGTTGCCTGCAGACATATCCGCTCTATGATACAACTTTCAAAGGGAAGAAAAAAGTTCTGAACGACGTTAACCGGATACACGGCATCAAAATGATTTTATATTTGGAAATGTTTTGATATCCACTACTTTTATAAATGATTTGCGGTGAAAGGTTTTTATTGACTGGTCTCTCAGCTCAGTTGGTAGTAGCTCTGGCTTCTGCGTTGGAGTCGTGGGTTCGTTCCTCATCTAGAACAAGTATTTGTGTGGTGAACACAGATTTTGTTCTATGACGGGGAATTACTTTTATTTTAAATATTGTATTCTATGAACTTACAAAAAAATGTGTAAATGTACGTATTATATTAGCTATTTAGTTCTCATAGTACAAGCTCTCCTTAATTTGGGGTTAGATGGTGTTGTGTGGATTGTCCACAATATTTATTTATTGAAGTCTACAAATATCACCACAATATCCACCCCACGGGTCTGCATGGCAATATTCGCACTGTATTTGCTATTTTAATTACACAGGTTAGCATAATAGAAATACCGTATTTTTTTTTTATGTATAATGATTTCAAATCATATAATATTCTTAAGTTTGCTTTAGTTATAAAATAGATTTTTAAAATTTTGCGATTTAATAATATTTAATGAATTGGAATGTCTACTATGACACGACCAACATGATCGTTTTGTAATGAATGATTGTTTTTGATAATACTACTTTTTTTGAAAAAAATCTGAATTTTTTAGCCAATTTATTTTTAAAATGTGGAAATAGAGATACTATTTGTAATAAGCATAGCCCTGTTATTTTTTTTGAAAACATTATTAGGAAACCGGCATGTCATGCATAGAATCTACAAAATTCAAAAACATGTGTCCAGTGCACGAAGTAGGCTCTCTGTGGCCCCCTTGAAATTCTTTCACCACTGGTTTGAAAGAAGAATATTCTTCTTATCGTGTCACTGGTTCTTTCAAACCAAAGTGGTGGTGGTAACAGTGTTATATAACTGTTATTTTGGAGTGAAGAAAGAAAACACGCGGTTATGCGAGAGAGCCTGATGGAAAGGAAGCAAGCAGCAAAGGGTGTCGAAGTCTCAATTCCGTAGTGCATTGCAGTGCATCCTGCCCCCTGCAAGCAGTGCGGAAGTGAGGCGGCGGCACCCGCTATCTACAAAGCAAGAGTCAACAAGCCACGCGTCGTCCAGACCGACCATTTAGCATTTCAGTGGAAGACGAACGTTTGGAAGATCAGACAGAGTTTTGAGAAAACGAAACGAAAACAACATTTCGGTCTACAAAATGTTGTTTTCGTTGTGTGTTGTTTTCGCCTATTTCTCTCGCTCTAATGTATGGAGAAAAGATGAGACAACAAAAATACATTACGTAGAAACGATCGAAACGAGTTGTTGTCTGATCAATAATTTCCATACAAAAAAAAAGGCAACACTTGCTCACACGAAAACAGCATTTGGTAGACGAAACGTGGTAGCAAAACTGGGACTCGGGGTACTGTTTAGAATATTTTGTTCAGTAATGTAACATAATTAGTTCGAAGCTAATATTTGTAAGTTAATTAGTTAGCTAGCACTTTGTAAAAAAAATATTTTTTGAAATAATTTATCATAATTATATCCTATTTAAGTATGTGTTAAATTGAGGTTTATTGAGGAGATTGAAAGGCGGTTAAGTAATATCATCACCTTTATCCACATTTGAGAAGTTGACAAAACAGTTTATTTCTCTTCTCCATCAGCTTAATTAAAATTGTACTTATGAAATTTTCGTGAGTAAAATTTAATCATAATTTCAGCCCGTTTGCACCCACTGCTGAGTAAATAGGCCTTCTGTTATTACATCACTCTTTGTCTCTTGTGAGTCTCATCGATTTTTTCCCAGCACTGTCGTTCGTCCAACGGGCGGGTGGTTTGCCTCTAGGTCTTTGAGTATATCATAACCACCTATAAACCATGCGATGCAAAAAATACCACCCTTAAACAAATAAAAGTTAAAATTTTAATACCCATAGGTGGCGAAGAAGGTAGTACGGGGTTGCCGTGCCTCGTACTAGTCCACGGCGAGTCGTACGAGTGGAGTTCAGGCAATACGTACGACGGCACCACTCTAGCGGCGCATGGGAACATCATCGTAGTTACTATCAACTTTAGGCTAGGTATATTGGGTGAGTAGACCAACTTAACAGAATAAGATTAAGCTTTTTTACAATTTTTTTCGCGAAGTTCTAACGTTAAAATTCCCACTACAAAGCGCATAGAATCTATAGAATTTGAAAATTAATTATGCATTGCACAAATTGATTGATTTTACAATTAAAAGTCAATTGGGAATCAAGTACTTAAAACTGTTCAAAACTGGTGCTAAGCCGTCTTTGCTTTCAGTTGTGGCAGTCTTTAGAGAAATTCGTTCATTGTTCACAGAGAAATAAAATTACAAAAGTCGTGAAAAATAAATAAATTCTGCGATTCTAAGGCAAAATCTCACAAACGTTTCCTCCCTATAATTTATTTTTGAGAGCTGAGCTGATGGCGGTTTGATTTGTTGGAGAACAACAGGAAAATGTATTCACAACATTTTGAGCACAAAAAAATAAAAAGAACTCCTGCTTCCTAAAAGTAACATCATTAATTCCCGGCTTCAAAGTTCGAAATAAAACAACGATTACACACATGTAATCTGAATTATACTAGACTAGCAGCCTGCCCCGGCTTCGCACGGGTGGGTTTTTTTTTAAACTCATAAATACTTATATTACTCAAGGTAGCTCTCCAATGGTGAAAGAATTTTTGAAATTGGCACAGTAGTTTTTGAGTTTTTTCATTACAAACATGTAAAAATACAAAAACACTAATCTTTCTTCTTTTTAATATTAGTATAGATATTATAGATTTACAGAAAATATCAATTTACACATTACCCCCTGATTCATAATGGCTGACACTTGTTAGCGGCTCACTATAGGTCTCTTGTTACTGTCACTTTAATATCAACAAATAGAGATGGCAACAGAGAAGATAGGAGAGAGAATAGAGATGAATGATACGAGAGAGTGGAAGAAAAATACATGTTGTGCCGACCCCACTTAGTGGGATAAGGGCAAGAAGAAGAAGATGAAAGAGATGGCAACAGGCTTATTGGCCTGCTAAGACTGCTATAAGACCATCATGAATCTGATATGATCATCACAAATATTTACGATTTAGAAGTGGGGGGTTATGATAAAAATTCTTCGGAAAACTATATCAAGCGCTCAAAAATGGCGGTGTGTGTAAAGCCTTGACAAAGTATTTACGTTACGCAAGGCAAATAAGAAAATCTTATTTTCGAGATCCGATATTTCGTTTATTCAACTTTCATACGTATTTGGGGAAGGTCGTTGCCCGACAGACGACATAGGCTTGAAACAGAAAAGTTAAAAGTAGTTGTCGCGAGATAGATTAGCGAGTTTAATTGTATGCAGGTGTACTGACCAATTTTCAAAGTTATTCTTGGTAGAATTTTATAGCCCAAGCTTAACAAGGCTTGTGATTTTATCAGATCCAGACAATTGGTCTGCGCTTGATATCCTATCCTATCCTATTAACTATTATAGATATGACGTCGCTTTCTGTTCACAATGGATCGCAGATTAAAGTGTAGGTAGGTATTATGCAATCGACTGTGTGAATCTAGGGATCTACTCTGGAAACCATAAACCTTGATCTTACGTAGTCGACTTCTAGTCATCCATGCCACGCAGAATTGAGATTTGACAGCGATATTTGACAGCGTTTCACTGATCGCTACCGCCAGCGAACTAGGTGTGCGCAGGCCTTTACGAGTACGAGTAAGTTCTCATTCATACGGCATCCGTCATCGACGATTCGTCAATGTTGTATGAGTAACTAGCGGGCACCCGCGGTTTCACTCGCCTCGTTCCAATTAAACACCGTCCCCATTATTTTTCTATTTCTGTTCCGGTATATTCGGGATATTAGAGCCTATGTGATATTCCAGACTATAATCTATCTCTGTGCCAAATTTAATCCAGATCCATTCTGGCGTTCTGGCGTTTTTGAGTAACAAACATCCCATCTTAACTTTCGCACTTATATATTAGTGAGATTAATGTCGTTCAAGAACAAGCCATCTCTTACAAATTCCTGACGACTCGTCCAATGTATAGTTTGTAGCCTGTTCTTCTAAGCTTGGTCGCGTGGAATCTAGACTCACCTAGCCTTATAGACAAGACGTTTCAAAGTGATCCTTGCAATCCTACTGAATAAATACACTTTTTTTTTAATGAAAAAGACACAGTGTGAACGAGTCGTAACTCATAAAGTCGATACGAAATTTCATATATCATTCTGCATAGTAGACCCCTTAGACTTCAGCATCGGTAAAATAGGTATATTATAGAACAATACCCACTACTGGGTTCGCTGGTTTCGACGGCGACTCATTTCAATCTTCGATCTGTCAAATCCAGGCTTTTATTACCTGTACAAGTACCACGCCCGTGCCATTGTCTCTGTGAATAGGGATTGTATTTAACATTTGGCTCAAATGAATTGTTGTTTTATATCGGGAGTTTTAGATTTATTATTTTTGCAATAGGTATTACATTTTGCCAGATTGATCTCATTTTAATTTGAATGTAAGCGACTTTTTGATATAAGTGAATAAATTTGCAGCTGTTTTGTGTTTGAGTAATATAGATAATTTTATTTTGATACTCAATAGAACCGAAATGGTCAGTATCACATGGACCTTGTATAGCAACATGGAGGTAAGCCGAGGTTTTAGGCAGTATGGTAGGTAGGTGTATAGCATAATAGCGTTGATTAGGATTGAATTCGATTATAAGATTTTTAATTATTTTTTTTCATTACATTTACTTTTGTTCCACTTCACTATAAAAATTAGAACACATTATGGTGAAATATTCCAAAAGTAAACGCCACCTATCCGGTTTCTCGGCAAAATTATCCGGTACTCGGAAACAATATATTTGTATAGGCCCTTCCACATCCAGAATATATTTCACGAGTCGTTAAGCCTATTACTTAACATCTGCAAAGCTAATACCGCTCGGTATGGGTAGACTAAGTCCGGCTTAGAACGAGTTTTCTTTTGCCTCCCAGACAGTGGAGCGTTGAGCACGCCCTCTGGAAAACTTAAGCATGCTCTGTCATATAATGTTTGTTCGGGCAAGTATTCTTAGCTCCAACTTGTAATAACTTGTTACCAGTGTACAATACAGGGTTATTCATTATTAGCTGCAAATACTCAGGAATTAGGTTCAACAAATAAAATAAAAAATATTTATGCAATGATTTTTTTTTAGTTTTGTTATGAAAATCCCGAGAAAATCGATAAAGGAATCATTGGCGCCTGACCTATTTTGACCTTTGATCCGCGCCCGCGCGCCGTGAGTGACACTCTGCGTTCAGTCACCACCTGGGTGGGTCATCGTCCTGTTCTCTATGGCAATCATTATGCAATAGCCGTAAAGAAATTAATAAAAATAAAAATTTTATACAAAAACTTTAAAAAAATTTTGTTCAAAATTTAAAAAAAATAATTTCGTAAATATTTTTTATTTTATTTGTTGAACCTAATTCCTGAGTATTTGCAGCTAATAATGAATAACCCTGTATATAGAGTTTTGTCGTTTGTAAAAATCACCGAACAAGTTTATTTGCACATAGTATATTTATGTTACGTTAGAGCACTCTTTTTAAATTTTTTTGAATACGTGATCGCTTTACAAGTAGAATATTCTGGTGACCCCTTTTAGTGCTATCATCGAAATGCCCACGAGCGGAGCAAGCCGCAAAAATTTTCATGTTTTACCATGCTCCCATCCCCCGAGTAAAGCTTCTCACAGTTTTAAAACACTTCTCTAAAGCATTTATTTGTCAAACTAAACTGCCATAACTCATATACCAGGAGATTTTATAACATCCTTTGATTTATGTTCTTTTTACTAGGTTTTTTAAAGACTGGTGCTAAGGGGTCAGCGCAGGGTAACTTCGGTCTAATGGACCTGGTGGCGGGTCTACATTGGCTGCGGGAAAACTTGCCTGCCTTCGGAGGAGACCCTGAGAGGGTGACGATCATGGGACATGGAACGGGGGCTGCGCTAGCGAATTTTCTTGCAGTTTCCCCCGTTGCTAGAGGTATGTGTAAAATATTACAAACAAAAAGTTAATGCTCCTTCACATAATTATACTCAATACACGTGATACTAGTCTTGCTTCGTAACCTGGATACGAAGTAAGCACTGAAAAACAGAACTTTTTTATTAGTTGGTAACCCGGTTATGAACTAAAAAAATAGTTCCTTCTACGTAGTTGGTTACGAAGGAAGTAAATAAGAGTATATACGGTTTTATACTTTAAAAACATGCACTAGGCTGCATGCTAGGATGATGTTGCGATAAAAATATGCGTTATCGTTATCGCGTTCATAAATGACGAAGAAACACTCTTTAAAAAATAAAACCGAAACTCCTCCTTTTTTATTTGAAGTCAGTTAAAAAGGACAAAAAGAGATCTATAGAGTCAACTTTGAGAGAAATTATTCCAGAGAGTATTATTTAATTCAAAAAAGTTACCCTTGTTTATTTTACCATTTTACAGTGCAAAATTATTTTAGGATAACGAATATTTTCTACTGAACGAATGAAATGAATTTAAAAAGGAAACTGACAAACTCGGGTGTAGGAGAGGCGGGCTGGCATTGTCCGCAAACAATGCCGCTTGATCAAAAACATAACCTTTCTTCGTTGGTCGAGCGTTTATTTTTCTCGTAGCATGCACAAAAATACAGCACTTATTTTGACAGTCTTCATAGCTCAGTTGGTAATGCCTTCTGTGCTGGATGGAGAACGTGGGTTCGATTCCCATCGAGAACAAATATTTGTGTGGAGATCTCAGATGTTAGTGGAGTGTGTTATATATTCTAAAGCCCGTATTCAGAACCAGTGCTTGAGTCTGAGTCTTCTTCTTCTTATCGTATCACTGAACCTTTCGAACCAAGCGTGGTGAAAGGACTTTAAGTGCGCCTCAACGAGGAAAACATCGTGAGTCTGAGTCGAGCCTCAAGCATAGATTTTCGACATTTTTCAGTGGAGAATTGTCAAAAAACCTATGCTCGCAGACTCAAGCACTGTTATGGAAACGGGCATTAGTATAAATTTACAAAAAAACGTATATAAGTATTATTTCAGCTATCTGGTCCCTATCGTACAAGCTCTGCTTAGTTTGGATGTGTATTTATTTCCATATTTTTCATTAAAAAAATACTCGTTGATTCAAACCTCCATTATTATCATTGTCCGAGGGAATATTTTATTCATTCGCTTCATGAATCTTGTTCAAAATGGCAAAATTAAATTAGGTTATCTGTTTCAGAACTACTGAAGCGCGTCATCTTATTAAGCGGCTCTGGGCTCAGTTCATGGGCGCTGCAGAGGGAACCGCTCACGATTAAAAGAAAGGTGACTTTACATTTTCTGATATTGAGTGATTGACGTGAATAAAGATGTGGGTAGGCATCATAATGACAGTGGAAAATAATGAAGGAAGATTATTTGGGGTTTTGAGTAGATTTTTGTGATCCTACTACAAGAGCTTGAGTCAGAGTTGAGCCTCAAGTATATATTTTTTGACAGTTCTCTATTGATAAGTGTCAAAATTTATTTTTGATGACTCAGACTCAAGCTTTGTTTTTGCATACGTTACTAACACTCGTATTGTAAATGCAATCGTTACGTCTGTATTTTGTGGCTCAATTAAACCCTAACTATTGGACCGATTTGGATGAAATATATAATTAATGCAGTTAGTAACTTTTCTCCGTTTTTTATCCAGAAAAATAACAGGAACGGAATATTAGAACTACCACCTGGGCGAAGCCGCGGGTTTCCGCTAGTTTATTATATGATAATCCGGATGCATTTTTATATTCTTTACAACAAATTACCTTTTTAGTTCTGATACGAAGTTCCTTAAAAGGCTCTCAAAGAATAATATTGGCATTTTATTTCTGAAACAAAGTAAGTCGTAACTTACAATCTGGTAAGAAATAGTGGTAATTATCTTCGAGCACAACGAGCGCACTTATCTTGTTCAGTCCACTGCAGGGTTGAGTGGCTGCAGATGCATTACATGTTTTCCTACATCTTTTCTGAGATTGCATTCTTTAGCTTTTATAGTACGCTTAGAAGGATTTATTGACCACGTTAGCTATTAAAAGTATTTATTTGTTGTAGTAATTTCTTTTCCAGCACCAGCTTAAGAATAGATTTTTGACAGCTTTTAATAGAAAACGGTCCAAAAACCTATGCTTGAGGCTCGCCTTAGACTCAAGCATTGTTTTTTGCATAGGGCCTTAGATTTGGAACGCCTATTACCAGTCATATTGGGCCGAATGCAAAAACATGACAGGCGTAAAAAAGCTGAAGCGAAGCGCATATTCCTGCAGGCCAATCATGTAACTTTTTTTGCAATGGTTTCAATTAAAATCTTATTGAAACTGTCAATTTGCGATCGCGTATTAGTTCAAAAGCTGACAGTTTCAATAAGATCTTGATTGAAGCCATTGCAACAATAGTTACATGATCGGCCTGCTGTTCTCAGCTGTCGAGTTGACAGGCTGCAATCTGTTACCAGGTGGCTGAACAGACAGGCTGCCACGGAGACTTGCTTGAGGATGACATAGCACCGTGTTTGCGGAATAAGCCACTCGCCGATCTGCTCGCAGTGCGGCTCGACCCACCGAGGTTTCTGCCCGGATTCGCGCCGTTCGTGGACGGGACTGTCCTTGTGAACCCATCTTCTGTGAGTGTTGAAATTAATATTTCTTGAGATAGCTAGACAAATTCTTTATTGCACTAAAACAAAAATGCATCGTACATAGCGAACTTAATGCTCGACGTACAAGCACTATACGAATATTTAAACTTTTCAAACCAGAAATGATGGTCTTACTTTTCACACTGACCAGTGTTTTTTTATCCAACGAGCTGATCATCTGATGATAATTGGTAGCCGTTGCCTATAACAAAGCAATGCCTCGCAGGTCACGCACGTCAGGAATGTGCCCTAAGATGCATTGCCTTGCGTCCATCATCTTGTGGCATACAGATGTTCTCCCGTGTCAGTAATTTCCCCGGCACCCCACACCCTTCCAATCGAAATACAGCGATGCTGCTTCACGGAAGAAATAGGCATGATGATGACATTTAGTATTAATGTATGTTTGTAATGAATAAACGCAAAAACTACTGTGCCGATTTCGAAAATTCTTTCACCACTGGAAAGCTACATTCACCCTGAGTAACATCAGCTATATTTATGTGTTTAAAAAATAAATGTCCACCCGTGCGAAGCCGGGACAGGCCGCAAGTATTAAAATAAAATAGCTGCTGTGATCAAAAATTTCAATACCATTAAGTAAAACTATATTAACATTTTCTCTCTACCTCTGATAAGTGTAATCAAATTAGTATCAGATAGGTTGGCATTATCGGGGAAGGTTTATTTAGTGAAACGTGTCTAGGCATTAAATTCGATCACTACCACGCCAGGTATAATGGATACCCTCCTAACCCGACCGTTGTATTCTCCCTTCGATTATTCACTTGTCTCAGTATACCTGTACGTACCTACACTAATACAGAAATAGGCATAGTGACTACTATGCCTATTTCTGCCAAGAAGCAGCATTGCTGTGTGTGGATGCCAGTTATACGAGTATTACTGGTACGTGAGGCTGAAAATCTGTATGCTTCAAGTTGATGGACGTAGGACAGTGCTTCGTAAGGCACGTTCGTGACGTATCAGCTGCGTGACATTGCTTTGTTATAGGCGATAGTTACCACTTAACATCAGATATGCTTGTTTCATCAGCTCGTTTTATATAAAACACAAAGTAAGTGTCAAAAGTAGGCTATCATTTCTAATGGTTTGAAAAGTTCAAATATTCCTTTAGTGCTTTACGTAACTGAGTTTCGAACGTACAGCACTAACTATGTAACCTTACAAACTAAGAAATAAATTCCTACGTAGCCTGGTTACGAAACTCAGTTACGTACAAGCACTAAAGGCAAATATTTTATCAACCAGCTTACTTTATTTGCTAATCAAAATCGCTATGTCTTTGACAAATCCAGAGAAGAAAGGCATTTAATAACTCAAATTGCCAATCTACTTTTGACGCTGATTGTTCCTACTTACATTGCAACTGTTAGGGGATTACGCACTGAGAGCGGACCGTCTGCCAGACGGGTGGCCACGGCTGTTAGACATCATACTTATGAGCCTAGGACCGTAGCCTTTATTATAACGCCTACCATAAAAAGTAATGTCTGAGTAGGCTTATGATTTTTTAGAGTAGCGTTTAGTGGAGAACAGAATTTAAAACATAGGAGGAAATTCTTTTTGAATAGATGGGATGAATAGTATATTGTTACCTGAGTGTTGAAAGTCACGTTTTTTGAGTCCCGAGACGGGTTTGGCGCCAGAGCGTAGCGAGGGCGCCAATGGAGCTTGAGGGACTTAAAAGATTTTCACCCGAGGTAAACACTGTGCTTTTCATTACGAATACAAGGAAAGTAAAAATAAAAACATGAAAGAAAAATTAGTGAAAATGAAGATTGAATTGCCGCCTTCCCGGTTTTTTAGGGTTCCGTAGCCAAATGGCAAAAACGGAACCCTTATAGATTCGTCATGTCTGTCTGTCTGTCTGTCTGTCTGTCTGTCTGTCTGTCTGTCTGTCTGTCTGTCCGGCCGTGTCACAGCCATTTTTCTCCGAAACCATAAAAGCTAGACTGATGAAACTTGGTGAGTAGATGTATTCTGTGAACCGCATTAAGGTTTTTACACAAAAATAGAAAAAAACCTATAAATTTTGGGGGTCCCCATACTTGAAACTGAAACTCAAAAATTTTTTTTTCATCGATCCCATACGTGTAGGGTATCTATGGATAGGTCTTCAAAAATTATGTTGAGGTTTCAAATATAGTTTTTTTCTAAAACTATAAATTTTGGGGGTCCCCATACTTGAAACTGAAACTCAAAATTTTTTTTTTCATAGAACCCATACGTGTGGGGTATGTATGAATAGGTCTTCAAAAATGATGTTAAGGTTTCTAATATCGTTTTTTTCTAAACTGAACAGTTTGCGCGAGAGACACTTCCAAAGTGAAAAAAAGTTGGTCCCCCCCCCTCTAACTTCTAAAATAAGAGAATGATAAATCCAAAAAAAATATATGTTGTACATTACTATGCAAACTTCCAACGATATTTGGTTTGAACGAGATCTAGTCAGTAGTTTTTTTTTTATACGTCATAAATCGTAAACCGCAATTTACCTTTCGACGAACTACAAAAACCTTTATATTATGTTTATTGATGCTACGGAACCCTTCATGGGCGAGTCCGACTCGCACTTGGCTGCTTTTTTTTTTTCTTTTTCTCTGGCGGGCCTTCGGCTTCGGCTCGCCAGCATTATTCAGCCATTATTTTCATTCTCATAATTTAAAAAATGGTAAATTGTTTGCTCAAATCTATGTTATTTTAAATAAATAGTTGAAGCTATATAGCTTATAATAATTATTAATAAAGTAATTTAGAAGATATATTATTTATTTAATACTATCTTTATGTTATTTAAATTTAAATTTTACATTGCGCTCTAATTAGACTTTTTAAACTTCTTACCGTTGTGATGGGTTTCCAACCTACTTGCTGAATAAAAAGTTGGAATTTGGTTTAACAACCTCCTTGCAGTTAGAAAGACTTTAGAAAGTTGGAACATGGTTGAATAAAATAGAACTTGTTTTTTTTTATAATTTGACAGCTGTCAGTAGAAAGCGATTCTCCCTAGGGCTGAAAGTATTACTTTCAATTAGGCCCCTCAGGCAACTTCAGACCTACTTTCAGAGTATGAGTATGAGTAGTATTTTTCTTTCATGTTTTTATTTTTACTTTCCTTGTATTCGTAATGAAAAGCACAGTGTTTACCTCGGGTGAAAGTCTTTTAAGTCCCTCAAGCTCCATTGGCGCCCTCGCTTACGCTCTGGCGCCAAACCCGTCTCGGGACTCAAAAAACGTGACTTTCAACACTCAGGTAACAATGTACTATTTTACCGCACCTGGCAATTTTGGTGCCTAGATAATTATAACCGCGATAAAAAACTGACGTGTCACACTTCTGATTTTTCTTGTTTCTACATCAAACCACATTGTGATACCAAAATAGGTATCACTATGTGGGTTTCACAATTAAGTGACGTTCACTACTTCTATTCACATAACTCGCAATAACCAAGAGCGTTGAATTTCAGGTGAAATTCATGTTGGGAAACCACAAATGCTTTACTGGAACACCAGATTGTTATAGGAGAACATCGATTTCAGAGAATTTTAGAGCGTAACTGACTGTAATAATGCTATGCTACAGCTTTATAATATTTCCGAGTAATTAATCAAATGTCCAACAATATTTAAATTTTATAACAATAATACAAGTGATATAAAACCAGCAAACACTGTAAGTTATTACGATTCGCCACCCTTATTTATTTTCAGAGTTTACTTTGTTAATTCGTAGCGTAAGCTGTGAAGCTTTATTAATAATACTGTACCGTACGTTTGAAACATAATTATCAGCTTAATTTGTATTTAAATTGGCTATTTTATCATGCCATAAAGTTGTCGTATGTAAGGTAATACTAATTATGCCTATGAAATAAAAATGAAATTGTGTAATTGAGTTTATCAAAATACTGCGTTAGCCTAAACTTTGTCCACGAGAGGCTTTCGTGTTATTCAAAATTTTAAATCATAAAATTCTGATCAGCTTCCGTTGCTGACGGTACATGCCACGGGTACACGATCTCATCAATTCAATTTACGGACGCTTCGCTTATCAAACCAATTTTTTTAATAAATTGCCGTTCGGTCCCAGTTATCTTCATCAAGTCAGATGGCTTCGCGCTGCAATGCACAAAGAAATTGGCCGCTGCTGTAAAGCTCGGATGGCGGCCGATTCAATTTGAACATAGTTTAAGTTGATAACTTTCGTCCGCCGCGTCGTACTTGAACGCTGCAGCTTGTTCTTAGATTTATAACTGTCTCCACAGATATACTAGACAGTATCTCCAGATACGAACGTAAAACTTGCGTTGCGATATTAACATAATATCTGTGAAGTTTTGGAGCGTGCAACATGCAAACTGCCAAATACAAATGCAAAACTTGGGACAGAACAGAAGACAACTTATTTAATTTTATCTACATATTTCGTGCTTTGTAGAATAAGTTCATTGCTTGCTAAATACTTGTAGATAGATTAAACTTAAATCTGTGCGAAAAAAATGTTCAAATACACAGCTTTTTTCAACTAAAGTATAAATAATAAAATAAAAACCCGAATACACCACATACAAATTCAATTCCGCTCTGATTGACATCAGAAACGTTTATCCAAATCGACGAGAAGCCCGTTAAATTTTATTAAGGTTTGAACGATTATTATTTGTAAAAGATAAGGATGTACAAGTTTTCCTGTTTACCCTCGTAGATGACGAGCTTATGTAAGAAATATAATAGACGACTAACTTTTGTCCTTGTTTTGAAGGTTACCGGCACAAAATGTGAAAATTGGAACCTTTGTTTTGGAACTACGTCTGTCTCAGTAGAAGGGAACTTTCGCAAGGACGCAATAAACAATCCTAATAATTTGGAACAACAAAAGCATGACTATGACTCGGCGGGCTCATAAACTTTCGTCCTCATTTGTTAGTAAGATCGTAGCATAGTTTCAAAAGCCACTTTTCACTTGTAAACCAGCGAGGTTTTGAATAATTATTATAGCATTTTGACTTTTTTACTGCAAATACTTTCATTTCATTTCAATAAAAATAATTATATTTGATGAAGAAAACTTATTTTACGAAAATAATTATGAAAGCAATGTTTTCAGAATATTTATTTTTTGACTATTACATTCGAGATGGTTTATTTTTTATCTAGGGTCAGCATATTTTTATAACTCATAAACAGTTCATAAAAGCTGCGTCAGCGCTCCTGTTTATTATGATATTTCGGACAGCCAGCGCAACCATTTTAAAACTACTATTATCTGAACATCTTCAGGTGCTCATTTAAATCCCATGTACTATTTAATAATGAATGAAACTCATTAGTTTTATTGAGCAAGAGAAACAAAACTAACGAACGTCTTCTATCAGTCTGAAGGGCTGACTGAGTACTTGACTGGCCATCTGCGCCGTAGGTATGTTTATTCTCTGTCTGGGTGTTATATTGTATTCTAAGTATGTGTTTAGATTTTTTTTTATATAATTATTATATCAGCTATCTGGTTTCCATAGCACAAGCTCTGCCTAATTTGGGGCTAGATAGTGCTGTGTGGATTGTTTACAATATTTAGTTTTATATAGTGAGTTATAGTCATCATAATAACGCTTGTTTTTTTTTAACCATGTATGAGCTGAACTGTGTATTTGTACCTAGGCTCCACCACCAACGGACAGTTCAAGATTAGGAGCGGGTGCTGCTGCGGTGGCCAACGCAGCGGGTCATGAACTAGCGGACTTCGCACACAGAGAGCTTCTATTTGGACTTACTACTACCGGTAAGTGATTAATTTGTTAAAAGGAGCTATTTTGACCCCCGAGCGAAAAGAGGGGTCTTATAAGTTTGATGTGTGTCTGATTGTATTAGAAAAGCTCGTCCGAGGAAGAAATATTACATTTTAGAAAACTTTACTTGAACTTTGTTCCCTAAATTAATTATAAATGAGAGATAGAGAGATGAGCTCGTTACGCTCAAGGTGCTTGTAACAAGCTATTATGTTGTAAAGATCAATCGGAGTAGGTACGTGACTTTGCCGCGTAAAATGTGCTGCCATAAAGTACGTAACAATTTTATGTTTCATTGGAAATAATGGGCACCTAAAACTCGGGAGTCGTAGCTGATATTTTTGTATTTACGCCAACTTCACCTCTAACATAAAAAGGGTAATTTTGTAAAAAAACACAGAATGCAGAATGAGACTACGGCTTGAAGTTGGCTCATAAAATATGTAAAAATACTACGAAGAAACTACTTTTTCCTGCCACTTCGAGGGGAAATCATTCTTTCTACTATTGAAACCAGAAGCAAAATAAGAGTTTGTTCTTCCGCGCGATTAGAATTTCAACTCAGTTGAACAATATTTCTTTCACTGCGTCCACCCATAGCAGAAATACTTTACTTTCACTTTTTAACAGACTCGGAAGAACAGATTCGGTTGTTTTTTTATGCTTGTTATCGCATAACTTTGTCATCTAAGAACCGATTTGAATTTATTTTTTTACCTGAAAAGTTCCCGGTTGGCTCTTTGAAGTCAGTTTTTCAAGTTAAACTTCACTTGTTTATGCTTTTACAATTAAATACAGTACCAAAACCTAGTAAATTGGAGACTGAAAAAAAAACAGCGCCATGATTTTGATCGCTAGACATGGTAGTACTAAGTAACAACTCGAAGGTTGTCTTAGGATGTCTAAAGGTAAAAATGCGGCTAAACAGTAATAATATAATACGCCCTATTTATTTTAGCCTGGGTCATCTACTGCAGGGCAAAGGCCTCCCTCCCCTGTTTCCACACCTCTCGATCCTTGGCTACAGTGGGTCAGTCGTTCATATGACAATCGAGATCGTCCCGCAATCTTTTCCGAGATCTTTCTTTATGACGCCGACGCTTGATAATGTTTAAAACAAAATATTCACTTTGGGATTCCATGGACCAAAGAGAATAAAAACTTTGGGTTTTGGCATTGATAGAATACCAGCTGATTATCATAACGCTCTGCGTCAGGGTTGTCCTATCCAATTACGCGTGGATTTACGGCCTCCGCGAATTGAGCTATTAATTTCCCTTCCTTTTATATTTTGCTGGCTATCGAGTTTTCCTTGTAAGTTTTTATGCCACACAACAACGCTTGTTATCGTTCCGATTGTTGTTAAAAAACGAAACAGCCTCACGACTTTGATCCCTATCCACGGAAGATACTCCCTCAAGGCAACGGCGATCAGCTGAAACGCTGTCAAATTTGACAGCATTTCAACTGATCGCCATCGCCATCACCTAGATGTGCGCAGGCCTTCAGATCTCTTAGTTCCGACCCAACATAAATTGATAATATCAATACTTAATATTCTTTGGATGTCGATAGGCCTGGCCATATCGAGACGACAACACAGCGATCTGCGACCACAATATGATGTCAGCGAATCTTGTAGCACTGTCACGTTATCGCGGTGTTATAGCCTTGATGTGGCCGGTTCGAAAGCAGGAGTCAGTAACGTCAAAATATAACATTTGTCTGTAACTGTTATTTTTCAGTAGTTGGATACAGGTTGCAAGACCATCGCTAATGTCAAAATATTAACTGGTTTCCTGATGGTGTTTTCCTACACCAATTGAGGGCACACTAACATTGAGAAATTGCCAAAACAATTGATTTTGATCCCATGACCTTACAATCAAAGGCGGGGTCGCTTCCACTTGACCGCCGGAGCTCGTTATCGTTCAGAATATTAATGCAAATCCTCTTGCAGAATCGTACCTGGAATTCAACGCGCAGGATTTGGAGTTTGGGTTCAACGAGAGCCGGCGAGATCGAATTCTCAGAACGTTTGTCCGCAACGCTTACTACTACCACTTAAATGAAATATACTCTACCTTGAAGAATGAATATACGGATTGGGACAAGCCAGTGCAGAATCCGTTGAGTGTACGCGATGCTACGCTTGAGGTAACAATTTCTAGTTATAGAATCTAAATCCTTAGTGACTGAAATTTTGGGCACGTTTATCATATAACTTTTGAAACTATCATGGTTTTTAACACTATTTTAAAAACAATTATCATTGTAAATATCCCGTTGTTTCATAAAAATCACGTTTATCATGTACATTAACGTGCCCGAAATTCAGATGAAAGTTTTATTTCCATATTCAGACTACAGAACCTTAAAACGCTGACAACTATTCGGTTACTAAATATCTTGCTCGCACGTTTAACAAAATTTTAAGATTAAAATCACTGAATTACATTTTGATAGAAACATGTTTTTCTACCAAAACAGTGGACAAATGGTTGCTATGCGAAAAGTAGAAGATCTGAAACTTCAGAGCGTATTTCTTGCAATGCGTAGGTGTTCACTAACAAAAGGAAAGTTTGCATCTTCCGAGTCTTAAATTGGTATCAAAGTTTTTTGAATAATAATGAGTTGCTCCCAAATGATGTTTAAAGAAGACGAAGTTAACGCGAACAAAGTCACAAATAACCGCTAGTAAAAGGTAAAATAACAACTTTAGAACAGTAATTACATAATTTAGAAGTTACCCGTACGTAGAGCTCGCGTCAGAATTTCATTATTTGTTATGCAAATAAAGCAGTGTTCCGGTTAGCTACGGGCTGTGCGGCTTTGTTCAATATTTGTTACACGTAGTTTTACAATAATTGAGGATTCAATATTGAACATACCAACTTATTTTGTAATTACATTAACGGGTCGAGCGTGGTATTTGATATCTACGAAATATTTCAATAATTGCACAGTAAATTTGAATGAGTAAACCTAAACATATTAATTATTTTATTATTACTTGTGGTAAATGAAGCAATACAAATTAAATATTCACTAAAACAACAGGTCATATTATAACTTGAAGAACCCACTACCGCTGGGGAATGACGGGTTCACGAATGACGACCACGAACCGGGTGACGAAGCATCGGGCGCCCCCACGCTCACGGAAAGTGAAGGCCCAGAATCGTTCTTTCTTGAAATGTATAGTAGACATATCAATTAGTGAATTTCTTCAGGCTGATGTTAATAATGATGATAAACCACAAAGATTCGGCCAAATGAACGCAAATGAAGCAATTTCGGAGCGGGAATGTCAATCTCAGAACGTATTTCGTTATTTCAAATTAAAGTGTGTTTTATTTTTTTACTGAGAGAATAAATACGACGTAAATTGTTTGTTTGTAGATGTTAAAAAAATTGTGATTGCTTCGACTAAAAATGGTTTTAATCATAAAATCCTGCGGATGGTCTATTACTAGATGTAAAGTGGTATCCATCTATATCTATATCTATACTTCATATATAAAAAAAGTCGTGTTCGTTACACTATTTATAACAGGAGAACGGCTGAGCTGATTTGCCTGAAAATTGTTGGGGAGGTAGCTTAGAACCAGGAAACGGACAGAGGATGCTTTTTATCCCAAAAACAGAAATAAACACAAAAATCATGAATGTTCATGAACAATCTCACACCACACTATCTTTGTCTTACCCCAAACTAAGCAAGCTGGTACTTCTTCTTTTTATCATCTCACTGGTTCTTTTGAACCAAGCGTGGTGAAAGAATTGAAAGAGGCTACATTCAAGCTCGTGCTATAAGAACCAGATAGCTGATGAGTCATAAATATTAGCGGACATTCCAAACTAAGCAAAACTTGTACAAAGTATAGGAACAAGTATAGATAAGAGATAGCAGATAAGTCAGCTGTATAGCTCTATCACAAGATCTCAATTCACGTTCGAGTGTTCGCCCTCATCGCCGCACAAAGGAAGTTAATGACGCCGAATACACGCCCGAAAGGCTTTATTAGAAAACACTCGAGTCATACACAACTACGGGTTATACTACAACTTTTATAATAAATAATTGTGTGTAAGTTACGAGTAAATTATTTCATGCAAACAGAAAATTAACACAAGTTTGAATGTGAAATTGTACCGGTTATTTAAAATCAGTTTTTACTGGAAGAGAGATTTATATCGGCCAGCTGTCTTTTATGGTGTATTTTTTATAAGTTTGTTTATTGCTAGCAAAATCATAGCCGTCACAGTAGTAACAACGTCGTTGGAACATTGCGGAACAATCGTAGCAGCATTGTAGCGACATCGTAGATCCATTTTAGCAGCAATGTCGTAGCACCACCGTAGAGCAACCGTAGCAACATCGTGATAGTATTGTCGTAGCAACATTGTAGAGCAATCGTAGCAGTAGTTGCATGTCGTAGCAACATCGTAGAGCAACTGTAGTAGTAGTAGGAATGACGCGCAACATCGTAAAGCATTCGTAGTAGTATTGTAGTAACGTCTCGTAGCAACATCGTAGAATCAACAAGTTCTGCTTAGTTTGGGGCTAGATAGTGTTGTGTGGAATGTCCAATTTATTTATATATCTTACGATTCGTCTCCTTGCTTGTATATAGTAATAGTAATTATAAGTCTGTTGTGTTGTTTAGATACTAAGCGACGGTCGAACCGCAGCACCTCTAATACGGCTGGGGTACCTCCACGCGTTGCGCGGCGGGAAGACTTACTTCACGCACTTCCACCATCTGTCGCCAGACAAGGACTATCCTCAGGTAAGTCCGCAAAATTTTACAATATGAGCTATCTTTAGATCGTTTGTAATGATAGCTGTGTACATTGTAAATACAGGTTTTTTTTATACAACTAGCCGATGGACAATGAAACAAGTCCAGTGGCCCACCTGATGTTAAATGGTAACCATCGCCTATAACAAAGCATTGCTTCGTAGGTCACGCACGTAGGGAACGTGCCCTACGGTACACTGCCCTGCGTCCATCAACTTGAGGCACACAGATGTTAAACCTCACGTGCCAGTAATGTCACCGGTAGCCACACCCTTCAAACCGAAATACAGCGATGCTGCTTCACGGCAGAAATAGGCATTGTGGTAGTACTGCCCCAGACGAGCCCTTCACAAAGAGCTCTGCTGCTACAAAAAGATTTAGACATAGACATAGACATTTATTTATTTACTGCTTCAGCACATTACACTACGATATTATGAAATAAAAACAAAGAAAGATAAGACGGTATTACAAAAACATGAGTACTGAATAAATCAATTTCATTTCATTTCAAAGAAAAATGACAGAAAAAACATATTAAAAACAACAGAAAGAGATCAGTGTATGTGTGCCACTGCAGCAAATCGGCTCTAGCTCAGCGTAATGCTTCACCACCAGCGGCAGCTCAGGGCTGTTATTCTGCCAGAACCGTTGGTATAAGGTTTCTTGCTAAAAAAGTTTTTTATTTACTCTTTATTAGTGATTTACTTAACTATGCACTTGAAAAAATGACATAACTTAGGAATAATTACTCCGTAAAAGATTACACGTTGTAGATATTGGGGGACAGCTCAATATCAGGTGGGAGCATCTTGCTCTTTCAGTTAGGTGTCCCATAAAAAACCTAAGAGCTTGCACCTTTTAGATCTATGAATTTTACAGACGCATTCGTTTCATGTTCGTGACTGAAAACATCGTGAGTTGGCACAAGCCAACGGTTCTTGACCTTTCCTCATTCATTACCTGCATGCTATCAATAAATCGAAAAGTCATGGTTTCTTTGAGAGTATTTTCGTAGTATAATACTACGGATACGAATGTTTAGATGTTTGGGTGATAGGCAATCAATTGAATAACGACTGGTACCATTTAAGTGAAACTTAGAATATTTAAATTATGAGCACAACTGTGGTAGCAGAATGTGGTTGTTAAATTGGTCCTATTCCTAAAATGTCTATGTAAAGGCTTATATTTCCCCAGGTGTTTTCCGAAAGTGGGTTTTGTCTAGATACTATGGGATGTTTTAAAAGGCGATGCCGCGGGCGGCAACTAGCTCGGGAAATAAAGCTTTTATAATATCGGTCAAGTGGCTGTCGTCATGTCCTACATTCGGCTCACTTTATGAGAAAAATGAGAACATCTTCCGATAAGTTAAGAGGGGTTGTGAGACGATTTTGCTGAGATATTTGGTGCGTTGTGCTAGTAATGTGTTTTATATCACATTAATTTCTATGAATTGGGATTCAAACCAAAATCCTTCTCTTGATACGAAAATGTACTAACCTATACTGCATTATCAAATCTTACCTGAAACAGAAATGAGAATATCCGTAGAAGAACCAAGGTCACCGACATAGCTCGTAGAATTAGTAAGTTGAAATGGCGATGGGCAGGTCATATAGCTCGAAGTACCGACAACCGTTGGGGAATAAACGTTCTCGAATGGCGACCACGAACCGGGAGGCGAAATGTAGGGCGCCCACCCACTAGATGGACTGACGACATTGTTAAGATCGCGGAAAGTCGGTGGATGGTAAGGGCTCAGAATCGTTTTTCCTGGAAATGTGAAGGGGAGGCCTATGGCCAGCAGTGGACTTCTGCAGGCTGATGATGATGATGATGATCAACTTGAAAAATAACAGGGATCTGAAGATGTTAATGCATTTCAATACAATAACGTCTTTATAGAACGAGTTCTATATAGATAACTTTTTATTTGGCCCGAAAGACACGCAAGTACAGCACACTTTAAGAAATAGGCAACAGAAAAAGAGCTTGTACTGCGCTCTCTGACGTCATTAGTTGCACATGCACCTGCAAATAGAATTTCAAATAATTATATAGAAAAATAACATGTTTTACTCAAATTAAAATTTTCAGAGTCTTTTATTAGTTCATGCTAAATGAATTCACGAAAAAGCAGCAAAGTTTTTAACATTGTTTCTTTTCCTTTAGCGGCCGGGCTCAGTTCATGGAGAAGACTTGCCTTTCTACCTCGGAGTTCCGGTTTCACTGACGCATCATATCCAGAACTTCTCTCAACAGGAACAGCGGGTTTCAAGATTCTGTATACATTACATAGCGAATTTTGTCAAGTTTGGGTAAGTTTTTTTAAGTCAATTGAAGGCGCAAATTTTTCGATCTATATATCAATCTATTTTTTAGGCTTGTCAAAACAAGGAACTGTAATTTTTTAATCGTATTATTAGCGTCTATTTTTTTATAGTCTTCTTATTATTCATTTGAATTATTGAAGGGTTAAATTTGAAACTTTTGATTCTGCGAGTTTCATATGCAAGCAAGCCTGGAAGAACCCTATTACTCGATTCATACAGTTTTTTAATAGCCCCGGCTAGACAGAGTTGTTTATAAACGGTTTTATTAAGCTCGACCTGTTTTTTTTATTCCATGTATGAATTATAGACTTACGCCAGTTTCCTATAGGAGAAGGTAGATAATTTCCACTTCCTACGATACTAAAATACCTCTTTTGCTTCTGACACTCTCCGTATATTCAGAAGGTTTTTCTCATTTGCTATTCTATGACGTAGATAAATTTTCAGGTTAGCATCACAATCATAATGGTTATTAAACTCATATTGAACAATGAATTTGCCCAAAACGAATAAGTGTACGATCCATTGAGCTAAATTCCGAACAGATCATTGATAAAACTTCGTTAGGGAAGCAATTTAAATAATGGCTCGTGAGGCCTAAAACAAAAAGAGATTCAAGGTAAATTAGGCACAAAAAGTACTTTAGTCGGTTTCCTAACTTTGTCCGTGGTTCTCTCATTGGTTCAACTTGAGTAGGTAGACTTACGAGCAGGAATAATCAAAAAGTGAAACAATCTTTCTGTTAGACGAAAATAACACAGAATTTTAGATTCTTCGCTGTGAAAAAGAAAGAAAGAAAGAAAATAAACTAAAATAAAAATAGGTATATTACAAAATTGCACACGGTGAACTAGGTCCCTGGCTCAGTATTTGCCGCACCGTGTAGGTCACATGACGTCACACTACACAGTGCAACCCTGGTACTCTGCCAAGGCCTAGAGCGGGTCATATTAAGGACGAAGCAATTATAGAATACAAATAAAAAGTACACGATATTGTATTCACAAAGCTTTTAAAGACTTCAATGTCATTATAGTGGTCGTAGAAAATAAACACCCAGGTGGAGTCAAAAGATAAAACCCGTACAATCGTGGCGACTCTGACTCGCGCTATTTCGTCGCTCGCAAGTGTACCTTAAATGTTTTATGTAATCTGTTTTCCCACATTTCGCAGAAACTAACTATTTGTGAAAGACCCTATAAAACAGAAGTTTGTCTGTTTCTCCCTATCGCAGTTACTGTTATTCTCTTTTGCTTTTCGTTTAGTTGATAATAAAAGGTATGTGACTTCCCGAATAGGTTTTCTATGATTTCCGATTGATTTCAGATATAGGGTATGAGCTAGTAGAAAAGAAATTGATGACCTAAGGGGTTTGACCATCTCAGAGTTGTGCTATCTGCCAAAAAAATACATATGTCGTTCTCCATTACCATGTTTTTGTGGATCGTTCTTTACTATCATGGCATTAGCTACTCATTAATTTTTTATGATCCTTGGTATTCATGGCACAAGTTTTGGCATTAGCTGGGACCCCATTAGTATAATTATATCTATCTATTCAGCCTGTATACACCCACTTCTGGGTATAGGCCTCCTCAATAAAACGCCACTCTCTTCGGTCCTGTGCCGATTATTATTTTTATTATTGCCGATATTTAGTATAATTATTTAAAACAAAAACGGAACTCTTTTATCCGACGGATAGCAATACTCGCACATAATAAAACGCTTTTGGAGTCTTAAAATGTTTAGGCTCTCTTCTGAATGGATACCTGAATCTTATAAACCGACGAACATGTATGAAGAATGTTATGCGAGTGAGTGAAGCGAAAGTGGTATGTCAGGATCGTAGCAAGTGGAAATCCGTTATCTTTGCTTACCCCTTGGGAATAAGCCGTGATTTTATGAATGTATATATTCTGTGAAAAATCTCGAGATTCGAGCATGTCAAGCGTATATTAAAATATTCAGTACGCGTTCAGTAATTGCAGTAGTTTTTATTGAGTGTTTTTATTGATATTAATTTATATTTCAATCATGATACAAAAACCCCTTTGTTTTCGTCTAGGAATCCAAACGACCCATCAGCCACGCCACCTCCTAGTCCAATGCTGGGCGACTCTCCCCGCCTCGGCGCCGACCAGACCCCTTACTGGGACACGTACGACACAATCAACCAACTTTACATGGAAATCAGTGCGTATCTATTTATATTCATGTATTTTCCACTATCGCACCCCTGAACACCTTTAAGGAACGGCCACAACGCGGCGAACACCTGCGAACTGCAATGGAAATAGGTTTTAGTTTCAGCAGTGATCTGCAACCAGTGATCTGCAAATATATAGCCTACCCGTGAGAACCTCTAATTGGCTCTCTAAATCTAATTTGTTGTGTATTCTTTTGTTATAAAGCTGTTGGTTCTCCAATAAATATAAATAAAATAAAATATCTTTGCAGATCACTGGTTATACTATAATTTATAGTATAACCAGTGATCAGCAAAGATATTTTTTCCTCAGAGATAACTGGTTATTTCAAAAGAATTTATTTTCTTCGCAGATAAACTGCCTTTGACTCATTGTCCGCAGCGAAATTAGTAATAATGTTAGATTTTAGCCTTTTAACTACGCTAGACCTACCTCCATCATTCACCATTCACATCATCATTGCCACCGTATGGCGCTTGTAAAGGTAGCTCCATAAGCGCCATAACTGTGGCAATGATAGCCATGTGAAAGCAATGTGGACACGTCCACATTGCTTTAACATGGCTATCATTGCCATACTAGGGTGCAATTCTAGCAAACACAAATCACTCAAGCTATCGCTGAATTCAATGTGTGTTGTCAATTTGTGTTTGAAAAATTTGAAAATCGAACGAGGATTCAGCGATCACTCGCCGTGTTACCGGAATAGCAGTGCTGTTAGCGACGGTGTGTGCGGGTCACACATGGTTAGTGCGATCAGTTCGCCATCGCACTTCACAGCTGTTCGCTGTGGTGTGGCCGATCCTTTACTTCGCTGAGGTGTAATAATGTAGTGATTGTAACCCCGTTACCCTTTCAGGTGAACTTTATATACAGCTCTATAAATGTTGAGCTATAACGTACTGATTCGAGAGCTTTTCGTATGTTTATAAGAAGGTACCTATTATTTGAAACTGTCTGTGTTTTCACTATTATTTAGGACTACTAAGGGCCAGCGTATAGATGCTACATGGTTTTTAATTTATCAATTTAGGAATTTTATATTTTATCAAATCGGAATAAAGTTTAAAATTCAATGCTCGAAACTAGACCTCAGCTTACCTTGAGGTCATCGTGGTTGGCTTCCATGAGATACCATTGTGATATTATACACACCTACTTTAAATTTAGTTTAATAAGACAAAAAATATATTGCCGATATGCTCTTTACCACGTCGCTCACGTATGCTCTAAAGAGCGTTCGTTAGTAGCACTACGGATTGTCGTCCATCGGATAATCTCTCTTGTCATTGTATGTAACCTAACAGTTGTCACGCGGAGAGAGTTGCATTAGCCTGATTAACTGGCAGACGACTATTCATAGTGCCCTATAGGACGTTCCATCCAGATATAAGTAACAATCTTCTGAATAATTTCCTTTTAAAAAGCCGTATTATGTGCTTTTAGCACTTCATCATCATCACCAACCTGAAGAATTCCAGTGCTGCCTGTGACATAGGCCTCACCTATACATTTCCAGGAAGAACGATTCCGAGCCCTTTCCATCCACCGACTTCCCGCGATCTTAACAACGTCATCAGTCCAACTGGTGGGTGGGAGCCCTACGTTTCGTGGTCGCCATTTGAAAACCTTTATATGAAACCAACTACTGTCGGTTCTTCGAGCTATACGACCAGCCCATTGCCACTTCAATTTATTAATTCTAAGAGCTATGTTGGTGACCTTAGTTTTCTACGAATATCCTCATTTCTGATTTTATCGCGTAGCCACGTATTAGCACTTAATTACAGCAAATTCCTGGAATATTCATAGTCATTTAAACTTTTGGGTGGGTCAGAATGGATTAATGGGGGTAATCTGTTTCAATTGTTGTGGGTCACAGGTAGTAAGCCGGAGATGCGCAGCCACTACCGCGGCCACAAGATGTCATTGTGGCTGTCGCTGATCCCGCAACTACACCGGCCTGGCACCGACATGCCAGACGCGGCCATGAGGCATCATCACTTCCAAGACGACAATGCTAACTATTACGAAGGTCAGTATCCTATAATACTATTATATAGAGAGTTGATGGTTTCAAAACATAGTATTCATAATTTTGCTTTTTTTAATACGGAGAATTCCAAAAATGTACTCTCAAGTAAAACGAACTTCTTTGCCAGGTGCGGTGCGACCGCAGTCCACGTCTCGAGCCCACGTGCCGCACGTGGTGAACTCGGACTCCAACCACGGAGGCGACTCATTCCGCAGCACTGCCCCTCCCCGCGCTGCTCCCCCCCGCCCCCCGCCCGTCCCCGCCGCGCCCTCGACAGAATGTCCTCCGAATACCACCGCCACCCCAGCTCTCAGTGATGACGCTCTGCTCCGTCGCCTCGCTTCCTCGCACTACCAGTCTTACACGGCCGCGCTCACCGTCACGATAGCCGTCGGCTGCTTCCTCCTCCTCCTGAACGTGCTGATATTCGCCGGCATCTACCACCAGCGTGGCTCCCGGCCTCGTCGCTCCAAGGATGACCTCGCCGAGGCCGGGAGCTCCTCCTCCTCAGATGCCTATGAAGGAAAAATAGACTACGAAATCCGCGCGTTCGACGGAAAAGGTTTCGGCTTCGAGTGTAAATCGGCTCACGTTCCGCGCGGCGGTTCCAAATTCGATTTAAGGACGTTATCCGACTGCGGTGAACCGACTTTCGGGGAGTACAGTTGCTACGACGAGAAGCATCGGGCCGCTAGGAGTTCGATGCCGGACGTGAGCGTGGGGAGCGCGATCGAGGCGGGGAGCGTGGTTTGTATCGACACGCAGAAGCCGGATATACAGAAAGTGGAGGGACGGCCGCAGGACCCGGTGGTGGGGCGGGTGAGTACGTTCGAGCCGCGCGTCATGGATAGCTCTACGCAGGTGAAGTTCGGTCCGGACGGCGCGGACGGCGAGGGTGACTGCAGTGAGCCGGAGCCAGCCCCCGCGATCGGGTCCGGCGCACGCGTCCCCCCCGCCCCCGCCACCCCCGCGCCGCCCGGCATCATGAAGAAGAGAGTGCAAATACAGGAGATATCCGTATGAGGGTTAATGGACAACGACGCTGAGGTGGTCGTCAACAAACGGACTAAATTGTGATCCTAAACTTATACTTGTAAATAATATCGGTGTCTAATTATAAATGTAAATAGTAATTTTACGAACTGTGTGTGAATCAAAGTGTTCAGTGTGACTAAATCAATCTTATGGACTCGCAAAAGCCCGTTTTTGTTTTCCTGTTCTATTTCCACAAGTGAATTACTTAGTGCGGATGACGTCGGACGTGAACGTTGAATTGTGATTGAGCGCCGCTCTACAGTTTTAAAATGCTTTTATTCAATACGTTTCAGGGCAAAGAAATATTTTTACAATATCTTCAAATCGTTCAAAGCTCCGTGACATCAAGATCATGCCTTAAAATACATATTTGGATTTGCATCTAATTAAATAAATAAAAAAAAATAATTGATCATTATTTTATCTGATAAAAAACCAAATGAATTATTGTGAATATAATATTGTATTAGTGTGAATAAAACAATAAAATAGTGATAAAAGACTAAGAAAAATTCCACGTAAGTTGTAATGTACATAATAATATCAAGTGTTTTAGACCTACCCTAGGCTACATGAAACTGTAATAATTATTCGGAAAATTTTATTGTTTAAATAATGTATGTACCTTGTAATTTTTTGTAAAGTTACTTTAAGTGAGGTGTATTGATTTTGAGTAGTTTTTTATAAGTAAATATTGAGAACTTATTTAATAAACGGACGAGTACGTTACTGTTATATTGAGTTTGAAACCGAAACCTATCAACATGGTAATCAGGGTAATGAACCACATGTTATCTTATTTCCAATCTGCACAAGTTTATTTACATCCAGTGAAGCGGAATCTTTAAGGGGACCGCGTAGGACGAATTTTCATACAATCGTAATACCAAAATTATTACTAATTTAAGCAGATTTTCACTATGTTATTGTAACAATTGTGTTTGTATAGTATTTATCTAGGTTCCCAAATAGTTTTTATTTTAAATTTTATGTTTTTATTTTAATTAAAATAGTTTTTACCTCAAATAAAATAAACACCAATCGCATTTTTCACATTTTTTTCATTGTAAAATGTAAAAGATGTGTTTACGGTGTTTAAATAAAAAAATTGAAATAAAAACTGTTCAGAAACCTAGATAAATACTATACAAATACAATTATTACAATAATATAGTGAAAATCTGCCTAAATTATTAATTATTTTGGTATTACGTTTGTATGAAAATTCTCCCTCTACCGGCCTCTTAAGATGAACGACTCTGCTTATAGAAAAATAAATCGCAGAATTAATAAATATTTAATGTAAAAAGAAGGTAGATACAAAATTGTCCAAGATGGCCAAATAGAAGAAGAAGACTGAAGCAGAATCGTTCATACAATCAAAGCTGCACATAAGTAAATATCTTATTTAAAACACTTTACATTTTATGGAAAATACATACATCTATTGAAAATATGGTCCCAATATAACATTAATTTATTTAATAAATCTATGCAAATTATGTTGATGTAACAAGTACTCGTCCTTTTCTATCTTCACAGGAATTGATGATAAAATAAAATGAGTGATTAAATACGTCTTATTAATTATGCGACCCCACATTGTGACAAAATGTGAATATTTTATCGATAACGTAGTTAGATGAAGCAAATTCACCAAAGATACTGCTATCTTTTGATCTGTGTGTGGCTCAGGGCTTATTTTAGCATCTCTTAGTAACGTTGTCCATCCTACTATGGGGATTGTTGGAAGTGTGTAATTGTGTATTATGTCCAAAACATCTGAATAAATTTGAATGAAATATGTTTATAGTATGAATAGATAATAATCTGGATTAACACACAAGCGCCATTTTATTTCCAAAAATAACCACGAGCTTAATCGTGTCACTGGTTTTTTAGAACCAAGTGTGGTGAAAGGATTTTAAGTTTGTCTTATAGAGGCTCCTTTCGTGAACTCGACACAGATTTTCGAACTTTTTAGGTTCTAAGACATGCCGGGTTCCTTACGATGACATTAACGAATCTGCAGGGGGCGCCAAGTATTCTATCCTGGTTTTAACGGGTTTAAAGTAGATACAAAAATAAATAAATTCGACAGATAGCGTTACTTAGGGATGGTGAAAAAGGCACTTAGTATTTTTATTATTGTGTCATAATCACTCGTGTGACTACTATAGTAAGTGATCTATTTTGGTTGTGTGCCAATTTTACTATAGGTACTATAACCACTTGGAATTGACAATGTAGATAAACTCTTAGAGTAAAATATCCTATTATTTATAATTATAGTTTATATCCAATGTTATAAATTTATGGATATTCTATACGTGAACTTTTAATATATTGTGCACCACTTTACCATCTTTGACTGGCATTATTTTCGACCTAAAGTCGGTGACACAAGTAGGTTTAAGATTTTTGTTATTCAATTACCCTTTTTTCGGGTTTGGATGAAATTAAAACTTACTTTGTTAAAAGTCTTCAAGTAAAGTTCAAAACTTGGTAAAAAGTTCTGGTTATTTTAAATTTACCGACCACAAAATTAAACGTTCACCTGTTTTAGTCAATGACTGCAAAAGTTGTAGGTAAACCCCGCGCAAAACGTGTATAATGTAACTTCCAAACATGAATGGGGAAATGAATCTTACATTGCTCTTATTACAAGTTCATGTTTTTAATTGAGAGATTAATACAAGCAGGTTTTTTTACATTTTCCGCCATCAGCCACGCGCAAAGTTATCTTGCGCGGACTCTACAACAAAAACAACTTGTTATTTTATGGGTCCTTGGTCTCGTCTTCTGACTACATCCAAAGTTCATTCAAAAGCAAAGAATTTGTGCTACCGACCCCAAAAACTTAGAAATTACCGACTAAGTCATAATGTTTCCATAATTTGTTATTAAGTAAGCAATCGTTGTTTGTTGTAAATTATTTAAGCTAACAGCTTAAATGTATTTAATATATCTGAATATAAGCATTTTGTTACAATTGGATGTTTAATGGCGTGCATAATTGGTGTCGAATAAAGAATTGAAATAATTATAAAGTGTGTTAATTTATTAGATAGTTGGTACATTTATTTCTATAGAGCTTAAAATTTGCATAAAAATTGCTACAAACTTGCTGCATAAAACAAGCAGCATGGCAGCACAGCTGCATAGCAAGCAGCTGATTTTATCGTTATTTTTGCTAATTGCTGTACTTTCTTATAAAAGCATTACCTAGTCCCACGTTGATTTTCGGATTATAAAATGAATTATATAAAATATAGATCTTTAATAATCAAGTCATAAAGACTTTACAGTCCACTTATATTAAGCTTAGATACTAGGTAGATAAAAGCTAAGGTTGGTAGGTAGGTAGGGTTTATGTACCCTATCTACATATCATTATAGTAGGTGTAATTATATGTAACATTTTATTAGGTCTTATATAGATAGACAAATATTATAGGTTAGGTAGGTAAGTTAACTAGTTCATAACTTCTTAAGAGGCCGGTGGAGGGCGAATTTTCATACAAACGTAATACCAATATTATTACTAGTTAAGGCAGATTTTCACTATGATATTGTAATAACTGTATTTGTATAGTATTTATCTAGGTTCCTGAACAGTTTTTATTTTAAATTACTTACCTCAAATGAAATAAACACTAATCGCATTTTACACCTTTTTTTCAATGCAAAATGTGATTGGCGTTAATTTAATTTAAGGTAAGTAATTTGAAATAAAAACTGTTAAGGGAAATAGATATACAAAACAAATTCACAACAACAAATACTATACAATTACAATTATTAAAATAATATAGTGAACATTTTCTTAAATTTGTAATCATTTTGGTATTACGTTTGTATGAAAATTCGCCCTCCGCCGGCCCCTTAAGGAAGGTAAGAACAGATTTTATAGTACCTGCCTCGCCAGGCAGGTGCTATAAAATCTTTGTGATCAAGGTAGTATTTACAAGACATATTATACTTAAGATCAAGAAGTTTTTTTTATCCTAACGTAATCAGTAAGTTAATACCAAACTATTTCAGAGGATTCTTCATCGAACTGAGTTCATCTGAAAATACTGAGAAAACCTTAACGTAAAAATTTTCTTGGAAAATTAATCTACATGCTGATTCTCTGAGTACCGACCCGCGAGAATCGTTTAGCTTTTCTTCATCGTTTTGTGCCGAAGTAAGGTATCACTCTAGTAATTTTTCGGTACAACACGTATAAATATATTCACACGTGAATATATTTACGTGAATGTATCCCAAAGCTTTGTTTATACATATATGAGGATTCACATATGTTTAAACAAAGCTTTGGGATACATTTGTTTGAATGTTTATTTATTTTATTTATTGATCACCAACATAATAAACACTAGTACAATACAACAAGATAGTGCTTAAGAATACATGCAGAGTCAAGTGCTATTATAATTACAGGTGAAGACAGCATGCGTACAGAATATAAACGAGCAACAGAAGACTTATTAACTAACATGACCTATTAACTAACACTATTTACATAAACATACACCTACATAATATTACATACTAAGGGTTATGTTTACTGCTATAGTTGCTACGCGCGTCTTGGCTTGCTACAATATTGCTACGAGCGCTGATGCTTAGAGCATAGGCACTTACTTTGATGCAACAGGTTACAAGCTAATGCTGTAAAGAGTATGCATTTAGTAACACTCCTTGATCAAATTTTAAACGAATTCCATTAAACAAGTATTTAAAACGCAAGAAGATTAGTTAATCTCGTGAAAAGTTTGCAATCTCTAAGTCTGGGCGTTGTCGGATTAAGCGCGCATGTTAGCTTGTTATGCTCGCTATATTGGAAAACTTTATCGAAGAATACAGGATTAGAAAAGTTCTAGGGAAGAATGAGAAGAGACGCTTGTTTTCTGAAGAACAAAGGTGTACTAAATGGTGACCTGTCCTTCAATTTTGAGACCAAATAAAATTATGTATTTTCAAGATTAAGATTGAACAAAGACTTTGTGTATCAAACCAAACAAAGTCTGTAAACTCCTAGAAATTCTTATCAATTTTCAGCTTGAAAAAACTTAAATTTATTCATGAAAACTTTCGTGAGACTGAACAGAGAAAACTTTCTCTAGTAGTGGTTCAAACTTTAAATAATTCTTCTCGGCAGAACCTACCACAATCCCCGCCTTATTTCAAGAGTTGGTTTGGATTTGTTGTCCAACTTTCTTCGGGAATAATGGAAATTTTAATACCAGTAGTATAGTTTACCCACCTTACTGGATTTATCTACTTCATGGGATATTTCAAGAGGTAATTGAGTAATTTTTCAGTAAAAACCATTTCATGTTGGCTATTTGGGTAAAGCCTTGCGCACATAAAATTAGGCATTCTGCAATGGCGATCATGAAACGCTGTCAAATATTCCAGCGATACACAACACAGAACCCTTATGCTGCCTTCCTACGGTGCGTGGTTCTGCAGATCATCACGCACCGTGCACGACGACGCACGGCAACGCACACAGAAAAGACTCCTGTGCTACCGCGCACCTCGGCGCACGAGACCGTTCCCATAGTGTGTCGTGCGAGCTGGTGCGCGATATCACGCACCGGTGGGAAGGGGCTATTAGATGTCCGCAAAATTTAAAAGTATTATTATCCTCTATAGTTAAAATATCAAAATCTAATCTCAACCTCGAAAAATCTCTAGTTATTTACCGATTAAAATATGAAATGAACTCAAATTTCGATCAAAGGAGCAACATAAAGCTTTTATAAAGTTCTGTAAAATATTTTTTACATTGTAATTTTTAGCTTAAAAATACTTTAGTAATTGCTTAAAATACTGTTAGTAAGCAGGTACATAGTTTAAAATGAATTCGACTCTTTTTGTATTGACTCGACAGTATCTACCTACTTATCGGATCCTTTTATTCAAAAAGGTCGCTGAGCGCTCTAATAGTAAAAGGCCGCTAAGCCTGTGGCCATCTCTTTTTGTTGACACGAATATTTTATAGAGCCGTTGTAAAATGCCAGAGAATAGATGGAAAGCCTGCATCAGTTGGCCTATACCATGAGCTCTGTCTGGCTCTGTCTCTGGTTTTGGTTTTGAGTCTGTGTGAGTGTTGACTTAATAAATCCTACGTCAAAACGTCACACACACAGTATAATGCACTGGTGAGCACTCACACGGACCCAAACCAGAACCAGAGACAGAGCCAGACAGAGCTCATGGTAGGCCTACAGCATCATGTAGCTTTTATTGATACGAGTAAAAGGTACAAAAATAATTCACAGCTTCTTTCCGTTGTTACCAGTAGAAAGTGGAATTGTGTGCTGGATTGTGCTGGTTTGTGGATACACCACAACCATTTGATATTAATTAGCTATGTCAATTCTACGTTCATTAATGTGGGTACAGACTCTATCACGATATGATATATTATATTGTGTGTGCTTTTAATTTTCCAATCTCTCACCTATAGAAATTTTTGACTAGCCTCTCAGCTCAGTTGGTAGTAGCTCTGCCTTCTGAGCCGTAGATCGTGGGTTCGATTCCCACCGAGAACATATATTTGTGTGGTGAACGTAGGTGTTTGTTCTCTGTCTGGGTGTTATATTGTATTGTAAGTATGTATTTACAAAAAAATATATATAAGTAAGTATTATATCGGATATCTGGTTCCCGTAGCTTAGCTTTGCTTAATTTGGGGCTAGATAGTGTTGTGTGGATATTTATTTATTAATATGCAAACAAGCACCTGACATAAACAAGCACTCAGAGATAAACAATTAAACATACCAAGTTACGGCGGTATAATTGCGTTTCCATACGAATGTGTGAGTCCAGCTTGTAACGGGCGGGCGAGCGAATCAAGCGGACCGCGAAACCTTCAAATTGAATTTTAAGTATCCAATTTGTTTGCGCGATGCCGCCGTCCGCGCGTGATGTCGGCTATCATACATCGCGGTACACGCGCGACCACGTTGTAATAACACACGTAGTATGGTCTCTGGTGGCTACTTGTATTCATTCTACAACGTTACATCTAGATATACGGCAAAGAGAATATAACTTTACTAAACGTGTCACTGGTTGTTTCGAACCAGTGTGGTGAAAGGATTTCAAGTGCGCCTCAGAGGAGCTCTTTTCGTGCACTCGATGACTTGACACATGTTTTCGAACGTTTATGATTCTACGACATGCTGTAGGCCTACCATGAGCTCTGTCTATGGTTTTGAGTCTGTGTGAGTGCTCGCCAGTGCGTTATACTGCGTGTGTGACGTTTTGACGTAGGATTTATTTAGTCAACACTCACACAGACTCAAAACCAGAACCAGAGCCAGAGCCAGACAGAGCTCATGGAAGAGCTCGATCTTTCGTCCCTAAGTAAGTAATAACAGCAATACGAATCTGCGATCTTTACATTCAACGCCCCCTGGACAATGCAAAGCAGCACATCACATTAGAAAAGCCTCAACGATGGACCCTTTCGCACTATTTTTAAATAATTATGATGTTCGAATTTCAAATTTGCTTTGGTTCAACAACCGAAATCAAAGAACCTGTACGCAGTAGTCTAACAATTGTGGCTTTGGCACTATAGTTTAAAATTAGCGCAATTCACCCACTGGTATGTCTAGCCGAGTCAAGGACGTTCGACTATGGAGTTAAGGCACTTCACAGTGCAAGCACACAGTGCCCGCATAGTCCACTCCTGCTCCCAGCCGAAAGTTCCCACACTCGTAAAGCGATTTTTGCCAGCCCGCGCTCCCAGTTTCAACCGGATTTCGATGAATTATTTATTTCTGCAATCGTGTACTCACGTAAACCTAAAATATTTTTTTACGGAGCAGAGTTAAACTTATTACTTATAGGACATATTTATTTACCCAAAGAAACTTACAATTAAACAAATATTTTCAAAATGTACAAAATACACAAGAAACATGTTGAGCTATCTGCAGATCGTTACAAACGATCTAGAGATAGCTCAACTGATCCAAATCAGTGCCAGACGGAAGCGTCCCCAAGACGCTGGTGGAATTGCCACGCTGAATAGCAATGAACTTATAGGTAAAACAACATTATATTTGGCAAAACCTCAACCTTGGAACAGTGTTAGCTTGAGTACATAATATAAAAATAGGTGGTCCTGAATTTTACTTTCATAGGTTTTCGGATCTTGCAAGTAGGTAGTTGATTACAATTATTGTTTATTTCTGATTTAATAATGTTATTTATAAATCAAGTAGGTAATTAGAATGGTTCACATGCTGTTACGCATTAGTGCTATACTATACCTGATTTAATCAATTCGATTTTTCACTAACAAAATTTGTGTGAGGTGCTGGAATCGTAGATCTATTTCACACTTTAGTGGAATCTTGCCCCGAAGTTGGGTATTTCGAATTCTACTCAGCTAGGTGCAAACATGATTACCTACGGGAGCATGGAGCAAGGATCGGGATCTTAACACCTACAAATATTTACTTAGAGAATCGTTACTCATCCAATTTCTCGCTTATTTTTTCACATCGCTACAGCATATTTTGAGCGTTAATTTGTGTCAATATGATCTGACAAAAAAAAGCAGCCAAGTGCGAGTCGGACTCGCCCATGAAGGGTTCCGTAGCATCAAGTAACATAATATAAAGGTCCTTGTAGTTCGTCGAAAGGTAAATTGTGCGGTTTACGATTTATGACGTATAAAAAAAAACTACTGACTAGATCTCGTTCAAACCAAATATCGTTGAAAGTTTGCATAGTTATGTACAACATATATATTTTTTAGTTTTATCATTCTCTTATTTTAGAAGTTAGAGAGGGGGGGACCAACTTTTTTCCACTTTGGAAGTGTCTCTCGCGCAAACTATTCAGTTTAAAAAAAAACGATATTAGAAACCTCAACATCATTTTTGAAGACCTATTCATAGATAACCCACACGTATGGGTTTGATGAAAAAAACTTTTCTGAGTTTCAGTGGCTGTGACATACGGACGGACAGACAGACAGACAGACATGACGAATCTATAAGGGTTCCTTTTTTGCCATTTGGCTACGGAACCCTAAAAAAGAAAGAAAAGGTTTGGGATACAACTCGTCTGATTAAACTCATGCATCCGAGTCATTGGGTGGGCTAATCAAGTGCTATCAGGAGAACCTTCACAGACACACAAACACAACACACACCCCACAAAATAACACAGGGTACTTAATTGTCGTCGAATGTTCATCTATATTTCTTTCACTAACAATGTAAATTCTTTATTGGCTGTACGAGAATGTTAGAAATTTAAGTATTTAATAAATAAATAAGCAAGTGGAAATCCGTGATCTCTGCCTACTCCCATGGGAATAAGGCGTGATTTTATGTATGTTATGTATGTATGTGTGTAATAAATAAATAAATAATGCGTACAATCCACACAACACTATCTAGCCCCAAACTAAGCAGAGCTTGTACCATGGGAACCAGATAGCTGGGGCCTAATTCTCGGGCCGATCTCGATCATTTAGCAATTTTATTTTATTGCTTCTTTTCGAAGAGAGAATGGCAGATCTAAGTAATTCATCAACGACCTCATCGTAGAAGCCTAGACAGCTACGATATACGGAACACGTAGAAAAATTACGGGGTTGTGCATTGCCAATGTGTATTTAGGGGACATTGAAAATCTCGGTCGGCTCGAGAATTCGGCCCCAGATCTTATTTTTTTTTTTTGTATTTACATGGTATCTTATAGCTTTGTGCACATGGGTAGCGTTTTGCGGTGGCAGTGTAATACTATTATTTATCGCTGTCATATTTCACAGTTTCACTGATCGCCACCGCAGGACGCTTAGATGTGTGCAACGCTTAAGAGCTGTGAATTTTATGCAAATAAAATAAAAATAGTAATTAGTTTTAATTTCGTTCTAAAGAACAGTCGTATGAGGCAAGCGTTCATAAAAAGCAATTTCGGAGCGTAAATGAGCCCGTGTAAGTAAGACGGGCCAGGCAGTGAGGGGCGTACGCTCACATTACATAATTCACGCCTCCTCAAACGCTCACTTTTATTTCGCAGCTTACAAGCGACGCTTTGATGTTCCTACAAATTTTCCTCTCAATTTATCTGAGAGTAGCAAAACATTTAGGCCGCTTTCCAAGTCTAAAGCCTTACGGACATCAGCTAGGCAATCAGCTAGGATCTGCGTGGCGTGTGTGTGAGTGTGTGTGTGTGTGTGCTGTGTGTATCGTAGTGACAGGTATCGCTGTCACAGATCGCAGCTGATTGCCTTGATGTGCGCAAAGCTTAAGTTTACAAGAAGCAGTAATGCGGAGATGTCAATATAATTTTTCCAAAAGGGTTTAAAATTTTATTTGAGCTCTTATAGGATCATCTTATTAAGATTTATGTAAGACGGACTCTCAGCCCAGTTGGTAATATGTAGATCTGCCTACTGCGCCGTAGGTCGTGAGTTCGATCCCCACCGAGAACAAATATTTGTGTGGTGAACACAGATGTTTGTACTCTGTCTGGGTGTTATATACAAAAAAATATGTAGTATTATATCAGCTATTTGGTTCGTATATTAGGCTGCAAAAAAAAATTACAACTTATAGAAGGTGTAAAAATCTACATAAACTTTGCATTGATGACCTTTAATTGCCCAAATTGCCCGAACATGAAGAGAGGCCTCAAAAGCGATGTATTGCACTTGACCTTCAAGAGGTTCAGCTAAGGTTCAGCTAAGGTTCAGCTAGCTCTCTATTCTATCGATTAATAATATCGATGAGCTTTTGATTAGTTAAGTTAGCAAATAACTAAATTACAATGATTTACGGGTGCACTAATTCACTCACTCTTTGACTTAGCCTCGAAGATTGGAATCTATTTATATTCATTACGTTGTTGTTGACGCGTGTTTTTGTGCGAATGTAATTTATATTCTTCCCTAGTAAAGTTATGAGCTCGATAAAATAATTATTGGGACACAATGACGAACTAATTACAAAATTATTCTTTGGATCAAACCAAGAATAGTTTCGTAATTAGTTTTGGCATTTAATTTAAAAACGTAATCAGAGAACTCTACATTCGCTTAGTAGAACTGCTCCAAAATTATTAAAACGCTGAAAGAAACTTAAATTAAGGCACGCTGAAGGTTTTTCTGTGTTACATAATAAAATAAACTCAAGTATGTTAAAATACAGGCGAGGAAAATGAATATTACAAATTCCGACCATAGAGACTAATAACTTACAAAATTACTGCGTTAATATAAGTTCGGCAGCAAAAACTACCCACTCGATATTGAAATATAAATAATTAACAAAAGAAGGTAGGTATGTAATTAACAATTAAAATACCTATAACAGTTGTAAATAGTACCAAATTAGTACACTGCGGGACAGTTTCATAAAGTACTATTGCAATCCCACGTGACTTGGTTCGCGTGAAGCTATTTTCATAAAAATATTGACATCCCTTTTCAAGTGCCTGGGCAAGAATTTTTGAAAATTGTAATTTAACGAGAGAGCGTTAACCGACGATTTTAAGTTTGAATGGGTCTCTGACCACCTGCATAAAGTCACATGACAGTGCAGAGCGTTGGTGGCTTATAGGTAGCGGCCTCGCCTTCCGATCCTAAGGTCGTTAAAATCTAGGCGTGTACCAATGTAATTTTCTGCCTAAAAATGTATGTACACTATGCCAGTGCTCTCAAACAGTGAAAGAAAACATCGTGAGGAAACCGGCATTTTGTAGAACCAAAAAAGTGCGAAAATATGTGTCAAGTGCACGAAAGGAGCCTCTTTGAGGTGAATTTAAAATCCTTTCACCACACTTGGTTTGAAAGAATCAGTGTCACGATAAGAAGAAGAAGAACAGGGGAAAGCTCTTACCACTCTTTGGGATATCTCCCAAGAGTTCTCACATTTTACAAACTCCAACAGTTTCATGTATTTCAACCAGGACATGGAAATTTTAAGTTAGTTCGGAATTTTCCGATCTCGAGCCGAGCGGTACGATTTTTCATTTTTGGAACTACTGGGTGTAGTAAAGTAAGATAGTGAGAGGATAAATGATAATTTAGTCACGTAATATTAATATTTCCTGGGATTAGTATGCACGGGGTGCAGGTTCCTGCTCGGCTTTATTGCCCTTTAACATGCACTCGTCTGTCGCCTACATTAACGGGCCGGATGGACCAAACAGTAAACTGGTCCCAACAAACCTAATGGATCTCATGGCCTATTTCATTCTTACCTGACATGCATGAAGTCACATAACAGTGGGATCTCTACATCACAGAGTTCTCAATTTTTTCCACCTCATGGATTGTTTTATAATCCCCATCTTGTAAAAGGTCCTTCTCCCCAACCTTAAAGTACACTTGTCAGTATTACAAAGAGATGAAAGCTATTTATATCGGTAATTTTAGCTAGTGAAGCCTTCATTACCCAATGTGAAATAAACCAGCCATTACAAAGCCATTAGTCTTTTATGGCCAGTTTGCAGTAATTTATAATGAAACTGTACCGTTTAGACGTCAACCGCGTAAATAAGAACAGACGCTTTCGTGATTTCCTTTGGTGGAAAACTGGGAATTCGTTTGGTAACTCGAGTATTTCACTTAATTGGTTGTTCAATGAATCAACACCACAGAGAGACAGGCCGCAACGCCGAGGTACGATAAACGACTTTGCGAGTTTGGTGTTTGGTCTACATTACCGCTCTTTTCGATATTTAAACGAGACCGCTTTAATAACGAAAAAAGCGGTAATGTAGACCAAAAAAAAAAACACTTTTTAACCAAACAAAAAGGCTTTTGATATTTTTATTTAACACCCTGAATAAATAATAATGCTAAAAGATGATTTTTTATACCATTCCATAAACAATTCACCAAATTGATTTAACTCCATAAACTACTAGCTTACTCACGATGTTTACCTTCACCGTTTGACAGCATTGGTATATCACGAACATCAATTTAACACCCTGTATAACTGTATAAAAATCTTTCCGAAGACCCGTCAAAAGAATCGCGAGTGAAGCCTCCATGATTAATGACTGACTTGGCACCATTCAATTTTATTCCAAAATTACTGTCTGTGATAATAAATAGTAGGGTCCAGACAATTTTTAGGGTTCCCAAGACTGATAAGAAACCAAGTAGAACCCAAGTATTATCTGCGCAAAGTCAGTGTTTGGCTTAACTTGGAACTAGCGACAGATTCACAACAGGTATGCGACATGCTACAAAAAAACGTCGATTGACAGCAGTGATTTGTTGTGAGTTACGTCAACCAACTTGGCCAAGTTTTACTTATTTGTGTTGATCTGAATACCATCCAACAATACCAAAATTTACAGAATTAGGTGTAGGTATATTGCAACTTGCAGTCGCTCTCAAAAACAGGTACTGTCAGAAAAATAATTTTATGAACAGGTTTAGCCATGAATTTAGTTTAGTTTCAGAGTATTCGAGATTTTAAAACATGAATTATAATTATCGTCAATTGTAATTATCATCTTTTGAGAGACTGTTGTGAGACCACTGGACCACTGGACCAAAACCTGAGCCCTTATCAACGCGCGCTTCTGACTGTCCGTTATAAATCACAGTTGATGAAACTATGTTTCTTCGCAATGTAATAAGATTCACCTTGACCTTTGTCTTACACTTTACGCGATGGAGTGAGTGTGACGTAAACGGGGATTAGGCTTGCTAGCACTTATCTCTAAAGTTCCTTCGTAGAAACGGTTTCTGCTGCTTCAAATTGGAAATTTTGCGACACTTTTCTTTGAACGCAATTTTATGGCTTTTACCGAATGTCAATGTTTTTTTTTAATTTACGTGAATTAATACTTACGTAACTATAAATGGTATTTATTCTTAAATTTAACTTATGTATAAAAGGTATATTAGTAGTGTATTATTATGGCGATAAAAAATAAAATCCCGTACATAATACGGATTAGTACGGGTATGTACTTCCTAAATGTCTTAGAAGGCAGTTACTTTTTACTGTTATGCTGTCGATTTCACTTGTCAATTGTGCAATAAACTTCCGATGGGTGTCTTCTATCGCTTGATACCAGCCCGATCCTAACAAAATTGTCTCTTTTCGTTTTATTACTTTTAACGGCACGTAACGTATAGGTATCGGTTTATATGGGATCTAAAATTATACGAGTTTATTTGCTTTAACAATTTATAGCGTACGACGCTGTAATTCTGTAAATGTATTGCGTGTTATCGTTTATCCGTGGTTTCATCAGTTCATATTTATTATAACTTTTGCTCAAGAGCTGAAGAGAGCATCGTGAGGCAACCGAGCGGACCGGCTTAGCCGAGGGCTACTTTTTAAGTAGCCAAAGCGCTAAAGTTATCCAAAAGGACGATATTATTGACGAAGATTAATAAAAAAGCGAAAACTTGCCTATCGAGTTCGTAAAGTTTTATGGAGGGTCTAAATAAGGAACCGCCTTAAGTTCCTTTTTAGAATCTATTAGGAAGGAAAGTTATAATATCCGATCCCGGAGCATCTTCCTCGTTTACTATCACTTAACTCATTTTTATATTCGCCATTTTGGCTTGGTTGCTGTCCCAGATTCAATATGAATACCGAGTGGAGGTCCCATAATAGTAACTATCTACACATGGTTTGCTTTGAAAAAGAATCAGTTGCTTTTTATCCATAAAAGTAAACTGAAAACTATAATATTATAGCTGAAAGGATATTAATATATAAATCAAATAGTATATGTATCTCAAAAGGGTAGCTAGTTTAGTTTTATGTGCAAGCACCGATAAATTAGTAAAGGTTACCCCACTTACATTTTAAAGCCACAACGAGAACGGTTGCAGTATAGCTAGCAAGGCCGGAAACGGTTTCCGATCCGTTCTAAATCTTTCCGCTGCGGTGTAGTTTACCGGATAGTGGGTATGAGAACCGGTGCGGGCGAGCCCACGCTTGCGGCGGCCCGCAAGCGAGCAATAAGGCGCGTGAAGCGGTCCAGGCTCGTCTTAATTGTCAATAACCGTGAGTCCCAAGCGCCCGGGCGCTCCCGACGAATAATTAACGAACTTCCGCGATTTTCGAGTTTGTAAATTGCCTCATGGTCTCGTCGACCCACGTCCTGGTTTGCTGAAATAAATTATGTGCTCACAAAATTAATCTTAGTGATTTAAGAACTCCTTCGCGTTGTGGGTATTCCATTTAATCCTACTCTTGCGAAGTTTTCTGAACTGTGATTTCAAGTTTGAGAAGCTGTGCTTACGTTTATGTAAATACCATGAATACGCGAGGAAATAAAACGTGCTTATATGTTATTTACACACGAATAAACGTATGACAAGAAACATAAATCGATAGGATACATGTATAAGGAGAATTTACGAGCGAAATTTTCACGTCGACAATCAACATTTGCTCTTCAAACAAATTGTTTCTGCGTCGAGTATTGCCTTCCATCGACGGTATTCGAGGGCTTTGATGACAGTCGACTACCGTGAAAGAGTTTTACAGTGAAACACACACATTTGCTTTACATGCTATGCTCAGTGAATTGTGCTGGTTGCTGTGGTGTGATCATCATAAACACGATATTTATGAACCTATACATTTTAATAATGTAAACATGTGTCCGTTATGATTCACGGTGAGTAAATACCTACATACAAGAAGAATAATTAGGTCCAAAACCCACGGAGCTGACTGTGCCGGGCTGTTTACGGTCAGCGCTAACCACAAGAGGGAGAAATGTGCTTAGCTCATTTATCTGGGTTACAAAAGCTCTGCCTTCTACTCAGTAGGTTGTAGATTCGATTCCCAAAAGGATACACATTTGTGTGATGATCGCGTAGATGTCTATCTGGTATCTGGTAAAAACATTAATTCATCCCTAAATAGTTAGTCGGTTAGAAATAAAAATGAAGATTACTAACGAACAAACTAGATAGGTTGTCGGTGACCGTCCAAATTGGTCGGTTGGTAATGGACGGTGATTACGCTGTATACCTACTCGTACCTACCTAATCTTTACGTCAACGAAAATTAATGTAGCATTTCATTGTAACAATACCATTTTTCTTAACTTAGGTACTGAATAAGCTAGCAGATATCTAGCCAAGAAACTGTACACGATTTGACATGTTTACTTGTCTTTGTCGTCTAATAAAGTTACTGCACGTTACACGAGAAAGTTTGAAGCCGAACTAACTAACAGGAACGAACAACTTTGATTTATTACTGACTGCAATTTGGTACCAAGCGTTTGCAATGTGTATTGCATCTGTTTACAGTTCACGTGTCATAATACTGTTTTAATTACGTAGTTCATATTTAAATATGCATAACTACCCAAAACCCACACAAATAGACTGTGCGCAAAAGTTTCTCTCTATTTATGGGTATTACTGCAGTAATTATACGTATGTACAGTTAGCGTTAAAAGTAAAATATTATGCTAAATTATTTTTATAGAAAAATAATTCAAGTGTATGAAAATTAGAAAACTATTCAGTATTCAGTATATTTATTGTTTATTCAGGTGATACTCTATCTTAATCTCACTTTTATTCATATCATCATGATTGATTTTGATATTATTTACATTAGATACACATATAGCATAAATAAGTAGGTTTAATAATACTCTAAAACGGCTCATATTCTTAGTGGTCCTACAGCAGTCCTTTAGCTTAGCAGGCCACCAAGTCTGCTACCATCTTTATTTTTTATATGAAAATGACAGTGACAAGAGACTTTTAGTAAACCGCTAAAAAGTGTTTAGGCACTATAAATTTATAAATAATTGATTATCTATTATTAATAAAGCTTTTGATATCTAAACAGACTATTTTGATACGGGGTGAAAATTACGTTAGTTAAGGCCTGCGCACACCTGGTTCGCTAGCGAACGCGATCAGTGAAACGCTGTCAAATATCGCTGTCAGATTTGAGATTTGACAGCGATATTTGACAGCGTTTCACTGATCGCGTTCGCCAGCGGCCTAGGTGTGCGCAGGCCTTTACACGACAAGACTAAAGTCGGAACAGTATTATACAAGGTGTATCTAAATATGTGTACTATGCGAAGGTGGGGGGTTTCAGACCACAATGGAGATCAGTTGTGGGGGGGAGAAAATTAAAAATTCCTATTTTCAGTTTCCCATACAAAAATATTTAATTTCATAATGCCTAAATAAATTGACAACCCTATCCTTGTAACCCCTTGACCCCTTGACCTACTACCTCTGTAGGTCTACTACTACTATCTACTACCTCTGTAGCTGAGTTTAGGGTTGTCACTTTGTATAAAGTCAGCTGTTCATGTTGAAACTTCGTTGCAGTTTTTTTCAGAGATACCAATCGAAGTTCGAAAAGTCGTTGAACAAAAGTTGTTCCCCGGGGGGTGGAAATTCACCCCCCTTCGGGATAGTACACATATTTTGATACACGTTGTATAATACTAAAGTTTAAGGTTTATAATAGTTTGGCCGCACCCTCCCTTAATGAGATAAGGGTAAGTTCCAAAGCACACATTTCAATGTAAGCCAGTTTCCTTGTGCTAGTATACCTTTAAGCTCTAAGCGTTCTATGGTGGCGATCAGTGAAACGCTGTCAAATATCGCACCGCAGAACGCTTAGATATGCGCGAGGCTTAAACCTGCATGACATTTTAAACATACCTGCTATAATTTTGAGATGAATCGTTCGCCGACGGTCGATTCATCATTGGACTGTTCGCCGACAGGACGATTCATATATTTCCGTTTCGCAGACAGAAATTTTCATCGATGGCACTTTCGACGACAAGTCTTTACACCGACACGACCAATTATCCATCTTTAGATACTAGTGGCCTGTCCCGGCTTCGCACGGGTAAAGATTTATTTTTTAAACACATATAGGGTCTTATTAATAATCCTGGCATAGCGTTGGACTGGTTGATCCGTGTTTTGTCTCTTGCATTGATATGCAATTGTCAACTCGAACAAATGTGACAAAACACGATTTAACTACTCCAGCGTTGCGCCAGGATTATTAATAACACCCATTATGTTTTATTAGGTTGAAAGTATAACTTTCCAATGGTGAAAGAATTTGAAAAAAATTCAAAACGGCACAGCAGTTTTTGAGTATATTCATTACAAACATACACACAAAAATACATATATTTTAAAGAAGAAGTATTCTATGGACGATGCACATTGTAAAAAAAAAAAGTAGCATTTGAACCCACGACCCGCTTCGGTTCATAAGCTCTTTGGTGCATTGAATATCAATAAAAATTTATAAAATATTTCATTATACTCGTACCATACCATCTTTGCTAATGCACCTTGAATATTGCTTCAGATTTTTCGTGTCCGCTTCGCACTTGACCCTTAAAATATGAAAAGACCCTGTGTCCGCTGTCTGCTGACTTGACGTGGCTGATAGATAACGTAGTAATGTGGGCATCTCACTTCACTGAGCTTTTGAGACGTGACTTGAACAGAATTATATCAAAAGAGAAAATGCCACATATCGATGTGCACCTAGTAAGATTTTGTATAACTTCGAAAAATTTGGTTTAGCAATACAAACTTTATTACAAACTTTATTACTAACAGGACCCTCTACCAACTTCATAGAGAAACAAAAGAAATGGTGAAAACGGAGTATATTGTCATAATATCTTATACCTTTAAACGAGAAAATCTTGTATATATATATATATAGGATCTCGGAAATGGCACCAACGATTTTCATGAAATTTATTTCTAGGATTTATTTTTAGAAAATATCGGCGTTCTGAGTTTTTCATAATAACATTACTCCTAGCGCCATCTGTTGCTCAGAAGCAAAAACTAAGCTCTGTGAGAACCTGAGAACTCAAGGGTTATGTTTCACAGAGAACGCCATCTATTGCCGAGTTTTGGTACTAAAGGACTACGTAAACAAAAGTTCCGAAAGTTTCTATCTAATTGCACTCGTGATTTTTTTTTAAATAACCAGTTCTTATTTTTTATTATTATGTAGTATGTTATTAAGATCGAAATATATGATTTCATCATTCATGTATAAAAAAGTATGTTATAAAAAAAATACCGAGTGAAGCTCGGTTACTTACTGCTAGTAATGAATAAAAACAAAATGTGATTCTAACAAAATGTGAGTTTATAAAATAGATATACAAAATAAATAGGTGCGATTTGAACTAACACATTGCTAATAAATATGACCCATAATTTTCCCTAATATTAATAATTGCTGGCGGGTGTAATTAAATGGTGTTTTAATAGGCAGATCACGTCAAAATTAATTTGAATTACTCGCCGTATGAGAAGGGTATTGGCATTCCATAGTATTATAATATAATGTTTTGTAATCATTTTTTTTGTTTATTCTGTATAGCTGTAGAAAAAAAAAGCAGCCAAGTGCGAGTTGGACTCGCCCATGAAGGGTTCCGTAGCATCAAATAACATAATATAAAGGTTTTTTCATTACTCATACTCTGAAAGTAGGTCTGAAGTTGCCTGAGGGGCCTAATTGAAAGTAAAACTTTCAGCCCTAGGGAGAATCGCTTTATACTGACAGCTGTCAAATTATAAAAAAAACAAGATCTATTTTATTCAACCATGTTCCAACTTTCTAAAGTCTTTCTAACTGCAAGGAGGTCGTTCAACCAAATTCCAACTTTTTATTCAGCAAGTAGGTTGGAAACCCATTACAACGGTAAGAAGTTTAAAAAGTCTAATAAGATAGCGCAATGTAAAATTTAAATTTAAATAACATAAAGATAGTATTAAATAAATAATATATCTTCTAAATTACTTGATTAATATATAGCTTCAACTATTTATTTAAAATAACATAGATTTGACATTTACCATTTTTTAAATTATGAGAATGAAAATAATGGCTGAATAATGCTGGCGAGCCGAAGCCGAAGGCCCGCCAGAGAAAAAGAAAAAAAAAACCGGGAAGGCGGCAATTCAATCTTCATTTTCACAAATTTTTCTTTCATGTTTTTATTTTTACTTTCCTTGTATTCGTAATGAAAAGCACAGTGTTTACCTCGGGTGAAAGTCTTTTAAGTCCCTCAAGCTCCATTGGCGCCCTCGCTAACGCTCTGGCGCCAAACCCGTCTCGGGACTCAAAAAACGTGACTTTCAACACTCAGGTAACAATGTACTATTGTAGTTCGTCGAAAGGTAAATTGCGGTTTATGGTTTATGACGTATAAAAAAAAAACTACTGACTAGATCTCGTTCAAACCAAATATCGTTGGAAGTTTGCATAGTAATGTACAACATATATTTTTTTTAGTTTTATCATTCTCTTATTTTAGAAGTTAGAGGGGGGGGACCAACTTTTTTTCACTTTGGAAGTGTCTCTCGCGCAAACTATTCAGCTTAGAAAAAAACTATATTAGAAACCTCAACATCATTTTTGAAGACCTATCCATAGATACCCCACACGTATGGGTTCGATGAAAAAAAAATTATTGAGTTTCAGTTTCAAGTATGGGGACCCCCAAAATTTATAGTTTTTTTTCTATTTTTGTGTAAAAATCTTAATGCGATTTACAGAATACATCTACTCGCCAAGTTTCATCAGTCTAGCTTTTATAGTTTCGGAGAAAAATGCCTGTGACACGGTCGGACAGACAGACAGACAGACAGACAGACAGACAGACAGACATGACGAATCCATAAGGGTTCCGTTTTTGCCATTTGGCTACGGAACCCTAAAAAGATATGCATTTTACTAACTAGTAAAATAATTAAACAAAATTATGATAAAAGTTGGTAGAGGGTATACACACGGAAATCATAAAATCGTAGACGTTTCGCTTTTTAGTTCCGATAGCCTCAAACTAATCAATGGGCGATGTTATACAAACTATATCTATCCACTTACAACATCAAGTATTTCTTATAATATAGTTATCTATAAGCATAAACATACTCATACAAACAGGTGTAGATTAATAATAATTAGCGTTTGTATGAAAACAAACATAATAATCAATCCATTTAGGAGTTTGTCTCAGAGGTAGCAAGCCTTTGTTGCTAACCGCGTGGTTCAGGCAACGGACAAAAATACCGACCGACCAATTTGTCGCGTGGAATCACGACACAGTAGTTGATTTCGCATGGACCTTCTTGTGCTATACTGGACCTCCCCAGTGGCCTCTTCGAGTCCTCGATGGCCAGCCTATCAAGGACATTCTAGAACAATGGTTATTGTCTCATGCTGTATGTATATGCCTGTGACGAGGTGTCTGCAACACCCTTACAGGGTAAATTATGTATTGATTCAAAAACTAGTTCTAAGATATGACACTGTTATATTTACATACATAATAAGGCAATAAATATACTGAATACTGTGCAATCTGCATTTTTCCATGAGAAATGGCGTTTACAGTTTGTAAAAGTTGGTCATCTCGACGATGAGGTTCTCACGATAGTTACGCAAAGAAATTAACTCACTCGGCAAATTGTTTTACACACTTGTCGACCCTCGTCAGCCGGAAGAAAAATTGTATCAGAAATAATTTCACTCTCACCCATCGCCCCATCTCGCTTCGCTCCAAAATCACCATCTTGATAACGAGGTATACACCAATTGATTTTCCGTCGATTACCTGCCTAAATGGAATTGATACCCAAATTCGTATTACACGATAACTCTATTGTCGTCAGTGTATAGAGAGATGATGTTAATCCGTACAGTGGCTAAAACGTTACTCGAAGGGATGGGTGTTTACTCTGTGAAAACGTTTTTTCCGTTGTGTTTTGACAATAACAAATCACTTTAAATCCAATTTCTTACGTGACATCTTTGCGGCACAATTCGAATTGATGGAAAGGAAGTGAGCTTCAAGAGACGACTCTGCAATCTAAAAAGGCATTTTTTGTTTCTCTTTGGTTTCTTTCTTCATGACGTTTAATTTTCTTGCTAGTGGAATCTCACCCTTTATATGAAATATTTTTGAATTTAGGATGCCTATTGCATAGCAAACCTATTTGGATAAAGATATATAGTGGCTTAGAATAAGATATTTTGCAAGGAACTTTACCACGCAAGTGAACAAGTTCGTGGAAGCTAGTGAATAAAGTAGGCCGTAGATAAAGTATATGCCTAAAATATGAGAAGACGATTTCAGCTCCACTAAACAAAGCTTTGTGCTTATATTCACATGCGGTTTGCCCTGAGTCACTTAATCTGGCCGAGGCTTAGTGGCTGGTTTATAGTGACTCACATTAATTTATTGTCTTTGTGTTTTATTTAGGAGAAACTTATAAAAGCTTTTGCCGTTTGGTAACACTGCAGACTAAGAGGCGACGCGGTTCCTGCCACGTTACTTGTAGTTAAACACTTTGTATATGAATTCTTGAAAACGATTCGAGAACCAAATTATTTTACATCATACTTGCTCAGTAAATATATGTATTACTGTGCAAAGAGAGAGAGAGAGAGAGAGGTTGTGTAAGTAGGCAATAGTTCATTACATAAGCAAAACTACTTGATGAAACGATATTTTTTCTCATAAATGACAAATGTTACTGAAAAAGAATACACAGATGCAAATACAGGTGTGTACATTAATGTGTTTCTGCGACTATTTTTGCGGATACCGGTGCACATATTTATCTTTTATTATATATAAATAATAATTTTTCCGTAGTAATCAGTATAATTTGCCATAGCTATATGAATTATTTAATCAACTCGCATGCATGATGTAAAGTAGAGTACTTACCTCGGGTAGCTATTACGCCCTCGAACTTATATTCGTCTTAATATCTCGGCACTCAATCCATTAGCGCCTTTTGCGAGTTGCGCTCGCACTTGCACCAAATAGGATCTTGCTCTGCAATAGCTCACTTGCTGCCCTTGTGTAACAATCTTCTACTACAGTATTATGAAGTTACTATAACAGTGCATGTGTATTTATTTGCTACGAAGATTGCTTAGGTACTAAACTGCTTCTGAAAACTGAAGACACACAAAAACACAATTCATGTACACGCAATGCACCACATAAATGACATCTACTGTTTAAGCACCTACTTTATAAACTGTGGTACTATGTAGATTGAATTGCGCTTCTTTATGTTCTGCCTGGGTATGAGTTTTTTAATCTGTGTATATTCAGTTTATTATAGTTTCAATATTGGGCAGTTTACAATATTATACATAGCATAACCTACTGTCGCGCTGGACTTTTGGCACTGCCATAAGATAAAATATAGAGGGTTGGGGCTACTACCCACAAACACAAATTGAACTGAAAGTTTAATGTTGAAAATCAATAAAACCTTAGAGTAAATTCTATTGAAATTTTGTGAATTATGAATTAGATTCTTTTGAAGTATGGCAAATATTTTTTCACGATCTTCAATCTTCCTAGACTCAATCGAAATTTTTGACACCAGTTTAAGTCTTCACACCTTCTACATAAAGGTAAATGACGGCGCCGATGAGGGTTTCAAATTCATCAAGGTTGAAGTACAAGACACTTAAGAGATATGAGAAGGCCGTATAACTACGGTAAATGAAGGACGAGCCGAACGACCGCCTGCTTCGGCAAACGTAATGGAAGTGACAAGGGTACCTCGAAATGATGGAAGGAATTTTAGGGGTTCGAGAGAGAGGTGCGTTTTATGAGTCCCAACTGAAGATATGTATCAGTCACCCGTTCAATTCGATATCCGGAATGTTTGAAAACGTCCATTCTGATTGCGGTCCGGAGATCGGGACTCCTTTATTGTTGAAAGTAGACTCCGTAGCTTCATTGTTAAAGGGAGTAATTTTGGTAAATCTTCATGAATTTCGGGAGGACTGTATAGCCTTCCAAAAGCACAAAGATAAATCTTACGTAGGTAAATAGATACTCGTAGGTATACTAGGTTGGTATACTTTACGCAAGGCATTTCTGACATTAAGATTTTCCTCACTAACTTAATTTTACCATCCCCAATTATGAAAATTGAATTGCAATAAAATTAATACTAGCAGTATTTGTCGAACTTGATGAAAATCCTTCAGGCATCAAAAACTAGATGCAAAATTAAATTTTTATTAAACTGAAACTTTTATTTTATTATCTTATATTTATTTGAACAGCGACGAAGCTCGTGGAACTTTCCCATCAATTTGATTTAGTTCCCACAATACACGCAAATACTTATTACAAAACCGAAAAGTAATTATTTCGTTGTGTTCAACCCGTTAATCCTATAGCCGTAGTTTGTGTCTACGCCTAAGGGAAGGAATAAATGAGCCCATTGTCCCAGTCTCGAGCCCAACCCATTTAAAGATAGACAATACCCATTGTAGTTCAGTCAAATAATCCTAAATTTGTTGGGATGTCTTTCTCCGCCTCAAAGTTTTTTGGCAAATCAAACAATAAAGCAATAATGTGTACCTTACAACCCATAAGTAGACACAGCTCCTTTGATCTACATAAAAACGATGTGCGTAATCCGGATCTATATTGGCCTCGTGCTGAAAAAACATTATTATATGTATTTTCATGAAACAAAGAAAAAGTGCTCATCAAAATGCCATATAAATGTGTGAAATTGTCGTAGATAGTTGGGCCGCTATAACTAAAGCGTAAAGCCGGTTTTTATAGCGACGCACAAACTACGCTTGTAAACTTGAAAAGATGCGCAAGTACAAGTCTGCAGAGTGAATGAATCGTTGGGGGCAAATTTTGTCCTCGATGTGTTGTCTAAAGCTCTGTTTTGCTGAACAGCTTGTAACAACATTGATACTCGACTGCTCGATGTAAAATAAGTTTGAAAATTATTAACACCGCGACGGAAGTTAAGAGCACATAATTTCTTAATGCCAAATCACATAAGTATTTTGAAATGATAGTCAACTATAAATGAAGTCTTTTGTGCTCATAAAATTTGGTTTAAAATTAGGACCTAGTTAGAAACTTTACGCGCATCTTTAGACGACGAGACGTTCTCATTTCTGAAAGTAGGCACCGGATTGGACGTCAACTTTTCCTCTTTTTTTTCTAGCGACAGACAGTAGGTAGCACAAAGAACTCGCATATTCGAAGAGAACTTTACTCATCCACCTGTGAGCTCTTATATTAAAACTTTACTTTCGCTACACAATAGAATGCAAACTGTAGGAACTAGATGACAATGTTTGATCAAATTCTCATTTATTCGTTAGTGTGAATGAAAAGGTTTTACGTAATTGGATTGGCTGTTGCAATGGATTGAGGAGAGACTGCCACAGTGTGTATGCGTTGCAATGTTAGCTAATTATCCCATTGCGCTCGAACCCAAAATAAACAGAGTTAAAATGTTGAACCAACGCTCGAGGCGGGGTGTAAGCAACTGAACCGAGCGAGATAATAAGATAAAATTACCAACCTTCGTCGGACTGCCAATAAATGGAACTGAAAATTATGCACTACCGTAATGAACGCTTTGTGACGACTTGGACGCGGTTTCTTCAAATTGGATGACGCCAATTTTCACCATTGTGGACCGTCGCGATATATATTAGGGTTAATTTAGAATTAAACGCGTGACAGCCAATGGGGTCTACGATGTCCACGTGGACGCAACAAGCTTATAACTTCGTGTTAAATATACTTAAATTTCTGTGATAAAAACTGCTCTAATGCATAAGTGTAAAAATTTATGCGTGCAACCTGTATATCTACGATAATAAATACAAAAAGTTTGGAATATCTTCAAACGTATATTCATTTTAACGTATCTTGAGAGTGAACTTAGATGCTGTAGTGAAATAGTATCACACGCAAATTTTTTCACCATACCCCACAACCGTATTCTTAATCTATAAGTCACTCTTTTCTATCAGACAGTACTTTCCCATTCTGGCACTCGTTCACACCGCTGCGAACGGCTGCGAACTACTGTAAGCCATGTGGCGCCACAAAAATGTCTTTAATGATCGCGAATGATCGCCGACAATTGCTCGCGAAGGTGTGTACGGGTACCGCTCGTACATGGTTTGCACGATCAGTTTGGTATCACATCAGTTCGCAGCTGTTCAACGCGGTGTGGACGATCCTTATAAGACGGGGACTATATGGACAAGTGAGTATCGCTCGGAGACGATGCATCGCGGTGGCGACGTCGGGGCGGGCGGGGCTGTAACGACGCGTGCACTCGCATAACCCGGAGTGCCCGAGGCATAGCCTTGAACAGAAATGTACTAAGATAAGATAACCAAATAAAAAATTACCTGTCGAGACGTTTTAACATCGTGTATACTTTCTATATTGAACTGTGGGTCCGGTAATTAGAGTCAAAAGCCACCAGGACCACACGTAAAAATCAATGGAGCTCACCTGTTTTAATTATATGGATAAAGACTGGAGATCATTGGAGTTACTGTCGAGAAGTGGAGGCAGTCGCAGTTGCACTTACCCTCACTTGGTCTTCAGAATTAGAAATGCCCGTTCCGTTTTTTCCATATAATTATGCACAACGATCGCGTTAATTTAAAAACTACTCTCACTCACCTGTTTTTCATACTTAATACGACTAACTAGTGCTATAACCTTTATTTAGAGGAAACTAGTGCTGAAACTGTCACTGTACTTGTTATGTCAACCAAATTATATTCTCTCTATGTACCAACCAAGTTATCTTTGCTACCAGCATTGTGTTGATGTTACACAGGGAAATACACACATAGTGTAAACAATAATAATACTGAGATTCGAACTGGGACAATCTTGCATACAGTTGATGTTCTAACATTCAATTTTTCCCAAAATCCTTAAGGCCTGCGCATACCTAGGTCGCTGGCGATGGCAACTAGTGAATTGCTGTCAAACTTGACAGCGTTTCATTGATCGCAAGCCTTTAATTTAAAATGTAATTAAGTAATTTCAGGGGGTTTTTATCATTTGTATGCTTAGGTAAGGTTATATTTGGTACGTGGTTTTTGGAAAGTTGGTGCGAGTATTGGGCGGCTTACATTTTTACTCGCTTGCGTGGACAGGATAACTTAGTGTAATTTAAAACAATATTTGTATAGGATATAATACGTTGATCTTTTATCAATTTTGCCAAAATCAACTAAATCAATCTTCCTAATTACGTAACTCATAACGTCGATTTACAAAGGCAGACAGTTTTTCAAACGGTATAAACGAATCTACGTCGGTTCTACGCGACCAAGTCAAGAAGAACAAGCCATGCTTGGTTCCTACCGTAGAGGTGTACCTACCATTAGTAAGTCAGTCAAATATCGTACTTGGCCTTCTGAGGTACATTTGAACTGTTGAGTTCAGCTAGGCTCTAGATTTGGCCCTGTCTACATATGCCACTTGCCACTCGCTGACACTCGACACGACGTCTACGTGACCGCGCAGACAGCAGCACTAATCTCATACCGACTGAGTAAGAGCGCTAAATATAGAGATGCACCGTAAATGTGTATTTTTCTTAAAAAAACATTAAAATATTTTTTTTTTCATATAAACTGAATTAGCCATCTGAAATTAACAGGCAGGTATAAACAATTATTACTTCTTCTTCTTAAATTGAAGAGCTTAGCTCTTGTCGGGGTTTTGATGCAGTTTTCTCCGATTAAGTCATTCTAATGCGACCTCCTTGACTTCCTTACACGACAAAACCAAACTAACAACAAAAGTGTAATAAATTATTTTGAATTTTGAAATATGTTTACAATTCAATCCGCGTTTAAATGCAAACGCAATTATTTTAAGGCGAAGACTATCGCCATTTGGATGTAATAAGCGCGGTTATAGGGTTTACATGTAATACACTTAGGCCTGAAATGGCGTGAAATTACAACTGGTACAATATTAGACTAAGTACATAAATTTTCGCTGGCAAAAAATATTATGAGCTCATTCCCCTAGTCACGTACAAAGCGCGCTAATGCACGACTTTAACTTTTTCTGTGTACCGTTATCGATGGCAAAAAGACCAGCGGAAAGTAAGGAAATAAATGGTGTTGAAACATCGAATCGTGCTGTTTTTGTATTCGAACTTTGCTACTAAATCAAAAACTACTTCTCGAACTTACATAGTCGATACAGATTAGATACTTTGTTGTTTCATAATATATTAAAGGCTAACGCCGATTTACCTATTTATCTATCTATATTTCAAATTTCATCCATTCCGGGCACGTGTTACTGAGATAAGAGGGAACAAACGCACATTGCACAATTACAATACAAATGGTGCTGTATCTTATGCTCTTAAATATGATTTTAATAAAGAGCTCTACCATAAATATATCAGCACCATGAAAGTAGACCTGCCAAGGAAATGGTGGTGAGTTTTCATAAATCCTTAAGAATTCGAATAAGGAAATATCTTCGTGAAATCAATTGCCAATAAATCTTTATTATACGGATCTTTGGCTCCTGCACTATCGAACGAACTTTACGCTCAGGCTCTTTACCAAAGACGCTGTGTGGTTTTATGCATTGACGATTTTCATTCAGTCTCCTTATTATTGGATAAATATTGAACAGCGCACTACACAACTTAAATTTTATGTTTTCATAAAATCCTTGTGTGAAATTTGCTCAAAATACGGAATAAGTGCGAGACGCAAAGTGTTATTGATAAGCTTAGAGAAATATCTAGGTCATGTAGGAACTTAGCAGACTAAATTACTTGGATTTGCCTTGCAAAGAATAATGAAAATTACCCTAGCAAAAACATAACTAAAACACCCTGTATATTATTCTCGTCTCACCTCCCTATTTTGAAGTGAAATATTATTTATGTCTCCATACTTCGATTCAATCGTATCTTCTATTCGGTCTGAACTAGACAAACAACCCCATAACCTGCTATTGGCTACAGTAAGTGATAAACAAGTTCTACATACCTCCGGTTCGGTAATGCAATCAGACAATGGACGTGGAGAATAAAAGATTTCAATTAAATGAATACTCAGCCCGGGACTCAAGTTGATCGGAAAAAGTCGAGATATGTCCGATTCGAAAAGCTTCCACTGATAAAAAAAGGCTTTGAGCAATCACCTCAAATGACTTTCAAAAGAATTTTATATCATCGACGGAGAAAAAGTGTTTGAATATTAATATGCCCCGCAGGGGAATTTAATATTTGACGTAGGACAAGAAAATCGTCGAAATTCCACACCTGAATTTTGTGCGGTTTGGTATGAACTGAGTATATAGCGCAGGGCCGATGTGCGGGATAAGTACCGTGCAATTTTTTTATGAGTTTCCCGAGAGATTGTAGGCTCACTGCTATACCAGATATAGCATGTGAACACATGCGGAAAATTCTCTAGTTATTTTGTCACACGATTCCGTACAATAATATAAACGTACTTTGGCTTCTGCGAATGTGAGTGAGTTGTTTTAAGATTCGACTCAACTTTATTTCGGGATAATTGTTTGTACTGTTTGCACATGACCGAAAAGTCATTAAATAAGGTTTATTTATTATACTGAAGTATATAATATCCCTTTAGTGCTCGTACGTAATTAGGTTTCGTAACCAGCTACGTTGACAGATTTCTTTTCTTAGTACTAACCGGGTTACCAACTGATAAAAGTTCTGTCATTCAGTTCTTAGTTCATAACCGGGTTATGAAATGTTAAAAAAGTTCTGGTATTCAGTTCTTTATAACCGGGTTACGAAGCAAGACACAAATCATACTCCCTATTCACCACTAGTAACGAATAGGAAACTCATGTTCTGAATAATTTGATGTTTTCTAAAGGTCTTTGTTTTCATTACGACAATAAAAATGTGTGCTGGCACCTAGACTCACCTAGCTTTAAGACGTTTCAAAGTGATTATTGTATCGTATTGAATAAACGTTTATTGAATTGAATTGAATTTTAGATGTCTTATTTTTCCTGTAAATAATTGATCTCCGATGAGAGCACCACTGAACCAAGAACCGAACTTTAAGGTACTCGCTCGTAACGTAAGTTGCTTAGTTTTGAGATGAAAAATATAATAAAAGTTGTCATCCATTGTTGAAGTTTCCAGTACAACAGGTGAGGCTATTCTTTACTCAAGTATCCACTTACACTAAAGTAACCTCTTACGCGAGGCCATTCGTTCTTATTACACCTCGCCACATGTTTGTACTGTCTATTCGTAGGAACTTTGAATGTATTCTCTTTTGCAGTTTTTAGCCATTTGTAGGCAAAGCCACCGCTTGATTGGATATCGTCTATTTGATTCGTTTTAGCTCGATCTCCGTTTTCAGCACACATTTGCTGCTTTTTTTTTTACGTAACGTTCGTTGGCGAGTTCTCTTATTCGTGTATGCAGGTGACTAACTGCCGTTTTTGACCTAGCTTTATCGGTAACTGTGTTTTTCCTTTTCATATTTTTGTAGGTGAGCACCGGTGGTATAGTGCATGAAACCAACTTATAATCATAAGTCTACTCTAGCTAGAGTCCAGAATTCATTCAGACATAATAATAGATTTACCTACTCACAAAAAAATATGAAGTCGATGTTACATAAGACAATGTCGTATAGTCATTAAATTACCTCTCGAAGCTGAATGAGTACCATCATCCGATGAAATTCAATCACTTGTAAAGTAATAAGTGAAAACCACCATGACATTCATAGCTTTTATTGATTTCGAATGAAACTTTTTGTTATTTTGTGAGCTCAAAGCTGGTTTTGCCCTCGTACTTTTATTTTTCTATTTATTTAGTACCGAACGTTCGTCATTGGTTCTTTAATGGCTGGTTTGTAATGGGATCATTGGAAAGTAACTCACTAAGAAATCGATTTCCGGGTCGGGAATTTCTTCCCAGCTTTCTCCTTGCTCCGTAATCTGTTTGACTTTTTGCACAGATTTAACGCCTGTGAGATTTATATAAGGCACTTGGAGTTTACATTTACGGCCTTTACTTCTGCTCCCCATCATTCATGCACGTATTTTCTTTGTTTAGATGTGTTACTACTTCTTTCGATGCAATCAATGTGGCTAAAGTATTTTAAGTGCGCCTCTTATATGCTTATTTTCTCGTGCACTTAACGCATGTTTTTGGACTTTTTCTAGGTTCTACAGCATACCAGTTTGCTATGGTTTCCTTCACCGATTGAAAGGACTTACTGGCACAGATACACATTTTTTTAAGATTGAAGAATCCGAATTTTAACCAACGACCTTACGATTGGAAGGCGGGGCGCTATCACCAGTATTCTCACATATACAATACACTAGTGAAATCCTGTGCGATGTCGCTCGCGAAGCTATTTCCATTCAAACTTTAAACCCCTTTTCAACCCATTTCAGTGCGAATTTCCAAAACTCGTGCAGAAATTCCCAATTTTTCTATTTGTTTGAAAGAGTGCCTTTGAGAGAAAAAACCTTTAGGCCCGGAGATCTTGTGATGAATGAATCAACTGTTACATAAACACACCGTATACATAATTAAAAGTAAAATCTAATAATACGCCCTTGTGTTTTTGGAAATGTTCCAATAAATATTTGTAATTACATCAGCACGAAAATGTCTTCGTATAAATATAAATTTTAATACTCGGGGTGTAATATTTCGGTGAGCGGTTGAGCAACATTTTCTATGAGAGCAGCGACGTTTGTAGGTGGCGGGTTTTATAAAGCGGAGTTGTGCGACTTGTACATTACTGTACAATGCACCGCTGGCGGCCAGCGTAAAGGACGCACCCAGCATTGACAATTTTAAATTTAGGCTCAAAAACTGGCTCGTCGAAAAGACAATATATTATAGCTTTGACGAATTCAATGAATTACTGCAAAGGTTAAGTAGTTTGGGCACAAGATTTTTTTTAAATAATAATTTACCAATAATTTTATATTTCCCATGACATGTTATTTGATCTACCAATAAAATGTTTTACACCTGTTTATACCTAATGCGCCAAGTTGTAGCCGCCGCCTTATGACGGTTGCTGGTTTTAGGCAAGTAAAGCTTTACTCGCTGCGGCACGGACGGTACGTGCAAATATGTTTGCATTTTATTCGTAGAAAATTAAGATTCGTGGAGCGAAACGTCCTCCCACAACCTCCTACCTAACATGCTGTGCAATTTCCATCCGCTCTAGATAAGCAAAGCAATATTTCACATCGCACATGTCGCCGTTTCCAAACTGCTTCTAGTCTAAGCACATTATAGCAAGCTAGTGCAGCCTACTCAGTTTTCACAGGAAAAAATACGATTTTCTACAAACCGATACCAACATAATCTAGCGCACTCTTTATAAAACAAATGATGCGTGCTGCATTCGTTTGATTTGTTAGTTTTGTTACCAGCTATTACAGCCATGCTCCAAAAAACCAAACAATAAATATTGTTAGTTTATTTTACAAAGCGCTATTCAGACCCCGAATTAAGCAAAGCTTCAACTATGTATACAATTAACTAAACATATTTTATTATACAACTAGCTGATGGAGCATAATGGCGTACCTGATGTTAAGAGCGCATGGTGCGAAAATTTGAGATTAAAAAAAAAAATCATAACTAAATAACTAAGTGACATTTTAAAAATCGCAAAAGGTCTAATTGTAGACTATACATTTGAGATTAATTCGAATTCAAGTGTGTTAAAAAAATACACTATTTAACATGACATTCTATTTAACGCTGACATACGATTTTCATTAGCGTAGAATGTCATGTTAAATAGTATATTTTTTTACCACACTTAAATTCTAATTAATCTCAAATGTATAGTCTACAATTAGTCCTTTTGCGATTTTTAAAATGTCACTTAGTTATTTAGTTAAGATTTTTTTTTTTTTAATTTCAAATTTTCGCACGTTGCGCTCTTAAGTGGTAACCATCGACTATAACAAAGCATTGCCTCGTCAGTCACGCACTTCAGGAACGTGCCCCACAATGCATTGTCTTGCGTCCATCAATTTGAGGCATATAGATGTTAAGCCTCACGTGTCAGTTATTTCATGAAACTTTTACGTAGAAAATGGAACAACTCGCTATGTGTTCGTTATATCGAGCTGCTGTTAGAACCAGTAATGAACAAGTATTATTTACAACGTTGGATGCAGTAACATAAACATTAAATTGTGATATTTTTAGTAGCATTCCCGTTTTATTTTATATGTTGGTTTTGTTATGATGTGTTGGTTTTTGTGTACACGAATTTCTAGTCCATTTTATCAATCGCGCATATAAAATATGGTAAGGATTTAGTATTTTTGTAGAAACTCTGAGATAAAAATGCGAATCTCTGGGAAGCAAATTCAGAACAAAATATTATATTTTTTTATTGTTGGACTTTTCATTATTGTTGATGGCTAAACGTTTGACTGCCATCACACCTGATCCAAAGTAAAAATGCAGCCTAAGGTGGTACAAGCTTAGCTAAAATCCAATTGTTCACTCTTGACTTGAATTCCAAGGTTGTAAGCTCTAGAAATATTGACAATGATGATTGAAATATATGTTTTTCGCCATCTGATACGCGAAAAGTAATCTTGCGCGGAGTTTAATGCTGTGTCAATTACACGACGATGGAAGCGAGGCGGGATGACGGCTGCGTCACGGTAAATTACATCTTTCTTCTGTTGCTGCGTTATGAAAAATTACTAAATGGAGCACAGTAACAGACTTTGTTATATTTAAACGTCGAGAGAAAGGTTAAACTGCGCGTTTTTGCTTTGCGTTGGTGGTTTGCTATCTTTTTAAAAAGACAACATTATAGGAGTGGTTTTTCTTGATACCAAATTTCTTTTATTAGTGATTTATCTTCTTTAGGACTAAAATATGTTTCGATGTGGTTCAATATTAAATACGTGCAATATTATCATAATCATCATCAGTCTGAAAAAGTCCACCGCCTCGCAACAATTTCCAGGAGGAAGGATTCTGACCAGACTTCCATTAATACTGTGTGAAATCCTCCTCCTCCTTGCATCGGTATCCTCACTGTTGAGGGTCGTGACCTTTGTGCAGGACCCTAGTCTGCACTATGTTTCTCCATTTGGTTCTGTCCTCCGCGGCATGGATGGCTTCGCTCACGGAGGAGTCTGTTACTGAGCGCACTTGGTCGCTCCAACGCATCGGGCTCCGTCCTCGCGGCCTCTTTCCCTCCACCTTGCCAGTCACCACCAACTGTGTGAAATATTAAACTGCTTATTAACAACAATGTTTTTAAAGCTAAAAGATCCATCCTAAAGTGTGCCGTCGTGCTAGATTTAACTCAATGTTACGGCAGAGTGGGGGTGGTGGTCTGACAGAAATTAGTGTAAAAATAGTAGAAAAAAATCAATAAAACCAAATGAGCCTTTACTACAGGGTAAGCTCCTGTATTTGTTCAGACTGTTGAAAAATGCACTTCACTAGACAGAAAGTTCGAGACCATGATCTCATAGCACCTTAATACTCTCCAGAAGCTTTGAACTCCATTCTCTACCACGTTCCTACGAAAGAACTGAATTAAGCCATTAGAAATTCTATCATCGAATGTAGGACGGTCATTACTCCTCATTTTCAAGAAGACTTCTCAGTCACATTTACACAGGAAACGGGTTTAAGTTAACCTAACAGTTTACTATTGAGGTGAGAATGATCCGGTGTATATAGCAGCTCTTCTCTTGGTCCTACAAAACCAAGTATGTATCTGAAAGTATTTTTTGATAGATGAAACCAGGTGATAGCTTGGAACCAAGTCATAAGACCTACAAAGTGATTTGAAACCATCTAATTAACACATAGGTATAACTATAACGGGTTTATTCTATACACACACAAGAACAAGTGAATTTTAAATAACTTGAGAAACCGACTTCATAGCCAAACTGCGGAACCGATTTTGGGGAAATTTTTATGAGATCAAACCAAACGTTTCAAATATTTTTTTTTAATCGGCCTATAAAATGATGATTTATTCAATTACAAACATAAGAAAATATAAATAAAATACAACCGAATTGAGCCTTCTCCTTTTTTATTTGATTTCGGTTAAAAGGAACTTAGATTCATGACCAAACTTATTCAAATCCGTTATTGGTTTTGGTTCCAATTGTTTGGAGTCAAACTTACACGTATAGATAAACCAGTCTAAAAATGCACGCCCCTCCACCACGTTTACTTGACGTTGACTCACAGCAAAGTACTTAAAATTGATCCTTGTGATGTAAGTGATATAGAACAATTTACTTTGACTGACTGAAGTAGTGGGACGTGCAGTTTAAGATTGGTTGATCTCTACATTCGAGATGAGACTCACGGTTACGCTTCACTATACCGGTAAGCTTCGGGACAAGTGACTCCTGCGTTACAAGTGAATACAGTCATAGTTACGTTTACACAAGGTGATTGATAGAGATGAATATTCAGGTTCGTCGACAACCCGACTGTTGTGTTTGTATACCGGCTCCATGGAACAACCTTCAGGAATTGCAACATAAATCTGCGTCGGAAATAGATACTTTATTTAACGTCACTGCATCCTACACGGGGCATGGATTTATTATAGTGAAATGGAAAAATATTCATAGAGTACATATTATTTTCATTTTAATTTCTGAAAACTTTGGTTGGGCTTATTGGCCTTTGTTTTAACTAATGTTGAATTGTATGCAGTGGATGCCAACTGTAATATTAAGGTGTGCCTCTGAATACGTATTATAACACTTCAAAGGACCTTGAATAGATGCTACTAGGTAAGTACCAAATATCCAAGGTGATATCTACAGTAGAGTGAGACTCGTATTTCCATTTTAATTCCTGAATAGGTATATTCAAATTTGTTTCATCTTGCATTTAGGAAGTGCGGATTCAAAATGGGTAGGAAAGATTCTCGTGCATTTATTAGCCTATTCGACGGCGTGGAAGTCAGAATACTTTTAAAACTAATTCGAAGATCAATGAAAGAATTTGCAGACAGCACTTCGCACAACTTCCTGAACGCTTAGTTCCATGTCTTCGTAAGCCATAAATTGGACTAAGAGAACGTTGGCAAAGGCATCATTTGGAATTCAACCAAAATTTAAATATCCTTTTTGAAATCATAAAGATCACATAACGCGTGACAAAGCACACTGCATCGACCGTTTTCTTGCTTCAACTTGCAGGAATGTTATCGTGTCACATCTAAGCCAAGTACATGTTGTAAATCTGTTCCAAGTGGGTATTAACTGAACCGCAGAACCAGATTCCATCTTCACCACCTGGATGGCTGGTTTTCCACAACTGCTCGATTATCGCGATCCTTTCCGCCGCGCACGAGTAAGTTGTGGAATGAACTCCCTTCTGCATTTTTTCTCGGAGCTCCGACATGGGATCCTACAAAAAGTGGGTCTATCAGTTCCTAAAAGGCCGGCAGTGCATCAGCACCTCTGGTGTAGGCGACGGTGAGTCGGTACTTTCCATCAGGTGGCCCGTCTGCTCGTCTGCTAGCTATTGCATAAAAATATACATGTATTAGTGAAATAAATCATTGCAATAGTGTGACGTGTTTTGATTTTGTTATTTAAAATTCGTTGACCTACCTAAGGATGCAATACATTGACGCTTATCGCAGCCATTGAAGCGTCGATTCTGTAGCGCGTCCAGAATGTTCGCTGATGCATGGGTTTCGGATCTCTCGGCCATTATTCGCTCTCGAGTAGCTTCCTTTTGGAGTTGCTTAAAGAATTTCAAAATACTATGGTGCATGGCTATGATATTTACAACTGTACAGGTTTTGGCTTAGCGCAAATATCAAGATTTATTTTATTTATTATATTCATCTTTTTATAAGTTTGTTTAATAATTTTCTCCTGTATTTCATGCAATTTGAATGTTTGGGTTTTGAAATGCCTGAAATATATATAATAAAAAGCTAAACTGACTGACCTTAGTATAAATTTACGCGATCCCAAACTGTTGGACATAAAGACTTTTAAATATTTTAAAAGATGGAAGCCATACTATGTTGTGTGTTAAGCCATTAGATACTCGTATACATGCCAGTGTCATCAATAAACTTTTTTCTGTTAAACCAACCATATTCGTAAATTAGTATTAATTAATTTGGACTTTAAAATACCGCAGTAAAAAAAGGATTTCTATTTAATCAACACCCTTATTTACATATTTAATCAGATTCAAAATCGTCGATTAAAGACCAGGAGCGGATTAAGCTGAGCTAAGAATAAACAACTTTTGATCATAATTTACGATGCTGACTTTATTTGTGCCGTTCTAGTTTTTTTTTTTACTTTTTTTTTATTTGAATTATAATTTAAACAACAAAATAAAAATTCATAATATTAACAAAAAAAACTAAAACTAATTAAAACTAAACCTTAAAAAGCTAAGAATTATTATTTACAACAATTTTTAACCCCTTAGCTTTACGATATTAATAGTGTATAAATATTATTTATATTAGATTGTTTTGTATTCAACGGGCAATACAATCAAGATTTTTGGCACAACGCCTGTACCGTGCCTAGGAACTTATAAAAAACTAGAATTGGTAGCTGCCCAAGGTCCAATTCCATAATAAAATATCTTTTTTTTTAAATGCATTACGTATTTTTTTGTATAAAAACCTTTTTCCACAAGATTGCAACACAACACAAGATTGATAGAACTGTTCATACAGACAAAGAGCTTTCAAAAACCCGAGGATGTGAAGGTTCAAAAACGGAAAAATTAGTTTCTTTGCATCCTTATACTTCATACGCGAACTTTGACAGCGTGATATTTGACATATACACTGATCGCCATCGCAGGCGATCTAGATGTAGGTGGTACGCAAGGCTAATGTCATTGGCATAGCAGACGAATTAGTGTTTTCGTTTTGCAGTCTTTTATTCCGAACGATCGTACTGTGCCAAAATATGAGAAACAATCAAACTCACAAATCATGGTAAATATCCTGCTTTTTTGAAAATGATATTGCTTGTGGATGAGATATAAACTTTTGAAACTATTACTGTAACTTTTTTATTTATTCTTGGTCTGTGTTAATCATTTTTTAATTATATACGTGTGCCTAAATCAAGCACTGCTTAGATTGCAGGTACAGGAATTGTTTTGATTGACTTTGTAAAGTAATTAACTACCAGACAAAGTTGAGTAATGAGGCATTGTTCACTTAAACTTCTTCTTCCTTAGGCCTGATTTTTCAATCTACAGATAACCTCATCCGTCTGATTAAAATGTATCCATATCTTTGACTCTCTCTCAAATGTCAGTCCTTGCCAAAAACGGACTGACATTTTTTTATTCTACGAATATTGTTATTCCGTAGATGGAAAAATCTAAAAATACTATAATTAAATTATGTTTAAGAAAATAATATGTATCAATTAGTTGTGCAACCAATTTGATGGCGGTAACCGAATTACTCACTGGTGGCGGAACCATGGTGCGTTAAAGGCCTGCGCACATTTAGCTCGCTGGCGATGGCGATCAATGAAACACTGTCAAATATCGCTGTTATATTTGACAGCGTTTCACTGATCGCCATCGCCAGCGACCTAGATGTGCGCAGGCCTAAAGGCCTAGTGAGTTAAGGCCCTTAGGTTCAGACTAATCACAAAACGACTGAACAAACAGAAATTAATCCCGCAGGTAATTGCTTCACGGGTTGGATCCTAACAATAGTATCCTTGTCAGAATACATTTCATGACAAACTAAGTCGTAATAGAAGCTGAATACACAGTGAATTTTGTTGCTTGTGTCTCACTATGAGAAGTTGTGACATTAATTGAATATACGGTGTAAAGAATGATAACTATAAATGAAAATTAAGAACAGTTCAGTTCAGTTCAGTTAAACCCTGCATTTTATGAATAACCCCTATATGAAGACTAAGTGGTCATACTTGCACTAAGTAACTGACTTTGCTATGACTTATGAAAGACGGTAACTCAAAATAAAATTGTAAAAATGATCACAATAAAATTAAGGAATGATACGCTAATTTTGGTTTTGCGTAAATTAGATTGGCATAAAAAAACATTAGTTATGAACAGGAATTCAAACTTTCAAAAACATATTACTTTTTACATTCATGCCAGTTAAAATTTCCGAGTCGAGTTCATTTTTCGGAGTGAACAAAGTTGGCGATTGTAAAAGTATGACCAAACCACCGCCGCGTTGTTCCAAATGAGGGAGTACTTTTCATCTTCTGTACTTATGCAAAGTTGGGCGGTGGCATTGTTATCAAAGGCGTTTTCTGCTTATTGGGAGAAAAGAATAGGCTCACACTAAGACTGTCTACTACGACTCAAGCGGCTGCCTGCGGCTTTGTCCACGTGTTAGTTTTTTCCTGTTACTTTTATTTTTCGGTATACAAAGTACACATATACAAATAATGCTTATGTTTATCCAGGTTACAAACTATATTTGTTGGGAATTTCATCCAATCGGTCAGTAGTTAAGCCGTGATTGAACCACAAATATTCAAACACTGACCCTTTGGCTCGATAGTTTACCTCTTCTTTATATTCTTGATTCCCAAGACTTTTGACATTATTAACTGATTTTCTTTTTTCAGGTTAGATACAAAGGTTTTGTTATAAGATAGAGTAAGTCAAGCATCTAGTAGTTAAATATGACGACTTAATAACTTAAAATAAAATTATTTGCAGAACATTATAAACTTTTGTAACGTTGTGGAAGTCAATCTTGCACCTTAGTCGTCTTAGTTTGTTAGTTCGTCGATGAGTTGGAACAAAAATGTCTGATAATAATTATAAGTTTAAAAAACTTGAGAAACCGACTTCATTGTCAAACGGCTAAACCGATTTTAATCAAATTTGTTTAGGACAATCTGGACGTAAGTATAACCTTCCAAAAAAAAAAAAATTTTCTAAATCGGTTCATAAATGACGGAGGCATGCAGTTACAAACATTAAAAAAATAATAAAAAAAAATGGCAACACTGATTTTAATAAAATTAAAATGGGACCAATCTGGAAGCAGTACCTTTAAGATAAAAAAATAATTTTTCAAATCGGCTCACAAATGACGAAGTTATGCGGTAACAAACATAAAAAAAAAACAACCGAATTGAGATCCTCCTCTTTTTTCATTGGAAGTCGGTTAAAAATAAAAAAGTCATGTGAAAGAAAACAGGGAAACGAGGGCAAAGTGGTAGTTACAAAAATATATTACGATTTTAATTACAAAGGATTCCGCAAAACGATGGGCATAGTGAATTGCCACGTGGGTCACGTCCTGGGGACGTGACTCACGAGCTATTGACAGGCAGAGGTCATTTTCAGTCGTTCCATCATTTTCCGAATAAAACATTTTTCACCAACAGAGCATTGGTTGGAATCAGCGTTTGCATTCAAAAGCATTGATTCATAATTAATTTTAATAAGTCAATCCCAGTGCTCTCAATGCGTGAAAATATATAGTGAGGAAATAAATAGATATTGTAGACAATACTATCTAGCCCCGAACTGAGCAGAGCTTGTACTATGGGAAACGAGTTTATATTCTAACAACGGCGATGGGCTTGCAACCTGTCATAGACGTATGCAATAACGTATGCAAAAGTTGGGTACCTATGTCTTTTGGGATTGCCAATCAAATATTCTAAATGACTACTTTTAATTTACATAACGTACCTCTGTCTCTCTTAAACATCCTCTGAGTTGGAACATGGTAGATCTGTAAGCCTACCACAAGCTCTGTCACTAGCTCTGCTTTTGAGTCTGTGTGTGTGTGTAGCAGTGTATAGTGTGTGTGTGACGTTTCGACATAGGATTCAATTTTAGTCAACACTCACACGGCCTCAAACCCAGAGCCAGAGACAGAACCAGACAAAGTTTGTGGTAGGCCTACTGAATGGATTTCTATCGAGCCTGGGAATCAAAGCTGCGAAGCTTTTGTTTATACAGAGCCCGATAATTTGCATTGTCTCAATAAGCAATTCCGATGCTCTCATCTTCTCATATCTAGGTAGCTGTGGGAATCATCTCGTTAATTCATGATTGAATTCGTTATCCAGAAGATACCGGATCGAGCATCTATTGGATTCGCTTTTCTGCCCGTTACTTCAAGTATTAATTTAGAACAACGTGTCTTGGGAAAATAGAATAGTGATTCAAGCTAGAAAATTAAATACTCTGTTTAAAATAGAAGAAAGAATCTCTAATTTAGTCTTAGGTTTTATAAGGCTTGATAACAGATCAGAACGAGACGAGTTGGTCATTTAGACAAACAATGCAGTCATTGATAAGTAAATATAAAAAAAAACAGTAGAAATAATGGAGTCTCGAATACTGAAGGAATAAAACAAAGTTTACCTTTTTCTTTTAATAAAAACATTATTTTCATTACATGTGATTACATTCAAACAAAAAGCCTTTACAAATTGCCAACCCTTGGTTACTGGCTGACACTTCGTTTTATTTTCGGACCCTATTTGATAGGTGATGTGACAAAAGCTATTCTTACGTGGAGCCACCCTAACGTTGTTGGCATATCCAATTCAGAGGGAATATCCTGGAAAAGCTCCGCAATTGTGCCTTATTGGTCCCTAATTACCACAACGACGATAGACCATATTGTGTTGTTTATGAGTTCAGCGGGTGAGGCTATAACTCCTCATTAATGTCGCGAAGGCTTCGGTCGAAGAGGTTTCTTTATGATGTCATAAAAATAACTGTTTCAGACAAAAATAAAATAAATCAGCCCAGTGTGAGTTGTATGCGTAATTTGTCACTTAATTATTTCGTCCTTGAATCCAGAAAATCGGGATAACATTAAGCTTTTATGCTGAAGAATAATATTGAAACAGCGCAATTTAATACAATGTAAAAACATGGTTCTATTTGAGCATGTTCGCAGAAGCGCGACACGTTGTACAAATAAAACCGCTGTAGCGGCCACTGTTCTGTCACTGCAAATTGGATTGACTTCACCAGATAGAAATATACGATCCCCGCGGTGCATTTAGGACCACAAGATGCCGACAACGTTTCGCTAGCGCTCTGGTAACGTGGTTAATCTACTTTTATCCACAACATGGCTTCGAAACTTTTTAGGGCTCTTTAAATTAAAGCGTTCGGTTTAAGACTGTTGCTGCACGGTGGAACGGAGAACGGTGCTTATGTCAAACCATATTATAACCATATACGCACGGATAGCTGTTTTTTTGTTTGTAAGTATTCGAAGGAAAATGCTTTTAAGCCTATCATTTTTGCACAGGAGACCAAATCGACCAATTGATATGAGACCAAATCTTCCTCGTAGCATTTATTTAAAGTCGTGGCTGTAACGTTACAAAAGCCCTTTAAAAATAGCAATATGATTCAGAATAAGCGCTACGGTCTGTTAAGTGCGCCCACTTATTTACAATGCGCAAGACGGTGTAGTTCAAACAAATCGTCGTGCAGATCCCTCCGGCTAAAGCTGAGTAAATTGTCGACATAAAACGTTATGAGAAAACGTTTTCACCGCACGAGGCTGCCTTCAATCTCTTGCTGCCGTATTTTGCATTTGGAGTGTACGCTACTAAACGGAGTCGGGGCGGGCTGAATGACCAAACTCAATGTTCAGACCTCGCAAGTGCTTTCTTTGAGTGTTCCCCAAATTAAATTTGCTTGAACGCATTATAAAGGGTCGCGGAGAATAATGAACTGTTTTACTAAAACGACCTTGAGAGTTACTGCTCCTGATTTACATAGCTTTCAGATAAGATAAAGGACTTCGTACAACTATCTCAATCTTGATACAGAGGGTACGAGAAAGATTGTTTTACATGTTTAAACCAGCATAAAATGGAATACAGATTTCTACGCATAAAACTTTACTGCCATTAGTAATTACTTATAATCATGTTACACTGCACCTCGACTGGGTCTTTCATGCTTAAAAATCATGGAGGATCTAGCGTTCGCAATTTCTTTCTTTGAAAACTATTTCGTAAAAAGATTCCAAGAAATACAACGCCTAGTAAGTAAAGTAACTAGCTCAAAGCGGAGAGAAAAGATCTGTTATATCTACACAACTGGCTTATAAAAGTTGTAACAAACATTTGCAATCATATTCGAGAATAGCCATAAATATAGCCTCGAGGCGTGCCTGGCCGTGACCACCCGCATCGCACAACTGAGCATCGCAGTCGGTTTATATCTTGCAGGAGCAGATCCTTTGTCAACTCTGACCTTGGTGGAAAAGCAAGGTCAGTGCAAGCCTTCCTTATTTATATACGGAATTCTTTATTGCACCAAACAAAGTCAAAAGAAAAGCTAGCCTAGTTTTTTTTTGTACAGCTTGTTGAAGTAAAGAGCATGAACATGAACATACATAAAATCACGCCTTAGTCCCATGGGGGTAGGGATAGATCACGGATTTTTACTTGCTACGATCCTGACATACCTACCTCTTTCGCATCACTGACTCGCATAACATTCTTTATACATGCTCGTCGGTTTAAGGTACTTCTGCCCTGGACTATCTGATTGAGGTGCCGAGGTCTTCCAATTCCAGCAGTTTCATTTCACTAGCAATGAAATAAATGATACCTAATAATAAAAAATAAGTTATAATATTTTAATAATACGAGCATGAACAAGGCGTTTATATTTATTTAAGTTTATATTTATTTATTAATTTGCAGTAAGCAAATAAGTAGGTTCTAAGTTGGTAACTGCGAAAGTCAATTTCTCTAAACCTTTTATCAGGAATGTGCATTGAGTTCAATAAGGCATAAAGCGGGTCAGCGCAACCGATGCAGATCACTGCCCGCCCGTAGCAAACGAAAGCCACTGGCTATCAACGAACGTATACGTATGAATGACGAATGCAATACCTATACAGGGTTATTCATTATTAGCTGCAAATACTCAGGAATTAGGTTCAACAAATAGAAAAAAAAATATTTATGAAATTATTTTTTTTTAATTTGATCAAAATATTTTTCAAGTTTTTGTATCAAAATTTTATTTTTATTAATTTCTTTACGGCTATTGCATAATGATTGCCATGGAGAACAGGACGATGACCCACCCAGGCGGTGACTGAACGCAGAGTGTCACTCACGGCGCGCGGGCGCGGATCAAAGGTCAAAATAGGTCAGGCGCCAATGATTCCTTTGTCGATTTTCTCGGGATTTTCATAACAAAACTTAAAAAAAAACATTTCATAAATATTTTTTACTTTATTTGTTGAACCTAATTCCTGAGTATTTGCAGCTAATAATGAATAACCCTGTATATTTTTAAGCTCTTAGTTTCTCAAGATTTCGAAGAGCTATTTGAGCGGCTTTTTCTCGCATAGTCAATTTTAAAAAGCTTTTTCTCTACTTTCTTTTTTTGCGATCGGCATGGTGACAGGCGGCTTAAAATACAATTTATTTTTATTTCAGACCATATTATACACATACAGAAAATACACAGTCCATAGTTAGAGAAGGTAGGCACATTTATTTATTTATTTTAAGCCTTAATTACAGATGAACTTTATAACTAAATTTTATTTTACACTACGACATCGACACTGTCACTATCTGTTTGCCCTTTTTTGGCAAAGGCATCCTCCAAGTTTTTCCACTTCTCTCTATCTCTCGCTATCCGCGTCCATGTTTTCCCTGCAGATAGGCACATATATAAAACTAAAGATACAAAATAAAATTTAAACAGAAATTAAAACTAACAAACACATCACGAATGCACGACGTGTTCTTTCGTCCAGTGCTTCATGAAGTGACAGTCATTGTCTAGCCTCAACGCTATGACGCTGCAGGTAGCTGTTGGAACTGCCACGTACCCGCCGCATAAGAGACGCTGACCTTTTACGCATTATAGCTGCAAACCCATTCACCTACTCGCGCATCCATAAACCTCCCCGACGCAAATACTACAATATCTCGTTTGGATAAAAAAAAAGCAGCCTAAACTATATTTGACTTCAATCAGTCACGTTAGGGACCGAGATAGAAAAAGTGCTAACGAGCTATCAGCTGTAACTACCTGTGGCTATCTGACGTGTACAAACAGAACTTTTATCGAATGAATATCGGCTCAGCTCAAACGAGCAATTCAATATTGTTACAAATCTCGATGCAGTTCGATCTACTGGCAATTCTGTTTGGAAATAAAAATGCAAATTCTCTAAAAGTTCCTGCATAAATTAAATGTGTTGTTTGTAACACCATTGCATGGGTGGCTCTGTAAATAAATCGAAGTTAGTGGCCAATTCATTTGACGGAGTTTTCTGAGTAGGTGCTTGTATTTGGACAGGCTTAGTTTAAATAGAGCTAAAGCCATTTCATTTTATTTTATTGAGCCAATCTACTTAAATAATAAAAAATAAATAATAAATATGACAAACCACATAACACTATCTAGCCCCAAATGTAGCAGAGCTTGTACTATGAGAGCCAGATAGAGAGAGAGAGAGCACCCAGACAGAGAACAAACATTAGCGTTCACCACACAAATATTTCTCGGTGGGGATCGAACCCACGACCTACGGCGCAGAAGGCAGAGTTACTACCAACTGAGCCGAGAAGCCAGACAATTTATGTCTGTGCTCATAAATATCAAACAGACATGTTACTTACAGGTTTTGAACAGCTATTATAGATAGTAGATACTAATCCTTCTCAAGTAAAGCTGAGAGGCTACACATGGAATTACATTACATTATTTACAAAGAAAATGACAGCTATCGACCGTTGAACACGACTTATTTATAACAGATTGATCTAAGCCACCATTGGAAGTGACCAAACCACTTGAAAAGAACAAACAAAAGATTTCTCTGTCAAAGGTAAAAATGATTTCAAAGTTATACAAAGACTCAAAACTAAATTGAAAATTGAGAAGATTCAATGTCACGCGATAATAAATTAATAAAGTTTCGGTGTACGAGCTCAAACTTACCTATCGCTGATTGTCAGTCGCGTGTCGAATAACTTTCAAAGAGAAACAAAACAAGGATTAAACTTTAGAAACAATTCTCAATTAAAATTCTGGAGAGAGAATCAATTGGTACAATAATACCTACTGATATTATTATTAGCCAATCGTGCTTCTATTCATTAATTAATTGTTGTGCTTTTGTCCAATTTTCAATTCACTAATTGGAATCCAATGACGAAGTGCTAGACGCTCACCACCTGATGGACCGATGGCATTGTAAATATTGCGGGAAGTCAGTGGATGGTGAAGAGACAAAACCGTTCTTCCTGTAATAGTACTACCACCATGCCTATTTCTACCGTGAAGCAACTTTGTTTCGGTTTGAAGGGTGTGAGTGCCGGTGAAATGACTGGCACGTGAGACTGAACATCTGTACGCCTCAAGTTGATGGACGCAGAGCAGCGCATCGTAGGCCACATACCTGACGCGCGTGACCTACGCAGCATTGCTTTGTTAAAAGCGATGGTTGCCATTTAACATCAGGTAGGCCATAAGCTTGTTGCATCAACTAGTTGTAAAAAAAATAGTATGGACCTGATGATGACTATTAAAAATAACTTTTCACAGTTGAATTTCTTTGCTAACAAGCAAAAAAACTGTTAAAAACTGTAATTTTCAATTTTCAATAATTACATTTTCTTTTATAGCATATTGGTACCATAGTCAAAGTCAATAATTTTTTATTCAGTACGATGCAAGAATCACTTTGAAACGTCTTAAAGCTTAGGCATAAAAATGTCTTTAAAATAACCTCTCAATCAACTTGACCAAAATATTCCTAACATAAAACCCTTGTATGAAAAAACTTCTTTTTAATCTATTCATAAAGAATTTAGAGGGCCGTTAGTGTCAAAGACTCTTTTCAAGTCTTTTCTTATAACGTAGAGAATGTTAAACGAATTTTGTAGAAAACCGCCACATTTCATTCATGATAAGGTTGGACTCGAAAGGTTGCTTTCTGAAGTTACTATAAAAATAGCTAAGCATCATATAAAAAACACAGCCGAGGAACTCCATAATTTATTTTTTAAACCTGCTAGAGGCACCAGTATTTCGCAGTTCAGATTAGTGAGACTAGTAGTAGTGATAAGTATATAGTAAAGCTTTTTGTGAAGGATTCGTCCGGGCAAGTATACTACGACCATGCCTATTTCTGCTGTGAAGCAGCTTTGCTGTGTTTCGGTTTGAAGGGTGCCGGTTAAATTACTTTACTGGCACGAGGCCGAACATCGCGCATGACGCAGGGCAATGCACGTTCTTGATGTGCGTAACCTACGCCACATCAGGTGGGCCATATACATGCATGTGTTTGTTTCATCAGTTAGTTGTATAAAAAAGAATATTAATACTAATAATAATACGAGTATTAACACTTTAGTTGAGAGAAAAAAATATTACTAATTTGGAAAACTCGTGACGTTCATAAAAAACAGGCAAACGAAATAATTCGGTACCTATTTTCACAAAACTATTTCAGAAGAATAGTCATCAATACAATTGCTTTTTATTTCGCAATCGAACTCAAAACAGACCGAGAAACGGTTGAGGATTTAATTAAACTAATAAATTACCTCCGACGTAGAAGCACTTATCTGGTCCCACTTGGCCCACACATACCACAAAGTGAATCCTCTTAATTGCAGAAAAGTAATTGGAAAATTTCGCCACATAAGGGAAGTAAGGACGAGAGGACTGCACTTTCAAAGAAACTACCGTGGCCTGTTCATTAAGATTTGAAGTTTCGATTAAATTAAAACTTTTAAGTCTGCAATGTGCGCTCGCACTGAGCTCGTAAAGTCCAAGCTTTGGCATCTTGCGGTTTTATATTATATTGAATTGAATTAGTAAAACTTTGAACAAAATAAAAATGCTCTTTTTAAAATCCGATTTGAATATTACGTTGTTTATTTGGTGCCTCCTATTTATTATTAGGATGGTCTCATCAAACTTTTATGTTCAAACTTCTAACGCAACATCAGTACAGAAAGACAACAGAGAAATGTAGCGCATCTGCAACATCGGAACATTTATTCCGGCCGCCCATTAGCGACTCGACCACGCGAGAACAAATGTGCCCCAGTTCACTTGGCGAGTCGAAGTCGAATATTTATTTCAGGAGTTTCTAGAGATGTTGTAAGCGGGGCTATCCGGAAATCGGATTATAAATCAAGCGTTGCGTATCCGGTGTCCGGGTTTGCAGTCGGGTGCAAGTTGGCAGTTGGCAGGACATGGCAGGGCGCGGTGCTCTTTGCCTGTGTCGCAGAGATGCGTCGTGGTTGTGGGCACCACGCCAGATACATACGAGTACCGATACTACCGGCAAAGGTAACATACACTCCTGAACAACAATTTGTTGCAATCGGAATTTCACTGAGCTCTTAAGCTCTACCAATAACGTTTAATTGGAGGGCAAATATTGACAAACTGCGCTACGGACACAGTGAGACATAGAATAACAAAACCGAGAAAAGATAAAGATAAGTGGACATGTGAGAAGATTACTTTGTAAACGGTCAACTAGCCTTCATAATCCTATGGACAGCTTATTACAGAAACTGTATCGTGCTTTAATCAATAAATATGTACGTGATGAAAAATAATGATGGACAACTACCAACAACCAATCTTAAGAGGGAATCACACAGGCGACTCTCCACACAAACGTAGTCCCCTATTTCCTCCCTGGATAATGCCTTTAGAGTAACCATTTTTTCTCATAAAATCCAGATCTGCTATATACGTGCGCGTATGTTTTCCTTTTTTTTCAGAAACTTATTGATAAAGAAAATATCACCTCCAATTCATATTTCATATATTATGTATATCATATGAGGAGGGTCATATTTTTTTTATCAATAAGTTTGTGAAAAAAAGGAAAACATACGAACACGTATATAGCAGATCTGGATTTTATGAGAAAAAATTGTTACTCTCGAGGCATTATCCAGAGAGGAAATAGGGGACTACGTTTGTATGAAGAGTCGCCTGTGTGATGCCCTCTTAATGGGTCAACATCTGAGAACAGAGCAGCCCGAACCATATCATGTTACTTGTCGGTATTACAGTATCATGGACTTTTATCTCGCGTTCTAATATCAACACTGCTACCCCTTCTATCCCCCTCGGAGTCATGTTCAACTACAAACTTCGGTTATTGGATGAACATAAAAATAACAAAATATGGCGTGGTGTGTGTTATACAGTTGAGGAAATGTAGAATAAGATGACAAAGAAACCGCGAGAGCTATGAAATATGCAGGCGTGCGCAACACAAATTGTGCTAACTTGAGAACGAAATGCAAAACTTGAACGTCTCGCGGAGTCCAAACGCAAGTCAAGTGTGGCGCGCCTGTTGTAAATAGGACGGACTTGGGCGACGTAACTCGAAACTCAACGCAACGCAGGCGACTATAGGCGAATATATTTTATGTGTATAGGCAACTCAACAGGGGCGGTTACACACAAACGACAACAGAGAACTTGATTGTGTGCCTTACAAACATGAACTGGTGTGAATTCTGCTTAGTTAGTTTCAGATAAAGCCACAACAGAATAGCCAACCATCATAGGTGACTTTTACAACTATGATGACCGTTTTAACGGCTTTCCAAATGTTTAAACATCTAACAAAAATACAACCGAATTGAGAACTTCCTGCTTTTTTATTTAAAGTTGGTTAAACACTTATCAATGTTTAATTTATACTATCATATCAAAATCTTTAAATATTATGATAAGCTGTACATAATCCCGAAAATTTATTGTGTCAGCTTTTATGTATCAATTTTCTTAAAAGTTATTTTACCTACCAATAGCAGTTCAGTGTTTGTAAGATCAATATTACGGGGTTAGTGTATGCTACCGACACGTTTGCTATCTATAAGTTAGTCTTTGTGACACAACTTCTAGCTCAGCTTTTCACTTTGCAATGTTTATAAGAAAACAATACGCAAGCAGTAGAGTTTGCTTGCGGAAATTGACGATATTTGTGCTGTACAATCAACACGGAAAGTATAAAAGGAGCGTAATGAGCTGAAACGCTCCTGAGCCAATGCATTTCAATTTTATTACTTGAGTTGTCGTTGCTGTATGGTGAAGAATTCAGAGGTTGCTCTTTACACTTAATTTAATTAGATTAATAAAATAAAATGTATTAGCAAAATTCATTTTATTTTCCACAGGTCTTGCGGTTTACAAAATGATTTACAGCCAATAACGGTAAGATATATCTCTGATAAGAGAAAACGACTATCACTTAGCCGAACTAAGTAATAAAATTGCTTACTAAAAAAAAAGATAAACAGGTAGGTAAGTGTTAAAGTGTGTTTGTGCTTGCCTTGCAAATGACTTGTGTGAGGTAGTGTACATAAACCTAAATGGGTGCGTGTGAGTGTGTGTGGTGTACTTACAAAAATGAAATTAGTGTAGAATGATTCAGTCCACTATGGCAAAATGCATTGTATAAATGCAGTCTATTTCAATAAGTGATGCTAGCTAAAAAAATATATATGAACTGGGTGCTGGCGAAGACAGTATGCAATTCCTAATTTCTAAACTGTTGGTTGTAAATTATCTACTACATACATAAACAAATAGATGTTCTCATTATCAAATTTTACAAGTTTTGAGTTGTCGCCCTGCGCATTTCTCATACTGTCGTGACACGATGTTGAAAGTTACTATAAAATATAAAGATTTTAGTGCTGTCGAATGTATGATGTAAAAAGAGCTAAAGAATAAAAAACGAGTGTGTACGTGCTTTATATAGATAACTAAATTGTCATTGCAATGAGCTCTGTGCAGGATGGCCCCGAGGGCTTATTCGGCTTCATTCAGGATTGTTGTACGCCGAGAATGTTGTTGTGCTTGTGAATTGTGCCTTTCAGAATATGGCCTAGTTCTAAGCAGCCATCGTCATAGCAAAACAAAGCAGTGAGAGTAAAAAAGAGCCTGATATTTTACGTATTATGTTCGAGATATTACGTTAAAACCACCAGGGTTTTGTAATATGATTAAAAAAAGTTTAGATTGGCGACGAGGCTGCCATAAAACGCCCTAAATTCAGGAATATTTTTAAATCGAAAAACTCGCAACTATGTGCTTAAAGCTACGCTTCGTAGGCTTCTCTACGACCGTAGAGCTACGGCCTACGTGGGCTCTACGAATACATCAAAAATCATTTAATTTTGTTCATTTGAATCAATAGGCTAATTTTAAGGCGTTATAGCGAGTCACAGGGTCCGTATTCAGAAACAATGCTTAAGTTGAGTTTGAGTCGAGCATCAAGCATATATTTTTTGTCAGTTCTCTATAGAAAAGTGACAAGAAATCTATGCTTGAGGCTTGACTCAGACTCAAGCATTGAGTTCTACGCGACCAAGGCTAGGAGAAGAGCTGGCCAGAAGCTTAAGGATTGGTTCTTACCGTTTTTTTACCCATCTACAAAATAAAAATAACAATGAAATTCCAGTTCTGCAAGCACCACTGCATCATTTCTAGATAAATGCTAGCAACTTTATTTTTCTGGCACACTAAAATTTAAGCTACCTACTATTAAGCCGCAACTTTTTCAGCAGCTTTCAATAGTGGCCTTTAGTTTTCGGCTCCCATGTAAGTACTCGTATAACTAACAAAAATCTCTGCTATAGATAGATGAAACTTTTTCATTTTTATCACAGCGCTCACCGAGCTCCATTTCTATAAATATTGCTGCACTAAAATGTATAAAATTCGTTTTCAAGTTAGTATCGTAGCTTTGCAATAGAATTTTTTAACGGTATAAAAAATCTCAAAATTGTATGGCAATGCTGACATTACCATGTAGATATGAGTAAATAATAAATAAATAAATATTGTAAACAATCCACACAACACTATTTAGCCCCAAAACTAAGCAGAGCTTGTAGTATGAGAACCAGATAGCTGATATAATAATAACATATATATTTTTGTTACTTAGAATACAACATAACACCCAGACAGACATCAAACATCTGTGTTCACCACACAAATATTTGTTCTCAGTGGGGACTGAACCCATGACCTACGGCGCAGAAGGCAGAGTTACTACCAACTGAGCTAAGAGGCGAGCCAATATGAATTGTACCTATACCGTAGTTGGCATTATAAAGCCTGTGGCGTCGATCGAGATGAGATACTTTTATTGGCGTCCATTCGGCCGGTTTTAAGAGGCTGTTAGCATCATATAACCGCGAGTTTAACTTCTTCTCACGTGTCTGCCACCCCAAAATGTCTTCAAGTATTACCCTACATAAATTTATAGAGACGCTGACTGACTGACTGTTTGCAAAATTTTAAAAAGTTAAACCAACACTCTGTTGCAAATATTAGATATCATATGGAAATAGTGAATGAAATTTTAGCTTTTCAAAGGTTAAAATTACGATACTTCATGAGTTTCATGTGTGCGCTGAAAATAGGTTGAGTGTCGTTTTATTGGTTTTTAAGCTCGTTCCACTGTGCCAATAAAGCGTTTCAGTAATTTAATTGTATGCATGTCCAATTTATAACTGAAAACAGGTAATCAACGAATGGAATTAAATGAATAATAAACAAGTAAATACCCTACAGTCAATACGGAGTCCACCTCGCTCTGGGCTTATATTAATATACAATATTGTTTTATTAACTATAATTTTATTTACAAATAATTATACAGAATAACACAATGTACGACCTGGGTGAACACTCTGTGTGAGCCAATGCAATTGCTCTCGGGAATCAATTACAATAAAAATAAATCAATCATTTTACGTACGGAACCCTTCGTGCGTGAGTCGAACTCGCACTTGGCCGGTTTTTTTAATTGTTTGTAATTTGTTTTATTTCTGTGATGGAATTGAATATTGTGGTAGTATGCATTTATTCTCCTCTTGCAAGTGCTTATTGAACAAAGTCGATGCTCATCAAACTGCTGTTCAGCAACTTGTCTTCTTTCATCACCGAGACAGTAACCAAGCGTCATATTTGCATTGTGACGTCATCCACCACCCCTCGTGAATTCCCGACGCTGCCGTGCCTCTCATTGTGCCCGCCCCAGTTTTTAATCTGGAGACGTCGAATAAAAGCACAATACTCGGATACATCTTGCTTCGCGTTCGTTCCTCTTTTAATCAGCGAATAGTCAGATCTGAAGGTCGTAAATATACGTCGTCTGTTCCATCCATCGATAACAGATAACAGTAATTATATGCCATTACTGTTATCTGTTTAGGTGGAAGTAACAAATGATGCCGTGAAAGAAGAATAAGCACACGTCCAATATTAGCGGCGTAAAATTAATCTAAGGCTCTCTCTGCGTCGCGCGTCGGCAACACATCTTCTGGTGTAGGATTGTCTTTGACGGGAGAATAAATCATAGTTATATTACGGAGTCGTTGTGTGGCGGTCCGTAATATATCAAGGGGCATAAAGGAGCAGGCCCGCAGCCGTCGCAGTGCTGAAGTTTCCACCTTGCCGAGTCGGCCGCGCGTTGAGAATGCGCGCACGGAGAATTGAGATGAATGTTGTAGCTCGCCTCGTATGCCAACATCGAAGCGCTACTGGCCTTATGCCGTCGAAAGCCAGCCTTGCGTTATTACAGACCATTCTGCGCTGACATAGAAGTCGCTACCGTTAATAATATGCCAGAGGAACTCCGATGAGACAAAGTTTTTGTAGAACCGTCTGATGTGAGCGAGCGCTTTGTATTAGCAACAAAGCACAGGGCCTCGACGCTAGAGCTTTTAGGCGGTGGTTATCGTACCAGCCGCAAATGTGAATTTATGCTTTGCGTTTTGAAAAATTAAAAGCGACATTTTCAATGCAATTGCGAGCGTTCTTTCCACAGTCGGCGCGGGTAATGGCCACTCCAATCCCAAATTGCGCGGTCTTTTTGTTACCGACGCTTTTGTAAACACATTTGTACTATTCGTTCACATTAATCTTCAGTTGCATTTAAACTACTGAGTGGAAGTCGATTAATATTGTATAAATACATTCACATCAAGGTTTACACAGGTTTAAGTTACTCATATTACTAAGTTTTAGATACCAAAGTACCTAAACTTTTCGTTTGTTATGCAGTCTGTCTACCTGAGTTTGAAGCTTAGCTAAAGTACTAGTAAATAGTGTTCTCTTACCTATGGCTAAAGCTTAGATTCAAAGTGAAAAGTCGCATTTATACTCACAATAAGTATAAATAATAGGATATGCAGTATGTGTAGTAATATTATTGTTTATTTAGTAACTGAAACCAAATTAACTTCAATCAGAGTAAAATGGGTACGAATAAACATCACTTTTGTTTAAAGGCATCAAATTGAAGTACAATTCATTTGGAGCCACTCTTTCAATAACGGCGCGTCGTAATGATGCCAATTAGTTTAAATACGTAATTTAAATAACCAGATGTTGGGGGTTGGCTGTGGATTCACCACTCATTTCAAAGTAACTTACGCCACGTGCGACTGGCAGGAGCTACGACCTCTTTAATAGCTAATAATAATAAAAGCAAACGAGCGAACGACTTGTAACAAATTGCATTATCTGTTGGAATGACCCTTGAAAAAGCCTGAGAGCCATTGCTTCGTTAGCGCGTACTTTTTTCGATTTCAAAGTACCTACTTATGTTTGTAAACAGAAACACAAACACAACCGCGTGCCGTATTGACGTACAATTTGATATCTTTATCTTGTTCATTCGTATTTTTACCCAACTTTAAATAAAAAAGGAGGTTCTCAACTAAAATGGTATTTTTTTTATTTGTGTTATCGCATAACTTCGTCATGCATGAGCCGATTCACCAGTTTTACGTTACCAGTTACGTATTTAACTCATAAGAACAGTAGATATTCCCTCAGATCTCAGATCTGGTCACTCGATATTATTAACTTAAAGCGTTTCAAAGAGATCACTGTGATCTAATTGAATAAAAGCCTTTATACTTCGATATTACACATACATTATTATATCTAGGTATACATATTATACGGCACGTAATAACATTTTCCAGTAGTTAGTATACCTAAGTGACAGGTTAGACTGGACAGTGCTAGTGCTAACTGGTTTAAAAGAACAATCGCGAGGGCACAAACCGTCTGTGACTGCGGAAGATTACATTTCCTTCATAATATTTTTCACTCAGTGGGAAACTTCAGTGGGAAAAATTAAATTCGAAAAAGAGTAAAAGAAAGTTTCTGGCGAGACCGCAATGCAACGGAATTAATTCAAGATTCGCCGTCTACAAGAAATTGTCATGCTGACTCATATATTTATGCGTATTATAGAATATAGATAGATAAAAAATACTTTATTGCACACTAAAAATCACCTACATAAAAAAAAACTTAAAACTATTTGCCTCATGCAATGGGCGGTCTTATCGCTAAACAGCGACACATTAATGGACACTTTTGGGATTATCTTTGATTGTTATCCACACGAATACGCATGAGGCTACTCAGATACACTGCTCGGTTTTATGTCTCTGTAGTAATTAAGCGTAATTTTTCTTTGTCTTTGTGTAGCTTTATTTGCGTCCATGTGTAATGTGTAACATGGCACTCTTAGTACTACAACCCATGCAACACAGAAATGTCTATAGAACCAGTCAATATTACAAAACGTGTATTTAACTGTCTGTTGTGATTAGTAAGGTTATATGGAATTTAGTCCAAATAATTACCAAAAATAACAAGCAAAGTTTAAAAATTTGAGAAACGTGTTCATAGCCAAGCTGCTGACTGAATTGAGAACCTCCTCCTTTTCATTTGAAGTCGGTTAAAAATACCTTGCCCGCAGAAAAGTGTACATTGGAATGCTTAAGCTTTACATTCCAGAACTTGGCATCTAGTGGCATGTGGCACAGTGCCGAGTACGGTTGTTCCGTTCACCTATTTTGGAGTCCCTTCATTAATGCTTAGGATAATTGAGTCCAAGTTTTCTGTAATTATTGTTCTAGTTTTCAGTCATGTTTTCTTGTGATGGTTGTGTGAGTAGAGCTTGCACCGATATTTTCTTTCTGTACATCTTTAATATATGTATATATAAAGTCTTATTAGTTACAATATTTAAAACTCATGAGAACTGAACCGATTTTGCTGGAAATTGGTGGAGAAGTAGCTTAAGCCCGGGGGAAGGACATAGAATACTTTTATCCTGAAAAAACAACGGGAACGGGGCGAGCAAAGCCACAGGCGGCTGCTAGTTAGCATTAATGATCCGGTTAAAGTTTGAAATAAAAAACTGTTTATAGGTACTTATATTGAATATGTATATTATTTGAATAAAGATTTTATTATTATTATTTACCACAATGTGTTGAAATACCAACACATAGTTAGCTTCACTAGAATGTAGGTATACAATTCGTATCTTTTATAGATAATGTCAAAAACTCAAAGATCATGAAATTGGTTTAATTTCACCACTTTGTTTCTAGGTATTCGCCCTGTAAATGTCCTTGGCAATGCTGCATCACTAAATTAAAATAAACGAATTGTATACATCCTAGTCAGCTGCACTTAAATGTATACAACTTGTAATTACTCTAAAATACCTTAATTTCGTGCTGACATGTAGGATAACTGCACACTAACATCAAAATCCTTGCACATATTTTTTTCGCGAGCTTTGACATAGATAGATTACCCCTAGATTATAAATTGATGTAAATCGTATATCCCGTACGGATTCTCGTTGTTTATTACGCTAATACAAGTAGGTAGGTGATATATATCTCTCTCTCGTATTTGGATAGGTATCAGTGACTTGTAATTAATTTGGAATGGAGCCAATATCAATAGTAGTAAATCTTCTAATACTAAGAATTTAGTTTCAATAAAAGCTTTAGGACTATGAATAATGAGGAAACAGTAGCATCCTTCTACTAATTTATTTTATTAATTAATAACCAGTTTAACTATTTCCACCAAAATAGTCTAGATATCTTCTTCTTCTTCTTCCTACCCTTATTCCACTTTATGTGGGGTCGGCACAACATGTTCTCTACTTCCATTCTCCTCTATCAGCCGTCATCTTTGTATTCATTTTTTTCTTATCCATTTCTTCTTTAGCCTACCTCTATTACCTAAATAGCCATCTACATTCATACTCATCACTCTTCTAGTCACTTAAACTAGTACTTTTAGTCAAAATACTCTGGATATAGTTTTGGTAAATTTATAAATATCGCTGGCATCCAAGTGAACTTAGAAAATTTAAATTAATATATATTATTATTTATATTATCCTCGGAGAATGTGCTTTGTTGCGTAATGGAATTGTTATTAGCAGTAACTGCATAACATCAGGTGGTTAATGTCATTGGCCCTATCATTTATTACTAAATCTATTAGCCCGAATCCGATTATTGGGCAAAGGCCTCTTCTTAATCCCGCAACTCTCCACGATCTTGTGCCAAAGTCAAATTAAAAAATGTATTTATGCTACAAGTCCCTCTCAAAGGCGTCCAGCTCGTCCCACCATCGCCGGTGTGGTCAACCGCGATGCCACAGCCGCGTTTTGATGTTCTCATAAAAAATATACTGTACTCAGAAAACAAATCTTTACTATAATATAATAAAGCTGAAGCTTTTGATTGTTGGTGTGGTTGAACCAGTAGTTCCCGTGATTAGCGCGCTAATTACGGCTAATCACGGCACTGCTGGTCAGAATAATAAAAAATATTTTTGTGTTGTATGTATTATCGAGGAAGGCTATACACCACGCTATTTTCTACTAGCGACCTGTGCAAAGCTGGGTCGGATCGCTATGTCAACTAAAACCTCGAATTTGGGTCAGCAAATAATTCACACCACCAAAGCATTATCGATGGCCAGTTTAGTCAAGCGGTTCGATCCACATTATAATACATTTTACAGCCAAATATAAAACGTTACAAGCCATTTGTTCCGAACCCACGTTTTAGGTACTTTTAGTACTAAATTAGACTAATTAACCCCGTCGAGAGTAATAACTGTTTACTAACTGCAATTACAGTTTGGGGCACAAATTATTAAATCGGTGAAGTGTTTGGCACACGCTGGGTACTGTTCGATTCCGGCCAATCTATTGAACATGATATCTTATTAGCCTTTTGGTTTTTAACTTTCTTTTATTTTTCTATGATTTCACGATGAAAAAACGACTATTAAAAAAATGGTGCCACTTCGGGAATTCCGACCAATTGAAAACTTGAAAAATTTAGGTGTAGAAGAAGGAACAGCGTTCCTATGTATTTTTAACCATCTTGAGATGAAAAAAGAGGAGGTTCTCAATGCGGTTGTATTTTTAGGGTTCCGTAGCCAAATGGCAAAAACGGAACCCATAAAGATTCGTCATGTCTGTCTGTCTGTCCGTCCGTATGTCACAGCCATTTTTCTCCGAAACCGTAAGAGCTAGACTGATGAAACTTGGCGAGTAGATGTATTCTGTAAACCGCATTAATATTTTTACACAAAAACAGAAAAAAAACTATAAATTTTGGGGGTCCCCATACTTGAAACTGAAACTCAAAATTTTATTTTTCGTCAAACCCATACGTGTGGGGTATCTATGAATAGGTCTTCAAAAACGATGTTGAGGTTTCTAATATAGTTTTTTTCTAAACTGAATAGTTTGCGCGAGAGACACTTCCAAAGTGGAAAAAAGTTGATCCCCCCCCTCCAACTTCTAAAATAAGAGAATGATAAATCTAAAATAAATATATGTTGTACATTACTATGGAAACTTCCAACGATATTTGGTTTGAACGAGATCGAGTTTTTTTTTTATACGTCATAAATCGTAAACCGCAATTTACCTTTCGACGAACTACTAGAACTTCTAGAACTCTGTTATATTACTTACTGCTACGGAACCCTTTATGGGCGAGTCCGACTCGCACTTGGCCGCTTTTTTTTATGTTTGTTATCGCGTAACTTCGTCATCTATGAGCCAATTTGAAAAAATATTTTTTTATCTGAAAAAAAGTATTTCCAGATGAATCTCATAGAAATCCTGTCAAAATCGGTTTATAATGATAAATCAATTTTGACAGCTGGCCATGAGGTCGGTTTCTCATGTTTTTAAACTTATGTTATACGTCAAGCGTGGTGTGGTCAAGCTACGAACTAGTGAGACATTCTGACTACTTATAAAATCCGCCTACATATGTATATACACGAAAGTGGGCCAGAAACTTATTTACGAAATAAAATCACCCCAACAGCTAAAGTATAATTGCTAAAGTTTGCAAAGCAAAAAGGCTTTTAGTGGCTTCGGAAAACAGGTACAAACTACTTTTTGAAGTCTGTAGGTCAAAAACAACTATTCACTAAGTACTTGGCGCGGATTTCGCTGTAAGAACCCCTAACATTTTGAATATTTAAGTACCTGTACCGTTGTTGCTGAATATGCTGAGCGGTAAGTAGAAGTTTAGTTTATAAACTGACCACTTTGCGACGTAGGGTAAGTAGGTATTTACATATTGTTTACAGCTTAAAGTAGATTCAATGTTCCTTTGACCTGTAGATTTTCGTTCAAGTAAAATGAAGAAGTTCTTTGTTATCTTATTTAACACACCACAAGCTCTGTCTGGCTCTGTCTTTGGCTCTGGTTTTGAGTCTGTGTGAGTGTTGACTAAATAAATCCAACGTCGAAACGTCACAGACGAGTATTATACACTGGTGAGCATTCACACAGACTCAAAACCTTAGCCAGTGACAGAGCCAGACAGAGCTTGTGGTAGGCCTACAGATGAGCCAAATATATCATTATTCACTTCTCAAATACCTACTACTGATCTAAACTTACCTACTAGATCGATTTATAGCCAGGAATGGATACCTAAATTCAAAGGTACTATCAGCTTCCTATGCCGGAAGGTATTCAACAAATCAATTTGTAAGGCAATGTTACCAAATCTACGTGAATATCGTCCAGAAGTGGTTTACTTCTCAGGTCCATTGAGAGGATTCAGAGCCACCTTTACAAATCGCACCATGTCGCCAGGGACCGGGCGTGGCTAGTACTTCATAGGACGCATTTATATAGAAACCAGGTTCAACAAATATTTTTTACACTATACTTTGTCTTGGATTTGCATAAATAAATTCCAAGTTGACACTTGGGTTGATAAAATTATTTAAAGGTCTCTAGGCATCTACATATACATTCTAAAATGGAATCAAAGGTTTAATTTTATAAGTGGCACAATGCCACCTAAAAAAACGTAGTCTACGAAAGCGAGAGTGTGTCAAAATAATGAATAATACTATCATTATTTTAACGATTTCTACAGGGTCTAATCACTTAGCATAAGAACCTAACCTGACAAGAAAATAATGTAAGTTATTAAATAAAGTCTAGGCTCTAGTTCAGTCAAGGTCCTAGCAAGACAAGCATTACAAAATTGTGATTTGATTGAATAATGTCGTTGGTTTCGCATTGATTCATTTGCCTATGTGTCAGTAGTACCTTTGATTCATCATCTCGTCTCAAGAAGTCCACTGCTGGACTAAGGCCTCGCCTTTTTGACCATTGATTGAAGTGGCAAAAGTTTGTATCCGTAATACCATTAAAGAAAAATGAGGATATTTGCCCGTAATTCAACAATTACGGGCAAATATCTTCATTTTTCTATTTTTAGTTGTATCAACAACTCAAGTACCATTTATGAAGAGTAAAAGCATTCCTCGCTAATAAAATAAATTTGATTTGCGCTAACGAGAACTGTGCACAATCAACATACGCACTACGCACAATCATCTAACAAAATTAATAGTATGGAAGCCAAGGAGCCTCTACGAAGCGCACTTCAAATCTCTTCACCTCACTTGGTTCGAAAGAATCAGTGAAGATCAGAAGAAGAATAGTCATGGAGAGTAATTCCATTTTTACCAGCGTTACAGATTATTTCCCTTAACATCTTTGTATGTAAATGCGCCCAACATCGTTCGAATTCAGCTATGCGACTTTCAAGTGAATAAGATTCAGTTTGCAAATGTAAGATAGACTCCAAATAGTTCTCGTATGTGAGTTAGCGGCGTAAAAACAAGCACAATCACCATCCCATTTATTGTATATTTGCTATATACCATTTACCATAACACCGCTATATACTATTTAACTATTTAATCTACTGCTTGTAGGTGCACCTATACTTTTTAACCATGTTACGAAACATAGTTACGTTGTTTTTGGACACTCACAGGCCTTGTTAATAAATATTTTGTTATCTAAAAATATGACTGCGACATACTTTTATTAATATTCATGGTAAAAGCCGCGCGAATTCATTTTTTTGACGTTGATTTATACTCGGTCCTCGCGGTTTGTACGCATGATTGTGCGCGTCAATTTTAAAAGCACCTATGTAATATGAATAAGAAGATGGAATATTATTTTTGCATACGAGTTTGTTGCTTGATACTCCTTTGTGCCAAAATATTTTGAAATAAAGCGTTATTGCTAATCGCCTAAAATATACAAAGCATTTTATTTTATTTTATCACTAACACTTCACTTAACCCTACGTTAAGTCTTTAAGAACTGTGGCTTTAAAGCCCAGATTCATAGATCACACTTTGACTTTACTGTGATGGAAAGTTCTACTTTCAACCAAAAATATATTTTATTTATTATTAACCGACTTCCAATCAAAAAGGAGGAGGTTCTCAATTCGGTTGTATGTTTTTTTTTTTTTTTTTTTTTTAATGTTTGTTACCGCATAACTTCGTCATTTGTGAGCCGATTTGAAAAATTATTTTTTTATCTGAAAGGTACTGCTTCCAGATTGGTCCCATTTTAATTTTATTAAAATCGGTGTTGCCATTTTTTTTAAATAATTTTTTTAATGTTTGTAACTGCATGCCTCCGTCATTTATGAACCGATTTAGAAAATTATTTTTTTTATTTGGTTATTCTTACGTCCAGATTGTCCCAAACAAATTTGATTAAAATCGGTTTAGCCGTTTGACAATGAAGTCGGTTTCTCAAGTTTTTAAAACTTATAATTATTTTATTAGTAGGTACTGTCAAGCTTTTCCTTACTACCTAAAAACCGAACTTTGCTTAGTAAAGTAAAATTAATCGATAACCAGGACATACGAATGAAAAAAAAACACTATGAATCTGGGTTTTAAGCTGCGTTGTCTTTCATTATATTATGGCCCTCTTTCCATTAATTTACAGAGTGTAAAATAACCACTCTCTAAAACAAAACTCCGCACCCCTCAAGTGCCTACGCATCATTTTAAGTAATCGCTATCGTAAAGTACCTGATAGCAATGAACTACTTGTACACACATACCTCGTATTAGGTAACAGTCGTCAGGTACAGTCGTCAGGTAAATAGGTACATGGTACAAATTAACATACGAGAGCAATTACGATATCTTGAAACTATTACAGTAAGCAAACACAAAGGTAGACGCTACTAATTTTTCAATGTACAGCTATCACTTATTACGATTTGTACTGCAATATTTAAAGTTTTAAAACTTTTGATGGTAAAAACAAGAATGATCCACAATAAAATTTTGACAAGTTATTTAAATTCTATAATAATAATATAAGAAAGGATACCAAGATTGACCCAATGACGACCCATCAGGATAGACATCTTTGAAGAAGATTAGGAGAGACGACCCAAAATAAACATGGGATAAGGCCTGAAAAAGAAGAAGAAGACAATGTAGGGAGAACAGTCGACTGCACTTTCTTATGTTAATAATTATAAGTTTAAAAGACTTGAGAAACCGACTTCATTGTCAAACGGCTAAACCGATTTTAATCAAATTTGTTTGGGACAATCTGGAAGTAAGTATAACCTTCCAAATAAAAAAAAAAATTCTAAATCGGTTCATAAATGACGGAGGCATGCAGTTACAAACATTAAAAAAATTATTTAAAAAAAATGGCAACACCGATTTTAATAAAATTAAAATGGGGCCAATCTGGAAGCAGTACCTTTCAGATAAAAAAATATTTTTTTCAAATCGGCTCACAAATGACGAAGTTATGCGGTAACAAACATTAAAAATAAAAATAAAATAAAAAATACAACCGAATTGAGAACCTCCTCCTTTTTGATTGAAGTCGGTTAAAAAATGTTTTAAATTCACGTCTAGAAGACCTGTCATTACTTTGTATCACGTCTGGTAGATCTCTACAGCGCAGTTTTCCCTAGCGAGGTGTACGGTACATTGTTGTACGATTCGCTAAAAATGAACTAACCAACTAAGCAGAATATTCCACGAGCATGCACCTTATCAAAATCGTTCTTTCCAGAAATACTCTCAGAAAGGACAATTGATGGTCGAAATCCAGCAGTCGACTTCTTAATAATATGATCAGCTTTTCGAAAGTGCATGTCTGCGACGTGGCGTTTATATTCTAGTATATATTTTATTATGTTATTTAAGTTTTATCAAGTACCTACTCCCAACCAGAAGAGCTTAACATATAAATTATAGATCACATAACATTATATAATATTTTTCTCAGCCTTGCGCACATCTAAGCGTTCTGCGATGGCGACCAGTGTAACGCTGCCATATATGACGGCAATTTTTGACAGCGTTTCACTGATCACCATCGCCAACGCCTACATTTGCGCAGGCCGTTAAGCGTTCTGCAATGGCAATTAGTATATCGCTGTCAAATATAACTGTCATTATATTTGACCGCCACCGCTGAACTTATTAATTTAATTATAAAACTATTTGGCAGAGCACGCCAAGTTCTCGTCTCAATATTAATTGAAAATGCAAATATTACGAGCAAAGCAGTTATTTTAAAGACCCTGGAAAAAGAAAATGGGGAATAAAGGTTCTCGAAAGGCGACCATGAGCTAATGGAAGACGAAACGCAGGGCGCCTACCCACCAGATGGATCGACGACATTGTTAAGATCGCGGGAAGTCGGTGGGTGGAACGGGCTCAGAATCGTTCTTCCTGGAAATATGTAGGAGAGGCCTATGTCCAGCAAATGGACTTCTTCAGGCTGATGATGATGAGTAGGCAAACAAGCATGAATGAAGCTGATGGAATATGGACGCTTGTAACACCAAGGAGGCATTCAAATTAAAGATGCGTTGCTGACCCTCTAAACATTTTACTATACATTTTCAGTAGAATATTATCCGCGATGAATGATTCTGTTGCTTCTCCATCCAAAAACTTCCCCGAGCAATCACTCCGCGTCATCTAAATAAATTCAATCTGTGCTTACCTACGCCCCCGTTTAAGAAGCACTTAACATTCAACCGGCTGGTCGGTTACATTATAGGCAAATATTTTACGTAACACACACGAGCATGACAAATAAAGTGAGCCATTTCTCTTCGCATTTATATTTTTTCTCCCCTTTCTTTGAAGTTGGCGTTTAATTTAATGCAGAGTGAGTTTTTCATATTTCGTTACATTAGTTTTATGATTTGACTAAGTGCCGTGGGTAAAAATTTATTGGAAGTTTAGCTAAATAATCTCATTAGGTTTGTGGTGTAAACATAAGTATTGGGAATTTAGAGATTTTTAAGTTTGTTTGTTAGGATCAAATTGTAAATGGATGCCGTTTTTTTTATTATTTCTTTGCTTAGATAATCCGGATGAGTCTAACCTTTTGTATGGTTGAAAACCCCTACACCACAGACAAACTCTGTTTTTGAACTGTTCAAAGTTTAGTTATGATTAGCTGATATGATTTATACAAATTATGCTAGCTAATTATACTGACTGGCCTCTCAGCTCAATTGGTAGTAAGTAGCCTTCTGTGCCGTAGGTCGTGGATTTGATCCTCACTGAGAACAAATATTTGTGTGGTGAACGCAGATGTTTGTGTGACTGGGTGTTATATGTAGGTATTGTATTTTAAATATTATATCTACAAAAAAAGTATACAAGTATTACCTATATCAGCTGTTGGGTTCCCATAGTATAAGCTTTATTTAATTCGGGGTAAGATAGTGGTGTCTATATTTATTTATTTATACAGTAACACATGCAACTAGTGTATATTGATAAAATTAACTACAAAGATCACATATCAAATAAACAGTTGCCTATAACGCGAAACAACAATATGGAATAACAATCAGTCAAACCCGATGCTAAAATACCAAAAACAACCTACACAATACCAAATTCAACAGTCAAACAACCAACAAATACAAAATTATACGTTTATCAAAACGTACAGCCGGCTACACTAGTATAAGCTTTTTTTTCTGTATACAGTATTTGAACCTAATTAAAACTTTAAATTACACATTTTTATCCATATAAGATTTATGTATGAAGTTGCATGCAGAGTTTATTTATTTATTTATATGCACGAACCCTTTTAGCGGTAAAAGCCTCCTCTAGCTCTTTCCATCTCTCCTTGTCTCTAGCGACTTTGTTCCTTAGTTTGGCTGTTATCTTTACGATATCGTCGTCCCATCGTTTAGCAGGCCTTCGTTTCTTCCTTTAAATCATTTTTTCATTTAAATCACAGCAGTTTTACCCGAACCAGTCTAGAAAAGCCAGCAAGAAGCTAATTGAGGCTGCCGTAGTTCAGATTTAGAAAATTTGGGCAAGAGGGGAAATTACTGGCACATGAAGCATCTGTAGGTATGCCTCAAGTTGATGGAGCATGGCAGTGCATCGTCTGGCATTCCTGACGTGCGTAACCTGCGAGGCAATAATGCTTTTGATATAGGCGATATGATATAGGGTGTGGTAACCCACTACATCAGATGGGCCATTGCTTGCTCCATCAGGTAGTTGTTTAAAACTAGCTAAACCAGAGGTTGGGGCTGATTCCACAAGAGTTTTACATGAAATCAGAAAAAGTTGAACAGGAGGGAAAATATTTGTAGAGATTCAATTGAGTTAGAAAAATAGTATTTTCAATTTATAATTCAATAAATAGTACAAGGTAATACTGGAAACTGCCTTCCTGAGCTTCGGTAGATACAAATGTAGAACGGATAGAGAGCTCTCAGCAACAATTTACAGTGAACATTATTGGGCGATGTTCAAAGCACTTGTCTCCAACCACTTAATGCTATCTGAAATGGGCAAAGCGTTGCTCGGTTTCCGGCTAAATGAAACGGATTTTGCCTAATAACTGAACAAGCATTTATTTTGCCAAAAGTAAACTGCTTTGGAGTGAATTGGTACTTTAAAGACTTGCACACATATTTGACAGCTATAAATCGATCGCCACCGCCGATCACCTAGATGTGTAATATATACTTAATAATAAATATAATTAAAAACTCACTACCACTTCAACTTACTAATTAAAAGAGCTGAGCTATTTTAGTAAAGATTTCGCTCACTGAATTACGCTTGTTCACCTTTTTTGGCGGTCGCTGTAACCTTGAATTATCCACGGGCAAGGGTCGTGGCCATGCTCGTTCATGTTGTAGACCCACGTTACTTAAGTGTTTCGTAATTAAATACACAAGCAAAATACCCAACAAAACCCTTTTTCGCTAAACATAACGTAGGCTGGCTACTATACTATACCACTTCAAATTTAAAATATTATCTACTCAGCTTTACTTGACCGAACGTTTGTAGATTGCATACCGGTCTTGTAAATTTCAAGCAAAGCTATTTTACAATCAAAACGATGTGAATACATTGATTTTATCAATAGCTGATGTAACAAGCATATTATGGCCAAACCATCGCCTTTATCAAAGCAATGCCTCACATGTCAGGCACGTCAGAAACGTCCCCTACGATGCGCTGTCCTGCGTCCATCAACTGGAGGCATACATATGTTCAGCCTCACGTGCCAGTAATTTCACCGGCACCCACGCCCTTCCAAACGATTTTTTTCAATTCACAGATTTTATCCGCCAAAATATATATTCATTTCTTTTTTAGGCAATTCAAAAACAAGGGCCGACATTTAAAGCCTTGCGCACTTCTAACGCGATGGCAAACCTTGTTCAATGTACGGAATAACTACGCTATTCATCGATCAGTGAAACGCTGTCAAATATGACAGCGATTTTTGAAAGCATTTTGCTGATGATTCACGACGAATAGAGAACAAATTTTGCAATCTATGAGCAATTAATGCAAGACCTCAAGCAAAAATGTCATTTTTGGAACAATCATCAGCCACTTGATTTTTTAAAAGAAAACCGTCTATTTATACAAAGTTGACAGTGGTTGAGCTCAATAACCATCAAATTTGCATAACCTAATTTCTCTGGCTGCGTCAAATTGCTGTCAGATCCTCGGTGCCCAAGCCTGCCGTAATGGATGGGACGTTGGTTTCGATAAGTCCGTAAACTGACAAGAATATATTTGATCATTAATGCGTAGAATATTACTATAGAAATTGCCTTTTAGACGAGAAACTGCGACGTAGACTTTATTATACTATATATCTAGAGATAAACATGGTAAACGACTTGTAAAATATCGCTTGACTATCGAAAAAGAGTATAGATATACATTATTACATAATTTATTACATATTTTAATCTGGATACTAAGCTGCAACCTGTATTTTTATTTTTAATATAACATTGTTAGCAATATACTTTGGTCAACTATAATTTATGCTCAGCCAGCCCTTCATTTAAATCTATCCATTCTTCATAAAAATACGATGATTATATTGTTAAAGTAAAAATTACTTTTTTGGTTTTTTATTAATATTTCTGTTATCCTACAGTTTTCTCCAACTTTATATAACTGGCCGGCAATAAAGACCACTGTAAAATTCTATTACAGCTATTTCAGTGTACATTTATACTTTGTTTGCCCATAGTTGTGTAAATTCAGTTTGTATCGGAATCGAACCGCCTTAATATTGGATTATAATAGATTGTAAGACCTACTGTACATTAACCTGTGTTGATAAGCCGTTTATTTCGCAAACTCTAAGTCAAATGGTAGACAAACCAGCTTCACCTTTCATACAATGAGAAAATCTTAAGAATCTAGCTCCGTATAACCCAACAGAATTCCATTGGATGCTACCCGAATCCCAAACTTAAAGTGCGTTACGCGTCATAAGTAGGCATGCTGCCTTTGGTATGTTCGATATGAAAGGACTGAGAATCAACATATATACGGTCAGCATCGGATTGCGTCGTGACTCCATGAATGCTTGTACCAAGCCCAAGCGAAAAATGAAATTCCTTGCTATGCCTGACAACATTTTTGATGTGAACAATTGAACATGTCCAAGCAGAATGTTAGGAATCACTATTTTATAATGGCTGTTTTAATATACTCGTAACTATAAGAAACAATAGTATTGCCAATTTTGTGCCTTGGTTCTTTCTTGTACAAAACGAGTTCAGTGATCGATTTTATTTATGAAAAGCTTAACTCTGATTACAACAGCATCTACAGATGGTATGACCAAAACAGTGTGTCTAATCTAATTACCTGTGTAAGATTTATTTTTAACTTTGTTTTCTTTCGAAATGCCAATACCTATAGCGGCTTGGTTACAAACGAAACGTTGCCATATTGCCATCGCCACATCCGCACACACTGCGGCAAACTTTGACAGTGTGATATTTTACAGTGATACACTGATTGCCATCGCAGATGATCTAGATGCGCGCAAGTTGCGCAAAGCTGAAGTTTTTCAAGGCTTCCAAGACCCGACTCTAATCAAAGCGAATAGCTTCGTTCTTTTCCATGTAACCATAATCCTCTTTGCTAACAAAGTCTAGTAATTAACCAACGTCGGCCATCATCTCATTGTTATCCGGATTGCACTTTTTATTTTTTGTAGGCAAAGTTAAGCAGCAGCTTATCGTCTGTAAGTTGTAAGGCGCTGAACAAAATTAATGGGTTCGGGAAGGCAGAGCGCGCCTGCCGGTTTAATCTTATGAGCACGTGATACAGGCACCGGTCGTGGCTATGATACTAATAAAGTATTTGGTAAGGCAGGTCATGTTCGTTCTGAACCCTAACTAGCACATTTCCGTTTTAGAGGGAGTAAAATATAAATGATTACAGATCATGTCTATTATTACGGTGAAAACTATCCATTGATTAGAGCTAGAACTCAGTATATATAACTTTATAACAGGCAAACAATCATCTACTCCATCTTTTTCTATCCCGACTAATGATGTATCTCGTCGCCCGGTCTCAGTAGGGATGTCAATGATTGAACAATGTAACCGAAGGTGTAGAAAAATGAGTCTTAAAATGTCTTTCGTCGAATGCGCTGCCAAAACTATTAGCGATAGAACAAAATAATGTACAACAATATTGTCTACCCCGTGCAAAGCCGGGACGGGCTGCTAGTATCAAATATAGTTGCACAACTGTCAACCTCAGGCACAGTTGGTACTTGGTATCCTTTTAGATCTGTAGGTCGTCCTCCTTTTTTTATCGTGTCACTGGTTCTTTCGAACCAATTGTGGTGAAAGGATTTACCCCTCCTTAAAAATGTCAGAGGCATAATGTGCCAAAATGTACATCATATTTCAAATTATCATTTATTTTGGCAATTTCCAATAGTTATTTTTCCATGCACTTCGTAAAATGTTCAAATTTTACTGTATACCGTATACTTACTATGTGTAAAATGTGTCGGAGTCGAGAGTTTTGCACTAGAGTGCATACATTTTATTCCACAAGCGAATCGTACTTAAAACTGTAAAACTGCTGCACAGCCTTAAAAAGCTCTCTGCTCTCTGTTTACATTGCTGTGAGTACTCATCCTCATTATAATTAATTAAAAGGATAGAGTTCATTAACACACAAGCGAGCGGTTAGTTCCCATTTTACTTCTATAAATAAAAGACTTGGGTGAAATATTGTGTATTCTAAAAATGTATTTACAAAAAAATATGTTCAAGTATTATAATATAACATCTATGTCTAGTTCCCATCGTACAAGCTCTGCTTAGTTTGGGGCTAGATATGATGTGTGGATCGTCCACAATATTTTTTATTTTATTTTAATAAATTTGGCGGTACATATAAGTAGGTTTAGGTTTGATTAGCGTGGAAAAAGATTTATTTTCTGTAAATATCTGAGAACCCAGCTAGATAACATCTCTGATCGATTCCAATTCATTGCATCTTGTCTCTTTTGATATTTTTCAGTAATTTATTCTGTCTGGGTGCATCAGTATTTTTGTGTTACTTTCAATCTTTTACAACCTTTATTGTAAGTTTTATATTTACTTTATTTGCTAGAATTTATGCTGAGTATTTCATTCCACAATGCTTGTATCCAGTCGTCCTAATGATCCATAAAACGTAATAGGATTGGTCAAAGCACGAAATGCCAGGTTTTCTTGGATATAAAGAATAATAAAGATTTGTGTTTCGGTTTTACCACTAAGATGTATGTACATAACCAGCTTAGGTTGGTCCTCAAAGTCTTGCCCTTATTCTAAAATGTTTTAAAATTACTTCAGTGATCACAACGAAATGTCCTTTTCCAACGTAGGTACGATTTTTTTTGCAAATCTTTGCAAACGTTTTTGAATAAGGCCACTGTCCACGTGGTTTTACGATTCGTCCGCCTGTCAGTAGACTGGTCGTAAATTGCGCTGTTTGCAGAGAAAGTCGTGTATTCAAGTTAACTTTGAGACTGCAGAACTTAGCATTTTATTAACTCTTGCTGAAAAACTTCAACTGTAACTTTCCAATTTTGGTACCTATTTAAAAGTTTTAATATTGCTATAAAAATATTCCTTGAACTATTCAAGTATTCTGTCCAAAAGGAATGTTCCTGAATAGGTTATGCACACAACATTATATTACGTTCAGCTGACAGTCAGTGGCATTAATACTCCCGATTCATTCGGGCATTGGAGGATTATTTAAAGTTCATCAAAACGTATAGATCCTGTTATGGTGTGTACAGATTGGTGCAATGCAACATGTAATGCAACATGCAATGCAAGAATTTGAGGTCCACATTGCTGCAATGTATCATGTAATGTAACAGAATTCCCATAGTGTGAACGCCTCGCGCGCACGAACTGCGCCTGGGTCGCGCACGCTCCGAGCGTTACAACTCGTGCGCGGCTCGATCCGAGATTTGTCGGTTTTTAGTACGAACACAAAGGGGCGCGCAGTGTGCGCAGGATTTCTCGTTCTGATTCGTAGTCAATGCGCGTACCGCGCGCGCCACACGTCCAAGGCAGCAGGGAACATGCAATGTAAGGCAGAATATTACATTACATGTTGCATTGCACCAATCTGTACCCACCTTTAAGACTAAGGTCGGATAAAAAAACTGTCCGTTATATAACATTATCCAAATAAATCTTTTTTTCAGAAAATAAAGTTCAAACCAAAAGCTTTTAAGCCCTTTAGGCATGATTTTAAATATTGTTATAAGATTGAAATTGAGTTGGCTAAGCCTTTTCAATGATGCGAATTCGCTAATGGGCTTAGGAAGATCGCGGGGAGTTGGTTAATAGAGGTCCTAGAATTCCTAGTCTGAAAATTAACATAGCAGTTGGTTGGTACTGACCACTCCTATTAGCTATATTTCAGCCGGCGCCATGAAGGTCACCGCTTTTAATGGAAGCAGTGAAAGACGCCATTTTTATGCTGCTGCTAACTCCTCACGTCTAACTAGATAAAACCATATGTTCTATCTTTACATTGATCTGCGTGCTTGCGCTTCTGTTGTAGTTAGCGAAAGTTGGTGAGAGCGTCTTGAATTCACGCAAGTGCTTTGTTCGCTGAGAAAACTTGCTCTAGCTTTGGTTGTTTCAGGCAGTTGACTTGGAGACCTCTGTTGGATGTTCTGGTTAACTTGGAAGTTAGTTGACGCGACGTCCCTATTATAATATTTATTTGACCCCTTAACGAGGTTTTCTCTCGAATTATGAGGGCATTCCAATAAAGTTTCTAGCTACCTGGTACTTTTCTTTGTTAATATTATGTTAAAATTATGTTAAAGAACACATTGTGGCGTTTCTATGACAGTTTTTTTTGTCTCGGAAAAGTTTCATTCTGATTTATTTATTTGGACGAATATATTGAATATACATTAAAAAATAATACATTTTAATAACCTATAATTGTAATTATACTAACATAAAAAACCAGCAAAATCTAGCCAGAATGTCTAGGGCTAAAGTTTTATTAGGACGTAACATTGTGTTCGTCTACTTTACTGACTATAAACAAGCAGTTTCGCGGACTTAAAATATACCAGTTCCAGTTGAAAATAGTGCCTTTTTATTTATTATCGCCATTAAGCCATGTTTTTCTACTTTAATTATTAACAGTGTGGTATGGTTGACATCCAGATTATTTTGAAACCGCTAAGCTAGCTGTCGGTTATTTTTGGAAACAGTTTTTGAGAGAAGTATTAGCTACTATAGAACGTGTAGACAGCGGCGTCTTTACCTATTGTGCAGGGTGTGCGGTGCACACGGGCGCAGCGTTCCTAGGGGGCGCCGAGCGCCGCGGCGGGGCGCTCGGCCACTATCAGCAGGCGCGTTGGCCGGACGCCGCACTTTCAATGACCAACGTAAAAAGGGTTCCGCTCTGCGTTCGGCGCCCCCTAGGACCGCTACGGAGCTCAACTTGGCGGGCGCATTGGACGGGCGCCGCTCTTTCAATGATCAACGTAAAAAGCGCTCCGCTCTGCGTTCGGCGCCCCCTAGGGCTGCTACGGAGCTCAACTTGGCGGGCGCGTTGGACGGGTGCCGCACTTTAAATTACCAACGTAAAAAGCGCTCCGCTCTGCGTTCGGCGCCCCTTAGGACCGCTAAGGAGCTCAACTCGGCGGGCGCGATGGCCGGGCGCCGCACTTTCAATGATCAACGTAAAAAGCGCTCCGCTCTGCGTTCAGCGCCCCTTAGGACCGCTAAGGAGCTCAACTCGGCGGGCGCGATGGCCGGGCGCCGCACTTTCAATGATCAACGTAAAAAGCGCTCCGCTCTGCGTTCAGCGCCCCTTAGGACCGCTAAAGAGCTCAACTTGGCGGGCGCGTTGGCCGGGCGCCGCACTTTCAATGACCAACGTAAAAAAAGCTCCGCTCTGCATATATTTTGTATAGCATCTTGAGCTCTTCTAATATTTGATGAATAACATCATAGGGGCCGACGAGCGCCGCTGGCACTCGGCGCCCTTATTCCTTATTACCCCCCCCTTTATTCTCCTCATAAAGAAAGAATTTTCAAATTTTCTTTCTATAGCATTTCTAAGCTATAATAGAAACACACCCTCCAAGTTTCATGCTTCTAGAACTTACGGTTTAGGCTGTGCGTTGATTTTTTTTAAACCATTTTCCCCCTTTTTCTCTAAGTTCTTTTTCGATAAGTTTTGGCTTGTTAGGGTTTACACCAGAACCTTGCATATTAATTCTAAATATAGTCAACAGGACATTGTGGTAACCAAACTGCATTTCTCAAAAATCTCCAAGCAATAGAGTTAATTACCCATTGGAAAAATTTGACAGTTTGTTGTAACTTGATGTGCTGTTACTTGTACTTTGTATCCATTCCATTTTGAACGCGCCCTTACTAGGGGGCGCTTGGGTAATGTTTGCACACGGGCGCTACATGGGCTAGAGACGCCTCTGCGTGTAGATATATAAAATTCGTGAAGTTACTATGATTAAAATCTTGAAAACAAATCAAAAACACAATCTGATTGCCCATTACTAATATTAAAGCGTTAATAAATAAGTGCGAACTACGAGCCTACCGATTTTTTTATTCATTTTACTTCCATTAGAAATGGTGAGGTTTATATTAAGCGAGCTCAATTAAAATATTTGCTCTGTTGTGATAGGCACACAGGCTGTGGCCGCGCCTTCCCGTCTGGCGTCAGGTGGGCCTAAGCAAAATGTAAATAGCACTGATTATTCCCTCCCGACATTTTGTATTCGACGGAGTCAGCGGTATAAAAGGGGACCTCGTTTTAAGCTTAATTTCACTTCTTTCAACGACAAGCAACAGCCGGCGGCAAACACTTAAATAAAACAATACAAAGCTTGACTGAAAACAAATTGTCGGTGTCGATAATATTTGAAATCTGTTCAGTTGAAAAGTTTGTAAAATAGACAAACATAGCAGCTGAGCCTTAAGATGGCCTATTTCGAAACACAAGTGAAGATACTAGTGTATTACTATTCACCCATCCAGAAACCGACCTCATCATCTTTTGTCATAGTATAATGTACTTACCTAAACACACAAATATGACTATATTACACAAAAGTGCAAGTTGTATTTTCCTCTACATTTCAGATGCCATTATTACGAAATTCGTAGACTAAGCGGACGGCACGACAAAGTATCTAAAAACCACGGATGCACCTGTAATTGGCGGCTTCCACGGCGCACCGTGCCGTCGACGCTGTGTAAACCCGGCCTTTTATAGAAAACATCTCGCTTTTCTCCGTAAAATGGTACGAAGTGAGAAATATTTTATAACCTGCCTTTTCAATGGAAGTTATACAATTTCTTCTTTGCTTTTATTTAATTATAATTATGCGCTCATTTTAAACCCTCTATATTGCCATCGTCAAAGAACTGCACATTTTGTACGAAACTATTTTTTTATTGTATGTGATGGGAGTTATTACATATCGAGTCGTAGAAGTTTGATATACATTACAGACTGAAATAACTATTCAGTAAAACATGCCTCCTCTCATGCTAAATCAATGAAACGGTTTGATTTGGTCGTGGGCTGACTTATAAAAAACCCTAAGATATTTTAAAAGGTAAGATTCCGTTTTTTCCGTTTTTTCCGGCTTTTCCGAGAAAATTTTAAACCATAGTTATATTAGTCATTTTACGCATAAAATCAGGGTGTGTATTCTTCTAATTATTTTATCCAACTTAAATTATTGAAAGGCTTAGACTAACTCCTGGAAGCAGGTGTTACGGATTGAAACAAAGTCTAGCTAGACCTTAGACTTGCAGAAAGTTTGTTTCTCAACAAAAGTGCTACGTACGGAAGCTATAATGTCTTGCGCACATCTAAACACTCTGCGGTGACGATCAGTAATAGGCTAGCAAATATCACTGTCGCTTTCGACAGCGTTTCACTGATCACCACCACAAAACGATTAGATGTGTGCAAGGCTTAAGTCTACAAATCAGATCAGGCTGGCTAGATAAAAGTGTTCAATGTGCAATCCACGGAAGCTTCAAGTACGCTTGCCTAAGCGTTACGCAAAATATTTTGGTTTAATCAAAATCGTTTTAAAAATAAGCGATTACCTATTCCCAGGCCTGGTATCTACATATAGTACTAGCAGCACGTCCAAACAATTCATCAAGCATAATTGTTCCAATAGATTGAAAAATGTATATTATAAGAAAAATACTTATTTATAATTAAAGCTTCTAATTAGAAACGACAACTTCACTATTTTCAAACCTGTGACAAAGTAGTTACCTCTAGATGTTTCAAACCACACCTTTTCATTCCTTTTAAAAGGTCGCGTTATAAAGGTGGGGAACCCCCCAGTTGTCTTTCAAAAGTTCTTCCTTTCATATCTCGCCGTTTCAATTTCGCATTGCAATTTATATGCACTTTGTGGCGTAGGTCGTTCAAAAGCACCTCGCCGCAACGCTTATTCGAGGAGAGTGCTACTGTTAAACGCCGTTTTTTCAGCTGAAGAAGAGTCTTGATGACGGCGTTCATAGTTAATGAGCAGCCAGTATCCGGCTGGTGTTACTGCACAAATTGCCCGCTCTTTAGAGGCTCGCCGTTTGCCAACTCAGCTAGGGCCGGCATACCGTGAAAGACGTTTCCGACCGTGCATTATTGTTTACCGCCGCAATGACTTCCTTTTGCCGGCGCAATAACGAACGTTTGCATGCCGTTGCACTATGCAAAGATAGCTCTTTTCTGTGTGAAGCTAACATTATGTGCCCATCAATGTGAAGAGCTCTACATCAATATAGACCGTTTTGTGTGCCTTCGGATTCTGAATAGAAAAAGAGGGTGTCTTTCTATTTATGAATGTTTGAGTGGGAGCTATTATGATGAGTGCAGTGTTTGCATACAAAAGTTAGATGGCATGCAAATATACATATTTTCAGTGGATAAAGTAGGAATGTTTTAGTGATTCTACATAATTTATTTTGGTGTTTTTAGAGAAGTTTTGGTAATAATGAATACTTCTTCAATGTATATTCATTCAATTTATTTTAAAAAATAGCATTTGATAAATAAACGATTAAATTCGTATTAAAAGTGTTAAAATTCATGGTCTTCCTTTTATTTCTGACACTACGTTAATTGGCAAAAAAAAATCCTTATGATGAAGCCTTTTGATCGGTATGATAAAGCTACAGGGTGATTATTTTTCTCGTTTATTGTTCAATTCCCGGTTCAATTACGTAGTTATTTAACAATCTATGAATGCAGTTTCAATTTTTTCTTAAATTAAATAATATCTTCTTTCAGTAAAAGGTTCCATCTACAATATTCCAGGTACTTTTCCTCCATGCGGCATATCCGTAGGGCGCTTGTCTATATAGATAGATGATTTGTCAATGCCATCTAAAAATAGAAAGCATTGGGTTAAAACTAAATTTAAAATTACTACTATTGAGTTCGTGCCAAGTATTTCTAAACGGACATATCTATCTAGAAACATTATGCGCATACCCATAATATTTCTGTTCTTTGAGTTAAATTATTTACTTTAACTTATTAGCCAACCAACAAACTACAGTTAATCATATTTTTTTTATGGTATTTGCCTCGAAGGTGTTAAGGTCTTATTTCAGTTTATTTGGCTTTTGTAACAAAATATTATCTCTTCATTTCTAAAAATAAACGATGATATCTGCTGTATGAAGGTACCTAATTGGAAACCTGAATGAAAGTTGATATTTTATTTTATCAATGAACGTGACATACATATAAAGTATGTTACATTATTTTTTACCATTACCACCTTCTTAATGACTGTAAGCTGTAAATTAATTATTACAAAAAGAAAGAAAGAAAACTTGTTCATTTGACTCACACACACATTATACAAATTAGTAAGTAACAAAAAACTTAAATCTAAAAGTAAAAGGAAAATAAAGTAGGTACAAGATGAAAATAAAAAATATCTTATTATTATATTATAAATAAATAAATAAATAAGTGATGGTTATATTGATGGCTGGCAGTAGAATTTGTTAAATAAAACTTGGATGCGTTGGAGTTGAGCAAACTTTTCCCAATATTTTAAGAATGTATAGATCAATTGTAATAAAAACTATGTTTGTTTGCGTTACCGTGAACGAAGGAGGTGTACCGAGACGCCGCGCGTCGATCACACCCGTTCCGTGTTGAATTATTCTCGCTCCTATATTTTCAAACCGCATCGATTATAATGTCCATACACAACCATTTCTTCCATCGTCATATTTCGACGTACGGTGATTAATATCTTTAAGGCAATTGAACGCAGTGCGCATGCGACGAATTGTATTATTAGAAGGACACTAAACGAGATCACACGGGCTCGTGTACGTCTTTCAGTCAGACAGTCTTAGCGTTCGCTGTAATGTCTATGGTAAATTAATGTTGACCTTGCTTAATAGCTTTCGCATGGGTAGACAGAATCACTGTCACTTGACGGCTACATTTTTGTGAATGAATTAGAGTGTGGTTTACCGTGGAACATGACTAACTACGATTGTGAAACAGGTAAGTCAGCAAATATTTCTTTTCTGATGATTGCAATTTTGTAATAATTTAAAATGGATCAAATAACTGGAAGTTTTGGAGTGTTACAATTTTGTGTTCTCAAACATGCTCGGAAATTTGAGCATTATTTTGAAAACCTTCTTCGAGATAAACCAAAATTACTGTACTGGCATCCGAGCAGCGGCTGCCAAAATTGAATGAAAATCCATAGCTGTCGTGTTTAGCGGCCGTCTATTAGATAAAATGAGTTCAAATAGTAGGTATCCTACTATTTAGTTTTAATTTCCTCACATTATTTGAGAAAAGTACTTACAAGCCTTGGCCGCAACTTTTGCTGGCCGCTGCAGTAATGTACAAAAAGTTTTATGCGTTACACATTATCATACCAAAAAGATGAATACATGGCAGTATTGGTCTATAATGTATCTATCGCACGACGAGCAATTGTGGATGAGAAACTAGAATTTACGATTCATCCCATTTTATGTTACATAAAAATAAAAGCCACTAAAATTTTGATTATACACTACTTTACCTAAAACTTTATTGTAACTATGTAAAACTACCTAAAAACATTAGGATTTCAACAATTCAATACGTATCTGTGTATGAAATATCCACCTCTACATAATTATTATAACTTGATTTATTTATGGTCTTGAATTTTTTTTCAATACGAACTAGAAATTTCAGTAATTGAAAACGAACGTCTTTGATCATAAACAATTGACGCAGTATGATTGCACTATTTCGTATCATCCAGTCATTTCTGTAAGGAGCTACTTTTAAATTAAATAACAATAGTAAGTAGCTAGTTATAGTAAATTATTGTGTAGGGGAGGCCTCTGTCCAGCAGTGGACTTCTTCAGGCTGATGATGATGATTATAGTAAATTTTATGAAAACAACATTTTTTCAAAACATAGGCATAAGAATTGAATAAATAAATAAATATTCAGGACAATCCAGACTAAACCATCTAGCCCCAAATTTAGCAGAGCTTGTACTATGGGAACCAGATAGCTGATTATATAATACTTACTATATTATTTTTTTTGTAAATAAACCTAGAATACAATATATAGATAGTGCAATCCACGAAGGCGCGCCCTACTATTCCTCCTTAACCGTTTATAGTATATGTGTGCAAGCGTCCGTCAATGTTTGAGTGTTATCAGTACACACTAATTACCTATGAGTGCACACGCACACTACAATGAATAGACTACGGTTCGCGACTGCCGCTCGGAGCAAACTCCCCGCACCCCGCGATCCCTTCAACCGAAAATTGGTGGGGCGCGTCTTCGTGAATTGCACTATCTATAACTAAGTAGAAAGTAGGTTAGTTCTGACTTTGGTACTCAATCATCTAAGCATAAATTTCTCATCCTAGCCACCTTACCTAGTGCAAATGCTATTAAAATTATTTAAGGGCCTCTAAGCTGGCCATAACAATAATGCTGACCATTAACGACTCATACATATTACGTATGGGTGCGCTGCGGTCGTTTCGCGTTTAAAATATAATAATACGTCGAATCGTTACTGCCATAAACGACGTATTCTGCTCATTTATTCATATACGAGTTGAATGGATGCAAAAGAAATAATTTTAAGAAGCCTAAGCAATAATTTAATTCGGTATCTGTAGGTCAAATTAGTACTGGTGAAAAAAAGCAATCATCAAATTCCAATTCAATTACTTCTTTTTTTAATGGACAAGGATCACTTTAAAACGTTTTAAACTAGGTTAGTCTATGTGACCAATCCTAGAATCAGCAAAACTTATCGCTTTTGTTTCAGATATAAACTATAGAAAAAATAACCTGGCGAAACTAGACATCAGCCCCTCAAAAACGTGAGTAAGTATACACTTTGTAGGGCCATAAACAAACAAGAGAAAGTAAAAATAGCTTAGGTATTGCCATGTGTTTATTTCCACAGACAGCAACATGAGAAACAGGAAAGCAATATATTCCTTAGGAAGTTGTTGCTTACAATTCCGTCTGTTTCCGAATTGAGACAATACATTGGCGTCTTACTATGCGGTGAGTGTATAATGCTTTGATAACAATACGATACAATGGTACTAATATGAACTTACCTGGTTAAAAGGTATGCATGGTTTTTATTATATGTTATGATAATATAAAAGTTAAAGTCTGATAAGACCACTTACTATAAACTGTTATGATTTCCTTGTAGGTTGTTAGAAATCTACTTGAAAACAATACCTACTCATGTTACAAGGCACTCGGAAACATTTCTCAGTAAACAGCATTACCTATTACTTCACTAACAAAATCCAATGTTCGTGTGTCACCATAAGTAGGATAAAATACGTAAATATTTTTACAGGATTAACCCTGTGGTGCACGTCATGGTTCATTTTCAAAGATGTGGTCCTTCCTGGAGGATTTCTCTTCAACATGATCGGGGTAGTGATCGCAGGGTACTCTGTCGGCCACACGCTGGAGAGATATACTACAATCAACCCCGTGGTAGGGATGACGTTAATAGGGGCGCTGTATAGAAATTTCGGTCCACCGAATTTCTTAGAAAATCCTGTTGCGGACGTAATAGATTTTCATTTGAGGTATATCCTTACTTATTTAGTTGAAAATCTGGTAGTAATAACCTTTTTTATAATACTTTTTCGTGTAGAACACAGTCATAGTTTAGTGTAAACCCAAATTATGTGTCCACGCAAAGTTAAATCGAACATTTTTTCCGAAATATAAACGTAAGTTTTTCGTGGAAATACGAGTAGTAGCTATCCATTTTCGTAGCCCTATAGGTATGTCTTTTAATCAAGTTAATGAGAAAAAGGGTCCTTCCTAACCTGTAAAAGCCATCAAAATAATTACATTGCCTCTGTTTTTTACATCATTCGATCGTAATGTTTCGGACATAATAATCGCAATCATTAACATACCCGTAGAAATGCTTGATTTAAAAAATGCTTTCAATCTAATTGAATCGGCATGAGAAGGTACCTAATTCAAAAATACTCGTAGGTAATTGTTGGGTGCCCAATTGAACGGAATTGTTTGGCGCTTTCCTTTTTCAGGCGAATTTACCCCGTAATTATCTTGACGAAAGGCCCGCTCGGATGGAACTGGGATTACATAAAAAATAATTCAGTAAAAGTTTTCTCGTTGGCCACGCTGCCGTGGACCGTGGAGTGTTTATCCACGGCCTTCTTCGCCCACATACTACTCGATTATCCATGGTATTGGGGTAAGCATTCTTAAGATAAATCTTACAGCCTTTTTAAAAGGCCAAGCTCTTTATAACAATGCCCGGAGGTATTTTTGAAATACTGTCTAATATTGAGATATTTATTGAACGAAAATAGATTCCTGCGGGCTTAAGGATTTAATACTTTGTTTGATGAAGGATCTGATGAAATCTTGAATATTATATACTATTGATATCTATTCAACATAAAATATATTATTGCTTAGTCGATCCTGCGATGTTGTGCTTTTCAAAGTAGGATTTGGAAATAAAAATATATGTTTATTATACCTTCCTAGCAGTACTTTTTACCGACATGAATTGTTTTGTGTTTCCAGGGCTTCACTTAGGGTCAATACTAGCGTCTGTGTCACCAGCCATAATAGTGCCCACTGCGATGGCGCTGCACGCCCGAGGTCTAGGAGTCAAGAAACAAATTGCACTCCTTGTTGCAAACGCTGGAAGCTTGGACACTGCTTTCACTGAAGGGATGTTTGGAGTGATCAATAGTGCAATATTCTATCCTGCATCGTTTGCCTACAGAATTGTTAAAGTAATTTTAAAAACATTTTTATAAATAACTAGCGGCCGCCCGCGGCTTCGCTCGCCGTTACCATTCCAATTGAAAAAAAAACCTTTTAAACCTTCTCTGGACCTCCACAAATCATTCAAGACCAAAATCAGCCAAGTTATCGAGTTATAGCGTCAGATAGGAAAACCCGACTTATTTTTATATAGTAAAAGAAGATGTCATATAATACCTAATTCAAGAATTTTCACTGGTGGCGTACACAGGTTGATAGTGCAAAAAACTATCCGCGTATCTCTTTATACAGGATGTCCTTCTAGGCACAGTCAAGCGCATTGTCTAAACATCAAGGAGGACCCAAATCATGTATTGCGATAATCTATCCCGCTATGGTCGTTTGTATACCTTGGTGTATTATTATACGCGGTTCATAACTTTTGGATTATAAAACGCCTTAATAATAATCCTTGATTTTAAAATGTAAAGAAACTATTTTAATCATGTTGTTCAACAGAAATAAGTAAAAGGGAACTCGTTGATTGGTACATAATCCTCTGCCACCCAAAATGCATTTCCATTTGCGTATTTTACTCTAAAAATGTGCGACTTCGAAACCGACAAGCTTAAGAGTAGTGAAATAAAATTGCTGCTCGAATATAAACTCCTAGATTTATACAATAAAGAGACTCAGCGTTGATGGTTTTGAATAAAATTCATACTACGTTTCGTGCATGAGCCATTGAAGTACCTACTTATCGATAGATCAATGACATGCGCTCTATAATGTGTATGCAAAGCTTGTTTATACATTTTAAAAATACTTTCATTACTCGGAAAGTACGTCTGTCTAAATAAGTTACTTGCACCCTTACCTTTTCCATTTATCATACAATCATTTTACGTTAAGGAAAAAGAAAAATCAGTTTGACCTCGCTTTTTTCAGGGTGTGTTTGCAATCTTCGTAGGCATTGCTCTTGGCATCTTATGGGGTGTGATATGCGACTACATTCCAGACCACAGCGACTTTTACGCACCCACCATAAGAAGTATCCTTATTTTCGGAGGTGGATTTCTGCTGACTTATGCAGGTGCATATGTTGGCTGGGGCGGTGTATGTAAGTATTTAAACTCTTTAAATTAAACTTCTTTTTAGTATAATTATTATGATAGCTGCAAAATAAAAAACAATCGCATTAAGCAGGTTTGCACGCCCTTAATTTTTATGGTGATTTGAAATTGGTTGTAAATTAATAATACCTAAATATATTCCACTAAAGAAACGAAATGTAAAGATTGAAAAAAAGTGATTCAATTAATAAAAAAAGCTGACAAACTTGCCCTATTTTCATGTCACGACCGTGTTTAAAACATCTGTATAACTAAGGCCTTTTTTGTACCTTTTTCGTTTAATTTTATTTTATATTTTCAATAAAGAACGATATTAAAATAAACCTTTATTTCGCCTTTGTTTTAGTTGAAGGGAAACAGGCAGTTAAGCCAAAGAAATTTACAGGGTTTTTCTGACGTAAAATTTGACAGGAAGAACTTTACTTCTCAACTGAGGCAAAGGTCTAATACTACTATGTATATTATTTTTAACATCACATTTACAAACAAATTAAATCAGTTTCCACTCGTTCTAAAATGGTTAGTCAAAGCAGGAAAAAACAAAGCACACGTTTTAAAACAATCCAAGCAAGGTTCATTTCAAATCCATTAAACTAGCAACAGGTGGTCTCGAAACCGAAACTAAAACAATTCAAAAGCTGTTGTGCCGCCTGACCGTTATGCTTCGTAAGCCATAATAGCAAAGCAGTATTAGGTAGATCCTGTCAAATTTACTTTTTTTGTGAAGAAAGGAAGTAATTTTGTTTGAACAAATGCCTTCTCTTTGCTCAAATATCCAGAGAACCAAATTGTCTCAGTCGAGGCAACTCTCGATGTACCTATCTAATGAAAATCAGAGTCTAATGTAAAATCGAAAAGCTAAAGGAAGGCTGCCAGCTGAAACTAAGCGAGCGAAATGGCTGAAATTATCCGTTCCCGATTGTTTAAGAGACTGCGACTGCGCCCATCGTATCCAGTACTGGAAAGGTGGTCCGCTCTCTCAGACGCCTCCCCGCCTCTCACCTCTCTGTTGTATCCTCACGACCGTTTCGTCTCGCGCACTGCGTATCGATGGGAACTTCAGTTGCACAGTATCCCCCGCATTTATCTATCTATTTACAACCCTAATTTTTATGAAAAGGGTTTCACGGCGCTACGCGTTTTACGCTTACGCTACTTCTCACCACCTCTGGTTTCAAGAGACTGTAGGCCTACCACAAGCTCTGTCTGGCTCTGTCTCTGGCTCTGGTTTTAAGTCTGTGTGAGTGCTCACCAGTATATTATACTGTGTGCGTGACGTTTTGAGGTAGGGTTATTTAGTTAACACTCAAACTTCGTGGTTTAGTTAAAACCAAAGCCAGAGACAGAGCCAGACAGAGCTTGTGGTAGGCCCTACTGGTTATTTTAACTTGACTAAAACTAAACCACAAAGTAATAACTACAGACATATTAATTCCACCGTCAACTAATAAATTTATCTTGTGTTTACCAGTTTTATTCAAAGTTAATTTGGTTGATGAAACCTGAGAAGCCCGTTTTGGTTTTTGATTGAATGATAATAAAATTTGGTTGAATTAGATAAAGATTTTTGGATGGCTGGAAGATTATTACCATTGTTTTTACAATGGTTGCTGTGACATTGAATAAACTAGAACAGAGCAAAGACAACGCTGGCAGGTTAGCAATAGCACTTTTTAAATTGACGCGATCATTATGCATAATTATATGGAAGAAAAGTCTGCCCGTGACCACGGCTGTTGTAACACGGTCGAAACGTCGGGATATAATAAAGGTAATCACGATAAATACCCGTTTCTTCTTTATAATAATGTGGACAGGGTATGAGTAAGATAAGTTTTTTATACAACTAGCTGATGAAACAAGCATTATGATTGTTAAGTGGTAACCATCGCCTCTAACAAGGTATAGCCCTGCGTCCATCAACTTGAGGCATACAGATATTCACGTGCCAGTAATTTCACCCAACCCGTATTTTCAGGAAGGTTCAAAACATAGCATAAGCATGTATATTGAAGAAACTCTCCGGTAAATACCACTCAAACACTCTCGGGCATTGGCAGTTTCAATTGTCTTTAATAAATGGGCACTTTAGCCTACTTTCAGCTTGTTTTTGCAACTTGAGGAAAATATATGGCACAGTGTCCAGAATTTACCACGGCCATATAAGTGGATGTTATTATTATTTTCGCGGTTGCCATAAGTGGATTCTTCATGTACCTATAATCGAAAGCACTTGACAATTTCATACCTGAGAACGAATTGTAAAAGTTAGGTATTTGATTTCCAAGAAGGAATTCCCAGACTGCCAATTAGTTAAAAATATCCACTATAAAAGTATCCACTTGAGTACATACTTCGGTGTATCACGATAGTCAGGTCAAGTCATATTTGTCAATATATTTTTAATTAGCAGTCGTACGGTGTCTTTGTTTCAAACTCAATTTTAAATTAATTGGCGGTCTGGGAACTCCTTGGAAATAAGATACCTAACTTTTACAATTCGTTCTCTGGGACAACTCACTCCAGCAATAACCAATTACGAGATATAAATATTAATGAAGTGAGTCGAAACCTTAAAACTAAACATTTTCTGCACGGATCTTTGGATATATTTGGCGACACTGGTTCTTACATTGAACATTACTAGTTATAAGGACTGCGCATCATCTCAGCGCATTGATCAGCTGAAACACTGTCAAATATGACAGCGAAATTTGACAGTGTTTCAGCTGATCGCCATCGCCATCGCCTAGATGTGCGCAGGCCTTTAAAAGACATAATATGGCGTTCAGGCATAATGTTCTGCGATGCACCATCGCATTCTACTCAATTAATTGAATTCAAATTAACGTAGTTACGTCCTCGATTTAATAGGATACTGTAACTGGTACATTTATGGCACATAAGGGTATGTAGAGCACAATTGATTGAAGCGAATGCAAGGATTCAGGCGTGCAGACATTAGACATGCAGACATGTTGGCATGTTTGCCTCGATAGATAGGATAGATAGGTCACCATAACCATGTTTATCGATTTTTTCAAGTTTATCGTAAAAACTTTGGTTATGGGTGTTTAATACCTAGTACTATATACTAATTGATTTGCTAAATTTGGCATCCTTAAATGTGAAAGATCCTTAGATGTTTGTGGCTCAATCGCTACCAAACCACGGTTTGATTTGGATGAATCTTAAAATAAAATATATTTGCCTGTAATTCACAGAAATTGTAATTGACATGACCTAATGCAACTTATCCGGTAATTCCATGATTTAAGAGTTTTTAAGGTACGTCCACATCTAGGCTGGGGTATCTCCAGCTTATCATCTAGGTGTGGCCATACCTTTACCCTCAATTGCAGCCCTGCGAAAATACCATGAAATATACGAATTGCATACATTCTGGTGTAGCCAACTGTACGAGCCAACATGGTCGTTTTATTAGCTACGCTTCAATTAGTTTCAATCAACGACATTATAAAGGGGGAATACTTCTCAATGTCAGATTGAAATTCCTCAAAACAGTACATTCATTCTGTACTTACTTCATCTTATGACTCCTTCCAATAGGAATCGATATAGAGTTGTAAATCAGAAACTTTGATTAGATAACATTCACCACTTTTACTTGATATTTTTTTATATACTTTTGCTTACTTTATCAGGGCTAAGGGTTTTTTCCACGACCTTCAAGTATTGTATACCAACCACTCACTCGTAATTAGAGATCGTTCGATCATAAAAAATAAGAGTTCACAGACGAATGGAGCTGTAAAATAAAACTAATCCCATGAATAAAAACACCAATTTATTAAATTGAAGCAATACTGAGATAGCCTCTTTAGATGTAACCTTACTTGACATTGATAAACTAGTACCTTTCAAGATCATGTAATAAAAGTTACAGCTGGTTTTATCTTCTGAATTTACATGAGTACGCGATTTGGTTTATTAACTTGTGCTTTTCAACATGAATGTTTCAGCTGCTATTTTACTCCGAAAACCCGTCTAGTATGTACCTTGCATTCAATTTTTACATTAGTAGTTGTAGTGGTAGACCTCTTTGTAAAGGGTTCGTCCGGGGAACTAATATCACCATGTCTATTTCTGCCGTGAAGCAGCATTGCTGTGTTTGCTATGTGAAGAGTGTGGGTGTCGGTAAAACTTTTGTAGGTACCTCAAGTTATGGACACAGGGCAATGCACGCGCATGTTCCTGACGTGCAAACCTACCTGAAAATGCTTTTTTATAAGTTGTTACCACTTAGCTAGTTGCAAAAAAGTCTAGTCTAATAAGTTACGGTCTGGTGTTTGCTATGACTTTAGCGATTGTCAGTAAAAGCATGTTTACTCTATATTTATTGTACATGTCTGATTTTATTTAAAAAACCATTGTACAAAATGGGTACATGAAATATATTGTCTTTGCTTATAAAAATCTATTAAAAGATAAACAATTGCCATCTTTTTCTAATTAGTAAAGACGTCAGGGTTAATATTTTATGCAAGTTTTATATGGAGATGTTTTCAGCCGGAGTAGCCATTATGATATGCGCCGGCACAGCGGCAACACGCTGGGCACGCCGTGACTGGCCCATCAACAAAAACCCCGTCTCAGAAGTCTACAAGCTTCTTTGGAGGGTATTTGAGCCAATGCTCTTTACACTCAGTGGCTACTTCTTAGAGGTAAACTTTTTTATTTTATTTAGGTAACCTTTGTTTTTCTGTAGGTTATTAACAAACTTGAGTTAAAGACTGATTAATACTTTAGTAGCATTTTTAAACGAGCAATCGTAAATATTCAAAGAAAACAAGGCGCTATCGAAAAGAAACGGAATTACGACCAAGCTAACTCGCGTTTTAACGATTCCCTCAACTTTTAGGAAGTTTTGCATAAAAGATGAATAAAAACTTTTTAATCTTTATGTTCATTTTAAGCAAATCAAACGTAGGTAATAGCTATCGAAATTAAGTAGGTTGCGAGGGATAACCTAATTTGAATATCGCTAGCAACTAAACGCTAGACCAAAATCATTTTTCAGCTGACAGACAAAAATAGAAAAACAACATATTTTTTTAGACAAATTGAGTTATTCTTTAGATACTAATAAACCTAGTTCTGTAGTGGCGACCAGTGAAACGTTGTCAAATATAATGCGCTTTTCTGATCGCCACAGCAGAAGGCTAAGAAGAATAACGTAAGAATAACGTTTATTTCCAAAAAACAAAGACATACAGTTATAATAAGTTATTATTTAGGCTTTATTGCTATCATTATTTATAAGGCATTACCAACAGCACTATAGTGAACATATTTTGAAATAATTTAAAGTTAAAAATATGATATTATTTTATGTTATTATGTGTTGTTTTAAGTTATTTATTTTAAGGCTTAGATGTGCGCAAAGCTTTAAAACTCCATAATTATTTCAGGTGTCACACATAACTCTTTCGGAATTTGGTCTCATAGTAGCCTGCATAATGGCTGCACTGATTCTCCGATTGCTGGCAGCGTTTCTAGTGGCGCTGGCTAACGACCTATCTGTCAAGGAGAGCCTGTTCATCGCCATTACTTGGATACCGAAAGCCATAGTTGAGGTATGTTGACTTTGTGCTCAAAGCTAAATTTCACGGGACGAACTTGCAAAATCCAAAAATATTTATTGCTGTTCTTGGTAACTATAGGATGACAGAAGAGCTGAGACGAGGCCTGTTTGTCGCACCCAGCACATGGAGGACCATTCTCTGCACTTTTTTTTTAGTTCCATTTTATTTTTGTTTTCTGTTTTTGTTACTGTTATGTGTGTTCCTTATTTTAGTAACTAAAATGTCCTCCATTGGCGATGTGACAAATAAACGTTTTTTCTTTCTTTCTTCTTTCATATCGCAACTAAGAGGCCTTTACTTAATAGCAGTGGTTGAAACTGAGCTGTGGTAATAATGATGATAAAAGGAAAGTCTAGTGTATCTGACCTCCATGACTGTTACTTCTAGCTATATTTACTATACGTCGTTACATTGAAATACGTCTTAAAATATAAAAGTTCCAAACTTATTATTCAAGAATGCCGATGCGAACGATCGCATAAAGTGCGCTAAAGGTATTCTGTGATATGGGTACTACGGTCACAGATGTATGTACTGGAACCTTCTGTCGCCCTTCGTCCGTCACGTTCGCCGGTGACTTTCACGCGCGACTTGGCGCACATTTTAGTCAATTTTCACTACGACTAGTCGAATACTTATTCAATTTGTAAAAGTAGTAAATGGTTGTATTTATAGTTCGTTGGCTCATTTTTTCTTTCATATGCCCGGGATACACGAGGCTAGTTTTTCAAGCCAGGGTAGCAAAGATAATAATAGTAAGCTAGCACGCTAGTAGTTCGTGTTAACAGAACTAGCTTCATTTTTCATATAGCAGTTCTGTTTTCACGAAGCTAGAACTGCTAGCTTGCTATTAGCTTAATTTCACTTGAAAAACTAGCCTCCTGTATCTCGGGCAATAATTCATGCGTGGAGAAATCTTAGCCCGCTCTACGATAATTTTGTTGTTATTGTATTTTTTATTTTCATTACTAATTGAAAGCTATTGTTAGTCCACACGTCACCTTTCACCAGCATTATACTAGTTTTGTAGCAAGATTCAAATATTTTCGTCTCTACTAATTTAACTCGTAACTTCTAAGGCTTGTATATGTATAGTATACATACTTAGTAGGTATACTTTTCCCAATTCAACTCATTTGTCAACTATAATTATTATAACAAACAACGCATAACAAAAATCATTTGTTTTTTTAATATTTAAATAAAACCTTTGATAAGTAACCTCCATGGTTGCCATGTTCCGGAGTAAAAGGTCGTTCTGTCTTTAAATAAAATTACACGACAGGTATGAATTTACTATGTAATTTATCCGGCCGCTAAATACGAAAGTAATGGATTTTCATACAACTTTTGCCAGCCGCTGCTCGCATGTACTGCAATTTCGATTTATCTCAAAGAAGGTAGTCAAAACAATGGTCAAATTTCCGAGCATATTTTTGAGAATATATTTTTATCCAGTAGTATTTGAACGTACCTTTTTCAAATTATGGTCTCCAATATAGTAGCGCAAACCACATTTGAAAAAGTAATGTTCAAACACTGTTGGGAAGCAAATGACAGTTTATATTTTACATATTCATGGGCATGGGCGGGTCTAATCCGGATTATTTTGCAATCGCTGAGACAACTTATAATAATAATATAAGCCACAATAAAGAAACCCACATTAATGTAACTACCAATTACCTGCCAGCCCTATCACTCGGACCCAGATGTTTTCGCCGACCCGACCAACCCAACACAATTTCATTGCAAATCATTCACCTATCCGAACTATGCCTATCATAGTGTAGTCCTATCAACTTTGGTGCAACTATTACAGGACCATTAGCACAAGTTTGTTTCACTACAAAAACTAGCAAAGCCATACTACACGTAGGTATAAGTAGGTAGGATCCAGTAGACGTACGAATTCCTACGCAAAGCAAGTTACTGTTTTGAACTCGCTATAGTTTGATTTAGTCCACGTCAATTGTAAAAAAAAAACAATTATTGAAAATACCAGCACTGAATAAATACACAATTAAATTAAGCATAGTTTAATTGAGGCACGTTTACAGCAAGGACAATTTTACAGTTGATAGTAAAAACCTCGTGCTCACGGTAACCTACGTCTGTCAAAGTTAATTTATTTTATTGCTTCTCAGACTAGCTATTATTGTTTACCGATCTGTTTCCACGATATTACCAATTCTGATGGCATCGGAAAAGTTTTTCTTGGCTCCATTATTCTAACCTTGATTACCTGTTAGGTATGGATGAAATATAGGTATCTTTCGGAGAATGAGGTTATTTGATACCGACCATTACTGTGTGTTTGAACTCGAACGCTAGTTAGATATCTCTGTCTGTAAAATGACTCAAGATATAAATTTTGCTACGATAGACTAAAAGAACGACTAGAAATAATTACTGATAGAAATGTAAATAGTTTATTTTGCGTCAGCTTAAAAATAATAGGTTCAGTTCAAGTGAAATGTATAATGACGGCAAAAGTTAAGAGCGGGTCGTGCGAAAATTTGAGTTTTTTTTTTTTAATTCAAAACTAAATAACTATGTGACATTTTAAAAATCGCAAAAGGACTAATTGTAGACTATAGGTACATTTGAGATTAATTCGAATTTAAGTGTGTTAAAAAAATATACTATTTAACATGACATTCTATTTAACGCTAATGAAAATCGTATGTCAGCGCTAAATAGAATGTCATGTTAAATAGTATATTTTTTTAACACACTTAAATTCGAATTAATCTCAAATGTATAGTCTACAATTAGTCCTTTTGCAATTTTTAAAATGTCACTTAGTTATTTAGTTTTTTTTTTTTTAAATCTCAAATTTTCACACGACCCGCTCTTAAGCCACTCCGCATTAGCTACAAGGGCACGGCAGCCCTTGCAGCTGATTTTCAGTGGCACCATCTATAAAAAATATTTTATAGGTAGGTACTAAGTTTTTTTTTCAAGATAATTAATATCATTACCGAACCACAACACCACGCATGTTATTTCGTAATCAATAAAAACAAACTCAATTAAATGGTCCTTGAGTAATTGATAAGCAAATATTTGAAGCTAACGGTTCGTTATACGTACGTGAAGTCAATTAATCATAGTGTTCGTGATGTAAAATGCTGTGACGTCGGTGGCGCGGCCAGCCGCCACCGTCTCGCCACAGCCACAGAAAGTCCACCTAGATCAATAGGTCAAACTTAAAGTCTAAAATCGTTCATTCAGTTGTATCATGACGTACCTACCTATCACTTTGAAACGTTTTAAAGCTAGGGAGTAGGGTGGAGTAGGTGAGCTAGCTAGGTCATCTAGGCAAGCCTATTCCATCTAAATTCTTGTCCCAGGCAAGCAATCGTCCCACAAGTAAGGGCTTGAGAAATCACCAGTTGCCAGTTGCCCCTGACGTTACAAAAATCATGTACAGGTAGATGCAAAGGCCTGTTAACTTTTTACACCAGTACCCGAAGTGGGAGTTTTGCTACTAAATTTCGTTACCAAATGTTGTTTTCGTTTCGCCTATTTGTCTCTCTCTATTGTATGGAGAAAATATGAGACGGCAAAAATACGTTACGAAGTTAGAGTTGTTGTCTCATCTTTTCTCCATACAATAGACAGAGACAAATAGGCAAAACGAAAACAACATTTGGTAACGAAATGTTGTAAATGCACTGGGACTTCGGGCTCTGGTGAGTCTTGTTGGCAGTTCCACGCGAACAGCCTAGACTTTACAATTAATAAAGAGAGATGACGTCACCAGGCAAATGTAAGTTTGTCAATGACAGCGGATAATGTTTGACGATATGACGTATCTTTTTTTAAAAAAAATATTATTTTGATATTTAAACTCGCGCCCGCCCGTGGCTTCGCTCGCCCCGTTCCCGTTGCTGAAATCCGTTCTCCGATACAATATATCTATAAATTGTAGCCTATGTGCTATTCTGATTTAGATGCTATATTATTGTAAAGTTACATTAAAATCCGTTCAGTAGTTTTTACGTGGAAGAGTAACAAACATTCATCCATCCATCCATCCATACTTACAAACTTTCACGTTTATAAGATTAGTAGGATGACCATTGTAGAAAATATGACGTTACTTCAATATACAACATGTCCCAAAATTCAACGATAAGCCGGCACCAGAGGATGGACCTACTAATGACTACTCGAGAAAAAAAAAGAAAAAAAAAATACCTCTCCTTTTTTTTAATTACTTAAAAAAAATGGAAATTCTTCGAAAATGTATACCCCTTATGACACTTTTAACTACCATGACCACAATTTTTCAAATATTTCAGTTTTTTTGTTTGTATCGGCAACCTAAGTAGTACTACTATTCACCATAATCTTTGAAAATTACAGAATTTTCGTAGTTTTATACAAAAAAACAACCAAAAAATATTATTTCCCTTAAATTTTGAAAGGTTTTAACGTTCAGTAAACTTTAACTCATCGTAGTGTAAAAAAAAAATATGGACACTGCTATGGCAAGTTTTTTAAAAAATTAGCGCAACTAACCTAGATTTTAAAATGGTATAATACTTTAGGAAAACTAGCCACAAAAAAAAAATAATGACACTTTTTCTAATCAAGAACCAAATTTCATAAGTTGTTGTTAATAGTAATCACTTCTACTATGTGCCCAAAATAGATTTTTGTTGTTGGAAAATGTTTAAAAAAAAGTAGAGGTATTTTTTTTTTCTATTTTTTTCTCGAATAGTCATTCGTAGGTCCATCCTCTGGTGCCGGCTTATCGTTGAATTTTGGGACACCCTGTATATTTGACAGGAGATGTGATATTGGTATCTATAGTTCCTGAAATTCACTTGTCAGTAACACTTGTATGTGGACTAGTGGTTCTGTTAGGACTGTGACGTTCCATTACGAGTATAACTTTAAAGTGATCTTTTCATTAACGAGCGCGAACTAGACTAACAGTCCTCTAGCCAAAGCTAGTTTAATTTGCTTTGAGTCTTTACAGAACTGTTTGGCTATTCCGATTCACACTTTACACATAATTACCAAAATAAAAATGTTTCGTTCATTTTGTCCTGTATTTTCCAAAGAGTATGGAATTTCCTAAATCTATGGCATTTTCAAAATGAAATGAGTCGTAAAGGTTGATGGAGTGAAACAGTCTTACTTCGCATCAATCACATATTGGCATGGATTATGAAAACTTTAATTGAATGATAATCATAATATTATAACCATTTATCTATCCAATCAGACAATGTCTACGGAATTATTCTTCTCCCCACGTCCACGACTTTAGTTTTTAGAATTTTGACGTTGGGTATTCGACCAATTTTTTTTGGTTTCATCTAAAATGGAGATGGACAGGACGGGAAAAGAGAAATGGAGCAAAATGTTGGTGAATTGGTTCCCAAGATACAACAAAAAAAAGAGGGGGCGACAATTTAAAAGATGGGAGGATGAGTTAAAGCAGACTGCAGGAAAAACATGGACGCGGATAGCGAGAGATAGGAAGGAGTGGAAGAGCTTGGAGGAGGCCTTTGCCAAAAAAGGGCAAACAGATAATGATAGTGTCGATGTCGTAGTGAATAATATAAGTTAGTTTTAGGAATATATCTGTATTTAAGGCTTAAAATAAATAAATAAATTCGACCAATTAGAGTAACCCAAGTTCAAAAATTAGTTAGATCAACTTTTAAGTAGGAAAATGTGCGAGGATCAGAATATTTTTGTGTGGAATCGGATTGCACACAAGATGATGATGCTCGTGAATTTTGATAAATAAGTTCAGTGATTTCATATCTTTCATAGGGCCAACATGTTCAAGCGAGAAGCGCATTCGAGGTGTCGTAGCCTATTTGAATATTAAATAAATCACAGAGAATTTGAAAGAACGAATCAAACACAAAATAAATTATGATGACCATCAAAGGGTTGAGCTGAGCCAAAACACATAGGTACCTGCCCACCCACCATTAAATAGATGGAACATAATTTAGTAGGAAACAGCAAAATTTATGTAGGTACCTGAAGGGCCAAACCACTGAACAACAAATGGCCTTGGTAAAAGCCACTTACCTCCTAACTGACTGACTTATAACCTCGTCTCCCAGCCCTGAATCTCGTATGTTACTAAAATTTTAGTACACATGACCAAGCTGTATTTTATTTTGATTAGATTGAAACTTAATAGTCTACAGCGTACCGCCCGGTCCGGGGACGCAGGTCTTTATGTCAAATTACCGACCTGCACTTACGACTTTATGTTAAAATAGCAACATACCATATCATCTGAAAGTCAAAATGCCTTAGGCCCCAAAATGCCTGAAATTCAAATCGACTCTTCGCCTATCCCTTACATTTTATAGAAGCTTAATAAAGTTCAGTCCGTGCTTATTAAAAAGAGTTTCTCCGGGATTTTCAGGAAATATTGAATTTTTTATCTATGACTTTTTTAACCGACTTCCAATCAAAAAGGAGGAGGTTATCAATTCGGTTGTTTTTTTTATGTTTAGTACCGCATAACTTCGTCATTTGTGAGCCGATTTAAAAAAAATTTTTTTTATCTGAAACGTACTGCTTCCAGGTTGGTCCCATTTTAATTTTATTAAAATCGGTATTGCCATTTTTTTTAAATAACTTTTTTAATGTTTGTTACTGCATGCCTCCGTCATTTATGTACCGATTTAGAAAATTATTTTTTTATTTGGAAGGTTATTCTTACTTCCAGATTGTCCCAAAAAAATTTCAAAAATCGATTTAGCCGTTTGGCAATGAAGTCGGTTTCCTAAGTTTTTTAAACTTATAATTATTTATAGATCAATGAATAAACCCTTGGACACATCTAGGTAATCTACGATGGCAATGGTGAATGGTGAATTGGATAGTGATCAGTTTCAGCATAGGATTGTATACATCCGCACACACACCCACTGACTTTGACAGTGCGATATTTGACAGCGATACACTGATCGCCATCGCAGGCTTTTTAGATGTGCACAAAGCTTAGCACAATATGTGTATTTTGGAATTTAATATTTTCCTCAAGATTAGAGACTGAACTGCATGGGTATTCACTCGTGTTGAGGTCATAACTTTTTTGTCTTTAATTCCTGTTATTGGTCGTTTGCGTATTATGAACTAGCTTTTTAGTTTTTAGTTGTTGGTGTCTATGGGCGACGGTGACCGCTTACCATCAGGTGGGCCGTAAGCTCGTTTGTCTAACTTTTACATTAAAAAAAAAAAAATAGCTCTCCGAATTACTTACATATTAACTGGCCTTTTAGCTCAGTTGGTAGTAGCTCTGCCTTCTGAGCCGTAGGTTGTAGGTTCGATCCCAACCGAGAACTAGCGCTAAAGATATAGTCATATTCATGAAATTATTGCAGCATTTGAAGTGTAACGCAGCGTTATTTACAAGCTCTAAGATATAGATAGAATCACCTTACTTACGTTATGTCACCTGTCATGCACAGCATAATGTCAACGAGTTGACAGTTAGAGGCTGGCTTTGGGGGGAAATGGATAGACGTCAGAGAGGTTATCGATGGAAGGTCTAATGTAAAAGATTATAATTATGATGTTCTGCATACTATCCGAAGAGTTATAATTAGTGCTACATAGTCGAGGAGGGAGACTTTTTACAAGTCAGAAGATAGGATGAACCAACGGGCCTACAAGCCGTTCGCGTCGTGATAATTTATGATAAAGATATCCAACAATTTTCAACAACAATTACGAACCATTGTTGTTAGAAAGAAAGAATGAAAAACAAGCTGTACACGACAAGAAATAAAACAGTAAAATGTGACAACGTTAGTAACAAAATACACAGAGCCTGAGCAGAGTTACAAACCTGGAAACCTGAAGCTTGGTTACTGAATTGTTTTGAATGATAAAATGGACAAAAAAAAAATGTTGTGCTGAGTTACACAATATTATGGAGCATAAAGTTGGAACTCATCTCAGCAAGCAAATAGACCTGGTGTGGTAAGACAAAATGGCATTGATGGAAATTGGTAAATATAGTATTTCATTAATAACAATTGCAAAGATTTGATATTATTATATATTGAAGTTGACTTGAGAAACTGAATTTTGTGAGTCGGAGAATATCCGAGCAAATATTAATTTTAGACCCAGAGATTTAGACTGGTAGACAATGCTATTAGCATTAAGTCTTCATATCACTAAATAGTTTGTGTGGAAGTTTTAAATGAATAAATAAATAATTTTGTGGGACTAATAGCAAGTTATGGATAAGTAAGTCTGTTGAGAATTGGTCTGAGGCCACAAGTTATCTGAAAACAAAATTGAATGTTCAAACAGCCATGACAAATGGGGTGCTCCTAATAATAAATAATGGTATAATGTATTTACTCAGAGTATGAGTTCTGACCTCTCCGAGTTTTGGGCTCTAACAAGTGTTTAAATCTTTGGGATCTTGTGACTCGAGTTGATTCCTTCAACCCGCCATTCCGTCCACCATTAAATAAGAGTACTCGTGATAAAAATACTATCTACCTGTAAGTTACTATTATTTGAATCATTGGGGCTTTGCGGTGATTGTTCAAATATTAATTATTATTGAAACTAGCTGAAATAATCAAACCGATTGAACGATGAACCTTTGAATGATTATATTGAAATGCTACTTCCCGCATTCATGAATATGTTATTTATGAGATATTGCTTACCTTGTGACACCATTCGTTGTGAAGTGTTTCATTAGTGTGAAGAATTAATGGAAGAAGCTGGTACAGACTTAGCTAGGTACTTTACTAATGATGATTTTTTGTATGGCCTCCTATGTATACTAAAGTTATATTATCTTGATGGATGCCATTTATATCTGAATGGAACTAAAAACATAAAGACCAGAATGATGTATTCAGTTAATATTTTAAGTTCTAGAACATGGGTGACAACTGATTGAGCCAGAGAGAGACTGATGCCGCCCGCCTACGACGTGCCGGGCCATGGGCCGCTCGTGTACTGCGGCCTGCAGGGCGTCGCCTCGCTGCTGGCGGAGGTGATGCCGCGCGACGAGCTGGCGCACCCGCTGTGCGAGAACCTGCGCGCCGGCGACTGGCTCGCCGACTACATCGCGAGCCGCGTGGAGCGCGAGCCGCGCTACCTGGTGCCCGCCTACTTCGCGGAGCGCGCGCTGCAGCTGTACCGCGAGGTGGCGCGCGAGGTGCTGGCCCGCCTGGCGCCGGCCGACGGCGCGACAGGTACATGCGGTGCTGAGGGCGCGACACAGGGAGCGCTGGCTGAAGGAGCCGCCGTGAGGGCAAGACAGGCATACGACATTGCCGCCCAATACGTGATCGAGTAAAGACATGACCAGCATACGACCTTGCTGGTCAGTAATGATTAAGTGAGGGCATGACAGGCATACGACATTGCCGCCCAATACGTGATCATGAGGGCAAGACAGGCATACGACATTGCCGCCCAATACGTGATCGTGAGGGCAAGACAGGCATACGATATTGCTGCCCAATACTTGATCGAGTAAAGACATGACCAGCATACGACCTTGCTGCTCAGTTATGATTAAGAGAGGGCTTGACTGGCATACGACATTGCCAGTTGATAACCCAGAGAGGACCTGACTGGCATACGACATTGCCAATTGATAACTCAGAGAGTGGCATGACATACGACTTTGCCGCCGCTCAATATTTATTTGTTTATTTGTTACTTATTATATATTTGTTTATATGTTACTGGTATGACTTTGCCAATTGATAAACATTTGACGGCATGATTGGCATACGACTTTGCCACCGTCCAATGTTAACTGAATAAGAATCTGATTGACATACGACATTGCCAATTGACTTGACTGGCATACGACTTTGCCGCCGACCAATATATAACCTAATAAAATAAGGATGGCATACGACCTTGCTAGTTGATAACTAAGGAAGGGCAATTATCATATGACTTTGCCGCCGCTTAATGCTTGACTGAATGAGGGTAATAATGGCATACGACTTTGCCAATTGATTATCAATAGAGACCATGACCGGCATACGACGTTGCCACCCAATTCATTATTTAATGAGAACATGACATGTGACCTGGCTATACAATAAGGAGTGGCCGCCTTATTGGTGAACGAGTAAAGACAACTGACAAACGATATTGCAGCCCAAGTAATTATGTGAAACATGGCATACGACTTTGCTATCCAACTTGTAGTTGGATAGCAAAGCTTGACTTGCGACCTTGCCGCCTAAAATTGTAATTATGTGAAGGAACGACGGATGCATGATTTTGCCGTCCAATTGTGATTGCAGGCGGATTAATAATCTTATGATTAGTTAATGTTAAACATAAATGAATGCGTCAAAGAACCAAGTGCCATTATTTTAGTGGCATGCAACAGTTTATTTATTCTTTACTGAACACATATAGATGACTTAGAGGCAAATAAAGTGGTTATATACAGAGGCGGATCTGCCATTTGATTTGACTTTGCCTAAGGGTTAAATAAATTGATAGCACTGAGAAAAAAAAAGGTGATAAAAACTGATCTGATGGATTGCTTCTTGCTGAAACAGCAACCATATGTGTATACTGGAATTACGGGTACGATTATTGTGGTTGGACTTATATCTCGATGGGTTGGAAACTTTTTTTTGTTACAGATTCATGCGAAACAAATTATGTTGCGAGACTCCTTGAGTGAGATCTGATAATTTTGTTCAATCTATGAACGTAAAACTAAGATTGATTGGAAACTATAAAACCAGCAAAAATTAAATTAACAGGTTGACAACAATATCAAGATTTAAAATACCTATATATTAAATGCTTAGCTTTATGTTCTGACTATACCTTGTTATAAAGCAAAATTTGAGAATGGCATAATCGAGATTCAGCCTGTTAAATTACAGAGACAAGCCCAAATATTGATCCTCAATATTTTTGTGAATTTGTACTTATGGTTATAGCTTAGGCCATGACTTTTGGTTACTTGAATTATATGCCTTGAAGACTCCTTGCGACAATTCGACTTAAGCAGTTAACTTTCGAGTTAGTAAATAGAAAAAAACTCACTATATTGAATGTGTATGGAGAATACGCTATGAACATACATAAAATGATATGGGACTGGAAAATAATTAGTAATGAAAACATCTGTGATGAATTAACTGAAGTAAACCGTTGGGACATCATGTACCTCAAAAACATAGAGTTGAGATAGTACACATTTAGTTGAAAATGGAAATTTTGAGAATAAGAAAAATAAAAAAAAAAAAAAATGACTGGGCTTAACCATGACATTCTTTAAGGTACCATTAAGTATAACTTTGGTGACCTTTCTGAAGTAGCTGATAGTAATGCTCAGAGTATTTGGATAAACAATGAGTTTTATTTATAATGTTAATTCTTCGGGGCCTCTATTGCTTTAAATTTATGTGGATGACGGATCTGAAGGTTGTGATGCCATTAATATTGGATTTAGTAAGACACCAGTCAATGGGAATAAAATATATAAAAAAAAAGAAATAATAATAATAATAATAAAAAAAAAAACAGTTGTAAATGTGTGTGTAAGTCACAACGTGAAGGAAGTTATTCCTGTTTCAATACAATGGGTTCTCGGTGAATAAGGATTGTTAAACGTAGAAGCATCGGTCATGTTTTGACTAAGATGATTACATAGACCAAAGAATAAAATATTGCCACTTAGCGACTAGTAAGTAGGTGCATGAAAATCTGAACATGACTGATAGTTAAATCTCACTATTCCTGATACTCGTGATACCTACTCTAAATAGGACTATCATTGTGATACTTCGCGATTGACGAAAATATTATACAAAACTTAATGGACATTGATGATAAAAATAATAATATTGGAATTGTTAAAGTAAGATGTTGGTACGCCAAGACTAGATAAAAGTTATTTGAGTAGGTACTACTGTAAATTGATGAGGCTTCAGTTTTAAGTTACGAGCAAAGCACTTGTCTGGGTCCTGATCTAGTTCCGTCCGATTGACTTTTCAGGCTCACATAATGTTAGCTAAGTTATTGATGATATTATTGATGAGTATGATGATGCGATGTATTATAGACACAGACAGGTATTTATTTGCACCTTTAGAAAACATTAAAGACTAATATTGTATATTATCAAAATCATAAAGAAAGATATAATTACAAATATTAACAGCGAAAGAGGTTGTATGAGCTAGAGTATGCTACTGCAGCAAATCGGCTCTGGCTCAGCATTAAGCTTCACCACCAGCGGCAGCTCAGCGCCGTTACTCTGCCAGAACCGTTAGATGTGTTGAAAGGAATGTAGGTAGGTATATTAAAAACTTAGCTGAAATTCTTGTGTACCTACAAACTATTTTGTGTAGATGAGACTAACTGACTATATTGAACGAAGGGACTTGTTCTTTTAGGATGGCCGACTGTAACGATGCCATTCTAAAAGCTATGGCTTTACTATGATCTTAACGTAGGTTGTCAATCTGTCGCTGTCATGTAAAGGTGTCAAAGTGTTTCGCGCGCATGGATCCAGGAAGAGAAGGATAAAGACAATAGAATAGAAAAGAATAGTTATTTGTTATACAAGAGTGCAAAGCTGCTTTTAACCGCGTGCTCAATTTTGATAACTGAGCAAGCGCGGGATTCTAAAGTTTAACCTCTTTGCACTCGAGTGCAACACGTAACTTTTCATCTCACCTTCGAGGAAATGACTAAATGAAAAAAAAATAAAAAATAAAAAGAACATGGCGCGACTAAAAGTAACACACCAAGAAGGTTCCGAGTATGAGTTATTAACAAATTTAAAAAGGTTGTATTATAAATTCGGCACCATGCAGGTAGAAGTAAATAGGTTTAATGGTGTTTTGAATTCACAAATACAGCAAGAAGGTTACGAGTGCGAGTTTTTAACAAAATAAAAAAAGGTTGTATGATAAGATAAGTTCGGCACCATGGAGGTAGAAGTAAATAGGTTGTGTATTCACAAAATTATTGAACACGATATTCTAAATTCAAATTTACTTTATCCTCTAGCGGATAAAAATGGCTTTTCCAGTCAGAAATTAAACAGCAAAAACACACTTTCAGAGCTGGTGGGATGAAAAATTCTTTATTGCACACCTTAAAACTAACAGTGGAAAAACAAGTAACAATAATTGAAAACATACAAATGTACAATGGGCGGTCTTATCGCTGAAGAGCGATCTTTTCCAGACAACCTAGATATAGTTGTATAGCTAGCGGTGTTTTGGTTGGTGGAATATTATAATGGTTGCGATGTTATCAATGGTGAACGAGTGTTTCATAGTTGTGTCCCAATCAAGAAACGACGTTTTACAATACGAATCTGTAGCCTACTTGGTTATTAGTCTTATTGCTAAACTTAAATGAATGTTTTGTCAAAAGTAAATGAATAAACTGAGATTAGTTTTAAATACTCAAGTAGTAAAACACAAAGTGATAATTAGAGACTAATATTGTAGGTAAGAACTTTTGGAACCAATTATATTGGTATAATATCTAGATTTTGAATAAACTTTGATTAGATAAGCATACTCAAGTAGCAAAACACAAAGTGGTAATTAAAGACTAATACCATTAAAATTGTAAGAACTTTTGTAATCAATTATATTGGTATAATATCTAGATTTTGGATAAACTATTAGTTATGCATACTCAAGCAGTAAAACACTCATTGATAATTAGAGACTAATAACATTAATACTTGTTGTAATAACTTTAAGAACCAATTATATTGGTATAATGTCTAGATTTAGGATTGTAACACCAGGCTGTGAAGCTTAAAGCTTTTCCAAAGTGGAAAAACATGTAAACATAATGTGAACGAAATAGTTGATATAATAGGCGAACACATGGTTATTGGATTAATATAATCGCTAGAAATACTCAATAGTTTAGTTCGGAATACCAACTATTTTGTGTGGTCATAACTGACGACCACTCTGCTACTTCGTACTGGACGAAGGGACCCGTCCCAAGTAGGATGGCCGACTGTAACGCAGCGTTATTTACAAGCTCTAAGATATAGATAGAATCACCTTACTTACGTTATGTCACCTGTCATGCACAGCATAATGTCAACGAGTTGACAGTTAGAGGCTGGCTTTGGGGGGAAATGGATAGACGTCAGAGAGGTTATCGATGGAAGGTCTAATGTAAAAGATTATAATTATGATGTTCTGCATACTATCCGAAGAGTTATAATTAGTGCTACATAGTCGAGGAGGGAGACTTTTTACAGAAGTGAAGTCAAAAAGTTATAGAAACGATACCACTATCTAATATCCGATACCATTACTTAGCTTCGGTGACTTACCCCCGAATACTGAAACGCAACTCAGATTTAAGCACGTCTCAAGCGACAAATATTTGACAGTTTTCGATGAAAATCTGTCAAATATTCGTCGCTTGAGACGTACTTAAATCTGAGTCGCGTTTCAGTATTCGGGGGTCAGTTGTACCAAAATCCTTTGCAAACTAAAACCAGATGCCACGCCGGATTTGTAATTACACTAATGCTTATTTACTCAGTGAGCACTTTAAAGTAATTGGTATTTTGGCAGCCGAACTTACAGAAACAACCCACTTTATGTCTCCAATTCTAACTAGCTAGTTGTGATAGCTTACTTGATTTTTTTTGTTTGGTACGGTGCTATTCTTGGTATCCAAATCACGTAATTATTCTGGATATTGGATGTACACCAACAGAAGCACAGGTTTTGATATCAGTAAAGTGAAGGTAAACATGACGTATTTGAGTAACATGTACTACTACAACTCCACTGAGCAATTCCCGCGTATTTCCGTGCAGTAAAACTCAAATAATGTATACGTTCACTTGATTTGGAATGTTTTCTTTTTTTCGTCCGTATGAAAAAACATAATCAACCTGCGTTTCAGTTTGCGTGGTACCTTAGCTACTTAGATAAAAGATAACTCCTCATTAGAAGACTTATGTTTAATCCCAGCTTTAAATACTCTCTACCTTAGTTCTGTCTCGATACTGTGGTCACAGTCTCGAATAAGCTTTCCCATCATACCAGACGCCAATAATTGATTTAACGACATCGGTCCAAACTAAACGTAGTCTAGAAAACAGGCATAGTGTAGATTCAAGTCTATCAAAATCATATTATATAACGAAATCCTATTGGCATGAATAAAAAGCCAATAAAAAGTTGTGGCTTCGTCTATTCAATGACTAATAACGTGGTCTCTGTTTCAAAGTACCTATATAATATTAACCAACAGAGACCACGATAAATCCTACTGATAGCTAGCTTTAAGACGTTTGAAAGTGATCCTTGTGATACAACTGAATCAATAAGTTTTTGAGAGATTGATATAAATGAAAAAAGAAAAAAGTGTTGTCATGCGTTAAAATCGTAGTGAATTCATTAGCATATCATTTAAGTTTTTCAATTCATCATAATGTAACGAAAGCCATATTTTATTACTCATTTCTTACATTTCAAACGTCGCAAAAATAAATATTTTGGTTGGTATTGCAATTTGTCGTATTTTCAACCGACTCCATGTTAGAATCTTGTCTCGGCCGTCATCCCGTAAAGTGGCATGGGTATAAAATGGCCCAGACACTGTATAAATCAACTACCTATAATAAATGCGAAGGCCTGTTTACTTTAGTGCAGTTTCCCAGTACGAGCCGTGTGCGTGTTTGCGTGATTAGAGTTAACTCTTGTAGTTGATATACTGCATATCGAAGTACTCGGTACCTTGACGAGGGCGAAGGATATGGACCGATATGTTCGGTAATCGGCTTTGGGTCAATCGGATTACAAAGCATGGCGTTTCAAAGGGCTGTCGATAATAATTTGACCATGTTTTCCCTTTGATATAACTTTATGGCTTGTTGATCCTTTTGTACTGAGTGATTTGAGATTTGTCTCTACTACTTTATTCGAAAATATATTATCCTCGTGAGAATTCACATGCATGCATGTTTGTAATGACGTTCAATTTTCTTTTAACTTTTTTAACTTGTTTAAGTATTTTCGTTAAATGTGTAATGTCCTATTCTTGTGGTGTACAATAAAGTGTTATCTATCTATCTATCTATCTATCTATCTTTTTATTTCAAATTCCAGGCAGTGCTGGTACGAGTTGCAACTGACTCCCTATGGGTGGATGCAAGTAATCAAGACAAGAGGATAGCAACACAGCATGCTAATATAATCGTTATCGCTATACTAATAACGTCTACTTTGGGCTCAGCACTCACCACAGCCCTGGGCCCTATTCTTCTTTCCCAGGAATCTAGAGTAGGGCCAGAAGGTAAAGTCTGATTGAATATTTAATATTATTTAACCTGTGCTTCTGCATAGATTGTGTTTTCCATTTTTACCCAAGATAAATATTTGTGTGATTATCATAGATGTACGTTCAGTGACTGGGTATTTTAATGTTATATTTATATCGGTGGATATGAAATAAATAAATATGGAGGATGATCTCTATGAACTTATACATATACTGAGGCCCGAATTCAGAAACAGTGCTTTAGTCAGAGTCGAGCCTCAAGCATAGAATTTTTGACAGTTCTCTATTGAAAAATGACAAAAATCTATGCTTGAGACTCCACTCACACTCAAGCACTGTCTTTGAATACAGCCTCAGAATACAATATAGCACCCCGACAGAGAACAATCATCTATAAGTATGGTCACTACAAAATGTTTTTCACCTGGCATCTAACCTGGTAGCTTGGCAGAGCGTACTAGCCAATGATTGCAAAACTAGCAAATAGCCTCACTGCTCACTTGCAGAGCTACTGTAGTACTGTACTATAGTAGCTCTGCAAGTGAGCAGTGAGGCTATTTGCTAGTTTTGCAATCATTGGCTAGTAAATAGTTTTTATCACAGATACAAATAAGGATATCAGTAACATTTATATCAGCTGTAAATACGTCACATATTGTGGGATAATGTTTGTCCACAAGATAAAAGTTTATTTTAAAAACAAAGCGTATTATGAAAGAAACATTGTTATTTTGCTACATAAGTGCTTTAAACCCGTCGAACAAGTCGCTATAATATATATTATCTATACTAATATTATAAAGAGGAAAGATTTGTACTTATTTTTGTATGTTTGTAATGAATAGGCTCAAAAAGTACTGGGCTGATTTAAAAAATTCTTTCACCAATAGAATGCTAATACATTCTTCCAATTTGACATAGGCTACATGTCATTTTGAAAAAAATTAGGGATCCTTGGTAAAATTTGAACAATGTAACCGAAGGTGTAGAAAAATGAGTCTTAAAATGTCTTTCGTCGAATGCGCTGCCGAAACTATTAGCGATAGAACAAAATAATGTACAACAATATTGTGTACCCTGTGCGAAGCCGGGACGGGCTGCTAGTTATAATTCATATAGCTTGCTATAATTCACATAGAAAATATTATTTTCTATACGAATATTAAAGTGACAGCACACGCAGGTATAAGATATAGGTATATAAATGACGTCACCAACTTATACCGTAATTTATATTATCGCACGACATATTTATATATATTATTATAACTACGTGTGTGACGGGCTTTATATTGTATGCGTAAATGATGTAATGGTAATCAGAAGATCCCCACGTTGTTAAAAGATTTGAACGCTGATAATCTAATCAACAATTATGAATGAGGAATCGTTATTTCATGGATATTTACATCCCACTAATATTATAATGGATAGATTTGTTACCGGAAAAATGGGATAAATTAATTCAATTAATTAATAATTATAATTATTCCTATGGGAATAAACACGGTTCCTGTTGGCATACAGGAACCGTGTTTATTAAAAAAATGTGAAAAAGATAATAAGCGCATTTGTTTTAAGAGGACTTGATTGATTTACACAGTAACGATAAAAAAACTCAAAAAAAGTTTAAAATAAAAACAAAAAAAACTGCACTGACTTAAAATATACACTTTTTACAGATACAATATTAATACCCAGAGAGAGAACAAAATTAACGTTCTCTCTCTGGGTAATATGCCTACCACACAAATAAAATATTTGTTCTCAGTGGTGTTATCTTCATATTTTAGAGTAACTTACCTATAATTATCATACTTGATAACGTTTCAATGATCGCCATCGTAGATTGCTTAGATGTGCGCAAGGCTTTAATCCCTAATCAAAGATCAAATATCAATAGTGTCTTTATACTTCTCTAGTTTCCGTTTGTGACTATACAGTGAAAATATTTTGAAGGATTCAATTTCTGGGGAAAGATAGAATTCAGTTAAGTTGGATGTGGATTGCCACCATTAGATAGAGCCAAATCTTACAAGCTAGTTGATATCATTTAAAATAAAAAGGAAATAGTACATAAAATATATCTATTTAGGCAACATTTGGAAAGCATGTTGTAGTATTTGCTTAAATTTCAGTACACCATAATTATTTGTACGAGTATTAAGGTCAAACATATATTTTATTAGAATATATCGTATAAAATGTTATTAACAAGAAAGATTGTGTCGTTATTAGTTATGTTTCTTACTTTAATTCATATTTAGGCCTGTAACGTAGGTTTACTCAAAACAGAACTAGATGTCGCCACTAGTAGATTAGCACGCGCTATCGTTGCGTTTTGCCATCGGAATGACCTGTGGACGAAAATATTATTGTATCGAGCTCTCTCAGATAGCGAAACTAACTCGGATACGGTTTCTCCGGACCAGTTAGTTTTCGACTATTACCACACCTCTCTCCTGCGTTTTGCGGACCGGCTCCCGGACCCTAACGTACGGCACGAGAAGTGGTACTTCGCTCCCTTACAATTGGCGCTCAACGTACGGCAGTGGGTTCATGTCCCAGGACACCTCCGGTGCCGGGAATCCACACGGACCTACACTTAGGACGAGGCCTCGGCGAGTTATAAAATCATCATCAAAAGTGACGGCGAAGAAGCACGTGAAATTGATGTCGACCAACGTGAATATATCACCGGAGCAACTGCAGGAACTAGTGGCATCAATCACTACAGCTGCGATGCAGGCAGTTTCGGCAATAGTGGCAAGAGGAACAACGATGGATGACGGTTCAAGAAAGTCATTTTCTGACTTAACGACGAGCTTCAGCGGAGCAAGAGACACCGCTCAGGTGGAAGAATTCCTGGCGGCGGCTTCAATATTTAAGAAGATCCATGAAATAAAAGATACGGATGCAATAATGTGCCTACCGTTAATTTTGAAAGGTGAAGCTAGCACCTGGTGGCAAAGTGTGAAGAGCGGCATCGAAACTTGGGTTGAGTTCGAGACTCGTCTGCGCCACGCTTTCGCACCGAAAAAACCAGCTTACCTGGTTTACCAAGAGCTGTTTGCGAAAATTCAACCGGCTGACACGCTGACTGAGGTGTTCGTGGCGGAAAATCGGGCGCTCCTCGCACAACTACCGACACCAGCACACACCGAACAGCAACAGTTGGACATTATTTACGGACAACTGCACGTAAACATTCGGAAACGGGTACCACGCGAAAAGATTCAAACCTTTGATGAACTGCTGACTGCTGCAAGAGGGGCGGAACAATTGGCGAGGGAGAAAGCGGGAGCCAAGGAATTCCTGAAAGATGACATTAGCAAGCTAAAAGAGGTTGCTACTTCTGATGTCGCAACAACACAGGCTCCTTCCTCATCACAACCTACCTTCTCTTATAACGGCTGCGGTGCCCCAGAAGTCCTTCCTATGACTAAGTGCATGACATATACAGCAGATAGAGAAGCTAAAGACATAAAGGTGAAGATAGATTTCTGCGCACTCAATATCAGCACGGATGCTCAGCCGAGACCTACCATTGGAATAGTAGGCGACGTTTGTCTGGACACCTGCGCGAAATCCAGAGTTACACTACCTGGATGTGCCAGTGATCATATTGGACTGAGGGCTATCCCACTGAAGATAGCTGCAATGGCGACCACTGACCCGAAGAAACGAGGCAGACACAAGAAGAACCATTAGGCGTTTTGTATGTTCTACTCGTCGGGACGCCATCATGAACATAGGGGGAGAATGTAACGTAGGTTTACTCAAAACAGAACTAGATGTCGCCACTAGTAGATTAGCACGCGCTATCGTTGCGTTTTGCCATCGGAATGACCTGTGGACGAAAATATTATTGTATCGAGCTCTCTCACATAGCGAAACTAACTCGGATACGGTTTCTCCGGACCAGTTAGTTCTCGAGTACTGTCACCCTCCTTCCCCTGCGTTTTGCGGACCGGCTCCCGGACCCTGACGTAAGAGTGGAGACGTGACTCTTCACTGTCCAATCATCGGGACAACTCTGTAACCGCGTACTGTTGCCTCCCTGTGGTTTATTCGTTAATAAACGACCGACATCTAAATAACGCGCGTTTTTATTTCCCGGCGGACACCTTCCTTACAGGCCATTATTTGATTGAATAAACTAGCGCATGGATACATTGGAAATAAAACCGGCAATTTATTAATTTAAGTATACTAATTTTAGCCCACCGTTTCACGTGGTACCCCGATAAAAAGTATTAGGCTAGATCTTATCAGGCTAATTCAATTGAGGTACAAACTCCGTTTCCTTAACTGTTTATGTCATATAAGTATTTTATCTATTCGACTAGGATAGTCACCTTTCCCTGGTTTTACTTGGGTGATTTAAAAGTAGGCGCTACGCTATTTCAAAATATATCGAAGTTTCAACTAAATGGTCTGGCGTATGGCGCCGTGATTCAGTCACATAATTATATTTTTATTTCAATCATTTACGAACCTTATCAAATTTACCAACCCAAGGAACCAAGTTTTGGAAAAAGCTTTACCTATTGTTAGTGAAGCTCATATAGGTACTGTCATTAAAACTGTTTTATTTATGCTTGTTACAGATATCTACAGAACGCAAACTCTGTCTTCACAATCAACAACAAGCAGAAGAAATAATACTCCTAGTTCAATACAAAATATAGATATTTAAAATAAATTATGAATAATTAATTTTCGATGTTTTTCTACTTAAAATTTAAATATAAATATTGTGGACAACCCACACAATAATATATAGCCCTAAATTAAGCAGAGCTTGCACTTTGAGAACCAGATACAAGATATTATTATAACAGACAACGGATATAATACTTACTATTTTTGTAAATACATACTTAGAATACAATATAACCAACAGAAAACCAACTCTGTTCTCCACACACACATTTTGTTCTCAGTGGGGATCGAACCCACGACCTACGGCATAGAAGGCAGAGCTACTATCAACTGAGCTGAAAGGCCAGTCAAAATTAGCTGGTTACAATGAAATAACATCGTGGATTTGACCTTCATTTTCGCTGGTCTTGAGTTTCAATAAAGGAAACTATTAAGCAGTTTTGTAGATATTGAAGAGGAAAGCGGCTTCCAATGATAGTTAGGTATACATAATATCATGTATCTGTCACAAAACATGCCTGTGTAAAGGAAAACATCGTGAAATTCATAGTCAAGGTTAGCAGTGAGATATGTGACCGAGCGTGTGTGTTTAGGCTACAAACATAGGTGGTAACATGCACCCAACGATTCCTTCACCAGAGGGTAAAAAACTACAACTGAAAACAATTTGAGGGGTCAAAGGAGAGATACTACCCCTAAATTCATTGTCTAACTTTCTGGAGGATGATACAACAGCAGACTAATGTACCATCAAATACTTGTTTCATTACACCAAAGTTACAGGCTAAGTACCTAGCCGCCTTACTATCAATTTTTCATTTTCTTTCCCTTACTAGTTAGACTAAATATTTTCCTCTTCCTTTACCCTATGCCCTGACAGCCACCAATAACATTTTTAATACGTTTTAACGCTCAATATTTTTGGACTTTTCGGTCATCATCTGAATATTCATTGCAATGTGCCTGCGCATGCTCAACTTTTTTCGGAAATAGTCATTATACGCCTTGGATAATTCGTAGGGCACGTTTCTGACGTGCGTGACCTAATAATAATAGTAGTAATAATAGTGTAATGTGCCTCATCTCTAGCTTTGTCCACTATGAGACTAAAGCCCGTCATACAATCTATATTAATATTAATTATAGCAAGGCATATAACGACATATTTTCTCTACAAATATTCAAGTGACCGCACATGGCAGCTATAAATAATAATGTGATCCTCCATCGGGTGATCGTGTACTTCTTTGACGTCACCAACTTATACCGTAATTCATATTGTCGCACGGCATATTAATATGTATTATAGCTACGTGTGTGACGGGCTTTATGTAGCTTTTCACTTCATTGCTATCAAGGGTAAGTAGACAGACTGTCTTGCGTTCTTTTCCCGCGCCGCTGATTATTCTTTAAACTGCGGCAACGAGATATAGCGCGGACACTGTTGGTGGCTCAGTTGCTTGTGCGCACAGAACTGGTCATCATCAGCAAATACTAAACATGGTCTTGTTCTGAAGTTTTTACTAATTATTCAAAGTACCTACTGTTTCATAAAGTGGTGTCATTGGAATAAACATGAGTGTCTTGAATATAAATCCAACAAGTAAGTGCTTAGTGTTGTGAAATATATATATACCGTTTTTGGTACGATAAACGCCTATAAACTTTTTTTTTTACATCGAAGGTGCAGTCTAAAAACCCTATAATTGCAAAAAAACTATAATTTATCGGGTTTAACACTGCACCATCGATATACTTATGTATATCTACAAATGCTTAACCAGGCTAACTCAAGAAATATATCAATATATTCATAACATAATTATATTTGTTTTCTCTTATTAAAACTAAATTAATAGGCACATTTATTATGAAGAAAAGGTATTACGGCCCTATTCAGCAATTTAAAGTCATACGGAAAAATTGAATATGACTTGATGGATGGATTATTGATGGAATGATAAAGCCCAGTATACATTTAAAAGTAATAAGTAAGAGTAGGAGGATAAACAGAAAATAATATGTTGCTAGAATTAAAAATGAGTTCGTATACTATAAGGTACTGTAAGGGCTGATTTCCCGTATAACTAACCGACCAATCAAATATGGAATAATTGCAAAAATTTTACATAAATGACGGTCAAACATTTTGATTGTTTTTTTTTATCAATTGTTGATAAGTTATCGGTGAAATTGGCTCTAAATAAATATTTTACAGTTATCAAACTGCGCTTATAGTTAGGTAATCCATAAACATAATCTAAGAGGACTAAATAGGCAGGCTATAATAATAGCTTATCGTTTCAAAAAACAAAAAAGTAATCAATTATTTTCAATGTTTACATGTTTTTAGTTTTAATCATCTATCTTAAAGAACCCTTTACACTATAGCTTTTTTTAATGTAATGTACATGCATTTATTTAAGTCTTCAATAAACAAAAACTAGGTAGAGAATTACATCCAAAGGAAAAATTAAATATAAGTGCATTACAATCTAGATCATTTAAATAAATTATTTAGTGTCTAACTAATAGATTATTTTAAATGAATTGCTACATCTATACTATTATTATAAAGGGAAAAGGTTTGTATTTTTGTATGTTTGTAATGACTAAACTCAAAAACTGCTCTGCCGATTTCAAAAATTCTGTCACCATTGGAAAGCTACACTCATCTGGAGTAACATAGGTTACTTAAAACTTAAAACTGTGTTTAAAAAATAAATGTCCGCCCGTGCGAAGCCGGGACAGGCTGCTAGTTTTTTATAAATACGTGGCTCGCTCAGTTTGCTCAGAAGTTGTAGGTCGCATAAAATATGAATGTTAATTTATAGCTATCATTAGGTTTCCTTAATCAATGTGCCTTTATAAATAGAAACAATTGAGCATTGTTTGTCACGCTGCGTGATTCCTACAATTGGCATATGCTACAAGATACCAATTCTCGCCATGACCGACTTGAGCCCATTGACCGAGTTAATTTTTGCCGTTTCAAATTACCTCAAAGTTATACAGTTCAATGTTCAGTCCGAATCAGTTCAAAGTGAATGTAGCAAAAATTTACAGCATAAAATTAGGTGAATTAGGACAAAAATCCTATAGGGGGATGGACAAAGCACAGCCTATAGGCTCAGTTATAATCCAGGTATTCTTGTTATGGTTCCCAGAGATTCTACATTAATAAATAACAATATAATAATAATGTAGAATCTGGACATCCAACAAAGGAAACACGAGAATAACAAATTTCACATTTTGGTGTAACTTGCCTATTGCGAATGCCCTAAGCAGCGATTTTTGATAAATCGACTTCTAATAGAATCTTATATTTTTCCTATTACTTAATGAGGTTTTGAAAAAACTAGGAACAATTCTAACCCCATTTTCTCGCTGAATACCTGTTATATTATAGGTGCTCTTTCATTACGAGGTAGCATTCTTATAGGCGAATCGTCTAAGAAACGGGCCTTAGGCCGAGATTCATAGACCGAACTTTGACTTTACTTTGATGGAAAGTTCAACTTTCAACCAAAATTATATTTCATAGTTCTGTCAAGCTCTTCTTTATTCAAAATATTGATAGGAAACTTCGATAAACAAAGCTTACTTTGCGAAGACTGCTTTGCTGTAAAGCAAAGTGCGGTCTATGAATCTCAGCCTTAGACCACCTTGAACCTCCTTGAACTGATTTGGAACAAGTCAAGTTTCCTATAACTCATTGTTGCACGTAGTTTCCGTTTTAGTTTTGAAACTCTTCTGTGGGAAAACCATAGACTTTTTTTAAATCCCTTGCTCCGCTTTCCAACCTTCTTGAAAAAGAACCTTATATCTTTTTTCATGGAGATCGGAAATCCATTACAATGGAGAGGAAATGGTTTGGCTAGGATGAACGCGTTCTGAATTTATTTGGTATTCCAGCATGCGCGGCACGCTAAAAATGCGTTATACGCCCTAGGAAGATGTTAAGAAATGTTATGCCTTTCCTGCGGCAGCAAGGAATTTAAAAAGCCTATGGTGTATTTTTCATAGAAAACGTGTCGATGGTGAGGTGAGAAAAGAGGATACTATCAAAGAAAACTGCCACCCTTCAGAAAATTGACACTTGCAGAAGAATGAAAATATGAAAATGTCTGGCGCAGATTTGCGCGTATTAGCAAAAAACATATGTATTGTTATTTTTTATTTTTCTTTACATACATACATTACATAGCCCACATTATTATGCAATATAAGCAAGCAATACATTTAGTATTTGTTTCGTAACAACGAAGAAACATTGGTCTTATAAATGGAATAAATGAAATAAAGTAATGATGAGGACATTTTATAAAGCATGCAAATGTTGTAGAGTGTTTTATCCCGAAGATGTACAACAAAATGAATATTTCCAAGAATCGCCTGATTTCAGGAAGATGGTCATCAAGGAGAAGAAAGGCATGGTTCGTTAGTATATATTCAGACTGTATATAGGTACACCATGTTTTGCAGTACATAGCTGACTTTAACTCGATTATTAGGCCCAACCCTAAGCAGAGCTTGTGCTATGGAGACCAGATAGCAGAAATAGTACTGATATATTTTGCTTCATTTGAATTTCTTGGAAAAAATGAAAACCAGAGTGTTCTCTACTCGAAGTTAAAATAACTTTATATTAGCTTCGGGCGGTGGAATACCTCGCTACATTTCAGGCTAAATTATCACCCGTTACATTTTTTAAAACGAAAGTGTATTCGTATAGTATGATGTTTGCCGACGTGCGTCGTTACAATTAAATAATCAGAAATTCAGCTCTGCATTCAATATGCCGCCCTTGATAAAAACACCATACTTTGGTCAGAGCCTTGTTTAACAATCTAGCTGCTACATTACTGGTCTGAGTCAATTGAAAATAATTAATGCTCGTGAATTTAGTCTGAGTCACGATCGCATTTAATAAAAACTGCCATTCTTCTCATCAACGCTCCAAAATCTGTTCTTGAAGAATAAGCATCGTTGCACTGACTCGGATCCTTATCAATTCATTGAGTTACGATTCCAATCAAATACCAAACTAACACTGATATCAGTGGCACGTTGCTCCGCCATGAATAAATTCTCTATCGGCTTAATATGCACTCCATGTCGAACCAAATTCGAATAGATCTCGTTGCGAGATACCCACAGATTTATCACCCTTCATATTACTCCAAAATAATTTACCCGTTTTCCCAGAGCGGTTTCATTAATTAATTAATAATAACATAATATTAATGAGTTTCTAATGTTAAAACAGGGTTGATTTTTAAATGTGGTTTCGGGTTCACCCGTTTTCATTTCTGTAACATGACACATCGTTATGGAAAGGGATTTACTGGCTTCCCAGATAGACCCTGATAGTCAAGGGTGGCCGTTCTTTTCAGACATTTTCAATGCTGTATATGCCATTAATCATATTCTTTTCGCAGAAGACATTATATAAAAGTATATCAGTAGTATCGTAGAAACTAGCCGTTTATTAGTTATTTAAACTCTTCAATTTAAAAAAAAATGTTTTGGAAGTACATGAATAGTTCACTTTCAGACTTGGAATCCATGAAGATTTGGGTCTGATATAATCTGAATAGCATTTATCATTTTACTGCCGGAATTTCGATTAAAAATGAATAAACTCACTCTGAATTATGTATTTCAGATAAGGAAATGGCTACCGCCATTGGTAAAGGCGTCTACATGACACGCAGCGAGAAAGAACCTAGAACGTGAATAAGTACCTACTCCTTTAGTTTACGTATAGTCTTTACATTCTCTGTATTCAATTATCGCATAAACGCGGTTATCAGTCATGAATGAAGACGACAATTTGATAGTCAAATTACCGTGTCAAATTGTCGCAATGGATATAAACTTGTAATTTTATGCTGTAATGTATTTAAAGAGTCTATGATTAAAATAATATACAATTTTATTATTATTTCAGTTTAAAAGATAGTACCAATAGCTTTGAATTCAATAAAACTAAACAAGATGACGACGATATTGTAACGAAAGCTGCAATTTGGTACAACGAAGCAGCTCCAACAATTGTTCACATTATCCTATTGGCTATTCTAGGTGAGTGTCCAGAGTTTTATTCAAGTGAAATATTACGACATTACGACAGTTGGCTCATTACCATTATACTCAAGTGTTGAATTTTTGCGACTTGGTATGTACTTACATCTTAACTTCCTAAATTCAATACTGAAACAGAAAAACTGTTTGGAATTCCATTATTTTTTAAGTTTCATTTATAGCCCTAAAACTAAACACTCACTCGTATTCTCTCTCAAACGACACTCTTACCTATTGGAATGTAAGGCAAACCGGACACACTAATAGTTCGCCATTGCTGAATCTTCCGCCTCTCACCACCTCTTATCACTTTTAAGTACGGTCGATGACTTATTCTTCACGCGTTTTCCCGTCAAAACTTCCATAAACGCGGTTAACGGTCTGATTATACAATATTTTTAGACGAATAGAGATAGTATTTTCTTACCGGTAAGGACTAAGGAGTACTTTTTATAGTAACGCAATGTAAGTACATTGTATTAGACAATACTGTACACCATATAAAGTAAACATATTGTGTTTCAAGTAAAACTTCACTTCACTAATACTAACGGAAAGCTGGTGATGCCTGGTACCATGCTATAAAGTTTGCCCAGCACCAACGCCATCCTCTCAGCTTAGTCGGCCCTATAGATATCTACAGAAAATACATTGATCATGATGTGCGGAGCTCATAATACCGTATTAGAAGCGTTTGGTACACAAAAAATACTAAGTCATTGAAAGGGATTTGTCTTTATGTGGTTTATTCCAGAACACCATGGTAAGTAAAGTTTTTTTCAGTTTTAATATCATGGAGCCTACTGTTTTTTACGTGGGGCTACGGCTGGAGTTGGAACGGGCCATGGTTCCGATTGGCGATTGTCGCGATCGCAGCCTGGACCAGCGGACAAGCTTTTCACAAACTTACTGGATTTCCACCTCTCCTGGCGGCACTGCTGACTGGCATACTCGCAAGGAACCTGGGGTACCTTGATATGCGAGAGTTCACATCTATTGATATGTTCCTAAGGTAAATTGTATTTGTCTACTTTTTTGAGTTTTTTTTTGGCTATACAGGGTGTCCCATAAGTCAACGTCCAACCGAAAACGGGTGATGCGCCAAGTCATGACAGTTAGCAGAAAAATATAAAAAAAATATTTGCTAAGTACCTTTCGAGTTATGAGTATTTAAAAAAAACAGGAAAAACTGACACCCTGTGATGATCTTTTAAGTCCTGTGACTACAAATATTAACTTTTCATGAAACTTTTTTCTGCAACGTAAGCATGAATAACCCTTCTGTAAATTACAATTCAAAATTAAGCCATAACTGCCTCAGTTTTCAATGAAATCGTGGAGTTTTGGCCAACGTTTCATTTCAGATAATTACATCACCCAACTTTAACCGTCTGTACCGCAAAAAAAATGTACTACACTATCATGGCATGTAACTTTAAAAATTGGCGCATTTATCCAGGATTCCAAAATGGTATAATACTTGCTAGAGTACTTCTTAGTTTTGGAAATAAAAAATGATTTTTTCAGCTAAACCGGATTTCCAATCAATTTTATTTCAATAGTTAAAATGTTTGTACCCTTTAAATGATGGACTTAAAATGCCTACGCTGTGTTTTTAAGTGACTCACAATTCACAAGTACAAGTAATACCATTTCGACAATGCAAGTAAACAGATAGATCCACCATCTTGTCGAAAGAGTAATAACCATGGGTTTTCAAGTAATTTAATAGTTTTAGGTAAAAGTTTGAAATAAAATTCAATCATAGGATTACTTCAATCGTGGTTTTAATCTAAAGTTTGCCTTCGCCCGTCGCCGGTCTTATTACATGGTTTTTGACGTGATAACGTCTTATAATTCGATGGAGCCGGCTGCTCGTACGAAAAAACATGACTCATGCGGCGTTACCTCGCTCTGAGGCGTTCCATTTAATACTTGAAGTGCAAGTGAGAGCGCGGAACGAGCGACAAAGAGGCACAATCGGCCTCCACATTCGGCAGCGTTCGACATCGGTCTCTCTCCTACTTGAGTGAGCGATGCGTCCGCGTGGACAGCTGTATGACGTTGTCACGTTCAACTAAGTCGTCGTCAGTTAACTGACTTTACAGACAGCTGATTTTTTTTTAGTTGAACGTGACAACGTCATACAGCTGTCCACGCGGACGCATCGCTCACTCAAGTAGGAGAGAGACCGATGTCGAACGCTGCCGAATGTGGAGGCCGATTGTGCCTCTTTGTCGCTCGTTCCGCGCTCTCACTTGCACTTCAAGTATTAAATGGAACGCCTCAGAGCGAGGTAACGCCGCATGAGTCATGTTTTTTCGTACGAGCAGCCGGCTCCATCGAATTATAAGACGTTATCACGTCAAAAACCATGTAATAAGACCGGCGACGGGCGAAGGCAAACTTTAGATTAAAACCACGATTGAAGTAATCCTATGATTGAATTTTATTTCAAACTTTTACCTAAAACTATTAAATTACTTGAAAACCCATGGTTATTACTCTTTCGACAAGATGGTGGATCTATCTGTTTACTTGCATTGTCGAAATGGTATTACTTGTACTTGTGAATTGTGAGTCACTTAAAAACACAGCGTAGGCATTTTAAGTCCATCATTTAAAGGGTACAAACATTTTAACTATTGAAATAAAATTGATTGGAAATCCGGTTTAGTTGAAAAAACATTTTTTATTTCCAAAACTAAGGAGTACTCTAGCAAGTATTATACCATTATGGAATCCTAGATAAATGCGCCAATTTTTAAAGTTACATGCCATGATAGTGTAGTACATTTTTTTTGCGGTACAGACGGTTAAATTTGGGTGATGTAATTATCTGAAATGAAACGTTGGCCAAAACTCCACGATTTCATTGAAAACTGAGGCAGTTATGGCTTAATTTTGAATTGTAATTTACAGAAGGGTTATTCATGCTTACGTTGCAGAAAAAAGTTTCATGAAAAGTTAATATTTGTAGTCACAGGACTTAAAAGATCATCACAGGGTGTCAGTTTTTCCTGTTTTTTTTAAATACTCATAACTCGAAAGGTACTTAGCAAATATTTTTTTATATATTTTTCTGATAACTGTCATGACTTGGCGCATCACCCGTTTTCGGCTGGACGTTGACTTATGGGACACCCTGTATATAAAACTTGATTGGAATCTATGTTAACTTATTTTTTTTATTTAACCAACATTGTCCCACTGCTGGGCAAAGGTCTCCTCCAAAACCTTCCACTCGTCTCGATCCTTAGCGGTCTCCCACCAATTTTTCCTCTGACCGTCGAGATCATCTAGCCAACGTCTCCTCGGCTGACCCCGTCCTCGTCTCCCGTCCTCAGGCACCCAAGGAGTGACGATATTTATATGAATGGTAAAATATTTGTTTTGGTTTTCAGGAAAATTTATCCAGTGATTGTGCTCGGAAAAGGTTCATTGGGCTGGGATACTAACTTCATGAGAGCTAACTGGAGAAAAATAATCCCTTTGGGTGTAGTTCCTTGGACATTGGAAGTACTGACACTGGCGACTTGCATGTATTTCTTCTTCGGGCACCCATGGGTTTGGGGTAAGTGGTGTAGCCTACATATAACATAGGCATACTTTGTTCAGAATCATTTTATGAGTTCATCATCAGCCTGAAGAAGTCACTGCTGGAAGCCATTGCTAGACATAGGCCTCCCCCATATATTTCCAGGAAAAACGATTCTGAGCCCTCTCCATCCATCGATTTCCCGCGATCTTAAAAATGTCGTCGGTCCATCGGGTGGGTCGGTGTCAAACGTTTCATCTTCTGATTCGTGGTCGCCATTCGAACCTTTATTCCCTAGCGGTTGTCTGTTCTTTGTGTGAGAGTTATGATACGACTAGCCGTGGGTAAGGCGAGTAATATGTACGCATAGGCATCAGGTAACACCGTACCTACTCTGTCATTATCAGCTCGAACCCTCTTGAAACGACTCCACTCGATGTGTGTATTCCGCCAGCCAGAGAATTATTCAATTTATTCCTTAGAGATTAAGGTTCATAATTAGAAATTCGCGATCTGGATGTATTAATATGCTATTTAAATTTTAACTTTACTTTCAATAAAATAGGGTCTATTCTGTATTTTTTCTATTCAATTTCTCTCAAAACGCATCCCATACCGATTTGTGTATTATTACTTCACTTGATGGATTAACGCATTTTGAATAGTTGAGAGTTTGAGAGTTTAGTGCGCACGGACGTACATGAACCGGTAGTATAGTCCTTCTTCACTAGATATCTTCACCGCATGAGATCCGATTTCAATGATTCTTTTTTTATTTGAAAGGTAGATGAAAGTGATCTTGTTATTCTGAGCTGTCTGAGCTGTCTGAACTGCGGTTCAGCTCCGGCTCGAGGCTGTAAATGAGCCGATGCGCTGCAGATCAAGCTTTTTGCTTGAGTTACCCATGGCTAGATACGACTGAAAATATTTTAAAATACGAACACTATGGTTTATAAAACCCAATTAGCCCATTAGCTTTTTCCAAGCGATTCCGCGTCAATCATGTATATTTCGGGACCATTTATATCATGAACTCTGGGACGTCGCATCGTCGCGATACCGTTTTCTTGATTGACCTTGTACGTGCCGTTGCAACCAACAAATAACCGGATAACAAGTTTCATTCAATTACTTAGTGCAAAATATCAAATAAAACATTCGTTCAACTCAACTACAGTTCGTCGTTGATTTTCATTTTGCTACACGCAATTCAATAATCATGGCCAATTGGAAGCATGTCCAATTCACTCTGAAACACAACTGGACGAAATAAACTGATTTAAAAGCTCCCAAAATAATAATATTCAATAGAGCGGAATACACCTCAAACCTCCTGTAATAAAATTTGTCACGAACGAAGCACAATGGACCGCGGTGTATATGCGGTACAAAGCCAATTCAATAAATTCTGTATGGAACTCGTATTGCAAAAGGTTTGAATGCATTTCGCTGCATGACGTGCGGAGGCGGTTGAAGTATTCAGAAGCTTTAGCCGAGCGCGGCCTACGTAATGTACGCCACTGCTTCGCATTACATATTTAGCGTACCTATATCAGCAACATAATAAAACCCTACTAAATATCATCATGATCATTATCAGCCTGAAGAAGTCCACTGCTGGACATAGGCCTCCCCTACACATTTCCAGGAAGAAAAATTCTGAGCCTTTTCCATCCTTCGACTTCCCGCGATCTTAATAATGTCGTCGGTCCATCTGGTGGGTGGGCCCCCTACTTAATATGTAGGTAGGTACCTAATGTTCAGATAAAATCAGTCTGATGCAGCCTAGAACAAATCTGTCGGTACAGGTACCCGCATAGACATCGACACGAGACGATATCAATGTACTAAGCCCATAACGAAAGAATTTAGATAAATGTCAAAGATTTTTTTAATGTCCCAAAAGTTGAGAGCCGAGCAGGATCTTTGTGATTTCTGTAAGTGTAGTAAACACTATAAAAACAATATAAATTTAGATAAATGTATCATGCATTACTGGTTTATGGAATCCGTTTTATTTTATCTGTGAGGTTTGTTACATATAATAATGTCAATAATGAATCTAGCTACCAGATGTTACAGTAATGTTACAAACATTGACGTATCATCGACAAAGATACTTACGTTATCTACCTCTACAAATAAATAAAACAAATCCATAGCGTAGATTTTAAGATTAATGCGTTTAAATATGCACAAGAATAAAACGACAAGTGTATTAATTCAATATTGACATGTAATGTACGTTCGTTGCAATGAACAAACTTGGTAAGCTGATGGCAATATCCGCATTTATGACTTTCTTTAGTGGAGGCAGTGCCACAATGTTATCAAAATGAACTGACTACATTTGTATGTAGAATTCTTACTATTTATTTAAATACAGCAACATATAAGCATACAGTGTCCATGGACAGGAACAGGCTCGCGGGGTAATTTATTATTATGAATTCATATATTTTTAAGTCGTCAATAGTTTGAGCAAACGAATATAATATTTTAATAAGTAAGCAATAAAAGAGTGGAGACCGCGTTTAGGTAAGCGTAGTGTAGGACGCCGGAAACGAAAAGGTAACGGTTTAGTATTGATGAAAACATAGAGATCTGTTCAGATCAGTGTGTAAATAGAACATTATCATCATCATATCCCAGCGCATAAAACATCTCTAACGTCATGAATGTGTCTGTTCAAACTGGATTCATTATTATTGTTTTTGTGAAACCCTATTTTTTCTACTGCAGATTACAAAGATTCGGTTTTAAAATGATCTCTCTGAATAGCATGTCCCACTTCACTTACAACATTTCGTCTACGAAATGTTGTTTTCGTTGCGACATTTGTCTCTCTCTATTCTATTGTATGGAGAAAAGATGAGACAACAAAATACGTTGCGTAGTTAGAGTTGTTGTTTCATCAATTTTCCATAAAAAAGAGAGAAACACGTGCTCACACGAAAACAACATTTGTTAGACGAAATGTGGTAGCAAAACTCCGGCTTCGGGTGCTGATTTCAAAGACCAGCGTTCAAAAGAGCGTTACAGCTATTTAATATCCCCAGGGTTGATGTTTGGTACATTCTACGCATCAGTGTCCTGTCCGGTGATAATGCCCATAGTGCTGCGAGTGGGCATCAGTCCGAACCGGACAAGGATCTGGCCACAGTTCGTGGGCACCTCTGGAGGCATGGATACGGCCTTCAGTGTCGGCATGTTTGGAGTCATCTACAGCTACTTGTTCGCTGATGTGCATGATATATACCGGTATACCAAAGTAAGTGAAACTTCTAAATTTTTTTTCATTGGGGATATTACACCTTTACCATCAGACTGTGGAGTCTGACTTTTGAATTTACATTATGTTCGTAGGTACATCCAACAAAAAGCATTTCAATATTATTATCGACTGCATTGTTCCGTGAGGCACACAACAATAACATATCCGAGGTGGCACAAAAGAATAACTTTTATCGTAAACAATACCTTTGATTGCAAACGGTGAAAAATGCTGTGCTAACAAATTTTCGTCACAATCAATGCTGTCAGTTACTCCGTGAACATCGAATGAATTTGTGCTGCAGTGTGTGGACACTCACTAAATTTTGACTCACGGACATTGACATAGAGGCTCGAATTCCACTATCGCAAAGCACCACATACACCAAAAAATGGTTAAATCACGGTATACCTGTGAACGCACTTCTTTGGTACATTTTTTTCTTATTGCAAATAATATGTAACGATTGCACTTCTCGATAAATAATATTAGTCTAAGATCCCTAGAAGAAGGACCTTCACCGAGCTGGTTATTTAATGAAACGTATTTTATATATAATTAAACATGCCAATAAATATATTATATATGGGTTGCCTATCAAATTTCAGTCCAGGATAATTATGATTAATTAATAATTAAAAAAAAAAAATTAAACTTTCCACTGGTTTGTTTATTAAACAAATTCTATACCAATCGAAAGTATAGACCCCAGTATTTTTATTCAATAAACATACCGGTGCAAAATGCTAGTATCGATTTTCCTGTTTATACCTGGCTACCCTATAGAGTTGTGACCGGAAAAAAATAGGCAACCTAACGTTTGCATATTCTATGGGGTCTATACTTTCGATTGGTATAGAATTTGTCTAATAAACAAACCGGTGGAAAGTTAAAAAAACATTTTTTTTTTTTAATTATTAATTAATCATATCCTGGACTGAAATTTGATAGGCAACCCATATAGAATATATTTATTGACATGTTTAATTAAATATAAAATACGTTTCATTAAATAACCAGCTCGGTGAAGGTCCTTCTTCTAGGGATCCTATACTATATGAATAATATGGATATGGAATACAAGTAAAGTTAAAAGTTAAAAAAATACAACCGAATTGAGAACCTCCTCATTTTTATTTGGAGTTGGTTAAAAATAAACATTTGTTACCGACACACAGCAGAAGGCATTTGAGGTTCGTTTAGTGCTTTGTATAGTAGAATCATCATCAGTATGATTAGTTCTAATTTAAACTATACAGGGTGGTTTTTTTAAGATGGGCAGTGATGGCCAAGTCCGAAACCACGAGAGTTAGGGAAAAGTCGTGAAAGGCGTCATGCCCTCGATTTAGTGAAAATTTGCAAATTAATTTTTAGCAAAACATTTGTTTGCAAAGATTGATCCTTATCAGTAACAGAATCTATTGGTTCAATAATACAGGCTGTAATTTTTTAAATCATTTGGGCCCATTTCCGTCATAAGTAAAAGATTTTTGAAAAAGATGACTAAGCAGTTATTGTTTTCTTATAAATCAAGGGCATGACTCTTTTCACGACTTTTCCCTCTCGTGGTTTCGGACTTGGCCATCACTGCCCTTCTCAAAAACCTACCCTGTATATTACATATAAATATTTCCGCTGCCCATAAAAAAGATACGCCTATATTGATAAATAATAATAATATGATAATATTCGAAGGCAAGGAATCGGAGGTAGGTAGGGAATCACCCTACTCTTGTTGGGATCTTACTAAACACTTACCTTAATTATTATATGTGCGCTTTTGTCACCTTGTCAAGGTATTCCCAATTCCGCTATTATATCAGAACACATCAAAGGTTCTATTATTACCGAAAATTAATTACACTTTGGTAAGGTCTGAAGGAAGTGAAATAGAATCAGAGCACTTATACTACCTCATAATTCAATTTCTGCCGAGTGGTTTTTATAGTGCTTGGTCTATTATATTATCACATAGAATTATGTTATCACATATTAAGTATTTGTTTAAAATCTGAACTTAAATAAAAGTTTAAGCTATTGACCTATATTTTTTATGTATCTTTATGACAGAAAAGCTTCACGCGTCTCACTTATATGAGACTTGTTACAAGACTATGTAAAGTTAAGTTGTAAAAGTCAGGCTATGGCTGACGATGTTTTGAATGATACAATAGAATGGCAATAAAAACAGATCTGATTAAAACAAATTGATCAATTTGCAACGATAACAATGATTTGAAATCTATATTTATAAAAGTCGTGTTAGTTACACTATTTATAACTCAAGAACGGCTGAACCGATTTGGCAGAAAATTAGTGGGGAGGTAGCTTAGAACCGGGAGAAGGACATAGGATACTTTTTATCCCGAAAAAGCAACGGGAAAGGGGCGTTATGCGAACGGGCGAGCGAAGCCGCGGGCGGCCACTAGTTATATATAAAAGAAAGCAGATAGAGCCGCATTTTAAAACCCTGTTCGAACTGGCATAAAAGCCTACACCCGTGCAAATTTGCTCGTGTGATTTCAGTTCACACATATTCCTAACTGGCTCAGGCCGTGCAGAAAATTCAGATGCTACCAACACGGGATTCGATGGATGAATAACCTTTATTTTATACGCATGAATATTTAGGTGTATTTCTGAGCTCTAAAATATACAGTTATATAACGGAAAGTTTCTCTCTCTATTTGATATTTTAGGGCACCGACTGACTTAGAAGTACGGATGATACTCCCAAGATCGACCTACTTGATAGGCCTACCTGTTGATACATAAAATATAGCTCCTTAATCTAATTGTATTTCTTTTTTTTTACCCCTAAATCTTTGAAGTGGATTGAGAGGTTCCATGAAGGCGTTCCAACCCACATCCGCCCACCCGCATAATGTGCATTTTTACGGAATGAAAACATAATAAAATCAATTATGTATTTAACGTAGATCGTGTTATTTCTTCAGGCGGCGTTGACTTTGTTCATAGGCGTGGGCATGGGCATCGCATGGGGCTGCCTAGCCGGCGTTATGCCGCACAAGCGGGATGCTTATGTTACTGAGCTGAGGGTCCTCTTTGTGCTGTTCGGCGGACTCTTTGCCAGTTTCATGACTACGCATGTGGGTTGGGGCGGAGCTGGTTAGTATTCAATTATTATTTACGGTTGTAGGCAACAAATATTGCACGTCGGCTAATTTCGGCTTCTTAGAGCGTAGTGTGCGTTAGAAAGAGATAGTGCTCTACGAAAGCAGAAAAACCGATGTGTAATATTTATTGCCTACAACTGTAACTTACATAATATGTCTATCAAACAAATACAAATTAAGTAAAATTTTCCAACTTCATAAACAAAAAGAAAACTTAATATCTTATCTGTATTTGCTTATACTATTTAGGATCTAAAATGTAATATGCTTCAAGCAAATAAATTGTTTCATTTCATTTAATATTTTTCAAACAATTTATTTTCAGTGGAACCTGACTACGAAAACAATTTTCTTACAAAAGATTTGTGAAAGGATCCTATTACGAGTTTGAGTATTAATTTTGATACTTTGGATTTTAGCTGGAGTAGGTGTCCTGGCGTGTAACGCTGTGGCTGCGCGTAGCTGGGCCCGCGATGGATGGAAGCTGAACAACAACCCTGCCTCGACGGCCTACCGTGTGATGTGGGCAACCTGCGAACCCGTTCTTTTCGCTTACACTGGCACCTTTTTCGAGGTAGGCCTACGTGTATTCATAGTCGAAATCACATTATAAGCGGTGGAGCTTGCATAGATTTATAGGATTAATTAACAAACATCAAAATAATTATAACTTTTAAGCTTATTCTGTATTCTATTATATTAATTTATATGCTCATACAAGCATACATTTGTGCGAGCTAAAGTCATCAAGTTTGGCTGACATTTCAAGGCCACCCTAAGGCATTCACCATGCATGGCTTAGTTTATGTATTTAAAATATATTGTGTTCTGACAAAATCAAGGTAACCTAACACAGTTCATCAGGTTCTTCACATAAAAACATATATTATTTATGTATATACATGTAGGTTCGTTGGTAGTTGACTGACAACTTTTTCTACTACGAGAACGGTTTTGTAACAAACTTTATTGCTATCGCGCATTATCTATACAGGAGCAGAAAAGGGCAGAAAACAATTTTGAAGAAAATTATGCAAAACGCTTTTGGGTAGTTACCAGAAACAAAGCGGGCTTCAAAGTATCGCGATAACTTCGCGTAGAGTTAGTATAAGACGTTGTTTAGATAGCTGCGTTTTCCATAAAACTTTTATCAATGTACTTACATATATGGCAAAATAGTACGTAAGTATAGCCGAAGTAAATCGAAGGCATTTCAACTTTATAGTGGTACTAAATTATACTGGGCGATGTCAAAATATTTGAAACATTTTTCAGACAACTTTTATCGTCAAAACGTGAAAAAATTCAGTGAGAATCTCATAATAATATATTCCGATCCGCCACTTTATAAAAACGTCGAATCCAAAACCATAAACAATAAAAGTAATTGGACAAAATGGTTCCATTATTTTGAAATTACAGGCAATTATTTAAACGGAGGCAATTACGTTGCATACCAACGGACGGTCGAAAATCTCATTTTACCGTGTTTTTGGCCGACTTCAGAGGCTATCTATTTGACTGTGTGCGGTATTTGACTTCCGAAATCTCCACAGTGAATATCTACTTTTAGTGAATATTTACTATCAGTGAATATCTACTTTCAGTGAATATCTTCTTTCAGTTAAAAGGTCCGATGTCTCACACTTTCCTGCTTGGATTGGCTATCCTGGCAATATGTCTGGCCGTCCGGCTGGTAGCTGCGGCGCTGGTTTGCTGTGACATGTCCATCAAGGAACGAATCTTTATTTGCTGTTGTTGGTCTCCAAAGACTATTGTCGAGGTAAGCCGCAATCACTTTTCAGGGTATACAGCAATTACAGCCTTTCTTAGTGTATCAATTCTCTTCACTGAACGCTCTCTACACACAGTTGGCCAAATATTTCGTTTTCTGCTGAAAATGTTAAAATTATATTTATATTTTACAATCTTTGCAACCATCAACAGCGCTTATAAGATAAGATAAATTTACCACTAAGCACACATAAATAATAAACAATTTGATACAAACGACATAACTTAGGTAATAATAAATTAATATGGCTTGTAAGTAACAGATTTGGATTATTCAACACCCCCTACACTAAGTCTATGAAAACTTGTGCCGTAGGTCCTTCCAGATGACGTTTGGCTTGAGTACCATATTTATTTCAGCGCACTGCCAGTTTATTTTTTTAATAGAATTATAGCTGGCAACACGTTGCAAAACAGCAGACGTCAGATGTAGCCTCTTTTGGAAAGCAGTCAAAACAACTGAACGAGCAAGATTATTCCAGTTGAGCTGACGATAGACTTGTTTCATGGCATGCTCATAAAATCTCGGGTATAACACTGCATTTCTGTTTTGTGCCAACACGCCATGGGTGATCGACTTACCTATAAACTTTTGAAAGGCTAGGAAACTGCTCTCTGTCGTCTTCTGCGAAAATATCCATTTTCACATTGATTTTGTTTGCTGAATGATGGAAAATTATCAGTTATTTTCCAACTCGTCATGCTGAAACCATTTATTTATTTAAAAAAATATATAAGAAATAACGTTAATACACATAACCCACCCTAATTTTGCTAAAATTACAAAATGATACATACCTTTGTCGAAATTTAAAACGCCTTCACGTTTCATGGGCAAAGTTAACTTGACACCTTCACAAGTTTAACTAAAAGATAAATGTAAGTTATTAATAACGCCGTGTTATCGAGAGTTTGCTAGATAGAAAAACCGCAGGGAAAAGTTTGGAAAGGCGTTGCCAAGTGTAATAATGTTCGTAGAGTTTTCTGATAGCTAGTTACAATTTATTCCGAGTTGAGCAGTAAAGTATCACGTAAAACCAGGGACAAAACTCAGAGTTGTATAACAACTAATAAAAATTTGAAAAAGCACTAACCCTACTGTAACTTCTTTCATGATTTTATATTAATTGAACTGGACTGATGATTTTGATTATATCCTGAAATGTGTGTAAATATGGGTTCTTTCTGTAACGACGAAGAGTGGTGTCACGGAAGGTCATCGCTACTATGGAGCTACCAGATATCTGATATACTAAGTTATTAACTAAGTTATTTTTACAAAAACATACATATCTGAACTACTTATCATCTCAGCCCGTTTGCACCCACTGCTAAGTGTATGCCTCCTCTTTATTGCGCGATTCTTTCCGGTCCCTCGCGAGTCTTATCCTCTCATTCCCAACACTCGCAACAATGTAATTCGACCAACGGGCTGGTGGTCTGCCTCTAAGTCTTTGAGCATCCCTTGGCCACCATTCGGACTATAACTTAATAACTTATAACTAATTCCATTATAACTACCTAAAATACAATAAAACACTCAGACAGAAAACAAACAATTATTATTAGTTTTCAAGAAAAGAGTGAATAGGTATCTTCTAGGTGAGCGCGCTACACCGTCGATTGCATCGTCACTTAACATCAGGTGAGATTGCGGTCAAGCGTTAGCCTATAAATTGTAAAAAAAAAAAAAATATATGTTCTACCTGGGGATCGAACCCACACCCTCTTGTGCAGAACGCAGAGCTACTCCCAACTGGGCTGTGAGGGCTATCGATAATAGTATTTGTGACATTATTCATGTTTTTTTGAAGTGAAAACTTCTTTAGCGGCGTTGAGCACTTTTTCTGTAATGGGTATAAAATCTTAAACTCGCGTCAGCGCGTCAGGACACGTGACCTGATCGAAATAGCGTAAGACGGATGGAGAGTAGACAGCTATCCCCTCTCTACGGCGCGGCGAAAATGTATGCCTGGGCCTACTGTTTCGTTTAGGCAGCGCAGGGCGCTTGCGCGAATGTTCGTGTATGTTACAGCGTGCCAAATAACAAACAAGCCCCCCCTAACCATTCCAAAATATCAAACATGCTCAACGTTAATAATCAAGTTTTCATTTCTGCCGGCACTCCCGGAGTGCAACCCGTATTTTTTTAATTCCCAGGCTGTTCTATGTCCCATGCCGATCAACACGCTAATCATGCAGGGTGGCACCGAGCTAGAGGTCAAGTATGCCGAAGACATTCTTCGGCTCACAGTGCAAGTCATACTAGTCACCACGCCGATCGCATTTATACTCGCCAAGTACTTGGGACCGATATTAATGAAAGACAAGGAGAAGGAATGTGAAAACGGTGAGACTTGAAATATTGCGTGCCTTATAAGTGGTGTAGGCTAGTTCTAGGATAACCACTACTATAGAACCACTAAAGCACTTGAAACGTTGAGGCCGGTCCCGGCTTCGCACGGGTGGATATTAATTTTTTAAACACATGGTTATTATAGCCTGTGTTACTCACAGTGAATGTAGCTTTTCAATGGTGAAATAATTTTTGAAATCGGTACATAACGAATGTACATTGTTATTCAAATTCTTTTATTAATAGTAAAATATTTAGAACCTCTCTCTGGAGGAGGCTTATACCTCTCTTCCAGATTTTCCAGCTGTCCCGGTCCAGTGCTAGATCGAGCCAGTTTGCTGATAATACTCCTTTTTGTAGGTATATCGTCTGCCCATCTAGCATTTGGTCTCCCCGGTCTTCTTGGCCTTTCCATTTTGTTATTATTTTAGTCCATTTGTATCTTTTGAATAGGTAATTTAATTTAATTTATATTATTCTTGATGTTGGTTTTTTTTTATCGTAACTAATAAATTTTGAACTAATATTTTATTTTTCAGATCCCGGGTCGTAACAAAGTATGAAGCATTAGAGATAATTCAGTGGATCTCGAATAATAATGTGCAATACATTATGTACTTCAGAAAATAATAAATTGGTCAATATCAACACTGAAGCTCTCCGCTGAATACTAAATGCGAATTGTTCGGTATCTACTTTTATTATAAGAGATTTTACATCTGAAATGTATAAAAGCTAAGATATTAATAAGGTCTTTACAAAATTGTTTGCCATAAAGCGATCCTTTTTACGAGGATTTATTAAATATGAGATTCGACTATAATATATCTAACAATAAATAAAGACAATGATCAAAGTTACTATGTGCCAAAGCTTTGAAAGAATAAAGCCGATAATTTAATGATAATTTGTGTTTTATTCCAAAGTTTTAGACCACTGGTGGTCTGGCTGGCACTGGTGGTCTAGTGGTAGCAGCCCTGCTTTCCGATCCTTAGGTTGTGGGTTCGAATCCAGTTGTGCACCAATTAGTTTTTCTGTCATGTGCACTATGCCAGTATTCTAAAGTATGTAAAAGTAAGTTCTAAAACATTGTGTCAATCGTCACGCAAAAAGGGCCCGCCAGAGGCCTATTGGTGTGGTAACAGTCCGCACACGAAGTGTGGATCAAATAATTTTTGGCACTGCTTAGTCTGTGCGGTTACATATTTTAAAGTACCTGTTAGGTGAAACAAAAACAGCTTTTTCTTGATTGTGGGTTCGATTTCCATAATACCTATTAATGAACATAGAGGTTGTTCTATTCGAGATAAAATAAGTACCCATCAATATGAATAACTTAAATAAATGGGAAAAAGGTGTGTTTTTAACATATCAGTCTGCTTTCGTAGAGCGCTATTTCTTTCTGACGCACACTACGCTCTATGAAGCCGAAATTAGCCGATGTGCAATATTTGTTGCCTATACTATATAAGGCTTATACTAGCACGGCCGAATCCAAACAAACATAGCTTTAGCATAGATAAGTTAATACTATAAATAGGTTGTTTGAGAACTTGATATCAGCGCCATCTATGAATGTTTTCCGGAATCAAGATGAAAATTGCAAAACCCTGCGCTCCGCGCATCTGCGATCCGCGCTTCACGCTTAGTTCACATTAATTGAACATTTAGTTTTTAACTCATCGGTGAGATGGCGTTGGTGAAGAAATAAATCATCAAATAATTATTCTGTGCTATAGGTAAGTTAAGTACCTACCCCTAACTATATAGATAGATAGATTAACTCATTGCACACAAAGATGAAATACCTAAATACTAAAACAACTTAAACTAATTGTGTATAATGGGCGGCTTTATCGCTAAAAGCGATCTCTTCCAAAATTAGGTTGTGGGTAACATAATGGGTTTGTCTAACATATCCATGTCTAATCCATACGAAATAAATACTTTTATTATGTGTGGAATCTCGACATACTTACCTACAGGAGGTTATGACAAAGGCTTTTCAAGTCATAGTAAATAATAGTTTTAGCTTTATTGGGGGCACACAAATACGGGTACAGCACAAAAATATATTAGTTAAAAATCAAATGGAAAAAAATACCTACCTATGCAGATACTTATAGAAAAACTTCCCACCCAATCGCAACCTAACTTGCTGATCAATGTTGTTGACCCCTCGATGTTTACAGGCTTTCAAACGCAAATTTATACTACGTTATAACCTCTAAAGATAATTGCTCATGCTGATCATTATACTGTGTTAATGATCTTGATATAGCGACTCATTTAAAAGTGTCATGAGATTCCTTCAATTAAGATGCCGGCAGAGACGAGAGGCGGTCGCACCGGGAGCGGCGTGGCGACCGTCGCCGTCTTCAGTCCACCCGAGCACCGCCGCGCCGCCGCCGCTACACACACCGACATACACGGTGCTAGTGCTAAGTGCTTGTGTCAATCTTCAAGAAACAAACTCAGCCACCGTCACAACATCAAGGCTCACCAACTCCAGTTCAAGGCTCCTACGTGATCGTGCCGAGGTGCTAACAAAGGCCTTCGTCGGCACGTTTCCCACTTCTGTATTTTTTATCACAGATCTTTCACCTTCGATCTTAATATCTAATCTTGAGTGATCTACTTCCAATACAATATTTTACATTTTGGAGCTTGTCAGTGATAAGATGCTTCAATTGTAACGATGAAGAAACGTGATAGACGAACGAAACAGGAGGTTCGAGGAACAAAGGCTGATAAGCGAACGGGGAAGCAAGAGAGTCGGTCGTCGAAGCAGGACATTAGAGGCTCAAAGCGACAGCCTTCAGGAGCAGGTGCAGCGGCGCCTGGTCGGACCCATACAAAGCGTTCAGGAGTTGAAGCTGTCAAACTACATCTACAAGTTACTGGCTCTACGGGCAGGACATCGAGATCAGCTACATCAGTAAGTTTTGAGTCTCTTTCTTATTTTAATTCGAATCTACTTTAATACACAAATACAACTGAAAAATCAGTAGCGGTTTTCACAAAGAAACTAATTTATTGTTCGTATATTTTTGTTTTTGTAGTCGAACGATGAGGATGGGTTGAAGGAACTGTTTAAGTTTTGGTAGTATTTTTTGTGTCCATGCAGTTGGTAAATATCAATAATTATTAATTCGGTGAGATTCTTTGACTGAGAAACCCTAGATGGTAGGTAAGTAAATTCACTTCTTGTTAGCACATGTCATGATTATTTAGAAGATACAAATTGATGAAAATTATGACGCATTTGAAACGATGACTGCATGACGGACAAGTGGCAATAGAGTACAAGACTCACACCCTGACCTATCATGCCAAAATAACACTTTTGAGAAACTTTGCCAATGTAAGCTTCACTCGTCTATTTTAATGGCAATTTTTCAAATTTATGGAGACAAATAAATTGAGACAATCAATGCTCTGAAGCATAGCCTTGGCTTTGCTTTATTCGTGGTATGCTGAAGATTCAATAATTTAAGAAATCCCATCATAGTCTTGCATAACGCCCGCAACAGAGGAAATAAAATATTTTTCTGAAATGTGAAACCCTATAAAAACATTCATTGAATTTCTAGTTTATATAAAAAAGAAATAATCTCAAAATTATCTGCAGTCAACTGAACAAGATACAACGTCATTCAGACTGTCAGTATTTGTCGAGTAACAAAACAACTTGACTTTGACGAGTAACCATGTGATGCGATTATCACAATTTATCGAGATCGTGACAAAAAGAGATTATCGACCGATGGATAATTCGTACATTATACCTAACATGATGCCAGTCATACAAAACAATGGTGGGGATGCTAAGTACCTATAATAAATTCAAACATAAAAGCACAACGCTCAATGTTAGAATGAAAATTGATAATTTCATCTTTAAGTTCAATGACAGGTTCATAGCACTTCAGGCGTGAAAATTTTTAGAGGTTCCGTCACAAATTTCTAATAACATTGTTTGATATCAGAAGTCAATCCTTTTTCAAGAAACAATAATGAATGCAACCGAGCCATTTCTTATGAAAACAAATTATCGTCGCTATTCTTTAGCCAACAATAACTTGCGAATACCTGATAATGACTAGAATAATTCACTTGATTGTTTGGTCTTTCAATGAGAGTAATAATAACAAATAAATTAGCACTAGTTGAGTACATAGCTGTGTAATTTTTTTCTAGTTGTTTATGTGTGTATAAATTTAACATATTGTCTTATCGTGATACCAAAATAGGAATAGAAATCGAAATTTGGTGCTTAGTTTTACAATTTCAAAATCGGTTTAAAGGTTTATTATATAAACATTTATTTAAGTTTAAACATCTCAACATAAAAGATACGACACATCAGGTAAATTGGACGAAAAAATATCGAAAATTGTTATTCCAATGTTTTAATATTTTAAGCTCATTTATGTCCATTTCTCTATAAGTGTTAATTATGAAGGTATCGATTTTATATAAAAAAGGCATAGATAAAATAATTGGCTCTCTAAATCGTTTAAATATTTAGTTCTAAAGCTGGTAGTTCTCCAATAAATATAAATCACGGAATAAAGTACGGACAGGAATAGAGTAAAACGGAAATGCTATATTAACCGTTGGAAATGAAAGTTGAACCTAACGTGCTGGGGTACTTGATGATCTAGGCAGCAACTACATAGAAGCAAATTAGAAATTCTTGCAAGTAGATACTACATAATTTAGTTCGATAAAAAAGGAGGAAACTGACAAGATAAACGGTGGCACCAATTAAGTAGTGCAAATTACTTAATAGGTACTAGGGTAATTATAAAAAGGGACAAGTGTGATTGTGGCGTTTCCAAAACAGTGCATATAGCGCTAATTCAAAATTAAGCTTAAGTTTTTTGAAACTCAATAATTTTTTTTCAAAAATCATGACTTGATTCTCAGTCGAGGCTTGGGATACGATACTAAAGATTTGCAGAGGTTTTTGTTCACCTTGATTTTTAGAAGTCAATATGTACCGAATATTACCCCGACGTACAAAGCCGCTATCAGTAAATTATTAAGTAGGTATAGCATGTGCATTGTACGCGTAGGTATTTGCGCTATTGGAAAAACACTCACTTCAGACTGCGAGTTACTAACGTTTATCCCCAAGATAACAAAGTCTTACAGATCTCTTATAAATTGATCTGCCTTGGATAATGATGACACAGAAACGCCACTCAAGCTGTGCACCGATTGTTTGTTTAGATCGTATAGGTACCTATCTGTTCAATGTAAGAGTCTGTTGGTAGCTCTTTGTTTTTGTACAATCATGTTATTTAGGGAACTAAGTAAATAAATATATTAAAATATATAAAATAAAGTAAATCATATATTAGAAACTCTGGTTTTTTTTACATATTGCATCCATTTGGCTCCAATATAACTTGGAATATTTTGTCTTTAGGCTGTTGTGGTCAAAGCTATGAGCCAGGTTGTACCAAGGTTGGAGTACAGGTTAATGTTGGAACGGCATGGCATTACAAGTCAACCTGTATCAAGAGGATGTGTGGGTTCGGATCCTACTCGGTTGAGCTCAAGTTTGTGGGATACTATACAATTCTGAAACACTACAAACAAATAGCTCCAGTTTCTGACGTCCATCATAGAACCACCAGCGAGACCTTAATAACAGTCGTCAAGCCATGAAAAAAGCCTGAAGATGGACAATTTCATAGAGTTTGTTAACATAAGGATAGTCAACATCAAAAGTTAATAATATTCGAGATGCAAATTCAGAATGTCCTCAATATCTTATGCCGCCTGCACATATTGGCAGAACTAAATCAGCAGTGCTCATTAAAAATAATTAAGGCTAATAGCAGAAAGCAGGTAGAACGTACTAATGGGCTATTACAATCTACATAATTTGTCCATAACTAGGTCCCTTTTTAGCAAAGAGCAAAAAAATTACTCTAAATTCTAAAAAACCTAAATAAACATTATTTAAACACACTTTCTTTGTTTATACAATACACATCATATTTATTTTTTATCTGACAGCCCTCATAACTCAGTTGGTAATAGTTCTGCCTTCTGCGATGGAGGGCATGGGTTCGATCCCCACCAAGAACAAATATTTGTATGAAGAACACGAATGCTTGTTCTTTGTCTGGGTGTTATATTGTGTTCGAAGTATGTTTTTACAAAAAAAAAAAAAGTATTATATGAGATAACTGGTTCCCATAGTACAAACTCTGTTTAATTTGGGCCTGGATTAGTGTTGTCTGGATTGTCTACAATACTTATTTTTTCCTACATCGGAAATTAATTTATGTAAATATACCAATGAAATATTGTTACTTATCTGAAATGCAACGATAAGACCGGTTCGGTACTGCTAAATTAGTTTTATGTCGTAGATTAAAGAGCTTTTAATGAACGGGTAGGTATAGGTTTTTATTCTAAAAATAGCAACCATTTACAGTATACAGTCATAAAACCTACGACTTGATAATGCAATTGGTAAAAGTATTTTTTTTATCAATCTCATCTAACCCTATATGAGTAGGTATAAGATATAAAATACCTTGGAGTTATTAAGTAATCGATTTTTTTTAGTCTCCTCAGTCTAGCCCATTTCCACCCCGTGACTTTGACTAATTATTATTATGGCGTCCACCCATCTTGATGAAAGGCGCCCTAATACGTTTCTGTAGCCGGATCTTGGCCACCATTCGGTTGTAGTTGTTCTACTCCACCTGTCATCACCACGCCTTGCAATGTGTCCTGCCCAACTCCATTTGACCTCTGTAATCCGATCTCCGACGTCTTGGATCTTTTTGGATTTTCGGATTTCGAAGTTCGGACTTTAGTAAGTCCATCTATTAATTATATAATATCAATTCAGCATATTCTGTAGAAAGTAAGTGGGTAGTGGTGCCATTTACCTACCAAAAATACCTGTCTGCCTAAAATTTGAAACTTGAACATGCATGCTTCATTTATTATCATTATTATTATAATGTAATATAGTAATATACTAAAAGTAATACTCTAGTGTGGTTATGGGTACCGTATTGTAACATGATTTTTTTGGCTACGAATAAATAAATTTATGATTTATGATTTTATGATTTAATGAATTACCATGCGCCGTGTATTCTACTACTGTTTAGATATACTAACGGCTTTTTGTTCGTAGCAAATCCTGCAAACTGAGTAAGATATTATTTTGCTATAGTTCTTTTTTTATGTTCGCCCAATGTTACTATTTATATTTTTGCAATTTATTTTATAAAATGTCAATTTCATACAAAACTTCCGGCTAAGCCTCGATATTGGCAACAAAGAAAGAAAAAAAATGAAAGGCATTTTGTCTCCTTGCGTTTACTATAATCTCTTAAAACACAGTCATGAAAAGGTAACTGGTAATCATGAAAACGTGAATGGCGGGACATTGCGATAAATGTACAGATAAGGTACTTACTATGTTAGATACTTGCTAAAACTAGTTACTGGTCTATTGCTTGTATTAGTAACAAATAGTAGGAAAAAATATTGTTCATTACTCATACTCAGAAAGTAGGACTGAAGTTGCCTGCGGAGCGGTTGAAAGTTATACTTTTCAGCTCTAGGGAGAATTGTTCTCAACTGACAGCTGTCAAATTATAAAACGAGTTCTATTTTCAAATCCGCGCGTTTCATAAAATCCTTGAGAAATATATAAAAAATTATCACACTGAAACACAAAAACTATATTATAAAGATCATCTGAAACGTTATGGTGGTCTATAATAATTCAACCGGGATATGATAATAGATGAAACAAAGAAATACCTTGTAGGTTTCTAGTCAATTACGTCAGTGACAACGTTTTTATTTAACAGCCGCACAATAAGGCGTTGAGGCAAATACGGGGTGCAAACCACGTGCTAAGTCATGAAAAAAATAATATCGTGAACTGTGTGGAACGTGTCCTTTGTAGAGCGGTCACGTAGTAGACTGTACGTAGTAGTGGCGAGATTCCAGAGGCGGGTGACGCGACAGTGCGGCTCCGAACGCCAGCCGTGATCTCCTCTTTAATGCCTTATCTGGAGCATGTACTAACCCTCGTGATCGCGAGCTCGAGGACCGCAGCCGTCTCACCTGACACACTGCACCGATATCGCTACTATCGACATATTCGGATCAAACGTTTATTGTTTCATATATTGTTTCTCGGTATCTTGGATATTATTTACGATATTCGTTATAACCTAGGTTATGTATATAGCGTGTGATCGTAAGCAGCTGTATTTGATACTTGGAGTGCGTTTCATGGTGGAGCTGTCTGGCACTGGTGGTGATTTTGGACAGTACGTATTGCCATTCCTTTTATAGAAAGCTAGGTTAAGTTAAGCCAGGTAAGTTTGCTTTTCTTTGACAGTGTTTTTTAAAGTGTCCATAGTTTCAATACCGCAACAAATAAAAACTCATTTCTATATAGAGCTTCATTTCATCCTTGTTTAAAGTCACATTATGATACATATAACATACATGTATTTTATTTATTTGTTTACTCTGCAAATCGTTTTGGCGTAAATGCCTTACAAATATTTTGGTCCCCAATTTAATAAATATGTAGTTAGATAAATGATTTTTGCAAAAGACCGGTGCCAAAAACAGACAGTAATAGAGAGTAGTATAGATTTCCATATACCTAGGTACCTTAACTTAGAAAATTAACAATAAAAGATACAATTTAGTCAAATATTAGAAAACATTATGGAGGATCTGCATCTGCATCCAACTATCCAGCTTTGGACAGGTATAAAATTGGATAAAGTTATTCAAACTGTAAATCTATTTTTGACTAGGTACAACTTATTGATATTTTTACGACATACTCCTTGGAGATAACTATGCACGTAAATACGGGTATTATCTAACGCCTATACTGTGAAACTATTACGAACAGCTGGCATAATACGCAAAACAGTAATACACTTATTGAGTTGTGGTGGCAAACTATTGCAACTTAAAATATTGTGGGGTTCCTCATCATAACTTATAATTTAACTTTTGTGACTACGTAGCACTTCTCAGAAAGTACAAACTTTTTAAATTGAGAAACAAAACTACAAAATTGAGAAAATCACATTTTTCAAAAATGATCAAGGAAATCTTACACGTCTTCAATCTTATTATGGTCTAGGTAGGACAGTAGAATATTAAATTTTACCTTTGGCAAAAAAAAATGTTAAAATTGTTAATACTGTAAATACTTGTATTGATCGTAAGTTTATTTATTGGCCAAACCTAACATACTTACAAAATTAATAACATATCTACCAGACGAAAGCACCCAAATTTTTTTCAACATTACGTGTTTTGTAGTGCAGGCGACTACTTACCTGTTTCCGGTAACCTAGTTCATGACATTGGACATAAAAATACAACATCAGGAAGTACATTTGGGAAAAAACAATATTTTTATCATGTTAATGTACGGCTCGTGTCATGTTTTAGACGTAATAATTACACTATTATGTAGGTGCACAAGATACAAAAGAGTTTCATAAAGGGTCTGCTACGTTTTTCTGGTACTTCTTCTACTACACTTCTGATATAAATAAATAAATATTGTGGATAATTTACACAGCATTATCTAGCCCCAAATTAAGCAGAGCTTGTACTATGGGAACCAGATAGCTGATAATGATACTTAAATACTTTTTTTTGTAAATAGATACATAGCATACAATAATTAACACCTAGACAGAGAACGAACATCTATTCACCACACAAATATTTGTTCTCGGTGGGGATCGAACTCACGCCCCCAGCTCAGAAGGCAGAGCTACTACCAACTGAGCTGTGAAGGCAGTCAAAAAATATTGCAGGTGTGCCGTACCTATGTTTTTTGTCTACTTTGTAGTATAAAAAAGCAGCCAAGTGCGAGTCGGACTCGCCCATGAAGGGTTCCGTAGCATCAAGTAACATAATATAAAGGTATTCGTCGAAAGGTAAATTGCGGTTTACGATTTATAACGTTTAAAAAAAAAACTACTGGCTAGATCTCGTTCAAACTAAATATCGTTGAAAGTTTGCATAGTAATGTACAACATATATTTTTTTTAGTTTTATCATTCTCTTATTTTAGAAGTCAGAGGGGGGGGGACCAACTTTTTTCCACTTTGGAAGTGTCTCTCGCGCAAACTATTCAGTTTAGAAAAAAACAATATTAGAAACCTCAACATCCTTTTGAAGACCTATTCATAGATACACCACACCACACGTATGGGTTAGATGAAAAATTTTTTTTTTAGTTTCATTTTCAAGAATGGGGACCCCCAAAATTTATAGTTTTTTTTCTATTTTTGTGTAAAAATCTTAATGCGGTTCACAGAATACATCTACTCGCCAAGTTTCATCAGTCTAGCTCTTATGGTTTCGGAGAAAAATGGCTGTGACACGGTCGGACAGACAGACAGACAGACAGACTGACAGACAGACAGACAGACAGACAGACAGACATGACGAATCTATAAGGGTTTCGTTTTTGCCATTTGGCTACGGAACCCTAAAAAAGACATATACAAGGTGTATCTAAATATGTGTACTAATATGCGAAGGTGGGGGGTTTCAGACCACAATGGTGATCAGTTGTGGGGGGGGAGATAATTAAAAATTCCTATTTTCAGTTTCCCATACAAAAATATTTAATTTCATAATGCCTAAATAAATTGACAACCCTATCCTTGTAACCCCTTGACCCCTTGACCTACTACCTCTGTAGGTCTACTACTACTGCCTACTACCTCTGTAGCTGAGTTTAGGGTTGTCACTTTGTATAAAGTCAGCTGTTCATGTTGAAACTTCGTTGCAGTTTTTTTCAGAGATACCAATCGAAGTTCGAAAAGTCGTTGAACAAAAGTTGTTCCCCGGGGGGTGGAAATTCACCCCCCTTCAGGATAGTACACATATTTTGATACACGTTGTATATGACACTTACTGCAAGGACATAAGAACGAGCAGTGTATAGACTGATGTGTATCCTTGTATCTTGTTCCGGGCACTATAGCGTCCCACATGTTGAGCTTTAGTAATCACCAGTTGCCCCTGACGCTATATACTTATAAATCATCTACAATAGATGCAAAGGCCTGTTTACTTACTTTACTTTATCTTTGCGTACCTCTTTATTTTTTTCTGATTTCAGTACCCGAAGACGGAGTTTTGCTACCACATTTCGTTACCAAATGTTGTTTTCGTTTCGCCTATTTGTGTCTCTCTATTGTATGGTGAAAATATGAGACGGCAAAAATACGTTACGTAGTTAGAGTTTTTGTCTTATCTTTTTTCCATACAATGGACAGAGACAAATAGGCGAAACGGATACAACATTTGGTAACGAAATGTTGTAAATGCACTGGGACTTCGGGTACTAGTTACTTAGATACAACAGCATCCGTTAGCTACGTAATAGATAAAAACATATAAATAAATTATGTTTTTATTGTCCGATATGTTATTTTTAAATAATTTTATTGAAACGGTTATTGGGTTATAAAACCACAATCATTACCTACCTACCTACATAACTATGCTTAAAATTATTTTACGTCATTTTATATCTCACAACAATTTAAAAGGTACTTACATACTTACCTATACAATAGATTCAATATATGTGTGCTGTATTCGAAAAATTCACTTCGAGAGCTGGAAAAAAATCTAAATATATAAAACTCTTACGTTACTGACTGACTGACAATCAACGCTTAGCCTAAACCGTAAGTCCTAGAAGCATGAAACTTGGAGGGTATGTTCCTTTTATAGCATAGGGGTGCACTAAGAAAGGAAATTAGAAAATTATTTCCCTTAGCGGAGAAAATGAGGAAAAATTTTTAAAGGAAAAATCTACGGGGCGTAACGGTAACGGGCGAGTGAAGCCGTGGGCGGCCACTAGTAGTTATACAGTTTCCTAATTTACTCAAGCAATATTTCGCAATACATACTAACATTTTATTTTACTGTAATAAAGGTAGGAAAACTACTAAACTTAGTAGTTTTCCTAAATGCTAAAATATTAGAAATGAAAGAAAATTATTCTGAAACTAGTAATATTCAAATGCACTCGATTACCTTGGAGATGTCGACGGTCAAGTTATATAAAGTATCTCTCAACGAAGTGGGAATATTAAATAGTAAGGAAAATATGTAGAGTTGCTAATAGCCATCACTAAACATAGAGCTCGGCGAATGGCAAAATACTTTAATTAGATATGAAACACGAAAACTAAACAGTACACTACTGTTGAAAATATTCAAGTTCACATTACGAGGACATTAAGTACCCATAGGTATTACGAAAGCGTCCCATGTTAGAGCAATTTGAATAATGAACTTGTAGATCGAATTAAAGTAGGTGCAAAGAAAAATCGTTATTCCTTAAATATAAGGGGGAGGACTGATGATGGTGATAATAAAAAAACAAGCATTAAACACTACAGCGCAAATAAACACCGTTATATTATAAAATTCTTTATTTTTCAAAAAATATTTACGAATTTGTAATAATAGAGCAGATAATTATGCGAGCGAGTTTTCCTCCAGATTATCGTTGGTACCTACTAGGCGAAAGCTAAAATTAAAATGGTTAAAATATGTAGTATTAGTTATTAGTATTAAGTATTTATTTACCAAAAAACTTAATACAAGTAAGTATTTACAAAATGTACAAAAATTAAAATCAAAAGTGTATTTATTCAGTAGTATCTCAAGGACCGACGACATTGTAAAGATCGCGGGAAGTCGATGGATGGAAAGGGCTCAGAATCGTTATTCCTGGAAATGTGTAGGGGTGGCCTATGTCCAGCAGTGGACCTCTTCAGGCTGATGCTAATTATCACAAGGATCACTTTGAAACAACAAAATACACAAGAAACAGTTGAGCTATCTACAAACGATCTAGAAATAGCTCAACGGACAGAAGCCCGTCCCCAAGACATAAAATAAATATACCACTTACATACTACAAAGCAATGTTAACTTTATTATAAATCAATTCAAGTCCGATTGGCATCAGTGATAATATTTAGGCAAGGCGATGCATTGGTCAAGTGGACAAGTGCCGGATCATTAACTAGTATCACGTAGTAGTGTCATCATATACTCAAAGGCAAGACGCCTCCTATCGAAATACGTGCGTTGGTATAACTATTAATTTGTTTGTAAATTACTCGTTGTAAAATTAGATACCAGTAAATTTTACAAACTTCTGCTCCGCTAAGCTGCTCCAGACCACGATGGTATGTAATTGTTTGTATTATCATATTTTGGCTTATTGTTATAAAAACTACAGAGTGAAAGGCATTGAAAACTGGTTAAATTGTGTAAAACTTCTCACGTGAAGTGTTTCTTGATAAACATTTGAGTGCATGCTATTTTGGTATTTCATTATTAGGTATCTACTAACTATAGATATCTACGTAAAGTAGAAAGAACCTTCATTAAGCCGATATTCCAGGCATATTGTATTCTTTAGCCAGAAATATGTATGTAGTTATTCAAAGAAAAACAAAGTACTAACACATTTATTTTTAATCTTTTTTAAAATTTTGTTAAGTTTACGTGAATTAAAATATTGCAATTTGACAGAAGAATTTCGGTAACTTTTATATTCTTAGATGTTCGTGACAATCAATAATACAATAACATGAATCTTGCCAATTCTTCTTCTATAGTGTACTAGTTAACGCAATTTTTGTACGTCCTGCGCCAATTGAATCCAACGAACTTCGACCGCACTACATCATCATTGTCAGCCGGAATATTATATTCACTGCTAGACATACTAGGTATCTCCCGCGTTTTTTATAACTTTGTGATGATTACGACAATCAACTCGCTTGGCAGACGAAATGGTGACCGCAGTATTGGTATTTAGTACCTTACCTACTCCAGAACATGCTGTTGGCTATCGTCGGGTGCATTTCTTTAGCCGCTTCTGGTGACATCCTGGGAACCTGGGGACATCTGGGAATTGACGGGTGCTATTTTATTCCAGGATCACTGTCTATACAATATTTCTCATAAACTCACCTTGATTGGTGCTAATGTAGTGGTTAGGTCAAGGGACGCGGTTGGGAGTCGTGATTGAATCTTTTAGCGCAAGATTATGGGTATCATTGACAGTCAAATATTTAGTGCTAATGTTAAAACTAAACTACCTATGCTATAGGGCAAGTCAAGAACATACGGCTTAGAGTAGGTTTGTAAGCATTTGTAGCGAAACATTTGTATAAAAAGAGCAATTAAAGCGAGCAAGGTCTGTAAATTTAGAAAAATGAATAGAATTAATGAATACGCATGTTTGTCCGATAAATGCTTTCGAATTTCTTATAATCTTCCTGAAATCCATAATTAAAAAATAACCCGGAATTTCTATGTAGGATTTCTTGACTGATTAGTTTACCACCGCATTTGAAAGAGGTTCTAAAAACACAACAACGAATATAGTAATGATAGACTTTAAAGAAATGAATGTCAATAAGATGATACTGTACCCATGTGCTAACGCTCGAAACGATTCGTTCGGAATTATTATCCATACGACAACGTATGGAAATTATCCGGATAATATTATCGTCAACGGTTTTATTAATCAGTCACTTGCTCATGTGTCGATTTAAATGTGTCAAAAGAAATGGGGGCGACAATCGGAAAATATGAGTTCAGGCAACTCATACGAGGGTATTTGTATGCTATAAGAGTTAGGAATGTCTAGTATTGAACTCGATCGCATTCTTTAGAGGAAGGCCATCTCGCAACGAATCCTCTTGCTTCGGAGGCCGTTGTCCTTTACCTTTAATTAATATCTCATAACAAATAGAGCGTCACGTCGGATGGGTCAGCGGGACAGTTAATTGTCGTGATACGATAAGCGCGTCTGCTGGCTGGCGTATACACTCATAACAATTATTGGGAACTCGTGGTCGGAACCTCGTGAACAGTCATGTGATTGTGATGAGACCACTTAAGCAAATAAATACAATGCGGCTGACCGCATACAACTACCGTCAATATTTGCTATGTTTACTGATGCATGGTAATTAATTGCTAGCTTAAATAAATTTACATGGCTTTACAAAATAACGTTATTTTATTTGAAAGTTTTTAATGACCCTTTACTTAAATATAAAAGATTAGAGTTCTTCCAGATACGCTCTCCTCTATTGTCGTAGTATATAATTCGACGAACAATGCTTAGACTGGCATATTTTACTGAATTATATGTGATGTAATCATCCCACAATATATAACAGAATAATAACAAAAATAATAATTTATGTCCCAAAAATATGACTTTGATCCAACCCAGACCATAGCTACCAAACATATTTAATATGACATGATGACCAAACATTTTTAATGTAATTATTTAACCAGTAATTTTGATATCTAATAAGTATCTTATTTGTTTTGGTGTTTATTGTACTCATCCTCAACAGTCATCACTCGAGATCCTTCATTTCCCATTAGTTTATTGTCGATTCTGGAAACATTCATAATCTTTTTTACCTAAATGTGTGTGAATTTCTAATTTATAGTGAATATTGTCCTGACATTTGTTATTTTTTACTGTTGACATTGTACTTTTGTCCCAAAAAGGTTTATGCATTATTTATTTTTCTTTGCGTCTATAATATCTTTAATTATTGTAGTTGGTGTCAACCATCATAATTATGTTTTAACTAAACTAAATCAATAAATACATACTAAATAAATACTTAAATATAACATTTTGTCAATCTTCTAAACCATGTTACTGTGTTACTAAGCTCTACCCAGTAGAGCTCGACAGTATACCTTGTTGATGTGCTCCAAGTACGTCAATAGGTTTTCCGCGTCCTCGACTCTCATATTAAGCTAACTTTACTTAGAGTGTGTCTGTTAAGTTGGAGGCTTCATATTGTAAGTACATATACTGACTGCTTATCACAATCAGTCTCGGTGTATATCAGTGATGAGGCAGACGTATAAGACCTGAATAAAGTGATCGTCGTTTTGAAACTGTAACATTTGGACTTAGCTTACAAAGCTTATGAAAGCAGTAGTGCACCAAACGTGTATAATACGCGTTGATTTTGATATTTCAATATTTTTTTGAATACAAGGTGCTCATACACTTTTTACTATCCCTCTTCTTAGATATTTTTATAGTTTTGTACTTATAATAACTTGGAAATTTAAAAAAAAGTGAAAAATATCTAATAAACAGCAAATTATCAACAAAATATTTTTTTAACTATCACATTTAATTATTCGCTAAAGATTCTTCAAAAATGATAAGGAACATCGACGATTACAAAAAAAAAGGGAATCGATAAAAGTTAGTGAAAGCTATGTTCCAAAAATCACGACCACTCTTTTCTCATTTCAAGGTTCGCAAAACGAGCGTCCGAATGACGGCGATAAAAGAGTACCCATTTGACTTGAGTGATCTAAAGAACCAGCCCAGTGAGAGACCACCACCTCCGGAGCAGCTCCAAGCACCTGCGGCTACACAACTACCTTCAAGAACTCCGTCCTCCGTATCCGTGCCTGAGAAAAGGAAAGTCTCTATAATGGCGGACGCTGACAGCAAGGACCGGGAAAATTTACCCTCTGACAGGTATGTTTTCTTTTGACTTGAAATTTGATTTGCCGAATTCTATCCATCTCGGTACACAAGGATACAGCTGAAGTTACCTAAAAACAAAGAAAATTGACGCTTACTGCAAGGACATAAGAGCTAGCAGTGTATAGATAGACCGATGCGTGTCCTTGTGTACCTGTACCTATCTCCTAAGTGGGCATAAGATAATAAATTCATATTTGTGTATGGACAGTTCACAGAGCGATGACAAAGTTGCTTTGGGAGCTGATAAATAAATTTAATATAAAAGAAAGTCGTGTAGTTACTCTATTTATAACTCAAGAACGGCTTAGCCGATATGGCTGAAAATAGGTAGCTTAAAAACAGGAGACAGACATAAGATATTTTTATCCCGAAAAAGTTGTTGGGAACGGGGCGAGCGAAGCCGCGGGCAGCCGCTAGTAACAAATAAATACTCTTGTTAGATAGTATTGAAGATTCCGAGATAGCCTATACAATTTCCAACAGGTAGGATGACAGTCACAAATTGAGCTACGTTTTAGTCTTTCGTATTACAAGATACCATCAAGAATTATAATAGTAGATTGTTATACAAGGGCAGTAAGTGAGCTTTTGCAGAACAAGATCCTTTTTGGCGCCCGTGCGAGCGCAGCTCGCAAAGGGCGCTAATGGATCGAGTGTACCCGAGATATTTAGATGCCTGAGCGAGCAAAGCGAGCGAGGGCAAATATAGTTCGAGGATGCAATAGCTACTTATGACCGAGGTAAGCATTCTACTTTACATCATTCATGCGAGGTAAATTTTTAACTAGCTGATGGAACAAACATATGGCCCACCCGATGTTAAGTGGTAACCATTGCCTATAGCAAAGCATTGCCTCGTAGGTCAAGCACGTCAGGAACGTGCCCTACAATGCACTGCCCTACGACTATCAACTTAGGCATACGAATGTTCAGCCTCACGTGTCAGTGATTTCACCGGCACCCATGCAATGCTGCTTTTCGGTAGAAATAGGCTTACAATACAACAATAACACAACATTTATACGGGAATGACCAAATGTAATTTTAATTTGAGAAAAATAATATTACAATAATAATATGAGTATTATTATAATTACACTGTTAATTTTATTAAAATTAATAGTAAAATATTTGTACGGGTAGGTATCTGCTAAAACAGTCGTAGACGCACACTTACGCACACATCTGTGAGCTACTATATCTTTTCAGTAAAAAGTTTTCATATCATTTTGTAAGAAAAGAGATAGTTTCACCAAGAAGGTTTGCATAGCTCTTGAACTGTAATGAACCATTACGTATCAAGCATAGTGTGACGGTAAAAGTGATTTGAAAATGGAACGCATTTACAATGCACTGGGCTGCACACGCCTACTTACACAGCCTCTTTGCGCTAAAGAAAATCCTATTTTTTGAGCATGTATGATGTAAAACTGTTAAACATACCACCATACATTTTTAAAGATTTAAGGGCGGCATAGTAATGAAGGTACCTAGGAAATAACAAACCTCGTATTATGAGTGTGCTAACAATTGAGGAAAAACATCTTTCCACTTTTTGACCTTACAACAAGGCATTGAAGACTTAATCATAATTACTGTTACAAATCATAACAATTAATGTTTCCATAAGTGTTACTACCTGAGATAAATAAAAACAACAAAGTTACTTTAGGCCTACAGTAACTTTAGATTAGATTAGAAAAAAAATAGTATGTATTACGTAGTAGTATAGTATAGTAGTATAGTATAGTATACGAGTATGTATTTCCTGGCTAATTATGAATACTTTCGATTTGAGGACATTTTAGGTCCAGGGTATCAACCGGGACGTCATAAATAACGGGACTACTGTTAGCAAGATTACGGCCCGTATGCAAAAACAATGCTTGAGTCAGAGCCGAGCCTCCCATATGAAGCTCATGGTAGGCCAGCAGGTTTCCTTTCCTTGAATTCAAAAGTAGGTAATTTTGAATTTGGAACGTTGGATTTTGCAGGAATTGTGTAGGTATAAACTTTGTGTGCGTTCGAATCGCATACGCCTGCATCGAATTTAATATTAGAAAAGATTTGAAACATAAATCAAATTAAAAACTCTACTTTTATATAATTAGTTTAACCATTTAAGTTAATATATCAAGGTAAATGTATTGTAAAGGTATGTTTACATTTTTTTTTGTTCTGTAAGCTCATATAACTTTCATTGTAGCTCTATAATTGTTTATTATTTCCTTTCTTTGTTTATTATTTTTATTTTAACCCTATTGATCCAGTCCTCATCCTTTTAGAATCCGAGTGTTTTTTAATACTACTGTTTCCCTAATTTTTGATGAAAACAAAATATATATAAGTATGGCAAATGCATACAGCACGACGACACCTAAAAAAGTCAGGTACATTTGCCTTAAATCGTTTGCTGAAATATTAACACTAAAGTCTATTTTTTATTTATTCACAAAATCATGAATAGCAATCTTTGCTACAACATTAGTTTTAAGCGCCTGATAAAGTTATACGGGCATCGTACATAGAACCGATAAAACAAAACGTGTAATGTGTTTCAATGAAATTTTGTTATATTTTTCGCTTCTTCTAGTGTCTTCTTTACTAATGATTTTAAACGAGTGGGATTCGTAATTGTAGTGATAAAAAAAAGCGGTCAAGTGCGAGTCGGACTCACCCATGAAGGGTTCCGTAGCAACAAGTAACATAATATAATTTTTATTTTAATTTTTTTAGATTTATTATTCTCTTATTTTAGAAGTTAGAGGGGGGGGGACCAACATTTTACCACTTTGGAAGTCTCTCTCGCGCAAACTATTCAGTTTAGAAACAAACGATATTAGAAACCTCAACATCATTTTTGAAGACCTATTCATAAATACCCCACACGTATGAGTTTTTTTTTTTTTAAGTTTCATTTTCCAGTATGGGGACCCCCAAAATTAAGTGTTTTTTTTCTATTTTTGTGTAAAAACCTTAATGCGGTTTATAGAATACATCTACTCACTAAGTTTTCATCAGTCTAGCTCTTACAGTTTCGGAGAAAAATGGCTGTGACATACGGACTACGGACGGACAGACAGACAGACATGACGAATCTTGGGTTCCGCTTTTGCCATTTGGCTACGGAACCCTAAAAATTTATCAAGATTCATTTATATGCTTTTTTTGATGAATCGTTATATTTTAGAATTCATGGAGTTTGTTTTAGATAATCTAACTGCAAAGACTGGCAACTAAACAACAGAGGCCAACCAAGAGAGAATATCAGGTCTAACCAAGAGAGAATAAGGATTCAGGTGACCGTGACATCGATAGACCATTATTGTATAAAGGTGAAATTCCACAGTAAAAACAAAACCGACAAAAGTTCAAACAATTCTGATCCGAACAGTCTCCAATGTTTTAAAAGAGCTTTGCAAAATTCCGATATCCTCTTTCAAGGTTGATATATTTTGCATGTTTTTGGCAATTTATAAACTTCATGCAGCACCACACAAGTTCAATTTGATGATTGTATTTTTTTTAATTGTTTTCGATGTTGATTTAAGAAATTTCTTGGTTGCAGCACGGGAAAACTTTTTCAATTTGGTGTGCGTATGTTTTTTTCGATGTTTTTTATAAAAACTGATAAGGATGGCGATAATACTAAGATTTTTAAAACAATGGTCTAAACTTATTTTTTTTTTTGCAAAATAATGAATACTTATACACAGATCGGGTTCAATATAATTATCCGTGATGTACCTACATGGCGTCATGTTATTTAAAGATCTAGGTACATCACGTGACATTTATTAGAAAGGAAGTATGATTTGAACGAGGAGTTTGTATCGAGTATGTTATGCACAAGGAGGTTATATAGAAATAGAGGTATACTATATTGAGGTGTTCTAATCTGGGTTGCCTATCAAATTTCAGTCCAAGATAATTATGATTAATAAAAATTAAAATAAAAAAATTTGCTTATTTAATTCACTGTGTGAAGTAAATAAGCTAGTGTAGTGAATTAAATAAGCTTTATACTACACCTGCTTGGAAAGTACCTTAATACTTTATCAAATTTAGGGTAGAAAGTACGTCATTGCATAGCGAACAAATATGCGGGGATAAAACGCATCTGAGCGGGAGAGAAAAGTGTATGAAAATCCATTTCTTACGTGGTTTTCCTTTTTTAATTTTGGGTAAGACTATGCGCCGGTAACCTAAATATCAAAAGCCAAAAAGTTTTTACAGTGAGTTTTTATCTCCAAGTTCGCAAAATGACACTGGCCACTACTAGCTGTGTGTTGGACGGGCTGGCAGTGCGACCCTGCGGCGGCGGCAGGATAAACAATTTGAAAAAATAACATGTGAAAATTACAGACGCCATTGGCGCCATTTCCAATTTGTGTGTTGTTTGCTGTTTGTTTCGCAGTTTGATTTCGTTTTTTATTTTCCTTGTAGGTGTAGTATAAAGCACTATGTATCACTCGAGAGAAACTGCGATTCCCGATCTCGGGTGTTTTAAAGCCCTCGCCTACGGCTCGGGCTTCAAACGACACCCTCGACGGTAATCGGTCACGTTCTCCTCTCGGTGAACAATGTACTATTTTAGAGAAAGACTGGCATAATATAATTTGGTGGGCGATTTGAAAAATACTAATGCTAATCTCGAGTCGAGTTGTCACGTAAGACACGCGCGCAAATAATTGTAGGTACATCAACAAATGCGAGCTTTTTCGACGTATCTACTCAGAATATGGAATTCTTCACAAGATACAAAATGCTTTCTTTAGGATATTTCTTTTAAACATTTCATTATGCATAAGTTTCGTAATTTATTTCCATGAAGTCAATCCATCATCCCGAATACATGTTTTCGGGAAAATATTTTTGCACCATTATTTTGGTCACGTGATCTGACCACCTGATAAATATGTGCCGTTATTGAAACTGGGTGACTGTACTACGAATGTATCAGCGATAGGCGACTTAATCCAAATAACTGGTCATTGTGATAAGGTAAGTACCCATTAAAATTGTATAAAGAATCACGTGCTTCAATTGATTCTACCTATTGTATAGAATACCGATAGGTAATACTTAGGGGAGAAGGAGGCACCTTTGAACATCTTATTCATAGCTTCTCTCTACAACATCTTCTTCCCTTTATAAATCTCAAATCAAATAATAATATGTATTACGTTTAGACGCACTTACCATAAAGAAAAAACATGGTTTGCAAAATTTTCTTTGTCCAAAATTGCCCCCTTTGTTTTGTTCAATTCTGCCCCAGTGGGTACTAATATATGTAGTTGCCAGTTATTCAATTTCTTAATATTACTAAATTTTAATGAACTTCAGCTCTAATATTTGAATAATAAAACACCCATCCGCGTTGAGTCAGGTTTTTCTTGCCATTAACATCAAACCTTCCATCTTTTTTATAAATGGTTACATTTCTATGCCGAAAACAAACATGGTAGGTATTTGAACCAGTTTTGTGGTTATGCAAACAGACGATACTAATAACACACGTGGAGGTTGGTTTTGAATTGGTATACACATAACTTTGCTACATTTGCATTTCAACCCGAGTTTACGATATACGTAAACGCGCTTGTTCAAAGGTCCCTCTGGTCCAAAGTGCCTCTTACTCCCCTACCTATGTTTCATACGAGTTTATTGATACTCGCGTACAATTATAGTCTAAGATCCCTAGAAGAAGGACCTTCACCGAGCTGGTTATTTAATGAAACGTATTTTATATTTAATTAAACATGCCAATAAATATATTCTATACGGGTTGCCTATCAAATTTCAGTCCAGGATAGTTATGATTAATTAATAATTAAAAAAAATACGGGTTGCACTCCGGGAGTGCCGGCAGAAGTGAAAACTTGATTATTAACGTTGAGCATGTTTGATATTTTGGAATGGTTAGGGGGGGCTTGTTTGTTATTTGGCACGCTGTAACATACACGAACATTCGCGCAAGCGCCCTGCCCTGCCTAAACGAAACAGTAGGCCCAGGCATACATTTTCGCCGCGCCGTAGAGAGGGGATAGCTGTCTACTCTCCATCCGTTTTACGCTTTTTCGATCAGGTCACGTGTCCTGACGCGCTGACGCGAGTTTAAAATTTTATACCCATTACAGAAAAAGTGCTCAACGCCGCTAAAGAAGTTTTCACTTCAAAAAAAAAAATTTAACTTTCCACTGGTTTGTTTATTAAACAAATTCTATACCAATCGAAAGTATAGACCCCAGTATTTTTATTCAATAAACATACCGGTGCAAAATGCTAGTATCGATTTTCCTGTTTATACCTGGCTACCCGAGAGTTGTGACCGGAAAAAAATAGGCAACCTAACGTTTGCATATTCTATGGGGTCTATACTTTCGATTGGTATAGAATTTGTCTAATAAACAAACCGGTGGAAAGTTAAAAAATCATTTTTTTTTTTAAATTATTAATTAATCATATCCTGGACTGAAATTTGATAAGCAACCCATATAGAATATATTTATTGGCATGTTTAATTATATATAAAATACGTTTCATTAAATAACCAGCTCGGTGAAGGTCCTTCTTCTAGGGATCCTATACTATTAGGCTAGATTAGTAGATAACTTTTATAAAATTAAATACTTACATACATACCGATATGGTTGCAATGAAATCGGAAAACGAACTCAAAACAAAACGATTTTTTGCGAGACTTTAATGATTTTATTTTCTTATACAGGGTTATTCATTATTAGCTGCAAATACTCAGGAATTAGGTTCAACAAATAAAATAAAAAATATTTATGAAATGATTTTTTTTAAGTTTTGTTATGAAAATCCCGAGAAAATCGATAAAGAAATCATTGGCGCCTGACCTATTTTGACCTTTGATCCGCGCCCGCGCGCCGTGAGCGACACTCTGCGTTCAGTCACCGCCTGGGTGGGTCATCGTCCTGTTCTCCATGGCAATCATTATGCAATAGCCGTAAAGAAATTAATGAAAAAAAAATTATGATATAAATCAAAATTTAAAAAAAAACATTACATAAATATTTTTTATTTTATTTGTTGAACCTAATTCCTGAGTATTTGCAGCTAATAATGAATAACCCTGTATTTAGCAGCCCTCATAGCTCAGTCGGTAGTAGCTTTGCCTTCTGTGCTGGAGGATGTGAGTTCAATCCCCACTTAGAACAAATATTTGTGTGCTGAACGCAGATGTTTGTTCTCTGTCGAGGTGTTAATTGTATTCTACATCATGTATTTACTTAATTTGAGGCTAAGATAGTGTTGCGTGGATTGTCCACAATATTTATTATTCAATGAAATCTGAAACAGTTCTAATTCGATTATTAGTTATTATTATATGTTATCGATAACTAATCAACAATTTAAAATAACAGCTGATTCTTCTGAGTTTGAACTCATTTGCTCCCAAAGCCTCTGCTTTGTCATGGAAATAATGTCGATTTTTCAAAGACATAAGAACAAAAGTTATTGGCCATTATGAGGCGTATTAGAATATGGTTATTGTTATTATTCGAATCAATACGTTTTAGTCATCTACTTTGCATTCCTAATAGGTAAGTAGAAAACAGTGTTTTTCCGTTTTCTAAATTTGTTAGTGCGCTTACTTCATGCTTCTCTCTTGAGCACTAATCCGTTTGTAGTTCCTTTAAGCTTTGCACACATCTAGATGATGGCGATGACGATCAGTGAAACACTGTCAAATATGACAGCGATTATTGACATCGTTTTACTGATCGCCATCACCATCGCCTAGATGTGCGCAGGTCATTATATTAAACGGTTAAGTATAAATAATTTGCGTCTGTAATTTACAAAGCATGTTGGTAAACTCATAAAATTATCTTCATGAGAGATTTATATTTCAATAGCACATATTATAATTAAATAAGTAAGGTACATCTCTAAATGCATTTGAATACACAGCGCATTCCTAATTCCATTCCCATTTGCGCGTACCTAGGCGCTTTGCGATAATTTCGCTTTTCAAGCTTATGTAGGCAGCAAATGAATCTTCAACTAAGTTAATAAAGAGTATCATGATAACTGTATGCTGTTTATGAAGATACTGCTGACCGTGTACAGTTCAATTGCTACAACAAAGGTGGCAATCTAAACAAACAGTTCTCCTTATTGTCGCCACTGTGGCTTATCGTTTACAGACGACACATAAAACCACATGGGTCGTACCTATCACTCGTTTGTTTTTCATCGGTGTGGCACATATTGTTTCGATGGATTGCAGCGGGCCGGGGGCTGAGCGGCGCACGGCGGGTGCAGTTGTTATGCGAACGCTGTTTGAGTTGGTGAAGCGTAAATTATAAACACGACCGCGGCGCAGTGCGATCAGGCAGGCGCAATCTCATTCAGTCTACCGTTAGCGAGTGAGCCGTACCCCCGGGCTATGATTAAACGCTCCTATGGCACAGAACCTACTCTCGAGCTTTAGGAAAAAAATCGCATTTCGGCCAATGACCGGCCAGCCGGCCGGCGAAACTGAACGCACGGAGGAGGCAGTCACGTGCCCGGGGTGAGGCGCGGCGGGCGACTCACTCGCAGCCGAACCTTCTCCTATAAGATGCACATTCGCCGCGGCATAGGTGTGGAGCGTGCGGAACCGAGCGGCATGCCCTGCCCGTGCGACAAACACTCCGCATATTCACCCGCTGATCCATTAGTTAAGTGAACAAGACTCACTGAGTGCCATGTAGGATGTCTCACAGCAGCCTCAGTTGTCACTATGACAGCTACTTACCTTCGGACTCCTCGCTCGAAACAGATGCACTCAACCGGCATTGTTGGTGAGTAAATAAATCAATTAATTATTTAAACATATCCAAATTTTTCAACTAATATTACAAATTACTAATACATAATTATCAAGTGATTTCATTAGCACTTTGTAATTATTATTTTTGTAAATTTCATAACTTCAGCACCATTTTATAAATATAAACATTCAACAGTTTTAACTTGAACCGCGTGTTTATCCCGATATCTTAGACTGACACAATCATGATTTGTTAGTCTTTCTCCTATGTGATTTTATTCTACCCAATAAGTACCATATCCATGTTTAGCTTTGGTCTATGGAATGCCATGGAACTATGCTTCTCAACTCTTTCGTCGGCGACACCGTCACCTTCTGTCACCATCACCCTTAACCGTATTGTTTGAATGTTGGATGATGTTTTTTGTAAACCAAGCCCGAACTACTGGATATAGAATATGATGTGTACAAAATTTTGAAAAAAATATAGTTTGAACCTGAATTAGCAAACAAGTTACTTTTAGAAATAAATACAGGATTGGAAAAAAAAATTGCGCTAAAAACGGGAAAAAACTTGAATTTTGATGTTAAGCCAGCACCACTACCGCGCTACCGCGGGTGGCCACTAGAGCATAATTAAAGTTTTAAATAATCAAAAAAGTAAAAGGGGCCTGAAATATGCGGCGTAATCGTGCATAAAAACTGTTTAACCATGACATTGGGCTACAAGCGTGGCTTCGCATTACATACCCGTTCGTAAGAAGGTATATACCTATGCTTATCGATGTTCAAATAACACACCGTATTGAATTCATTCTCCATTCTACACGCTCATTTCCCTTTACATGTTTGTGCATCAACAACCAATTAGGACGCTGAATTCCGTGAAACAAGTTGAAAAATATAAAAACACTGAGCTTATTTAGATGCCAAATAACTGAGTCAGGGACCGTTTTGCAGCTCTTGGCTCTCTATGTCTCATGTATGCATGTATAGCGTGTACCTTAAACTGTCAAGCATCTGCAAATAAATATGTTCTTTCTATTTATCGAAAATCACGAGCAATTTTCTTGTACATATTATGCAAATTATACGACACCCTAAAAATGAAGCGGAGATGTGAACTTCACATCACAGCACATCACCTCGTTCACCATCACATTGCGAAGGTAAACGAGAACTTTTTTATTCATAACAGATGACATACTTATTCTGCAAGAACATAAAGTCACCTGTAGGCCTACCACAAGCTCTGTCTGGCTTTGTCTCTGGTTTTGAGTCTGTGTAAGTGTTGATTTAATAAATCCTACGTTGAAACGTCACACACACCTACGTCAAAACGTCACACACGCAGTATAATTACACTGATGAGCTCACTCAGACTCAATACCAGAGCCAGAGACAGAGCCAGACAGAGTTTGTGGTAGGCTTACTGAACGTACCCATATTCTGTACAAAAGACTTCAACGCGCGACCCCGCTTGTGAACTTATTTTTTAATTTTTCGATAAATTTGAATTCATAATATTTTTTTTTGTAATGTAAATTAAAAAAAAGCATCAGATTCATAGTTTTTGTTTGTGTAACAATAGGGAAGTTTCCAAGACCGCACAGTGATTTATTAGGTTTATGAACTCTTGACTACAGCTTCCCATATTTTACACTAAATAATATGATATTGGGGTTTCCTTGAAAAATTGTGTTTTTTTCTTTTATCAACTCTAATCCCTTGCAGCGCATATCTAAAGCCTTGAGCACATAAGTGATCTGCGATGGCAATCGGTGAAACACTGACAAATATGACAGCGTTATACTGATCACCATCGCAAAACGCTTAAATGTGCGCAAGGTTTAACAAAAAAACTTACCTATTAACAACTTCTTGAAAAACTACTACTATTTAAAATGATAAAAGAACATGACTAATCTATTTTTAAATTCGTTCTGGTCAATTTGTGCAGCAGCCGAAATGATCTGAACGTGTCATAGGTACCCATTCAGTAACTTCTTAGTCGTGATATCACGACTAGAGAATCTTTATGTCGTAACTAAATAATAAAATGGAATACCACTTTGTTTTACGGATTTACAGGATGCTTTTTTAAAGATAAACTTCAGTAGGAAAGTAAATATACTTCGGTAGGAAGGTAGGTAATAGGAAAGGTACCTATTACCAAGTTAGATATATTATATATGTATTTATTTATTGTTATAAGTTGTAAGTTGATAATTAACGGCACTTATCATCATCATCTTCATCATCAGCCTCTCTTACACATTTCCAGGAAGAACGATTCATAGCCCTTTTCATCCACCGACTTCCCGCGATCTTAACTATGTAGTCAGTCCATCTGGTGGGTGGGCGCCCTACGTTTCGTCTTCCGGTTCGTAGTAGCCATTCGAGAACCTTTATTCTCCAACGGTTGTCGGTTCTTCGAGCTATATGACCTGCCCATTAGCATTTCAACTATAAGTAATACATAAACGTATTTTTAAAAGTATTATGATTTTTACAATATGTTTGGTAGCTAGTTAGTATGAAGTTAAATAAAAAAACAAAAAATCTGAAAACAAAAAAAATATTTATTAAAAAAAAGCAATCTGTGTATTGTAGATACAGATTGCTTGCTAGGGTTCCGTAGCCAAATGGCAAAAACGGAACCCTTATATGTAGATTCGTCATGTCTGTCTGTCTGTCTGTCCGTCCGTATGTCACAGCTATTTTTCTCCGAAACCGTAAGAGCTAGACTGATGAAACTTGGCGAGTAGATGTATTTTATGAACCGCATTAAGATTTTTACACAAAAATAGAAAAAAAACTATAAATTTTGGGGGTCCCCACATACTTGAAACTGAAACTCAAAAATCTTTTTTTCATCAACACCATACGTGTGGGGTATCTATGAATAGGTCTTCAAAAATGATGTTGAGGTTTCTAATATCGTTTTTTTCTAAACTGAATAGTTTGCGCGAGAGACACTTCCAAAGTGGAAAAAAGTTGGTCCCCCCCTCTAACTTCTAAAATAAGAGAATGATAAAACTAAAAAAAATATATATGTTGTACATTACTATGCAAACTTCCAACGATATTTGGTTTGAACGAGATCTAGTCAGTAGTTTTTTTTTATACGTCATAAATCGTAAACCGCAATTTACCTGTCAATGAACTACAAGAACCTGTATATTATATTATTTGATACTACGGAACCCTTCATGGGCGAGTCCGACTCGCACTTGGCTGCTTTTTTTTTGTGTTGTCAGCAGTGCTGGCCGTCAGCATAAAATTAGTCGTTTACTCAGATATTATATTTTTTAATTATTTTTGAATAATGAATGGAACACAACGTTCTGAAATTTGCGTGTTCGATATATAAACATGCACATAAAACAGTGTTTAAACTTAATTCTACCTATAACCAAATCCTAAGCACTGGAAGAGAGAATACGAATATATGGTGCTTCTTGGGAAGAACCTACGTCCAGCAATAGTCCGATTTATAAACGTATGCGATGAATAGAAAATAATGACAGGGCTAATTAATAATAAGAAACGTTTATAAGAATGGGAGTAGCTTCACTGAGTTACCATCACTAAAACCATGAAATTATCGTTTAAAATTAATCTCTTCGACGACCCTCAAAAATATCACTCTGTATGCATAGATTTATCAACGCTGTCACCTATTTATCTAAAAAGAAGCTATACAATACAATGTAGGTACGATCTTTGTTAAAACAACATAGTAATCTCAATAAACATTTTTCTGTTCACTAACACGGATCAAAAGTATAAATAACTTATTTATTTAAAACTTTCACACAAATTTAGTGCTAGGAGGACTTAATGCTAATAGCATTGTCTGCCAGTCTTCTTGGGCGTGCAGAAAGATGGTGTGGCGTGATTTTTACGAATATATACATAGAGTCTGAATCTATTATAATTGCTTAAATAAAATACATAATATAATAATAATTATAACTACTTAAATAAAATACATAATATATAACAGTTATAAATAATAGTAATAAACATACTTATAATATTGTAAATTTGTAACTTAATAGTGTAGTGTAGGTAGCAAAATTATTCTGTATAGGTGTGAAGCAGTTTATTTTAGGTTGTTGAGAAGATGCTCTCGTACCAATCTCTTGAACGAATCTCTGGACTCAGCTTGTTTAATAGATAGCGGCAGTTTATTCCAGAGCTTAACCGCCACTAATGAAAAAGAGTTGGACATACTTGTCTACTTTTTATGCTGCTCATACATCAATTTCATTTTATTTATTCACAAGCGGCCGCCCGCGGCTTAGCTCGCCCCTTTCCCGTTAACTTTTTCGGGATAAAAAGTATCCAATGTCCGTTTCCTAGTTTTAAGCTCCACCAATTTTTATTTAGTCGTTTAGCTGTTCTTGAGTTATAAACACACTTTCTCTTCTACTAATTGATTAAAAACAAATCCACCCCACGGGAACCTTACATTTTACCGGGATAAAAAGTAGCCTATGTGCTATTCCAAACTATAATCTATATCAGTGCCAAATTTCATGCAAATCCGTTTTGTAGTTCCAGCGTTATTGAGTAACAAACATCCATACTTACAAACTCTCGCGTTTATAACATTAGTAGGATTAACAATATTTGATCGTATTTGAATGTATTATAGCTACTATCCCAAACCCATATCTCGTGATTTTTATTCGTTTTGGGGTCCAAAGCTTCAATTTGTAGGGTAGTTTAAAGTGCGTGTGTAACGGTATTCTGGTTCCTACTGGTTTTGTACACGCTACCGATATGACAAGTGTACTTTCTTGTGTTTGAACCGTCCCTGTCTGTAATGGGAACTGGTTTTATTATGCACGTGTGTGGGTATAGGTGACACAGGTAGCACCCAGAAAAGTGTCGATACACACGTAATTTTTTAAAAGAGTCATTATGTCCAAACCAATAATTCAATTTTGAAAAAAGTGGCAGATTCGTCTTTTTTCCTTATGACGGCAGAATATCAGAGTGACTTTAGTAGATGCCTAGTTAATTGTGTGATGAATTTCAATAATGGTTCTAATTTTAATGGTTTAATAGAAATTACTATTATGATATTTGATGACACTTGTCATATTTGTTTGTAAAATAGTCTGTCAACTTCATGGAAAATGCCGTTGGCAATTATGTATGGTTAGTCAGTTGAATCGATTGATTTAAAATATGTCTGTGGATCTGAATAATTTGTTTGTAAATAAATAATGATTTTAATTGTCATTAATCATGATAACTGTTTTAAGAACTAGTTTGTTTGTTTAGTTTATGTAAAAGTATTATTAATGGTGATTGATTCAAAATGTCTGCACTGCATACTGGCAACGCTTCCGGCGATAAAGATGGCGGTCGGGCTCGACTGCTCGATCGCCATTCTGGAACGAGCGCTCGGAAGAGTTGGTCGCATGCAATGCAAGCTACTTTGTAAAACCACGTGGCTTAGAGTTGGTAATTTGTGAAGTACTAGAGAGATTGTAACGTAGAAGGAAGTGAACAATATAGTTTGATTGGACAACAGTGGGAGTTTTATTACATCTCCGAAGTGGTAAGTACACGCCCAATTTTATTGTTCTGATGACGTTTATTGCATGATGGATAATGTGTAATTAAACTTAATTGAATTAATGGATCTTTGATAAAATATTTAAATTTTTCTTGAGAAAATTTAAAGAGGGTACTCAAACAAAAAAAAAAACTTGCTCTGAAACATTGTTACCATGTGTTGTGGGGTTTCATAGGGGGATGAAATTTTCGTCATTTTTGTGCTACGACGCACCGTTTACGAGATACCCACAATCTAACATTATTCTTAGATTATCGGTCTTTTCTTAAATTTATTTATTAGGTTATGCCTACCCTAAAATGTGTGTGGAATCATATGAAATTTGATATTAGCCGCTCATCCGAACATGAAATGGCCTGCACCTAATATTTAACGACTTTGACTACTTAGTTAAGCTGTTCCATTTCAATCAATTGACATTCACTTAATTTTTGGAATATACGCTAAGTTTAACGAAAGATATTTTAAAAATATTAACGAACTTAATAACAGCAAATAGTTTTACATTATTATGCATTACGATGATCATTTTATTGGTTAGCCTCTGATAACACATGACTCGTGTTACCGTGTATGAAATTAAGTGAAGGTACTTGAGTGTAAAAAACAAGCTTGAGTGTTAAACGCAAGTCAGTCCTCTGTAGCATTCTTGTTACTTTTTGATATGCAGAACTGTTGGGTACTTAGGCAAGGCCTACTTTCCTGTCTAGAACCATAAACAAACATTTTTATGTCCATGCTAATAGTCGCCATTGTGCCGATGTAGCCTATGTACAAAATTAAATAAATACCCTTAAATAAATTAGAATCTCTGTTGGCATAAGCAGGGTGTTATTGGCTGGGTTATGTTGAAATTATTATTTGGTAGGTTTCTGGAAATATTTATTTCTTATAATTTACTTAACATCAAAAATGAGTGATTGAATAAAGTTTCATAATAAAGTGGCCGTAAATAGCAAAGACCGAGCACAATCTTGAATTTCATAAAAGCCGGTACGGTCTTTGTCATGGACCGGGCCTAACCATAAATTTGATATAGGGGCTATCCGATAGTGCTACAACTATTCATGTACTGCTAATACCATAGCAGCTCAGTAAAGTTTGAGTAGCCTCTAACTGCAAATGTCTAACCATGCTGGATTTAAAATAAGCAAGTTAATGATCATGATCAAGCCTACCGAAGCGAGTTTTTGAAGCAAAGTGAGCTAATGCTATCAAAATTGTAGACTATTTATTTATTTTTATTTCTTAGGTAAACAATCAGCAGATACTTATAATCTAATTGATAATTTAAAACGACAACTAGGGTCCATTAAACAGGTTTCACATAGTGAGACTATTGGAGCTTAAAAAAAAAAAAAATGATATCAAGTAATGAGAGACTAAGGTAGACAAACTATAAAATGAAGATACAATTTTTTTAAGAAATTACAATTAAAACAGAAAAACAAAAAGTACAATAAGAAAAAAAAAAAAAAAAAAAAAAAAAGCATATGGAACCTGGGGAGTCTCCTCGAAACAGCATTTTGACAAAATGTTAGTAGCAATTCTTGGTGGTTTTGAGCAAACAGATCTAGTTTGGGGACGTTAACCAGGCCATTGAACGTAATTACTGCTCGACTAAAGAAAGTGTTTTGGGATCTGTGTTTGGCTATGTACGCCATAGAAGTAAAGATTAATTTTGGAACCAAGTGAGTACAGTTTGGCTATTTTCACCTAAGGAGATGAAATTGATTTTGGAACCAAGTGAGTTCAGTTTGGCTATGTAGGTACGCCTTAGAAGATGAAATTGATTTTGAAACCAAGTGAGTTCAGTTGACTATGTACGCCTTAGAATATGAAATTGATTTTGAAACCAAGCGAGTTCAGTTTGACTATGTACGCCTTAGAAGTTGAAATTGATTTTGAAACCAAGCGAGTTCAGTTTGACTATGTACGCCTTAGAAGTTGAAATTGATTTTGAAACCAAGCGAGTTCAGTTTGACTATGTACGCCTTAGAAGTTGAAATTGATTTTGAAACCAAGCGAGTTCAGTTTGACTATGTACGCCTTAGAAGTTGAAATTATGTTTGGAACCATGCGAGATCTGTTTGGTCAAAGTTCAAAAAGTTCAAAAAGTTCAAAATGTTCAAAATGTTCAAAATGTTCAAAATGTTCAAAATGTTCAAAATGTTCAAAATGTTCAAAATGTTCAAAATGTTCAAAATGTTCAAAATGTTCAAAATGTTCAAAATGTTCAAAATGTTCAAAATGTTCAATATGTTCAATATGTTCAAAATGTTCAAAATGTTCAAAAAGTTCAAATTGATCAAAAAGTTTAAAAGAAAAAAATGTTTGAAAAGCTGAAGATCATTTTTTGGATTTGGATTAAAAGTAAAGATTTTGGGTTAAGATTATATAAGTTTTTGGATATGAGTAAAAGTTAAGCTGGATTAGAGTTAAAGTTATTTGAGTTTAAAATTAATGTTTTGGATTCCAAGTATACAAATTCGTTCAGTATTGCCAGTGTCGAGTGAGGATATTATAATAAAAGATGAAAAAACGATGAATTAATTATGAATTACAAATGAAATAATGATGAATTACAGATGAATTTAAGATGAATTTAAGATGAATTTAAGATGAATTTAAGATGAATTTAAGACGAATTTAAGATGAATTTAAGATGAATTTAAGACGAATTTAAGATTAATTTAAGATGAATTTAAGATGAATTTAAGATGAATTTTAGATGAATTTTAGATGAATTTAAGATGAATTTTAGATGAATTTAAGATGAATTTAAGATGAATTTAAGATGAATTTAAGATGAATTTAAGATGAATTTAAGATGAATTTAAGATGAATTTAAGATGAATTTAAGATGAATTTAAGATGAATTTAAGATGAATTTAAGATGAATTTAAGATGAATTTAAGATGAATTTAAGATGAATTTAAGATGAATTTAAGATGAATTTAAGATGAATTTAAGATGAATTTAAGATGAATTAAATATGAATTAAATATAAATTAAAGATACAATAAATGTGAACTAATTATAAATTAAAGATTAGCGATTTATAAAACATTTATAAAATATTAACTTAAGATTAACTAAAGATGAATTGCAGTTATAGGAGTTCAATTACAATTTTACAGTTCAGCTTTACAACTGAATCAGTTTTCAATAAAAAAATAAAAATTGAACCAAGATTCCAAATTAAGTTAATACGTCATAAACCTGAACCATTAGATTGGTTACGCACCGAAACAGTCTCTGTCGATAAGATGTTTACATTTCAGCAAAAACAATGAGAATATGACAGTACAATCATGTTCGTGCCTGCAGTACCATGGCAGGGCATGGCATGGAGGAATTCAAGTAAATAAGTTCTTCGCTGTCAGGATTTATGATGGCGTTTTCATGCATTTACTGAGCTAAGTTAAACGTATCTTTTGTAGTATTTAAAGCGCAAGACTAAGTACAGAGAACTCGTCCAAATGCCGTGGATAGTGTACATTTAGTGTTTTATATTTTTGGAATACATTGTTACTTTTTAATTATTTCACAATTGGAAAACCTATTCATTTCAACTAGATATAAAGCAGATGAATGATAATAGATTTATTGACAGTGTGCTTGCAGATCTGTAAATTTTATGACGAGTTTCAGATCCTTAAAACTCCAGGCAAAGTTAGTAGCGATGCACCGCAGAAGGTGCCACAGGACACAGCCGTGACGCACCGCATCAGCCAGCATGAGCAGTGATGCGTCACGGGAGGCGCCGCACCAGCGCAGCGGCCTGAGTCGGGATGCGCCATAGAAGGCGCCGCACCAGCGGCCTGAGTCGTGATGCGCCACGGAAGGCGCCGCATCAGTGGTCTGAGCCGTGATGCGCCATGGAAGGCACCACATCAGCAGCTTGAGCCATGACGCGCCTCTGAAGGTGCCGCAGTAACAGGCTGAGTTCCGTATTAAGGAGAAGAATTATGTAGTTTATTACCACAATTTCATTTTGTTTTATATTTTATTTTATTTGTTTATTAGGTACACAAAACAGAGTACAATCGATAATTTACAGGCATAAATACTATTAAATTATGAGCTAGACAGTACCCCAAAACATGCGTACACAGAATGCATTGAACAGGAAAGTTATGTAGATAGCGTGTAACCAGGCTTAACTAGTAGTAGGTGATTAAAGTTAACATTTACTTGGAACTTAGGTGTACTCATACAATTATTTTATTACAGTAAGTCACTTCGAGTTAAGACTCGAAGAGAGTGCAGAATTAATGAACTAACTAATAAGAGTTTTCGGCACACTCTAATGAAAGAGTGGCCAAAGCTGCATTCTTGAATTTATTTTGATTATTGTTAAAGATATCAATTTTATCACTGTATTTAATCAATAAATCGTTAAATAGGCGACACATTCTGACAACGGGGTAATAATAAGAAGTGTTGTTTGAATGGACTTGTAGGGCGAAAGTGTTCTGAAAGGGTTGCCGAGGTCTAGGCTTTATATTTAGATTAATAAGATAAAGTAAGCAAGGAGAGTCGATATGCGAGTGGATAATTTTGAAAAGATACAGTAGATCATGATATTTGCGATGATTTTCTAATAACATTAAATGAAAATGATGGAGCTTTGCAGTATAGTTATATTCAGAAACTTTTTCTGGACCCTCTCAATCCGGTCAACGTGAATATTGTAGTAGGGAGACCAAATTACTATTTGACTTTTAAAACAATTAACTGTTTGACTGTATTTTTAACCATGTACATGTTTTCCTATCACAATCTGAGTATAATTTATGTTATTGGAATATTTAATTTAAATAATATTTTACCCGAATGGATTGTTTATGGCTGGGATGCGAAGACTTTTCTCATACAAAACTGTTATTATTATCTTACGAGAAATTTCATTTAGTTAAATTTTTTTTGCATACAGGCTTTGAATATGGTAAACGGGATATTTAACTTTAGTTATTTTTAGATAGAATTATATTTTTAATATCTGTTTATTCTAAGAAATGACTAAGATTTATTTGGGTGTCTTCGTATCTTCTACTTAATAATTTCATTTTGTTTACGAGTTTAATATTGTAATTTTGGATTTGTCTTAATTTGTTCTTATTAGTTGTTTGAATTTTGGTAGTCATTCAAGTTTCAAGTTATCATGTTATCATTATGCTCTCAGCATGTGCTTCCAGAGTAAGCACACTGTCGGATGGCCGAATTTGATAGACATTAGATTTTTTTTAGATTGTATTTGAATGGTCATCTTTTCTCATTATTTGTTTTAAATTCAAGCTTTGTTTATTAAGTTATCATATTATATTGTGCACTTAGCATGTGCTTCCGGAGTAAGCACAATATCGGATGGCCGAATGTGATGAATTTCAATAATGGTTCTAATTTTAATGGTTTAATAGAAATTACTATTATGATATTTGATGACACTTGTCATATTTGTTTGTAAAATAGTCTGTCAACTTCATGGAAAATGCCGTTGGCAATTATGTATGGTTAGTCAGTTGAATCGATTGATTTAAAATATGTCTGTGGATCTGAATAATTTGTTTGTAAATAAATAATGATTTTAATTGTCATTAATCATGATAACTGTTTTAAGAACTAGTTTGTTTGTTTAGTTTATGTAAAAGTATTATTAATGGTGATTGATTCAAAATGTCTGCACTGCATACTGGCAACGCTTCCGGCGATAAAGATGGCGGTCGGGCTCGACTGCTCGATCGCCATTCTGGAACGAGCGCTCGGAAGAGTTGGTCGCATGCAATGCAAGCTACTTTGTAAAACCACGTGGCTTAGAGTTGGTAATTTGTGAAGTACTAGAGAGATTGTAACGTAGAAGGAAGTGAACAATATAGTTTGATTGGACAACAGTGGGAGTTTTATTACAATTGAATGTACGTTTTGTTATTTTCATACAGTAATTTGCAATGATTTTTCAGGGCGTCTCCCTTTGAAGTGTGGAATTAATTTTCTTTTTTTTTTACCTGAACTATTGTTTGGGATGTTATTGAATAACCTGTCAAAAGATAATTAGTATTAAATGTTGTTACTTCTGGTTAATAACAAACAGTGGTAGGGCTTACTAGGAGCAGTATAAACAGTATAACGCTAAAAACGGGGCCTTGTCAAGCCCGTAAAGTGTTTCAAACAAAACCATGGCGTGATCATAAAAAAACTTACCGATGGATGCCGTTCGATAACTTTCATGATATGAAGCTTTGGGCTGTATCGTTTTACCACGCTTTTAATAGCTTGGGTTGTAACTATGTATGTATGTAATGGAATCTTTGAGCATAATTTTCACCAACTTCCAAAAGTTTGATTAATTTGAAACTTTGCACACCTATCAAGGACCGATGACAATGCATTAATTTGAAAACAGTTTTATATTATCATAATTAGGACCGCCAGGATTAATAAGTTCTTTTAAAGATCTTCTGTAAGGGAGTAAGAGAGATAAGAGCGTAGCGATCGATTTAAATACTATCACACATGTCCGCAAATATTTCATTAAGATCGAATTTAAAAAAAATAAATAAAATTATAGTTAAAAAAACTAAAAAACCATGCTTTTATAGAATCGAACTAAATTGTAGAAAATAATTTTAATTACAGAGTTTCAGAGTAAAAAAGCGTGGGGTGCTTGATTTATTAAAATTAACAATTTCTACTTGCAACTATCTAATGAGCGGAGATTTATGAAAACATAGTAAAAAGTTATGAAAATATAGTAAAATGCACCCCACGTTTTTATAAATATGCGTGGTTTTTTTAGTTTTTTTTTTACTATAATTTATTAAACACCACTTATAAGATAGATAGATAGATGATAGATTAATACGTTACTGTGCACAAAAGAATACATTTAAAAGAACCATTACAAATAAAGGTACAATGGGCGGTCTTATCGCTAAGAGCGATCTCTTCCAGATAAGGTTTATGCCCTTCAAACATCATGCTGAAAAACTTAGGTATAGTTTATACAGTAGGTACTACGTTGATTTTCCGCTGGCCTCGCAAGTGTTGGTAGTAATCAAAGACATCACGTTTGTGGCTTTCAGTCATCACGGCCGATTTGTCAAACTTTTTTAGCTAGTTTGCTATTACCTGATTATTCTCGATCAAATTACTCACCGACAGCTTGACGGAAACATTGACCTACTGGCTAGGCTAGTCACTGTAGCGTAGTTTTCCGTCAATAGAGCCTTATAGCCAGATGCTTACCTTGCGGCGCTGCACCGCACTGCGCCGCTGCTATGCTGCTGCCGGCCGGCAAACTAGCACCTAATTTAGCTAGCCGTAGGCCGTTGGTTCGCTCCACACCGAGAACAAATATTTAAGTGGTGAACCCAAATGTTTATTTTCTATCTGGGTGTTATATTGCATTTTATATATATCTCTGTGGCCGAAGTCGGGCCGAAGAAATCTTGAACGTCCGAAAGCGCGATGGGTCGACGACATCGTGAAGGTCGCAGGAAACACCTGGACAAGAGACGCTCAGGACAGGGGAGGCTGGCAAAATATGAAGGAGGCCTATACCCAGCAGTGGGTGATACCGGGCTGAAATGATGATGATGATATATCTCTAATTTCTCTCGAGATGGTACCATTGTAAAAATATACAATTTATATCTACTGAAATTTATTACGTACCAGCACCGTTGTGGCAGATGTGGCACCTAAACAAATAGGTATATTACTCGTAACTTCAGTGGACTGTAGACTTTCATAAATAAATGTAAACTCAAGTTTTTCAATAAAACGCTTTTTTATATGTATTTCATCTATAAACACATATCTAATAGACGAGTTTGAAAAAATAAACTGTGAAGAATACCTGTAAAGGTAATCATGTACAATGGATAAAACTGGTGCAATCATGCTTCGTAGAACGCGGTATCTATACCTAACCTACCGTGTAATAGGTAGGTATAACGTACTTAACCTTACAACTGTCACATGACCTGAGCTTAATAGAAATCATTCGCAGATCTACCCTTGAAACTGCAATCAGCAAACCTATGACTCAATGAAAAATAATAATTTCTCGGCAGTACGGGCGTTTTACGAGCAGTCAGTGCATTATAATAGGCATTAAATTAAAAGTTGTATGTATTTAGTACCTACACAACGTGTGAATTGTATTTATTTACGGTAACTGGATAAGCGAGATTCTGCGGTCTTAAAATATCAGAGGTCATATTGAAAATGAAAGTTTTAAGACGCTAAAAACCGTGAAACAATTTATCGGTCGCCTTTTTGAAAGATATAAAAATACTGAATTTATATAAACTTGCGAGCAACTATCTTATGTAAAATCCGATTGCACAAGGTTTCGCATAAAATAGTTGTGATCCTAATACGTTTTACTACTTAAAAATTGGCCTAACTGGTTTTCATGTTACCAGAAGGGCAAGTCCCACTTCATTTACAACATTTCGTCTACCAAATGTGGTTTTTGTTTCGCCAATTTGTCTCTCTCTATTGTGTGGAGAAAAGATGAAACAGCAAAAATGCGTTATGTAGAAACGATCAAAACGAGTTGTTGTCTCATCAATTTTCCATACAAAAGAGAGAGACACGTGCTCACACGAAAACAAATTTTGGTAGACGAAATGTGGTAGCAAAACTGGGACTCGGGGTTCTGGATTCGGTTTAACTGTATGCAATTTAATTGCAATCGAATGCAATCGAATTGCGAATTGCAGAGGATCGATTGCTCGTGATTTTCGATAAGTAAGTTAAGTAATTTTATATCTTTCAAAGGGTCAAAACTTGCGAGTGAGAAGTACATCGACGGCTGTCTTCACCTTAATGCTAGTAATTATAATATTTTGGGTTAGTACCACGAATACAACCACGTCACGTGTTTATTCCTGGTACGAAATCTAAGTTACATAATAGCGTCTCATCGCGATGTTGTCAGAAAAAACTCGTAGGTACTAATTTAAAAAAAAATATATATATCAATATGACTAATAAATCGATAAATCAATTTTTCAAGAAACTTTAATAATATTAAAGCTTAGTTGGTAGTGGCTCCAAATATTGGTGGTGAACGCAAATGTTTGTTCTCTGTCTGTGTGTTACTTTGTATTCTAAATATGTACCTATTTACAAAAAAATATTGAGCTTAATTTAGGGAGCTAGATAGAGTTGTGATAAAAAAAAAAAAAAAAAAAATATTGTGGATAATCCAACAATATTATTTACTATTATTATTTCCAATAATAATAAACTGACTGAATAAATCCTGAAATCGAATATGACTTCAGCTCCCATTTTTTAAAATTTCAATGACTTCGAGTTCCCTTTTTGTGAGGTGAACTACAACTAAGATTTGATTTACAGGAATGGCCGCGTATCAGCACAGGCCGAAGGACCTTCTCGCCGTAAGAGCAACCTTCACAATGCGATGGCATCAGAAATGGACTCCTCCTGGGGTGAGTGCTAATACCCAAAGGAGGCGATTTATCGTCCTTGTACACTCGAGACACGCATCCAATACTTATTACGACTAGAACAATGCATTATTAATATTCTTCAAACGAAATCATGCGAGGAACAAATAGACGTTGTGAAGATCGTTTATCATAAAAACAGTATCTACTAGTATAAAGAGATGAAACGAAATGAAATGAAATTAATTGGATATTAACAAACATTACAGTAACGTTATTATACAGTTATGTGTAAGCTGTTGCTTAAAATGTAAATTTCCTTTTGGGATAACATTGGAAAAACGAGGCTTAGAAGATAGATTTGTATTTTGACAACATACTTAAAATTTAATAAAAAAAAATTAAATTAAATTAAATAAAACAACACAACTTAATTTTTTTTTGCGGTCGCTTTAATAAATATACCCTACACGCCCCAGCTTCACACGGGTTTAAATTAAAAAAAGAAGGAAAAAATGTGGAGTCTTTGAATTTTTCCACCTGTGCAAAGCCGGGGCGAGTCACTAGTCGGTTAGGTAGGTAAGCTACAGATGCGTACCTGCACGATACACGGTTATTTTGTTGCATACATTTTCAGTAAATTGCATGATATCGGTTGTAGAACCGTTACGAGGAAAATACCAAAAATAAAAAATGCAGATAAACGGTTTGATTCATTAGGTACCCCAAAATAGCTAAAAAATTAACTTTTGTCAATATAGTGGAATTATTATCTTGTGTTACTTATAATAATGTTCATTTACTGTATAGATATACCCTTGATGAAATATAGTTCTTATTTATTCAAGGTTGAAATAATAGCTCTGTTATATTTATTGTAGGTTCTATAGGCTAACGAGCAAAATATTTGCTGCATACAGGTATAGATAACGTGAGTAGATGTCATCATAACAATCAGCATTATACTAGCTAGAGAAAGCTATAGAGATTTGAAAATTATATTAAAGCAAAAAAAGAACTCGAAAAAGTAACAGATATTTCGCTGGAGCAAATCAATATGATGATGAGCCATTGTCACGATGAATTAACTGATTTTTCATCCCACCAGCTCTGAAAGTGTGTTTTTGCTGTTTAATTTCTGACTGGAAAAGCCGTTTTTATCCGCTAGCAGCGGTACTCAAAGTGTGTTCCGCGGAACCCTAGGGTTCCGCGCTACCCCTGTAGGGGTTCCACAAGAATTTAGAAAAAAAAACAAAATACCTCTCTCTGGTAGAACGTTTTGACTCCGCCCGCCGCGCTTATACTTGTGAGCGCGCAGTCCCTTTGATAAAAGCTGCCTCTGAATTAGACGCTATAGTTGTGAACAAGCGACTTTCGGCTCTATCTTCAAAAAAATAAAGTCGAGATTGTCTACAACGCATTTTTTTGTATTTTTATTTCCGATTTTTTTTATCAAAGGCGCCGACTCAAGTATTTTTGTGAATGTTCGAGTTCCGTCAAGTGTTTTGCTTGTCAAAAGGGTTCCGTGACTACACAGCACAGTATGGGGATGCCAGGACACGAATGAAAGGGGGAGGGACCTCCTTGACTTCGTTCTTAGGCACAACCTTAACATTCTGAACAGAGGATCGGAACCGACTTTTGTGACGTCATGGGCCAGGACGATAGTAGACGTCACACTAGCCACAGATACTATTGCAGAACTGATAAATGACTGGCATGTCGCCACACATGAGGCATCGTGTGCGGACCACAGGAGAATCAGGTTCAGCCTGAAGATCGGCGAGATGGTTCCGCGAAGATACCGAAATCCAAAGAGAACGGACTCAGGTCTGTATGTAGAAACTATGGACGCAGCCCTGGAGGGGCTGCGGCTGACTGAACCCACAGACGCACTGACTCCAGCCGAAATAGAAACAAGACTAGCATCGCTGGTTCACAGCATGACAACCAGCTACGAAAAAGCTTGTCCTCTAATCACGGAAAGCAATAAGATAATTCATCGCAAAGACAGATGGTGGAACAAAACTCTTGGCAAACTGAGAAAGAAGGCTCGTCACCACTTTAACAGGGCCATGAATACAAACAATGAAAAAGACTGGGCGGACTACAGAGTAGTAAGACAGGAACTGAAGCATGAAATAAGACAAAGCCGCAATAACTCGTGGAGGAAATACAGTAGCTCGATTTCATCCCAGAGCGAAACGGCCCGTCTAAGCAAAATACTTTCGAGTGATACCAAGATAAAACTGGGCACTCTCAAGAAGCCAGACGGTTCTTACACGACAACAGATAAAGAACAATTCGAGCTTCTGCTGCAAACACACTTTCCGGACTGCAACCTTAACGGGAACGCAAGCTGGGCAGTAGATCATGAGGGCCACAACCCCAAAAAAGGAGACTGGGAACTAGCCGACGCCATCGTTACAAACGAGGCACTGTCGTGGGCCATTAGAACCTTTGAACCCTTTAAAGCAGCCGGCACGGATGGCATCTTCCCGGCTCTTTTACAATGGAATCTCACAAAAATTGAGGCAACACTCGCCGCTATTTTCAGAGGTTGCATTGCCTGGAAATACATCCCTCACGCATGGAGGGAAGTCAGAGTAGTTTTTCTACCCAAGCCAGGGAAGTCTGACTACACCCAGCCCAAATCGTTCCGGCCCATAAGTCTAAGCTCTTTTCTTCTAAAGACCTTGGAAAGGCTCTGCGACAGACACATACGCAGCGGACCGCTACTAAAGAACCCGATAAACAACAATCAACATGCCTATCAGTCGGGCAAATCGACGGAAACAGCCCTTCACAATGTAGTGCACAAAATCGAAAGCGCGCTAGACTGCAAGCAATCGTGTCTGATAGCATTCATTGACATCGAAGGCGCCTTTGACAAAACAACTTTCCCGAGCATCGAAAGAGGCCTGAGGAATCAAGGTGTGGAAGAAAATCTAAACGAATGGATCAACAAGATGCTATCAAACAGAGCAGCCCTTATAGAACACTCAGAGGTCACAAGATGCCTAGTCACTAAAGGCTGCCCACAAGGAGGAGTCCTGTCCCCTCTGCTGTGGGTACTTGTAGCCAACGAGCTACTAGACTCCCTTAACAAGGACGGGCTACAAACCATTGGCTATGCTGATGATATCGCAATTATGATTTCGGGACTTTTCGAATCGACCCTATGCGAAAAAATGCAGAAAGCACTCCGGATTGTGGAGTCGTGGTGCCACACTCACAGCTTAACTGTAAATCCCAGCAAGACAGAACTTGTACTCTTCACCCGCAAGCTGAAGCTGCCAAATCTGAATCTACCTTCCCTTTTTGGAACCAAACTGGCTCTCAGCAAAGAGGTCAAATATCTCGGAATATGGCTAGATAGTAAGCTCTTATGGGGTAAACAACTAGAACACGTCACGACAAAAGCCACAAACGTGCTATGGCAGTGCAGACGCGCCGTTGGCAAGGATTGGGGGCTAAAACCAAAGCTTTGTCTCTGGGTGTACACGGTAATGGTACGACCGGTACTAACCTACGGTGCCGTGGTATGGTGGCCCAGAACAAACTTAGTCACCACAATCAGTAAGCTGCAGCAGGTACAAAGGCTCGCGTGCTCCCTGATTAGCGGTTGTTCAAAATCCACACCGTCTGCAGGGCTGGATATAATACTAGGACTAACGCCACTCCATCTCCACATACAGCAGGAAGCGATGGCGGCGGCGTTAAGGATAAGATCCACGAACCAGTGGAAAAGTAGTGGCAAACCAACAAACCACTCAAGAATTCTGGACAAGGCCATACAACCCATCCCGGAAGCCATGAAGGGCACCGACAGAATAGCCACAACATACCTAACTGACAAAAAGTACCAGATAGACAGCCAAGAAGGAACGGAAGATCCTATCTCGGCCTCCGACATCCTTCACGTCTACACTGATGGTTCTAAACAAAAAGTAGGAGCAGGCTGTGGTTTCTACTGCCCCGAAACAGGGCTATCACGCGTGCAACCCCTTAGCAAGGCAACAACTGCGTTCCAGGCAGAAACCCTCGGGCTCTTCCTGGCCGCTGCAGAGATGCTCTCATACTTAGAGTCTAAAACGAGCGCGGATACAGCAATCGCAAGGACACTACTAATCTTCACAACAGACAGCGCAGCACTCATTAACGCACTGGGCAGATCTGACACAAGATCAGAATCAGTCGCACAATGCCACACTGCGCTTCAAGAACTAGCAAAAATACATACAGTCAAAATAAAATGGACAAAGAGTCACGGCTCGTGTTCAGGAAACAATGCAGCCGACTCCCTAGCAAGAGCGGGTGCGAAACAGACACCTACCACGAACGACCTAGGTCTCTGCAAGCCCCCATCGGCAGAAATAAGAAATAGACTGAAGATGCACTCCCAGAAGGAGCACCAAAAGCAATGGGAACGCAGATCAGACTGCAAACACACAAAAACGATGCTTCCAGTGATGGACAAGCACATCACAACTAACCTACTTAGGATGAAAAGGGAAGATCTAAAATTGATGGTAGGAATCATTACGGGCCATTGTGACCTAAACTACCACTTACTGAAGACTGGAGCAACAGATAGCGACTCATGTCGCGGCTGCCTGCAGGAAAAAGAAACTGTGGAGCATGTAGTACTGCACTGCCCCGCAACGGAAGAAGCGAGGTGCAAGACAGGGCTCAGGGAACTGATTGAGTCTTGTCCTTCCACATCCACATCTGAGTCACCATTGGGTCATCTTGAACATTGCTGCCACCAACCCAAAGTCCTTCTCCGCTATTTTAAGGAGTTGGGCTGGCTGGGGTAAGGGTTAGCAGGGGGACAATGCACAATACACCCCATCGCGGGACGTCAGTGCAGATCTTATTCCCCCAACACAATTAGAATTAGAATTAGGGTTCCGTGACCAAAAAAGTTTGAGAACCGCTGCGCTAGAGGATAAAGTAAATTTGAATTTAGAATATCGTGTTCAATAAGTTTGTGAATACACAACCTATTTACTTCTACCTCCATGGTGCCGAACTTATCATACAACCATTTTTATTTTGTTAAAAACTCGCACTCGTAACCTTCTTGGTGTATTTGTGAATTCAAAACACCATAAAATCTATTTACTTCTACCTGCATGGTGCCGAATTTATCATACTGTTGGAAATACTTCGGAGTACCAACTAAAAACAGTATAAAACCAGGCGCAACATGGAACCGGCCTTCTTTCTCTGCGAGCCACCGTGCTGAACGGACGTCTAAGTATTGCCTAAACCACCTAGTTGTGTCTCTCTTTTCTTGTATAACGTAGTTTTCTTGCTGTTACGATTTTTGTTGTTAATAATTATTTTCTGTTTTGATTTGGTTAATTTTTAGGTTAATTAAATTGTTTTTTTTAAAGTTATCCGCTTTTGATTCCTAAAATCAGAAGTGGGATAAAGAAAACATTCCCACAGGATTCCCTGATCTGTTTTTTACGTAAAAAGTGATTTTATCTGAAAAAAATATTTTGAGGGTAGTTCACTTTTTTTTCGTTTCCTTTGTGCATTATTCTGATTAGGGTGCACTGGTGCACCGCTTTTGTGTCTTTTCACAGCATACATTAAAATGACAAGGTCGAGCCGCTCCAGGTCTCGTCACAGGCGACCGCCTGGATCACGGAGGACGCGCTCGCGGAACGGGGACAGGAGGTCCCGTGTACCGCGCTCCCGCAGTCGCTCGCGGAGTCAACTGTCGTATCGGCGACGCCCCCGTGACCGGCGCTCCCGTGACCGGCTATCCTGTGACCGGCGCTCCTGTGATCAGAGCTCCCATAGCCGATCGCGTACTCGATCGCCCCATCGGCGCACCCGTGACCGGCGCTGCCGTGATCAGCGTTCTCGTTACCGATCGCAAGCGCGATCGCATGCGCGATCGCCTCACCGACGCTCCGGTAGCCGGCGGCGCCATAGCCGCTCTCATGAGCGTTCTCCACACCGACACCGACAAGGTAACCCAGTGTGTGAGGAGCGTCCGCGAAGCGTGCGCACGCCCTCCATGCCGCCGCCAGCACCACGGAGCAACTGTGAGTCGTTAGACACCGTTTTATCGCGTCTAGAAGAATTAGAGAAGCGTTCACTTGTCTCTTTGTCCGTTGAATCTGCAGCTAAGCAAAGCGCGGACCATATAGTAGAAGCAATACATTCCCTTAAATCGACAAGTACTCAAAACTATTATGTCTCGAACTTTGACCCAAACATTCATGACGTAGACTCATGGTTCAGCGAGGTTGATAGGGCCAACCTTGCGAACAAATGGGACGATCACGAATGCCTTTCTCGCATAGGTAACTGTTTAAAGGGTGATGCTAAGACGTGGCTTAATGAGTGGGTATCTAACGATCGTTCGTGGGCTAATTTCAAATTAGACTTCAAGCCATTGTGCGTAAAGAAAATAGATTCTGCAGGTATTCTTTTTGAGGTACTCTCCACGAACTCTGATAAATATCAAACCTATGCTGAATTCGCGCGCAGAACGTTGTTAAGGCTGCGCATTGTTAAGGGCATTAGTGACGAGTTGGTAACAGAAATTGTCTTAAGAGGTATAACCGACCCTCAGGTAAAAGCCACCGCGACTAACGCTAACTTGAAGTCAAGTGACTTGGTAAATTATTTATCTGCTTTTATTAAACCCCCGAAAGGCCCATCAGCGGATACCCGCACAAACCGTCACATGACTCACAACAAAATTTATAGCAATGATAGATCAAGTGGTTTCAAAAAGCCACTGCGTACCGTAAGCAATGATACGGGCAAGTGCTTTGTTTGCGGTGTTCCAGGACACAAGCAGGCCACGTGCCCTAAACGCTCAAAACCTAGTCCCAGCTCAAACCAAACTTCTTCTTCTGGTAATAAAGGTTCAAACAATATCACATGCGCTTACTGCAAGAAACCGGGTCACGAAATAAAAAATTGCTTTGCCAAACAACGAACAGATGCTGAACCACAAGGTAGTAAGCGAAATGTTAACTTCTGCTCTGCCCCCTTGCAAAAGCGCGCTGATATTGTTGTAGGTGTTATTCAGGGGATTCCAATGGACATTTTAATAGACAGTGGTGCCATTGGCGTGTCCTTAATATCCTCTGAAGTAGTGAAACATTTTTCTTGCGCTAAGAAAACCATCAGCTGTCAGTTGAAAGGAGTAGGTGAATCAATTACCCAAATCGACTCTTACGTCACGCTCACAATTGAGTTGGAAGGAATATCGTTAGAAGTAGATCTTCTTGTAGTACCGAGCAAAAGCATGAATGCGCCCGTTATTATAGGCACGGACGTTCTTAATAGGGACGGTGTTATTTACATACGAACCAAGGATAGTCAACGTATTGTTCGCGATCATAACCCGTTGATGGTGTCAGTTGTTGAGTCGACTGCGCAACCAGTGATCAACACTTCTTTGGTTGGTGATGATTTAGTTAAATTAGAGACTATTTTAGCTGAATATTCTGAACACATGATCTCTGGCACTGCGACGTCTACTGTCAAAACTGGGAATATGCGTATTCAACTCAACAGTGATGTCCCCATCAACTACCGTCCATACAAAATGTCACAAAGCGAAAAACTAAAAGTACGTGACATTGTTCAGGATCTGATAACTAAGGGCGTCATACGCGAATCGGAGTCACCCTACTCAAGTCCCGTCTTATTGGTCAAAAAGAAGGATGGCTCCGATCGCATGTGCGTCGATTACCGTGCCCTGAACAGAATCACCGTTAAGGACAGGTACCCTTTGCCCTTAATAGATGATCATATCGATCGATTGGGAAAGTGTAAATATTTTACTACATTGGACATGGCAACGGGATTTCACCAAATCTGTCTTGATGAGGAGTCTGTACCGCTCACTGGATTCGTTACGAATGAAGGTCACTACGAGTATCTTAAAGTGCCTTATGGCCTTGCCAACGCCCCTATCGTGTATCAGAGGATCATAAGTACAACCCTTCGTGATTTTATAACGGCGGGAAAGGTTTTAGTGTACATAGATGACTGTTTGATTCTTTCAGACACAGTAGACGAAGGCCTACAAACTTTGAAAGAGGTCCTATCGACATTAACTGAGGCAGGTTTTTCAATCAATCAGAAAAAATGCTCGTTTTTGTGCACTGAAATTGAGTACCTAGGGCGGATTATAGGTAATGGGGAAGTACGTCCCTCACCCGACAAAGTTAAAGCTCTCGTAAATTCACAAGCTCCCCAAAATGTTAAGCAAGTACGTCAGTTGCTGGGCTTGGCGGGCTATTTTCGCAAGTACATGGCTGATTACTCACTTATGACGTCATGTATTGCGAAGCTAACTCGCAAAGACGTCCAATTCAACTGGGGACCTGAGCAAGAGGCTGTTAGGCAAGACATCATAAAAAAGTTGACAAGCGCTCCTGTTTTGGCTATTTACGATCCAAATTTACCTACGGAAGTGCATACGGACGCTAGTAGTTTAGGGTATGGGGCGGTCTTGCTACAGATCCATGACAATAACAAACGTGTTGTTGCATACTACAGTCAGGTGACAAAGGGTGCCGAGTCGAAGTATCATTCCTATGAACTTGAGACCCTGGCTGTGGTTAAAGCACTCCGACACTTTCGACACTACTTGGTAGGCACTCAGTTTACCGTGGTTACAGATTGTAACGCTCTTAAAGCTACCCAGAAAAAGAAAGATCTGTTGCCACGTGTGGCAAGATGGTGGATCTACTTACAAGATTTTGACTTCACCATCTCATATAGAAAGGGCGCCATGTTGCCACATGCGGACTACCTGAGTCGTAATCCGTGTAATACAGTAAACAACATAGACAGACCACGTAACTGGGCTCAAATTGCACAATCTGGGGATGAAGAGACACGGAATATGATTCAGGCTTTAGAACGCGGTGAACTAGATCCATCACGTTATGTAGTTCGTAATGATTTACTTTATTACCGATACATTCACGTAGGTGAAGACCCGAGGTTACTATGCTATATACCAAAAGGACAGCGTCTAAGTCTACTGCGCATCTTTCATGATGAGCACTGTCATATCGGCATCGATAAAACGTTAGAGCTTATTCTGAGGCATTTCTGGTTTCCGAGCTTAAGAGCTTTTGTTAAAAGATATATAGGCCATTGTCTAACCTGCATTGCTCACAAGAGAGTTCCCCGTGCATCTCTTCAACCTATCTCTTCTTGGCCTAAGCCAGATGTCCCATTTGACACGCTTCATATCGATGCACTGGGACCTCTCCCTGAATCGAACGGATGTAAACATGTAATGATTGTCATCGATGCATTCACTAAGTTCTGTCTACTTACGCCTATTCCTCGACAAGATTTTAATGAATTGAAGAAAATTTGTCAAAATGTAATTTCATTGTTTGGTACTCCACGCCTAATAGTAACAGACCGGGGCCGAATGTTTGAGACCTTAGATTTTAAGTCATGGATGCAAGACTTAGGCGTCGAACTACATCACATAACGCCCGAGATGCACCACGCTAACGGGCAAGTGGAACGTTATGTTAGGACTGTCTTGAACATGCTCCGAATTGAGGCTTCCTATAGAAAACGTGAATGGGCTGAGCAGTTATGGCAACTTCAATTGATTCTCAACCTCACCCAACAAAAATCCACGCAGACTTCCGCGTTGAATTTGTTAGTAGGCCATGAAAACGCTACACCTGCAATTCGAACACTAGTACGTGATGTTGCTCTCGGTGCTAGCTCTGCGAATCGCGAAGCTAGGAGAGAGATTACAAGGCAGAGGACGGCCGAGCGGCTGTCTGAAAATCAAACATCAATGGATGCTCGTGTTAATCGGGACAGACGTCCCCCACATATGTTTCAGGAAGGTGACCTGGTTTTCGTGATCAAGTACTCCCAGTCAAAAGGAAAGCTTGATCACGGCATGCGCGGTCCGTATCGGGTGGTGCAGGTCCTGCCTCACGACCGTTATGAGCTGAAGCTGATGGCTGGGTCCTACGGGAAGTCCACATTTGCTGCCGCCCAGTTTATGGTTCCGTGGAAAGGCGAGTGGACTCCCGAGTCCTGCTCCGCTTTCTTTGAGGGTATGTGATACCCGTGTGGCCCTTGAGGTGGACGTCGTGTGGCCCTTGAGGTGGAATTCTTGTGACCCTTGAGGTAGAATTCATGTGGCCCTTGAGGCATTAACACCAAGTCCTTTGGAAAGGTGTTTTGGCCATGGAAGCTGGTCGGCTTTGCAAACCGATCAGTCGCTGTGTATGTGCGTACACAGTGTTGATTATTTGGCATGTTATTTTACTTTTTAGTTATTCTAGTAGCTGAATATTTTGTACTTCAATGCATAGAAATATCTTGAAGCTAAGAACATATTTTTGAAGTGACAAAGTATTCAGCCATAGTTTTAAGTGGTGCGGTAGTTACTAGTAACATAACTAACCCTTACTAGATGCCTGTAACGATTTTGCCGCTAAGGCATTGCACTATTTAATTTTCATAAAAACCATGTCTCTATTTGGTAGCTGGGAGCGATGACGATGATGAGGATCAGGACCAGCCCGGACCTAACGCGCTCAGCTTAGATGATCGCCTATCACCATGCGATCAGGAACCAGGACCTTCACGAGGTTTAGATATGCCTGCACTTGATTAACCGGAGCAACATCCCAGTACCTGCTAATCTGTCGGGACGCCAGAGCATCAGGAGAGGCCGTGTTGGAAATACTTCGGAGTACCAACTAAAAACAGTATAAAACCAGGCGCAACATGGAACCGGCCTTCTTTCTCTGCGAGCCACCGTGCTGAACGGACGTCTAAGTATTGCCTAAACCACCTAGTTGTGTCTCTCTTTTCTTGTATAACGTAGTTTTCTTGCTGTTACGATTTTTGTTGTTAATAATTATTTTCTGTTTTGATTTGGTTAATTTTTAGGTTAATTAAATTGTTTTTTTTAAAGTTATCCGCTTTTGATTCCTAAAAATACAACCTTTTTAAATTTGTTAATAACTCATACTCGGAACCTTCTTGGTGTGTTAATTTTAGTCGCGCCATGTTCTTTTTTGCATTAGTCATTTCCTCGCTGAGGTGGGATGAAAAGTTACGTGTTGCACTCGAGTGCAAAGAGGTTAAACTTTAGAATCCTGCGCTTGCTCATCAGTCATCAAAATTGAGCACGCGGTTAAAAAGCAGCTTTGCACTCTTGTATAACAAATAACTATTAATCATATTGAATTGAACCCAATAGGGACATATAGAGCTATTTAACAAGATTAATATCATAATTAAGTGCTTGTACATGAGATGATAAAGTTATATAGGTTCATAATACTTAAAAGTCAATATAGAATATTAGATAATCAGAAAAAGTAGATGAGACTATTTATTTCCTCGCAAGTGTAATGGAGAAAAATACAGGTGGATAACATGTGCTGTTTCACACGGCATTTCGATCGATCGATCGCTTCACTTTACATTAGTTTGATCATTCCATTCTTGGTCTTCAGATCGACAAGCACACATCGAAGGCAGGTTTAAGAAATATTCAACAACATCCTCGGTATATTCCAAGAAAGGACTATCACAACAGAGCGAGCACATAGAGAGGTGAGCTTAAAAATATTATGCAACGTTAAAAACTTGAACCGGCAACTTTTCTATGACACCAATATACGCAATTTAGTATGTAACTAGTCCATTGCAATGCTTTTAATCAATTTTAATTTCAGGTCTTGGTGGTACGCTTGTTGTGCAAAGTGTCATCAAGAAGAATCCGGGATTCCATCGTGGGAGCCACCACACTGGCAGAAAATATGCCCGTACCCCCTTTGCCCTTCTTACCGACATTTTGCACAGACCCTATCAGTCCTTCTAATCGGTGAGTCTATGGAATACTAACATACTGTCGCCTGTTCATTTCCAGCAACAGAATTCCATTGAATTTAACAGCTAAAATCAGTTGACTTTCCTTTCTTGAATTAATTTTATTACTCAGCTTATCTACTTAGGTACATAGTTCATTAATGTAATTTTAAATACCTACAACTAACGTTTTATGCATCGTATTTTTTAAAAACTTTGAACGTAACGTTGTAAAGCCTTGCTCACATATTATATTCTTCTATTCTATCGCTGTCATATTGATAGCGTTTCACTGATCGCCACCGCAGAAGCCTTACATAGGCGCAAGGCTTAAATCAATATTTTTTTCTAACTTTTGGAAAATACAAAATGTAGGTCACCCTGCTATAGAGTTGGATGAATATGCCAGGGGGGTGTTTAAAACTATAAAGATTAATATATTTCCAAATCAATTGGTTTTAGATAAATAAACATGTAAATAATAACTTAATTCCTAATTATTTACGAACAAATAGACATGGCTGGCTTGCTTCCTTTTCTTATCGTGGCATTGGTTCTTTTGAACCAAGTGTGGTGAAAGGATTTTAGTATGCCTTTTGACACTGATATTTTTCGAACTTTTATTATAACTTGTATGGCTTGCTAATAGTAGGTACAGATAGTGCAATTCACGAAGACGCGCCCCACCAATTTTCGGTTGAGGGGATCGCGGGGTGCGGGGAGCAGCGGCGTCTTTACCTATTGTGCAGGGTGTGCGGTGCACACGGGCGCAGCGGTCCTAGGGGGCGCCGAGCGCCATGGCTGGCGCTCAGCGCCCTCTAGGACCACTACGGAGCTCTACTTGGCGGGCGCTTTGGCCGGGCGCCGCACTTTCAATGACCAACGTAAAAAGAGCTCCGGTCTGCATAGATTTTGCATAGCAACTTGAGCTCTTCTAATATTTGACGAATAACATCGTAGAGGCGCCGCGCCCCGCACCCCCTTTTTTCTCCTCATAAGGAAAGAATTTTCCAATTTTCTTTCTAAATGCCTTTTGCAATGAAATTTGACAGTTTGTGGTAACTTGATATGCTGTTACTTGTATTTTGTATCCATTCCGTTTTGAACGTGCGCTTACTAGGGGGCGCTTGGGTAATGTTTGCACACGGGAGCTACATGGGCTAGAGACGCCTCTGGCGGGGAGTTTGCTCCGAGCGGCAGTCACGAACCATAGTCTATTCATTGTAGTGTGCGTGTGCACTCATATGTAATTAGTGTGTACCGATAACACTCAAACATTGACGGAAGCTTGCACACATATAGGTACTATAGACGGTTAGGAGGAATAGTGGGGCGCGCCTTCGTGGATTGCACTATCATAAAGGCAGGAGATTATTATTTCTCCATTGAAATAAAGTGTGTAATATTTGCAGGTTTATTGGTTTGGGTGATAATATGGATCGTGATGGGCCCCACAGCGGCCCCGGGCGGCCAGCTCTTCACGCTGGCCGCCATCACAATCGCCGCTTACTTCGGGGGATGGCTGATGATGAAAATCACCACTCTGCCGGGACTGATCGGGATGTTGATCGTTGGAATAGTACTAAAGAACGTTGGGCTCGTCGATTTCAACTCCGATTATGAAAAGGTCACCTCCTACATCAGGTAATTTAAATTGATTTGAACCAAATATTAATATAAATTATAGCAAGGCATATTAAGATATATTTTCAAAACAAATATTCAAGCGACCGCACACGCAGCTATAATAAATATTTCTATGACATCACAAACTTATACCGTAATTTATATTATCGCACGCCGTATTATTTATTATAGCTATGTGTGTGAAGGGCTTTATTTTTTCAATCGTACTTTTGAAGCAGTTGTTTTTATATTTGTTAGGCTACTGCACCTTCTTTATTGTAAAATCAAAAAGATTTCACTTTATTCTTTCAGAAAAATTGCTTTAACAATAATCCTTACTCGAGCCGGTCTCGACTTAGACCCAATAGCCATGAAGAAATATTTTTTGACCGTAATCAAGCTCGCACTAGTTCCGTGGACCTTCGAATGTGTGCTCTGCGCTGTGATGTCTCATTTCCTTCTCGGCTTACCTTGGAATTGGGGTAAGTTCAAAATGAATACTTTCTTCTTATTCTTCTTATTGTGTCACTGATTCTTTTTGAATCAAGTGTGCTGGAAGGATTTTTAGTGCGCCTCAAGGAGCCTCTTTAAAGAGGCTCCTCTCGTACACTTGACACATATCTTTCGAACTTTATAGGCTCTACGACATGCCGGTTTCCTCATGATGTTTTTTAATAAATACCTTGAACACCTAAGTATTATCACTATCAGCCTAAAAAAAGCCACTACTTGACGTAGGCCTCTCCTATACATTGATTGGCCTCTCAGCTTAGTTGGTAGGAGCTCTGCCTTCTGCGCCGTAGGTCGTGGGTTCGATTCCCACTGAGAACAAATATTTGTGTGGTGAACGTAAATGTTTCAGTTTCAGTTACAAAAAAATGTATATTATTAGTATATCAGCTATTTGGTTCCCATAATGCAAGCTCTGCTTAGTTTAGGGCTAGATGTGATGTGGACTGTCAACAATATTTATTTATATTTCCAGGAAGAACTATTTTGAGCCGTTCTTTACTCAAGACATTGCTTGGTCTAGCAGATTTATTTTTTACAGTACAACACATTACCATGAGTTTTTATTGCTATGCAAATCTAGTAGTTGTAACAGTCAAATTTAACGAGTCTCCTTTAATTTTATTGAAGTGCTTAACTATTTACAACAAGGCTATAAATAACACCCACAACACTTTCTCCTTCCTAAGTAATTGGTCAAGACATAACTACTCAACTGTCTACTTTACGTAGTGTCAATAATAATCCGGCGTTTATAGGTCGTCGTGTTACCACTATCAGTTATTCTATGGGCTGTTATTTGAAAACATCCTACATTGACTTGCAAACCGAAACTACTATTCAATCAATACCAATTTTCAAGTTGGTGAAACATAGACATCAAGGTATGAATCTCTTACACGGGTATTTATCGCGTTAATTACCTTATTTTATTTATTTTCCCGACGTTTCGGCTATGTTGCATTAGCCGTGGTCGCGGGCAAACTGCATGACATGAGCGCCTACCGTAGTTGAGAAGTGGAGGCAGCATCACTAACTACCCTCACTTGATCTTCTTTCGTAATGTCCGTGCACGCACTACGACACACAACACTAACAGTATGGAAACGTCGGGATAATAAATATAATAAAGCCGTTAGCACAGTACCTTGTAATAGATTCAGTATGAGCGATCATACATCTGTAATAATAGATGTATGATCGCGAAAGTTTAAAAAGTACTATCAGGGTATGACTACGTAACTTGGGAGACATATCCTAAAAGACATACAGCTCTGAATAATTTTACGTTGTCCGCATTGTTCCAGCTTTTCTGCTAGGATCAATAGTAGCTGCAGTGTCTCCAGCTGTGATAGTGCCATGTCTGTTCCGTCTCCGCGGCAAGGGCTACGGCGTGTCTAAAGGCATCCCTACGCTGGTGCTAGCCGTGTCCGGGGTTGATGATGCCGCTAGTGTTGCCATCTTCGGCATCGTCTCTTCTGTTATGTTCTCTGGATCTTCACTCCTGTATAATATCATTCAGGTAGTTTAATTATGTACCACTAATATAAAAGATACATATTTTGACACGCAAGAAAACTTCCGTCAAAAGTAAAAGATTAAAAAAAAATATAGGCATGCAGTTATTGTTTTCCTTTAAATCGAGGGCATGACTTCTTTCACAACTTTTCCCTAACACTCGTGGTTTCGGACTTGGCCATCACCGCCCTTCTCAAAAAACCACCCTGTAGGTATATCATATTTTTCTAGGCGAATACGATAGAATAATCGAATGAAACTTATTTTTTCTGCATCAATAGAAATATGGATTTTGATGATTTGAACAAGTCAATAATATATCATTTTAGCAAGTCATTAAATTCAATCATTTAAAACAAGTTAGCAAGATTAAATTATGTTTTTAATTAAACTATAGGTATTCCGATTTTTAACTAGATACTCCATTTCAGGGTCCACTCAGCATCATCGGCGGTATTGCTTTCGGAGTGCTATGCGGTTATCTGGTGAAATTCATACCGGAGCGGAATGACGCTTTCTTGGTGCCACTGCGAGTTCTGTTACTATTGGTGGGAGGCTTGGTATCGGTGCTAGGCTCAGAAGAGATTGGCTGGGGCGGTGCTGGTAAGAACATTTCGGGGTTTTACAACTTCTATCGTGTCACTGGTTCTTTTGAACCCAGTGTGGTGAAAGGATTTTTAAGTGCGAAGTGCAAAGAGGCTCTTTTCGTACGAACCATAAAGGAACAGCTGATCGCGCACTATACATTGCTTTTTTGGTGATTTATCGAGTTAATAAATTACATTGTTCACTTGACAATGGATAACAATGAAGTAACCAATTTTTTTCTTATACTTTTTTATAATTGCAAGTAAATGCAAGATTTATCAAAAATATTCTACCCTGTTTATTCAAGTGTAATAAATTTACCTTACCAAATATGACTCTCCAGCCAACTAATATACCTATACTAAATGGAGAGTCACTTAACCTGGTAGATTCTACTATCTTCTTGACTTATAATTGGCACAAAATTGCAGTAGGGACCGCAAATCAAATACGAGTACTTACCTGTTAGTAACTTTGATATCCTAAGTATTCCTAAACAAGCCTTACAATAAAGTGTGCAATATTCCAGGACCATTGGCAGTGATCGCGTTCGGTTTCATCGCGTGCAAGAACTGGGTGGACCTCGGCTGGGAGTTGGACGACAACCCGGTTGCGACCGCCTTCGAGATATTCTGGATGTTCTTCGAGCCCATGCTGTTCGCCATCACTGGCGCACAAGTCGTGGTAACTACACACTTCATTGTCATCATCATCAACCTGAAGAAGCCCATTGCTAGACATAGGCTAAACTGCATATTGTATGCCTCAAGTTGACAGACACAGGGCAATGCATCGTAGGACACGTTCTTTGCGTGCATGAACTGCGAGGCAATGCTTTGTTATAGTTAGTTTCAATTTCAGTTTATTGGTAACAAGTTTATAAGGTTACTACTTAGCATCAGATGGATCATATTATGCTTGTTCCATCAACTACTTTTCTTCTTCCTGCCTTTATCCCCTTTTTTGTGAGGTCGGCACAACATGTTCTTCTTTTCCATTCTCCTTTTTCAGCCTGCATCTCTGTATTCACTTCTCTCTTAACCATGTCATCTTTCACGCTGTTCATCCATCTTTTCTTTGGTCTACTTCTACCCAAATATCCATCTACATTCATACTCATCACTCTCTTAGTCACATGACGTTCATCCATCCTCATGATACCATCATCATTCATCATCATATACCTTGTTCCATCTACTAGTTGCATGAAAAAACAATTTAACCACCAGGAAGAACGATTCTGAGCCCTCTCCACCTACCGACTTCCCGCAGTCTTAACAATATCGTTGGTCCATCGGGTGGGCTGACTTACCCACTTAGTTAATTAATTTACACTTGCTTTTATTGGTCGGTTTGTGTAGTTGAGTTAAAAAAACCCAAAATTTCAAACCATCACCGTTTTTTCTATGCAATGTAAACTGAATAAAATAATGATATGATAAAAGTCAACGCAAGTACGTATCATACACAAGGCTAGACATAAGTATTCAAACCTAGGGCTCTCTTAGTGATAGCTAAGTGAGTACACCATGCACATCTCACGACTTATGCTACTGAGCTCAAATAGTTTCATGTAAATTTAAGTAGTCAGGGGCAAATCCATCTATATAATGTACTAGCGATCCGCCTTGCCTCGCTCGGTTCGTTGTAGCGTGATGTTAGCCTAATAGCCTTCCTCGACTCGGACTCATCCAACACGAAAATGTTTTTTCAATTCGGACCAGCAGTTCCCGATTAGCGCGTTCAGCCAAACAAACCATCAAACTCTTCAGCTTTATAATATTAGTATAAAGTATAGATTTGAATTTAGCCATAGAACTACTTTAACCATCACACAAGTTCTTGAAGTAAAACATTCAATCGACATTTAGGTAAGGCTCACTTAAAATCCTTTCACCACACTAGCTCGCAAGATCCAAGTGACACAACACAAACAAGAAGAAGAAGTAGGTATTCATGAGATAAACCTGACAGAATAACTAATGGCTATTACAGATTACCCGTCGTAAATACTTATGAAGGACAAGGCTATAGATAGAAACCTACTAAGGCTCGACCTAAAAACTAGCAATGAAGCCCTTGATCACGCTCTAATAGACTAATTGAATTATGTAAATAGGTATCTAAAGACCGATGGTATTGATGGCCATGACCACGAAAGAAAAAAAGCATCAAACCCGTCACATTCGTAGCTATAATATACAACGTGTTACAAAATACCCCGTAAAAATGATAATTATCAAAGCCAAAACCCTACATGCAGTCATGTCAGGAAACCAGATTATTTAACAAAAAGGCATTTGTCTATTTTACCTAATAATTGTCTACTTTAATAGTTTTTCTATTTTTCATTCATAAATGTGAATAAAAAAAATAAAATTGTGAATGGACTCTTTATAAGGCCCTATTTAACCCTTTCCTTTCGGCCTTACGGGTAGTGTTGTAACACCCTGTATATTATTAGTATGCCGTGCGATAATATAAATTACGGTATAAGTTGGTGTCGTCAAGGAAATATATATATTATAGCTACGTGTGTGACGGGTTTCATGATTTAACTGGGTCATTAAAGTAAAAGAAAATAACCTTCATCAAAAATATTAACTATTTTATTTTCAACTAGCGGCCTGTCCCGGCTTCGCACGGGTGGACATTAAATTTTAAAAACATAAATATTGCCTATATTATTCAGCAGGGCTACCACGAGCTCCATATGGTTATGGATATGGCTGTCAAATTGTGTATAGGTAGGCTGACCCACACATTCATTTTCTTCTTGGGTTTGAATGTGTTGACACTGTTGACACAATTTTGACAGCCGTAACCATATGGAGCTCGTGGTAGCCCTGCTGGGTGAATGTAGCTTTCCAATAGTGAAAGAATATTTTGAATCGACACAGTAAGTTTTTGAGTCTATTCCATTACAAAAATACAAGTCTTTCCTCTTTATAATATTTATTTTCAACAAACTATCAATATCATTTTTATATGGGCCAATTATTATTGTGCTGATTTTCCTGTTGTGTTATTTTAATCAGTTGATTAATTGTCCATAGATAGCGGAGTTGGAGCTAAATATGGTATTGGTCGGCAGCGGCATTCTTATGACTTGCGTGGTGTTGCGTGCCATGGTTACTAGCACGTGCGCTGTACGGAGCAACCTTAACATGAAGGAGAAGATATTTGTCGGCCTCGCCTGGATGGCCAAAGCAACAGTGCAGGTACACTTCATACATTTCTAACCAACTTTTTTTATATAAATAAATAAATAATCCACACAACACTATCTAGCCCCAAACTAAGCAGAGCTTGTACTATGGGAACCAGATAGCAAATTGAATACTTAAATAAATAATCCTCACAACACTATCTAGCCCCTAACTAAACAGAGCTTGTATTATTGGAACCATATAACTAATTTAATACTTGAATACTTTTTTTTTGTAAATACATACATAGAATACAATAATAACACCAAAGTAGACAAACAAGCATACGGCCCACCTGATGGGAAGCGGTTACCGTAGCCTATGGGGGCCTGCAATACCACTTTAAATAAAATTACTCTGTTTGTGCTGTGCTTTGTGTGTTGTGCCCTTTTTTTAAATGTATTTACTTATGTATTATATCAGCCATCTGGTTCCCATAGTACAAGCTCTGCTTAGTTTGGGGCTAGATAGTGTTGTGGCGATTGTATATAATATTTATTATTTCTTTCTTCCAAAAAAAGAGGAAGTTCTCAATTCACTTGTATTTTTGTTGTGTTTGCTATCGCATAACTTAGTTATAAACCGATTTGGTATAAATAAATAAATATCTGAAATACTTACAAATTGGTCCAATAAAAAAAAGATGAAAATTGATTCAGCTGTTTGGCCTTGAAGTCGGTTTCTCAAGTTTTTTGAACTTATATTTTATCCTCTCGTCAGTTTTTCTAAGGTTCTTAAGACTTGTATGTACGAACTAAAGGGTTCATATCGAAAAAGAAGAACATATTTTAGGTAATAGCATATATCTAAAGAAAGTGTCAGGGGAGGCCTATGTCCAGCAGTGGACTTCTGATGATGATGATAGATATTTAGAAATAACATCTCACCATACCTACGTACGGTGACGTTCAACATAAGATTATCTTATTGTATTGGGGACATGTACGTAAACATCACTAAAATATATAAGTAGGTACTTACCTACATAAATAGTACCTAAGTACCTATTTTCGTAGTGATCTGATAACTAGGTAGGTAACATGTTTTTCTTAGTTTTGTTATTAGCACTAAACAGATTCATAATACGCCTAAAGCCCTTCAAAAATCTCCTATTAAAAAGTTACTAATGCACATCTAGCGCGATGGCCATCACGCCATCACGCTAGAATATGTTTCCAAACTATGTGCAATTGGATCGCTTACGTTTTTCATAAATTGCGCGATTTTTCATAAACAGTGGTTTTAGATAGATAGATAGATAACTCTTTATTGATTACTATGACACATATAGGAATACAATATTTAGCTTAAAATAAAAATTCACAGTAAAGCAATCGCCTTATCGCTAACAGCGATCTCTACCAGGCATGCTTGTTTTATATCTTTCAAAAGATCAAAATGTGCGAGCCAGAAGTGGATTCATGTTGTTAATTGCCTTAACGTTTCATTTTCAGGCTGCCCTAGCCCCAGTTGCTTTGGACGAGGTTAAAAAGATGGCTGGCGCGGAAGGCCCTGATCTTGAGCTAGTGAGACATGCTGAAGTCATCATCACTATTTGCATTCTATCCATCGCCATCACTGCTCCACTCGGCGCCATCATCATTACCATCACCGGGCCCAAACTGCTGTCTAGGACTACCAAACCTCCTGTATTGGAAGGTAAGTCTCACTAAGGCTGGCCTCTCAGCCCAGTTGGTAGTAGGTCTGCCTTCTGCGCCGTAGGTCGTGGGGTCAATCCCCACTGAGACCAAATTAATATTTGTGTAGTGAACGCGGATGTTTGTTCTCTGTCTGGGTGTTATATTGTATTCTAAATATGTATTTACAAAAAAAATGTGTATACTTATAAGTATTATATCAGCTATCTGGTTCCCATAGTATATACAAGCTCTGCTTGATTTGGGGCTGTAGGTAACACAAAGTCACCCATCGTTTATTCGGTTGTATCAAGGACTCAAGATATCCTAAACTCTTCTATAAGTTTATATCTTCTCAGGTTTAGTTTGCCTATTCCACAGAAATACATGATCAGTAGGTGAGCAACTAATAAATAAAACTGATGAAATGCATGACCCCAAACTATTTTAACTGCTTATGATGACAAGAAGAATATTTGATAGGTTAGATTGACTCCACATAATTCAGTACTTCAAAGGGTTCTTTGGTTGCTCCACATTCCCAGCTTGAAAAAAGTAACCAAGTAGAACACGATAGTATCACCGGTCTACCTAGTAACATACCGACGAAAACAAAATAGTATTTGGTTACCACCTCTGAACTATCATGAATGTATTAGTACTATCATGTTCCAAACGGTTACTAAGTGGTTACCCGAGCTGAAAAGTGAGACGTGAAATAAAATACCTGGCACCACTTTACAAAACTTTATTGTACCTACTGTTTACTAATGCGGGTATGAGAAATACTCGGGAGACACTTTCGTGGGGTCGTGAGCAGTGCCACTGCTACCTGGTGGAGGCGGATAGCGTATGTTATTCTGTCCAGGCCCACTGCCATACGGTGGCTGGCCAGGAGTATATCCGGATTGGTTGTATCCGTTAGCAAGGTTAGACGTACCTGGATAATTACTTCCACCAGCTTGTTGATTGTTGTAGGAGTTCTGGTTCGGGCCTTGTGGATAAGAATTGAAACTTTGAGGGGCTTGGTCATAAGGATTTCCACCTACATTGTTATTGTATGTAGGATACTGTCCGCCGCTTGCTGGATTGTTATAAGACCCCTGGGTGTTAGGTACGTTGTGCGGGAAAGTCGAATTCGGTCTTCCATAGGGATTGTTGTTTGGATAAGAATTAAAGTATTGAGGATTTTGTCCATTTGATGCATTATAAGATGGTCGTACATTTGAATAGGATGTGTTGGGACTATTATATGAAGGCTTTGAAGTAGGGTAATATATTGGGTGGGTAGGAGGCCTGTTACTGAAATTTGTTGGAGAATATGGCTTTTGAGTGGGGTTGTAAGGGTTATTGCCTGGTCGGTAAGTAGGCGTTTGATAGCCAGGATATGTATTGTTGTTGAACTGCACATGAGAATTGTACGGAGGGCGGTTCTGTCCTGAAATATAAGAAGTATTCGAAGGTCTATACCCGGGTAAAGATGGATTATTACTGCCGTAGGGATTCACACCTTGACTTGCGTTATAACGAGGGTATCCGTAAGATGAGTTTTGTTGAGCTGCAGAGGGGTTAACATTGGAAACGCCACTGAACGGAGGATATCCGTTCTGAGAGTAATTGTTCGGTGGTTGCCTTTGCGGGTTTTGACTGTTACCATATGGTTGATACTGGTTGTAAGGAGAATTTGATGGCAGCGTTGGATATAAGTGAGTTTGTCCAGAATACGCTTGCCTGGTCACGCGATGCTTCACTGCAGTTTTTTCGATTTCAGAGTTGGCGTTCTTGAGTTCATGATCAATTTTATTGCTTTTTATGTCTTCCTCGTTTCTAAGCAATTTGTCACTAAATAACCATTTGATAAGGTTATCTTCAAGCTGTTTAGGAAGCTCGGCCACTAGTTCAGTGTCAAGTTTTTCATTATAGTTGATCGTCTCAGGTCCAAACAAATCTTCGTCATTTTTGTAGTCGTTGCTGTCTTCGTGCTCATAATTGATTCTCAAAGAGTAACACTGTTCACTAAAATATGTGATTACTAATATAGCCACACAGACGTTTGCCGCTGTCTTTAACATTTTTACGACTAACGCAAAAATTACCAGCAATGTGTGTGATATCAATTTGAACGATACACTTTGACCTTCTTTATCTATTTGTAGTAATAACGTATGTTTAGCTATGAGCTCATTGTAAACAAGCGAACATGAGACAAGGGATCCTGTTCATGTTCTCTTTCCTCTAAAACAAATGGCTAGGTATTAACTTATGACCACATTGACCACGTAGGTAGAATAATTAACTCAATTTATGTATAACTCTAATTTAGCAATCTAAAATTTTTGTTAAACTACTTTCAAATATTTGATCGGTTAATTAGTCGTCCATAAAATTTGCCTAAGCTTTTTTTGTGCAGTTTGGTTACAACAACTTGGTAGTTTTAGTCTGGTCATGGCGCACCAATGCCAGAACTAAACTAACAGTACCTTTCTTTCTTCCAGGCTGGCGACGATCGCACAGGCCTTCTATTCGAGACATTTCTATCATCGATGAGGAAGAGGTGACGGAGAGAGACGCTGAGGCCGAAGCTCGGTCTCCACCGGACTCGCCCGTCACACCAACTGCATACAGCACGCCCACTCCTATCACAGTGCAGCCGAACAATCGACAGTAAAACAAACACACATCATGATGTGTAGAACACAATAATTGAAACATATCTGACCATCGATGTATGGCGAAATGGCAAAGTATGATCAAGCAGAAGCCCCAAAGACCATTGAAAATATACAAAAAGCTACTCGACATTCCAATAGTCAAAGCAAAAATGAAGACGTAATTATTCGCCTGTGGGGTCCATAATTTTATTTTATTATAATCTAGAACGTATTTTAAGATAAACATTGTAGATTGTCTATAAAACATCCCATACTAAAAGTATAACTAGTGAAATCATAACAAAAGTTATCAAATATTTTCACTACCGATTATTTTTCTGTTCTAGCCTGTCTAAAAAACTTTACAATACAAAATTCATAAGTAAATTAATTATCTGCGTGGATAGGACGTTGTTTCTTTTATTATCGGTTAAAAATATCATTATCATGCCTATGGTTGCGTGTTGGTGGTGCTTTGCTTAGTTTGGGGCTGTGTGAAAATATCCATGAATGTTTACTGTTATAATCCCAGACGAAATTGTTTATAAATAGCACAGTAATATCACAATGTTAGCTCTTATCCTTCACATAACATCCGGTTAAAAAGTACTTAATAAAGTTAGGTAAATTAAATAAGTATTATTTGAAATTTGCTTGTCGTATGTAAATGAATTGTGATATATGAATGGCTGAGTCAGGACCTCGCTATTAATTAATGTTACCAGTGTAGTTTCAACCATTTCACAAATACGACCTTGTATAATATACCTAGTAGTAGTATAATATAGCCTTAATATTTATACCTTAGTATAAATTATGATCAGTATTGTTATTACTTATAATTAGGTAGTTTTTAACTTTTCTTAGTTTTAAGCATAAAAAATATTTTTTATTTTAATTTGGTACAAACTATTTATCTATTAATTTTATGGAAATTTAATTAGAAATTCATAAGGATTTATTTTTGCTGTTGCTCATTGTATTAATACATTTTAGTTTGTTTAATAACTGTTAAGTATTAGTTCACTTATTGCAAAATGAATAGTTATGAATTTAACTTTGTATATAATATGCACTTCTTGAATAACATATTAATTGTAAATAAAAACAGAAACATAATTCCAGTGATATTTTGGGACCAATTAATACGGTTTTTTATTACAAGTACTATTCATATTTTCTATTTGAGGAAATTGTATAATTCGCTTGTAAAAAAAAATTAACAATGTACTATAAACTATTTCGCATCAGGTCAAATTCAAAATTGGTTAAAGAAGAATAATTAAAATAGTTTTTAAAACAATGTGTTTTAATATATTTGGTTTAGGTAGTCAAAAAAACTACTGCTCGCTTGTTGAAGTAGAAATCGGTGAGCAAACCTTAAAAATAGATTTATTATTTTCTAAAAAACAAAATGACGATGACATTTTAATTTTAACCTCTGATCTTAAAGGCCCGGCCATAGTTTTTTAAAGGTAATGTTTTTTAAAGGCCCGACCACATCAAGGCTATAACACAGCGATCTGCAATAAGACGACAGCGATAATGATATCGCTGTCATGTTATCGCGGTGTTATCGCCGATCGCTGTGTTTGCCTTGATATGCCCGGGCCTGACAGAGACCATATCCTAGCAAAATATTTAAGCGAGTAGGTAAATAAAACAACAGCTGGAATGAAATACACTTGGATATATTCAAAACTGGTGAGAAAATAAAGTAACGCAGCACAGACTGACTACATCTAACAAAACTGAATATTTCCAACACCTGGAATAATAAAGTAGGCGGACACATGGTCACAGTGCAATTATGGCATAGATTATCTTATGGCAGACTCCCCGGCAGCCTTATTGTCTAACTTGAAATCCATTATCAGTGAACTTTATGTCGATTGTCTTCTTCTTCTTCTTCTTCTTAATGAATGGCATCTCTCCTTTTCAGATCAATTTTGCCAGTGTCGAGTAGTTTATTGAGATGAGAATGACAATATATTACATAGATAAAATACTTTTCCGTCGAGTCAGTCAAAGTCGAGTCGGCCCTACCCTAATATTGTCTCTAAGGAAACAAGATGGTCGTTATTTCCAAATCCATCTGAAACATTTTCGATCAAATCAGGATATCACATAATACACTTTAATTCCAACTGCTAACACGTTGAGCTAAGACCTCAAGTAATGTTGGTTAAAATACCACCGAAATTACACAAAACTCAAAATAACACCAGAAAAACAATTAAAATCAAAAAGCTATGTAACTTCCCGAAATGACAGAAAACGAATAAGTCGATTGTCGGTGGTGGTGGTATTGCTTATGTCAGATAGCTGACAATATGAAAGTGATAAAATGTCAAAAAAGAAAGCCGATGTTGATTACGAGTTGAGTTAGACAATTTGTTTTCAAATTCAATTAGTGCCGACTTGTCTATTGGCTGACTTGACTTGACTAATAGTTATTTGTTATACAAGAGTGCAAAGCTGCTTTTTAACCGCGTGCTCAATTTTGATGACTGAGCAAGCGCAGGATTCTAAAGTTTAACCACGAGCGTAGCGAGTGGTTTAAAAGTTAGAATCCTAAGCGTTGGCGAAGGAATCAAAAGAGCACAAGGTGAAAAATCTTTGCACTCGAGTGCAACACGTAACTTTTCATCCCACCTCAGCGAGGAAATGACTAATGCAAAAAAGAACATGGCGCGACTAAAAGTAACACACCAAAAAGGTTCCGAGTATGAGTTAATATTAACAAATTTAAAAAGGTTGTATGATAAATTCGGCACCATGCAGGTAGAAGTAAATAGGTTGTGTATTCACAAACTTATTGAACACGATATTCTAAATTCAAATTTACTTTATCCTCTAGCGGATAAAAACGGCTTTTCCAGTCAGAAATTAAACAGCAAAAACACACTTTCAGAGCTGGTGGGATGAAAAAACTATTTTATTGATTTTGTAATATATTATCCTCATTCGACACTGGCAAATATTGCCATTAATTAAGAAGAAGAAGAAGATTTAGATAATAAGGCCCCTGGTCATTCCCACGCCCTCGAATATTGGTAGTAAGATCAAAACCAACATAAGGCGCAAATGTAGACACTTTTGCCGACACGGTACACCATCAAGAGAACCGTAGTTGCTGTATCTTGTAGCAGTCATCTGACACAGTTGTACCTACATATTATGCGCAGGGAGTGGAAGATGTCATATTGGCTCTATGGAAATCAAATATCGGTAGCTTGTGTCTGACGCCCTACTTAAAAGTGTCCACGTTTGCGCCCTTCTCTAAAGTCTAAAAAGCGGTGATAACAATAAGTTGTATCCAAAAACAAATCTTTTTGACTTGAAAATTAGAGAAAAATAATAGCACTTAAATATAAGACTAACTCAATCACATCATCTAACGTTCCTATAACCTTATTATCTATCTCTTATACACATTTATAAACTATTTGGTTAGTCTCAAGATCATTATAAGTCGTAAGACGCTTATTCTATGACTAGACTTAGTCGATAAACATTATAGAAAACATCCAATATATGCATTTTTATAGGTTTTTGTTAGCAATAACACCTAAACAGGGAATTACTTTCATGGCTCTCTTGTTTTAAGGGAAGTACAGTCATATGTACAAAAAAAATGAGCGTAATCCAAGCTAATAACGTGCGTGACTTAGGAGGCAATGCATTGTTACAGGCAATGGTTACCGTCTAACATTAGGGCCATACACTTGTTTCATCGAGTTAAATAAAAAAAATGGTGACGCTAGGTAATATTTACCCACCATAATTAATTCATGAAAATTTTAAGACCAAGACACAGACACAAGCTCGTATAAACCGCTTTGGCTGTGAAAAAGTTATCAGATCCCAGAAAAAGCCAACCATCAAAAAGTTACCGCTTGGTTGGAAGAGTATTGCTTGGCCTTTGCGCCCTTCACTTCGCTACTACCATGCCCCTTGATTGCCAGGAATGTGGTAATGGAAGCAGCATTGCTGTGTTTCGGTTTGAAGAGTGTGCGTGCCGGTGAAATTATTGCGCACGCGAACATAAATTTTGTCATTTTTCAATAGAGAACTGTCAAAAAATCTATGCTTGAGAGTGCTTGAGTCAAGCACTGTTTCTGATGCGGATAGACTGGTTTATCTCTATTAAGGTATTTTAAACTGCTTGAGTTTGTTATAGGCGATTCATGAAAGCATGATTTGTAAAATTTGATAACTATGGTTGCTTCACGTTATTGCCTTGAGAGATGCGTAAAGTAGCGCGCTCATCCAAACTGATGGTTCTCGATAGAAATGTGGAGGAAGTCCTTCCAGACGACGTCCCTTGCTTCTGCGGGTCTGGTTTCTCCAACCCTGTATTAGTATGAATAATTAGTACTGGTCCATACAATGAGATCTACAGCAAACGTGCATAATGCAATAAATCTACAACAAAACTGCTACGAAAACGACGTTTCTAGTTAGGTACGGTGTCTGAATTATGGTTAATGATTGCTTGAAATCGAATGATTTAGTAAATTAATAAAGCAAATTAATAAAGACAACACCTAGAGCAGCCACGTTGAAAGTAGCGTTCAAAAGATATAAGACAGCTTTACATAAATGACAGAGAGAGAACTCAGTATATACTTGTATCTATGGGTATCCTTGAACAACCTGAAAAATAAAATAAATTCTCAGCACCTAGAAAGAGTGAATACTCTATATCAGATCATAATTACGACTAAAGATATATTATGTGAATACTCTAATTAGTAGTACAGCTCTTTGTGAAGGGCTCGTCTGGGGAAGTACTACCATCATGCCTATTTCTGCCATGAAGCAGCACTGCTGTGTTTCGGTTTAAAGAGTGTGGATGCCGGTGAAATTACTGGCATGTGAGGCTGAACATCTGTATGCCTCCAGTTGATGGACGCAGGGCAGTGCATCGTAGAGAACGTTCCTGACGTGCGTGACCTACGAGGCAATGCTTTGTTATAGGCGATGGCTACCACTTAATCATATGCTTGTTACATCAGCTAGTCATATAAAAAAATAATAATTTATCCCTGACTGGCCTCTCAGCTTAGTTGGTAGTATCTCTGCATTCTGCGGCCGTAGGTCGTGGGTTCGATCCCCACCAAGGACAAATATTTGTGTGGTGAAAACAGATGTTTGATCTCTGTCTGGGTATTATATTGTATTCTGAGTAGTAAGTAGGAATTTACAAAGGAAGTATTAGAACAGCTATATTGGTTCCCTAGTACAAGCTCCGCTTAATTTTAGGCTAGATAAGGGTTTTCCACAATATTTATTAATTTATCATTACATTAAACAAGTTAGGTTCAGTCGATGGTCAAAATAATTTCTCGAATACTCCACTTACCCAGTCGCTTTCTGATGAGATAATACAGTTTGGGCTTGAATATCAGGATCAGGAAAATGAACACCCCTTGCAGCTCATTACAAAGGTCCACTATCGACCAGAGCCATTCAGGTTGCATGGCTATGGTAGACAGGAGCTCAGAGATCCAGCCCGCACCCATTACCACCCAAAGTTTGCCAGTTAGCATGTATCTGGAGAAAAAGAAAATTCCAAATATAGAAAGAAAGAAAGAAAGAAAACTTATTTATTTGACCCACAAACACGTTTTACAGATTAGTAGGTGTAGGTAACAGTACGAAGAAAAAAAACAACTAAAAACTAAACATAAAACATAGAAATAAACATAAATTTGCTTGGACAGGTAGTTAGGTAGCTACACTAATACCTATCCAAGCTGTGTTGTGTGGGGCAAAGGGGTCCCGTAAAACCCAAGTGGGTAATGTGCGGCGCTGGTTTTCAGACGGGGCCAGGGTTCGACACTACGAACAACGGTAAACTACAAATAATACATTAAAGATAGGTTAACTACAATAGGTACATTTGTGATTTCCTATAGGTAAGTAATCTTCTAGATTTGTGGTTTAATATTGGTCATTACATGAGATGCTAAAGACGTCGGAGGTCGGATTACGGAGCTCAAATGGAGTTGGGCAAGACACATTGCTAGAAGTGGTGATGACAGGTGGAGTAGAACAACAACCGAATGGTAGCTAAGTACCAGCGTAGGACGCCCTGCAGCAAGATGGATGGATGACATAGTCAGGGTCGCGGGGCGGCAATGGTTTAGACTGGCACAGGATCGAGGTAGATGGCACAAATTAAGGGAGGCCTATACCCAGTAGTGGGTGAAGTCGAGCTGTGGATAATGATGATGATGATGATGTTTCATGGAACTATGGAGCCCACGCCAGGTCTATGTACATTTATCTTAAATAAAGCTTAAAATGTCGCATGTTAAAAGCTGACATTGCCGTAAGGTCATTATGCAACTAACATTATTTAAACAACTAAGTATGAATGCAGTTTAAATTGTTTTATAAATTCAAATAATGTCTTCTCTCAGAAAAATGTGCCATCTAGAATAGTCAAGGTACTTTCCCTCCATGTGGCATATCCGTGGGACACCCTGTATAAATAGGTAATACCTATGTGTAAGTTTTCTGGAGTGCGCAACCCTCGTTAAAAGTAATGACAATTAATATTAAATACTAGCGTGCTAATAGTTAACAACAGTTGTCCCCAGGGCCTATCATTGCAGGTCATTTGCCAAAGAACATGTCCTACTAAACATTAATTAAATGCATCAACGATGGTACTGCACCTTTTATTTGACTATAATAATAAAAATATAAATATTGTGGACAATCCACACATAATTAAGCAGAGCTTGTATTATGGGAACCAGATAACTAATAATTATGATACTGATACACATTTTTTTTGTAAATGCATATTTAGTTTTTTTTATACAACTAAGTTGACAAACAAGCATACGGCCCACCTGATGGGAAGCGGTTACCGTAGCCTATGGACGCTTGCAATACCAGAGGCATAACATCACATCGCGCGTTATCGACCCTTAATATAATAGAATACATTATAACACCCCGACAGAGAACAAACATCTGTGTTTACACAAATATTTGTTCTCAGTGGGAATCGAGCCCACAACCTACGGCGCAGAAGGCAGAGCTACACCATCTGAGCTGTGAGGGCTGACATAATGGTACTATATGGCACGATAGTACTATATGGTACTTTTTAGGGTTCCGTAGCCAAATTGCAAAAACGGAACTCTTATAGATTCGTCATGTCTGTCTGTCCGTCCGTACCTATGTCACAGCCATACTTAGAACTGAAATTCAAAAAACTTTTTTTCATCAAACCCATACGTGTAGGGTATCTATGAATAGGTCTTCAAAAATAATGTTGAGGTTCTTTATATCGTTTTTCCTTAATAGGTTTTGCGAGAGACTCTTCCAAAGTGGTAAAATGTAGATCCCCCCCTTCTAAAATAAGAGAATGATAAAACTAAAAAAAAATATGATATGTATGTAAACTTCCAACGATATTTGGTTTGAACGAGATCTAGTTAGTAGTTTTTTTTTAATACGTCATTAATCGTAAACCACAATGTACCTTTCGACGAACTACTAGAACTTCTATATTATATTACTTACTGCTACGGAACCCTTCATGGGCGAGTCCGACTCGCACTTGGCCGCTTTTTTATTTGGCTTTGTACATGGTATATTTTTGTCACAAATATTTACAATGTACAAAATACACAAGAAACAGTTGAGCTATAGGCAGACAGATTATTAGTTCGAACACAGCTGTAAGCATTGAGACAAAACCAACGTTTTCCCAATCATTAAACAGGAACTGACCAATAACAAAAGACTATTGTTATCGGCCTTCATTGTTTACCAGAAATAGTTCACCTCATACTTGGGCTGAATCATGAGATATTCCATACAATATTGCGTAATTTTAGATCACTTGTTTAAATTACACACTTGAACACATGTGGTAACGTCAGAGTACAAATCGTTCAATTATGATACTGGAAGTTTCCATAGTAATGTACAACATATATTTTTTATAGTTTTATCATTCTCTTATTTACAACCAAATTATTTTTATAATATTTACAACAGAATATACATTATTTACAAAAACTATTACTAAACAACATGAAATACCTAATTAAAAAGAAAAAATAAAAATTACATTATACATATAAGAAACTAGAAAGTTTTATAATGAACTCTGTTTTCCACTTGTAGGTATTACAGGTAGAAAACAGAGTTCAGATCACCGACCGCAGGCAATGTGCCCAAAAGGCTGGCAACGTTACCTCTTTGAATAGCTAAGCTAATTCTTTGCCCTAGGTAAGCGCCAGCCCTTTGGTCACCAGTCTCAACCACCAGCCTCTTGGATAATTCTTCGAATAGAAGCCATGCCTCTGGACCCCATGGTCCTAGCGTTTCCACCCCAAAAGGCAGAAATATGTATCCATCGCCGATTGATGCATATTTCCGCCTTTTGAGGTTTTCCGCTGCCGTTGCCGCCGCGCCCGCCGCTCTTGAAGTGGACGATACGTGTGAGGCAGCCAACGTATCCACGCAAGTAGCGTCCCACACCAAAGGCCTGCCCCGACTCCAAGGTATCAACGACATCCCGTCGGGTCTCTTTCCATCATCACGTGTGATACCGTTCGGCTCAAGAATGGCCGGCACGTTAATGGTGGCTAGAGCCCTACGGATAATGTCGTTGAGGCTTGCATGACGGGATTGGCGGCCTGCACTGCGGCGACAGGACAGTCCGTGGTGACCATGCCGGTCAACGGAGCTGCCGCAGTGGCACTGATGGGGTTCATTGGTGGTGGCTCCAATTCGAATGCTGACAGCTAAAGAAAATGTGGTGTTATCCAAGAGTGTTCCAATATTGGCAGAAGGCAGCGCATGGAGCCAGAAACCAGATTCCCGAGTGCCAGAGGCAATGAGGCGAGCCCTTTCTGCTAGCGTAGAAGCTGATTTTAAAAGTTCTTCTTGCAGCAACTTGCATATAGGCTCATCCCATTGCCTCTGTAGATAGGGTTTCTCGGGAATGGTTTCTGCAGGACAAATTAAAGTCCAGGCGCTCTTAGCCTCATCTATTGAATTTATTTTAACATTTCCCAAAGATGGAAAAATAATTTTTGAAAATAATTTATTTGTGCTATGAACCGAGGATAAAAATGCCGGGAGAGAAACACTTGAAATTTTTCGAATACCCAGGCCCCCGAACCTTATTGGAAGGGAAGCCTGGCACCAGGAATAATTATGATACTTATACCTTTATTATTATTAAGATTACATACAATATTTGCTTTTTGAGTTCGTCGATCGCACATGGGAAAATAAATTGACGTTAAGGTGGTTCGATTTCCAAACAAAATTATTTTTACCATGTATTAGGGGCGATGGCTTTAATTTTGATCTGGTGAATTACCCCAGGTGAACTAAAGCCCACGACGGACGCCTCTTTTTAACTGACTTCCAAAAAGGAGGAGGTTCTATGTTCGGCTGTATGTATGTTTTTTTTTTTTTTATGTATGTTCATCGATTTCTCCGTCAATTGTGAACTGATTTAGAATTTTTTTTTTATGATAATGTATCAAAGAAAACTGTAGAATAGGTAGTAGGTAAATAGTATTTTTAAGTATGATGTATTGCGATGAGTTTGGGTGTTATTGATAACTAAAAAAGTAAAGCAAGCAGGCCTTTGCATCTATTGTAGATGATTTATATAGCGTCAGGGGCAATTGGTGACTACTCATGCCCCTACTTACGGGACGCTATAGTCAGCTCCACACGTACCTATTGACCATGTCTTTCCTGTGGATTAGACCGACTAAGCTGTCAGGATGGTATAGATGCTGGGCAAGCCTATTCCATCTAAAGTCCTGTCCCCAGGCACTATAGCGTCCCGTATTGATAACTAATGATGTGAATAACGGCTTTAGTAACAAACTTTATGCTAAGGAACGCTTTTTTTTTATGCAAGACTTTTGTAAGATGTCTTTTTTCTTATCTGCTTTTAGTACTGATAACAGCAATATTTTCAACATTTAACTTTCTCACTTTTCTAAAGTAAAAAGCAGTTTTTAATTTTATAACCCGAACATATCAAAAAGGTTATTAATTTTCAACATTATACAAGGTGTATCTAAATATGTGTACTATGCGAAGGTGGGGGGTTTCAGACCACAATGGTGATCAGTTGTGGGGGGGAGAAAATTAAAAATTCCTATTTTCAGTTTCCCTTACAAAAATATTTAATTTCATAATGCCTAAATAAATTGACAACCCTATCCTTGTAACCCCTTGACCCCTTGACCTACTACCTCTGTAGGTCTATTACTACTACCTACTACCTCTGTAGCTGAGTTTAGGGTTGTCACTTTGTATAAAGTCAGCTGTTCATGTTGAAACTTCGTTGCAGTTTTTTTCAGAGATACCAATCAAAGTTCGAAAAGTCGTTGAACAAAAGTTGTTCCCCGGGGGGTGGAAATTCACCCCCCTTCGGGATAGTACACATATTTTGATACACGTTGTATATCTAAATTGTCGACGTTTAATTTGGGTAGGTCAACTTTTTGATTGTGCGTTACAGTGATTAAAATTAGGGAAATGATTGAAATGCTTCGTGTAAACGAAGCATTTCACGCGTTTGTTTAGTTGCATAACTAAAAAAATATGTTTAATTAAATGCTTGAATTAATTAAGTAATTAATTAATTAAGGCCTTTGCCCAGCAGTGGGACCCGGAGGGCACATAATAATAATAATAATTAAATGCTTGAACGCCCATCTTTAGTAATAAATAAACATACTTACTTAGCTCTGTCGACTCGAAATCGTTTTTTAGCGCGATCACCCACGGAGCCCGCCTGCATTCGGTGCACTTCAGACTTGACACGGGCGCAGTGCCGAGCCGTCAGCATGAAAAGCACAAGATTGGTACAAGTGCCTAAACCCAGTGGAATCACGAAGAATATGTAGTGGGGCCAGTCCGTCCTTGAATTTTGCCCTGAGAATAATAAATATACTGTAGCAATAAACAGGTATACTTTTGTGTGTCATGTATGCAAGGATCTGACTAGGAATCAGTTCAAAAAACCCTTGGTACAGTTTTAAGTGTCTAAAAAAGCAGTTAAACTTATAAGGCATTCTAAATTATTAGATAGATCGATTAACTCTTTGTTGTTCACAAAGAAATAAATGCAGAAACTATTAAAAATAATGAGTACCTAGAATGGGTAGCCTTATCGCTAAGAGCGATCTATTCCAGGCATCGTTTGGATGGAAAGTTATAGTTTTAGCCTTTTTTTAATCATAAAATGTCGGGTGTTTATAAAAAACAAGAAAAATTAAAAAGCTTGGCTGACATGACATACTAACGTGTAGATTAAAGAACAAAATACAAACGAATAGAAACTCTTTTGTAAATAGATAGGTACTAATACAAAAATGTTTTGGTTATGATCAAAGATATCAATCTACGAACAGTCTAGGTATGATAAACAATTTGAATTGCTCCATTTATCGGCCGCAGAGTAAAATGTGGAAATCGCTACAAACTTTATGTTTTCAGAGAGATTCACATGCTCCTATACTGTTTGCTAGGTGACGCTGAAGATTCAAATAAAATCTTAAAAAACTTACTAGAGCCAAACCAGCATATTCCATTTCCAAAGTTGGATTTAAGGACGCGTGCTACAGGGTATCGGTCCAGAAGGAACATGGTGAGCGTCAGAATTATAGTGATGCTCCAAGCGTAGACCGAGTACCAGAAGAACCGACGCCGCTCTGACCCAGCTTTACGCATAGGCTGAATTGATCGCATGGACCTGACAAAAATAGAAATAAAACTGACATTTGTAATAAAATTCTACATTCAGATTAGAATAATTACATCAAAAAATATCAAATCAATAAATTTTTGACTAAAGGCCTGCGCACACCTAGTTCGCTGGAGCGATCAGTGAAACGCTGTCAAATATCACTGTCAGATTTGAGATTTGACAGCGATATTTGACAGCGTTTCAACTGATCGCTACCGCCAGCGAACTAGGTGTGCGCAGGCCTTAAACATTTAAACATAATTAAATAACCATTTTTAATAAAGGTCTAATGGTCCATTACTCAATACATTTTCACAATTTAGTGGCTCTCTACTTTTTTATACACACTCACTTTATGGAAGTTCCTCTTAATTCTGCTCAAAAACTACGTTTATACTTAACTTAGAATCAATAACATTAAGACAAATTTGTACGGGTACAGAAAATGGATAACAGTCCCCGCGTATAGAAATATTAGGTCAAGACAAAAAGGAAATTGGCTCAATTCCAGACAATAAGACTGTATCAAAACGTAGAGATACCACTAGTTGCGAAAATGGCTTAGTTAATGGACCATTAGATACGGAACGCAGGCCATTTTCGCAATGAGTGATCCAAATTATAATGGATTTAAATCACACGTTCAATTCATAACGAAACATTTATTTACATTTATTATTAGTTCCTAGCATCAATAGACGAAAATGTGTTTTACTATAGTTTGATCAAATCAATACTATAAGTCAACATAGGCCGTGATAAAGCTTTTGTCATGTCTTGACGAACATTACAAAAAAAACTATTCATTCGAGTGGAATGTCAAACTTTTCTATTTAGAAACTTAACATTATTAGGTATAGGTGTAATAAATATAGGTCCGCAATGTTCTCAATTAAACATAAGAAAGGGAACTGGTTGCTTCGATGGCTATTTTATCTGCCTATTAATTTTATGATGTTTGCTACAAGCATGACGTGGTGAATAGCTGAAACATCCACCATTAGGGTGATTTTATTAGTGTAACTGCTTTCCATTAGACCCCTTCGATGCGATTGGCTCACTAAATGCGATGGATAAAAAAAATACTCAAAATATTTCATATCAGATAAAGTGAAATCTAATTATCGTTAATCGCAAAACAAGCTTAATTTCATGGTTATGTGGTTTTGTTATCGAAAGTTTACCTACACGAAATCAGGGCTTCCATTCAATCCGGATAAAGTTTGAATATTCTCCAACATATTTTTCCAAATTAGTTTTTATGACTCTAAATTATTATTCAAGTATCCACACTAAATGCTATGGAATTCTAAACCAAGCAGCCTGATACATATTTCCTTACGTTATAATGTTTTGGTTAATAAACTTACCTTTATCGTATCATGCAAAGCTGTAACGGCAAACAAATCTATCTACTACAACTTTGTACTATAGTTGTTTAAAACGGGGCTTTATTAAAGATGTCCAACAAAAAATCGTCAAAGACTTTATCGTTTAAAATATTCGCCTATATTTTGGAGATTTTTGTCATCATCATCATCAGCGTGAATAAATCCAGTGATGGGCCATACATTTTCAGGAAGAACGATTTTTAACCCCCTTCATTCCCCGAATTCCCGCACATCTTCAACGAAACTTTGGTACGATACAAATATAAATTCTTCAGACTCACACAAACACAAAGCCCGTCGAATAAATATATTTAGGCTATCAACTAAAACGCTGTATTCAGTAGAGTGGCAATGACGCGGATAATTAGAGCCCCACCCGCCTATGTATATAACAACGCCTAAGTGAATTCGTCTGTCTTGTCATTTTTATACACCACCACCTAATGTAATACACGTGATGAGGTTTGACCTTTTCAATTAACACTAGCTGTTAATGAGGAGTGATAAAAGTAATTAACTGACCACGCTTTTTAAAATCATACCACTAATGACTCCTGTGAAGTTTCATTATTTTTTGACGTGATAACGTCTTATAAATCGATGGAGCCGGCTGCACGCACGAAAAAACATGACTCATGCGTCGTTACGTCGTTTCGTCGTTCCATTTACCTGAGCCCGAGCCCGGGTCGGGTAATGGGTAAGGGTAAATGAGGGTAAGGGTTCGGTCGGGTTCCGGGTCCGGGTCCGAGAGTTCGAGTCCGAGTCCGAGTCCGCGAGTCCGCGAGTCCGCGAGTATTTTCTTATGACGTTATCACGTTCAACTATCGTCAGTAAACCGACTTTACAGACAACCGATTTTTTTTTTTTTATAAAATAACAACTTATATGAATCCTAATGCTAAAAGCTACATCTCGACAGTTCCAAGCATTGATATCTATAATATCATGTCGCTATGGTTCCGAGATTCAAAGCAAATATGAGATATAGGTACGTCACGGCCTTGCTGTTTACATGGCAACGAGAGCAAACTTCGGAACAAAGGAATTAGTTGGGCAAATAATAATATATGAGATAGGCTTGGCAACTTGTCATGTTTCTTATAGGTTTGTGAGGGGGATCGAGTTTTAGGAATTTGGTGTCGAGATTTTACCAACACCACATGTCATAATAGCCATCTTTGAAATAAAATTGCCTAGGGAAAAAAGTGTAATTGAACTGCATGTTTTGTTTGATCAAAGTCATTATTAAACCCTTTTATGAACCCGAAAATAATTAGTATTTTTAGATGAAGCCAAACACTCGCCAGTGTTTAATTTGTCGATTAGCAATCCGCGAAAGCACGTAGGTAAATAAAGCTTCAAGTTTTCTCTTATGATCGAATTTCCATGGACAGCTTACATCCTACTGATATTGTTTATAAGCGAAAAATAATGATGGCTCAACCAACCATTGCACCGATATGGATGAAGCTTGAAATAAATTTAGTTAGGTAAAAAGACTGTTAAACGCAGGTTTAGATTTATAACCAGCATCAGCCTAAATAAGTGTACTGCTTGGCATTAGGCCTCCCTTCTAGGCGACGCCTACAGAGAGGTTTCCCATTTCTAATAGTTCTTGTACCAACAATTTAAATAGTACATTTCTAGGATGAACTATTCTGTGCTTTCTCTATCCATCTGAATTTCCGAGATTATTACATAGGTAATGCCGTCGGTCGTGCACATTGGCGCTCTACGTTACGTCTTCTGGTCCATGGATGTCATTCGACAGCCTGTTTTTACCCAACTGACGTCGGTGTTATTCTACAGGTTTCATCTGATATATCTAGGCGTAGACTAGCAATCTAATCTATAAATCGTGCATGCTTTTTATGATACGGTACGTTTGATTTGAAGTATTACGTATAAAAACTTAGACAAAGCCTTCCCAAAAAAGTGGTTACCACAACTAATGACAAAGCCAGCACGTGATTTTGAACCTTACAGCTATCCCTTAGAGTGGGAATGATTTTACTAAAGCCAAGATTTCGTTATACGTAAATAGTTTAACCTAGTCATTCTTGCTATGAGCAAATGATAAACAGATTATTCAGTAAACATCACAGACTCTTGCGACAAGCCACTCAAAACAAACTAACTCCGATAGGTATGAGTCTGCAACTAAATTCAACTAAATTCCAGTACAACATCGATTTTGTAAACTATCAACCACTGACTGATACAATTTGCATTCCCAGATTTATTAATCATACTTACAAACTTTTTCTAGATTTATTATCTAATCCTGTTAGTACATAACTATACCAGTTACTAACCAAATAAATTTCCAAGTGTAAGCTTCTGGACTCTTTTACATATTCTTTTCAATACTTTACTAAGAAGTTCGAGACCTAAAGTAAACAAGCAATCCTCCGAAATAAAGAGTTGGTTCTCAATAGCCCGGAAGAAATCGTTCTTAGCATAGATTTACATGAACAGATTGCCCGGACAACTTTATTTCACGTCATTTGGTAGAGACTGTAAGGAAAGAAAAACCGGTTTTTCCCGTTGCGTTAGTCGTATTTGTTTTGTTACTTTGCTTTCAATGTGTTCAATAGCTTTACTATACGTAACCTTGTATTTATTTTTCGCAAGATTTTTTTTCTCACAAATCGTTACTTATGTTATTTATATGCTAAGGACGCCAGATAATCAGGTTGGTATTGTAGATATAATTCTTACAATTTAATATAATATTGCTAAGCGATTCGACTGGAAATGTCGTACAACTATTTGCATCTTTCAAATTATTACGTGTCGGTTTATGATCGTAGCTGGTGTGATTCACATACTTGTATAAGTTGGCAACGGTTCCGATTGTTTGTAAAAGCCTGTACTCACCCAAATGTCCACCATATGTCGAGGCACATGACGTTGAGCCAGGCGAACGCCGCAACAAAGCCGAAGTAGATGCCGTACCCTGCGCAAATAATTAACCGTTAATTGATGAACACCGTTCGTCGATCCTATATGTTTCCAGATGAGAGGTACATCCCACCTTTTCGCATGCTTTTCTGATTACTAAACACACGATTAACCTATATTCGTGAATCCCATGTTTTTCCTGGAATTCGGAAATGACGTCATTTATTTTATGGGTAGGTTTTTCGTCAGATGTTCTGTTCGGATGCTGAAAACATCGCCCGGAAATTTGTGATTTTAAAGTTACTCTTCATGACTGCATGATTTTAGGTACCCCTCTTTAGATTGCCTATGTAATCTTTCTAGTAGGTACTTACCTGCGTAGGTCAATCTTGAATTATTAACTAAGTACTTCGAGCAGTTATTCACGTGAAGTAATTTGATTCAACCATTCATACCGTAATGATAACAATATAACTTTCCTAAGTACCCACCTAGGTATACTGTCTGACTATTAAATAGTTGTTAAATTATAAATATAGGCGCACAATGATCCATTAAATCATCGCACATTCCCTTGCAAGACTGCTAATCATACCTGCATGTGTACCACCAACTTCCACTTGGGATCAAGGTATTTATCTAAAATTAAAAAGCTTTGAATATTTTGCACGAAGCATGGCTACGACGTACATCTTATTTTTCTTTTTTTTTATGTAAGATTGATTGAGTACATCGTCAAATCGTGACACTTTACGGGAAATCCTTTCCTGTCGTTCCCTTTTATTAAAAGGCAAATATTCTGCTATAAGTTTGTTTATATAGGAGTTTACGTGATATGAATCACGTAACGATTTCCATTGACGTAACCAGGAAGGGGCATCAGTGGGCCGTGCCCCCCTCCCCTCCCCCCCATTCGAGGGGGGCTCGCAGAATTCAATTATAATCTACTGCATACAGTAAATTCTAATTCGTAATTATTATTCATAATTAGCTGCAAATACTCAGGAATAATAGGTTCAACAAATAAAATAAAAAATATTTATGAAATGATTTTTTTTAATCTTTGTTATGAAAATCCCGTTATGGAAATCGATACAGGAATCATTGGCGCCTGACCTATTTTGACTTTTGATCCGCGCCCGCGCGCCGTGAGCGACACTCTGCGTTCAGTCACCGCCTGGGTGGGTCATCGTCCTGGGCCCTGTTTAATAAAGCTGACAATTCGACAAGTCCGACATATGTCAAAAAGTGACAATTCGACAATTATTCTGTTTAATAAAACCGACAAGCGACAAAGTTTTGATGGTAGTAAATTTACAAATATGTCAGATTGTCACGACAATTCGGCCTTTTTCTGTATAATATTTTTTTTAAAACGACAAGTGACAGGTGACAATTTGTCGTTGACAACTTGTCAAATCTTCTTTATAAAACATAAAATTGTCGCGAAATATTGACATATTTGTAGAATTGTCGGACGATTCTGACAGGAGCTTTACCCTCTGTCACGAAATCATATTTTGAAGGTGTTTGTTTAGCTCCGTAAAACAAAATTATGTCAGAAGTCGACAAAATTGTCGCGACAACCCGACAAATGTCAGAAATAATTTGACTGTGGTTTCATGACATAATTGTCGAGTTTTGACAAATATGTCGTAATGCCACCCTGTTTGTAACATATTTGTCACTTTTATAAAACAGCTTTAGCGCGACAATTCCACAATTTTGTCGCTTTTTGACTTAAATGTCGAATTGTCAGTTTTATTAAACAGGGCCCTGTTCTCCATGGCAATCATTATGCAATAGCCGTAAAGAAATTAATAAAAATAAAATTTTGATACAAAAACTTAAATCAAAATTAAAAAAAAAACCATTTCATTTGAACCTAATTCCTGAGTATTTGCAGCTAATAATGAATAACCCTGTATAATACAATAAAGAAGAAAGATTTTAATTTTGTATGTAACGAATAAACCCAAAAACTCAGTGTAGAAGACCGATTTCAAAAACCTTTTTACCATTTCAAAGATACGTTATCCCTGATATAGTACAGGCAGTAAAGCATCCCGCAAGTCTCTACTTGATGCATGAATAAACACCAGTTGCCGTTGACGTTCTATAAATCATCTACAATTTATGCAAAGGCCTGTTTACTTTTTTTTATCCCGAGTAACATGGGCTTTATTTTTTAACTACTAGGGACCCGGTCCAGCTTTTCCCGGGTGTTATTAAGAAAAAAGAAGGTGAAAAATGTGAATTTACTGCCTTTGGATATTTCCACCCGTGCGAAGCTTATGGCGCGGGTCGCTAGCGACTAATTATTTGAAAAAGTTGAATTTCGTATCAGGCTAGCATCTATAACATCTGTCTACCCTTATTGCAATTGCTTTCATTTTATTTCTTCTTACCTAGCATAGTGCAGAGCATCGGGTTGGGCACCCCAGAGTACTGAACTCTGGAGAGACAGCAGAAGGCGAGCAGCATCGTACTGACGTGGCAGATAAGAGTGCGGCCGTGTAGGTTACGTAGCTCTGGAAGACTGCAGTATACAACCAACGTCAGAGCGAGGCAGATGCATGAAATGGTGTTCAGCTGTGTAGGATAAGGACTGGGTCAATAACAGGCTTTCGTTTTGGAGGATTTTCATAGAGAATAATAATAAACGGTTATAGTTATTACTATAAGGGTCTACTTATTTAGTTGTTGACGATGATTCGACTCTGATTAGATCTGATTATACATTTATGCTGATCAAGCTAAAAAATTGTCGAATTTATGAAATTTAATCGGCCAGCGAAGGGGAAAAATATAAGGATTTACATCATTATAATGAAAAGGCCAACAGTCCAGTTTTGGAAAACAGAACATTTTTCAAAGTTCAAATGAAAATAGGGTCTTCAAGAAATGCTGTTCTGAACTTAAATGTTCTAAGGACGGTACGTACTTCTAGGCTCAAATGTATTTTAAATTAAAAAGTAAACTTTATACTTACAACGAAAGAAACTTGAAAGTTCTTAACTATCGGTGGCTTGACGAAACAGATGACAGCGGTTACAAATATATCACCACCGGGACAGTGTCTGGTGTCGAAAGACTCCAAGCAGTAGTCGTCGTCTGACGCCGTGGGGGATTCTAGATTGCCGTTCCCCAGGAGATGGTGGTAATCCTGGTCTAAGCTGCGGTTCAACACCACCTTCCCGTCCAAACATTTTATGTCTGTTTTGATGCCTATGACTTCTGGCAGGATAAAAAAACATTTCTTTATAAACTATTAGGTATACGGTTACTATGGGGGAAGACCTCGGCGCATGTGTCTCGATCAGATCGCAGACGTTTTAGAGAAAAGCCAGGTTAGGAGTACCCTAAGCCGAGCATGTATGAAGAATGTTATGCGAGTGAGCGAAAGAGGTGTGTCAGGATCGTATACAACGTGTATCAAAATATGTGTACTATCCTGAAGGGGGGTGAATTTCCACCCCCCGGGGAACAACTTTTGTTCAACGACTTTTCGAACTTCGATTGGTATCTCTGAAAAAAACTGCAACGAAGTTTCAACATTAACAGCTGACTTTATACAAAGTGACAACCCTAAACTCAGCTACAGAGGTAGTAGGTAGTAGTAGTAGACCTACAGAGGTAGTAGGTCAAGGGGTCAAGGGGTTACAAGGATAGGGTTGTCAATTTATTTAGGCATTATGAAATTAAATATTTTTGTATGGGAAACTGAAAATAGGAATTTTTAATTATCTCCCCTCCACAACTGATCACCATTGTGGTCTGAAACCCCCCACCTTCGCATAGTACACATATTTAGATACACCTTGTATAGCAAGTAGAAATCGGTGACCTCTGCCCCCCATGGGAATGAGGCGTGACGTGATTGTATCTATGTACCTAGGTATTACGGTTGTAGGCAATAAATATTGCACATCGGCTTTTCTGCTTTCGTAGAGTGCTATCTCTTTCTGACGCACACTACGCGCTCTATGAAACCGAAATTAGCCGATGTGCAATATTTGTTGCCTACGAATGTAGATGTTTATAAACGCGACTGGCCTCTCAGCTCAGTTGGTACCTACTAACTCTGCCTTCTGCGCCGTAGGTCGGGGGTTCGTTCCCCACCGAGAACAAATATTTGTGTGGTGAACGCAGATGTTTGTTCTCTGTCTGGGTGTTTTTATGTATTCTTTATATGTATTTACAAAAAACCAGAAATATCATCGACTTATACAAGTTCCAGAACCTATATTAGGTGCCAGTCTCTCACAAAACAGGCTTACAATTAGTGTACAAACTCACATTTTAAGAACCTATTGTGAAAAATAACCGTTTCTATCATTATCATATTAAGAACCACATTCACAGCGTCGAAAAAAAATAAAACGTTTTCAGATAGCTATAAAGCACGATGTAAGAAGACTTGTGTTAAAATTCTTACCTCCAATACCATGCTCCCTTAAAGGATTCATATACGGATCAATACCGAAAGGAACTTCATCGTCATTAGGCACACATTTGCTGACAGGACTGCCGCAGCGCCGTGTCTTGTAGTGCTCTCCGATTGCACAGCATTTCCTAACGCAGTAAGCTCCATAAGCGCTACAGTTCCGTGTACACACCCGCGCCACTAGCCCAGGGCGCCCGTGCTCCCTCTCCACGCACCACTCGCCTTGCGAAGCTAATCCCCCACCTTCGCCACTTTTCTTCAAAGCTCTCAAACTACTCCCCTCTACTTCCAACGTATAGAGATCCTCACTCAACTCTACCCCGGACTCGTCAGCTTTGCAGTGTAATCCATTTTCAACTGCATAAATGAAGTCGTTACTCACGTTCAAAGTTCCCACTACCCACTCCTCGCTGCTCTCCAGATCACTGTGTCTACACAAATGAAATTCAGAATCGTAGGTTTGCCCTTTCGGACAGCACTTTCGAATGTGTTCTATGGTTAAGTTGGTATCAGGTAACTTTTCAGTCTCGTTTTGAATGCAAGATAGGGTTAGAATCTTGGGAATGTTATGTTTCTTTGTGTCGTTCACAACTTCTGCGACCAACCTGTCGTAGCACTGGTAAATCGAATCCGACAGTTGACCGTTTAGTTCCGTCGAAGTGAGATTCACTTCGCGTAATCCATCACAGGCTTCGGGCATGCCGGCCTCTACTATCACACCATCGCTGATAATTAGGGGTGAATTTGAAACGTTATAGGTAATTTCCAAACTTTTACGATCCAAGCAGTCGAAGTGTTTTTCGTCCCCATCTTCTGACACACTTATCAAACTGTGAGTTCGGGAACAACACTTGCGAAAAACTGGCGTCTCGCCGTTCGCACTCGCACAAACGTATGCACCGATAAAAATGAGAAGCCACATGTTTTAAATATTTACGAAATTGTTTGAGCGTTCGGTTTATTCAGTGCAGGTGGTGGATGTCGGTCGTGGCCAGCATTGTTTATTATTGCGGCTTGCGTGCGCTGTGCTCGGCGGCGGCGGCGAACTGATGGCGGAGGCCGTACTCGCTCTCCGGACGAGTATGCTCCACTCACAAGGAGGCTGCTACGCCCTTGACTCCCCCTTGTAAATCCCCAAACTAGTCTTGACGCACAACAATGCTCAGTTTGAGCCAATATTTTCACGAATCACAGCTTACATCAGTATTCAATTCCGAGTCAGTGATTCATCACATGTCTACCGGTACACAATAATCACTGGAGCATTAAAACTTTATGCGGGAAATACTTGCTTACTTTTTATTTTATACTTGTGTACTAAATAAATATTATCATTTTTAATCTGACTACACTGTTCAGTGCTACACTCAAGATTGCGTTACTTCTGCACAACAACGTTGATTCACACTAAGGTATCAATATTACTGATAAAACTTGAACGAGTGATTGGTACTGATTAGGTTCCCCATAAACTTACCTACATGCATAGAACGGTCAAATATAAATAGAAGTGAGCCCTCCTTAGTTGATATCAACAATATATTTGTTATCAACGATGTTACGTCTATACAGATAAGGCGTTAATAGATAAATCGGTAAGAATATCTAGAACTATCATAGCTAATTTATGTATTAATTTTCGCAATAATATAAAAACAGTGGTAAAAATTGTATGGACCCATTTTACATTAATACTAATATTAAAACTGATTCATTAATACTCACCAACATGATACGCCTGTCAGAGGCGCACTTGAAATATTTTTACCACACTGGATCGAAAGAACCCGTGACACGAAAAGAAGAAGATCCAATATAATAACAGAATAAGAAGGTGTTTGGTTAAATAATACACTAGATTTACATAGAAAATATAATACTATGAAATAATCTTACAAATATTAAAAGCTATTACTTAATACCTTCCTTAGCTGACACACTCATCTCAAACCACTTATTAATAAAAATTTGACTTGTTGAGTTGGCACATAAATTACAAATACTAAACTAATAAAAAATAATCCTATTTATATAATAGTGGACGTAACAGATTTAACAATAAGTAAAGCTTTTAGACTGGACAGATGTGATTATTATGTAATTACTCACTTCAGCTAACTTCAATTAAATTACCAACTATTTTGTAATGATTTTGATTACTAATATTAGGTAGATCAGTAAACCCAAGACTGTACCGTTCCGTGCAAAAAGACAATTCTATATTTAGGACTTTAACCTATATGGTGAACTTTTGTTAATCAATCAAATATTCTGTATCAGATTACTTAAACATAAAACCCAGTAGTGTACGGCACAGTCTAGTGGCTAGACCAAGATGTTTTAAAAATGGACCAATGACCCTAGTCTTTATGGTAATATTATAACTTTATATGGCGCGTACTAAGATTTTGTTTTCTATAGACTAAAGAAGATCTAAAATCTTCAAAGTTTAGAGTCTAAACCAAAATAAAGTGTGAGGCATTTTACCAGTCTTCTGCAAAGAGGGAGTAAACTACCTACAGGTCTTATTTTATAAAAATTTTTTGTTCTAATATTAATTTTCCTTTTTGGGTATAAATTCAATGGCACCCGCAACTTTTGACGACCATGTTCTTGTATTTGCGCAGAATCACGTTGGAATCGTCTGTGTAGTACAGCACGGAAATCGGCGATAGCTTGATGGGCGCGCAAGACGGCTTGGGTACCTGGCGAAATATTGTTTAGCTTTTTATAACGCCTAACAAGCACGTTAACCTAAAATGCTTTAAAAACATTTTTTTATACAATTTATAGCCTAACGAGTAACGCTTGACCGCAATATATGTTTTGTACCTACCTACTAACTTCTGAAACGATCATGGTTTTTAACACTATTTTTATGAAACAATGGGATATTTACCATGTATGCACAATGATCATGGTGCATGCAACTGTGCTGAAATATCGGGAGTCAAAACACACAAAATTTAATCATGGTAAATATCCCGTTGTTTCATAGAAATAATGTTTTGTAATTATAAATTAATATCTAATTAAAGTATTTAGATAAATATTGCCCCTGCCCTATGAACCAAAGCAATATGAGGATTGCGAGAAGTCGGTGGACGGAGATGACTCAAAACAATTCTACTGAACATAATAGGGTAGACCCTATTGTTATTAATAATCCTGGCGTAGCGTTGGACTAGTTAATCCGTGTTTTGTCACATTTGCTCGAGTTGACAATTTGCATGTCAATGCAAGAGACAAAACACGGATTAACTAGTCCAACGCTACGCCAGGATTATTAATAAGACCCTATGCCTATGATAGTTTTTTTATTCTATCACTATTTTGCTTTCGCGGTAAAGTGGGTGAAACGTTCATTTACAACCACACTCTTAACTTCTGAAACTGATCGATTCTGAAATGATGCTCAAAAATGAATCGAGACCCAAATATTTAATTAAACTTCTCCATTAAAATGTATAAAAACTACGCAAGGGCGCTTTAAGTATTTATGTTACCTTTGTGGGGTTGAGTAGATGCACCAAAGTCTGCACAATGGCGTGGTTAGTGGCGTTCTTGTGTGCGTTCAGAGGGAAGTTACACTCCCCGCTGCAATAGAATGCTCCGTAGCCATCCGGCGCTATGATCCAATCCTGTGGTAAAAAAAAACATATTTTCATTACTCATACTCTGAAAGTAGGTCTGAAGTTGCCTGAGGGGCCTAATTGAAAGTAAAACTTTCAGCCCTAGGGAGAATCGCTTTCTACTGACAGCTGTCAAATTATAAAAAAAACAAGTTCTATTTTATTCAACCATGTTCCAACTTTCTAAAGTCTTTCTAACTGCAAGGAGGTCGTTGAACCAAATTCCAACTTTTTATTCAGCAAGTAGGTTGGAAACCCATTACAACGGTAAGAAGTTTAAAAAGTCTAATAAGATAGCGCAATGTAAAATTTAAATTTAAATAACATAAAGATAGTATTAGATAAATAATATATCTTCTAAATTACTTGATTAATATATAGCTTCAACTATTTATTTAAAATAACATAGATTTGACATTTACCATTTTTTAAATTATGAGAATGAAAATAATGGCTGAATAATGCTGGCGAGCCGAAGCCGAAGGCCCGCCAGAGAAAAAGAAAAAAAAAACCGGGAAGGCGGCAATTCAATCTTCATTTTCACAAATTTTTCTTTCATGTTTGTATTTTTACTTTCCTTGTATTCGTAATGAAAAGCACAGTGTTTACCTCGGGTCGGGTCGGGAAAGTCTTTTAAGTCCCTCAAGCTCCATTGGCGCCCTCGCTAACGCTCTGGCGCCAAACCCGTCTCGGGACTCAAAAAACGTGACTTTCAACACTCAGGTAACAATGTACTATTATTAAATACAATACAAAATTAAGCCTTAGTGAGGCTTAATCTTCGGCAAAGAGACAAGGATACACACGTATTATTCAGATTTCACTTCTGTCGACCTTCTTTTGATACTTTTTTTATAAAACAATAAGCGATTGTTGAAAACTGACCTGCCACTCTAGGTCCTTGAAACTAACGTAGAGAGTTTGAATTTCGCAGCTTCTTGTAGTCCAATGCGACGTATCTGGAATAAAGAACAATTGATTTAATTAACAGCCTGGAAAAAGCCTGTATCAGTTAGGTATTCTTCTTTTGGGGAACGTCGATATCACTAGGAGGTCGTGACACGAGGTGGTCTTTGGTGGTTGGGTTTGAACCCGGGGATCGTGAGAGGGACCGAAAAAGGCAGTCGGAAGGCGATCGTCGGCTCGATACCAAGGCCCCACCAAGGTTGAGAGTCGAGTTGAGTGTGGAGTTGAGAGTTGAGTTGAGAGTTCAGTTGAGAGTTCAGTTGAGAGTTCAGTTGAGTTGGGAGTTGAGTTGAGGGTTGAGTTGAGGGTTGAATTGAGAGTTGTCGAGAGTTAAGTCGAGAACTGAGTCGCAAGTTGAGTCGAGAGTTGAGTCGGCAGTTGAGTTGAGAGTAGAGTCGAGAGTTGAGTCAAGAGTTAAGTCTAGAGTTGAGTCGGGAGTTGAGTCGAGAGTCAAGTCGAGAGTTGAGTCGAGAGTTGAGTCGAGAGTTCAGTCGAGAGTTGAGTCTAGAGTTGAGTCGAGAGTTGAGTCGAGAGTTGAGTGGAGAGTTGAGTCGAGAGTTGAGTTGAGAGTAGAGCCGAGAGTAGAGCCGGGAGTAGAGCTGAGAATTTATCTGAGAGTTTAGCTGAGAGTTGAGCTGAGAGTTCAGTTGAGAGTTCAGCTGAGAGTTGAACTGAGAGTAGAGCGAGTTGTCAGACATAATCATTTTTTAATATGCTTCATATACGTCGAATGAAGGAAACTCACCAGTTAAAGGGTTCCTCAGATAGTTCTCGGAGTAGCCATGCGCCCGCCACCGCCTCGCCTCCCGCTTCCTCCGGGCGCCGGCGTCGGAGGAGCCTAGCTTGGGCCCGTTCTTGAAGAACGCGACAAGGAACGGCTGTTTGCCCTCGGCCACTGCGCCCTTCGGCTCTTCGAGGCCGATCTCTTCGGGTTTCACGTTGCGCTCTGCAAGATGATGTGATTAGGTGCTGCCGGATAGACGTAGGCCCAACCGTTTGATACAAATAGTTGTCATCATCACCGCCCAAATAAGTTCTCGCTAGATATCTGCCTCCTTCATATATTTTGCCGCATAGCTATCAAGCTTGGTGTCATACCTGTCTTTTTATTACACAATTTCATTCGTCTGCCCTAATATTTTTCAAAATTACTACATCACTTTTGTTTATATTACTACAGAAGAAAAAAAACGGTCGACTGATGCGGATGATAATGAACTAGTAAACAGCTTCCGCTGCTGACAGTACCTTACGGGATAATAGTTGCGCTTCAGCCTGTTTAGTTTTTTTTTATGATTTCACGACCATGAAAACAGTGAAGCGCGTTTATGTCTTTTGTATAGGCACTTGGTGGTCAAGCATTGATCTACTCGATAAAATATTAGAAGACAGAATATTTAACTATTCAACCAATGAGTTGGTAAGTAAAATAAATAAAGAAGTATAAAATAATATTAATAATAAATAAAATAATAATTCTTTGAAATTTAGTTAGTTCCTTTTTTGTCTGAGATAAATTCGGTACTTTAGTAGTTTTTCAGATCATCATTATCATCAGCCTTAAGAGGTCCACTGCTGGACATAGGCCTCCCCTACACATTTCCAGGATTCTTCCTTTCGATTTCGATTCTTCGATTCTGAGCTCTTTCCATCCACCAACTTTCCGCGATCTTAACAATGTCGTACTTTTCGTCTTCAGGTTTGTGGTCGCCATTCGGGAACCTTTATTCCTCATCGGTTATCGGCTCTTCGAGCTATATGACCAGCCCATTGCCACTTCAACTTACTAACTCTAAGAGCTATGTCGGTGACCTTGGTCCTACTTAGTTTTTCAGATGAGTCGGGTAAAAAAACAACTTCAACTTAATAACTCTAAGAGCTATGTCGGTGACCTTGGTCCTACTTAGTTTTTCATATGAGTCGAGTAAAAAAACATTGTAAAATCTGACACTTCCTTTTCACCTTTTGCCTTCTTAAGAATTAATTAGCTCTCTTATTCTTTTCATCTCGTCATACAATGTCTCACCAGGTTGTGAGTGTGGATGCATGGTGATGAAGAACCCTCGATTGTCAGCCGGTGACGTCAGCCACGCAGACAGTCCCATCGTCACATTCAGCTCCAGCCACCCTTCAGCCCCTGCACTCGTATTCACTCGTGCTACTTCCTCCAACTGTAAACTCCTGTCAACGTGAAAACTCATTAACATCAGGTGGGCCATATGCTTGTTTCACTTACTAGTTGCATAAAAAAGAATCATTAAAGAAATTCACTTATGCCTGGTTCATAAGACGAAACAAAAATTCAGCATCAGGTGTTTTAGTAAAGGAGGTTAGTTGAGATTATCATATCGTTAGGTATTCAGGCAGGCACCAAATACCGCAAAACAAACAAATATAGACATCCAATGCGATGGTGTATCTTTCTTCTCAAAACTCTCTAAGAGGGGAAAATGCCTTCGCATTTCTCTTCCGCCGCGGGGGACGAAAGAGGGTATGTGGGGCATGAACCCACTAAAAACCCCTCTGTGAGCCGTCCGCTGCCAAAAGTGGGACGAGAAAGGGTCATGTGTATATTCACTTTCTCGCCCCGGCTTCTCTACCTACCTCAATTCTAGACATATTTCTATGAAGAAAGATTTAAATCATTGACCCACATACCCCAAGTTATCCACGCTCAGCACCCGATGCGCAACAACGGTATACAGACTGGTGGGGTCCTCGCTTTGTGTGGGAGACTGGTGTAGTCTCAGTTCTGCCGTAAGAAGCGCTGAAGCATCGCCCGGAGTTCCTGCCACTTCAAACCAAACGTGCCTTCCGTGCCCGTGACGTAGCGCACCTAGGTGGTGTCCTGGAAACATAATAAATCTTAATACATATATAAAAATGAATTGATGTTCGTTAGTCTCGCTACAACTCGAGAATGGCTGGACTGATTTGGCTGATTTTGGCCTTGAATGATTTGTGGAGGTCCAGAGAAGGTTTAAAAGGTGAATAAATATGCTATTTTTTCAACGGGAACGGTAACGGGGCGAGCGAAGCCGCGGGCAGCCGCTAGTAAATAATAAATATTGCGGACAATCCACACTACACTATGAAACGCAGAGCTTGTAAGTACTATGGGAACCAGAAACCACTAATATTATAAACGCGAAAGTTTGTGAGTGAGGATGGTTGTTTGTTACTCAATAACGCCAGAACGGCTGAACAGATCTGGATGAAATTTGGCACAAAGATAGATATAGTATATATTGATATATAGATATAGTCTGGAATAGCACAAATATTTTTTATCCCGATAAAATTATTTATTTATTTATTCCAGAACCACTTTGAAAATAAATGAATGGTTCCTGTAGGATGGATTTGTTTTTAACCATATATGTATAAGAGAAAGTCGTGTTTAAATTATAACTCAAGAACGGCTAAGCAGATTTGGATGAAAATTGGTGGAGAAGTATCTTACCAGGAGACGGACATTTTTTTTTATCCCGAAGATTTAACGGGAACGGGGCGTAACATGAACGGGGCGAGCGAAGCCGCGGTCGGGATAACACGGACAATGCACACAACACTACCTATCTAGCCCCAAATTAAGCAGATTTTGTTCTCATAACAAAGACCGAAATAAAAATTACTTATTCTCATTTGACCAGCTTATTTGAAACTACCTTTTGAACAATTGAATGGTTACAGTTCAAAACTATTTCATTCCATTTGCATGGTAGGTTCAATAAAGAGTAGAGCTGAGTTAGTGAGACAAAAATTCGTCACCCGAGCACAGAGCAACTACATGAATAATTTTAATTGTCCTTGTTAGTAAAGATTTCATTTCATTTCATTTATTTATTCACAAACAATTATCAATTGTATTTGAAATAATCTTAAAACTAACACAGCGAAAAAGGAAAAAGTACAAAAATAATTAATAATGATAATTAAAAAATAATACTAATAATCACATATCATGCCGCTAATAAAACTATTCACAATTATACACAATATGTCAAAAATTCATCTGTCAAGTGATTAAAAGTAGTGTTTCTTTCCGCGTCAAAGTTTTGCCAATGGAATCCCGGAAAGAATGATCCTATAACTATTTTCAATAATCTTCGTCTTCTTATCGTGTCACTGACTCTTTCAAACCAAGTGTGGTTTTAAGTGCGCCTCAAAGAGGCTCCTTTCGTGCACTTGTCACACATTTTCTAACTCATTGGTACACGACTGGATTTGAACCCACGACCTCAGGATCGGAAGGCGGGGCCGCTACCACTAGGCCACCAGCGCTCTTATTTTGAATGATATCTGCTGACGTCGAAATAAAAGTATTACTTAGTTATTATATAACTAGCTGATGGAACAACCATAAGGGCCACCTGATGTTAAATGGTAACCATCGCTTATAACAAAGCATTGCTTCGTAGGTCACGTTGTAGTTACCTGCTAAAATATAGGCGCTTTATGGAGCTATATACCTTGTGCGCCTTACTTTTATGTTAATATGCAAATAATGCTAAATATTGAAATTAATCAATAAATTCAAGCTTTTGTAGGTTTGTATAAAATTAAAGGATGGTCCACAGGTGCGTGGCTGTTTGACGAGGCAATATGACACCTACTGCAGGTGTTCCTATTCTAGAATAAATAAGCAATTAATGCTATACCTACCCATTTTTTGTGGCATTTGGACGTAATTGTTTTATTAGTGATAATGATGACTATTATAGTCCTTTTTCTATACGAAAGCGTCCATGGGCGATTTAACTGAGATAGTTCACTGGCCTCTCAGCCCATTTAGTAGTAGCTCTGCCTTCTGCGGTGAAGGTCGTGGGTTCGATCCCCACCATAAACAGTTTGAATGGTGAACAGACACAGATGATTGTTCTCTATCTGGCTGTTATATTGAATTCTAAGTACCAACGTGTTTACAAAAAAAAATAAGTATTATATCAGCTATCTGTACCCCAAGTCCCACTGCAATTACAACATTTCGTTACCAAATGTTGTTTTCGTTTCGCCTATTTGTCTCTGTCTATTGTATGGAGAAAAGATGAGACAACAACTCTAACTACGTAACGTATTTTTGCCGTCTCATATTTTCCCCATGCAATAGAGAGAGACAAATAGGCGAAACGAAAACAACATTTGGTAACGAAATGTGGTAGCAAAACTCCGACTTCGGGTACTGGTCCCATCGTACAATGTCTGCTTAGTTTGGGGCTAGACAGTGTTGTGTGGATTGTCCGTTAGCCGGATCGGTCTTCTTGGAAACAGTCCCATTACCTTACTATTCATAAAGTTAATTAAGTTCCGACCTAGTTAGTAAATAAACAACGAATGACAAGGGATAATGTTAAGAGTAGAGTACCTACAATGTTACCTACGTTTACATATTACCATTTTTCCTCGAATAGTCGGTGTTAATGAGAACAAGCCACAAGCCGACTTAACTCGCTTAAAATATTTTTTTTTTACAACTCTTTTGAGACTAACTTTTACAACTATTTTTTATCTTTTCTTCTTTTTATCTTTTCACTAGGTACTACTTATTTGAACCTGAATCCAATTCTTGTTAAAAATAGTGTCGCTAAGGATTATCTGTTCATATAAAACTTTAGTTTTCGAGAGTGGCGTTTCACGCCCTGTATTTAAAGCCTTCTTCGTTGTACAGCAAACTTAGTCAAAACAATCCATAGGTAGCACAAAAAAATAAATTTGGTAAGTATACCAACAATGGGTGGCCTTATTTGTAAGAATGAAATGGAGATTGGAGTATTTTATCTTAGCCGGCCGACACAAGCTTTAAACCCTCCGGCTCCGGTATGCCGGCAATTATTATTAAGGGACCAGTGAGTCATTTGGTTTGGACCTCCTACCTGCGATCGTTACTTAGAACCGAATTCCAATCCATCCAATTCCATCTCTTTACTGCCAGAGGTACTATGTTTTACGTACTGCCAGTCAACATTGAATAAATCCAAACTTCGTTTGAATAATAAACACCCGATGCAAACATCCACATAAATCGAAAGTGAAGTCAAATACAGGCATGGCACGCAAGTAAACAAATCTATTTGAGACGAAGTGCGCATTAACTGCAAGATATATGTATTGTTTATAAGTTAACGCCTAGGTTCATAACCTGCTATAACTATGCGTGTGTGCCTAGATTGATAGTAGGTACATGCGTATAATACCTAGGAACCTACGATAGAAGTGATCTAAATGACTGTTTAAGACATAAATGAATCTATGTACCTACTAAAAGTAATTTGCGAAGTTACTAACTTTTACTTTGAAAAGTCATGATGAGATCGCTCTCATCGATGGCCTGCTGCTCGTCTCCCGTGAGTGCCATCTCGGAGCTGCGCGTGGGGCGCGCCTGTTCGTGCTCCTCCGCCAGCTGCTTGTACACGTCCAGCAGGAAGGTCGGCGCTGAGCGGTCCAGCGGCGGCGCACGAGCCCCGCGCGGTCGCTCACCCAGCCCTAGCAGCTCCAGGATCTCCACCTCGACCACCTTCCGCTCGTCCCGCGTCATCGAGTGATGGATCACAGTCTGATCCACGCCGTTGTCGATGTACAATCCCGACAGGGTGGCCTGAGCCGCGACACTAAACAACGCTATGCACGCGCATCGCCACGCAGACCGCGCGCTTGCCATGGTCGCAGCGAGAATGCGCGCTGGGCTGGCTGGATGGACTGGCGAGTACTGAGGCGCGCGGCGGGATCAGCCGGTGAACCTGCCCACTCAAGGTAGACCGCTAGTCCGCTACCGACCGACGACACCCCGCGCCCGCCACATACCTACCTACCTCGCTCTCATCTCGCTCGACACGACCGACGAGCGACACACTTCATTCGTTTCAATAAACACCACGCGGGCGGCAGGACAAGTCTTCGACCTGCGCTTAATCATCGAGTTCGCATGCAACGGATGCATAGATACATGGACAAATTATATATAGATATGATTAAAAGCATACAGTAGCACATTGTCATTACTTTATAGTAAAACCAAGCTGATTAGCTTTGTTTTTGTTCAAACTACGAGTACTTATCATTAGGCAGAAACTGTTGTTAATACACATTGTTTTTAGAATTTAACTTACCTACATTTATTATACTGCAGGAAGTTGGGGTTTTCATTATTTCTAAAATATTTTTTTAATAATTTTTTTTTTTAATAATGCGGACAATTCACACAACACTATCTAGCTCCAAACTAAGCAGAGCTTGTACTATGGGAACCAGATAGCTGATATAATACTTAAATACTTTTTTTTTGTAAATACATACTTAGAATACAATATAACACCCAGACAGAGAACAAACATTTATGTTCACCACACAAATATTTGTTCTCGGTGGGGATCGAACCAACGACCTACGGCGCAGAAGGCAGAGTTACTACCAACTGAGCTAGAGGCCAGTCAAACATACATACTTGACAAAAAAACACTCAAAGGACACATTTTAAGAATATTCCTTATACATTACGCATAATGCGTAATGTATAAGGAATATTCTTAAAATGTGTCCTTTGAGTGTTTTTTATATTTTATATTTTTTGTAACATTGCTCTTACATATTATGTAAGAGCAATGTTACATAAAATATTAAAAAAAACTGGCTAAGTGCGAATCGGACTCGCACACGAAAGGTTCCTACCATTATCTTTGAAAACAGCATTTAAAATCATGCACGTTCTCTCAAAGTATGGGAGCCTCACAAATTTTTATTTAAGTAAAGTGAGCTAAAAATGAATATTTCAAGAGTCTACCTGTTGCCGTTATCAATATCGAGCATAAAATCATATTTGATAAAAAATGTTTATGGGGGATCCCCTTTATTCTGTTTTTTAGTATTTGTTGTTAAAGCGGCAACATAAATACTTCATCTGTGAACCATTAACTGTCTATCACTATCATGAGATACACCCTGGCGACAGACAGACAGACGGACGGACAAACAGCGGAGTCTTAGCAATATGGCCCCGTTTTACCCCTTGAGTACACGGAACCCAAAAAAATCCTAAGTAAATAAAAATTCCTTAAAAAATAAATGAATCAATTCAAAATATGTAGTACCCAAGTTCAAGAGGATTTATTAGTTATTTTTAAGTTAACTTAAAAATAACAAAAAAGTCTACATTAAATTATTCTACTTAAAAATAGGATGGTCTTAGATAGAAAAAAGACCTATGCTAAACTAAATAGTCGACAATGTCAAATTCATATTCATGATCGACATTGCTGCCGCGGTTGTCGATGTCCAATCCAGAAAGGTCATTATGCTACTGAACATTATGGTACTTCAAACCGAACAGAACCTATTAACTATTTGAATAACAGGTAATCAAAATAATAAAACTTACTCCAGTCATCCAAGGCATCACAAAAAACTGTCACATTTATTTATCTTTCTTTTGCTACCAAAGTGAAGTTAGAAAGTTTGTATTTTTATGGACAAATAATTATAATAAGTCTAGGAAAAAAGCCAAAGGATTATTTAAGTGTTCAACTTTACTGTTAGTCATAATTCATTTCTACAATGTTTTTACCAGTTTAGCCCAAAATTCTGTATTATTTACGTATTTAGATGTTTGTTATGGATAAATCAAACTAAGTAGGCACCTACTTAACATACTTTTCCATAAACTTTTTATGAAATTCTGATCTCAGGGAATCATTGATAAAATTGTTGAGTTTTTTCTCTGGTTCAGACCGGGCACAATTTTTAAACACAACATCATCATCCCAACGCCTTTTTACCTGGAACAAAGTACATACAAATTATTATTCAATTAGGTTTATTGGATATTGGCCCAACTAACCTATTCAGGTTTTTTTAATCCTTAAAAACTTAGCAGAAAACATTTTTTTTATAATATTTTTTAGATGTCTGATCTTTTTATCACAAGCTTTGCTTATTTAGAGGCTAGATAATGTTGAAATAACTATAATTATGATTTATTTTGAAAATCAATTGTAAAGTAAAAATGGTCATATACAAACCTTTAAATCATTCTTTTGCCCCGCTGCTGAATAGTTCAGTAAAGGATTTCCTGACAATATATTCTCCATCCTTATTCTTTCTTCTTCCTGTTTCCTTTCAGCATCCTGTAGAAAAATGATATGTCATTAATTTATGCTGGACTTTTTGTAAATTGAAATCATGAGTAGAAGCCCAAGTAAGTCTATCATGTGTGTCAATATGTATAGAGCTACTATAAATAAACTAGAAACTTCAGCTAAAATTACAGTACAAAAAGTAGGTATATACATAAAAAAAATACATAAAACAGTGATAATCAGCTCTGTATACCATACTAGCTGTCACCCGCGACTTCGTCCGCGTGGTTAGTATAAAGTCATAGTTTGAGTTCGTTTAAAAGAAACTATTTTATGGTGGAAAGCGGACAACTATTGATATGTTTTCACTGTTTTTTTCGTATTTTTTGTGAGTTATTTTTCGTGAATTTGTCTTAGTGGCTAAGTTGGGTTATGTATGCGTTGGTTTTACATGACCAAGTGCTGATTACCTTAGTTTTGAGTTTGCATTCAAAACTATATAAAGTGTGTTCGAAAGATGGTAAATGCTGTTGTAGCCGATTTTTTTCAGCTGTGTTTAGTTTTGGTATTATAGGTGCTTCCCGCGATTTTGCCTTAGTGTTTATCATGGGGTTTTTTGTAAACCTTTGTGTGTATTCAAACCTGGTGACAGATGCTGCGGTAGCAGATTTTTTTTTAAATGTTTTTTTGCGTATTTTGTAAAGCTCTTTTTCGTGATTTTATTTTAGTGGGTAATTTGGGCTATCGTATTCGTTGGTGTATAATCGAATTTTTTTTTTTAGTTTGACATGATCAAATGCAAGTTACCATCGTTTTGAGCTTGTACTTTAGAGTGTATTTGAATTTGAAGGCGAGTGCTGTTGTAGCCGTTTTTTTTCAGCGGTGTTTAGTTTAAGTATGATAGATGATTCCCGCGATTTGTCTTGGTGGTTATCATCGGTTTTTTTGTAAACATTTGTGTGTATTAAAACCTGGTGACAAATGCTGCGGTAGCTGAAATTTTTTTTATGTTTTTTTTGCGTATTTTGTAAAGCTATTTTTTGTGATTTTATGTTATATTAGTGGCTAATTTGGGGTTTCGTATGCGTGTTGGTGTATTATCGAATCAGATTTTTTTAATTTGACATGACCAACTGCCGGTTACTATATTTTTGAGCTTGTACTTTAGAGTGTATTTGAAGGCGAGTGCTGTTGGAGCCGATTTTTTTCAGCAGTGTCTAGTTTAAGTATGATAGATGTTTCCCGCGATTTTGTCTTAGTGGTTATCATTGGTTTTTTTTGTTAACATTTGTGTGTATTAAAACCTGGTGACAGATGCTGCGGTAGCAGAAAATTTTTTATTGGTTTTTTTTGCGTATTTTGTAAAGTTATTTTTTGTGATTTTATGTTATATTAGTGGCTAATTTGGGGGTTTGTATTAGTGTTGGTGTATAATCGAATCAGATTTTTTTAATTAGACATGGCCAACTGCTGGTTACCATAGTTTTGAGCATGTACTTTAGGGTAGGTTTTAATGTGAAGGCGAGTGTTGTTGTGGTCGTTTTTGAAGCGGTGTTTAGTTTCGGTATGATAGGTGTTTTCCGCGATTTTGTCTTAGTGATCACGGTTGGGTTTTATGATTGTAAACTTTTGTGTGTATTCAAATTTGGTGTCAGATGCTGCGGTAGCTGAATTTTTTTTACTGTTTTTTTGTGTATTTTGTAAAGCATTTTTTGTGATTTTTCTTTAAACTATTTTTCCCTTTTTTCTTCTTTTAGGGATTTTTTTTCCTATTTTCTTTCTTAGCTCTATAAGGGGAACACATCTTTCAAGTTTCATGCTTCTAGGACTAATGGTTTAGGCTGTGTGTTGATTTTTCTTTAAACCATTTATCCCCTTTTTCTCCTCTTGGGGAAAGAATTTTCCAATTTCCTTTCTTAATACACTTCTACGCTATAAGAGGAACATACCCTCCATGTTTAATGCTTCTAGGACTAATGGTTTAGGCTGTGTGTTGATTTTTCTTTAAACCATTTATCCCCTTTTTCTCCTCTTCGAGAAATAGTTTTCCAATTTCCTTTCTTAGTACACCTCTACGCTATAAGAGGAACATACCCTCCAAGTTTCATGCTTCTAGGACTAACGGTTTAGGCTGTGCGTTGATTGTCAGTCAGTCAGTCAGTCAGTCAGTCAGTAACGTAAGAGTTTTATATATTTAGATAGGTTTAGGTAGGGTATGCAATGTACATTATTACATCCCAGACATCAGTGCAAATTATATTTCCTTACTCTAATTAGAACCTACCATAGGTTAGAAAGACTAAAATTTCCAAAAAGCAAGCCAATAATACGGGGCTATAAGCACAACTAGAAATGTATAGAATAGAACACCTTCATCAACGCAAAAAGGGCCCACCTGCAGCCTACTTGCGGAAACCAGTCCGCTCACCAAGTAAAAAGTACCAAGTAACATCTTCGTCCCCTCCCACAAATGTTATAGGAGGTGGCAAATTTTGTATCATCCGCACTTGGTGTGCGTATCGTGCATCCGGTTTCCTCACGATGTTTTCCTTCACCGTTTTGAGAGTACTGGCATAGTGCACATAAATTTTTCGACAGAAAAACTAATTGGTACACGACTGGATTTGAACCCATGACTTTCGGATCGGAAGGCGGGGCTGCCACCACTAGACCACCAGTGCTCTCTGTTATAGGAGGTGATCTAGGACATTCAGTAGGACAAGGGCAGCAACATCTACCGAGTGCCTGTCTAAATACTTCAAATTGATCAAAATTTACAAACCTTTTTAGCTTGCTCAATAGCTCTTTCTTTCTTAATTTTATTCAGCTCGGCTAAGAGTGCTGCAGTGTCATCATCCGAGTCATCAGAATCTGAGGAGTCTCCTTCAAGAGGATCATCTGCGTCCAAACTGGCAGCTGGCACTTGATCAATTTTAGCCCGTTTTAGAATTGGCTCATTCTGTCGTCTACTGCCTGTAGACTTGACATCCTTTTCTCTATCATCTAACTCTTTACGGAAGTCTCGAGCACGCAGCTCATCTGTTGTTCCTTGTCCTTGTTCTCTGAAAAACGGAAAAAAATAAACATTTACAAAACTATAGTGGGTTTAAGTAGGGTACCCAACAAGTAATTACTGATGGTAAAAAATCACCTGTATTTCAGTTTAGTATGCCCAGGCAGATCTCTACTGGAGTACTGGCGAGATATAGCGCTCAAATCCTTTTCCCCTCGTCCTTGGCCACCTCTAGCAGGATCGAACGTGGGTCTCGCCGCTGTGGTCATCTTTCAGGCTATTCTTTTCTTGCTTAGGCCAAATGTCTGACCAAGTGATCACACACGTAAACACTACGAAACAAACAATTCACAAACTATCTGCAAACTATCTCTAGTCGAAGTTACTTGGATGGAACTTGTGGAATGTGGATCATGGATTAGAAAAACTTTATCTTAGAGTACTAACAATAACAATTTAGCGCTTCGCTAAGAGTACTACTGATAAATCGAGTGAAAGAAGCTAAAAAAGAAGATAACCTTTTGTGATCGTTGCTAAAACTCGGACTCTCGGACAAAATTTTTGTATGTAATGGAAAGAAGAAGTCGAAAGAAGAAGAAGAGAAATACGTTTATTTCTGCGCTGGATGCTTGTCTTTTCGCCACTATTTTTTGTTCTCATTTGTTTTAATCTGCCCACATTGGTTCTGTGGATTTATTTTATCTGTTACTGACTGACTGACTGACTAACCAAAGACAACGTAGAGAGACAGACTGGCTGGGCTGCAGTGCTGTATGACCAGATTATGTAGTGTCTGTATTACTTTTTTGGTGTTTTGGTGTATGCCGGACTGGATGATGTCAAGGTAGCACTATAGTGTTTTTTTTCTTATTCTAGTCATTCAAAGTGAAGTAATTAAATGCTGTAGGCATAGGAAAAATCATTCAGATAGCGAAAATTGGCTATTTACTCATAGATGAAGCAAAGAACATAGGCATGTGAGGTGTAGTCACACACGTGCAAGTTGTACAGTTTAAACACGCAATGTTAAAAATTAGTTATTTACAAATTTAAAACATATTGTTGTGAATAAATTGCAAACATCAATAATTTCACTGAGCAATTCCAATTTCAGTTATCATTTTTTTATTTCTGTTCAAGAATGTGATCATCGTGGTAGAAGAGTGCGTCAGAGCCTCCCATCCCACGGGAGGCGATAATGTACATCATGTTAGTGTACACACCGTTATAACGATGCCAGCTATGCCACATGCACACTGGAGCAATTCAAACATAAATATTTGCTTTTTTGTTGTGGCATTGGATACATAAATCTTCCTTCCTATCCTTGATACTTTATAGGGCGTATCCGACTTGGATAGGTTAGGTTATGATAGTTAGAACATAGAAATGTTTTTCTCAATACCCTCAAAGGGGCTGTCCCGTTTAGTACAATTGTCCATCACTAGATTAAAAAAATCTAATTGAAATATTAATCTGCGATGGTGTACATGGGCCTTTACAATTTCACAATGGAAAAAACGTTTTAACTGGGTGTACATTAACCAGACCCCGATACGTGACATAGAGAGATTTTAGGACACATGTGTGGAAAAATGCAAAACTCCTAACATTTACAATGACTGTTGTGATGATGATGAGTAATAAAACGTTACGAAAAAAATTATTGGTAATTTCTGTATTTTTGAGCTTTTTCGGTATTTTCGTAATATTGAATCTAGTCACACTGCGGGGCTGATTGATAGAAAAAAAAACAATTTTGTTAATGGTTTTGGTCTCGTAAAATTAGAATTTCCGATTACAGGAAATAGTTGAAGAAAAAATATTTTTATTATTACTCGTCCTATGAATTGCATTGCATTGCAATATTTAGATTCATAAACTCAATTGGTTGGCTTTGCATTCAGCAAAAATTATGTAAGTTTTTAATTGTGACACAGTGCTTTACTTGGCCAGCACAAGTCCTACGTGATTTCGTATCGTATTCACGCCATTTTGTAGCATGCTGCTTGAATTCTATCTCATCCATTACCCTTTTCAAATTCTTTTCGATTTAATCTAAACGTGACACGAAAATGCAAGAGTAAACACAAAAATCTTAATTTCAGAATGGCTGAGGATTTTGATGTAGAGGCTATGCTTGAAGCCCCATACGTAAAGTCGGTAAGTGTTATTTGTTTCATGCACAGAAGAAGTCTGCGTACTATCTTGACGATGTTGGTCTGTCCATGCCTATTAGCTGTACATTTTCAAGAAACATTTTTTTAGGATACTTAATATACATAATTACCTATCAAGTTTCAAGACCAAAATTTTGTATTCCATGTCTTTTTCTCTGCAATGAAACGGAATCTCAGATACGGTCTGTAACTAACAATCCAAGCCATTACAATTCCTGAACACCAAATCTTGTGCCCATGTAATGGACAGGCCAGCTTGTAATCACCATATATTTTTGTGGCAGGAGCTAAGTTACACCTTGTGATTCTGCTCCCCGTAAGTGCATGTAGTGATCAGCTTGAGCCACAAAGATGTGTTGTGACTATTTTATCCCTATAAGGGGTTGCAATCTTGACTATAAATGTTTCAGTTGCGATACTCAAAGCAGAAATAAAAAATTGACGATAGATAGCGAACATTCAAATCTAAAGAAGTTTTAAAAATGGGACTTCAAAATTACGGAAGTGTGGTTAATTTTGTTTGTTTCATTAACTTAGAGGGTTTATTACTATGTTGTTGTATTACTTGCTTTTAAAGGGTATAAGATATAAAAACCTAACAAATAGATGTGACCTTTCATACACCCCACTTTGTATTTAAATTTGAGAGCCCACTTTTAAACATCTTCTAAGAAATATTTTAGTTTTACAAGGCATACCCTTATCATAGATAAATTTTAATTGCTAAAATATCTGAAGGCTTCTCCTTCTTTTATTGATGTCAAACAGAGTATAAACTCAGTAAAAATGATATACTATCAGTTTATTAACATTCTACCTACTAGTACAGCCTAGTCTGGCTATTTCTGTAGCATTGACATAATCAAGATTTAATTTTAATGCAATATTTACTGAAAGTTATTTATATCAGCATGTTGGTTATGTGACACCACTTCAAAGATCTTCTAATAGCTTATTTGCAAGTTCTTTATTATAAGACGATTCTAAACAGTCTTCTAACTTGGTCATCTCTAAAGAGTATTTGCATAATTATTATACAAATATTTTGTTAAAAAATCTTTGAAAAGTGCATCAAATATAAATCAAAACTACATTTGGGAATCATTTCTTGTATTTATAGAACTTTGTGGTAATAGTCCAGCATACATCACCAACCTGAACAAACAGAGAGGTATCAATATAATATTTTAACTTTTTATTACTTTTATTTTAATATCTGAAACTAGATGATTTATTTACTTTTATCAAAAGCTAAAGTTATTTTTGAACAAGAATTGAATATCATTAAATATTTTTGAAAAAGACCATACTCTGATGGGTCATAAATCTTTTACAGAAATATTCCTGTTGATGTAATCCATAGTCAGTGGTGCATCCAATAGTCAGTGGTACGATGGGTAAGTTCTAGGTGCTGCAACCACTACTCGGATGAACATTGGTCGCAAAATTACCACCAACCAAACCAAATCCATTTGTGTTATTTCATCAGTGATGTAAATAGTGTCAAAGTTGAAATATCACAAATGTATGAGAATTGTTATTATATTGGAACTAATGCATTTTTATTTATTCACTCGGCGTGTGTTGCTGTGGCGCTGCTTCTACCTTGTGCTTTGTATGACAGGAAAACACTACCTCTTCAAAGCATCGCTCCGACAAGTATTCTGAAAAGCACAAAGAAAGGGATCGCGATGGTAGTAGAAGGTAAGATCTCACCACAAACACTATACTTAGAATCTTGTAACGTCTCGCTTATTAAAAAAGTCTTTTTTGTGCAGGCGCAGTCGGTCACGAGACAAAATACGTTCTAAGGACAAGGACTTGGGTCGTTCAAGAGACCGAGATGATAAGAAAGATAGAGAACGTGACCGGGACAAAGATCGTAGGGATAAGGGCGATAAAGACAGAGGGGATAAGGACTACAAGAGTCACAAGGATCGCGACCGTGAACGAGATAGGGAACGCGAGCGGGATAAGGATAAAAGGCGTAGCCGAGACAAGGAACGAAGCAAGGAAAAGGAACCCATTATTCGGGAACGAAATCGTGAAGGCCCACCTCGAAAAGAAAAGAGCATTGAGCGAGACCCAGCTAATGAGTATCGTTCGAAATCCCGTGGCTTGGAGCCGAAACTTGAAGAATTACCACCCGAAGAGAGAGATTTACGCACAGTATTTTGCATGCAACTTTCGCAACGCATACGAGCTAAAGATCTGGAAGAGTTCTTTTCATCTGTCGGCAAAGTAAGAGATGTCAGACTTATCACATGCAACAAAACTAGAAGATTCAAGGGTATAGCTTATATCGAATTTAAAGATGCAGAATCTGTTCCCCTGGTAAGTTTATTACATTAATCATATTATTTTTCCTGTGTTGAATAATTTTCCATACCATAGCCAACTTATCTACCTACCTATTATACTCAACCATTTCGCAAAAATAAATAGCAGTTACGTCATGTATTATTTTAGTAGGTACCTAAATGTTAAATTACTATTTCTTTCCATTTCAAGTTTTCAATATTTATGACAAATTCATATACACTATTTTGTATTCTGTAGGCTTTAGGTCTAACTGGACAGAAGTTACTAGGTGTGCCAATCATTGTACAGCACACACAGGCAGAGAAAAACAGAGTTGGAAATACTCTACCTAACTTAGCACCAAAGGCAAGCAATGGGCCTACAAGATTGTATGTGGGATCATTGCACTTTAACATCACGGAGGACATGTTGCGAGGCATATTTGAACCTTTTGGAAAAATTGACCATATCCAACTTATGACAGATCCTGACACTGGAAAAAGTAAAGGATATGGGTTTCTTACTGTAAGTACTTTTATTTGGTGACCATTCCGCAGAGCCATCTATAAAACTATTTCCATGGTATCTAAAAATTCATCATCCGCACTTAGTGTGTGGACTGGTTTCCATAAGCAGGCCTCTAGCGGGCCCTTTTTGCGTGACGCTTGACCCGTGTTGTTCGAACTTTTTTACGTTCTACGACACGCTTGTTTCCTCACGATGTTTTCCTTCACCGTTTGAGAGTACTGGCACCATGGTATCTTAAGCTAATGAATTATTTCTAAAGATTTAACATGCATGATAGAGCACACAGAATAAACATTAGGAACAGGTTGTAGGAATGAAAGCCAGAAAAAAAGCATTAATTTATGTTTGTATGTCAATTGTAGGGTAGGTATAATGTATTAACCAACGTATTGTTTTAGTTTCATCACGCAACAGACGCCAAGAAAGCAATGGAGCAGTTGAATGGATTTGAACTAGCTGGACGGCCTATGAAAGTAGGCAATGTGACAGAGCGTACTGACGGCGGGTCGAGCTCTCGCTTCGACGCAGACGAGCTCGATCGAGCTGGTGTCGACCTCGGCGCCACAGGCCGGCTACAGCTGATGTTCAAACTTGCGGAAGGCACTGGTCTACAAGTATGTTTCTCTTTCTTAAACTCTTCGGAACCAACCGCGATATTTTTTTTTTATTTTTTATGTAACTAGCTGATGGAACAAGCTTATGGCCCACCTGATGTTAAGTGGTAACGATCGCCTATAACAAAGCAATGCCTGCGTCCATCAACTGGAGGCATACAGATATTCAGCCTGACGTGCCAGTAATTTCACCGGCACCCACACTCTTCAAACTGAAACACAGCAATGCTGCTTCACGGCAGAAATAGGCATGGTGGTAGTACTTCCCCGGACGAGCCCATCACAAAGCTCTACTACTACTAAACGCCATTGAACTTGTATACCATGGAGCAGGACAGTCTTACTCCTGCTGGTTGTGCTATAATAACTGAAATGTTTCAGATCCCACCTGCTGCCGCTTCCGTTTTGATGGGCAACAGCTCATCATCAGCGCCGCAGCCCCAAATCGCTCCGCCAATTGCTACACAATGCTTCATGTTAAACAACATGTTTGACCCTGCTAAGTACGTATTCCTCATCCTACTAATAAACTTACGATAATTCGATGTTGGTGGCTCAACCACGCCCTAACGTAGCAACTAAACTGATTTAGATGAAACTTAGAACATGCATTAGTATATTGATAATTAGTATATTGTTTATTACAGGTCACTAGCAATATATAACTTAGTATATTGTTAGTGACCTGTATTAGCAAAAGCTACTTTTATCCTTAAAAAAGCAATAGGGTAAAAATTCCAAATACCCACAGAACGCTTAGATGTGCGCAAGACTTTACTCTTTAGCTTTAAGGGGGTACGATTTCCATACAAACTCAATTTACACAACTATGGGCGAATAAAGTATTAATGTACACTGAAATAGCTGTAATAGGCTTTTACAGTGGTCCTTGTTACCGGCCAGTTATATGTATAAAGTTGGAGTGGTAGCCGTTGGTCGTGGCAGTCGGGGCTTCAGAAAAAGAACTAACAGACTTTTACGACTATTTTGAGACATATGTTTTAAACTCATTCACGTATTCCCGTAAAAAAATACTTTTTTGGTTTTTTATTAATATTTCTGTTATCCTACAGTTTTCTCCAACTTTATATAACTGGCCGGCAATAAAGACCACTTTAAAATTCTATTACAGCTATTTCAGTGGACATTTATACTTTGTTTGCCCATAGTTGTGTAAATTCAGTTTGTATCGGAATCGAACAACCTTAATAGTAAAACGTCATTTTATAAAGAATCGTTACATTTATTTTTCCATCCTCTCGTTTCGTGGACGGGCGCATGAACATGGAACATACTTTATGTTCCATGTTGTATGAGAAACGAATAAATAATGTAATCGTGGTGGGTGGCGAGGCACGCACTATGTTGATTGATTGATGCATGACATAATATAAGTGAAAAATACTACAATAGTGCATTTATTTCACAGTGAATCAAATCCAAGTTGGGACATCGAAATCAGGGATGATGTCATCAGTGAGTGCAACAAACATGGTGGAGTTCTGCACGTGTATGTTGATAAAGCGTCGCCACAGGGGAATGTTTACTGCAAGTGTCCAACGATAGCCACGGCTGTCGCGTCTGTCAACTCGCTGCATGGCCGATGGTTCGCCGGCCGTGTCATCACAGCTGCCTATGTGCCCCTTGTCAATTACCATTCCTTATTCCCCGACGCGATGACTGCATTATCACTGTTGTTGCCAACGAGACAACGATAACTGTGACTACGGTCTATGGCTAGAGTTCATGAATGCAATAACTGGTCACTCAAGGACTGTTAATCAATTTTATTGCAAAACGCTTTTTTTGTCATTATTGTGTGTGACAGTAAATGTTTGATTTGATGGTGAACAGTGACCTTAGTATATTATTGCTAATTTAGGTATAATTATATCTAATATCTCTCTAATTCAAGTAAATAAATTTGCTATAGGTACATAAAGTTTGTATATTATTTATGTGGTCAGTTTAAACGTCTTTATCCTCTAACTATTTATCTAGCTTGATAAGTAACTGGTTTTGGGAATTAAAACAAGTGTTTTGTTGTTCTTTATCAGTTGTAAATTTTATTTAAGACAGCGATGCATATAAACGTCTAAGATTAAATGGCTCTTATCCAATCAATTTCTAAAGTGGCAGGACCTTTTTGTTTGACTAGCTGATAAACTCCACCATACATTTGGATTCCTAGGCTGGTTATTTGAGATATGTCCAAAGGTTCGCTGTTGTTGGTTTTTTTCCCGCGGTAATAAGATTTGAATTCGGAGAACTTGAGATTTCGGATAGCGAACTCGTCCTTTGGTGCCTGAAATAAAATTTGGAATTATCTTTCACGTTAGCAAAATACCTTTTTCTTTATTTTAAATTCAGATTCGCCAACACATTTTTTTCTCCGCATCTGTTTACTATTTATTTGTATTTTAAACCTATTCGTGGGTAAGGTACGTTGGTTGGGGTCTCTCTTTATTCAACTCTACCACAGATAAAGTATAAACGTTCTCTACTTTTACACTTATTATCTGCGTTCGTTGTACCGAACTTGCCCCTTTTTTCACATTTTAGATAAGTATGATGCCGGATTGTTTAAATACAATGTGATTTTAAACAGCAGTGCCTAGGTATCTATTCATATTTCTAAATTACCAGGAGGGCGTACGACCCAGAGACAGACATTTGAATTTCAACTCGTGCACAACATAGAACTGGAGATAAGTATTGTAAGTTTTAGAAAAAAATCACCTGAAAGAATTGCTCGTAAGAATAATTAGGTTCGTCATTCAGTCCCTTGTGTCTCAGTACGACTTTATATCCGTTGAACTGGCCTTGGCTTCTACACTGTAGCTGCAGCATCGTGCATCCCGTAAGGTTGTAGGTGCGCAGCGCTCTTATTCCAGCAAAACCAGCACCATTTAGCTGTGGGTTGATAAGAGCAAAAAATATTGCTCTTCTATAGTTCATATTCTTATGAATAACAAAGACGGCCTTTGACATCCCGACATCACGAACCGTGTCCGATTGTTCAGTCCAAGCATCCACATCGTCGCTCTTGGTAAAATCAAATAGATATTTTTCTTCAGAAGAGGTACTGCTACTGAAATGTTTAAAAACATACCTCCGGTTAGTTGCACAGGCTCGCAAGCAAGTATCGAGTACCTACTATTATTAGTAAGAGAACTACTTAGCTACCTGCATATTATTTACTTAGGTAGGTACTACTTTAGTAGGCAAGTAGCTAGCCTACCTATAGCTAGGTATAATAATATACATAAAACTGTATAGGTAATTATTACGCACCTGTTTGTAACACCTGAAATCGTTACAGAAAGAACGAATAGACAAACGCAAACTATTAGTCTTAACATTTTAGATGTAGGACCTCATCAAATCAACGCGCACTTCAACACAAGCCTGATTCAAAAGTCTGTAATGAGCAAATAGATACAATGTAGGTATTTATGTATTAATATCAAAGAACATTTGACACTCTTATCAGAAAGTAGATACCTACCACCTAATGTTATTGACGCCTTTATATCTTGCGTGACGAGTCACTATATGAACCTTACTCTACTTATCAGTGCACAGATCATACTTGCTCTTAGCAGTTTAACTAATACCTATCTACTAATATTGACAAAAGTAGGCGGTATAGTAGGTGGTACTTCCTACTCTTTTGTTAAAATGTTAATTAGTTCGCAGAATGTAATATCCACCTACTGCAACTAAATACCTACCTACCTCTACATAACAAAGGTTCATTGTAGCACAGAATACAATAAAATTTCCATCGTAGGTATAGGTAGACAGGTACGGGTACTTACAGAGTATGTTCCATGACCATGGCTTCGGTCATTGATAATGCAAAGAGAGTGGAGACCTCTCAAACTGATGTGTTCTGGCAGTTTCCTAGGCTAACACCGCACGCAGTTTTATAATCTGTGTGTGTATTTCACTACTTTGACCCGTGTGTTGCGACCACAGAACACAGTAGAAAGAAAGGCGATCATGCGCTTTTTAAAAATTAAGAACCCGCTGTAGCCAGTTTTACATTAACACCGTTTTAGTTAAAATTTATTTCTTAGTACAGCGGATTCTAAAAAATGAAGGAAGGAGACTTGTCGGTTGACTTCTTGTTAGGAAAGTAATTACCTATTGCGCAACAACGAATTTTTAATTTTACGACTGCCAGTGAGGCCTGCGGAGAAAGGAGCACGTCATACTCATGCATTTTGGCGACACTTTTTCGGTCACATGACCGTTCTACTATGTTCTGTGGTTGCGTGTGACACGCATCAGACATCAGACGCATTAGTCAGAACCTTAGCGTTCGTTTCTAACTCCCATACATTTTGTCACACGGGTCTGCTTCTGCTCTGCGCATTACACTCTGTACGTACGGTACAGGAGGCGCAATTTCTGTTGAAGAACTCCGATCATAATTAACATTTCGCTACATAATAATCTATGCATTACAGTATTTGCTTTACGTGAAGCTCGATTGGGGGAATCAACATTGTATACTTGGCTAGCATCAATAATACGCCATTAAATATTTAAAATGATTTTTTATTTACCGTTATTTCCCACCACCAGAACTTAAGCCGTGTTTTAAAAATCCAATATTCCTCAAGTATCTAACTATAAATGGAGTAGCTGTTAATGTTATTCCCATCCTTACTGGCGCAAAACATTTGTGCACTGCATAAGCTATTACAAATGTTCCAGCATTGGAACCAGCTGCTTTCGTTATGACACCTTCCCCAACATTGAAGTATTTCAGGATTGCCACCAAGTCTACTCCACTGAAAAAAAAAATTAAATTAATTTGAATCTAAAAATTTAAAACGATGCTAAGAAATAAATGGAATAATTTATATTTTTTTAAAGGGTAGTCAGCAAAGCTTAGGCTAATTTGGGTGTGTTACCATCATACCTCTAGATTTTCTGCCAAAACCATAAGGGAAAAGGAAGATATTGGAGATCAGTGGCTAAATATCTGATCAAAAACGTATAAGCTGCTGGCTAATACAACATTTCAGCGTAAGTTATTTTAACTTGCATATTTGTTGAGTTGGGACCAATTTGCACCTACCTACTTACTATGTTTAAATTAATTTATGTGTAGGTATAACCTATATTAGTTTATAGGGTTGCAAGTAAATGGTTTAATTTGATTTGATTTACAGTAGGTACATGTTGTAACACTTTCTGAAATAATGATTATTCTCTGTAAGTGAACTCTGTTCTTCGAGAAATAAAATATCTTTAAACTGAAAATTAATATAATGGTGGTGAATAGGTTAAAATTGAGATTTATTTACGCAATGAACTATGAATGCTTTGTTTATACCATGTTTTCCCCATCACCTTTAGTTTGTTTGCTACAGATTTTTTTTTAATATTGTCTATATAAATAAGATATCTGTACTTACATAGACAGAAGATAGAATATAGAAAATACTTTTTGGCATACAACTTAAAGATAGAACTAAAAAATAACTAACTACTGATAGAACTATAGGTAGGTAAATACATACCTTTTTTTACTATGTTACGTATTTTTTTATAAAACTAGCTGATGGCACAAGTATATGGCTCATCTGATGTAAAGAGGGAACCATCGCCTATTACAAAGTATTGCCTCGTATGTCACGCACGTCAGAAACGTGCCCTGCATCCATCAACTTGAGGTATGCAGATGTTCAGCCTCTATAGAGAGCTCTACTACTACTAAAGCGATAAGACCATCCATTGTATAATGGATGGTCTTATTATTGCCAAACAGCGATCTCTATCAGACAACCTTTGGATGCAGTGGACTGTATGCATAGAGGAGAATAAATAAATAAAGCTTAGGTACAAGTTCTGATGTGTACATACATACACAAATATTAATACAATGTAGATTGTATTCATATTTGTGTATGTATGTAGATTCAATAAAATAATAGTAATGTACATACCTAGACATTAGAAGATAGCAACTTCCCAATGATAGTATTGAAATTGAAACATGAAACACAAGTACTGTGGAGCCATAGTCTTTGACAGCTTTTTTCAATTTCTCTTTTGTGCTCAACTCTGGTTTTCCTTCAGTATCAGTACTCATAAGTCTTGTTCCAACAGCTATGCTTTGAAAAAATACGAAGTTATTAAAACCAGATGCAAAATATCAGTTAAATTCAGATAATCTTGAATAAGATCACATATTTTTATTATTATACCATAACACAAGGCTCCACTGATCAAAAGAGTACAAATACCAAGAATATTATTATGATAAGATACCAAAGATGTGATAAAAACTCAACTTAGAGGTTTCTACAATCAATAAAATACTCCATATCTTAAAATAATACAGTAACTCTTAAACTTATCTCCTATAGATACAAGATCATAATTTACATACCTACCTACAGTACAATCTTATCTCCTACGATCTTATTTTTTTGTTGAACTAACTAAAACACTATCTTTGAGATGTTAGGAGGTAGGTAATTGAAGTATAACTAGCGGCACATAACTCTATAATAGCGCTGAGTGATACGCGGAGGGGATAGCTGCGCATGCGTCGGCAGGGTCATATAACTTTGTTTGAAGCTGTGAAGACTACAAAATATGGAATCGAAGTGAGTGAGGGAGAAGATATTGAATATGCAAGAGGAAACGAGACAGAACAAGAAAAGTTACCATTATACAAAAGCCTTGTGATGAATATCAACAATCGATGAAAACGATTATTAATATCGATACTAACTTTATTTTCTATAGTTAAATTTACATGTAAATGATATGTTTACACTTATTTTAATTAATAAATTACTAAATGAAAAGTTTATTTATTAGTTTATGAAAAACCTACACATTAAGGGCCTACATGAGGTGAAACCGAAAATGTAAAGTAGCATTTTTTTTCGTTGTATGGACGAATCCATTTATTTTTTTTGTAAAATATTACAATTAAATGGTGTAAAAAAATTATGATTAGGCTAGAAATTCTCCTCAACTCACAGGGTTCGATAAAATTGAACGCAAAGTTTGCCAAAAACTCTCAATTTTTTTTGGATTTGAAATGGTTTTTTTCCGTTGCTGTTAGAGCCATTGCAATGAAAGTTTTGTTCCCGTTTACCTTAATAAATACGTAAAAACCTGATGTTATTGCATTTTTCTTAGTTGCCGTAGTTTTTATAAAAAAATAAAATTTTCAAAAATATAAATAGATAGGTTTCTGTACTTACTTCTCAGTACAGCCCGAGCGGCCAAGAAGGTTGGACCTATGTCAAATTTCGTGACATGACATTTCATCTCTGACTACGTAAAATATACCTACCCTAGATTAAATCATAGCTACTACTGGTACTATAAATTTGCCACAGTGTAACATAAAACAAACTGTCACAGTATAACGAAATGACATAAAACCATCTTCATCGTACATTATGATCGATAACCTGTATTCACATCATCATCAGCCTGTAGAAGTATATATTTTATGTAGCATATAACTTATCTAGTACATTCTAGGGCACGTTCCTATCGTGCGTGACCAGCGAAGCGCAATGCTTTTGTTAAATACCTCCATTTTTGTAGTTGCATAAGTAGCTATCTTCCTATCTACCCAGTGCTTTCCGTCATCATCATCAGTAAGTAGAAGTCCACTGCTAGATATAGACCTCCTTTATACATTTCCATGAAAAAACAATTTGCCGATTTCCCACGATCTTTAGAATGTCATCGGTCCATTAGGTGGAGGGGCGCTCTGGTTGCTTAGCACCGGTTATATTGTCGTAGCGACCCGCTTTTTGATTCTAAAGGCGTGTGTTCAAACCCCGTCATGCACAAATTAGTTTATCTGCCAAAAAACCTATGTGCACTATGTCAGTACACTCTAACGGTGAAGGAAAACAATAAATGAAACCAACGTGAAGTAGCAAAACTTTTGAGGCACATTCATAATCCACCACACCAGCTTTAATTTTCTATTGACATGACAAGAAGAAGACTCAAAAACTAGTAGCCGATTTTAGGCCTTTATAAAAATAGTGTCGATTTTGCAAAGAGTTTGGGAGCCCATTACAATGAAAAGGAAGTATATATATATATATATATATTATGGACAATCTACACTACACTATCTAGCCCTAAACTAAGCAGAGTTAGTATTATGGGAACCAGATAGCTGATGTAATACTTAAATACATTTTGTTTGTAAATACATAGGTACTTGGAAAACAATATAACATCCAGATGGAGAACAAATATCTATGATCACCACACAAATATTTGTTCTCGGTGGGGATCGAACCCACGACCTATGGCGCAGAAGGCAGAGCTACTAATAAATGAGCTGAGAGCCCAGTCATAACAATAATATCATGGGTTTTGAGTATTTTTGATTGCCGTCTTTTAAATCTGGAGGTGTCTGTAATGTCCCGAATTCTGGAACTTTCTGTCAAAGGCTTCATGCACGGTGCGCTCAAATACCCAAATACCAAAATACATGTGCCTATTTCTATACACGCAGCAAGGAGTTTCCCAAGATTTTGCGTTTGACAGAACTTTGAAGAGTCAGTTGGGGTTGTCGAAACTCTTTGGTATACCTAATATTTTTAAATGCCGATAAAATACAATAATATAAGTCGAATAGACAGTGTTATTTCACAATGCTTCACTGATCTCCACCGCAATGAGAACCGAAGGCCTAAATGAGTGCAAAGCTTAAAGCCACCCATAAATAATTTACATTTCAATTCATTTATGAATTGAAATGAAAATTATCTATGCATGTAATGTATTGTATTATGTATATCAGTTATCTAGCACCCATAACACAAGCTTTGCTTAGCTTGGGGCTAGATAATGTTGTGTGAATTGTCCAGCATTATTATTATTATTATTATTATTTATTTCCATAGGCATGAATTCTATGCACTAAGTTATACTTACTAGATTTACATACAGATCTGGAAGTATAACCTTTTAGATAAAAGAAAAATTTACTAAATTGGATCATAAAATTAAATGACGAAGGTATGCAGTAACAAACAATAAAACAAAACGGCTTAGCCGATTTTGATGAAATATTACTTTTCAGAAAAAAAAAGATTAAAAGGGAGAAGACGAAAGAGAAGAAAAAAGATAAGAATATTATTGTACAAAAAAAATTGCCCCCCTTGCCCCCCAGGACCCCCCCTTTTGTGAGTGCTACCGGATGCCGTCGAGATAGGGGGTTTTCGATTAGGGTTTCGTATAGAGGGTTTCTTCCTGAATTAAAAAAACAAAAAAAACACCCCCCTCTTGCCCCTTTTTTCACCCCCCCCTTTCGTATCTTCCAAGCGGAGTGACTTGTAAGACTTTTTTTTTGGGTCATGTAGGGAAGGTGAGATTATTTTGAAAGCAAAATAAATTTTGCCCCCCTCCCCCCTCTAGACCCCTTTATTATTTTTGACCCTTTTTTTCGAGTGGAGCATTGCGGCGAGCGAATGGGGAACAGTGCGGCGAGCAAAGCGAGCCGTGCTGTGACCCCCCCCCCCCCCCCCCTAAGCCCCCCAGAACCCCCTCCTCCTGAACCCGGGGGGAGCGTCGCGGCGAGCGAAGCGAGCCGTGCTGTGACCCCCCCCTCAAGCCCCCAGAACCCCCTCCTCCTGAACCCGGGGGGAACGTTGCGGCGAGCGAAGCGAGCCGCCACGCGACCACGCCCACCCTACTGAAATTTTGAACCCCCTCCTACTGAAATTTAGGGTGTCTTAGGGGTGTGAAAAAATGTTCACTAGACTGAGTTCAAAATTCAAAATGGCGGCTGTGCCACTTCCGGTTTTGCAAAAATCGTCCGATTAAGGTCGTTCAAACGGTTCATTCGACTGAGGACTATGATTGGAGATTGAATTTTAGGTTTTTTAAGGTGTTTGATTGGATCTTCACTTGGTTTAGGGTTCCGCCCCTGTGGGAACGCATTGAGGACGCGAGCTGCTTGCAGCTCGCGATGCACGCGACCCGGTAGTCAACGTTTGGGTTCCTTCCAGCGGTTTCGACCCGTTAAGGGTTTTGGCTTGACGTACAATTTAGGGTTCCGTATAAGGTTTTGATTGGGGTTTTACTACATTGAGCAATTTGATTAAGTGTTCGACTTTTAGGGTTCCTTAGGACTTTGATTGGAGTTTCAACTACACTTAGGAGCTTGATAATGTTAACATTTTTAGGGTTCCTTAGGACTTTGATTGGGGTTTTACTACATTGAGGAACTTGATAAAATAAACAACTTTTAGGGTTCCTTAGGCCTTTAATTGGAATTTTACTTCACTTAGGACCTTGATTATGTAAACAATTTTAGGGTTCTTTAGGACTTTGATTGGGGTTTTACTACACTGAGGAACTTGATTCACTGATCGACTTTTAGGGTTACTTAGGACTTTCTTTACTACTTTTTGGGGTTTTACAAGTGCAAGTGTAATGTAAAACTGGGAGTAGCACACCGACACGCGAGCTGCTTGCAGCTCGCGCACACGAAAAAACTAGTTAAGGGGCTGACGTATGGAAAATTTTCATACAAACGGAATACCAAAATGATTTCTAATTTAGACAGATTTACACTATATTATTGTAATAATTGTATTTGCATAGTATTTATCTAGGTTCCTCAACAGTTTTTATTTCAAATTACTTACCTAAAATGAAATAAACACCAATCGCATTTTGCACATTTTTATGCTAAACTTATCAAGTTTTCTACCTATTGGTTTCGTACTAAAAACAACAATATCTTACGTGTTTTTTGTTAAGGAACCTAGTTTATATTGTCTAGTTACAGAATAACAATACTATGTAAAGAATACAAAAAGTTTTCAGTCATCATTTTTGGTATTACGGAACACGATCAAATTCATGGCATTTTCGAACGGCTACTATTGCTATCGCGCACGCACGGTGCGGGTGGCGGGGTGCAGGGGGAGGAAACGCTTGAAGCACACGGGACACTTCGGTTGTGTGTGTGAATCGCTCGGACTTCGGACTAGTTAAATACCTACACTGGCATAAAACATAATGCTTAGATATTTGATAATTGTTAGTTTAGGAAGGGTACTAAGTGAAGATGGGAAATACTAAGTACCTAGGTAGGTTGTAGGTTGGGTAAACGAAATTAAGGTGCAGCACTAGGTCAAAAAGTCTGCCGAAATTTCGAAAAAAGCCAACATTTCGACTAAAACAAATTATGAACCATTAATTTCTATACAGGGTGGAATTTTGTAATGCCACCTGGAGGGAAAGTACTCTTAATACTGCAGATAGAAAATTTTACTCAAAGGAAACATTCCTTTATTTTTGGATAGAAAGCAATTTCTAAAATTAAAAATAAAATAATTTTTAAATTAATTTTTTTTTTTGAAAGGAATAAATTTATTCTTTTAAAGAAATGAATTCGTTAAAAGAATAAATTTGTGTATCCAAGAGAATGGAGCCCATTTCAAGCAACTTATTTCAAGTAACTAGTTAGTTATCCATTTTTTGTAAATAATTAAATTAATTTAAGATTTCCTGGTTTTTCTTTCATTTAATTTATCATGTTTGTTAGAGAGATTTCATCCTTATAATTGACTAACGATCGATGCAATAAAAGTACAAGGTATAGTTTTTCTGATTTTAGCCGGTTCAATTCCCGGGTGTGAGAGAATTTTCGAAAAACTTTGAATGCAGTTTGCTTTCTATTCAAAAATAAAGGAATGTTTCCTGTGAGTAAAATTTTCTATCTGGAGTATTAAGAGTACTTTCCCTCCAGGTGGCATTACAAAATTCCACCCTGTATATGAAGTATTGATAAAAGGTCTAAGAAAAATTACAACAAATTATTTTTTTTCTTTATTTATTTGTAGTTCAAACAAAGCAGCCAAGTGCGAGTCGGACTCGCCCATGAAGGGTTCCGTAGCATCAATTAACATAATATAAAGGTTTTTGTAGTTCGTCGAAAGGTAAATTGCGGTTTACGATTTATGACGTATAAAAAAAAACTACTGACTTGATCTCGTTCAAACTAAATATCGTTGGAAGTTTACATAGTAATGTACAACATATATTTTTTTTGGATTTATCATTCTCTTATTTTAGAAGTTAGAGGGGGGGGGACCAACTTTTTTCTACTTTGGAAGTGTCTCTCGCGCAAACTATTCAGTTTAGAAAAAAACGATATTAGAAACCTCAACATCATTTTTGAAGACCTATCCATAGATACCCCACACGTATGGGTTTGATGAAAAAAAAAAATTTGAGTTTCAGTTTCAAGTATGGGGACCCCCAAATTTATAGTTTTAGAAAAAAACGATATTAGAAACCTCAACATAATTTTTAAAGACCTATCCATAGATACCCCACACATATGGGTTTGATGAAAAAAAATTTTTTGAGTTTCAGTTTCAAGTATGGGGACCCCCAAAATTTATAGATTTTTTTCTATTTTTGTGTAAAAACCTTAATGCGGTTCACAGAATACATCTACTCACCAAGTTTCATCAGTCTAGCTTTTATGGTTTCGAAGAAAAATGGCTGTGACACGGCCGGACAGACAGACAGACAGACAGACAGACAGACAGACATGACGAATCTATAAGGGTTCCGTTTTTGCCATTTGGCTACGGAACCCTAAAAACTGCTACAACTCAACGTCCGGTGGAAATATTGATAAAAGGACTGAGAAATACTTGAACAAAATAGTTTTTTTTTTATATAACTGGAGCTCAATAAACAGAGTACCGCTCAACGTCTGGTGGAAATATTGATAAAAAGACTTGGAAAAATTTCAGCAAAATATTTTTTTTCTTTATTTATCTGGATCTCAAAAAACCGACTACCGCTCAACGTCAGGTGGAAAGATTGATGAAAGGACTAAGAAAAATTGGCACAAAATATTTTTAGTCTTTATTTATCTGGGGCTTAAAAAAACTGCTACCACTCAACGTCAGGTGGAAATATTGATAAAAAGACTTGGAAAAATTTCAGCAAAATATTTTTTTTCTTTATTTATCTGAATCTCAAACAACCGACTACCGCTCAACGTCAGGTTATAATATTGAAAAAAGGACTAAGAAAAATGGCTACAAAATATTTTTATTCTTTATTTATCTGGGGCTTAAAAAAACTGATACCACTCAACGTCAGGTAGAAATATTGATAAAAAGACTTGTAAAAATTTGAACAACATATTTCTGTTTTATTTTTCTGGAGCTCAAGAAATAAACTACAGCTCAACGTCAGGTGGAAATATTGATAAAACGACTAAGAAATTAAAAAAAAAACTTTATTTATTTTGAGCTCAAAAAACTGCTACCACTCAACGTCCGGTGGAAATATTGATAAAAAGACTGAGAAATACTTTAACAAAATAGTTTTTCTTTATATAACTGGAGCTCAATAAACAGAGTACTGCTCAACGTCTGGTGGAAATATTGATAAAAAGACTTGGAAAAATTTCTGTAACGTTCACTAGAAGTTGCTTCATGCAATCAAAATTGAGTTCTATATAGTAATTGTGATAAGACATAAATAATTTTTTTTTCAGTTTGTTTATAATCATTATATAAGTATCCACCTATAGTAGGTTAGCTTGGTACACTTTTTTCGCGAGTTTTGTGCGAAAGCCGAGGTCCATGTAATTGTAGGTCGATGTTCGCAATCGTTGGTTTTGCGAATGTAAATAAGCAGAATAAAAGCAACCTAATTGCTCAACGAATAAAGTATATTTTTAAATGCAGTCACATTATTAGACTTTCTGTACTTTGGTAAGTGAGCCGCTTTGCGTGTTTTTTATTGCTGTGATCGATGAGGTCTGGCGAACCACACCCCACCTGATGTTGAGCGGACCTCCACCCATGATCTTCAACTGTAACGTCATGACTGGTTTTGAACCCACGCCCCCCAACCGCTAGGCCGATGAGGTCTGGCGAACCACACCCCACCTGACGTAGAGCGGATACCCACCCATCATCTATTACTGTAACGTTATCACTGATTTTGAACCCGCACCCTCCAACCACTAGGCCAATGAGGTCAAGCAAACCACACCACACCTGATGTTGAGCGGACTCCCACCCATCATCCTCTACTGGAACGTCATCAACCACAACTCCATCGCTCCGCGCCGGGGTCAATGGCTCTCTCAACTCAACTCGGAGTCAATGGTTCTCTTTACTCTTCTTCAATTTGGTCCAGAACCCGCACAAACCCTACCTGATGAATAAACTCACTCGTATCATGTTAGAGAATTTCCTGGTGTCTTTTCTAAGTGCGTAAATAGCTACTCTGAAGGTTCTTTATCGGTTCAGGAATGTTGTTTTTTTTTTCACTTTATTCTTGCATTCAGAGCATGACCAATCCTTGCTTATTGAATACTAGAAAAGCGAAACAAGCAAGCAATAAGCTTAGAGGGTTAGTCAGGTAATGCAGCCACAAAAAATAAAAACATAAAATTGTAGGGTGCAAAAAGTCAACTCTCTTTGACCAGATTTGAACTCCCGCCCACCTCGTCCTCTCAGTGTGAATCCGCACGCCCTAGCCACTAGCCTATCTGACGCTTAGTAACGTTGACGAAATTAGGCAATGCATAAAAATCGTTAGCAGTGGCTGACGCACACGCACAAGCGCGGCACTATGGTTGGATTCACGTATAGAAGTAGCGCGTCACACGAGCGCCTGTGTGTGTATACTACTATTATATATTCCGTGGCGCCCGCATCAAATGAATAGAGATAGCTATATTCGGAGCAGTTTTTGCTCACGCCTCGAATTGAAGTTGCGAGCTGTGTACGTCGGCCCGTTAATATTTAGGCATCCGATTTAGGCGTCGCCTAGGTTTAGTGAAAACGGGTGTTAGTAACGTTGACGAAATTAGGCAATGCATAAAAATCGTTAGCAGTGGCTGACGCACACGCACAAGCGCGGCACTATGGTTGGATTCACGTATAGAAGTAGCGCGTCACACGAGCGCCTGTGTGTGTATACTACTATTATATATTCCGTGGCGCCCGCATCAAATGAATAGAGATAGCTATATTCGGAGCAGTTTTTGCTCACGCCTCGAATTGAAGTTGCGAGCTGTGTACGTCGGCCCGTTAATATTTAGGCATCCGATTTAGGCGTCGCCTAGGTTTAGTGAAAACGGGTGTTAGTAACGTTGACGAAATTAGACAATGCATAAAAATCGTTATCAGTGGCTGACGCACACGCACAAGCGCGGCACTATGGTTGGATTCACGTATAGAAGTAGCGCGTCACACGAGCGCCTGTGTGTGTATACTACTATTATATATCCTATTATATATATATTGACTGGCCTCTAGCTCAGTTGGTAGTAGCTCTGCCTTCTGCGCCGTAGGTCGTGGGTTCGATCCCCACCGAGAACAAATATTTGTGTGGTTAACATAAATGTTTGTTCTCTGTCTGGGTGTTTTATTGTATTCTAAGTATGTATTTACAAAAAAAAAGTGTATTCAAGTATTATATCAGCTATCCGGTTCCCATATTACAAGCTCTGTTTAGTTTGGGGCTGGGTAGTGTTGTGTAAATTGTCCACTATATTTATTTATTTATTTATTTATTTATATTCCGTGGCGCCCGCATCAAATGAATAGAGATAGCTATATTCGGAGCAATTTTTGCCCGCGCCTCGAATTGAAGTTGCGAGCTGCGTCCGTCACCCTCTTAATATCTAAACTTAAACATTACGGTATTCTAAATCGCTCCATTGACTTATTACAATCGTACTTGACTGATAGAATCCTTAAAGTTGATGTGGGCGGTGAGAGATCTTTTGGGTCAGTTATTGACATAGGGGTGCCACAAGGTTCGATATTAGGTCCTTTCTTGTTTCTAGTGTACGTAAATGACCTTCCTTTTTTGGTTAAAAAACTATGTGAAACAGTACTATTTGCTGACGATACCTCATTAATTTTTAAAGTCGATAGATAGAAGGCTAATTACGATGACGTTAACGCATCTCTGTCGTAAATACTTAACTGGTTTAATAATCTTTTACTTAATGTTAAGAAAACTCATAAGTTTTATGAAAAAATATTTTTTGAGTGTCAGTTCTAAGTATAAAAATCATAATGCGGTTTACAGAATACATCTATTTACCAAGTTTCATCAGTACATATAGCTTTTACAGTTTTGTAAGTACCATACTTCAAGCAAATAAATTATTTCTTTTCATTTCATTTCATTTTTTTGAAAAAAAGTGACTGTGACATACGGATGGACAGACAGACAGACATGACGAATTTATAAGGGTTCCGTTTTTTACCTTTAAAAAATACAAGTGTTCATTCACCGACTACCGACATTTATGAACTTGCAACTCACTCTGGTTTTGCATAATATGAGGAAAATCTCTCTTGGTGGAAGGTTTCTTTTATTAAATCTGGGGCTATTTGCTTGTTATACTATATAAAGTAGACTACTACTACTACACTACTATATAAGTTAGATTTAAAATGTAGCGTTCGTGGTAGTTTAAAAAATACCGCACAGCTTGCCATTGTTATCACCAATCCTGGATGAAAAATATGCAATGGAAACTCTGCGACGGGAATCAGCTAACATAACAATTGGGTTATATTTATTTACTGAATATCTGTCTGTGTTTTTGTCTAACGAAGCGTATTCTAGTCAACACATTGTAATGTCGTGACAAATGTCAGACCCAAGCACAGAATAAGTAATAGTTGGTATCAAATACATGAATTCACAGCTCAGGTCAGGCAACGCCATCTTTATTTTAAATTTTTCCAACTTTCCGGTCGTGTTTTGTTTTTAGACCAGCGTATAGCGGAGGCTTAATAAGCTCAATATTTAAAATAATCGATTATTTTCAACAAAGTGAGTCAAGAATCGAGATCAATATTTTGATAGATTTGTTGGATAACAATAACAACCCTAATTTTAACAAAATGTCAACTTCATCTGAAATCAAACAAAGTTTTTGTTTTGTTGTTCGAGTTTTTCAGTTTTTCTAGAGTTTGTGATGAAAGCTTCTACAAATATATGTTTACTATCTTCTCCCCGTCGTATCTGTTTGCTTGAAGCAACAACACTGTGGTTGAGACTAGTTAGTAAAAAAGTCAGAAATAATATAGTGACCTTGTGTGAGAACAGTTCTGAAGAGAAAACAAATAAAAAATCTGTTCTTGTCCAAATATATTTATTATGGTTGATTTGAGATCTTGCCTACAATGTTCAATCCTGATAGTTATTACTATTTCATAAATAATTATATTGTTGCGGTTATTGACAAATACTTCACGTTGAATTTGGCTGTGTTAATAATATTATAGTAATTGTACTTCTGTTTGTTATACAACAATTTATGTATTTAGATTTTAGACCAATAAACGAAGCATCATCATGATTTCGTTTTATTTTATACCTACCTATAGTATTGCAATAACAGTAGGGCGTAGGTAGGTACTAATGTCAAACTACCCGCCCACTCGCCAGCACTCGCAGTTACTGTGGGATCCCTAATAGATGGCGTTAGCGTCTATGCGATATTTCGTCTACACTTTTTATGTATGGAGTTGTGGTTCTTCTCTCGTAGAGAGTATTATATTCCTTGTGCGTCGGCGTCGTAGTGTGCGCATGTCGCGCACACTGGATGTGTGGATGTGTGCAGTGTCTTATTGGTACAGAGAGCGGAGTGCAACTGGAGAGCCAATAGGCGCTTCGCACGCCCGCCCTTCATTCCGCTAGCCCCCCTCAGGTACCTTATTTTTTACTTCTGCGCAATAACGGTCAACGCTAGAGTTATGTGCTGCTACCTATACCTACCAATTTTTTAAGTGCTTAAATAAATAATGCTTTTGTTATTATGTTTTTGTTAGTTAAGTATGCAGGCAGGATGACCTCGCATATCTAACACTATGAATGCATTCAGTTTATTAATTCAATGTCATACATACCTTGGTGCAACATCCTTCCACGGTATTCATTTCTCAAGGTCAGGTAATGAGCACTGTGTAAGTGGTCGGACAGGTATTTTTGACCTTGGCCCCACTGTGAGCCCGGCATGTTGAGATGTGTATGGTCACCGGTAAAGGGGCTAGGCACATTGCTTTGCATAGATGACGATAAACTGACAGCACCCCGACAGTCATACTTATTGACGTGTGGATCCGCTTGCGTAGTTATATCAATTTTTGACATATCGTCTTGTTTTTGGTAATATGAGTTGATAACTGGACCTGATATGTCACGTTCTCGAAGAGGAGAAAATCGGCCCATTTCTGAAGCATTTATATCTACTACATTTGTTGGTAGTTTCAAAGGCGCAGTTACAGGGAATCTCATAACTATTGTGTTATGCAAGTTTTGAACCACAGACTGAGGATTACCTGCAACAAAATACTAACTATTAATAAGTTAGTTGACAAAATATGTTGAGTAGATTAATACCGGTTCCACAGCTACACTTATCTACAAAAAATACAAAATAAGTATAGAGCTATGCACAAGTAACTGATCTTAATTTTTTTATGTAAGTACCTGTATTTTATGTGTCTAATTTAATAATAAAAATGTGTTCAATTTACTAAAGAGCTATGCTACCATGTAGGAACAGAATATTCTATAATTTCCTCCTACATGATCCGAAAAGTATTCAGAATCCGGGTTCAAGACACCACAATGTTAGGCTCCGTTTATCCTAAACACAAAATAACAAAGCCCACCGTATAATAGATGAATGCACTTACCATAGAATACATTTGCTCCCTGTTTACGAGCATGAAATATAAAGTTAGATTTTGAATATACTTTGAGCATATTGATAGGCTATCAATATTTATAAAGGATTCAAATATAGATTTCCAATGCTACTAATACCAAACCGTATGTACGAACAGGCAGACCACGTTATTAAAATTAAAAAACAAGTTTTCCTTTTTCTATCGTTTGTTTGGGGTGCGGTTAATGTACGACCATGGCATGGATTACACAACCTGTCGTCTTCTTCTTCTTAATGAATAGCATCTGTCCATTTCGAATCAATTTTGCCAGTGTCGAGTAGTATATTAATGAGTTTAATGATAATTTACATAGATATAATACTTTTCCGTCAAGTCATCAGTCGTCAGTCCAAGCTGGCCTAACCCTAGTTGGCTTTGGAAAAAAGATGGCCGTTTTTTCCTAAACCATCTGAAATATTTTCGATCAAATCAGAATATCACATATCACTTATACACTTTAATTCCAACTGCTAACACTTTGAGGTATGTATGACCTCAAGTAATATTGGTTAAAATACCACCGAAATTACAGAACAGAACTCAAAATAACACCAGAAAACAGTTAAAATCAAAAAGCTATGTGACTTCCCAAAATGACAGGAACCGAATGTCATTTAACAACCTGAGAAAGCACAAGCAGGATTTGGCAACCAATGGACATCGATTCTATGGTTGAACATTCTCGGAACGTTCCGATTCCGATTATTGCTGTGCTGTTTTAATAGTCTGAGGTTTTGTGCTATTTTGTGCGTTATATTTTAGCGACTCGAACTTGCTCTTCTTCTTCCTCGCTCATGTTCTGTCATTTCGACATGCAATCTTGCCAGTGTCAAAAGGAATATTTTTTGTCAGGTCAAATTAAAACATTGTCATTTGTGTAGCAAAATGGAGTTTTTCGAAACTTAACTGAATGTTGACCGGATTTTTTTACAGGCCAAGGCCAGTGATCGCACCTATTTTAGGTACCTTTATTCTAGACACGCACGTGTCGTCCCCCGATCTAGCTTTTTACATTGCCTACACCACGCTGGTATCATACAGTTAAAAAAGGATGGTATAAGAAGTAGTGTAATTAAATAATAGGAAGGTTACAAAGTACTTAGCTATAGTAAAAAGTACTTTATTTTTAGTAGGTAATCCTATTTATTTATAATAATGTACGTACCTACCTATACCCAGATATATTCTTTTACTGTTCATACAAATCTTAAATCTGATACAAGAGCTATATGATCCGAAGGAAACACTATACTTGGCAAAGCCGTGTGTAACTTTAATTCTTCTATACTGGGAAATGGAACAACCTGTAAATAAATAAAATAAGTTAGGTAAGGAGATACTTATTAAAAAAAATATATAAGGTTATCTAAAGGTTGGTTGTATGTATTAAGTATAGTGTCGGTGTCGCAGCTAACTGGTTTCATTCGTCATTCAGTTATCTGCCTAGTCATTTAATTAAACAGTACCATTCAAAGTGGTAGGTACCCACGAAAATGTTACTTTATGGGACGATCTTAGTGCAGGCGTGGTAGGTACTTACTTGATTAACCGCCAAATTAGATTTTTCATAGTAAATATAATCTAAGCAGTCCGCAAAGACGCTAGTAAAGTTTGTATACTCTGGTGTTCCACAAGCACTCCCTAATAAAGTGTTTTGACTCAGACTCAAGTTCGCTACTGCTTCATTTAAATCTGTAAATAATAGTAAATGTTTATTAATTAATCATGGAATGACTGTAAAACGAGTGTACCTTTTATAAACATAATTTATAACAGGTTTTCAGATAAATGTACCGGTACATGTAAACTTGCAGCCTCTCTAGTTAAATAGTTCGTCAGTGTAACTTGACGGGCAAAATGCGCCGTGCTTGCCTGGCCAATGCCAACGCAATTCTTGACGGCTCATTCGCTAAACGGCTTATTTTCAGGCCCGCTATGTTACACTTACACCCCACCCCAAAGCCTTTGTGAAAATAAACAAAAACACATCTTAGATGGCAGCAATAGCTATTGGTGATCAGGAAATGCATTTTTCATCCCACCAGCTCGAAAAGTGTGTTTTTACTGCTCAATATCTGACTGGAAAAGCCGTTTTTATCCGCTAGAGGATAAAGTAAATTTGAATGTAGAATATCGTGTTCACTAAGTTTGTGAATACACAACCTATTTACTTCTACCTCCATGGTGGCGAATTTATCATTCATAACCTCTTTTAATTTGCTAAAAACTCGCACTCGTAATCTTCTTGGTGTATTTGTGAATTCAAAACATCATTAAACCTATTTACTTCTACCTGCATGGTGCCGAATTTATCATGTAACCTTTTTAAATTTGTTCAAAACTCATACTCGGAACCTTCTTGGTGTGTTACTTTTAGTTTTGCATTTTGGAGCGCTGGTGGCCTAGTGGTAGCGGCCCCGCCTTCCGATCCTAAGGTCGTGGGTTCGAATCCAGTCGTGTACCAATGAGTTTTTCTGCCCAAAAATTTATGTACACTATGCCAGTGCTCTCAAACGGTGAAGGAAAACATCGTGAGGAAACCGGCATACCGTAGAACCTAAAAAAGTTCGAAAATATGTGTCAAGTGCACGAAAGGAGCCTCTTCGAGGCGCACTTATAATCCTTTCACTACACTTGGTTCGAAAGAATCAGTGACACGATAAGAAGAAGAAGTTTTGCATTTAGTCATTTTCTCGCTGAGGTGTGAAGAAAAGTTACGTGTTGCACTCGAGTGCAAAGATGGTTAAACTTTAGAATCCTGCGCTTGCTCAGTCATCAAAATTGAGCACGCGGTTAAAAAGTAGCTTTGCACTCTTGTATAACAAATAACTATTATAATGCTACCTGGGCCGGCCCAAGAAAGCGAAAGTAAATTCAAGTTTTCGGTAAAATGTCATCTAGGAACTTTTCTATTTTTCTAATACCTATTGTTTGTCATACAGAATAACTTACTAGATTTCCAGTCAGGTAAAGAACTGGGTGCATGTCCCGTGGTTAACAGTTGGTAAATACCACAAGATGGTACACTATTGAAGTCCCCACATATTATGAGAGAAATCCTTTTTTCAGGAAACTGAAAGTAGAGTAAAAAGGTTTATGTAACTAGGGTACTTTGAGAATTTTAAGGCTCAGGTCGTGGTCCAGAGTAACATCCTCATTATAAATTAATTATTTAAAGAAAAAGTAGGATGCTTTTAAGAAATCTATGCATTTCTCATCTATTCAGCGCATATTCTGGACTAGATCAACAGCCAAAGTATTTTATAGGCTACTGTGTTGTGCTTTATATTTTTCATACTTGAGTGCTGTCTGAAAAGTGTTCACTTTTTCAGACAGCACTCAAGTTTGAATAACAAAATACACTACAAAACTCAAAATAAAATATAAATTATGCTTGATTGATTTAAGCCTTAATGCTTGAATAATTTTAATAAGTAAAATTACCTTATTTTGAAGAGTTTTTTGTAAATCTGTCAGCCAATATATAACAATTCCTCCTTGAATAAGCCTTATATGATCAGCATCAGGGTGGAAATACAGGTGTGTATTGCCAACAATGAGCAACTCCTTTGAATTATCATTTGATCCTAGGAATGTTGCACTTGCCACTGTTGACCTGTTAAGTACCCTTTCGGCTAAAGGCTCATTAGCTTGAACTGCATGCCAAATCGACTGAAGTGAATCTAGCGATTTTAATGCTTCAGATAAAACAATTTTATCTTTACCAATTGCTCTGAAAATTTTATGAATAACTAAATCATTTCAACATTTTTAGTCGGAAAAAAACAATGAATTCGCGTGACTGTCATAGAGTCACCGTCGCGAAACCGACACCTCTTTGGCAAAGATCGACAAACTTCGGCAAAAGTTGGGGCCTGTCCGACCGCAGGTAACCAGGAAGGGACGTAATTTTTCAAGTTTTCACTTCTATCGGCATTTCCGGAGTGTCACTGGCTTTTTTTACGAATTACAATGCACTGGGCAGCCAATTAATAAAACTTACTTAAATCTATCCTTTCTGTAAAAAATGGCCAACCCTTCAGCCACTTCTTTTCCCTTTTTAGAAAACAAGCCTTCTAATCCAACAGATTTAAAATATGGATTGAGACAGTGGTAAAATATTTTACAATCAACTTCTTGGAGACAGATTATGTCAGCATTGTACCCTGAAATAGATAATTGAAGTGTGTTTAATGTGAATCAAAAAATATCGTGTTGTCATGTCGCCAAGCAGCTATGCCAGCATTGCTGTGTTCTCATTCGAAGGATATGGATCATGGGTGCTGATGCAATTGCAAGCCTGTCCGACTTAGCACATGTCTTTAAGTATTGTTTCAGAGTGAGTTCATGTGTGCAATGCAACATAGGGGTCTAAGAAACTTTAGGCAGAGGTAACTCAACATCATGTAGGTGATCTGCTTATTTTATAACATAATCTAATAACATTACTTACTAAGAAAAGTTTGTATAGTAAATTACATGTAGGTACCTTGTAATTCCTTGATTATAAGTTGTTTTCTGTAGTCAATTTGCAATGCATATGGTGGGCAGTAAGGGTGCAAGACTGTTCTAGTAAAATCAGAATCACAATACAAGTCTGCCAATATATTGTAAGAAACACATCTGAAACTGAACAAAAATTAATAAGTATTGCTAAATTACAAAAGTGACATAGCAGAATAACCTGCATGAGTAACCTGCATTTATCATATTGTCAATTTGCAGCATTATGGTTCCATTTATTAATTTTATTTTAATGTGTCTGGTATGTATGTACATTATTAGTACAATTTCCTCTTATGTCCCTCTGCTGGGCAAAGGCCTCCCCAAGCCTCTCCACTCTGTGTGATCCTGTGGTGAGATGTTCTGCTGTGGTTTATACTTGTCGAGCTCATCTCGCCATTTTATTCTTTGTCTGCCGCATTCATAGTGGTTCATGTTATGAACCAGCATACTTATTATTTTAATTATTTATTAAAATACAATACAATTTACAATACAATACAATAACTACAATACAAATTGTGAAAACTAAGATACTTTGCGAATGTAATGCAGTAACATAAATAGTATTTTAAATAAATATAACAATAAAAAAACCAAACAAACATACTTATCATTTTTAAGCAAAGATGTAGTAAACAGCTGTCTTGTTTCAAATGGACATTGACCAGGCCCCGCTTCAACAAATGTTTTCGAAATTATTTCTACTGCAGGACCAAATTTTACTCCATCACCTTAAAAAGAAGCAGCAATTGAAAAATGCACACAGCTTATCAGTCAAGAAAAATAAACAAGATAGTGTTAACAGTTGTGGTAAGTACTTACTTGGTGTACATTCTAGTCTCAACTTCATACCAACATCTTTATATGTAGGTGTATATGTGAACTCATTGCCAACTAGTTCCCATTTTACATGCGCTTCACTTACAGTGTTACCTTTATCATTTATATCAGTTCCTTTGTACCACTTATAAATGCATTCTTTTTTAACAGCATATTGAGTTCGGAAATGATCAGGTATAACAGTAAAATCAACTAATAAACACTGTGGCAAACTTATGTTTAGAACCCATGGTGCATTAAACAAGACCTCATAGACATTATCGTAAATTTTTATGTTTAGGGTTTCTTTTACATTGAACAACTCTTTACAAGTATGTGTGGTGGGCACAGAGATACCAGCTGTATCATATAATTGTATATCAATTGCTGTATCATCGACTGTTTTCTTTTTTTTATTGCCTTTGCTGATTGCTTTCTTCAGGTTAGCTTCTATCCGTGTAAATAAAACTGAAAGTATTTCTGTGGGATTTCTGCTGAAATTGAATTGTCTGGCGGAATCCTTCACTTTAAATGCAAAAGATATGTCTACCCTGTCTTCTTGCTCCATGTATCTAAAGTAGCACTTGTTCATGTTGGCAGTAGTCTTTTTCGAAATCTTCAGAATTGAGTACAACCTATGGGAGCAATGATTAAAAAATCCTAGAACCATTGTGGGTTCCAATTAATGTATTAAAATAACAACACTTCAGCTAAAACTTGTTCAAATTCATCATAACATTATCACCACCACCACCACCATTTCTATTAGATTAAGTACATACCTACATATTAATACAAATAATATGCAGATACTTAGTTTTATGAATCAAAACAAAATACATTAAATAAGTCTTTACATTCAAAGTTATTATTATTTACAAACTGTTTACAACTTTTCAGCAAAATCTGCGCTAGAGAGTAATATTCCTTGATCTGCGCGCTCGGCTCGTTATCGTATCGGCCACAGACTAGTTAGAGATACTACGTATGTATCGGCCAAGGAATATAAATATAATACCTACTCTCTACGAGAGGACGAGAGGTATCGGCACGGCACGCATGAGAGGTTATGATGTGATGTGACATTGACAATAATTGACATATCGTGCGGTGCGTGATTGTGTTACGGCTTATAGCCGTCACCTCGACTGGCAATCTAGCCAATGTCAACTGCGACTCTGTCAAATAAAGTGTTTCTAACTAACACTTTGGTATGATAAATAGCATCTTGGCTTGTCCCTTGTCGGATGAAGCCAAGATGTTATCTAAATTAGCAGAAATTGGTTTAGCTAGACAATAATAAGTTTGTATAAATTTAGATTAAGTTAAGTTTTATTTGTTGTGTTATTAATAAAGGGCAGTGTGGTCGCATTGCGACAAAGCCCTATAAATAAATAAAAAAAAAAAAAAACTAACACAAACCAAAACTGTGCTACCACCTTCCCTAATCCACACTCTTGCACATCAACTCACCAGAAAGTTCTACAAATAGAACTTGGCAAAAGAATTGTTTCCAGCGCCAGTATTTAAATAAATCTAAATAGTTTTTTATGTGGCAACACTATTTGCTACGTGTCAAGGAGATTGTACGCGTTGCAGGCCAACCAACCAAAATAATCTTTTTTTTCTTGGCCCAGTAAGAGTTTTAGAAAGAGCGCTAACCATCGTACCGTACACTGGATTGAAATAATTAAGTCAGAAGTTTTATGTTTGCTAGGTCCAGATAAATAACAAACATGGTAAGTGCTTGTGCCTCACTCTATATGTATCTGCTCAAAATGAGTTTAATATGTGTGTACCTGAAGTCTTATCATTTTTCCAGCCTGCTTCTCCAAGCTCCACTTCTGTTGGTTCCGGTAGTCGATCACCTAGCAAGGCGACTTCTGCTCCCCGATCTGCTAGCGGAGGAACTGTCCGCCAGAGGAAGTCCACCACCACCACTACTGCTGCTCGAAACCGCACCACTGGGGCTGGGTCTGGTGGCATGTGGCGATTCTACACAGACGATTCGCCAGGAGTTAAAGTGTGAGTATACATTCCTAACACCTACTAGATTTCAAATAAATTTTTCAAAAAGTAGCTTTATTTATTTACCGGCGCTCCTATATTTACGCAATATTCACCACGGCATGTTTATCAAAACTTTTTTTTTATTTTAATTTGAGCTTTCTGGGTTAAAGTTTTCTGTAATATTCCACTAACTTTCTTCATCTTCTTTCTTTATTCTTTCTTTGTAAGCTTAATTACGTTAAATCTTACTGCATTCATCTATCATCGATTTTTAATTAAAGCTTTCATCATTTTATAATAATAAGTTGATGATACACACTAGCAAACATTTAGCAAACATTTTTTTTAAGGAAGTCAAATCTTCTCCTGCCTTGGCTTTTACCGAATGCAACTAGAATGTAAAAAAAAAAAGCGGTGTTTCTCACGACATGGAATAAAAGATAGTTAGTATGGGATAAGGTTCGGGATAGGGTGATGATGATGTTAGATTTCGTGAATCTAAGTTAATTCCGAATTACAGATACGCTAGTAGTTACTATGACACGGGGTGCTTGCTACTAACTATTATCTATTCTGTGACGGTTCACAGAATAGATAATAGTTAGTAGCAAGCATCCCAAGGCGTTTTTCGTGACTGTAGATTTTATGAACTAGCGGACGCCCGCGGCAGGCTTTGCCCGCGTAGTAGGTCATTGCTAACATCCATCCCGTGGAATGTTTGTTTTATTTACCTACATGATTTTATAGATCTACTGCATTTAGTTAGGTATTATGAGTAAGGTGGGCACTGATGCCAACGAGCTTACCTGATGGTGGATTCAGAAGCTGAATACCTATGTTTAAAATGATTACCAGCTCTTAGGTAGGTAGGAGTTCTGTGTGTAAAATGGGACTTCTCAGCAAATAGGTAGATAGACTTGTCTACCTACATAGAGGTACCTTTTCATCATCATCATCATCATTAGGCCTACCTTATTTAGGTACCTACCTATTATGACTAAGGTAGACAAGGCACTGATGCCAACGAGCTCCGGAAAATTCATCATGCACACTTGATGTGCGGGCTGGTTTCCGCAAGGCCTCTAGTGGGCCCTTATTGCGTGGCGCTTGACACGAACGAGTTGCTCGAACTTTTGTAGGTTCTACAACACGCCGGTTTCCTCACGATGTTTTACTGGCATAGTGCACATACATTTTTCTACAGAAAAACTCATTGGTACACGACTGGATTTGAACCCACGACTAAGGATCGGAAGGCGGGTCCGCTACCACTAGACCACCAGTGCTCTCTGCCAACGAGCTTACCTGATGGTGGATTCAGAGGAGCGTGTAATCATAATACTTAATCATATGTATGTATAGGTAGGCGTTCTGTGTGATAATGGGACTTCTCAGCAAATAGGTAGGTATGTACTTATAGGTACTTAGGTAGGTAACATTGTCATCATCATTATTATACAGATTTGTATTTTGTAACGAATAAACTCAAAAACTACTGGACTGATAAATTTCTTTCGCCTCTTTAATGCTGAATTATCCCCGAGTAGCCGAGTAGCATAGTTACATTATATCTAGTTCGAGCAAATGAAACCTACAGGAGATGAGTCTCTTTCACCAATAACTCTGCATCTGTAGTTTAGTAACTACTGAGTAGTTCGACAGTTGGTACAAATAAAATGAAATGAAATATATTTATTTGCAAGAAGTATGGTACAATTATAAGATCATAGGGTATGTAAAAAAGTGGCTCACATACATCATCGGCGACCAATATACAAAATTCAAACAAAAAGTAGAAAATATAAGTTAAATTAAAATAAATCAGTGTGAGAATAATAACAATAATCAATTCAGAATAATAATTCTTAAAGAAAATATAAAATAATTTAAATGAAATCTTTAACGCTATAAAAACATTTATACAACATTGTAGATATCTTTAGTAGGTAGTTACTCCATCACACACATATAGCAAGTTTCTTCATTCACAATCTGACCTATCACACTTTTGGCAGGGTTATATAAACACACATCACACACCCACTAAAGTCGGGTCTACCACCTTCTAGCGCTAAGTTTGACACACATCTTCAGCCCACTGAAGATGAAAGCCCACGAGGTGTCTGGCATGCGGCAGAGGTGTCCAGCCCTGAAGAATTAAATGTTCTCATTATTGATGACTGCCCAGTTGTAACTATGCGTAGGAGTTGACTATGAGCGGTTGGTTCCCAACGCTGCTGGAGGTATTGGAGTCGTCTGTGCTGTAGGAAATGGTAAATACTCTTCAGATGATAATAATAAGACAGATGATTAATTACCGATGCTGTTGCAGCCATCGCATTTCTGTCTTATTTAATATTCCGGTGGATTTTATTTCGTAAATATTAGCTCGTATCTCGAAATAGCCTAGCAAGAAATATAGAACAGTAGCAAGCAGAAGCAAGCATGACATTGACCTCTTGATATTTGACAGTTTGAGATGTCAGTTTTGACAGTTTAAATATAAGATTTACGCACACAAATGTAGATATACATACGTATACGCACACATACACCATAGAAATCTGCTTCTTCTTTTTTCGTGAAAATAAGATCGGCCTTTATTTACACCCATGTTTTCTACTTAGTAAGGAATTGCGTTCTATTACTGTCTATCAGGCTTTTCTTGTCTACCAGACTGGCATGAAAACTTATTATTGGGAAGTTAAAATTTGGTATGGATAATTTACTCCAAATAGCTACCGTAACTGTTATGTTCATGTCATGCTTTCATAAATAAACTAAAATGGGAAAAATTTAATATTATTCTTGTGGGTAATCTTGATACTCTGTAATACAATTATATCAATACATGTGGTTATGTTGTGATACCTACTGTGAACCTACCTAAATATTGACTAGACTAGACAAAGTTGCAAGTGATCTATGACTTCTACCTTAAATTAGTATTAAAAGTTATCACTGGACTGGCCTTTAGCTCAGTTGGTAGTAGCTCTGCCTTCTGCGCCGTAGGTCGTGGGTTCGATCCCCACCGAGAACAAATATTTGTGTGGTGAACATAAATGTTTGTTCTCTGTCTGGGTGTTATATTGTATTCTAAGTATGTATTTACAAAAAAAAATGTATTCAAGTATTATATCAGCTATCTGGTTCCCATATTACAAGCTCTGCTTAGTTTGGGGCTGGGTAGTGTTGTGTGAATTGTCCACAATATTTATTTATTTATTTATTTTATCAAATGTTTGTTGTATGTTATTGATAATTGTAATGCAATTTGCAAAATGTAGCATTATCAAACATTTATTTTCCAGTGGCCCTGTCCCAGTGCTGGTGATGTCTCTTCTGTTTATTGCATCGGTTTTCATGCTGCACATCTGGGGAAAATACACCCGTGCCTGAAATAAAATAATTATCAGTAAATATTATTGAATGAAAAAAATTCTGAGTGAAAGGTGTAAATTTAAAATTAGATATAATTTTTTTAAATAAATTATGTTATAGGGTAAGAATTATTAAAGTTACTTAAGCTATGTTGTGAGTTAATTATTTATTTGGATACTCTATTGCAGTTGTTTGTATATAAGATATTTTTTTTAGGAATATCATCAGGTTTGTCTCCTAAATAAAATTCGGTACATACAGTAAAAAATACATTTATTATTTTCTATTATGCTTATCTTTAGCTTTACTTTACCCAAGTAAACTTTAGTAAAAAATAGAGTAAAAGAACAATAAATGTAAAAGAAGTAAAATATTTACAAATATCAGCCTTATGTTTAATTTCATCATTGATAAGAGATTAGAGGAGACGAGCATTGATTCACTTACAAAACTAAGTGCCCTATAAAAATAATACTTAAAACATTAAAAAGAGGCTATTTGATTTCAATAGCCTCTGGTTCATAGCTGCACTCATGTCCTTTTAATGTCACTTTTAGAAGTGCAAGGTGGGGTAAGATCATTGATGAAAGTCTAAGCATAGCTTGCAGAGACTTCATTTATGTTTAATTATAATTCTAAATTATTATTGAGTATATTCCTAGATAGCATGCACTCTGCAGATGGACTGAGATACCTTATACCTACTTTTTACAAATTAAGTAGGCACAGTAGTTTTCTATACAAGGACAATTTGATTTTCTTGAAAAACAAAATAATGCACCCTAAAAACATCATAAAGGCTACTTAAATGCTCTTTGATTTTAGTTATTATGGCCTTGAAAAAATAAGCAAATACTTTGTGCCAATAGCAAAAAAATACTGGTTTAATTCTGGCACAGTTTAAAATACATGCATTATCTTGAAGATTGACAGGATATTAAATAAAGTCCCATGTAAATTGGAATAGTTAAAAGACCAACCTGAGCAGATGGAGAAAAATATAAGTAAAAAGTAAAAAATTATGCAAATACTTTTGGATTTTAAACATATTTGTAAATAGAATGAAATTTCAGTTCTTTGGTTTTCATTCTGTTAACCAAAAATGCACCTGTCATTCATCAAGATAAGTAATGCATGATACACAGCTGCTTCCAATCATACATATGCCTCAACTCTTCTGCCCTTTAATGTATCAAAAAACTGCCGCCAAGAAACTAAAGTTTTCCCAGACCATATCCAAAAACTGGAAGTGATTCCAACAATCATAGTCATCAAATACTTAATCATAAACATTTCAAATTTGGGTCTATCAGTTTCTTTAAAATTAAAAGGGCAAGGTATTGAATACTGCTTTGTAGAACACATGTCTCTGTGCCAAGTTACCATCCAAGCATCATAGTTTGCTTGTTCATAGAAAAGACATGCAATCACTATTAGTGCAGGTACTGTGTACAATACTCCAAATACACCTATGCGTATCATAAGTTTTTCCAGTTTATCCGTTTTTGTACCATCATGCTTCATGACAGTTCTGATGCGGAACAAGGATACAAAACCAGCAAATAGGAATATAGTTCCTAAAACTAAGTAGACACATAGTGGTGCCAGTACAAATCCCCTGAGTGCTTCAGCATCCCATAGTCCCACGTAGCAAACACCAGACAGTATGTCACCTGCAATTAAAAATACGAAATAAATAAGTGTTTGTTTAACATACATTTACACTACAAGTTTGTAATATTTCATCACAAAATGATATTGATACAGAACCAATAATTGAAACAGGATAGGGTCATGGTTCAATGATCCAACATGTATTACTTTCTAAAATTGTATGTAGGTATGTAATTTATATTATTAAGAATTAAATCTGAATGAAAAAAATAAGGTAAAGGAAATTAGACACACATACCATCAACTTTTCCCATTGCTAAGATAAAAATTGTCTTTATAGCAGGAACAGCCCATGCAGCCAAATGGAAATATTGAGAATTTGCCTCAATAGCTTCATGTCCCCATTTCAAGCCAGCTGCCAGAAACCATGTGAGGGTTAACACCACCCACCAAATGCTAGAGGCCATACTAAAGAAATACACCACCATAAATAGAATTGTGCATGGTTCATGTTTTGTGCCTTGAGTTATAACAGATATATTGGGTAATCTTGCTCCACTCACAGTGGTCGGGAACGGCCCTTGGCAACTGATGCTGTCTCCAGCACTCCATCCCACGGCATATGCAGCAGCTACCATCAGGTAGCACACTGATAAGAATATGATTGGCCTCTCAGGATATCTGAACCTGTCTGTATCTATCAGGAATGTGAGGACAGTGAATAGGCAGCTTACAGTGCAGAGAGTGGCCCACACTCCAATCCATAGTCTAGAAAAATTCTTCTCATCTTGACTAAAAAACATTCCATTGCATGGTGCTCCACAATCATATTCTATTTTATCACCCACTTTTAATGAGTATTCCAAATCTAAATTTTTAGGAACTTTAAACTGTACAGGGCATACAAATCCATAATCTTTTGCTCCATGGAGTTTAGATGGATCTCTTTCTATGTTTGATTTAAAATCCACTTTTGGAAGCTTAGATCCAATGTGCTTTCGAGATTCATGGGTAGCATTATTATCCCCAAAACAAATGACATTGTCTCCTGTTACTATGGGAAATTTAGAGCAATCTAATTGTTCAGGCCAATGGAAGCCAAAATTGATCATCAATTCATCACAGTTCTGTCTTGCAGACTCACATAAATGCCGACATGGCGGTATAGCAGTATCAAGAATAGTGCAAACCGGTGCATAAACTGAACACAGAAAGTATTTAAGATCCGGGGAGCAATTCACCTTGATCAAGGGAGTAAATTGATGAACTTCAGGGCCAGCATCTTCTTGTTTTGCGTGGTTGAGTATATTTGGAAATATCGTTTGGTTGTACCTTATTCCCTGACAAAACTCAATAGTTATAGGTTCACAACGACCATGATGAGGTAGGGCGTCACCTTGATACACAGTAACTCGAGAGGTTTCGGTGTGTCTCACAAAACAATAAAAAACAGTGGTGAATACGATCCACGTTTTATCCATGTTTGAGATGAATTAAACTTTGTTTCGTTTATAGGATCATAGGTAGATAAAAACCATATTATTAATATTTCTTCATACGCAGTGTTCTTGTTTCCATTTAAATAGAAGCATGAACTTTTGTAGATAATAACTTTATTATATTATAAAAATAACTCCAGCCATGGCCAAACAAACACCCACCAAACCAAAGACAATTTGTTTTTTTTTATGTTCAGATGTTCATTCACCTGCCTGGGCATACTAGCTAAAGTCCATAATGAGCTTGCTACTTCTTTTCTACTCTAACTCAAGCCTTTGACTGCCTTTGATGTAGAATGCCGCTTCTTGGATACTCCTTCACAGTAGAGATAATTGTTTGAGGCATATCATTTATATGATCATGAATTAATCGTGACGTAAACAACATTATACATGTTGGTCGTGCTCGTGCGTGCGTCAAACAATGCACACGCTTGGCAAATAGACTATGTTTCCAATGCCAGAAAAAAAGTGTTGTTGTCTTTGTCTAATAATTACCAGCGTTGCCAGAATGTTACTTTTGTAACGTTTTACGGTACTTTTGACATTCTTAGGTTACCCACATGTTACAAGACTCAATTTAAATTAAAATAAACCCTAAAAACATTTTACAGCATGACCCTTCAACTGCGCACCACGATTTGCGAAAAATGGCGGATATGCGCACTACCTTCGTTAGAGGTCGGCGCGCGCATGCCGCTTTGTAAATGAATGATGATTCTCTTTTATTTTTCTACTATCACTTCGTAGTAATTATACCTCTTTGAAATCAGCTTGAAATATTCTAACTAATTGAATATTAATTATTACTTGTTTACAAATGTACACTTCGCTACTCGAAGTCAAAGATTTAGAAAACGGATGGAAATACACACTTGGAATTTATGTGATGTAGTACAAAGTAGGTTCAATGAGTTAGACAAAAACATTGATATCCAAAAACATGAATATATTTATAAAAGATTCATGATAAAAAAATAACATATTACCATACAAAAACATTTAGAAATTCAACAATCAAAAACTTGCAATTTTCTATGATAACAGTGCCATGTTATCATAGTGGATTTCTCGGACTGCGCAACGTCCCACTCTTGGATCATGTATGGAATGCTATTATTTATTTCACTATTTTGAAGAAACCTAATTACATTCTAACAATATAACACTTAAATAACATAAAAATATGTATTGTTGACCTATTCCACTGGTTTTTTAGTAAGGACAGTTAGATTTTAAGTCTAAACAAAGAGATTTTCTATGATAACAGTGCCAAGGATTTCTCGGACTGCGCAACGTCCCACTCTTGGATCATGTATGGAATGCTAGTATTTATTTCACTATTTTGAAGAAACCTAATTACATTCTAACAATATAACACTTAAATAACATAAAAATATGTATTGTTGACCTATTCCACTGGTTTTTTAGTAAGGACAGTTAGATTTTAAGTCTAAACAAAGAGATTTTGTTGGAGAACTTCGCAGAAAAAAATTAGGTGGCTGATGAAATTAGCAAGTTTTTGAATGAAAACTTATCAAAACCGAAACCAATGAATGTAAAAACATTAAAAACTTACCTGTTCATCGTTACAATAGCACCAACAACAAAATAATTCACTTTTTACCCTGTAAACCAGCAACAAAACACAAACTTGTTACACGATGACCGGCCGCGAAAGTGCGCGTAAATAAAATGAACTTTGGAACTTTGTCGCCGTTGGCCGTATTTTTATGAACATTTGCTACCTGTCTCTATTCTTCAACGAAGCCAGTGACTAGGTTAGAGAAGTGCAGCTATAGGTTAATGCCGTTAATTTCGTACAAATACTGAGAACGGTGGAGGACGGTGTGATCATCCAAGAGTCGGATGATGCGCAGATGTGATGATTTTGAAGAAATCCACCAGATCGACAGTTGCCAGTCCAAGGGATAACGAGCTAAATAAAAAAAAATAGTTTTTTTGTTTTTGTTTATTAAAGTCGTTGTTTTCCACATTTTATCGTAATGTTACTTTTGTCATGAAAATGTTACTTTTTGAGCTGTTTATTGTTATATTTGACTATCTGCCACTGGCAACACTGATTACTGTTTGTTTGTTTTCTTCACGTTATTTTAGCTCATTGGTTGTCTTGAGAATTTTGATTTGTTTTTTCCGGTTATTTGTAGGTTCTCATTTCACGACAATTTTGCATTATGTTATTAGTGGTAATTTAGGCGTTTGCACTTTGGTTTGAGCTTGAAATTATTTATCAATCAACGAAATATGGATTTAGGAAGCGGAGATAACTTCGATTTTATAAAACTAGTAAACATCAAAGGGAATGTTGAAAATATTACGCCCCATAAAATAGCCGTTGTTGCTTTTATTAGAGAATATGGTCTATTGAAAGTTGAAGGTAAATATGTTATTGTAAGTCTACGATTTACCATCAAAACCAGGCCTGCTGACACATCTTCTATACCATGAATTTGGGACCATTCCTCATGTATCTACCTATGGTATAAACGATCTCAGGAGGTATCCGATATTCTAAGAAACTTTAAAATTAGAGCATTTGTAGAGCAACTTACATTTATTTTATAACCCACATACAATTATACACACATTGGGTATTCATGTTTCAGCCAAAAAAATGGTGGACTGCAGTGTTGCTCCTAAATATAGAAAAGATTTCTGTATGCTGGCACTCAAACTTATACAGGTTAGTTATCATCGTACTTGAGAAATATTACAGCTATCATATAGTCGGTAGGTATATCCTTAAAGTGAATTATGATAATTGGCTTCTTTGCTATATAAGTTATTTTAAATACTGTTTGTAGTGTCCCGACATGGAGTTTAAGGAACTAGAAGCACTCCTCACAGATGGCCGCTATAACTTGCTAAGTGTGCACCTTCAAAACTTTTGTGTGAGACTTCAAAATATTTATGTGAATGGAATAAGTGCACTAATGGATTGTGTTACTTCTACGGTTGACAAGCTAATGATTGAGCAAAGTGAAACAAACCCCTGTGTTATTGCTAGATACAGTGTTTTAGGTAAGAATGATCTGAATTAACTCATTCACAAGCTTAAATTCGCACAACCAGCTATGGAGAGAGTAAATCAAATCCAAAATCCATAGAAGAACCAAGGTCACAAACATAGATCATAGAATTAGTAAGTTGAAGTGGCAATGGGCGAGAGCACTGGTGGTCTAGTGGTAGTGGCTCCGCTTTCCGATCCGAAGGTTGTGGGCTCAAATCCACTCGTGTACCAATGAGTTTTTCTGTCGAAAAATTTATTTGCATTATGCTAGGACCGATGACATTGTTAGGATTGCGGGTCGTTGGTGGATAGAGTGGGCTCATCAGAATCAATATAACTAGAAATGTATCAGGAAGACATATTTCCAGCAAAAGACTTCTTCTGTTGGAAATATGCTGGTTGATGATGATGATAAAAACTATATAGCTTTCAACTTGAAAGTATTTTAAAGAAAAAAGTTATGATTTCCAGGTTTGTATTTAAGAAGAATATTGCTACACTTGGACAAGTTGACATTTGTGCAAGTGGTTTCACTCTACAAATCATTCTGCCTTTATTATCAGAGAGGAAGACCTGGCTTGATGATCAGATCTCTCAGCAAAGAGGTAGGTGAATATTTAATCTTTAACCTTTAGAAATCTAGTGTTGTGTGGAATTCCTTTTAAATGTATTTATACCTAAGAGATGGACCGACGGCATTGTTAAGATCCCGGAAAGTCGGCGAAGAAATTAAATATTAAAATCAATAAATATTGTGGACAATCCACAAAACACTATGTAGGCCTAAATTAAGCAGAGCTTGTACTTAGGGAACCAGATAGCTGATATAATACTTGAATGATTTTTTTTTTGTAAATAAAGACTTAGAATACAATATAACACCCAGACAGAGATAAAACATCTGTGTTCACTACACAAACATTTATTCTCGGTGGAATCGAACCTACGACCTGCGGCGCTGAGCTACTACCAACTGAGCTCTCTGAGGTCACTCAGAATTGAAAGAACTCAGAATCATTCTTCTTAGAAATGTGTTGGGCTTATATCCAGCAGTGGACTTCTTATATGATAATGATGAGGATGATGACCTAAGAAATGAATGCTGATTCTGTTCCAGAAATTAAATAACATGGAGTCTCAAGTACCCTCAACTTCGGTCACTCCAACTGCTGATGAATCTAAACCTTTTGAGCTTTCAATGAAAATGAATGTCATAGATAGAGATAAGTGAGTGCCTCATTTATTTTTTACTAGCGGCCGCCCGCGGCTTTGCTTGCTGAGTAGGCATTTTTATTCCCAGAGCTGGTTCTAAAAATCTATTAAACAATTGCAGTAACTTTGAAGAGTGTCAGTGGTCCCGCAAGCAGGCAGAGTTGTTCACAGCCCAACAGGCTAACTTACTACAAATCAATGAGAAGAAGGCACTTCCTCCTAAGCAGTTACAGAAAACTATTGCACAGATTATGAATGATATCCCAGAGTATCCAGATGTTGTAAGTTCATTTTAAATACCGAAAAAGCGTTGGCGAATCTATATCGACACCATTGAAAAGAGATAGTGAAAGGAGGCTCGAGAGAGAGGTAAATGGAAGTCTTTGGGTCAGCGCAGACAGAGAGCAGCGCTGCGGAGAGGATTTTAGTAAGGCACTCGAAAATCAACTTTAATACTATTAGAATAAAGGGCATTTAAGCTTAAACCTGACAAAAATTCTCGCGCGTCCGCGCTCCGTCGATCAGATCCATATATTATGCACTTTATTCTAATAATTTTAAAGTAGCTTTTCTAGTGCCTTTAGAAAAACCGCTGATCCTTTGGGGGAGACCTTTGCCTAGCAGTGGGATAAAAGAGTGACCTGTTTCGTAATAAGTAAGAAAAATAAATCAATCAATGCATTACATTTTTACTAATTTTCCTTGGAGAGTACTAATTTTCCTTGGTAGTTCCTTTCCATTTCCTTTTCTCTTTCTGATTGATTAAAACTAACATCACTTGTGATCCTGTCATGATTTCCATCTTTGTAGGTACTTGTAAATTTTTTTGTGCTTTTGTGAATAAAAATCAAAATGTAATAATTTATTTTCAGCATTTTCTGAGTTTCCTGAACTGCATCCGTATGAAAGAGTTCTGCGGCGCCCAGGACTCTCTGTACAACTGTTTTGATCGCACCGTCTTCAATATCAACGCCAACGGCAACGGCTCTGAGAAAAATAAGACCTCCAGATACGCTGCGTTGAATAGAGCAGCTATGCATACTCAGTTTGGACACAAGTAAGCGCTATTAGATTTCCGACAGCGAAGCTATCTTCAAATTATGACGTTAGTTGAAAAGTCTGAAGGTATACTTTTCAAAGTCGGTCAAAAAGCCTAGACAATGCCAAATTCGTTTTCATTAACTTTTTCTAAATAAAATATAAGCAAAGGTAGCGTAACGGTTTAATTGCTCGATCAGTTTGAACATTTTGTTTCGCCTCCGTTTCTCCCTCTTTTGTATAGAGAAAAGATGAGACAACAACAATACGTAACGTAGAAATTCGAAAGATCGAATCAAGTTGTTTCATTATTTCTCCATACAAACGAAATGTTCAAACTGATCGACTAGAACTCATATGGCAAAATACTACTCGAGAATTGTCTAGTTGTACCATTGACACGATAGAAGAAGAAGAAGACTAGAACTCAAATTAATTTTGTGAAATTCTTATCTCCCTTGACTATTCTTTTGACTAATGTATAATGATTAAGTAAGTATCTGATTCTGTCCTTAATTTTGTTAATTGTATTATAATATGATTGACTTAAGCTAATTTAAGAACAAATGCTATTTATTTTGTGTACATGCAAGCAATAAATAAAATGAAATGAAAACTCAGAGTATGGATACAGGTCCCTGGCAATGGAGAGTGTGCGTGAGGCGATATCCCGCGGGCAGGAGGCGATGGACGGTGCGTGCGTGGCGGCGGCGGCGGCGTGGGGCGCCCGCGCCGGCGGCCGCGCCCGACGCGCCGCGCTCGTGTCCCACGCCCCGCGCGCGCCACGCCACGCCGCCGTCGTCGCGCAACTCGTCACGCAGCATGTTGCCGTCATGGGCGCCAAGCCGTCAGAGGTCTTCCAGGTATAGATATTATCTATAGCGTGGCCGTCGTCATGGGCGCTAATACGTCAGAGGTCTTCCAGGTATGGATATAATCTATAGCGTGGCCGTCGTCATGGGCGCTAAGGCGTCAGAGGTCTTCCAGGTATGGATATTATCTATAGCGTGGCCGTCGTCGCGCAACTCGTCACGCAGCATGTCGCCGTCATGGGCGCCAAGCCGTCAGAAGTCTTCCAGGTATGGATATAATCTATAGCGTGGCCGTCGTCATGGGCGCTAAGACGTCAGAGGTCTTCCAGGTATGGATATTATCTATAGCGTGGCCGTCGTCGCGCAACTCGTCACGCAGCATGTCGCCGTCATGGGCGCCAAGCCGTCAGAGGTCTTCCAGGTATGGATATAATCTATAGCGTGGCCGTCGTCATGGGCGCTAAGACGTCAGAGGTCTTCCAGGTATGGATATTATCTATAGCGTGGCCGTCGTCGCGCAACTCGTCACGCAGCATGTCGCCGTCATGGGCGCCAAGCCGTCAGAGGTCTTCCAGGTATGGATATAATCTATAGCGTGGCCGTCGTCATGGGCGCTAAGACGTCAGAGGTCTTCCAGGTATGGATATTATCTATAGCGTGGCCGTCGTCGCGCAACTCGTCACGCAGCATGTCGCCGTCATGGGCGCCAAGCCGTCAGAGGTTTTCCAGGTATGGATATTATCTATAGCGTGGCCGTCGTCGCGCAACTCGTCACGCAGCATGTCGCCGTCATGGGCGCCAAGCCGTCAGAGGTCTTCCAGGTATGGATATTATCTATAGCGTGGCCGTCGTCGCGCAACCCGTCACGCAGCATGTCGCCGTCATGGGCGCCAAGCCGTCAGAGGTCTTCCAGGTATGGATATAATCTATAGCGTGGCCGTCGTCATGGGCGCTAAGACGTCAGAGGTCTTCCAGGTATGGATATTATCTATAGCGTGGCCGTCGTCGCGCAACTCGTCACGCAGCATGTCGCCGTCATGGGCGCCAAGCCGTCAGAGGTTTTCCAGGTATGGATATTATCTATAGCGTGGCCGTCGTCGCGCAACTCGTCACGCAGCATGTCGCCGTCATGGGCGCCAAGCCGTCAGAGGTCTTCCAGGTATGGATATTATCTATAGCGTGGCCGTCGTCGCGCAACCCGTCACGCAGCATGTCGCCGTCATGGGCGCCAAGCCGTCAGAGGTCTTCCAGGTATGGATATTATCTATAGCGTAGCCGTCGTCGCGCAACTCGTCACGCAGCATGTCGCCGTCATGGGCGCCAAGCCGTCAGAGGTCTTCCAGGTATGGATATTATCTATAGCGTGGCCGTCGTCGCGCAACCCGTCACGCAGCATGTCGCCGTCATGGGCGCCAAGCCGTCAGAGGTCTTCCAGGTATGGATATTATCTATAGCGTAGCCGTCGTCGCGCAACTCGTCACGTAGCATGTCGCCGTCATGGGCGCCAAGCTTGGCGCCAAGCCGTCAGAGGTCTTCCAGGTATGGATATTAGATAGATAGTTTATTGTTTACCCCACAGAAACATAATACAGGACTTTTGACAAAACAATGGGCGACCTTATCGCAAAGAGCGATATCTTCCAGGCAACCTAGAATATTGTCCCTCTAGTTCCATGGAAGAACTAATAAAACGAAACCTGACCCTTTTTTTCTATAGAATGATTAATAGCTGGTAACTTCCATGAGTTCTATAGAACTTCTAAAACTTTTTTGTCCTCTGTAGGTTCAATGATTGTTCCATAGAACCTAGATCTATAGAAGAAATGGGTTCACAGGAATACACATGGGTTCACAGTTTGGTCATAAATTGTTCATGATGAGACATTTTATTAGTTCTTACATTATGTGGTGAAACAGATGTTTGTTATTATTGTATACTTACTTTATCAGCTATCTGGTTCCCACAGTACAAACTCTGCTTAATTTGGAGCTAGATTGTGTTCTGTGGATTGTCCACGATATATTTAGTTATCATTATCTGAGCATCAGTCACGAGCCGAGTCGCACCACCATGCTTCACCACATTTACTATCTGATAATCGTTATTTCAGATAATACAAAAAGGAAACTCCCTAAATTACCTGCATTCTATGACCGATTTGACAATAGCTGGGCTGGCAAACACCGCAGCGCTATGGTCTCTTTACGGCAAGACTGAAATGGCGTCTGTGACCTGTCAGCTCTTACTCAATCTCAACACAAGTATGTACCAAAAGCAATCAATGCACCATTATCAAAATCTTAGAATTAAGAGCGTCGAGTGTGATTAGGATCCGATGGCGCACCGGTCAGCGCAGGCCCGTATCAAGTGTAATTCGCGGGTTCAAATCCCGCTCGGCTCTTAACTTTTGGGACATAATAAAAAAAATAGTGAACTTAGCAAAAGAGAGCGCTAATGGTCTAGTGGTAATGGCCCCGCCTTCCGACCATAAGGTCGTGGGTTCAAATCCATTCGTGTTCATAACTAATGAGTTTTTCAGTCGAAAATGTATGTGCACTGTGCCAGTGCTCTCAAACGGTGAAGAAAAACATCGTGAAGAAACCGGCGTGTCGTAGAACCTTAAAAAATCGGTTGTCTGTAATATCGGTTTACTGACGATAGTTGAACGTGGCAACGTCATACAGCTGTCCACGCGGACGCATCGGTCACTCAAGTAGGAGAGAGACAGATGTCGAACGCGCAAGCCGATTGTGCCTCTTTGTCGCTCGTTCCGCGCTCTCGCTTGCACTTCAAGCCTTAAATGGAACGCCTCAGAGCGAGGTAACGCTGCATGACGTCATGTTTTTTCTTGCGTGCAGAAAAAACATGACGTCATCGAATTATAAGACGTTGTCACGTCAAAAAGTTCGAGAAACACGCTTGTCTACGTGCAGAAACCAGTCCGTACACCAAGTACGGATGATGGATTTGCCAATCGTCATTTACAAAAGCTGACACTGTAATTGATTGTTCCAGAGTGCAACGTGGGTAGTGGGACGGTTTGGTACTGGACGGAGGCGTGCAGCACAGGGGGCGCTGGAGCCGCTGCCGTGGCGGCGTGGCGCGGAGACACCGCCGCCGCCGCCGCACTCGCATCACACCTCGGCGCACGGCTCATAGCGGAGCGGAGCCACGCCGAGCAAGCCTTGCGAGCCGGTCAGTATAATAAACACCCCTCATAGCGCAGTTGGTAGTAGCTCTACCTTCTGTGGTAGAGGACGTGGATTCGATCCCCACCGAGAGCAAATATTTGTGTGGTGAATGAAGATATTTGTTCTCTGCCTGGGTGTTTTCTAATGTATTTATAATGCTATATCAGTGATCTGTTCCAGTAGCACCAGCTCTGCTTAGTGTGGGGCTAGATAGTGTTGTGTGAATTGTCCATCAACCAACAATTAATTAAAAACTCAAAAAACTAGCATTTCGATGGGCATTCAGCAGTGCATCTGCTTGTCCTATGAAGAAAAGGAGATAAAAGTATCATGTGTAACATAACCTGAACCTAACCCATTAGCATCATAAATAAGTGATGTCTAATACGCGAGACTAAATAAATACTGTTTTCTTATTCCAGGAAAATGGGAAGAAGCTGAGCAAAGCATAAGACAACTAGCGTCCTCAGACAGATGGGAGAGTCAACTTTTAAAAGCTGAAATGTATTTTCTCAAAGGAGACGCGACCGAGGCGCAGGAATCTCTCCAAGACATCCTAGATTACTGCAAGAATGAAGACGACAGCTTACACTTCATGACGCTGAGATTAAAAGCTATGATACTTCTTTCACAAGTGCAACACTCATTCAGCAGTATCCACTCGACAAACATAATGTTACTGAACGAGGCGCTGTCGTTAGCTAGGAAATATCATTTACACTACATGGCCGCGTCGGTAGAAATGCACATAGCCAATGTTCAGCTGAGTATGGGATGTGCTAAGAACGCGCTGGTACTAGTCAGGAAAGCATTACCGACGATAATGGCACATGGCAGCGCCTATGATATGGCAAGAGGTATGTTCACTCTGTCTTTTTTTTTTCTTTTTCATTTGAATGACAATACTGACGCCTTAATCGCGGTTGATTTGAAACAATGCTCAATGATCAAGGCCACGGAATCGCCTTGGCATTAAACTATGGTCAATGAGTACATACCCGAAGTCGGCGTATCGGAGACCACATTTTGCCTACCAAATGTTGTTTTCGTGTGAGCATGTGTCTCTTTCTTTTGTATAGTAAATTGAGGAGACAACAACTCGTTTTGATCGTTTCTACGTAACGTATTTTTGCTGTCTTCTCATCTTTTCTCCATACAATAGACGAAATGTTGTGGATGAAGTGGGACTTGCCCTTCTGTAAAGTCTGCGTCTATTGTAGATTACAGGGTGGCTTACTAACTTCCCTTGCTTTGGAATGTGGATGAATTACGGAGAATAGACCTAAGTTATAAAGTACCTAAGGAATTGCTTTGTTTCAGCATTGCTGTTGTATGCTAAATGCAGAGTAGCAACTGCGCCGACGAGCGGAGAAGCGCGGACGCAGGTGATCAACTCGTGCTGTGAAACCTTACAAACTGTCAAAATGTACTTCTCCAAAATAGGCTCGCACGTCAGACTACTGCATACATGGTACCTACAGGTACGAGATGCGAGCTACTATATTACACGATTTTTTTAAGTAAACTTTATTGCTCATATTTATAATGGTCCTTTAGCAGTCGGACTGTTATGTCTGTTGCCATCTCTTTAAGATGACATGAAAGTAACAGTGACTTTTAGCGAGCCGCTAAAAAGAGAGGGTAAGCATTTGCTTACCCCCGCTTTTACACAGTACACACTAGACACATAACTATATAGTTACCAGGCTAAGTATGTAGTATTCTAAATATTATTCGAGGACACGAACTATGTATATTCAAAGTTTCAATTTCACCTAATAGACTCTTCCCGATTTCTTTTCTTATTCATAGAAAAATCCTCTTGTTTCAGGCTCAACTATACAATGACATCGGCAACCATACAGCCAGAAACCAGTGTGCTTGGATGTATCGGCAGTTAGAAACACAGAATCCTATTGAGCCATCTAATATGTTGTTGATAGTGTACTAAGGTATTGAAAAATAAATGTCATTCCTAAAGTAGATTTGTTTATTTACAATTGTACAAGTCTGTAGCAAATGTATATAATTTACTTCATCATTAAGCTCTAGTATATCTTATCATTTAGAAGAGCTTTCTCGACGATTTCCGACATAGTTGATTTGATATCCCTACAGAGTACTTCCGCAACTAAAACCATAGTATCGGGCTGAACGTCTGATTGGACATAAGCACCTTCACCTAGGATGTTAGTGTCATTCCAGCAGTGGCCAAGTGAGGCTTGCGACTTGCAAATCCGTCCTAGTTGCAGCAGCAAGGAGGTTATATCTTCTAGTAGAGACGGGAATGCCGTACATATTCGCACAAGTGATTTTAGTACAGGCTGAAATAATTCCAAGCGCAGATCGCTAGGTAGCACGGACAACAATGTGGATAGAGTATTCACGCACAACCTCGCTATAGACATCGCTTTCGGTAACGCGTATTGTATGGAAAGGTGTGACACTAGATCCACAGCAAATATTTGTTTCTCCAAAGAGGCTTGACTCAAAAGTTCAGGTATGAAGTCCAAACAGATATGCATAGAAGGTATACCCTGTACTGTGACCGGTAACAGTTCTCGTGGATATCCCTGGAAATGAACCAGTTTTGCTAATGATGGCTCTGATATGAAGATTTGATGAAGAAATGAACAGATGACACTCCTTACTTCGCGCAACGACCACATCAACTCCGGTTTTGATTCGTCTTCTGGCGTTTCCAAACAGGCTTCTAACAAGATTTGCAACGCGGCACTTTCTTGTGCTGCAACTAAAGCGTTCTTTAGTTCTTCCCGCTCGGAATCCAATGTTAACTGACCACTCTTTTCAAGTAATGGTTTGTCTAAAAGATGTCTGCTAAGCTGACTTCTGGATGCAGCCAAACTAGCTTCCAATATTCTAAGAATAATTTTCAATATTGGTCCACATCGGAATACTCTTATGTCGCATCGTAATACTTGTAGAGGGTCCACTAACACATTTTCTTGTGTTATCGTTACGTTTTTGGCGTTCCCATTGATGTCCAGCAATGCATTTATGGTCATTATCCAAAGACATCTGGGTAAAACAGTGTTAAGCCGCAGCCAAACTTCTCTATATAATTCTTGTATATGGCGTGGAACTTGATCTCCCAGCACACTCTTGAAATGCTTCACAAATATTTCAGCAAATGGCCAAATATCCGTAGGATTTTTGCTCAGCATGGCTTTTAGTATTTTGCCAGTCTTGTATGGGTTTTCTTCGATGCTTTGGAAAGCTTCAATAATAGAAGCCTCCGAAAGGCTAATGCCGCTTACATGACGAGTCGTGTCGCCAAAGGCTTGATCATCCATCCAGTCATCTACAAGAGATAACTGAGGGAAATGAGTAGCCAGCAATTTGAGCAGAGGACTAAACAGTCCCCCATAACTCATTTGATCTTTTTGCGCTTGGTGGAGTAGAAACTTGATGGGTAATTCTGATAGAAATGCTGCTGAATAACTCTTCACTTTTCGGCCATTCGCCAGGAGTGTGGCCGTGTTAGCTAATCTGACATCTTCATACAGTAGAAGATAGTAAATAAGCAACAGTTGTGAAGCTAGTGTTGGCTTCTCGATGTCAATTTCAATGGCTGGTTCATTATCAATTTCCATGGGACTGAATTTGGGTTTTCTTTGCGTATCAAAATTGGCGCCAAATATAGAGTTTCTGAAGACTCGTCTGATTTCCTCCTCTAAAATAGGTTTATTGACATACTCGTTAGTTCCTTTGTTATTCACAACAAGTATGGAGTTTACATAGACTTCTACTAAGGCTGGCATTACTGGATGCAGAGGCGCCGTACAGTTGCATATCTGTCTGTAAATCCAGTTTTTGATGGGGACTTTGTGTTTAGAAAACGCGCGTGATTTCAAAAGTTGATGAATGCAATGTACCGGCAAATAACCAGGGATATTACTGTTCAGGCTTGCAGTCACTGGAACCTTTACAGCATGAGATGTTACGACCTGAAACAAAAGGAACATCGTTAACACGTATTTAAAAATCGCAATATTATTTCATACAAATTGATGAAAACACGAAGGAATGTCTACGAAGTCTAAGTAAACTTAATGAATACCTGTTCAGTGAATATTTCTTGAGTGAAAGCTTGTTTAATGCGCGCGAGACCATTGGGCCGGACTGGCACGCGCATTCCCAAGGTTGCGCACACGAGCTCGCCGACCGCCGCCAGTTGACCGGAGTGGAAGTGAATTGCTATGAGCAGCAGCATTTCGCCAAAGGACGCTGTGACTCCGGAATTGCTAAAAAATTTAACAATGTTGTATGGTAGTTCTAACATTTACACGATTTCTTCCTCATGTTTTAAATTAAATTTTGATTTTTTTAATAATATCCCTTTCTAGTAAAACAAGTTCTAGTTTTTTTTATTTATTAACACAGGGTGGGTAATATTTCAATTACTACCTTTCAAAGTAAGCTTCTTCTTTTACAAGCCATTGGACCCATTCTATGGCTTTCTTTTCATGTTCTGGAGCAGCTGCAAAATAAGTTAAAATATTTTGTAGAATCATTTAAAGCAAACTTGATTAATTGTTTTAAACATTTCATAAATACTAACCCATAAGTGATGGACATGCCAAAATCATACAAAGGCTCAAAGAAACAAATCTAACTCCAGCTGGTGTTGGGGGAGGTTTTTGAGTGACCAGCCTTAGTAGACCCGCCACCTCATCATCATGGAACTTGATCCCAGCGATGCCTCGCAGAGCACAGTACAGCCTGAGCAAGGCTGAGGCTTCCACACCTGCTATGGACTCTGTGAGCCTCTTTAATAGTTCTTGCCGCAACATTGCGAGGGCTGTGTGCCCATCACCTTTAGCCCTCTTGTGCGAGTTGCGTAAATATGTAGCAAACCAGCCCCTTGTGTTTTGATCTGATCCCAGTAAGAGGCCAGACATGAAAGATATCTAGAATAATAACAATTTCAAAATAAGTCTCATCTAACCATGTTTTGATGTCATAAGTATTGAATTTAGTGTCAAGGTTCATAAAAAATAAACAAGTTACAGTATCAAACATTATTTTTTTACCAAATCATCTTGATGGTGTGTCAGAGTCAGGTTGATAACTAATGCCGGAAGCCTGGATGCCGAAGCTGCTTTTGCTCTAACAGATGCTGCCAGGTAGGGACTCACTGCACAAAGAGTAGCCAGGGTTTTAGCTCTTATACCACCCTCTTCACTTCTTTCTGCATTCAATACTAGAGATTCTGCAACTGAAACAAAAATGGTATATCAACTTACCACATCCTTGTGATTACACTTTTGTTGCATGAAGTATTAATTCTTCAAAATGGTTGATTGTGTATTTTTACCTTCTTGTAAGGTGTCTGGCATGTTAGCCACCACCCAAGATATGATGATATGTCCTTTATTCACATACAACAGGACCTCGACTATGTCACAAATGTTTAAGCAATTGGGCAGTTCTGCAAGACTGATGCATATGACATCAGTAACTTCTTCCAAATACACATCATTATCGAATAGCTCTGAAGGTTTTATAGTCAACTCTGTGTTTGAATGCTTATTTTGATTGTATTCAGTCAGCTGTGCCTGCATTTGCAAGATTTCAGAGAGAACTAGCCGGACTCTGCGAGTTGAATCAGACTGCTCAAAGTCGGTAGCTATTCCATTGATTATAGCTGGTATCAAACAGGATTCACTGCTTTGAGAACCATTTTTTAGCCTGAAAATTCAAATATAATTAGTTAATTTAGCCCATTAGTTTTATTTGAGACAACTGACAACAATAACTTCAAATGTACTTGGATAGGCTCACTTACCTTAGTTGCTGTTCCTTTTTCAGGTCTACTTCTAGTGCATGAAACTCTATAGAGAGTAGCGATACTATAAAGTTAACTAAATCTATACCCGCGAGTAAGGTAAGTACATCTTTTTTGGCTTCAGCACAATAGTTTGTGATATCCAAAGGGGATATAAGGGCCATTCTTACGAGGCATGGAATGATAGGCCTTATCTCATCTGATGTACAAGTCATGAGAGTGCTTATATCCAAGTCTTTTAATGCCTTGAAGACTTTGGGCTGCACTGGTTTCATAAAAACAGCATCCATGATCTTGTGCGAGGCTTTCCAGCTCCCTGAAAATAGGTTAGCTTAACAATACCTGTATATTTTTTAATATTGTTGACCTGTGGAAATACTTCAAATCGACTACTTATAATGTAAAATACATTAGCGAAGCGAACTAACAAAATAAACCGCAGATATTTGCTACCTGCCCAGAATTTACACAATGAGAACCTATTGGTCCTACTGACTCCTACTATTTTTTGCAGCAAGTACCTGTATAAATGCAGATTGTCACTCAGGAATCGGAACCTATTGAATCTTAATGTGAGTATACCTAAAATAATTATCTCTGAGCATCATGTTTTTCTTGCACAAGTTACTAAAATCAACAAAACAAAGTTATTTCTTGTACTCAAGACAAGAACATTCGGCAGATTCGACTGTTCACCAGTGTTTCCATCTGTTTTATTGAGTTTGGCTTGGCCTGGCCAGGCAGGGCTGGGTGCCAATTTGGTGCCAAAGGCAAAGATAATGGTAATCTCTGATTATCTGCGTTCCTTGGGGCTTGCTAAACTATGGCGGGGCCTCTAAAGAGACAAATACAAAATTTGAATTGGAGTTTTCATTTTTTTTTAACCTCAACCAAAATATTACACCCAACTCTATCAAAAACAACTAGCCACATTGGCAAATTGCTATTGATTGCCCATTATATTGGCAAGATTGTCCACTGGGGCTAAAACGACCAGTTGTAGTGGTAAATCCACTGAGCGGGCATCACTGTTAAGCTATTTTTGTTTTTGTTTCGATAGCGTTAGATACTAGTGATTTTGCCAAGTCCTATTTTGGTGTCTGTCATTTCAACAGGTAATCTTGCTAGTGTTAAATTAATTGAGTTTTGATTTTGATGAAGATGGTGCTAGATAAGTTTGTCTATGTCGCGCACTGTGTGGCGCGAGGAAAGGCGAGCGTTTTCGAATTTCAAACTTTCTTTCGTAATCGTACATCACGGCCTAAAGCTGAACACTGGAATGTTTGCTGCTCTGAGTGCTCTGTGTCGTACTTAATATAGTAGTGGCGAGGCGGTATTCATCAAAACCTAAGCAGGGTTGTTCGATTCCGATACAAACTGAATTTACACAACAATGGGCAAACAAAGTATAAAATAATGTACAATGAAATAGCTGTAATAGAATTTTACAGTGGTCTTTATTGCCGGTCAGTTATATAAAGTTGGAGAAAACTGTAGGGTAACAGAAATATTAATAAAAACCCAAAAAAGTAATTTTTTCGTCATTCTTTCTAACGGGTACTCGGCATTGAATACCTGAATGAGCTTAAAACAACTGTTTCAAAATAGACGTAAAAGTCTGTTAGTTCTTTTTCTGAAGCCCCGACTGCCACGACCAACGGCTGACACTCCAACTTTATAAATAGCTGGCCGGTAATAAGGACCACTGTAAAAGCCTATTACAGCTATTTCAGTGTAAATTAATACTTTATTCGCCCATAGTTGTGTAAATTAAGTTTGTATGGAAATCGTACCCCCTTAAACACAAAAACCTTTAGTTTATTTACCGTGGCGATACATAGGTACTGAGGTCAAATTCAAATTCTTTGTTCACTTCGAAATAACATTAGATTCACAATTCAATACGTCAATACATTTGTAAATAGGTACAGCCAGCATCAATAGTAAAAATAGAAACTCAGTAATATTTAATGTTGGTAGGCATGTAGGTAGCATAGAAACATAGATTTTTATTGTAGGTACTTAGAAAGTATTTCAATTAATATGGTTTATTAGGTAATCCTACCTAGAGGATAAATTCTTATATCATTGCCAGCATTCTGTACCTATTGGTATATCTGTAGGTACCTACCTAAGTACGATAAATAAATAAATAAATATTCTAAACAATTCACACAATACAGATATTACGATATTTATTACAGAACGAAAGCACCCTCTCTAAAACTGTTGGTACCTAATAATCTGCACTTTCGTAGATAAAACGTCATTTTATCTTATCTCAAGTTATTTAAACTTTCGAAGTAGATTTTTACACCCTGTAGAAGACCATCACTTCGAAGCGTAGCTTCATCTGTCTGTCCGTCTGTTTTCGAGATAGAGCCGATTTTGTGAAGCTCGCACTATCGATTAATTCATAATATATAATGTCAAAGAATAGGTAATTGTTCTTACCAAAAATGAGTTTTTCAACTTGGATGTCGCGAAGAAGAAGTCTTGATCGTGCGGTTCGAATCGAGATGATTGAGTTGATCACACATTCTTTGACTTCACATAGATTTTGTATGGAAAAACGAAAAGAGAAACCGAGATTTCTTGTCCGCATATAAAAATTGCGGCCTTGCTTACCTACACCACATACCAAAAACTAAACACATCAAAAAACTTGCTAGGCCCTCTGGACCATAATTTTTTGGTTGTTCCATCAACAAGTTGGTACTCTATAGGTACATAGTTTTAGATTCATTATTACAAGTGTATTCATAATATTGATTTAACCGTGAGTGTCGTTTTGAACTATTTTACTCGGTATGATATATCCTCTCAAAAAACCTTGACAGCAGGAATCTAAATCGCAAAAAATAAGAAATTGAAAATCCTTTTATGTAATATTTACGAATATACACAGACGTTTTATTGAAATAAACATGTTTGATGTAATAAGAAAAACCCATATCAAATTCCTTTTTGCCAAATTGCTTGAGCGTCGCGTCGCGGAAATACACCTAATGGCCGAAATACGGTTTATTAGATATGAAATGAGGAAAAGTAGAAGGAAACCAGGGGTAATTTTACGTCGCCATATTTCTGATATTCCTTGGAAATGTACAAGCGATGTTAGGTAACAAAGTCACGAGCAATAGGTACTCGTGATATGGTTACATTCCGTAATTTTCTAGCTATGTTTTTTTTTGCATACGGAACCCTCAAAAACTTTTGAAGTTAAGAAAGTCAATGCAAAACCCCCAAGCACTGTAAAGAACCCACCTCAATATATTGAGTTGCATTGCATGTGATAATTTTAAGTATGTCTATTGAATTACGCGTAGCACCTGCTACGAGCTCTACGAGTTTCCACACTTGCTCTTATACTGTTTTATGATTACGTTTCATTATTCAGCTACGCTATGTGTTCTATATACCGGCAAACTCGCTACCTAAGTGGCTTTTTAGTATACAGAAAATTGGGTTATGATGAAGACTTCGACTGCTACGAGGCTGCTACGAGAACCCATCTAAGGTATAAATACTTACCTCCTTTATTTAGAATCCCCGATTAAAGCGTCTGAAGTTTAATAATAGCATGGTTTCCATCAATCACTTCATGCTAAAAATAAGCAGCCGCCTTTTTTCAAACTTTTAAATCAACATACGACTTCAATGAAAAATGGATTGTTGTCTGTTAATAACCTTGATTTGAAGTTAAAACTTACAGAGCGAGGATACACATTATAATTATGTATACCTACGTACCTACTGAATGTACTAAATGTATGTGCTTAGTCAGATTCAATTTTGCCGACATCAGCCCGAGGCTTAGAGGATTATCCACGCTTGCTACCTCGTTTCGAGACTCTGTGAACTGAAATTCCGAAACATAACTTTATTTGGGATAAATTAATATTTGCGGAGCTATTTTGTAACCTAATTTAAACCAACGTTTGATCTTATCAAACGTTGGATAAGGCAGGCAAGACCTTACCCTTACATAGTCTTCTAATTTACAAAAGGGCTTTGAAGATTTTGGCTGTGATTTTAGTATGCATACTAGAGACGCTGGCTTACCATTTTTTTTTTCAATTTAGTGGCTTCGGATAGTATTACTAGAAATTGATAACCGACACGATTACAATCAAGGCATACTATAAAGTTTGTCATAAATTGTAACGTTTTAAACAACTGGTACCAAACATAAGAACTGTTAGCTTTTAGCAGTTTCTGTTTGCTGAGATACATGAGTTCACATTAGTCGTTTTAATTATAATTTATGAATCAGTCCCACAATATTTAGGTATTTCAAAATTGGGTCGCATCTCTATCCGTTTCTATCACGGCAATTAAGAGCACTAGGCGCCTACCGAAGGTAAGCTTATGCATACACGGCTTGTAGTGTTCACAGAAGCTTAACAAATAGTGCTCTCGAAATAATATGGGAATCAATGTGTAGTGGATGTCGGGAGGTCGGGAGCTGGGTGGAGGGTTGGAGTGCGCAGTTGCCGTGCGCGATAGGTGCGGGCTTGGCAGCGCGGTATCGCAGCTCGCCAGTCCGGTACTCTCGGCAGTCGCACACAGGCACGCGCGCCTCCCTCGCGCTTACCCTGGCGCCTTTGCGCCCTCGCGCCCTTAGTCTACCGCATCCCCAATACCTGGATTACTACCTGCCTGTATTAAAACCTGAGTAATCTCATCTCAATCATCTCATTAACCCTCAAATTGTCAGTTCTGTGGCTTATGTTTTTAGGGGTCAATTATTGAGACTCTAATCGAGATTGCTTACATCACCGCTTCCGTTTTTCGGCGGGAAATGGTTTTATTATTATCAATATTGAATAAGATTTTGTATCGTCTTCACTTATTCTTTTTGTTATTGCTTATTTTGTTTGTACGAGATATGATTTTTATCTAATACTAAAGAAGAGTTCATATTATGTAGAGGCTTATTTCCGATGTTATGTTATTATACCTAAGTATACCTAAATACCTTTCTCTATGTGCCTAAAACGCAAGAATTTAGCGGTTCTTAGTTACAATAACATTCATCAATCATACATAATAATAAGTATATGATTTATAAACTGTTATGTTAGGTTACATTTCAGGGTCATTGACCTTATAAATATGAATAATGCATATTATACTATACTCGTAGCCCGTAGGTCACATTGTCATTGTAATGTAGGTAAAGAGCAGGGCTGTGTAGGAATTGCTACAAATAATGAAGGCGCTAATTGAAAAAAAAAACAATTGTATGCCTAATATGTAGACACCTAGGCACCTACTTATGAGCTCTTTAAGCCATGACATGAATATGAAATTAGGTCACATTAAGATGTGATACGTGGGTACTGTAAGGTATCTAGTAGAGAGGAAATGATGTCAGTCATAAATAACTGAAACGTTTATATATATGTTTATATTTAAATCTTAGATTCAGTTACAACTATTGACTGCGCCGAGCGAACAAGGCGGACGGCAAATAGATATTCACTGCAGGCCTATCACAAGCTCTGTCTGGCTATGTCTCTGGCTCTGGTTTTGAGTCTGTGTGAGACGTTTCGACGTAGGATTAAAGATAATGTAATGGTAGGTATGCATAGTACCTAATGCATGCATTTTTATAACGCTTTTATTAGCTTCACCTGCAGTAGGTATATATGTAACTGACCTCTTTGAGCTCGATTTTGTCCTACTTTGAACGGTCAGATTTGATTCAAACTTTGCACACCTGTCAAGGGTCGATGACAATGCAATAATATGAAAAAAAAAAAAAAAAAAACTAAAAAGTAAAAAAAAATTATAGTTTAAAAAAAAAAGCTTTTATAACTAATTGAACTAAAAAGTTAAAAATAAAACTGTAATAATCAATTGAAAAATTTATATTATTGTACAAAAAAAGCGTGGGGTGCTTGATTTTGATTGTTGTAAATATTTTATCAATAGTTTATTATATCTGAAGTTATTATAAATAGCACCCCACGCTTTTTTGTACAATAATATAATGTTTTAATTCATGTTTCTTAAAATATACTTTTTACTAATACGAATATTTTCAAAACTAATACTGAATAAGGTACCTAAGTAGGTATAGGTAATGTACTGAAAACATTATTATTGAAATAATAAGCATACAAGGAAGTTGCAAAAACTTAAAAAACCGACTTCATGGCTTCATGGCTGCTGAACCGATTTTGATGTAATTTCTATGAGATCAATCTGGAAATATAAACTTAACTTTTAAAAATTCAGAGACCCTATTATTTTTCAAATTGACTTATAATGACGAAGTTATGCGATAGCAAACATTAAATAAAATACAACCGAATGGAGAAATTAATTAAAGTCGGTTAAAAAACAGGTAACTTATAGTTTAAATGTTTGCTTACATCAACTTTTACTAAAAGACCAAAACAACAAACTATCTCAAAAGTCTAATTCAAAATAATCTAGCGCAAAATACAAATTGCTCTCTCCCAGCCAAAGGAAGAGCTCTAATGAAAATGCGCTGCAAGCTTATTGACAAGCTTGGCCTCGATAGCAGAGGAAATTATGCGAACGAGTAATCTTGTCAGCGGCATGTGTACTATCGTGTGCAAAAGTTATATAGAACTGGTATATTTAGAACCACGGAACACAGAACGGTATAACCTGAAATCCTCTTTTCTTGAAAAACTGGTTGGCTGGCTTTTATCTATGTTTGTTTTTATACAAGTAAGTATCTGACAAAAGAAAGAATGATCCAACTCAAACATGCCCTAACAAAAATTAAATACGACATTATTGGAATCTCAGACATCCGAAGAAAAGGAAATTCCATCATAGAAGACGAAGACCACATATTCTGTCATATCGGGGAAACACCGGGAAGATATGGAGTTGGCTTTCTCATCAAAAAATATCTTAAAAACCACATTGAAACCTTCATCGGTTTAAGCGAGAGAGTCTGTCTTCTGAAACTAAAATTTGACGAATATCTCCTATCAATAATACAGGTATATGCACCTACAGCCGATTCTACAGAAGAAGAAATCAATAAATTTTATAGCCAAATACAAGAAGCCCAAACATACACCGATAAAAATGTGATTGTCATGGGAGATTTTAACTCAAAAATTGGACAACCAAAAAACACAGAGCACCTAGTGATGGGAAAATACGGATTTGGAAAAAGGAATGCTAGAGGAGAGAAACTTGTTAAGTTTGCTTTAGAAAACCACCTAACGATAGCCAACACAATCTTCAAAAAGGACCCGAAAAAGAGATGGACCTGGGAATCACCCGACAAAACAACAAAAAACGAAATCGACTATATTCTGCACAATAAACAAATCAACTTTCAAAATGTAGAAGTTCTAATTAGCTTACCTTACTCCAGCGACCATAGACTTCTTCGGGCAACACTCGTATTGAATAACTCCAAAAAACGTAGAACCAACTTTACTAATGCGCAAACCTCTCTTAAAACAGAAGACGAAAAAGTCATGTTTGTAAGTTCTCTGGCCAAAAATACCAAAGCTTTAAGCGAAGAAGATACATCCGAAGCATACTTTGGAAAAATACAAAAAGCAATAAACAACAGCTTAAAAGAAACACAACAACATACGAGCGAAGCAAAGAAAAAATCTGAAATATTGAGTGAAGAAGCAAAACTATTAATCAACGAACGACATATTCTACAAAACAAAAAGACTCTATCTAAAGACGAAAAACAACACTTAAAACTACTGTACAAAACAACTAACAAGTTGATCAAAAGAGACTACAAGAATCATAGATTAAACATAATTGAACATTACCTAACAATGAAAGGGAGCACTAGAAAAGCTAATAAATTACTGAATAGAGAAAAAATATGGATCCCAAACTTAAAAGCAACCAAAACACTTACCAAAATACAAACCAGAACCCAAATAACTAATATTGCAACAGATTACTATAGAAAACTTTACAGTGCTCCCAAAAACAAAGACAAACAAGCTTATAGTATCGAATCACTGAAAGCAGGAGATGAACAAGCTCAGATAAATAAAAGCATAGAACCTGTTAGCGAATCTGAAATAATGAAACAGATTATGAAACTAAAACCAGACAAGAGCCCAGGACCCGATAATATAACCAATGAAATAATACAAATATCAAAATTCGTACTGATACAACCACTACTGATATTATTTAATAAAATCCTAACCGAGGAAAAAATACCGAAGCCATGGGCTATCTCAGACATAATCCTCTTATACAAAAAAGGAGATCCGGCAGATGTGGGAAACTATCGTCCAATAAGCTTAATGTCCAATATATACAAACTTTTCGCATCCTGTCTAGAAAATAGAATCAAAGAAGACATAGAGAAACAGCAACCAATTGAACAAGCGGGCTTTCGCAAGGGATTCAGTACAGTAGACCACATACACACCATCGAACAAGTGATAGAAAAGTACGAAGAGTTCAACAGACCACTGTACTTGGGGTTCGTTGATTACACAAAGGCGTTTGACTCAATTCACCACGAGAGCATTTGGGATACACTTACGGCATTAAAAGTCCCAAATATTTACATTAATATAATAAAAGATATCTACGACAAAAGTGAAAGCCGAGTCAAGCTGGATACAACAGGAGAAACCATACAAATAAACAGGGGAGTTCGCCAAGGAGACCCTCTTTCTCCGAGACTATTCATTGCCGTACTACAACATATAATGTCAAAACTGGAGTGGCAACAAAAAGATATATCCATCGGCAGAAAGCGCCTAAACCATCTGAGATTCGCAGACGACATCATTATTGTATCAGAGACTGCCAATCAATTAGAAACGATGTTAAACGACCTACACAAAGTGAGCACTGAAGTTGGTTTAGAAATGAACACTTCGAAAACCAAAATACTTACAAACAGGATCAAGAAGCCGATAAACGTGAACAATAAAATAATAGAATATGTTGATAGCTATATATATCTAGGAAAGCAACTTTCCTTCAGCAAAAAGCGAAATATGGAAGAAATTGAGAGAAGAGTAAATCTAACCTGGAATAAGTACTGGAGCTACAAGGAAATAATGAAGTCAAAATTACCAATAAAATTAAAAACAAAAGTAATGAATACATGTCTACTACCTTCCCTCACGTATGGCTGCCAAACCTGGGTATTTACCAAAAAAACTATGAACAAGATAAAAGTGTGTCAAAGAGCGATGGAGAGAAGCCTACTAAACATAAAGCTAAAATTCAAACGAAGAAATGTAGAAATTAGGAAAAAAACACAAGTGATTGACGCTCTTCAGCACGCACAGGCATTAAAATGGAGGTGGGCGGGCCATTTGATTCGGACCGAAGATGACAGATGGACCCGAACAACAACCATTTGGAACGGTCCAGCTGGCAAGAGGAGACAAGGGAGACCGCAGGAAAGATGGCAAGATGACATATCTGAATTAGCAGGAAAAGACTGGACAAAGAAAGCGAAGGAGAGTAAAGAATGGAGACTTTTGGAGGAGGCCTATACCCGTCGAGGGGTCCTTAGTTAGTTTTTTATAAAAAATATAGATATAAGTTATTTAAAAATTGTTAATTAGGGAATAATAAAGGCTTTTTTATTTTTATTTTTTTTTATTTTTTTTTATTTATTTTATAAGTATCTGATTGAACAATCTTGCCTCTTTTTAATTTTTTGTGCTGTTGAATTTCCTATGAACATTTCTCATCGAAAGAACTCGAAACACCTCTGAATTTGGGTGTTAATGATTTTCATGTGTTTCCGCATTACTTGCGATTTTCAATGAATAAGTTCAGTTTTCAGTTAGTACTTGTATCTTTCAAAAGGTCAATGTGTGCAAGCGAGAAGTTTAGAAGTTTGTTTCATTGTTTATTGAGTATTTTCGATCGCATTCTGAGGGCAAAATCTAAGCGGCTATGGTTAAGGGAAAGCGATGTAATAGGTATTATTAATTCACGGACTCATACTTATACAACTTTTGCCGGCGCTGCTTGCATGTATTTGACCAGTACAGCAATTTAGATTTATTGTGAAGAAGGGTGTCAAAGTAACGCTCAAATTTCCGGGCATGCTAGAGTTAAATTAAGTACCGTTAGCATTTTTTCCCAATGGCTAAATAATTTTCAAAGAGACAAGACAGATCTAAGATCACACATAACTCACTACCTAGGTCCTAGGTACCTAAAATGATAGAGTAGATGTCATTGACCTTTGTTCAGCGCTGTGGTACAGCGGCTGCGCTACGCGGATTGAGCGCATTTTATTGATTTACCTACTCAAAAATGGGTGTAACGTGATAGTTATTTTGACCATCTTCTTTGAGCAAAGTCGACGTTGCCACGCTAATCGAAAAGGCGCCAGCTAATGGCCTGCGCACACCTAGTTCGCTGGCGGTAGCGAACAGTGAAACGCTGTCAAATATCGCTGTCAAATCTCAAATCTGACAGCGATATTTGACAGCGTTTCACTGATCGCTACCGCCAGCGTTAGGTGTGTTCGAGCCTCAGGTAGTATATATTTTCATTGATTGTGAGTTTTAGTAACTAGCATTTTTTTCTGAAAATCGATGATTGTAGAGTTTTGTTTAAAATAGAAAACCCGTCGGGTCCAAAAAGGTTTTATTTAGAATGTGCAGTTCTTTTTTCATTTTTCAAACAAAGTCAAGTTCATTAGGGTTTTATTCTGAATTTGGCTTTTTGGGTAGGCAATGATGGCAACGTTGTTTGGATGTACAAACATGCATGGATCGTTGCCATCATTACCTAATTAAAAAACAAAAGTGCGGTGCTGTGAAAGTTTTTGCAATTTTGTGCTGTGATGGCCAGAACTTGCGTTATTACACTGCGCTCACGGCCACCATCAGACAGTGGTCAGCAACACAATCATTACAGAGCGCGGCAGTAATGTAATATTCCTCGAAATTTTCATATTTCATAAACTTACAATTTCTGTACATAAGAACCTTCATTATTTTATTTTTAGAACTTGTTCGTCCAATATAATCAACTAACTATAAATAACCTGTATGTCGAATAAGCGGACTTTACATAACTACTGACTTTGGACTTCTTCTTTTATTGTAGTCACAAGTTCTTTTGAAAGGGTTCTTCTCTCAAAGTCTATGGTGAGTGTTAGCTACAGCTTCTGCGCAATTGAATTTGCCTGAAGATGTTAAGATTCATGAAGGTGTACCATACCTAGGGTAAAAATTTATTTGACACTCACTGTGACTCCGTGAGTGGAGCTGAACCTAGCACATTCTGTAAAGTGACTTCTGTTTGTGACTGTACTTACACGTACATAACCGCGATGAAGAGCATTGACGGCTCTACATATTATAAGCACTGCTAGAACGGGCTCTTTTTATATAGCTTTAGATAAACAAACAAAGGCAAGAGTATTTCAGAAGCAGATGTTTTATTAGGTGTTACTGAGAAACAAAACATGATAGAATAAGATCGTGTCTCCTGAAATGAGACTTGTTGGGTGTCATCAAGATACAAACTTGCTTGATGCAAAAGTTCAGTAAAAGCATATTAGATAGGTATATCGAAACATGGTTTTCTAACCAATAAGTTCTTTACTGCGATGCTAGGTGAGATTCAAATACTTATAGATAACTCCTGTTAGCCAGAGCAAATTGTTCCGACGTATAGTTTAGGTAGGTATAGCTTCTTAATAATAAAATATTAATAATTCAAAAATTTTCATCGATAATCTTGTGTCAAAAAAAAGAGACACTAGGCCCCGAGCAAGAATGGTTGGACATAATATCTTCAGTTCAGAAACACGAATGAGGTAATCGATTTTGCATTGAAATTAATGCAAGCCCATATTTGTTATTGGGAAATCATATACCTACATAAATACAGTATTTTTTAAATTTCCAACATCAGGCACGCGCAAAGTTATCTTGCGCGGACTCTACAAAAAAATGTTTGAAAACTGTTTTCGTCTTAACATAATGGAATGGATATATTTAAAAAAATCACCTCGACTTACGAACCTACTACGTTGTCAGTGACGAACAGACAAAGCAGTGACTTTCCGTAACGAGACAGCCTGATCGAGGACGCCGTATAATGAATAAATTACACGCTCAAACATTGTTCCGATGTCCATTTACTAACTGGACATTCTGAAGACAATGTTACATGGTTTTCAGGTTCCAATTCCAACAACCTTCTAATTATAATACGTATTGACAAACGTCGCTAAGTGTGTTATTGGCGTGTGGCATGTGCCCTATGTGATAATGTGACCGTGAAGTTAATAGACATTAAAAAATTATGCTTTTTATAAGTGAGACAGCATGTGAAATATCTCCTCCTCGGAAGACCAATTTTTTTACGTAATATAGACCATTCTTTGGCTACAATCTCACCTGATGGTAAGCGACGATATAGCTGACGATGAAGCAGGATGGTCTAGAAGACACCTATTCACTCTTGCCTTGAAGAGGTTTACATTGTAATGGTCAGGAAAAACCGACGACGGCAATGAGTTCCAAGTTAAATTGTTTTGTAACACATTTATTTAAAAATGGAAATCGATAAAGTAAATTCAATAAACGAGACCTAAACGTTAGCAATTTTATTTACATCATACATGCTCAGTAAATAGGATTTTCTTTAGCGCAAAGAGGCTATGTAAGTAGGCGTGTGCAGCCCATTGCATTGTAAATGCGTTCCATTTTCAAATCACTTCACCGTCACATTATGCTTGATACGTAATGGTTCATTACAGTTCAAGAGCTATGCAAACCTCCTTGGTGAGGGTTCATTACAGTTCAAGAGGTATGCAAACCTCCTTGGTGAAACAATCTCTTTTCTTACAAATGATATGAAAACTTTTTACTGAAAAGATAAAGTAGCTCACAGATGTGTACCGTGTGCGTCTACGACTGTTTTAGCAGATACCTACCGGTACAAATATTTTACTATTAATTTTAATAAAATTAATAGTTTAATTATAATAATACTTATATTATTATTGTAATTTTATTTTTCTCAAATTAAAATGACATTTTGTCATACCCGTATAAGTGTTGTGTTATTGTTGTATTGTAAGCCTATTTCTGCCGAAAAGCAGCATTGCTGTGTTTCGAGTTGAAGGGTATGGGTGCCAGTGATATCACTGACACGTGAGGCTGAACATCCATATGCCTCAAGTTGATGGTCGTAGGGCAGTGCATTGTAGAGCACGTTCCTGACGTGCTTGACCTACGAGGCAATGCTTTGCTATAGGCAATGGTTACCACTTAACATCAGGTGGGCCATATGTTTGTTCCATCAGCTAGTTAAAAATTTACCTCACATGAATGATGTAAAGTAGAATGCTTACCTCGGTCATAAGTAGCTATTGCACCCTCGAACTATATTTGCCCTCGCTCGCTTTGCTCGCTCGGGCATCTAAATATCTCGGGTACACTCGATCCATTAGCGCCCTTTGCGAGCTGCGCTCGCACGGGCGCCAAAAAGGATCTTGTTCTGCAAAAGCTCACTTACTGCCCTTGTATAACAATCTACTATTACATCATACATGCTCAGTAAATAGGATTTACTTTAGCACAAAGAGGCTGTGAAAGTAGGCGTGTGCAGCCCAGTGCATTGTAAATGCGTTCCATTTTCAAATCACTTGTACCGTCACACTATGCTTGATACGTAATGGTTCATTACAGTTCAAGAGCTCAGCAAACCTCAGCAAACCTCCTTGGTAAAACAATCTCTTTTCTTACAAAATGATATGAAAACTTTTTACTGAAAAGATATAGTAGCTCACAGATGTGTGCATAAGTGTGCGTCTACGACTGTTTTAGCAGATATCTACCGGTACAAATATTTTACTATTAATTTTAATAAAATTAATAGTATAATTATAATAATACTTATATTATTATTGTAATTTTATTTTTCTCAAATTAAAATTACATTTCGTCATACCCGTATGTGTTAGTGTTGTATTGTAAGCCAATTTCTGCCGAAAAGCAGCATTGCTGTGTTTCGAGTTGAAGGGTAGGGGTACCGGTGAAATCACTGACACGTGAGGCTAAACATCCGTATGCCTCAAGTTGATGGTCGTAGAGCAGTGCATTGTAGGGCACGTTCCTGACGTGCTTGACCTACGAGGCAATGCATTGCTATATGCAATGGTTACCACTTAACATCAGGTGGGCCATATGTTTGTTCCATCAGCTAGTTAAAAATTAACCTCGCATGAATGATGTAAAGTAGAATGCTTACCTCGGTCATAAGTAGCTATTGCACCCTCGAACTATATTTGCCCTCGCTCGCTTTGCTCGCTCGGGCATCTAAATATCTCGGGTACACTCGATCCATTAGCGCCCTTTGCGAGCTGCGCTCGCACGGGCGCCAAAAAGGATCTTGTTTTGCAAAAGCTCACTTACTGCCCTTGTATAACAATCTACTATTCATAAAAATATAAGTACAACGAGCACATTATAGGAGCTGCTATGGAACTTGGCACCTGTTTACATACTACCAATAACCCGGAACGTCGTATGTTACGAACTTGACCCCTTTTTATGTTTTGGTTTTATTTCACCTTCACAATATTTTTAATATTATAATTGAAATGCTTACTTAGGTATTTTTTAATCAAGGCAGGTGGTTAATCCATCAGTAAATATACAGTTAAAATAAACCAATCTCGTGTTTAATTAGATTTCGATACACGATTTGAGTGTACCATATAAAAATAGTGAAATCTATAAGCCAGTGCCATAAAAAGACGAATAATGGAGCCACCGAAGCCGAAAACATATCATTTCTATTCTTGGTTTCTTCCTGGATTGTTTACAACACGTCAGGATCAGAAACTTTTTTTGGAGTACACGAATAGCCAAAAACAACGAGCAATCCCCCGATTAATCGCTACTGGAATGGTTTTCCAATTGTTCACTATCTTGGTGCCCGGCGATGTTGATTTTCTTTACGCGTATTCCCTGACGTTTATAGCAAGTAACGCCAACATGATGCTGCTTGCATGGTATTACTGTCTGCCAACATATAGAACCCTCCTCAGCCATGTGACCTGGTTCGTTATATGGGCGCAGCTGCTGGCCAGTGCACTGCGTAGACAAGGAGACACATTCAACGAGTTGCTCGGATGGGCTGCTCTCTTAGAATACCTGACAATGGCTACTCTACCATTTAGTCCACCTGTGTTATTGCTCTACTGCCATCTCTCCGCGTTTGCTTACATCATTATACAATATTTGAACGCTGCTCTGTTTACAGTCTCAGTACCACGAGATTTTTTTTATCAGGTAAAGTTCAAGTATTTTTTCTTTAAGGGGGTACGATTTCCATACAAACTTAATTTACACAACTATGGGCGAATAAAGTATTAATGTACACTGAAATAGCTGTAATAGGCTTTTACAGTGGTCCTTATTACCGGCCAGTTATATAAAGTTGGAGAGTCAGCCGTTGGTCGTGGCAGTCAGGGCTTCAGAAAAAGAACTAACAGACTTTTACGACTATTTTGAGACATGTGTTTTAAGCTCATTCTCGTATTCAATGCCCGTTAGAAAGAATGACGAAAAAATTACTTTTTTGGTTTTTTATTAATATTTCTGTTATCCTACAGTTTTCTCCAACTCTATATAACTGGCCGGCAATAAAGACCACTGTAAAATTCTATTACAGCTATTTCAGTGTACATTTATACTTTGTTTGCCCATAGTTGTGTAAATTCAGTTTGTATCGGAATCGAACAACCTTAAGGTATCAGTTTATTTGGGTGGTTAACATTTATCATACTTATTCCATTTTTATGTTTATTTACAGGAAGTTTGCAGCGGAAGTATTTTATGTTCTGCAACTTGCATAGGCGCAGTCGGCTATCTTATTTTCGAAAATCAGCATCGCCGCTCTTTTGTAGAGACTAAAAGAAGCTTGCGAGACAAACTGACGATTGACCAACAAAGTAAAGAACAGGTACCATATACATTTTTACCAGGGGCGTAGCTACCGCCGTATTTGCCGTATCAATTATACGGGGCCCCCGGGCCACGGGGGCCCCCAAAGTGTGTAAGGAAAAAGAATAAAAACTTTCTAATTTATTTTATTTTACAAATGACAAAATTCTATAAAGCAATTCCTTTTTTTCCCGCCTTAAGCGTGCGTTCAAAAGTTGGCAGCACTACATCGTTATGGCGGGCTGCGGGACTTCCCCGTTTTACTTACTTCATCTTCAACTCAGCGGGGAATCCCCGGGTTCGATTTTTATTTGTAAAATGGGTAAATTATGTGATAAATAAATATTACTTCTCACAATATTTTTTTTCTTTTGTGAAAAATCTTTACCTCCATATAAGGGCCTCCAAAAAAATTTTTATACGGGGCCCCGATAAGGCACGCTACGCCACTGATTTTTACTCACGTATGGCGACACTATACGATAGGCACTGCTGTTTTCTGTCAGAAGTCAGCACTAAGGACCGTCGTCTGTCGGGTAATCACTATTTTGGCTCATTGAATAATGTAACACTAGTCAATGAAATGAGAGCTTAAATGACCGACACTTTTTGTATTAACTAAGCAAAAATACTAACAATCGCTTGAAGAATTTAACAACTCGTGAAAAATTATGAACTGGAACTTACCTATAAGTATGTTTTTAGGAGCGGTTACTACTATCCGTTTTACCTGAACATGTGGCGGTTCAGATGCGTCAAGACCTTGGACTTATTGATACCCAATTTAAGAAAATCTATATGTCGCGACATGAAAATGTTAGGTGAGTGAAATAAGTTTTCCATATTGTATTGCGGACAAAATGGGGCCATAGTGCGATGATAGAAAAGCGGACTTAAATCACTATTTAGCTATTCATTTTCGTTCCATGTTAACCTAATTAGTACCTTAGTGATTACGGGTTTATAGCTGTGAGAGTAGGTACTTACTTTCCTAAATTAATTAAAAAAATACCAATGGACTCAAGAACTCAAGTATGTTACTACATATTGTGTATGTATCTACATATATGTGTTATTTTATCAACTCGGCTTTTGTATTGTAAGGTATTTTCATTTGATAGGCAAATGATAAAAGCTGTTTAAATGCTTGTCTTCCTACAATTATTTTACTAATCTATAAATGTGATGGAAGAATAAATACGCCTGTAGAGACTGAGTATGAACTAATAAGGGCCGATTCACGGATCACTCTCAAATTTTCCAAACTGAATTTTGAAATAAACAGCTGTCAAACGTTTTATCGGTCAACGAATAATTCGTGAAATCTGGGCGTCGATTCTAGCAACAAAAATCACTCAAGCGTTCGCGTAAATCGATGCGAGTTGTCAATTTTTGTTAGAAAAATTTAAAAATGGAACGCGGATTCAGCGATCACTCAATCGAGTCGTGTTGCTAGAATCAACGCACTGCTCTAAGCCGTCATAATCATCAGAACAGCTATTAGCATCACACACACAATTGTATGACTTTTCAAACAGCATCCTGTACGCAGACATCGTCGGCTTCACGGCAATTTCATCCACTTATTCAGCTCAAGATTTAGTGGCCATACTTAATGAACTGTTTGCGCGCTTTGATCGATTGGCTGAGGTATGTAAATGTACAAGTATTATAATTATAGACATAAATTCTACGTCTGCTATATCTCGATAAGTAGAATATGTTAATACAAAATTAATATGATTTCATTTAGAAAACAACAAAGTTTTTCATCTACGTGCTGGTGACTAAATCCTTACTGCTGTTACACACAGTCATTTAGTTGTCTATTCCTATAGCTAATGTATGCATTTCGACAAAGATTGGGATTTGTTTGTCGAATCTTGATCAAACAGGTCGCTTTGTATCACAGATAAGCAAAAACGCTTTTGCTTTTTGCATTGACGTGGTGACGTATTGTACTTTATTACAGAAATATCAACAGCTTCGCATAAAAATTCTGGGTGACTGTTACTACTGCATCAGCGGTGCACCTGTCGAGAGACCAGACCATGCCGTCCTTTGTGTGCACATGGGGTTATCTATGGTCAAAGCTATCAAGTAAGTTTTAATTGCTAGAACTGCTAATTCAGCACTTCAGGGGGCTTAGATGACATCTCGGCGCATTAAGTTGAAAAATATAGTAAAATCACTTGTTTCCGTAAGCATTTGTGTTTGAATATAATGCATTTTTTCATAGATATGTGCAGCAAACTACGAACTCGCCGGTTGATATGCGAGTAGGAATCCACACGGGCGCGGTGTTGGCCGGCGTGCTAGGCCAGCGTCAGTGGCAATTTGACGTGTACTCACGGGATGTAGAGCTCGCTAATAAGATGGAGAGCAGCGGAATGGCTGGGTTAGTACCTCAATTCCAAAAATATACACATGCTGCCAGTTCATTACAGTTTTATTTTTTTCTACAGATTTGTTCACTAGGTTCAGTAGAGGTTCCCGTATTTGTGGTGGAGGTCGTTTTATTGTTTCGTTATTTGAAGCTTTTTTTTGCAGTATTTCTCACCATAGGTACGAGTATACCAGAATCTCATGGCAAATTGAGAAATTAAAATTTGTTGCGTGCAATGCTGGGGAAATTGTATTAAACGATCTTGATACTGTTAAATTTTTATTTATGTCTGTAGTATTTGATTAATTTGATTAAACAGGTGACAATTAACGTTGCCAGATGAAAATCATTTTTTTTATTTTTTTTTATGCCATGAGATTCCGGTAAACCTATAGTAGTACGTATAATACGTATAGTGTGTAATATACGTGGTGAGAAGCAAAACTGTTTATTTCAGGCGAGTACACGTCTCTGAAGTAACTCTAGGCTTTTTGAAAGATGAATTTGAAGTGGAACCTGCTTATGGCGAGAAACGAGAAGAGATGCTTCGACAAGCAGGAATCAAAACATATTTCATTGTTAAAGTTCTGAAACCGGTAAGATTAAGCTTTAACATTCATGATACGGCACATTTATGCACAAGCGTATTATGATTATACCTTCTTGCTAAGCAATGTTGCTCAAAATAAAATGGATTTACAGAGACTCAACCAGGGCTGACGTGGATAACATCCGTAACCATATTCTTAGATAACGCTTGTTTTTTTTTAAATACATTATTCAACGGTTTGGGTTAATATCGTTCCATTCGCTGAACGTCCCGTTAAACCTTTCGCAAAAGGTCCCTTTTTCAAAAAGAGCAATCTGCAAAATACCCATTTTTTCTAAAATAAGCTGCAAAAAGAGCACATAAAACAGTAGATATGACAAGTTTTATCATGCGCACTTGATGTGCGGGCAGGTTTTTACCGCAAGTAGGCCGCTGGTGGACCCTTTTTGCGTGACCCTTGACACGTGTTGCTCGAACTTTTTTAGGTTCTACAACACGCCGGTTTCCTCACGATGTTTTCCTTCACCGTTTTGAGAGTACTGGCATAGTGCACATAAATTTTTCGACAGAAAAACTCATTGGTACACAAGTGGATTTGAACCCACGACCTTCGGATCGGAAGGCGGGGCCACTACCACTAGACCACCAGTGCTCTCAGTAGATATGACAAAGGCATAAAACAATCCGAAAGTCATAAAAATATCGTTACGTTACGATAGCTCTTATAAGTTTGCTCCAATCTTTAAGCAAGGCTCTAAAGTTTACTTATAGAACATATTCTTCTAACTAAACAAACGTAAAAACATAGCACACTTTTTATAAAATATATTTTTAAAAATTGACGAACAGGGCATTATAATTATATTTCTGGACTTCATAGGATAATCTGTTGCAAATTGTTAATAAAGCAGCTTCGCTCGCCCCGTTACCGTTCCCGTTGAAAAAATAACATATTTATTCACCTTTTAAACCTTCTCTGGACCTCCACAAATCATTTAAGACCAAAATCAGCCAAATTGAGTTTTAGCGAGACTAACGAACAGCAATTCATTTTATTCACTGTTGAATTTAATAAAAAATCATCTATATTTTGCCTGTTGATTTATTGTACAGCACTTGATCTCATGATTTGTAAACTCTTGTCATCTAAATTGTACACATTTGCAGTATCAGGGTGATGAGAAAAAAGGCGAGAGTGGGGAACAGGATAGTAGTGACACGCTTTCTGACCTGAAGGATGACGAAGACTCGGTGAGTGCAATACTGTACCCACCCCCTCCCCCTCTTCCCGGTGACATCCGGCCCCGGGCCGCACTCGGCTCAGCCCGCCCCAAATAAATAGGACACTAGGGCAACTAGGGCACTAGGCTAGTAGCTACCTAGATATAGCTTAGCTGGGGCACGACTCGAATATCATCTCAGTTGTTCAAGCATAGATTCTTAGTTGGATCCATTAGACTTTAAGATCGAAGAAGTACCTCAACCACTTCAATACGTAAGGAAGCGTCCTTCTATAAGAGTAAATATTCAAAAATACTTCATTAAAAGTAACTTAGGCATTTTTATATCTTACTTTGAATATAACGTTACATACATATCTATCATATGTAACTCACAGCAGTGCCAGGACTCTCCAGTGCTTGTAAATACTATACTTACCATAACTCATAGTTTTTTCTATATTATAATGAATATTTTCATAGATGTAGCTATTTTCTGTTGGAAGGGGTCTATGTCGGGGTACCCGTTCTTTGCACGCATATTCGGTTCGGATACACCCTTTTTACACAACAGATACGTAGTTAATTTTGATTTTGTTAAGGTACTTCTCATTGATAACTTCTGTAGGTATTTGGTAACGTGCAGTCATCGTGAATTCATCAAATTGTTTGCTTCTCAGTTACATAGACAGCTTCATAAATATCCATAGGTACAGTCGGTTGAAAGTGAGAAGGAGGCCTCTGAGGACATGCTCATCCATAACATGCTAGTGGAGGAATTGAGGAACCGTGATGATGACAAGTAAGAAACATGACACACCATAATTTTACCTTTTATTTGCTTTTCAAGTTTGACTTAGGGCTGTTCTTAGATCTCAAAATTTTCAAGTAAAAATAAGAGTTAAACAACTAGGCCAGTCAGTAAGGGAAGTCGGAGACTGTAAAAGATATGATAAAAAATAGAGCTTGTTTCATGATATTGATTTTGGAGAAAAACACCTTTAAAACATATCACATAACAGCATCGTCTACTCATTTTTGTTTTGCATTTGCAAACTCAAGCATAATGTTTATTTAAAAAAATCTTTTTGAATACGATAGTTTTTCACTCAGTTTTTCATAATTATACTTACTGGGCTATTCTAATAGGTGCATTCTCTACACGTGTCCTGCCCGTGTTTTTCTTTTATTTGTACAACAAGCCGATGGAACAAGCCTATGGCCTACCTGATGTAGTGGTAACCATCGCCTATAACAAAACACTGCCTAGTAGGTCACGCACGTCAGGAACGTGCCTTACGATGCCTTTCCTGCGACCATCAACTTAATTTTCAGCCAGTAATTTCACCTACAACCTTTAAAACGAAACACAGCAATGCTGCTTTCACAGTAGAAATAGACATTTAAATATTTGTACCTCTGTGACATTTTAGTTCTAATTACCGCTTATAGCTACTACACATTATTAATTATAATGTTTGAGTAGGTGATAGCAACAACTACAGAAGTAGATAATAATATATGCATTGTTGTTTCAAAGATTATTTCAAAGACGTTAAATAATTGGACTTTTTGAATACAGGGAATTGGAAGCAACTGGCTGGTGCTACGCATTTGAGCCCGAGGCTGAGAAGTTGTACAAATATCGTGTGTACAGCCACACGCACTGTACATATATACTACTTCCTTTCTTCCTGTTCATCCCAATAATCACACTGGCTTTGTTCATAACGTACTGGAAAACAGTATGTTTAACGTACGCGGTGCATGCTTTGGCTATTGTCACGACAGCAATATTTTTCATCTACGGGTCCCGGTCACCGATTCGTGTGGTAAGATTTAAATATCTACTTATAACAAATTCGCTTAGATCTGTAGAGAGACTGGTCTATGACATGCCGGTTTACCCACGATGTTTTCTTTCACCGTTTGTTTAAATTGAGTGGCTAACAATAGCAACATTGAAATCATCATCAACTCCAGACCCAAGTCGGCCGCTGGCTGTAGAGAAAACCTCTGCAAGAGCAATGAGGGACCCCTCCTTGACTGGTTGTGACTGCGGAGCTCAGATCTAGGCAATGCCACATCTATTGATCTGTCCCTTGTGCCCAAACATCTGCACAATGACTGACCTTGCCAACGCCACAGCCACAGGCAACGCAAAAGAGGTGGCAAAATACTACTCAAGAGTTGTCAAGTGTGTACCATTGACGCGATAGAAGAAGACTCTTCAGGAGGTGAAAAGAAATGAATACGAGATTGGCTTGAAACTTGATTTGGGTACTGATTTTGATAAACTAACCTACAACAAAGCAAAATTAAGAACTTGAAATCCTAAATTAGAGAAGAATATACAAGAATATACAAGAATATACAAAAATAGACCAGAATATACAATAATAGACAAGAAAAGACAATAATAGACAAGAATACACAAAAATAAATAAATAAATAAATAATAAATATTGTGGACAATTCACACAAAACTACCCAGCCCCAAACTAAGCAGAGCTTGTAATATGGGAACCGGATAGCTGATATAATACTTGAATACATTTTTGTCTGTAAATACATACTTAGAATACAATATAACACCCAGACAGAACAAACATTTATGTTCACCACACAAATATTTGTTCTCGGTGGGGATCGAACCCACGACCTGCGGCGCAGAAGGCAGAGCTGGCCAGTCAAATATACAAGAATAGACAAGAATAGACAACAATACACAACAATAGACAAGAATAGACAACAATAGACAAGAATAGACAACAATAGACAATTATAGACAAGCTTAGACAAGAATAGACAATAATAAACATAGACATAGAAGATGAAGAGTCAATACAATACGCGGGAAGTATTTTTTTAGTTGTTTACCCAATACCGTGGCTCTATTTTTTATACTACCACTAGCCAGTATTTTCTCGTAGCGAATAAAGTTTTCAATTTAATAGTATTCCAAATTTAAAAGTCATTGTGTCACTGTACCAAAAGTGCGCCTAAAGTAGTTACTTTAGGCGCACTTTTTGAGGAACCAACAGCCTCTTTTTGAATAGATGGGATGAAAAATATCTTTCTTAATCGGTGTAGGTATGCATCTTTGTGCAAAGAAGGAATATTTAATAAAGTTTCTTGTTATGTTTTAGGAAGATCAAACTTATGACTACCGCCAGCTTCTGTCCTTATTTAACTTGGTAATGTTTGCAGCATCAAACCTGCAACATTTGGTGAGTCCTTAGAAACTTATTTTAAACACACACAAGTTAGGTAAGTGAATAATCGCTATAAATATATAATACTCATGTGCTCCAGCTTCTTCATAAAGAAAATGTAAATTCTAGAAACGCTATTAAGTTACGCAATAAACAAGGATGCTATAAGCCTTTAAAGGTGTGTTAGCTAAAGTAACATTTCCCCAGTTTCTCTCTAGAAAAATAAAACTAGGAGAAGAACACTCTTTCTGGAGCCTAATTCTCGGGCTGACCGAAATTTTCTATGTCCCTTGAATACACATTGGCATTGCCAAACCCCGCACGTTTTCTACGTCTTCACTATATCGTAGCTGTCGAGGCTTTTACGATGAGGTCGTCAATGAATTACTCAAGGAAATTATCCATTCTCTCTTCGAAAACAAGCAATAAAATAAAATTGCAAAATGAGCCGAGAATTAGGCTCCTGATCTTATTAATTGAGTTATTCACTGAAAATCATGCTTCACACAGTTTTCCCCTAGTTGGATATGGAATTGTTTCAAAGTCTGTAGATAGCCGTATCACCATGGGATCTACGTCAACCCACGTAAAAAGGTAAACAGGCCTTTGCATCTATTATAGATGATTTATATAGCGTGTGGGCCAACTGTTTTTTATGCGCCTATTTACGTTTATATCATACACTACATAATGTGCTTATTAATATTAGTACCCAAGAACTCATAGAGTGTTATTAATAATCCTGGCGTAGCGTTGGCCTAGTTGATCCGTGTTTTGTCTCTTGCATTGACATGCAATTGTCAACTCGAACAAATGTGACAAAACACGATTTAACTACTCCAGCGTTGCGCCAGGATTATTAATAACACCCTATGGGCCTTATTAATAATCCTGGCGCAACGCTGGAGTAGTTAAATCGTGTTTTGTCACATTTGTTCGAGTTGACAATTGCATGTCAATGCAAGAGACAAAACACGGATCAACTAGGCCAACGCTACGCTAGGATTATTAATAAGACCCATAGGGTTATGACATCCTGTCTTACTAACATTATAAATACGAAAGTTACAATGGATGTTTGTGGCTCAATCACTGACGCCCTAACTACTGGACCGATTAGGATTAAATTTGGAACAAATATGGATTGTCCTGAATTTCAAATTTCAAATTAATAGGTATTATCCCAAAAATAACATGAACAGAAAAAAGGAAACTACAACGTGGATGAAGCCGCGTGTGGCCGCTAGTTTGATAATAATAAAGCTCTGGTTTCTGCCGCTTTCTTCAAAGAGACAATAAATAATAATAAGGGCAACTTGCACAAGTGACTTTGATGTCCATTGTCATAAATATTTTATGGGCAGATATTAGTAGAAGTAGTAAGTCATTTGGAAATATCTTAAAAAGCACCCCTCCCACTCTCTTTTACAAAAAAAAATTTTTTGTTTATCATAATAAACCAAATTTTAATTTTATGAAAATCATTGCTTTATAAGATATTTTCAAAATAACTACTTCAACCAATATCATAATAATTATATATTATTTATAATTATTATATGTGCAAGTCACCCTTATAATTTTTTTCTCTTTGAACAAAGCGTGCAGAAACCAAAGCTTTTATTATCAAACCACGCGCGGCTTCGTCCACGTTGTAGTTTCCTTTTTTCTTTTCATGTTATTTTTACCTACGTATATATATTATCTCTCTCGTTACGTCTGTCACTTTGCTATGTTAAAATAATAATAAAAAATAATTACCTAACCTATCTTTACTCATTGTTCACAGGTAGTGTGCGGTCGATTCAAAGCAGGCTTATCTACCCATCGCGCCAGTTACAAAGATACCTGCTCCCATGATGACTACTACTACCATGTAATATCATTTATACTTTCACATTTTACCTTTAAATACCAAGTAAATATGCCTAAGATAGGATCTTTATCGTGCTCGATGTACGCTATCTTCTTCTTCTTCCTGCCCTTATCCCACTTTAAGCAGGGTTGGCACAACATGTTCTTCTCTTCCATTCTCCTCTATCAGCCGTCATCTCTGTATTCACTTCCTTGTTATCCATGTCATCCTTCACACTGTCCATCCATCTTTTCTTTGGCCTACCTCTACCCAAACATCCATCCACATTCATACTCATCACTCGCCTAGTCACATGACTTTCATCCCTCCTCATGACATGCCCATACCACGCCAGCCTGTTGCTCCTCAATTTTTCTGTCACTGGTGCTACTTTCAGACTTCCCCTGATATACTCATTCCGTATCTTGTCCATTCTTGTCACTCCACACATCCATCTCAACATTCGCATCTCTGCCGCATGTACTTAAAGGGCATCCGTGGATCACACGTGTTGTTCCCGTGACCTGTCGCCATTTCATCCATCCCGCATTTATTCTATTTTTCACGTCTCGGTCAATGTCGCCGTCGTTTTGTATTAATGAGCCGAGGTATCGGAAATCGGAGCAGACTGGTAGGAATACACCATCTAAGGCAATTGGGACAAATTTGGATGGACCACCGAAGTCACAAAAGAGATGTTCTGTTTTGGTTCATCCGCCTTTAAAAACTTCCATACTTCAACTGGTATACCATCCGGTCCAACAGCTTTTCCATTCTTCATATCTTGCACGGCTTTTCTAACTTCATCCATAATTATCTCTCTCACTAATCCTATGTTTACAGGGACATTTTCTAACTCCCCACTCCAATCATTCTCTTCATTCATTAACTTTTTTAAAATAACACTTCCAACGCTCTTTTATTTCTCCATCGTTCGTCAAAACTTTCCCTACATCATCTTTTATACATTTAATGTGAATGATATCTCTTGCATTCTTTTCTCTCTCTCTTGCTATTCTGTATAAATCTTTCTGTCCACTAGGGCTCTCCAGTGATTGGTACAATTTATCCTGTACCTTGGCCCTCGCAACTGCAACAGCTTTTTTAGCTTTCCTTTTACACTCCATGTATTCTATCCTTTTATTTACCCGTATGTTATTGTTCCCATCTTTAACACTCTTCCAGTCTTTAAATGCATTCTTCTTCTCTTTCAGAATCTTTTGTACTTCCTCGTTCCACCACCATGTATCCATATCAATCTTTCTTTTACCTTTCGTTTCCCCAAAAATATCCTTCGCCGTTTTTCTAATACATGTTGCCATTTCAACCCAACATTCGTTCAGCGATTTTTCTATCATTCTGTCATTCATTTCTATCATTTTATCAACCACTTGTTTCTGGAACTGGACTGCATACTCAGTCTTTCCAATCAGGTGCCATTTGATTTTTGGTGGGGGCCTTGATTTATATTTATCTTTTGTGGTCATTAATTTAAGATCTAGGACGAGTATTCTATTTTGAGAAACTAGGCTCTCTCCCGGTATAACTTTACAGTCTTTTACTGAACTAATTTTATGTCTTCTAAGTAGAAAGTAATCTATTTGAGTTGCATGATTCGCTCGCCCGTTCCCGTTACACCCCGTTCCCGTTACCCTTTCGGGATAAAAATTATCCTATGTCCTTTTCCTGGTTCTAAGCTACCTCCCAACCAATTTTCAGCCAAATCTGTTCAGCCATTCTTGAGTTATAAGTGGAGTAACTAACACGACTTTCTTTTATATATATAAGATTAAATGTTCGTCTTTCTTTTTGAAATATGTATTGGCTATTGCCAAGCCAAAGGCAGATGCAGCTTGAAGCAGGGCTTCACAGTCTTGGTTTTTATTTCCAAAGCCCCACCCACCGTGCCCTCTTTCATACCCACCATTCATCCTTCCCACGTGTCCATTAAAATCCCCACCAATGTAAATCTGCTCATCCTCCGGTATACCCATAACCACCACATTGAAATTCTCCCAAAACTTATCTTTCACTACATCATCACATCCAGTCTGCGGTACATACACACTAACTATATTTATAACTAAATCTTCTAACAATATCTTAACAACAATTAATCTATCATTCACCCTCTTAACATCCGTCACACATTTTTTCAAATGATCATCCAATACAACTCCTACACCATTTCTCTTACCATCGCTTCCACAATAATAGAATTTATAACCTACTCCAATTTCTCTAGCTTTCTATCCCTTCCATTTCGTCTCCTGCAGGCAAGCCACATTTATTCTTCTCCTTTGCAAAACGTCCGCTAACTCTCTTCCTCTTCCAGTCATCGTTCCTACATTCCAGCTTGCCATCCTCAATCTTACTTCCCGGACTCGCGTCTTACGTTGCACCCATCCCTGATGCAACAACCCTAATCCATTTCTCACAGGTGCCGGGTGCTGCCCCTGCGCGTCGCCTAGAGGGTACGCCCTAGCATTGTCACATCTTTCATTCGTAATACCATGTTGTAGGGGTTTTGACTTATTGTGTTTTACAACCGGCTGCCTGCCTGACGTCAACCCTCTTTGGGAATGCTTGTTGATGCTTCTAGCCGACGATACTATTGACCCCTATCGTCGCCTTTAAGGCCTTCCACTCTGCCTTGCTACCTCGCCACCGAAGGTGGATTGCCAATGGCCGAGGTAGACTTTGTGCACTATGCGGGGAGCTACCGCCAGACTTGCTTGCCGAAACACTCAAGCCCCCCTCACCAGGTTTAGCCCACGAGTCGACGTGGTTACCGGGGTGTGGCCGCTGCATTCAGGACAGCTACTTGGAGCCACTGGTGAGAGATTTGTAGGCTGTCAACGGTTTTAGCAGTCATTCTACCGCTTTTTACAGCCGACTGGCAGAATGACACGCTGACACCCCACGACACCCCGATGCTCGATGTACGCTATCGTAGATATTATATAAGTGGGTTCGTAGTAAATTAGCAGAAACATGCGAATACAAGCACTAAATTTTTGGCTAGACGCAAATGTTACATAACATATTAATTTATTCTGTCGTAGTAATTCGGCAGAGAGATCGAGGATAATACGTAAAATTTATCAGAACTCATAACTGAGTCAGAACCAGAATCGCAATTCTCTGAATGTACCGATCTACACCAAACAAATCCTTGATGTACCTACGTTTTCTGTTTCCCTATGCAAAAAAACCTTGACTCTGATATTTCGAAAAAAATATCATCTCTCTGACTCGAGAGTGAGAGTTCTGACAAAATATGAGAAATTACATTAATATATGATTTATTTTATTTATAAAAAAACCCACAGATTTCGAGGTGTAAAAAATGTATCTTATTAGATATATAACTTACAGCCAATAACATATTACCTAATATTCGGATTTCGTATTATATTTGAGTAATTGTTGGTATAGTTGAGAAAAATATAATAAATATAAAACTATTTTTATGAAACAACGGGATATTTACCATGATTAAATTTTTGAGTTTACTTCCGATGTTTCGGCACAGTTGCACGCACCATGAGTGATCATGGTACATGCAACCGTGAGGTTGAACCTAAAATTCCCGTTGTTTCATAAAAATAGTGTTAAAAACTATGATAGTTTCAAAAAATATAAAACGTTGCCATTTATTGATAAACGTTTCGAAACCATATAAAATTACTATTTTTTTAATGAAAACGTAGTTGCAAGGACGTTCCACACAACCCTATCATGCCTAGGGAACGAGATAGCTGATAATAACTTTTAACATACATTTTTTTGTTTTGCCAGTTATCAGTGTGCGGCCTGTTAGTCGGCATATTGATGACGTCACCATCGTGTCGCAAGCGCATGGCGTTCCTCATGATATACGCCACGATGCACTGGATTCCGTTTGTTCCTATTGCCAACAAGCAGGTCCCGCGCTGGGACAACTTGTCTCCCTACATGCGGCTAAGGAAACTAAATGAAACGACAATACTGTATAACCTATTTGCGAACGAGGAGAACAAGACGCAAATATATCCTGAAGTACCATCGTTTGTTTTTCAACTGTAAGTACCTTAAGAAAAATAAAACAATTTATATTTGCAGCATGAAAGGGAGATCTTTGCATATCAGTGGCACACAACAGTTAAAAAATAATGCAGTGTCTTGAACAGCCCTTTATAAGAGAAGTAAAACCTACCATGGCCTTATAACAATCTGTCAAAAAATAAACCGTACTTAAACTATGTCCATCTCTTACCTGGGTAATGAATGACCTAATGACAAAGTCAAGATCAAAAATGTATTTACTCAGTAATATCACAAGGATCACTTTGAAACGTCTTAAAGCAGTGTGAGCCTAGGTGCCAGTTCCACGCGACCATAGAGTAGTACCTACTAATAAAAAGGAATAAAGGAACACGCGACCAAGCCTAGAAGAACAGGCAACAAACTACGGCTTGGTTTCCACCGTTTTTTTTGTGTGATCCTTTTACAAATCAAAATTAATAAAAATAGCAGTGACGTTCCAGCGTGATACAACTTCACTTAGTAAAAATAACAGGGCTAACTTGAGGCATGGTAAAATTTTAAGTGCGTTTATAAGAATGACTGTCAGTCTTTTTGTTTGCTGAGCGTGTTAATGAATTGAATGACAGCCGCCCTTGTGCTAGGAATGAAGTTCTAGTAACACAGAAGATGCCCATGATCTTTAAGAACCAACGCTTGCTTTAGAATCGTGAGCTCATAACCTTTAAAAGCTGCACGATTGGATTGAATCGATAAAAATTTACCCTACATAGTAAGTTTCAGACTCTAAACTTCCAGCCCTTTGAAGTTTTTTTTTTTCGTTTTTAGGGTTCCGTAGCCAAATGGCCAAAACGGAACCCTTATAGATTTAATTAATTTATTTATTTAATTTAACCCGTCGCGTCATGGACGAGTCCGATTCGCAATTGACCGCTTTTTTTTAATACGTCATTAATCTTAAACCGCAATGTACCTTCCGACGAACTACTAGAACTTCTATATTATATCACTTACTGCTACGGAACCCTTCATGGGCGAGCCCGACTCGCACAAGGTCGCTTTTTTAATCATTTCGTTCGTGTTTCGTTGTTAATAAAGAAATCTTTTTCCTTTTCTTATTCAGTATTTAGGTAGATAATTTGGTTAATTATTCACATTATTCATAAATTTTTCAACAATTTCAGAGAAATCCTGCATCACTTCCGCCACAACCTCATGCTGTATTTAACTGCTGTTTGTCTTTTGATCTTCGACAGATATGTGAGTTCCTTCTTCTCTAATTTAACCTTTACAAACTTAGAGTAACACTAAAGCTTGTATGCAATTTGAGGAGCTATTCTGTTCATCAGATTGGATTTTTATCAAATTTTTAAGAGACTTTTCTATAAAAAAATGTTTTAGAACTAATAAAAAATGCCGCTCGAATAGATAAAACACAATTTAATTGGTAGGTATTTCAAGGATATTTCTACCATTTGTATTCGTAATCTTCAAATAATAACTACTTTACCTACTGAGAGCAAGGTTTTTAGCTGTTGGTCGATTTCTAAAGTAGTTACTGGCTGTGGCTTATATAAAGAAAAGAAGATACTAAAACAACAGGTTTTGTATCCCTATATTTTGTTGAGCATTTTCTCTGCACAAAACGAATAGTTGAAGATACGGTATTTCCTCACATTGTTTTCAAAGGTCGAGACTTACAAAAGCTAAATAATGTGGAGAACGCCATCCTACAAATTGATGAAAGGGTCGTCAGTAAGAAAAACACTTTATGAAGTAAATATTGTAGAATAAACCCATTATTTAAATTATATGTGTTTTTAATATTTTTAATGTGTTTTATAAGAAATTTCGGTAAATTTAAGTTATGTCACAAAAAAATCGTGAAAATAGCTATAGTTTGGACCAAACAAACGCAAACATAATATTTAGACATTTTATAACACTAGATGGCACCAGTAGTAATCGTTAAACAACCGAATGCTATGAATTCTTACCGTTATGTACAGTCGGATGAACTACAATGTATACAATTTGTAACATTCATAGTAATGTCACAGCATTGCAATAGTGTGTTGGACTAAGGCCCAATATCAACTATTTAGCAGTTAATTAAATCAAATTTTGCAAGCTTTTATATTTAAACATATTATATGTCAAATATTCAGTCGGTTATAATAAGTCCGTGAAATCGGATAAATTTACCAACTGGCAACTGACAAGTATCTCAGCTAAGTTATCAGGAGTACGAATGGGGAGAATTTAACGAAATTGGAAAACTTACTTCTGAAAAATGGAACGAGGGGTTTACTACTGAAAAGAAAGCACCATGTGCAAAAAATCGTTAATTTTGCATATTATTATTGTTGTGCCTTCTTCTCAAGTTCTCATAGTGTCTTTGGTTCTTTCGAACCAGCGTGTGGATAGGACTTTAAGTGCGCCTCAAAGAGGCTCCTTTCTTGCACTTGACACATATTTACGAACTTTTTAGGTTCTACGACATGCTGGTTTGCTCGCGATGGTTTCCTCCTGTTGTGTTTAGAAATGGGTATAAAACGTAGGAATGTTTTCCAGCTGGAGTCAATGCAACGGGCGCGTCACTTGCGAGGAGAGCGCATGCGTAAACAGGCTGAGCAAGCGGGAGATCTGCGCCGGCGGAATCAGGTCAGTAGATCGAACCATTTTTAGGGTTCCGTAGCCAAATGGCAAAAACGGAACCCTTATAGATTCGTCATGTCTGTCTGTCTGTCTGTCTGTCTGTCCGTGTATGTCACAGCCATTTTTCTCCGAAACTATAAAAGCTAGACTAATGAAACTTGGCGAGTAGATGTATTCTGTGAACCGCATCAATGTTTTTACATAAAAGTAGAAAAAAAAACAAAAAAATTGGGGGGTCCCCATACTTGAAACTGAAACTCAAAAATTTTTTTTTCATCAAACCCGTACGTGTGGGGTATCTATGAATAGGTCTTCAAAAATGATATTGAGGTTTCTGATACCGTTTTTTTCTAAACTGAATAGTTTGCGCGAGAGACACTTCCAAAGTGGTAAAAAGTTGGTCCCCCCCCCTCTAACTTCTAAAATAAGAGAAAGATAAAAGTAAAATAAATATATGTTGTACATTACTATGCAAACTTTCAACGATATTTGGTTTGAACGAGATCTAGTCAGTAGTTTTTTTTTTATACGTCATAAGTCGTAAACCGCAACTTACCTTTCGACGAACTACAAGAACCTTTATATTATGTTACTTGATGCTACGGAACCCTTCATGGGCGAGTCCGACTCGCACTTGGCCGCTTTTTTAAACTACTTCAAATAAAAAAGGAGTAGGTTCTCAATTCAATTGTATTTTTAGGGTTCCGTAGCCAAATGGCAAAAACGGAACCCTTATAGATTCGTCATGTCTGTCTGTCTGTCTGTCTGTCTGTCCGTCCGTATGTCACAGCCATTTTTCTCCGAAACCGTAAGAGCTAGACTGATGAAACTTGGCGAGTAGTTGTATTCTGTGAACCGCATTAAATTTTTACATAAAAATAAAAAAAAAACTATAAATTTCGGGGGTCCCCATACTTGAAACTGAAACTCAAAAATTTTTTTTTCATCGAACCCATACGTGTGGGGTATCTATAAATAGGTCTTCAAAAATGATATTTTGGTTTCTAATATGGTTTTTTTTCTAAACTTAATAGTTTGCGCGAGAGACACTTTCAAAGTGGAAAAAAGTTGGTCCCCCCCCCTCTAACTTCTAAAGTAAGAGAATGATAAAACTAAAAAAAATATATGTTGTACATTACTATGCAAACTTCCAACGATATTTGGTTTGAACGAAATCTAGTCAGTAGTTTTTTTTTTATACGTCATAAACCGTAAACCGCAATTTACCTTTCGACGAACTACAAGAACCTTATTATGTTACATCAAGTAACATAATATAAAGGTTTTTGTAGTTCGTCGTGCTACGGAACCCTTCATGGGCGAGTCCGACTCGCACTTGGCTGCTTTTTAGGGTTCCGTAGCCAAATGGCAAAAACGGAACCCTTATAGATTCGTCATGTCTGTCTGTCTGTCTGTCTGTCTGTCTGTCTGTCTGTCTGTCTGTCTGTCCGACCGTGTCACAGCCATTTTTCTCCGAAACCATAAGAGCTACACTGATGAAACTTGGCGAGTAGATGTATTCTGTAAACCGCATTAAGATTTTTACACAAAAATAGAAAAAAAACTATAAATTTTGGGGGTCCCCATACTTCAAACTGAAACTCAAAAAAAATTTTTTCATCGAACCCATACGTGTGGGGTATTTATGAATAGGTCTTCAAAAATGATGTTGAGGTTTCTAATATCGTTTTTTTCTAAACTTAATAGTTTGCGCGAGAGACACATCCAAAGTTGAAAAAAGTTGGTCCCCCCCCCTCTAACTTCTAAAATAAGGGAATGATAAAACTAAAAAAAATATATGTTGTACATTACTATGCAAACTTTCAACGATATTTGGTTTGAACGAGATCTAGTCAGTAGTTTTTTTTTATACTTCATATATCGTAAACCGCAATTTACCTTTCGACGAACTACAAGAACCTTTATATATTATGTTACTTGATGCTACGGAACCCTTCATGGGCGAGTCCGACTCGCACTTGGCTGCTTTTTTAATATTTGTTATGTCATAACGTCGTAATTTATGAGCCGATTTGAAACAATCTTTAGCTGAAAAGTTTTACTTCTGGATTGGGTCCATAGAAATTTGATAAAAATTAGTTCAGCAGTTTGGCCATGAATTCGGTTCCTCAAGTTTTTTAAACGTCATTCACTTGTTTATTTTATTGCTAATATTTTTTTAAGAAAATCTTCATCTGGTTTTTTTTTCTTTTGGACCGATAAATAAAAATAAGAAGCATGTGCCTTGCAGTGGGACAAGATAGGCTCAAAATAAAATAAAATAAATGAAATGAAGTGTATAGTCGCTTGAAGTAATATTTCAATAAGATATTATTTTAATAAGATAAACCATATTATGGTTAGGAGTTAGTTCTTATCATATTATCAGTTTCACATATTTCACTAAAGTTTTGATATAAATAAATGAGTATTTGGTCTCAGGCTCTGGTATACAACGTCCTACCACCTCACGTCGCGCGACACTTCATGGGCGCGCAACGCAACCACCGTGACCTATACAGCCAGAGCTACGCCGAAGTAGGCGTACTTTTCGCATCCATGCCCAATTTCACAGGTATGTATTTTTATAAATATTTTTCAAGTGCTCAATACTCAATACATTTATTGCATAAACATGGTTTAGTTTAGGTACATACATAGTTCTTAGGTGTAAGTCAGTATCACATGGACATGGAGGGTAAAGCAACATGGAGGTAGGCCGAGGCTTATACACAGTTAACACACACACACACACAGTTAAGTGATGTTTTAAAAGAGCGTTTTATACACATAATGTTAAACGGTTACCTTCGCCTATAAAAAGAAAAAATATAAATATTGTAGACAATCCACACAACACTAACCAAATTAAGCAGAGCTTTTACTATAGCTGCGGTATATCTTAATTATATATATTCTTTTTTTATATACATTTTGGACACACATAAACACAGCACAAACAGAGTAACAATAAGGTTTTAAAATAAAAAAAATGTTTGCATATTGAACAAGTATAAATGGTCCTGATAATAAGTGGTAAACATCGATAAGCTATATAATATATAAAATCTTATTCACTTAGTTTAGAGCAGCGCATCAATTGGCATCTCCACATTGCTCTTTGGTACAAGTTGTTCGTAGTTTGGGGCTTAAATGGCACGGTTCAAAATGTCCGTAACTGGTCATTTATTTTCCCTAGCTCACCTTCGATGATAACATATTTTAGTGAATTGTTTACGTTTCCATGTTCTCGTAAACCTGACCATTATGTTAAACTTGTTATGTTGCTTGCTATTACAGAATTCTACTCGGAAGAAACCGTCAATAACCAAGGCCTAGAATGTCTGCGTTTCCTCAACGAAGTCATATCGGACTTTGATACGGTACGTGTTCTTATTAATAAAGAGTTACTTCGTAGTCATTTCATTACATTTAAGCCTTGTTTTTTTTACTTTTTATGATAGCTAAACTTTTGACTGCCATCACGCTTGATGGAAAGTGAAAATGCAGCCTAAGGTGGAGCACGCTTAGCTATTATATCCACTTGTTCACTCTTGACTTGAAAATTCCAAGGTATATTGAATGCTTCGGAAATATTGACGACGGTAAAGAGTACCATTCCTGTGCACATCTAGATCGTCCTCGATGGCAATCACTTTATTGCTGTCAAATATCGCACTGACAAAGATTGCGGCAGTGTGTGTGACTGTGGATGTATGCAAAACCCTATGGGGAAACTGATCGCCATCGCAGATCGCATCTGATGGTCTATATTTGCACAACAACTGACATTGATTGTACTTGCAATTACATTAAAAGATGTCACAACATGCATAAAAAACTTTAAAAACTAATTGAAATTACATTAAAAAATGCCAAAAATGTATAAAAAAAGTGACAACTAATTGAAATTCCATTAAAAGACGTCATAACATGTGTAAAAAAAGTGAAAACTAATTGAAATTACACTTAAAAGACATCAGAACATGTATATAGAACAACTGTAAACTAATAACAGTTAGTAAAAAGTGAACAATTTAATAATGCAATAGTTTAATTTCAAACACTACCTCTCGTGTCTCCTAACGATTTTTTTTTCAATTTCAGTTACTTACAGATGCAAGATTCAGGGACATTATTAAAATCAAAACCATCAGTTCAACCTACATGGCTGCGTCCGGTCTGAACCCTGAACAAAATGTCAAGGTATGATGTCTCTTATTTAAGGAATAAAATTGATTTTTACGGAATTTATTTTCTTACAAAATATCTGGCTATTTCGTTCATACCTAGGTACGAGTATAAGAGATTTTCGAAATCATTCAAGTATATGGCGATGTTTTTCTTCACCATTTGAGAGTTATTTTATAACGGATAGATATTTTGGACTGCTCTCAACAACTCAATGGAAACTTGTTGAACTCGTGGAAATGGCACCTAGATTCACCTAGCTTTAAGACGTTTCAAAGTGATCCTTGAGTTACTACTCATTATAAAAATCTTTGACTTTAGCTTTGACATTTGTGCATGATCAGATTTAAACCCACGACTTAAAGATCCGAAGACAGGGCCGCTACCGCTAGACCACCAGCACTCTGTTGTTTACTAATAAAATAATTATGTTTTCTAGGACGCGGATACCACAAAGCAACGCTGGAAGCACTTAATGTGCCTCGTAGAATTCGCTCTCGAGCTACAGCGAGTGTTAGCCGCCATCAATGAGCAATCGTTTAATCACTTCGTGCTCCGCATGGGGGTCAACCACGGGCCCATCACCGCCGGCGTCATCGGCGCCAAGAAACCACACTACGACATCTGGGGGAACACGGTCAATGTCGCTTCTAGGATGGAGAGTACCGGGAAAGCTGGCTGCATACAGGTACGTCCGACCATAGACTTATAGATTCCTTGTTGCGCAGTAGTTTCCAACCTCCTTGATTCTGACCATAGACTTTTAAACTCCTGTCATTGAGAGACACAAACCACTGATTACTTTACAATTAAAATTGTTTATTCATGTTTGATTTCTCTGTTGGATGGCCTTAATAAATAAAATAAAATAAATTCCTTGCTTCGTTACCAACCTCCTTGATTCCGACACAGTATAAATTGATACTTTAAAAATTCAAAAAATATATCGGATTCATTAAATTGGTGTCTAAGCATGTGGAAACAAGGTAAAGGTAAATTCAGCTGCAATAACATGTATACAATTCGATGCTTTTATGGCGTTGCAATTGCAAAACCTATCACTAAAAGTTTTGAAATTATTTGCAAACTATTTTTTGGTTTTTGTTTAAAATCTTGTGGAAAACTGCAGAACACATACCTACCTACCATACCTAGGCCTTAGAGAGTTGAAACATGTATGTTCAATAAACAGTTTTGTACACAATAAAACTGCCATAACAAACGAGTGAAACAAATTGAACCAACCATTTATTTCATAGTTTATATTCTTACGTAATCAAATAAATCAGAAAAAAATCGAATCAAATCACCCGTTAATTCGCTTGAGTAGTTCTTCTTATCGTGTCACTAGTTCTAACCAGTGCAGTGTAGTGAAAGGATTTTAAGTACGCCAAAGAGGCTCCTTTTGTGCACTTGACACATGTTTTCGAACTTTTTGGGTGGTACATGCTTGAGTAGTAAACTAATGTCTGACTGGCTTCTCAGCTCAGTTGGTAGTAGCTTTGTCTTCTGGGCTACAAGGTTCGATCTCCACCGAGAACCAATATTCGTGTGGTAAACACAGATGTTTGTTCTCTGTCTTGGTGTTAATATTTTTTTGTAAATAAAAGTAATGTATTTACAAAAAAATAATGTAATATAAGTATGAGTAGTACAGTGGGATACACCTCAAGTTACCCAAACACAAAGAAAAATGACGCTTACCGCTTACTGCAAGTACATAAAAGCTAGCAGTGTATAGTCTGATGCGTATCCTTGTGTACCAGCTATCAGGTTTCCATAGTCCATAAGGTCTGCCTAATTTGGGGCTAGATAGTGTTATGTGGTTTGTCCACAATATTTATATTTAATTACCATGTTAATGAATTAATGAATGTTAAGTGTATTGTTATTTTGAACAGGTAACAGAAGAAACGTGCCAAATTTTAAAGGACTTCGGCTACTATTTTGAGCAGCGCGGCCTAGTCGCGGTCAAGGGCAAGGGCCAACTCATGACGTACTACCTACAAGGAAGGAAAGAAGGCGAGCCTGGGGTCAGTTCATATAATTTTTCTTTCATCATTCTTATCTATCATCATCATTTCTATTACTTTCATGGTTAGACCACATCGAAGGAAACACCCGTATCAGAGACGAACAAGACAAAGGAGGCAGAAAATGAAGGAGGTCTATACCTCTGTATGCCTCAAGTTGACGCATTGCAGGGAAGTGCATCGTAGGGCACGTTCCTGACGTGCTTGACCTACGAGACAATTCTTTGTTACAGGCGATGGTTACCACTTACGTGGCCATAATGGTTGTTCCATCATCTAGTTGTATAAAAAAAACCTAGCATTGTTGATATTATAGATAGTGCAATTCACGAAGACGAGCCCCTCGCGGGGTGCGGAGAGTTTGCTCCGAGCGGCAGTCGCGAACCGTAGTCTATTCATTGTAGTGTGCGTGTGCACTCATAGGTAATTAGTGTGTACCGATAACACTCAAACATTGACGGAAGCTTGCACACATATACTATAAACGGTTAGGAGGAATAGTGGGGCGCGCCTTCGTGGATTGCACTGTCTATACCGAGATTACTTACTATAGAAAGATATTACTGGATACCGGATCAGTCTATGTTGCTATTACTTGTCACTTTAAATCAGTAACAACTTTTCGATAAATATATACTTAGACCAAATAGTAATGCTAATCAAACAGTTGACCATAACCAACATACAGTTATCTAAAACAACCTTTCAAAGGTTATGACCATTTTTTGTGCAAAACATGTTCTTTATTTGTACAGTATACATATACCTACTCGTACTTTTTATAATATATATAGGTTAGGATAAAGTTGCATTCAGCAACAAAAAGAGATGTGTTATCTCAAGAATCACTTTAAAACATTTTAGAACTATATCAGTCTAGGTGCCAGTTCCATGCGATCAAGCCTAATACGCGCTACGCTTTGGTTCTTACCGTTTCTTTGTATGATCCTTTTACAAAACAAGGATAAAAATTGCAATGAATTTCTAGTGTGGTGCCCCTCTAACTTAACAAAATAGTTTATCATTAACTTTTAAAACAAATTACAAATAAAATAAAATTATTCCTAATTTTCAATCATAATATTACTTTAAAGTATAGACATTTTAATTATTGATCAATGGTTTGAGAAAAAATAGCTAGTTTCTATTCATATAACATTTTATTAAACATTCTAAAATCATCATTTACGTTTGATGTTGACGACCTATCATCGTAATAACGATTCGTTTTATCATTCAAAATAATATTTGACTTGTGACCTAACTTTCACTAAGCTGAGCATAAGAACTCTACCGATCTCCATGACTTTTACCCCCGAATACTGAAACGCAACTCAGATTTAAGCACGTCTCAAGCGACGAATATTTGACAGTTTTCAATGAAAATCTGTCAAATGTTCGTCGCTTGAGACGTGCTTAAATCTGAGTTGCGTTTCAGTATTCGGGGGTTAGGTACCTAATAAAATAAGTAGGTACTTATAAATTACGTATTTACCATTAGTAATTGCTTCTGAGTAATTGCAACAGTAACCTAGTACCTTAACCATTTATTGGTATTTCTTTACATCATATTATTACAATACTTACCCATAATTGATCAATCTTTTACGTACCTAAAGCCTAACCCACTATTAGAAATTTGACGGGATAAATAACCTATAAACTAATCCAGGTTTCTTACTATATTTATTATTAGTTTCATCCAAATTGGTTTTGTGACTAGGACGTGATGGAGCCACAAACATCCAAACATCGTAATATCGTTTTTATATTATTAGTAAGATAAACAAGTTGCAATTATTGATAAATAAAAGTTATTCTAATTTGGATTGATCTTGTGTTCCATTCCCAAAGATAATTACCGTACTAGTTTGAATCTATATCGTAGCATCGCTTTTGCGTTTCAGTGATGCATCTCAAAGATTATACCACTCACAAAAGATACTAAATGTATTTGGTGAACTATCCAAAATCGAGTATTTCAAATTGACTTCAATTGACTACACAATGCTCATAGTTCGAGAGATTAAAGTCCCGAATGAAGCTCGTCTACGGCGTAGACTCTCTACGCTGGTTTCTTTTGTCTCTTTCGCACATATAGAAGAGCGCATAGCTTTAGGCTTATGCAAATGAATGTTCATTATCATTATATCTCTCTCTATACCCTTACTTAATATTTCTGAAGATGTAAAAGTCCGCGTGCTGTTGATTACGCAAGCAATCATTTACCTTAGTTGTTCCTAGATTCCAGTTTGCGTCGTCATCCAAATGGAATCCGTCTGCAAATGCAATTTGTTAATTGGTCCCTAGTACAAATATTTTCACGCAGAATGATTTCTACATAACATAGATTATTGTAATTTTTTGTGCATACTGCTATTATACTGTATTATGATATATACGAGTATATTATATCTTTACTAATATTATGAAGGCTAAAGATTTTGATTGTTTGTTTGATTGAACGCGCTAATCTCGAGAACTGCTGGTCAGAATTGATAAAATATTTTTGTCTTAGATCAAAAATCTATGTCTATCCTTTTCTAACACGCAGGGACTTTGCTATGTCTATGCTTTTCTATCACGGAAGGACTTTTCTATAAATTCTAGATTTTGACAAAATGTTCTAGAATACAATGATGCTCCAAAACGTTCTAGAATGTTATTTAACATTTTGGAATGCCTGGGCAACGCCGGGCGTTGCTGCGTGTATGCATAAATTTAATGCATCTAATAGTTCTTGTTTTTATATCAGGCTTTAAACATTAACCTGCATTTGTTTGTATGATCAATAAAGAACATAAAACAGCCTTGATCTCTCTTGTATCTCCTCGGATGATCAAGATCATAAATATTTACAAGAAATAACCTTAAAATTAGCATTAGTAGAGATGAACCATCAGTAATGAAAACTCACTAGGCATACATACTAATAATTATTCATACGAGAATAATTGATTCGATTTCCTATAACGTACTATTTATTATTAGTTGAAACCATTAATCATGTAATGGTACTCGTACCTACTCCTAAATAAATTCATTTATATTTGATACTTCAGATGGAAGGCCAGCCACAGCCGCCAGACGCGGCTGCGGCCAGCGACAATCCGCAACCCGTTACAAACGGCAGCGTCAAAGTCGCCATTCCAGAAGAAGAGACTGAGCAAGGCGAGTTAACCTCTGACATGCCACTTCTACCAATTCCGATGAAAAACGGCAACATCAAGGTAGTTATCACAGAAGAAGTCCAAGAGCAAGCTGAGATGACAGCGGATATACCACTTCTAGTCAAGAAGATGTAGCCATCGGTATTGCCATCGGCCACGGCGCAGCCTCCCGTCCAAAACTTCGACGGAGAAAATGCTGACCTCTATGGCAACTACTTTTTTAACTGTTTTTTCCTATAAAATAAGATAGCGATTGGTAGAAAAAGTATTTGATTTAAAATGCCTACATCGTTTTCGCTGCAGTCCTTCTACTTACTTTAAATGTTGTGTAGTAGTGTTGACCTTAAGCATTCCGTACCGTGTCTATACATCGTATCTTTGTCTCTTCTACAATCACATTTAATTTCACGTTTGTGTAAGACAAACTTCATAAAAATGTGCCGTCATAAATCCTATCGGGATCTATCACACTATTATCGGTCTATTATATCAGTTTTATCTAATTTTTGATTTGTTTGACTGACCTTTTCATTAAAAACAGTATTTCTAAAAAGTAAAAAATTACAAAGACTCGATACACCTTCTTTGAATATAAAGGGTATTTGAGCATTTAGAGTAGTTGATAGTAACATCACGTTATTTTTGGAAATTGTTGAATAGATATCTGAAGCGTTAGTGATAATATTAATATTGGGAGGTGAAGAAGATTTTGTGATGTTGTTTGTAGGTTCGATGTAATCTTAATGTGTGCTAAGTATATTTTATTTAGAAGAAAGCTCTTCGGAGGTACGAGAACTCATTTGTATTATTAGAATATTGTATTCAACGACGTTATAATTTTGTTTTGCTTTTCATATTAGCTGAATAGTTAAAGATATGCTCTCAATACCTACGTGGCTATTTGCCCGTTATTGGTAAATATTCCCTACTGTGGATTTTCGCTTGCTTCTGTTTACTGTTCTTTCTTTAATAGCAAATGCATAGGCATTTGATAATGAACAGTACTTTGCGAACTTCTCTCGTCTCCATTCCCTATTTATATCGGCTTTGGATGTGAAATAAAATTATATATCTTTAGAAACTTGGATGTTTTTATCGATGTTGTAATATGTATTATGACGCGTTAGGTACCTACTTATCTACTCTATGAAACACTACTGTTGTACTTGAAAGAGCTTCGTTCTTCGAAATTCTTATTAATTACTTAAATAGGTGACTTGATACACGTTATTCTGAATAAATGGATATTGCTATCGTGGAATTTTAATGGCATTCTATGTACTATGTCAGTAGAAAGACAATGTAGCTTTAATTGTTAATGCAAGAGAAAATCATGAGGTACCTACATAATTTCAAAAATACAATTTTGTAGGTTTGTATTTTTTTCATGCGACGCGTTTGTACTAATATTGTTAATAATCGATATATTTGTAAATAATCAATGAAATGCGTGGCGTCTTATGTTTTTGTGAATGCCAGCTTTACATCAGATGATAGAAAATATAATTTTATGCCAAGGGCATGAGTAGTAAGTAAACTGTAGTTTAAATAGCAATAACCGGATACGATTTTTCGGTGATAAAATAGAGAGTTGCACTTATCATACCATGCAGTTACCTGTACCCTATGACATAGCAGTTCTATGAAGTCACAGTCCAATGGAACAAATGGGAGTTACCGACATTAATTGGCAAAGTATTACAAGCACATGACACATACATACCTACATATTATGTGTGTAATTTCATGGAATGATTCTCACGTAGCAGGCGTGTTTTATGCGGTTTTGATTTAGGTCACGCTCGTTTAATGTTCTGACATGAATATGACAAGATGTAAGTTCCACTAGATTTCAGTTTTGTTGTTGCATAACCTTTTGCAGATCCAATGGTTGTCTCACTGTGGAATTATTACATTGTGATATTCATTTTTACCGACAACCGTTGGGGAATAAAGATTCTCGAATGGCGATTACGAACCGGAAGATGAAAAGTAGGTCACCCACCCACCAGATGGATCGACGACATTGTTTAGATCGCGGGAAGTCGGTGGATGGGAGGAGCTCAGAATCGTTCTGCCTGGAAATTTTTAGGGGAGTCTTATGTCCAGCATTGAACTTCTGATGGCTTTGAGGCTGATGATGATGATAATATTCATTTTTAGGCGTCAGTGCTTTTAAATCAGTAAATGTTCATCTAATTTATTTGCGTATACTTTGTTAAATATTGAATATTGGTAGACATAGTTATAAATATATGCAAGGAAGTATGAAAGTATGAGTAGAACTCGAGGTTACCGCAACTGAGGAGTGTCAAAACGAAACTTTTTAGTACATTTTTATCTACGGCGGTATGCATTTTAACTGAAAATTAGATAGTACTCGCAAATCGATATCATTAAACTGGGCGAACTTATAAAAAATCTTGATAAACATTTTTACAGATCATTTACCTACCACGAACGGTATCATTGTATATATCTAATGTTGAAAGCAGGTTGAGGAAATTGCCTAACCTAAGTAAAAGAAGCAAAAATATGCTAACTTGTTTATATTTTTTGTTCAGACGCTTTTCAATGTTTCTTTTTTATGCCCAAGCTTACGAGACGTGTGTTGATGAGTATTTAATGTACTAGGTACTTTTTAGGCATTTGTATGTTAGGAAAATGTGTATTTCATAGGACAATATCTGTGTAGATGTCATCTAAATTAAATATATGTCTGTAGTCACATTGATTAGATTTTAAATCTAAAACTTTCCATTATACTAGGTCTGTTTCTCTTCTAAATCGTATAAACCTGTGTTATTTTAAAGTATTTATTGATCTCTTCCTAGATTATTACTACTTTTCTGTGATTTTCAACTATTGATAATTTTATACAGTGTTTTAGCTCAAACTATGGTTAATAAGGCTATAATTTACTTAATAAAGCAATATACTTAATGTGACTATTTGTTAATATTAATCACCCCAGCCACAGCCGCCAGACGCGGCTGCGGCCAGCGACAATCCGCAACCCGTTACAAACGGCAGCGTCAAAGTCGCCATTCCAGAAGAAGAGACTGAGCAAGGCGAGTTAACCTCTGACATGCCACTTCTACCAATTCCGATGAAAAACGGCAACATCAAGGTAGTTATCACAGAAGAAGTCCAAGAGCAAGCTGAGATGACAGCGGATATACCACTTCTAGTCAAGAAGATGTAGCCATCGGTATTGCCATCGGCCACGGCGCAGCCTCCCGTCCAAAACTTCGACGGAGAAAATGCTGACCTCTATGGCAACTACTTTTTTAACTGTTTTTTCCTATAAAATAAGATAGCGATTGGTAGAAAAAGTATTTGATTTAAAATGCCTACATCGTTTTCGCTGCAGTCCTTCTACTTACTTTAAATGTTGTGTAGTAGTGTTGACCTTAAGCATTCCGTACCGTGTCTATACATCGTATCTTTGTCTCTTCTACAATCACATTTAATTTCACGTTTGTGTAAGACAAACTTCATAAAAATGTGCCGTCATAAATCCTATCGGGATCTATCACACTATTATCGGTCTATTATATCAGTTTTATCTAATTTTTGATTTGTTTGACTGACCTTTTCATTAAAAACAGTATTTCTAAAAAGTAAAAAATTACAAAGACTCGATACACCTTCTTTGAATATAAAGGGTATTTGAGCATTTAGAGTAGTTGATAGTAACATCACGTTATTTTTGGAAATTGTTGAATAGATATCTGAAGCGTTAGTGATAATATTAATATTGGGAGGTGAAGAAGATTTTGTGATGTTGTTTGTAGGTTCGATGTAATCTTAATGTGTGCTAAGTATATTTTATTTAGAAGAAAGCTCTTCGGAGGTACGAGAACTCATTTGTATTATTAGAATATTGTATTCAACGACGTTATAATTTTGTTTTGCTTTTCATATTAGCTGAATAGTTAAAGATATGCTCTCAATACCTACGTGGCTATTTGCCCGTTATTGGTAAATATTCCCTACTGTGGATTTTCGCTTGCTTCTGTTTACTGTTCTTTCTTTAATAGCAAATGCATAGGCATTTGATAATGAACAGTACTTTGCGAACTTCTCTCGTCTCCATTCCCTATTTATATCGGCTTTGGATGTGAAATAAAATTATATATCTTTAGAAACTTGGATGTTTTTATCGATGTTGTAATATGTATTATGACGCGTTAGGTACCTACTTATCTACTCTATGAAACACTACTGTTGTACTTGAAAGAGCTTCGTTCTTCGAAATTCTTATTAATTACTTAAATAGGTGACTTGATACACGTTATTCTGAATAAATGGATATTGCTATCGTGGAATTTTAATGGCATTCTATGTACTATGTCAGTAGAAAGACAATGTAGCTTTAATTGTTAATGCAAGAGAAAATCATGAGGTACCTACATAATTTCAAAAATACAATTTTGTAGGTTTGTATTTTTTTCATGCGACGCGTTTGTACTAATATTGTTAATAATCGATATATTTGTAAATAATCAATGAAATGCGTGGCGTCTTATGTTTTTGTGAATGCCAGCTTTACATCAGATGATAGAAAATATAATTTTATGCCAAGGGCATGAGTAGTAAGTAAACTGTAGTTTAAATAGCAATAACCGGATACGATTTTTCGGTGATAAAATAGAGAGTTGCACTTATCATACCATGCAGTTACCTGTACCCTATGACATAGCAGTTCTATGAAGTCACAGTCCAATGGAACAAATGGGAGTTACCGACATTAATTGGCAAAGTATTACAAGCACATGACACATACATACCTACATATTATGTGTGTAATTTCATGGAATGATTCTCACGTAGCAGGCGTGTTTTATGCGGTTTTGATTTAGGTCACGCTCGTTTAATGTTCTGACATGAATATGACAAGATGTAAGTTCCACTAGATTTCAGTTTTGTTGTTGCATAACCTTTTGCAGATCCAATGGTTGTCTCACTGTGGAATTATTACATTGTGATATTCATTTTTACCGACAACCGTTGGGGAATAAAGATTCTCGAATGGCGATTACGAACCGGAAGATGAAAAGTAGGTCACCCACCCACCAGATGGATCGACGACATTGTTTAGATCGCGGGAAGTCGGTGGATGGGAGGAGCTCAGAATCGTTCTGCCTGGAAATTTTTAGGGGAGTCTTATGTCCAGCATTGAACTTCTGATGGCTTTGAGGCTGATGATGATGATAATATTCATTTTTAGGCGTCAGTGCTTTTAAATCAGTAAATGTTCATCTAATTTATTTGCGTATACTTTGTTAAATATTGAATATTGGTAGACATAGTTATAAATATATGCAAGGAAGTATGAAAGTATGAGTAGAACTCGAGGTTACCGCAACTGAGGAGTGTCAAAACGAAACTTTTTAGTACATTTTTATCTACGGCGGTATGCATTTTAACTGAAAATTAGATAGTACTCGCAAATCGATATCATTAAACTGGGCGAACTTATAAAAAATCTTGATAAACATTTTTACAGATCATTTACCTACCACGAACGGTATCATTGTATATATCTAATGTTGAAAGCAGGTTGAGGAAATTGCCTAACCTAAGTAAAAGAAGCAAAAATATGCTAACTTGTTTATATTTTTTGTTCAGACGCTTTTCAATGTTTCTTTTTTATGCCCAAGCTTACGAGACGTGTGTTGATGAGTATTTAATGTACTAGGTACTTTTTAGGCATTTGTATGTTAGGAAAATGTGTATTTCATAGGACAATATCTGTGTAGATGTCATCTAAATTAAATATATGTCTGTAGTCACATTGATTAGATTTTAAATCTAAAACTTTCCATTATACTAGGTCTGTTTCTCTTCTAAATCGTATAAACCTGTGTTATTTTAAAGTATTTATTGATCTCTTCCTAGATTATTACTACTTTTCTGTGATTTTCAACTATTGATAATTTTATACAGTGTTTTAGCTCAAACTATGGTTAATAAGGCTATAATTTACTTAATAAAGCAATATACTTAATGTGACTATTTGTTAATATTAATCACCCCAGCTATATATTTAAGGTGTAAGTTGAAAATAATAATTTATTATACAAAAATATACATAAAAAAAACAATACAAAATCTAGAATTTCTATTCTAATCTAAAGTCATGTCTTAATTTGAGAATCGGGAATGATCTGTAGGTCAAGCTAACATCTAGTGACCAGTGCGATGCGTCTCTTATCACTGCACCAGAACGACATATAAGGATAAACTCATAAAACTTCGAACATTATTGTTAACAAAGCAGTAACGAATGGAAAGTATAGAAAAAAGCCTTCTACTGTTCTTTTGCCACCAAACGCGGACGTTTTCTTTTAATGTTGAATGGTTCAAAGCTCCTATATTATTTAAATCATATTTTCTTCTCACCACAAACAGGGGCGATTTAGCTGTATTATATAAATGTTTAATTACGATGCTGAAATCTGTAGATTTCAGCCTCACACAGCTTTTAGGGCACACTGATATTCGGTCTATGTCTATCACTGGTCTCGGTGCAAATCAATTAAACTACAATGGATCTCGTTGAACAATCATTTTTTCTTTGCCTATTAGAGTTTGAGGTCAGGTCTCAATTTAAAACTTTTCATTAAAGATGAAGCATAAATTACCCAAACCTACGAATATTTAACAAGTTCTAAAATCATGTTGACCTTCTGCCTGTTGATAACTATTTTATAAAAATAGGTATATTTAAAACACCCACCCGTTTATATGATGAACATGTTATCAATAATAAGAGCTTTTACAGCAAGGCCTTTTGTTCAACATGAAAAGCTGTCAGAATGTTGAGCGTCAATGTTGTGTTGATGTCAGGAGAGAAGGGAGGGGTGTGCAGTGCAGAAGAGTAGGATGTAGCAGAAGATGAAGATGCAGGTAAACCCCAGCTGATGAGTGCGAAGGGTGTTGGCAGAGGTGCTTGCACAGTGGGCGAGCGGGGCGGGCGGGGCGCAGATTGAGGCCACTATTTAACCGCACGACGGCCGCGCAACGACCTGTTGTGATCCCGTCATGGCGCGCTACGCCCGTGTCGCTCTTCTGGCCGCGTGCCTCTTGTTCGCCTGCGGTGAGTCCTAACCTTTATCTTTCGTCTCCAGGCGCCGTCTATCTCGCGACGTCACGGGAGACGCGACGTCACTTCCGCTCGTCCGCTCATTATTCAGTGATTACGTCGATGCTATGCCGAGTGTTGCATACAGTGAACAGTGAAGTTGACCCGTGCTCCACCGTCGCGAGATAGACCGTGTCTTCGACAGTTTACAAATGAATGCAGCCGAGCCAGATTGCCTTGCAACCAGAGACCAAAGGACGTCCACCCACTCCGACTCGAACCTTTCAAGGATAGTTACTCCTTCACATGACACTGCGCATCGAGTCCAGCATATCATACCGTGTGTCAGTGTTGTGAAACATTTTTTTCAAATCAAAGCTTTCATTTTAAAATTTGTCCAGTGTTATGAAAATGTTAGATCGGTTCAGTGCCTCCTGCAACATTAAGGTATAAATCTCTTAACTGGTGGAGTCAGAAATAATTTCAAGCCAGTAGCAGTTTGTTAGTCATAACGTTTCGATGCAATGCTAACTTGAAGAAAGGCCTTGAAATTTGTTTATATAATTCGTTTAGCGGTAGGGATTCAGTGAAACCACTGGTAAGCACCTGCTACGGCTACGGACTGAGCTCGCGGAGAACTTTCACATTCATTCCGTGTTGCGCTGCCTGCCGCCGCCACCGCCACCGGCGCCGCTGTGACGTCATACGCCGCGACGTAGAGGGCGCGCGCTCACACAATAACAGAACGACACATTCTTGTCTAGAACATTCTTCTTCTTTCCATTCAAGTACCTACGTTAAGTCCTTTAATATGAATAAACTTTTCAGCCGATGCAATTTATGAACTTAGAAGTAGGTAAGGTATCCATAAGTGCATCGGTGGTAGGTTCATCTTCCTAGTAAAAAGATAGCAATTTACTAGCATAGTAACAAATGGCTCGCCGTCACTATACTTAGAAGCAGATAAAAGCACATCCCTCAGATTTTTTCTAAAATTGGTAATTTAACGCTTGATAAATATTCGTCACCGATTGGATGACCTTGAATTTTTTTAAATGTTTTAAGTTTTATACCCAATTCACTTCTGCGTAATCATGCAATGCTATAAATAATTATGTGGTTCTTCTTACGTGGCACCCTGCATATATTTTATTTAGAGGACATTTGTTGGAAGTGAACTGGTAATCAACTATGCCGTCATTCGTTATAGTAAGCTAGTGTGTAGCATCTTCGTCTCGTAGCTTCCATATACCAACGTAGATATTTGAAACTGTATTAGATAGCCAATGAAGATAGCATTAGCAATCGATGTAAAACAAGACGTTTGCTTAACTGCGATTACTGAATTGAATATGATTCATGATGATCTCACGTACTTTCTGAAAGTAACATTCAAGACTTACGAACCGACAGTTTTTCATTGATAAGTGAAAAAGAGTGAAGCAAAAACTCTGATTGCTGATTCTGATCTGCAGCAGTTTGGATTCATTATTCAGGTTCCATCATTGCTCATGCTCATCCAAAGTTCGGTGTATTTTGGTACGGAAACGGAAGTAATTAAAACCATTAGCAAGTTAGGAGCCGGTTATGATTGTTCAATATTACATACTGAACAATTTGATACATTAGATTGAACTGATTTACGATCATCATCTCAATCCACCCTGAGTGAGCTCAACACAACAGGATTTCCTCTTCCACTCTCATCGCCAACTCCTCAGTGCTCAATTCTTTCTTATTTTTATCATCTTTTTGGCCCACTTCTATTTCAATAACCATAAGACGTTTAAAAGTGATCCCTGTGATGCAACTGTAAAAATATCGTTTTGATTTTGATTTTATTCACATTTTTGGCTTTCTTTCATTCGCGTTGACTGCTTATACTATGCTAATCTACTCTCACTCACTCTTCAACCCGTTCATCTTTGATTCTGCAAATATCACATCAATCAAGAGTAGAGTAAAAGTTAGCACTTTTTCTATCTATTCCTATCCTTTGCTTAACTTTGATCACTCATCAAATAATAAGTACATAATCATATTTTATAACATTCGTGTTATTATTTTGATGTGATTATCAATTTAAATAAAATTAACTACCTACCTGACAAAAAAAAGTTACAGCGTTAATGCTAGTTTAACTACTAAATTAATTTGCAACAGTTGTTGTAACGTACCTAACCATTATGCATTACATAAATAATTTGTTATCTGATTGCAAACAGCATTCTTTTAGTGGTTAAGGTCCTGCAGTAGTAACTAAACAAATAATAAATAAATATTGTATACAATTCACACAGCACTGTCTAGCCCCAAACTAAGCAGAGCTTGTACTATGCGAACCAGATAGCTGATATAATACTTATAAATGAGATTTTTTTAAATACATACCTACTTAGTCTACAATATATCACCCAGACAGAGAACAAACATCTGTAGTAAATACACACAAATATTTGTTCTCAGTGGGGATCGAACCCACGACCTACGGCTCAGAAGGCAGAGCTACTACCAACTGAGCTGAGAGGCTAGTGGTAAAAAAAAATCAGTCAGCCAGTTGCGAATAAAATGATAATTTATCTCTGTCACCAAAAATATTCATTGTTGACGGTCAAGTGTGAGTCGCGTCTTGCGTGATCGTGTACCGCACGCAATGTTGCTGATAGTTTTGCAATGTTGCAACGATTGCATGTATTTTCAATCTTGTTTTCTTTTATTTATGTAATAAGGGTAGTATGTCAAAACATTTGTAACTGTTTAGCTGATGTGATGTGAGTGAGTCTATAATATCGTGAAGCGGTCGATCACTCAGAGTTTTGTTACATCACAACGTATTATCACATCCTCGCCTACTTATGACACTGGCTATGATAATTCTTGATTGAGCAATAGCTCCTTTTTTATTTTTGTTGTCTGGGGGAAATCTTCACACAGACACCTTAACGCACCGAGGGATGCGCTAAGGTAGTGTGAGGTTGATGGACTCGTGGACTCACTTAAACCACCCCGTGGCCGGCCTCGATACGTGTCAAGGGGCTCCGGGATCTCCAACGGAACGCATCGGTATCCCTCTCGCATTTTGCCAAGAGCACTGTCCCGAAAATGACATCCATAGCCATCCCCGATGCTCGAAGCCCCGAGCAATAGCTCCTCGGGCATAGATGCAAATGTTTATTTGGTCAATAATGAATCTACTTTACTTCGCTTGCAGCATGGCAATCGATGTTGGTATATGCACCCATGCAGTGGTACTTGCTCCCCTGGGGGTTAAGTTTGGTGTTTTCTCCGACCGACTGTCGCTATTGCGTTTTTTACGAACACCTAAATTGAAAGGCACTGCTTGTTTTTTATCCATATCAATACTTTCAGATCTATTTGTGAATGTAATGCCTGAACGTGCCTCCATCTACCCAGTATATTCTTTAGGCGGGCAGTTGGAAAAAGATCTGGGAGGATGTCTACTGTCATTGTTGCGTTACTAAATCCTACTATCCTAGTACTCGTAATATTATAAACGTTAAAGTTTGTAAGTATGGATGGATGGATGGAAGTTTGTTACTCTTTCACGTAAAAACTACCAAATGGATTTTAATGAAACTTTACAATAAATAGCTTATATTTATTAGAATAACACATTCAAAATATAAAGATAGTGTAACGGAAACGGTGCGTAACGGGAACGGGCTAGCGAAGCCGCGGGTGGCCGCTAGTAATAATAATTTGTTACTAATACGACCTGCGAATGAGTACTTAAAGTTAGTCATCACTTGCTGTAGCAATGTCTAATTCAGTTGAATGGCGGAATGATTGGCCAAGGTGAGTGGCAGGTACTTCCGAGTGTGGAAGTGTCACTCCGCCGTTATCAGAAGTTATTCTTTAGTTAGATGGAAAGTCGTACTACCTACCGTGTTTAATATTCATAAGGTCGCCTGTCGTTGGTATTCAATCAGTGCGCTCGGTCGACGCCCGCACTGTCTTGCGGTACATAACATACACCTATGTCCAACCTACCTAACTCTATACATCGAAAGTTAGGCTGTAATTTTATTTTCTCTTCTCACCACATTCTGTCTTTGAAAACTTTAAGTATACCAAATGTTCTTAATTTAAATTAAATTAAATGTAACTTTGATTTCGAGCAGGCTTTGGCAAATCGTCGTCAAACCGTGATTGATCCCATAACTAACCAACCAATACCTAAGCTATTCGCCAGGTGAGATCATTTTATAGCCCATTAGCGCAAATTGTGGTTATCAAGGCGTATCGGGGGGAGGTTCACAACTCTTGGGATATAATAAAATCTTTGTGATTTGCGTAAGTTGAAATAAAACACAATAGAAATACCTACTAAAGTTCAAAATAAGTATCGTAACGCTATACTTAACTTTATTTTGGCAATGGCTTAGACTGCAATTAAATGCATTTGTATTTCAACATTTAAAAAAGATGTTATTATATAGTTTCAGCATTATTCGAAAGATTTTTGCAAGTGAGGCTAGTAGTTTTCATGCGTTTGTTTTCGGTGTCTGTATACCTAACTCTAGCGTGTAATGCCACCACGTAAGCCAATTTCCAATTAAAGATTGTCTATGGACTGCGTAATACAAAATAGTTTCACAAAACCACTTTTTGCCTTTCTTTCCCACGACCAAATTAAAAGCTTTGTTGCGTAAAAGACAAATTGTTGAGTTTACGTCTCAGTGGGAAACGAGTAGTCTTTGCTTCTGTTAAGGTCAAAGTCGAGAAGGTCAATTATAAATGTTATGGGTTTGTAAACGCTTCATCGTCAACTTAAAGAAGTCCACTGCTGAGTACAGATCTCCTTAACAGCTTAATAAGATGCAATTGCATCATGTTGTTAAATTTAACAACATGATTTGTGGTTTTAATTAGTGCATTGAATATAATGAACATGTCATTAGTATATAACGCAGATGTTTGTTCTCTGTCTGGGTGTTATATTGTAAGTATTCTATGTATGTATTTACAAAAAAAAAGTATATTAAGTAATATATCAGCTATCTGGTTCCCATAATACAAGCTCTGCTTAGTTTGGGGCTAGATAGTGCTGTGTGGATTGTCCGCATTATTATTATTATTATTTTTATATCGTTTTCTTTTTCTCAAAATATAAATATTTTGGTGATAATGAAGCTCACGGGCCTAAGCCAAGTGCGAATCATGTTTGAATAGTCACATTTGTGTCGTCTTGCAGAAATTTCCTGACAATCCGACATGTATTTAAGATAGCAGCTTTCTGCATTGTTATAGGTATAGGTGTTTTCAGGTATATCAATTACTTTGAGGTATTGGTGAAAGCATTTCGGTTATTATTATATAATCAATTTGACATAAAAAAAGTCCGTTATACTCACTTATAACGGCTTAGATAGGCCAGATTAGGCGTAGATAGACTAAGTATTTAGAATTTCTTAAATCCTTAATACCTATAGATTTGATAAGCTTTGTCCTGAATACCTGAATAGAGTTTAAGATAAAAACAAAATACATACTTAAATAATTATCAGAACTGAGTAAATTTTAATCACTGAGTCGTCTATGAGAATAAAAGAATTTTTAAAACGACTTCTAAGACTTCCTCACTGTAAAATTATACACAGGAGATACTAAACCATACTTAATGACTTCAGTAGCCTTCCTTCTGCATGGTTTCATACACCTGAGTCACCAATTATTTTTTTTTTATTACAGACAATACTCTAATACTTTATAATATTTACAAATATTATTTATTATTTATTATTCATAAAGTTTTGAGCTGAGTGGCATTAGAACCCACCTCCTATGTACAATTTTCTTTTTAAGGCGAATAAATACGAGTCGTGAGGGTCCACATGCAAAAGTGCTGTGAACTGTGTAGGTTAGAGCAATAAATTACTTAACTAATAGCTAAGCATTACAAAATTATTCGCAACAAACACTTTACCGCAACATACTTTCACTCACCACCTTCTCTCCATCTTCACAATCTTTGGCAAATTGAATGAACAACTTGCTTGCTACATCCGTCATGTTTTTAACATTCCATTGACTTTTACTAAACTGAGGGGCCCTATGCAGAAACCAGAAACAATACTTGAGTTTGAGTCTACCATAGATTTTATGACACTTTTCAATGGAGAACTGTCAAAAAATCTATGCTTGAAACTTGACTCAGACTCAAGCATTATTTATTATTATATTATTGCTGTTACTGCTTATTGAAAATTATAGTATTGAAATCGTTATTTACGGTAGCGATATAAGTTCACTTTCAGAAAACTCATACACGGAATCAATAAGTTACGATATATCTAATGAATACTCAAAGTATTATCCACTGACCGAAAATCCTACTTTGGAATATAGCTCGTAATAAATATTGTTTATTCTAGAGCCACGTTGCGTGATGCCTAAGTAGGTGTTTATCATTAATAAAATATATTTTGTTATGACTATATTATGTTGATAGTTAAAAATAGCCGTTAGCTACCAAACTAATCTAAAAATACGATTATTATGATTATTTTAACATAATAATTCGAAAAATGAAAAAGTTATCACCCAACAATGGTGAAGGGAAGGCCAGTATTTTTTTACATATTATTAACTTACGTAAATATTTATAAATTTACATCTTAATTTGAATAGTTAAATTCCATATTTTTATCTGTTTTAAATAGGGAAGGTATAATCACTTAATTACAGTTAATTTACATTAAATAAACTTTGCATAGGTACTCGTAATAAGTATGTATAATGTAAGCAGGTATGGCTATAATATCAAATGAATGGCCATCTTCTTCTTATCGTGTCACTGGTCTTCCGAACCCTTAGACAATCTTCCGAACGAAGTGACAAGAAAAGTGAAAGGATTTTATTACATGAGTTTTCATTGTACCTACTTTTATAAATAAAAAATATAGTAATTTTATAATTTTACAAAAAAACAATCACGGATGAGCTACGACCGTACTGAAAACATACTTTTCATACAAAAGACTTCAACGCGCTCCGCGGAGCTTTTGCCTGTTTACATTTAGCGTCTTTCGCTCGGAGTAAAGTCGTCCTCTGCAAAATGAACTTGTGTTAAATGTTTAGACTACTACCACTCATCCAGTGGGAACGAAGAGGTCTGAGGAAATTACCTGGGTACTCTGGGAAGAGAGAGACGAAATTATTCGAAATTTTGTAGGAAGAAAGTTTTATCACACACATTCAAAATAAAATAATAAGATAAAAATGAGATACCACTCTGTTTCTTTTTCGTTTCAAGGGAAAGTCCAAAATCAAATAACTCAATTTATGCAAAATGATACGGCTCATATTCAAACACGTGGCATATCCGGGTCAAATAGAACAAGTTTGATTTTCATAATTTTCCATGACAGAAAATAATCATTTTATAGTTAAATATATTAATTACATTATTCATGTTTTAATTAAAATAAGTCAAGGAATTCAACTTGTAATTAAGTAAAATCGAGTTATGTATAGCTAGTGACCCGCCCCGGCTTCGCACGAGTGGGATTCAGAGGCAGTGACTTTACATTTGTCACCTCCTTTTTCCTAAAGTAGCGGGTCGCTAGTAGTACCCACATTTTTTTCTATCTATCATCAATAATTTTCCATTTTTTTTTACATATAATATAGCCTATGGTGCCCATGGATCGGAGCCAAAATTATTAAATGCAAACAAACAAACAGTTAAATTTTTGCTCTTTATAATTATTAGCATGTATTACGTGGAACTTACTTCAAATACAATACTGTGCAAATATCGAATACCCTTATATCATAGATAGTTAGGTAGGTATACCTAAATTATCTCAGTTCATTAATTAGATGGGTAGGTAGGTATGTCTATTTTTATTTGTCAGTCATTTAAGTTCGCTTGCTTGAACTAAGACATTATTTTCAACATGTTAAAATAAATTCCTACAAATTATTAATATTAGTCACTAATAGCTGGTACATGTTATTTAGTCACTAATAGCTGGTACATGTGGTTATGAAAACAATGAATCCTATTAGTAAAGTTCCACGCAGCATGCGAGCTCTGTATGAATCGAGTTCACGATTGCAATATTTTGTTAATGCCTAACCTAGTTCGATTGTTTGAAAGATTTCTAACCCTGTTGAAACCGGTTGACAACATTTTTGCTATTGTACTGTACCCTTTTATTCATAACTTTATTTCTGTAGTTTATCAAGTCGTGACTGTTATGAAGTTCGTACAGTACTTAGAACCACTTATTGTGGTCATGACCTTAGAGTATTTTGACAGAGGAATTCATGTGTCTTTCTTATCAACCAATTGTACAGCTCTTTTTTATCAAAGTTAAATCGGTATAGTGTGTTGTCAGCTATAACTTACATAATATAATGCCCATGGACGTAACATGCAAATGGTAGGTACATGTCCTGCCAACTATCATTATATCAACCACAATCTCAAACCGCGGTCACAGCGCAATGTAACCAGTTAGATAATGTTTCCCTGTCTCGACGCCTAATAGGCATGAAGACAGTTATCAAGTATCGCCAAAATATTTATCTGATCTAATGAAAAAGGATTCAAAGATTTTGAAAAATGTATTTATACTCTTATTAATGTCGAGATTGACAATTTATTTGGTAATATAAATCTACAAAATACAACAATCCGCCATGATAGCTTAAACACCGGTCAGAGCGAATTACGTCACGTTTTCGTAAACGTGATTCTCATTTAGTACAAAAGCACCAATGTTTACTTTACATAAACGTGACGTAATAACAGACGCCATGACACCAGCGAGCGTTTTGGCGTGAATTTGAAAATTTCAATTTAAATGTACTTTTATTGCACAAAAACCTTAAATTTCTGCAGAAATATGATATATTTTAGACAATAGATACTTCTGAATACGATAGAAGAGATTTTGAAAATTAGTCGTCAGTCCTATTCCATATGCTCACAAACCTATCCATAAAAATCTTATTCTCCAATATTACCTAAGCCAGGATAGCTAATGAGCAAAAAATATTACAAGATTGACGCGCGGTGTGAACCGCATTGTGAACTGCCTGACACTGTGAGAACCATTTCACTTATTTCTTTAGTTCATCTTTTTGTTGCGATTGTTTAAAATTTTAGATGATATCAACTAATAATTACATCAATGTGTGCAAACCGGTTTCATAATAAGTAGAGGTATATAGCGTGTCTTTGAGTTTCCTGAAACATTATGATGATGATTCAAGGAAAACAACAATTCCGTAACCTTTTTGAATTTAAAATCATTTCATCAGCTCGATCGGCGCACAAATCAAATGCCACGTATAATGTTCTATAGTACAGATAGAGGACATAGAAAGAGTCGTCCTTGTCGCTTGCCCAAGCGCTGACATTTCAAACCGAGTCAAATGTCACGAGCGATCCAACCTTTGGCATTTAGCATTTACATGCTCGCAGTGCTCGCTTCGTTTCGTGCGCTTCCAAGTGACATTTTAATCTTAATGTTTAAAACCAATACCTAAGTTTTATTTTAGCACTGGCCTCGTGTAATGCCGTTATTAGAAACTTGTTTGAAATTGTAGTGGTAAGGAAGTTGTAAATTCAGTTAGACTGGACGTAACATCCAGATCTGGTGAGCTCGCTCGTGCAGGTTTATGAAACAGTACAACCACGTGCTAATGTATGGTTCCATACAATGTCCGCTACCTGTTTTTTTTTTATAAAATAGTGCGTTGTATGATAATGTATTTTTCATTCTGTACAGCGGTTGCCAATGGGAACCGATACAAGCGGCAAGCGGACGACACAGCGAAAAAAGAGGACAGCTTGGAACTAGAGCTATGCAAGGACAAGGACGCCGGCGAATGGTTCCGCCTGGTGGCTGGCGACGGTGACAACTGTCGCGACGTCATCCAGTGCACCGCCTCGGTAAGCGAACTTATAATTACATTACCTACGCAATTACTCCCGTGTTGCTCACATGGACGAATAGCCTAGCAGAATGAAATCTGCATCGTATGGCAGATGAAAAAGGGGTTTCCAGGAAAAAGAATGCCAGTGCAGAATGGCACGATACAGACAGGCTTTACTCCTGCTTGCCTTAACCGGCACTCTCTCCGTAAACATGCCCATATCGAGACCAATGTTATGTGCGTGGAGGTGATCTAGTTGACTCCAATTTAAAAATATACTGGTACTTCCTGTTCCTAGCATTCCATTTCTTAAACGCGTATCACCTTCATGCATGACAACAATATTTTACATCCTTAGTTACGACGCACTTCATATTTTTTTTATACTTACATAACTAAAAAGTCGTGCATGCCAAATAGTACATACCATTTCAGCAATGTAGTATCTGGATGTAGGAACTAAATAGCGATGGACCGTTGATTATGTACTCGTCCTTGCCCTTGAAGAATTAAGTGATTGTCGTTTTGTAGTAGCTAATTATGCAGATATATTTTGTAGTAAATTACATATGGAATTGCAGTTACGTGTAACATACGTTCGTAGCTAATGCAACAGTAGAGCTTATGCAAATCGAACTTTACCATTAGCATAAGATCAATGACTATAGAATGTCTAAAACCAGGAAGTTAGCTTACACAAACCGATCTGATGCACTTAAAGTTGAGTTTTTTCTAAGAAATATATTCAACTAGTTGATGCAGTGATAGTTTTTGCACACAATATTTCACGGTACCTATATTTGTGCAGTCAAAATAGTAGGCAAAAAGATTAATCAATATCTACGATCGGGTACAATAGAATCTATCAACTTATTATAGCCTATTTCAGCACCAAACGACCGAGTTGACTTATTTACCGTCGAAGATTACAATGTAAATTACATGAACTATGTAATAGCTGCACATAATATGATTTCCCAACGCTTATAATCGACAGCTTCATAATTTAATTTGTTTCATAACAGGGTATCCAAGCCATCCGTTGCCCAGCCGGTTTGTTTTTCGACATTGAAAAACAGACTTGTGACTGGAAAGACGCAGTCAAAAACTGCAAGTTGAAGAACAAAGAGCGTAAAGTAAAGCCTCTTCTGTACACCGAGGAGCCCCTGTGCCAGGACGGATACCTGGCCTGTGGAGATGCCACTTGTATCGAGAGGGGACTGTTCTGTAACGGGGAAAAAGACTGCGCAGATGGCTCCGACGAGAACTCTTGTGGTAAGCACTCTATTGTGATTTATTGCACTGGTTATGTAATTTTAGCGTTATCCTATTTCATCTGCTAAATATTTTAATTAGATTCTAAACCAAATTGTACATCAATATTTTCTATTGTAATTGTGACGAAAATCTGTATGGCTCAAATTGATGGACGCAGGGCAGTACACGCAGGGCATGTTCTTGACGTGCGTGACCTACGAGGCAACAGTGATGGTTACCACTTAGCATCAAGCGGGCCATATGTATGTTCCGACATCTAGTTGTATAAAAAACACAGCCTGTCAATCACTTAGCCTTAAATAGCTCAATGTAATTTCGCAACACGTAATCATCATGGTATAGGTACCTAATATTAAGTTGTTGTAACATTACCAATCGTGTAAAATATGCTACATCACGGACCATAGAACCGGTTAGTTCTTCAGAAGAGCCACATCCGTTTATGTTATACATATCTAAAGATGTGGTATGCATCAAATAACTCCACAGGGGATACAAACAATACGATTCCATGCGTTTGCTGTTAGACTTGAAATTACTTGAATTGTAATGATGTACATGACACGGATACGAAATACCATTCACAGACCCTGACTGTACTTAGGTACCTATCTACTATTATAGGTGAACGACACAAAATTGTTAATGTTGTTTATTTAGGAACCTAAAACACTATCGTGAGATGCACTAGTTTAAATAACTTTAGTACAAAGAAACAACGGTTCCATTGTATCCAGCTAATTTTTGTTCAATAATGTAGACATGATAACTATTTATTACGTATGTATTGAGAATGTATAGCTAAAGTGAAATCCAATGAATGTCACCTGTGCCAATGATTTGACCGAGCGAAAGTACCCATACTGGTTCCGAGTCACGCCCCGTCCGAGATACATTGGTACAACTCTACAGCTGCACGTGCTTCTATCCGCCTTCAAATTCAAATAAATTTCATTCGAAACTAATCTGACTCTTTAGATTCTTCTAGTAATTGTAAATAAGAAAGTAAATGTTTTTTTTGTGACAGATATCGACAACGACCCTAACAGAGCGCCACCATGCGACCCCACGCAGTGCGTGTTGCCTGATTGCTTCTGCTCCGAGGACGGCACCGTCACCCCTGGAGACCTGCCCGCCAAAGACGTACCCCAGATGATCACCATCACCTTCGATGATGCCATCAATAACAACAACATCGAGCTCTACAAGGAAATCTTCAATGGAAAACGCAAGAACCCCAACGGTTGTGATATTAAAGCCACGTACTTCGTCTCTCACAAGTACTCCAACTACTCCGCCATCCAAGAGACGCACAGGAAAGGTCACGAGATCGCCGTGCATTCGATCACGTAAGTCTGTTACATAAACTACAGCATCGATGCATTTCATTTTGCTGCTTACCATTATTATTACTTACGAAATCTTTTTTCATAGGCACAACGACGACGAGCGATTCTGGAGCAACGCTTCTGTCGACGACTGGGGTAAGGAAATGGCCGGCATGAGAACAATCGTTGAGAAGTTCGCCAACATCTCAGACAACAGCGTCGTCGGCGTCCGCGCCCCTTACCTGCGTGTCGGAGGAAACAACCAATTCACCATGATGGAGGAGCAAGCTTTCTTGTACGACAGCACCATAACGGCACCCCTCTCTAATCCTCCTCTATGGCCCTACACCATGTACTTCAAGATGCCTCACCGCTGCCACGGTAACCTGCAGAGCTGCCCGACCAGAAGTCATGCTGTCTGGGAAATGGTAATGAACGAGCTCGACCGTCGCGAAGACCCCTCCAACGACGAGTACCTGCCCGGCTGTGCCATGGTCGACTCCTGCTCCAATATCCTCACTGGAGATCAATTCTATAACTTCCTGAACCACAACTTTGATCGTCACTACGAGCAGAACCGCGCTCCTCTTGGCCTCTACTTCCACGCAGCGTGGCTGAGGAACAACCCGGAGTTCTTGGAAGCATTCCTTTATTGGATTGACGAGATCCTTCAGAGCCACAATGACGTATACTTCGTGACAATGACTCAGGTGATCCAATGGATTCAGAACCCACGAACCATCACCGAAGCCAAGAACTTCGAGCCGTGGAGGGAGCGGTGCAGCGTGGAAGGCACTCAGGCGTGCTGGGTACCGACCTCCTGCAAGCTGACCTCCAAGGAGGTGCCCGGTGAGACCATCAACTTGCAGACGTGCGTGCGTTGCCCCGTCACCTACCCTTGGCTCAACGATCCCAATGGCGATGGCCACTTTTAACCGAGCCATGATCTCGCGCCCCACGCGCTATAGTTAGTCGATCACCAAAATTATTATCCTACCTTATAATAATTTCGGCAGAGTTGTTGCACGGAGAACATATTCGTAGCTACTATGGAACAACTAAAATTCCTTAAACTTGAATCAAATAGTCATTTTAATTTATAATTTGTCTTCTTCAGTTGGCCCTGTCAATAAAACCTGGGCTATGAATATGTTTTTCTGTATGAAGTGTATTGAAGTGTACCGGGTCACAATCCCGCCCGTAGTCTAAGTACCTACCCTACTATGTATAATATAGACTCACATAAATATTAAATAGGCCTGTTTTATATTTAATGTGATTTTCTAATGTAAGTCTGTTTAAAAATTTAAAATAAAAAACTAAAAAAATGATTATATTTTTCATTTTTTATTATTATGCTAGAACAAACTTACAACCCTTATAGGTAATTAAGTTACTTACAAAATGCATAATATTTCCTTTGACTAGATAAAAAAGTTAATAATAATTAGACACCAGAACAAATTCCATGTTAATGCCATTTAGATTTAAGTGCTCGTCATAATTAAATAGCCTTTAGTTAATTTGATCAGATGAGTAGTGTTTCAGTATTCGGGCTAGCCTATAAAACCATATTTATTATCTAGCTAGGCAAATAATAGTCATTTGTTAAACAAGAGTGCAATGTTGCTTTTTAACCGCGTCACAGATAAGATAATACTATACTTCAGTTTTGATGACCGAGCAAGTAAAGGATCCTAAAATTGAAACACGAGAGCAGCGAGTGGTTAAAAAATTAGAATCCTGAGCGTCAGCGAAGGAATTAAAAGAGTGTGAGGTGAAAAGGTCTTTTGCACTCGAGTGCAACACGTATCTTGTCATTCCACCTCAACGAGCAAATGACTAAATGCAAACAAGAAAATGGCTCGTAAAGTTAATTGAAATAAAATTAACGTACCAAGAAGGTTCCGAGTCTGAGGTTTAAGCAAATTAAAAAAGGTTGTATGATCAATTCGGCACCATGGAGGTAGCAGCTATAATGGTGTTCTGAATTCACAAACATAGTGCCCACGATGTTCTATATACATTGTTACCCGAGATTGAAAGTCACGAATTTACTCAGATTTCGAAGAGCAAAAATACACCAAAAATGTTTGTAATCAAAATAATTTACTACAAACCTACCTTATTAATGTGCCCACCTTTTACTTTTTTTTAGATTAGGTAAAAAAGCGAAAAACATAGACAAACTACCTATACCTATGATTATATCTCTGATTATGATTAGTAAAACCGGAGGTTGAATTTCAATAATTCTTTTCTTATTGCATCTTCTTATTCTCATCTTATCTCATGCTTCTAGGACTATATTGGTTTAGGATTAGCGTTAATCGTCAGGCCGTCAGACAGACAGATTCATTTTTAGATTACAAAATAGTCCTTTTATTCGAAAGTTTACCGTGAGTTTCTTTAATTAGTCAGAAAAGAATTAGATCGCACTAAATGCCGTCGACGCGTAGCGACGATGAGTATATTTCAAAAATTTCTAAGGCATTTAAGCGTTTTGCGGTGGCAATCAGTGAAACGCTGTCTTATTTGACAGTATTTCACTTATCGCCACCACAGAATGCTTTGATGTGCGCAAGGCTTTACTGTCTTCCCTTTATGAACCAATCCTTACCAATTGGATATAATTTGTAGAGTATTCATTTAACCTACCTGTAAGTCCTGTCTTCCCAGGTCACCAATTCCAAGTACGAATTATTAGGGTATGTAGGGGTATAATTAAAACCAATGTCTAAAAAAGGTACCTGACAGAAACCTAACAATGCAGTCATACAGGTACAGTGGCGGTATGAAAACGTTCGTCAGTTTTCTACTTGATTCGTTCAACGTATCGCGAGCACATTATTACCTTTTGAAACTGAATAGACAGAATACACCGATAAGTTAACGTCACAAATTATGTCAAAATGTGTTCATGATCAAGGCACTGGTGCAAGCGAAAACCGACTTCAAGGTGACGAACATTTTTATACCGCGACTGTACATACAAGCCTTCGGCTCTGAAAGCAATATCCAAATATTGGTTTCCTTATACGTCGCTAAGCGCGATGGGGACCCCAGAAAGGTACCTCAATACAAATTGATTTAATTTATCAAAACAAACCAACTAATGTCAATAACAAGTCTCGCCAAGCTGGCGTCTTGCTCAAAGTCATCAGCCTTTTGAGGAAGGTTTTTGTCCAACAAAAAGTTTATGCGTCAAACATGCCATAGGTACCTGTAGAAAATCAATGAGTTTGAAAAATATTAGGTAGCTTCTAAAAATAAAACTGGAAGAGTTGGGCAAGACATGGCACGCGGCAATGAGACGCCTCGGATTATCAGTGATATATTCTTGCTTAGTATACTTAGCATTCGAAACATGTCCTCATGGTCTTCACAATAATGTTTAAATGTAGGTACTCAGCTTATCCTCACAAGCTGTTTTATTTGATCGATAGAAACTTGCAAAACTTTAACACTAAACGAAAGGGCATTTATGGCATTGTTTCAGTCATGTTTCTAAACGTTTTAGTTCCTGTAGTGTAGACAGGATTAGGTTTGCCTAACATCAGCTTCTCAAATCAAATCAAAATTGTCTTTATTCAGTTCAATTACAAGAATCACTTTGAAACGTCTTAAAGCTAGGTGAGTCTAGGTGCCAGTTCCACGCGACCAAGCCTAGAAGAACAGGCAACAAACTACGGCTCGGTTCCTACCGTTTTTTTATATGATCCTTTTACAAATCAAAAATAATAATCTAAAATAATAGCAGTGAAGTTCCAGTGTGGTGCCACTTCACTCAGCTTGGACTACCTATATAAATAGGAAAGACACGGGGAGCAAAACAGCTGCGCTGAACAAAGCTCTCACAATAACCCACCGTTTATGAGAAGATGGTTGCAGCCGCCTCTGTAAAATGAAAACATAAGAAGTGACACATTGCCTTAATTGGTTGGTATGCATGTATGAGTAGTTAAGGCGTGCAAGCCGACAAACAATAGAGCGCGGGCGCTGCGCGGGGCGCCACCAACATTTTTAATCTCCCTGACATGTGGGCGGCTGCATTGCACATCATCACCTCCGACCGTGTACGTAGGTATCCTCAGAGTCATAAGAAACTTTCCATTTTGTTTTGCAACCCGACGTTGATCAACGTAGAGAATAAGGACAATGCGAAACAATTGTAGGTATTATAAGCGACGTCTAAATAAATAGAGAGTTGGAAGTGGGCAAAGCGTAGGTAGACAGGTATCTACAATACTAACTGAAGAAGCGCAGTGCAGCTTGTCTCGGAGAAAGCAGTGAAAGTCTTCCCCTAACACGGCAAGTACATACCTACCGCACTCATCACTCTTTGTTAACACTTCTTAATATGAGTCCGAGAAATATTCAAACACTAGAATCTAGTGGCTGAAGACTAACGGTGTCACTACATTTTTACCTACTACATAAAACTTTAAATTGTTAGTCACAGATGCCTAAATAACATACCATACCTACCTTGGTACCCAAATCTTACTTTCTCTGTTTGGAATACCATAATGCAAAAACGTGCAAGTAGGTATAGTTTGTAAGTTGATCAAATATTTCAAAATATATAAGCAAACTCCTAACAAATTACAACATTACGATTGATGACGAATATTCCTATGAAAATAACAATAAATATTAATACTATCGTTTTAAGTTTCTTAAGAAACCCTCAATCAGTGAGAACTCTGTTATATTAAATCACTTATACTCGCAAGAACATTGAATACGCAAACGTAAAGAAGTAAAGTAAAGATGAACGTAAAGACACACGTAGAACTGTTGTTCTAAAGACTAATTCTATTTTTCTAATGTGTGGTCATGTCTATAAATAGAAAGAACTTACGTATATTATTATCCAGCTAGGTAACCATAGGTCATCATGGCCTTGTATTAGCCACCGCAAAAACAAACAAGGACTATTTAAATTCTAAGCAACTACCACTCTATATAGGTACATAAAGGAGTAGCTCTATCCATATAAAACACATATTATGCATACGTGTGTATAAACTAAGTACTATCCCACACATCATCATCACCATCATCATCAGCCTGAAGAAGTCCACTGCTGGACATAGACTTCCCCTACACATTTCCAGGAAGAATGATTCTGAGCCCTTTCCATCCACCGACTTCCTGCTCAATGTCGTCAGTCCATTGATGGGTGGGCGTCCTACTTTTCGTCATCCGGTTCGTGGTCACCATTCGAGAACCTTTATTCCCCAGCGGTTGTCAGTTTTTCGAGCTATATGACCTGCCCATTGCCACTTCAACTTACTAATTCTAAGAGCTATGTCGGTGACCTTGGTTCTTCAACGGATATCCTCATTTCTGATTCTATCACGTAGTGAAACTCCCAGCATAGCTCTCTCCATAGCTCGTTGCCCACACATACCTACACATAATAGTGGAGTGTTAACCTGGATGGGTTGAAATGTTTTTTGTCAGATTTTATATTTTAACTGTGCTAGAAGAACTAGTGACACGACAAGAATAAGGAGTTAAGCCTTACGCACATCTAGACCGCGATCTAGATCTGCGATAGCGATTAGTGTATAGCTTTCTTATATCGCACTGTCAAAGTTCGTGGCAGTGGGCTGATGTATGCAAAATCCTATACATTAGGCCTACTACAAGCTCTGTCTGGTTCCTTCTCTGGCTCTGGTTTTAAGTCTGTGTGAGTGTTGACTAAATAAATCCTACGTCAAAACGTTACACACTCTGCATAATAAACTGGTGAGGACTACTGAGGACTCACGCAGACTCAAAACCAGAGCCAGATAGAACTTGTGGTAGGCCTATTGATCGCCATCACCATGGCTGATCGCAGCTGTGCGCAAGGCGCCTACACAGTTATAGGCTTTTTAGACTTGGTTTTATTTTTCTCAAAACATTACCTTATATGTACTCATACTTTTAACATAAGACAACAAGGGCTGCGTTAGGTGAGGGACTGCTGCCGCCGTAAAAAAATGCATTTTCTATCATTCTGTATAGGACCGCGGCAGGGCGACAGCAGTTTGAAAAGTCTAAGACTGAATTGATAGGGTATTTGTAGGTACTTATAGTGGGTATACCTAATGAATAGGTATACCTACTATTTTACTGAACGTAAGCAAAGTGAAGAGAGAGACTGAATAAGGGCTGGGCGGGCATGGATTGCTAATCCACAAATTGAAGACTGACAGTGATGTTATGTATTATCAACATTTTAGGTAGTATATGAGGCTCAAACCCATGCGTGAAGCTTGTTTGTGCGCAATCATTATTGATTCGGTTCCAAGAATATGGAGGAAGGTAAATGCTATAGGTACCTACATAATCGTACCTACCAAGAATACAATTATTGTAAGTAGTTATATGTGTTTTTGTGCATGTGACTAACGTAGGTATAATTCCTAGTAGGTAGGTATGCATTGTCGCAAGTGAAAGGAAAATATCTTGAAGAATCCTTGACTCGTGCGCCTACCTGCTGAGAGACGGCCGGCGGCGTGGCGTGCGCCGGAGTGCGACTGTGACCCCGCAAGGCACCACGTCACATGTTGGATGCACGTCATCATCATCATCATCATTATCAGTCTGTAGAAGTCCTCTGCTGGACATAGACCTTCCCTAAACATTTCCAGGAAGAACGATTCTGAGCCCTTTCCATCCATCGACTACCCGCGATCTTAACAATGTCGCCGGTCCATCTGGTGGGTGGGCGCCCTACGCTTCGTCTTCCGGTTCGTGGTCGCCATTCGAAAACCTTTATTCCCCGACGGTTTTGGATGTACGTAGCATGAGCTAATTCCCATTTTAAATTTTATACAGTTTCTTAGACAAAATAATATCTTACAATTAACCAGAAGATTAGTCATCAATTGCTAATAAGTAATAACGTTAACAATACAGTTGTGGTGCAATGCAATCCAAGGGCAACGCGCCGTAGGCCACCGACGCGGCATCAGCGTCTTTAAAAGTTTTGACTGATACGTGTCAGACCACGCAGTCTTACGAAATCAGTCAGCTTAGCTAGTTTGTAAACACCTAGGTACCCAACGATACCCCGTAGGTAGAATCAGCGAGCGGTGAAATACGACTGCATAGGTTTGTTACTACCAATAGAACACAGAACTTCTGTATTCTGCTATTACTACTAAACATGGCAAATAACTGAAGAAATTTTGTTTAAAATTTGCTAAAAATGTAGATTAAAACGAGGGCTCATTTTTATCCGGGTAGAATCCACGCAAGTGCTGCTGCGGGCGGGTGCTACTATTTTATAATCTTATTTAAATTAGTGAAATTAATGTAAAATCATCTTTAAACTAAAAATAGAAATAGGGTTGCGCATTTAGGTCAAACTGCAACAATGTAACGTAACAACCGCATCTCACAGGCGGATCACCATATTCAAACTGATGCAACACGTCGCATTGATTTGAAAGTGCAAACAAAATAACGCATCAACCCACCACTTCACAAATCCGTAGTAGGTAAAAAGTACTAAGTAATATTTATTCTATGATGAAACACTAGATCTACGAATTTCTAGAAAAAGGCATCGTGCTACCGAACCGTTATACCTAACTGAAATAGCTGAAGTATAAGTTATTTCACATTTTAGACTTTTTTTGAACAAATTATCATCTAAGTATATCTATGTATATACAGGGTGGTTTATTGAGAAGGGCAGTGATGGCCAAGTCTCTTAGTTTCCCACGAGAGTTTGGGAAAAGTCGTGAAAGGAGTCATGCCCTCGATTTAAAAAAAAACAATAACTGCATATTTAGTTATTTCAAAAATCTTTCACTTGTCGCAGAAACGGTCCAGAATGTTTAAAAAAAATGCATTATTGAAATGGATTTCGTTACTGATAAGGATCAAGCTTTGTAAATAAATATTTTACTAAAAATGAATGGAAATAGCAAATTTTGACCTTTAGTATCTCAATTTCACCTATCTTTTTTTTTTAAGGATTAAAATAATCTGCCTGTATAAAAATTATAAAATACGTTAACTGAACCTACATCGTACTAGGTAACGTGCAAGCCCGAGAATGTTGCTACGAGTATGTATGTACTACGTCCGGGTCTACGCAGCTACGGATCACGAAATGTAAATTTTAAACTTAAAAAAAATGTAATAATAAGGAGACGGTAAAATTATTTTGAATAATTAAATACCTACGTTGCGGTTTCCAAAGATCAAAAAACTTTCTACGTATTCAAGCGTAGAGAACTTTGAATCAAGCCATTTGCGAATATTATGGTACGGCTATAGAAAATCATTGATGGTCATCTTGGGAGAATGTAATGTTTAAAACAGAAACCCAAGGAGGTAGATAGTACGTCGACAGAGAAAAATCATTATTGATTTTATATAATAAATCATTTATTGTTTGTGAATCCAGGTGCTTACTAGAAATAGGATTAGGTAAAATAAAGGGGTTGTATTTTATGACCAAGATGTCGTTTTCTTGTAAGACGAGGCACTGGCTGGCTGCCTGGCACTGCCTGGCGCGTATACTCCTCGCCTTTGCCGCCTTGCATGCGTGGCCAGACGTGTTTTCAATCGAGCTCCACGACTATTCATTACATAACACGAGACCCGGATGTGGCCGCAAGGCTAAATAGGTTCATATACTGGCTATATGCACTCATCAAGTTTTTTTATAAATACATATACTGAAGGATTTAAAAAAGGAAGCCCGTTACCGGCCTTCTCGTACAAAGGATGTAGAGTTGCTGATTCCTACGAGGAACCCATATTTTCATGATGTCTGTCTGTCCGTCAGTATATCTGCCTTTAGAAACGTTTCATTCGCTTGCTTATAATAAGTACAGTTAACACCAAAAGTAAATGATGATCAATTTAAAAACTACCATTGTTTTCATTTTATATACAAAACGAATACTTACTGAAAAATAAAAACTGGTACGCTGAGAAGATATTATTAAGCCAACATAAACAATTTAGAAACTCTGCAACAGTGCCATAATGTTTAAATTTTACATAACTAAAACTATTACGGTGCAAATTTTGTGGCTTTATTATACTTCAAAAAAGTAGGTAGTAGGTTGTTTTCTCAGAACTGTGACGACGTGCACGGTTATACTATACATACCTAGTACCTAGTGTATCTAAGAATAGTGGATTGTATCGTGTAGGTATAGGTATGTTATACCGAGGTTAGTCCTTGTGTATCCACAACTTTTTTGCATCGTAGCTTTGAAGTTGTTTTATTGTGTCAATCTTGGTGTTTCAATAATAATAATAATCGTTAACTCAGACAACTATAAAATTCACATTACAAAAATGAAACGGGTCCAAAGTTAATAATAGAAATAGTAAACCTTAGAGACTAACAAATATAAAATGAAAGAAAAATTGCTAATTTTAATTATGCGCATCCACCCAAAACGACTAGCGTTATATAGTTCTACTTTTGGTGACTTCAGGCTATGTGTCTCAGATCACTGGCCTAAGTCAGGTTCGTATTCAGATGTTTCAACCACAACAGGGACTCTTTCTCAATTGAAATGTTATCAATTGAAACAGTTTCTAGCTTTTTGTCAATTGTTTCATAAAAAAGTTACAGTTGAGTTATTCTAATCTTGGTCCAATGTGCACAGCTGGCGTTATACTTCATTCTGTCTTACTAGTGAATCTATTGGGGACTTGTTCAAATTCAGACTTCGTCTATTCTATTCTACGAGTACCTTAATACTAATAGGTACTCGTAGAATAGAATAGGTAAGAGTTACAAATGTCTCTAGCTTCCAAACTCTACTTGAGCGCGCGCAGCTTAAGCACTCGTAGAACAGAACAAGTCTGAAACGACAAGCCTCAATAGATTTACTAGTGAGATGGAGTGCGTTTATGGTATAATGCCGGCTGTACACATTGAGCCAAGACACAGAGACGGAAGACATAGGTGCAATTATTCTGAGATAGAGAGCTACTGTCTATATCTCTTGGCCCAATGCGTACAACCAGCCTAAGAAAACGCTTTAAAATCAAATGCTACAAAAAATATTACAGCCATATTATTTCGCCTGGACAAGGTTATAAATCAAACGTTGTTTATTTTAATTTAACCGTTGCGTATCTAACACAACTTACGTAGGAAGGTGTATAAAAAAGGTGTTTCAAGAATTAACGATAGGTACCTACTTGGTAAGGTTTTGTTTTTGTTTCTTCAATAAATAGTAGGCGCATTGCATGATATTATTCCACTACTACTTCCACCGTATTTAAGCAGATAAAATTGAAAAAAAACTATGCATTAATTTGTAATGTAGTGTCGTGAATTTATTACTTAGTTACTTCTAAGTTAGCCTTGACTTTTAGTAAATCATGGTACCTAACCTACACAAATACCTACATACCTGAGCTAATAAAAGCAGAGTTTAGTTTTTAAACACATTTAGCTTGACCTCTGAATATATTGACATTTTGTCAGAAGCTCTCGTTTGGCTATTTTGAAACTCGTTTTTCAAGATGGTTTCTTTATTAAAATATATTACCCGCTACGTACCTCATTTGAATGATCTTGTTATCTAGTAGGTAGGTCTATGCCTGCAAATATACCTACAAGCTCCACTCATTTTCGTATAAGAGATCAGACAAAAAAATATTAAATTAAGTAGTTGGGTATAGTTAATTAATCAATAGGTTTTCATAATGATCATGATCGAAATAAATAATGATGATTTATTATTATAAGAGCCAAAGTCCTGACCTCAGAATAATAAGTTAAGTTAGGTCCCGAATGACAACGCACCCTGCTGTTAAATTTTTTTAGGAATAAAGACTCTCTTTATACAGACTCTCTGGGTGGGTAGAGTCTTGTGAGCGAACTTTGACAATGTTTTAGGAACAAAGACTCTTTTTATACAAACGCTCTTGGTGGGTAGAGTCTTCTGGGCGAAGTTTGACAATGTTTTTAGGAATAAAGACTCTTTTTATAAAACTCTCTTTGTAGATAGAGTCTTGTGAGCTAAATTTGGCAATGTTTTGAGGAATAAATACTCTTTTTATACAAACTCTCTCTTCGTGGATCTCTATCCACGAGTTTGTATAAAAAGAGTGTTCTTGTAAGCATTCATAAAAGGTAACTTTGACAATGTTTATAGGATTAAAGACTCTTTTTATACAAACTTTCTTTGTGGCTATCCATAAAGAGAGTTTGTATAAAAAGAGTCTAGTCTTGTGAGCTAACTTTGACAATGTTTTTAGGAATAAATACTCTATTCAGACTCTCTCTGGGGGTAGAGTCTTGTAAGCAAACTTTTACAATGTTTTTTTTTATTGTTTTTAATTTATCATGTTCTGGTGCGACAAACAAAATGTATTTCAGGATTTTATAGTATTAATAGATTCTCAAAGCTGTCAAGCAAGATTTTAAAAATCTTCTTTGCAATATTCACCATATTTTGCAATATTATGCAACATAATATGAAACAGTTGATTATAAAATCAAAAAGCATATAAATGCTTAGATAAAGCTACCTAGGTTAGATAGATATATATTTGAATAGTATAACTAGTGTAGATATTATAATATTTAAACAATTTAGACTCGCATGAGGGAAAGGGTTTGGAGGAGAACTTTTCCCATTAGGACACAATAGGCAAATAAAAAAAACGATTTATACTTACAGACAACATTGACAATTGTATTAGAATTAACTTTACATTATGCAATGAAATCAAAATCTGTTTTTTTTTTTTTTATACAACTAAGTTGACAAACAAGCATACGGCCCACCTGATGGGAAGCGGTTACCGTAGCCTATGGACGCCTGCAATACCAAATAAGCAATATTAAATAAGCTTAGCTATGATGTACAAAATAATTAATTATAAAAACATTTCCGTACCTACCTATATACCTATAAGTACTCTTAAGTAAAAAATAATAATATAAATCGACAGCAGTGTTTCAAATGGGTAAGAATTTAATAACGTTCGCTTCGCTTTTGCTCAGCGTTGTATGTGGAAAAATAGCTAAGTATCTTTAAAATAGCTAGCTAAAAATAGCTTCTTCTTCTTCTTAATGAATGGCATCTGTCCTGGATCAATTTTGCCAGAGTAGTTTAATGAGAATGATAATATATTACATAGATAAAATACTTTTCCGTCAGTCGAGTCAGTCAAAGTCGACTCGGCCCTACCCTAATTATTGTCTTTGGAAAAAAGATGGCCGTTTTTTCCAAATCCATCTGAAACATTTTCGATCAAATCAGAATATCACTTAATACACTTTAATTCCAACTGCTAACACTTTGAGCTAAGACCTCAAGTAATGTATGCGTGTGAACTTAGCAGATCATTGTCCAGCAGATCAAAAAAAAAAGTGAGTTCTATTCGCATGCAGCATAGTTCTACAGTTCCTGATACTTTTCAGGAATAGTTCTGGCCTGAAAACCTGAAAAAAAACAATTGAAAATATGCTCTGCCAACTTCCCGTAGCAGATCATTTTTCACCAATAAAATAAAAAAAAATATTTTCATGTGCCTAAAGCTCTGCTCTACAGTTCCTGATACTTTTCAGAAATAGTTCTGGCCTGAAAACCTGAAAAAAGTGATTTGAACAAAAAATATTAATATTTTTTTTATGGTTTTAAACAGTTTGCAAGAGCTAGAACTCTTTCGTCTCTCATAGATCCATACTAGAGCTACTACCTAGAACTTGAATCAAAACTGAAACTCACGCAAAAAAACCAGCAGAGCAGGGTTGAAAGTTTAAAATATTTTTTTTATAGTGTTAAGGGGTTCGTAAAAACTAGCACTCTCGCGTTTATCATAGGTCCTTATAAGACCTATTACCTACAAATTGAATCAAGTCTAGAACTCACGCAAAAAAACCAGCAGAGCAGGGTTGAAAATTTAAAATATTTTTTTTATAGTGTTAAGGGGTTCGTAAAAACTAGCACTCTCGCGTTTATCATAGGTCCTTATAAGACCTATTACCTACAAATTGAATCAAGTCTGGAACTCACGCAAAAAAACCAGCAGAGCAGGGTTGAAAGTTTAAAATATTTTTTTTATAGTGTTAAGGGGTTCGTAGAAACTAGCACTCTCGCGTTTATCATAGGTCCTTATAAGCCCTATAACCTACAAATTGAATCAAGTCTGGAACTCACGCAAAACGTTCAGCAGAGCAGGGTTGAAAGTTTAAAATATTTTTTTTATAGTGTTAAGGGGTTCGTAAAAACTAGCACTCTCGCGTTTATAATAGGTCCTTAAAAGCCCTATAACCTACAAATTGAATCAAATCTGGAACTCACGCAAAACGACCAGCAGAGCAGGGTTGAAAGTTTAAAATATTTTTTTTATAGTGTTAAGGGGTTCGTAGAAACTAGCACTCTCGCGTTTATCATAGGTCCTTATAAGCCCTATAACCTACAAATTGAATCACGTCTGGAACTCACGCAAAACGTTCAGCAGAGCAGGGTTGAAAGTTTAAAATATTATTTTTATAGTGTTAAGGGGTTCGTAGAAACTAGCACTCTCGCGTTTATCATAGGTCCTTATAAGCCCTATAACCTACAAATTGAATCACGTCTGGAACTCACGCAAAACGTTCAGCAGAGCAGGGTTGAAAAACTAAAATATTTTTTTTATAGTGTTAAGGGGTTCGTAGAAACTAGCACTCTCACGTTTATCATAGGTCTTTATAAGCCCTATAACCTACAAATTGAATCACGTCTGGAACTCACGCAAAACGTTCAGCAGAGCAGGGTTGAAAGTTTAAAATATTTTTTTTATAGTGTTAAGGGGTTCGTAGAAACTAGCACTCTCGCGTTTATCATAGGTCCTTATAAGCCCTATAACCTACAAATTGAATCAAGTCTGGAACTCACGCAAAACGACCAGCAGAGCAGGGTTGAAAGTTTAAAATATTTTTTTTATAGTGTTAAGGGGTTCGTAGAAACTAGCACTCTCGCGTTTATCATAGGTCCTTATAAGCCCTATAACCTACAAATTGAATCACGTCTGGAACTCACGCAAAACGTTCAGCAGAGCAGGGTTGAAAGTTTAAAATATTTTTTTTATAATGTTAAGGGGTTCGTAGAAACTAGCACTCTCGCGTTTATCATAGGTCCTTATAAGCCCTATAACCTACAAATTGAATCACGTCTGGAACTCACGCAAAACGTTCAGCAGAGCAGGGTTGAAAGTTTAAAATATTTTTTTTATAATGTTAAGGGGTTCGTAGAAACTAGCACTCTCGCGTTTATCATAGGTCCTTATAAGCCCTATAACCTACAAATTGAATCACGTCTCGAACTCACGCAAAACGTTCAGCAGAGCAGGGTTGAAAGTTTAAAATATTTTTTTTATAATGTAAAGGGGTTCGTAGAAACTAGCACTCTCGCGTTTATCATAGGTCCTTATAAGCCCTATAACCTACAAATTGAATCACGTCTGGAACTCACGCAAAACGTTCAGCAGAGCAGGGTTGAAAGTTTAAAATATTTTTTTTATAGTGTTAAGGGGTTCGTAGAAACTAGCACTCTCTTGTTTATCATAGGTCCTTATAAGCCCTATAACCTACAAATTGAATCACGTCTGGAACTCACGCAAAACGTTCAGCAGAGCAGGGTTGAAAGTTTAAAATATTTTTTTTATTATGTAAAGGGGTTCGTAGAAACTAGCACTCTCGCGTTTATCATAGGTCCTTATAAGCCCTATAACCTACAAATTGAATCACGTCTGGAACTCACGCAAAACGTTCAGCAGAGCAGGGTTGAAAGTTTAAAATATTTTTTTTATAATGTAAAGGGGTTCGTAGAAACTAGCACTCTCGCGTTTATCATAGGTCCTTATAAGCCCTATAACCTACAAATTGAATCACGTCTGGAACTCACGCAAAACGTTCAGCAGAGCAGGGTTGAAAGTTTAAAATATTTTTTTTATAATGTTAAGGGGTTCGTAGAAACTAGCACTCTCGCGTTTATCATAGGTCCTTATAAGCCCTATAACCTACAAATTGAATCACGTCTGGAACTCACGCAAAACGTTCAGCAGAGCAGGGTTGAAAAACTAAAATATTTTTTTTATAGTGTTAAGGGGTTCGTAGAAACTAGCACTCTCACGTTTATCATAGGTCTTTATAAGCCCTATAACCTACAAATTGAATCACGTCTGGAACTCACGCAAAACGTTCAGCAGAGCAGGGTTGAAAGTTTAAAATATTTTTTTTATAGTGTTAAGGGGTTCGTAGAAACTAGCACTCTCTCGTTTATCATAGGTCTTTATAAGCCCTATAACCTACAAATTGAATCACGTCTGGAACTCACGCAAAACGTTCAGCAGAGCAGGGTTGAAAGTTTAAAATATTTTTTTTATAATGTAAAGGGGTTCGTAGAAACTAGCACTCTCGCGTTTATCATAGGTCCTTATAAGCCCTATAACCTACAAATTGAATCACGTCTGGAACTCACGCAAAACGTTCAGCAGAGCAGGGTTGAAAGTTTAAAATATTTTTTTTATAATGTAAAGGGGTTCGTAGAAACTAGCACTCTCGCGTTTATCATAGGTCCTTATAAGCCCTATAACCTACAAATTGAATCACGTCTGGAACTCACGCAAAACGTTCAGCAGAGCAGGGTTGAAAGTTTAAAATATTTTTTTTATAGTGTTAAGGGGTTCGTAGAAACTAGCACTCTCGCGTTTATCATAGGTCCTTATAAGCCCTATAACCTACAAATTGAATCACGTCTGGAACTCACGCAAAACGTTCAGCAGAGCACGGTTGAAAAATTAAAATATTTTTTTTATAGTGTTAAGGGGTTCGTAGAAACTAGCACTCTCGCGTTTATCATAGGTCTTTATAAGCCCTATAACCTACAAATTGAATCACGTCTGGAACTCACGCAAAACGTTCAGCAGAGCAGGGTTGAAAGTTTAAAATATTTTTTTTATAATGTAAAGGGGTTCGTAGAAACTAGCACTCTCGCGTTTATCATAGGTCCTTATAAGCCCTATAACCTACAAATTGAATCACGTCTGGAACTCACGCAAAACGTTCAGCAGAGCAGGGTTGAAAGTTTAAAATATTTTTTTTATAATGTAAAGGGGTTCGTAGAAAGTAGCACTCTCGCGTTTATCATAGGTCCTTATAAGCCCTATAACCTACAAATTGAATCACGTCTGGAACTCACGCAAAACGTTCAGCAGAGCAGGGTTGAAAGTTTAAAATATTTTTTTTATAGTGTTAAGGGGTTCGTAGAAACTAGCACTCTCGCGTTTATCATAGGTCTTTATAAGCCCTATAACCTACAAATTGAATCACGTCTGGAACTCACGCAAAACGTTCAGCAGAGCAGGGTTGAAAGTTTAAATTATTTTTTTTATAGTGTTAAGGGGTTCGTAGAAACTAGCAATGTTGTGATTTTTAGTTATAAGAAACCTTAAAATTATGTTCGGCAACCGGGTGGCACTACGATTAATTTATTATTATGAGTACTGCACGAAAGGTTTTCGATTTTCAAGGCGAAATTATGAAATTTCTTTGTGAAGATAGCAGAAAATCAACCTGGGTACTACAACTTTTCCTTACAGTATTTTGATTTGTGCTTTATTGTGATTAATTTGTTTTGTGCTAAAATCTTATGGTTATTTTTTTGACATAAGCCGGCCTACTACCTTCCGGTTTCTGAGACGATTAGTTAGTTAACAATTTTTCAAAACCCTTGTCAATTGGAAAATGGGTTACACGTACGCCCGTCAACTGTTTCACTGGTAATTTAACAAATCTTGAAAAATTAACAAGTCAAATCACTAGTTGCCCTGGTTACAATAATAAAAATATTCTGTTCCTTGATTGGCTTCGAGCATTAAATGCTCCGAGTTGATTGGTTGACACGAAACCTAATATGTTAAGTTAACAGCAGCTAACAACTCTTTCTGCTAAACAATTAGAAATGACAGTTTTGCTGCAGTTTTGACAACATGTTAGCTGACAAAAGGATCAGTCTCAAAAATTAGCCGTATGCGATGATGTTTAGATTGTCAATGTATAGCAAAAGTCAAACACTAGATAAAATAACTTTTAATCATTATATTTTATTTAAATCTTTGAATTAATTTAATGCATTTAATTAGGTTTATTTGTTTTGTTCACTTTATTCATTTCATTTCATTCGTATCGATCGTTTCATTCGTTTCATTCGTTTCATTCGTTTCATTCGTTTCATTCGTATCGATCGTTTCATTCGTTTCATTCGTTTCAATTGTTTCATTCGTTTCAATTGTTTCATTCGTTTCAATTGTTTCATTCGTTTCATTCGTTTCATTCGTTTCATTCGTTTCATTCAATTCATTCGTTTCATTCGTTTCATTCGTTTCATTCGTTTCATTCGTTTCATTCGTTTCATTCGTTTCATTCGTTTCATTCGTTTCATTCGTTTCATTCGTTTCATTCGTTTCTTTCTTTCATTCGTTTCATTCGTTCCATTCGTTTCATTCGTTTCAATTGTTTCATTCGTTTCAATTGTTTCATTCGTTTCAATTGTTTCATTCGTTTCATTCGTTTCATTCGTTTCATTCGTTTCATTCTTTCATTCATTTCATTCGTTTCATTCGTTTCATTCATTTCGTTCCAGATTTTTGTTGACAGTTGAGTTCCAGACTTGATTCAAATTCTAGGTAATAGGGTTTATAAGGACCTATGATAAACGCGAGAGTGCTAGTTTTTACGAACCCCTTAACACTATAAAAAAAAATATTTTAAACTTTCAACCCTGCTCTGCTGGTTTTTTTGCGTGAGTTCCAGACTTGATTCAATTTGTAGGTTATAGGGCTTATAAGGACCTATGATAAACGCGAGAGTGCTAGTTTTTACGAACCCCTTAACACTATAAAAAAAATATTGTAAACTTTCAACCCTGCTCTGCTGGTTTTTCTGCGTGAGTTCCAGACTTGATTCAATTTGTAGGTTATAGGGCTTATAAGGACCTATGATAAACGCGAGAGTGCTAGTTTTTACGAACCCCTTAACACTATAAAAAAAATATTTTAAACTTTCAACCCTGCTCTGCTGGTTTTTTTGCGTGAGTTCCAGACTTGATTCAATTTGTAGGTTATAGGGCTTATAAGGACCTACGATAAACGCGAGAGTGCTAGTTTCTACGAACCCCTTAACACTATAAAAAAAATATTTTAAACTTTCAACCCTGCTCTGCTGAACGTTTTGCGTGAGTTTCAGACGTGATTCAATTTGTAGGTTATAGGGCTTATAAGGACCTATGATAAACGCGAGAGTGCTAGTTTCTACGAACCCCTTAACACTATAAAAAAAATATTTTAAACTTTCAACCCTGCTCTGCTGAACGTTTTGCGTGAGTTCCAGACGTGATTCAATTTGTAGGTTATAGGGCTTATAAGGACCTATGATAAACGCGAGAGTGCTAGTTTCTACGAACCCCTTTACATTATAAAAAAAATATTTTAAACTTTCAACCCTGCTCTGCTGAACGTTTTGCGTGAGTTCCAGACGTGATTCAATTTGTAGGTTATAGGGCTTATAAGGACCTATGATAAACGCGAGAGTGCTAGTTTCTACGAACCCCTTTACATTATAAAAAAAATATTTTAAACTTTCAACCCTGCTCTGCTGAACGTTTTGCGTGAGTTCCAGACGTGATTCAATTTGTAGGTTATAGGGCTTATAAGGACCTATGATAAACGCGAGAGTGCTAGTTTCTACGAACCCCTTAACACTATAAAAAAAATATTTTAAACTTTCAACCCTGCTCTGCTGAACGTTTTGCGTGAGTTCCAGACGTGATTCAATTTGTGGGTTATAGGGCTTATAAGGACCTATGATAAACGCGAGAGTGCTAGTTTCTCTGAATCCCTTAACACTATAAAAAAAATATTTTAAACTTTCAACCCTGCTCTGCTGAACGTTTTGCGTGAGTTCCAGACGTGATTCAATTTGTAGGTTATAGGGCTTATAAGGACCTATGATAAACGCGAGAGTGCTAGTTTCTACGAACCCCTTTACATTATAAAAAAAATATTTTAAACTTTCAACCCTGCTCTGCTGAACGTTTTGCGTGAGTTCCAGACGTGATTCAATTTGTAGGTTATAGGGCTTATAAGGACCTATGATAAACGAGAGAGTGCTAGTTTCTACGAACCCCTTAACACTATAAAAAAAATATTTTAAACTTTCAACCCTGCTCTGCTGAACGTTTTGCGTGAGTTCCAGACGTGATTCAATTTGTAGGTTATAGGGCTTATAAGGACCTATGATAAACGCGAGAGTGCTAGTTTCTACGAACCCCTTAACACTATAAAAAAAATATTTTAAACTTTCAACCCTGCTCTGCTGAACGTTTTTTGTGAGTTCCAGACGTGATTCAATTTGTAGGTTATAGGGCTTATAAGGACCTATGATAAACGCGAGAGTGCTAGTTTCTACGAACCCCTTAACACTATAAAAAAAATATTTTAAACTTTCAACCCTGCTCTGCTGAACGTTTTGCGTGAGTTCCAGACGTGATTCAATTTGTAGGTTATAGGGCTTATAAGGACCTATGATAAACGCGAGAGTGCTAGTTTCTACGAACCCCTTTACATTATAAAAAAAATATTTTAAACTTTCAACCCTGCTCTGCTGAACGTTTTGCGTGAGTTCCAGACGTGATTCAATTTGTAGGTTATAGGGCTTATAAGGACCTATGATAAACGCGAGAGTGCTAGTTTCTCTGAACCCCTAAACACTATAAAAAAAATATTTTAAACTTTCAACCCTGCTCTGCTGAACGTTTTGCGTGAGTTCCAGACGTGATTCAATTTGTAGGTTATAGGGCTTATAAGGACCTATGATAAACGCGAGAGTGCTAGTTTCTACGAACCCCTTAACACTATAAAAAAAATATTTTAAACTTTCAACCCTGCTCTGCTGAACGTTTTGCGTGAGTTCCAGACGTGATTCAATTTGTAGGTTATAGGGCTTATAAGGACCTATGATAAACGCGAGAGTGCTAGTTTCTACGAACCCCTTAACACTATAAAAAAAATATTTTAAACTTTCAACCCTGCTCTGCTGAACGTTTTGCGTGAGTTCCAGACGTGATTCAATTTGTAGGTTATAGGGCTTATAAGGACCTATGATAAACGCGAGAGTGCTAGTTTCTACGAACCCCTTTACATTATAAAAAAAATATTTTAAACTTTCAACCCTGCTCTGCTGAACGTTTTGCGTGAGTTCCAGACGTGATTCAATTTGTAGGTTATAGGGCTTATAAGGACCTATGATAAACGCGAGAGTGCTAGTTTCTCTGAACCCCTAAACACTATAAAAAAAATATTTTAAACTTTCAACCCTGCTCTGCTGAACGTTTTGCGTGAGTTCCAGACGTGATTCAATTTGTAGGTTATAGGGCTTATAAGGACCTATGATAAACGCGAGAGTGCTAGTTTCTACGAACCCCTTAACACTAAAAAAAAAATATTTTAAACTTTCAACCCTGCTCTGCTGAACGTTTTGCGTGAGTTCCAGACGTGATTCAATTTGTGGGTTATAGGGCTTATAAGGACCTATGATAAACGCGAGAGTGCTAGTTTCTCTGAATCCCTTAACACTATAAAAAAAATATTTTAAACTTTTAACCCTGCTCTGCTGAACGTTTTGCGTGAGTTCCAGACGTGATTCAATTTGTAGGTTATAGGGCTTATAAGGACCTATGATAAACGCGAGAGTGCTAGTTTCTACGAACCCCTTAACACTATAAAAAAAATATTTTAAACTTTCAACCCTGCTCTGCTGAACGTTTTGCGTGAGTTCCAGACGTGATTCAATTTGTAGGTTATAGGGCTTATAAGGACCTATGATAAACGCGAGAGTGCTAGTTTCTACGAACCCCTTTACATTATAAAAAAAATATTTTAAACTTTCAACCCTGCTCTGCTGAACGTTTTGCGTGAGTTCCAGACGTGATTCAATTTGTAGGTTATAGGGCTTATAAGGACCTATGATAAACGCGAGAGTGCTAGTTTCTACGAACCCCTTAACACTATAAAAAAAATATTTTAAACTTTCAACCCTGCTCTGCTGAACGTTTTGCGTGAGTTCCAGACGTGATTCAATTTGTAGGTTATAGGGCTTATAAGGACCTATGATAAACGCGAGAGTGCTAGTTTCTACGAACCCCTTAACACTATAAAAAAAATATTTTAAACTTTCAACCCTGCTCTGCTGAACGTTTTGCGTGAGTTCCAGACGTGATTCAATTTGTAGGTTATAGGGCTTATAAGGACCTATGATAAACGCGAGAGTGCTAGTTTCTACGAACCCCTTTACATTATAAAAAAAATATTTTAAACTTTCAACCCTGCTCTGCTGAACGTTTTGCGTGAGTTCCAGACGTGATTCAATTTGTAGGTTATAGGGCTTATAAGGACCTATGATAAACGCGAGAGTGCTAGTTTCTACGAACCCCTTAACACTATAAAAAAAATATTTTAAACTTTCAACCCTGCTCTGCTGAACGTTTTGCGTGAGTTCCAGACTTGATTCAATTTGTAGGTTATAGGGCTTATAAGGACCTATGATAAACGCGAGAGTGCTAGTTTCTACGAACCCCTTAACACTATAAAAAAAATATTTTAAACTTTCAACCCTGCTCTGCTGAACGTTTTGCGTGAGTTCCAGACGTGATTCAATTTGTGGGTTATAGGGCTTATAAGGACCTATGATAAACGCGAGAGTGCTAGTTTCTCTGAATCCCTTAACACTATAAAAAAAATATTTTAAACTTTCAACCCTGCTCTGCTGAACGTTTTGCGTGAGTTCCAGACGTGATTCAATTTGTAGGTTATAGGGCTTATAAGGACCTATGATAAACGCGAGAGTGCTAGTTTCTACGAACCCCTTTACATTATAAAAAAAATATTTTAAACTTTCAACCCTGCTCTGCTGAACGTTTTGCGTGAGTTCCAGACGTGATTCAATTTGTAGGTTATAGGGCTTATAAGGACCTATGATAAACGCGAGAGTGCTAGTTTCTACGAACCCCTTAACACTATAAAAAAAATATTTTAAACTTTCAACCCTGCTCTGCTGAACGTTTTGCGTGAGTTCCAGACTTGATTCAATTTGTAGGTTATAGGGCTTATAAGGACCTATGATAAACGCGAGAGTGCTAGTTTCTACGAACCCCTTAACACTATAAAAAAAATATTTTAAACTTTCAACCCTGCTCTGCTGAACGTTTTGCGTGAGTTCCAGACGTGATTCAATTTGTGGGTTATAGGGCTTATAAGGACCTATGATAAACGCGAGAGTGCTAGTTTCTCTGAATCCCTTAACACTATAAAAAAAATATTTTAAACTTTCAACCCTGCTCTGCTGAACGTTTTGCGTGAGTTCCAGACGTGATTCAATTTGTAGGTTATAGGGCTTATAAGGACCTATGATAAACGCGAGAGTGCTAGTTTCTACGAACCCCTTTACATTATAAAAAAAATATTTTAAACTTTCAACCCTGCTCTGCTGAACGTTTTGCGTGAGTTCCAGACGTGATTCAATTTGTAGGTTATAGGGCTTATAAGGACCTATGATAAACGCGAGAGTGCTAGTTTCTACGAACCCCTTAACACTATAAAAAAAATATTTTAAACTTTCAACCCTGCTCTGCTGGTTTTTCTGCGTGAGTTCCAGACTTGATTCAATTTGTAGGTTATAGGACTTATAAGGACCTATGATAAACGCGAGAGTGCTAGTTTTTACAAACCCCTTAACACTATAAAAAAAATATTTTAAACTTTCAACCCTGCTCTGCTGGTTTTTCTGCGTGAGTTCCAGACTTGATTCAATTTGTAGGTTATAGGGCTTATAAGGACCTATGATAAACGCGAGAGTGCTAGTTTTTACGAACCCCTTAACACTATAAAAAAAATATTTTAAACTTTCAACCCTGCTCTGCTGGTTTTTTTGCGTGAGTTCCAGACTTGATTCAATTTGTAGGTTATAGGGCTTATAAGGACCTATGATAAACGCGAGAGTGCTAGTTTGTACGAACCCCTTAACACTATAAAAAAAATATTTTAAACTTTCAACCCTGCTCTGCTGGTTTTTTTGCGTGAGTTCCAGACTTGATTCAAGTTCTAGGTAGTAGCTCTAGTATGGATCTATGAGAGACGAAAGAGTTCTAGCTCTTGCAAACTGTTTAAATCCATAAAAAAAATATTATTATTTTTTGTTCAAATCACTTTTTTCAGGTTTTCAGGCCAGAACTATTTCTGAAAAGTATCAGGAACTGTAGAGCAGAGCTTTAGGCACATGAACATATTTTTTTTTATTTTATTGGTGAAAAATGATCTGCTACGGGAAGTTGGCAGAGCATTTTTTCAATTGGTTTTTTTCAGGTTTTCGGGCCAGAACTATTCCTGAAAAGTATCAGGAACTGTAGAACTATGCTGCATGCGAATAGAACTCACTTTTTTTTTTGATCTGCTGGACAATGATCTGCTAAGTTCACACGCATAAGTAATGTTGGTTAAAATACCACCGAAATTACACAACAGAACTCAAAATAACATCAGAAAACAATTAAAATCAAAAAGCTATGTAACTTCTCGAAATGACAGAAAACGAATTCTAATTTGGAATCATATTCCAACTCCTTTTGACATTGATTTAAATGTGTTTCAGGTTCGGTTTAAAAACAGGTTCTGTCCTGTTATGTCTGTAGATAATTGAAAGTGAGTCTCACTTGACAAGTATGCAAAATGGTCCATCTTTGGGATTTACATAATATAGGAACATTTACATATACTTAAGTACCTACATACCTATTTACCTAATAGCCTACTATAGTGTGTTACTAGGTAAGGATTTATATGTTACGAAGCTATTAAATTAATTGTTCACTAAGATTTTTATTACTCCTCTCTTCATCATCGGATCCCCTTTCCCATTTCAGTTCCACAGTGATGGCCGGGTCAGTGTCAACATGATAATATCGTAGTTGGAAGTCCCTAAGCCATATATTTTTCAAGTTCTGCAAATAGTTAGAGCCAGAATTTGAAAATACACAGCGAAATGCAGAATAGAGAGAGAGGTTTGAGTGATGCTGCAGTCCGCACTAAAGTTAAAAAAAAAGAAAATTGTGGGGTTTTTAATTTTATAGAATTCTAATTTATTTCTGATACTTGGGCCCTTATTCAGAGACAGTGCTGGAGTCTGATTCGAGCCTCAATAGATTTTTGATATTTTTCAATGAAGAACTGTCAAAAAATATATGCTTGAAGGCCTGCGCACACCCTAGGCCCCTGGCGTCGGCGATCAGTGCAACGCTGTCAATCATCAGCGATATTAGACAGCGTTTCACTGATCGCTACCGCCAGCGAACTTAGGTGTGCTTTGAGGCTCGACTCAGACTCGAGTACTGTTCCTGAATACGGGCCTTAGAGCTGGTTTTACGTATTGCTAATCGACAATTTAAACACTGAGTGGAAAAATTGAAACAATTGTCAGTGTTTAATTTATTGATTACAATCCGTAAAAATTGGCCTTAGTAATAGAAAGCCTGTGTCATGCAGGACATCCTATATCCTATAGGAATGTATCTCGTTTTGCATCTCATGTAGCTAGATTAGGTATTTATGCCGCGTCAGGTGCAACTTTTCATTCTACGGGATCTCATTCACGGATACTGAACGCTGCATGTAGTACCTGGTACGGGATTGCAGATGGAAAAGTTTGACATTCTAGCACCTGAATCATTTAGTCGTCGATATAGGTTACTCAATCCACAACGTTTTCACGTAAGCATTAATAAATTGGCAAGGTGCAAGATGAATTTGCAAAGGTGGTGAAAGAACCTGTGTGGTTCTCTCTAATAATTAACATAGCTTACATAAACAGAAACCAATGAACGTAAGCTACCATTTGAAAGAATTTTAATGATGACACGAAACGCAACAAATGAGCATCATTATCATTTGTATTAGTACCTCCCTAAGCTGATTGTTTCTGATAACGACCTAATACGATGGCTTTTAAAAGCCGCGATGGTGGAGCGATAGCTTACATCGAGCGGCCGTGGTGCGGTCATAGGACGAAGTGTACCTAACTCTGCACGGCCTGACTGGCTGGCTGACACTGCCAGGCTGGTTATATAAATACAAATAGGTGAAGAGGGGCAGTGGAAACCTCTTGCACTTTGTTGAAGGCGCGCGTTGAAGCCGCCAGTGTTCTCCGAGCGTCATGGCTCGACACGCGTGTCTGTGTGTTGGTGTACTAGTGCTCGCCTGTCTCGGTGAGTACATCACTCTACATTATAAATATTTACGGGATAATTCGGTTTTCGTTATCAATACCTATTATTGATAACTAATTTTATATGATTTGAAAGCCAGACGGAATTCAAATCATATAAAATTTATTTGAGGAATAAACTTCAGCGTTAATGCACCTGTTAAATTAAATTAAACCTGAATAATTGCCTAAGTAATTGAGCTTTGTTATAAATGGATAAAGTACTTACTTATCTAAATGATTAAAAAAAACACTTTTTGTACCTAAACTTTTAATTTCCAAAGCTTAAATCAATCTTTATCTAAGAGTTCAGACTTTATAATAAATATGATAGAGCTTTTTATTGGTTTACCGCTAGTGATTTAAAATGTTATCCACAATAAATATATTTTTTACATCAACTTGGTACAGATCATTGAACATTAGGCATGCACGTGCTACCTATGTCTTTATATATAATAGTATTTACGAGTATAGACTTAGACTTACATAACTCAATGTCTAAATTGAGCTTAAACTGCGACAAAGAACATTTTATTCTTACTGACGACGACGTCGATGACTACGTGGCTCGCTCGGCTTGACCTCGATTTCTTTCCAGAAACTTTCAATGCCGACTAGGCTAGGCTCTTTTACTTGAGAGCAACTGCAATATAACTATTAAATGCACCTAGGCAGCTGAAAATCTTTAGTAATATCAGCCTGCATAACATAATGCCAAGTTTTATACATTTTATTTTTAAACAACGTATGTACCTACCTAAGTAGTTTCAGCAACTATTTATTTAAAGGTGTCTTTATCCTTTCATATTGTAAAATAAGTACCCTTTGCATTTAGCTCTGCCACGGAGCGAAACGTTCGGTACAGCCACTGCTTACATTCCTCGAGCCGTGGTGTCGCAATCGTTGCTTACGCTCAGCAGTGTTACCTAAGCGCGTTCATTCCCTACCTCGGTTCGTAAAGCCGAAATGGCCAGGTGACTGACACCTCGTTGCATGTAAAATATCTGATTAATGTTTAGATTTACGTATCTAACAGCAAAAAAATCATAAATGTATTTCCTCCAGCGAGCGGGGAGCGTGTCAAAAGACAAGACGAAGATGGACCCAGTGATGACCCGACCGCGGAACAACTCTGCGATGGCCGCCCTGCCGACGAATACTTCCGTCTAACCACCGAAAACGATTGTCGGGAGGTAGTCAGGTCAGTCAACAATATTCAGTAGCAGATAACAGTCGATGGCATCAATAATACTAATAAGTACAATGCTATAACTTATAAAGTATTCGAGAAGAAGTTATAATTATTATATTTACTTGACTATCACAATGATGTCACGCTTTCATCAGCGTGTCGAGAGAACTGGTTATCAGCCAAACAAGTTTCCCGGATTGCCGTAACTGAAAGCTTACAAGGCCGGTTCCACGGCGATTGCTTGCTATATTATTGTACCAAACAAGTTTACGGCTATTTTCGATTTCAGTGACCATTCGATGCATGACCTATTCTGCAATGAGCGAGAATGGTTAACGGTATAAAAAGGTACCGACCTACCTTTAAAATATACCATAATTGATGAAATTATTTGTTATGTAAAAGTTCTCTACCAACTTGGTACAATTTGTTTAGTATGCATGCAGTAGGTAGTGACCAGTGACTTGATATTCCAGTCTGAGAACAGAACGGTCGCTAGCGTGCCTTGAATATTAGATAGTCATGTTTCTGTGGTTAACTCCACTGACTCCACGAATACATTATTATCTAGGTATACCTATTTACCTACCACATTTTTGTGCATAACATTATCTACTTGCTATTTAGATTTATGAGCAAGTTTGCTCAGGTATGCTTGGTTACTTAAATGATCTTATAAAGCTAGGTTCCTACCCCGTCCATGTAATGTAGGTAGACTTCGTTTGTGCTGATTTTTTTCAAATTTTTAGGGTTCCAGCGTCCAACTAAACAGTCTTATCATTTTGCCGTGTACCTGTGTCTGTCGTAAGTCAGAGCCGTTTTACTCGCAGGTACATGAGTATCATCATGTTTTTTTCAGGGTCATATTGCCATATTGAGTATTGTTTTATTTTGGATACTTCCAAAGTCATCGTTTTATAATGTAGTAGAGTATGCTAAGAGATTCGCTGTGTACAGGTGCGACCAGGGCGGTGAGAGCGTCACCAGGCTCGCCTCGGTACGCTGCCCCGGCGGTCTAGCCTTCGATATTGAACGCCAGACTTGTGACTGGAAAACAAATGTTAAGAATTGCGATCAAATAGAAAGTAAGTTCCTTCGAATGGAGGAAGTGGACATGCGGAGGGTTAGCTTCCGTCTCCAAGCCGGTCGGATCTCGCAGCGCGCGGGACCTGTTAGCCTTCCGAGTGCCCACTTCCTGCTTGCTAATGTTTTATTTTAATTCCACATTTCTTGTCAACTGCAGGTGCACTAGATCAGGTCTTAAACAGATCACTTGCCCATCTGGCCTGGCTTTCGATCTCGAAAAACAAACATGCGACTGGAAGGGTAAAGTGAACAACTGTGACAAACTCGAGAGTAAGTGTCGAAGCAAAAGCTATTGGCGCGTAGAAAGCAATGAATGAAGCTTGGGTGAAGGGGCCGCGTCGCACAGTAGACTAGGTGTCGAGTTATTGATTGCATGAGGCCCCCGGAAGAACACTGCTGTAGGCTGTCGGCCCGCCGCCACACGCCATCGCCTCGGCTCGGGCTGACCGGTCGCAACGCAATTTAACAGACACCAAACAAATACCTACCACATTACATTACTTACTTATCTCATCTCTTAGTTAGACTGGCCTCTCAGCTCAGTTGGTAGTACCTCTGCCTTCTGCGCTAGTTCGCTCTCTGTCTGACTGTTATATTGTATTCTAAGTATGTATTTACAAAAAAAGTATACAGGGTTATTCATTATTAGCTGCAAATACTCAGGAATTAGGTTCAACAAATAAAATAAAAAATATTTATGAAATGATTTTTTTTAAGTTTTGTTATGAAAATCCCGAGAAAATCGATAAAGGAATCATTGGCGCCTGACCTATTTTGACCTTTGATCCGCGCCCGCGCGCCGTGAGTGACACTCTGCGTTCAGTCACCGCCTGGGTGGGTCATCGTCCTGTTCTCCATGGCAATCATTATGCAATAGCCGTAAAGAAATTAATAAAAATAAAATTTTGATACAAAAACTTGAAAAAAAATTTGATCAAATTTAAAAAAAATAATTTCATAAATATTTTTTATTCTATTTGTTGAACCTAATTCCTGAGTATTTGCAGTTAATAATGAATAACCCTGTATAATTATTATAATAGCTATCTGGTTCCCATAGTCCAAGCTCTGCTTAATTTGGGGCTAGATAGTGTTGTGCGGATTGTCCCCAATTTATTTATTCCCAATTTATTTATTATTATTTATTCGTTATAAACGCTGCGCTCTACATGAATTTAAAAGTCACGTTGATAAATATGTGCAACTAGTCCCTCACTGTAAAAATTCACAATTAAGTTCCTAATTCACACCCTGAGCATGTTTTCAGTGTTATCTCCTCTGTAAAATCGCGAACGTTCCCTGAATGGTTTTGATTAATAGGGAAAATCGCAATCCATCATTACCTATATACGTATCTGATAAGTACCTAGTTAGGTAAACTCGTACAAAACCATTCATTAAAGAGCAAAACATTTTTTGTGATAGACGATGGTTACCACTTAACATCGGATGGGCCATACGCTCGTTCCATCAGCTAGTTGTCTAAAAAATCATAAAATCCATCATCGATGAATATTTAAAATTGACAAATTGATTAAACTGGAACACCAATATGAGTGAAAGTTACTTTTTTAGAAGGCCACAATTTTCACTTGCTTTCAATAAAACTTTTTATAAATTTCGTAAGAAAGTTTGCTGTGACTACTTACCTATTTATTCATACTGGATAGAATCTAATCGAGCATTAGAAAGCCTAAAACACGACAGACATTCACCACTTTACCAACGTTGTTAAACATGGGCTTGTAATGGCGTAGGTAAAGTACCTCTCAAGTGTTGCTTAGGTACCTACCTACCTACCTACTCGTAGCAAAAACATAAAACGTAAGCTTGAGTAACCATAGCCAGCACCGTAGTAGAGACTGTGGTAGCAGTAACAATAGGTACACTACAAACTGACACAAACACACTTTTCCTTACGCAATCTTCTGGATACCTACTAAAATCACGCTTTGGCTTCATTATCGTTACCTATACCTTAATCACCTATTAACAATATATTTATATTTTAAACTGTACCCACTAACATAGGTACCTACGTAAGTACCTAGAAGGAATTACTAATATACTTACCTAACCACTTGTAATTATTTACTAATTGGTCGATAAGTATACTTAAATTTAATAACATCTAGTTTTTAATTATTTAATTGCAGCTAGCACAAGGTACCTTACGTAGGTACTTACATAAGTATGTATTATACACAATTGCTTTTACTGATGCATTTTTCTTTTTTCCGAACTGACTGGAATCGCATTTATAACCTACTAGGTATCTATATCTTTAAAGTAATAGGTATACTTTTAGCCTACTGACTCAAGTTAAATAAAAAAAAATGCCTGTAGGTAAATGTTTTACCAGACAGTTCCTAATCTACATTAATGTTAAGTTCCTATATTAAGTATAATAATGAAGTACCTACCTATATCATAAACCAGTACCTAAGCACGTGAAAACCCTTCACCATATTCAGTAGTCAGAGTCCTTTTAATACGTTACCTGCCTTTATAAATCCTATGTAATTTTCTTTCTTTCTTATTATTGATCAATCTACTGTCTGTGTATGTTATATTTTTTTCTTAAAACATAAACATTTTCTTAACGACTTCTACCTTACATCTAAGTACCATTTCTACTTTCTCTATAACATATTTCATGCTTAGGCCAGTCTTCCCTCTTTATTTTCTTGTGACCTCTTTACTACAACACCACTTACAACAAAATGAAAATACACAAAATAGATCACTACAGAGTTTAGAAATCAGATAAATCTAGTCACCTGCACAGTAGGTAACACAACTATAAAAATAGGATTATTCGATGTACCCAGTTTGATACAAATCGTGTGATAGGTGGGTACTAAACATTTTTTAACATTTTCAGAACCAAGAAAAATATTGCCTCTTTTGAAGACAGATGAGCCTATCTGCCCTGAAGGAAAATTAGCATGTGGAAGCGGAGACTGCATTGAAAAAGAGTTGTTCTGTAATGGAAAACCCGACTGTAAAGATGAATCTGACGAAAACGCCTGCAGTACGTACACTTATTTTTGTTCTATTTATTATTTCACATGTGCATTTAAAGCAAATTTTGGTAGACATTTCACACTACATGATAAGTAGTCGTAGCACAGATAAGATAATACTATACTAATAGGTACTTGTGGGAATGTAATGTAATAACATTGATGTATATTGTATATACAAGATGGGGAGACGATGTGGTTAACATCGCAGGCAAGACCTGGATGAGATTGGCACAAGACCGGCAACAGTGGCACATACAGAGAGAGGCCTATACCCAGCAGTGGGTGAAGTCGGGCTGTGGATGATGATGATGATATTGTATATGATGATCTTGTGCAAAATTATTTATTTTTTCCATTCTTACAGCTGTCGACGTAGACCCCAACAGAGCTCCAGACTGCGATACGAACCAATGCATCCTTCCCGACTGCTTCTGCTCCGCCGATGGAACCCGCATTCCTGGAGGCATCGAGCCGAACCAAGTCCCGCAGATGATCACGATCACCTTCAACGGGGCTGTCAATGTCGACAATATGGACTTGTATGATCAGATTTTCAATGGAAATCGCCATAACCCTAACGGCTGCCAAATTCGTGGAACATTCTTCGTGTCCCACAAATACTCAAATTATGCCGGCATTCAAGAACTTCACCGCAAAGGTCACGAGATCGCTGTATTTTCGCTAACTCATAAGGATGACCCTACATACTGGACCAGCGGTAGTTACGACGACTGGTTGGCTGAGATGGCCGGCGCTCGTCTGATTTCTGAGCGTTTCGCTAACATAACCGATTCTTCGATCATCGGGCTACGTGCTCCTTACTTGCGCGTAGGTGGTAATAGGCAGTTTGAAATGATGGCTGATCAATATTTCGTATACGACGCATCTATTACTGCGCCCTTGGGTCGCGTTCCGATCTGGCCCTACACTTTGTACTTCAGAATGCCGCATAAATGCAATGGTAACGCGCACAACTGCCCATCCAGAAGCCACCCAATCTGGGAAATGGTAATGAATGAACTGGACAGGAGAGATGACCCCACGTTTGACGAATCCCTGCCTGGGTGCCACGTGGTAGACTCCTGCTCCAACATCCAGACCGGAGACCAGTTCGCGCGCCTCCTGCGCCACAACTTCAACCGCCACTACAGTACTAACCGCGCTCCTCTAGGTTTCCATTTCCACGCCTCGTGGCTTAAATCCAAGAAGGAATTCAGAGATGAGTTAATCAAATTCATTGAAGAGATGTTGGAAAAGAATGACGTTTATTTCACTTCAATGATCCAAGTTATTCAATGGATGCAGAACCCCACAGAGTTAACATCGCTCAGGGACTTCGCAGAATGGAAACAAGACAAATGCGACGTGAAAGGTCAACCTTTCTGCTCCCTGCCAAACGCCTGTCCCTTGAACACTAGGGAACTGCCAGGAGAAACCCTACGTCTCTTCACATGCATGGAATGCCCCTCCTACTACCCCTGGATATTAGATCCTAACGGAGAAGGTTTCAATGCTAAGAAGTGATCTCTTTAAGTTATATTAAAAGACTGTACACGTGTAAATAATACTCAGTAATTTTAATAATAATTACATAATTCCAATTATTATAATTGTGAGCCAGGGAGTGAGTCACCTAAACAATGAAAATTTGACAAAAGTTTAACAATAAACAGGTGTGAATCTTCAAGTAAATTTTAAATATTTATAAATCATATTTAATATTATATTTGTACGTAGGTACCTACTTAGGTATCCTCAACGAATCTTAAGTGCATGGGTGCTTGGTACTAAGAGATCTGAAGTGTTAGCTACCGTGCCTGAGGATTAAAGTTGTACCTACTACCTACCTACATATCTACATATTTGTTGTGACTTAGAACCAATAATTTCATATTGCGTTTAATAAGCACAGGAATGGTTTTATATGTTCTATCTACGTACCTACCTACCGACTACCTACCTATTTAAGTGTGATAGGTACTGCGACAATAAAATATTTTAAATTTGACTTTTTCGTGTAATTTAATTTACTCCTAACTATTCCCACACTGATGATGATTCCCATAACTACTTACTACTACTTTGTACTTTGTATACGGATGCAAAGGTAGGAAAGCTGCTGACCGACACCTTCCTCTTGCCTGAAAAGAAATAACTAAGTATTGTACGCATGCATGGCTGCTCTATTTATCAGTCGAGACGATGGTGTCATGGTGCTACTCGTGCCTGCTAGGATATTTTCGTTTCATGCGTTTGTCCTGCTAATTTGAGAGAGTAAAAAACGTATGTTGCTCGCCAATCGCCATTTTAAGAGAGATGAAAGGAGTCCTGCCTGATACTGATAACATGAAACCACCCTTGATGCAAAGAAAAATTGGCGCAAAAATTACAAGCAATCACGTTTGTTTCTCTTACTTGTGCTATAAATACCAGGCAACATTATTATCTGAGGTCCCAACACAAAAACATTATTAGCCTGACAGGTCCCACCAAACCAATATTGTTAGAGAATGCGCTCTATTGTAGAAACTGTAGAAAGCTACAGTATGGGGTTGAAGAGTTGGGTTGTTTGTTGTGAACTTGTGATTGAAAAGCTTACAAAAATATTTCGTTTCTTTCACAGTTTTTTTTTTCAACTTTGGAAATCGTCTTCCATAGTTGTTAGGAAATCTTTGACTGCTTGCTGCTGCCACGCACGTGGTTTCGCTGGTCGGCCAGCCACCACATTTTTTTCTACGCCATCAGTCACATCCACGTACAAAGTGGACATAATAGGGTATGGGAATGCGCACGCTCTGCGAACAGCCATGGAGCGCGGATGCTTTTTACTAATGCAAATTATTGAAATTGAATAGTATTCTAGTAAATACTTATTCGGTTTGTTCTTTTCATTTTAGAGTTGGTAGCACTGTTGGTGTAAATAGGACTTGGCAAAAAACCGACATCGTCAGCGCCGTTAAACAACTAAAAGAAAACTATCTAAAAGAGTAGAGTACCCTGTCCTGCCTGTCCGTGTCCTGTCTAGTCTGTGGTTTAGTTTTTTTTTTTTTTTTTAATTTTGTGCTGGCTTGGATTCAAAGTCCTTCCGCCAAGTCCTATATGTGGTTTAGTTACTGTCACTGGTGTGACCTGATACAGTGTCTAATGCTTTTTCGGTATTATTTTATTTCTGAGAATTCTGAGTTCAGTTGATAGTATAGCATCCGAGTATCCGAGTCTGTGGTTGATAGTAGCCCTGCCTGCCTTTTGCGCCTCAGGCCGTAGGTTCGTTATAACAAATATTTGTGCGATGAACATAAATGTTTGTTCTCGGTCTGGGTGCTATAATATTTGATTCTAAGAATGTAGGTATTTATACTCTGGGGCACGATAGTGGTGTGTGGATTATCCATAATGTTTATTAATTTACTTAAAATCTTTACCTACTTTAAGAGGTATTTTACCGATAATATGGTGGGTTTTATCGAGTTCAATGTCAATAGAGTGTTTTATATTACCTATTTGAAAGATATGACAATCCAGCAAAGTCCAAACCATTCAGACAAAAAACTTAGTACTTATTTATATTGGTGTCGGTTAATGTCGGTATTTTAAGAGCTGCCTTGATTTTTTGTAAACTTTGACCTGGTCACACTGAGAGCCAGTGTTGTGAGTACGTACCTACCTACGTGTAACCGGTGTTTGTTCTGTTTTTCCCTATTTTCGTGTTATTATTTTGCTTTGTAAATGATGTCCTAAAATACGGAAACTTCATGCTATCTTCTTAGTCTTCCCTTCAGCAGGTTTCTCTTAAGGTCTTCTCTAATTGTAAACCGCGCAAGGAAAAAAAGCTTCCTGTTGTTCCTGCCTTCCTACGGCATCTGGGCCTCCAGGAGTACCAACCAGTACCGTCATGTCTTCCCAATTTATTGATAAGTTTAAGCAATTAGATGCATACGCTAAACCATTGGAAGATTTTAGAATCAAAACAACAACAGGAGCAGCAAGTAAGTTTTGAAATTCTTAATTAAAGCAAGTTAGTTATGTCCTTACTTATGTAGAGTAATTAGACAATTGTGGGCACTAGTGCATGTAGTGTTCCTAGTATGTTTTATATTATTTTTAGTAAATAATGTAAAATAATTGTTGTTTTACAGTTAGTGTTGTTAGTGGTATAGTAGCTTTGCTGTTATTCTTGTCTGAAATTGACACCTACCTGTCGCCTAATATATCAGAAGAGCTCTTTGTGGATACTTCAAGAGGACACAAGCTGCGGATCAATTTAGATGTCATTGTACCATCAATATCATGCGACTGTAAGTATACTAATTTAAATGTTGTATTTCAATAAGTTTTCTAACTGTTATTCTGCACTTATTTATAAAGTACTTAAATAAAACTTGGACATCAAACAGTGTTATCTAACCCAAAACTAAGGATTTAAGCAATCTTGAAATCCAATTTTGGTGATAAAAGTAAATATTGAGACATGTTATTAAAGAAAAAAATAATTCTAATATCTAATATACTAAACAAACAGATTTAAAATAAAAATATTATTACAGATCTAGTGCTAGATGCCATGGATTCTTCAGGTGAACAACATCTATCAATGGACCAAAACATACACAAGCGAAGATTGGATTTAAATGGAAATCCCATTGAAGAACCAAAGAAGCAAGAAATTGCTACTTCAACTACTGTAACTTATTTTTACATTTATTAAGATTTAGTTGTACAAGTGCTGTACAATGAAATACCAGAACATTTCTATAAATTATTCTAGTTACTTTTAGGTCAGTTTAAACTACCAACTGTGGCCATTTTAACAAATTATATGTTCAGCAACTAATATGAGTGAAGTCCTTATAATTTAGCTATGGCTTTAACAAAAATGATACACTGAAAAATATTATGGAACTTTTTAGTTGTTTTTGTTAAAGTCATGTGTTGTAGGTTTTCCTGGTTATCCCTTACCCAGCTATCTAATATAACACACATTTGTGTCCTAAAAACTTTTACTTTTTTCCAATAGGTGTTAGAATGTGATTTTAAATAAATAAATATTAGGGACAATCCACACAGCACTATCTAGCCAAACTAAGCAAGCGTACTATGGGAACCAGATAGCTGATGTAATGTATATATTTTTTTGGTAAATATATTCTTAGAATACAATATAAATTTTATTTCAGGTGAAACAAAATAACACTGATGTAGCCACAACAGTCTGTGGAAGCTGCTATGGTGCTGCATTGAATGCATCTCAGTAAGTTAAATTGCTTGTCTAAAAGTAATTAAAAAAAATGTTTAATGTCTAATATTTATTTAATTTCAGATGTTGTAATAATTGTGAAGATGTGAAGGAGGCTTACAGAATAAGGAGATGGGCTCTACCAGATCTAGCCACTATTGAACAATGTAAAAATGATGAATCTATTGAAAGAACCAACCTAGCTTTGAAAGAAGGTTGCCAAATCTATGGCTACATGGAAGTTAATCGCGTAAGTATAGTGGAATGAGACATCTGCCTTATTTTGTGATTAGTCACAACAAACGAAAAAAAAGTGTATTTAGTTGCATCATTTTTGTGACGGTAAATGAACAAATTATAACAAATAAATGATTATCTCCTTTTAGGTTGGAGGAAGTTTCCATATAGCACCAGGAAAAAGTTTCACAATAAACCATATTCATGTACATGATGTCCAGCCATATTCATCGTCTGTATTTAATACCACTCACATTATCAAACACTTATCTTTTGGGTCTGAAATTGGAAGTGTCAGTACTGCACCTCTAGATGGAGTCACTGGGGAAGCCAAAGAAGGTAAGATTCTGTTATTATTATGATAGTTCCATTCATTTCCCTTGATACTACTACATGGCACTATTAGTAGTGCCATGAGAGACGTTTCTTACCCGTGACACTACCAGTATTGTCATGGGTAAAACAGTATATTTCCCAATGACACTACTCTTTGCCAGTAGTGTCAGTAATATATTATGTTGACTTTAAGTAGGACCCACTTCAAGTCAGATTCTGCTTAAAAATGCTAAGTTATAATAATAAGGAATAATCATTTGTTCAAATAGCCATCTGCTGGTAGTGCCATCAAGAAAAGCTATGTTGGGTCTTAAAATGACTTGCATCTATCAGAGGTAGATGATTTAATAAGCATCAGGGACAACTTTTCACTTGTCACTATTTCCAAGATGCTGTAGTGCATGGAAGAGCATAATGTGTCTATGACATCTATAAAATTAATAATGTTTCTAAATCGCCACAATATTTTCCATTGTTACATCATTTAAATATAACACCAAATCACACTGCCCCAGCTATCCCAGGGTGGTATACATATGCACTTATGCAGCTGGTCGCTCTATAGCCCCTGCCCTACCGACATCATTCTTTACCATTGAATAATCAAGGTTTTCATGAAAAAACTTTAATTATTTTTATTATTTATATTCAAACTAAAAGGTAGGTATGTAGTCTAATAAATCAACATAACAAAATAATTATGTACAAATTGTCTCTGGTTACCAGGAACTTCTAAACTTAACATCGAATTCCAGTACCAATAGCCATGAAAGTGCCAAAAGTTCCACCTCCTTGTAGCATAACTTTCCCAACAGAGTGGACTAACTCTCTTCCCCTAGCTCCATATCTGCAACCAACAAAAAACACCTGTAGTTACCTGTATAGATGCTGGGTAGGGCATAAAAAACAATTGATTCTCATATAGTATTACCGTCAACAATTGGTTCCTATGGAATTACTAACCTTAAAGCTGTAAATCCTCCAAAGAGACCACCGCTGGCCATCCCAACACAGAATCCTATCATAAATCCCATTTTCATTTTATCAAAGCAACTGGGGCCGTGGGTCTGGTACATGCCACCGGGAACAGGCATTTTGGAGTCTATACGAGGAAGTTGTATTGATAAAACACGTCAACCGGACTAACAAAGAAGGAAAACAATACTTTCAGTTGTATTACACAAAACGCAACGAAATTACGAAGTTATTTTTCTTTTATTTCTTTCTTCCATCGATCGGTCGGTAATGGTATTATTTCTGTGACATTCGATTGACTTGACATTTCATTACCTACGTGACGTGACATTGACGCCAGCCAGTACATAAAATTGTCTAGCCATTCTACTACCACTGATAGTAGTATGGCTGAAAAGACTAGACAATCTACTATCACATATTTTATCTTGTAGTTGGTGCTAATAAGAAACCCAAGTCTCATTATGCAACTTCGACTTTGTCTAGCTGGGAACAAATTAACGGACGCGGCTGGCGGGGAGGCAATAATGTACGACCCGTTATTGCACAGCAGGTTAATGTACACACCGTTATTACGATGCCAGGGTTTGGATTAACGGGGCGTACAATAAAAGGTCGCGAAATAACATGCTGTACAATGTCGTCACGTGTTGTTATTGTACGCCCCGTTATTACGTTGCCAGTTAAGCCTCGTGCACACTGTAGCAATTCGATATTGATTTTTGCTGTTTTGTTCTGGCAGCGGATACTTGTACTTGTCCTTGAGACTTTATAGGGCGGATCCGACTTGGATGTGTTAGGTTATGTTAGAACATATAAATAACGCACAAGGCGAGCGAGCAAAGCGAGCGTGCCGCGGCAGCGGCCGCCGCAGTGCCAGAAAATGTTTTTTTACATTTACCCCATAGGGGCTATTCTCTTTAAGAGCAGTATCCATTGCCTACAAAAAATAAGAAATAATTGAATTGATTCAGTGTGCACGGGCCCTAATGGCATCCAATTAACATGCTGTACAATAACATCACGTGTCAATTTTGTGCACACAGTTAATTCGCAGCCAGTTATTGTACGGCAGGTTAAAATGAATCCAAAAAACAAAAAAAGGTTTCGTTTTAACTGGATGTACAATAACTTAATGTGTCGCTTTAGGGGTGCGCTAACGAAAAAAGCTCCTAAGATTTTAGATTTAATAAGTAATTTTATTTTATGTATGTTAGTCTCTAAGGTATTTATTAACTATGGACCTAAGGTGTTTCATTTTTGTAATGTGCATTTTATAGTGGTCTGAAATAAATGATATTATTATTATAACATGTTGTACAATAACTGGACGTACACTAACCGGACCCGCGACTGATAGTGTGCACAGTCGAACGGGGCCTGGCTTGCCAGATTTCTGTCGGACGTCCGAACGCTCAAGGTTACGTCCGCGCGTCCGCGGCTTACATCCGATAATTTGCACAATTCAATGTATATTAATTATCTAGATATCTATCAGTCGCGTCCGCCTAATATTTATGTTCCCAGCATTATGCTACGGTACATACTATCTAGACCACAGAGCAGCAAAAACGCTTTTGCTTACGCAAAGATCTAGCTAGACATTAGTACTACAGTTCAACATAGCAATGTTACTCAACCACAAAATATAGAATAGTTCGTTCTATGCGCCATCGCCACAGTTTTTTAAGGCGCCATCTAGTATTTTTTACGATGGGTTACCAACGAGTCACACCAGATCCAGTCACACTGTGACTCGTTGGGAATTTTTTTCCCATCGAGTCGCACTGTTACTCGTTGCAACTTTTTTTTATAGAATAGTTCCCAACGAGTAACACTTGTGTAACAGTGTGACTCGATGGGAAAAAAAATCCCACTGTGGATCTGGTGTGACTCGTTTAACTAGGTTTATTTTTATAATACGGTAATAAAAATATTGAAACGGTGGAAAGAAAAAAGTGCATCAATAAATTCAAATATATATTATGTATATTTATATACTATTCCATAAACTATTCTGCATTATTTGCAAGATTATTCATTTTTGCAGGTGCTGTGATGTTCCAGTATTACTTGAAGATAATTCCGACACTCTATGTGAATCTTAAGAACAATATTGTCCATACAAACCAGTTTTCAGTCACCAGGCATCAAAAATCTGTTTCAAATATAAATGCAGAGTCTGGAATGCCTGGGGTATTCTTCAGCTATGAATTATCTCCACTCATGGTTAAATACACAGAGAAGGAGAGGTAAGCTATCTTATTTAATAAGAACTAAATTGATGATTAATAATCCATTTAGTCAGGCTAAAATGTTGTTTTGTTTTTGTTTCAGGTCTATAGGACATCTTGCCACAAACATTTGTGCAATTTTTGGTGGTGTATGTGCTGTTGCGGGAATTCTTGATGCTTTATTTTATCATTCCATAAATGCATTAAAAAATAAGATTTTACTTGGTAAAACTGGTTAGATGTGATAAAATCAATTGAAACATATGTTTACAAAGTTTTTAAAAAAATATTAAAATCACCGACATTACATTTAGCATAAGTATTACAAAACTCTGGATCTGTGTCTTTTATTAAAGCTGTTAATGGTACATAGTTTTCTTTTTTTGGATTATACTGTGCTCTACCCATCTTTTCTAAGAATAAATGTCTTTGCTTTAATCTAAATGCTCTGCATAGTAGCACTTCTGGGTTATCCAGAATATATTTATGGTCAACTTTCATAACATTATGGATATAACCAAATCTCTCGAGCAATGCTCTTTGATCTGAAACAAAATACAAGATATATGAGACTCAACTGGTTTTGGCTGGAGTATATGTAGAATTACTAAGTAAATAATAAACTTTCTACTTACTAAGCATTAAAACTTTTGGTTTCTGTAAAAGTATACTTTTGACTTCATGGTCTTCAAAACCCATTTCTTCTTTGATAGAAAATGAATTTGTTTTTATGTGGTGCAAGTTGTATGTGATAATAGTGGGCTTTTTGGTAGCCAAATACCTTACTTCTTTCCCACTCAGCTCATAAAATTCTTGATAATATCCAAATCGCCTATCTATTCTGACTGTACTGTAAATAAAAATAAATGCATATCAAAAACAAGACACACACAAGAGTTCACAACTATTAGTATCAATAATAAGTATGTAAATTACCTGAATGATAACCAAAATGGGTTCTTAGAAATTATTCGCTTTATCTCAGCGTCTATGAAATGCTTAGAACTCAGATAATTGATTCTTGTATTTAAATTATTCAAATCTTCAAAAAATATCAAAGGATTCTTTGTGATGAAGTCTCCCACGGCATCCATGCCAACATAATCTTGAATAAAAAGAATATGATTCTTCATATCTTTTTCAAAGTCCAACTTTAAAATTTTTTCAGCAATGTAAGGATTCTTCTCTATTTTACTTAGATTGACATTTAGGTGCACTAGATTTTGAAGTGTTTCAGATCTATTGATATAGGCTGCTAAGTTGTAAGTATTCTTAAAGTTTGGTGTGACTGTAGAAATATCCTCTTCCATTGTTTCTAATGCTTTAGGTACCACGAAACTGTCATTTGTGGCAATAAGACTGTAGCATTTATATTGGGGCCATAATTGGTTAGTGACCAAAGGTTTTGTGGGCAGCTTCAAGAACATCCGGCAGGTGTTGCTTAGTACTGATGCTGATGACATGGTAGCGATAACTTCAGAATATCAGCAGCCTAATATCTGCAAATAATTAGTGGATTAGTTGCCAAGATAGGTATACAATGAAGATGAGAATGGAGGATCTAAAAACCAAGACTCCAAATTCATTCCAAACACACAAAACACTGGCAATTATACATACCTACACCTCCCTGCTAGTGTGTTAGGTATCCAGGCTGTCCGGTGAGTTATGTTTAATAAACACAGGGTGCTGACTGCTGGATTGGAGACAAAATTATTTTTGCCTGATCTTTGTTTTTTGTTTTGGCATGTGGAGTGCTTCCAGGTCCTAATTTGACTTTACCCTGTGTTTGGTCAAATTAAACCCAGATGAAGCCATGAAGCGATAGTAACATTTTGACTCTGGTTTTTCTTATGTTTTCTGGCACATTAGATATAATAAAGAGAACATATAAGACAAACAAAAAATATATACGGATACTATATGTATACAGTATCCTGTAGTGTCACGATTTCGAGTTATTTGAAGGTTTATTAATTTAGAGCAACTATGTAGCCTACTACAGAAGCTGACTGAATAAACAAATTTCAATTGAGTGCCAACGCATTATATATCTTTGTTTTAACTAATAAAATCTAGAGTTATAGAAGGTAAAATAAAATACAGTAGTGGCAGCACAGGATGGAGCGGAGCTTTCTCCAGCTTTCACCTTTCCTTTCCGTCATTTTGACAGACAAATAATGTTGCCAATGTCAAATGAAATAGCAATCAATTCGGTCTTTTAGAATCAATATCATTCACTTGGTAAAAAAAAAACTTTCTTCCGTTTCTTGAACTTAAGGATGTTCCATGTTCCTTGATGTTGTGTCACTTCTTCACTTGTGTCAGACCGGGGGCAATTCTAGACCAGTGACTTTTTTGTCACGGTAGATATATATCACAAGAACTGTCAAATTTAAATAGACATGACATTTTCAATAGATATCGTATTCCAGCAATATCACTATAGACATTTATCGAGCGAAGGCCGTTAGATATGTGTCGAGTGGTGAGTAGTAGTCGACATTGACATCTCTAATATACTTTGGGTGACTTTGGGCTTTTTTTTCTTTCGGTCCTTGGAGCAGACTAGAGTACCAAGACCATACCACCTAGTCTTACTTTTTGATAAAAAGTCAATGATGTTTACTTGTTTGTAGGGTATACAAGTTGGGAGCGAGAACGCGAATAATGCTTTCTCATAAACCTACAATAAGTGAGGAGTGATTGAATGTAGCTCGTACTTAGTAATTATTCAATGGCGCAGTTAGAAGAGCAGTCAATCAGACAGTCAACGTCTATACTTGTATCCGGGGTTCAAGCTTCGAGAGAAATATTCTTTTTGCATAGAATGGCCATCTAGTTGCCTTTGAATTAAACATTCAAGTCATCGGAGTCCTTCTCTTGAGTATAATGATCCTGACAATAACATATCCTAATAATGATCCTGACAATGACACATCTACAACACTTCATAGACAACTGACCATAGATTACAAACAACAAAGTTTACAGTTTTATGGTACATAATAACGTTCCGTGTGTTTCCGGAATTAATTATTGTAACTAACATTTTGTGCGAAAAGTCCATTGATTACTATCTAATGAAAATGAATCTACTATAAACAACAACAAGAACGCATTATAAACACCGTTTAATAGGAAATGTGTTCATTTGAAGACAATAATAAAGTTAGTGTTATCGAACTATTCTATCGATAGAAACGGAACGTAGATAAACATGAACAACAACGGGATAGTCTGTGGAAGTTTTAGGAATGAACCTTCTTTCTGACATCTCTAATGTAAAAGTCTAACGTAAAAGTCTAACGGTGGCTAGAATACGCATTTTATCGCGGTTCGATATTATCTTCGACAAATTTGGTGATATGACACTGCTTTCGCGACATTTCAAATCTCTATTTCGAGCGTAAATCTCTAAAAATCTAGAATTGGCCCCCAGACGATTTGTTCGGTTCGGAACCTCAGAACCCTTGGCTGTTTGGTAAATTTAAGATTTTAATATATGAGAAAGTTAAGATAACAGTCTAGATGTAAATTACACTTGTGCGAGTAGAAGAAGTCCTATGAAGAGTTGAAAGCCCTCTACACAAACTTTTGTTTCATTGCTGACGTGTGGTGTGTTGTGTGGGCCCTGTGGTGTGTCGCGGCACATAAAATGTAATATTTTAATCTCAGAACTATTTTTAGAGGTTTATTGTAGTAGTAAGCAGCAAAGATCATTCAGAAGATCTGTCCTGTCTTGATAAAATTTCCAAATAACAGAGACTTTCATAACCCTAAGACCATATGGCTATATAAGTAGGACTACCTACAATGAAATAACTAAGCTTTTCAGGTTAATACAGCTAGGCTGATTAGACCTGCAATCGGCAATAGGGTCTTCTTTTAAAGGACATACCTTGTGTACAAACTCTACAGTCACAAAATGATGCAATTGTATCTTTAATTTCAGCAACATAGTTAGTGAACCACGGTCAGTGAGTGAAAGTAGATACAATGTATAAAGGTCACATTGATACTGCTCAGTTTGTAGTAGCTCTGCCTTCGGTGCTGAGGGGCTACAATGTAGGCCATAGGTTGGTTCCCCCATTGAAAAAAAAACATATTTTGCAACATATGGTAGACTTTTATGCCCAAAATGCTCGGCCCTGCATGGGTACCTTAAATATAAGTATCCCTTTCTGAGGTGCTTAAGAAAATGAACTGTTTTTATTAATACTTAGTTACATTACTATGTATAAAAAGTTTTATTTTGTTTGTTACAGATTCTTTAAAAATGAATACATCAATGACTGCAAAAGAAGTCCGGAATGCCTATATTGACTTTTTTAAAAGTAAAAGACATCAATATGTACACTCCTCATCCACAATACCACTGGATGATCCTACATTACTCTTTGCTAATGCAGGGATGAACCAATTCAAGCCAATTTTTTTAGGATCTGTGGATCCTAACTCTGATATGGCTCAATGGGTCAGGGTTGTCAATACTCAAAAATGTATCAGAGCTGGAGGTAAACATAACGATTTGGATGATGTTGGGAAAGATGTGTATCATCATACCTTTTTTGAAATGATGGGTAATTGGTCATTTGGTGATTATTTCAAAAAAGAAATATGTACCTGGGCCTGGGAACTCCTAACCGAAGTTCTAAAATTACCTGCTGATAGATTGTATGTCACTTATTTTGGAGGAGATACTGCAACTGGTCTGGAACCCGATACTGAATGCAAGAATTTATGGCTAGGTCTGGGACTACCAGAGTCTCATGTCCTGCCTGGGAACATGAAGGACAACTTCTGGGAAATGGGAGAAACTGGGCCATGTGGCCCTTGTTCTGAACTTCATTTTGATAGAATCGGTGGGCGCGAAGCTGCTCACCTTGTCAATATGGATGACCCAGATGTATTGGAAATATGGAATTTAGTTTTCATACAGTTTAATAGAGAAACAGATGGAACATTGAAGTCCTTACCAAAAAAACATATTGATTGTGGCCTCGGTCTAGAAAGATTAGTTTCGGTAATTCAAGATAAACGTGCTAATTATGACACAGACTTATTTGTGCCCTTATTCAAGGCTATTGAAAATGGAAGTGGTGCAAGACCTTATTCAGGTAAAGTTGGCGATGAAGATGTTGATGGAATCGATATGGCTTATCGAGTATTGGCTGATCATGCAAGAACTTTGACAATCGCATTATCAGACGGCGGCTGTCCAGATAACACGGGCAGAGGCTATGTACTGAGGAGAATTTTAAGACGTGGAGTAAGATATGCTACTGAAAAATTAAATGGAAAGCCAGGATTTTTTGGTTCTCTGGTCCATACAGTCGTCGAGATTTTAGGGGATGTATTTCCTGAAATAAAAAAAGATCCTGAATCTATTATTCAAACTATCAATGAAGAAGAAACTCAATTTTTAAAGACACTGTCTCGTGGAAGAGGTCTTCTAAATAGAACAATTGAAAAGCTAAATGACTCTAAAGTTATTCCTGGAGATGTAGCTTGGCGTCTTTATGATACATATGGGTTCCCTATAGATTTGACTCAGCTGATGTGTGAAGAAAAGGGGCTTTTTGTTGATATGGATGCTTACGAAAAGGCAAGAAAGGAATCTCAATTAATATCTCAAGGTAAAACTGCTGGACAAGAAGATTTACTGGCTTTAGATATTCATGCCATAAGTTACTTACAAGAAAATGGCATAGCTGTTACTGACGATTCTTACAAGTATAAGTATACTCCATCAACACCCGATAAAGACGCAGCGTACAATTTCGATCCATGTCTAGCAACCATTGTCGCTATTAGAGCAGACAAACAATTTGTGACTGAAATAACATCAGGTAAAGAATGTGGAATATTATTAGATAAGACAATGTTTTATGCTGAACAAGGTGGTCAAATATTTGATGTGGGTTACATGGTAAAGTCTGATGATGAAAATGTTGAATTTTCTGTTAAAAATGTTCAAGTGAAGGGTGGTTACGTCTTGCATGCAGGAAAAGTGGATGGAACATTCAAAGTGGGAGATAAAGTATCGCTTTACATTGACGAAGAGAGGCGTAAGCTCATTATGAACAACCATACCGGCACTCATGTACTTAATAATGTTCTCAGAAAGGTTCTCGGTAATGACGCCGACCAACGCGGATCTCTTGTCATGCCAGATAGGCTCAGGTTTGATTTCACTAATAAAGGTCCCATGACCATGAATCAAATTAAAAGTACAGAAGATCAAATAAAAGATATAATCAATGATAATAAAGCTGTCTACGCCAAACATACCAGTTTGAGTGCAGCCAAAAAAATAAAAGGTTTAAGAGCTATGTTCGATGAACACTATCCTGACCCAGTACGTGTAGTATCAGTTGGAATTCCAGTCGAGGATTTAGAAAACAACCCTGACGGACCGTCGGGTTTCGAAACATCTGTAGAGTTTTGCGGCGGCTCTCATTTACATCGCACTGGTCACATAGGCGAGTATGTCATTGTCAGTGAAGAAGGAATTGCAAAAGGCATAAGGAGAATTGTCGCACTCACTGGACCAGAGGCGAACAAAGCTAATAACAAACTAAGCATCTTAGAGAATGATGTCAATAATATTGCTAATTTTATCAAAGACCAGGCTGATACAATTAATCAAAAAGAAATATCTAAGAAAATTGTAGATCTTAACAACGAAATATCCCAAGCTCAGATATCGTATTGGAAAAAAGACGAGTTGAGAAACATGCTGAAAAATCTAAAGAAACAACTTGATGACAAGGAAAGGGCTGCAAAAGCTGCCACGATTAACCAAGTCATTGAAAAAGCTAAAGAATTATGCCTTGACAATAAAGATGCGAAGGTTGTTGTATGCGAATTAAAGGCATATGGCAACACAAAAGCTTTAGATGGTGCCTTAAAACAAGTTAAACAGTTATGTCCTACAACAGCTGCTATGTTCTTCACTGTAGATGATGATACCAACAAAATATTTTGTCTTGCTGCTGTGCCTAAAAACGCCAATGAAAAAGGGTTACTGGCATCTGAATGGGTTCAATCCGTGGTAAATGTAATGGGAGGAAAGGGCGGCGGGAAGGCAGAGTCTGGTCAGGCGTCTGGAAACAAACCAAACAGCCTGAAAGATGCTTTAGAGATTGCTAAACAGTTTGCTGCTGCTAAACTCGCTTAATTGCATAAGTACATCTGCATAGTTTGCATAATTTTAAGCTACATTATTTTAATTGGCATTTATTTTAAATTGATGCTTTTTTTTATGTTATTCCCTCCTACTTTTTTATGATTAAATGATAACATACATAATTATTATGTAACTATTACAAGATCGATGTTTTATTTCCTAAAATGCACATACATACATACATATTATTATCACGCCTCTTTCCCATGGGGGTAGGCCACCCACAGAGATCACGGATTTCTACTTGCTACGATCCAGACATAGCTATTTCATTCACTCATAAAATTCCTCATATGTACAGTAGTCGGCAACAATTGCACATCGGCTCTCTAATTTCGGCTTCATAGAGCGTACTGTGCGCATCGAAATAATGTAAAGGTTAAATTATTGTTATTCTACTATTTTAACGAATATTATACCTTCACAAAGTTTGGTACGAGGAACTCGGAAGCTATGTCCATTCCGTATGCTCGATAGTCTTTTTGCTTTTGAGAAAACACAACTGACGAGCTACCTAGTACCTAGCGCTGCATGTTTTAATCGTTTGATTAGACGATACAATGAGTGTAAGCGCCTATAGCGCTACCTACCGGCGAATGGAATAGATTTTTGATTCTATAGCTTCTCTAGTACGCAGTAGGTACACATAGTAACTCGATAAATGTGCGTCAGAAAGAGATAGGGCTCTACGAAAGCAGAAAAGCCGATGCGTAATATTTATTTATGGCCTACAACCGTACTTTTGGACCTGACCTTTTGGCAAGTCTCTAATTTTACTTTATTTAAACAATTCGTTTCGCCAATTTGTCTCTCTCGTTTGTATGGAGAAAAGATGAGACAGAAAATACGTTACGTAGAAATGATTGATGATGTAATGTTCGTTGTCTCATTAGGTATTACGTACATACCACTGTTATATTATATTCAATAAACATTACAAAGGTTCAGCAAAAATATCATTTGATGCTAACAAATTTCCCTAACGAAAACATTTTGTTTATTATCGTTCATAATCAGTGATTTTATAAAAAGAAGTAGGTGCCCTAGTGGTTATCAGCGCAGCGTCCTAGGGCTGAGAATACTGAAGTCCATTGCTATCTGGCAACAGTTTTGAGTACACTCATTATAATTAAAAAATACATAAATTAAATCGATTTATTTAACTTCATATTAGGTACATATTTTTTTATTATTAAATATATTTCAAACAAATACATCTTATACAACTGATAGTATAAGTCTAATGATATCTACAAAATTATAAGATATTTATTACATACAAAATATGAATTATATATTTGGTTGGTCTTTATTAAAATATAAAAGCACCAGTAAGTAAGTTTCCAAACTATGGCTATAAAAATCAATTGCACTTGGATGAATCAACAAAAACAACAATGTAAGCCGTTAAATATTCTAGTTTTTACACTACTTCAAAGCCAATAAATAATACGATAGTTTCTATAAATACTATTTGTTTTATATCACGGAAGTAGGTAGAAACTTGTTGAAACAAAGGTTGACGGTAAAAAAAATGGGCTCAATTAAAAACAGGCGTCAATACCGCCGTGCTATGCCTGTTTATTCGTAAAGAAATAAATATACCTACATGTTTTGTAATATGGATCTCAGAAATATAATTACTTTTTACTGTAGACACAGTTGAAACGGATACCTAAGGATCTTATCAGTGTGGATACACAGGAGCATGAATGAGTGATACAAGATGTAGTCCACATGCTTTAATTCGCTAGCTTGTACCACGGTATACATATAAATTATTCTGTGCTTGCACTGTTGGCTCGTACGGCTTAGCTTTGGGAGTTTTGACAGATACCAATAGAATAGCTGATGATACTGGGTGAAACCACTACGATAAGTGTTCTGTTTTTTCAAAACTGAACCGTTAAGGCTCAAGTTATGAACGGCCTCGTTTATGTGTACATTTGGAATGTCGAGAATCTAAATGTCCCAATAAATAGTATCAAGGAGAAGACTAGAGGTAGATCAAGGGATATACGATTATTTTTAATTTTAATTATTAAATATTACGATTAAAAAATCTCAACTTTTTCAGCTTTTAGTAACCTTTTTACATGCCGTAGATGAGATATACAGTATTCTATATAAAAAAAAATATCCCATTGTTCATAAAATAGTTGAAAAAATATAGCTTTTAGCAGCAATAACTCGCAGCACATTATAAGGATTTTAATTTATTTTCGGGTACCAAAAGTCTTAGTATTACTTTGAATCGGTTAAACAAGTCGCCATAAAATATGCCATGCCCGTTCTACGAGACCAAGCCCAGTGCCATCTGCTGAACACTTCTTATTGGGACACCCTGTACTGCTTTGAAGAGTAACTTTACTTTCCAGTAGAAAATTGTTTTAAATAAAATTGTTGACAGAACAGAATTATAGTTGCGCCGTTGGAAACTTCCTTAAAGTCTTATATTGGTGTTTTATCCCTCAGTCAGAGATGGTGCAATAACATTAACGTGACAGAGAAAGTAAATAATAATTTACAATATTCAGCTAAAACTATGTAGAAACATTTAAATTATTCTTGTCCAAATCCTTCAGTTTCCTCTATAGCATAATTTAATTTTTCGCACAATTGTTCATAACTTTTATAAGGTGGTAAATCGAGCCTATTAAAGCAGGTGTGTGATCTAGGCAGCCAAGTGTCTTTGCCGACCTGAAATAGAAAAATGTAAAATAAAAGCTCACTCTATCGTACTGACTCTGTAACTAACTGATCATCAAAATTGTTTTTTGATGATCAGTTCTTTTCATAAATGCGCTTTCGCGTAACTGGGTCTTATCAGAACATTTAAATATGATGTAGGGAAAAACATATCATTTATATTGTTCCTGACTCCACGTGGAGCCAAAGAGCTTCAAACGGTTTCAGATGAATACAAGAATTAACATTATAGACCTTTAAGGTGACACAAAATTGGCCACCACTCCGTATAATTGCTTGAGTAGCGTGCTACTACTATAACGCTGGATTTCCGTGGCACCAAAGGCTGTCTTCTTCATGTTATTGTTATTATTATTTTTATCTAATCTTTATCGTCCCACTCAAATGTCTCCCCCAAATCCTTCCAACCGTCTCTATCCATCCCTTCATCCCACCATCCTCAACGCTTTCTTGGCCCCGACCTCGCCTTCCCTCTATGACTCGATGCTATTGACATGACCTGCCCAGTCCCACTTGAGCAGGCCGTTTTACTAACGACGACGTCGACAATTCCATTAGTTGAACGTAGCATGCTGTTACGCACTTGGTCAGCGTGTAATTTATATCAACAGAAATAAATGATTGGATGATTTAACATACCTTTTCTATACAGAACCGTTGGGGTCCATTTGAACCCATCAGCTCAGCGAAGCCCCCTACTGGAACTCTACACGTGCCCGTCACAAACTGTAGTAGTCTTGCACGTTTCTCATTGTCCATTTGCCGAACAAACTGAAAAATATGAAAATTAGTGGCAGAGAGTTTAAAAGTCATTCAAAAGGGGTTTTCCTCTCGAAAATAACTTTTTAAATGCGATCAAACCCGTTAGAATATTATAGTAAGCATTATAAAAAAAATAGTGAAATTAGCGTTAAGGTATTCTTAATAGGTATATTTATTTAGATGCACGAGATTTTTTTTAGCTACTACAAGTACTAATTCACTCTATACATCAGTTACAGTTATTGGTGACATACTGATGCTAATCTTATACCTTTATACGAGAAAATCTTGTATATACAAGGTGTATCTAAATATGTGTACTATGCGAAGGTGGGGGGTTTCAGACCACAATGGTGATCAGTTGTGGGGAGGAGAAAATTAAAAATTCCTATTTTCAGTTTCCCATACAAAAATATTTAATTTCATAATGCCTAAATAAATTGACAACCCTATCCTTGTAACCCCTTGACCCCTTGACCTACTACTTCTGTAGGTCTACTACTACTACCTACTACGTCTGTAGCTGAGTTTAGGGTTGTCACTTTGTATAAAGTCAGCTGTTCATGTTGAAACTTCGTTGCAGTTTTTTTCAGAGATACCAATCGAAGTTCGAAAAGTCGTTGAACAAAAGTTGTTCCCCGGGGGGTGGAAATTCACCCCCCTTCGGGATAGTACACATATTTTGATACACGTTGTATATATGTATATATATATTTAGGATCTCGGAAACTGAGCCAACGATTTTCATGAAATTTTGTATACAGAAGGTTTCGGGGGTGATAAATCGATCTAGCTAGGATTCATTTTCAGAAAATGAGTCTGTTCGTTAAAAAAAAACTAAAAACATAAACTGAATATGTGACTGCTCCTGCCATCTATTGACGATTGTGAGCAACTAACTAAGTAAGAAGTAAGAATAAACCAGTAAAGATAAAAATATGACTCTTATGATTTCTTAAAAATACAAATTAACGAAAAAAACTCCGAGCGAAGCTCGGTTACCAACTAGTTAAAGATAAAAAATGAAATATTTTTTTACCTGCCAGAACCAAGCCACTTGTTTGCTGGTGCGCGTGTAATGCCTATAGATCGTGTTCCTCTGCCAATCATCCACGTCTACCTCTTGCATGCCGCACAGCATCAATTCCAATTCACGCTCGTCGAAGTACTTCAACCATTCGAGAGGTACCACCTGAAAATATAATCAGCCATTTAGTATGCCTATGTGTGGGTGTAGTGCCTTTAGTAGGTCTAGGCTTTTTCTCTGTAGGTTTGATTCCCTGGACATAGGTATACTTTTGTAATAAAAATGCTGATGGGTTCAAATGAATTTGCAAAAAACTCACCTCGTTAAAACCATCTAAAAATGCTGTCGTTTGTTCTTCAATCCCTCTAGTCATACGCCACTGCGTAACTAATTGCAAGTATTGCTCTTTGTTAACCTGTAAAGTAATAATAAGTGGTCAAAGAATACATTTTGAATTTGGATTTCATTACAGAAAAACAACTAGAGTTGATACTATCTTAGGTACCAAGATACTTTTTAGATGTCTTCTAAGGTAACTTGTTTTGCTAAACAGACCATCTGATAGTTGGACGTTTTGCTGCATGGACATTTTGCTAATTAGACTTACTCATTAGACCTTTTGCTATGTTGGACATTTTGCTACTTAGACCTTCTGATCAGGAGGCTATAGAATAAGTACGAGTAAGGAATGTTTACCTCAGTAACGCGCTCTTTGTCCCCAGCCGGCTTCAGCTCATGATGTATCACCTGCCCCAAAACCTCAAAGTCTACGCTGAACCACATCTCCAAGCCACACTCATCTATATTATTGTCCTTGATCCATACCAACGAGTTGTAGAACTCAGGGTCTATCGACTCAATGTCTTTCATGGTCAATTTCTTATTCAACATTCTCTTGTAGAAAGGCATTGTGAAGCCGGAGTATATAAATCTGCCGTGGTAGAGTGCCATGGCTATAAATCTGCCTATGAATTTGAAGTACAGGAGATGGTCGGGGTTTACGTAACTGGCTGGGTTTATTTGCAAGCTGTAGTTGTTTTTGTTCGCGTACTCGAAGAGACAGTACATGGGATTGAGGACCTCGTGTGAAAGTAAGAAGAACCATTCGCGACTGACGCCGCCGTAGTCCAGGCCTTCTTCGCCTCGGAATATTATGTACAGTCGTCTGCGTAACTCGTACGCTGGTAGCCTCATTATCTGAAATATAATGTGAATAATAAATAAATGTTGTAGACAATCCACTCAACACTATCGAACCCCAAACTAAACAGACCTTGTACTATGGGAACCAGATAGCTGATATAATACTTGTATGCGTTTTTTTATAAATACATACTAAAATGCCATATTACACCCAGACATAGAACAAACATCTGTGTTCAACACACATATATTTTTTCTCGGTGGGGATCGAACCCACGCCTTCCAGCGAAGAAGGCAGAGCTACTACCAACTGAGCTGTGAAGGCAGTCATTATACTTAATTTTAGAACATTTTAGCAATCTATACAAGTTTGGCCGTTTACAGACTTGCCAGCTCATGAAAAAAAGGTTAGATAGGAGTGGAGATCACGGGTTCCAAGTATGTATTTCTTTTTTTGGGAAACAGAAGATACAATGAACTAACCTGGTGATAGGAATCTTCAAACAGCGTTTGTCTCGACAGAGTAATTTTGATATGACTCGGTAGGGCGTTACTCTGACAGAGATACCTAAATTGACTAAGTTTCCATCTGAAGGATCTCTCGTACGCCCGCGGGACCCCATAGGCTCCTTGTGGTCCCTTGGGGGCCCCGGGCCGGGGGTCTTGGAATGTAGTAGTTCTAGTGTTGTGATCCACGAAGTAGCGCGTGCCTTCCTCCGTGAACCGGATCTCCCAGCCTGGAGGTAGAGCTTCCTCTAGGGCGCTCACTTCTTGACCCTGACATTCAGAAAAACATCCATCAAGTATTTACCACAAACACTGTATAACGTTGATAACAAATATTTTAACAGTAAGTAGGGACCGATTGTGTAAGCTTTTAGAGGAGTTTCAGTTTTTAATGAAAAACGGATGCACTTTAGTTTGTTGAAAGGTTTATCTCTGAATTCAGGCGGGAATTTTTGGTTAACCCAAAAGCTATAACGCAGAAGGCAAGACTACGTGAAACTATAATTACGTCTGAAGTGAGCCGTTTTTGCGAAAATGGCCAATAACTGACGGAAGATTCGCCAAGATCGTGCGACGACCGTGTTGTAATAGCAATAGGCAGTTGTAGGCGTGGTACGGATAGGCCACATGGAGGGAAATTACCTTGAATATTGTAGATGTAACAATTTAAACTGCATTCACAGATATTAAAAATAAATTGAGCATTTAATAAATAATTGATTAAATTTGTATCAAAAAACTAGTGGCCGCCCGCGGCTTTGCTCGCCCGTTCGCATAACGCCCCGTTCCCGTTGCTTTTTCGGGATAAAAAGTATTCTATGTCCTTCTCCCGGTTTTAAGCTACCTCCCCACTAATTTTCTGCCAAATCGGTTCAGTCGTTCTTGAGTTATAAATTGTGTAACTAACACGACTTTATTTTATAAATATATGTAGATGTTAAAATTCATTTAATTTCAGACACTGTTATTTAGAAAAGAAAACTCCTTATGATGAAGCTTTTTGATCGGTATGATAAAGCTAAAGGGTGATTATTTTCCTCGTGTAATGGGTTCGATTCCCGGCTCACCCATGTTATTATTATTATTATGTGCCCTCCGGGTCCCACTGCTGGGCAAAGGCCATGTAATTATTTAAATATCTATGAATGCAGTTTAAATTGTTTTTTTAATTCAAATAATGTCTTGTTTCAGTAAAATGTTCCATCTACATTATTCAAGATACTTTCCCTCCGAGAAGCATACCCGTGACGCCCTCTATATAGGTTGCATGGATTACCTGTGTCCGTGGGTCCTCCCACTGCGTGGTGCGGTTCTTGTGGTTGACGTAGTAGACGCGTCCGTCGGGCTGCACGCGTCGCTCCCAGCCGGCCGGCAGCGCGCCCGGCGCATCCTCCGCACCCGTCGCACTCGCCGGCGCGCCCTCCGCCGTCGCACCCGTCCCGCTCGCACTCGTCGCACTACTGCCACCTGCTACAACTCATAATTATAGTAAAGCTGCTGAACTGGTGGTTCTATTATGCCACTAATATTATAAATGCGAAAGTTTCTATGGATGGATATTAGTTACTCAATAACGGATCTGGATGAAATTTGGCACAAAGATAGATTTTAGTCTGGAATAGCACATAGCATACATTTTATCCCGAAAAAGTAACAGGAACGGGAACGGGGCGAACGAAGCCGCTAGCCCTTAATATGCGAAGGAACATCTTTGTCTATTCAGGATCTCTTACTAAATAGGTATCTTTAATTTATATTATTATGTATCTTTCTTATACATATTATGTTTCTTTGGTATGTTTTTGTTAATATTGTGATGTCTTTCTTAATTTTTTTAATATAATGTGTTGTCTGTGCTTATGTAGCAAATAAATACTTGTCTACTATGTCTATTTAGATATTTTTTCTTTCAAAAAATGACATGAAGACTTCATACTCGAGATGAAAGAAATATTTGAACAGTCTCAAAATGTCTTTTTGTCTCTTCAGTAGACAAAACGTTCAAAAAAAACTTTGTCAAACTAATACGTGCCGGTGTAATGATCCTGTATTTCGAAATGAGAGCTAGTTTAGGTTAACTGCACAAAGGTACCCTTCGTCCGAATTTTAATTTGATGCCTTGCTCGACACCTCTTATCAATAAAATACCTACTACCTTATTATAATATGTACCTACTGTAAATACGCTGGTAGGTAACTAATTACCCATATACTTATCATGTTACAGTAAAGCAGATTGTATAATTACATTTATCAGTGACGTGCGTCCGCGTGAGAGCATGCAGGATACCGGAGTAACAACATTGTTTACAAAATATCTTACGCATTCTAACGAATGGAATCTTTGTGAAACGTTTACAAACAAGTTAGTTTCTCGCGGAAATGTAGCAATTTTCAAAGCATTAATGCTGATCCGAGGCAATTTAAAATATTGCAATTCATGACAATTTGGTCCAAAAGAATGAGCCACAAAATGTATGTGTTATGGACCAAGTGATAAATTGGGCATTATACATAATGACCGGACATTATGTATAATGCCCAATAGGAGAGGGCAATTTGATAATAACTATTCAAATAATCAAATTAACCGGGCATTATGCATATTGACCATCACCTTTTGGGCAGAGTAATACAAAAATATTTAATTACTATTTTTTTATTGTTATTGGCTAGCTCCGCTCATGGACGACCTCGCGAGCTTCTGGCTGGGCTATTCCAGAGCCAAACACGGGGCACCCCGAATTGAGTTGGTTAGGTTGTTAGGTTTTTTTTTATATCCTTTAGGAAATCAAACACGGGGCACCCCGACTTGAGTAGGTTAGGTTGTTAGGTTTTTTTTATACCCTTGGGAAATGGAGTTTAAAGGAAGCTTCCATACTGTTGCTATCAAAAGGAGGGGCTTTCTACGTCTTTTAAGCGACTTTAAAGTGTTTATTATCAAATTGCCCAATTGTCATGTAGCAATATAATAATGACCGGGCAATGTGATAAATAATGAAGAATTTATCACTTAGCCCAATAGAGCTAGACATTATGCATAATGCTCGGGCATTATTCATAATGCCCGCATTAATCACTTGGTCCATAACATATGCACCATAGAAGAACGAAATTTTTAAAACACAAGTAGACAATCAAATAATAGGTACTTAGATAAGATAAAATTATTTGCAGGAGATAAAGCGAAATATAAACGATATGCTGATAAAACTTATTTCTTTACATAAACGTATAAACTCGTCACCAACCGTGGATTCGCTAGGTGCGCTATTGATTAGAATGAAACATAACAACTAATATTATAAACGCAAAAGTTTGTAAGTATGGATGGATGGATGTTTGTTACTCTTTCACGTAAAAACAACGTGTTTTATTTGTCTTACTTATGTCAAATAAATGTATTTTCTTTCTTTCTTTCTTTATGTAAGTAACGGGAACGGGGCGTAACGGGAACGGGGCATACTTACATAATACAACTATGTCAGTCAGTTAATTAGGGTTCCGTAGCCAAATGGCAAGAACGGAACCCTTAAAAATTCGTCATGTCTGTCTGTCTGTCCGTCCGTATGTCACAGTCATTTTTCTCCGAAACCGTAAGAGCTAGACTGATGAAACTTGGCGAGTAGATGTATTTTGTGAACCGCATTAAGATTTTTAAACAAAAATAAAAAAAAGTTATGAATTTTGGGGGTCCCCATACTTGAAACTGAAACTCAAAAAAAAATTTTTTATCGAACCCATACGTGTGGGGTATTTATGAATAGGTCTTCAAAAATGATGTTGAGGTTTCTAATATCGTTTTTTTTTAAACTGAATAGTTTGCGCGAGAGACACTGTGGTAAAAAGTTGGTCCCCCCCCCCTCTAACTTCTAAAATAAGAGAATGATAAAACTAAAAACAATATATGTTGTACATTACTATGCAAACTTCCAACGATATTTGGTTTAAACGAGATCTAGTCAGTAGTTTTTTTTATACGTCATAAATCGTAAACCGCAAATTACCTTTCGACGAACTACAAGAACCTCTAAATTATGTTACTTGTTGTTACGGAACCCTTCATGGGCGAGTCTCGCGCTTGGCTGCTTTTTTTTCAGTAAGTTCCTACAACTGGATGTAAATTGAACAATGGCAAACTAAGTTGTTAATTATATTTTAACAGAATTAACATTGTGTTAGGTACATAACATCAGGTTAACATGTCAAGGTCGGCGATAAGTCAAGGCTTGAAATTAATTTCTAAACCGACCTACTTGTGACTTTTATGACTCGTTAGCTAATAAAGTAATATTTATTTGTTTTTAGAGCCTTTGGGGAAAACCAATTATGAGTCTACTTTGAAATCGACATTGACCGAATATCCACGGCCATAAAAAACCTATGCAGATAAACAATGCTTTGCTATTATCTTTACGATGGGTAATGTAACGTGTCATTACTAATTGCAATTTTTTAAGTTGAAACAGCTCAAAATAACACCAGAAAAACAATTAAAATGAAAACGCGCGGGTGTGTTACCTGCGGGTGTAGAGGGCGGGGGTAGAGTTGGTGTAAGCGGCGCGGGTGTGTTACGTTCGAGTGTAGTGGGCGGGGCTAGAGTTGGTGTAAGCGGCGCGGGTGTGTTACCTGCGGGCGTAGAGGGCGGGGGTAGAGTTGGTGTAAGCGGCGCGGGTGTGTTACGTTCGAGTGTAGTGGGCGGGGCTAGAGTTGGTGTAAGCGGCGCGGGTGTGTTACCTGCGGGCGTAGAGGGCGGGGGTAGAGTTGGTGTAAGCGGCGCGGGTGTGTTACGTTCGAGTGTAGTGGGCGGGGCTAGAGTTGGTGTAAGCGGCGCGGGTGTGTTACCTGCGGGCGTAGAGGGCGGGGGTAGAGTTGGTGTAAGCGGCGCGGGTGTGTTACCTGCGGGTGTAGAGGGCGGGGGTAGAGTTGGTGTAAGCGGCGCGGGTGTGTTACCTGCGGGTGTAGAGGGCGGGGGTAGAGTTGGTGTAAGCGGCGCGGGTGTGTTACCTGCGGGTGTAGAGGGCGCGGGTGCGGCTGCATCGGCAGCGGCGGCGGGCGCAGCGAGCACGGCGAGGCCGGCGTCGTGCTCGGCGTCCGTGTGGTGCGGCGGCGGCGGCAGCAGGAAGCGCTGGTTGCCCTGCGCCACCACGTGCCGCCGCTCGCCACGCCAGTGCTGGAAGCGCGCCAGCCGCTCCGTGTCGGGCCGCTGCCAGGTGGTGGTGCGCGAGTTGTGGTCCACGTAGTAGACGCGGCCGCGCGCGTCACGCCGCACCTCCCAGCCGACCGGCAGCGGCTGCGGACGCTCCCAAGACGTCGAACGAGTGTTGTGGTCCACGTAGTAACTATACATACATACATAACTCTTTATTATTCACCACACAAAAATACAGCTCAAACAATTAGGCATAACAATGGGCGACCTTATCGCTGAGAGCGATCTCTTTAAGGCAACCTTGGCATGGAAAGAAATAACGAATTGGAGGTGGTGTAAAAAAAATATAAAAGTGTAGTGCCACGTACATCATCAACTATTTTACTAACAAACATGAAACTCGACCTGATAGACCAACATCTCAATTTTTCTGAAAACGAAGGAGTTATTACAGGAAATAGACCAAGTAAAGATATGAAACTAACCGTCGTCCGTAAACGTCGTATCGCATCTCCCAGCCGGACGGCAAGGGCTCTTCAGCCGCGGGCGGAGTGCCGGGCGTCTCAGCTGCGGGGTCGGGCGGCGGTGGCAGCGGCTCCTGGTGTGAGGGACCAGCGCCGTTAGCCTCTATGGGCGCGCCGTGCGGTAAGCCGTTGCTCATTGGCGGCGGACCCGGCGGCGGCTAATGGAGAAACAATATTTTCATCAAAAATGTATAAAATCTCAGAACAAGAAAACAGCTGCTTGGATCACACGCTAAGAAAAAAAGCAGCCAAGTGCGAGTCGGACTCGCCCATGAAGGGTTCCGTAGCATCAAGTAACATAATATTCTTGTAGCTGTTGTTCTTGTAGTTCGTCGAAAGGTAAATTGCGGTTTTCGATTTATGACGTATAAAAAAAAAACTACTGACTAGATCTCGTTCAAACCAAATATCGTTGAAAGTTTGCATAGTTATGTACAACATATATTTTTTTTAGTTTTATCATTCTCTTATTTTAGAAGTTAGAGGGGGGGGACCAACTTTTTTCCACTTTGGAAGTGTCTCTCGCGCAAACTATTAAGTTTAGAAAAAAACGATATTAGAAATCTCAACATCATTTTTGAAGACCTATTCATAGATACCCCACACGTATGGGTTCGATGATAAAAAATTTTTTGAATTTCAGTTTCAAGTATGGGGACCCCCAAAATTTATATTTTTTTTTCTATTTTTGTGTAAAAGTCTTAATGCGGTTCACAGAATACATCTACTTGCCAAGTTTCATCAGTCTAGCTCTTACGGTTTCGGAGAAAAATGGCTGTGACATACGGACGGACAGACAGACAGACAGACAGACAGACAGACAGACATGACGAATCTATCAGGGTTCCGTTTTTGCTATTTGGCTACGGAACCCTAAAAACCGACTTAGTACAACGCAGTCACGATACCTGTGCAGTGTGGGAGTGTGCTAGCGACTCCGACTTCGGATGTGGCTGGTATATTATACTCTTCCGGTCAATAAATGGGCTAGTTGAAGATTATTAGGTAGAGAAAGAGAGTGCAGCATGGAATTGATATGGCCGGAAACTGATCACAATTCCTAGGTTTCTTTTTCTTATTGTAGGTTTCTTTTTTTTTTTAATCTTAAAGATAAGATTAAAAAAAAAAAGAAACCTACTTCACATCAGTAGCTCACGCTCACACTCACGGCCAACTCAGAGTGGTGAAGGGAGAAAGGGATTGCATTCCATCGAGGTGTCAGATTTGTGACCGCGATCAGATTTCTAACATAAAACCACATACAAATCGGAGTTCTAGTTTCGGAGCTATGAGGCCAAATACAGACGTCAAACAGATCAGCTCTTAAGTCCTATACTAATAACATTTCTCATTTCGGTAGAGGGTAAAATGACGCATAATCGAGCCTCATGCGTTGGTCAGAGAACTATGCGACCGGGGAATATTATTAGCCGAATATCGCCACTCCAACCGAAGTGACTGCTCTGAGCATTAGACCCCGTTGTAGATAAAGTTAAGCAAAATTTTAAAACAAGCAAAACTCACTCTTAACGATTGTGAACGCAGCATCGATCTCATCACCTCCGGGTTATTGCGCATCCGGATCCTGGCGCGAACCCCCTCGTTGAGCGGTGTTTGCGCATTGCTAGCTTCCCCCAACAGTTCCCGCGATTGTAATAAGCAGGCCGGGTCGATTCTCAGTCCATCCAGTAATATCACTAACTCAGCTGATTTCACTTCCGTTGCTGCACTGCCCGTGTTTTCGTGGGATACCAGCTTCATCATATCTACAACATTATACTCTAGTATTTATCTTAGTAGAAAAGTGTTTTGATAAGCTTCAATTTGTTTCTCTATTGAATACATTGCGACAGAAAAAAAAAATTGAGAATGAAAAATAAAGAAGAATTTATCAGCTTAAACCACACTGGTTCTTTCTCTTAGAGCAGAATCTAAGCAAGTTTGAACAATAGATTTCACAATATTCAACAATAAATGCTAAATTTAAGCACTTTTAATCTGAGGCTTAAATTCCAATATTGTATTGAGCTGAGTCACAATAAGATTGTTTGCATGCTACCATGTTATGTGTCATCATCACATCAATATCCTTTTATCAAAACGAAAAAATGCATAAGTCAGTAGGTATGCACTAAAGTAGGCTAAGACTAAAGTATAATTCCATGACAACATAGTTCTGTCAACTTACCAATTGATAATTCCACATTTTCACATTTCCCATTAAAATATAGTAAAATTTTCAACAGATTAATTTTTTTCTCTCCAATAATATTATCTTTTCTAAAGCTGTGGTAGTCAGCAAGGCGGAATAAAAGCTGTGACTGTGGGGTCACCAATACTGTTAGGTCTTCCTTCCATTTTGGATGTAATGTGCTTTTTATTACTTCTGTTTTTCTTGAGACATTATTATCTATCACCACTTGTAAATAAGGGTTGGGCCTAAACAACCCTGTATTTTTTATAGTAGCTGATTCAACTGCAAGAATGGTTTTCATTATTTGATGTGATATTGATAAGAAAAGTATATTAGTCTAGAACACGATTTGGGTTAGATAGGGAAGTTTAGTTAGACAAACATAGTTCTGTTTAGTATTTTTTTTAACATGATACAGACCATCCTTTAGCTACAATCTCACCTGACCTGATGTTAAGCTTCGATATAGCCGATAATGAACAGGATGGTATAGAAGACACCTATTCACTCTTGCCTTGAAAAGGCCCAGATTGTAGTGGTCAAGAAAAATTGCCACTATGAAGTGGCAAGTGGTGTAATATGAATTAGATATTTAGACATCAAGTGAGGTTCTAAAATTTGACTAATTATTTTGTAAATAACATGGTTTATAATATTACCTGTGAGGCTAAGTTGATGATATGTTGTAAGAGAAATAGGAGCAGTAAGTGTCTGGTTGTCAGTCATAATGATTATTTGACTCAATTCTTAGGAAGGCATAATAGATTCACAGGTACATCACTGGGGGAGTATTTCACCTGAAAAGAAAATTGAATGTTATTTCATTGTCATCATTAGTCTGACCAAGTCCACTGCTGATAATATGCTTTCTTTTTTATTCTGTGCCCTCTTTATCAATTCCGACTGGACTTTAGATCTGTGTCGGACCAGTCACGGGTGGAGGGTAGCATAAGTTTCGTCATCCAGTTTGCGGTCCATCCAATAAGTTTATTTACTACACAATCATTATCAATTCTATATCCTTAATTAGTATATTATCAGTAATATAATTCAATTAAAACAAATATTCAACTAACAATTGTTCTCATTTAAGCTCAGTGGTATCATTTAGGAAGAATAATACTCAGCATTTTTGCTATAATATTGCAATAGGAACTTAGCTGGGGGGAAAATGGTAGAGTATTACATAAGTTCGTAGAGTGTATCCAAATAAGTAAGTAATATCAAAGTACAAAGTATGAGGTAAACTAATGCATTATACCTAAAATCTTGCTGCCCAGCCACAAAACACTATGAAACTAAACAAAATACCTTCTTGTCATTACTGGTAATAAACCAAGCAATCAAATTAGGAGCTTGTCAACCCCTTGAACTTTTTTGATAGGTACATAACTAAAATTGGTTCTATGACTAGATACCTACTATATTTTTTATACAATTAGCTGATGGAACAAGCAAAAATTTACTAAATGGAAGAATCCTTTATTACCTAGAAAGAGCCATTCTTGTGTTGGTTATTATTCAAGGGCACATCAGTTAGATTAATTCATTAAATAGTAAGTACTTTTTTTTGCAGCTACTGAGTATCCCAGAGTCCAGACTATATTTTTTGTATACCCATTAGCACTACTATAAGATAGCATGGAAATTGCATAAAACAGTTAATGCGTTCATGTCTGCTAGCGATGTTTGTAATCGTTTTTATCGAATGTATGTAACTTATTGGATGTACTATGTAGGTATTTTCATTGTTTTCCATTTTCTTAATTAATAACTTACTTATTTCTGATGGATTCCAAATAGTGTTCCAAGGTATCCTTCGAAATAATTCTTCAAATTATCTCATTATCGTGCCTCTTATCTCAGTAAAAGGAAGTAGACAAATAAATAGCACTATACCGTCGTCGGAGTCGTAGGTATTTACGATAATTAACTTTTTCACGAAACACGAAGCCACATCCACAACAGCGGAACTCGATAAGAACCATGCACTAAATCTTATAATTTGAGATCACAACATTATTAGTTGGATTTAATTAAACGTAAAAATGTACCATTTCATTGATTTCGACATTTTCAACTCCGACAGAAAAATGAGTCTTCTTTTGTTTTTTTTTTTACTGACTACTTGTCATATCTATTTTACTGTCATATGTCAATAATAAATGACACTTTGACATACACATGTTCATGACTTGAGTCGGATACTGTGTAAATTATTCGACACTGGCAAAATTGATTTGAAAAGGAGAGATGTCATTCATTTTAGTGAAAAGTGGAAAAAGAAGAAGTCCGACTGGACCTTAGAAATTTAGAAATACAGTCCGGCAAGTATAACTTGGCGGGTCTGAAGTGAGCTGTTCGATCGTTAATGGCCAATGACTGATGGAAGATTGGCCAAACGGCTAGCTTCAAGTTATACTTGCCGGACTGTACTACGGGGGGGGACTGGACTGATTATTGACGTACGTAACGAAACGAATGACAGTGACACTATACTATAGTTCTGTTATTATTTCTGAAATCGATTTTTGTTATTTCAGATTTTTCAGAATAGAGACTGTGCTTGAACTGAGTAAATAATATTATACCAAAGACTATGGAAAACTATGGAAAACAAGTAGACTGCTAATAGAGAACAAAATTTTGTGACTCAAAAAATGGTAAAATTCCGGGCTATTTCTAGATGGCGCTGGCAAATAGCCTGGAAAGAGCAATATTTTCAATGTTCATATACCTATTGATAGATGGCGTGGCGTAGTGGTATTTTGTAAGGTACATACTAAGTGATGCTTTTTTAAAATAGATGGCGCTAATGAAAAATTATTTTTTTATTGCAAGTAGACTAACTGCCGCCCTCGACTTTGGTTAGTTTCTTTATTCTAGTAGGATTAAACCTTAAAGCACTTTAGAAGACCTCTATAACTATATTTTTCTTAAACATGCGCGGAAATATTGTCCTTACTTTTGAATATAGAATACGCGAAGGATCATATTTACGTAGACTGAAAAACCAAAATCACTTCAAAAAAGATACAACAAAAATTACTTTCAATTTGAAAAGTTTTTACTCGGGCAAAAGTTAGCCGCGGACATACCTAGCAGCCTTAGAAAAAAGCGCACGCAAAAGACATAGACCAACGCAGTTATTTATACCAGCCTACAATAACGAGATCAATCGTAAAAATGTAACGAAGAATCGACAAAAATCTGTAGCTGATAAAAAGTGCAAAGTTACAAACATAAACAATAATTCTGCGAGAACTAAGTGCGAGAAAAAGTGATGAACTAAATTTACATATGAACTGTCTCATTTCGTGTAGTGATAATGTAAAAACAAAGTTATTAATTGGTGAGGACAATTACCATTGCATCGCGCCAATAAAGACAATAATGCTCTGCAAAAATGAACCTTGTGCCACCGTAACACCGCTAGGTTCGTGTGTTCACGGATTCTGTCTTTCGAAGCATCAATGTTCTGAGTGTGCACTGGAACAGCTGAGCTGCTCCCCCGCCCCCGCCTCCAGCTACCTGCCCCGCCACGCCTGCTCCCGCGCCGTCACTACCACCTCCCCACTGGTGGCCGCGCGCACAGGTGCCTGCGAGACCACAGCTGATGCGTCGCCCTCACGCACACTCATAAACATTCATAAGAAGATATCAGCATACGAACAAATACCTACGAAATATGGCAAGATTTTTACTGATTGGATTCTACAACTTCAACAGATGAAATATCGGACTAGCATACCAAGATGGTTCCCTTGTTTACAAAAGCAAGTTTTAGGATGCAAAAGTTATAAAATACAAATCACTTCAAGTTCAAGCGAGAAAAATGAGCTGCATTATTTGTTGTTATGTAATGTAACACATCGCCCGCCGCTTACGCCGCCCGGCGCCGCCTGTGTCGTCTACTGGCGCGTATACATACGTACAAATCCTGATTCGATTCCTGAGCTACGAGTACATCTACAGGGTGCAGTACGCGCATACTGCCTCAGCGATGGTGTCATACAAAAGAAACACAGATTACAAATAAATATAATTTATTTTTCGATGAATCATAAGAGTGGTATGTACTGGACTACAAATTATTTAGACAAGTTGTGTTACACACATTCAGAAAGAAAATATATGAATTTGAAATTACACAAAGATTGTCAATGGTCCCGAGATGCTGGTTTCCTGTGCGAAAAAGATGATCCCGGATGGCCCTGGATGACAGCCGCACCTGAAAAAGAAAAAATAAAAATAAAAAAGGAACGTTAGAAATGGTACACGCAACTGAGAGCGTCGACTTAGCTGTTCTGCATTTAGAGAAGTTGTCGTCGCTGCTGCACTGCTGTACTTCTGCTGTTCAAATAGGCGAGTGGGGCATTCTTCGCATTGGCCGAGTAGCACCTACCAAAACCACTTGGCCGAGAGGTACCGCGGATTTACTATTGTCCGGACCCGACAAGTGTATGACGCACTGTGGAAATAAACGCCGAGACTGGAGTTCCGACCTGTTACTCGCTTGGTGCTGCTTCCTGTTGCTAATCAGTGTCCCTGACGTGACACTGGGCGGAGAATGTAGACAGACGCACCTCACGAACCTGTAATAATATTAAAAAACATTTTTTAAATTATAAAGTGTAGGTAGATTTAAAAAAATATAAAATGTACTTACTTTGTTCGTTGAATAAAACTGGAGACTACCCCCGCTTGCGCGCGGACAGCTACAAAAATAGTTGGATTTGAACCTCGGTACTGAGCACGTACCCGGCCGGTTTTCTTTTAACTTCCTCAAAAAAGTGTTTTAAATTCCACCTATCCGTAACAGTAATGTTAATGCAGTCTTTTTCAAAACTTTGGTTTTAGGACTATCATGAACTTTTCCTTCAAAGATACATTTTCGTGACAGTCAGACAGTGTTCTTTGGGCAATCGAAGTCCGCTTAATAAGCACAGGTTACAGGTAGGCGTAGTCAATCAAGTCCGGTAGGCAAGCAAAGGTAAGTTATTTAAGAGGGTATCGAGCAAACAAGGCGGACGGAAAATAGGTATTTACTGCGGCTCGCTAGTTGTGTGCGTACTCACGCACACAATGATAGGTTCGCTCGACTCCGTTTACACCTAGAATGGTAAAAGTAGGTAACCCATGATGATCGTGATGTGTTTCATAATTATGTTTTTAATGGACTTTTTGGTGAGGGGCTCTGCAACCGAGAGGTCCTGCATAATTTTTTTATGGGGAACCTAAAGACACAAGTGATTTCGATTGCACAAAAAATTTTGCCCCCCTTGCCCCCCAGGACCCCCCCTTTTTAGAGTGCTACCAGATGCCATCGAGATAGAGGGGTTTCGATTGGGGTTTCGTATAGAGGGTTTCTTCCTGAATTGAAAGAACAAAAAAACTTCCCCCCTCCTACCCCTTTTTTTCCCCCCCTTTCGTATCTTCCAAGCGGAGTGACTTGCGAGACTTTTTTTTTTGGGTCATGTAGGGAAGGTGTGATTATTTTGAAAGCAAAATAAATTTTTCCCCCCTTTTCCCTCTAGACCCCTTTATTATTTAAAAAACCTAAAAATGCCCTATTTTTGACCTTTTATTTTCGTGTGGAGCATTGCGGCGAGCGAAGCGAGCCGTGCTGTGACCTTCCTACGCCCCCCAGAACCCCCCTCGGCCCCCCAGAACCCTTTCCTCCTATGTTTGCCGTTTTACTTCATTTTGGACCTGCTTGTAGGTCGCGCGACAAGGTCCCTTCTAGCGGTTCCGACCCGTTGAGGATTTGGCTTTACGTAAAATTTAGGGTTCCGTATAGGGTTTTGATTGGGGTTTTACTACATTGAGGAACTTGATAAAATAAACAACTTTTAGGGTTCCTTAGGCCTTTAATTGGACTTTCAACTACACTTAGGAGCTTGATAATGTTAACATTTTTAGGGTTCCTTAGGACTTTGATTGGGGTTTTACTACACTGAGGAACTTGATAAAATAAACAACTTTTAGGGCTCCTTAGGCCTTTAATTGGAATTTTACTTCACTTAGGACCTTGATTATGTAAGCAATTTTAGGGTTCCTTACGACTTTGATTGGAGTTTCAACTACACTTAGGAGCTTGATAATGTTAAAATTTTTAGGGTTCCTTAGGACTTTGATTGGGGTTTTACTACATTGAGGAACTTGATAAAATAAACAACTTTTAGGGTTCCTTAGGCCTTTAATTGGACTTTCAACTACACTTAGGAGCTTGATAATGTTAACATTTTTAGGGTTCCTTTGGACTTTGATTGGGGTTTTACTACACTGAGGAACTTGATAAAATAAACAACTTTTAGGGCTCCTTAGGCCTTTAATTGGAATTTTACTTCACTTAGGACCTTGATTATGTAAGCAATTTTAGGGTTCCTTACGACTTTGATTGGAGTTTCAACTACACTTAGGAGCTTGATAATGTTAAAATTTTTAGGGTTCCTTAGGACTTTGATTGGGGTTTTACTACATTGAGGAACTTGATAAAATAAACAACTTTTAGGGTTCCTTAGGCCTTTAATTGGACTTTCAACTACACTTAGGAGCTTGATAATGTTAACATTTTTAGGGTTCCTTAGGCCTTTAATTGGAATTTTACTTCACTTAGGACCTTGATTATGCAAACAATTTAAGGGTTCCTTAGGACTTTGATTGGGGTTTTACTTCACTGAGGAACTTGATTAACTGATCAACTTTTAGGATTCCTTAGGACTTTGATTGGAGTTTCAACTACACTTAGGACCTTGATTATGTAAACAATTTTAGGGTTCCTTAGGCCTTTAATTGGAATTTTACTTCACTCAGGACTTTGATTATGTAAACAATTTTAGGGTTCCTTAGGACTTTGATCGGAGTTTCAACTACACTTAGGAGCTTGATAATGGTAACATTTTTAGGGTTCCTTAGGATTTTGATTGGGGTTTTACTACATTGAGGAACTTGATAAAATAAACATTTTTTAGGGTTCCTTAGGCCTTTAATTGGAATTTTACTTCACTTAGGACCTTGATTATGTAAACAATTTTTTTTTTTTTTTTTTTACAAGATATAGACCAGCCTTTGGATACAATCTCACCTGGTGGTAAGCGACGATGTAGCCGACGATGGAGCAGGATGGTCTAGAAGACACCTATTCACTCTTGCCTTGAAGAGGCCCAGATTGTAGTGGTCAGGAAAAACAGCCGCCGGCAATGAGTTCCATTCCCTGGAGGTTCGCATAATGAAGGTGGAGCCAAAACGCTTAGTGCGTTCTAGGGTTCTTTAGGGTTTTGATTGGGGTTCTACTACATTGAGGAATTTGATTATGTGGTCGACTTTTAGGGTTCCTTAAGACTTTGATTGGAATTTTACTTCACCTAGGACGTTGATTATGTAAACATTTTTAGGGTTCCTTAGGACTTTCTTTACTACTTTTTGGGGTTTTTAAAGTGTAAACAAATGTAAAACTGGGAGTAGCACACCGACACGAGAGCTGCATGCAGCTCGCGCACACGAAAAAACTAGTTTTAAACTATATTCCGCCTCGCATTTGCTATTCATTTTTGAATCCAAGATTGAGGATTTTTTTTAATATACAGGGTGTCCCTTAAGTCAACGTCCAGCCGAAAACGGGTGATGCGCCAAGTCATGACAGTTATCAGAAAAATATAAAAAAAAATATTTGTTATGTAACTTTGGAGTTATGAGTATTTAAAAAAAACAGGAAAAACTGACACCCTGTGATGATCTCTTAAGTCCTGTGACTACAAATATTAACTTTTTTCTGCAACGTAAGCACGAATAACCCTTCTGTAAATTACAATTCAAAATTAAGCCATAACTGCCTCAGTTTTCAATGAAATCGTGGAGTTTTGGCCAACATTTCATTTCAGATAATTACATCACCCAACTTTAACCGTCTGTACTGCTAAAAAAATGTACTACATTATTATGGCAAGTAACTTTAAAAAATGGCACATTTATTCAGGATTCCAAAATGGTATAATACTTGCTAGAGTACTTTTTAGTTTTCGAAATAAAAAATGTTTTTTCAAATAAACCGGATTTCCAATCAATTTTATTTCATGAGATAAAATGTTTGTACCCTTTAATTTAAATTATGAACTTAAAATGCCTACGCTGTGTTTTTAAGCCGCTCACAATTTACAGGTAAAAGTAAATACCATTTCGACATTGCAAGTAAACAGATAGAGCCACCATCTTGTCGAAAGAGTAATAAACATGGGTGTTCAAGTAATTTGTTAGTTTTAAGTGAAAGTTTGAAATAAAATAAAATCATAGGATTTCTTCAATCGTGATTTTAATTTAACTACATCAAGGATTTACAGCAAATGTTCAAACTGTTGGCCTTCAGCAGTAATGCAAGTTCTACATTTCCTTAAAAAAATCAGCTGTCTGTAAAGTCAGTTAACTGACGACAGTTGAACGTGACAACGTCATACAGCTGTCCACGCGGACGCATCGCTCACTCAAATAGGAGAGAGACAGATGTCGAACGCTGCCGAACGCGGAGGCCGATTGTTCCTCTTTGTCGCTCGTTTGACATTGTTACGATATGTGTAAAAGATACTCATATTCATTTTTTCAGAAAAAAAAATGCAGCCGTCAACTTGTGTTCAAAAAATAATGTCAAATTCACAATCAGAGCCCCCAAAAACCTATTAAACGACACCCATATCCATTTTTTAAGAAAAAAAATGAAGCCATCATTTTGGATTAAAAAAATAATGTCAAATTCACAATCAGAGCCCCCGAAAACCTATTAAACGATACCCATATCCATTTTTTAAGAAAAAAAATGAAGTCAACATATTGATTTAAAAATAATGTCAAATTCATAATCAGAGTCCCCAAAAACCTATTAAACGATACCCATATCCATTTTACAAGAAAAAATAAAGGCGCCATCTTGGATTCAAAAAAATTGTGTCGAATTCACAATCAGAGCCCCAAAAAACCTAAAAAACGATACCAATATCCATTTTTTAAGAAAAAAAATTATGTCACCATCTTGGATTAAAAAAATAATGTCAAATTCACAATCAGAGCCCCCGAAAACCTATTAAACGATACCCATATCCATTTTTTAAGAAAAAAAATGAAGTCACCATATTTATTTAAAAATAATGTCGAATTCATAATCAGAGTCCCCAAAAACCTATTAAACGATACCCATATCTATTTTTCAAGAAAAAAAATAAAGCTGCCATCTTGGATTAAAAAAAATTGTGTCGAATTCACAATCAGAGCCCCCAAAAACCTATAAACAATATCTACGTTAACAACAATGTCGAACTTGACATATTTGCCAAATTGAGCCAATTCATCAGAAATCTTAAGAACATCCTCTATTTTAAACAGCCTAGATAGTGCAAGTGGTTAGTCATTAGATGCATAAGCATCTAATGACTAAGTACTTGCAAATTCAAGTTTAAATTTATATTTGCATTTGCATTTGAATTTAAATTTGAATTTGGGTTCGGATTTAAATTTGAATTTGAATTTGAATTTGAATTTGAATTTGAATTTGAATTTGAATTTGAATTTAAATTTTAATTTGAATTTGGGTTTAAGTTTGAATTTAAAGTTAAATACTTCCATACTTCTTAAGAATAATATTAGCTTGCTATGTATAAGTTGTTCTCTTTACTCGTATAAGTTATAACTTTTCTGTACGCGCATGTGTTACGTTATAATCAAGGTCAAAAATGTAATATTTTAGTTTTTAGTTATTTTGTGGTTATAATGTGTTTTGTGCGTTAATAAAATAAAATAAAAAATAAAACTATTTAAGAAAAAAAAATTAAACCTTATCCGGAATAGAGCCCCACTTTTCTTCATATTATAATCATCCCACATCTCATATCCCATTTTTCTCTGAAAACCGATTTTTTCTCTGAAAAATTTGTTCCAAAAAAAAAAACTTTATTTTGACGGTAAAAAGCACAAATAATAATAAAATTGAGTTATCATATTTCACCTGTTCGCAGCTCAATGCGCATACACAATAGATCGCGTTTGCTGCTCGGCTTGTGTCACTATTTTACTCGGTACCCTCTTAAGAAAAACGGAAAAAACTTTAAACAATAAACACGAGGAAAACACGCTAACAACGAAACTCAATTTTCGGGCAATTTAAAAAGCAGCCAAGTGCAAGTCGGACTCGCCCATGAAGGGTTCCGTAGCATCAAGTAACATAATATAAAGGTTTTTGTAGTTCGTCGAAAGGTAAATTGCGGTTTACGATTTATGACGTATAAAAAAAAACTACTGACTAGATCTCGTTCAAACCAAATATCGTTGAAAGTTTGCATAGTAATGTATACCATATATTTTTTTAGTTTTATCATTTTCTTATTTTAGAAGTTAAGAGGGGGGGACCAACTTTTTTCCACATTGGAAGTGTCTCTCGCGCAAACTATTCAGTTTAGAAAAAAACTATATTATAAACCTCAACATCATTTTTGAAGACCTATTCATAAATACCCCACACGTATGGGACCGATGAAAAACATTTTTATAGTTTCAGTTTCAAGTATGAGGACCCCCAAAATTTATAGTTTTTTTTTCTATTTTTGTGTCAAAATCTTAATGCGGTTAACAAAATACATCTACTCGCCAAGTTTCATCACTTACGGTTTTGGAGAAAAATGGCTGTGACATACGGACGGACAGACAGACAGACAGACAAACATGACGAATCTATAAGGGTTCTGCTTTTGCCATTTGGCTACGGAACCCTAAAACTGGGTGTGTAAATCATTCAGTTTGTATTGTGTACATACCTACAATCTACAATGTATGTAGACGGTAGGTTGTTACTAAATGTCATAGTCATCACTCAACTAAAACTCCATGCTAAATCTTTAAACTTATTTGCATACACAACAAAATAAATACCTAACACGTTATTGTGGTGTGCCTTTTTACTTTGCCTAACAACTTACGCATAAGATTTTACAAATAGGTAACAAGTTATTACATAACCCAATGTTTTTAAAAATCCAGGTTGGTCCTGCCTGTCCTGCCTGAGTGTCACTTTGACGCTTCAGCGCAACTTGTTAGCAATTAAGCAATGACCTTAATCCTTGGAACAAACTAAAAACATCAAAATAAAATCTCCGTACACTAGCTGACAACGTCGCGTCACACTCTACCCTGTTTTTGCTCCATCGAAAGCTGGCAACGCCGCAAGTTTAAGTAACGCCACTCAGATTAACGCCATCTCTCTATTTTTTGTCGTACTACAATATCAATTAGTTAGCTAACCTATTGTTGCGAATACTGTAAAAACCATTTCACTCGTTTTTATCAGATTCAAAACGATCAGCGACATCTAGCGTCATTGTAGGCAATCATTTATCGATGCACGTTTTCTTGGATGAGATTGTCAGTCTACTTGTTTTCCATAGTCTTTGATTATACCTAGTAAATTGATAATAGTTGGGGGTTGGAGCAGTTCATGTTGTAACATAGCTCAGTGTATGCAAGCAAGGTAACAATATTTTACTAATACACCTACTCACTTCCAAGTTTCGCGTTTTGCAATGAAAAATACCCTTGTACGTATTCCTAACTGCAAACCTTCTACATACTTTTACCAATCCTGAAAATCAGTTCACATGGTTAAAATGCTGTAAATAGACTCCTAAACTAAAAAACAACAAAAATCAGCTGTTGATGTTATTTGTATGTTCCCAGGCTATCGTTGGTGGAAAATAGACACAAAAGAGTAAAATGAGCCCCGTGGAGAGTGCTTCAGTGGCGGTGTTGAGCAGTGTTGATGATTATGTTGAATTGCTGTATGATGACATTCCAGAAAAAATAAAGGGTTCAGCTCTCATCTTGCAACTTGCTAGAAACCCTGATAACTTGTTGGAATTAGCTAGAAATGGTAAGTGCTTCCTCAAACTTCAATAGTCCATATGTTTCTATATAAATAAGGTGGTATTTGTGGTGGTGGTGGCTTTGGTATGCCTATAATATAATTTTCTGGTAATGAACCTGTGTGTCCTTTGAGAAATCAATTTCAAAATCAATGTTTTTTCTAATAATATTTTCAGAGGCTCTACTTAGTGCTCTCTCACGGGTTCTCAGAGAAGAATGGAAAAGAAGTATTGAGTTGAGCACAAACATAGTCTACACATTCTTTTGTTTCTCTACCTACAATGAATTCCATCCTGTCATAGTTCAATACAAGATTGGGTCCTTGTGCATGGATGTCATAGATTATGAACTGAAGAGATATGATCAATGGAAAGAAAAAGTAGAAGGAAAGAAGCAGCTACTTACACCGGATAAGGTAGTGAAACAATACATAAGACTAATCTTTTTTTTGTTTCTTTTTTATTTGCAATCAGTTTTCTGAATGTAAGCAGGCTTAGTGTATGTGCTGGACATTTCTCCAGTGATCATTTCCTCCTTCTTTTTGTAATCATGTGTCTAGTTTTGTGATGTGTTGTCTTTTAGGGTAGTTTATGATGGTCAGCTGTAATGCCAGGTGATTGGGGTGGTTGCCTAAGTGCTGCTTGTAATTGGTTGAGTGCTTTATTTAATCAGTGAAAGTTTTAGTGTCCAGTTCATTCTGAAGCTCAATGATCTTTAAGAACCATGGTGCATTGTAGTATTCCTTCAAATACTATTTTGTGCTCTTTGAATATTGGATGTGAATGCTGATCCCCAAAGCTGTATGTTGTACCCCCATATAGGCTTCAGCACCACCTGATACATCAAGAGTTTGTTGTCAAAGAAACTTATCCCAATCTAGAACACTTTCTGTCAATGTCAGTGTTAAATCATAACTTTTCTATATTTCAGACTGAATTACCAAAGAGTCGAATCCCAGAACCAAAGCGCCGTCCAAAGTCAGGTACCTGGGCAGTTGCTGATGTTACCATGCAGAAGTCTAGATCTCTTGTATCCAGCTACCATGAGGATCTCTGCAGCGCTTCTGATGAGTGCTTGTCTAAGAATGATGAAGAACAAATGAAGAGAAAACTGAGGACCTTATCAAAGAGACAAGAACAGCTGCTCAGAGTAGCTTTTTACATGTTACTGAACATAGCAGATAATGTTAAAGTTGAAGAGAAAATGCACAGAAAAGAAATTGTTGGGCTGCTCATTGGAGCTATGGAAAGGCATTCCAACATAGACCTACTCATTCTGATAGTTTCATTTTTACAAAAGCTTTCTATTTTTGTTGAAAATAAAAATAGCATGGCATCAAGAGGAGTTATTGAAAAGTTGGCGCCCTTATTGGATTCTGCTAATGCTGATTTGGTGAATGTCACACTCAAGTTGCTCTTCAATTTGACCTTTGACACAAAACTACGTAACAAGATGATCAAAATTGGTCTATTGCCTAAATTGATTCAATTCACAAGTGAGTCTTTATTCAGTTTTAATTTAATTATAACAATAATGCTTAATACAAGGTTTGAGAGCATAAAATTGCTGTTTTAAAGTATGAAGTAAGTAGTAACTTTATTTTTCAGGTGATGACAAACACATCAATTTGGCAATGAAAATCCTGTACCATTTAAGCATGGATGATAGAGTCAAAGTAATGTTCACACAATCTGACTGTGTGAAACTGGTGAGAACATTTATACAGGGTGTCCCATAAGTCAACGTCCAACCGAAAACGGACGATAGGCCAAGTCATGACAACTATCTAAAAAATATAAAAAAAATATTTGTCATGTAATTTTCGAGTTATGAGTATTTTAAAAAAACAAGAAAAACTGACACCCTGTGATGATCTTTTAAGTCCTGTGACTACAAATATTAATTTTTCATGAAACTTTTTTTTGCAACGTAAGCATGAATAACCCTTCTGTAAATTACCATTCAAAATTAAGCCATAACTGCCTCAGTTTTTAATGAAATCGTGGAGTTTTGGCCAACATTTCATTTCAGATAATTACATCACCCAACTTTAACCGTCTGTACCGTAAAAAAAATGTTCTACACTATCATGGCAAGTAACTTTAAAAAATGGCGCATTTATCCAGGATTCCAAAATAGTATAATACTTGCTAGAGTACTCCTTAGTTTTGGAAATAAAAAATGTTTTTTCAACTAAACCGGATTTCCAATCAATTTTATTTCATTAGATAAAATGTTTGTACCCTTTAAATCATGGGTTTAAAATGCCTACGCTGCATTTTTAAGTGACTCACAATTCACAGGTACAAGTAAATATCATTTCGACGATGTAAATAAACAGTTAGAGCCACCATCTTGTCGAAAGAGTAATAACCATGGGTTTTCAAGTTGGATCAGTTGAGCTATCTCTAGATCGTTTGTAACGATCTGCAGAGAGCTCAACTGTTTCTTGTGTATTTTGTACATTTTGTAAATATTTGTTTAATTGTAAGTTTCTTAGTGTAAATAAAGTTTTCAAGTAATTTGTTAGTTTTAGGTGAAAGTTTGAAATAAAATTCAATCATAGGATTACTTCAATCGTGATTTTAATCTAAAGTTTGCCTTCGCCCGTCGCCGGTCTTATTACATGGTTATTGACGTGACAACGTCTTATAATTCGATGTAGCTGGCTGCACGCACGAAAAAACATGACTCATGTGGCGTTACCTCGCTCTGAGGCGTTCTATTTAATACTTGAAGTGCAGTCCTATATAAATCTAATAATCCTATTGAATTTTATTTCAAACTTTCACCTAAAACTAACAAACTACTTGAACACCCATGGTTATTACTCTTTCGACAAGATGGTGGCTCTATCTGTTTACTTGCATTGTTGAAATGGTATTTACTTGTACCTGTAAATTGTGAGCGACTTAAAAACACAGCGTAGGCATTTTAAATCCATAATTTAAAGGGTACAAACATTTTATCTCATGAAATTAAATTGATTGGAAATCCGGTTTAGTTAAAAATACATTTTTTATTTCCAAAACTGAGGAGTACTCTAGCAAGTATTATACCATTTTGGAATCCTGGATAAATGCGCCATTTTTTAAAGTTACTTGCCATGATAGTATAGTACATTTTTTTTGCGGTACAGACGTTTAAAGTTGGGTGATGTAATTATCTGAAATGAAATGTTGGCCAAAACTCCACGATTTCATTGAAAACTGAAGTAGTTATGGCTTAATTTTGAATTGTAATTTACAGAAGGGTTATTCATGCTTACGTTGCAGAAAAAAGTTCTATGAGAAGTTAATATTTGTAGTCACAGGACTTAAAAGATCATCACAGGGTGTCAGTTTTTCCTGTTTTTTGAAAATACTCATAGCTCGAAAGTTACATAACAAATATTTTTTTTTATATTTTTCTGTTAACTGTCATTACTTGGCGCATCACCCGTTTTCGGTTGGACGTTGACTTATGGGACACCCTGTATATCTTTTTCTAGCTTAAAAAATTGTGCAGTCACGATATAAGTAGTGTTAGCACGAAAACTCTTCATTGATTATAGCTACAATTCTGTTTAACTTTATTACACCGCAAATAATACAGCTATATGTAACGACGCCATATCTCCTTTCTCTTCTTCTTTTTCTCTACTAGAGGCGTAACTTCTTGCTTGATCCGAATAGAGATGTCCTATTCCCAAAACTGGTTAACAGTAGGTTAATAAACATTTTCTAGTTTGTAATAAAAATCTGATTTGAATGTCTTCAGTTGACTGACATGCTTCTTCTGAACGTGAATGGCGAGACGAGCGGCAGTGGGCCTGGCGCGACTGACGTGTTGCTCGCTCTATGCATCAACCTGGCTTGGTGCGAGCGCGCCGCCAACCAGATGGCGGCGGAAGGCAGGCTGCGGGAACTACTCGCTAGAGCCTTCCGCCATCGCAACACTATGCTCATGAAACTAGTGCGGAACCTCTCGCATCATCCTCACAACAAACCACTTTTTGTTGTGAGTATCTTCTTATTCTCTGTCTCTAATTTTTAGGGTTCCGTAGCCAAATGGCAAAAACGGAACCCTTATAGATTCGTCATGTCTGTCTGTCTGTCTGTCTGTCTGTCTGTCTGTCTGTCTGTCTGTCCGTCCGTATGTCACAGCCATTTTTCTCCGAAACCATAAAAGCTAGACTGATGAAACTTGGTGAGTAGATGTATTCTGTGAACCGCATTAAGATTTTAACACAAAAATAGAAAAAAACCTATAAATTTTGGGGGTCCCCATACTTAAAACTGAAACTCAAAAATTTTTTTTTCATCTAACCCATACGTGTGGGGTATCTATGAATAGGTCTTCAAAAATGATGCTGAGGTTTCTAACATCGTTTTTTTCTAAACTGAATAGTTTGCGCGAGAGACACTTCCAAAGTGGAAAAAAGTTGGTCCCCCCCCCTCTAACTTCTAAAATAAGTGACTGATAAAGCTAAAAAAAATATATGTTGTACATTACTATGGAAACTTTCAACGATATTTGGTTTGAACGAGATCTAGTCAGTAGTTTTTTTTTTATACGTCATAAATCGTAAACCGCAATTTACCTTTCGACGAACTACTAGAACTTCTAGAACTCTATGTTATATTACTTACTGCTACGGAACCCTTCATGGGCGAGTCCGACTCGCACTTGGCCGCTTTTATTGTCTGTGTATTCGTTGTCTGTTCTTATTCTGTGTCTGTCTGTGTTGTGTTTTTGGTCTGGCCTCTAGCTCAGTTGGTAGTAGGTTGCTTTTTCAATTTAATTATTTTGTCAGTTCTCTAATTATTTATTCTTATTTATATTGTTTTACACACAGGAGTTTGTTGGAGATATTGCTGGAGCAGTAACAGGTGGCGACTCATCTGATGAGTTCCTAGTTGAATGTATGGGAACTCTTAGCAACATCTTGGATTGTAATACCGACATCGATATATTCGCCGTTGTGGAGCGATACAATTTGGTATCTTGTATTATGACCATTTTGGATCCAGGTATGAATTATTAATTAATACTTATTTTTATTGATGGCCAGGATAATATACATGGTATTGTTAACTATAGTGATATATTCCGGGCTATCAGCTGGGCCAAATTCTGTTGCAAACGAAAGAAAGGAACAACAATTAAATTATTATCTGGTTGCCATCATTTTTTGACCACTATCTATCTATCGGGACTCATAATACGGCTCTAACGCGACTACTACTTACCTGCTCGATTACGAAACCTTGCTTTTTAATATATAAAAATGATAAGTTTTGTTTCGCTTTTTATTGCAATCGAAGCTCAAATAATTTCAAAACTGACAGAAGCGACTGTATAGGTTTTGAATAAAGGTACGATAAATATGGTTTATTGCGTAGTCTAAAACATGTCTAACACTTTAAACATTTTATTACCTTACGTAAAAAACATCAAAATATAAAAGTAAAGTGCTTAAATTATTGCCATCTCTTTTCTCTTGCCATTTATTCTTCTTGAATGCAACAAAAGATGCGTAAACAACTCACAGAACGCAGCCGCGACCCGGAGCTGTCTCTAGAAGGCGTGGTTCTGGCCGGCGCGATCTGTGGCGAGGCGCGCTCGGCGACGGCGCTGGCGAACGCGGGCGGCGGCGCGGCGCTCGTCGCTCTACTGCGCCTGCGCCAAGCCGACGACGATCACGTGCTGCAGACCGTGTTCGCATTCCGACAGATGCTGTCGCACGCCTCCGCGGCGGAATGCCTCGTCGCCAATACAGGTGGTCTATTTTAGTAACACCTATTCGAACTCTAACTCAATAAAATTGTATTCAATACAATTGTAAGAATCACTTAGAAACGTCTTAAAGTCGTTATTGTACCTGTTCCTGTCATACGATTAAATAAATAATACAGGTGCGCAAACTCCTTCATGCTAGATATTCCACATTCTCGTACAAAGCGCTTTGACTTCATGGAAGGTGACACGCGAAATAAATCACGTGCTATCTATTTCAAAACAGTAGGTAAATATAATTTTATCTAATTACAGAAGCACCAGCTTACTTGATCGACTTGATGCAAGATAAGAACATAGAAATCAGAAAAATGTGCGACACATGCCTCGACGTTATCTCGCAGATGAAGAACGAATGGGCGGCACGAATCAAGGTACAATATAACAGCAAATAAAATGTTCTTCTTAATTATGGCATCTGTCCATGCGAGGTTCATGTGAGGTGATCTGTCAAGTAAGGATAATACATAAATAAAATCGTTTTTAGTTTACATAAATAGAGTCTGTCTGTAGAAAAGTCGTCCGCCATTGGCTTTGAAGAAAATGGTGGCATTTTTCTTCAAAACCATTGGAAACATTTTCGTTCTAATCAGGATTTCATCAAACTTTGAGCTAAGACCTCGAGTAATGTTGGTTAAAATACTACCGAAATTTTATGCTCTTATTTGAATTTCTGTTGTATAAATCACAATTCATCGACAGTAGTCAGCCCCTTAACAGACAATAGAACACTAAGGCCCGTATTCAGAAACAATGCTTGAGACTGAGTCGAGCCTCAAGTATCGATTTTTGAGGCTTTTCAATGGAGAATTGTCATAAAATCTATGCTAGAGGCTCGACTCAGACTCAAGCACTATTTCGGAATACGGGACCTAACAATCGAAGGATACCTTATAAGATTTGACTACATTGTATGATTATGATTACAGGTGGAGCGTTTCCGCTGTCACAATGGCCAGTGGCTGTCTGTAGTGGAGACGCTCGGAGAGGGAGGCGTGGGGGATTGCACAGATGACTTGCCGCCTTACCTCTCTGCCGAGTACCTCACCACGCATCGCCTCGCCACCTCGGGTAAACGCACTGTTACTATACTCCTAGTCAATAATTAAATATTGGGGGACTCATTGTACACAACACTATCTAAACCCAAACGAAGCAAAGCTTGTTAAGGGAGCTGATAATTCTTTAACTCTCATCAATATCAATACGACTCGTTGTGTTCAAAATATCAGTATCAGTAGCGGGTAATTAGTAGTAGTAATAGTATCATCACATTATGACAAATTTAAAAATTGCGTCCACAACATGTTAACTCTATTCATCATTTTCGCAGATTCCCAGACTTCCCTAAACGATGATTCTGATAGCTTTTCTGGCGATGGGGATATCAATAATGGTATAAAAAGGTACGTAACTTACGGTGGAATAATTAGGTGATTGGCGACAGATGAATTTAACTAGAGATTTGAAAACCCAATGAAACCTCGGACTTTTTCTGGCCTAGCGAGCCTGAAGTTAGCTGTTTGGCGAATCTTCCCTCAAGTCATTGGCTATTTTCGCACAAACAGCTCAGCTCACCCGCTAAGATTCGCTAAGATTTTATCTTCTGGTGATTTTTCACCGTTTATTTTAATAAGCGAGGCTAAAAAATACATAAGAGTTGTATCGTTCACAGACACAACGGACTCACCCTCGAGTTGTATGGCTCCACGGATTCATCTTCAGGAAAGGCGGCAGAAAACGAATGCTTTGTTAGTGATCTCAGTGTGTATTCTTAAGAAGCTGAACTCCATAAAACAACTTCTCGCTCGCACACTTGGCCCTTTTGAAGGATTTAAAACACTGAACTAATTTATCGAAAACAACCAGGCAAGCTGTTCAAGCAAGAAAACGTGCTACGATCATTATCATTGCTCGCGATTTTCGATAAAAGTGATTTAATATCTTTCAAAGGGTCAAAATGTGCGAGCAAGAAGTGCATCGGCGGCGGTGGCCTTCGCCATAAAGCACAAAACAAGTCGTAGTATGTAACTGTATTGTATTCTCATTTTGAAATTATTTAGTAGTAGGTAATTGCCTTTACACACAACTGGATGTGGCCGCAAATTCGGACGCCATTGCTCTGGCAACTAGTTAAGGAAGTGTTATCGAATTTGCTTCATTGATATAAAACAGTGTCAGAGTAATGGGCGTCTCGCAATGACACAGAGGCAAGTCCTTGGTGGATGGACAAGGTTACATTATTACGTTTTCTCTGCTGTACAGAAACATTAAAATCAGATTGGCGCTATTTTTTAATTTTACTTTGGTGGATTTAGGGCTAGTTTCACGGATTGCTAATCGACAAATTAAACAATGACAGTTTTTGCAAAACATAAATAGTCCTAGAATTTTAGACAATCACAGTACTGGAAATATAGAAATATACTACAAACTTTGGTGCAGCTAGGATTTTGCGTCAGTTGCATTTAGGTCCGTTTTTGTGTTGTAATCAGCCTTGCTACTACGACGCCAGTCTCATAATCGTAACCTAGGTATTGAGTAAAATGCAACTCTTATATTATTCAAGCTTGTCTATGTTCAAAAATATTAACATTAAAAAACACAATTTACTACTACTACGGTCACTCCACTCATTAAAAGTATTTAGCAAGTACATAACAATGTTTTATTTCGATTTTGAAGATACGTTGGCGGGTTATTTTTATAGGCACCTTAGACCATGGATGTTGGGGCCGAACGAGTCGAACGCGGTTAGTCTAGTATTCCATCGCATTTACGGATGGCCCGGGGCGCAGCCGCGACATCTGCAACTAGGCGTAACGGCGCTGAAAATCCGTGTTATTTTTTTATTGTTTATGTATGTATATCCAGTGAATGCTGAAGTGTAATGAAACAAGCAGATAGTCCACCGGATGTTGAGTGATCAGTTCCCCATCACTCAACATCAATTATATTAAATTGAGGCATAGTTATGGATGTGAAATTCCCCATGTGCCTGTAATGTCCTCCTTTACCTGCATCAAGTAGTAAGCAATTTCAAAGTCTGCAGCAATAAAAATATAGAAACCCTTTCCCACAGCAGAGTTAGACAAACTTCGTGCACTGATGGATGTGCACTGCACTGACATGTACGTAAATTGCGCGTGACTGATGGCAGAAAAAGAAAAAAAAAACCGACCGGAAATAATCTTTCAATCTGCAAATCACAGACATTAATTTGCATTATCGATTCCCCCATTCATGTTTGTGAGCGGAATATTATTTACAGTTCATTTTTTAATATTCTCCGCAATCAAACACGCGCAGCAGGCATAACTTGCGCGCATGCCGCTCCGACTGCAATCAGATTGCACACGGTTTAGCAAAAGTTTATTTTGGTTTAACACGTTTTCCTAGTTAAAAGTTTACGTATGGTATTTATTTACTGAAACCTGCTCACTCCAAAAGCAGAAATAAAAACCCCATAGCCCAAGCCGTGGACTGGAAGTGTATTTAGCTTTCAGCTGAAGCTAGGGTAGGTAGCACCAGTCATCAGAATGTAGGTCCTTACCCGTAGCTGAACAAGCCGATTGATTGATAGACATTTTTGACGTTGACAGGAAAACTCACCTCAGGCGGAAGTTGACAGTAGACATTAACAAAATTCAAAATTCATTTGAAAAATTCATTTCATGACGATTTCATGCGAATGCGAACTCTCTTTTTGTCAATATTATTTTGTTGCTAATTTGGGATTGGAATTCGAGTTTAGTGAATTAACTTGAATCTTAAATGTTTAAAATGAGTAATTCAATAATAACACGATTTTCTCCTGTTACAAAATCTTTACTGTGCAAAACTGTTCCTATTCAGCTATGTCGTTCTATAACTGATAGAACAGACGACATTACCACCCATACGGGCCAAGTATGTGCAGATTTATTTTTAAATTATCTACTAATGTTTTAGCAGCATTACTTGAGATGTTGCAGATAAACATCGTGAGAACGCGAACTTACGTAACATAAGCTGCAGCTATTAAATAATAGTGTAGCTACCTATCTACCTATACATCAAAGTATTTATAAGACACTATTGTTTTATCCTGATGCCCAAAATAATTATAACCTTTGTAGTAATTTTTTTATGAAAAGGTTCATAAAAAATGAGTTAAGTGCTTAATAAATTACAGAATTGGGATAAGGATGACTACAGACTTGCTCGATTCACGAATGCTCCAAAACAAGTAAATACATCTTGGGCCATAAACTTGATTGCTGAAGTTCCACCAAAAGAGGTGACAGAACGTGTGGTATGGTGTGATGGAGGCAGTGGTCCAGAAGGGCATCCTAGAGTTTACATTAATATGGTAAATATTACAGAGAGATCAAGTAGGTACATAACTAGCGTATGTAATGAGGTTTGTACATAATAACATCTTGAATTTGGCTATGGCAGTTATTTCTGTACTTCAATGTTGAGAATACATCAAAATCAAAAACTGCAAACATATAGGTATTTTTCACATAAAATATACTTAATGACCTACTCAGACTTATAAATCTTAAATATGAGCACTTATCTAATGTAGTGTGTGTCTATAGGGCTTGTTATCCTACTAGCTATTTCATATTATTTATTTCTTTTGTAGATTTCTCAGGCTGATGATAAATTAACAAATGTTGAGGATTTCTTTTTATTTTGCATTCCCTTTTCTTACTGTCAATAAAAATAATCAAGGTTTTCCTTAATCTGTATCTATTTTCTTGAAATTAAATATATCAATCACCTTGAAACTTTGTTTCAGGATAAACCAGGCGACCACTCCTGTGGGTATTGTGGTCTTCGTTTCGTTAAAAAGGATCACCATTAAGCAAATAGCCCTAAAAAATTATTAATGCAGTATGAACATGTTTTATTAAAACTAGAATGCCATACATTATGTAGTATGTTTTCAGTTAAATAAAGACTCAATAGAAGTACTACTACTAGAACTTCATATTTTAGAGAACCATTATGCAATAAATTACTACATGCTACTAATAATACATTTTATATATTCTACAAAGTAGGGACACGCTTCATACATGCAGATGTATCGAAATAATAAAAAAATATAGAAATGTCGAATTTGCCGACATGCAGTGCAGATGTATTTTACTATAATTTCATATTTTAGAGAATTATTATGAAGTTAATTACTACACACACTATTAATAATATATTTTTTATATTCTACAAAGTAGGGACACTGCTAGGCAGATTATAAATCCTCTTTGAAGTTTAACATCAAGAATTATTGTGATAAGTTCCTACTATTATCTGCACTCTACCTAGGTATGTAAAGTAGAATGGTTAGAGGGTGTGTGACTGAACTGATAGAGCAAAACAGCTGAACTGCTGGTTTTGTTTTGTTGTTATTCTTTGTGTTAGACCTTACAGAGGTGGTCCCGTCATACTAGTTTTACAGAGCAAAGTTCCTATTCACTATCACAACATGTTGCATTCAGTGTTGTTGCGATTGTTTCTTGTCAAAGATAAGTTTTGTTTCTATTCTTTTTTTATTGCAACAAAGCTCAAACACGTGTCAAAACTGACAAGTGTGACTAGGTTTTGATTGCAACAATAGATACACAATCGCCCCACTAATGTGTACCTATTACCTATTACATTTTCATGTTGTGATTATATAAATTTATGTATTTAATTTTTGTTAGGTGGGGAGTTAGCATTTTCTTTTTTTATTTCCTCTCTTATTTCAATATTGGACTTCAAAAGTTCCATAAGTTGTTCAAGAATATTATTATTCTTTTGCTCCAAAAAATCCAAAGCTGTGCTTATTTCATCCAATCTTGAATCCAGCATATCATATTCTGAAAAATAAAGAATATAATAATATTACCTACTACCTACACCCATGTACCTATCTACCTATTTATTTCAAAGCTGGTGTTGTATAGATTATTGATTTATTTAATCAAGATACCTTGACTAACTCTTTGTTCTTCATTCTGGCTCACTGGTTCGACTCCATTGTTTGTAACTTCCTTTTCCTTTTCTTCATTGTGCTTTTTTCCAGCCATTGTCTAGCGATTTATTGGCATAGAGTGGATTGTTTTTCGAAATCAGAATTCAATAAATCGCATGAAAACACCAATCAATAACTCTGACAATACCACAAGTCAGTATTTATAGTAGTCACACGACCACAATGTTGCTGTATTAAAAAACTAAGATAAAGTGGGTGACAGACGTACGAGCAAGGAGCAAGTACGCGTACCTATTGGCTCGCCGACCTTTTTCGCTTGTTAAAGCCGCCGCGCAAAATCGTCGGCGGCGATCCAACCGGTTTGAATTGAAATCTTGCTCGTAGCTCGTCATGACGTCATGGCTCGTAAGTGTGGCAGCACTTCGAGCCACGAGCCTGCCTTCTCCACAGACTAGTTAGAGATACTAAGGAGATACTACGTGCCTTCTCTTCATAATTATGTATGTATTTTTTATCCACGTACCATAATACCATAGTATTACTGTACCCACAGGTTACAGGTCTCTGACGTACGGTTCTCTCAGAGATATGCCAAAGTCTCTGTCTGTCTGACATAATGTCAAGCCGTCAAGCTGAATCGCTTTCTTTTGCAGAACACAGAAACGCAACGCAAAAATAAAAGTTGTAAATATCTACGTATGTACTTTAGAGAAACAACGTACTTTGGAAATTGTTAATAGTTCGTGTCAAATACACTTATTTACACTTGTTCTTCATCTTTTCGGTAACTACATTGGATACTTTTATTTACAAAACATCTTCACTCAATTGGAAGGTCAATCGATCACCACAAAAATACGCCAGCAAAAACCAGAAGGGAGGTCTTTTCGTTCTAATTATCCTTTGTTGTTATACTAAAACAACGGCATTGACTTCTAAATTTGAAACGCTTTTATATTCTATAGAAATATACGGAAACACGAAGCGAATAGATATAACTTACAATCGATGGTTATTGATTGACAAGAGTAACTTTAATTACGAGTGATTGGTGACTCATTCCGTGAAGTGAAATTATTATTGTTTCTGCCCTGTCTAGAGCCTAAGGAACCTAGCTTTTATATGAATTATTATCAATTCTTAAATATATGCAAGGTGGACAGTTTACAAATTCATCCATCCATTTCTAATGTGAGCCTCAGTCAGACTAATCCTTTGTTTTACTATGTTTTATCTACTTGACTAAAAACAGTGCATTTTATTCTTTCAGTGGTAAAGATGACGTCTGGCCCATACAACTATTCATATATTTTTAAGTACATTATAATTGGTGACATGGGAGTGGGTAAATCCTGCTTATTACATCAGTTTACTGATAAAAAATGTAAGTACATAATTATATGTGATAGAGCATGTATAGTTTGCAATATTTATCAACACCTTAAACTGCTTGACTACAGAGACTGATACATTACTACAGAGACCAAAGCTGTGTTTGCTTCTTGGTGCTAGCCTATTTTTATTTCAACTAGGTAAGAGGAGACAAATACTCCAGAGTTGAGTTAAGTTAAATAAATGGCTACAAAAAAAATTAACATAGTAGGCGCTAGTTTTGTAACAAAAGATTTAATATTCAATAGAATAATAGAATTACACTTTTTAATATAAAGTGCCAACATATTGATCCTTAACTGAAGGCAAATGCTTACACATAACCTAGATTTGTTGGTCAAAGAATTGGATGATGCTAGTAGAACATTTAGCTCCTTTTTTGATACTCAATATTTTTATAGCATACACCTGGTTTAGTTTAGGTACCTACATCATTTTTAGCTCACATGGACCTTGTATAAGGTAAAGCAACATTAAAATAAGTAAGTCAAAGTTTTTAGGTGATATTAGGTAGATATAAGCATAGCAGCATTGTTCTAGTAAGGGGGCGTCCATAAATTACGTGAGGTGTTTTTTCGAATTTTCTGTCCCTCCCTCCCCCCCTGGTGAGATGTCATGAGATTTTATTCAACCCCCTCCCCCATCCCCCAATCTCACGTGAGATTTTTCAAAATGTGGGTTTCTTACGTAAACGCGTTGGATTGTTATTGTAAAAAGAAAAAAAAATTGCTTCGGGCTTTTATTTACAACGCTGAGAATTATAAGTGTAATAAAAATTTAACACTTAAAACGGGACCAAACTAGTATGTACTTATATTTTTTTTTGTTTCAATCAGAAAAAATATTGCGTGATATTTGCCGAGACCCCCCTTCTCTCCAACGTAAGATTGGATGAGATTTGACTCGACCCCCTCCCCCCCTTAAATATCTCACGTAATTTGTGGACGCCCCCTAATCAAGTTGGGCCGTTTCTTCGTGAACATATTATTGATAAATAAGTCCTTATTTCAGTCATGGCAGATTGTCCTCACACTATTGGAGTTGAATTTGGTACTCGCATTATTGAAGTTGCTGGTCAAAAGATCAAGCTACAGATATGGGACACAGCGGGTCAGGAGCGCTTCAGAGCTGTTACCCGGTCATACTACCGAGGTGCAGCTGGTGCACTAATGGTCTATGACATCACAAGAAGGTAAACTAAATATGCTAAATGTGTGGGTCCGATAATGTATGTACTATAGAATCATGACTATACTAGTAAATACTTGGTGTTTGTACTAATTTGCCATTGCCTGGAGAATTAAGTTGTGAGTGCAATATGCAACACTGGGTTACCAGGCCAACTGCTGACATATATTGCGACGGAAAAATATACCATTCTAGACGTTTTTCCACATACCGCGCAGATATAGCTACAGATACTTGGTACTTGGTACTTGGTGAGCGGACTGGTTTCCGCAAGTAGGCCGCAGACGGGCCCTTTTTGCGTGACGGGTGGTGGTCTTGCTAATTCAACCACCCGATGTCCTCCAGGAAGGCCAGCAGCTCACGGATTCGCGCGCATGCCTCCCTAGGCGTCTTTGGTGCTCCAAGATGTTGCTCTCGTTGAGGCGCCACACTGCTGCACTCCAGGAGTACATGCGCGGCAGTTTCCTCTGTGCTTATACATCCTCTGCAAAGAGGACTGTCAGTAACACCTAGTGTAAATAAGTGCTTGTTTAGTGAGCAGTGTCCTGTGACAATTCCGACAATAAGGCGGAGTTTGTCACGCTTCAGGTTGAGGAGCTTTCGGGAGTATCTCGGGTTAAGAGCCGGGAAAGCCTCCTTCGACTGCCTACAGTCCTGAATACTTGCCCAGTAGTCCTGATGTAGTTTAACCGTTCTTTTGCGGATCCAGGAGCGAATCTGGCTAAAAGGGAGGGGAACTCCTGGCTCTGGTCCCGCTGTCCGCATTTCCGAGCCTCTCCTGGCCAGAGCGTCCGCTTCGTCATTACCTCTAGATCCGCTGTGCCCTTTGATCCATTGAAGGATGATGCTATTGGTCTGGCTTACCTTTTCCAGTAACTCATGACACTGTAGTGTCAGTCCAGAGTTGTATTCGTACCTGTTCAGGGACTGTAGTATAGCAGCACTGTCTGATAGGATTCTGATGTTGTTACCAGTTACCTTCCTACGTAGCACTGCACTCGCCGCCTGGATTATGCCGACACATTCCGCCTGAAAGACGGAGTTATGCTCACCCAAGGCCGCGGACTTGTGAATGTTTAGGTCTTCCGAGAACGCGCCCGCTCCAGTGCCTATCTGCATTTTTGAGCCGTCTGTGTATATCCTCACTTCATGTGTGTTCGAACTATCACTAGGCTCTTCGTGTAATTGTATAGTGTAGCTCTTTGTATTCACATGTCTTTTAGGTATCCTATCAAATACGGAGAGCATTAGGGGGTTGTTAGCCGCATACTCTCCTATTATGGTAGTGTGCTGTGCACGTGTGTCTTTTTCCCACAATTTTAGGGCCCAGAGTCTATAAGCTGCCGCAGCAGCTTCCTGTTGCACATGTAGGTGTAGGGGTGTTAGGCCTAAAAGGGCTTCGAGTGCCGCCGTAGGGGCAGTCCTCATACACCCCGTGGTCGCGACACATGCAAGTCTCTGAAACTTTTGTAGTCTGTTTGCAGTTGTAATCTGCTTTGTCCGAGGCCACCAGACGAGGGACCCGTAGGAAAGGGAGGGCCTAATGACGGTGTTGTATAGCCATAGGGTAATTTTTGGGCTGATGCCCCATGTCCTACCTATCATTTTGCGGCACTGCCAGAACGTAATGGTGGCCTTCTTTATTTTGTAGTCTAAATGTTTAGCCCAATTTAGTTTGCTGTCTAGTGTGATTCCTAGGTACTTTACTTCTTCCGATAGTTGAAGCCTAGTGCCGAACAAAAGCGGGAGTTGATACGTACCGAGGTTGCGCTTATTTGTGAACATCACAAGTTCTGTCTTAGTCGGATTCACAGTTAATCCATAGTCTGTACACCATGTTTCGACAACCTTGAGTGCATTATTCATGATATTGCACGCCACACTAGCAAAATGTCCTGATATGAGTATGGCGAGGTCGTCCGCGTAGCCTACCGTGAAGAAGCGTTGGGAATTCAGCCTGGTAATTAGGTCATTTGCCACAAGGTTCCACAGGAGTGGCGACAGGACTCCCCCCTGCGGGCAGCCTCTAGCCACCACCCCCCTCGTCTGCCCTTGTTGGTCTACCCGGACCGCCCTAAGTTGGAGCATACGTATGATCCACTCCTCCAAGGCTGTTTCGACCCCATGCTTCCTAAGCGCCGCGTGTATGCTAGTAAAATTTGTCTTATCGAAAGCGCCTTCAATGTCTATGAAGGCTGCAAGGCAGAGTGTTTTGCTCTCTATGTCGCGTTCCAGCCTACTGACCACTGCATGTAGTGCTGACTCTGTGGATTTTCCCGCACTGTATGCATGTTGCTGCGGGTGTATGGGTGCAATCGTCAGTATGTTATCTCTTATGTGTCGATCGCACAGTCTTTCTAGGGTTTTGAGTACGAAAGATGTTAAGCTGATCGGCCTATAGGATTTTGCCTCAGTGTAGTCGCTTTTGCCTGGTTTTGGTATGAAAAGTACCCTTACTTCTCTCCATTGCAGCGGGACATATCGGAACGCTATACATGCCCTGAGGACAATTGTAAGCCTCCCGATTAGGTGTTGCTTGCCCCACTGCAGGAGGGCCGGGTAGATTCCGTCCAGTCCCGGCGACTTGTATGGCTGAAAGCTGCTAATGGCCCAGTTAACCTTCTTCCCGGTTACGACAGATCGCGCAGTGGCCCAGTCTGCCTCGGTTGGCGGGCTCTCCTCGACCGCCTGCCATTCAGTTTCCTCTCGTATGAGGCACCCCGGGAAGTGAGTTTGTAGTAGAAGTGTATGTGTATCTGTCATGCTTTTTGTGTAAGTGCCATCCGCTTTCTTCAGAGACCCTATTTCTCGGTTTGGTTCCGCTGAGAGAATCTTCCGGATCCGGTTGGCTTTGTCATTAGATTGTATGTTAGTACAAAATCTTGTCCACCTGCGACGACTACTGCGACGTAGACATTTTTTGTACCTGGCCTGTGCCTGCTTGTATCTATCCCAGTCTGCGTCGTCGAAGGTGTTTGTTGCCCTGTTAAATAGTCTGCGTACCTCACATTTTAGCCTTTCCAGTTCTTTGGACCAGTTCCGTTTGGCTGCTTCATCATGTCGAGTGACAGTGAGTGGGCATGCCTCCTCAAAGCTTCTGGAAATACTACCTGTAATGTGTTCTACTGCCTTCTCTATATCTGCCGTGCCTGTGATTTTCAGTCCCGGGGCGGCTGCTCTCAGATGCTGTCTGAGAGAGCTCGCGTACTTTACCTTGTCGGTTCGTCGCGGGTTTCGGGTTGCTGTTTGTACTGTAGTGACTAGTGCTAGTTCGTATCTGATCCACCTGTGGTCGGAGCTGGATGATTCGTCAGATACCCTCCAGTTCCTCACGAAGTCAGGGCAGTTGCCTGATACTAGGGTCAGATCGATGATCGTGCGGGCTCTCCTCGTTACGAAGGTTGGTTCAGCGCCCTTATTTGCTATAGAGAGAGAGGTTGTGAAAAGGTAGTTTACCAAGTCCTCTCCCCGACTGTTAGAATTCGGCATGCCCCAGATTGGGTGGTGCGCGTTTGTATCTGCTGAAATGATTAGCCTGGAATTGTCTAGTTCACATTGTCTTACCAGATCTGCGACGTCCTTTGAAGGTATGGCTTCGTCAGCGGGCATGTAAGCTGAAGCGAGCGTGACGTCTGCGATCTCCCCCCCGAGTTCACCCCGGATTCTGACTGTTGTCAGGTCCCTGAAACAGAACTTGGTGAGGGGCACTGCTTTAAAGTTTCGTGGTACATAGATGCACGCACGAGGATTGCCACAATTACTGTCATAGTATAGCTTACCATCCAGGCTGTTGAGACCACACACGCGTCCAGCCCTGATCCACGGCTCCTGGATCAAGGCTATGGTCTCCTTGTCTTTTGCCTCCAGCACTCTGCGTAGGTTAGCCGTTGCAGTGAGGCTGTGCTGGAGGTTGCACTGTACGAGACTATAAAGGGGACTTTGGGTCGCCATCATGTTGGCTTCCCTCATCCTCCGAAGTCTCAGACCCCAGCAGCCTCTTTAGGTCCACACACATCTCCTCCATCGGGTTGGGACTCGACGGTCTGGGTGACGAGTGTGAAGGTACGGCCGTTGATGTGTCCACGGGGCCGTCCGCTGGGGTCCTCTGGCCACTGGGGCCAGGTAGGGGGTCTGCCACTTTGTCTGCTGGCTTTTGGGGCGGTGCATCTTGGAGCTTGCCATCTACTCCGTAAAACCGGACGTAGATACTTCCCAGTCCAAATGCTAGTCTGCGCCCCCTCTCCAGGATTGTGGGGATCAGGCCTTCCGGTATCCCCACTGTTATGAAGAGGATGTCGTCTTCTTCCTGCCGATTATGGGCGTAAACAGTCCAGGTATTAACCTCGGCCCATTTGTTCTGCTTCGACATTAGAAGACACGTATCCTCCAGAGTGTCTGTGCACTCCGGTATGAAGAGAGCTGCCCGGATCTTCCTGGTGAGCTCACTCTGTGGAACGGTCTTCAGTCTCGGACAGGTGTCGGCAGGAAGTTTTTGCATGGCAGTCGTCAGCCACGCTAGAGAAGCCTCACCTTCACACCACAACTGGAGGGCCCCCTCATTGAAGAGCGGTTTACCCTTGAAGTTGGGCGAGAAGTCTACGCTGGAGTCTTTACAGTAGTCCATCATCAGGCGTAGGAAGTACTTCCTGATGAGCGTGGCCTGCTCTGCAGTCAATTGCCGATTGTCGGCCCGTACCACCGCTACTTGGAGATTGGTCTGGGTAGCTTCCGAGTAGGTGGTGGCGGTGCGACGTGTGCAGTCTAATCTCTGCTTTTTATGGTCTCCTCTCGGAGACACCGTGTCATCCATCCGGGTGCGCTTACTCGGCTCGTTATGAGCCGGTGCCTGCGCCGATTTTGCAATCGCAACGGCTGCGCGCCTACGGCGGTTTTTACGGCTTGCGTGCTTGTGTGACCCGCCTCCTGTGCCTCTGCTACCATCGGACCCGGCGTAAGGTGTCTGTGGGCCCGGGGGCCTCGCCGGCGGGGCATGCGGTACAGGTGCGGTCACCTCTCTGTCTCTAGCCTGCATCCGTTGCTTGAAGAAGAAACCAGGATTGGGGCCTTCCCGAGCAGGGGCACCGGTGTTTGACACCTCCTGCTGTGCTCCATGTCCTGGCTGCTTCTTCTGTAGTGTGAGCCTTTTGGCCTCCACCCTCCCCGGGACGTTTGCCGCCACCTCGGGAGGTTGGGTACTAGTGCCTGGGGCCCCGGCCGTAAGCCTGGCCCTTTTCTCTGCCTTCTTTTGGCGTTTGCTTTTTGGATTTTTGCCTTTGGGTCCAACGACCGTCCAGGCAGCAGTGTCAGACTGGGGGACCGCGAAGGCCGCCGCCAAATCCTCTACCGCCTCCCCTGTAGTGGGGGTATGAGTGTGGTCAAAATTCCTTTTGGATGCCATGTCGTATTTTTTGTCTAGATTCATCTTGACGGTTCCCCACCCTCCATGGAGTCCGCACCTGGGGATGTACTACGTACACCAGGGTTACCGTCTTAATATAGAGGGGTTGGTTAGGTTGTTCGCGAGCCTAAACGGCACCACCAGAGCGAGCGTCAACCACTGATCGCTCCGCATAAGGCGTGCACCGCTGACTGCAAACCCCACTAACCCTCCCCTCTAGCCACGGCCGCTGAAGGCGGACCGCTGTGCTGGTTCAACCAATAGTTGGCTCTACTATTGGCCCTCCGTTTTGAGAGAAATTGGAGCCAAAGTGACGTGTTGTGGGAGAGGTTTCAACCCACTCAATCTACCAGGATCTCTTCTTCCCCCCTCACGGGCCCCCTGCGTACAGCATCAAAAACGCAGGTGATCCACCCCCCACCCAACAATAAATTGTCAGGCCCACGAAATTGGACCACCTTATTTCGCAGCGGATTAGGATATGGGAATGGGAGATACGGGAATTATACGGAGGGGAATGTTTGGAGAAGGGGAAAGGAAGAGGGAAGGAAGACTGTCTGGTCGGGGACTGCTTATTCAATTTATTCGCAGCCAACCATCGTCCCTCTGATGGACATTCCGCTATCCGCCACGTGCGAGACCCCCTTGGTAGCTGACAGTCAAAGCCTATAGCTACAGATATAGCCAGTTCATCCTGACGCATAGTGGACCGCCTTAGAGTCTAAATGCAGACACTGGAGCCCTAACACAAGATACCTTAAATCAGAGATAACTTCTGTAATCCTAGGGCTTTCATTAACGAATAGGGACTAGAAACTACCTAATACAGTAATCAAATCAATAATTTTCAGATCAACCTACAACCATTTGAGCAGTTGGCTTACAGACACCCGAAACCTGACAAACCCCAGCACTGTGATATTTTTAATCGGGAACAAGTCAGATTTGGATGGGCAGCGAGATGTAACATATGAAGAAGCCAAGCAGTTTGCTGATGAGAATGGATTGATGTTTGTGGAAGCAAGTGCTAAAACGTAAGATTCTTTGGATATTCCATAATTCGTGCAGGTACATTTGAGGGAATCATACCTCAAATCTTTGATGATGAGGTTAACAAAGTACCTTATGAGAATAAGGTACCTACTTTGTCAAACTAACTAACACGATAGGTATGGTAGGTAGGCAACAAACTAAAATATTTTGACCTTCAACTATTTCTGATAAAATAATTTATTATCTTTCCGGATCATATTTCTGCACTATATTATAATGTGAACTGTTATGATAAAAAATATTGTGTTGTCACATGTTTTCTATAAATTTAATTAATCATTTTTCATCATAATTATTCTCATCTCCAGAACATAGAAATGTAAAGCACTGAGATATTGATATTGTACCAGACTAGAATATCTGTATCCTGGCTTGTAGCACCCTCCGTCGGATCGATAATAACGAAATCATTGTTTTCCAGTGGTCAGAACGTAGAAGAAGCTTTCCTAGAAACAGCGAAGAAGATCTACCAGAGCATCCAAGACGGGCGGCTGGATCTGAACGCGGCGGAATCGGGCGTGCAGCATAAGCCTGCGTCGCCGGGCCGTCCGCTGGCAGCCCCGCCTGCCGCGCGCGATAACTGCGCCTGCTAACACATCGGCACTACGCCACGCTACACCACTAGGTATAGACGGTCACGCTATTGCGTGCGTATTACATTCTAGATATTTGCGTGACGATGGATCTAGTGCGCGTCTTAGCAGATACTATCACATTTAAGTAGAGATCAGATAAAAATCAAATAAAGTAATATTTATTAGTTCAAGGTAAACGTTACATGAAAACAAGAACTCTGGTAATAAACTGCGGCCACAGACACCAAAAGAAGTAAAAACAAGTATATGCGTGCCAAAAGTTATGAGTTTTCCTCAGGTTAAGCATTTTCATCATCATAAGATAACCAACCTGGGAATTTGAAAAAAGTTTACTGCTCATAATTAAATGGTATATTCATTGATGTAAATAACCAAAGCGATTGTATGCAAAGCTTTACATAGAAACACAACGTGAAAAACTACCACGAGTTTACTATGCTTTCCCATCGAAGAAAATCATGTTTGCCGAAAGAACACTTCTTTTGAAACCTCACTTTTACGGGTTACGGTGGTTATTTTCATAGTTCTCAAAGCCGAACTGAAGACGTCCGCACGTTGGCTGTGGTTGGACCATACTAAAGTCAAATAAGACCGCACGTACATTTATGCTCTTATTTCTCTGGCCGTTTCTAAGACCGGTACGTTTAATCTGGTTAAAATACATCAATGGGTATGTTGATGAAAAGTGGACATATTCTGATACAGTAGTTTTTTTGCTTTGTTCGCGCTGATCCTAAACCGGCAACTACTTATTGCCCATACATGCTTTCCAAGACCAAAATATACGAGCGACATGTCGTGGCCATCTAAACTTAGCCTTAGAGACTGCACACCGGATTTGGTTCGGCTGATGCTGCAATGCAATGCGGAGCATAAACAGGCATGGCAACACAAACCACTGATATTCACTTTTTACTTGTCTCATTGAACAAACTTTATCAAAAACTCGTCTCGTTCACTGGTATTCCATCCAACCATAAAAGTTCGAATTTTTAGATCCGTTCTTGGTAATCGGACCGGTTTCCGCAAGTATAGGCCGCTGGCGGGCACTTTTTACGCTACGCTTGTCATGTTTTCGAAGTTTTTAGGTTCTACGACATGCGCCGGTTTCACCGTTTGTGGATCGGTAGGTGGGGCCGCTAACACTAGACCACCAGTCCATCCGCCTATTTATGAATGGTTATTTTGGATGGAATTTCACGGCTATATAACACAATAGTGATTCGTGCGGCCCCGGGCCGGTGTCGTTGGGATTTTAAAAAGCTAAATTGGAAAACTTTTCAAAACCCGTTTTACAGCAGCTATCGTTATTAAGGACTGTTCTCTCTCAAGTCATAAAAACAAGTGCCTAGAATACGTTGAATTTACAATACATTGTTGTTAGCGTTTAACACGCTAATAAGGGACAAGGTTTCGTGTTACGCAAGCGATTCACTTTGTCCCTGGATTTATTTTACTTTTATGACATTACAATGCACAGAAGTTAAGTTGTAAGTGCGCCTCTTATTGTGAACAGATAGCTACTAATAATTGCAAAAAATCGTTCCAATCGAGTATCAAAAGCTTTCAGAGGTTGCTTGTTTGAAACGTATCTGATGTCTCCCACTATCCACTAAACGCTACCGCAGCCCCAGTCGAACCGCTTTTGGTGTGACAAAGCTTTAAGAACTACTATGTAAGTAAGTATTAAATTTATCTTAAATGATAATGAGTTTGACCGATGTTTTAAATCTATGTATGTATGTATAGTGTACATTCCACGTGAAAGAATCAAATTGTATATTTATGGTTAAGGTAATGGAATAAAATAAAAGATAATTGAAGGCAAACGTGTAGACACAATTTTAAACTAGTAATCTATAGAAATAATAAACTTATGACGTCGCATATCATCTGATCGTGAGTGGAATGTGTGTCAGCTTTACCATTTTATCAGGAATAATAAGTAATGTAATCAGTCTTTTACTTCCATTGCTTTTTTGGTATAAGAAATTCAAAAAAGATCTGGACTTACGGAAAATGTGTTTGTGTATCTATAGGTTAAAATTATTTTATAGATATTACGATAGCTTAAATGACTGGCCTCTAGCTCAGTTGGTAGTAGCTCTGCCTTCTGCGCCATAGGTCGTGGGTTCGATCCCCACCGAGAACAAATATTTGTGTGCTGAACATAAATGTTTGTTCTCTGTCTGGGTGTTATATTGTATTCTAAATTCTAAGTATGTATTTACAAAAAAAAAATGTATTAAAGTATTATATCAGCTATCCGGTTCCCATATTACAAGCTCTGCTTAGTTTGGGGCTGGGTAGTGTTGTGTGAATTGTCCGCAATATTTATTTATTTATTTATTTATTTAATTTGTTTTTGCAGTATTTAGTCGTATGTTATTCACAGAATTGACGATCTCTCAGTCAGACTAAGCTCTATTCCTAGAGACAGCATTTAACTATTTCAGCAAGTATAACGGAATGATAGTAAAATTTTATGTACACCACCCGATTATTTGACAAAAGGATCTATATCATTCTAATATTCTAATATTCTAATAGATTGTGACGGGAATGGAATAGCAGTTGATGAGTGAACAGCAGCTGAACCTTTTTCTGGTAAATCTGACTGAAAATTGAATATGTTCTGTTTCTTACGATAACAATATTCTATGCTCATCAACAAACCATAAACAAGACGACAAATAAGTGGTCTTTTGACAAACCACGTGATTCGTCAAACAGCGGATAACTTATTTGTAGTGCTTAATAGTTGGCTGTTAGCAGTACAAAACGTCGAGCCTGTAACTTCAATGTACTAAATTTGCTTTCAACCATTCGTAACAAAAATACAATATCAGTGACTTGTTAATGTTCAAGTATCTACTTACTTAGCGATACAGGTAGGATTGTTTATTATTTTATTATGCATAAGTAGTTAATAATTATTATTGCTTACTCTTCATAAGATTATTTATATTTAAATAAAGTAATATATTTGGGGAATTGACTTTTGATTAAAAACTACAAACTTTTGAACTACAAACATACTTTTAGAAGATCATTGTTGTAATAAATGGCCAAGTGCCACAGGTAAGCCTTCAGAAGAGTTAATACGGTCGTAGTACTTTTGTTTCTACTGTGATATGGCTTCCTCTACTATCTACATAACACGACGAAAAGAAGAGCTGACTGACTGACATAGCGAAACTCAATGCGACATGGTTAAGAGGTCAATAAGGTTTCATGTCGGAATTCGCATCTAGTCGGGCAATGGCTATGTTTTGCTAATTGAAATCACTTAGGGACCGGGAACACTCTGTTTCGCCTCCTCGTGGATGGTTTATGTATATAGATCTATTACTGGTACGTTTTCGAAAAAAGAGTCCGAATGTATAAAAACACAGATTTAATGTTAATTAAAAAGGGATATAATATAATACATTGATAACGTTCTTTTTTACAGAACTTACCACCACCATAAAACGAATAAAATTGTGTAGGTATATAAACTAGTTAAAATATCACAAGTTTAATGTGAAATGACTACAAACTCAATATAATCTTACAAATAAAATACGCATTCACATGAGAAAAGAGAGCAGAGGCTGTGACATCGACCAGGTCTAAGACCTTTGTTACTTTCTTCCCTTATTTATTTCATTACAACTACTGAACGAACTTGAAAATATTCTCAATAAAAAATGCTTAGTTAACTCTGGTTACCTTTGACCAGAGTTTTTGAAGCAGTAAAGAAAAACGCGACAGGAGGCAGGAGAGGTGAAGTTTCTACAGTTTCGATTGAACATTATGGAGCAAGAGATTGTGCATGTCCTGTAGAGAATCCTCCAAGGCCGCTCTGTATTTGTCGCAGCTTGTGTCTGGGTGCGCGTTGAACGCAGACGTTGCAAAGTTGACATCATTGTCGCGAGGGTTGTAACAAGTCGCGTACCCGTTTGGAACCAGCGGGCCGTAGCACATGAAACCGTCGCATTTGCATGCAACCTGCAAATAAATGTAACACGTTAAGACGCTGAACTCCGTGAAACAACTTCTCGCTCGCAAACTTTGTCTTTTAGACAGATATAAAAACACTAAACTTATTTATCGGCAATCGCGAGAATCTATCATGTGTGGAGTCCGATTGCACACAGTTAGGTAAAAAAATAATTCAATCCTGACTGACACGTTAAAAGTTACTCATGTACTAAACCCAGTTAGGCAGTGATTTTATATCTTTGAGAAGTTCATCGACGGTGGTTTTCGCCTTATTAAGTTTTAGGTGTTCATTCATCATAAAAGTTCGTGCAATACTATCATCTCTAGATGAGAGAGGCCACCGCTTAACGAATACTGTACAATATTTTTTGGTTCCATGTATGGATCAGTACAATCTCACCTGACTAGTAGATATCCTCATGTGTGCGCTTTTCGTATAACCCGCATCTGAATATAGTTTCGGTAATTCGATTCCATTTTCTTTGGCAGTAAGTTTTAATCCAAGAAGATGCCTGTCCACGCCCAGTCCTTGCAGAGCCTAGAAATAAATAAAATAAAATTATTCAATGCAACTAGAAAATGTTAGAAACTTTTCCTTCTGCTTATTGCATGAAGAATAGAAAGTACAAAGTGTAAGTTGAATACAATATCTTTTTTTATAAAAAAAAATATATGTGTACCTGCACTGTGTAATCTTTGTGTCCTTTAATGGCTTTCAGCAATGCCACTAGTCTCTCTTTGTTAGAGCTTTTGTCATTCAGCATAGCTTTTGCGAAATCTACGGACTCTATAGAGCAGGATCGAATGGTTTCCGTGCGTCCGCCTATGTACATTCGTGTCGCAGCCGACTCGTAGTGGGCACCTGGTGTCTTGTGGAGTCTGAAATAAATATTTTACTTATATTAATTCCTAAATTGCGTGATCTGCAAGGTAATGCTTTGTTATAGGCGATGGGTACCACTTAGCAATACCGTATTGCCAAGTGTCATCCATCAACAAGTTGCATAAAAAAGCTGTGAATTAAGTCAATAAAAAGATACTATGTAATGCCTGGCCTGGCCGAGATTGTATTCTAAGTATGTATTTACAAAAAAATATACAAGTATTATATCAGCCATCTAGTTCCCATAGCACAAGCTCTGCTTAATTTGGGGCTAGATAGTGTTGCGTGGATTGTCCACAATATTTTATATTTTTAATCAATCAATAAAAAAAAACTGATTACCTGTAGAAAGCAAACTGCATTGCCATCTGCAAGTAACTGTCAGGGCTCAGTTTTTGCGACTTGATGAAGTTTTTCCCATATTTGTCATACTTGAAGCAATTCAACTCAAGATTTGCCACTAATCTGAAAATATAACACACATTAAAGCCTGCGCACATCTAGGCGATGGCGATAGCGATCTGCTGAAACGTTGTCAAAATATATCGTTGTCATATGTATTTGACAGCGTTTCACTGATCGTTATCGCAGATCGCCTAGATGTGCGTAAACTTTTAGTAAAATTCAGTTGTTTATTATTGATGATGTGTGCGTCAAATTGAAAGCATGAAATTTGACTAGGTATGCCAAAAAACTGCGGAAATAGTGTCCTGCCCAACAGGGCAACTATTTCAACTTTCAAAACACTTTTGCGTAATCCAGGAACCAGGAAACGATAAATGTGTGGATTTAAAATCCACAAATTATTGTGAAGCTGTATTACCTATGATGTAATTTTTTTACTGTATTTTACACGGAACCTTACTTTTCCAAGTTTCCTGCTGCTTTCTTCAGTAATCCACCGACCTCAGAGTTGACGTTAAATTTCAAGTGCTTCGGTTCTTTTGGTTTTGCTGATGGAGACGCCGTACTGGTTTTGTTTGCATCACTAAAAACATTAAAAAATTATATGAATAATAATTATAAGTTTAAAAAACTTGAGAAACCAACTTCATTGTCAAACGGCTAAACCGATTTTATTCAAATTTGTTTGGGACAATCTGGACGTAAGAATAACCTTCCAAATAAAAAAATAATTTTCTAAATCGGTACATAAATGACGGAGGCATGCAGTTACAAACATTAAAAAAATTATTGAAAAAAAAATGGCAACACCGATTTTAATAAAATTAAAATGGGACCAATCTGGAAGCAGTACCTTTCAGATAAAAAAATATTTTTTCAAATCGGCTCACAAATGACGAAGTTATGCGGTAACAAACATAAAAAAAAAAAAAAAACAACCGAATTGAGAACCTCCTTTTTGATTGGAAGTCGGTTAAAAATAATGTTCCCCATCCGCGTAAACAGACATTACTTCTACAGTGATTTTCATAAGATCTTTTAAAAGAAATACAGTAAGTATAGCATTTTTTTTGATTATTCTAATGCATTAAAACAAAAGGAAATACATAATAGTTAAAATAATTCCGTCAAGTCTTCAAAACGTTTTGCAGTCTGTTTTACATGTAAATGACAAACCAAAACGCAACATAAAAGGCAATGGGTTGATATAAATTAATATGAAAAAGCATAAGTACATGTAGTTAATAATGTAATCCGTCATCACGGCAATGGGCTGTCCCTCGGCTGGCGAATGCTCGTACGTAAGGCCGGTCACTCCGTCGGCGCCCACTATGAACTGAAAACAAAGCGGCTATCTACAACGCAACATTGCCTATTTATTACCTATTATTTAAATATAATAGTTATAGATCAAATATGTTGTTGCATTATAATAGCAACAGGTTAAGCTTGTTACATCAAATAGTTGTATAAATAAAATGTTCCTAATGATATTTCTTAAAAGGTTACATTAGGTAATTGAATAATAAAAAAAATCTTATGATATTACATAAAAGCTTGACTTACCTTAGCGGAAATTTACGAACAAGACTTTAGAGGTACTAAAAATAACAGCCGTGCTCTTATCTTACAGGAAAAATATAAGCAAGTGCTGCCTTTTATAAGCTACATGCTAGCATGATTTCTAAGTCTACCAACACAAGACTATCTATGATTTTATTCCTTATTAGACAATGACATAATTGATTCGGAAATTAAAGTTAGAATCGAAGACGGTAGATAGGTACCTGTATAGTCTTATCGAACCACCGGTTGGCTCCGTTGCTGGCCGGGCCGCTGCCGTGGATGGTTTGTGCGGCGGCCAGGTTCCGCCGCGCGTCTGCGCTGGAGCATTGGCCCACGCCCGCAGGCCGGTCCAAGCATAGTATAGCGAGACTCCGCTCTATGTCTTCTAATGACTCTTTGTTCAATTTATCTTAAAAATATAAGCGTTTGTTTTAGAGAGCAGCCAGCTCCTACTACGGCCAAGTAATTAGGTACCACGTCGTAGAGAAAGTCTACGCCGTAGGCGCTACATCAAAAAGTCGTAGAGTAACTACGCCGTAGGCAAAATACGTACGTCGTCGTAGAATAGTAAATAAACTCCGTAGCTAAAATAAATCTACACCACCGTAGGCGTTCGACCTACGTCGTAGAATGAGTCTACGCCGTAGGCGCTACACCAAGTGGTCGTAGAGTAAGCAACTACGGCTTCGTAAAGCCAGAACCAGCCTATGAAAAAAATACAATCGAATTGAGAACCTCCTCTTTTTATAACGCTTTTATTAGCTTCACCTGTATGTATGTATGTATGTAACCGACCTCTTTGAGCTCGATTTTGTCCTACTTTGAACGATCTATACAACGTGTATCAAAATATGTGTACTATCCCGAAGGGGGGTGAATTTCCACCCCCCGGGGAACAACTTTTGTTCAACGACTTTTCGAACTTCGATTGGTATCTCTGAAAAAAACTGCAACGAAGTTTCAACATGAACAGCTGACTTTATACAAAGTGACAACCCTAAACTCAGCTACAGAGGTAGTAGGTAGTAGTAGTAGACCTACAGAGGTAGTAGGTCAAGGGGTCAAGGGGTTACAAGGATAGGGTTGTCAATTTATTTAGGCATTATGAAATTAAATATTTTTGTATGGGAAACTGAAAATAGGAATTTTTAATTTTCTCCCCCCCACAACTGATCACCATTGTGGTCTGAAACCCCCCACCTTCGCATAGTACACATATTTAGATACACCTTGTATATACTAGCCCTTACCTTTGATTAGTATGTTATAAGCCGCAGCCCAATTGTCGCGATTATCTGAAGTAAGAATTCCTATTGGTTCTTCATTGGCTTGCTTGGAACTATGCACCACTTTTTGAAGCTGCTGAAGGATTTGTTCTTCGTTGAGCATAACATTGTCGTCGCCCCACAAATCGACGCGAAATATCTGAAACAATATCTTAAAATTTAGACATCTGCACGCACATAATTAAGTATATATGTAGTAGGTAAGTGCGCCTAGTACGACCAGATGAGATCAAAAATATTGCTTCAAATCGAAACTACTACTAATAAGAAAGGAAATAATTTAGAGTCATGACCAATCCATAAGATGTTTTTTTTTTTCAAAAACTAATATTTTTTATTTGGAATAACCTATTAAATTCTATACTTCTTCTGTTATTAGTTTGTACTAGTGAGACACAATACATACATGGTTGTTGTGCATTACAGTAACATGCTTGCTGGTACCGTTATACGACAAGGAGTCCCGGTTGACGCCGGGCAGTCGACACGTCCCAAATATCTTTTTATATTGCTGCATGTCCAGAGGGCTTTTACCCATCATCTCTAGCGGGATTTGATCGCTGGAAATTCAAAATGACAGTATCTACTATTACGGTGAAACTATCTTCATTGATTATATAATATGCTTGAACTCTGTGCTACTTTATTAAACGGCAAACAATACGCATTATCCACTAGTGATGTGTCTCGTCGCTCGGTCCGAGTAGAGATGTCGTATTCCCAAAACAGGCTTACACTACAGATGAAGAACACATGCCGTCTAAGCTTACATAAAGACAATATGAACAGGTTACTAATATTTTGTGCCAGGTTTTTTAGGTACCTCTCAAGCAGTGAAGGAAACAATCGGGAGGAAACCCGTGGCCGAATAAGCTATAAGGACGACAGGACGGTATAGGACCGGGCATATGGGCAAGGCTACTCCAACTCAAAAATCCTGTCCCAGACATCACAGCGTAAAGAGGTATGATTGATAATCTATAAGTAGCGCTTACTTATCAATTAAATTCTTGTAATCCATCGCCGCTAATAAAGTTTTTGACGCGTAAACTAACTGCTCCCTTGCACTTTTGAAGTCGCGCAAAGGGAATACTAAGCCAGGGCTAGAATAAACTACAACCGGATCGCGGTATTCTAGATAAGCGGTATTCAGCCACCATTCCTCGAGCCAGTTTGAATGTCTCTGCGCCCTTGCTTCCAGTAATTCCTGAAACATAAAGTAACTCAATTGAACATTGCGATGAATAACTCATATCCGGCCCACTAAACTTTTATATCCTGTTTCTTTTCTTAACTTATGCACAGGCCTATAAGTGGTTAAAAGTGCTTGCTACAGCATTTTTTATTGATCAAAATACGGCTGTATTCTGGCTATAGTTCCTTAGCATAATGACGTCATCTGATAAGCATTTCTGTATTTATTAATGTTGTTTCGTGCACGTAGTTTACGTGCCGTCAGCTTAAGCCATAGCGCAAGAAGGATCATGAAGGTTGGTTGTTTCTTACCTGTAGTTTCCGTCCGACGCTTCCATTTGCAGTTAATTCGTTGGCTAGTTTTGAACTGACAGCAAATTCATTTTCACTTAAATGCGGTTTAACAGTCTTAAGGTATTTCGTCAGAGTTTCCTCGAGCTTAGGAACTGGCAGTCTCGGTAGGTTTTGAACGTCGGCATTAGGTTTTCCCATCGTATAGTTGTTGTTTAATTGATAAGAGCTCACGCGTGGTTGTAGGAGACCTTTTGCCCCACACTGGAAACAAAAGAGTACTTTCTCTGTGCACGGAAAATGAAAATATACCTACTTATTGTTATTACTTTAGGTAGGTATACTTGAGCTGGTTAACAAATCCATAGGCAGTGGTTTTGTTTACCAGCAACTCATGAACAATGGTTAGAAAATAGGTGGGTAGGTAATTACAAAATATTTTTTTTAAGTTGGTTTGTACGCTGCTCTTGTGCAGTGCAAGTTATCCGGTTATCATGCATGGAAACTAACTCTTCAGCAAACTAAACTACCTATGTCTGATAGCTACACCGTTTCGTATAGGCACAGATAAGATAAAACTGGCTTAGGTCACTAAAATTTGCCTAAATTAGACACAAGGGTCACGCTTTTAGATTTCGATTATAAGTAGGTAACTACTAACAAAACTAGTAAGTAAAACAATGATTTGGCAGGAATATTTTTTTGGCTCAAAAATAACATTTTGCGGAAACTGCTGTTGTACATAAGTATACACGACTTTGATTATTGCGATATTGGTAAGTAATGAACTTTTTAAATGTTGAAATGCGCGAGCGACATTCTTCTACTGCTTATAAAAGAGATAATATTAAGATCTTTAAAACGAAAACCTCTTCAGAGCTTACTGAATTGGCCCCAGAACTTTTTTTTTACCAGACCACCTCAGATTGAGTTCTTTTTGTAGTTAGATAGGTATCTACCAGAGTAGGTGAATAGGTTCATAGGTGGAATAGGTAGCTTTATGGGGAAAAATGGGAATACGTAACTTACTACTTTTTGAATCCCACGTAACATGATATTATGAGACAGGGTTAATTTCCTGTAACAAAATGATAATGCATCTTTACCTACATACTTATGAGAACTCAAGTAAATAACAAGTTAAAAAAAAGTAGGTATGAATGTGTATTATTGTAGTTTATTACAGGAATTCAGAGACCATTCAGGATTTTTACATAGGTACAGAGAAGAGAAAATAATGAAAATGTAGATACTATTTGATCAAAAACAAAATTGAACAAAGATTTCTGGCAACTTCTGTTATTTTGTTTTGTAGGTATATTTTTTGAAACTAGGACTTAATTTTTGAGAAAATTTATCTGTATCGAATATATCCGATGCGATTTAAGGTGTTACCAGAAAATATTCTTCCTAATGTTTTTCAATTTTAAAAATAATACATAATTATTAACTTTTGTCCATTCCTTTAACATTGTGTGCAATAATGAATTAAGAATTAAGATGAGTTTATATGTACCTACAGTATGTATATTTAAAAAGAAGTGGAGGGGATTTGTTCATGATGTATGTTAGCAGGAGAGCAGTGGTTGGTGAGCTGATGAACTAATAGCACACTCGGTCCACTATCCTTCACTTCATACAAACAAAATACCTATATCTAATTAATCAATCTCCTTTGAACAGCTTAGATTGCTCTTCTAATACCATCTTTAACTCCATAGGCTTTGCGGTAGCACATTCTAGCATCTTAAAAAAAATATTCTCAAGAATTTGGTCTATTAGGTTTGTAGTTACACTTCTCATAACTTAAGTTAATTTAATACTTTTAAAATAATCTATAATAAACTGTGTTGGTACCACAATTCATAAAGATTTTAACTATTACTTTAGCTATACTTAATGTGATAATTTACCCCGATTAAAAAGAAAAAAAATAAGTATAGGAAATGTTAATGCAGGCACAGTATGTAGTGCCATAATAGCCACCTACATACAAAATGTTTTATGTGTATATTTTGATATAGCTAGCATTAAGGGGGTATGATTTCCATACAAACTTAATTTACACAACTATGGGTGAATAAAGTATTAATGTACACTGAAATAGCTGTAATAGGCTTTTACAGTGGTCCTTATTACCGGCCAGTTATATAAAGTTGGAGTGGTAGCCGTTGGTTGTGGCAGTCGGGGCTTCAGAAAAAGAACTAACAGACTTTTACGACTATTTTGAGACATATGTTTTAAGCTCATTACGTATTCAATGCCGAGTAGGTACCCGTTAGAAAGAATGTTGACGAAAAAATTACTTTTTTGGTTTTTTATTAATATTTTTGTTATCCTACAGTTTTCTCCAACTATAAATAACTGGCCGGCAATAAAGACCACTGTAAAATTCTATTACAGCTATTTCAGTGTACATTTATACTTTGTTTGCCCATAGTTGTGTAAATTCAGTTTGTATCGGAATCGAACAACCTTAAGTTGCAATTAATTTTGACTGTTCCTATAAACAAACGCTGTAGCCAAAATTGGCCAGGACATCATCATCAGGTAGGTAGGTACTTACCTACTCGCCAAGTTACACCGGCCCTAGTACCTGAGGGAGGCTACGGCGGGATTTCACAAAAAACCACTCAAGCATGACCTACAACGGGCTTTTTGGAATGCGATACCAAAATTTAATGCATTTTGTATAGGTACTTAAATATGTAATTTAAAAATAGATAATACTTACGTGAAAATAAATCCAAGAAATAAGTTTTTTCACCTCTATGTAGGTACCCACCAATTTAATCCAACAAGTATTCCAGACAAAGTATTTATGTACATAACCTACCTATTTATTTTAACATAGATATTATGTACTAGCTACCACTATTTACTGCGAACAGAGCAAAGTTCACAAAGGTAATCCAGTAAGAAATCAACTTTCACTTTCACCTTGACAACCAATCCAATCGACCACCCACAGCACAGACTAGTTAGGACAGGACCACCTCATCAGTGCTGCCAAGGTGCTGCCGCCTGCCAGCCGGTTTTTATCAAAAGTCGGAAGTTACCCAAAATATATTTATTAATTTTATGTTAGGTTGTTAAAATTTAATCTTTTGTGGTGTGAGAGGAACCTTTCTTAGATTGACCCGATTTTACCAGTATTTGCTATACAGGGTTATTCATTATTAGCTGCAAATACTCAGGAATTAGGTTCAACAAATAATATATATTTTTTTTTTTTTTTTATACAACTAAGTTGACAAACAAGCATACGGCCCACCTGATGGGAAGCGGTTACCGTAGCCTATGGACACCTGCAATACCAGAGGCATCACAAGCGCGTTGCCGACCCTTTAAAACTTTAAAAACGCCCTTTTTGAAGAACCCCATGCTATAGTCCTTAGGGAAAACCTCAGCAGGGAGATCATTCCACAGCCTGAGTGTTCGCGGGAGGAAGTTCCTCTGAAACCGAACGGTGCGCGACCACCCAGGCTCTAGGGTGTGAGGATGAACTCTCTGCCTATGGCGAGCAGTGCGATGGTAGAATGTAGCTGTTGGCATGATGTCAAACAGTTCTTCAGAGCATACCCCATTATACAAGCGGTAGAACACGCACAATGAGGAGAAGTCTCTCTTCAGACTTAAGGGCTCAATACCGCTTGTGAGCTTGGGATCGTCAACAATTCTCACAGCACGTCTTTGGATTGAATCAAGAGGTCCAAGCTGGTATCCAGGTGCTCCTGCCCAGAGGTGACAGCAATACTCCATGTGAGGCCGGACTTGCGACTTATAAAGAAGGAGTCGCTGAAATATTTATGAAATGATTTTTTTTTAATTTTGATTTAAGTTTTTGTATCAATTTTTTTTTTATTAATTTCTTTACGGCTATTGCATAATGATAGCCATGGAGAACAGGACGATGACCCACCCAGACGGTGACTGAACGCAGAGTATCGCTCACGGCGCGCGGGCGCGGATCAAAGGTCAAAATAGGTCAGGCGCTAATGATTCCTTTATCGATTTTCTCGGGATTTTCATAACAAAACTTAAAAAAAATCATTTCATAAATATTTTTTATTTTATTTGTTGAACCTAATTCCTGAGTATTTGCAGTTAATTATGAATAACCCTGTATAAATAAGGTCATGAGAGAGAATGTTCATGTTTGCTTATTTTGCAAGCTTCATTCTATGTGTACGTCAAATGTCAAACATTTTGTTCGTATTCTTCCTAGTTATATGGCATCCGTCCATTCGGTCAAATTTGTCAATTGATGTCCAAGCGACATAGGCAAAATTTACTTCCCAAAATGACAGAAAACGAATCCAAACATTTAGTTAATATTTTGAAGTACTAAGGGCAACAAACTGGTGACAAACAGAGCAAGCCGTGCAAATATTAGTTATTTTTAAATATCACCTCAAATAACCTTTTGAATCTTGTCACCTAAAAGTTACTTAATGGAGTCAAAAGTAACTTAGGTTACAAAAGGGACCTACTGGCCACACTGCATACATCTCTCTCCACTCGGGCTTTATAGGACTTGGCGGAAGGACTTTGAATCCAAGCCAGCACAAAATTAAAAAAAAAAAAAAAAAAAACTCTCCACTCCAAACATGGCTCCTGGCTGTCATTTCGACAAAACAGTTTGCCAGTGTCAACTGTCAGGTTGTGTGCTAGATGGTTTGTTGTCATTTAACATTTTTATTTATTTATTTATTTATTTATTCATTCACTTATAATAACATTACAGATTTAATCCAATGCGTTATCTAAGGCTTAAAACTAATAGATATCTATACAAACTTCTAACTTAGTACTAATATTGCACTGCACACAATAAGTAGGTGTATTTATTTATTAGGTACTAAATAGCATTAACATCTAGATATAGCATAGGTAACACATACCTACTTGTGCATTATAACCTAGTAAAAACTTTAATTTGTATTGAAAAATATTTACAACAATCAAAATAAAAACACAATTTAACACTTACAAAATACTTAAAACTACTTAACTCTATCGTCTATCGACGCTCACAAAACGTCAGACACACTCTTTCAATGATCTTCCACCCATCCACAAGCAGATCTATCTCAGGATGGTCTGTATCTGTAAGTAATGCGTTCAGATTACTTTGCACCCGACATATCGGCGACTGTTGACGCGCCAGGGTGCGCGCGGGTGTCGGTGCAAACAAGCGGACCCTACCAGGTCGGAACCTGGCACGGTTCTCTGGAACACACAGCTGACTCGCTTCACACAGGAGATTAGGGCAATCAATAATCCCCCTAAGCAATTTACATACAAATATAAGTTGGTCATATAAACGTCTTGTTTCCAGAGAGTTGTAACACAATGTACCCTGAAGGAACTTAGTGGGGTACATGTAGGGATAATGACTGTAAGATTTTTTGTATAAAAACCTGAGGAATCGCTTCTGCACTTTCTCTATCATTAGGCTATAGGTTTTTTCATGAGGATTCCAAACTGACGAGCTAGATTCTAATTTTGAACGGATAAGAGAGGTGTACAGTAGTTTAATTGCATTTATGTTAGTGAACTGTTTGCAGTTTCGAGATACAAAACCCAATCTTTTAAAGCCAGTTACTGTGAGCTGTCGCATGTGCTCATGAAATGTAAGTTTTGCGTCAAATTGCACCCCGAGATCTTTGACGGTTAAACACCTTGTTATTACCTCCCCGTACAGAGCATAGTCACATGTTATGGGTCGTGAGGACCGCGTGAAGCTTACTACTTGGCATTTTGAGATGTTGAGGTGTAGCTGGTTCTTTTCGCTCCAAGCCTGTATAGCATTAATATCGCTTTGTAGCAGTTCGCAATCTAGTGTTGACTTAATATCCGCATATATTTTGACGTCGTCTGCGTATACCAAACATTGGGAGTGGGTAAGACAGCTCATTAGGTCATCGATCATGATGGAAAAAAGAAGGGGGCCCAATGAAGAGCCTTGACTCACTCCAGATCGGGTATGGTAAGTAGGAGAGTCAAAACATCCCAGGCGTACAAACTGCCTTCGATCGGACATGTAGTTGGCAAAGAATCTCAGGAGTTTTGGTACGAAACCGTACATGCTCAGTTTCTTCAGCAGGATATCATTGTCGACATGATCGAATGCCTTTCTGAAATCTAGATACGCTACATCTACTTGAATCCTACCGTCCAACTTATTTGATATATAATTGACAAGGGTTAATAGGTTGGTGTTGACTGATCGTCCTTTCCTGAACGCATGCTGAGAGTCACTGAAGTAAGGAACTAACTGTTTGTAAATTCTAGCATGCAGAATACTTTCGAATATGTTAGCAAATGAAGATAAAATAGCTATTGGCCTATAGTTTTCAACACATGATTTGTTTCCGGATTTTAAGATGGGTGTGACTCGGGATAATTTCCATCGCTCGGGGTAGGTACTAGTTTCAAGTGCCAGGTTAAAAATGTGTGCTAAAGATTTTGCAAACTGGTCTTTAAAAGCTTTTATGATATACGACGGCACGTTGTCCGGCCCGGTAGCACTTTTAGCCTTTAATTTATTTATATGGAACTTGACTTCACTGACTGAAATGTCAGCTACACTTATGAGACTATTATTTCCTATGACCGTCATGTTTTCCGCAGATAGTGTAGGCGTATGTGGTAAGAAAACGCTACTGAAGTAATCCGAATAGGCTTTAGCTGCATCTTGACCGCTGCAACATTAACAAAGTCACAGTACAATGTTTTTCGATAGTGTAACTCAAGTTATAACCACCCATTCAGCAAGGAGTTTCATGTTTTTGGGGCGTATTGTTGATTTCGTCGTCGTTATGAGCGCGGCGGCAAAGGTTGAATCAAGGCATTAAAAAATCCTTGATTTGAAAAGGCTACGTAGGCCAGGAATATCTAAGTATAAAAAAAACCGTGTGTGCAATGTGTACATACGCCTCACTCCACTGCACGCCTTTTTAATAGAGTAAACGCGCGCTGCTTTACGGGTAGGTTGGCATTTTTGCTAACCCGTAGGTACGCATTTTTTTATAGGCAATTTAAAATTCACCAATGCACTAAATGGTCTAAATGCCTCACAGCTAAGAAGTTTTATAATTGGTTTTACGACACACAAGCTGTTATATTCTTTACGCAAACATACTCATTAATCTCCCTATTGTAGGTATCTACTGTCTTTTTTCAGTTTTTTTTATATTACAACATGATCGTCAATTTCCACTAATGTAAAGATCTTCATTTTTTTCCCACACCTGTTCATTTCCTACCCCTGTGAAGTAGGTATAATAACTTATTGTAATAGCGAGAGAAGTGTCTAACTGCCACTCTTGCTATAGGTTAAAATTAAAACAGCCAGTAAAATACATAATCAGTTCTATAATTTATGATTTGTCACATAGTTCCGTAAAATACATTTCATCGCTAAAAGACTGCAAAAAATACTTCGTAATAAATAGTTTATCACATAAAAGTGTCAACTTAGGAAAAAAGTTTAAAGTAAAAAAGCTAAGTAGTAACAGGCATCGCTATCAAACTAACAGTTGTTTCTAAAAAAACTTATTTCATATTACAATCATAGTTGTCCCTAAATAAGTTTATAATAAAAAGAGAAATAAGTTTAAAAATAAATCTATGATAAAACATAAAATCAATAACGAGATCTATAAAATATTTAATACAAGCCTAAAATAAATTCTAAAAGTCTAGGTATGATTATTGAAACAAACTCAATTACTTTTAATTTCACTTCATACTTAATCCATTCATATTAATTAGCATCCTGATTTTACGCTTGCAAGTGTCTCGTCTTATGGTTATATCTAAAGAATTAAACTATTGCGAACTCTTTCTTACCAACGACAGGGTACTCTTACAAATAACAAACATATAATTTACATTTTGACATCTTTTGTAAGACATAATAATAGGGGTGACTTCATACAAAATCCTCTCAAAAAAAGGGTTCCCAGAAGAAGAAACACTCATACTCGTGCAATTTCGTTGGTGTTAACCGTTATAATTAAAGTAAAACAATAAATACAAACACAAATGTCAATTTTTACTAAACAAATATGTGCGAAACACTTAAGTGTTATTACTAGTGGTTCACCCTGAACCGAGATTTCGCGATGCCTTAAGGATCTTACGTTTATACGAAACAAAATGTTTGGATTTGCCTTTGACGACCCCTGCTAATTTGCTACGTTAATAAAGTTTCTCAATTGTCCTATTTATTTAAGAGTTCCGTTAAATCTTGGATCCATTATGAAACAAACTCGTGTTACTCTTTGCTTACTACTGATTAAAAAGAATATAGAAAAGATCATCCCAACCTTAGGCAAGGCTTAGGAGCTCACGGATCAATAGTAAATTAGTATTACTGTTTTAATGACATCTCAAATACTGTTCAAATATGATTATCATGACATAAAAATTAATTAAAAAAATATTGGGAATTTAAAAATCTCCTTCATAATATGACTCCTAGATCGATTTAATTGTGTAGGTAAATTATTGTTGACGTACCAAGTTTCGTGCAGATCGGTTCGAAAGTTATCGTTACATGTTACTCGACAATTTACATACAATGCCAAACCGCTGTGTGATCTTAGTTCGCTTCGTTCACTATCAAAGTAAATAAGTTTAATAAGTCTATTAGGTACACCTAGAGAACCCAGAGAGAAGATATTGTACAGTCGGTGAATAAAGGCAAACGTAAAATTTGTAGTACAGTGGAATTTGAACAACTAAATTTTCATTCCAAGTTCACTTTACGCTCGTCTAGCTTCGCAGACTCGTGAACATGATGTACGAGAATATACGTTGCGACTTTAGTACAAACCCTTTTATGCATTACTTAGGTGCGAGACATTGCTTAAAGTTAGCCCTGTCACTGTTTGTCATTAATAAGTGGTAAAAAATGCCACTTGCTTATACATTGATTAGTATCTTATAAGAAACGCTTGTAAGGGGTCTAAATTTTAAGTAAATGTACCAATTTCCAAATTTGTCTAAAACCAAATAATATATGTTTTTCTTTCTTTGACTGTTATCTTTTACAATACATTTCGTATAGGTATCCTATTCCGTGGACCCTTCAAATATCTCCGTTTTTTGAGAGTGATCCTCATTAAACATTCTACTGTTCAATTTGTATTTACTTGAAGATCTAAATATTATTTCAGATCTGTTATAGTTCTTTGAACATCAGTTATTTTAATGGGTGAGGACCACTCTTTCTTAATGGGTTTTGTTTGATTTATTATAACGAAACACACGTAATTCGTCAGCGAGTATGCGGGTGCAAACAGAAATAGAATACCTACAGAGTACCCATCTAATGAAACCATAAGACAAACAAATACAGTCACTACTAAGTATACACAATACTGAGTGAATAAAATAAATGCTTTATCCCCAAAGAAACAGTGGATCCGGCGAGTACAAGCGAACGCGAGTGGCGAGATATAAAGAACCAATACTACTGGCTGATCAGATAGATATTAATATTTTAAAAACATTCACAATCTTATTTATTTACAACAACACATCAACGACGGCTACATGTAAACCATTAATATTACGACTACAGATGGTACCCGAGAACAACACTACAGACAGACTGGTCTGTTTGATGAAACGCTTGAGTTATTTGTCTCGAGCGATACAATCCTTAGCTATAGGTACATATTCAGATTTAATGTCGTTTTATTTCTAGAATTGTAGATACAATCGTGCTTCAGATAGTAGCAACATTAATCTCGCTTCACATAGAATTTGATTTGACAACCACAATCGAAAATGAAGTCAACAACAACATTAAATGAAAGAAATAAATGAATACTTTAATAAGTAAATTACATACTTATGTATATATTACTACATACGTGATTATAATTTAAATGTGATGTTTTTAATACATGCAATTCAAAAATATGCAATGGTTTTTAAATGTAAAATATTCACAAGTGACTCATCATAAGATCTAGCCGTGTGTAATAATGGGCTAGGTTAAACTTTAATCGACTCCTAGCCTGGTGGTGTACTCAGAAGCAACTTGGACGGGCTACAGTGACATCAACAGCTGAGCATATTTGAATGTCGTGGAACATGTCACATTTTCATTCTTGTATTAAAGTACCAAACCGAAGTTATGCATCATGGCCCATAACATATAACTTCAGGTGACATGTAAATGAACTACGTCCGTCTTCGATATGACAAAGAGAATCAGATTGGAAATCCGTGGCAGACCACGGATTTCCAATCTGCTGCTCATTTCCCAAATCCACGAACTCGATAAACTATACACGGGAGCAGGTATTCGATCAGTGTGCGTGAAACATTTTGTATTGAGATTCAACGCAATGTGTCACTTGATGCCCAGGGTTGTCGCGACTAGTTTTTAGCTAGTTGTCATTGTACCAAATTTCTGGTTATCATTGTCGTAACCTAGCTGTTGCTACTATATCCTTTCGCAATACAATAAATTACATTCATTTCTTTTTCTCATGTCATACTAACATGACTTTGCATAGCCACTCGTTGCATTATTAATATACGGTCATGACAACAAAACTATACCTACGCAATTCAGGAACTGGCAGGTGTAGCTAGAAAGAAGTTGTGAGCCCATCAACTTTTATTTTTGATTAAAGACAAAGTTTCTCATCTTCTAATAGAAGGTTTTTATATATTTTGTTCTAAATACGATAGACCTATCAGTCATCGGAGGACTATAGACTTTTCATTTTAATTTTGGTTGGTCACACACTGTAAGTCAGTGTCGGGAAAACATCCACCGAGCGCGGCGTTGTGGAAAAATTTGGTGCTAACCTTATCAATATTTGACTTGATTTGAGACCCAAGCGGCTTTAATTTATAACTTCACAAAATTCAGTTGTCAAACTCATTTCTTCAATTCAGTTCATAGTATCAGTTGATTGTCGGCCAGCGCTTGATCGCAATTCCCGTCTAGGACAACTAGCTGAAATGTCTTCCGTCGATTTACGCGTCTTCTTTTTGTTACCTCTGCGGCCAGCATCATTTCCAACATCGCTACTTTCGTCAATGCTAACGTCTTTGCTTTCAGAATCAATTTTATTTGTTAAATCTACAGTTTGAGAGTTTTCATCATTACTTTGATTAGCATGCACATCACTAGCCAAATCTTCACGTATTGTTCCTATTTGTGTTTTTTCATCAGCTACCGTCTGAACTAACTCGTTAGGGGTTATTTTTGGAATATTAGTATCAAAGTCACTAGCCTTCATTCCTGTTTTTATTACTGTAGAAGGTGCTATAAGATCTTCAAGATCCATTTCGCCTGAATTATCAGCTTGTTTATTGGCAATATTCAATACGTGATCAGAGTTAGAATCTTTTACTTTTTTTGCAGGGTTCATTTCTGTCGGTGGTATTGCTAAATTCTCTGGTTCACATGTCATGTCTTCATGGGTTCTTTTATGCGCTAGCGATATAGCAGAGCCTCCGTCATCTACAGCCAGTGTTCTAGTCATATAGTCTGAAGCATTTTTACTTAATTTTTCGTAACATTCTTTTTCAATATCTTTAGCTTTTTTAATCTCATTTGAACTGACAAGACTGGCACTAAGAGCACCTGACGCCATTTGCTCTAATAACATTTTACTTATATCTATGTCTTTCTTGTCACCTTTCAATAATTTTTCTTGAACCGCAGCAAACTCTGGAGGGACATGAGATCGTAATGCATCGTACGGGAGTTTCTTTTTGTCGGTTTTTGATAAGTCGGTGGCTGATAAGTCGTGAGCCTCGCTTTCTCGTGATCTTTTATCCATTCGCATGAATGATTCATAGCTCATTGCTTGTTTCGAAAGAGATTCTAGTAAATAGGGGTCAGGGGGCATATGCATCTGTGACATTGGGTTAGTTTGTTGACGATCAGATACTTTTTGGTGGCGGGATGTGCTCGAACTGCTCACAACAGTAGAAGACCTAGGAGTAGTTGTTTTTGTGGATGCACGACCAGAACCGTGCGAGGAGCCTTGCATTGAAGTAGCTCCTGAACTAGCAGCTATGTTGCTACCCAATAGACCTAGCGCGTCGTACGTCGAAGAAACGCCAGAGTGCATGCCGAACGGATTCAAACCGCTTAATCCCAATTGTGGGTACATCATATTTGGATTCGGAAACACGAATGGAAATTGCTGATTAGACTTAGAAGTAGATGGGCTTGGAGTTTCTGTCGTCTTTCTAGATTTTGACTTATCTCCTGACATGCTGGAATTGCCCAGACTATTCATGTCAAGGGACGAGAAGCCAGGGAGCCCTAAGCCAGCTAAATTAGCAAATATATTGCCACCTGCCATATTTCCCAACAAGTTAGGCATACTATTAAAAGAATTGAGTAACGGATTATTTTTTGGATCAAAACTCAAACTTGATAGCAACTTAGGGTCAAAACTGTTAAGTAATTTAGGATCAAATCCTGTCAAATTAGATAAAGTAGCTGCAAGAGTTTTTGGGTCAAATGCACTTAAGCTAGATAAACTTGCTAACAACGCGGGGTTTAATCCAGATAAGCTTTGGTTCAGATGCGCATTGGAGCTTAACACATTAGCAGACGCAGCATCTAGTGTAGGAGGCCGACCTTTCTTACGTTCGCCGACAGAGCCTGCAGGTTGCATGGGAGAGTGCCTTTGACTGCGCACGTCTTGGGGCAGCTTAACATGTTCTTTGATACCTTCAGTCCATTTAGGATCAATATCGTACATTGGGTTCTCCGCTATCCATTGAGCTAGGTGTTTCAGTTGAGGAGCTTTGTGTCCCGCTAGCCGCTTGCCCGTGACGCGATGCACAACCGGCACATGTTCGTCCGGCGACAGCCGCGGCGTCAGTCCGCGCCGGCGCGTATCGACGCTCGCCTGCTCCGCTAACCACTTATTCACCTTAGCTTCGTGAGAGTAAGATTTCATAGGTGTCATAGTTGACGGTTTTTGTCCCTTCTGTTCTAAAGACTGTTGAAGGAATGACGACAACTCCTTGGAAGAAGCTTGCGGTGGTGGCACATTCGTAACGGTAACAGAGAATGGTTTCTGCGATGGCAGAGCAGACGCAGTCGGTGGTGCTGCCGGAGTCACGGTCACGTCTGGCAGGATGGTGCAACTTCTGCTGCGCGGAGCCTCTGGTGACGGAGTGACCGTTAAATTCTTACCTTTAGCGGCAGACAAGCCAAGTACAATTTCATCAAGTTTCTTTCTTTTCTTCTCTTTACCGACAATTTGTTCTGGTGCCGGCTGTAACGAAAACAATTTAGTGTTACTTACATGTAGAGTCAATGATTAAAACATACAATAGAAAAAAGTTTTTTTTGGTAAAAACTAGATTTTGCCTTTCGAGGCCAATCCTGCCCACTATATCATTTATAGAGATTTCACACAACAATATCTAGCCCCAAACTAAGCAAAACTTGTACCATGAGCATCAGATAATTGATTGATGCCTAGGTACTTTTTTTGTAGGCCTATACTCACTGACGTATTTTACGATGGTTACGTATTATTATTGGTGGGTATCGAAACCACAACCGCAGATGGTAGATCGACTACCAACTGCTAGTCGATCTACCATCTGCCGACTGATCGACCACACTGAAAACTTACCACATTTTTTCTTTTCATTAGTTTAGAAAGCGTGTCGTCCAATTTGCTCGAAGATCCAGCGGGATGTGCGTCCGGATGCGGCGTGCGCCGTCCGACGGAGAAGTCGCTCGGCTCGCTGAGGTCGAGCGGCGCGGCGTGGTCGCTGGACGCAGCGGAGCGGGGCGTCGCGCTCGCCTGCCGCTGGTGCGCCGGCGGCGGCGGCCCGCCCTCCGCCTCGCCCGCCAGCGCGCCCGCGCCCGCACCCGCGCCCGAGTGCGCTGCCGCCGGCGACGATAGCAGCGCGTGCAGCTTGGCGCGGTCAGTCTCTACGTCGATCGCGATATGACGCTTCTGCGCCTGCTTCCGCTCGTCGTGCGGCTCGGGGGGATGCGCGGTCGCGGTGGCGGTGGCGGCGGCGGTTGCGGCAGCGGTAGCAGCGGGTGCAGGCCACTCGCGGTTCTGCACGGCGTGCGCGATGTGGTGCAGACGGGTCTCGAGCGCGCGCTCCGAGAACCAGCGCTCGGGGCCGAGCGCCTCGTCCGCGCGCCCGAGCTTGGCGAGCGTCTCCAGCTCCGACAGCGCGTCCGTGTCCTCGTCCTCGCGCTCGCGCTCGCATACCATGGAGGTGCGCTTGCTGCGCCGAAGCGACATCCTACTCTCCGAATTGGCATCTTCCTGATTATCTTCTTCATCCGAGGAACCTTTCTGAGATTCGATTTTGCTGCCGCTCTTGTGGCTGGGATACCACTTTTTGGCGCAGTCGGCGAAAGGAAGTTTCGGGTCGCAGAATATTTTGTTGTAGGTGTCGCCTAATCCGTGCCTAAAAAAGTGTAAGTAAGTTCAATGCATAGAAAAGCTGTTTGCATGTACGGGTGTGGTCTCAACACGTATCATAATAGCGAATGGAGTAGAGTAGAATGTATGCGACTTACTTGCAAACTCCCAATATGAGTAGTTTGTCGTGTTTGGCGGGCTGCCACCAGGGCGGCGTGTCGGGCGCGCGCTCGCACAGCGCCAGGCGCGCGTCCAGCGACGGGTGCGGCGCCACCTCCTCACGGAGCACACGCAACAGATCTATTCTGCAACACGTTTATTACTCGTTTTAGATACACGGTATATTGTATATTAAAGGATATTCATATAATTTATGGAATGCGAAATGTGGATATGGATGATGCGCATCGTTTATTAGGTAAAAAATTATTATGTATATGTATTTTTTTTCCTCGCTAACTTGAGAAAAGTAGTTTGCTAAAACAGCAAATAACGTGCTCAATTGCAGGGGAAAATGTTCAAGAATCTGCTTTGCCATCTCATATTATTCAGCCGTCAATGTCTAAATAAAAATATAAGGATACCTTGAAGTGCACTGTTTAAGCCTTGAAATAGAATAGAGTTTACACTAACCTTTCCAACGTAGCGATTGCTCTCTCTTCTCCAATGGGTTCTGCTTTTAAATCTGCTCTGGTGGGCAGTTCAGCTTCGCCCACGGAAAGGCCACACTGACGCTTACACATGGCCATAAATGCTTTGAGGTAATCAGTAAGAGCATCATCACTTTTAGAATCAAGTCTAGCAAGTGTTCTAAATCGGCTCCATCGCAAGCTCTTTGTAGCCGGGTCAAACTCAACGCCATAAGACGCCACAGTCCGTCGAAAGGCTTCTTCGTCAGCGCGAGTCCACCGCCACTGTGATATCTCATCTCTCGCCAGTTGATCCATCCGCTCTCGCCGCTCCATCTTCTAGGTCAAATTAAACAGTTAAAAACAAATAACTTTAACTGCAAAATAGGCTGATACTGGAAAATTAAGTCTCATAACTGTCAATACGATGTAAGTTTTTACGATGTCCCAAAAGCTAAGAGCCAAGTGAGATTAGAACCCGCGAATTTCCCTTGGTATGGGGCTGCGCTGACTGCTGCGCCATCGGATCCTAATCACACTCGACGAATAACTCTTAGGGGATATTAATACGGCCCTAACGCGACCATCCATCTGTCCATCTTAGATGGAGCCACGGTCACGTCAGCCCCGTTCCAAGGAGAAGGTCGCTCAAGAATGTTATTGAAGTAGCATGAAAAACAACAACGCGACGCGACCCACCTTAGCTTTTTGCTGCATTTTAAGTTCTTCTCGTTTATAGTTTCTCTGGTAGGCAGTGATCAGGCGACGGAGCCTTGTGTTCAAGTCTTGCATGGAAGGCCACAAGTGCCCTCCGTTGCTGCTCTGCGTGCTATCGTCGTCGGGGCGGGGCGACGCCGCCGGAGACGTGGCCCCCGCTCCACTAGATACGTCATCTGTACAATCTTCATCGCCAACAGTGCTTCCACGCACTTTCCTTTCTTCACTCCTTGAAATGATACATAAGAACATTACGACTTTGATCTCTAGACACGATAGATATCCAATTAAGATCAAGTACAAAGTCAAAGAATAAAAAACAAGCAGAGAAAATTAACAAAATTGTAGGTATACGAGAAATTCTCGGAATATAATTATTGTCTGATCGTGCAAGACTTTATTTATACCCATACCTCCAATTTTGTTAATTTTCTGCTTGTTTTTTATTCTCGGCGAGAATAGTCCAGTAGTCAATTTCAGTCTGCTAATTAATAATCGTTAATTATTATTGAGATTTTGTAATGTTTGGGTTTAACTTACTTTATATCAGTACACTCTGCGTCATCAGGAGGCCCTAATTTGTCGACGAAACAAAGCTGCGGGTCTGAACGCATAGCCAGGTAGTTTTCATAGCCATGTACATATGTGCCCACTAATAATGAGACATCACACTCGCTATCCCACCATAGTCTCGGCGGCGTACTGTCCACACCACGTGGAACTCTCATTCCGAGTGTGCTGAAATGATTAGAAAAACGTTCCTCAATCTTGGAAAGAAAGAAATATACTCATGGCTTTAATTTCACTTAAATTAGTCAAAAGCACCAATACACAAAAAGGGTATTTAATATTATTAACAATAAAAAAGAAATGCTTGCGCAATACCATGACTGGCCTGCACTGATATGACACTTTAATAAAAAACTATTTGTAAGAACTAAAGAACTTACCTAGCATGTGTTCCACTCTCTATTTGTGTAGCATAATCTCCAATTACCTCATGCTTGATATAATACATCATACGAACTCTCAATAGAACTCTGAAAACAAGGGTGATTTGTGTCATGGTCACTTCCCCAATTTTTTTTAAGGCGCTTTAAAGCGGTCCTAGTGATGTGGATTTAATTATATTAGTATACTTACTTATTGGCGTGCCTGTATAAATGTTTTTTATAGCTGCTTTCTAAATATGCTTCACAGTCGTACTTTTCAATGGAACTCCAGTGATTAGAATCTTCCCATTTTTGAACATCATTTAGTTTTGGTATATCTTTTGGCCTATTTTTCTTTTTTGCATTTCGGCCACGTGGTACGGGATTATGTAAACCACTATGGTTTCTTGAAATTGTCACTTCGCCATTTTCACAGGGTTCGATTAGATCCCAGATAAAGTTTCGAATCTTTTCATCGCCTTTATAGTATCGCAAGCAAAATAACACCTGTGAAAATATTTTAGAGCATTGTACATAAGTGTTGAGTTGTGCCGACCTTACTGTTATAAAAAATACGTCTAACTCTGTGTTTATTAATTCATTGATCATTTTGATTACTTACAATAATGCGAGCACAATCTTCGATTACCGGAATGGTCCATCCTTTTCTCAATTGGTTTTTATCGACAGTCTCTTCCCATCGCGCCCATCTAAAAATTGTTTCGTATTTAATAAAGAAATATTTAATTTATTTTTATACACCACATTTCCTTAATCATACTGGGTTGGTCCTCATTCGTTCATTTATTCATATTGTCTCGCAACAAATGAGCCTAAAAATAAACATGACGGTAATTTGTACCATTGATGGTACAAGTGACACAATTTTGTATCCTTTGTATCATTAATGGTACAAGTGACAATTATACAGAATTAGAGAAAACACAATCTACACGGGAAAGATTATGTATTGTACATAATACGTTTACTCACCCGAATGTAAGCAGCCCTCTTTCAATTTTGAAACACTCGGAACGAGTCCACGATCCGTAAACGACTTCTTCATCGACCGGGACGCCTTCATGTCGGGGAATGTAGTCATCACTGGCGTATTTGCGGCCTTTTTTACCAAATTTATCTTTCTTCTTTTTACTTCTTAAACTTATTCCTAGAACAAACCAAACAGTTTAAATGTAAATTTGATCTTATAAAACGAGCATACGATATAGTATTGTTTATATAAAAAAATCTGTGTAATTAAATCAATTGCATTTTGAAGTTCGATATTTTTAGAGAGGCACAGTTGCTTACCTTCTTCATCTTCATCCGAGTCAGGAGTCGCTTCTGTATCAGACATTTCCATTGGCCCATCGTCGTGTCCATATCTTTTTATCATAGTTCGTTTCCTAGGCTCAGTAACTATAAGGTCTTCGTCTTCTTTTTTTTCTGTTGTGTCAATTTCAGCTTTTTTAGCCCACTTATTCCAAAAATCAGGATCTCTAATATCTATATCAGATCTCTGATTAGCAGCAGCAAAACTAGCTTTGGAAAATGTAGAACCTTTTTCAGATTCCATTTGAATAATTTGAGTTCTTCTGGCTAAAATCATTTCGATATCTTCTTCACAAAACTTGTCCCCTGCGTCTTCGTCCATGACCGCTCCGTACGCTCCTTTTTTGAGTAAATCTTCGATTTCTTTTTTGGACAGTTGTTTCAATCCTGTTTCTTTGCCTTGCGTTGTATTCATGCTTTGTAAAATAGCCTTGTCGAGACCTAATTTTAATGAAGCCTTATCAAACATTTCACGTTCATATGTATTACGGCAAATCAATCTATATATTTTAACCATTTTCAGTTGTCCAATACGATGACACCGTGCTTGTGCTTGCAAATCGTTCTGAGGATTCCAATCGCTATCATAAATGATAACGGTATCAGCTGCCGTCAAATTTATACCCAAACCTCCAGCTTTAGTGCATAATAAAAACACAAATCTATCAGAGTCTGGTTTAGAAAATCGATCTATTGCTTCTTGCCTTAAATTACCTCTTATACGACCATCAATTCTTTCAAAGGGATACTTTCTAAACAAAAGATAATCCTCCAGTATGTCCAAACAACGCACCATTTGACTGAAAATTAGGACACGATGACCACCAGCTTTTAATTTTGGTAGTAGTTTGTCAACCAACACCATTTTACCTGAAGATTGTATGAGCGCCTTATAATATGCCTCTTTGTCTTCCCCATAGCTTTGCTTGTAGTCAAACTGTATTTGATCTTCAGCACCATTTAAGAGATACGGATGAATACAGCATTTTCTTAGTTCCATCATGGTGTTCATTAGGTTTGGAATATTTGCTGCTGATGCAGTTCCTTTTTGCAGAAAGCTGAAATTTCTTTCAAGAATAGCTCTGTAATATTTTTTCTGAATATTTGTCAATTCTACTTCAATAATAGTTTCTTCTTTTGGAGCTAACGTCTTTTCGACATCTTCTTTCAACCGCCGAAGCATCATGGGTTTTAGTAGAGCTTGCAATTTAACAACTTCAGATTCAGATTTCAGTTGGCCAAACTCATTCAAAAAAGCGTCACTGCTAGAAAACTGCGAAGGTTCCAAAAAGTTAAGTAACGAAAATAATTCGTTGACATTATTTTGTAGCGGCGTCCCAGATAGAAGAACCCGATGTTCCAAATGAAGCTGACGTAGGCCTTCTAATAATTTGCAGTTACGATTCTTTAATCTATGAGCTTCATCAATAACACAGATCCTCCAATTAAACATCTTAAGCTCCTGAAAATCTGTTACAATAATTTCAAATGTAGTTATAAGCACGTTAAATTTCGTTATATCTTTTATGGGTTCTAAATGCTCATTTTTATAGTAAAATTCATACTCTTGGAGCATGCTTTTGCTTTGTTGCGATCCATGATATACCACGACATTCATGTCAGTCCATGCCTCGAATTCTCTCTGCCAATTAGGTATGGTCGAAAGGGGTGCTATTATTAGGAATGGACCTCGTATGCCATTTTCCCATACTGAATTAACAAAAGTTAAACTTTGAATAGTTTTACCAAGACCCATTTCATCGGCCAATATGCAATTGCGATTATTATGCCACGAGAAAAGTAACCAATTAAGTCCTTCTAGTTGGTAATTTCGTAATGTATTTCCCCCTTTGTATAATGGAGATTCATTTAATTGCACCCACTGATCTGCAGGAGGTCGTTTCTTGTATTTCCACTGTTCTTTAGGTGGCATTTCACTAAATATTTTATACTGCTTTATTTTGTCTACGTCAATATCTTCTTCTAATTCCCAAGTGCTATCTTCATATTGAAGGCTTTTCCATTTTACTAAGTAGTGTTTAACAACAGTGTTATTAGCAGGATCTTCATTTTCAGACATATCTAATATCCTCTCCACTTCAATATAATCTGGGTTAAATGGTTCGTCATCTAAAAGTTCAAATATATTCAAATGCTGAGCTTGTTTTTGTTTGAAACGTTTTATCTTTGAGAATATTCGCTTATCTCCCTTATAAAGTTCTTCTTCAGTTTTCCATTCGCAGTGGAGATACGAGAAATTTCTATATTTTACAAAAAATTCTTCTACGTCTACGATTACAGGTTTTTTATTTTGTTCTGCGTTAATATCTTTAGCATCAGAACATTCTTCTTTTTTCAACTCTTGAGTATTCTTTTCTGCAACAATTTCTACTTTTATTTCTTTTACATTTTCACTGCCATCCCCTAGGATTGAATCTTCGGGCTGCAATACTTTAGTTTCATCCTTCACTTGCAGTACATCAGAAGCTGATGATTCAGGGTTCTCCAATTTTGGTATAGGTTCATTTATAATGGGCACAATCTTCATTTCCCTTTTACCCATACGAGAAGCAAGTACATGATGTACAATCATAGAGTCTTCGTCCGTTGTATTAACATACATATAGTTTGGTTTCGGTGTGCCTTCTGATTTTACGGGATCTTTGGGTTCCAAACTAATGTCTTCATTTGTCAATTTAGGTTCTTTTTCGATTTTGGGAGCAGAAACAGCAAATTCTTCGTCAGATAAACGTAGCAATACATCATCTGTATATTTTTTACGCTGTGTGTTTCTAGCTGACCGTCTTTTTAAGCTATCGTCTCCTTCAGGTGGTGGCGAAGGAGGAGGTGTCGACATCATATCATCCGGTTCACCGTCAGAATCAGGAACTATTCCCCCACGTTTTTTTCTTCTACCACCCAAGGACTTTTTTAGAGACATTTTTTTGCAGGAACCACTTGCGGAAGACCTTTTTTTTGTAGAACGTTTCCTAGGATTTAAAGAATCCGTATCGTCATCGTTTTCATCAAGATCTCTTTTTGCTTCTGCTTCTTCCAACAAATCTTTAATGGCAATTTTAGAAACCGGAATGTCATCAAAATCTGTAACATTTGATTCGTCTAATGAATGTTCTGATATATTTTTAGCCGTTTCTACATTAAAGCTGGTGTTAGTCAGTGAATCATCCGCTTTTAAATCTTTACTATCGCTTTCCGTAAAATCATACAATGTAGTAGTATCGGCTTGAAATTCAGATCCATCCTTTTTAGAGTTTCTCTTTTTTCTTGGCGTATTTGGGTCCCTCGGCTCTCGCTTTTTACGTTCTTTTATGGGCTTGTCTCCAGGGGTTTTAGGTTCTTTCGGAGTTCGAGGTTTTCTTTCCTTGTTCTTTCGAGGTCCCCTGGGTTTTCTAACTTTGCCACTATTTGCATCATCTATTGACATAACACTACTATCTAAATTAATCATATCTTCCCCTAACTCTAAATCTAGTTCAGAATTACTTTGTATGCCGGTTCCTGCAGTAACACAATCTTCTGAAACTGGCAACTGATCTAATGATTGAATAACATTTTTTTCTTTCTTTGCCCTTGGTTTTCTCGGCTTTGACGGACCTTTTCCCCGGCCTCTACCTGTAGTACTAGTCACTTGAGGGCTTTCTACCATTTTAGATCCATACACTGGGTTTTGTAGCATGCAGTTAGCGCCTCCGATACACTTATCATTGGTTTCATGTTGCTGCAACACTGCTAGTCTTTCTTGAAGACTTCGTACTTTTTCTTGATTTTCACTAGAAGGTGGTAAGCAATAAATTTCTTGTATTTGCTGTTGTAAAACTATTCTCTCTTGGTGGTGCGAGTTTTCATATATATTTGGCATATTAGGGTGCGGCATTGAAGCTGATCCAATGACCATCATATTCGGATTTATATTATGGGGCATACTTGGAATCATAGCGTTTTGATTAGTTTGCATGCTTTGGGCACTCATAGGCACTCCTCCTACTGGAACAGGAACATTGGGAATGTTTGTCACCACATTTTGCTGAGTAGCGGGTACGTTTGAAGGAACCGACGTCAAATTTGGTTGAAGATTACTTGTCATAGATGGTATTGAGGTAGGCATACAGTTTAAATTACCTTGTGGACTGTGATTAGCAACACTCGATGAAACTGTGCTTCCAATACCAGCTAGCGCAATTTTGTGTCCAGATTGCAAATTAGAAATGGATTGCGGGGCAATCGAACTTTGGAAGGGCAAAGGACTACTGTTAGACACATGTACAGGTGACGGTACATTAGATGGATGGTTTGGCGAAATTCCTTGCGACATAACACTCGGAATGCTTTTATTTTGCATTGTGCTGTTTTGGAAAGGGTGGTTCCTGTTTACTCCTAAGGCATTCATATTGTCAAATTGATTCGGCGTATTCGATGTAGAAGGTTGACTCAAAGAAACGCGAGGTTGATCAACCTGCGGCGTACTTGAAGGTGGTGCCAACGGCAATGCTGCTAACTGACTTGTATGTTCTAGAGCACTTAAATTTTCCGTTTTCTCTACGATGTTTTTTACATTTTTGTCAATTGTATCAACAATTTTAGTGTTTATTGGCACTGTCAGGGAATCAAAGGGTTGGTTTTCTGCAGATTTGTTTTCCCGATGTTCTGTTTTGTCAATTACTTGTCGAACATTGGCTTGAGCAATGGCAATTGGATTAATCAGGTTGCTTTCTTTTGGCGCATTGTTTGATATCGTAGGTGATAAAAATTTGTTAGATACAGGTATATTGTCACTGGGGCTTTCTTTCTCGTGTTCAGTTGCATCGGTTATTTTAGACTCAGTATTTACCATCAAAGGATTTTTTTTAAGTAATTCCGGTTTTATTGCTGATGCAGATGCACTTGTCTCCTTTGGTTTCACAGTCTGATCAGTATTTTCTATCGGTGTTATACCACTATTATTAATAGGCGTAGGAATCAAATTTTGATTCCATTGCGAGGGTGAAGATCCCACGTGTCCTCCCACCACAGGAGAGGCTGGATTACGTTGGTACGAGTATTCTGCTCCTGCAGGGACGACCATTTGCTCTAAGGCTTGAAGCGTGTTCTGCGAGGTAAATGATGGCGGAGCTGCACTTGTGCCAGATGTCGCCGAAGGTTGCACTAAGTTTCTTGGCCCACCATGCGGCGAAGCAATAGGTCCCTTGATAGGAGACATCATCGGTCTAGGAGAGATTTGAGTTTGTTGCCGAGGGGAAATTTGTGCCCTCGGTGACATTTGAGGGGACAGCTGTGGAAATGGCGGTCGATACTGCGGACTGCCCGATTCGAGACCGGCGGGTTTTACCGCATTGTACTGACTCGAAACGTTTACATCGAGAGGATGCTGTATTTGATGTGGTTGGTAAGTCATCGGCATTGAGTGATGAGCTGAGGCATAAGGTAGCTGGCTCTGCACTGAATGTGACGATGGCGCTACCGAGGCAGGCGGCGCCGGCGATTGCCGAGGCACATGATGTAGCGGAGGTGCCCCTGGATGATGGAGGTGAACATTTGGGTGATTTTGAATTCCAGAACTAAGACCACCAGGGTGACTTGCTATATTTTGATGAGGCTGATGTTGTGGTATAGCGGCATGGCTTTGTTGGCCATGAGGTAATCCATATTGATGTGGATCTATTTGCTGATGATAAGCAGGGTGTTGATTGATTCTGGATGCTCCAGGAGGATGCATTTGTGTATAATTCGGATAGTTCTGAAAAACAATAGAACATAAATAAATAAACAATAATGGTATTCTTATGATTAACAATTTTTTAAGTGATCCATTGAGTAGATGCTCTTAGACAATTCATAATTATCAAATAAAGAATTGGTGGATATTTAACAGTGTTTTCTAGCCCCATACTACATACATACATATAGTCGTCTTATTGGAGGAGGGAAGCAAATAACTGATATATTCATGTTTTATATCAGTTATTTAATTAACTTAAAAAAGAGTATTCACTGTAATTACTTAAATACAATAATGTTAACAACTTACTTGTTGCTGCCCATAAATTTGTTGGTTTGTTGGCTGTGGAAAATGGGGTTGACGTGGTAAATATGGTCCATTTTGTGCTTGCAGTCCTATTCCACCACCCTAAAATAATGCAATTATATGTATTCTTACTATTAGGTCTTATTATTAGGTCGTAGTTATTTTTGTAACAATAGTAAGAAACAAGAAACTCCTAAGATGACGGGTTGTTAATTGTTTATGTTTATGTCCTTAGTAATTACCTGCTGCGGAGGGTACTGATGCAGTTTTTGCTGGTGCTCATAAGAGTGCCTGTAACTGGATGTCACTGGATTATATCTATTAGTGCCAGGTGGACCTGGCCATCCGCCCATGTCTCCAATGCCTGCAACAAATTTTTATATTGTATGGTGCAGTTAGAGAAAAGTGTGAAAAAATACTTAACAGAAGATAGGTAATAAAATAAAGACTTGCCTAGGCGAGCTGGTTGTTCTGTCACCGCATACATAGGGTCTGGTCCGGGATGGTAGCCGGCATAGTGCGACGGATGCACGTGGTGCGGCGGATGGAGCGGCATCCTCGGCCGCGGCGGGTAGCCTGCGTATTCATGGTATTCCGGAGCCGGCGGCCCACTCACGGGATTGGGTACAGACTGTGTATTACTACTTATACCACCAGATGGACCTCCAAAAGGGGCCAACTTTTGGATAGAACTTTCTTGTGATACATTACTTTGACTATATTGTTGCCTGTAACTGTAACAATGTGATGAAAAAAATTATAATCAATGTAAATTGGTTAATTTAATCATAGTACAACTTATAAGGAAATGTACCTGTTGTCTGCACCATCTTTGTTGTCCCCAGCTACACCTGCCGCAGAACTGGTAGCAAAGTTGTCTGATCCACCAAGATCAGTGAGTCCTTCCAACATACCGCTGCCATCATCGCCAAATAAATTATTATATGAGTCCATCACTCAATTAAGAGTGAATTTGCATTATTTTTCCATCAACGTATCTCCAGCAGGAATCTATCAAGCCCATCGTAATCTGAAATATTGAAATATCAACTAAATGAACATATAAAAAAAGTTGTATGTTTTGTAGGGCAGAAGTTTTTTTAGAGTTTACAATATTATCTTTACATTCCGATAAAAAACTAATAATAGAAAATAAAAATGGAAGAAAGTCAGACAATTCTGACACTCCACAAAATTAACAGGTTTAATATACAACCTCAGCCACATACATAAACTAACATTGCTTAGCTACATTGGCTTCCACTAACAACAATTCTCCAAAGAAGAAGATGGGTTGAATCATCAATACAAACAAAGGTTAATTCTGTTAGAAATCAATCAAAAACTCAGGTGGGGGATGATCCCTGTACATGCCTGTGTTTTTAAAAACCATTTTATATCTACAAATACAATATTGAAGCATTACTATGGCTAGAAAATGGCGCGACACAAACCAAAGTGCGGCTTAGTTCGCCAGCAGTTGGCACAAGCAGTGTGGCAAAGATAGGATGGCAATATAATCCCAAACCTTACAGGACACCATGAATAAGCTTGTTTGTAATACTGGCCTATTCCTCTTGAACAATTGCTTCTATGTTTTATTTGTGTTCAATGTTAAGAACCAATTCAGATTCTTTATTGATTTTATAGTGTTTACAACACTTAAGGCCTTATAGCGATCAGTGAAACGCTGTCAAATATCGCTGTCAAATCTCAAATCTGACAGCGATATTTGACAGCGTTTCACTGATCGCGTTCGCCAGCGAACTAGGTGTGCGCAGGCCTTTAAGGAAATCGCAAAGATTTTTATAATGTCCCAAAAGTTAAGAGCCGAGCGGGCCGAGGGGAAGGTCGCGGGTTCAAATCCCGCTCGGCTCTTAACTTTTGGGACATTATAAAAATCTTTGCAATTCAGATTCCTTTTAAGAATAGCTCAATATGTATATTCCTCGGTTTCAGCTACGTTAAGGGTCTTCTTCAATAACTCCTTTATAATCTTCAAGGTGCCAAAGGCCAGCGAGTTGCATGTGCAACTAAGGGGAAAAGCTATACGCTTATGAAACCATCAAACATACAGCGCTACAACTTTTCCCGTTCAGATACACAGCAATTTCTTCTTGTTGCTTCTTCTGTTTTTGAATTAGATATCTTATACATATAAATAATTACATGAATAGTTTGATACAAGCTATAAAACCTTAATTTAATATACAGGGTGTCCCATAAGTCAACGTCCAACCGAAAACGGGTGATGCGCCAAATCATGACAGTTAGCAAAAAAATATTAAAAAAAATATTTGTTACGTAACTTTCGAGTTATGAGTATTTAAAATAAACAGAAAAAACTGACACCCTGTGATGATCTTTTAAGTCCTGTGACTACAAATATTAACTTTTCATGAAACTTTTTTCTGCAACGTAAGCATGAATAACCCTTCTGTAAATTACAATTCAAAATTAAGCCATAACTGCCTCAGTTTTCAATGAAATCGTGGAGTTTTGGCCAACGTTTCATTTCAGATAATTACATCACCCAACTTTAACCGTCTGTACCGCAAAAAAAATGTACTACACTATCATGGCATGTAACTTTAAAAATTGGCGCATTTATCAAGGATTCCAAAATGGTATAATACTTGCTAAAGTACTCCTTAGTTTTGGAAATAAAAAATGTTTTTTCAACTAAACCGGATTTCCAATCAATTTTATTTCAATAGATAAAATGTTTGTACCCTTTAAATGATGGACTTAAAATGCCTACGTTGTGTTTTTAAGTGACTCACAATTCACAGGTACAAGTAATACCATTTCGACAATGCAAGTAAACAGATAGATCCACCATCTTGTCGAAAGAGTAATAACCATAAGTTTTCAAGTAATTTGATAGTTTTAGGTAAAAGTTTGAAATAAAATTCAATCATAGGATTACTTCAATCGTGGTTTTAATCTAAACTTTGCCTTCGCCCGTCGCCGGTCTTATTACATGGTTTTTGACGTGATAACGTCTTATAATTCGATGGAGCCGGCTGCTCGTACGAAAAAACATGACTCATGCGGCGTTACCTCGCTCTGAGGCATTCCATTTAATACTTGAAGTGCAAGTGAGAGCGCGGAACGAGCGACAAAGAGGCACAATCGGCCTCCACGTTCGGCAGCGTTCGACATCGGTCTCTCTCCTACTTGAGTGAGCGATGCGTCCGCGTGGACAGCTGTATGACGTTGTCACGTTCAACTGTCGTCAGTTAACTGACTTTACAGACAGCTGATTATTTTTAAGGAAATGTAGAGCTTGCATTACTGCTGAAGGCTAACAGTTTGAACATTTACTGTAAATCCCTGATGTAGTTAAATTAAAATCACGATTGAAGAAATCCTATGATTGAATTTTATTTTAAACTTTCACCTAAAACTAACAAATTACTTGAACACCCATGGTTATTACTCTTTCGACAAGATGGTGGCTCTATCTGTTTACTTGCATTGTCGAAATGGTATTTACTTGTACCTGTAAATTGTGAGTCACTTAAAAACACAGCGTAGGCATTTTAAGTCCATAATTTAAAGGTTACAAACATTTTATCTCATGAAATAAAATTGATTGGAAATCCGGTTTAGTTGAAAAAACATTTTTTATTTCCAAAACTAAGGAGTACTTTAGCAAGTATTATACCATTTTGGAATCCTTGATAAATGCGCCAATTTTTAAAGTTACATGCCATGATAGTGTAGTACATTTTTTTTGCGGTACAGACGGTTAAAGTTGGGTGATGTAATTATCTGAAATGAAACGTTGGCCAAAACTCCACGATTTCATTGAAAACTGAGGCAGTTATGGCTTAATTTTGAATTGTAATTTACAGAAGGGTTATTCATGCTTACGTTGCAGAAAAAAATTTCATGAAAAATTAATATTTGTAGTCACAGGACTTAAAAGATCATCACAGGGTGTCAGTTTTTCCTGTTTTTTTAAAATACTCATAACTCAAAAGGTACTTAGCAAATATTTTTTTATATATTTTTCTGATATTTGTCATGACTTGGCGCATCACCCGTTTTCGGCTGGACGTTGACTTATGGGACACCCTGTATACATGAACATGTAATATAAAATATTACATGAGCTTGTAATTTAGAGAATAGATATAACACTATTTTTGTTTAGCTTGGTATAGTCTAGAGAAATTACCTATAACTAGTAGCTCTGTGAGCTGTAAACCACACAAGCACACCTCTCACTCACATACAGGGTGGATACGACTGATGAGACAAAAAATAAACTGCATATACTAGGCACCATTTTCAAGCTCTGTACCAAAAATCTTTTAATTAGGAGCAGTAGTTTAGCCGCAAATAATTTTTCAAGTTTTTTCACATTTTGAACACGATGTATTTTTCATAGCAGATGATTACCTATACCTACGAAGCGTTTTTGCCACTCCGACGCAAGTAATACACACACAGACTCGCATTTTCACTACGAGAGTGACATAGAGAGAGACAATGACAAAGCAAAAATCCCGCGGGTAAAAGAAATAGACATAGGTCAGTGCGTTCTTTCATATTGCTACCTAACTACTTTCAACTTCAGTTCGCGACCGCTGACCGTTCGGAACGGATGTGCCTACTTACCGGAACACGGAAGCTTACGTTTTTATTTTTACGAATTGAAAACGAAGACAGGCAATTTGTGATAGGACACTAAATAAGTTTAGGACAGTATTTCTTTTCTCTATTGTGACAGGATACGTAACTTGTGATTATTATTATTTAGTGTTAGTGTTTTTATTGTGATTGACTGTTTTTTATTGTGATGTGTGAAGACACGTTATTAAAATTTGGTTTTGTGTGTTAAACAATGCCTCGTGTAACTTACACGGCGTCAGAATACACTGACATGATTTTTATTTACGGCGAATGCCGTGGAAACGCATCTTTGGCTCTACGAACATACAGAGAGAGGTTTGGTGACAGCCGCAGTTGCTCTAGAAACGCCCGCACTATACAAAAGTACTACTTATAAATTTAGTGTTTGTTGTTGTGATCGTACCTACCCAATTCAAAGGCGGCTCAGGCCTCCACTCGCGTCGCGCCAGGTCATCGCCCCGGCCGCCGCGCCGCCTGCCTGGGCATGTCGCGCTCCGGCAAGCGCGCGAAGTTGCCGTTTTACTATCAAGGGTGTTTGCGTTTTACTCGGATCGGTAAGCTATTTAGTTGTTTGAAATAAAAAAAATCTCATTTTTGTAGCTTTTTATTTTTATACCGTATCGATTTAATACTTAACATGTATAGTGTACGTAGTGTAATTTAATACCCATCTGTCGTATCCACTCTGTATTTTTGTTCTATCTAAATACTCAATCTCCAAGATCTTACAGTTATTCCTATTCTCAGATGATGACAAAGGACACTTGTATACCATATAATACCAAATTGATAAAACAGAAACTCTTTATTACAAAAATGCCAAAGATAGTGAATTGGTTGGAATTGGAAAGAGTAAAATTATTACAGAATAATATTTGTAGGTTAAAATATTAATTAGTCATGTAGATGCTTTTTGTTGCAGGATCAATAGTCATAATATGTTTCTATGCAAAACTAAGTAGAAAGATTTAATTTATGTTTGAAAATTAATACACATTTTACTTAAAACTTGTTTTGATTTAATTCTTTAACCAGGTCCTCTCCTCTAGGTCTGAATGTAAACCTCATGACAGTGGGTTTTGAAAAGAGAAAGTTGCTATAGAACTAACTATAGACTTAGTGATTTTACTTTAGTGATTTTTACTAGGGAAGAATATATTACCACACATACAAAATATACACAGAATGCAATGAATGATACGGAGTGAAAGACCTGATCAAACACATTGAAAAACTACAAAATTACACAATGCAGATACTCATTTGTCTGGCACTTGAACGTGTTGAAATCTATTCTACTGCATTTTTACTAAAACTGTCGCTAACGGTACATTAAAGTTATGTAGCACTTACCAAAAAACCACTAAATACTATAGCAAAATATGCACAGAGTTAGCATCAATGTAACTGCAGTTACCCAGCTTTCAGAATGACAGCATTTGCGAAAACAAACGTATACAAAACGAAAGAATTATGATTAAAAAGATGGGCTACTTACTAAATAGCGCCACTAAAGTAGTTCACAAAATGGATACCATTCTCTCCACATTCGACTCCAGCGTAATAGTAGGTATTACTTTCTATGTCGCCGTTAATTACGTTACTTATAAGAACTATTCACTTTGCTAATACTGTAGGAGTTAGATTTCTTTCACTTTGTTGAAATGCAGTACCGAAATTAGCAAACTCATCACCCGAAAAATTAGAGTCAAACACTCAAACACCATCCATTTTGTTTCACTGATTTGATTTCTTTCTTTTTTTTATTTTCATTTCGTGGTACTTGTATTTTGTACGTAATGGTACAGAATATAAATGTAGAGTTTAAAGCAGTGTGACCAGTTAACATTTTACGAAAATACCGAGATAGCTCGAGAAAATATCGAAACAGGGAATAATATATGTACCAATTTATATAAAGTACTTGAGTCACGAGCGTTTTTCACATTTATGAATAGTATTGGAAAAAATAATTGAAATTGGAATTGTCAAGTTAAAATAGATGTATGTCATCTTATTCTCAAAGTCAAAACTCGACGCATGTTACCGGCCGGCAACGTTCGTCCAAGCTAAGTCTGCTCTCTAAAATAGTGGAAATTTGGGGCGTCCGAAAGCGCGATGGGTCGACGACATCTTAAGGGTAGCAGGACAGGAAACACCTGGACAAGAGACGCACAGGACAGAGGAGGCTGGCAGAAAATGAAGGAGGCCTATACCCAGCAGTGGGTGATACCGGGCTGAAATGATGATGATGATGAAAAAAAATATATTTTCATTACTCATACTCTGAAAGTAGGTCTGAAGTTGCCTAAGGGGCCTAATTGAAAGTAAAACTTTCAGCCCTAGGGAGAATCGTTTTCTACTGACAGCTGTCAAATTATAAAAAAAAACAAGTTCTATTTTATTCAACCATGTTCCAACTTTCTAAAGTCTAATTAGAGCGCAATGTAAAATTTAAATTTAAATAACATAAAGATAGTATTAAATAAATAATATATCTTCTAAATTACTTGATTAATATATAGCTTCAACTATTTATTTAAAATAACATATAGATTTGAGCATCAATTTACCATTTTTTAAATTATGAGAATGAAAATAATGGCTGAATAATGCTGTTGAACCGAAGCCGAAGGCCCGCCAGAGAAAAAGAAAAAAAAAACCGGGATGGCGGCAAATCAATCTTCATTTTCACAATTTTTTTTTCATGTTTTTATTTTTACTTTCCTTGTATTCGTAATGAAAAGCACAGTGTTTACCTCGGGTGAAAGTCTTTTAAGTCCCTCAAGCTCCATTGGCGCCCTCGCTACGCTCTGGCGCCAAACCCGTCTCGGGACTCAAAAAACGTGACTTTCAACACTCAGGTAACAATGTACTATTGGAAGCACCGCATGTGCTTCCAGCTTCAAAAGAGAGTTTTCTAGTTTTGTTTCGAAGTTATTGTTGAACCTACAATTTCATGCTTTCTTGGTAAAGAACGATGCAGATTTTCATGATGCAGTTACGATTTGGTACAGAGATGATGATGAGGTGTTGAGTGGGAAAGATCACCCATAACTGATGGATTTGTAAAGTAGATGCGGTGCCAGGAAATAAACATTTATTTTAGGTTATTATACAACGTATCAAACTGACGAGAGCCATTAAGTAACCTAAAAATGTTACAAAAGTAACCTTCTAGCATCGCTGCTAAATTGTCGATATAAAAAAGTATTTATTCAAAATAGACAGTAGATGCAGCTTACAAAATAAGTATATAATGATATCTGATATTAAAAAATAGAGGAAAGGTTCCTTTTCACACCAAAAAGTAACATTTAAAAATACTTCAATTGACCTTTGACGAAACCCAGCTGGCAGCACTGCCCTGCCCGCTCGCCCGTGCCGTGCCCTGCCTGCCTGCATTTTGTAAACTATTGTTTGTTGTTCGCATGTAAAAGGTGAATGCGAATGTTTTGTAATACTTAATGGACTATATTGTTACAAAATAGAAAATTCAATCACATCTACAATGAAGTTAATTGACCAAGTTGTGCGCAGCTTCAAAGTAGCGAAGGTATTTCGAGAAAATACAGACAAAATTAACAGTATAGATTTTTCCCCTAGTGGTGAGACATTGATATCATGCAGTGAAGATGATCAAATTGTTATTTACGATTGCGAAAAAGGCACGCAAATGATCACAGTGAACAGCAAGAAATATGGAGTGGACCTAATACATTTCACCCATGCAAAGAATACAGCAATACACAGTTCAACAAAAGTTGATGATACACTAAGATATTTATCTCTTCACGATAACAAATACATCAGATACTTTCCCGGCCACACAAAAAAAGTCGTAACATTATGCCTGTCGCCAGTTGAGGATACCTTTCTGTCAGGATCTTTAGATAAAACATTGCGCTTGTGGGATCTTCGTTCACCAAATTGCCAAGGTCTAATGAACTTAGCTGGAAGACCTGTTGCAGCATATGACCCTGAAGGCCTTATATTTGCTGCTGGAGTTAATTCTGAGAGCATCAAGCTGTATGACCTTAGATCATTTGACAAAGGCCCTTTTGTAACATTTAAGCTGAACCAGGAAAAAGAATGTGATTGGACTGGATTAAAATTCTCTCGTGATGGCAAAACAATGTTGATTAGTACAAATGGTTCAATAATAAGATTGGTAGATGCATATCATGGTACTCCCCTTCAAACATTTACAGGCCATCTAAACAATAAAGGAATTCCTATTGAAGCATCATTCAGTCCAGATTCCCAGTACATATTCAGTGGTTCTACAGATGGAAGAGTACATGTTTGGAATGCTGACACAGGATACAAAGTGTGTGTGCTGAATGGTGACCATCCAGCTCCTATTCAATGTGTACAATTCAATCCCAAACTAATGATGCTGGCATCAGCATGCACCAACATGGCTTTTTGGTTACCTACTATTGATGACAACTAAAAAACCATTCCATTTTAAAATCAGTTTAGTCATAGTGTACCTAGTTATTACCTACTTATGTGGCAATGATAAAACATAATTTTAAGATACATCAGTAAAATATTAAATTTAATTCCTACTTTCTATAATAACTACCTGTTATGTAAGAGTTTTAGATGTGATTCTTTTGTAAAGAAATAAAATAATTATAAACAACTGCTTTTGATTTTCTATAGTGCATGTTAATGATAATCTTACAACTTAAACATAAACTTATTTTAGCTATTCCAGCAGGTGACGCTGTTATTAAGATCGAAAAATATTATTCATATTTCATAAATATTATGTAGGTACCTAATTCGTATTTAAATATAATTTCTAAAACACAATTTACCAAAAAAAAATACCAAGCAAAGCTCTGTCATACCAGCTCGTGTTATGTTATTTAAACTTCCGAATTATGAGATGAGGCCTTAAAGAAGTTCAAAACACTTGCCAAGAGTTTAAAAGTGATGTCTCACTTAGGTATAGATGTGAATAATGATTTAAAACCAAAACATTGATGCTGCTTCATGGCAGAAATAGGGATATGGTGGTAGTACTTCCCAGACGAGACCCCTCTCAAAGAGGTCTACTACTACAAAAATATATGTGTGGGACTGATTAGTTAGGCTACCGGGCGGCGCGTCGTGCTCGGGCGCGGCGCCGCCGCCCCAGCGCGCGTGGCGCGTGGGTCGTCGAGTGAAATCCAGCTTTACGTCGAGAGGGAGATATCTTTTCCAAGAAATCACTCAACTCTTTGGTTGGTATGTACCAAGTATCTAGGGCTTGAGTTACTTGTTATTGAGGGGCCCTCATATCCATTATTATATCGATGCTCACATCCCTATAATCTCACTCACATCCCTAATTCAAGCCCTCGAGTTGAGCTTGATGAGTTACCACTACAAGGTTCGAAAGAACGCAACTGGTTTTGAACCCACGGCTTAAGGATCGGACGGAGGGGCCCCGCTACCACTAGGCCTGCAGTGTGCTAAATAGTGACTCTACTCTCTTGTCTATTACCGACTTAATGTCACTGCTCCTCACGGGTCTGGTTAATGTACGTCCAGTTATTGTACAGCATGGTATTGTACACCCAGTTAAAACGAAACCTTTTTTTGTTTTTTGGATTCGTTTTAACCTGCCGTACAATAACTGGCTGCAAATTAACTGGGTGTACAAAATTGTCACGTGATGATTTTGTACAGCATGTTAATTGGATGCCATTAGGGCCCGTGCACACTGAGGCAATTTAATTATTTCTTATTTTTTGTAGGCAACGGATACTGCTCCTAAAGAGAAAAAAACATTTACCCTTTGGGGTAAATGTAAAAAAACATTTTCTGGCACTGCGGTGGCTGCTGCCGTGCCACGCTCGCTTTGCTCGCTCACCTTGTGTGTAATTTATATGTTCTAACATATCTAACAACCTAAACTATCCAAGTCAGATCCGCCCTATAAAGTCTCAAGAACAAGTACAAGTATCCGCTGCCAGAACAAAACAGCAAAAATCAATTATTGGATTGCTACAGTGTGCACAAGGCTGAACTGGCATCGTAATCGTTTTCAAATCAAATCAAACTGTTTATTTGCAACCTTGCTTACACATTATATAGCTAAACATTAACTAGTAGTTATTGTACGCCCCGTTAATCCAAACCCTGGTATCGTAATAACGGTGTGTACATTAATCTCCTGTAAATTATCCTGCTGTGCAATAACGGGTCGTACATTACGTCGTACATTATTGACTCCCTACTCCCTAGGGATGCCCAAAAAAGTGTATTGTATCGATATATCGCATCGTAACTGTATCAAACTTGGTTGTATCGATACGCGATATTATCGATTTCCTTTGTATCGATATATCGTATCGTAACCGTATCGCATGCCTTTCAATTAATATGCGATATCATCATCATCATCATCATTATCAGCCTGAAGAAGTCCACTGCTGGACATAGGCCTCCCCTACTCGTTTCCAGGAAGAACGATTCTGAGCCCTTTCCATCCATCGACTTCCCGCGATCTTAACAATGTCGTCGGTCCATCTGGTGGGTGGGCGCCCAACGCTTCGTCTTCCGGTTCGTGGTCGCCATTCGAGAACCTTTATTCCCCAACGGTTGTCGGTTCTTCGAGCTATATGGCCTGCCCATTGCCACTTCAACTTACTAACTCTACGAGCTATGTCGGTGACCTTGGTATATGCGATATAATGAGTATATATCGTGCAAAGGGTTATCTTTTTATTAGTTTTACTATATTCTTTTATTTTTTAAAAAGAAACATATAATTTGAGAGCGCTGGTGGCCTAGTGGTAGCGGCCCCGCCTTCCGATCCTAAGGTCGTGGGTTCGAATCCAGTCGTGTACCAATGAGTTTTTCTGCCCAAAAATTTATGTACACTATGCCAGTGCTCTCAAACGGTGAAGGAAAACATCGTGAGGAAACCGGCATATCGTAGAACCTAAAAAGTTCGAAAATATGTGTCAAGTGCACGAAAGGAGCCTCTTCGAGGCGCACTTAAAATCCTTTCACCACACTTGGTTCGAAAGAATCAGTGACACGATAAGAAGAAGAAGAAGCACATAAACAACGCAAAAATAATAATTTTTCATTGCTCATACTCTGAAAGTAGGTCTGAAGTTGCCTGAGGGGCCTAATTGAAAGTAAAACTTTCAGCCCTAGGGAGAATCGCTTTCTACTGACAGCTATCAAATTATAAAAAAAAAACAAGTTCTATTTTATTCAACCATGTTCCAACTTTCTAAAGTCTTTCTAACTACAAGGAGGTTGTTCAACCAAATTCCAACTTTTTATTCAGCAAGTAGGTTGGAAACCCATTACAACGGTATGAAGTTTAAAAAGTCTAATTAGAGCGCAATGTAAAATTTAAATTTTAATAACATAAAGATAGTATTAAATAAATAATATATCTTCTAAATTACTTTATTAATATATCATCCGTGTCAACAATATTTATAAAAAATATGATAAAAATTGCCTACTATCCTCGTGTGTTGATCCCTTAAACGGCTTAATTATTATATTCGTACTCGTACGTTCAACTATTTCTTTAAAATAACATAGATTTGAGCAAACAATTTACCATTTTTTAAATTATGAAAATGAAAATTTTGGCTGAATAATGCTGGCGAACCGAAGCCGAAGGCCCGCCAGAGAAAAATAAAAAAAAAACCGGGAAGGCGGCAATTCAATCTTCATTTTCACAAATTTTTCTTTCATGTTTTTATTTTTACTTTCCTTGTATTCGTAATGAAAAGCACAGTGTTTACCTCGGATGAAAGTCTTTTAAGTCCCTCAAGCTCCATTGGCGCCCTCGCTACGCTCTGGCGCCAAACCCGTCTCGGGACTCAAAAAACGTGACTTTCAACACTCGGGTAACAATGTACTATTGATGCGCTGTGGATTTAACCTATTACGGCTTTCGGAAAGTGTGTGTCCAGCTAAAGAAAACAGGCGTTCAGAAGGAACGATACAGTAATGCAATATTTTTATAAGAATGCGATATATCGAAGCGTATCGTATGGTCTTAATATCGCATCAAATATCGCTATATCGTATAGTGCTGTATCGATATTCCGATATATCGTATCGTAACGGGCATCCCTACTACTCCCTACCAAACCAACCAAATTGATTAAATAAACTAAAATAGATTTTGCGAGTTATAATTTGTTGTGTTGTGTTTTACTTGTGAAAAAATGGATGCAAGGGCAGCAAAGCTTGCTCTAGCTAGAAAAAAGGTTTGTAGATGATCAATACTATTAACCAAACCAAATAAGCGTAAGAACCAATTTAAACCTACCAGTACACGTCATTTAACTGAAAATCTCTTTTTCTTTCGATAAAACCTTTCCTATGGACCTCATCATTTATTTATTTATTGTTATGATCACAGATGATAACTTAGCACTAGCCAAAAGGATAATACTATCTTCTATGCATTGATGATTAAATACTATACATTCTGTTCTCTTTCTCTAATTATCCGGTAAAGATCTTTCTGTCCTTGGTGGCTTTCAATGAGTTTGAGTTGATCAAGTAGTTTGGTCCTTGGTTCCAGACCTGCCTTTTTGCGCTCATCTTATTGTAGTGGCACTAGTTCTTGTGAACCAGTGTGCCTCAGAGATTTCTTATGTGCACTTGACACATGTTTTTGAATGTTTGAGGTTCCATGTCAGTTTCCTCACAATGTTTTCGTTCACTGACATCTACAAAGCATAGGTCACTGGCATTGTAAATATCAACAAACAAAATATAATAAAAACAAATGCCAACGACCACTGAGAATGAATAAAAAAATAGGTTTGACAAGCCCATTTCTATTTCATTTAAGTTTTATTTAGTGCAGGTATTTAGGAGTGCAACTGTAAAATTGGTCTGTATAGCAGACTTAACTTGGTAAGGGTTTTATGTACTATATACTTAATATTATATTTTTAACTTGTGTCTATGTCATAATTACCTTAAACCCAATATTGATTTTTATGTTGTTTCAGTTAAAAGATCATCAAGATAAAAAACATAATGTGAATTTAATCAAATGTGACCTTGATTCTAATAATGAGCATGAAATTGACATCATATCAGAACCAGATTCTTCCGAAGTTCAAATAAATGAAAATGTGTCTCATCCCTCAAAATATTCAGTAGAATACAAGCAGAATGATAATACTTTATTAGACAAAAATGAAGTTAATGCAACTGAATTTCTGATATCAAGCAAGAGAAACCTTGAACTGCAACTAACAGGTTTGCAAACTATAAACAAAGAACTTGAAAACAATCTTGTTACAACAACAAATAAATGCGACATTTTTATGCAAAAAGTAAATACCTTGGAAAACGAGTTAAAAAATATATGTTACAAATATAATGCTGCTATTGAACAACTGCAGGCAAAAGATATTTTATTAAAAGAACTCAATGATTGGAAGACTTCGGTTTTAGAAGAGAAGTCGGAATTGCAGGAGCAGTTAGAATTCACCAGAACAATTTTAACTGGTAAAGAAGCTGAAAATGGTTCATTACATCGTGAATTGTTGAATATACAAAGGCAGTTAGATACAAGCCAGCTCCAGTTGCAGCAACTCACGACGGGAGCGCCAGACTCCGGTAACCAGCAAACCCAGGAAAGCATGCGCCAGAATAATGAAATACTACTCCAGAAAGTGACCAGTTTAGAACAACAGTTAAAATCGCAACTAAAAGATTATCAGCAGATTAACTCCCACTATGAACAGTATGTAGGGGAGCTAAATGAACAATTAAAGGCTGTTACTCGGAAAAATGAAGACTTAAACAGAGAATTGCAAAATTTATCCAATAGAGAAAGTGCTCTAATTGAACAGATAAGTGAAATGGAAATACGAATGCAAAATTATAACAGATCAGCTATTGAAAAAACTGATAGTAAAATTTGCAACACCTGTGAAGATTTCAAAGAATTGCAAGATAGGTATGAAAGCTGCATGGTAAGTTCTTCACTTATAGAAACACACAAATAACACCAGAATAATAGAAAATTGCAATTTGATTAAATACCTTTTTTTAGGGTTCCGTAGCCAAATGGCAAAAACGGAACCCTTATAGATTCGTCATGTCTGTCTGTCTGTCTGTCTGTCTGTCTTTCTGTCTGTCTGTCCGTCCGTCCGTATGTCACAGCCATTTTTTTCCGAAACCGTAAGAGCTAGACTGATGAAACTTGGCGAGTAGATGTATTCTGTGAACCGCATTAAGATTTTAACATAAAAATAAAAATAAAACTATAAATTTCGGGGGTCCCCATACTTGAAACTGAAACTCAAAAAATTTTTTTTCATCGAACCTATACGTGTGGGGTATCTATGAATAGGTCTTCAAAAATGATATTGAGGTTTCTAATATAGTTTTTTTCTAAACTGAATAGTTTGCGCGAGAGACACTTCCAAAGTGGAAAAAAGTTGGTCCCCCCCCCTCTAACTTCTAAAGTAAGAGAATGATAATACTAAAAAAAATATATGTTGTACATTACTATGTAAACTTCCAACGATTTTTGGTTTGAACGAGATCTAGTCAGTAGTTTTTTTTTTATACGTCATAAACCGTAAACCGCAATTTACCTTTCGACGAACTACAAGAACCTTATTATGTTACATCAAGTAACATTATATAAAGGTTCTTGTACGGAACCCTTCATGGGCGAGTCCGACTCGCACTTGGCTGCTTTTTATTTTATATAGGAGTGAATTTAATATACCTGCTTGCGCCTTTATTAATTTGGTTTGATATTTTATAACCTAAAAGACAGAACCTACGTCAACAGTTACGATTTACGGTTATATTGGATTGGACAAGTTTTCACGCATTTGTTTCACAAATTAAAAATCGCGCTAGTAATCTCGTGTTCAAAGCCACGAACATTTTAAAAATAGTTAGGTATTTGTTAGACAAGAGTGCATAGTTGCTTTTTCAAAGAAGAAGTAAAAATATTAAATTCAACCATCGAGATATAAGTACTACGTACTAGAGAAGACACCGTAAATTCCTACTTTGTCCCGTTCAACTGCGGCGATCGCGCCGCACCTCACTCAGTCGCCTCAGTCGCTCTCTCTCGAAAACGCGTAAGTGCCGTGATTTACATGGCGCTTAAGACCTTTTTGCCGAGAACAACTTACGAAGAATAGGACAAATCAGTTATTTGACGTAGCTTCTCTAGTACGTAGTACTTATATCTCGATGAATTCAACACAGAAAATCTCACAGCGGGATACAAAAAACTAAATGAAGCGGTCGAAAACATCACAATGGAACAGAAAGCTACACAAGTAAAAGTTACAGTTATTGAAAAAGATTTAATCTAGTCTTTACAATAAGCAAAACAGGTTGTTATGTTTGATATGTCTAGGGCCGTGTTTACTACCTACTAGTACAAGTAAAAAATATCGGGCGACCCCTAGGTCAGGGATTCCCAAAGTGGTCGATATCGACCCTTACCGACATAAACGAAAACTGATTTTGGGGGTCGACGAGGTCTAAAAATCGACTCCTATTAAATTAACACAAGTTCTTATTTCAAACTTTAAAGTTAGGTACAGTACCTACCACTGTATTGTTTATGTTGTGTTACGTGTACTAAGAATAAATAATATTTTTGTAGGAAATAGCATAGTTGTAGTAATGTAAAATCTCAAGTTCGTACAACGTACGTTTATTATGCTAAATTTTGATGAGAAAATGAAGTCAACTTTAATCACTTAACCAAGTTTTCCAATTGGTACCTTAGTACCTAGGTATTTTGTTCCAATAGAAAAAAACTAAAGATAAGCCCCCTTATTTATAATAGTCTGCTAACTTAAAGCATTGCTAATTCTCACTCTGTCTTCTTCTATTGACCTAAATCGAGAGAGACCTATGAAAAATAACACTCTGTAGCAGCTGTTTTAAGTTAGCGGACCATTGTGAATTTGGCCATGGGGGTCCGAGGTAACTGTTTATTTTGGAAAAGGGGTCACTTGCCAAAAATAGTTTGGGGATTCCTGACTCTAGATATAGTTAAATTTGAGTACCAATGGCAAAATGTAGGGGGGGGTCACCAACTGCGACACCCCCTCTATGACTACGGCTACGCGCCTGCGTGTACGCGCGTGAAAACTCGCCTTATCCAATTTCAACTACCTACCTGACCTACCAACAACGTTCTGAATATCATCAGCATTGTTTCTAATTTACTTGCAGGAAAGTCTTCGAGTAATAAATGCCAGTCAGGAATTGCAAAAGAGACATGATGAGAAAAATGATAAAATAAAAGAACTATCTCCACCCAAAGAATTTGAGATTCAGCAAAGCAATGAAGTCAGTCTACTAAAGCTTAATGCTGATATAACCAGCGATAAAGTGGCAGCACAACGAGCTACAGAACAGAATAGAAAGTTAAAATATGACTTGCAAGGTTTAGAAGAGGCAGTTGTTAAAATGGTATGCATGCCTGTGTATATTACATTTTAAACATAAGTAAAGTAAAACTTGTTCGATGGAAAAGTTCTACTTCTTTTTTTGAGATTTTATTCTAAAAAACAACTTTTTGTACTTTTATTTTTATTAGGTATTAAATATTAAATTTTGAAACCTAAACCGACCAGCATGAATGAAGATTGTTATGACAGTAAATGTAGCGAAAGAGGTATGTTAGGCCTAAAACACACACAAGCGACGTAAGGCAGCAGGCGTGGAACAGGCGTGGCGCAGGCGTGCGCCGCTTCAAAACGATTTCGCGAAACGCGCACGCCTGTTCCACGCCTGCTGCCTTACGTCGCTTGTGTATGTTTTAGGCCTTAGGATCGTAGCAAGTGGAAATCCGTGATTTCTGCCTAGTCCCATGGGAAAGAAGCGTGATTTTATGTAAATACGTGCTTAAGTTTTTGCTTACATTATTTTATGTTTTAGACAAAAGACAAGCTGGAGTTAACGGAAAAAATTACAGCCGAAAAATACTTAAACAGAGAACTTACAATCAAATTGGCAGAAATAAGTGAGAAGGCTAATAACACTCAAACTACATTAAAAGCCAAAGACGAAGAAATGATTAGGTTACTTGGCACTTATCGCGATCTTGAAAGAGCTTATGAAGAATTGAAGGTGACCTTAGATAACAAGGATAACTCGAAACATTTGAACAACAATGATGTCGAAGTAACTCTCGACGAATGTAAAACTGAAGAAAAACACAAGTTAAATAATCATGATACGTGTGAAAATCAAACTTTTATTGAGTGTCCCAACAAAAGTGAATCAATTCCAAAGGGAGATGCCATGATTAAACTACAAGCACGTTTTCTTAAGATAATGGAAGAAGTTGCAGATCTGTCTGACGAAAAACATAGACTGGAACACATTATAATGCAGTTACAAAACGAAACAGATACTATTTGCGAATATGTAGCTTTATATCAACAGCAGCGCAGTCTACTAAAGAAGCGAGATGAGGAGAGAACCGCCCAAATCAAATTATTTCAGTCTGAATGTAACAGGCTACAGAATCAGCTGGACGAATTGACCGACATTCTTCGGAGGTTTTCAGAAGATAGAGATCTGTCCTCCTATTTTCAAATTCCAACAAAACATGAGGATATACAAAAAGTCATGACCTTACTGTCGAACTTGAAAACCAACTCATTATTAGATCCTAAAAAGTCTATTGAGTTTAACAACTGTTATCCATGCAGTTGTTGCTCTGGCCAACTCATTGATGTGTAGAAACACTACGCACTAGGCAATATAGTATTGTTGCTGACCAGCAGAGTTATTTATAAAATATACAATTTACCCAATAAGGTCGTATTGTAAGTAATGGCGATCGGTCAGGTTTAGAGGCTCCAACCTCAAAAGTATACTTACTAAGTAGAATTATCTTAACCATGTTAGTAGGAACTATCTTATCACTACAATATTATACACTAGCGTCTCCATGAGGTATATGGTATATACCTCGTCTGACTTTAAGTTAGATTAAAACTGAATAAATAAATGAATTGCTGAATTATGATATGCTTTTACGGGCGTCCTAGAATAAAGCGGTACATACACTAAAACTTGATTTGTAATGTGCAAACAAAGCCCTTCTTTGACATTTGTGTAGATGGCTAAATAATTTTTGGCGCCCCATTTCTAAAACTACTTTGTTAATTAAGTACATTTTTTTAAAATAAAGATATTGGTGCACATTCCTCCTTCCACACATAAAAGCTTTTTCATCCCACCATCTCGGAAAGTGTATTTTTACTGTTCAATATCTGAGTGGAAAACCCGTTTTTAACCGCTAGAGGTTAAAGTAAATTTGGATTTAGAATATCGTGTTCACTAAGTTTGTGAATACACAACCTATGTACTTCTACCTCCATGGTGCTGAATATATCATACAACCTTTTTTAATTTGGTAAAAACTCGCACTCTTAACCTTCTTGGTGTATTTGTGAATTCAAAACATCATTTAACCTATTTACTTCTACCTGCATGGTGCCGAATTTATCATGCAACATTTTTAAATTTGTTAAAAACTCGTACTCGGAACCTTCTTGGTGTGTTTTAGTCGCGCCATGTTCTTTTTTGCATTTGGTCATTTCCTCGCTGAGGTGGGATGAAAAGTTACGTGTTGCACTCGAGTGCAAAGATTTTTCACCTTGTGCTCATTTGATTCCTTCGCCAACGCTTAGGATTCTAACTTTTAAACCACTCGCTCCGCTCGTGGTTAAATATTAGAATCCTGCGCTTGCTCGGTCATCAAAATTGAGCACGCGGTTAAAAAGCAGCTTTGCACTCTTGTATAACAAATAACTATTGTTACTCATTAGCTCTTCGCCTTCTGCGCTGTAGGCCATGAGTTCGATCCCCACACCGAGAACTACATTTGTGTGATGATGATAACAAATGTATTCAAGTATTATAATATCAGCTATCTGGTCATCTGGTCCCCATCATACAAGCTCTGCGTAGTTTGGGTCTAGCTAGGTAGTGCTGTGTGAATTGTCCATAATATTTATTTATTTATAGATGTTTGTTCTGGTAGGTGTTTGACTTCTATATATTTACAAAAAAAGTAAGTAGGTAGGTACTAGACACGAAACGTGACCATGCTTTTAAATTAAAGAGTACATACATAGTAGGATGATTTATTTGGCATTTTCAAAAACTAGCTCAGTCAGGTTCCCAACGTCTTTTACTAAATCTTGTTTTCACACGTACATTCAGCATCATCCAAAGTAAATTGGCAATCTACCTATCAATAATATTATTACACATGTACACAAGACAAGGGTTACAACAACTGTCTGCCCACATCCCATGCGCTATGCTAAGTGTCTACTGGCAAGTAACTTAAACACATCTTTTTGCATACAACTAGCTAATGGAACAAGCATATGGCCCACCTGATGTTAAGTGGTAACCATCGCGTCGGATTTTTAATTAGACGATACTGACTGACAGTAGCTAATGTCACTTTGTAAAATAATGTTGCTACATTTAAAGTAATAGTGCTGCGTCCAGTTCTCGTTCAATCAGATGAATGAACAATGAGTGAATAGTTAATCATTTTCAAACTATAAAATAATATTGAAATTTGTATAAAAAAATGTATAAAAGTGCTCTGATATAAGTTACTTGTAGTATGTAACTAAAATCAGTTTTTTGACGGTTTATTACAAAGCGCGGCGTGGCGACTAGTGCCAACACCGATGAACGCCACCATTTTGTTTGTAATTCGGCTTCTAACCTCTAATCTGATAGCACGAATGTTTTTCTACGCTCACGCTGTTTAGTTATTGTTTTTCATTACTCATACTCTGAAAGTAGGTCTGAAGTTGCCTGAGGGGCCTAATTGAAAGTAAAACTTTCAGCCCTAGGGAGAATCGCTTTCTACTGACAGCTGTCAAATTATAAAAAAAAACAAGTTCTATTTTATTCAACCATGTTCCAACTTTCTAAAGTCTTTCTGACTGCAAAGAGGTCGTTGAACCAAATTCCAACTTTTTATTCAGCAAGTAGGTTGGAAACCCATTACAACGGTAAGAAGTTTAAAAAGTCTAATTAAAGCGCAATGTAAAATTTAAATTTAAATAACATAAAGATAGTATTAAATAAATAATATATCTTCTAAATTACTTGATTAATATATAGCTTCAACTATTTATTTAAAATAACATAGATTTGAGCAAACAATTTACCATTTTTTAAATTATGAGAATGTAAACAATGGCTGAATAATGCTGGCGAGCCGTAGCCGAAGGCCCGCCAGAGAAAAAGAAAAAAAAAACCGGGAAGGCGGCAATTCAATCTTCATTTTCACTAATTTTTCTTTCATGTTTTTATTTTTACTTTCCTTGTATTCGTAATGAAAAGCACAGTGTTTACCTCGGGTGAAAGTCTTTTAAGTCCCTCAAGCTCCATTGGCGCCCTCGCTTACGCTCTGGCGCCAAACCCGTCTCGGGACTCAAAAAACGTGACTTTCAACACTCAGGTAACAATGTACTATTTGTAAAGTTTTTCGTTGCGTTGTGTTTGTGGTAATTGTTGTGTATTTTGTTGCTATATTGTTTCGCGCGAACGATATGGATCCTCAACCAAGCACGTCAAGTCAAGTTCGGCACACTAACTATTCACTAGAAAAACGAGGCAATTTCATTCATTCAGGAGTTTTTTCAATCATTCACTTTGTCACAACACTATTTTTATTTCATCAAAAACTGACAACACAGTAAACGTCAGCTAGCTTCGTCTAATTAAAAATCCGAGTATATAACAAAGCACTGTCATGTTCCAATGACTGCAGTTTCCATCCGTTAGCATCCGTGAGAGGCTTCGACTCCGTGACAGAGCAGCAAGTTCGCCAAGTCACAAAAACTTGAAGAAGTTCATTTGCGTGAACGTTTACACATTGAAAGCCTAGTGCAAGTCAATGCAAATTTCATTTCTAGTAGACACTGCTCTAAGTACTGCGAGCATGCGCCCCTCTCCTTAGCCGCCGTCATTGGGCTTAGGTATGAGCAAATCAGGGGCATCATTCTCGCGCCGACCGGGATTATTTTTCGGTGGAGATGTCGTCATAGGTCGGTCAAAAAGTCGTGACAACCATCTTGGCGTATTCTCACGATTTCTTCCTTCAATTTTCTCGGTCGAAGTTCATGCGAGACGCAACGTCTAGTCCGGACTAGCCGAGACAGAACGCAGTATTCGAGATCTCTTGAATTTGATAGTCGTTTGACAAAACACAATATTATTTTCAGCAAAGTTTTATTTTAATGCTTCTTTTCGAAGAGAGAATGGATTATTTCCTAGAGCAATTTATAGACGACCTCATTGTAGAAGCCTCGACAGCTACGATAAATGGAAAACGCAGAAAAAGTGCGGGGTTGTGCAATGCCTTTGTGCTCTCCGATTATGCTTCTAGGAACCACTTTATGCTAAGTAAAGCATTGGCCTGGGAACTGATCGAAGATATCGTGCGGTCCCTACTTGCAGCAGAGAAAATTTCCACTAAATCAAAGGTATAATTTGGTAACCTAACTTCTTACCAACCAAATATAATTCTATGGTGAGGAACCTTTGGTAGATAGGATTATGCCTCATAACAGCATAATAAGACAAGCCCCTACCTATAAGGCCTTACCTAGAATAATAAGTTAGATTAGTAGGTACACTGTTCTGCCATTGTGGATTGCAAACAAAGTATTATTTTATGACAATTACATTATTTTTCTAGGTCTTCATCACATTATACTTCTTGGGCATAGGGAGCTAGTTGGTACCGGCTATGGCTAGGCATCCTAATCGATCTGTCATATCTTCAGTATCAAGAGAATTCAATAAATGGGTACACTTCCCAAAGACCCCCGATGAGGCAGTATCTGAAGATTGGGGAAGGTTTTTCAAGAGCTACCGGACCTTCCACAAAACGGCATGAACAGTCAACTCATAATAGGATGAATATAAGTGCAGTATATTAAATCAATGCTCTGATAAAAGCTTGTCTTTTTAATCATTATCATATAAATACAAGAGATTTCATTACAATTCTTACTATAGGTACTTGAAAATTGGACTAGAGACATACAATCATTTGAAAAATATCATAAGACCGATGGACCCAAACAGTCTCTACCTAGAAATAAATAATATATACCTACTATACTTTATATACCTACTAGAGGAAAAAATTTAATAGACGGAATAAAAACCACATCTTTATTTACAAATAACTTTATTTACAAACATATAATTACAAAATTCACATGAAACCGTTGGGCTATTTGCAGACTATATTTGCAAATAATGCTTCAAGCTCGGTGGTTTGTACAGATAGACGAAGCAAAGTAAGTAAGTCCTGTGTGTAGTGGTAGACTAACAATATTGTTGCCTGATAGTACTTATATAATTTCCAGCACTATTTTTATTCAACCATAACAGAGCTTTACAGTAAATTTTCTTTTGGCTTCACCAACCATTCCTTAGTAGTTCTTTCAGATTTTCCTGCAACAAAATAAATACAAATATGAATAAAAGTATTTACATACGGGCCTTTTCATCTATTGTAGATGATATAAATAAGCTTCAGGGGCTAAACTGGTGATTACTCAAGCCCTACTCGCGGAACTTTATAGTGCCTGGAACAATTTAACTGAATAAATACAATTTTGATGTGATTGATATGATTTTAGATGGAATAGGCTTGCCCAGCACCTATACCAAGTAAATAGGTACTAAATAGGTACATAATGCATCAAAACTAAAGATTTGGACATCTAAATAGGATTCTATGAGACAATGAATAATTATTATGTTTGACAGGGATTTACACGATTATTTTAGTAAAATATAACAGTGTACGTCTACTGCTGTTCTTTTTACTTCAGTTTCATCTGCTGTTTGAGTAAAAAACCTCTATTCAGTTTCATACGGCAGTTTTTCAGCTTGCTAGTGTTTGTTGGTTGGTACACTTCCAAACACCTCATAAACACTTTGTAAATAACACAACGAGCCCCACTTATTATAGTTTTGTCCGTAATGCGAATATTATGGGGATAAAATAATTTAAATAATTTTGGACAACAACCAAAAATAAACTCTTCTTCTTTTTTGTGGTTTGAGTGTTGCCCGCTAGTGAAATGTATTTCAGTTAGTTCAATAAAAAAAACTGAAAATTATTAACCACGCTTGAAGCACCTTGGTTCATAAAACAACCAAAAAAAAAACAGTTAGGTAAACGTGTGACGATCACCGACGCTAGCATTTGTTTTGGCGCCAAGACGCCCCGTCGCGCGCGACCCATTTGAAACGCCAGATAAGTGTTTATGTTCTTGGAATTCCCGTCTTGTAAACATCTCTCGTATTCGAGCTTAATGGCATGATGAATTGCATTTAGAATTTTGATGAGTTTGCTGGCTTAGTACTACGTAAACAGTTCCGAATCAAAAATTTTGACTAACTCAAAAACTTTGACAGAACTCGAAGCATTAATTTAAATTAACTTAAAAATAAAGCGATAATATTATTTGCATCTCGTATTTTTTTGCATCGCGGGTGCGCAGGTGGATCTTAATAATATTTAATTTCTAGAAAAGTCCTACAAGTAATTATAGTTAAAAAAAATAGTATCCCCTGAAAGCTTATTTCAGCCCTGAAGCAAGGATTTAGTTGCATTTATTTGTCATATTAATAATTTTTAATACTCACATAAAAAAGCGGCGTGAAAAAATTTTCTTGGGAAAAACAGTCGAGAATGTGCTGGTTATTTTAGTCGATTTGAACGAATTCAATCACTGTTTACACAAAACTTTATCGTTAACTAGCGGCCGCCCACGGCTTCGCTCGCCCCTTAGCCGGTACGCCCCATTCATTTTTCTTTAAAAAGTTTTTCCTCTTTTGCTATAAAACAAACATACCCTCCAAATTTCATGCTTCTAGGACTTACGGTTTAGGCTGTGCATTGATTGTCAGTCAGTCAGTCAGTAACGTAAGAGTTTTATACAGTATGTTAGTTTAAACGAGGGACATATTGAAACCCACAATAGTGCATGATTATATGATACTAATAAAAATATGAACAAAAAAAAAACACTGATAAATAACAGACAGAACCATACCAAAAATTTCGCGAAAGTCTCGCAACGTGTGTACACCCTTGCGCTAGCGATTTCATATTATCGCAGAACATGTGCGCGGGTCAATGACCTTTAGGTATAATCCATTTTCCCTTCGTACTTTAAACCTGGCTTACCTGGGTATGGCTCCCTTCCTCGTCCTTGGGCATGCGTCGGTACGGTGAACTGACCGAATGTTCGCAATCGTTGGTTAACACCTAGCATAAGATTGTACGACGGAATCTGGCGGTTGGGAAACATCTCTCGGTACAAAATAATGGCTCCTCGCACACTATCATTAGATAACACGTAGGCACGAACCATATCCCAATATTCTTCATTAGAATATCGATAAGACGTCATTTTTGGTTATTAAAAGAACACGTTTACAGGACACACTTATCCCGAAGTAAGCGGGGTTGTTTTTGTGATACGCGGAAGCGCAATAATAGACATGCGGAAATAGCAGCGCACTCGCATAGACTGACTGCGGTGACCGCAGTCAGTCTATGCGAGTGACCGCAGTGCGGTCAGCGCGGGAGTGTGTCCTCCTGTCGGTGCAACACAAAGGGAAGGGGCGGGGTTTGCGCACAAGCTTCCTTTTCGGTAGGATCGGCACGTGTTTTGCCGCGTGATTATTTTACTGTTTACAAGTTCACTTCTTGCGCGCTCAGTGTTCATGAATAATGTATTTTAATGGACAATTACGTCACAAATTAAGGTTATAGGTTTTTTACATATTTGGGACGAGAATCGAATACTGAATACCCTCCCTCAATAAGTCCCTCGTTTAACCTAACACACTGTATATTTAGATAACTACTTATTGAGTTATTATTGCGATATTTAAGCACTAAACAACACAAAACACTTGCAATATAGCAAAAAAACTAAAATTCACAATACGCAAACAATGCCCGCGCGCGTGGGTCCGTAAGACTGATTTTGTTTTTTTGTGTTGTTGACGTCTAGGTAACTGTTTTGAAGTTGACATACATATTTACAAAGCTCAAATCAGTGCGAAAAGGATGGTTTTTCGTTCCTTACGGACATTGTAGTAGAAAAAGCGAGTCAGACAGATGTCTCAACGCATGGCGCAAAACTTTTTTTGGTGCATTTATAAACCAAGGTGCTTTGGTTTGTGTTTGGTATGGAAATGCACCAAGGTGCTTTTTTTTTGGTAGTAGCTCTGCCTTCTGCGCTGGCGGGCGTGGGTTCGATCCCCACCGAGAACAAATATTTGTGTGGTGAACGCAGATGTTTGTTCTATGTCTGGGTATTATATTGTATTCTTTGTATGTATTTACAAAAAAAAGGATTATTTAAGTAATGTATCAGCTATCTGGTTCCCATAATACTTGCTCTGCTTAGTTTTGGGCTAGATAGTGTTGTGTGGATTGTCCGCATTATTTATTTGTTTATTATTTATTTTAGTTTGTACAGTTTGAATAACGTGATATAAACAACTTTGTTGCTATTAAGAACTATTCTACTTCGAGGCTAAAAATAAAATATTAGTTACGAGTAAGTCCTCCAACTGCTAGATCTAGCGTTTTATCGTTAGATAGAATTAAATAGCAACACTGATGAAGTATGCGCCGAATTACGTTCCGTTATTAGTCAGTTTGATATAATAAAATTGAATTTTGAAATTTTGACCTATAAACTCAATTTTTCCCAACATTTTAGCTTTGTATAAACGTAATTCAATTGTAGTAACAAATTGAAATATCATTTGATAAATCATTGAACAAAACACTAGGATAATAGTAAATTACCGATCGATTAATCGTTCGATTATTGGATAAGCGTGTAACGTAACGCATCTCGTGTTGAAAAATATGCCATCAACAGAGATAGATGTCGTATTTCACTGAGAATTGGCTTTTTGAGTATAGACAGACATTTTTCACTCGGGATAGCTTATGTTTGTCAGAGATCAATAGGCCGAGATCTTTTAGGGACATTGAAAATCCCGGTCAGCCCGAGAATCATGCCCCAGCTATAATTATACTCTTTCTATATTCGAAAATTTAAATATAGATCTACGTATTTATTTCGAAGCGAAGGAAGTGAGACATCGAAAGCGATTGTGAGATACCTTGATGCTTTTGAGGTAGGTTGTGGAGGAAGATAGTAGAGAGTAGGAGGAGATGGTTGGCATGGCTGGAAGCCATTCGAAGTCTGTACAAATTACTACTTAGTTCCTACTCTTTAAATTACTTTTACTAATACATCAAACACAGTATAGAACCAATTTTGTCATCGGACTTTTGAACTGAAGAATTACTAATAAACTCAATATTTAAAGACGCACACCGATACCGCATATAATGGGTTAAAACAATAATCAACTCCACTTAACATGCAGAACAATTAATTAGCAAAAGTTTTTAATTCACGACTATAACTATGCGCGAACCTACCCGATATGTTTAACCTTGCAATTGAAGTGTGAAAATAATAATCTAATATCAAAAACTAGCTACTCTACGAGTTAAACGGTTCTGACTAAGAACAGACGGACGATAGAGCGAAACTATAAGGGTTTCTTGTAGGTCTTCGGAACCCTGAACCGAGCGGCATACTAGAGTGCGCTGCTGGCCCAAATGCGCCGTTCTGGCGCCATCTTGGAAATGTTGATATCTTCTTTGGAAGCGATACAAACCTGTAAAAAACAATAAAAGCTAAAAAGTACTTGACACGGTATAGACGTAAAAACACGTAATTATTGAGGAAACAAAAAACCTCACTTTGAATTTAAATGGAAAACTAAGACAAAAAACAAATTTATATCTGGCGCCAACACACAAAGAAAGCGCAAATATTTTTATATATATTATATTTATATTAAAAAATAACCCGTCTTATTGGCTTATAATATCACATACATAAAATCACGCCTTATTCCCATGGGGGTAGGCAGAGATCACGGATTTCCACTTGCTACGATCCTGACACACCCTTTTCGCTTCATTCACTCTCATAACATTCTTCATACATGCTCGTCGGTATAGGGTACTCCTAACCTGGCCTATAATATCACCTATACAGTTGTGGTCATATAATTAAGAACGATTTGAAGTTCTAGAAGTTTTTTATTTAAATCGTATCATACACAGAGATGTGTACCTTCTGAGAAGCAACTAGTTATGTTATATAATAGTCACATTAATAGAGCAACCTGACTTAAGAATAAAGTATGAAATCGCTAACTATTTTTTGTACATTTTATTGATTTTATCAAAGTAACACATTCAAATAGTACTGAAACTGGACAAATAATTAAGAACGATTTATTTAACTGCTCGGGAATTGTTTTATATGACACTTAGATTTCAAAAATCACAATATTATGTAGCACAGGAAACCTAAAAAGAAATTTAATAAATATTTAACTAAAATTAATAGTTAATAGCATATCCATGGCTTTTAATTACAGCTTTACACCGGCGAGGCATTGACTCTATTAATTTTTGACATTTCGCAAGAGAAATAGAGTTCCATTCTTCTAAAAAAACGTCATACAGCTCTTTTAAATTTCCACACTTTGTATTTGAAACCTTTTTCTTTACTTCAAACCACAGATTCTCTATTGGGTTTAGATCTGGACTGTTAGCAGGCCAGTCTAAGACAGAAACTAATTGCGCTGTAAGAAATTCCTTTACGGTGCGTGCAGTGTGCTTTGGATCATTGTCATGCTGGAATGTCCAAATGACCGGTAGAACGTCTTCAGCGTATGGTAACATTGTTTCTTCCAGTATATTTTTGTATTGGAACTGATCCATGTTACCTTCTATCAACTTTACAGGTCCTACGCCATGTCTAGAAAAGCAACCCCAAATTTTCACATTTCCACCACCGTGCTTTAATGTAACTTTCGTGTACTTTGGGTCGAATGCTGTATTAGGGGGACGTCGTACATATCGTTTTCCATCAGAACATACTCTGTTTATTTTCGTCTCGTCAGAAAAAAGTACATTTTTCCACTGTTGCCCAGTCCAGTTTTCATACTTTCTCACAAATGCAAGCCGGGCTTGCCTGTGGCAAAGTTTTAACATGGGTACCTTTCTTGCTATCCTACCGTGCAATTTTTCTTCTACCAAACGTAATCGAATAGTGCGTGCTGAAATTGCTGAAGGGTTGTTTTCACCAAAATATTCTTTTCTAAGCTCATTGGACCCTTTAAAAGGATTTTGTTTTGCCATACGAACGATGTTTCGGTCATCTCGAGGAGTTGTTTTTCTCTGTTTAGGTACACGTGGAACATTCGAAGTAGTTTGATACGTATAGCAAAATGCTTTACAGCGTGGAAAACCATCGTTTTTGAACATTGCAGATGGTCGGCTATCTTTTTATAAGACCAATTCTTCCGGCGAAGTTTTATTATTACTTCCCTTGTAGATTTATCACAACTTTTATTGTTTCCCATTGTTTTTTCTAAAGAAGCCTTTAATCTTTAATCTTTTACAGCACGTAATGGCGCCAAAATTATACAAACAGTAACAAATCGACTGAGTGTTGATTTAAATTTGAATAAAGGTATAAACTACTTAGCGTTCTTAATTACGTGACCAGCCAGTAATAAGGAATACTTTGTTTAAAAGTAGTGTAAAATGTTTGCCTATTGATTTTTAGCCAATCATGTGTATCAATTAGGGCATGCAATTATCGAAACTTTTCGATAATCGATAATACGATATTTATCGCTCTATTTTTCGATAATTATCGAGAATTATCGGTTATTGGTAAAGGGAAAAACCTTCATGTTTCGGTCTAATTTAACTGCTTTATTTGTCATATCACACTCAACAAGAAGATTCACGTATGACCTACTACCTATTATCTATCTATTTCTTACTTATATCGTTCTTTTTTTTTCGAGTCGATGTTACAATAAAATTGAGTGAAAAGTGGATGAAACGGCATTGAACAGAGGAAGTGCCTGCTGTCACTTTCTTGTTTTGATTATTACATTAATTATTATTTTTTAAACAGTTTTCGGGTTTTTCACTGTTTATTCAAGGATTGCATGTACCATTAATATGGAAAATAGCTAAAATTTATTGAGCTTTACATTATAATTTTGGGATTTGTCCAATACGTATTGTGCATGCTTCATCGAAATGCAGTCTCCAATGAATCATCGTAAAGAACACTCGCTTTTTAAATTACAAACCTTCCCGCAAACAAAAAGGAACCTTAACGTACTGAACATAATGGTCAAATCTAGCCGGATCGATTAGTGGGAAGGCTTGCGGACTCGGACTCATTATTTACTAATATATTATAATACGATTTTATTACATATTATTTCGATTAGTGTCACTAATCAAATAGCTTTTAATTATATGACACTTTTCGTTCTAATAATTATGAGCTATTTTAACGATTAGGTTCTTTAGTAAATCAGTCAGTAGAATGCTTGGACTAGTAGGTAATCATTATCTATAAATGTTTTTTATAAAGAAACCAAATAATAATAATCAATTAGAATGTACGCATTGTTTAACATTTTGTTAGCGTTAGGAATAAGAATGAACTATCCGTAATATTAGTTCATTCATACATTTTTGAATTTATCGTTTATCGGTTTTTATCGTTTTATTTTTCGATAATTATCGCTGGCGAAAATGAACCGATTACCGATAATTTATCGATTATCGATTATCGGATTGCATGCGCTAGTATCAATGAATACAGTGGTAATATGGAAATGTTTTGCGATACCGAGAGAAATAAAAACAAATGCATACAATTAGTTTTGCATCTTAGTTGGAAAAAATCTTCCCTTTATATCAGCGTTCTTAATTATATGACCACCACTGTACATACTTACTTAATTTTTTCCCTTATTCTTCCTTTGTTGGGCTCTCTGCTAGCAGTTTGTTATTAGTCTGGAAAAAAGAAGCAATTATTTTCCACCATTTTGATTTTCTGGTTCCCATAAATGCTGTCATATGAGCTGTGTCATAGATCGATTTAGTTGGTTTATGCACTTCCTAAAGGGTTATTTTGAAAAATTATGTATGAGCTTATTATTTTATTCCTGACTAGCTGATACCCGCGACTTCGTCCGCGTGGATATGTGAGTCGGTTTTTTTTAGTTTGATATGACCAACTGCTAGTTACCATAGATTTGAGCTTGTACTTTAGAGTGTATTTGAATTTTAAGGTGAGTGCTGTTGGAGCCGCTTTTTTTCAACAGTGTTTAGTTTAAGTATGATGGATGTTTCCCGCTATTTTGTCGTAGTGGTTATCATCGGTTTGTTTGTGAACCTTTGTGTGTAATCGAACCTGGTGCCAGATGCTGCGGTAGCAGATTTTTTTTTAATGTTTTTTTTTGCGTATTTTGTAAAGCTATTTTTTGTGATTTTATGTTATATTAGTAGCTAATTTGGGGTTTCGTATGCGTGTTGGTGTATAATCGAATCAGATTCTTTTAATTTGACATGACAAACTGCTGGTTACTATAGTTTTGAACTTGTACGTTAGAGTGTATTTGAATTTGAAGGCAATAGTGCTGTTGTTGTAAACGATTTTTTTTCAGCACAGTGTTTAGTTTAAGTATGATAGATGATTCCCGCAATTTTGTCTTGGTGGTTATCATCGGTTTTTTTGTAAACATTTGTGTGTATTAAAACCTGGTGACAAATGCTGCGGTAGCTGAAATTTTTTTAATGTTTTTTTTTGCGTATTTTGTAAAGCTATTTTTAGTGATTTTATGTTATATTAGTGGCTAATTTGGGGTTTCGTAGGCATGTTGGTGTATAATCGAATCAGATTTTTTTAATTTGACATGACCAGCTGGTTACCATAGTTTTGAGCATGTACCTTAGCCGTTTTTTGAAGCGGTGTTTCGGTATGATAGGTGTTTTCCGCGATTTTGTCTTAGTGGTTACGGTGGGTTTTATGTAAACTTTTGTGTGTATTTAAATTTGGTGACAGATGCTGCGGCAGCAGAATTTTTTTCACTGTTTTTTTGCGTATTTTGTAAAACAATTTTTTGTGAATTTTTTTCATATTTTCTTCCCTCTTTTTTTTCTTTTGGGGAAAGAATTTTCCTATTTTCTTTCATAGTGCTCCATAAGACCAACACATCTTCCAAGTTTCATGCTTCTAGGACTAATGGTTTAGGCTGTGCGTTGATTTTTCTTTAAACAAATTTTCCCTCTTTTCTCCTCTTTGGGAAAGAATTTTCCAATTTCTTTTCCTAGGGCACCTCTACGTTATAAGAGAAACATACCCTCCAAGTTTCATGCTTCTAGGACTAACGGTTTAGGCTGTGCGTTGATTTTTCTTTAAACCATTTTTCCCCTTTTTCTCCTTTTTGGGAAAGAATTTTCCAATTTCCTCTCTTAGTGCACCTCTACGTTATAAGAGGAACATACCCTCCAAGTTTCATGCTTCTAGGACTAACGGTTTAGGCTGTGCGTTGATTGTCAGTCAGTCAGTCAGTCAGTCAGTAACGAAAGAGTTTTATATATTTAGATGTAGGAGTGTAAAGTAATTCGTAAAACTATACATATTATAACATAGCAGTATCCTCATAACTATACGTTATTAGCCAATTTCGATGCGAGTATTTGTAAGCAAATTAGCAAAACACAACAACACATCGAATAAGTATTTTTTTTTTCGTGACGTGTTTATGAAATAATATAAATATTTTTGTTAGTAATACAAACTCTGTAAATAAAAACAAAATATTGTTGTGATCTAGAATCTTAGCTATGACTCTTGGCTTCTCTAGGATTTAGGTCACAACAAACTATGTGTTATAGTAAAGAAAACAATTTAAGTTCAAAATATAACTACATATTTCGCGCAAAAACCATCTAACCACCCATTACATTTGATTTATACATCTAAGTCAGTCTGGACAAAAACATGCTTAAAAGAATTGTAATTCTCAAAATAAATTAACAATAGCTTACAAGCGTTCCTTAGGACGAGTCATTGCTTACAGTTAGCCCTGTCACTATTAGGTACTCACTAAGACTTGCGCACATTTAAGCGTTCTACGATGGCGATCGTAGAACGCTGTCAAATATGACAGCGATATTTGACAGTATTTCACTGATCGCCATCGCCTAGATGTTCGCAGTCCTTTATGTGGTGGTAAGAGATGACAGCTGTATAAACACTGGTTATCTTTTAAGAAACGCTTGTAAGTAAGAGGGATAGTTACGTAAATAAAACTGGGTTAGTACCTTGAAATACTGATGGTACAGCACAACACCATAGACACATCCAACAGAAACTAATATTTGAATCACGAGCCAGACAATAACATTGCACACTTGGGCTTGGCCAAACAGTTCTTTGCCATTTTTAATGCATAACATAGATTCGGTCATCATTATTGCTCCATAAACCCAACATTGTGTTCCCACGCGCTTGCAATTTGGATCTGTCACATAGGTGTAGTACTGCCTGGAAGTAATGTTATGGTTCATAATGTAGATAGATAGCTAATTATTACGTGGAAAAATGCGAAAGTTTAGTTGTCATGCAACTCAACCACGCCATAACAGCCGAAGAAACAGCGCCGTGCAAAGCCGCTGACGAAAGTTAGCGAGTACAATAATTTGATAAGGTACTTATATTATTTATTTCTTACAGTAATAGTAGGTATCTAATATAATATAAGGTAAAGTTTGTAAATAGTAGATTTCTTTGTGAAAGGCTCGACCAGGGAAGTACTACCACCATGCTATTTCTGATATCAAGCAATTGCTTTGTTTCGGTTTGAAGGGTGCAAGTGAAATAACTGGCACGTGAGGCATTTGTATGCCTCAACTTGATGCGACTCAGGGTAGAGCATCAAAGGGCACGTTCATAACGTGCGTAATATAATATATGCAATCTCTGCCACTTGACATCCCACCACCCCCACCACCAACAGACCAGCTAATGGTCTGCGTAATAAAGAACAGCCCATAGGTATTGATGGCCCTGATTACTAGTAGGTATGGCATACCTTACAGATGGCGCGACTATAACTCCGATCAGGCACAGGCGGGCTATGACTAGCGGGTGAGACGGCGGCATTTCAAATATGTGTTTCAAGAAAAATGTGTTCAGCTCAGACAATTGCCAGAATACAACCAGTTGGCTCAGAGCGCAGAATCTCATGTAAGTGCTTGTGGGGTCCAACCATCGCACCGGAGTCCATGTTACTGGCGTAAATTGAAGGATAGCCCTTTTAATTTTTCCTGTTGTAGATGAAATATCCCTGAAAAATAAAATAAATATTATAGACAACCCACGCAACACTATCTAGTCCCAAACTAAGCAGAGCTTGTACTATGGGAACCAGATAGCTGATATAATACTTATATACAATTTTTTTGTAAATACATTAATACATACTTAGAATACAATATAACACCCAGACAGAGAAAAAACATCTGTGTTCACCACACATATATTTGTTCTCGGTGGGGATCGAACCCACGACTTACGCTACGGCTCAGAAGGCAGAGCTACTACCAACTGAGCTGAGAGGTCAGTATATTTGAAATAAGTTGTTTTATATATTATTATTATTATTATGTGCCCTCCGGGTCCCACTGCTGGGCAAAGGCCTCCCCCCATTCCTTCCAGACATCGCGATCCTGGGCTACGCCTGCCCAATCCGTCAGGAAACCATCAAGCTCGTCTCGCCATCTCCGTTTTGGTCTGCCGCGTCGCCTTCTCGCTGGGTCAGTAATATATAATTAATTATTTAATTAATAATTAATTAATTATTAATTAATTATTAATTAATTAATTAGTTTTATATATAATTAATTTTATTTATTTATATACTGATATAGTATATATACCTACTTGTGTAGTATGTGTAAATACATTTCGTACATACAGCGGGTTACTAGTAGCACCACACACCTTTATACTGAATTCGTATTATAGGTAATCATGTACATCTATATCTATACTAATATTATAAAGAGGAAAGATTTGTACCTATTTTTGTATGTTTGTAATGAATAGGCCCAAAAAGTACTGGGCCGATTTAAAAATTCTTTCACCAATAGAATGCTACATTCTTCCAATTTGACATAGGCTACATTTCATTTTGAAAAAAATTAGGGAACCTTGGTAAAATTTGAACAATGTAACCGAAGGTGTAGAAAAATGAGTTTTAAAATGTCTTTCGTCGAATGCGCTGCCGAAACTATTAGCGATAGAACAAAATAATTTACAACAATATTGTCTACCCCGTGCGAAGCCGGGACGGGCTGCTAGTAATTATATAAGCAGAAAATAGGCAATCCATTCTTTTCAGAGATTATAGGTAGGTAGGTCAAATGAACGGAAGCGACAGACTCGAAATTTATCCGGTGCTCAGTACCTACCTATCTACAATGTGTACCTTTTACTAAAATTGTGTATTGTTATCTGCATGCAAACACTCACCTAATACTGACCCATTTGTATTCTCTCATTTCCAAAGCCTTACATATTTTGAGGCCACACCAAATACCCAGTCCATTGCAAATCAGAACATCTAAAATAATTGAATCCCACCAACATTCCAAGAAGTTGGGCAGTAGATGTGCAAAAGCTATTTCAGTTATTTCCCACATTATAGATATAGCCCATAGTAGGCCAGCATGTCTAAATAAGATTGCTTTGAACATCCAACCAAAGAAATGGCCCCATGCAAAAACATCAACATGTGACCAAACTTTTGAAAAACTTATGTCAGAGCAGTTCACAGCATATTCCTGTAAAATATAATTATGTCCTGTTAGCAAACTGCATTTAATGTCTTTTGTCTTGGGTACAGTCAGCGACAAAAGATGTGATCAAATATTTTGCAAAGAACCTAGGTAGGTACCTACTTACTTTTGATCAATGTTTCGAACTTAATTTGAAAATTTACTTTAGTAGTATAGTGTGCAAACATAGTCATTTCTTTGGTAAATGTAGAGAAAAGATAATTGTAAACTGGATATTTAAGATTTGCGAGTCTGATTGTGTCTCGATATTTTGGCACAATTATAGCTGCAAAAGTCCGTGTCAGTTCCATATCCTTCACAGTTTTTTATCATGATTTGTGGTTAACCTATGCCACTTTTGTTAAAGATAACCCATTTGCCGGTCGCTAACGACAAATTATGATGTTAATAACTGCAAATAGACCTACAGAACACAGCTGTTTTTATAACGCTTTTATTAGCTTCACCTGTATCTATGTATGTATGTAACCAACCTCTTTGAGCTCGATTTTGTCCTATTTTGAATGATCAGATTTGATTCAAACTTTGCACACCTGTCAAAGGATGACAATGCAATAATATGAAAAAAAATAATAAAAAAAATGAAAAAAAGAAAAATATATATAGTTTGAAAAACTAAAAAAAACGCTTTTATAACTAATTGAACTAAAAATTTTAAAATAAAACTGTAATAATCAATTGAAAATTTTTGTATTAATGTCCAAAAAAAGCGTGGGGTGCTTGATTTTGATTGTTGTAAATATTTTATCAATAGTTTATTAAATCTGAAGTTATTATAAAAAGCACCCCACACTTTTTTGTACAATAATACAACATTTTTCAATTGATTATTACAGTTTTATTTTTAAATTCTTTCAGTACCGAAATATCGGAAAACATTACTCACAAATAGATGAAAAATAGTAGAAAATAACCACTTTGGAAACAATACATGCAATTATTAGTTTTAAGCAAATAATAGAAATGTAGGTACTATAGGTAACGGCGATGTAAGCAAAATTAGCATGATATGTGTAGGTAATTACAAATTACTTTGTATACAGGCATATACCACTTAACATCAAAACAGTTGGTGAACATTGAGTAAAATCTTATCTAAAAATGTTTGGTAAGCTTTCAAATATTCTAAAAGTCATCAAATTCTCATTGTGACTGTAGGTGCCTCACTCAATAAATTATGAATTTGGAATACGTAAGTTCCAAAGTTGTAATCTAATTTGCCTAATAGGTACCTACTTAAATCTTTAACCCAATTTTCTACATTATTTTAGAAAATTAGAGTTCTTGCCACTTTGAGAGTTTTTTTCTATCAATGCGTAGCAGTTGAAATTTCCAGAACCTGCCCTTTTTATAAGTTTTTATTGGATGTGTTCAAATATGACATAGTACCTACTTATAATCAATAGCCTGCAACCTGTTTATAGTAATGAATTAAGCAAAAAAGCTGGAAATAGTTGCCAAACTGAAAGCTGTATAATTTCCTGCAAGTTGTTGGAGTCTTCATTGAGATATACAATACATACTCATAAATAACTTACCTTATCCATGTCAATGTGGAAATTGCGTAGATTTGGATCAATCCAGTACATTATTTCATAAACTGTTGAGTAACTTTGAAATAACAGGAAGAGAAGAGCCAGTAGATATAACACTGACATTCCAAATACAATCCTCCAGACTGCTGGATGTGGTCGTGTGAATGGTCCATTGGGAAAAGTTAATACTGATACTATGAGGAAAAAAAATACTACACAGCATATTCCAGACCATATGTTACCTTGAGTACTTGTTTCATCTCTGAAAAAGGATAATCAATTAGTATGTAGTGTACAACATCTTTATAAATGAAAATGAATTGCTGTTTGTTAGTCTCACTAAAACTCGAGAATGGCTGGACCGATTTGGCCAATTTTGGTCTTGAATTATTTGTGAAATTCCAGAGAAGGTTTAGAAGGTGAATAAATATGTTTTTTTTTTTCAACGGTAACGGGGCAAGCGAAGCCGCTGGCGGCCACTAGTTTGTGACGTTAAATAAATATGTTAGTGTTTAATAAAAATAAAAGAGACATTTTATTTAATAGTCAATCAATTTCATCCAACTGCCCAGAAGTTGGGTAGTTTTTTAAGTGAATTCATGTACCTATTTGTTCTGTTGCGAACCGAGTGCAGTTTAGGCTTGATGGATTTTGGTTAATAACTATTTATTTGTTATGTACATTTAAAGTTTGTGTAAGACTTACTCTGGATTACTTATATACCTACATAAAGGTCTTTTATATAAATATGGGTCATGATGTTAGGTAAGTAGGTACTAGGTATGTACCTATTACATCATTTGACTAGGATCATTTGAGAAAAAGATTTCTTCATACATACCTGACAAATGCAGTGTATATCACAGATGCTATTGAAACTGCCAGTAAGGTAATTGTGTGTGGCTTGTAGAAGAACTCTAATGATATATCATCCACAGGTCTTTCATTTATTGAACTGAACGCATCCGCGTAATCTGAAGAAAGCATTGTACTACTGCCTGAAACAGTGTTTCCTCTTGCGTCTTTCATAATTAGCTGATTCTTCGGAACGTTTTCATTGATTCCAAATTTTGCTAAACAATGTAGCTTGAACCACGAACATCAGCTTGATCTCTAAAGATGGATGTGTGGTTTTAAAATGTGGACTGGACTGCTTGATAGGTACTTGCTTAGAAAACTGAATTTCAGGGTGCTATTGAGATACATTAATTAATTATTAGAGGTTAACTCCTAATTATAAAAGGGTCTAAGTAGGTAATGTTAATGTAGCTAGTTAGACTAGAATGGACTTAAATCACGAATCGGCACCCTTTGTCTCTCAAAACTCCTGTAGGAAATAAAATTGAAATGAAAAGTTAACTTCCCCAATTTTTTTTCGTAGTTAATTCCATGCAAAAAATGGCAGTCGTCTGTAGTGTTGCCAACCGGGTTTAGTCAAGTCACCTACAAATTGTAGGCTTGGAGATTGTAGGCTACAATCTCTCGTAGAGAGTTAGTAGAGAAAATTCCTTGCCAAAAATTGTTCAAATTCAAATTATTTAATCACAAAGAAATAACATGATAGATTCAGAATCCAAATTTAAAAGGCCGAATTTCGCATGACCTCTAAACGCCCTTGGTATTGGTCTTGGAAGAATAATCAATGGAATCCGCGATAAGGCGTTGCCGCTCTTACTTAGCTGTGTATTACACCAGTGATCTTATCTTTGTCTATCCCACGGAACGTAGCTACGAGTAGAAGAGAAAGTAGATGTAAGTTTGGCAACACCTTACTCCTGTGTAAATCGTGTCTGTTGATTTCCGACATGTTAGACAAAACATTGTCTTGTTGTGCTGAGAAAACTCAATAAATTGTGTTAAAAATAAAGCGTTTCTACAAAATCAATTCACCTAGTGAAAAAATGTGTTGTTCTGCTGTGTATTGTTCTTCCAGAACAACAAAAGGAGGTGTAAAAGACCCGGAATAGTCATTTAATACGTAAGTCTTAGTCAATATATTTCATCTTTTTACATGCTAAAAGAGCGAGATTTTTTACCAGAAAAACAGTAATAATTAAATTTTATTTCATGTTAGTCCTAGATTCATAAGTGTTATTGATGAAAACTAAGTGTAAAACCATTAATTATTGTAAAATAAAATGTATTGATTTAGGCATCTGTGCTAGTGATGTACTACACCAGCCAATTTGGCTATATCGATAATATTTTAGTTTCCGTTTTTTATGCATATAACTCAATGCTTTGAATGAGTTTACTGCGGGCTAAATGTTTGTAAGATCTGCAAATATTTGTAGCGGGTCACTCGTAGTTCCTGATACCCACGATACGGGTATCCTAGTGTAATCCTACTGGGGGATCATGACTACTAAGTACTCAATACTCAATACATTTATTGCTTTACACATGGTTTAGTTTCTGCATGCATCGTTTTTAGGTGTAATTAGGTATCACATGGACTCTGCATGGGTATAGAAAACATGGAGGCAGGCCGAGGTTTTAAGGTAAGTTAGCTTGATATCTTGATATTAGGATTATGAAGTGACTGTTGTAATGTTGTGGAATCATAATAATGTGAAACATCTTTCGTTTCGTTTTTTTTTGTACACAATATTTTTTTTTAAATGCTAAAAAAAACCGCGCACAGTCAAATTGGCGGGAATGAAAATCTGATACCTACCTATCTACTCTGCGCTGTGGATGTTATGTTCTCTTAGGTTTATCACAATTTTATTTTGTTTAATAAATACTAAGTAGGTACTTAGTCGTTGGGTGCTGAATAAGATTTAAAACTCGATTGAGAGACATAGCTGAAGAAGTAAACTTCTGATTCTAGAATTAATTTGTTTTTTGTTTCCTCGCAAATTAGAGAATAGTACTAAGTATACAATGCTCGGCTGAAATAGTAATTAACGGCCTCGTTTATTTATCTCATTTATAATTTTTTTTAGTTTCCCAAAATGCCCCAGGACGGAAAAAGATGCAAGAAAGTGGTGTGGAAACACAAGACCTTTCTACAACACCCAAGCGAGCAGTGAGAATTTTAAAAGTTTAAACCGTTTCATAAATTTTCATACCGTGAAAATCCCTCATTGTGTATTGAATTATATTATTGTAATTTAGTTGAACAAATCAAAGAGTTTATATCCAATTATGACGCCTTTTTCATTGATTTCGGTATTCAATAAATAATGCTGGACAAGTCACACAACATTATCTAGCCCTAGAATAAGCAAAACTTGTGTTATGGGTGCTAGATAACTGATATACCTACATAATACAATACATTACATGTATAGGTATTTTTTATTTTTATATAGAAAAGACCAGAACACCCGGAATAAATACCTGCAGATCGTACAAATATTTGTTCTAAGGCGGGAATCGAACCCGCAACCTCTTGCGTCGTAGGTGGACATTCGCCCACTGCACCACAGAGGTCGTCAAATCGTCGTAATTCATCGATAGGTTAGTTAATGTCGTTACTTCTCTAGTCACGCACACTAACACATATCTACAACTGAACACTAATGCTTCGGCTACATTAGCGGGCGAAGATTCGTGTCGCGTTGGCGCGACAAAAACATCGTGTTCGGGTATAGGCGATGTTCTTGTCTACATTAAGGCGGGCGAAGATTCGTGTCGAGTTGACGCGATGCATCGTGCTGGATTGTGTCTTAATCGATTTCTTAATTTTATTGAGATGGGCTCTGTAGTATGCCATCATCATCATCATCATCATCATCATCCACAGCCCGACTTCACCCACTGCTGGGTATAGGCCTCCCTTAGTTTGTGCCATCTACCTCGAACCTGTGCCAGTCTAAACCATTGCCGCCAATGAATCTTTTTTCTTCTTCATTTCTTCTACTGTGGTAGGCCAACTGAGCATATTTTTAATTCGAATCCACGCATCATGTACCAAGTGTTTCTTTTTATGGTTGGGGTCACTATGATTCTATATAATACTCTCAGTTTCATAAAATTGAATGAATTCTAACACTTTTTCGTTACTCCACTCTATAGTGTAAAAAAATAAATGCACGTCCGTCTCGGTTCAAAGTCTGGATGACACTGAAATGACGTAGATGTAGCCACCTAAGCGAATATTGTCGCGACAAATCCCTTTGATTCGCGCCTGTTTACCGACAGCTCCCCGATACTACATCGTCTTCATCCGAATACTACGCGAAGACACGATGTACCCGGCCACATTCATCGCGTTAACACGAATATTCGCCATAGCCCGCTAATGTAGCCCTAGCATAACAAAAAACGGACACGCTTTGAAATTTATTTATCCATCCCTTTATTATAACATCCTTGGTATTGGTAGAAAGACGCGCCCGGAAGTTCGGCGTTGGTTATAAACCAATGTGAAGAGCGTTTTGCGAAGGTCACCTTGGTAGGAATCGCGGCTTTAAACCGTGTATAATACACGGTTTAAAGCCGCGATTCCTAAATACACGGCCGAATACACGGTGTATTCGGCCTTTTTGTTATAATATTTCACTTGAAAACAAGGCTATTGATATAAACGTAACCTGTGCTAGATATATTCGAAAAATAATGGAATTCAATCATTTATATTTGAGAGCACAGCATGTGTTTGTTCCTGAGGCTTGTTCCATGTGCTTTAGTCTATAATCTGAGGTTCCATGAAAGAAGAAGTGGCTTTCATCATGGCTTACTGCGCTATGCGCATGCTAGTTCACGTACCTATTTATTAATTAGACGCCCTCCTGTCAGTTGATAGGTACTATATTTCATGGGTCAAAATGTAACCAAGCGAGAAGTAGCTTGTTCCATCAGCTAGTAGTCTAAAAAAAAGTACATCGACGCGGACGGTTGTCTCAAGCAATACCACAAGCATGGTTGCTAGCCGTTGGGTTTCAAAACTGAAGAGTACGGGATCCCATCGTCGATTGCCTATTGGGTTTGGAACCTGACGGCTAGTAACCGTGCGTGAGGGACAGCACCGCTGTGTTCATGGAATCGAGGCCCCTTCGGGTCGCTGAATTCAGAAACCTAATGGCAAAACCGGATGTGTGTTGCCGGCCTTAGTTCAAGTATTGTTTCTGCATACGGCCTTATAAGACAACTTTATCAGGAATCAGAGAAGAAAACATACAGTTTATAATAAATGTATGATTTGGCAAAAAAATGGCAATGATTCCGGGGCCTGTTATGAAATGACATTGACATTTAGCAAGCAGAACATAGATTAGTGGGAACCAAAATAATGATTTTCGTTTTCTGTCATTTGGGAAGTCACATAGCTTTTTGATTTTAATTTTTACTGGTGTTATTTTGAGTTCTGTTGTGTAATTTCGGTGGTATTTTAACCAACATTACTTGAGGTCTTAGCTCAAAGTGCAAGCAGTTGGAATTAAAGTGTATTATGTGATATTCTGATTTCATCGAAAATGTTTCAGATGGATTTGGAAAAAACGGCCATCTTTTTTCCAAAGATAATAAATAGGGTAGGGCCGAGTCGACTTTGACTGACTCGACTGACGGAAAAGTATTTTATCTAAGTAATATATTATCATTCTTATATAACTACTCGACACTGGCAAAATGGATCCGAAATGGACAGATTCCATTCAATCCATTCATTAAGAAGAAGAAGAATTGTGTTCTGTGGATGGAGTGGAGTTGTGGACAGGACGTGACAAATAAATTATGAAAATACCGAAAATATGTACCTAACTTGGAGCGCTGATTAATTATCTTGAACTATGTATGTACATACACCTAGTCATACCATACATAGCAATAGATAACCAGTTTGAAGTAAGCTACCCTGTATATCTTGTTAGAACCTGCGATCGGCGGATTATCAAAGTAGAAATCGAACCCTTCGGCTGATAAAAATGGCATTACCACTTCAGATACCTCCTTGTTCAAAAAGGGATGGTACTAGTGGTCTTACCTGTGAACAATTCGAATACGCAAGCACTATGGCTACGACATTATTAGCACCAGTCAAAACAGAGCGGCAAATCATGGAAGGTTCTATGTCGGAAGACGATCCTAATGCCAATACTCAGCTGTCTAGTGATGTGGGTAGGCAGCCACGATGGGGACCGCGACATAAAGGGGCCCAGGAACTAGCTGAACTATACAGCCCAGGTTAGTTCCTATGTGCTGTCGTTCAAATCACATGATTCATATTGGTTGTGTTACTAACACACATATTGCTAATGCATGTATGTGCTTACATATTTCTATTATGTACTATTATTTTATTGCCTTTCCAGGCAAGAGAACACAAGAGCTGGTATGTGTTGTGGCCTGCTGTGCATTGTGTATCAGTGCTGGTATATTAATGACTAGATATATCCGTGCCGATGCATCACTAGTACTAGCAGCATTAGCTGGAGTTTTGACTGCTGACTTTGCATCTGGTGTTGTGCATTGGGCAGCTGACACCTGGGGAGCCGTTGATCTACCATTAATAGGCAAGGTAAGGTATTCACCTGGTGTGTCCCAGCTTCTGCTAAGTAGATGAGTAATGAGTTACATTTCATTGTTGTAGAATTTCCTACGGCCTTTTCGTGAACATCACATTGACCCTACTTCAATAACACGCCATGACTTTGTTGAGACAAATGGAGATAACTTTGCTATCACTGTACCAGTGTTAGCTCGTATAGTGTGGCAGTTGTGCACTTATGACGAGGAACAGATTGTGGGCCAATTCCACTGGATTGCATATTGGTATCTGTGTTGCATCTTTGTAGCTATGACTAATCAGGTATTTTTATTTATATATTTACAAGCATCCTTAAAAGCATATTGAGGAAATTCATATACTCGTACCTACTATTAGGGACTTTGTTTAAGACAGATGCATGAAGATGTTAATATTGAACACCCTTCATTTCTTCAAATATAGATAATACATCCACCTACTTTGTATCTTTATGGTTATTATGGTAGGTAGTACATATGTATTATGTATAGGTAGTAATATATAATGTACGAGTTCCATATTTATTACCTACCTAAGCACTCATAAATTAATGTGAGCTTGATAATTAATAATAAAAATATATTATTTTGATTACAGATTCATAAATGGTCACATACCTACTTTGGTTTACCGTTTTGGGTAGTTTGGCTGCAAGAGTGGCACATAGTGCTGCCGCGACGCCACCATCGCATTCACCACGTAGCGCCGCACGAGACTTACTTTTGTATAACAACTGGATGGCTCAACTGGCCGCTAGAGAAACTGCGGTTTTGGTTTATATTAGAGGCCCTTATCGAAGGCATAACTGGATGTAAACCACGCGCCGATGACATGAAATGGGCACAAATGCGTTCATAGAAGGCATTCGTAAAATCCACATTTTCTTGTGTCACAAAATGTATGGATCATTACCATTAGGCTAGTAATCGTTCACCAACACAAAGACGTCAGACGCTTTAATCAAGTGAATCATATTTTTTTTAGATTCCATTTTCACATGGCTTAGCTGGAACGACTGACGTAGCAAAAAACTTTTCTTTACAATTTATACCTACTATACAAACGCTTGACGGCAATCACACACGATGCTATGTATGCAAAGTAACTTCCTGAGCAGTAGCAAAACTATGATGTCAACGAAACTGAATAGAGTTCATAGGTCACTCAAGTGAATCGGTCTGATACCACCTTATTATGCCAATATTTAGATGTCCTAATACTTACATCACCTGACAATACCTACTGTGACACAGTTTTCTGAGTAGTGTCTCGGTATTGTAGGTACTTAAGCAATGGGTATTTTTATAGAACTCAAAAAAAGGGAATTTATAGACATATTTCATGATCTTTAAGTTTTTATCATGTAAATGTACACAAGAATACAGCTAAAGTTACCTAAAGACAAAGAAAAATAACGCTTACTACAAGGACTTATGAGCTAATATAGTCTGATGCGTATCCTTGTGTACATTGTAATGTTGCGTCCTACAATGCATGTTACGAACTGTGTCCATTCTCGTGCATTTGTAGAAGGCTAAAGGCCCTAGTACACATTTGCCTGTGCTGGGCCAGGCTCCGCCAATGCACAATTGTAGACCACGATCACTTGGTGTTCACACATTGGCGCATGGCTCATTGCTGCCTGGCAAACCAATTGCGACGGACGTCGAAGTAATTACGGCTGCGGCTATTTACTTTGAACGATCAGATTTGATTCAAACTTTGCACACCTGTCAAAGGTCGATGACAATGCAATAGGTAATATGAAAAAAAAATATATGAAAAAAAATAAAATATATTTATAGTTTAAAAAACTAAAAAAAAAACGCTTTTATAACTAATTGTACTAAAAAGTTAAAAATAAAACTGTAATAATCAATTGAAAAATTTATATTATTGTACAAAAAGCGTGGGGGGCTTGATTTTGATTGTTGTAAATATTTTATCAATAGTTTATTATATCTGAAGTTATTATAAAAAGCACCCTACGCTTTTTAGGGTTCCGTAGCCAAATGGCAAAAACGGAACCCTTATAGATTCGTCATGTCTGTCTGTCTGTCTGTCTGTCTGTCTGTCCGGCCGTGTCACAGCCATTTTTCTCCGAAACCATATGACCTAGACTGATGAAACTTGGTGAGTAGATGTATTCTGTGAACCGCATTAAGATTTTTACTTAAAAATAGAAAAAAAACTATAAATTTTGGGGGTCCCCATACTTGAAACTGAAACTCAAAAAATTTTTTTTTATCGAACCGATACGTGTGGGTATCTATGGATAGGTCTTCAAAAATGATGTTGAGGTTTCTAATATCGTTTTTTTCTAAACTGAATAGTTTGCGCGAGAGACACTTCCAAAGTGGAAAAAAGTTGGTCCCCCCCCTCTAACTTCTAAAATAAGAGAATGATAAATCCAAAAAAAATATATGTTGTACATTACTATGCAAACTTTCAACGATATTTGTTTTGAACGAGATCTAGCCAGTAGTTTTTTTTTTATACGTCATAAATCGTAAACCGCAATTTACCTTTCGACGAACTACAAAAACCTTTATATTATGTTAATTGATGCTACGGAACCCTTCATGGGCGATTCCGACTCGCACTTGGCTGCTTTTTTGTACAATAATATAAAATTTTCAATTGATTATTACAGTTTTATTTTTAACTTTTTAGTTCAATTAGTTATAAAAGCGTTTTTTTTTTAGTTTTTAAACTATAATTTATTCTATACTGTTTACAAGTATTACAGAACGCAACACAAAAGTGTTCTATCCCGTTCAGCGGCCGGTGACGAACTGAACATTGGCCGATTGTGTAAACACCACAGGCCAGGCTACGCCACGATTCCTTTGAAGTGTGCCCAAAAAACCGACAACTCCCCGATTGCGCGCCATGCTTGGCAAAATGTCCGCCAACATAAACCAATACCCCTTGTACACATTGGCGTTGGCCTGTAGTGGGCCAGCATGGGCAAATGTGTAGAGACCCCTTATGAAATAATTTCAACGAATGTAGTACCTAAGCAAAAGGGCTATTGTGAGATTTTGCTTATTGCTTAAAATAATTGAAATTTTGTATACTACTTATTATCGGATTGGATATTTTTTATTAATTACCCATGGCTCGATGTATACAGTGGCCTAATCAATTTAGAGAAGGCTAAAAAGTGTTTACCTACGAGGAATAAAACTTGTGATTTTTTGCTTATTGCTCTAAATAATTAACTTTTAAGAATTTTGTATACCTACTTAATTAAATGGATTTGAAATTTTTTATTATATACACTCATGGCTGACTGTTGGCCAGGTTTTGATGCGACTTCTAAGTAAGTATATATAACATACCTACTATAAGTAGAAAACAATTATGATTCGGGCAAAGGGTACTCAAGCAAGATAATTTATACATTACAAAATCTTGAAAATTAAATGAACAATAATTTCTATTAAGTATTTGTTCCTGATGCCTAACACCGTGATGCCTTGCTGGTAGTAAATAGGAAAGATGTAATATGTACATTATATTATGTATGTGTAATGTGTGTTGTTGCACCAACAAAATTTACCACGAAAGATATATTGATCTATTTACAGACCGACATTGATATGCTATTTTTGTACATGCATAAAATATTGTTATTTACTCAAATTAATAAATACTACGAAAATAACTAAGATAAAAGTGATAATAGGAGATAGCTAATTTAAGTTATAAAGGTGAATTGTATTTAAATATTAATTATGCTCATGCATTTTAAACTCACAAATTAGTTTAAATATGTAGGTACCTTACCATTTAGTTTTTAGCTCTAAAGGCAAGGGAAGCAATTTAATGCTTTAATATTTTATTGTTGTTCTTTTACACCTATTATTATGATAAATAAAAAATGTGGATTATAGATGGTTTTAACTACTTAGTTGCAATAATTGATATTATACTCAACTAGAACTTTATTGTACATTTGAGCACAAGAGAAGGTCTCAATGCTAATGCATTTTCTGCCAGTCAACCTTAGTGGTAAGTATACCATAAAAAAGGTGGTAGGTACCTAAAAAATGACATGCACCAAAATAAACAATTTTATTGTACCTGGTAAGTAGGAAATAGGCTACTGATATAGTTTAGCCGTTGATGTGACAACGTGCCCGTTGCGAATTAAGCGCGGTGTGACTATGACTGTCTTGGATACCGCGTAGTGTAATAGGCCTATAGGTATAAAAATATTATCGAGCGAATAGGTCATCGACGGTAGTCTACCCCATAAGTAAAACATAATAACTAGATCAAGGACATTTCTCGATCTCAATTGGAAGCGAAGCACTAGTTATATTTCGTTTCGTTTATTCCTTTCGTGGTGGTACAAGGCGGAACGAGAAGCATGATCTCGATCTCGTTAAATTTTTCGGGAGTAAATAAATAGTTAGGTAGGTAACCAGTCTTTCGGCGCTCTTATATTTACGCAATATTCCCTACGGCATGTTTATCAAAACTTTTTTTTAATTTTTGATTGTACTTTCTGGGTTAAAGTTTTCTGTAATATTCCACTATCTTTCTTTATTCTTTCTTTGTAAGCTTAATTACGTTTAATCTCACTGCATTTATCTATCATCGAATTTTAATTAAAGCTTTCATCATTTTATAATAATAAGTTGATGATACACACTAGCAAACATTAAGCAAACATTTTTTTTTACGGAAGTCAAATCTTCTCCTACATTGGCTTTTACCGGATGCAATTATGTAAAAAAATAAAAAATGGGTGGTTCTTACGACAGGGATAGGGTGATGATGATGATAGATTTCGTGACTAAGATATTTTCGAATTACAGATACGCTAGTAGTTACTATGATGACACGGTAACGTCACAGAATAGATAATAGTTAGTATCAAGCATCTTACGGCGTTTTTCGTGACCGTACTATACATACCTACCTATTATAGATTTTATGAACTAGCGGCCGCCCGCGGCAGGCTTTGCCCGCTTAGTAGTGGTCATTGCTAACATCCATCCTGTGGAATGTTTGTTTTATTTATCTACATGATTTTGTAGATCTACTGCATTTAGTTAGGTATTATGAATAAGGTAGGCAAGGCACTGAGGGCTGGTTTCCGCAAGGCTTCTAGTTGGCCCTTTTTGCGTGGCGCTTGACGCCAACGTGTTGCTCGAACTGTCACGCCGGTTTCCTCACGATGTTTTACTGGCATAGTGCACACACATTTTTCTACAGAAAATCTACTTGGTACACGACTGGATTTGAACCCACGACCTTAGGCGGATCGGACGGCGGGTCCGCTACGTCTAGACCACCAGTGCTCTCTGCCAACGAGCTTACCTGATGTTGGATTCAGAGGAGCTGGTAATCATTATAATCATATATGTAGGTAGGCGTTCTGTGGGAAAATTGGACTTCTCAGCAAATAGGTAGGTTTGTACTTATAGGTACTTAGGTAGGTAACTTATCATCATCATTATTATTATTATTAAAAGCCTGTTGTGTCCCACTGCAGGGCAAAGGCCTCCCTTCCTTCTTTCCATTCATCGCTTGTTTGGGCTAGTGTGGATCATCATCATTATTATAAATTGTACAGATTTGTAATTTTGTAAAGAATAAACTCAAAAACTACTGGACTGATAAACTTCTTTTGCCACTATAATGCTGAATTATCCCCGAATAACATACTTATATTATACCTAGTTCGAGCAAATTAAACCTACAGGAAATGAGTCCCTTTCACCAATAACTCTGCATTTGCAGTTCAGTAACTAGAACTACTGAGTAGTTCGACAGGTGGTACAAAACAAAGGAAATGAAATATATTTATTTGCAAGAAGTATGGTACAACTATTAGATCATAGGGTATGTAAAAAAGCGGCTCACATACTTTGTCGGAGAACAATATACAAAATTCAAACAACAAGTAGAAAATATAAAATCAATCAGTGTGTCAGAATAATAACAATAATCAATTCAGAATAATAATTCTTAAAGAAAATAGAAAATAATTTATATGAAATCTTTAACGCTATGAAAACATTGATACAACATTGAAGATATCTTTAGTAGGTAGTTACTTCATCACACACATCTACCTAATTATACTTCATTCACAATCTGACTTCACACACTTTTGGCAGGGTTTTAAACACACATCACAAACCCACTAAAGTCTGGTCTACCACTTTCTAGCGCTAAGTTTGACACACATCTTCAGCCCACTGAAGATTAAAGCCCACGAGGTGTCTGGCATGTGGCAGAAGTGTCCAGCCCTGAAGAATTAAAAGTTCTTCTCATTAGTGATGACTGCCCATTTCTATTGCGTAGGAGTTGCTTATGAGCGGTTGGTTCCCAACGCTGCTGGAGGCATTGGAGTCGTCTGTGCTGTAGGAAATGGTAAATACTCTTCAGATGATAATAATAAGACAGATCATTAATTACCGATGCTGTTGCAGCCATCGCATTTCTGTTCTATTTATTATTCCGGTGGATTTTATTTCGTAAATAGTAGCTCGCATCTCGAAATAGCCTAGCAAGAATTATAGAACAGTAGCAAGCATGACATTGACCTCTTGACATTTGACAGTTGAGATGTCAGTTTTGACAGTTGAAATATAAGATTTACGCACACAAATGTAGATATACATACGTATACGCACACATAAAACCATAGAAATCTGCTTCTTCTTTTTTCGTGAAAATAAGATCGGCCCCAGTCTTTATTTTTACACCCTGACTGTAATGGTTGCGCATGCGCCGACTTGCGTCATTTTTGCCTATTCTTGTAAACATTTACGAGGTACGTAGAGCTTTCATTTCAGTGCAATGTTCTATTAGTAGTAAGCAGGTTAGGTTGTTATTATAATAACTACATTGTAGAAGTGAAGTTTCACTATTTTGATCAAAAGCTTACGGTGGATTTTTTGTGAAGTGGTATGTAATGTACCTACCTACTATTTTTATTTTTTTAATTAATATCAGTAAGTAGGTACTTAGTACCTACCTATCCCTATACCAACCACATACTGGTACATGTAGGCAACTACATAAGTGTACCTAACTACGTAGCTATAATAAGAGTACCTCCTTACATGTGCGTTGTTTGTTAGTGCCTTTTTAGTAGTAAGTAATCTTGGTAGGTATATAACCTAGGTACCTAAGTATACCCTATACAAACCGGATGATAAAGCATGAAAAGTGGGAATGCCAAGGTTTCTGGTCCAGTTTTACTAAAAACCGGAACGTTTTAGTCTCATTTCTCCGGTCCAGTGTACATACCTACCTACCTATACTACGTCGCTCGGTCTGTTACCGCACCGCGACCGCTTTCAGAGCTAATTTTAAATGTTTAAGAAAGTATTCATGTATTTTACAGGAGGCTAATCTACTCAGAAGATGCAAAGATACAAGCAACCGAAACCACTTGAAACTTTGGCAATAATCAGACTCGGAGATTGGGTAGCACTTCAAGCAGAAAAGTCAATGACACCTGTAGCCATATTATCACAACGAAATATAGAAGGAGCTTATGCTAAACTCTCTTGTCTCATCGATTATTTGCGTTTATATTTAGAATACAATGTACCTTGGATGCTACATGACTCTGTTGTCACGGAAGCAATCAGAGCACTATCTGAACTTCTTGACAAAACAAAGCGCTCGTTGGGATTTCGAGGCTCCATGGGAAAGTTTGTTAACCAAATGAATGTTATTGTCAAAATGGCCCAAATATTATTTACCAAGAATTTAACGATAGTTTCCATGGACATCATACCAAAAATGTTACGTTCGACATTTTATTCAAAACTATTCATGCTAACTGGAATAGTTCATTTAAATCTGGGTTCGCTGTCAGGAGGATGGAAAACGGCCGACATGGAAGGCGCGGTCATTTCATCGCTCAAAGAACTGCATTTACTCAAGTATTTGTGTATAAATTATGACTGTACCGATAACATTTTAAAATGTATTGCTCAAAATTGCATACTTATTGAAAAACTAGATTTATCTTGCTCTAAATGTATAACAAACGATAGTATCGATATATTAGCTTCACTAAATCATTTAAAAAGTGTTCAGCTCTATAGAACATTTGTAAGTCTCGACGGTTATGTAAAATTACTTTTATATTGTAAAAACATTGAGGATATTGGGAGATATGATGACATAGGACGAGTTCTAGAACACATCGATATATCATATTCCAGCAATAAGCAATTTAAGTTGAAAACATTTGTTAGTCGCTATGCAACAGGGAATCAGTTACAACTTACTGTTCAAATGTGTCCTTCAATTCGAAGCATTTCTGTTTTTCATAACACTTTACAAAGTGACCTAATGGTTCTAGTTGGTCTCAAAGATCTACGTGAGCTGAAATTGCTGTCTTGCGAGTTCTACGCAGATCAAATAAAACAAGTTTTGGAAGTAAAAGGGTGTAACTTGGTTTGTTTGCATTTAGAGCATGTTGACCAGATTGATTTAAATGCTCTTATGTATATTAGTCAAATGTGCGCATGTTTAAAATCTTTAACTTTGTATAACTGTACATTAATACAGCATACTTCATTGTACACAAAAAAGTTAGAAATAACACCATTTAGAAATCTTAAACGTTTAACTTTAGTATCTAATTGCACTAATGAACAGTTGCTTTTCCTTTTGACAAATTGTTTAAACATAGAATTTATTCATTTTGGCACAGCTGTGCATCTAACCGATGATTTTATTGAAAAAATTTTAGATATTAATCCCATGGTTTATTTAAAAGAACTACGCATTTTACAAACTGATACGTTAACGATGCTAACCATAAATAGACTAATTCAAAGTTGTATCAGTCTTGAAATATTAGTAGAACTAGAAAGTTGGTCTCTATTAACAGAAACTGATTGTGAGTATATAAGAAATTATATAAAAGTAAATAACTATAACATAGACACCGCTCCAATTCGAAGATACGATGCTTGACATATTATTATCTTTAGAGACTAGATTAGGTATATAGATTATATATTGTACCAATGAAATTGTTACATTTTGAGGGAAATTTAAATAGGCATTTGTTGAATATTGTTTTAAAAGAAACGCATTTATAGTGCCAGTTGTGTGTAATAAATATTAAAATCATTTATTTCCTATTCTTTGATTGACCAAGAGAGCGAAGATATCGCAAAAATGAGATAAGATCGTTGATTTTCATAACGCTTTTATTAGCTTCACCTGTATGTATGTTTGCATGTATGTATGTATGTATGTAACCGACCCCTTTGAGCTCGATTTTGTCCTACTTTGAACGATCAGATTTGATTCAAACTTTGCACACCTGTCAAAGGTCGATGACAATGCAATAATATGAAAAAAAAAATGAAAAAAAAAAAAAAAAATGAAAAAAAAAAAAACCTACTTTGAACGATCAGATTTGATTCAAATTTTGCACACCTGTCAAAGGTCGATGACAATGCAATAATATGAAAAAAAAAAATGAAAAAAAAAAAAAAAAAAGTAAAAAAAAAATTATAGTTTAAAAAACTAAAAAAAACGCTTTTATAACTAATTGAACTAAAAAATTAAAAATAAAACTGTAATAGACAATTGAAAAATTTATATTATTGTACAAAAAGCGTGGGGTGCTTTTTATAATATTTATAATTTTGTCCCACTTTGAACGATCAGATTTGATTCAAACTTTGCACACCTGTCAAAGGTCGATGACAATGCAATAATATGAAAAAAAAATAAAAAGAAATAAAAAAAAAACCTACTTTGAACGATCAGATTTGATTCAAACTTTGCACACCTGTCAAAGGTCGATGACAATGCAATAATATGAAAAAAAATATATATGAAATAAAAAAAAAACTAAAAAGTAAAAAATAAATTATAGTTTAAAAAACTAAAAAAAAACGCTTTTATAACTAATTGAACTAAAAAGTTAAAAATAAAACTGTAATAATCAATTGAAAATTTATATTATTGTACAAAAAGCGTGGGGGGCTTGATTTTGATTGTTGTAAATATGTATCAATAGTTTATTATATCTGAAGTTATTATAAAAAGCACCCCACGCTTTTGTAGAATAATATAAATTTTCAATTGATTATTACAGTTTTATTTTTCACTTTTTAGTTCAATTAGTTATAAAAGCGTTTTTTTTTAGTTTTTTAAACTATAATTTATTATATAACTAGTTGATGGAACAAGCAAAATGGCCCACCTGATGATAAGTGTTGTAGGTAGGTACATACTGTTTATAATAACCATCCTATCACTGTTCCATGTGACCTACCGAATTTTCCCGTGGAATTTGGTAGGATGACAGGGTGTAGGTATCAAGCTTATAGCAGGTAGGTAATGAGGCTTTACAGGTATGTAGACTAGAAGTTCTGTGAAAAGGTAGACTTCGCTAGCACAGATCTAACTAATTGCAACAATTTATACATTTTGAGAAGCTTTGATCTCATCAGATCTTTATAAAATTTTTATGAGACCAATGTTAAGTTATGTATAGGTAGCGGCACATAACTTTAGCGCTGACCGTTCTATCGCAGAAGTCAAAAATAAGGTACCTGAGGGGCTAGCGGAATGAAGGGCGGGAGTGCGTAGCGCTGATTGGCTCTCCAGTCGCACTCCGCTCTCTGTACCAATAGGACACTCTGCACACATCCACACATCCAGTGTGCGCGACATGCGCACACTACGACGCATGCGCAGCTATACCCCCCGCGTATAGCTCAGCAGCTCAGCGCTAAAGTTATGTACCGCTAGTTATACCTACAACCATTCAAATAAAAATATGGAAGTACCCATCCTGGTCTAATATCTCAAATCGAAACTCCCAACCTGTATACAACCTGCAGAGTACAAGCACCAACAAATGGAACAGTGAGAGCATGCCAGACTTGCTTTGCTTGCTCTGTCAATAATCGCCAAAGGATTTTAGTACTAACTTAATTAAATCGCGTAGATTCACACATGGGAAGTAGAGATAAACATACATAATGTCAATTAGTTGTTACTTCTATTATTCAATTTTTTTTGCACATAGGCTATGCTATCATTTATTTAAGACTATACATTTTGGTCCATTGTCAGGACTCAGGTGCCAGTGCAAACATGTACACTGGATAAATGCCATTAGGAAAGTTTGTTTGCTTGCATTGTTTAATTCTTTTTAAGTTGCATTGTTTAAATATACTAATAAACTGTTTTAGTGACCTTGTGACGGACGAGTCAGTTTCATCTGTTTCTGCTTTACCAGATGATGTAACATTTTCTTTGATGACTATTAAACCATTTTCATTCAGCGCCTTTCTGAAAAGATAACTTTCATTAATTTCAATTTTCAATTTCAATTTCAATTTATTTATTTCAGAACCACTTTGAAACTTAATTAAAACTTAGAATACTTAATCTAATAACTACTTATTTACTAATTACACTTGCTAACATTTTAGATTTTATAAGTGAATGTTAATATTACTTTTTGTATTGTGGGTTTAAGCATAAATAAAAGGGTTTATTTTAGAGTAGCAGCACAATAGTAGGCACATAGGCATTCACATAGAATGCATCCACAGTGGAGTTTTCAGTGTCAAATGAATTGATACCTGCTTTACCTCGGCAAATTCTTGAATCCACACTCGGTGTGCGAGACTGGTTTAAATTAAATTAAAATATTGTTTATTCAGATGTCACAAGATCCATTCCTAAAACTAACACAACACATACAATAGCAAATCAAAAAATTAAATAAACAGAGAACATTACAGTAGGAGTTCACACGAATGGTTAGTACGACAGCCTTATTAAATGTAATAAACTTTACCCAAGTAGTAAACGACCCGCCGCTCGGGCTCTTTTTGCGCAAACTCTTCAAGTTCTACGAGACGCTGGTTTTCTCGCAATGTTTTCCTTCACCATTTGAGAGTACTGGCATAGTGCAAATAAATTTTCAGACAGAAAAACAAATTGGTGCACAACTAGATTTGAACCCGCGTCCTTAAGATCGGAAGGCGGCCCGCTACTACTAGACCACCAGTGCTCTCCTCTCTACCTGCTTTACCTGCTCTGCTTTCATTAAAGGTTGACCAATAATAATTGACCAACTTGAAAGGTAGTTGGTATGCTTACTTGCAACGATTCAGATAAGCTATCAAGTCTTCATCCGTCAGGTATCCTAGAACCCATTGATTCCATATAACATCATAGTTTCTGACTGGTGTAAACTCTTGTAAGCCGACTTTGTACAAGTTTGATAGCTTCGAGCTGAGGTCCCCGACAAATTCTTTAATGGAGTTGATAAACTTTTCATCAGGTTCCACAATATCAACTTCTTGAAAATGTCGAGTCAACAAAAATTTGGTTATTCTTCCAATGCCAGCTCCACAGTCTACAGCGACTCCAGCTGCAGGGGCCTGAGGACAGGTGAATAGAGAGGATAGGAACTTCTCTGATCCCTCAATATCGACACTTGAAATGAAGCCGAATCCACCAAGAACCCCATCGACCGTTGGTGGAATATCAGCCCAATATTCTAAAGATTTTTTATAGGAAATTGAAAAATGCTGTTCATGGCTTGACTCTAGATCGGAATTGCAGCATCTATTTACAGAAGCCATGAAAAATTTACTATAATTCAATATACAAAAGGGAAACCAAACAAACAATGATGAACTTCTGGGTCCGCCTGGGTGAACTCCAAAGAGTATAGTTATGGAGGGGAAGAGTGGCAACTCTATCGTTTTAATGGCATCTATGGAAAGTGCTGCTAACTGGTGCCTGGAAGAGTAATTACAGCTATCAACTGTCGATGTATAGTTATAGCAATGCAGGTATATATATATATATATATATATATATATATATATAGTATACCTATGCTACGCTAGCTATACAGCTATATACCTGAACAGCTTTACGTATATTACGTGTTTATAGATTCCTGGGGTGTGATTTTCACTTAACACTGGTGACTAAATGTCACCGAAATCTATTAAAATTCTCAATGAAAAATTCCAATTGTAGATTTAAAATATATATTATACAGGGTTATTCATTATTAGCTGCAAGTACTCAGGAATTAGGTTCAACAAATAAAATAAATAATATTTATGAAATGATTTTTTTTTAATTTTGATTTAAGTTTTTGTATCAAAATTTTATTTTTATTAATTTCTTTACGGCTATTGCATAATGATTGCCATGGAGAACAGGACGATGACCCACCCAGGCGGTGACTGAACGCAGAGTGTCGCTCACGGCGCGCGGGCGCGGATCAAAGGTCAAAATAGGTCAGGCGACAGTGATTCCTTTATGGATTTTCTCGGGATTTTCATAACAAAACTTAAAAAAAATCATTTCATAAATATTTTTTATTTTATTTGTTGAACCTAATTTCTGAGTATTTGCAGCTAATAATTAATAACCCTGGATACCAATAGATCTCAATAGCCTTGTAGGTACAAGCAAGTGATCAAAATATCAATAAACATATACAATCTTAAAGAAAAATGCCACAACCTAGGAGTATTTTTAAACGTAGGAGCCTTATTACTAAAGGAAAAATATAAAATAGCTTTTTGTTTTGTATATTTATTGTTGGATGCTTGTGCCGCTATTTTGACTGCATCATCTCCATCATAATTCATTTTAACTTCTAATATTCTATTTACCGATCTACACCAACTGCAAGACTCTGGTGACTCAACTGCAAGACTTGATGAACCAGTTAAAGGGTTTCCGCCACGGGCCATAGAAAAAAACCCCAGTCCCGGCGCAAAAGAATTGTATCTCAGATTTTAGATAATTATAAGTAGAAACAATATCAGGTGTCACTATTTCCTGATTTCGTGGCTAACATGGTTATTTTGCCCGGAGAAGTTTCATAGGCGCCACATGTAAACATGACACTTTGTAGGAAAAACTACTTGTTACTGTACTAATTGACATTGAATTGGCAAAAAATGAATAAAACACACACATATACCCTAGTACATAATGTTGTTATTGAGGAACAAGGACGACATAAGTTTATTCATACATGTTTCAAGTGTGCATTAAGAACTCAATACTCAGTCATTTAAAGCGCGCTCAATGCGTTCTTTTACTTAAACAGTAATTATTAGCGTATATCTATGCATATATTCATTGTGTTAAAATAAATACTTTGTTTAAATGGAATAGTTTTTTAAACTTACCTCTTGGGGCGGTTCAATAGCACGTACAATATGTACCACGAATTCTCGACGTGATTGAAGAAAATGTTCAAATAGAACATTGTCTTCGAAGTCGCCGAAGTGATCGTGTACACAAAACACAATTGTCTGCCATATCACAAGAAAAATCAAAAGTCCAGGGATTAATGCCAAGTCGCCGTAAAAACAAAATAAATCAGGAGGAACCAACCACGAGTCGTATCAGTGTGTACGTATTATATTCATTTTTTGCAACTACCCGCACGTTTGTGTTGTTAATGAGTGAATTAATACAGTAAAATGAAGTTTTTAAAAAAATGACATAGGTCAGGTACATTATATTACATATGTGATAATGTGTTTATATGATGTGTTTTATTAGTTTTTTGCCAATTCAATGTCAATTACACACAGTAACATGAAGTTTTTCCTATAAAGTGTCATTTTTGCATGTAGCGCCTATGAAACTTCTCTGGGTAAAAAAAACATGTTAGCCACGAAATCAGGAAATAGCGACACCTGATATTGTTTCTACTAATAAGTATCTAAAATCTGAGATACAATTCTTTTGCGCCGGGACTGGGGCAATTTTGGCGGAAACCCTTTGTGATGTCCATCATCACCCTGGAGGGATCCGGTAAATTTGTTATGTCCATTGATTGGAAACCATGTCTCATCGGATAAGAATTGCTATGGTCTGTTTCCATGAATGTTAGTCGAGGATTGCTGCAGACCTAAAATACAAAAATGCAATCTTATTGTCAGCATACTTTGTGTGCGGGCTTGCACCTTTGACTGTGTATGTAGTATTGCTGTGTAAAATACGTGTCCCCAGTCCAGACCCAGTATCCTTCCATTATGTTAGACTTATATTATTTAAGTTAATTTTATGTTATTATAACTGCCGATCAATTTTATGAATTAATTAATTGTTAATTTTATATAAGTATTCAAGAATTATAGCTTACTAGCATGATAAAATGTGATACATATTTGAATTTTAAATTTGATTCTACTTACGATTATGATGAATCGATAGGATTGCTGATCGTTTTAAATGACTTCCAGTTTCCATCTTGTCTCTTGGGTCAAAATGGCATCACATATTCTTTTATGTTTGTATATTGTACTAGCGGCCGCCCGCAGCTTCGCTCGCCTCGTTGCCGTTACGCCCCGTTTCCGTTACTATTTCTGGATAAAAAGTCATGTGTCCGTTTCCTGGTACTAAGCCAATACTAATTACAATACTAATGTTCATGATTCTAGGACTAAAAGCTTAGGCTGTGTGTTGATTTTTCTTTTAAAAGTTTTCCCTTTTTTTCTCCTGGGGTGCGATTTTCACTTAACACTGGTGACTAAATGTCACCGAAATCTATTAAAATTCTCAATGAAAAATTCCAATTGTAGATTTAATTCAAGAATTATAGCTTACTAGCATGATAAAATGTGATACATATTTGAATTTTAAATTTGATTCTACTTACGATTATGATGAATCGATGGGATTGCTGATCGTTTTAAATGACTTCCAGTTTCCATCTTGTCTCTGGGGTCAAAATGGCATCACATATTCTTTTATGTTTGTATATTGTACTAGCGGCCGCCCGCAGCTTCGCTCGCCTCGTTGCCGTTACGCCCCGTTTCCGTTACTATTTCTGGATAAAAAGTCATGTGTCCGTTTCCTGGTACTAAGCCAATACTAATTACAATACTAATGTTCATGATTCTAGGACTAAAAGCTTAGGCTGTGTGTTGATTTTTCTTTTAAAAGTTTTCCCTTTTTTTCTCCTCTTAGGGAAATAATTTTCCAATTTCCTTATTGCACCCCTACGCTATAAAAGGAACATACCTTCCAAATTTCATGTTTCTAGGACTTACGGTTTAGGCTGTGCGTTGATTGTCAGTCAGTCAGTAACGTAAGAGTTTTATATATTTAGATAATTTTCTTCCGATCAGTTTCTTTCAGTTTATTTCCATTAACAAAACTCAACAAATATTACTTGTGACTAACAAATAACCTCGAAATAAAGCACAATAACATCAAATCCAAACGGCAGAATAAAAGAGGGTAGACAATGAATGAAATGAATGAACTTATTACTTATTTGAATTATCCGACATTCACCCATCTCCGTCCTGTCATGACGTCACAAAATGGCGCCTGTTTAGTTTGTCACCTTGGCACCAGTTGGCGCTGTCGTCTTCAAAATGTAAGGTTTTTCTAAGCGTACCCCCCCTGGTGAACTCTACTTTTTTTTTTCTCTTTCTTCATTTAATGGCATCTGTCCATTTTGGATCAATCAACTTTTCCAGTGTCGAGTGAGGTTAGACTATACCCTGATTCAGAAACTCAGTCTTTTTTTGTAAACAAACAAATGTCATGATATGTCACTGTCATAGTGACAACTCCGGGGAGAAAAACATGTTTTACCATGGATCACTATTAGAAGGACTGGCGCGCGGTTTAACTCGTGCAATAGACCTACCTGAATATTACTACAACAACTTACCTACTAGAGAACACTAAAGGTAGAACCTCATTTTTCTGTGCCTGATCATAGGGAAGTACAAATAAAACAATGATACTATAATTTTATATTTTTATATATCATATCTTTACCCGCCGGCGCGGGTTGCAGGTCTATGTTTGATACAAACACAACAGCAACAACAACAATGCTAAAACTTATCAAAAAACTGATAACAATAACAGACAATGATAATGTAAGCAAAAGCTTAGGTAACAACGCACAATTGGACACGAGCAGCACACGAGGAACACATTCGACTTCGACTAACGAAAGACGATGCAAGTTCATGACGATTAAACCAAATAAGAACACACACACAAAATAGAATGGCCTTATAGTGCCAAAATGCACCAACTGTTTCGTAGCCCTGTGATTATAACTTTGTTAAAACATTAAAAAAAAATATATGAGATAGCAAGAAACCATTACTTTTTCTCATTCTATGGATATTGATTAGAAAATTAATCCTACCTCAGCTACTTTTCAAAAATTTAAAAAATATTAAAAAGAACCAGTTCAACATCGTTTTTTTGATATGGCCATACCTTTGTTTACCAAAAAAGACGTAAGCTGGGAAAGCTGGGAACATATTAGGCGGACGCGTCCGGCGGACGCGGCTGACAGCCGCGACTGAAGATTAGGAGTGAGGCTTAAATATCGGAACAGGTAAAAGGTATTTTAAAATAACAGCTTGGAACTGTTGTTTATACCAATGAGAGCCTGTTCCAGTTCCATTCCACAACAGCCCGAATCTGCCGAAACATGCGTCTCTTTATTCTAGCTTATGGAGATTACTTTTGTTAGAAGGAGACGCCACGCACGGAACATGTGAGGCATATATATCGGAACAGATAACAAAATAACAGCTTGGAACTGTTGTCTAAACCAATGAGAGCCTGTTCCCTGCCTGTTCCAGTTCCAGTTCCATTCCACAACAGCCCGAATCTGCCGAAACATGCGTCTCTTTATTCTAGCTTATGGAGATTACTTTTGTTAGAAGGAGACGCCACGCACGGAACATGCTCTTCTCTATTCTAGCTTACGCATCTTACCTTTGTTAGCACGAGATAGCCTGTTACAAGCAGAGAACAGGTGTTGCGTTCGGAAAATACTATGTTGCATGCAACACAACCAGCTGTTATTTTGGAACAGGTTTTTGGAACTGTTATTTTACTGGAACTGGAACAGGCGGAACAGGTTTCTTATTTTACCTGTTCCAACCCACTCCTACTGAAGATATCTAGCTAATGAATGTACACTGTAGTGTGCAAACTATCGGATGTAAGCCATGGACATCGGACGCGTCATTGACGCGTACATTGAAGTGTGCAAACTATCGGACGCGTCCGATAGTTTGCACACTTCAATGTACATTCATTAGCTAGATATCTATCAGTCGCGGCTGTCAGCCGCGTCCGTCGGACGCGTCCGTCGGACGCGTCCGCCTAATATGTTCCCAGCTTTAGGCGGACGCGGCTGACAGCCGCGACTGAAGATATCTAGCTAATGAATGTACACTGAAGTGTGCAAACTATCGGATGTAAGCCGCGGACGTCGGACGCGTCCGCCTAATATGTTCCCAGCTTCAGTCGTGGCCAGTGTCTACATATAAAAATAAAGGATTACCGTGTTGCCAGGGTGAAAATACGGTGTTTTACGGTGTGTCAGTTAAAAATTTACCGTAATTACCGTGTAATGTTTAAGTGTATGGTAAAATAGGTAAATAAGTAGATAAATAAATTATATAACTAAAAAAAAACGCTTTTATAACTAATTGAACTAAAAAGTTAAAAATAAAACTGTAATAATCAATTGAAAATTTATATTATTGTACAAAAGCGTGGGGTGCTTTTTATAATAACTTCAGATATACATTGACATTGTATTATTATATTGTAGGTGAGGACATTGATTTTTTTTTGTATTTGTATATTTTTTTTTCTGACTTTGCTGTTCTTTTGATATGACATTTAATTATTATTGTACAAGTATAGCGTTAGTAGAATGGAATTTTAATTTTATTACTTATTTAATATAATTGCATGTTGTTTCGTAACTTAAATGGCATGAACCAAAAATTTGCATCCCAGCTATGGGGAATGAGTGACACTTATTTATTATTTTTAAGATCTTTCATGTATACACTTCATTGAGGCAAATAAATGATTATGATTATGATGATTATGATTATGATATAATAAACTATTGATAAAATATTTACAACAATCAAAATCAAGCCCCCCACGCTTTTTGTACAATAATATAAATTTTCAATTGATTATTACAGTTTTATTTTTAACTTTTTAGTTCAATTAGTTATAAAAGCGTTTTTTTTTAGTTTTTTAAACTATAATTTATTTTTAACTTTTTAGTATTTTTTTTTCATATGTTTTTTTTTATATTATTGCATTGTCATCGACCTTTGACAGGTGTGCAAAGTTTGAATCAAATCTGATCGTTCAAAATAGGTTTTTTTTTTTAAATTTCTTATCATTTTTTTTTTCATATTATTGCATTGTCATCGACCTTTGACAGGTGTGCAAAGTTTGAATTAAATCTGATCGTTCAAAGTAGGTTTTTTTTTTTTTTTTATTTCTTTTCATTTTTTTTTTTTTTTTTTTTCATATTATTGCATTGTCATCGACCTTTGACAGGTGTGCAAAGTTTGAATCAAATCTGATCGTTAAAAATAGGTTTTTTTTTTTTAAATTTCTTTTCATTTTTTTTATTTTTTTTTCATATTATTGCATTGTCATCGACCTTTGACAGGTGTGCAAAGTTTGAATCCAATCTGATCGTTCAAAGTAGGACAAAATCGAGCTCAAAGGGGTCGGTTACATACATACATACATACATACATACATACATACATACATACAGGTGAAGCTAATAAAAGCGTTATAACTGAGCGCACTTCTTCAGTATCAATGTATTGTTTGTATCTTTCTTCTGTTAGTGTCCTTGTATTTTACTGGTTTTTGTGTGCTTATGTAGTAAATAAATAAATGTCTATGTCTATGTCTATGTCTTATAAAAACAAATTTAAGGTACATACCCACCCTACCTTACCTAATTTACTCACATTGACCAAACTGAAAATGTTGTTTCATTCTTTCTTTTCCATAGCGGTAAATAAGGACGAAAATAAAATAAACTGCGAAGGTGTGACGGTCGATGTGTGAGTAAAAGTAGCCTACATAAAAAGTAAACAGTAGGGTTTTTCCCCTGAACTAGGTGCTGAGTGTTGCCATCTAAAATTTTGTGTTTTAAAAAGTTACGTTTCGTTACACGTAATCAAAAAAATATCAAAAATGCGAAAAGTTATTCATCACCTTAATACGGTAGAATTACGACACGGTAATGCACGTTTACCGTTGACCGTAGATTATGTCAGATTACGGTGCATCTACGGTAATTACTGTGTATATGGAGACACTGGTCGTGGCTGTCAGCCGCGTCCGTCGGACGCGTCCGCCTAATTTCACCTTAATATGTTTTCGCCTTTAATCAGGGTATACATAAAATTATAAAATAGTTTTAACCAAGTCTAGTCAGTCCGTAGACGCCGTAGACAGATAATTTGTCAGTCAATATGCAAGTCGGCCCTACCCTAGATTCTACTTGACTCTAGAGTTGGAAATCAGTGATTATTATCAGCGTTGCCAACTCAACAACAGTAAATGTCGCTCTCACGCTGGTGAAAAGTCGCTAGATATCGCTAAATGAGTAAAATTCTATTAATCTTCGTCGGTATCGACTTCTGAATAATTGATGATTTAAAAGGGTATTGCTAAGGAGTGAATGACACGTGAATGACGGATGAATAATATAACAAAACCAAACATGTGAAAGGGATTCCCTTAGCACGATGGTTGACGGTAGGTACTATGCCTTTTAGTCATTCTTGAGTTGGCAACAAATTAAGCTAAATAAACAAAACCGGATCTTATTTCAATGGATTATAGTACCTAGAGTGTACATATAAGTATGTACAGAAGAAAACGATGGATATTCGTTTATTAAGTCAGTAATTATTTGATAAATACCACTATAAAAAAGTCGCTAAGAAAGTCGTTAAATTATTTTTGTCGCTAACAGCCATCAAAATGTCGCTTTTCATGCGAAAATGTCGCTGAATCTAGTGACAAAGTCGCTAAATTGGCAACGCTGATTATTATTCTGTTTTGTATAGACCACGATAAAAAGAGCGCTGTAAACTTGCTCTTTTTGCCAAGCCTTAGTTGAGAGTTCTTTGGCTTTACATTAATATATTTTTTTTTAATTTGTGCCGGCTTGGATACAAAGTCATTCCCCCAATATGTTCATCATTCATTTCAAGTGTTGCTAGATGGTTGCTTTCGAACTATTTTAGGTAGCTTTTGACCTTAAAATATAAATAATTATATGATTCAAGAGTTCACTTTGGGATTCGTAGAAGAATACACTTTTTTTTATAGGAGATCAACATAAAACGGGTCATTTTTTTGTCCATGAGTATGGAGTAAACCTCAAAAGAAGGCGTGAATCCTCCATTGTGGGCACAATGGGCATGCCAACAATCCTTATACATGACTTGTGATGTGACTCACACTTGTATCAGGTAACTAGAGACGAAAGATTGCTTTTCACTCCTAAAGGTTACTTTTAAGGCTATTTCACAGGTAACTTTTTGCAGAACACGACTGGCAACACACCACACTGCTCTGCTCATTTCATTCTTTCTTTCTATACGTCATTCAAAGGGCTGAGCGTATCTAAAATGGTAGGTGGAAAATGTCCAAAATAAATAATCCAAATTAATCCAAAGTTATCAGTGAAATCCTAAGGAATATATATAAAAAAGTGCATCTGTTTTGAAACTTAAGTGATACCATTGCGAATCGTGAAATCAAATATTTTAAAGGAGTGCAATAACTTGCGTATTGTGCGTGATCATCTATTGGTATATACTGTCGGTTCGCTCCCTTCGTAGTAAATACGACAGTTCAAACCCATACGTTCATCGTATCTCCAATAAAATCATAAACATAATGACAAAAAATATTGTAAGAACAAATTATTTGTGAAGGTTATGTTTGAAAACCAGGACCGCATTATCTACTAAATACTAATTTATTAATTTCAGGGGAAAGTTAAGTGCTCCGATTTGCGCACTAAAGACAAGAAAGAGCTCTTCAAGCAACTTGAAGAACTCAAAACAGAGTTGACAAATCTGCGAGTTGCCAAAGTAACTGGTGGTGTTGCCTCAAAGCTATCCAAAATGTAAGTACTACATTGGTCTATGGTACTACCGGCTTATTTCTCTATTTCAGTATTTATTGTTAGCAGTTAAGGCCCTGTACTGAACATTTTAGCTAGTTTTCCGTTTGGTAAGTAGGTAAAATATTAACTAAACTGTATTATTGAAATTTAATAGGTATGTGCTAACAAAGTATATTATTCAGAATTTTTTTTATCCAAGTGCTAATAAATTACAATTTCCAGCTTAGAATTTTTGTACATAAATGAATTATTTGGCAGCAGGACCACAAACTAATGCTGATGAATCAATAAGAAAAAGTAGTAAATTAGGACAATTCCTAAAAACATGAAAAATATCCTACAACTACCTGCGTGGCTGAAGGAGGAACATTTTCATTTTGTTACAAAATAAAAATGTTACTCTTCCAGCCACACAGGTAGTTCTAGGATATTAAAAAAAAACAAACAGTGTTACCTTAGTGTTCAAATCCCTACCATTATACATACACCCATCATTATACATATTAGAAAGAAAGAAAGAAAGAAAAGAAAGAAAATATGTTTATTGACCAAAAATGATACAAATAATAAGTGATAATGATAACGCAAAGTTACACATGGTCAATTAGGTCCCTGGCTCAGTATTTGTCGCACCGTGTAGGTCACATGGCGTGACACTACACAGTGCAACCCTGGTATTCTGCCAAGGCCTAGAGCGGGTCACATCACGGAATTATAATTACAGAATACTTACAAACTAAAGAAAAAACACAGAAAAGTACATGAAAAATAATAAAATGGTACAAAAACAAAAACGAGCAGGGTAAATGCTTGCAAACTAAACCTAATTATATACCTACATTTCTATAGCTAAATGGCTTGTAATTGTAGGGAAAAAAAAGAAAAAATATTAGCATATTGTTGTCTGAGTTTTGGCGACATCTATCGGGATGAGATTGGAGAGATCTAACAAGCAATCGACTTTAAAACGCGGGCACGCCATATTAGTGCAGACAGAATGAAATAATGCAGTGTATAATGTCATTTTTCTTTACAGACGTGTAGTACGGAAAGCGATAGCCCGTGTCTACATTGTCTACCACCAGAAAATGAAGGTAAACTTGAGAAACCACTACAAAAATAAGAAATACAAGCCATTAGACCTGAGGACTAAGAAGACCCGTGCTATGCGCAAGGCTTTAACCAAGCATGAATCAAAAATAAAGACCATGAAGGAGATCAGAAAGAAATCTCTCTTCCCTCCAAGAGTGTATGCTGTAAAAGCCTAATTAAAGTTATAATTATATGAATGGTGTTATTATTCTCTGTATATCATGTCTTAAGGTCAATAGATTCCTTAAAATTCACCACCAAGGGTACCTCTTAACCCTGTGGTCAGAAAAAATGGAGCCTGACTGGTATGCCCAATATTTATTGGCCTCAAATCGCGTGGCCACACACATCGTTAAAAAGGACAATGATAGGTATAGGTTTCAGAATTTGTGACTATCTGGGGCTCAATTCTAGACCAGTGACTTTTTTGTCACGGTAGATATCACCCACACACACACCACACACACACCACACTCACACACAACATTCATACACCACATTTACACACCACTACACTATAGACACCTAAACATATATCACAAGAACTGTCAAATTCACTAAAGGCCTGCGCACACCTAGTTCGCTGGCGGTAGCGATCAGTGAAACGCTGTCAAATCTCAAATCTGACAGCGATATTTGACAGCGTTTCACTGATCGCTACCGCCAGCGAACTAGGTTTGTTCGAGCCTTAAAGAAACTGACAGTTCTTGTGTTATATATATAACGTGACAAAAAAGTAACTGGTCTAGAATTGAGCCCCTGGTTCTTGATTATCTCTTACGTCTCTATTAGTCTCTGATTGAATTGCCGCCTTCCCGCTTTCTTTTTTCCGGTGGGCCTTCGGCTGGCCAGCATTATTCAGCCATTATTTTCATTTTCATAATTTAAAAAATGGAAAATTTTTCGCTCATATCTATGTTATTTCTAAGAAATAGTTGAATCTAAATAATAATAAAGTAATTTAGAAAATATATTCTTTATTTATTACTAGCTTTATGTTATTTAAATTTTACATCGCGGACTAATTAGACTTTTTAAACTTCTTACCGTTGTAATGGGTTTCCAACCTCTTTGTGGAATTTGGTTCAATAACCTCCTTGCAGTTAGAAAGACTAGAAAGTTGGAACATGGTTGAATAAAATATAACTTGTTTTTTTTTTATAATTTGACAGCTGTCAGTAGAAAGGTAGAAAGCGATTCTCCTGCTGAAAGTATTACTTTCAATTAGGCCCCTCAGTCAACTTCAGACCTACTTTCTGAGTATGAGCAATGAAAAGTATAATGAACCTCACTGCATTCCCGCTCTAGAGCTAAATAATCCCGCGCTGAATAAATTAATAACTTGGTAGGTAATATAGCTACGTTTCCGTTAAATTTCTACTTATAATATATTTATATCTATAAAAAATTCCTGTCCTAATTTGGAACGCGCTATACTCCGAACATACTGAACGGATTTTTATAAAATTTTGTAACCGTCTATAATATGATCCAACTTAAAAGATAGGATAGTTTATATTCAATATTTAAATGTTATTAATTTATAAGGGGCAAAAGTTTCGAAATCTATGTCTATCCCTTTCTATCACGTAGGGACTTATATATGTCTATCCCTTTCTATCGCTTAGGGATTTTTCAGAAAATTCACGACTTTGACGAGAACAGAATGCACATAGACGCTCTAGAATGATCTGGAATAATCAAATTTAAAGTCGGTTAGCATCCGGAATGCTCCCACCCAAACCTTAGTAATCCAGAATTATCTAGAATACTCAAATATACCTACCCATGCAAACGGTTCTGAATTCTAGATTTGGACAAAATGTTCTAGAAAATAGTGCTCCTAAACGTTATAGAATGTTCTTTCATCATCATTATCAATTGATATCAGTCCACTGCTGGACGTAGGTTCACCTTGAGTAACAAAGGCTATATTTATGTGTTTAAAAAATAAATGTCCACCCGTGCGAAGCCGGGACAGGCAGCTAGTAATAAGTATATTTTTCTACGAGTCACGCTCAGGTGTTATTCTTCGGTTGAATTTAAGACAGATTACAATGATAATGTATACCTAGTGTGGGACTGGGGAAATAAATATAAGCGATGTAATTTTTTTCATTCGTTTATTAGTGAGATTTACCCACACACCTACTTTTTAGCTAGGTAGGTATGTACTAAACCTACCTGGTAACTGTATGTTCATTATAAATCTTCATGTTTAATTTTTTTTCGATGAGGAAATGACCAAAACTCAGATGGCAAGCCTTTGACATCTCTTTCTCTTTTCACAAAGGCAGTGAAAGATGAAACACAGTTACCAATAAAATAATTAGCCTGCCCTAAAATAGCTAAGTCTATGTGAACATTTGATGGTTGCAATTTCACAATATTCACTTTTAAATGTTGCAGTCCTGTCTCTAACTCATACACCATGTGGTTTGAGTCTGAAGCTACATAAATATACTTTATTCCATCAAGTTTCTTTACAGCGCGTTTGATCTGCCTGAAAAGAAAAGAAACATTAAAATTAATTAGCTAGTTGAAGTGGCTATGAGCAGGTTAATAAAGCACGAAGAACCGACAGTCATTGGGCCAACCTATAATAGTACATTATTGCAAAGGCAGCGAAATAGGCAATTGCAGGTCGAGTATGAGTTTGAAGGCCGAGCCGCAGGCGAGGACTTCAATGATACGAGACAGGCAATTGCCATTTCGGCCGAGGCATATAAAGTGCTTTTCATAAAAAAATGCAAGGAAATAAAAAAGGGTCTTTTACATAATAAATTTATTTTTTATTAACCAAATAACAACGAACTCCGCTTTACCGCCAATTTTTTATTTTATTTTACAGTTTGTGCCGAAAGGTAAACGCATCTGTGGCTATACAGCCACGAGAACGCAATGTGTACGATAGATGAAAGAGTTCTAAATTCAAACAGCACACCGTTTCATACAACATTGCCGGAGCGAGAACGCGCCGGGAAGTGATTTTGGTTTTTCAGTCTACGTAAATATGATACTTCGCGTGTTCTATATTCAAAAGTAATGACAATATTTCCGCGCATGTTTAAGAAAAAAATCTTTGCACTCGAGTTAACAAAGTCAACACGTAACTTTTCATCCCAAATTTGAATTAAGAAGCAATTCTAATAAATAATAAAAAGTGGCCAAGTGCGAGTCGGACTCGCCCATGAAGGGTTCCGTAGCAACAAGTAACATAATATAATTGTGTTCTTGTAGTTCGTCGAAAGGTAAATTGCAGTTTACGATTTATGACGTATAAAAATAAACTACTCACTAGATCTAGTTCAAACCAAATGTCGTTGAAAGTTTGCATAGTAATGTACATCATATATTTTTTTTAGATTTATCATTCTCTTATTTTAGAAGTTAGAGGGGGGGGACCAACATTTTTCCACTTTGGAAGTGTCTCGCGCAAACTATTAAGTTTAGAAAAAAACTATAATAGAAACCTCAACATCATTTTTGAAGACCTATTCATAGATACCCCACAAGTATGGGTTCGATGAAAAAAAATTTTTTGAGTTTAAGTTTCAAGTATGGGGACCCCCAAAATTTATAGTTTTTTTTCTGTTTTGGTATAAAAATCTTAATGCGGTTCACAGAATACATCTACTCGCCAAGTTTCATCACTCTAGCTCTTACGGTTTCGGAGAAAAATGGCTGTGACATACGGACGGACAGACAGACAGACAGACAGACATGACGAATCTATAAGGGTTCCGTTTTTGCCATTTGGCTACGGAACCCTAAAAATGAATAATAGTGTAGGTAAATAAGAAAAAAAATGTTTTATTTTAAAATAAGCGTGGGTGTCCATAGTTATAAATATTTCATTGAGGATAATCATTTCGATAATATCCTAAAAAGCACCCAACGCTTTTTTTTTTAACTTTTTTTTTGTTATTTACACTATTATTCATTTATATTTAGGTATTAGAATTTTTAACACTATTCTTAATTCAAATTTAGTAATATTTCCATATTATTTTTCGACTGGGAATATAGTTAAAATATAGCTGTAGGGCAAGGAGTCCACCAGAACCAGCAAAATTTTAAAAGTGGTCTATTAGAAAAAAAAAGGTTTGGAGCCTCTGTAAGCGGATAAAAACGGCTTTTGGACTCAGCGAAGAGCAAAAATAAACTTTCCGAGATGGGGGGATGAAAAATAAGAGGCACTCGGTCTCCAATAAGAGGCATTCGGTCAGTGGCGTAGCGTGCCTTGGCGGGGCCCCGTATAACTTTTTTTTGGGGTTCTTATGAAGGGCAAAGAATTCTCACAAAAGAAAAAAAAGTTTGCATAAAATTTTAAGAAATATTTATTCATCATAATTATTTATGTCACTTTTTCAAAAATTTCACAAACAATTCAAATTTAATATACACTCTCCTTGCCTCTTTTTCGGCAAACTGATTTATTACATTATTTAATTTATCAAGAGACTTTAGTTATTCTGAATTTCTGCCTCTATGGACAATAGTGACAGGTCTGATAGGCATTCATACGCCATCGAAGCTCTTAGGTATTTGTTTTACAGTTTTAAGAAATTGGGATTATTTTAATTTTGCTTACGAACGTTCGGGGGACCCCGTAGGCCGGGGGCCCCGTATAATTGATACGGCAGATACGGCGGTAGCTACGCCCCTGTATTCGGTGTCCAGCCTCTTCGCTTTGAGGTATAGGTTAGAGCTATCGCGCACCCACTGCATCAGGGACGCAGACTGATTGAGTCTTGTCCTTCCTTCCACATCCACATCTGAGTCACCATTGGGTCAACTATAACATTGCTGCCACCAAGCCAAAGTTCTACTCCGCTATTTTAAGGAGTTGGGCTGGCTGCGGTAAGGTCTAGCAAGGGGACAAAGGTGGGCAGTCGTCGGCGGGAGACTGGATGTCAAGGCTCTGCCGGTTTTCCAGTCTCCTTCCACATTGACGAAGCCGGAGCGCCGCTGGGTTTTTAGTGGGTATGCCGGAGATCGGAGAGTTCCACATACCCCTCCCACCCTCCATTGGGAGAGGATGCATTTCCCCAGCGCAAACAAAAAAAAAATGGGGGACAATGCCAAATACACCCCATCGCGGGACGTCAGTGCAGATCTTATTCCCCCAACACAATTAGAATTAGGGACGCAGATCTTTTGCGCATTATTCCTGCGAAGCCGTCTAAATGTGCGCCGGTAAACATTTCCGATGCGCGGCAGTCCTATCAGCACCCTAAATTATACCGACATTGATAAACTGGATATGCAGGGCATCCCAGGACTCTTTCTTATGCTTGACCCATAGCACAGAACATAACATTCGTCCCATAAGCTGCACGTATAATCACATTCCTTATAGTCTAAGATCCCGCTATAGAAGGACCTTCACCGAGTTGGTTATTTAATGAAACGTATTTTATATATAATTAAACATGCCAATAAATATATTCTATATGGGTTGCCTATCAAATTTCAGTCCAGGATAATTATGATGAATTAATAATTAAAAAAAAAATATTAAACTTTCCACTGGTTTGTTTATTAAACAAATTCTATACCAATCGAAAGTATAGACCCAGTATTTTTATTCAATAAACATACCGGTGCAAAATGCTAGTATCGATTTACCTGTTTATACCTGGCTACCCGAGAGTTGTGACCGGAAAAAAATAGGCAACCTAACGTTTGCATATTCTATGGGGTCTATACTTTCGATTGGTATAGAATTTGTCTAATAAACAAACCGGTGGAAAGTTAAAAAAACAATTATTTTTTTTAATTATTAATTAATCATATCCTGGACTGAAATTTGATAGGCAACCCTTATAGAATATATTTATTGGCATGTTTAATTAAATATAAAATACGTTTCATTAAATAACCAGCTCGGTGAAAGTCCTTCTATAGCGGGATCCTAATTGATCCTATACTATTACGGCAATTTTATCAAAAGAAAACGGTACGCATATTTTACTTACTTTATTATCTCTCCTGGTTGCGGTAAGCACATAGACATTTTTAGTGGTCCTCTTTCATTTTTGTAACCAACACATTGGGGAGCAGCAAACAGCAAGGGGCTGTCTTTTACATGACGACAAGCCTTAAGCCAATCTTGGCCATTCCGGAGATGAATGCCGATGAAACTCCCGCCACTCATGTTTTTCCTTATAAACATTCTTGATGTATTTAGAATAGCATCGCTCCAAACTAAATACTTATGTAGGTGGAGATTTTCTTTTTGGACTGGGAAGCTAGCAGGAGCGCCTGGAAAAAGGTTCGTACATAAATATAATAACAAAACAATAGCACCGAGTTACTACTACCTACACATACATGGGCCTAATTCTCGGGCCGATCTCGATCATTTTGCAATTTTATTTTATTGCTTCTATTTTATTGGCCCGAGAAATAGGCCCCTTATATGTCGACGAACAATAGTCGTTTTGCGCACAGAAGATCTCGCGAGCACAACTTTAGTTCTAATAAAACGGAGTATTTAGTATAATATAATATAACGGAGTAACGGATGTTTCTGAACCGCGGACTTACATTTCTTTATGATTTTTTTTTAAGACATTGGCTAAATAAAATATATTGATTAAGGGTTTGGATCATGCAAAATTTACATAACATTAACAAAAATCTAGATTAGCTACACAAACTGAGTAGGTAGGTATGTACCGAATCAGTAGTTTATAAATTACTTGAATTTACCATTAAGCCGGTAAAAATCGCTAGGCCACATCATTAAAAAAAAATCCACCAGCTAAAATAAGTTCATGTTGTGGAATTCCAACTGCATAACAGTAAAGGTTATAGCACATTATACCGGCACCGCAACTGCGCAGCTGCAGCACGGCGTTGCCTCGAATTTAGACTACGGCTAGCTGCCAGCGCGCTAACTACGCGTTGTCCGCAAGGTGCAAGCTCGCAGTCCGCGCGCCGGCCGCGACGTGTAAGCTCACAGTCCGCGCGGTGGCCGCGAGGTGCAAGCTTGCTGTCACCGCGAACTCAATATTATTATATGGCATTTATGATTGAACACTCGCCTCGCTTTCGCTGCCGACTCGGAGTCGGCGCGTAATAAGCATGCCGTCGGCGCGCTGTGCGCACAAGGTCCGCTCGCTATCAGCACGCGGGCTGCGAGTCGAGTTGTGTGGTAGCGGCAAGCGCGCTGACTGCCCGCCGTTGGCTTTTTCATATTGACATTATGAAATAATATTTTACTACACACGATTTAATGCTCTTAATTGAATGACAAGTTAATTGCTGGTTTGGAGCGGTGCTGTTGCGGTGCCGGTATAATGTGCTATAACCTACAGTGACAGATAAAGTTCAATTTAAGCAGGCAGGTTTAAGTAATTACTGGCTACGTTCTCATACCTAGTTATTCTTGGATTTAGTATAAAGTGATTTCTGCATGTTCCAAGTAAATTTTTTCCAGTTTTTTAAATGAACTGAACTAGAATCAGTTAAATACGCAGTACTTAGGTATTAAGGTTGGGAATATTTAGTGAAGAGACAATATTTGTTTTCATATTTTATGTTACCTACTTGAGTTCAGTTGTGCGTTCTACAAAAATTAAGGGCCCTTTTTAGGGTTCCGTAGCCAAATGGCAAAAACGGAACCCTTATAGATTCGTCATGTCTGTCTGTCTGTCTGTCCGTCCGTATGTCACAGCCATTTTTCTCCGAAACCGTAAGAGCTAGAGTGATGAAACTTGGCGAGTAGATGTATTCTGTGAACCGCATTAAGATTTTTACATAAAAATAAAAATATAACTATAAATTTCGGGGGTCCCCATACTTGGAACTAAAACACAAAAAAATTTTTTTCATCGAACCCATACGTGTGGGGTATCTATGAATAGGTCTTCAAAAATGATGTTGAGGTTTCTAATATCGTTTTTTTCTAAACTGAATAGTTTGCGCGAGAGACACTTCCAAAGTGGAAAAAAGTTGGTCCCCCCCTCTCTAACTTCTAAAGTAAGAGAATGATAATACTAAAAAAAATATATGTTGTACATTACTATGCAAACTTTCAACGATATTTGGTTTGAACGAGATCTAGTCAGTAGTTTTTTTTTATACGTCATAAACCGTAAACCACAATTTACTTTTCGACGAACTACAAGAATCTTATTATGTTACATCATGTAACATAATATAAAGGTTCTTGTAGTTCATCGTGCTACGGAACCCTTCATGGGCGAGTCCGACTCGCACTTGGCTGCTTTTTTAATAAAGCTGACAGTTCGACATATATGTCAAAAGCTATGTCCACACTGTGCCTTTTCATCTTCAACTTTCGTCTCCATCTTTCTATTCAACTTTCGTTTAGCGCATTCTAATAATTGAATGCCTTTATTGAACGCAACACCAGTTCAGTCGTAGTTCTGTTAATCTTTTGAAAACATGTGCGACGAGAATATTTGCAAACCATCTTGGCAAGGCCAGAACTTGCAAACCATCGTTCCTTTTCACTTTATTTGTGTAAAGTTTATTATTTTGATAGGTACCAAAGTTATGTAATCTAAATATATAAAACTCTTACGTTACTGACTGACTGACTGACTGACAATCAACGCTCAGCCTAAACCGTAAGTCCTAGAAGCATGAAACTTGGAGGGTATGTTTCTTTTATAGCATAGGGGTGCACTAAGAAAGAAAAATGGAAAATGATGTCCCTAAGCGGAGAAAAAGAGGAAAAACTTTTAAAAGAAAAATCAACGGAGCGTAACGGCAGAGGGGGCGAGCGAAGCCGCGGGCGTCCGCTAGTCTTCAATAAACTTCAACGTTAAATCCTTTTCTTCTTCCGCCATCTTCTTGTTGAGGCACAGAAATCCACCCGATGTCGGATAGCGTGAACCACAGCGCGCGCGTCGCTTTCAACTGTCATCGCGCATGCGCTAAGGGCATGCCTCACGTGCGCTGTTGACTGCGCTATGACGACGCATGTCCTTAATGAACAAAAAAAGGCACAGTGTGGACATAGATAAAAAGCGACAAAATTGTGGAATTGTCGCGCTGCTATTAATAAAAGTGTCAAATATGTCACAAAAGCGCGACAATTCCACAATTTTATCACTTTTTACATGTCGTTGTCGAATTGTCAGCTTTATTAAACAGGGGCCTGCCTGTGGCATCGTAGCTCCCGAACGGATGAACCGATTTTGTATGAAAATTGAAATAAAATTGCATTAAACAATATTTTTTTACAATTCTCTCAGTATGGGTTTCTAATGAAAGGGAATATACTAAGATACATTTCAAATTTTTGATGGCAGCGAAGCTAGCGACTTGATGTTTTATACACAGAATAAACATAAAGACAAAATTGGCTTATCAGTAATAGTACCTACATTGTTACCTGAGTGTTGAAAGTCACGTTTTTTGAGTCCCGAGACGGGTTTGGCGCCAGAGCGTAGCGAGGGCGCCAATGGAGCTTGAGGGACTTAAAAGACTTTCACCCGAGGTAAACACTGTACTTTTCATTACGAATACAAGGAAAGTAAAAATAAAAACATGAAAGAAAAATTAGTGAAAATGAAGATTGAATTGCCACCTACCCGGTTTTTTTTTTCTTTTTCTCTGGCGGGCCTTCGGCATCGGCTCGCCAGCATTATTCAGCCATTATTTTCATTTTCATAATTTAAAAAATGGTAAATTGTTTGCTCAAAAATCTATGTTATTTTAAATAAATAGTTGAAGCTTGAAGCTATTAATCAAGTAATTTAGAAGATATATTATATTTAATATATAATATAATGAAGAAATGTGGGAATGCAGCCAGCGTTCTTGGCACCATGCCTCATGGACACCCACTTTTGTTAGATTTTTAAGGTTTAGTTTTAATTAGTTATAGTTTTTTTTTGTTAATATTATGAATTTTTGTTTTGTTGTTATAAAATTAATAATTATATTTAATACTATCTTTATGTTATTTAAATTTTACATTGCGCTCTAATTAGACTTTTTAAACTTCTTACCGTTGTAATGGGTTTCCAACCTACTTGCTGAATAAAAATGTGGAATTTGGTTCAACCTCCTTGCAGTTAGAAAGACTACAGAAAGTTGGAACATGGTTGAATAAAATAGAACTTGTTTTTTTTTATAATTTGACAGCTCTCAGTAGAAAGTGATTCTCCCTGGGGCTGAAAGTATTACTTTCAATTAGGCCCCTCAGGCAACTTCAGACCTACTTTCCGAGTATGAGCAATGAAAAATACTAAAAAATTCTTTGCATAATTATTTCGTAAAAATGCATAAGGCACTTAGGTACTCGAGTACCTACTACATACAACTACAACATAAACTTACCTGTAAATGCTAAAACTGGCCATTCCTTGGGAGTATATCTATATTTCCATTGATAAATCATCATTTCATCTTGTGCATCATAGTTAAGAGGTCCATAAAATTCGGAATCTACAAATTCAATATCAAAAGTATTCCAAAATGGGCCAAAAGGATTACCCGATTTGGCATTACAGCTTTGTTCAATTTCACCAGTTCGTTCCATATAGCAAAATGAAATTCTCTTTTTTTTTGGCCACGCGATCTGTGCTTTTGTACTCATAAATTGTTCCATTGTCAGAACTTTATGATATTTGCTTAAAGCTTCAGTTTTAAAGTATGTATCAAATGGTACTTGTATTGATTTAGGTTCTCCATAACGGTACTCTACCCATGGAGGGAGAAGCAGTGTTCTGTTTATACTTTTACTAAATGCCAATACACCTAGAAAATGATCAGCTTGATTCCCAAATCTTCCTGGAAAAGTGTAAAATTGAAAATAAAATAACTAAACATTTGTATCAACTTTTGACAGCACCAATCCAACCCAAGCTTATGTATGTTGTGAAATAAATATTTTGCCCGGCAAGTTTTTAGGAAATTAGATGGAAGTCAAGTACCAAATAGTAAAATCATAAACATCATGCTTAGAAACCTATCCCTTTGATAGGTCAAATGGGTAGGTTTCTAAGCAAGATGTTTATGATTTTTCTATTGTTGGACAACAAAACTAGGTACTAAAATAGCCATTGATTGAGTTGAGGGCACAATATTTTTTCATCCATTAGGTACCTAGGTGTGCATGAACTGAGAGGCAATGCTTTGTAATAGGCAATGGTTAACATTTAACATCATGTGGGCAATATTCTTGTTTCATCAACTAGTTGTTTAAAAATTTAAGTAGGTAGGTATGTATTTGTTATAAATATTTAATGTTTGTAATTTTTTTGTATTTGTATCTTTACTTTCAATAATTGTCTTGAAAACTTGGTACTTTAGGATACTTTAGTACACATTTAGGTATATTTTTTGTTTATGTTTGTGTCCTCAACCAATATTTTATAGTTTTTAATGTGTGGGATTCCCACACATTTTAAAAGATTTATTCTTTTTTCAAACTTCCCACAGTGGGAAAATTGAAAAAAGAATAAATCTTTCGGCAAACCCTATGCAGGATCCGTACCAAAATGTTACAACCCCTTTCATGTAGATAATATGTAGGATTATGTTTATGTTTATTTATTTAATCTTAGACTCACAGTTACAGTATTTTTTATCTTAAGCTATTCAATGTATTTTGAACCGAAAATTGGTGGGGCGCGTCTTCGTGAATTGCACTATCTATATCTTTCTAAAGTTATGCTCGGCGAACTAATTGAAATAGTTATCATATCAGGTTATCTACCTAGCATGCACAATTTGGTAGGTAATAAGTACTTAGTTTAGAAAATTACATTTAAAGTCAAAAGTTGAAAAATAAGAATTAAAAACACAGATGAATCGCTAAGCAAGTGTGAGATGTGTGTAAAAAGTGAAAATGAGTGAATGTGTAGTGTAGTGTGTGTGTTGTGTGCATTGTTGATAATAATAATGTTGTGCTATATAGATACTTAAAAGTAGTGTGAGTAGACAAACGCCCAACTTCATCCTGTCATTATACCTTTTCAAAAGAGCGCTGGTGGCCTAGTGGTAGTGGTCCCGCCTTTCGATCCTAAGAACGTGGGTTCAAATCCAGTCGTGTACCAATGAGTTTTTCTGCCCAAAAATTTATGTACACTATGCCAGCGCTCTCAAACGGTGAAGGAAAACATCGTGAGGAAACCGGCATGTCGTAGAACCTAATAAGTTCGAAAATATGTGTCAAGTGCACGAAAGGAGCCCCGTTGAGGCGCACTTAAAATCCTTTCACCACACTCGGTTCCAAGGAATCAGTGACACGATAAGAAGAAGAGACCTTTTCAAACAAGATGCAATGCCAAATCCCCCAAGTTGTCTCTAAGATTTTCAAATTTTCTTTCCAAAAGGATAACTTATATTTATTTGACGCAGAGACTCACCCATGCATGGACAATAGGCAACATAGCCTTCTTGAAGACAAAATATAGTTGGAATATTTAGAAGACATACACTTAGAAATATAAGATACATGACGCAGATAATCTGTTCATCCGTTCAACTAGCCAGAGATCAATTAATTTATTTTACTGCGAGTTTCCTTCGAGACCAAACCACAGCCAAATTAAGATCACAGAAACATGGAACTAGGATCATTGTTTCAAGCACAGAACATTACATGGTAAGTATAACTAATCACAAACTCATTTTAGTTATCTTTAATTCTTAAATTTATTAGAACATGTTCGCAACAAAACAAGCAAGCTTGAATTTCTAAAGGGGTCTCTACACATTTGCCCATGCTGGCCCACTACAGGCCAACGCCAATGTGTACAGGGGGTATTGGTATATGTTGGCGGACATTTGTCAAGTATGGCGCGCAATCGGGGAGTTGTCGGTTTTTTGGGCACACTTCAAAGGAATCGTGGCGTAGCCTGGCCTGTGGTGTTTACACAATCGGCCAATGTTCAGTTCGTCACCGGCCGCTGACCGGCATAGAACACTTTTGTGTTGCGTTCTGTAATACTTGTAAACAGTATTGAATAAATTATAGTTTAAAAACTAAAAAAAAAACGCTTTTATAACTAATTGAACTAAAAAGTTAAAAATAAAACTGTAATAATCAATTGAAAAATTTATATTATTGTGCAAAAAAGCGTAGGGTGCTTTTTATAATAACTTCAGATATAATAAACTATTGATAAAATATTTACAACAATCAAAATCAAGCCCCCCACGCTTTTTGTACAATAATATAAATTTTTCAATTGATTATTACAGTTTTATTTTTAACTTTTTAGTTCAATTAGTTATAAAAGCGTTTTTTTTTTAGTTTTTTAAACTAGGTATATACAGGGTGTCCCATAAGTCAACGTCCAGCCGAAAACGGGTGATGCGCCAAGTCATGACAGTTATCAGAAAAATATATAAAAAAATATTTGCTAAGTACCTTTTGAGTTATGAGTATTTTAAAAAAACAGAAAAAACTGACACCCTGTGATGATCTTTTAAGTCCTGTGACTACAAATATTAACTTTTCATGAATTTTTTTTCTGCAACGTAAGCATGAATAACCCTTCTGTAAATTACAATTCAAAATTAAGCCATAACTGCCTCAGTTTTTAATGAAATCGTGGAGTTTTGGCCAACGTTTCATTTCAGATAATTACATCACCCAACTTTAACCGTCTGTACCGCAAAAAAAATGTACTACACTATCATGGCATGTAACTTTAAAAATTGGCGCATTTATCCAGGATTCCAAAATGGTATAATACTTGCTAGAGTACTTCTTAGTTTTGGAAATAAAAAATGTTTTTTCAACTAAACCGGATTTCCAATCAATTTTATTTCATGAGATAAAATGTTTGTAACCTTTAAATTATGGACTTAAAATGCCTACGCTGTGTTTTTAAGTGACTCACAATTTACAGGTACAAGTAAATACCATTTCGACAATGCAAGTAAACAGATAGAGCCACCATCTTGTCGAAAGAGTAATAACCATGGGTGTTCAAGTAATTTGTTAGTTTTAGGTGAAAGTTTAAAATAAAATTCAATCATAGGATTTCTTCAATCGTGATTTTAATTTAACTACATCAGGGATTTACAGTAAATGATCAAACTGTTAGCCTTCAGCAGTAATGCAAGCTCTACATTTCCTTAAAAAAAATCAGCTGTCTGTAAAGTCAGTTAACTGACGACAGTTGAACGTGACAACGTCATACAGCTGTCCACGCGGACGCATCGCTCACTCAAGTAGGAGAGAGACCGATGTCGAACGCTGCCGAACGTGGAGGCCGATTGTGCCTCTTTGTCGCTCGTTCCGCGCTCTCACTTGCACTTCAAGTATTAAATGGAACGCCTCAGAGCGAGGTAACGCCGCATGAGTCATGTTTTTTCGTACGAGCAGCCGGCTCCATCGAATTATAAGACGTTATCACGTCAAAAACCATGTAATAAGACCGGCGACGGGCGAAGGCAAACTTTAGATTAAAACCACGATTGAAGTAATCCTATGATTGAATTTTATTTCAAACTTTTACCTAAAACTATCAAATTACTTGAAAACCCATGATTATTACTCTTTCGACAAGATGGTGGATCTATCTGTTTACTTGCATTGTCGAAATGGTATTACTTGTACCTGTGAATTGTGAGTCACTAAAAAACACAACGTAGGCATTTTAAGTCCATCATTTAAAGGGTACAAACATTTTATCTATTGAAATAAAATTGATTGGAAATCCGGTTTAGTTGTAAAAACATTTTTTATTTCCAAAACTAAGAAGTACTCTAGCAAGTATTATACCATTTTAGAATTCTGGATAAATGCGCCGATTTTTAAAGTTACATGCCATGATAGTGTAGTACATTTTTTTTGCGGTACAGACGGTTAAAGTTGAGTGATGTAATTATCTGAAATGAAACGTTGGCCAAAACTCCACGATTTCATTGAAAACTGAGGCAGTTATGGCTTAATTTTGAATTGTTATTTACAGAAGGGTTATTCATGCTTACGTTGCAGAAAAAAGTTTCATGAAAAATTAATATTTGTAGTCACAGGACTTAAAAGATCATCACAGGGTGTCAGATTTTTCTGTTTTTTTTAAATACTCATAACTCGAAAGTTACGTAACAAATATTTTTTTTTATATTTTTCTGCTAACTGTCATGACTTGGCGCATCACCCGTTTTCGGTTGGACGTTGACTTATGGGACACCCTGTATATATTTTTTTTTTCATATATATTTTTTTTCATATTATTGCATTGTCATCGACTTTTGACAGGTGTGCAAAGTTTGAATCAAATCTGATCGTTCAAAGTAAATAGCCGCAGCCGTAATTACTTCGACGTCCGTCGCAATTGGTTTGCCAGGCAGCAATGAGCCATGCGCCAATGTGTGAACACTAGGGCGTGTAAAAACCGGGTTGTTTAAAAAAACCGGTTATCTCGGTTTTTAATTTAAAATAACCGATTAATCGGTTAATCGGTTATTTTTTCCAGTTTTTCATATGGGTGTCTTAGGATTAAATAAAACCATATTTTTTTATAAAAATGAACTTATTATTTGAATAGGCAAGCACCAATAAAATTAGCTTGTTAAATTTTAAAATATTTTAATGTACAGAACTCACTCATCATGCTAAATAAAGTTGTGAAATTCAACAACATGATAATAGTTGATAATTATTAGTCCTAATAGTTACCCAATTTTTATTAACACAAAGAAACTTGCAAAATACACAAGAAACAACTGAGCTATCTGCAGACCGTTACAAACGATCTAGAGATAGCTAAACTGGTCCAACCGGTCCAAGTCAGTGCCAGACGGAAGAATCTCCAAGACGCCAGTGGCATTGCCACGCTGAATAGCTAATGCTAATGCGCTGCACCAAATACCCACCAGCCCTTGGGTCACGCATCGCTTCGATCAGACACCTAGGCAACATTTTGAAGACCCGCAATGCTTTGGTTCTCCATGGACCCAGATTCTCAATCCCAAGAGGAGCAAATATGTAGGCTCTGTCGAGGCCTGCATATTTAAGCTTCTTGAGATCCTCGGCCAGATCTGCCGCCGTGCCAGCCACAATGGATATCCTCGCCAAATAAGAAGGCGCAAGTGTGTTGAAACACGTAGCGTCCCACACAATGGGCCTCTCCAACTCCCAAGGAGCAAGCGTCATACCATCGTCACGCAACGGACCATTCGGTTCGAGAACGGCTGGTACGTTGACGGTGGTAAAGGTGGATGATGTCGTTAAAGCTGGCATGACGAGGTATCCGACCGGCGTGGCGGCCTTATAACACGATAAACTGTGGCGAGTAACGCACTGGCACTGATGAGGTGCGTAACACAGTGAACCCAACCGTAGGCCAGTTGCAACACAGAACGTTACGGGATCCATTAAAGTCCCAGTGTTATATGAAGGAAGCGCTTGTAACCAATGCCCTGACTCCAATTAGAAAAAACTGGAAGACGAGCACGATTTGCCGAGCTATAAGCCTAGAACACGTAACAGACAATTCGTGTTATTTTACAAACTAATACACATACACAAAATTATTACTTATGGCTCGCAGACTTGGTCTTTGAAGTCCAAACTCAAGGTTTGCCAGCAGGCGATGGAGCGCAGCATTCTTTGGGTAAAATTCATTGACCGCATTCGCAATACCACACTGCGCTCCAAGACTAAAACCGCTGACGTAGAGGAAAAAGCCGCTAGGCTGAAGTGGGACTGGGCCGGCCACGTCTGCCGCATGCCTGACGCACTGTGGGCCTAAATCTCCACGTTGTGGAGCCCTGAAACAGCGAGGAGGCGTTGCGGTAGACTACGCAGGCGATGGTGGGACAAACTGGACGCTTTTGAGAGAGACTGGCAATTGATGACACAAGATAGTGTAGAGTGGCGGGATCGGGGGGCGGTCTTTGTCCAATAATGGGGCATTTTTGCAATTTTAATGTATTATGTTGTATTATAATTAGGTGGATTACTATAGGCGTTCTAAATAAAGTTTGCAAGGTGTAGTTTTAAATAAATTGGCATATTTTACTCATAGAAAAAAATAACCGAAAATCGGTTATTTTGGATGGAAAAACCCGATTAAAAACCGACCTAAAATCAGTCGGTTAATCGGTTTTTCGATTAATCGGTTAATCGGTTTACATGCCCTAGTGAACACCAAGTGATCGTGGTCTACAATTGTGCATTGGCGGAGCCTGGCCCAGCATGGGCAAATGTGTAGAGACCCCTTTACACATGTTTATTCGGGTCTTCGGGACTCGGGTCCGGTTAATGTACAGCCAGTTAAAGAAGATACTGTTATGTTAAATTAAAACGATGCTACTTTTTACCCACTGGGAAATTGTTAAGGCCCGTGTACACTGGAGTAGATAAATATTTCAATTATTAAATTTGTTTATCTAGCGAGAGGATAACGCCTTTGATTTAATTAAAAAAGAAAACATTTTCTGGCACTGCGGCGGCTGCTGTGGCGGCACCCTCGCTCTGCTTGCTCACCTTGTGCGTAATTTTTATGTTCTAACATAACCTAACCAATCCTTGTCGGATCCGCCATATAAAGTATCAAGGACAAGTTTAAGTATCTAGGGCCGCGCGGCCGGAACAAAAAAGTAAAAAAGTTGCTACAGTTTAGAGGTAGCGTACCGTACAATAACATGATGTACAATAACGCCTCCCGATTATTCAAGAATGAACAACCTACTTCTTCTTCTTCTTAATTATGGAATCTGTCCATTTCGCCTCAATTTTGCCAGTGTCAAGTGAGTATTAAGGTTGTTCGATTCCGATACAAACTGAATTTACACAACTATGGGCAAACAAAGTATAAATGTACACTAAAATAGCTGTAATATAATTTTGCAGTGGTCTTTATTGCCGGCCAGTTATATAAAGTTGGAGAAAACTGTAGGATAACAGAAATATTAATAAAAAACCAAAAAAGTAGTTTTTTCGTCATTCTTTCTAACGGGTACTCGGCATTGAATACGTGAATGAGCTTAAAACATATGTCTCAAAATAGTCGTAAAAGTCTGTTAGTTCTTTTTCTGAAGCCCCGACTGCCACGACCAACGGCTACCACTCCAACTTTATATAACTGGCCGGTAATAAGGACCACTGTAAAAGCCTATTACAGCTATTTCAGTGTACATTAATACTTTATTCGCCCATAGTTGTGTAAATTAAGTTTGTATGGAAATCGTACCCCCATAACTAAAATAGTTTGTAGTCAAGTCAGCCCTAATTAGCCTTGAAACAAATGGTAGTCGTTTTTTTTCAAAACCATCAGAAACATTTTCGATTAAAAATTTATTCATTAGAGATTTTTTCATCAGTTTATCGATAATACACTTTCATTCCAGCTGCTAATACTTTGAGCTTAGACCTCAATTAATGTTAGTTAAAATACCACTGAAATAGCACAACAAAACTCAAAATAACACCAGAAAAACAATTAAAATGAAAAAGCTATGCGACTTCGTAAAATGACAGAAAAATAATTATTAACAACCTTGAGTTAAAAAAAACAAAATAGCAAGCAACATGCTAGAATTATATAATTGCTAGACTTGACAACAGGGAAGTGGAATCACAAATGGAAGCCGCGATAAGGCGTTGCCGCTCTTACTTAGCTGTGTATTACACCAGTGATCTTATCTTTGTCTATCCCACGGAACGTAGCTACGAGTAGAAGAGAAAGTAGATGTAAGTTTGGCAACACCTTACTCCTGTGTAAATCGTGTCTGTTGATTTCCGACATGTTGGACAAAACATTGAGATGCAGTGCTGAGAAAACTCAATAAATTGTGTTAAAAATAAAGCGTTTCTACAAAATCAATTCACCTAGTGAAAAAATGTGATGTTCTGCTGTTTATTGTTCTTCCAGAACAACAAAAGGAGGTGTAAAAGACCCGGAATAGTCATTTAATACGTAAGTCTTAGTCTTAGATTTTTTACCAGAAAAACAGTAATAATTAAATTTTATTTCATGTTAGTCTTATATTCATAAGCGTTATTGATGAAAACTAAGTGTAAAACCATGAATTATTGTAAAATAAAATGTATTGATTTAGGCATCTGTGCTAGTGATGTACTACACCAGCCAATTTGGCTATATCGATAATATTTTAGTTTCCGTTTTTTATGCATATAACTCAATGCTTTGAATGAGTTTACTGCGGGATAAATGTTTGTAAGATCTGCAAATATTTGTAGCAGGTCACTCGTAGTTCCTGATACCCACGATACGGGTATCCTAGTGTAATCCTACTGGGGGATCATGACTACTAAGTACTCAATACTCAATACATTTATTGCTTTACACATGGGTTAGTTTCTGCATGCATCGTTTTTAGGTGTAATTAGGTATCACATGGACTCTGCATGGGTATAGAAAACATGGAGGCAGGCCGAGGTTTTAAGGTAAGTTAGCTTGATATCTTGATATTAGGATTATGAAGTGACTGTTGTAATGTTGTGGAATCATAATAATGTGAAACATCTTTCGTTTCGTTTTTTTTTGTACACAATATTTTTTTTAAATGCTAAAAAAACCGCGCACAGTCAAATTGGCGGGAATGAAAATCTGATACCTACCTATCTACTCTGCGCTGTGGATGTTATGTTCTCTTAGGTTTATCACAATTTTATTTTGTTTAATAAATACTAAGTAGGTACTTAGTCGTTGGGTGCTGAATAAGATTTAAAACTCGATTGAGAGACATAGCTGAAGAAGTAAACTTCTGATTCTAGAATTAATTTGTTTTTTGTTTCCTCGCAAATTAGAGAATAGTACTAAGTATACAATGCTCGGCTGAAATAGTAATTAACGGCCTCGTTTATTTATCTCATTTATAATTTTTTTTAGTTTCCCAAAATGCCCCAGGACGGAAAAAGATGCAAGAAAGTGGTGTGGAAACACAAGACCTTTCTACAACACCCAAGCGAGCAGTGAGAATTTTAAAAGTTTAAACCGTTTCATAAATTTTCATACCGTGAAAATCCCTCATTGTGTATTGAATTATATTATTGTAATTTAGTTGAACAAATCAAAGAGTTTATATCCAATTATGACGCCTTTTTCATTGATTTCGGTATTCAATAAATAATGCTGGACAAGTCACACAACATTATCTAGCCCTAGAATAAGCAGAACTTGTGTTATGGGTGCTAGATAACTGATATACCTACATAATACAATACATTACATGTATAGGTATTTTTTATTTTTATATAGAAAAGACCAGAACACCCGGAATAAATACCTGCAAATCGTACAAATATTTGTTCTAAGGCGGGAATCGAACCCGCAACCTCTTGCGTCGTAGGTGGACATTCGCCCACTGCACCACAGAGGTCGTCAAATCGTCGTAATTCATCGATAGGTTAGTTATTGTCGTTACTTCTCTAGTCACGCACACTAATACATATCTACAACTGAACACTAACAAAAAACGGACACGCTTTGAAATTTATTTATCCATCCCTATATAGTAAATTTATCATCCTTGCTTGACAAGACAGTGTGCGACATTGCTGATTAGTATTTTTAAATTTTATATTGGCGCTGGAAATAATAATATTTTGCCAAATCTTTTTAAGTGCCGTGTCGTGACGTGAGCTCTTCCCAGGAGTAAAAAGGCGAAAGATTTTTACGTGTGAAAGCAGAGTAATTCCTAGGAGTATAATTATAATACAATCCTTGCATGACAACAATATTGTGAACGATTGTGGTGCTGTGAGGTGTAATAACAGGTACACAAGGATACGCATCAGACTATACACTGCTAGCTCCTGTGTCCTTGCAGGACACAGGAGGAAGCGTCATTTTTCTTCGTTATAGGGTAACTTGAGCTGTATCTTACTGTACCTAAAGCGGCCAAAAGGTTGTTGCTCGTTTAGCGCCACCCAGGGGAGATTGTACTGTATTAAGGTGCGGTTATATGGCCCGCTGTAACACGAGCCGCACCATCCGCATCCGTGTAGGCACGGCTCGGCTTAATTCAGACGCAAGCCTGCTCGTTTAAATAACGCGGGGTAGCACGATCCTACGCGAGTCGAGCCGTCCGTGGAGATGCGGCACACATCGCGCTGTTGAACCGTGCTGGGCGTCAATTCCAGCACCACGGTTCGATTGAGTGATCGTCGAGTGACCGCTGAATCCGCGTTTCATTTTCAAATTTTTCAAACAAAAATTGATAACTCACATCGATTTACGCGATCGCTTAAGTGATTTGTGTCTTTAGAATCGACACTCTGTTCGTCGCGCGCTCCGTCTGTTTAAACGGTGCGTTACGTAATAAGAGGGAATCACACAGGCGACTCTCCATACAAACGTAGTCCCCTATTTCCTCCCTGGATAATGCCTCTAGACTCTAGAGGCATTATGGTTACTCTAGTCTAGAGTAACCATTTTTTCTCATAAAATCCAGATCTGCTATATACGTGCTCGTATATTTTCCTTTTTTTCAGAAACTTATTTTTTGATCCGTGTCGAAAAAGTCGACAAGTGATGGATCGTGCCAACCAGTGCCAACTTTGCCGAGCCGCGCCGAGCGTAGTTGTTTAAACAGCTCGTGGCGCGCTGAATCACGAGCGGAGCCAGGCTCGGATCGCGTGTTTGCGTGCCGTTTATTCGTACCTCTACGCCATACGAATAAATAAATAAATGACAACAATTTGAGTAAATGACTTTAACTTTTTCATCCCATCTCTACGAAAAGAGGCGATTGGTTCCTCAATAAGTTTGCGCAAGTGCGCAAAGTAAGCCATTCCGGCGCACATAATATCAGTGACGAAATGACTTTTAAAATTTTCGCTACGATAAAATAGCTGGTAGTGGTAGTTTATATAACGAAACTCTAAGCGCGGTATTGGACTGGTTAACCAAATTAAAAAAAAAAAAAGCAGCCAAGTGCGAGTCGGACTCGCCCATGAAGGGTTCCGTAGCATCAAATAACATAATATAAAGGTTTTTGTAGCTCGTCGAAAGGTAAATTGCGGTTTACGATTTATGACGTATAAAAAAAAAACTACTGACTAGATCTCGTTCAAACCAAATATCGTTGGAAGTTTGCAAAGTAATGTACAACATATATTTTTTTTAGTTTTATCAATATCTTATTTTAGAAGTTAGAGGGGGGGGGACCAACTTTTTTCCACTTTGGAAGTGTCTCTCGCGCAAACTATTAAGTTTAGAAAAAAACGATGTTAAAAACCTCAACATCATTTTTGAAGACCTATCCAAAGATACCCCACACGTATGGGTTCGATGAAAAAAAAATGTTTGAGTTTCAGTTTCAAGTATGGGGACCCCCAAAATTTATAGTTTTAGAAAAAAACGATATTAGAAACCTCAACATAATTTTTGAAGACCTATCCATAGATACCCCACACGTATGGGTTCGATGAAAAAAACATTTTTGAGTTTCAGTTTCAAGTATGGGGACCCCCAAAATTTAAATTTTTTTTTTCTATTTTTGTGTAAAAACCTTAATGCGGTTCACAGAATACATCTACTCACCAAGTTTCATCAGTCTAGCTCTTATGGTTTCAGAGAAAAATGGCTGTGACACGGCCGGACAGACAGACAGACAGACAGACAGACAGACAGACAGACAGACAGACAGACAGACAGACATGACGAATCTATAAGGGTTCCGTTTTTGCCATTTGGCTACGGAACCCTAATATGTTTCTTGGTTTTTTTATTACTTTAAAGCAAATTATTAGATAGGCAATTAATTTAAATACAATTCCCAAAAATTCAATAAAAGCAGTGAAAGTGAAATATTAACACCAGAAAATGTTTAACTAAACGCAGAAGATGTTCGTAACAATTTATCTTCTACTGATCAAATCGAGGAAAAATATCTCAAAATTTGATTTCATGGAAAAATTAAAAAAGACGCAATGTCATTTTCAGAAACTGTATTTTTAAACACATTTAGCGAAGACCAAACAACCTACATACGGAGCATAATAAATTCGATGTAAAAACCACTGAAAACAACTCAGATTAAGACATAGGTATTCCAAATTAATTGCGTATCTAAAGAGACTTTCTGAAGAGCACAAATCAAAGAAACATAAAGTGCTTATCAGCCAAAATGGAAAGCCTTACGAGAATGAGGCGCCTGATAAATATTTTCTCACTACAAAAATAAGTACCTACTATGTACTAACTATCTACATAAATACCGAGGCGCCTTAGGAGCGGGTCGTGCGAAAATTTGAGATTTAAAAAAAAAAAAAATTCATAACTAAATAACTAAGTGACATTTTAAAAATCGCAAAAGGACTAATTGTAGACTATACATTTGAGATTAATTCGAATTTAGGTGTGTTAAAAAAAATATACTATTTAACATGACATTCTATTTAACGCTTACGATTATATTAGTTATGATTTTTTTTTTTTAAATCTCAATTTTTCGCACGACCCGCTCTTAATTTTACAACTTTCTTTTGAATTTACCTAGAAAGACGGGCAAATAGTTATTACCTACCTATAGGCTTACTGAACCAACCCAGAAAAGAAATCTGTGGCATTTTTGACACTGCTTGATGGTAGATTGTTGCTCATGTCTTTCTTCTTGTTTTGTTTTTTGTTGACATCGATAATATTGTCTACTGATTCAAAGTATGATATATTCCAAAATTTAACATCATTGTCATGGGAACATGATGCAATATATTGACCATCATGGCTGATATCCAGGTTTTCAACAGGTAGTTTGTGTTGGCCAACAATGCCTAGCTGCCGTTGAGGAAACATGTGGGATGCTCGAAGTATACCATCTTCCCCTGATGTTACTACAATATTTTGCGTAATTGGCACCATGCATTGTATAGAATGTTTCTGACCAATATATTCATCACTGTGCAACCCAAATTCCTTCCAATTAAACAAATAAAACTTCCCAGATGATGACCCTACCAACAACTTTGAATCAGTTCGAAAAAGTCCCATACAAGTTAATTCTGTATCATACTCTTCTGAAGTGGTGTAGATTTTACTGAAAAAACAAATTTTGGTAAGTTAGGTACATTATTCAAATCAATTGTTATTTTATCTGGTATAGACACTATTAGAGCAGGTGTATTTTTATTGTTACCTTCCCTTAAGATCAATAGCAGTAAGCACTCCATCACCACCAGCACAAACCAAGTATTTTTGAGCATCATTTGTAATCATATCTGATACATGCTCTTCACCAATTTTAATGGAAAATACAGGATCAGGTTTTCTCATGTCCCAAAGTTTGACAGTTCCACCATCATCACCTGAAAATAAGTGATCCAAGTTTTGTTAGCATGTTTTTAGAGAACCATATCTTATACCTTTAAACGAGAAAATCTTCTGTTCTAATAAATCTCGGAAGTAATCTCGGAAACTGAGAACAATTTTCATGAAATTAAGTATACAGGGGTTTTCGGGGACGATAAAACGATCTAGCTAGGATTCATTTTTAGAAAATGTCCCCTTAATCGTAAAGTAAATAATCAACTTTATCATAAAATCATAACTCCTAGCGCCATCTGTTGATTAAGTCATGAGTTAGTGGGACAGAGAGCGCCATCTATTGACGAGTAGTGGAGTTTATTATTATGTCGGTAAGATCGGAAAATATTAATATTTTATCAGTATGTAAGTAATTCGTATTTAAATATAATTCACAACAGCACTTTACCAAAAAAAAAAAGAACCGAGCGAAGCTCGGGCACCAAGTGCTAGTAATTTATATAATATATCGATGTACCAATCTGCTGAATGAAGGATTTGAATTTGAATATTTTTATTTTGCAAGGTTTACATGCCTAAGATACAACACACAACTTAGTAGTATAGCTGCTAAAGTACCTGCCTACAATGTGCTCTGTACTCTTTTTCATTATATGTGTAAGTGTGTGTGTAGATTGTATTGATGAATGAAATTTGTAACCATGTACAGTGGGATACAGCTCAAGTTACCTAAAAACAAAGAAAAATGACGCTTACTGCAAGGCCATAAGAGCTAGCAGTGTGTAGTCTGATGCGTATCCTTGTGTACTATCATAATCAATAAATAAAAATATTATGGAAAGCCAATAAGGTACATTACCTGTAACAATCTTATTATTATTGAGATATAAAAGTCTATAAACAGGGTCTTCATGGGCTGACTCAATGCATTGCTTCAGTTTGCCTGTGTCAACATCTGTAGCCATTATTGATTTATCCTACAAAAGAAGTACAAATTATAAAAACAAAAGAAATCCATAGATAGAATAGAACAGAGCATTTTGTATTAGGCCTAATAAAGGCTGCAGTTTTTATGTTACCTTTGCAGTAGAAAATATTGTAGTACCATCATCATCAAACTCAATGTCTCTTATTGCATTTAGATGCAGTTCCAGTGTATTGGTAAGTTTAACTTCTTCATTGGAGTACTCATAAAGCAGAACATCTCCACAAATATTTCCCAATGCTATTAAATTTCTTGATGGGTGAAATGAGATGTCAACTATGAAATCATCACTTAAAATGGTTGGAGGATGATCCCGAGTTTTGTTTTTTTCTGCTTTTATTGCTTTTACTACTTCATCTTCATCGTCATCTTCATTCACTGTATTGGTTTCTAGTGTTGTATCATTGTCTTCACATTGATTTTCATCATCAACATGATTACCCTCTAGAATAGAAAATATTTTATGAGATTCATTGGATCCCTAATAACTAGAAAACTATATAATGATCAAGGTTTAAACCTTTACAGTTGACCTTGAAGTTTTGGGTTTGAATGCTGAAACCTTGTTTACATAGGTATCAGTTTTAGAATCTACCCTGTTCTATTATCAGGTTTACAGTTTTAGAAGGGAAAATGTCAAGGACCAAACCGCACTATAGGTACTTTTGCTAAACCATCACTAATCTAAACTAAGAATGTCAAAAGATAAACAGTGCATGAACAATTGCCATCTCTTACCACTGGGTAATCACAGTGACAGGGCTAACTTAAGCCATGATTTCATCAGTCATATGAAGTGAATATAAATTACGTTTTTATGTACGGATGTAATCTATTCAGCCTGTGTGCACCCACCGCTGGTGTTAGGCCTGTACGGATGTAAATGTTTATACATATAATTCGAAATATAACCTAGCGGAGGTCTGCGTGTCACACCTAATCATCTCCTCCTCCTTTATCTCTACTCTAACTAATTAACTTTATAATGTACTTAAGTACCTACAAAATAATAGTTGCTACTTTGAAGTAAATATTCTGAAAAACATGCAGTGCATGCACCGGTTATTTAGAAAGGTATTTTGTGCAATAATCATACCGCTATCAGAAGAGGATTCTGACATTCCACTTTCATCATCCGATGAGTTTTCAGAGTCGGAACCTCGGAAATCATTCGTCATTCTATAGCCACTGAGGAGACAATTAAATTATCTTGAATGTAAGGTTATGTTTTGTTTTTACTCAATAGTCAATATCTCGTGGATTTGGCTGGCCTTATTTCCACGGAACTAAATAGATGGATTATTCTAAACCTTATTCTCATCCAAAACATGGACGTCTCCACAGAACAATAAACTCAACTATACTCTTTGGCATAAAATGGCAATGTTTCTCTTTGACTCTTCCTGATATTTCATCCGTCAAAACTGACATCTCATACTGTCAAATAGAACATTAGAGCTATTCTTCCTTCGTCTACTTGGAGGAATTAGAAATTCGTCTATGACTAGAGTAATTATAGCAATAGTTTAGTTTTAATTTAGTACTGGCGCTGGGTATGGCATTTATTTGCTAAGTCGTTTTTGTTTTGGATGGCGCATGGCGGGGCGATCTCTGAGAAGTTTAGGTAACATGAACATGAATGAAACGCACCATATATGTTTAAGTACCATCGAAACACAACACACTCTAGACACACAAATGAAAAAAGATAAAGGGTATTTTCGTGTTTGTTTTTCCGCGGGCGGCTGCTAGTTTATCTATACTAGTAGTTGGTGACCGAGCTTCGCTCGGTATTTTTATTGTTAATTTGTATTTTTAAGAAATCTTAAGAGTCATTTTATCTTTATTGGTTTATTCTTACTTAACAACGCCATCTGCTGGATATGCTTGCAGTTAGTTGCTCACAATCGTCAATAGATGGCAGGAGCAGTTACATATTCAGTTTATGTTTAATTATTGAACTCGGGGTGAAATAATCATTTTCTTAAAGGGAATCCTAGCTAGATCAATTTTTCGCCCCCGAAAACCCCTGTATACTTAATTTTGTGAAAATCGTTGGCGTAGTTTCCGAGATCCTAAATATATACATATATACAAGATTTTCTCGTTTATAGGTCTTAGATAAGATAAGATAAGATAAAATAAGTTATTTTTCTATAAATTCAATAATTTTCAAAGGTGGTTTTGAACTTTTGAGTTACTTCTTTAAAACAATTGTGACTAAATCATTTACCTACCATTTCACTAAAAGCTTCAAAGAGAGAGACACCTTTCGTTCACTTGACACATATTTTTGAACTTGTTAGGTTCTAGGACATGCCAGTTTCCTCACGATGTTTTCCTTCATCGTTATAGATCACTGGCATTGTTTACATTATTTTTTGGGCTTAAAAACTCATGAGTTCAATAAACAAACTTACACGACCTTAGGATCGGAAGGCGGGGCAGCTACCACTTCTCCCCTACTTAGTAGTTAGATAGGTATAGTATGTATGTAGTTGCACTCGTTCCACAAGTAGGTACATACTAAATTTAATGATTTGGACTTGCCTTTGACTACTTCCCCATTACAAAACCCCTTCGTAATCATTTCATAATCTTAATACAATGCCAAAGCGCCTAGCGCCTAGGCGCTATAGGCGAATGCAAATCTTACAATCAACCTATTCGCTTCGCTCTACGCTCTTATCGACTTTTTAGGAGTTTTTAGGTAACGACAAAAACGGCTGATTGTTCAGAAATCGCATCACGGTAATGGACTTGGAGTTATTATGTTAAAACTGTTTTTGCCTGAATCCAGCCCTGCCTCTATTCGCTCACGCACGTGCGGTGTACACGCGACTCGCGTGCGCGAGACCTACTATTTTGCTCGTAGGAAGATGTCACGTGGCACACAGAAGGCTTATTCTGAGTTTTCTACATCATTTCTGTCGTTAGCAAAATTACTTATCGATAACAATATCGATTAACGGTTATAGACCCTTGTTTTTACTTATCGTTCGTAAGTAGTAACAATAGCAATCCTGACAGGGGCGCTCATCGTTGATTATGTAAAAACATAATTATGTGTTCTCGCAATCTCGACAGGGGTCCTCATCGTTTCTCCATTCAAAATCCGGTCAATAATAGTTGATAACGATAAGTCGATTTGCGTTACCGAAAAATGATGTTAAAAGTCGGAATAAGCCCACAAAAAGTAGGTAGGCGCTTTGCCTACGCTACGCTACTACGTAATCAGTCTGCTTGTGCTCGCTTGGCTTGCTAGCTTTGCGTCAGTTTAAACTTGTGTGTTCGGACTTCGGGCGCGCAGTGGTTAGGTACTTGTGTTTTTGTGTCCCAGGTACTAAACCAACTTCCATAATCAAAGTTTTGATTGAAGATTTGACCAGTGAAATGCATTCCACGCTCAGTTGGAATATTAATTATTGTGAACAATTTTTTACGTATCTGACACAGAAATAAGTGCTTGACCGACTACCTCAGGTAGGTACCTATGTAGGTATATTTTGAACTGTTTTAGCTGATTTTCAAAACGCTTAGCGTGCTTTTTAGGGTTCCGGTAGGTACTCTCAAGAGTAAAACGGGACCTGATTATTTTGCTGTTTTTTATAGATAAAGGTACCTACTTAGACGGAACTCTTCGTGCGCGAGCCCGACTCGCATTTAGATGGTTTATTTTCATTTTTCTAAGTACCTACCTAGGTACATAAGAGATAGTTATCGGAGACAACAAAAATACAGGAATAATGGAATTTCTATTGAGCCTAGGTACCTATATGGAAAAATTTACCTACCTTTCAGATAGGTAAACATGTAAAAACATTTAAAAGAACAGTTACCTACTTAAAACAAAACGGCTAAACTGGTTTTGATTAAATTTCTATGGGACCAATCTGGAAGTTAATAGGTTTCCAAAATTCAGATAAAAAATAATTTTTCAAATCGGCTCAATGACGAATTTATGCTATAACAAACACAAAAAAATATAGGTATAACGGTTTGCTAAGAGTGGTGAACACGTTAAAACGAAAAAACCGAGAAAGCCCAAAAGTGGACTTATGCTGATTTGATGATGATGCTGATGCTGATTTAATCTAAACGTGTTTGTTACAGAAAAAACATGGATTGGGTTCTTCGAAGCCCTCAGATTCACAGCACTTTCAGCAACCTTGGATTTGCTAAAAACGATGGATATCACATAAATGAAAACTGCAATTGTAAGTTTTTTTATGAACAGCACGAAGATTTTACAGACAAATTGCGCGATTTGTCATTTTATGTATGAAACGAATCTATAGAATGACTTCATACTTATAATTAATTGATAATTGCTTGCGATTTTCGATAAATACGTTCAGTGTTTTTATATATTTCAAAAGGTCAAAGTGTACGGGCGAGAATGTGTTTCATGGTTTTCAGCGCCTGGACTTTTTTCGATTTCAATAATTTTTATAACGCTTTTATTAGCTTCACCTGTATGTATGTATGTATGTATGTATGTATGTATGTATGTATGTAACCGACCTCTTTGAGCTCGATTTTGTCCTACTTTGAACGATCAGATTTGATTCAAATTTTGCACACCTGTCAAAGGTCGATGACAATGCAATAATATGAAAAAAAAAATAAAAAAAAATGAAAAGAAATAAAAAAAATAAAAAAAAAACCTACTTAGAACGATCGGATTTGATCCAAACTTTGCACACCTGTCAAAAGTCGATGACAATGCAATAATATGAAAGAAAAAAAAAAAAAATGAAAAGAAATAAAAAAAAAAAAACCTGCTTTCAACGATCAGATTTGATTCAAACTTTGCACACCTGTCAATGGTCGATGACAATGCAATAATATGAAAAAAAAGAAACTAAAAAGTTAAAAATAAATTATAGTTTAAAAAACTAAAAAAAAAACGCTTTTATAACTAATTGAACTAAAAAGTTAAAAATAAAACAGTAATAATCAATTGAAAATTTATATTATTGTACAAAAAGCGTGGGGGGGCTTGATTTTGATTGTTGTAAATATTTTATCAATAGTTTATTATATCTGAAGTTATTATAAAAAGCACCCCACGCTTTTGTACAATAATATAAAATTTCAATTGATTATTACAGTTTTATTTTTAACTTTTTAGTTCAATTAGTTATAAAAGCGTTTTTTTTTTAGTTTTTTAAACTATAATTTATTATAACGCTTTTATTAGCTTCACCTTTATGTATGTATGTATGTATGTAACCGACCCCTTTGAGCTCGATTTTGTCCTACTTTGAACGATCAGATTTGATTCAAACTTTGCACACCTGTCAAAGTTCGATGACAATGCAATAATATGAAAAAAAAAAGAAAAAAAAGAAAAACTACTTTGAACGATCAGATTTTATTCAAACTTTGCACACCTGTCAAAGGTCGATGACAATGCAATAATATGAAAAAAAAATAAAAAAAACTAAAAAGCAAAAAATTAATTATAGTTTAAAAAACTAAAAAAAAACGCTTTTATAATTAATTGAACTAAAAAGTTAAAAATAAAACTGTGATAATCAATTGAAAAAATTATATTATTGTACAAAAAGCGTGGGGGTTTGATTTTGATTGTTGTAAATATTTTATCAATAGTTTATTATAGGTATCTGAAGTTAGTATAAAAAGCACCCCACGCTTTTTTGTACAATAATATAAATTTTCAATTGATTATCACAGTTTTATTTTTAACTTTTTAGTTCAATTAATTATAAGAGCGTTTTTTTTAGTTTTTTAAACTATAATTTATTATACCACATTCTCACTTTATATTGAACGGCCTACGTATCTAGGTACCTATGTAAATTTTGTTATAAAGTCGTAGAACCAACGATGTTTGTCGTGACGGGGGGTGTGGGATTCCCCTTTCGGGCTTACAGAACAGAAGAAAGGCTAATTTAATTACCGTGCTTAAAGGGATAATAACGTTCCATTACACCCTGCATCGCCGAAATCATTATATCTTAACTGCCTACGTTATATACAATCTTCATATTGTTCCAGCTGCCCTGGAAAAAATTCTTCATAATATTTTATCAGAAGACAAGTATTTGCGGTCTTACCGAAGAAGTATTAGCTATGGTCAAAACATACAAAAAGACATTATACCTCTTCTTTTGCACACGAAGGATGATAAAACAGTGGAACTTATCATACGAATTTTAGTAAACCTAACTATTCCAATTGAATGTTTACTGAACGTTGATCTAATTTCAAGGACAGATTATGGTCGATACACTGTATTTGATATCAATAATTTGTTGTCATCAACCAAACTTGCATTTACTGATCAAAGAGTTTCGAAAGCTTTAGTTGACTTTCTGAAGAAGAATTCAAATGTGGAACCGAAAGTGAAACTGCCGGAAGAGCAACGCACAAATGTTAGCAACTGTCTGTTGTTGCTGAGGAATATTTTACACATCCCGGATAGCAACGGTCACCTGACGCAGACTCAAAATGGATCAGCTCACACAATACAAAACCAAATTTTATGGAATATTTTCAGCCAAAGTTTTGATAAAATCATTGTTAAATGTATGACAAGTTTAGATGCGGTAAGTATTTCTGACCTTCGACTAGAATTACCTATTTTCACCAAATACCTTATTTCGACTTAAGAATTTCACTAAGGTAATATTGCTGCGATAATTATAGTAGGTATTGTACATTTATACGGAATTTTAATTTAAAACGCAGGCCTCTCTTTTCCTTTTGAACTTTTATTTGCAAATATGAAGAACGAGATGCTTCATTCGCTACCTAATCTTAACCATTTCATTGTATTAGTAAATAATTGTACCTACCGAAGGAAAAATAAGTACTAACCTAAGTTCTTTCAAGGTGGTTTCGTATTTTTAATTTTTGCAGAATGTCTGGGGTGTCACTATGGTTCAGTTGCTTGCCTTGATATACAAAGATCAGAATAATGCCACTCTTATTAAACTTCTCAACAACTGGCTCGAAGCTTCACTCTCTGAAAGTTCAGAGGACAATGAAAGCAATACTTCTTCTCCAGATAAAGGTAACGAATAAATAATTGCAACCATATCTTTACAAAAATACGCAAGGTGCAACTGAATAATTGTATGAATTAAAGCTGGCAGAGAAGATTCATCACCTGTACCAACGTCGGAACCGACATCTGATTCGTCAGACAACAGCAACGGCAGCGCCACGCCCAAGCCTGCCACCTGGGGACCCACTTGGGGACAAGATAGCACCAATCATGATAGGTCTGCTACATCTGGACCTGATACAAGCGATGATAAATCATCAGGATTTGAAACTTCCAATGAGGAACAAGCAAAATTATATAATGTAAGAAACTTCACGTTATTTTGTTTAAATGAAAGGCGCTGTTATCATCAGCCCCAAGAACTATTTTGTTTTCAGGATACAACACCATTCTTCTTGAATAGAAGTGATCGGGGAGACCAGAATAAAAACCAGATGGTCACATCAGATGCTTCTGATTGTGGATATGGTACACACATCGAAAACCATGAATCCATTTCAACATCTAGTAATGAAGATGACGTACCAGAAAAGAAATCCATGCATCAAAAACCTCACAACGCTAAAAAGAGGGCAAATAGTAAGCCTCGCTCTGGCGGAACGGCACAAGATCGTAAAAGAAGAAAGATGGTTAGAAGAGAAAAATCGAATATGTAAGTTTGAAACCAATGATTTGTTTTAATTATTAAAGAAACTCAGCACTAATTTTCCTATAATTTCAGGATCAATGTGCAAGGTCTATTTCACAAGACTCCTAATGATGATGACATATCCAATATGCTTAAAGAATTTACCGTGGATTTTCTCCTGAAGGGATATAACGCGGTGGTTCAAACACTTCACAGCGAGATTCTTACAAATCCCCTGCTTGAAATGGATACATCTCACTTTTTCTGGCTTGTTACATACTTTTTGAAGTTTGCAACCCATATCGAGATAGATCTCGAGCATGTCGACTCTGTGCTGTCTTTCGAAATTGTGTCGTATTTAACATCGGAGGCAGTTAATCTATGTGAGCAGTTTGAGCTTGCCGTAAAATTAGATGGCAATGATTTGAGTCCTACCATAAGGAGGCAGCATTTGGTAAATACTTAACGCACCTACTTATCAACTCATTCATTAGTTTGTGAAGAAGAATCTCGTTAATGGTGTACCTACCTGTTGCTTGATAATCTCTAAATCTAATTCCTTTTTTCATTTGAAGGTTGTCTCAGCCATTCGGCAATTCATGCAAGCTATAGAAGAGTACAACAACAATCCTCGTATAACTAAGGATACAAGGGAGAAGCTAAAAAAGTTGCGAAATAAAATGTGTGAGACTGAGGATCTCCGTTCCATGTTTATTCTTCTCTTGCGTCACTTTAATCCAAAGTATCACTCGAAACAATACTTACAGGTATGAAATATTAACATATTTATCTATCTTTCTATGTTATTTTATGTACCTACAGTTTTTGTTCATACATTCATTTAATCGTTCAAAAATAAATATAATCTTTTTACATTTGCAGTGCACCATCAGTTGAGTTGAGTTGAGTTGTTGATACTTAGATACTTCTACATATTTTTATAACGCTTTTATTAGCTTCACCTCTTATAAGTTTGTATGTAAGCTTGTATGTTACCGACCCCTTTGCGCTCGATTTTCTCCTACTTTGAACGTTTTGTATGAAATCGTTTTGAAGCTGGGCGCACGCCTGCGCCACGCCTGTTCCACGCCTGCTGCCTTACGTCGCTCGCTTGTGTGTGTTGTAGGGCTAATACATATTTTTGTGTTCTAGGATATAATTGTAACAAATCATATACTTTTGATGTTTTTGGATAATGGAATGAAACATTCGGAGTACAATAAATCTTCTTTTAAAATGATTGACCACCTACAACAGTAAGTTTCTTGCATTACTTATAAGTATTATTTTAATAGTCTAGTCTAGCTAGTCGACGACTCGAGTATTTTTTCAATGAAAGAAGGCTTCACATCGTTATGTCTGTACATTTTGCCTGTAATGAGAGGAAAATGATTTCATTAGTTTGATGATGGTACACTGGCAACACTATTCACATGATGCAGTGAAGCAAAAAATACAAAGGTTGCATTCGTTGCTTTTCGGTTAATAGATGTACGTCTACCTATACTTATTTTAGAAACCCATACTAAAAAGTAGGTACGCGTGAGTGTGTACTCACGCGTTTTTCGCGCTCATGTCTGTCTGCATTTAGAGCCTTTTAGCTCCGATTTTAATGCGGTTTTATTTTGTTGGAAAGCTTCTGAGATTGTTTTTTTTTCTGAAATAGTTCTTAGCCATATATTTTGTAGAAATCGTTTTAACCATTTCCATGTTCATGATCATCAAATCGGCTAGGGAATTCTAAATTAAAAATAATTATAAATGTGATCTCTCTGTTTTCTACCTGTTATACCTACCTACAGGTGGAAACAGAGTTCATTATTAAAATTAAATATTTTAGGCCATTATTTTTTTAAAGTAGTTTTTTTTATTTTATTCATCTAAGTAATGTTTTGCAATAATAATGAAAAAAAAATACAACCGAATTATAAAATGAGCTTGTCTAGATTTGCGACAACGGGCGTGATGGCTCAGTACGGCTTACTCCTCAATGATTATTTGGTCAACGGTGAGTACGCGAACGACTGCATTTTCACATTGATGCATCACGTCGGAGGAGAACTGGGCAGCTTGATAACATTATTCCAGCCGAATATACTTAAAACCTTTACGAACATATGGAAATCAGACTTTGAAGTATGCGACGTAAGTATTCTGAAACGTTTATTATACCTACACATACATACCTAAACCTACACATACATAGGTGTAAATACATTTTGGTAAAAGGCTTAGATCAACAGCCAGTACCTATCTACCTAGGCGATAAAATAGGCGTACGTAAGCGCTTAAACTAATAATAAAAAAATCTGTTTCAGGACTGGACAGACCTCATGGAATACGTTATAAATATGTTTGTAAAAAAACCGAGTACACTCATTAATACTCTATTGTTACCGGAAGTAGACAGCGGCGAAGAAAATAAAATGTTTGCAAAACCCATTGAAACGATGTCGCAGTGTGATGATACTGATGATGTTGCCAGCAACTTTTTTTCAATTAACGAAATCAGCACGACTGAACCCATTATAACAAGGTCCGTCTGTCCCTCCCGTTTTATCACAAAGCTTTTTATCTTTTACCTACTCAAGTTATGGACACAAATTAGAATACCAGATAACTGCTGCAATGCTCGATCGACTGCTGCATACCTAGTGATTGACTAGAAAATCTACTAATTAACAATGACTATCAATCTACACACAATATCTTCACGGAAATATTTGTTTATTTTATGTAACTAATAAAATCAAAATACTACTGGATCGATTTCAAAAATTAGATTATAGAAAGCTAGATTAATCCTATATTATTAACATAGGCTATATTTTTTCCTAGTACCCAGCTTCGCACGTTTGTAATTTAGAAAAAAGAAGACGTAAAATGTAAAGTCACACACGAAGCAGGGGCAAATCCCTAGTAAAAAATACAACACGAAAGTGAAAATTAAAAAGAAAAGGATTTTCAATCAATATGCTCCTGCCAGATATGTACTTATCATCAAAATCGTACGGATCTTCTTCTCTTTTTGAAGGAAATAAGTACCCCTCCGATGAAAAAACTTCGACGACAACCATACCATAGATACCATAGATACTAAGATTTAGACCTGCACTTGAGTAGGTACTCTAGGTACCTAAGCCTACTTACATAGATACCTACATACAAACAGATGAAAGCAAATTTACCTGGTCATTGGTCGGACAATAAGTAGATAAGATAAGTTAAGTTAGTACCTACATGTGATTGACACCTATGTAAAAACTTAATTTAGATACTTACCTACTTCTAAAATTTGAAAGGTAGCCTGAGAAAATGAGAATGCTTTTGTTTCTAGATGGACAGATGATGAGGTATCTGCGCTCAATTGGAAGTATATGCAGAATAAGGGGAATGCAGATGTTATCAACCTTATCACAAAACAGTTCAAAGAAGACGGTATCGACAAAACCAACGAATCAGTGATCAGGGAGCTATTTAGACAAGACATAATCGATAGAGAATTTTACGAGGATCAAATGAAGGGTGTGGTAGACTATGATATAAAGATGACGACGGCGCAGCAGGACAGAGAGAAACGAGAGGATGATATCGTCAAGTTTTGCGAGCATCTGGTACTGGATGGCAAGGCAGCCGGCCTCGAGTGGTTGCAGGAAGTGCTACTTGAGATATGTCACACCAAGTTACAGATACTTAAGAGGAACCTACAGGAAACCACGCGATTTCAATCAAAACTTTTGAGTTTCGAAATATTCAGAATTAAACACGGTGAAATGCCTGTTGTTTCACCGGTGGCGTACCATTCATTGAGTAAGTGTATGGTGTGTGTGCCGTCGTCGTTAAAAAATATTGTTTATACTATAAATACAAATAACCCTTCCACAGTGAAAATAATATTATTTTTAATTACATAATTGTATTCTAGTCAGACACGAATCAGTGCCATTGATCCCATGGAACTGCCAGCAAGCGAGCATCTACAAAAATCTTAAGTTCCTGCAGTTGCTGCACAAGCTCGGCTTTCTCATGCCGGTCGACACTGGCAAGGTCTTTATACGGATCCCGCACTATTGGACAGTGGATTACTTGCTCAGTATAGCTGGAAAAGTACGTCCTATAGATACGAGTAAGTTTGGTTCCTTATTTTATGCATGTTTCATAATAAAATACTTGACGGCTACAGTATTAGGAACTAGGTAGCCGTGTTTATTTAAATATGTTCCATGATCATAACAGTAAGTAGGTATTGGGGATAATGTTTACTTATATTATTAATGTTTATTCATATTATTACAGCGAAACTGAAATTTGCAGTCAGCGAATTGGCAGACAACAGCGGTTGTTACAAGATTAAATTGGACAACACATTTATACCCTCCGGTATATTAGACGTGCCATTCATTAAAACACCGGAAAACTACTTCGAAATACATGAACAAAACCTCGCTACGATGGATATTTATACTCCAAGGTACACACGAAAATCAGTAAAACTCCATAAGTTATAGTATCACCAACTTTTTATAAACTAAAAAAAATATTTCAGGCCCAGCTCGTTCAAACCTGAAGTCGAGGCAGAGCAATTTACCTGGTTGCAGTTTGTTCAAAAATCACGAGGACGCAAGCTTAATCTGAATATGGAAAGGTATTGATTAGATTGCTAAATTTTAAAAACATGTTTTAATCTACCAACCTACATAATCTAGCTAGCGTTCGGCAGTGGCATGGCGGTCAGTTAAACGCTGACAAATATAACAGCGCTATTTGACAGCGTTTAATTTTGATCGCCACTGCAGAACCCTTAGATAAAGAGTAACGTTTTCAGCTTAACAAAATCCACCGAAGACATGGACATAGTGATGAAGTTGCCAGTTGAAGATAAGAGTAGCGTGGCACTACAGCCGCTGGTTGCAGCTCCAAGCTTCTTCATGGGAACCACAATACCGTCGATGGTGCCAATAACCGCCGTTAATACAGAATCGATGTTGGACGAGCCCTTTGACAGGTAAAACAAGTATTTATATAGTTAGCTTGTTATGGAGAGTGTGAGCGATACCTTACCTAGGTTCTACTTTATTAATTTTGCCCATCTATTATTTCGTTCTGAATTTCACGACGTATCTACCTGCTTGTCAGTAATTCTTTGTTTTTAGAAAACTTCAAATAAGAAGTTGAGGCGTTTCTCAATTCGGCTGTATTTTTTGAAAAAAAAATATTTTTGTTTTGAAAGTAAAGAAATTTCATCAAAATCGGTTAAGCAATGGCCATGAAGTCGGATGCTCAAGTTTTTAAACTTGTATTATAACTAAAACAAATGGTTTATTGGACCTATTTATTAATTTATTAGAATACTTAATATATTTTCTTGGCCACGTTGGTCAAGACCTAATTGTATAATCACAAACAATCACGTAGCATTTAACATTCCATCTCTGGAATGGAATGTCATGACATTATTGATGTCACTGACAATATACTAGCGCAGCAGGATAAAGGTAATTGCACATTGCTTACCCTACTTGATTATTCACGTGCATTCGACTGTCTTAATGTACCTCTTCTTCTTGCTAAGTTGTCTTATTACGGTTTGGGTTCTAACTCTGTCATGTGGCTCGAAAGTTATTTAACCCAAAGACTTCAATCAGTAAAACTTGCCAAAAATGACGGTTCTACGCTACTTTCGATACCAAAGTCGATCGTGGTGTTCCCCAAGGATCCATACTGGGTCCTCTTCTATTTATTATTTACAGTGCTGACTTGGTAAGGGTGGTTAGGCATAGTATGTTTCACTGTTACGCTGATGATGTGCAAGTATATTTGTCAGAGTCACCGGACAAGGTTTCGGAGGTGGTTTTGCAGTTGAATGAAGATCTTGATGTGATCGCGGACTGGTCTTTACGTAACGCCCTGGTATTAAATCCCGTGAAGTCAAAGTATATGGTTCTAGGCTCTGTGTCTCAAATAAAAAAAATGGGAGGTTCGGCTAATGTCCAAATTCATGGTATCGGTCTGTCAGGTAGATGAGGCAAGAAATTTAGGTATTTTATTTGACAGCCATTTGAGATTCGAAAATCATGTTCTTGGTCTGGTTAAGAGCTGTTTCTACCGACTTAAGGTACTTTATAAAATTAGAAATCAGCTGTCTGAAGATTCTCGCATCTCTCTTTGTGAAGCTTTAATTTTATCAAGGTTAAATTACGGGGATGTTGTCTATGGACCTAGGTTACTTGTCAGGACCCAGCGAGTGGTACAGCGAGTGCAGAATGCGTGCTGCCGCTTCTCACGCAACTCCGTATTTAAACAACAAGTCCCTGTTAAATATGGGCTCACCTAGGGAACTTCATCTCTGAACGCTGATATTTGATTCAAAAACCCTGAATACCTACATGCAAAGCTAAAGTTTGCCAAAGTGGATAACAGCCGTACTGCCTTGCGATCAATTAGATCTGCACTTCTCTATCATATGCATAAGACGGCAACTGGTAGTTTCCGATACATGGCAACGAAGTGTTGGAACAATATTCCTCCGTACGTAATCTCCAAACCAAGTACACGTTTAAAACACGTCTAAAAAATGTATTATTGCTGAAACAAAAGGGTATCTTGGAACGCTTCGTGTGCCAGTGGTCACCACTCATGACTTCCACTCAATAACACTTTCATAGAGTTGCCATACACATACCCCCCACTTCAACATTTGCACACCTTACACTCTCACGCGCATGCCATACACACACCCCGGGGTGGGCTTCCCTCTGTGCTAACCAGACACTTATATGGGAGAATCATGGAGGCCCACCCACGACACACATCCTTTCAATAACTCACAAACAGTTTTATTCTGTCGTTTCCGTTGTTTGGTATCTGCTCAACTTGTCTGCTCATAATATGGTAATAGCTGAAAATCAGCGTTTTGCTCTCGAGCAAAGCTTATGCGCTGAGCTATTCCCATTTTGTCTATATAGATGTAACACGCACACCATTTCATTTTTTTTTTGTTTATATTGTACCTACTTAGTTGTATTTTTAGTTTTAATTATGCTTTTGACCTATTTATTCCTTGTTATTTGTTTTGTGTGTGTTTACTTTCTAGGCAAATAAATGATTTATCTATCTATCTATTTATCATTGATATGTCATTATAGATTATTAACATTAACGATCCGTCCCAGCTTCGCACGGGTGGAAAAAATCAAAGGCAGTTACATTTTAAACCTTCTTTTTTCTAAATTACTCCCGTGCTTAGGTAATAATATGCATCTTATAATGTAGCTTTCTATTACGTAGTGAAATAATTAAAAAAATCGCACCTGTAGTTTTTGAATTATAAGATGCATACTTCCGTGCTTAATATGTAACGCAGGGATATTGTAGCTTTGCTAGAAAAATCTTGAAAAGCTAGCTCTAAAAACTTGTTGAGTTAAGTGTGTAGGTTCCTTGAGGTCTTCAAGTTCTTTCCTTCTATACGTTTATTATTTTGCCGCGATCGATGCCAAACAGTAGTAAGTAAAATACCTACCAACGAACTTATTTCTATTGCGTAAACAAATTCTGCTTTTACATGGCTTTTACTTGTGCGTACATTGGCCACGTGACTGTTATGAATCGCTACGGAGCTCTCGATGGGATCGATAACTTGCGACTTTTATTCGAAAACGAGCTTTAGCAACGTGATTTTCAACGGGTTCTTTTTTTTACTCTCCTTGTTTGATAGGTAGTTATAGGTAGGTAACCTAGTTGTTTACGTAAGCTTTCTATTATCTACCTACCTTTTTCTCATAATTATGACAAAGGACACAAAGGGTTTATTAATTTTCATTTCGATTCTAGAACTAGTAGTTCGCTCCGAACTGAGATCTCGTGGTGCGATCCAAATGCTCTGAAAAGTTAAGTACATAGGTACCTAAATAAATACCTAATCAGAAAAAATGTGTCACTATCCCGCATTGTGTTTTACCTATCTACTTTGAGGAGGATTTCTGTACAGATTTACTGTTTGACCTTGCCTCTGACTAACCCTCACAATGCGTGATGGTGACACATTTTTTCTGATTAGGTATTTATTTAGGTACCTATGTACTTAACTTTTCAGAGCATTTGGATCGCATCGCGAGATCTCAGTTCGGAGCGAACTACTAGTATTATTATGATCGCAAAAAATATTTCGCAATAAATGTGTATATTTGGTTGTTGCAGCGCATTTGAGACTGCATCGGTAGCATCGGACCTCACGCACATGTACGTATCTGATGAAGAAGAAAAACATAAATTTACAATTCGAACCCCCATCAAAGCTCGTAAAGTATTGAAAACCAACAAGCGGGTAAAAATAACAGTTAATAATAATTTCATGCAGTGAAAACTTTTTGATTGGGTTTATTATAAAGTGTGTAAAAGACCACTACCAAAACCGTGGTGGTATGTTACATTTGCTGCGTTCAGTGTTGGCCCCTTTAAATAAGTACCTAATTTATATTAAAGGGTACCTAGGCACTTAGCATCCTGAAGTTTTTGGGAGTGGTCTTTTTACTTTCACCTTGTATAACATATTCAAATACAAATTATTTATTTAAAATAGATGAATTTTAGCAGACACTCCAAAACGATACATCTATTAAAAAAAAGCAGCCAAGTGCGAGTCGGACTCGCCCATGAAGGTTTCTGTAGCAGTAAGTAATATTATTTAGAAGTTCTAGTAGTTCGTCGAAAGGTACCTAGGTACATTGCGGTTTACGATTAATGACGCATTAAAAAAAATGCAGCCAAGTGCGAGTCGGACTCGCCCATGAAGGGTTCCGTAGCATCAAGTAACATAATATAAAGGTTCTTGTAGTTCGTCGAAGGGTAAATTGCGGTCTACGATTTATGACGTATAAAAAAAAACTACTGACTAGATCTCGTTTAAACCAAATATCGTTGAAAGTTTGCATAGTAATGTACAACATGTATTTTTTCTAGTTTTATCATTCTCTTATTTTAGAAGTTAGAGGGGGGGGGACCAACTTTTTTCCACTTTGGAAGTGTCTCTCGCGCAAACTATTTAGTTTAGAAAAAAACGATATAAGAAACTTCAACATCATTTTTAAAGACCTATTCACAGATACCCCACACGTAAGGGTTTGATGAAAAAAAATTTTTTTTTTCCACTTTGGAAGTGTCTCTCGCGCATACTATTTAGTTTTAAAAAAAACGATATAAAAAACCTCAACATTATTTTTGAAGACCTATTCATAGATACCCACACATATTTGATGAAAAAAATTTTTTTGAGTTTCAGTTTCAAGTATGGGGACCCCCAAAATTTATAGTTTTTTTTCTATTTTTGTGTAAAAACCTTAAGAGGGGGTCGTGCGAAAATTTGAGATTTGTTTTTAAAAATTCATAACTAAATAACTAAGTGACATTTTAAAAATCGCAAAAGGACTAATTGTAGACTATACATTTGAGATTAATTCGAATTTAAGTGTGTTAAAAAAATATACTATTTAACATGACATTCTATTTAACGCTAATGAAAATCGTATGTCAGCGTTAAATAGAATGTCATGTTAAATAGTATATTTTTTTCAGTTTCATCAGTCTAGCTCTCGGTTTCGGAGTAAAATGGCTGTGACACGGACGGACAGACAGACAGACAGACAGACAGACAGACAGACATGACGAATCTATAAGGGTTCCGTTTTTGCCATTTGGCTACGGAACTCTAAAAACTACTAACTATATATCGTTCAAACCAAATATCGTTGGAAGTTTACATAGTAATGTACCTACATCATATAATATATTTTTTAGTTTTATCATTCTCTTATTTTAGAAGTTACAGGGGGGGGAGACCAACATTTTACCACTTTGGAAGTGTCTCTCGTCTCTATTCAAAGATACCCCACACGTATGGGTTTGATGAAAAAAAAGTTTTTTGAATTTCAGTTCTAAGTACCCCCAAAATGTATTGTTTTTTTTCTTTGTTTGTAAGAAAATCTTAATGCGGTTCACAGAATACATCTACTTACCAAGTTTCATCAGTGTAACGTAACTCATAAAGTTTCGGATAAAAGTGGCTGTGACATACGGACGGACAGACAGACAGACAGACATGACGAATCTATAAGGGTTCCATTTTGTGGTGGTGCCGGTGAAATCACTGACACGTGAGGCTGAACATCAGTATACCTCAAGTTGATGGTCGCAGGGCAGTGCATTGTAGGGTACGTTCCTGACGTGCTTAACCTACGAGGCAATACTTTGCTATAGGAAATGGTTACCACTTAACGTCAGGTGGGCCATATGTTTGTTCCATCAGCTAGTTAAAAATTTACCTCCCATGAATGATGTAAAGTAGAATGCTTACCTCGGTCATAAGTAGCTATTGCACCCTCGAACTACATATATATATATGTATATTCTAAATACATATGTATATTCTACATATATATGTATATTCTAAATATCTCGGGTACACTCGATCCCTTTGCGAGCTGCGCCCGCACGGGCGCCAAAAAGGATCTTGTTCTGTAAAAGCTCACCTAATGCCCTTGTTTATCAATCTACTATTACCACACATAGAAAAAGACCATAGCTTAGGTAACAAAAGCATAAGTAGTAAAGTAAGTAAGTAAAGTACATACAAAGAATAATAACATTATCCTAAGAGCACATTTTTCCATCTACGGAATAAAGCTATATTCTTCGAATAAAAAAAAGGCAAGTACTATTTTTTGACAAGCCCTAACAAGAGATGGGTAATTATGTTTTTACCTGACGGATTTTATCTGTGGTTTGAAAAATGTACTCTTGGCCTTACTTACAAGCGTTACTTAGGTGTGACGCATTGCTTAAAGTTCGCCCTGTCACTGTTCGACATTACCGGATGGTAAGAGATGACAGTTGCTTAAACACTGATTATCTTTTGAAAAACGCTTGTAAGTAATGGGGTTAGTAAATTATGGTTCAGGACTAACTAATCTTTAGATGTAGGTAAACTATACATAATTTAGTAAGCGACCAATGTAAGGTTATGGTAGATTAAAATACGATACGTAGGTAACAACCTGTTTCGGTCGCGTTTTAGAAAAAAGAACGCTTTATGTAATAGTGCTATAGATCGTACACTTTTTTGACAGTGTGGTGCGGTGTAAAGGGTGTACTGTACACCCCTTTTTTTATATGGAAACAAGACGTTCTCTCAAATGTCGGCTAGGGGCGCTTTTCGTTTTTCTATACAAAAAGGTAGCATACGATACGATAGGCGTCAGGCGTCAGGCGCAACACTCTGTGCTTACACGATCAAGTCGTAATAGGGTGCGGGTATTGCTTGCGTAAACTCACTCCCTCCACTTTCATCCAGCGTTCTTATTTCATGATAGTATAGTAGCATAGACTAAGGAAAACAGGAGAACTTGTTTTCCTTAGTCTATGATAGTAGTAAAGTACCTGTACCTATATACATAAAATATTTTTTTATACATTTTTACACAGTTATTTTATTATACATGCTAACTTAGTAGGTATACAATGAAAATCACCTACTTACTGCCGTTTTATTTTATTTAATATGATATTATGTAATAGCATGGCACTTTTAGTTAGGTAGGGTACCTAAGTTAAGTATGTGAGGTAGGTACTATGTAAAATGTATTGTTAAAGTGTATGCCAATAGGGTCTGATAAAGAATGGGCCTACTTACCAAAATAGCCCGATGTACAGCCAGCATCAAAAGTGGCATTGGCATTTCTGGTTAGTAAAGTTCAAATCTAAAAAAACTACCTCACTTTCGATTGGAGTTTTGAACTTAATTTTAAGATCCGCTTTTAGAGCCATAGTTATTTGCAAACCGACGACGCTGCCATTATCTTCGACAATTCTAGAGAAAAGGGGAATTTACTAATTGAAATTGCCAATCTACTTTTGATGCTGACTGTACAAATTTGGCTTTATATTTAGATATACCTAATTGTAAAAGTGATGTTTTTGTAATTCTAGCTAGCTAAGAAGTCCATCCTATTTCGAAATGATATAGGATTTGTACTAAAACCAGGGATACTATAAAACTCTTGTATGAAAATGTTGTATATTTTTTAATTTCACCTACCTACCTTAAAATAAGTATACAAAACGACACTACACATCTAGTAACAACAAACATAAGTTATTATAACATTCACCTACTCGGTAAGTCTCTAAGTTATGTAACGATTTGTAAGGCGGTGCGGGTCAGTGATAGTAACCACCAGCCCCTCCGCTTCCACTGGTCGGATTGTACTTCTGGAGATAGCCTTGAATTGCCAGGTCATAGTTTTGCGATTCTACTGAATTGCTTCCCCCGTTCCCGGTATTTCCATAATAGCTCTGAGATGGGACATCATAAGAACTGACGCCACCGTGAGATCCTTGCGGCGGATATTCCTCAGCGAATGAATCTATGTTCAGATTGTGGCTGGAGCTACCTCCGCTATACGAATGCTCTTGAGCTGGGACGAAGGAGTGCTCTTCGTGGGCCGACTCGTGTGGCAGCCTTTCCTGTACTTGATATGAATTTCCGCCAGTGCTTCCTTGGTAAGTGCTGTGGTCATCGGCGCCATATTTATGAGAAGGGGCTGGCACATGGACGATCTGAGGCACGGGCACGGGATAAGGCTTGGATATATGAACGGGATACGGTACTTTCTGTATCACCTTTACGGGATATGGTACCGGTATCTTAACAGCTATAGTTTTAGTAATCTTTATAACTTTGACAGGAGTCTCCGGAATCTCTACGTGTTGACCAAGATCTTGTAGCTTAGTTTCGTATCCTTCCACAGGTATAGTGTGAGAATGGTGATCGTAAGATGCATAACTGAAGTAAATGCAGCTCAGAAATATTATTAATTTCTGAAACAAAACAAATTATCTGAAAAATAGATCACAGTACGAAACGTTCGGCCGTTATGCAAGTAGGTATACACCTAAGTATCAGCTTACATCAAGTTTTGCAATGTTTTCCGGTCACGAATAAAGAGCAAAAACAGGAAGTTACTGAACCGTTTATGTAACTTTTGCCATTCTATAATAATAAAATGTCGCACAAGTGCAATAAATGGATAAAAAAACATGATCTACTAACCGGTATTTCCATTTTGTCTGTAGAGTGTGCGTCTACCTACAACGGTGCAGATAAAAAACTATCGAGTACCAAGTGTGACTTGTGGCTTTTATATTACGGTACATTCTCTCTGAAGCGAGAGGCAGGTTATGATGTCGGTCGGCGGTAGTCCGATTACTTTCTTCAGCTTATATTTTACGTCGTCGCTCGCCACTCGCCTGTCGGTGTCAAACATTAGGTAGGTAGGCACCTACCTACATAACCTACATTGCTATGAATGACCTAGGTATCATAAATGTAACATCGATAGTCGTTGCATCACCAGAGTCAAGGTAGAGCCATACAAAAACGCACCTTTCCGCCACCTGGTTACCTTGTCTACATAGGTAGGTACCTACGTATTAATAGGTTAGTATAGAAACCGAGCCTATAAAATAAACAGGCCATTTACATATATTGAATTGTAGGTGATTTAGGTAAGGACCCCTATTTTTACGGGACGCTATAGTAAGCTGCACAAGTTTTTAGAGTCTGCATGCCCAGCATCTATACCATCTTCATAGAATAGTCAGCCTTATCAACAGGGAACATGATCCGAGAGCAGATCCAGGATTTCCATTTGAGGGGAGGGAAAGCTCCCGCGTACTTATCTAGCGATCTATACCTACATATAAAAAAGTCGTGTAACTACACTATTTATAACTCAAGAACGGCTCAACCGATTTGGCTGAAAATTGGTAGGGATAGGGAGGTAGCTTAGAACTTGGAGAATAACGGTACACCGGGTCATAGGTAACTTTTTATCCTGAAAAAAAAACGGGAAAGGGGCGAGCGAAGCCGGGGGCGGCCGCTAGTAATTTTATAAAAGTTCATGAAGCCCCTAAGTGTACTATCTTAGTGTGGGATCTCTGACGGATTAAAACAAATATGTGATAGGTATATTACATATATTTTAAAATTGAAATAATAATTGATAATACAATTTTGGTAAGTAATGTTACATTAAAAGTCTCTAAACTTTCATTCTATCAGACAAAACCCTGACTATTGATCCTGATCCACCAATGTTGTATGCTTTCTCATGCCACAGTAGTAGGTGGCCGCTGGAGCCTTCAGATGGGTATTCAAACCCCCTGTAGATGTATTTCATGAGGATATCTATGTCATCTGGTGGGAGATTTGCTACTGCTTCTTCAATCTGTGCTGATTTTATGGCAAGTAGTACTTTAAGTGTGAGTGCCAGAGCATTGTCCTGAAAAGAGGTTAAAAGTGAATACTACATTTATTTAATTACTGATAGTAAATAGGTCCGAAGGTCGTGGGTTCAAATACGCTTGTGTACCAATGAGTTTTTCTGTCGAAAAATTTATGTGCACTATGCCAGTACTCTCAAAATGGTGAAGGAAAACATCGTGAGGAAACCGGCGTGTTGTAGAACCTAAAAAAGTTCGAGCAACACGTGTCAAGGGTCACTCAAAAAGGGCCCACCAGCGGCGTACTTGCGGAAAAACCTGCCCGCACATCAAGTGCGCATGATAAACTTGAAATTTGATAGTAAATAGGCCGGTAGTTTAACTAAGCCCAACCGATAACTGTTGGGGAATGAAGGTTCAAAAACGGCGACCACAAATCGGAAAATGGAACATAGGACCCCATGCGATACAGCATTGTTAAGATCGCAGGATATCGGTGGATAAGGTGGAGTGTCGGTGAAGGACTCAAAAAAAAAGAGGCCTGACAGCTGAGTCTGCCTAATCCACAAAATTTACATGGTCAATATGTGCACAGCTGACTAAGTTGCAGGTTTCCTCACAATGTTTTTCTTCACTGCTTGAGAACACTAGCATAGCATACATACATATTTCAAACAGATAAATCCAGAGGTACACAACTTGATTCTAACCCATGACCTTAGGATTCTGAAGGTGGGGCTTACTACCACTAAGCCACCAGTGCTCTAAATAGAGCTGACAACGTAAAAACAAATTGCAGCTTTTTGCATGATTTACAGGATTTTAACATCAAATCATTCATAGTCTGAGATAACCATGATAACCATGCATTCAGTGCTGGTATACTCTAATTTAATTTATGAAATAAAAACCTAATGTTTTGTTCATAAGCTAGGGGTACCAACCTTCACTTGCTGATTGGGTGATCCCAGGGGAGCATTGCTTAGCACCAGTTGTAGAGCATCAATGAATCGACCTGTGTTTTTTTGTTAAGAAAATCATGTGAATTTTGCCATAAATGTTTTAACTAAGCTTACTACCAAAGAATTAGTAAGTATAATAATTATATCATAGAAGAAATTGCACACAATGCCTAGAACTTCAATCTTACTTCAAACATGGTTTTCTTCTCGGATTCTACAGTATCTAAGGGGTACCTGGTCTGAAGTACATCCTTATAAGTAACTATCTTTTATCCAACCTAGTAGGTACTTTTATTTAGTACCAGATTAAGATTAAATACCAACTTTATTAATATTATATATTATTATTATACTAATGACACCTCTTGGAACAATCTTACTTAGGTGATCAGGAGTTTAGGCAAAATCTTGATACATTATTCTTTACATGCCTCAGTCAGCCATGACCAGGGCCCAGGTCCCAGGAGAAGGAATGGTATCCTAAAACTGGAATGAATGAATCACTTAAACCAAGAATACGGTAAGCTTCCATTTCTAAAAGGATATTGATTCAGCATAGCACAAACTTCGCCTTCGTCCGGTCCAGTAGGCACAGATTGCTCGGCTTCATCTTCTTTGAAATTATCTTCATTATACTGGTCGATATCTATTTTCCTGAACGCTGAACTAGACGTGTTTTTAGCCATATCGACGGACAGGACACATAAAATATTAACCCACCCAAACCAATCAAACAAGATTTAATCGATGAAAAATTGAAAATATGAATCAGAAATCCCTGGAAATTTTTCTTCTTCTTTAATTAATGGCATCTGTCCATTTCGTTCGCCTCAATTCCGCCAGTGTCGAGTGAGGCTCCCAAAGGAGGTACAAGAATAGTAGAGAATACTTTTTCGTTAACGTCAAGTCAGTCATAGACAAGTCGGCCATAATTGGGTTTGAAAACAAAATGATGGTCGTTTGTTCTCAAAACCATCAGAAACCTTTTCGATCAAATGAGAATATCACATAGTACACTTTCATTTCAACTGCTAACACTTTGAAGCTAAGACCTCAAATCATGTTGGTTAAAATACCACCAAAATTACACAACAAAACTCTAAATAACACTAGAAAAACAATTAAAATGAAAAAGCTAAGTCACTTCCCAAAATGACAGAAAACGAATCCTTCCTGAAAATTCAATATATTTTAGAATTTTCTTCAGCTTCTTTTTTTTCAACACGCATGACACCTCAGTGTCCGTCTTTTCAACGGAGTATCTCGACAATCACGACCTGACTGTCACTGTCAACCAGTCTCATTTTTCTCGGACTTTTCAGCTGGCTTCTGTCAAATTCTGTCTGTCTGTCATTGTCAATTCTTCCTTCCTGCGACGTTCCTGCGCTTGCGTACGACTTTCTGAGTTGTTTTTAAATTCGCTCTTTGCAAACGTGATTACTGAATTTATGTGCTGCTCTGAAGATCGAAATAAGAAATAAACAACTGCAACCACAATGACAATGGGTGATGAATTACCTGTTACTTCATTGGTTTTACCTGTTCTTATACGACCTGTTCTGAGTCAGGTATGTGGATTTGGTGAACTCTTGTGAAATACGCTTGTTCTCGTTTCTAGATTTGATTGTTGTAGACGAACTGACTGTCTCTATGGGACTAACATGCTCTAATGCTCAAGTTGTGACGTCCAAACCTTGGCCTTGCAGCGAGAAGTACACTTATAAGTACTGTGTACTTAACATCATACCCTGGCTTGTTTATATTGAGAATAAAACTCACCAATCTCCATCTACTATTGAGAGTTTCTACAAGGTCACAGCCAAGAGTATCTTAAAGTATAAAAACGATATTTTATGTAAATTTTTGGTAATATAAATTGCCTCTGAGTTTATTTATACTGACATGTCTTTTTGATGCAATGTACTTAGCCAATAAACATTGTGATTATTTCAGCTTGAGAAATATGATTTGGGAGCATCACAAACTCTCCGAGCTGCCCTTACAAAGGCTGAAGCAGCAGTTCCAGGCCTCAACTATGACCTGGTGGCTGGCATTATGAGGCGAGCTGATATTCCTGTGAATATGAATGAAAGCCTGCTTCGTTTGCAAGGAACTCTTACTGAGTCTGAGTGTATGTGTATTATTTTCTATAATACATACTAATATTATGAATTTATAAGTTATGATGTTTGAATGTTTGTGGCTCAATTTAGCCATAACCTGTCATTTGATATGGATGAAACTTAAAACGAATATAATTAGTAACTTGGTTAGATAGAAGATTTCTGATATTTTTTTATCAAAGTATTGATAAGTGTTGTTCTGTATGAAAATATTATTTTATATGTTTTCAGGTGCTGACCTGCGCTTGAATAGGTCTGAAGAAGCTTTCCAGGAACTTAACAAAAAATCTGCAGCTCTGAAGAAAATCTTGAGCCGCATTCCTGATGAAATCACAGACAGGAAGACTTTCTTGGAAACTATCAAGTGTGTCTTCTATCTTAATAATTAGTTACAACAAGATTCAGAGATGAAACATAATGTTGCACTATGTTTTTATTCATATATATTTTACTCTATATTCACAATGTTTGTCTTGGCTGGGAATCGAAACCAGAACCTACAGTTCAGCCAGAGCTACTACCAACTGAGCTGTAAAGTTACGAATCTGCAGTTATTTTCTAACTTCACTGTTTTAGTTTGTACTTAATCACAGAGTTCACATACATACATACAATTACGCCTCATACCAAGGGGGGTAGGCAGAAATCATGGCTTTCCACTTGCCAAGATCCTGACACATATCTTTCGCTTCATTCACTCGCATAACATTCTTCATACATGTTCATTGGTTTAATTTAAAAACGCCTGCGATTTGATCCAGATACATGCGCCGAAAATTATACACAGAGATTAATTGGGTTCTTTTTCAGAGAAATAGCATCTGCCATCAAGAAGCTACTAGATGCGGTCAATGAAGTATCCACATACACCCCGGGAGCCGGCAAGCAGGTTCTGGAGCAGAGGAAGCGGGAGTTTGTCAAATACTCCAAGAGGTTCTCTAACACTCTGAAGGAATACTTTAAGGAGGGACAGTAAGTTAAACTAATAACTACATTTTAATTAACCTAGGTAACTTATGACTGAAAATGTATCTACACTAATATTATAAAGAGAAATAGTTTGTGTTAAAAATAAAATCAATAACTATACTGGAACAATTTCAAACATTCTTTCACCATTGGAAAACTATTAATTATTCCAGCATAACATAGGCTGTTTACTAGCGACGCGCCCGCTGCGGGGGAACGCTAGTGACTAGATAAAATGGGGGGAGCATATTTGTATAAATGTCGGTTATAATAACTGTTTGGTGTTTGTTTCAGAGCGAATGCAGTATTCGTGAGTGCACTCTACTTGATTCATCAAACTAATCAAATACTCTACACCGTCAAAAGCAAGTCTGAGTAACATTCCGTGATTTGAAGTCAGTAGGTATTTGTTTCAAAATTATGGTATTTCAAAGATTTATTGTTGTTTCCATTTAAATAAGTATTAAATAGAAGTAACAAAATAAGTTGTTATCTGTGATGATAGTGGCAAAAACCAAGCATCAATGTTTCTACATTATTCCACAGAACTTATTTTTTAGCTCCTATGAAGGTTTTTAGTTGGCTAAGTCTTTAATATAAGTTTCAATCAATCAATTATTGAACATCTAGTGAAGCACAAGGCCATTATTGGTGTGAGGCTTTCTGATTTATCGTAAAATAATAGAACGGCCGATTTATGACGTTATAAAGTCGACAAATCGTAAAAATGGAAACAATACAGAATCGTTAGGAACATTTAGCATCAAAAGAAGATTGGCAATTTAGTAAACTCCCCTTTTCTCTGGATTTGACAAAGATATCGCAACTTCGGTTCGCAAATAGTTGTGGCCCAAAGCTAAAGATCAAAACTTTTATGTAAAGCTGGCTGTTTTAAGAAATATTTGAACTTTACAAACCAGTAATGCCAATCTACTTTTGGTGCTGACTGTACGTCATCAACTAATACAACGTAAATGCAAAATACAACCTCTAAATTTACCCTAATAATTACCGTGTGACTGTAATTTTTTTCTTGTTTTTTTTATATATTTATCCGACTTCTTACTGGAATATTATATTATACAATATTGGATGGGTTTCGTAAGCGTTAGATTTACAAAAAGCTATGTAACTAGCATATTCCACACCAAGAAGATGCCAATGATTGGTTGGTAAAACATTTGTATAGTTATTAGGTAGAGATACAAATTGGTTCATAGGTGTCGTTAAAAAAACCGCCTTATAGGCCATAAGGCCTGCACACATCTAGGCGATGGCGATGACGATCAGTGAAACGCTGTCAAATATCGCTGTCATATTTGACAGATTTCACTGATCGCCGTCATAGAACGCTTAGATGTGCACAAGGCTTTACTATTCTTGAAACTGTATGGCTTGTAACTTGTAAGCAGTGTGTTTTTCGGACCACTGCATGTTCTTATTTTATAAATTAGACAGACCTTGTTTTCTTGAAAGCCTTTTGTTTTTCACACCTTAATAATATTTATGGTCAGCCTCTCAATACTACATTACTGCAGCGGACATACACAAAAGAGGCACACATACGTAAGTCCATCAATGCCAAATTGTCTATTCCTCATAATTGCACGAAATAGTTATATGGATTTCCACACAACTTTCGCCGGCCGCTGCTCGTATGTATTTGTCCAGCCCCAAACTAAGCACACTTGACTTTAGTTGAAAGAAGAAGAAAGAAAGAAAGAAAATATGTTTATTGACCATAAAAAAAGATACAAATAATAAGTGCTCAGGCAAAGTTTCACATGGTCAATTAGGTCCCTGGCTCAGTATTTGTCGCACCGTGTAGGTCACATGGCGTGACACTACACAGTGCAACCCTGGTATTCTGCCAAGGCCTAGAGCGGGTCACATCAAGGACAAAGTAATTACGGAATACTTACAAACTAAAGAAAAAACACAGAAAAGTACATGAAAAATAATAAAATGGTACAAAAACAAAAACGAGCAGGGTAAATAAAGTTATAGTGCTTGCAAACTAAACCTAATTATATACATTTCTATAGCTAAATGGCTTGTAATTGTAGGGAAAAAAAATATTAGCATGTATACAATAAAACAATTGCTATCACTGTCCAAAAGCTAGCAAGACGGAGCGGAGCGTAGTAACCGCTCACTTTATAGGATTTAAGGCGGTTTTTTTACGACAGTAGGTAAGGAATAAAGTTGTGTTTGCACGTATTTCAGTAAAATAGAACTATTTAACGTTAATTGAGGTGTCGGCAGTGATGTATCGTAACCCAAGTAGAATAAATCAATGGTATCTTTATTTTAAATTACGTTTAGGTCAATACCTGAATGTAGGTATTGCTTTAAAAGTTTTTAATAGCATTATTGATATAATTAGTTCACTGCTGTTTATTTTACTGTTGTAGTGTATTCTAGTATTAGGCACTTTGTAACATAATATTATATGATTTAATCAAATTATCAAGTAATATAATGACTATACTATTACTTAAAAACGCATAATTTTATTTTAGACATTAAGTATAATATCGACGTTTCTCTTTTGGCTTCAAGAATCATTAATATCTAACAAGTAGGTATTGCTACAGAAGGTTGTGGACTACTAAGCCCCCATACAAATGCAAGTAGGTAATTCATTTGGACACTACATGGCCGATTTCAATGAAATGTAGCATCTTCTTCCTATTGTGTCACTGATTCTTTCGAATCAAGTGTGGTGAAAGAATTTTAAGTGCGCCTTAAAGAGGCTCCTTTCGTGCACTTGACATGTAGCATACAAAATACAGATAGAAAAGTAATAGCTATATTTGCAAAATTATAAAAATCTGACAAGTACTTTTATATTAAGGTGTTCGCAGCCCATACCGAGACAATCATCTGTAAGGCAGCTCTTTTTATCTAAGAATTCCGTGGGAATAAATAAAATATCACGCTTAAAATTTTCGAAGTAATTCTAGTTTGGCAGGCAGTGCGGTCATCGGATCGGAGAAAGAGTGGTAGAATGATATCGTGACCGCATTAATGGGTCATGAAGAGTTTGTGGATTCGTCTCGTCGTGAGTCCGCACAATGGCCGGTCGTGCCTCCTGGCCTGCCTACGGCCCGTGACACTTGACACGGGAACCCACGACCTCCAAATATTTCCGCGTACCACTTTTTTATGCACCTATCTGTAAACGTGTTCAACGTAAAAACTAAATTGACTTTAAAATGTTGGGGAAAAACATCGGATCAATTGTCAGGTTTGAGTTTACTTATTTATTTTTTCAGTTTAATCTTGAAATGGTTACGAGGTTTCTTTTTGAGATTTAATATTTTTTCTTTTTGTACTTTACTCTCAACTATGGTAGAATAAAGGTACGAAAATGTTACGCGTACGCAGTAGGTAGGTATGTTTATTTGCAAAGACTGATCCTTAACAGCAACAGAATCCATTGGTTAAATAATACAGGTGTAGGTATGGTGCAATATTATTGAAAAATCATTCGTGTCCCTTTTCGTTAAAAGTAAAAGAATTTAGAAAAATATGAATATGCATTTATTTTTTTATTGTAAATCGAGGGCATGACTCCTTTCACGACTTTTCCCTAACTCCAGTGGTTTCGGACTTGGCCATCCTTCTTAAAAAACAGGGTGTTTTTAGGGTTCCGTAGCCAAATGGCAAAAACGGAACCCTTATAGATTCGTCATGTCTGTCTGTCTGTCTGTCTGTCTGTCTGTCTGTCCGACCGTGTCACAGCCATTTTTCTCCAAAACCATAAAAGCTAGACTGATGAAACTTGGTGAGTAGATGTATTCTGTAAACCGCATTAAGGTTTTTACATAAAAATAGAAAAAAAACTATAAATTTTGGGGGTCCCCGTACTTGAAACTGAAACTCAAAAATTTTTTTTTCATCGAACCCATACGTGTGGGGTATCTATGGATAGGTCTTTAAAAATGATGTTAAGGTTTCTAATATCGTTTTTTTCTAAACTGAATAGTTTGCGCGAGAGACACTTCCAAAGTTGAAAAAAGTTGGTCCCCCCCCCTCTAACTTCTAAAATAAGAGAATGATAAATCCATAAAAAATATATGTTGTACATTACTATGCAAACTTTCAACGATATTTGGTTTGAACGAGATCTAGTCAGTAGTTTTTTTTTTATACGTCATAAATCGTAAACCGCAAATTTTTTTTTCATCGAATCCATACGTGTAGGGTATCTATGGATAGGTCTTTAAAAATGATGTTGAGGTTTCTAATATCGTTTTTTTCTAAACTGAATAGTTTGCGCGAGAGACACTTCCAAAGTGGAAAAAAGTTGATCCCCCCCCCTCTAACTTCTAAAATAAGAGAATTATAAATCCAAAAAAAATATATGTTGTACATTACTATGCAAACTTTCAGCGATATTTGGTTTGAACGAGATCTAGTCAGTAGTTTTTTTTTTATACGTCATAAATCGTAAACCGCAATTTACCTTTCGACGAACTACAAAAACCTTTATATTATGTTAATTGATGCTACGGAACCCTTCATGGGCGAGTCCGACTCGCACTTGGCTGCTTTTTTTTCATATATCATAGTAAGTTGTGCCAGGAATCACCAATTCTACTAAGGTAAGTACCTACTCGTAGGAGGTAGGTACATACATACTTGGGATAAGTAGTATGTAATACCAATGCTTTTACCATCTCAACAACACGAGAAAAGGTCGCTTTCTTTACGGATCAAAAACGAATATGTACCTTCTCATATAGCACCGAATCTTAACAATGAGTCAATCATACACATCAGTTAAAATATTCATAGCTACAATGCGAAGGCGTAATCGATTTTAACGTGGACTCTGCGTCGGCGCCGCCGCCGATGAAAGCAAGTGATAGGTATGTGTGAGAAAGATCATGCATAATAATAAATATTGGTGGACACATCACACGGTACCTTCTCCGTCACTTTTTTTTTTTTTTTACATATTATAGGCTTGCGTTTGACCGCAATCTCACCTGCTGTTAAGTGATGATGCGGTCGACGGTGTAGCACGCTTACCTAGAAGATACCTGTTCACTCTACTCTTAAAAACATCCAAGTTATAAGTGTCCGGAAAAACAGACGCCGGCAAGGAATTCCACTCCTTGGCTGTCCGCAACAAAAAAGTTGAAGCAAAGCGCTTGGTGCGGACAGTTGGAACATCAACCATGTATGGATGTCGCATTTCCGTACGTCTAGTCGTCCTACTATAGTTATGACTAGCGGCACGTCCCGGCTTCGCACGCGTGGACATTTATTTTATAACATAACGTTACTCAGGGCGAATATAGCTTTCCAACGGTGAAAGAATGTTTGAAATCGGCACAGTAGTTTTTGAGTTTATTCATTACAAACATACAAAAATACAAATATTTCCTCTTTATAATATTAGTATAGATGTAGCTCAGCAAATTTTTGCGTTAAGGGGCAGACAACCGTCAAACAATGTCTCGCTCCCACGTTACCAAATTTTGAATTTCACTGCAGTTTTGTAAAATCGCACTCAGCAAACTAAAAAAGTGTTTGGCAGGAAAACTTAAAATTTCATGATGATTTTCAGTGGGTGGAGACGACTCTGAACCTTTCTTGCTTGAAATGTGGCTTATGTCCAACAGTGGACTTCTTCTTGGTTGTGTGTTTTTATTGTAACTAAATGTCTATCTTTTTTATATAGAAGCTAATATAATTTCAAACAAGTAGTAGGTGTGTTATGCATGTACCAAGTCATTCAAACGTTTTCGCGCCAGTTTTTATTTTATGTAGGTATTGCAAAATAAATCAATGATTGAGAATCCGAGTAGGAACCGATAAAATGATGTAAAATAGAACGATGGATGTCAGCGTCAAACTCCATTTATCTCCAAGCAGGCAGATTAGCATAGCAGACTTCAAAAAAACCTATTTGTTAATGCAACACATTTTGAATGTATTTCTCGGGAGCATCCCATAATTTGTTGCACATCAATCTCCGTTCACGGTTGCAAAAACAATACATTTGTTATTGAAGATATTACCATTTGATGAGCGATCCTCCTCGTGATTTATACAGGAGATTCAGTGTTACATTATGCAGTAATGCATGAAAGTTCAACGGCGATCTGTGCATTATTCACGACCGATGCTCCAAACTTTTAGGTGTTCGCAGCGGTGTGTTTAATTTTTATCTCTGACTACTTTATTATTACCTACGAGCTACCGGCGAATTGTTTTGAAAACCTAGATAGCTAACACCTGGGTGTTTTTTAGCATAGATACTTACCTACCAAAAACAGATGTGCGTGACTTGTGTTCATATTTCAATTTCTAATAGGTTACCACTGTAGCTACCTTTCGAGTCTTCTAAAATGCCTATGACCAGTTACTAAATCAAAATACGCAGGAAAAAATCTGAAATTCATTCAAAACATTATCATTACTTTGTTAGTTAGATCGCAATACTATTTGTCGATATTAAAAAAAGTAAACGAAACACTTGTGGTCTCATTCCTTCTGCTATCTCTATTATGAGCTAAACTTTCCACATGGAATAGTAAATATGTACTTGTTAAAAAAATGTGAAATATTGTCCAAATTGATATTTAATAGAAGATTTTGACAAGGCGTGCTAAGTTTAATTTAACTGTTAGATAGATCCAGACGCCTGAATGTATAACTAATGGTCGTCTAGATTACCAATACAGTGTCAAAATCTAGGAAGATATTGATAGACATCATCTATAATAAATTACCTTAAATGTTTCAGATAGAAGGAATTTCCATTTTCAGGAGACAGATGGTTTGAAAAACGATGGTATGGCAACCAGACTACAAATCGTTGTCAATGTATGCGTGATACAATATTAATGGAGCATCTGCCTGGTGCCTGAGGAGCGAGGAGTGAGGCGAGGTGAGGAGGACGCGGGCTGAGGGCAAGCTAGTATGTAACAACGTTGTAATCCGGAGACCATGCCAGGCAAGTGATGCTAATCCAACACACACTGAAAAATGCGCTGTTTTGACGGGGCAAGTGTCTGTTTGGTATCACAATTCATTGCAAAGTTGTTACACGTTCTTAGCAATTTATAGAAATGAAAATTACTTTTCCCCCGACTAAAAAGAGGCTGTACTTTGATTGAAGCGTGTGGTGACCTTTTCATGACTCCGAAAAATATAAATTCGATACCAATGCGTTTTGATTGTAAAAAGCTGAATTCCTAATTTTGGTTGTAAGACAGTAAGCTACAGCTGTTTCTATGTTCTGTTGGTATTCACTCTCTGCTTTTAACCCTGGAGTCTATGCAATTTATATTTTTAGGGTTTCTCACTATAGATAATGTAACAGTGAAGTTGTTTTTTTATCGTTAGTTTTTTTTTACCTATAGTAGCGCGTTGAGGTCTTTTGTAGGCAGCTAAGAAAATAATAGTTCCTAACACATTCCAAATCAATAAAATCATTAATCAACATTTATAAATTAAATAAATCTGATTTATAATGAGTAGCTAACCTATACAATTCGGCTACAAATCCCACACGTCACCAACATTCAACAATTACCAGCAACAAAGCGTAATGTAAGTGACGTATTGATTACAAAGAGCATTGTACAATATTTGTAGGAGCGGCTTTATTCCCATGCGGGAGTGTATTCCCACAGGTCCCACGAGGGTCACTAGTGTAGTGAGACAATATTGTGAGTGACAGTGGTTGCGGCGGCGGCGGCACAGGCGTCGCGCCGGCATGCGGCATCTGTTCCCTGTCGTGGGAGTGCGCGCGGAAACGGATCGCACCGACCGACGCGGACACCACTGCACCAACAATAACACACAAATCAACAGTCGACAACCGTGCTACTCCACCACTCACCCCTCTGGAAGCTGTGGGAACCAACCAATTAATAATATCATTCGCAAATCCCTTCCCAAATCTAAATAAACGGTACTCGAGATGGGGTGGTTTAATGGGCAAACTTTCAATAGAAGCACAGTGACCGGAAGCAGAGATGAATGCTTTGTTATATGTTTTTTTAGGGTTGCGCAGTCTGACCAAGAACCCTTATAGTTTTGCTATGTACTTTTGTCTGTCTGCCTATAGTCAGAGCCGTTTTACTTGCAGACCAACATGATTTTACGTAAATATTATATATTATATTTCTTCAGAAAATGTTCAGGGTGTAAACACAGCCCTACATGTAAAGTAGGGTTGTATTTCTCCCCTAACCCTATAAACCATTTGCAACACCTCCTTTTTGAAAAAATGAGGCTTTAAATGGTAATCGTGTCACATGACACTACGCTGTATACTTACTACCTACCTAATATTTTAGGATTGAAGGACATTTTCGGTACTTTCGGTGTAATAAGGTTCTGGCCCTGGCTATTGCAGAAGTTACATGATGGAAGTTTTGTGTTCGCTCAATATGAAGGGACACTATCCGCTAATTGTAAATACTGGAAGAGTTGCATACCATATCACCACGCAATAGATTAATAATGTGAAAAGTACAGCTTTTCTTTTTGCCGTCTTTTTATCAACGTTTATTCCTAGTAATGGATAGAACAGTCTTTGTAATCATACATGCTATCAAAACCACCAATTACTTTGTATTTACAGAAATTAATTTATTAGATGACGTAATTGTTTTGGCATGATGCGTTTATTTACTACCCCTAAGCAGGGGTAGCACCACCTGACGCCGCACTGATGAACCCTGCGTGACCACTGACATAGCACGTATTACGAACGCATTACCGTAACTAAAATACCAATTTAGATAAATTATAGGTATTATTGAGCCAGATAGGTATGATTTCCAATACTTAAATAAAACTACACGGTCAGGTCAGGCGACGACAGGTCAAATTTAAAATGACTTGAATCATGATTAGCATTTCAAATTCTACTTTTTCAACATGACAACATGATGGGTGGATGTAGGTATTATTTGCTTTTCAAATTATGTAAGGTACCTACCATGTTCCATGCGCAGCTAGGTAAAATTTCTAACCAAGACAAGAGGGTCAGAAGCTTCGACTGACGGTGGTTTTCCTTGATTTCGGCTTACTTCATTGATTTCTACATGGGACTGGTACTTTAAAAGCATAAAGCAACTCAAAAATGAGTTAAATACATAGTTAGGCAAACTATCGGAATTAACCACATCGATATGTTTAGGTACTTGGGCTAGTAAGCTAGCCTAAGCTTTGGTAATTAAAACATCAGTCACAGAGATAGATGTTTACTCATTAGATGGGTATAATAGTACATAGTAGTGAATAAGCTAAATCGGTGTTACGGGTCATAACATAAGTTTTTCGATAGTATCGCAAACACGTGCCCGGCTCGGCGCAACTGTCGCTGCCCGGTCGCGTGCCCACTTAATAAGCTCTTAATGAAATTAACGACTGCGACGTGCCATATTGATGGGGATGACCAACAAAAACATAACAATTACAAATTCCGTATGTTGTCTGATACGCTACCCTCGTTTTGTCGAATAAATTACTACTAATGTTACCTGCAGCCTGCATGCTATATCTTCCGTCTGTTTATTAGGAAAATTAAAACGCATTGTTACGGAAAACGGTGAATGGAACATATAAATAATATACATCAGTAATTGGAAGATGATACTGTAATTATAAAGTACACTTTACACGATGATCACATTGTGGTATAGGTACCATATCTAAGCCTATTGACCTATTGAATTGATTGAACGCTGCTGAAGGTATCGGAAATAACCAAGGAAAAGCATAAGGATCTTCATTGTGAATATTATCAGTACCATCATGACATACATCGGTGTTTATCAACGGATAGCTTAAGGGCACTACAGTAGCCAAAGCTTATTTAAAAAAAACTCAGTTTTAGTGTTCCGCTCCAATTTTGAAAAAAGCAGCCAAGTGCGAGTCGGACTCGCCCATGAAGGGTTCCGTAGCACGACGAACTACAAGAACCTTTATATTATGTTACTTGATGTAACACAATAAGGTTCTTGTAGTTCGTCGAAAGGTAAATTGCGGTTTACGGTTTATGACGTATAAAAAAAAAACTACTGACTAGATCTCGTTCAAACCAAATATCGTTGGAAGTTTACATAGTAATGTACAACATATATTTTTTTTAGTATTATCATTCTCTTACTTTAGAAGTTAGAGGGGGGGGGACCAACTTTTTTCCACTTTGGAAGTGTCTCTCGCGCAAACTATTCAGTTTATAAAAAAACGATATTAGAAACCTCAACATCATTTTTGAAGACCTATTCATAGATACCCCACACGTATGGGTTCGATGAAAAAAAAATTTTTGAGTTTCAGTTTCATGTATGGGGACCCCCGAAATTTATAGTTTTATTTTTATTTTTATGTAAAAATCTTAATGCGGTTCACAGAATACATCTACTCGCCAAGTTTCATCAGTCTAGCTCTTACGGTTTCGGAGAAAAATGGTTGTGACATACGGACGGACAGACAGACAGACAGACAGACAGACATGACAAATCTATAAGGGTTCCGTTTTTGCCATTTGGTTACGGAACCCTAAAAAATGGTACACTTGGTTTCACAACACCCGACAACCTTCAATCACACCTTCCGAGCTCGTCCATAAAAGCTAGACAGTTGGGAACCTTGCCGGGATTGGGATAACTAATGTTATTTACTTACGAACGCTACCTAAAAACATTAGTTCTCGCAATCCCGCTAGGGGCGCTCATCGTTTCTCCATAAAAAATCGGGGCTAAAGACTACGCTAACGATAAGTCATTTTGCATTAAGCTAACGACAAATTATGTTGAAAACTCAGAATAAGCCCTCAGTTGTAAGTGCCTTTATGAAGCGTGGTGCTTCTTCGTGGCAACATGGAGCTACATTACTATATTATTTTCTAGTAACAAGTTCATGGTGGTTTACCTGTTCTTCTAGGCTTGGTCTTGGGGAACTGGCACATACATTCTGGCACACGTTTCGAAGTGATCCTCTTTATTCAATTGAATAGGTAAATACCTTTTGACTTGACCTTCCACGAGCACCTGCCGGATTATCTACTATTTCCGGAACCGCTGTATTGATTTACTCCTTGTTGAGGTCGAGGCCTTCCAACGCAATATGCTCTAGTAGGAGCCTTAAGGGGATTTCATGGAGATCTCTACGGCGTGTGGGTGTAGTGAACACGTGCGCGAGCGCAAATACATATGGTCGGGTCGCACACCAGCGCCTTCTAAAATTTGATTAGATAAGGAGGGTCACGGGATAAACAGTTCACTTGATTGAAATACTTGCTGTAAGTAGTTGTATAGGCTAAAATTATATACATGGGTAACAAATGGCAATGGTGGTGCCTCCCTTCAAAAAAGGAAGATAATTCGAAGATTGCGTGAAGTCACTAGACGCACGGAAATGCGGCATCCATACTTGGTTGATGTTCCAACTGTCCGCACCAAGCGCTTTGCTTCAAATTTTATGTTGCGGACAGCCAAGGAATGGAATTCCTTGCCAGCGTCTGTCTTTCCGAGCACCTACAAATTTGATGTTTTCAAGACAAGAGTGAATAGGTATCTTCTAGGTAAGCGTGCTACATCGTCGACTGCATCATCACTTAACAGCAGGTGAGATAGCGGTCAAACGCAAACCTATACTAATTGTAAAAAAAAAACAGTGGATGGAGAAGGCACAGACCGGTTATTCCTGAAAATGTATAGGGGAGGCCTATGTCTTGCAGTGGACTTCTTCAGGCGGATGATGATGAAGTAGGTACACGTGATTGAGAAAACATCACCGCTTCAAAGCTGCATAAATATGAATTTATGAAACCTAAAAATAAACTTTGCCACGATTTTAATGATCACGATAAAATATGGTCAACAACATAAATAATAAAATAAACCAACCTTTAGGTATCTACCTTTAATTCACCTTGATTAACATTACATACCTATGAGATACTGCCAAGAGCTTATATCATGATACTAAATAATACTAATTTACTGTGAACAAATAAATCGAATGATCTTGGACATGCAGATCTAGTCTGACGGACACATGAACGTAGCTAACCAACTATTAGGGTAACTCGTTAGGTTTTGTCACCCTAACAACGAGATAGGTACCTACCTAATGCCCAAACCAAAAAGAAAACGGCTGCGTGACCTATTAAAAATTTTCAGTCATCGCCTTATTTGCTCACTGCGATATCGTTTACCCCAACTTTAACATACAATAATGTTCTTGTGCATACTAAGTAAGCATAGCGTAACCAAACTAGCTAGATAAAAAATATCGTGAGAATTTTTGTATCGAATTATCTATGAATATTCAATGCAAGTGATTTATTGAATATTTTTGGTAATTAATGTGCTTTAAACTTACAAAAGTGCTCTACATAAACCTGGTGCATTACGGATAGCCCACACCTGCCATCAGCTTCCGATTGCTTGACTTTCAAAATGGGGACAGGATACAACTCATATAATATAACAAAAGAAAACTGAATTTGTACTGGTTTTTAATGAATTCCTTGATAAATATGCACTTCTTCGTTGATCCGGTTCCTTTTGTCCATCTACCAACCCGACACAAACAGATCGAATTCTATTAGGAGCACACAATAAATATTCGTTATTGAATAACATTACGTATGGTGATAAGTTTTGATCCCAGCGGTGGTGAATAAAATGTATTAAAATTTACATGTAAGTATGTAGGTACCTTACCTAAACCTGCCATCTCCAGGGTCTGGGGCCGCTTTCATAATAAAGCACCTACAGTCGGCATGTTGATTAACATTGGATGGTTCTAAATCTTTAATAACTGAGGAAGACTTGTTTCTATGCATCATGCAACTGGCTTCAAGCCAAAGATCAACGTAAAAGCTGTCTGTAACCTATGGTCATGTCAGCAATCGTATGTCAACATCCTATTTTTGAAATTAAACAAAGACACAATATGAAGCAGATCACATTGCTAAGTAAACATTCGTTCGGAAGTCGTAGGCAGGTGTGTTTAATGAGATACTCTATTGGCTGGTCCCTGATTGTAGCGACATCATCAGTTATGCTGCTTTTCAATGACTGTCTGATGGATTAAACCGCGTGTAAAGTTTGACAGTTTACGGATGAACCCTGAAGTAATGACTGTTCAGAACATGGAGCAACTTCGCATGCAAGCCGTCTTGCGCGCATCGGCTCAGAATTTCAGTGCACGTGAAAGAAGCAAACTCTTTTGTTCCTGATTTTTAGTGCCGAAAACATACAAGCAGCGGCTTGAAACATATATGGAAATAAAATCAAGCCCTCCAACGCTAGTCACCGGTGCGGCACTCTGTTCCAAGTCCGGATGTACGGACTTCAAATACAAATCTTATTTGCCCAAGAAACGAGGGTACATAACACGTGCTTTGTACATAGGAGCTCAGCAGGTAAAGGGGAGCGTACAGCTGTTTCCACAAGAGTAACATTAGACCACGCCTGCTTGACTTCAACATAAGCTACTTTGACAACAATTATTACCTTGAACAATATCAGTTACCAGTAAGTATGGTGCTGAGAAACACAAGAATTCTAAATACAATATGTGTTAACCCGTTTGCTGTAGTCATTTTGAGAAGGTATGGGATGTTAACGCGGTATGGTATGTTATTTAGGTATTATTCAAACTTCACTTCCCAATAAACGGCAATTCTTTTGTGCACAACCAGTCGTTTTATTTAAACGCTGGTTGGGACAAACAATGGAGCCTTGCCTTGCAGTCGTCCGAGGGGTCTGCACTGCACCGTACGGATTGAAGGTGAATTTCTTTGAAAGTGAGATCATTTCGCGGCGGCAACAACCTGCAAAGTTCCTATTGTCAAGGATCGCTCGATCGCAGCTGCCGGCGCGACGTATCCATGCATAGATTGCGTAACCTTTTCATATTTCTTTCTGTTCGAAATAGGCACCTATTTACATATACATATTAAAGAAGTTAGATTAATATGCAATTCAAAAATATAATCTTTGAACACATTTTTTTTTATTTTCCTCTCGCCCATCGCTAGATATGTGGCACATGGTATTATGAGCTATAATTGATAATTGTCTCTAATAATAAGAGGATGGTTGTTGGTTTATTGACATAGGTACCAACCAACCTACAAGGAGAGATTGTAAGAAATACCTTAGTGCGAGGATAATAATTTAAAGTAGTACCTAGAAGATAATATCTAGCTTTTCGGCTGTAGTTTTTCAACAACCTCTGTTGTATTTTAGTTGTATATCAAAAGGCGAATGCAAGATTGCAGATGGTTTATTTATACCTACTATTCCCAATAATACCTAAGTTTATAATGTCTGCCGCAGTAAGTACTTAGTACAATAGATTAGATTGTGGTTGGTACTAAAGTTTCATTTTATAGGGTTTTATTATAAAACGCGCACAAACGAGACACTGTGATCCTTTTGTCCTCAAAGAATTTCATACATAATTTCATCAACGTGACGAAGCCAAAGAATGAATGAAATCGTGATGATTTTACGACACTTTTTGTATTTAGATAGAATTTTGGTTTGCCGCCTCCCATTTTTTTTCAAGGACATTGAAAATCGAATTCCATACTACCTGTGCTGAGCCATGCCTTTTTTACGTGAATAGTTTTGCACGCTTACTTGCCGACTTGAAGGTTAAAGGGAATGGACTTCTGCCTTTGCAAAACCAGCAAACACATTAGGTATTATATATGTATATGCATAAAAGTTGCGCAAACTTCGCCAGATAGCTGGGCTGAGATAGGAGCGCCTGTAGCTCAGGCCCTGAACTCGACTAACCTAATTGACAAGCGGTGCCCGAGCACGCGCACACATCATCGATCAGCTTGACCACCTCACAATCGACTTACGAAATTCACATTCGTCAGATATTGATCCTGGACAATTACCGTAACAGCTGAAACCAAGCAAGTTCTATGATGCGGAAACAAAAACCCGAACCTCGATACTACTTTGGTTTCATCTGGCCAAACGTTTGTATACTACTTATACTTACCTATAAACCTAATGGCACTATCTACCAATGCAGGTACTGTTTTGAAGTGGGTAAGGTACTAAGTGCGTAAATTTTTGAAGAGAATAGTATCTCTTTATGCAGTTTTGAGCACTTTTGAAGTGGGAAAAACTTAGTGAACTCGTCAGCGATACGCGTAGGGTGCCACTACTTTTTTTGATTGAGAGCAGTAAAGTGATAAAAGTTGTTAAGAAAGTTCGTAACAAGCGATAAAACAGCAAGAGTAGGTAAAGCTGGATAGTAGGTGTATTTCCGCAATTTAGCATGGATTGCAAACAATGGAACAAGTGGCAGGGCGGCGGCGGCGGCGGCGCGGGTGTTTAGTTTGAATTACACTAACAGAACTAGTTATTAGTGCGAGTAGTTGCAGACCTGAACTGGTTCGGTGTGTCAATTTTTCATGAGCCACATTAGTGTCGCGCCAGTCCTGTTTCATATATCATAGGCCGTTCATTACGACCTACTGTACCTTATTTAAAGGCGACTGAATAATTCTTTGCTCGGTGCGGGCTGTAGAAAAGCAATACCTATTAATCGCACTATAATTTTCAGCTCAATTTAACATCGAAAAGATCATGTTTCGTGTGAAACTAGCACCATATATTCACTAGTTTATAGGAGGTTCAAAGTCACCATAGGGATTTTTAAAGTAAAAAGAAAAAAAACAGTAAAATAAACTAAGTTGAACGTAAATAAGCTCACTGTAAAATTTTCTGGAAAATTGTATTGAATAAAACAGATAAGGCTAAATCTAATAATCTTAAGTTTGCTTTAAAAATAAGGAGGTGAGTAAAAATAATACCATGTTTCTAAAAGTATTAGAATTAGTTCTGGTCGGCAATTGGCATTGGTAACTGGAGTCCGTCCGTAGAACAATCGGCGGTCGGCGCCCGCCTCGTTCGTCGCCCGCGCATCGCAGCTCGATCAATTCTTGTACAGCTCCAAGTTATGATCGAATGCGATCGATCCTTTCATATCATAGTGAAGTACTCAGTGATGTATCTGTCGCCGCCAAATAGTGTTTTCTGAATGATGGCTAAAGGTTTGACTAAACTTTCAGCCATCATTCAGAAAATGAGTGAAATGTCAGCGTTTATTGAAACGGCTAGCCAGTTAATTAAATGGCGGATTTTACTATTTAGCTGGAAAGGTAAATAAATAAATCGCGCATTAGATTCATGTTTTCACTTTCCAGATTTTCCAGTGAGTGACGCCATGCCACCGGTTCCGCAGAGAACAGAACCCGTAAGAGAAACCTAGTGTAAGCAAACGGCTGCGGTTGAACCAAGCAAGACGATATCGAAGCAACGAAGAGCTTTCTCTTCCTTGCTTCGATATTGTCTTGCTTGGTTCTCTTTAGAAGGAATTTAAGGTATAAAGTGTCTGTCTTTCATTTTTGTATAAGTCTCTGTGTCTCTGTCTCAGTCTCTGCGTCATTATCTGCAGCAGGGTTATTGCCGTGATTCATTTAATGTTTTTTTTTTTTATTTTCTGGTTTACATACAGCATCAAAAAGGAAAATTCGACCATCTTTGAAAGTCATTGAAAGGTAGGTTAAGACAGTCTCTGCCGCTTGAACTTATAACTTGGTCGTTGCTGTTTTCTGGCCGCTTATAGTATTGCATAAAATCGTTTTCTACACGCAATGCCTCTGTATTTATACTTACTTACATCATTATTTCTCGTTACTGACAGCTGAGATAACCGAGTAAAGATGTTAACTGGCGCCTTCTTGTTATAAATATTGTATAAATAAACAAACGTTTACATTTATCAACTTAGCAGCACTCAGATTATGTTTTTGTGGCATTTTAGTTGGCTCGTGGTCGTGCCTCGCAATTATTGTCCCGTTGTTGCCGAGAAATGTTGCTTAGCTTTCATAAGCCGTTTGAGTTTTCCCGCTAATGAACCATTTAGGTTGTTGTCCTAGGTATATAGTCGTATGTATGCTGTGTATATACTCGTATATTACAGTTATAGTGTGCTTGTAAACAAAGAACGTAACTTGTGAATTCACCTTCTTATAAATTTAAACTAAGCATGTTTAATATCTTATTTAACTTTTAAAAGGCAAAGTTTTAGTTGCATTAGGTATATCTAAGAGTTAGCAAGAAATTTTCACACAGATTTAATGGGCTTGTATTTTTGATCACGTTTGATTAGTTTGTTTCTTACTTTATAATTCGTATTACTTTAAAATAACTTACAAGCTACATTTTACCATAACTTCAATCGTTAATTATTCAGCAGGTGTGACGTTTGATTAATTCGTATAATTGTGCGGCAACACAAATCCTTAGTTAATTGCATTGCTGGTGGATATCGGATCAAGCTATCGACAGATAGTGCTGTAAACACGTCGTCTGTATCGCAACAATCTATTTATAATCGCGGCCCGGCTGGACCACTACTGTGTTAAATGTCCGATATTTACGATTACGACCACGAGACGCCGACTCTAGTGATGTCGGAACCGACCGTCTATCGATATTGTTACTTGTTGCAGATAATAGTAATATACAATTTCTTACTGGAGAGGTTAAAAACTAAACCCCTAAAATGCTTTGAAAATACCAGGACTGTCACAGCCTCTATAGACGTGTAAGAACTGGAGGCAACTCAGGGGCTCCGTTTCTATAGTACAAAGTCACTACGGCTGAAATACGAATAGGTTCATGTTTGGCTACGAAGAAACTTTAGCTGAATGCAAACCTGAATTTTGCTAACTAAACCCTTGCGGCACATCTAAGCGTTCTTCGGTGGCGATGAGTGAAACGCTGATAGATATCGTTGTCATATTAGACAGCGTTGCACTGAGCGCCACCGCAGAAAGCTTAAATGGATTAGCTATGATGAAAGGGATCATCTACTTATCTTTTTCTCATAAACAAAAAACGCACTAAAACGAATTCTAGGTCAATGTGCATAGAATTTAGCACACCCGGCTCGTTGATGTCTTTTGTATAGAAGTATAGGTCTACGACGCGTAGACCCGCGTAGCACTACAGAATAGACGGTCAAACCACATTATTAATTAAAATTCGCGATTAGTATGATCGCTTGAAGTTATCAACATTATTGTAGGTAGGTAAGGCACTAATCTCTGAACGATTAGCGCGCCCGCAGACCGGACGCGCACGTGCGCGGAGTGAGTAAGCTCCTTGCTACCACTTTGAACAGAAACCTTCTTATTCCTCAAACCGGCTGAAATTATACTATAAACCTTAGTAATAGATGTATAAGGCACACTTTACTTTAATATTGGGTTACGATATGCAAACAAGAAATGGTTTAACTTGGTAACTGCCTGAGTGTCACGCAAACAAAATCTAAGAAAACACCGCTTGCCGTTTACTTAGGTTGCAGATATGTACCTAAAAAATAGCACATTATCTACACTAAGGTCAACTTTTATGACACAGGCTCTAAATCTCAGGATTTTTTTTACGATCAAAATTACTGTATTAGATTATATGCCTATATTATACTGGATGTAAAAAGATACTATGTTAATTTTATGTGCATGTCACTGTAAGTACCTAATCTAATTCAATAATGAATTATATTTTACCATGAACATGCATTATTTATAAAGAACCTTACCGATCTATTTACGAGATGAACCCCAGAGCCGCCGCCGCCGGGTGTTTGAAACCGTTACAATTTTTAATTTACACAATGTATCAATAGTTCATAGAAAAAACTGTAGGTACAAAGTTTTGAAGGCGCGCAGTGTATAGATCCTCACCTGCGCGCGCGCACGTGCACATCTGGACAGACGGCTGTGATTGTGACGTCACTATTGCAAAGTACACGTATGAGTATGAGACGTGGTAAATAGAAAAGCTCACAAAAGGCAATAAAATGTGTGGCAATGTGTGCTGTGATGGCATATGGCTGTGTGCGTAGTGCGATACCTGCGTCGCCCATGGCTGCGCTGCGCAGGGGCATTAGCAACGCTCATCACATCACTGTTTCCGACCACCCCTTCGATGCGCCTCATGATGCGCGCCCTCCTCAATTAATTTTCATTAACCGATACCCATTTACATTCGATAATGAGTTTGAGATGATTCTCCGGTATTTGATTACAATACAACTGCTGCATAAAGTTTATTTTTAATAAAACGTTTTTATCTGAGACTTGAGATCTCACTCGCTCATTGTGAAAAGAAGCAATTAACTAGTCCGATACTACTATTAACCCCTTATTGAGTTGTTCCTTTGCTTTGTATTATTTTCCTTAAAATGAATGTGATTGTGCGCATTGTAATAAGCTGTAACCAAACCTATAATTTAATATAACCGTTAAAAGTTTAAACATACAGTATAATCAAGGATTTAGTTGCCAAATCACTTAATATATTATTATTGTTGGTTTGGAAAACACATTTATTGTAGTTCAACCCGTTATTATGTTTTGATCCCCTTATTAGGTGGACAATAATGAATTTGAATAATAATGGAGAAATAAAAGTGTTCTCATGAGTCAACCGCTTCCCTGATTGCATCGGCTGTTCTCAGTTCCCAGGGGAAGTCACTAGTTATCGACAATAATGTTCACTCAACTTAGAAAAAAATATATGACACCCATTCACTAAAATATTTTGAATGTAATAATGTGCATTTTTGAATCGATTTTGTTGTTCTTTGTGCCGAGTTAAAATTGAGTTGAAAGTAGGTAAAGAAGTAAGGTGTCCTAAAGGTGCCGCAAAATAGTTCGTGTTCAAGTTTTATCGAGTTTTAATGAAATTCTCAGCGTAGCACGAATGGCAATTACCCGCCTCTTTGTCAAGTGCGATAAAGCGGGAACCAGTGCCACACTAAATAAAAGATAGAAAGTGGCTTTATTTTAGTACAAGAATAGATTCAAGGAGCTCGCCGCGCATTTCTAACTTACCGGTTAAAAGGTTTCGCACTGTGCTGTGCATTACTGACTCACGCCACTAAGAACCTGCCTGCGTACTCTAGAACAATTATTTAAGTAGAATAAATTAGATCCATAGCAATCACCACCAGTAATTGGTTAGCGAAATGTTGATGATAATTTATGAAGATAGTTAATGATGTGTACTCGTAAGTGAAAGAATGAATTCTACCTGAAAAGTAAAACGATTTTATTTAAAAAGAAGTTGATGAATTTCCTACCCCGGTGAAGGACTTGATCCTGTTAAAACGAAAAAAGCGGCCAAGTACGAGACGGACCCGCCCATGAAGGGTTCCGTAGCAGCACATAAAACATAAAACATTCTTGTAGTTCGCTGTAACTTTGATCGATATTTTAAAAATAGTGTATTTTTTTAGCGGTGTACGATCTACCTTTACGTATTAATTTCGCTTAAACCGGATTTTCGGTGGAAGTTTGCATGATAATAATATACCTACATCATATATTTTTCATTTCATTAATTTCAGTTAGAAAAAATGATACTTATTAGAAACCTCAATATCATTTTTGAAGACCTATCCATATACATTATACCACAGGTATGGGTTTGATGATTTTTTTTATTTCACTTAAAATAAGTATGGAGAATCTATTGTTTTTTTTAATTTTTTTGTGAAAATCTTAATGCGGTTCACAGAATACATCTTACCAAGTTTCCAAGTTTCAACAGAGTTCTTATAGTTTCGGAAAAAAGTGTCTGTGTTTACGGACGGACAGACAGACAGACATAACGAATCCATAAGGGTTTCGTTTTTTGCCATTTGGCTACGGAACCCTAAAAAGATAATGCATATAGCTATACAGCTAGTATTGGTGATGTGCCAATCTTCACAGTCACAATGTATTATGACAGAGAAGATAAGTTGGACAAAGCGCGAAAGTGCACACTCGAAGGCTCGGGCGGGCAGCGCGGCGCTTGCGATAAAGCGCGCCAAGTTAGCACTAAGTGAGACCCGATAGCACTGACGAGTCAATCGCGCCCACGCATCCTGTCGCCGTTCCTGTTACAAGCCTTCCCCGATACTGGCCATTACAATGACAAAGGAAATGGAAATTAAAACAACTCCTACACATCACTTGGTGTAGAACGGCGCACATTTTTTAGCCCATAGCTCTAGTTAAGATATTAACATTATAGCTAGCTTCTGAATGCATAAAGTTTGTGCTGTATATCTTTCAAATAAAACCTGATTGGTTCGTTTGAGTGAAACATTACTTTAACCTCGCGGCTATTTGACTTTTCAGGATGCGCTGTATTTATTTAGGTACAGGTTGTTCGCATTGTGCGTCGCACTTTGCACTAAGTTATTGAGTTCCTTTTAAGATATTCTTCAGCTCTTAGTTAGCACATAAGAGAAATGCAAACGCGATTACACGCTGAATGCGCTTATGGTGGCAAAGGAGCCGCCGCCGGGCCAGCGGAGGAGCCCTAATGCAGTGTCTATGTACGCGGATAGCCGACGGCTATGGCCACGAGCCGCCTGCCTCCGATGCTACTCGCACAGAATTACACTATTGTAATTCTGTGCGAGTAGCATCGGAGGCAGGCGGCTCGAGACCTTTATACATGTTGCCGCGTGTTATCTATATAACACGCGGCAACATGTATAAAGGTCTCATTTAAAAGCCTCACTAATCAGAGCCACTTGCTAAAGGTGTGTGAACGCACTCTCATTTCATAAAACCCACTTCAGAAACGGCTTGTTGTCTTACAAGCACGCTTCCACTCTGTATCGTTGTTTAATTCAAGCTAAACAATTAACTACCTACATTAAGAAAAGATTTCATCAAGATGTTTCACAATACAATGATAGACAAAGTATTGTGCTATATTGTGCCGAATTTAATTGAAATCAGAGTGCAGCGTGGCGTGTGGCAATATTGCCAGCGAGCCACAATTATCTCGTCATAGTTCCGAGATCAATCAAACCATATCACGTTATAATGTGGGTCATTAATTACTGTAAACAGTAATTACTTTAATTATTCTTGACGGTCTTTGTGTGAAGTCGTGAAGTGGCCGCACGCCGCTGAAGGTCGGTGTGGTTGTCTATTACAAAGAGGATTTGAGAAAGGCAATCAAGCAGCTGCCATTCAGTTCCGTGAATAAGATTTAAGAGGAGTATTGCTATTTCTAAAATGTTACCTAAACTGAAATTGGTCCTTTTAACGTAGTCCCCACCCTAACCGAGATACTAAGACACCTCTCAAAATGATATGAGACAAAAGTCGCGAACGAAGCAGTTACGAAAGTCAAACTCAGTTGGTTATTCATTCATTACGAAGATTTTTATTTTGGTTCCTAATAATTCTCTCTATACTCATCACCTGACGCTCGCCGGAGGATGAAACTTTTTTCAGAAGCAATTTGCTCCAGCAGCAAATTGTTCATTGGTTTTTATTTTAGCGAGTAAATATTAAATGGCTACCCTTGTGATTATAGTGGTGGTATCCATAACAAGGTGTGAATTTTTGGGTTTATCAGGGTTTTTTTTTAATAAATTGCGGTTTGACTACCGTTGGTTCTTTGGTATATTTCTTAAATCCCCACGATGAATTACGGAATATAATTTAAGTTTCGATAAAATTTGAAACGTTAACCCCATTACTAACAAGCGTTTTTCAAAATATTGTATGTGTTTAAGCAACTCTCATCTCTTATACAGGGTTATTGGTAATTATATAAGAAACCAGTTAAGGGCTTCTTCTTTACATCTTAACAAACAATATTTGTTCTACGACTTTTGTCAAAAATCAATACACTTCCCAAAAAAAATACTTTATGTTTTTGTAACACTTTTTAGCTCTGTACAGCGTAGACGTTTCATGGTAATGACCGGTGACCAGAGTAGCATCGCGACCCCGCACCGCACGCCCCTTTCATTGAGATTGCCGCGCGCCGCGCCACGGGGCATAGAGTTATAATTATTTAGAATGACAAGTTTGTTATTTTTTAGTTTTGTATGGAAAAAAAAAATAACGAATTATTGAAAGTCGTAAAACAAAAGTTGTTTGTATGATGTACAGAAAGAGCTCTAAACTGGTTTCTTATATAATTACCAATAACCCTGTATACCATCCGGTAATGTCAAACAGTGACAGGGCGAACTTTAAGCAATGCGTCACACCTAAGTAAAGCTTGTAAGTAAAGGCCTGCGCACATCTAGGCGATGGCGATGGCAATCACCTGAAACGCTGACAAATATCGCTGTCTAACATAAATATTTTACTAAAAGTTAATGGAAAAAGCAAATTTTCACTATTTTGTATATTTCCGAGGAAGAAAACCTAAAACATTTCCGTCAAAAGTAAAATATTTTTGAAAAAGATAATTATGAAAGAAGGAAAGAAAGAAAACATATTTATTTGCAGACGCTTAGCAATTTAAGGTACACGCTATCTACGCTATACCTACATGCATACAATACTCAATACTCAATAGATTTATTGTAAACACATGCAAGAGACATATAGAGCCAAAAGCTGCAAAACGGTCCCTGACTCAGCGTGAAGTTAGTTGGCTTCCAAATAACGCTGGTGTTCCGTCAGGGCCACGCAGTAATGCACGCACTAATTATGCAGTTATTGTTTTCTTATAACCCGAGGGCATGACTCCTTTCACGACTTTTCCCTAACTCTCGTGGTTTTGTACTTAGCCATCATTGCCCGCCGTTCTTAGGTGTACTGACTTACACCTAAGAACTATGTATGTACCTAAACTAAACCATGTTTATGCAATAAATGTATTGAGTATTGAGTATTAATTACCCTTCTCCAAAAACCACCCTATACAGGGTGTCCCATAAGTCAACGTCCAGCCGAAAACGGGTGATGCGCCAAGTCATGACAGTTATCAGAAAAATATAAAAAAAAATATTTGTTATGTAACTTTCGAGTTATGAGTATTTTCAAAAAACAGGAAAAACTGACACCCTGTGATGATCTTTTAAGTCCTGTGACTACAAATATTAACTTTTCATGAAACTTTTTTCTGCAACGTAAGCATGAATAACCCTTCTGTAAATTACAATTCAAAATTAAGCCATAACTGCCTCAATTTTCAATGAAATCGTGGAGTTTTGGCCAACATTTCATTTCAGATAATTACATCACCCAACTTTAACCGTCTGTACCGCAAAAAAAATGTACTACACTATCATGGCAAGTAACTTTAAAAAATGGCGCATTTATCCAGGATTCCAAAATGGTATAATACTTGCTAGAGTAATCCTTAGTTTTGGAAATAAAAAATGTTTTTATAACGCTTTTATTAGTTTCACCTGTATGTATGTATGTATGTATGTATGTATGTAACCGACCCCTTTGAGCTCGATTTTGTCCTACTTTGAACGATCAGATTTGATTCAAACTTTGCACACCTGTCAAAGGTCGATGACAATGCAATAATATGAAAAAAAAAATAAAAAAAAATGTAAAGAAATAAAAAAAAATAAAAAAAAACCTACTTTGAACTGTCAGATTTAATTCAAACTTTGCACACCTGTCAAAGGTCGATGACAATGCAATAATATGAAAAAAAAAATAAAAAAAAACCTACTTTGAACTATCAGATTTGATTCAAACTTTGCACACCTGTCAAAGGTCGATGACAATGCAATAATATGAAAAAAAAAATATGAAAAAAAAAAAAAAACTAAAAAGTAAAAAATAAATTATAGTTTAAAAAACTAAAAAAAACGCTTTTATAACTAATTGAACTAAAAAGTTAAAAATAAAACTGTAATAATCAATTGAAATTTTATATTATTGTACAAAAAGCGTGGGGGGCTTGATTTTGATTGTTGTAAATATTTTTTACCCCACGCTTTTTGTACAATAATATAAAATTTCAATTGATTATTACAGTTTTATTTTTAACTTTTTAGTTCAATTAGTTATAAAAGCGTTTTTTTTTAGTTTTTTAAACTATAATTTATTTCAACTAAACCGGATTCCCAATCAATTTTATTTCATTAGATAAAATGTTTGTACCCTTTAAATCATGGGTTTAAAATGCCTACGCTGCGTTTTTAAGTGACTCACAATTCACAGGTACAAGTAAATACCATTTCGACGATGTAAATAAACAGTTAGAGCCACCATCTTGTCGAAAGAGTAATAACCATGGGTGTTCAAGTAATTTGTTAGTTTTAGGTGAAAGTTTGAAATAAAATTCAATAGGATTATTAGATTCATGTAGGACTGCACTTCAAGTATTAAATGGAACGCCTCAGAGCGAGGTAACGCCACATGAGTCATGTTTTTTCGTGCTTGCAGCCGGATCCATCGTATTATAAGACGTTGTCACGTCAATAACCATGTAATAAGACCGGCGACGGGCGAAGGCAAACTTTAGATTAAAATCACGATTGAAGTAATCCTATGATTGAATTTTATTTCAAACTTTCACCTTAAACTAACAAATTACTTGAAAACCCATGGTTATTACTCTTTCGACAAGATGGTGGCTCTAACTGTTTATTTACATCGTCGAAATGGTATTTACTTGTACCTGTAAATTGTGAGTCACTTAAAAACGCAGCGTAGGCATTTGAAACCCATGATTTAAAGGGTACAAACATTTTATCTAATGAAATAAAATTGATTGGGAATCCGGTTTAGTTGAAAAAACATTTTTTATTTCCAAAACTAAGGATTACTCTAGCAAGTATTATACCATTTTGGAATCCTGGATAAATGCGCCATTTTTTATAGTTACTTGCCATGATAGTGTAGTACATTTTTTTTGCGGTACAGACGGTTAAAGTTGGGTAATGTAATTATCTGAAATGAAATGTTGGCCAAAACTCCATGATTTCATTAAAAACTTAGGCAGTTATGGCTTAATTTTGAATTGTAATTTACAGAAGGGTTATTCATGCTTACGTTGCAGAAAAAAGTTTAATGAAAAGTTAATATTTGTAGTCACAGGACTTAAAAGATCATCACAGGGTGTCAGTTTTTCCTGTTTTTTGAAAATACTCATAACTCGAAAGTTACATAACAAATATTTTTTTTTATATTTTTCTGATAACTGTCATGACTTGGCGCATCACCCGTTTTCGGCTAGACGTTGACTTATGGGACACCCTGTATAACTAAAGACCAACTATTTGTATTTTTAAATAATTTTATTTTAAATTACTGAGTTGAATTGTAGTACCTATGCATTCCTACAATAATAATTGGGGCAAAAAATAAAACATTGTAATTAATAATAAAATAGCACAGAAAATATGGTATGGCGCGTGATGGATAGCAATGATTGTGTGCGTGATGATTGTGGGCGCTGCGCTGCGCTGTCAGCATCAGCTCGTCAGTCAGGTGATCTCCGTGACTCAACAGTTACACTAACGAACCGGTGTCTGCGCCGGCGCAGTGCGGCGCGTGCTTCATTGTCTCCCATTATCTATCATTATCTTGCTTAGCCTACATACAGACGTATTCAATAACGCATGTACGCAATATCAAATGTAAAACAATAAACTTTTAATAAAGAGAATGCTTACCGCAACTTCTTGTATTGAACCGGATTAATAAGTTGTGCAACTCAATGCTGTATCAAAGGTTGCCGAGCGCTCCTACGGGTCAATGTTACACTGTTCACTTCAGCGCTTTGTCTTTTTGTTTGAAGGAGCTACCTATAATTACGCAAATCATTCTGATTAAGATTGTCACGACACGAGTACAAAAGTTAGTAAATTGAGATATAAACACCTACATAAAGAATCACTTTTTAAATTTTAGGCAATCGTTATGCATAATTAAATAGAACAAACGGATATTATTGCGATTATTAAATAAAGGTAAAGGTGATAATAAAGGTAATGCTATAAATTACCAATTTCCATTGCGTATTTACAAAGATTGTATATAAGCCTAAGTAGGTATCTTTTCCAAAATTTTCCTCTATGGTCCTGATCTAAACGGCTATAGTTTTTGAGATAGTAGAGACAGTAAGATCTAGCGTATGGTATCTTCGTCTAGTTACAGAGGCTGTACAAGGCTCGTAGCAGGTGGAAATAAATCACTAACATAGATTACAGATACCCACCTAGCTGGCTGCTAAACGTTTACGGCCCATGCCATGATTAATTCCATTATGTTCAGTTTACGATACTTATCAATAGTTATTATGTTTCATTAGAGTTTTAAACTATCTGTGTGTCGGAACGATCCATCAAGGTGTTAAGTAGAATCTTCGGTTTCGGCTCTGAGGCTCATCGAGTCTATTTATTAAATGTCGAAGTGTAGCACCTGCCATATCGATCCAATCGTAACGTATGAGGTGTCAGCATATTCACCGCTTCGGTAAATCATCGTAACTGATACAGGATGCTCGCATTTGATCATGTTTTTTTAGAATGTTACGGAACGACTCAAACTTAGCAAATCTAAGCGTTCTGCGGTGGCGGTCAGTGAAACGCTGTCAAATATGACAGTGATATTTGACAGCGTTTCACTGCGATCACCATCAGCGCACAACGCTTAGATGTGCATGCGCATGCTTTATTGGACTGAGTTAGTCTAAGGATTGGATAAGTACCTACTATTATAATAAGCCTACGAGAACTTGCAACTAGATTATGTACCTACCTCCCTAAGAGATTGGTGATTTGGTGCACCTATGCTATGTTTATAAGCTACTGTTAAAATCAAATAATATTTTTTATTTAAAATTTAAGGGTCGCGGGCCTATTTCAAAGTACTACCTTAAACTATATTAGGTGTTATATAAGTTCCTCACTCGATCAAGAAACAATAAGGCCTAGAGGTCTGAAAAGGCAGTTCTTGTAGTAGTGGTAAGCGCTCACTAAGAAAGGTTCTATTTTTAATTCGCACCGCCTTAAAAATATTTACAAGAAAACGAATTCACGTAGGATTTCACTATAGTGTTATGATAAATAGAACCTCCCCTATAAATATGTGCCTAAGCTCAATAGCGCTATCATGACGTGATGAAATATTGATTCAACAACGTTGATATGAATATACAAATAAAGCACCTATTTCTAGCTATACAGGGTGGAATGATTGAGCCCTTCGAGGCAATGTATCTGCCCTAGATATAGAACCACAGAAAATATAAATCAAAAGAGTTCGACCTATATTATGTCGGTAAAAAAATACATTAACTTCCAATACGAAAAATATAGTACGTTACATTTAGGTGATAACTTATTACCTAAATGTAATGCATTCTATTTTAAGAGCAAGAATGATAGAAAGACAAAGAGGAATACCAAGGATAAGCTACATGAGCCACATAAAAGCGAAGATCGCTGTCATGTTGTACCTATAAGGAGAAGTCAATGAGGTTGCCCTCAAAAAAAAAATGCATACATTACGCCGATAAGAGCATTGCTCTTAAATAAGGAGAAGATAAGACGGAATCACACAGGCGACTCTCCATACAAACGAAGTCCCCTATTTCCTCCCTAGATAATGCCTCTAGAGTAACCATTTTTTCTCATAAAATCCAGACCTGCTACATACGTGCTCGTATGTTTTCCTTTTTTTTTCAGAAACTTATTGATGAATGAATGGTTACTCTAGAGGCATTATCCAGGGAGGAAATAGGGGACTACACAGGCGACTCACACAGGAGAATCACACAGGCGACTCTCTATGTAAACACTCGATCAGTAGGTTAGAAACAACTGGTTCCTGAAACACAGTTTTTACTAGTTCGGGAACCTATGGATTCAATCATGTATACTGTTCCATGTTTATGTCAATAAAGTTATTTTGTATTTTGTATTTGTATTTGTAATCAAACCCGGGAGCTTTTATGCTCCATTAACGACTTCGACATTTGAAAGCGTTTGCAAAATTGGGTCCAGTTTTAATCTGCTCTCAACCTCTCCAGTAAACGATGCACCGAAAACGTTAGTCACGATCGAGAGATTAATAATTTGTTTTTATGCGATGTCGCAGTCGTTATCGAGACGAGCGACGTGCCTTTTTCACAACGCGCTGGACCGGTGCCGAGGAAGGAGGCTAAGTTCGCCATCACGACGTTGATACTCAACTTTCGACTGCGACTGTCGATTAAGAATCACTTGCGACAATACTGGGTTGATCGATGTAGCCCTTGGCATTTGTGAGATATAACTGTAACTCAAGGTATATGTACATATATCTAATGAGATGATATAGTTTAATTGACACGGTTTTGACGTTTTAGGTTCTTATTTCAAACTTAGAACATCCCACAATGCCACCATCCCTGTCGACATTTCTGTTAAATCTGCAGCGAGATAGTATTTTTTGTCGTAACAACCGTAACGAGTAGCCTCTTCTTAATAAGCTTAACATGAGAACGGGTTGAGGCAACCGCACGTGGATAGCCGTCGCGGTCGGCACATCAAAGCAAACACTCGTTTAAGCCAATTGTGCGTGCCAGCGCGCGCGCAACTACAACGTGTAATTATACGGTTAAGAGGGCGCACCCCCGCGATAGCCCTCAGCGCCCCATCACCGTTGGTAAAAAACCACCATCTGTTGAACCACGACCGGGATAACGCCCGCTGGGTCAGTAATTGACCGCCGACACACTGTTTTCTAAATTAACTTTTTTCCTAGCACAAACTGTTACGAACGAGTAAATAATGATGTGGAATAGGCTAATGGGCAATTTATATTTATTTAAAATATCAATGACGAAATATTTGATCTCTTCTTTAACTTTAACTCTAATATAATTTAAATAAGACATAAATAAGGTTCATTTTTTTTTTGTTTTGGCTGCACTGTTAGGTACTAACTGGTGAAAGCTTTGTTGATTTCAGAGCATCAAAATACCAACCCTGCTACAAGGGTCTCCTACCAAAAGAATGGGAACTGTCTATGATCATGATTATTGAGCTTATTAAATTTTATCTTTCTCTTATCAAATTTATTGAAAAGTAGGAGGTTCTTAATAATAATATTTATTATGTTTCGCCCATAAATAACTACCAATTGACTGAAATAAAACCAATTCATTACTAAATGCATAAACCTATAATATTCATCCACTAAATAAATAAATGTAGAAGACACCTATTATTATACGATTCAAATTACAGGATTCAAAAACAATATTTTAGTTTAGCCTAAACAAAAAATGTGGCTCCTTCTTAATTTTATATTAATAGCGTAATTTAAATCAATTTCCGCCTCGGCACGGGTTAACCCTTTTACGAGGGCGTTACAAGCATTATTATTTCATAATAGTGTGTAATCGAGTTTTGATCTTGCCTAGCACCAGCTGGGACCGAGATGATTTGTATGAATAATGTATCTTCCACCTTGATACAGGTTACGAAGTTACGAACCGTGTAAATTATGAAATGGTCCTCTTTGATGCGGCTATCAAAGTGAATACCCTCAGAAATGAGGAACGACGCAGAGAAACCATTTAAATTTGATACGTGTAACACCGGTAGATGCAGGCGAGCGAACGTCACGATGCAATTACTTTTGTGATGATGGACATGCCACTATACAAGTTGTATTCACTTTAAAGATCAGACAAGAATTTCATTTTCAATTCCAAGATTACAAACGGTGAGGATGCGCCAAAATCACATGCTAAAATCTAAAACTTGATCAAGTACCAGCATATGAGACTAAGAACTAACTCACAACTATCTTTATTAATATTGGATAATTCCGAAGCTAAATTCGGTTAATGTAAAAACCCCATTTGTCAAGCAAAACTTTTAAATGTATTGACACATTGTTTACCAAAAACATAATTCCGGAAATTAACAAACCACATGGTGACAAACGTTTTTTAAACTCATTTAACTTTACCGTTTAACTACAACATCCTTTCTGTCGGTGTCGTGTAAACCAGCAGCATCCTGCGGTCGTTCTATGACGTTTTTAGGTGTAATTTAAATCAGGTGTGCTGCTTGTGCCAGGCATTGTGGATGGGATAGTACATAGACATTGTAGCTAGTGTTTGCACCACGTGCGAGCAATCAACAATGGTGCCTTTCCATTGTTCCGGTCGGTAGTAAAGTACTGCACCACCAGACGCGGCTGCGGCGCAGGTGGCGCAGATCTGTGCTAAATGAACTCCCGATTGTTTTCGTTTTACGATTATTACTCAAGATTTTACAACTCAGTCTCGTTTGTGAGAAGATTTTTGTGGGAACTTCGTTGTTGGGCTGTGTTTGTCACATGTTGATGCGCATAAACTTGAAAATGTCAAGTTTACTAAATGATATTGAATGAATTCATATTTGGACCACCGATACGAGCGACCCAAAAATTACAACTTTTACCATCTATATTTCCGTGGATAAACCATTAATTATGCTCAAACTATCAATCATGGTGAGGTTAAAGCTGTGCAAAGAAACAAAACGGTCAATACAGTTTTTTATGCATATAGTTTTTTTATAATAGGTAAGTGTAGGCTCTAACCTACGTTGGTGGGCGCTGCAGTGAGTGACTCCAAGCAATGGATTATTTTGATGGACTATGTATAGATAGGTATACCTAATGCGAGGCTCACAGACGCGGGCGACGGAATCTGCTCCTTTGTCATTGGAGCAACCTGTTCTCTCGGGTCGGAACTCACAGCGAGCACAATGTATTGTAACGGGCCACCTGATTAACCGCCATTCCATTCCATCCGGGCTATGCAGATATCGGCCGCCAGCCGCGCCGCGCCCCGTCGATCACTGATCATTATTAATTTCAAATGATAGATTGCTTTTATGTCGTTAATACCTTATTATGATAGAGATAAGAGCATTAGGGTTACTGAACTTTCTATAGCTTAAGTGGAGTCATAATAGTGATATTCATATCCAAAGCCAATGCTGCTTTGATCGATTAAGCAGTGTGGGAACGGATCTCACAAGTGCGCGGGACAGAATATTTTTTTGTTGGATCATACTCGCGTAACTATAACGAATGTGGCTTATATTTCTCTTCCTCCACATGTTTTTTGTCTAGACTTTTTCACACCAATTCTATAGCAGGTGTAGAGTGTATTTTACATTTCACACGGAAATGTATCAACTTTCGTTACTCTAATACTAATCTAATAACTATTTTTTTTTTAATAATTTACTTAATTATTTAATTATAATAATCAAAATTTTCTTTAGCGTACTATATGTATACTATATACAGTCCGAACTTTTGAGATTTTAAAGCTCTCATCATCATCATCATCAGCCGGAAAAAGTACTTAAACATTACATTTCCGGAAGAAAGATTCTGAGCCCTTTCTATCCACCAACTTCCCGGGATCTTTACAATGTTGTTAATCCATCGGGTGGGGGATCGTAAGGAGTACAAAGTTGTGTTTCCAGAACTTCAAGCAATGTGCACAACGGATAAACAAGCCGATGTCGCAAATTGAAATTAGTGATCGCATGTGCGGTGCCGCTATATTATGGTTGTCAGTTGACTACTGGGAATATTTATTTTAATTGAAACAGGAGCTTTGAATATAATAGGCGGACCTGTTGCCGAAGATCCGGAGTCCTAGTAGACTCCCATTCCTTCATATGAAACCGAGTAAAAAAGGGGCACCTTTCGCAACATCCCCTGTCAATTCTCACGAGACAGGTAGCCTGGTTTCCGCCGAATCTTTTATTTAAATCATAAATTGGGATAAGTGTAACAATGTGCTCCCGTGTGCGTCGCATTGAAACTAAGTTACTGTTATAGTTCTATTACAATGAGCGTGAAGGGGTTACGTTGAATTAATTTGATGCTTAAGGATCATTTATTATTCTTTTATTATTTATATATCCAATTGATACCTTACATTCGACGGAGCATATTTTGGTGGTATACGACGAAATGAGTGTTTTCCTCATAGGGCTACCATGATTCCTTCCTCAAACTCAACTTTCCTTGAACCCAAAGTATGTCTCAGCCGGTGCATAAAAATACAATTTCTTGCTACAAAGTGTTGTTTTACGACAAACAGAGCTATTTCCAAACTAATATACTTTCAGACCTGGGTGTTGTTTTTTGAAATTAAATAAGATAAATTATATTTTACCAAACGAAGTGCAACATTCCTACGACTGTAAGTACTGGCCCACAGCAGATAACCAGAGCTGCAGTGTGTCAACACGATTTTTAACAAAATTTTTGTGTTTTTGATGTGCTAAATAAATATCTTATTTTTATATATATCATATGCGTGAGAAATTATAAGAAACAGGAACAAAATTACATTGTATTTCAAACAAAAGTCTTACGAATGAATACATAATATCCTTTATGAATTCCATAACTTTAAATATTAAACAGTGCCTGCGATTTCTCCTGTGTCATGTAAAATGCTTTTTTTGCATAATTAATTCAGGAAATAGGTATAAAATGTACTTAAGTACTTCAATTTTTAACGATTTTAATTTAAACACTAAGCATTAGTTATATAAAACATCGCTGTTTCAAAATCAATTATAGCTGACCACTTGAGCCATCGTCATCCGCAGCCTGACATTACCCACTGCTGGGCGAAGGCTTTTGCTTAGTTTTTATGTTAGTCAGTTTTATCCAGGAGAGTATCAAACCGATTTTTTTTTTTTTTTTCGAATGGACAAAATGCTGGTGATCGTCTGACGATTCTTACAGCGCTACCGGACAATGGTGAGCGCAGAGGGCGCTCAACCGGTAAAATTAGATTGGGGCAACAAACTCAAGGGCACCGCTATGGTACGACCTCGGCTTGGGCTGTTGCCAGGGGGGGGGTTTGAATCTAGTTTAGGCCCGTAGAGGGCGGGCACTAAGGGACGTCTTCGACCCCGCCGGCGGGGTCGGTGAATCTGTGCAGTGTTTCTGTCCGAGCTGGATGACTCGATCGCCTCCGCGTTAGCGGCGGTGATATCGTCATCGGGATCACCGAGGATATGCCTCGGTCTACGGAGGGATTGGTCGACGGGTGGTTCGCTTGGATAATCGGGGATGGTAGAGACAAGGGGGTTCGGATGGTGGGGGGCTGAATCGTAGTAGCGTCGAGAGGCGCGCTTTATGAATTCAGTAATTGACTCGAGGCCTATGTCGCGATGGAGATCGATGGTGCGCACATACCAAGGCGCACCTGTGGCTCTGCGCAAGAATTTGTTTTGAACAATCTGAAAGGCCTTAAGGGTCTGAGGGCGGTGGGCGAATACTACTGAGGAGTAAGTCAGGACGGGGCGGATACAAGTTTTGTAAAGTGTCACCTTATTTCTAAGGGACATTTTACTCTTTGCGCAGATAAGGCTATGGAGTCTACCAAGCATGAACTTGGCGCGGTTACTGACTATTCTGGTATGTTGGCAGAAGCTCAGGCGGCGATCAAGATGCACTCCGAGATAGCGAGCTGATCTAGCCCAGGGGATGGGTTTGTCGAAGAGAATTATGGGGCGGGGCTTGGGGAACCCATTCGAAAAGAGCACTGCTGTACTCTTGGAAGGGTTAACCTCAATGCGCCACTTCCGGAACCAAGTGCTTAGGGCGTTGAGTGCGGCTTGCAACCTTATACAGATCCGATTGGGATTCCGATCCGATGTGTACAAGGCTGTGTCGTCCGCAAATAGGGCAATTTCCACCTGATGGGTGCGAGGAATGTCGCTGGTATACAGCGTGAACAGGAGGGGGGAGAGAGTGGAGCCTTGAGGAACTCCAGCTCGGACGGGTCTGGGGGCAGAAAGAGTGCCCTCTATGCGGTAGCGGAAGCTCCGATTAAGGAGAAAGTCTCGTAAGATGAGCACGAGCCTGACTGGCAAACCAAATTGGTAAAGCTTGTATAACAAGCCGTTGTGCCAGACCTTATCGAAAGCCTTCGCTACATCGAGGAAGACGGCACCAGTGTCTGCAGGCCAGGTATGGTGCCGTCGAGAGAGCACGTGTTCCGTGATGCGGAGCACTTGCTGGGGACAAGAGTGTCTCGCACGAAAACCAAACTGCTCGTCAGGGAGGAGTTGGAGCTCGTTGACATAGGACCAGAGACGATTCAGGAGAAGTCGTTCATAAATTTTCCCAATGGAACTGAGAAGACTGATAGGACGGTAGCTAGAAGGCTCGGATGCCTTTTTGCCTGGTTTAGGAATGCCGATGACGGTGGCTTCCTTCCAGGGATCGGGGAAGGTGCAAGTCGCCATAGCTGCATTGAAGATGCTTACTAGGAGATAAACGAGGGCAAGGGGGAAGCGCTTTAGCACCTTGTTGCTGATACCGTCAGCTCCAGGAGCTTTGCGAGGATGGAGGTTCTTGATTATCGCCTGAACTTCAGAAGCCCTAATGAGAGGTAGGGGAGGGTCGGGGGGCGGCAGAGAGGAGAGGCGTTCGACTTCGTCGTTCACCATAGCGAGGTGGATTGGATCGACGGGTTCGAGACTCGGGGAGCATTGCGATTCAAGGCTTTCCGCTAGGCAGTCGGCCTTTTCATCGTCGTCAAACGCCAGTGATTTGTCAGGTCGGGAGAGGGGAGGCATGACTGAGATGGTATCTGCTTTCATTGATCAGGCCAAAGTCCAGTATGCCTGGTGCGTTGGCTCGATCCCTGAGAGCAGATTGTCCCATTCGTCGTTAGCATGTTCGCGGATGCGTCTCTGAACTTCGGAGCGCAGCGAGCGTAGTCGGTCACGGTTGTCTACAGAGGGCCAGGAGCTGTAATGTCGGGTCGCAGCGTTCTTCTCCGTGATCAACCGTCTCACATCATCTGGCAGGGCCGAGCGACGGTATGACGACGCTGGCACCTGTTTCGATGCGCCTTTGACGGCTGAGGTGACATGGTTGGTCAGGGAGTCGATCGCAATGGTAATGTCGTCGGGGGACTTAATGTCGTCAGGGATCCTGTCCAAGTCGGGTGAATGGATAGACTCGAGGGCTTTCCCGAGCTTAAACCATTGTACCACGGTCTTGGTGAGGGGAGTCGGGTCAGTCGGGGGGCCTAAGTGCATGAGCACGGGGCGGTGGTCAGAGTCGAGTTCGTCGAGCGTTTCTATTGAGCGCAACCGCAGGGTTACGTTCTTTAGCAACGCCATATCAAGTATGTCGGGTCTTTGTTGGACTACATAAGGATAATGGGTCGGGGTCAAGGGAGGGATGACGTCAAAGTTAAGATCGTCGGCAAGGGCCTCGAGATGTTTACCGTTTGGGGTAGTTTTAACGCAATTCCAAAGTTGGTTAGCGCAATTGAAGTCACCCGCCAGAATGACGGAGCTTCCTAGGTTAAAGAGGGACTCTAGATCTTTTTTGAGTGGTAACTTAGTCGGAGGAAGATAGCAAGAAGCAATGGTGATAGATTGATGACCGGTCATCGCTAGTCTACAAACGGAGGCTTCTATGTTTTGCAATGGAGGACAGTCGATCGGAATGCAGTGCAAGGACCTCCTGTAATAGATGACAGTGCCACCTTTAGTTCGGTCGGTTCTGTCATCTCGTACCATCTGGTAGTTAGCAATCCTGGGATTGCGATGGTGCGGAGTATCAAACCGAATAAGGGAAAACCTAACATCTGTTGGCTTAGGTACCTTACTCAGCTGCTCTCCTTACTCAGCGTAACATTTTTGGTTCAACAGGTTTAACTTTGCATTTTCGCCTGAAATTAGTCCTGTTATGCCTGTTCCCTGTTATCAAATTAATAAACGTTTGAAGATGATTCTATGGTGCCAACTCTAGACAGAGTGCGTGAGAAAAGTTTCAAAACTCACTCAAAAATGTAAATATTTGTTATATGTAGCAGTGCAGTATGGTAATGCAGCAAACATTCGCATGGGTGATTCAGGAAGTAACTCGACAGGTTCGGAACTGGTTCGGCGACAAGTTGCCGGGAACCGGGAGCGCATGGGATCCGCATCCGAGCTCGCAGGTGTACTCCCTACGCTACATGTTGGCCGTTGTCGCTTCAATCGCTTTGCGAAATGTCTTTTATTGACTAATTTTGAGAACCTACATACAACTTTTGATTCTACCAAAATAATAATTTTGGTTAGCTTATAAACCTTATCGGGATAGTCTTGCCAGATGCTATTATCTTAATTACGAAATAACAAAGACTGCGGCAAATAATTAATGGTTGCAAACTTAACCCAAAGAGTCTAACTTATGAAAATGTGTCCTGAATGTTGTATGATGCCACTGAAAAGGCCAATTCAGTGTAGTGTGACGCAATGTGTGAGCAGTTCGGTGCAGCACTTCCAACCCTCCATCATCCGCGTGATCTATTGTTTGTGGAGAGAAATGAAACGAGAAAAAACGTTCCCAAACTATCGTGAGAATCATAAATGTGCTCCGAATTCATTAAGCGACGCTCAACAGCTCCAGAATCGATAAGTATCGTGTTACAATTGGTTGGCCGTAAGCTTTGTTGCAGCAAAATGTACAATGTATAAAAGTGATTTCGGTCAGTTTATTTTTAATGCAAAAAGACCCCGTCTTGATAAGGGTTTCTTTTGAAATGGTCGCCGTTCGTGAGAGTTTGGTTTGAAACTGATTCGCATTTTGTTAAAAGTCATGAGTCATGGCATGACCGTGGCTTTCAGCGGCTGAAACCTTTCAGTGTTTAATTAACCATAGCGATGTTTCAGGGACAAACTGGAGTACATCATACCACAACAATCAATTATTATTACAAAACTACCGATTTAGAACATAACAATTAAATTGTTAAATATAAAATAATAGATACTTAATTATGTACATACATGTACATAGTCCTAAATATTTAATGTTTGTTTACGAGTTTACTTTCAATGTACGAGTGATAATACCTGTTTACTCGTATTAAAAAGTGTATCTACCAGCAGTAATTAATGAGTTGTAAGTTTTGATTTTAATAAAGTTATTCTGTTATTCTATTCTATAACTAATTCCTATGTTCATGTACTGAAAAATTCTCTCGGGGCTGCTTTTTTCTCTTAAATCTGTTCTTTTAAAAAAACTGGTATGCAAGATAAAGAAGGATTAATATTTTTAGTGATAAGTAGTTTAAATAGGTTTGTTATGAATGGTAGTAGACATGGCAGTGAGGCAGTGTGTTGCGCCACAGTGCGGCCGTCAAGCGGCGCTGCGACACCGCGTCGCCGCCGCCGCTGGCGCATGGCGTGCCAGTGCCAGCCCGCCACCGTTCGCCTGACTCACGCCTCAGGATTCCCGTTCCATAGCTAACCAGTGTTCTAGCCGTGGCCGTGCCATAGATCACAGAACTATAATTTAGGTAGAGACACATGCGATGGAATAGCAACCTGTCACGAATGGAATATTCTGCTTCTAGTACTTTCGAAGACACATATCGTATCACCATTGCAGCTCATAATCATCTTCAGTCCTGTCGCGCCCACTTCGCAGTCATAATTTGCTAGTTGAATAAGTAATACATACACCTATAATATGTATTTATTTTAGTTTTTAAGGTACCTATATGCTATGCCCCAGTATTTTAGGATCTATTTACTACTACCGGTGTTCATGAACTGCTACTCTTTTCTAAAAACGTTGATATTCTACATTAGTTTTTTATTTTTGACGAAATAGTTAGTTAATGCAAAAGTTACAAGTTTTTACCTGAATCGATCTGATCCTGCGAAACTCAGCATAATGCGGTCGACTCGCTTCGCTTGGCTGAATATTATCTTCTTATATACTTCTGTGGCATTACAACCAAGAAATTATGTAAAAACGATTTGCTAACGCATTGTCTTTGAACTTGCTGCTCGGTGATACGAGTATAAATGTCATTTGTGATTTACACCTAATGCCGCTTGTTTAGTTCTAACCATGTTTTAATAGTTTTTATTTCTTTCTTATCTTTAATTTAGAAATAGTATGCATCTTATCAATTAGTAATTCGTGATAACTTACGCATTTATGGCTGCACACAAAAGCCTCATCATTTGTAGCTCATATTGAGTTATTTTAGAACATTTCCTTGTAGAATATCGAGGTAAGTATATTGTACTGTTAAGCTATAAATCATGTAGTGTAAATAGCCCTCAGTCAAATTCAAACTACTACAATTAATTTTATATATCTGAGTATCAGAGGTCGGGATCGGTAACCGGCAATAGACAACCCACACACGGTTTTGTAAATGTCGAGAGCTTCTGTTTTTCTAGTCAGTCCGGTCATGTTTCTTGACTGTTCATTTGTAACCATTATAGCATTCGCACCTATAGTCATTGCATTTGTTAAACTGTCAGGTCCTCATAAAAGTTATTTATTAATGAATAACCATTTGTGGGTCAGTCGCGTCATGTTGTTGTCGCAAAGACTGCTATGCTTATGAATCCACAATATAGGTACAAGTTTTATTACTATCTTCTTGATTAATATTTATGGTCGATTCTTTATCCAAGTGGTGAATTACATGCGGCAGCAAGGCCCGTGCTGGGCTGTACGTGATTAATCGGTTTAGGCAAACTCTTTAAGTATATACTATCAGTGATTCGAAACGCATCTCTTCGTTTGATGTAGGTGTTTGAGAAATGTAAAACCTACATGAATCACAATTAGGATCTTCCTTTTAACGCAGAGTGGAAGTTATTGCAAACTCTTAGCTCTTATAGCATCCGAGTTGACAGGTACCTTTGTTGGTAAATAGAATTTGCAATGAGAAGTAACTACAGATGTTTTACTTCAATACCTACTTATAGCTATACCTAACGGGCAAACATCGTGCTCGGTCTTAAGTATTCTGATAGGTATTTTATTATGACAACAGGTTTCTATTAGCTGCTTATCCCTGCAAGATTCTCTATTCTCAATCCACTGACAAGAAAGTGACAATTGAGGAGGCGGCTTTAGCAGCATAGAGCCCACCCACTCGGAGCGAACAACTTTCTATGTTTTTTTGTTCAATTTTTAAAGGGTAATCTGACATGCACGAATGATTTGCGACAATTGTCAATCATGTACCTACTTAAAATGAATCTGAGATGCAAATAATTACCTAAATACTTATGCAAATTATATTTTGAGTTGTATTAGAAAGCTTGTTGAAAACATTGTGATGTGTGACGATGGACAGATGATTTGTTGTGATGTCAGTGGGAGGAAGCTAGCTGGGTACCACATTGCGATCGACCGACGACACGGCGCGGTGGCAATCGCGGGCGTTGCGTTCTCGTCCGTCACAGACACGAGCTCCTGTTTGACAGCTCTGAGTTTGACAGATAAGATCAGCGCTCGCGCGCCTTCATCGCACCACTCGTTCTATTGTGACAGATACGAAGTGTGCCAAAAAGAAAAGTGTAACAGTTAACCGGTCACTTATTCAGCTCACAGATAACATTTTATTCCAGGTATTTTATTACTAATTCATATATGTACCTACCTACATAATTTTTATCTAAGTTATGTGATTTAAGCATCTCCTCCTTTTCTCTTTAGATACCCACCCCCAAGCTTGAGTACCTATGTATAATATCGAATAAAGTCTTTATAGAACATTGTGACTATTGTCCTATTGTATCAAGAATCGTCTGTCAAACATGTGACGGGTAAAATTAGCGAAAATTTGCACTTATGGTGTTTCGCGGTGATTCAAGTTGACTACCGCATAACGCTCACTACTTATAAATAACAGATAAAAATAACGAAATGGCCATGCCGCCACTGGAATTGTTCTTATCAGTTCCAACAAAATTTTCAAAAATAAAAAACCGAATTAAATAAAGCCATGACATTAACAATGATTTATCAGTAGTTTATTGTGTGTAAAGTACTCGTAACTGTAGGTAGTTATTTTTAATTAACAATGGCAGCAATTGGGTACAGTGATACATGTAATCGCCACGTGAATTAGAAGGTCCCGTTACTCTGTTATTTATGAATTGATCGACTACTGTTCGCGGTGACGAAAGCAGACCACTTCGTGATCAACGGTGCTCCCAAATCAATGCTAAACACAGTTGTCTCAAGATTATCTTTCCAACTGGACTCTGTACAAGCAACAATGGAATTTTAATTCGGCATAAATTCTTAGCCAACGGTAAATTGTTTCCTCGAACTTATATTCGTATTTGACGATCTTGTCCCTGTATTTGACTCTTGAAAAATTATGGACAGTGGGAGCTATTGTTTTTCAAAAAACCTTCGTGGAATTAATCGCAAGAAAAATGCTTTTTATAAACACGTTGCAAGAGAAGTATAGTGGAACACAAATATCACATTTATTTCAGCACAATGTGAGTCGATATGTGCCCAAAGTATAGCTACGTATATTTTACGGGCTCAGTAGGCTACATTATTGCTGATCACGAATGATGATATACCCAGCAGAGTCTTATCTTTATTGCCATTCTATCTTTGTTCATGTTTGCTTTCTATCTGTATGTCAATTTGAAATCAAAATATACGCACATTAGATCGAATCAATTGTATGGCAATTGTACCTATTATTACTTTTCCTATCTGGACTTCCGTTTACTCTTATCTCGTAGTGTTGTCATTCAATTAAATTGAATACTTAGATTAAATTAGGTATGTTAACTAATTTTGTTTCAATTAATTAGTCGTATGTACCTAACTTTTATCTCTTAAAATTTCTGTTTCATTTTCATTTGAATCAAACCGATTGATTTGTACCGGGGCGTTGTCCATTGCACTGCACACACTTGGATCGGATACGCACGTATCATTGCGTGCCCGAATAGTTTCTCGTAGGTGTGCGTGTTAAAAAATGGAAAGGATTTTCAATTGAAATGGCATTCGTCTATCGAAGGGGTTGTTCGCGCACGGTCATCGATTTACATTCCTCACGAGCCGAGGTCGGTATGTCGGGTCGGGTCGATTTTTATAGTATAAGTTCTAAAAAAGAATCGTGACAGAAGAAATCATTAGGAATCCACAAAAACCTGTAAGTTTTTGTACATGAGGTAGAAAAGTTTTTGTTACGAAAGGAGTTTTTGCGAAAGTATCTCGAGGAATGAGGTGCCCGTTCTGGTAATCAGACGAGAGCACAAGTTTAACAAATAGCTGGCAGGTAGGTAGTACTCGGTAGCGTAGGACAACGGGGGTAGGGGAGGCGGAAGGGCCTAGGTCAGGATCAGGAGGTCAAGCAGCGAGCAGTGCTCGGCAAATTGCAATCTTGGCAAAATAGTAGAAAACTACCGCATGCAGTGTGAAACAATACCTTATTCTTATACCTATAAACTATAAACTATACGTTATAATATTAGGCATGTTATACAGAACAAAACACTCAATAAACAAAATGGAATCGGTAATTAATTATTATTCGACTAATTCGTTTTATTGAACACCTCTCTACTTTGTGTCATAACAACAATTTAATTGATAGTTTGCCTCGTAAACTTCAGGGAATCATTTCCGGGATCAAAAATATGCTCCAGGTGAGGCTCGAACTCACAACCCCGGCATCGCTCACGAACACTGTCTTATAAGTACCGTGCGCTAACCAATTGCGCCACTGGAGCGTCGGTCTGAGCGTCGAAATTACGATACTGGTTCAGCTATCCCCCCCCGCCTCAGCCCTCGTCCCTTGCCTCTCTAAGCCATGGTGACGTACTTGTTAGGAGGGAAACGAATGCCTGTGATGACATCATCTAATTACAATCGCACATCTATCGCGCGTTATTGTTCTTACCATTGCTCGGATTATTATTTCGTAGATTCATACGAGTACTCAATATTAGGTGAGTGTTACCACAAATACATCACCAGCTGCCCCTGACGCTATATAAATCATCTACAATAGATGTAAAGGCCTGTTTACTTTTTACCACAAATAAACAGTACTTATTTGGTTTTTAAATAATTTTAAAGTAGGTAAATTACATACAAGTCAGTTATCAATTTGCTAAATGAATAAAATTAAATGCGAACCAAAATTCTTTAAAAACATTTGTTGGCTAGGGTATGTACCTACTACCTGCCAGATTGAATAGATAGATATCTCGCAAACCATAACAAACCAACTTTTATAATAAAAACCATACCACAGATAAGATAATACTATACTAGTAACCATACCAAAATAACAACGTCGGTATTTAAATAAAAATATTGGCATTGTAATAAAATTATATTGCACCTTTGACATGTAAGTAAATTTAATTTCTACTGACAAAATATGGATCCCGTTATCTGACATTAATGGCCTGAACACACCTAGTTCGCTGGCGGTAGCGATCAGTGAAACGCTGTCAAATATCGCTGTCAGATTTGAGATTAGACAGCGAATATTTGACAGCGTTTCACTGTTCGCTACCGCCAGCGAACTAGGTGTGTTCGAGCCTTAAAACGTCACAAAGTATTCGGTAACCAAATGTACAAATCCTAGATTTGCACATTTAGTTTGCTACGCAACAGCTACGGGATGCTACGCATTGGTTACGCTATATTTTATTTTTCAAATCTTATTATATTTAGATTAATAATCCTGCTATTTATATGCTTTTTTTTTTACATCACATTACCGCAGTAGTATTTTTTACTTATTTATTTTTAACTACCGCAAAGAGCTGTCTAAAAATAACGAATATTTTTAATTATGAACCTAAATGCGTTGCGATAAGAGTCGCTTCACAAGCAAGTGACGTGAAAAAAAAAACAAAGCTACCTTCGGAATAATGATTATTGTTTTGCTTCACCATTTGTATTTCATTATGTATTTCCAAAATGTTCAATAATTCCAAAATTCTGAAAAAGTTATCCACTTCTGATGCTGACTTTTTTGTAAACCTGCTGTTTTTACAAGGTGGGGCACTTCATAACACGGACGTATTTACTACTTTATCAATATTATAGTATTTAAAACAACCAAATAAAAAAGCAATTTTTATGAAACAACGGGACATTTACCATGATTAAATTTTGAGTTTTGACTTCCGATATTTTAGCACAGTTGCATGCACCATGATCACGGTTGAACAAAACAAAAAATTCAAATCAAAATCATGATTAGAACTTTTATAATCATAACAATCAAAATTTAGTAAATATCCCGTTGTTTCATAAAGTTAGTTAGTTATGGCCTATGCATCTATAAGAAGATGATTCAAACAGCGTCTGGGGTCAACAGGCACTTACGTTCGTGACTCGTAAGGCCTATACGAGAGCGACAAGTACGACCACACTTCGTACAAGAAAATGGTGTCGTCCCTGCAGATGGTAGAGGGCAAGCAGCACGTTGATGTCTTAAGGTGCGCTTGTGAGACAACAAGTTAAGCCATGCTCGGTCATGGGCAATGACTCCATCAAGAAGAGTTCTCCTCCAGCTATCACGGTCCTCCGCCAACTCTTCCCACTTAGCTGGATCAATATCAAAAGTGTTCATGTCACGTTTAGCACTGTCCTTAAACCGAAGCATCGGCCTGCCAACAGGTCTCTTGGCATCAGCAATTTCCCCTAGGAGAGTTTTCCGCGGTAAACGAGAAGGGACCATAAATAATAGTGTTAAAAACCATGATAGTTTCAAAAGTGTATATCAATTAAAAGTGGTAAGCAAAATAAATAACGTAAGTCAAATACATACCGGATTTAGTAGTAGAGTATTTAATATGTATACGTATGCGCTAGACTAGCCAATTGCCAAGACCACTGACTCAGTGAGAAACGTGTTAGTATTTTGAAACTATAATTCGAGCAGGTGCAAAACTCTTTACAGTAAGCACAATACGCTCTTGACCCACATTGCAGCATTAACATTCATTTAATGTTACAAATTATTGTCTATTATTTTATCAGCGTGCTGATAAGGAGCAGGAACGGGCCACGTGGCTGAGGCGCGCCACGGCGGCGGCGGCAGCCTGCGGCCACTGAAACCAGCAAAATGATATGTTAATGGCCCACTGAGATATAATATTTATTGTTCCACCTCCGAGGTAACCTATTATACTCATTGCCAATGGCTTCCAGCTTAAGCTGAAATCTATTCAACGATTTGCGGTAAGATTTATGCTCTCGAATAAGTAAAATCAGCTTGAGTTCTGAATGAAGATTGCAATAGTTTGATAGACGCAGTTACTGTTCCAGTCAAGGGCGACTTAACTCGCTAACTGAAGGCCTGCACATACCTAGGTCGCTGGCGATAGCGATCAATGAAACGCTGTCAAATTTGTCAGCGTTTCACTGATCGCCATCGCCAGCGACCTAGGTGTGCTTAGGTCTTGAGCCCGAAAATAAAATTTTAATATGGATTTGCAATTAAAAATCTGTGTATAAATGAAATCCTATGCAATAGAATTAATAAGATCTATATTTTGAAATGACACCCAAATGTGGTGAAGGTGTTGCCACAGGTTTATTGGTATTATTTGTATTGATTGTCAGGTGGAAATATGGAGCGGCGGTAAACAGACTGATCAACCTGAACGAACAGGACAATTGCCCTAATGAAAGTTATTAACACGAAGCGATCAACCGATAGCGTAGCGGCCACTGCGCCGCCCGAGCCCGTAAGCACAATCAGTCACCTCAACCTCCGCACTCTGCTTAATTGGAGCTTAAATTAATCCATTCTCTAACTTCCAAGAGACAGAATATTGAACAGTCCTGTACATTGCCATGGGAACTGTATGATCAAGAAGCGCAAAAAATAAAGGTGTTTTGCTAAGATTAGTTGAGAAAAGTCTACGCAACGACTTGATGACAGGTAAACTTTGAGAATCCTTTTTTTTGTGCATCATTGAAATTAGGTTTCTATAGAAATCTCCAAAATCAGCTGATACAGGTACGCAACTCAATGTGCATTCGAGCAGATAGTGAGAAAGTCTTTCATGCAATACGTGAGAATTGACCGGTGGGAAAAGTAACCATGTGAGCCGAGTTAATATCCGTTTTGAGGATGATTACCTATTGATTTGTAACTCAAATACAATATTCGTGGAATAAGCTATACCTTTGGGTCAACCCACCTTTATTTGCTTACATTTCCAGTATCAAGATGCGTTTAGATCAAGGTTACGGCTGCATATATCTTTTATGGGCACTGTAAATCAAGAACAAATTCATCGATAACATGGAATAAAGCTAACAGTGCGACTTGTTGGTGTATTTGTTTATGATATTCTACAGATATCTAGAGAATTGTCAATAACGTAGAATCAACATTTCCTATCTCGTCCGAATTATTCAAGGTTAGTCAGCTGTGGGATTAACCAGTGTTGCAAATCGGTAGATAGACGCCTTAACTCCTAAAATTGTCTCTTCAGATTTCAGATATAAGTAAATATTACGGTATGTAAGTTACCTAGCAGCAGCGTAGAAGGAGTTTGAATTGGCTTGGTAAAACCGTAGCTAACTACCAGGTAGGTACGTGGTGAATGCAAAGTCGGAACGAGACAATAAAAATGAGATGAAGTTCGATCAACAAACATAAAGGCATTCCATGTCGAACGATGAATGAATCAGGCCATCATCCCGAACGAGCCAGTCGCTTTGTTTGTTCGTATGTCCGTAATGAAAAAGCTCGTCTGCGCTCAGGTGCGCACCTGTTGAGGCGCCGAGGCCGTGGGACCTCACCATGCAGGCACATGCAGGTAAGGAGATGCGCAAAAACCAACATTGTACTTGCTCATGTGAACTTGAATTGACCGAATTGGTAACTTCTTGGAAATTTCTCGCTTGGTTTCGAATCCCTAACTGCTCTACCTGCCAGATCTGGTCTTGTGATATTTTATAAACAGCAATAACATTATTCTTTCTGCGTGATGTAAATGCACCATGCATAATTCTGCGGATATCGGGATCTCAGGGAACGGGCATCGTAAATACCTACTTATACCGCTTTATTGTTTGTACGGAAGATTAAAAAGTTGATAACAACATTGAAAGTTTTGATACCTTGTAACCGGTAAAGGTATTCAGATCGTGGACACGATTTTATTTCCTTTACCATACAGGGGCAGAACATAAAGAAAGCACAAACGAAACGCTTTATGTGTAGGCAGAGGCCCACTCAGATATGTGCGTTCCGTGTTTCAATTTTTGCCCATATCTGGTGGCGCTGGAGTGCCGCCGCGTGTACACAGATTCAGATATGCTAAGAACGTGCCCTGCAGATCCTTGAGCGCGCGCCTGCTTGCTCCTACCACGTAGGCGTGAACACACAGCTCCGCCACTTCCTATGCGCCTGCGCATACCACCACAGATTTATGCCCGTGTCTTTTCACCCTAGGTGCCATAAACCCACAGCGAAATGCAAAAATACCAACTCATCTACCTACACACCTTTATGCAATATAAGTAGCTATTTAAATTATTCCGCAGGCTTTAATTTAGGTAGATACGATACCTACTGAATAAAGTTATTTGTAATTTATATCGAAGCCAAAATAAATATTTTACACGACAATTGTAAAAATCGGGTGTGTGATTTAGTGCGTTGTTGATTTTATCCACATTCTTCGTCGGTGTACAATACACCGACTGGCGCAATGTGAAATTTGAATGTGAATAAAAGAAGACTTTGGAAAAAAATCCGTCGCCGCTCTCTCGAACAGGTCATTGTTCAAGCTTTTCTGGTATAAAGAGGAACAATCGTAATGTTTTGTTACCTGTTAACCGTGACAAACCACGCTATAAGCTTGCTTATTTTATTTTTAAAACCAAAAGGATATAAATAGTTTCTCATTTTAAAGTCGGTAGGGATACTCCTACATATTTCAAGTATATTGAGTTTAGTAGTAATCGTTCGGGGAAGTAGTAGGTACTTAAAGTGTTTCAAATTGTTTATCATTGCTTTATCTATAGCTTTTCATTGGGTATATTACAACTTTCAGGTTAAGGTTTTTACTTTTCACTCTTACAAATAAAAAAAATGCTAGTTTTCATTGTTTTTTTTTTGAAAATTTATCTGATGATCATTTACATTGGATGCTGCGTACCGTAACTATTTAGTCACAAAGAAGTGATTTGAATGTGTTGTGTTCCGTTTTAAAGGGGCTGGTGTTATTACAGCCACATGGGACTTAACACCTTTATGTCAAAGTGATGCACGGTGCAATTAGGACGTGCTCTGTGATGTAATATTATTGCTGTAACAGCTCAAAATCAGGTGGACAAAAGCCAGTAATTCGACCCGTGTATTTTTTAATTAATGATGATGATTCTAAAATGAAGTAGAAACGAGTTTGCTGTGATCAAGATAATTGAAAAAGCGAAACCATTTTGTCACGTATTTATCCGTCTGCTATAGAGATGATTATGATCAGGCTACAGCGGACCTTAGATATTAAATGTGTGTTAGTCGATAGCGCACGTCGCGTCTACAAAATACGAAGGACCCATGAAGACCGCGGATGTCCGCACCACGAGATAAGGCCCAACCTGTCTATTTTATCACAGTCCCTAAGTTCTGTCAATAACACCAATGCAAATATGATGGTGATAAACACGCAAACGATCGTTGGTGTTACATAATAAAGTATTCAGAAATACATACGGCAAAACTCTCAGAAATCAAGGTTACAGAAATTGATAGTGATAGAATCCGAGGATAGTGACGAAGCATCGTTTTATTTACAAACCGGCATAATGTGGGTGAAGTCGGGCTGTGGATGACTATTATGTGACTATCAGAAAATATAAGGCTGTTTCAGCAGAGGCTACAAATGATAATAGCACCGTCAGAACATTTTACGACCAAGATAACAAGGTTTGTTTTTAGCCAAAAATTGCACAAATTTTACACAAAATAGTCCCAAAGTTCTTCTGTAAACCTTGTATGCACCGTGTATAGAAGATATTGACTTTTGAAGTATTTTCTAGTACTGCGTTTATAAAATTGGTTCCGATTTTGGTCAAAAATAGCATCTGCTGAAACAGTGCTTAATTTTTTTCGTAGTCCTTTATTTTTTTTAGTACTTAGTACAAAATGGGAGTGTAGGTAAATATAGTTTTTATAGGTAAATAGCTCAGGTAGGTACCTAAGTACCCAAAATAGTTAACTTCTACTGTGCTTCTAGGATAGATTCACAGCAGCATAACGTTAGGCAGTTCCTTACCAACCTCTATTCACTATTAATGTAGTTTTGCATTATGGTGATCAACTGAGATAAGAATGAACAAGGAAAACGTGCATTCACTTTGTCAAACGAATTGAAATCGTGATATTTAGAGCTACCGTTTTCCGTAGCAAGTCTTTGACATTGACATTGGCGGTTAGTTGGTTTGGTACTCGTGACAAATTGACCAGAATTTACCAACCGCATACTTGTTGAGACGTAAAGTTGCACTTCCACTGATGATGAAACAAAACGTCGCGGTGACGAAGCGACTACGTGACGACGCGCGACGTGACGAAGACGCGATGACGTGACGGTGAAGCGAGATGCGCAGGATATTTGACCTTGCCAATACAAAATCTTTATTTCTAACAACATTACATGACAGTAACTTAGTGTAGTACCACTGTTTCCTGCGTTTACACTTTGGTAAGTTTGGTAGTAGTAGTAGTTTTGATAAAAGTGCTTAGTTTGGTTTATTACTCTTAACAAATTGACCGGCCGCGTAAAGTTGCACTTCCACTGATGATGCGCAACAAAACGGCCGGCGCGGCGACGCGACGTGACGAAGACGCAAAGATGCGATAGCGTCAACGTGACGGTGCGACAGAGATGAGCAGGATAATTTTAAATAATACTTATATTTGTCCAGCCGCGGTAATCAAACACGCGTGTCTCGTGGTTTGGTCGGTTAATCGGCCACTACGCCATCTATATTTTTTTTCAACTTTTTGCTAGAATTGTGGCTAAAGACAAGAATATCAGCGAAGGTCGCGATAAGTGGCCCGTTGGCAGAACACTTCCGGCCGCGTGTATGGCACGTGCGGTACAGGATGCGCATGCGACTCTAGGACACCCTCAGTTACAATTACAATTATATTTCTCACATAAAGAGTTTTCTTGACATAATTAATGGTGATTTCCTGTAACAAAATCTCTTGTTAATTAAAAACTTTAAATTATGGTCTCCAAAAGGTTCTGGCATCCTTGCCTTGCAGGATCCGCACTTCCTCATGTGGGCGAGGTCGCGGGTGATGTATTCATGAAGTAAGTATTCTATTTTAAGTGCATGAGATAGTCGTAAAACATTACAATTTACAATTGAGAAGCGGTTGCGACAGTGCAACACAAGAAGAAATAATTCTTTTCCTGTGTGATAAATGATGACATTCATGAAGGCAAGAAAAAAAATTAATTCGTGAATTCCTTAAGTTATTGGCACAAAAAGGGAAAATTTAAGACGTGCCAAGACAAACAATGCGGAGTGGTGTTAATCTCACCGCGATCAATAAACTCTCTGATTACACATTCATGGAATACTTTGTGGCTTGTGGCTCTCGCAGGTATTGTGCGTATGCGCATACGACGACTTTGTAAGTTTATCAAATACGGTTTTTACTTCCAAAGGCGTTTAAGGTTTTCTCATTGCTCAGTAGGTTTATTCTAATAACTTATCGTTAGCGTAGTCGTTAGCCCCGATTTTTTATGGAGAAACGATGAGCGCCCCTAGCGGGTTTGCGAGAACGAATGATTTTTCATATGAACTTTATGTCAAATAAAAAAAATACAACCGAATTGAGAACCTCCTCTTTTTTAATTGAAGTCGGTTAAATACAAGGATACAGCTCAAGTTACATAAGGACAGAGAAAAATGATGATTTTTTGTGTTTTTTCTTTGACTTATGTGTATACTTGTGTACCTACTTACTATTTTTAGGTGCGTGAAGGGAGCCTCTTTGAGGCGCACTGGAAATCCTTTCACCACACTTGGTTTGAAAGTACCAGTGACAGGATAAGAAGAAGAAGAAGAAGATTTTATATTGGGTGGAATTGGAAAAAAAAACATTTTGAAGAAAGTACCTGACTACCTTACATATCGATGCTAAATAGACCAATAAATGTAAAGTCAGACGCGTTTGACCTACTTGCAGCTTTTATAAACAAAACATGGTGTTATGATTGCATGAAGAAATTACTTGGTTCTTAATAATGCGGCAGCAGGTTTGTTGTAAAAAAATACAGTATGCCATAAATACGTTAGAATACGGAGACATATGGGTCAGCAGACGAATAAAAGGCTAACAGATCAGATAAGTAAAAAAAATGTGCCAGCTGACCGTATTCTACGCAAACGTAGTTAATAGGTAGTTTGATAAACACACGAGGCAATATTTCACATGTGATTTGCCCACTGCAGCTGTGGCTTATGGGATTTCAAAATATAGGGCGCAAAACTGGTGTTAAATTCTGGAATATATGCTCCATAATATGTATCCATAATTGTTTACCTGTCGTTATTGACCTGAAATTATTTGCCTGTGTTTGTTCAGTCAAACCCACTCATATTTCATCATCATCATCATGTACCTGTAGAAATGCACTCCTGAATATTGGCCTCTTTTCACCGACTTCCCGCTCCATTCATGTTAAACACTACTACGTATATCTCCGCTTACAGTATCCCAAGTCTGAGTTGAGCTCTTTGTTTTGGTAAATAATAATAAAAATAAAAATAATATAAAAAATTTGGTAGGTACTGGTTTAAGGACGGTACGGTACACAAATGAACGCTCACTGTTAAAGACAGCGGGTTCGTTTGAATATCCTGTCGTATGTTTACATCGTTAACGGGAAGGCCGGCCGAGGTGACACGAGTTAAATTGGCGCATCTGTTAGACACACCTAGCCGTGGCCGTGGCTACGCTCGTCATCTGCGCTTTTATCTTTATTATCCTATTAATTATTGAAACAAACGAAAATAATGATTTCATTCTGGGAAATTTTTAGTACTTCATAAGTGTTTTGATCGTCTAGCTCCGAGTATAGATGCAGTTTTTGAGCTCATTGTATCTTGGACTGAAATCGAAAAGTTACGCCATAGAGGTGCTTATATACTTATTCATGACTTTTATTTTGTGAACGCCGTATAAAAAAACTGTGGAGATTAGAGCTTGATCACATATCACCCCCTAGCTTGGTATATTAGTCATCACTAGATTACTACTCCGCAATCTTAATTTCGTTCGTGGGAAATACGTGTTAGGTATTAAATTAGTAGCATTGTCATGATAATTGTAAGGATGATTGAACAAGATGTGATTAAAAAATCAATAGGAATAAACCTTTATGGAATTCATTTGTGACTTGAATGATGTTTAATAAGCCTTTATTCGGATGCGTGTCCACGAAATGCGGTGATGATCTTACTGACAATGTTGCGCTCATGTTGCGCTACGCCCGCCGCTGCTGCTACGCATTTGACACGTCTGTAGTATCATGGCAAAGGGTCCCCATCGCGCAACCGAAATAATAAATTATAGATTTACGCCTTGACGAAAAATTTTTCGATTGCTTGCTGGTTCGAATGAACTGAATCGAACGCAAAAAAGGTAACAGCGAATTCAGTTTTCAGCTCGCGCACGCACGACGATACACCAAATAATGCAGTAATATGTAGGTACTGTTAAGACGAAAACTCTGCAGTGATTATAGCTACAATTCTGTTTTACTTATTACCTACACGGCAAACAATACAACTACACCTCACGACGCCATCGTATCCTTCTTCTGCTTCTTCTACTCTCGGGATGTGTCGCGCTGCTTGATCCGATTAGGGATGTCCTATCCCAAAACCGGTTAACAGTACCTACCTACAAGTGTCTCCCTTCGGCTCGGAAAAAATATTCAAATAGTTTTTCTGCAGCTTTCTATGCATCTCTGTTCCTTTTTTTTGCGTTCGGATTTACAGTCAATTCGAGACAGCAAGCAATCGATAAATTTTTCGTTAGGGAATGTATCGTCAAACTAATGTTTCGGATGCGTGATGGGGGCCTACGTCTTCGTCTTCCGTCGCTCATTTGAAACGGGTGACCGGACTATAAATGATAATCTTCTCCTGCATTTTATGCTTTTATGTCTCACAATAGCCCACTAACTATAGTTAACAACAGTCACCAAAGGGTTTTTTATCGTACAATAGTGTTAATTCGATCTTGATTGACAAGATTGTCGGGCGACGGACAGGGAAATTAAATTAGGAATTTAGATTTATCATTATTTAATTGCATGTTATTTTGAAATTCATAAGTCAACTTTTCACATAACTTATCTTTCTCCATGAAAGCAAAAAAACAAAATAAGCCAGTACCTATAATTATATTGACTCTAATTAAATGAAAGTAAATGAAGCGTAATCTAGAGCTGTATGAGATGATGATGATCTTATATTTATTCACGAACCGTCAATTTTACCATCACAATGCAATGCACCTATCCCCTTCAGGCGGAAGGAGCTAGGAGCATTTGACAAACTATTAATGTTAGACGTTGATGGGGTTTTAGATAAAAGTAAACAATCCTGGCTTCTGAACTATCTCACACATAAAACTACTTTCAATACCTCTAGCTGAGATCAGCGACCGTAAACTTAAAGACGCACCTGCTTGCTATTCAGATCTCCAAACAGCAAGCACAATAAGTCCTATTCAAATGTTAAACAAAAATGGCGTTCGATAGACAGCAGCACTACCTTTATTGAATTATCTGGGAGATGGAACAATGCTTTACATCGATATCTCTACCCACTTTCTTTTGGAGAAAGACAACAAAGTTCTTTCTTGTGATGAGGCTGACAAGCGAGCCGCGACACAAAGACGATCGACGGTGGTTGCCCGGAGCGCACAAAGGTCAACGCGGCTCGGGATCACCTTACATCTCGCAGCGCAGGGCTAAGCCCGTCGCACCGCACGGTACCGCTCTTCGCTCCATCCGCTGCGCAATGCGCATTTTGTACCCAAGTGTAGTGAGCCAGTGCCATGCCAGAATGCCGTGGTGTGCCTCGAACCACTTTTGTGAGTCGACGACGAGCATTATCGCGCGATCTGTGAGCGGAGATGCTCCTCATAATGCGACCAGATAAACCTCGCTTTGTGTCGTGTGCTCTTTATAACAAGAAGAATATTCCTTGAAAGGAGCGAGCAACGCAACAGGTACATGCCCCCGTGATTATCTTCTAGTAAGGTGACGCGTGGTCGCCTTTATTATGTAGCTTGAATAGAATGGAAAAAAGACCTAACCTCTCATTTCTGTATTGTAAGTTCAGAGTTTGCATGTTGCTTGAATATGAATGATGTAATAAACTCCGTAGGTACCTAACTACCTACCTACCTAAAGTACCTACATAAATGTGCATGCATAATATGAATCAAAGTTGTTGTGACTGCGGGCATGCGCCACAATCCACGACACGTTTAGGAACATTGAATTAAACAATCACGGCTGACTCATAGTACCGGTTGCCTATAGAGACAACGAAATTATCTTTGTCTAGTTTATTTCACAGACAAAACGCCATGTTACCTCGATAGGACCTATAATAATTCACAATAGTTTTATCTTTACTACTTAACTATTCCTAAATCTATGTTGTCGCCCGCTGATTCATGAATCGAACGAATTTATTCCTATGTAAGATAGGTGGTGTACTAGGTAAATTACCTGAAGGATTTTTTTTACTTTCATCATACTTTACATTTATGCATGAGCAAGAAGTTCATTCTTATACGTAAATGTATGATGATCAGGTCACTGGTTTTTTCGTACCAGCGAGGTGAAAGGATTTTGAGTGTTCCTCAAATAGACTCCTTTCGAGCGCCTAACACATATCTTCGAACTTTTTAGGTTTTATGACATGCCGGTTTTCTCACAATGTTTTCCTTCACTGTTTAAGAGTAACTGACATAGTGCACATACATTTTTTGACAGGAAAATGCATTGGTGCACAACTGGATTTGAACCCACGACGTTAGAATTGAAAGGTGGGGCCGCCACCGCCACCACTAGGCCACTAGATTTGTTATAGCTGAGTTATCAACTCATTCAAAGAATCTCGTATAGCCCCATAAAAAGCGAACGCAAAGGATTCGTGATCATCAGCTGTAATCTCTTAACCAAACAGACATAAGAAAGCGTAGCAAATTGCGCAAAAATATGTATTGTGTTCGTGTGTTCGTATTTATGTAGTGGTAGGTATGTTCTTGGTGTGCGGCGTGTACCTGTGGCGCGCAATGTGGAGCATGCGGCGCGCGACACGCGGCCACCCAGCGCGGCTCTGCACACCCGCGACCCTGAACTGGACGCATTCACGCAATCTGCGAACCTACCCTCATAACTTACGAGTACCTACCTACCCGCGCTCTCCGCCGCCGGACTGACACTGCCGAACCTGCAGCACACCGACATAACTTTATAAGTGATAGGATATACTCAAAAATGTATCATTAGTGACGAATTTTAAAATGGTGATAGGTACCTATTACTATTCCAAAAGTCGTCACTTTTCTCAAAGCTACCAGAGTACACGTAAGTATAATGTTACATTATGATTGGAAGATGCTGAGATAACAAAATGAACCTCTTATAATCGATACACGCGAGGTAGTATCTCCTGCATGTTCGGAATTTATTGGATAGCTTGCTGTATGGTAGTCATAAACACGAAGTGGAGATTGCTGCAGTGTCTCAATTAGTACTCTATCTTACTTGTGGATATACGTGCAGATAGACTTGACAGCAAATAGCAAATTCTGAGTCTAGCATGATAAATAGAGTAATCAAAGCTCATTAAATTAAATTGACTAAATTCAATATTTTACCTATTAAGTTGTATCACAAGGTAACTTTAAAGATGTAGGTACGTGTATTAATTAATATTGCACCTACCTATCGATATTTTTACGCCAAGGATTATATGTTATACGGATAGGGGAAGCTAAGTTAACATCACATAATAAATCTTAGCTCCAGTTTGTTATTCATTCACCAAATCTCTATATTCGTTTTGTACTTATTTAATCCTGAACCTATTTATTTAGTTTTATAGAAGTCTGTCTCTATACTGCCAATAAAATTAATCACGTCAAGCTATTGATCCAATTATCCCTAATGGCAAGCGGGGCTGTAGGCACTGTAACTTATTGAAGTGATTGAATGTGACATGTAAATAGTGTGGGTTTGTGTAGGTCCACTTGTAGCTAATAAGTGATGAAATTGGCTTGATATCATACACACTAACACCAACAGCACTAGTGTAGTCTGAAGACTGAATGCTGCTGGTTACTATACCTACCTCCCGTTTAGATTCCAATCCCGTCAGATTTCAGGTCGAAGTCTTGTGTGTGAATGTTTATATCGTAAAAGGATTTTACGCCTCAAAGATGTTCCTTTTTAACTGTTTAGTTAGATTCTACGATACATACCAGTTTGATCACGATGTTTTCCTTCGCCGTTATCGAGTAATCGCATAGTGCACATGATTTCTTGAGAAGAAAAATGGCCGGATTTGCATCGGAAGGTGAAGCCACTGCTCTCCAACTTCATCCAGCGATTTGTCGTGATTTTGCTAGAACCTAAATACGCACATAGGTAATGCATGAAAACAGAATTCAAGTAGCTTTGTACGGATTGGCGTTGCAGTTCAATAGTAGATTGTTATACAAGGGCAGTAAGTGAGCTTTTGCAGAACAAGATCCTTTTTGGCGCCCGTGCGAGCGCAGCTCGCAAAGGGCGCTAATGGATCGAGTGTACCCGAGATATTTAGATGCCCGAGCGAGCAAAGCGAGCGAGGGCAAATATAGTTCGAGGGTGCAATAGCTACTTATGACCGAGGTAAGCATTCTACTTTACATCATTCATGCGAGGTAAATTTTTAACTAGCTGATGGAACAAACATATGGGCCACCTGATGTTAAGTGGTAACCATTGCCTATAGCAAAGCATTGCCTCGTAGGTCAAGCACGTCAGGAACGTGCCCTACAATGCACTGCCCTACGACCATCAACTTGAGGCATACGGATTTTCAGCCTCACGTGTCAGTGATTTCACCGGCACCCATACCCTTCAACTCGAAACACAGCAATGCTGCTTTTCGGCAGAAATAGGCTTACAATACAACAATAACACAACATTTATACGGGTATGACAAAATGTAATTTTAATTTGAGAAAAATAAAATTACAATAATAATATAAGTATTATTATAATTACACTATTAATTTTATTAAAATTAATAGTAAAATATTTGTACCGGTAGGTATCTGCTAAAACAGTCGTAGACGCACACATCTGTGAGCTACTATATCTTTTCAGTAAAAAGTTTTCATATCATTTTGTAAGAAAAGAGATTGTTTCACCAAGGAGGTTTGCATAGCTCTTGAACTGTAATGAACCATCACCAAGGAGGTTTGCATAGCTCTTGAACTGTAATGAACCATTACGTATCAAGCATAGTGTGACGGTAAAAGTGATTTGAAAATGGAACGCATTTACAATGCACTGGGCTGCACACGCCTACTTACACAGCCTCTTTGCGCTAAAGAAAATCCTATTTACTGAGCATGTATGATGTAAACTTGTTTACAGCCGAGGTTACCGATTACACATTTGCGTACGCCCTTACTTTACCTAATTTCATAGTCGGAACGTCTTATTAGCCCTCATAAAAATGTGCCACTTATTTTTATGTCGTCCCCTCGGCCACGGCACATGGCTATGTTTTGGTAAAGTATCGTAAAACAAATATTATGCCACGATATTAAATTGAGATGTTAAAAATGTAAATCGGCACTGTAAAGTACCTGATGACGCTGCCGGCTGAGCATTGATTTCACCGTTCATCGGCGGATCATCGATTATTAAAATTGTGCAAGAACCTCTCTGGCAAGCACCAACCACCGCGCCCCGCCCGCGCCCGATGAAGCCACTGTGCAAATCGGTCCAATTATGCAAGTGGCTCGATTAGAAAATGAGATGGCCTGTGCGATATTTGAACTCGATTGATCCACTTACGCAATCGATGCCGGAAATAATGTCACCGCATTCCGGTAATTGAAACGTAAAAAATTGATTTGCAGTCAAGTATCTAATTGCGTTACAGTGATTAGTCTAATAAAACGCAATGAGCAAGAACCACGACAAGTCAATGGTCTCCTAAATTTTAAATTCTAATGTCACCTTAGACAAGCCCACATTAGAATTTAAAATTTACTTATTTAATTGTATAAGTTACTTTGTAAAATTAAATAACACACCTTTTGTTTCATCAACTTAATATTTCTTTATTCAATACCACCTACTGCACGTCTCATTTTATTTTTTCTGCTATCGATCGAGATACCTACTCTTCACATACGAACACTACTCTTCTTTCGTTACACTACTCGTCTTCTTTAAACCTTATTACAGTGTGATAAGGTTTTCTTCATTCAATTTTTTTGCATTCTTTATTATTCACCTGCTTGTTCCTGGCGACTTTAGGCACTACGTGGTGAAACTGAAAAGCGAATTCACGAAAGAGAACTCACTTTTCGCTTTTTTTTGCCTTCGATTCATAGCCCATTCGAACCAGTAAGCAATCGAGATTGTGTTCTTAGGGAGTCAATTGTCGAACTTATATTTCGGATGCGCAATGGGAACCCGTACAACGCAAGTTTGTAGGAATATTGTGGGATACATCTCATATTATGCTCTTGTATACCGGGTATCATAATTTATCAGTCAAGTTATTTTGCTTTGATTAGTTACATAAATATGTGGTATGTGTTATAGGTTATAAATTAAAGTAATTTCCATCAATTAATAAAGTCAAATTGATGTCGATTAGAATAAATTGAGGAAAGATGAAGAAGGACTTCCATAAGATCAAACACTTCATGTAGCAACTACCAACGTATGCTAGATAAAAGACACGTTCATAATGTGGATCCTATTTATTAAAACTGGCACAGTGATTAGTCTACTGTGCAATCGCTAGAAGCTCGAGCTCGCAGTCACGCGTGCTCTTCGGATTATAGGTGGCTTTCATATTTTTGCTGTTTAGGTTACTGTTCAAACATACTATGAACAGGCAGCTTAAATACATAGATACACACTCAACGGGTATGTGATGTGTGTATATTATGTCACATAATCCTCCTATGTTATATATCGGCAAAGATCGTGCTGTGGAATTCATGTTTTTAAATCATCATACGTTCATGAACTTATAGGTTGCTGACTATACCAGGCACGAAACAAATATTTGCAACAATAGTACATTGTTACCTGAGGGTTGAAAGTCACTTTTTTTGAGTCCCGAGACGGGTTTGGCGCCAGAGCGTAGCGAGGGTGCCAATAGAGCTTGAGGAACTTAAAAAAGTCTTTTTTCCGAGGTAAACACTGTGCTTTTCATTACGAATACAAGGAAAGTAAAAATAAAAACATGATAGAAAAAATTGTGAAAATGAAGATTGAATTGCCGCCTTCCCCTTTTTTTTTCTCTGGCGGGCCTTCGGCTGGGCACGGGCCTTCAGCATTCCTTCAGCATCTTCCTCAAATCTATGTTATTTTAAAGAAATAGTTGAAGCTAAATAATAATAAAGTCATTTAGAAAATATACTCTTTATTTAATACTATCTTTATGTTATTTCAATTTAAATTTTACATCGCGGACTAATTAAACTTTTTAAACTTCTTACCGTTGTAATAGGTTTCCAACCTCCTTGCTGAATAAAAAGTTGGAATTTGGTTCAATAACCTCCTTGCAGTTAGAAAGACTTTAGAAAGTTGGAACATGGTTGAATAAATCTGTCAGCAGAAAGCGATTCTCCCTAGGGCTGAAAGTATTACTTTCAATTAGGCCCCTCAGGCAACTTCAGACCTACTTTCCGAGTATGAGCAATGAAAAAAATATTAGCTTTAAAATAATGTTAGCAGAATAATATTAGCTTGTTATGTATATGTTATAGCGTTCTCTTTACTAGCATGTACCTCATTATACTTATACTTTTTCTGTACGCACTTGTGTTTATTTTATTTTATTTATTTATTTATATTACAATCAAGCCCAAAATTGTAACTTTTTAGTTCTTTTGTAGTTGTTTTGTGTTTTGTCCGTTTAATAAATAAATAGAAATAAAATAAACAAAACTTAATTGCATGTATTGATCGCCAACGCATTGAACCCTTTTAGATAAGTACGAAAACTCTACTTGTTTCCCGATAGTAACATAAGTAGTTGGTTACTAATTTCAAACAGGTAATTACCATTGCGTTTATTCAATAAAAGAATTGGAGTAAGTAGGTAAGTAGTAGATACAAAACATCCGAAATTGGAATTTATGGTTTCCTTAATCACAAAATTGCCGAGCTGGTAACATCTTAATTTGAACCGCTTTGTTTGAAAATTACTAGGTCATATAATAAGAGGTAATTAACCAATAAAAAATAATTAATCAGTTTAAACTTACTTGAAAACCTGAAACTTTAAAGTTATAAAATATTTATATCTTCAGCCGTTCCCGCTTTTACATAAATAGTGGTAGAGCTCTCGTTCACCCCACATTCATTCCTCCCCTGCAATCTTGCCATCTGATCGGGATATTCCCAACCCACCTCAATGGGTAGGAAGAGAACATTACTCTCGGCTTAGAAAAAATGTATGAGGAAGGTCAAGAACATGTGGTTCCGATATTTTAGAGCTTTGTGAGGGGAGCAAGCTGCGACGGGGTCATTGTCCTATTTGGGACGAACGAGCGGAGGGATGTCGCGATGCGAGATGTGGAGAGGAAGGCCGATTTACGTCTCACTCCGGGAAGTGACTGCGCAGGTGACAGCCAAGTAGGACTCCCCGCACATTGTCGCGACACGACCAGCTTTCTCAGCAAATGGGTTAGACATGTGTATTTTTTAAACGCACAACGATGCGAAAAATATTGAATTGAACAAAAATTTGGTTGGGAAAATCTACACAAATGAAATAAATACTTGCCTTGTACTCGATCCAATCTAAAACATTGATACAAAATACGATTCTAGGATAAATAAACTTTTAGCCTACTAAAGAAAACTGGTAGGTAGGTTGCAAAATAAACTACAAAATGCATTCGCTATACTTTTGTTTACACCAGCTAGCAGTCCACTACACAGCACAACTAGTCCTGAACAGGTTACAGGCTTGCTCCGATCGAAGTAACTTCGATATTATCTCATCGTGTGTAGTGTTACAATATTATGTTTTATTGCATTTATTGACAGTATTATGATGATGATTTATAGCGTTTTCACATTTTACGATAGGACCTATTGATGTCCTAGTCTATTCGAGAGATGGTAATAAAATAAACAATAAACTGAGCGATATGAGTGGATCATCTGCTGAGATGTCTTCTTGATATTTAATATCATCCGTGTTCAATGTTTTATCTTACTTGCGTGTAAACGCAGATCAACAAGGGATTGGTAAAGCATTAATCAGGCGCCTGTTATTCTGCATCTCACCTTCCATTTGAGTAAGGTACCCTGGTGAGGTGGATGTCGCCACAAGTGGCTCCGATCCATTAGCCTCCTCGGTTGGCGGCGCCGCTGCCGCGCCTTGCTTGTCTCATGCGAACGCCATAACCTGCGCTTCACTGCTCTTTATAATCACTCAGTATTGTTCCCGACTCCATTATATTGTCAGAAAATGCTCCTTCAATAAATTTAGTCGTCGTGAAGCAATATCTTGTTAGATTGAGCGGAAATGGGTGCCTCTGAGAATTTTAATTCGAAATCGTAGCTTGTGTTTTATATATCTTAATTCTTAGTTGTTCACAAAGTAATTCATCATCAGCCTGAAGATGTCCACTGCTGTAGATACGTAGGCCACTCCTATACATTTCCAGCAATAACGATTCTGTGCCCTCTCCATCCACCGACTACACAAATACAAACGTGACTAATACATGTCATATCTAAGGCCCGTAATTAGTAACTGGAGAAAGATTACTTTACATAGGTACGAGGAAGTGGGTACCTAACTAGATATGTTATGGATTGGAAAGTTTCATCACGTACAGACGCGTCCGTATAACAAACATGGTCCAATTATGTTCATGAAAGGACAGTGAGCGAGCATTAGTAAGTAAAAGATGTCGTGGCTGGTATTGTAAAATCACAGCTTGTCAGCGAGGCGAGCTATTCCGCTGTATGGGCGAGATTCAGAATGATGGACTCGGTGAGTTTATCAGCGCAGACAGACGGCCCAGGCGCGGAGATAGTCGAGGGTGACAGTAATTGACAGGTCGGCTGGCGCAGGCGCAGGACACTTGACGCACGTGCGAGAGCGGACCGCGGCCCCCGCACTAAGCAGGATGTCTTTAAATAGACTAAATGCCTTTGTGAAGGCATGCACTTCGAAGGGTGGCGGCATCCGGCTCCGATCGCGCACACAAATCGCTTCCAAAGAGGAAACTTATAAATAACTTCTTCAATTATTCTGAAGCATTCAACTATAAACATGAAATTGTCATAATGTGTGAGTCATTGCGGCCACGGCTGCGTGTCGGGCCGAGGAGCTGTTTGCACTTCTGTGCCGGCCGCTGCTACTGGAGTACTGGATCTCTTATCTGCCATCTCACCGACACACTATTTCGAAGCGTGCCTATTGTTTGATTAATAGCCCCAGCGCAAATACCTACAAACTTCACAGTCCACAGTTGAACTCAATATTATCATATTTTGATGTACTTATATCGATAGCTATGCATCTATCTATATACGTATCCATTTCTGGTTTTAGTTAATTTTATGTTACCCTTTTGAATATTCGTTTGTACTATATCCATAAATAGTTGGGTATTCTGAGGCTAGGTGACGCAGTATCTTTTATTTTTTTCTGAATTCAAGCGTCTGTATCTCACAGAAAATTTTCTGCCTTCCACACGAATCCCTACGCTTCATTGACCCCATCTTTATCCATTGAAACTCTAAAATGAGGTTAGAATCGAACGACGCTAGCGATGAACATCAACGACGCAATAGAATCATGTTCCACTGAAGGGATTAGTAATGCGTAAGTAGGTGAGTACACAATCTTGCACGTGTTCAACGGAAGGGTCCCAGACCCGCGGGCCCTCTCAGATGTTTCTGAAGATGTGTCTCACCAATGGGAACCCGAACTTACCTGCGAGTAGCGCACATAGCGTTCAAACAAGTGTTTCCGGTCAGGGAACATCTACATCCGGTGTTGAGCAACTAATCTCAGGATTTCATATTGTGCAGATTTGTTTGAGCATGATCCGTTTATTAATCTTTAGGCAACGCAATCTTATTGTGCAAGTTACGTCATTAGTTGCAATCAAGATGAATTTGCGCATTCGTGATCGTTTAGTCTACGGTAACATTACGTAAACAAAGATTCCAATGGTAAACAAACGTTACCTAACAGCAGCAGGTGTATTAGATTATAGAACATCCTAATTACAAAAGGATTGAAACACAGCTGGATTAGTACGGTCCGTATTGGTTTCAATTTCAAAAAATATTTACACTTCTACCTAACTTATATAGCACAGTACATAGCGCATGTAAGTGAATAATCTATAAAGAACTTTATAAGTCGATATTTTATAACCAGTTACCGTAACAGTGTATTAACAAGCATTCGGTTTTCATGCATTGGGCTTGAGTTGGGGTGCAGCGGGTATTAGCAGCATTAGAGTTGCAATAGCTGGTGACTGGGGTGCGGAAGGCCGGCTGCCATGTGTGTTCTTTAAAAGACGGAAATATAGCCAGAAATGAATAAACCACTCAATTGTTTTCTATATCATTTATGAAAATGATTGATAAGGACTCCATAATGGATCTAAGAGCACACTTACGTCCAACGACCTTGTTGCGAATTGAACGGATAAATTTGATCGATTTTCTCGGGATTTTCATGTTTATATATTTTTTTTATTCTATTTGTAGAACCTGTTTCAGGAATATAATTAGAAATATATATATATGAGCGTTATGCTCTGCAGATAACGAAACTCAACTGTTTCATGTGTATCCAGTGTATATGAATTTGTGTTCACTATAATTTTCTTAAAAATAAGTAAAGATACTACACTTTATCCGGCAAAGAAAAAAGCCGTCAAACTTTATCTGACTAATGCCGCCGTCTGGCGCGAGGCAGGCCCTATCCGCGGGCCCTGCGGCGTCATTCAATTGACCAAGAATGGCCACAATACCAACAAGTTCTGCAGGTGACGACTCGGCTCAATAGCGCTGATTACACCTCCATTCAACTCGAACCTTACCTGGACAACCTGTTCCTATTTCAATTTGAACTCTTACATGTCTAATAAATGATCAGATTCATTATAATTTAATGTGTTATCGGTCTGTTTGTAAATCATAGTGGTTTGTTATAGAGTCTGCTCCTTTAATCTTCTTAGACGATAGAAAGCCAGAGTAGTAGTGGCACCTATCTAAAAAAAACGATGACCGACTATAAAGCAAAAATTGAAAACATTAAACACAAACATGTTTGAATACAATACAGGCAGTCGTAATTATAAGTAAGAGAGTATAAGTGCTACTTTGAATATTCAGTTGCAGTGAGCATGAGCATACACTGAATGCAACTGCAATATCCGCTTCCTCCTTTTTGTTGTCTGCACGCGCCGCCCTGAGCCACTCCGTACACGCTCTTGCCTCTTTCCGATCTTGTCACCATTTGTAATTTTAGCTCGATTAAACACAACTGCTTATTTTGTACGTCACTTGAATGGTTTGTCATGAAAGCAACTCACAACTCTAGTAACTTAAAGCGAAGACAACCTTCGACGTCGTTCTCGCTCGTACATACATCTGTTTTATTTGTTTTCACTTCAGTTTTTTTTTGCTAACCTGTGTGCAATTGGATACCACAGAAGGTAGTTGCTTGCTTTTGCGATAAACAATTTCAGTATTTTTACATCTTTCAAAAGCTCAAAGTGTGGGAGCGAGAAGTTGTTACACGGTTTTCAGTGACTTAATGGTTACAGATGCACATCTTGGTGATAAAGTAGATGAAAATGGTGGTGATATTCAAACACGCACTTATAACTCAACTGCTACTTTCTGCACTGAGCAGTTATGCAATTAAGTTTTTCAATATTCCAGATTGTGTACGCAATGAAGAACTATATAAGTCGCAATCATATTAAGAAATTGTTCCTGTATGTCCTGTATCAAGGAATATCATGACTTGTTTATCTTTTTCAGATAAATACTTCCTGAAGTTCCGCTCTAGATCGTCGGTCGGCAGTCGCCTGCGGTGCGGTATGCTATTATGCAAATGAAAGTTTTAATAAATTACTGATGTCACTGTAACAAAGATAGGAGATTTGTATGCACGAGCGTGGAGTGTATCCGAGCGAGGCAAGTTCCAGTCAAGTGGTAACGCGTAAGTGCTGGCTGCGCCCGCGACGCGCCTTCAGGATCCCCATTGTCTTTCATATCATTAAGGCCATTATATTTGCTTGTTCAAGCGTGCTTTTATCGTTTGTTATTATAACTTTGATCAGAAGCTGACATCTTCATAATGATTTTGAATAATCATTGTTTTATGATTCACAAACAATAGCTGCAATCACAATGCCAATAATACTCTTGGATGATTTTTAAATGGAATTGATTCGATATGTAGGAGGTGAATAGAAAGTATGTTGGTTTGATGGTACTTTCTATTGTTCTATACATTTTATAAGTAATTAATAGATACAAATCCATCATGTAAATCGTAGTGTATGCGTTGCTCTAGGATCTACGTATCTATTGGATGTCCAAATTAAATAAATATCGTAAAAAGGTCAAACACTACCTTAAAAGTCGAAAATGAACTAGCATTCTAATATGTAAGATCACTGCTCTAGTGTGTAGAGTAGTGGTAGCATAGAAACTATTACTTTCCGATCCAATCCTACTTCATTTAAAATCCTGTTCAAGGCATTAAATACAGCGTCCCTTAAATTGGGGCATTAGCAAGTTGGCCATGAATATACAGGGTGTCCCATAAGTCAACGTCCAGCCGAAAACGGACGAAAGGCGAAGTCATGACAGCTATCTAAAAAATATAAAAAAAAATATTTGTCATGTAATTTTCGAGTTATGAGTATTTTAAAAAAACAAGAAAAACGGACACCCTGTGATGATCTTTTAAGTCCTGTGACTACAAATATTAACTTTTCATGAAACTTTTTTTTGCAACGTAAGCATGAATAACCCTTCTGTAAATTACAATTCAAAATTAAGCCATAACTGCCTCAGTTTTCAATGAAATCGTGGAGTTTTGGCCAACATTTCATTTCAGATAATTACATCACCCAACTTTAACCGTCTGTACCGCAAAAAAAATGTACTACACTATCATGGCAAGTAACTTTAAAAAATGGCGCATTTATCCAGGATTTCAAAATAGTATAATACTTGCTAGAGTACTACTTAGTTTTGGAAATAAAAAATGTTTTTTCAACTAAACCGGATTTCCAATCAATTTTATTTAATTAGATAAAATGTTTGTACTCTTTAAATCATGGGTTTAAAATGCCTACGCTGCGTTTTTAAGTGACACACAATTCACAGGTACAAGTGAATATCATTTCGACGATGTAAATAAACAGTTAGAGCCACCATCTTGTCGAAAGATTAATAACCATGGGTTTTCAAGTTGGATCAGTTGAGCTATCTCTAGATCGTTTGTAACGATCTGCAGAGAGCTCAACTGTTTCTTGTGTATTTTGTACATTTTGTAAATATTTGTTTAATTGTAAGTTTCTTAGTGTAAATAAAGTTTTCAAGTAATTTGTTAGTTTTAGGTGAAAGTTTGTAATAAAATTCAATCATAGGATTACTTCAATCGTGATTTTAATCTAAAGTTTGCCTTCGCCCGTTGCCGGTCTTATTACATGGTTATTGACGTGACAACGTCTTATAATTCGAAGTAACCGGCTGCACGCATGAAAAAACATGACTCATGTGGCGTTACCTCGCTCTGAGGCGTTCCATTTAATACTTGAAGTGCAGTCCTACATGAATCTAATAATCCTATTGAATTTTATTTCAAACTTTCACCTAAAACTAACAAAATACTTGAACACCCATGGTTATTACTCTTTCGACAAGATGGTGGCTCTAACTGTTTATTTACATCGTCGAAATGATATTCACTTGTACCTGTGAATTGTGTGTCACTTAAAAACGCAGCGTAGGCATTTTAAACCCATGATTTAAAGAGTACAAACATTTTATCTAATTAAATAAAATTGATTGGAAATCCGGTTTAGTTGAAAAAACATTTTTTATTTCCAAAACTAAGTAGTACTCTAGCAAGTATTATACTATTTTGGAATTCTGGATAAATGCGCCATTTTTTAAAGTTACTTGCCATGATAGTGTAGTACATTTTTTTTGCGGTACAGACGGTTAAAGTTGGGTGATGTAATTATCTGAAATGAAATGTTGGCCAAAACTCCACGATTTCATTAAAAACTGAGGCAGTTATGGCTTAATTTTGAATTGTTATTTACAGAAGGGTTATTCATGCTTACGTTGCAAAAAAAAGTTTCATGAAAAGTTAATATTTGTAGTCACAGGACTTAAAAGATCATCACAGGGTGTCCGTTTTTCTTGTTTTTTTAAAATACTCATAACTCGAAAATTACATGACAAATATTTTTTTTTATATTTTTTAGATAGCTGTCATGACTTGGCGCATCACCCGTTTTCGGTTGGACGTTGACTTATGGGACACCCTGTATAAATGTACCTGCTTATAACTTCCTGCTTCATTAAGTAACTTAAAGTGATGACTACGATCATTCATTGTTCATTATCAGGTCCTCGTCAAATCACGAATTTAAGTTCAAGACACGTCAAAGTGATTTACTTTCCTTTGGCACTTAAAAATCGAAGGCCATTAAACCGAACGAGATTTCGGCGGAGACGATAAAAGTTTCGCAAGAGTCGGTCGTAAGTCGTAACCCATTTCGGTTATAACTCGCCGTGACGCGAGCTTTTACACGGCGGGCGGAGAAAATAGGGAGACGGGCATCGCCGAAAACAACAATGAGGTACTGTTACCATAATGACACTTTATGAGCGCAAACATCGGCCGCGGCCGAACACGACACGGCCGCGGTCGCGATGCACGAATGTGGTCCGTGCATTGTTTCCGCATTATACCTACCAGCGCCGAGGACGACAGTGATGCCTCGCGGACAAAGGACCCATTGCAACACAACAGCGCAGAGCAGCGGCGCGACGCGACAGAGCCCGCAGCCGACCTCTGCTCGCATTCAGTTCAATTCTTTGAAATCGATCCGATTACTGACCTCATTATTTCCTGTTCGAATATTGTTTGACTAATCGACTTATTCCCATCTTCCAAAAAAGCTTCCACCCTTAGGTTGGAATTTGGAATGTATGGGTGTGTCCAACCTCTGCCAGGATGGAAAGTGGGTATACACTATCATAATTATATACTGTCATTGAAGTACAGTGGCTAGCAAAATAAGCATGAATGTTATTCATTAGAGCCCTGCGCACATCTAGGCGATGGCGATGGCAATTAGTGAACCGCTGTCAAATATAGCTGTCATATTTGACAACTTGTGAAACGTTGCTCGTCCTCGCAGATCGCTTAGATGTGCGCAAGGCTCAAGAAGAGGATTATTAAGAACTTATGCTTAAAATTCCCAACATCCAACCTAGGGTGGAAAGCTAGGTTGGAAGATTGGAATAAGTCGACTAATCTAAGCACTGATGACAGCAGAGCTTTTTAGGGGTAATATAGGTTTCCAACTGCGCCTTTTTAGCCTTGGAAACCGAAATTAAATTTAAAAAAGTCATTATGATCATTGTTAAAAAATTCTCTGAAACAATCGTTACAACCGCATCTTGTAAGCCCAGATTGCTACTTCCTTGTACCGCAACCCAGCTCACGTCTGCTTTTACATGTCCCGCAAGATGAAGTTGTAAGGTCTTTCATAGCCACAAAAAATAGTCGTTCAACGTAATAGCTTGGAATTAAGATATCGACTTTCTTTTCATTACTTTCTGTTCTGTTTGTGGATGTTTTTGTCGCTAACCACATCACGTATTAGCGGGTAAAATTATAGCCAAATTATTAGCTTCACCCTATTGTGTTTTTATAATACCTAAATATTAGAGAGCATGGTATTTGATTTTGGCTTACTTAAAGTATGTTGTCTCTACGATATGTTTAAGAGACCACATAGACTGAGCTCGGTGGGCGGTCGATAGCATGACACGTATCAATATAGCACTACACAAGGACCGCAGCGCCCGCCGTATACCATAGTCCCGAGCATGCGATGCTCAGTGCACAGACAGACGTTGTGTAGTCGCATGCTGAACACTTGGGCTCAGCCGTGTGGTCTCAGTGCGTCTAAATTGATATACAGCCTCCCTAGACGGCTACTGGAATTTAGAGGGCAACAAAGAATATGAATAACATGATGAGCTTTGCTTTAAATCGGAACCCTTATTTACTTTGATAGTATTTACAAGAATAAAATGCGCATGCATTATGAAAGTAACAATAAGTAGATGACAATATGCGTGCGTACCATGCATAACAGAGAGCAGAGCAATGCGACGCAGGCCGCGGCCACGGCCAGGTGTGAGCAATCTCGGCAGTTGTCGCTGAGCACGCGCACCCCTGCGCTTTTAATAAATTTCAATACATATAAAAAAGATCTATCAAAAGATGGCGACGCCAAATAACCGGTGTTCGGGTGCAATGCTGCTCCGGTGCGCTAGCCCTACGCGACCGACGCGAACTAAACACCGTTTGTTGGGTGTGCAAACAAGTTTTGATTAAATGAAAAGGTGTCCCGGAACGGGTGTGTCAAACGTTTTCTAAGTAATTAACATTTGTTATTTATCTAATAAGTAGGTACAAACATACGTACATAGCATGTTACAAGTAATTATGTAGTTTCAACAAACAAAAATATGTGTCCTGACATTATAAAAAACACACAGCCTAATCCACTGGTCGTAGAGACTTGACAGTTTGAAGGAATCATGGTGCATAGGAATGTTAAAAAAATCTGAAATGAAATCTCGGATTTTAACCCAGTAAGGAATGCAGAGAAGAATGAAAAGAATATCACGCGAGTGAAGTCGCGCGGTATTCCACAACCTAATAATAGAAGCGGAAGCCTAGAAACCGTTTAATAGGTCTTGTCGGCAGATACCTGTGTCTAGTTTGTTAGTAGTTACTACTAGTATAGCTAAACACGCATAAAGATTCAAGCTGCTCATCTGATTTCAAATAAACTACTTCATTTTATGACTTGCAAACTGAATAGGCCTACCAGAAGCTCTGTCTGGATCTGTCTCTGGCTCTGGTTTTGAGTCTGTGTGAGTGTTGTCTAAATAAATCCTACGTCGAAACGTCACACACGCACAGTATAATACACTGGTGAGCACTCACACAGACTCAAAACCAGAGCCAGAGACAGAGCCAGACAGAGCTTGTGGTAGGCCTACTGTAGGTTGTAAAATGTTTATTTGTTTCTCTATTATGTAAACCTTTTTAGATACGAGTAAGTAGAACTTACTTATTACTAGTTAGCTAATAGTCTTTATGAGCAATAGAAAAATATATGGACGCGCCTCAATGAACCGATATTGTGAGCAAAATATTTGATACTGCATTTTATTTTCTGCAAATGAGAACTCATTGTAGTAATAGATACTTTTTTGTTCTTTACTTAAAATTAGAACTCGTATTAAAAATCCACGTCATAGAGCCTAGCGCACATCTATGCGTTCTGCAGTGGCAACCAGTGAAACTCTGTCAAACATGGCAGGGATATTTGATAGCGTTTCCCTAATCGCCACCGCAGAACTCTTAGATGTGCATCTTTTCTTTATGCGTTGTTTGCCCATGCACACAAGGCATAAAGGACATGAATAGGTGATTTTAAGTATCTAATGGTGCTACTAGATTTAATCTAAACTATTTTGGAATAACGATTTTCACCAAATATCATTGCCGGAAACAAAAAATAAACCGTTACTCGTCACTTACGGTTCTTTTAATCCCGGTGTCGAACGATCTACTTGTTTGAGACTGCTCTGTGCTATGGATGCAGCTGCCCTCGTGACAACCCCAGGTCTGCCTTCCCCTTCAAACGTAACACTATAAATACCTTTTGGTAGTTAAGAAATGCAAAAAATATCTAATAACGGTGAGATTCTTCAAAAAAATCTGATGTGGGAAACGAACGGTTTTCGTTTCCCTGGATCGCAAATTTATTGTAACTCTCTCCGTGCCGTGACCCGGATCGAAAGGCTCCTATCTATGGTTTGACATCAAACTGTTAGTTCCGAGTATATTTCGGCATTCGGATGCCGCACATTCCCGTTCCTTTTCCACTTAAGAAACCTAATATTACTAAATCAGTCTGGGTCGGAAATGTTTGTTATCTATTGTTTAGAAACTTGAATAGTTTGAAGTTAATAGTCAAAACCTACAGCCGCAAATCCTGTCCGAGGAGGCAGGGTTTACGATAGCGAGCTTTAGAAGCTTTTGGAGTCAGGTTACAGTTGTAGAGAAGTGGTCTTGTCCCCATAGATATAGGAGCCGTCACGGGGGATACTAACGAGCCCAGGCATGGTGCACCGCTGTCCGCGCAGATTATACTGAGCTGAGTAATTGCACTAATTAATATTATAGCTTGTTCAACACAGTTTGTCGAGCGATAGGCTTAATGTTTGGAATCATTATTATGAAAGTTAGCCTGTTAGCTTGTATAAGATGTCATCTTTTTCATTTTAATTATACAAGTGGTTTCGATGCCAGATGAACTAAGCTGAAGCTTGACAGTAGAAAAATGAAAACTTAGTTGCAAATGAGTATTAAAGCAGCTCGTGCCTTGCAGTCACCTGACGACGAACTTTTATCTACACTGAAAATGTTCCCGGAAGGGTAAGAGGCCTAAGGTAGAGATATTAGTCTTCTGCTGACAGAATCACAAAAGAAACATGCGAATATAAATGTAAAAAAATGCAAAGGTTTGATCACCAACTTATTGCAACTTATTACTGGACATGGGTTTCTCCCATGGTGAACCACTGAGTCCAGTCTTCTCCCCGTCCAGTTGCTGTACGCCACTGCGTAAGTCGTCGCTCTATCTAGACGGAGGATGTCTGAGTTTTACGACGATTTTATTCATATGACACAGGCTGCTTAGATAAACAACAAAATTATTGGAAGATTTTACCTAATAGATACGTTATCCATCTAACATTCTAAATACTGAAATGTCACCAAAGATTAAAGAGGAAACCCTCCCAAACATTAAGGCTTAAGATAGAGATGATATTAGGTCCATTAAAGTGTTGTGGTACTATCTATGGAGTAGCTTGTAGCTTCGTAGTAATTTACCTAGCATTGTTTGCAATTAGGACTGTTTGCAATTCGTGGTAAAATTTTATCACGTTTCATAAACTCAAAAATTATGCCTTTTAATAAAATCATTCCAAAAATGACGCTGAAAAGCCGAAGTGCATATTTTGGTCTCAACTGTACACCCGTCACTAAAAAAACTTCTATTCATGGCGTTGCAGTAGGTATAGCCGTGCAGTATATGCTGTAGCAAGGGAATGCACGAGGGGTGAAAGGTGGCCGGTGGAGCTGTGACGCACCGGCCGTGTAGCGTGTGCCGAAATCTCAGCTGTTGCCGCCTGGCTCTGTACAGGGTGATCCTGTTTTATTAGAACTTAATCTACGTTCCTTTTAGCGATATTTTTATTAATATTATAGATCTTGAGTTCTTGGTTTGAGATGATTAATTTTGCAAGTAAACAGGCTTGTAGTTTATATCCTAGGTTTTTTATAATTAACATTATACGTATGTATTTAGGTACTCGAGTGTCAAGCCAGTTCAATTCTTCATTTACTCAATAGCTATTAATTTAAGATAGGAAACAGCAACACATACAACTTTTCAAAAAAATATCATCCAACCAACAATCAACAAAAACCAACAACCAACCAACCAACAATCCAATCAAGATCTTACCAACAATTTTATAAAAGCTTATTTAAATAAGTAATATCTAACAACTTACCTTTCATGGATTGATACTGACGCGATGATCACATAACACATAAACAGCCTACCTACATATAAACAGTGCCATCATAAAAAATATCACCCTGTATCATGCACAATCCATCTGTATTAAAAGTGTTTATAAAAGCGTTGAATGCCCCTGTGTGCTTTATATAGAAAACTCTACAGCTATGCCATTATTTAAAATTAAACTACTCACCTACCTGCAGGTTCAGCAATCGAGTTTCGAAATGGCTTATATCCTTTTCTTAGTTCAGTGGAAGAATATCGACCTTATGAAGGAAAAAATAATTGCGCAAATACAAATGTCAACCGTATTTGGAAGGATACAGGGTTGTATTTCATTTTCAGACAGCTAACTGATGTAACCAAAATAAAATCAAAGCTTCGTTTACTAAGGGACCGTGGTTTCCCTTTAGAATCTGTCAGTTACGACGTTCTTCTTATACGTCTCTGGAACAATGAATGGGGGAGACCCTAATCGTATCGGGCATGACTGAAAGGGAACAAGTTCAAGAGAGCAGTGAGGGTTTTGTAGAGGTTACCTGCGGCGGTTACAGCGTTTGGGAGCGCGAGAATAGTTCGGTGCAGATGTGCGATTCGGGTACAGACATGTGATTCTGCACGCGCAGCCAGCTGCGAGCATAGCTGTGCACTGATTCAATACAAATGCAGGGTCGGACTCACCTCGTGGGTGCCTTCTCTTTGTGTAACATTTTTTGTGTAGGTAAGCTCAGCAAACAATGATACAAATCCACGCAGCAACAAAGGTGGCTCAGGTGTGCCATGATCTCTCGTCGTTCTTATAATGAAAATAATAATATTGGATAGCATATATTATATTATGTAGGTAGTCATGTGACTCGGAGAGTGATGAGTATGGATGTGGATATGTGAGACCAAGACGCCAGAGGTAGACCATGGAAAACATGGATGAACTGTGTGAAAGATGACATGGATAAGAGAGGAATTCATGCAGAGATGACGGCTGATAGAGGGGAATGGAGAAAAAATACATGTTGTGCTGACCCCACATAAAGTGGGATAAGGGCAGGAAGAAAAATAAGAAGAAGAAGATGTTGGTATACTTTGAATTAAAATCAGTACTTACTGTTAATATTATTAAAATAAAAGTACATATAGTGAAAGTCATATAATTGGTGTAATGAACTTAGTAACTTGTACAGGATAGAGTCAATACAGGGGCAAGCATTGGCCTCCTAATCCAATTTACGAGAATACATGAAGCCGTAGAACCTGAACATTATTTCAGATGAGGTAGTCAGTTTAGTTTTACACCGTCCTCTAGATTTGTAGCCCGCTTCATTCACGGGAAATAAATTTTATATTATTGGACATGATCAACTCAGCATGTGTGGTAAAAAATCCTTGGTTGTACATTACTGAGTTTCTTCATCATTTTCTTTGTCGTTCAAGAGCCTATTGGCATTGAGCACAGCATTTTGTGGAATAGAAAAATCCACTGTAGCACTGTAGTGGATTGAAACACATAATTTGAAAATTTGAAATATTAATTTAGCCATTATTAAAAAAATATTGCTCTCTAAATTACAAGATATTCATGGCGGAAATATTATATAGGTAACCATGATTGTATAAGACAGCCGTCAATCCCCGTTTTGACATAGTGCAACAAATAAATCCCATTCGAATTTAGATCGTTTGTCATTATAATGACGAAAAATAATTAAATTCTTTAATTTCCATAAAATGGTAACGCTTTTATTGTAATACGACCGTCGTATAATGTATGCAGAAAATTAACCGGCAATTGTGCGACATTGAGAGCGGGCTGTAGGCTTAGCACCACCTGCCCGCGGTCGGCGACGGCGGCGGCGCCCCTGTCCATCGCTATTTCCGCCATAGCGCACGGGGCCGCTCGTGCCCCGACCGTTACGCACGCGCGCGGCCGCGCAGCCCCCGCGCACTCGCACCTGGCCGACACACCCGCCTGCACCCCGCTTCACCCCACCGCTCCCCGCCGCACCCCGACCCCCTCACACATATCGCACTTGCATGATAACTACGCTCTGATGACACCCCATAACGCTATCCCATTAGCACCACAAATAGCTCGCACCTTTACTATTCTAACGTGATTTCACTGGGATGCCTTTAATTTGAATATTTGGAAGCTTTTTATGGTTTTATTATTACCTAGTAAATTACTTCAATGAGAATGAATGACATTTCCTGCCATGAATATTTATAATTCTTTATAAATATATAAAAAATAACCCGTAGGTATAAAAGCAATTTTTAAAAAGTCTTCACTAGTCTTTTTATGCACGTAAACAAAAGACGTTTATGAAAGATTTCGTTTGTCAACAGAACAATTAACTTTTGTTTAAGTAGGTTTGTTTGTATGAGTAGGTAAAGTACCGACTGTACTATTCATCAACAAGTCATCAACTATCGGAGCGTCACTCATTTCGATAAGTCGATTTGTCTAATGTTGTTTACTATCAACCATCCTCCAGGAATTTGTTTACCTTTCCCAGGCACAAATTTAGATAAGGCATTCATTCATGTCTCTAAGGTAATTAGGTAACGACATTCGCTTTGTTTAGATTAATATGAATATCAATAACAACCACCTAATAAAGTGTTGAAAGCTATAAATGATTAGTGAGAATTATGGTTGACCGTTGATCGGACCGATTAGTCACAGCTTATACCTACGAGTTGGTGTCAATTAGATGTCGATCCCTGGTTTATAGAAGGTTGGCTGACTCATGAGATGCATTTCACCACGCGCGTGCCGTCCTCGTCATCGTGCTTAGTTCACTTTGATGAGCCATTTGACCGTTGGATTTGCTGACTGTTTCAAGAGTTTGCATCACATATGCCACAATAACATCAAAAATGAACCATTTTCCAAGCAAACTTGTCATCGTCTCATTGTGTCCTATAGTTTCTCTCACATCTAAACCAAGTCCCAACAATATAAACGTTGCAAGGTTGGACCGGTTCTGTGTGAAACCTAAATATCCCTGAGAACAGCGTAACCTGTGGGAATTAGCGACGGACACACAAAAAATATAACAAAGACTATGGACGTTATATTTCCGCGTTGGGAAGGGGTTGCTCGTATCTTGTTTGGTTTGATACACACAAGGAAATCTTTTTGTTAACCTTTTGCAACACCGAAATCGGGTTCCTGTCCTTCCGGTTTCAGATTATTATTACCGAGCCTGACAATCCGTTAGAAACGTGAGACTTCGACTTGGACATTTTTAGGCGAACATTACGTTGGGTCCTTTGATTTTTATTTGACTTTCAATCATCATCATCATTATCATCAGCCTGAAGAAGTCCACTGCCGGACATAGGCCTCCCCTACGCATTTCCAGGAAGAACCATTCTGAGCTCTTTCCATCCACCGATTTTCCGCGATCTTTACAATGTCGTCGGTCCATCTCGTGGGTGGGTGCCCTACTTTTCGTCTTCCGGTTTGTGGTCGCTATTCGAGAACTTTTTGAATTTTTTTTTAACACTTTTCGACATTTTTGTATTGATTTTCAATACACTTCAATAAAATCGATATCTCTAGGTAGTAAGGTAACTAACAATTATTTGCTGAATCAGCAAGACAGATAAAATGTACAAGATAACAAAGAAAGGACAAAGGTGATACACTAATGACACGTACGTTGCTTGTGGACGTGTGGCATTGCTCAGCGTCGATCTTTTGCTGATCATGCTTACACTTGCACCTACTTGCAAAATGTTTTTTTCAAGTTTAAGCCCACATGCACACTTACAATAACAATAATTTATGTACTGTTAACAAACCATAACAAAAAATAAATTATTAACAAAAAAAATATTAGTTTCACAAGACGTGCACGCACATTTTTACCAAATTTTAATCGTTATCATTAAAAATACTTTTTACGTCTTTGCGCACATCTAAGCGATCTGCGATGGCAATCAGTGGAAACTATCAAATTTGACAGCCCTTGAGTTACGTCTAGATGTGCGCAGGCCTTAGTAAGCTATCAGAAGTCACCAAAACTGCTAAGGTAAGTATAACTTAAATTCAATTAAAGCAAATAGAAAGTTTTCAATTTATTTATAATTAATTCAATTTAAATTAAAGCCAATAGAAAGTTTTCAATTTCTTTGTAACTGAAAGATAGGTATAAGGAACGACCTAAATGGAATAGTAAACTATGGCTGTCATATTATAAATGTAATGGATATGATCGCACCGGAAGGAGAGCAAGGTCAAGCAATACGATAACATGACTAAAAGCGTGTTTTACATTTTAACGTGCCAATGTGTCATCGTGGTTTCCAATAACGCATCATAACAATTTTTAATAAGTAGGTCGCCATAGGTCGTCTGATAAGAACACGAAAATTATATATCACAAGAATAGTTTTATTCTAGTTTTTTTAATTATGTCTATAATTAGCATTTTTTTATTATATTAAATAAAATCGCTTTGTACTATACCTCCTAGTTTAAAAGGATAAACTATGGATAAACTTGTTTCAATTATTAAGGATTATTTATTATTGATTCTAAGGTATCCTCGATATTGCGGACTAAATAAAATGTTTTCACATCTGTACCTAAGTCATACAGCTGTTGATCTCGATCCAAATTACAATAAATGGATCAGAACAAAGATGTCGAGACCGTTTCAAAAACAAGAAAGAAATAGCTGAGTTCAAAGGTGCTTAACCCCAAGAGCTGTGCAAAAAATCGGTTCATTTACAGCGACGAGACGGTTTGAACCGGTGCGATGGTGAAGCTGGGCATATCGCACTGAGAGGCAGCGGTTCCGGCGGGTGCGGAGGCGCAGGTGCCGCCGCCGCCCCGCGCCTCGCCGCTCCGCCATTGGTCGGCTCCCCGCGCCCTCCGACGATTGGGTATGGCGCACGTGCGAGACCTACCCGCGCCGCCACCTGGTCGTCGTTTAACGGGGAGCCCTATATAAACCGTGGCCTTCCCTCGCCGCACCACTCGAGCTCCGGACGCCGACGAGTGAACGTACACGTCACCAGCGTCCTGAACACGATCTACACTAACACGACTCCGGCGTATCATTGTGATTTTATTGGACTGATTTTAAAACTAGTGATCTTGTGATTGAAGATACTTTGGAAAACTCTTTCTTAGTTTGAGTGATTGTGAGGATAAGTGATTCAAGATGCTCGTGGAGGATTCCCAGATTTCCCGAGCGATGCTTTCCAAGAAGTATGCGCACTGTCCGCTGAAGAAGCGGCCGGTGCCGGTGCTGGTGCGGGAGGAGCGGCCGGCGACACCGCCCACCACGCCGCCGCACCCCGCCCACCTCGCCACAACACTCTATTACGAATATCAATGTAAGTTATCTTAATAACAACAACATTATTCTAATAACATTTAGTTTTGTAATAATTATGATAAAGATTACAGGTTGTTTGATATATCTGTAATAACTAGGTGTATATAAGAACCGTTAATTAAAAATCAATGCGTTACCACCAGACCCAAGAATAGTAAATCTAAACTTTGTTTATTTTGTTCTCAGGTAAAACTGAAAATGACGAACCAGAAAATCTAAGCACTAAACCGGAAGACCTATCAAAAACGGGCAACTATCCCAGCAAAGCTTCTTCACCAGTAGCAGCGACTGCAATCAAAATCGAACCAAAAACAGAGTGGCCCCAGCAGCAATATGAATACATGGCTGCATGTCACGCCCGATTCGAGCCCTCGCCTACCGAGCTCGCTCGGCCCACTCCACAATACGCCTATTTACCAACATTGTACGCACCTTACGGGCACCTAGAAGAGATGTACCCAGCTGCACCGGCGCTGTCGCCTCCCGCTCACCCATCAATGTACGCTCATTACTCACCCGCGTCACCGCCATCTTCGTGCTCACCACCACCTTGCCCTGAAGATTTACGATCCCCGGGTTCCGTGTCATCAGATTCCAGCCTATCACTCTCAGCGCCTAGACGCCCTCGCTATCAGTGCCCCGATTGTGCTAAATCTTACTCTACGTACTCGGGTCTCTCCAAACACCAACAATACCACTGCGCAGCTGCCGAGGGTAGCCTTGCAAGAAAATCATTTAGCTGCAAATATTGCGCAAAGGTATATACTTCCTTAGGTGCGCTAAAAATGCACATTCGGACACACACCCTCCCTTGCAAGTGCCACCTTTGCGGCAAGGCGTTCTCCAGACCGTGGTTGCTGCAGGGCCACATCCGCACCCACACGGGTGAGAAACCTTTCTCTTGTCACCACTGCCGCAGAGCCTTTGCCGATCGCTCTAATCTGCGAGCCCATCTCCAAACTCATTCCGATGTCAAAAAGTATTCGTGCACTGGTTGTGGCAAGACGTTCTCCCGAATGTCCCTTCTCAGTAAACACTTAGAAGGTGGTTGCGCTGCCCCCGGTATGTCCCCTTACGAATACCGGCCGGAGTCCAGTACTGGGATGGCAGCGGCCACACACCAAGGCCTGCTACCGACAGCTCCCGTGCACGCTTACTGAAAAGACTGAAACTTGCAGGATCCACGATCTCTTACTTAGCGTAGATCATCTAACAATCTACCATATTTCACTGTTGTATAAACTGCTCTAAATTATTATTGTAAACTATAAGTCCTTGTGTGTGTGTAGTTGATACTAGAAATCTTATGCTTGACTTTTGATTAGGTTTGTTAATTAATTAATTATTACCTATCTAGTTGTAAGTTTAATTAAGCTAGAGTTTAAGTTGATGTCAGTCGCAATTTTCGCGATATTACTAGTCAATGGCGGTTGCCGAGTGTTATACACAATTAAAGTATAATAAATTCATATCTTATGCCTAAATTTCAACAAAATTTAACAGTTTTTTGTATCTGTAAATAATCCTCTGAATAAATTTTCAGTTAAATTTTGATGAACTTGGGGTAAGCCATGTACAAAGTGCCTTAGTATAATATAAATAATTAATATATTCTTTGAAAATGTAAGCAGTAAAAGACTTGTAATATATTTTAAGATTGTATCTATTCAAGAGGCTATAGTTAAGCCAGTTGCTGAATCGCGTTCCTTTTTGTTACCTCCGTTACGAAAAAATAAAACAAAACATGATTTGATTTAAAATCGACGTATTATTTTAAACCCCGCTCTATGAAACTTACGAAGTAGGTACTTATTAAATATAAATAGAGGGATCTCCGATATGATGACAGCGATGCTTGTATATGGCCTTAACAATGGGTTAGGCTACACGAAACCAATAAAACAAAAAACTTGGTCAAAACACAAAAGTATTTAACCGATTATTAAGTGCTACCTACAATTAAAAAAAAGTAATAAAAAGCAGGCAGTTTATCACACACAAGCAATATGATAGAGCCGCACGCGCAGGTCAGATGTGGGTCGTGTTAGTCTGTGGGCGAGCGACGGTCACCCGGCCACGGGGTCGCAACCGGGTACGCACCCGGTTGCTTCCTGGCATAATTACATGATCATTGTCTATTCACTTGCAAGGACAAGTTGAGAACTAGGAACCCGTAGTGCTCGCTGTATCTTTTAATAATCGGAATCTGAATCTGAACCAATTAGAATCTCACTTGGAACTAGAATCGCACTGGAATTATAAATGTAGGTATTTGTAGAGTTTTGAAGCCCAACAATATTCCTTTATTACGGTTTCACCGTGTTATTTTTAACCATGACGAATTGTTTTTGAGTGTCGTCTTTAACTAGATATTATATTATGGATATGATATTTAAGATCCTCTCTGAGGCGCGCTTGAATTCCTTTCACCACACTGGTTCGAAAGAACCAGTGACACAATAAGAAGAAGAAGCTAGATATTTCTTAGGCCATGTTCGTGGTCTGACACGTTTTAGGCTAAAATGATTTAAATACTAAGAGACTCGTGAGTCATCTATAAAAAAAAATCCGTAATAAACATGGAAAGCATTCATTTCCAGTTAAGCAGTTAAGTCCTAAAATAAACAACAAGGCTTTCTAAGTGCCTGTAAATTCAGTTACTTAGAGCCGAGGCATAGGTACAAAACAATCTCAGTCAAGTTTACGACAAGTGATTAAATATAGAATTGCCTGATATTGTAATCCAATAAGGTTTTATTGAACGTTGTGCTACCATGTCACGGGCTAATAGGAAAGTGGTTCAATAAGATTGTGATCTTCGGAGTAACCTTTGACCCTGTCAGGCAAGTGCACGTTTCTATAACGATACCGGGGCGGGCTATTGGAACTTTTTAACGAATTTATTTCCAATCGAATTAAGATATCATCAAAAGTTACGCAAAACAATGATATCATTATTTAGGTCGAACAACTACTAAGGCAAAGTGGTATTGAGGCTGACTGAGCAATTCATTACAACTTATTAATTCTAATAACAAAATAAACTCCAACTGTTGGCCTACACAGGCTCTGTCTGGCACTGTATCTGGCTCTGGTTTTGAGTCTGTGTGAGTGCTCACCAGTGCGTGTCACGTTTCGATGAGTATTTATTTAGTCAGCACTTACACAGAATCAAAACCAGAACCAGAGACAGAGCCAGACAGAGCTTGTGGTAGGCCTATAGTTCCTACTATAAAATAAAATTGTTTGTACTTAATCTCTATTTTTGTGAAATAAAAATTATTTGATTTTTGATTTTGAATCATCAAGTAAATGATTCAGATTTTTCTTAAATGATTAAACATACACAAAAAAAAAATATTGAGCAAACTTTGTTACTTTTTTATCGTTTTTAATAATTAATCACTATTATGCTTCTTATCTGGCATGTAAGTACTTATTAATTTTTAAATATGAAAAAAATATGTTTTTCCGAGTTTTCAATCTTTTCAGGCACGGTTAATAAATAAACTTGCTTCTTCTTTTAGGTCTCACTTTGCTATAGGATGGCAATACAAATTTGATAATCGAACACAAATTCAGAGATTTCCTAGACTAGCTTATTGTAGGAATAGCACTGCTGATTCGATTTGTAGTTGATACTTTTGATAAAAAAAGAATGTAGATAGAATAGAATAAAAAAATATAAAATGTATAAAAATATATATATCACGACTTGACGCTTTAGTTATTAAGTCAAACAGTTCAGTAAGTGGTGCATCGCATACAGTGTAAGTATGATTTTATGTTTTGTAAAAATCCATATACGCCTAGATAACGATTGTAAAGTTTCATTGAGGGCTTGGAGAGTTCAATACTTATTTACGGCATTGCCGGTGCACGGAGCACTGGCTGCCACAGATTAATGTATAGTGACTATAGCCTTACATTTAATTACTGGTGACCAGCAGATAACTAAGACACAATCAGCCTACACGAATGCCAATTAGTGGCAGAAGGTGAAGATGTGTTTCGAGAAGGTGAGTGCGTGCGCCACTCGCACCGATTGGCCAACACAACGGCGCGTGCGATCGAGCCCGCACCACCACCAATCCGACGCATTCTCATTAATTAATTCTGTTCCTATTTGCATCGTGATTATCTAATCCGATATCAATCGCCGATAATGCGGTACCAATTAGAGTTCACACCTAATAGTCTAATAGAACTTTGAACTTTTCTGATACTTATTATAAGCGATCGCCTTACAGATAACGCAATCGGGTTTCGACACTAATTTGACCTCGTTCGAGAAGAGCTTTTGTTATTGTTGTGTTTAATTATTATACAAGAAACGTTATTGATGTAGAGCAAAGATTTCAGAGATAACCTTAACTAGAACGGAGCTGTATAAGATGCAAGCTTAATCACCATAAGTACTTATTACGTGACGTGTATTATTGTACTTTTCAAGTAGTTCCCAGGCGTGTTAATATCTAGACCCGAGGTGATGTAGAGGTGGTGGAGGCAATGGACCAGGCGGCTGGCGATAAGCATGATTTGCAACGCCTGGCGTCGGCGCGTGCTCACAAATAAATGTGATTTCAATGCGCACCTTACAATAAATTATGTAGCCCACTCTTGATATGTCATTTCCCAGATTTATGATGTCTTCACATATTGAGCGGATGTCTATTTGTTACTGCATTTCTCTGATCTTGTTATGAAACTAACATCCGGAAAAAATCATGATAAAAGAGAAAATTACGAAAGCACACAACATTTAACGGAACCACCGTTTTTTCACATCCCTGTTCTTAAAAAAACCGAGTTTCTCTCTATTAGTCCTGGTAAACCCTTACTGTAAAAAAATAGAAGCAAAGTATACGACAAATTTGGGCTTAACCACTAATTATGTAGGTTAAATTGCCTGCAAAATTAAATCATAAAAAGTACGAATACTCTGAAACGAACCTGACTAAGTATAGGCAGACGGACAAAGACATGGTGCGATAATATGACTGTGTGCTTGTCTGACTTTGGAACCCCAAAAAGGAGAATGGAATAGAAAAATCAAACCTACGGTGAGCGGCTCATCAGAATTACTCAGAACATTAGCAATTCCACTTATTTAGGAGCTAGACTTAGTCTAGTCTCTAAATAAGTGAAGTTGCGAATGCAATTTGAAGATGTGGCAACTTATATGCATTGTAATGGAATTCCTGAAGCTATTTATATAAACTTAATAACTCCCTGGGCTATTTTATGACATTCTATTATGAAATATCAATTAAACGTATGCATGAAGGCAGGTATCGAGACCTGTACAGTCGTAGACAACAAATCAAGTAAGACGTTTAGTTAACTTTTTAGGGTTGAAGTTAAATAACAATAACCCGTAACGTGTTTTTTGAATAGGATGCAATAGTATTGACCCACAAAGGCTCTTATCTGTTCAAAATTCCAAGTTTATAGTTGCGAAAATTCGAGAAATTATCAGCCGTGACAAAAGCACATATTTTGGTTTGAAACCATAAAAACGGCTTTGAGGACCTGCAGCCTCAAAGCCGTTTGGAGTATTGTAGAGCCTGTCTTTGTTTGTTTGATGTATTATAGAGCATGCAAACCAGAAACGTTTACACATTCTTTTGTTACTGACTGTACTAGCGGTATCTGCTAGCGGTTAATAATCGTAAACATGACCAATAAAGTCTGTGACTGTCACCCGCGCTAATCACATTTATATAACGTACGCTACATACCGCTCAGATTAATAATAGGTTAGGTACTTGTACAGCACAGCGAACGTGCATGTAGTACAATAAGTACCTTTGGATAAGTAGGTACGTACAAGAAGATTAACATACCTAACGATAAATCCAATAGCTACACTAGCTATCGTCTTCTAGGTTCGCAATGATAAAATTAAAAATTTATAGATTGGTTCACTCGTTTTATCAAAAAAAAAAGATCTCAAAACATAGCGTCACAATTTTCTAATTTGTTGGCAAAACTATTGTTAAATTAATGAACATTTATTTTTCAATAACCACACATAGTAGCTCTCATAAGAAATTATAGTATTTATGCCTAAGGTCCATAAAGGATTATTTGACGAAGAAGCATTTCCGGACATAACCGTGGCCATAAAATGAATATCTCTAAGAACGACAACCCACAATAGTGATAGCATTGGTAACATCATCCGCCAAGCGCTAAGTCGATGGCGGCGCGAGTGAGGTGATAAATCTCCAGAGCCGGTGCCAATAACCAAACCACGACAGTGCGGCCAGTGAGGTGAGGTATAGCCCCAACGCTGCGTAGGCGCCTAGGAGCGCGTCTCGCTTCAAACAACAACCAAAAGATTATTCCACTGGTAGCGAAGCCTAGGCCTGTAGATTCACGTAAATGGATTCTGATGCTTTATGCTCCCGAGCTTTCTGCCGTGATTTTGTAATCTTGCTTGTGTAATGTGATAAGTTAAACAAAGCGAATGTTTATGGCGAGGAAGTTGATCCGTCTAGACTGACTTATTTAGCCGTTCTAATATCGAAGAAAAGTGAAATCGATACTGTTGTCTGAGTTTTAGACATTGGGCGGATTGAAATAGTCATAATCATAATACACAGATATGGAGGTAGAATTGTCACATTTAGTGTATTTACCTAGTAATTTTTGTATTAAAATGTTTAATTATGAGCCTCTTTGAAGCTTTTACTACAATGTTCGAAAGAACTATCGACATGACTAGAATATAATACCTAATCGCTGCTGCACTGGCGATCTAGTGGTGGTGGCCCCGCCTTCCAATCCTAAGAGCGTGGGTTCAAATCCATTCGTGTACCAATGCATTTTTCTATCGAATAAATAGGTACTCTCCAATGGTGAAGGAAAAAAATCATGAGGATACGGCATGTGGTAAAATCTCAAAAGTTCGTGTAGATTTTGTGTCGAGTTTATGAAAGGTGCCTCGCTGAGGCGCACTGAAAAGTCTTTCACCACACTGGTTTGAACTATAAAGAAAGAAAGTTCACTGCTGTACCAATTTCGTAACTACGAAATTTTGTAGACAATCAGGCACATAAAAATTAAAATGAAGAATATAAATAAATAAATAAATAAATAAATATTGTGGACAATTCACACAACACTACCCAGCCCCAAACTAAGCAGAGCTTGTACTATGGGAACCAGATAGCTGATATAATACTTGAATACATTTTTTTTTTGTAAATACATACTTAGAATACAATATAACACCCAGACAGAGAACAAACATTTATGTTCACCACACAAATATTGTTCTCGGTGGGAATCGAACCCACGACCTACGGCGCAGAAGGCAGAGCTACTACCAACTGAGCTAGAGGCCAGTCCAACATTAACTTACATTCAGAAGAAAATATCCCTACTATAGGCTACGGTTATAAAATCGATCAAACGATATTTCAGTAATATAAATAAATAAATAAACAATTCCTATTTCTCGTAGTGAGCAGTCTGAGACTCAGGCCCTGAGTGCTACGCACTGCGCTGACCGCTACGCAATAACGACATGTCTTCATACAAAAGACTTCAACGAGATCAAGTACACTTGTAACCGACCGCACTGAAGAATAAGGGAAGTTTTGCATGATTGTGAAATTATATGCAGAGTTCTGGACAAGTACGAGCCAGAACTTTTTAAAGAGATAAGCTGATAGAAGCTGAGAGCTGATATAATACTTATAAACATGTATTTTTCTTTGTAAATCCATACTATAAAATATTATAAATGCGTTTGTAACTCTGTCTGTCTGTCTGTCTTCCTGTCAGGCTTTCACGCCAAATCTACTGAACCGATTGAGGGCCTGAGGAAGGACATAGGCTACTTTTTATTGCGAAAAAAGGGTTGTAAGGGGTTGAAAATAGGGGTTGAAAGTTGTATGGAAGTATCGTCATTTTTAGAGCTAGAAACTTAAAACTTATTTTTTAGTCTGTTGATTTGATATAAAAAAATATGACATTCAAAGTTTGTGCTGGGGGGGTAGAGGGAGGTGCGGGGGGAGTGTGGAGGAGAGGTGCGGGGGGAGTGTGGAGGAGAGGTGCGGGGGGAGTGTGGAGGGGAGTACAGGGGGGAGTGTGGAGGGGAGGTGCGGGGGGAGTGTGGAGGGGAGGTTCGAGGGGAGTGTGGAGGGGAGTACAGGGGGGAGTGTGGAGGGGAGGTGTGGGGAGTGTGGAGGGGAGTACAGGGGGAGTGTGGAGGGGAGGTGCGGGGGGAGTGTGGAGGGGAGTACAGGAGGGAGAGTGGAGGGGAGGAGCGAGGGGGGATGCGGGGGGAGTACAGGGGGAGTGTGGAGGGGAGGTGCAAGGGGGTTGTAGAGGGGAGTCTGGGGGGAGTGCGGGGGGAATGTGGGGGGGGTGTTGAGGAGAGTGGGGGGAGTGTGGGGGGAGTTCGGAGAGGAATGCGGGGGGGATGAAAGTGTGGCGTAGTACGACGCCATTATGTCTAAGTTTAGTAAAAGGGCATACGACTGTGTCACGTGCACGCGAATATGACGTTGTTATTTAATTACTGTTTTCTTCCGCTGCAAATTAAAAAATGCTACCCATAGACACTATACCACGCGGACGAAGTCGCGGGCACAGCTAGTACATTCATAAAATACAATATAACACCCAGACAGAGAACAAACATCTGCGTTTACCACAAAAATATTTTTTCTTTTTAGTGATCGAACCCACAACGGCACAGAAGGCAGATCTGTGAGGCAGACCAACTGAGATGAGAGGCCACACGTGTAATAATTACATATATCATAAGTTTTTGGTATACATTTTTCTCTAACACCAAATTTAAATTTAAATAAATAACTAACATTTATTTATTATGTATTTATTGAAACTTACAGGTCAATATAAACATCATTATATTATTTACATTAAGTTATGGATAATGTCATTCATAACTCATTTGCAAAAATGTAGTAAGCCAGTACTGCGTGTAGGCTGTGTTAGTGAGTCACAGGCCCAGCTTGTATTTCCAACTGTTAGTACAGTTAGCTGCACGAGAACATATACAATTCACTTTTAAGGTAGTGTGGTAACATTGCAAATTACATTCACAGGGTAAAAACTCAAAAATAATGACATCAGTTGATAAGTTCATTTATTTTTTTAGCATTTGCTTCAATAACGTCCTTTGCAATGCTGCAACACTACCCTGAAAGTTAAGACTTTTAATAATTAATTAAAATAAAGGTACATACTTTAAGCAGTATGGGTTAATTAGTGAATATAAAAGATTGCAGTGTGCAAACAAACAAGTGAACCAATTACTAAAAATCGTATTAGTTAAAACTGTGTTGCAATTTACAGCAAACATTCTATGTAAACAAAGTTTTCAAATTCAAATCTAAATATATATTTATTCAATGGGATCATAAGGATAACTTTGTAACGTCTTAAAGCTATACGAGTTTAGGTACCAGATCCACGCGACCAAGCCTAGAAGAACAGGCAGCTACGGCTTGGTTCCTACCGTTTTTTTGTATGATCCAGTTACAAAACAAAAATAGTAATAACAATAGCAGTGAAGTTCCAGTGTGGTACCACCTTAGTGAGATGTAGGACTAATACAAAACCTACTAAGATTTTCAATACAAAGAAATACAATTATTTATATTGTAGTGCAGCTGTCTGTACAACCAAAACTTACTTGTTTAGCCACGGTGCGCATACGCAGTCGCAAACATTAGCATCGAATGTTAATTACCTACTGTCATCATGTCACCGCATTAACTTTATACAGCTACGAGACAATAAAACAATCATAATTGAGTTTGTCATGTTAAATGTCTTTACGAAATAATGATAAGGTGTTGAGTTTGGTTTCCACGGGAAATTCAATACGAATATGAATTGAAAACTTTGATTACTCAATAACATACCGTACTGATCTAAGTATCTATACTATACCACCAGGGACTAACAGTGGAATAGAATAAGAAATAACTGGCAGTGGACAAGTCATATCAACTGAGGAGGCGACACAACCGAAAACCGATGGTGTCAAAGAGGACCCTCATTCATAAAGCCGCACATCTTAGCGATGTGCGATGGTGATCACTGAAACGTTGTCAAATATGACAGCGGTATTTACCAACGTTTCACTTATCGCCATCGTCATAGCCTAGATGTGCGCAGGCCTTTACACGGACAGACCGATATAAACATAGCTCTTGTTTGCGATCGTTGTTTTCTTGTACATTCGTTGGAGGGCGCGGGCGTTAATACAATAATCTCTGTCTGCATAAAAATTAACCGGTGTGTAACGGGACCGCGCGTAGGTGGCGCGCGCTGCCGGCACTCACCTCCGACCCGTCCGCATCGAGCGGCGCGTCAATCAACACATGTGGATCTATTTCAACAGATACATACATTATCTCACCACTAGCAGTATTGCACTTTGGCGGTACATTATGACATCCATCAGTAAAACTGATTTACATATTATTGAACGATGAAAAGTTTTCACTGCATCATAAACATAAATAAAAAGGATCATCAATTTCAACGGAAGGATGAAGAACATTTATTATAAGAAAGTTAAACGTTTAATGGTACTCTTTTACTTTCATTTTTACATTGTGTATCTGGACTGAAGGAACATTAAAAACTTAATCATATCAATTAAATCGGCACCGTTCACTGTAAGATGAGATCGTTATAAGGAGAAATCAGCACGAAGATATACTCTCATCATTAAGAGCCATTCGTTAAAACCTACAGACAGTAAAATCTGTATCAAGCAACGTAATAAATGCAATAACAATGAATAAAATGGTCATAATAGCAGGTGAAATCGCGACAGGTCCGGGTCTCGGGTCGTCGTCCGTAATTATAAATAAAAAATACGACAGAGTGCGGCCGCCGGCGCCGGTCGCCGCCTCCGCAAGGATTCGTCTGCGCCGCGAGGTCGCACCCGCCAGCAAGCAGTGGTGAGCCCTGACCGCCAGGAGCGGTGAGCGCTGACTGTCTGCAAGGTCTTCTGACTATACTCTATACAAGTCCACTATCTTCTCCAGTTAGCGCGTCCTACAACAGGTAGCCTTATTCTGACTTATATCGTTTTGTCGTCGCGATGAGCGCCCCTGGCGGGATTGTGGGAACTAATGTTATTACTTACGAGCACTACGTAATAGTACATTGTTACCTGAGTGTTGAAAGTCACGTTTTTTGAGTCCCGAGACGGGTTTAGCTTGAGGGACTTAAAAGACTTTTACCCGAGGTAAACACTGTGCTTTTCATTACGAATACAAGGAAAGTAAAAATAAAAACATGAAAGAAAAATTCGTGAAAATGAAGATTGAATTGCCGCCTTCCGGTTTTTTTTTCTTTTTCTCTGGCGGGCCTTCGGCTTCGGCTCGCCAACATTATTCAGCCATTATTTTCATTTTCATAATTTAAAAAATGGTAAATTGTTTGCTCAAATCCATGATATTTTAAATAAATAGTTGAAGCTATATATTAATCAAGTAATTTAGAAGATATATTATTTATTGAATACTATCTTTATGTTATTATATTTTACATTGTGCTCTAATTAGACTTTTTAAACTTCTTACCGTTGTAATGGGTTTCCAACCTACTTGCTGACTATAAAGTTGGAATTTGGTTCAACAACCTCCTTGCAGTTAGAAAGACTTTAGAAAGTTGGAACATGGTTGAATAAAATAGAACTTGTTTTTTTTTATAATTTGACAGCTGTCAGTAGACAGCGATTCTCCCTAGGGCTGAAAGTATTACTTTCAATTAGGCCCCTAAGGCAACTTCAAACCAACTTTCAGAGTATGAGCAATGAAAACATTATTTCTCACAATGCTGAAAGGGGCTCGTCATTTCTATTAAAAATCCAGATCGTTACCTTTGTTAACGATAAGTTATTTTGCTAAACTCAGAATCAGCCTTCGGATCCCCTCCATAAAATGAAGAGTTGGTACTATAAAACCTGCAGAGTAGCCTTATTTTGTGTACATCAACAGAATACCGTAAGTATTATTGATTTAGACATCTATGAATTTTGACTTTATTGAAATATATATTTCTTCCTTCTGCAATGTATATCAGTACGTTGCGACTCATCTAGACGGCATCATTAGTAGCTCGGTAACTACGGATCGCATTTTATATTACTTTACTGGCTACTTTTAGAGCACAATAGACCATTATAGTGCTTTTAAGGATTTTTTACAATTGAACGTTGCTCCGAGCTCTTATACTCAATACGGAGATACTACTGCGTGAGAATTAAAGCTGTAAATTTTACTGCATGGTGCTTTTAAACTTTAAACAATCAAGAGCTTTACTTTTAGAGAAAGCAACTTTAGTTTGATCACTTGTTTTCAAAGGCAGAAGAATATCTCCCAGATTTTTCCAATCGATTTTCGGCGTTTTTCCTGACTGTTGTCAAGTTTTGTGTGCCACAGGAGAGGAACTTCTACAGGCACGCGTACATTACCCCTCAGTCATTTTAATTACGGGCATGTTAGTGTATGGTATAAATGACGTTATCTTTGTCTAAGTCCAACTGTCGTGCACATGACGGTTAGAAGAGTGTTGGCATTGTAAAAAGTAATGTGATGTCGATAGGGGTAGAGGGTGTGGCGCGGCGGAGCGTGGCGGTGTGTCGGCGTCGTGCTCACTATGCGCACGCGCCGACACACGTCTAACACGCGCACAACACATCAAATATAATGAATTATAACGTTTCCCCTTACACATAAACACTGTGAACTCTATGTGAGTATAGTAAAAAGTATATAAATAACAACCAAACAATAATAAGTATGTTTATATTTTTGCAGACAAACAACACGCATACAACACACAATATAACGCACAAAAACGCGTGGGGAACTGAGATCGATTCTACTAGTATCCTCTTGGAAATATTTTCACAACATTGAACATTTGAAACACATATTTATAAAATCAGAAGCTAAAACCACTTGCATGAAATGGTTTTAAATTACAGTAAAATCGAAGCATAACCATGATTCTGTAATATTCCTGACAATATTCACGTAAAGATCGCTAGCTATAATTTAGTTTACGTAATATCTTTCGCATGGTCTCTGATAACCTTTGGCTGAATAAAGAAGGCGTAGGCGATCTAGTTGTTTATTCACAGCTGGCCACCCAGCGCGTGCAAATATTATCCTTCATATTTTCGTAATCTTTCACTGTTTATTGCAAAAGCTAATTTCAATAACATTATGCACTATGTGCAAGCTTGCACTTGCAAACTTTTCAACAAGCATCAGTGATGACATTTTCTACAGTTTAACATTGCTCTGAGCCGTCTCTGTATTCCCGTCTCCGTTCCTTGTCTCCGTATTGAGTAATTATTAAAATACTTACTCAATACACACATGACTTAATTTATAATGTATTTGTACACGCAAATCATCAATATCATAAGACTGAACAGAGATCCACTGCTGGACATAGAACTTCTTGCACGTCCATTGTGTGGGTCTTCGTTTCGTCTTCCGGTTGGTATTCGAGATCTTTTATTTTAAACGTTACTTTTGCTTTGGCTAAAAACAGTTTTTTCGTACTTATGTAAACCTATTTATAAATAAATATTTTTTGGACAATCCAAACATTATCAGCCCCAAACTAAGCATAGCTACTATGGGAACCAGAACCAAATATTTATATATATTTTTTGTAAAGACTTACCTAGAATACAGTATAACACGCAGACAGAAAACAAACATCTGTGTTCACTACACAAATATTTGTTCTCGGTGGGCCCACGCCCTCCAGTGTAGAAGGCAGAGCTGCTACCAACTGAGCTATGAGGGATGTTAAAAATAATGAATCTTACAATAAATTCTTATTCAAAAACGTCCGTTTTACTTTAGCTAAAACAGTTTTTCCGAACCTAAGTAAACCAATTTGCCAGAACTAAATTAGAACATTTGCTAAGTAGGCTATTTGCATGAAAACACAAACACATGAATCGTTCAGCACGATCAACTCTACTTTTTTTCCTATTAGCAAGTAAGTATCGCAGTTGACAGGTGTTCTCAACAGGTACCCGCATGATTTCATAACACGATTAGTTGATTTTTATTGCATAAAGATGCATAACATAAAACAAGTTTAGCTAAGTAGATGGAATTTGTATCCTTTTAAGTTGTGCCAAGGACTCGTCAGGTAGCAAAGGAATACATCATGCTCTGATAAAAATCCTAGGTGTTTTTATTAGATAAAAATAATTTGTTGCTAAATATTTTTCTGCTTTCGTTGCTTATGGACCAAAGTATTTATTTATTTAAGCCTTCCAAAATATCATTGTCTACCAGTCTTCCTGGGCGTGCAAAAAGATGGTGTGGCGTGTTTTTTATGAGAGAGTTAAGAAATAGTTGATATACAGGGTGGTTACTTGCGAAGGTTTCTTAGGAAGTACACCGGACTTTTGAAGGACCGTACCATTTTTCATAAATTAGCTCAAGAATGAGACGACATTTGGCACAAGTGGTATGTATTTCAGAGTTAAAATTTATTTATCTTGCACCAGTAACCGACAATCATAAACTGATGATAGATCCATACGAATCTGTATATTAAATTGATAAATATATATAGGGAAAATGGGCGTTCGATGGCTTATATCCCTAGATTTTGATAATTTCACCTACTCTTATAACTGCTTCATGAGTTATGCCCTGTAAGTAATATTTAAGATATACAGGGTGTAATCGTTAAGTGTGCACAGGCGATTATTCCGTAACTATTGCAGATATCAAAAAACTTTAAACTGATATCGAAAGTACTTTACCTAATGAGTAAAATGACATTAATAACTTTTTAAAAATAAAACGAGAAATATCCAAAAAAAATACATTAATCACTCCCATACATTTAGTATGAGATAGTAGAAAGGTTTTTGTTGTAATGAATTTCTTACGAAACAATTATAATGGCTTAATAGCCAATAATAGTGCAACCCCTTGGCCTGCCAGATCCCCGGATCTCACGCCTTGTGATTTCTTCCTATGGGGATTTGTCAAAGACCACGTGTACGCTGAGAGAGTACACAGCCTAGAAGAGTTACAGAATCGTGTACGTCGTGCAATTGCTTTAATTACTCCGCAAATGTTAAGGAAAGTTCATTTAGAAACTGTAAATAGAGCTCGTCATTGTATTGCACAAGGAGGACGTCACTTCGAACATATGCTTTGAACACAAAATTTTGTACTTACTAAGAAATAAAATGTATGGGAGTGATTAATGTAATTTTTTTGGATATTTCTCGTTTTACTTTTAAAAAGTTATTAATGTCATTTTACTCATTAGGTAAAGTACTTTCGATATCAGTTTAAAGTTTTTTGATATCTGCAATAGTTACGGAATAATCGCCTGTGCACACTTAACGATTACACCCTGTATAGCATGAAATAATGAATCGGAACCCTCATGGTGTGGACTTGGTGGCATGGTGAGATGGGATTCGATGCCTTATATGGCTAGATTGTCTATTTCACCTATGATTATTCATTGCGATATGTCCTGCAGTAATATCTTAGGTGTAGCTGGGTGCAATGTAACGGCGCGTAACGTCCACCTGTCGCGATGTTGGCGCGTGGCCGGCACCAACTGCCAACGGCATCGCGGCTCAACCGTGGCGGCGCACTTGCTGTGGCCACCGCACCGTGGAGACACAGCACCTGACGCCAACCTCATACCGAAGGATGCCTAGTTGCTATGACAATACTGTTGCTAGCAATGTTAATTGCCGGACAACCGCAAAGGGTGCTTGTTGAATTGTGACTTTTGAGTGCTTAGTTTAACTCACTTAGATGTAGATATATTAACCAATACCTAAACATCCAGCAGCTACACTTCAAATCTACACTAAGAACACCAATTGCAAACATGTATCTTTAAATTTTCCAGTTGAGTCCAAAGTTCTATCAGAGAACGTTGGAAACTTTTTAAAGTCACTCTCAAGAAATAAATAAATGACGAAAGCAACTTTGCTAAGTAGATCAGTCGTGCAACCCTTTGACAATTAGTCCATCATTTAGTGGTTTGAGAGCTGAGATCAAGACCGCATCAGCCGCCATATCAGGACCTCCAATTGACAGCTTTATCACCCGTTATTATTCTTAATAACATGCCGCATGTATCGCGACAACGCATTAACCTCATCAAAATTCGTGAGGTTTTATTATCATACCATTTTGCATCAGAAACATGAAGCGAGTGAAGTGTTCTCGATGAACCTATTCAGCGTCGGCTACCTATAGATGATAATTTAATTTTTAAACATTTTCGGAATACGGACATAAATCACGCGTCCGTGAAGAATGTTTCGTGGAAAATAAGCTCAGAGAAAATACTTATCTTCGCGATAAACGAGTTGGGCACTGTATCTGCACTGTAGATCTTGAATCTTCAGATTAAGATCCTGTCTGTTTACAAAGATTTTGAATTCCATCGGTGAAAAAACTCTTTAAAACTCATTACATCACCGTTATGCGTCCGATAAGAGCATGAAATTTCGGTAATTGGTAATATCGAGGTACCTGCTTAACCGTTTTCATGCAATATTTTGAGTGAAATGTAGCCAGTAGGTACCTAAGAAGGTAATAAATATAAATTAAAAATTAAAAAGATGTGCCTGGTATTTTATTCGTTCAATATTTTGAGTTGATCATCGATTTTCGAGAAGATAACTGATTTTGGCATAATTAATTAGATGTAAGGACTATACTATTTAATGTTTCCAGGGTTTGTCATTTTCACATTTATGTATTACAGCGAGGAATATAAGGGAAGATATTTGATATGTTACCCGAACAAGTCTATTCTTATAATTATAAGATACGTATTATAGTCCTATGCCATAAGAAATCCTGTAAGATTGTAAGAGAGAAAATATTATTAAGTACCTACACAAGCCAACTCAAGGTGCAATAAATAACAAATTCAATTATACTAACTGCAATTTCTCGATATTGACCAGCGATGTCTGCATGACATCAATGCTCGAGTTAAATTCTGCATTACATTGTCGAAATGATATTTAAAATACCGTATATTGGGTGATTTGGGAAGGCGTCAGTGTCCATTACTCGGTAATCAATCATCGTATACGTTCAGGTTTCAATCTGCGCCGCTTTTAGCCGGGCGCGGCTTTCGACACGGGCGCAATCAATATTGCAGATAACAGAGATAAGATCCGGCGCAGCCTCGCACTCTGCTACAGTGCCGGGAAAACATCTAGAGCACTCTGAGCTGGGTACTAGGTAGGCACCTACTGTCATCATGATTTAGGCGAGAGGTCTGTAACTACTAATTTCACATTCACCTTTGCTCGTATGTGCCAAGTAGACGCGCTATACGTGGATTTCTTGATGTCCTTTTATTTGGGAAAGATATTCTGCTTGCAAAACAAAATATGTCGTAGCATTTGGTCACGGGACTACTTCGGTTCCTTGCCTCTTCTATACCAGTAATTCGTGAGACTTGGTCTATGCTACACGGGTCCCAGTCTTATCATAGAAGAAGTGGAGTAAGTCAAGGGTCTATACTCGGGCCTTTATTGTTTAGTGGTCAACCTTTTCAAATATTTACAACGACCTTCGGTTTTCGTGTTTCGTGAAGAGCCTGGTTCATCATAATCTTCATATTGATTTAAAGTACTTCTTAGAGTTCAAGTTTGCATTTAGTCTGACGGCATTTTTATAATTATTCTGTGTTTTACGACTGCTTATTTCCAAATTTTATTTGTAAAGCTCATTTTGGCTATCACCGTTAATCATTAATTGCAATTAGATTGTAGATTTGTCTGTTTTCTGCATTTTGGATGTTTTCAAAATAAATGTTGCTCAATTAAATTTTAATAAGTAGATGTTTTTCGTAATGCCAATTTTTCTTCTAGTAAGAATATAAGAAATTGATAGATAGATAGATGAATACTTAATTGTACGCATAAAAAACATAATATAAAAGAAACATTACAAATATAGGTACAATGGACCTTATCGCTAAGAGCGATCTCTTCCAGACTAATATCAAATAAAATTGCTATTAGGACCACTTGTAACTATAAGTGGCCCAATGTTCTCGAGTTAGCTATATGACTATGAGCTATGAGTCGCTCCTCAATTGCACTTTACTCGAAGCACTAGTTTACATCATCGCTTGAATCCTGACAGTTTACCACAAATTGATAGCAAATTATATGCAAACTGATGAATATAATTGAACACGTGTATATATAGACATATTTGGCTAGTATTTATATATGACTTATTGTGACGCTACGAGACGATAATTACACCAGATAAGGACACTGAACTCCTCTACTAAACACTTTTAAGATTTTGTGATTGTCACTTACTACAAGGTACTACTACTATTCTGATTTCAACTAACTACAACATCCTCATTGATGGATGATCTTCATATTATTATGAACCTGTTTATATTATCTACTATACTTTACTACTTTTTTATTTTGGTACAAAGATGTTATAATGTCCCAAGCTGAGAGGAATTTGAACCCGCGATCATCCCCTTGGTACGGGGATGCGCTGACCGCTGTGCCATCAGATCCTAATCATATTTGACGAATAACTCCAAGGCAACCATGGCTTCATCTACAATATAAAAATAAAACAAACCGACGACCACTGAAAATAAAAGTTCTCGAATAGTAACCAAGAACCAGGAGACGAAGTGTACTAGTACGACAAACCTTCCCAATGTAACAACGGCATTTTAAATAAAGCTCCAGCTTTCAGTAGAGGGAGATGGCTCAAAAACCTTCATCCTGACAATTCACGGGAAAGACCAATTAAGTCCGAAAAATGAATTCGATGATTTTGTGAAGCTAAATAATATCTTCGTCTTTTAGGTTGAAATTTGTGAGGACCGCTGTTTTACGGTCGTCAATTATCAGCCACAGCCTAGTAACAAACCGAAGCTTTTTCTGAGGAGAGCGAGTATCGTCTAATTGGTCCATCCTCGCAAAAACCACTGGGTGGTTATTTCAAAAATACCAATTACTGAGAATCCGTGACTCGACATCTTAAAAAATACAGCACTTTTAAGTGCGTGTCAGCAGCGCGTGCGCTAATAATGTGAAGTACCCTAACGACTGGGAGTGGTTTAATTGATAATGTTTATCGTATCATTCGGTCATGTTTTTGATTATTGGTTTTATGACCTTGACCTTGGTTTACAAGGCAGAATATTAATTAGTCTTAGAAGATCGCAGAATCGATTGAAAACTGAAATTGGTCTCACGGTAAATATCCATTATATATTTTTAGTAAACTATACCTCTACCTGTAGACCTAACATAAGCTCTGTCTGGCTCTGTCTCTGGCTCTGATTTTGAGTCTGTGTGAGTGCTGTCTAAATTAATCCTACGCCGAAACGTCACACACACACACAGTATAATACACTGGTAAGCACTCACACAGACTCAAAACCAGAGCCAGAGACAGAGCCAGACAGGGACTGTGGTAGGCCTACTGCCATAAAACTACATTTCTCGTGTTCTAAAATATGTAAGATCTTCTTGGTTAATATAAATAGGCATATCCAAATAGGCATCCATCGGCTAGTTGTACAAAAAAAATATCACTGATTGTTGGGTAATTAGTATGTTTAGATGTTTTACGTGTTTTATTAGTAGAATCTGCTTCTTATGTTGATTGTTGGGGTAAGACAGAACACACATCACTTATTGTTAGGTATGCGTGTAAATGTGATTGACAGTATAGAATGTATAGATGCCTGATTATTCTATAGTAGTGCGGGCATGCGGGCACAGGTGTGCACGCGCCGATCCACGCAGGTACCCTCGTCCCTCCACCTGTGTCCAACCATCTCTGACCAACATCGCTAAAACTAAAACCATGGACCCACAAAAAAATAATTGCTACCACATGTTGCTGATTAACACTTTCAAACTGCGGGCGTTTGAAAAACGAACGATTATAATCTTTGTTTGAATGTTTTTAACAAGCCCGTTTGGTTAGGTCTTTTAAAATGAATGTATACTTCGTTATAATATGTAGTGTAAGCATAACGTGTGTCTGGAACAACACAGAGTATTACTTTTAACCTACAGTAGGCCTACCATGAGCTCTGTCTGGCTCTGTATCTGGTTCTGTTTTTGAGTCTGTGTGAGTGCTCACTAGTGCATTATACGAGATACGTGTGTGTGACGTAACACAGCTATTTTTCGGCTCTATCAGGTGGTAAAAGAACTTATTTTATGTAATTCTATTGAATCCATTGGATGGGATGCACATCACACACGTTTGGTAAACTACTTCGAGATAAGAATGATTTCGATACCCAAAGTCTTGGAGTGTTCCACCTCTAGCTAGACTTTTGTTTGACAATACACATATCAGGACACCCGTAAATTTGGTAATCGTGCAAGTACATACCCCAAATAAGATAATTAGGTGCTTGCCTCTTAAATAACAGTGTGAAATGTTGTTTGAAGTCGATTAGTAATGGAAACTATCCATTAATGAGCGACACGAGACGGCCACTATCGCCGGCAATAAGTAACACAAGCATTAGTAAGGAACTAATTGCGGAGGCGGGCCGATTTCCCAGCTAGTGCTGAAGCAATTAATACTCAACGTGATCAACTGTGCGCCGGCTCACTCTTCACTGCCTTATTCGGTGAGAAGGCCTCGATACTTGGAGACATTATTTCAAATACCCACTTACCTAAACCTAGAGTAACTAAAATGAAAGCTCACGATATCAGTTTGTACTGCCAACTCGATTCATTCAACTTTTATTGTCTTAGTCATGATAAAGATTTATAACCATCTCAAGAATTTGAAGGTCCTTGACAACTTGAAAAATATCACCACTCTGTATACAGTTTTAACGCTTTCATAAGCTCCACGTGACGCCTCTCTCGGAGTATCATTTATAAAACCGTTTATTTCATAAAATAAAAAGATGATACAGGAACTAAGGTGATGAGATGACTTGACACATTATTTAAATTTAAAACAGGTTGGCACGTTTTTTATTCCTTATTGGATTGTTTTGTCGGCTCAATATATCCAGCTTGTTTTTGTTTTGCACGTCCAAAAAAATATTGCGCCATATGGGGTCTTATCGTCGCTAAAAGAGGCTGTTTAATGAATAACGTTACGAAAACATATGGCCAATTTAGTTCTGCTAGCTCTGTTAAATGGGCGCAGTTGAAACAGAATGGTACAATTAAAATATAGATCAACACGCCTCGTGCTCTGTTGTTTAATTTTATTTGAATTTATGCCAGAAATAATCAGCACTATTGGTTTTTTGTTCACGAAATCTTTAGAAAAGAGATTCTCTATCATCTTTTTATTGTTTACCTAACTCATTCTTTTTATTGTTTTTTCTTTTTGTGGTTAAATACATTTAAAACGTACCTATTTACTGTACTGGGTAAACTTACTAAATACAGGAAGTACTTGTGTGTTTAATTGTAAAGCAGAGCAGTTTAAAAAGTACTTTTGTATAGCAGAGTTTGATCAGCGACCACAGGCAGTTTAGTGGTGTAGAGTTCTTTGTGAAAGTCCATCCGAAGAATGGAGGAGTACCGCCAGTCTCTTAGCATACATTTGAACTAAAAAAATACATATTATTAGGTGCATAAAAACCAGAATTAGCAACCATAATATAGCCATAGCCTCATAATGCATCAACAGTAACAAAGTGACCGCACAAGGCTGATCAGACCTTCTCGTGTGAAATACATAAGCAATTATCCATTGTATTATTTACATGTCTAGTAGGGTAATTGTATTTGGATTCCATTCTTATTGTTATTCAATTTTCTCCACATTCAAAAGCGCAAATGAATATGCGTGGTAAGTCACAACCTGCTCAAAAGCGGGTTTCTCGACACTTCGAGGCGACCATCTGGTGGGCGAGAACTTTTTTTATTTTCCAAACGTGTCGTCTTGGATTCTCGTTTTTTGCAATGGCTGGCGCTCGCTCCTTTTCTTTTTATATAGCCAAGTTGCACTTAACAGGTGGCTTGCCGTGTGCAGGTGAGACCTGAGATTTTAACTCGCATCAAGTTCACCTTGGTGTGAAATATTACGCATTTCGTACTACCGTATTTCCAAGTTCTGGTAAGTAACCCAAACTTGATACAAAATTGTGCAGTGAGGTACAATGACGCAACTTCCTGTTTTAATATTTGATATTCACCGCAGCTTAGACTGTAGAAAAGTGGTTCAAAATAGATCATGATTAATTCTAATAGTTGACCATTGCGATACCTATTTCTCACGTATTTGTGTTTTGACAAAAGACAACAGGTATTACCGAGGCATTAGTCTGAACTTATGTGAAAGCTTGAAAAATTGTGCCTATTACAGAGCGCACTCAATAGTCAACCCTGCACCGTTAGACTCCAGATCACGACGCAGCGGATTATTTGAGAACACAAAGAGATCGAGTGCTTGCGACGGACGGACACAATCACTCATACTACTCACTCATAGCGTTGGCTTTGACAAAGAAACGGCTACATGGAAACTTTAAGTTGACCCCACTGTCAGTCAAAAACAATTCAAAACATAATGTCGACGTCGTCGGTGACGTTTGGAAATGAATATCACGAAAGAGCGAGAGGGGTTTTAAAAGCTAGATTTATCCAATTAGACCTACTGAATAGTCTGCACGTTCGTTTATCTTCAAGTTTTGGAGTGCGATGCGACAACGATGCGCGTCTATCACCGGCCGACACGCTCTGTCAGCCTCTCAGACTGCTTTGCCGTGCAATGACAACCGTGCGTAAACATCTTAGCCCAATAAACCTTTCGACTCACTAATATGAATATATGCAGCTATAAATAAGAATCGACTTTGTAGAGTGTCTATAACAAGTGCAAACCATACACTGATTGAATTCCAGTCATAAATAGATGCAAAGAGCACCTACGAGTAGTCTAATAAAATAAGCAAGTATCTTACATGACTGTACGAGAATCGTTTTTCCTTAAAACACATAGGGGCCTATAGCAGTGTACTTCTCAGGCTGTTGATAGATAGGTACATATTTATATTTTATTGTACAAAAGAAAACATTTTAAAGGAAATATTACAAGATGATGATGATCACATGGATCACTTTGAAACGTTTTAAAGCTAAATGAATCAAGGTTCCAGGTCCACGACCCCAAACCTAGATAGCTTATAAAACAATAAAACAAATCTGTGATTGTAAGTACTACATAGGTAATAATACTCTACAATCAAGGAGTCTCTGACACTAATTATAAAATAGATTGACTAATCTAATTATTATGGGATGGTTAGGAACCTACGCTGTCTCAAACCGAAAGTTCCTAACGGCCCAGGAAATATTATGGAAATTCATTATCCACCCAATAATGAAGACTTTTGTTGAATGGCCATATAATGGAACAGAAATGCGGAACTGTCGGCATTCTCTTCGGGAATCTAACTGGCAACTGAATGAAAGTTTTTAATTCGAACAAAAGGTTAAATAAGGAAAAGCAGACGGACAATCGATTTCGTAACAGTTTCAGAAACTTTCTACAGATCAGCCGTAGTAATCATTTGGACTGTCCGCGAGAAGGCTGTAAAAATCGTTCACCCATAAAGTGAAATATAGGTTAAGACGGTCACTCTCAAAAATTCATTCAAAGTACCGTAATCTCGTCCTTTTATTTTGTAATTTCTTCTTACCACCAATTTTGAGCAGTCGTTTAACATTTTAGGGCTCGTTTTATGGTCTCGTGTCTGATGAACATCCTCTTTTATGTTTTGACTGTTCGGTTACGAATGTTGACCGCTATGCAATTCTGTAGGCAGTGCGTGTTTTTCCTCAGTTTACGAGTATGAGTGGTAGTATTTTATATTGTTATCTGGAAAAATCGTTAAGTTGTAAAGTGCTATATTGTCTTCTGTGCACTTTTTATTTGCATCGCTTTTTCAGTTATTACAATTTCGATGCAAGTTTGGTTGGATTGGTTGAACTGAGTCATTGTATTGAAAACTACGCTTGTGCAAGAGCAGATGGGTTAGAGTAAATGGAAATTACATTAATATCGGAATGAAATGAGCTTACAATGGGTTTGTAATTGTAAGATAGGCGAAGACGAGGCGCGGCATAGTACATGGGTGCCGTATGCCAGCGTATTGTCGGGGCGGAGTACAGGAGCCGTGGCGGCGCCCACGCCGACCCAGCGCCAGTGCTAGTACCTTGTCCGTGTCAACGGTACAACGCTCCACCGGTTAAATATCTTACTTTCACAATTGTAATAAGCCAGCGTCAAGAACTCATCATGTTCCACAACAATAAGGCACGCGTCTCGTCTGCAACAGGCCATATGCTTTTCGAGTTCGACAACTTATGAATATCGACCAAAGCCTTTGCCGTGATCTCATTACCTACAACTGTCGTGATACATTATATTTTATGGATCATCGTAGATATTCACTCTATCTTATTTGATGTCTGAAGCTGTTTCCACTACTCTAACGTCGTACCTGTCTCTACATATTATTTTGTGCACTTTCAGATATTCAGGCATAATAGCAGGTTTTTTTTATTCTGAAGAAATCTGTAGCAATCGAAAACAAAAAGAAATCAATGAAAAGAAAGAACTGGGTTGAATAATGAACATTATTGGTGCTGTAAACACATTGGTGCACATTGATGTCTGGCCTGATAATCGGAGCGTTTAAGATATGCAAATAAAACTTTCATTTCGTCGCCGAACAATGGTGATGAATTTGCAGAGGTTCGTCTAGTTATCAGAAGATAATGTTATGATGAATAATAAGTGTGAAAGCTTATTGAAAAGTCATTTGTACTTATTATCGATTGTACCTGTACCTATATAGATACGCCTGCGTGGATCATAACTTTAACAATGAACTTGTGAGTAGGTTATTGTTTTTAATGTGGCACTCTTTTGTATAAACTTTCTCCGTTTATTACGATAATAGGCGACAGAGAGACGTTTATACCGATATTAAGATCACACAGTGTGATACTTGTATTGGAAATGTGAGAAAAGGGTTGTTGGTGACTATGGAAATAAGTAGTTGTGTGGGTTCTCTACTACTAACCTAAGAGGGTCATAGATTTACTTTAGCTAACCTAATAATTGATAAGGTGATTATTTTAATTCAATATCAAATGCAAATATACCGTGACATACGACTTCTTGATGATCTAGCCTAGGTTAAATATTGTAAAACATTGCTCTCACTATCAGGCTGTAAGATTTTTTAACTTACTGCCCACCGACATGAAGGTCATGGATAAGTTTAAATCTAGACTAGTAACACTTTTGCTGAAGGGTGCTTATATACGACAGATGAATTTTTGACTTATTGTCTATAATTGGGAACAGTTTTACTAGCGGCATGATATGTTATTTTTATTATTTTAAATTATCATTTTTAATTATTTTTGTTTTTTTTTTCTTTTTTCACTGTCTTCTTATTTAATATCACTTTTGTGTTAGTTTTAAGATTATTTCAAATACAATTAACTTATAGTTTATGAATAAAATGAATGAAACTAATATTATTGAAATGAACTAATATTCCGACGATAGGTCCATTGCCGATGCTCGAGTATGATGACTAGCATGATCCCACCACGCCCGCTTCCTTCAAACAAGTGAGTACACTAATGAACCTCAGCTACATATTCATGGAGTGCATGTATCAGAATACATAAAAACAGCTTCTTTATGAACAGAAAACGAAAGGCCTAATGACAAAAACATACCTACTGACTTTGCCTTAACGTTTCATTAAGACATAATTTATTAAATTGATCTGTTAGATAAAAATATACCCATCTTCTCTCTTTATGGCTTGTTAGACACAGAGAACATATTTTTTTATTCGATTAATATCATTATTACGTATATAGATGGGAAAACTCCTACAGGGTAGGCAACGCAACAACAGCACCTTTGGTGTTGTTGATGTCAATGGGCGACGGTGACCGCTTACCATCAGGTGGGCCGTAAACTCGTTTGTCTATCTTTTACTTTAAAAAAAATGGAAAAATCTGCCCTAAATAACCTAATGTCTAAAATCACGTTTTTCATATAAAAATAAATCTAAGAATTTAGATAATTAGTTACCATCATATATAAATTATTCATGTTTAGTCCAGGTTTATATTCATGTTCAGTTTATGAAAGTTGCAGTTGCATCACTATAAGACGTTTCAAAGTGATTCTTGCATCGTAATGAATAAAAAATTATTGAGTTTGAGTTTGAGTTTGAGTTTGCATAAAAAATGTAGGTGTATGCTTTAAATATTTCCGTTTTAGGTGTTTTGGTGCAACCAGCCATCGTATGCTCCCTAAACTGGAAGTTAGTATGTAGTATAGCAACCTCTCGTACAAAAGGACCATGACGTATGAGGGAACAAAGATCTATTCATAAGATGACAGAGACATCCACTTCTTAATTGCCCACTCCATAGATGAGATGCAATTATAGGTCTCACTTTATTTGCTGAGTTCTATTGGGTATTATTACTCAGTGTTATACTTTAATATAATTTATTTTTATACTAAGTAAAGGTAAACTAAGACAGTAGGTAGGTACCTCTATACTAGTTATTCTTTTGTTAAATTTGCAAATTTCTTACAGAGCGGTAGGTATGTCTTTCTCCGATTCCAACACGAAATGACCTTTTAAAAAAACTATTTGGTATGTGATTGTGGTTGTAGTTACTTGCTACAAAATTTGCAAATGAGTGTGGAGGTCTCGTCTTCCGCAGTTTCATGTCGCGCAACTCCAATGACTCATAAACATCATGATTTACTAAACGCAAGCGAGATTTGTTGGTTCATTCCGGTGTCACCGACCGGAACACATCTAGGCTACAGCGTACCCATAAAACACGTTTACACTCAATTACACAATTTTATGTTTATCGGTTACCTGCACCACACATCAAACGCTCCAAACAATAAGCAAAGTCCGACGTGACCGGCATGCAACATCAATATAACATGGGTGGCACGAGCTCTCCCGATCGAAATAAAAACTCTTATCTTTATTATCTCATTGAGAAAAGAATTTGAGTAGGTAATACATCTATAAAAAGGCTGTATTTATGACCATGATTTATGAATGAAATATCTTTTCGTGTCATACTTTTGTGTAATCCATCGTAAATGTTTTAAAGTGTTCTATTCAATTGGATAATTCGATATCACACAGGCACAGGTGACTGCTGGTAGTAAATTCTAGAAGATTTACAAAACATGTCCTTATATTGTAATAGTAGATAGGAACACTGTGATACAACGGTCGTAAATACTTAGGTTATTTTACACGTTTGTCAGCTCGTGCCGAAGGCTAGGGCTTACAAAGTCGTCTTAACAAGTTTTTGAGACGTTTTTATAAATCCTAAATTTTTTAGAAAACTAGCAGTTGAATATAATAGGATATACAATAAACCACCCAAGTGCAAGTCGGACTCACGTACGAAGGGTTCCATACCGTCCGTACCATTATTTATAAAACGGCAAAAAATCATGTGGTTTCATATTTTGAGCGTCTACCTGATGCAGTTATCAATATTGAGCAAAAATGGGGCCCCGTTAATATTTATTTTATTCTGCTTTTTAGGGTTCCGTAGCGAAATGGCAAAAACGGAACTCTTATAGATTTGTCATGTCTATCTGTCTGTCTGTCTGTATGTCTGTCTGTCTGTCTGTCCGTCTGTTATGTCAAAGCCATTTTTCTCCGAAACTGTAAGAGCTAGACTGATGAATGACTTGGCGAGTAGATGTTTTCTGTAAACCGCATTAAGATTTTTACACAAAAAAAGAAAAAAAAACAATAAATTTTGGGGGTCCCCCATGCTTGAAACTGAATCTCAAAAATATTTTTTTTCATTAAACCCATACGTGTGTCTCTAAATAGGTCTTCAAAAATGATAATGAGGTTTCTAATATAGTTTTTTTTCTAAGATGAATAGTTTGCGCGAGAGACACTTCCAAAGTGGTAAAATGTTGGTCGCCCCCCTCTAACTTCTAAAATAAGAGAATGGTAAATATAAAAAAAATATATGATGTACATTACTGTGGAAACTTCCAACGATATTTGGTTTGAACGAGATCTAGTAAGTAGTTTTTTTTTTATAAGTCATAAATCGTAAACCGTAACTTACCTTGCGACGAACTACAAGAACTTTTATGTTATGTTACTTGTTGCTACGGAACCCTTCATGGGTGAGTCCGATTCACACTTGGCCGCTTTTTAGTATTTGTTGTTATAGCGGCAACAGAAATACATCATATTATGTGAAAATGTTAACTGTCTGTTTACTGAGATACAACCTGGTGACAGGCGGACAGACAGTGAAGTGTTAGTAATATAGGGTCCCGTTTTACTCTTGGGGTAGGGATAGGGAACCCTAAAAAGCAACGAAAAGCCAAAGAAAGTCCAAAATTACTTGCCTATTTTTTATAGAACTAGTTGATACAACAAGCATAATTATTAAGATAACGATAAAAGGAAACTCTACAACACCAACACAGTTTCGAGTGGTTTTGTATTGTTTCTTGAAGTGTAAACTTCTTTAGGCGGGCTTGACCATTTTTAAGGTAGGAAAAAAACAATGAATTCGTCACGCGACACATCTTCGGTAAAGATCGGGGTCTTCAAGTTTTCACTTCTGTCGATATTCCTAGAGTGCCACGATTTTTGATTATTTTGGCTGTATTTATGTGATCAACTAATCACTATATAAAGAAAAAATCACACAATTACCGATGCATAATGACCAATTGTCGTTTCAAGAAACTTTTTATAAAAAAAAACTCTTCTTTAACTTTGGTACTCTTTCCAAAGCTATAAAGCTATCCATACCAAGTTATCACATGTGTACATTTAATTAAACGCCTGCAATTGAGTTCAGCTCGCCAAACGATATCGAATGATTAATTTTATTCGAGAGCTCGCCGCAAATCAACGATTGTTGATGCAAACATTGTAAAGAGAGCACGCCCCGGGGCATTGGCTATGTCTCGCAGGTACCTTCCATACCGACAGCACTTTGTCGTCTTATTGTCGTCAGTGCGTTACACTGCAACATTTTTATACGACACAATCAATCTACATTAATGAACGCACCTTAACTTTCCTTAACCCGTTACCCGAGTAATTAATAGAGTTGGTGCTCTAGTAAATTTACAAGACTGATTTACAAGAACTTGCTACCATTAAGCAACTAAGCATCGACAACAATGTTGTTTATTTTCGAAGTGCTCGTTTGGATTGCACTATTTAGTTTCTATAGCAGTGGTATACAATATATAGTTTTGAATAAAGGAGGCACTTTGTGTTCTGTGTATCTTACTAAATCAGGTCTTAGCGGTCTCAGTCAGTATGCCACTGTCTCTTTTCGTTTTAACCAACCATGAGTAGGTTGCTAACCAACATAATCTGAGCATTGGTTTGTTCTTGTGTGTCCTTGAACGTGGTGAGCGAGCTGGTTTCCAAAAAGTTTTTCGGTTGCTATAAGGAAACAGATATGTACTAATTTAATATTATTACACCAATTAAATCATCTTATTGGGATCATAGTAAGTTTTAGTTATAAAAGTTTTATTTTGATTTATAATTTATTAGTTTTGTGTTTGCAAAAACTATTATTATAAAATATTAAAAATTAAAATTAAAAAATACATTTTATATGAACAATGAACTAGAAAATTTAATAATGAACTCGTTTGTCACCTGTAGGTATTACAGGTAGAAAACAGAGCTCAGATCACCAACCGCAGGCAATGTGCCCAAAAGATTTTTCGTTTAATTTGAGTTTTTCATAGGAGTGTATAGTTTTGTTACTCTGTTTTTGTTTTGTTTTAGTTTCCTATAAAATTTTGCTATGTTTTTTGTAACGTTCGTCATACGATGAAATAAATATTGGGATAATAGGTATGATGTTTTGTTTATTTTAATTAATCCTTATCCAGACATCTTTAAAAATACTTCGTAGATCATATCATACAGTCATCCCCACAAATCTTAGTGGTTTCCTTAGTGCTATTTATAACAATTAGATTATGTAGTTTTTCTAAGACAAATCAATAATCTATTACACGGGTATTTATCGCGTGAATTACCGTATCTTGTTTATTTTCCCGTTTTCCCGCCACCACGGCTATTACAACATATCGAAACGTCGGAAAAATACTTAAATAAAATAATTCACGCGATAAAAACCCGTGTAAAGGATTCAGTAAATATGATCTATAATATATGTATATCTATCTCTTCTTCTTCTTCTTGTCCTTATCCCACTTTATGTGGGGTCGGCACAACATATCTTCTTCCTCCATTTCCCTCTGTCAGCCGTCATCTCTGCATTCACTCCTCTCCTTCCCATGTCATTTTTCCCACAGTTCATCCATGTTTTACTTGGTCTACCTCTGCTCACATATCCATCCACATCCATACTCATTACTCTCCTAGTCACATGACTTGCATCCCTCCTCATGACATGCCCGTACCACGCCAACCTATTGCTCTTCAGTTTTTCTGTCACTGGTGCTACTTTCAAACTTCCCCTGATATACTAATTCCGTATCCTATCCATTCTTGTCACTCCACACATCCATCTCAACATTCGAATCTCTGCCATACGTACCTTTTTTCCATATGTATCTATGATCACGAAAGTTTAAAAAGTTGGTACTATAAATAAATAAATAAAAAAACATTTTCTTGAGTGAAACTTTTGCGAAGATCAATTTACTTCAGTAATCGCAGTGTCGCTCGCCGGCGCGGGCGCAAGTTGAACTTGTGAATTATGCAATGTTTTCGCTCGGTGCATAATGATGTCCCATCAAAACATGATGCAACGATCTTGCGTTAAATATCAATGAATACGTATTCTTCCACGAATAAAGGAATACGCATAAATTAATATACATATTTTCCCTTTAATAACTGTATGATGATTAATTGTGATCGATTGTGGTACTATATCAAAAAATTTGCTAGCGATTTTCCTCAAAATGTTGGAAGCTCAACTTGGAGGATTTCACAACGTGAACTTTTCGGTTGAGACGAGGATAACAATAAAATCCACTCAAGTACGACAGTGAAGGTCTTGAGCACTCGTTAGTTTCTGTAGATGGCTTCATTCGATACTGGAATATTTGTTAGTTATTCAAAAATATTCGCCCTCGTTATTGATTGCGGCGGTGCGGGCGGCGTGAGTCATTACAGCTAGCTAAAGGAATTCACTATAGTGCTACGATCGGCATCTATTGAGTTCCTTACGCTAGTGTTTTCCAGCAAAATATACCAACGTAATATAGCAGTTAGATAACGGCAATTACTGACCTCACAAAAATAATGATGTGCCTAAAAGTCGCGTCTCCTTTATCACGGCCGCCAATAACGGCGACCACACTTAGGAAATAGCAGCTTTAGTCAAGAACACAGTAAACAACCATTATTATAGCAACGTGTTCTAAAAACAAAGTCGTGAACTCTGTCCGTACGAGACTGCGACCGTTATGAAGATCACAGTGATTTGTCCGGAATATCTATTGTCTATTAAAAACATTTAGTACCAGTTTAGGCTCGTAAATAAGGAAATTAAAGTACTACGTAATTACTAAAAAATTAAAAAAAGCCTGCTGTTGAAAGTGCTAGAATGAAATGTACTCTATTTGAAAGTGCCAGAATGAAATGTATAGGTACTCATTTTATTTCAGTTGATGCTCATAAATTATAGGTACCATTGGCTAAACTGTATAGGTAATTGAAACATCATATCCCCATGGTTCACCACACCACATTCAAAATGGGCATCACAAAAGGTGCGCGTTGATGGCTTTTACATGAATTTATTCAATAAGTGAATACATATTATATTTACTTATTGACTAACACTCAGTTCTAGTTTTTGACAACCATAAAGATTATTTTTGTCAGACTCATAGCGTTACTCTAGAGATGGAAAAATCTGACCTAAATTAAACAAAAACGTAAAGACTTCACAGTTTCCTTGAGAGCAGGCAGAAACTATAAGTAGGTACATATATAGGTAGAGTATGTGCGAGTGGGCATGGGAAGTAAGAAGTAACCCATCTATGTACATAGTCACATTGGCAATGAGCAAGGACGAAATTGCGAATGAAACTATGTACATAAATACATAAACTATGTGCAGAAGTGACTTCAAAGTAATCGGTGTAAGTAGCTGTGCAATGTGAACGCGCCTTCAGTTTTCGAGAGTGGTCATTTTATGCCCCTTATTTAACTATTGTTATTAATAACTAATTTATATTTACTTTGGAAAGCTGAGGAGCGTTAAAACCAATTGCGTTTTCATTCAGTGGGCTTATCTACGACGCCCATGATTCCGAGATATCGACTTTCGATACGCAAATAGCATTGTCACTATTAATATGATCGAAGGGCGATTCCACGTTGTTGTGGTGGCGGTAAGTACGCGACCCGACAACTTATCGACTCGTATATTCAGATTAGTGACAATTAATACAGCGCAACCCTATAACGCATCCGATTACACGAATCATTAAGAACTATAAATAAATAGATGTATAATACAAACTTGACGACTTATCAGTGCACTAGAGCAAAAGTATTACCATCGACTCGAGTACAAATTTTTAAGATACGATATTGAGTTGTAAATAGCAAAAGAGATGCGTTATACATTAATATAGATAAGATAAGTTTATAAATGTATTCATATAATATTGTTTTTAGGGTTCCGTAACTAAAAACAAGGATAAACCGTATATTAATAATACTCCGCTTGAACAAAATCAATATTTAAGGGGATCCCATACAGCAAACGTGATTTTTGCTGGTTTTTACTCGATATTGATAACAGCACTAGGTAGACGCTTGAACAGAATTTTTAGTTAAATATTCACTTTGAAAAAAAAAATATTAAATAAAATAAAACAAATAGTATTTAAGGGTGGACGTGATAATTTGGCCATTTTTATAGATATGTGCGGAACCTGTCATGCGAGAGTCCGACTCGCACTTGACCGGTTTTTTAATCATAATACTACTTTTGGGGTAATTTTTTTTTATACTCCCAACATCATTTAATTTTGATGCCAAACATACCTAATCTGAGTACCTTTGGTCAGTTAGTTATCCGAGAACGGAGTGAAATACTGCGCATTCTCGTATATCAGGAGAAAGCAGTGCACAATCTGCGAACTCTACCCGTGTCAATGGTCGTCAATTAGTATAGAGTGTCCGTGGTCTAGCCGACCACAGCAACGGTCCGCCAGACCCGGCACAAGCCGGAACGTAACTTGAGAACCACCCGCTACTTGGTTTGTTTACATACCTCACTGAACATCATTCACCCTTCCGCATGGTGTTTTTATTTTGAGATGCGCGTAGCCCATACTGTGACACCTGTTCCTCAACACGTCTATCAAAATCAAATCAAAATGTATCTATTTATTCAAAAATTACCGGTTTTGACAAGTAAATACTACTAGACTATAGTTTTCTTGAATTAATTTTATCACAATGTACCGTCCGTTTCGTCGTCGTTTGTTTTTTTAACAATTTTAATTGGTGCACTACCGGATCTGAGGGTTTGAAGGCGAGGCCGCTACCACTAGTTACCGTACTCGACATTTACTATTAGTTACCGTATGGGTAACTAATAGTAAATGTCGAGAATGATGTAATGATGACATGTGTTTTGGTACCAATAAATGAACTAAACTGATGGACACAGTATAATGTCACATAGGGCACGTCTTCGATGGTTTAAGGTAATGCAATTTTTGTTGGCAGCACATTCTGCTCAACTTCAGGTGAACCAACGTAAACCAACTGCTTGTTCGGACACTTTATCTCATACAAAAAACATTCAAAAGTACAGCCTAATCTAGGCGATATGCTGGCGATACGATACGATACGTAAAGTGTTTGACAGTGATACCTGTATCGCATATTACATTAAAGTACAGATTACAGTTTTAAAGTGGTCTAAAAATTCCATTATAATTGCAAAATGGAGTACTGCAGAGCTCATACAAACTAACTTGTCATTTGGATTACAGCAATTTGAATGATAAAATTATAAACAGTTTGTCATTTAAGTTTAAGGACCCTTTAACTTAACAAAGTACCATGACAAAGTTCTCATAGACATGCAATTCATTAGGTTAACTAAGAACTCCTATGTTCATTAAATCACATCTAATATTAATAGGGTACGGAATGAGTTATGGCTAGCTAAGTACATCTTCTTTTGTATTAAAGCCGTGCGTTCGTGTTAAGTAACCTCGTTGGCGTCACGTTTGGCTGTATATCGGTAGAGCATCGCAAAAATTATGCAAGAACAAAACAATTATGTGGCATTGCTAAAGAGATGCGTGGTCCACAGATCGATTACCTAAGAACCAGCAATAGCAATACCTAGTGGTTGCCGTATCAAAATGAGTCGATGCTTGTTGCGTTTACAAATATCACCATCCAACGCTGTAAATAAAAAATAAAAAAATTGGTTTATAATTTACCGGTAGCGCTGTAAGAATCGTCAGATGATCATTCAAACGAAAATTGAGACATCCATTCCAAAAAAAAAAGTTGCACGTACAATAGGCAAAACACATAAACACCCGTGCTGTTGAAAAAGCTTTATCATCGATTTGTCGACAAAAGGCATCGTCAGTCGATTAGCTCTTTGACGAAAAATTTGTTTAATCCACAAAAGTGAATTTTTTACAGCTATCGCTGCTGCTTGATCGTAGATAATCCCCCTGCTGATGTAAATCACATCGTTAATGGATTGCTGCATCTTATTTTGTAAACTTTTATGTAGCCACAGCTCAAAATCTGATCGAGCCGAGACGACGAGCCACGTCCTGAACAGAGGTGACTCATAGAACGTATTCCTAAAAACTTGACATTTAAAGTGTGTGTATACTTTCGTATCCAAGTTAATACTCTTTGGGACTTTGTTTGGGATTATACTCGTAGAAATCAAGCTCAAAAAAGGATTACAAATAAAAATAAAAAACAATACACGCAAAGCACGCACTCGCCTCTGTAAAATGCCTCTGAAAACTAAGTGACCTGGCCGTTCTCTCAAAACCTCGTGAGAGAGCCATTTAATTACCTCTAATCAGATGCCTGTAACAACACTATTATGACCGTTTAGCGCTAGTAGTTAAAATTAAGCGAGGCAATAAAATGTTTTGTGGCAGCGCTGCGGTATCGTTTCGGATCTACTAAGTATTTGGTTACAGTTAGTGATGCATTATTTATTGCCTTGGAACATAGATGGTTGTAGAGGCACTATTAATTTGTTACTCATAAATTAAGAATCGGTCTTCTTAGTTCTTTTTAACCTGAATGTCAAAATTTGAAAAACGAGCCCACAATGTCAATGAAATCTTCTTTAAAAGCAGGGCAGGAGGCGATCAACAAACTATGTCAAGGTATGTATTTGAATACGCCTTTTCTATAATACCTTAAAATAAATGTTGGTGCTTACGTTATTTTAAGGTCTTTTTAAATGTAGAGTAGAGACCAAAACTCATCTAGTTAAAAATATGTAATAACAATCTACTCAACGTTCCAATAGTCCATTTCCCACATAGCTGGAGGTCCGTTTGAAGAAATCGAAGGTGGTTCGGCATAAATCGTGGGAAGATCTACATTAAACGGCGCGTGTTGCGCGGGCGCGGGGTGAACGCTCGTCTGCCGGCGCAGCCTGCACCTGAGACGATCTAATGGACACAAACATCATGAGTTCACCATCCGAAATGAAATGGGTTGCAGATTGCTGAAAGTTCACAACCTGTGGACAATCGATGGACAGAATACCGCTATCGTGTAAAGTAGATGCGCAAATATTTTAATCTAATGGAAAGGTTAAAAATATTCTGTTTTCTCGTAATTTTCGTGGAGAATTACAGTAGGCTGTAGATCGAGAACATTTTTCAAAGGCTCATGTTGTTTAGTGAATGTATACTTCTTCCTTATTTTGAACTTGAATTTAAAAAGAATACGCAATGCAGATCACACTACTTTGTGATCCAACTGGTACCTAAGTATTTATTCCAGTAAACTCTAAAGAACCTGTCCTCAGCTCTAAGAATTCAAATTAATGATAGATCCCTGAGCTTAGAATTTCGAAGAAATATTGTAACAAGTATAAAGTCGGCGCGGCAGTAGCTTCGGTGTCTTTGAGGTGACATTCCGACAATATTTCTTCCAAATATTCTCATAATGAACATACGTCACAAGTTTTTCGAATAATTACCTATAAAATACACTTTGATAGGTACATACCTGCGATGCTCTGAACATCAAAATAATTAAAAAGCAAATTTAGGTTAGATGGCCATAAAGTGTAAGAGACGAGTTTCTTTGTCTAAATTCTCAGAATCGCTATCCAGATGGTATTCTAATTCTCTTAGTGCCATGTTTTACAATGTCTTGAAATTGCTAATTTATGATTATTCAGCTGTCACCGAGTTTTTAATTAATTTGCTTCGTTAAAAACAGATAGTTAAATCTAGACTTGAGAAATAACACCAAATTAAGTTCTATCTTGAATTTTAGAATGGTAGAATTGTGTTCAGAAATTAAGTTTTTCAGGAAAAATATGAAGCAAACGCACATTGTCTGAAAAGGCTCTAATTTGAAGCAGTGGTTAGTTCAGTACTGACAAGGCATGCAGTTGTGAAGCATGCAAATGAAGCGAATTGTAGATCGATTGGAAATAGATCGTGTGTCAGCGGTCGGGAGGCTGCGGGGCATGATCATCGGTCCACGAGCGCGGGCGCACGACCGACCCGTACCCGCCCGCGGCGACACTCGCTACACTACGTACCAATGGTTTTGTGCGCCAAAAAAATCAGGTACATCCAATTTTATTGACAGTTCCATAAAAACAAATTATACCCAACTTAGATTTAGCAATCATTGAGAAGGTTATGGCTAACAAACATTTCTATAGTCAATCGATCAAAACGGCGATTTGATATATTTTCCAATTTTCTTAAATTGACGCTGCTGGACTGCACTTACGCGAGAAGCAGTGAAAGCATATTTAAAACTAAAATGTTTCTTAAAAGATTTCAAATTCACTTTTCAATTGTTCGTGTGTAATCAGGATATCGATCTCGCACAGATATTAAATGAGCAATTAGTGATTTCTAATGTTGTAATATATCAGTTTTAATTTTAAACAGTCTCGTTTCGGTCGTTCGATCCCTTAGTTAAACCGTTTTTAGATGGTATCGTGTTTTATGATTCGCCGAACTTTCGGTGGGTAATTTATTGGCAAAGTTCAAAACTCACTTTGGCTACAAAGAGTTTATTATAGGTTTAGGATGATTGCATTACTGCAAGTGATATAATGCATGTACTGTAATTAAATATTATTATGTAATTTTCTAATCTAAAACAAAATGCCCTCTTTGCTATCTTCTGAAAACCACGATTCTCGACGCTTAAACGAACTTTAGTAGGTAAATCAGTATTATCAAACTGAAGATGTGATATTTTACTTTATCTATTTAAATTCGCAGTAGCGCTTTGAAACCCTTATACTTACTTAATACATGAGAGTAAGGTTTCAAACATTTCAACACACTAAACTAAAGGTAATAGATAAAGGAGAGCTTTGTTATACGGTAAGATTATGTTTACAGTTGAAGAAAGTTTTCATTATAGATGTTTGGATGTGATGATAAATTGAAAACATAAAAGAATTTATCATTACATCCTAAGATCATAAAAACCGTCGAAGAACAATAATTACACACAACATGATGATAGAAACAGATATTTCGTAACGGCACTAGGTACCATCTACAACACGACTTTTAAATAAGCAAGGCGCTAGTACAATACTTATTGTGATGTGATGAAACATAATAATTGGCTATTTCATCTAAAATGTCCGTCTAAGGTGTCCGAATGTAATTACCAAAAGTCAAAATGGTCCCGCCCACGAATGCTCTCACGCGTGAGGTCACCATTTCTGACAACCTGCTCACAAAAGCAAATTACACCACTATACTTAGTGGTCCGTTTTTTGACTATTATCTTTATTATAGGTTTGAACCGTAATGGCTCATTTTTGTTAGCATTGCCAATAAACACCAAAAGCAGCGTCTACAATGCCTCCTAAGACTGTTGGATAACATTAGGCACATAATTCTATCCTAGGAGTAAAAATACAAATTTTTAAAACTTGAGAAAGCGACTTCATGGCCAAACTATTAAACCGATTTTGATGAAATTTCTATGGCACCAATCTGATTTTTTTTTCAAATCAGCTGTGACAAAATTACGCGATAACAAACATTTTATTGACAAAAAACAAAACATTTTTCGAAAAAATCAACGTGACACAAAAGCAAAAACATTGGTTGATCTCGTGTCAAATTAACATAGCCAAACATCGTTATATCCAATTATTTTTTATTATTATTAAGCCATTTTATTTCCGAAGACACATTCATACATTACATTACATAGATCCATAATATAATTATTTCATTTTAATTTTAATTACATATTATATAAATTTAGTTTTTTGTAAATACGTAAGATTCAAACATGACGTTATATCCAATACGTCATACAAATTTTCCTCGTCAACGTTCCACTTGAGTGACAAAACAAACATTGAAGCCGCAGCTTTAGGTAATCGTCATGAACTTTTATTGGATATGAATATGGAATAAGTAAATGAGAAATACTCTTGGATAGAAAGTAGATTTTCTTCAAAATGTTTAGATTCTATGCCTTTGATATTAATGTTTCCTGGGATACGTTTATGCTTAGTCTATAAGAACGCGATCAGCGAGGGTGTCTTACATAAAGCAATGCTCGTACTGGATGGAGCGCGTAATTCTTAGCGAGTGACAAGACAATATTTGAACCAGGGACTGCCAGGACGACCGCTACATATCTCCGCAGACAAATTTACGTTTGCACTCATGATAGACAAACAATTCCACTGCGGACCTCGCTATCCAAAGGAACATGGCTCCTTGTATAATAAAACTTCATTTGTCGATCCGCGATCACATTATTCTTTGTTAGGAGATTTAAATCTGTATCAGACATTGAGATTTATCGATAAAAGAGAAAACTTAAACAAGTCTATGTAAAGTCAGTTAAGACGCTGGACTCCGTGAAAGAATGTCTTGCTTGCAAACTTTGACCTTTTGAAAGACATCAAAACTCGAACTTATTCCACCCCTCATTTGGCAAGAGGTAAATAAGAGGTCAATTTACTGAAGGAAAACCAAATCATACAGCCCTATCTTACCCCGCACTGAGCAATGTTTTTACTAAGGGAACCAGTTAACTGATAGAATATCTACTCGAATATACCATAGGTAAGTACATATATTAGTAACTAAGCAGTTAATCGGATAATGATGACAGATACCTATACGCTATAATCTGGTGACCGTTAGAATATTCTGAGCGTTTTAAAATAATAATAGCTAGCATTTGATTAGTCTATATACATACCTAAGTGAAGTTATAAAAGCAAATTAATATTAATGTCTATATTTTATAGGTACGTACTCTACAGATAAGCTCGTCATTTACTGTCTGTTTGTTAAATATATATTAATTATACAAGGTGTATCTAAATATGTGTACTATGCGAAGGTGGGGGGTTTCAGACCACAATGGTGATCAGTTGTGGGGGGGAGATAATTAAAAATTCCTATTTTCAGTTTCCCATACAAAAATATTTAATTTCATAATGCCTAAATAAATTGACAACCCTATCCCTGGAACCCCTTGACCCCTTGACCTACTACCTCTGTAGGTCTACTACTACTACCTACTACCTCTGTAGCTGAGTTTAGGGTTGTCACTTTGTATAAAGTAAGCTGTTCATGTTGAAACTTCGTTGCAGTTTTTTTCAGAGATACCAATCGAAGTTCGAAAAGTCGTTGAACAAAAGTTGTTCCCCGGGGGGTGGAAATTCACCCCCCTTCAGGATAGTACACATATTTTGATACACGTTGTATAAACTACGTAGTATTTTTTTTTACTAGCCTATTTCATCCCACTGCTGGGCAAAGGCCTCCCCCAAAGACTTCTAGTTCCCTTTATTCAGAGCCTCTTTCCACCATCCCTTTTCGAAGGCGTCCAGATTGTCCCGCCAACGCTTTCTAGGCCGACCACGAGGCCGTAGCTTCACCACATAGCTCATCCCACTAATATCATAAATGCGAAAGTTTGGATGGATGGATGTTTGTTACTCAATAACGCCCAGAACGGCTAAACGAATCTGGATGAAATTTGGTACAAAGATATACACATATGTATTACTTAATAGTCTGGAATAGTACATAGGCTACTTTTAGTCCTGATAAAATGTATGGTTCCCAAGGGATGATTTGATTTTAATCTATTTGTATAGCTCAAAACACACAGAACTCTCTCTCCCTCTCTTTTTTATCCCGAAAAAGTAACGGGAACGGGGCGAGCAAAGCCGCAGGCGGCCGCTAGTACTTATTATAAAATTAACAATATTAACTTTTACTTTAGTTAAGAGTGATCGTCTAAATTTTATTAAAACCGTTATCAACAAGATCACTGCCTACTACTTTTATCTATCTCTACATTATCTTCAATTCGGCAGTTTACTTTCCTGAGTGACATCTTCTAATCCTAACAATAAAAGTCGATTAATGGTAATGGCGGTATAAAACATCGGCCATTTGCTTTTTTAGATCAGAGCTTAAAAGTTTAAAACATCACGACATTGTCTCGGTTGAAAAGTAGATCGTATCGTGGCCGACCGTAAAGCTGCGTACACACTTGCCACGCAACATTTCAGAAACAATTGTGTAACGACCTTACTAGCTACCAAAATGCGATTGAATCCTAGTTTAGCTTATAGGTATGCTTGTAGTATTAAGAAAATTTTGTAATGTCCTAAAAGTTAAAAGCCGAATGGGATTTAAACCCACAACATTCCCCTTGGTACCACTACGCCATCAGATCCTAATCACACTCATTGGAATTGTTAATACGGCACTAACGCAACCGTAGTATTTTCATAGTAGATATTGTTTTAAAAAAGCAGCCAAGTGCGAGTCGGACTCGCCCATGAAGGGTTCCGTAGCACGACGAAGTACAAGAACCTTTATATATGATACTTGATGTAACATAATAAGGTTCTTGTAGTTCGTCGAAAGGTAAATTGCGGTTTACGGTTTATGACGTATAAAAAAAAACTACTGGCTAGATCTCGTTCAAACCAAATATCGTTGGAAGTTTACATAGTAATGTACAACATATATTTTTTTTGTATTATCATTCTCTTACTTTAGAAGTTAGAGGGGGGGGGACCAACTTTTTTCCACTTTGGAAGTGACTCTCGCGCAAACTATTCAGTTTAGAAAAAAACGATATTAGAAACCTCAACATCATTTTTGAAGACCTATTCATAGATACCCCACACGTATGGGTTTGATGAAAAAAAAAATTTTGAGTTTCAGTTTCAAGTATGGGGACCCCCGAAATTTATTGTTTTTTTTTTATTTTTATGTAAAAATCTTAATGCGGTTCACAGAATACATCTACTCGCCAAGTTTCATCAGTCTAGATCTTACGGTTTCGGAGAAAAATAGCTGTGACATACGGACGGACAGACAGACAGACAGACAGACAGACAGACAGACAGACATGACGAATCTATAAGGGTTCCGTTTTTGCCATTTGGCTACGGAACCCTAAAAACGTAAGATCTAATACCATTTTATTTATAATTTTTTTTTTAAACCTGTCTCATGTATTCTTCGGAAGAAAAAAGTTTGCACCTACACACCTAACAGTACAAGTAAACAATACTTTCTGTGCCCTATATTCTCTCAAGATTTAAGACGGCTCTGTTTAGGTGCTACTTAGCTATGAAAATTAATGAGTACAACTAACTATTCCACTAAATTCTTCATTATATCAGCAATAATGCAAAATATTTCTAAAAATAACTTAGAATCTGGCATTCATAACCACACACCATCTAGTCTATATCCTAAAGGGTGTGTACAAAGCTTAGAAGTAAAATTGAAGGTAGTGTCGGCATGTCCGGTGCCTCTGCGCTAGCGCAGCCTGCGACAAGTGAACGCAATCACTAATTGAATCAGTCGCCAGTCATCGCCACTGCCACTTTACGTAGGATCACCATTTGGTTTTCAAATTCAAGGGACAAACAATCATTTAAAATACAATGACGTCTGGAATAATTCAGGGCACTTGTATTGTTGAAAGGTGATTTTAAATTGAAATGAAACCGAAGCGCGCTATGAAATTGGGCAATGTTTAATTTATTACCTAAATTACCAAATATTCTATGGAAGGTTTAGGTTTATTTTTAAGCTTAAAAGAGCATAGTTTTTTCAAACCAGAGTGTAGCAGTCGATTCATACGAATCGAAAACAAAACACTGTCTTCTTTCTTAACAATAGAGCAGAATGGTTTGGCGTATCTTTGAAACCTAGGCCTACGCTAACTACTCTCTCATCTTACTCTCTTTAATTATGCGGCAATATACCCGATTTGCAAAACAGTAGGAATAGTTTGAAAACATATAGGGTTATGGTCACAGTAGCTCTACATCACTTTCCGTTGACGAAATTAAGATTTGTTCCGCGTTATCGCTCTTCCAGATTCCGAGGAATCCCCGATGAAACTGAGATATCGACAACTTGAGCTTACCCAAAGCCGGTTCGTAGACACTCGATAAGTAATTTCGAGATAATCTCCTAGACAAATGAAGTTGAATTTGATCGAGCTTGGGATTAATGTACCAACCTACGAGTACCTAAAACACACATGCGTGCGTGACCTCCTTGGTAATACTTTGTTACAGGAGATGATGACCACCTCAAGTCAGGTGGGCCATATGAAGCAGCTAGATGAATTAAAAAAAAACATTGACATTACGAACTTCAGGAAAACCAACTAGAAAATACCTGGAAGCCAACATGGCAGAGAAAAGAATCAAATATTGAAAAAAATATTGTTAAGTATATGGTATGTATATCCAAACATAAGGCATACAATACTAGTGAAAATAACATTTCGATCCCAATTTAAAACCAGCAATGTTCTTTGTCAGGTTCGTAAGGACTGTGTTTATTTTATGAATGAGTTTGTCTGGACTACTCTATGTAATTGTTCTGCAGGTGTTCCGCTCCTTCTCTAACAAACAATTCAATTCCGTTCCGCTTTTAGAAACGGGAAAGAATTACCATACAAACCCACACTTCATTTGAGTTGATAAGTAGGTGCGTACCTATGAACGTACTCGTGGATTTGTTACAAGCCTGATAATTATTATTGGCCGACAAATCTTCACTTATGGGAACCGTTACTCGTGTTTTGTTGCAGTGAAACATTCATTACTTCATTTGCATACAATGGGCTGGTGCCAAAAAATATTGGACTGTAAACGCTTACCACGAACGCATTTATGAAAGTTCTCTTTTGCTTTATTATTATTTTAATGCATGTGTTAAAGTTATTCTAACAATGGAAGTACAGATTCTGGGTTATTTGTAATTCAAGATTGCACTATCGTAAACTGCTTTAAATTTAGGGTATCTTACCTCCGACAGATATTTTATACTTAGAACACAATATATGATACTTTTCTTTGTTAATGACGAAATATTTAACTTTTTTAATAACCTTATAAGAAATAACGTATTCCTCATTGTTACTGCCTATCTGACAACCTGTCGTCGCCATACTTCAAATAACGAAAACACTCAAAATGCAAATATAAATACACAACAAACTAAAATAAATGCCCGTGTGTGTAATGCATCTATAAACTTCGTCCTAGATAACTGTTATATAAACACAGTAATCTCCAGCAATAAATCGTTATAACCAGATCTTATTAAGTATAATCGAAGCCACATAATGAATAGAGCGCACTAAATTGCTCTAGTTCAGTAACGAAAGTAGAGTAGATACACATTTGGCATTTAAATGTCACTGGAAAGTACCACAATAACATAGCAGTGTCTTCAACTCGTCGACAAGTCGAGCTCGAGCGTCGTTAGCCCTCTCGCATTTAGACCTGCTATTAATTCATACAAAAAATGAACTGTAATTAAATCGACCATTGTGATTTCTACGAGTGTATGCAAATGTTCTTTTTGTAAATTCTCTAAAGATACAACAATATGGAGAACGCTTCGTAAATAACCAAAAATGTGCTATAAACTTATAAACCCACGCGTGAATATTTCAATATTTTAATCTATAAAAGCGATATCTAAGCTACAGTATTTGCATAATTAAATGACAAATCACCTCAAAGCCACATAAAAATATAATGAAGACATTTTTCTACATTTGGTTTAAATTTTGTCACGCTCTTATGTTATTTAATTAATAACTGACATTTCTGGCTTACTGTTATGAATAATGATTATAAAAAAAAAACAATTGCAGAAACCAATGAATTTTTTATTTTGTTTGAAATACTTCGGAAATTTTTGCTACCTACCTAGTGGCACACTGGCGCACTGGAAGACATGGGTTTTATCCAGATAAAAAGAAAGTGCATAGGTCTGGTTTCCATGAGCTTTGTTTAGTTTGAGGCTCAGCGGTATCATGAACCACGATTTTTTTTTTAGTGTATCTCTCTTTTCTTAGTGATTGTACGGAAATTGAATGATTAAAATATTAGTAAGCACACTGAAGCCTGAGGGCAAATTTTTCCATCTACAGAGGAATTTAAAAATATATGCATCTCTTGTTTAGGTTTGTCAAAAACAAGGACTGACATTTTTTTTTCAGCGAATAGTAGGGAATAGTATTCCGTAGATGAAAAATTTTCCCTTAAGAAAATAACGTGAAAACGCCGATTCCATCCTGCAATAGCTTCTCAGGACTTTCAAGTGTTCGATCCGACGATGGCCGATAAACATATTTCGGCACAGAGCTTGACGCAGATGGAGTGACCTAACGGAGCTTTTGTTAACGCAATTGTCTTAAACTATTAATCGTTCAGATAGTGCCTCGAAACAATGCACGCACTAACTAACAATGAAACCGGAAAAATCTTTCACATTTATGTAAGCGAGTCTTCGTATTCTCTTCCGAGATAAATTATAGCCATTCGTATGTTTCCGACAATCCACTCGAACTCACTTGAAACGGAACGTAACTGCGCGGTAGCTCGACGGCTCAAGTGTAAGAGATCGTAAACCTCGACCTACCCATAAACATGCCTGAAAACATACTCATAGTCTATACAATAATTCAAGCTCTATCCCACAACAAACCAATTTTATCTGTTACTTCAATCCATTATCATAATCATCAACGGGTACCGTAGGTACAGTTGGAAAACATAAGTACAAATTGTTCAACTAACTCATTTATCAGTATGACCTATTCAATCCAACTAACCAAAATTTTGTAGTTGACATCAGATTACATTTATACAAGCTCACAATTGTTATGACAAATCGTAGCTGTCCTATGATAGAACCATTAATTATTGTCGTAAAGGTAACACTCTACAATTTATAATGCTCGAATAAACTTTTACATTCATAATAAAATCATAAATTCATGAGAGCAATCAGTGAGTGGTTGTCGTGTGTTGTGCGTGAAGGTGCTATATCGTCGGAGATTAGAAGTGTGGGGCGCAATGATTTGGTTTCGCGGGCGGAAACGGGCGCGCCCACGCGCAGGTCAGAGCAGTGACCCCGGAGCTCACCTCGCAGGCTCCGCACCGCGTCTCTTGCACTACTCTGCGGCAGACCTCATTGTTCCACCAGCCAGTTGGCAGGTGGCAACCACATCTCTTCAAACTCTACTACTCTTTTCAATATGACAAATCACAACTTTCACGAAATCAATCTTCTGTCCCCGCGAAATCGTTCGAAGCCTATAGATGCAGTATCCACCTTAGGTTATGGAGGAAATACAATGAAACTATTAAATTAACTTTGTTGATTAGAAACACCAATAAGGCCGAAAACATCAAAACAAATTACACCTGCGTCACTAATTGTGGTCGAGGTGAATATTTCTCAAGTGTAAATTCTTTTCTCGTAAATTCAGTCTTTTTAAAATACAGCGGCCGTTATAAATACGTCGATAATCGTGGTTTTACACCTAACAAGCGACCCTCGGCTTATACGCTGTATCACTTACACGATTAGTTGACACCATTAGGTATTGATTGTAGGTTGAATAATATTAAGCACATGACGGCGACTTATTGTTAGGAGACCCTGGACGGAGATATAACCGTGTTAAAATTGTATTTATTGCTTCCATCTGTCACTGCGGTAATGACTACCGCTCTTCATCCCGCCTAACGCATCAAACTATCAATTAGTCTAACCTGAACATAAGTTTAATGGTCATGCCAAAAAAGCACGCAGATGAGAGTTTTTACTAACGCCTTGCGATCATCCAAGCGTTCTGTGATGGCAATCAGTGAAACACTGTCAAATATGACAGCAATATTTGACAGCGTTTCACTTATAGCCACCGCAGGACGCTTTGATGTGCGCAAGCCTTAACTTAAATATTTATAGATGTCCGTTATGTTAAGTGTGATTGTTTAAAAACTATTTAAAATCTAGGTACTTAAGTTGTTTATCAAATAAACTAGACGACCCGCCCTGCCTTTACACTTGTAACCTTCTGCGGATATCATTATGCTATTAGAAACCGAACGACGTTAGGTACAATCAGACAGGCGGCGGCGGCAGACAAGACTTTACTATACTACTTAGTGGTTTTATTTTTTATTATTCTTATTTATTGTGTTAGTAAAGTTACAGACTTAGACTATGTTAGTATGTAAAAGCAACACAACAAACACAGTTTTAGTAGGTAAGTAGGGTAAATAGATTAAATGTCATTCGGTGCCTGACCTCTCCTCAGTCTCCCATGAGACTATCAGATAAGGAGCCAAATGAAAGACTTCATCACGGGCAGGTCATACCTATCAGGTATGTTCTGTAGGACATACCCCCTGCCCGTAGCCTGCCTGTGTGTGCCCGTATATAGGTAAGTTATTATACGTCTTTTAAAATATATTTTTGAATTATAATTGATTACGGAATAGCTGCGCACAAAGATTAAAGGGCCGACGAACCGTTACGTCATATAAAATCTACTCCATGCAAAAATCAGTTACCCGTAAAGTTGTGTCCACGTAAACCAGGGCATTACAATCAATATTTTCGTATAAGCTACAGTTCAGATCTTGATTTATGTGTGTGCGGTTTATACTTGCGGTATTATTAACAAGTTGTAAATCATCGTTCGGAATTAAGACCACGGTGAATCGACTCCTCAAGATTTGTTGACGAAGTCCTTAATAATAGTCAGAGATTGTGCGTCTCACGACACTTACTACGATTTACGATGCATGTGCACTTAAAATATGAAATCCTTAAAGCACCTCCCCAAACTAATACTTAAGATTTACAATTCAGTGAAGAAGAGCCCGATTTCGCACGTGGGTTTGTTTTTCTAGTAAATCCTAGTTTAGTATATTGAAAAATATGCCTACGCAGTTTCTGGTTGTAAACACACGTGTTTACTACGATGTCGTGCCGTTTGCCTCATCCATTACAATGTATCAAATTTTGCATTGGAAAATATTTTTCTTTGGAATTTAAAAATTGGTGCAAAACAACTCCAAGGATGCCATACGTATCACCTAAACAAGAATCTGTAAAATTTCGTAATCTGTCTTATGAATTATGAATCTCCGTGGCGTAGTGGTTGACCAACTAGCTGCACCGGTGTATGGGTTCAACTCCCGGAATAACCCCACCAGGGTAACAAGTAACCCCGATTCAAGTAACAAGTATATGGCCCACCAACCATCGTAGTATAACCATCACCTATAACAAAGCATTGCCTCGTAGGTCACGCACGTCGGGAACGTGCCCTATTACGCACTGCCCTGCATTCATCAACTTGAGGCATACAGATGTTCAGCCCCACGTGCTAGTAATTTCACCGGCACCCACACCCTTCAAACCGAAACACATGCAATGCTGCTTCACGGCAGAAATAGGCATGGTAGTAGTACTTCCCCGGACGAGCCATTCACAAAGAACTTTAATACATACTACTACATAAATAAGATAATTATTATGATAATTATCTACATGTTTCACTCGCTTGTTATTGGGTTTCTAAATCTAATTCTAACTAATCTATTAATTAAGTTGGAATAAGCTTGTACCTAAGCTATTGGTTTTTCAATCAAACTTAAAGGCTCTAATTTTAAATTGAGCTCGGCCCGGTCATTTCCACTGATTAAGATTTTTTTTTTATGTAACTTGCTGATGGAACAAGCATATGGCCCACCTGGTGTTAAGTGGTAACCATATTAGAATATTTAGTAGAATTATTTGGTAGATGGATCATATTGTTTTATTTTTTAATGTTTTTAAACAGCTTAATAATTTGGTGTAATGCATATGACAACCCTACCCTATTCAGTACGAACGGACATCTTGATTTGTCAAAAACAACATGTAGATTTTTAGATGTTTGGAGGTATACCTCTACCTAACTTATTCGTATTGACCATTATTTTAGGGTTAATAAATAATGTATAACAGGAAATGGTTTCCTCCATAATATCCTGTTTTGAACCTTTAAGAAATACATTTGCGAAACTATAATAAGAACACGATGGGTACCGAGCGGGCCTTTGCACTCACTATGGAGTTTTCCTATGAGGCAAACGAGGTTTCTAGATACGGCGCGGCACAGGCCCTCCATGCAATAAACAAGGTGTTTGCATTTGCGCTGTGTCAATTTAACATCATAATGCCAAGTGTGGAAGGTGTACACGAAATGAGCATTGATTTAGTTGTGTCGAGCGGCGCGGGCGCAGGCGAGGGTGGGCGGCGGGCGCGGATGCATCACGCGCGATAATGAACTGACTCGTGTGCACGACAGAGCTTGCGCACTCACACGTAATACACTATCCTCGCCTCGGAGAGTACAGTCGAGTCGTGCAACACTTACCAGTCGCCATATAAAACACCCCTACTTATAATATTTGACTCTGGAATGTTACATAATGCACTACCTGACATTTGATCTAGAATTCTAGAGCGATAGTTCTGAATAACGGAGCTCGTCATCTTTGTTTGGATTTTAGATGATGCAGGATCAATTTTATTAACATAGATATGTGCAACTTTAGGTTGCTCAAGCTCTACATTCGACTTCTTCTAAATATTGTTTTATATTTGCGTTGAGATTGCTACACAATTATACAATTTCGCAGTTTCATCGTTTAGCTTTGTAACATTGTTCTGAATAAAATATGTATTTCTATTTAGATAAATAAATATAAGGGACGAAGTATATGGCACAAGATTTGCTTAGTTTAGGGTTAAATGTCGTTGTGTGAAATGTTTACCAATATATTTTATTATTGTAGTTCAAACCCCCCTCCGGTTCAACTAGACTGAAACACAGCGGCAAATATCGCTATTGAAAGTGTTGTGTTCTCGCTGTGTTAAATGTATAGTAATGCAGCTGTAAAAGAAAATAATGTCCATAAAGTAAAGTAAAGCACCTACTTGCTAAATGCACTTCCAGGACAAAGTTGCAGTGAAAATGGACGCCATTTGTGAACAAGACAGGATCTCGGGTTTCTTAAACTGGCACCTCCCACGTGGTGTCTTGTGCCCTTAACCTCTCCGGCGGTAGTATCGCAGTTTATGTGCCTTATAATGCGCTCTCCATACACGCTACACGGCTGTGGCTTTTGTCTAAATTTGGAGCAATATGGATGCACAATTAAGGAAAAATGTGCCTGCTGGGCATTCAGGAATTGCCACGCAGCTTCTAAAGGTACCGTTCACTGTTCTCTTTTACAAACTTGACCCCTATTATAATGTAGCCTCGGTCTACTTGAGGTACTTATGTATGTTTTTCGATAAAACAAAAGTGGTCGTGTTAAGAAGTCAAGTAACATTTTCGAGGTAAAACAATAACTAAACGTAAAGACATTTACAGACAAATTGCCCGGCAATTCTACGAGCAATCAAGTTGCAATAGTGCGCAAGTGTTCGCAGCTTGAGTTTGATGTATTTAAGTTTAATTTACCTACTTACCTGCAACTATTGTTGCCAACTTATTATTACTCTTAAATAGTTCTTGAATTTTTTAGGATCAGAAACCTCAAAAATAATATGTACCCTAAAAGAATCAGAATCAGAAATCCAATTCAGAATTAATACAAGCAACCCTTGTTTTTCTAATCGGATAAGAAAACTAAAATAAAATCATAATGGATATAAATAAATCTTGAGCTATATCCATTCTAACTTATAAGATTACGTTAAAAAAAATTACAATACATTCAATTTAAGATTTGTAGCTTTATAGAATCTTGTTTGAAAATTCAACAACAGTTGGCAACTCTTGTTAAATAGCGTTATCGGTGTCCAATCCGCGACAATCGTGCGCACCTGCGCCGGCGCCGGGGCGCCGACAACGCCGACGCACTTTCAAAAAAGGCTCAGACACGGATCTTAACACAAAGCCACCTATCCATCTGGCTGCTGGAATTACGGACCCATTTACGGTATTTCCACTAATATGGGTGTAGGCGATATCATTAAAACCATAACGCAACAAAAAAAAAACAGTTATAGCACCAGTAAAATGTTAACTTGGTCTTAGAGTAGTGTCCAGGGCGTAGAAATTTATAAAAGAATAGAATAAAAAATACAGAAGAATTAATAAAGGGCACTGCACTGTTGCTTTCTTCATTGATTTATCGATCAGCATATTTTTTCTGTAATCGCTGAAGGCGCTCTCATAGAGACATGAAAAAATGAAGCTGAGAATATTAAATACAAGAGTTACGATAATCATTTCAACAAGATTAACAATTGCAGAGATAAATATGTAATATTTTATTTGTCCGTGTCGAGTCTCCCACGCCATTGGATTCAATTATGGAGTAAAGGCAGATAGGTCGGCGCGCGAGTGGTCCGCTCGTGACCCGTAAATTGGAACGGTCCGTCGCACGCCCTGTCGTACTTCAGCCGGTGTTGTTGTCCCGCACCATACCACTCCACTATCACAATCTATACCATACATATTGTAACGGCACCCCAATCGACTACAACATACAGGAATCTCTACCTACCTCCTCACGCACGTCCAATTTAAGAGCACGCTGCAAGTGTGGACGCTCCTTTTCTGGATCGAACCTATACTGGATTCGGACGAAGCTGCGGCTAGCGATGATGTCGTGGTATGGTCCGCAAAATAAGTTAACTACCGTTTTATCGAGGATCTTTACTAATGACTGACCTTTCGTTTTTTTATTTGTTTATGAATTAATATAGATAAACATGGTCCAAATAAGGTCAGCATATAAACTTAAAAACAAATGTAAAAATGAGTTATAGTGGCATTACTACAACAGTTGGTCATACCATGTCGAGTAGATTTTTGGGATATTTATGTGATTTTTAAAATTGACAAACATTTTTTTGGTTCCTTCATCAATAGTTTTCACAGCGCACGCGATGTAAGGATTTTTAGGTAGGTACATATTTTTTACACCTTGGGTTACATAATTGGAGTTTTAATAAGGACCACTAATTTTTTTGTTCATATCCAATCGCCTTTGTAACCCGGGGATAGTTAATAGCTTCCCAACGATGAAATATTTTTTTTAATCGGTCTACTGAAGCTACTGCTTCGGAGCTCAATGCAAACGAACAATCAAAAATTTCCTCTTTATAATATTAATATAGATCAAACAACTTACAAACTAATGAGTATCAAACAAGTTATGATGGTTTTGGTTCCAACCGTATTACCTTTGTTAGAATCAACCGGTGTTGAACTAAGCTTTCTCGCTTATCTAAGTAAACTAGTCAAAGTAGTGACTATTAAATAATAGTTTGGGTAACTGTCTAAAATGATGTAGTAGATGAAAGGAATTCAAAGAGTAGCTTGGACTTACCTGCACCTAGATGATTATAATGATAAAGATTTACGAATTAATAAAACAAGGAACTAATAAATAATCGACGATAACATGTTGGAACGATTTTTTTGTACTCCCTCTATAGTAAAGAACAAAAATCTTTAGGTATCCGTGAACCGGTTCCGTAAATCTGATGTTACCTAACGTGCGGGGCCAGGCTAAGTTAGTAAGCTATCGGGTAGCTAACAGGTGTGCGCGCCGTATTTGGGCCATTCTGTCTGAAACAATAGCCGGTTAGCAGAAACGGTGGCTTAACAAAATCATAACCGTTATTCAAATAAACGAGTCTTCGGATTTGTTATTTTAAACAATAGCTATACTAGTTAGCATCCGTACGTCAACCTTATAAAGCCTCATAGCACACTCCAGTTCATTATAAACGTGAATAAGAAGCCTCTATAAAAAGAACGTAACTAGTAGAACTAAGAAATACTCGTCTAAGCTATTTAGGAGAGCGCAATGTAAGTAGTCTAATAAGTGCATTAACAAAGCAAAGCTATCTCTGGTTATCTCATTGTTTTGTGTCAATTAGCCATACATAACTCTGTGCAAAGTATTTAGCTTCGAGAGATAGCATCTCACCTTTAACATGGCCGTAATCCAGAAGCATACTTACTGCCTATACCTATTTGATACACTCGGTTAGTTCGTTGTATTTACGGAAATGTCGCATGGTTATTATCATAGTGTTTAAATGATGGTATTTAAGTTTAAGTAGACATTATTCTCGTTTTGTTTAAGAATTATGATTGCTTTAATTGCCCTCTGCAGGCCGGTCGGTCGCATGCTTCTAAGCTAATTTTCCAAGTACGCTAATCGTTGTCGATTAAGTGAGAATGCGACAGGTCTCGACTGTACTGCGGGTACCGAATAGAGACTCCATTATCCAGCTTGTTCTTGCGTATGGCAGCAGCCGTCTAGGTACGAAGTTGTTTGAAAGCCTGCAAGGAAAACCAGTAGACGGAGAAACATCACTTTAAATTGAGTTGTTGCAGATTTTTTTAAATTTACGTTGGTAAAACACACAAACTACCTGTTGCATGCCGGCACAGAATAAATAATAGCAGTGCTTTATGCTGGTAAATAAATAAGTTTTGAGTAGAAAAACGCTACCGTCGAGACCCCTAACCTCGCCTGTGACACCTATCTTCGCCTATTTTCAAGAAACTTTAAATATACCGAAAATTTATAACAATACCAATTGTTTAAACTACCAAATACGTAACATTTTTATTCCTAGCAACATTTTTGCGATCAAAATGTGGCTAACTTCACTTTACTTCTGACACACACCAATTTTTCGGCAACCGGAACGTCGAGGTTTATGAAACGCGGGTGAAACTTTAGTTTTTGTGAATCATATCCAACACGTAAGATTGACATTTATATGTATTTCAACCAGTTTTTACCCCTCTTTCAGACGAAGTAATTATTTTTATGATAGGTTATGTAGTTTAAGAACAATTGATAGAAATTGTGAAATGGAACCGTTGCGGCCATGTTGTTGCCAAACATCGCCTACCCCTAGGGTTGTCACTTTTTACCACGACGCACAGTGGAAATGGAGAGGGTCGGACATGAGCATCTAAAAAACAATGTTATAATTAAATAATGCTATAGTGTACAGCTAATGATTCTCTACTACAGTCATTCTCGGTAGTTTTGCCGTAAGTGCAATATTTAAATAGTAAATTGAGAAAACGTTATTCTCTTTACCACTTTGTTTGGAAATTAATACAAACAGTGCTATAATTAAATGTACTGTACCTACTATTATTTATAGGCTTTTATATTTTACAGGTTTTTATAATGGCTAAACAAAAAAAAAAGCAAGCACAAAAAAAGAAGAGAAATTACACAACGAAGCACAACCCAGAAATGGTGGCTCTTGCCATCGAGTTATTAAAAGAGAAAAAAATGTCTTCTTACGAAGCAGAAAAAAGGTTTGGCATTCCACGACGAACGCTTTTGGATAAATTGCATGCTAAACATCTAAAAAGTCCAGGTTGTCCAACACGCCTTACAATAGAAGAAGAAAAAGACTTAATAAAAGTGCTAATTGCTGCTGGTGACTACGGCAGTCCTCTGAATTTGTTGGATTTAAGAATAGTAGTGCAGTTGTATTTAGAGACAAATGGAAGAACAGCAGTTTTTGATGATAAATTACCGGGAAAAAAATGGGCATATTCATTTATAAAACGGCACAAAAGTGAACTGACCCAACGCTCAACACAAAACATCAAAAGAAGCCGAGCTGAGAAAAGCACTGATGAGATGAATGATTACTTTGAAAATTTGCAAAAGTCTTTAGATGGCATACCTAAGGAAAATGTTGTAAACTATGATGAAACAAATCTGAGTGACAATCCCGGTGCATATAAATGCTTATTTCGCAGAGGCATAAAATACCCTGAAAGAGTTTTGAACCACACAAAAGGAGCAATTTCCATTATGTTTGCAATTACAGCAGGAGGTGAATGCTTACCACCGTATGTTGTGTACAAAGCTGAACATCTGTACCAACAATGGAGAATAAACGGACCAAAAGGAGCTAGGTACAATCGCTCAAGATCAGGTTGGTTCGACAGCACAATCTTTGAAGATTGGTTCGAGACGATTGTTTTGCCTTGGGCTAAAAACAAAACGGGATCAAAAATATTGATTGGAGATAATTTAGGGTCACATATAAACCACAAGATAGTGACAATGTGTGAAGCAAATGACATAAGATTTGTATTTCTACCGCCAAACTCGTCACACTTGACACAGCCCCTCGATGTTTGCTATTTTGGTCCCCTGAAAAAACTATGGAGAGCAAAACTTATGGACTATAAAATAAAAAATCCACGAGAAGCTACAATCAGTAAGGCTCATTTTCCGGAATTACTGAAATGTTTAATGCACGCCCTTGAAGGAAAAACAAATAATATTGAAAGCGCCTTTAAAGCTACCGGTATTTATCCGTTTAATCCGGACAAAGTCATCCAAAAACTACCCGACTCCAAGAAACCATCAGAATACAGCATAGATTGCGCGCTGTTGCAATTTCTGAAGGAAAATCGTGCTCCAGATCCTATGAAAAAAGTTCGTAACAAGAAACTTAGTGTTCCTCCCGGTAAATCCGTCACAAGTGAAGACTTTAAAGATACTGCAGTATTAATAGAAAAAAATCGACAAACAAAACCTCTTGAAGCAACATCCTCTGTTGATCGTGTTGGACCTTCACCTTCTGGTGTCTTGAAAAAGCAAACAAAAAAAAACAAGACAAAAAAAGCCAGGAGAAGTCACCTTGACCGAAAAGACTCTTCGACAGAGTGCAGTGACGAAGAAATGAGCTTGGCTTCCTCCACTGAAGACTTGATTTTAGCAGGCGATCAAATGGATCTTTCCGAAGATGAACATTCCGAAGATGACTTACCTTTGGCGAAACTCAAATTCGAACGCCAAAACGGCTGCACTGGATACCAACTTATCGATGACCAACTAATATTATCGGGACCACTTGGTGACAAGTCGCCAGTCATTTCGTCTGAAGCTATTTCTCAGAGTTGCAGTAGCAGAGAAGAAACTGTTAGTGACCAGTTACCAGTCACGCTGGCCGCGGCTATCTCTCAGAGCGGTTATGGAGAAAAACCAGTCAGTGAAAAGCAACCCGAAGCTATTGCTCCAAAATGTGAAGAATTAGTCATAACCACTAGTGTTAGTCATAACTACCAATTAAAATTAGCACAGGTTGAAGAGTTCAGTTTTCAGAACTGTAATGATGATAACAAGACACGGTCCTACAATATTGGCGATCACGTTATTGTGAGGTGGGGATATTCTAAATATCCGGGTGAAATAATCTCAAAAAATCCTGAAGGAGTGATGGTTAGCTGCATGAAAAAAGGAAAGAAATTTTGGAGATGGCCGCTCATCAAAGATGAGGAACTATACTCCTGGGAAAATGTCTTACAGAAAATTGAAATTCCCAAATTTGTAAAAAAAGGTTGCTTTATCGTTCCTGAACTGGATTATTAAAAGATTGAAAAGTCATACAAAGAAAAAGCCAAATGCTAGTTTTAAGTTATAAGAATAAAAAGTTATAATAAGTCTTGGTTAAAAATAAAGTTACCTACTCCTACTACTAAGAATGTGACCTAATAAATATAATTTTTTCTACATCCACTTTTTCTTGAGCTGTGACAACCCTAGGTTAAACTTCGGAAATGTATGGAAACAACTTCAGGCTGACACCAAACTTCGCCTACTACCTTATTTTTATAAAAACAACTCTATTACAGTAGTCATAAAGTTTAATTTTGGTTGTCCATTTTCCAGACTTTGAATCAGTCAGACCAATAAACTAATAAGTATCTTTTTCACTGACAGAAACTAGATAGGCGAAGATCGGAAACAATGCCGAAACTTCGCCTATGACATTTGAATCATTATTTCAATCAGTTTTACTGCATTATATCAAGTATTGATGACCTATCATTATAGCTTTAATTAAGTAGAAACGTTTTATAATCAATGAAAACTAAAATACTCTGTAATTTGAGAGCATGAGACGAAAATGTGTCAAAAACCAGGCGAAGTTAGGGGTCTCGACGGTACTGAAAAGGTACGGTTTTATTTGAACACACTGAAATTTTGAGGCAAATGGGACATGAAAATTATGATGAGTAGGTAATTACCTATTTGGATGATGAAAGTTTTGAAAAATGAAAAGGTGATATTGTCACGGTGCGGTGAGAGCAGTGCGACGAGACGTCGCGTGCTTGGCCGCAATTAACGCGCCTGTTTGCGACTACCGAACCACATCTCAAGAAAGTGTAAACAAATTAAGACCCTTTTACGCAATCAGTTACCTTCCTATTTGTTTCATTAGAGGTATCGCCTAATTGAAAAGTGAAAGGTACCTATTATTGGCGGAAAGGGTTAAATACACCATCAGGTTACATTAAGACAAAGCCGATTTTTTGACGGGGAACCACAACGCCGCATAACAGTTCTCTAAAGATTATTAATACAGCTTCGTCATCGTAGAAAACGCTTGCGAAGCCTGCCTGCATAATAAGTACTGTCTGTGTCTTAATTATGTTATCATTCAATGACGAGGTACCGAATGGGTCGTATTCATAAATATTTAAAAGGTACACGTTTATCAGAGCCGTCAAGTTGTTCGCGGAAAGCGGCAGGCGTGGCCGCGACTCGGCTGCGAGAGCTTGTATTGTGCACTCGCCCATTGTTCCTCTCTGCTCGGAGCTGACAGAACATTTAAGACGATGACTTACAGCGCTTAGAACAGTATAATATGACTGTTCATACGAACACGAAACTACCAAACAACATACTCTACACAATTAATTATTTACCTGACCATCTGTCTCGTAAGCTTCCATAAAATTTATGCAACGTCTGTTAATATTTTCAATCGAAGGCATAAGTATGTTACTTAAAATGATAAATGGAAACGAAAATAAGAATCACAGTAATTGAAAGTAAAGTATTACTCAAAATACTGTTACAGCGCATAATGTCAAAATAAGGAACGTAACTAATTTATGGAAGTCGAATCTCGAATAATAAATGAATCGACGTAATAAAGAATATTTACATCGTACTTTCCCTTAAATATTGACCCGTGCCATGCATATTAAAATATATATAATATACCTATACATGTATGGGGAAAATATTTAAGTAACATGTAAGACAGTGTAGCGCCTTCAAAAAGTAAATCAGCGTTAGAAAAAAAAAACAATACATGCAGTCAAAAACGTAATTGAAAACAGTAACGGTGTTATATTTATGCAAATCGATAGCTAGACGTTCAATTTAAACTGTGTAGCACGTTGCGCCCGCGGCTGTGTCGGCCATTAGGCTCTTCGCAGGACACGAGCCTCCCTTATCAGAACGATTCGTCCTCCGAACACTGCATTCGTTCGATATGTAGAGTGTTGTAACAAGAGCAGTGGAAGCTCGAACACAGACGATGCCAAAAGTTGTATGCAAGTCGAGAAATTCTATACAAAAGATGTCAACGCGTGTGCTTTGTGAGAAAACAGTAAAAGTGGCCCAAATAAAAAGCTTTAGCGGCTCGCTCTATGCAAGGCACAGCTTTATCGAAATGAAAAACTTTATTTTTTGCATTTTTCTATCAAGATGTTTTGATTGCTTCTTTTTCCAATTTATGAAAATTGATCAAAAAGGCGCGACTCAACTTTTTTGTTCGAAGGCCATGAATTCGAATCAGGTTGTTCACCAATGCACTGGCAGCACAGCATCATTTGACAGTGATTTGCCCTCTGAGCTAAATAAATTTTAGGCTAGGTTCCACCAATTTGTGCATGATGAATACCTACAGATTTTTGTTTTACGACCTCTATGATATCAATTATATATTTCCGATTGTTATAGTACGAGCTAGGCGCTGTGTCAGATGTCACCAATATTTATAATATACTAGCAAATTGCATAGTCTAAATAAAAAACATAGAAGTTCCATACAAAAGACATAAACGCACATTATGAAATAATGTACATAAATACACAAAAATACTATACTCCTAACAAAAATACTACCGCGAAGCCCGATGTCGGCCGGGTAGTCTTTGAATTAAATTTGATTATTCTAGTTAGTTCCAAAATATTAATGAATATTCTAGAACGTTTAGGAGTATTCTGGATGATGACCGACTATTCTAAATCATTTCAAACTGTTTGAATTAAATTTGATTTGATTCTAGATCATTTTAGAATATTAAAGAAAATTTTAGATTATGATGAATTCTAGAACATTTTGGCAAAATAAATTTAGGAAAGTACTTATGTGATAGAAGGATAGACATCGATTTCAATACTTTTGCCAAATCGATCCAGCCGTTCACACGTGCCATGATAGCGTTACGCAAGTATTGCTGAATAAAATAACAAGCAAAGCTAGATAAAATACACCAACTTATATTTATCATGACCCATTTTGTACGACTATTTACGTTTACCTTGGCCATATTGGCTTGCTAACTTGCCATGCACATTATGAACATTTAATAGATGAATCATCAAGTCAAGTGAAAGTCCCATTCAGGCGCTCGAGCTTCAATCGAGAGACTAAAATCGATACCACTTGACAATGTTGGATTATTACTATTCACAAAAGATACAACAAAGTACCTATACAAGAAGAATAGAAGAGGTATAATAATAATAATAAATAATAAATAATTTTATATCAAATAATCAAGGATTTACGGAACAATTATTATTATTGAATGAAAATTATTTTTAGTACCTACATGCATTTTGTGATTGTAAACTAACAAAGAGTTAAAAAAATAATAGCATAGATGACAATATAAAGTGGGCGAAACGATCTCTTTCAGACAACTTTTGGATAAGAAAGCTTTCTGGAATTCATGTAATTATTATTAAAATATCATATCAATCTTTTACGAAAACTAATAATAAACCATAAACAAAAAAATTTAGAATCAACATTCGATTTTCTTATTAGAATTTCAATCAATAACATAAACTTTTGTTGTAGACTGTGACGAACATATCACATATCAAGTCTATGAGCGAAGCACTCCTAAGAGCACTTATTCAAGCTCTGAAAGCACTTGAAGCGCTAGAAGAAGAGACACTTAAACCGATCACAATAGTCTATTTGGTGACTAGCACGTGGACAAAAGGTTAAGTGTTTTCTAAACCCACATAGTGGTTAGAACCTGCCTCGTAACTTGTAAAATGTTCATAAATTTTCGGAGTTATTATCGTTGTTGAGTGCAGTGTGAGCTCTGGAGAGCTACTGATCTCTGCTAGTACCGAAATAACTTTTTTAACTATGATTGTGTACAAAATTTGATTCGATCTTTAATTGATTAATGAGGCCTGCTTTACTTAAAAAGCTCTGTTTTAGCACATACTTGTTGGTAACATCTTTATTTCATATAGCACATTTCATCACTGCCGAACACAAAAGGGTTCTTATTTGAATGGATACACAATATGAGAATGCTTTCCACCGCTAACCTTGCCACTTTAATTGAGTGCTACTCAAAGACAGTTATTGGAATATGCCGATACCTTGACACTTGGGGTCACTTACTGAGTTTTGCTTACACACTTACAAAGACATTGATATCTCAAAAGCTGATTGCCACAAAACCGTAGCAACGCTCACCTTTGATCTTTAAAAAATGTGAATGATAAAGATATTCTTTTTATCGGCTGCCATCAAATTAAAAACATTTCGTCAGATAATTTTGAACTTGTTTAGACAAAAAGAACATTAATTTAAAATTGATAAATCAATTATCATGGAATTTCAATGGTTGACCCATTGAAATTCCATTCTCGCCTCAATCTGTTTGTGCTCGTTACCTAATTGGATTAATATGTATAGTAGGTACCTACTACCTACAGCACAAAAGCAATGGTGGTCCACATTTTTTTCGTCGATTTATGAAAAAGCTTTCTAAGCTGTTTGAAAGGGTATCTATTAAAGTCATAATCGTGAACATAATATCAGAGCAAGTGTGCCGGTGTGGTGTAAAGTTATGAATAATCGCTTACTTAATTGATTAACGACTTAAGAGTGTTGTTTAGCTTACCCTGGATCCTTTAATCATTGTTTGTCTTCTAAACGAGCGATTTGCCAGTGTCTTACTTTTGTCATTTTTCTACGATTTTATACTACTTGAATTTCATCACATAGTACCTACAACCTTAGCAGCAGTGAACAAAACACATGTCATGTCTCACTGAATTAGGCAGGTAGACGTTCGGTTGCAACACGAAGAGACATCTCAAATCACACTTTTCAATGAACCTCATTACCTTTTCAACGTCGAGGTACTGACAAGTTCTTGGCTAGATGTCAGTCTCCTGAATAAACAAATTCTTGTGAAACTATAAAATTGCGTTGTTTTTATTTCCACATCTGCTTCTCTGGGATGCTTGCCCTTGGTGTTAGTCAACTGGCTAAGCTTTTCACTAACAACTTGCAAGCTCCTTTTAAGTGCATTATGCTTAACTACTAAGATCATAAAAACATTAACAAGTCGTTTAGCAAGCTATTAATCATAAAACTTAATCATAATTTTAGTTGGGCTCTAAATAACAGTGTAACTACTAAGCATTTACCCATGTAACGTCTGCATTTTCTTCGAAATATTTTGTTTGATGCTTGTAGATTGCTCAAGCAAAATAAGTGCTCAATGGGTGTGTGTATGCAATATTGTCTGTACCATGTCTCGTGTTTAGTCTCAGATGACAAAAGACAGGTAGGTAAGCATAAAGTTATCTAAAGTGACTAGGAGAGCAGTGTATTGGGTCGAAAAGGACGGTGGGCATGGTTGGGCATGGTGGCACTTGCGGGCGGGAGAGCGCCGCCGCGTCGCAGCCGCCACCCGCTCCAATGCATCGTGTCGCCGCTATCGCTTTCACGTCGTGGTTATCGCCCCAGTGATAATCTGCATAGTACGAACCGTTATTGAAAGCCACGGTACTAGTTTGTGCGTGAAGGCTACAATAGCGGCACTTTAATCTGATATTTATTGACCGAGCGATCGAATGAGACTGTACTGAGAGGCGACCTAAATCTGGAAGCTAATAATGTGTGCGGATATCTTGCACCTAACTTGGAGCTTCGCACGACATCCGACGCGAATGTTGTTCGAACTCACTTGCGCGCCAATTCTAATCGGATCTTATTAATTCTCAATAAAGGGATCTCTTCATCGAGTGGCGAAATTAATTGCCAATTTCATAAAACAAAGTTTGTGAAATTAAAAAGTGATATAAATATTTGCGCTGGGCGTGGGCTGGTGGCAGGCTGGCGGGGCGAAGGCGCAGGCACAGGGCGCTCGCGCCTCCTACTATCAATGATCAATTTTGGTTCCGGAGAGATTATCTTTTGATCGGAGCAATTTCTCTTCGGCCTTGTTCTTGATAACATCGGGAGAACAACGGTATACATCGTTTTGCATAATTATTAACCGAGAATTTAATCCTCGGGTATGCATTAGTGCGACTATAGCCAAGTTTTCATTCGAGATGTAAGATAACAAGATGTATAACGCATGAAGAAATTGTTGCAACAATGACGAACAACAATTCTTCTTCAGGGGGGCAATTCTAGACCAGTGACTTTTTTGTCACGGTAGATATATATCACAAGAACTGTCAAATTTAAATAGACATGACATTTTCAATAGATATCGTATTCCAGCAATATCACTATAGACATTTATCGAGCGAAGGCCGTTAGATATGTGTCGAGTGGTGAGTAGTAGTCGACATTGACATCTCTAATATACTTTGGGTGACTTTGGGCTTTTTTTATCTTTCGGTCCTTGGAGCAGGCTAGAGTACCAAGACCATACCACCTAGTCTTACTTTTTGATAAAAAGTCAATGATGTCAACTTGTTTGTTGGGAGCGAGAACGCGAATAATACTTTCTCATAAACCTACAATAAGTGAGGAGTGATTGAATTTAGCTCGTACTTAGTAATTATTCAATGGCGCAGTTAGAAGAGCAGTCAATCAGACAGTCAACGTCTATACTTGTATCCGGGGTTCAAGCTTCGAGAGAAATATTCTTTTTGCATTGAATGGCCATCTAGTTGATAACCTTTGAATTAAAAATTCAAGTCATCGGAGTCCTTCTCTTGAGTGTAATCCATTGATTACTATCTAATGAAAATGAATCTATTATAAACAACAACAAGAACGCATTATAAACGCCGTTTAATAGGAAATATGTTTATTTGAAGACAATAATAAAGTTAGTGCTATCGAACTATTCTATCGATAGAAACGGAACGTAGATAAACATGAACAACAACGGGATAGTCTGTGGAAGTTCTAAGAATGAACCTTCTTTCTGACATCTCTATAGTAAAAGTCTAACGTAAAAGTCTAACGGTGGCCAGAATACGCATTTTAGCGCGGTTCGATATTATCTTCGACAAATTTGGTGATATGACACTGCTTTCGCGACATTTCAAATCTCTATTTCGAGCGTTAATCTCTAAAAGTCTAGAATTGGCCCCCTGATCGTTATTTACGATTAGGTAATCAATTGAAAATGAGCAATCCTACAGAAATGGGGACGCGAACTCAGAAACGCGACTAGTGTAAGTAGAGAGCGAAGCAATCAGAAACAATTTTCTATTAGTATTTCTCGTTGGACATATTCCGACAACAAACACGATCGTCCCGAGAGCCGTGGGAATGCCTAGCAGAGTAACGGACGGACGGACAAATGATGTTGGCCGATCTATTGCCTGTAATTGATGACGACCATTGTATGTCTTTGAAAGAGCCACGAATGTTTGTCTTCTTTCTGTTACCTTCTGTTTGTTGTTGCTATTGTTCATCTGAAGCTTGTTGCCTTAATTCGCGAAGCTATTAGATGGATAAATGCTCGCAGACGTAAGATTAATTCTTTCTGTTGTCTGGCATTCTCAGGTGCCGTTAATCCACTTGACACAGTAAACATGCTTCAATTCGTTGTGTAACTGGCTCTAAATAGTTTCAATTTATCGTCCCGCTATATTAGTAGATAAGTACTTGCTAGTGAAATTGAATTGTTTGCCAGTTACAAGTTATTGAGACTTTAGTTTTATATAGGTACTGTTTCTATGACAAGTATTTTAAACTATCATCTCAAGATATTTTTGACGTGATAACGTCAAAGCTAACTACTGACCTAAGTAATTAAGGTACCTAAAGACACTACCAAACAGGCCAATCATAAAGAAGACTGACAAAAACTTATTAGTCCCCTATAACAAATTGGTGGGAAAAACTCGAATCAGCATTAATATTTTCTTATCAGTATGTAACTTATCTTGCATGCACGTTTTTCTAATAAGATTTTACTAATAAATTAAGGTATCTATCAAGGCAATCTTAAATAGTCAATAAATCTGAAGAGCACGAATGCTTCGTGTTCTATCTAAAATCATCGCGCTAATAAAGTGATTAATATCCATTCGAGACAGCTATTTGACTGGACATTGCGTATTAAGGCTTTGGTATAATTCAAAGGAGCGGTGTGCGGTGCGGTGCAAAGTGATAAATATAGAAAATAGCGGTGGGCGCCGGCGCCTGCGATTGCTATCTCGACATGAATCAGAGGCGTCGTCGCATCGCCGACCACCAAGCTCGGCCAGCCACCGGCCTTGCTCGCCCCTACGACTATGCGTAGCCCACGGACTAAGGCCTATGACTACTTCCAGAGGCGTCTCTAGCCCATGTAGCGCCCGTGTGCAAACATTACCCAAGCGCCCCCTAGTAAGCGCGCGTTCAAAATGGAATAGATACAAAGTACAAGTAACAGCACATCAAGTTACCACAAACTGTCAAATTTCCCCAATGGGTAATAAACTTGTTTTGAGATTATAAAGAAAAAAAATTCAGTTTGGTTTCCACGATGTGCTGCTGAATGTATTTAGAATTATACAAGGTGTTCTGGTGTTTTCTATAACAAGCCAAAACGTATCCATGATTATGATGTTGACATGACTATCTTCTTCTTTCTTCTAAATAAAATAAAACTCTTACGTTACTGACTGACTGACTGATAATCGACGCACAGCCTAAGCCCCTCCATAACTATACTCTTTGGGTGTTATTAATAATCCTGGCGTAGCGTTGGACTAGTTAATCCGTGTTTTGTCTCTTGCATTGACATGCAATTGTCAACTCGAGCAAATGTGACAAAACACGGATTAACTAGTCCAACGCTACGCCAGGATTATTAATAACACTCTGTACGTGATTGGCGTGACTAGTACGTGAATATTAGAGTGGCTGCCTAATTACTGGGTTTCTATGCGTATTTTAAGATGATTTAAATAAAAAGATGCGTGTGCGTTCAAAATGACAAAGCGTATATTAATCGGCCATTACAGAATTCATGGATGGAGGGAAAGGAACATTATTTTAACCTATCGCAGCTCGTAGTTAAGTAGTCACGTGACGTCGTGCAGTATCCATTGGTGTAAAAGAAATAGGTATCGAGAACTGTCCAATTTTAACTAAACCATAGCGTAATCGCGAACATGCCGCCGGCCTTGAAAGCAGCAGGTTTCAATGTCCCTGGAGTTGCGTAACTAGGGCTCCTCATGCGTAGGTATCTTGAAGCAGAGGGCAGATCTTTGCGTAGCTACGTCGAACGACGCCCGTAGCTGTTTGTATGTCCGCCACTCTTGAAATGCCATCTTTGCCCGGAATGGTGGCAATCACTCGACCCATGTGCCATTTAAGCGGTGGCAAGTTATTGTCCTTGATCAACACAAGCGAGTTGATCTTCAGCTCGTCCGTCTTATTGGTCCATTTAGTCCGCACCTGCAACTCAGACACATATTCTTTGGCCCAGCGGGTCCAAAAATGTTGGCGTATTTGCTCCACCCTCTGATAGCGGTTCAGTCGATGCGCAGGGATGTCGCTGAGGTCGTCACAGGCAGGTGCAGTCAGCGGTCGACCAACCAAAAAATGAGCGGGTGTCAAGGGAGAAAGGTCATTGGGATCTGGAGAAAGAGGAGAAAGCGGTCGGGAGTTCAGCACAGCTTCTATTTGCGACAAGACTGTGTCGAACTCTTCGAAAGTAAGATGCGCGTTTCCTACCACTCGTCGCAAGTGATGCTTGCACGACTTCACTCCTGCCTCCCACAGACCACCAAAATGCGGAGAATAGGGGGGGATAAATGTAAATTTAATTTGTTGATTAGATGCGTATTCAATAATATCAGGGCTACATTTGCGTAAAAAGTTTGAAAAGTCGTTCATTAACCCTACAAAGTTACGACCATTATCTGAAAATATTTCTACTGGTTTACCACGGCGAGATATGAATCGTTTTAACGCTAACAAATATGCATCAGTAGTGAGGTCACTGACAAGCTCCAAGTGAATAGCACGCGTAACAAAACACACAAATAAGCAAATGTATGCTTTTGAAGTTTTAGCGCCCCTGCCTTTGCGGTTGAGTATGAGAACCGGCCCGCAGTAATCCACTCCGCATTTATTGAATGGAAAACTTGGTGTTATCCTTTCCTTTGGTAAGTTACCCATATAAGGCGTGAGTATCTTACCTTTCATGCGCGTACAGATAACACAAGCGTTAACGATACGCTTAGCTAGGTTCCTACCACCTAAAGGCCACCACATTTCGCGTAAGTGACAAAGTAATGCCTGGGCTCCAGCGTGGAGAAGCTGCAAGTGCTCGTGACGAAACAACAGAACTGTAAAATAGTGTTTAGCGGATACTAAAATAGGATGCATTTTGTTATAACTAAACTCATCGGAGTTTCCTAAACGTCCACCTACTCTAATGATTTTATCCTTATCTAAAAATAAACTTAATTTAGTTAGGTTACCTTTACCTTTAATACTAGCGCAATTACATAATAATTTATATTCCGTTGAATAACTTTCCATTTGAGACCACCGGATCAAAGTTTTTTCAGACTCATCTAGCTCATCTACAGTAAGCGCGCCTGTACGCCTACCTACTTTATTGCGAATATTGTGTATGAATCGTAACATAAAAGCTACTGCGCGCTTCATACGTTTGAACTGCGAGAATCTATCAAATCGAAATAGCGACAGGTCAGATGAGTCATGGGTTACAAAAGAAGATATGGCCGGCCTAAGCTCAGGAAGATCCTCACACGACGTGTCCATAACCCCGTGATCGATAAGCGTGTAACTAGGACTTCGTAAGAACTCCGGACCCTCCCACCATAGTGTAGAAGAAGAAAGTTCTTCTAAGCTCAAGCCGCGTGAAGCGAAATCAGCGGGATTCTCCTTACCACTTACATGGCGCCAAAAAACATCTTTCGTCAAGTCGTGAATCTCCGATGTTCTATTTTGGACGAATGTTTTTAGTTTATTTGGTGCCATGTGTAACCATCCTAAAACAATAGTTGAGTCGATCCAAAAAACCACATCATTAAACTTACAAGTTAGCGAACTGCGTACTTTATCAAGAAGTTTTGCTCCAAGCAAAGCACCGCTCAGCTCAAGTCGCGGGATACTCATAGGCTTTAGCGGTGCGACCTTGGCCTTGGATGTAAGCAATCGTACTGATATCGTTTGATCCTGGTTTACTGTGCGAACATAAACGCAGGCGCCGTACGCAGTCTGCGAGGCATCGCTAAAAACATGCAGTTGAACATAACTATGGTCGGTACCTATAGCGTGGCGAGGAATGCGAATAGTAGGGAGCATCTGCAGCGAAACAACAAACCGGTTCCATGTTCGCGCGACACTGCATGGAACTGTGTCATCCCAATCTATTTTTAAAAGCCATAATTGCTGCAACAATACCTTTGCGATAATTATTGTTGGGCTTAGCAAGCCAAGTGGGTCAAATATCTGAGAAATGTTTGACAAAATAGACCTTTTAGTGATGGGCTTATCATCGTTTTGAAATTGCGTATTGAAATAAAATTCATCGCTTGAATTATTCCAACCTATACCTAGCGTCTTAGAACTAGAATTTTCATTGAATTTAATTTCTTTTGACTGGTTCGACAAATCATCATCATCATCATCGCATCGAAAATTGTACATCCATTTTTGAAGTGGAAAACAACCTAACATTAGCGCGTCCCTGATGTCCGAACATAGCTTCAGTAAGATCGATTTATCATCATTTCCCGTTAACAAATCGTCAACGTAAAAATCATTCCTAACAACCCTTTGGACATCAGGAGATGGCGATTCAACCCCTAACTGCTTCAAACACCTTACAGCAAGATAAGGTGCCGAAGCAGTACCATACGTGATCGTGTTAAGTTGGTAAATACCTAAGGGTTTCGATGAGTCATCGCGCCATAAAATCATTTGCAGATTGCGTTGATCCTTATCTACCCAGCAATTTCTAAACATTTTGGTAACGTCTGCACATACCACGAATTTATGTTGTCTAAAGCGTAAAAGAATAGAAATTAGGTCACCCTGTATCGCAGGGCCAACCATTTGTAGATCGTTTAGCGATTTTCCAGAAGAAGACGAAGCACTGGCATCAAAAACGACGCGCAACTTTGTCGTGGTGCTATGTTCCCGGTAAACACCGTGATGTGGCATGAAATAGCACGGACTCTCAAAAGAACTTATCGGGCTCATATGACCTAAAGCTTCGTATTCCTTCATAAAGTTTGCGTATAACAATTTATAATCAGGTGAGCGCTGTAGACGTTTTTCTATTGCGAGGAAACGGCGCTCAGCTTGATCGTATGAATCGCCTAAAGCACTAGGTGACTCCTTTAAAGGAATGCGTACACAAAACCTGCCCTCACTATCGCGTGTAGTAGTGCGAAGGAAATGTTCCTCACAGGCTTGTTCTTCCTGAGTCTGCGTATCCTTAGTACTAGAAAGCTCTTCCACCTCCCAAAACATACGTAGTTGCGTATCTAACGTACTGCTGAAATTACAATTAATGCGTGTAATTTTGTTACTACTGCGCGGTTGAGTAACAATAGGGCCGGATATAATCCACCCTAGCTTAGTGTTCTGTAGGTAAGGGCCCGTGGGTAATCTAATTTTACCTTCACCTAAAAGATCCCAAAACCTATCAGCACCTATAAGAATGTCTACTTGTCTAGAATCTAGAAACTGCGGATCTGCTAACCTTATGTTGTCTGGAATACAGAACTGCGCGTTTAATGGACATAAGGCCGGCATCGTAGACGTTATTTGAGATAATACAAAACAATCGATGCGAGTCGTGAATGTATTATCGACATGCGACTTTATTTCAATGCTACAAGTTTCCGAACATTGCAGCACTGAATCACCTACACCTCGAACTTCATGAGTGGACTGTAATAATGGCGCGTTTATTTGATTACAAAATGATTTGGATATGAAGCACCGCTGGCTTCCACTGTCAAGCAGCGCGCGCGCCTGGTGATAAGCACCGTAAGAATCGGCTACCTCCACAACAGCTGTTGACAGTAAAACACTATGCCTACCTATAGGTTTAGCGCTTTGAGTTTGCATGTGTGCTTTGTTTACGTGAATCGGAGGCGTGTTGGCAGTAGGCAAGGAGGGACGGGCAGAGGACGCCTGCACTGCACTCGCAGTCATGGCAGGCACCTCAGCCGGCACACTCGAATGAAATGCAACTGAACTAGTGTTGTCCCTATGAATCAGTGAATTATGTTTTTGGTTACATTTCCTGCACGCCCCAAATATACAGGTATCAGATGAGTGTCCCGATCGTAAGCAATTCTCACAAAGTTTGTTATCGCGTATTAATTTTAACTTTGATTCCAAATCACTATCAATGAATTTTTGACAAGAATAAAGCGGATGCATTGAATTGCATTTCAAGCAGGATCTATTGTAGCGAGAATGACGTTCGGACGGCTTATTGGTAGAAACATTGCAGTGTGACGTATTATTATGTGAATATGAACTATGTTTTTTGTTCTCGGACTGTGAAGATTGTCCCTTTGCGTGTGAAAGCTGCAGTGTTTCTAGCATGTCGGCCCTGTCCTTTAAGAATCCAATTAAATCACTCATATTAATGATGCGTTTCGAACTATGATCGCTAGCTAATAAAGTGCATTTAAAGGTTTCCCATTCACGCTCAGTTGTCTTATCTAACTTAGACACAATAATGTAGTTAATTAGTGTATCCCAGCTATCTGTCGATTCGCCTAGGATTTTTAGTGCGCGTAAATTCTTAAGTATTGTGTCGATAAGCTTCCTAATGCAAGCGGGTGATTCTTTGGACAGTGGATTGATAGTAAACAAAGCCTTTACATGATTGTGTACCAAAAGTCGACTATTATTATACCTATTGAGCAATAACTCCCAAGCAACGGTATAGTTATCTGATGAGAATTCTAGTGAGTCTATAACCAACGTAGCACTACCTTTTAACGATGACTTTAGGTAATGAAACTTTTGAATACTACTTATCTGCTTAGAGTTATGTACTAACGATAAGAAGGTGTCCCTAAACTCAAGCCAGTGCTCATACGATCCATCAAAGGTGGGCATGGTAATAACAGGCAACTTGACGGATTGCGGTTTTCCGCTGCAGGACCCATTAGAACTGCCAGTAACCTCATCACTAGATAGCATAGACTCCGCCAAAGCCAAGGTATTATAGTACGAATTCTCAAATGATTCTCGATAATCTAACTGATCAGGTATCTCGCTGTCGCAAACATTCTCTTCGATCTTGGTTTGAATATCATGAAACTCGTCAAACAAACTAGCAGCTCCTTTTATTCTAAGCTTTAAGTTTATATGATCACGAGAGGAAGAAACAGAAAGATTCTCATTGTTTTCAAGCGACTGTACAAAGTTAGTGAACTTAGTTAATCTGCCCTTTACGTGTCCGCGTTTTCTAACCAAGTCGCGAGTTAAATCAGAATTGTTACTGCAGATAGCAGGAGATCTATCGCGAGATGGAGACTTATCATGACGAATAGCATTATCAATATTTAACGTAAGGGGAGACTTTGGTAGATCGGTAGACATATTGGTGGTCATTGAACACAGGAGTACTTACGATTTGGAAGAATGGTAGGAAAGCAGTGATAGCAACGTCACCAGCTTTGGTCTTGCGCGTATTTAACTTCCACGTAACACTCCTTCGCGATAAACACTGAAATCAATTTCGACACAGGTCACAAAGAGAACAGGGAGGAGATAGGAAAAGAAAGGATGGTTGGTCCCACCAGATTGCGTATGAAGATCGATGAAATGCCAATCCAACTTCAATTCCAATGTGCGCTTAGCCTCCAAGCAGTCTTTGGTCCAGATTGTGAATCGTCCAGTGCGTATTTCCAAGTATTTCCAGTATTGGCTGCGGCCACGTCGTCCTCAATATTCCATAGATGCTAGATCTTGTTATTTGGCGTAGAAGGACCACATGTACGTGATTGGCGTGACTAGTACGTGAATATTAGAGTGGCTGCCTAATTACTGGGTTTCTATGCGTATTTTAAGATGATTTAAATAAAAAGATGCGTGTGCGTTCAAAATGACAAAGCGTATATTAATCGGCCATTACAGAATTCATGGATGGAGGGAAAGGAACATTATTTTAACCTATCGCAGCTCGTAGTTAAGTAGTCACGTGACGTCGTGCAGTATCCATTGGTGTAAAAGAAATAGGTATCGAGAACTGTCCAATTTTAACTAAACCATAGCGTAATCGCGAACACACTCTTTGAGCCTAAGTTAATCCTAGAAGCATGAAACTTGGAGGGTGTGTTCTTTTTATAGCGTAGAGGTGCATTAAGAAAGGAAATCGGAAAATTATTTCCTTAAGAGGAGAAAAAGGGGGAAAATGGTTTTAAGAAAAATCAACGCTCTGCCTAAGCCGTTAGTTCTAGAAGCATGAAACTTGAAGGGTGTGTTTATTTTATAGCTTAGAAATGCATTTAGAAAGAAGATTCGAAAATTGTTTCCCTAAAGGTCGATTTACATCAAACGAGCGAATGCTCATTCTATCCCCACTACAGCTAATTCTTCTAGTGTAAACAGGCGTAGAGCATTCCTTCGTTGTTCTTAGTGCGTTCGCAAAGATTCTAGAAATATTCTAAGAATGCTCGCTCGCTTGATGTAAACGGCGCAAGAGCGCGCGAACAATTGCATAAAGCGTTCTAGCGTGTTCGGAAGTGCTCGCGCCCCTGAGCGGTCTCTTCAAAGCGTTCTTATGTTCTTGCTCTAGTTCTAGCTCTAGCTCTTTGTTCGTTTGATGTAAACGCTGAATACAAGCTTTCGTTTACACTAAAAGAGCACGAAGGAATGCTCTTGTTCTAGCTCTAGCTCTATGTTCGTTTGATGTAAATCGACCTTAGAGGAAGGGGGGCGCCAAACCTTTTGAGCGCCACGGCGCTCGCCCGCTTTGATGTTATTCATCAAATATTAGTAGAGTTCAAGATGCTACTCAAAATCTATGCAGAGCGGAGCGCTTTTTACGATGGTCATTGAAAGTGCGGCGCCTGGCCAACGCGCTTGCCAAGTGGGGCCCCGTGGTGGTCATAGGGTGGTCGCAGCGTCCTAGGGGGCGCCGAGCACAGCGCTCAGCGCCCCCTAGGACGCTGCGCCCGTGTGCACCGCACACCCTGCACAATAGGTAAAGACGCCGCTGACTACTTCACCTTTGGACTAGGTTTAAAAACATCAATACTCAAGCTCGTCGTTGCTCACTCAAGCTATAAATTTCAGGAAAAAGCTTCGACTTCGTTTGTGTTCAAAAACGATGTCAAGTAATCACTCATACTGGTCATAGGCCCGTATTCTGAAACAGTACTTGAGTCTGAGTCGAGCCTCAAGCATAGATTTTATGACAGTTCTTCATTGAAAAGTGTCAAAAATCTGTGCTTGAGGCTCGACTCAGACTCAAGCGCTGTTTCGGAATACGGGCCTTAGTCCGCAATGCATCATAGATAAAAATAAATCTGCTGACTGACTGACAATCAACGCACAATCAACACGAGAAGTTAAAAGCATGTATAAGTAAAATCGCTTGAAGTGTGAAATTGAAAATTGAAGCTTTTTTGGCTTTTTTTTTGCTGTTAGTGTCCAACCCAACAAAAAAGCGTAATAAATTGCAATATTTTATGAATAGTAAATTGAATCCAAATTCAATGAAATTGCAAATGTATCACTATGTTATTGTCCAGTGCTTGAATCATTCTAGTTTATGGTCTATCTAGCAGCTAGCTAGTGCTTGCATCTAAACACCGACACGCCTCTGCAATACCCATAAAAAGATAACGATCGTAGGTGCATTTCACGTTTGATTTAATAGAAATTGTGTGATTTGCTTATATTAATGAAATATTCCAGGGTCAAAATATCGGGTTTACTCAATTTAATCCTGCAATTGGAGAGTAAAAGTGGGGAATAAACTGTGTACGCAAGACGCACTTTTCACGTCATGATGATATAAGCACAATCTGCAAATATCTAGTATCTAAGTCTACCCGCACACGGGCCTCCCTCCAGCCACAACCACAAAACGCCGCCACTGGCATATTTCCTGTAGCTTTCATACATTTTGTATAGCGACGATTTGTAGCGTGTGGCGGCTACCGGCGTCAACCGTGGCGTTGAAATGTATGAAAACTACAGGAAATATGCCGGTGGCGGCGTTTTGTGGTCGATGGCTGGAGGCCCAGTGTGCGGCGACACTTAAAGTAAGAAACACTACAATGGGAAACAGAGTAAATTTAGAGTCGTGATTCCTGAATGATATGATGGCGAATAATAAAAATCTGTAATATAATGTGTAAAACAAAGTTTATTAAAAAAATTAAGAGGACACCTATCCTATTAGCCTGGAATGTTAAAAGATCATTAGGACTAGTAAACAATACGAAAAATATTAACAAATCTATTTTGCTTTGTAAGCACAAAATGCAAAATGTCTGAAAGATTTTTTTTCATAATAACACTATTTCGTTAATGTGACATTGGTACTTAAAAACGAAGTAAGTCCTTTACTTAAAAACTAAAACCGAAGTAAGTTAAGTACATACTAATCACTAAGTAAATTGATTCGTTACAAATTAATCATGTTTTAAATGTTACCAATAGGTTTCTTTTAAATACTGGTCAAAGCTTCTCAAAAGGCTTAACACAAAACTACGTGTTCAAATAATAGCTATTCGTGTACTTGCTGTTCTTTTATTAAATACAACGTTTCAATAAATAAATGCCATTAAGTGAAAAAAGTAATAGAATTAAAGTTTCTAGTCAAGGAACAACATAGTTAAGTTTCAATATATTTTCGTTCAATTATTCACAGTTGAATACTCTTTTCGGTAAGTGACACAATAACTTACGCATGTACATTCCATATTAAATTAAATATACAGGCGTCTTAAAACAATTTCAATTACGTGTGTGATTGTTATTCGCGCGATACAATCTGGTTGTGCCGAAAGTTATGCGCACACGGCCCGGGGCGGGCGGGTAAACCTCATTAATATCCCTTTGTAAATATTGCTTCCATAATATGGGATTGCTTGAAGATTTAATACCGTCTTGAGGTTTCTCAATACAAAAAATATGATAAAATAAATAAGTGCGATAAGCTTATTTTTTCAACTAAAGACTTGATAGAGATCTTCTTCCTCAGATCTCAAGGCTTAAGTGCTAAACACATTTAAAAAAGCAACCTTTTCTGTTTATTATAAACCCTGCTACTCCTGCCTACTGGGTAATTATGTATTACTGGGTATAATTATGTTACTCTAAAAACAGTCTTAAGGTCTGACAATGCTAAACTTACATACATATAAAAATTGGCCATAAACATACTAAATACTTAAATAATTTCAAAAAGAGGTAGGAGGTACCTATTTGCAAAAATTAAAAATCTTCAGCATTTCATTCCCCATTAATTTTAACATTCCATCATTAATTGAACAACATCAGAAACGCATGCTACGTATTTGCTCGGAATGATGAAACAGCCAACCCAAATACAAGGAATATCCATCGAAAACAATCATTACTGTTATTGTTCAACATTCTCCAAGATTAACGGACAATAACTCAGCCGCACTGGGATCCAGGCCGATCTTTTAAACAATTTATCTGAATATCGCAAACTGTTATTATGGACGACTCGACGACGCTACAATTAAACTAGCGGTGCATTCGACGAAATAAATTATGCCAGATCGCATCAATATTCAGGATCATTAGTTAAACATCGTTCTATAATAATACCTTATATGGAATGTTCGTAAAATAAACTAAATAGTAAAGTAGAAAATAGGATACTCAGAATTCTAGGCGTTTATTTTAAGAAAATGTAAAAAGTTACGTCTGGCGGCTTTTTACCAAAGGAAAAATACTTTTATGGAATATAAAAAAATTGCAGATCAACACTGGACTAGTTTTAATGTTAATTTATCGATCACACGCAACAAACTGTTTTTCTACACGACTGCCCAGATGGAAAGTCATGTTTTATGCTTACAAATCATTGACTTATGAAACTCCTTGCTGTTGTAATGGGTTTCCAACCTCCTTGTTACAAATATGTACATTATTTGGGAGCATTTTGTAACTGGATTAGTGTACACCACACACATAATGGGTGTGTGGTAGATGTGGTGGTGAATTAACGCACGCCTTCACTCGAAATCAAAACTACTTAGCCGCGATTAGAAAAGTAAAAAAATATAGTTTGGTTATTATAAGAAATCTTAGTATTACATGATTCCGTATCTACTTTAAGGCCTGTATTCGGGAACACTGCTTGAGTCTGAGAGAATAGAATATCTGTGCTTGAGGCTCGACTCAGACTCAAGCACTGTTTCGGAATACGGGCCTAACCCCCGAATACTGAAACGCAACTCAGATTTAAGCACGCCTCAAGCGACGAATATTTGACAGATTTTCATTGAAAACTGTCAAATATTCGTCGCTTGAGGCGTGCTTAAATCTGAGTTGCGTTTCAGTATTCGGGGGTTAGACTTGTCAAAAACAAAGGCTGAAAGAATTTTATGTGACGTATAGCGAATTTACTCGAGTATTATGCACTTATTTACTCTGACCCGCCCTCAGAATGATAAAATACCCTTACTACATAATAAATCACAGCACATCATCATCACAATGGATAACACGAATAGAACTATGCAAAGCATACGATTCAATTATTTACTAACTATTTGTACATTTTTTGATCGTACATTATAAGGTTTACCCACAAGATTTATGAAATATCAGATCAGTGGTAAATGAATTCTACGACTGGCTTTTATCTACCAACGGAATGTTTTCTGACTTGAAATTGGGCGTAGTTTAGTTACTCACTTGTTAACCAAATGTGGATTAAGTTTATTTTTTTCGAAATGGAAATTAAAATTAGACCGAAGTTACAAATTAGGTTAGATATTTTTTTTTGTAAGTACATCAAACTTATTTTTCTGTAATACTTCATCAGTAGATTGCTCTAACTATAATTATTCGAAATAGAACTCACAGACATCCGACAAATTAAAGTTCTTCTCGCTGCGCGTTTTCTCCTGATTTTTTTACAAACTCTACAAATCCTTTGTGTTTCCGCACATGCTCGGCGCATTGCTCGACAAATTTCAAAAACTCTTTCACGTCAAAGGAATAGTTTGTGAACTTTGCGTGTGATGCTCCTCCAGGCCCATGACCCTGAAAGTGGAATAGGCGATTAGTCTTCCATATTACTGCCTTCACAGCTCAGTTGGTTGTAGCTCTGCTTTCTGCGCTGGAGGGCGTGGGTTCGATCCCCACCGAGAACAAATATTTGTGTGGTGAAAATAGATGTTTGTTCTCTGTCTGGGTGTCATTATTGTATTCTATGTATGTATTTACAAAAAAAAAACGTATTTATGTAATATATCAGCTTTCTGGTTCCCATAGTACAAGCTCCGCTTAGTTTGGGGTTAGATAGTGCTGTGTGGATTGTCTGCATTATTTATTTTATTTTATTTTATTTTTACTTGGTACTATTGGTAAAAAAGACACATCGAAATGTACATAATACTAGCGACTGAGCTGGATAAACTTTGACACAGAGATTATAGTCTGGAATAGCACATAGGCTAATTTTTATCCTGGTTAAATGTATGGACCAATTTGGCTGAAAATTGGTAGAGAGGATACTTTTTATCTCAAAAAAGTAACGGGAACGGGGCGCGCGAAGCCGAGACAGGCCGCTAGTCAGAAATATATAAATGTACCTCATCCTGTTGGGTCAGCTTAGATTTGTCTTCCCATGTCACGTATTTGAGTCCACGAAGTCTGGATAGGTCCTTGTAACAATTGGGGTCATCACAGTTGTAACTGAAACAACAATATTAACACTTTAGCATTGATTGTAATAGCGATACGAAAGAAGAAGAATTACTTACTCATCTTGTTAGTTTTTGGTGTATTCACCAATACTAGATTAAGATAGCGTAATTGGCCAGCGCATTACGAATTCCTCTCGATTCTATTATGATACTATAAAATCTTTGTGATTTTTCTCTCAGATCTTTTTACCGCACCGTTTTCTACTAAGTAGTAAATCTAATTAGAAGCAAATGGGAACTTATTGAAATCACTAATATTAATTTAGTGATTTATTATTAATATTATATTACTTTAGTGAATAACACACAGAACAGCAAAAACGCTTTTGCTTACGCAAAAGTTTTGTGGAATAACAGACACACGCGTAACAGCGCCATCTAGCGGGATGTTTCGTCAACTCATTTGTTCAGGATGGAATTTACAGAGCTTTTATTAGTACACAGCAAAATTTTAACGAATAAGCTGCACCGGCGTAGAAGGTGCGAGTTTGATTATCGAATAAAAACGTTGGCGCTCTATAAAATATGATCTTGAATTTTACAATGAATTTGAAGATACGATTTTTTTCTAAAATATTTTTTTTTTTAGAGATCATACTCGTTGTTGGTTTGATCCCCACCGACAACAAACATTTGTGTGATAACACAGATGTTTGTTCTGTGTCTGGGTGTTATATTGTATTCTAAGTGAGTAAGTATTTATAAAAAAAATATATAAGCAGTATCAGTTAGCTGGTTCCCATTGTACAAGCTCTACTTAGTTTGGGGCTAGATAGTGTTATGTCTCTACGATATTTATTTATTTATACTCACACTTCAAAAACAGCAGCCCAGTCAGGCAAGAACAGCAAATGCGTCAGCCCCGCTCCATGCATGCCAATAAACACATCACTATTGTGAGTAATCTCCAACTGCTTAGTAAACGGCATTGTTCTATCATATACTACTCTTCGAACATCATAACCCTCTTCTTTCTTCAAAGCATCCAGAATCTGATTCTCATTCAATATCCCTCTGTAAGTGGTGGCACGGGATAGTAGTGTTACTCTCACCCTATCGTCCTTACGGGGCTGAAGCTTTATGTTAAGGGAATGGATTATATGCTCTGAAAACGCATGAAACAGACCACTGTTTTCGCATCCATAGATCTGAAACAAAATGTGACCAAAATCAGGCAGTGTAACAATAAAATGGAGCACTAATGTCCCAAACCTAATGTAATTAAAACAAACCGGCAGGTCTCTCAGCTCAGTTGGTAGTACCAATCGAACCCACGACCTAATAAGGCGCTCTGCCTTCTGCGCCGCAGGTCGTGGGTTCGATCCCCACCGAGAATAAATATTTGTGTGGTGAACACAGATGTTTGTTCTCTGTTTGAGTGGCTTTGCTTAGTTTGGGGCTAGATAGTGTTGTGTGGATCGTCTACAAAATTTATTTATTTATAAACTTGCGTATTTTATTAAACCTCTTGATCTCTTGTTGAAAGTCTTTTTGCATCTCAACTAGTGATTTTATGAGTATAATCTTGAGTATAATACATAAACTTTTGCCACTCACAATCATGCCTCAAGGCATGAAATGGCACATTCAAGGTAACTTACCAAGGGTGTATTGTAAAACAGCCCAAAAATCATTCTTGGCAAAAGAGGCAGCACAACATTCTTGAAACACACCACTTTTCCTCTGAATGTTTTCAAGTCCCAAACTGGATTCTCGGTAAAAACTTTGAAGGTATCTTTGAAAGCTGATTCATATGTGAAGGTCTCCCAAACCAGGATGTGATTGTCGCGGGAAAATGTGCTGGGATGTGTTGAGTTGACATGTAGAGAGGCATACAGGTTGAAGAAATCACAGAAATGGTGGTACATATTTACACCTGAAACAAACATTGTCAAACATTGTAAAACACAAATATTAAATAGTACAAGCTTTGTTTAGTTTTAGGCTAGTTATGTGTGAAATATCCACCGGGTATGACAAAAAAAAATTTTGTGGTTGTTGATTTTTAATTTAGTTTTACATATTTACAAAAAGTTAGTTTGTGCTCATGTAGTTTTCTTCTATTCACAAAACTACTTGTATAGTATGTAGGAGTTACAAGAGCTTTTTAAAATAAAACTTTGGAACTAGTGCTTAGCTGATACAATCAGAGATGTTATTGAGTGCACTCCTTCACAGATGTCTAGAGAAATTAGTTATTGTTATAAAATGGTAATGATAACTTACTGGCGTCCAACTTCATTATATATGTTGGTTTATCTATAACAACATCACACATCCCATCGGCAATTGGCCGCTGTGGGGTTTTGACGAAATGCACCAGTTCAGGTGCCCAGGACTGCAAAGCACTCATATGTTCGGCTTCCGCCATTAGCCTTTTTTGATGGAAATTGCAATATCCACCTAAAAAATACATATTGTTTAGTTAGGTTATTTTACTCTTTTGTGTGAAAATCTCATCAAGTCTTACACAAAAAATGCAGGTGTTGTTTAGTAATCAAAGATATAGTTTTTTTTTCTTTGAAGCCATTAGGAAGCTTCTGCGCTTCTGAGAGGAGTTAGGCTGGCTACATCAGCTATATCCTGACGCAAAACGGACCGACTTAGAGTCTAATTGCGGACACAGGAGTCCAATACAAGATATAGGATTTTTTTGTAAATATACCTATTTGTCCAGGACCTAGGATATCCATTTTGTACCGTAAATTATCTCCTCTCCCTACAAGACCAGTGAAATTCATCATCATGTTTCTCCCACGACAGAACCTGAAAAAAAAATATAATTTTTGGGAAACAGATGGTCTAATAAAAGATTTTGTTTAATCTGTATGAATCTAAGAAATTGTAGTAGCATTATATTACTCTCTACTTTCTACTAGCCATTACAATTTATATATTTTAGCATACATTGCTTCACTGCAGGGCTTGTTTTCTGTCTCCTTTTTTCCAAACATCTCAACCTTTGGCTACAGCAGGCTAGTCATTCAAACGATTATTATAAATTAATTCATTTAATATTTGTCTTGCAAAGTTGGTAATTTATTTTTGGGGTCTTCCTAGATATTTTTCAAACCAAACAGGGTTAGATTCATGTTAAGAAGATAACAAATACAAACCTTAAATATTTAGAACATTCCAAAGATGTATCGTCTGAATATGAGGCTTCACACATCACCATCAGTTCAGCAATTTGTTCTTTGACATACCCTGAAATAAATAATTACGTATGTAAAGACGATGGTTTGACAGCAGTATGAAGGTAGGTTTATTTCTAAATAATAAATATTTTGGACCTTACACAACCCCGACTAAGCAGAACTTGTATGATGGGAAACAGATAGTTGATATAGAACATGCTTGTCTACATTTGTTTTGGCAAGTTTATACTTAGAACACAAAAATAAAAACAAACAAACAATATTTTATTGACCTAGGCATGGTAACATATTGAATCCAAAGGTTCCCGAACTAGTGAAATCTATATTTCAGGAACCAGTGGCTTCTCCCTGAATAAGGATACAGCTTACCGAAATCAGCTTGAGTGTAAAATGTATCATGCTGTGCTTCTTTGGTCTTAACCCAGCCGCGATGGTCACCAGGACAAGTCGGCCTAACTGGATAGGAATCGTCTACACTACAATTTCGTTCATAGCCCCAACATGCTTTTAGACCAACTAAATCTTTATACGGACATTGAGCGTCATCTAAACAAGATTTTGCGACATCTTCAAAGGAATTGAAAACATATTTCAGGTGACCAGTTGGAACATTAATTTTACTTAGATCTATTGATATAGTTTTGGTAATGGTTGACAAAATACAGAAAATGCACAATAAAGTCCTCATTTTTTGTATTGCTAAAACTAATTAAGTTGGTTTTATTTCAAGAAACAGCAGAATTTACTTTTTTCTGCGAAAACAAACAAATTTTTTTTTTTTTTTTTTTCGCTCCTTTCGAAGCAGGCTATAGTACTAAGACCATACCGCCTAAAAACAAACAAAAACAAAACATGTGTTGCAGTGAGTGAACAAAATGAGTGAGTGAACTAGAGAAAGATGGAATGGAATGAAATAGAAGAAGAACGCACAGAGAGAACAATTAAATGTTTCGGTCACCAGCGTGTAGAAAGCCCGGTTTCCACTGCGAGCGGAACAGACCCATTAATGACTTCGAAACTCGCAAACGCAAAATGCATACTTGTATTTCCACCAACAAATAGTCGGACGGAAAGAGCCGAGCGTGTAGAAAGAGTAGAAATGAGCTCGCTCAGTTCGGGGGAGCGGAGCGGAGTACTTACGGACTCCGCTCAACTCGCAATTACAATTTATATAGTAGTTTTTCCACACAGAAAGTGGTGAGCGGGGCACTCGATAACATCGCAACAACACGACCACACGCAACCAGCTCAAAATTTCAACTGAACTCGTTCTTTGTGGAAATTATCTATTCGTTTTTCATTTCTCATTTTCCGTTCAGCTCAGTGCGCTCATTTCTCATGACCGTCGAACGAACTCTTCGTCGGTGGAAACGCAAACCTATTTCATTAGAAAGGAGTCCGTTCCGCCTAACCTTTTTCCACTCATTACCCTTTCGCAGTGGAAACCAGGCTGAAGGATCCGCAGGGATCTGCTCACCATTAAAATTCTTACTACCACGGGAGGCGTTAATGTACATCACGTTATTGTACACCCCGTTAAGCCCGGTTTCCACTGCGAAAGGGTTATGTGCGGAAAATGGTTCGGCGGAACGGACTCCTTTTTAATTAAATAGGTTTGCGTTTCCCCTGACGAAGAGTTGGTCGTGAGAAATGAGCGGACTGAGCTGAACGGAAAATGAGTAATGAAAAACGAATAGATAATTTCCACAGAGAAAGAGTTCAGTTGAAGTTTTCAGCTGGTTGCGTGTGGTCGTGTTGTTGTGATGTTATCGAGTGCCCCACCCACCACTTTCTGTGTGGAAATGCTAATAAATAAATTGTAATTGCGAGTTGAGCGGAGTCCGTAAGTACTCCGCTCCGCTCCCCCGAACTGAGCGAGCTCATTTCCACTCTTTCTACACGCTCGTCTCTTTCCGTCCGACTATTTGTTGGTGGAAATACAAGTATGCAGTTTGCGTTTGCGAGTTTAACGAAGTCATTAATGGGTCCGTTCCACTCGCAGTGGAAACCGGGCTTTATTATGATGCCAGTTAAGCTAAGTGCACACTGGAGCAATACCAAATGGATATTTGCTTTTTTGTTCTGGCACTGGATACTTATACTACGTCCTTGATACTTTATAGGGCGGATCCTTAGACAATTTAACCTAAGGACTTGCCTTGCATCTATTCAGCCTAACAAATTTTTCTGCCATATTTTGAGGAGGACGAGGAAAGCACACACTGAAACGAAAGCGACACACATTCAAACGATCGTAACACACACAACAATTATTTGTGTTGTTATGAACGCACACAAATACAAATCTTTAACACTAGTTCAAGTTTACTGTATATACAGGTGACACACATTCAAAATACAGAGAACCACAACAGTGATGCCGTATCATCATTTTATTTTACCCTATGTTAAGTATGAAAGAATGTAAGGCTTCCGAAGTCAGTAAGATTTATTTATTAAAATATTCATTCTGAATATTATTTTAGATTTCATGGCACTAATGGTCGTCGGGTATTTATGTTCAAGACAAACAATATAAAAATTACTAGCAGTTGGTGCCCGAGCTTCGCTCGGTATTTTTTGATTGGTAAACTGTTGTTGTGAATTATATTTAAATACGAATTACTTACATACTGATTAAATATTAATATTTTTCGATCTTACCGGCATAATAATAAACTCCACTACTCGTCAGTAGATGGCGTTCTCTGTCCCATTAACTCATGACTTAATCAACAGATGGCGCTAGGAGTTATGATTTTATGATAAAGTTGATTATTTACTTTAGGATTATGGAGACATTTTCTAAAGATGAATCCTAGCTAGATCGTTTTATCGTCCCCGAAAACCCCTGTATACTTAATTTCATTCTAACTATATTTATTCAAAACTAGACTTGTAGCGGCGTGATGTCTACACAACGATATTATGTATATACTGACTTTCCTGCTTAACTGGATGGATAGGGAATTTTCTTAATTAAAAATGCAATGCTCATATCAATGACAAAATGGCGAGTGTAATGAATCAATCAATGAAATGTACAGAGGCAAGGATAGCGGGGTATGGGAACAATAAATTGACCAATCAGCGCGCGCTATCACGTCATCGTGTTGTGTTCTAATTGGCAGTTCATGACGCGATTACTGGGTAGGTTTTTAATGTCTATCTCCAACATGCCCGCGGCCTTGAAAGCATCAGCTTACAATAACTTCATTCATCTTCAACTAGTGGGCAAATTTTTGTGTATGCTCGTCTCACTATGCCTGATGATGTCTGGATGTCGGCGACTCTCGAGATTCCGTCTTTACCAGGTATCGTCTTCACAATGCGTCCCAGTTGCCATTTCAATGGCGGAAGGTTTATGTCCTTGATAATAACAAGCGTATCAGGTTTTAAATCAGCGGTGTTTACCTTCCATTTGGTTCTGGTCTGTAGTTCCGATATATATTCTTTAGACCATTGCAACCAGAACTGTTGGCGAAGCTGCTCCACTCTATTGTAGCGTGTCAAACGATGTGCAGGCAGGTCTCGCAGGTCGTCTTCACAAACTGGTGCCGTGAGAGGTCGGCCGATTAAAAAGTGTCCGGGGCTGAGGGGGATGTAGTCTCGAGGATCCGAAGACATGGGTGCCAGCGGCCGAGAGTTGAGTACGGCTTCGATTTGGGATAGCAGCGTCGTGTACTCCTCGAAGGTGAGATGCGCGTTTCCCACAACTCGGCGAAGATGGTACTTGCACGACTTAACCCCAGCCTCCCACAAGCCACCAAAATGAGGGGAATAAGGCGGAATGAACGAAAATTCGATAGATTGATTTTTAGCGTATTCAATAATATCACTTTTACATTTCGATAAAAACTGAGCAAATTCATTATTTAAACCAACAAAATTACGACCATTGTCCGAATAAATTTTAGAAGGCTTACCGCGCCGTGAAATAAAGCGCTTAAGCGCGAGTAAGTACGCATCAGAAGAGAGATCACCAACGAGTTCTAGATGAATAGCGCGTGTGTTAAAACATATGAACAAGCAAATATAAGATTTAATTAATCTCGCGCCTCTTCCTTTCCGATTGAGTATGAACACTGGTCCCGCGTAGTCTACCCCTGAGTGAAAGAAAGGAAAACTAGCAGTTATACGCTCTTCAGGAAGGTTGCCCATCAGTGGGCTTAATGTTTTACCTTTAACGCGTGTACAAACAACGCACTGACGAGTCACCTTCCTAGCTAGGTTTCTACCTGACAGCGGCCACCAATCTTCTCGTAATTGGTACAACAACGCTTGTGGCCCACAGTGCATAGACTGGTTATGTATATGCCTAAACAGCAAAAGCGTAAAATGATGTTCCGAAGATAAAAGTATAGGATGTTTTTTATTATAATTAAAATCGGGTGAATTCTTGATTCTACCACCCACTCGTAAAACATTCTCATTATCTATAAATAAATTTAAGCTTGCAATTCTATTATTTGATTTAACGTTCTTTCCATTTTTAAGTAAACTGTATTCATTTGTAAAAGACCCCATTTGAGATAACTTAGCAAGTATATTGATAGCTCGTTTTAATTCAATAACAGTAATACTCCCCGTCAGCTGTTGTCCTTTGTTGCGCGTATTATAGATAAAGCGAAGTAGGTATGCAGCGACATGACTCATGCGATTAAAATTCGAGAACCTATGAAACGGAAAGAAAGTTAAATCTGTTTTGTTATTTTTTGTAATTAATGAATTTACGACGTTTGATTTGAGTTCCGGTAATTCATTAGGTATAATTTCATTGAGATGCGATACAGAACGTGAAATTGATTTGTCAAAATAAATTAATTCTTTTAGAAACGTGGGTCCTTCCCACCACAAACTCGATGAAGACAAATCCTCAATATTTACACCGCGAGACACCAGGTCAGCTGGATTTTCTTTGCCACCCACGTGACGCCAGGGACACTCATTCGTCAGCTCATGAATTTCTGCAACACGATTCTGCACGAAAGTTTTTAATAAGTTTGGTGACATGCGCAGCCACCCCAACACAATCGTGGAATCGGACCAAAACATTACATCATCACATTCACGAGTAAGTGCACTACGAATCGTATCGTAAAGTTTAGCGCCTAGAAGTGCACCGCACAATTCTAATCTGGGGATACTCACTGGTTTTATTGGAGCTACTTTACCCTTAGAAATTAACAACCTTACTATCACCTCATCATTACATATAGTACGTACGTAAGCACAAGCGCCGTAGGCGATTTGTGAAGCGTCTGTGAATATGTGCAACTCGACTCGCGTAGCGTTGCATTTAAAAGCATGGCGCGGAACTTTAATAGTGCGAAGATAAGACAGGCTGGTAACAAACCGGTTCCAAGTATGTACAACGTCAGTAGGTAGCGGGTCGTCCCACTCTAATCTCAATAACCAAAGCTTTTGTAATAGTACTTTTCCTATTATAACGAGCGGACTCAACAATCCCAGCGGGTCAAATATTTGCGATATTGTTGATAATATTATGCGTTTAGTGACTGGAATTTTGGTGTCGATCTCAATTTTTGTATTAAAATTAAACTCATCCGCGACATTACACCAACTCAAACCTAAGGTTCTACACTGATTATGATCACCTAAATTTAAATCTCGGAACGTGCTACTTAGTGACGTTAATGACTCACCGTCGAGTTCAAAGTTAAAGATCCACTTGCGCAGTGGGAAGCACCCAGACTTTAGTACTTCGGCGGTGCTTTCGCAAATTTTTAATAACTTTGATTTGTCCTCATATGAGGTCAATAGGTCGTCTACGTAAAAATCATTGCGTATAACTCTTTTTACCTCGGGGTCAGTACATTCATCGGCTAATTGTTTTAAACATCTGACACTGAGAAAAGAAGCCGAGGCTTGGCCATATGTAACCGTATTCAGTCTATAAGACTCGAGCGGGCCAGCTGGATCATCGCGCCATATAATGAGCTGCAAATCGCGCTGAGACGGATCTACTAGTACTTGACGGTACATCTTTTCACAGTCTGCAATTGCCGTAAATTTAAACTGCCTAAATCGTAATAGGATACCGAGCAAGTCTCCTTGGATAGGAGGCCCTACGAGCTGTATATCGTTAAAAGATTTCCCACTACTAGTTGCAGCACTGGCATCGAACACAACACGAAGCTTTGTAGTTGTGCTGTGCTCGCGAAATACACCGTGGTGCGGCATGAAGTAGTGAGGGTCCGTATAAGAACTAACCTTAGTCATATGACCTAGATCAATATATTCGCGTATAAAATCAGAATATAGTTTTTTATAACTATCAGGTGCGCGTATTAATCGTTTCTCCAAAGACAGAAAACGGCGTTCCGCCTGTAAGAGTGAGTTACCAAGAACATCGGGCGATTCTTTGAGTGGGATGCGAACACAGAATCTACCATCACTTTCGCGCGTAGTAGTTGTGATGAAAGACTCCTCGCAAGCCCGCTCTTCACTTGTGCGTATATCCCGATGCTTAGGCATTTCCTCTAGCTCCCAGAACGAACGTAGCTGTCTGTCCATGGATTGTGTGAAGTTACATTGGACATGTCTATCATTGTGCGTAATATGATTGATAGGACCTGAAACAATCCAACCTAACTTCGTATTTTGTAAGTGCGGACCGCTTGGTAAACGCATCTTGCCATCGATAAGCAAGTCCCAAAATAGGTCCGCGCCTATTAAAATATCTATATTTTGTGGTTTTAAGAATTGCGTATTTGCTAGCTGCATGTTGTTAGGTATGTTAAAACGTGCGCTTTGTACTTGCACAGCAGGCAGCGTAGCCGTTATCTCCGATAGAACGAAACATTTAATGCGCGTTGAGTAGGTATTTATACGAGATTTTATGACGATTTCGCACGTTTGCGTTGAATGGGAAATCACATTACCTACCCCTCGTATCTCATGAGTGGACTGTACTAGCGGAATATCGAGCGATTTACATAGCGAATGTGTTACAAAACAGCTTTGACTACCACTATCGAGTAATGCGCAAGCGACATGATAATTGTTATATTTGTCGGGAATCTCGACTAAAGCGGTGGATAGCAAAACCGGTTTCATATCTAAGTATTGTGTGTTTGAGTACGTATCGGTATGAACATTGCTAACTTGAATGAACTGATTATTGTGAGTGCCATCACGGGCGGTCCCCGCTCCCGGCGCTGGCGGCGGCGGTGGCGGAGGAACGCTCGCCTCAATAACCGCAGCCGTCATCGTAGTGCGATTATTATTGTGAATTAAAGAATTGTGTTTTAAATTGCACTGCTTACAAGGCCCAAACAAACAGTTTTCAACAGCATGTCCGGAACGCAAACAATTCTCACATAACTTGTGATCACTAACAATTTTCAGTTTTGATTGTAAGTCCATATTAATGAATTTAAAGCATGTGTAAATTGGATGTTTTCCTTTGCACACTACGCATGGAAATCTGTTTGTTTGTTTACGGTCGGATGATGGCGGCGGCGGGTTATTGGAGGAGACATTACATTGTGAAGTGTTAACTGAGCTAGATTTTTTACTTTGCGTGTTATTATTATTATTATCTTTACTGTGGGATAAAGACAATGTTTCCAACAAATCAGCCCTGTCTTTGAGAAATTTAATTAGATCATTAACCTTCAAATTAGAATTGGAATCCGACAATAACGAACCTTTGTGTTCTTCCCACTCTCTTTCCGTTATTTTATCTAACTTGCAGGCAACAATATAAATTATCAGTGTGTCCCAGGAGTCTGTAGGCTCACCAAGAGTTTTTAGTGCACGTAGATTATTGATAATCACATCTATTAGTGTCCTAATTAGTGAAGGCGACTCTTTTGACAGTGGCTGTATTGAAAATAATGCCTTTACATGACTATGCACTATAAGCCTAGTATTGTTGTACCTATTCAGAAGAAGGTCCCATGCCACAGAATAATTATCAGATGATATTTCTATGGAATTAATCACCTGTTGTGCATTTCCTTTTAATGAAGACTTCAGATAGTGCATTTTTTGAATGTTGCTTATATCAGCGGAATTGTGTACTAAAGATAAATATGTATCCCTATACTCGAGCCAGTGTTCATAAGCACCGTCAAATGTCGGCAACGAGATTGTGGGCAATTTAACTGACACATGTTTATTAGAATGATGACATGTAGAACCCTTTGGTACCTCTCCACATTTGCCAAGAATAGATTCAGCTTGAGAAAGAATGCTATAATAACTATCTTCGAACTGCTGACGCTGGTTTAACTGTTCTTCGATATCAGAGTCAGGTACAATTTCCTCAATTTTCGATTGAATTTCATTAAATTCGGAAAACAAAATCCCTGCACCTTTAATGCGTAAATTTAAGTCTATTCTCAACTCATTGGTGAAAGACGTTTGACTATTTAAATGGTTAGCAAATCTAGTCAACCTACCTTTAACTATTCCGCGTTTTCTAACTAAATCACGCATGATTTGCTCAGTTTTTTCATCTATAAGTTTATAAGGAGATCTATCGCGACTTTTACTAGTTTCCTCCCCATCTTTAGGTGCTAACGACATCCTGGTGGCTTGTGAAAATAGGGGTACTCACGTAGCAAGTACCGACTGCGCGTGAAGATAGACTGCTGTGATGACAATGGCACAACCAGCTGAATTGTCGATCTGCTCCGTGAATAATCCAATCCTTAGCACACCGTGTTGTACGTGTAATGTCCGAGTTCACGTAAACACGTAGCAAATGGTCAGTCCAACCAACGGTCACTCCGTACGATGAAATTGGATGTGATTTTCCAAAAAACTCGTTAAATCCGGCGTCGAAAGGATCAAATTATGTAGCGGCGTGATGTCTACACAACGATATTATGTATATACTGACTTTCCTGCTTAACTGGATGGATAGGGAATTTTCTTAATTAAAAATGCAATGCTCATGTCAATGACAAAATGGCGAGTGTAATGAATCAATCAATGAAATGTACAGAGGCAAGGATAGCGGGGTATGGGAACAATAAATTGACCAATCAGCGCGCGCTATCACGTCATCGTGTTGTGTTCTAATTGGCAGTTCATGACGCGATTACTGGGTAGGTTTTTAATGTCTATCTCCAACAAGACTAAAGCAGCTTTTGTTGAAAGGGTGTTTTTATTCTACTGATGATTTTATAAATATGGTGTGACATTGCTAGTATTATTTGATAACAATTTCTTTGATAATTATTTAATTTATGATATGTCTCATATTATTTTTGCTTATTATGTACTATTTTTCAGACACAAATGTATAATAATTGTTAATGAATGAATATCACAGGCAGACTAGTTCATTTCGTTCAATTGATCTGGACTGGACAACACTAAAACTACAGCCAGCTCTCTAGGATGCCATGAGGGACAAATCCTTTATTGTATGTTACTCATTACTTGCACTAAGAACCTATTTTTACCCCAAATCTCGACAAACTACATCTTGATTAAGTTGGCAGCATTACTACTCAAAACTGACACTTTCATAGAGATTGATAAATTTTCTGAGCTTAAAATCAAAGATATCGATGTTTTTATTTGGCCTAAATAAACTTATCATTTTAGAACCAATATTGGGTCAACCTCAGAATAAGAGCGAATAAGCTGGAAACTCGTATACACCGTCATAAAGGTGTTCTAAAAGTTATTTCAAAAATAACATGAAATTCTATGATGACTACGTTAGTTTTTCAAGGTAAAAGGTCACAAAAACTATCCATCTTATAAAAGGTGGGATAAATAAATGTTTGGAACTAAATTTGTGTCAAATGCTATGCTTTTGGATGTCCGAATACGCAAATTGGCAAATTTTATCATCCGCACTTGATGTGCGGGCTGGTTTTTCCACAAGGTATAAAGTTAAAAGTTTTTTAAGTTCCTAAATTGTTCAACAGCTACATTGTTAAATTAAACAAGTAGGCTACGTAATGTTATGTATAAAATAACACGTTACAACTTCAACACAATCCGTTGGTGCACGACTGGATTTGAACCCACAACCAATCAGAAAGCTAAGACAAATCTACTCGCTAGAACACCCGTGCTTTTATCGATATCGATAAAAACTGTGTGTAAACATTTATCCACCTCTAACACTAGTCTCGCTACCGGAGGGCGGGGTTTTGATGTCTCGGGCCTGTCAGGTCTGGAAAAATTCAAAGCCAAATCGACTTAATATCTAAATCAGTAAGGTCAAAAATTCATTTTTGAAATGCCAACTATCTCGTAGGGAGTTCATATGTACGTCATAGGTAGTCTCGTTACAATTTTAAATTTTTGCTAGTGACTAAAATTGCTTGGCAATTAGAGATTATTTCGCAATTAGAGTCTATTTCATTTTGTGATAAGGTTGAAAATTAAATGCGGATAATTGACGGCAGGAAACTCGAGGCGATTCGATCTTTTTCGTATAATCGTATACTGAATCGATGTTCTAGAGCTAAACGCCGCACAACAATTTTACATTATTTTAATAGAAAAAAGCATTAACTATGCAAAAAAATAATTACATATGAAATGTTACACCATCCTTTTACAAGCTTGATGTGTATGACTACCTATTACACACTGCAACTGCACATGTTGGCATTTTTAGAAGAGGTCCTTTCACCGCGATACCGATACTGACACTGATAAAGATCGATTACGAAGTGGTTTTTATAAACGTGCTAGATATGTCAGATTCGTTAGTCTTGTACCTTTTGGCAGAGGGGAAGATCCATGCAAGGCAGGTCCTGATCTAAATTGTCTAAGGGCGGATCCGACTAGGATTGGTTAGGTTATGTTAGAACATAAAAATTACGCACAAGGCGAGTGAGCAGAGCGAGCTACCGCAGTGCCAGAATATCAAGGACAAGTTTAAATATCTAGTGCTAGAACAAAAACATAAAAATTCATGTTTGAATTGCTACAGTGTACATGTGGCTTAACTGGCATCGTACTAACGGTGTGTACCTTATCAGGATGTACATTATCACCTCCCGACCGGACACCAGCAAACTATATTCAAATCGGTGCCATAATTTTATGTCAATGGACGAACAGCCCCGTAAACCACAGATTAAAACTTTGAGTGCTATACGTGAATGAAAATAAAAAAATACTCTGTGTCTACGAATGTTGACAGATGATACCACGTGAGCAAATTCAACCAATCACGATTTTATCAGCTGGTCGCTGGTAAACGGGGTAAAACTTGGAGCCCGCCATAATTCGTTAGCCATAGTTTTGATCGCAAATTCTGACTGTTTTTGTAGGAATCTGGTGAATTTTCTTTGTTGATTTCCTAAACATATTATTTTCGTGCATCGTGGCGATTATCTAGTACTGTACTCTTCAAATAGCACAAGAATTCATTGATATAAAAAGTGTCGCCATTTTGACCCGTGAATTTGTGACCATACAATTTTGAGTAGGTATTTTTAATTTGTTTGGCCGTCAACCAATTCGAAAAGCAATACTCTAAAGTGCCTAATAAATGGGTAATCGATTACACCAAATTCAGAAGAAATGTCTCAGACAGATAGTACAGTAAATTTCCTTATCCACGACGCTAATGGTTAGTAGTGACGCTACTTTTCGTGGATGTAGTTTCGTAGATAATTTTATTTTATTGTACAAACATAGTAGATCTAGTAAGTTATTTTCGAGTGTATTTCATGCTCACATCATTTTACTCATAAATTCTGAATTTTCTTGTGTTACGTTTCTTTGTAAAATTAGGGCGCGGGCGTTGCTATTGGGCGTTTACGAGGTTAGGGTGGAAAAGTTCGTTGATCATTTTGATGCGGAATCTCTAAAGAAAATCACACATTATTCATTTAGCTTCTCATCATTGGTTTAGTTGCTAACTAGAGTGTACTATAGTAAAACACCGACATATCAAGCCAACCCATAATTTTTTGTTATTCCGTTTTAGGGGAGCCTCAAGTCGTGAAAGTAGTGCAGAATTCAAACATACAAGCTATTCCTCAAATTAAAATTAAGCCCAATTCTGTGAAGGTGATTAGACTTCCAAGTTCTCAAGGAAAGGTAAGTTAACAATGCATAACCATTGCAAATTAAAATTAATGTACCTAAATGTGTAGTTACAGGAACACACAATATACTGGAAAATAACTAAACTAAATCACATATCCATTTAGAGATAAGTTAGAGTAAGTTCATTTTAATTTTACATTAAAATTACTAGTAGGGATAGTTAGGTAACAACGGAGTCAGAAAAAAACTCAAACCTTGATAAAAACACCCTATTACAATAATACCCACTTAGGTAGGTACAAATACACCTCTTGCTTGATGGCCTTTTAAACATTTTTCACTGCTATACACTTGTCTGTACAGTATCATGCTACATAAGTATTTCTGTAAACATACTTTTTAATTTACTGACAACTGAGGTAAACAAATGAGGTTTTATTTTGAGAGAATGCCAGCTTACTTGATATAAACTTAATGCAAATACAACATATCTTCTATTATTCTCTATAACTAAATACTACTAGTTAGGGCATTAGTTATTTTTGTGTTTTTAAGAAAAGATGGATAGATTGTGTGAAGATTGACATGGGTATGAAAGGAGTGACTGCTGAAATGATGGCTTATAGGAGAGTGGATAACGAAGACCTGTTGTGCCGACCTCACATTAAGTGGGATAAGGACAAGTAAATGATGATTAAGCTTCAAATAATTTGTTGCAGGGACCTGTGCTAAGAGCTATTAGAATAAGCAGTCTCAAAAACTTGTCAAGTAAGTTCTTACTCTTCTCACATACCAAGGTATTTTTCTTTCAGTTTTTAATCATTTGTGCTGTGCAAAAAAAAGACAATTGCTTCATTTTGTAATACAATTATATACAAAATAAAATGTATTTATTATAGTCCGTCCAAGCTTACTCTGCCAATTAATTTCACTATTTGTACATGGTATTATTTTTATAAAAATACACACAATTCTTTTAGAAAAATGCACACTTACGAGGGGAGGCTGATAAGTTCGCGGCCTAAGGTACTTAAATATTACCTATCGTCTTATTATCGAAATCACTTATTGCGTGGTTCAATGGTATTTGAAACAACCATCTAATTAATTTTTAAAGTCATAACTCAATATTTTGTGGAACATCAAACAACATCATGTCAGCCGAATTTACGAATTCTCGCAATTTGGAACACCGTGCCGTAATAAAGTACCTTGTAAAAAAGGGGAAATCGTCAAAAAACATTTTTGAAGACATGTCATCTATTCTTCAGGATTCTGGGCCTTCATACACGATGGTTAAAAAATGGGTACGTTTATTTCAACAAGGACGAGAAAGCTGCGAAGATGACCCCCGCCCGGGACGTCCAATAACGGTAGTGACCGAAGAAAATGTTAAAAAAGTCGAAAAATTGGTACTGGCCGATCAAAGAGTTCAATTGTGGTAGATAGCAGAAGAGTTGCAGATCAGCAAAGAATGGTTTGAAGAAATTTTACATCAACATTTGAGCATGAAAAAAAATTGTGCGCGTTGGGTACCAAAAATGCTTAGGCGCACAACAAAGAGCGACGTCTCCAGGCTTTCATGGATTTTTTGGAGTTAGACGGCGAAAATTTGGACGCAATTTGCGATCGTATCGTGACCGTTGATGCAACATGGGTTTGCCAGTATGATCTGGAGTCCAAAAAAGAATCCATGCAATGGATGAAAAAAGGAGAAAGGGCGCCGAAGAAATTTAAGGTGGAAAAGTCAGCGTCAAAGCTTTTTCTGGGATAGCGAAAGCATTTTGCTAATTAATTACCTACCTAAGAGAACTACAATGAATGGTCAGTATTATGCAAATTTATTGGCTCAGGTCCGTCAGGCCATTGTTCAGAAGAGACGCTGGAAGTTAGCGCGTGGAGTGCTCGTTTTGCAAGACAACGCGCCCGTTCATAAGGCGCGCATTGCGAGGCGGGCCCTACAAGACACCGGCTTTTCTGAAATAGACCATCCTCCCTACAGTTTAGACCTAGCTCCTAGCGACTTTTTCCTTTTTTCCAATTTGAAAAAGAACTTAAGGGGCCGGAGATTTTCAGATGACAATGAAATGATAGCCGCCGAAAATACACATTTTGAAGGCATAGGCAAGGAATATTTTTTTGGTGGTTTAAAGGCGTTATACGCCAGATGTAAGAAGTGCATATGCCTTGAGGGAGATTATATTGAGAAATAAAAAATATAAAACTTGACTTTTCGTTCTTTAAGTACCTTAGGCCGCGGACTTATCAGCCTGCCCTCGTAGCTGGGACTATTGCTGTATTGTTGGTACTTTTATTGATATACAAACACCTTGTCTGTCTATGGAATAAAAAAACAATGATCTTAAAATGCTTTTGAACAATTCCAATAAGAATTTTCTTTTTCTGGAACTGAACATGATCCTTTTTCAGAAGTGGTAAAAGTTGCAGCCAGCAAGCCAGTATTCAAACCTATTGCCCCTAAGGTTGAACCAGGTTCTCCCGAAGAGAAACAACTACTGAAAGAAGTAAGTAACCTTTTTGGAGTTTTGAACTATATTTTCATGTCTTATATCCAGAATTTTTATTATTTTTTTATGTCGAATTTTATTGATTTAGTATTTACCTATAAAAATCAAGGGGTTGCAGGTTCAAATCTCACTCAGCACTTTTGGGACAAAATAAAATCTAGGGTGGGATTCAAATTCTATGCATGTTTTAATATTTGAATTCAACATTTTTAAATTTATACTCCATTTATTTATTGTCTTCTTTTTTTATGTATTTTTTATTATGGTTTTTGTTAGATGGATTTCACAGAAATGTAGGAACCAAGTTGTGTGATTCTTGCCAATTTCTTCTAAGTCTTTGTAATAAATAGGTGCCTTGATTCACCTAGTTTAGTAGGGTTTTCCAAGTGTTCCGTATGGTTTTATTTAATAAAACTGGGTTTCTCTGAGACATTCATACATTTCGAGATTTAAGCTCAACGTCATCACTTTTTTTATCTCTTACTGAATTAATCTAATGTTCTTGTTGTAGCTGAAACCTAAAAAGCAACTGCCCAGAGACTTGTCAAAACTAAAAGTTTTAGAACCATTCGTAAACATAGCTCCAGGACCTGCACCTGAGCTCAGGGTCACCAGCTCCAGCTCTCCAACCAGTAAAAAAAAAGAACAGCCCAGCAATATGTCTCATGGCACCAGAAGAAGACATGACTCGGACAATGATGTCTCTGCTGTATAGTAAGTATCCAACAATAGGTACAACTTAGGTATTTAATGCAAAACCGAAGACTTTACAATTTACTTTCCTCACATTTTCTGCATTGTCCTTATTCTTATCGTGTCACTATCAACTTGACTTGATAGTTGTGACAAAACATATTAAATTGTGTTTGGCCGTAATCTATGCAGAATATCTTTGATAGTTGTATTAAATATCCTCATAAGCCTGCTGGCGTAGGCCTCCCAAATACATTTCCAGGAATAACGATCTAAAAAAAAAATATTACTTTCCGCGATCTTAGAATGCCGTCGGCCCATTGGGTGTGTGAGCATCGTACGATTCTCCTGCCTGTTCGTGATTAAAAAAATCTTATGACATTTGTATAACTTTTAACATTCACAGCACGACGAAACGCCGCAAGCACGCCGACAAAGTTGGAAAAGGGTTGAGGCATTTCTCCATGAAAGTTTGTGAAAAAGTGAGGAACAAGGGGTTCACTTCCTACAATGAGGTTGCTGATGAGCTGGTACTGGAATTTGCGGCTGGAATCCACGGTTCTGGTGACAGTCAAGTATGCTACTATCCATGTATTAAAAACTTTTTATATGAATAAACAGCCTAAAAATCATCTGCTGAACCAGCCTCTTCTCCCACTGTGCGCAATCATATGCGGTTCTTAGCTCGTCACATTCCATTCGTGCCAGCAGCCTTTTGCAAGGTGTAAGTACATAATCATTCTGGGCTGATATTTCGGTAACTTGATGACATGAGATATGACATTTCCATACGTAAGCCACGTGACTACACGTGTTTTGTACGGAATATTAATTGTATTTGGAATATTTGGACTGGCCTCTAGCTCAGTTGGTAGTAGCTCTGCCTTCTGCGCCGTAGGTCGTGGGTTCGATCCCCACCGAGAACAAATATTTGTGTGGTGAACATAAATGTTTGTTTTCTGTCTGGGTGTTATATTGTATTCTAAGTATGTATTTACAAAAAAAAAACGTATTCAAGTATTATATCAGCTATCCGGTTCCCATATTACAAGCTCTGCTTAGTTTGGGGCTGGGTAGTGTTGTGTGAATTGTCCACAATATTTATTTATTTAAAATCTATGCCAAAAATACAGATGCTCTCTAAAAGGCAGTTGCCCGATTTAGAGGGCGTTAAAGGCCTGCGCACAACTAGGTTGCTGGCGATGGGATCACTGAAACGCAAAATTGACAGCGATATTTGACAGCGTTTCATTGATCGCCATCGACCTAGGCGTGCGCAGGCCTCAGTAAAGTTTTACGTTGAAAGTGTTTTTTGCCTACATTGCCATCGCCTAAATGCGTCCACATGCTCTAATCTAAAATGATGTGTCTAAAATGAATTATTGATTGTATCCCCACAAAATAAAATTCAGATCTGTCTAACCTTACAGCAATATGACCAAAAGAACATTCGGCGGCGGGTTTACGACGCGTTAAATGTATTGATGGCCATGAACATAATATCAAAAGAGAAGAAGGAGATCAGATGGCTGGGCCTGCCCACTAACAGCGTGCAGGAGTGCAACTCGTTGGAGAAGGAAAAACAAGAAAAACTGGATCAGATACAGAAAAAAACGCAACAGTTACAGGAATTAATTCTGCAGGTATAAAAGAATATAATTTATTTGTTAGGCCTTTGCAAATAATTAATTTTGTGAACTTTACTTTACTACATTCATACATTTTTTTTTATAAATACAAAATTAGAATACAATATAACAGGTAGAAATTATATAATTAATTACTTCATATAAGCACAGTTTTATAAAACTTTGATAAAACTCGAATTACGTAACTCCCCGCCGCAACTAATTTAAAACTTGTTATTTTTCAGCACATCTCATTCAAAAGTTTGATAGACAGAAATAAGGACGCTGAAAACAAAGGAATCAAACCCTCTCCGTCGTCAGCGATCCATTTGCCATTTATTGTGGTAAATACGAGCGATAAGGCGTTGATCGACTGCAGTATTTCAAATGATAAGTAAGTGTGAAACAAAATGAGGTTTTATTTATTGAACACTATGTCGGCGGTCTAGGCAAGAACCCTATTTCTATTCATATGCGTTACTTCACGCCTGGGAAATATAGAATTGAATGAAAATTATGTACAATATCCCGACAGACACTCACGCCAAGAAAACTACACTTTTCCGTAGTTTAATTTTTCCGCAGGCATGTGGATCTTAGCTAGACCCTTGCCACTGAGCAGTGATTTAGCCTTATATGGAATTACAGTATTGTGAAGTATAAATAAAGCTAAATATTAAACTGATTTACTCGTAGAGCGGTTTCAGACTAGCGTTTTATACGCGCGTATGAGCTCTTTTTTGGAAGCGCATGTAGGCGCGCCTTTTGTCCCACGCTCGACTCGTACGAGCGTTGACGCGCTCCTTAGCTCGTATAAGTGTCAGAATCCATGTTGATACTGACACGACACCACCGGTTCGAGCGAACACGCCGAAATATGCCCGTTTACGCGAGTATGGTTTTTAGAAGCGCGTAATGTAGCGCGCGTATAAGCGCGTATGCTGAAACGACCGTATACGCGCAAAAAATACGCTAGTCTGAAATCGCTCTAAAGAAAAGAAGGTTGGACTGTGTCATGGTGTCAAAGATGACATGAGCAAGAAAGAAGTGAGCACTGAGATGACGAAAGAAAAAAAACTTGTAGTGCCGACCCCACGTCTGAGTGTGTGATCTGATAAAGGTAGAAAGATGATCATCATCATCATCCACAGCCCGACTTCACCCACTGCTGGGTATAGGCCTCCCTTAGTTTGTGCCATCTACCTCGATCCTGTGCCAGTCTAAACCATTGCCGCCCTGCGATGAATGATGGAAGATGATGATTATCATAATTTAATAATCAAAATGCAACTCTTCTATTTTTAGGACGGAGTACATGTTTAACTTTAACAAGAGGTTCCAAATACATGACGACATCGATATTCTGAAGAGAATGGGGCTTTTATTTGGTAAGTTTATTTTATATGCCAGCAACCACCCGCTTGCTTTTTCCCCGCGCTTTATTACTCTTCATTCTACTTTCAGTTTCGTAAAAATCAGTGTAATCGGTTGGGCGTTATTGAGTAACAGAAAAATTATATAATATTTTTTTAAATATTATAATATTTCACTTGTTTACATTTCATTATGACTGCCTTCACAGCTCAGTTGGTAGAAGCTCTGTCTTCTATGCTAGGGGTGTGTGTTCGATCTCCACCGAGAACAAATATTTTTGTGTTATGTCATAAGATGTTCATTCTCTGTCTGGGTGTTATGTTGTATTCTATATGAATGTATTTCCAAAAAAAATATGTATGCATGTACGCAGGTACGATTTGTATCAGCCATACAAATCGTACCTGAGTTAAACAACTTTTATTTTTATTTTATTAATTTATATGGTTCCCCTAACAAGCTCTGCTTAGTTTGAGTCTAATAGATGTTGTTTGGATTGTCCGCATTAATTATTCTTATTTATTTATTCCAGGATTAGACAAAGGCGAATGCACAGAAGAAGATGTTGAGAGAGCCAAAAGCATGGTGCCTAATTCGTTAGAAAGTTACGTCGAACGTAAGTATTTTATAGAATAGTTATTTGTTATACAAGAGTGCAAAGCTGCTTTTTAACCGCGTGCTCAATTTTGATGACCGAGCAAGCGCAGGATTCTAATATTTAACCACGAGCGGAGCGAGTGGTTTAAAAGTTAGAATCCTAAGCGTTGGCGAAGGAATCAAAAGAGCACAAGGTGAAAAATCTTTGCACTCGAGTGCAACACGTAACTTTTCATCCCACCTCAGCGAGGAAATGACCAAATGCAAAAAAGAACATGGTGCGACTAAAACACACCAAGAAGGTTCCGAGTATGAGTTTTTAACAAATTTAAAAATGTTGCATGATAAATTCGGCACCATGCAGGTAGAAGTAAATAGGTTAAATTATGTTTTGAATTCACAAATACACCAAGAAGGTTAAGAGTGCGAGTTTTTACCAAATTAAAAAAGGTTGTATGATATATTCAGCACCATGGAGGTAGAAGTACATATGTTGTGTATTCACAAACTTAGTGAACACGATATTCTAAATTCAAATTTACTTTATCCTCTAGCGGATAAAAACGGGTTTTCCACTCAGATATTGAACAGTAAAAATACACTTTCCGAGATGGTGGGATGAAAAGTATTTGTCTGCGAGCATAGCTTCTAGGATACTTCTAATTCTGGGATATGCGCTGAATAGATTTTTTATTCTAATTCCTTTACTGATAAAGACGCCACTGGCATACAAGCCTGCTTCTAAAATTTTCCTTACTAATACATAATATTACATGGTAATAATTACCATAGTACCAATATACAATACAACCTACCAATTCAAACCAAACTATGAATTAATTTTTGAATGGCTGCTTTTTAATGGAGACTTAATTAACTCGCTCTTGCATTGTATGGTTTCAGAAATGGCTAAAGGTGATTTAAGTAGCATCAACTCAATAATCGGTGAGGAATTCGACGACGACGAAGAAGAGGAAGACGAGCCTTTGGAAGGAGAGGGGGAGAACGAGATAGAGGAAGACCATGAGGAACCAGAGGGAAATGAGTATAGCGACGACAGTAGCGATGTTGATGTCTAACATGACAAGACTAGTTAGGAATATACAGGAGGATTCACGATACACCAGGCGAGGCTGAGCCATACCCGTGTCTGGTGTAGCGTGAATCCACCGTAAGGGTTCACGTACACCGGCAACTCGACATTTCGTGCAATTTGTAGGGCTTTTTGCACACATGTAGGCGGTAACTCGCCGCGACACAAATGCAAGCAAAGTTACAGGCGCGCTCGCAACTAGTGGCGTTGGTTGCTCTTGTGCGAGAGCCCTAAGTGATGTTGACGATGACAACACTATAAGAATTGCATATTAACTAAGATGTTAACTTACATTGATGAGTTACATTCAACTAACAAATATAAAGCCTGTAAATGATCTTTTTTCATACCACTCCCTTACTCAGACTCAAATTATGCCAGTTTCAGTAACAACACAACTTTCAAGTCTAGGTAGTCTTATCAGAGTGCATGTTAATCGATTTGTAAACAAAATAGTACATTTGGTTTTTGTAGGTAGGATTATTTGATTTTTTTGGTGATCCAACTTTTTAGTTGAGAAATAATACATTAGAGCTGTGCTCAATCCTATAATGGTAAATCAAATGATAATCTGTTGATTAATAAGCTTCCACTAGAATCAACCAGCAGAGTAAGCATAATTTCGCTCCATCTCTTGGGTTTCTTGAAAATTTTATGTCTCATTACAATTGAATCAAAAGATTGCAACCATTTGATTGGATTTTTCTTATTTAGATAAGTTTTTTGTGCTTTGATTAATGCAATTTTTTCCCCTTATATTATGTAGATTATTTTGTAAATTAAGTATAAAATCATTGCAATGAATTTATTTGTAGGTAGGTATATTATAATTATTGTTCAAACCCTATTGATATGTTTACTGCAGCAAAGATTAATATTTGAATATGCTTTGTAAAGGAAATAAGACAGACAGGACAGGATAAAATATATTTATTTACTTATTTCTGTTCAACAAATAGTTGCGCAAATTGTTATTCTATTAAGTTTGGACAATTGAATAAAATGTTTTTTTACATTATGTGTGCGACTTATTGCCAAAATGCTAAACTTTTGAAAGATACTTGTTGACCTGAAGAATTGAATATGGCAAATGCTATATGATTTTCTTATATCTGCATTATATTGTGTTGAAATTAAGAAAGAACTTGCACTACAACATTTTTGCTGTTAAATTTTTTAGATGGAACCTGAGGCATTACTTAGGTCCTACATAATGAGAACATTTGACTAAATATCATTTTAGGGAATTGTATTTATAATGTTTTTTATTGTTAAATAGATGTAAAAAGAAATAAAATTCATTAAGATCTTTATATTTTGTTTTAATTACATACAATACCTTAATCTAATCATAAATACAATGTAAAAAAGAAACAAGTAGGTACTTTATTTTATTTCAGATCATCATCATCAAATAGATCTTCAAAATCTGAAATGAGATAAAAACATAATTTAAAAAAGATTACCTACTCAATGAATATGCAGTGGAATAAAGATATTAAGATTTGTTTCTAGGTTATCATTTCATACACAAATAATGTGATAATCAAAGCAAATGTGTTCTCAAGTTATCTTAAACTGCAGTGACTACACACAATTGATTTTTGAATGTGTTGTGGGAGACTACAATTTGGACTTGCGATGAAGACCTCTTACTGAAGATACTCTACTGTTGTGTACGTACCATTAAAAAAGTCTGCATGTACAGCTTTTTCATTTGCAGCTAAATCCATAAGAAGATTAGAGGGTCCCCCAGCCTAAAAAAATCATAATGGTTTCAACAAACATTGAATATCATTAGAATATTATTTGAAAAATAATTTAATTGAATGTAAATAAAAACAAAAGTAAGGAAACACTACAGAGAGATAGGTAGGTCTGAACTTTGAAGTTGTCAGTAGCGTGAAAAGGAACAATCATGCAATCTCTTCAGCAAACAAAACAAAATTAGGTATGACACTGAAGTAGGTAGCTGATTTCAGATTCCCTATGAATTAATAATGAATAAATATATACATATTCATGATTAATTTTATAATAGATTATGTTGAGGACAACTCTTGTTAGGCTAAGTATAGCATTAAATCTAGCATACCTACTGATCTTTAAGGTATGGGTCAAGTTGTTTACAGGAAACTCTTGACAATGAGGTCTATGTAGGCACTTAGTGGGACAATTTTTGTGATATAAACGTTGCAGTTGAAAAGATCACCACAACAAACCAACCTCTTCCATGTCCATGTATGGTCCAACTCCCTCTGGGAACATTTCATCAGCTGCAACGGTTGGTTTCATTTCTAATAATTTAATGAATTAGAAATTTGAGTGAGAAAGGAAGTTATTGAAAGCTTAAACTTCGAAATAGCAAAGCAAAGGAAAATTTACTGTAACAAAACAACTTTTGCTTGTGTACTTTTATTTTCGTTTTTTTTTTCTTCTACAGATTTTGAAACAAAAACAACAGATTAGTCGCGTTATTCCATCTCCACTGCGAAATTTTTTATCTGTGCAAGTACAGATAATGTTCATGTATATGTCTAAGTCAAGTCAAGATATATGTCACATGTCATTAAGATACGAGTTAGATGTCAAATTATCAATCAATCAATGTCAGTATCATTGTGCGTTATGCATGTGCGTGTATTGCGTTCATGCTGTTGTGTTGTGCTTTCCAGCTTAGAAACCGATTTAGTATTGACTAAAAACTAAAAGATGTTGAGCTATGATAATAAAATAATACTAGCGCCAATGGTACGAATTGGTACACTACCTATGCGTCTCTTAGCGCTACGGTATGGCGCAGATATTGTGTATACAGAAGAATTGATTGACTGGAAATTCCTGAGATCAAAACGAAGATACAATGGTTAGATTTTATCAATTCATAGTATAAATGATAAATCGTAGTCTGAAAATTAGGCAATCTGATAACAATATGTTACTATAGTACATATGGATGATCAACATTTAACTACATTATTTTATTCCTTTTTTGAAATTAGATATTCTCAATACAGTGGATTATGTGGATCAAACAGATGGAACAATAATATTCAGGACTTGTGCTGAAGAAAAAAACCAGGTGGTTTTACAACTCGGAACATGTGATGCAGAGCGGGCACTTAAAGTTGCTAAAGTTGTGTACGTAAAAACTGAAACTTACATTTTAGTTATGTATCCTAATACTAAGAAATAATGTTAGGTAATCTGTGACCCATTTTAAATTCAATCAACCCTTCTTATTTCTTTGTAGTGAAAATGATGTAGCTGCCATTGACATTAATATGGGGTGTCCTAAGGAATTTTCCATAAAAGGCGGCATGGGTGTTGCATTAATGGGGCAACCAGAAAAAGCATGTAACATCCTCAAGACTTTAGTATCCAACCTTTCTATACCTGTGAGTTGTAAAATTAGAATTCTAAATACTGCTGAAGCAACTTTAGATCTTGTAGAGAAGCTGACCAGTACTGGAATAAAGGCAATTGCAATTCACGGCAGGACCAAAGATGAGAGACCCCAACATGGAGTGCATCCAGATATCATCAAATATGTGGCAGAAAGAATACAAATTCCTGTTATAGCTAAGTATGTACCATGAGTTTTGTATTGTTTAATTAGGGGTATCTTATAAAATAATGCTAGTATTCTTTTACAGCGGAGGATCAAAAGAGATAGAAAAGTACAATGATGTGCTCAAATTCAAAGATATTACTGGATGTAGCAGCGTGATGTTGGCCCGGGCTGCTGAATGGAACTGTTCAATATTCAGGAGCGAAGGCATGTTGCCAATGGACATTGTCATTAAAGAGTATCTAAAACTTGCTGTTGAATTTGACAACACTCCATCTAACACAAAGTACTGTATTCAAAATATACTGAGGGAGTTGCAAGAGACACCAAGAGGCAGGCAATTTTTAGAATGTCAAACTTTAGAGCAAATATGGTAAATATTTTTGCTTTACTAAAACTTTTTGTACATTTTCAAGAGCTTGAATGTTCTCCTTTATTACAGTGATATTTGGGACTTAGGAGATTACTGTAGAGAGAAACAGTCAAGTTACCAAAGAAAGGGAATACAGGGTAGATGGCAGGTAACTCCTGATGATCTGGAGCCACCACATAAGAAAAGTAAACTCAATGACTCAGAGCTTATTGGTGTTCAACAGATGAAGGTTAGTTTCTACTCCATATTGGATACCGTAATATTTTATTTGGTTTGTGTCTAATATATAATATTTCATTACAGGTCTGTTTTATCAGAGCTAATTTCAATGATCCTAATTTGCCCAAAGCTAGACTTCATACTTGGGCTGGTAAAAATGGCATTTGCCTTCCAACATATAAAACTCAACAAGTAGCAAAACTGTTCCGTTGTATTTTAACTTTCAATGATAAAAAATACACATCAACATTTTGGGAGAAGAATAAAAAGTTTGCAGAGCAAGGAGCTGCTTTAGTTTGCTTGTTTCATTTAGGGATTGTTTCTGAAGATGATCTAAAAGAACTTGGAAGCATAATAAAATAGTTGTTCTGCATCATAGTATTGTTTTATTAATCACACCTGCCCTACCGAAAACTTAAAGTCCACTGTCAAATACGATTTTTTAAGCATGTTTCAATTTATCTTAGAATTTAGATTGTGCTTTGAGATTAGCAATATTTTGAACTAGATTCTGATTTAACGCTTTTAGTTTGGAGTTGAAGTTGCTATGCTGTTTTATATCATTATCCAGTTGTCTGATGTTCAGAAAGCAGCGGTATGCAGTCTCCAATTCTTCATCTTGCAATGTAAGTTCCTTCGAGCAGTTTTGAGGCATAAGATCCGGGTCTGAAAAGTCCTCTAATAGCTGTTTGGTAGTCGGAAAGCTCGGCGATGAGTGCTTCTCCATGACACTAGGAATTGAATTTGATTGAACTTTTAATTGGGGAATGAATTGGACATGGACATGCATGTACTAGTATTTCTACCAAAACAAACTTGTTCCATGAACATGAACAACAGATTGTAAACAACGCAACACTGACAAAAGCATCATCAAACAAATTGACTTTGAAGGATTAGAAATACATTGATTGACCGAGCGGTTCCTCCATGGAGCGATTCTTGTTGATGCTTGGACGAAGTACACACAATAGAGAGTATATTTGGTATTGTGTATCTGTGGAAAAGCATTATCGTACAGTTTTGCTATTCAACAACAGATGGCGCGCAATGCTAAAAAAGTTTTTTTATTTCTGTCGAAGACTTTTTATCCAGATTTGCTATTTGCCAACAGATGGGGCGCAACTACCATTTTACCTACTGAACTGAATCAACCATGCGTTATCTATAGTCGTTTGTGGATGAATCCCACTCGGGGCTCTGCATATACTTTATACTTCTTGCTGTTGGGTTTCAACTTCTTTGGTAGGGACCGGAACCTTGGAGATGCAAGCAAACTGATTTAGCACGATGTTGGCTGGGCTGGGCCCATTTTTGAGCCTCTTCATGAATACATAGCCGCTAGGCGATAAGCTCTGCAAATTATATAATATAATATTTGAAATGCCCAAATGTTTCTATGACGTTTCAAAGTGATCCTTGTGATGGAAAAATATCGACAGCGTATACGCTGTCGATATTTAGACGCATCGTTTGTGGTTTCCTGCAACAACAGCAAGCGTCTGTTGCAACCTGGATTTCATGATCCATGTAGGCCCTACTATGTTTCCACTTAGTTCTTTTAAGTGGAACGAAATTTATTTTTTTAGATCACAAACTTACTTAGAAGAAGCTTAAGTACCTACTACATAGAAGCCCCTGTTTTCCGCTGGGCAATCTGCCTGGAGTCGTGAAATGTTGTAATGTTTTGCCTTCGGGAAAGGTACCCAAAAGTAGGTACCTTTCCCGAAGAGCTATAGTAGGTAGAGTATACTCTACCTAATCAAACCGGTTGGCGTTCAAATTTAAAAATGAAAATTCTGACGCGTGTTTTTATTTCCGATCGCACGTCTTTTTATATATTTGATAGCGTATCACTGATCGCCATCGCCATCGTCTAGATGTGCGCAGGCTTATAAGCATTTTGTTTGTTTTTATTTAAAAAAATTGGGAAACATACCTAGTTTTAAGTACGCGAATTCTAAAGGCTTACACGCGCGTCTTTTATTTTACCTACTACTTCATTACAAGTTACAACCGATCGCAATCACGACCGCTGACGTGCGCTCATAATTTTTCTCTCTTCTTTTTCTTTTACTTCTTAATTAAATGGCATCTGTCCGTTTTGCCAACGTCAAGTGAGGATTAAACGGCTTCATAAAATCACAGAAAACGAATCTACTTTTCTCTCTAAACTCGCCATTTAATTTTGTTTTTCAAAGAAGTGCTTTAGTGCCAAACAAAAGCAGGTGAGACTCAAAGAATAAAATGAGCTAAATAATTCCTACTTTGTATCTGCGGTGATGACATCTCGACTATAGAGGCGGCTCTAATGAGTTTTTTGATTTACAACCACATTCCCACCGAAGAATAATGTCTTGTCAGATGGAAACCGCGAAATTACGGAACAGCATCGGCCGTCGCTACGTCTCATCAGACACCATTGAGGCCGAGCGTTGCACAAACCGCAAGCGTTTCTTGTCCAGCATTCCTTGGCCGTTGGAACGACCACGAGCCCGCAGATCTGCATGTTTTTTGCCACAGTTTGAATTTAAATATATTACTAGCAGAAGCAATAGGTACCTTAGCGTGATATGCAACATACTCGTACGACCGCTGTGAACCTATGTGTTTATCCATAATTACACACACAACGGTCAAAATCATAAGCCGTAGTTGGGTAAAAAGCCTGTATTCTGGGTACTGGTTATTTGACACATTACTCGATTTTCTAATTATCGTCTCTACTCCTCAGCAGCAGTCGCCTCTACGGAGTGGTGTGGGCTAGGCCGTCCCTAAAAACTAGATAGCTTGTTGTATCGATGCTGGCCACTAATCCTGCCTGATACGCACAGCGAAGTGACGCGCAGTTTCTGTACCCAGGCACCTAGGTACTCTTATAAATCTGTAGGATCCAAATCTGTAGGATTTGATGGAATCTCAACACACATTTTGAAAGAGTGTTTATTTTTACTGCATCCTATTTTGAAATACCTTCTCAATCTTTCACTTTCAAGTGGAGTCTTTCCAGAGAGGTTAAAGCTGTCTGTGGTTAGACCTATACATAAAAAAGACGATAAAAAAGAAATGACAAACTATCGTCCTATTACTCTCATCCCTATTTTTGGGAAGCTATTTGAGAAAGCAATGTTTGCACGTCTTACGAGTTTCCTAGATAAATTTAAAATAATTAAGGAAGAGCAAAACGGTTTCCAAAAGAATAAGTCCACGACTCTAGCAGCTTTTGCCTTAGTAAATAATGTCATTGAAAATATCGATAGGCGTATTCCTACTTCAGTAATATTTTTTGATATGAGCAAGGCTTTTGATTTTGTAGACCATGATATTCTACTTCAAAAATGTGAAAAATACGGAATCAGAGGCCTTGCACTAAATTGGCTCATAAGTTATCTTAAGGACCGTAAGCAATATGTAGAAATAAAGAGTTTAAATACGGATCTTATGATCACATCGTATAAGTCTAGTCCGCTCAATAATAATTTTGGTGTTCCTCAAGGAAGTATTTTAGGGCCGCTATTATTTCTACTTTACATAAACGATTTACCTTTAGTCACTAAACGACAATGCGTTCTCTTCGCTGATGACATTTCAATAATTATTGCTGATACTGATAAGAATATTAAACATGAGGACGCTATGAACTCGGAGGTAGAAGTAATTATAAATTGGTTAGAATGTAATAATTTACGAGCGAATATTTCGAAAACTAAGTTTATTCAATTTCAAAATTATAATAATAAAAGTAATGAAAATATAAATCTGACATGTCGTGATGAATGTGTAAAAAATGTTAATGAAATAAAATTCCTAGGCTTAAATTTAGATAAGAACTGTAATTGGAAGTCACATATTGACTATATATGTAAGAAACTTAACCGTTTCGTCTTTGCAATCAAAAAGCTACGCCGAACATCAGGAAGAAAAACTGCCCTGACTGCCTATCACGGATATGTCGCTTCGGTTCTGAGGTATGGCCTGGTACTGTGGGGCAATTCCACGGATATCAATAAAGCATTCATTGTCCAAAAAAAATGCGTCAGAGCTGTATGTGGGGTTGAACCACTACATTCATGTAAACCTCTATTTAAAGAATTAAAATTGCTCACCTTGCCAGGACTTTACATATATCAGGTATGTTGCTTTGTAATAGAGCATAGTAAATTTTTCAATCGGTATGAGGATAAGCTTAATTCTAAATTGAGATTGAGAGACCCAACACGGTTATTGATCCCAAGTCATAAAACTGCTCTATGTCGCAAAAACAGCCACTTAATGACAATAAAAGTTTTTAACAAAATCCCTAAAGCTATCAGGGAACTGCCTTACAATAAGTTTAGAGCAAAACTGTATTCATGGTTAGTGGATAAGTGTTTTTATAGGGTAAATGATTTGTTTATTAATTGAATTCAATACAATCTCTTATTATTTATATTAATTTGACATTTAATTTTAGTTGTAATTATAATATACCTATCATATTGTATTATTGAATAATTTAGTTTATTTTTTTATGTACTTTTTTATGTAGGTACTTTTTTATGTTTGCATGCTGGGTTTTTCTGGCGAAGTGTGTGATTCTATATTATTATTTGCCTATTAGGTATAAGATCTAAAATGTACTTACCATACTTCAAGCAAATAAATTATTTCATTTCATTTCATTTCATAAAATAGGTAGTATGTATAGGTCATGCTATGACGATAGCATCAAGGGCTTTGTAATGCAGCAAGGTTTATTGTTTGGCTACAATAACAATAGCCTGTCACGATGTGTCACCCTGTTTTGTATTTGCAATATTTAAATGACAGGCAATGCGACACTCGTACAAGCATTCGATGGACGTGAAATGCATATTTCGACAATTCAATGAATGCCTCTTCAAATCTCGACATGTAGCATCTCATTACTGGAGGGGCCGATGGAATGAAATTGAAAATTTTTAGCGATGTTGTTTACACTTCAGATAATTTCATTCTATAGTTCACTAGGGGTGTAGGAGATCGTTTGTTCTTAAATATTTGTGGATATAAAATCACTTATGTGTAAGTATATAAAACCTTTATTTCTTTACATACTTATGAAACAAAACTAAAGTTACGGATACGGAACCTCTACTTTCTCATAGTTAAAAGACTATACTATAAAAGATTTCGAGCTTCGGACCACTGGCACTGTATGAAAATTCAAATAAATGATGAAAGAGATTCCAAATCAAAGATACGGAACTAAACAAAATCCTTCATTATTATGAGCTATTATATCGAGCGAGCTCGTGCCACGGCATAATCGGTTGATCTCCTAAATAAGCTGGGAGCTTCGGGTGCAAAAACAAAAGGGGGTTAAGTTATTAGCGCAGAGTGGAATGGAGACGTAGGTATCCAGCGCGCGGGTGGCACGTTTCGGGTCTCGTGATAAATCACCTACAGGCTGACACACGAGTAGTGACGCTATTTCCTTATTTTGTTTATCCTATTTGGCAGTTGTGACGCTCAAATAAAGTTTTATGGTGATCACGGATGGATCACACACGGCGCAGATAGTCTGCATGGCATCGGTTTTCATAATTATCGTCTATATTCCGTGTGAGATACCTATACCTACGTATACCATAACCTTTTAACACACAGATACTCGCAGATAAAATATTGTTTTGTCTGCCCCGTGTGACCAGCTTTATTTTGACTTTGTAGAAAACTTCGACCTTTTCAAATGTTACACACTGGGTAGAGGGATCAACAGTTAGGTACATATCGCAAAATCCTTCAAATCTCTTGGCTCTAATCTGTCAATAACAATACAAACCAATATTGAGTAAAAATAAGTTGATTAAATTTTAGTTTACTGGATTTTGGTGGTATTTGTTGTAGGTACCTATATAAATGTACCATATGGATCACACACACGTGATGCGTCGTAGACCAGCTATTAGGCACTTAAACGTGTCACTGAAAGAAAACGTCGTGTTAATACAATATTTTAAACTGATTGATATACGTTTAACGACGACAAGAGCCAACTGTTCCAGTTGCCAGGATTTACGAGCGAGCCGGAACACGGCAAATACATTTGTTAATAGACACATTAGCCGTTAAATGTCTGCGACGGGCCTTAATTGCTGACACATTGTCGTGCGTGTGCCGCTTATCTTCACAATAGGCTTCACATAAAATTAAACAGTTTGCTTAAATACTAATTTGGTACGAACTTTAAAGTACCTCTTGTCGTCTATATCTATATGTATTATTAAAAAGAAAAATATTTTAGTTTAAGATCCCTAGAAGAAGGACCTTCACCGAGCTGGTTATTTAATGAAACGTATTTTATATATAATTAAACATGCCAATAAATATATTCTATATGGGTTGCCTATCAAATTTCAGTCCAGGATAATTATGATTAATTAATAATCAAAAAAAAAAAAAAAATACGGGTTGCACTCCGGGAGTGCCGGCAGAAGTGAAAACTTGATTATTAACGTTGAGCATGTTTGATATTTTGGATTGGTTAGGGGGGGCTTGTTTGTTATTTGGCACGCTGTAACATACACGAACATTCGCGCAAGCGCCCTGCGCTGCCTAAACGAAACAGTAGGCCCAGGCATACATTTTCGCCGCGCCGTAGAGAGGGGATAGCTGTCTACTCTCCATCCGTCTTACGCTTTTTCGATCAGGTCACGTGTCCTGACGCGCTGACGCGAGTTTAAGATTTTATACCCATTACAGAAAAAGTGCTCAACGCCGCTAAAGAAGTTTTCACTTCAAAAAAAAAACTTTCCACTGGTTTGTTTATTAAACAAATTCTATACCAATCGAAAGTATAGACCCCAGTAATTTTATTCAATAAACATACCGGTGCAAAATGCTAGTATCGATTTTCCTGTTTATACCTGGCTACCCGAGAGTTGTGACCGGAAAAAAATAGGCAACCTAACGTTTGCATATTCTATGGGGTATACTTTCGGTTGGTATAGAATTTGTCTAATAAACAAACCGGTGGAAAGTTAAAAAAACATTTTTTTTTTAAATTATTAATTAATCATATCCTGGACTTTGATAGGCAACCCATATAGAATATATTTATTGGCATGTTTAATTAAATATAAAATACGTTTTATTAAATAACCAGCTCGGTGAAGGTCCTAGGGATCCTATACTATTTGTTTTTTTGTGTGAATGTTTGTTATTTATAAACTTAAAAACTACTGCACTGCTTTCAAAAATTATTTCACCGAACTTCAAAGTGCGTAGGTACCTCTTGTCATGTATTTATAAATCGATACCAGTCCTGTCGATGTAATTGCACAACATTTAGGCCTCGTTGAAGAAATCCCGACGGCAAAATGATCGAGTTTGATTTAGGCTTAGGTAAAATATTGAAGTTACGGATTCCCTGGTACCATAAGTTGTTGCGCGAGGTGTTTTTTTAGAAATTTAGTTTTCAAACAAACTAACAACAAAATCGCGCGTTGATGTCCTTGTTCGAAAATTTGTAACTAATTAATTTTTTTATTTGTAACTAATTTTTTTAGAAAAACATCTTACGTTATAATAATGCAACCGTGTCGCAAAGACATTAACACCTGAAGACCTACCTATTAACCGTCTTGTAACGTACTTAAATAGGTTTTGTCTCTTCTTCTTCTTCTTATTGTGCCACTGGTTCTTTCAAACCAGTGCAGTGTCTCATCTCATACATGGTTACATAAATATGTTTTGTCTCATAAATGGTACTACTAGATACTTTATTTTTAGCGTTCTTCACAAATAAATATGGTTGTTAAAGACCACCCTGCGTTCTATAGGTACAATATAAAAAGGGTAAAATATCTACCTTCTGCACTTCAGAATGTACGCATGGTGTGCAATTAGCATAATGGCAACGTACTGTTGTATTGTTTTAGTGTATTGTGTCTGTGGAGAGACCACTAGGGTTGAGATGTAGCATAAAATTTAAAATGATGAAAACTGCGAATTAAATCTAACTGATTCATGAACTTCAACATTTTAGGATTGTGAATGATAAAGACTGCTAGGACAGAATTACTAGTTTAGTGAGAAGATAAAGCAATATGCGACCGCCATGTTCATTAGGTGCAAAATTACCACCATAGAGTAATAATAGCTATCTTAGAGGAAGTATTCTAAGAAGACACGACTTTGACAGTACTAATATCCCTCCTCTAAGCAAGGCTCACATACTTCACTAATTTTGCTATTTCTAACAAATATTGTAATTGGGCGTCGATAGTGGTCGATAAGCGTTTGGTAATCACTTTCCACCAGGTGGGCCGCAAGCTTCTTTGATGTTTATGAATGATGATAAGTCTTACCTTGCTAGCATCCATACCAAATACCTAGGTGACGGACACTTACCATACCCATTCAGTACACTTACTAGACTTTTTACTCCTTGCTGTGAGTTTCCAACCTCCTTGATAGCATCGTAGGCCGCACGCTTCAGTCAGTCAGAAGCAGTTGAATGAGTGAAGGAATGACTGCTACATTTACGGTCGTGATGTGGCGGTCGCCGCTGCTGCAGGAAGCCTTGTGCGTCGCTAACGAGTATCAAGTGGCACGTGCTCCGACCCACGACTTTGTTCTCCGCCCTCGCCTTTACACGTCACCTTTGATTGTTCTAAACTCTAGCTCATTATTTTAATGGGCGTTTTGAGAGTTTAAACAATTCAAGTGTCTATCTAAAACTGGTTGTAGGGTATGAAGAACTTTTGTCATACCTACTACAGACAAAATTAATAAATTTAAAGTCTTTGGTGCAGTTTTTCGTAACTTCGATTTTTTGTTTCAATTTCTCTGTTTCCTGAACTTTTAGGCAAAAGCTACTTACCGTTAGATCAACATAAAATAAAATGTATCAGATAATTCAAATGGTAAATAGCGACTTTGTTAACAAAACTATCTTCATCGCCCGTTAATAGAAACTACACTGTTGAATGGCGCTTTACTTTACCTCATCAAACGTCTTTAAATCTGAACAAATACTTTCAATAAATCCCTTTAAATATCTTTATAGTAACGGACAATTCGAACAAACATACAACAAAGGTTCGACGTCGAAATGTCTGCCGGACTGGAGTAGCCTTTCGGTAGAATGCACTCGATTGAGATTCAGATAACTTCGTTACAATGAGTGTATCTTTCATTGATTGTTTAGTTGAAAGAGAGGTTTATTTGGATGAGGATGGTGATGACATTGAAGGGTAGCGAGCGCGAAGACCACCGGAGGAGGCGGCGGCTTTGCGAGTCGCTGGGCCATGCTGGCTCTGCGAGTAGATCCACACTATAGTGCCTTGAACTGATTGTATCCATAGTTCATTGAACAGGACATAATTAAGTAGAACACTATACTATCCTTTTATCAAAGATGCCATGCCGTAGGAGCAAGAACGACCAATGTTTAGAAAGAGTTTATATAAAATCTACTCGGTTGCTAACTATTTTTGAGCAGCTCGAAGCGGTAGGTAACGAACCTATATAAAATAAAAACAAATTAACACAAAATGTATCTTTGACAAGGAACGATTGCAAGAGTGATCACTGTTCCTCGTTAGTATACCTATCATTTATTTGTTAAATAAATCATAGGTACACAAGGAATACACAAGGATAATCAATTGCTATTGCTTTGTTTTTCGTAAATTAGGTACATTACATGAATAATAATACCGACTAGGTAGGTAGTCTTATATGAGCTAATTACATATTACCATACAATTATATATCTTCATTTTGCTTGTCGATTATGTAACATTTACTTACTTACTTAAATGTAAAAAAAAAAATTGCTCAAAATGCTTTGTGTTGTAATAAAATGCATAAGCTGCAGATCTTATTGTCAAAGGGCCATTCATGGCACTGCTATTGAATACCAATCAATACTTGTCTGAAGATCTCTTGTTCACGCATACTTTAACAAACAACAAACATTATTGCAAGTTGCGCATGGCACCTCAGCCCCTCTTCTGCTACACCAAAATAGACTTTATTTCGTACAGTTATAGTTTGAAGTTATTTTACAAAAATCGAAGCTTGGAGGCGGCGCGGCGTATCATAACACAAGGTTATGTTACTTCTCCATTCTTAGCTAATCTATTGTACAAGTTCAAGTTTTATTGAAATGTTTAGTCCTGTCAGTAATTCGATAAAAGGAAAAAAACGTTAAAATAGAATGCGCTCGCAATATCTACTTTTACGAAATGTAATTTAATTGAGAATTCAAGTCTTCCCAGCTATTTCGCCCTACTTTTCTTTACTGTTGTCATTTGCCTTATGTTTGTAACTACATTTTCAAGATAAGTGGCACTACGCGCTGTGTCCAAAATAAATGTATTTTCTTTCTTTCGATGCCTTCAGTGGGACTACCACAAGCTCTGTCTTTGAGTCTGTGTGAGTGTTGACTAATAAGTCCTACGTCGAAAATTCACACACACATGTACAGTGGTGAGCACTCGCCCAGACTCAAAACCAGAGCCAGAGACAGAGCTTGTCGTAGGCCTACAGGTGAATGGATCTAATGAGAGGACCGGTATATTCGGCTGCCAGTTTACGCTTCATAATTTTGTGAGCAATATAAAACGTGATCACAACACACTATACAAGAACCAGTATGGCAACTCCGAAAACTAGCGCTTATTGTTTCAGTTAGTTCCAGTTATTCCATTAATCATTCAATATTTTTTTAAAAGAGCTTTTTTTTAGTAGGCTGTACGCTTGTACACATAAATAAAGTAGTTACTAAAATACATCTTTAGTGCTTAGGTACTATAGATGTATTTTAGTATAACTAGGTACTCTATTTCTCCAGAATGGTTTGCCTAATTTCGACTGGGGTTTCATTCTATACAGAAGACTAAGCTCCTTGTCCCATTCTATATAAGAATCTCAATAACTAACTAGTAACTCCAATACTTCAGAATGCTTGGCCGGATTCGATTGGGTTTTCTTTGCATACAGAACATAAGGACCCACATCATCTAAACATTTTAACTACCAAAGAATTATATCATAAATACAATTTACATGAGCCTGTAAATTGTATTTATGATAGTTAGAGAACATAATTCTTTGGTAGTTAAAATGTTTAGATGATGTGGGTCCTTATGTATTTTAAACCCGGATCTCAATAACTAAAGTTGAGATACTGCATGTGAGTACAGTGGGCCGCCCGACTCCGCCCGGTCACGTCTCACTCGGCTCGATGCCGACTGCCTGCCCAGCTTCTGTTATTTACCACAACATTATCTGTAATACCAATCCCGCTGAAATTAGCATCTACGATATTGTTTGTAAATTGAAGTTATTTCCCGTCTCATGTTTTTGTGTTTACCTTTTAAATGCTGAAACGCTGTCACATTTCACTGGCTTGCATACGATTTACTTCCTGGATTTGTGACACGTTTGTCTGCAAACTGTTTCTTTTACGGTAAATTTCAGTGAATATTACGAAGGCCAGCTGGATGATAATTTTAAACAGTTCAACAGTGGGAAATAAACGCTTTGTTCTAGTTAATTGCGTCCGCGTCATATGTTTACGTTAATAAACAAGGTAAGAGTCATTAAAGATCGCTTAAGCTGTCTCGGAGACACACGGTGCACGCCCGCCCTCGCTCACGGCTCGGAACTCGAGACTCGGGACTCAGTATATCATCGCATCGGTCACGCGCGCCTCGTTCCAATTTCATCCCTCCATAAAAACGCCCAACAGGAAGGGTTGTATTTTAATTACGATATTTTTCTATTATTTCCTCCGCTGTCTTAGTTTCGGGGCAAGGGTCGTGAGATGTAATAAATTCCGCTTTTTATGAGGTCACGGTTAACCCTCTTGATAACGTTTATCGCACATCTGGTGGAAATGAAAAGGCAATTGTTGTTCATGCATTAATCTATTACCAATTGAATCCATACTTTTTCCTCAATGTTTTCCGAATTCACATCTACAGAATTGAATCCTTTTTAACTTACTATGAACAAAGCCTAAACTATGCTACGAATTTGGATAACGGTTACAAGGAACTATATAGGTACGTGGCTCGGCCTCAAAATGAAAATTTTGTTCTGGAGTCTTTGTGAAAAGATTGTAGGTGCGCCTCAAAGAAGCTCCTTTTTGCACTTGACACGTGGTTTAACTTTTTAATTTCTAACGATATGCCAAATTTCCTCACGCTATTTTCTTTCCCCGTTTAAGAGTAGGTACTGGCATAGTTCTATTATATTATGTTCTCTCAAAACTTAAAGTTTTACAAAACCAAACAATCATAGTAACATTGACTGACACTTTTTAGGAAATCCATAATGTGTGATGCTCATTGAAATATGAGTGATAGGTGTAATGATGCGTCTCTGTGTCACACGAGAACACGACATGGCGCGTGAAATAAACCCGCTTTACATTTACAGCCGATTGCACCCGCGAAGCGTAAGTGCAGATCATTTTATTGATCACATAGTCATGCCTGTCTCAATTCAATAAAAAACATAATTGAAAAGGGTTAATCGTTATTTAGCGCACTGTTTTTGCAGTTATTGAAAACCAGCTTTCCGTGAATGAAATATTATTTTGTAGTGTAAGTTGTTCGTTCTTCTTTTCTATAATATTTAATTTGCTGACTTACCCATAACACAGGGTTGGTGTTACCCTGAAGGATTATAAAAAGCTTTTTCTTAAAGCAGTTCATGACTTATCATAGCGGCGTGTCGTGTACCTCAGTGGAAATATTTGTTTATTGATAAGATAGAATTCGCTTTAAATGGACTGGAGGGTCTCAAAACCTGCATAAGAAAAACAGGACTGGACATTTCTAAAAGTTTTATTTACTTGGAAATAACTTAAGTACCTACCCATTATGCTAACCTAAAAAAAAGAGGGATTTTTATGTTTTAGTGATTCATTTACGAATTTTATAGACCGGAGAGCTTAAAAAACATTACGGAAAAGACTTCGTTAGCTGCGGTATCAAAATCTACATGCGAGCTAAAGCGATATTTCATACTTTGAGCCGTAAATCAATGGCCGGGCCATTATGCAAACATGGTCTATAGATGGAAAGGATTGCATCGTCGCCTATGAATAATTATAATTTGTTAGTAGCGAGAATGGATTTGTGTACTTAGGCGATTAAAGTTATTTGAATACGGCTTTAGATCAATAGTCGCCGGAGTGGGAGCGCTATACGCAAATACAGATGTTCACACTTAGGGAACGCGAATGCATAGCCATAGATCGATGTAAGCTCGCTAAGCTTCAAATAGAATCTAATGGAATGAATGATTACAGCGACACTTTGAATAAGGGAACTATATCAATATCTACTTTTCATTAAATTCTATAGTAATTCTATAGTAGGTGGATAGGTTATTGAATCATTCGAGCAGTTATAACGTTAGTAGGCTCCAAATTATTCGTTCCCATACGTTCCAGGGCAAACAATTTTGAGGCCTATGTCCAACACATGACAAATACAGGCTTATAATTATTTTGACCATATCTGTGACCGCTCTGTGCTATTCCTAATTTTTTTTATAGTCATGCATTTTTTACATTGTAATATTAGAAAAACACAGCTCATCGATCGAAGCGCAGTGATCAATCACTTGACACGTGCTTGTGCCCAGAACATTTTTATGATAAAAAAGCAGTTTGCCTCAAAAAAGAAACACAAAGTTTTTAACAAAAGCGTATTGGATGAATCGCGATAAAGTAGGTAAGTAAAAGATAGACAAATATTTGTGCGAGGGCGTAGCGGAGCATGAAAATGTCGAACAAAAGCATTATCTTCGGATTAGGATGGGCATTAATGTTATTTGATTACTTAGACATACAAACGAATATGAGAAAGAAAACGGATACGTCTTTCTTGTAACAATAGCATCACGTTTTTTAGCTAAGAGGATTTGAGTGTGTTGAACCGACATGAAACCGACCTAAACATACTTTATTCAATGGTGCTGGAAATTAGCATCCATTCATGGGTTTTATGAAGTTACCAATTTTTTTTATTTATAAAAATATTTACGGCCAGTTCAAAATGATTTGCTTTTTAAATTCGAATAATCTTAATTCGAAATTCAAATACTTACATTTTAATTTCACGGCATCTAATCATTCATCAATATTATCACTTTAATTGGTCTGATTTATCAAGGCCTTGTTCAAATTATCAGATGATTGTTCAGTAACGAGTTAGATAATATATGTTCTATACAATGCTCTTACTTAGTAGTAGAGCTCTTTGTAAAGGGCTCTTCCGGAGCCGTGAAGCAGCATTGCTGTGTTTTGGTTTGAATCGTGTGGGTGCCGGTGAAATTATTAGCACGTGAGGCTGAACATCTGTATGCCTCAAGTCGATGGAAGCAGGGCACGCTCCTGACGTGCGTGACTTACGAGGCAATGCTTTGTTATAGGCGATGGTTACCATCTAATATCAGGTTAGCCATATTGTTTCATCAGCTAGTTGTCTAAAAAAAAGAACCCCTATTATGATTTGATTTAAAAAATGCATCCTTGTATTGTATCGCATCTACGTTCGCAACTGTTCGCTACACGCTTGCGCTCTTGTGCTACGAGTGCTACGCGTGCGTGCTACGCGGCGTCCTTTCGAAGCTATGTGATCAATAAGATACAATGAAGTTGTAAGTCAAATTACCTGTATTACTCATAAATAGAGAAAATAATTTCAACACTTGTGCAAAATTTGTCGATGAAACTTTATTATCTTTGTTTTACTAGTTTCATAAAATAATTAAGATGTTTATTTAATTATGATAAACATTTCAAAAACTAATTTTAAAAGTATGCACGATTTATTTAATAATTTGTTGGTAACAAGGAGTAGTTAATGAGCATTAAAATACGTCCATTCAAGCAATATTTATTACATTAGTAATTCGTGTTTTATTTCTATTTCATTCATATAGCTTATGGCTTGTAGTGCGGCACGTGTCCCTCTTTCAATTTGAATATTTTAATCACCTTTTAATATTATCTTAAATATTCATCTTTGCTGCCAATTAACCCCTCTGTTGTTGGCTTTATTTGGTATTCATAATGAGTTTGTTTTTGCGGCTGCAAATAATTAAAAACCGTTTGTAGCTCATAGTTAAATGGACTTAATCGGAAAGTATCAGTTCAGTCATGCGTCACGTGTCGCATAAGATACGAGTAATACGAACTTGCTACAACAATGGGACTTGCCCGCTCATAAAAAGAGTTGGCAATGTTTAAACTAGGCATTATACCGTGTTCACACGTAGTAAAGGGACTACATAAAAGAGCATCAGACTAAATCGGTAAAATATGGAGCGATAAGGCAGCGGCATAAATCATCAGACGCGCGTGAAATCAAATTATCGTCTACCAGTCACAGCTTAAACGAAAGGGTTGCTGTTACTCTGCTATACTCTAAATTCTATAGCGTAGCTCTAACCTCTCTTTCTCTCCTATTCGATTACAGACTAGCCTAAAAGAGATGAAAGATTATGTAGTTATAATAAAGATGTATACCGCAAATCAAGACTTGTGCAAATCGAAAATGCAAACAAATTCGGACATGAAATTGGTTTTGTGTGTGGGCATAATAATGTGACCCATTAAGATATAAATGAAAATGTTTCACCACGGTCGACTGTATTCCCCTAAACAACCCTTTGTAAGCATAGAAGTGAAATACATGTAAATATCTTAAACCACGTGGGAAACAACAATTTGAAGAAAAGTGTGGTTGATGTGATCAATGTTCAGCTTCAAAAACCATGAGGAGTTGAATCAGCCTATAATTTGATATAAATCTACTCCTATCTGCATGTTATTTACCGCCTTATTCCATGCGCAAAATGTATTTTTACTACCTACAACCTACAGCTTGGGTTTAAAATTTTAATTCCGTGATTTCAATGCCCATTCTATAAATAAGCGAACAAAAATAGATCTTTTACAGATTGACGTCGTAATAGCAGGCCTTTGGAAAGCACAAAAGTGCAATCTGGGAATGATGCCCGTCAAACATTAATCCAACGATTGACTTTGTGCACGAGGGCTCCGTTTTAATTAGAGCAAATGGTTTAGCGAAGGCGGACGTGGACAACACAATGCTAACATGTGATTGACACAAATTACCTCTAATCGAGGACCGTTCAAACGAGCTCCGATCCCATAAATTCTAACCTTTGTCAAAGTAACGCAGAAACGCAATGACTTATATGAAGTGAATTCTTTTAGTGGATGTTTAAAATCACATGCACCTAAAGATATTTCAGCTACGGACAGCGCGTTGCTGTTTTCTATAGGTGGACTGCAAAAGGGTTAAAAAGGTGCTCCATTTAAAAATAAATTTTAATTGTATTTTAATCCGAGCGATAAACGTCAATCAAAAGTCTCCTGTGACTGCGATACTGTAGCAAGAGAGCTCGTCACGTTGCGTCGCCTCGCGCCCCCATCGCCATTCAAAACGGATTTCGAGCAAGGGTGAAATTAAAATGTCAAAATAGTAGCGACGCAGTGCGAGGTATTTGTCTCCGGCTTTATCAGACGCCTTTTGTACCCTTCATTCTTTACAGCTTGCATGAAAAACGATACCGTTTAAGCTCTTTATTCATTTAAAAAATGTAAACTGGTAAACAACTGGCTTTGACTACCTGATACCCTTTTTTCATTCTGTTCGGATGTTAGATTTTCCTCAGGCTGGATGTTTGTTTGACAGTAACTTAAAGGCCTGCGCACACCTAGTTCGCTGGCGATGGCGATCTGTGAATCGCTGTCAAATTTGAGAGCGTTTCATTTATCGCCATCGCCAGCGACCTAGGTGTGCGCAGGCCTTAACGTCTTAATGTTGGGCTTTGTTGGTGTTCTTTTGTTTGCAACAAATAATTAGGAAAAAGTAAACATAGCTTTGTTAAAAATTTATGCGTAGAACAGTCGTAATAGATGTTCCTAGAGCTGAATACCAACGAGTGAACATTCCTTGAATTTCGCTCTTCTATTGTGTTCTCTTTGCATTTGTTTGTTTGGCTGTTGAACCGGTGGAGTGGGCCCGGCGAGGGCTCGGAGGGCAAATAAATAATTACACGCATTCTGCAGATATTTGCCGCCGGCATCCATGGGGCGCTGACAATCGCTGGACAAGGGTGCTTTTCATAAAAATAATACTGGAATTATGACTACTGATTTTAAAATATTTCTTTACTAATTAAGTAAAGGAATGTGTCAGAAACTCCGACCATTCTCCGAGTGCCTAAATTCATTACTACATTTTTACCAGTTTTGTGATGTACTATTCAATTTGAGGTTTACACAAGTTTACTATCTAGTTTCATGAAAATAGAAATAGATATCCTACATAATGGCAAGTAATAAAAACTGATTTCGAAGTTTGAAGTTGATCCTTAAAATGCTGTAGTTTTTTAAATTTATAAAAAAAATATTGCGACTATATCGTACTGTTTTATTTTAATATCTTATCTTATCCTAAAATTCGTATAATTAATTATTAAAAGGTACCCAAGTAGGTAAACATACTTTTCATTACTCATACTCTGAAAGTAGGTCTGAAGTTGCCTTAGGGGCCTAATTGAAAGTAAAACTTTCAGCCCTAGGGAGAATCGCTTTCTACTGACAGCTGTCCAATTATAAAAAAAAACAAGTTCTATTTTATTCAACCATGTTCCAACTTTCTAAAGTCTTTCTGACTGCAAGGAGGTCGTTGAACCGAATCACAACTTTTTATTCAGCAAGTAGGTTGGAAACCCATTACAACGGTAAGAAGTTTAAAAAGTCTAAGCGCAATGTAAAATTTAAATTTAAATAACATAAAGATAGTATTAAATAAATAATATATCTTCTAAATTACTTGATTAATATATAGCTTCAACTATTTATTTAAAATAACATAGATTTGAGCAAACAAATTACCATTTTTTAAATTATGAGAATGAAAACAATGGCTGAATAATGCTGGCGAACCGAAGCCGAAGGCCCGCCAGAGAAAAAGAAAAAAAAAACCGGGAAGGCGGCAATTCAATCTTCATTTTCACTAATTTTTCTTTCATGTTTTTATTTTTACTTTCCTTGTATTCGTAATGAAAAGCACAGTGTTTACCTCGGGTGAAAGTCTTTTAAGTCCCTCAAGCTCCATTGGCGCCCTCGCTTACGCTCTGGCGCCAAACCCGTCTCGGGACTCAAAAAACGTGACTTTCAACACTCAGGTAACAATGTACTATTGAATAGATTTGGTTTACCTTCAAGGCCAAAAAAGGGAACCTATTTTCAGCACAATTAGAAATTAAACAAGTGAGGGGTTGCTAAAAATATCAGAAAATCAGAGGGCATAGGGAATAAGCGCTTTTATGTGACATGACGTATTTTAGTGTGTCAATTAGAGTTCTGTATGCCGACGACGCAGCGTGAGGCAAGCGGAGCGCGCGGCGGGCCCGCAGCGAGCCCCACGCCCTGCCTCATTGCATATTCTGACAAATTGTTCGCTTTATTTCAAACGAAAAACATTTTGCAGATGTATACCAACGTATTGTTTGTTTATGTCCGCATGTTTCCAAAAGCTCAAGTTTTTTTTCTATACAATATTTCCATTGACATAATTTGCTTCGTGCTGTTTTGCAATCCAGACTTTATAAAGCTACAAAGATTTTTATAATGTCCCAAAAGTTAAGAGCCGAGCGGGATTTGAACCCGCGACCTTCCCCTCGGTACGGGGCTGCGCTGACCACTGCGCCATCGGATCCTAATCACACTCGACGAATAACTCTTAGGGACTGTTCGGCACTAACGCGACCGTGGCTCCATCTACAGTTTTGACGTTATAGTCAATTAACCTGCTCGATAACCGAAGTTGCATTCAGTTGAATCGACGAGAGATGTCGCCTTGCGTTTTTCATAGCTGTTTATTGATTTTATAGTGTTTACTACACTTAAGGAAATCACAAAGATTTTTATAATGTCCCAAAAGTTAAGAGCCGAGCGGGATTTGAACCCGCGACCTTCCCCTCGGTACGGGGCTGCGCTGACCACTGCGCCATCGGATCCTAATCACACTCGACGAATAACTCTTAGGGACTGTTCGGCACTAACGCGACCGTGGCTCCATCTACAGTTTTGACGTTATAGTCAATTAACCTGCTCGATAACCGAAGTTGCATTCAGTTGAATCGACGAGAGATGTCGCCTTGCGTTTTTCATAGCTGTTTATTGATTTTATAGTGTTTACTACACTTAAGGAAATCACAAAGATTTTTATAATGTCCCAAAAGTTAAGAGCCGAGCGGGATTTGAACCCGCGACCTTCCCCTCGGTACGGGGCTGCGCTGACCACTGCGCCATCGGATCCTAATCACACTCGACGAATAACTCTTAGGGACTGTTCGGCACTAACGCGACCGTGGCTCCATCTACAGTTTTGACGTTATAGTCAATTAACCTGCTCGATAACCGAAGTTGCATTCAGTTGAATCGACGAGAGATGTCGCCTTGCGTTTTTCATAGCTGTTTATTGATTTTATAGTGTTTACTACACTTAAGGAAATCACAAAGATTTTTATAATGTCCCAAAAGTTAAGAGCCGAGCGGGATTTGAACCCGCGACCTTCCCCTCGGTACGGGGGTAAAAATCTTTGTGATTTCCTTAAGTGTAGTAAACACTATAAAATCAATAAACAGCTATGAAAAACGCAAGGCGACATCTCTCGTCGATTCAACTGAATGCAACTTCGGTTATCGAGCAGGTTAATTGACTATAACGTCAAAACTGTAGATGGAGCCACGGTCGCGTTAGTGCCGAACAGTCCCTAAGAGTTATTCGTCGAGTGTGATTAGGATCCGATGGCGCAGTGGTCAGCGCAGCCCCGTACCGAGGGGAAGGTCGCGGGTTCAAATCCCGCTCGGCTCTTAACTTTTGGGACATTATAAAAATCTTTGTGATTTCCTTAAGTGTAGTAAACACTATAAAATCAATAAACAGTTTATAAAGCTAGGTATGTTAATGATTAATATGTTTATCTTTTCGGTTATTTAAGCATGTGGAACGTTAACAGGAAGTTATTTGAGCTTATCAGCAGTTAAGTAATTCTATAATTATTTACTACTCTGAATTTTATTAGTGTTAACTAACAACAAAAGGTGTTCAGAAAACAGTTTTTACGGGCCTACACCCATAGAAGGAACGGCAATTATGATTGAGTTCACCTTCGTTACATTGATTCGGAGCTACCTGCTGCGCTGCCATATAATTACGCCGTGAGTGACATTTCTAAAGCCATTGAAAACGATAACGCGGAAGCTGCTACGAAAACTTAAAAAACTAAGTAAGTATTGTTACAGTAATGTATTTGGGAGTAAATATTGAGCAGGCACAATACCGGTACCGACAACCCTTAACTACGGTCCGCGGGGTGCCATTAGAGCGGCTCAAAGAGTTGGGTGTTGCCGACAGAGCTGCGCGATTCGACTTTGTAAATCTAATTAAAATATCAATATGTTCGCTACCGTCCCGTCCCGTACGCGGCAACAATTGGATTTCACGCCTCGCTATTCATTATGGCGAATGTTACATTCAAATCCATATTAAATTATTTTTTTAATTTTTGTTCCAGCTAAGTACATTTTTATCTATGAGTACCACGTTTTACTCAACTGTATAATTTTCAAGTTTTCACACTTGAGAGTTTACAGAGATTTGTATAGAAGATATCTCTTCGGATTCTTCGAAATTATACCGATTATTCGCCTGTCATGATATGTTTTGGAACACAATAAAGTCAACGACTTCTATGAAACTGTCATATATCCTCGTCGATCGGCGTGAAATGGCAGTACTGTCGTCGCGCTGGCAAACCCTTATTTTTGTCATCCATTTATAAGATCCAGGTAGTAATACAAACAGCAGTAAAAACGTGACATATCAATCGGTTTTTTCTAATGTCGCAAATTCACCCAAATCAAACATCGAAGTGTTAGAAATATTCGATGACAAAGAGCTTGAAAAGCCCCACGGGGCGAGCAGGAGCAGGCATTGTGACACGGGATCATTAGTTAGCAAACGTCAAGCGAGATTCTATTACTTCTCGAAATCAAACATTTACAAGAAGTTAAACTAGACAAGTAAACAACTTAAATCCTGATTTATAATAGCTTCTTTTATCGCAGGTCGGTAATTTATTTGTGTATTTATGTTTATGTCCGAGAAAAGGCACAGGTCTCACTCACTTAAGTATTTATTTTGGAATGTTTAGAGTTGAAGATTTAAGGAAGAGTTATTAATTTAGCGTTCACATAGTTCACCTAACGTCACGCCTAGGCTGCTATAGTTTTTACGGAAGCGAACGTTCAACCAGAATAAAGTTTGCATCTATAAAAGTAGGTACTAAGTTTTTATCAATTTCGCACGTATGGTAGAGTCAAGGATAAAGGACAACTGTTACAATGCACGGCTGGCGCAATATTTCATCGCCTTGTCGCAAAAAGCGAACCCTTTTTGTTTTCTATTACAATTGTCACCCTTTTACTTTCATTTCAATTAAATAATGTCTGGTCATTTGGGGCGGGCGTGTCCGGGAGCAAGACTAGAACGAACTAGGCCAGTTTCCTTTCAAATTATAGTTCAATTTTAAAAATGAGCTTTATACCGTTCAACTTAGTTTTAAAACGGTCTACACGAGTAATGACTGATAACACGCTAAGTATTTGTGTGTTACCAGAGCTGATGAAGCAGAGTATGAGCTGTCACTCTCTGATCATAAGTTTCACAATCGCTTGGGTGTATGTCACAGATCCGATCATAGTATTTGATCAATGACGTCAAAGTGTGATTTCTGTTGCAGCACGTCGTCATCGTCACCGTGCCAGCCATAGTGCCACATTATTTCCCCTGTGCCTGGAGCAAAATAGCGACGCGACATTGCGCAGTGTCGTGTTCGCGCCTCCCTCGGCCCTCGGCGCAAAGTGCGCGTCATCCTGCGAGCACATTAATCACCTCCATTATTAAACTTGTTATTGTGCTCATTTGAAGATAACGTTTTATAAACGGTGCCGTCCGACAAAATAAGCTTCTGTAATAACGTGTAAGCGACCCGCGCGCCTGGAGAGTGTAAAAAGAGTTGATTAATGATCCCTAGTTGTGAATTAAAAAATCCGCTTAGAGACATGATTTATAGAAAGAAATTCGTATTGAATATTAGTGATGGATTCTAAAGAGGCAATGTGCTTATTTTATATTATGTGGGAAATCCGATTTAGATGTCTTGCAAGACGAGGGAAAAACCGTTGTGGACACTTGACCGAGGTCGCAGGAACCTTGTGCGCCCAAATAGTCACGATCAGGAATTTCCGATGCCAATGACGCAACCTACTCGCTGCTGCCATGCGACACGACAACATTTTCTTAGAAATAAGTAGGTGAAGTGTGTTTTCCTTATTTAACTTATCTCTAGGATACGATGTGGGTTACACTATACATTTCATCATTGAGTATATTAGAGCTCTTCTCTAATCTTGACCTTAAGTTACTGTCGAAAATCATAATTGGGTTAGTTATGTTCATTTCTCGGTGTAAAGCCCGTTGCAAAGAATATAGACGTAGGTATCCTTGCAAAGGCCTGCGCACTCCTAGGTCGCTGGCGTCGGCGATCAGTGAAATGCTGTCAAATTTGACAGCGATATTTGACTTTTAATCAAAGTTGAGCCCTTGACTTCTCATCACAATTTTTCATTACTTTAGCCGTTTAGATTTTGCCTTGTATGACAATAATAATTACCCCATTGAAAAAGCTAATAATAATTAACTTTTTTAATGGTTTTTCTCCACTGCCCTCGGTCGTCTTTTTAACAATTTTGATAGCAAATGAATCTCAAATCATGTTAAGTTATGCTGCCTTCGGTTTGAAGGAGTACGATGTTGTAGAGGATTACTAGATTATCCGACACCTGTAGGCCTACCATGAGCTTTGTCTGGCTCTGGTTTTGACTCTGTGTGAGTGCTCACCAGTGCACTAGGTACACTGTGTGTGACGTTTTGTCGTAGGATTTATTTAGTCAACACTCCAACCACAACCAGAGGCAGGGCCAGACAGAGCTCATGGTAGGCCTACTGCCCTTCGTTCCCTTTGGGTTTCATCCTCTAGATTTCGGTGCCCTCTAGTTTTTAAAATTAAGAATAAAAGCTTGTAACGGCCCGGATGAAGATCAAAATATCACCTTTTTCTCTATTTGGTTGTTTAAGCGATCACTAAAGAACTTCTTGTTAAGCTCTCCAAGCAATTCATAGGTAGTTGTTCTGGGCTCTGGTGAGTTTTTAAAGTTGAAAGTTAAATTTTATTTAAGATCTCGTTGTATTTAGGTAACTTTTCTCCTCGTGTATTTTTTTTTATTATCTGGATGTAACTTTATATTTTTCATCCCACCAGCTCTAAAAGTGTGTTTTTGCTGTTTAATATCTGACTGCAAAAGCCCTTTTTATCCGCTAGAGGATAAAGTAAATTTTAATTTAGAATACCGTGTTCACTAAGTTTGTGAATACACATACACAACCGATTTACTTCTACCTCCATGGTGCTGAATTTTTCATACAACCTTTTTTAATTTGTTGAAAACTCGCACTCGTAACCTTCTTGGTGTATTTGTGAATTCAAAACATCATTTAACCTATTTACTTCTACCTGCATGGTGCCGAATTTATCATGCAACCTTTTTAAATTTGTTAAAAACTCATACTCGGAACCTTCTTGGTGTGTTTTAGTCGCGCCATGTTCTTTTTTGCATTTGGTCATTTCCTCGCTGAGGTGGGATGAAAAGTTACGTGTTGCACTCGAGTGCAAAGATTTTTCACCTTGTGCTCTTTTGATTCCTTCGCCAACGCTTAGGGTTCTAACTTTTAAACCACTCGCTACGCTCGTGGTTAAATATTAGAATCCTGCGCTTGCTCAGTCATCAAAATTGAGCACGTGGTTAAAAAGCAACTTTGCACTCTTGTATATTTATAACATATAACTATTCCCCTTCTAATAATCTGCATTGTCCTAGCCTTATTTAGTGTTATTGCTATATTATTGGTAATGTGTCAGTTCAGTGTGTCTTATACTCTGCAAAAATAATTAAACTTCTCAACGATGAGCCGCAGTTGCTGCCTTGCACTCTTACTGGTGTCACGGAAGACCAGCGTTGTAGTGGCGCTCGCTACTATACCATAATATGCTGAGTAACGGCCAATTTTTATGTCATCGATTCTTGTATATCATCCTTGTGTAATACTGCTCTTGTTGTGTGGCATAAAATAAATAACTTTTGATTTGATTTTGAGCTAACAGACAGTGAGCGTCATCGGTGGAGCGATAAACGGCTATTGACCTTGATGAAGATTGACATTCTCTATACGAAATCGTACGCTATGGCAAGCCCACGTTTTGTGAGATCATTGACATACACAACACACTTGATATGTTTGCATTCAAAAGTAGGTATCTACCACACCGTGGTCAGGTCAGTGACTAAGCGCTACCTACTTTTGGTGAGGAAATACCACAGGTGGTTAGGTACATAGGTACTGTGCTAATACTTGAGCTGCCAATTTTTTTTACCTAGCGATCTATTGGCTACTGCAGTAGTACTAAATTTTAAATAAAAATATTAAGTTCTGAATCCGGGAGTAGGTATGTAGAGTAAGAAAAAGTCTCCGTGCCCATTGAATACAAATTCAAAACAAACGATATCCTCATAGTCTATAATAACGATCAAAAAAGCGGCCAAGTGCGAGTCGGACTCGCCCATGAAGGGTTCCGTAGCAGTAAGTAATATAATAGAGTAGCTGAGGTTTCGGACAAATTTCGCTGGGACAAAGTGTCACAAATGACACTTTTGATTTTAATATTATTTTTACTGACGTTTCGGACACCATCAAATTATTAATATACTTTTGAGTACAGTCAGGTAAAATATGTTTAAGCAAAATATAATGTAATGCATTGTGATAAAGCTAATTAAATTGCTTTGCGAGCGTGTGGTGAAGTACCTACTTATAAGTTAAAAAAAACAACAAGTCTCATTCACATAGCGTTTATTTGGCATAAACCTATATCTTGTGTATGATCACATAAAAATATATCAAAGATGTTTTTTAATTATTCTAAGACAGTAACGAGTATGTTTAAAAATCACAAATAATCAATAGCTAAAACAGACCTAAAAATTATTACTTATTGTTTGTTTTCAACATCAGCAAGGCCTATTATTTATTAGTATTCATCATCTCCAAGACCTATTATCCAATGAAAAAACAGTAAACCTCTTTATCAAGATAAATAAAAACATTAACCTAGAACAATCACAGTAATTTACACAGCATTTGGCACAGTATTTTACCTAATAAAAACTTTAAAATTATCAATTTTCTTATATTCTTCTAATATTTTACCAAATCATCTATTTTCTATATTATCTTTTTAAATAAACCTTTTTTATCTTTGGTTTTTTTTCTATTTTTATATAACAAGGCGTTCTATGCATAATTCAATATTTATTTGTCCTTGCTCAAATTCAGTCAAAGTAATAATGAGGTGTTCATTGAAATCAATCGTGGATTTAGTTTTTTTTTTACCCCCAAAAAACATGAAGAACTATTGTTTAATAATAATTAAACAAATAAACAAAAAAAAAAAAAAAAAAAAAAAAAAAAACCTTGCTATGCCACCACCGGCACCGCCACGTCTCGGTAAAAACCTGTTTTTTTACCTGACTGTACAATGCAGTTATTTTGAATGGTGACCGAAACGTCAGTAAAAATAATATTAAAATCAAAAGTGTCATTTGGGACAATGTGTCCCAGGAAAATTTGTCCGAAACGTCAGCTACTCATCATATAATATAGAAGTTCTAGTAGTTCGTCGAAAGGTACATTGCGGTTTACGATTAATGATGACGCATTCAAAAAAAACTACTTGTACTAGATCTTGTTCAAACCAAATATAGTTGAAAGTTTACATAGTAGTACCTACATCATATATATTTTATAGTTTTATCATTATTTTATTTTAGAAGTTACAGGGGGGGGGACCAACAGTGTACCACTTTGGAAGTGTCTCTCGCAAAAACTATTTAGTTTAGAAAAAAACCATATAAGAAACCTCAACATCATTTTTAAAGACCTATTCATAGATACCCCACACGTATAGGTTTGATTATTTATTTTATTTTATTTTATTTATTAAGCGCACAAAACACACAACAACCACAAAATAACTAAAAACTAAAATACCACAATTTTGATTGATTGCTACGTAAACACATGCGCGCACAGAAAAGTCACAATTCACACGAGTAAAGCGAACAACTTATATAATGAGCTAATATTATTCTTATAAGGAGTATAGAAGTAAAGGTATTTAAATTAAAAAAAAGTTGATGAAAAAAAGTTTTTTGAATTTCAGTTCTAAGTATGGGGACCCCCAAAATTTATTGTTTTTTTTCTATATTTGAGAAAAAATCTTAATGCGGTTTACAGAATACATCTACTTACCAAGTTTCATCAGTGTAGCTCTTATAGTTTCGGAGAAAAGTGGCTGTGACATATGGACGGACAGACAGACAGACAGACATGACGAATCTATAACGGTTCCGTTTATGCCATTTGGCTACGGAACCCTAAAAATGAAGCACCTATCTACCAACCCATTAGTAGATCACCATCGCTAGTTCGGAATAGGTAAGTTCCCGTGTACGTATACGAGTATGACGAGAGTTGACGTCAAACGGAACATCGAACCGGTTCTAAATTCTGTAGCACGATTGATTGTTCGATAACAAGGTGAGTCAAGGTGTAAGAAAATACATAATATTATGAACTATACAAAAATAATACTGCGAAATCTAGAGATGATTATCATTATATTATAAGTGGGATATTTTCCAATGAGTCGAAGACAACTGATTATTGGATATTCCGTATTACATTAAAACTTTCTCTCATTAAGTAAAGTGAGATAATTATGTACTTATTTATACGTATGCATATCATATTTGTATTTAAAATTATGTGTATGGCACGTATTCATATATTTGCGAAGCAGCTCACATTCAGCGTTACTTTTAACCTTGAAATTGGAACCTATTGTAAAACAATTAAATAACGAGCGCTGCTTCAAACAGACGGCTTATTACGTATACTTCAAACAAAACTTTCTACTATTACTACCTATGCCTATTTCTATTACTATGGCTATTTCTATAACAACTTCTATTCCGTGAAACGACGCAATAAAATATGGAATAGGTACCTTTATCTGCAACGTTACCAATAAGTTGCACCCTAATGAACAATACTGTAGTATAAGTTACGCCCATAAAACAATGCAACTTAGAGCTGGTCCGACTAGTTCGTATTACGGCTGTTTTGGCGTTTACAGTTCTAAATTTGAACAAAAGCTAATTTTGTTGCATTTTATTGCCTTGAAATAGGATCAGCAGCTATTAGGGCCCTTTTTGCCACGCCTTTTATTAGGGTGTCGTCCGAAGGCCGCGCGGCAAAGACAAAGCGATGACCGGAATCACTCGCATAAACATTGTTTGACGGCAATTTGACGGCTTCTTTGTTTACGAGCGATCCGGCTCGGCTTAGCCTGCCGCCATAGGACCTGCCGATGCCGGCTGCGTACAAAGTCACTGCAAAAAATACCTACCTTCTAACTAATCATGAAATGCCTCAACTGGCGATGAGAGTGCAAGTGCAGTTTATATTTCAAGGTATGTGCCCAGAAACTACTCGATCTGATATCATTGAACTATTTCCGTTCCAACAAATAAAGCTCAGGTACCCCATCTGGTTAGCAATACCCATTAGACCTACAATCTGAACGAAATCTCAAAGACTCTGAAGGCAAAGCAAAGCTGAACAATGCCTTACCTAGAGTTTTATTAGAATATCCTGTTCCATCATCACCTTCCTCGTCACTTATCATCACGCCAGATTATAAACAGGCGCAGGGGATGATTTTATTTGGTAATATAAAAGAAGAAAAATAAATATCGAAGGCATAATAAAATAAATGCATATGTATAAGCAATAGGTATATCAGTGAACTGCTGGTTCCCATCGTTCAAACTCTGCTTTGGGGCTAGATAGTGTTGTGTAGATTGTCCATAATATTTATAATGAAGTTTGGAAAATACAAACAGCAGGTTCCTCATTCTCAGAGAAAAAAAGAAACTATTCAAATGCAAACAACAAGAGTAAAATTACAGAAACAATAACAGCGAGAGCAACTATAGAAATTAAGGGAACAAACAACTGTTTAAAGGGAGCGATAAAAAAAAGATCGTAACAAATGACTCAACTGGCCGAACGCGTCTCATATTTAAATGGGAACACGTTGTAGCCCTTTCTTTGTGCATTCGTTTTATTGTTTTATAGGTATGGGGGTCAATGTGTACTTTTTGCTCGACAACATTAGGAAAGGTTTATACGTCAATTAATTAAATGTCTCTACGGTCATTGTCATGAGTAAATATGGTAATGCAGAAGCAAGTAACAATGCTTTGATTTATTGACATGTGACATAAAAAGCAAGGTGAGAATTGGCGTTGGAACGCTCCCATATATCCCGTGTAGTCAAATTATTAGTAGCGTAGCCTACCTACCAACACATTTTGTAAATAAATAAAAACTAGTTACATTCAAAATAATCAAACTTACGTATACTCGGTATAAATAAAATGAGTCACCTATACAGGATGGTTTTATGAGAATGGTTTTTTGGTGATGGAATGTTATTGTTTTCTTATAAATCGAGGACATTACTCCTTTCACGACTATTCCCGAACTCTTGTGGTTTCGAAATTGGCCCTTCTCAAAAACCACCCTATATAGATATATAGCCAGACACTATATAGCAAGTACTACACTTATCAAATAAAGTTCCTCGTCAACACCTAATATTTTAACGAATGCAGAGGTGACAATACCCAACAAGCAATAGGTGGGTGTGGCTGCTTTTGTTTCTATATGATTCAATGAACGAACTAGTTTTCTGAAAAAAAAAAGTTATTCACATATTTAGTGTCAACTGTGATGTAGCAAGTGATGTAGATTCAACAATTGTAGACGATTATTGTTTTTATTCAGGTACGGTTGTATATTAATTAATCTAATAAAATTAAAATAAAGGTTGTATCTAATTTAATCAATCGTGTATACATATGTATTTGCGTAGCTGCGCAAAGTTTTTTGTCCATAAGATTTTCATGCACAGTGACAAAAATCACCTTACACTCCTTATTATGTAAAGTCTGTTGAAACGAAGCGACCTGCAAAAGAGTAAATTTATTCTCACAGATTCAGGATAGTGAGTTCCTGTACCTAAACTGATACTAGAGCATCCGTTGCGGCGTGAGAACTGAAGTGTGGGAAAGCTTCAACTTATGGACTTAATACTTAAATACCTCTCAATTTTTTTTTATAATATTTATCTCAACGTCCTAGAGAATCAAACAGGGCATTTAACAGATCAGGCTTTTTATCACCTTTTGCGCCTTTCTCGGTTGTTGACTGTTTATTTACTCTTTTTAATCTACAATTTACACCCAATTTAGGCCTGGGGGCTAATTCTCGGGCCGATCTCGATCGTTTTGAAATTTTATTTTATTGCTTCTTTTCACAACCCCGCACTTTTTCTACGTTTTCCGTATATCGTAGCTGTCGAGGCTTTTACGATGAGGTCGTTGATGAATTTCTCAAGGAAATCATCCATTCTCTCTTCGAAAAGAAGCAATAAAATAAAATTGCAAAATGATCGAGATCGGCCCGAGAATTAGCCCCCTGGTTTGAAGCATGACATTTCGACCAATTAAATATCTGACAGTTTTTCAACTAAAGGCCTGCGCACACCTAGTTCACTAGCGGTAGCGATCAATGAAACGCTGTCAAATATCGCTGTCAAATTTGACAGCGTTTCACTGATCGCCGACGCCATCAACGGCCTAGGTGTGCTCAGGCCTTTAAACATTTACTGCGAAAATTTAAGTTAATTTTGAATGATCGGTCAAATACTTGACTGGTCGATTAGGCATCCGAGCAAACTGCCCTTTAGAAATATGTATTTTTTAGAAGTTTTCTAAAAGTAAACGTAGGCCTTTACTAAAAGTAAACGTAGGAATTTCAACATACAAACATTACAAGCATTGCGTTGCGTGATTTTGGCCGGAGGAAACACTGAAGAAAAGAAGCTATACCTGTCTACTGTGGTGGAACTATCTTTTGCTTCACGTCGTCTTTCCACCTCATTTTTATCGCACACACGGTCAACACCACACAACTCTTTTCTATTTTCAATATTGTATGTATATTATTTATCTTAAATTATTATAAACTTACCACACTGCTGTTTCCTTTTAGTCTATTATATATTTTTAATCGTTCATTTATTTTATTATACTCTACATAAAATACGTTCTCACAAGGTCTTGTGGCAGCTAAGGGTCTTAGCAGAATAACAGCGTCTGCTGAATAGTGGACAATATGCTGAGCTAAAGACCCATTTGCTTCTATGGCATAATGGCATACGGCATATTGTATTTAATTTTGTAAATTTAATTTAAGCATGTATATTTTGTTGTATTTGTAAATTTAGAAATATCTAATGTATTCTTTTTAATGTAACTGTCTTAGCTCTCTTATAATTCTTAAATCCATGTTCTGTTAGTTTTTTAATTTCTGCCCTTTACTTTACCTATAACATGTTATTACTTAAAGATTTGTGTATTGTATGTTGTGTGCTAAGAAGCAAATAAATGATTGTCTATGTTTATGTCTATGTCATTTTGTTTGTCACCTGACCGAACCTGAAACTAAACTACTGCTAAACTAAACTACTATACTATTTATTAAAATAAAGCCCAAAGTATAAAGTATTTTAAATATGTGTTTCGTCACGTATCTTTCTGTTATTTGAAGTGATGTGCACGTGTCTATAAGCGGCGCTGTTTGATCTCGCAAAGTAGAGTGGAGCTGGGTTTTTGCGACGAAGACCCCGCACGCGCCCCTTCCCATCAACCGACGCGAGACGAGACGCGAAGGGATGGAGTAAAATATAGTAAAGATCACGAACAGTAAAATTATCAGCTATTTCATGGACAAACTTACTTCGAAAGGAGTGAATTCTACGGTTTTCGGTGAGTTATTCATCATCATCATCATCTTCCTGCCCTTATCCCACGCTAAGTGGGGTCGGCATAACAGGGTTTCTTCTTCCTCCCACGATAAAAAAAAACGAACTGTATAACCTTGCGTTTCTGAAGCTTATGTTTTTGAGCACTGAATTGTAGGTTAGGAGAAGACCAAAAAGAGATTGATAGAAAGACTGACCAGGATGATACAGAGTAAAAAAAAACGTTCACTATAAAGTACATATATAAATACAAAGCATCTCTGTGGTCGGCACTTCATGACTGAAGATCGTGATCCCTAGGATGTCCTTGTTTTACAGACTGGACGGCCTGCCTCCAGCGCGTCCTATTTGTAGCCATGTTCACCACATCATAGAACTGGCTTCTCCCCACCACGTTCCTTTCTTTAAGTTGGTCAGTCCACCTAGTTGGGGATCTACCGCGAGACCGTCTTCCTTCCACGTTCCCAACGATGACCAGTTTTTCAAGGCTTTGGTCGCCGCGCCTTGCTATATGGCCGAAGTACGAGAGTATACGGCGGTGACATATCGTGGATAGCCTATCCTTAACTTTCAGTTGCGTAAGAATTGATACGTTGGTGCGTTTTGCAGTCCACGGTACTCGCAACATTCGCCTCCAGCACCACATCTCGAACGCATCAATTCTTTTCCTCTCTTTAGCTAGGATGGTCCATGTCTCAACGCCGTATAAGAATATAGGAAAAACCAACGCCCGGACCAAGCGTATCTTTGTCCTCCGAGAGATCCCTCGGTTCTTCCAGATTCCACTTAGCCGAGTCATGGCGTCCCTTCCCATGGCCATACGACGTTTTATCTCGGGCACACAACTGCCATCGCTGCTGATGTAAGAACCAAGGTAAATGAAGTTGTCCACCGCTGCAATGCCCTGGCAGCTACTTGGGCCTGAGAGGAGTCCGGCTCGGTCAACGATCATCAGTTTTGTCTTACTTTTATTTATAGACAGTCCCATGGCCTCACTCTCGATGTTTAAGCGATTTAAAAGTACCTCCATATCCTCTATCGATGTAGTTATAAGAGTCGTATCATCAGCATAGCGAAGGTTAGATATTCTTTTGCCACCCACGGCAAACCCACCATTCCAATTCTCTAGTGTTCTTCGTATTATGTACTCTCCATAAATATTGAAGAGCAGCGGTGAAAGGATACACCCCTGTCGGACACCTTTCTTCGTCTCAAACACATTTGAACAGTCGGAGTCGATACGAACGAAGGAGTGATTGTTGGTGTATAGGCTGCCGACGAGCGCGACCAGGTGTTTGGGTACTCCCATTTCGCGAAGAACATTCCATAGCTTTTCCCATCGGACGCAGTCAAAGGCCTTGGCGTAGTCGATAAAACACAGGACAACTGGGGTGTTAAACTCCCGACTTTTCTCAATGATTTGCCTTATGTTAAGGATCTGCTCTCTGGTCCCTTTTCCCTTTACAAACCCTGCTTGTTCTTCTGGAATTTGATAATCGAGGAAATTCTTTAGCCGTCGGTTAATAATGTGGAGCAGAACTTTACTTGCGTGTGGGATAAGAGCAATAGTTCTATAATTGTCACATTTGCTGGTGGATCCTTTCTTGTGTATGGGTATAAACACGGATTCTGTCCAGTCGTTAGGCCAGCGTCCCGTTTTCCATACTGCATTACATAACTGGGTGAGAATGTCTATACCAACTGGTGGAAGAGCCTTTATAAGCTCCGCTGGTATTCCATCGCGGCCAGGTGACTTTTCTCTTTTTAGGGCCTCTATCGCAAGCTGCACTTCTGCTACCAGAATATCCGGCTCTTGTTCTCCTCCACTCCAATCAAACATGCCTTCTGGTCTGCCGTCATCTCTGGAGTGATACAGCTCGGAGCAATATCTCTTCCAGCGTTCCAGTACACCTTCGAGTTCCGTAAGCAGTTGGCCGTGCTCGTCTTCTATCACATATGACTTCGCGTTGCTTGTGTGTGTCAGTTGTTTAAGCTTTCGATAGAGATCTTTGGTCTCGTGCCGCAAGGAATGAGTTTCAAGTTCAGAGCAGATGCCGTCAATGTAGGTGTTTTTATCTTGTCGGCAACGTCTTTGTACCTCTTTGGATAGATGAGAGTAGCGTTCCCGCTCTTCTCGTGTAATAATTCCAGACTCTTTTAACTTACGTCTTTCAAGTATTACTTTGGCGGTATCCTTAGTAACAAAATCTTTCATGACCGTTTGCGGAAGTACATTTTCGGAGGCAGTCTGTACTATAGCATTCTTGAGAAATTCCCATTTGGTGTCACTGCTGCTATTGCTTTGATGTTTTATTAACGAGAGTCTACCTTCAATCTTTTCCCGGTATTCTGGAATATTAACTCTTCTTAGTGGCTTAGCAAGCTTCGGCCTTTGAACATTTTTCACCCTTATCTTCAGCACGGCCATGAGCAGTTGGTGATCGCTGCCACAGTCTGCACCAGGATGAGTAGTTGTATTCAGGATCGATGATCGCCAGCGTGACTGGATCATAATATAATCTATTTGATTTCGATACCTGTCCCCCGGCGATATCCAAGTGTAAAGGCGCCTGATGTGATGCTGGAAACAGGTATTCATAACCGTAAGACTTTCTTCATCGCAGAACTGTATCAATCGCTCACCTCTGTCATTTCTTAGCCCTACCCCAAACCTACCCACAGTCCGTCGCAGGTGTTCATCATTCTCATCATCAAATACAAAGCATAGGAGGCCTAAATCCTACCCAAAAATATCTAATAAATCTAAAAATATCTAATTAAGTAAATCCTACCCAAAAATATTTTTGAGATATTCAGACATTCAATTTTAACATCCATCTAATTCTAATTCTAATTGTGTTGGGGGAATAAGATCTGCACTGACGTCCCGCGATGGGGTGTATTGTGCATTGTCACCCTGCTAACCCAGCCAGCCCAACTCCTTAAAATAGCGGAGAAGGACTTTGGGTTGGTGGCAGCAATGTTCAAGATGACCCAATGGTGACTCAGATGTGGATGTGGAAGGACAAGACTCAATCAGTTCCCTGAGCCCTGTCTTGCACCTCGCTTCTTCCGTTGCGGGGCAGTGCAGTACTACATGCTCCACAGTTTCTTTTTCCTGCAGGCAGCCGCGACATAAGTCGCTATCTGTTGCTCCACTCTTTAGTAAGTGGTAGTTTAGGTCACAATGGCCCGTAATGATTCCTACCATCAATTTTAGAACTTCCCTTTTCATCCTAAGTAGGTTAGTTGTGATGTGCTTGTCCATCACTGGAAGCATCGTTTTTGTGTGTTTGCAGTCTGATCTGCGTTCCCATTGCTTTTGGTGCTCTTTCTGGGAGTGCATCTTCAGTCTATTTCTTATTTCTGCCGATGGGGGCTTGCAGAGACCTAGGTCGTTCGTGGTAGGTGTCTGTTTCGCACCCGCTCTTGCTAGGGAGTCGGCTTCATTGTTTCCTGAACACGAGCCGTGACTCTTTGTCCATTTTATTTTGACTGTATGTATTTTTGCTAGTTCTTGAAGCGCAGTGTGGCATTGTGCGACTGATTCTGATCTTGTGTCAGATCTGCCCAGTGCGTTAATGAGTGCTGCGCTGTCTGTTGTGAAGATTAGTAGTGTCCTTGCGATTGCTGTATCCGCGCTCGTTTTAGACTCTAAGTATGAGAGCATCTCTGCAGCGGCCAGGAAGAGCCCGAGGGTTTCTGCCTGGAACGCAGTTGTTGCCTTGCTAAGGGGTTGCACGCGTGATAGCCCTGTTTCGGGGCAGTAGAAACCACAGCCTGCTCCTACTTTTTGTTTAGAACCATCAGTGTAGACGTAAAGGATGTCGGAGGCCGAGATAGGATCTTCCGTTCCTTCTTGGCTGTCTATCTGGTACTTTTTGTCAGTTAGGTATGTCGTGGCGTTTCTGTCGGTGCCCTTCATGGCTTCCGGGATGGCTTGTATGGCCTTGTCCAGAATTCTTGAGTGGTTTGTTGGTTTGCCACTACTTTTCCACTGGTTCGTGGATCTTATCCTTAACGCCGCCGCCATCGCTTCCTGTTGTATGTGGAGATGGAGTGGCGTTAGTCCTAGTATTATATCCAGCCCTGCAGACGGTGTGGATTTTGAACAACCGCTAATCAGGGAGCACGCGAGCCTTTGTACCTGCTGCAGCTTACTGATTGTGGTGACTAAGTTTGTTCTGGGCACTGAATTGTAGGTTAGGAGAAGACCAAAAAGAGATTGATAGAAAGACTGACCAGGATGATACAGAGTAAAAAAAAACGTTCACTATAAAGTACATATATAAATACAAAGCATAGGAGGCCTAAATCCTACCCAAAAATATCGAATAAATCTAAAAATATCTAATTAAGTAAATCCTACCCAAAAATATTTTTGAGATATTCAGACATTCAATTTTAACATCCATTTTTTATTATATGAAAATCAAGCTCCCAATATAATTTTCCCGATTTTGCCCTCAGAAAAAAATTAAAACAAAATTACCCTGTATTATTTTTGAAAATAACTTATAGAGAACAATAATATTCCCGATTTTGCCCTCAAAAAAAAAATTAAAACAAAAATACCCTGTATATTTTAGAAAAGAACTTTTAGAGAACAAGGAAGATTGATGATTAGCTGCTCACCTAAATTTTGCTGAAGGTCTTGGTGACTTCTTCTTTATCAGCTCATCGCGGGGGTTTCAAATGAGTTTCCGCCTAAATGTAACAACAATGGCGACACTTCACAGCAGTAATCTATAGGATCGATTTCAGAAACTTTTAACAACACTTGATGCATTTCACAAGATACTCCGCCTTTTGTCTGCGAATAAGCGAACACATTAAGGAACCCAGATTGCACTGATAAATAGAAAGGTTTTTAGTTGTAGGTAGCTACTTTAACTTTTGATTCGCCTGATTTTATCAGTTTATTGATGGAAGCTGCAATGGAAGCAAGGAATGTTTTGAAAAACCAAAAAAAATATACATAAATGTACCTACTTGGCAGCTATGGGCTAATATCAGATTTATGAAATTCTACATCTGAGAGGCCTGAAACAAATTTAATTGATTATATTTCAAATACGTACCTAATCTTCTTTTTCTTTAGGTAGGACGCTGCGAGAAAAACTATATCCAGGGCTAGTATAACGTTAAAAGTTGGGAATATACTTAGGTATCAAAATAGAGTTTCTTATCCTTCTGAGTAAGTACAAGTAGTAATTACTAACCTTACTCGTTGTTACGAGCTGGTTGATACTTTGGATTTGATACAATCAAAACCGTCCAGTAGCAGCTTTTAGGGTATAGAAAAATATCACATTTCAATCTCTAAATCACATCCTGGGATTATAACTCCCCTTTTTTAAAATGCTGGTTGGTACCTTCATATACATATAACGTACATTTTGTCCCGATACAAAGGAACAAAAACCCTGATACATTACATAAAACACTCCAGACGTCAAAGAGGATAATGCCCATCATTATACATTCATGTGCTTTTGTCGTTTACAGTATTTATTTTAAAAACATTTCGAGGGGGGAAAACCCTCTTTTCGCTTGAAAGCTCCCGAAAGCCACCGAGGAGGCGTCGCGTCGGTCGGGCGGCGTTAAGGGACCCCGCTATTGGTCGTCAGCTCCCCTCCAAGTGGCGACTCCGCCCTGATGGAAAGTCTCCCCGAGCCAGAGACCGTCCGAGTCGGCATGATCATTCAGTTCACGATTGTCACAGTGGCAGGTAGTCGCGTCGTCAGTGTTCAATTCTAACGATTCTGAATCATCGATAGCGCTGAGTCAGTGTAGTGCGTGCACAAAGTGATGGTGGCCAGTATCCTTGTTCGTTTCTAATAATCGTGTAATGCAAGCAATGAGTGACCCGGCCTCTTTAGCAGGCATGCTTCCTTTCGACTCCATTGGACTTTATGAACAGCCTAAGCCCCGATTCATTTTTAAGATGCCTCGGGTGGTGCCCGACCAAAAAGCCAAATTTGAATCAGAGGATCTCTTCAAGAGGCTGAGCCGAGAAAGTGAGGTAAATAGAGTATGTCCGATTGTTCTATTGTTTCTAGTTAAGTACCTATCTACCAACGAATTAATATTTCATCGCTCATACAATACTATTTTTAATAGCATAGACACCTATTTCAAATTGATAAAGGCATTGAAACCATTGTTGTTGAGCTGGTTATAATTAACAGGAAAATGTTGAATCATTAAACTATCTTTAGTGGTACTTGTTTTACATGTAGGTAATTATCTACAACATTAAAATGTGATCCGGCTAAGAGTTAGCATTACCCGCATCACCTATGCTCAAATCACCTGACTCAGATTTGAAGGAAAGCAGGATTTCAAATTTGTTTCTGGCAACCATCATGCTCACCAATTTATTTGCTTACAGGTGAGGTACACAGGGTACCGCGACCGTCCCCCGGAGGAGCGTCAGATGCGCTTTACCAGTGGCTGCCGTGAGGGACACACGGAGGTTGCCTTCACCGCCACCGGAACCAACCTGCAGCTCGTGTTCGACCACTCTCCCTACAACAATCGAGGGTGCGACTTTCAGAAGGAAAATGGCAAGGTAAGATTCGACGACTAGAGACAGGCTCGTTCACACTTGAAGACGTCGAGCATGGCCACGTGGAACTGGTAGATTCACCCACCACCAAAGAACTTATATACTGTATGTAGTATGTAAATTCTTTGTTTACCACCGATTTGATAGGACAATAATTGACCAAAGCGACATTTCTCTAAAGTCTTTTATAAAGATTCAGTGTCTCCTATAACTATATAAATAAGATCTTCATACACAACTCTTTAAAGCATAGGTACTTTAGGTGAAATTGCTGGCACGTGAGGCTGAACATCTGTATGCCTCAAGTTGATGGACGCAGGCAGTTCATTTTATAGGGTAGTGTTCCTGACGTGCGTGACGTACGAGACAATGCTTTGTCATAGGCGATGGTTACTTCTTAACATCAGGTGGGTCATAAGCTTGTTCCATCAACTAGTCGAAAAAAAAAAGCTATCAAATCACAGAATTGCCTATCATCAACTTAATGATTTAAAGGATGCGCTATAATGATGAATTCGTTAAATTTTGAGATTTTTTTGTGCAATATATTCAGAAACAATAACAATTGCGCAAAGGTTAGCTTCAGGGCTACTTATCCTAACAGGAAAACGGTTAGATATTTTGTTGGTGACGTTGTCGATGTTACATTTCGTCACTATATTTGGCTCTCCTTTCACTTTTTCATGGTCTAGTCTAAACCTTCTTGTTTCCACACAAAACATAATAACACTGTTTCTTCTTCTTCTTAATTAATGGCATCTGTCCATTTTGGATCAGTTTTGCCAGTGTCGAGTAGTGAGGATATTATTAAATAAATAAAATAGTTTTTAGTCAAGTTAGTTAATAAACAAGTCGACCCTAATTGGCTTAGAAAACAAATAGTGGCCGTTATTTTTCAATATCAGAAACATTTACGATCAAATAAAAATATCACAATAAAACACTTTCATTCCAACTGTTAACACTTTGAGCTAAGAACTCAAGTACCTAATGTTGGTTAAATACCACCGAGATTACACAACAGAACTAAAAATAACACCAGAAAAACTATTAAAATGAAAATGTTACGACTGACTTCTCAAAATGACATTAAACCAATCCAAAATACTATTTAGTGTAGTGTAGATAGAGTGTTTCAACCTTCAAATGCTCTCTATTAGACTCGAGGATTTTGTATGTTTCGTAAGTTAATAAAATTCTTTAGTTGGATAAACGATGGTTCTGATTCTGACTACGTATTAGACAGACGAGAATCTTATGGCTTACGTTTTTCAGCAAAACCCCTAAATGGTATGCCACTAACCAAAATGTATGAATTACAACGAGGATAATACATATTAATTGATATCTACGTTATTAAAACTGGGTTTTTATGATGTTATTTATTATATAATTTTCCTTCATAATGTAGGTTACGTAGCTGCGAACAATTTTGCCTGGAATTTTGTAAAATGCATTAGATAACTGAAAATTTCTAACCACTTTTATCAGTGACTATCAGTATGTGTATGTACTAACTTCATATCATTAAGTACCGAAAGGATTAGAAATTGTTTACTTGAAACGTATTAAAAGAAAGTACAAATCTAACTATAGCTAAGCCATAAAAGTGTTAAAAATCGAGAGTCTTCGTATCGTCGTATATTTATAAAATCAGAGAACCTATCGCTTAAAAAGGGCTAGATTGCTTTTTTCGGGCATGAAAGATCGAATTTACCTAGAGTAAAAAAGGCTAGATCTAGCCTGAAATCGGCTATGGTGGCAACACTGTGTTAGGGCATGAGCATCGACTCGACTGACTGGACTGGACCATCTCAGTGAGGTCCCCAACACACACATCGATTAACGACATAACCACCAGTTCAGCATTTTTACTCAGTAGGTAAACCTATACATAAATAGGTCAAAATATTCTCTTTTGCGTGCATCCAAACCGGATCGTTTCTTAATCAACACCAAAACTGTTTCATAATATTTACATGGAAACGAGTTAATTCGTCATCGGCAGGTCCGCTCTGGCCGTCATCAGCGCGCAATGCATCCGGCACACGTTTCATAACCGAAATGAAGACATAAATAACTTGTAAGCTAATGAAAGAACATAAAGAAGTAACACCACGAATAACGCGTTGGTCACGCTCTATGTCGACTTAATGCTGGCGATGAGAGTGAATGACATCTTTTTAGAGTTCCTTAAAAAGATTCGTGGTTCGTGAGGCAACCGGCAGCGGCATGTCGTAGAACCTAAAAAAAGTTTGAAAGTATGTGTCAAGTGCACTAAAGGAGCCTCTTTGAGGCGCATTTTCACCACACTTGGTTCGAAAGAATCAGTGATACGATAAGAAGAACGTTTACCTAATTAATACCTCGGTAAAGAAAAGGAAAATGCGGTCCTCGCTATGGAAACAGAAACCTCATTGAATTACTTTGTTGTATGTTCGTATGTGAGTCTGTCTGTTCATCTGTCCGTTTGTTTAGAACTTTTCTTTGTAACATCTTCAGATACGGTTGGTGAGCTTCAAACTTTTAACTCAATGTATTTAAAAGATAAACTATATACTTCTAAATACAATTTATTTGCTGATACGCGTATATATTTAAATAAAACAAACTCAAGGGCTGCCTAATCCTACATTTTTGAAGAGTGGAATGCTAAAAACCTTTATTTATTCTTTGTAATTGTGTCAAATAAAGAAAACAGTTTAAAATTGAGGAATCATTAGTACAGAACTCTCAGAACTCAGGGACTACTTGCACTTGTCCAGTTTTTTTACACCGAATGCATTATTCGGTTCAAGTAATGTGTCTCGCTCGGGTACTGACCATTTCATTGAGTTGTTATAGAAGACATGCTGATGCATTAATTTGGTGGTCAATTTATCAGAAAGAACACTGACTTTTGGGTTCTAATCTTGTTGATATGAGTATGGTCGTGAACTAAATCCTGCTAGTAAATATTATAAACGCGAAAGTTTGTAAGTATGGATGGATGCATGGATGGATGGATGTTTGTTACTCTTTCACATAAAAACGACTACATTGGTTTTAATTAATCTTTACAATATAATAGCTTATACATCAAAATAACACATAGGCTACAATGTATAAAGATATTGTAAAGAATGGATGTAAGTAACGGGAACGGGGCGAGCGAAGCCGCAGGCGGCCGCTAGTGATAATATAAAAAAGCGGCCAAGTACGAGTCAGACTCGCCCATGAAAGGGACCCCCAAAATTTATTGTTTTTTTTCTATTTTTGTGTAAAAATCTTAATGCGGTTTACAGAATACATCTTCACATCTCAGAATACGCCAAGTTTCATCAGTCTAGCTCTTACAGTTTCGGAGAAAAATGGCTGTGACACACGGACGGACAGACAGACATGACGAATCCCGAATGAGGGTTCCGTTTTTGCCATTTGGCTACGGAACCCTAAAAATGTGCGCAAAGCTCTCAAACTAAATTCAACTTTAAATCAATTTGTTGAACAAGTCAGCGATGGAAGGCCGTGTGCGTATAAATTAATTCCTCTGAACTAAAGCATATCCAATAGAGAAACCCATTTGGCTGTCTGCTTATTGAATCGAGCCCCTTCGTATAGAAGCCACCCGCTGCGCCACCGTATGAATACTTATATTTATTTACACTCGGTTCATTTAACAATACATTCGAGTGCGCTCGAGTGCTCATCTTGTAACGATGTTTTATATTTATTAATGCGAGTTATCGGACAGACTTAGGCATCTGCAACTACTACATTGACAAACTTTGATTTTAATGTAGCAGTCTAGTTTGAGGCTCTTGTTGCGGCTTGAATATTTTTGCAGTGGCTATACTTATGTGTTAACTGTCAGTGTGCTGTCAGGTATTGCTAGGTTTTATGAAATCTTCTTCTCCGTCGTTTTTTTACTCATTAGTCATTACTGATGATGGTCGTGCTACAGTTAGCGCAATGGTGATGGCGATCAGTGAAACGTTGTCAAATATGACAGAGATATTTAGCAGCGTTTCACTGATCGTCATATCCATCACATCACCATCTCGCTAGATATGTGCGCAGGCATTTTATACCTACGTTACGTGGTGTTGAGAAGAATTTTCCAAGCTGCACTATCCTTCCATTTTTTATCCAGTATCGTAATTAAAATGGGTCCCCTCGGCCCTCTGACAAAAGGCACTACTTACAATAATAATAGCACGTTGCCGGGGAAATACAAAGTAACTCTCGCGGGAGCCATTTTGGAAAAGGGAGAAAAACATTTCCCCTGAAATCAATAAAGGAAAAGCGTTCCTGATTGGAGGGCGTCGCGACGCGTCTCCGCCCCGCATCATGGCCGCCGCTGGCTGACTCCCTCGGCTCTCTCCAACGAGTAAATTGCATTTGAAATCTCACTACTTACAGATGCAGTAGTACACTCGTATAGTATCAATTTATGAGTCAGCCACTTCACATCAAGATGCTTAGAGATACAAGACAAGTCACACATCATTCAAAAACTAATGTACGAGGATGGATCACAACGATTTTTAACTTTAGTAATTGAGGCGTACAAGGGACAATAGAAGGACCAGCTGCATTATTGGTCAAACCTGACTGTAAACATCAAGCGTTTAGTCTAAAACATGAGTCCCCAAAACGAAAGATCGAGAGATGTGAGCTCGAACAAGCGCGTAAGTTGCACAAGTTCGCAGAACGCATGAAACGCGAAAAGCAGAAAGATAAACGTAAACTTGGTCCATGGTTAATTTGTCTGCAAATTTTAAGCATTTATAAATCAATGCTCACTCGACGAGAAATACAACCGAAGCACGTAGTTATTCAATTCTTATTATTTTTCACAATCTCAAGTATTACAAAACACAAGCATAAAGTGCATTACCACTTGTAGTTTCGTTGCTGATTTTTTAATCGACATTTATTTTTATTCGAAACATACGGCAAGCGGACGACTGCGGTACAAAAACCATGGTGGTTATTAGTAAAATTGCATGTTCGATGTTTCGAATGAGTGTCTGGCACAATTAAAGGTTTGTTTGAAGCGGATGCCGGAACAAAGCAGCACGCGATCTGGCAGCCTCGTCTGCCGCCTGTCGCCTTGCCAGGACTTGCCCGAATTATTTACCTTAAATATTACAGTGAAATTATTCAGCTTTTGTTTTAAAATTCTATAACTAAAACCTTTGTATTTTTTCGTCTACAAACTAAAGAGAGTTAACTATTGAATTCCGCATGTGATATTAAAATGTTTATCTACCTGCCATTTTGAAAGATTACTTCCGTACCAAATGCCATCTTTAAATCGACCCTCAGCATTGCCACCTACTGCGTAGGCGCTCTTATTTTTTGCTGATCCCGTTTTTTCAACAAGTATTTTTTTGTCAACAGGTTCACATAATTTCCCGCTTCATAATGAACGGCGTGTGCGTGAGATGGCGAGGCTGGATCGATTTGGAGCGTCTGGACGGCGCCGGCTGCTTGGAGCTGGACGAGGAACGCGCTGCTATTGAAGACGCGGCGCTGCGAGATCAGATCGAGAGGTACAACCAGCGGCTGCGGGACTTCGAGGACAAACAGCGCGCGTACCGTGAGCACGGCGAGGAGCTGCGCGCGCACTCCCACGCGCATGCGCAGCGCTGCCACCAGGCGCGCCAAGTGCCGCACACCGCGCATCCCTCACACCCACACCCCTCACACCCCGTACACATCAAACCACACTCCCAGGGAGCACTCATCTCATAAACACCAAATCATTAATTTTAGAGTTTGTTTTCACTGCGACCGTGCGACCAATTGCTTTTGGTGGTCGTTAGTCATCAGCATCACCCCATACCTACATAAAAACTAAAGTAGTAAGTATATGGAATGGAAGTCGCACCTCATGATTGTGCTTAGTCTGATAACATCGAAGAAGAAAAAAAAGCCATGACAACAGTGCCACGTGATGCAACGTAGTGGTGCTGATATGGCGCTAACGCTATGTCCCAAATATGTAAATGAATAAAGAGTTGCAATGATTTTTCGAAACTCAATTTCACCAGAATTCGATTAAATGTGCAAATGCGTTTACTTACTGCCAAAAGCATATGTCGATAGTCATAGGTATATATTATAGTAGCTGGCATGTAGGTAAGTGCATGGCCTACTCTCATTAATCTACCTTAGAGTTACTGATGATATTAAACTTAAAGTAGACTGTAGTTTTAAGTGTGGTTTTGGGGTAGGATGGTAGTTTTAAAATACCGCCTGTGTCGCCCATGTTGTATTCCTGTTGTTTCCTTCAAGATCACGGCTATTGTAACATAGCCGAAACGTCTGAAAAATAAATCAAATACGGTAATATACGCAATAAATATCTACCATGTTATAGATTCAGTAATGATGTGTCAGAAGGCATATTCGCGAAAGTTTAATAAATACCATGCCTCTCGCATCAGAACATGTACAGGCATTTTTAACTACCCTCCAACCTCAAAAATATTGTCCACTATCATAAATATTAGAAATCATTTCCAACACTAACATTTGAAAGTTTTGAAACCACGCATAAGAGCGTGATGGGAAGGGATTTATATAGAAATTCAATTCCTACTGTATTTCCAACTGTTTACCAATTCGAACATTCAAGTGGCAGTGCTAGTATGTAAAATTTCATAGTTTTAGGCCTAATTATGATAATTATTATGTTGAAGGCTACTATGACGGTGATTGACCTAAATTGTATACTACTCATAACTGTTTTTTTTGTATTACACTATAATACTAACTAACAACTTAGTATTAGTTGTCTTTATATTGGTAGGTAGATAGATACAATACAATAAATGTGTAGGTACACAAGAATCCGCATCAGACTATACACAGCTAGCTCTTATGTCCTTGCAGTAAGCGTCATTTTTCTTTGATTTTAGGTAACTTGAGCCGTATCCTACTATATTTATTACAGTACTGTTAGATTCAAAGTTTCCCTTTGGTATCAATTAAGTAAGTTCATTATCTGTTTGCCGTATGTAAAAACTAAATAAGCTTGAGGGCCAATCGCTGGAGTTTTGAACGATAGTGCCATAGTGCCAAAACAAATGCATGGACAATAAGGCATTATAAAACTATGCGAATGACACAATATTATCATAAATCTATTGCAGCAGTCAAAACGTTTTGTTTGAACATTTGAAAACGGTGCGATTGGGCCTACACAGACACACATCAATATTGTTTAGGGATATTCGATTAGAGATGTTGTTCCTAATTTGATATTTATTAATAAATAATATCAACAGTTGTATTTTATTATTGATAAACAACAAAAAATAAAGATTTTTGCCATACTTACCTAGTTTACTAAAGAAATTATTTTCTGTTTTTGTAAAAATCAACAATATGTAGAATATCCTACAGTTTTTTCATTTTTCATTTCATTTCATTTCATTTTCATTTCATTTCATTTCATATCCCTTGACAATGTTGATGTGTGTATTCTTAGACTAACGTAAAATCATAGGAGAACTTAGGGCCCTTATACAAAACGCAGTCTAATGATGATGGTAAAAATAATTGATGCTGAGTTTTAACCAAAAAGGTATGGTACCCTGTAATAAGCTAAGTATTATCTTAGTATCTTCTTTAAACAGCGTTTTGTAAAGGGGGAATAAATCGTTTAATTATTGATAAAATACTCACTTACGTGTTATATAATTTTAAGTTTGATATTTTTATGTGGCAAAATTATTGTGTACGTAATGAAAGATATTGTGATAGTAATGTAAATAAAATGTTTACTTTTTTTTATAGAATATGATTTTTATTACCTTCATGAAATCCCTTATCGTAGGTACTTAAAGGCCGTACCTTACCTACCTACTAAGGGGACGACAACCGTCGTTGTGCTTCTCGCTCGCACATTTTGACCCTTTGAAAAATATCAAATTACTAAACTTACTTATCGAAACAATTTCTTACTCGTACCAAAACGAACGTATTAAGTTCGTCGTAAGTATTATATTGCTTTTGAGCGATATAATACTGGACTTATTTACCAAAAATCGCATGCAATCTCCCGAGATTCTTGTGTGTAAGCCGATTTCACACACCTGCAAAAAAAATATTATGATCCTAATACGCTTTCCTACTTAAGAGTTGGCCTAACTAGATTTTGTTCATAGCTAAACTTTAAGTAGGAAAACGTATTAGTATCAAAATTAATTTATTGCTCGCGATTGTAACCTAAGTTCTTTTATATTAGTCAAATAAAAGTCAAAGTGTGCGAGTTCAAAGTTATTTCACGGTTTTCAGCGTTAAGACGCTGAAAACCGGGCAATAATCAATATGAAAAAAAATTGGTTGTCTGTAAAGCCGGTTTACTGACGATAGTTGAACGTGACAACGTCATAAGAAAATACTTTTATCGCCGATATTAAATTGTACGGACTCGGACTCGGACTCGGAACCCGACCGAACCCTTACCCTTACCCTCATTTACCCTTACCCATTACCCGACCCGGGCTCGGGCTCAGGTAAATGGAACGACGAAACGACGTAACGACGCATGAGTCATGTTTTTTCGTGCGTGCAGCCGGCTCCATCGATTTATAAGACGTTATCACGTCAAAAATAAATAAATAAATAATAAATAAATAATAAATAAAAAATAAATAAATAAATAAATCGATGGAGCCGGCTGCACGCACGAAAAAACATGACTCATGCGTCGTTACGTCGTTTCGTCGTTCCATTTACCTGAGCCCGAGCCCGGGTCGGGTAATGGGTAAGGGTAAATGAGGGTAAGGGTAAATGAGGGTAAGGGTAAGGGTTCGGTCGGGTTCCGGGTCCGGGTCCGAGAGCTCGAGTCCGAGTCCGAGTCCGAGTCCGAGTCCGAGTCCGCGAGTCCGCGAGTATTTTCTTATGACGTTATCACGTTCAACTATCGTCAGTAAACCGACTTTACAGACAACTGATTTTTTATTTTGCATACTTACACACAAATACAGAATAAAAAAATTTACTCATCATGAAGTTTTTATCTATCTATCTGACAAATAAAGTTTTAATATATCTTTCTAAATATAATGTGTTCTTTTGGGTCTGCAGACAATAAAGGAGTTTATAGCAGCAAACTTTGGAGCACATCCAAAACACTAACTTCCGTTCAGAAACGTTACTTAAACCTGTGTTTATTTAGCAATGTTGATCTTCTGTCAGATTATATTATTATGAGCTGGGTAGGTATTAGTTGTAGCACCACACCGCTTGGTCGTTTATTACCTACGACCTACGAGTGTAGGTAAATACTACGGAGTATTCGTAGCACTGCTACGCTTTCTCCAGAATAGTATGAATGAAAGATCTCAACGCGTTTATTCTAATCTGATACTGAGTTTAGTTATAAAAGAATTTGGAGACTGTCATTATTATTCTTTTTTGTATGGTGGTTTTTCGCTGTTTAAAGTGGTGCCTTGTAAGGTTTGATTCTAGTTTCGTTTTACTTTGTGTGTAGGTATTTGGTAAGGAGTTTAACCCACAAAATAAAAAACACTGAAGTCTTAGGCCCGTATTCAGAGGCAGTGCTCGAGTCTGAGTCGAGCCTCAAGAATAGATTTTTTGACAGATGCTTGAGACTCGACTCTAATAATACGGGCCTGAGTTGGTTCAAGTCTGGTTCAAGTTCATCTTTCGCATAGTCCATGAACGATTTCGTAAGTCTGTCTTTTCTATCACCTTCCACATCCATTTAATGCAATAGTCTCGTAATATATTACAAGTCATTGCAATGAGAAAATAATATAATTAGGAGTATTTCACACAATAAAACTGTATGAGTGTTGAAGTGCCATAAGGTAGTGATAGGAGGCGTGTTGCAGTTATCAGCGGATGTTGTGGTCTAGCGAGATAATGTTGTGGTCTGTAAATCGGCAACATTTTCGTTCATTACAAATAAAATGTTTTGCAGCAAACAAGTTCACCCAAAACCGTAACTAGATACGCAGAACGCAATATTAGAGTTTCAGACCTATTCTTAGTAACGTATGTGTTATGACAAGCCACTCAGCTCAGTTGGTAATAACTCTGCCTTCTACGCCGTAGGCCGTGGCGTGGGTTTTGTCCCCAGCGAGAATAAATATTTGTGTGGTAAACACAGATGTTTGTTCTCTGTCTGGGTGTTATATTGTATTCTAGGTATGTATATTTAAAAATATTTACAAATATACAAATAAAATGTGTCAGTATATAAGTATTATATCGGTACTCATAGTACAAGCTCTGCTAAGTTTGGGGCTAGATAGTGCTGTGTGGATTGTCTACAATATTTATTTATAGTATGTATATACAGTCCTATTCTTAGTAAAGTACCTATGAATGTAATGAAATAGAAAAAGAACGGACTTGGCCAAAATCCATGGACATAGAGCGATATACGTAGCTATCACTACTAAGCTTGTCACGAACATTTTACGTTATTCTCCGTTATATCGTCAAGGCTTCGATGCAGTGACGTGTATAACAGAGGGGCTGGGGTGCCACTGGAACCCCTCGCTTGTCAATAAAACGCCAGTCAAATTATGTTCAAATTACTTGTTCTTAGAAATTAGCCTTGTGGAAGGCGATATCCTTATTGCTAAGCCAGTGCTCTTTTTAGGGTTCCGTAGCCAAATGGCAAAAACGGAACCCTTATAGATTCGTCATGTCTGTCTGTCTGTCTGTCCGTCCGTGTCACAGCCATTTTTCTCCGAAACCGTAAGAGCTAGACTGATGAAACTTGGCGAGTAGATGTATTCTGTGAACCGCATTTACATTTTTACACAAAAATAGAAAAAAAACTATACATTTTGGGGGTCCCCATACTTGAAACTGAAACTCAAAATAGTTTTTTTCATCGATCCCATACCTGGGGTATCTATGAATAGGTCTTCAAAAATGATGTTGAGGTTTCTAATATCGTTTTTTTCTAAACTTAATAGTTTGCGCGGGAGACACTTCCAGAGTGGAAAAAAGTTGGTCCTCCCCCCCTCTAACTTCTAAAATCAGAGAAAGATAAAACTAAAAAATATATATGATGTACATTAAATATATGATGTTATGCAAACTTTCAACGATATTTGGTTTGAACAAGATCTAGTCAGTAGTTTTTTTTTATACGTCATAAATCGTAAACCGCAACTTACCTTTCGAAGAACTACAAGAACCTTTATATTATGTTACTTGATGCTACGGAACCCTTCATGGGCGAGTCCGACTCGCACTTGGCCGCTTTTTATTTTTTGTAATGAGTAACAGATATTAACAAGGTTTGTCTTCTGAGTTTTCTTTTTCTTCTTCTTATAAAATGGTATCTCAACATTTTGGATCAATTTTGCCAGTGTCGAGTGAGGATATTATTACATAAATAAAATACTTTTTCGTCAAGTCAGTCAAAGAAGAGTCAGCCCTACTTGGCTTTGAAAACAAAATGATGGTCGTTTGTTTTTAAAACTTCAGAAACCTTTTCGATCAAATCACAATATCACGTAGTACACTTTCATTCCAACTGCTAACACTTTGAGCTAATGCCTCAACTAATGTTGGCTAAAATACCACCGAAATTACACAGCAAAACTCAAAATAACACTAGAAAAACAATTAAAATAAAAAGCTATGTAAATTCTTAAAATGACAGAAAACGAATCGTTCTTCGAATTCCTTCTGAATTTTGTTTGATACGTAGACAGAGAATGGTTTGATAGATACCTTGTGGTCGGTTTGACGGAAAGGAAGCCACACGCATGCGTCTGGTGCAGTCGACTGTATAACAAGCATACGAGACGCAGCTCATGTATCCCGAGGAAACCTTATGACTCCGAGATGGACTGGTATTCAGAACACTTTCTTCGCCTTACCACTCGCCCTTTGTTCGGTGTCAGTTTCCTTAAACTGGTTTTATTATAAAAAACTAACGAGTAAGTAGGAACAAATATCATGAATACGAGTATGATGTAAATTTTGATGTCTTATTATTTTGGGCTGACCTTAATACACTAAATAGCAAAACATTTAATACGCGCACCGGATCTTCATTCTTTTGAAGTTACCGACTGAAGTCCCGACTTAGTAGCTGCTTGGTTCTCAGCTCCTATTTTTCAGTCGGACAATCGTTTGACAAATTCTTCGATCAAATTCTGAAAAAAATACAGTGCGTGTTTGGTACCATACTCGTAATTAAATTTGATGCGATATCATATTTAGGGAAGCATTGTTGATTATCTCTTGACAGATTGTTTCAGGCCACAAATATTAAAGTGATAAAAATAAGAAAGACAAGTTAGGTAGGTAAGTACGTATGCATGTATCTAGTAGCACGTTGTTGTGTTGGAGAGGTAGGTAGGTATGCTGCGTTCGTTCCCACGCTCTGCGCGGATTACACGAAATGCCCTTTTGGTGCTTCGCTCCTACACTGACCTGAGCTTTTTGCGCAAAAAGAATGCTCCGATAAATCACGGGTTCATTGTGTACAGGATCCTGGATAGCCTTCTCCGATTTATGCATTGTTAAAGTTTTTTGTTGCATCGATTGATGTCCAATAAAGGTACCTGCTCAATTTTGACCGTCAAGGTGCCGTACGTCACAATAAAAGTAAGATAACATCGTTCTGGATCGCATCGCATGATATCCTTCTCAGTTCCGCATAGAAATATCCTCGAACTGTCATCTGATTAGGATGAATAAAGACGCATTTTTAGGGGCTCCCGAATCCTAATACTAAACCTATTTGTTCCACCATGCTTGTTAATCAGAGTAAAATATTTTCAGGCTGATTAATTCGGAGAAAGGATTCTTCCATCTAACTGTCCACCATATCGTGCGAAAGAGGCTTACCTATCTAAGTATAATAAATAACCAAAACAGATTCTAAGCCCTGAAATCGGGATCCTTTTTCGGTACGTGAATTTTGAACTTTTTTGGCGTAAATTATCTATATGAGAGGGCATTCTATATTTAAATATTAAACAAAATTTAATTTAATTTCAAAAAAAGGTACAAACTTTGTGACAACCATTCTTTGTAAATAGTTGCGGTGGCGTTAAACAAAGAAATACTTACAAAAAAACAGACAGAAAAACTTTTTTCTTGTAACTAACTTTTTTTTTCTTGTTTTTTTTATGCTATGGCATAAAAAAAAAACTACAAACACTGCTAAAGTTAGTAAAATGGTTTAATTCGTCTATCAAACAACTATTAGCAGATAATCAATAATTTGTGCTTATAAAATTTACAACGCTATTAAAAACTATAATCATCGTCGTGTCCAGTGAGCATGAATTTGAGCGTTTCCTTTCGGGTAAATTGCGTATAATGAGGGCGTGTGAGGGCGGCAGAGGGCACAGGTGCGGCGCGCGTGCGTGCGCGGCCTTAGCTTGTGATATCGACGCACCAGAACGACAAAACGAGGGTAGGTAGGTAATTAAAATAGGTATTGTATAATTATATTATTGTAACCTATCCCAGCTAATTCATAGATAGGCAGCCAGAACCCTCTGAACACTTCTATCCCAACCGTATAGCGGGTTAGTAGGTACGAGCATCGATCTATCCCAATTAAATAAATAAATATTGTTTAAAATCCACACAACACTATCTAGCTCCAAATCAAGCAGAGCTTTTACTATGGGAATAGACCAGATAGCTGATATAATACTTAAATATTTTTCTTTTGTAAATAAATACTTAGAATAAAATATAACACCCAGACACAAACAAACATCTATGTTCACCACACAAATAGTTGTTCTCAGTGGGGATCGAACCCACGACCTACGGCATAGAAGGTAGAGCAACTACCAACTGAGAGAACGAAGAGACCACATAGCAGTAGTAATCCAGCACAAGTTTGTAAATTCCATCCAAAGGCGAGGCAAGGGTTTACCATCGTCATGAGTTTGTAAATGTTTCCTGTCATGTAGTACGCCTGCAACTTTTACGCTCCCGTGGGAAATACGTTTTTTATATGAATTGGGTGGACGTTAACGTGCTACATAAGTAAGAAGCCCCACAAACTGCAGGTACCTATAGAATAGAGGTTACCTAGACCCGTATTCAGAAACAGTGCTTGAGTCTGAGTCGAGCCTCAAGCACTCTCAAGCATAGATTTTTTGGAGACCTCTCCATTGAAAAATGCCAAAAATTAATGCTTGAGGCTCAACTCACACTCAAGCACTGTTTCTGAATACGGGCCCTAGTCAGCGAAAACAGTAGATTAACAAAAGTCTACCTATTCAATGATATTTTTTCAGTGAACTTTGTAAAGCGTTTGAGTAAGTTAAATCAAAATACCAAGGTGATCTACGAGTAACTCATACTCGTAGATCACCTTGGTATTTTGATTAGATCTACTCATCAATCAACCGCTAGCTGCAGTAGAATAAGTTGGGCAACAAAAACTGTTTGTTTGTGCAATGAAGACCAAATTACTCGTCAGCAGATACATACATCAAAGTTTTGAGTTTTATGAGCAGAGCAGCGCGCGGCACTTTGAAACCGAGTAGCGCCATTACATCCACATGTTTCCTCGAATTAACGTCTGTTTTCTACGAAGAAAACGACGTCATAAAACTCGTTATAGATTAAAGAATACATAAAACATGTAGTAACTGTTTGTTTGTTTGTGATAAAAGGATCATAGATATTTAGTCTTAGGTACCTACATGGTGTGAAGTTTGGTGCAGCAAGTATCTAAAAAAATAGTAATGCTATGTTTTTTACGGCTAAACTCAGTATTTTTAGCCCTGATTTTTTAGTTATAATATGACCCTTTTTATTGCACACGTAATCAATATTGTAGGATGGTTTAGGTGCTGGGCAAGCCTATTCCATCTAAAATCCTGTCCCAGGCACTATAGCGTCCCGTAAGTAGGCGCATGAGTGATCAATCACCAGTTGCCCCTGACGCCATATAAATCATCTACAATAGATGCAAAGGCCTGTTATTATTATTAATCAATATGTCACCATACTATTTAAAAATATGGCTTTAATGATGATGACCAACTGGAAACCGGAAACGGAACCGGAATTTAAATAAGTACTTTTATCTTAAAAAATAACTATTATACCAGTTTTGGCTCAGTGGCACTCTCATCAAAATAAGATTGATGAAGGACTGTCTGTCGCTTTCAGTTCTGCATGAAAAGAATTTAATTTTTTTTATTAAATGTAATTTTCCTATATTACCCAATACTTCAAAAGAGCGGGAGGATTTGAGAAATAATCCTACGACACGTGTGGGATAATCCCAGCTAATTGAAAGCGTGCGCCGCTGATCCAGAGATCATCAGGTGCTCATCCTACCCCATCCCACGCGCCCCTTCATTGCCAATCCAATAGGCACTTACTTACTTTTCTAAAGTAGGTATCTATCAAACCTACCGTAGGTATCCTAAGAGATAATTTTAATAGTAATGTATGGTATGATCAATTAAAAAAGAAACCCTTGCTGTAAGCCCAGACAGTCCTAGTAAGTATAATAGCCATCATACCACATTACATTATACAACCATCCATCCAAGTCCGTTGTATTACTGTACACACTCGCAGCCGCCAGCAAGCAATACTTTACAGTACCTAGTATAGCCATTGGATATTATATTCTGTAATGATTACACTAAACTGCATTTGAATTTGATACCGTTACACCAAATCTTCTGTAGTTGACTAACATAACAAAACTAAATATTACTAGCGCCATCTTGTGGTGAGTAGAATTATTAATTTTAACAGTCGAAATGACGGAATTGACGGTTTATGAATGAGTGGAGTGACAGTGATGGATGAAATGGTCAGGAAATTGTTTAGTTCATTCGGTTATTTTTTTGTTTTCGTCCACTAAATAAACAAAATGTTTTAATTTCAGCGTAACAAAATGAGTGACGAAAGTGGTAGCAATGTTAAAGAAACAAGAGAAATGTATGATATGTACCACCAAGAATACATTATTATGGCTGAATAGTAAGTAGTCCAAAAGTTTTGTCATCTTAGAACTAGTTGTTGGAATTAACTTTTCAATTGATTTTACAGCCGAATGCTACAAACAGAAAATTTGGAAGGAATCTATGTGATACCAGCCTATGAAAATTCATTTCGTGAGTACTTAATCACAAACCTGTCTATGATTCTGTAAACAAAACCTTAGACTATTAGCATAAATTATCAGACTTTCTTGATAGTTTTACCCACCATAAAAACTTTAATTCGCGTGATTTCAGTGTGGTACGGCGTTATATTTGTCAGGTCTGGCTTTTATGAAACAGGTATATTCAGATTTACATTGACACTACCTGAGAAGTTTCCAGATGAAGAAGTTCCTGTAAGTTCCAATTCTAAAACATCATCCACTCCTGATATTTATTATCGTTTATAATGTTTATTTTATTTTACAGATTCTTACATTCACATCTCATGTCTACCACCCAGCAATAGATAGTAACACTGGGGTCTTCAACCTGAGCCAAATTTTTCCTCAATGGGATAGAAAGAAGGATCACATTTGGCAAATATTCAAGTACTTGTTATGCGTTTTTCATAACGTTAATGTTAAAGTGCCTGTGAATCTGGAAGCCTCTGCAGCGTAAGTTAAATATATAAATATAATCAATAAGTTTAATTAAATCTTAATTTTATTGATGCACTATTAAATATCTTAATCTTGTTTCAGATTTAAAACAAATAAAAAACTTTTCATGGATAAAGTGAGAGAATGTATTGTATCAAGTATTGATCATGTGTATGATGACCCACCAACAGAAGACAAACACTACATTACATTCATGCCTTATGATCCCAGTATACATGATGCAGCCAAAGAAATGATGCTCAAACCACCCAAGCCCAATGAAGGCATGAACCAAGGAATATCTTGGATGCAACCAGGATCCTTTCAACCATTCTCTAAAGAAGATGCATCATGAATTAATAATTGGATCTATCCTATTTAAAACATGTATTAAATTCAAAAGTACAAAATGTATAACAATAACAATGAATAAGGTACCCAGGTATTTGTATTGTTTTGGCCATATTTACACATAATAATGTTAATTATTAATATAGATGTTAACATCACCGAAAAGCCTATGTATGAAATACATTTATGCTTAAATCTAGAAAGTAAGTACATTAATATAACTATAATCTAATCAGAAACAGTGTTTATTTTCAAATTGAATTCCTTTACCTTTTTACTAAACCAAAACTGATCTAATTCATATTTTTCATTATTCCAATTAAAATGTGTAGGTCCTTCAAGGTGCACATTATTAAATTCAAAACTCTTACTAAATTCAATAGCAAGTTTGGACTTCACCAGACCAACTCCTCCATATTTATCATCAGCAGGGTGGTACACTCGGCCAGTCTGAGGCAACATGTAAATTTTATCAGGCTTAAACTCTGTTGTTAGAAGGTCACCGGCATATCCAAAACTTAAATGATCAGTATTATTTTTCTTCAAAACATTTGTGTACACTATTGGAACATCATCACATCTTATGAAATTCCTCTCTCTTCCGCACAAAGAAATAAATGGAAACTCTTGGTACCTATTGGTGCGATTAAGGCGAATTCTCTTGAAAAAAAAATCCAGGAATTTCTTTTCTTTGAAGCACGAGGTAAAATTTTTCATTTTAGAATCATCTAAAAACAACTGAAAACATAATTATCATATTATTCAATGGGTAACTATAGATATAGGTACCTACCTATTTACCCAGGTAAGCCAGGTTACTTAGCTATGAAGGATAGGACCTATCTACATCTACAATTCTACATACCTACCGACGTAATTAGACAGTTCTTACAACTAACTGGGCCCTACGCAGACACGGAAATTAACCTATCTTGCTACTTGTAAATGTTTAAAATACCAAGGTACCTGCTTACCATCCCCTGATGATCTATGTAATAGAAATACTCTCTAATCTTTGGTTCTGGTTCTTGGCCTTGAACGTAATGCAAACATCTCGCTGAATTCCTTTGATTTGCTGTAATGCATTTAGAAAGAATGCGCAAATTTAACATTGTACACACTTGCAAAGTCAGTTAATCACCTACAAATTATTACAGTACAGATTTACAGTAAATATCCTATAGTTGAGGCGGTGTACATTGTACATTTTATTATGTACAACGCGACCGACCCGACAGATGATCGCAGTCGCAATATACGTAGTATCCCTTTATGCGGCCTCCAGACTCCCGCGAGATTCACGGCGTGAAGTCGCGCCGTGAATCGTGCGCGAAATCTCGCGCGTACGACGTCGGCTACACATTCACGCTAGGTTCACAGTATAGTTCGTGCACTCGACCACGATGGACCCCGAAATTGCTGCTGCTTCTTTTTGGGACTTAGCGATTTATAACTACGCTTTTGTCAAACACAAGCTAGTTAAAAAGAAGCGCAGAATAAGATAATGACGATGTCCCAGGTCTTGGTTCCATAAATGTAGACGAAGGTTCTGATTGAATGTATGGATTGAAATCATGTTTACGCTTCGATTGTAATAATGGATATCTTACACTACCGCTCTCGACACTCGACGACGCACGACTGAGCGGCCTGCGAATATGTAGCCAAGACAAGTTCGCGGCCAAACTCAAGCTCAAACTCAAAAATTTTTTATTCAGTACGATGCAAGAATCACTTTGAAACGTCTTAAAGCTAGGTGAGTCTAGGTGCCAGTTCCACGCGACCAAGCGTAGAAGAACCGCCCGCGAGCCCTTTGTCGCGGGACAAAATACCGACAATTTTCGGGGAACAAGCCGTGAAGCCGCGAAGAATATGCGAATCGGATCCACACTCATGCTTCGCGGAAGTTTCGCGCCTTCGCGCGTGTCGCGCGCGAGTGTGGATAGGGCTTTAGAGTTTGTTGGTGGTCGCTATTATTGTTGAATGTTGATTGCATTTGCATTGTGATCCGGATTGTCTACCGGTCCGGTCCAATGCCCTTTCATTCCATGGTACCCTTCACTTCAGCCCGTCCCGTCAATCAAATCAGTAACATGACATTATGATTTCTTGACAGTGATTTTGAGAATCTTTTGACAGGAGGCGGCCAGCTGACCATTTGTGACGTTATTTCAGACATGACATTCTATTCTATGCTCATGTTGTTTATTTTTTACTTTCATTTCATGATATCCAAGTCAAAAATAATTAATAAAAATTTAATAATATTAGAAAAATAAGTCAATTTCTCCCGGCCGTTCACTCAACCAAACCCATAGAAAACTAAAATCTTATGTTTATGGAATCCCCCACAAGCTGCATTGTTTTACCATACATGGAATAAAATACCTAAATAGCAATTTATGATGGAGAATATCCGAAGATCATGGAAATTACGTAAGTTCTTGCCACCTAAACATTGCCCAGACACTAAAGAGTAAAATAATTTTGTGGATAATGTTTCTACCTTCATTACAGAAGAGTTTGTTGCCCACAAGGCAAATGTCAACTGTTTGGCCATGGGCCATAAGTCTAATCAAGTTTTGGCCACTGGAGGAGATGATAAAAAAGTAAACTTATGGGCCATTGGACGACAAAGCTGCCTAATGGTTGGTATAATTTATTTTTCACTAACAAGTAGAAGCACATCAGTGTACCTATGATGTTAAAATCTTAGCAGTGGGTACTGTATGATAACCCTAGAAGAGAGCACTGGTGGTCTAGTGGTAGTGGCCCCGCCTTCCGATCCGAAGGTCGTGGGTTCAAATCCACTCGTGTACCAATGAGTTTTTCTATCGAAAAATTTATGTGCTCTATGCCAGTACTCTCAAAACGGTGAAGGAAAACATCGTGAGTAAACCGGCGTGTTGTAAACCTAATAAAGTTAATAAAGTGAATAAAGTTTCAAACCTAATAAAGTTCGAGCAACATGTGTCAAGGGTCATGCAAAAAGGGCCCACCAGAGGCCTACTTAAATTAAACTAGTACAACACTTAAATTAGTATTGTTGAATTTAAATCAGATAACAAATGTTGACATTTACTTTAATTTAATATTTTATTGATTTTACATTATTTTAATTGACTTTGACATGTGATCGGTATTAGTTATTAATTTTGTGAAAATCTTATCTCTCTTGACTTTACTTTTGACTACTTTCAACTAATGTATAATGATTAAGTATCTGATTCTGTCCATAATTATGTAAATTGTATTGTAAAAATGATGACATTGCAGTGCCCAACAGGGTGCATGTACTGACTATGCTAATTTATGAACAAGTGCTATATATTTTGTGTACATGCAAGCAATAAATAAATGAAATGAAATACTTGCGGAAAAACCTGCCCGCACATCAAGTGCGCATAATAAACTTGCTGATAACCCTAGAAAATTGTTATTAAATACATCAATATTGCTTGATTTACAGAGTTTGAGTGGACATACAACCCCTGTAGAATGTGTTTGTTTTGGCCATTCTGAGGATTTAGTTTGTGCTGGCTCACAGACTGGAGCTTTAAAAATTTGGGACTTGGAAGCAGCAAAATTGTTAAGAACATTCACAGGCCATAAAGGTGCTATAAAATGCATGGACTTTCATCCATATGGTGATTATTTGACGACTGGTTCTTGTGATAGCACTGTTAAATTATGGGACACGAGAAAAAGAGGATGTATTGTGACTTATTCCAGTCATAGACTTGCTGTAAATAGTCTTCAGTTTAGTCCAGATGGCCAATGGATTGCTTCTGCATGTGATGATGGTAAGACTTTATAATTATAGCTTATTCTATCTAATATTATTAGCATTATTCAAGGTTAAAATCCATGAATCAATCTTTTGCAGGTATAGTCAAAGTGTGGGATGTAAGAGTGGGTAAAGTATTGCAAGAGTTTGCAGAGCACACATCGGCAGTTACATGTGTCAAATTTCATCCCCATGAGTTTCTACTGGCAAGCTGCGGTACCGACAAAACAGTCAACTTTTGGGATATGGAGAAATTTCAACTAGTCTCCAAGTTTGAAAAGGAAAATACTTCCATTAGGTATGAAACCATAACTTCATGCTCTGCCTTATGGTGTAAAATCCTTCTACTTTATAACATAGGTAGATAAGTTTGCATCGCACGTTGATTACAAAAAATGTTTGGTCTGCACAAATTAGATTTGCTTGACTTTAAAAAATGAAATAAATATGCTTGTTAGGTTTTACTTCGCATTTATTGTTTTTAACATTATATTAAACATAGGTACATTACTTAAAATATACACAAAAAGCGAGGTGCAAACATAGCTTGTTGGAGTTATAATTGTATTGCATTTGTTCTAGGCATGTAGTGTTCAGCGACGATGGAGCAACATTACTAGGTTGTGCTAATGATGGGTTGCATGTGATTGGCTGGGAGCCTGCCAGAGTATTGGATACTGTCCCTGGACACTGGGGCCATATTCATGACTTAACTGTTGCTCAGACGCAACTTGTAAGTATGAAACAGTAACAACAAGCATTGCTTGTTGGAAGTCACTAGTGACTTCCTAGTCTATCTGACCAGTGACTGGAAGTGTAGTATGATGTAGTATAGTACATGTACAGAGGGTAGTCAGAGACATGTCAAAACATTACACTTGGCACAGGCCTACTTTTTGCAATTAGTCAAAACTTACTCTGTGACAGGTTGCAAGCTATTTGTTCTCTATTGCAGATTGCTGGTTCCTTCCACTCAACATATGTTGTATTGTCAGTTGTTGATCTCAACAAAGTACATCCATTCGGTGGACCGCCGCCGACATCACCGCCTGCAGTCAGAGACATCTCACCATTCCAGAAAGGACATTCAGTCCGTAAGAGTTTCTCAAAAGAAAAACCACCCAAAGAAGGTATAATTTATAAGCAGTGGTATTTATTTGCGGAGTTACATTTATGTTTACACTTGCATTTTAAAAAGCTTTATTTTGTTGTTTATATTCAGTTTTGCACCGACCAACTCTCCTTGATGAAAAGACAGCTGAAGAATCCACATCTGGGACCGAGGCAGATGAGGACTCAGGTGCCATTATATCAAATTTTAATGACTACACAGAAATATTCCGCCCTTCTAGAGCATGTGAGTAGTTTGATATACCCATAGATGTAAAGAATTCCTCTTTTCGTCAATGTTACAAAATTTGTTTAAAAAATTGCAGTAAATCGTACACCGCCGCCAGCCACTAGCTTGTCTTCTGAAGATTTTTCCCTCTCAGGTATTATTATGGACTTCTCCCCCTCTCCTTTGTCCTCGCGTACCTACTTCCAAATAACTTCCAAGTCTAACTTCTGATTGGCGAGACTTACTGCCACGACATGCTCTATTTGCGCGCATAACACGAAACACCCTTATTGTCTCTCACTACTTGCTTATTTTTTTCCTCACAAATAACACATTTTCTAATTAAAACATGCTTTATCTTCCACACATTTAAATTAAACAAAATTAAATACTTAACATTATTTTTGTATAAGTGTAGTCTAAAAACGTTCAATTTATTGTTATGTTGCTTTTAAAGTGCAAGAGCCTATCGAGCACGTTGAACCGATGGTAAGCACTTGCCTGCGGGACTTGATGCTGGATCAGCAACAGGTGTCGCGGCCGCAGCCGCAGCCGTCACCGCCGCAGCGACAACGGCCGGAGTACTCGAGGATACCCACATCCACCAAGGAACATTACACTGCTGGTGAAAAGAAAACAGAATCTTTTACGAGTAAGACTGTTGTTTTTACAAGCAAGACTACTGCGTGTCTGATATTCAGGCTAAAGAAATGGTTGGATCTGTTGCACACTAGCATACCAAAAAATTAAGACTGGAAACTTATTGCTGCACAGTATAGACGTGCAGTATTTGAGTGTGCCGCGCATGATAGAAGATAGAAAATACTTTATTACAAAAACTTAGAAACAAATAATGATACATTAAAAAAAAACATTTGTAAAAACAATAGGCTGTATTATCGCTAAGCAGCTATCTCTACCAGACAATCTTTGGATAGATAGGACTGCTGTTTGCAGGCTGACAACATCTCGATTACTGCTGACACCACATTAAATTCGATTTGCGATGCTACTAGGCACACCTGTGATATTTGCTCTCCATTGTAATTAATTTCCATACTCTACCAAAAACTGATGATTGCCTTCATCACTGCAGTGGTTGTGGACAATAAAGAGGATGCCATGTTCACCGCAGCTCCACCTTCGCCGGGCATACGGGACTACGCCGCCAGTTCGCTGAACCGACACAACTCTTACAAGGAAACTAAATCCACTACCGACCTCTGTAAGTGTACCTAAACTTGCCATTTACAATAAGGCCGGCGTATTTTGGCGAGTCGGAAGTGAGCTGTTTGTGCGAAAATGGTCAATTATCGAACGCTAGGATCGCCAAACGGCTGACTTCAGAGCTTCAAAGTCCCAGAACTCGTAATAACGCATATTAGAAGTACTTCTTAATACTTTAACGATGCCCGGCTGGCTACTTGGGTTCTAGGGGGTTTTGAACACTGCAAACGCTCACGGTTAGTTATAAGGTATATTGAATAAGAATTAACACGGTTACAATCAAGAAATACAATTAAATACAGTTAAAAACGTAAATGTTATGCGCGGACATAGATTATTCGCGGTATCGCGCCGGCCGTCTCGTTTCACCCAGCGTCCCGATAGGTGGCGCTGGGGTCGTTTAGTTTTTAGGAACGCACCGCTGAGGCAAGCATGTCGCTGCAGTCGCGCAGTCCACCCATATATCCGGTGACCGGCTTAGAAAATAGGTGGCGTGCTACATACTCCCCCTCCAAGTTGGGAACACGTCCCGGGTCCAACTTGGGACTTAAAACTCTACAGCGTGGTCTCCCTCTGCGCCTTTTAGACCTTACTGGGACAGTGGAGTTGAACGGAGGGCTAAATAGGGGTAAATCCCTATGGCGCTTCCCTATGACGTTGTCTGAATGACGAGAAGCGTCTGATACCTCCTTGCGAATGTCCTGAGACATTTTCAACGGGTCCCTAACGTCTGAGAGAGACAAAATTGAAATGTGCAAGGGCCTACACGAAGGTGAAGGCTCCCCCTGCAGTTTAAGATTGTTGCCATTGTCTTGCAACGAATTGGACAGCTGCTGTCTACCATCATCAGCACTCAAAAAATCTGCGGCAGCAACGAACTGATTTGGCCTGGTTGGGTTTTCATACTCCATTGGGTATGTGACATGCTCACCCGAAAAGTACCAGGTGGCAGCATGGAAATTAAGCACAATACCCGCGGCTACCAGGAAATCCATCCCAAACAATGTATCGTTATGTTGGGCATCAAGGAAAATTGTGAACTCTAAACTTATTGACCTTTGTGGGGTTATTCTTACCTCCAAGGTAGTTAGAAGGATATCTCGATTGCGCGCGGAACCATCTGCAAGCCTCACCCGTTGAGTGGCCTCCCTACACGGGTGGTTGTGCTTTAGCAGTTGTTCATAAAGCAACGCACCAGCAATACTTTTTTTAGCGCCTGAATCTAACACCCCCTTGCCCCTAATACCTAAAATCTGGACACTTAAAATAGGCCTTAACCTAGCCTGGTGCTCCATAGAGTCACTCAGGGGACTATTTTCGACATCAGTATTCACCGTGGAAAAATGTTCTAAATTTTTCATGGACACCCTACTTTTCGTGGACATGGTCACACTACTTTTGTCCGTAGGTGTAGGCATTTTGGTGTGTTTACGTTTGGAAGGCAAATCTAAATAGCGAGTAGGTAGATCGCAAATACTAGACCTAACCTTTGACCTAGACGCGTCGTTATTTTCAGTACCAAAATAGCGCAAAGGGAGAATCGCTGTAAAATCGGTCGGAGTGTAATGAACTCGTTTGTGTTTACTACGGACATGAAATGAGTTCGAAACTATACTTGGAAGGGAAGCTGTAGGTATGGAGCTTTTGCGCTCAGTACGTTTTAGCGTACTTACCGGTTCATTGACCCTACCGGTCGGACGTTCGGATACAGGGGTGGACCGTGCGACGTCTACGGCGTAGTAGTCGGCGTTGCACTTTGTACACTGAGACCGCGTTACACCAATATCGTTACACCCGTAGCAAGTAACTATAGCTTGCGTATCACTACCGTCTTTGTCCAGTTTTCGTTTCAGTTTGAGGCACTCGTCACGTAGATGTCCGTGTTGTTTACAATATATACAAAACCGATATTTATTTGAAGAAGACGAAGTATCGCCGTCGTCGATCACAGATCGCGGCGCGGTAACATCGCGCGGAGAGAGACGCGCGGGAGCGCTGGCGTAGCTACGCGGCGCAGCGACGTCTCTGTTGCTATGCGGGCTGCCGTCGTCGGCGCGCGACGTAGGAGATCCGCGTATCGCACGCGGCGTAGTCGGCGCGTACCGTTGCGGTTGCGCCAGCGTTGATCTACTGGCGGGGGCTTCGCCCGCGGTAGATGATGATGACGGATGGATTGAAGTACCTCGTCGGTTCTGGAACTCGTTGACACTCTCGTCGGTAGCATCCTCGACGTGTCTCGCCTTGCGTAGTAGAGTGTCGAACGAAGTTACTTCGTCTCGGCGCAGGCGCTCACGAACTCGACGGTGTAAAAGGCCGTAAAGCATATCTAGCTGTACCTTCTCGGTGACGTCTCCATGTGGAAGGCGGGCCAGTAGGGCTCGAGCCTTGGCGACGAACAGCTCGGTTTTCTCTGTGGGACCCTGAGACATGCTGAATAGCTCCATGTAGATGCGATGAGGCGGTCGACTGTCACCGAAGGCGCTTCGTAGTGACGTCAGGGCTTCGCTCCAGGAGGTGATGGTGTGCTTGACGCCCTGCCACCACACAGATGCAGCTCCTGTTACCAGCATGGATAATCCTCGTAGGGCGTTGTCGTCTCCTACGCAGGCGCATTCCTTGTAGGCTTCCACAGCATCGATAAATCCATCGAGCGAGTCGCCGCCGGGCGCTCCGCTGAACCTCGCAGTACATAGCGCGAAGGTTCCGAGGTGAGCGGGCGCGTAGGCCATGGCGGGCGACGGCGCCGCCGCTGGCGTCGGTGGTGACGACTCGTGACGAGTGAGAACTCGGTCGAGAAGGCGTTCAAATGCTGTGGCTTGCGATTGCTGAAGCGTCGCCATGATGGAAGCCATGGCGTTCATGTCGAAGCTTGGTGGCGTCGTCGTCGGCGCCGGCGTCGGGGACGCAGGCGCGGAATCTGCTTCGATCGCGTCTTCAAAGTCAGATAGACGACGTGATTGTCGGCGCGTACGTGGCATTGTAGGTATTTTGTATTGTCCGGGGAATTCACTACAACACTTATCGTTCACAGTTCGCGTTCACAGGCCCTCGCTTGGGCAGCCAGTTTAACGATGCCCGGCTGGCTACTTGGGTTCTAGGGGGTTTTGAACACTGCAAACGCTCACGGTTAGTTATAAGGTATATTGAATAAGAATTAACACGGTTACAATCAAGAAATACAATTAAATACAGTTAAAAACGTAAATGTTATGCGCGGACATAGATTATTCGCGGTATCGCGCCGGCCGTCTCGTTTCACCCAGCGTCCCGATAGGTGGCGCTGGGGTCGTTTAGTTTTTAGGAACGCACCGCTGAGGCAAGCATGTCGCTGCAGTCGCGCAGTCCACCCATATATCCGGTGACCGGCTTCGAAAATAGGTGGCGTGCTACAATACCAAATACTAGGGGTGTACTAGGGGTAGTAAAATAGACATTTGACGTTATATTTCAGCAGCAAGCAATAATCTCCGACAGAGCAACAGTGAGATCTCATTAGGACCCCCGTCGTTGGGACCTAGGTCCCTATCCTTCACTAGGACTCCTGAAAGCGCTAGGTAAGTTACAAAATCAATCATAGTTGAGAACCGCTCAAAATCGATCTTTTAATTTAGATAAGGGTGTGAGAAAATGAAGGCCCTATAGCCAGCAATGGGTGATACTGGTCTAAAATGATAGTGATGGTGAAGTATTAAAGCTTACTTTGTACGAGTATTGCAGTGTGGGCTGACCCTTCACCTACTTTCAACCTTTTGACTCCATAAAACACACCTACGGGATTAATCTACGTAGTAATTACACAGTAATAGATATACAGGGTGTAGTTATTTACACCATGTATGTTATACAGGGTATAAAAAAACCACTACTGATGAAGGTGCATGTGCGATCTGTGCACACTTATAAGGCCCCATATAAACAGGCGAGAAGTATTTCGAGTACCCTGTAGAACCTAGAATTCACGAGGCGTGTATGTCTAATACGTTTAAACAAACCTTTGTTAGGCGGAGAGTAGAAACAGTTCGTGACAGCGTGCCTGTGAACCGGAACGTGGAACCGGCTGAACCCGAGCCCGAGTTCGTGCCCTGCCTGACGGACAGACCCGTCGGATTGGATCTCGACGAATTCTTACCTGTGAGTTATCTGTTCATCATTCATCATCATTATCAGCCTGAAGAAGTTCACTGCTGGACATAGGCCTCCCCTACACATTTCCAGGAAGAACGATTCTATAACCTTTCCATCAGTCGACTTCCCGCGATCTTAACAATGTCGTCAGTTCATCTGGTGGGTGGGCGTCCTACGTTTCATCTTCCTGTTCGTGGTCGCCATTCAAGAACCTTTATTCTCCAACGGTTGTCGGTTTTCTGTTAGTTGGACGGTTTTAAAATAAGGTCTCTAAAATCATCTGGAAATAGATTATACATATAATCCAGAAATAAATGAAAGAATTCGAAGACTTTACCGCCGCCGCAGACATCTTTTTTATTCGCTTTTCTTTGTCAATCTTGGACCTAGATATACCTAAAGATAAGCTCAGCTTGACTGCAGGAGACGAGCCACCTAGATTCTAGGTGATTCCTTTCTTATCTTATTGGGAATGATAAGACAGAAATCCTTTGGGCTTATTCAGAATTAGGTAGAATTGAGTTCTGATAGTAGCCCTGAAGATATATTCCGGGTAACGTGTGTCTAATAGTGAAATATTGTGTATGTTACAGCGAGGCGGGCTAACGGGCGGCATGGCACGACGCGGCGGGCGTGGTGTCAGTGCGGAGCCCAGCGAGCAGGAAGTGCTGGGCGTGATGATGAGAGGACACGACTCCATGATGGCAGTACTCACTGCCAGGCTGAGGGTGCTACATGTTAGTATAACATTCTATTGTAACTCAATAGGATAACGCTATCCATCCACTGACAAAGAATATGGAGCTCCCTGTATTTTTACAGAGTAGTCTTACCAGTTGAGCACTGGGAATTTTCTTACCAAATACTTACTGATAGTAAGACTTTGGTATTGTTATTTTTGAGCTGTTCCCAGTAGTCTTACCAGTTGAAATGCTGGTCAAAGAATAAGAATACTTATTAATGTTGGATAGGGCTCAGAATCGTTCTTCCTGAAAATGTATAGGAGACGCCCAGTGGACTTCAAGCTCATGATGATGATATTTTTTGCTACTAATGCCGAAGAGAGGGTTATGTTTATCACGCGTGTCTATGTAATTTATGTAGGTGATCTGCCTGCCGGTTTAGCATTGTGGTGCTTGCACAGAAAAAAATATTTTACTTGAGGTAATGGTATTGGCTGCCTGTGCATTAAGCTCTGATTATGTTTGCCATCGTGTTATTGCTTTTAGCTCTCCGCTGCAACTTATTAACTCTGCATTGAAAATAAATCATTTTTTTTAATTTATTTTAGATTTTCCATTCAGTAAAGATGAACAAAAACTTGAAAATAGCCTTGGAATCTGTAATTGAGCTGGAAGACACATCAGTTATACTGGACATCTTGAATGTAATGGCACACAAACCGTAAGTATTCTATTCATATTATTATAAAAAGACCACTTCCGAAGCTAAGGCCGTAAGCAGCATTATCATATTTATTAGAATTCATTTTCGTATTTTTTGTTACAGGTCATTGTGGAACTTGGATATTTGTTTATTAATGCTTCCGAAAATATATGAATTGTTGCAAAGCAAATATGAATCGTAAGTAGCTCTTTCATTTTTTTTATTCATGGTTCCTACTACGCTTTGCCTTTCCTGTGGTAAAATCTAAATAAAATAGGCTTTCTAATCTAACATATCCTATAACTTTAAAGGATGTGCCTAGCTTATATTTCTGTGTATTCTAGGTATATGCAATGTGGCTGCAACGCGCTAAGACTGATAGTGCGCAACTTCTCGTCGGTAGTGCGTGCAAATGTAAGCGCCCCCGTACGCACCCTCGGCGTAGACATCCCTCGCGAGGAACGCTACGCCAAATGCGTACAGATTCACAGACTCCTTATCGACGTGCGAGCGTTCTTGCTCAAACGACAAACCCTCCAAGGACGACTCGGCGCAGCCTTTCGTGACCTACACAATCTCATGCAACAAGGCCTCGACTGACAAACTAAAATCTTATAAACTCTTGTACTTAACTAATTCTAGGATAAAGTTGCAGAGAACTGATAAATTATTTAACATTCTATTCATATTTTTATACACAAGTAACATTGAATCCAATCAAACTGATTATGTCTCACCTATCTCATTTTTGTTGTGAAAAGTCATGTTTATTAGAATTATTAACAAAAATATAAAATTGAAATGGTTTTGTAGTTGTTTTGTCTTGTGACTTACCAAACGGCCACACAAAAAAAAAAAATACTGGTACAAGCCTCGCATGTTTTGTACCAAAACTTACTTTATGTATGTTATATAGCTAGGTAGAGGTAATAAAGAAAAATACAGAAATTTGTGAATACAAAGAAAAGTATAATTTCTGTTAGATAAAAATTGCTTAAAATAACTAATAATAGTGAACTCTGAACTATTATCTATTCTGAACGTTTTCTAAAATATATTTTTTTATTTTAATCATTGCATGTTTTAAAATAGTTTACACTGATATTATTTTAAAAAGTAACATAACTACACTTTTTTAAACTGTACCTTATAAATCCACCCGTTAATAATTTGCCGAAATTGGCTTTCCGTAATAATTAATATCAGTGGGTCATCTGCTTGTACCACACAATTTTGAATTAAAGTTAAGGTCTTTACAGAGTTAGGATAATGTATGACCCCATTAGTTAAAGGTTAATGTTAAATAATGATAATGTTACACTTTTGGCATAGCATGCATCCAAAGGTAGGCCATAGATTTGTTAGCTAAAAAACAAAAACTTCACTACACCAAAGTACCAGGAAATTTGGCGTATCATAAGGTTTAATTTGATCGAACTAATTTTTTTTCTTTTTTATACTAGTTGTACTGGGACTACTGTATGGCCTTTTTCTTTGATGGAATGCTTCCATTTTCTTTACTAATATTTCATCCGATACATCTTTTTTCATGTCTTCTTCTGGAATGAGGGGTTGGTTTTCAAGTTCCATCAGTCTTTCTATCTCAGGATTCATACCTTTGAAGGAGAGTCTACCCTCTATCAAGTCTTCACAGTATATAAAACTGGATTCTGATATGTAATTATTTAGAGTAGCAGCGTGCTTATCACTTGAAATGGTATTGGTATACAAACTGCCATGATCTTCTATATTTTCTAATTCTTTCTGTATGCGATCTTTAGTTTTTTTCATGAATTTCATATCTAGGACAGACTTAGGTAATTGGGGTTTTCTATTAGCCATTGCGTATGACTCTATATTTCTACGTGAATTTGAAAATATCGAAATTTTCCAACCTCAACTTTTGTTGATATTCTCTTCTCCTTAGGTTCTCTCTTCTCCCCCCCCCCCCCCCCCTCAGTGTTGCCGTTTTCTATTTTGAGAAAATGCTAGAACTTGCTCCAAATAATGCTAAAAAATGCTATTTTTATATTTAAAAGTGCTAAAAAACATGCTAAAATCCTAATTTTGTTCCTTTCTGTGTACAATTTTTTGTTAGAACAATAGCCTAACATGTTATTCTAGGCTCTATTATAGTATCGTTACGCACCAAATGTTAGCAAAATCCATCATTCATCCGATTCGGCATTCAGTGAATGGAAAATACTATAGGTATCTACACAATTTGCCACATTTCTGATGTTACTAGGATAAGAATGACAGGATATTAAAGAACATTTTGGTCGTTTTAATCATTTTAATCAGAATCAAACAATATTCCTAAATCATCGTCATGTTCGTCGGTTTGGGTTTGTGATGTCACCTTCAACATCCACACTCATCGGTGCCATATTTGAATCTTTTACTTAACCATAGATAAAAAATAATGTCTCTGGTCGGTTTCTATTAAATAATCTTTTGACATTGACTTTTGATTTGAAATGCCAAAATATGCAATATGCTAAATGCAAAATTTACATACATACAGAGTCATGAAATATGCTAAATTTAGCACTAAAAATGCTAAAACGGCAACAATGCCCCCCCTCCCCAAAGGCCTGTTTCGCGACTGTCAACTGTCATATATTGCAATGACATTTTCAAATATTCTTGTTAATGTCACGGCAAATGTAGTTTTTTTGAGTCAACTGTCATATATTATTAAATTCAAATAACATGTCGAAATGACAGCCAAGTGGACAGAACAAATGTCAAAGAAAATAAAATAAAATTGAATTGATTGTAAATTTGTGTTTTGTATTTGAAAAATATTTGAACTTGAGTAAAATGCTTCCAAGTCCATAAATAAACATAATGCAGGTTTCGGAAATTGATAATGTTAAAATTTACAACCTCAGTGTTGGAAAATCACTTCCAGACGTAAGTCTAGCATACTTTCTAACCTCAAATTGTTTACGCGGTGGTAATTTACAACTTCGTTCATTTCGTCTTTAAAAATAAAATAAGCTAACTAAGACACAGAATATCTATCTATCGGGTTACCTTACCTAATTTTCTTTTAATTCTGTTTTAGTGGTTAACCGAAAGAAAGAAGAGAGCTCTACTTAAAAAAAATGTCGACTTGAGAAGAAGAATAGAGCTCATTCAAGAGTTTGATATGCCGGGATTAAGCACAAGTCTACGTGTTTCGAAAGATGGACAGTATATTATGGCCACTGGGATTTATAAACCTAGGATCAAATGTTTTGATGTCAATAATTTATCTCTTAAGTTTGAGCGATGCTTGGATTCGGAAGTTATTACTTTTGAAATACTGAGTGAAGATTATTCAAAGGTAAGCAGATCCCTCACTATCAAAATATAAAAATTCTTATGTAGTAGTCTATAGTGGTGTAGTTTGGTGTATAGCCAAAACAGCCATGACACAGTTACAGAAGATATGGAAGGATAGCAACATCAGCTGGAAAACGAAAATACACATAGTGCAGACCCTTGTGTTCTCCATATTCCTGTATGGCTCTGAAACATGAACCCTTAAGGCCACTGATAGACTACGAATAGACGCGTTCGAGATGTGGTGCTGGCGACGTCTAATGAGAATTCCTTGGACGGCCTATAGAACGAATATATCAATACTCAAACAATTAAAGCTTGAACATTGAAAGCGTTTGTCTTCTATTTGCCTGCACAAAATCCTGAAATACTTTGGCCTCGTTGCCCGCAGAAATACCGATTGTATCGAGAGACTGATTATAACAGGCAAAGTAGAAGGCAAAAGACCTAGAGGCCGAAGCCCTAAGCGTTGGTCGGACCAGGTATCTGAGCAGCTGGAAATGCCAATGCATCAGGTGCTCCATCAGGCCACCGACCGCTCCAAATGGAGAGATATTGTACACAGAATGGGAAAGGGTTATGATCCTCAACAATGAGGGACCGACTATGGAGGAGGATGTAGTAGTCTACTGTTAGTACTGCTACTTATCAACATAATAATGAATTTTTACTGTTTCAGATTGTCTTTTTGCAATGTGATCGCTTTGTGGAGTTTCATGTTGGACACGGACGACATTACCGACTTCGAGTTCCACGTTTTGGTAGAGATATATCATACCACAAGCCCTCATGTGATTTGTTCGTTGTTGGTGCATCATCTGTATGTAATAATCTGTGAAATCTTAAATAGTGCTTATCATTTTTTTTGTAATGTGTTTTACAATCTCAGTTTGTAAATGATTTGCAGGAAGTGTACAGACTCAATTTGGAATTAGGCCAATTCTTGGCACCATATGTTACAAAAGCCACAGAAGTCAACTGCTGTGATGTAAGTGAAGATCATGGGCTATTGGTACTTGGGACAGCATCAGGGCATGTTGAGGCTTGGGATCCACGGACTAAGGCTAGACAAGGAATACTTGATTGTGCTTTACACTGTACAGATTCTGAATACAAGTAAGAATAATAAAATCGAATAACTTTCTTTAGTTGGAGGGACAATCCCGACTCTTTCGAGCGAGGATGGTGGGATAAAGCGATGGATAAAGACAGTTGGAAAGTTTTGGAGGAGACCTTTGCCCAGCAGTGGGACGATATATGTTAGAAAAAAATTATAATAACAATAATAACTTTCCTGCAAACTTAAAAAAATTGTACAAAGTGCAAATTTATGCATAATGTCCAAAATGAGTGTACAGTAAATTTGTGTTAGGGGTGATAAGAGCAGCAACTTGCAACTTGAGTTGTATATTGTTTGCTTTCAGAAATGATGGTTTACCTGCTATTACTGCTATTAAGTTTGATGGAGCCCTGCAAATGGGTGTGGGTACATCCACTGGTCATGTCCTGCTTTACGACATAAGATCAAGCAAACCTCTTTTAGTAAAAGACCACATGAATGAACTTCCAATCAAGAAGTTAGAGTTTCACAAACAAATGAATTACGTTTATTCTATGGATCCATCTGTTGTAAAAGTCTGGGATAAAAACAATGTATGTATGACATGTATTGAACTAATATTTCAATGTTATCAATAGCTTTACAAGGTTGCTTGACATCTGCTATGTTTTTATTATTTTAGGGCAAACAATATACAAGTATTGAGTCATCAGCAGACTTCAATGACCTGTGTGTTATTCCAAACACAGGATTGAATTTGATGGCAGTTGAAGATCAAAAAATGCAAATCTATTACATTCCATCACTGGGTAAGTTGTGGTACACTTCAGCTCTTAGCTAGCTAGTAACCATGGCGTTGGTAACAGAGATTAACTATACTACCCTGAGTTACGTAGGCTATATTTATGTGTTTAAAAATAAATGTCCACCCATACGAAGCCGGGATAGGCTGCTAGTGTGTAATAAATCTACATCTTATAGCACAAAAGGCATAACTACTAGGTACCAACTGAGTTATATTACTTATGACCTAGGTACCTAAATATATGCTTTACCATTTTAGGTCCTGCTCCTAGGTGGTGTGCATTCTTAGACAACTTGACTGAGGAGTTAGAAAGCTCAGCATCACAAACAGTGTATGATGACTACAAGTTTGTAACTAAACAAGAACTTGAATCATTGGGATTGGATCATTTGCTTGGCACAAATCTCTTGAGAGCATACATGCATGGGTAAGACATACTTTATATAAATGGCCTTTCAGCTCAGTTGGCAGTACCTCTGCCTTATGCGCCGTAGTCGTGGGTTCGATCCCCAACGAGAACAAATATTTGTGTGGTGAACACAGATGTTTGTTCTCTGTCTGGGTGTTATATTGTATTCTGTGTATGTATTTACATAATGTAAGTATTATATCAGCTATCTGGTTCCCATGGTACAAGCACTGCTTAATTTGGGGCTTGACAATCTGTTTTTTTGCAGCTATTTTGTAGATGTAAGATTATACAAGAGGGCAAAGTCAATAGCAGATCCATTTGCGTTTGAGCAATACAAGAAAAAGAAAATAAGAGAGAAGATTGAACAAGAAAGACCATCAAGAATTAAAATTGTCGATAATCTGCCGAAAGTCAACAGAGATTTGGCCTCAAAACTTATGGATACTGAAGGAAAGAAGAAGAAAAAACAAACTGGCGACCTACTCAAAGATGATCGATTCAAGGCATGTACCTATTATGTTATGTGTGATAGTTTGAACAAGTATCTGAGTAGAGTCCTTGATCAATTCCGTTATCAAGATATACAAAAATAATTATTTTTAATATGTTTTTTGTTTTAAAGGCCCTGTTTGAGAACCCAGACTTTGAAGTGGACAAGCAAGCTGAAGAGTACCGTCTTCTCAATCCAGTTCTATCTAGACTCGATGATAAAAAGAGCAAAGAACGAAAGAAAATGGAGCCTAGTCTTATGGAGGTAAGTTTGCATTCTGATAGTATTTTCATCTTAGTCAAAAAGATGCATTGTAGAATTATATTCATGTTCTGTTTCAGGTGGAAGAACCAGAAGATAAAGATTCTGATGCTGAACTATATGAATCTACTGAAGAAGAGAGTTCCGACGACGAAAAGAGCTGGGTGAAAGATGTTAAAAAACAACACAAAATCATTAATAGGAATAAACGACAAGAATATGACAATAGTGAAAGAGAGAATGGAGAGAAAGTTTACGAGTTTGACAAGGCACCAAGAAATACGAGTGTAATCAAGAGTTTGTCTAGAGTTAGTAAGGCAAGCTTGGGAGATCGCCTGGCCAATGAAGGATTAACGACAATGGTTACTGGGACAGGAGGCAACCGAGAGATGAAGTTCCGGATGGGCGGCAAAAAATCAAAAGAAGAATCAGACAATTACAAGAAAATGAAAAAACACCATCAAGAAAGAAAAGAGATCGCCAGAAGAACTGGTTTCCTATCAAGAAATAAACTTACTAAAAGATTATGAGGACTTTCGCTCCAAATAAAGCTTAATTAATAAAAGTCAATTCGGTTGTTTCATTTCGATTTATTGTAACATTTTAGGTCTTTTATTGTGATAGATGATGCGTAGGTAAAAAGTTCAAAAAAGCATTATTTTTATCATCACTGTGTTTCAGTTTATCAAAAGTTCTTATGAATTATTACAAGCAGAAAACTTGTTGATACAGAACCTAGCTAATCTATAGGTGCAATACAGTAAGCAGGTCTTCGCAACTTTTGCCGATGTCCGGACTCAAGCGTCTTGTGCACCAACTTCCACCAGTCTAGTCGGCCAAAACCATAATCATGATAAAGTCCGTATATAGGTCCACGGCTGGATTCAAAGCCGCGACCGAAAGGCGAGGTTGCTACCACTCGACTCCCAGTGCCCTAATTTTAAGCTAGGTTCCCTAACTCGTTTTGACGACAGAGTGTGGGTAGTCCTATTTAAATCGCCCTGAACCCCTGAGATTCAGTGTAAGCAAATTATTTGTGTTGTGACAATTTTTTATCTGTCCAACCGTCTACCTATAGCTATAGGTATCTACAGTATTGGGAGCATTGTAATGAAGTTTAAAAACACCAGTGCTTTGTTATCTCCAGTTCACGACACAAGCATTTTTTAGTTCTAAATGAAGTCAGAATTTTATTGTGTATAATTAATTATACGCAATGTAGCTGTGTTACAACGGTTTTGTATTATTATGCTACACTAAAGGTAACATGCAAAACGACAATGGATCATACGGTAGCGGTAAGTGATTATTAACTTTAAATCACCTACCTACCTACCGTCGTTATTTAGAACTGTGTTGTTTTCTGCATCAACGTACTATTTATTGTGATAACGTCGTGAATAATGGACAAAAAGTCAATTAAAATATAGATATGGGTAATAAACAGAATAATGTGCATTTTTTCAATGATTTTGTAGCCAGCGATCTGCTGGATAGCCATGTTCTCGGGAACGACAAGCACTGTGAGCCCGCGATGCCGCGCTCGCACAGATCGAGCCTCGATGCGAATAGCGTTGACGTGAGTTTACATTTTAACTTCGATTTGATAGTTTTTATGCAGTTTAATGGTGCTTGTGTTGACCAAGTGTTTTAATTTTAGATTGGGGAGATAACAGAATCGCCAGACACGGAATACATGAGCACCTCAGCAATTTTACACTACTGTAAATCAAAAGTGAGTTTTGTTTTTTATCCGATTTCAAATAAAAAAGGAGGAGGTTCTTAATTACCTGAAATCCCATAGAAATGTTATCATAATCGCTTCAGCAGTTTGGCCATGTACCTAGTCAAGGTTTCTCAAGTTTTTGAAACTTCACTTGTTCAATCCCAATAAGTACCTACCCACTCCGACCTACAAAGTTCTAAGTAGAAAGGTAACTAATCCTGTTTTTTTAGATTCTCCTTCCTTACCTCAAACTATTGACGATAATGGGCCTGGGGCCTGTAGTGGATGCTTCAAATTCATCAAGATGTGCTATTGTCTGCTCGCACTTACATTCTGCGCAGGTCGCAATTTTGATGTTCATCGGATATATCCTACAGTATATGGCTTGTTTCAGGTATGTGGTCAGTCTAATTTACTTACTCTATTACTAACAGATACAACTCGGGCCTAACTCGGCATAAGAGGTCGTTTCATCTTATGAAACGACCTCTTATGGCGAGTTAGGCCCGTATTCAGAAACAGTAGGTACTAGGTACTTGAGTCTGAGTCACAATAATTAACTAAATTAATTTTTGACAGACATTTTCTTTTCCAATTTTGCTATAGTTTTTTTATTTTTTTGCAGACGCGATCGAGGGTTCTGTTACAAGCTGGTTCCACTTGCTTTAACGTCATCCTTAGAGTATGACACATATAAGCAAGTGTGCTACGGCAACGTAGCATTTACGTACATCGGACCCAGCATATTGCACTTTGTCGGGTTCCTGTACGCTCTGTACTTGTTTCGGATATCTGATAATGAACAATTACAGAATTTAATGGAGAGGGTGAGTCAAATGCATCGTCTATTTTTAGCTTTTCGCGTCGCAGCCTTGCATCTAATGTATATGATTTAGTATAGCGTCAGGGGCCATCGGGTGATTACTCATGCCTCACTCGCGGGATGCTATAGTGCCTGAGACAGGTTTTTAGATGGAATAGGCTTGCCCTGAACCTAAACCATCCTGACAACTTAGCACAGGATAGACACGGTCAATACGTGCAGAGCTGAAAAAAGGCATGGGTTTCCTCACGATGTTTGCTTCACCGTTTGAGAGCACTCCTCCTCCTCCTCGCGTCGTGTTCCTCATTACTGAGGGTCGTGATTCCCCCGACGTTGAGCCATTAAAGTTTTAGCGATAGTCCGCTATCTCTGTCTATCTTTGGCATTGTGAAGAGCATCGTGAAGTTTGGTGTTTAATGATAGCGGATTTGGTCAGACCATCGAAGTGGACTTCGACCTCTCGGGCGCTTGCCGTCGACCTTTCCAGTAATCATGAGTTTTTCCAGGTTGAGAGCACTAGCATTGTGTACATACATTTTCTAAACAGAAAAATCTTTAGGTACACGTATTCGAACCCGCGACCTTAAAATCGGAAGGCGGGGTTACTTTACTACACCATTAGGCCACCAATGCAGGTGGCTTATTACATTAATACTCCCTCCCTCTCATGAAGATTCAATACTTAGTTTTATCACACTTGTTTACATTGCATTGGTAATTTTCCAAATAGCTATCTGCTATCTGGCTTGTAGCAATGAAAGGTAGAGTCTGCGCCACCACTGAAGTCCGATAGACATGGCTGCTATCACATATTCATATGCTAGTACTACTTTTTTGTACGTAAAGAGAGTTAGTGCCCGCTTTTGCCGTAAGTCGTGGCGCGGACTCTAATACTACGAGTGGCCTCTCAGCTCCGTAGGTCGTGGGTTCGATTCTTGTGAGGTGAACACAGATGTTTGTTCTCTGTCTGGGTGGTCATTTTGTATTCTAAGTATGTAGGTATTTACAAAAAAAATGTCTATAAGTATCATATCTGCTATCAGGTTCCCATAGTACAAGCTCTGCTTAGTTTGGGGCTAGATAGTGTTGTGTGAATTGTCTATGAGTATAATATTTATATTTAATACGCTTTTCGTTCCAGGTATTTTTACTGTCATCTTACGCGCCACAAGGCACGCCCACAAACAAGCCGAAGCGCTTGTTACGCATGTTATGGTTCTTCATAATCCTCAGCGTCGTGTGGATGGGACTATCACTGTGTTCCGTCAACCTCATGATGGCTAAAGGAGTTGTCATGTTTCGATGGGTCGAAAACAGGTGCCTATATTAATATTTATGTGATAGAAAAGGATGGACACAGAAAAGTCCTTACGTGTTAGAAAAGGATAGACATAGATTTTTGCAAAATTTTGCATTGATGCTGTTCCTATTACGTAGTCCTAGCGTGATGTTATGTAGCCTTCTTCGATAAATGGACTATCCAACTTATAAATAATTTTTAAATTCGGATCAGCAGTCCCCGAGATTAGCGCGTTCAACCAAAGTAACCATTCAGATTTATAATATTAGTTTTTATGGTATACAAAGTGGTACCCTGACCAATTCTAGTCTACTCAGAGTAGAAAATCGAACAATCGAAAAACAGTTAACGCGCGAGCTAAGCCTGTGTAGTTTCGTAATCAAAGACGGTCAAAATTTTATTTTCAATAAAACTCTTTTATTTCAGTTCATACGAAGTAAACCTATCACTGAAGATATTATTGATAATCTGCACGTTGATTCACGATATGGTGCAAGCGACTATTATCACGAGCTACTGCTTGCAAGCGCAACTGCTGCAGGCGCATCTCATGTTCCTCAAGGAACGCTTGCTCAATCGGACCATTACGCCTTTAAATTGGATGCGGGTAAGCTTTTGCAAGAGCTCTTTGTGAGCTTTTTGGGTTTTAACGTCCAGGAAGTACTATCTCTATGACTATTTCTGCCACAAGGCAGCGTTGCTTTGTTTCGGTTTGAAGGGTGTGTGCGTGACCTACGAGGCAATAGAAATCATTAATTTACAGGTGATCGTTACCACTTCACATCAGGTAGGCCAACTGCTTGTTCTATCAGCAAGTAGTAAAAAATAATTGCTATTTAAAAAAAAAGGATGAATAGTGTAGGTACCTAAAAAGTTCAAAAATATGTGTCAAGTGCACGAAAGAAGCCTCTTCGAGGCGCATGTAAAATCCTTTCACCACACTTGGTTCGAAAGAATCAGTGACACGATAAGAAGAAGAATAGTGTACCTACTTAAGTTTGTATTTCATGTCGGTATTTAATCAACTTGTACGTCTTGAAGAGATCGCTCATAGCGATAAGACCGCCCATTGTAAATATATTTGTAAGGTTTTTTTTTATTAAGTCTTCTTTTGTGTACAATAAAGTATTAAACTATCTATCATATTTTCGACAGGAAATAGCCGAATTCCACAAGTTACTGAAGTATCTGAACGACGACCTAGCCCCGGCCGTATGTCTGTTCACGATAGTGAACATCTCCTGGGCGACTTCCGGAGTGCTTTGGCTACTGAGCCTGGACCGGGTGGACACGGAGACAGAACCAATCCTGGGCATCAGTGTGCTGAACCAACTGCTGTGGATATCAGCTATCATAGTGCCATTCGTACAGGTGCGTAACTGAGCATAATATTTGAACTTAGTTTTTATGTAGTGTAGCATAAAATCAAGCCTCCTTTCCATAGACCCGGTAGGCACAGATCACGAATTTCCACTTGCTATGGACCGGAGAGTGAATGAAGTGAAAGATGTAGGTACGTCATCATTTTTCACTTCATTCACTCTCATGTTTTTTTATTTAACTTATTTTTCTCTAATATCTAATTACCGACTTCATCTTGGATTAGTGATTCTTACTAATATTTCAATTTTGCCTACGAATACCATTCAAGATAAATAATGCATGCCCTGCCTATAGGTATCTATGTACTATGTAACTTGTATGTAAGTACTTACTACTTTATGAATACTTCATCAAAAATATGTTTAAAAACGAGAAACTGATTTCATAGTCAAACTGCTAAACCGATTTTGATGTGATTGCCATGAACATAATTGAGAACCTCCTCTTTTTTATTTGAAGTCGGTTAAAAAATATTTTTCCTCTTTGTTTGAAGTAGAGGCGAAAAGTTTCTCTCCACATCTATATTTTATAACTACCAGACTATCCAACGCTCAACAAATTATTATGCACTATATTTTTTCTACGACGCTGGCTTTATTTATTTCCAGGCGGCCCGTTTATCCCGAGAATGTCGTAAAACACAAGCGGTCGGCCACGAGTTGTGCGTGCGACCGTTCCTTCACCAAGACACATCACAAGAGGACATCACTACTATCCTCATGTACGCATCCACGCTACAACTCAACGCGAAGTTATTCCAACACCCAGTAGCGGGACGGTATCTCTGCTTGCTGCTTACATTGACAGTCATTGTACTGTTCTCGTTGGGAATGTGCCACTATTTACAGTAATTGTATAATTATAATTTAATAAAGAATACTAGGTTGATTATTATAATGTGTTTATTTTAAACAATACCTACACTTTTGGCACTGTACCACACACAAGACAGGGTTACGTAAATAAATATCTGTCAATTTTATCTAAAAACTTAACAGTAAGTATATTTTTCTAAATTTTACGCCAATACTAGGTCGTTTTCTTTAGGCTGGTGATAAATGATTTATAACTATGGCAGTGCAGTTTGATAACAAACTATTTCCCACAAAGTTGGCAGAACCTCTATGTCCTTGAAACTATTAATTTAAAACAATTATCGCTTAAGCTCTGTACTCACATTCGGTATTACTCGATAGTTTTACTCCAAAACGAGTAAAGGATTAACGTGTGGACCGCAAAACTCACAGCTCGATGGCTTGCATCGAGTTCGGTTCGGTGAATACTGAGTGGTGCGCGTCACTCGATAGATTAATGCTGAATGTGTGGACGAAAGCCCATGGTTTTAACTCGATAGCTTGAGCAAAACCGTATGTGAGTACGGAGCTTTAGAATACACGAATATTGGTTAATCATGGTATTTCGTTTCTTATATCAAGTACATAAAGGTATATCTATAATGCCAAAGCGCTATGACAGTATATCTTACTATGAAGGCCCTAGTCGTAGTCTACAGGCAGATGCGTGGAGAGTTCGGAGCCCCACCAGGACCAGACGTCGTGTAAGGTGATGTTAACGTTGCTGTGGTTGTGAGAGACTCGCTGACTTTTCGCGGCTGTTGTAAAGAAAAATAGATTTATTAATGGACCAATAACGTGTACCTAATAGCTAAACCCATCCCAACCGATCAAAAACGCGGTTAGTGCTGCCAGGTTAGCCGTCCGAGGAAGTACTACCACCGTGCCTATGTACCTGTCTACGGAATATTTTTAAATACTTACGAGGTGATTTCTTATTGAGAGCAGGGTGTGGGTCACTCAATGTAGGCTGCAGATATTTCTTTACCGGACTTTCTGGTCTAAAACAAAAACGTAAAGTTCACGAGTTTAGATGAACAATATAAAAGTAACAATGTTAATAAAAAATATTCAAAACATTTTGATGACAACTAATAAGACGAAAACTCTTCATTGATTATAGCTACAACTCTGTTAATCTTTATTACACTGCAGATAATACAACTCTCTGAAACGACGCCATAATCTCCTTCCTCTTCTTCTTTTTTTTCTTCACTAGAGACGTAACTTCTTGCTTGATCCGAATAGAGATGTCCTATTCCCAAAACTGGTTAACACAACATACCTTGGAATGGTGACAGATGGTATACCAGGTTTCTTGAATTGATTTTTAGTAGACGCTCGTTTTGGTTGCGTATCAAACGATGTCGAAATATCTAGTGACAAATAAATAGGTGTTGTAGGTATAAAAATTGCAGCTAAAAGCTTATAATGATAGCGTAAATTCGCAGACACTTACTGGAAATAACGGGCTGGGAAGTAGATTCTGTGATTTCAGTTCGTCCCATATTCGCTACAGCTTGCTGAATAAACAAAGAGTACAGCTATGTATTGAAGATTTAGGATAAATAAAAGGTACCTTAGTATGCCCAAGAACTATGAAATCTACCTGTGTTTCCGATTCCATTTTTTCTTTCTCGGTCTTTTCAGTGCTCATATCAACTGGTTGCTCGTTTGTCTTCCTCAGACCAGCGATGAGGCTTGTTTGTTGCTTCTGTAAGTAAAACTATAATAAAGTAAAGCTAAAACCTACTATAAAAAAGACCACACAGACTTAAAATTGAAGGCAATTTGCTTTCGGCTGAGAAAAAGCATGATTTTTTTTCTAGTGTTTACTCACATTTCTATGTTTTTTTTAAATTTATGGGCTGACGCTTGACCGCAATCTCACCTGATTCACTCTTCTCTAAACACATCTAAATTATAGGTATTCCGAAATACAAACGCCGGCCGGCAACGAGTACTTATCACTTTCCCAAAGTTTTGAGTCGAGGAGGTGGTGAACTAATAAATGAACTCACGCTAGTATTGGCTCGTATCTTCTTCAAGCACCCCTCAAGCCACGTCCGGATGGTTTGTTTCGCTACTTCTTCTTCGACTAGAAACTCGAATTCCTCCCTCGCTAAAAGCTCTTCCATTTGAAGCGCCTTGCGGATATCAACAGTGCGGTATGACAGCATGCTGAAAAAGATAATTTTCATTTATTTTAAATCTTACTTTTAATTTAGGTGAAGTAGGGTTACTTTTGCACTTTAATGATGATATCATTATGGGTTCTTTCCTACACAGCATATTTAATATAACATACTATGGTATAATAGACATACTTTATGCATTGAAATTGAACTGTAGTAGGTCCTGTTCATCCCATCCCGAAACACGTATATACAAATGAAATCATATATTTATTTCAGACATAAATCCATACTTTGTTAGTAATAAAGTAACTTAGAAAAGAAAGTGGAATAAACATACTTGATGACATCATGAAACGTCACATCTTCGCCGTTGTGGAGTCTCTCAAGCTCGTAGCACATGTATTTGAATAGCAATCTTTCTTTGTGAGTGTCGCATTCCAGCCTTCCTCGTAAAAGTCGAAGGATGAATTTAACCTGATTAAAAAACACAATATAAATAGCTAAATATATAAAATAATACCGTAGCCGTTTGTGGATAAGTTGAACGTACCTTTCTCACAGGAATAACACCTTTTTGGTGAACGTCAACAACGTTCCAGGTATTCTGAAAGTTTCTTATATCAGCATACGATAGCAGAGCGTCTTCTTCGTTCGAATAGAATAAGGAAAAGTTTTCCATGATAATAGCTGTAAGGAAATTTAATACTTTTACGTTCATGTCATCCAATCCGGCTGCGCCAGATCAAATATTACATAAGTTTATCGATTTAACTAGCTTGGTTTACTCTTCTAATGTATTTGGAGCATAACTTACCGACTAGCAGATTGAGCACGATGTATGTGATAATGACATAAAAAGTGCAAAAGTAAGCGAGTGAAGCTGTGAAATTCCCACAGTCGGTCTCCCAGTAGTTATCGGCGGGTGTGCAATATGGCGGTGCTACCATACAGTCGTGCATTATCTTGTTCCAGTCCTCGCCTGTCACTATGCGGAATAGCATCGCTACGCTGTGGATTGGTGAGTTGAAGTTTGCCCGTCTGTAATTAACCATGGAATTTTGATATTAGCAGTTTGATAAACCAATACAAACCCAGCAATGTCACGACTATATTAAAAAGGCCTCCCAGACTAGGTTTCCCTGTTGATTTCCTGTTGAATAGTATATCTCAAAGCTAGCTGAGCTACATGCTAAATACATGAAGAAAAAGATGTTAAATTTAAACTGTCCTTCAGTTTTTATCATTGTTATTACTTATGTTTACTTATTTATAATTGTTTTTTCATCTATTCATGTCTTGTATGTTGTGTGCTAGGTAGCAAATAAATTATTATCAATGTCTCTGAGCTTTGTTTTTCTGGGAGGCTCTAAAAATTACAATAGAAAACCATTACCTCCCAATTCCTTCTCCATATTTGACGTTTCCAAACACGATAGTGCCGGCTAGCGCATAGAAGAAGACTAGTAGGAACATGCCGAATATGATGAAGAAACTCTTGCAGACGCTCACACCGACGGTTAGCATTAGCATCTTTAGGGTCGTGTGTTTGCCCGTGATGGTGAAGAAACGGAGGATCACCACCATAAAGCCCACAAAGTAAGATAAGTCGTTCTGAAATAGAAAGGTTATTTTATCTTAAAGTTTTAAAACGTAAATTTCTCTTATAAATTTCAAACGAGGTGTATAGAAAGAAAAGGGGCAGCCCATTGCCCAGCAGTGGGACAAAACTATAAAAATCAAACACACGTATATATTTCATACGATGTTAGTTCGTATGAAATAGTCGGGAGTAGTTGGGCAGCAATGGCGTAGACTGGCACAAGACCGAAGAGAGTGGCGTATTAGGGAGGAGGCCTATACCCAAAAGTGGGTGCATACAAGCTAAATAGATAGATAGATAAGTTCGTATGAGTTAGACACTAATTTCCGTCATTGCTTAGGCGCTGCGCAAACATGGACACTTTTTGTTGCCGACACGCCACACCATCACAAGGAACCGTAGTTGCTGTGTCCTGTTGCGGTGATCGGACACAATTTAACGTATGCGCAGGGAGTGGATACTTTCATACTGCTTATAGAAATCAAATATTCATCCACAGCTTGTGTCAACCACCAGACTTAAAAGTGTCAAACAACTGGTACCAGGACAAACGTAACACAAAATCACTTTGAGAGAGATTATTTATGTGTGTGTATGTGAAGGTGTGTGTACCTTGAGTGTGAAATGCATGAAGATCCATATACAGCCGGCAACTGTGACGAGCAGATCGTATCTGTTCCGGCGACTCTGCCAGTAGCCGCGCGGAGTAAACGCTATCGTTTTCAGCAGCACTTCTACTACGAACACCAGAGTGAGTAGCGCTGACGTCAGCGCTAGCTTCTCGGTATGCGGAGAGTATTTGGACCACTGAAAGCAAACGTTACATTTTATGTCACGCTTTACTATTTTGATCGGTCTTTATTGCGCATGTATTTTGGTAATTGCATTGCGGGGGAAATTTAACTATGAATTTGTAGTTTAAGGGTTTTTAAGCCGGGCAAAACCCTTTAAGCCGGGAAAAAAATGGCTAACAATGTGTTTGCCGATTGAACGATGGGCGTATAAACGAAAAGCAGTTAATTAAACTTTAAAGTTAAATAAACATAAACAGGCTTTTTTAGTTAAACAAACTTACAATGACAACCACTTGTCGTTTAGTGCTTTTCAATTAGCTGATGAAATTGAACCTTATTTTAAGCATCGTAAGTAGTAAAATGTTGTATAATCAAAAAGCTGAAAAATATGACCTATGAAAATTAAACAACGACAATTTCGATTAATGTTGAAAATTTATAGCCTTGTGAATATGTTTGGGTTATAAAATTATGGTTAGATTTTAATAGCTTTTAAAAAAATTTAATTTTTTTTCAACTTACAAAACTTTTTTGTAAGTTGATAAAAGCAGATAAGTGTAAAAGCAACTTACAAAAGTCGTGTATAAAAATAAGCGTAAGCATAACGTTTGTTTAATTTCTCTAGCCAGCCATGTCATTAGTTGGGGATGAGTTTACACGACACGGGTTTACATGACGAGTACAAACGACATCACATTAAATCGTTAACTTACGGTAACAGCCAAAAGACCGCTGTTAATGAGAACGACGATTGCAATAACTCTCTTGAACGTCAGGTTCTGTGTGACATCATAGGCGAAAGCTCGAACTTTTCTCTTGTTCGGGCGAGGGGGTAAGTGTAGGGGCTGAGCAATTTTCAATCTCTTCTTCAGATCACACCTACAAATTACAAAAAAAAACCCTTTTCACTTTTATCTATTTTGGTTACTCAAAGAGGCGATTTTTTAAGTACATATTTCATTCCACAATCGTGTCTACAGGTATTTTTTTTAAGACTAGCTGATGGAATAAGCTTATTCTGATGTTAAGTGACCATCGCCTTCTTCTTCTTATCGTGTCACTGGTTCTTCCAAACCAGTGGGGTGAAAGGATTTTAAGTGCGCCTCGGAGGAACCTTTGTGCACTCGACACAAGTTTTCGAATCTATAGATTCTACGACATGGCGGTTTCCTCACGATGCTACCATCGCCTATCTATAACAAAGCATTGCCTCGCAGGTCACGCACGTTAGGAACGGGTCACACACGTTAGGAACGGGTCACTCACGTTAGTGCCTTACAATGCAATACCCTGCGTCTATCAACTAGAGGCAATGTGCCAGTAATTTCAAATGCAATCAATCTAAGCCAGCCTTACAGTTATAATATAATATGCAAGTGTTACCATCTCCTCTGGTCGACAGTCAGAAGCGCAGTGCCTTTGTTCTCTGAATAGTTAGCGATCACAACGCCCACGAATAAAGTCAGTCCAATCATGCATCCCAAGAATATGTACACGTGAATGTAGATTGCGTGCACCTAGAACAAATGCAGTTATTACTTGACAAGATAAAAATGTATTGTGCAGTGGGGTGTGTGTGAAGGTATGTAAGCCTTAGACTTAGAGCACCGTTGGCAGTAGTGTATGTTAGAATGACCAGTATTACACTATTAATGGCCTAATAAATGTGTATGTATGTCAAAAAATAAACAGTGCTTCAACTATTGCCATCTCTTGCCACTGGGTAATGACAAACAGTGACAGGAATAAATTTTAGCAATGGTTAAATTTAAATTGTGTGAATAAGTATGGCTAAATGATAAATAAAAAAATGGACCATGCATGTTTTTATTCCACTTATCCCCACCGAGAACAAATATTTTTGTGGTGAATGCAGATGTTTGTTCTCTGTCTGGGTGTTATTGTATTGTATTCAAAGTATGTATTTACAAAAAAAAACAATATACTTCTTCTTCTTCCTGCCCTTATCCCACTTTATGTGGGGTCGGCACAACATGTCTTCTTCCTCAATTTCCCTCTGTCAGCCGTCATCTCTGCATTCACTCCTCTCCTATCCATGCCATTTTTCCCAAAGTTCATCCATGTTTTCCTTGGTCTACCTCTGCTCACATATCCATCCACATCCATACTCATTACTCTCCTAGTCACATGACTTAAAAAAACAATATACTATAGCATACTATATCAGCTATCTGGGCCCTGTTTAATAAAGCTGACAATTCGACAAGTCCGACATATGTCAAAAAGTGACAATTCGACAATTATTCTGTTTAATAAAACCGACAGGCGACAAAGTTTTGATGGTAGTAAATTTACAAATATGTCAGATTGTCACGACAATTCGGCCTTTTTCTGTATAATATTTTTTTTAAAACGACAAGTGACAGGTGACAATTTGTCGTTGACAACTTGTCAAATCTTCTTTATAAAACATAAAATTGTCGCGAAATATTGACATATTTGTAGAATTGTCGGACGATTCTGACAGGAGCTTTACCCTCTGTCACGAAATCATATTTTGAAGGTGTTTGTTTAGCTCCGTAAAACAAAATTATGTCAGAAGTCGACAAAATTGTCGTGACAACCCGACAAATGTCAGAAATAATTTGACTGTGGTTTCATGACATAATTGTCGAGTTTTGACAAATATGTCGTCATGCCACCCTGTTTGTAACATATTTGTCACTTTTATAAAACAGCTTAAGCGCGACAATTCCACAATTTTGTCGCTTTTTGACTTAAATGTCGAATTGTCAGTTTTATTAAACAGGGCCCTGGTCGTACATACAAGCGCTGCTTTATTTGGAACTAGATAGTGTAGTGTGGATTGTCCAAAATATTTATTTTATTTATTATTATTAATAACAATAACAAATATTACCGGTCCAAGAGCTTTGATCAACACATCTCGCACATCCAACCAACCCTTGAATGATAGCACTTCGAATAAAGTGAGAAGAGCATCGCCGATGTTATCGAAGTTGAATCGTTTTGGGTTTGCCCTGAAAAGACAAATTAAATTATTAGTCAGCTGACTGGCCTCTCAGCTCAGCTGGTATATAGTAACTTTAGCTTCTGCGCCGGTCGTGGGTTCGATCCCCACCGAGAACAAGTATTTGTGTTGTAAACATAGATGTATGTTCTCTGTCTGGTCTATTGTGTTCAAAGTTGGCTGGAAGAGATCGCTCTCAGCGATAAGGTCGCCCATTGTTTTGCCTAATTGTTTACTTCTATGTCCTGTGCTGTTTTTTTGTGTGGTGAACAATAAAGAGTTATCTATCTATCTAAACTCAAATTCTGATAATGAAAGGCTGCGCTATCGTATTAGGGTACTCCTGTAAGGATAGGGCAATGGTTATAAATAAATAAAATAAAGAAAGAAATAATCCCCACTGCTGGGCATAAGCCTAGTGAACTAATACCACACACACCTAAGAACTATGTATGTACCTAAACTAAACCATGTTTATGCAATAAATGTATTGGGTATTGAGAAATGTGATCGATAGTTACCAAACTCTAGGCACAAGCATCGACGGGAATGTCTCGTTGTGTCCGGGTCTCAGTTTCATTTTGGTGACGAACACTCGTCGCATAAATACGCCCACGCAATCCTCCCTTCGTTGTATCGTGGGGTCGTTGCAGCGCGCTAATCTAAAATTATAGTCAAACAATGACAATCTTGACATGAATGAATGAATGAATGACATTGTCAGCGTGGGTCGCAGATGGATGAGGGTAGTCCAAGATCGTAGTGAATGGCAAGACCAAAGTTATATGTCCAGTTAAGTCGGTCTGCGGATGATGAATGACAATGATACATAATATTTTGGTATTCTACCTACCTGTGATATCATATGTTTAAAAAACTTGAGGAACCGACTTCATGGCCAAACTGGTGATCCGATTTTGATGAATCTATGGGACCAATCTGGAAGTCACCTTTCAGTTTTTTTTTTCAAATAAGCTTATAAATTACGAAGTTACAACCGAATTCAGAACCTTCTCTTTTTTTTTATTAAAGTTAAAAAGACAAATATACAATGCCGATTCCACTTTAAGCCATTGCAGAGATTTGCGCGATAGCTTTTTTGTGTTACTTACCTTTTGTGTTATTAGTGAAAACTTACCTTCCTCCATATAACTGCACACCGTAACTAGCAAATACGAACATCAGTAAAATCAGGAGCGTTGATACCTAGAACGATACAAATAATTAAAAAAAATAAAAATAAACTGATTTCTGACTTTGATAAAACTAGTCTACCAACTACTAGTTTTAAGACTCTTTGAAAATGATTATAATACTGTGTCATCATCATCAGCCTGAAGAGGTCCACTGCTAGACATAGGCCTACACATTTCCAGAAAGAACGATTCTGAGCCCTTCCCATCCATCGACTTTCCGCGGTCTTAATAGTGTCGTCGGTCCATCCCTACGTTTCGTCTTCGCCATTCGAGAACCTTTATTCCCCAAAGACAACAATTTATTACTGTGTAAAGTATTTCAAATAAATACCAATAGAATCTCCTTGAAGCCCCGACATAGTTCATAGACAACTTTGCGCATGTGTGGAACGAGTGTGAAGATACGAAGCGGACGCACACAACGAAGGATCATCAGCAGTTGTGCGATCGAACCCGGAGGCACTCTACGCGGCATCCACACCAGAAATGTTAGGGACACCTACAAAAAAAAACGATATGAAAAGGTAGCTATGGAAAATCCTTACTAATATCATAAATGCGACTCTGTCTGTCTGTCGCGTTTTCACGCCGAAAAAAAAACCAATATAAACGAACTTGGGTACACAGATAGTATATGCGAAAAAAGGGGGTTAGGAATGGCGGATGAAAATTCATAGTTTTCTCTATAATCAAACAATTCAGTAATGAGCATGGTCTACTCTAACGTTCAAATCAAATCAAATTAAAAGTTATTTATTTTATGCCACACACACTTTTTCACCATCAATGTCATATAAATATATCACAACAGTAATTTCTAGAAAGTACAATTTTGGTAATGGCTTTTACTAAATGTATGTATTAAAATAACTCACAATGTAAATAAACACATCCAACACTGCAGCAGCATCTTTCAAATAAGCTTTTGGCGTGAAGAAAAGGCCATCAGCTAATATCTTCAATGCCAGTTCTAGACTCATGAAAATCACAAATCCGTATTCGGCAATCTGAAATAAATCATACTGAATTACAATACAGTGGCATTTAATACTTCTTCGTCTTATTGCTGTCACTGCCTATTCTTTCGAATGATGTTGTAACTGTTTCAATCGGTAACCGCATTTGTAACAGTAATCCATATGCTTTCCGATTCCTATTTTCTTATTATACCTGCAAGACGAAATTCTCCATAACTCTGTAGGTAGGCGTCTCGAACATCATAGAGAGACATGATAGTGTTGTGACCATAATCATCACCCAGTCCATGTAGGTGACGAGGCCAAGGAAGTTACTGAAATAGAAACATTTTATTAGATTTGAAGAAAGGAAATCAGATATAAAAAAGGCTTAAAAAAGGCGGCGCAGACAGAGAGGAGTGCAGCGGAGGGATCAGGGCGTCGATTCCAGCAACACAAATCACTCAAGTGATCGCGTAAATCGATGTGAGCTGTCAATTTTTGACTAGCAACACGGCTCGATTGAGTGACCCCTGAATACGCGTTCCATTTTCAAAATTTTTAAACAAAAAAAAGCAGAATCGACGCCCTCAAAATTCTCTCCGTTGCGCTCCTCTCTGTCTGCGCTGACCCTTACACACCCTTTAATATATCGACAATATTTTGACAGAGATAGCAACACTTACTGGAAACTCTTGTAGTGCACTTTCCTCTCGTTGCCGGTGACTGGATCGCGTAGTCTTGCGTCGTACCTCGCGTCGACTATGGCGCGGCAAATCTTACGGAAGCGGGATTCTCTGGGCACTATCAGAAGGGGGGTGTCGAATAATGGGTGATTTTCACGTAAGTCTTCTTCGCGCTGGTTTCTAAAACACATTATGTATCAATTAATCAATGTGGCGCCAGTGACTTGAAAGATAAGGAGCAATAAGTTAACGTGGCATGGGCGTGTCATGCGAAAGGAAGAATGTCATGTAACGAGAAGAGTAGGTACCTGATATGCATGTGGATGGATAAAGAAGTAGAGGTAAGCCTAAGAAAAGATAGATTGTTTGAACAATGACGATGATGATTTCCTCCACGACGACGTATCCGTCGATGGCGAACCTTGCTGCGAATTTGAATTATTTTTCATATGTGAGCGAATATGACTCGCAAAACCGAACTTGGTATTAAATGTCCTATCACAGGATAGACAATATAGCTAGCTTCACGGTGAACAATGACGTGGGTAAGAAAGGAGTGACTGCCGAAATGACGGCTAATAGAAGAGAGTGGAGAACGAAAACTTGTTGTACCGTCCTCACAATACTACATTAACTTATTGGTTACCTTCTCATTTCAGCCTGTTGCCTCTTAGCCTGCAAGAGTCTGATGTCCAGATACGGCGGGCGAGCTCTGGACGATGGGACGACGCGTGATGCGGCGCCAATGTCGCCGTTCTCAAGCAAATGTTCATACGTTTGCTTCAGTTTGATTGAACCGCTACGCACCGAGCGACGGATCGAGCGGGAACCAAATCTGCGAAAAATAACCGTTACTGTTGTCTGCATATTTTGCAACTTTCGTATGTTGCCTGCCTATTTTTTGTCTAATTGATATTTCGCCTCCCATTTTCAAGTAGTCTAATTTGTCTAAAGCCAATTTGTCAAATGACAGCAATTCAGAGAATTTCATCTCAAAAATTATGGTACCGTGGTATGGTATGGTCACAGATAAGATAATACTATACTAGTAGTATGGTACTCAAAATATCTGATCCGGTACTAGCAGGCGTTCGTAATATGAATGTGTTTGATGTAAATAGAGTAAGAGTTACAAACATTTATAACTCTTACTTCCCTTTCTTACTTTTTCTGATCAACTCGCAGTTGTTTCGCGCTTGATATAGTTCCTTGTGGCTTTAGTCCTTTGCCCCCGGTTGCTAACATAGCTGAATCACCCAACAATGGCCGATGGTTGTTCGAATCCCTGAAAACCAAACTTTTAGTAAAACAATATTGTAATTTGGTTTGATAGTAACAAGATAAAAGAAAACAAAAAAAATAACCTCGTTTACTACGACGAAATGCTCCAAAACAAATATCTGAAAGAAAATAAAATAAAAGTAACAACAAAAACAACAAACAAACATCTACTTATCAACAAAGTCCGAGTCGAGCCTCAAGCATAGATTTTTGTCATTTTTCTATTGAGAACTGTCAAAAAATTTATTCTTGAGGCTCAGCCCGACTCATGGCCTACGCACAGCAATGTCGCTGGCGATGGCGATCAATGAAACGCTGTTAAATATCGCTGTCAAATGTGACAGCGTTTTACAGATCGCCATAGCCAGCGACCTAGGTGTGCGCAGGCAAAAAACGGGCTCGCAGTACAGAAAACGAAACTCCAAAAAAAGTCATAAGTACTTGAATACGAAGCTCTAAAGACCTGTCTAATAAAAAGCTACGAATCAACATAATGGACTGTATTCAAGACGTGTCTACTCTAACTTCTTATGTGACCGAAAATCAAACTAATTCCATAATCTCACTCGATGATAGAGCTGACGACGTGTCTCCTCAGCGCCGAGCTGGGTCGCTGTGACGGCGGCGCTACCACAAGCGTCTTGACCAGACATCGCTTGCGGTACGGGAAGGCGATCTTAGCGACTCCTATGTACTCGAAAGCGCGTCGAGACACATCACCGGGGGATCTATTGCTGGAGCCCGCGCTCACTCCGTCACGTAAGTCCTCCTCTCCTTCTACTTCACAGACGAACTGACGCATGAACGATTCGCGGACCTGAAACAAAGGAAGGTAAATTCGAAGCTTGAAATTTCAGTCGGCTGTCCAAAAAATGTGCAATATGCCACTATGTCAGTGCTCTCAAACAGTGAAAGAAAAACATCGTGAGGAAACCGGTACGTCGTAGAACCTAACAATACTCACCATGTTTTTAATGTTGAGCACATCAAAGAATTATTGTTTTTTTGTATAGGATTTGGTCCCACAAATTTTATAATTGTGAATATATAGATGGATTTTTGTTAGAAGTTCGAAAACGTGCAAAGCGCACGACAAGGGGCGCATTTAACATCCTTTCGCTTCATGTACATACAATCTTGTATGGTTCTCTCGATACTTTTATCAGATATCTGTTTCTCACGGTACAAACTTTGCGTAGCTTGGCGGATTGCTATTTGCTCTTGTCAATTTCTACAAAATATATGTAAAAAACCTAGAACGCTTCTAATCACCTTTGGCAAGTTGAAGTCGCCAGGAACTTTATGAAGCCTCGTCATTTGCGGACTGTCTGGAAACTTCTCGAATATCCTGAGTCTGAAGGGCAGGCTTTCCTTGATCTCCGCACTCTGCTGCCTGTATCGCAGCTGTTTCAGCTTCTTTATATCCTCGTCTAGCTCCAAGTTGTCTAAGATTACCGCGACGAAAAGCGATAGCACGATCTGAAATTGAGGAAATGTATGCAGTAGCGGCCGCCTGCGGCTTTACTCGCGTGGCAGTGGGGATTGCGAAAATCGAAATGTGAGGTGTTATCCCGTTTTGTGCGCATTCATTTTTTTCTCGTTCCCGCTATTTTTTGGTATAAAAGCCTTTAGGATAATCTAAATTACACTATTTTGTTCCAAAATTCATCCAAATCGGTCCAATAATCGGGCGAGATTCAGCAGCAACATCCCTACATCCAAACATTGTAACTTTTTTTTGCATTTATAATATTGGTAAGAATATAGATTGGGGAACCTTTCGTAAAAACTTACCAAAGTCACAAACAAGTGGTACGATATAAAGTAGACAGCAACCAGAGGTGTTAAGGTCTGACTGGTCCGAACCATCGTCTCATCCATTACTTCGACCCACGCTTCTTGGGTCAATATTTGGAACATGGACATGAACGCCTGAAATCAAGACAAATCAGTTTATTATACTGAAATGCCTTTATCTATAAAAACCAATCAGAGCTTATGTACGGATGCAGGTTTTTAGTTTCAATGCACTTTTTTGACTCAATTTCGTAAAAAAACATATCATTATCATTAGCAAGCAGAAGTACACTTCCGCACATTCCATACATATCCAAGATTTTTTCGGTTGTTCATCCACCCCATCATTAACACCCCGCGACAATGTCGTCAGTCCATCGGATATGGGGGTGTCCTAGCTTCATACAAAAACGTATAAATATGTATAAAATGGCTGTAATAACTGAAATACCTCATCAAATGTTTCAAATTTCGTGAATTCGCAAAGGAAACAGAACAGTTGCATTGAGATTGACGAACTGATGATAAGTAAGCACATGGTGAATATTATAAGGCTTCCCAATTTCTTCCCGGGTCCGAAGATCTTGTACACAAATCCCTCGAGCAGAGGCGACGCTTTGATCAATCTTACGATGCGAAGAACCTGAAAAAGTAAATATTTTACGACCAATGTTAGACATTCTTCTATGGAGTCTTGAGTTGGTTCTAAAATATCTGAGTCTACCGATGGCTATATGTGTGTGGTGAACATATTAGATGTTTGTCCTCTGTTTGCGTGTTATATTAAATAAATAAATAAATAAATAAATTTATTTATTTATTTAATATAAATTTTATTTTATTGCTACCCCAGCTATATGGTTCCCATAGTACAAGCGGTGCTTAGTTTGGACATACATAGTGTTGTGTAGAAAGGTCAAAAAATATAATTATTAATAAAAAAATAGATACATACATGGCATTTTTGCCTTGAATCAATATAAATGTTTTTATTTTTAATTCTCTTAATTAATTTAGTTATTTTTATGACATTACCTTGTAAATTTCAATATTGCATGCCTAGATATAAGCAGAATACATTTTTTACCAATTATAATTGAACACCTTTTCGAAACGTTTTCAAGAAAAACATTTCTTTGACTTTCGACAAAGAAAGGTACCTATATCTTCCCGCCAAATTACTTCTATGGAGGCAGGACACTGGACAATAATAATGATTATTTTACCTGAAAGTATGTGAAGCCAGACATGTAGAACTGTGGTATTATGTGGATTGTCGTTCCAATTGCTAACAGCAATTCAAACTTGTGCACAGAGTGTTTGAAGTATCCTTTCAATCCCAAGCACCAAATTTTTATCAATGCTTCTAGGTCCAAAAATATTGTGAACGCAATCTGAAATTTTAACATTATCAATGCATTTTTAAATAGTGCTTAGTCTAATTAGGTATTCGTGTTTTATTCATCATGTCTTACCCTTCCAAGTGTCTTACCTCAATGTAGTAATATTTCTGATAGAAAAATTGCCTTGGGTTTCCATCGTGTTTGAAATTCATTGTAGCGGTGATTATTCCATTCGCCAATACTACTCCCATCACCAAAAGGCGAAAGTAAGCAGAGCGCAACATTCGATGGAATATTTCTGGAGCGCTTCCTGTAATATTTTATAAGTAAAAAAAATAAATTATAGTTTAAAAAACTAAAAAAAAACGCTTTTATAACTAATTGAACTAAAAAGTTAAAAATAAAACTGTAATAATCAATTGAAATTTTATATTATTGTACAAAAAGCGTGGCGTGCTTTTTATAATAACTTCAGATATAAAAAAAAGCAGCCAAGTGCGAGTCGGACTCGCCCATGAAGGGTTCCGTAGCATCAATTAACATAATATAAAGGTTTTTGTAGTTTGTCGAAAGGTAAATTGCGGTTTACGATTTATGACGTATAAAAAAAAAACTACTGACTAGATCTCGTTCAAACCAAATATCGTTGGAAGTTTGCATAGTAATGTACAACATATATTTTTTTGGATTTATCATTCTCTTATTTTAGAAGTTAGAGGGGGGGGGACCAACTTTTTTTCACTTTGGAAGTGTCTCTCGCGCAAACTGTTCAGTTTAGAAAAAAACGATATTAGAAACCTTAACATCATTTTTGAAGACCTATTCATACATACCCCACACGTATGGGTTCTATGAAAAAAAAATTTTTGAGTTTCAGTTTCAAGTATGGGGACCCCCAAAATTTATAGTTTTAGAAAAAAACTATATTTGAAACCTCAACATAATTTTTGAAGACCTATCCATAGATACCCTACACGTATGGGATCGATGAAAAAAAATTTTTTGAGTTTCAGTTTCAAGTATGGGGACCCCCAAAATTTATAGGTTTTTTTCTATTTTTGTGTAAAAACCTTAATGCGGTTCACAGAATACATCTACTCACCAAGTTTCATCAGTCTAGCTTTTATGGTTTCGGAGAAAAATGGCTGTGACACGGCCGGACGGACAGACAGACAGACAGACAGACAGACAGACAGACAGACAGACATGACGAATCTATAAGGGTTCCGTTTTTGCCATTTGGCTACGGAACCCTAAAAACTATTAATAAAATATTAACAACAATCAAAATCAAGCCCCCCACGCTTTTTGTACAATAATATAAAATTTCAATTGATTATTACAGTTTTATTTTTAACTTTTTAGTTCAATTAGTTATAAAAGCGTTTTTTTTTTAGTTTTTTAAACTATAATTTATTTTTTACTTTTTAGTTTTTTTTTTTTTTTTTCTTGTTTTTTTTTCATATTATTGCATTGTCATCTACCTTTGACAGGTGTGCAAAGTTTGAAACAAATCTGATAGTTCAAAGTAGGTTTTTTTTATTTTTTTTTCATTTATTTTTTTATTTTTTTTCATATTATTGCATTGTCATGGACCTTTGACAGGTGTGCAAAGTTTGAATTAAATCTGATCGTTCAAAGTAGGTTTTTTTTTATTTTTTTTCATTTTTTTTATTTTTTTTTCATATTATTGCATTGTCAATTTGTCATCGACCTTTGACAGGTGTGCAAAGTTTGAATCAAATCTGATCGTTCAAAGTAGGACAAAATCAAGCTCAAAGGGGTCGGTTACATACATACATACATACATACATACATACATACATACATACATACAGGTGAAGCTAATAAAAGCGTTATAAAAAATACTGTCGCCTGCACTATGATGGATACTTCATATTTTCATTTTTTTTCTGATAGTTCAATCTGCCAAACGTGGTGACTGCGGCAGACCCCTAAATGAGTCTAGGGTTCTGTACCCGAAGTCGGAGTTTTGTTACCACATTTCGTCTATTAGATGTTGTTTTCGTGTGAGCACGTGTCTCTCTCTTTTGCATGGAAAATTGATGAGACAACAACTCGTTTCAATCGTTTCTACGTATCGTATTTTTGCTGCTTCTTTTCTCCATACAATAGAGAGACGAATAAGTGACACGAAAACAAGATTTTGTGGACTTGCCCTTCTGATACCAAGAAGAAAGCGTAATTTCCAGCAGTGGACTTTTGTAGATAGAAAACGAAAGAAATAATCATTCAGTTACTACACACCTGAATGCTTATTTTCATCAATAGTGACCAGTTTCCATCCATTATCGTCGCCAGTAAAGAACTGCGTTGTACTGCCTTTCGTTATAGGATTCCTAACACCCCACATCTGTTGGAACTGAACGCGTATCTCGTTGAACGTTTCCGTTATAACTGCTATGAACACATTCTTCACTAACCAGGCGAGGAAGAATATCATGGTACTGTAAAATAAAAACAGAAATTTATGTTTCGACGATAGTCATTTTCATATTTTATTGGTTTAACGTTTTTTTTATATCTTAAAAGTTGTCAACCAGGTTGGATTTTAACCAACGACCCTGTTGTTGATTATGTTTCCTACATAGTCGTCACCCAACCCTGGAAACGTACTGACGAGACATTTAGATTCTTTCTATGAGATCAGAAGTGGAAAAAAGTGCAACAACAGTTTACATTTTTGTATACATTTTTATTTTAGTTTGTAGATATTAAAATTAAGTACCTGAAGTATAGTGCAGATCTCCAAGTTGGCAAGGAATCAATTGCTCTGTACATAATGAAAACCCACCCTTCTTGTGAGGATGCTTGATATACCGTGAAAATACTTGTGGCTGGGAAAAAAAAGAATGTTATTAGGTACTCACTTACATGCTATAATTTAACTTAAATTGAGAGTATCTAAATGTTGCAAGAATAAACCTGCAGGTTTATCTAAAGGGGTATTTAACAACTCACAGAATTCTTCAAACCCATTGAAGCCCATTATGTACTTGGATAAATTGAGCTTCATACACTTCATTCCAGGTGGACACTGATATCCAGAGCCAGGGTCAGGGGAACAGAATGTATCAGGGATTGCTAGAGAGTTGATTGTGATGTGCCTGGAATTTAAAGTTTACTGATTATTGCTTAGTCTGAAATTACAGGCACTTGAGGGTTAACGATGAGAGCACTGGCGGTCTAGTGGTAGCGGCCTCGCCTTCCGATCCTAAGGGGGTGGAAATCGTGAATAAAATTCCAGTCGTGTACCAATGAGTTTTCTTTCGAAAAGTTTATGTGCACTATGCCAGTACTCTCAAACGGTAAAGGAAAACATCGTGAGGAAACCAGCGTGTCGTAGTTACCTAAGAAAGTTCGAACAACACGTGTAAGGCCTCGGCCTCGAATTTAGCGGGCAGCGGGGCGGCAGCGGCGGCGGCGCAGGATTCTTATTATGCGTAAAATCAAATGGACCCCCCCGCCCCGCCCCGCTGCAGAGCCGCCGCCGCCACCGCCCCGCTGCCCGCTAAATTCGAGGCAGAGGCCTCAAGCGACACGCAAAAAGGGCTCGCCAGCGGCTTACTTGAGGAAACCAGTCCGTACACCAATTGGGGATGATGAATTTGAGGCTTAACGATTGACTTGTAGGGCATGTTCCTATCGTGCGTGACTTGACAATGGTAACTTGATTTGACTTGTTATAGTTGATGGTTACTTCTTAACATGTTGGGCCTTTTGATTGATCCATTAGCAAGTACCTAGCTTAAAAATACTGTTAAATTACAAGTACCTACCCTTGTCTTGTACTATTCCGTACGCAATGATGTGTGAGTTCGCCAAAAAATTGTACTCCAAGCAAACTGTACAGTGACATAAAGAATAAGAAGAATAGAGTCACATTGTAGATCTGTTGGCTTGATCTCCTGTTAAACAAGAAAAAATACTTTAGCAAATAATTTTGAAAGTCATTTAAAGAATTATCATGGTTTTATTCTTAAATCTATACTGTCTCACTGCTGGCCAGAAGCTCTCTTGTATTTTTTTCATCTCTTCATAGTAACTTTGGGAGGAGTCAAGGAGCTGGCATTTTTCAGTGACAGCTTTAAGCTCATTTACGGTTAATACAGGTCACACATGACCAAACACCTACTACTTCTGGTTCACAACCTTGCCACATCAGCCATGTTAGTCTTAGAGTACAGTGTGGTGTTTCAAACTCGATCACCCAAAATAAGTACTGCACTCGATCATAGGTTTGTTGTACATCAACAATGCTGATTGTTATAAAAATTGCCTGTATATAGAAGTAGTTATTAAATTACCATACTTACTTAAAAATTTGGTTGATCCTAGACTTTGGCATGGAGAATTTCAGGAAGACTCTGAGGAACCTTATCATAATCAAAGGTCTTGGTGCTCTCAATATACTCAAGTAGCTGTATCTTGGCACAATTCCAGTTAGCTCAAACATTTGCAAAAGAACAGAGACCCAAAGAAAGAATACCATGGATGCATCGAACTGACACCAGTGATCTTTCAAATATGCAACATCTCCCTGAAAAATAAACATATTTTTTAATTGAGAAAACCTAAAATAGTTAGTACCTACTATTGACCTATTGCAAACCTTTGATGTCTTTGTTGATCTACCAGCTAGCCAATATCATACCTGGGTAGTTTCTATAAAGAAACTTAACTTTGGACCTAAATTAGATTTTTACTTACCTTTAAAATTCCTCTTATATGCATTTTGGCTATCATCTCAGCAGTAAAAAGAAGTGTGACACTGCAGTCCACAACAAAAGTGACTGTTTGCAAATATGGATACTTTTCAAATGATTTTGGAGTGTTTAAAGAAACCGATAACAAACTTAAAAGGGCGCAAAGCCTTAATATTCTTCTAACCCATAGCTGAAAAGAAAAACAAAAAACATTGCTATATCAGTCAAATTTTTTATATAACTTAATGTTATGTTTTATCACATATTGCATAATTATGATATCTACTATTTTACTTTTAAGTTTTGTGCCCGAGAGAGGACTATTCAGCATGCATACTCATGGATATTATTCAACAACAGCTTACAGACGATTATGGTTTGGTCATTGGTGCCGTTTCTTTAGTTTTCAACATATTCAGCACCCCCGAAAGGCTAGTTCTGCAGCTATGAGGCTAAATCAGCAAGATTCGATCAACCCCGCACCTTTCGTGTATTAGCTTGAATTAAACTAGCAACGCTTTGGGACAGGACATTCATGTTTTATTTACCTTATTTACCCATTCTATGTCAGCGCTCTCATTTAGAGATTCTTCAGGGCCATAATCCGCAAGCACCTGCTCTCCTTTTAGGCTTTGCTTTCGCCCTAACATTCTAATGCGTTTAAAAAGAATTTTTGAAACAAATTTGTCCAGATTCGTAAAATAATAAAACAGCTGACGCTGTTACAGTGCTATCCGATAATCCAAAGCCAAACATGGGGCTGTCGGCGGTTTGTTCGGCTCGCGTTGCCTTTTCTCACTCTTGGTAGCATCGGCTTTGATGATAAATTTTATAAATTAAAGTATTTCATAATTTTTCAGCTACACGAAAAGTCGAAAAGTAGGTATCGATTTTCCGATTTTCCGCATCGGATTTTCTCTTCTTCTTCTTATTTAATGGCATCAGCGTCATTTCATTTATCTGTTACTGTCAGTTGTCAAATTTAACCGTTCCGTCTGTTCCTCTCTATGTTCCTCCAAGGTTCCTCTAGCTATTCGAGTCCGGTTAATGTACGGCCAGTTAATGTACGCACTGTTAAAACGATGCCACTTTTTTCCACTGGAAAATTGTAAAGGCCTATGTACACTGTCGCAGATTAATATTTTGATTATTATTATTTTTATCTAGCGATGAATAATTGTACTAAACAAGCAGCCCCTTTGAGGTTATTGGGAAAAAATACATTCTCTGGCACTGCGGCCGGCGGCCGCTACCGCAGCACGCTCGCTCTGCTCGCTCGCCATGTGCGTAATTTTTATGTTCTAACATAACCTAACCTATCCAAGTTGGATCCGCCCTATAAAGTATCAAGGACAAGGTATAGTATCCAGTGCCAGAACAAAAAAGTAAATGATCATGTTTGAATTGCTCCAGTGTGCATGTAGCGTATCTGGCATCGTAATAACAGTGTGTACAATAACATGATGTACACTATTACCTCCCGGCTATTCTTCGGGTGCAGCTAATGTACGACCATGTATTACACAACCCGTCATTCATCAACATCATTCATTGTTGTTGATTGTTCATCATTCGTCATTCGTCGTTTAACTGTTACTACTCTGTGTTCGTCGTTCTATTATGCTTTCGGCAAAGATAATGTTTTGTTTTGATACAAATTTGGTTTCTAAGTTTTCTAGCAATAGATAGAATAATATTTAGAATTCCTAAAACACCAAATAAAGCTGTAATATAACATGGACTAACCATCAACCTTGTGGGCACCACATTAACATCTTAGTATAAATCTATCTATGCTGGAAATATTCAAGCTAAAAACTGAGTGTTTTCACTGAATTGTAGACGTTCTTTCACGATAAGTTTATTTTCACCACAATGTTCATTTACATGAGCAAAAAGGTAAAGCAGTTTTCTATGTTTGCATTCAGTTTCTATAGAAACCTCTACTTCCGCACTTCTGCACCTCAGCTTGGCATTAACCCCTATCATCAGCCTGAAGCAGTCTACTGCTGAATTCTGAGACCTTACATAGATGTCCCGCGATCTTAGCAATTTCGTTGGTCAAACCCAAAGTATTATTGACACCAGTGCTAATGATTTCAGATTGCTATACCAAAGCATTCAAACGTTTCCTGTATATCATGGAATCACTCTTCAGGCTACATTGCTGTTGGAGGCGAAGAAGGAATGCTCAAAGTTTTGAAACTAGAGTCAGGTATTACAGAAACAATTTTTCATTTAAAACGGGACCCTACATGTGTCAATGCAGGCTAACTGCCAAGCGCACTAAGATAGAAATGTTGTAGTTGTCCAAATAATTAAATAGCAATTTAAACTCAAAGCGAATATAAATAAAAACTAGCAATAGTTATAATAGGTAGCTAGTAATAGTTGTAATATTGTGACAAAGTTCCAATGATGTTTAACAATTTTTGGGTCTATTTCCTTGTGAAAATCTTTCCATATATGTTCTAAGATACCTTTGTCATCTTGTTTTTATGTCACGCAAAAAAGCCCACCAGCACCCTACTTACAGAAAGCAGTCCACCAATAACCATCTTGTGTTTGGACTTCTGAGTCCACATTTGTCTAAATCAAATTCACACAATAGACCTCTTTAGAGTCTTCTCTAAAGAGGTCTATTAGGCATACCTTTGTCATTTGTTTGGTAACTATTTGATTGTGTTGTTAATGCTTCCAGGTGGTGGAGGGAATCTTTCAATGAATATTGCTCTGGAAGGTCACACTGGCCAACTGTGTGTGGCTGTTTGGAATGAAGTGTTCCAGAAACTGACTACTAGTGATGAACATGGAGTCATCATTGTTTGGATGCTCTACAAGGTATCCTCAAGAAATTTTATGGTATCCCAACAATTTCTAACCATTCTAATTTGAGAATTTTAAGAAAAAGGAAGGAATTATACCCCATATATTTCCTTCCTTTTTCTTAAAATTCTCATATTCTCAGTGATATAAATGTAAAACTGGCGACAGCGGTTCCCATACAAACGGCGCATGATCGCCTTTCTACTGTATTATGGAAAAAAAAGGTAAAATTTGAAGAATCAGCCAGTTTTATTGAGAAAATATGCTCATAAACTGTAATCACAAGGTATGAAAGACCTCTGATGAGGCTGATCACAGTAGTGGTACTCCTACACTTCTTGACAGAGGTGATCCATTCCACTTTTTCTCTTTATTACCAAAAAATTGATCATTTATTTTCAGGGTTCCTGGTATGAAGAAATGATAAACAATAGAAATAAGTCAACTGTTACCAGTATGGCTTGGGGCTCTGATGGTCAAAAAATTTGCATTGCCTATGAAGATGGTTAGTATTTTCTAGTTTCTAGTTATAAAGTAAGGAACAGTGATAAGAGAGAAGTCCGGTGTGAAAGCAGACGCAGTGATGGGAGTAGAGAACGGTATAGATAATATAGAAGAAAGGCCAGGTTAGGAGTACCCTAAACCAAGAGCACTGGTGGTCTAGTGGTAGTGGCCCCGCCTTCCGATCAGAAGGTCGTGGGTTCAAATCCACTTGTGTACCAATGAGTTTTTCTGTCGAAAAATTTATTTGCACTATGCCAGTACTCTCAAAACGGTGAAGGAAAACATCGTGAGGAAACCGGCGTGTTGTAGAACCTAAAAAAGTTCGAGCAACACGTGTCAAGGGTCACGCAAAAAGAGCCCGCCAGCGGCCTACTTGCGGAAAAACCTGCCCGCACATCAAGTGCGCATGATAAACTTACCGAACTTGAGTACCCTAAACCAACGAGCATGTATGAAGAATTTTATGCGAGTGAATGAAGTGAAAGAGATGTGTCTGGATCTTAGCAGGTGGAAATCCGTGATCTCTGTCTAGTGTGAAAGAGGCGTGATTTTATGTATGTATGTATTTTCTAAATAATTTATTGGACAAAATATTGATGTAAATTTTCGTGATTTTGTTATGTCCAGGAGCAGTTATTGTTGGCTCTGTAGATGGATCCCGAGTGTGGGGCAAAGATATAAAAGGAACAGGATTGGTAGCGGTTCAGTGGTCGCCCGATAACACAATGCTGCTTTTTGCACTTTCTAATGGAGAACTACACCTCTATGATGATCAAGGAAACTTTACGGTAATCATGTTCTCTTATTTCTCTTTCATTTAGCCAGACATGGTGTAGCAAAGCGTTGCGCTAATATTTTTATAACTAGCCCATACAAATTAGTCACAGATTTAGACTTTTAAATTTTTTAAAAGTGATTCATTACCGTAGGGCGCCCACCCACCAGAGGGACCGACAACATTGTTAAGATCGCGGGAAGTCGATAGATGGAAAGAGCTCAGAATCGTTCTTCCTGGAAATGTGTGGTGGAGGCCTATGTCCAGCAGTGGACTTCTTCATGCTGATAATGATGAATGATGATGATGAATTACAGAAAGTCACCATTCTAATCATTGATTTATTACATTACATAGGTTTTTATATTTTACGAGCTTCCTTTATATGACCCATCAATATTTAATCTCTCATCATTGGTTACAAAGTAACTGTGACCCAAATTCATATAAAATCATCACACATTTTGGGAGTTCTGGTTTTGTAGTACCCATTCATATTTGTTATAGATGCCAGTAGCAGTGCACGGAGTATCAGGTTCTATGGAAGTGATATCAATGGATTGGTTCGCTGGTAGCGCTCCGGCCAACAGACCTGTACTGGCGATATGTTGCAAGAATGGCATATTACTTCTGATGAAAAATTGTATTGAAGAAGGTGCTTACCTACATAATACTTTTTTCATGTCTGAGCTAAATACACTGAAAAATTCATTTTGAACTTATGAAAAACCTTGAAATTCTGTCTTCCTAAAAATTAGCTAAGATATGCCGTTTTATTTTAATGCCTGTTCTGCGCCGTAAGTCGTGGCTTCGATCCCCACCGAGAACAAATTTTTGTGTGATGTTTGTTCTCTGTCTGGGTGCTATAAAAAAAGTATAAGTATTATATTATCAGCTATCTGGTTCCCATAGTACATGCTCTGCTTCATTTGGGGCTAGATAGTGTTTGGATTGTCCACAATATTTATTTATATGTATTTATTTAAGGGGAGGGAAGCCTTTGCCCTGCAGTGGGACGACCCAGGCTAAAAATAAATAAATAAATAAAATAAATTTATTTAAATCAAATAAATATATTTTTTTTATTGAATTTCAGATAGTGTTGTCGTGGAGACCAATATGACTGCAAAAGATTGCCACTGGAATCACAACGGGACTGTTTTAGCAGTGGCGGGCTGCACGACAGACAAAACCAATGTCGTTCAGTTCTTCAGTGCTTATGGAGAGGTAAGGATTATGTACCGTGCCGCAGATTATGGAAATCTGCGGTTTACTCGCCAGTAACGGAGTAGGTCACTACAGTATGCAAACTTTGGCCTCAATTGTGGACCCTTTAAGATGCAAATTGTTGAAATTCAGCAGCAGATTAGTTGTTTCTACTACTACATAGTACGTCAGGAACGTGACCTACGAGGCAATGCTTTGTTAAAGGCGATGGTTACCACTTAACATCAGTTGGGCCATAAGCTTGTTCCATGAGCTAGTTGTATAAAAAAAAAATACATACCTACTGAACCCGAAACTGCCAATTTTCTGAGTCTTCGCCTTTATTTTTCTGAAGATTTCAATCTCTAGATAGGAATATGCTCATAATGAAAAAACCGGGCGGGTAATTTTAAAACAAAAACTCACCTGCTGCCCGCTCTCTGCATAATCTCCATCGTATCTCGTCCTAAGCTCGCAGGGAGTGGACTGACTTAGTTGGTTTACCAATAGTATTGCATTCCAGCACGTGAGAACGCTGCGTGTGCCTGGTGGCTCGATGCGGGCTCTGTCATGGGAGAAGCGATCGCTGCGGCTAGCCATAGCCATCGATTCCTTCATCTACTTTGCTAACGTGAAACCCGACCATAAGTATGCGTTCTACTGCAATACGCTAGCATTCGTCTCCGGCACTGATACTGTTACGTTTTGGGACATCGTCACTCATCAGGTAAGCTCAAATCAAGTAACTGACGGAGGCACTACAGCGCTCCGTGAATAGGGGCATGAGAGATCAGTTGTCTGATAATTAACTGGCCTCTCTCAGTTGGTAGTAGCTCTGCCTTCCATGCCGAAGGTCGTGGGTTCGATCCCCACCGAGAACAAATATTTGTGTGGTGAACGCAGTTGTTTGTTCTCTGTCTGGGTGTTATATTGTAATATTTTTTTTGTAAATACATCTGGTTCCCTTCATACAAGCTCCGCTTAGTTTGGGCCTAAATAGTGCTGTGTGAATTGTCCACATTATTTATTTATTTATTTATGATGTATAAATAATCTACGCCGAGATGCATAGGCCTGTTTACTGGCATTAGAAAACAAAAATCCTGTACATAATGTTTCATTTGTTTTACAGTCATGGGTAAATAATGTACCAGACGTCGTAGATATGTGTGGTGTTGACGAATATTGCATCATAGCTACCCTGACATCTCTCATCATATCAAACCAGCAAGGAATACAATGCGATGGTTAGTCCAAATCCTTCATAAGCCTTGCGCACACCTAGGTCGCTGGCATCGGGGATCTGTGAAACGCTGACAAATCAGCGTTTCACTGATCGCTATCGCCAGCGACATAAGTGTGCGCAGGCCTTCAGCGTTCTGAAACGCTGTCAAGCCGACGCGACACTTGTTTCTACAAACGATTTGGTCGTGTGGAACTGGCACTTAGACTCACCTAGATTCGCAGCAAGCAACACTGCCACGCGACACTCTCATTTTATCATACAAATTCTGTGCTCAGCAGCTTCTGTAGAGCACAGCATTCTGTAGACACTACGTGCTGCCGAGATCGGAATACAACCTTTATCAAGACTTGCATCGTCCTTGTCCGTAAAATAATCGAACCCAAGAAACATAATCGTCTTGTTCAGATTAACATAATGTTTCAGCTAAAATAATCAGCATTCCCGTGGTCCACGTGACAATCAACAGTCAAGCAATCGTTGTTGCCGCCTCTAAAGAATCCTTTTTGATTTGGAAGTTCTCCACGCCCTCTCGACCGCGTAAGTTAATCAATTTTGATCCTAAGTTCATGACAGATAAAGTTGAAATCAACGTGCACGTTATATAAATAAAATTAATAAATAAATATTGTGGACAATATGATGCTTATTATTATGTCTAGGATCATCTGAACACCTATATCACGCCGATGGGTCACCAATGTCGTTGGGCGACGGTGGTTTCCAAGACGATACCATCTGTTGTGTCACCTGTTCGGATAACTATTTACTGGTCGGCAGAGATTCCGGGACAATACTGCTTTTCTCATTGGTAAATTTCAAGAAAATCACATCTATCAATATGAACTCGAAACCTTATAAATTGGGATTGAACTCCAACTCCAGGTTGGTACTTTATACTTATACTTTTAAAACGCTAGTAGTACCTAGTAGTAGTAGTAGTGAGAGATACTAGTGGTCTAGTGGTAGCAACCGCGCCTTCCGAATACGGTCGTGTATGTATGGATCTTTTCTTCTAAAAATGCGTATTAACCCAAATAAGACTTGAGTACATATTTTTAAAAACTTGCAGCAAATTCTACGTAATTGACCAGCCTGGATCTCTATACCTGCTGGACACAGACATGTCGAACAACATAAGTATAGGTCAGGCGCTAAGGAAAGATGTTTGGAGCGCTGTGTGGGCGTCAGATAATCCGCAAATGTTGGCCGTCGCTGAGAAGGCTAGGCTGTACGTTATGAGAGATGGTGAGCCTGAGGAACCCTTGAATATGCAAGGATATCTGTGCAAATTTAAGGCAAGTACTATAGTAGATAACGTATAAAAAAAAGAGCAAAACCGCAAATTGGCTCGATCTAGCACTGGACCGGGACAGCTGGAAAAACCTGTACCCGAAGTCCGAGTTTTGCTACTACATTTCGTTACCAAATGTTGTTTTCGTTTCGCCTACGTGTCTCTGTCTTTTTTATGGAGAAAAGATGAGACAGCAAAAATACGTTACGTAGTTAGAGTTGTTGTTTCAACATTTTTCCATGCAAAAGACAGAGACACGTAGGCGAAACGAAAACAACATTTGGTAACGAAATGTTGTAAATGCACTGGGACTTTGGGTTCTGAAGAAGATCTATACCCGTGAGGGGTTCTGCATATTTTTATTTTAGTTTAAGATTTTAAATAACCATGGACTGTACATTAGTTATTTAGGAATAAAAAGGCTTGTTTATTTATAATATTAGATTCGTTATAAGATAAAATCCACTTTCAGTCTAGATTTATTTCTTTTCAGGAACTTGAAATAACCACTGCCTTACTAGATACAATAACAGACAAATGTACCCCGCAACACATTGTACAAGTTGAAGTCAAGTCACTGAGAGACACGCGACAACTCATTGAAAAGGTCGGCTTGAAAGAAGCAGAGAGCTTTATCAAAGACAACCCACATCCACAACTATGGTACCCTTTTTTATAACGCTTTTATTAGCTTCACCTGTATGTATGTATGTATGTATGTATGTATGTATGTAACCGACCCCTTTGAGCTCGATTTTGTCCTACTTTGAACGATCAGAGTTGATTCAAACTTTGCACACCTGACAAAGGTCGATGACAATGCAATAATATGAAAAAAAAAATAAAAAAAAATGAAAACAAATAAAAAAAATAAAAAAAAAACCTACTTTGAACGATCAGAGTTGATTCAAACTTTGCACACCTGACAAAGGTCGATGACAATGCAATAATATGAAAAAAAAAAAAATGAAATCAATAATAATAATAATCAATAATCATTTATTTGGTAAGCATATTACAAGTCAGAAAGAATTTGGTATAGGTATTGCCTAATACACATTATATACCTAGTAACATACAAAAAAATAATAATAATAGTTATAATACAAATAGTCATAGTTCAATTCAATCATACAATAATAATATTAAATTAATTAAATAAAAATAAGGAAAAAAAAAAAAAAAAAAATACATCATCGGGTACATTATGCACCTATGTACAATTCAAAGTTAAGTCTTTTCGATGAATTCCTCGTAACTATAGAAGGTGTTACTTATGAGCCAGCGTTTCAGTCTATGTTTGAAGGAACCAATACTAGCAGCTTCAGTAATTGTAGTCGGTAATCTATTGTATACTGTCGGCCCCATTATGTGTGTGAGCTTGGCTGATTTAGCTAGAGTGCGAGATACAATAGCGAGTCTATTAGCTCCACGGGTATTAAATAGATGCCTATCTTTATTCCTCGCGAACATCCCCGGATTGCTATGGACATATACGGCTACCTGAAAAATGACGATGCATGGGAGTGTCAATATTTCCAGTTCTTGGAAATACGGCCTCGCGGAGGTATCTTGCGGTATCTTCACCATCGCTCGTACGGCTCGCTTCTGCATGCGGAAGGCCCGCTGCCAGTCAGCAGCACGCCCCCACAGCTCAGCTCCGTATTGTAGGAGCGAATGGACAGTGGCGAAGTAGCAAGAGCGAACCACGTGACCCGGCAAAAATCTGGACAGTCGACCAAGCGCATAGCATGCACCACCTAGCTTTCCACACACTTTATCAATGTGGGACTCCCAGGTGAGCACTCTGTCAAGTTCGAAGCCGAGAAACGTAGTTCTCTCCACTTGCTCCAGTTTGTTACCCCCCGCTAGAACCGTCAAGTCTCTACACGGACGTCCCGACAAACAAACATGGACAAAGTGTGACTTTGTCAAGTTGAGGGCTAACCCGTTGTCACCAAACCACCCGGCCAGTCGCGAGGCGGTAAGATTCAGCTTCTGCTCTAAGCTGTCCAAAGAAGCGGCAGTCACTACTGCAGCTACATCATCAGCATACATGAGTACTTCTGCTGTGCTCACCGCTTCTGGAAGGTCGTTGAGGAGCAGAGAGAAAAGTATATTCGATACTGCGGACCCCTGCGCCACGCCCATGGTCGTGGTAAGTGGGTTTGACCTCGTATCGCCACCTTCTCCCACGACAACCTGTGACCTACCACTCATCATATTCCTGAGAACATCCAGCGCAGCGCCTCGTATACCGTAATGGCTCATCTTAGCCACTAGCACTGCGTGGTCAGCCACGTCAAAAGCTTTCGAGAGGTCGCAGCAAATTATAGCCACCTGCTGCTTCCTCTCTCGAGCTTCCATTACCCTTCGCAGTACTTCACGGGCCAACGATGTAGTAGACCTTCCCTCACGGTAAGCATACTGCCTATCTGATAGTGCGTATGTAGCAGCTAAGTATGATGTAAGCCGCGAGCTGATCCCGTTCTCAATCACTTTAGCTATCGCTGGAATGATAGAAACTGGTCTATAAGAGTCTATGTCCGCTCTTCTTCCTTTACCCTTGAATATTGGTGATACCTTACTGAGCTTGAGACAAGTCGGGAAGGTACCACTTCGCAAGCACAAGTTGAAGAGGTCGGCCAATACAGGAGCCATAGGCCCCGCTGCGGTACCCAACAGTTTCATGGACATCCCATATGCATCCTTAGAGGGCTTGGGTGGTATCCGTTTGGTGATGATACGGTACACCTCCTCAGCTGTAAAGCAAGTTAGTCTCAGCGAGCGATCAGTAGGCGGTCTCGATGACCCTAAAGCAGTCTGCACTCTGACCAAATTGGCCTTCGGTGCATCGCAGGCGACAGCAGCTCCAACAAACCTTGCGTTCATTGCGTTCGCAGCATCTTTCTTTGAATGAAACGGTTTACCGTTTGCATCCAGAACTGTATCAATAAAGCTTACCGGGCTGGTATTACACTTACCTCTCTCAGTATTTACAAGTCGCCACATAGTTTTGCATTTATTTTTACTATTTAAAATAATGTCAGAAAAGTATTCATTTTTCCTAAATTTAATTAAATCATCGTATTTCCTATTAATGTCACCTAATAATAATTGTATTGATTCGCATTCATTATTTTTGGAGTGTATGTCAATAATGTCAAATAATAATAACCTAAAATTTTCAATTTCCTCAGTTACCCACGACATAGCAGCCCTAGGCATTGCCCTCCTCAACGGGAAGCAAATGTCAAATTTACTAGTAATAATGTTAATTATAGTCATTGCGTAGGTATCAATTGATGTGTTACGTTGCCGTATGCCATCCCAGTCAATACTCAGTAAGGAACCTGTGAAGTTGTCTCGATTTATCGATGAAAAATGTCTAGTAAACATTACTTGCTTGTCAGTGGAGAGCTTATCACAATAGATTTTTGCCCTAACAGCTAAATGATCACTAATATTAGTGGTAACAGGTGACGAGATTATGGTATCAGCCGCTAGATTTGTATAGACATGGTCAATACATTTCGCGGTGTGGCTCGTTATTCTAGTTGGGAAATCCACCACATTAGTCATATTGTAGGCCGACAGTATATCTGAAAGTCTTTTAGTATCACAATGCAGTTGGTCTAACGAGTTTATATTAAAGTCACCTACAACTACACAATTCAGCCCTGAAACACTGATCATTTGCAACAAACCTTCCAAGTGAGGGAGGAATTCGACTGCACTAACTAACGGTGTTCTATACACACAGATTATAGAAAAATTATAGTCTAATAAATCAATAGCGGAAATCTCACAATATCGTTCAACCGAAAGCTTACACACGTCAGTGTTTTCTTTGCATTTAATACCGTCCTTAACAAACAAACACGACCCTCCGTGAGTTATATTATTCCTACAATAGTACGATGCTAGTTTATAGCCACCAATAGTAATACACTTCATTTTAGATTCATCAATAACAAAGTGTTCCGTTAATGCTATCACATCACACGCTAATACGCTCGCAAGCAGCACTTCTAATTTATGAGTTTTTTTATCGATGGACTGGATATTTTGTAAGCATACCGTTATCCCGAAGTCATTCTTATGTACAGTAGAACATCCGTTTAGTGGCGGTGGGTGCGCGCCTGCGGCGGCGGCTGCGCTAGCCGCGACTGGCGGCGGGCGAGGAGCCGCCGGCCGACGATGCAGTTGTAGGCTCCCCGCGAGGGACGCGGGGACGCACCAGAAACCAGTCCGACACCTTCACCCGCGGTGGCCACGAACTAGGCAAACTTAGTTTCTCGTACAGTCGCTCCGGGAAGCCAATCACGAACGATGAGAACTTATCGGTTTTTATGATCCGCTTCTCGACTATATACTCCTTACAAAGTTCTTGTTTATTTAGGTAGTTCAGAACATTTTGAACAGTTGTTTCAGGTGTGAAAGACCAGGCTTGCAAGTACTTCATTTGTTCTACAGTATGTAGATCGTCATCCGTTTGTCCAGTTCCTTTCACGACTTTCCTTTTTTGCGACCGCTTATGGGTCACTGTGGTCCAGTCATTAGGGTTCTGAGAGTCATTTTTCGTGCTGTCCAATATCTGGACTGGTTTGTCAACTGTTGATGAGCTCGCCGGTTTCGTGGCCACACTCGTCCGTTTTTTCTGCACTTGTCGGGTGACGTCAGGCGTAGTTGATGTTTCACTTATGGATACTCGATGCTTCCCAGCAGTTTGAGCTGCTTTCGTAGCAATGGCGTTAAGTCGTACTTGTCTTACAGGCCGCTGCAGCGCTGGCTGAGACACGATGAAAAGAAATAAAAAAAAAAAAAAACAACTTTGAGCGATCAGATTTGGTTCAAACTTTACACACCTGTTAAAGGTCGATGAAAATGCAATAATATGAAAAAAAAATGAAAAAAAAAAAAACTAAAAAGTAAAAAATAAATTATAGTTTAAAAAACTAAAAAAAAACGCTTTTATAACTAATTGAACTAAAAAGTTAAAAATAAAACTGTAATGATCAATTGAAAATATATAATATTGTACAAAAAGCGTGGGGGGCTTGATTTTGATTGTTGTAAATATTTTATCAATAGTTTATTATGTCTGAAGTTATTATAAAAAGCACCCCACGCTTTTTGTACAATATTATGTATTTTCAATTGATCATTACAGTTTTATTTTTAACTTTTTAGTTCAATTAGTTATAAAAGCGTTTTTTTTTAGTTTTTTAAACTATAATTTATTAATATTCATAAGCCTCTCTAGACAAGTGGCGTGGCTTGCTTGATCAATCCAAACAAATCGACTAACGGCTATTTTTCCCAATATTCAATCTAGCTCCTGTTTGGCCCTGCTAAGAATACAAAAGTCGGTCTATCTGACATTTTATTCAGCAGTGAACCATTGGTTATGCAACTAAACTTTGTTTCAAAAGTAATTTGAAATATACTGGGCCTAACGATTTCTTTAGAGAAGTGGAAAAGTGCTGGTGGCGTAGCTTGCTTGATAAATCTTAAGGGGCCGGCGGAGGGCGAATTTTCATACAAGCGTAATACCAAAATGATTACTAATTTAAGCAGATTTTAACTATATTATTGTAATAATTGTATTTTTATAGAATTTATCTAGGTTCCTGAACAGATTTTATTTGAAATTACTTACCTCAACTGAAATTAACGCCAATCACATTTTACAATGAAAAAAATGTGTAAAATGCGATTGGTGTTTATTTCATTTGAGGTAAGTAATTTTAAATAAAAACTGTTCAGGAACCTAGATAAATACTATACGAATACAGTTATTACAATAATATAGTGAAAATCGGCCTAAACTAGTAATAATTTTGGTATTACGTTTGTATGAACATTCGCCCTCCGCCGGCCCCTTAAGAGCGCTTCGTGCGAAAATTTGAGATTTTTTAAAGAGAAGTGTGGTAAAAAAATATACTATTTAACATGACATTCTATTTAACGCTAATGAAAATCGTATGTCAGCGTTAAATAGAATGTCATGTTAAATAGTATATTTTTTTAACACACTTAAATTCGAATTAATCTCAAATGTATAGTCTACAATTAGTCCTTTTGCGATTTTTAAAATGTCACTTAGTTATGAATTTTTTTTTTTAAATCTCAAATTTTCGCACGTTGCGCTCTTAACAGATTGATTAAGGTAGGTACGGTACGTTGCTTTGTTTTAAAACTTTTTCGGAACATAAAAATGCTAACGATTCCTCTCGACGAATTGGCAAAGCGCTGGTGGCGTAGCTAGTTTGATCTATCCTTATCGATCGACTATACATAATTAATCTTTCTTTCAAAACTATTGCAAAATAAGGCAGGTAACAAATTCCTCTACACAAGTAGCATAACGCTCGCTGGTGATAGCGTAGCTTACTTGATTAATCCCAACCAATCGACTTAGAAACTAATAAGCTTGATCAATAATCATATTTTTTTCATGCAGGTTGCTATTAGCTGAAGCTGCTTTGAAGAATTTCGAGTTAGAATCAGCGCTGGAAACGGCGGAAGCAGCGTTCGTAAGGCGAAACGATTACGCGGGAATAAGATTCGTATCTCGTCTCAACGCGTTACATTCCAATGCATTGAAGAAAGCCGAGATATTGGCGTATTTCAAAGATTTTGATGGCGCTGAGAAGATTTACCACAATGAAGATAGGCGGTAAGGATTCGTGACTCGAACCAAACTTAATTGTGATTAAGTATAATATCAGGTTCCCATCTTACAAGCTCTGCTTAGTTTGGGGCTAGACAGTGTTGTGTTGATTGTTCACAATATTTATTAAAGCCGACCAATTTTGAAAAGGAAAAACTGTAGCTTAATAAAATAAAAACAATATCAGTGTTTAGAACAAACGTTTTTGACGTTCTTGACGTGCGTGACGTGCGAGACCGTGCTTTGTTACAGGCGATGGTTAATTACCACTTAACATCAGGTGGGCTCGTTCCATCAGCTTGTATAAATAAACATAATAACCGTTCTAAAGCAATAACTAAAACAATATTGTTCCAGTGATTTGGCGATTGCTCTCCGCAAGCGATTGGGCCACTGGTTTCGAGTGGTGGAACTTATGAAGATGTCTGCGAGCACAACAGACGCACAAATAAAACAAGTTTACAGCAACATTGGCGATTATTACATTGACAGACAAAACTGGTAAACAAACATGTTTATTTTCAATAGCTTATATTTTTCATTTATTAAGGGCAGATTTTTCCATCTACAGACTAACGCCGTCAAATATTAAATGGCAGTGCTTGTTTTTGACAAGCCTAAAAAGAGATGGGTATATTTTTATAATTTATCTGTTTAAAGAAACCGTATGGGCTGATATTTCCATCCACGGAATAACGTTTGCTCTCTGTCTGAGTGTTATATTGTATTAAAAAAAAGTTAAATAATATCAGCTGAAATAATAATAATACTGGTTCCCATAGTACAAGGTCTGCTTTATTTGGCGCTAGATAGTGTTGTGTGGATTGTCCACTATATTTATTTATTTAACGCTAATCTTCGAATAATAAGGCAGGTGAAGGCATCCTTTTAATAATTATTGTTAGTATAGAAAATCTTAATTAATCTTTTTTTTATTAAGAACTTATCTCAAATGTATAGGTATATTGTAAACTTTTGTCTAGGAATGGGGCTCGTGAGTACTATACAATGTGTAATAATATTGAAGGCCTTAAGAAGTGCTACATGGCATTGGAGGATAATGAAACTCTATATAACATCTACTCCGGTTCGCCACGACTTGCTAAGGTATCTACACTATTGTAATTTTTATGCAGGTTGCCCGGAAAATAAAGGATTATGATACCCCTGTGCCTTTAATCTAATTATCCGTATTTGTATTGGCAGGAAGTTTCCGGAAAACAAAACGTCACAGATGACATAAACGATACGATACTAGCACCCTCTATTCATGGTATTTTACAATTGAAAGAAAACGGTAGGATGTTGCAAGCGGCTGCCATGGCTTTTCAGGTAAATTTTATAAATCATGCAACTTAAACTCGACTGGCCTCTAGCTCAGTTGGTAGTAGCTCTGCCTTCTGCGCCGTAGGTCGTGGGTTCGATCCCCACCGAGAACAAATATTTGTGTGGTGAACATAAATGTTTGTTCTCTGTCTGGGTGTTATATTGTATTCTAAGTATGTATTTACAAAAAAAAATGTATTCAAGTATTATATCAGCTATCTGGTTCCCATATTACAAGCTCTGCTTAGTTTGGGGCTGGGTAATGTTGTGTGAATTGTCCACAATATTTATTTATATTTATTATTTATTAATCAAGTTATGATCATAATGTCCTTCAATCATTTGTTTATTTCCAGTTGGCAAATATCGAGGCATCTAAGAATGCGTCACCGATGAGAATAAAGAAGCTTTATATCTTAGCTGGTCATCTTTACAGTCAAAATTCAGTTGGTAAGATAAATTCAAACCTTTTCCTATAAACAGGGTCATACAGGGCGTCCCACGGATATGCCACAAGGAGGGAAAATATCTTGAATACGAACCGACTCTCAATTATTTTTATGTAGGCCTTTATAAGTCATATTTCAACTCTAATACAGACTTCGTTCTACAGACCCACATCGCGATGTCAGTGATCGCAACTCAATAAAAATCTTGTAATAAGGGTACTAAATAATGTCGACAAGTTTCGGACTATTACACTGCTAAATAAAAAAAGAATATTATGGACAACTCACACAACACTATCTAGCCACAATCTAAGCAGAGCTTGTACGATGGAAAGCAGACAGCTGATATAATAATACTTTTATTTTTTGCCAAATAGGTTAAAAAAAAAATTTGTTTGCAGAGGGTAGTCGGAGCCGCGAGGCGGTCCGCTGCTGGCGCGCGGGCGCTGCGCAGGCGTGGGCGGCGCGCGCTGCAGGTGCCCTGTCCGGCGCTGCACCCGCACCGCGGCTGGCGGGCGCGCTGCGAGCCGCTGCAAGACTGCGGGACGCCGTGCCGCTGTTGCACGCAGCGCAACATGTGCAGGTACTTACGTGCTCGCTGACTTACGGGCCGTATTCAGTCGTTTTACACCCAGACTACTGCGCCCATTGGCAGACTCCCAGATTGATCTTCTGACCCCCGAATACTGAAACGCAACTCAGATTTAAGCACGTCTCAAGCGACGAATATTTGACAGTTTTCAATGAAAATCTGTCAAATATTCGTCGCTTGAGACGTGCTTAAATCTGAGTTGCGTTTCAGTATTCGGGGGTGAGGCCCGTATTCCGAAACAGTGCTTCAGTCTGAGTGGAGCCTCAAGCATAGATCTTTGACACTTTTCAATGGAGAATTGTCATAAAATCTATGCTTGAGGCTCGACTCAGACATAATTATATTTTTCGCTCGAGATTAAATATTTTTCTTTACGGTTGAAATATATTTATTTCTCTTAAGAATTAAAAATTCACTTACAGAGAAAATTTTGCTAAGTAAGTAAAGTTACTTTCGTGTCTAATAATCTACTAATATTTTCAGGCTTGGTGCACTATAGCAGCAATAGCAATACAAGCGAAGTCGTTTGATCTCTGCTCAAAAGCTTTTATAAAGTTGGAAGCTTTGAACGTAAGTACTATCACTATACACATTGATTTTATCGTGTTTACTACACTTAACGAAAACACAAAGATTTTTATAATTTCCCAAAAATTAAGAGCCGAGTGGGATTCGAAACCGCAACCTTCACCTTGATACGGGGCTGCGCTGACCGCTGCGCCATCGGATCTTAATCACACTCAATAACTGACTGTAACGTTAAACCTGTAGATGGAGCCACGGTCGCGTTAGTGCCGTATTAACAGTCCCCAAGTATTCGTCGAGTGTGATTAGGATTCGATACCGCAGCCCCATAGCAAGAGTCACGGGTTCGAATCCCGCTCGGTTCTTATATTTTGAGACATTATAAATATCTTTATAAGCACTTTAATCAGCTTATTAGTGGCAATATTAGTGAATTAGTTTCGTTTGAAATCGAGGCGATTCAAAGCCTACGCATGGACTATAAAGTAATATGCAAAAATTTGATCCTTATATGAATATTTACAGCCTGAAGTATTCGAGAGCTTAGCTGTTGAAGTATTTACCAGGCACAGACCTAAAGATGTAAAAGGAGAAAAAATTGAATGTCCACATTGTGAAGTCAGCATGCCTGAATGGTAAGATTATTTAGTTTTATTTTATTAAGATAAAAATAAGCCCCGTTACCTATGACAACGTTATCTATAAATATCTACTTCCGATAGCAAAATCTCGTGTTTTACAATCAAAGATAAAATGCTTGTGTTTTGAAATGATGCTACTCTAGGATTCAAAACCGACTAGCATTTGAATGTGACTTGGCTGCCTCCTAATAAACATTCATTGTCCCTATGGTCATCATGGACCATGATCTTAGTAGATGTACAAAGAAAAAAAAAATTACTGAAGGGCAAGTCCCACTTCATTTACAACATTTTTTCTACGAAAAGATGAGACAGCAAAATACGTTTCGTAGAAACGATCGGAACGAGTTGCTGTCTCATCAACCTGTCTGTCCGTCCGTATGTCACAGCCATTTTTCTCCGAAACCGTAAGAGCTAGACTGATGAAACTTGGCGAGTAGATGTATTCTGTGAACCGCATTAAGATTTTTACATAAAAATAGAAAAAAAACTATAAATTTTGGGGGTCCCCATACTTGAAACTGATGACGTTTTCGACGTCTGAATCTATCGATATTTGGTTTGAACGAGATCTAGCCAGTAGTTTTTTTTTTATACGTCATAAATCGTAAACCGCAATTTACCTTTCGACGAACTACAAGAACCTGTTTCCTGTTTATTTCTGTATATTATGTTACTTGATGCTACGGAACCCTTCATGGGCGAGTCCGACTCGCACTTGGCTGCTTTTTTTTATGTTTGTACTAGTTCCTAAAGTCACAAAAATGATTTTCTTTTTAGGGTTCCGTAGCCAAATGGCCCTTATAGATTCGTCATGTCTGTCTGTCTGTCTGTCTGTCCGTCCGTATGTCACAGCCATTTTTCTCCGAATCCGTAAGAGCTAGACTGATGAAACTTGGCGAGTAGATGTATTCTGTAAACCGCATTAAGATTTTTACATAAAAATAAAAAAAAACTATAAATTTCGGGGGTCCGAAATTTATTTTTTAAATTTAACTTGAAACTGAAACTCAAAAATTTTTTTTTCATTGAACCCATACGTGTGGGGTATCTATGAATAGGTCTTTAAAAATGATGTTGAGGTTTCTAATATCGTTTTTTTCTAAACTGAATAGTTTGCGCGAGAGACACTTCCAAAGTGGAAAAAAGTTGGTCCCCCCCCCTCTAACTTCTAAAGTCGTTCATCGACTTGAGAATGATAATACTAAAAAAAATATATGTTGTACATTACTATGCAAACTTCCAACGATATTTGGTTTGAACGAGATCTAGTCAGTAGTTTTTTTTTTATACGTCATAAACCGTAAACTGCAAATTACCTTTCGACGAACTACAAGAACCTTACTAGGTTACTTGCTGCTACGGAACCCTTCATGGGCGAGTCCGACTCGCACTTGGCCGCTTTTTTTATTTTATTTCTAGACGTCGATCAATAGTGAGCCTATTTGTTGTGTTGCAGGATGTCGACATGTCCGGGTTGCTCGAGCCAGTTCCCCGTGTGTGCGGTATCGGGTCGCGCGTTGATTGTCGCGAGCACGGCTTGGCGCTGCAACATTTGCGGCGCGGGCGCACAACAACATGAGCTGGTACTGAGACACTCGTGCCCCATGTGCCACGCGCAACTGTCCTAACCGCTCAACCATTCTGCGCTGGGTTTTGAAACCGGACCGGGTACCTCGTGGCACTGTTCTGTTGTATGCAATCGACGTCGGGTTTAACAGTGTTCGGGGACCCGATAACGAAACCTGACGTTATGTTACCGACCGAAAGAAGTGTCTATTGTCCCCCCCCTCTTAGGAAGGGAAGGGTCGGTAGTTTTTTACCACTTGTGCTTTTACCTAGTTCAAAATAAAATGATTCCGTCCAGTCTAGTCTTTTATTTTGTAAGTTTGCTTAGGTATGCTTTACCTACTTGCGTTTCGGCCGATAAGTCTTATTTGCTTATTGAATTAGATCTGTCAGACAAAATAAAGGGATTTAGTTGATAAAATACTAACAAGATTAGAAAGTCGTATGAACAAGACAAATAATATAATCCTATTACACCGACCTTGTAATAATAATTATGGTTTTGCTGCTTTTTTACCAGATTTTTAAATTTGTACTATATACCATGACTTTATTTTTCTGTGACCATGGATAAATAATAAGTTTTTAATACAATCAGTTATGTATTACTTATCTTTATACCTCAGGGAGTACCATAAGGTACAGCAGGTATCTACCATATTTTAATTTAAACAACAATAGTGTTTTATTTTTAACTAATTATACCTTTATTATTACTTTATCAAAGAGGGTTTCACAAAATCTATATATTTTTGTACATGACTAGATGTTAATGGTGTACACGCACTTATCCGAATCGACCGCACTGAGCAGACAAATAAATAGTTATTTTATGTTTTGTATGAAATGGTTATTATGAAGCCACCAATCTTCGCCGAACGCTGATCTTCGGCATATCGGTGAAACCCAATAGCTTATTAGATTTTGACAATGCAATCGATTCGTGCATGGATAGTGGAAAAAATATATGATTTGTTCAGTATGTACAAGTCTGCAGTCCCTTTTGAACACTGCATTAAATGTTATTCATTTACATAGTGAAGTACATACATGCATTTTTTGCAATTACCATGAATAAAAAACTTCTTACTGCTACAAGAACATTGTAAATTTTACATGAGTGATAAATAGAAGCTATGTATAAAATATTTGATCACAATATAAATTGTAATCCTGTTGAAGTATTTTAAATGCTGGCTAGTTAAAGAGCCATCAGAAAACCGAGATGCTACAACAATAAAACTTACAAAATGATATCTTTAAGAAGTTTTTACTAATTCTAAATACCACAGACCCTCTGACATTCATCATTTTTACCAAATGATAACTAATTAATAAGTTATTGGGCAAAGTTTGCATTGGACGCATCCATTTTGGAGAACTGCAAGGTGTTATCAATAATTTGGAAGAGTTCTGGTGGCTGTGGAATTCTCCCAGTTTCCAACTTTGACCACAGGGGAATGTTGTTGAGAGAGATTTCAAAGGCTCCGGATGAAACCAGCTGTCCCTCTATCATGTTGGCTACAAAGAACATCATCATGCAGGCATACAGCTTGTTCTCTAAGCACCAGCTCCACCAAGTAGGTTGTGGTTTGTTCAGCCATCCAAAAATGTTCACGCCACTCAGTATGCACATTATCAGTATCATTTTACCAAATCCCTGAAAATATAAAGCATAATTAAAAAATCAGGAAACAAAAACGATGGTCCACTTTTGGCACATCACCTTAGGGGTTTTATAGCAATTGTTTCTCCTAAGTAATTGAACTAATACAAAAAAAAGAAAACTCAGTCAGAAACAAAAACTAACATTTTAGACAGTCATTTATTTACATCTAAGCCTGTGAACCAGTAGTAAGAATCTAACAGGTATAAGCCACAATAAGAAAGCAATATTGTACTCACAATGACTCTAGACAGGTACATGTTGAAGCCAGGTGGATCATAGTTTGAGCCAATAACGGAGATGTCTGGATACTTTTGCTGTATTATTCCTGCATAGTCTTCAAATACTTTTCGGTACCCACAAGAGTAACTAAAATAGTGATAAAAGAATTATTTGCCACAAATTTGATCACCATAAACCGATTTGCAGTATTAAGGACTCGCTAGTATATAAGCTAGTCTTTGATTACAAGTAAGCAGGTCATTTTGTCCTCTAGGTAATTTCATCCTAATCAATAAAAAGTATGAATAAATAAGGCAGGACTATGTCATGAGAAATTTCAATGTTTTCTGTTGGATGCTACATAATTAACATAATCCTCCTAAACCTTCAATACATACCAGTAGTATATATTCATTATGTGACCAACACCCTGGCCAATCTTTGAAAGGCTTTCGCCTTCATTTTCACTAGCCTTCGCGTAGTTATCAGGGGATAACACAAAACATGTTAATAAAACTGCAATGCATCCCAGAACTACACAATAGTTGGATAACAAAGACATATTTTTCGATAGTTTAGAAATGACCAGATAGACTGAAAACTCTAAATAAACGCAAAACAACTCGTGAAATTCGAATTCTTTTCTCACACTCGCACAGCAAAAAAAGAAGAAGAAACTGGGCTATTATGAACTGGAAGACAGTGACACTGAGTAAAAATCGAACATTGACAACAATATTATTTGACATTAGCTGGGGAAGTCAGAATAATTTTGTTCGTTCGTTTCATCAATGCGCGAATGCGCGTGTCAGATGGCGAAAACATGAAAAAAATTGATTAACCTTTTATCCATGTGGTGGCCAGACTGGAGCTTGGGTGGAATGCTAATACGTAATAACCTAGGTCCTAGGCCCAAGGAAGTAGGTTGAAGGGAAACGGGAAGAGGAAGGCCAAGAATTACATGAGCCAGATAAAAGAAAAAGTCACTGTCATGTCGTGTAAGGAAGTCAAGGAGGCCGCATTCGAAAGACATATTTGGAGAAAACTGCATCAAAACCCCGACAAGAGCTAAGCTCTTAAATTTAAGAAGAAGAGAAGATAACCTCCGCATGTTTTCTTGGATTTTTCAAGAAATAGATAGACCGTCTGAAATTTTTAAATCACCCTTAAATACGTCACAATTATTGGATCACAAATATTGTCCATCCGTAGGATGCATTATATACAAAATTATTCAACAAAACACCTGGCTGCACAGTCCTGATTACTGGTCCAGATGTTTTGGCCAAAACCTTAAGATCCAGATCGTCTTAAACTCTGAAACCTAATAAAACAATCTGCATCACTAATTCATAGCCAATCTGCATCACTAATTTATCACCAACAATCAGTCACTAAATATTGGCGTAGGTGCCAGCCTCCAAAATTTCTAGCCGCATGGTTATGAGCTCAATATTTTTTTCGTCTTTTCCGCCGGCCGAGTTGAGTTGAGTGTGCAATGGCAAATTTGATTCAAATGGACAGGTTCCATTAATTAAGAAGAAGAGTTGAGTGTGAGAAGAGAAAGAGCCAAAAACGAAAATTACATTGTTTTGTTTGGATAATTTGGTTTTTCCGGCTTTTTCTTGCTGCAAGCTTGAACATTTGTACTTTTTAGTGCAGACAGTCGTTTCTTTGGTTTGGTTGGTGTGCGTTGAGTAGGAAAATTGAAAATGTCTAATCATCACTGCCACCATCAAAACTGTGATCATGGATCAAATGATGAAGAAATAGGGCTCCAGTATAATCTGTTCGAAAAAATAGACAAAGACAATGTTGAATGTCTTAACGAGACCATTGAAGGATCTGGAAAAACTGTATTTAAGACCTGGGAGAATCGAATGGATACTACTCATGTACGGGTTCTCCTTGAAGTTGGAATGAAATAGCTTGGTGTGAACAATCGCGCTTGATTCAACCAGTGGGATACTAAAGTAATTGTATAATTTTCAGTATGTTGAAAGCGATGCAGATGAAGAATTGCTATTCAATATTCCATTTACTGGCAATGTGAAACTAAAAGGTATAAAAATACTCGCTGAAGACTCTGATACTCACCCATCAAAACTAAGATTGTGAGTAGCTTTATAACTATTGAATTTATGTAATGTAATAGAGATGAGTATTTATTGCATATTACCTTATATTTTATAAAATATAAAGAGAAAATAAAAAATTAATGACTTCATATTTTACCTACTTGCATAAAGATGAGATGATGAGAGATGAAGACCAAGTAATGTAATGCAATTAATTGATGTACTAGTTTACTTAGATAAATGATCCTGATGTTGGGCAACTTCCTCCTGATATAATAAAAATCTTACTTCATCTTTTTGAATTCTTAGTTTAGGTATAGCACTGTTAAACATTAGTCTTTATTTCTATTACAGATTTAAAAATAAACCTCACATGACATTTGACGATGTTTCTTTGGAGCCTGATCAAACATTTGAGCTGCAGAGAGATCATCAAGGGGTGGTGGAATATTTTCCAAAGTGAGTGTCTTCCTAGAGTATCATGCTGTTTTGATTTCATTTTTAGATCCTTTGAAATACTATGCCCCACAGTTGGTAGTAGCTCTGTCTTCTCTTCTGTAAATTGTGGGTTCAATTCCCAGTGACAGTGAGCATTTAAATAATGAATATACCTAGGTCTGTGTCTGGATATTTTAATGTTATTATTACTTGTGTAAATATTATATGAGATCCTGACTTTATCTCCAAATATATTAGATGCCCACTCAGATTTCTTAGTACCACATATATTACACTCTATTTGAAGATATCAGAGAGGGTAGTCAAAATATAACATTTTGCAGGAAAGAAAGTATCTAAGTTTTCTATTAAGCTACCTGGTTTTCATAGGTCAAGCTTTGCTTTAGGGCCTGTTAATGCTCTGTGAAAGACCCACTCCTGTTTATTTTTAAATATGATGTGATAGGCTTAATGTTTGTCCATCCCATCTTTGTCCATGGTAGTTATAAAATATGTTTTTGCTGTCAGAATTGAACCCATTTCAACCAAGCCAGACACTCGGCAAATTCTTTGATCCGCATGGTGTTCCAACTGATTATTGCAAGTAGCCCTCTAGCGGGCCCTTTTTGCGTGATATATTATGTGTTCGAACTTTTTTGGTTCTACGACATGTCGATTTCCTCATGATGTTTTCCTTCACCGTTTGAGAGTACTGGCATAGTGCATATCACATTGTCGGACAGCAAAACTCATTGATGCACGACTGGATTTGAACCCACGACCTTTAGGGTCGGATGGTGGTGTCGACACCACTAGACCATCACGTGTCATGGTACAAGTCATCAAAAACTAAGGAAATAAAAAATATTGTTTCAGGATAGTAACATTTTCATCGGTCACACATTTGACAATGCATTTCCCAAGTAATTTTGGTGCAGAGAATACAAAGATTGTATACATTGGCCTTAAAGGAGAATGGACCGAGGGGCACAGGCATGGTGTGACAATATGCACTTATGAAGCTCGTCCTAATCTTGATGATCATAAACTAAAACACTTAGATTCTGTATCTAAGACAATAGATTAAAATTAGATAGCACATTCGTTTTGTATTTCAAAGCATGTCATGCACACAGCCATTGCTGTAATGCATATAAAAAATGTGTAACATCACTATTACTTAGGTAGGTACACAAGGATACACATCAGACTATACACTGCTTGCTCTTATGTCTTTTTGGTAAGCATCTTTTTTAGGGTTCCGTGGCCAAATGGCAAAAACGGAACCCTTATAGATTCGTCATGTCTGTCCGTCCGTCCGTATGTCACAGCTAGAGATGGGTTTTTGCCTGGGCATTTATGGACGTATTGAGTAAATGCCGAGTAAGCATCCATTTACGCCCAGTAAACGTCCCAAAACAGGGCGGATATATTTTTATTGTAAAATATCGCAAAATTCACAAACTATTACACAATGCTAAGTTCTAATGACTAAAAAGGTTTTTTCAAGTTAATCTATAATCATCATCAGGCTGAAGAAGTTCACTGCTGGACATAGGCCTCCCCTACACATTTCCAGGAAGAACGATTCTGAGCTCGTTCCTTCCACCGGCTTCCCGCGATCTTAACAATGTCGTCGCTCCATCTGGTGGGTGGGTGCCCTACTTTTCGTCTTCGGGTTCGTGGTCGCCATTCGAGAACCTTTATTCCCCAACGGTTGTCGGTTCTTCGAGCTATATGACCTGCCCATTGCCACTTCAATTTACTAATTCAAAGAGCTATGTAGGTGACCTTGGTTCTTCTACGGATATCCTCAATTCTGATTCTATCACGTAGTCAGGGGCGTATTTACCCTTAGGCCAAGAGGGCCATGGCCCGGGGCGGCAGGCTGCGAGGGGCGGCGCAAGCCACCCCTCGTTCAGATTCGTGGGCCTTTTTTTACTTTACATCATCATCATCCACAGCCCGACTTCACCCACTGCTGGGTATAGGCCTCCCTTAGTTTGTGCCATCTACCTCGATCCTGTGCTAGTCTAAGCCATTGCCGCCCCACGTCCCTGAATATATCTGACTTTACATCCCTGAAGCAATTTTAAAAAGCCTACTAACCAAAACTAACCTCGTTCGTCAAATGAACGAACAAAAGATGACACTCATAAAAATAACGTTAATATTAACGGGGCGGCCGTTCAACGGGCGCGGGCGAGAGTGGGGCGAGGCGTACTCCGTCGCTCGTGAGTGACTCGAGACTATTCGGGGTTCTTCGACTTTCGTTTCTCGTGTTGTAAAGCAGCCGGGGCGGCGCGGTCGCGGGTGGACTAGCGGCTAGCGGCACGTAAGTCTAGCGCTGAGCGATACGTGGAGGGGATAGCTGCGCATGTGTACTGTCGCGCACGCAATACAATTATAGCTTTAAATCATTATTTAGTCAATTGAAATGTTACATAAGCTTTACATATTTTAATTGCTAACTCTTTTCCTTACATATAGAACTTTCCAAATTATTGTTTCTTGTAGTAATTTCTAAGAGGAGTGCACATTTTCGATAATGTTAGGCAGGTAGAAAAAGTGCGGGTTACTGTTTGGGGACAAATTAACATCTACCTGCTACGACTATTATTATTATTAAAGAAGCTATTAGCAAAAAAGTGAGAAATTTTCTAGACAAAATTTCTCCCCATTTTGCTTATAACTTCTTTAATTTGAAATTTAAGGCAAAAAGTTAATGAACATATTTTTAGCAAAGCGATTTGCTACAAATTATTCCTTGATGATTTTTTTGTAGGACGTATAGTTTCCGAGATATCGCGAAAAAAGTGTTTGCACGCCTTATCGAAGACTGGCAGAGTGTGCTCAAACGCGAACCTATTTAGGTAGTAGGTACGTAAAATAATTAAAAGTTTAAAAAACTAGAGAAACCGACTTCACTGCCAAACGGCTAAACCGATTTTAATGAAATTTGTTTGAGACATAAGAATCTGGACGTAAGAATTACCTCCCAAATAAAAATAAAATTTTCTAAATCGTTTCATAAATGATGAAGGCATGCAGTTACAAACATTAAAAAAAATATTTAAAAAGAATGGCAACACCGATTTAATAAAATAAAAATGGGACTAATCTGGAAGCAGTACCTTTGGGGGCGTCCATAAATTACGTGAGATGTTTAAGGGGGGGAGGGGGTCGAGTCAAATCTCATCTAATCTTACGTTGGGGAGAGGGGGGGTATCGGTAAATATCACGCAATTTTTTAATGATTGAAACAAAAAAAAATCATGCTATTTTAATACCGCTTTAAGCCCGTCATTTGTTTTAGCGCCACTGTCTTAACTAGTCGTAAATAAAAGCACGATGCAATTTTTTTTTTCTTTATACAAAACAATCCAGCGCGTTTCCGTAAGAAACCCACATTTTGAAAAATCTCACGTGAGATTGGGGGATGGGGGAGGGGGTTGAATAAAATCTCACGACATCTCACCACAGGGAGGGAGGGAGGGACAGAAAATGAAAAAAACACCTCACGTAATTTATGGACGCCCCCTTTCAGATAAAAAAAATATTTTTTCAAACGGCTCACAAATGACGAAGTTATGCGGTAATAAATAAAATAAATAAATAATAATAAATAATAAAGCCTTTATTTCCAAAATTAATTAATTTTTACATTGCTTACATAAATTAATTTCATTTTTACAAAATATAATACTAAGATAACTTAATGATTATTGTTTGTATTAAATAGCGTGTTATTAATAATAGTTTTTAATTTGAGTTTGTTTTTATTTGGTATCCAAAAAAATGGATGTAGGCCTCCTCCATGCGATTCCATTGCCATCTTGTGCTTTTTTATTTTCTTTAATATATAATTATATGTATAGTATATGTATAGTATATATATATTATATGTGTATATTTTTTTTCGGATAGATTGGTTGACTATGTTTTTTTTCTTCGAATGGAGGGTTGTGGTCTTGAACTCCCTCGGCGACCACCCGTATTGGGAGTTTATTCTTGATTTTTGTTTCAGTTTGTATGTTTCGTGTTTGTGTGTATATAGCCTGTATTTTGATCTTAGTAGTTTTGGGTGCTTGCTGTGGTTGCTATAATATATCTTGTATTTCAGTTCCACCATTAGTTGTTTTTGTTATTTTCTTCATAAATGAAGTAATGGGTTGGTTCGTTCCTTGTATTGGTTTGTGGGTTTTAGGTTTTATTATAGCAGAAGTTCTTGTTTTCTTTGATATTTGAGAATGAGCACCTGTTAAATCATTTCCATCTATGTTTCCTGGGGGACTGTAGGAGATAGCTCTCTTCTTTGAATTTTCTCGAGTTTTCTGTGTGATAAAAATTTTATCGTACCGTAAGTTGGGGCTATTTGGAATCATTGGGGCTATTTGGAAAAAAGAAATTATGTGTTTCGAGTGGAAATAATTTCCACTATAGCAATGATAGAAATCTATTTTTTCTATCTGGCAACCCTGTAATCAATGTCACGTCCATTGGTATTCTTTTTGAGGTTCTAACCAGAGGGGTTTCGTGTCAGACGACATTTGAAAAAAAGTTGTTTTTTACGTGGTTTTTAGAGCTGTCGCCAACCTCCGTGCAGCTCCCAAGTTTACGAAGTAAGTGAAAAACTGAAGTTTGTATCCAATAATACATATTGTCAGGAGTGTAGGGAGTAAACTGGATTCGTAAATGCTGGATATTCTAACCTAGTTTTAGCGTTTTTTGTCACGGGGGCTATTTGAAACAGCATATGGGGCTATTTGGAACTGCGAAAAAAAAGCCTTGGCTTTGCTTTTTTGCTAGTGTAACAAGCTTTTTTATCTTTTCCAGGACAATGCCATCATGGTCCGAGTTTACCAGAGGACCATAGAAACCATAGACATGGGAAACAATACAAACCTTACCTCTTACAGTTAAAAAAGCTTGGAAAAAGCTAGGTATCGCCGAAATCAAAGCCGGATCAAAGCTGCGACGAAGCATAGCATTAGAAGTACGCTGTCATGAAAATGTAGAGGTTTGAATGCGTCACAATCACAAGCTGGTCATCCAACGATCTTTTCGCCCGAAGAAGAAGAAATTTTTATAGCTCAAATGAATATTTTGAATGAATGGGGATTTCCCAATATCTAAGCTAAGATATTTAAAGATAATTTCATTAAAATGTTGATTATTTGTAACAGTTTCTATTAATAAAAGAAAAGTCTGGACAAAAAAAATCATGAAATTTTTATTTGATCCTAAAAAAATATAAAAAAATTATACTTGGTAATTTCAAATAGCCAAAAGTGTGAATATTTTTACTGGTAACAGTTCCAACTATCATCTGTTACCATCAATTCAAAACTTCTTATTATATTCAGCGCTAAAGCATGGCGCAACCACCAATTTCCAAATAGCCCCAATGAAGCGATATTTGGAACAGCATGTTATAAAATAAGAAAAAAATATGTCTATGAAAGATAGAGGTAAACGATTATGTGGGTCTAAACGGGATTTATCCATTAAAAGTACTAAATGTGTGGTCGCCTTAGCTAAATCGAAGTTATTGTAACTTTTGTCGAAAATTTGTTCCAAATAGCCCCATCTTACGGTACCTAAAAATGGCGTTCAACCCCTTTTCTCTTTGCTCATTGAGTTGCGGAAGTAGAGATTTCCTTATTTCCAGGACTTTAGGTGGGAAATCCTCTTTTATGTAAGCCCCCAATCCTTCCATTGCCTTTTTAGGGTTCCGTAGCCAAATGGCAAAAACGGAACCCTTATAGATTCGTCATGTCTGTCTGTCTGTCTGTCTGTCTGTCTGTCTGTCTGTCTGTCTGTCCGTCCGTATGTCACAGCCATTTTTCTCCGAAACCGTAAGAGCTAGACTGATGAAACTTGGCGAGTAGATGTATTCTGTGAACCGCATTAAGATTTTAACATAAAAATAAAAATAAAACTATAAATTTTGGGGGTCCCCATACTTGAAACTGAAACTCAAAAATTTTTTTTTCATCGAACCCATACGTGTGGGGTATCTATGAATAGGTCTTCAAAAATGATGTTGAGGTTTCTAATATAGTTTTTTTCTAAACTGAATAGTTTGCGCGAGAGACACTTCCAAAGTTGAAAAAAGTTGGTCCCCCCCCCTCTAACTTCTAAAGTAAGAGAATGATAATACTAAAAAAAATATATGTTGTACATTACTATGTAAACTTCTAACGATTTTTGGTTTGAACGAGATCTAGTCAGTAGTTTTTTTTTTATACGTCATAAACCGTAAACCGCAATTTACCTTTCGACGAACTACAAGAACCTTATTATGTTACATCAAGTAACATAATATAAAGGTTCTTGTACGGAACCCTTCATGGGCGAGTCCGACTCGCACTTGGCTGCTTTTTTATTTTGCAAAATTGCTATTTTTTTGCCGTAGGTTGTTAACGTTAGTCTAATTGGCCGGGGGTTGGTGGATATCTTTCCGATTCGTCCAACAAATTCAATTTCAGTTCTATTGCATTCAATTTCTAATTTCAGGTTTATTATTTGAAGTACTAGCTCTTCCAACTCTTGGTAGCCTTTCTCCTCTTCCATTATGCCGAAAATAATTATGTTTCTCTGCCTTATTTTTTTGTCAAAATCATCCAATCTCTTTTCATGTTCTTCTTGGGTTTTTTTAATTTCATATATTTCTTTTTCGACCCGACTAAACTTTTCATCGAAGTTTTGATTAATTCTTTGCGTTATACTTTGTTCCACCAAATTTAAACATTCTTGATTGTCCTCTTTTATCTGTGTTCGTAGTGCATTCAGCATTTCAATAATTTGTTCATTCATGTTTGAATAGGTACTAGTACTAGTTATAGTCAGAAGTTTGGTAGAACCTTGCAGACCCGTCGTTGAAATACGATGAAGATAATATATTTTTTCCGTACAAAAAGTGAATTAATATCGTAGAGAATCGAACCGGGGCCGTCGGTGGCCCAATCAGTTTGGTGCTACTCGCTGTGCCGCTGAGCCGTCGGTTCTGTCAGATGGGGTACGAAATTAAGCAATCGTTGCAGCTCCTAGGTTTTGAGCATAGAATGTTCGTGGCGTAGTTTTTTATTTATATCCACCCTCTATAAAATAAAATAAAATTATGGAACTTTGTTGATAATGGTTTTGATTGAGTTCGTTTTGCTTTTGATGACGCACTACACTTATCCAGTCAGTGTCTTGATAGATATCGAAGGGGGAAGATTGTTTGTAGGTTTAATAAGAGTCCTTGTATTGACAATTTCTATGAAGGTTCCACTGTCACAAAGTCACTGTTTTTCATAGTTTATTCCGTTTATTCACCACTTTGAGTTGAGATAACGATATCACTTGATAATCGGACGTTGTTTTATACTTTGTAATGTTTTAAGCACTGACGTATGATTGTTATTTGTATTTTTTAAAGATTTTTTAGCAGAGCTACCGTGTTGTTCGCGTGAAGGTAGACACACACCTACCTGGTTAGTTATGCGGTAACAAACATTAAATAAAAAATAAAAAAATAACCGAATTGAGAACCTCCTCCTTTTTGATTGGAAGTCGGTTAAAAAAAACTTTTTTTCCGAAAATTTATGGGGCGGCATATCTTTTAGGCCCGGGGCGCCAAATCTTTAAATACGCCTCTGCACGTAGTGAAATTCCCAGCATAGCTCTCTCTATATATAGCTCGTTGCGTGACTTTGAGCTTGTGTACGAGGCCAATAGTTAGCGACCACGTCTCAGGTCCGTAAGTCATCACTGGCAACAAGCACTGATTAAAGACTTTTGTCTTGAGGCTTTGCGGTACCTGCGACGAGAAGATGTGGTGCAATTTCCCGACGCTGCCCATCTGAGTTGGATTCGTCGGCTGACCTCTTTGTCGAAGTTGGCTCTACCTTATTGGATTGTCTGACCCAAATTAACATGAGCATTAGACATGATTTTTCATGACATGAAATTCCTCAGTCTTCTGTATAATCTGCCGTAGCGTGTGGATGTGGTCTATGGTGCTAAAGCCTGTCCGGAACCCGGCTTGTTCGGGAGGCTGAAAGTCGTCGAACCATCGAGCGAGACGATTGGTAACTACTCTCGAAAACAGCTTATAGACGTGGCTTAGCAGAGAGATGGGCCTATAGTTCTTTAAGGGGGTGTTATTACCCTTCTTGGAGAAGAGCACCACTACGCTCCTGCCCCACGCTTCAGGCATCGTACCCTCAAGGATGACAGAATTAAAAAGCTTCTGAATAACCTCAAGTATCGGCGTTACACCCGCTTTCAGAAGTTCTGTCGTTATTCCGACTTCCCGCGGTGCCTTGTTACTCTTAAGCTGCTTGAGAGCCGTTTGGATCTCGTATAGGCTGACGAAAGTAGCGACTTCCTAAGTCAACTGAATAGCGGCTGTGCAAAAGCTTTTTGTAGATGGGAAGAGATATCACTTTTCTGATATCAATAGGAAGAGTGTTCCAAATACAGATAGCTTGTACAGTGAATAAGTGCTTATAGAAAGAATAAGAGTGGACAGGAAGTTGTAGAGTTTCAGAAGACCGTAAAGTACGAGAGTTAGAAAGATTTAGGGATTCAAAGCGTTGAGATTAGTTTAGCTTTTAGATAAGAGGGGTGGAAGGGTTAAACATGACACTGTACAAGAGGGAAAGGAGACGAGTATTCCTGCAAAAACGAATAGGCAACCACTTAAGCTTATTACAAAAATCGGAAACATGGTCATATTTGCGTAAACCAAATATGAACCTAATAGAGAAGCAATGGTCAAGCATCAAGTTCTACATCCAGAATATTTGAATTTGTCTCGACTTTATTATGATAGTACAGTATGGAGTTAAGTAAGAGAATTCAGCTGGGTTGGGCGGTATTTGGGAAACTTCGTCAGGTCTTCTAGTAACCCATCCCACAGTGCTCAAAAACAAAAGCCAGTGCGTCCTACCAGTTATAATAACACGTGGATACTGACGGGTCCATAAATTAAAAGTCGCTAAAAAAAAAGCTATGGTTAAGGCTATGCTCGGAGTCTCTCTCAGAGACAGGATCTGGAACGAGGTAATTCGATAGAGGACCAAAGTTGTCAACATAGCCCAAAGAACTAGCAAGCTCAAGTGGCAGTGGGCCGGTCATGATTCGAAGAACCGATAATGTGTAGACCACGTTTAGACAAACGTAGTGTAGGATGCCTCAGATTAGATGGAGCGACGACTTATGCAGAGTGGCGGGCAGCAACTTGATAGGAAGAGCCAAACCGAACCCTGGGCTCAGTGGCGCGCCATGGGAGTGACCTATGTCCAGCAGTGGACTGCAAAAGGTTGATGATGATTAGGATAGTGACAGCGATTAGCAGGCACGAATCACGAATACCGTGTGCAGTAAAATGTTGATTTAAATAATACCGACCGACTGTGATTCTGCTGATAATTCTGTAATTTGGCAACAAATACATTTTTTATTTTCATTAAGATCCTCCTTTTTGGTCAATTACTATTTGTTCTAATATTAAAATGGTTTAAACAGGTACATCTTACGAATACTCAATGAAAAAGCCTGATTTTGACTAATTAAAGTTTCCGCCCTGATTTTGGACATTTAAAAGGACGTTAATTCGTTTTTGCCCTATTTGTCCAGTTTATGGCCTTTTTGCCCAACTGGGTTTTAACCGTCTGCCCATCTCTAGTCACAGCCATTTTTCTCCGAAACCGTAAGAGCTAGACTGATGAAACTTGGCAAGTAGATGTATTCTGTGAACCGCATTAAGATTTTTACACAAAAATAGAAAAAAAACTATTAATTTTGGGGGTCCCCATACTTGAAATTGAAACTCAACAATTTTTTTTTCATCAAACCCATACGTGTTGGGTATCTATGAATAGGTCTTCAAAAATGATGTTTAGGTTTCTAATATTGTTTTTTTTCTAAACTGAATAGTTTGCGCGAGAGACACTAGGAAAAAAGTTGGTCCCCCCCCTCTAACTTCTAAAATAAGTGACTGATAAAGCTAAAAAAAATATATGTTGTACATTACTATGGAAACTTCCAACGATATTTGGTTTGAACGAGATCTAGTCAGTAGTTTTTTTTAATACGTCATAAATCGTAAACCGCAATTTACCTTTCGACGAACTACTAGAACTTCTAGAACTCTATATTATATTACTTACTGCTACGGAACCCTTCATGGGCGAGTCCGACTCGCACTTGGCCGCTTTTTTTTTGTTTTAAGGTAACTTGAGCTATATCCTTCTGTACTACATTTAAGAAAGTATGGTATTTAAAAGACAACAACTTGAGCTGAAAGTATGGTCAGTTAATCCAACTGTACCTACCTACTTATATTATTATTTATTTTATACAATATTTATGTATTATAAATAAAAGTCTTACATAAATGGTTTATCTGTTTTTATTTATTTAGGCATTAGACTTACACTTTATTTACATTTATATTATCTACTTAGAAATAGTTTTCGCTATTTACTGGCTGTTGATTTTTATTTTAACTGAAGTTTATAAGTACATACATTCAACTGTAAATTATGTTGGCTGTTATAAATATTTAGAAAAGTGAATAGTATGTATTTAAATATATTATTATATTCATTATAAAAGCTCTACAGATAGGTTGTTATAAATATAACAAAAAAAAAACGATTGCAGTACTATATTGAAACAAATAAATTGTAACTACATAATATCAACTTAGAACACAATGTTAAAATTATTTTTTGACGTGATAACGTCTTATAAATCGATGGAGCCGGCTGCACGCACGAAAAAACACGACTCATGCGTCGTTACGTCGTTTCGTCGTTCCATTTACCTGAGCCCGAGCCCGGGTCGGGTAATGGGTAAGGGTAAATGAGGGTAAGGGTAAATGAGGGTAAGGGTAAATGAGGGTAAGGGTAAATTAGGGTAAGGTTAAATGAGGGTAAGGGTTCGGTCGGGTTCCGGGTCCGGGTCCGAGAGTTCGAGTCCGAGTCCGAGTCCGCGAGTATTTTTTTATGACGTTATCACGTTCAACTATTGTCCGTAAACCGACTTTACAGACAACCGATTTTTTTCATTTCATTTCAATAAAATTATTTTTCCAATAAACAAATGCATTTAATGTTTGTTTCTGTAAAACTATGAATGGCACATGATATAACTTAGATAAGTTCATCTATAATTATTACCTAGTTATAAATTATTATTTTACATACAATCATAGGTACCATGTACCTAATTGTTCTGTATGTACTGTTATATAAATCTATATAATTCGATCATGGATTACGTACCTACTACCTAGTAGGTACAGATCCATAAAATGGCAGTGTCGTGAATGTATACCTAGAAAGCCAATAGAATGCTCAAAGTAAAAGCTGAGAATATATTGACAAAACTCCATCAACTGGCTAAAAAATACACTGATAATTGGCGGAAATTTCTCTCCTGCCTCTGTGCTGTATTTCATACATTTTCATAAAGTAAAGTCGTGCCTACTTGAGAATAATAATACGCAAGTTTCATTCGAAGTTCATTCTCTCCATCTACAATATGGAAGACATTTTCCTAGTTTTTAAGCGCATTGGCACGTTATACAATGCAACCATGTATTTGGTTCTATAAGGTTATAACTATGTTTGGATGTTTAGTAGGTAGGTACTGATGTGTCCTGTGTAATATCACATGGTTCAGGCTTGGAGGCGTCTGCCCCGTATGACGCGCTGGCCGTACGGTCTGCGGCGGTTGGGCCGGCGGTACGACTGGTACGTAGGAGGCCGGCGCTGTACTTGCGGCACTGAGTTGATGTCTCCTGGCGAGTACTGCGAACTCGCGGTCTTCCACTTGCGCATGCATACCGTACATCTGCAATAACAGCCAAGGTTTTTACTAATCCATCTTCTAAATATATAAAACTCTTACGTTACTGACTGACTGACAATCAACGCTCAGCCTAAACCGTTAGTCCTAGAAGCATGAAACTTGGAGGGTATGTTCCTTTTATAGCATAGGGGTGCACTAAGAAAGGAAATTGGAAAATTATTTCCCTAAGCGGAGAAAAAGGGGGAAAAACTTTTATAAGAAAAATCAACGGGGCGTAACGGCAAAGGGGCGAGCGAAGCCGCGGGCGGCCGCTAGTACAGAATAAACATACAACGCTACAAACCGTTGAAACATTCTTCCGCTTAGATGGTAGTAGCTCTGCCTTCTGCGCCGTAGGTCGTGGGTTCGATTCCCACCGAGAACAAATATTTGTGTGGTGAACACAGATGTTTGTTCTCTGTCTGGGTGTTATATTGTATTATAAGTATAAAAAAGCTATATAAGTATTATATCAGCTATCTGGTTCCCATAGCACAAGCTCTGCTTAATTTGGGGCTAGACAGTGTTGTGTGTATTATCCACAATATATATTTTTTCCTACTACCTACTAATATTATAAATGCAAAAGTTTGCAAGTATGGAGGGATGTTTTTTACTCTTTTACGCAAAAACGACAGAATGGATTTTAATGAAACTTTACAATAATATAGCTTACCTACATCAGAATAACACATAAGCTACAATTTATAGATATTGTTACGGACCACGGATGTAAGTAACGGGAACGTGGTGAGCGAAGCCGTGGCGGCGCGCGGCGGGGCGGTTGGTAAAAAAATATTGATTTAGTTTTAGATTTTACCTACTGCGTTCATTATTGAGAGCTTTCGCTTAGAACACATGAAGTAAAACTATGCTCGCCTCGATGTGTAAGTCCATCAATCTTGAAATTAAGAATCTACCAACCTGCTAATTCTGGGCAGGTGCTCCGTTACTCTCTTGAACGTCTGCTGTTCTGGTTTCAGGAACATCTTCGAGTCGTCGATGATCGATAGCCAGTAAGAGACGGCTGTGGTGAAGAAATTGCAGCGACCGAGGCCATTGCACTCGATGAAGGGCCGCGAGCGGAAGTTACGGAGACAAGACCCTGGTGATATCAAGCTCTGTCCGGCTGAGTCTGCTCCGGCGGTGTGCTGTGAACATAAGAAAGGTAACATTAGATAGCTATAAACACACAGGTATATTCGCGCTTTTAACAACTTGTGGGTGAACATCTCGCAAAATCACTTAATGACTCGAGTTTTGTACATGGGAAAACGATGAGCGCCCATTTTGAAGTTTGCATATCGAAAAATGACTTATCGTTAGCGTATTCGTTAGCCCCGATTTTGTATGGAGAAACGATAAGCGCCCCTGTAGGAGAATTATTTCTACTGTCAAGTAGATAAAAAAGGTGGAAAGACAACTTATCCTCCCCGTGTGCTAGCGCTGCTGGTGGGATTGCGAGAACTAAGAGGGAATGCACACAGGCGACTCTCCATACAAACGTAGTCCCCTATTTCCTCCCTGGATAATGCCTCTAGTCTAGAGTAACCACTACGTTTGTATGGAGAGTCGCCTGTGTGATTCCCTCCTAATGTTTTAACGTAGCGTTCGAAGTAATAACAAGTTCTATTACTCGGGGCACAGTGTGATTATGTACTCGGAGCATATTTTATTATTTATAAAAGTGAGGCAACTTTTTTCTTTCTCTGATAATGGTCGGGATAGTGCGTTTTTATTACACTCCAGTTTACGGTGATTCAAATAGGTAGGTAGCTAAATATCGAAATACGAGTTATTGCGAACAGTAAGAAGCGGCGGAAACTTAATTCATTATATAAATGGTAAAATACTCATACTGACCATTAGGAAACTGTAGCCATTCCACAGCTCTTCCCAGCCATTAGGACACGCCGGTATTTCACTGCTTTGGCTGTGCATTGCGATAGCCCTAGTTGGAGCTTCACAAACTTGACATCTATTTAAGGAAAATAATAATTAGTTAGAGTCTGTTCAGAAAGAGAACCGTCGTGGCCAAATTGAGAACTAACGTTTCAATTTTTATATGGCAGCTCATCCCTTTCTTTCTGTCAGCATTTTGCATCATAAAAATTAAATAAAGGAATAGTACACTAGTTGTGATAAGATCAAAACGCAACAGACGCGCTATTGTATTGCCCACTAAGCAAAAAAGGTGATTAAGCACAGCAGCGCCCTCCGATCCCACGATGGTTCTCTTTCTGAACAGACTCTACATTAATACAATCTTTATACTATTACACGGGTATTTATCGCGTATATTACCTTATTTTATTTATTTTCCCTTCGTTTCGGCTATGTTGCAATAACCGTGGTCGCGGGCTGACGGTTATATGCAACATAGCCGAAACGTCGGGAAAATAAATAAAATAAGGTAATATACGCGATAAATACCCGTGTAATAGTATAAATATGTTTATACCATACCCCAAAAGCTTATTTTATTCACGGGAAATCGTGAATAAAAAGCTCTTTTATTCACGATTTTGGTGTTTGAATTTAGAACACACTAATAAGGTTGACCTCCATCTTAATACTATACAACCTCCTTGCGCCAAACATACTCTAATTTGATTGGTCGAAATTTTTGACCAAGGAGTTTTGATTAGAATAAAAACTATTTTGTGAGCTATGTAAAAAAAAATGAAAATTGGCGCTATTTTGAATATTGTGAGTTGGAACGAAGTAAAGTATTACATAACTACTTCAGAACTTTCTAAGATTAATAATAAATTGATTGAAAATGGATCCAAGTGATGAAGAAGATATTGTGTTAACACCAGACCAGACTTTTGAGAGGGCGGCCGACATAGTTGAAAACTTGCTTCCCAACAAATCACGGCTGGTTTACATAAAAGCCTACGATGAGTTTAGCAAATGGAAAAATGAAAATCAAGCTTCTGGCAAATTTTCAGAGTCTGTTTTCCTAACTTATTTTAATGAGCTGTCAAAGAAAAAGAAGTCATCGACATTATGGAGTGTGTATTCTATGCTACGGTGTACTATAACAACAAGGCATAACATTGACATAAAAACATACTCAAAGTTGCAAGCCTACCTTAAAAGGCTATCAGAAGGCTACAAACCGAAAAAATCCCTGGTTTTTACCGCTCTAAATGCTGAACGCTTTTTGAATAAAGCACCAGACTCACAATTTTTTGTTTACAGGTTGCATTGATTCTAGGCATTAGTGGAGCCTGTCGTTCAAATGAGCTTGTTAAACTGACAGTGGATGATGTGCAAACGATCTCTGACACTACTTTACTGGTTACTTTGAGAGAGACGAAAACGAAAATGGACCGAACCTTCGTAGTCCAAAATGATTACAAGAAAATCGTATAAAGTATCAAAGTTTTCGTCCTCCGAACGCAAACAACAATAGATTCTTTTTGTTCTATTCTAATAATAAATGCACAAAAAATTCGATTGGAATAAATAAAATTGGTTCCATGCCAAAAGAAATTGCATCATTTTTGAAGCTACCAAATCCCGAGATGTATACAGGACATTCTTTCCGAAGGACCTCTGCAACGTTATTAGCGAACACTGGTGTAGGTATGACGGAGTTAAAACGACATGGCGGATGGAAGTCTTCTTCCGTGGCTGAAGGCTATATCGAAGATTCAATAGAAAATAAATCGAAACGCAACCTTCAGATAGCAAGTAGCATAAACCTGAAGAAAACTGAAGACCCATGGACTCCACGCCCTTCAACGTCCAAAAGTGCCCAAGAGTTGCCTCCAGCAGAAAGTTCCGACCATCGACAGGAAATAAACATCTCTTCACAAGTTGATCATCCTAATAATAATAATAAGAAAATTACTCTTAACTTTAGCAATTGCTCCAATTTAAATGTGCATTTTAATTAATTTACATAATCTTCGGTTTTTCATTATTAAATGCCTATTTTTGTTGAATCTTTCTTTTTCTCGTAGTCATGGTATAAAGTATAGTATGCAACTCTTGAATAAAACGGATTTAAATCGAGGGTCATGAATCTTTCGCATCGCTCAGGATCCTAACACTTGAATCACTCGCTGCGCTCGTGATTCAATCATCATGAATCACTCCCTACGGTCGTGATTCAGTCGTTAGAATACTTCACTTGCTCGTGATTCATCTTTGGTCCTCGATTTAAATCCGTCTTTTATTCACTAGTTGTATAATATACTATTTATGATCGCGAAAGTTTAAAAAGTAATACAATCTTTGTTCACACTGATTCAGTTTTGATTCTAATAGTGAGCTATTCGTAGTTACATGCAATATTTTTTTCATCCCACCAGCTCTGAAAGTGTGTTTTTGCTGTTTAATTTCTGACTGGAAATACATGCAATATTTTTGTCATCCCACCAGCTCTGAAAGTGTGTTTTTGCTGTTTAATTTCTGACTGGAAAAGCCGTTTTTATCCGCAAGAGGATAAAGTAAATTTGAATTTAGAATATCGTGTTCAATAAGTTTGTGAATACACAACCTATTTACTTCTACCTCCATGGTGCCGAACTTATCATATAACCTTTTTTATTTTGTTAAAAACTCGCACTCGTAACCTTCTTGGTGTATTTGTGAATTCAAAACACCATTAAACCTATTTACTTCTACCTGCATGGTGCCGAATTTATCATACAAACTTTTTAAATTTGTTAATAACTCATACTCGGAACCTTCTTGGTGTATTACTTTTAGTCGCGTCATGTTCTTTTTTGCATTTAGTCATTTCCTCGCTGAGGTGGGATGAAAAGTTACGTTTTGCACTCGAGTGCAAAGATTTTTTCATTACTCATACTCTGAAAGTAGGTCTGAAGTTGCCTGAGGGGCCTAATTGAAAGTAAAACTTTCAGCCCTAGGGAGAATCGCTTTCTACTGACAGCTGTCAAATTATAAAAAAAAACAAGTTCTATTTTATTCAACCATGTTCCAACTTTCTAAAGCCTTTCTGACTGCAAGGAGGTCGTTGAACCAAATTCGAACTTTTTATTCAGCAAGTAGGTTGGAAACCCATTACAACGGTAAGAAATTTAAAAAGTCTAATTAGAGCGCAATGTAAAATTTAAATTTAAATAACATAAAGATAATATTAAATAAATAATATATCTTCTAAATTACTTGATTAATATATAGCTTCAACTATTTATTTAAAATAACATAGATTTGAGCAAACAATTTACCATTTTTTAAATTATGAGAATGAAAATTAGGGCTGAATAATGCTGGCGAGCCGAAGCCGAAGGCCCGCCAGAGAAAAAGAAAAAAAAAACCGGGAAGGCGGCAATTCAATCTTCATTTTCACTAATTTTTCTTTCATGTTTTTATTTTTACTTTCCTTGTATTCGTAATGAAAGCACAGTGTTTACCTCGGGTGAAAGTCTTTTAAGTCCCTCAAGCTCCATTGGCGCCCTCGCTTACGCTCTGGCGCCAAACCCGTCTCGGGACTCAAAAAACGTGACTTTCAACACTCAGGTAACAATGATTCCTTTTGATTCCTTCGACAACGCTTAGGATTCTAACTTTTAAACCACTCGCTACGCTCGTGGTTAAACTTTAGAATCCTGCGCTTGCTCAGTCATCAAAATTGAGCACGCGGTTAAAAAGCAGCTTTGCACTCTTGTATAACAAATAACTATTACAGTCCGACTCACGATAATAAGTGAGTCGGGCTCGACAAAAAATCGGCTGCTCCATCGCTGACTGCCTTAAAATGGCTCCAGCTCCGTGTTAGTATCATTTATTTTGTTAGTATCAAATTTTTGATAGCAACAGAGTTACACAATCGCCCGGCTGATCTGACTACCGATACTGCAGGCCGATCATGTAAGTTTTGTTGCAATGGTTTCAATCAAAATCTTATTGAAACTGTCAATTTGTGATCACGTATTAGCTCGAAAATTGACGGTTCAATAAGATTTTAGAATAGAATATAACTTTATTGTACACCAAAAACTAAAAGGAAAACATGATATAAAAGAATACCTACCTAAAAACTAGAGGACCAATGGGCGGTCTTATCGCTAATAGCGATTTCTTCCAGACAACATTTGGATGGAAAGAAACATTATACCTTGTACGAGTATGGACGGGGCATACATCATAATAAAATAAATAGTCATAAAATAATAAATATGATATTAATACTAATACATATATTTATATACTCATAACTCGTTACTTTGATTTTGATTGAGACCATTGCATCAAAAGTTACATGATCGGCCGTCAACGCGGTGTCAGAGCCTCTTCGGTTGTAATCGGGATTCAAAGTCGGCTTGCGAGTCTTGCGACCGCCGACGATCGACGTGGGAACGATCGGATAACGGGAATGAAAAGTGCCTATTCTGTTATTTAAAGAAAAGTTAGGTAAGACTTCCGGCGCCGGCGCCGCTAGCTCGACTTGATAGGGCGCGGGCGCTACCACGCTCCAAATTGTTTTTTGTAGAATTCATTCCCGTATAAATATGAATAATTGAAAATCGCGAAAGGATGCTAGTATTTACCTACATGAAATGAGAAGATATACCTTGAAATGTAGGACCCAACGTCTGTAGCCGGTATAGGTGTCATCTCTTTTGTCATCGGCTCTGTCGTTGACAACCAGAAACTGTAGTCTTCTCGTTGTGCAAAGTGACACACGTCATTCATACGACAGAACATGTAAGGCATTGTAGAAAACCGGCGTAAGCAACTGCCAGCAGCACCTGAAAAAAAAAGTACCTACTTAGGTACACATACAACACATACCTACACGCAAGGGTTTTTACTTAGGTATTACTTCTGATGGAACAGAGAGATGGCCCACCTGATGCTAGAAAATGTCAAATAAATCGTTAAAATGGCGACTATAAAATAATATTCATGGTGTAAAACCACGTTTTTTCTGTTTTGTGTAAAAATACAATATTAATTTATCCTTTTTCAGAACCGTTATACTAAAGTAAAACTACTGTGGTAACCTTATTAACCAAATTATCAATATAAATTATTAATTACCTAAGTCTTGGCCATGAGCTTTGCCATTCGCCACTATGTGAATTAGCGAAAAGCCATCCCAAAGTGGTGAAGTGCCTCCTGGACATTGAGGAACCATCTGTGATTGAGAATGCATGGCAAAGAAAAATCCTCTTGATTGTGGCACTGGCGGTGGACGTGCTGGATATCCAGGGGCACCAACTGATCCTTGAACACCTTCGAATCCTCTTATACCAACTGTTCCCTTTAATCCTTGTAATCCTGGAGGACCCGCTTGACCTCTTATACCTGGGAACCCGATATCTCCCCTCTCTCCTTTTCTTCCTGGTGCCCCATTGCGCCCGAACTCTCCTGGGATTCCATTATTTCCGGAGATCCCGTAGGAACCGGGCTCACCGATATCACCAATAGGACCAGGGAATATCTCGGAAAGTGGTATACTATCGCCTGCATCACCTTTGATCCCTTTCATTCCAAGCAGACCTTGAACCCCTTCGAAACCTTCATCACCGATCTCGCCTTTAACGCCGGTTAATCCTCGAGCCCCGTTATAGCCGTTTATTCCAAAAATGCCGCTTTCACCTTTTTGTCCCTTAAATCCTTCGAAACCCCGAAAACCTAGATCTCCACGTTCACCTTTAGGACTGATAGCATCTCCGCTTTCTCCCTCCAGTCCTTTTGGTCCAGAAAAGCCTGGTGTACCTTCCATCCCTGGTTGACCCGGCCTTCCTGCAAACCCTTGACGTCCTTGGAATCCTTCCATTCCTGGCAATCCTTTTGGCCCTTGAAATACTAAGCCTGGTTGTCCTGGTTGACCTCGTGGACCATCAATTCCATATTCTCCAGGCGCACCTTTCTGACCCATTGGGCCTGGCCACCCCGGAAGACCATCGATGCCCGGTCTACCTGGCTCACCTCTTTCTGCAAACTGACCATCCAAACCGGACATCCCTATTGGTCCTTGATCACCTTCAGTTCCTTTTATCCCAACATAACCGTCATCGCCAAATGCTCCTTGAAAACCATCTTCACCTCGTTCTCCTTTTAAACCTGGTAATCCACTGAAACCGTAATCTCCCGATTCTCCACGAACACCATATAACCCTTCATGTCCTATGTCACCCATATCACCTTTTGTCGCAGGCAAGTATGTGCTAATACCAGTGTCTCCCATTTCTCCTTTGGCTCCAGGTTGGCCCCTAATGCCAGGTAATCCTGTAACACCTCTGTCACCAGGAAGCCCGGGAGCGCCCATTTTTCCTGGTTCACCGTATAGTCCTTGATCACCTCGAATACCCTTTAATCCTGGTAATCCTTGGAATCCTATTGGTCCTGGTCTTCCGTCAGAACCTCTTCTGCCGGTGAAGCCAGGTGAGCCAGAAAATCCTTTATCTCCAGGTCTTCCTTGGATACCAGCGTCTCCAAAAGAACCGTGTTCTCCTTTAGTCCCTGGGTAACCACGCCAACCGGGAAATCCTTGATTTCCTTGTTCACCTTTTTGCCCTTGAGGTCCAATCACGTCAGCGCCTCTGATGCCTAAGTCACCCTTCTGTCCTCTACGACCTTTAAAACCATATCTTCCAGGTGCTCCATATAAACCTGGTTCTCCTACGTCACCTTTGAAACCTCTCTGAGAGTTATCTCCTCGCTGACCTCTCGATCCGGGTAACCCTTTTTCACCGAGTTGCCCCTTAAATCCTGGTCGGCCGTCTATACCCGCTGAGCCAGGGAGTCCCGTTTCACCGTGCTCTCCCTTGATTCCTGGAAGTCCCGCCCGGCCTGGTGCTCCCGGCTCGCCATAGTAACCCGCAGCGCCTTGCTCACCACGGTCTCCTGGCATGCCGCTTTGACCAGGCCTACCGAGTCTACCCGGAAAGCCTGTAGCCCCCGGGACACCCGGGTCTCCTAGCCAACCTCTATTTCCATAACGACCGGATTGTCCTTTCGTGCCTTTAGGTCCAATATCACCGGGATAACCATTGAGTCCTCGAGGACCCAGATCTCCAAAAAGACCTGGTTTTCCCGCAAATCCTGGATCACCTCTTTGTCCCGTAGCACCCATTAATTTAACGCCGGGGAATCCTTTACGTCCCTGAAATAAATAAAGGTTCTCAATTATTATATCATGTCATGTCAAAAACTTTACTGGTGTTTTATTTTTGTGCCATCGATCAAAATAGTGTCAAAATACATTGCAATTTATGGAACCTAATTTCAAATGAAACTTTGCACTATAGTCTGTTTCTATTAATCTAACAAAGTCTGTTTCTATTAGTCTAAGAACATTTTATAATGTCAAAAGATATATTTTTATAAAGAATTGAATTTAATGATAAAGGCCTAAAATATTCTTATTTTGGATACTTTTCAGAAGTTAAAGAACTGCTATTTAGCCAAAATTGTAATGTACAAATTATTAAATGTCTATTCAACAGTATCTCATACAGGAAGAGGATAAACAACCATGTAAAGGACATGTAAAGGATTGCACCCTGAAAAATAAAGGACAGACGAAAAAATGACGCTAAAATACATGAACATGTGCCTATGCCATGTCTGCATACAAGTATTCGGTAAACATAGATTAAAAAAAGCGGCCAAGTGCGAGTCGGACTCGCCCATGAAGGTTTCACAGAATACATCTACGAGGGCCGCCTTTTAAGTTCTGTCGTTTGAAATAAGTATAAACAATCTAATAGATTATTGCCATTTATTGTTTTTCAAAGTATTCTCCGCGATATTTAAAACACTTTTGCATGCGTTCGAATCAGTTTTTAAAACATTTATTCCACTCCGAAGTGGGGTAGTCAAAATGGCCAATTTGTATGCGTCAACAGCTTTTTCGGATGAGCTAAAACGTAGACCACGAAAACTTTGCTTAATTTTAAGGAACGTAAAATAATCGTTAGGGCTCAAGTCAGGGGCTGTAAGGCGGGTGATCTAAAATTTCGAAATTTTGGGTGCTAAAACCATCTTTGTATCGCGGGAGTGTGCGAACTTGCATTTTCATGGTGCAGTATCATACGACGTCATGAGTTGTTTTTTCGAAACCCTGTGATGACTTGTGGCAAACAAACAATGGTATACCAGTCAGCGTAAGCCGTCTTACGATTTTCTAGTACAAAAGTGCCGACGTGACCACCCTTTGCCACCGAACGAGGCCACCATTTTTGAAGTGAAAACTTCTTTAGCGGCGTTGAGCACTTTTTCTGTAATGGGTATAAAATCTTAAACTCGCGTCAGGGCGTCAGGGCGTCAGGATCACGTGACTTGATCGAAAAAGCGTAAGACGCTACAGATACGCTAGTAGTTACTATGACACGGTAACGTCACAGAATAGATAATAGTTAGTAGCAAGCATACCAAGGCGTTTTTCGTGACTGTAGTAGGTATAGGTACATACCTATTATAGATTTTATGAACTAGCGGCCGCCCGCGGCAGGTAGTAGTGGTCATTGGTACATGATTTTATAGATCTACTGTATTTATTTAGGTATTATGAATAGCGAAAGAAAATGAGTGAGTACTTTATAAGTTTTAATACGAGCGGCAAGTTTTCACTTCTGCCGGCACTCCCGGAGTGCAACCCGTCTTTTTTTTTTTTAAAGTGCTCTGTGAGCAAATTACTTTGGTCGGTTTGGCTCATGTTGGAAGACCCAGACAGTTGACTGCTGCTTGGAATCTGGATCGTAAGTATATATCCAAGACTAGTCACTACTAACTATATCATAAACGTGTTTTGACTCTCCTCGGTTGAACCGCTGCAGAGTTTTGCGACACAATCTAACACAGGCTGCTTTTTGGTCGTCGCTAAGCCAATGGGGTATCCAACGAGTGATCAACTTTTTTCGCCGAGTTCTTCGTGCAACATTTTCAGGATGGTATTCCCTGAAATGCTCACAGCTGTCTCTATGTCACGGTATGCCACATGACTATCTTCGACGACTAGCTACCGTGCGGCATCGATATTCTCTTGCGTAATGGCGGTTTTTGGACGACCTTCACGTGGCTTGTAACTGAAGCTAGAATGCCCACGTTGAAATTCTAAATACCAGCGTTTTACATTCCTATGACATGGTGCTGCATCACTAAACACAGAAGTAATCTCCTCAAAGCACTGAAGTCGCGTGAATCCCCTTTGAAAGTTGTAGAAAATTATCGCCTGCATATTTTCCTTTGATATTTCCATTTTTACAACTGACTAGTCAGTTTTGAATAAACGCTACAAAAAAACTATTAGACCGATCCAAAAGATTTTTTTTGTTTTCGAATTATAAATTTAAAAAGATGAAAATACCATATGTTTTTTTTTTAAATAATTGCGGGAAGTTTGCAAACGACAGAACTTAAAAGGCAGACTACGTACTTGCCAAGTTTCATCAGTCTAGCTTTTACAATTTCGGGGAATAATTGCTGTGACATACGGACGGACAGACAGACAGACTTGACGAATCTATCTAAAAATAATCATGTTTGTTGTATGGGAGCCTCTCCCGTACAACAGACATGATGAATTTTGGAATTTAACCCTTGAAGCGAAAAATGAAATACAGTGTTGAAATTGTTTGTATGGGAAATTAAATATATATGGCGCGGGCAAACTCAAACTTGGGTACTACACCTACTTATACGATGACGGGTAGAAAATGCTCTTCGCATCAAGTCCGCATGGCACTACCGATGTTTTTGAGCAGCATAAGAAGAAGCATATATTAATGTAGACAAATGTGAAATACTAGGCGAAAATACTCACTGCAGGGCCTGTTGGTCCGTCTGGACCTATATCACCCGGTAAACCAGGTTTTCCTTTGTCTCCCATTGCGCCTGCATAGCCTGATGGTCCAGAATAGCCTGGCTCTCCAACTTCTCCTCGTTCCCCGTCCAAACCATTCAACCCTGGTTCTCCGTAGATGGTTGCAAGGCCAGGTTCACCTCTAGATCCTTTCTGGCCTTTAATCGCTGGTAACCCGACTGGTCCCTCTTGTCCTGAACTTCCAGGTTGACCAAATAATCCCCTGTCACCTCTTACACCTGCGGCACCTTTAAAACCCCTTGGTCCGCTTCTTATTTCTCCATTGGGACCCTGTTCGCCTTGTACACCATTGAATCCGTCATCACCCATATCTCCTTGTTCTCCTTTAAGCCCACGGTAGCCTAGAAAAAAATGATTGCCTTAGTTGATCCAGAGAGCGATTCGCCATTATATGTTTGTGTCTAATGTATTTATTAATGAAACTATTAATTAAACTACTTATGAAAATAATATTAATTGCTGAGTGCAATATTTAATGGAGGTACGTTTCAAATGAATATAATAATTATACCTTTTATTCCTTGAATGCCTTGGGGTCCCCTCTCTCCTTTGACGTTGTATTCACTACTTATTGCTTCACCAATTTCACCCGGCTGTCCATCTTCACCAAAATCTCCAACGCCTCCCCTACAATGTTTTACAAAAGTTATGCACAGTTTTAAACAAATGCATTTATTAAACGTACTTAAATTTAATAATTCATACTTGATGCCGGGTTCTCCTGTATCTCCACGAAGAAAAGGATAGGGTATGTCGGCTGGCTCACCCTTAAGCCCAGGGTACCCGCGATATCCACTTGTTCCGTTCCGACCAGGTCTACCGGGCAGTCCAAATTCACCTTGCTCTCCTTTCACACCTGGTGGGCCGTCAAATCCGGGATAACCCGGCGACCCAGCATCACCAGAGATACCAGGTGGCCCCATGAAACCTGTTTAGTAAATTTTTAATTGGCACTATAATGCATGAAGTATGCGATTTGTAAAACCATTGATTTAGCTGCATCAAAATATAATCTCACCAGTTTCCCCAGGTGGACCTTGCATAGGACGTATCAAAGATTCAGGTGGTTTAATAAGATCTCCTTTTTCTCCTTGTGATCCTTGAGGTCCAGCAATACCAGTTTGCCCTTTGTTGCCTTTCATTCCCGTTGCACCTGGTGTTCCAGGACTACCAGCTATGCCTTTTATTCCTCTTGCTCCTGGTAAACCTTCAGGTCCTGGGTATCCTTTAAGACCCGGAAATCCATCGTCACCTCTTTGCCCCTTAAGTCCGGGTAAACCTAAAATGATATTTACATTCCGTTACTCATCTCATTTCTAATCTGAAGAGTTCTACTTACGCAATCAATAACAGGTTACATGAATAACTTTGTCACATTGCTACAACGTGATTTTGGATGGCATGACCAAAACCAACGATACCACTAAGGATTGCAAGAGCTAGCGAGACTTCGAGTTGGAGCGAAATGTTGCGAATTATCAATATCGAGCAAAAAAACCACGATTATTGTATGGGAGCCCCCTTAAATATTGATTTCGTTCTGTTTTTAGGGTTCCGTAGCCAAATGGCAAAAACGGAACCCTTATAGATTCGTCATGTCTGTCTGTCTGTCTGTCTGTCCGTCCGTATGTCACAGCCATTTTTCTCCGAAGCTATAAGAGCTAGACTGATGAAACTTGGCGAGTAGATGCATTCTGTAAACCGCATTAAGGTTTTAACATAAAAGTAGAAAAAAAACAAAAAAATTGGGGGGTATACTTGAAACTTCCTCCTGTAACTTTTCCTGAAACTCAATTTTTTTTTTTTCATCAAACCCATACGTGTGGGGTATCTATGAATAGGTCTTCAAAAATGATGTTGAGGTTTCTAATAGCGTTTTTTACTAAACTGAATAGTTTGCGCGAAAGACACTTCCAAAGTGGTAAAATGTTGGTCTCCCCCACTCTAACTTCTAAAATAAGAGAATGATAAAACTAAAAAAAATATGTATGTGTAAAAAAAGATGTACATTACTATGCAAACTTTCAACGATATTTGGTTTGAACGAGATCTAGTGAGTAGTTTATACGACATAAATCGTAAACCGCAATTTACCTTTCGACGAACTACAAGAACTTTTATATTATGTTATTTGTTGCTAGGAACCCTTCATGGGCGAGTCCGACTCGCACTTGGCCGCTTTTTATTTAGTATTTGTGTTAATATAGTGGTTGCAGAAATACATAATCTGTGAAAATTTTCATTATCATGAGATACCTGGTAATGGAAAGACAAACGGACGGATTGCGAAAAATGAGTACTTAAGGGGCCGGCGGAGGGTGAATTTTCATACAAACGTAATACCAAAATTATTACTAGTTTAGGCAGATTTTCACTATATTATTGTAATAACTGTATTCGTATAGTATTTATCAAGGTTCCTGGATAATTTTGATTTTAAATTACTTACTTCAAATGAAATAAACACAAATCGCATTTTACACATTTTTTTTCATTGCAAAATGTGATTGGCGTTTATTTCATTTGAGGTAAGTAATTTAAAATAAAAACTGTTCAGGAACCTAGATAAATACAATACAAATACAATTATTACAATAATATAGTGAAAATCTGCTTAAATTAGTTATCATTTTGGTATTACGTTTGTATGAAAACTCGCCCTCCGCCGGCCCCTTAAATGAAAAAAAACCTTTCTTTGTAACAGATTGACAACATGAATAGACAAAATGAAAATTTTAAAGTTGATTTGGACTTCGATTATGACCACTATTCGTTGTTTAATATGTCCAATCAAATCATCCGTCCTGAACCAGGACAAGGACAAGGTTCTGGTCTTTTGACAAGAAATATGCATTCTAGGCGGGCCAATAACAACATAAGCGGCTCCTACACCCAAACTGATCTGATCATAAACATTCACCCAGTCATATATGTACCATAGTCCTGAAGAACCAGAACCTTAACTAGGACTGTACTAGTGCTACGGTAATCCAACAATCAAACCAGGAACAAGTATTTACAGAACGTCCGGTAGGCCAGTTAGTCTGTCTGTACAACGCAGTCGTCAAATCATAGAATACCTGCCGCCTTTCGATAACTTAACTTACCTGATCTACAGAAAGGACAATCATCGCCACGTACTCCTTTTAAGCCTGGGAAACCTGGGATACCAGGTTGGCCAGGGTCGCCGACATATCCTGGTAAGCCTGGCCTGCCATCTTCTCCAGGCGGGCCAGCTCCGCGCACGCCCAACCCAGGATAACCAGGTGGTCCTCGAACTCCTGGATCACCTCTACTTCCACGTTGGCCTGGGATACCGTGTAATCCTGGTAAACCATCTTCTCCTGGAGGTCCTTTGACCGTCGTGCCTTTAAGTCCTTTGTGGCCCATTATGCCTTGTTGACCGGAACCACCTGGTAGCCCTCTAAATCCAGGTTGACCTTTTAAACCGTGACTTCCAGGTTCTCCTTTTGGTGACGGTCCAGCATAGCCATCTCTACCTGGAAAGCCTTTTGTACCAGGTAGCCCTACGGGTCCCATCAATCCAGACAGCCCGCGTTCTCCATCTAAGCCCGGTGCTCCTACAGGTCCTGGGTATCCAGGTTCACCTTGTGGACCCATTGAACCGGGTTGCAAAGGTTCGTCTAGCGTTTCGTCGAATATTCCTGGTTCCCCTGGCAGTCCTTGATCACCAGGACTCCCTAACCAACCGTTCTCTCCTGGTTCGCCATCTCCTCCATCATAGCCATCTTGTCCCATAAGTCCAGGTGCTCCCTTATCACCTTTATTTCCAGGTGGGCCATCTTTACCTCTATGTCCTGGTTTGCCTCTTGGGCCGTCAACACCTTGTTCACCTTCAAGACCTTGAATGCCCCTAAGACCGTATGGCCCCTAGAACATAAAATATGAGAGTATTTAATAAGGTACCCAATAGGTAAATTGTACGCTGATTTATGCGTACACTCAAATTTGAATTTGATTTGAATCAAACTGTGGTTGGGTTTTTTTTTTATAAAAAAAACTGTAGATTTAGCTTGCTAGGTGGTTATTATTGCTGTTAATCTACCGTTTTCTTCATCTTAATATAGTTTGCTGTAAATAAAGACCAATGTTAAAGTCATCCACATTTATTTCAGCGTACAATTGAACTCCAGTCGCCCAAAAATTTTTAAAATCAATTCTTATGAAATCATACCGTAAACGGATTCATTGAGCTGAGCTTGTGTTTATTTATTTGTTTGGATCAAGTCTAATAATATAATCTTATTTAATAATAATCTATTCTAATAGTATAATACAACTAGCTGATGGAACAAGCTTATGGCCCACCTGATGTTAAGTGGTAACCATCGCCTAGAGCAAAGCATCGCTTCGTAGGTCACGCACGTCAGGAACGTGCACTACTTCCCTGCGTCCATCAACTTGAGGCATACAGATGTTCAGCCTCACGTGTCAGTAATTTCACCGGCACCCACACCCTTCAAACCAAAACACAGCAATTCTGCTTTACGGCAGAGAGCCCTTCTACTACATACTTGCAAGCTGAGTCAGATCCATTTCCCATTTCCAGTTGAAAGTTTACATGTTGTTTCAGTCCCGATAACAATCATTTTTAAACCGATATCAAATAAAAAAGGAGGTTCTCAATTTGGTTGTATTTTATTTTTGTTTTTAGTGTTTGTTATCGCATAATTTAATCATTTATTTATTGATTTGATAATTTTTTTCTCCCAAAGGAACTCTTCAACTGTTTACACCACAGGCACGAAATTGTATGTACCTACTTATTCTATTAGAACAGCCGGTTATAATTTTTATCATGACATGGCTACTGGCTAATGACAAACGAGGGAACTCTTCAACGGTTAACCGCACAGACGTGAAATTTTTTGCATGCTTTTATCATGATAGCTGGTTATTAGTTTTACCATGACCAAAACTAAAGATTTGAAAATAAAATAGGTAAAACAACAGTTAAATGGTTTTATTTTGCAAAGAAATAAGCTAGAAAAGAATAAGGTAGCTCATTATAAGATGGCTGGCACCTAGAACCTAACTTACCTATTATTTTTCAGAATATACAATTAACCGTTTAATGGTTTCATAAATTTTACTGTGGTTACAAATCTTACCGTTTGACCTTCAACACCGCGTTCTCCTTTGATTCCTTTGACTCCCTGTATTCCGCTGTAACCTACAGGACCTCTATTACCCTTTGTTATTATGGTAACATTTTGTCGCACTTCGTCGATCTTTACTATTGTCGTCGCCGGTCTTCCGGGTTCACCAATTTCCCCTTGGTCACCCTTCTCTCCAGGTGTGCCAAAATTTTTATCACCAATATCGCCTCTGTATCCAGGTTCACCTTTCGAACCTCTTGGACCCTTAAAATTATAATTATGTTCGTTAACAATCCTAGTCGTATAGTGTACCACTACCACCGAATGAAGCAAAAAAAGTTTAGCTTTAACAAAATACAAAACATGACATCGGTTTGCTAAATTCAAAGTGGAACGTGTACCTGGTCGCCTTCTTCACCCGGACTACCGCTGTCTCCTGGAAACCCCGTCGGCCCAGGCGCTCCCATACTCCCTGGACGGCCAAATTCTCCTTGAATTCCTTTTGCTCCCCTAGAGTTGACTCCACCTTCGCCGGCCAAACCTTGGTCTCCCGTTTGTCCAACAGGTCCTGGTAGACCCCTGTCACCAGGACTTCCGTAGTAACCAGGAGGGCCAACTATGCCGTCAACACCGCTACACCCATCCAAGCCATATATTCCCATGATACCTTGAGGACCTTGAGGACCCTAAAATTTATAAGTCTCTTAATTTCTCAGGCGTTAACAATTTGTTTAAATGCTTTATTTATGCATTATGATATGTTTTGTACCTGCGGTCCTTCATAGCCAATTTGTCCTGAAGGCCCGTCAGTTCCCTGAAAATAAAAGTTGATTAGTTTATTAGAAGGAAGAAAAACAAGCGCGTGTTTTAGGCCACGCATAATGGCTCACATCTAATAAGCCTCATAAACCAATAAAATCTCTTTTCATTGCTTTCGTAAAAAAAAACGAGTTGCACAAACCCTGGGCAAGTTTACTCGTAAAATAAGCATAGGTACCACAAATAGGTGCGCTTTTCCATGCGGAAACACCTTCTCCACTTTCTTCCTCTCTACCTTCTTCCAGCATTATTTTGACCGACATTGTCACATCTCGGGAAGTCAGCGGATGGAAAGGGCTCAGAATTATTCTTCCTGAAAACGTGTAGGGGAGTCCAGCAGTAGACTTTTTCAGGCTGGTGATGATGATGAGGTAATCTACTAATAATCTGTATACGTATTATACCTAAATCACAGCAACGTCGACGTTGCATAGTCATGACATGGTCGTAAAGGTTTTCTGGTTGAATCACGTAGTCTAAGATCCCTAGAAGAAGGACCTTCACCGAGCTGGTTATTTAATGAAACGTATTTTATATATAATTAAACATGCCAATAAATATATTCTATATGGGTTGCCTATCAAATTTCAGTCCAGGATAATTATGATTAATTAATAATTAAAAAAAAAAAATTAAAACTTTCCACTGGTTTGTTTATTAAACAAATTCTATACCAATCGAAAGTATAGACCCCAGTATTTTTATTCAATAAACATACCGGTGCAAAATGCTAGTATCGATTTTCCTGTTTATACCTGGCTACCCGAGAGTTGTGACCGGAAAAAAATAGGCAACCTAACGTTTGCATATTCTATGGGGTCTATACTTTCGATTGGTATAGAATTTGTCTAATAAACAAACCGGTGGAAAGTTAAAAAAACATTATATTTTTTTTAATTATTAATTAATCATATCCTGGACTGAAATTTGATAGGCAACCCATATAGAATATATTTATTGGCATGTTTAATTAAATATAAAATACGTTTCATTAAATAACCAGCTCGGTGAAGGTCCTTCTTCTAGGGATCCTATACTAACGTCTCACATAATTATAACTCCAACAAGCTAAGTTTGCTAAGTCTAACTTAATGCTAAAAACTGTATATTGAAGTTATAAATCTAACAAACAAATGTTTTATTTTTTAAAGTCACAGCGAATCCATTTTAGCAACCCGAAATTTTTTTAACGCTTTATTTTATGATCGCTGTTTGCAGACTTAGCTTAGTCGAGCTATAAATATACTCATACCTACGTAAATAAAACATAACTTACTCGTTCGCCTTTATCGCCTTTATCTCCGCGATCACCAAATTCTCCAGCCTCTCCCTTTGGTCCGATTCGGCCATCAGGCCCATCGGGTCCATAGTCACCTTGTGGCCCGTAATATCCGGGCAGGCCTGGATCTCCTTGGTCGCCCTTCAATCCACTGCACTCGCATACTGTCTGATTACACACCACCTAAAAAAAGAAAAAAACGTCTATGCTTAAATGATTTTGCACAAATTACTCGAATTGGATAAAGAAAACCAATTTCAAGTCCCATCCCATCCAATATTATAAATGTGAAAGTTTAGATGGATGGATGTTTGTTACTCAATAACGCCAGAACGGCTGAACGGATCTGGATGAAATTTGGCACAGAGTTATAGGCTACTTTTTATCCTGTTGAAATATATGGTTCCCGTGGGTTATCTCTAATGTATATGTATAGAAGAAAGTCGTGTTGGTTACACCATTTATAGATCAAGAACGGCTGAACCGATTTGGCTGAAAATTGGTGTGATACTTCCCAGCCGCGCCACGAGCTCTAAGGTACTAGAATTGTTTTTTGGTGAAGGTAGCTTAGAACCAGGAGACGGACGTAGGTTTTTTTTATCTCGAAAAAGTTACGGAAACTGGGCATAACGGAAACGGGCCGCCGCCGGCGCCGGCCGTTAGTATTTATACAAAATAAATAGGTATATAAAAAAAACTTGAGAGGTGTCAAGGGACCTCTCAAGTTTGGGTTTTGGGACGTCTCAAGGATGGAACGAAGTTCCTTTATTATTATTTACAAAAAACCTGTGTACACTCAACAAAAATAATCGTCGCGACACCACACTGTTCAATGCGAAATAGAAATGAAAATATCTGGCTTGCTTTCTATAAGAGAGAGAGAGACAGACAGAGAAACATGCGCGCACGCCGCACAGCTTACAATAGCTTACTATAGCAAAGTGTCGTGACAACTTTTCGTAAGATTTTTTACCGTCTAGCCCCCTTTCACAACGCGCGATAAGGAACTTCGTTCCAAAAGCCCTTTATTTTGGGCGGAGGCTTTGACGGAGGGTGGTCGCTATTTTCCCGTTCTTGTACAATTTTCGGCAAGCATGTCGAACCAGGTTACATTTTATAGTTGTTCCAAATATTAAATTTGATAGTAGTCATCCAAATAGTCCAGTGATCAGTAGACCGTGATTTGTGGCCCGAACGAACATATGAACATCGTAACATTCGCATTTATAGGTAATACTAGCTGTGCCCGCGACTTCGTCCGCGTGGTATAGTGTCTATGGTATGGGTAGCATTTTTAATTTGCAGCGGAAGAAAACAGTAATTAAATAACAACGTCATATTCGCGTGCACGTGACACAGTCGTCTGCCCTCTTACTAAACTTAGACATATGACTCCCCACTAAACTCCTCCCGCACTCCTCTCCACACTCCCCTCCACACCCCCCCCCCCCCGCATCACCCCTCGCACCTCCCCTCCACACTCCCCCCGCATCCCCCTTCGCACCTCCCCTCCACACTCCCCCCTGTACTCCTCTCCACACTCCCCCCGCACCTCCCCTCCACACTCCCCCCTGTACTCCCCTCCACACTCCCCCCGCACCTCCCCTTCATACTCCCCCTGTACTTCCCCCCGCATCCCCCCCTCACACCTCCCCTCCACACTCCCCGTGTACTCCCCTCCCCACTCACCTCCCCTCCACACTCCCCCTGTACTCCACTCCACACTCCCCCCGCACCTCCCCTCCACACTCCTCCCTGTACTCCCCTCCACACTCCCCCCTGTACTCCCCTCCACACTCCCTCCTGTACTCCCCTCCACACTCCCCCTGTACTCCACTCCACACTCCCCCCGCACCTCCCCTCCACACTCCTCCCTGTACTCCCCTCCACACTCCCCCCTGTACTCCCCTCCACACTCCCTCCTGTACTCCCCTCCACACTCCCCCCGCACCTCCCCTCCACACTCCCCCTGTACTCCCCTCAACACTCCCCCCGCATCTCCCCTCCACACTCCCCCTGTACTCCCCTCCACACTCCCCCCGCACCTCCCCTCCACACTCCCCCCTGTACTCCCCTCCCTCTACCCCCCCAGCACAAACTTTGAATGTCATATTTTTTTATATCAAATCAACAGACTAAAAAATAAGTTTTATGTTTCTAGCTCTAAAAATGACGATACTTCCATACAACTTTCAACCCCTATTTTCAACCCCTTACAACCTTAAACTTTTTTCGCGATAAAAAGTAGCCTATGTCCTTCCTCAGGCCCTCAACTATCTGTGTACCAAATTTCATTTCAATCGGTTCAGTAGTTTTGGCGTGAAAGCCACACAGACAGATAGAGTTACAAACGCATTTATAATATTAATAAGGATTAGTTTGATTAGGTACGTCAAGTTTTTTGAGTTACTGCTCAATTCAAAGTTCGAGTACAATAACACATAATTTGACAGACCTCATTGAATGCATGCAACAACTATTAAGACACTGAAATGAGTTTTGCAGAACGGTTTTATGACACAAGATTATTAAGGGATGATGTCATCAATTACATGAGGTTGCATCATCGTGCTTTATATTAATTGACAACGATATTATAGTTAACAATGTTACTTGCTGAAATCTACGTATTATTAAATATTAATCAATCGATATACATAATTATAGTATACTAGCTACGTTTTTCATGCACAGTAATTGCCCTAAACATTAGGGCCTAAGTATTATGTATTCACCAATTTTAACTTTAAGACCTCACCATGTACCTAACATAATACTCGTAATTGCAATAAATAATATGAGTATGAGTAATTTAAGAATCAATATAGAATTAGATCTATTCCCGTAAAAAATGCGTAGGTTAAAGATAATAAAATAAGATGAATAATCGTACATCGTACTCTATAGGGCGTAGTTTCGAAGCGTCTTCGTAAGGCGGGTAAGTAAGGCAAACCATACCATATTTGTTTGCAATGTTTGGAATTAGAGCTAGGTGTCCGAGCCACCAGTTGTTACGAAGCCATTTGAAACGTATCAATTTTGCAGTTGAAAGCGCGGATAAATTTGCATGACGACGCAATGCAAGCGACCTACTCGAATGTCGTTCATGAGTACACGACTTGCTTGAATTAACTATTTACAATTGCGATGACCATTAAACTTTATTATGAGCGAATATTAATTGGATATTATTGTTTGCTAAAAGGCGCCTGTTCTACATTTTAGCACGACTAGGTTTTTGTACTACGTCGAGACCTTGTATTTTAGGACTAATCACAAATTGAATCTTGGCATCATACTTGTAGTTTGGACTTAAAACTTTTTAGAATCCTGTCCGGATCTGAAAAGATTCTGGAATCTTAGGTATAGACACATAGGTAAATAACTAGGAAAGTTGTGATGACACGTGAAGGTAAAAAATAAGAGCCGACAGTATTTTTAATATTTTGTGTTTTATAATAATCACCGCAAAAATTATAAACTTAATGCCATGATTCTGTCTTTTTTATTAGAGCTTAGATACATTTAATTAGTCCCAATTAGTCCCATGCAAATTTGATGTACCTATGTGGTCTAAATAATCCGTTGCAAACATTTCCTTCGGAAACGTTTTATAAGAAAAATAGTAAAAAAATTAAGAAACTCTTGCTTTTTGTTTAATACATTTATAAAATAGCAAATTATAAATATTTTAATAAAAAATAAGTTCACCTTTCCAGTTTGGTCGGTGTTCAGACATATACATGCAATCAAATCATTTAAAGATGTGGCTTTATGATTGAATTGATGATATTGAATGGATCGTTGAATGAATCAAGGACCAACCCTATTACTCCCTCACACAATACACGCATGATAGCAAAGATCTTTCTTTATGTGTTTTTTTTTCTGTACTATTTTATTTGATCTTTCTTTTTATTGTCAGCATATAATATTTTATTTCTTTTTTTTACATCCGCTCTACTGACTTTTTTTTTTCCGGTTCGACTACCACCTACAACGTCGAATATGGGGGTAGGCTGAAATCCAGCCCTGTGCATCATCTATAAGTTGCACAGAATTAGTGCTGAGCCTACTCCTATTGTCAAACTGTCAAATTGATATACCTATGTATGTGTCTTCTTTTTATGTATCTTTATGTGACAATAAACCGTTTTGTATATTTTTTGTATTAAAATAAATCATGATGAAGAGTATAGATGAGGCATGTATAGCATAATAATTATGATAGTATGACAACATTGAGCATGGTGACAAACGATTATAGAACGAATGAGTCATTACTGCAATTCAAGGAACGGGTTGGATAAACAATCATTGCAGTGTCCAAGGAGATAACGGCCATTCGCACATCCCGAACCCCTCGCCCGCCTACACCCCCGCAACACGTGCTATATGTTTTATGAATTTAATATTTTATGATTACACTGCTTTTATAATTATAACTGGCCTCTCAGCTCAGTTGGTAGCCTCTACCTTCTGTGTCGTAGGTCGCGGGTTCGATTCCCACTCAGAACAATAATGTAGGTATGTGGTGAACGAGATGTTTATTCTCTGTCTGGGTGTTATATTGTATTCTTAGTATGTATTTATAAAAAAAAAATGCCTTATACAAGCTATCTGGTTCCCATAGTATTTAGGGCTAGATAGTGTTGTGTGGTTTCGCAACTTTAGATGAGCAAACGAATGTTTACGGGTAGGTATGCATTTCTTTGTTATTTATTTTACAATAAACAAGCTTAGACAAGCTTTGCCTGTCATCATCTATTCTTGAGCTCTAGTAACTGTGTCATCTTTTTTAAAATATATAGAGCAGCCTTTAAATTTACGAGCATTTGCGGGAATCTGGTGACCCCGCTGACTCGTAAACGCATTCCGATGTGCTAGTGTATTCCTTCAGTCACGCCGCATCAACTTACAACAAACTAAGTTTGTAACTGACGTAAATCGTTAATATTTAGATACCTACTTAAACATTGTAGAGTTGGTAGAATCATTTGAAAAAAAAAATAAGTTTAACATAACCTATTCTAAACTTCGTAAGTATCGATCACAAAAGAATTTCGCAATTATTTTGGTTATTCAAAAATGCATTTATTTCATATCATTAACGAAGACTTTGCCATACTGTAATCGGTAATAACTTTGTAAATGGAAGTAAATATATATTTTAGTTTTTTACTATTATCCCCAAATATGAAAGCCAACATTGATTTAATTGTCTCATCTCTCATCGTCTTTAAATGGTAAAATTAATTTATATGGAAATCGTACCACCTTAAAATGCTAAAATTTAAAAGTATATAATATATGACTTTCTTAATATCTTTGTTTCAATATTTAACTATGTTTCCTTGCATACTCGTATCACACGGTCACGCAGGACGAGTCGCGAGAGAGATTAGTGCTAATATTTTTTTATGCCTGTTTCCATGTGCAGCAGACAACACAGTTTTAACGAATTCATGGAATTCGTTCTCTAACATTTGGAACTCATTTATGACTGCTGTGAGTTAGTAGTTCACCAAAGAGTATAGTACCTATATATATTACGGTATTGTATAGTCTTTATTATTCTTTTGTACTTCGTTCATGTATTTTTAAATGGTAAATATGTTTCACGCAGCAGCGCTTTCTAGTCCCCCAAACTGTGCAAAATGTACTTTGTTTTCTACAATTGATGCATTTTTTTAAATAACAACTACGGCGACTCCCCGTATATGTATTTAATTATTATTTATCTACTGACTTTAATTCAAATATAAATTATTATTATTATTTTCGATAGCTCTCACAGGTCTGCCAACAACGCCGAAAGTAAACCGAATCGTAATTCGGTTTGCTTTCGGCGTTGTAGGAAGTGAGTTCTATCTCCACCGAGAACAATAATTTGTGTGATAAACGTAGGTTTATGCTCTCTGTCTGAGTATTATAATACTTTTTTTATATAAAATATAATATAATTTAAAAAAATACATAATGTATTTACAACAAAAAGTACATGAGCATAATTATTTTATCAGCTATCTGGTTCAGCTTTGCTTAGATTGGGGCTAGTTAATGTTGTGTGGAATGTTCACCAGCATTTATTTACTTCTACTACTGCGTGAAAGGTATTGTGCATTGACTAACACTGTTTTTAGATACTATGTATATGATTCTTTGATATCACATTACACATTTTGATGAAGGAATGTAATAAGTAGTTGTAGGTACTTACCTACTAAAGCAAAAATACGTGGAACTCCTCGAATACTGCTGAATTTTCATCCATTAGTAGACTTTGATAGGTGGTTGGTAAGGAATACACGGTGGTGCTGTCAGCGACCTCTGCTAAATATAGAGGAGTAGAGTAATAGCAGTATGTTCAAATAGCTGTGTTTTGTTGCCGTACTGAAACTATTGACCTATTTCACTTTACTGGAAGTAAGCAATAACTTTCAGTCAATGCTCGCGACCATAAAACCCGGCTATTGCGAGTGACCAACGCTATCGCAAATTTGCAATGCTTTGCGGTAGGCATCCACCCATTATGTCGTGCCCTATTTTCAAAACAAACTGCTAATACTGAGCTTTTCCTGTTTACTTTTAAGAAATTGGTTCTTTTTTTGCTATTTGTTTTACCTATTTGAACGCTTTATAGATGTAACTATTTATAAACATCTCTGTCTGTCATGTGAGACGCGATATCGTCAAAACGTAAAAATTGAGGAACATAGAATACTTCCTCTTGGGTTCAATGCTCGGTGCATGCACGTCACGGCGATAAACAAGTCATGAATGAACTCGTACATTGACAGGGTGACTCGCCCCGGAATAAAACAACCCAGCTTTATCAAAATCGCCTGCTTACAAATACCTTTTATGAGCACTTAAAATTAAAGAAATTGGCAAACATAGGTATTTCTCCTCTTTCACTCATTTATTGTTCCTGCCTGTCTGTTAATAGTATTTCCAGTGCGACAAGATAATTATTCCAATAGTTTTCAAGTCTGACATGTTTCGTTCTCACTCGTTCACATGCGCGGTGGAATATTAGTGCTCATAAAATAGTGAGAGCGAGCTGGTCCGATGATGTAGCCAAGGCATCATTAAATAGGCCAAAACTTGTTAACCGTACCAAGTTAGTAAGGGTTAGTCAGATTCAAGCCTAAACATATTATTATAAGTAGTATGTTATTGGGCGTTCTAATACTCAAAACTCGTTTCACTCGTGTTGAGTATTAGAACACCCAATAACATCATAATATTGCAGCTCTTTTGTGATGAAAGCGAAGAACGTTAGCCTAGGTGCAAAAGGTCGTACCCGATTGATTGATTGGTTGCGGTTAGCCGCTCATGATTACGGTTTGCTTATTAATCGTATTCTATCATGCGAGTTCGTCATTCTATTTCAAACATTCTTACAATGAAGTTCGTTAAACAGTCGGAGTCACTACAATTAGACAACATCAGTCTTGATCCCGAAAAACGTAGTTTTCGTCATGGAAAACTTTTACCGAACACCATACGCTGTTTAATATGTGGACCATCAAATTGTGGTAAAACAAATTTAGTAATAGGTTTACTCCTACATTACAATGGATTGCAGTTTCGGAACGTATATGTGTATTCTAAAACATTTTATCAACCAAAATATATATTTTTGGAAGAAGTTCTAAAGACAGTTCCAAATGTAACTTTTTCTAAGTACCATGAAAATGAAGAGGTTCTTAAACCAGAGGCTGCAAAGTGTGATTCAATTATTATATTTGACGATGTTGCATGTGAAAAACAGAATAATATACGCGATTATTTTACGATGGGGAGACATAAATATATAGACTGTTTCTATTTGAATCAAACTTACACCAAAATTCCTAAGCAACTAATAAGAGACAATGCAAATTTAATTGTCGTTTTCAAGCAAGATGATGTTAATATGAGACATATTTTTAATGAACACGTTAACACTGACATGTCCTGGGATGAATTTAGAAAAATGTGTATTGATGTATGGAAAGAACCATATAGTTATTTAGTAATAAACAAAGATTGCGAAAAAAATAAAGGATGTTATCGTAAAAAATTTGACACCTTTATTGAGTTCAACTAGATCATATTCCACTCACCAACGATGGCGGCAATCTCTTCAGTCGTGCTGTGTCGCTGTAATATGTAGGCCGTAACATAGAAAGTTATAGATAAATAAATGGCTAATCCTAAACACCCATATTACTGTACTGAAAGCAGGCGCTTGGAGAGTTTCAAGACCTGGCCAAAAGGTTTACCTCAAAAACCTCAGGCTATGGCTGACGCTGGTTTTTTTTATGGAGGACAAAGTGATAGAGTTGTTTGTTATTATTGTGATGGAAGACTGAAGGACTGGACCCCTGAAGATCAACCGTGGATAGAACATGCACGCTGGTTTAAATACTGCTCTTATCTTAAGATAGTGAAAGGTGAAAGATATGTGCAAAGTGTCAGTAGATCATATGAAAATCTCGTGCCAAGCCAGGATTACAATACACCAGTTCATAACCATCTTGAAACCACAAAACCAATCTGCAAAATATGTTTTGAAAAAGAAGTAAATACGTGTTTCATACCTTGTGGGCACGCTGTGGCTTGTGGAAAGTGTGCTTTTTCTATTCACAAAAAATGTCCAATTTGCAGAAAAGTATACGTAGATATAATTCAGTTGTATTTTTAGCGAACCTATAAAAATGAATACACTATTAAAACGTAACCATTACTAATCTACCATTCTATACTACGCACGGAATTGAAATACTATGGAAAAGAATTTAAAGAGACAAATTACAAATGCTGCGGAAGCTGTCAAAAAAAAGGTTAGAAAGATGAGAGACATTGAAAATGAGAAAAGTAGTATATTGGAATCCGTTTTCAAGCCAATTACAAAGCCTCTCAATAAAATGATGGAGAAAGAAAAAAACTATAAAAAAGCTCAGCACAACAATGACACTTTTTTTGAAACTGCAAGTCCATTAGATAAAGATAAAACACTTAAAAGAGAGTCCGACATTGGATTTAATGTGTTTAGTCCAGGTGATGAAGTCCCGGATGAAGATTTGGAAAAATCTGAGAGTGAAAGCGATTCGAATAATGAGTCCTTTAGAACAGTTGAGTCTAGTTCCGATGATCAGAGTATAGACATTTCATCATGGTCTAAATCGTCAGAAAACTTAAAAGGTATTCCATTTGGTGTGAGAAATGAGCGAGGTAAACTTATGATGGGATCTGCGCGTGTGATAATGCATGATGATTATATTCAAATTGGTGCAACTAAATTTAAAATGACACCAGGTATAAGTGAATTACTATTCAAAAAAGCACCGGACTTATCTTCAACGACTAATGAAGACATTAACCATTACAAAATAATGTTACTTGAAACAAATGCTCATCGAAGAGATTATGACCCACGTAAACCAATTAAAAGTAATAGAGGTCGTAAATACTTGAACGTTATAAAGCCACTATTCAAGCAGCACAAACTTTCTGGAAGTACTGATGGTAGTCTACCAGATTTACGTAAAGGAGAAGGCCTGTCACTGTTGAAGAAATGGAAGAAGAATGTGGATTACGTTTATTGGGATGACCCTAATGAATTAATAGAAAGATTGAAATTATTGATTGCTTCAAAGGATGCTGGTAACACTGGACTAGATAATGAAATTATATCAATTATAGAAGAACTGCGTGAATGCGGCATTATACCTTAGTAAATATATAATATAAATTTGGGAAATTTATTTCATTTGTGTTTTATCACTTGCTCCTATCAGTCTCCCCAATAATCATGGACAAGTTTGGAAATCATGTTAATAATAGATTGAATACACAGTTTCTTTTTGATAACTTTACCAACATTTTGATAAGAAACCAAACTGGAGAGTTCGATTTACAAACTTCAAGATTGACAGGCGTTACTGCTCCTCTGTGGGACACCGATGCTGTTAACAAAGAATATGTAGATAGAAAATTTGAATTATATTTAAAAAAACAAAATCACCAAACATTATTAGACACTTACAAATTAGATATTGAAAAACACTTTCAGAACTTAAAAAAAGATTATTACACAAAAGTTGAATTAGATAAGATCATAAAATCTTTCTCCAAAAATGAGTAAGCTACAAGTTGTAAATGAAATTCATAAAACAGCACGTAAAAATTTTGTTCGACGATCTGTAGTTTTAAAGAGAATTGATGATTTATGGCAAGCAGATCTTATTGATTTTCAAAATTTAAAAAGTTATAACAATGGGTATAAGTATATTTTAGTGGTTATTGATTGTTTTTCCAAGTTTGCTTGGGCTATCCCTGTCAAAACTAAAACGAAGTCTGAAATAGCTAATAAATTTAAAGATATATTAAATACAAGCTACAGAAAACCAGTTCACTTACAAACTGATATGGGAACAGAGTTTTATAATGACGAATTCAAAAAAGTTACTTTCAAAAATAAAATAAATCATTATTCTACATACTCCGTTAAAAAAGCTTCCATAGTTGAAAGACTAATCAAAACCCTTAAAAATAAATTGTATAAATTTTTCAGTTTGAATGGTAGTTATAGGTGGATCGGTGAGTCTTTAAAAAATGTAATTAAAACTTACAACAACACAATCCATCACACCACAAAATATAAACCAAAAGAAGTTAATCGAAAAAATCAGATTCTTGTTTCGAAAAACATACAGAACTCACAGAAACATAATTTTATGCCTGTAACCAATAAATTTGTCGTAGGTGATCATGTTCGCATAAGTAAATATAAAGGCATCTTTGAAAAAGGGTACACTCCGAACTGGTCTACGGAGTTATTTTTGATAAAAAAAGTAAATCCTTCTAAACCTGCTACATATTTAATTGAAGACTTACACAAGCAACCCATATTAGGAAGTTTTTACGAACAAGAACTTCAAAAAACCCATTGTCCTAATGTATATCTTATTGAAAAAGTTATTAGAAAGAAAGGTAATAAGCTTTATGTTAAGTGGCTAGGTCTCCCCAACACTGAAAACAGTTGGATTGAAAAGCGTGCAATTTTATAATTCTCTATAATTATAAATATCAAATTAAGACATTTCATTATTATCTCAGCTATGAAAGGTGGTGGACTGGTTAATACTCTCATAAATAAATTGCCTTTTGAACTACATTTACCTGGATATAACTATTGTGGACCTGGTACACGATTACGAGAGCGTTTGTTAAGAGGGGATACAGGAGTTAATGAGTTGGATAACGCTTGTATGAAACACGACATCGCGTACGATAATTCTAATAATTTAGTAGATCGTCATAAAGCCGATCGAGATTTATTAAACATGGCGAAACAGCGTTTAAAATCTAAAAACGCTGGAAGAGGAGAAAAACTAGCTTCCTGGCTTGTGAGGAAAGTGATGAAAACTAAAGTAAAATATGGTGCTGGTAAAAGAACGTTTAAATCTATTGTTTCTAATATACGAAATCAACTTAAGCAATCGAAACCAAGAAGTGATTCCAAAGCTATCAAGGTCGCCTACTCAGCAGCGAAAAAACTAATCAAGAATAAGAAAGGAGTTACCCTTCCTCGTGTTATCCCCTTACCGAAATCAGGTGGCATTCTTCCTCTAATACCGATATTTGCTGGATTGTCTGCTTTAGGAGCATTGGCTGGAGGAGCTGCAGGTATTGCGAAAGCTGTAAATGATCATAAATCAGCCAAAAATAACTTGAAAGAATCTCAACGTCACAATAAAATGATGGAGACTATTGCCTTAGGAAAAGGCTTGTACATTAAGCCTTACAAAAAAGGTGGTGGTCTATGTGTAAGAAGCTCAAAAAACTGATGAAAAGGTTACCCAAACGTGCTCTCACTAATATAGACATATTGGAGTATGCTAGTAAAAACATACCATATTTCAGAGGTGTATTTATGAGAGATGAATTACCCAAGTCATCTAAAGATATTGAGTGCGCAATTGTCAATCTTGATAGTTCCGAGAATGAAGGAACGCATTGGGTAACCTATGTAAAACTTTTTAGTTATTGTGAGTATTTTGATAGCTTCGGTGATTTAAAGCCTCCAATTGAGTTACTTAAGTATTTGAAATCGAATATAACATATAATTATTGTAGATATCAAAGTTTTAATGCAAATAATTGTGGTCATTTATGTTTAAAATTTTTAAGTGAATTTTGGAATCATGTACTCAACTCAGTAGGGTATGAATAAAATATATAAATATGCTATAAATTGGAATACTGGTTTTAATTATTCTCATTTATAAAATGTCGTTCACGCTGTCAATATCAGGCAATACCTCAATTTTATCTACCACCTATTATCCTCCTTTGCAATTTGATGGTGAATACGAATGCGCTCTACTGCATTTGTCAACGTTCAATTCCATCCCAAATATTGACAATAGAAATAATATATTTCATTACGACAGTAACGAAGTCATAGAAATTCCAGAAGGTGCTTACGAGCTGCAAAATATATCTGATTATTTAAAATCGAATGTGAAAAAAGGAAACACCTTCAGTTTATTTTGCAATAATAACACGTTGAAAACGTTTATCTATTGCAGTAGAGACATTCATTTTGAAAAAGAGAATTCTCTGGGAAGCTTATTGGGTTTTGGAAAACAAACTCTAAAAGCTAATATAATACACGAATCTCAGTTTCCAGTTAACATTTTATCAACGACTGTGGTCAGAATCGAATGTGACATAGTAAGCGGATCATATATTAACGGAAAATCAAGCCATATTATTTATGAATTTGCTCCAAACGTTCCACCAGGATATCGAATCATAGAAATACCTAGGAATATCGTTTATTTTCCTGTTAATCAAAATAACATTAGTTCCATAAACGTTCGATTATTGGATACTAATAATAATTTAATAAACCTTCGAGGTGAAGAAATTCAACTATATTTACACATAAAAAAAAGATGATTGACTACAATAAATATAGTAATGCAAAAATAAAACACATCAGTACCAATCGAACAATCCGCAAAGGAACAACTAAGAAAAAAGTTGAAATAACTGAAGAAAATAAAAGATTTTTGAAATTAATCGGTCTTCTAAAATGAATGTGTTAGATATAACGAGTTCGCCCGCATACGATAACAGCATAGATGGTATCGAGTATCATTCACATAAACCATACGTCACCAGTTTTAACAGAAATGATGAAATCCGAATACCTATTAATCAACAGGATTTGTACATATTACCATCTGCAAGTACGCTTTTTTTAGAAGGAACTGTAAATATAGTAAAAAAGGATTCGAAACAAAAAGTTACTACTATTGAATTTACAAACAATCCTTTACTCTTTCTTTTCCAAGATATTCGATACGAACTTAATGGAGTTGAAATTGATAGAGTAAAAAATGCTGGATTGTCTACAACTATGAAAAGTTTATTATCTTTTAATGAAAGCGAAGCTAAGATTGCAAAAGCATGGGGTTGGGATATAAATGGAACAAAGACCGGAGGAAGTTTTTCTGCTTCAATACCACTCAGTAATATTTTAGGTTTTGCGGAAGATTACAAGAAAATTATTATGAACTGTAAACATGAACTGATACTTTTACGAAGTAATACCGATTTAAACTCTTTGAAAATTCCGTCTGGCGAAATCCTTGAAGACATAGTAATAAATAAGTTAGTTTGGCGTGTTCCCCATGTTAAGGTATCAGATAAAGAAAAAGTTCATTTGTTAAGGCTTTTAGAAAAAGATCGTCCTTTACATTTTGCATTTAGAAATTGGGATTTGTATGAGTATCCTCTGTTACCTCAAACAACTAAGCACACATGGTCGATAAAAACCTCATCACAAATTGAAAAGCCGAGATATGTAATCATAGGTCTACAAACAAATAGAAAAAACTTACCAGATAAAGATATATCCCATTTCGATAACTGTGATGTAAGAGATGTCAAAGTTTATCTAAATTCTAACTATTTTCCATATGAAAATCTAAACGTTAGTTTTAAAGATCACAAATTTGCTCTACTTTATGAACAGTATGTTAAATTCCAACAATCTTATTACGGTCGTAGAAGCGAACCACTGCTAAGTGCAATGGAATTTAAAGAAAAGGCGCCACTTTTTGTTATTGATTGCTCTAGACAAAGTGAAAACATTAAGTCAGGTCCTGTAGTAAGCGTGCGTGTAGAACTTGAATGCAATTCAGAGATACCTGATCAGACTGCAGCTTATTGCCTCATTTTAAACGATTGTTTAATAGAGTATAGACCACTCAGCAATTTAGTTAAAAAAATATCTTAAAATATGAATTCTGATACAAGTAAAGCTATTATAGTAGATGTGCAAGGATTTAAAGACACAAAGAATACCTTCATAATTAAAGAGTTTGCTGTTTTATACGACGGATGTACCCAAACATTCCTCGTAAAACCACCATATCCATTCACTAATCTGAATAAAGAAGAAAAAAAACAAGTGCGGTGGATAGAAGCCAATCGTGGAATTTTTTGGAGTGAAGGTTTCATTGACTTCAGAGAATTTAAGCGCACTGTTATACAATACTTAGATAAGAAAATTGTTTTTACCAAAGGAGCAGAAAAAGTTCAATGGATTCAAGATTTATGTGAGAACTGTGAAATAATAGATTTAGAAGAAAAAGGATGTCCTAATTTTTTAAAATTGTATATAGACTATGAAAATACAGATTTAAGTTTGAATTGCATACATCATAAGAAAATGTGTGCCTTGAAAAATGTTATGTGCATGAAGAAGTGGTGCGATAAAAACTATAAAATGAATGCAATTTGATTTAAGTTTATTTTATTACGTACCTATTCATTAAATATTTTTTCTGATAATTTCTAATTTGTTTTATTCAATTCATAATAATCTTTAATATAACGCCCAATAACTACCTACTAATATAATACCTAGAAATAAAACCAGGTTACTAATTCATATAAATTTAATTATTCATAGCTTATACATAACAGTGGGTACTTACATAATCACTATTACATTATATTAGTCATTCAACATGTTTTCTGAAATATTTTTTATTAGTCTCTCAGTTTGGTCCATAATATTATCCATTAAATCTTTCACAACGTATTGTGCCGATATCACAACATCATTTTCACTTTCACTATTAACATTAACACCACTGATGTCTATTATTTTTATTTGAATTAAACGCCTACCCTTGCATGGATCGCGATTCAAAACAAAGGATGATCGTCGCAGGGAGCCGCGCTGTTTATCCAGGATTTCACGTAAAGTCTTCTTGGTTTTTCGTTTTGAGCGTTTCTGTTGTGGAGTTTTCTTATGGTGAATGATAGGATAGTTGTCATCAATTTCATCCATTGGCTTCTGCGCACAGTGGAAGAGGAGATCCTGAGTGTTGATCCCGAATAGCCCATCTTGAGTTTCATCTGGATCGGGTCTTGTCTCAAAGTCGGCCATAATCTGAAAAAGAAAAAAAATATAAGTTGCACTCTAAGATAGGTAGGTAAACACTTAAATTATTAAGTATTAAAAATCAATCTTTATTATATATTAAGAGCGCTGGTGGCCTAGTGGTAGCGGCCCCGCCTTCCGACCCTAAGGTCGTGGGTTCAAATCCAGTCGTGTACCAATGAGTTTTTCTTCCCAAAAATTTATGTACACTATGCCAGTGCTCTCAAACGGTGAAGGAAAACATCGTGAGGAAACCGGCATATCGTAGAACCTTAAAAGTTCAAAAATATGTGTCAAGTGCAAGAGAGGAGCCTCTTTGGGGCGCACTTAAAATCCTTTCACCACACTTGGTTCGAAAAAATCAGTGACACGATAAGAAGAAGAAGATCTTTATTAACTTACCGTAAATTAATGTTGAAGAATGCTTTTCCCACCAAGCGCAGACAAAGAATGAGAAATACTTAGATACAGCGATGCAGTTCGCTTCACTGAGTATCAAATTACGCTGCGCTAGGCAAATTGTGCTTTGTTGTGATCTACACTAATATTATAAAGAGGAAAGATTTGTATTGTCGTAACGAATAAATTCAGAAACTGACCGACTTCAAAAACTATTTCTCCAATAAAAAGCTACTATGCTTCTACTATTCCCAAGTAACAGGAACTATATTTTTACTAGCAACCAGCATTGGCTCTTTACGATTGTTATTTATAAAAGCGTGAGGAAAACATAACATTGCCATCGACTTTTCCCATGAAAATTGGTGGGGAGGTAGCTTAGTACCAGGAGACGGGCTTGTAACTTATTATCTCGAAAAAGTTATGGAAACGGGGCTTAACGACAACGGGGCGAGCGAAGCCGCGGGCGGCCACTACTTAAAGATGACTCTGGAACCTGGCTTGCTTTAATTAGTAGGTATTAGGTACATAAAATAAAAGTTTTATTTTTTATTTAATCCATTTATTTATTAATTCATCTTAGGTATTGCTAACACAGTTTAATTTAACAAAAAGTGCTTATTATGTAGATTAATAGTAATTTACACATTAGTACATCGGTTTATAATATCCTATTTTTTAATTCCTGAAATACGATCATAAAATTAATTACAAAAATCTTTCACATAACCTATTTAAAATCTTTAAACACCAAGGATAGATACATGCCCCCAGGCTCTGCTTGATTTTTTATCTTGCGAAATTAGACGTTTGTCATCGCTACTAGAAAGTGCAATTTTGTTTACGGATTGAGTAAATACGTCGTGTTTTATACTCTTGAATAATACATTCTTCTTTCGTACTATTTCTGCAGTTAACAAAGTATTTTTGTAATCTGATATATCAAGGTCTCGAACGACACACGCTTTTACTCCCTTAGCCTTTTTAATTTCGCTTTCAGTATTTTTGATACAGTATAACTTAGAGCGCAACCCTACGAATTCAGTAATTATTTTTCCACCCATCTCGTCTTTAAAAAGGCCTGGAACTTTTTTATTGATTATTGGTAGATCATGATAGTTATCAACAGAAAAACTACTAGTATCAAAATATTCCAAGAAGTTCATTTTTAACTCTTGATAAAAATGCTGGGTTTCAATGTGGTAAATGAAGCTGTCTGTATCAGTATAACACATCTGCAAGCGGTCTCCATAAAAAGGTTTAAATACAGAATAGTGAAAATCATACATATGTGCTTTCGATAATTCAAGGACGGTGAAGCCTATGTACAGAGGCTTGTCCAAAACTATGCGATCTGGTTTTAGTTGAATCGCAACTAAGTTTTCTGTAAAAACTGAAGCGCTTTGAAAGTAGGGACTTGCGATTAATTTTTCTGCATTATTTCTTTTTTTGGTTCTATTGTTTTGATCACTCCATAAATTTACTAATTCCACCTTTACTTTTTTGCGATTGTTTTCTAAAGTTTTTCCAAAAACACTATTGTTGAGCAATTTGAAAAAATCCTGCTCAAATGTTGACGTCGCTCTCTGACGCAGGCTAGTGTTAAGATCAATATATTGTTTTAAGTATGCACTTTGCCGAAACGTTATCACGCGATGTATTTTTCTTAAGATCAAGCCATGTTTTAAGCATGTTTTTAAATGAACGTAATGAATTACATAGTTAAATTTGTCGTATAAATTTGGAATGAGCTTTTCATTTTTTCCACCCGGAGGAATATCTTTTTCAGGACAAAACGGTAAGTCGTTATGGGTCCAATGTATTTTTTTTGGATAAATTAAATCAACTTCAAGAATAAAACCATACTCTGCGTCATCTGAAATAGAATTTACTTCTAATTTATCAACTTCAGTTTGATGGAGAAATCTGAAGTTGGACAAAGGCAATGTTTGACACATGCTATATCCATAGAGATTATTGCAATCTATATACACTATATATGATTCAGGCATCAATGGGTCATAATCCAAAATAAATTCGTTATTCGCTTTAGCATGTCTATGGGAGGCCATAACCACACCTCCCCTGACGCCAGTTTGTAACATGTCTACTATGGCAAAATCATCAATTAGCTCCAACTCAATGCCTGTTTGATAAAGCATTGCATCAAACGACAAGCTTGGTGCTGTTACATAAAAAGCGGGATCCAGATGATAATAATGTTTGCATGTTTTTCTAAAGTTTTCAAAGATATCTGTCAACAATAAAACGTCAGTTTGTAAGTACAAGTCAGTATATCGCCCTAAATCATGAATATTGAACTGAGCCCAAACTGATTGCGCATGCTCGTAATCGTCATCCGATATATGTTCGTTGTTAAGGGAGCTATAAAAACTATCTTTGTTAGGAAGACATTTGTCATTGTAACGTTCCCATGAACTCATGTATTCGTATGGATAAACGCCTTTGCGTGTTAGGAGAGCAAAGTCAATTTCATTTGGGTATACACTACGCAAGTGAGTAAACTCATGATTTTTCATCGTTTTAGCTAATTTTTCTAAACTGGTTCCTAAAAATTTGAACGAATCTACGAATCGCAACTGCACAAACTCATCTCTCGATATTGGAATAAATTTCGTAAACGAGATGTAGTTTTCTTTCGTTTTAGGTATTATTTTTATTGGTCCAGGCGCTTCTCCGAGCTTTTTGATAAATAAGTGACAGTCATACCCAGCTAAGTTATGGAAAAATATAGGTACAAACTTTGGAGTTTTGTACTGCAAATTACATAAACTATGAGCTGCTCCTCTGTATTTACCTGTAATATGGCAGTGATCTCTCACTTTGTCTCCGAAAAGAAAACTCTGGCAAATATGACATCGAATTGTGTTCTCAAAATCGAATGCATTTTCTGCATTGAAAAGCATTGGAACATTTTGTGATAGTACAGCATGGATATCTCGAGTATCTTTATAAAGAGAAGAGATAAAGTTGTCAACACAATCGAGTCCGCGATATGACACAAATTTGTTGTAAGAAGGATCAACAGAACTAACGACTTTGTACGCATACGCAACCGGCACGTGCTTTTGTGTGGTGTGCGTATGAGTACCTTGCGATTTCCTTTCGCAAACACGTTCCAGCATAGTTTCAAAATCTGCATAAATTACAAAGGGAATATCCTGTTTCCGCTCAAAGTGTTTGAATTTAATTACTGACCCTTTTTCTGGTAGCACGGTTACGATACCGTTGCAAGTATGATTTTCGACATCTTCAACCGTATTGAAAAACAGCAAACACGTATCACAAAAGTATACTCTCCCATTATGTCTCGTTATTTGACGTCTTACCAGCCTCGATAAGTTTTTAATAAGACAATAGTGCGATGTCGTATTATTTTCTAACCAAAGCAAGTGAATTATTTTTTTATTTTCATGACTCTCTGATTTATAAAGAGGGCCTATAACCGTTTTGTTATTTTTCAACCCAAAAATAATAAAACTTAAATTTGGGTTATTTTCTTCAAATATTTTTACATCGGAAAATGTTACCGGAAATGACATGTTTTCTGTATTTAATACCTCGCTAAAATGTACGTAAGACGATACTTGTTCATGGTGGCTTTTTGCGGGATAGAGGGCTGCAACCACACTCCATAGAAAACAATATTCATCACTGTTGTGAATATTCAAGCACGCTTTCTTTTTTCTGATGAACTCTGGGAGTTTTATGTACGTGGAGCCTCGAAGTGGTTGATATTTATTGACATTGATTTCAATATGCATGCAATTAAGAAAAGTCCAACCCGAATCTTGCTCTTCAAACTGATCGATTTTTGTGCGTAATGTGTGTACTACTGATATAAACAGAGATTCAAAGTTATAATTTCTATAAATGGGAATATTTTTTGTAGAAAACGATTTGATTTCCTGCTCGTTATTTTTCAGTAGTAAAAAGTTTGAAAAGAGTTCAAAGTTTACTTTAATGCAAACATGTTTTTTTAAGCATTCATCTAAAACTTGGTTCACTTTGTTTCGCATAGACTCTAAAAATACGTCTATAGAGTGTTCATTTGTATCGAGCGCTACTATCCTAAAGGTATTGATTCTACTCTGAAATGCCGTAGCTACAATTTCAACACCATCAATATGTGGCTGGCTCGAATTAGTTCGTTTGTGTGCATTACTACGCAAATGTCCTATCCAATACCTACCGTTAACAGATATGTTGCAGCCTGAACAGAAAGGCATTTTGCCAAGCGAAACTCTTTCTTATCAACCCGAAATTTGTTTTTATTTTTCTAAGCACTCTCTAGCAAAATAAAATTAATCGGTTTTCCTTCCTAGAATAGTAATTTATTTATCTGAACTTCTATAAAAAAAAAAAAAATTAACTCTAGACAAGTACCTACTTGTTACGACTTGTTTTGTCTGGGTGATACATATTATCTGTCTATCTATATTAGCAAAACTAAAAATTCATCGATTAATTTAAGTAAATCAATTAATTGAATACGTTTATTTTATTTAAAATTGATCCTATCGGAAAATTTTGTGGGGTTAGCGTTTTTAAACAACTTAAACGTAGTCATTAAAAACTCCTGCAAGGCATCCCACTGCTTGCAGTTTTCATTTAAGCGCAATTTGATGGAAGATAAAGCCTTTTTATACCGCTCTTCGGGAGCCGTGTTCTGGACATCGGTCAAATTGTACAATTTGACCTCGACGAAGAAGTCGCCCTCGGTGATTGACACGGTGCGCCGGCTCTGCCCTCCAGAGACCCTCGTCGTGAATGAGGATGTGGTGATTGCACGACTTGGTGCCGTTGATGTACTGGCTTGGTCCTCTGATCGAAGAAGACCGAATATGTCACCGCTCTTGCGTTTTCTTGCGCTACAAAGAAAAAAAAAATATTGATCTACTGAATTACTAAAGAACCGTTTTGTCAACGCTATGTTAACAAAATTTAAATCATGAAGGTAACATTTTTACACGTTTTATCAATTTGTTCTGTTTATGAAACACGGTTCCATTAGTGCCGTATTAGTTAGTCAGCTATTCGTTCGAGTATGATTAGCTGGTAGCGCATGGCGCTGCGGTCAGCGCAGCAGCCCTGATACGTATCAAAGGGAACGTCGCGAGTTCAAATCCCGCTCGGCTTTTAACTTTGCGACACCATAAAATAATTCATATCACGGTCAGAGTATACATAACAGTGTGTAAAGGTAAAAAAAGACTGCCGAAATTTCGAAGCAATAACACATTTTTTAAGGACAAGTTAAGTATCCGCAAATATTACGAAACCGCATTTTTTTTATTTACAAACTGACTTGATATCACCATAAAAAAAAACATTATGAAAAAAAAAAAAAAAAAATTGTACAAAGGGTTTTCTTATCAAAATTTTGGCTAAGTGTTTTTGCTTCAAAATTTCGGCAGAGTCAAATGTGTAAAAAAACATTAAGAAAAAAATATTTTATACAATTTTTTTAAGGCTTGAGGTTTTCAATGTGTAAAAAAGATTTATTTGTTAAAAAAATTCTAAGTCTTTTTTTACCAAAATTTAGGCTATGTGTTTTTGCTTCGAAATTTCGGCAGAGTCTTTTTACCTAGTACTGCACACAGTGCACACTACTAACGATACTCCAACCATCATGGTCATAGAAAGGGCTATAATACATACCATTGATATTGGCCTTCGTCCGAAGAAGTTGTGGGCACTGCAAGAGGAGGGCGTGCGAGAGCAGCTGCGTTGGTCACCGGCGGCGCCACCTTCGTGCGCTTCGCAGCTGACTTGGCAGCTTTCGGCTTCTTTGTCACCGGCTCCGGTAGTACTTCGGTATCGTACTCTGAGTCCGACCTGAAATTAATAAAAAAAAATATTGTAGTTAAAACGCAAATCAAGATCGTGTATTTGGTTCATCCTCGTGTCAAGGGGGAGGTCGTGGGTTCAAATACAACTCGGATTTCCGATCCCACTCGGTGATCACCTTTGGTAGGTGCAAAAAATCTTGTAAGTCAGAATTTTTATAACGAGCGTGTATGCAGCATGATAAATCACTTACTTACATTTCTTTTGTTTTCAAGGATGAGGAGGCGAGATGATAGCTTGGACCAGATCCAAGCAGCAGCAGCAGCAGTGAGCAGCAGTGGCAGCAGAGTCTTCGAGCAGAGTCTTCAAGCAGCGGCACAGGCACCAGAGATTTTTGACAGCTACACTGGCAGCGGAACTGGCAGCAGCGGTGATATTGATGGACGCGTTATGATGACGTAGTAGCCCGAGCGCAAAATCGAATGAAGACTGTGACGTTTGAAAATATTGTCACAATTTTATACTAAAATATTTAACGTGTCAGCAAATAATAATTTGTACGATATCAACTAAGTATTTAAAAAAATTACGCCAATTCGAACCGTATGTTTAACTATTACCTATAGGTTAGCATGATTCCTGCATAGATACTTACGGGTGCTTATCACATTTGATCCGATTATCTTCGATCTTCGATTAGCCACACCATTTTCAACCTTATTTACTTGTTCATAAGGAATGTAGAGAAATTGTTTATCTAAATATAAAGAGCAAATTTTATGATGCGCAAACATAATTTGATCCTTAATTCTTGGTAAATACAGGGTGTAAAAAAACGCCTGAAAACTTAAACAGAACCTAACAGCTCGTGCATTGCAGTTGAGTATCTACCACCAAAAACATAAAATGCGCATCAAATAGGATTATTTTGTGCATTAACAGCAGTGAAATTTTATTAAAGTCGATGTACTTACATCTCTGGCTACTGTTACGGCGAAAATTCTTCATTGAATATAGCTTTTTAACTTTATTACACGGAAAACCAATCATCTCCGCATTACGTCGCAATATTTTCCTGTCCCGTATAGTGATGTTGTGTCTCGTCGCCTGGTCTCACAGTAGGGATGTCCTATTCCCGAAACCGGCTAACACTACTTACAAATATAATAAACGCAGTATCGAAAATATCAAATTTTTAAAGTTTATATAATATACCCCGTCGAGTTAATCAAATATAACCCATCCAAAGTGGTGTCAATGAATGATAAAAAAACTTATGAAACAAGCATACAAAATGTTTCACCTTGTATTTGTACAAGCGTGTAGGGTTCATCCAGAAAGTGGTGACGCATGCTGGACTTACATGTTGTAGTCAAAGTAATATTTTTAACAACTTAAATATTTAGCGAAGCAACCTAGACTCATTTTTAACCAACTTCGAAAAGGAGGAGGTTTCTCAATTCAATATGTTTTTTTATGTGTGTTTGCGGATAACTTCGTCGTCTATGAACCGATTGTGATGATTTTAAGTTTTACTTTTACCTAAAATTTTAATGCATGGTGCTGACCCCGCCTTACTTAATATAGTGGGATAAAGGTAGACCATTTATTCTGAAGTAGGCACCTACTTACCTACATTTTCCTGCATATTGTATATGTAATTAATTTAATGCTGTAATTATCTCTAATACGATACCTACCTAAGTTATGTTGTGTTAGACTTAGGTGTTATTATAGCTACTAACATATGTTGGTACCTAACCATTTTAATATCAGCCTTTAGTCAAACAAACAAACCACAAAAACAGACTCTAGTTTGACTGCAACATAAACATGCACTAACTTGCATTTTCGCACTTTGCATTCTCGAAATTGAAACACGACTACCAGTGCGATCAAATGATGCATGGAAACAAGTTTGTACTTGGTGCATCACGTAGGTATTGCGTTCTAATTTAAAATGAAAATATTCCAGTGTGAAAGTAGTTCTGTGATATTATTATGAATACTAGTGGAAAATAAGGTGAGTGTCTAATTTACTAAGATAAATCAATATTTGTTTGGTATCACATAATGTTCGGAGTTGAGTCTTACCTTGATTTTCATAAAAAAATATTTTACCATTTATGAAATTTATGCGATGAAAGTATAATAATTGTTGACTGAAATAACGGTGGGTATGCAGTATTAAAATAATCTTATCCAGTATCTCACAGCTGAGCTCCTACTGGGCATCTTTTCAGTGTGTAAAACTGAAAAAACAGCATGAACCTCTAACAGGCCGTATTTTTTTTTTTTTTTTAGCCCGATTTTAATATTTTGTTATCGAAATGAAATGAAATATGAAATGAAATGAAATATTTATTTGCAAGAAGCAAATCTTCGTAATCGTCTTATTTACTCAATAAAAAAATCACGAATGGAAACAAAAAAAGAGATATAAATTTGCAACTCTTGTTCCCAACTTCTTGTTTATTTTTTTGGTCTACACCATAAATTTACACCATAAAATTAATGACCGTTTTAATTACAAAAAACGAAAGAATTGATTAATTTTTATAAACTAAAAATCACAAATTCGTGCGTGTTTTGACGGGCGCATATTGTTGAGGAGCGGTGGGTTGCATACGAACGAAACTCTCACATTGGGTCAGGGTGCGAGTTTTGTGTGTTTGAACGCTCAATAGGGTACCTACGAATGGGTGCAAGTTCTGTGTGTTTGAACGCTCAATAGGGTACGAATATTATGATGTTTTTGAGAGTTCAAATACACAACACGAGCGCAAGCGAGTTTTGTGTATTTGAACTCTCAAAAACATACTACTATTATAATTATAAGTCTGGAGCGAACATTACGAGATCTCAGTTTATGGGGCGAACCACTAAGTAAATTAATTACAAATTATCGCTATATTTTCAATTCAGATACGAAATCGTGGGAGTTATAATTATTTCGGCAATAATTGCAAAAATTGTGTTATAAACCCAACGACAAGTTGATAGCAGCTTCCTGTAGCGTTGATAAGGGAAACTGCTGTTTGTGTCGCACCGCGACCCCGTTTCCATAGTTTTGTCAATGGACGCTGATTTTGACCCAATTTAAAATGTATCAATTCTTTTTATTCTGCTCAGTGCACTTGAGTTCCTGGAAATGACGAACGGAAACTTGATTTCAGTGAATCTGCAGTGCAATTATAATACCTAATAAATGGAATAGGTATAAATATATAAAATAACTCTTTACATACCTACAAAAGAAACACTGGAAAGTCATTTTTGTTCTTCTATTAACACCTGTATAATATATTCTATCATATTTTTTTTAAATTTTCAGTGACCCTATAAATTCATCTAAACAAAGTTACCCTCTTCACTATTATCGTATCCATCGGTGCAAGTTGAAGTGAGAAATGAGTTTACAAAAATTTTCCGTAATTTGAAAATTTGTTTCATTGCCTTGGAAATATTTTTTTCTCTGAATGATTTATATCAGATGTTTAAGAGCGGGTCGTGCGAAAATTAGAGATTTAAAAAAAAAAATCATGACTAAATAACTAAGTGACATTTTAAAAATCGCAAAAGGACTATAATTGTAGACTATACATTTGAGATTAATTCGAATTTAAGTGTGTTAAAAAAATATACTATTTAACATGACATTCTATTTAACGCTATAGCGTTAAATAGAGTCAAATGTATAGTCTACAATTAGTCCTTTTGCGATTTTTAAAATGTCACTTAGTTATTTAGTTATGATTTTTTTTTTTTTAATCTCAAATTTTCGCACGACCCGCTCTTAAGAACCAGAAGATAATATCCGAGAAGGGTATGTGCCGCACGCACATCTGTTGCTTTTTGCTATAAACTTTTGAAATTCGCTTTCTTGTTGTGGTTTTTCGTGTCTATTTTCCGTAGACAGAGAAACCTAAGCTTACTACGCTACATAATCTGATGAAAAATATATTTTCCATCAGATTATGTAACTGAGACGCGTGAGTAACTTTCTTTCATGTATGAGATAATTTAAGAATATCATCATGAAATTATTAAATAAGTAGGTCGATTCATCTTCATTAATAGGATATCGAATTAATCTGGCGTCATTTATTCGGATAGCTTATCGAAGGTTATAACCTCTCTTATAAACCAAAATTAGTTTAATTGTGTATTTTATGATAAGAAGATGAAGCTATTCGAAGAATTAAATTTTTAAAGTTGATTGTAATATCAAAATAGAGATCTGAGTTGTGGGTGATCTACTTTGTATTTGCATGATATTTTTGTAAAATAATATGTAAGAAGGTTTATTCACTGTTCTCATAAGGGTGGGCACCTACAGTTTGGGCATCGTAAGAGTGGGTAATTATGCTAGCATACTTACTATACAGGGTTATTCATTATTAGCTGCAAATACTCAGGAATTAGGTTCAACAAATAAAATAAAAAATATTTATAAAATGATTTTTTTTAAGTTTTGTTATGAAAATCCCGAGAAAATCTATAAAGGAATCATTGGCGCCTGACCTATTTTGACCTTTGATCCGCGCCCGCGCGCCGTGAGTGACACTCTGCGTTCAGTCACCGCCTGGGTGGGTCATCGTCCTGTTCTCCGTGGCAATCATTATGCAATAGCCGTAAAGAAATTAATAAAAATAAAATTTTGATACAAAAACTTGAAAAAATTTTTGATCAAATTTTAAAAAAATAATTTCATAGATATTTTTTATTCTATTTGTTGAACCTAATTCCTGAGTATTTGCAGTTAATAATGAATAACCCTGTATAGCTAGGCTATACCTAGTTAGATGTATAGTAAGCTTGTATTAGCTATACCTAGGTATTACGTTAATTTTCATTGTTGTAAAAAAAACGCTTGTTTTCTTTTGGTATTTTAGTAGGGGGTCCGAAAATTTTGTCTGGGATAAATGTAAGGCTTTAGCGGGGGACATAACGAGATCTCTTCACATTAAAAAATCAGTTTAGCAAACTTTTAAGTAGGAAAACGTCTAGGGGTCTAAAAACAATTGCTAAGCTGTGTGCAATCAGATTGCACACAAGATGATTGCTCGCGATTTTTGATAAATAAGTGGTTTTATATCTTTGAAAAGGTCAAAGTGTGCGAGCGAGAAGTTGTTTTAAGGAGTTCAGTGTCTTGCTTATTTTAAACCGACCTCCTACAAGAATGTCTTCAATAATAATAAGACACTGTAACCATTTTTGGGTCACGAGGCTATACAATGATAACAATTGTTGTTGCCAGTTGATTATGTACCAAATAAAAATTGTTCTTAATGATAATAAGTATACTTAGTGCAAAGGTTAGCGTAACATCAGATACTAAGGAGACGTTCGCTTCAATTAAAAAGATTTTTATATAAAACAATGCTATCAATCAACTTCGTTTTATAATGTGTGTTACTTGCATACTTATTATAGCTCGTTCATTGAGCTTCTTGTGCATAATTTTTGCCAAAACTTTTTAATAATATGGTGGCATTTCCACGAAATTAAATGCGGAAAAGTGATTTTTGAGTTTATCCATTACACACAAAAAATAAAATCGTTTCTCATAATAATTATTTTGTTGGATCGCATGTCATTTTTTTTTTTCTTACTTCCTTGAACCTAACAGATACAGAGCGGCCCCTAAGGCATAAATGTGTTTATTTTCGTAACAAAATCATTATCTACGAGTGTTGAATGCTATATTTTAGGTTATTGGGTCCCACATAGATGTATTGAAACATAGATAAGAGATGCTAAAGGCTAAAGATTTGGTTAACAGTACAGTCGGCTTGACTAAGATATAGCTAGGTTAAGGGGGTTTGATTTCCATACAGATAGTTTTTTTTTACATAATTATGGGCGATGAGAGTAAGTATAATTTTACACTGAAAAAACTGTAATTAGTTTTGATTCTTACATAGGTTTCAATAGTACATTGTTACCTGAGTGTTGAAAGTCACGTTTTTTGAGTCCCGAGACGGGTTTGGCGTTAGCGAGGGCGCCAATGGAGCTTGAGGGACTCAAAAGACTTTCACCCGAGGTAAACACTGTGCTTTTCATTACGAATACAAGGAAAGTAAAAATAAAAACATGAAAGAAAAATTAGTGAAAATGAAGATTGAATTGCCGCCTTCCCGGTTTTTTTTTCTTTTTCTCTGGCGGGCCTTCGGCTTCGGCTCGCCAGCATTATTCAGCCATTATTTTCATTTTCATAATTTAAATCTATGTTATTTTAAATAAATAGTTAAAGCTATACACTAATCAAGTAATTTAGAAGATATATTATTTATTTAATACTATCTTTATGTTATTTAAATTTAAATATTACATTGCGCTCTAATTAGACTTTTTAAACTTCTTACCGTTGCGTTGTAATGGGTTTCCAACCTACTTGCTGAATAAAAAGTTGGAATTTGGTTGAACAACCTCCTTGCAGTTAGAAAGACTTTAGAAAGTTGGAACATGGTTGAATAAAATGGAACTTGTTTTTTTTTATAATTTGACAGCTGTCAGTAGAAAGCGATTCTCCCTAGGGCTGAAAGTTTTACTTTCAATTAGGCCCCTCAGGCAACTTCATATCTACTTTCAGAGTATGAGTAATGAAAAATAATCATCGTGCCTGTGGATACAAAATCATGGAGTTTAAACATCTTAGTGCTGCCGAATCTACCTTATTTTTAAGGGTTGTCAATAGTCGTATTACTTATAACAATTCTCTATTCAGGTAAATGTTTGCTAGTAATGCCTTCGAAGAGACAGGCGCACAATATAGCCAAACGGCGAAACTTTGAGATTCATTTTAGTTTCCTTGTATGAAGGCTAAAGAAATAAATGAAAATGAATGAATTATTTTTGTTTTGTAAAAGGACCATACAAAAAAAAAGCAGCCAAGTGCGAGTCGGACTCGCCCATGAAGGGTTCCGTAGCATCAAGTAACATAATATAAATGTTCTTGTAGTTCGTCGAAAGGTAAATTGCGGTTTACGATTTATGACGTATAAAAAAAAACTACTGGCTAGATCTCATTCAAACCAAATATCGTTGAAAGTTTGCATAGTAATGTACAACATATATTTTTTTTAGTTTTATCATTCTCTTATTTTAGAAGTTAGAGGGGGGCGGACCAACTTTTTTCCACTTTGGAAGTGTCTCTCGCGCAAACTAGGTATTCAGTTTAGAAAAAAAACGATATTAGGAACCGCAACATCATTTTTGAAGACTTATTCATAGATTTGAGCCCGCGACCTTCCCGGTACGGGTACAGGTACGGGGCTGCGCTGACCACTGCGCCATCGGATCCTAATCACACTCGACGAATAACTCTTAGGGACTGTTCGGCACTAACGCGACCGTGGTTCCATCTACAGGTTTGACGTTACAGTCAACTAACCTGCTCGATAACCGAAGTTGCATTCAGTTGAATCGACGAGAGATGTCACCTTGCGTTTTTCATTGATTTTATAGTGTTTACTACACTTAAGGAAATCACAAAGATTTTTATAATGTCCCAAAAGTTAAGAGCCGAGCGGGATTTGAACCCGCGACCTTCCCCTAGTAGTAGTTATTCATAGATACCCCACACGTATAGGTTCGATAAAAATGTTTTATGAGTTTCAGTTTCAAGTATGGGGACCCCCAAAATTTATAGTTTTTTTTCTATTTTTGTGTAAAAATCTTAATGCGTTTCACAGAATACATCTACTCGCCAAGTTTCATCAGTCAAGCTCTTACGGTTTCGGAGTAAAATGGCTGTGACACGGACGGACGGACAGACAGACAGACATGACGAATCTATAAGGGTTCCGTTTTTGCCATTTGGCTACGGAACCCTAAAAACGGTAGAAACCAACCCGTAGTTTGTTGCCTGTTCTTCTAGGCTTGGTCACGTGGAACTGGCACCTAGGCTTACCTAGCTTTAAGACGTTTCAAAGTGATCCTTGTGATACTACTGCATACTTATAGATAAATTTGGATTTGAATGAATAATAATTATTAAAAAAACAATAATTATGATTTGAAATATAGTAAATGAGATACCCACTTTAAATGATGACATCAGTGTTGTATGAACGATAGCCTTTGTAACCAAGTCAGTACGTACTTTATTATCATCAGTTTTATGAAACCGATATTTTTTGTTGTAGCAATGGCTAATCGGACAGTTTGAGGTCAAATAGACTACTCTACATTTAAACCGAATCCAGATAATATTCATGATCCCTTGAAATATTATGTACTATTAAGGCGAAAACTATCTATTGAATACAGCTAAAACTCTGTTTGTAATACGTAAAACAATGATCCACGCATTCCGACGCCATTTTTTTTTCGTCCTCTACTAGTGATGTGTCTCGTTGTCCGGTTGCAGTAGTGATGTTCTGTTCCCAAAATCTACACTCCTAAAGTATGAAATTGCCGATTTGTTCTGAAAAATTAAAACTCAATTGAAAAATTGAGACTAGCTTTTTTCGATGATGTGACATATTTTTTTATCTAAATATTTACTCTATTATAATACATTGCTGCTATCTAACCGGAAGACATTACTGATCCCTGAGGATCTAGATTCGATAAACAATTGAAAAAGCATTTTGTACTGCCTCCTGGGAAGATAATTTTTACCACGTAGAAAATTGACCAAATAAGGTATCAGAGCAATAGGCTGGCGTGGTACGGGCATGTCATGAGGAGGGATGAAAGTCATGTGACTAGAAATGTGATGAGTATGGCTGTGGATGTGGATGGAAATGTAAGCAGAGGTAGACCAAAGAAAACATGGATGAACTGTGTGAAAGAGTGCGGCTGACAGAGAGGAATGAAGGAGGAAGACATGTTGTGTCGACCCCACATAAACCGGGAGGGCAGGAAGAAGAAAATTGACCGAAAAAAATGATAGTCGAAATGATGAACGATGAATGAAAAATGATAACGTAGGGTTTCCAACTGCAGCTCTTATAGTGTTACAACAGTTTCTCGTGCAGTGTGAGGTCTTTAGTTATCATGGAGCAATAATGGTGAAGATCGCGGGGCTGTTCCACTGCCAGTTTTGCCATCATTGTTCGCGTGACCTACGAGGCAAATTCGGGAAATTCATCATCCGCACTTGATATCCGGGCTGGTTTTACCGCAAGTAGCCCGCTCACTCGCATCATTCGTGGCAAGGGCCCGCGCTGGCGGGCCCTTTTAGCGTGACCCAATGACACGTGTTGCTTGAGCTTTTTTAGGTTCTACGACACGTCGGTTTCCTCACGATGTTTTCCTTCACCGTTTAGAGATTACCTACTGGCATAGTGCACATTCATACTTGGACTTAAATTGTTAAAACTCATTGGTATATCCTCCTCCTTCGGATCGGAAGGCCGCTACCGCTAGACCACCAGTGCTCTTTACCGACGAGGCAATACTTTGTTAAAGGTGATGGTTACCACATAACAGGCGGGTCAGGTGCTTGTTCCATCCGAAAGTTGTAAAAAAAAAGAAGTTCGGTAGGTACAGTAAACATCTGCTGTTATTGCCCTGAGTAAGCTCTAGTGAATAACACCATGAAGAGACCACCGAACAGCTACCATCACCCCTTTATTGGTAAGCTTAGCTTTAGGGCACTGTTCAGGGTACAATTGTGTACCAATGAGTTTTTCTGCCAAAAATGTATGTACCTACACAATTTCAGTGCTCCCAAACGGTGAAGGAAAACATCGTGAGGAAACCGGCATGTCGTAGAACCTAAATAGTTCGAAAATATGTGTCAAGTGCACGAAAGGAGCCTCTTTGAGGCGCACCTTTCAAAATCTTTAAAATCCTTTCAACACACTTGGTTCGAAAACACGCATTTCTTTCTGCATATCAGTCAAATCTTGAGGTATCATTCATGTTTTTTTATCTTATTGATTTGATGCAATTGAGTCAATATTGTCTGCAGGGTCCACCATGTCGCTAATTCCTGGGTAGTTTGACTCGGATCGGCCTCCACCATCTCCTTTAATTCAGCGTTATTTACCTGCGTGGGCGTTCTTCCACGCGGTTCGTTCTTCAAGTTGAAGTTTTCATTACGAAAGCGCCTAAAGCAAAAACGCACGGTGCGTTCATTATTAGTCTCCTCTCCAAACGCAGCGTTGATATTATGAGCCGTTTCTGCCGCGTAGTCCCGCCGCGTCGGAACTCTTATTAAAAATAACTCGGATTTTTGAAGTAACCATCTGTCACGTTTAAGCGAAATAAAAACAAAAGCCTGCAATTTTTTTACCCCAATACGGCGAAGAAAAAAGGAGGGTTATGATTTTGAGCGCTATTTCATTTATTTTTATACATCTAACTCTTCATAACTTGTGAACTGATTTTCAGAATTTGACAAATGAGGCATCGCTGGAAGCGTCTGGATTGTCCCTTTGTTATAGACTCTTACTATAAAAAACTGTGTTTATGATGTCGTGGTGGGTATCAAATGAAAGGGTTATTCAAAAAAATATATATCGTAGCTTTTGCGCGCGGCTTTGCTTGCATGTACACCATAATTGGGGCTAATTTCTAAAATAACTTTTATGATGTAAACTAAACTTTGTTTACTCAAAATAATATTATTTCTCCAAAATAAAAAAATGGTTCAAAAAGTAAAACCCGACTACTGAATCACGGTTCATGACAAACAGCCTGGTGACAGACAGACAGAAGGGCGGACAGCGGAGTTTTAGTAATAGGGTCCCGTTTTACCCTTTGTGTATGGAACCCTAAAAATGAAGCCTAGCATTCGAAATAAATTTACACTTATAATAATCAGGCACGTAATTCTATGCTTGTAAGTAGGTACTTGTGCGGTGTTAGGGGGGTGAAAGGTTTGTTAGATAACTTCGGTTAACTTGCGCCCCGGTTAGGAGGCTTCTTTCGTGCAAGATGAAACTTTATGCACTTTGAAGCTTTTCAGGGTTCTGAAGTCCGAAGTATTTGCCGCCAGTAGGCTGTCCAAATTTTGCCGCCCCTGCCCACTTACCTAACCTAGCCTATAGATATTCTTTTTCATAATCATACTTTTAATATTTTTATACAAGCGTTGCGACTGAAATAATTTCGTAAATACAAAAAGCACAGAATAAACAAAGTTTTCGTGTGCTAGTACTAGTAAACAGAATTACAAAACTAACAAATAAAATAGTGGTTGGAGAAAGGTCGCTCTTAGATCGCTGTAAATTGACGATTTAAGCAAATAATATAAGCTTACAAAACTTTAGAAACTGACTTCTCGGAACTGCTGAACCGATTTTGATGGAATTTCTATGGGACACATTCACATTTGACACAGAAAAAACATTGACCCGAATCTGGGTTAAGGTAAATAAATATTAAGTAATCTTTTAAATATCTAACAGGCATAAAAAAAATAGCCAAGTCTCAAATTTGCCGCCCGTAAAATAAGCCGCCCTAGGCCTACTCTAGGTTGATCCACCACTAAGGACCGCGCGGGGGTATCGTTGGATAGGCTTTTTAATTAGTACATTACTGCCACAGTCTGTTGATGGACAAGCCCATATAGCAAATATAAATACAAAATAACTTATTGACTTATGCATGGTACATTATTTAATTTTTTTTGAATCCATAGGTTCCCGAACTAGTACAAAACTGTGTTTCAGGAACCTGCAGTGGCTTCTCCCTTATTCTTTATTCTTACAGAAATTATGTAAAAAAAACATTATAATAAAAAAAAACGAACCGAGGCTTGCTGCTTTACTAAAAAAATGCAAATAATTTAAATAAAACTACCTACACTTATTATAGCTTATGTTTCGTAGATAAGTTTCTGCTGACTTTATATTTCTAAATATTGTTTCATCTACCATGAACGCCTTTAACTTTTTTACATACCTTGCACGCTGACTGAACGTGAACTGGGGCCTAATTCTCGGGCCGATCTCGATCATTTTGCAATTTTATTTTATTGCTTCTTTTCACAACCCCGCCCTTTTTCTACGTTTTCCGTATATCGTAGCTGTCGAGGCTTCTACGATGCGGTGGTTGATGTATTGCTCAAGGAAATCTGCCATTCTCTCTTCGAAAAGAAGCAATAAGATAAAATTGCAAAATGATCGAGATCGGCCCGAGAATTAGGCCCCTGAACTGAACTTTTTGAGTCCTTTGCAGTACGGAAAAAAAACACTGCCTCTTAGCGGGATGTTTAGGCGGGCTCACCTTAAAAAATGTGGGCTCTGTGTGAAGTGAATTCTAAAACTGATTTGTTTTTTTCAGTGGATCATGAGCAAAAAGCTGGGCTATCTGATCATGCTCGTATATTTTGTTTTTCAAAAACTCATCAAAACTTTTTTTATACTGGGCACGTTCTTGGTGAACACACTGTAATTAATATCTCATCACAATACTCTTACGCCATGAATGCTAAATTCCCACAGGTTCCTTTGACTGAAGATAAGACGCGGGTTCGGTTCCTACTGCGGAACAGGATATGAATCTATGTCAGGACTATCTGTATGCTGGAGTCATTCCTTATTACTTGTTATCATTATTTATTTTTATGCTTGTCTTCTTTATTTATTATTTTATTTACTTATATTGCAGCAAGTCCTGATAAAATAATTATACCTATGGGTAGATAGAGAACTGATAGATGGCTGACTCACATTATGGTTGGGCATTTAACAAAGTTGTTATGTGGTGGTTGAGTATGATTACGTATATATAGTACTAGCGGCCGCCCGTGGCTTCGCTCGCCCCGTTCCCGTTATATACATCCGTTCTCCGTTACAATATATTTATAAATTGCAGCCTATGTGTTAGTCTGATGTATAAGCTATATTATTGTAACGTTTCATTAGAATCCATTCAGTGGTTTTTTACGTGAAAGAGAAACAAACATCTATCCATCTATCCATACTTACAAACTTTCGCGTTTATAATATTAGTAGGATAGGATAAGATTGATTACATCTGCTTTTTTTCACCACTAGCTTCTGTATGAACTGCCCAGGAACCGATGAAACAAGATTAAACTTTCTGCACTTGGATGCTTTTCAGGGTTCTGAAGTCCGAAGTTTTTGCCGCCCCTGCTGCCCACTTACCTAACCTAGCCTATAGATATTATTTTCCATAGTCACGACAATAAAGAAATCGGTCCGTTTGCCAACTTAGATAGGTGCTAAAAAGCTTGCAATAGTTCGTATTTATATACTTAATATTTGAACGGCTTAATTTAGCTTGCTCTATTTGTTGATATTTTTTGTCTATTTGGGTCACATCTTGCGAGATGAATTGGAACCACTTCCCTTTATTTTATGGAGTTGAATTTTTACATGGTAGTTCAGTTCCGATGACAATTTATTTTTATGGTAAACATGACCTGAATGGACATCCAGGATTGGCTCCAGATAAAGGAACTCATAAACGCTCAGCAGCACAGGCACAAAATGTTCTGTACGCATTTTATCATGATAGCCGGTTTTTAGTTTTACCATGACATGGCTACTGCTGCACTCAAGGATGGCCCCACGACGGTGAAAAGTACACACATGAAATTTTATCATTATAACACCTACCTCATTATTTAGTACACCATATATAAACTCGTTCACCAAAAAAAATTGAGTACCTACTAATTTTATTTATGAACTGTGTTATGTGCCTACTGTACTCTCCAGGCGCGGTAGGCATGTCCGCTGACCTCTAAGTATTCAAGATTATTCAGGATATTAAGGGGGTATTCAGAGGCACATCCACATTAACACAATAATCGTCCATGTTTTTTTATCACGCATTAATTACGTAAGCTTTTAAAGCTTAAAGCTCATTCGACCTATATGTTCTTATAACCTTATTTCATACCCCATAGTGAAAGTGTAGTTATGATAATCTTACTGGTTTTCAGTAAAAAAGCTACGCTCGTCAAATGGTATTTGATTAATTTGCAAATAAAACAATCAGAGGTCAACTTAGATCTGGCAACTGTATAGGCGGCGCGCGTTGATGTCTTTTGTATGGAAAAACGAATCGTGTGATCGTTTCAGATGAGAGGTGTGATAAGTTGTGTAAGCACTTACCGCTGAAGCAGGTGAGTTGAAGAGAACGCCGGCTAGCACGAGATGGAACGCGAGAAGGCGCGCGCGCGCCGGACCGGTCATGGCTGCGCCGCACTACTGGACGCGCGCCCTCGCGCCAGCCCCGGCCACAGGCCCGATCCCGCACCCGCGGCCGGGGCGCGGGGGTGCCCAGGCCGCTGCCGCCGCCCGAGCTCTCTCTCCTCTTTCCTTAGTGTCCCGGCACAAACGGCGCGCGCGCACGGGACGGGATCACGCGAGGCGCGCTCCGGGCCATGGCGGAACTACTATGGTAAGCACACAATTCGCAAAAATATAAATTAACTTACAATTTATACCGGAAAGTGAAACCGTTCTATGATGATAATTACACACCTGAAAACCATATTTTTCCTTTAACTTGTAGTGTCTTTAGAATATTTTTTAGATGATTTTCTTGAAATACGTTTTTCTTTATTTTTCCACAGGTTGATAGCTGCGCTAGCTTCGCTTATTGGAGTGAACACAGTGAGTATTATTTTGCTTTTAATTAATTATGGAATAATATAACCATTTCAATGAAAGTTATTCAGGCCGCGTTAGGCAAAAACTAAGTGGAATTAGGGAATGTTCGGTAGCGGGCGGGTGATGCGACCCGACCGTCGGATCGCAATCGTCTTTTTGCAGTGTCTTCAAAAGCGAGCTTTAAAAAATAAACCTGCGTAGTTTTTTAGAACTGATTGCATACAATCGATTTTTCAAAAACTTTCATCATGATTGAACGTGTTTTTTTTTTATGTTTTATAGCTAACATTGTGCTTCTGACCTATTTTTGACAACATAAATCCACGTTCGAAATAAACTGTGCAGCGGAAAGTTTGATTATCGATTAAAAAGCTTTTATTCAGTGTGTGCTATGTCTGCCTGGAACTTATAAGTATGTGGAGGTGACCGACAAAGTTTATCGTCGCTCGGATGTAATGCGCCGGCATTGCGCAAACCTATTTAAACAGAAAACATCTTTATGTACTCGCTCAATATTATTGAAAATCCGCCCTTTGTATAATTATATCGAGAGTTAGCCGGATTAGGGACTGAAACTTTTCAGTCCCTAATCCTAATCCCTATAAGTCCGTCGTTGTTACATTATGAGATAATGTACATAAAGGGTATGTAGGTAAATATATACTTAAGTTTTGTTTCCTCCATGGTAAAAGAATTCATTAAACTAATCCTTTTATGCATTTTTTTCTAATAGCATCCTGTTTTTTTATAATAAACGGTAAAAATATGGATTATTTTTTACTGCATTATTTTTTCGATTATCTTTGAACCGATTAATGGTGATGAAATGAAGAAATATCGGGAAATATACGTTGGGGTCAAACTAACATTACTATATACCTGCGTTATCTGAAATGTGTTGCCGTATATTTCAGTATGGTTTTCAAAATCATTTGTGAAATTATGTAACTCTATTTTCGTGTTGATTTGGTATCCTAAACGAAATTGAAGTCATGCGTACATCTAAGTGTTATGCGGTGGCTAAAAAATAGTGAAACGCTATCATATTTGACAGCATTTCACTGATCGCCACTGCAGAACGCGTAGATGTGCGCAAGGCTTAAATTATATGCATAATATCATAAACTAAGTTAACTAAATATGCAGCACAATTGAGAACTACAACCTCATTTTTTTAGGTTGGATAAAAATATTTAAGCTTTCGAACTTTATGTGATTGTGTGAGTAGGTAGGTAAAGTAATACCTAGGTATTAGGTACCTACCTACTACCTAGGTATTAGGAAGGGAAGTAGTTGTTTGTGCATCATCTCATAGAAGGCAAAGTGCTTGCATGCGATACTTGATACATAGCAGTGCAAGCTTTTTTTGTAAGATGACCCGTACGAAGCGTACTTACATTAACACACACAATAAAAGCAATATAATTATCACCTTATTTTTTTTCTTATTGTATAGGTAAGGTACTGTATTTTTACCTATACTTATATAATAAAGAGGAAATATTTGCATTTTTGAGTGTATGTTTGTATTGAATAAACTCAAAAAATACTGTGCCGATATCAAAAATTCTTTCACCATTGGAAAGCTGCATTCACAAAAAAAAAATATCCACCCGTGCGAAGCCGGGACAGGCCGCTAGTTATTAATAAATAATTATTTTATAAAATTATTGTTTTATGACTGATTGTTTTTAATGCATAAAAGTACAACTCGTATAGTTGCTAAATTTACGAAATTATTTTATAACTTATCTTTTTATTTTTTTTAGTTTTTCAAGTGGTTGTCTAATATTCATAACTCGAGACTACAAATAATTGCGGAACTTACGAGTATATGGGGTTGATTCGTGTGCCTACCTCAAGTGGTATTTTATCTCTGAACTTCCGCGAGACACCGTTTTAAAGACTACTTATAATATAATATAATAGCCGTGTTTATTTATTAATTTAGTTCTGTTTGTTGTGGCCTAACATGTAGAATCGCACTGCATACACTCAGTTACAGCTTGTGCTGATATTTCTCAGAAATTAATGTGATCACTCTATATTAGTTTGTTGTCATATTTGGAGAGATGACCTCAGCAGATTAATTATTCAACGTCTGGGCTTCCAGGTCCGTTGTTTGGTATTCCCATTATATAAAATATTTTCCTACTAATTATACCTAAACATTAGGTCCTTACTCCTTACATATGAAATTGGCGATTAGGGGTTTTTTTTGTAATTATTTTAATTAATTAATCAAGTTATGTATATTTTTTTACATCATACATGCTCAGTAATAGTATTTACTTTAGCGCAAAGAGGCTGTGTAAATAGGCGTGTGCCGCTCAGTGCATTGTAAATTGCGTTCCATTTTCAAATCACTTTACCGTCACACTATGCTTGATACGTAATGGTTCATTACAGTTCAAGCTATGCAAACCTCCTTGGTGAAACAATCTCTTTTCTTACAAAATGATATGAAAACTTTTTACTGAAAAAATATACCTAGTAGCAACACAGATGTGTGCATAAGTGTGCGTCTGCGACTGTTTTAGCAGATACCGGTACAAATAGTTTATTATTAATTTAATAACGATGTCAATGAAAAATCTAATGGCTCGAAAACAAATGAATCGCTAAATTCTAAACACAAATACGCAAGCCTTTTGAAATAAGTTTGGAATTTTTGTCTTTTGGAATTCCTAAACAAACGGCAGATATTTAGAATCATATATGAAATTATGAATGTAATGATTTTAAATTTCTACCGTTTGTTGACATAAACCTAATTTCGTATGTAAGGACCGATTAATAGATAAATAGTAGGTACGGAATGCATACTTGATTGAGCTATCAGATTATTTTTTATTAGTATTATAATAATATTTCAGAAAATTATTTATTGCACTAAAACAAAAATTGCATCGTACTTAGACGAATTTAATGCTAGAGAGCATATCTTCCAGTATTAGTAGTAGCTATTAGGTACGAGTAATAGTATTTTGTATCTATACCTATACTATACAGATCCAAACTCTAACGTATTGCCACAGAACATAAAATAATACAATTGCTAAAATATTTTTGATTTCGTACTCATAGGGTCAAACCGTATCTCAATGTTATCGTAATAGAGGAATCTACTTTGAAGTTATGTTGGTCCAATTAATTTAAATGAAATAATATGCTAACGACTGTATTGCCCACTCACACCGAGATCTCTTCATAGAACTCAAGATTCGTGGGGATGTTCTTAAAGGGGTAGTTTGAGGCACGTTGTAGTGATGACCTCTGTAGCAAAGTACAGTCGACGACTACCAGCTAAGCTGAGACGAACTTATAGAGATTAGGTTTTTGCTGGAGTGGACCATAATTACAATACAAACATGGGTCTTTTGTTTGTGTGGTTTAAAGTACCGATGAACAGACTGACGCGCCGCTGTGCTGTCTGTGCTACCGCTAGCATAATATGAAATCTTCTAGCGTTCCACCCCCTCTTCGCACCCTTGAAATTAGTATTAGTAGCCTGTAGTTTTTGAGTTTATTTTTACATACAAAAATGCAAGTTTTTCTCTTTATAGTATGTATTAGTGTAGATGTAAGTAAAATATATCCGCCCAGCTTTGCACGGGTCAAGAAATTTAAAGACTTAACTTACCTATATTAACATTTAATTAATCAAATAAAAAAAAAGTAATACACCGAGTAGGCTCCGAGTCTGAGATTTTACCAATTTTAAAAGGTTGTGTTATAAATTCGGGACCATGGAGGTAGAAGTATAAATAGGTTTAAGAGGTCAATTATTAAATGCAATCAACAAACAAACATTTCCTCTTTATAATATTAGAAATTTGTTTCGTTATAAATGTTATGATATACATATAATTATAATAATTATAGGTTGATTACCTGACCTTAAAGGCATTTTTCTACAAGTTTCATAGACAGTTTCAACTTTCAGCAAGACGAATACTTGAACAACAACAATTACGGGTCACGGTGGCAAGATAACCAGCCTTGGAACGCGCGGGGGTACGGTCTATCGGGGAGACAAGACTATCCACCGCAAGCCCCGCAGTCGCGGGACTATTCAGAGTACGGGCAGCCGGAGCAATACCCAGAGTACACGCCGCCGTCCCCGCCTCCGCCCCGGAGGCAGTACCCCTCGGGCTTCGAGCCGAGCGCTGGCGCTGGCATCCCGCGGAACTTCGAAGTATACGACCCTGTCACCAAGCAGCGAGTGCCGCCTTCAGAACGAAACTGCACTGCGCCTGGCTGTTGTGTACCCAAGTGCTTTGCCGAGAAAGGAAACAGAGTAAGCACCGAATCACTAACACAATATTTTTCTTGACATGGTATTATGTTATGTTTACAATTGACTGAACTCTTGTTAATTGTAGGTATTCTCAGAGCAAATTCTCTTCAAAAAAAAACTTAAATTTAATCTACTTGAACAAGACTGTTACATCATCTTAGGATTTAACAAAATCTTCATGTATACTTATTTTATTTTGCCAGGGTTTCCCAGGTGCTCGAGGTGTGGCCGGTCCGAAAGGAGGACCAGGACATGACGGCCCGGAAGGTCCGCAAGGTCCGAAAGGTGAAAAAGGGCAAATCGGAATCACGGGGCTCCGCGGACCGAAAGGAGACAGAGGCAAGCCTGGTAATCAAGGGTTCACGGGACTGACTGGTCAACAGGGTCCGCAGGGAGATCAAGGTTTCCCTGGCATTCCTGGCCGAGATGGTTGCAATGGCACTGATGTAAGTTTATAATCGTTCTTTTGATGCAAAAGTGTTACCGTTCTCCTGATATTATGATAGCGTAAATTCAATTTAATGAAATAATTTATTTACTTGACGCATGGTACATTTTTTCGTATGACCGATTAGTTTGTTTATGATATTATTATAATATTCAAACACGGATCTAATGTACTTACTACATGTAATTTACTATTATATTCATCCCATACAGTTATTTTATATTCATACGTTGAATATTACAATAACTATTAAAATGTGTATTGTAGGGTGAAGCAGGACCTATTGGCCCAAAAGGATCCCAGGGTCCTCGTGGTTATCCCGGCAACAAGGGTGACAAGGGAGGTAAAGGCGAAGCGGCACATATCGGACACTACCAGAAAGGACAGAAAGGCGAGGCGGGCGCAGACGGCATGCAAGGCAGGCAGGGCCCTGTGGGCCCAACCGGTGTCCCCGGCTTGGTAGGCCCCAAGGGAAACACTGGACCTACAGTAAGTACTCACCGTTTACTCGAATGTAGTTGGATTTCTGTGAACAGACCTCGCAAGACCTCATAAGGGTTCTATAGAACCCAAAATTACCACCCTTTTTTTTATTTGAAAAGTCTATGATTTTTATAATTGCAAATAAAGATTGCAATATCACGCACAACCACAGTTATTTCAGTGTACAATTATACTATTGCCCATTACTGCTAAGATTAGTTTGTGTGGAAATGGAACAACCGTAAGTACTATTTACGTTACATTAATCACAAAACCAAATTGTAGGGACTCTCTGGATTCAAAGGTGATAAAGGAAGCAAGGGATCTATTGGAGAATCGATTCGAGGCTACAAGGGAGAACGAGGTGACCGAGGCGATAGAGGCCCTAGTTGCAGCCCGGAGGCCCTTCCATCGCAAGATTCCGACAAAGGAGCCATCAAGGGTATTCAAGGTGACATGGGACCGAAGGGAGACAAGGGTGAACCTGGGAAGATGGGTGAAAAGGGAGACTCAGGCCCTTCAGGCGAGCCAGGCCTTGCAGGCGAGATGGGTGAAAAGGGAAAAAAAGGAATTCGAGGAAACCCTGGAGAACAGGTAAGAAATCGAATAAATTGTCATAGAAAAAATAACTACTTTGACAGGTAGACATTTATCAAATAGTGCTCAGATATTATAACTGAGAAATACTTATATTTTCGTTTTCTAAATAAATAGTAATAGGTCTATCTATTACTATAATCATCCCAGACATGTTTGTCCTAGAACTGAGCTGTTACGCCAGTCGTATTGAACCTTTACCGTATCGTTTTGCCTTGATTTTTATTTGTTTGCCTTTGACAGGGTCGTGAAGGTATGTATGGTGCCCCAGGACCAATGGGTCAAAAGGGAGATCGAGGAGACGATGGACTAAAGGGCTTAGACGGACGACCGGGAGGCAAAGGCGAGCCGGGCAGAGACGGGGCAAAAGGAACAATGGGCCTGAAGGGAGTGCAGGGCCCTGCCGGAGGACGCAGTGGGTCGCGGGGCCCTCCCGGGCCCATGGGTCCACGAGGAAACCCTGGCGTGGCAGGCCCCAAGGGCACGGACGGGCAGCCGGGCGAGCGCGGGTACACGGGCCCCATGGGGAGGCCCGGTGGACAGGGCGAGCCAGGCATGACCGGCCGCGAGGGCCCCGCCGGCCGCAAGGGCGACAAGGGCGAGACCGGCCGTGACGGACTACGCGGAGAGGTCGGGCCACGCGGCTACGACGGACCCGTCGGCCCACCGGGGCCCCGCGGCTTGCAGGGGGACAAAGGACTATCCATTCCTGTAACTATACATGCATACTCACTATTATCACCATTTCCTTGCCCCTCACAGTTTTGTAGGTGGATTTTATATAATAAGAATAAAAAATCCTTTGTTGTACACCTTACAAACTAACAGCTTCGTATTCTTATCTTAGTAAACGGGTTTTTGTATCTATAACAGTTCATTTATACATTGGCAAGAGTAACTTTAAAATCGTGCCATTATTTTACAAAGCTCTAATGTTTATTTTAAAGAAGAAGAAGAACCATACCCACTGATACCCATTTTTATTCATTTTAAATTTTAAAAGCTAATTTTAACGCCTATGTTGTCAAATTTCGAGCTCGTTTAGCACCACCCAGGGGACACGTGCAGGGTGATAAAAGGTGGTTCCTGCGGACGCGAGCATAATCATCCCCCATCATCATGTCATACGATTAAATAAATAAATACTGATACCCACATTCCTAAATATATATATTTTGAGTTTAAACATAATTTTAGTGTATAACAAAGACATCACGAATCATACTGTCTTGGTATGTTTTTGTCTGAACGAACCAGGTGAGGTTGCAAAAAATACACGCTTGAGTTACCTGACGAGATAGTCGTCGTCGCTAGAACCGCTCAACGTTTGTATCATAGTCTGTGTTTTTCTTGCATACTTCTCTGAGCATTTATTTATTTCTCTACCACTCATACCCTCCATATTTTGTTTTAGGGTGACAGAGGAAACGATGGAACTCCTGGTGACTACGGCGAGACAGGGCAGAAAGGTGACAAAGGTTACGCCGGTATAAGAGGTACACCCGGTAACTCTACCTTGGGTACGCCTGGCAGCCCCGGTTTAATGGGACCTACCGGCGAGAAAGGATACAAGGGTAGTCCGGGTCACGACGGCACTCCCGGTAACCCTGGCGCTAAAGGTGATATCGGCGGCAGATGCAACACGTGTTCGCCTGGCGGATCTGGCGCGAAGGGTGACCGTGGCAGCGAGGGCCGGCCGGGCGAGGTTGGCGAGCGAGGCCCAGCCGGCCCCACCGGCGTCAAGGGCGAGCGTGGCGACGACGGCCTGCCCGGAGCGCTCGGCGCGCAAGGAGCACCGGTAAATAGCACACCAATAAATCAATGTATTTTCTTTTTTAACCGACTTCATTTTTTTTAATTTTTAATGTTTGTAACTGCATGCCTCCGTCATTTATGAACCGATTTAGAAAATTATTTTTTTATCTGGAAGCAAGGGCGTTGCTAAAGGGGAGCAGTGTGAGGCAGCTGGCGTACGTAACGAAGGATTCAAAGTACGTCGCTCAAGGTTAAATAATTTTGGTACCGTGTGGCACACTCTGCTTTTCATCCCCCTCTATGAGAAAATTAAATAAGACACAGACACAGACAACAATAGACAAGAATATACAAGAATAGACAATAATAGACAAGAATATGCAAGCATATGCAAGAATATACCAGAATATACAAAAATAAACAATAATATACAAAAATATACAATAATAGACATGAATAGACAAGAATAGACAATAAAAGACAAAAATATACAAGAATATACAAGAATAGGTACACAATAATAGACAACAATACACAACAATAGACAGAATAGACAAGCATAGACAAGAATAGACAATAATAAACATAGACCTAGAAGATGAAGGGTCAATACAATACGCGGGAAGTATTTTTTTTTTAGTTGAGTAACCAATACCGTGGCTCTATTTTTATACTACCACTACCAGCCAGTATTTTATCGTAGCGAATTGCGTTCAAACTTTTCATTATAGCATTCCAAATTTAAAAGTCATTGTGTCACTGTACCAAAAGTACGCCTAAAGTAGTTACTTTAGGCGCACTTTTTAGGGAACCAATCGCCTCTTTTTGAATAGATGGGATGAAAAAGAAATTGCGTGTTTTGCTTTCTTGTGATTTTTTCATTCATCAATGGGGGGGATTATGGTTATTTAAATAATAGTCATGAAATGCCTACTTTCCGGCTTCATCATAAGACGATGATGAAAATCGATTCAGCAGATTGGTCATGAAGTCGGTTTCTCAAGTTTTTTAAAATTTAAAATTATTCTTCTCCGTTTCTACTAATCTGTCATTCTCAAGCGTCCGCAAATTAGTAAGCTAAAGTATTTTTTTTTTAATTTATTAAATTAAACCAACAGGGTGATCGTGGTGAAAGTGGACCGTCTGGTCCACAAGGACAGAAGGGCGCTGCTGCTAATATTCCCCACAATTTGGTAAGAGGTGCTCCTGGGGAAAAAGGAACAACCGGACCACGAGGCAGAGCCGGACCTAAAGGAGATAGAGGGGTCGCGGGATTAAAAGGAGAACAGGGACACGTGGGTATGCCTGGAATTAAAGGCGACAGAGGCTTCACGGGAACCCCCGGTGTGGACGGTACACCTGGCACTGACGGCTCCGACGGACGTCCCGGGATGAAAGGAACTTCCATCAAGGGAGAAAAGGGTCTATCTGGAGAAGCTGGATCCAAAGGAGACAAAGGCAACCCGGGCAGGATGGGTACGAAAGGTAGCCCGGGACACTGCACGTCCGATGTAGCCCAGCTGATGCGCGGCGACCGCGGCTCGCCCGGCGCTCCCGGACCCCAGGGCATTCCAGGTATCTATAATTCATACTTACCTTGTCTCCTATACCTGCACTGCACTGCCTATATCTACCTTCATTATCGGAAAATAAAAGAATGGGTACTTATTCAACTTTACATTGCTCGAGGTTATCTTAGGCTGAGTTGTATTTTTATTCTGTGACTGAGGTAAACGTGACAGCTGTGTTCAGTGTTTTAAAGGTGCATCCACTTTTGATAAACTTACTAAGGTGCTGCTTTTTTGTATTTCAGGTGATCGTGGTGACAAGGGAGATAAAGGCTTCTACGGTCGCCCCGGGCTGAAAGGTGAACCAGGTTTTCCTGGCATGCAGGGCCAAGTAGGACCCCGTGGTCTCACTGGATTCCGAGGTGATAAGGGAGAGATGGGACCCAAAGGCGACCCTGGAACGAGTGGCTCACCCGGCCTAAGAGGATACCCTGGAACTCCGGGGGTTAAGGGTGACAAGGGTGAATTCGGACCGTCTATGCCCGGACCGCCTGGATCCCCTGGCTTACCAGGAGCAAGAGGAGAACCAGGATTCAGAGGACAACCCGGTATGCCAGGAAACGAAGGGCCTCCGGGATCCATGGGCTTGCCGGGTGAGAAAGGAGACCAAGGACTACCAGGCAGGCCAGGTAGAAGCGGTGGCATGGGACCCAAAGGTGACGCTGGGCCGATCGGACCACAGGGCCTTCCGGGTGCCCCGGGAATCCCTGGACGAGACGGCACCAAGGGACAACAAGGATATCCAGGACCGATAGGAGAACAAGGCTTAATCGGCTTACCGGGACTGAAGGGAGAACCGGGCACTCCGGGGCCGGAGGGTCCGAAGGGATTCCCGGGAGTACGGGGCCGGCCCGGTGTGCCCGGCCGCATGGGAATCGACGGTGAGGCGGGAGCCAAGGGGGACAGGGGAGACCGCGGCTTTCAGGGTAACCCGGGATTACCAGGGAATGAAGGACTTCCAGGCCCAGTTGGAGTACCGGGGCTTAAAGGTGATACCGGATTGCCGGGACAGCCGGGTATGCCAGGAGCTTCTGGCCTGCCGGGAGACAAAGGAGACAGAGGCTTTACTGGTATTTCGGGACTTAAAGGAGAACCTGGTATCGCATCCGATAAAGGAGACAAGGGAGAACCTGGCCCATATGGCCTTCCAGGAATGGATGGTGTTGATGGTCAAGAAGGGGAAAAAGGCGACAAAGGCGATGCTGGGCTACCTGGCAACAGTATACCTGGAGCACCTGGTGTTAAAGGAGATATTGGTCCACCTGGACTGAGAGGCATGCCTGGAACCCCAGGGCCAAAGGGAGACAGCGGTCTGAATGGCCTTGAAGGACGCAAGGGTGACAGAGGTCTTCCAGGAGACTCCGGGCTACCTGGCGCTCCCGGAATGGATGGCGCCCCCGGATTACAAGGCGAACCTGGTTACCCTGGTAAATTAGGAGAAAAGGGTGACACAGGTCCTATAGGACTCAGAGGAAATGATGGGCTCGACGGAATTAAGGGTGAAAGAGGTCCGATGGGAAATATGGGACAGCCGGGTCTCGAAGGGTTGCTGGGCTTCAAAGGTGACAGAGGACTTCCTGGACCTTCTATTGACATAAAGGGTGAAAAAGGAGAAGTGGGACCAGCAGGAATGAACGGTCCTCAGGGTGCCAAAGGAGATCGGGGGCTTGAAGGACAGATGGGGCTACAAGGAGTGAAGGGCGAACGGGGACTTACCGGCATCAAGGGAGAAACAGGCCGCACTGGCGCTCAAGGAGAGAAAGGTAACAGAAACATGGATGTATTTTGGTTATAAATTTATTTTACATCTCTCATGTTCGATAAGTAGGTTCTTATTACCTCCAAATGGGGCTCGTAGGTGACTTACTAGCGCTTTAGGGTAATAATGTAGCTAAAAAACCCTAGGGCGGTAAGTAATTAAAAAAAAAACACTTCTTTCTTTCAAAAAGTTCGCGTACATCTAACCATCATACTGGCAATAGACATCATGCATTCAGCCCAATGACCAAAGAGGTCGCTTTGCTATTCAGCCTTGTCTTCGGGTGAGTATAATATAGTCATCAATTTTAAATATCGAACGACGAAACTCAATTTCGTTCTTGAAAAAAAAATGTTTTATTCTTGTAATGCCGGTTTTACTTACCTCACAATCGAGATGTAAAGCAGAATAGTTAGCTCGGGTGTAAGCATCAATTGCACCCTCGAACTATAGGCACCCTCGCTACGCTCGTGCGCCTCAATATCTCAATTGGTCTTACAGCCCTTAGCTACTAATCTACTATTTCCATGCATATCTACATAATTCGTATTTCGTTTCATTCGCAGGAGATAGCGGGCCTCGAGGACCTTCGGGAATAAACGGTTTATCCTATAAGGGTGAAAAGGGATTACCGGGCAACCCAGGTAAACACGGATATCCAGGATTACGGGGAGCTCCCGGCGCAATGGGTGAACGAGGATACCAAGGACTGCCAGGACCGTCCGGAGTCGACGGCAGGCCCGGCGAGCGCGGCCCCATCGGCGAGAAGGGAGAGCAGGGCCGCGAGGGAGTGGCAGGCGCGCCCGGGCCCGAGGGCCGGCCTGGCGCGTCCGGCGCTCCCGGCCTCGACGGACCAATCGGACAGAAGGGAGACAAGGGCGCCACGGGCTACGGCGCACCCGGGGAGAAGGGCGACCAAGGATACCCGGGACAGCAAGGACTCGCAGGTGAAAAGGGAGATAGAGGCGAACGCGGCTTGGCCGGAATGAACGGCGAGATGGGCCCTCAAGGACCACCGGGTGAAAAAGGAAATGAAGGACCTCCCGGAAGAATGGGCTTGATCGGACAGATGGGATTCAAGGGTGATAAAGGTGAATCAGCCGCATTTATTTATGGAGCCAAAGGAGAAACAGGACCACCAGGTACTCCAGGCATCCCGGGACTGCCCGGGAAAGATGGAGCTCCCGGCTCTCCTGGATATGAAGGACGAACTGGTGAGAAGGGCGACCGTGGCTTCGACGGGCCTCCGGGCCCGCCTGGCCCGATGGGCATGACTGGCATACAGGGCTTGCAAGGAGAAAGGGGTGAAATCGGTCTTGCGGGTAGAGATGGTATCCGAGGAGCTCCCGGGGCTGCGTGCGCCACTACCGACTTCCTGACCGGCATTCTTCTAGTCCGACACAGCCAGAGAGAAGTGGTGCCCACGTGCGAGCCTTCGCATATACAGCTTTGGCAAGGTTATTCACTGCTGTACGTGGATGGTAATGAGAAAGCACACAATCAAGATTTAGGATACGCTGGATCCTGTGTCAGGAAATTCAGTACTATGCCTTTTATGTTCTGCGACGTCAACGACGTCTGCAACTATGCCAGTAGAAATGACCGGAGTTACTGGCTGTCAACTGGACAACCAATACCGATGATGCCGGTACAAGGATACGAAATTGAAAAATATATTTCAAGATGTGTTGTCTGCGAAGTACCAGCTAATGTTATCGCAGTGCACAGCCAAACCCTAAGCATTCCGGAGTGCCCCGGAGGATGGAGCCCGCTTTGGATTGGATACAGTTTTGTCATGGTGAGCTCAATTATTATTAGTTTTACTCAAGAAAGCGTGTAATGTCGTCATTATTCTTTGAGCAAAGTCCACTTTGCCGTGCTACTCGAAAAGGCACCAGCAGTTATATGGAATTTCATTGAAATTCTTTGAATTAAACTTGATTATTCTAGATCATTCCAGAATGTTAAAGAAGAACGTTTAGGAGCATTCTGGATGATGACCGACTTATAGTAATAGTCTAGTAAGTTAGGATTTCTAAAACAACTTGGATGAATAAGCATTGTATGATTGTACGAGTACAAATAACTAACGCCCCTTTCAGTCTTGAAAAAATTGTGTTAGCTGATATAGATAGTGCATTCCACGAAGGCGCGCCCCACTATTCCTCCTAACCGTTTATAGTATATGTCTGCAAGCTTCCGTCAATGTTTGAGTGTTATCGGTACACACTAATTACCTATGAGTGCACACGCACACTACAATGAATAGACTACGGTTGGCGACTGCCGCTCGGAGCAAACTCCCCGCACCCCGCGAGGGGCGCGTCTTCGTGAATTGCACTATCTATAACATTAAACTGCCTAATGTGTTTCTTTCTCTGTGTGTGGCAAATGAATGAACATGTATGTATGTACAGCACACGGGGGCCGGCGGACAGGGCGGCGGGCAAGCGCTGGCCAGTCCGGGCTCGTGTCTGGAGGACTTCCGCGCCAGTCCGTTCATCGAGTGCAACGGCGAGGGCGGCACGTGCCACCACTTCGCCAACAAGCTGAGCTTCTGGCTCACCACCATCGAGACCAGCCAACAATTCGCAACCCCTCAGCGACAAACACTCAAGTCAGGAAACCTTCTTGACAAAGTATCCCGATGCTCGGTTTGCATCAAAAACACTACATAGTATAACATACCACCAGTATGTTTGGTTGCATTCTATCTTCATTTGACAGTTATTTAATAATAATTTTACAACATCTACTGCCAAATACTAATACTAAAATCAGTAAAATATTATACTATTTATTCCAGCTTATGTTATAAACGGTTCCACGTTTTAAATGAAGCTTCATTAGCCAAAAGCAATAATAAGTTATGAATAACTATGATGTTATTTACTTTAATGTAAAATATTAAGTCATAGGTAAGTAGGTAGTCCTGATCATCAATATTAGACCAAAGCAATCTAAAATTAAGTTTTTTTTTGTAATGTTAACGCTTAGATCTAAATACAACGCCTAAAATTTGTTTTCTCACTATAATGTATATTTTTTTTAATGCAATAAAGAGCAACGAATCTGGCTTACCAACACAACCCCCAATGTCCTGTGCGTCAAGCAACAAAAACACCAAATTTTAAAAATAAAAAGTGGATTAAAAACCACTCAATACCCACCTTTAAAACAGATTTTCTTTATGGGCTGTGAGACACCCTTTATTTCAATAGGCCAGCACTAATCTACGAAATTTTTGGGTAGTGTAAGTAACCCGCATTCTTTGCTTCTGAACTTTCCGATGTTTAAACAATGTGCATAAATCAAATTTATTTAGTTCAGGGGTCACCAAAGTTATTTGGATGGCGTCCCCTTTAGTGTAAACTTAAAATCTAGGCCACACTTTCGGAAAATGAAGAAGTAATACAGAATTTCAATTTGATAGAGCTCTAAATAAGTTGGCATGATATGAGAAAACAAAACGGCAAGCGAAGCGAGCCACATATTTTCCATGTATTTATAGCACACTTTACTAAAAAAGAAGTCAGGAAAACTGCCTGTGGGCATGTTTTTCTGACATTTGGTATGAATTATATGATAACCCATTTACATTTCTGAGAGCCTAGAGGGGCTTGCGCCACAGTTTGGTATCCCCTGGGGCCTAATTCTCGGGCCGAGCGAGATTTTCTAAGCGATTATTTTATTTTTGGCATTGTACATCCCCGCACTTTTTCTACGTTTTCCGTATATCGTAGCTGTCGAGGCTTCTGCGATGAGGTCGTTGATGAATTATTCAAATTCAGCCATTCTCTCTTCGAAAGAAGCAATAAAATAAAATTGCAAAATGATTGAGATCGGCCCAAGAATTAGGCCCCTGAGTTCCATCGCCTACAACCACAAAGCATAAATCTATAAATTTTGCCCCCATTTTTTATTTAGGTACATACAATGATCACTTAAAACATATTCTTGCCTTGTCTACTAAGTCTTACATAATGTGATATTCTAAGACCTAAATTAATTGATACACCTATTTTAAAGTGGCCACCTTGCGATTTTATTATACTGTCATGTTTTCATGCTTCTGAGTACACCTTCTATTTCCTCAAAGCAGAACATTTATTAGGCCAAGAGATATTTAAGGCGCGCAGTTATATATGTATTTAATACATCAAAGAGGTGGTGAAAGGTCAATCAGCACTGCCATTGTAGATAATGTTAATAAAATGTAAGTACAAAACAAACGTTTTTTATTTAATTCTATGGTTGGAATTTTGCATCTACCACCCACATAGCTGTCACTCAAACCGATCATTCGTTTATTTGTTGTTACGGTTTCCAAGTTCTACGGATTTCATATTCTTTGTTAGTATTTTTTGTCATAGAATTAGGTTAAAAAGTAGTTAAGTATAAAATGTGCGCGAGCAGGTTTGAAGATGGTATGGTGATGAACCTATAAAATTAAGTCAATTGGGCTGAACTTGGTTACCGTTACAAGTCAGTTGGGGGGGTAGTCAGTAAATGAGACTGGAGCGGACATCACGTCATCTCAGTAGGTAAAGAGAGAGATCATAAAGACATTACGCAACAGTCTACCCATTTCGAGCATAGGTACAATATTGCAATTCTCAATATTATAAACACTTAATCAAAATTAACGTTTAGAAAAGAGGAGACCTATCTTACAGTAGGTTACCTACATATACAGTCACACAGTGGATTCCAGTGGAAAGTGGACAATGACAAGAGTAAGTAGGCATTTGCCTTTAAAAGAGGCCTCTTGTTAAATTTGTCATTTTTGTTATACAAGTACCTACACTACTATACCTACTAGCTACAGTCCATAATATCATAATGGGTAGGTAGGTAAGGTACTCTAAGGCCGGTTACAGTGCTCGACCGACCGTCAGTGCGTACGTCAGTCGCGCCTGTCATATGTATGAAAATTCATAAACCGTACAGTGCTAGACCGACCGTACGCACGCGTATTTTGCTACGCACTGCGTACGAGGACCGTCGGTCGAGCGCGTGCGCATGCGTACCGTCGCGTCGGTCGACTGACGCGCTAGCGCTATGTAAACAAATGAATGAACGCGTTCAGTGCTGTACCGACCCGACCGGTGCACCGACCGCACGCATGCGTGTAGTATTGTTGTCAAAACTCCATCCAAACATTAAGGCCGGTTACAGAGCTCCACCGACCGTCAGTGCGTACCGTCGGTGCTGATGATGCGCATTGACCGAGCGTCAGTTTGTATCATTCAGTGCTCTGCGTACCAGTAAACTGACCGGACGTGTACCAGTCGCTTTCAGTATCGATAAGGTTCATGTTTGGATGGAGTTTTTACACGCATGCGTGCGGTCGGTGCACCGGTCGGTACAGCACTGAACGCGTTCATTTGTTAACATAGCGCGTCAGTCGACCGACGGTACGCATGCGCACGCGCTCGACCGACGGTCCTCGTACGCAGTGCGTAGCAAAATACGCGTGCGTACGGTCGGTCTAGCACTGTACAGTTTATGAATTTTCATACATATGACAAGCGCGACTGACGTACGCACTGACGGTCGGTCGAGCACTGTAACCGGCCTAACGGTACTGAAAGCGACTGTACACGTCCGGTCAGTTTACTGGTACGCATCTTGGAGGAATTAGAAATGGAGGCGTCAACGTTTAAATCCACGAACAATATTTTCTGCCAAAATTGACGGGGGACGAGGTAAACACGCATGGCACACGCGCATAGCAAAATCCTATTCATGTAAACACACACATTGACAATCCCGCACACGATCTTAAAATTTGCACACAGATAAAAAATATAACGTAGTTACGCAGTGTCAAGACTCACATTAGGATAATCTCTAGTGATGGGCATTCAGTAAGACCGGTAAATTGAACGATGAATAAAATAATGAATGAAATGGGTTTTTAGGTAAAGGTAATTTAAATAAGTTATGCACAACAGGTTTCACATTTTGGAACAGTCAGAAAATAAAAGAACTGAATTTAGTTGTTATGTTTTATTAATGGTTATAAGTTTAAATCAATCGTTCTTAACATGTTATAGCATAGTACACATAAGTTTAGTCTTTTACTGAATAATTGAAAAAAATAAATAAAGTGAAATCACATTACAATTATATTCTATTATATGTATATGTATTCTAAGTATGTATTTACAAAAAAAAATGTATTCAAGTATTATATCAGCTATCCGGTTCCCATATTACAAGCTCTGCTTAGTTTGGGGCTGGGTAGTGTTGTGTGAATTGTCCACAATATTTATTATTATTATTATTATTATTATTACATCGTCAGCCTTCACATCACAGCGAAGTTTGTAGTTCTGCCTTCTGCGCCGGAGGCGTTGGTTCGATTCCCACCGAGGACAAATATTTGTGTGGTGAACGCAGATGTTTGTTTGCCCGAGTTTGAGAACTTTCTGCAAAATGTTCCGAGCAAATCACACTCGTTCTTGTTGCATGCCAAGTTGTTTTTTCGCCAAAAAATTTTGTCCACTCTTCAAGCAACAGGGTTTTTTGGAAACCTGCACAGGAAATAAAATAAATATAAAATAGGCAAAAAAATGTTTTCACTACGCCCACGACTTTATTTTTGAGTATGATGTCATGTCCTATTTTATACATTGATGAGTAGAGGGTTTGATGACTGGTACCTAGGATACCCATATTGTGGGATTTGTGAATAAATGTAATCCGATATATCGTGGCGGCAGCCATCTTGTACCGATTTTCATCAAAAACAGCTAAGAACACTCCCGACTATTTACCTTTCAAACAAACAAAAAACCAAATTAAATCTGTTCGGGAACTACGATGGGACACACAGACACCGCAAACTCATAACATCCCGTCATTTTTACGTCGGGGGTTTAAAAAACACCAAATACGTAATTAGACAACACCATTATGTGATAATAATTTAACGTTTATTTTATCATTCATTCATTCATCAATTTCATTCAACTTTTCCCAACACTATGCCTTCTACCAAGGTTTATTCTTTGACATTGGTGTCGTAATACTGTCGCTAATCTGTCGCAACCGGTATTTCTTTTGAACTTAAATTCTACAAAATTACAAACACAATTGACAAAATAATACTCCCTTGTGGTAGGAAATACCATGTTCCCGGAAGTTTGATGTCTCTGATCGTCTTTTACAAGAAACTACCATGCAATTCACCATTTTCACGGAGCTCCACTTCGCGGCATGAAACGACACACAATGGCTGCGGTTGCGAGTAAAACAGTTTTATTTAAAGGATATGATCGAGATCGTTCTTGGAGGAATCAGAAATGGAGATGTCAAGACAGAGCTTTCCCCTCTGCCGGTCATATACCGATCTCGATCATATCCTTTAAATAAAAGTGTAGGTACTATACCAAGGCATAGTGTTGGGAAAAGTTGAATGAAATTGATGAATGAATGAATGATAAAATAAACGTAAAATTATTATCACATAATGTTTTGTCTAATTACGTATTTGGTGCTTTTTAACCCTCGACGTAAAAACGACGGGATGTTATGAGTTTGCGGTGTCTGTGTGTGTGTGTCTGTCTGTGTAGTTCCCGAACGAATCAACCGATTTTAATTTAGTTTTTTGTTTGTTTGAAAGGTGAATAGTCGGGAGTGTTCTTAGTTATTTTTGATGAAAATCGGTCCAAGATGGCTGCCGCCACGAAATATCAGATTACATTCACGGAACATTTTACAGAAAGTTCTCAAACTCGGGCAAACAAACATCTGCGTTCACCACACAAATATTTGTTCTCGGTGGGAATCGAACCAACGCCTCCGGCGCAGAAGGCAGAACTACAAACTTCGCTGTGGTGTGAAGGCTGACGATGTAATGTGATTTCACTTTATATATATTTTTCAATTATTCAGTAAAAGACTAAACTTATGTGTACTATGCTATAACATGTTAAGAACTATTGATTCAAACTTATAACCATTAATAAAACATAACAACTAAATTCAGTTCTTTTATTTTCTGATTGTTACAAAATGTGAAACCTGTTGTGCATAACTTATTCACAACACTCACTATTACCTGTACCTAAAAACCCATTTCATTCATTATTTTATTCATCGTTCAATTTACCGGTCTTACTGAATGCCCATCACTAGAGATTATCCTAATGTGAGTCTTGACACTGCGTAACTACGTTATATTTTATAGCTGTGTGCAAATTTTAAGATCGTGTGCGAGATTGTCAATGTGTGTGTTTACATGAATAGGATTTTGCTATGCGCGTGTGCCATGCGTGTCTACCTCGTCCCCCGTCAATTTTGGCAGAAAATATTGTTCGTGGATTTGAACGTTGACGCCTCCATTTCTAATTCCTCCAAGAGATCGTTATATGATCGGCAGAGGGGAAAGCCCTGCCTTGACATCTCCATTTCTAATTCCTCCAAGGTACGCATATAGCACTGAATTATACAAACTGACGGTCGGTCAATGCGCATCATCAGCACCGACGGTACGCACTGAATGACGGTCGGTGGAGCACTGTAACCGGCCTAAACGTTTCAGAACTTTCTTAACAAGCCCTTATTTTAATTAATGTTTAGATAAGTTTCCATTTATTTCTTAGTGACGCAGATTAGCCTAATCAAAGGTAGCCGCTGAGCATCAGGTGGCCCATTTACTTCGATCTTCTGAATACATAGGATTGGTATTGGTATCTACTCATTTTATTCCTTCATCATGGAATTTGGCGATTGTTGCATTTGAGAACTACTGGCTAGTGGCAACACAAAGAAAAACGTCAAGCTCGAGAATACACTCTCGAGATCTAGGAAAAGGGATCAAAATGGAAGTAATTTCATAATTGTTCCCATGTGCGCTTCATTCGTCACTTTCATAAACGAAATGTTGTAAATGAAGTGGGACTTGTCCTTGATATTTTGTGGGGCGGATCCGACTTGGATAGGTTAGGTTACGTTAGAACATAATATAAATCAATACAAAGTACTCTGTGATTTAAGTTACGCACAAGGCTAGCGAGCGTGCCGCGACAGCGGCCGCCGTGCCGCCCGTAGTGCTAGTTTCTTTTTTTTTTTACAGTAACCTCAAAGCGTTAAAAAAAGGATTAATTGAAATATTTATCTGCTCCAGTGTACATGGGCCTTAACAATTTGACAGTGGGAAAAAGTGGATTCCAGCGCTGCCAGAATGTAACTTTTTGCGTTACTTTGGCCCTCTCATGTTACACGACCGACTCACTAATGTGTAAATAAACTTTACAAAAATTTTGCAGCAAACAAAAAAATATCGTGAAACGGAAAAAGCATCCAAAAGTGATTTTGTTTAATAATGTTACTTTCCTCGAGAAAGTTTTACTTTTTGAGCTGTCTCTTGTTATATTTGATTATCTGCTACTGGCAGCACTGGTGGATTCGTGTTGGGTTGGGTGTACATTAGCTTTAGCTGGCACTGGCAGACGGCAGTACAATATCTAACCGGTCCCGTCCGTTTGCTCGCTCGTTCGCTTGCTGTCATTCGCGGGAAATAATACGTACATTTAATTTCCTGAAATCAATTATAATTTGTAAAAAAAATCTTCATTTCCTTGCTGTTGAAGAAATGTTCGTTCATTATTAAAAAGAATCAAAGCGAAAATCAAAACATGTTTGAGTGGGCATATATTGGTGCGAATAAAGCTGTACCCCGGAATGTTGGGCCAGAATGTGCTTACTTCCTATCGACCCAAAGGCAAATAATTGAAACTCTAGTTGTAACTTCGATCAGCATTTATGTTCTGGTTAGTATTGTGTACCTACTTAAATTGCCAACAATTTCATGTATTCACTATACATCAGTAAACCCAACAGGGCTTCTAATCTAATTAAAATATGCCATGGTAGGTATACGTAGTATTCTAAGTGTCCTATTTTTTTATCCATTTAATTTAATTTTTTTCTTATTTTATGTTAAAACTATATTAATACCAATAAAATTGTATTGTTGATTAATTCTAAGTAGATTTAATTGACTAGCTAGACCAACTTAAATATTATAAATAAAAACTTCAATACATACTCTATTCATTTTAATGTTCTATTCTCTTCATTAATTATAGGCAATTTTTTCATATCTACATTTAAATTTATCTTAAAGAATACATGGATGTATTTTTATCTGTTGAATAAATCTATCTGTAGATTGAAAAATCAGTCCTAAAACAAATGATTAACATATTTAGAAATATACTATTACTATACTATACTTATGCATATACTTCTTTCCGTTTTCAGATTAAAACCTATCCAAAACTTAAAATACCCGATGATTTAAATTATGTAAAAAGTGATAGAGGTGGCAAGCGCCTACTGGTAATTCTATTGGCCTTGCTATGGGGAATGGAAATTGGGTTTAAATTTGCCTCACGCACAGTCATTTACTTGTTAAACCCTTGCCATGTAACAACCTTAATACAAGTATGTACTGACTATAAGTTTTATCACTATATTATTAATATAACATCAATAAATTATATTTTAATAGTGTACAAATTTGATTTAATTACTAAATTAATAATTTCAGATATATTTATTAGCCGCCCCTCCAAGCAAGACAGTAACAGCACTCTTTCGAATTCATTTGAACCTCCTAAATGGACCTTTGTTAGCATTTTTATTTCCTGAAACAGCTTCAAGAACAGTAAGTAGTAATTATATTAAATTCACAAAGCTCACACACACACTTTTTGTAAAAATATATTATTCTCTGCAACTGAGCTCTGTTCTTTTAGAAATAAATATCTTTAAACCGAAGCTCTCCAAGAGCTATTATGAATTTATTTAATAAAATATGCTCTTATTCCAGATCTTGGCAGAAGCTGCTTTATACTGGATTCAACATGGAATGATGTTTGTGATACCTTATTACTTATTAAGGATTGGTGGCAAGTATTTTCTTTTTCAATTATTCAAAGTAAATATTGTCAATGGATATAATTATTAGTTGATGATAACTATAGTATTATGCTCTACATTACTACATTAACATTATATTGTTATTTACTATGCATGGATTAGCACGACCATTAGTAGTCTAATGGTAGCAACCCGGCCTTCCAATCCTAAGGTAACGGGTTAAAATCCAGTCTTGCACCTATGAATTTTTCTCTTCGAAAAATTTAAGTACGCAGTTCTAGTAATCCGCTCCTAAGACCATGTCTTAACTGTGGATTAGGCTGATTCAGCTGTCACAATCTGGGCAAGCCTAAAAATCCTGTCCCAAGCAATAAAGCGTCTCATAAATAGGGGCACGAGAATAAAAAGTAGTCACAGATGCTTATAGTATCTATAAAAGATGCAGAAGGCCTGTTTACTTTTACTATGCATGCATTGCACTCTCATACTGCTCATAATGAGTTGACAATTAACTGTTTTAATAAAAAAATTTAATGTTTTGTTTTTACAGGAGTATACAACATAGAACCGCTGTGGGATTTCAAATGGGCTATCTTCAGTTACAGCCTAAACATGATATATCACTTCATTGTACTGCAAATAATTGCTATTGTAAGTAATATTTTCCTGTTTATAACTTTTGAAACTATCATGGTTTTAACACTATTTTTATAAACAACAGGATATTTGCCATAATTTATGTGAACTGAAGTCCATGAGTGAACCCATGATCATGGTACATGCAACTGTGGCGAAATATCTGGAGTCAAAACTTACAAAATTATTTCGTGATTTCGTTAGATAGAAAAAAAATTGCATTGTACATAGGCGAACTTAATGCTAGAGAGCATTCTCTTCCTGTTAACCTTTGTGTAATTCGGACATTCTTAGCGGGTAGCGCACATGAAATTTATGAATATATATATGAAAGGGAATTGTTTTCAAAATATCTGAACAAAGCAAAAAGGTAAGACACAAATTAAATTTTATATTAACTAAAAGTATATAATTATAAATAAGTATATAAAGTAAATAAGATGTACCCCGTCAGCCTTCAGGATGTGTGTAAATATCCCGTTGTTCATTCCAACTTTTAAAAACAACTCTTTGTTGACTGCCGAGTTATACTTATTGATATTGGAAGGAGATGGGGCGAAGCTGTACTAAAAGAGGCCGTTAATTGCTAGTAAGGCCGACACTTATTACTCGTATACCTGGTAGGTAGTAGGTACATTTTCCTAATTTATAGAGAAGATATTCTGAAAGACAAAAAAATTAGTAGCCCGTAGGTATAATTCTATGAACAAAAAGCATACAAACATGCAACAAAAAAAAATCTAAATCTAAAAACGTGAAACCTGTTAGTATCATGACACCCATTTATTTTAAAATGCATGATTTCGCCGAAAAAAAAAATAGTAAACCGAACTCAAATGACCCCTATTGTCTTGCAATTCAATTTCAAGTAACTAGAATACATACATAGTGCTTACTAATTATTCAGACCCAGATTAGGTACATTGTTCGTATTTTTTACCTCTAACAATGTTTTATTCAATTCTGTGGGTATTGAAGAATGTGCTGGTCATATAGCTCGAAGAACCGACAACCGTTTGGGAATAAAGGTTCTCGAACGGCGACCACAAACCGGAAGACAAAACGTAGGGCGCTCACCCACCAGATGGACCGACGACATTGTTAAGATGGCCGGGAAGTCGATGGATGGAAAGGGCTCAGAATCGTTCTTCCTGGTAAATGTGGGGGAGGCCTATGTCCAGCAGTGGTATTCTTCAGGCTGAAGATGATGATGATGATGTCGGTATTGTTGTTGAAGGGGTACCGAGAGAGGGTTCCATTCGAATGAGGGACGTACCACACCAGTGTTGGGCGTCAGATGTTTCCATTTATAGCATGATAACTTTACTTATCTTTGTCCATAATATTTATTATTTATTTCCAGCCTGCACAAGTAAACTTGAACCACATGCTATGCCCAGCCTTATTGGATCCATTCGAAGGGCCGTGGTATCGGATCGCGGCAGTGACCCACCAGGCACTGCTCTGTCCACTACTGTGCAAGTTCTTTTGCGTGGTCGCTGACTTCTGCCTTACCAAATTCCCACCGACAAAAGTGAAACCACATATGAAGGACTGCCTTCAGGATGCCAAGCCTTTGGATCAACCGCTCACTGAACAACATATTGACTAGTGCCTAGCTTGTTTTTGCACATTACAATATTTATATTCACGGCTGTAATCCCTCTCAGGGTTGTTAGAATCTCTATAATAAGTACTATTCAAAATCTTGTAGGTTAGCTAATTATAAATATTTCATCGCGTCCATTTGGTTCGAGTGTTTACAGTAGTATTTAATTATAAGGGTGAGTAGGTATAATACAATAATTAATTAGGCACATAAAAAATCGTAACCCCACTTTAGTACCTACCTAGTTTAAATTTATTGTAGGAAGTAGATACTAACCTTCTTATTTACAAGCGTTAACTTAGGTGTGAGACATTGCTTCACTGTTTGTCATTAGGAACCTAGTGATGGATGGCAGTTGTATAAACATTGATTATCTTTTGAGAAACGCTTGTAAGTAAAGAGGAAAAAGTCCTAGTCCTGATAGGTACTGTTTCGATCGTTTAGATGCAACGAAAGAGTGGGTATCTTCTACTTGGCTGTAATGCATTAGCATTGATAAATCCAGTGCGTGCTAGTTTGCCTAATTATTCATTATTTAGCTATTGTTGTCCCACTGCAGGGTAAAGGGAAGAGAGGCTTCACTTTTTCCACTCTTCGCGACTTAACGCAGTGAATTGCCTAATAAAAACTATTATTTTATTTTATGTATTTTCCGTCAGGAGATTTGCTCACTCTCTGGTTCATAGATTAACTCACAATTTCGGCTTCAGGCTTTTTAAAAGTACCTACCTAGGTACTATGGTTAAAACGGGCTTACCGCAGTTAGGCATTGCCTATTTATATAATGTTACCATCGTAACGAGTATTTACCTCGACTTTATTTGCCACGAGATCTTTAACTCGTGGCTCGGTTTGCTAACTCAACCTATTCTTATGACAGAAGTAATATATTATTAGCATAGGTAATGCAAAATGATATAAGTCACCAATTGTTCCCTACTGGCTTAGTCTATATTTTAGTCTTAAAAATGTTCAAAATGTAGTCTTATTACCCGGGCGGAAAGACGCAGAGCGTGAGGTTAGAGAACCGACACGCATGCTGGCTCAAATTTACCAAAAAGCCTCGAGGACCTACCTTATTCCACACGGAATAAAGCGTTTTTGCTTTTCTGTGTTATTCCATTTATCATACATGCAAGGTACATACGGTTGTAGACAATAAATATTTCACATCGGCTTTTCTGCTTTCGTAGAGCGCTATCTCTTTCTGGAGCACGCTGCGCTCTATGAAGCCGAAATTAGCCGATGTGCCATACATGTTGCCTACTACAATACGTATTAAAACTAATAATCAATATAACTATTTCCATAGGTAAAGAAAAAGAAGGGAGAGAAATAGAGGAAAGGAACTTTGAGGAAAAATAATAATTGAAAACCAAAGCTATAGATACACTTAAATAAAATTAAGCTAAATTTTTTTTTGAGTGAGTTTGATTTGTTATGTTTATTATGTTTACAAACACAATAATAACTGTATGGTATTAATTTATTGAACCTTGCCGTTCTTTTTAATTGATTGTGGAGTGTGAAAATTTACAGTTTGTCATGATTGTATGTAATGAAGATGTTATAGACAGATACCAACAATGTGATAATATTATTTATAATAATATGTGATAAATTTTTAGCAATAATAAGTGTACCTAAATTAATAGATTTGGTGTTTTTACTATTTATAAATTGCTCCTGTGGAACATGCAGTTATATAAATAAATACATGATATGCATACACCTATAAATAGATGCTAGAATGATAAGATGTTAGAATGCTTTACTCAATTATATTAGACATAAATCTGTATTAAACAGGTGAATGACACCGTATTTAGCTTTTAAAATCAGGGAGTTAATAAAAAGTACTTCAATTATCTATTGTTAGTAAATAATATAACGCCTACCTACTCTCCTGCTAGATGTACCCGAGTCGGGACAGATAACTACCCACCTAGCTACTGGCAATATACCATTTATAAAAACGTTTTGCTAGCCCAGTGGCTAGCTGTTCTTAGACCCGTAAAAAGTGGTAGTTACTAATTTCATACCTATTGACACAAAAGGAAACAAGATTGAATTAACAAAAAATTTATTATAATCATAATTTGCGGTACATTTGTAAATAATAAACATTATTTATATCAACACCAAGTTGTACCTTAATTAGTATTAATAGTTAATATGCTCATTGGTATGTCATGTTAGGTAATTAAAATAATTTAAGTATTTGAATAAAGTGCTTGAATTTTTATTGCTGCGTCTGATATTGACGGTACATACACACATCAACATTGTCAAACTTTTCAACTCAATATTCAACTTTTGTTGATTTTTACAAAAAATAATTTCCTTAGGACACTAGGTATGGCAAGAATCTTTATTTTATGTTGTTGATTAATAATAATAAAATACGACTGTTTGATATTATTTATTAATAAAAATTAAAGTAGTAACAAAATCTCGAAAAATCTGAAAATGAATATCCCTTGACAATGTTGATGAGTTTACTGAGAGGGCACGTTTACTGTCTCAGACATAATTGTAAGGAAATGGAACAGACCTTCTGGTGCGCCAGTGTAATAACATTCTACTTGGAACTTTACTGACTATTTTGGATTGTTTTAAAACCTGTGAACCTACATAAATATTGCTTTACACTTTTACAGACTAGTATTATATTTAACATTGCAATTACAGCACCTTCCGCATTCAACTGAAATAAACTACTCATTTCTTTTATAAAATAAATAAAGTGATGCTTGCGTACATATAGGCTTAATTCGCACAAGAGGTTTTTTACGTCCATTAAACTAGCGTTCAAATATAACAAATGCATTCCCAGTTTAAGTTCACACGTCAGTGCCTTTAAACCTTACGAGCTCCAAAACGCCGTGATTTAACGCAACGCTTTTTACCCTGGTGCGAATTAAGCCTAACGCTTGTATTCGTTAAAATTAAGAATAAGTAAAATAAAATATGTAGAGGTTCAAATACAAACGATACCTTCTATAGATACAGGATGTAAAATAAAGACAGCTCTCGTAAAGAGAAGTAACAGTATGGCGTGTTTTTTGGTGGTAGTTGATCAAGCTGTTATGTGCCGATTATTTCCGGAAGTAGTCTTTACACATCCTATATTTTCCAGATATGAGGTAATTTGCGGTGCATCTATTCATCCAATAGTCGATAAGACATTGATGTCGAGTCGGTATTGCCGTATCTTGTATTCCTGGGTCACTTGACTGCAAATCCTTATTGCAGAATTAGATTTATGCAATATCTCTACATAACTTTTTGCTCTACTTTATGCATAGGCACTTGTGGTATTTCTTTCTATAGTAGAATTTAGCTAAGACAATAAAATTATTGAAACATTGTGTTGAAATGAGCTTTTATTTAATAGGTACCTTTTTAAAAAATCTATATATTTTATAATACAACTCTGGGAATAACTATTTTATCGGTGTATGATATTGGCATTATCGATTCGATGCTGTTATTATATCTTTATCGTATCGGCTAACTAGCTTATCATTGCAATCACTTAAAATATGTTTTCACTAAGGGCTGATTTTTCAATCTACAGATAAATTGATCCGCCAGGTAGGGATACCATCTCTTTTTTTGGCTTGTCAAAAACGGTTGGAATCACGCTATGGCGTAGACGGAAAAATCTGCTCTAAGGCTGAGGCCAAACGAGCGTAATTTTGTGAGTCGTGAGTCGCAGAAATTCTGCTGCATTCGGTTTCATACAAAAGTCCTGTTTCATTCCACACTCAATTTAAATATAATTTACTTAAAGAACACTTTTTCAATGAAACACTCAAACAAGAAGTTAAACACCCTGTATACACGCGGGCGGTTGCTCAAAACCGGTTGTTGATGCCGCGCGCTCGGAATATCTACGGCGAAAGGACCGCTGCTTACCTGGTTCCTCGTCTTTTAAATAAATTGCCCACTGACCTAATCAACAGCATCACTTCTAAAAACATTAAGTCTAAATTAAAATCTTACTTCTTAGCTAATTTATAAAGCTACCAATAACTAAATACATATTACTTACATGCACTTACCTAGTTTCTGTTAATTAGATTTTTTTTTTTCTGTACCTACATAATTAAAAGCTATCGACTTTCGACTCTCTAGTAGCATTTTCCCCACAAACCTTAGTGGTTTCCTCAATGCTATTTATAATAACAAGATTATGTATTTTTTAGAAGATAAATAAATTAAAAAAAAAAAAAAAAAAAAAACACACGGCGACGCAAAATGAGTTGTCTGCCGACTCGCACGCATTATTCGGACCGAATTGAGTTTGCGGGGGGCGAGGGGGCCGACGCGGGCCGGGCAAAGCGTCAGTCAGGTACATTTTGCGTGAGAGTTGATAGAGTCTGATCAGAAAGAGAACCGTCGTGGGATTGGAGGGCGCTGCTGTGCTTTATCACCTTTTTTGTCTAATGTGCAATCTATTCCGTCTTTACCATAAGGGCACACGGGGCCCGTGCCCAGGGCCCCTATTCTCAGGGGGCCCCGAAGGACCGACAATTTCTGCACATTCATTCTCAAAACATTTTTGTCGGGCACATTACATTTTTTTCATAATACTACGCCATTATAGCCTGCTGTATTTGATTACCTATAATAAATGGCTATGCTTAGTAAATAAAAAAGCAGCCAAGTGCGAGTCGGACTCGCCCATGAAGGGTTCCGTAGCACGACGAACTACAAAAACCTTTATATTATGTTACTTGATATAACATAATAAGGTTCTTGTAGTTCGTCGAAAGGTAAATTGCGGTTTACGGTTTATGACGTGTAAAAAAAAAACTACTGACTAGATTTCGTTCAAACCAAATATCGTTGAAAGTTTGCATAGTAATGTACAACATATATTTTTTTTAGTTTTATCATTCTCTTACTTTAGAAGTTAGAGGGGGGGGGGACCAACTTTTTTCCACTTTGTAAGTGTCTCTCGCGCAAAATATTCAGTTTAGAAAAAAACGATATTAGAAACCTCAACATCATTTTTGAAGACCTATTCATAAACACCCCACACGTATGGGTTCGATGAAAAAAAAATTTTTGAGTTTCAGTTTCAAGTATGGGGACCCCCGAAATTTATAGTTTTTTTTTTATTTTTATGTAAAAAACTTTATGCGGTTCACAGAATACATCTACTCGCCAAGTTTCATCAGTCTAGCTCTTACGGTTTCGGAGAAAAATGGCTGTGACATACGGACGGACAGACAGACAGACAGACAGACAGACATGACGAATCTATAAGGGTTCCGTTTTTGCCATTTGGCTACGGAACCCTAAAAATCGGTTGTCTGTAAAGTCGGTTTACTGACGATAGTTGAACGTGATAACGTCATAAGAAAATACTGATGGAATGGAACTGAATGAAACTGAATGAAAATCCGGACCCGGACCCGGACCCAGACTGAACCCTTACCCTCATTTACCCTTACCTAAATGGAACGACGAAACGACGTAACGACGCATGAGTCATGTTTTTTCGTGCGTGCAGCCGGCTCCATCGATTTATAAGACGTTATCACGTCAAAAAATGTTATTATAATTAGCTTTTATTATTTTCCAAAAGGGCCCCAAATTCTTGTGTGCCCAAGGGCCTCAGCCTAGTTTAAGACGGCCTTGTGTGCAATACAATAGCGCGTCTGTTGCGTTTTGATCCTATCACAACTAGTGTACTATTCCTTTATTTAATTTTTATGATGCAAAATGCTGACAGAAAGAAAGGGATGAGCTGCCATATAAAAATCGAAACGTTAGTTCTCAATTTGGCCACGACGGTTCTCTTTCTGAACAGACTCTACGTATTTTCTGGCATTATCTACTTCTTCGTCTTCTAATATGCTTCGTAAATACACAAAATTTTCAACGGTTCCATTGCACGACACAAACGTTCGATAGTAACTGAATAAAATGCGCTCGTCTGGCATCCCAACAGAATTTCTGCGAACGAAATTCTGCGACTCACGACTCACAAAATTACGCTCGTTTGGCCTCAGCCTAAATGGTTTTAAAATATAATTATTTACCTAGAATTACTTTATTCCTGGGTTAAATAAGTGTTAAAAACAGGCTTTGCATTGAAAAGCAAGTAAAAAATATGCTTTTGGTTACTTACTCAAAGTTTTTAGGAAATCAATGTTACCATTACCTTCCTAATTTGTCAATTTGATGATGACCTAAGTATAATGTAGAAGCACGTACCTATAGCTCATCATAAATTTGAAGATCAGCTGAAACGCTGTCAAATATCGCTGTCACATTTGACAGCGTTTCACGTGACCGCCAGCGCCTAGAATTGTGCGCAGGCCTATAAAATAGTGGTGTGGTGCGGATTGGTTAGTGTTGTGTGTGTCTTCTGTACTTAGAATTGATTTCAACACGACATCGCTGAAGTTGGATTAACGGGGCGTGGTTCAAAATTACGAGGACGTAGAAGGCCGCCTTGTTCTATGAGAATTTTTAAAATTAATAATTCGATTCAAATGTATGAAAAATTATTGCTTATTTCTTAGCAGACTGCCAATTTTTAACCGACTCCAAATAAAAAAGGATGACGTACGTGCGTACGTCCAGTTCAAACGGTAACAGCAACAGTTAGTTTTCGGATCACGAAATTTAGTGGGTCGTTGATAACTAGTAGAAGCGTCTAGGTCCCTTAGAGCATCTGTACATACCTAATGTAAATCATTTATCATAATTTATCGTTAGGAACGGATTTCCTATCAACTAATAAAATATTTAGCTGTTGTTTATATAAATTTTTTCATGAATTTTTTTTATTACGGACCTGACAAATATTTGGTTGGCTGATTAGCAATTTGTGAAAGAGGCCCCTATTAGGTATATTAAGATACTGTGCTTCTACATTACAAACTTGTTGTCACCTGTTTGTCTTGAAATAAATGTTTAATATCACATTGTTGTTTTGACTAGTTTTAATACCTACTCTGGACATCTTTCAGCCATCTAAAGGTGGGCCCAAGTATACCATGGACACTTCTGTGTTTCCGTAGACAGCTGAAACTGTTGCATATAGTTTCTTGTTGGGAAGGCCTGAAAGAAGCATACTATTACATACTAAAGCTTAACGAATCACGACTTTGAGTTTAAGTTGATGGGTCAAATATAAGTAAAATATTTATTTATTCAATGGTATCACAAGGATTACTTTGTACAGGGCTGATTGGTTGCTTAGCATCAAAACCCAATAATTCAATAAAAAAATAAAAAGGAATGATTGACATTAAACCCTAAATGCATATTTACTAAGGGATGCTACCACACCCAATGATGGTTGGTGGCCTTAATTATGGATAATATTGCACAATACAGTATATTTTTACACTTACCTCTGAATGCAACTCCTAAAAATTCATAGTTTCTCTCAAATGACAATGTTTTGTTTTCACAGTCGAGAATGACTCTTATCCGCTCTCCAACCTTAAAAAGATTTGAATCAAAAATAAATAAATTATTCATGTTATAATTCTTATTAGTTTAATTAGTTGGACAGCTGATTATTCCACATCCACTTACTTGATATTTAGGGCAGTTATTTAGACGTGGAAAATGTCCTTGTGTTTCTCCATTATGCAATAAGTGATTATCAACTAAATTCCATCCCCAACTCTGTTGGTCTGATCCCAAGAGACCAACATAACCTTGGCATTGTAGTGAAGCTTCTTTTGTAGAAATACCGACTACAGCTACAGTTCCTAAAGGACCCTCCCAAATCACTTCCCAGCAGTGTCGACCGTGACGGAAACCAATTTTCCCACGGCAGGCATCGGTGCTTTGTGCAACTGGGTTCCTGAAAAACCAAATAATGCAGAATCATTTTGGTAAATAGTTTCATATGTTGGGTGACACATTCATTGATAAGTACGGAAGCAGTACATATTAACATTACTACCTACTTATAAACAGGATGTCACAGGACAGTATAAATTTCAATATTATCAAGTAATACATACCTGTGCAGAGTGAACCCATTCGGCTTAATGTAAATATTCCTAGAACAATCGTGGGAGTTCCATGCGTAGTGGAAAGCCCTGAGTTTCGTCTTATATGTATGAACTGAAGATAATAAATCAGACTTTATAACTTCCTCAGCTAATCTCTTCATGCAGTGTGATCTCCAAACATCGTTGTTTTCGTCAGTGAGTATCCTGTACCAAGTCTTACATACCACTGCACAATTGCGAAGATCACTCAGATCAAGATAAGAAAATATACTCTCCAATACATGGTCAGGAGCTAGTTCAGCTATCACGAATCTTTTGCAGGCATGACTATTGTTCATTTTGTTAATCATTGAAATGTTTTCTAGGCGGTTAGGTTGGCGACTGAACTTACAAATTTTGTACGGATAGGTACAAAAAATTCACATTTTTGGCAAGAGGATTGATCAAGCAATTTTATCTCACAAACACATTTCTGAAATTCGTGCCCAGTCCACTATTTACACTGTAACACAAAATATCACAGACTGAACCACACCACAGAGAGATACTGATCTTTTTTTTTTTTATTTTGTGCTGGCTTGGATTCAAAGTCCTTCCGCCAATGAACTCACTGAATTACTCAGTGCTGCCAGTGGCACACTAGTGGATGGTCAAATAGTAAAATATAGGAACAGCTCAAAAAGTAATATTTTGACGAGAAAAATCCCCCCGCCCCCGGTAGCACTCCCATTCAACGGAAACCGACTTTTGTAACCTAACCTCAAAACACTTTAAAGTCTTAGGGCTTAAAAAGCCCCTCCTTTTGACAGCAACAGTAGGGAAGCTTCCCCTAAACTCCATTTCCCAAGTAAATAAAAAAAAACTTAACAAACTAACCTACTCCAGTCGGGGTGCCCCGTCCCCGTGTTTGACTCCCACGAATATAAAAAAAAACCTAACAACCTAACCAACTCAAGTCGGGGTGCACCGTGTTTGGATCTGGAATAGCTCAGCCAGAAACTCGCGAGGTCGCCCCTGAGCGGAGCTACGACCTCCCTGCGAGCTTCTGGCTTCACAATTTTTTTATACACTCTAGGGGTAGGGACCACAAGACCACGTTTTGGTTGTCAATCGCCCATTTTATCGTTCCATTTTCGCTATAAAACTGATTTGAGGTTAGAAAAATATTAGTGATATAAAAAAAATGCATTTCCGTTGATTAAGAGTGTTAGCCTGTTAATTGGAACCCAAACTCTACTAGTTTTAACCCTTTTTACCCCCTTTCACAGGTGGGTAGAATTCTAAACCCGACCCGATACCTATTCACTCTTGTCTTGAAAACGTCCAAGTAGTAGGTGCTCGGAAAGTTAAACGCGCTGGCAAGTGCCAAGGAATTTCATCCTTGGCTGTCCGCAACGTTTAGGTTGAAGCAAAGCGCTTGGTGCAGACAGATGGAACATCAATCAGGTGTGGATCAAGGAATATAATACTCCCTAAACGGTGTGGTTATCGCATTTCTGTGCGTCTAGTGGTCCGATGATAGAATGGGGATGAGGGAATTAAATGGTGGTATTTGGCAGAGCCATCTCAGAGATGAGAACAGTACTCCATACACACCAAACTTGTGCTTGGCATAGGTTAAAAAGCTGTCCCGGTGTGAATAACTGTCTCACCTTCGATTTAACGCCTAGCTTCATTGCAGCTGTCTTGTTAGCGCAGCATTATAATCTCATTGCTGTCTTGGATTTGGACTCGAACGAGCCAAAATTCAATTTACTGGTTAGCGTAATCCCTAGAAGCTCATTTGGTCTGAACTCGGAAGGAATACATCTCGGATATTAGGAGTCAGGTGAAATTGACTCCCCTTCTATGAAAATAGACACGCCTGTGTTTTTGAAACATTGAACTTCACCAAATTGGCATCAGAGTTCTCATGAGTATAATATTGTGTTCCATGCTTTGGCCAGTCTAGCTAGACCTGGCAGCACTGCATGTGGTTGTTGTTTTGTAAAATTCTGCTAAACAAAAAAAACTTAGCGGAAAGACTTTGAATCCAAACCAGAAAAAAAAAAATTTTAGACTGTCAAGCTGCTGTCAAGTGTCAACACAACACACCGATGACCGGTTTTCTCTTCTCTCCCCGGCTCCGGTTTGTGATTGTTGAGTGTTGTTGCGGGAGCGGTGTTGGTTGTGACTTTTGTTCTATTTGTGGTGGTCGTTGGTTGTTTCTAATTATGTATTATTAGACTTGGAAGCCTCACCGAGCCGCTCGCCGCCTTAGGCACAGAGATTGTTTTATTTACAAACTGAATCAAAGCACACAGCTACTATGCCTGGGATCGAGGACGCTCTGAGCGATGAAGACTATATTATTGCGAAAGCGAAAGATGCTCACAAAGTAAATATTCATTCTGCCAAAGCATGGATGTTGACTGCTAAAACCTTATTTCCCAGCAATTTCAAAATACAATTTGAAGCTTATTTGATGGAAAAACAATCTGGAAACGTTCAAGAAGCAGCTGAATGCTTTAGTTCTTTGATGTTATCAAGACAGAACATCACTACGTTGTTACCAGAGATATCAGCTATTGCAAATGCTCTGAGATCTGCAGAAGGCAGTTTTCTTAGTCAAATGTTTGATCATATAAATCCCGAGATTCAGCTAACTATACTAAAAACAAGTGTTGAAAATAGTGATGATATGATGGAACACTGTAAACTGCTTGTTTTATTGCTTCGGAAGTTTCCCCAATTGGGAGTTGATAGCTTAGTAAAGACATTGATAAACACTGAAAAATTCTTCTATGACAATAGATATGCTCGTTTATTAGTTGTGGAAACCTTGCCATTATTGAGCAGCTTGGAATCTCCAAGACTGCTTCAGCGATTGTTGATCAAAGCGATCGATTTTTATAACTCCTATGCTTATGATGAAACTGACCATGAAATAACAGATCCATGGCAAAGACTGCATGGAGTTTTAGATTTGTTGGGCAAACAACTTGGCTGGGACCCTTTCCTGATTAATTACAACAACAGTTTAAACAAGGAAGCATATTTTCAAAAATTATTTTCCCTTCGAAACAATGAAGACTGCAGGCAGTTGTTATACTGTGGTGTAACATTTTTTTTAAGATCTCTTTACGAGTTTAAATCATTAAAAGGAAATCATATTCTTATTGAAGCTCTATCAGATGTAGATCTGCCTCCGTCTAAGAGAAGGAAAGGTGATGTTGAGGTCACCGGTATGTCATCAAACCAGTTCCAAATAGCAGCAAGCTGCTGGGAACTGCTGCACAACGATGATGTTATAACAAGAGAGTTTAATAAGTTGTGTAATCAACTGCAAGCTAAGCCCTGGGCCGATGCATTCACGGACGAAATGGCACTCTTTAGAGGAAGATATGATGAGGTTACACAATCTGGTTTAGAAAACACACTCACTACCTGCATTGTGAGAGCATCCATTAGTTATAACCAAAAGAGATATTCAGCATGCATTGAAAACATTTTAGCTGCATTACCTCATTTACCATCTGCTGAAGGAGTTTTAGATGTTGAGCTAATAGTTGGAGGCAAACACAGACACTTGCATTTCCTATCACTGACCAAGCTGTCAATCATGCATTACTTTTGTACTTTGTTAATAAGAATATTACTGAGCACTGGAAATACTTCAGATGTAACATACGGGCACATTTTGGTGTTGATGCAACTGGGTTGGCCTCAAGAAGAATCTGTTTTCATACATATATTGGATGTCATTAAACAGAAGGGTTTATTTCACTATCATCTCTTTTCTACATACATCATACATATTGATATCTTGGAAGAATTCAGCTTTATGTGGAATGAACATGATAATAATATAGTATTAGATATACTCCCCAATGCTCAACATTTAGGGCAGCGGAGGATTGGCACTCGAGGAGCTGACAAAGGAGTGAAAGAAGATTTTAAACAAGCAATGAAAACTCAACTATCTAGGAGCAATGACTCTATTTTGAATTTAATGATACAATTTATAACTGCAGAAAGGTCTTATTTCCTTCAAGTACTGTGAATAGGAATAGGTATTTCTAATTTTAATGAATATAAAAACTAACATACCCAACATATCACTTTTTTCTTATTAAACCTTCTTATAATAAACACATCAAGCACTGCCCTCATAGGACCCACTTGCAAGCAGAAGGTTACGTCGAGTGAAATGTAAGCCTTTTATGGGTGAATTTTTTGTAGCAAATGAACGCAACAAAAACTTGTCTTCTTTTTGGATGGTCGTATTATACCCTTCTTCGTCGGCAGCCTCGTCTGTTATTGCTGTGAGGTCCCACAATTTGATAGTGCAGTCCAAAGAACCTGGAACAAATAAATATAGGTACAGTTTAAAAAAAAGTAAAGTTTGGAAAACTGTTCTCGTCGAACACGCAATGTCTGAAGACGACGTCTTCTAACAGTGCGCCCAATCTGTAATGACCAATGCTACTGAAACGAAGACAGTAGGATTGGTCCAGAACCGAAAGTCGCTCAGCGAGCTTTGGAGAAAGCTATGCTCGAAGTCTTGAGGAGGAACGAGGTTACATAGCTCTAAGGGTTAAACCCTTTGAGCTATGTAACACAAGTTCTGCTTTAGATAGTGTTGTGTGAATTGTCCAAAATATTTATTTTATGTTGATGTTGATTGATAGTGTCTCACCGGATGCGAGTAGCGTGCCGTCTCGACTGACGGCAAGCGCGTGCGCAGGCGCGGCGTGCGCTGGCGGCAGCGTGGCGGCGGGCGCACCTGATGCGACGTCCCACACCACGAGCTCGCCGCCGCCGCCGCCCGACGCCAGCCAGCGACCGCAGATGCTGAAGCACAGCGTGTACACCGACGACTGGACAACACACAAACATACATCTATAATTCTGTATTAGGTATCTAAATAATTGGAAGAATAGGATGGGATGGATTAATGGGATATATATAGGCTGGCTACAATTGTAAATTGTGTTTGTTCACCATACAAATGTTTGTTCCCGTTGAGGATCGATCCCACGACCTACAGCGCAGAAGGCAGAGCTACTACCAACTGAGCTGAAAGGCCAGTTAGATAGACAATGGACCGTCTTTGCGTCTAATCGCGGACACAGGAGTCCATAAACAAGATACAACAACATAATATAGGCTGAACCGATTTTGCAAAAATTTCTATAGAACCAATCTGGAAGTCTTCAAAGATTTTATCAAATCGGCTCGTAAATGACAAAGTTATGCGATAACATTAAATAAAAAATACAACCCAATTGAGAACCTCTTCTATTAAGAAAATCACAAAGATTTTTTATAATGTCCCAAAAGTTAAGAGCTGAGCGGGATTTGAACCCGCGACCTTGCCCTTGGTACGTAACTTTTGGATAAAAAATATAAATTACCTTATGTCCAGTCATGATGCGAACTTGCACCCCGGTCAAGCAGTCCCATAGTCTAACAGTGCGGTCGCTAGAGCCAGTGGCGATGTAGTTCGAATTAGGATGAAATTGAACACACTGGAACAATACAATAAGTCTCTCTTGTGATACCAACATAAAAAAAAATTGTGGATTGTCCAAAATATTTATTTATTTAAAAAGAAAGAAAAATCATTTATTCAAACCACCACAATTATAAACCTTAAAAACCAACATAAAAAAAAAACTTAACATAATTGTAAACAAAAATCTATAATAGTACATTATGATATAAGTGCGGTAGGTTGAAAATTACAGCCGAGGCGTTATTGCAAGCCCGAGCCGTAGGCGAGGGCTACAAGAAAGCAGAGGCTGTAATTATCAAAGCGCACGTATGTCATACGACGTTTTATAACACATTTACGAGGAAATAAATAAAAAAACTAGACGAATAAATCTTTAATAACTTGTTAAAGCAGTTAGAAAATTTGAAATGTAAAAGTCTTTTTAATTTAATTTCATTCCATTTCATTCCAATTTATCCCGTTTTAATCAGTTTTATTCAATTTCATTCAGTCTCACTCAGTCTCACTCAGTCTCACAGTCTCACTCAGTCTCACTCAGTCTCACTCAGTCTCATTCGGTCTCATTGAGTCTCATTCAATCTCACTCAGTCTCACTCAGCCTCACTCAGTCTCACTCGATCTCATTGAGTCTCACTCAGTCTCATTCGGTCTCATTGAGTCGCATTCAGTCTCATTCAGTCTCATCCAGTCTCATTCAGTCTCATTAAGTCTCATTCAGTCTCATTCAGTCTCATTCAGTCTCATTCAGTCTCATTCAGTCTCATTAAGTCTCATTTAGTCTCATTCAGTTTCATTCGGTTCATTTCATAAATTTAGCATCTTGATAAACCGTACGTTTTACCTTATTAGAAAGCAACCCGTGCGTTTTACATTACATTACCGCACTAGTGCGTAATGACATACATAACGATACTGAAATTAGTGGAATAAGAGACCCTTTTCGAGCAAATGTGTTATAAAAATAATAATCGCATGCTAATTAGTGGTGGTGAAAAGGCCTACAATTCAGCATATGTAGGCCTTTTCACCACCACTAATTACTCAATACTCAATAGATTTATTGTAAACACATGGTAAGTGAGGTGTAAATTTTACAAACAGTGTTATGTAGCACATGTGAGCCCCTTTAGGACACTACAATAGTAAGAGGTTGGCAGACCGAGGTTTTTTTTTTTTTGTGTAATATTTATATTAGTTTTAATTACGTGTCGTTTTATTAATAGTAATAGGTAGTAGGGATACATTGGATTTCATTAATTTGGTAAGTTAAGTATGTGTACGAGTGGGTATAAAATTATTATCTATGTCAAAAATTCATTTAATTCGTAATAGCACTTGTCAATTAAATATGATTTTAATTTTTTTATAAATATGGAGTCAGTTTGCGATTTTGTAATGTCATCTGGTAACTTATTATAAATTTTAATGGACATTTTGAATGGACCATTACTATGCATAGCGAGCTTTGACGGTGGTGCGATTAATTTATCTCTTCCTGCTCGCAGGGCATGCCGTCTGGGAAGATCGCTCAGTTTCTTGAATAAGTTTGGGTACTTCCTAACAAATTTACTTATTTCCAATATGTATATTGAGGTCAGCGTAAGAATTTTAAACTTTTGAAAGTAAGGTTTGCAGCTATCCGGTATTCTAATGTTAGCTAGGATACGCACGCATTTCTTTTGAAGAATGAATAAATCTTCTGCATCGGTGGTATTGCCCCATAATATAACGCTTTGTAGGTGTGTTTGCGCATAGGCGTAATACGCTGCTAAGGCTGTTGGGAGATCAGTTGATCTAATTAACTCGCGCAGAGCGTACGTAAAACTTGACATTTTTGATTTAACCTTTTGAATATGTTGTTTGAAGTTCAAGTGAGAGTCTATAGTTATTCCGAGTAATGAAAAGGTTTTTACACATTCCAAAGTTGACCCATTAGCTGTAACTTGTATATTCAAGGGTGTTTTTTGATAAGGTCTGAATTGCATAACTTTCGTTTTCGAGTAGTTTATTTCCAAGTTATGGTGTGACATCCAGTTAGCTAATTAGCATGGGTATAGGTTAACATACAGTAGCGCTGGTCTTCCACTGAGACCTGCGTTGACTACACGGACATCTAGATTGAGTCAGTTGAACTTACGTCGACGTCGGACAGATGTCCCGCGAATATCCTCAACGGCTGATGATGGTCGGTGGTCCACAGCCTCGCGGTGCGGTCGTGGCCGGCGGACGCGAAGTAATGCCCGTGCGGAGACCAGCGCACGTCCCACACCGGGAACTCGTGGCCGCGGAACACAACCAGGCAGGTCCAGCATTGCAGCGACCACAGTCGAACTAAACACCGTCACAGTTTGTTATACAAATAATTACAAGTTTAAAAAACTCGTGAAACCGACTTCATTGCCAAACGGCTAAACCGATTTTAATGAGATTTTTTTGGGACAATCTGGACGTAAGAATAACCTTCCAAATAAAAAAATAATTTTCTAAATCGACATCATTAATCATCAATCAGCGATTCATTTTCTATTTTTTTAATTTTCTAATTTTATAAATGACGGAGGCATGCAGTTACAAACATTACAAAAATAATTTAAAAAAAATGGCAACACCGATTTTAATATAATTAAAATGGGACCAATCTGGAAGCTTTCAGATAAAAAAATAATTTTTCAAATCGGCTCACAAATGACGAAGTTAAGCGGAAACAAACATAAAAAAAATAAAAAAATACAACCGAATTGTGAACCTCCTCCTTTTTGATTGGAAGTCGGTTAAAAATTATAGACAACCCATACAACACTATCTAGCCCCAAACTAAGCAGAGCTTGTAATATGGGACCCAGATAGCTGATATAATACTTATACATATTTTTTTTGTAAATACATATTTAGAATACAATATAACACCCAGACAGAGAACAAATATCAGAGATTACGACCTACTACTCAGAAGGCACAGCTACTACCAAATGAGCTGATAGGTTTGAGTATATGGTTTAGGTATCCTCACGTAAGAAAGTGGAGGGGGTGTGTTAGTATACAGGGTGTTTTTTTCAGAAGGGCAGCAACAGAATCCATTGGTTTAATAATACAGTGTAATTTGTTTTTAAATCATTCGGGTGTATTTCTGGTCTTTTACTATTGCTGGAGATACTGATTAAATGATGGACTGATTAAACTATTTAAAGAATTTTGTAAAATATAAATATGCAGTTCTTGTTTTTTTATAAATCGAGGGTGTGACTCCTTTCAGATTTTTTAAACCCTCCTGGTTTCAGACTTAGCCATCACCGCCTTTCTTAAAAAGCCACCTGTATACTGACGCTAACTATACTAATGAATAAAATGAATCTTTTAGATTCCACAGTAAGTACAGTCAAAGGCAAAAATATGTCAGTGTAAAAACAGGGTACCTGAGCATAGAGGAATATAGAAGAATTTAGGATACCTGTACAATCCTCTGAACAAGAGAGCAGCATAGTTTTGAAGGGATCGAACGCCACTCGGTAAACAGGTCCAGAGTGTCCAAACAAGGTGCGGAATGTATCTCTGTCTCGCTCCTCCATCATTCTGACCAAGACGTCACCTGTTCGAAACATTTTTCAAGCTTGATTATCTACGTGATTGAATCAGGAAATCTATAGAAGATAAGCCCGATAAAGCTTGCAGAAGTAGCAACTGGAAGTGGAAATGGGCCTTTCCGCCAAGATTGAGACAACTCCAGAAGAGCAAGTGCCACTTCATTCACAACATTCCGTCCACGAAATGTAGTTTTCGTTTCGCCTCTTTTTCTCTCTCTATTGTATGGAGAAAAGATGAGACAGCAAAAATACGTTACGTATAAATAATCGAAAAGAGTTGTGGTCTCATCAATTTTCGATACAAAAGAGAGAGACACGTGCTCACACGAAAACAACAATTGGTAGACGAAATACAGTAGCAAAACTCAGACTTCGGGTGTCGATTTTCACCAATCGGCTGCAAGCCTTGATAAAAGGCTTGAAGCTGATTGGTTGAAATGCGGATTTGTCTATGCTTGGCGAACTTCACCAAACTTGGCGGTATATAGTTCGCAGGTCCGACAACCGCTAAAAAATAATGGGTATAGTCATATTGGTCGTAAAGTAGTCATTTAGATGTATATTTACGGTTGTAGGCAATAAATATTGCACATCGGCTTTTCTGCTTTCGTAGAGCGCTATCTCTTTCTGACGCATACTACGCTCTATGAAGACGAAATTAGCCGATGTGCAATATTTGTTGCCTACTATAGATACAGTGCCCCTGACGTATATAAATCTTCTACAAAAGATGCAATAGCCTGTTTTTTATATCTAGATAAATCTGTTGCCATCTTTATTTGTTGACATAAAAGTGACAGTGACAAGAGACTTTTAGCGAACCGTTAGCCTGATAAGACGAAGCATAGGAAGTCGCGGGAAATCCATGAATAAGGCTGTAAATCGTTATTCCTGGAACTGTATAGGGGGAGGCCTATGTTCAACAGGAGATTTACTGACATTGATAGCTTATCATTAAAAAAACACCGGCTACCTGCTTCTCTGTCGATATCTTGTAACTTTTCAGCTGACTTCATTCCTCGTAATTTTATAGGTGTCAAAGTCCAGACCTGTGGATTTATTTCGTGTTTTTAGTGTTGCTAATATTTTCTGTACACTTTTTTTTTAATATAGATAGCTAAGCATTTGTTTGCCATCACACCTGATAGAAAATGATAATAATCAGCAAAAAAAAATTGAGAACTTTTGAAAGCTTCTGCCTGCAGTTTTGCATGCATTTTTCATAAGACATTATTTTACTTTGTTATTTATTATTAAAAATAAAGATTCAATACGCGTTAACCTACTCCTTCACTTGTCCTACTTCCTAGTTCTTAGGGTTTATATGTTCAGACGGTTCTTAACTAACATTATTAAACGTACCTTTATTGTGGAATTGCTGAACCCAACCGCCATCAGCGTTGAATCGTCGCATATATCTGTGCATAATGCAGAGTTTCCGCTGTTCAGCAGAGTGTAGAAACATATCGAAGGCAGACTTTCTGGACCGAGCGCAACGCGCTTCGAAGCTTCTCTTATTGCCTTGCCTTTTTCTAATTTGTCGGTCTCTTTTCTAAAATAAAAATTAATCTAATGTTACGTATCGTACTTACGGAAGCACTTCGCCTCTACTTTTATAATGCGAACAGCAAATGTGGAACTCGTTGCCGGCATCTGTTTTTCCGAATACCTATAATTTCGACGTTTTCAAAAAAAGAGTGAAGTATCTTCTAGATAAGCACGCTACATCTTCGACCACAACGTCAAGAGATTGCGGTTAAGTGTTAGCCTATAAATTGTAAAAAAACCTAGATGAAAACTTTTTATTTTTTCATAAGCTGATAAAGCCGATTTAATCGCTGGTGGCACATTATCGGTCAGCCCTGGCCTAAATCAGACGTAAAGCTATAGCGAAGGCCTTCATGCTGTATATCCATTTATCATCAGAGCTTGTGCTCATTAAAAACTTACAGTTCAGGCAAAGGAATCCTGTCATTCGGCGGCGCATTGGGATCAGACTTGGGTTTCTTCATAAAAATATTGTCTTTCTTAGCCTTTTTCTTCTTAGGTTTGTCTGGAGTTTCTTCAACTTCTTCTTCGTCTTCCACGGGGGTAGGCAGGACTTGAATGTCAGGCTCCTTCAATAGCCCATAGTAAACTTTGGTACGGTTTTCTATAATTAAAAGAATTAAATATTTCAAATTCTAGGACAACACACTTTAAACAAACAAACCACTATTAGTTTATTTTTATTTGTACATAATCTTGAGCTGTGACCAAAATATCGGAACTCTTCAGGCAAATATTAAATTCCGCCGTATAATAAATAAATAAATATTTTGGACAATCCACACAACACTATCAACCCAAAATTAAGCTGAGCTTGTACTATGGGAACCAGATAGCGTATACATTATGAATAACACTTAAGTAATTTTTTTGTAAGTACTTAAAATACAATATAACACCCAGACAGAGAATCAAATCAAATCAAAAGTGTATTTATTCAGTAGGATCGCAAGAATCACTTGAAATGTCTTAAGAACAAACATCTGTGTTCACCACACAAATATATTTGTTCTCGGTGGGGATCGATCTCATGACCTACGTCGTAGAAGGCAGAGCTACTACCAAAAGAGCTGGCAGGTCTTTTTTTTTCATCTGCGACGGGCTTCTTAGCCATAATCAGATGTTTTCTGGGTTGATGTGGTACAGTTTTATTTTTAACTTTTTAGTTCAATTAGTTATAAAAGCGTTTTTTTTTAGAGTTTTGATAATATAATTTTTTACTTTTTAGTTTTTTTTTTTCATATTATTGCATTGTCATCGACCTTTGACAGGTGTGCAAAGTTTGAATCAAATCTGATCGTTCAAAGTAGGACAAAATCGAGCTCAAAGGGGTCTAATAAAACCGTTATAAAAAGTTTTTAAAAATGACCTACCATTTCTTGCAGCTTCACCAAGTATCCCCCCGGCAGTGGATCGAACTTGCGCCTGAGTGCGTCCAGGTCCGTCATGTACCTCCAGCTGTATATGATTGTTGATTATGTTTATAATAACAGTTGAACTCTTCTGTTCATGCAAGTAGCGCTTGAGTTGAGCTGATGTCTCTCTGGACAGCTGAACTACGAATTTGTTGGTGCTGGAAATTTAAAGGTTCAGTTTTAGGGTAAACTCTAGAAATTTGGATGTGTGACAATGCTGTGTGTGCTGTGGTGTGGGCGAGTCTGAATCGCACTTGTCCGGTTGAAGTCCTAAATAAATCAATTAATTCATCATAGTGTGCAAAGAGTTACCTATCTATCTATCAAACTTCTATGGATCCGTTTAATGTCTGGCCAGTTAATGTACACCCAGTTAAAACGAATCCACTTTTTATCCACTGTGAAATTGTTAAGGCCCATGTACACTGTAGCAGATAAATATTTAGACTATTACTTTTTTTCAGCTAGCGATGGATAATTAAAAAAATAAGGGCAGTCCCTTTGAGGGTATTGAAAAAAAACATTTTCTGGCATTGCGGCAGCTGCCATGGCACGCTCGCTCTGCTCGCTTGCGTAATTTTTATGTTCTAACATAACTTAACATGTCCAAGTCGGATCCGCCCTATAAAGTATCAAGGACAAGTATAAGTATCCAGTGCCAGAACAAAAAAGCAAAATCCATGGTTGAATTGCTCTAGTGTACAGTGGGATACAGCTTAAGTTACCTAAAAACAAAGAAAAATGACGCTTACTGCAACGACATAAGAGCTAGGAGTGTATCCTCTGATGCATATCCTTGTGTACATGTGGTTTATTTGGCATAGTATTATCAGGGTATACAATAACAAGATATACATTTTTGACTCCCACTTATTACCTGTATATCTCCGCCAGCTCATTGCCTTTTATATGATCCTTATTCTTCACAATAGACAATTTTTTGACATCTTCTTGACAGTAATCTTCTTGTTCCGCACCAAATTTTACCATAAAGTTATGAGCATGCTCGAGGTGATCATACAGTATCATACTCAAGTACATATGAACAAACACAGGGTATAACAGAGTCGATAGTTCATGCTGAAAAGAGATACACATATTGTAAAAAATAAAATATACTCATAACTGGTTATCCCCTATAACTTAAAATGTTACAACCTGGGCACTGATTAAATTATTAATTTGTTTTAGGAAGACTAACAGCTTTATAAAACATAATAACTAAGTAATCTAGTCTAGATTATCAGAGAAGCCAAAGCGGTACTCACAAATTATATGCTATGCTACGTATAGATAAACCAGTCTAAAAATGCACGCTTTTCCACCATGTTTACTTGACGTTGACTCACAGCAAAGTATACTTAAAATTGATCCTTGTGACGTAAGTGATAAAGAACAATTTACTTTGACTGACTGAAGTAGTGGGATGTGCAGTAGACTAAGGCCCGTATTCTGAAACAGCGCTTGAGTCTGAGTCGAGCCTCAAGCATAGATTTTATGACAGTTCTCCATTGAAAAGTGTCAAAAATCTGTGCTTGAGGCTCGACTCAGACTCAAGCACTGTTTCGGAATACGGGCCTAAGATTGGTTGATCTCTAATCCTATTTCCAGGCCTGAGCTTGTATCAATCAAGTGACAGAACTTGTTTACAAGCCAGATGCTTTCTTTCTAGCTTACTAGAAGAGGTATTTTGGTATGCTTGTTTAGTAGAATAAAAGGCAGGGGATAATTTACATCCAGTTATTGTACACCCTGGTATTACAATGCCAGTAAAGTCTCACTGTAGAAATTAGATCATTGAGTTTTGCTTTAATGTTCTGGCACTGGATACTTTGTACTTGTTATTGAGACTTAATAAGGCAGATCCGTCTTGAATAGGTTAGGTTATGTACCGCAGTGTTATAAAATGTTTTTTTTTTTAATAATTTTTAGAATAATTATCATGGTACTTCAAAAATTTGACAGTGGAAAAAGTGGATTATTGTTAATGTACACCACATTAACCGGATCCGAACCAAAACAGAGGTAATGGTGATTACATTCTAGCTACTAGCAACAGTGATTAAGAATCCCTAGTTTTTGTGGATTCCAGAGATATATCCAGACCATAATGGACACATATCATACATTTTACTTATTAATATAAAAATTTGATTTTAAAACTTAGAGAAATAGCAGTATACTCTGTTGCTCTGGCTGAAAGGTGAGCATTGAGACATTTCTTAAAAAAGCCCCTTAACAGTTTACCTAATGTAGTAAATGTATTCGAAATAACTCATTTACCTTATAGACGTCCAGGGAGTTTTCTATAAACTTTTTCAAATTATCGTAAGCAAATCCATAGCTATGTGGATCACTTTCAGTGTGGTGTGATGTGAGGATGCTAGCTAACTCTACTTCGGGTAAATCCAAACTTTCATGCCACTCTGCATTGCCAAGGCTAGCTTCTTTCCTTAGTATTTCTTCAGTTCCCTGTAAACACCAACTGCTATTATTACTAAGCTCTGTTGTTAAAGGATAAAGAACTAAAATTTATATAGTTTTTTTGTATTACATACCTTTAGATTATATTTTCGTAATAACTGTAGCACTGCTAAAAGGGGTGTCGACTTTTCACCCATTGCGAGATATCGTTAATCGTATTTTTTCTCTATTCACTATCACAACAAAATTAATTATGAAAAGAAAGTAAAAAACAAAACCCATGAAAAACTAAACAATATTTTCTCTACTTCTTTAATTTTTTTTTTTTTCAAATTTTGTGCTGTTTTACGGCTGGCTTGGATACAAAGCCTTTTTAGCATCCTACCTAGTAGCCTGTGCACGGCCAGCAATGTGACGGCCTTGGACGAATGATCACAACGATTGTGATAGTTTTTTTTTTGGGGATTTAAGGGGATACGTTCTCTGTCATTCTAAGAAGTCACAAAACTTTTTCATTTTTTTAATACAGTTTTTTTAATACAGTTGCTCAAAAAGTGGCGTATTGCAGGGACGTATAGCGTTCGGGATGTGGGCTATTACACACTCGTGCTTTTTTTTTACCTTTCCCGCACTAGTGCTTTTTCTTTCCCAACTGTCAAAATAATGTCTAAAAAGAAAAACCAACCATGAAGTTTTTACTAAAAAATTCATCGATCGAATCGTTTTTATGATTCATGCAAATACGTATATTTCTAAAAAGAAGCTACTAATTTGTTTCATTAACAGATTTAATGATTTGATTGAATGAGTTATGTTAGGTTTCATATCATTTCATCTCATTAAATTTCATTTTCAATTCATATCAATAAAAAAAATCTACTGAAGACTTGGCTGTATGGGTATAGTTCCCTTTGCCTTCCAGAATGGGTGATGAAAAAAAAAATCTCTGCTTATATTCTACGGTTGGCGCCATTTTTCAGCAATTTTCTTTGCGAGTTTATTTGTTTGTTGCACAAGATGAGTAATTTCGACCCTAGTTTTTTTGAATTAACACCACCGGAACTCAGTATAATTGCACAAAATGCTTCGGAGAACATTTTACCGGAAAAGTCAAAAAGTCGCTACATGCATACATTAAAATACTGTACGTGATCCGAAATATAATTTAAATATTGAGATATAGCTATCGCATTCGCTCCCTAATTGTCCCTTTCCCTCCTGAAACGTGTGTATCGCCGTCCTTATCGCACTCCACACATACAACCATCTTCCATCGCGCCGAGGGTCGGCGCGCCGACTCTGTTTCTCATTGACGTTATTGTTTTCGCTTCAATAACACGTGCACTGGTAAGTGCTAAAATTTATTTTGGAATTTCCTTGGATTTCAAATTATAGTATATGTTCCTTGCGATCTTACAATAATTATGGTAGATCGATTAGATTTTCATCGATAAAACATCGATTGCATCAATCAATCAATTTGATTGGTTGGATGCAATGCATCCATCACTAAATACTCAAAAAGAAAAGAAGTGACGCTTTGTGAAAATTGAATTATTTGAATTGTTTTCCAAGTTTTTACTATTAGAATACTGTAAAACGTTTGCATTATTAATGTATTGGAATCTTATGGTTATGTGAACTGAATGTAGTGTAAGTGGACCTTGAACAAAGTGCGGTAAGTTTTTATAATCAACAGTTATTGTTCAAGTTTGCTATCAAAGTAATAATCGTAAGAACGAGAAACGAAAAGTTTATTCTTGGTAGGTGCAATCTACCTTCTTGCAAGATAAATAAACGGTGTAACCGTTCGTTAAATTCTGCCTGTGTTGGTCTATGTGTGTTTTATAAGTTTTATTTTTAGGTTATTTTGAAAAAGTAAAACTTTTGGCGAAGACCAAAGATGAGCGGTGCTGAAGATGGAAGTCCTAGAAAGAGGAAGCGTCAAAGAAGGTTACCATCATCTTCGTCTGAAAGTGGTGAGACAAGTAGCAGTTCCGATGAACAGTCCTTCAGTTCTGCAAAACGTTCACGCCGTCGACAACGGCCAAAACGTAGACGTGATGCGCGTTCGCATAAAGATGACAAGTTAAATAAACTAATTGCTGAAGTAAGTGATCTAAAAGAAAGATTGTCTCGCAGGCCATGTGACAATTGTAGTCTTGAAGGCGAACAATCATTGGCTAATGATGGTATCGAAGATAATGTGAGTGGAAACTTATACAGTGAAAATCACTCGGATTTAGATGGAGATGAGCCTCAGTTTTCTCTTTCGTTTGGGACAAAGCTGAAGGATCCGGATGTCCTGAAAACACCTTCTTCTTACTTGGAAGTTTTGAAAGGCATTCAGCGGTTCCATGATGTCCAGTGGCAAAATGTCAGGTATGCAGATGTTCAAAAAAGTTATCGGCACACCCCCGGGTTTACTGAATTAGAGCCTAATGAAGAAGTCGAGCGCTATGATACGTCACGCACCACAGCAAATGCTGATAAAGCTTTCGCTGCTATTAGTTATGCTTTGATAAAGCAAAAAGATCAGTTTGAAAAAGAACTTCGTGACTTTTTATCTTGGGCCAAGGCTACGCCTGCCCTGAACCATGATGCTATTCATGGGAAGATCGAAGAAATCTTTGTAACAGGGCATTTCTCGAAGATTTCTAATGACGCCCTTCAGTTGGTCTGCGGCCACAGAGCGGAGGTCATTCAATAGAGGAAGGAGGCTATCTTGGCTTCAGTGAAAGACCCATTGCATAAAAATGTTTTACGAAAAATACCGCCGTCATGCAAGAATTTATTTGACGCTGACAAATTCACGTCTGCCTTAGAAAGAATGGGTGACTCCCGAAAAGTTTTTTGGCCACGTGCTAAAGACCGCGCACCTGCTACGCAGACCGGTCCGAATACTGCTCAGACTGGAAACCCTTCTAGTAGTTTTCAATCAAAGTCAGGCCCCTCAACGGGGACACAATCTCAAGTCTCGTGGTGCAACATATTCTAACAGACCCTTTCGAGGTAGAGGCGGAAAATTTAGAGGCCGAAAAGGCTATGATAGACAGCCAGCGCACAAGAGTACTAGAGAAAGACACCTTTTTCCCTCATCCCACCGGGATAGGAGAGGTAATCGAAAATTTTGACTCACCGAGTCGTTTCCGTGCCGGTCAACTCAAGCGTTACCGACAAAGATGGAGAGAAATGGGCGCCCCCAGCTACATTCTCAAGATTATTTCAGGTTACCGTATCCCCTTTTCCAATCGACCGCCTCTTCATCTGCCCGATCGAGACAACTGTCAGCAGGCAACGTGCGAAACCACAGAAATGTCGGTAGTAATAGAAAGGATGAAGGCGGAGCGTGTGTTGATGCCAGTTCAGGTATCCCAGAGCTTCCTGTCACATATGGTTCTAGTGCCCAAGACAGATGGCTCTATGAGGCCAATATTCGACCTGAGATCGCTAAACAGGTTCGTGCTGACGACTCCTTTCAGGTTGATCAATGTTCACAAGATTCCAAGCTTCCTACAGCCAAACGACTGGCTTGTAAAGATAGATCTCTCTCAAGCGTATTTTCATATACCGATCAACAGATTTCACAGGCGGTTTCTACGCCTGTTGTACCGCCAAGAATTGCTGGAGATGAGTTGCCTTCCCTTCGGGCTAAGTTCAGCGGCGAATACTTTCGCTGCTGTAAGCAATTGGATAGCCCAAGTGCTCCGCCGGAAAGGGGTCAGACTTCTTGTATACTTAGACGATTATCTGATTGCGAATACAAGTCCCACTGTACTGAAGAGCCACGTCGGTATCGCCGTGGGTATGCTGAATTATCTAGGCTGGAAGGTGAACTTCGAAAAGTCCGTGCTAACACCGACACAGATAAGATAATACACCGATGAAGAGCATAGAGTATCTAGGCATTATATGGCAAAATCGCAAGTTTCTACCCGAGCTAAAGTGCCACAAGTTAAGGTCTTCAATACTCAGACTCTTAGAAAATCGAACGATGAAACTTGTCGACTTTCAAAGTCTTGTGGGTATGATGAATTTTGCCAGTTTTGTAATTCGCCGAGGAAGGCTCAACCATCGACAGCTACAAAAGTTAACTATAAGTCATTGCAGACTCAAGTCAAGGTTTGTCTCTCTCAATCAAGAGTCAGAGAAGGATTTGATTTGGTGGCTCAAGCATCTGGGAGGAAGCTCCCGAATACATATTGCTCATCCCACACTCTTTCTAGTGACAGACGCTTCAGGTATAGCTTGGGGAGCTCAGATAAACAACATGAAGTTGTCAGGCAATTGGTTGGCGGCGGAGAAAGACTTACATTCGAACATGAAGGAACTCCTCGTGATTCAGAAAGTCCTAGAAGAGCAAGGTCCGAACCTGCGTTCAACGTCTATACACCTACAATTGGACAACAAGACAGCAGTGGCTTATTTACGCAACGAAGGAGGATCAAAGTCACACGATCTCCTGGACTTGGCTTACAAGATTTTTCAGCAGTTTGATTTCTATCAGATAGATCTAGTAGCCTACCATATTCCGGGTGTCTACAACGCCGAGGCCGATCATCTATCTCGCCGTCGAAGAGTTCCAGAGTGGCACCTATTACCTCGAATAACCACGTTAATATTCGCCAAATGGGGCACGCCGAGCATAGATCTATTTGCGACAAATCTAACGCGCGTGGTACCCAGGTACTGCACCCTAGACTATACGGACAAACAAGCGGAATTTCACGACGCCCTGTCACAAAAATGGGATTATCCGTTGGCATGGGTGTTTCCGCCTCCGTTCTTAATACCAAAAGTCCTTCAACATCTACATCAATGCCGTGGAGTTTACCTCATAATTGTACCAAGGTGGGAGAAAGTTTTTTGGCGCCCAGATTTACGGAGCCGAGCAACAGCAGCACCCTGGACCATTCGAGACCTTCATCGAGTCCTAGTAGACGTATCAACGGGCAGCCCGCCACAGAATGTGCAGGAAATGGAGCTGGAGGTATGGAGATGTGGGGCTGGAGCGAACACTTGAAGGAATGGACACCACAGCAACGAAATCTTCTTCTTAATAGTTGGCGACCTTCGACGATTAAGACTTACAAGCCTGCTTGGTCCCGGTAAATTAAGTGTGCAGAGTAAAATAATGTAACTAGTAGTAGACCTTCCGGTTCAGATTTAGCCCTTTTTTTTTTTTATCAGATCTGTTTTACAAAGAGAAACTGTCCTATAACACAATTCTTGTTCATAAGTCTGTGGTTGCAACGCTTTGTGAGCCTGAACTTTCGGAGCGGCTTAGAACTCACCCTTTTGTAAAACGAATTTTAACATCAATAGCTTTAACAAATCCAACCCCTACAAAGCCCCCAGTGTGGGATTTTGACCTTGTTATTAAGTTTATGTCTCAAGTTGATTGCACTGCTGATAGCCTCTACCAAGTTTCTAAGCATACGGCTGCTATTTTACTACTATTTTCAAGTAGAAGGCTGCATGATTTAACCCTTCTTTCAGTTAGTTCTGAGAATTGCATTGTTCATACGGATCACATCGTTTTTTGGCCTGTTTTTGGATCTAAGACTGACACTGTGGATAACCGTCAGTCTGGCTGGAGACTTATTTCAAATCCCGATAATAGGAGGCTAGATCCGGTTTATTGGATAAATCGGTTGATAGCCACTGGTAAAAATAGAAGGGAATTGGCAAATTGTACAAATCTTTTTGTTACTACTTGTGGTCAGCCCAAGCCCGCATCTAGATGTGTGATTTCAGGGTGGATTAAAAATCTATTAAAAGTTTCTGGTATAGAAGCTTCAGCTGGGAGCCTTAGAGCAGCAGTTGCCTCCAAAAGTTGGGTTGCAAATACGCAGGTGGAAGATATACTTTCGAGAGGCAACTGGAAATCGCAAAATACTTTTAAGAAATTCTATTTTAGGCAGATTGCACAATCAAGCAAGTCTAATCCGAAGATAATGTCAAGTTTTCAGGCAGTCTAAGTACCTGCCTATCCATTTTATTGATTATCTAATCCTTTGTAAGAAGTGATCTTAATTTCTGTTATGTTATATGGTTGATTAAAACAGTTATACATTGTGTATTCTTAGTTTTTGATTATTCTCTCACTGAAAACTTGTTGCCTACACCTAACATTTAGGTAAGATGATATTATAGTGTTATACAGTTTGGCATTACAACTTTTTTAACACCTAAAAGGTTTTAAAGGTTTTCTTAGTCACATTGACGCTAACCACCGCCACCAGGCGATAACAAACATCTCTCAATATTTAAATTATATTTCGGATCACGTACAGTATTTTAATGCAAACGTTTTACCTGAAAATAAAACGTATATTAAAATACTTACCTGATCCGAAATATAATAATTTTAAATTCTGCCTGGTGGCCTCGCAAAAACAATAGACGTAATGAGAAACAGAGTCGGCGCGCCGACCCTCGGCGCGATGGAAGATGGTTGTATGTGTGGAGTGCGATAAGGACGGCGATACACACGTTTCAGGAGGGAAAGGGACAATTAGGGAGCGAATGCGATAGCTATATCTCAATATTTAAATTATATTTCGGATCAGGTAAGTATTTTAATATACGTTTTATTTTCAGGTAAAACGTTTGCATTACGACGAACTTATTGCGTGGAGAGAAGGGAAAAATGAAATAGTTTTTTATTATTTTATTAAATTGCTTCATTTTTTCGCAACTGTATTAAAAATAGTCGTTCAGTACACGTGCGGAACCGTCATTGCAACTTGTTCCGACTGTTAACCCTCGCCTTCGGCTCGGGTAGACATTTGTCGGAACTCTTTGCAATGCCAGCCTTTCCGCACATGTAATAAAATATACTATTCTGGTGTTATTTTGAGTTCTGTCCTGTAATTTTGGTGGTATTTTAACCAACATTACTTGAGATCTTAGCTCAAAGTGTTAGCAGTTGGAATTAAAGTGAAAGTGAAAGTGATTAATTTATGTGATATTCTGATTTGATCGAAATGTTTCTGAAGGTTTTGAAAAAAAACGTCCACCATTTGTTTTTAAAGCAAATCACGGCTGACTTGTCTATTGACTTAACTAAAAACTATTTTAATCTAAGTAATTTTATCCTCCTCATCCTCACTCGACACTCGGCAAAATTTATCCGAAATGGACAGATTCCATAATTAAGAAGAAGTAGAAAAAAAACAAAACTAAAAGTTTGTTTACTTTTATTTCTATTTCCATTCTTTAGCACATTTTTTTGAAAAAATATCAGTATTTAGTCGAAAGTGAAGGATGTTGAAGTTTTGCTAAAAACTAAATAAAAATGTTGGATCTTTCCATGATGCGGTAAAATTATTGCGTTACATACAATGCAAGCGTTCCTTCCTACCCTTTGCAATAAGCAGATCAGTTGCACAGTGAACAAAATCAATAAAATCACAAGGTAGCATATTAGAGGCGCAGCGACCACTAATACTCATTGGCATAGGCTGAAGTTCTAAAATATATAAGTATGTATGCATACGCGGGGATTTCATTTTGCATTCGTTATTTTTAGTCTCAGTGTATCTACCCATTATCTGTTAATACCCCTCGAGGTATTGCTGTAAATAACCAGCGAGAAAATGGAAATATCCATGGAAAATAAATTGTTGGAGGCAATTTCCCAGCAAGATCTGGATACAGTATCACTGCTTCTGACAAAAGGTATGTTTTATTTTATTTTATTTTATTTTATTCGGAAAACAAACAGTACTACAAACTAGGCAATAACAACATAAATATCTAATTACCAATTAAATGTTTTCGCATTTATAAAACTACAAATAGGCACGTGTTGCCTTAAAAAGAATAAATTAAAGCAAAAGTGAAGTGACAAAACCAAAGTATAAAAATAACAATAGGTAGTTACATTACTCACACTTAATTAAAGAACCAAAGCCAAATAACCAATAAATCCAAAAAAATCCTAATTCTGCCTAACCACACACTACAGTTGAGGCACCGCTTCCGACCAACGGTTGACGAGAACACGCCTGAATGAAGATGGTTTGCTGTTGAAAAGATCCAACTCAGGATAGCCAACCAATTCATTATACTACTAATTACAATTCATTATATTACTATTGATTTGAAAGATGATGCCGACATAGAAAGGGAGCGCAGGGCGCTGGCGGTAAGGGGCAATATGCTGGCCCGCAGGTTTGCGCATTGTTCAGGTGAGGTCAAAGTAACTTTATTTAAATCATTCTGTCAATCTTTTTACACAAGCGGCCTGTGGTGTAGGTTTAATAAGTCGTCCCTCAGCGCCTTGCGTGTCCTGTACAATAACATGTTTAGGGTATTGTTGGAGCTACCAAGATTCTGCAGTGCGTCGGGCATGTTTGCTGACGCACATGTCAATGACTTTCACGCCATAATGCGTAATAAAATAGCTTCCGTCAAGCGCAGAATGTTGGCTAGCTCCAACAGTATACTTAGAGTACTGGCTGGCAGATGGGACAGCCCACTACAAAACTACTGGGTGGCTGCCTTAATCAATCCCAATGCCAGTCAAGTTTATTACATTAACTAGGTAACCATTCGTGTGAACTCCTACAGTACTATAATGTTCTCTGTTTATTTTATTATTTTTTGATGTGCTATTGTATGTGTTATGTTAGTTTTAAGAAAATGGATCTTTTGACATCTGAATAAACAAATTTTAATTTAATTTAATTTAATTATAAAAGTTCGCTGACCTAACAAAAAATGATTTTTTCCTGTAGTTAGTTGCACAGTGAGGAACATAAAGAGAGAGAGAGGGTGTTCTAATGCTTCTTGTGGGAACACGCAAACGAATTAAAGAAATAAGATGAGGGCAGTCGAGATGAGACTGTGCTATTTTTACAGTGGTACATATGTCAGTAATGGTTCTTCTCACTTCGAGCGGTACCATATGGTGCCTTTTGCATCTAGCCTCGTAATCAGGATCATACGCTTTGCACTTATACTGAAGATAACTCATAAATTTATGCTGAATAGTCTCGTAATCTATTTATATATACACTACACCGCGGATTCCAGATCTGTGAACAATATTCTAGGATGTGCCATATATAGCTACATCAGTGGATCTTGAAACTGGCCAAGAAAGATTCAGAGTATCTGTCTTTCTGTTTTAGCAAAAACGGATTAGGTAAAAAAGCTATTCCAAACTATAATCTATCTTAGTGCCAAATTTCATCTAGATTGATTCAGCCGTTCTGTCGTTATTGATTAACAAACCATATCCATACAAATTTTCGCATTTATAATATTAGTGTGATTGTTATTTGCAGGGGCTAATCCCAATAAGACAACCAGCAGTGGTAAGACCTGCCTAGGACAAGCAGCAGACTTGGGCTACACTGAAATTGCAAAGATGTTAATTGCAGCAAGCCATTGTGGTAATATTAAACCTTGGTCTAGCAATGAGCAGCAAGATAATGGCAATCAATTGGAGACTGAAAAAAAACATGCTTCATCGATAAGCAAAAAGAAGCATGAGCCAGAGATAGGTGTTGCCATCAAACGTAAAACTTGTCGTGGAACTTTGACACCAACATCCCCAACAGATCTAGAATGGGATGAGGATATAGGAAATGTGGCGGAAACTACTAGTGAAGATGAGTCTGTAAGCTCAATGTACAAGTCAGTTCCTATTTCTTATGTACATTTTTTTGATTACTTTAATGTTTATTCTTAAAGTAAAAATAGTAAATTAAACTAGATTTCTGTATCCGCCTATAGAAGCTGTCCCTTACAAGCAGACAGTATAGGAGCACTGGTGGCCTAGTGTTAGGTCATGGGTCCCGCCTTCTGATCCTAAGGTCGGGAATTCAATTCCAGTGAAAAGTTTTTCAGTCTAAAAAATTATGAGTAATAGTGTGAAATGGTGTAGGAAAACATTGTGAGAAAATCAACAAGTTGTAGAACTTTATAGGCTCATAAACGTCTAATGTGCATGAAAAGAGCCTCTTTGAGGCATATTTAAAATTCTTTCACCACACTTGGTTCGAAAAGCCAGTGACACTACAAAAAGAAGATGAGCTTATCATCATCATCATCAACATCCACAGCCCGACTTCACCCACTGCTGGGTATAGACCTCGCTTAGTTTGTGCCATCTACCTCAATCCTGTGCCAGTCTAAGACAAGCCTATAGTAACTATGTGTTTTTACTAATTTTTCAGGTGGTATGCTAGAATATTGGAGAGTACTGGAGCTGCTATAGCGGCTGCCTCAGACTACACAGCTGGTCTCGACCAGGAAGATGCATTTGGAAAAGTTGCATTGAACTATGCAGCTGAGGCAGATCATATTGAAATTGTCAGAGCTCTTACTGAAGCTGGTAAATAAATTCATGGACTATCCACACCAGGCTGTATACAATATGAGAGTTGCACAGAGAGCTATGACGTGTACCATGCTCGGCATTAAACTTACCGATACGATCCGAGAACTTATCTAAACTCTGGAATACAAAGGCAAGCAAAGATCCGAGACGTCTGAGATTGGATTACAGAGCCAAAATAGATGTGCCGGTGATGACAGGTGGAGTATGACAACAACCAAATTGTGGCCAAGAACCAGCTACAGAAGACAATATAGTCGAGGTGGAGGGGCTGAAATGGGTTAGAATGGCACAGGATCGAGGTAGATTGCACAAACTAAGGGAGGCCTATAATGAACAGTGGCTGAAGTCGGGCTGTGGATGATGATGATGATCCACACCTTACCACACTATCTAGCCCAAATAATGGGATTATAAAAGTGAATTTTTTATTTTTGTTTGCATGCTGACTCATTAGCATTATCCGACATGGTACAAGTGCAGGAAAAGAGCTCCTTTCAGGTGCACATAGAATTCTTTCACCACACACACTAGTTTGAAATGAACTAGGTACATAGTTACACTACAAGAAGATCATTTTTTTTTGTTTTCAGGGTGTAAAGTGGATATTGCAGGAGTTAGTGGGTGGACACCACTTCATGCAGCTGTGGCTTGTAATCAATTCGAAATTGCGAAGGCCCTGCTTGAAGCAGGCAGCAACGTCAACATGAGAACACTAACAAAGACCACGGCTCTTCATATTGCGGCGTGCAAAAATCTGGAGATGGTGAGACTTCTCAGCACATTTGTGTGAAATGAAACTTATTTCTAGAGATTATTAGGTCTTTTTTTTATACAATAGCTGATGGAACAAGCATATGGCCCACTTGAAGTGGTAACTATCACCTATTTTATACTAGAGGAAATCGCACTAATAATAAAAATACGAAAGTTCGTAAGTATGGATGGATGGATGGATGGATGGATGTTTGTTACTCAATAACTCTAGAACGACTGAACGGATTTGGATAAAATTTGGAACAGATATAGATTATGGTCTGGAATAGCATATAGGCAATAGCATATAGCATACTTTTTATCCCGGTAAAATGTATGGTTCTTGTGGGATAGATTTGTTTTTAATCATATGTATAACCGAAAGTCATGTGTATATTATAACTCAAGAACGGCTGAACAGATTTGGCTGAAAATTGGTGGAGAAGTAGCTTAAATCCAGGAGACGGACATTGGATACTTTTTATCCCGAAAAGTTAACGGGACCGGGGCGAGTGAAGCCGCGAGCAGCCGCTAGTAATTAATATATTATTGTTTTTATTCCAGATAACCCTTGTGGCTGATCATGGAGCGTCCTTAGATCTTAGAGATGAAAAAGATAGAGTAGCTGTATTCATCGCCGCGTCTCAAGGGCACATATCAATTGTAAAATTTCTCATGAAACGTGGAGCCAATATCAATATCGAAGATGTCGAGGGTAAGTTTTTTTGTAAGTTTTTTTTTTTCATTACACAAAACCTTGTGCTTGGTTGGACTGTCCCTAATATTATTCCTGCAAGCTTTAACTTAGTATACCCTTAGATAGGGCAAAACACCTTTTTTTTATCAATCAATATACGTACGCAGCTGAATGTACCTTTTGTTTGCTTTACGGATTTCCGACATTTTATAATGAAGACCTATAGAAAATCAGTCATTTCGGGAAAAGTTATTTTTGAAGTACGTTATGTAGATCAGTACCTCAAGTCCCACTGCAATTACAACATTTCGTTACCAATGTTGTTTTCGTTTCGCTTATTTGTCTCTGTCTATTGTATGGAGAAAAGATGAGACAACAACTCTAACTACGTTATGTATTTTTGCCGTCTCATATTTTCTCCATACAATAGATAGAGACAAATAGGCGAAACGTGTAACACCCGATTTCTAATAGGTAAACCCCATAGTAACGATCGAATAAACTCATACCTTTTCAAACGTTCCCGCCATTCAATTTGAAGCTTCCTTTCATCGAGATAGTTTTTATATCATAAGTCCGCCAAATGGAACGGCTCCGCATTATTTAGTTTTTTTCGCACGTCGCCTTCGGCGCCGTGCGACGGAAACATCAGTCCTTCTGTCACAGTGTCCACAAAACATATTATTTTATTATCACATGAGCTTGAAGACATGATTTTTGTTCGTAGTTATCTTATTTACACCAGCTGGTTCGGGGTTGCCCGCTCAGCACGGCCCACACTAAGGGTTAGGTGAGTCGGCTTGACACCCAACCCCGAGAGCCCATTAAATTGTTTATACCTCCATATTATCCATCATTGAATACTTACTACGTCTTAAAATGCTTACGCGATTCCATATCCGAGCGTAGGGTCTTGTTCATAGTAAAATAATGACGATCAGAGTTTGCGATCGATATTGCGCAGTTGAGTTTAGGGTAACCGCAAACCGGTAGCTGGCAACATGCCGGCGCGACGTGCCACAGACTGTCTATTGCGAATAGGGGTTTGTCGATCCGAGGGATTGTCTATTGATCGCCATCGAGTATCGAGAATCGATTATCCTACTAACATATTGCCATTGTTACGAGAATGTGCCCTGTTTTTACAGGATACAGGATTTTCAAAACGTTATGCATTCGTCCTAGACCTCCGTCCGCCTTTTCACGGCTGAATTCGGGCCGATTCGTTTGTTTTTTTTTCTCCATCGATTTCATTTGAAAATCGATTATAAGATCGCTAGCGCGAATCTCTCTACTCTAGTCTATGGTCTGAATTTTTGAAACAGCTGGCTGACAGAGAGAGCAACGACCCGTTGAAAACCGAATTGAGTCTTCGAGATCTTATTTAACAGATTTCTGTCGATTTTATTGTTCCGTAGTGGATAAAAATATACCCTACGCATAATATTTTCCAGCCTCAGGTGAGTCGAATATTCCTGATTGCGAGCGAGTTCAGTGTTTTTGTAAAGTGTCGATATTAAATTTGTTCCCTTTTCTCGTGATCAGTAGAGGCCGTCTGGTAGCTCCTGGAGGTTCCTGCCGCATACGGGCCCCAGGCTCTGAATATTGGCACTCGTCTCTTCGACAAGGGAGCACCGATTGTCACTCCCCGTGGTCGAAACTTCGGCTGAAGGACCAGCGCGCATTTGCCCACGCCAGCTCCGTTCCGATACCGCTACCGACTTGCGAACGTGATATTGGTTAGATCTCAGCCTCCGAGGTTAGTCAAGGTGCTCGTGGAAGCACCAACACACCGGCTGCGGCCGCTATCTTCGGCGCCCTAAGGCCCGCCGTTGTTCCCTTTTGTCAATACCACACTGCCCTACCACGGATACCACAGACCCTTACGACGGACCTAAACCTGTTCAACACCTGTACAATAAACTAACGCAACTCCTTATTAGTAGCCAAACCGAATTCGAGGCAGGCGGGTCACCAACCCAAGATATTATTCTTAGCTACGGAAAATAATTTTAGGTAGTGATAAGTTCTTAGGGATCCTAAGAAGCCTAGGGGCATAGCAGGCCCCTTAGAGTAATTAAAACCTATAATATTTTCCTATATTTGTTAGTTGAATAAGGTATAAATAAAAACTTTTGTAAATTAAGTGTTTCTTGTATTCATACCCCGTAGCTAGGAGATTTTCAGCATTACAAACGAAAACAACATTTGGTAACGAAATGTGGTTGCCAAACTCCGACTTCGGGTACAGTACATTTTAACATTCAGACCTAACCACCCAGAAACTGTCTAACTAACCATTATATATTTATAGGACACACAGCTCTATGCCGGGCGGTGTCCGGCCGCTACTATGATATTGTCGAGATGCTTCTGGAGGCCGGGGCTCGCAAAACGCACTGCAAATGTCTATTGATTACTGCTATCAAACACAAATCTGTAAGATTATAGATTAACAATGCCACTTTATATGGAACAAACGGGTATTTATCGCGATTACCTTTATTGATACCCGACGGTAATCGCGATAAATACCCGTTCCATATTATACATAACGATCGCGTTAATTTAAAAAGTGGTAATGCATCATCTGTGACATATTCCTGCCTTGCTCCCTCTTGCGGCTTTATCCGCGTGGTAGCTTTTATTTCCGTTCCTGTATTTTTTTCCGGAAAAGTAACCTACATGTTAATCCAGGTTACAATCTATGTTTGTTCACTACACTAACATCCAATCCAAACATCTAAACATTCATCGTAACTTTCGCATTTATAGAAAAAGGAAATAAAAATAAAACCAAGTTTACCCGTCTTAGTGCAGTGCCAAGCTATACGCTTTTTAGGGTTCCGTAGCCAAATGGCAAAAACGGAACCCTTATAGATTCGTCATGTCTGTCTGTCTGTCTGTCTGTCTGTCCGTCCGTATGTCACAGCCATTTTTCTCCGAAACTGTAAGGGCTAGACTAATGAAACTTGGCGAGTAGATGTATTCTGTGAACCGCATTAAGATTTTTACACAAAAATAGAAAAAAAACTAAAAACTCGTAAACCGCAATTTACCTTTCGACGAACTACAAGAACCTTTCTATTATGTTACTTGATGCTACGGAACCCTTCATGGGCGAGTCCGACTCGCACTTGGCTGCTTTTTATGAATACTTCTGTATTCAAACAACAAATAGGAACCCAAGAATACGCATCAGACTATACACTGCTTGCTCTTATTTCCTTGCAGTAAGCATCATTTTTCTTTGTTTTTAGATTAACTTAGCTGTATCCTACTGTACAAATATAATAATTAAGTTTGTTTTCAGCTCCCAATGGTAAAACTATTGGCCAAGCACGGTTGCGGTATAAATGTGCACCACACCAGCGGAGAGACACCGCTGCTACTAGCTATGACATTGGATAATCCATACCCGTTTGTCAAACTTCTGCTTGAGCACGGTAACTGATTTGTATTTGAATATGAAAGAAACAAATTTTATTGACCCTATGAACTAGATTAAAATAATTTTAGGTAATAAGCGGGAAATGAGGGAAGTGATGTATAGGTAGTAGCAAAACGTCCAACAAAGCAAAAGGTCTAATGAGCAGTAAGACTAATTAGCAAAAGGATCAAGTAGCAAATCGTCCAAATATCAGATGTTCTATACAGCAGAACGTCTAGGTAGCACAACGTCATGTTCTCAAAATGTCTGTATACTCAGGCGCAAAATTCAACACACATTGCGTCGGACGGGAAACGGACACGGCATTAATTGATCGAGTGAGCGAAGCGAACGAAGCTCAAATCCAGTTGTGCGCCAATGTGTTTTTCTGCATAAAAATTTAGGGGAACTATGCCAGTACTCTAAAATAGTAAAGGAAAACAACATCGTGAAGAAACTGGCAGGTCATAGACCCTAAAAAAAAGTTTTAAAACCGTGTCTACCACCCAAAAAAAAAACGATCCAGCTTACTTGAGGAAACTAGTCCGCTCACCAATTACCGATCAAAGCGGACGAGGCAGCGCTGGTTTCCAGTGAGAACCAACTGGAGTGACTACACGGCTGCTGCAGCAGTTATTGCGGCTTCCTGCGGCTGCTGCAAGAGTTTTGTATATTTACTGTTAACCGGTTTTGGGAATAGGACATCCCTAATTGGACACATCACTAGGGTGGAAGAAGAAAAAGAGGAAGATGGGGTCGTCATGCGCAGTTGTATTGTTTGCCGTGTAATAAAGTAAAACAGATATGTAACTATAATCAATGAAGCAGTTTCATCCTATTAGTACTTAATAGTGTATACTTGTGTGCAGGTGCAAATGTGAATGCGTGCAACAGTCAAACAGGCGCATGTGCTGTGCACCTCGCCGTGGAGTACTGCGCAGACAGAGACGCGTTCGAGCAACTATTGAACCTGCTCATTGACTACTCCGTCGATCTTAACGTACGCGCCACCACCCGCGACACGGCCCTCAACAGAGCTGTACTCCTGCACAAGTAAGTGATTTTTTGTATAACTAGCGGCATATAACTTTAGCACTGAGCGATGGGCGGAGGGGATAGCTGCGCATGCGTCGTAGTGTGCGCATGTCGCGGATGTGTGCAGAGTGTCTTAGTGGGGGAGCGCGCGGGCGCGGATCAAAGGTCAAAATAGGTCAGGCGCCAATGATTCCAAAGGATATTCTTTGTCGATTTTCTCGGGATTTTCATAACAAAACCCTAAAAAATCATTTCATAAATATATATTTTTTTTTTTGTTGAGCCTAATTCCTGAGTATTTGCAGCTAATAATGAATAACCCTGTTTATAATAACGCGACTTTTGTACGGGATTTTGTCGAGTGTCCGGGGTGTGGTTTTGGGTTGGCTTTGGTAAAACATACTCGAATCAAATCACTGATATGCTGCAGTACTAAGGTAGCATAATCATTAGTATGAATTGATGACTTGTATGTAAGATTGGATGAAATATGTATAAGCTGTCTCTCTAAATATTCTACTGTATATCTTTTATAATACCTACTGTATCTAATATAGAATTTCATTTATTAATCAAAAAGTTAAAATAAATTAAAAAATATTCTGTAAACGAGAATTTAAATTAAGTTACTGGCATTTGTAATTGGATTTTTTTAAAGTAATTTTTTCCATGTAAATTTTGACAAGTTTTATTTGGTACAACTTGGTTATAACTTTGTGAACCTCAATCAAAATAAAAAATGTTATTGGCTTTATTTATAAGAAATTATGTACTCTAGATGGGATCAGATAATTATCCCTCGCACTTAAATCTCTTATATTTAAAAATGAATTGCTGTTCGTTAGTCTCGCTAAAACTCGAGAACGGCTGGACCGATTTGGCTAATTTTGGTCTTGAATTATTTGTGGAAGTCCAGAGAAAGTTTAAAAGGTGAATAAATATGAAATAGATTTTTTTACGGGAACGGAAGCAGGCGAGCGAAGCCGCGGGCGTCCGCTAGTAAAATAATAAAATCTTATTGGCTTTATTTGTATGAAATCATGTAACTCTGAATGGCCTCCAAAATTTCTCTGTCGCTTACAACACGAACGAATAGTGTAACTTTATGTATGTTTCAGGGACCGCATCGCTATGCAACTAATTCGGTACGGAGCGGATGTCAACCTCTGCGAGGTACTGATCAACATCTTTGGTAACCTAATCATAGCCAGCAATAGAAAAGGTTCCAAGCTGGCAAACATGCTTGCTAAGGCTGGTCACAGAAAGGTTCCCCTTAACCCTATTGATAACCCAACTGACACTGCGAGATGGGTTACGGAGCTGTACAAAAGTCCACTTAGCCTTTTAGATATTTCCAGGATTCGAGTTAGGAATTTGCATAAAGATGAACTCAGTTTGAGAGATTACGTAAAACAATTGCCTATTCCTGAGATCATTCAATCATTTCTGATGATGGATGAACTTAATATCTGAATCTAAGACACATGGAGATCTTTTCAAGTTCAAACTTTCTTTAAAGAAAAACAATCTCATAACTTAAGTTGGTAATTCCAGCCCAAGTATCTACTCCTTGTACTGATGATCTATTGATCACTGTTCACCTAGTATGTATGTACCTTACCCAGTACCTTTGTACTGATGATCAATTGATCACTGTTCACCTAGAATGTATATTTATATACCTTACCCAGTACCTTTGTACTGATGATCAATTGATCACATCTTCACCTATACCCTGATTCAGAAACTCAGTCTTTTTTTGTAAACAAACAAATGTCATGATATGTCACTGTCATAGTGACAACTCAGGGGAGAAAAACATGTTTTACCATGGATCACTATTAGCAGGACCGGCGCGCGGTTTTACTCGTGCAATAGACCTACCTGAATATTACTACAACTACGTACCTACTAGAGAACACTGAAAAGTAGAACCTCATTTTCCTGTGCCTGATCATAAGGAAGTAAAAATAAAATAATGATACTATAATTTCATATTTTTATATATCATATTTTTACCCGCCGGCGCGGGTTGAGGGTCTATGTTTGATACAAACACAACAGCAACAACAACAAGGCTAAAACTTATCAAAAAACTGATAACAATAACAGACAACGATAATGTGAGCAAAAACTTTATTCGTGTGCTGCTCGTGTCCAATTGTGCGTTGTTACTTAGGTAACAATTGGACACGAGCAGCACACGAGGAACACATTCGACTTCGACGAAAAGAAAGACGATGCAAATGCATGACGATTAAAACAAATAAGAACACAAACACAAAATAGAATAGTTTTATAGTGCCAAAATGCACCAACTGTTTCGTAGCCCTGTGATTTACTCCCATGTTATTCAAATGATACCAGTGTCGTAAACTATAATTTCTTCATCATTATAGTAACTTTGTTAAAACAATAAATTAAAATATATGAGATAGCAAGAAACCATTACTCTTTCTCATTCTATGGATATTGATTAGAAAATAAATCCTACTTCAGCTACTTTTCAAAATTTAAAAAAATATCAAAAAGTACCAGTTCAACATGGCCTTACCTTTGTTTACCAAAAAAGACTAAGATTATAAATCAGGGTATAGTATGTAACTAACCTTAATTATATTTAATCAATTTTTAGTCCTTGACATTTTAGATACCAGCGATCCCAATTTTGGTTTGCTCGTAGAATGTAGAAGATGGTATGTAGACGAAAATTTATTTTAAGCAATAACGATTCAAATCTTGAGCGGAAGGTAAGAGAAGGCCAGTCTTGAAAATGTTCTCTATATCACACCAAAGGCGTCTTGTATGTAATCATTATTAGAGCCCATAGTCCCAGTGCATTTACAACATTTTGTTACCAAATGTTGTTTTCGTTTTGCCAATTTGTCTCTGTCTATTGTATGGAGAAAAGATGAGACAACAACTCTAACTACGTTACGTATTTTTGCCGTCTCATATTTTCTCCATACAATAGAGAGAGACAAATAGGCGAAACAAAAACAACATTTGGTAACGAAATGTGGTAGCAAAACTCCGACTTCGGGTACAGTATTAAATAATGTGACAGGAAATCACCACTGGGACGTTATTCACTATGACATTGGAGATTCCGTGCCCAAAACGTGTGACGTCACAACGTGATTTAAACACCAACGCGATTCTTAGCGTGCCTTGGTGTGGAATCGAAAAATGGTATTCACTAAGCCACAAGACTAGTTGTCTATGCCCCACGTTTTATTTCACATGATGCGTTCAAACTCTTGCGTCTGATCCACTCGGAAAATTATCGGTTTTTAAATAAATTTGCAGGATAAGTTTTTGTTTCCATATTTTCAACTCAAATAATAAATATTTTGAATTATAAGCATGCTAATCCATCTATTGTTGAGCTTACAATATTTTAAAGCGATTTGAAAATTTAGAACCAAACATAATTGATAACATTATATGACATTCCGTCACCTTTGACTAGTTTCGGAACGTATGTTTTGATTGCGTGAAATTATTTACCAATGTCCTTCATCCAAATAAACCACGATCTACACTTTGAAAAGGCAAAAAAACAAAGTGGATGTTATTCTGCGAAGATAAAATGGATATTATACTGCGGTCCTACAAGGCTACCAAAGAATTATGTATATTCTTTCCTCCTTGAGATCTTTGCAAGCAGGATACAATGACTCCTCAAAGGTTTACCAGCATAACACCAAGTAAGTGCATCGATAAAATAAGAATACTACGGTACTAGTAGCAGTGGTAGTAGGTACCTAGATGCCTGCCTTCAGCAGTGGAGTGGACCATTTCAGGCTGCTGAGGTGAAGTGGATGAATGTACCTACCTACTTGACTGGCTCAGTTGGTAGAGTAGCTCTGCCTTCTGCGCCGTAGGTCGTGGGTTCGATACCTACCGAGAACAAATATAATTTGTGTGGTGAACACATAATATGTTTGTTCTCTGTCTGGGTGTTATATTATATTCTATGTATTTACAAAAAAATATACTAAGTATTAATATCAGCTATCTAGTTCCCATAGTACAAGCTCTGCTTAGTATGGGGCTAGATAGTGTTGAGTAGATTGTCTACAATATTTAAAGGTTGATATTGATTTCAGGACCTCATACGTCCAAAAATGAGGTCCCGAAGGAGTAAATGGACGTATGATTGCAGTCTGGTACCCTAGAGATGGAAAACGCAACAGAGGGCGGCAGTTGAAGCGTTGGGAGGATGAGCCCCTAAGGAGTGGCGCAGAGCATGTCTGGACCGAGCCAAGTGGCAAACCCTGGAGGAGGCCTTTGTCGAAGGACAACCCGACCGACCTATGTAGTACCGCCACGTCGGTGTCATACATAATAGAAACTTTTGCTTAGTTAGTATATTTAGTAAGTAGGATTAGTATAAGTTAGGTTAAGCAAAACTGTTTTGGTCAGAGAAATAAAGGCTTATTTCTATTTTATTTTATTTTATTTATTGATTTCAGGTAAAGTCGCTGTGAAGAGGAAGTTGTTAATGCCCTCAATGAGCTGCTTCCAATCTATGTGAAATTTCCTACCACCGAACAAGAAAGGATGTAATCAAACAAGTTTATAATTTAATTCTACTAAGTATTTGTTTGAAATCTTCATACAATCCTGTAAAAAAAATGGTTTCAATATTATAAAAGCTAAGCCACACTACTTTCATTGTTTTTCTTTATTTTATACCATGTAGATAATTGTATGATACTTTGTTGATACAATGATAAACAACTTTCAAACATAACCTCAAAACATGCTCAAGAGAAACGAGCCATACTAACTTTATCAGGAACACGCTAATCTGTGGCGTATCGCGCAAGAATCGAGCGCGTTCATTTGACAGATCTAACCGTGCCCAAATCGTACCGTGCCGCGCTATGGAATGACAACTTTGGCATAGGGAATACGATTTTAAGCGATTCCACGCCGATGTCTTATCGTGTTCACGTAACACGCGTGGTTTGGCAATAGTGAATAACAGCCCTGATCTCACTTTTTTACATGGTACCTATGCTGTATTAAGTTTTATTTGAATGTTTGTACATAATGTATGTTAAGTTTTATTTATTAAGGTTATTATTAAAAAATAAACAATAAGTATAAGTATAAAATAATGTTATTAAACTCCTCATAACGTATAGGAGAGATATTGAGAGATGTCTAGAATAAAATAATATATTACCTAATATTTATTCAGATTAGTTTCCATCTCTATGTTTAACTCATTCTAGTAGTAACATAGGTTCAACCCACGATCTTATTAGACTTCTTTGGGTAAGTTTAGCAGCCTTATTGGTAAAGGTGAAGTTCACCGAGCATCTTCGAGGAATTCCTCCAAGCTGAGCATAGACAACTCCTGGTTCCAAACACTCTGCTGCAAGCCTGGAAAACAAGAAGCTGATTGGTTGGAATCAGGAGCCTAATGTTCGGCTCATTTCGGATCATTTTGAATGTCCTCATCGTAGAAGCCTCGACAGCTACGATATACGGAAAACGTAGAAAAAGTGCGGGGTTGTGCAATGCCAATGTGTATCTCTAAGGGACATTGAAAATCTCGGTCGGCCCGAGAATTAGGCTCTTGGAGTTGTCTATGCTATGAACTTTCTTGGCGGTAGGCTGGAGATTGAATACGGCACATTCGTTATATGGCCGTTTTATATGCAGGGAATGTCACTGTCCTTTACGGGTCATGGCTCGGAGGCTGGAGATTGAATACGGCACATTCGTTATAAGGCCGTTTTATATGCAGGGAATGTCACTGTCCTTTGCGGGTCATGGCTCGGATTGACGTAGCGAAGTCTGTTTACTTAAAAAAATAATTAAGATTTCACTACCAGACTATTTTGTAGTTCATGTGTTTAGGTAGGTATTTATGATTCATATACATGGGACTAATATACTATGTACTGTTAACTATACCTCGATGGGTTTATACTTGAATACTTCCATATTTGTTGTCAAAATGAAAAATAACTTAAGATTTTGATTACCTACAATTTCACAGTATACCTAACGTAGTTAATATACATGCTTGCTAAATATATAATACTTAGTAACGCTGATATGTATCGAATATTCTAATAAAAATACATTTAATTTCACTTCAATGTAAAAAGTATCATGAACACAACTTTTTAGAAGAACAAGTCCGTCATACATAATTTTTGGTTAACTTTAACTGTTTAAGGGGGTACGATTTCCATACAAACTTAATTTACACAACTATGGGCGAATAAAGTATTAATGTACACTGAAATAGCTGTAATAGGTTTTTACAGTGGTCCTTATTACCGGCCAGTTATATAAAGTTGGAGTGTCAGCCGTTGGTCGTGGCTTCAGAAAAAGAACTAACAGACTTTTACGACTATTTTGAGACGTATGTTTTAAGCTGATTCACGTATTCAATGCCGAGTAAAGAATGACGAAAAAATTACTTTTTTGGTTTTTTATTAATATTTCTGTTATCCTACAGTTTTCTCCAACTTTATACAACGTGTTTTTTTTTATATCCCATAACTCTAGGGTATGATTGAGGCCATATCAAAGAATCAACTGGCATATGAGTTATGTTCCAATCCTTCGTAATTTTTTTTTTTAATTTTTCATACAAAATAATTCGACAAAGTCACGATTATTAATGTAAAACACCCTTACGTGAAATATGACAACGTCGCATTTTCTTAGCTTTAAATATGAATGATTGGTTTGAATAAAAATGAATTACTTGTATTTATCAATGAAACTTAGATACCTAAACACATCGAGGGTCTATTTTTGGCAACCTCGCAAAAGTAAAGATTCGTCATACTGGTGACAATTTTTGACCTAATTTAATTATGATTGATGATATCTCCGAAACGATGCATTTTTGGACCACCTATTCTAGGAGTTTTAGTATTATTTTTACCTACAGAATATAACCCTAGAGTTATGGGATATCAAAAAAAACAGGTTGTATAACTGGCCGGCAATAAAGACCACTGTAAAATTCTATTACAGCTATTTCAGTGTACATTTATACTTTGTTTGCCCATAGTTGTGTAAATTCAGTTTGTACTGGAATCGAACAACCTTAAGCAGCGCACGCGACGAAAGCTATCAAAATGAATATTTTTTCCCGTTTTTTTAACATTTTGCATTGATGCTCTATTCCTATTAGTTGTAGCGTGTTTTTAAAACACTAATAGGCCTATTAGCCTAATGGACTATCCAACACAAAAAATATTATTAAATTCGGACTGTTCCCGGGATAAGCGCGTTCAACCAAGCAAACTCTTCAGATTATAATACTATAGATAATACGTGTTTATTTATTAGACTCGAAATATTGTTAAGACATTGATGTGATTAATTTTTAAATAAAGAATACAATTTTTTATCTAGTCAACAATATATTATGTCTGAAACGCTATTACACTTTTATAAAACGTTCATGTGTATTAAATAAATGGACAGAAACTGCATATCTTTTTTTTGTAATCTTACAACAATAAATAGAAATCTTATGTACTAACATAACATAGATATAATAGTTTCTCCACTCTCTTGATATATTTTTCTTTACACAAATAACTAACCTAGTGATATTTTAGAAAATTCATATTTAATAAAATGTGCAAGTGCATGCAAGTGCAAATTGTTGTTCGTTGATTGTCACAAGTTCATAAGTGGTATTATTCATAAGATGCATCTAAACCAAATGTGGTAAAGTTAAGATGAACTCATTCGTTTCCTTTTAATGGCAAGCGACCTTTGTGGTCTTTTATATTCTGGAGGGTGGGGCAAGCCAGTATCAATTTATTAGCTAACTCAATGTTTTTATTCATCATTGCTTTATGTAATGCAGTTTCACCGTCGACATCTTGAGCATCAAGACAGGCTCCTTTGGAAATCAATAGTTCGACAGCAGCTATTTTACCTGTTAACAAAATGTACATTTTGGATTATTTAAAAAGATCTGTATTTCAGGTCAGACAAACTTTTGCATTATTATTACCTATGTTTATGATTTGTTGATCATAATATTATAGATAATGTCATGTACCTGATGCAGCAGATTTATGCAAAGGTGTTGCTCTTGCACTTTTAGTGAGAGCATCAATGTCGGCACCATATTGAAATAATATCTTGCAGATGTCCACATGGCCATTCCGAGCGGCATAGTGGAGTGCTGTGTAACCAGCATTGTCTGGAGCTGTCACTACATCTTTGGCATTCTTGGCCTTGTCAATAAGCATTTGTACTCTTTCTGTTTCTCCATTGAATGCTAGAAAAAGTTTGGTCATCTTTATTTATTGAACTTTTAGTGAAGCCTACTCATAGTGAGATGACTTACCTGCATACCACAAGCCTCTTTCCCAGTCCATCTCTGATAATGTCTGGCATACTGAAGAATTAGCAGAGGCACCTGCACAATTAGTGTGGTCACATTCTTTTTTGTGATCCATTAATAAAATATTATAGTAAATCTTTGCATACAACAATGAAATAATAATTGTCTGAAGCGTTCAGGTTTACACCTCCCGCTGCATAGTCCAAGTGATCTCTGATTCACCAGTGCTTGATAAGACCTTGTATCCAAGCTGAACCAGTGAGTTAACCACATTTAGAACATTGGTTTTGAAAGCAACCCCGTTCACAATAATAGATCTTGGGTATTTAGACTCCAAAGCCTTAACTTCTTCTTCCTTTAGTCCAAAGACAGCACAATCAAAAGCATGCAATGATCCTTTGACAGCAATGTAGTACAGCACACTTTCCGCCTCTGGTTCTGGTTTCTCTGCTGTCAAGCTATTCGTTGAAATATTTTGTGTATTTTTGACATCCATATTCTTACTTTACTTTTTTATTTCGTAGTGACTTGTTGGTCTAATCTTCTTTTGTCTGATGCTGGTAGTTGCCCAAGTGCATAGCCTCTTTGCTAAAGTTGGTGATGTTGTCTTGTTCCACAATAATTGAAGGTTCCGGTTCAGAGAATTCCTTTCTCATAGTCCACATGTACTCATTATAATCTTGCTTGACTGCAGTCGAACTTGAAGCAACAACTTTATACCCAAGAACCTGCAATAAATGAAGGTTTTAAAAACATTCTTAGGTGGATGGCAATTTAACATACTGCATACAGTTAAGGTGTTTTATTGATAAAATACCTCAAGAGCACTTAGGATTACGCAAGGATGCTGTAGGTAAACTATAGTTGAGTCATCTGAGTAGCCACCGCATGCAAATCTCTTGAGTTGCTCAATGTCACCGGCTGTTGAAACAATTGGGTATTATAGGAACAAAAGTGCTTTGTGAAACCACAACAGGTAGGCACTTAAGCCTCTCAGCATCTGCCTCGTTTTCTCAACCAACTACGACACACCTACAAAACCATTATTTATCGAGCGTTATTGCGTATTAGTGCTTGAGATATGAGCTGCTAAAAGTAGGTAGGCGTGATAATGTTGCTCTCTTGCTATTGATGGATGACAAGATGCAGATACAATCTGAGTCTGAACAGGATTATTAGGTATGTTCACTATAAAATGGAATGAAACGACAAAAGTGTTCGTCTAGAGCACGGCATCAGAGGAAAGAGAAATATAATGCGAACCTGTTCAATAACTACAAGCAAGTAGGAAATGGTGATGAATACCTTTCAAGCCGGATACTAACACACGCCAAGGGTTTTTATGGCCATACGATGCAAGGTTCCCTCTGATCAAAATGTATGGCATTGATTACGGATAATAAAACACTAGTTTTTCACGGTTTCAATAAATTGCATGAAATTCGTTCGTATCGCAGCTAAGGGTCCGTCCCAGTGTTGCCACGTGTCAAACCAAAAATATCTGGATTTTACCGTCTAAAAATCTGTATAAATCTGTATTTGATCGAAAAAACACACAGAACATAAAACGAAACGTATACAACACAGAATAGAACTTGTTATAAAATTTGTTATCTTTTGTATTTGCTGATAAAACGGCAAAACGGCAAAATTTCAAATGTCTAATTATCACGGTTCATGATACACAGCCTGGTGACAGACAGACAGCGAAGCCTTAGTGATAGGGTTCCCGTTTTTACCCTAAATACATACAAATATTGAATTTACTTTTATATTGAATTACTTTTTCATAGATTTAATCAAATTCCAAAAATCTGTATAAAAGTAAGGTAAAATCTGTAATCTGTAATACTAGCCAAAATTCTGTATAATTGGCAACACTGGTCCGTCTGGTTAATGTACGTCCAGTTATTGTACAGCATGTTATTGAACACCCAGTTAAAACGAAACCTATTTTGTTTTTTGGATTCGTTATAACCTGCCGTACAATAACTGGCTGCGAATTAACTGGGTGTACAAAATTGTCACGTGATGTTATTGTACAGCATGTTAATTGGATGCCATTAGGGCCCGTGCACACTGGGGCAATTCAATTATTTCTTATTTTTTGTAGGCAATGGGTACTGCTCCTAAAGAGAATAGCCCCTTTGGGGTAAATGTAATAAAACATTTTCTGGCACTGCGGCGGCCGCTGCCGCGGCACGCTCGCTTTGCTCGCTCGCCTTGTGCGTAATTTATATGTTCTAACATAACGGATCCAAGTCGGATCCGCCCTATAATGTCTCAAGGACAAGTACAAGTATCCGCTGCCAGAACAAAACAGCAAAAATCAATTATTGAATTGCTACAGTGTGCACTAGGCTTTACTGGCATCGTAATAACGGGGCGTACAATAACAACACGTGACGACATTGTACAGCATGTTATTTCGCGACCTTTTATTGTACGCCCCGTTAATCCAAACCCTGGCATCGTAATAACGGTGTGTACATTAACCTGCTGTACATTATCCTGCTGTGCATTAACGGGTCGTACATTATTGCCTCCCAATGTATGTGGTACGGCCAGTTAATGTACACCCAGTTAAAACAATTCCTCTTTTTTGCCACTGTGAAATCGTCAAGTCTGTACCTGCATGGTACACTGTAGCAGAAAATATTTCGATTAATACTTTTTTTATTAGGCCCCGTTATTACGATGCCAGTTATGCCACATGTATGTACACTGGAGCAATTAAAAAATGGATTTTTGCTTTTTTGTTCTGGCACTGGATACCTCGTCCTTGATACTATAAAGGGCGGATCCGAATTGAATAGGTTAGGTTATGTTAGAACATACAAACTACGCAAAAGGCGAACGAGCAGAGTGAGCGTGCCGTGGCAGCGGCCATCGCAGTGCCAGAAAATGTTTGATTTGGCCGTACATTCATCGGACCCGCAGATAGCAGGCAAAATAAACTAAAAACAAACAAATCATTTTTAGGGTTCCGTAGCCAAATGCCAAAAACGGAACCCTTATAGATTCGTCATTATTTATTTATTTATTTATTTACTTACTACAGATGTTATCTTAACAGCTAGCCAAAACGATAACACTATCACAAATTTTAAAAAATCAATATTTCACTCTGCTACTACACTAACAATAATACTAATAAACTATTACTTACTCAATATACACATTACAAGACAAACTACACCAACATTAGGTACTATTACATAATAAACACACTACAAGACAGTCAGGTACATGTCAGGTTGGTGCCTTTATTTTACCCTACTGAAAACAACAATATTATAGATGAGCCTGAATATCCCCCTCACAGTACTTCAAAGCAATTATACTTAACTGCCTTAAATTATCCGTCATGTCTGTCTGTCTGTCTGTCTGTCTGTCTGTCCGTCCGTCCGTATGTCACAGCCATTTTTCTCCGAAACTGTAAGAGCTAGACTGATAAAACTTGGTGAGTAGATGTATTCTGTGAACCGCATTAAGAATTTAACATAAAAATAAAAAAAAAACTATAAATTTTAGGGGTCCCCATACTTGAAACTGAAACTCAAAAATTTTTTTTTCATCGAACCCATACGTGTGGGGTATCTATGAATAGGTCTTCAAAAATGATGTTGAGGTTTCTAATATCGTTTTTTTCTAAACTTAATAGTTTGCGCGAGAGACACTTCCAAAGTGGAAAAAAGTTGGTCCCCCCCCTCTAACTTCTAAAGTAAGAGAATGATAATACTAAAAAAAATATATGTTGTACATTACTATGTAAACTTCCAACGATTTTTGGTTTGAATGAGATCTAGTCAGTAGTTTTTTTTTTATACGTCATAAACCGTAAACCGCAATTTACCTTTCGACGAACTACAAGAACCTTATTATGTTACATCAAGTAACATAATATAAAGGTTCTTGTAGTTCGTCGTGCTACGGAACCCTTCATGGGCGAGTCCGACTCGCACTTGGCTGCTTTTTTTTGTAATATGTTTTGACGTGGATGGATACTAGACTTTTTGCATTTCCAGCAAAGCCACGAAATGAGTGTCTTTGAATTCTCGTGAAACTTTAAAAATCCTTTTGAAGATTATTTCTATTCTATAATTTGATTTAACACAGGTCCCACAGGTGTCCCACTGCTGGCTAGGCAAAGGTCTCCCCAAAACTTTCCACTCATCCCGATCTCCGGCCGGTCTCTCACAAATCTTTCCGGTGAACGAGATTCGAGTTTCGAGATAGTCCCGCCAACATACTTATTCTCGGCCGCCCTCGAGAAAAATAGGTATATAAAATAAAAACAATACTTATGTATACCTATAGGTACTTTAATTAAAATATTATATTTTAAAACAGTCTAGAATACTCTAGAACGGTAACAACGCACGGTTGCAAAACGTCGGCGTCGGTCGTCGAGTTTCAAAACATAGATAATTATATAATATAGTACGAGAGCCGAGCGTCAGATTGTCTATCCTAGTAAGTACCAAAGAACTACATTCAAATCTGTTGCGGGACAGACAGAACAGAATACTTGTGTTGCATGTTGCATGGGATCGGTGCCTTCGGCTCGCCGCGCCGCCCCGGGTCGATTAACCGAATTCAGAAACCTAATGGCAAAACCTTCCTATGTTGCTGGCCTAAATAGAAGTACCTATCTTTTTGTGGTGGTGTTGGTGGTGTAACTAAATGATGCAAATAAGTATTTCCTAATTTATAGGAAACAACTCTATAGAAGATTTTATAACTGCACACAGTTGCACCACACTCACGTTCGTTCGGGTGATCGCTAAATCTGCGTTTGATTTTCCTTCTATGAAAAAATCCGGCACTGATGATCTAGCTAGCGTGTAGCTATAGGGTATAGGTAATCACTAAACCTGCCTATATATAAGGTGGTAACTACTTGGGTATTAGGTTTGGGTATTTAAACTCCACATTTAGCACTATGAATTTATTTTTATTTTCAACACACTGTCATTGTGTGCACGAAGCATAGATAATAGTATACAAACAAGTAAGTACATTCTATAAATCTAGGTAAGTAATTTATTTTTTAAATTCGCCTACAAACTGAAGCCAGATCAATCTTCTACTTAGTAATAAGAGTAAGACTAAAAAGTAGTACACGCAAAACGTATTTGAAAATCTCAGTGTCCCATTTACTTACCGAGATCTACAGTAAAATTAAGTTAAATATAGATGGGTTGGTAAGAAATAACGTACCTTGTCCTCAATACTTTTTGCTGCTGCCACGAGTAATGAGCACAGAATTGCGTAGTGGTTAAACTACATAGTTTGCGTATGTGCTGATGGAGCAAAAATCTATGAAATAAGGTCCTTCGATTTCCATACAAATTGATGAAATCCTATAGGTAATGGACGATGAGAGTATAATTGTTCACCTGAAATAAATGCGCTTGGCTTTTATATTAGTCTTTGTTCAAAAATAAAAAAATAAAAATTGTTTTTTTTTCTTTTACAGAGTTTTTTATGACTATTAGGTACTGTAAATCTACAGTTTTCTTTAACTCAATATAGCTTGCCGTAAATAAAGACAACCACATAACATAATAGTATATTTCATTACAAGTGCGGGAAGGCTGTCATTGCAAAGAGTTCCGACAAATGTCTACCCGAGCCGAAGGCGAGGGTTGACAGTCGGAACAAGTTGCAATGACGGTTCCGCACGTGTACTGAACGACTATTTTTAATACAGTTGCGAAAAAATTAAGCAAATTTAATAAAATAGTAAAAATACCATTTGCTTTTTTCTCTTCTCTCCACGCAATAAGTTCGTCGTATGTATGCATGTAGCGACTTTTTGACTTTTCCGGTAAAATGTTCTCCGAAGCATTTTGTGCAATTATACTGAGTTCCGGTGGTGTTAATTCAAAAAAACTAGGGTCGAAATTACTCATTTTGTGCAACAAACAAATAAACTCGCAAAGAAAATTTCTGAAAAATGGCGCCAAGCGCCAACCGTAATATACATATAAGCAGAGATTTTTTTTTTTCTTCACCCATTCTGGAAGGCGAAGGGAACTATACCCATACAGCCAAGTCTTCAGTAGATTTTTTTTATTGATATGAATTGAAAATGAAATTTAATGAGATGAAATGAAATGAAACCTAACATAACTCATTCAATCAAATCATTAAATCTGTTAATGAAACAAATTAGTAGCTTCTTTTTAGAAATAATACGTATTTGCATGAATCATAAAAACTTCGATGAATTTTTTTAGTAAAAACGTCATGGTTGGTTTTTCTTTTTAGACATTATTTTGACAGTTGGGAAAGAAAAAGCACTAGTGCGGGAATGGTAAAAAAAAAGCACGCGTGTGTAATAGCCCACATCCCGAACGCTATACGTCCCTGCAATACGCCACTTTTTGAGCAACTGTATTAAAAAAGCCAGTTACTTCAGTGAACAGTTATGCTAAAATGGCATAAAATATGGTAAAATCTGTTTGTATGGAAATCGAACCACCATATTTAATGATTTTTGCTGTGCGTCTGGGTACTAAATGTACTTATTTGCTCTTGCAATTTTAGCTCTTTTAACTTTAGCTTTCACTGTTTATTAGTAAGCGTTGGATAGACAAAGTAAAAAGTTATGGTTTTAGTAAACATTTATCATATACATAGGTATATATTTAGTAAATGTTTACTAAAACCATAACTTTTTACTTTGTCTATATAAATTATATGTATTGTGTAAATATACATATACAGGGTTATTCATTATTAGCTGCAAATACTCAGGAATTAGGTTCAACAAATAAAATAAAAAATATTTATGAAATGATTTTTTTAAGTTTTGTTATGAAAATCCCGAGAAAATCGATAAAGGAATCATTGGCGCCTGACCTATTTTGACCTTTGATCCGCGCCCGCGCGCCGTGAGTGACACTCTGCGTTCAGTCACCGCCTGGGTGGGTCATCGTCCTGTTCTCCGTGGCAATCATTATGCAATAGCCGTAAAGAAATTAATAAAAATAAAATTTTGATACAAAAACTTGAAAAAATTTTTGATCAAATTATAAATATTTTTTATTCTATTTGTTGAACCTAATTCCTGAGTATTTGCAGTTAATAATGAATAACCCTGTATATATATATATATAAATATATATACATACAAGATTTTCTCGTTTAAAGGTATAAGATGTATAGTGCTTACAACTCGTGGCGCAAACGATATGTATATTGTATAGGCCACATAGTAATTATGCGATAAATAATTATTATGTACCCTCTACCTACCTTTGTTTAATTTCAAAAACTTTAAGATGGATATGTATTACAGATAAATTTAAACTACCTACGTTGTTCATTTACATAAATATAAATATAAGCGAACATCGAGATAAAGATAAGCAGAAGATATTCTACAAGAAATAATAAACACATCTTAAGATGTTACAGTTAATCATAGTTTGTAGATTGAACCATATTTTAGAACACGCTTAAGTAATTTTATCTGAAACATTGTCAGTCTTAAGATCCGTCTATTATTAACCTACAACCAACTAGGTTATATAAAATTATACCTAAATATACACCACTAACGTATTATTGCCCTAGGAAGAAAATTCATAACTCATATAGGTAGAACCACCTAGTATTTGAACTCTTAATAATAAATGACTTACCATACAACACTAACTAATCAGAGCAATGATGGTCTGCTTCGAATGTTGGTGTGCTCTTACAGGCTAAGTACTTCATTCATACAATAAATTGCCTGTAGGGAGCATTCGTAGGTATATTGTTCCAAAAGAATCGCATATATTATCTATGGATATGCAATTGTGTATATTGCATGTGTATTTGGTCCATCTTTCTGAAATGAACATGCTTTGATCAATACGAACGAACTTACCTACCCGCCTTAGTTTTACTTTTTAATGGATACACCTAATTATATAAGTATATTTGTTCATTATTATTATGCTATGTCTTTAGTAGTAGTAGAGCTCTTTGAGAAGGGCTCGTCCGGGGAAGTACTACCATGCACCATGCCTATTTTTGCTGCGTGAAGCAGCATTGCCGTGTTTCAGTTTGAAGGGTGTTGAGGCTGAACATCTGCATGATGCCTCAAGCTGGACGCAGAGCAGTGCATCGTAGGGCACATTCCTGACGTGCGTTAACCTGCGAGACAATGCTTTGTTATAGACGTTAGTTTCCACTTAGCATCAGATGGGCCATAAAGCTTATTTCATCAGCTAGTTGTATAAAAAACCTGTGCAAGTATACATCGAATTAATCGTTGATTTCGAACTTTTGAGGCTCTACGATTTATGCCTCTCGATGTTTTTAAAAAGTTGAAAATATGTGCCAAGTGCACGAAAGGAGCCTCTTTGAGGCGCACTTAAAATCCTTTCACCACACTTGGTTCGAAAGAATCAGTGACACGATAAGATCATTGTTTTGGAAAACCTTGTTTAGGCGTGTGAGGCATTTTTGAGATGGGAAAAAACCATTGATCCGTGACACTGTTACCGTTGCCTTGCGACACCTCTATATCTGTAGTGTAATCTACTATTGAATTTTGAATTTAGAATTGTGTAAGCTTTCACTTCTGTTGGCACTCCCGGAGTCTGTTTTTTTGCATTTTTATTTTTTTTATAATGCATCGACAAATATGTAGGTAATAAATTATTATGACCTTCTTTTTTGGGTAAAATATACATCTACTAACTGCTGACTTAAGGCAGTTGACCTACATACATCAAAATACATTTAATTTAAAATTTAGATTAGTTAGATGGTACGTCTAGTCTAGATAAGAAATCTCTAAACCTAGGGATTGTTGGTCGTCAATAGGAGAAATAATTCTATCTTATAATTTTTTATTTGTAGCAACACCTAAGAATCATCATTTATACAATCGAAAGGTGCTAAATTATCAACTTGAACTTATATTATTACCGATTCCAGCCGAAGGTTCGGTCCCTTGTTATGTATATTTGGTAAATAGCTCTTGATAAAGGGCCGTGGTTCGAATCACGCACATTCGATAATTTGAGTAACTATAATTTTTTTAATGCATTTTTTACCAAAACGACTTTTAATTTGTTGAGGAAAAATACTTTTTTTTATTTATAATATAACTGATAGCTACTCAATCATATAATATAACATGACTGAGTAGACACCGAGGTACATACAAGTATGTAGGTATTGTGCTTAGTATACCCAATCCATTCATGAACGCGACCAAATACGAAACGAATATTCCTAAATAAAGTATTTTATAGATAAAAATATACTTATTGTTACTAAGTAATTTGTAATTAAACTATGCAGAAGTTGTAACATTTCATAAATAATGTAATTTTCTAATAATACTACGTACCTACCTACTCACTAAATTATTTTTCTTCTAAAATGAATAGGTATTCCACCTTCTAAAATAAGCGAAAAAAACTATTGTTATCACTATTAAATGATTTTCCGTGTATACTAAATTAAACTAACTAATACTAAATTAGACTTGACACCTTTGAACCACACCTACATTTATAAACAAACTTGTCTCCCTCTTCGTAGGGGAAGGCAAGGTCACACAAAAAAGTCGATTTTCAAATAAAGATTTAAACCCAAATTACTGAGACCGTATACAGACAATCAAAAGGATTAAGGTCTAATCACGATTAAAAGTAGTCAATACCTACGTTTTACATAAAAATGCTAAACTTAATCTTAAAGCTTGGAACTTAGTTGCAGCCTGGGAGCATAAAACAGTCGTGTAGCTTATTATAAATAATGAAAAATTCAATAATGTAAATAAGCACAAAACACGTACAACTCTATTAAACAAATGAGTGCGTTTCAATTATTATAATCTTGGATGTTAACAGTTGAACTTGAAACTACAAGTCATAAAATGTTATATCGGTTAGCATCAGGTTATTATAAATTTTTTTTTTTTCAAAAGATGTTTTATAAATAGTAAAATACCGCTACGAGGCTCTTCCAAACCAAAGTACCAAATTGTACCAAATTTGTTACGTTTTTAATTATCGGTGGCAGCTACAATTGGTAGAAAAGCTTCGTTTGTCTACTTTGGTTAAGTACTGTCGCTTGATGCATAGAGCAACTGCGCATGCGTGCAACCAAATGACAGCTATCGCAAGCAGTTTCCAAACTCTTTTCCGTGGAGTTTCTAATGTATCTATAGACTCCTTGGAACAAACGTACCTAAGTAACTGTCACTTTTACAAACCAGTCGGTTGCACGCATGCGTAGTTCCTCTATCCATCAAGCGATGGTCTTGCCATTTACAAAATGCTTTGCGTATTGAATTAGCATGGGATTTTGTTTCCTACAGATCTTGGCTAGAACAGTTGTGTACATCAAAAGCTCTCGGAGGCTGCTCCTCATAAGGAATGGAGTGGACCGTAGCGAGCTCTTTGGAGACGCGTTCAGCGGCCGCCATCACTCGCAAGAGATTCTGACCGGCCAACTTGCGCAATTCGTCTATACTCCAACCTTCTTCCATCAGCTCCGCGAAGAGGAGTGGGTATGAGGATACGTCTTCGAGGCCTTGTGGTGTGCTAAAACAATAATTATGCGGGTATTTTACCTAAATACAATTACTACCTAGTTGGAAAATGTTAGTGATTTGGTACCTAAGGCACTTGTTGCTAAAAAAGCGAGGGTATTATCTGGGGAGGCCTTCGAGAGGAGGTCTTGACAGAATACCAGCGCATATAGCTTCCTTACAGTATTCTGCTGACGCATACATAAATACGGCACACTTATCAAGTATCGATATTTTTTTGTACCTTCTTTCTTCTATAACGGCTTAATTTTTACTGGTTTATGTGTGCTAATAATAAATAAATACATTCATACTTAGAATACGATATAACACTCAGTCAATAAACATTTATGTTTACCACAAAAATATTTGTTCTATAGGTGGGAATCGAACCCACAGTGCAGAAAGCAGAGCTACTACCAACTGAGCTGTGAAGGCTTGCAGTATCTATTTTTTACACAGACGGTACGTTATTATCGTCAGCGTTCTCATAGTAATAAGTCAGCATGCTACTTCTACTTGCGTAAGCGTTTTTTATCTTCTGTGGTTATCTTACTGCCGTCATAATGATGCGAGTACTCACTAATTGATCCCGTCATAGCCGGCGCCGAGCCCGACGCTGTCTACTCCTGCCACGTCACGGATGTGATTTATATGCGCTGGAAAATTTACGATACAATTTAATTTGTGGATAAGTAACCACACCAATAAAATTTTGTCTTCAAAGTTTTAGCACTCACTACTAATGGTCAGCCATTATTGCTATTTAATAAGATTGTGTTGGAGATTGTAGTACCTATTATTTGAGATTACAAAAAGAGGCATGGTACCTATATTTGAAAGTGGCGGAAGTAGTGAAGTCACGGGCGTTGGACTAGTAGGTACATACTGTCTGTCTTTACACTGAACAAGCAAAGTGAACCGAAAGGATCTTCGAATCGATATTGGATATTCAACATCGGATTAAAAATCGACAACAAGAAAAGTGCATAGTTGAGACATAAAATTGAAACAATATTTTGAACATCAAGTGAAAACCGTAGCACGTAGCACTCTCGTAGCGTCCGTAGCGATCTCGTAGCAGTAGTTTTCCTTCGTAGAAAAGTTATGATTTTAAGCTCTTTCAGCACTTTTATGAATTTAGCATAGAGAGCAAATGGAGTTATATTTTTAAAATGCCATCAAGCACCTCTTTGCGTATCTAAAGCTCACATTTCTGAGTATACTAAGCCGCATAGCATAATACCCGTCGGAATTAGCTACGACGTTTGGTTACGACCGGTCTATTATTTTTAAATTTCAATAACCAAATGTTTAAGCAGTAGTGGAGGATCAAAATGCTACTCTGTAATCTTTTGGATAGGGTTTTTACTGTCACAGTTTTGTAGATCCATTATAATACAAAATATTATGGATGTTAGAGGAATTAAGGTTAGTTAGAGGAACTAAGGTTCTTTGCCCCGCGAAGCAACGTTGCTTTATATCGGTTTGAAGAGTGTGGGTGCAGGTTCTGTATGGCTTAGTTTAATGCACGCAGGGCTGGGCACATTCCTAACGAGCGTGACCTAAAAGCTTTGTTTTAGCTGATACTCACTGCTGATAATTTACCTAGCTTTAAGACGTTTCAAAGTGATCCTTGTTATACCATTGAATAAAGACGTATTTGACTTTGACAATTTCTATCAAACATCCCATGGGCCCACCTTCCTCAAAAAATAGTATTAAAAAAGTCTGTTATATAATTTGAAAGTAAAGGCCACATACCTATAGCATCCTGAACCGTTGCTGTTTCCTTGCACGTGAGGAACGACGTGTAGAAGTTCACCATGATAAGGCCCTTATTTGCAGCCAGCAGTCTGAGCACTGTGTCTGGCACATTTCTGGTGACATTGCACAAGGCACGAGCAGACGAGTGGGAGAAGAGAACGGGCGCGCGCGATACTGCAAGTGCGTCTCTCATCGTTCGCTCTGACACGTGGGATAGGTCCACCAGCATGCCGAGACGATTCATCTCCTTCACTACAACCTGTGTTAACAACGATACATCAGTTTAAATTAGAACACCGCACTATGCTGCGAGGAGCGAGGATGGATTGCTTGTTGGTCTCTGTAAGATTTGAAACTAATTTGTAAAGTTTTGTTGTTCTTGAATGTTAGTACTGAGGGCTTATTCTGAGTTTTAACATCATTTTGTGGTTAATTTAATGCAAAATGACAAAAAGACTCCTTGGCGGGATTGGGAGAACTAATGTTATTACTTACAAACGCTACGTAAAAACATTAGTTCACGCATCAATCCCGCCAGGAGCGCTCATCGTTTCTCCATACAAAATCAGGGCTAACGACTATACGCTAACGGTAAGCCATTTTGTGTTAAGTTATCAACAAAATGATGTTAAAACTCAGAATGAGCCTACAGAGCTAGCTTACAATAGACTAGTAGAAATCATAATTAGAGCGAGCAGTTTCCGGGGTCAATGCACGATTTCAACCCACAATCCATCCAGCCAAAAACACTCGAAATACTAAACTAGAAATTAAATTATACGCATTTATTTGCGAAGCACTAACACGACAAACCTCAGTAAAATGAACCGTCGGGCTTGTAATGTGTAGATGGTGACCGCGAGCGCCTGCGGTCATTTTCCCGGGAGCATGCTTCCTAGCTCGTTTGTATGAATCACATAAACCGGCTATAGGGATGGGTTGAACCATTGCAAAGTATGATTGCTGATTCATGGGATGGTGGTGAACTTTAATTTATTTACTCTAACATCATAAACCGTTTAATTGTGCTTAGCTTAGGCTGCTTTTTTTTGCATTGATTTCAGCTAAACGTACCTACGCCTACGGTGTCATTTCATCAAAGGCTTTATGTTTGAGGATAGGATTACTTTTGAGTTTGGTGTTTTAATAGAAAAAAAGTAACAGTGACCTCAAATAAATCTAATATGTTCACGTGAAGTCTACTCAAGCTTCACTCACTTCACGAAATTTCCGAAGCCATGATTCAATACCTAGATTCAATATTTAAGATATTGTAGGCGGTCTTAGATACACAATTTTAGAAAATCACATCTCATTGGAGTTAAAAGGGGTGTCTATGTCTTTATGGAAATAACATCACACGAACGAAAACACCAAAGATTCTACGAGTGAATATGTATATCGAAGGCTGCAAATGAAACTTTTTCAAAGTGTTAATACTAATTGTTAAAACAATTAGACAAAAGGCTATCCAAAACCATTGCCAGGTAAGTTTTATACCTACAACTGTAAATAACATTTGTATTTTATTAGATCAAATTATTCCGGTTACCTACCTGCCTACCTTTACTTTACCTGAAAGTGGGAGGCCTACATTGTAAAGTAGTTAAAATAACACAACATCAGAAGAATATTCTTGGAAAAGGGTCGATTGAGCGCATGAATACCTACTTAAACATGTTTGTATTGAAATTCCGAATTTATTTTACAAGTTACCAAAAGAAGAAGATCTAAAAACACAGAATGAAGTCATGAAAAATCGCAAACAATCACCCGAAATGAATATTTAGATAACTGCTGTAGACGCAGCTTCAAAAAGTGGTAACATTTTAAAGGATTTATAATAAAATGTCATATCGATCTCTCGTCATCAATAATTCAAACTAAAAGTGCAAATACGAAGAGTAGTGAGAATAACATGACTGTAAAAATACTATACAGACATGTTCAGTAAAAATACTATAGCATTCGAATAATATTTCCTACCAATTTTGTATACATCTCCAAAAATGTTGTTGCGAACTTGAATTCGTCGGTCATCGTCTTCAGCAAACAATCATAGTGAAACGAAAACACTAATTTAAACATCACAATACACTGATCTTGTTTCAGAACTCGTTTAAGCAATGGATGAAGAGAGTAGGTAGGTACCATTGTAATATTTTTTAGCGATAAGAAGTTTTCAGGCAGACGCCATAGTTATTCAAAGGTAGGTATACAATGCCAGCTTCTGCAGTGGGCGAACAGTTAATTAAGTTAGGCTGGCAACGGCTAACTTTTTCATAGAATTTGTGTTTTTCAGCTACCGTATCCATTCCCATCCACTGCTAATGTTTGACGCATTGCAAAATATGTTTGAATGTTTGGCAAACAGTAGACTTAAAAAGTTAAAAAATAAACCAATCTGGAAAAGTTCTTTCACATAAAAAAATATTTTTTTAATCTGGTCTAATAAATGACGAAGTGAAGCGTTCATAAACGTAAAAAAACAGGCGAATTGAGAGCCCCCTTTTTTATTTGAAGCTAGTTAAAAAACACAAAGTTTACGGGTATTTTACGAGGTCGGTGTGATATTTAATGAGTTTACGAGCAGGAAATGGAAATTCTATGATAGATGCGACTCTTCAAAGCGGTAGGCGTTTAGTAAAACTCTAAAGAATAAGAATGAGCCATTGAAATGAACTGCAAATACGTTCCGTCTGGCTGTTTGAATATTTATTATAAAGAGCTCATTGTTCCAGACGCTTCGGGAGGTAGTACGTACACCGAGTTTACTTAATTAATGGCGAACTTCTTGAACCTCCGGATTGGGAATTCACAAGTCTGCAAGCGACAAATTGTAAATGAGAAAAATATTCCATTTAACACTGCAGTAAACGCCAAATAAAAACTATATTGAAAGTTCCCTGGGGATCGATAGAATAGAAGGTTCTATCTACTCAAAGGTATTAGACCCTCACTAATACAGCTATCCTGACATACCTTCACCTATTAGAATAACTTTTTGTAAACATACTCGTATCCGCTTATATTTAGCGGCTTGAGTAAGTAGTCAGCTATTTTATTTGTAGCACAAAATGCCTGCTAAGAAAACAATGCTAAAGTTGTGTTTTTCCTCCATCACTATGTAATGATAGCTCTTACGGGTGCCTACGTTACACGCAGCGAGTGGTTTTGACAAAAGAAAATATTTCGAAAAGTATCGTTGGAGGTAAACAAAGAAGTGCACTACCGAGCAGGCGGAGTTCATACAAAGCGAAATATTGCAGTGCGCAGGATGTTTATGATTATGGCATTCTCGCTCTACCTTACCTACTCGCGACGACGCCAGGAGACGTCACCATCTCAAGCTTGCTCTTACTATAAACACGTGCCAATATTACTCGAACACGCGACTCCACTTAGCTCTACTACCAATCCACAAACGTCATTCTAATCCTATTGTACATTCCAAAAGATTCATCTAAACGAGCTACACATTTAAATATATTTCATACAGTTCTTGTAGATGAATAATTTACAACCCTTTTTACTCGGAGGATAAACAGACTTGGAAATTTCGTTACTTTGCATTTCTAGATATAAATCTGTACAAAAATCCCGCTGAGGAAAACGGAATCAAGTAAGTGGCCACGGCAGAAATCAGACTGAGTCACTTTCCATTTTTGCAATTTGTCGATAGGAATTCGGTATCTTCAGCTGAAAATTACTCGAGCAAAAGTATTTTCCAATAAACCACTCGGAAGCCGAAGTTGGGTTGTTTTGCTTGGAAATAAAATATGTTCACCTACCAAACGGCTTATCAAACTAAACGTTCATTGAACAAACAAAATCGTTTGTATGTAACTCAAAAATACACAGCAATTCTTCTTTGCATGAATACAGAGATAAAATGCTCGATTTTCTCAAAAGCGGTGCCTAAACCGAGTCTGTAGTGATCGCAGCTAGCATTAGTAATTGTAAGCACTTCTACAGATTATATTTTTGTATGATATTTGAATACACGGCAAAAAAGAAAAGATAATTTATCCTGCCCTGTGCTGCCTAGAGCCCTTCAGCGTCTTGGAGACACATCAATAAAAGTATAAGATAAGGACACTGCACATAAAATACACACATTGACATAATAACCTGGCACAGGATCGAGGTAGATAGCTCAAACTAAGGGAGGCCTATACCCAGCAGTGGGTCAAGTCGGGCTGTGGATGATGATGACGATGATTAAACTAACCTTTCCAAAAGGAGTAAGTCCCCCTCTAGGCGATGGCTCAACTCTATCAGCACCAGCGCATTCTGCCCACGGCGTGTCACAGGTGGAGGTCAGCGTGAGGTACCGCACACCGACTTGGTAGAGTGTTCGTAAGACACCCAGTGAACCACCGATGGCATGCCCGCCTTCCACTCCGACTAGGGAGCATAGCCGGTGGTTCGCATGAGCTGTTACTATATCTGTGGAAAACCGATGCAGGTGAACACACGAAACGAACGATATCAAAACGAAATTAAGTATTGAGTTCTACGCGGGATTGCGGTTTGTATTCGAGAGTTAAAGCTTAAATATTCAGATCAAAACGCTCTTTGCAATTAATTAAAACACGGATTACTTTGTCATTAACTGGGATTTGGCTCCATAATTGTTTTCATTTTCAACACAGACTGTCGCAGATAATAACCAATCAGTATATTTTAAAATGACCTCGAAAAACGTTTTGATCGCAAGCTATTATCCAATAACGTTACTAATAACGCATCTATCAATGTCGGCTCTGAAGGAAAAGCTCATCAAAGCGCCGTATCGCGGGCTATATACTTAGCACCTATACCTTTTCCTACATACCTATTTGTGAGCATAATTAAGTATAATTTACGGTTCGAAAAATTTAGATTCTCAACAAAGTATTGCTAAGTCAAAAATACTCTTTTAAAATAGGGTTCTGACTTGCCAAGAAAAGTTTATACGTTGAATGTTGCAGAAAGTTTAGCAGACTGCAGCCATACCAATTCCCATAATGGCTTATCAAAGCATAACTCACTGGCAATAACCGCGAATCCTGTGTTTGTGAAAGGCAGTATTTTCTCGGATAATTTTCCGCGTTAGCAAGTAATAATAATTAATTTATACCTAAAACGCCTGTGACCTCACTAAATACCTACTACATAACGACCCGGTGTTAAATTAGGTACGAATTAGAATAGCAACTTAGCAAGTAAATCACTTTCCTTAGAAAATGTCTAAGTTTAACGAAAAGCTAAGGTACCTAGTTTATTGCTATTATGCAGACTCGTATAGACAGCATGAACGCTGGCATTATTAAATGAGTACAAAAAGCACTGCGATCCTGGCGCTTGGCGGTTCAAAGACCAAGCTTTGCATTTTTATTTTATTTCCTTCATTTTCAACGTGTTCATTTTTTAAGAATTCAGCTTTTAATAATGCTTTCTATGAACGTGCATTGTGAGGTTTGTACTGTACCCATTTACCTGAATACTTCACAGAGATTATAATATTTTGTTACCTACCACTAGGTAGGTAGGTACAACTTAAAAAAGAAAGAAAGAACTTAGAAAAGAAAGGTATATAGAACTTTTAAAATCGGCTTCTACGCTAGCAGAAAGGGCTCGCCTCATTGCCTCTGGCACTCGGGAATCTGGTTTCTGGCTCCATGCGCTGCCTTCTGCCAATATTGGAACACTCTTGGATAACACCACATTTTCTTTAGCTGTCAGCATTCGAATTGGAGCCACCACCAATGAACCCCATCAGTGCCACTGCGGCAGCTCCGTTGACCGGCATGGTCACCACGGACTGTCCTGTCGCCGCAGTGCAGGCCGCCAATCCCGTCATGCAAGCCTCAACGACATTATCCGTAGGGCTCTAGCCACCATTCACGTGCCGGCCATTCTTGAGCCGAACGGTATCACACGTGATGATGGAAAGAGACCCGACGGGATGTCGTTGATACCTTGGAGTCGGGGCAGGCCTTTGGTGTGGGACGCTACTTGCGTGGATACGTTGGCTGCCTCACACGTATCGTCCACTTCAAGAGCGGCGGGCGCGGCGGCAACGGCAGCGGAAAACCTCAAAAGGCGGAAATATGCATCAATCGGCGATGGATACATATTTCTGCCTTTTGGGGTGGAAACGCTAGGACCATGGGGTCCAGAGGCGTGGCTTCTATTCGAAGAATTATCCAAGAGGCTGGTGTTTGAGACTGGTGACCAAAGGGCTGGCGCTTTACCTAGGGCAAAGAATTAGCTTAGCTATTCAAAGAGGTAACGTTGCCAGCCTTTTGGGCACATTGCCTGCGGTCGGTGATCTGAACTCTGTTTTCTACCTGTAATACCTACAGGTGGAAAACAGAGTTCATATAAAATTTTCTAGTTTCTTATAAAATGAAATTTTTATTTTTTCTTTTTAATTAGGTATTTCATGTTGTTTAGTAATAGTTTTTGTAAATAATGTATATTCTGTTGTAATTATAGAATTAAGTAGTCACTTCGAGAATAAATTAATCCAACTTAAAAAGATTTCATTCAAAATTGCTTTGAACAAGTCAAACGATACCAAAAAAGTTAATCAAAATGAAGTTAATTTAAATAACAAAAAATAATCAGGGAAAAAGAAATTCGTTGTTTCGAATTAATTAAGGCACCTACCTTCTTACTTTTTTATATAGCCGAGTCTAAACAATGAGGTTTTTATGCAAATGTCCTCCCGGATGTTCTGCATCCACTCTTTACCAGATTTCTCATAGCTACTTTGATAAGTTTTTGTTCCAACATCCTTTATCCTTACCTTTCCGCAAATGAAACAATAATGAGGATTTAAAAACATTTCGTAAGTCGGAATGTGCTGGTAAAATCAAGTTCATCTCAGCGTGGATCAATTGCCACTGCCTGTAGTCTTTGGCAAACCATTATTAGTACATTGTTACCCGAGTGTTGAAAGTCACGTTTTTTGAGTCCCGAGACGGGTTTGGCGCCAGAGCGTTAGCGAGAGCGCCAATGGAGCTTGAGGGACTTAAAAGACTTTCATCCGAGGTAAACACTGTGCTTTTCATTACGAATACAAGGAAAGAAAAAATAAAAACATGAAAGAAAAATTTGTGAAAATGAAGATTGAATTGCCGCCTTCCCGGTTTTTTTTTTCTTTTTCTCTGGCGGGCCTTCGGCTTCGGTTCGCCAGCATTATTCAGCCATTATTTTCATTTTCATAATTTAAAAAATGGTAAATTGTTTGCTCAAATCTATGTTATTTTAAATTAATAGTTGAAGCTATATTTATATCAAGTAATTTAGAAGATATATTATTTATTTAATACTATCTTTATGTTATTTAAATTTAAATTTTACATTGCGCTCTAATTAGACTTTTTAAACTTCTTACCGTTGTAATGGGATTCCAACCTACTTGCTGAATAAAAAGTTGGAATTTGGTTCAACCTCCTTGCAGTTTAGAAAGTTGGAACATGGTTGAATAAAATAGAACTTGTTTTTTTTTATAATTTGACAGCTGTCAGTAGAAAGCGATTCTCCCTAGGGCTGAAAGTATAACTTTCAATTAGGCCCCTCAGGCAACTTCAAACCTACTTTCAGAGTATGAGCAATGAAAAATTATTTTACCTCATACATACACTAAGGTACCTCTTGTATGATTTTCTAGTACCTACCCAATAGAGGGCATGGAATTTGATCAACTTTATGCCAATATTTGTATGACGGTCTATTATAAAAGACATACCTGCTAATACTAACGTTCTATATGCATAATTTGGTATCTATAAAACGTATAAGATTTGTTTCTTCTTAAATTTTCAGTTCAAACTCATAAATAAATTGGAAAGGATATTAATATCCTTATCTCTTTGTGATAGCTACTTCCAGGCACCTAATCTCAACAAGGGTTCGTACTTAACAAGTGCTTAATTATTTAAATTACATTGTTTCAAACAAATTACCGCAGCCCTTCTGAAAACGGTTTTATTTAACTCAAGTTCGTCTAGTCTAGGGTAGATAAACGAAGAAGCCAATTTGGATAAAACTTATATCACACCAATTGTTTAGAAATGTGCAAAACACTTTACCTAATTACTGTAGGTACTGGTATTATCCGTGATTCAAGTATTTTTTAAGCAATGTACGTAACATTACCTACCTACTCGCATTTATAGTACATAAAAATATAAAATGGAATATAATACAGAATATAATATTTAATGAATAAAAATACTTATACATACAATACAACATATTTCAAATATACCTACCTACCATATCATCCAATATCACGAAGTAGAATTAAAACAAGAGGTTGTTTCACTTTTATGGATAAAATATTGATCAAAAAGTTTTCGATACAGCTCGGTGATCTGGGAGTTGAGACGCCTAGATAAAAAGTGTACCTACACTCCTACACTCAGGCAAGATTTAACAAAGATTGATACGAGTGTTTTTCATCACATCAACCTTTGTATACGCTTACTCGAGTTTTCACATGAAAAAACAAGCGTAAACCATTTTTCAGATTGTTGAGACGAGGGTTGACGTGACTTTAAGAAATATTGTTTATTTTACATACCTAAAATAGAATAACAATAAGTAGTTCCTCAAAAAGGAGTCGTTTATTAGTTTCATTAGCTTTGTCGTTCTATTAGTCCCGTGTTAAGTTATGAATAAGTATGTTTGTACCTATAGATAAAGGCTATTTTCGAGTAGGTAAATAAAGCTTTCCTCTGCATAATAATTCAACAAATATTCAGAATACCTCATAAGGAAATTCTACAAATATTCAGAGCCCTGAAGCACCAGTTACCGTGTAGTCGCTAGGGAGTCTGTTTAAAATGAATTGAATTGCCCAATTGTGTTATAGAAACCTTTCTGAAATTAACGACGAAGAGAGAGGTCTCATTAGAGGTAGAGTCGGGAACTGGTGCTTAAGGGTTCGGAATACCTCATAAGCGTTTGGGTACTGACTGGCAGGTGCGGTCTTTGGTACCTACGACCGGTGGGATGAAGTATGGTCTGCGCTTTAATTGATTTCACGCTGGAATCCCGACAACAAGTTTGATGCATCCATACCGCGGTAAGACCCAAGCAATTTAGTAGATACTCCTAGCATTTATGAAATAACTGTTAGATCATTGAAACTGAAGTATCAGTGAAGCTTGTAATTTTTGGTGTTCCGATCCAGCTTCCATCGATCACGAAGGATTCACGAATAAAAAAGTAATTGAGTCCTACGGGAGAAAACTTTATCAGCAGAGTTGGCCTACTTCGTACTATACCTTCTCATCGTTCATACCAATACATCGATCGTTTCACACGTAGGTATATACGTATTGTATAGATGTATGTATGTGTTCACATTTAATCTTCATGCTACTATCGATCGACAGTTTAGTAACCCGTTACATTTTAGTTGAATTTGTTAGTACCATGCTCATATTATGAACGAAGCTAACATTATGTTTTGAAAAACCTACGGGAGTAGAAACATTTTGAGTACGCGACCACAATCATAAGCTTATGCCTTTGATCTTCTTTCGAATAACCACTGGTCACTGAATATAACCAACGAACCATACATGAACCACTTGTAGTGTAGTATCCTCCATATGAAAATAAACAACCTTCGATGTCAATTACCTCAATAAAATGAAATTTTTATTTTATGTTTTTTTTAAAGTAACTTTACTCTAAATCTGACGTACCTAATAGGGCATGCAGTATCGGAACCATTCTCAGAACCGGGAATTTTCGCCCGATACTGGGCTCGGAACCGGGAATTCCCGGGAATTTCGATACTTTCGATACTGACTTAATTTTTTTAATAAAAATGACCGTATAGATATTACAATGAAAGAAAAACTAATGAAAAAAACACTGTATTATTGAGAAATATTTTTATATTCAGAACCGTAAATTAACCCACACACAACCACAAAATACACGACATATTCTCATTTATTTCGCGTATTTCTTCATTGATCGAGTGAGCGAAGCGAACGAAGATATTACAAACAACTTGGGCAATATGGCATTTTATGTGCGTATGTATGTATTTGTGTATGTTTGTCCAACGATAACTTTGGAACCGTTGATCTGATCTGCATGAAATTTGATAACTCGATAGCTTGTCCTTGAAAAATTTACTGGTTAGTATATGAGTGAAATCGGATGAGGGGTTATAAAGATATGGGGTTTTTTGAGGGTATAAAAATAAAAAAAATGGCACAAAAAAATCAAGTTACATGTCATATGCAAGAACTTTGCTTGGACACTCCAAAACCGTTTTTATTTTTTTACTAGGACGTTCAGTTTTTGCTATACAAAAAAAAGGTTAAATCAGGATAACTAACGATCTGAGAGCGCCCATCTCAAAGAATTTCGTTGAAATCAAGATTTTTCAAATGGTCGGTAAATTCTTTTTCTTTTTCTTATTTTTGTTTCTTGAAATAAACTAAGGAGGTACTCAGCTGTCATAAATGGTGAAAGCGGCCTGGTCTGATGATGGAGCCAATTGGCCAATTGAGTTAAAACTTGTTTACCATACAAAGGTAGTTAGGGATAGTCAGAGGCAAGGTCAAACAGTAAATCTAGACATAAATCCTTCTCAAAGTAGATAAAACACAATGCGTGATGGTGGCAACTTTTTTCTGATTAGGTATTTATTTAGGTACCTATGCACTTAACTTTCGGAGCATTTGGATTTTATCATGAGATCTCAGTTTGGGGCGAACTACTAGTTATTATAATACTAAAACTCTCTGTGCGTGCACGCAACAATCAGAGCTAGGTTATATCAAAGTTGAATCGAATAACCATCAAATAAATCAACAGTTAGAACTAACAGTAACAAACTGTTCTGACTTGTCCGAAATTGTTGAGATATTATCTGAATTATGTAAATTATAGGTTCGTAATTTGTCAAAATATCTAGCAATGTATACAGAAAAGTGAAACTGAGCGCATAGTAAGTGTTTTTATCGACATTTATTTATATCGTACTAGAAAACACCAATTATTGATCATTGTCATCGGTATCGAAAGTATCGAAAGTATCGGGAATTCCTTCGTGGAGAACCGGTACTGGAAAATTTCAAAATCAGCGATAATTCCCGGTACTTTCGATACTGATACTTCCCGGGAGCATGCCCTAGTACCTAATGGAATTTAGGAATAATTTCCAGCTTCCCACTACTGATTAATCTCGATAAAATACGCCGACCCTTTACCCTTATAATTTATTAGAGCATAATTTTACATATCAGTCCATTTACGCTCGTAGCACACCTCTGCGGAACCGTTAAAGTGAAACCGCTAGATGAATTCCGCTGTGATCAATTGTAGTTTGAGTGAGAGAATTGGCTTCGGAATTTGCTTTGTCGATTTCTACAAACACGTGCGAAAAACAACGCGGCACCGCAACATAGTGGCGGCCAGAGCGCCGAAGTGTGGCGTATTGCAGCGGAATATAATCAAATCTATGCGTTAGAACAGGCAGTTTCGCGAGCGTTCCGCTTCTCCTACACGGGACAAGACATGACGAAACTGCTGCGGGTCCGCTGTAACGCTTCCGCAGCGTAGGTGTGCTACGGGATTTAACGCTCAGAATAAAGACGTTCGAATATGTCATTAAAATAAGTTGTTTTGTCACGTCACGATAAATTCATGATCAACTATTTATAACGATTGACGTGTGAGTACAACTCACACTTGGCAAATTTATGTTTGCCTCAAAGTTTTCAGAAATCGATGGCATAGCAAGTTTGTACTGCGTTTTGTTTGTAGCCCTGAACCTGAAACCACAGTAAGTAAGATTCGCGGTAAGTATACCTATAACCAGGCAAACCTGCCCTTCATAACGGAAGACATTAATGCAAGCATTACCGCTTTGTGGCAGGAATAGGGAGGTGGGTGGTACTTCCCTTTCAAAAGTACCATCCTTGCATAATAACGATGGAAGTGATAAGCTTGGTGCAGTTCACCATGCAAATGAAATGTACCTATCTACAGTAGCTGTTGCGGAAAGGCTGTAGAAATACTCATCATCGGCCTAAGGATGATCACTACTGGTCATAGGCCTCCATAGACATTTCCATGAAGAACGGTTTTATGCCCAGACTTCCTACAATCTTTCTAATGTCATCGCTTCGGGTGGGAGGGCGTCCCACGCTTCGTCTTCCGGCCGTCTTAAAAGGCGCTCACCATAAAGTTTTTATTCACTAAAAGCACAAATACCAGCATGAAACGCTTTTTAATACACTGCTTTAGAACCACCGTTCTATCATTGTTAACGAGGTACGTGGCCCGGTGGGAACCCGCCTACTGATCGTAAATTGTGAGTTCGAATCCGCGTGTGAATCTCAACCTGTTGATTTTTATTTGAGCAAATAAGCACATGCTTAGGTAATTCTCAATCCATATGGGAAAATTTCTGTGAAACTACGTGTTGCATAAAAGCGCTTTTCTGAGGTTTTAGACTACACTTTAACCCAATATACCTTCATTTTTACGGTTCAGCCGGTAAATAAATATTAAATATTGAGGACCAGAAGACTTTAAGTGTGTCTCAAAGAGGTTTCTTTAGCGCACATGACACAGTTATGTTTTCGAACTGTTTAGGTTCGACACACCTGTTTCCTATCGATATTTTTCTTCACCCGTTCAGTACCTACTGACAAAGTGCACAAACATTTATTCTTGCTTTTTAATTGCTTACCTGAAGCTGAAGTGCAGAGCGTCAGTTGCGGATGGTACTTCTCAGTGAGCCGCTGTATGAGGTCGATTTGCTCAAACGTCAGTTGCACGGCGTCCCGGTGCTGCGAATCGCATGGCACGTACGCAGCCCAGAACTGTCGACATCACATCGGAATAAAATATCATGTGGAACGGGCCTTATTATAAGTACGAACGGGGTAAGACACAAAACAGGCACTCTATACTCGTATTCAGAAGAATAATAATGTGGAGTGCACTTTACAGTTTGTGAACCGTAGGCAAACTTTAAATGCATGCCTATGCGAACGCTTTCAATAAAGTAAAAAAAAATTGACTTTTAGTCCTTTCCCAAACAAATAAGCAAATTAAATTCTTGTGAAACTTTTAACTTACCCATTATGCCAAATTCATAAATACAAATAATATTGAAATACAAAATTTAAAAAATCTAAATGTGAAATTAAAAAGTTTCATCTTTGCAATAATATCTCAAAATTTGTATATTATGTAGCCATAAAAAATATACCCAAAAATGTGTAGGTTCCGACATCGTATTGGCTATGAATTTTCATGCCCGACCTGATGGTATGGGTAGTATTTCCCCTCTGTGCATCGCACTGACACACAGCTGATTAAATGTCACGCACGAACTGCGCAAAACTTTCTAAATATGGAAACGCGGGCACGCACGCGCTCGCAAATAAGCCTACGATAATTTTGATTTATAAACGATTTTAACCATTGTGATAAGCAAAACTCGCAAATTTAATGATGATGAGATTGATGTTTGTGTATTTTAAATTTTTATGTGTATGTTTTTGTGTTATCTCTTCTATTGTATATTATTGTAATTGTGTAACTATGGCCCTAAGATGTCTGAAATAAAGATATTATTATTCAGAAAGACTTCAATTCGCACCGATTGATTATAGTAATACATTTTTGACGTAGAAAAGGCTCGTAGAGGGTCTACGCATCGTAGCTTCGTAGGTTCGTAGCTTCTGTTCAAAGCTTAATCTATTATCATTACAAACGTATAATGTTTGATAAATATAGCACAGCCATGTTATAACGACATGTGTTACAAACTAATTAGGAAGCCTTGCTCTTAGTAAAAACAAAGTTAATTCGGTGTATCTTACATTAAACCGATGATGAGATCGTGACCTCATTCCAGACGGCTACATTATTACAATACTATTATGAAACACAGTGTATGTACTTTTATTAACAGTACGATTGGTTCAAAAACTGAAAGTCGCTCAGCGAGCTATTGAGAGAGCTATGATCAGAGTCTCCCTGCAGGATAAAATCTCTGCAGGATTAGCAGACTGTTGTAGTTTGTTGTAGAACAGACAATCAATCTTTGGAGCAAACGAATACTAGAACGACGACCGCGTATAAGTAAGCGTAATGCAGGACTCCCTCCGAAAAGATGGGGCAACGATCTGCGAAATGTAGCTGGCAAGCACTGGAAGAGAAAAGCTGAAGAACGAGCTCAGTGACTTAGCTGACGTTAGGACTGACAGCAGTGGACTGATATAGGTTGATAATAGTACTTTATATAAAATATTATCGGCACATAGTTATATATACCATATGACATAAAATGTTTATTCTAGTACTTGTCATTTGCATGATCTAACACAAAATATCAAAGCCAAGTTTGGTAGGTATCTAGATATTTGTCACTGGCTTGTGCAATGAAGTTGAAACAGTGCTATCAGCTAAATTCGGTTCATTGTACTGAATCTCAGAGATAGTTTTGAATACTAGTTATAGTCACTTGTTAATCATTCACTGGGCCCTTCGCACATGGAGCTACTCAAAAATGGCTGAACTAATCAGTAATTACGATTACAAACCAGTTACAAATTGTATCTCGCACACGACGCTACTCAAGTTGTAAGGTTTAGTCACTTTTGTCACACAAATTGAATATTTAATGTTTGCTCGTTCATTTTTATAACAAAAAACAAAGAAACTCGGGAAACCAGCAGCGTGGAGACCGGTACGACGCGTCGCGCGTGATCGGTTGCTAACGCGTTACTGACCAGTTAGTAACTAGTCGCGTCGTGTGCGAACCTCCATAGAACATGTATGGGCTGTGACGCTCAGGCAACTCGTTAGTAATTTAAGTTTGTGACTAGTTCTTTTTGAGTAGCTCCATGTGCGAAGGGCCTAAATCCCAATCGGAGTGAGTCCAAAAGCTACTTATTAAAAATTCTTACTATATAATGTTTTTAACATTATGCAAATGAACCCATCTCTTATTTCAAGAATTTCATTATATTTATCATCCATTATTAACGAAAGAGTGTTTAAAACCAGAAATAAAACCAACGACTTGATTGTTGACTGTAAACACAGACACAAAACAATAATTATCATCGTCTACAGGCCCAAATCACCCACAGACTAAACAGAAGTCAGAAATCAGAAGCTATTATGATAGCTACTTAGAAAATGTTATTGATATTGACGGAACTTCCCGGGAGTGTTTTTACACCCTGTCTAATTAGTCAAGTTTGATCCACGAAACATAAAACAAAGTAAACCAAGCAAACTGACCTGAGCAGACACTCTCCCCTGCTTCAATCTCGGCAAGTCTGTGTGACTCCACGAGCTGGTCGCCCACGGCGATATGGTCCGCAAGTCTTCGTCGAAACTGAGAAAACATTTCTTATTAACTTTCAGATTTTATTTCTTTGTTCTGTGGAAACTTTCTGTTTGCAGAAATTAATTAAATATGAAGTTTTGATAAGTACCTATAAAATATATTTTTAAACATCTTTCATTTTATAGTAAGTACTTATCTCTACCTTAGTCTCTCTTCACATAATATCTATTTTTGTTATCTTTTTCATATAAATTAATAAGTAAGCTCCAAATAGTCTCACTATGCGAAAACTATTTAATGGTCCATAGTTGTTTTTTTTAAATTATCAATTAGAATATAAGTTCTGTTTGTTTTCATAAGAAATAAAAATAAATAAGATTTTTATGGGTAAGTACTTTACTTAACGTATAGCATGTTTTTTTATTTAGGCAGTGGTCATCAGCCTACTCTTAAAATTTGCCCTGTCACTGTTTGTCATTACCTAGTGGTAAGAGATGGCAATAGTTTAAGCACTGTTTATCTTTTGATATATTTTAATAAGTATCAGGCCACATAAGTATAAACTGAAAAAAATGTGAACCAGACCATATAGCTTATTATCAAAGTCAAAGTCAATAACTTTTTATTCAGTACGATGCAAGAATCACTTTGAAACGTCTTAAAGCTAGGTGAGTCTAGGTGCCAGTTCCACGCGACCAAGCGTAGAAGAACAGGCAACAAACTACGTCTCGGTTCCTACCGTTTTTTTATATGATCCTTTTACAAATCAAAAATAGTTTAAAATAATAGCAGTGAAGTTCCAGTGTGGTGCCACTCTCAGAGCAACAAACACGCTTTTGCTTACGCAAAGGTGCCACTTCACTTAGTCAGACGTATGCAATGCAATAAAACAAAAGCAAAAGTTTCAAAGACAGCACACGCTACGCTTCAATGTTATACTATGCTCGTAGTATCTACACAGCTTATATAAAATAAGATACGAAATAGTAGGTACAGACATTTTTATACATACATACATACATACATAAAATCACGCCTTATTCCCATGGGGGAAGGCAGAGATCACGGTTAGCTTATTATATTATATACATATTATTAACTTGGAACTTAAGGTCGACTAGACTATCTATTATAAGAATAGATTAACTAGTATAAGGTCAACATACCCTAATCTAAATCCTAACCTAAGAACAGAATACAGAGTTATTGCGTGTTTGTCTAATAATAATAAATTACACCCAACAGTCGCATAAATAGCACTGTTCACACTACAAGATTCTCGTGCTGTATCAGAAACTAGTCCCGTGGTGCCAACAGAATCTGTACCCGAGTTAGAACATTAGCAAATAATGTAAGCATGTGTGTCCTAAACGGGTTCTGAAACAGCTGATTCCCTCTAAAACGCTTCTACAACCATATCTTGGGATTCACCCAATTAAAGTTGAGAGAGTATAGAACTATATAACTTTTGAAACTATCATGGTTTTTAACACTATTTTTATGAAACAACGGGATATTTACCATGATTAAATTTTGTTGAGTTTACTTCCGATATTTATTTCGGCACAGTTGCATGCACCATGATCACGGTTGAACAACCGTGATGGTTAATATCCCGTTGTTTCATAAAAATAGAGTATAGAATTGTTGTTTGTGCATTGCATAAAGGCATAATTAAGAGACTATCTTCTTCTTTTCGTGTGATTTAAGAGACTTTGCATGGATTTTACACTATTGTATCTTTTGTGGAACTTGAGTGTATACAATACAAGCTCTTGCAACTTGACTTGAAGAAAATGAATAAGTATGAAGAAACCAGAAAGAGGTTTTTGATTCCAACGTAGATTTCGTCTCCCTAATAACTTGTACTACGTATCACGTATCCTCATCTAAAAGCTTTGGTTTATAAAAATGACCAATAAGAGAGCATAGTAAAATGTATCAAATTGCGGGATCGAATACCGTCGCACACGCGTCGGTTAACGGCCTGGCTCCACGCCAAAAGATCCGTCAACATTCAACATTAGCCAAAAGTAAGAAAGTATAATTTCTGGTGTTTCACTTCGGGCGCTACAACTTAGTTGTTATATTAATCTTATGTTTGAGACACCTGTTATTTCAAGCGATAAATTGTGAAACGAGGAAATCGAATGCGGGGCGGGCGGGGCTGATTTGCTTTAATTTCTTTTAGCAACTAAGTATTCTTTACTAACTACAGTTCTCTGAAGTCGTTAGTGAGTTCGGAACAAGTTCGGTTTGTTGGTCCATTCTATATGAGTAAACGATACCTACACAGATAAGAAGTATCAATATGTAAGTATGTAAACCAGCATGCCGCGGCTATTGTTTGAGAAATGCCTTCCCGCTTTTGTTATTTAAAAACGGTCTACTTGATATTTATTTATGCCGTGGTATTCAGTGCGGAAACGCGATGGGGTCTTGTTACTATTTACAGCCACAGGTGGATTTTCTATTCTTAATAAACAGTGGACCGAATAAAGTAGAAGGTATTAAAACGTTATTATTTTTAGAGAACGACGACTAGTCGTAGTCTCATAATCTCTTTAAAAATGTCGATGTTCATCTCTCTAACCTGTGTCTGTTGAGGTTAATGAGAAGCAAAAATTATATTGTTCATTTTATGAGTGCCTTCATAAATGTGGCTTTTATTTTGCTAGTGAGTGTAATTCCTATGAAGCTGTTGTACCATCGGACGGCTGTGAACGTGACGTTTCGGTACATTCACGCTCGCGCTCACTCAACACTCTTTTTTCGTTGCAACACTTGCTCGCATGCAAGACATTTTTTATTTCCGTTGCTGTCGTACAGTGGAAATGTTGGGAATGAAATAGACAAAAACCCAGTCAGAATCAACCCTGTTTTCCAATGTGATATGCGGATGCTATGTGAGACCACGTCGAGTATGTGGTTAGCCAAAACATAAGTATCACACACACGACCACACGCCCCGAATGCAGGGTGTAAAAATATTATCTATTCACCTTTCAGACCATTACCAAAAAAAACAAAATAAATTAGGTGTATAATGAAGATTGCTTGGGGTGTTTACTCACCTAAAATCCTTAATTTTATTATGTAAAAATTTTCTTATATTCCATGGTAGATCATTGTGGCCATCGATGAGTGGCGTGTCGTGCAACAGTCGTTCAGCCAGTCTCAGTCTCTCGTGTAAGGGTGCTCCGGGCGGAGCGCGCAAGGCCAGCGGCCCAGCCACGCACGCCGTGCCAGCCACCAGCACCAGGATCGCCACGCAGCACCAGCGCCGGTGCCACACTGACAAACCTGAACTTCGATTAGGCACAAAGAAAAAGAAAATAAAAGAACAGGCACATTGTAATACCCCAAGCTGTAATCAGTGCTCTCGAACGTAAAGGAAAACATCGTAAGGAAACGGCTTCGTATTTACTGCGAGTATTTCCTGTAAATAAATTCAAAGTCAAATGATTTTTATTTAACTATAGGTGAATATAGACGCCCGTTACACGTGGCCCAGCCAGATATTTGAGTGTCCGGAAGGGTGTGATGCTAGTGAGTCAAAGACTGGAATGGTATAGATAATATGCATACATTCTTGGTTTGGAATACCATAGTTTTGTCCGGGTAAAAGCGAATAGCCGCGAGTGTAAGCTAATGGGTTCATAATTTTCCATTAGCCATTTTTTATGAGAGCTAGCTAACAATGAACCTTAGTTAGAGATAACACATCGCAAGAAAACAAATACTAATGAATTATTCTTGCAATCACTCAACCATTAACTTTCTTCTGCTAGTATATCACGCAAGTATAACAAGAAACAAAAGTCCCGGGTTTCTTTTAGATAAGTCCGCGTAAAATCTAAGGCAGTACAAAGTAGAGCTGTGAGGCGGAAGATCATTTCAAAGTGGCACTGATAAATGAAAGCAACTTTGAAACTAAAAGATTGTGATCATCTGCAATCTCATTCTCCAAGATGCCGGAGTGTCATGAATCAAAGGTAGAGTCAGTTAGATAATGAATTTAAAGAAACTTCATTTGAATGGACGTCTTCGTGCCGATGCCTTAGCGAGCTTGCAAATCGAGACTCGACATGGTGACGTGATTTTAGGCTATTGTAAAAAAGTTTGTGTTTGAATTTGGAAACATGGCCGCCTTCTTGATAAACGTTTGCTTCATCTTGTGTAGGTTACTGTTACTCTAACCTATTTTGATAAAAAACCCTTTGAGAGTCAAACAAAGGCAAAGGAATTATACAAAGAGTGATCCATGTGGTTTAACTGAATAAATCCCTTTGGAAATAGAAAGGCGGCAGTTTCTTGCGACCAAGCCTAAAGAATAACAGGTATATAGGCAATAAATTTACGGGTTGGGGATAATAATAGATCACCATATAATAGACACCATAGAATGAACAAGTGAAGTAATGTAGGTACTCGTAGTAGGACCTACTGCAATTACAAATATATACAGGGTGTTTTTTTGAGAAGGGCGTTGATGGCCAAGTCCGAAACCACGAGAGGGTAAAATCGTGGAAGGAGTCATGCTCTCGATTTATAAGAAAACAATAACTGTGCTTATTAAAAAAATATATATATACTACTTAAACATACAATAACAGTGAGTAAATTTTACTGTTTAAATGTTTGAAAGTAGCCCGTTGTGGACCACTACTAATTCATTAATGTTAACAGCAAAAGCAAAATAGGACATGGCTAATGCTGAAATGGAGCAGGTACTTACCTACCCACTGCAATGCTGTTTCAGCGTAGTAATTATCACATAGCTTGTGAGTAGGCAAGTGTATGATACGTATAATGTGTTTGCGGTTCCGTTTGTCATAGATCGGTCAATAGGAAGCCCTATCTTGATTTCAGTATGTGCCTAAATGACAAACAAGGTAAACTAGTTATGTTATCTTGGCTTTGTCCTTGGTGTGTCCCAAAGCGAGCTGATAAGTGACTTTCGATATATGTAGATGTACGACTTTCTGACCTTAACTGATAATATCTTGCAATGTTGTACGAGTAGGTATAAACGACTTTTCATCGACCACATTCTAGAATCAAAACGATACTTAATAAAATCGTCTACTTACCTACTTTCAAAAAAAGTTGGTAAACAGAAAAACACTTTCGATATGGATGTACGACTTCTTGACCTTACTGATAATATCATGCAATGTTGTACAAGTAGGTACAAACTACTATGCATCGACCACGTTCCCAAATTAAAACGATGAAAAACATCGACTACTTTTTTACTTTCATAAAAAGTTAGTAAACAGAAAAACAGTTTCCAGGAAAATTCATTTTATACGGTATCTACTAGTCTATTGATACCGCTCGTCCGTTCGTTAGGGGGCTTCCAATAATCTCGCTGTCAAACGCGAACATCACCGCGGATGCTACGGATTACCGTCGGAAATGTTGCCAATTTGTAAATATCATTTTTCATTTCAAAGAAAACATCAACCTTTATTTTGAATGCCAGTATTTCCAGTCACTAATTAGTTACTAGAGAAGCAAAAGGTAAAGTGGCAGTTACACCCAGCCACTTTGTTTTCAGCAAGAACAAAGAGGGGGAAATTGTAATACAATACGAATTTCCTTTACATTTTTGACTCCAGTGAACCCTTTTTATTCGCTTTCATATCATTCCAATACCTATTTTCAAATTCCAGAATCATTATTATGTTTACAAATATAAATTAAACAAATCTTTGGATACAAAGTGCTCAAAATTACACACTGCACTACTATCTGATCGATAAGAATAGTATGGGAGAATACAGGAGTTACCTACTACTTAAACCATAACTTCAATTCGACATGTAAAGCCCGAACGAGAATTGAAATAAAATGCAGTCGAACTAATCGAACGGGCGCGGCGCGCACGTTTTGTTGAATAGAATATGCATCAAAAAGATTTGTTTGACACTCGCTTTTAATAAATAAATTGCATTTATAAACGCAAAAAATATGTTTTCCTGTCATGTGGCAAAGTTACATTATGACCACAAACCAATTGATTCACCTTTTTATTTCGCAAAACTATTGACCGATCCGGTAACCAGCGTTAATAAGAAAACACTGCTGTCAAATGCCACTTACTTTCGGTAAGAAAACTGACGCTTGACAGCTGTGATTAGTCCCCGTGCAAAAAACATTCTGTAACTTGGACCGAAGGTAATCGTTTTTACAGGAAGTCTTAATTGAATCGTTGGGAGACTTCCTGTTAGTAGAATAAACAACTTACACGGAAAAAACGTAACGGTTGGATTTAAATAACTTATTGCTATTTACAACAAAGCAACTCGTTTCGGAGGGAACCTGCAAAGTGTATTGCTAATGCTAGACAAGCCATCTTTGCTACTGTAAGTTAGTAATATTAATCTAGAAAGTTGGTTAAAATTTGATAACCTGGGCTAGGTAGCTTCCAACCTTTTAATTTAATAAAGACAACAAAGCTAATTGTGAACGTGAATCGAGTAATTCTGTTAATTATAACCAAGCATCTTAGCTTAAATCGTCGATTTTATCAAATCAACTTTGTAAACACAGCTAATGAACGTTTCTATGTTTAACAAAGTAACTTTGTCAAATTTTGGTATACTTAGCAAAGTTACTCGGCGCTGTCAATCGTGTCCACTGGATAGCCATACCCAATATACTTTGTTACTTCTAACCAATTCAAATAGGTATACTTAGCAAAGTTACTCGCGCTTTCAGCCGTGTTGAGTGGGTTCGCTACAACCAATCTACATATTTACCTCTAGCCTACTTGAATCGGTATATTTAGCAATGTAGTTTGTTGTTCTTCAACGGGTTTATTGGTTTCGCTACAACCCATCTAGTTTGTTGTTCCTAAGCGGGTTTATTGGGTTCGCTACAACACATCTAGTTTGTTGTTCCTAAGCGGGTTTATTGGGTTCGCTACAACCCATCTAGTTTGTTGTTCCTAAGCGGGTTTATTGGGTTCGCTACAACCCATCTAGTTTGTTGTTCCTAAGCAGGTTTATTGGGTTCGCTACAACCCATCTACATTTTTACTTCTAGACTACTTTAATTTGTACCTATTTTAGCAATGTTGTTTTTTGTTCTGCAAGTTTATTGGGTTAATACTGCTAAATACTTAGCTGCAGGTACCTACCATTTCCAAGTGACATGAATATTAATAAGCTTTATTTTAAGTTTGATAGCTGCTTTTAGTACAATAATAATAATAATAATATCGTTTATTTCAGACCAACAAATGCACACATTACAAAAATGAAACACTTTGGGTACAATGCACGTTCAAACTTAAAATCTGTAGCATAACTAAGTATAATATTGTTGTCAATCGGAAATGGTACCAGCAGCTAAGTATTTAGCAGTATTAATCAACCCAATAAACCAGCAGAACAAAAAACAACATTGCTAAAATTCCAATTAAAGTAGGCTAGAAGTAAAAAAGTTCTTCATTTTGACGCTAGTGAAAAGTTGATTTGTAGGGAATTGAAAAAGATCGTTAATCTGGCGAACTCGAAAAAGTTAAATCACCCTTTTAAAAAAAGGACTGAACGATCATATTTCATTTGCCCACAGACCGTACTTCAAAGTTAAAAGAATGTATATGAAATAATAAAGTTTTATTTAAATTCTTCAACAATCGTTAATAAATTCTAAATTAAACCAACTAAAAATAATATTTTTAAGAGCGTTTACATTTATCAGCTATCTTTATAAAATTTTAATAAAAAAATATATGTAAATTAATATGTTTATGATTTTTTTTGTAACCATCTTTAAAAAGCTAATTATGATTGATGTCCTATATCTATAAATGCTAATATAACTTTTTTTTTAAGTTACTCACATAGAAACATTATTATTTCTAAAAAAAGCTTAAAGGCAATAGAAGGATGTAAGCGCTCTTAATAGCTAGTACATACACGATACTAAATAACGATGTATGCTTCAGAGAAGAATCAAATATGTTATTCGTTAATTAACATAAAAAGTTACATTCGAGAGTAGTTAATCTTACATTGTTAATTTGTACAAAGTCATTTTTACCTCAACTTTTTCAATTATTATATTAACCAATATTTATCATAAATATAGTTTGTTAACTTATGAAATAGGTACTTAAAAATATTTTAACAAACATAAGTCTAACGAGTACTTATACATAAGTATTTTGTATGATAACAAAACATTTTTTTTTTTTTAGTTATTTAATTTAAATTACTCATCATGTTGATGATGATGGCTTTAACTTAAGTAAATGAAGATTCTTTTACCTACATAGTCTTAGCAAAATATACAGTTTCTCATATAAATGCACAATATGCGAGATCGGTACTTAGATCATAAACATTATAATTATACCCACCCCTATTTTGTAAGCACCATACTGGTAAGTTACAATTATGTTTACCACATTTATATTATAAATACGAAGTTTGTGCTTTTTGCAAATAGCTGGAAGGGTGTTGATGAATTCATCTATCTATAACCACGAAGTAGTTATTTATACTGTCAAGAGATTCGCCTACGATCATGGTAAAAGGTTGCATTGTAAGTCTATATTCTTGAAACTTTGTTCGCTTACTTGCTATTGCACTGTGGATATCCGAATCGTTTTTCACATGCTGTACAAAACTAGCAGTTGCTTCAGCTTTCGAAGGACGCCAAATCTTTTTGCGACTATTCTTCAGCCGAACACTTGTAACAGCCACGAGATATGGCATAAGCAACAAACAAGCTATATTTGATGCCTCCTCTGAACCTAAAATTAGAAAATATAATTTATAAACGCTAATAGATATAGTACTCGTAGTTACTTACCTAATAGGATGAATTAATAAAATACTATGTTCAAACTTATGAGAGCATTTTTCGTTTGACAGCCTGACAGCTCAGTTGGTAGTAGATCTACCATCTACGCTGGAGGTCGTGGGTTCAATCCCCACCGAGAAGAAATATTAATAATATAAAAAATAAATTAATAAATTACCATGCTGATAAGTGGTTTGTCCTTGGTCTTGGTGCGCAGTTTAGCCAGCTCAAAGATGTTGTCCTTCAAAGCAGGATTTTTTTCTGTAAAAGGATAAATAAATAAATAAAAAAAAAATCAGCTTGTTCAGCGGCACGCACCACACTTTGTTTGCTATACCTAGTGAGCCAAGCCAACCGCGGGCGCACTGCGGCTTGCCCGGCGCGCGGCGCGGCCGGTAAAGATGCTGTGGCAAGCCACGCATAGTGTGCTAGGTACCTTTAAGTTAGGTAGGTATTATGGCACATATAATTACAGAACTACGGCTTTTTTGCAGAAAGTTCTACCAGGTAATTCTTTGTCTTTCACCTAATGTAGGTAGGTAGAAGTAATGGCTTCAAGCACCAATTAGCACACACTATATAGCAACGAGTTCTGCCAACTACAATAATCACCGTGGTAATACTTACTTTGAAAAACTTCGATATACTCCTCCAAGCCCCAAGCAGTAAGGAGATTCCTTACGTCTTCATCCATCGGGCGTTTTGTACTTAATGCAGTTTTATCAAAAATGATGAATGACAAACTGGTACAGCGCTGCAAGTTTTCTATGTTCAGGTGCCAATCTCACTTAACTCACTCAACCTCTGCTCTCACACTGTTTATTATAAAAGTAGATACTCTCGTGTCCGCACCCAAGAACTTGTTGAAAAGAAATGGCCGTTGTCCTTGAATTGCACGCGTGTCTAAACGCATTATCCGAGTTTACACAATTCACATGTCAACGAATAACCATTTTCTTCGATTGTTCCAATTAAGTTACTTGTTAAAAATATGAAATAGCCAAACACTTATCTATTGATTGCTGTGTTATTGCTTGTTGATAGCTAATCTACTTGTTTAAAGTTTTATAACCCACAGTCGTAAATAACAAATGTAGGGATAAAAAAGCAGCCAAGTGCGAGTCGGACTCGCCCATGAAGGGTTCCGTAGCAACAAGTATCATAATAAAAAGGTTCTTTTTAGTGGAAGTTTGCACAGTAATGCAAACTTCCACTAAAAAGAATCTATCTATCTAATCTATCTAAAAAGAAATATGGGTTCGATGAAAAAAAAAAATAGTTTTTTTTCTATTTTTGTGTAAAGACCTTAATGTGGTTCACAAAATACATCTACTCGCCAAGTTTCATCAGTCTAGCTCTTACGGTTTCAGAGAAAAATGGCTGTGACATACGGACGGACAGACAGACAGACAGACATACATGACGAATTCCGTTGACGGGTTCCGTTTTTGCCATTTGGCTACGGAACCCTAAAAAAGCGGCCAAGTGCGAGTCGGACTCGCCCACGAAGGGTTCCGTAGCAACAAGTAACATAATATATAAGTTCTTGTATGTTCGTCGAGTTTTGTTATGTACGGCATTGCGCTGTCAGTTGTGTAGGTAAAAGTAGGTACATGCACACAGACCTATACACGAATTTTCGAAAGGTTCTTTATTGGTGATTACGTGATTAGTGCCATCGCTAAAGAAGTTATTCCCCGTTTCTGTTATTTTTACGGGATAAAAAGTAGCCTATGTTTTAATACCGGATACAATCTTATTTGCTCAAGATTTCATCCAAATCGGTCCACTGGCTTGAGCGTGAAAGAGCAACAAACATCCCTAATGTATATAAAAACTTTCGCATTTATAGTTGTAGTAGAAGAAACATAGGTTTTTAAACTTCTGCTACGGTTACTTTAACAAAGATACTCACTGGGAAATAATGATTTACTCGGAAGAATATACAGCAAAACAAGCTTGTTTACTACAAACATACGTCTATTGTACGTTTTAAATGAGTCTTGGTTATTTGTAATCATACCAATCTATACAAATTTAACCGAGTAGGAGTAGTCTAAACTTAGATAGGTCAACTTGTCAGTTTATAAATCTGAAAACTTATCTATATTCAAACGGAAACTGAATAGGTTACTATAACTGAGGCACTCACTTTGAAACTATCAAGTACTCTGTTAGAATTACCTAGAATATACAGCAAAACCGGCTTGTTTACTATTAACAGAGCTTTATTGTGCGATTTAGATAAGTCTTAGTTATAAGTAGTCAAAAAAAAAATAACCAAGCCAAATTGGTACTTTGCTAGTGCTCCGTTTTTTCCGTGTACGGGAAGAGTAGACTTACGGGTGGTAGAGCTGTGATAAGCCTCCGTAGAACGTTAAAAGGGGCCGAAAACATTCTGGATCTTATTGGTCCAATACCGACTTTATTCATCGTACGTTTTAATGAGTGTGGTGTGTTGTACACCCAATGTTTATATGAACAAGAAGTTCTCTAAGCGTCGGCTAGGGACGCTTTTTGTTTTTCTACACAAGGTGGCAGACGTGGCGTCCGGTGTTAAACCAAACCGCTGGCGGATGTCCTGTAAAGCCTAGCGTCCACATGTCCGAATCGTAAGTACCGGACGCATCGTATCAAACATTCTATGTACATAATATTATCTGGTCTGATTGATACGATGCGTCCGATACTTACGAAGCGGATCATGTGGACGCTAGGCTTTAGTAGAATAAAATCTCTAGGGAGGAGTAGCCAGTGTTGGTAGAGCTGTGGCTGATGGTGGAAGTGGTGTCTTTAATCGTAGTAACATGATATCCTGTCCCTGTTTCCTAGTCCCTGTTAGTAGAATGAACACTCACGGGAGGAGTTGCCAGTAGTGGTGGAGCTGTGGCTGGTGGTGGAAGTGGTCCCGGTGGGCAGCCATTGCGGTGACTTGCATGCGTTGCAGTGCGTTCCATTACCGCGACCTCGCTCCGTGACGTCAGGCGCAGGGGGACCGCGCTTTTTGCTCTGCCAACAACATTACTCTATTAGGCAGGTGCTATTTATTTCTTAAATTCATGCTTAATTGTGTGGCTGTTTTTATGATTCAATACGCAAAGGGTAAAATGGAACTCGACTATTAAGACTCCGCTGTCCGTCCATCTGTTTGACTCTCAGTCCGGCTGTCACCAGGCTGTATCTCATGAACCGTGATAGTATAGTTAGACAATGCTGTAGGCTGTTTTTTGCTAGAAAACAAGTAGTACTAAAAAAAAGCAGCCAAGTGCGAGTCGGACTCGCCCATGAAGGGTTCCGTAGCATCAATTAACATAATATAAAGGTTTTTGTAGTTCGTCGAAAGGTAAATTGCGGTTTACGGTTTATGACGTATAAAAAAAAAACTACTGACTAGATCTCGTTTAAACCAAATATCGTTGGAAGTTTACATAGTAATGTACAACATATATTTTTTTTTGTATTATCATTCTCTTACTTTAGAAGTTAGAGGGGGGGGGACCAACTTTTTTCCACTTTGGAAGTGTCTCTCGCGCAAACTATTCAGTTTAGAAAAAAACTATATTAGAAACCTCAACATCATTTTTGAAGACCTATTCCTAGATACCCCACACGTATGGGTTTGATGAAAAAAAAAATTTTGAGTTTCAGTTTCAAGTATGAGGACCCCCGAAATTTATAGTTTTTTTTTTATTTTTATGTAAAAATCTTAATGCGGTTTACAGAATACATCTACTCGCCAAGTTTCATCAGTCTAGCTTTTACGGTTTCGGAGAAAAATGGCTGTGACATACGGACGGACAGACAGACAGACAGACAGACAGACAGACAGACAGACAGACAGACAGACATGACGAATCTATAAGGGTTCCGTTATTGCCATTTGGCTACGGAACCCTAAAAAAAATGGGGGGGCTTCCATATACCATGCGTGATTTTTTGCTCGACATTGATAACGACAACAAGTAGAGGCTTGAAATATTCACAGAATATTTCGATAATGGTAATACGGATACCCTTCGATCGCGAGTCCGAATTGCACTTGGCCAGTTTTTGTATTGTAGCTAAGTATCATTTACATGCATACATCCATAAAATCACGTCTCCTCCCCATAGGGGAGAGCAGAGATCACGGATTTCTACTTGCACTTACTTCATTATGGAGTCAAAATCATTTGAAATTAGGTAAGTAGGTATACCTATTGTTTCGGATTCTGGGGTTTTAGGAGTTTAATTAAGAGAAATTGGCTTTATCCTGATGCATGTTCAGTTTATGACGATTTTAATGAGACCAGACCTGACAGATGAATTAAATATCTCATTTACTACAGGAGCACAAATAGGGGTATAAACCCCCCTGGCCATAAAGCCAGGTTTAATACTGTCCTGTGGGGTTTATGCCTGTGGGGACCATGCAGGTAAATACAAAATAAAATCACAAGCATATCTTTTTCATTTGGAAACTGGGTCTTTAAAAACTCTGCTTTGATTGTTCATTTTTAACCGACTTCAAATAAAAAAGGAGGTTCTCAATTCGGCTGTTTTTAGGGTTCCGTAGCCAAATGGCAAAAACGGAACCCTTATAGATTCGTCATGTCTGTCTGTCTGTCTGTCTGTCTGTCTGTCTGTCCGGCCGAGTCACAGCCATTTTTCTCCGAAACCATAAGAGCTAGACTGATGAAACTTGGTGAGTAGATGTATTCTGTGAACCGCATTTAGGTTTTTACACAAAAATAGAAAAAAAACTATAAATTTTGGGGGTCCCCATACTTGAAACTGAAACTCAAAAATGTTTTTTTCATCGAACCCATACGTGTGGGGTATCTATGGATAGGTCTTTAAAAGTTATGTTGAGGTTTCTAATATCGTTTTTTTCTAAAACTATAAATTTTGGGGGTCCCCATACTTGAAACTGAAACTCAAAAATTTTTTTTTCATCGAACCCATACGTGTGGGGTATCTATGGATAGGTCTTCAAAAATGATGTTGAGGTTTCTAATATAGTTTTTTACTAAACTGAATAGTTTGCGCGAGAGACACTTCCAAAGTGGAAAAAAGTTGGTCCCCCCCCCTCTAACTTCTAAAATAAGAGAATGATAAATCCAAAAAAAATATATGTTGTACATTACTATGCAAACTTCCAACGATATTTGGTTTGAACGAGATCTACTCAGTAGTTTTTTTTTTATACGCCATAAATCGTAAACCGCACTTTACCTTTCGACGAACTACAAAAACCTTTATATTATGTTAATTGATGCTACGGAACCCTTCATGGGCGAGTCCGACTCGCACTTGGCTGCTTTTTAGGGTTCCGTAGCCAAATGGCAAAAACGGAACCCTTATAGATTCGTCATGTCTGTCTGTCTGTCTGTCTGTCTGTCTGTCTGTCTGTCTGTCTGTCTGTCTGTCTGTCTGTCTGTCCGGCCGTGTCACAGCCATTTTTCTCCGAAACCATAAGAGCTAGACTGATGAAACTTGGTGAGTAGATGTATTCTGTGAACCGCATTAAGGTTTTAACTTAAAAATAGAAAAAAACCTATAAATTTTGGGGGTCCCCATACTTGAAACTGAAACTCAAAAATTTTTTTTTCATCGATCCCATACTTGTGGGGTATCTATGGATAGGTCTTCAAAAATTATGTTGAGGTTTCTAATATCGTTTTTTTCTAAAACTATAAATTTTGGGGGTCCCCATACTTGAAACTGAAACTCAAAAATTTTTTTTTCATCGAACCCATATGTGTGGGGTATCTATGGATAGGTCTTTAAAAATGATGTTAAGGTTTCTAATATCGTTTTTTTCTAAACTGAATAGTTTGTGCGAGAGACACTTCCAAAGTGAAAAAAAGTTGGTCCCCCCCCCTCTAACTTCGAAAATAAGAGAATGATAAATCCAAAAAAAATATATGTTGTACATTACTATGCAAACTTCCAACGATATTTGGTTTGAACGAGATCTAGTCAGTAGTTTTTTTTTTATACGTCATAAATCGTAAACCGCAATTTACCTTTCGACGAACTACAAAAACCTTTATATTATGTTAATTGATGCTACGGAACCCTTCATGGGCGAGTCCGACTCGCACTTGGCTGCTTTTTATTTTATGTTTGATAACGCATAACTTCGTATCATTTATCCGCTGATTTGAAAAAAAAATTCTTTTATCTCCCGTCTCGTAATAATTTTATAAAATCGAGTCACCAGTTTGGCCATGAAGTTGGTTTCTCAAATTTTTATATATTTTTTTTATAGTTTGTAGTAGAGTGCAAGAAGTTTTTATTTTGTGATTTTTGAGTCTTCCTAAAGTCCTATCTAGCGTGGTACTACTTTACAATTGCTCAAAATTTAATGAGAAAGTTACTATAGATCGTCAAAGCGGAAACTTGTAAAAGCCCCGTTCGAGAGCTTTAGCCGAGTAAATTACCGCCGATGCTGGTAGTTTGTAAGTTATGGAGCTACTTGGATAAGTAAGAATATCTATTAATATTTTTGATGTGTTCTTATTTGCACCTAGAAAAATTCAAAGGCATTGACATTGACATTTTTATCTTCTTTTTTTTTAAATAACACCCACGCGAAACCAAAGCGTGTCGTTAGATTATGTTACCCAAGGCGAATGTAGCTTTTCAATGGTGAAAGAATTTTTGAAATCGGCACAGTAGTTTTTGAGTTTATTCATTACAAACGTACAAAAATACAAATCTTTCCTCTTTATAATATTAAGCGAAGTATAGATGAATACTGTAAAATTAGTAATAAGTACCTACTCCCTTTGGAAATAAATGGCTTATTTATTTATTTATTATTTATAGATGAATACTATGTTTATAATATATGATTGTTTTGTCTTACGTGTGTGTCATAGAAGAGCGTTGGCAGCCTGGTGTCGGCGCGCGGCTCGCACGTGCAGTGCGCGTGGGTCGCACGTGGGCCGCCGCACACGTCGCTCTCTATGAACGATTGTGCCTCGTCATCCACTACGTCACTCCGCGCACTTCGAGACTCGAGCGTACTCGGCTCCCGCACCCAACCATCAGAGAATCTATCTCTGAAGCGGTCACTTGGAAAATCGTTGCATGACATTTGCCTTTTCATACCCCTACATCGACTCCGATTATCCAACGTAGAAAACTTCATCTCCAAACCCGGTGAATTCCTAGCGATCAGTTCGGCGTTATTATCGAAACTTCGCATTTTAACCATTTTCGGAACTCTCTTATTTAGATCAGCGCTTACATTACAGTCTCTCAGTCTATCGAAACATTGGTCTACGTTCCCAGAAAAGTTAGCATAAGTCGATACTGTATTTTTAACATCGTCTTTCCCTTGTGTTCCCGCTGAAGAAAAAATACAAGTCTGGCTGTTTACTCTCCTTTGCTTGTCTGCTAGTGACAGCATCGATAGTTTCTTGAGAGAGCCCGTCGAGCCCGATGTTATCTCGGCCAGTTGGACCGCATTCTGATGTTTCTTCGATATCGCGTCTCCGCCGATCTTTTTTAAATTAGATAGCTTCCTTTTTATTTTTTGCACAAGAGTACTTCGAGGATCGTACGAAATCAATTGTTTCGAAATATAGTTGGAAACCCCGATAGTTTTGCTCTTGTTGAATTTGCGATCCAAACTTCGATGCGACCCAATATTCAGCTGGCTGCGTCCGGTGTCCCTTTTAATTCTTTCCAAGTCGTATATGTTGAGCGTGTGTCCTCGTTGATGCTCACCGATGTTTCGATGACAATTCACGTAATTATTCTGTTGGATGTTGCAGTTACAGACCAAGTCAAAGTCTTGTTTTGATATTTGTTCATCGAGGCATTGTCGCTGGGCGGCCAGCGCGAGACAGGCTTCGCAGTCGACGCCTAGGAGCAGTTCAAGGCTGGTATTCCTGATGAAGCCATCGCTGAAGGTCCTTGAGCGAAAGTGTGCGGCGTGGTGGCGCGCCTCCCAGTCACCGGAGGCCGGGCCGGCGCCGGAGCCTCCAGGCCCGTGAGCTTCCTCGTCCACCATTGTCGCAGCATCCCGGTTCACGTGGATGACGCGAGGCTGGCGAAAAACACGGCTTTCACTCCGCACTGAGGTCCGGGATGGAGACGGCGAGGGTCGCTTAAAAGTGTCCACTTGAATCATGCTTGATAAAATGGCACTCTGTAACAAAAAAAAATGCTTTAGGCCCCATTTTTAACTACCATTAACTAAACGTCTTTGTTGTATATTTGTTTCGGTATGCACTTTTATTTTTTGGAAGTGGTATTTTTACACCCTGTAAATTCATAGATTGCCAGATAATGTTACGTTAGTACAAACGCGGATAAACTTTGTTTGAAAGCTGGTCTTTATCGGCAGAACTTTGATCCAGAATGGGCTGGAATATGAAGCGAAGCTGGGAACGGTTTAACTAAAGATTGATATCTCTCGCTCGTAGTCGCTGTAGGTACCTACCTAGTTATGATAGGTATTAGTAACCTACGTATCATAACTCAAACTTTTAATAGTTTGTAAAAGTATGACTGTGAATAACTAAAGATCAACAGGTGAGGTTATCTTATAACATTATCTAGGTCGTTTATTTGGCCTCATTTACCGAGACGTTAGACGTCACGCAGGAACTTTAAATAAAAGGTACCGTACACTTGGTGAGCTCAAGAAGTTCGAGATCCGCGATTTAACTTGCTATGAAATCAACTTTGAATTTGGAGCTCACGTTTTATGAGTTTTAAAACTTAAACTCAAGTTACATATTTTATAACATAATCGATAACACATTTTTCAATATGTTTCAAAATAATTAATTTGGAATTTACAGCTTCACTTGCTGGAGCAAAAACGTGGTTAAAATCAGTAAGTAAATATTTATTTAAAGCAGGTAAAGAACTGAATTAGCATTTCTCTAGAGGGGGAAACATGTAGAACGATGTTAACAGGTTTCGCGGAACCAAACAACAAATACCTAATATGATACCGTTTTGTGTACATCATGCAAATATGTATTATCGCCTGGCTTCGTCGAGGCGTGTGTCACCTAAGGTTGTTATATTCATATTTGTTGAATAAATAAACCCTTTTTAGAGTACCAATGGTTTTCTAACGAGTTCATTTATTATTTTAAATCTCCATGTTTCGGTTACTTTAACAGTCAGCTCTACCATAACGCGGTACAAAGGATCTAATTTATAATGAAAGTCGTGTAGTTCATTCCTGTTATAAATTGCAGTTGTGAAACGGGAATAATTAACATATTTTAACATCTGTTGCATTTTTGTATGACTGGCTGTTGTTTTTGTGGTGATACAAAGTGTAACGTAACTGGGCGGCGGCGTTTGTGAACAAGTGTGTAGTTTTGTGGGAATTAATTGCTGTAGTTAATTGTATATTTGTCCTGCTTACAAACTATTTGCGTGAACGAGACAGCTACAAAATGCTGCAATATCTAGCTCGTAATAAACCCGTGTTTTGATTTATTTGAATTCATTAGACTGCCTTGTCAGTGAAAAATACCAACAAAGGTATTACTACGATATTTTAGTATGGTTTGTGAATGTACTTATAACAAGTAAAATATCATATTAAAAATATTTACATGTAAGTAGGTACATTAGCAGCATATTTTCTACATAAAAATCAAATTCAATAAGGTTAAAGTGTAGCCAAAATAATTTGTATCCCCCATTTGCGGCTGAATACAGCTCAAGGATGAATGTTCGCTCACGACCTATAAAATACCTCAATCAAAGCCAAGATTCGGTGTAGTATTCATTTCTCGCTTGCGATTTCTGTACAATGGATGTAAGGGTGGCTCCGACTGCGGGTTGAATGTAACATCTCGTGGAGACGAGACGGGCCACGTCGTCGTCTCGCATCGTTGGGGACCACGAGAATAAGCCATTTTTGTTTTATGTTTGTTTTGTCTCCTTATGCCAACACAGCTTTTGTGTAGAATGTTCTTATATTTCATTATCGTTGATGTTGCTTTAAGGTTTATTAGAGTTATTCACAAAAAAATGGAAATGGCGAAATAATCTTAATATTTACGGAGCTATTTTATTCTAATATGTAGGTAGGTATTTTTATTGTACAACTTCCTACGTTAAGATTAACGCATAATCAGTAAAACAACCCTTTCAAATTCCAAAATTCCAAATACCTATCCCCAGCAAAATATCGATCACCCCAAATACTATTTGCATAAAGCTACATACAAAAAAGGCAAGTTCCTGAATAAGTTCACAATCTCATTTGTCCGGTCTGCTCGTTTAACTCTTGACTTAGAAATACCTATGGTAAAAAGAAAATCACGAAAAGCTTACGAGATCGAGCAGCTGAGATATCAAAAGGAAGATTACAACGTAATGAAAAGATGAAAGCTCTCTTATTTCTTTAACAAAAATAGGCATACCTACACGGTAGACTCCTATCTCACTGTTTTATCTCGAAGTTCCGGAAAGACCGATTTTCGCATATCTTCACAGAAGTAACTTTATTTAGTATTTTTTATACAAAAAACAGCCAAGTGCAAATCAGATTTGTGTTTGCGCGCTAAGGGTTCCGTAACACCACACAATAAAAACATTCGCTTACAAATAACAAGATAGAGCCAGAACCTTTTGGATTTTCAGGTTGTTTTCTTTACCTGGCCTGATACGATAAGTCGACGATAAGTCTTGGACCAACTAAAAAAATACACCCAACACACAAAGATACCACCACCCTTTGACGCGACGTAATATACCAGTAAATAGAGTAGCCTAGGCTTAGAGTAGTCCTGTTGCCACCCACTGGACACGCAACCCACAAACCTGAAAAGCAGTTTTTACCATTTTATTTTAACTGGTAAAAAACGGCTTTACGGTTGTAAAAATGAGGTCAGTATTGGTATCGGCGAAACTGTTATAATTGAAGCAGTTTTACATTTCGACACATCCGTGGGCAATTCGATAATGATACTAGCAAATAAAATGTCAAATTATAATTTAGTGGGAAACATGAAACCTGTGCATTTCCACATACTTTGGTAAAAGCCCCGGTTCATATGATACAAATACCCTTCGTTCACGTAGGCTTACATTGTTCGGCGGCTCTGAACACCGATCCATTAACGGAATAATGGAAATTATCTACAGGAGGGAAAATAAAACGTGGAAGAAGGATTTCAGTACATAAGCGGTCATTTGTAAGCGGCCGAGAAAAATGCTCACTCGTCCAGAAAAAATAATCGGGAGTGCGCCCCGGCAGCCCACTTCGTGGCAAGAACCGACACAGATAGCTCCTCTTATTGCCGGCTTTGATCGCTGATTTCCGGACACCATTCTTTATACAAAGACAGGTTTAATAATGAGTCAAAGAGCTTCAGCTGCTTTGCTAAAATGACTATGACACGATACGTGCTTTGAGTTTGAAATATATATATTTTTGTGTATACTTATGTCATTTCGTTTTATATTATTTTAGTCCCTGTTCTTTGTTTATCTATAATATCTATGTATTTCGCTTTGTTATATCATATGTGTCGTCATAAATAAATATTTTTCTTTCTTTCGATAACAACGAGTAAGAAACTCTATAGCAATGACTAACAGACCTTGTTCATGAAGTAACATTAAATTTAGTAGTCGATGAGTAAGAGGGTTGATTAGGATCTGTAAAAAAACCTTTTAATTTTCAAGGCTATTACGACTTTTTATAGAAGCTACCAAAAGTTATGGACCGAGTGGGATTTGAAGCCACCACAACCAGACAAGAATCCAGATTGCTAGGTTTACCAAAAAAAAAATTCGAGTCTACAGAGGTCTCCACAGAGCATATTGCATAATATCGACGCCAAACCAAACTAACTTCGATAAAATTACTGGTCTGATGATAAGAGCTTAGCCGGAAAATGTTGGAGCATAATGAATCCTCATGGAGTGTTTACCTCAAAGGTCCCGTTGGGCGGATTAAAAAAGGTACAATGTAGGTATAATCGACGGAAAATCAGGAAACACGGTAGAGTTAATTAAACCTGTCTAAATAAAGATAGATAAGATTGATAGATAAACGTTGAAAAATAACGTTTGCTACACGAATTGAGGTAGGTCTTGCTGAAAGTGCCTGATGAAGCTGAAACTACTATAATCGGTGTATTTGTAAAACGTACAGGTAACAAATAGACGTATGAACGTTATGAATCGAACTATAAAATTTGAAAGATGGGAACGTGGGAAGCGGCCAACTTTCGACCGAATAAAGCTGTTACGATTTAAAATGTAAGTACATACGCTAAATAGTTGTTACGTTTACATTGCATTTAATTTTAGTCGTATAATAACCCCGATAATAAAACTTTCGATGCACATTTTATGTGTAATGGAAAGGTAGGTATACCATTAACGGTAAGTACGTTGCACTATTGAATACTAAGCTTATTCGATTTCTGTGTTTCAACTGTGGTGTTCATCAAGTATTCTCTTATTGGTAAACACACGTATTACCTGCACGTCTATTGGTCGACCAGATGCAAAGCGATATGAGCTAGCCGACAGAATTATGCAAGCCCGTGCATATTGAAATAAAAGCAGCCAAGTGCGAGTCGGACTCGCCCATGAAGGGTTCCGTAGCACGACGAACTACAAAAACCTTTATATTATGTTACTTGATGTAACATAATAAGGTTCTTGTAGTTCGTCGAAAGGTAAATTGCGGTTTACGGTTTATGACGTATAAAAAAAAAACTACTGACTAGATTTCGTTCAAACCAAATATCGTTGGAAGTTTGCATAGTAATGTACAACATATATTTTTTTTAGTTTTATCATTCTCTTACTTTAGAAGTTAGAGGGGGGGGGACCAACTTTTTTCCACTTTGGAAGTGTCTCTCGCGCAAACTATTAAGTTTAGAAAAAAACGATATTAGAAACCTCAACATCATTTTTGAAGACCTATTCATAGATACCCGACACGTATGGGTTCGATGAAAAAAAAAATTATGAGTTTCAGTTTCAAGTATGGGGACCCCCGAAATTAATAGTTTTTTTTTTATTTTTATGTAAAAAAACTTAATGCGGTTCACAGAATACATCTACTCGCCAAGTTTCATCAGTCTAGCTTTTACGGTTTCGGAGAAAAATGGCTGTGACATACGGACGGACAGACAGACAGACAGACAGACAGACAGACAGACAGACAGACAGACATGACGAATCTATAAGGGTTCCGTTTTTGCCATTTGGCTACGGAACCCTAAAAACAAGTGTTTTTCAATATTGTACACCGTGCACGCCTTTCAAATTCCTCTAATAAATGGTAACTGAATGAAATCTAAAATTCCTTGCAGGGTTCACTGTACGTGACTAGAGTTTGCAGTCGCCAACACTGTAAAAAACATAGTCTTTTGCGCCAAAACATGCCACACTTTTAGACCCACTCTTAGTTTTAGAGTAGATTTTGGTCATCCATTGCAGTACCCAGTGGCGTCAAAACTAAGGCTGGTTTAGCCAAAATCACCGTGCGCTCAAGAACCCAATACTTAGGGGACAGACAACCATTATTATACCTGGGAAACCCAAAAAATCTTTTTCCCGTCGCCGTCGTCCCTAAATCTAAAATATCAAAGAGGTGGCTATAATTTTTGTCTCAAATTTCCAATATAGGTTGAACGACCTTCATCTTACAGACAGACAGGTGAGGCTCATTAGTATTCGTATTACAGGCATAATCCGTTTCTATCTAAGTATTTTAGTAAAGAAAATTAATACTCAAATTCTCTGCGAGACTTTCAGCTCAATTAGCGACAGTATCGCGTGAAATTCTGTAGTCAAGAACACGAAGACAAACTAAAGATTAGCGCGCATGTGTTCTTAATAATGCATGATGCTCATCAAGCATTCACACGGAAGATTCTTTATCAGTCAGGTGCAAATAGCTTTTGAGTCAATAACCCCGAGAAGATACGTGTTTGGTGCTCTGTGAAGATACACAAACCGGAGTATACGACCGTAAAATATGCAAAAGAATTTAAAAGTAACTAACTAGATTGATAAAATTGTCCTATCGCTTTTAATCTTCGTTTTAGGATGATTGAGCGTACTGGTAGATAGGCGACTAGAATTCATCATCCGTTACCACTTGGGAAATATGGTAGGTATGTAGTTATGCACCACGAGGCATTTCCACATCAGGCAAAGCAAAATTGCCTTCAAACCGCGATCGCTTATCAGCGATCGGTCTTTTTCTAAAAGTGCATTTGTTTTATTCCTCCATTCTCAAATGATTTGTGCTCAAGGATTTTTGTGCCATAGCAGCATAAATAGTCTCTAATACATTTCTCTATTTACACAGTTTGTTTTGTTATATTAGATTACAATAGTGTCAAAAATTCCAATTTCTGTACTGCACTTTTTTCTGTTTTTATTTTAAACCTGTCACCTGCTTTGTTAAGGACCCGTGCAAAAAGAACACAAAGTTTTTATTGTGTCCCAAATTGCCACCACCTAGCTCGAGGTTGACGAAGAAACTTTTTATTATTCAAAACCATAGAGAAAGTTTAGTAATTATTGTTTCAATATCTTGAAGATTTATGAAGATCCTGCCGCGGCGCAAATAAATGCGGTCATTATACATTCCAAGTTAAGTTTTAATCTTTGTTCAAGAGTAGGCCCGTTATTTGTCCCTATCGCAGCATAGGCATTAGCCCGATCGTGATAAATGAGACAACATAAGCAATATTGCAGCAGGTAATGGATATTAATAGCAATTAGGCAAGATGAAGGTGTAATTAGAACACGTGAATATCTACTATAAAGGTGTCTATTGTGAAAGTTTTCAGTGATGTCCTTCGTGAGAGGTCACATTTTATTTTACGAGCAGGTTGTTTCCATTGGCCATAAAACAGGAATTCTTCAAAATCTCGGCACAAAGTATTACCTTAGGTTTTTTTAGGTTCATAAAATGACGGCTAGAATCATGCTGCGCTGATATAAAAGTCTACAAAATATCTGTCAAGGTTCAAACAAATATAAGTTACAGGGTAAATTTAATACAATGTTTAAAAGTGATAGGGCTTTTGTTACCCTAAAACTTTTGTTACACTAAAAGTTCTTTCGTGTAAAAGATTTTAAATTTTATATTAGCGAATCTAGCTCATTTTCAACATCAATCTAGTCTAGGCGACCCAACGCGACGCCAACGACGCTGGAAGTCGAAATTAATTTTCAGAGAAGTAAGCTCTTCTAAGCTCTGTCATTAAATGGAAGTTCTTTTAAATCGTGCTTATTTTTTTATAAATATTATGACGAGTCCTAGATTGATCATGGTTTTTACAATAACGAAGTTGGGCATACTCGTAAGTTAGAAAAGTATGCTTCAAATTGCTTTTGACATAAAAGTTCTTGTGAGTTTAAGCGAGCGCATTTAAGCTTATTACATAAAAAAGTTAACTAAACGATTGAATATATCTGATAATACAAAAAAGGATTGACAAAACTAACTCATAAACTTTCTAAACAAAGTTAAGTCGATGAAATTGAATAAAAGGTTCATAACCCTGATAGTTATTACCGTTAATTAAAGTGAAATTACTATTAAAAAAAATTGTATTAATAAGTCCATAATATACTTACAAACAACAACAAATATTCAATCACAGACGCTGCACTTAGTTTAACAGCTTAACTTAATATGCCTTCGATGATTATTAGATATGGCATTAGTCCCGTCATTGAAACACAATAATGAGACACTTAAAAATTGCATGCTTTTATTAGCGTTGAGCCGGCGTTACGGAGGAAAGGTTCATTCGCTCGCTCGCTACGAACGCGCTACGCGTGGCTACGAGGGCGCTACGAGCTGAGGCGGCCGGCCGGGGTAGAAGCATGGGTCGTACTGGCTCTGTTTGCCGCTAGCTGGGAATAATCCATACCGGGAGGCGAGGAGGCTGTATTTACCGGACCGAAGGGCGGTCGGTCGAGCTAGCTCCGCGAGCTCCCGCCGCCGCTGTCGTAGCTGCGTTTGAGCTCCACGCTCCATCATGTTGACACAATTTTAAATAGCGTCACATAATTTGGGGTCTCTGCGCTACGCTGATTGCATCTAGTGCTGTGACTAGCAAAATCATTTGGATTGATTGTTTATATGGAAATACGATTTGCCTGTATGACAGATGTTTACTCTTTGTCTACTAGGTGTTTTAACCATTTTAGGTAGATATTTGCAAAATATGTATATATTTTTAAAATATATACATATTTTGTAATATTTGTAATATATGTATTTGCAAAATATAGTATAAACGGTTCTAATAAAAACAACATTTCTTAGTTTAGCTAGTTAATGTTGTGTAAAATGTCCTTTAATATTTATTATTTATATTTACTTCATAAAAAGTTGAAAACCAAAGCACACACACAATGTTGAATGATACTTCCCTTTTCTTATGGTTGTGCTTCCTATGAAATATATGCTTATCATTTGCAAGCTATGTGCGTTTTTACGACATATTTAATTACCTTAATTAGCCGCGATCATTACACGTTTGCCGGCTTTTGGTGAGATTCAATTATTTTATGCAATAATTCAAATGCTTTATGCTGGTAGGTCTTTCTCATTTGCGTGTCTCGTTTAATTAATGGGGATACATGAAACGTTAATTAAGGAATAACAATGCTTAACGAATTAAAAATGCCAATCATTTTAAATATATTTACAACATTGACAACTAACACGAGAAACTTCCAGGCCAAAATTAATTTCTGCTAATCTTGTCATTATTTTAAATAATAATTGAAACATTTCAGCTCAACAGACTTTACACTGCTGGTTTCCAAAAAGGAAGTTTCAAAACTTGATTGCTCATTACCTACAACTCGTTTCAGAGACCGAGACAAAAAAATATTATTCCTGTTAGGTCCCAAATGAAATATTAGCCGATGGGACCAAACAGGAATAACTCAATAAAATACATCGCGGAGTTAGTTTCAAAAGGACCACGCCACAAATTGAGGACATACTATGAGTATATCCAAAAGAAGTTAAAAGATTAAAAAAGGTCGGCGACCTAAGTTTGTTCTTCTTTGTTGTTATAACAATAAATAACGTTGACGTGACCGGTTTATTAGTAGCTGCATTAGGCCGGCTAGGTGGGCTCTACGAAGAAAATGAGATTTCGGAGTTCGGACGCGATTACGTAGATAAAGGGACATCTGGAAAATGAACGAACAAAAGCACGGAATATAAATTCAGCGTTCAGTTAGTCGGCTCTGGCCACCATCGAGCGGTAGTAGCAGCTATCGGCGGCGGCGACTCTTGTTTGTTTATTGGCCATATCCTTTGTGTCCGAATGGCTTTTCGGAATGATTTAATGCCCGCACACTCGGAACCTCGGTCCGTTTCCTACCATTTTTATTCATAACCGCCAACAATAACACCCTTTTACGAAATCTAAAATGTTCATTAGGCGTAAAATGAAATGTTTATCCGGCGGGAGTTCATGTAAAAAATTTGAATTAAGTAACATTTGTGTATCGTAAAGCGGAAGATTTATTCGAGATGTGAAAGTATTGAGAAATGTAACATTTGGGGATTCTCGCATGAAAGGAAAGGGCGGAAAGGTAAGAAGTGGATGACACGCTCGGGCTCGGCCAGTGAGCGCCTCTTGAGAACGCGTTGAAAGATGTTTGGCTCGCCTAACTGACGTGTACGCTTATGAATACTTCACACCCTTTTCAGTTGTGCCACAGAAAGATTTTCACTCGGTGATAACCTGCCGTAACTAGATGGTATTGTTATTTATTTTATTTTTGGTGAGATTTGTATTTATATGATAGGTACTATACTAGAAACAAAAGTTAGTCAGGTATACCTTATAATCCCATGGAGATGGGGCCAAAGTTCATAGAGTCTAGGTCCCGATTTTTTTAGCTCGCTCTGAGGCGTGGTGCGGCGGAAGTGCAAGCGAGAGCACGGAACGAGCGACAAAGAGGCACGCACGGCCTCCGCGTTCGGCAGCGTTTGACATCTGTCTCTCTCCTACTTGAGTGAGCGATGCGTCCGCGTGGACACGTTGTCACGATCAACTGATCGTGACAACGTGTCCACGCGGACGCATCGCTCACTCGTCAGTAAACCGACTTTACAGACAACCGATTTTTTTAAATATTAAATTAACCCACTTCAATGAATTCAGGTAAACATACACTATAGGTAGGTTAAATGAAGGTTAGTAGAAGTTAAGCCTTGTCGAAGAAATTTAATTTTATAATATGAAAAAAGCAGTTTCACTTCCCGATGTTCTTCTTTCCAAACTCCCTTCAAAATGTTAAAGGACAAGTCAATAATGTCTATAAAATCGTAAAATTTTTATGAGATGCTTTACTTACGAGTGGGTATGCAGACTATTGCACAGAAGAGAACGCCTGATTTTTACTGCTGAGTGAATCGTCTCCTGCTGTGCCATAGCATGGTTTATGTCAGCAAAAGCTATTCCAACAACGCTTAAAGTTTACGTTTCACCTGGTTGTGATAGTTATGAAATAAGAGATAAAAGAATTTTCAAAAAGTGCCCGTTACGTATTTCAAAAACTTTTGCTATAGTTTGACCGCAACCGCTGTGCCGCTCCCTAAGAAAATGCGGCGAGGTGGGGGTTGAGGAAAAAAGAGCAAGAGTGCACATGAGATCTCGATATTGTCAGATAGATCTTACGATAGCGTAAACGATATGTTATCTTATCTGGCGACTAGTGGAATCGTAGTCGACTTCGTTCGTTGAGTTGTCCATGCAAACTTCAACCCCAGCTGCACCCCTATTGGGGTTCAATTTACAAAAATCCCTTCTAAGGCCCGTATGCAAAAGCAATGATTGAGTCTGAGTGGAGCCTCAAGCATAGATGTTTGACACTTTTCAATAGAGAACTGTCAAACAATTTTCGGCCACTTTAAAAATAACGGTCTTGACATCCCAAGATAACGCTCGTCCCATCTTTGGATATGTATCTCTTGTGCGTCTGACATAGACAGTCCGGTTCCCTCCCGTCTCACCGCGCGCTACCTCAGGCGCGGTACAGCGGTCGCGGTCAAACTATAGTTCTGGTTTACAGAATAACCTGATCCTTGTTTTTTGTTCGATGGGAAAATGTATTACGCAAGTCCCCCGGTCCTAGGAGAGCCGGAGGAGTCTGTCGGGCTCGCCACCAAACTAGTAGCATAACCAACCAAAACTAACAAGTATACTCAAGTTTAGTGTTTGTAATAAAGTCATTTTATTAGTAAAAATGTCTCTAGGCTGCCTTTAATTATTTCTTTGGACTTTCTTCTGAATTACTCGCTGAGACAAAGCAACCTACGCAAAAAGTATTCATTTGTGCCCTGTCGGTTAGCTAGATGATAGATTAGAAGCGTAAAACGCCTGGCCCTGATGTTCAAAGTTTAGTTTTCTTAAGTTTATCCTCAAAATATAGAGTTATGACTTTATGAGACAGCGAACACACTGCATATGTTAACTGAAAATGATAATTATACTAAAGATACGAGATTAATACCAAAAGTCAATTTTGCGGTGTCCCACGGAGTTTGCGCGTATAATGAATGAACAGAATATGTAGCGCTAAGAATTAAAGCATGTCTCAAATAATCAAAAGTGGAGATCAGACAATTTTACGATTTTGAGAATTTACATTTGCTACAATTAAATTCTTCTTTTGAACCGTCTACAATCTTTTTACTTCAATTTTTTTTAATGTTTTTTATTTTATTTTATATTAAACAGTTTATTTTATTTTATTATTGCATGTTAGCTTTAGGAATGGATCGTGTTGACATCTGGATAAACTAATTTTTAATTTAATTTAATTTATAGCATAACTTCGTAATTTATGATCCGATTTGAAAAAATACTTCTTTATCTGAAATGTAATATTTTCAGATCGGCCAAGTCAGTTTCTCAAGTTTTTAAAACTTATAATATTAGTGCTTTTAGACCAACTTTTTCAAGCTTACTTAAATAAATACCTATAGGTATAGGTAGCTCCATTGTGTAATAGCGCTGAGCCAAATAGTGGCGAACAAAGTGAAGCGAAAAACAAAATCTCTCTCCGCTACTAAAAATGAGATCTGCGTATTCAAGGTCAGTGCTACTAAACCGTGACCACTATACCTACTTACTTTACTACTTATACTTACTTTTGTTGATTTTATAATAAACTTCTTGGCTATCACCTAATCAAAGTTTAGGTACGAATTGTTTTAGGTAGATTGCTTAAGCAGATTGTGATTCTATGTAGGTTAATGATGAATCATGATTTCAGGATCTTATTATTTTCGAAATTCCGTTTCGACGACACGCCACAGGGCAATTTATTTATTACGCAAATCTTTTGCATCAAACAAAAACCTTCTAAGATCCTTTTAAATTCAAAACATGGACAGAGATGTTTTGCTCAATCCGCAAAAAAAAACAAGTGGGTTTATACACCTATTGCAATTTCAAGATTTTTCCTAGGTAACGTTAACTTTCAACTTAGATAATCGCGGAGAACTCAATTCCTGAGCTTAACTACTATCAACGAGAAAGACAAGTTTTAACACAAACAGGAAACTCTTTTGGTAATAAAATGTAAAATAAATTTACTTTTGCAGGATCAACATTGTAATGTATTTTCAATCGTATCAGACATAAATATCTGCTACGACGGTAGGTAGGTACTTATCGAAAAGTCTTTTACGCGTTGAGTAAGGTGAAAACGTTTCACGGTTTTTATCGTAAAAAGGACTCAGTGAAATAAAAATCTTAATGGCATTACCTGAGACGATTTTACATTATTACAACAGGTACTTACCAAAAGGTTGTTAATTGTTTTACGGTGGTATATACTCTTATTTAAATTACAGTTCTATGTAAACGATGTAATGGAATGTTAACTTTCTATTGGTAGAACAATGTAAGTTTACCGAGCGAGCGTGTTCGACGAAATAATATTCCTACTATACAACGTGTATCAAAATATGTGTACTATCCTGAAGGGGGGTGAATTTCCACTCCCCGGGGAACAACTTTTGTTCAACGACTTTTCGAACTTCGATTGGTATCTCTGAAAAAAACTGCAACGAAGTTTCAACATTAACAGCTGACTTTATACAAAGAGACAACCCTAAACTCAGCTACAGAGGTAGTAGGTAGTAGTAGTAGACCTACAGAGGTAGTAGGTCAAGGGGTCAAGGGATTACAAGGATAGGGTTGTCAATTTATTTAGGCATTATGAAATTAAATATTTTTGTATGGGAAACTGAAAATAGGAATTTTTAATTATCTCCCCTCCACAACTGATCACCATTGTGGTCTGAAACCCCCCACCTTCGCATAGTACACATATTTAGATACACCTTGTATACCAGTTAAAATAAACACTTCCGATCAAAAACAAATGAATGAAAATTTGAGATTCTACTAAGCACCTACTACTTTTGTTGAAAACAACAACGAAGAAAACCAGGAGATAATAAACCCACCCAACTTCAGAAAGTTTTGTTTCTCTCAGAAAGAAAACAACCTTCTCTAATACTAATTTCTTCGGATACTGTAATGGAAAGACGTGCAGGAAAGACTCTTGGACTCATAATATTTTCTCGGACTTATACTCGACTTTGCGTGTAGGTAACCAGGGGGCTAATTCTCGGGCCGATCTCGATCATTTTGCAATTTTATTTTATTGCTTCTTTTCACAACCCCCCACTTTTTCTACGTTTTCCGTATATCGTAGCTGTCGTGGCTTTTACGAAAAGGTCGTTTATGAATTACTCAAGGAAATTATCCATTCCCCCTTCGAAAAGAAGCAATAAAATAAAATTTCAAAATGATCGAGATCGGCCCGAGAATTAGCCCCCTGGGGCCTAATTCTCGGGCCGATCTCGATCATTTTGCAATTTTATCTTATTGCTTCTTTTCGAAGAGAGAATGGCAGATTTCCTTGAGTAATTCATCAACGACCTCATCGTTGAAGCCTCGACAGCTACGATATACGGAAAACGTAGAAAATGTGCGGGTTTGTGAAAAGAAGCAATAAAATAAAATTGCAAAATGATCGAGATCAGCCCGAGAATTAGGCCCCAGATTTTACGAAGGTATTACTTGGTATAAAAGGTATGGACACTCCAACGGCAGTGTTGTCTGGTTTGCTTCATTTTTCACTCCTGGATTACATTTGCTCTTTATTTATTTAGTTTTTGTAGAAGACTTAATCTGAACCTCTGTCATACTTACCAACTTCAATCTCTTGATAAAAATCTGGATAGTTCTAGTCAAAATCTTGATAGTTTGTCTATTTCGTAGTTTATTAATTCATAATAGGTAGGTACCCACTAAGGTAAGTGACTATAAAAAATAAATTTTTAAATGACGCTTTAGCTACGACTAAGTAGGTATACGATTCTTCATTTCATTTTATATATTTACCACATTAACACAATCAATTTTAACAATATTAGTAACTACGAACCGATTTAATTAAGAAGTCAAAACAAAATAAAATTGATAAAAATAAATAAGAAGCAAAAAATTATAAAAAATATTCTAAAACAAATAGCGTTAAATTTTATATAATATTATATAAAATTCGATTCGATCTCATAGCCCCTTCCCACTGGTGCGTGATATCGCGCACCAGCCCGCACCAGCACGCACGACACACCATGGGAACGGTCTCGTGCGCCGAGGTGCGCATTTTCTGTGTGCGTTGCCGTGCGTCGTCGTGCGCGGTGCGGGCTGGTGCGTGATATCACGCACCGTAGGAAGGCGGCATCAGGAGCAGTCCGTGTCAAAAGAGGTTTTTCAACAATGTCATATTTTCATAAATTAATTCCCAAGATAATTTGAAAATATAGGTAGTTCGATTACTTTTTTTATCAAAATGAGAAATCAACTTATCCTAAATTCGAAATACATTCGTCTCTTGTAACTTTACCATTGTGAATAACTAACCTTTATTGGTTTATTGTTAGATTGAGTAATAGCCCGTTTCCAGCTTTGATCGGCTTTCACAATCTATAAAGAGCAATTCGATGCAAACTCACTTCTATGTGTCGGCTCAAACAACAACTCTCCGATTCGGAATAGATCGAGTTTCGACCAGGGAGGTAGTGTTTTCCTCCTCGGTTCCGTGATTCAATTTAGATTGATGATGTTTCTCCGGAACCTACATAATACAGAGCTGAAGGTAACCGGGAATAATTTATATCACTAATGACAGGTTGCAACGTGAACGCACAACGGAAACAGACAGTTATGAGAGTTACTTTTATCATAATTGATTACATTCACACTAAGCATTTTGTCTCCCGTGTCATGATCATCAGCCTGACGAATTTCACTCCTGGACATAGACCTCCCCTACATATTTCCCGGAAGAACGATTCTGAGCCCTTTCCATCCACGACTTCACGCGATCTTGACAATGTCGTCGGTCCATCTGGTGGGTGGGCCTACGTTTCGTCTTCCGGTTCGTGGTCGTCATTTGAGAAACCTTATTCTCCAACGGTTGTCGGTTCTTCGAGCTATATGACCGTTGTCACTTCAACTTACTAATTCTATATAATGAGCTATTTCGGTGACCTTCACCGACCACCTCATACGGATATCCTCATTTTCTCTCCCAGCATAGCTCTCGTTGCGCGATAACAACGGACCAAAACATTCAACATTCGAAAGTCAACAAAATCTAGTAAAATAAAGGCATATGTATGTTTTTAAAATGGTAGCGTTCTTTAATTTTTATCTCCGGTAATTCTATTTCTTTGCAAATAATCTCCAGAGAGGCGGTTCGTAATATTATTTTTCATATTTTCCTTACATTACAGAATAATGAGCGTAGCAATTGGAATCTGTGAGTAATGTAAGCACATTCTATTGTATATATTTTACTGTTTATTTAGATATCGGTATCTAATAGGGTCAAAGTGTCAACGTAACGAAGAGTTTAGATTGCGTGTTACCAAGACACTTTCTATAGGTATAGAGTAGCCAATGTACCTATTACTAATTAATAATAAAATGTTTTTATTAGTTGCATTAGAATTTAGTTATGCAAATAAAAAATTGCATGCAAGACCTTAATCTACTTACTTTGTGAAATAACAAACAACAAACTTATACCTACGAGATATAAATATAAATATTGCGACACGTAGGTATAGGTAACAAAATCTTCTTTGCTTCAGTGAAAAGACATGTCTTTTAGCACCTGTAAAACGATGAATAAAAGCTTTCCATTGAAAAATAACCTTATTTGTTGACGTCTAGTGTGCTTCGGAGGAAAATAAATTTGTTCTGGGGGATATGGAGAGCCCGAGGCACTCGCCAACGACGTCTTATTGAATGCAGATCTCCGAGTTTATGTTCACCTATTTATTTTCGGGCAGGCAAATAATCCAAACCAGGTAAATATTATTTTGGGGTAGTGAGCGCAATTGAATCTAAATATATAAAACTCTTTCGTTACTGACTGACTGACTGACTGACTGACTGACTGACAATCAACGCACAGCCTAAACCGTTAGTCCTAGAAGCATGAAACTTGGAGGGTATGTTCCTCTTATAACGTAGAGGTGTACTAAGAAAGGAAATTGGAAAATTATTTCCCGAAGAGGAGAAAAAAAAGAAAAATGGTTTAAAGAAAAATCAACGCACAGCCTAAACCATTAGTCCTAGAAGCATGAAACTTAGAGGGTATGTTCCTCTTATAACGTAGAGGTGTACTACGAAAGGAAATTGGAAAATTATTTCCCGAAGAGGAGAAAAAAGGGAAAAATGGTTTAAAGAAAAATCAACGCACAGCCTAAACCATTAGTCCTAGAAGCATGAAACTTAGAGGGTATGTTCCTCTTATAACGTAGAGGTGTACTACGAAAGGAAATTGGAAAATTATTTCCCGAAGAGGAGAAAAAGGGGAAAAATGGTTTAAAGAAAAATCAACGCACAGCCTAAACCATTAGTCCTAGAAGCATGAAACTTGGAAGATGTGTTGCTCTTATAGAGCAAAGGTGCATTAAAAAAGAAAATCGGAAAATTATTTCCCTAAAAGAAGAAAAAAAAGGAAAAAAGTTTCATGAAAATTCACAAAAAAATTGCTTTACAAAATACGCAAAAAAACAGTAAAAAAAATTCTGCTACCGCAGCATCTGTCACCAAATTTGAATACACACAAAAGTTTACATAAACCCCACCGTAACCACTAAGACAAAATCGCGGAAAACACCTATCATACCGAAACTAAACACCGCACAGCTTCAAAAAACGGCTAAAGTACATGCTCAAAACTATGGTAACCAGCTGGTCATGTCAAATTAAAAAAATCTGATTCGATTATACACCAACACGCAGACGAAACCCTAAATTAGCCACTAATATAACATAAAATCACAAGAAATTGCTTTACAAAATACGCAAAAAAAACCATTAAAAAATTTTCAGCTACCGCAGCATCTGTCACCAGGTTTGAATACACACAAAGGTTTACAAAAAAACCAATGATAACCACTTAGACAAAATTGCGGGAATCATCTATCATACTTAAACTAAACACCGCTGAAAAAAATCGGCTACAACAGCACCTGCCTTCAAATTCAAATACACTCTAAAGTACATGCTCAAAACTATGGTAACCAGCAGTTGGTCATGTCAAATTAAAAATCTGATTCGATTATACACCAACACGCATACGAAACCTCAAATTAGCCACTAATCTAAATATATAAAACTCTTTCGTTACTGACTGACTGACTGACTGACTGACTGACAATCAACGCACAGCCTAAACCGTTAGTCCTAGAAGCATGAAACTTGGAGGGTATGTTCCTCTTATAACGTAGAGGTGTACTAAGAAAGGAAATTGGAAAATTATTTCCAAAGTCAATTTTGCGGTGTCCCACGGAGTTTGCGCGTATAATGAATGAACAGAATATGTAGCGCTAAGAATTAAAGCATGTCTCAAATAATCAAAAGTGGAGATCAGACAATTTTACGATTTTGAGAATTTACATTTGCTACAATTAAATTCTTCTTTTGAACCGTCTACAATCTTTTTACTTCAATTTTTTTTAATGTTTTTTATTTTATTTTATATTAAACAGTTTATTTTATTTTATTATTGCATGTTAGCTTTAGGAATGGATCGTGTTGACATCTGGATAAACTAATTTTTAATTTAATTTAATTTATAGCATAACTTCGTAATTTATGATCCGATTTGAAAAAATACTTCTTTATCTGAAATGTAATATTTTCAGATCGGCCAAGTCAGTTTCTCAAGTTTTTAAAACTTATAATATTAGTGCTTTTAGACCAACTTTTTCAAGCTTACTTAAATAAATACCTATAGGTATAGGTAGCTCCATTGTGTAATAGCGCTGAGCCAAATAGTGGCGAACAAAGTGAAGCGAAAAACAAAATCTCTCTCCGCTACTAAAAATGAGATCTGCGTATTCAAGGTCAGTGCTACTAAACCGTGACCACTATACCTACTTACTTTACTACTTATACTTACTTTTGTTGATTTTATAATAAACTTCTTGGCTATCACCTAATCAAAGTTTAGGTACGAATTGTTTTAGGTAGATTGCTTAAGCAGATTGTGATTCTATGTAGGTTAATGATGAATCATGATTTCAGGATCTTATTATTTTCGAAATTCCGTTTCGACGACACGCCACAGGGCAATTTATTTATTACGCAAATCTTTTGCATCAAACAAAAACCTTCTAAGATCCTTTTAAATTCAAAACATGGACAGAGATGTTTTTCTCAATCCGCAAAAAAAAACAAGTGGGTTTATACACCTATTGCAATTTCAAGATTTTTCCTAGGTAACGTTAACTTTCAACTTAGATAATCGCGGAGAACTCAATTCCTGAGCTTAACTACTATCAACGAGAAAGACAAGTTTTAACACAAACAGGAAACTCTTTTGGTAATAAAATGTAAAATAAATTTACTTTTGCAGGATCAACATTGTAATGTATTTTCAATCGTATCAGACATAAATATCTGCTACGACGGTAGGTAGGTACTTATCGAAAAGTCTTTTACGCGTTGAGTAAGGTGAAAACGTTTCACGGTTTTTATCGTAAAAAGGACTCAGTGAAATAAAAATCTTAATGGCATTACCTGAGACGATTTTACATTATTACAACAGGTACTTACCAAAAGGTTGTTAATTGTTTTACGGTGGTATATACTCTTATTTAAATTACAGTTCTATGTAAACGATGTAATGGAATGTTAACTTTCTATTGGTAGAACAATGTAAGTTTACCGGGCGAGCGTGTTCGACGAAATAATATTCCTACTATACAACGTGTATCAAAATATGTGTACTATCCTGAAGGGGGGTGAATTTCCACTCCCCGGGGAACAACTTTTGTTCAACGACTTTTCGAACTTCGATTGGTATCTCTGAAAAAAACTGCAACGAAGTTTCAACATTAACAGCTGACTTTATACAAAGAGACAACCCTAAACTCAGCTACAGAGGTAGTAGGTAGTAGTAGTAGACCTACAGAGGTAGTAGGTCAAGGGGTCAAGGGATTACAAGGATAGGGTTGTCAATTTATTTAGGCATTATGAAATTAAATATTTTTGTATGGGAAACTGAAAATAGGAATTTTTAATTATCTCCCCTCCACAACTGATCACCATTGTGGTCTGAAACCCCCCACCTTCGCATAGTACACATATTTAGATACACCTTGTATACCAGTTAAAATAAACACTTCCGATCAAAAACAAATGAATGAAAATTTGAGATTCTACTAAGCACCTACTACTTTTGTTGAAAACAACAACGAAGAAAACCAGGAGATAATAAACCCACCCAACTTCAGAAAGTTTTGTTTCTCTCAGAAAGAAAACAACCTTCTCTAATACTAATTTCTTCGGATACTGTAATGGAAAGACGTGCAGGAAAGACTCTTGGACTCATAATATTTTCTCGGACTTATACTCGACTTTGCGTGTAGGTAACCAGGGGGCTAATTCTCGGGCCGATCTCGATCATTTTGCAATTTTATTTTATTGCTTCTTTTCACAACCCCCCACTTTTTCTACGTTTTCCGTATATCGTAGCTGTCGTGGCTTTTACGAAAAGGTCGTTTATGAATTACTCAAGGAAATTATCCATTCCCCCTTCGAAAAGAAGCAATAAAATAAAATTTCAAAATGATCGAGATCGGCCCGAGAATTAGCCCCCTGGGGCCTAATTCTCGGGCCGATCTCGATCATTTTGCAATTTTATCTTATTGCTTCTTTTCGAAGAGAGAATGGCAGATTTCCTTGAGTAATTCATCAACGACCTCATCGTTGAAGCCTCGACAGCTACGATATACGGAAAACGTAGAAAATGTGCGGGTTTGTGAAAAGAAGCAATAAAATAAAATTGCAAAATGATCGAGATCAGCCCGAGAATTAGGCCCCAGATTTTACGAAGGTATTACTTGGTATAAAAGGTATGGACACTCCAACGGCAGTGTTGTCTGGTTTGCTTCATTTTTCACTCCTGGATTACATTTGCTCTTTATTTATTTAGTTTTTGTAGAAGACTTAATCTGAACCTCTGTCATACTTACCAACTTCAATCTCTTGATAAAAATCTGGATAGTTCTAGTCAAAATCTTGATAGTTTGTCTATTTCGTAGTTTATTAATTCATAATAGGTAGGTACCCACTAAGGTAAGTGACTATAAAAAATAAATTTTTAAATGACGCTTTAGCTACGACTAAGTAGGTATACGATTCTTCATTTCATTTTATATATTTACCACATTAACACAATCAATTTTAACAATATTAGTAACTACGAACCGATTTAATTAAGAAGTCAAAACAAAATAAAATTGATAAAAATAAATAAGAAGCAAAAAATTATAAAAAATATTCTAAAACAAATAGCGTTAAATTTTATATAATATTATATAAAATTCGATTCGATCTCATAGCCCCTTCCCACTGGTGCGTGATATCGCGCACCAGCCCGCACCAGCACGCACGACACACCATGGGAACGGTCTCGTGCGCCGAGGTGCGCATTTTCTGTGTGCGTTGCCGTGCGTCGTCGTGCGCGGTGCGGGCTGGTGCGTGATATCACGCACCGTAGGAAGGCGGCATCAGGAGCAGTCCGTGTCAAAAGAGGTTTTTCAACAATGTCATATTTTCATAAATTAATTCCCAAGATAATTTGAAAATATAGGTAGTTCGATTACTTTTTTTATCAAAATGAGAAATCAACTTATCCTAAATTCGAAATACATTCGTCTCTTGTAACTTTACCATTGTGAATAACTAACCTTTATTGGTTTATTGTTAGATTGAGTAATAGCCCGTTTCCAGCTTTGATCGGCTTTCACAATCTATAAAGAGCAATTCGATGCAAACTCACTTCTATGTGTCGGCTCAAACAACAACTCTCCGATTCGGAATAGATCGAGTTTCGACCAGGGAGGTAGTGTTTTCCTCCTCGGTTCCGTGATTCAATTTAGATTGATGATGTTTCTCCGGAACCTACATAATACAGAGCTGAAGGTAACCGGGAATAATTTATATCACTAATGACAGGTTGCAACGTGAACGCACAACGGAAACAGACAGTTATGAGAGTTACTTTTATCATAATTGATTACATTCACACTAAGCATTTTGTCTCCCGTGTCATGATCATCAGCCTGACGAATTTCACTCCTGGACATAGACCTCCCCTACATATTTCCCGGAAGAACGATTCTGAGCCCTTTCCATCCACGACTTCACGCGATCTTGACAATGTCGTCGGTCCATCTGGTGGGTGGGCCTACGTTTCGTCTTCCGGTTCGTGGTCGTCATTTGAGAAACCTTATTCTCCAACGGTTGTCGGTTCTTCGAGCTATATGACCGTTGTCACTTCAACTTACTAATTCTATATAATGAGCTATTTCGGTGACCTTCACCGACCACCTCATACGGATATCCTCATTTTCTCTCCCAGCATAGCTCTCGTTGCGCGATAACAACGGACCAAAACATTCAACATTCGAAAGTCAACAAAATCTAGTAAAATAAAGGCATATGTATGTTTTTAAAATGGTAGCGTTCTTTAATTTTTATCTCCGGTAATTCTATTTCTTTGCAAATAATCTCCAGAGAGGCGGTTCGTAATATTATTTTTCATATTTTCCTTACATTACAGAATAATGAGCGTAGCAATTGGAATCTGTGAGTAATGTAAGCACATTCTATTGTATATATTTTACTGTTTATTTAGATATCGGTATCTAATAGGGTCAAAGTGTCAACGTAACGAAGAGTTTAGATTGCGTGTTACCAAGACACTTTCTATAGGTATAGAGTAGCCAATGTACCTATTACTAATTAATAATAAAATGTTTTTATTAGTTGCATTAGAATTTAGTTATGCAAATAAAAAATTGCATGCAAGACCTTAATCTACTTACTTTGTGAAATAACAAACAACAAACTTATACCTACGAGATATAAATATAAATATTGCGACACGTAGGTATAGGTAACAAAATCTTCTTTGCTTCAGTGAAAAGACATGTCTTTTAGCACCTGTAAAACGATGAATAAAAGCTTTCCATTGAAAAATAACCTTATTTGTTGACGTCTAGTGTGCTTCGGAGGAAAATAAATTTGTTCTGGGGGATATGGAGAGCCCGAGGCACTCGCCAACGACGTCTTATTGAATGCAGATCTCCGAGTTTATGTTCACCTATTTATTTTCGGGCAGGCAAATAATCCAAACCAGGTAAATATTATTTTGGGGTAGTGAGCGCAATTGAATCTAAATATATAAAACTCTTTCGTTACTGACTGACTGACTGACTGACTGACTGACTGACAATCAACGCACAGCCTAAACCGTTAGTCCTAGAAGCATGAAACTTGGAGGGTATGTTCCTCTTATAACGTAGAGGTGTACTAAGAAAGGAAATTGGAAAATTATTTCCCGAAGAGGAGAAAAAAAAGAAAAATGGTTTAAAGAAAAATCAACGCACAGCCTAAACCATTAGTCCTAGAAGCATGAAACTTAGAGGGTATGTTCCTCTTATAACGTAGAGGTGTACTACGAAAGGAAATTGGAAAATTATTTCCCGAAGAGGAGAAAAAAGGGAAAAATGGTTTAAAGAAAAATCAACGCACAGCCTAAACCATTAGTCCTAGAAGCATGAAACTTAGAGGGTATGTTCCTCTTATAACGTAGAGGTGTACTACGAAAGGAAATTGGAAAATTATTTCCCGAAGAGGAGAAAAAGGGGAAAAATGGTTTAAAGAAAAATCAACGCACAGCCTAAACCATTAGTCCTAGAAGCATGAAACTTGGAAGATGTGTTGCTCTTATAGAGCAAAGGTGCATTAAAAAAGAAAATCGGAAAATTATTTCCCTAAAAGAAGAAAAAAAAGGAAAAAAGTTTCATGAAAATTCACAAAAAAATTGCTTTACAAAATACGCAAAAAAACAGTAAAAAAAATTCTGCTACCGCAGCATCTGTCACCAAATTTGAATACACACAAAAGTTTACATAAACCCCACCGTAACCACTAAGACAAAATCGCGGAAAACACCTATCATACCGAAACTAAACACCGCACAGCTTCAAAAAACGGCTAAAGTACATGCTCAAAACTATGGTAACCAGCTGGTCATGTCAAATTAAAAAAATCTGATTCGATTATACACCAACACGCAGACGAAACCCTAAATTAGCCACTAATATAACATAAAATCACAAGAAATTGCTTTACAAAATACGCAAAAAAAACCATTAAAAAATTTTCAGCTACCGCAGCATCTGTCACCAGGTTTGAATACACACAAAGGTTTACAAAAAAACCAATGATAACCACTTAGACAAAATTGCGGGAATCATCTATCATACTTAAACTAAACACCGCTGAAAAAAATCGGCTACAACAGCACCTGCCTTCAAATTCAAATACACTCTAAAGTACATGCTCAAAACTATGGTAACCAGCAGTTGGTCATGTCAAATTAAAAATCTGATTCGATTATACACCAACACGCATACGAAACCCCAAATTAGCCACTAATATAACATAAAATCACAAAAAATAGCTTTACAAAATACGCAAAAAAAAACATAAAAAAAAATTCAGCTACCGCAGCATTTGTCACCAGGTTTTAATACACACAAATGTTTACAAAAAAACCGATGATAACCACCAAGGCAAATCGCGGAAATCATCTATCATACTTAAACAAAATGGTTTAAAGAAAAATCAACGCACAGCCTAAAGCATTAGTCCTAGAAGCATGAAACTTGGAAGATGTGTTGGTCTTATAGAGCAAAGGTGCACTATGAAAGAAAATAGGAAAATTCTTTCCCCAAAAGAAGAAAATAAGGAAAAACAGTTTGAAAAAAATTCACAAAAAATTGTTTTACAAAATACGCAAAAAAACAGTAAAAAAAATTCTGCTACCGCAGCATCTGCCACCAAATTTAAATACACACAAAAGTTTACATAAAGCCCACCGTAACCACTAAGACAAAATCGCGGAAAACACCTATCATACCGAAACACCGCTTCAAAAAACGGCTAAGGTACATGCTCAAAACTATGGTAACCAGCTGGTCATGTCAAATAAAAAAAATCTGATTCGATTATACACCAACACGCATACGAAACCCCAAATTAGGCACTAATATAACATAAAATCACGATAAATAGCTTAACAAAATACGCAAAAAAAAAACATTAAAAAATTTTCAGCTACCGCAGCATTTGTCACCAGGTTTTAATACACACAAATGTTTACAAAAAAACTGATGATAACTACCAAGGCAAAATCACGGGAATCATCTATCATACTTAAACTAAACACCGCTGAAAAAAAACGGCTACAACAGAACTCGCCTTCAAATTCAAATACACTCTAAAGTACAAGCTCAAAACTATGGTAACTTGCATTTGATGATGTCAAACTAAAAAAACCAGATTCGATCATACACCAACGAATACAATAGCCCAAATTAGCCAATAAAACAAAATCACGAAAACGAGCTTTACAAAATAGGTACTCAAAAAAAACATTAATAAAATTTCATAGGTACTCAAAAAAAAACATTTAAAAAATTCTGCTACCGCAGCATCTGTCACCAGGTTTGAATACACACAAAGTTTTACAAAAAAACCAATGATAACCACTAAGCCAAAATTGTGGGAATCATCTATCATACTTAAACTAAACACCGCTGAAAAAAATCGGCTACAACAGCACTCGCCTTCAAATTCAAATACACTCTAAAGTACAAGCTAAAAACAATGGTAACTTGCATTATATCATGTCATACTAAAAAAAAAACAGATTCGATTATACACCAACGAATACGATAGCCCAAATTAGCAACTAAAACAAAATCACGAAAAAAAGCTTTAAAAAAAACGCAAAAAAACATTAAAAAAATTTCAGCTACCGCAGCATATTGTGTCCGCAGGTTTTAATACACACAAATGTTTACAAAAAAACCGATGATAACCACCAAGACAAAATCGCGGGAATCATCTATCATACTTAAACTAAACACCGCTGAAAAAAATCGGCTACAACAGCACTCGCCTTCAAATTCAAATACACTCTAAAGTACAAGCTCGGAACAATGGTAAATTGCATTATATCATGTCAAACTAAAAAAAAACAGATTCGATTATACACCAACGAATACAATATAGCTTAAATTAGCCACTAAAACAAAATCACGAAAAAGAGCTTTACAAAAAACGCAAAAAAAAACATTAAAAAATTTTCAGCTACCGCAGCATGTGTCCGCAGGTTTTAATACACACAAATGTTTACAAAAAAACCGATGATAACCACCAAGACAAAATCGCGGGAATCATCTATCATACTTAAACTATACACCGCTGAAAAAAATCGGCTACAACAGCACTCGCCTTCAAATTCAAATACACTCTAAAGTACAAGCTCGAAACAATGGTAAATTGCATTATATCATGTCAAACTAAAAAAAACCAGATTCGATTATACACCAACGAATACAATAGCCCAAATTAGCCACTAAAACAAAATCACGAAAAAGAGCTTTACAAAATACGCAAAAAAACATTTAAAAAAAATCTGCTACCGCAACATCTGTCACCAGGTTTGAATACACACAAAGGTTTACAAAAAATCCTATGATAACCACTAAGACAAAATCGTGGGAAACATCTATCATACTTAAACTAAACACTGCTGAAAAAAATCGTTTACAATAGCACTTGCCTTCAAATTCAAATAACTCTAAAGTACAAGCTCAAAACTATAGTAACCAGAAGTTGGTCATGTCAAAATAAAAAAATCTGATTCCTTTATACACCCACGCATACGAAACTCCAAATTAGCCACTAATATAACATAAAATCACAAAAAATAGCTTTACAAAATATGCAAAAAAAAACATTAAAAAAAAATCTGCTACCGCATCATCTGGCACCAGGTTCGATTACACACAAAGGTTCACAAACAAACCGATGATAACCACTACGACAAAATAGCGGGAAACATCTATCATACTTAAACTAAACACTGTTGAAAAAAATCTGCTCCAACAGCACTCACCTTAAAATTCAAATACACTCTAAAGTACAAGCTAAAATCTATGGTAACTACCAGTTGGTCATATCAAACTAAAAAAAACGAACTCAAATATCCACGCGGACGAAGTCGCGGGTATCAGCTAGTATTGAATAAAGCTGGTATGCGTCATCATAATCATAGTCATATTTTCATAATAGTAGCTCAACTTTCGAAACTCAAAATATGCCAAAAGTAAAAGAAATCAGTGACAATTAATGGTGCAAAATATTCTGCTTTATACAACTTCGAAATTTGCGATAAAATCAAATAAATTAAGACAAAAAATCTTGCAAAGAGTTTCGTAATATAAACCCGAAAGCTTAAACTTCATACCCAAGTATATTTTGTTTTGTTCGTCCACAAATTACCCCAGCGTACTGATTTACAGTTTTTTGCGAACATTTTGAAATATTTAACATTTTTCCTTTTCGTTAGTGGAATTGCGAGTTGCTATAAAGCTAGCTAGGTACCTCAATTTAATACAGGCGAGGTTTTGCGAGAGAGTACCTGTACATAAAATGTATTTTTCTATTTTTGGATGCGTTCTCTGTACCTTCCAACTAAATTTCAATTTTTACAAATGAATGAGAATGCTAGTCTGATATTCCAACAATAGCAGCAAGATATGTGAATAATTAAGCCTCTAAACGCAAGCACTAGCTGCATTTATAATTTTAATGATGCGTCAACAAGGCGAATGCAGAGCAGTACTACTATTATTCTCTAGTAAAATGTGCCTTTAGTGGTTTCTTGAAAGCGTAGGTACATTTGCAACATTTAATTTTCGTTTTAAAATGTAATGTGCTTTCATATCTCTTAAATAATTTCTCGGTCCAATTTAAATATTAAAATTAGAGAATTCAGGCGGTAGTGAAATGACGGCGTTTAATGAAACGGCTAGGCAGTGCGTTGAACGGCGGATTTAACTATTTGCCTGCGACATAATAAGTTCAAATTCCAAATTTCTTTGTTCAGTTGTATCACAAGGATCAATTTGAAACGTCTTAAAACTAGGTACGAGTCTAGGTGCCAGTTCCACGCGACCAAGCCTAGAAGAACATGCATGGAAACTACAACTTGGTTTCTAAAGTTTTTATAAACTAAAAGCTAGTTAGTTTTACAAATTCATATACTTACCTAGTTTTCTTTGAACTGCCGTGATTCCACATAAACCTACTTACCTACATTTATCTGCCCGAAATGTGAGTACAATATTTTATTCAATACGCGAGTAAGATATTGCGTATTGATAATTGATTTATAGGTATATTGGGACTGTGCTATCCCTTAGCCAACGTTACTCACTAAAACGTAGAACCACAGTGGGCAACCAGAAGGAAATGAAAATCTATGTCAAAACTTGGTTAGACGTTAGTTGGACGTGGAAGCTACAGTATGCACGAGTATTTTTTACTTCAAATAAATACTGCTCCGTCGAGTCGTTGCCGTCGGTGTGAAATAGTACTTAACCTTAATTACCTATACTTACTTACCTACCTAGAAAGATGTGTGCAGTGCAGACAAACGTTGATTTCAATAATGTGAGAGACAAATTCAATTTTTATTGTATTTCCAAGGAAACAAAACATCGATACTATTGAGAGATTATCAGTTTCACAGCAGGTTGCACTCAAAATTCCTTGTTTAAAGTTCGTCTTCAAACTTCCTCTTCAGATAGAGATAGGATCGTCCGTTCTCGCCGTGGTAGCCCAAAGTGGACGCCGCAAGGATACTTCCATATTCCGTAGTGGGAATATTGTCCATCGTTGCTAGAGCATATGCAGTGAGGTCTTCGCAACACATCATGCCCATGTACTTGCCAACCAACTTCATCCGCACGTCCGCAAACTTGATCAGGGGTATCGGGTACGGTCGCACTGAAATGTTTCCAAACAAACAGGAAATTACTCTAGCAGGTAGTTGCGACGGAATATAAATATATACCTACCTATACTAAGACACGTCAAATTGTCAGGAAATCGAGACGGACACCGCAAAAAAGGGATGATTTAATCATTTCGATTAGCTTTGCCCACCGTCTGTTGGTAAAGTTATAGGTAGCTATATAGGTAAGTTATAACTGTCTAGTTAGGAAGTAGAAATTATATACATTCTTTACATTTGGTAAACTTAGACACATAGGTACTTATACCTTCGCTAAGTTTTAATTATAAACCAAATTGGGGCTAGATAGTGTTGTGCGGATTGTCCACAATATTTATTTATTATTCAAACCACGGCATTTAAAATTAAATGACCGGGAAGGTCATTATGTGAAGCCATGAAAAATAAGAAAAACTTGGTTAAATTGTGACCTGTTTATTATCATTACAGTGAAGTCGGACGGGAAAGTTAGAAGCGGAAATGGCGGGAGTCAGGCGCGTTGAGGGTGGCCATCAGAACTTTGTCGCACCTTTATTGTGTCGCTGTTCTTTTTGACGTGGACTCAGAACGTGACCTGTGTGTTCTCGCTTACATTAGCAGAACTTACGTTCTATCTCAGTCTTAGAACACAGTCTCCACAAGTCGCTGCTTCTTAGTAACTGCATTAAGCCTTTCGGTTTTTCTAAGTATTTTTTAAACTAGTAAAGTTATTGAATAACGGTTTGTTTGTACCTTTGCTGTTTCGTTGTTCAACTTTGATCAAAGCGCGGAACGCGCCCGGCGTTCCCGCGTATAAGAACAGAACCTCCGTCCCAGCTTTAGGGTTCATGAACAAGGTCGCTCTGCTCCACTGCACAGCCAGGTGCGGGTCAATTGCCTCAATAGTTTCCTTAAACTTGGATAGTCTCTACAAATTTAAGTTATTGAAGTTTATAATTTAGCAATTCAAGTGCCCAGTTACTGTATCACGGAAGACGTTGTTTTAGGAAAATTAATGTGAAAACTTATCTTCGTTGTGATATCTCCAAAATCCTAAGGATTAACTTGAACTTGACATGAAAGAATCAGGTCCTAAGAGGCAGTTTTTAATGCAAAAGCAAATTACTCCGTCTATGAGAAATTTATGTTGCTATAATGCTGGGAATGAGTGGATGAGACTCGCGAGGGACCGGAGAGAGTGGCGCAATAAGGAGGAGGCCTATACTCAGCAGTGGGTGCAAACGGGCTGAGATGATGATGAGAAATAGGCACCTAAAACCATTTTAAAGTGATTCATGTGATACAACTGAGTAAATGATTTTTGACTTTTACTTTATGGACTGGACTAAATGAAGGGAATCACTCACATTTTTCGCGGGTAACGAAAACACAACTGGGTTCACTTCCGTGTACTCCGCCCAATAGTAGAATATTTTCCACATGTACTCGACTACATCGTATGGATTAAATCGGGCTCCAACTTCAAACTCCTCGCAGGTTGTGATATTACTCACGGCTAGGCCTGGCCCCACCGCAGCGCAGAACAATGTAATTTCAAATATCAACATACGCGTAAACATTCTCCTGTTGCTGTTCGGTTAGTCGTTGTTGTTTTCTTATCTGATCTTATATACCGATAGCGAGACAAAGAATCGGTAAGCTTAGTAGAGTAAATACTAGTAGAGAAAAAAAATATTGAAAATATTATTATAGGCGTAGGAAACAACAGAGATAATAAAGATTTATTTTTAATAAACTCTGCACGTCTACAAAAAAATAGAGAACCTTGTATTTCGTTTGAGATTCTATTATTAATACCTGCTTACCTACATGCTCATAAATCTCCAGAGCTTTTATGTCGTCGTTGCCAACGAACATCAAAATAATTATGTAAATCTTTGTTCATCAAGGTGTATAAAATAAGTCAACCTGCCATCTTTATGCACAAGCAGTGCTAGGACTGTCTAATTAATAATTCATGAAAATTGATAGAGGGTTAATAGTACTTCTGTTCGAAACTAGCGCGTCCAAAACGTTTCAATTATAATAGGCCGTAACGTGACGAGGGTAAACTGGACTTATAAGATCAGGGGTGACTATATCGTAATGCTCTTACTAAATACCTCAATGTTATTACCACCCTTCTTCCTTTATTACCACCTTCACATCAGTGATATCAAAATATGGTGGTAGTTAAAATAAGCCACGAATACATCATATTGCCTACTATTTTATTTATGTCTGGCTCTCTGGTTGTTTGGTTTTTATAATAATATGCTGATAACTTCTTCTATTAACACATTAGGTGAATACTGATATGCACTTGGCTTAGGCCCGTGCATTTCATTGAATTTCTGGTTTTCTTAGCCGAGCAAGAAAAAAAAAACAAAAAATTAGCCATTTATTCCGAACTACGGGGTCTAGATACATGGTTTTGTAAATAAGTTATTTATAAGATCGGCGTGCCTCGTGGCATAAACCTCCTCTAACACCTTCCACTGGTGCTCTATCCTGTGCCACTTTCTCCATAGATGTCCAGCTGTAAGCTTTAGGTCATCTTCCCATCTTGTGTGCTGATGTCCTCTACTGCGTTTGCTATCTCTGGGTTGTCTGGTCTTTAATGTTGCCTTAATCTTTGTCTCTACTATGTCCTGTGTTATAACAAGTATCAGTTGCACCAAAACACATGCGAACATTCAACAACAAATAACAACATAAAATACTCGTCTAAAAGCAACCGCATCGGTTAAAACATTGTTTTCATTATTTAAAACTATCGGCCGCCCGCGGCTTTTTTCACCATTCCCGCGGGATTAAAAGTATTATTTGTCCATCTCTTTGTTCTAAGATTTTCAGCCAAACATGCAGGTTCAGCCGTTCCTTTTTTTTTTTTTTTTTTTTTTTTTTAAGAGGGGAAAATGCCTTCGCATTTCTCTTCCGCCGCGGAGGAGAGACGAAAGAGGGTATGTGGGGCATGAACCCACTAAAAACCCCCCTGTGAGCCGTCCGCTGCCAAGAGTGGGACGAGAAAGGGTCATGTGAATATTCACTTTCAGGTTCAGCCGTTCCTGAGTTATAAATAGCTAACACGATTTTCTTCTTTTAAATAATTATAGATGGTGTAATAATAAGAGGCAGTTGAACAGTCTGGTAGCGGCATTGTAATAAGATTTATTGGAAGGTTCCCCGGGTCGCAAATGTGTACCTAGGTAGATCGAACATAAGCCGTTGTAAATTCTGTAATGGCTACAGGTGCCTCGTCACAGTGACTTACTGGATTTTTCCACGAAAAGCATTTTAATAACTGCAAGTACCTCAGCAGTTTCCTCATATATAAATATGTAGTAGGTTAGGTACAGTCAGCTTCAATAGTATGTGAAAATAAAAAATGTTTTCATAAATAAAAGTTAATGTTAATCGACTTCCATATCAACCGTTTTTTACTCTCTGTTTATTACTGTATTAAGATTTATGTTGTTCTTTATTCACGGCAAACCAAATTAAAACAAAACTGTGAAACAATAGAATAAAAGAGTAGTAATAACAATAATAAACTTAAAAAATATTTTATTTACTTATTCATATCACATATTACTTATTACTATTATATTTACTTATTCATATGAAATTCGTATCACATAAGTTTTTTTTATTCACTTCTATAAATTAAATTTAATTAACAAATAAAAGCTCGTTCTTTTGAATAAAAACTCTATTAATCGTAGTATTGTAAAAAACTACGATTAATAGAGACAATAAAATATAGGTGGTAAGTGGTGGTAGAGCTATAAACAAGTCAATGTTCTAAAAAGTTATCCTTTTCTGATGGTGAATGTACCAACAACTCCGATATGAGTGTTTATCGCCGGTGCAACGAAATGGCTTCTGCACAATTTGCTCCAGAGATTCCTTCTCGAATGCAAGTCGTAAAACACGTCACCTACTCACATAGAACGAGGAACCGGAGTCATTTTGCTATTCTCAAAAGGCTTCACTCCGTATGCCCTGGGAAAAACACCTTTGAATATGTTTGTTTTTGTAATTTGCGACTAAAATTGACATTCAGATACTCCTGTTCGGAGTAAAATTTATTGGCCCATTTGCCGTTAGGAAGATTCATGTTGTTTGTGTATCGGTAGGGGCCTAGTAAAAGGGGATACCATTGATCCAATTTAGAGTTTTGGGGAAATGAATTCCTGCCTTTAGAACTCTTTGTGTATCTTGTCATTTATGTACCTACCTAACCTAGATTAGGTTAGAGTCGAAGTTAAAAAGCGTACAAGCATTTGGGTTTTTTTCACGTTCACGGTGTTGATTCTTCAGAAAAAGTTATTCATATTTATGGGTTTTTCACCCCCTTAACTTTTTGGGAGTAGTATTTTTACACCCTGCATCTTCTTCTTTGCCGTTATCCTACTTTATGTAGGGTCGGCACAACATGTCTCCCTTCTCCATTCCCTTCTGCCAGCCGTCAACTCTGCATTCACTCCTCTCTTAGCCATGTCAGCTTTCACACAGTTCATTTTATGCAGCCTGCATAAAGTTTTTTTTATGGTTTTTCTGATCAATCTAGATAGGTATTATACACATTTGTGTAGAAAGTTTATTATCAGTTTAGTCTTATTAGCTTCAAAAACGAAACGAAAGGTCTAAGAAGTGTAAAGAAATTCAGACCGATTATGGCAGAGCAGGGTGTCGATTCTAAAGACATCGCGATCGCGTAAATCGATGTGAGTTATCAAAACAAAAATTGACAACTCACATCGATTTACAGGATCGCTTGAGTGATTTGTGTTTTTAGAATCGACACCCAGGTCTGTTCTTATAAACACAAGAACACGCTCTCTCTGGTACGTATTGATGTTACAAGATTAAAACACAATGTACTACACAATGAAACAAGAACATACAATATACCTAGCACACACCATCTGCAGTGTGCGGCGCAGCGCACTGGGATTACTGAATACATATCCTCCAATCACCATCGTAAATAATATGATATATTATTCACTTTATTATACCCACAGCACATACAAATCAGGAACCTAGGTATGTGTTCTCGGAACAGATTTTTGTGCGCATTTTCAATATTCAATATCGTTGTTTAAACAAGAAATTGGATTGCACGAATGGTAATACTCAGTGCAGTAAAATCTCAATCTAGGTAGTTGAATTGAAAGAAAAAGCACTTCACATAAATTACTTACACAAACAGTTCTGGGGGCTAATTCTCGGGCCGATCTCGATCATTTTGCAATTTTATTTTATTGCTTCTTTTCACAATACCGCACTTTTTCTACGTTTTCCGTATATCCTAGCTGTCGAGGCTTTTACGATGAGGTCGTTGATGAATTACTAAAGGAAATCATCCATTCTCTCTTCAAAAAGAAGCCATAAAATAAAATTGAAAATGATCGAGAACGGCCCGAGAATTAGCCCCCTGATCAATCTCCTCAAATCATATTTTTTTGGAATATATCTAACGGTCAAAACCAGGAGTGCACGGAGAGAATATATTTCAGGCTTACTTAGGATTATAATTTTTGGTATTCTAGACGGAAGGCTCTTGAATTTATGAATCACTAATTTTGAATAATCTTTGCCTTGAAATTCTAGATGAGCTGGTATTCTTGGCGTACGTGAACGGCGTTTAGATTGCTTCAAAGTAACTAATAAGATAATGCTATATCACCCTGGAATTCTCTAGATACCGTAATTTACTCACCTTAGATATATGGTAATGAGAGATAGCACCCAATCTTTTTTGTAAGAAGGTATTATTCAAATTCAAACTATTCAACTTACTACTCACTAGACGAGTTCTATAACGACGAAATAAAAGAATAAAGTTAAAAAAAGAATAAATACCCTTATTATCATTTCATATTAATCTGCTTACAATCTGCATATGGTTATATCAAATCGTTCCGCTTCTACTCTATAATTTTACCCTTACAGGGTAAATTATGTATTGATTAAAAAACTAGTCCTAAGATTTGACACCTAAATTTACATGCATAATAAGGTAAGAAATATACTGAATACTGAATTTATCGCACTCATGTTCACAAATCGAAACAAATAAAAATAGTATAGGAACTAGTATAATTAATATAATAATTACATAAATTTATTTTCTCTAGTCTAGACTGTATCATCCCCCTGTCTCTGCACTAAAAGTTGTGGGTTCGACACTTATTCTCAGTTATCTGGTCTCAATAGTAAGGTAAGTACATGTTATGCCGACCCCACGTAAAGTGGGTTAAGGGCAGGAAGATGATGATGGTTTACATAGTACATGTATTGCTTATTTTGGGGCAGATGGCTTTGCAATGTTCATCAATATTTATTTACTGCGGGGTAAATCTATCTCTATTCTATACTTCTCGATCTTTGGACGCATAGGGCCAAATCAATCATATTATGGCAATCGAGATCTTCCATTTATTTATTTCTTGTTATGTAATGTTAATTAATTTGGTCTTATTAGGTACATACAAGAAATACGTTGCCATGTTTTAATCACCTACTTTTTAATATACCTAGAAGGTTCTTTTTTCTGCCTGGAAGAAATCCCTTAAAGCGATAAAGCCGCCTATTGTAATTTATTTAATTACGATTTCACTGTGATGTATCCTCATGTACAATAAAGTGATAACTATCTATGTTATAGGTATATCTATCTTATTAATTAAAAATCATTTATCCTCGACTTAAATATCAATATTCTTTGTTGAGGTTACATTATCCATCGCCAATAGGAATTGTTTAAAGAGTAAGTATATTAGCTACCTCGACTTCACCGTACACTTGAGTTACATAACACAATTGAATTTTAATTCAATTTCGGCGAGCCATAATCGTATTTAACAGTTTGGCCAAGCTGTAAGCCTACCACAATCTCTGTCTACAGCAGTGTCTTTGGCTCTTGTTTTGAGCCTGTGTGAGTGTTGACTAAATAAATCCAAAACGTCACACATACAGTCTAGTACACTGGTGAGCTGGCTCTGGTTTAGAGCCAGCAACAGAGCAAGACAGAGCTTGTGGAATGCCTACTGTAACTCGCTTTTACTGTATTCATATTGTATCAGTAGCTCCAAACTAACTAGGCGTTGGATAGACGTAATTGACTTGCATGAGACAACTATTGTGATTTGGTTGCAGAACTGGTGCAGGTTGAGTATAATATTGGGTAATACAATTATTTTGTACCTCCAAAGTTTGAATGAGAACTTACGAGTTGTCTGTAGTGCCATACAGTCAATCAGTTTAGGTAATTCGAATGCAATATTCATGTTTCCTGTGATGGAAGGTTTTATGTATATTTTTCTACAATAATTCCTACGTAGAACGCTTTGTAAGAATTGCAATCCTTATTAATATTATAAATGCGTTTGTAACTCTGTCTGTCTGTCTGTCTTCCTGTCTGGCTTTCACGCCAAAACTACTGAACCGCGAAAAAAGGGTTGTAAGGGGTTGAAAATAGGGGTTGAAAGTTGTATGGAAGTATCCTCATTTTTAGAGCTAGAAACTTAAAACTTATTTTTTAGTCTATTGATTTGATATAAAACAATATGACATTCAAAGTTTGTGCTGGGGGGGAGTGTGGAGGGGAGTACAGGGGGGAGTGTGGAGGGGAGGAGCGAGGGGGGATGCGGGGGGAGTACAGGGGGAGTGTGGAGGGGAGGTGCGGGGGGAGTACAGGGGGATTGTGGAGGGGAGTCTGGGGGGAGTGCGGGGGGAATGTGGGGGGGTGTTGAGGAGAGTGGGGGGAGTTCGGAGAGGAATGCGGGGGGGATGAAAGTGTGGCGTAGTACGACGCCATTTATGTCTAAGTTTAGTAAGAGGGCAGACGACTGTGTCACGTGCACGCAAATATGACGTTGTTATTTAATTACTGTTTTCTTCCGCTGCAAATTAAAAATGCTACCCATAGACACTATACCACGCGGACGAAGTCGCGGGCACAGCTAGTTATTAAATATATAAAATATAGTACCTAGTAAAATGTAATCTATCTAAACCAAAAGATAGGATGTTTAAATACCTATTGTCTCGTGTAATAAACAGAGTTTATAAAGACTTCTCCCGAAAACTTAAACGAGATCATTAATAAAATCAAAGTTAGGTAAATCATGATTCTCAGCAACCAACGAAAAGAGTTAAAATAGTAAGTAGATTTTGTGTGATTTTTACTGTATAAAATAAAGCCCTGCGAACATCTAGGCGATGGCGATCAGCTGAAACGCTCTCAAATGTTATTGCCATCGCCATCGCCCAAATGTGTGCAGGCTTTTATACCTCAACTAGAGAACGCCCGCGGCTTCGCTCGCCCCTTTGCCGTTACGCTCCGTTGATTTTTCTCTTAAAAGTTTTTCCTCTTTTCCTCCGCTTAGGGAAATCATTTTCCAATTTCCTTTCTTAGTGCAGCCTTATGCTATAAAAGAAACATACCCTCCAAGTTTCATGCTTCTAGCACTTACGGTTTAGGCTGAGCGTTGATTGTTAGTCAGTCAGTCAGTCAGTCAGTAACGTAAGAGTTTTATATATTTAGATAGATTAGATGGACACGCTGAGCAAAGACAAAGGGCATTGACGGAAAAAGGAAAATGAAAATATCCATCACCGCGGTCGGTCATGAAATAAGCTCGCTGTACCTACATATAATGGTAGGTGGTACCTAATTGAGTCAATTTTATGCCAATGATTGCAGAAATTAGGTCAATTTTCATCGTGGATTGTATCGTCAAGTTCGTGTAAGGATTGAGAGTTGAATACTTGCCAAGTTATGTTATTATTAAACTACAGAACGCCAACACTGGGCTATTTTTATAAATATTCGCTTGGTAGTCGGTGTGAGTGGCCGATAACAGTTCAATACGACTGAACATAGGCGTCGACCTACAGGGTTAAATAAAATGGATATTAAACCCATAAATTATAAAATTTATTATTGATGTAAAATAAAAAATCGGTTATTGATAATTCAAATTTACGACTCATCATTATGCATCGACTTGTCAAGGAATAAAAAAAATACGTCTGATATTCAAGCATTATTATTTGTTTTGCTTAAATTTAAACGTGATGCGTATGCATCAAATTAATGAACGCATGGCAGTTCATCGTAAGGCACGATCCTACGTACGTGACCTTCGTACCTACCTTTTGTTAATTATTAATTTTATTATCTAACCTTTTATTAATATTATTTTTTTGTGTTGGCCATAATATATTCTATTTGCAGTCCTCCATCGCATCACGTTAGAATAACTTTTTCCGTAAGCAAACTGTAGTACCTAGTAGTTATTTTTATAAAAGTAGGACGTGGGTGGTAAGTACCTACTCCCAAAGTTTCCAACTGTGGAGAAGCATATGCTGAATGCACATCGATGCTCATTTTGGAACATTGTGGTTTGGGAACTGGTCGCAAGCTTATTTCATTATATACCTACAATACATTAACGTATACTAACGTAGGTTTACCTACCTTTTTCAAGTGCCTACATACATCTCTACGAACACAGATGTTTGTTCTATACCTAGATGTTATTTTGTATTGTTAGTATGTATAACAAAAAAAGAGTAAACTATTTATCAGCTTTCATAGTAAAAGCTCTGCTTAATTTTGGGCTAGATAGTTTTATGTGGATTGTTCACAATATTTATTTTATTGAAAACAATATGAATGGGGTTATATGCATGTGCACATTGAGATTTTTGAACTTTGATTTCACTAATGAAATAGACAATTATGGATGGTACATTTAGAACGAAATCACTAATACCTTTATTGCCGGAGCAAGCAGATGGTCGGATGGCATTTCGCCAGGGTTAATAAGGACTTAAATATAGAAATTCCCTTTCGGCAGTTCCCTATAAAATAGTAAAATAAAGAGCAGGCTATTTTGTAGTAAGCACATAATAGAGTCAAGCAAGAAAAACGCAATAAAAACAACACATTATTACGGTAGAGGCTTTACTATGCCAGGGACTGATAAGGGCTTAGCGATACACGTAGGCCAATGTCCCCACGTTGTTACTGGTTCAGGGTTCAGTGCACAATAATGAGAATGGATAAGTCTTGAGTTCGAATATAAGTATCTTACAGAATATAGATTTGTTTTTGTGTCGAAAGATTGCTAGGCATTTGTTTATCGCACGTATTTATGGTCACTAATCTAAATTTTTGGGTTCCATAGTCCAACAAGGATCCCTCATAGTTTTGCTTTGTCAGTCAGTGTGACTGCCTGTCCGTCTGTGCTGTGTGTTCAGAACCGTTTGACACGTAGACCATAGATACGATCATATACTCCAATTTAGCAAGGCTAAGTAATTATTTCTTTTATTTTTTCAACCCATCATGGGCCGTTGGATAGGTATTTTAAAAATATTATAAGGATTCATTTGTCATTTTTTAATAAAAAAATCGTTTAGTTATAAAGCTTTGAAGTGGTCTCGTCTTGCTAACGAGAAAATACCTAGTAGCACAAGGAAGTTGAAATCGTGAGATAAAATGAAAAAACTTTTATTTAGATCTGTGTTGATCATTAGCACCCGTGAGTGTGTGACACGCGTTGTATTTCTAAATTCAAGCGGCGTTGGACGCGTCTGAACAATGGATATTTTTACGAGTTTAACTGAGAGTAACGTTAAATGTGGTAGATATAGGCAGTGCGATCCACAAGCCAAGTGCGTTGCTCCCCGCTGATAACTCTATCAATAATAATATAGCTAGTTAGGTACTATCTCGCAAAGTCGCACAAGTGACTATATACAGTCTGCGCTCCGGGAACTAATAGTTAAACAAACACAACTAACTAACAGTGAACGTGCTTCGTTATTACTGAACAAAACCAAAACTTATTAGGTACAAACTACATCCTACTAATATTATAAACGCGAAAGTTTGTAAGTACCTACCTATGGATGGATGTTTGTTACTCTATCACGTAATAACTACTAAATGGATTTCAATGAAACTTTACAATAATATAGCTTAAACATCAGAATAACACTAAGCCACAATTTATAAAGATATTGTAACGGAGAACGGTTGTAAATCACGGGAACGGGGCGTAACGGGAACGGGGCGAGCGAAGCCGCGGGCAGCCGCTATTAAGTAATACTTTATAATTAAAATTATAATTTTTAAATTGTTGGAATCGATTGTGAATAAATTAAATTACATTAAATTGGTTTCAGTAACCAAATCATTTTTAATGCAATAATTTTTACAGGGTTATGTTTATATCTTATTACGTTCAAGAACACGATTTTTTAGGTTTGGTTCTTAATAAAAATCACGAGCAAAACTTATCAAAATTTGTTCGTTCAATTCGCAGCACGGCGGCCACTGAACTAAGACCCATGACCTCAACAACAGCTGCTGCTGGAAGTAACTAATAGTAGGTTGCAAGTAATTTGGTTAGATCGGACTTATTGGGCACCAAGTTTTGTGTCATTTGAGATCCGAACTAGTCTCTATAGCAATAATTTTATAAAGGCTTAATTGTTTAAAAAAAATAGATAATCAATTAAAAGGTTTATTACTAATAATAAATAACGCGGCCAACGTTACACATTTACACAACATTGAAATTTTATTTCTTACATGGAAATAAACGTCTTTGCTGTGTAACTTTCCTGAAAAGGTAAAATAAAAAAAAACGGAGTGGGATTTGAACCTAATATTAAATACATAATTTTAGTAAGTAGGTATGTCCTTAAGTAATTAGGATAATCAGTTGACCTTCGATCTTCATTATCTAAGCATTATGAAAAGTAAGTACCACAGAATATTATCTAATGATCCGCAAACACCCTAATGACATGAGGCTATCAATATAATAGGTAGGTATATGTACCTAGTACATAGTTAAACATTTATCTATGATAATTATATTCTTGAATCCCATCAAGTGCGTTTAAAACAATTTGATATTCAGTCTTCATCTGGCCGTCAGTAAGTGTGTTTACTATGTGATATTAGTAGGTCCCGGACGTTGTATAGAACGCACGTACGATACTTAATTTATATTTTCTGAAAATAAAGTGTTTGGACAGTGTGTGGTCGCGCAGTAGAGCGCTACGGACGATACGCGCGTGTTCGCAACAGTGTTTGTTTGCGCGTCCCTATAACACCATGCTTATAGAGACGATTATCCGTGCGACTCAATTTTTTATTTGAATTGACTAGATATTTTTTTATTGGGCAACTAGAAATACAATAACACTGTGAGTATTAATTATTTTTATTAACATTGTACAAACGAATTTTATTAAAATTGTAGTTTGTGACAAACGAAAATATTTTCTTTGTTTCGGGCAACACGCACAGAACACGGAACGAGAGAATTTTTTTTTAATTTTACAATATAGGTACAAAACTAAAGTAGTCACTGCTGTTATTTATAAAATCTTGTGGTTTTTAATTACCAAACTAGGAAGTTTGTTTTATTACAGTAAAGTTATAATGTTTTGTGTGACCTCCAACAACGCCGGTTAGGTACAACACCAGAGGTATTTACCCAAATTATCACGTTCGATATCGGACATAGCACAAACTATTGAGAGTTATTAAAAGCGCGTTTATAAAAGTAGTATTTTTTCACTGAAAATCTATTTTACTACGTCCAACTACGTGTTTTACTACGTACTCAGCGCCAATTTTACCGTACATATAAAATGTTTCCGTGTTTTTGATCGACGAATAACGTTAGGTACGCGTGATCGTATTAACCGTCCTAAGAAATTGTGTTACCATGCACGGCTGGCTCATAGAGACCCACACGTGCCCTTGAAAGATTCTGTATTCCTCCGTGGCATTATTTATGTACTTAATTACCATTACTTATTCACGGTTTGTGTTTATTGCATGAAAATATAAAATTGTGTTCACACAATCACACAACATTTTGGTAATCTATCCTATACCGCTGTGTGCGATAGTTTTTAGAAGGAAAGGGGGCGTTTCTAATATTAACGTTACTTATAGTATTTGTTTTTTATTATGGACGAAAGTTAAACATAATGAGTGTGTAGCATACATACCAATAGCGAAGCAATGAAAACTTATGGATTTCGTGATATTTTTTTTTGAAATGAGATGAAAGAAGCGACACAAACACAGGGGTCCTAAAATTATGATAAACGTTGGTACTCGTACCTTATGTATCATTATAGAAAAAGTGCTGGAACAAGCAGATGGACCACTTGATGACTAGTTACCACTAACAACTACAGGTACATCACCTCACATGACTTTGCCCCACCAAACCCATCAAATTCGAACACATCAATGCTTGGCGACATGGTATAAATTGTTCAAGTACTTTCCAGGACAAACTCTATCGCAGAGCCCTATTACAAATATAGCGAAAATAAGCATATTTATGATGCCTATACCATGTTTTAACTTGTATTTACGCGCACTGCCGAAAGCCGGTTTTATTATACCTACGCCAAGATACATAGCAACAGTTCACCATATTCCAGACATGTTGTGACGGCTGCTGCTACTAGATATCTAATCGCGGTGTAGATAAACCAGTTGTTCCGTCGGTATTAACTAGAGGTACTACAAGAATTCACGGCATTAATACACATAAACTATCTATCACAATGTCAAATAATTCGAGAGTTTCAGAATGTAAGTATATAGTAAGTATAGTAAGTACATAGCAACCTAGATATTATTACCCGGGATAGGGGTGGGTGATACTATGCTCGATAGGAAACTATTTTGGCTCAACGACTATTGGAAATTCGACAGCCGCGATACCCGTACGCACAGTTTCGCCAGATTATACAAATCGCAAATATCTCCACAAGAAAAAAATATGGAAAATAGGTGCTAATTGCAAGAACATTTTCAAATTTGTTTTTTCTCATGATGATGTTACTCTCGTATTTTTTCATAATGCTTTTGACTGTAATGGTATGGTAACTATACCTAACATTAGTCATGTAAGTTATCATAACAAACTTTTGAATAGATATCCTAAAATCTTGATTAAAAAAATTGATGCTTCCTGCCATGCATACAATAACACGACTGAGTTATAATATGTAGTTGCGTGTTTTGGAAGAATAGTCGAGGCTTAAGCTAAACCACGGTCTGCGCTCAAATGCAATGGATACCTGGCATGGCCAAACTAGGTCAAAAGAATGTATTTTGGTAAGTAGGTATACGTTATTTATTAGGTACAGTAATAACTCATTTTAACACGTTGAGCTCAGGTGTATGTATGTCAAGACACATAAAATATTGTTCTCACCAAAAACGATAATTCTTCGGTTGCAAAAATGTCTCAACCGCTTATAAAGCTGGCTCTGAGAGTTTTTCGTGTAGTGATTTATGTTTAATTAGAGTGTCCCTCACATTTTTAAGTAATTCTTAAACAAATTTCAGAGCTTGAAGCTTCGGGAAAAGCTTGTAAACTTCTGAAAACAATTACGAGTTCGCCAAAACATTACAATAAAACATTGGAAACTCAGCTTTAAGATGTCAGACGGTTTACATAAAAACATGCATGAGTATCTAGGTACCCAGGTTAGGTACCAGCCTAGCACAATGTTGGTATTATTTATATTTCGATAAGAGACTTGTGTTCATATCGGAATTCTGACCTCCCTTTAGTATTCATATCACGTATTACAGATAGGTGGCAGGTCGAAGAGATTTATCACATGGTATCGTCAATTTAAGCTACCCAGTAACATAATGCGTTGTTTTAAGTGATAAAGAGAGACTTGTTTAAATGTTTTGATCGAACTTTGTGTTTTAGTCACTACATTTATATTATCAGCTCATGCTCATATTATTTATTGCAATAATTATTATATTAAATGGTGTGGTTTTAGAGTTAAGAATGGTGAATACATAATAGGCTTTTATTATAATAGATAGCCATATTATATTTTAGCGGTTAAACTTATAAGCCCGCGTGATCTTTCAAAGCTTAACCCTCAACTTACAAGTGAAGTAAGCCTGATGTTAATCTATAGATTAAGAATATTATGCCTATATCTGCCGTGAAGCATTGCTGTGTTTCGGTTTGAAGGAATTACTGGCACGGGCAAGGCCGTCTTAAACTAGGCTGGGGCCCTTGGGCACACAAGAATTTTGGGCCCTTTTGGAAAGTAATAAAAGCGAATTATAATAACATTTATTTACTAAGCATGACCATTTATTATAGGTAATCAAATACAGTAGGATATAATGGCGTAGTATATGCCTTGTATTGTGAAAAAAATGTGGTGTGCCCAAAAAAATTTTTTGAGAATAAATGTGCTAGAGAATTGTCGGTCCTTCGGGGCCCCTGAGAATGGGGGCCCTGGGCACGGGCCCCGTGTGCCCTTATGGTAAAGACGGTATCACGGGAGCCTGAACATCTAAGTATATGCACAGAAAAAAGAATTACATTCTTGTGTGTGTATTCATCAAGTTGATGGACGCATGGCAGTGCATCGTATAGGACACTTGATGAAATGCGAAATGCGAAAGCGATGTTTAGCCATTATGCTTCCATTAAAAAAATGATACACTTACCTATACCTATCAAAACATCGTAGACCCTAATTGAAATTCTCTCCTGAATGAAGCCGTCAGTTTAATCCTTGAACGCCAATAGCAAAGACTTTTAACTAGTTTCAGTTGGTTTTTAATTAACTGTCGTCGCCTTTGTTTGCGAAGCTCTTTCTACCTTTCGTTCCATTTCCGAGCCTATAATGACGTCGATCACTCGAGGGGCGGTCATTGGGCACAAAAATGTAGGTAGTTACTCTTATTAGGATAGAATAGTGGTAAAGTATTTCGAATAAAAAAAAAATAGGTGCACAACGATGAAATCCCCAACCTTTCTAAGGTTTTGAAATCATAGGTAGATATTTATTTGCAAATTTTTTTAGAATATTAAAACACAATTAACTGATTTTAAATAAAAGAGGAGGAGGTTCTGAATTCAGTTGTATTTTTTTACAGTTATCAGAATATGTATTTGATCGAAGCAAAATAATATTTTTTACGTCAGTTAAACCGCGCGGGTTCAGTAAGTTCAGATAATGCTGAATAATCTCGAAATTTAATAAAAAAATATATTGAAGGAATTTTCTATTGTCATACTTATATCTACACAGGTAACCAAAAGGCACAAGCTACGTCATAAAACCAGAAATAAAATATCCCAGAATAAAACACAGGATGACAACAACGCGGACATTACTTAAAACCTTGTGATTTTATAGTATCCCAGCTCGTTTTACCTAAAACTAATTTAAGAAGAGACGTGTAAAGTTGTAAAAAGAAAAGGAATGAAATGCATACCTAGCACCCGCTCTACTTGTAATGTTCAGGGAAGCTGGCTTCAGACGTTCGGCAGCAATAAACCATGTCAATCGTCTCATTTTATGCGGGTCATTAAAGTCATTACACCGGGGGTCGGTTTATAGCCGTTTTCGCGAAAGATTTTTATGTAAAATGCAGAATTTTAGTAGGTGAAAATGATTTACTTGGAGATAAAATTAACGACGAACAAAATGGTGCTTAATCTAAATAACGTTCAAGTAAGGTATTACTGTGTTTGTTAAAACTAACTTTTTCGAGGGATATAGATATTTAAAAAGTAATTTCCAAGTCATTATATCATCATATTACGATCAGCCCGAATAAATGATAAAGTTTATTTAATTTTCTCTTACAAAGTAACATACCTACAGTAATTAATAGTAATTATAGAAAACAAATACCGATGCAGTAGGATTACTTCGTGAGAGACTGGTGCCGAAAGTAGGTTCGAATTCGGAATCATCCCATTGTTGGGCAAAGGCCTTCCCCCCAATCTTGCCAACTCTTCACGACTTTGTGCCACCAGTTGCCAGTTCCTCTCAAAGGCGTCCAGCTCGTTCTGCCATCACAATAATGTCTTGAAACGAAATGTTGTTTAGTCCTAAAATATGAACGTCAAGGATCTACTGACCTCCTCATAAGGTTAATATTTTTAAAGATCACCATGACTCCGCCCGCATCTGCCGAGGCTTCAGAGCCACCTCGCATAGTCGTATTGGATGGTGGTTTCTCCACCCAGCTGTCATGCCACGTGGGGCATGTTATAGACGGTGATCCATTGTGGAGCGCCCGTTTTCTCCACACGCATCCTGATGAGGTCGTCAACACACATTTGGACTTTCTAAGAGGTGAGATTTCACACTAGTTTTTAGTAGTCCTATACGGTACCCAACCCAGTTGCCATGCAATATCTAGTATAAAGTACCTTCATTTTCGGCGTGAGGTAGCCCACCTGACTCACGCACACAAATAAAGCGGATTCACATATTCAATCATCTAGGTGCCTATTGCACGAACCATAAGCGATAGAAAATAGGAGAAAGGATACAAGATAGCAATACCGCTAAGTAAATATTTGTGCATTGATCGATACACCGTTGTACATCAGTTTTCCTATACGTCACATTTTTGCGTATAAGTCAGTCTTGCTAAAATGTGGGCGGGCACGTGTGTCGATTATGTTTATTATATTTGCTTTAATGTGTTCTTTCTACCCAAATGTTAGTCGAACGGTGTCAGTTATCTTTGTTATGGTAGAGTGAGAGACTTAGTAGGTACTTATTTCTGTTCTGTGGGAGAGATAAGTTCGTATGAGCTAATAATGGACCACTTTTGTAGGTAACCTTCCATTATATAATATATATGAGTTGATGTTCGATTGTCTAACTACGTCTAAAATGCATAGTATACCCTATCCACTTATTTGGTTACACCACAACAAACCCTTTCGATGTAGGTAAAGTAATTAAGTTGTTCTCATTTCAAAGTTTAAACAGATTTGAGATAGAGCTACAACAGAAACAGTCAAACGAATTCGAACCAAAAGTGCGTTCCACAAATGTGGGTATCAAATCAAAGTTTTTGCCTACTATGGAAAATGATACATGCGTGCTTTGACGAATTACACGTTAGGTCGCTTAGGCTCGTCATTTTTATGCATGTGGCAGCGAGAGTGCGACCTCGTCTCGTGTCATCGTCCTCTGAAAGCGCTTTTCTTTGCCACAAAACGGACCGTTTCTTTTCATAAGGAAAAGCTGAAAAGTGTCTGCAAGCAAATAACTCCCTGGAGGGTAAAGCCTACTGCCTTGCTTTGCCTCTTATACGAGACATGATACGGAAAAGTATAAAATATGCTAAAGTGTTTTTGTGGCAGACTTTAACGCTTGTCACGGAAAAGGAGGCAGATTAAACTGTTGGTTATTTAGTATTTAGGTACACAACTTCTTATAAAATAAGTATGTCATTTACTCACATTAAAGTAATAAATATTCAATTTATTAACTCACTCGACGTAGTAGATGATAAGTTAGTAACAAAGTTTTGTTAGCTACGTTTCGTAAAGTGTCGAGAGCTAGTAAGACTCAGCTGTTCCGCCTTGGCGTTGTGATTATTATGATTGACGGCGCAGTAAGTTGCCAAGCGACGCCGCTATTTCTCCCTCATACACTAACTACTTCACATTTGCATTGCATAGTACTACAGGCGGCAGGAGCCGCAAGTATCTACCTGCCTGTAATACTGGCGCTTCTACAGAAACTAGAGCAGCGTTGTTGCCGCCATTAATCACCTTGTCTGTCTAATACCTTTCCATTCGCAGGCTGTAAGCAGTCTTCTATTTATTACATAATTATTTTCTTCGACAGAAAACGGCTCCTTTTCCCGACCTGCTTACTTATTAGAGAACTACTCGGCTTTGTGTTGCATTACCAAGTTTTAATAACATTAAATTGTTTACGCTCCTAACCCGCACCCTGCTCAGTAAACTGAAGGTAGCGAAAGTAGTTAAGCAATATTTATCGAGCTAGTTTGGTAGTATTAAATCGAGTGTAGAGCTTTTAGTTCGTTACAAATACGGACATTTATATGGGGAAAGGATTAGATAAACGTAATTCGGTTGAAGGCGGGCTGTGGATGATGATGATGATGAATCTGATTGAGTGAGATGTTAATCTTGAGATTCATTTGTTCCCATTAGGCACATAAGAAATTATTGATATCACCTGAGGTCGAGCAATGAAATCGATTGTGTGAACTGTGAGGTGTGTTCGCAGCTGGAGCGGATTTGATCATCACAAATACGTACCAGGCGACTGTGGAGGGCTTTGTGGAGCACCTGGGAGTCACCGCCGAGCAGGGCTACGGCCTCATCGTGCGCGCTGTTGAACTTGCCAAGAAAGCACGGACTCTATACATAGAAGAATATCAAGATTACGTTCAAGATGGTAGGTTCTGAAAAGTTATCTGGCCATTAAATAAAATCTTAAGAAGCTAGTTATAAAAAAAAATGGACCCAAGCTCGCAGGCCCTCATTTTCAATGAATTTATGAGAGTAGGATATGACGTGACGGAGTGGAATCCTCGAGAAACATTGTAAAATTGACAAACGAGGCAATCTCCATAGTAGATATTTTTTTCACAAAGCCGAGGTTAACTATAACTGTTTGGGTTTGTTTTCTCTGGCGAGGTCAATTATCTAAAATTATATTTTTTTTACCAGCCTTTCAGCTCAGTTGGTAGTAGCTCTGCCTTCTGCACCGTAGGTAGAAAACAAATATTTGTGTGGTGATCGCAGAAATTTGTTTTCTGTCTGGGTTTTATATTGTATTCTAAGTATTTAACTATTAACCTATGTATTTGAAAAAAAAAAATATATTTTAGTAATTACGTTTATTTTATTATGGAAATAATGATTCAAAATTATAAAATTCCAAGAATTTTGGCGTTTTACTCCAAACAAAAGATTGGGTGGGTTGGCGCCCGCAAGGGTCGGGTGCAAGCACGCATTAATTACACTTTGCAAGGGTTGAAAGGTATTTGTGTAGGTATTATGTAGGTAGATAACGTCACGACACTGTTGTCGTTTGAATACGTATAAAGTAGGTATATTTTATGTAATTTATCATTTTAGACAATTTGCCGTTGGTCGTCGGGTCTGTGGGCCCATACGGAGCCCATCTTCACGACGGGTCAGAGTACGATGGTAGTTACGCCGATACCACTTCCGTTCAGGTAAATCTATTTAGAAACCTATCTGCATAAGCCAAAAGTTCAACCAGAAATTAAATATGAATCGGTTCGGCAGCGCAGCCGTGGCGGCGGCTGCGACCTTAATTAGGTCTCCATCTATTTCCATATCTTGTCATTGGGTGCTTTTAGAAAACAGCATCCGAACAACCGAATCAATTCCACTAAAATGTTGAAGGTGAGGGCAGGTCTGCCTCACTCACGGTATTTTTATTTTGGCATCTCATGTTATATATTTATTATCGTAAAGTAGTATTAAAGAGTAGTAGAGCTATTCATGAAGGTCTCGTCTGGGGAAGTACTACCACCACGGCTATTTCTACCGCGAAGCAGCATTGCTGTGTTTCGGTTTGAAGTTGCCTAAAGTTTATGGACGCAGGGGACTGCATCGTATGGCACGTTTCGGACGTGCGTGACCTACGAGGCAATGCTTTGTTATAGGCGATAATTATCACTTAACATCAGATGGGCCTTATGCTTGTTTTGTCAGCTAGTTAAATAATATAAAAAAACGCTATAGTAAAATCTTTATTTTAAACAAGCTAACACAAAAGTACGGGTACCTACTTTCACCGTATTAAAAATACAGTCCCCAGAGGATAAGGTTAACTAGACTGTCGGAGGTTTAATAAACGGTGTTAGAAGCTCCGTATACTTTCCTCGTGTTAAAAGCTATTTTTAATAAAATATTTGCGACGAAGGTAACCCAACCGTAACAGCTACCTCTATTACCTATGTTGCGGTTGAGTAACCTTTCATCTACCACTCTTAGCACGGTTTTAGGTACTTAGATACCTGCCCTGCTGAAAGGCGGAATGCTTGAACACATCAGTAGCCGCATTTCGCCTTTACCTACCTAATGGATATGCATCATAAATCTGAACAGAGCAGAGATAACGTAGGTATGCCTACGCACTGGTTATTAGTTTTACATGAACCACGTCATACCTTTTTTGTCTGTACTGAACCACAGGGCTCATAAATGCATAGCCTAATAAAAGCCATTGAAAGCCCCGGCTAAACCGTAAAGAGCGTCGTAAAGTTGCTTGCAAATTAAAATTTACATCGCCAATATGAAAAACTCCCACTCCATTTCTCTTGTTTTTTCTCTACCGACAGCATTTGACCGGCGTGGACAGTTAATTAACGAAACTTAGGACAAATGGCTATCTGAAATAAACATGAAGCACCGAAATGAAGTTTCTTTGTTTTAGGTGATTTTGAGATTTGTAGTTGTTTTTGGAGCGTATAAGCGTATATATCCTGAAATTTACGTTGGTATTGTGTTTTAGACTATGCGGGAATGGCACCGGCCGCGGATCCAAGCACTTGTGGAAGCTGGCGTAGACCTTCTTGCATTGGAAACAATTCCTTGTCAAGAAGAAGCAGAGATGCTGTGTGACCTGCTGAGAGACTACCCTAACATGAAGGCTTGGCTTTCCTTTAATTGCAAGGTAAATGCAACTTTCATCCAAAGAGCATTGCCCGATAAACATTTTTAAAGATTTGGTAGAGTTAAGAGATAATGGTAGAGTTGGTTTTTGTGGCTATAAGTAATGTTTTACCAATTACTTTTACAGGATAACCAGAGCATAGCCCACGGCGAAAGTTTTCAAAAAGTCGCGAAGAAATGCTGGGAGTCAAACCCCGATCAACTAGTGGCTATAGGAGTGAATTGCTGCGCTCCCTCTTTCATCGCTGACCTTGTCAAAGGCTTCAACGATGACAGACCTCAGGCGCCAATTCCTCTCATCGTGTATCCTAACTCAGGAGAAAAATATAACCCACAAATTGGGTGAGTTTCCACAGACGACTAGATCCCACCACACCATCATAAAATATATCACTCAGGTAGATAACGGGCGAAGATAATGAAAAGAGGATTCTATTTATAAAAGGCGAGCAAGTCATGCATGACCCCCCGGATAAAATGAGTTACAATACCAACTTGTCTAAAGTGCATAGTGCTTTCTCAAAGTAAAATATTATTCAGTATCAACACAATAGTTTGCCAAAACACGGCCCCATCCATCTATAGTTTCAGATAGTTGGATCGACCACAACGGTGTCACACGTTAGGTGCCATTCAGCGTAGTCTGAAAAACTGTTTTAAAATTGTATATTACCAACGCGGATAGCTTTTGTTTATGGACCAACTATTTTTTCATCGTCCATTCAAACAAGAACACAAAAACATAAATGAACTACTTTAAAACGGAATCGAAGCAGACGTTCTCTCAAAAAAAAAAACTTTTCGGGGTCTAATTTTCCCGTAGCTCTAAAATGGCTCGTAGAAAATATTATGATGAGTGGTTCATCAGAGTTTGTTTTTCAGATGGATAGATCGCGATAAATGTGAGCCAGTAGAGGTGTTCATCCAGGAGTGGCTTGATCTCGGAGTGCGTTACGTCGGTGGTTGCTGCCGCACGTACGCCGCCGATGTCTCCCGGATCCGCAACCAGGTGCACTGCTGGCGGGATCGCTACCGGTTCCGCACCAACAACTCCACCCACTAATCAACCTCGACTGATTACTAAACGTTTTTCGTATCACTCTAGTGTACCTCGACCACAGAACAAAGTAGAACGGCCATGTAGCCGGAGAAGTGTCGCCAAAATACATGAGCATTATGCTCCTTTCTCCATACAAATTCAAAAGTTTTTTTGGGAGTCGTAAAGTGAAAAATGCTTTGCAGCAGCGCAAGAATTACTTTCCGAACAAGCGACAAGATAAAACATAGAAATCTTCCTTGCTTCTTTTTTCTTAGATTCCTCATATTTAGTGATATTTTAAATGCAATATTGGAAAAGTTTCTTTTATCCATTCAGCACAGGACGGGACTGGTTGTGCCCAGTTCTGTTTGTATGATTACCTACTTGATTACCTTCATAGGTAGCCTGCCTGCCTGCCTTCAGTTGTCCGTTCTGTGTGTTTTATTGTATTTGTCTTACGTATACCTACTTATGTCAAATAAATATATTTTCTTTCTTTCTTTCTTTCTAAAAGTAAAACTGGCGACATCGGCTCCCATGCAAACAGCACATGATCGCCTTTCTACTGTTATTCTGTGACCTCGACTGAGACAAAGAACACAATTGTATAAATTAATTCTCATTGATATTGATTAGTTCAAATGGTCTCTCAACTATGTTCGACCTATTTGTCCTGATGAAGTTAACCTACTCAAAAACTAGTGATTACGAACTTCACCAAAACGTGATTGAACCCTGGTCTGTTCTCGAATTGCAGTTGAAAAATAGTGCATAAAGTTCGTCGTTTATCCGAGCATGGGGAGATTTACTGAATATGTTTAAGCGAGTTAAAACGTGCCATTGCCTAGAATTTAAACTTTTAGTACTATCGTTATTAATAATAAAGTTGTCTACCAAAGCGTCAAAACCAAAGTAGGTATACCTAACTTTCTAAGTATATAGATATTTACGTCCAATGAAATAAAATAAGTGGAAGCACGCACTTCGTAATTCAAATGTATAGGTACCTACTGACTGAATTTCTTTATATCGATTGAAAAATATTTAAACGTAGCGTTGCTTTAATCGACAAAAAAAAATGTAATGTTTTAGATCTATTATGCACGTACGCAAATTGTATTATACATTTTCCTAGCTGTATTTATGTACTTTGTGATGTCATTATAAACTGAACCAGGGACTGAGTAAAATCCCATTTATTTTAATAAAATAATACGAACATACAAATTATTATTTTTAATTAAGACATTTTGTCATCCTTCCTATTTCTAGCGTGAAGCAGCATTGCTGTTTCGGATTGAAGGGTGCAAGTGCCAGTAGAATTACTGGCACGTTAGGCTAAACATGCCTCAAGTTGATGGAATCAGGGCACTGCATCGAAGGGGCACGTTCCTGACGTGCCCCTTCGTGACCTATGAGACAATGCTTTGTTAAAGGCGATGGTTACCACTTAACATCAGGTGGGCCATATGCTTGGTCGATCAGCTAGTTGTATAAAAAAAACTTTAACCTAAGTGCATTTTTCTTTAATTTATTATTTGATTAAAAAGTTTGAGGTTCAAACCTCCCCTATTAATAACTACTCAGAGGTAGGTTAGGATTCACTAAAATATTTCCTCAAACTTTCGGTCATGCTCTAAATTTTACGGGCAGCTTTTGGCCCTGACCAATAACTTGAGGGTTTCCTAGAGTAGGTCCGTTCACCGTTCCGTAAACTATTGGAATATCCTTCTTTAATATATGTTCGGGGCAGTATAGTTTAGGAGAAAGTTTTATTAAAAGATAATGATGTATGTTTTATGAAACGTTGGTCCGTGGTATTTTACTGCACCTACGTGGTGTTGAGTCGTCTGAATGAGTACTCATTGAACCGAGTAGCGCCGATCGGCCGCTGCTCGCATCCGCCTCGCTTCTTCATAACAATTTAAGTTCATGTCCCGAACATGTTCAAGTAGCTTAGCTTTGAGTACTACCTATAGCACTTTACATTACTTTAAACAAACCCGGGCTCTCACATATAGTGGCAATCCTGAGAAATGTTCATTAAACCAATAAAATGTCTACGAAACTAGACCTACATTATGCTGATCGAAGAGGAAGTATCTAAGCAGGCGAAAAGAATGAAAAACGAACTACAAGGCAATAAGGCAACTATAATACTTGGCAATCACTTAGCATCACATTAAATCCTACTTCTTCTTCTTATCGTGTCACTGATTCTTTCGAACCAAGCGTGGTGAAAGGATTTTAAGTGCGCCTCGAAGAGGCTCCTTTCGTGCACTAAATTAAATCCTACTAACATTTACTTTCTCTAGCGCCCATGAAATTATTTGTCGAATGCAGAGCCGCAATAGCTAGAGTTCGGTCTTGTTTTTCTTCGTGGAGTTGAATTTGCAAATGTTTCACGTCCAACTTGAGGGTTTTAATCTCGTTCTGTAATCGCATAACTATGGTCCACAAGCTCGGTGAGCCGTGATTCGACGTCGAGTGTATAGGCAGCGAAGGGGATCTCACTAAAGCCTCTATCGACGGGCACTCGTCGTCGCATTCTGAAAAAATAAATTTTAAAACCACTGATTTGCCTCTAGATTTTTCCATTCAGATGAACAAAGTATAGATAAAAATCAAAATCAAAGCATAATAGACCCAAATATTTGAAAATACATTTACTGCTGCGTTCAAATATCTCTATACTTATATGTATATGCATACCCATACCCAAGCGGAAGAGAGCTCTATTTAGACGAGGGCTTGAAGGAAAACAAACATAAATAGCTAGTAAATATACAGGGTTATTGGTAATTATATAAGAAACCAGTTAAGAGCTCCTTCTGTACATCTTAACAAACAACTTTTGTTCTACGACTTTCAATAATTCGTTAGTTTTTTTCCCATACAAAACATAATACGTTATTTTTAACAAACTTGTCATTCTAAATAATTATAAATCTATGCCCCGTGGCGCGGCGCGCGGCAATCTCAATGAAAGGGGCGCGCGGTGCGGAGTCGTGATGCGACTCCAGTCACCGGTCATTACCATGAAACGTCTACACTATACAGAGCTAAAAAGTGTTACAAAAACATAAAATATTTTTTTTGGGAAGTGTATTGATTTTTGACAGTCGTAGAACAAATATTGTTTGTTAAGATGTAAAGAAGGAGCCCTTAACTGGTTTCTTATATAATTACCAATAACCCTGTATAAGTTTTGTTGGTATAACGAGTATGTACAATGCATAAGAAAACCATTTATAATATATTCTACATAGTGTCTATAGTGGCCGCTCGCCTTATTCCCGTTCCCGTTACTTTTTTGGGATAAATAGTATCCGGTCTTTCTCCTGGTTTTAAGCTACCTCCATAAAAGTTTTCAGTCAAATCGGTTCAGCCATTCTTGAGCTATAAATAGTGTAACTAACACGACTTTCTTTTATATATTATAATTTATAAAAAAGTATACAGGGTGTCCCATAAGTCAACGTCCAGCCGAAAACGGGTGATGCGCCAAGTCATGACAGTTATCAGAAAAATATAAATAAAAATATTTGCTAAGTAACTTTCGAGTTATGAGTATTTAAAAAAAACAGGAAAAACTGACACCCTGTGATGATCTTTTAAGTCCTGTGACTACAAATATTAACTTTTCATGAAACTTTTTTCTGCAACGTAAGCATGAATAACCCTTCTGTAAATTACAATTCAAAATTAAGCCATAACTGCCTCAGTTTTTAATGAAATCGTGGAGTTTTGGCCAACGTTTCATTTCAGATAATTACATCACCCAACTTTAACCGTCTGTGTCGCAAAAAAAATGTACTACACTATCGTGGCATGTAACTTTAAAAATTGGCGCATTTATCCAGGATTCCAAAATGGTATAATACTTGCAAGAGTACTCCTTAGTTTAGGAAATAAAAAATGTTTTTTCAACTAAACCGGATTTCCAATCAATTTTATTTCAATAGATAAAATGTTTGTACCCTTTAAATTATGGACTTAAAATGCCTACGCTGCGTTTTTAAATCGCTCACAATTTACAGGTACAAGTAAATACCATTTCGACAATGCAAGTAAACAGATAGAGCCACCATCTTGTCGAAAGAGTAATAACCATGGGTGTTCAAGTAATTTGTTAGTTTTAGGTGAAAGTTTGAAATAAAATTCAATCATAGGATTTCTTCAATCGTAATTTTAATTTAACTACATCAAGGATTTACAGCAAATGTTCAAACTGTTAGCCTTCAGCAGTAATGCAAGCTCTACATTTCCTTAAAAAAAATCAGCTGTCTGTAAAGTCAGTTAACTGACGACAGTTGAACGTGACAACGTCATACAGCTGTCCACGCGGACGCATCGCTCACTCAAGTGGGAGAGAGACCAATGTCGAACGCTGCCGAACGCGGAGGCCGATTATGCCTCTTTGTCGCTCGTTTTGCGCTCTCACTTGCACTTCAAGTATTAAATGGAACGCCTCAGAGCGAGGTAACGCCGCATGAGTCATGTTTTTTCGTATTTATTTATTTATTTAAGACCGGCGCCGGCGACGGGCGAAGGCAAACTTTAGATTAAAACAACGATTGAAGTAATCCTATGATTGAATTTTATTTCAAACTTTTACCTAAAACTAACAAATTACTTGAAAACCCATGGTTATTACTCTTTTGACAAGATGGTGGATCTATCTGTTTACTTGCATTGTCGAAATGGTATTTACTTGTACCTGTGAATTGTGAGTCACTCAAAAACACAGCGTAGGCATTTTAAGTCCATCATTTAAAGGGTACAAACATTTTATCTATTGAAATAAAATTGATTGGAAATCCGGTTTAGTTGAAAAATCATTTTTTATTTCCAAAACTAAGGAGTACTCTTGCAAGTATTATACCATTTTGGAATTCTGGATAAATGCGCCAATTTTTAAAGTTTTATGCCATGATAGTGTAGTACATTTTTTTTGCGGTACAGACGGTTAAAGTTGGGTGATGTAATTATCTGAAATGAAACGTTGGCCAAAACTCCACGATTTCATTAAAAACTGAGGCAGTTATGGCTTAATTTTGAATTGTTATTTACAGAAGGGTTATTCATGCTTACGTTGCAGAAAAAAGTTTTATGAAAAGTTAATATTTGTAGTCACAGGACTTAAAAGATCATCACAGGGTGTCAGTTTTTTCTGTTTTTTTTAAATACTCATAACTCGAAAGTTACATAACAAATATTTTTTTTTATATTTTTCTGATAACTGTCATGACTTGGCGCATCACCCGTTTTCGGTTGGACGTTGACTTATGGGACACCCTGTATAAGTATTATATCAGCTAAATGGTTCCCATAGTACAAGCTCTGCTTAATTTGGGGATACATAGTGTTGTGTGGATTATCCACAATATTTTTCATATATTTATTTACCTAACCAATGTTTTTTCAAACACTGCTATTAGTTGAATCATTTCTATGAAAATACTCGCTGTTGGTAAATATTATTATGAGAATTTTTTATGCTGCGTAACTGAATTTCGTATCACTTTCAACGGTATTGGATAAATTAATCACTGGTTCTGGAAATAGAACGTTTGAACTAGATTTGGTTTGACACTGCAGTGGGGATTAGTGTATTGATATTAGAAATATGTATAACAAGAAAAGTGCCAAGTTATTGCAGTGTGTCCATTCATCAGAGCCATTTCAATTCGATAGATAATTGCTAGTTAGTTTTAAGCTCCGTACTCAAATACGGATTGCTCGATAGTTTTACTCCAAAACGAGTAAATATTAACGCGTGGACCGCAAAAATCACAGCTCGAATGCTCCCATCGAGCCGGTTCCATGGAATTAAATAAGACAAATTTCGTGTAAAACATAAAATAATAGATTAATGCTGAATGTGTGGACGAAAGCCCATGGTTTTTACTCGACATGATAGCTTGATCGAGCAAAACCGTATGTGAGTACGGAGCATTAGTGGTGATTGCTATAACGGTTTACAAATAAAGGTGGATTAAAGAAGAAAGATCAAAGTTTATATGATTCCAGACAGTTTATTTATGAAACTTATCAATAAATAACTACAATAAAATCCGATACAAAAATAAATATTATATTTTATAACACTCGACTATATTATAAATCGTTACTAAACTTGTAATACAATGCATGACTGACGGGTGCAGCTAAGGGCTCATCAAGTATAGAATTCAAAACCTATGAAATTCTTACGCACCGTGTTATAATAATTACATACATATATTCTAAATAAAACGTACGAAATAGTAATCAAGGGAAAAAAGAGTAATACAGATATTAAAAAAGATAAAAAGGTAGAAGGAAGTAAGTGTTACTTAACTTAGAGAAAGCTGAGCTAAGATAATAAAGCACTTATATTTATAACAATACTCAACATGATAATGTTATACGAAGGTAATTTCACAAACGTTTTATTCAATAAAGAAGTTCTAAACGAAAATCAGAATAATTTTTATTTACAATAATAATATTCTAATTGATACATAGTTTAGAAAAAAAAACGATTCTCAAAAACTTAATTATCCAATTTTTTTATATTCACAGAACACGAATTAACTCTATAAGTTTGGTAGTAAATTAAATCAATAGTATACATTTTAAAACAGTCAAATGCACCCACAAAAAACTTTCTTGCACGTTATTTAAGCAAATGGTACAGCCTAGATAGCATATCAAAAATGTATCTTCTACCGCAAAAAATATAACATAACACGTAGGACATCCCAAAGGATCGAGTTCCACTAAATAAAATATTGGGACCTCATCAGTATGGAGGGAAAAGCCAAGGTTTGGCACTTGATATACAATGGCGCTGTCCACAGATATCTATCGATTCTGCCAAACTACGAGTAAGTTCATTGTAGTGTAGCAGATGTGGCGGCCTCGATTTTCGACCTGTATTTTTGGTCGGACGTTTCCGACACGTCCCAAGTTCAAGTTTATTTTTCAATATTATTTTATGATAGTTTTGGCAACGATACATTTATTATGATCCGCGAAAATAGACGAATTATGCCGGAAGAGTGCTCGCTGGGAATTAGAGATTAATTTTGCACCTATATACCTATATTCATTTTTTTAAATTCGAAAACTTTCTGTAACTGTTATCTCATAGACCGTAAACCGTAAATCTTTGTAATCATTTGGGTTAGAAGTCAGATTAGAAGAATTCACACAACACTGCGGTGTCTGGCAAACAATTATCTATAAACTAATACTATGCTACTAAAACTTCATGGTCTCTGCTTATAAAAATACGTAATGTCAACATTTTAACAATCGAATAGTAGCAGAGTATTGAGGGATGAAAATAAAAAAAAGAATGGGCAGCAATGAAGTCGGTATTTCAGAATTGGAGGCCTGAGCAGACTCCGCACTCCTAACAAATCAGATTGAGTTAGTAACCGTCTTTTTTATACAAGCATTCCCCACTAGTCAAATTACTAGAATATTTTGTAATGACAACTTCATACCTATAGCAATCACAACCATGTAGGTAATAAAATGCATTTGCATATTATGCCTGAACAATCCCCGAGGGATCCATGCAAACTTTCATAATTTGTTATTTTGAAGCTTGAGTTTTCAGTCCAAATACATTTTATATTTTGCGATCTCGTCACATATGCTGCTGGCATCAATTCCCAGAGTCGAATTTTTAAGCAAATTGGATTACCAAAGTCGTAGTAATCAGCGACGGACGCGAGGGAGCCGAGATTTTTACTATTTCCACTTCAATTAATCTGTGTTAGTACTTCGTAAATGCGATTGTAAATTTGCGACCGATGCCTTTGCAAGCACATATGCGCAATCATTACTGCTTTAGATATGGGCAGTATTTTAACCCTTCTAAAACTGTTTGGTTATTATTATTAACAGTTTTATTGCATCAGCTTCAGTTTTATTGATACTGTTACGACGCCATAAAACGCAGGTACATACAAGGGCAGTGGCAATAGAATTGCTGTCCAACAAAAGGCCGAACAACTTGCAGCGAATTAAGTTAAAAAGAAAGGAGTAGTAATCATAATTGAATTAAATTGAAAGGCTTATTTCATTGCAACTCGATAACATTTGCAGTATGCAGGTACGGAAACCCATAAATAAATAGGTGAGAATAATGGAAATGCAAACCGAAGTGAACTTTAAGTATTATTGTTGTTGGCACTGGTTTCGACTGAGGCCGCGCATAAACTCGAAAACTAATACTACAAGTAGCGTAAGCAGTATGCAACAAATACTTTGCTATCCTGCTCAATAATAAATGAATGGCACGCGGAAGCACCACTCTACGCTACGCTCAAAGAGTACGAGTGCGCTGTCTGCTTTGATTACGAACTACGAACGGTACAAGTAATGAAAGTGTCATCGCAATTCAAGGTTTTACACGATTTTATACCGGCAGCAATAGTTTACAGTTTCAGCAATTTAGATGCTGTAAAACAGCGCTTCGTCGTTTCTGTTTTTATTACGCTACCTTCTTTTCCTGGTATTGCTCGAATCGAGTTTCTAGATTCTAGCTTGTCAGTAGCTAACTCGTATTTATGTTATAGCTTAGCACTTAAGTGCTACTAATCCTCGGTTTTATTAGCAATAGCTTTTTCTCGGTTTCGCAATATGCTTTTCGAAAATTAACGTTGCCAGCAAAACTATACCAACCACAAGATGAACTTTCTGAATTAAATGTTTTTTTTTCTAGATTGCAGCTCGTCAGTAGCTATTTATACGAGTATGTCCTAGCCACATTACAGCTTCGCACTTAAAAGAGCTGCTATTTCTCGGTTTTATTAGCAATAGCATTTTTCGGCTTAGCAATACGCTTTTCGAAAATGTAATACAATGTTTTCCAGCAGAACTATACCAACCACAAGATTAACTTTCTGAATTAATAAATAGTCGCAATGTTTTTTTTTTTCGTCAGTATCTTTTGAAAAAATGAATCGTATCGCGTATGATATCTACACATTCATAGTCGTAAGTACCTATAGAAAGTCAACTTATACGCAATCCAATAACTTGCCTCATTAGCCGCGTTTGTTGCCCGACTAAGGATAATCATAGCTTTTGTTACGACTCGTAAACTAATACTGACCGCTAATCCGGGTTTATTTCATGTTTGGCAAAATGAATTGAATATTTAATGTCCAAACCGTTACCACACAACAATATCTTATTACCGGCATACACGCAATTTCTCTCAGTTTATTTGTATTTATAATTTAGTGATGCTTAAATAAATTAATGAGTATGTGCTTCCGAATATGTAGTTTAGAGGCTTATCTTACGCATAGCCCTTCTTTGAAAGCATCTTGTATACGTTTTAAATATTTTAACCGACGTAAAACAGAACAGAATAGTTCGAAGAAGATCTATTTGAGAAAGATTTGATAATATTCGAATAGGAAAATAGTAAAATTTTAGATATAAGTAGGCAAGTAATAATACAAATAGATAGCACAAGTGAAGTTAAAAAAACTTGAGAAACTAACTTCATGGTCAAACTGCTGAACCGATTAAGATGAAATTTCTATGGGATCAATCTGAAAGAATAACCTTCCAGATAAAAAAAAATATTTCAAATCAGCTCATAAATGACGACGTTATGCGATAATAAACATTACAAAAATACAACCGCCTCGAGAAACTCTTTTTTTATAAAAAGAAACATATTAGCGATATATGTAGTGCTTACAGTAGAATGAATAGCCGCCACTAGAGGTGACCCATTTAGTTAGCTAGCTAGAGTAGCTAATACTTTAAATTGCACAAAATTCTGCACGAATTTAATCTTGGGTCAAAGAAAATGTCGCCATCACTTATTTACGTGACCACTTCGGCCAATTATTAGTAGCATAGGGCTAAAACTTTTGCACATTGATACGTTTGTGCCGAGTCCGAGTGTTGTGTGAATTTCGTAATCCCCAATACATTCGGGAACTTAATTGTTGGGGTTAGAACTACGCGACGACTGTTAGTTTTGTAAAAAGTATTATGTTAACATACATTTACATCGAATGTAGATGATTTATAAATAAACAGGAGTAACTGTTCTTTCATGCCCCTATTTACGGGACGCTGTAGTGCCATAGAAGAAATAATAGTAGTACTTAGTAGCGTCTACTGGGACAGGATTTTAGATTATAAAGTATTATAGCATTAGGGAAAAAACAAATCTTAAATCACAGGTAAATTATCGGATAAATAACTAATTTTAATATAAACTCATTTATACTAACTTCTACCTACATTTACTTACAGAATAAAAAAGCACCATTATTATTTAGTTATTTACAAATACCGAAGAAATAATCTTATGATAATTTAGCAAGCTTTGTTAGATCAGAATGATTTAAGAGATCATTCTACATTGTTTTTGGTGCATTGATATACATGTACTGTAGTCAGCAGTAAAAGTTGATAAATAGTTTAAGTTTTTGGAACGTTTTGTCTTCCCGTTATGTAGAAAACCTGGCCTTGAAATTGTTGACCCAAAACAAATCAATACATTTTAGCCAACAGTTTCAAATTATTAAAAATCATCAAACTTCATGAACTTCTGTTGCTGACTGTGCATCCAGTTCTGCAGAACCCTACTTTTATACCATTTCGGCTTAATAGAAGACTATTTTTTCTCGTCTAGACTGTTTTAAATCTATTTATGAAACAAAAACCGTCACATGTGATGGGACTAGTAAACAATGACGCAATAAACATAGTAAATAAATATAGTGTGGCACATCAAACATTTTTACAATTTCGATAATTAGTACAATCATATTTTAGTAAATACCAATACAAAGTTCAGAATAAAAACAATGTTAGACTTACTAGCTACCGTAAGCGAAACATGCACACGAGCAAGTTGCAACAGACATAATGCACCAATATAATTTATTTTTAACAAGACTTATCATAACAAGCAATATAAATATTCATCTTTCTATTTACTACATAATACTGCAAACATGCACTTTAAGATAAACTATGTTGACATAGATAACACGCAGTTTAATAAATGGCACTTGTACGATTAAAAATACGACTTCTCGATATTTTTCTTTTTGTTTCTCTTAATTTTAATATAAAAGCTTACGCCTAAATTATGCAATGCGCAAGACTTATTAAAAGAAAAACAAAAGTAAAACCATAACATGGTATTAGTCAATGGGATCAGCTTTGGTTAATTAACGGGTATGAACATGAAACTCCGGCCTTCAACGATCAATCAGTTAGGTAGGTTCGGGAAGATGTATGATTAGCGGTGATCCGAACGATCAGCGAGTATACAATGATATGTAGCACTTTGTAGGAACACAATTTTGAGCATGATAAAGCCTCGTAAGGACAGCACGTGATGTCACCGTGCAGTAAGGGTGTAAGACTGCACGGTAACAATGTGACCAGCTAGAAAAATCCATGCGTAGCTTAGCGACGCGATCACAGCCAAAGTATCGAAATGACAAAAGCGACCAACTAGTCGATCGCGATGCGACAACCCAAAACTTCGGTGCGTTTTTCACGTGCGCTAATCTACTGGTTGCGTCTGTTGTTCGGTCGAGTCACGCGCTGGCCACACGAAGCTACTACTTATGTCAATCGAAATGGTGAGATTTAGTGAGTTGTTTGACGAAGGAGCCGCAGCACCAGGTTGAGGAGCGCGCGGAACGAGCGGGGGCGGGCGCGGACGCGGAAGCGGAGGCGAAGGCGAGTGCGGGCCTCAACAGCGGCACGGCCAGGCTTGGATGAGAGCCGCTGCGACGTTCGCGCCCTGCTAGCCTTTGACGGCGCTCCTCTGACGCCGACCACAGCGTCGGATTCGACCGGTTCACGTCCAAGTGCCGCTCCGACAACAGACGCCGTGAATCCACCCCCCGACCCGCGTCCGCAGCTGAAGAACTCTTGTTCCTCTTCACCTTCGAGGTCTTGCTACTCGCGCACCCTAGGTAATCGGGCGTGTTGCTTCGCTGGACGATCGGCAGTTTAGTGTAGTTATAGTGGGGTATGTTAGTGGCGGTTGCGTGATATTGTACTTTACCGACAGAAAAGTGGGCGTAGTCCACTGCAGGTGCGATATAAAGGCAGCCGCATGTAACAAAATAGAAACATTCAGACCAGCGTCGGGTTATCGTTCATGTACAAATGGTGCCGGCCGGATGCGATCGTTCCGTCGAGCTGATCGTGGCGATGTTATGCACGATTTTGTTAGTTACATATACATTTATGCACAATAGTGTGGTTATCAACAAGTGCATAAATATTGTTTACTATACAAAGTGGTGTATTTTACAAATAGAAATGCGTTAGATCCGAGAGATTTTTCGTTTCATCTGAACATTAACCCAAACTTGTAATTCGAAATAAATATTTGGCTACAATACCACTACGTTATATACGTACGACTAGCTACTTTGTACTTATATTCAAATAATAAATACTTATATTTCTTACTAATCTACATTCAACAACTTTAAATTGGTAATGATTCAGATCTACGATAGTAATAGTATAGTAGAGAGTAAGTAAGTATATTAAAGCATGCTGCACTTTCATGCACTTAGAGACGAGTGCCCGATAAATACCGATGTATATTATACGAGTGTGTCGAGTATTATTAATTACAATGATGTCATGAACGATGGCTCATATCTTACACCAACAGCTGATTAGGAAGCGCTACATGTATAATGACTAGCGGAAAAATTTGGCTTTTGTGTGAATACAGATCTTTCATTCTAAGAACCAACTGATAATACGGTTTCTTGACTTCGCATGTCTCCTCCTGGTGGACTCGAATATCTCCAGTGGTATATTGGGTACTGCATGATAAATACACGCGTGTTAGTGAATCCTTAGCTTTACAATATTATTGTTCATTCCAATTAAAGTGCATTACAATGTATACGCAACCCAATTTGAAAGCTGACCTCTCGGTCATATAGCTCGTCATAAATAATAATATTAAGATAAACTAGCAGATAATTTCTCACTAGAGATAGATAACGCGAATTTAAACTGTGTTGGACATCACAAATGTTTTATGAAACTTCCACCGGTACGTTGGATTTTTAGATACTCACCGGAACTGACGGCGTTTCTACAACGGGCCGATGTGCAGTAAGCTTCGATGACTTTAAGGATGAGTGCGTCTTCTTCGTAGGAGTTAGACTTGCGCTGGTGTGGCGCGTACGGGTGCGTTGGGCCGATATTCTCGTCCGAACCCACTGCGAATGATTGGGGCCTCAAAGGCGGAGCCGGCCGTAGGCATGTTATACTCCAGCCTGGATAATAAACACTTCTTATAAGCACTTTATAATAGTCAAATATCAAATAAATTTATTTGGAATCAAGGTACGGTAAATTATACAAAAACAAGTGTAAACGATACTGACTCAAGAAGTATTCAACTATGTCGCACGCACGCCTCTTGACAGGTGACATCCAATTTAAAATATAGCAGATAGAAATATTTAAAGTTTAACTTATGGAAATAAAAATACAAAAGGGACCGGTGTGTTTAGGATTTTTTAGTGGTGTGTGAGGTAAGTATGGTTGTAGGTAATCATGTACATACTTCTACAAAATAAGATTCTATAATAGTACATTAAAACTATCTTGCTTCACGTTGGTTTTCAAGTTCTATCAATAATGGATAGTACAAGATTTTTTAATGATCGATTTGTTTGATTTCATTTACAATCATTTCACTTCAAACACAGAAATAAAGACAGACAGCTAGTTGGTTAGAAGTACGTTCTTCGAACCAACGCGACCAAGCGACTGCGACGCGACTTAGCAACAAAAAGGAACAAAAAGGATTTGGCCTAAGTTTTACCTTTAGTGGTGATGTAGTTTGAGCTTGAAGAGTCAATGAAATCTACAGACGAGTATTTCTTCCCAATGACACTCCGATTTGGTTTCGCTGGCGACTGGTCGAGAGAGTCGCACGAGTTCAGTAGCCATCCCGCAGACTGATTCTTCTGTTTACATTTTTGCGATTGCTGCGAATGCTGAGTGTAACTTTGATGATTGTTGAATGAATGTGACCTTTTATGGTTGGTAAGACCGGAGGAGAGATCCGAGTTATTGCTGTCGCTGGTGGCCATCTGTAAGAAACGGCTCGTTACATAACCGAAAACTCATAAATCAACTCACGTTCGTCAGAATTTCGCTTCAAAGCTAGCAATTACAAATTGTGCGAGTCACTGCCGTCAGTTTATGAAATATTTGACAGCATCACTCACTCGAACGTCTATAAATCGTTTGCGAGGACGCCAATAAACAGAACATTCTTTGTAGCTATTTCCAACACAGTTTGCTTCGTTGAGACTGTATTTACTAACAATGGCCACATTTTTCATCGATTTTTAATGTAGCTTAGGAAACTTGCAACGGCACGGTTATGTTATGTTTGTATCCAGATACAAATGGCTTTATTTATCAGTTAGACTTTTTCATATTACTTCTATGTTCTCTGTCTGCGAGTTCTTGGGAAGAATAGGTGATCAAGCCTCTCCATGCAAATATTTTCTTTTTATTTGTTAGTATTAAATTATGGAGTCTACTTGCGGTGACGTTTTAGTTAGTGGATGAATAAACACAGGCAAGGATGATCAAGTAAAGCACTGCAACACTGGGGTAACTAAAATGACAGTATTAATCTAATGGTTACAAAACTTCAAGGCAGCATTATCTTCAAACCAGTGATACACAAAACAGTATCTCTTTACAAATATATAATCCTTGCCTGAGTCGGTGACCACGGTAATGGGTAACTTTGCTTTCATCCACCAATGCGCATACAAGTCCGATCGATACACCACGAAACCGCTTTGAGCTTCGCTTAAGCCCTTCTGCGTCTTGGACATGTCCTCACTACGAGACCTTGTTTTACGAACTTCGCTGCAATTAGGATCTACATTATTATTATTGCCAACCCCATCACGGTTTCTAGGAGCATCCACACGTGATTTCCTTTCCATGCTAGCGCTATCTGGTTTCTCTCTGAATATACGCATATGATAATGGAGACTTGGCTTCGTACGTTCTGTGATATTGAGCGTGCTCCATTGAGACGGCATGAGATGGCGAACGTTCTTTGGGATTTCCAGATGCGTGCTAGGTTTGCGGTATATCCTCGGTGGTGGATCCGGTTTCATCTTGATTTCTGGCACATATTGTTCAATGTTTCTACGTATCGATGTTCGTTTTATTTGAGACGCCGAAACCGGTGGTGTAGAAGTAAAGGTAGATGTCAAACTTGTGTTGGATAAGTCCATTACATCGAGGCTGTTCTCAGAAGTGACGCTGGTGACGCAAGAGGTCCTAGCAGTTGATCCGAAAGGCGAAGTGCACCTGCACTGATCTTCGAAGTTGGCTGCTTCTATTTCTGAGAGGGTTAACTTTTTACGACGATCATTGTCATAGTTCTCTTGTAAAATGTGATCGGATGTTCTTTTGTCGGGATTGTCGGATTCGCTTCCATGCATGTTCAGCTCTGGCGATGCTAAATTGCAACTACCAACTACTCCGGAATCAGATGACCTGGGACTTGGACACAATGATCTATTGCAGCATTCACACTTTCTGTTGGTTTTTTGGTTATCAGATTGCGAACTCATTCTTTGAATGTGCGCTCCTTCGTTGCGACTGAAGCTATCTGTCTCCATCATCGATCTAGATATAGAGCGTCTTAGCTTTTTATCAGAGTTCAACGAGTGTTTCCGAAATGGTACGTTGGCGTTTAGATTTACGCTAATTATTTTTAAGTCTTCTTCTTTATTTCGAAACATTGGTGGTGGGTCGAGAATTACAGAGCCAATTAAACTGGACCTTAGGTTTGGAGATGGCGGGTCCAAGGTTTGCAAAACGTCTACTGGTAGTAATTCCACGCATTCACCTTTCTCTTCAGGCGTGTAGCTTGCTTCAGTGGACTTCCAAAGTTTCGGTGCCGGTTCATTTTTTGCGCTGACATTTGGAAAGCTCCGCCTAGTCGGTATAAAATCAGTGTCGTCATTTCCCAATCCATCAATTTGAGTGTTTTGATCCATATTGACCAAATCTTCACAACCCCTGTAAGGTCTGACTTCAAAGCTAGAGTTTTCTGTACTTTCGGAATGTGGAAGAATTTTGTTCGGATTACCATTGCAATCCAAGGGTACCAATAGATTATTGGCATCCATCGTTTTCACGGTGTTGTGGATATTGTACGGTATATTTTCAAATATTTCTCTTGTACAATCACCTTTGATTGATAAAGATTCGTCCAAATGCAGATTTGTTGAACTATCGTGATAGCGCACGTAGCCAAAGTTACTTCCCCAACTGCTGCAAGAAGAGGTAATAGTTCTAGGACTAGGGCTTTTCAGAGCGTTTTGTCTCAGAATTCTAGCAGCGCAAGCTCCCTCTATGTCTGTACAACTCGAAGAAGTGTACGACTCTGTGGTATCGCTTTCCCTTTCACTCTCACTGTCTGAGCAGTCCGTTTCAGTTCCAATAGTGCCATCGTTCTCTATCCTGAGTCGTATATGGTTCTTATGTCTTCGCATTACTGGCATTCCCGTCAGCTCGAACGCTTTTGCCCAGGTTCTTTCATGTAGGAGTTTGCGCAGCATCTGTTTCGTGATGACCTTTTTCTTGACGAGTCTCGCGAAGTATTTAGTGAGTGAGTAGTACGGCGACGCAGAAGGGTAGCTGGGCGGTGGCAGGGTCACGTGATACAGACTGCGCCGACTAGTGTTGATGCTAGACAACGCCCCTTCGGAGGGAGACCGGGTAAGCTATATAACAACATCAAATACCTTAGTTTTATGATACCTGTACATGTTAAACTGCCAAACTGCCATTCCCAATGTTGCATACGAGATCAATCACCCTGGCCCCAATTTTGGTAATAACGGTGTTTTATCATATGTATCAGAAAAAGAGGTTCTTTAGCTTATCATATCTGTTTTTAATTAAACATTTTTTTCCGAAAAAAGAAAAAGAGATTCCGAAATACATAGAATGACAACAGTCTTGAAACAAAAATGGAACATTCGCAGATGGAATTGGCAGTGAGACAGAATAAAACCATTAACTTAAAAGTTTTACAGAGAATGATTCAAGGGTTTCGAAATACCACACCACGTGTTTAGACACATCTGTGTGTTTGCTGATTTTAGAAAAGACAGACTCATTAAATTCTAACCGAGGTCGTTTTTACGAAAACCTGTATGTATAATGCTAATAATTATGCAGAATAATATGTCGAGCTATTTCTTGTTTCAAACAGTCAAACGAGGATTATAGAAAAACTGGAAACTCTATTTAGAGTAGCCAGCAGAGCACTCTATGAACGCAACGTCAATGTTCATCATCATCACCAGTCTGAACGAGTACACCACTGGACTGAGGTATTATCCTACTTTGGGGGTATTTAGGGCTTGCACAAGAATTGGCAAGCAGTCCTTACGATGCTCATTGATTTTATGAAAATCGATAGTGCGACACTCATGTGGCTACTTTCAAACCAACCTTTTCATAATAAAAATAAAATAAATAAATATTAAAGACAATCCACACAACACTATCTAGCCCCAAACAAAGCAGAGCTTGTACTATCAGAACCAGATAGCTGATATAATACGTATATAATTATTTTTTTGTAAATACATACTTAGAATACAATATAACACCCAGACAGAGAACAAACATCTGTGTATGTCTCACCACAGAAATATTTGTTCTCTGTGGGGATCGAACCCACGACCTACGACTCAGAAGGCAGAGCTACTACCAACTGAGCTGAGAGGCCGGTCAAGCCTCTTTTGCTGTAACATTTTCGTAAATACTCACATGAGGTAAAGATTGTGGTTGGTTTGGCTCATGGCATGGGCTGCTAGTATTAGAGTGCTTTTGTAACAAGCTGACCCAGTTGTCAGCTTCGGCCCTTGTCTGACAGACAGCCACTATGGTGTCGATCATAGGTCCACTTATCTCAAATGCGTTTTTTCGCGTCTCAGTATCGTCTAGCTTGCAGACTGTTATACCAGTCAGTGGTAGACATCCCTGGAGAAAAAATAAGGAATGATTAAGTTGCAAGTATAGTCGTTTTAAGTTATATTCTCACAATTTATTTTATTTTATATCTTTGCTGTTGTGTTTCATTATTGCGAATGCTGTGCATGCCTGTAATTGGGTTGTTGGCATTGTTGGGCAAATGCCGCCCCTAATCATGCTACTCTCCACGATTTTGTGCCATCAATCTAAGAGATTTTTACTTTGGGTGATTAAAAAAAAACTATGCGTTGGCTTTGCCTAATAAATGAAATAAAACCTACCTGATTGTGCATTGGATTTTTTATAATATACTTAAATAATATAAAAAAATCACGACATCATCTCTTGATATCTCAATCCGATGAATCATCATCATTATCTGCCTGAAGAAGTCCACTGCTGGACATAGGCCTCCCATACACATTTCCAGGAAGAACGATTCTGAGCCCTTTCCATCCATCGACTCCCGCGATCTTAACAATGTCGTCAGTCGATCTGGTGGGTGGGCGCCCTACGTTTCGTCTTCCGGTTCGTGGTCGCCTTTCGGGAACCTTCCGATCCGACGAATAATAATTTTATTTTCTTTACTAGAAAAATAATAAGTCAGATGGAACGGTTTTTGTAATTCTTCTTTGGGTATGTACCTCATAAACAAAAGCAGAGACTCTCTTGCTGACGGATAGCAGAAGCAATGCTGAAGGGAACAGCACGAGGTATCTGTCTTGATGCGAAGGTCCGACCGCCACGCTGCCCATATGCAAGACATCACCCAACGCCGCTAGCTCACCGCCGGGCCAGCCTCGGACCTCGCCCGTTACTACTTGCAGCTCGAGCTCTTTCTGGCGACGGAGGGCGGCGCTGGCACTCTGTGAATACAAATTGGATTATGCAAATGATGCCAGGTTTATGACAATGACGCCTGTTTGCAGGTGAGGTAGAGTTTCTAAGTAAAAATATAGAATAAAAACAAAGTTTAGCAAAATATACGCATAATATGAATTCTAAATGCAAAATTTACACATTTCAGAGCAGGGTTTGCCAAGCTGTAAGCCGCGCCCCCCTGGAGGGGGGAGTCAAGGCTCGTCAAGGGGGGCGAGAGTCAACCACAGGTTAACCGTACTATGCGCCATAGCAAGACTCGAAATCTTAAAAAAAAAGTTGATAAGTTATTTTGGTACAGTTTTCACAAAATGTCCGAAAAACTGGCTTCTTGTTCAGTAAAATATTTAGTAGAAGACTTAAAATATAAACAAGTGGATAATGAGCGGCGCTGGTTTTTCGACAGGACCTACATTACATTAAATTTTACCAATAGGTGCGTTAAGAATATCACGTAGTACGAGTAATTTAGACAGCTGGACATTTTCACACCTTTTAAGAGGGAATCCTAGTGTATGATCAGGTATACAACAGTTATTTATTAATGTACTTACAGATATATCCTTATACACAACAGACGCGCGATGCGTGTCGCCCCTATCAGGGTGCGCCTCGTGAACGTGCCTGGCCAACTCTTGAAGCATGGCAGGATATTTGCCGAGGCGACGGAAAGGCTTGGACAGTCCTGCGGTAAGAACCAATACCCCTGGGGTGACAGCACCGGCATTTTCCATCCATGTGTTTAGTTCCTCTCTGAAAAAATAAATAAATAGATGCAATAAAGTAAGAGTTAATAATAGTCATTTAGTGATATCTAGCGGCCCGCCCCGGCTTCACACTGGTAGAAAAATTCAAAGGCAAGTGACTTCACAGTTTTCATCTCCTTTTTCCTAAATTAAACCCTGGTCAACACTGGTGGCATGGAGAGCACTGGTGGTCTAGTGGTAGACCCCGCCTTCCGATCCTAAGGTCGTGGGTTAAATCCAGCTGTGTACTAATGAGTTTTTCTGTGTCGAAAAAATGTATGTAACTATGCCAGTACTCTCAAAACGATGAAGGAAAACATCGTGAGGAAACAGCGTGTCGTAGAACCTTAAAAAAATTCGAGCAACACGTGCCAAGCGTCACGCAAAAACGGCCCGCGTGCGGCCTACTTGCGGAAACTAATCCGTACACCAAGTGCGGAAGATGAAGTTTTATCTGTGACCAGTTGCTGAAACTGTGAGCAAATCTTTTGTGCGTTCTATGTCGGGCAGAGTACACTCTTGCATTATCTCCTCGGTAGGTACACTTCATTGTTGGTCACACAAAAGCATGACATCCTTTCGCTTGAGTCTCCTCATGTATGTGGGCTCAGTAAGTCACTGTGCTAGTTGGTCGGGGTGGTACTCAGGGATAAAGTAGCTAATGATGAAATAATTTTTGACATAAATCCAGTACTTTTGTTTATTGGTTACTACAAAAATCTAAATATACAAATCATTTCTCTTTATAATATTTGTGTAGATATGAACAAAGTGAAAGAGGTATGTCAGGATCGTAGCAAGTGGAAATCAGGGATCTCTGCCTACCTCCATGGGAATGAGGTAAGATTTAATGAGTAGATAATGTTCAAAGGTAGGTCTTTCCTACCTACTCCTATGTACATGGAAAGTAATAATCTTTTATTACTTACCATTATGATAACAAAGAGCCAATGTGGCCAGGTTAATAAACTTTTACTGTACTTACTTATACTTGTCCAGAATGCACACCGCTTTTGGATGGCCTGCGCAGTATGTTTGGTGGACAGACTTTATTTTAGATGCCCATTGCAGGAATAGCCCTCCTACTCTCTGGTCGGGTCCTGTCTTTGTTGCACATTCTTCTAAAAGTGCTAGGAACTGTTCATGAGTTTGAAGAACCTCGTTAATGTTGCCTGTTAGCTGCCGAAATTCATCTCTTGTAAGCCTGTAGTGTAGAAAATTGGATTAAGTGTTTACAAATCATATTAATGTGCATCGAAATAAGTGATCAAAATTACAATGCGGTCCTTGAGAGAGCTAACTAAGCATCCTTTGCATAGTATGAGCTAGAATTGGTATCTTTCAGATAAAAAGGTACCTTTATGTACATTAATTTGGTTTCTATAAGTGGACAGCTGGAAGGCACTTTGTGTGAGTCAGTATATTTTTTTTTTTTTTTAGAAATACTGTGGATATGTTTCATAACCTACTCTAATAATATTACAATCTAGCCAAAATTCCGGCTAATAAGTAATTTGTCATTGACCTAAATTTCTAAAGTAAACTACAACTAAGAATGTCTACTAACACTTTTCTTACTGTCTCTATTTATGATGACGACACTTTGTAATTGTGTTCGTAATACCACACACTTTGCACTTTTACTATGAGTAAAGATGAATAATTACTTAATACTACACTAGTTCAAACGGTTTCGTTCTTTTAAGTCTTCTCACTATGTCAGTGTTGTCGAGGAGCTGGATGGCCTCGACTTTCACATGATTATTATATTATTATAATTAACTGTATGAAAAGATAAACTCACATTTCACTGTTCTCCAAGGGCTGCAAGAAGTTGCTAACTAGTCCCTGCATCTCCGCCACATGAGCTTTCTCCGAGTCAATAATGTCTTTGAGGACAACATTTCGAAAGGCCTGGATCTCTGATGCAGCTCTAATTGGTGATGTTGTAACAGAACCAGTAGGATCTTTTTCAGAAAAAGAACACATCAGTTAAAAAGTAAAAATGTTAATAAACTAGTTATCTGAAAGAATAGTCAAGTGTTGTGTTGTCAAGTGATTCACCACCGTGTAGTACACCACAGGTTTAAATGAAGACACAGATGTTTTGGTATATGAATTAGGCCTATAAGTGTTTAAAGAAACAATGCTTAAGTCAAGACATGTATACATTTAGCACGATGGCAATGGCGATCAGTGAAATGCTGTCAAACATCATTGTTATATTAGACAGTGCTTCAGCTGATTGCCATTGACTGGCCTCTAGCTCAGTTGGTAGTAGCTCTGCCTTTTGCGCTGTAGGTCGTGGGTTTTGATCCCCACCGAGAACAAATATTTGTGTGGTGAACATAAATGTTTGTTCTCTGTCTGGGTGTTATATTGTATTCTAAGTATGTATTTACAAAAAAAAAATGTATTCAAGTATTATATCAGCTATCTGGTTCCCATATTACAAGCTCTGCTTAGTTTGGGGCTGGGTAGTGTTGTGTGAATTGTCCACAATATTTATTTATTTATTTTATTTATAACCACCATCTAGATGTATGCAGGCCTTCAATCCTCAAATGTCAATTTTTGATACTTTTCAATGGAGAAGATTAATCATTAATCATTCAGACTTAAGCATTGTTTCTGCATACAGCCCTTAGTGCTTAGATTTGGAATATGACATTATAATTTTTAACGTTCAGAAAATTACATTTTGAATTTTAAGTAGGTGACACAAACTAGTGCAGTATATAGAATTTTAGGTATTAAGTATGAGAAAACAAGAATAAATAGTTTACCTTTAAACTCAGTGACATAGTTACTGGGAAACCATCCAGTTGTTTCACCCAAGGTCCCTTCCCACCAGCCACCTTCTTCCTTCTGAGTCACAGTTATAACATCACCTTTCTTGAAACACAGTTCGTCATTATTCTTGCCTTTGAACGAATAGATTGCTTTAACCAAGCAACTTTCTGAAGACATCTTCCCTAATTCCTGGCACCTACCATGTTATTATCCTGAAAAAGTAATGCTAAAAAATGTTGAGCCGTACAACTTTTGTATTTAATTGGTCTACGACGTACATAGCTAAACTAGGCCTAATCAATGTATTTACACGAGTATTATATTTACTGGTTGATTCAGAAATTATGGAATTTATTCATAGAATCCCCAAAAGGCACAACAGGAAACTGATTTGATGTGCAATTGTTCAGGGCAGTTTTGATACATTTCATCGTTCTAAACCACATTCGAGACGTGTAATTTATAAAATATACCCAAATAAACTCAAAATACGTACAAAATAACACTAAAATGTAATTCTAATTCTTGTGCGGAATTTCACGGTCTTCCAAAAATAAACACACCACAGACAAATCAAACGAATGAAATCGAAACGAAATGACACTCCTAGTAAATGTCATTGTCAATGTCAATCAGTCTCATGACATGACTTTGGGTCTGTGGGTAGAGGTGGGTAGTGTTGCTGCTATGAACCTCGTAAAATCGCGAAATAATGTTAGTGCACATGAATAACTATTAACGAACTTGTACACTTGAGGTGTACGATGATGATGATGATGATGATGTTGTTCGATGCCTATTGCATAATTTTACTACTAAGCTCTGGCTGGTTCTGTGAGCGACTTTGCGAGCTCACTAGAAGTGACCATTTAAATCAATCAAGTAGCCCTCAAATTTGTCCCTGTTTGGAGGTTAAATCCTCCAATACAAATCCTCTGAGAATATCTATAAAGTCGCATTTAGAACTGGTGTACCAAGTTTCATCTAGATCGGTTGAAAAGTGTGACCTAGGCTAGGTGAAACCGACAGATAAAAGTATTTTTTGGCCAATATAAATTACCTATATAACTTCACTGCTACCACAACCGATGATCGTACGTGATTGGAGTAAATTATACATTACCCCATCTCTAGTACTTATACCGCTTTTACCACAGGCTCAAAAATTTCCTGTAATAACGAACGACTACAGGCTAAATATAGCTGATATCGCTCTTGTCTTGAGCTTGAGTCTTGAAGAGAAGACCCAGACCCGTGTATTGTGGGTTGTGGCGCGGCAGAGCAGAAGCCTAATCTGTCTACGAGCGTATAAGCATGGAGCTATTCTCCATTGGGTCAGGGTACGCCCTTAAGGGGCATGAAAAGCAGAGTCCACCTCACGGTATCACAGTTATTTAGCCTCGAGCAACGTTATACTTTCAATCTCTTACTATAATGTTCAGGGTACCTACCTGTAAACTACTCTAGAATCCACTTGGCTGGATTCAAAAAATCGCTCCCGCTCAAAAAACATGGCGTCCCTTCCCTTTATATCTACTTACTATTCATGATTTCAGTGAATAAAACAAGCTTTTTGGAGGGGGAATTGTATAAAAAAATAAACAGGCCTTTAACAGGCCTAGAAACAATGATTATTAGATTGATTACATCTACCACGCAACCGAATCCACATGCCATGCATGATAGGTACTATTTCTATATCAAGGTGCAATCAAGAGAGAACACGACTGCAAAAAATAATAAAGTGATAGGTTAGGTATTATATAGGTATGTACATTTGTACAACGTATCACGAAAGTCGAAAGGCGAAGACCACCGTCGCGAGCGAGACGGTGCGTCGATGTACTTCTCGCTTGCTCATTTTGACCCTGTGAAACATATAAAATAATTGAAATTTTTACCGAAAATCTCGAGCAACTATGTTGAGTTTTTTTTTTTACAATTTATAGGCTAACGCTTGACCGCAATCTTACCTACCTGATGTTCAGTGATGATGCGATCGTGCAATCATATTGCTCACAGTTTAGCAAACGAATAATTTTGATCTTAGCACGCTTTCCTGCTTAAAAGCTAGCCTAACTGGTTTTCGTGGGTACCTTCATAAGTTCCTAAACATTGTTCGAAAACCATTTGCTCGCGATTTTTGACAATTAAGTTCAGCGATATAATATGTTATTGGTACCTAGGTACCTCTTGTACTTAATCTTTCAAAAGGTCAAAGTGTTCAAGCGAGACGTTATTTCACGAAGTTCAGCGTCTTATACACAAGAGGTACCAATGACGCGTGCCGTCTCGCTCAACGCTTTAGGCATTCTAAAGAAAGTAGTTTCGCAGAGGGCTTTTACACTGATTGCAATGCAATGCACAATACTTAAGCACTCGTGGGTATGGGTGGTATGTACATCATAATAAAGTGTTTTCCAGCAAGAAGGTAATCGAACAGCTACCTTCATACCTAAGGAGTAGAATACCTATAGTAGTGGTGAAGGGTTCATCCGGGGAAGTACTACATGCCTATTTCTGTGCCGTGAAGCAGCAGCTGTTTCGGTTGTGGGTTTGGGTGCCGGTGAAATTACTGGCACGTGAGGCTGAACATCTGTACCTATGCCTCAATTTGATGGATGCAGGGAAGTGCATCTTAGGGCACGTTCCTGACGTGGGTGACCTACGAGGCAATGCTTTGTTATAGACGGCCATGTGCTTGTTCCATCAGCTGGTTTGATAAAAATAATATTACTTTTCCCTATCGCCCACTGTCTCACCACAAGGAAATGCCAATACTCCAGCAAAAGAAAAACAAAAAAAAATTCCTTCCCCACCTCCGATCATAGTAGACGGGGTGAATAATTACCAAAATTTTTACGACTCCTTGTCTTTAAAACAGCCCGCTGGTACCTTTAAAATCAAGATACTAAGCGGTGAGAGTGTTAAAGTAAATGCCATCAATGATGATGCATACAGAGCCTTAACAAAAATTCTAAGCGAAAGCGAGTGCCCCTGGCACTCCTATGAAAACAAACAAGAGAGACCGATAAGAGTTATGGTCAAGAAATTGCCTTCCTCGTGTAAACCTGACCGAATTATCGAAGACCTAAATGGAAGAGGCTACAAGATTGAAGAAGTTGTGAACAAACTAAGTTGGAAAACTAAGGAACCACTAAACATGTTCATGGCCACCTTCAGCAACGAAGAAGATGTAAAAAAAATATATGAAATAAAACATATATTGGGGTGCGTGGTCGAGATTCAACCACTAAGATCCACCAAACTTATCCCACAGTGCAAGAAATGCCAAGTATATGGTCATACACAAAAGTACTGCTCCAAAGAACCAAGATGTGTTAAATGCACAGGTAAGCACCTTACAAAGGACTGCAAAAAACCTGCAGAAGAAAAACCAAAGTGTGTGCACTGTGGGGAAGCACACCCAGCAAACTACCGAGGCTGCATGGTAGCTAAAGAAATGCAGAAGATGCGGACCAAAAGTATAAATAAAACTCAGGCTACACCGCAAAACGCCAGCAGCAAACAGCAAGTAGCTCCTCCAGGCTCTAACGTAAGAACTCCTACAGTTAGCACCACTCACAAATCTGTGTCATATGCCCAGGCAACTGCCAAAAACACACCAACCATGCAACGCAAAGAGCCAAGCAACGATAACAAGCTAGATGTCATTCTGAAGCTCATGACATCCTTTGATGAGAGATTGAAAATAATAGAAAATAGCACCAAACAAGCTATTCCTAAGAGTAAAAAATGATTTGTACACTAAAAATCATGGCTTGGAACTGCAATGGGCTACTTAATCATCAAAACGAACTGCAAGTAGTCCTAGACATAGAAAATGTCGATTTGTGTCTCGTGTCTGAAACGCATTTCAATAAACAGTCACACATAACTTTCAAAGGCTATAAAACCTATCATGCACTACACCCAGATAACAAAGGAAGGGGGGGTAGTGCTGTTATCGTGAAAGAAAACATAAAGCACTATGAAGTAAGTAAATGTGAAGAGCCAGATATCCAGTCCGTAGCTATTTGCATTAATACAACGCGGTATTCTCTTACGGTAGCAGCCATATACTGCCCACCGCGCCATACGATACATGAACACAACTACTCAAGATTTTTACAGACCCTTGGTGAAAGATTTGTACTTGGAGGTGACTTCAATGCAAAGAATACGTACTGGGGATCCAGACTAACGAATACAAAGGGCAGAAACTTATTGAATGCCATTAAACATATAAAAGGTGACGTTATATCTACTGGTTCACCAACATACTGGCCAACTGACCAAAACAAAATTCCTGACCTGATAGACTTCTTCATCTACAAAAACCTATCGAGTAACTACCTACGAATGAAGCAAAGTTATGATATGAACTCTGACCATTCTCCAATATATCTAGAAATAAGTGAACAAGTTTCACAAATAGAAAACGCTCTGACCCTGGTAAATAAGTATACTGATTGGGAGAGTTTTAAAATAGAATTAGATTTTAATATAGACCTAAAAGTTCCTCTGAAAGCCCCGGAGCAACTTAACCTAGAAATAGACAATTTTACTAAAATCATACAACAGGTTGCCTGGAATAATACACCAGTAAACAAAAAAAGAGGCGCAAGAAACCACTACCCTCAGGATATCTTGCAACTCATAAGTGAAAAAAGAAAACAGAGAAACGTTTGGCACCAAACTAGATTTCCACAAGACAAAACTAAATTAAATAATCTCACAAAACTGCTTAAAAGAAAAATTCAAGCTTTTAATGACGAGTCAACTAACAGCTATCTCCAGAACCTCACCAGTGATCGCAGTACAAACTACTCACTCTGGAAGGCAACTAAACATATGAAACGACCCATTACCCAAATTCCTCCGATTAATATAGGGTCTGGAAAATGGGCCGTTAGTAACGAACAGAAAGCCAAAAGGTTTGCAGAACATCTTGAAGAAATATTTACACCTAACGAAGGCCAAACAAACCAAGTACCTATGATTAACGAAGTTTGTGACGAAACACTTTCGATAAAGCTGGTAACACCCAGAGAAGTCTGGAGCGAAATAAAACATCGTATAAACCCAAAGAAATCTCCTGGATTCGACCTTATCTCGGGAGAAATACTACACCATCTTCCACGAAAAGCACTAGTGAAACTGACGACCCTTATAAACGCAGCACTCAGACTAAAGTTTGTACCAGATTTATGGAAGGTTGCCGAAGTCATTATGATAGCAAAGCCAGGAAAACCACCTCATGAGACCTCATCTTATAGGCCAATTTCTCTGCTACCTATCATGTCAAAACTATTTGAAAAACTGTTACTGAAAAGACTTAAGCCACTTATAGAAAGTAAAAACATCATACCAGATCACCAATTTGGATTCCGAGAACAGCATTCAACAATAGATCAAGTTCATAGAATTACAGATGTTATTGAGAGGACTCTCGAAGAAAAAAAAGTCTGCTCCACTATCTTTTTGGACGTGGCACAGGCATTCGATAAGGTATGGCATGAGGGCCTTTTACTGAAATTAAGAAAAGTATTACCTCCTGAATTTACAGATGTAATAGAATCCTACTTATCTGATAGAACTTTTAGAATAAGGCAAGAAGACGCCTACTCTGAACTTAAGAAAATAAGAGCTGGGGTACCACAAGGAAGCGTACTAGGTCCGGTCCTGTACCTTCTTTATACAAGTGATATCCCCGTCTTAGCCAATAATACCATTGCAACCTTTGCTGATGACACTGCCATAATGGCTATCGGAGGCACTCATGCAGAAGCAGCTGAAAAGGTACAAGTAGCTGTTAATGAAATCCATGATTGGACTAGAAAATGGAGAATAAAACTAAATGAATCCAAATCGGTTCACATCAACTTTACTAACAAGAAAGATCAATACTGTGCGGTATTCATTAACAATAAAATCATTCCATATGGAAACACAGCTAAATACCTTGGTATGACTCTTGACGCAAAGCTGCGCTGGAAAGCACACGTCAAGAAGAAAAAAGAAGAGCTAGAGTTACGCTACAAGAGGATGTACTGGCTGCTTGGAAGGCAATCTACTCTTTCAGTGCCTAACAAACTTTTGTTGTACAAACAAGTCCTAATGCCGATATGGACTTATGGTATACAGCTGTGGGGCTGTACCTGTAAAAGTAATACTGCAATAATTCAACGATTCCAGAATAAAGTGTTAAGGGGCATTGTTAATGCACCCTGGTACGTGAGAGACGAAGATCTGCACCGGGACCTCCAGATCGAATTCGTTGATAAATTAATTAAGAAATTCGCAGAAGCTCACGAGAAAAGACTTCATCACCACGTGAATGTCGAGGCCATCCAGCTCCTCGATAACACAGACAAAGTGAGAAGGCTCAAAAGAATCAAACCTTTTGAGTTAGTGTAATGCTAAAGTTATTGTGCAGTAATAATAGTGCTACTTTTAATGAACACAAGAACAAAGTGTCATCACAAAGTGTAGAGACTGTAAGAAAAGTGCCGATGGACACATTCTTAGTAATATTTTCTTCTATAAAAATAAGTTAAAGCAAAATTGCTCATTAGCCTACTTGGCTAGATTGTAATGTTATTAGGGTACCGCATCAAAGGGGTATACTAATTTAATGCAAAAAAAAAAAAAAAAAAAAAAAAAACTTTTCCCTATAATTCGCCGGTACCTATAGTCAGTATTCTCTGGTACCTAGGCGTCTAGGTTAGGAGGATCCTTTCCATCTCAGCTTGTTATGTAGAAAATGCATGGAGCATTAAATTCCTCCTTTTTTGCTAAAATTGTGTAGTTTTGTAGATTAAAGTGTAAATAATTAGTGGTCAATTATATAACTTTCCGTTTCTACCTGTAAATACTGTAGGTAGAGAACAATTATGTTGTTTAAGTTGTAAACATTATATTACATACAGTACAGATACGTATTTTAACAGGATTATTACTGGAAAACTAGTAAGGTTATGGTACCTATCTACTAATAGGCGTTTTAGTTTGTTTACGCTAACATGTTTTTCGAGCGTTTATTGAAATAGTTCTAGGCATGTTTCCATCTGTTAGCGAGGTGATACACCCAAATTCATTGTAAATGCATTTACGCCATTAAATATGTGGAAAATCTCGGGTAGGTACATACGAGTATGTATCATAGTTTTTTGAAATACAGGGCGTCCGACGTCCACATGGAGGTCCACGTATCTTGAATATTGTAGAGTGAACATTTTACTGATAGAATATACATTATTTGTATTTAAAAAACAATTTGAACTGCATTAAAATAATTAGGTACATAATATAATTATAATTTATAATTAATTTATAACTATATACCTAATTATATTTAAATAATTACATAGTTGAACCGGGAATCGAACCCGTTACACGAGAAAAATAACCACCATGTAACTTTATCATACCGATCGAAACGCTTCATCATAAGGATTATTAACATAGTGTCAGAAATAAAAGGACGACCATGAATTTTAACTCAAAATGAGAAAAATCTAGAAATGCAGTTTAAATAGATAGATAGGCTGTTAGAACCTACCTAGCTATATGTAAAGGTATGGTAGAACGGGTCGTAGCTCGTTGGTAGTACCGACCTATTTTTTGCGAATGATCTGCGATGCCGCCTGTCATGCGAGAATACAGAGCTAATAAAAATTTCATTTGGACACTCTGCTTGGGACTGTTTGATGAAACTATTTGGTGACAAATACAACTACAACTTTTTTCTCAAAGGTTTTCCAGCCTAATAGAAAGGTTCGATGTTCGTATATCAGTAACCATTTATATAAATAGACTTTATAAATGTATAACTCAACAACTATATTAATAAAATGTATACTATTCTTCTTCTTATCGTGTCACTGGTTCTTTCGAACCAAGTGTGGTGAAAGGATTTTAAGTGCACCTCAGAGAGGCTCCTTTCGTGCACTTGACACATATTTCGAACTTTTTAGGTTCTACGACATGCCGGTTTCCTCACGATGTTTACCTTCGCCTTTTCAAACTTTTGGGCAGAAAAACTCTGCACGACTGGATTTGAACCCACGACCTTAGGATCGGAAGGCGGGGCTGCTACCACTAGGCCACCAGCACTCTCAATATGTACTAAATAATATATACTATGTTATAAAGTTATACTAATAAAAATACTACACTATGCCATAAGTACTATGTTCCTAAATTCGTCGTTATTCCAACTGAACTATAATCAAGTTTTCCTGAAAACAGCGTAATCTCTCCATTTTATAGGTATATTTTTAACTGGATCGCAATAAACACATCGAGGTAGGCCAGCTGGATTTTGTTTACGTAGGCGATGTTAACTACATCGGCGTTATACGGAACACAGGCGCTCTTCAACCGATCGACTCGTTGTACACGCGTCATGTAGCGTTTATTTTCTAAAAAGTTACACATACTTTTTCAATTGCCATATAGTGCACTTAAAAATAAAAAAACGAAAATTGTTTAATTCGGACCACATAAATCCATAATACATTCAAACATTATTTACAGTTAAACACTAAAAACTAAACACTAAACACTGTCACTGTAATTATTACTTTAGATTTATTTACCTTAGCTAATTACTAGCGGTTTCGGCTTCGCTCGCTCCGTTCCCGTTACTTTTTCGGGATAAAAACTATCATAATGTCCGTCTCCATGCTTCTAAGCTAACTCCCCACAAATTTCTGCTAAATCGGTCCAGCCGCGAGATGGTATGACCAAGGGAAATAAAATTCATTTTTATAGATTACTATTTATGTATGTGCCTATTTTCCGAGTGGAATTTATAATTATGAAGTCACGATAAGTGCCCCTAGCTATGTCGAGAAGTCTAGCGATTTCTTAACAAACCCACTTAATTTACTCAAATGTGACCGCGTATCACTTCGTAGCTCTACGTAAATCTCTGCAACTTGGTGAAACACAACTTCGTAGCTCTTCGTAGCACTTTGTAGCTCCGGGTAGACCTCCACCGGCACCGTAGTCTTAGCATTTGCTACACAGATCTACAAAATGCTACGATTAACAACGCGGAATAAACTAAGCGATGCGAAGGTGTCTATTTGTATCTGGAGATTTAATTCGTGTGGTTATTATATGATGCGATTGGAATCCCTAGTTATTCGTCAACTTTTTTATTTTTATTTATTTCAAAGTGTTTATTAGCGACTTCATTACCACATCAGAAAAACAATATGTAATAAAGAATGACGATAAATTCTATTTATTTTCAGTGCTACGGTATTCTAGAGCTAGGTAATCCGTAAAGGGGTCGCATGCGAAGGGTTGTAAGCTACGAGCAGCGAAGCCCGGCGTTGCCCAAGAATTTTATTATTCTAGATCATTCCAGAACGTTAAAGAACATTCACGAACGTTTAGGAGCATTCTATTACAATACAATACAAAAAAAAATAGTATAATAATATTCTTATTAAACTCGAGTATTTTTATTAAAATCCTTGCATGATACGAGTATAAGAGCATACAGTCCATACGTGTTAAAAAGGATAGATACAAATTTCGAAACTTTTGCTTCTTACAACCTCTCACTTCCACCAATTCCGCCCAAACTCTTCCACTCACAGCAAAAGACCATGGGGTATTTACAGATACAAAGAGGAGCAGGTCCTCGTCGGTGGGGATAGAGAAAACCCTGGAAATACGTTATACACACACTTGCTTTTTATAATAATGATATGTGTGTATAGAATATTAGATAGCTAGTGTTTATATTATGAGAATCACTATTTTTTTTAAAGCTACAGTTGTGTTTATGAATGTACAATAAGTTTTCATATACATATACATATACTGTAAAATAAGTTATTTAATAAATAATTAAATAACTGTGAAATTGCTGTGAGGATATTCATTTCCATAAATCGCTCCCTCAAGGAGTCTCGTGATTTCATTTCTCACCAAAAACTTTTGTTAGACCTGTATCCACTTTCGTTGATCGTACCTACTGTTTGCCTTTGCCAGTAAAACAAGTAACGGAAGTATGGCGGTAATTTTCAAAGTGATCCTTGTGATTCTACAAAACAAAAACCATTTTGATTTAGTGATATTTTATTTTAATATGAGCATGGACTGACATTGAAGGCTGTGAAGACATGTGCACATCATCACCTCACGGTTCAGCTGAAAATCAGCGTTGGATAGGTACCTACCTGCCGACCTATTTAGCATATGCTGAGCTGAAACCGGTTGAGTAAATACAACCTATGTAGCTCTGATAGGTGGATGGGTGGGTGTGCGGGACTCTTACCTAAGTAACTTTTTTTATAAATTCACTTCGTCTCAAACCTTTCACCCTGTACCTACCCTGATTGTATTTAAGGTTATAGTTTGTTTTTATTTTGTTTGTGTTTATTCAATAAACTTTTTTCATTCCATTTCATTTTAACATTTATTTTGTAATCTCCGTCCCTTATTTTATCTATGTTTTTTGATTTTTTCGTCAAACGCGGAAAGCTTTGATATGTTCTTTGATATCCATCTCTTTTTTAGGCTTTTAACGAAAAGGACATTTTATTATTAGATGAATACTCGTAGCGATAATCCGTAGATGGAAAAACGAATCCTGCGTTATGAAATGAGATACTTTATTATTAGGATCAAAGAAACTGTATCTTTCCCAAGGAATTTCTAAATTCGTTACTTCAGGTTCAAATCAAACAATATCAAATAATTTTATTTACACAACATAGAGATTAAGTACAAACGAGCTACAAAAACAATATCATTCTATCTATTATATTCTAGGGAAATTATTAACTCGTACGTACTCAAATATAAAAGTAGTAAAAAACAATTTTTGAGCTTTCCTCAGCTTCGATTACACCGTAAGCTAGCTTCCCACGGTCCGTGATATTGCGGACGGACGCAGACCAGCTTGCACGACACGCCGTAGGAAGTTTCTCGTCTGTGGTGGAAAAGGACGTCTGTGGCGGTGGACCGGTATCCGTTGCGAGTCGAAATAGTTTTTTTTTTTAAATAAAGCTATCAAAAAATCTACACAGACCTACACGCACCGTTGAAAGAGCCCTGCATGTCTGTGTGCGTTGCCGTCCGTGGTCTTTGGCTGTGCGTGATGATCCGTAGAATCAAGCACCGTATAGAAACCAGCTTTATATTTTCAGAGCTATTTGTCATGATCTGCATTACAAATAAAATAAAAAAGCAGCCAAGTGCGAGTCGGACTCGTCCATGAAGGGTAGCAGCAAGTAACATTACATAAAAGTTGTTGTAGTTAGTCGAAAGGTAATTATTTAATTTAATTAGCCGTTTAAGGCAATTGTAATCTCCCAGCGGGGCTCATGTTCTGGACGTTATTACCCCCTAAGATCTATAAAACACATGAAGCAATGAATCATTTATTCATTGCTTCATGAGCAATAATTATGAAGACCTAGGTGCGGTTTACAATTTATGACGTATTAAAAAAAAACTACTTACTAGATCTCGTTCAAACTAAATATCGGTGGAAGTTTGGATGGTTATGTCAACATCATATATTTTTTTTAGTTTTATCATTCTCTTACAGCGGGTTACAGCGGGGGGGGGACACATTCTTAGTTTAGAAAAAAACGATGTTAAAACCTCAACATCATTTTCGAAGACCTATTCATAGATACCCTACTCGTATGGGTTTGATTAAAAAAAAAATTGAACTTCAGTTCTAAGTAAATTTAATGTTTTTTTTCTATTTTTGTGTTAAAACACAGAATACATCTACTTACCAAGTTTCATTAATATCGCTAGTTTCGGAGAAAAGTGGCTGTGACATACGGACGGACAGACAGACAGACATGACGAATCTATAGGGGTTCCGTTTTTGCCAATATCTCAATTAGTTGAATGCCCGGTTCGCTTTATAATTTCAACCGGGCATTCAACTAATTGAGATATTTAGGACCGAAACGTTTGTTGCATGCATGCAGCACTGTGGAGCATAGAAAATTAGTGTGAACGTCCACTCAATTTGACGTGTCTGTGAAAGTCTGAAAGGGCAGCGCTTTTCCTTATTTTCCAGTCAGTGTTCGTTTTGACTTGCTTGGGCTCGGTCGCAGGCCCTGTTTGCAGCGCGCTCTGCCATCGTGACCGATAGATACTTTGAATGAAGTGATCGTGAGACTAAACAATATTAGTCATTTAAACTACGTAACTAACTATAAATAGCAAGTACGTTAAGTATTTTTAATACAAAAAAAAAGTATTTCGAGATTTTATGAACTAACTGTGCGGTTCTGGGCGTAACTTTTCGCTACACGAATGAAGCGAATATATTTGAGAAAAATTTAGGTAAGTGTCATCTGACTACCGAAGACCGAAGCGCATCGGCTACTGAGGCGTAAAAAGTGTGGGTTCGTTTTCGCTATTTCGGCACAACTTTTTGCATGATACTATTTGAGTTATATTTAGGTAGTTCACCATTCACCCTCAAAGAGTACGTGGAGTATATTCGTTTTAGACTATTAGGCTAAAGCGAATGCTATTTTTTCATCCCACCAGCTCGAAAAGTGTGTTTATGATGTTCGATATCCGAGTGCAAAAGCCGTTTATCCGCTAGAGGATAAAGTAAATTTAAATTTAGAATATAATGTGCACTGAGTTTGTTAATTCAAAACATTATTAAACATATTTACTACTATCTCCATGGTACTGAATTTCAATTTTTAATTCGTTAAAAACTCAAAGAAATGTGTTTCCACCACTTTTTTTAAAGTTTTCATTTTAACTTTCTGGGCTAAAGTTTTAGTAATTATGTTATTGAACTATCTTTCTTCCCTGTTCGCAATTTTTTTTTCATCCCACCAGCTCTGAAAGTGTGTTTTTGCTGTTTAATATCTGACTGGAAAAGCCGTTTTTATCCGCTAGAGTATAAAGTAAATTTGAATTTAGAATATCGTGTTCAATAAGTTTGTGAATACACAACCTATTTACTTCTACCTCCATGGTGCCGAATTTATAATACAACCTTTTTAAATTTGTTAATAACTCATACTCGGAACCTTCTTGGTGTGTTACTTTTAGTCGCGCCATGTTCTTTTTTGCATTTAGTCATTTCCTCGCTGAGGTGGGATGAAAAGTTACGTGTTGCACTCGAGTGCAAAGATTTTTCACCTTGTGCTCTTTTGATTTCTTCGCCAACGCTTAGGATTCTAACTTTTAAACCACTCTAGATAATTTATCTAAATAAAAAAGTTGTCAACGAACTATTTGTGATTGAATTTATCTTCGAGTAAATTTATTTGAAATAATTATCTAAATAAGAAATTATGCCCAACTCTGCTTTCAGCCAGACCGGGCAGAATTTACTAATGACAGCAAATAACACAAAAAAGTTTTTGTTCTAATGCTAAGCTCTCTAAGCTCCTTGTCGAAAATATTGACCAATCAAATCTCGAGAAGTTATTTGCACAAGGCTTGGACCTATAAATTGTCTAAGGCACAAGGAGCAAATAACTCCTCGAGTTTGCATCGAGTATTTTTGCGTAAAGGCCTGCGCGCACCTAGGTCGCTGGCGTCGGCAATCAGTGAAACGCTTTCAAATTTGACAGTGATATTTGACAGCGTTTCACTGATCGCCTTCGCCAGCGACCTAGGTGTGCGCAGGCTTTAAGGCGATTAAATAGCATTGAGATGGACGTCAACTATATCGGTGTGTTATAAATTCAAATGATGAGATGCTTTTCACTCACTGTTTTCTAAAGAACTGCGCATATCTAAGCGATGGCAATGGCAATCAGTCAAATCTGAAAACGCTGTCAAATCTGACAGCGATATTTGACAGCGTTTCACTGATCGCCATTGCAGATCGCTTAGATGGTCGCAAGGCTTAAGAGTGAGATATAAAAATCTTTAATTATTAAAAATCTAAGTAGTCTATACCTGCAATGCCTGTGACAAACGATGAAAAAAGCATCGCGAAAAAACCTTTGTTTAGATTTATAAAAAAAAAAAATATATTGTGGACAATTCACGCAATCTAGCCCCAAATACTTAGAATACAATACACACTTAGACAGAGAAGAAATATCTGCGTTCACCATACAAATATTTATTCTCGGTGGGGATCGAACCCACGACCTACGGCGCAGAAGGCATTGTTAGCACCAACTGAGCTGAGATATAATTCACGGGTAAAGTGATACACCATTTTTATCGACTTTTAATAATATATTTATTTTTTAATAATTAAGTAGTTATATGAGATACCTGGGATCTGGCCTATTTTTAACCGACTCCCAATCAAAAAGGAGGAGGTTCTCAATTCGGATGTATGTTTTTTTTTTTTTTTTGTTAATGTTTGTTACCGCATAACTTCGTCATTTGTGAGCCGATTTGAAAAATTATTTTTTTATCTGAAAGGTACTGCTTCCAGATTGGTCCCATTTTAATTTTATTAAAATCGGTGTTGGCATTTTTTTTAAATAATTTTTTTAATGTTTGTAACTGCATGCCTCCGTCATTTATGAACCGATTTAGAAAATTATTTTTTTATTTAGAAGGTTATTCTTACGTCCAGATTGTCCCAAACAAATTTCATTAAAATCGGTTTAGCCGTTTGGCAATGAAGTCGGTTTCTCAAGTTTTTTTAAACTTATAATTATATTAACTTACTTCGCCCGTTATTCCTTTATATTCAATGCCATCATCGTCATGACGGCCGTCTTTTTTAGAAAGAATGTAAACAAGAACTGCTGAAAGAAGTAAGAAGCTTCGAAAGCACCCGTGCGTCTTTAATTAAATAAGGCAAACAAGTCGTTTACCGTGGGTTTGTTCGCAAGGAAACCGCGTGTCAGTAATTGTTGCTTTCGAAATTATTTTGAGTTATTTCAAACGCTAGCAAACTTTTAGTATCGGCTTTCATTTGTACTGAAATTAATTAAATACATAACGTTGAGAGGGTAGAAAACGTAACTTGTGTAATCTGGCTAAGCTAACGACCGGCATGTCGTAATAGCTATGAAGTTTGAAAACTTGACTGTGTCAACGGAACGAAAAGGGAGCCTCTGCGAGACATACTTAAAACCCTTTCAATACTGTTGCACTGGTTCGAAATAGCTATTAGCACGACAAGATCAAGATAGCTAAAGCTTTGAGCTTTGAGCCAATGAAGTTTGCATCTTATTTGGGAACTTTCCGGATTACATTTTTCAACAACTCTGTTCAAATTTTAAATGAAGGCCTAATTTAAATTTCATTTTTATTTAACTTTACTTTAGAAAAAGTTAGCTTTTTCCACTTGTATAAATTGACATTTTACCACCAACTACCAAGTATTTGCAAGGCAAAAATCGTGCTACTTTCCGGGCCCAAAAAGAAAAAGTTACGAATAATAAACATCAACACAAAATTGTTCAGCTGGAATGTTTTATTTGGCTCGGCATGTATCACTTGAAACTTGTTTATTCAACGCCTGACTCTTCCCTCTTTTCTTTTCCAAATACTGAAATACTGTTATACCTACCAAATGTGCAAAGTGCCTCCATAAACCCATAAACGTACTCTCTGGGGTTAAAAGGGAATTTAAATCAAACATTTTAATTATGCCAAGGAAGCGTTTAGGGACAAACTCAAATAATGGTCGCTTCAATCCCACGTAACGAGATTAAAAAACCGCGACGCACAGTGGCTGCTTTGATCCGTGTCCTTTCCGTTTTTTGCTTCCACTTTTTACTGCATCATCATCATCGGCCTGAATAAGTCCAGCAACTCCCACATTTTTTGAGGATTTGCCGATGGATTGGTGACCGCGGAGGAGTCTGCGTTCTCTCTTACGGCATCTACAGGAGATGCCTTTGGGGTGATTTTCTATTACAACGGCCAGGCTGCGCCACCTTCAAACACGGTACCACCTACGCATGTATCAGTTACTACGAGTATTTACATCGCTGACGTTTTCATAACTCAGTTGCGTGGGTTAGGCCACAGTTTTATGGAGATTATAATTACAAAAAAAATTACATGCCAATAACTATCGGTCGCACTCGATCCGAAAACATTAAACTTCTCATGTACCTCAGCCTTGAATATTGGTGGTACTATTTTTGGTTTCATTTCTTTCAAATAAAGATAATCCACATTAAACATCAAAAAGTAAATACACGAACAAATACCGTGCTATTGGATTTGAAGCTGGGAAATTGGAATCTCAAGAAGTTAGTACAGTCGACTTTAACAGACAATGTGAGTCGCCAACTTGAATCAAGTAGCATTTGAGCTTTGGTTTCCTACAGTTTCGTAACGAGGTAACTAAACTAAAGCGTTTAAAAGTTTCAATTCAAGTTTGGAAAAGCGGAACACGCTACGGGTTTTGTGTTTGTGTAGTCGCTAGAAAAAAAGGAAATACATTAATTTGACGAACATACATAGGTGTAGACGATAACAATTAATGGTAGATTAAAAATGCCATAAGATGCCGCTGTGTAGATTTTGTTTGCCGTGTGTTTGTCACTACATGCTACCAAAAAACTCCATACTTATTGCAATGAATGGTTCCCATGATTACAACTGGTAGCTATAAGCCTCATCCTACTTCCTTATGGCTCGAACACACCTAGTTCGCTGGCGGTAGTGATCAGTGAAACGCTGTCAAATATCGCTGTCAGATTTGAGATTTGACAGCGATATTTGACAGCGTTTCACTGACCGCTACCGCTAGCGAACTAGGTGTGCGCAGGCCTTTACTTGTGAGTGGCTTCTCAGCTCTGTTGGTAAAAAGCTCTGCCATCTGCCCCGTAGGTCGTGAGTTCGATTCCCAGAGAGAATAAATTAATAGTTTTTACATTATATCATTACTTATGTGAATGCAAACTACGTCCCAAAAAACTGCACAGATATTGATGATTCTTGGATTAATTTTAGCTGTGATCATATAATTGGTTATCATGAATAGCATTGTGGCAAATTTTATATAGGTGCCGTGATACGAAACCGCGGCCAGATTGTATAACAAAAAAATAGAGAACGAGAAAATATTCAAATTTAGGGAGTGCCTACTGTCAACGGAGACATATTAAATACGCAATAATGCTTTCAAATTTTATTATGATAAGCGAGAGAGCACTTCTTTATCAAGAAAAACCGCCAATTTGCGTTGCTTACTTCTCCCACATTGTGTATCGTGTATTTCGTAGAGCTTAGTCTCGTCGTAGGCCCTCTACGAAAACAAAGCAAATAAGTCCAAACATTTTCAATTTTATTTATTTAATTCGGTTGGTTTACTGGAATTTAGCAGACGACTTTGGGGAAATGAACTAAAAGCAATGGCGGTTAATTTGCTTTCTTATTGGAAAGAGTCACTGAAGACACTCTATACAGTGCAAATACAAGACAATTGGGGCAGTCTGGGGTCAGCTTAGGCTATATGATATCTTGTGTATTCTATCTTTAATCCCTAGCACGAGGAACTGGCAAACAGAAAACTTCGGAGCCAGCGGTGCGGTATGTTGGTCTCTTAGATCAAACACTGTGTATAAGCAAATATCCACCAAAGACGAACTATTTAGGTACCTACCTACTCCTATACTTATTTAGTGTTGGGTTTTTTCGTATGTTTTAAAATCCAATATCGAACTTATTAATATTGATGCGAACGTTACTTTGCACATCTAGATCGCCTGCGATGGCAATCAGTGTATAGCAGTTAAATATTGCACTGTCAAAGTACGCGGCAGTGTGTGCGGCAGATAGAAAGAAGAAGAAAGAAAGAAAAACGCAAGCACCTTAAGCACCTTTTTTCTGTCGTCTTTTTTAGCTTAAAAGCGGATTTTTCTCCATAATACTTACGAATAGATGGATGTCGTTAAGTTGACGGAGCTGTTATCTTAAAACAACGAAATAACCTAAAAGTTAGTCGAGCGTAAAGATCACTAGGTCTTTAGGGTGTCTTTGATGAAAGTAGCTATCCAGCTTTTGCTATAATAGTAAATTTGTTGTTGCTTCCAAATTCGTCCGTTAATTTGATTTTATCTTGAGAATAAGATGTTTTCCTGCGATAGTACCGTTTTACTTAGAACTTATTACTTCTTTGATACTGTGTTCTGTGTGTTAAAAGTGGTTTAGGATGCTAATTCCGTTAAAAGAATTTAATTTTGCTGCAAATTATTATGGTGCCTCTAAAAACCAGCGTCTGCAAGGGCAGCCGTTAGTTTTTCTGCATTAAGTTGAACTCTGTTCCTATAAATTTTAAGCTAACGCAAAACAAAGAATTTCGATACGATCTTGTCCTATCCATAACGATATTGTGATACGATACGATAGAGATACGATCTTGTCCTATTCAGAATTCATTTTTCTCTGTGATTTTCACCCAACATGGTTGCCTGTGAAAAAGTTAAAAAATACTTACAGACAGACACACTTTAAAGCATTCTTCGTTCTGTAGGGTGTGGATTTGTTCTTAATACTATTACTAGCAGCCGCCCGCGGCTTCACTCACCCCGTTCCCTTTACGCCACGTTTCCGTTACTTTTTCGGGATAAAAAGTATTCTTTGTCCGTATCCTGGTTTTAAACTATCTCCCCACCAATTTCCAGACAAATCGGTTTAATCGTTATTGAGTAATAAATAGTGTAAATAACACGACTTTCTTTTATCCACCAATCACCATAACCAACCATACCTTTTACCGCGGGATAAAAAGTATGTGCTATTATATTGCAGACTATAATATAATATCTCTGTGCCAAATTTCATCCGATCCATTCAGGTGTTCTGGCGTTATTTAGTATAAAACATCCATCCATCCATCCATCCATCCAAACTGTTAAACATTTATAATATTAGTGGGATAATGGGATCTACCAATAAAATCGGTGCTAATAAGTGGAGCTATCTATCTATCTAATCTAGCATACATTTCACGAGTGAGAGTGATTAACGCTGCCTACACAAAGCATGCAGTAGGTGTCGGCGTTTATGTTTATTTGGGTTGGAGCGGAAAGTCTGCCGCATTTTAAAATAGGCTATCTTGCGTTGCAGGTTGTGCAACATTTTCGCATTTAACAAATTTACATTTAAATTTTGTGGTGCGCTATAAGTTTCAGTTTATTCTCATTATGTCACTAATTCAGCTTGGGTTAAGCAAAGTACCATTTTCAAGTGTTTTTTTTCCACCAAATTTTTTAATACCTACGGCCCGAACTAAGATACTTAGCAATTATAATTATGTCTCAAGTACCTAATATAATACCACATTTCACGACACGGTCAGATAACGGTCTCACAATATGACAGCGATATTTGATAACGTTTCATTGATCGCCATCGCCATCGCGCTAGATGTGTGCAAGGCTTTACACGTAGTACATAAAATGCCAAATTGTCCAATTTGTTTGTAAGATCTTCCTTCGTTTCGCTCACTCGATCAACCAAGCCTTGCAGGTAAAGTCATTATTTTTTGAACAAATAAATTGAGCAACGGTACAGCGGAAGAATTTATAAAAACGGTATGATGTAAAAATTGTAGAAATAAAAAACAAAATAGAATCAAAAGAAAAGTGTAGGTACTACGTGTGATGCAATGTTTGTCTGGGTGTGACTTTGTAGGTGTGGCTAGTAAGTTACTTTTGGGACAGTCGCAACACTTTGCAGCGATGTAGAATCATAAAATATAAACTACAGATACCTAAAGTTTATGTAACACGTTGTTCGAGAAAATATTATGTGTATACCTAACTATATAGTCTAAATTTATCTTCTCTACAAGGCATAGCAAAACATCTATTTGCACGCATGAATACCTATTGCATACTATTATCGTATGTATAATAGGAGTAAGTACTTTGAAGTCGTGATGTTGTTGAAATGAGATAATTATGCGATTTCTTCGTATGTTAAGATAAGTAAATCATAATACGAAAAGATAATGACGCTGTAGGTGTTCTCAACGATGTCTAATATTTTCTTTACAACTTAACTTTGAGTAGCTCTAAAGTCCACATAAAGTTAAAGTTTGTTGGTCCAGCGTCTGTTGGACCAACTCCCAAAAACTTAAAGACTTTGGCAACGTTTCTGAACCTTAGACAATTTAACCTAAATTAATTTAATCTAAATTGTCTAAGTTCTGAACCGAATAATAACTTTTTTATTGTTTTTATAGTGCTTGAAATCACAATAGTACATTGTTACCTGAGTGTTGAAAGTCACGTTTTTTGAGTCCCGAGACGGGTTTGGCGCCAGAGCGCAGCGAAGGCGCCAATGGAGCTTGAGGGACTTAAAAGACTTTCACCCGAGGTAAACAATGTGCTTTTCATTACGAATACAAGGAAAGTAAAAATAAAAACATGAAAGAAAAATTAGTGAAAATGGAGATTGAATTGCCGCCTTCCCGGTTTTTTTTTTCTTTTTCTCTGGCGGGCCTTCGGCTACGGCTCGCCAGCATTATTCAGCCATTATTTTCATTTTCATAATTTAATAAATACCTACCTACTTTCAGAGTATGAGCAATGAAAAATATATTTTCATTGCTCATACTCTGAAAGTAGGTCTGAAGTTGCCTGAGGGGCCTAATTGAAAGTAATACTTTCAGCCCTAGGGAGAATCGCTTTCTACTGACAGCTGTCAAATTATAAAAAAAAACAAGTTCTATTTTATTCAACCATATTCCAACTTTCTAAAGTCTTTCTAACTGCAAGGAGGTTGTTGAACCAAATTCCAACTTTTTATTAAGCAAGTAGGTTGGAAACCCATTACAACGGTAGAGTTTAAAAAGTCTAATTAGAGCGCAATGTAAAATTTAAATTTAAATAACATAAAGATAGTATTAAATAAATAATATATCTTCTAAATTGCTTGATTAATATATAGCTTCAACTATTTATTTAAAATAACATAGATATGAGCAAACAATTTACCATTTTTTAAATTATGAAAATGAAAATAATGGCTAAATAATGCTGGCGAGCTGAAGCCGAAGGCCCACCAGAGAAAAAGAAAAAAAAAACCGGGATGGCCGCAATTCAATCTTCATTTTCACTAATTTTTTTTTCATGTTTTTATTTTTACTTTCCCTGTATTCGTAATGAAAAGCACAGTGTTTACCTCGGGCGAAAGTCTTTTAAGTCCCTCAAGCTCCATTGGCGCCCTCGCTACGCTCTGGCGCCAAACCCGTCTCGGGACTCAAAAAACGTGACTTTCAACACTCGGCTAACAATGTACTATAAAATGTCCCGAAAGTTAGGCCTTACTTTTACTTTTTAACTAAACTACGTGCATAATGCTGTTATTTTTTGGGATATTATAAAAATCTTTGTAAAACGAGCAATTTAAAAATCTTGCATAAGGTACACCTCTTACGTACCTACTTATGTAATGTTTTTTTTTCAGTTTAGCTTAGGTACATATCCTGACCTCTCTGGGGTCTGATTAACCAGTTCTAATGAGATCTCAACCAGTTGCGGGAACTGACAGCCCATTAATTGCGAGTTACTTTACCACGCTTCGATATATCTATATAATAAACAGCTCTTATCAGGATAGGAGCTGTTTATTGAATGCTTTTGAAGATATCCGTAGAAAAACCAAGGTTATACCATGACAACATAGTTTACATATCACAACAACACAGCTCGTAGAATTATTAAGTTGAAGCAGCAATGAGAGCTCGAAGAACCGACCACAATAACAAAAAAAAGTAGAAAAAGTTCTTAAAAGAATAAATGTTCTGGAATGGCGAGCACGAACTGGAAGACAAAACGTAGGGTGCCCACCCACCATATGGATGGACGACATTGTTAAGATAGCCGGAAGTCGGTGGATGCACCGACTATCTAAGAAGTGAAAGGGCTCGGAATCGTTCTTCCAGGAAATGTGTCCAGCAGTGGACTTCCTCAGGGTTGTTGATGATGACTTAAGAAACATAAAATAATTATGGTGAATTAGCTGACTTCGTCTGCGTTTGATGTACTCGTACCTTGACTTTACTAGCAATATTATGTCCATAAACTGTTGTTAAAATTTGTGGGTACTTACATTATTGTAATTTTTATTCGATAGCTTCTTGTGTCTTCACTCTGCGATTACCGCAGCAGATACCCGTGCAAATATTTTACTTTTAATTTTAATAAAAAAATAAATTTCTCTTATACCTAATAATTACATGTTATCATCCATGTTTATCATAATGTGATTAACCTCGCATGAATGATGTAAAGTAGAATGCTTACCTAGGTTGTAAGCAGCTATTGCACCCTCGAACTACATAAATATATACGCCCTCGCTCGCCTAAATATCTCGGGTGCACTCGATCCATTAGGGCCCTTTGCAAGCTAGGTTCGCACGGACGCCAAATAGGAATCTTGTCGCAATAACTCACTTACTGCCCTTGTGTAAAAATGTATTAATACTCTGTTGTTATACGAAGCCGCTTCATATGAACTTTAAATTACATAATGAATTTGTTGAAAACTTTTGGAACAAAGCGCGAGAATCGGTTTGATACAAAGTACTTGTTAAGTACTTTTTAGGCTTGTTTAATCGAGTAATATGCATGATAAAATTTAGATACGACTTATTTACAAATGAAATTAAGTACCTACTTAGCTAGCAAGTAAGTAAGCTTAGTAAGTAGCTATTATAAAAAGCACTTTATTATTATTATAGAGGCATTTTTTGTAAAAGTTTAAAGTTGGACGCCTAAAAACGCAAAACGACCTCGCGGCAGACCAAGGCGAAGATGGAGGGACGAAATAGATGCTTACATTAAGGATTGGTCCACCGTAGCCCAAACAAGAGTGGAATGGAGAGAAGGAAGGGAGGCCTTTGCCCTGCAGTGGGACACAACAGGCTTTTAATAATAATAATAAAAATAAAGTTAGCCGTAACTATATGCTTAGGAAAATAATAAGTTCTAATTGGCATGGCACTTACCCCAATAGTTTGCATTGTGGTTTAGAGTTTCTCAAGTCGTAAAGCGAGCGATTAAAGGCTCGAACACACCTAGTTCGCTGGCGGTAGCGATCAGTGAAACGCTGTCAAATATCGCTGTCAGATTTGAGATTAGACAGCGATATTTGACAGCGTTTCACTGATCGCTACCGCCAGCGAACTAGGTGTGCGCACTTGCGCAGGCCTTAAGGTTGGTCACAAGTTTTGTGCTACGTAAATGTGTTAACTTTATAACTACTCTAATACTTTATTCTTACCCTACCACCAACTTTTTATATATCTGATAAAAAGCATTGCGTCGAAAAAAAAAAAAAACAAATCTTTAATTAAATAAAAATAAATAACATACATCATTAAAAAGCATCCGTTTGACTCCCGCTAGGCTTTTTTGTTAATCGGCTTGGAACGCTTGAGCAACGATTTTTACATAACACACGCACAAATAATGATGTTTAGAAATAAATCACAAGACTTTTGCTGTCTTTGCCAAAAGATTGCCTGCCAATAAAGCTATTGATGTATTGGCAAAGCTTTTAGGTGCTTTTAGCATACAAATTCTAAATACATAATGTTGGTAAGTATTTAGGATACTATTAGATAAAGAAAATTTCATGTTAATATGAAGTAAATAACCTGTAAGTAGATGCCTGTTACATAAATATTGATAACTAAAACACTGTTAGATACTTGGTGGTAGACCACAGAGTACTTTTTATAAACTGTGGTAGACATTTCACAATACCATTCTAGCTCCAAACTACAGAACGTTCATTTGTACTATGATTTGTACCACCCCCACCAAAAACGTCCTACGACCTTACCTTTGGCACAGGCTTTAGATTTTTGAAAATTTGTAAGTCAAGTTCTTGTTTTGTATGGAAATACTAACCAATGTTGTGTCACCGGTTTTTTAAAACCAAGTGTGGTGAAAGGATTTTAAATACGCCTCAAAGAGGTTCCTTTCGTGCATTTGACACCTATTTTAACTTTTTAGGTTCTACGACATGCCGGTTTCTTCACGATGTTTTCTTTTACCGTTTGAGAGCACTGGCATTGTGTACATACATTTTTGGCAGAAAAACTCGTTTGTACACGACTGGATTTGAACCTACGACCTTAGGGTCGGAAAGCGGGGCTGCTACCACTAGCCCACCCGCGCTCTCGAAATACCCTAGTAAATACCATTCCGCGAACGATGCCTGCTGGAATTCTAAAATTCCAGTCAATATTAAAACTAAATCAAAAATGTGTATAATATTTCTAGATCTATGTCGTTGTTATGCCTTTACTTTCATCGGGAAAGAACATCTGGCCTGAACGCGGCTAAACTTGTCCCTGATGGAGAAATTCCGAAAACTTTGGAACACGATCTGTCCATGTTTCTATTTTCGTTTATTAGCTCCAGCAATGGCTCCCTATTACTTTTCTAGGCTTTCTACATGCACCTATTTAGTTTTATTTATTAACTAAGCAAGCATGTATTTTGTGATGTTGAATAGACTATACACAATGAATACTCATAATACTTTTTAAATATGTGTTTTTAAATATGGACAGGAATAAAAAAATAAAATGTGTGCAGTTCTTTACGGAAATGGATGCCTATGCACCAATTCAATATAAACCAGTATATTTACCCAAATAATGCTATTGTTTTGGTCAACATAGTGTTACAAGTAGGTATCGAAGCCCGAGGTAAATTGGCGAGGTAATTTGACATTCGGCAAATGTGAATGTTAGTTGAAGTAAGCACCAATAAACTCACTGTTTTATGTTGTTATCGCTATTCATTATGTGGCCCATAATACAGGCGGCCGAGCCTTTTTTCTTTTTGATGCAATCAAAAAGAATGCCTGGTTTCGAATTGGAAGTTACCGAAAACGAAAATTAAAAAGATCTTGCTTAAAAGTTTTAGTTGTTTAGTTTGGAAATGGAAATTATCCCAAAAAGTTATAGTCAGGCAATTTATGGATATTTTCAATTAATTAATTGAATCTAGTTTGCAGGTAATTATTTATTTCAGCTGCAAATTTTCATTCTTCTGCTTTTCTTCACGAAACCCATTGAATTGGAGCAAGATCTATTGATCAAGTAAAAGTTACGAGGCTTTATTCAGTTGAATCAAAAGATTTACTTTGAAACTTCATAAAGCTAGGTGATTTTAGGTGCTAGTTCCACGGTCCAATTAAGTCTGTAGAAGAACGAGCAACAAACTTAGGGTTTTGTTTCTACTGTTCTTTTACAGGATTCTTTTAACAAAACAATATGGCTATGCTATGCATAATTATATAGATTAAACGGGTATTTATCACGATTACCTTATAAATTCCTAATTTAAATCTTCTCTTTCTTGAGTTGCTTTTTTTCTCTTTCTCTTAATATTCTTTATTTTTTTAACATAATGATGCATAGCGATAGCGTTAATTCAAAAGCGTTATTATGAACTCCAGTGTGCTGTCAAAGCTAATTTTACAGCCCTACTTATAAACGCAATTTAAATTTAATCATTGCTTAAAGTTAGCCCTGTCACTGTTTGTCAATACCCAGTGGTAAGAGAGGGCAATAGTTTAACCATTGTTTATCTTTTGACATATTTTTTATAAGTAAGGCCATTAATGTTTTGGTAAGTGACTAGACGGTTTCTAGCCAAAGCTGATTGATGGTTTATCTGGTTGTGACTTAAGCTTAAGCATCTGTTAGCTGATTGGAGGCTAGGTTTTGTTAGACATAAATCCTCTGAGGCGGTAAGAACTAATTATGAAGATAATGAAATAATGCTTGTACAAAATCGCAATCAGCTATGAAGTCACTAATTGTGAAAGAGCGTTTTAAAATATTTAAAGGGTCACCGCTTTCTATCAGGTGGGCCGTATGCATATTTGCTAACTTAGTTGTATAAAAAAAAAGAATTATTGTAAATATTGTTTTTTGTTCACTTGATCGCAACTAAATTCATCTAGCGGTGCCGTAGTACATCGGTAGAATTATAGACCCAAAATCGAGGTAATTATGTTTTTAAACAACCGGCCCCCCTGATGGAAAGTGGTAGAAGATGAAGAGGAGACAACACGCATTAAATACACTTCTTCTTAGCCTGTCACTAGTTCTGCAAGTGTGCATGGTGAAAGGATTTTAAGTGCGTCTCGAAGAGGTTCGTTTCGTTCTTTGCCATATATTTTTTCAAACTTTTTGGGTTCTACGACATGTTGGTCCCCTCACGATGTTTTCTATCACCTTTTGAGAGTTCTGGCATAGTGCACATACATTTTTGGACACGGAAAAACTCATTGGTACACGCCTGAATTTGAACCCACGACCTTAAGATCGGAAGGCGGGGCCGCTCATCACTAAGCCATCAGTGCTCTCAAATTAATTAAATACACTGGCTTAATAGTTTTGATGCGATGAATGTTCCATTGAAGCACTACTAAACCCCCAAAAATACCGTGCAAGAAGAAACGGAACGAAAATTGTGTGTCGAGTATTCACAAAAGTTCGTCTGCCACGTCACAGCGAACCATTACATAATCCAAATTAATGGTTCGTACTTGCAAACTACCAGTTATTTTTGTTCCGCATTACAACCGGCCGTTTGTTATTTTTATTTTACTTTTTTAAATTCTTTTTGAGATAGACAGCTAATGGGTTTTAGAAACTGATATCAAAGGTCGCATTGAAGTGTTTGGCATCGTTGTTTTGAGTTTGTATCGAGTTCGTCGATTTAAAATAAGCCAACAGTAAAAATAAATAAACATAACATATTTTGGACAATCCAGACGACACTATCTAGCCCCAAACTAAGCAGAGCTTGTACTATGGGAACCATAGTACAAGCTAGTAAGATAGCTGATATAATACTTATGCACATTTTTTTGTAAATACACACCTATAACACCAAGATAGAGAACAAACGATTAGAAATAGAAATAGAGATAATTTATTTTACGTCAACTTAGATTAAATGAAGGTAAATAATTATAAGTTTAAAAAACTTGAGAAACCGACTTCATTGCCAAACGGCTAAACCGATTTTAATGAAATTTGTTTGGGACAATCTGGACATAAGAATAACCTTCCAAATAAAAAAATAATTTTCTAAATCGGTTCATAAATGACGGAGGCATGCAGTTACAAACATTAAAAAAATTATTTAAAAAAAAATGGCAACACCGATTTTAATAAAATTAAAATGGGACCAATCTGGAAGCAGTACCTTTCAGATAAAAAAAAATTTTTTCATTTTTATTTGCGTTTACCACACAAATATTTGTTCTCGGTGGGGATCGAACCCACGGCCTACGGCGTAGAAGGCAGAGCTACTGCCAAAAGAGCTGAAAGGCCAGTCAAAATGTCTTTGTAAGCTCTAGACCTTGCGAGCACACTAAAAGTAAGCAATTTAATATACAGTCAGACAGTCGGACCGTTTTTGGCCAATCTCGAAACTGAGACGCTTTGCTCACTCGGTCAATACGACGCCGATGTCCCAGTGGGTAGATAACCTACTATACCGACTGAGCCAGTGTTCATTTTTGTGGTAAGTGTGAGGCATACAATGAGTAGTATAATGAATGGCGCAGCTAGGCTGGCCCTCATTCAACGAATGAGTTGACTGACGTGCGACAAACAATGAATTATGTTTTGAGATTAAAATCAATGAAAGCTCACTGTGTTGTGTATACACAAGTAAGAGGAATTCTAAACACGAAGTGTTATTTGTTATTGTGAAGAACAAGTTTAATCCAGACTTCATTCGCATTTTTCATATAAACTGCGACTCGAGCTGCATCTGGGGTGGAAATTCGAGAATTATTTTTGGTTAGGGCTGTGTGTTACATGTCGATCAGCCGGTAAAGTTGTTTATACACATTTTATACAAGTTAAGGCGAAGACAATCGTCGATGTACTTCTCGCTTGCACATTTTGACCCTAATTAAAGATTTAAAATCATTGTACTTATTTATCGAAAACCGCGAGCAACTATGTCGTGGGCAATCCCCCATTTTTGGTCTGGTTGGTTGATTAGGTAAGTTACCTCTTTTAGTTATCTGCTCCTCAGGTACCTATAGTCAAATTTTATCAAGTTAGATTATACATAATTGAATTTGATCTGGGCGGTGGATAGCGCGGCCAAACCTATCAAGATGCTGTTCTGTGTGGACTGTACTACAGTACCTGCTCGTACTTTTTGTGGAGTAGAGACTCATTTGTTTTTTTAAATCATGGCACTGAGTGGAAAAAAAGCGTAGCATTGCTGGAAGTTTTCCTATTAAAAAGTTGGATTTCGTACTTGGGTAAAAAAAGTTCAAAGTGTGCGAGCGATAAGTTTTTCATGGTTTTCAGATTATCATGTAGGAATATTCAAGAGCGTTGGTGAAATAAGTTCGATTACAGCTAAAAAAAAGCAGCCGAGTGCGAGTCGGACTCGCCCATGAAGGGTTCCGTAGCAACAAGTAACATAATATAAAGGTTCTTGTAGTTCGTCGAAAGGTAAATTGCGGTTTACGATTTATGACGTATAAAAAAAAACTACTGACTAGATCTCGTTCAAACCAAATATCGTTGAAAGTTTGCATAGTAATGTACAACATATATATTTTTTAGTTTTATCATTCTCTTATTTTAGAAGTTAGAGGGGGGGGACCAACTTTTTACCACTTCTCACTCTCACGCAAACTATTCATTTTAGAAAAAAACTATATTAGAAACCTCAACATCATTTTTGAAGACCTATTCATAAATACCCCACACGTATGGGTTCGATGAAAAAAATAAATTTGAGTTTCAGTTTCAAGTATGGGGACCCCCAAAATTTATAGTTTTTTTTTCTATGTTTGTGTAAAAATCTTAATGCGGTTCACAGAATACATCTACTCGCCAAGTTTCATCAGTCTAGCTTTTACGGTTTCGGAGAAAAATGGCTGTGACATACGGACGGACAGACAGACAGACAGACAGACATGACGAATCTATAAGGGTTCTGTTTTTGCCATTTGGCTACGGAACCCTAAAACACTACGAATAATAGGATAGAGTGGAAGAAGCAAACCTGTCTTGCCAACCCGACTTAGCGTGGGATGAAAGCAGGAAGGCGAAGGTAATTACAATGCAAACATTTTTCATAATTGTTGAATCGACTTCGAAGATCGGAATGCAGCAAACAGTTCTAAACATAGCAAATTCCAGTGATTCTGTAGATTGGTAGATACTTCAACCAACAGACATTAGGAACAAATGTTATATCCACTTCAGAGACATGTTGTGCCCACCTCACCTGGGATAAGGGCAGGAAGAAGAAGAATTTTATCCACCTCAATAAGTATCTGACGCCCGTAGCACACCCCCGCTGCGGAACCGTTAGATGAATTTCGTGGCGATCAAGTGCAAAAAAAAAAGCAGCCAAGTGCGAGTCGGACTCGCCCATGAAGGGTTCCGTAGCACGACGAACTACAAGAACCTTTATATTATGTTACTTGATGTAACATAATAAGGTTCTTGTAGTTCGTCTAAAGGTAAATTGCGGTTTACGGTTTATGACGTATAAAAAAAAAACTACTCACTAGATCTCGTTCAAACCAAATATCGTTGGAAGTTTGCATAGTAATGTACAACATATATTTTTTTTAGTATTATCATTCTCTTACTTTAGAAGTTAGAGGGGGGGGACCAACTTTTTACCACTTCTCACTCTCGCGCAAACTATTCATTTTAGAAAAAAACTATATTAGAAACCTCAACATCATTTTTGAAGACCTATTCATAAATACCCCACACGTATGGGTTCGATGAAAAAAATAAATTTGAGTTTCAGTTTCAAGTATGGGGACCCCCAAAATTTATAGTTTTTTTTTCTATGTTTGTGTAAAAATCTTAATGCGGTTCACAGAATACATCTACTCGCCAAGTTTCATCAGTCTAGCTTTTACGGTTTCGGAGAAAAATGGCTGTGACATACGGACGGACAGACAGACAGACAGACAGACAGACATGACGAATCTATAAGGGTTCCGTTTTTGCCATTTGGCTACGGAACCCTAAAAAAGCAGCCAAGTGCGAGTCGGACTCGCCCATGAAGGGTTCCGTAGTATCAAGTAACATAATATAAAGGTTCTTGTAGTTCGTCGAAAGGTAAATTGAGGTTTACGATTTATGACGTATAAAAAAAAAAGTACTAGCTAGATCTCGTTCAAACCAAATATCGTTGAAAGTTTGCATTAGTATTGTGTAGTAGTTTGCAACATATATTTTTTTAGTTTTATCTTTCTCTTATTTTAGAAGTTAGAGCCCCCCCTCTAACTTCTAAAATAAGATATAAGATAGAAGCTTAGAAGAGATAAGGACCAACTTTTTTCCACTTTGGAAGTGTCTCACGCGCAAACTATTCAGTTTAGAAAAAAACTATATTAGAAACCTCAACATCATTTTTGAAGACCTATTCATAGATGGGTATGGGTTCGATGAAAAATATTTTTTTGAGTTTCAGTTTCAAGTATGGGGACCCCCGAAATTTATAGTTTTTTTTTTATTTTTATGTAAAAATCGTAATGCGGTTCACAGAATACATCTACTCGCCAAGTTTCATCAGTCTAGCTCTTACGGTTTCGGAGAAAAATGGCTGTGACATACGGACGGACAGACAGACAGACAGACAGACAGACAGACATGACGAATCTATAAGGGTTCCATTTTTGCCATTTGGCTACGGAACCCTAAAAACGGCAGACTTAAGCGCGGAAGTGACTGGCGTCAGAACAGATCGACGAAACCGCCCTGAGAAAGAGATGGAATATGGTCATATCTACGCGTTAGAACAGGCAGTTTTGCTAGTCTCCGCATCTCCTACACGGGACAAAATTTCTGCGGAGGTGTGCTACGGGTATAAATAAATTATTCACAATCTACCACCATTAGTAATGATTCAACAAGAATGTTGGAAATTTATGGGCTTCTTGATGTAGGTTAACAACTATTTTAAGAGAGAGCGGTCGGTTTTCATATTTAAGTTCACTTTGGGTTTACTGTAGAAAGACTTCCCCATATCTAGGTGATCTGCGATGGAGATTAGTTTCAGCATAGAGTTTTGCATACATCTCTCATCAGGTGATTGCGTATCTTTTGTTGCAATCAAAACTTAGTCGCATCTGTCAGTTTTGACATTATTTCGAGCTTCAATTGCATTAAAAAAAAATTTAAACAAAGCTCACTTTATTCTAACAAGACTAAATGTTGACGTAATAAACATGAGATAGAGAATAGGAACTTCGCTTTGTGAAACTAGTTTAGCAACAGATACAAGTCGAAATATGTTGACAACAAGATGTGTGATCGCTGTTTCTTGTTAGTATAATTCTGTACCTGTATTTTCCCTTAGGTCATCAGAGAACCTAGCCTTAAAAACACCCGTGCACAGCAGTTCATTCTACCGTAAGTCCTTTACTGTCAAAGCTGTTCGACTGTGGAATAGTTTGCCCGTAGACGTTAGACAGGCATCATCACTGCTTACCTTCAAAGCAAAACTAAAACAATTCTTTAGCAAAGATCCCCCCGTTCTATAATCGACTATCAGCTCTCCTCTCATTCTGTATTCTTTTCCTACACTCAAGTAGTAGCATTTAGTTGTTAGGTATAATATATATTAGTATGTTTTGTTTTTTGTTTATATAAGTATTAGGATGTTATGTATAAGTTTAGTAGGTTCCTGCAGTTTAAATTATTAAATTGTTATTTTTACGACACATGTGCACCGCCGTCCGTCACTGCTCTATTCAATTACTTTCCATGCTAAGGTTGCCTGGAAGAAATCGCTTTCAGCGATAAGGCCGCCCATTGTACTTTATTTTTGTTACGCCTAGTTTTTGTAATGTATCCTTGTGTACAATAAAGTGTTATCTATCTATCTATCTATCTATATAATGTAATTCAATATCAATTCTTTATATCAATATTTGCATATTTTTAATACGTCAAGTGGCGCAATTATAAATAATTCAATCAATTCTGTGGGCTGCAATATATTAGTCAAGCAGGTAGGTAGAATTATACCTACTCTTAGCTAATTTAGATTATTTTTATGTTGTAGGTGTTTGTTGTCCCTGAATAAATAAAATAAAATAAATTTGTTAGTATCAAACTTTTGATTGGTTTCTATTAACACAATCGCCCAGCTTCAGCTGCACACACTATAGAGGTATAACCCTTTGCATCTATTGTAGATGATTTATATAGCGTCAGGGGCAACCGGTGATTACACAAGCCTTACTTGCGGGACGCCATAGTGCCTGGGACAGAATTTTAGATAAATAAATAAATAAATATTATAGACAATCCACAAAACATTATCTAGCCCCAAACTAAGCAGAGCTTGTACTATGGGAACCAGATAGCTGATAGATAGATATACAGATAGATGGAATAGGCTTGCCTAGCACCTTTACCATCCTGACAGTTCAGTCGGCCAGAGTCGGCCTAATCCACAGGAAGGACATGGTCAAAACGTGCGGAGCTGACTAAGCCGCGGGTTTCCTCACGATGTTTTCCTTTAGCGTTTGCACACACTACCGCGATTTTATCGGTGCGATATTTGACAGCGATACATTGATCGCCATCGCAGATGATCTAGATGTGCGAAAGGCTTCGCGCAAAGTGCTGCCAACATAAGAATAGAACAATTCTTATTTAAAAATGAATAAGTATGATAATTTGGACTTTGCGTGAACAGAATACTAATTTTCATATTTTACACAATTGTTATCCAGACGCTGAAACCCGGGGAACGACTTTTCGCTCGGAATCTTCAACCTTTTAATAGATATAAAAAATCTGAACTTTTTTGAGACCAATTTCTTGTGTGCAGTCAGTTCCAACAAGTTTTTCTATAAAACAATCTAAAACCTAACTCTGGGAGCTGTAGACCTCGCGAGCACAATAAAAGTGAACAATTTACCTATGACATTTCCAGGAGTTTTCTGATTGGCATGATGAGCAGAATAGCTCCTCGAAATGCAGTAAACTATGAGGTCGCGAGGTCTGCAGCTTATTTTTTTTTTCAAATGGTCAAAATGCTGGTGGTCGTGTGACGGTTCTTGCAGCGCTACCGGACAATAACGAAGCTTACAGCTCACAGAGCCATTATTTATATTTATGGTACAAATACAAAACAGGTACCTGCCGCGGAATTTATGGTTAACATTATAGAGGGTGGCACAATAACCCGAACAATTTTTTTAAACGGTGCGTGCGGCCATTCTGTGCGACTAAGATGGCTTTGTGTAAAATGTCCACCAGTATTTATTTATTTCCTTTTGGAGGCTAAGCCTTTTCATTAGGAATATAATAATAATTATTATTTTTAGTCTGCATCGTCCCACTGCAGGGCAAAGTATATAATGTTTATAATAAAACATAGAACATAGTTACATAAGATCTTGAACACGATTTTAGCTCTTAATTGTCCTTGTACGTATTACCCGACCCGACTACCCAGAAGGAAAACAATGTTCTTCGAGTGTATATTACATTATACAGGGTATATTACAGGCTTTGGGAGCCAATTCAGCCTAAATGGATCCTACTCGATCACAAAAGCAGCCATAGAATTAAAAAGTTCACACAGGACGCGCACAAAAAAGTAAGAGCTTTGTAAAAAGCTTCTACGGCACCGATTCCAATTTCGAGTAGGCAGGAAGCAAAGAAATGAAATTTCAAATGCTTCACGAAAAATATGCAAAGATCTTAGATGATGGATTCTCATAAAAAAGCGGCCAAGTGCGAGTCGGACTCGCCCATGAAGGGTTCCGTAGCAGTAAGTAATATAACATAGAGTTCTAGAAGTTCTAGTAGTTCGTCGAAAGGTAAATTGCGGTTTACGATTTATGACGTATAAAAAAAAAACTACTGACTAGATCTCGTTCAAACCAAATATCGTTGAAAGTTTCCATAGTAATGTACAACATATATTTTTTTTAGCTTTATCAGTCACTTATTTTAGAAGTTAGAGGGGGGGGGACCAACTTTTTTCCACTTTGGAAGTGTCTCTCGCGCAAACTATTCAGTTTAGAAAAAAACGATGTTAGAAACCTCAACATCATTTTTAAAGACCTATTCATAGATACCCCACACGTATGGGTTAGATGAAAAAAAATTTTTGAGTTTCAGTTTTAAGTATGGGGACCCCCAAAATTTATAGGTTTTTTTCTATTTTTGTGTTAAAATCTTAATGCGGTTCACAAAATACATCGACTCACCAAGTTTCATCAGTCTAGCTTTTATGGTTTAGGAGAAAAATGGCTGTGACATACGGACGGACAGACAGACAGACAGACAGACAGACAGACAGACAGACAGACAGACAGACATGACAAATCTATAAGGGTTCCGTTTTTGCCATTTGGCTACGGAACCCTAAAAAAGGCATAAGTCATGAATCATAACATCCTAATTTTTTTAGGTTCGGATATTTCACGATCAATCATAAGTAAATATACATAAGTATTGTGGTCAATCCACGCAAAACTATCTGGCTCCAAGCTAAGCAGAGCTTTTACTATGGGAACCAGATAGCATTATATTTTTTTTTGTAAAGACATTCTTTGAATAGAAATATAAATATTTATAACAACCAGATAGAGAAAAAATATATATCTGCGTTTACCACACAAATATTTGTTCACAATGGGGATCGAACCCACGACCTACAGCGCAGAAAGCAGAGCTATTACCAACTGGGCTGCACAATGATATCTTATCGACCTCATTCTAATGATACTGCCTTTGTTTGTTTGTTTGAACAGCATCTATTTTAGATGTCAAGCTTATTTATTGAAGTGGGTAGCTTTTGTTTCAAGTTTTTGGCCTGTGCACATCAAAGCGATAGCGATAGTGATCAGCTGAAACGCTGTCATATTTGACATCGTTTCAAGTGTACGTGTTATGGACTGTACTTCAGTATTCGTACCTACTTGTTGTGGAGTAACGACTTTTTCCAAAATCCGTGGCATTGAGTAGGAAAAAAGGAAATTACTTAATACTTTCTACTTCACTTTTAAGATATTTTTTTAACTTGTATTTACGGGCTTTTGTGCCTGGGACAGTATTTTAGATGATCTAAGCCTACCCAGTTCCTATATACCATCCCCTGACCGGTTAGTTGGTTTATGTACTATGTATGTACTACCTATCTATGTAGCTATGTAAATATACGCAGTTTGTTACCGGCTTTCGTAGAATATAACTATTTTGATACAAAGCGGAAATATTTATCAAAAAAAAATATAAACATAATATGAAAGTTTGTATAAAATCAACAGAATTAGATTTACGGCGGTAATTAAAACAGCCCGTACATTGGGTAAAAATAGAGCAACAAAGTACAACTGTGTTTTTATTTTGGCAATGGAAGCTTTGCATCGTTCATTTACTACAGTATATTTACCGAGCGAGCGAAGCAACCGAAGCGTCTTCTATTTTGCTTGGTGAAAAGTGATTTCGTATGTCTCGGTCCGGATTCCGGATGTCGACTGTCCGACTGTTTTCCTCTTTAGGTCGAATTGTTTAACTGATCTGGACGAAATTTGAGACCTCCTTAGGTTATACGACTTCATAGTGGTTTTTATCGTGGGGCTTATTGATTGGATTGGTATTCCCTCCAAAAACCTACCTATACTTATTTATCCTTTTGGCTACCCATTGGTTTCATTTCAGCATTTTAAAAATAGTTTATGAAGTATTTTAACCAAATTTTCCAAAAGTTTTCGGGAAAATTTGGTTAAAAGGTTTGGTTTTACCCTTATCAGAACGGGGAATAAATAACACCTAATCGAGTTATTTCATTTAAAAATAAGTTACGAACGCAACATTCTGAATACTTAGGTAACGATAGAGTTAACGTTCTATCATATTAAAACGCCATCATGCATGTGAGCCACCGCGCTCTATACAAACTAACTTGTACATTAGAAAGTTTTTTTAATTTCTGTTCTAAGTATGGGGACCCCCAAAATTTATTGTTTGTTTTCTATGTTTGTGAAAAAATCTTAATGCGGTTTACAGAATACATCTACTTAGCAAGTTTCATCAGTGTAGCTCTTATAGTTCTAGAGAAAAGTGGCTGTGACATACGGACGGACAGACAGACAGACACGACAAATCTATAAGGGTTCCGTTTTTGCCATTTGGCAACGGAACTCTAAAAACACAATTTACAAAAATAAAATACCGAGAGCAAAGCTCGGTCATACCAGCTCGTATAGTATTATACTTTTCGTATAGTATTACAGTATAGTATTAGGTATACAAGAAAATTACTCTGAACAATAATTAATAGAAAAACAGATCAAAGAGTCCAATGCCGTAATGTAACCTATCGACATATTGTTTAGCTGGTGTGGTGTGATCATTACAAGTATCTTCTTTTCAGTCACGACAACGTCACTTTGTAATTACTCATTGGAACTTTCTGTAACACCCATCACACCCACACAGCAATTAAGATAACAGTCAGATTTATGTCAGGTTACCCCAAAGTGCTAGCATGCCCCTCTTATACGAAGCTGTCGAATATAGTCTAAAGGGATTTTTTTAGGCACAAGTGCTTCTTAATCGAAACCTCTGCATTCATAATTTTGCACCCAGACAGAGAACACACATCTGTGTACCGCACAAATATAGTTCTCGGTGGGGATCGAACCCACGACCTACGGCTCAGAAGGCAGAGCTACTACCAACTGAACTGAGAGGCCAGTCATTCATATAATGATTCTCAGCACTCGCTACAATGACAAATGATCAACGGGCGGGTGGTCTGCCTCAAGGTCTTTGAGAAACCCTTGGCCTATTCTGTGGCCACCTTCGTCCATTATCTGTCATCCCTTCTTGCCGAAGCACAGTCTAAAATGTACATATTATGTGTGGTAGAAGCATTGCAATTGGCATTTATTACTATTGAAAATAAAAGTAAAAACAGATCAACTGATTTTGTAATATCTTGCCTTTGTTGTCTTGTAAATCTCCAGTAAAATGAATGCACACTCTCGGGAAAGTTGCGAATTGTATGCATTTAGTGCAGCTAACTGTACCTACTTACACAGTGCCCTGACCTGAATAAATATTTAGAGATCTTGCAAACACTTTGTGGTGCTGCATTTGGGAGTTAGACCATCTTTTTTCCTTCGCTACTCACTGGGTTAGCCTTTGATAATATATTTACTGTGCCGGAGTCGCCAGCAGCCCAAAAGTCGTTAATGAATAATCCACCGTCGCGTCGTAAATCATAATCACGTCGTAACTACGGCGTATGTTTTTGGCGGCCAGACACTATCTTTATGAAATTTAAAGTAATGCTGTGGTGTACAGGGTCGGACTGGGTCGGTAGGGCCCGGGTGGCTGACCACAACAAGCCCGGGGCCCGAGGCAACTATTTTTCTAATTTTTCTTATTCATTTCTATTTAATTGTATAAACGAACTATCTGATATATTTAGTTCGTTATACTATAGTTTCACATTTAGGTTATTTTAGAAGAAAAATAAAGAATATAAATTAATACTATGATACGCCCACTTATCATCAGGTGGGCCAATATGCTTCATCATTTTTTCTCAATTAAAATTATGAGTTTTTAATCTAAAAATATGTATTATTGTTTCAGTAAATGGACAACATGGTACAACAATGAATGTTACACCATGATCGGTGTGACTACCAAAACTATGCGCGCTGTGAAGCTATTTATAGCAGCGGAGTACAAACAGATCCTAGGGGAGCCAATCAACAAAACAGAATCCATCAATATTTCAGAAGATGCAGTCAACGTGTCTGCAGTCAATGAAAGCATATTCCCTTTCAACAACGAAGACTATATTTTTGATAGGACTGACGTCAGAGCTATATTCGTCACGCTTTACACCCTGGTTTTTTGCTGTTGTTTCTTTGGTAAGTAGTTGAGTACCTTGCATATTTTTTAGAGGAAAAATTTAGTACTGCTCACCATTCTGCAGAAATCCACTGCAGCCTTGCCCTACACATTTTCAGTAAAAACAATTTTGAAACCTTCACGATCCATGCATTGAATGGCCGCAATCTTTACACATTGCCGGGCTCGCCGTGGCTCCTATTGTCAACTCAAAACCTAATTTAGACGGAGGACTGGTAAAAGTAATAAAAAATCAGTATCAAGATGGGTAGAAATTTGTAATTTATTAAATTAATTAGAACGGTTGCGACATTGCGATCACGTACACTAATTAATACAAAAAAATATATTATGCTAAAGCTAACAGAAAACGACAAAATATACGGCAGAAATAAAATTACCTATATAAAAAAATAAGTTGAATATTAAGAGCCTGTCCAGATGGGGCGTTTTACGCGCGAGTGTCCTCGCGCGTAAACATTCGCGCGTTCTCCAGATACTAGAGCGCTATACATCCCGTCCAGACGCTGCCATGCGATTCCTCAATCGCGCGTAAAACGCGAGCAACTCGCACTCTCAGAGAACGTAACGAAAAGTTTTTTAACTACTTTCGGATGTCAGTAACATCGTTTGATGATTTACTAGAAATTATCAAAATTATCACTCTTCATTTTCGTTCCAAATACGTCCACTCGCGTCGGACTCGCGCGCACCACTGGACGCAGCAATGGCACCACAGTATCTCGACTCGCGTGGCGCTCGCGCGTAACACGTGCGAGTCGAGAGTCCGGCGAGGTGCTCGCGTTTTACGCGCGATTGAGGAATCGCACGGCAGCGTCTGGACGGGATGTATAGCGCTCTAGTATCTGGAGAACGCGCGAATGTTTACGCGCGAGGACACTCGCGCGTAAAACGCCCCATCTGGACAGGCTCTAAGTTAATAAAGAATTCTGTTTATGACGCCGTAGGCCTAAAATTGTATAACTTGGCCTAGAATCATTTCGGCTATAGCGATGCTCATAATTATTATATGTGCATAATTATTAATAAAATAAAAACACTACAATTCCGATCACAACGTTGACATAAAATATTAAATTTCCTTGCATAAAAGATGCAGTACGTATCCGGAAAGCAATTACCCACGGCCTGAGCGCGGCGAGCAGCATTATTCGTGGACGGCATAAACAAAGATACAAGTAGGGTGATTGTTGTTAATATATTCCCTGTAATAATAGCATCGCGTATATAGTCATATTCAACCCATCTTTATTCAGGAAATATTTCAGGCCCGAGGTAGCATCTGCACCAAACACAATTCGTCTTGTATTTGTCTTGTGGGTCGTAGAGAGATTGGTTCGAAGTTTGAAACATCGGAGCGCTGACCCATCTCTCAATCAGGGATGGCTCCAACTAAGTGCCAGCACACACACTCCATTTACTTCTCCGTACTTTTACACAACAATAAATCGAAGCACTAGTTCCTTTATACCTTTGAAGTTAGTTTTGGTTCGGACGACTATTTGTAATTTTTACCCACAACAGCAGCATCGATTCTAGAGTCTTACTATAAAGGGAAGATTCGCAGTGCGAAGTGTATGTTTACCAAAATCACAACACCCATACCCTTAGGCATCAGCGACCTCGATCAGCTGAAACGCTGTCAAATTTGACAGCGATATTTGACAGCGTTTCAGCTGCCTCATTTTCATAGAGCATATTCTTAGAAGATAATAATATGTGTATCGCAAATTCTGGAGATCATTGGAGATATAGAAACCAAGTAATTTGCGCAAAACCCGAGCCCTTTGAGCTTGAATAAATTACGACACCCACACAAGATTTTATGAGGTGAGTTTTTGAACGCCAGAATGAAGGTATATGCGAGTATTCTCTTTATTTTCACTCATTCCGCAGTGAAATCCTAAGTTGATTGGACTGCGCTAAAAAAGTATATTTCTGACAATACATGTTTCTTTGTTCTCATTTTATTTTTTTTGGTATACCAATCTATTTATTATCTGTCATTCCGCGGTATAATCCAAATTTGATTGGACTAAGCTGAAATAGGCTTTTATGGTCAATACAATTTTCGCTGTACTCCAATTTTTTTTTTGTAATAAGCTGTAGATTTAGATTTTACAAACACTTTTGTTTGAGTATATTAATCTGATTCTGCTTATCGCATATGTATATAATTCTAAGCAAAGTGTTTTCAATTTGAATAGCAGAGAAATTGTGGATTTGTCGCATGCAATGCAAGTAAGGCTGTTATGTTCTCAGCTGGCACATTCCATCGCAACATTCTGCCTCGGAAATACACATCCAGTTTAGTATGATTATAGTACTATTAGAGCAAGGCGGGACTATAATATTATCTAGGTAGAGCAACTACGATGTTTCAAATAGAATGTTAAACTATTTTCAGAGAAATATTCAGCCATGAATTTTTTTTGCGGGTTTCAATAATTGAACAGGAAGCGCCCTGGTTTAATGTAATTATTAGAGTTCTTTCTTGAATAAATATCTAATAGGATTGATTAATTTACTAGTCCCGTTTTACTTTGGGTATGTGTAACTTAGTATGATAATAAGTATGTAAACCTCTAACACTTTAAAAACTTAACCAAGCCGTGATTAATTTATTGGTTATTTTAATAACATTTGATTAAAAATAATACTTATTACAAATTGTACACGATTTTTTAAAATTGGTATTAAATATAGAACAGTTGAGCTATACGTACATACATACCGTTGCAAGAGATCTATAAACAGCTCAACTCATACAATCAGTGTGGAAATCAGCAGTGCCCAAAAACGCTCATTGCTTGCCATCGTTGTAAAACAATTATTGATGAGCTGAGCCGGATACTGTCCATCCCCCGGGTTATCGTATCGCTTCGACTTTATTTACATAAAATTTTATACAAAGAGTGTTTTTGTTTTCAGGCAATTTACTCGTGATCCTGGTAGTAACATTATCAAGGCGGCTGCGCTCAATAACTAACTTCTTTCTGGCGAATCTGGCGGTGGCAGATTTATGCGTTGGAGTGTTTTGTGTCTTCCAAAATCTGACCATATATCTTATACCGAGGTGAGTGCATCGGAGCAGTTTGTAAAATCTGTAGTGTAAACGTTATTGAATAAAAAAAGTAAAGAGAAATTAAAATTAGGGATTAGGTATTTCATTCAGAATTATTAATAATGCTAAGATTTTCAGGATACTTAGGAAGATTGTCCTTACAAAACCATGATTAAGTAAAACATGTAGAGTAGTAGTGGTTTGCAATTGAATAACAAACAACCTTTGGGTCTCCAGCGAGTACTGAATGAATGTACGATCCAAACCATGCGTAACTATAAGTATATGTATAAGGGTCAAACCATTGTCATTCATTCATTCATTTTGTATTAAAAATACCAATCAAAAACTAGCTGGCGGAACACGGGTTCCGCGCCTACCGAAACTATCTACCATTAAAATATATCTTCACAATTCAAAAACTATTGTGGATATGAAAATAAAAATATGCCCCCCCCCCCTTACCTGGGTATCATTTGATTACTTTCGATTTTGTAATATAAAACCGTGGCAGATAGCCACAAGTTAACTAACTCTATAAATCAACTGTTTATTATAATTTCAGCTGGGTGTTTGGTGACTTCCTGTGCAAGATGTACCAGTTCGTCCATTCTCTTAGCTACACCGCTTCGATATTTATCTTAGTTGTGATTTGTACGGAGCGTTATTTCGCCATCATTCACCCTATAACCTGCAAACAAATTCTTACTTCTTCGAGGCTTCGAGTGAGTATATGAATAATTTTTTAGAGATACATGTACTAAACAACGTCAAATATTACTCTATCTAAAGAAAATAAACAGAAAGTAATCTATATACTCCCACGGTACTTAAAAAAGTTTTTAACAACAGTCGTCGCTTCAATATCCTTCAAATATAAGTACCATGGTTTGTCGGAACTTGTCTCCATACGCCTTACCAAAGTAAATAAGATTACATCGATAAGTGACAAACAACTTATTTTAAGAAAATGTGTTCTATCTAAATAGATTACAACCCATCAAACGTAATGACATAGAACGACGTGTCGTGGAGCAGCGGAACCCTCGTCTGAAATAAACTATTTGAAGGAATCCAAATTTGATCAATAGCCAAAAAATGAGCAAAATTGACACTTTTCCAATAGCAAAACAATTGAAGAAACTACAATAAGTATAGAAAACAGCACACCATAGCAGTTAAAAAATACTTTGGTTGACGAAATCTGTTTGCATAATATGCGCTGTGTTTTTCAAGTTGCATCAGTGGCGATTAGTGAAACTCTGTCAGTTATCGACAGTGATATTTGACAACGTTTCACTGATTGCCACCGCAAAATGCTTAGGTGTGCGCAAGGCTAAATAAATCTTTTGATATTATTATAAAGCTTAAACAAGATTTAATTTTGTCTTTAAATCTGCAGAAAGAAAATATCCACTGGCCCAAAACTGCCACTAAGCTATCTAAACTTAAACTTCGGCATCGGATGAAGAACCCTAATGACATCCTGTTATTGTCCATTTTTCTGCTTGTTTGTGTTTGTTGCCTTTATTTGTGTTTTTTGAGAGGTTTGTGCCCGAGAAGTGCGTAATACTTTGAATGTTGCTGTTCGTTGAACAAGTCTAAATTAATGTTAACTTTAGGCGTCGTTATTCTGTTTCATATTTTTTTATGGCCCTATTATTAAGCTCTTGAAATAATGGATCTTAAAACTTCGTGTCTTATACAGGGTGGTTTTTTGAGAAGGGCGGTGATGGCCAAGTCCGAAACGACTAGAGTTAGGGAAAAGTCAAGACAAGAGTCATGCCCTCGATTTATAAGAAAACAATAACTCCATATTTATCTTTTTCAAAAATCATTTATGTTGAAGAAAGTGTTTTAAGTTTTCTTCCGCGTAAAAAAATAAAATAACGTAAATTTGCTATTTCCATTCATTTCTAGTAAAATATTTCACGACTTTTCCCTAACTCTCGTTGTCTCGGACTTGGCCATCACCGCCCTTCTCAAAAAACCACCCTGTATGGTACTTAGGATTTTACTACTGTACAAAGGTACAGTAGTAAAATCCTAAGCAACAGTTACTTTGAATATACGTCAGGCGTTTCTTCCTTTTCCACCTATTTAAATAATATTTTGACTAGTGCATCGTATTTGTTGTTTTTTTTATGAACATCAAACAATGTTACAAGTTATAACAGCCCCTAAGAGTCATTCGTCGAGTGTGATTAGAATCCGCTGGCGCAGCGGACAGCGCAGCCCCGTACCAAGGAGAAGGTCGCAGGTTCAAATCCCGCTCGGCTTAGCTTTTGGGACATTATAAAAATCTTAATGTGTATTATTTCAATTCAAGTCAATGTATTTATTCCAGACTAATTATAATCTTTAGAAAAAATAGTGTTATTAAGGGCGGAGAAATATTATATTACTTACATAATATAAATACTGATATGTTGGATTCATGCTTCAACATAATGCTTGCTCATTAGGTACATACAGCTCATTTAGCTTCCCAACGTGTTTTATTTACTTTACGTACTAACCTCAAAGTAAACACAATTTTGATTGTAAACTTTGTTGGCAGATGGTAATTCTCGGAGTTTGGATCACGAGTGCGGCGTACAGTGCCCCCAAGTTCATCTGGGTGGAAACTATCACGAACGATCTCGGAGACGGCCATATGGAGACTATTTGCATAACTCAAAGAAAGAAATATGATTCGAAGCTATTCGATATGGTGAATTTTGGTCTGCTCTACGTTACCCCGCTGTGCGTAATGACGGTAAGTGACACAAACTGAAATACCTCCCTGACACACTCAGTATTCGGATGTATTTTTATTTTATTTACTGTTTGTTACCGCTTAACTCCATCATTTACGAACTGATTTGAAAAATCCTTTTTTTATCTGACAAGTCTTCCAGGTTAGTCCGGTTCTATACAAACTAAAACGGTACGGTAAAAATATTTATGAAATTATTTTTAAAGTTTTGTTACGAAAACCCCGAGAAAATCGATAAAGATTATCCTTTCGAATCATTGGCGCGTTGTTACATCTAATAGTACATTTCTAATCAAAGGCGAGCCGCCTGATCTTTTTTGCCCTAGCGCCGCGAGCGACACTGCGTTCTGTCACCGCCTGCGTAGCGACGATAGGTCATCGTCTTGTTCTCCGTGGCTTATGCACGACCCCAAAATGAAGACCCTGTCAGTTCGTGTAGCTAAGAATGAATAACCCTGTATAATAAATTTAATTAAAACCGGTTCCACAGTTTGATAATGAAGTCGGGTTTTTCAAGTTTTTGAAACTTAGGTATTTCAAATCATTTTTCACCAGAACGAAATCGTTCCTTTGCATTTTTTTGTTATAAAATAAGTATATAAAAGTTCCATCTAGGTACGAGTATAAGGAAAACACGAACGCTCCCTCCAGAACCATTTAGTGATAAAAAAAGTCCTTCAAAGGTAATATGAAATTCTAACACGATAGTATAGGATCCCGCTATACAACGACCGTCACCGAGCTGTATAATGGATGAAAAGTATTACCAATTCAACTAAATCATCATCATCATCATCATCATCTCAGCCCGGTATCACCCACTGCTGGGTATAGGCCTCCTTCATATTTTGCCAGCCTCCTCTGTCTGTCCGCATCTCTTGTCCAGGTGTTTCCTACGACCTTTACGATGTCGTCAACCCATCGCGCTTTCGGACACCCAAGATTTCTTCGACCCGACGTCGGCAATTATAAAATATTTATAAAATTAAAAAATAGTCAATCTGACGTTTGCATATTCTATGGGCTTCATGCTTTCGATTGTTATGAAATTTGTCTGTTAACCAAACCAGTAAAATGTATTTTTTTGTTGTTAATTAATCATTTTCTGGCCTGTTTTTTTAGTCAGCCCATTTGACATATTAAATTGAGTATATAGAGGGACGGTCGTTTTATAGCGGGAGCGGAGATTGACGTCGGACGCGCCCGCCTCTATTCATACGCCGCCCGAGGAGACATTCAATCACTATTTTATTGTGCTGTCGAATGAAATTAATTCCAATCGTAATTTTTTGCGACGTGAGTTATATAGTGTGTTATATTCAATAAACTCTTTATTAAATTTATAGAAGGCTTGTTAGGTCTAATTCATGGAGTCTAGCTACATTTATGTAACGAGTACCTCATAAAATAATTATTATTATGCCTAGGTACTATCAAGATATATTACTAAGAAAATTTGGTCGTATTATGACAGCCCTCCTAGCTCAGTTGTCATTAGCTCGGCTTTCTGCGCTGGTCATTAGCTCGGCTTTGATCCCCACTGATAACGAATATTAGTGTGGTGAAACACAGATGTTTGATCTCTGTCTGGGTGATATACTTATTGTATTCTAAGTATGTATTTAGAATAAAATGTATTTAAGTACTATATCAGTTATCTGGTTCTAGGGAACCTGATAACTGATAAAGTACTTAAATACTAGGGTACCTAATTACTAGGGTACAAGCTTATTATTTATTATTATTTTATTTTATGAAAAACTTAAAGATCTTGACCATTTGACGTGAATCCAATTCGTCCCTCACTGTGAAGGCAACATTTATTCGTCAATATTGTTGAAGAATGCAATCAAAACCGGAATTTCGTCAGAATTCACCACTTAGCATTATTGTTCGAAAATTTCCTTGATGTTTCGTCAACATAAATGCCAAATACATGCTTAATTTTTATCAATTAACAACATAATTGTTTTCTACATTGTATTTTGCTTCCTCGTTGGATTCAATTTATCCAAAGGCCTCAAATATCTACCATTACATTAATAGGGCGGGCACTTATAGAAACTACCCCCTGTATCGAATCCTAATTAATTATCTTTATCTAGATATGGCACTTAAGTATTATGATATTAGCATTGCCGGGCTATTGCCTTTCTTATTCCAAGAGTAAAACTTTCAGCCCTAGGGAGAATCGCTTTCTACTGACAGCTGTCAAATTATAAAAAAAACAAGTTCTATTTTATTCAACCATGTTCCAACTTTCTAAAGTCTTTCTAACTGCAAGGAGGTCCTTGAACCAAATTCCAACTTTTTATTCAGCAAGTAGGTTGGAAACCCATTACAACGGTAAGAAGTTTAAAAAGTCTAATAAGATAGCGCAATGTAAAATTTAAATTTAAATAATATAAAGATAGTATTAAATAAATAATATATCTTCTAAATTACTTGATTAATAGCTTCAACTATTTATTTAAAATAACATAGATTTGACATTTACCATTTTTTAAATTATGAGAATGAAAATAATGGCTGAATAATGCTGGCGAGCCGAAGCCGAAGGCCCGCCAGAGAAAAAGAAAAAAAAAACCGGGAAGGCGGCAATTCAATCTTCATTTTCACAAATTTTTCTTTCATGTTTTTATTTTTACTTTCCTTGCATTCGTAATGAAAAGCACAGTGTTTACCTCGGGTGAAAGTCTTTTAAGTCCCTCAAGCTCCATTGGCGCCCTCGCTAACGCTCTGGCGCCAAACCCGTCTCGGGACTCAAAAAACGTGACTTTCAACACTCAGGTAACAATGTACTATTTCATTGCTCATACTCGAAAAGTAGGTCTGAAGTTGCCTGAGAGGCCTACTTAAAAGTAATACTTTAAGCCCTAGGGAGAATCGCTTTCTACTGACAGCTGCCAAAGTAAACTTGCATTAAGTATTATTTCCAAACTAATAATACAATGTTAGCTACATTCTGTTAGGATTCCATGCCTACTTCATAATTCATCGTAAGGGAAACACAATAAGCGACCGGATAACCTGAGCCTTTGTATTTCCAATATTTGTGCTATCTACTGTGTAATAAAAGTGAATGCCCGGATTTGGTGTGCGTTAACATTCCAGGATTGGTAAGTAGGCCGGATTTCCGAAGGTAATTGGCAACTTCGATTAGAATTTCGCGAAGATGCTAGTTGGCCATATATTGAAAGGTCAATAAAAGCACTATAACAATTGTTTTAAATTATTATTTTATTAGGCAAGACACTTCGTTCAAACTGCTCACACTTTGAGCTAAAACCTCAAGTAATGTTGGTTAAAATACCACCGAAATTACACAACAGAACACAAGTAAGTAATTACAACAAAGGCACAGATAAATAAAATAAATGTCAACTCACTTCCAGCTACCATTTGTTATTTTAGAAGAGGTTTCGTTCGTATAGCGGCACGATACATTCTCTCAGGTTTGTCTCTCCGTACTTACAGAAACCTATCAAGTAAATTGAAAGCAACTGCCTATACATAATATGTACCCATTACACGTGACAAGCCTTGAATGTTTACAAATACCCGGAAAATTTCCATGCGTCACCATCATTAGTTAGCCGAGACCTGCCTCTAGCCCGCGGATTTCCAGCTACCGAGCGAAGTAAACCCAATTAAGAAAACCATTGGAAAATGTGTGAGGATCAAAAAAATGTATATTTGATAAAGTGTGTGCAATCGGATTGCACGTTTCTGACGTGCGTGACCTACGAGGCAATGCTTTGTTATAGGCCATGGTTACTACTTAACATCAGGTGGGCCATAAGTTTGTTCCATAAGCTAATTGTATTTAAAAATAATATATAGTTTCTCGAGTTTTGATTTATTATACCACTGCTTTTTTGACATTCTTAAACTAAAGTGGGCATTATCTTACCTTTCTTTTATCTATGATAGTAGGTAGATAGACTGTTACTGAATCAAGGGGCCACAAGCTGCCAAAAAGGATCACATTATGGCTGGCATAGCTTGGCCAAACATAATTGAATAAAAAAGGTGGTGCTGGCGTATCTATACTCTATACTTTAATATTATAAAGCTGAAGAGTTTATTTGGATGTCTATCCTTTTATAACACGCCGGGACTTTTCTATGTCCATCCTTTTCTATCACATAAGGACTTTTTCATAAATTCTAGATTTTGTCAAAAGGTTCTAGAATTAGATACTCTTAGGCCCGTATTCCGAAACAGCGCTTGAGTCTGAGTCGAGCCTCAAGCATAGATTTTATGACAGTTCTCCATTGAAAAGTGTCAAAAATCTGTGCTTGAGGCTCGACTCAGACCTAAGCACTGTTTCAGAATACGGGCCTTAAACGTGAATGTTCCAGAATGTTCTTCAACATTCTGGAATGCCCGGGCAACGCCGGGCTTCGCTGCTAGTCTATATAATATAAAAGAAATTCGTGATAGTTACACTATTTATAAGTCAAGAACAGTTGTACCGATTTGGCTGAAAACTCGCGGGGATGTAGCTTAGAACCAGGTAACGGAAAAGTAACGGGTACCAAACAAAATAAATAAATAAATATAAGTCAAAGCAGAAATTTTCGCATAATCTTAAATATCTGCATGAGAGAGCATAATTATCGTCACAGAGGTACCTAACATTTTCGGTTTCGGGGAATCGTAATTCGTATCGTATCGAAATTCGCTCTTCCTACAAAATATCAATGAAATCGCTTTTCTTAGGCGAGATTTACTCTCCCGTAGAGGTAATCTGATACTGTTACGCCTCGTAGCGGCTGTTCCGCTACGTTGTGCTACGTCGCTCGGTACTCTTATCCTAACTATGACATGCGCGGCTGTTGGAGTACCTAGGTATTTAAATTTTTCTTCCTTACAACTAATTATAGGTTTTGATTCAAATGAGAACACTTAGCAATTATATCTCATGAGCGACAATAAATTTATGGAGCAATAAAAATCTGTAAAAAACGTTCAATGGCTAATAAAACGTAAGATATTGCGCCCTCTTAAATCCATATCCATAAAAAACCTTTTACGGCTCCTGCTTTATCATTTTCTTGCTTGCTTAAATACTTAAGCCTTGGGTCTCTGATGTAAAGGTGCTGTAATCCCCTAATCTTTTGTGCATAAACACGTCACATATAATAATATAAAGGTAAAATAAAATCAGCCAGACCTATTGCAAAAAATACTTTGAGATAACGTAACATGCCATTTCCAAAAAAAAGCAGCCAAGTGCGAGCCGGACTCGCCCATGAAGGGTTCCGTAGCATCAAGTAACATAATATAAAAGTTCTTGTAGTTCGACGAAAGGTACATTGCGGTTTACGATTTATGACGTATAAAAAAAAACTACTAACTAGATCTCGTTCAAACCAAATATCGTTGGAAGTTTGCATAGTACAACATATATTTTTTTTAGTTTAATCATTCTCTTATTTTAGAAGTTAGAGGGGGGGGACCAACTTTTTTCCACTTTGGAAGTGTCTCTCGCGCAAACTATTCAGTTTAGAAAAAAACTATATTAGAAACCTCAACATCATTTGTGAAGACCTATTCATAGATATCCCACACGTGGGTTTGATGAAAAAACATTTTTTGAGTTTCAGTTTCAAGTGTGGGGACCCCCAAAATGTATAGTTTTTTTTCTATTTTTGTCTAAAAATCTAAATGCGGTTCACAGAATACATCTACTCGCCAAGTTTCATCAGTCTATCTTTTACGGCTTCGGAGAAAAATGGCTGTGACATACGGACGGACAGACAGGCAGACAGACAGACATGACGAATCTATAAGGGTTCCGTTTTTGCCATTTGGCTACGGAACTCTAAAAAATACTCAATCTAAATATATAGAAAAACTCTTACGTTACTGACTGAATGACTCTTCTTCTTATCGTGTCACTGATTCATTCGAACCAAGTGTGGTGAAAGGATTTAAATTGCGCCTCAAAGTGGCTCCTTTCGTGCACTTGACACATATTTTCGAATTTTTTAGGTTCTACGATACTGACTGACTGGCAATCAACGCACAGCCTAAATCGAAAGTCTTAGAAGCATGAAACCAGGGTATGTTCCTTATATAGTAGCGTAGAGGAAAGAAAATAAATTGGAAAATGATTTCCCTAAGAGCAAAAAAGAGAGGAAAAACTTTTCATAGAAAACTCAACACACTGCCTAAGCTTTTAGTCCTAGAAACATGAAAATTGATGGGGAGGTACCTGTGTACCAGGGGACGGACATAATATGACTTTTAGCCCGAAAAGTAACGGAAACGGGGCGTTACGGCAACGGGGCGCGTGAAGCCGCTGGCGGCCGCTAGTACTCAATATATTTAAAAATTTTTTTGTATAGAATTATGACAAGTATGGAAGTCTTTATATGTTCTTGCCTTTTGCCATACTTTACCCATTTCGTTAGTGGCATAGCGTGCCTTGTTGGGGCCCCGTATAACAATTTGTATGGTGGCCCTTAGCAAGAGTGAAGATTTAAAAAGTTTTTTCTTACAAACAATGCAAATCAAACATTCTATTTGCCTTTTTTTAAAAAAACTGATTATTAAATCATTTAGTTGAAGTTTCTTCGCTTTTTTTTACTTTTTACAAAAGTAAGTATAGTTTCTGAAATAAAATAAATTTGGAAGTATTTTATTAATTATTGCTTAAGCACGTCGGGGGCCCCGTATAATTGATACGGCAGATACGGTGGTAGTTACGCCCCTGCATTTCGTAACCATGTCTAAATACACAGTAAATAAGTTCTGGCATGTAGGTTTAACCCACACCCTCCCAAAGAGCTTTTGACACTCCATTCTAGTCATCGTGGAATCAATTAATCATTTCAATGAGAGCTTTGTGTAGTTTGTGAGACGAAATCATCCAACCAGACAGCGCAGTTCAACGATTGGTAATAGACAGGACAGGATTGAGCTGGATATTTATGGCGCTGACTATAGGTACAAGCTCATCCAGTTTATTCCCTTGAGTCTCGTAAAGTACGAAACTCGTTGCTGTGCCGAAATATATCTAGATTTTTTATGTGTTACAAAAATTTGATTGAAGCACCCATTTCTGTAAATTGAAACAACTATTTGTTTCAATAACATAGACTTAAGCTACCTAAAATTTTATTCGAAGTATTTCATTAGATGACCGATGCGTTGTTGGCTGCTGAATCCGTTATTATTTTGCCGGTGACCACTTGCGTGGTAATAAAATAAAATAAATAAATAAATATTGTGGACAATTCACACAACACTACCCAGCCCCAAACTAAGCAGAGCTTGTAATATGGGAACCAGATGGCTGATATAATACATGAATCCATTTTTTTGTTTTTTTGTAAATACATACTTAGAATACAATATAACACCCAGACAGAGAACAAACATTTATGTTCACCACACAAATATTTGTTCTCGGTGGGGATCGAACCCACGACCTACGGCGCAGAAGGCAGAGCTACTACCAACTGAGCTAGAGGCCAGTCAATAATAATAGGTAATAAGGGGAAATAAGCTCAATCTAATATAAACTAGAAGTTCGCCCCGAACTGAGATCTCATGATTCGATCCAAAAGCTCCGAAAAGCTAAGTACATAGAAAGAAAGAAAGAAAGAAGGCAATTCATTTATTTAACATTAACATAGGTAAATAATTATATAATAAAAAATGTGCCACCATCACGCATTGTGTTTTATCTACTTTGAGAAAGTATTTCTGTCCAGACTGTTTGTTTGCCTCTGACTATCCCTCGCTAACTTTGTATGATTTTAACGCAGTTTTAACTCAATTCGCCAATTGGTTGAAGAGTTCCGTTGGACAGACCTTGGCTCCACCATCACCTGAAGTTTCATTGAAATGCTCATAATCCAATAATAATTGAATATTTTGTAGATAATTCTATAATTGTGGATTTCTATTCGTCCTGAGTTCGATTCCCAGGTTAGAGGCAGAGTTTAAAAAATAATGGGTCTGGGTTTAAATTCCACTTGACTTTTCATGTACTTTCTGTAAATTTAAACTACTTTTTCTGATTGATTCGGAATCAGCCCCACTGTCCGGTCCTGCTGCTATGAATACTATTTTTGACCTAATTGTTTAAAATGTAAATCGTATTTGTTTGTACTTTCGGCCAATTATGATTTTTTAATGAATGCTGTCAATTTGACATTTGCTTTCGGCGCAAATTTTATGAAAAAAGGTATCGACCTCTTTAAACAATTTATATAAGATCGGCCTACATCAGTGGAAATTTACGATAAAATTTTGAATGAATACGTAAAATTCTGGGAAAATAAATTATTTGTGTCTGAAGTTAAGCCCTCCAAAATTAATCAAAATCGGTTTATTCGAGAGTATATACCTATCTAATTGGGTAAAAATACGCGCTCTTTGATTCGATGCGAGGCCTCCCTTTGAGAAAATATTAAATATTTTATCGCTAAATTCGACTGTCACCAGTTTGGCTCGGGGCATATAATGTTTGTGCCGTGTGTTCAGTTTAAAAATTATTTCTCGGCCCGGTTAATCACGAATACTGACATGCATAATTCAACTACATTGGTTGCACAAATGTAAGGGAGCCGACAGTCAGTGTGTATCAACTTGATATCAATTTGCAACTACTAGTTAATGTTTAGCTATAGGTAAGTTAAAATAATGTGTAAGCAAGGTTGCAAATAAACGGTTTGATTTGATTTGATATAAAGATGAGACTTATGGCATTCAAAAAACCGGGACCGCTAAGCGATGTTGATACCGAATCAGAAAAATCGTAATTCGCCGAAAATTTCACAATTCCTATGTCATGTATCTTATACCTTTAAACGAGAAAATCTTGTATATATATATATATTTAGAATCTCGGAAACTGAGCCAACGATTTCATGAAATTAAGTATACAGGGGTTTTCGGGGACGATAAAACGATCTAGCTAGGATTCATTTTAGAAAATGTCCCCTTATACGTAAAGTAAATAATCAACTTTATCATAAAATCATAACTCCTAGCGCCATCTGTTGATTAAGTCATGAGTTAGTGGGACAGAGAACGCCATCTATTGACGAGTAGTGGAGTTTATTATTATGTCGGTAAGAACGAAAAATATTAATATAGTAATTCGTATTTAAATATAATTCACAACAACAGTTTACAAAAAAAAAATACCGAGCGAAGCTGGGGCACCAACTGCTAGTGACTATATACATATGTAGTAACATACTAAGGACATCCGTGAACTACCAATTAGACAATTTAAAAAACAACTGTATATGAGTTTTATAATAATATAGAGTAGGATGATTGCTAATTAATTATTTCTTGACTATTATTTGGTTTTATTTTAAATTGTAATAATGAAACTAACCTATTTTTTTTTAATAATAAACTTTTGTAAGTCGGTCTCTACTCCGGCGAAGTATGTGAGCCAAATTACTTCCTTACGACCACCATTTATTCATGCAAATAAAGATATTTCATTTCACCGTAAAACGTAATTATTTGGCAGGAAGGTACTTGGGTAATTTTTGACTTCTTTTTCTGATTGATTCGGTATCAGCTTCACTTTATGGTGTTACTAACATAGGTTTCATCTTTGTACCATTTTTTAAGGTGGTAAGTACTTGTACTATTTTGTTTTTTCCGGCCAATTTAGATTTTTATTCTGATTGATTCGGAATCAGCATCATCTGTGATCCTGATGCCATCTGTCTCATCTTTGTATGAATTCTACGTAATATAATATGACATGTCTGCTTACAATACGATTGTAACTACATGTTGTATTTCGATTTCGGCAGCAGTATTACGTGTCGCGCTGATTTTTTTAAACACATTCTGTGTGTGCTAAGCAAAAGCGTGTTGGCTGCTCTGTGGTGTGTGCGGTGACAGTGACAACACTGCTGCCAAGCTCTGAGTGTAATGTTGCATAATCCTAAAAAAATGGTATGGAGACCAGTAGGTATTGCGGCAGCCCAGCTGCGTGCTGCCGAGATGGGAATGAATTTAACGGCCCCGACCAGAAGTAACGCATTAATAAGTGCCTTTTCAGGATACCAGACGACTGAGTGTATGGGCGTGTAAGTTATCTTTCACACGAGCCGGCGTTATTTATCCGGTAAGCCCATACATTAGCCGTATCCGTTTTACGGTTCATCACCGGTACCGGTAACCTGGTCATTTGAAAAGGCACTTCCTTACAATTGTCTAATTAGTATTTTTGACAGGGTGTTCTTTTTTACAACAGGTGCTGTACACGAGAATTGCCATTGGTCTATGGCAAAGCTCCCACGCTCTCCAGAGCATGGGTAGAGTTCAATGCTGTGGCACGCAATGTCCTCGGCCTGAGAAGCCGTCGCCTCCACAGTACGAATCTCAGAGAACATTTATTGGCACGACTGAGGAAAAGGTACTACCTTTATAAAAAGAAAGAACCAGCCCGTATATACTTTGATCCCTGGTTTAAGGCACGACAAATATCCCATCAGATTTCTTTGTACAAAGTATTTACCAGCTCAAGATTATTTGAGGATGTCTAAGCAGGGTAGTTCCTGATAATTCTACAATAAATAAAGAAACGACGTTGCTCAATCATGACCCTGACCACTGAAACGATTTGGATGAAACGTAGAATTAATGGGAACTGAGTACATTACATACCACTAGTAAATAAATAGTGCACGAAAGTAGCCTCCTTAAGGCGCACTTAAAATCCTTTCACCATACTTTTTTCGAAAGAACCAGGATACGATAAGAAGAATAATAAATATTTCGTAATATTTTAAAAAAATCTCAAGAAAATCTTGAAGGTCAGATTACTTAGTTTTTAAGTAGATGTTTTTAGTATTAGTATGTTTTTTTTAGTATGAAATAATCATTGCATGACATAAGTATGACTATAATTATGGATTAAACGGGAATTTATCGGGAATACTTTTTACATTATTCCCGACGTTGCGACCGTGTTAGAACAGCCGTGGGCGCGGGTAGACTATAATTATTATGCATATAGTCATAGGTTTTTTTAAGTAGGTACCTAATTCTAGCCTACCATAACCACATTTATCGCCAGCTTATCGCCTAGATGTGGTGAACTTTACCGGTAGCTACAACCATAACCCACAGTTGGAACCTTTTTCCTTTGAAACTGATTCCCTAATAATAAGCAATAGGTACGGGTATAATTACAATTTATTTCAGGATATGTGTTTCCTTTTTACATTAGCACACTTCAGTATGTTAAGGGTGTCCTAATAAACAGAGTGTATGAATGATCTTCTACCGGAACCTTAAAATCTACAATTCATGTAAAAATATTAGTGTACAGTTCATTTTTACACACGTTTTTAAGGTTGAAGATCACGTGGTCTTGAGTCCCATTTTGAATAAAATCATTTTCCAATACCATTAATTTCTTATCAGAAAATGCTGGCGGCTCCGACTCCTGTGAAAAAGAAACCGACCCGACAGGAGAAAGAGAACCGCAACTGCCATCACCTGAGCCACCTGTCGCGGAACGTGCTTCGCGCGCGGCGCGGCGTCGTTCGCATGCTCATCGTGCTCGTACTCACCTTTGCCGTGTGCAACCTGCCCTTCCACGCGCGCAAAATGTGGCAGTACTGGTCCAGTGGCTACGAGGGTAACAGCGACTTCAGCGCGCTACTCACGCCTCTCACCTTCCTCATCACCTACTTCAACTCCGGCATCAACCCGCTCCTCTACGCCTTCCTATCCAAAAACTTCAGGAAAGGTATGAAGGAGCTCCTTTTTTGCACCTGCACCGATAAAAAAAAAGTTGAAAATTTAATAGTGTTGAACCCGGTCGGCGGCGTGGGCTTACGGCGCAGCTCGACGCGTTCCACCCGCGCCAACTGCAGCACTGTCACCGTGGCACCCAACGGAGAGTCATGAGACTTGCGTCGCCGTCGCCTTCTCTACAAGCTAGAGAACACCGACGTGTCCTGATTGACGGAGAGCACTGACGAGGTGACCGATAGCAGCGGCTTGTACACCGTCTCTATCATCTCTAAAAAGGACTTGTACGACTAAACTAATCGGAGTCAGTGCTTGTTAAATGTTGGTTCTGTTAAAGTTTATGATGAGCGTGTTTGACAAACCAAGAACTATATTCTCATATCGCTAATCCGAAACTAACTCTAGTGTTATATAATATCATCGAAACCGGATGAGCTTACACTTTGATTAAATATTGTGATTGATTATATATTATTGTGTAAGTATATGGGGCAAGAACTCAAGTTACCGTCGGTCGGTAACTAAATTATTTTATTTTACCTGATCGACGACTCTAGTAAGTGACACATCGGACTGATTACTTCGTAGCTCCAGTGCTTCGGTGCTACGGTATAGCTACGGTTTTTAACTGACATCAAAAAGAGGGGGTTATTAAGTCGGTTCTTTTTTTATGTTTGTTATTGTGTTGTACCATCGAACAAAGTGTTGTATTTAATGCGAACGTATTGTTTGTAAATTGATCTAACCAATAAATTGGATAAAATACCTTTTGAAATGTTCAGCGCCATAGATTTTAAGTGTACAAAATGTCAGAGATTATCAAATGTACATAATTATATCTACCATGTAAATAAATATTGATTTCCTAAGAAAGTGGTAACCGTGATAAAGTCACAGCCTTTTTTTCATACACGAGCAAGCCATGCATAAATCACATCTTTTTTTTTCTTTTAGCACATTTCGATCCTTTTGGAACCAAATGTGAATTATAATCTATTTTGTTTATTTATAAATATGCATAATTGACCTTCTCCGCTTTATAAAAGCGGTTTCCATTTTCTAAGAAACACTTGGCTGTAATTGTTCCATATAAAAATAGGATCTATTTTTATTATTCTATTAGATACCTAAGGACAGTTGTAGATACCAATTAGATCGTATGTAAATAACTACTTTAAAACAGTCGTAAAGCTGTACTCCGTACCTACTAACTGTAGGATCAGTGTAGGACTTCTGCGAGCTCCATAATTATGGACTATGGCAATTGTGTACAAATCTGCTGACACCCATGCACACATTCATTTCTTCTTGGGTTTGATTGTGTGTGTCAGTTAATAGCCATAACCTCGCGGTAGGCCACCTGATAGGTACTGTAATCAGGGCTGGGCAAAATACATGCTTTGCTTTAATTGAAATACAAATTAAAAAATACTGTACCGCAAGTAATTAAAATACGAAATGCAAAATATCTTCAAGTACGTAAGTCTAACCGTATTTTAGCAATTTTTAATTGAAATACAAAATATTATATAATATATATATTATAAAATACATTGTCATTTTGACGTAACTTTTTTTGCGTTTTGTTTGCCAATTTTGACGTACAGTTATAGAATACGTCAATATACGTCTATGTCAATATACACAGGTGCAGTGTTGCTAACTCTAATAGCTGATTTACCACCATTCATAACACTCGCGCCTCGCACTCACACTCACGACCGCTAATTGAAGGTTAAATGTATTGAAGCCTGTATTAGTATTCGAAATACTCATTACAAAATATCTCGACGTCAGGTATTTGCAATACAAATAGAATAGTAATTGAAATACGAATAGGTACCAAATACCTACGTGTTTGTATTTTATTTACAATTAATTCAAATACTGCTCAACCCTGACTGTAATCAATCGCCGTCATCGAAATCGATGAGGAGGACTATATATAGTTGATGAAAGGTTACATTTTTACTGAATTATTATAAAACTAACGGTCCACGCGTCTAAAATTAATACTCTATTGAAATATGCTTTACGACAAAATAAGCTCACATTTCAATGGATTACATTGATTTTGATCGAGGTTGCGGTGTTTGATGAAATGTAAATGATTTCAGCGAAAAGATGAAGATTCGCGAGTGAAATGGTGTGTCACGATTTCGTATGCTGATCTAAGTAGGTTTCCCGGATCTTGTTGTTACAGTAACGGAAGCGGCTTACGCGGTCTTAAGGTACCATTCGGATATAGGCGATATGGCAGCCCGTGCGACACGCGTCGGTCGGCACGGTAGTGGCAGCCTCCCTCCTTGTCGCGCGACACAGTCGCCTAAATCCAAAGCTGTGCTATCCCTATTGAGTGGTGCGCCCGAAACTGGGCAGCGGCTACTGGCGACAGGTCGACCACATCAGAACAAGTATGCAGTATGCAGTAATAGCAGTCAAATGAGTCGCGGCTTGTTGACTAACCGAATCCCATCACATCACTATAGCTATTTTGTTGCATTGCGCACTCATAAGCGTTCTGATGCGGCGATCAGTGAAACGCTGTCAAATATAAAACCTATATTTGACAGTGTTTTACAGATTGCCATCGCAGAATGCGTAGAATTGCGCAAGGCTTTAGTCAATTGTCATGCTGTCAAGAAGCTCTGTTTTAAATATATCAGTTTTCCGGCAAAAAGTCTGTCGTCAATAGACTGGGCCTCTGTAGGAAAATTGATTAAATCAAAAACTCGAACTCAACTGACTGGCATTGCTATTGGCTTGATTTTGCGGTCGCGACCCGCTAGGATCAGAATTGTACCTTAACCCAATTCAACGATGTTGAGATGGCAGCTGGGCAAACTTTTCCAAATAAACGAGGAAAATCTCCCCTTCTTTTTTAATATAAAAATATTAACAAGCAGAAATTTTGGCTCTCGCTCTAGCCGGATTCAACAAAAGCCTACAAAGTTATTTCAAAATTTTCATCTTACTATAAGACTCGCTACTTTGTAAATCGGATGTTATACGAGTATGTATTACGATAGGCATATATAATATACGTAATTTTTGTGAATGCTTTCCATACAAAACATTGTAAGTTAGGTGTGTAAATAAATCAAGCCTGTTATTTAATATTACACAATTCATTGATGATAAATTTATGATTCGAAATATTTTTAAATTGTTATTGTTGTCATCGTTGTAATCATTAGATATTAGGTGAATGTCATTAATATAATTGCAAACAGTTACATCGTTGAAGTTATTATTTGAAGCCAAAATGATACAATATAACAAACTACGAGTATATGCGTAAGTAAAGAAATACTGCCTACTGATTTCTGGTACGTTACGTCATAGTTGGTTATGAATGTATCTATTATTTTTACATGTAAATTGTTGGCAAGTAGTTAGGTAGATACTGCCATTTTCAAACTTGAAGCTTTACATGTTATTGATACTATAAATGGGCCAAACAATTTGGTTGAATATACAAGAACTTCCGTTGAATCAGCCAGAACTTTTGTTTACGCGACCTATGCCTGAGGCAAAGAAACAACGCGGGCAATTGGATTTATCGCTGTTGCTGTTTACCAAAGGGAGTTCTAAGACCATGGCGGCCTTAGTCCTCTTTGGTTAACCCTTTCGGGTCTTAGCGGAGTCTATGCTGAGTGGCGTAACCAGCCTTTGAAGGTAAAGTATAATACAATACCTATGCATGTATTATATCAGCTATCTGGTTTCCATATTAACTAAAAATTATAGACAATAAATAAAATAACTCTTCCATTGAGAAAAGAGTTGAGTAAAAAAACTGACCTAACCTAATTTTTTTTATAAAATAGGAAGAATTATTTATTATATTCCATTTCCCCGTGAAAAATCAAATAGTTGTAGTAGCGGGGGCGGCAAAGCAAAAACGAATTTAAAAATATTTTTTTTCTTAACAAGTTTTCTTTTTTAAAGAGTTTTTTTAAACGTCTTTGGCAACATAAAAAAACCTAAGTGACTCAAACTTTTAGGTTTTTAGTTTTAATCAGTTTATAAGTAGTTTCTGCATTTCTGTTATTTATTAATCAGGCATATTAGGAAACTTTACGTCCTAAAGTTGACACAAAAAGCAAGCGTGATGGTTGCCCGCGCTGAAAATATCTAAAAGGTCCAATACTTCGACTATAATAGGACTTGATCGAAGGACCAAACGGATAACATTATTGACCAAAAAAGACTTACATGTCTGATTTGGGGCAATTTGGGTAAGATCCTCCTCAAAGCTACTTTAATTTATTTATGTGCACGCCCCAAGGGTCTAAACAAAATCCACTTGCTGGAGAGGATTCACGTTTGCGGAAAGATACAATTGTATGAAAATAACATTAACTTGGAGTGAGAATCTGTAAAATAAATGTCGTATTCAGTTTACAAATTTATCTTTCCACAGCCGTGGAAAGAATACGCTAATAAGTGTATATAGTACCTATAGCCTAAACTGTCTGTAGAGGCCACTTTGGTCTTTGTCTAAATGTCAAATAAACAAACATGAATACGCGTTATTTGATCTGGGGGTGATCCTCGGAGGAATAAATAAAATTTATCTTTTTATCACAGAAACTCTCAAAATTGTGTTGTGATTTGAAAGTTAGGTATAGTGCTCCTAACACTGAGTACAAATAAAACTAAACTTATCGATCATGCATGAGTCATGACTACGGTTTCAATGGTTTTGTTTTATACTTTTGATGTTTATTGAATTATGTGACATTAAATACCTGAAATAACCAACTTGGTACGTATATATTCCTGGAACTGACAGTCCCAATCGTAGTAAATCCCTACCCGAAGTTTGTGAAGTGATCTTGTTAATAGGTACAGTAGGATACAGCTCAAGTAACCTAAAAACAAAGCAAAATGACGCTTACTGCAAGGACATAAGAGCTAGCAGTGTATAAGTCTGATGCGTATCCTGTCTACATATTGTTATTCTTCGAGAAGCAACCCCCGAGCCGTACCATTAAAACTCTGGTTTTCTGAAAAATTAACAAAGGGACCGTATCTCAACGGTATAGAAGAAATTTAATTTGTAAAATGACAGCCATCCCAAGAATTAAATAAAAATAAGACTACATTCAAGCTCGACGTCGCTCGTCGTAATATTCCGCATATTCGTAAGGTACGAGTACGTTCATAGCGATAAGACCGCCCATTGTGCTTCGCCATAGTTTTAGTTTTTCGCTATGTGTAATGTCCTATTCTTGTGGTGTACAATAAAGTGTTATCTATCTATCTATCTATCTACGTTCCTGACGTGCGTGACTAACGAGGCAATACGTTGCTAAAGGCGATCAGGTGGGCCATATGCTTGTTCCATCAGCTGTTAGTCGTTTATAATAATTATAAGTTTAAAAAACTTGAGAAACCGACTTCATTGTCAAACGGCTAAACCGATTTTAATCAAATTTGTTTGGGACAATCTGGACGTAAGAATAACCAAATAAAAAAAAAAAAATTCTAAATCGGTTCTTAAATGACGGAGGCATGCAGTTACAAACATTAAAAAAATTATTTAAAAAAAAAGGGCAACACCGATTTTAATAAAATTAAAATGGGACCAATCTGGAAGCAGTACCTTTCAGATAAAAAAATAATTTTTCAAATCGGCTCACAAATGACCAAGTTATGCGGTAACAAACATTAAAAAAAAAAAAAAAATAAAAAAAAAAAACAACCGAATTGAGAACCTCCTCCTTTTTGATTGGAAGTCGGTTAATAAAGAAAGAGAGCCGGCGTCAAATAAGTGGTGATCTGCGAAGACATTTTTCCTCAGAAAATACTTCATTTGGCGCTAGGCGTGGATCTGTGTATAGAAACAATAATTCGGCATCAGTTAAGCATGATTTAAGGGCCTACATCAGGTGAAACCGAAAATGTAAAGTAGCATTTTTTTCCGTTGTATGGACGAATCCATTTAATTTTTTTGTAAAATATAACAATTAAATGGTGTAAAAAAATTATGTTCCGGCTAGAAATTCTCTTAAACTCACTGGGTTCGATAAAATTGAACGCAAAGTTTGCCAAAAACTCTCAATTTTTTTTTCGATTTGAAATGGTTTTTTTCCGTTGCTGTTAGAGCCATTGCAATGAAAGTTTTGTTCCCGTATACCTAAATAAATACGTAAAAACCTGATGTTATTGCACTTTTCTTAGTTGCCGTAGTTTTTATAAAAAAATAAAATTTTCAAAAATATATATAGGTAGGATTTCCTAGCTACTTCTCTCAGTACAGCCCGCGCGGCCGACGAGGTGAGGTCTATGTCAAATTTCGCGACATGACATTTCATCTCTGACTACGTAAAATATACCCTAGATTAAATCATAGCTACTACTGGTACTATAAATTTGCCACAGTGTAACATAAAACAAATTGTCACAGTATAACGAAATGACATAATACCATCTTCATCATACATTATGATCGATAACCTGTATTCACATCATCATCAGCCTGTAGAAGTATATATTTTATGTAGCATATAACTTATCTAGTACATTCTAGGGCACGTTCCTATCGTGCGTGACCAGCGAAGCGCAATGCTTTTGTTAAATACCTCCATTTTTGTAGTTGCATAAGTAGCTATCTTCCTATCTACCCAGTGCTTTCCGTCATCATCATCAGTAAGTAGAAGTCCACTGCTAGATATAGACCTCCTTTATACATTTCCATGAAAAAACAATTTGCCGATTTCCCACGATCTTTAGAATGTCATCGGTCCATTAGGTGGAGGGGCGCTCTGGTTGCTTAGCACCGGTTATATTGTCGTAGCGACCCGCTTTTTGATTCTAAAGGCGTGTGTTCAAACCCCGTCATGCACAAATTAGTTTATCTGCCAAAAAACCTATGTGCACTATGTCAGTACACTCTAACGGTGAAGGAAAACAATAAATGAAACCAACGTGAAGTAGCAAAACTTTTGAGGCACATTCATAATCCACCACACCAGCTTTAATTTTCTATTGACATGACAAGAAGAAGACTCAAAAACTATGTAGCCGATTTTAGGCCTTTATAAAAATAGTGTCGATTTTGCAAAGAGTTTGGGAGCCCATTACAATGAAAAGGAAGTATATATATATATATTATGGACAATCTACACTACACTATCTAGCCCTAAACTAAGCAGAGTTAGTATTATGGGAACCAGATAGCTGATGTAATACTTAAATACATTTTGTTTGTAAATACATAGGTACTTGGAAAACAATATAACATCCAGATGGAGAACAAATATCTATGATCACCACACAAATATTTGTTCTCGGTGGGGATCGAACCCACGACCTATGGCGCAGAAGGCAGAGCTACTAATAAATGAGCTGAGAGCCCAGTCATAACAATAATATCATGGGTTTAGAGTATTTTTGATTGCCGTCTTTTAAATCTGGAGGTGTCTGTAATGTCCCGAATTCTGGAACTTTCTGTCAAAGGCTTCATGCACGGTGCGCTCAAATACCCAAATACCAAAATACATGTGCCTATTTCTATACACGCAGCAAGGAGTTTCCCAAGATTTTGCGTTTGACAGAACTTTGAAGAGTCAGTTGGGGTTGTCGAAACTCTTTGGTATACCTAATATTTTTAAATGCCGATAAAATACAATAATATAAGTCGAATAGACAGTGTTATTTCACAATGCTTCACTGATCTCCACCGCAATGAGCACCGAAGGCCTAAATGAGTGCAAAGCTTAAAGCCACCCATAAATAATTTCCATTTCAATTCATTTATGAATTGAAATGAAAATTATCTATGCATGTAATGTATTGTATTATGTATATCAGTTATCTAGCACCCATAACACAAGCTTTGCTTAGCTTGGGGCTAGATCATGTTGTGTGAATTGTCCAGCATTATTATTATTATTATTATTATTTATTTCCATAGGCATGAATTCTATGCACTAAGTTATACTTACTAGATTTACATACAGATCTGGAAGTATAACCTTTTAGATAAAAGAAAAAATTACTAAATTGGATCATAAAATTAAATGACGAAGGTATGCAGTAACAAACAATAAAACAAAACGGCTAAGCCGATTTTGATGAAATATTACTTTTCAGAAAAAAAAAGATTAAAAGGGAGAAGACGAAAGAGAAGAAAAAAGATAAGAATGTTATTGTACAAAAAAATTGCCCCCCTTGCCCTCCAGGACCCCCCCTTTTGTGAGTGCTACCGGATGCCGTCGAGATAGGGGGTTTTCGATTGGGGTTTCGTATAGAGGGTTTCTTCCTGAATTGAAAAAACAAAAAAAACACCCCCCTCTTGCCCCTTTTTTCACCCCCCCCTTTCGTATCTTCCAAGCGGAGTGACTTGCAAGACTTTTTTTTTTGGGTCATGTAGGGAAGGTGAGATTATTTTGAAAGCAAAATAAATTTTGCCCCCCTCCCCCCTCTAGACCCCTTTATTATTTTTGACCCTTTTTTTCGAGTGGAGCATTGCGGCGAGCGAAGCGAGCCGCCATGCAACCATGGGGAACAGTGCGGCGAGCAAAGCGAGCCTGCTGTGACCCCCCCCCCCCCCTAAGCCCCCCAGAACCCCCTCCTCCTGAACCCGGGGGGAGGGTCGCGGCGAGCGAAGCGAGCCGTGCTGTGACCCCCCCCTCAAGCCCCCAGAACCCCCTCCTCCTGAACCCGGGGGGAACGTTGCGGCGAGCGAAGCGAGCCGCCACGCGACCACGCCCACCCTACTGAAATTTAGAACCCCCTCCTACTGAAATTTAGGGTGTCTTAGGGGTGTGAAAAAATGTTCACTAGACTGAGTTCAAAATTCAAAATGGCGGCTGTGCCACTTCCGGTTTTGCAAAAATCGTCCGATTAAGGTCGTTCAAACGGTTCATTCGACTGAGGACTATGATTGGAGATTGAATTTTAGGTTTTTTAAGGTGTTTGATTGGATCTTCACTTGGTTTAGGGTTCCGCCCCTGTGGGAACGCATTGAGGACGCGAGCTGCTTGCAGCTCGCGATGCACGCGACCCGGTAGTCAACGTTTGGGTTCCTTCCAGCGGTTTCGACCCGTTAAGGGTTTTGGCTTGACGTACAATTTAGGGTTCCGTATAAGGTTTTGATTGGGGTTTTACTACATTGAGCAATTTGATTAAGTGTTCGACTTTTAGGGTTCCTTAGGACTTTGATTGGAGTTTCAACTACACTTAGGAGCTTGATAATGTTAACATTTTTAGGGTTCCTTAGGACTTTGATTGGGGTTTTACTACATTGAGGAACTTGATAAAATAAACAACTTTTAGGGTTCCTTAGGCCTTTAATTGGAATTTTACTTCACTTAGGACCTTGATTATGTAAACAATTTTAGGGTTCTTTAGGACTTTGATTGGGGTTTTACTACACTGAGGAACTTGATTCACTGATCGACTTTTAGGGTTACTTAGGACTTTCTTTACTACTTTTTGGGGTTTTACAAGTGCAAGTGTAATGTAAAACTGGGAGTAGCACACCGACACGCGAGCTGCTTGCAGCTCGCGCACACGAAAAAACTAGTTAAGGGGCTGACGTATGGAAAATTTTCATACAAACGGAATACCAAAATTATTTCTAATTTAGACAGATTTACACTATATTATTGTAATAATTGTATTTGCATAGTATTTATCTAGGTTCCTCAACAGTTTTTATTGCAAATTACTTACCTAAAATGAAATAAACACCAATCGCATTTTGCACATTTTTATGCTAAACTTATCAAGTTTTCTACCTATTGGTTTCGTACTAAAAACAACAATATCTTACGTGTTTTTTGTTAAGGAACCTAGTTTATATTGTCTAGTTACAGAATAACAATACTATGTAAAGAATACAAAAAGTTTTCAGTCATCATTTTTGGTATTACGGAACACGATCAAATTCATGGCATTTTCGAACGGCTACTATTGCTATCGCGCACGCACGGTGCGGGTGGCGGGGTGCAGGGGGAGGAAACGCTTGAAGCACACGGGACACTTCGGTTGTGTGTGTGAATCGCTCGGACTTCGGACTAGTTAAATACCTACACTGGCATAAAACATAATGCTTAGATATTTGATAATTGTTAGTTTAGGAAGGGTACTAAGTGAAGATGGGAAATACTAAGTACCTAGGTAGGTTGTAGGTTGGGTAAACGAAATCAAGGTGCAGCACTAGGTCAAAAAGTCTGCCGAAATTTCGAAAAAAGCCAACATTTCGACTAAAACAAATTATGAACCATTAATTTCTATACAGGGTGGAATTTTGTAATGCCACCTGGAGGGAAAGTACTCTTAATACTGCAGATAGAAAATTTTACTCAAAGGAAACATTCCTTTATTTTTGGATAGAAAGCAATTTCTAAAATTAAAAATAAAATAATTTTTAAATTATTTTTTTTTTTTGAAAGGAATAAATTTATTCTTTTAAAGAAATGAATTCGTTAAAAGAATAAATTTGTGTATCCAAGAGAATGGAGCCCATTTCAAGCAACTAATTTCAAGTAACTAGTTAGTTATCCATTTTTTGTAAATAATTAAATTAATTTAAGATTTCCTGGTTTTTCTTTCATTTAATTTATCATGTTTGTTAGAGAGATTTCATCCTTATAATTGACTAACGATCGATGCAATAAAAGTACAAGGTATAATTTTTCTGATTTTAGCCGGTTCAATTCCCGGGTGTGAGAGAATTTTCGAAAAACTTTGAATGCAGTTTGCTTTCTATTCAAAAATAAAGGAATGTTTCCTGTGAGTAAAATTTTCTATCTGGAGTATTAAGAGTACTTTCCCTCCAGGTGGCATTACAAAATTCCACCCTGTATATGAAGTATTGATAAAAGGTCTAAGAAAAATTACAACAAATTATTTTTTTTCTTTATTTATTTGTAGTTCAAAAAACTGCTACCACTCAACGTCCGGTGGAAATATTGATAAAAGGACTGAGAAATACTTGAACAAAATAGTTTTTTTTTTATATAACTGGAGCTCAATAAACAGAGTACCGCTCAACGTCTGGTGGAAATATTGATAAAAAGACTTGGAAAAATTTCAGCAAAATATTTTTTTTCTTTATTTATCTGGATCTCAAAAAACCGACTACCGCTCAACGTCAGGTGGAAAGATTGATGAAAGGACTAAGAAAAATTGCCACAAAATACTTTTAGTCTTTATTTATCTGGGGCTTAAAAAAACTGCTACCACTCAACGTCAGGTGGAAATATTGATAAAAAGACTTGGAAAAATTTCAGCAAAATATTTTTTTTCTTTATTTATCTGAATCTCAAACAACCGACTACCGCTCAACGTCAGGTTATAATATTGAAAAAAGGACTAAGAAAAATGGCTACAAAATATTTTTATTCTTTATTTATCTGGGGCTTAAAAAAACTGATACCACTCAACGTCAGGTAGAAATAGTGATAAAAAGACTTGTAAAAATTTGAACAACATATTTCTGTTTTATTTTTCTGGAGCTCAAGAAATAAACTACAGCTCAACGTCAGGTGGAAATATTGATAAAACGACTAAGAAATTAAAAAAAAAACTTTATTTATTTGGAGCTCAAAAAACTGCTACCACTCAACGTCCGGTGGAAATATTGATAAAAAGACTGAGAAATACTTTAACAAAATAGTTTTTCTTTATATAACTGGAGCTCAATAAACAGAGTACTGCTCAACGTCTGGTGGAAATATTGATAAAAAGACTTGGAAAAATTTCTGTAACGTTCACTAGAAGTTGCTTCATGCAATCAAAATTGAGTTCTATATAGTAATTGTGATAAGACATAAATATTTTTTTTTTCAGTTTGTTTATAATCATTATATAAGTATCCACCTATAGTAGGTTAGCTTGGTACACTTTTTTCGCGAGTTTTGTGCGAAAGCCGAGGTCCATGTTATTGTATGGTCGATGTTCGCAATCGTTGGTTTTGCGAATGTAAATAAGCAGAATAAAAGCAACCTAATTGCTCAACGAATAAAGTATATTTTTAAATGCAGTCACATTATTAGACTTTCTGTACTTTGGTAAGTGAGCCGCTTTGCGTGTTTTTTATTGCTGTGTGTGTGTGATCGATGAGGTCTGGCGAACCACACCCCACCTGATGTTGAGCGGACCTCCACCCATGATCTTCAACTGTAACGTCATGACTGGTTTTGAACCCACGCCCCCCAACCGCTAGGCCGATGAGGTCTGGCGAACCACACCCCACCTGACGTAGAGCGGACCCCACCCATCATCTATTACTGTAACGTTATCACTGATTTTGAACCCGCACCCTCCAACCACTAGGCCAATGAGGTCAAGCAAACCACACCACACCTGATGTTGAGCGGACTCCCACCCATCATCCTCTACTGGAACGTCATCAACCACAACTCCATCGCTCCGCGCCGGGGTCAATGGCTCTCTCAACTCAACTCGGAGTCAATGGTTCTCTTTACTCTTCTTCAATTTGGTCCAGAACCCGCACAAACCCTACCTGATGAATAAACTCACTCGTATCATGTTAGAGAATTTCCTGGTGTCTTTTCTAAGTGCGTAAATAGCTACTCTGAAGGTTCTTTATCGGTTCAGGAATGTTGTTTTTTTTTCACTTTATTCTTGCATTCAGAGCATGACCAATCCTTGCTTATTGAATACTAGAAAAGCGAAACAAGCAAGCAATAAGCTTAGAGGGTTAGTCAGGTAATGCACCCACAAAAAATAAAAACATAAAATTGTAGGGTACAAAAAGTCAACTCTCTTTGACCAGATTTGAACTCCCGCCCACCTCGTCCTCTCAGTGTGAATCCGCACGCCCTAGCCACTAGCCTATCTGACGCTTAGTAACGTTGACGAAATTAGGCAATGCATAAAAATCGTTAGCAGTGGCTGACGCACACGCACAAGCGCGGCACTATGGTTGGATTCACGTATAGAAGTAGCGCGTCACACGAGCACCTGTGTGTGTATACTACTATTATATATTCCGTGGCGCCCGCATCAAATGAATAGAGATAGCTATATTCGGAGCAGTTTTTGCTCACGCCTCGAATTGAAGTTGCGAGCTGTGTACGTCGGCCCGTTAATATTTAGGCATCCGATTTAGGCGTCGCCTAGGTTTAGTGAAAACGGGTGTTAGTAACGTTGACGAAATTAGGCAATGCATAAAAATCGTTATCAGTGGCTGACGCACACGCACAAGCGCGGCACTATGGTTGGATTCACGTATAGAAGTAGCGCGTCACACGAGCGCCTGTGTGTGTATACTACTATTATATATTCCGTGGCGCCCGCATCAAATGAATAGAGATAGCTATATTCGGAGCAATTTTTGCCCGCGCCTCGAATTGAAGTTGCGAGCTGCGTCCGTCACCCTCTTAATATCTAAACTTAAACATTACGGTATTCTAAATCGCTCCATTGACTTATTACAATCGTACTTGACTGATAGAATCCTTAAAGTTGATGTGGGCGGTGAGAGATCTTTTGGGTCAGTTATTGACATAGGGGTGCCACAAGGTTCGATATTAGGTCCTTTCTTGTTTCTAGTGTACGTAAATGACCTTCCTTTTTTGGTTAAAAAACTATGTGAAACAGTACTATTTGCTGACGATACCTCATTAATTTTTAAAGTCGATAGATAGAAGGCTAATTACGATGACGTTAACGCATCTCTGTCGTAAATACTTAACTGGTTTAATAATCTTTTACTTAATGTTAAGAAAACTCATAAGTTTTATGAAAAAATATTTTTTGAGTGTCAGTTCTAAGTATAAAAATCATAATGCGGTTTACAGAATACATCTATTTACCAAGTTTCATCAGTACATATAGCTTTTACAGTTTTGTAAGTACCATACTTCAAGCAAATAAATTATTTCTTTTCATTTCATTTCATTTTTTTGAAAAAACGTGACTGTGACATACGGATGGACAGACAGACAGACATGACGAATTTATAAGGGTTCCGTTTTTTACCTTTAAAAAATACAAGTGTTCATTCACCGACTACCGACATTTATGAACTTGCAACTCACTCTGGTTTTGCATAATATGAGGAAAATCTCTCTTGGTGGAAGGTTTCTTTTATTAAATCTGGGGCTATTTGCTTGTTATACTATATAAATTAGACTACTACTACTACACTACTATATAAGTTAGATTTAAAATGTAGCGTTCGTGGTAGTTTAAAAAATACCGCACAGCTTGCCATTGTTATCACCAATCCTGGATGAAAAATATGCAATGGAAACTCTGCGACGGGAATCAGCTAACATAACAATTGGGTTATATTTATTTACTGAATATCTGTCTGTGTTTTTGTCTAACGAAACGTATTCTAGTCAACACATTGTAATGTCGTGACAAATGTCAGACCCAAGCACAGAATAAGTAATAGTTGGTATCAAATACATGAATTCACAGCTCAGGTCAGGCAACGCCATCTTTATTTTAAATTTTTTCAACTTTCCGGTCGTGTTTTGTTTTTAGGCCAGCGTATAGCGGAGGCTTAACTTATACATATGTATGAATTATCCAACAATGTACAAATTTGAATAAATATGTATCAGTCGCCTGGAAACGCACTTCAAAATTTTCGATTACTTTTCCCTCGTGATACAAAGATGGCGAAATCTACAATTCATGATGTGAACACAATATAATTTGGAGAATAAGGTACTGCGAGAAAATAAAACATACCTACCGCTAGAAATTGCCCAAAAAATCCCAAGCAGGAACTTGGTTCGCTCATAGTAAATCCAAGCAGGCGTAAACCATTACTATCTAATATATTTTAACCGTCGCATACGATGTAGTAGAATGACTTATTACGTCCCGATAATGTTCGTTTTTTATTTGCCCAAAAGTAACTGTGCATGTATAATTTGGCTATGTAGGTATACATAAACCGCGTGATAAAGTTTATGCTTTTAGTCAGATTATAATCACGGAAGTAGTTCTCGATTTCGTTTGTTTTGAAATTAGTAAATGACTTCTATCGCCTCAGTCCACTTTCAGTTTTAGGTCGATATCTATTTATTAATTTTACTTTCGATTACGTTAAAAACATAAGGCTAGGAAATATAATACTCTAAATTTTTGGTAAGAAAAGCTTTTGTTCACGCTTCATTCATAATTGTATAAGTTGGTATCCAGCGAGTTGTCGGTAAATTCTTCTTAAGCCTCCGCTATACGCTGGTCTAAAAACAAAACACGACCGGAAAGTTGGAAAAATTTAAAATAAAGATGGCGTTGCCTGACCTGAGCTGTGAATTCATGTATTTGATACCAACTATTACTTATTCTGTGCTTGGGTCTGACATTTGTCACGACATTACAATGTGTTGACTAGAATACGCTTCGTTAGACAAAAACACAGACAGATATTCAGTAAATAAATATAACCCAATTGTTATGTTAGCTGATTCCCGTCGCAGAGTTTCCATTGCATATTTTTCATCCAGGATTGGTGATAACAATGGCAAGCTGTGCGGTATTTTTTAAACTACCACGAACGCTACATTTTAAATCTAACTTATATAGTATTGTAGTAGTAGTAGTCTAATTTATATAGTATAACAAGCAAATAGCCCCAGATTTAATAAAAGAAACCTTCCACCAAGAGAGATTTTCCTCATATTATGCAAAACCAGAGTGAGTTGCAAGTTCATAAATGTCGGTAGTCGGTGAATGAACACTTGTATTTTTTAAAGGTAAAAAACGGAACCCTTATAAATTCGTCATGTCTGTCTGTCTGTCCATCCGTATGTCACAGTCACTTTTTTTCAAAAAAATGAAATGAAATGAAAAGAAATAATTTATTTGCTTGAAGTATGGTACTTACAAAACTGTAAAAGCTATATGTACTGATGAAACTTGGTAAATAGATGTATTCTGTAAGCCGCATTATGATTTTTATACTTAGAACTGACACTCAAAAAATATATTTTCATAAAACTTATGAGTTTTCTTAACATTAAGTAAAAGATTATTAAACCAGTTAAGTATTTACGACAGAGATGCGTTAACGTCATCGTAATTAGCCTTCTATCTATCGACTTTAAAAATTAATGAGGTATCGTCAGCAAATAGTACTGTTTCACATAGTTTTTTAACCAAAAAAGGAAGGTCATTTACGTACACTAGAAACAAGAAAGGACCTAATATCGAACCTTGTGGCACCCCTATGTCAATAACTGACCCAAAAGATCTCTCACCGCCCACATCAACTTTAAGGATTCTATCAGTCAAGTACGATTGTAATAAGTCAATGGAGCGATTTAGAATACCGTAATGTTTAAGTTTAGATATTAAGAGGGTGACGGACGCAGCTCGCAACTTCAATTCGAGGCGCGGGCAAAAATTGCTCCGAATATAGCTATCTCTATTCATTTGATGCGGGCGCCACGGAATATATAATAGTAGTATACACACACAGGCGCTCGTGTGACGCGCTACTTCTATACGTGAATCCAACCATAGTGCCGCGCTTGTGCGTGTGCGTCAGCCACTGCTAACGATTTTTATGCATTGCCTAATTTCGTCAACGTTACTAAGCGTCAGATAGGCTAGTGGCTAGGGCGTGCGGATTCACACTGAGAGGACGAGGTGGGCGGGAGTTCAAATCTGGTCAAAGAGAGTTGACTTTTTGCACCCTACAATTTTATGTTTTTATTTTTTGTGGCTGCATTACCTGACTAACCCTCTAAGCTTATTGCTTGCTTGTTTCGCTTTTCTAGTATTCAATAAGCAAGGATTGGTCATGCTCTGAATGCAAGAATAAAGTGAAAAAAAAAACAACATTCCTGAACCGATAAAGAACCTTCAGAGTAGCTATTTACGCACTTAGAAAAGACACCAGGAAATTCTCTAACATGATACGAGTGAGTTTATTCATCAGGTAGGGTTTGTGCGGGTTCTGGACCAAATTGAAGAAGAGTAAAGAGAACCATTAACTCCGAGTTGAGTTGAGAGAGCCATTGACCCCGGCGCGGAGCGATGGAGTTGTGGTTGATGACGTTCCAGTAGAGGATGATGGGTGGGAGTCCGCTCAACATCAGGTGTGGTGTGGTTTGCTTGACCTCATTGGCCTAGTGGTTGGAGGGTGCGGGTTCAAAATCAGTGATAACGTTACAGTAATAGATGATGGGTGGGGTCCGCTCTACGTCAGGTGGGGTGTGGTTCGCTAGACCTCATCGGCCTAGCGGTTGGGGGGCGTGGGTTCAAAACCAGTCATGACGTTACAGTTGAAGATCATGGGTGGAGGTCCGCTCAACATCAGGTGGGGTGTGGTTCGCCAGACCTCATCGATCACACACACACAGCAATAAAAAACACGCAAAGCGGCTCACTTACCAAAGTACAGAAAGTCTAATAATGTGACTGCATTTAAAAATATACTTTATTCGTTGAGCAATTAGGTTGCTTTTATTCTGCTTATTTACATTCGCAAAACCAACGATTGCGAACATCGACCTACAATTACATGGACCTCGGCTTTCGCACAAAACTCGCGAAAAAAGTGTACCAAGCTAACCTACTATAGGTGGATACTTATATAATGATTATAAACAAACTGAAAAAAAAATTATTTATGTCTTATCACAATTACTATACAGGGTTATTCATTAATAGCTGCAAATACTCAGGAATTAGGTTACACAAATAAAATAAAAAATATTCATGAAATGATTTTTTTAAATTTTTGATTTAAGTTTTTGTATCATAATTTAATTTTTTTTAAATTTTTTACGGCTATTGCATAATGATTGCCACGGAGAACAGGACGATGACCCACCCAGACGGTGACTGAACGCAAAGTGTCGCTCACGGCGCGCGGGCGCGGATCAAAGGTCAAAATAGGTCAGGCACCAATGATTCCAAAGGATATTCTTTATCGATTTTCTCGGGATTTTCATAGCAAAACCTAAAAAAATTCATTTCATAAATATTTTTTATTTTATTTGTTGAACCTAATTCCTGAGTATTTGCAGCTAATTATGAATAACCCTGTATAGAACTCAATTTTGATTGCATGAAGCAACTTCTAGTGAACGTTACAGAAAATTTTCCAAGTCTTTTTATCAATATTTCCACCAGACGTTGAGCAGTACTCTGTTTATTGAGCTCCAGTTATATAAAGAAAAACTATTTTGTTAAAGTATTTCTCAGTCTTTTTATCAATATTTCCACCGGACGTTGAGTGGTAGCAGTTTTTTGAGCTCCAAATAAAAAAAAATTTTTTTTTAATTTCTTAGTCGTTTTATCAATATTTCCACCTGACGTTGAGCTGTAGTTTATTTCTTGAGCTCCAGAAAAATAAAACAGAAATATGTTGTTCAAATTTTTACAAGTCTTTTTATCAATATTTCTACCTGACGTTGAGTGGTATCAGTTTTTTTAAGCCCCAGATAAATAAAGAATAAAAATATTTTGTAGCCATTTTTCTTAGTCCTTTTTTCAATATTATAACCTGACGTTGAGCGGTAGTCGGTTGTTTGAGATTCAGATAAATAAAGAAAAAAAATATTTTGCTGAAATTTTTCCAAGTCTTTTTATCAATATTTCCACCTGACGTTGAGTGGTAGCAGTTTTTTTAAGCCCCAGATAAATAAAGACTAAAAATATTTTGTGGCAATTTTTCTTAGTCCTTTCATCAATCTTTCCACCTGACGTTGAGCGGTAGTCGGTTTTTTGAGATCCAGATAAATAAAGAAAAAAAATATTTTGCTGAAATTTTTCCAAGTCTTTTTATCAATATTTCCACCAGACGTTGAGCGGTACTCTGTTTATTGAGCTCCAGTTATATAAAAAAAAAACTATTTTGTTCAAGTATTTCTCAGTCCTTTTATCAATATTTCCACCGGACGTTGAGTGGTAGCAGTTTTTTTAACTACAAATAAATAAAGAAAAAAAATAATTTGTTGTAATTTTTCTTAGACCTTTTATCAATACTTCATATACAGGGTGGAATTTTGTAATGCCACCTGGAGGGAAAATACTCTTAATACTCCAGATAGAAAATTTTACTCACAGGAAACATTCCTTTATTTTTGAATAGAAAGCAAACTGCATTCAAAGTTTTTCGAAAATTCTCTCACACCCGGGAATTGAACCGGCTAAAATCAGAAAAATTATACCTTGTTTTTTTATTGCATGGATCGTTAGTCAATTATAAGGATGAAATCTCTCTAACAAACATGATAAATTAAATGAAAGAAAAACCAGGAAATCTTAAATTAATTTAATTATTTACAAAAAATGGATAACTAACTAGTTACTTGAAATTAGTTGCTTGAAATGGGCTCCATTCTCTTGGATACACAAATTTATTCTTTTAACGAATTCATTTCTTTAAAAGAATAAATTTATTCCTTTCAAAAAAAAAATTAATTTAAAAATTATTTTATTTTTAATTTTAGAAATTGCTTTCTATCCAAAAATAAAGGAATGTTTCCTTTGAGTAAAATTTTCTATCTGCAGTATTAAGAGTACTTTCCCTCCAGGTGGCATTACAAAATTCCACCCTGTATAGAAATTAATGGTTCATAATTTGTTTTAGTCGAAATGTTGGCTTTTTTCGAAATTTCGGCAGACTTTTTGACCTAGTGCTGCACCTTGATTTCGTTTACCCAACCTACAACCTACCTAGGTACTTAGTATTTCCCATCTTCACTTAGTACCCTTCCTAAACTAACAATTATCAAATATCTAAGCATTATGTTTTATGCCAGTGTAGGTATTTAACTAGTCCGAAGTCCGAGCGATTCACACACACAACCGAAGTGTCCCGTGTGCTTCAAGCGTTTCCTCCCCCTGCACCCCGCCACCCGCACCGTGCGTGCGCGATAGCAATAGTAGCCGTTCGAAAATGCCATGAATTTGATCGTGTTCCGTAATACCAAAAATGATGACTGAAAACTTTTTGTATTCTTTACATAGTATTGTTATTCTGTAACTAGACAATATAAACTAGGTTCCTTAACAAAAAACACGTAAGATATTGTTGTTTTTAGTACGAAACCAATAGGTAGAAAACTTGATAAGTTTAGCATAAAAATGTGCAAAATGCGATTGGTGTTTATTTCATTTTAGGTAAGTAATTTGAAATAAAAACTGTTGAGGAACCTAGATAAATACTATGCAAATACAATTATTACAATAATATAGTGTAAATCTGTCTAAATTAGAAATCATTTTGGTATTCCGTTTGTATGAAAATTTTCCATACGTCAGCCCCTTAACTAGTTTTTTCGTGTGCGCGAGCTGCAAGCAGCTCGCGTGTCGGTGTGCTACTCCCAGTTTTACATTACACTTGCACTTGTAAAACCCCAAAAAGTAGTAAAGAAAGTCCTAAGTAACCCTAAAAGTCGATCAGTGAATCAAGTTCCTCAGTGTAGTAAAACCCCAATCAAAGTCCTAAAGAACCCTAAAATTGTTTACATAATCAAGGTCCTAAGTGAAGTAAAATTCCAATTAAAGGCCTAAGGAACCCTAAAAGTTGTTTATTTTATCAAGTTCCTCAATGTAGTAAAACCCCAATCAAAGTCCTAAGGAACCCTAAAAATGTTAACATTATCAAGCTCCTAAGTAGTTGATAAGTTTAGCATAAAAATGTGCAAAATGCGATTGGTGTTTATTTCATTTTAGGTAAGTAATTTGAAATAAAAACTGTTGAGGAACCTAGATAAATACTATGCAAATACAATTATTACAATAATATAGTGTAAATCTGTCTAAATTAGAAATCATTTTGGTATTCCGTTTGTATGAAAATTTTCCATACGTCAGCCCCTTAACTAGTTTTTTCGTGTGCGCGAGCTGCTTGCAGCTCCTAAGTTTGTATTTATATAATATTTTTATTTGTGTAATGTATATTTATATATTTAGATATTGTAAGTACGTTTATGTAGGTAATATTTTTGAAAATACTCGTAATATTTATTTAATCTCATCAAATCAAACTCCCCCCCTCTCTTGTTTATGTTCGATTCTGTCCATCCCAAGGTTGCCTGGTAGAGATCGCTGTTAGCGATAAGGCCGCCCCTTTGTTTTACTGTGAATTTTTAGTTTTAAGCAAAATACTGTATTCCTATATTGTGTCATAGTAATCAATAAAGAGTTATCTATCTATCTATCTATCTAAGTGTAGTTGAAACTCCAATCAAAGTCCTAAGGAACCCTAAAAGTCGAACACTTAATCAAATTGCTCAATGTAGTAAAACCCCAATCAAAACCTTATACGGAACCCTAAATTGTACGTCAAGCCAAAACCCTTAACGGGTCGAAACCGCTGGAAGGAACCCAAACGTTGACTACCGGGTCGCGTGCATCGCGAGCTGCAAGCAGCTCGCGTCCTCAATGCGTTCCTACAGGGGCGGAACCCTAAACCAAGTGAAGATCCAATCAAACACCTTAAAAAACCTAAAATTCAATCTCCAATCATAGTCCTCAGTCGAATGAACCGTTTGAACGACCTTAATCGGACGATTTTTGCAAAACCGGAAGTGGCACAGCCGCCATTTTGAATTTTGAACTCAGTCTAGTGAAAATTTTTTCACACCCCTAAGACACCCTAAATTTCAGTAGGAGGGGGTTCTAAATTTCAGTAGGGTGGGCGTGGTCACGTGGCGGCTCGCTTCGCTCGCCGCAACGTTCCCCCCGGGTTCAGGAGGAGGGGGTTCTGGGGGCTTGAGGGGGGGGTCACAGCACGGCTCGCTTCGCTCGCCGCGACCCTCCCCCCGGGTTCAGGAGGAGGGGGTTCTGGGGGGCTTAGGGGGGGGGGGGGTCACAGCAGGCTCGCTTTGCTCGCCGCACTGTTCCCCATGGTTGCATGGCGGCTCGCTTCGCTCGCCGCAATGCTCCACTCGAAAAAAAGGGTCAAAAATAATAAAGGGGTCTAGAGGGGGGAGGGGGGCAAAATTTATTTTGCTTTCAAAATAATCTCACCTTCCCTACATGACCCAAAAAAAAAAGTCTTGCAAGTCACTCCGCTCGGAAGATACGAAAGGGGGGGGTGAAAAAAGGGGCAAGAGGGGGGTGTTTTTTTTGTTTTTTCAATTCAGGAAGAAACCCTCTATACGAAACCCCAATCGAAAACCCCCTATCTCGACGGCATCCGGTAGCACTCACAAAAGGGGGGGTCCTGGGGGGCAAGGGGGGCAATTTTTTTGTACAATAACATTCTTATCTTTTTTCTTCTCTTTCGTCTTCTCCCTTTTAATCTTTTTTTTTCTGAAAAGTAATATTTCATCAAAATCGGCTTAGCCGTTTTGTTTTATTGTTTGTTACTGCATACCTTCGTCATTTAATTTTATGATCCAATTTAGTAATTTTTTCTTTTATCTAAAAGGTTATACTTCCAGATCTGTATGTAAATCTAGTAAGTATAACTTAGTGCATAGAATTCATGCCTATGGAAATAAATAATAATAATAATAATAATAATGCTGGACAATTCACACAACATGATCTAGCCCCAAGCTAAGCAAAGCTTGTGTTATGGGTGCTAGATAACTGATATACATAATACAATACATTACATGCATAGATAATTTTCATTTCAATTCATAAATGAATTGAAATGGAAATTATTTATGGGTGGCTTTAAGCTTTGCACTCATTTAGGCCTTCGGTGCTCATTGCGGTGGAGATCAGTGAAGCATTGTGAAATAACACTGTCTATTCGACTTATATTATTGTATTTTATCGGCATTTAAAAATATTAGGTATACCAAAGAGTTTCGACAACCCCAACTGACTCTTCAAAGTTCTGTCAAACGCAAAATCTTGGGAAACTCCTTGCTGCGTGTATAGAAATAGGCACATGTATTTTGGTATTTGGGTATTTGAGCGCACCGTGCATGAAGCCTTTGACAGAAAGTTCCAGAATTCGGGACATTACAGACACCTCCAGATTTAAAAGACGGCAATCAAAAATACTCTAAACCCATGATATTATTGTTATGACTGGGCTCTCTGCTCATTTATTAGTAGCTCTGCCTTCTGCGCCATAGGTCGTGGGTTCTATCCCCACCGAGAACAAATATTTGTGTGGTGATCATAGATATTTGTTCTCCATCTGGATGTTATATTGTTTTCCAAGTACCTATGTATTTACAAACAAAATGTATTTAAGTATTACATCAGCTATCTGGTTCCCATAATACTAACTCTGCTTAGTTTAGGGCTAGATAGTGTATATACTTCCTTTTCATTGTAATGGGCTCCCAAACTCTTTGCAAAATCGACACTATTTTTATAAAGGCCTAAAATCGGCTACATTCTTTATTCTTTATTCTTTATTGCACACATAGACAACATTTAGAAAATGTAAAGTTAAGACATGTACAAAGGCGAGCTTAACCCTAAAAAGAGTTCTCTTCCAGCAAACCTTTAAGGACCTTTACATAGTTTTTGAGTCTTCTTCTTGTCATGTCAATAGAAAATTAAAGCTGGTGTGGTGGATTATGAATGTGCCTCAAAAGTTTTGCTACTTCACGTTGGTTTCATTTATTGTTTTCCTTCACCGTTAGAGTGTACTGACATAGTGCACATAGGTTTTTTGGCAGATAAACTAATTTGTGCATGACGGGGTTTGAACACACGCCTTTAGAATCAAAAAGCGGGTCGCTACGACAATATAACCGGTGCTAAGCAACCAGAGCGCCCCTCCACCTAATGGACCGATGACATTCTAAAGATCGTGGGAAATCGGCAAATTGTTTTTTCATGGAAATGTATAAAGGAGGTCTATATCTAGCAGTGGACTTCTACTTACTGATGATGATGACGGAAAGCACTGGGTAGATAGGAAGATAGCTACATAAGCAACTACAAAAATGGAGGTATTTAACAAAAGCATTGCGCTTCGCTGGTCACGCACGATAGGAACGTGCCCTAGAATGTACAAGATAAGTTATATGCTACATAAAATATATACTTCTACAGGCTGATGATGATGTGAATACAGGTTATCGATCATAATGTATGATGAAGATGGTATTATGTCATTTCGTTATACTGTGACAATTTGTTTTATGTTACACTGTGGCAAATTTATAGTACCAGTAGTAGCTATGATTTAATCTAGGGTATATTTTACGTAGTCAGAGATGAAATGTCATGTCGCGAAATTTGACATAGACCTCACCTCGTCGGCCGCGCGGGCTGTACTGAGAGAAGTATCTAGGAAATCCTACCTATATATATTTTTGAAAATTTTATTTTTTTATAAAAACTACGGCAACTAAGAAAAGTGCAATAACATCAGGTTTTTACGTATTTATTTAGGTATACGGGAACAAAACTTTCATTGCAATGGCTCTAACAGCAACGGAAAAAAACCATTTCAAATCTAAAAAAAATTGAGAGTTTTTGGCAAACTTTGCGTTCAATTTTATCGAACCCAGTGAGTTTAAGAGAATTTCTAGCCGGAACATAATTTTTTTACACCATTTAATTGTTATATTTTACAAAAAAATTAAATGGATTCGTCCATACAACGAAAAAAAATGCTACTTTACATTTTCGGTTTCACCTGATGTAGGCCCTTAACTACGATGAAAAACGCTTTGTGCTTTGCGCCACGGTAGATAATCGGTTTATAGGCCGAGCTTACCAAAGTTAATAAGCAGGATTTCCTTTGTCCGGCTAACGAGGCAGATGAAAAACTTTTCATTAGCTATTGGGTACATTTTCGTGTATTACGCCTGTGGACTCAGCAAAGTTTGTGGCAAAATGGTGTTTCCTACCGAAATTGATTACAAAGCTATTCAACAAGGTTTTTTTGTATGTTCTTCGACTATGACGAATTATTTCGACCTATTTACCCCTTGTCTAAAACGAAGTTATTATTACAGAAAAATATGTACCCAACTGTATTACGACGACGTGGTACAAACTTTAGGCCATGTTTCATGAACAACCGAATAAGCTCAATTTTCTTGTAGAACTTTTGGGATGAGTTCACTCAAAAGCTTTTAGTTTGTGCTTAATATTAATTATTAGGTAGGTATTTAATGTTATAAGTTCTTAAAGCTTTGTTGGGTGCCTATTAAATTTTATTGACAATATACACTGTAGAGATAACGAGCATCCTCGAAAGTTGTGCTATTATTTCATTTGCGTCAGTATTTATTTGAATGTAATTTAGCCCAGCACTTGTAATGATATTATGCGCCGCCATTACTTTTTTGTTCAAACACTTGAGTCGAATGGTTTGGCTCGGGCAAGCAAATGGCATTGAAATTACCCATTTTTATGAATCCAAGCCTACAAGCACGATCGATCGTGTTATATTTTATGATTATTAAAGCTTTGAATTCATTTTGTCCGTCCATCTTTCTTTAGCTGTTTATTTTTAGAAAAACAACGGAGCTTGGCTAAAATGCAAATTTACTCCATCAATTTCGTCGCCTCACAATAAAAGTTACACGAGAATGAAGCTAGCAACACCCTGTATACCTTAACGGCTGGCTCGACCCTGGTCTCGTCAAAATTTGTGCTGAGCCTGACATTTTAAGTGATTATGACTATGATTGTTTGCCATTAGTGCCTCGAAAACATAAAGTTTCAAGTTAGGAAAGTATCCAGCTAGAATGATTAATAAAAAGTCTCCAGCATGGACATTGAAGCACTGCTGTGTTTATGGAAAAGTAGTTTGCGCGCTCACTATATCAACGCCCTCCTTTAGCTCACAACTTCAACCTCCAACATCTATACTTCGGATTACTAATTTGACATTACCTACTTATTATTCTTATCATTATTTAGCGCGGCATCAGCCACGGGGCGCCGGCGCCGGAGGCGCCCATGTCTACCTCTAGAACGGGAATAACGAAGGGTTATAGATTTATCATCATGCGAATCCCGAACCAGAGCCCGCTGAATTGTTAACCATCCTTTACTCATCCAGCCTGACTCTGATCTATTGCTGTCATTAGCTAGCAAACATTTTATCTCTGCATAACTCACCTTTCCAGTAATGTCGCAGTATGTGTAGGTAGAATACTTCATGCATGTACCTTCTTTACCCGCTAGGGCAGGCCAAAGCCGGCTGTCGTATTACTCTACCACATTTAAAACGGTATTTTAGACTAAATACGAGACGCCGGGCTCATAAAACCTTGATGCTCGCCGTCAAGTTTCAAGTGGTTATGTAGAAGCACTAAAAGGAATAGTTTACAACATTTCATGTAAAGTTACGCTTGCTCCTTGTAAAACGCATCAGTTTCCATGCGAGTAGAAATTGCTTATGAAAAAGCTCAGGCGTTAGTGCTGCCCAACTTAGAAAATAGTGTTCAATCGATATTTTCCAATGGACAAACAACATTCAGGTTCAGTACAATATTTTAAAGAATTAAAAAAAACATCGAGATGTGTATAAAGGTAGCTCGAATCTTTTGAAAACACGTTCTTTAATTCGATCTCAGCATTTTTTTATTATTTAAGGTACAATATAATCTGGCATATGCATTCTGCTAGATTACATGTAAAATACTGGAAACCAGTGATATCAACTTTCGTGACGGTAAACGTCTCAAATCCCTTAAGAATGGTAAAAAAAGGATTTTACCATTCCTAATGGCCGATCGATAGCATCTGCCTGCGTCCTTATACTAGCCGGAAGTAATGAAACACACTGCATAGTGCATAGCTTTTTATATATTCCAGGGTGATAGCTGGTTTTATGGATAGGTAACCTACGTACATAAACAAGGTTTATAAAGGTAGCACATTTGACTGTGCTAAAGCCATTGAAACCTTTTTCATCCAGTCCCATGTCAAGTTGTGGTTTTCAGGGCTAACCATATTTTCTTACGTGTGTACAGTGGTTATCTTTTGAGGTGGGCATAGGAATATCTATACTTATGTTGATAAATTCAACTTACATCTATAAAACTAAATAAATAATGCGGACAATCCACACAACACTATCTAGCCCCAAACTAAGCAGAGCTTGGGAACCAGATATTAGCTGATATTATAATACTATTATAATACATACATAGAATACAATATAACACCCAGACAGAGAACAAACATCTGTGTTCACAACACAAATATTTGTTCTCAGTGGGGATCGAACCCACGACCTACGCAGCGCAGAAGACAGAGCTACTGCCAACTAAAGCTGAGAGGCCAGTCTATCTGTTCATATCATGCAAAATAGAAAAGACCCATCCATCCTGAAATTACACGTTCCTATTGACGTTGGGATTGAGACAGACTTTAACGTGCTACGCAATCAATCAAGTCTAAAGTATTTTGTTTGAATATCGAATGAAATTAATTGATCAAATCGGTCCAGCGGACTCGTGGTAAATTAGCACTGAATCAGCTTATTGTAAATACTGGCTCGGCTCGTTTAACTTTGCCACTTTGTTTGAGTCAGGGGTCAGACCGTCAAACGAATGCGACCTTGTGGACGGCTTAGAGTAGGCAACTATTTAGGCACATACCGTCAGTTTGTTTGTTTATGATACTCGCAATTTAAAGATAGGTGCGCTGAACTGAACGGTTATTATTACTTATGACGACAAAAAAATGGTGCAGTTTGGTAACATTGAGGTTTGTATTGGCGATGGTATTTTATTTTATAGCTTGACCGGTTGGTAGTTTTAAATTTTAAAGGCCTGCGCACACCTATAGGCCGCTGGCGACCGCGATCAATGAAACGCTGTCAAATATCGCTGACAAATTAGACAGCGTTTCACTGATCGCGTTCGCCAGAGCGGCCTATTAGGTGTGCGCAGGCCTTTATAAAGGTAAGTATGTTTTTATAAAAGGCGTTCCCCGCTTATGCTTCATAGAGAGGACAAGTCCTGATATTCAATATTACTATACATACCAGATACCTTGGTACTCACTTTGAGAGATAAATCTAATAGAGGGGGTCGTGCGAAAATTTGGGATTTGTTGTTAAAAAATTCATAACTAAATAACTAAGTGACATTTTAAAAATCGCAAAAGGACTAATTGTAGACTATACATTTGAGATTAATACGAATTTAAGTGTGTTAAAAAAATATACTACATGACATTCTATTTAACGCTAATGAAAATCGTATGTCAGCGTTAAATAGAATGTCATGTTAAATAGTATATTTTTTTAACACACTTAAATTCGAAATAATCTCAAATGTATAGTCTACAATTAGTCCTTTTGCGATTTTTAAAATGTCACTTAGTTATTTAGTTATGAATTTTTTAACAACAAATCCCAAATTTTCGCACGACCCGCTCTTAAATTATTTAGCATTTTAATTACACTAGCATGAGGTTTCAATTTCCTAATTTTTAACTATTTACCTAATCAACCCATGTTTACTCACTGCTGGGTATAGGCCTCCTCTTGAGCCACTGTTTCCGGTCCTGATGCGCCAAAACTGGATCCGGCTAGCTCCCACCGTCTTGACGATTTGATCATCTGACCATCTCGTGATCTATGTAAACTATCAGGATGGTATAGATATAGGTGTTGGGCAAGCCTATTCCATCTAAAATCCTGTTTCAGACTCTATAGTCTGGAACAGGATCGTCGGATCGTTATATGCGTCGCCTGACGCTATTTAAATCATCTACAATAGATACAAAGGCCTGTTATTATTAGAGTTTAGTTCTAGTTCGTATTGATATCTGCAGGCCTACCACGAGGTCCATATGGTTATAGTTATGGCTGTATCTTAAAATTGTGTCAACAGTGTCAACACATTCAAACCCAAGAAGAAAATGAATGTGTGGGTCAGCCTATCTATACACAATTTGACAGCCATAGCCATGACCATATGGAGCTCGTGGTAGCCCTGCTGGTAAGATATATATCATAGCTAGCTGCCTGTCCCGGCTTCGCACGGGTGGACATTTATTTTTTAAACACACAAATATAGCCTTTGTTACTCAAGGTGAACCTACGTCCAGCAGTGGACTGATATCAATTGATGATGATGATGAAAGAACATTCTATAACGTTTAGGGGCACTATTTTCTAGAACATTTTGTCCAAATCTAGAATTCAAAACCGTTTGCATGGGTATATTTGAGTATTCTAGATAATTCTGGATTACTAACGTTTGGATGCATTCCGGATGCTAGCCGAATAATTTCAGTCTTCGAATTAAGGACGCTATTACATTTTTCATTGTCTCGAATTCGGCTTTCTGCGCCAGCACACAACAGCAAAGTGACCATGAACACATTCAAGCCCATTTACGCTCTATTTTCTGCATTAGTCAAATAATCTTGATACTTGATGGTTAGGTAGGCAATTAATTGAAATTACTTTTTTTATATAAGTCGAATGTGTTTTTAAGCTATTGTTTTACTCACAAATCAAATCAAAATTAAATCTTTTTTTCAGGAATTAAAATACAAAAATACAAAATTTTGTTTAGGCGACCGATCGAAGCAACGCGTGACCCAGACGCCAGCGTCTTGGGGACGCTTCCGTCTGGCACTGATTGGGGTCAGTTGACCTATCTCTATATCGTTTATAAGCAGATAGCTCAACTGTTTCTTGTGAATTTTGTACATTTTGTAAATACCTACATGTATTAATTGAAAGTTTTTTGTGTAAATAAATACTTTATTAAATATAAAATAAAATGAAAATAACACGCCAAAACCAAGCAAAAGGTTGATGGATTACATTAACGGGGAACTGAGTACGCTTCTACAATAAACTTCTGAAAAATGCAATTAAGCTACATAAGCGGAAGTCCTACTTCCTACTATATAATATATATTATATACATAATAAACGAGAAAAATTGTAAGTATGGATGGATGTTTGTTACTCTTTCACGTAAAAACTACTGGACCGATTTGGATGAAATTTGTAATGAATACAGTTAATAACCTGGATTGGAATATAGGTTACTTTTTATCAAAAAAAAATAACAGGAACGGGTTAATCATAACTACCACGCGGGTGAAGCCGCTGGCAGCCACTAGTCCTAAATATAATTATTACGCCTTTACATTTTTTTCTGTTAATATTGTTTAGCTTGTGTGTGAGCTATGATCTCTAAGATCCATTGACCTCGCATAACGAGGGTCAACAAGTTCAAGAAGCTAACAGTTATTGTAGAATTTTACTAAATGCCCCTCCATGTTGTCCTTCCAGAACCGGTCGTCTCTTTTTACGAATTCATATTTAATTTTGCCGTCTCCAGTCCAAACGGCAAATACACACATATTTTGGTCAGTAACTCGTAATTGGCCCTGAATCTGGTAGTACCACTTGCTTTTTTTATTCACTGTGTAAACATCAGATTTATACAACCAAAAGTCAATTTTCTTCTGTTTGATTGCTTCTTCGGGCTCTAAATTGTAAGCTGATGATGGGCATTTCCCCATCAATGCCATGTATGCATTTGCCGTCTGGAGTAGCTCCCAGAAATGGAAATTACTTGTCAATGTGCAATCCACATTCTTGAATATCAACGTTTAACGTCTTTTCTAAATCCCGAAGCGCTATAAGTTTTCGAAATATGACCATTTTCAGTTTGACAGCTATCTTTAAAAATGCAGGTCTTGGTCATACCTATCATTTAGGATTGGAACGAGAAGTCCAGGACGAGTAGTTTCCGAGATATGACTGTTTCAAGTTTGACAGCTGTCATTAAAAATGCAGGTCTTGAAACCTTTAATTGGCTGTTTTAAATTTGACCGCTGTCATTAAGAGGTATATAGGTAATATCATCCTCATCAGCCTGGAGAAGTTCACTGCTGGACATAGGCCTCCCCAGGCCATATATACATTTCCAGGCGTATATACATTTCCAGGAAAAAAATGAAAATTTCTATACATAATCAATGTATAAACATTTTCATTTTCCTTTCTCAGCCAATGCCATGACGTATTTGAAGGTTCGTTCCATGACTTCTTCTGGCTGATAATGATGACTTTTATTATGGTCCAAGAAAGTATCAACTTTATTCAGGCACAGTACACACACGCACGGCGCATCTTGTGTACTGATGAGAACGACAAGGTTCTTCAAGCAGGCGCCGCAGTGCTTTCTTTAGAACCTTGTCGTATTCACCCTAATTATTTGCAAAAATGTGTGACACCCGTCCTTCCAGGACCGCGTCTGAGCGCGGAATGGCGAACGAAATGTAATGAAGTCTACCTACTATCTACCTACCCTTGGAAAAATGTATGGAGAAATTATAGTGCGTTTTAAAATTGTCTATTCTTTCAAAGTAATTTATTTGGGTACAAAATAATAACGAAGACGAATAGAAGACTCTGTATGCTACAACTTCGTTGTATTTTCACGTTATAATATTCAGCGGATTTAGCTATTTATGTACCTATCCAGACCCCATTTTTAGCGATTTTTGCTATGGTAAAAACGTATTCATGTGAAAATGTTGTATAGGACTGCCCATTTTTTATTGGCTATCACTATAGATGAACACATCATCTTTATTTTATACCATGTTATATCTACAGTTATGATTCCTGGTTCCATAAATGGTACCCAAAAACCGTTGGTATTCGTAATTTCCCCCTTAAATTTGATCATTCCAGAACCTCAAAGACATTCTAGAGCGTTCTTTCCTCGTCAAAGTCGAGAATTTTCAGAAAAATCCATAAGCGATAGAAAAGGGATAGACATATACATAAGTCCCTACGTGATAGAAAGGGATAGACATAGATTTCGAAACTTTTGCCCCTTATAAATTAATAACACCTAAATATTGAATATAAACTATCCTATATTTTAAGTCCGACCATATTTTAGGCAGTTGCAAAATTTTATCGAAATCCGTTCAGTAGTTTCGGAGTTTATCGCGTTCCAAATTGTGACATGAAAGATTTATATATATAGATGTCAAGTGAAGCTTAGAAACAAGAACTACTAGGTACTCCCACTAGCCATTCAAAGTGAAATGAAAAAAGTTGGATGCGCGGCATGAGTGTTTGCCAAAGCCTCGGCCGCATTGTGCGCTACGCCTCTAGACCAATAGAACCTTCTCCAAGTACTTGATGTGACTTACAACGTATTACAACTTGTACTTATTCATTTATGGCTTTAAGAGAAAGGTAACGCCGTTCTACAAAGTGGTGCAGATGCCTACAGCCTATATAGGGATCGGAGTCTCTGAAGAAATAAGAACGAAATACAGGTAAGAAGATGTATGGCCATAAGGTTGCATTCTAATCTCGGCAGCAGTGCAACGGCTGCACTATTAGTTCTCACCCCATACCTACATTTTCTACAGGTTTATTATGTTTTCGTTACTCCACACGCTAGTATCGTATAATATATTATATACGATACTAGCGGGTGGAGTATCGAAACCTGTGCGAACCCGGGGCAGGTCACTAGTAAATAGCCTGAATAAGCATACGCGCCCATAAACGCAGGGTTATTATTAAGTATAGCTTTCTAATGGTGATATTTTTTTTTTAAATCGGTTAGTTGTTTTTGACTTTTCGTTGCATACAAATAAATAATAATAAATAAATAAATATTGTGGACAATTCACACAACACTACCCAGCCCCAAACTAAGCAGAGCTTGTAATATGGGAACCAAATAGAGGTATGAATAAAGAAAGAAACGCTTCAGAAACTCGCGCAAAGAATTTGCTCGAAGAAATCGGCGAAACACACAAGAGAGCGTGCTGCCGCTGCAGTGTTGCCTACTGCTGAGATCGGAATACAACCTTTACCTACAAGCACAGACTAGTATACTGCCTAATTGATCGAGTGAGCGAAGCGAACGAGATCTTACAAACAACTTGGGCAATTTGGCATGGGCAATAACAGGGCTAACATAAAAGAGACTTCATATTCTCAATTCGGTGGCTATACCTACCTAATTCAATTGATCCAGAAAGGTACACATATTACATTCTACAAGTCAATGAAATAGCCAACTACAATACTCAATGGAATTGCAATGACCCGTAGCTAATCGTGCACTTCATACCTTTTTAGGGTTCTGAAATTCGACAAGGAACCCATAAACATTTTGCCATGTTTCTGTTGGTCTGTCAGTTATAAGTTAGTTAATACTGGGGTCTATACTTTCGATTGGTATAGAATTTGTTTAATAAACAAACCAGTGGAAAGTTTAAATTTATTTTTTTTAATTATTAATTAATCATAATTATCCTGGACTGAAATGTGATAGGCAACCTATATAGAATATATTTATTGGCATGTTTAATTAAATATAAAATACGTTGCATTAAATAACCAGCTCGGTGAAGGTCTTTCTATAGCGGGATCCTTTACTATACGATCATATGTAATAGGCGATGGCGATCACGTGAAAAGCTATTATATATAACAGCGATATTTGACAGCGTTCCAGCTGATCGCCATCGCCATCGCCTAGATGCATGTTCGCAGGCCTTAACATTTATAAAAAAACATAGTGTTTTTTGGGGTAACTTGGTACTCGAAATTATATTTCTGATCTATATATTTAAACAAATACCTTAAAAATAGCATGCATAATGTATGTATTACGAATATTAAATTTAATTTCACACCGCAAAAAGAGTCAGGGCACTTTCTTTACTAGAGGCGCTTCCTTCCTTTAAAACTTCGGTGGACTACTCTTGCTTTCCAAATTTCCGGAGAGCAGAATAATTCCTTAATTGTATTTGGCTGCCACTCGGAGTATGTAAGCCGGTCTCCTTTTTAGACACCAACTGCTAAAAAAATAAAAAGATGATAGGTATTTTAAGAGATTGTTTAAATTGAGATAGCTTTTGGTCCTGATCTTTCGAAAACATTTTTGGGTTTCACTACCGATGTTTATAAATATAGCGTCAAAATCACGACAGGCTTTAGAAGCTTTCTCTTCGCGCAGTCTGGCACGCGCTTGGCCAATTGATTAGTAAGTACAGACATGACGTGCCTTCCCAAAATTTGACGAAGGTCATGCCTTTTGGTTTCTACCAACGGTTCCAGCATATATATATCCAGCATAATAACAAAATTGAATTTATGCGGAGGTAATACTGAAAGTAACCTTCAGCTAGCATTTTTACGTGAAAATGAGAGATGAGGGAAACTGTAAGGAATAATAAATAAGCTGTAACTTGATAGTACAAAAAGGGCCAATCAAGCACGAACGTACTTAGTTCCGTAAGTTCGAGGCTTTAAATAAATATTTGTTGATATCTCTCAACAAATATTTAGCCCCAAACTAGGCAACGCTTGTACTATGGGAACCAGATAGCTGTATAATAGCAGCGTTTTACCTGAAATAAAACGCACATTATACATATACTTACCTCAATAAAAGCTTTATATTGAGAAGGCGACATCCGCTTCCGTCGAAATTTTACCAGTTTTCATACTTTTATACAGCCAACATCCGGTCAAGTGGCGCCACCTGGCAGCCGCGCGCAATTTTACTTCGTAAAATATGCAGCGCCATTTTGAACTCATTGGCTTTTTTATTTCACCAGGCAGCAATTAAAGTGAAAGCTTTTATTGAGGTAAGTATATAATGTGCGTTTTATTTCAGGTAAAACGCTGCTATTATATCCTGAACGCTCAATAAAAGCTTTATATTGAGACCTGTTTGTTATCGCCTGGTGACGCCACTTGTAAGATCTGGGTTACTCTAGCGCCAATGTGATGTTATATTTTATACTCAATAATGTAGGCAAGTTTGCCTACAACAGTAAATAACACCGTATTTTAATCATTTGTGCACAAAATAGTACCTGATTATATTATATTATTAATAACAACATGATTATTTTCATACTATCAGACATTGTTATAATCTTAAATTATATAAGAGATTGTAAGTAATCTTAAAAAATCAGCTAAGCATAGTAACAGACAAATTACCCCAAGTTCCTGGCTTAAGTCCAGCTATGGACTTCTTTAGGCTGATCATAATGACGATGTTATCATAATGTCATGTTAATTGAATGCATTCAAACAAGCCGCGCGATAGGCCTGGTTAATCTCTATACCTAATTGTGCGTACTGGTCGCGTAACTTTGTCAAACGCTATGTAGCTAGTGTAAAGAGATGATAGATAGCGACAATCAAACTCAACAATTATTTACTTCCTGTAGATATCGTCAAGTTCTTTTTAAAACAATGCTTAGAACAATAAATCGTAGCTCAAAATGCTACCTTGCAGTGCTGTATTAACAGCCTCCTTAATAAACATTTAGATTGTCTGCTATGACGTTGCGCAAAACGAGTTTAGCTTAATATTTTACTGTTTTATTGTAAAAAATCAATAAAAAGGTATGTTACCTATGTACTCTAATTATAAATTCATGTTAAGGAATTTGTGATCAGTAAATACTGATAATAATATGTAGTACTGTTACATAATTATTGCATAAATAATAACCGCAATCAGTTTCTAACTATACTTGGATGAAATCATTACTACTAAGTATCTATATCCAACCCAGAATACAATCAAATGCTAATAAGATCTGTGGTGAATAAGGACTTATCCTGTAAGGACCTTTATGAGCTAAGAATATTACTGCAATGTACTATCAGCAGTACCTATACCTATCATTAGCAGTATAATATATAATAAAGCTTATTCTTTATTCTTATACTTTTTCTAGCAGTATCTTAGTGAATTACTTTTGTTAACGTCCCATCGGAAACTCTGGTTTGTCTAAAGTCTAAACCATCATCATTGACTCAAGAATATTCAGAACTTAGAACATAACAGACAAGACAGTGTCTGCGTTATAACGTAGGAAGGACAGATTCATGCGATAGTGTCGTATTGTATAGAATATACCAAAAGTAAAACATGAAAGACAAAAAGACAGTGTCTGCGTCAAAGGAAATACGGATTTATATGAGTGTTAAGATAAGATAAGAAAATTATTTATCGGACAGTAAAAGCAGTACACAGGCGAACTTAATGCTAATTCTGGTTTAAGATATTTTTTCTCAAAAAGACAATACTAGGTCACTTACATGAGAACATTCGTCGTAATTAGCATTAGTGTTGTATTGTATTGTACAAAATACAAAAAGTTGAGCATAAAAAACACAAAGACGAGTGTCTGCTTCATAACATAGGAAATATGAATTTTTGTGATAGCACTAATCAAGTGTAAATCACATAGAAATGTGGTCATCATTATTAGTTGTGATCCCAAAAGTAGCTTTTAGTGCTACACTAAAATGTTTACAAACCACACGTTATTACATACCTACTTAAGCAAATTTTTATCAAGCAACGATAATAATTATCAACGCAACGTACCTATTAAGCATCGGTATCGGTCCGTATTCTATTTATTTATATAAAGAAATTATTTCGGAAAACTACAGTTTTTCGCTAGGAACAATAGCAACAACGCTAGGAACAACACACTTTGGGGAGTGTGTACTTAGGGTGGTAGATACATCCACGAACATGTGTGGGTAGTTCCATAGTACAGTGACCGCGTTGTAAACCTTGACGGTTCTTTACTAAAATAATTGCAGGTAGACAGCATGTCATCGGCTCTCAAAAAAAAATATTTTCTTGATTAAAGACTGCATGTGCGATTTCAGAGACAAATAGGTCAAAAACTGAAGTTCCTTACTTTACAAGCATTATAGAAGCATAGGTTGGCCGTTACTCAGGAGGGTGGTAATGACGTAAACACATCGACATACCAACACCTGCTCGCGCAGATAGACCGGCAGGGAGGCGATAATGTACATCGTGTTACTGTACACACCGTTATTACGATGCCAGTTAAGCCACATGCACACTGGAGCAATTCAAACATGATCATTTACTTTTTTGTTCTGGCACTGGATACTTATACCTTGTCCTTGATACTCTATAGGGCGGATCCGACTTGGATAGGTTAGGTTATGTTAGAACATAAAAATTACGTAGTAGCGGCCGCCGCAGTGCTATAGATTTTTTTTTTTTTTTTTTTTTTTATAACCTCAAAGGGGCTGTCTGTTAAGTACAACTATTCATTGCTAGATAAAAATAATAATAATTGAAATATTAATCTGCGACAGTGTACATGTGCCTTTACAATTTTCCAGTGGAAAAAAGGGGGATCGTTTTAACAGTGCGTACATTAACTGGCCGTACATTAACTGGCCGTACATTAACTGGCCGTACATTAACCGGACTCGATCGGCAGTAATGCGTTTTTTGTGCGTGTACCACACGCCACTAATGAACGGGTTATTAGTGTCAAAAACCAAACGGCAAAGTACAAATAAGGTACAAATTGGTACAACTTTGTCAAAACTGAAACGTCAAAAGACACTGTCTTGCTAGGAAAAACAAGGTCCTCCTTGGTATCTTTTCTCAATGCGAAAAATGATCGCATGAAATTGCTATAAAACATTCATTTCATTTTAATTGCTCCTGAACCCTTATTTTTGACACATCTATTAGAAAAAATTATCCGAGAGGTACCTAATTTATCGATGTGTTTTAATTTAGCACCATGATGAACTACAAGGCTGGTAAAGTTTAAAAGCCTGAAGCTTTTAAGCAGGTAGGCAACTTCTACACTTGATTTTGAAATGTTCGCAAAGAATGTCTTTGTTTTGTCCCATTCAAGACAAGTGATCGTAAAGATTCACAAAAAACATTTGTTTAAAAAGCGTGCTTAGCCTGAATGAGGTTATGTGAAACGCACCTATGTGTGCGACTTGCAAAAACACAGTACTGAGTAAATCTACGAGTAGGTTCGGTTAAGGTTAACTCGGAAATTAAGAAATTCCTATCTTTGGCAAACACTTTAAGGGTTGCACTTTTAGGATTGGGTCCAAAAGCAGACAAGGGTCTACTTACACTATGACAAGCATTTCCTAGGCTTTTGATGTAAAACACTTTATTGGATGGAAGTGTGTAACTGGCTTTCCTTACCTTGAGTATATTTCTTTTATTTAAGTATCTATGTACTATATCAGCTATCTGGTTTCCATCGTACAAGCTCTGCTTAGTTTGGGGCTAGATAGTGTTATATTTATTTTTATTTTATATATGCCTAAGCCAGCACTTATACCATCTTTGAACTTCTCGAGGTCATTGTAATCTTCACTTTCGAGTCGCGAGCGCGACTCGTTACTTACCTTTCCGATTGTAAAAAACACAGTTCGTTTATTGCACATTCGAGGGTTGACCCCTGTGCGAGTTTAAATGTGGCTAAAATTTTCACCCCGCGAGGCTGTACTTGATATAGGCACATAATTTGAGAGGGCAGGTTTGCTAAAATTGTATCAAATCTGTATGATGGAACACAGTTAAAACACTTAACCCCCGCGAGAGGCAGTTGTAAGATTGATTTTCTCTTGTGAGAACCACTACATTTCAGAGACTAGATTCACTTACCTATAGTCCACAGAGTTCCACGCGATGGAACACATTTTCGCTTTACGCCTAACCCCCGCGAGGGGTGGCTGTTAAGTTGATAGCGGTTCTCTTGCGAGAATCTATTTGATTTAGCGAGACAGTTTCGCTGGAAGTTTAGAGGGTTCAACTCGATAGAACACAGTTTACAAACGCCTAACCCCCACGAGGGGCCGTTGTTAGGTTGATTGAGTTTCTCTTTTCAGATTTAACAGGAACAGGCCAGTTTCACAGGAAGTCTATAGAGTTCCATTCCATAGAACGCAGCTAATTTAAACGCCTTACCCCCGCGAGGGGTGTAGCGCGAGGGGGCTGGTAGGTTCTCAAGACCAAAAATACTTTCCTGCTAATAAAGTAAGCCTTTTTACTTGAAAAACGATGGTGTGATGAACATAGTTTTAAAATAATAAAGTGGGTATTAAGAAAAAAGTTTCTTAAGATTTTTCTAGAAGTAAACGTATTTGTATGATAAACCCAAGAGAGAATATAACAAACATTATTTCTGCTTTGGGAAGGTAGGCATAATTTTTATCAAAAACAAAATAAAATTGAATATTATTTTTACAATGCAGTAAGCTTAACCCTATAGGTAGGTATGGCCCGATGACGTCAGGTATCATACGTTTTACCCCTCTTTGTTTGTTTCCAAGTCTATGAAGCCTGGAGTATGTTAAGGTATAAGACTTTAAGCAAAATGCACTGGATATCAAAATAGCAGTCAACATGAAGCAATGAACGAATTATAATATTCAATTAAGGGTTTAATAAATAACTATTCCTTCTACGATTTTGATTTAACCTCCTCAAAAAAAACATTGTAACCTCCGAACAAAGACCCATGTTCATCACACGTATTTCAGTGGGGATCGAACCCACGATCACACAGAAGGCAGAACTACTATGAAAAATAAATATTAGTAAATTGTTTGGAAAACAATTCTAAAAATACGTTCAAACGACGCCATGCCTATTTGTTCATTTTATAGCTATGGCAGCGGTTCCGGCTTTTGCCTCAAAGAACGGCACGTATACCAACCACAGCTTATGTGCACAATAAAATGTACTGCTGAAAATAAAACTTAACTATATAAATAAACTGGATTTTTAAACTATAAGAACGTGATCCGAACGAAAAAATCGTTAAATAAAATTAATCACGTTCATTTTTTTATTATTATGAGGGTACTCACGGTTTTCCCTCCTTGCACTGCTCAAAGAAGAACACTTCACAAAATAAAATTAATTATTTATTCACTTTTGTAAGAACAAAGATTTAAAATATTATTAGCAACCACGGTCGTCGCAGAGATAGCTGCTGGACACGTGTTGCTTCGACGGAAAACAAAACGCCAATGAGTTCAAAATGGCGCTGCATATTTTACGAAGTAAAATTGCGCGCGGCTGCCAGGTGGCGCCACTTGACCGGATGTTGGCTGTATAAAAGTATGAAAACTGGTAAAATTTCGACGGAAGCGGATGTCGCCTTCTCAATATAAAGCTTTTATTGAGCGTTCAGGATATAATAGTAGGTATACTTTTTATTTATTGTAGACGGACATTACTATAATATTTTTAATGGCCTCTCTGCTCATTTGGTAGTAGCACTGCCTTCATTTATTTATTATTTTATATCACCCAGACAGAGAACAAACAACTTTATTTGTCTCAAAATATTTGTTACCCACGACCTACAGCGCCGGAGGCAGAGCTAAGCAAAGCAGCTAAGACAGCTGTGTTTTGGCATATGATACCCACGTGTATGGAAACTCAAAATGTGCCCGTAGCCCTCACGGACTTGCCAAGCCCTCATGATCATTATTTTAATTGAGTTCCCAACGTAACTTTTTTGTTGAGCCTAGATTAAATAAATAAATATAAAATAAACATATGTTTTGATGCTTATTATTTCTATGATCTTGATTAGGCTCTCCACTTAAATGAGTTTACTTCCATACTCTTGTAGCAAATGTATTAAGAAACTTTTTCTTCTGTATTGCCTACGTCTAACTAAGTGGCACCATATACTTAGGGTTACCATATCTCAGGATTTGTCCTGAGATTTCAGGATTATTCGACTCTTCTCAGGATTCCGGCCGGATTTAGCAAATCTAGTGATAGCTCAGGATTTTTAATAAAAAACAGGTTACATTTTAAAGATCTCTCTTATTAAACTACTAAAAATAATCTTCTTTTGGTAACAATTGCAATTAAAATCAATACTTATGTAGGTATTAATTTAAAACAAACTTAAAATAATCTTCTTTTGGTAACAATTGCAGTTAAAATCAATACTTATTTATCGAAGTAAAACGAACTAAAAACAATCTTCTTTTGGTAACAATTGCAGCTGCAGTTAAAATCAATCCTTATTTATACAACGATAATAACACGTTTTTGAGAGAAAATTCTGTAGAAAATCTCAGGACTTTTCCATGGAAATCAGGCATTTTCTCCGGACTTTTGATTTTTTCATCTGGTAACCCTACATATACTGGATCTTTATTGCTATTTTTACTTTTGTTTTATGATAAGATCATACAAGAAAACGGTACGAACCAAGCTGTAATTGGTTCCCTGTTCTACTAGGCTTGCTCTCCTGCAACTGGCTCCAGACTCACCTATACCTATTTAGATTAGCTTTAAGAGGTTTCAAAGTGATGATTCTAGTGATACAATTGATTAAATAAATGTTGAATTTGAATTTATTATGAACTTCGTCCCTTTGGTTCATTTTTAAACTAAGAATTCGTAGCCAAATATGCAGAAAACATTATTTATGTTTTGTTATGAAGGCAGCTAAATTATAGTGGGTTTATTCCACACAGCTAGAGATCAATGTTCACCTTACCTAACCCAAAATGTAGGTCTCTTAATTCAAAACATAGTCTCTAAATAAACATAAAGAATGACTCTAACATGATAACATGAATTGGCCGGCCACCACGGGCTAGTTGCTGGTTGGAGCCAGTGATTTGGAGTCGCGCAGCACCAACAATGCAGTGCCACCTATTTAGATAGACATTGTTGTGTAACGAGTCTCCTCGCGAGTCTTATGTAGCACAAATTAAAACTCTTCGGATATGTTGAACATCATATTATATCTTTCACATTTCACATCACATCATAAATCCCATAGCTAGTCTGACTAGCATTCGTTTTGCCCCCAAAACCTGACTCTAACTGTCAACTCGATGACATTATGCTGTGCATGACAGGTGACATAACGGACGTAAGGTTATTCTATATAAAACATAGAGCTTGTGAATAAAGTTGCGTTACAGTTGTATGTAGGATTGTAGGCAGGTACCTACCTACTGTACTCTGTGACTGCTGTGACTGTGCTACAGAAAAGTGGTCTTACGATCCGGCATCACCGGCATTTCAATGTGCTTAGTTGATAAACGCGTTCCGCACGCGACGCTCGTTCCTAGCACGACCATCTCTCGCGCATTGCACTTCTTATCAAAGTTACGTTCAAAAATCTCCGCGTCGTCCGTCGGCAAAAAGTGCCTAACAACGAGTACCTACCTGTTTGGTCAAACTTAGCCGGTATAAACGTGTAACGTAACTCAAGGGCAACCAAAATCAATAAAACATCTGGTGGATCGATATCAGGACCTCAAAGTAACCAAAGGATCAGCTGCACTCTCAAAGTAAGTCGATGTTAGTGGTCTATGATATATGGGATGCATTATGTATTGGTGAGGGACGAGTGCATCGCACGGATATTTATGAAATGAAGCATGTACACTTTTCTGCGGAATCACAAAAACAATATCGAATAAAGTTAAAAGCATTCACTACGCTACTAACAGTTTTTATCATGAAGTTATTTAGACACGGTCGGCGATTTGGAAGGTAATGTTAGTTTAGTAACATGTTGTGTGGATTGTCCACAATATCTACCTAATAATATTGTAAAGCTGAAGAGTTTGACTGTTTGTTTGGTTGAACGCGCTAATCTGGGGAACTACTGGTCCAAAACTGGTAGGTACTGGTACTGGTGAAAAATTATTTCTGTGTTAGATAGGTTTATGTACTTAGTTCATTTATCGAGGAAGGCTTTAGGCTATATTATAACATTACGCTACGACTAATAGGAACTGAGCATGGAAAAAATATTCCTTTTGGGAACTTCTGTCGCTTGCGCTGCGTAAACGGTTAGAGTTACGCCAAAAATAGGTGTAGGTAAGTATATGACGTTTTCAGTTTTTAGCAAAATTGCCCTTATAATTATTCTATTTCAATAAACATCTTTAATCGTTTTAAAATAACTCTGCAACCGCGCAATTTAAGGATTTAGGGCGGTCATGAAGAGGGGAGCGTGTGCTGCGTGTGTCAGCGAACTGCTTTATTAAATTTGGTTTTGCGATTATCTAATTGATGAAAGGCTCGAACACACCTAGTTCGCTGGCGGTAGCGATCAGTGATGGCCCGAACACACCTAGTTCGCTGGCGGTAGTGATCAGTGAAACGCTGTCAAATATCGCTGTCAGATTTGAGATTTGACATCGAATATTTGACAGCGTTTCGCTGATCGCTACCGCCAGCGAACTAGGTGTGCGCAGGCCTTGAAACGCTGTCAAATATCGCTGTCAAATCTCAAATCTGACAGCGATATTTGACAGCGTTTCACTGATCGCTACCGCCAGCGAACTAGGTGTGTTCGGGCCATAATAATATAATACTAGTGACCTGCCCTGGCTTCGAACGGGTGTAATTTAGAAAAAAGCAGCCAAGTGCGAGTCGGACTCGCCCATGAAGGGTTCCGTAGCATCAAGTAACATAATATGAAGGTTCTTGTAGTTCGTCGAAAGGTAAATTGCGGTTTACGATTTATGACGTATAAAAAAAAACTACTGGCTAGATCTCGTTCAAACCAAATATCGTTGAAAGTTTGCATAGTACAACATATATTTTTTTTAGTTATAACATTCCCTTATTTTTGAAGTTAGAGGGGGGGGACCAACTTTTTTCAACTTTGGAAGTGTCTCTCGCGCAAACTATTCAGTTTAGAAAAAAACAATATTAGAAACCTCAACATCATTTTTGAAGACCTATTCACCCCACACGTATGGGTTCGATGAAAAAAAATATTTTGAGTTTCAGTTTGAAGTATGGGGACCCCAAAATTTATAGTTTTTTCTCTCATTTTGTGTAAAAATCTTAATGCTGTTTACAGAATACATCTACTCGCCAAGTTTCATCAGTGTAGCTCTTATGGTTTCGGAGAAAAATGGCTGTGACACGGTCGGACAGACAGACAGACAGACATGACGAATCTATAAGGGTTCCGTTTTTGCCATTTGGCTACGGAACCCTAAAAATGAGGTGACAAATGTGAAGACATTTGAATTTTTCCTCCCGTCTCGCGTTGGTCGCTAGTTTATTCTATTATTTATATATATCGTGAATCGTAAAACTGTTTCGTTTTTAGGGTTCCGTAGACAAATGGCAAAAACGGAACCCTTATAGATTCGTCATGTCTGTCTGTCTGTCTGTCTGTCTGTCCGGCCGTGTCACAGCCATTTTTCTCCGAAACCATAAGAGCTAGACTGATGAAACTTGGTGAGTAGATGTATTCTGTGAATCGCATTAAGGTTTTTACACAAAAATAGAAAAAAAACTATAAATTTTGGGGGTCCCCATACTTGAAACTGAAACTCAAAAATTTTTTTTTCATCGAACTCATACGAGTGGGGTATCTATGGATAGGTCTTCAAAAATGATGTTGAGGTTTCTAATATCGTTTTTTTCTAAACTGAATAGTTTGCGCGAGAGACACTTCCAAAGTGGAAAAAAGTTGGTCCCCCCCCCCTCTAACTTCTAAAATAAGAGAATGATAAAACTAAAAAAAATATATGTTGTACATTACTATACAAACTTCCAACGATATTTGGTTTAAACGAGATCTAGTCAGTAGTTTTTTTTTTATACGTCATAAATCGTAAACCGCAATTTACCTTTCGACGAACTACAAAAACCTTTATATTATGTTAATTGATGCTACGGAACCCTTCATGGGCGAGTCCGACTCGCACTTGGCTGCTTTTTTTGACATGTTATGGTCACGACCACTGGGTATATAATGTTCTATTTTATTTTAAAATAATGTAATACGACGCCATACATCATCGCGACGCTTGAGAGTCACACGCGACGCGAGAATATTATAGAGACTTTTCATGACAAACATACAAAGAAATACCATCGAATTGAGAACCGCCTCCTTTTTTATTTGAAGTCAATGAAAAATATAACAATGGGCGGGCTTATCGCTGAAGAGCGATCTCTTTCAAGCAACCTTTTACAATACTTTTAGTAATTTCTAAGAACAAGGGTAGATAAGGTATTACAAAGACGAAGTGAATTAGAAGATTTGATACGTACTTTGGAAAACCTTCAAGTTTTTAATAAAAGTTTTGGTTTTTTCGTAATTATAGTAAAAATACTTACAATACTTTTATAGATCAGTGTTAAGGTGGGTATGGGTAGGTACATAAGGGCATAAACTTGCTTATTTGTTTTTTCGTTCGATAATTTCTTTGTTCTTGACAAAATAAATGTTCGAAAGTTTTAGGAGATGAGGTCATGATCTCGCCTATGCCTATTTAAACTTCCAAAGCTTTAGCAGTATATTCACACAAGACATTTACGAGTATATCTAAAGTTTCTGAGCATCCATTACCAAGGGCCTAGGTAATGGATGCAATGCTTGCTTAAGCCACGCAAAAAGTTGTAGACGTGTAGAAGGTAACTGCTATGGTAGTATTTTAAACACATTCTAAGATATTTAGGTCGTTCCTCAGCGTTTTAATCTGCCTAAGAAGCCTTATTAGGTGCTCGGTATACACACAGTAGTGGAGTGTAACATGTTTCATTTGAATATTAACCTAAGTATAAGTACAGGCATTTTCATTTGAATACCAAACAAGGCATAAGTATAGATATTTAGTAGGTACCTGGAACCGGTTGCGTGTTGTAAAACATTAGCTGAAGTATCTATTTATATCTTCAAATGAAGTATGATTTAGGTTCATTTGAAGATATAAATAGATATTATATTATCTGTGGCTGTGGTAGAAGATGCCGCCCCATACCGTAGCTACATTATGTCATCTGTGCCCATGCCTACGAATAGTAGGTATAGGTTCCTGCTTTACCTACACCTATTTTACGTAAAGCAGCATTAAGTCCGTAAAATACGCTCATAATTTTAGGAAGCTATTGACGGGTTTGAATGAACGGAAATAAGTTTACTGGTAATCCACATTATTATCCCGTTATTAATACTTTATCGTTCCAAAGCGCAGACATAATGGCAGAGCTTATAAATTAGGACTCCTTGTTTATTTATCTGTATACTGTATAGGTGCTTATGGGCTTTACCCCGCGCTAAGAAAATGGCGACGCTAATCAAATCAAAAGTCAAGTAAAGCCTTGCGCTCATCTACATAATTATAAGCGTTCAAGCGTTGCTTTCAGTGAAACGCTGTCATATATCACTGTCATTTATTTGACAGCTTAAGGTTGTTGTCGTGGGTGTAACTATTGTCAACAACCTAGAGATTTCATATTGCATACGAACCGTGAACCGTGAAACCGCGAACGCAGCTACGACCGCGGTGTCGATTTTCGGCATGGTAACTCACAATTTATTGAGGTATTCATCACTCAGACTCAGACACAGCAACAGGAATTTATGACCTCTGATTGAAGACGTCATAAATTTCTGTTTCTGCGAAACCAATTATAAAATCTCATAAAACATGATTGCCTTTAATAATTATTTATTAAAAAAATTGACAAGGCCTTACATTATTTACAAAAAACTATTATTTAAAACATGAAATAATTAAAAAAAATAAAAAAAAAATATATATACATAAATTAGGTACATTTTATAAAAAACTAGAAAATTTTATAATGAACTCTGTTTTCCACCTGTAGGTATTACAGGTCGAAAACACAGTTCAGATCAAAAAAAGGCTAGAAAAAAAAAATGATAAAATAAAATGTAATATAATAAAATAAAAAAATAAATTGAAAATAAAATAAATAATATAATAAAATGCTAGCTTTTTTCAGGCCTTACCAACTTAACTACGAATCGAAAATGGTAAAGGGAATTAGAAGTTTTATGATAACTTTTACAAATAGAAATAATGCAATATCCATGGTCATGCACGCAGTTAACTTTAAGCGTATTCTTATTACGTAATTTTTAGGTTAGTGGTAAGTATCAAAAAGTTAGGTAGTTTTTATACCTCATTTCAATATTTTGCAAAAATATATTATGTAAGTAGACTTTACGAAATGACTGGAATGAAATGAGAGAAATTTCTGGCACGTGATGTGTAGGTATGGATTGGATAGACGCAAAGCAGTGCATCGTAGAACACTTCTGAGGTACGTGACCTACGAGGCGATGTTACAGGCGATGGCCTAGTTGTATTAAAAAAAATACGCAAAGTAGGTACCTACTGTTATCTTTTCTCGGCAATTCCAAGTGGTTCCTTTGAAGAAAAGAGAATAAGCCAACAATAATCGAAGAATAATTTATGTAAATGTACTATTCATGTTGGGCGGGAGTGGTAGTAGTTCTGTTGCCGTGTCGATGTCACTGTAAGTGGTAGGTGGATAGATACCAAACATCAGTTTCCGTTTACGAGCATGCCGCCTGGTCACAGTGCTTAAAAATACAGTAGGGTAACTTTGACTTAGCGGCAAACATCTCATGCAAGAACTGGATGAGATTAGCATGAGACCGTCAACAGTGGCACATACAGACAGAGGCCTATACCTAACCATCAGTGGGTGAATCATCATCATCCACAGCCCCACTGTGGATGATGACTTAGACTTAGTCCCCCTAACAGACATGACCAAAAAAACACAGAATACGGTATTGTCAAATGCATCATACCTAAAGGATAAATAGCAAAACTTTTCTCTCAAAAGTTTTGCTAAGAAAAGTTCAATAACGATTTTTTGTGACTCAATCTCGTTTAAATGCCTAGTTGAGACAGATTTCCAAAATCCGAACATAAAAAGTCTACATCTACAAATATAATTAAAAATTCGAGCGCGAACTACCCCAGCGGTTATCGTCAAGCTAGTCTAGATCTGAACATACCTTCACAGTCTATACTAACCGGTGGCGGTTGAACACGGTACAACAACCATCGGAATATTCCTAAGCTATTCCCGTCAAACTGATCTACATTACATCGATTTGTGCTACTGGTATGTTTCCATTACACTGTGCTCGGAGGCGTCTGCAGGTTCACAACACGTAAACAATTATCACAATAACAAAGAACAAAGCAACCTCTGTAAATGCCTACACTGTTGATAATTTTAGAATAATTTGAATACGAAAACTAAACAACAGCATTTACCTCCATACAAAAAACTTGAGATGATGTATCTAACACATTAACACACAATACCTAAATAGTGAGCAACAATGAATTGAGCTACTTATAAAGACCGGATATCCTAAAACTATTACAGAGACACATTGCGTATTTTGTACGTACTAAAACCCTCGTAAATAAGAAATGTTTTAGGTACCAAATCGTAGTATAGTAGGTAACTAACCTACCTAAAATCTTAATTTTAGTTTTATGATTCGTAAAGGTCAAACTTTGCCAACGTCTCCTAGAGACCTCCACCGCTACTGACACACAAAAAAAGAGGGTGTGAGTTCGATTCTTTCATGATACGTTTCACTTTTCTTAATTTGAGTGATGTCCATAATACACAACGGTCAAAATCATATCCCTTGGGTAAGAACCTATACAGGGAAGAAAAAATAAAAATAGTTTCTGAAAGTACAGATAAGAAAAAAGCACTTTCAAGACACCCCACTTTATTTTTATCGCACAACTTTTTTGCCTCTTTTGGACCACAATATCTTAACAACCCCTAAAGTTATCCTTACCAGTAAATCTTAACAGGTTAGCTGTCCCGAAGCAAGTTTCGATCTTCTTTGTACACGTCCTAGTAGTAAATACCTAATGACATATTTACATCATTGGCCATGAGGCACATATGCCTCATGGACGTACCAGTGCAATCACCAATCACCAATCACATAAGTAACTAGCAACCTCTAAATCTAACCTACTAAGGGCACATTTCCTGGACTACTAATCGACCGATCAACTATTTGACAGCTGGCTAACTCAAATTGCAGAATATTGCTATACCTTTATAAAGGTGTAAAATATTTGATCGGTCTATTATAATCCGAAAAACTGGGCCTAATTTCCAAGCAGATATAACAAAATTGCTTTTTGGTAGCACTCGTGTCAATGCTCCAGTCTGCCCGCGACCACGGTTCTTGCAACATAGCCAATACGCCGCAAAAATAAATAAAATAAGGTAATATACACGAAAATACCCGTGCTCATATGATTGGTTTGTTCGGACTTGCCTCTGGCTTCCTTAGTAGTTAAATGTCTTCAACTAAAACTAACAAGCATTAGCAAGAATAAATGAAAGACAAACACGATAAATCTTGTTTTCATTACTCATACTCTGAAAGTAGGTCTGAAGTTGCCTGAGGGGCCTAATTGAAAGTAAAACTTTCAGCCCTAGGGAGAATCGCTTTCTACTGACAGCTGTCAAATTATAAAAAAAAACAAGTTCTATTTTATTCAACCATGTTCCAACTTTCTAAAGTCTTTCTGACTGCAAAGAGGTCGTTGAACCAAATTCCAACTTTTTATTCAGCAAGTAGGTTGGAAACCCATTACAACGGTAAGAAGTTTAAAAAGTCTAATTAGAGCGCAATGTAAAATTTAAATTTAAATAACATAAAGATAGTATAAAATAAATAATATATCTTCTAAATTACTTGATTAATATATAGCTTCAACTATTTATTTAAAATAACATAGATTTGAGCAAACAATTTACCATTTTTTAAATTATGAGAATGAAAACAATGGCTGAATAATGCTGGCGAGCCGTAGCCGAAGGCCCGCCAGAGAAAAAGAAAAAAAAAACCGGGAAGGCGGCAATTCAATCTTTATGTTCACTAATTTTTCTTTCATGTTTTTATTTTTACTTTCCTTGTATTCGTAATGAAAAGCACAGTGTTTACCTCGGGTGAAAGTCTTTTAAGTCCCTCAAGCTCCATTGGCGCCCTCGCTTACGCTCTGGCGCCAAACCCGTCTCGGGACTCAAAAAACGTGACTTTCAACACTCAGGTAACAATGTACTATTAAAGATCGGTAGTAATAAACTGTTATTAAGTCTTTGAATCTCGGGATTCCCAAACATTTTGTTTCTATCTATGCATAATAAAATAGCACGTTCCGTAGGTAATTACCACTTTTAAACTACATCAAAACAATGGTAATAACAGTGCCATAATACCATACAGTCATTATCAGCCAACAGGTTCAGATCGATTAAGGTCTACGTCAAAGCCATTCCATAATTTGTCTTCGTCATCTCATCTCGGTATACTAATCATTTCTGAGTTTGTACGTACTTTGAGAACGACCTCCATAGGTCCAAGGCAGTTGTCGGACCTTAGACTACAGAAACTCCTATACATCCTGAGGGCTTTGATGATCGTTGCTTTGATTTCCTATTATTATTCATCATCATCATAATTTTCTTGTCCTTAACCCACTTCATGTACTGATACTGATATGTGGGGTCGGCACAACAGGTTTTCGTTCTCCACTCTCCTATAATAGCCGTCATTTCAGCAGTCACTCCTATCTTAACCATGTCATCCTTCACACAATCTATTCTTTGTTCACAATCCATCTTTTCTTTGACCTATATAACTCTACTTCTTTATCCATCCTCATTCATATCTAGCACTCTTCTCATTAAATTACATTCTTCCCTATTATTAATGATCCAAGTAATAAAAGGGAGACTAAACAAAAATGTTCAAACAATAACTTCATATATTTTATCGACAAATGTATTTAAAATAAACCACGTCGTATTAACGTATAAACCAGGGCAAAAGAATCAAGACCTCATGCAGAGAACATTTAATTTATCTCAAAAGAGTGAAACACATGCCCACGTTATAGATAAAGGTACAATAGAATCAGGTAACAATGTAGAGAGATGGGATTTAGCATTCTTTTTTAGATAATGAGATTCGGCTTTGTAGAACATTTTCCGCTTCGGCTTCTGTACGTTAGCTGTCTCTTACAAATTATATCTTTTTACGTAGGCCTAGAGGTACAATGACCGATAGCAATTGAAATGGCACGGGCTTAGTAACAATTAAAAAACAATTAAGAACTCGATTATTAAATACGTCACAAGACACATTATGTCCATTTACAATTTCAAAGTCACGACGAGAGCGTCGTCGTCGTGAAGTAGTCATAAACAGCTTTATTTTTTGTGCCGTAACTGTGACACAGAACATAAAATAATAGACTGAGTTTAACTTTTTGATATTTACGTCATAACAAAGCTGGTGTTTTTAACAAATATGACTAGATACGACTCAACGAACTCCAGTGAAAATGAAAGTGATGATGAAACTCGCATCGTTCGAAGATATAGAAGTATAAATCAGGTAAGTACGTTACAAGCTTTGCCGTCGATACTAAAATATGACCTCACAGAATGTTTGTACATCTGTCTAAACAATTCATACCTAACGCCGGAATATCTCTCTCAATTCTTGTTATTAATTCAGAAGGCCTGAATCGCATACAAAGTTATTTACTTGCTCCCAACACAATCATTCAGATGATAATTTTTCAGACCCATCAGAATGCTACCATCATAATATTTATACATAGACTACTAGCTGTGCCCATGACTTCGCCCGCGTCTAATAGTGTCTTTGGTTATCAGTTTTAATTTGAAGCGGAAAATTCACATGCGTATGGCACAATCGTCTGCCTTCACGTTCTGTAATGTCCGTTAATGTTACATCTGAATAGCTCTAATGTTTTGTTTCTTGTCGCAAACTTACAAACTTCGATCCTCTATTGTTATTGTACACCTTTTTGAGGGTCAAGCTTTTACAAACTGTCATTCAGCTGACAGTTCTCGCTCAAGCTTCTAGCTTCTTCTAGCTTGGCAGCAAAAAGCAGCCAATTGCGAGTCGGACTCGCCCATGAAGGGTTCCGTAGCAACAAGTAACAAAATATAAAAGTTGTAGTTCGTCGAAAGGTAAATTGCGGTTTACGATTTATGACTTTTATGACGATTATTTAAGTCGCAAGATATCATCAAGTAAGAATAAATAAGTATACTATTGAGGACAAAACACTGTATAGCCCGAAATTAAGCAGAGCTTATACTATAGGAACCATAGACTGATAATATAATACTTACATTTTTTTTTTTTTATTAATACAGAATACAATATAACACCACACAGACAAAGAACATGTATCTATGTTCACCAAACAATTATTTGTTCTCGGTGGGGATCGAACCACCAGCGCAGAAGGTAGAGCTACTACCAACTGAGCTCTTAGGGCAGTCGTATAATATGCCATAAATATTCGTTGAATAAGTACATTTAAAACAGAGCGAGAATTATTAATTTCGTTTGCATAATTATGCAGCTACAGACATTTAATTTTCCCGAGCCGGCAAACACGAGACTACTGAACAATCAAGATTTAGATTTTTAAGTGGTTCGCGAGGCAAGGTTCCGAAATCAGTCTGTATACAGATTGTGGATTCAGAGAGCTTTTCGCCTATATTACGTCAGCCTTACTTTTAATTAGTGACGAAGCTTAAAATTTGGAATAGCTTCTTTAGGTAAATTTTAACTGTTATGAAAGATTATCCAACGCTGTTTCCTTATCTTCAAGGCATGGCCACGTGGAAATAGCGCCTAGATTCACCTTGTTTTTCAAATAAATCCTTGAAGCTTTGAAGCATTTTCCGTACAAACTTAATAGCCTTGAAGTGCGATTTTCCATTAATCGTTTTAATGAACGCCTTTTGGAAAGCCTAATGAGGCAATCCTTTGCGAAGCCCAAAAAGATTGCTATTCCTAGACGTCAGACTTCAAACTTTGAAGTCTTTGAATGGCAAGTAGCAGTCTTAGAAGCTCAGGGACTTGTTTGAAGTTCTTCTTGATATACTAGTAATAATAAAAGTAGAAAGCATTAATTTTGACAAATACATTAAATATTACGTACAGCATCGGTACAATAATTGTAATAATTAGCTAATTAGATAATGTAGAAATGGGTTCTTAGTAGGTAATTCCAGTTGATTGATCTTATTAAGTAATTTATGGACTTACTTACTAACTTTCTATACGTATATGGGTTATTGGATGGTAAAATTGTGAAATCTATTTTATTTATGTATGGTAGAAAACATAACTAAAAAAAGATTACTTTGTTTGAATGTTGATTGAAAGTTCGTATTGTGCAATGGGTCAATGACATCGTCTATAGGATGCAGAAACCACCTGGATCAGAAACGCACAGAACAGGCAGACCCAAAGACGCGCTAAAACGCTGGCAGTAAATGAAGGAGGTGCCTATCCATTTCCTACCCAGCAATGGGTGACACCGGGTTTGAGATGATGATTATGAATGATGAAATTCGCGTGGAAATGGCACCTAGACTTGAAGTAATCATGTAATGTAACTGAATAATAGAAATTTTGAATTTAAATTCGGAACAAAAAACGATCTAATACTTAACTGAATAATGAATTTGGAATTTAAATTCGGAACAATCGAAGAACAAAAAAAAACTGCCAAACGAAAAAAATTGAATAGGACAGTTTGTATATAGGAGACCTTAGAGTTCTTGCTCCAAAATGGTTCAACAGAGATTGATTGCTTCTTTAACCATACAGAGTCGTTCTTTTGTATTCAATGATTATATCTAAAGGTACAAATATAATTCCTGTCTTTAAATGGCACGTTTGACGATGTGTCAACAGTATTATGCATATACTTACACCACAGTAGATAAATTAGCTTCACACCATGCCGTAATCCACAGAATACGATGATCGATGAGTTTTAGCGTTCCGATACTGTTTTAGAAAAACGGAACTATACTTAGTCTACCCGTCCGTAGGTACCGATATCCGTCTTGTAAGAGACCCTTACAGCTATAAACCTGTAAGGGTTCATAGCTTTAAAAGCTAGAAATGTCTAAGATGAATAGTTATCGCTAATAAGTTCATGGGGAAAAAACAATGAGGAAGCACATCAAAAACAAAAATTGATACCGTAGAAGTCATAATAATTATAATCCTAATAACTTTATTGCGAACATAGGTAAGGATACAGATACCAGGGTTTTATGTAAGTATGATCTTACCATAGTCAGCTAAGAATAGCATGCAAACTTATAGATATGTAGGTACAATTAAAATATTACGGAATATACAAATAAAAATTTTAAATTGTACAGATTGATAAATAACACGATTTAAAAAGTCAGATCCTAGGGGTTCATTGGTATGCTCAACCATTTTTGATCTCAGAAAACAGCTTACTGCCCTAATAATTTTCAAATTTGAATAATTTGAATTACGGATCTATCCCACTTATATTATAAATGTGAAATGGATGGATTTTTGTTACTCAATAACTCCAGAACGACTGAACGGATTTGGATGAAATTTGGCACAGATATAGATTATGGTTTGGAAAAGCACATTGTCTCTTTTTTACTCCGGTAAAATATATGGTTTCCGTAATGTTTCCGTGGGATAGATTTATTTTTAATCATAATATGTCTAAAAAGTCGAGTTTGTACTTACTATAACTCAAGAAGCTTAAATCCAGAAGACTGACATTGGATACTTTTTATGCCGAAAAATTTACGGGAAAAGGGCGAGCGAAGCCGCGGGTGGCCGCTTGTATTGAATAAAGACCTTGATTCAAAGAACCATTATTTGAGAATTTTACAAGATCTAAAAAAACTGACAAACTGTGCGTATTGTAACCTAAAACCACACTATTGGTTCGGAACACTTCAAGCAATTTTTATTTGCACCTTGGCTATGAATGACGGCATTGGTGGATTGCTCATATTAAATTCGGTCACGGAACAAAATAAATCAAACGGCATGTGGAGGTAACGTCTTCATTTGTATGGTACCCGGGAAATTCCTGGAGTTTTAACCTATTTACTTGTATTGTATTGTACTAAGTATTTTTTTATTTATTATTACGAATGAAAGAAAATTTTAATAGGTACTCAATGAAAAAGAAAGAATATATTTATTATATCAGTTATCTGGTTCCCATAGTAAAAGGTCTGCTCTGTTTTTCGTTCACAATATTTATTATGCAATGTAAGTTGAATATCAAAATCCATTTATGTACAAAGGATATCTAAGCAAACGAACCTGTATTGAATTATTAACGTTATGTTTGAAGATGCTGTAAATACAGTGTCTATAGAGCGTTTATTGTCTTCTCCCATCTCCATACAATTATGTAGTTTACAGACACCCCTGCTGGCCTACCATGAGCTTCATATGGTTATGGTTATGGCTGTCAAAATTGTGTCAAGAGCGTCAACACATTCAAACCCAAGAAGAAAATGAATGTGTGGGTCAGCCTATCTATACACAATTTGACAGCCATAGCCATAACCATATGGAGCTCGTGGTAGCCCTGCTGTAGGTCAATTCCGAGAATTTCAACCTCATTTTCTTGTCGAACAGCAAATTTACTTATCTTCTTATTTTCGTACCACTGGTTCTTTCGATTCAGTGTGGTGAAAGGATTTTAAGTTGGCATCAAAGAGGCTTCTTTTCGCGCACTCAACACATGAGAATACTGGCATAATGCACATAATTTCAAATTCAGTAACATGAACCCACGATCTTAGGATCGGAAGATGGGGCCGCTACCACTAGACCACCAGTGCTCCACACCACTTCCACTTATCGATATCGAAAGCGACAAAGGTTACCGACCTGGGTCTTGTATGGAAGCGATTAGCGCCCCTGTTTGACTTTGCGAGAACCAATGTTCTTCATTTGTATGGAGTATCCAGGTCAATAACTTCGACAACCATAGCAATTTTTGCCGTTCGTTAAGTAAAACTCGTGTTGAAAATCTCGGAATCGACGTACTGTTCTAATTCAATTCATGTTTTTCACCGTTCCCTTTCTGAGAGACGGTGAAAAACATGTCACTCTTGTCATGCAAATATGTAGGTACCTACTAACACATCAAAGAGCCTACATAATATTGTTCCGAAGTATTATTAGCAGTTTAATTTATTCTAAAACAACAAAGCATACGTGACTACTTTCGCTCTTCTTCTCTCATTGTGACCTATATGTGAGCGCTGTTGGTATGCATGATGGGACTGTTTGTTCTATTTTTAGAGTTCCTTTAGAATACCATGTTTATGGAAACGGAACACATTCAATGATGATTAAAGCATATTTAGAGCAAACATAGGTTTCAATCAAAATTGACCCAAAAGTAGGATGCCCAGTATCAAAACAACATAGGACAAGTAGGTACTGGTCACATTTTGTACACACGTTTCATGTATACATATGTATTTATATAAGTATATGTATATATTAGTTATGAGCGGAGTATAGGATCATAACTCATAACTTTTGGAACGATGTAAAAATCTTTGTGCTAAACACTCTAGCTAGATCAATAAAAAATAAACTGGTTAGGTGTATAAGTCAAGGAAATGTTTTATAAGTACTTATTTAGGCTTTATTATATCATGTGGCCACCAAATAGTAAAATCTGCCGTATAAATAGATTGCCTGAATTATGCCTGAGTAGTGAGTACTCAAGTCGTCGGTACGAAGGGTTCCGTACCATTCTACTAATATTATAAATGCGAAAGTTTATAAGTATGGATGGATGGATGTTTGTTACTCTTTCACATAAAAACTACAGAATGGATTTCAATGAAACTTTACAATAATATAGCTTATATTATACACCAGAATAACACATAGACTACAATTTATAAAGATTTTGTAACAGAGAACGGATATGAGTAACGGGAACGGGGCATAACGGAATCGGGGCGAACGAAGCGGCAGGCGGCCACTAGTTATCTATAAAAGCAGCAAAAAAATCACCTTACTTATTTATTTTATTCAGTTTTTTAGCATAATATGTCGATATAGTGGCAACTGGCAACTGAAATACATCTTCTGAGTTTTGCAATCGGATTGCATAAAAGATAGTTTCTAGCGATTTTAGATAAATAAGTTCAGCGATTTTATATCTTTCAAAGGGTCAAAACGTGCGAGCGAGAAGTAGCATCCACACACAGCAAATTACAACCGTGTTTTATGACAAGGTTGTATTTGGCATAAGGGCGTAAGATTCTCTGATGTTTTGCGATAAGTAAAATAAAGGGTAGTGGGTAGGTAGGTACTAGGTACCTACCTGAAGAATTTGTAGAACTGACCCGACAACCACTAGGGATAAAAGATCTCTAATGGTAACCACAAACAGAAAGACGAACTTAGGACACGGCAAGAATATAGAGGATAATAATTATATGTTCTTGTGCCCTGAAAATAGTATTAAGTAACGTATGCAAAAAGCCTTTTTCCTGTCGTGCACATGTATAAGAAACAGCTTAAGGTGAAGACAACCGCCGGTGTACTTCACGTGTTTGGATCATAATTATTTGTTTGCTAAACTTTGTAATTGGATGGCACATAAGACTTTCGATAAGTTGAGTGTTTTAATATGTTCCGAACGTGTGCGAGCGAGAGGTACATCAACGGTTGTCTTTGCCTTAAATAATGCTAGCCCAGGTTAAAGTTTGAGGTCTTTGAGGTCTTTGATTTTGTTGTCTGCCACTCTATTTGTTTCCTTGACCTCGTGCTCAGAAGAAATTACACAGATATATTACAGATTTTTTATTACGTAGTTATGAACATTATTTTCTACTTCTTCTTCTTATCGTGTCACTGACTCTTTGGAACCAAGTGTGGTGAAAGGATTTAAGTGCGCCTCGAAGAGGCTCCTTTCGTGCACTTGACACATATTTTCGAACTTTTTAGGTTCTACGATATGCCGGTTTACTCACGATGTTTTCCTTCACCGTTTGAGAGCACTGGCATAGTGTACATAAATTTTTGGGCAGAAAAACTCATTGGTACACGACTGGATTCGAACCCACGACCTTAGGATCGGAAGGCGGGGCCGCTACCACTAGGCCACCAGCACTCTGCTTTTTCTACTATAAATAACATAAAAATTATTCGTTGTCCAACAATGGTTACCGACCAACCGCGAGGCTCGTCAATTCAAAATTTCCAGATTTAAAACATTTATACCAATAATGGACTGTGTATAAGCAAGCAATGTTAGGCCCGTGCTTCGTGTTGTTTTTGCAGCTGTAACTACACAAAGGAACTCGCTATTCGAAAATTGTGTCCGAATTTTCAATTTACCCAAGGCGCCAAATCTACCACAATTTCACAAAAACAAAAAACTATCTTCTATAAACAAATGACTGAATTTGAAATTAAAATATAAAATCGAATCGAATCGGCTTTCGAATAAAATTCATTTGAATCTCAAATTGCGCGCTAATCCACAGATCATTAAATCTGAAAATGCTGATTATACAATCTCAAATCACATTCATAAATGTGTGAATTGAAAGTACAAGCTGAATGCGAGGGTTTGCAGTAGTTGGTACTCCGCCAAACAATGGTTAATCGTTTTACGAAGTAAACCGCGAAGCGAAAGTAAAAACTAACAAAACTCCAACGCAGTATACCTAAATACTTACTTTAGTAAATAATAGAAGCAATGAACATGATACAGCTTTTACCAAAAACTTTCCACTTGATTATTCCCTATGAAAGGTAGTATTTTAGTTGTATCATATAGATAAACGTAATCTCCCGTCATTAGTTGACTGTTATCAGTCACACAAATATACCTGAGCTCCGCGTTATTAGGGGGCAAAGCCCTTTTCCCATTAACGGTATTGAACAGTCGCGGTCAAAGCCTTCTCGTCTCCAGATTACACCAGAAGAAATCTTGTACTGTCAACATAGAAAATTCCTTAGTTAGTTTTTGTAATTTAGATAAAAAGCAAAAAAAAACTTTTCCTTTTATTAGCTGTCTGAAAATAAATACATTTGCTATGTTAACCGTAGGTACTACCAGTACTCAAATTAATTTTATCAATCAGCGCCTGTGGAGGTTGCACGCTGTCTCATGCGACGAAGATCTTATTTTATTGGCGTATTTCGAATGGCAACCACGAACTGTAGGCCTACCACAAGCTCTGTCTGGCTCTGTCTCTGACTTTGGTTTTGAGTCTGTGTGAGTGCTGTTTAAATAAATCCTACGTCGAAACGTCACATACACAGTAGGTATAACACACTGGTGAGCACTCACACAGACCCAAAACTAGAGCCAGAGATCTGTCTCTGACTCTGGTTTTGAGCCAGACAGAGCTTTGTGGTACTGGAATAATAGGAAGCCTAGGACGACCCCACGTACTACGACATTGCAAAGATCGAAGAAAGTTAGTGAATGGAGAAGACTTAAAATGCATTCCATATTTTATTATTTTCACTCATAACAACGCATGTAGAGGTACTTATAGTAGTTCAATCTATTTCGCAAAGTTCAGTACGGCGTTGGTTTGGCGTTGTTGCATTCGGAGCATCTCGGGAATATTGGGATTCAATCACGTCACGGAGCGGCGTTCCCGAATGAATAGATTCAAAAATGTCGAGTACTACCAGCGCACTCTAGTAAATCAAGCTGGCAGTGAACTGCGAACTAGACTTTGAACTTTGGAAAGGTCCAACCAAGTCACTAATGGCCCGAACACACCTAGTTCGCTGGCGGTAGCGATCAGTGAAACGCTGTCAAATATCGCTGTCAGATTTGAGATTAGACAGCGAATATTTGACAGCGTTTCACTGTTCGCTACCGCCAGCGAACTAGGTGTGTTCGAGCCTTAATGGCCCGAACACACCTAGTTCGCTGGCGGTAGCGATCAGTGAAACGGTGTCAAATATCGCTGTCAGATTTGAGATTTGACAGCGAATATTTGACAGCGTTTCACTGTTCGCTACCGCCAGCGAACTAGGTGTGTTCGAGCCTTTATGGCCTGAACACACCTAGTTCGCTGGCGGTAGCGATCAGTGAAACGCTGTCAAATTACGCTGTCAGATTTGAGATTAGACAGCGAATATTTGACAGCGTTTCACTGTTCGCTACCGCCAGCGAACTAGGTGTGTTCGAGCCTTTAAGGCCTGCGCACACCTAGTTCGCTGGCGGTAGCGATCAGTGAAACGCTATCAAATATCGCTGTCAGATTTGAGATTAGACAGCGAATATTTGACAGCGTTTCACTGATCGCTACCGCCAGCGAACTAGGTGTGCGCAGGCCTTGACGAATTGAAAAATAACAATTGAACTGTGTTTGTTTAGAACGAAAAATAAACCTAAAAGCCTTGCGATTGGTGTTAATAGGTTTACCGAAGAAAAGCAAAATCGGCGGTTAAAATGTGCGTACGACCGTAAATTTGTATATTAATAAAAGCAAACCTATTGGTTGGTAAAGAGCTTTTGTTCATTATATTTTATGTCTTTTTTTATAGCTAAATGTAAACTAATTCCTTAGGTATCAGTCCTTAGGTATTAGGCGTTTAATGTTGTATTTTTTAAGCATTACTAATATATTTATATTTTTCTACAAAAAATATGACGGAATGACAGCTTTTTTTATTTTTTGTGTGTCGGATCAAACGACCTTGAAGAAACTTTAGTTTTTGGCGGTTTCCGCCCGTCACTACTAAATAAATATTGGGCCTATATTAATAATATTAGGACTTAGACGACAGTGTCTCTCTTTTTCTCCTTGAACCTACCTACTAAGTACCTATTAATTAAGTATTGGTCTGTCTGAACGCCATTGATCCTAAGACCCAAAAAAGAAAGAAAATACATTTATTTGACATAATAGGTACATAGGTGTAGACGTTAACAACATATAACATTATAGAAACTATGCCAAATAGGCCCCGACTCAGCTTTTTCAAAACATTTTTTTAAAACATTTTTCTTTTCCATTCAAAAGCATATTGTGTGGTATCAGTGTACGTACACATTCATAGATAACGGTAACAGTGCCAAGTGAAGTGGGCATTAGTTCAATCCATTTCGGTCAACATAACCAACATTGCCTAACCTCAAACTGCTGTTTGAAAAGATTAATAACAAAATCTCTACAATGACGAGGTCTACGTGTTGGTATCTTCCTATAGCTCTTCAAAGGAGGTATACGATCGATAAGTAAACCTTGTATTTAAGCCTCTATGGTAAATGAAGAAAAACGAGATATCTACTGTGCCAGGAGAATTAAGCCGCGGGTTTATACGTACGCGGGTATATAATGGTCTCGTCAGTAATGGCACCAATAATAATACCTATACAACGTGTTACAAAATACCCCGTAAAAATTATCAAAGCCAAAAATTTTGTTAATCCTAGTAAGCTGTCATGTTCATGTCAGAGAACCTCCTGTAGGCCTACCATGAGCTCTGGTCTGGCTCTGTCTCTGTTTCTGGTTTTGAGTCTGTGTGAGTGCTCACCAGTGCATTATACTGTCTGTGTGACGTTTTGACGTAGGATTTATTTCGTCAACACTCACACAGACTCAAAACCAGAACCAGAGACAGAGCCAGACAGAGCTCATGGTAGGCCTACTGATTATTTTCCATGAACTATGTATCTTTTTTACCTATTGTCTACTTTAATAGTTTTTCTATTTTGGTTTCATAAATTTTTGTTTGTTATTTTCTTGGGGTATGTTTTACAGCGTTACTAAGGTTTAAAAAAATTGTGAATAAACTCGTTATAAGGCCCATTAACCTCCTTTCGAATTTACGGGTAGTTTTGTAACACCCTGCATACCATTACAATGCTAGGTACTTTTCGTAAACCTTTTCTTGGCAATGTTTTTACTCACAGTGAAAGCTTTTGTAAACATGTACTTATTAAAGGAGCAAATCGGTAAAGCCTCAAAGGATTTTATCAAGTGCGTAATTGAAATCATTATTCATAAAAACTCAAAGTTCAAAGGTTGCCAAAGGTAGAAAGAGTTTCGTCCGGTCTCAAGACTATTAACAACATTAAAACTCTACAATTTCTCTACAAAATTAAATCGGATTGTGGCGTCCCGCACGACCTATTCAGAAACAGAGGCCTTAATAAAATGGTAAGGGCTGAGAGTTCGGTCTTACAAGGAACCCTTAGACCTTCACTCTGTCCGTCTATATTTATGTCCATCTGTCTATCTGACCATTTTCAGAACCTTTTTATTCATAGACCATTCTTGCAAGGTTACGTATAATATCGGGTACCCGCATATAACAGTCGTGAATCAAAACTATGAAAAGGTAAAGAGGGATTGATTTTTGAAAGGGTTTGCTTACTTAATTATAATCATCACGGTATCAGTGGATAGGATCTTATTCTTCTTCTTATCGTGTCATTGATTCTTTCGAACCAAGTGTGGTGAAAGGATTTTAAGTTCACCTCAAAGAGGCTCCTTTCGTGCACTTATTACACGTAGGAACACATGTCATATTTATTTTATAAGATCTAATCTAAGAAAGAATAATAGTGTGGAACAAGGTTCGCTACGTTTACATTTTATTTCATGCTATGTTTACATCGCAGACTTTAGTCAAAATGAACTGATACACATCTCACCTCCGTGACTAGGTCAGATGCTTGTCATTTCCTTGTCATCCTAATTTGGTATTCTGGTGGTGCGAGTGGTATCAGTAGCATTCAATCGTATTAAAATTACTTGCGCGATTCATTCACGGCCGAAGTTAGAGCCCTGGTTGGAATTATAAAAAGATGCAACCCTGCAACCTACGACTTTTGACTATTTTATACAAGGTCAAATAAAGATAGAAGAAAGAAAAAAACGTTTATTTATTACACCTACAATGAAGAACATTTTAAATACTTTATATAAGAAAAACTCGTAGGTGAAAAATGAAAACAAAAAAAGATAAGTACATAAATATAAATATTTTGGACAACCCGCACAACACTATCTAACCCCAAATTAGCAGAGCATGTACTATGGAAACCAGTAGGCCTACCACAAGCTCTGTCTGGCTCTGTCTCTGGCTCTGGTGTTGAGTCTGTGTGAGTGCTGTCAAAATAAATCCTAAGTCGATACGTCACACACACAGCATAATACATTGGTGAGCACTCACACAGACTCAAAACCAGAGCCAGAAACAGAGCCAGACAGAGCTTGTGGTAGGTCTACAGATGGCTGATTATAATACTTATATATAATTAATATATTTTTAAATAAATAGTTAGAATACAATATAACACCTAGTCATAGAACAAATATCTGCGTTCACGACACAAATATTTGTTATCGGTAGGGATCGAACCCACGACCTACGTCAGAGCTACTACCAACTAAGCTGAGAGGCCATTCAAATGATGCTAAAGATAAGAGATCGTTATTATATAATACTCCTTATCTTTTTTAAAGCTTGGTTCCTCCTATAAAAACCAAACACCTCGCAATGTTATGACTTCAATTGGACCACTGAGTATAAAATAAGTTCTGTGCAAAATACCAACCTACAAATAACATTTTCTTATCTTCATAATCTACTTACGAAATACCAAACAAGTGCATGTTAAATCTTATAAACAGTTACGGAAAATGAAACAATGTAAGTAGGTAGCTGACGTGTGAGGTATGCACAGTTGTTAACCAAGTACCAAATAAAGTTAAATGTTGTGAGTGACTCATTACGTAACTATTTTAAAAATAAACTTAATAGTTTTTCATTTCAAACAGTAAATATTGCTAGAGGCTTACCACAGTAACTGTTAAGGGGCAAACTGCTGTTGACCCTATCGCTCGAATACTTTGATAATTTGAAAGACAAAAATATAACGAAACTTATTAATGGAAAATCACGAGCAATAATTTTGTGTGCAAAGAAAGTTAGAGTTGGCCTTTGTACTTGGGTAAACTTTCAAGTAAGAAAACGTGTATAGGACCAAAATTACTATTTGCTAAATTGTGTGCAATTGGATCGCCCACAAGATGGTTGCTCGAGATATTTGATAAATCATAATTTTTATTTCTTTCAAAAGGTCAAAATATGTGCGAGCGAAAAGTTGTTTCACGGAGTTCGGAGTCTTAAAACTATCAGGATTTTTTTATTCGATCCTCACGACCCAGGCTAGTCTCATCTTCCTCTTCTTCTTTTTCAATGCCTTGTCTTCATGGTTGATAAAACATCGTGCCTGCACTCCGGGAATACCAACAGAAGTGAAAACCTGAACGAATCACGACGTTAATCGTCTAAATTTGTAGGTTTACGCTATACAGGGTGGCCCATAAGTCAACGTCCAGACGAAAACGGGCGATAAAATTCAATCATAAGATTTCTTCAATCGTGATTTTAATTTAACTACATCAACGATTTACAGCAAATGTTCAAACTGTAAGCCTTCAGCTGTAATGCAAGCTCTACATTTTCTTAAAAATAACCGTGTAATAAGACCGGCGACGGGCGAAGGCAAACTTTAGATTAAAATCATGATTGAAGAAATCCTATGATTGAATTTTATTTCAAACTTTCACCTAATACTAACAAATTACTTGAAAACCCATGGTTTATTACACTTTCGACAAGATGGTGGCTCTATCTGTTTACTTAAATTGTCGAAATGGTATTTACTTGTACCTGTGAATTGTGAGTCACTTAAAAACGCAGTGTAGGCATTTTAAGTCCATGATTTAATAAAGGGTACAAACATTTTATGTAATGAATAAAATTGATTGGAAATCCGGTTTAGTTGCAAAAACATTTTTTATTTCCAAAACTAAGGAGTACTCTAGCAAATATCATACCATTTTGAAATCCTGGCTAAATGCGCCATCTTTTAAAGTAGTGCCATGATAGTGTAGTACATTTTTTTGTGGTATAGTCGGTTAAAGTTGGGTGATGTAATTATCTGAAATGAAATATTGGCCAAAATTCTAAGATTTTATTAAAAACTGAGGCAGTTATGGCTTAATTTTGAATTTGTAATTTACAGAAGGGTTATTCATGCTTACATTACAGAAAAAAGTTAATATTTGTAGTCACAGGACTTAAAAGATCATCACAAGGTGTCAGTTTTTCCTGTTTTTTTTTTTTAAATACTCATAACTCGAAAGTTACATGACTAATATTTTTTTTATATTTTTCTGATAGCTGTCATGACTTGGCCCATTGCCCGTTTTCGGCTGGACGTTGACTTATGGGACACCCTGTATACCCTACAGTCAAACAATTTTGCAAACTGGTATAAGGGCACGGGCCCACCGCGGTGCACGCTGTGCACGCGGCGCAGCTTAGCACGTGAGTCTACGTTTCCACTGGAGTTAACGAAGAGTATGTATAGCGTGGCACGGCGCACGGAGAGACTACGCACGCGCCATTGCAATCCACGAACAAACTGCGCTGCGATAAACAAGCTGTACAATAGTCGTGAGTATATTTGTGTATTCCAGTCCAGTGGATACGTAGACCCACAGTCGTCGACGTCGACAGCGTTGAGCAATGTAACCGCCTATTCGATCAAGCCTCGCGTGTGTCAATGACGTCAATTCATGCGTAGCCTCTCCGTGGGTTGCATTGGACACAAACACAAACATTTTCTTACAATGCGAAGCTCAATACGTGCGTAGCCTCTCCGTGCGTAGTGGTGGGACTACGCCATAACGTTTGGCAGATACGCATTCGAAACCATCTCATTTTTTGTATTACTATTTAATTATTATGCAGTAAGAAGTCTAATAAGTATTTAATTTAGTCGTACATAATTATATACTAGTTTATTATTTAATACCTTCTAGTAGTTGTATTGTGTGAACTAACGCAGGCAACAGTGGTAATACACTATGTTACTGTCATGTAATATTGTTTTAAATAAAGATTTTGTATTTTTTTATTACATTTTTTGGGTAAACAGCAGCTAAAGGAGTGGCAGTCGTTGGCGGTATTGTAAACTCTGCACTATACGATAAGCCTTTACAGCTGGCTCTATCTTCTGCTCTGGAGGGCGTGGTTTCTGTGAAAACTAATATTTGTATAAGGAGTATTAGATAAATAGGCATTTGTTCTCTGTCTGAGTGTCATATTGTATTCTAAGTATTTAATTAAAAAACTAAGCATGACATAATACAACACAGTCAGTATTATATCAGCTATCTGGTTCCCATCGAACAAGCTCTGCTTAATTTGGGGCTAGACGGTGTAGTGGGGAATTCCAAAATATGCGTTATTATTTATTACTAGCAGTAAGTAACCGAGCTTCGCTCGGTATTTTTTTGATAACATACTTATGAATGATTATTTCGATCTTACTAACATACTACATAATAATAAAAAATAGGAACTGGTTATTTAAAAAAAATCACGACCTTTAGTACCAAAACTCGACAATAGATGGCGTTCTCTGTGAAACATAACCCTTGAGTTCTCAGGTTCTCACAGAGCTTAGTTTTTGCTTCTGAGCAACAGATGGCGCTAGGAGTAATGATATTATGAAAAAGTTGTTTGTTCTTAACTCCGAACGCCGATATTTTCTAAAAATAAATCCTAGCTAGATCGATTTATCGTCCCCAAAAACCCCTAAATACTAAATTTCATGAAAATTGTTGGTGCCATTTCCGAGATCCTAAATATATATATATATATATACAAGGTGTATCTAAATATGTGTACTATGCGAAGGTGGGGGGTTTCAGACCACAATGGTGATCAGTTGTGGGGGGGAGATAATTAAAAATTCCTATTTTCAGTTTCCCATACAAAAATATTTAATTTCATAATACCTAAATAAATTGACAACCCTATCCTTGTAACCCCTTGACCCCTTGACCTACTACCTCTGTAGGTCTACTACTACTACCTACTACCTCTGTAGCTGAGTTTAGGGTTGTCACTTTGTATAAAGACAGCTGTTCATGTTGAAACTTTGTTGCAGTTTTTTTCAGAGATACCAATCGAAGTTCGAAAAGTCGTTGAACAAAAGTTGTTCCCCGGGGGGTGGAAATTCACCCCCCTTCAGGATAGTACACATATTTTGATACACGTTGTTTATACAAGATTTTCTCGTTTAAAGGTATAAGATACATTCTAGTCACTAGTCTATTATTTTATCTATTATTTTATTCCAAGAAGAAATGATCAGACCGCAGTGGGTCGCACTAGGGCGCCTGTGCGAAGTGTGTGATTCTTGACAGATAAAACCCCACGCCCTGGCTGGTGTTTCACAATGTATACTTACCGTAAAGGTATGTAAAATAAAGTATAGTTTACCTACCTACACATCAGTCATGTGCGATAATGTAATTTCATTTTGTTACGGTTGTTGCTTGCAAATTGATTACGGCAAGCATGAAATCAAATAGTTACACGAGGATAAGTTTTTGTGAGGAGTTTTTTGTCTTGGTAGTATATATTATTTATATTATACTTAGAACACAGTTAATTGGTTTAAGGAGTAAAAAAAGTAAACAGGACTCTGCATCTATTGGTGATGGTTTATATGCGTCAAGGGTAACTAGTGTTTATCATGTCACTTAGACCACTATAGCACTATAGGCACCAGCCTAGGACAAGATTTTAGATGGAGTAGGATAGAAAAGACATGGCCAATACTAAGTCACGGGTTTCCTCACAATGTTTTAATATCACCGTTTGAGAGCACTACCATTGTGTCCATACATTTTTCATACAGAAAAATCCAGATGTACACGACTGGTTTTGAACCCGCGACCGTAGTATCAGAAGGCTAGGCTACTACCACTAAACCACCTGTGTGCTCTAGTAAAGTAAACAGGAGTAATATCACACCATTTAATTGCAATTAGATCTTTTTTTTTACAATTTATAGGCTTTAGCTCGTATCGCGAGTATGCGTTTTTAATCAATTTAAAAAGGTTGTATGACAAGTTCGGCACCATGCAGGTGGAAGTAAATAGGTTTTATGGTGTTTTGAATTCACAAATACACCAAGAAGGTTAGGTACGTGTGCGCATTTTTATCAAATTAAAAAAGGTTTATAAAACTTTATGAAAACTTTATAAAGCTTTTTTTACTATGTGTCCTCACAACACTATCTAGCCCCAAATTAAGCATAACTTGTACCTACCAGGGGAACCAGATAGCAGATATAATACTTACTTTTTACTTTTTTTGTAAATACATACCTACTTAAAATGCAATACCCAGACAGAAACAAATATCTGCGTTCACCACACAAATGTTTGTTCTCGGTAGGGATCAAACCCACGACCTACGGCGCAGAAGGCAGATTTACTACCATCTAAGCTGAGAGGCCAGTCTCCTATTAAAAATGGTCAAAGTGGAGGGAGCAGAGAATCATGTTGTATTATTATTTATACCTGAAATTATCCGTCGAGTTGATTAAGAACGTAAGTACCTACATAAGTACCTGACGTGGTGTGTGATTAGGAGTTTTGCCAAGGTTGGTCGGAACGTGGAAAAAAATATAGGTAATCCGAATACCTCAATATTACTTATCTCATAAATCAGTTGATATTCCATCTCGTGATTATCTAATAGGTAATCCATTGGTGACTGTTATGCAATAAATTACACAGAAAAAATACGACAACTATTTATTTTGTGATTGAAACCGACTGCGACCCATATTATATACTCGTATAAGCTTACGCCAAATTTAATGATACCAATAGGAACTATAAGCTCCTATTACCACACTCTTGTGGTGTGAACCTTTGAAGTTACCCTTCCCAATCGGTTTCCTTACCGTAAGTTATGGCCCCTACCTTTCCACCCACCCAACCAGCACCTGACGTAAACAATACATCAATAATAACTAAGCCTCAGTCGCACAATTGCCCGGGGGCCTGTTTATACAAAACAGCCTATACCGCAACGCAAATCGTAATTTACAATGTTTGAAAGTAAAAGCGGAGTGGACCGCGGTCTTGCAGTCTTTGCTATTTGAAAAGGGTTTGCTGTTGAAACAAAATAAAATCAAGGCACGTTCAGTATATATTTGACTGAATTGTTCAAAGATTTATTTAATAGGCATGAAGACAGTAATCAAGTATCGCCAAAATATTTATCGATCTAATGAAAAAGGATTCAAAGATTTTGAAAAATGTATTTATACTCTTATTAATGTCGAGATTGACAATTTATTTGATAATATAAATCTACAAAATTGATTCCCTCGCTAACGCTCAGGATTCAAAATTGATTCACGATTTTGCACTTTTGTATAATAAATAACTAATATGTATTCTAACCTTGAATCGATTTTTCCTACCATAAAGTTTACTTAACTAGTTTTGGTACATATACCTAAGCTTTTTTGCTAGGAAAAAATGGTGAGCGCAACTCAGACTCGAGGTAGCAAATACTTGAAAATAATCATTTATTAGTAGGTACCTAATTATTATTTTAATTTCGTACTTTTATCACCAGGGGCCTAATTCTCGGGCCAATCTCGATCTTTTTGCAATTTTATTTTATTGCTTGTTTTCGAAGAGAGAATGGATGATTTCCTTGAGTAATTCATCGACGAACTCATCGTAGAAGCCTCGACAGTTACGATATACAGAAAACGTAGAAAAGTGCGGGGTTGTGCAATGCCAAAAATAAATGGGCCCCAGTCATGTTACACCAAATAAGTAAAACCCAAATGGAGTCTCAAGAGTCGCACTTGATATTGACAGGATTTCTTGAAGCGTGCTTCATTGACATAATTTACACAGTCATAGAGCATGGAAAGAGACAGTTCCAGTTTGCCTATTACTATATTACTTACTATTACTTACCTAGAGCCTCTACAAACAACGAATTTGAATACCTTCAAGTACCTTAATGAATTCGTTAAAAATAAATATCGGGAAACGAAACTGCGTGACGACTTTAATTCCCAAGCACGTAGCCTCTCAGCTCTTATTATTTTAACACCAAGAAGGTACCTTACGTACCTGCTGTAAATTCTGGAATACCTAAGGGAGTCAGAAAAACGTCCAAATACATTTTGCACATGACCGAAGATCAATTGCCGTTGCTGGAATACTATGGATAAGTTAATTAACTAGTTTACTCTCAATCCTTTGTTAGACAGTCACGGGACAGTCGTGGTATTATTTTTATGAAACAACGGGATATTTACCATGATTATATACATTTGTTGAGTTGACTTCCGATATTTCCGCACAGTTGCATGCACCATGATCACGGTTGTACTCATGGTAAATATCCCGTTGTTTCATAAAAATAGTGTTAAAAACCATGATAGTTTCAAAAGTTATATCAGTCGTGGTATATTGGTGAATGAGGGTACCTACCCCATGGCCGTGTGGAATCGCAAGGTTAAGTAAGGCCTATGCCCAGCAGTGGATTAATTCAGGTTACGGATGATTATGATAATAGATGGTGAATATTCGACATCTGCGGTGCATATTGTGTTGTTTAGTTTATTAACTTTGCTTCAGTTTTCGCCTTTATTCCAGTCTGGAGAACCGTTCGCTGTGATGTTTGCTGGATTGAAATATCCATTTCAGTGCTCTTTAGTTAAACACTAATTAGTTGAGAACTTGGGAGACAGAAAGATCTTTATTTAAGTACCTTTCAAGATTAAACGGGTATTCAGCCGTGGGTAACGGGTGCGGCGGCAGGCGGATGTCTTTGTCGAAACGTCGGGAAAATAAAAAAGGAATCTCGATAAATACTCTTACTTGATTTCCTGTTAATCTACAGACTCCTATAAAGGCTCTTCAAGGAATATTCAGAAAAATATGTTAGGCCGTTTTATTTCATGCCGTTATTTCAATACCTTCTACTCGTATTATAAAAAAGTATAAAATCTAGACACGATGAAAGGAAAGCAATTTTAAAACAACGATGAAAACATTGCGTTGTTGAGTATTTGCCAAAATGAACTCAGCTTTTCATCTTTTAGTGCAATGTTTAATGTCGATTTAATAAAGTTTTTTTATTATAGCCAAGCCTAGCATATCTTGATGTTTCTTGAAAGTTACTTTCGTTTTATGTTCATTCTGTTTTTTTTAACTTTTGGATCAGTCAAAAGCTTTGCGCACATCTAGGCGATCTGCGATGACGACGGCGATGGTGATCAGTTTCAGCATATGGTTTTACATACATCGGCACACATTGCCGTGAAATTTGACAGCGATACACTGATAGCCATCGCAGGCGATCTAGATACAATACAATACAAATACAAATTTAATGTTAATTATGCCACAAATTGTAGGTACAGGTAGGTACGTAAGAATTCAAATAAAAAGGATGGCACACAATATAAAATTAACATAAATAAAATATAGCTTGATAAATAATAAACTACGTCTTGAGATGTAGCTAGGTATTTTGTGCTTGCAATTAAAACAAAAATAAATCTTACGAAGATTTTGGTGCGCTAAATGCCGGACTAGATTGTCTGTGTCCCGGCTTCCAGTGCCCCCCAGCGGACAATACTAAGATTATGGTATAAGAAAATGGTAGTTGACGTTTACAAACATGACAGAAATTTAGACAAGCAGAAGAACTGCAGTGTTTTGCGTGTGTATGTACCTATTATGTGGAGAGGATGTGTGTGATTGAAATAGTGAGCCATCCTACTACTACCAGCCTCTTAAGAGTCTGGGTATCATATCATAGCTCACTTATTTGGGTGTTTATGTGTGAACGAGCGTGAGGCTGTTTGCCTGAAAGTGTGCGCATGTGTCTAGGTTATGTAAGGTATGTTAAAGATGTACGCTTTGTCTCTATATTTTATTGTAGTGTTTGTATTGTAATTATTTTATTGAAATGTATGCAAACATAATTAGAATTAAGGAATTAAAATGATATACATGGTATAAGAGACAATATTTAGTATTTTATTTGTAAAAAAACTTGATAGGTATTTGCGTTCCAATATGTTGGTGAAATATATTTATGAAACTGATTACGTAACGAACTAACTCCTTACCATAATTCAACCAGATAAACATTTCAATTTATATTAATTTCAGAGAGGTCGAAATAATGTATATATTATTCCATTTTAGCCCTTCACCCGAAGGAATGTGTTTTTCCAAACTAGATAAACCATTGAAATTACTGCACATTTTTAGAGAGGCCTATAATAACAAGTATAATAAAGTTTGGTTACGAGTGTTTTGGTATAATTATGAGAAGGTATACGTTTTCAATTTGTTGATTTTCTCTTTTTGGGCTACGATTTCAATGCAAATTAATTTTACCATGTAAGATATACTAAACCAAATATTATTTTTTCATTACTCAGACTCGGAAAGTAGGTCTGAAGTTAACCTTAGGTTCTTTATAAACTAGTTCAATTTACACATTAAATTAACAAAGAAAATATTTTATTTTTGCTATGTTTATGTGTAATCGAATAAATAAGTTCAGTAAGTATGTATAAGTACCTATTTATTTTAAGTAAGAAGTTCTTTCACAGTGTTCATCAAAGTCAAATAAAATCAAAGCCAATTATGCTTATGTATATTTATATTCCATGTTTATTTTTGTAATTATTATTATTACTGTTAATATAATATATTTGTTTTTTTTTTAATCTATATCACAAGGATCACTTTGAAAAGTCTCATGTGAGTGGTGAGGTGAGTCTAGGTGCCAATTCCACGCGACCAAGCCTAGAATACATCGTCGCAAATGAAAAGAGAAAAGGGTTTTATCCTCATTCCAAAGAAATTTATTCTAAGCAAGCTTTAAGCATATTGCTTTTGATTAAGCGAAAATATAAATTTCTAGAAATCCAATATACTTTCGGCTCCCATAACTTCTTAGTTAAAAATATTGCTTGTGATATTTGATTAGATTAGAAAACACTTACACAAAAAAGTATGTAGAAAAACGCAATGTTAATTCTCATTTAGTATTAGTTATGAAACATTTTTTTTGTAGAAGCACAAGCGGAATAGTGTTGGTGTACATACCTACCGAAGTAAAAGAACCAATGCAGCTGTTAAAAGATACCAAGCTTTTTTTAATATCAAAATAAATTATAGGTACCTTTTTTTTGATAAAATGGTCGTCCCCAGAGGAAGGAAATATATTGGAGCGGCTCTATATAATCAGGGTATATTGTTACGTACTCCCAGGGACGGCTTTTCCCTAACTTGTTTTTTATGTTCACTAACTTGTTATTTGAGTGGCGAAAATTCATGTAAGCCCTGGTTCTATCAGACCTTTGGTCAAGGCAGTACTATTCAGAGATCTATTCGATTGATCCATTTCTTTTAAGTGGTTTTTCTATAGGCTTTCCCGTAAGTAGAGTTCTTTGTGTAAGGCAGAAACATAAAACGCTCCTTGATCCTTATTCTTAAAAAAATGATATTGTTTCTGAAGACGGGACAGAATATAAATAATTATGTGCATTCGATAACGAATAGGAAGCCACTTGAGCTTCATGCGTAATTCTAAGGCATCCTATACGTAAGCCAAATATGAAATGAATGCAGAGCTTTTGCAGGCGCTCAAGTTTATCTAGCAAAGCATATGGAGAAGACAAGATAGCTGGCATCAGCGTAGATAATTTGTAGGGAGTACTTGATTGCGCGAGCATAACTTTGGTAGTACCTACATAAGTAGTGGTTGGTAACTTTGATGTAGGAAGTTTTGAAAACACGCACTTTACTTTCGGTTTTTCTCCCTCTGATAATACTATTCACAAAATATAAAAAAAAAAATCACCAAGAAACTGTTTTCAGGGATGAGACCAATCAATACGTATCTGTGTTACAATGAAAGACCTAAATCAAGCGTTCCTTTCTAACGAAAAAACTTTTTAGCTCTAGATTTATAACGAAGCATTGACTATAGACTTGGCGACTTAATCAACCGTTCATCCGTAGTCAGTACAAGTATTTTATACCCTTCCAGAGATCATTCTGACGCACTCAATAAACTATAGCAAAACGAAACAAATACCTCCCTTCTTTTTTTCAGATAGGGCCCTTAACAGAGTCGAGATGGCAAATGAGCGGCGGTGGAGGCAAGGCTCAAGAGGACAATATAGCTATACATGTCACCCCTCCCGAAGCAGAAGAAGACGACGAGTTCATGCCGACTCCGGCTATCAGGATGAGGAGGAAAATGAGCACGCCGCTCAGCGCTCTGCCGGGGCTCTCCGATGGCCTGCTTGGACTACAAAGTAAGCCAATCTTTTTTTAGACCAGTATTTTATGAGTCATAATTATTATGTGCTTCACTAGATAAGTAATTATTTTTTCAATTCCGGTCATTTAACTCTTGTACACAATACATGCAAGTCAAATGCGTAGAGGGGGTTGTTAATAAAAAATATGTTTTCAAAGAAAAATATTTATAAATGGCCAATTTGGAATAATCATTGAGAATTCCAAAATCGAGCTCCTTAGTAATTGTGGTTATGCGCAAGGTCGTCATTTTGGTATTGTATGAAATAATGAACCAATCAACCCCGCGCGAAGGTAGCTCCTGCTGTGAGCAAGCAATAGCTAATGTTTTTAGGTCAAATTTTCAAAGGAATCAATGCTTGTATTATTGAACCCTAGCACATTCTCTGCTGGTTTCATGCTCATGGTGGCCCAATTTGATGATGAAATTATTTGTGCAGGATTTCCATGTGTGCTTTATGTTCAGGCCGACGATCATCGCCAACGCGGTCACTCTCCCCTCTGGACCGCACCAAGCGGCGCTTCAGCACAATGGTCTCCAGTGCTGCAGCAGCCGCTGTCTCCCGGCGTCTCTCCGCCACGATTGGCTGGTGCCTCGCTACGCCCACCCAAGTCAAACCTCAAATAGTCCGCCAAGGACGTGCCCTTTGCCTACAATACATTAAAACACAAATACGAAGGTCCACCATGTGCTCAAAAAAGGTAATTAACTAGACCAATACGTCAATACTCATCTAAACCTTTGCAACAGTTTATTTCGTAATATAATGTAATTTATTGTTCTCGTAACAACTCGTAACTTTATTAATTAAAGTTACGAGTTGTTACTCGTAACTTTAATTAACTGCTACTATTGATACTTAAATTTGAGTGAAATATTCACGCAAGAAACAATATCGTTGGGTCTAACAATAAAACTTTATCAGGGGAGAGCCCACCATAGCGTATAGTCCGTGCTTCAACGTTTTTATTGTCACGAATCAAGTTGTCAGTATAACAATGTTTGCAATGACAATACAACGTTTTTTAAAAAAATACACACAAACACACACACCAGCCTGAAGAAGTCCAATGCTGGACATAGGCCTCCCCTACACATTTCTAGGAAGAACGATTCTGAGCCCTTTCCATCCACCGACTTCCTGCGATCTTAATAATGTCGTCGGTCCATCTGGTGGGTGGGCGCCCTTTGTAGCTGGGCGTTTTGTCTTCCGGTTCGTGGTCGCCATTCGTGAACCTTTATTCCCCAACGGTTGTCGGTTCTTCGAGCTATGTGACCTGCCCATTGCCACTTCAACTTACTAATTCTACGACCTATGTGAACTTGGTTCTTCGACGCATATCCTCATTTCAACCAAATACATGTATTGATATTAAAATAATATTTCGACTTGGATATTATTGTCAATACAACAATATTTTTTTCAATAATGTTTGATACTATACTAACTACCAATGTACTCGTATATTTTGTCTGTGGAAGAAATTCCTAGTAATTTGAAAGGGCATAATCATTATAATTATCAAATCCTCTGTTTTAACCCGGATCCTTGGTTTTAATATAAAACCGGAGTTGATACTCGAGATCAACGTTTAATCAATTTACGGCCTGTTATTAAATTCGGTAAGAACACTTTCCTAAAACCCACTTCTACATTTTATGGAAATGCCGTTTGTTTTCTTCAGCGCGCTCTAGCACCGCTACAATTTTGATCGCGCTATTTAATTTTAAATTTACTAAGCAGCTATTTTGGTCGATTTCTTTACCAATGTTCACATTAGATTTTTATAATGTCCCAAAAGTTAAGAGCCGAGCGGGATTTGAACCCGCGACCTTCCCCTAGCACAGCAGCAGCCCCGGCAGCCCCGTACCTAGGGGAAGGTCGCGGGTTCAAATCCCGCTCGGCTCTTAACTTTTGGGACATTATAAAAATCTTTGTGATTTCCTTAAGTGTAGTAAACACTATAAAATTAATAAACAGTAATGTTCACATTGACACATACAACGTTCAATTGTTCCCTCAGCGATATATTTATTGTATATCAATTAAAGGTACCTATGTAGTTGAATGCTACGACTTATAAGTTATTTTCTGAGATTTATTTGCAATGTTTACATTATCAAACTTGTTGCATTTTCATAACAACCACCATATATTTATTGTATGTCAAGTTGCAGTTAAATGGTATTTTAATATCTTTTCAAGATTTTATTGACTTTGATGCAAAGACAAAGCTAAATTGTTTGTTGCACATTAAACGACGGGCAATCAGCGGATAATAAAAAAGTTGCTAATTTCAACTAACTTCTTTCTGCAATGAAACCAAAAAACCTATTTAATTATTGCTCTGACAAGAAATTGTTATTGCAAGCATTTATAAATGTACCCTTACTGTCAACAGCAAATAGTAATGAAACGACTGCAAAGAATGGTAGAAACAGAATGCGGTGAAGAGGCTATTAGTAACACTGAGACCGGCGTCCTGACGGCTCTGAGGGCTCTCTGCGCGGCGTTGGAGAGAAAACGACCTGAAGCCTTCAGACACGTGGCCCGGCAGGCGACCCGAGCACCTTCGGCGATGCTCAGATCAGACACCGCGCTGGCAGAACTAGCGTTGGCTCTGGCTAGACGCATCACCAGGGAAAATATAACTTGGTCGAAGGTTAGTGTGCTAATAAAATCAGAAATTAACACATCTTATAATGCCCTGGTAAACACCAGACTGTATATTCGGAACCGTAAAGTTTTTGGGATCACAAAATAGACGAGTCCTGGATAAGGCCATTTACTGAACAAAGTCGGTACAGTTGAACAATAATGTTAAAAACCGTTGCGAAACCGTTTACAACTTTGAAATAATAAATTTGAGCTTGGAATAAAATAGTCCTTTTATTTACTAAAAATAAGGAGAGGTCTTGGTTTGGTCTTGGACGATTGGCCTTCTTATACAACAAGCAAAGTAAATGGTTATTGAGAAAACAAGAAACCCACCTACGAATGAAAAAAACAAAGGTAAAATGGAAATCTATAGTTCATGCATTTCACGAAGACGCATCCAGTGACATTTATCTGATTGTAATAAGAGCCAAAATGCTTTAATTGACGCGTCTTCGTGATATGCATGAACTATATCTGGCGCAAATGAACAACGATAGTGCCTTCTAATTTGTCATGTACCGACATCTGTAGAAACGAAGACTGAATATGAAGTACATAGTATCATAATCATGACAATCAATTGAGGATTTAAGTGAATCACGCAAATGCAAACATTTTACAGTTGAAGTGTCCTGGGGGTTAATTCTCGGGCCAATCTCGATCATGTTGAAATTTTATTTTATTGCTTCTTTTCACAACCCCGCACTTTTTGTACGTTTTCCGTATATCGTAGCTGTCGAGGCTTTTACGAAGAGGTTGTTTATGAATTACTCAAGGAAATTATCCATTCCCCCTTCGAAAATAAGCAATAAAATAAAATTTCAAATTATCGAGATCGGCCCGAGAATTAGGCTCCTGAGTGAGTGAATGAAATGTTGAACAAATTATGGTAAGTATTTTTTTATGCCAAAAAATAACTTGGAAAAAAGAATGCGCCCTAAACAAAAAATTTAAATGTTAGCAATCATCGCTACCTCGCTAGTTAGGACGCAGACGGCTGTTAGTATAAAATAATTACCTGCTTACATTATCATTCGCCACATGTACAAAGAAACAACAGGGCATTCTGTGACCCGGCCTATTTCAATTTGCGCAAACTACTATAGGTACTCCATAATTGCAGAATATCGTTTCCCCTAATACGGTCTTTTATAAAGGGGTCCTGCACACGAGCCTACGGCCTCAACGACAAAACGCCGCCACAAGCATATTTCTTGTAGCTTTCATACATTTTATATTGCGACGATTTGTAGCGTGTCGTGTGGCGACTACCGGCTTCAAGGCCTGCGCACACCTAGGTCGCTGGCGATGGCGATCAGTGAAACGCTGTCAAATTTGACAGCGATACTTGCTTTCAACTGTGTGCGGCGGGTCCATATAAAATGTATGAAAACTACTGGAAATATTCCGGTGGCGGTGTTTTGTGGTTGTGGCCGGAGGCCCGCCTGCGACGACACTAAAACTTTATCTACTGCCAGGAGCTGGCACAGGAACTTTAATGGCCCGGTTATACAAATATCCTCTGATTGGAACAGGTATCTTGATTCAAATTATGATTATAATAGCTGCCACTTGTTACTAAGACACGGTTTCATGGATGACTAATCGTGTAATCAAATATTTGACTGCTGTTTATCTAAAATTTTGCAAGCATGGGTGATTAGTCATCCGTAAAACCGGGCATAATAGCACTTTTACACGTTTTGTTGCTGATAATAGCACCTAGTTACATAATAATTCATTTCATTTTCATGTTTTTATTTATTTTTATAATTTTTTTAAAGAAAACCCCCTCAATTACATAATTCAACTTCACTATTTACTTCACAAAATTCAACCATCACAATTTATAGAACTTAAAAAATACTTAGGGGTACTAGGTAAAAAAACTATAAATAAAGCCCACGGATGTACAGTCGCGGTATGAAAATGTTCGTCACCTTAGAGTCGGTTTTCGCTTGCACCAGTGCCTTGATCATGAACACATTTTGACATAATTTGTGACGTTAACTTATCGGTGTATTCTGTCTATTCAGTTTCAAAAGGTAGTATGTGATCGTGATACGTTGAACAAATCAAGTTGAAAATCGACGAACATTTTCATACCGCCACTGTACCTCTACTAAAATGGCTTCTATTAATTTTGAATTTGGAACTTTGAACCTATTTGCGTGTAGGTACAGGTAATTTGTCTTATTATCAAGTAACACACAGTATACCGCTAATTAATATGAAACAAAACTTTGATTTTCGAAACTACTTTGCAAACTTCACAAATTTTGAGAACACCTTAATTTACAGGCTAATTATAAGTTAGCACACATGTACTTTTAAAATTTTAAACAGCGGTGTAATACCATTACTATAGATGCGAATGTACACTCATAGATTTCGTAACACTTGTGTATTACCCCATTTAGTTATTCATAGGTACTTACGAAACGTTTCAAAACCTTGGAGTAGGTTCGAAAAGTGTCTGAAAATTGAAAAATGTAAGATTTCTGAGCATTTACGGAAAAAGATAGCGCGATCCTGGCACAATGCGAATTGTTCCAACGCGATCTTGATAAAAAATTTTGTTCGTAGCCTTTCGTAACAAAGAGTTCTGCTAAAACAATACCACTCGAAAAACACAAAGTTATCTACGATAATTTCTTAGGAAAATCTTTTCTGTAGCAAATAATACTTTAATTATTTTTTTGGCTTGTTAATGCATCATAATTTTATCTCGTTGGAAATGCGTTTAGCGTTGAGTTTATGCAAACGTAGCCGTCTATTTCCTCTCTGGACGCTAGATAAAATATTGTTTTATCAGTGTATACCCCTTTGTTTCTCCAAACAATTAAATAGCCCAAGAGCCCACGACGGCCAGACCTTTATCAAGTTTAAAAGCTGAAAGTTTTAGCATAATGAGTGGAAGAAGAAAACCTGTTGTGCCAACCCCACTTATAGCGTGGGATACTGGCAGGCGGATGATGATGATGATGATGACTGTCAGAGAAGATGTAGATTATAGTCCCTCTGCCTCTACGCCGTAGATCTTCTACGATAGTAATGGCCTGTACTACTCGTAATACCATCTACAGCGTAGAGGGCCTACGACTTTGCTACTACGAGTGTCAAAATCAAAATCGTTTCAAAGATATTTTTAACCGACTTCCAATCAAAAAGGAGGAGGTTCTCAATTCGGTTGTATGTTTTTTTTTTTTTTTTTTTTTTTATGTTTGTTACCGCATAACTTCGTCATTTGTGAGCCGATTTGAAAAAATATTTTTTTATCTGAAAGGTACTGCTTCCAGATTGGTCCCATTTTAATTTTATCAAAATCGGTGTTGCCATTTTTTTTTAAATAATTTTTTTAATGTTTGTAACTGCATGCCTCCGTCATTTATGAACCGATTTAGAAAATTATTTTATTATTTGGAAGGTTATTCTTACGTCCAGATTGTCCCAAACAAATTTGATTAAAATCGGTTTAGCCGTTTGACAATGAAGTCGGTTTCTCAAGTTTTTTAAACTTAAATTATTGAGGTTCAATTGAGTAAATCAATGTCTAATTTACATTTTAATATCTATTTAAAAACTTTTACGCAAATCAACGCTAAGAGGACTTAATGCTTATACCATTGTCTACCTTATCGTAGATAGCAGCAGTGTACTGCGTGTGCGGTGCGCTGGCTAAAGAGGCAGCAGAGGCGGCAGAAGGGGAACCGGCCTTGGAGCTAGTGGCAGCACCCGCCGCCGCCATCGCAGACCTACTGCACGAGGAACCGGGCTCCTGGGTGGCGTCGCATGGTGGATGGGTAAGACAGATCAGATCTTCATTAGCGACCTCATTACGGTTGTATAGGTAGACAATACACATTGCACATCTTTTCGGCTTTGTAGAGCGCTATCTCTTTCTGACATCAGACACAACGCTCTATGATGCCGAAATTAGCCGATGTGCTATATTTGTTACCTACTACACTATACTACTACATAATGTATTACTCATACATATTACTTACTCAGTAACGTACTTTGGGGAAATCCGTTGAAAAACCAAGACCACCGTATGCATAACGAGTTGACAAGTTGAAGTGGCAATGGGGAGCTTTAAAAGCCCGAAAAGGCGTTGCGAAAAATGAACTCGAATGGTGACGAGTAAAGATCGTGGGAAGTCGGCGAATGGAGAGGACTCCGAATCGTCCTTCCTAGAAATAGGCCTAGTCCAGTACTAGACTTCTTCATGCTGATGATGATGATGATGAGGTACCTGGAACCCTCATAGCGTATCTTGTCGGTTTATTAACTTTTTTCTTTGATAACTCCCGAATAACTTTTTCACCGCATGAGATAAGTAATTGTAAAACTTTGAAAGATCGCTTTTTCATAATTATTAAAAAAAATTATCCCAAACTAGTGACCCGCCCCGCTTTCACGCGGGTGCAAATTATGTGTAGTTGGAATTTTATGTAAGTAATTAAAAATTGTTGTCCATGTTTTTTTCTAGAACGGGCTGATAGAGAGACTGCGCGCCAGCGAGCGAGACCAGCGTTCAGAGAAGAACCTCCGGGTCCTGGTGTCATTCTTCGCACTTGCCTGCCTCACGCTGCTGCTGTTCAGATGGGTCGTCCAAGCTCATCCAGCCTACAACTACAACGAATAGTATTAATAAAGACTTCAATTAGGTTATAGTTCTAGAAAATGTGTTTGTGTGCTTTTATCCTTAGAACGAATAAAGGTCCGTTTCTCAGATTATATATGGCACGAGCTGGTATGACCGAGCTTTGCTCGGGGTTAAAAAAAATAGTATTATTATTCGCCAATAGATGTCACGAAGAGTCGTATTTTTATTGGCCTATTTTTAATTAACAACGCCATCTGCTGGAATAGCTTGCAGTTAGTTGCTCACAATCGCCAATAGATGGCAGGAACAGTCGTATTATACAGTATACAGTCGTATATACGCAAAACACCAAATTCTCGTCATTTTCTAAAAATGAATCCTAGCTAGATCGATTTATTGCCCCCGAAAACCCCTATACACAAAGTTTCGTGAAAATCGTTGGTGCCATTTCCAAGATTCTGATTATATAAATACAAGATTTTCTCGTTTAAAGGTATAAGATAAGATAAGATTATGCACGGAATATTAAAGCAGTTGGTAGGTACTTGTCTGGTATGTAGGGTCTTCTTAATACCTAACATAATGTAGGCTTGAATCCCTACTGTCTTTCAGGTTCAGAAAACGGATATATTTTTATTGATTATTGTTGTCTTAGGGTAGGTATATATTTAAGTAAATTAATATTTGACTGTAAAATTTTTCACGCCACCACATCTCTTTTTATATTTTGCTAGTGGTAGTAGGTAAATAAGTACTTACCCCTCGCTGCGCCCTCAGGGAGAATAAAAACAAAAATAATTGTTTTCCGTTCTTAGAAGTAACTTCTCAAACTTTAAAGTCTTTAAACAATACCTTTTGAGGTGAAAGGAATTGTTTCAATTAGTAGGTACAGTAAAGTTGAATTGGTAATTTGGCTAGGTGTCTACTTCATCAACTTGTTATTATGGTAAGTACATAAATAACTAACCTACTAGGATTAGGGTTTATGTGTGGGTACCTGCTAGGTTTAATTACCCACAAATCCATTGCACCAATGAGACTTTAGGGAGACTAGAGGAAGGTAGTACCGTATAACGCATCGGATTTTTATTCCTTTGAAGTTAGAGACAAACGATAGCGCGAAGTAGTTAACTTCAAAGGGCTATGGATTCATGCACGTACTGTTGAGTACCTAATTTACGTAAGCAACTAACATAAGTACCTGACCTACTCTCAAAAATATAGAGAGAGATAACTAAACAAAAACTTTTTGAGATTAGTAGATAGGTAGGTAAAATACATACTTACCTACTTATATACTAAAATAAAATAATATATTATTTTATACATATATAAATAAAAATAAAGTTGAATGTGATGCCAAAGATGACTGTTTTTAATCTAACTAAAAAAGGTGTCCATCTCTGTTTAGCTCAGATTCTGTGAAAGTTACCAAATTACCTAATCCTTAGTAGGTAGGTAAGTATTATGCTATCTGATTCTGAGGCCCTAGGTAGGTTTATAGGTGCATGCAAGTGACAGGTTTTTTCGCGATGTTTTCCCTCACCATTTGAGAGCACTTTCGGCCTTGGTACTGTAGGCTTATTGTGACTTTTAACATGATTGTAAAAAAAGAAAAAATATTTATTTGCGAAGCAAAAGTTACGCTAACAATTCAACAACATAACACTAAACTACGGAGGTGAGCTTTGTGCGTCACAGAACGGACTCTGGCTCAGCATAGGCTCTAAGTATAATGGTATCTTAGCGCAATAGTACATTGTTACCTGAGGATAGAAAGTTACGTTTTTGAGTCCCGAGACTGGTTTGGCGCCAGAGCGTAGCGAGGGCGCCAATGGAGCTTGAGGGACTTAAATAAGTCTTTCACCCGAGGTACACACTGTGCTTTTCATTACGAATACAAGGAAAGTAAAAATAAAAACATGATAGAAAAATGAGTGAAAATGAAGATTGAATTGCCACCTTTCCGCTTTTTTTTTCTTCTTTCTTTGTCTGGCCAGTAGGTATTATTCAGCCATTATTTTCATTCATAATTTAAAAAAATGGAAAATTTTTTGCTCAAATGTACCTATGTTATTTTTAAGAAATAGTTGAAGCTAAATAATAACATGGCCAAAGTACTTTGTCCATGATAATAATAAAGTCATTTATTCTAAATTATTTAATTTTAAATTTTACACCGCGCTCTAATCAGACTTTTTAAACTTCTTACTGTTGTAATAGGTTTCCAACCTCATTGCTGAATTAAAAGTTGGAATTTCGTTCAAATAACCTCCTTGCAGTTAGAAAGACTTTAGAAAAGTTGGAACATGGTTGAATAATAGAACTTGTTTTTTTTTATAATTTGACAGCAGTCAGTAGAAAGCGATTCTCTCTAGGGCTGAAAGTAACTACATATTACTTTCAATCAGGCCCCTCAGGCAACTTCAGACCTAAGTACTTACTTTCCGAGATGTTTTAAAATAAGAATGCTACGTAAAAAACATTAGTACTCGCAATCCCGACAGGGGTGCTCATCGTTTTTCGATACGTTAAAGACTTGCGCACATCTAGGCGATGGCGATGGCGACCATCTGAAACGCTGTCAATACCGCTGTCATATTTGGCAGCGTTTCACTGATTGCCATCGCAAATCGCTTAGATGTGCGTAAAGCTTAGCTAACGATTAACGACAAAATGATGTTATAAAAGTCAGAATAAGCCTACAGTTGTATGGAATCGTTATTTGTCTTCGAGTCGCCAGCCGAATTCGGAAACCTAATGACAAAACCAGACGCATACATAGTACTCAGAATAAAGACTAGCCTGCCCCTGCTGACCTTAGCCGACGCACCATAAAACCCTGAAAATATAAAATCGAATGGAACGATGACATTATGTGACGTTATGTGTTGGTTGATACCTACATAAATATGTAGGTATCAACCGAGTGCAAAATGTTATATTTTTTATTAAATGTAGACAAGAAGTAAATATTTTAACTCGCCTTTAAATATTATCAAATACCTACCCCTACGTAGTGTCGGTCGGGTGCTAAAACTATATTTTGTATGCAAGAATTAATTTACGTATATGGTAGATTTTTTTACTAAAAGGTGGAGACTTGTATTGCATGATTGCAATCTTTTAGCTGGCAACATTGTTTTCCGTCATCATGACATGACAGGACAGACAGAAGAAATGACTGAATTGACTGATTTGTCATAGGAATTTTTAATTTACAATACGTATTTTGTATCAAAAACACTGAAACGGTACCTTAGTTTCTATAAAGACTGTAGCTTGATTAATCTTCTGCGACCCATTGAGTAACGTTCTTCATTCTCAACTTTGTAATCGTGTGATGGGCTGATGATTCGATTCAATACATTATCCATTTTGCTTCGATTGTTTACTGATCCCTAATTTCAGGTTTAGTTGAGATGAGAGTAACAATGTGTTTCGCTGCAACAAATGAACTGTAAAGGAATCTCGGAGAGTTTTGTGTTTTGTTGGTGATTTGCTACTGCCACTATGATGAAGAGTACTTTGCCAAAAGACAAACCTGGCAAAATGAGAATCAGGGCTTTTCCTGTAAGTTGATTTAAACTACCTCTATTTTACGAACCTTCGAAGCTTATTAGTAGAATTGTGCATGAGATTTTACCTATTTCTAATCCTAAACCTAAGCATCCTTTATTCTTTTGCTTGTTATTAAAATGCAAGGTGGACTTACCTTCCTCAAAGTATAAATAGCAACTATTGCCTTTTCTTGTTTCCCATGCCAAAAAACATTAATGAGTAGGTAGAATAATCCCCCTGATTATTGTTAGGTAATGTCATAATCTAAAATGAAGAATTCATACTCTATGTGTAAATCACCATGATACCTTAATGGTTTCAAGGTAAAACTATCTCTATCTTTCTACCCAGTTCTATCTAAACTGCAATGGGCAGCGAGCTATGCAAATGAGGTGGCAATGGGCTATGGAATTATTTATTACAAAATGTCATGAGGTTTTCAAAAATAGAAGGATATCATTTCAATGTTATTTTTGTATCCAATATGTCGCAGTTGACAGCTGTGAAAATCAAAACAAACTATCCAATTTTTATTTGCAATTTTTAAAGTTTTAGATGTCTTGTTTTCATTTTATACAATGTTTTTGTAATACCAGTTGTAAATAAACAAATCAAGATGACTAGAAAATTTCAAGTGTGGAATTATTCTGAACCTTCCTACCAAATGTATCCCGACGCATGGGTTAGTAGTAGTTAGTAGCTATGGAATATTGAAAGGTTCCTATGACAGGAATTACTGATTTTGGTAGGGACCAAAGGCAGTTCCTTTTTAGGGTTCCGTAGCCAAATGGCAAAAACGGAACCCTTATAGATTCGTCATGTCTGTCTGTCTGTCTGTCTGTCTGTCTGTCTGTCTGTCTGTCTGTCTGTCTGTCTGTCTGTCTGTCTGTCTGTCTGTCTGTCTGTCCGTCCGTATGTCACAGCCATTTTTCTCCGAAACCGTAAGAGCTAGACTGATGAAACTTGGCAAGTAGATGTATTCTGTGAACCGCATTAAGTTTTTTACATAAAAATAAAAAAAAAACTATAAATTTCGGGGGTCCCCATACTTGAAACTGAAACTCAAAAATTTTTTTTTTTTTTTTTTTACCCCCATACGTGTAGGGTATCTATGAATAGGTCTTCAAAAATGATGTTGAGGTTTCTAATATCGTTTTTTTCTAAACTGAATAGTTTGCGCGAGAGACACTTCCAAAGTGGAAAAAAGTTGGTCCCCCCCCCCTCTAACTTCTAAAGTAAGAGAATGATAAAACTAGAAAAAATATATGTTGTACATTACTATGCAAACTTCCAACGATTTTTGGTTTGAACGAAATCTAGTCAGTAGTTTTTTTTTTATACGTCATAAACCGTAAACCGCAATTTACCTTTCGACGAACTACAAGAACCTTATTATGTTACATCAAGTAACATAATATAAAGGTTTTTGTAGTTCGTCGTGCTACGGAACCCTTCATGGGCGAGTCCGACTCGCACTTGGCTGCTTTTTTTACTAATTGGGAATAAAGAGTAGGTTGTTCACATTCAGTTGCTTTTTTATATTTGTTATCTCATAACTTAATAATTCATTAATTCAGGTGTGACTTTGCGGAATTACATTGTTAAACAACAACAACAAACAAATGTATAGTTTAGATTAGATTAGCAGATTAGTACATATATTTGTTCTAGTTAATTGATTTTTATCTCATAGTTTCATAATTTATGAGCCGATTAAAAAGAAATTATCTGAAAGGGTTATTCTTCCAGATTGTGAGAGTAGATAACCTTCCAATAGAAATTTTATCAAAATCGGTTCAACAGCTTAGCGATGATTAGCTCCTCATGTTTTTTAAACTAATATTATATATTGTGCGATGTCTCATAATCTACAAATCTACAGGATTACATAATATGATGGCTAAATAGGTCACTGTTAAATCAATCAACATGAACTATGTACTTACTACTGCAGCAGTTAATGGTCATAAAAAAAGCAGCAATTAATAAGGATTTTCTTAAATCACAAACCTATGAATAACAATTTTTAACCATAACTAAAGTCGGTCAAGAAAGCTTTGGAGGGATGATCTGGCACTTGAGCAAAGATGGTGGGCTTAATCGAGGAATAGAGACAGTTGGAAAGATTTGGGGGAGAACTTTACCACTGACAATATGGGTTACCTAAAAAATCCTACAACACCCCACTTAATATCTTATTTTGTAATTTAATGAATATCCAACATAGATGAAGCTAAATAAAATGAAAGCTCATAGGGCACCCTAAGCACACTTATACCAGGGAGTCACACACATTATGTATTCACTGACTTAATAAACAAAAAAGAAATGCTAGTCAAACAAAGGTGCCTTACAAAATCAAAAAAACAAAAATCCAGCAACTCCAATGTTTGTCTTAAAAAACGAAACAATATATTTATTGAAGAATCTAATTTACAAATACAAAATATTAGGTACATGTATTACTTAATACATGTATTGTATTAAATATAGGTCTTCATACAAAATATACCTAATTCATACCAATACAAGTGAGTGGTGCAAGTTTTTCGACATCATTGTTAATTTTATAGGTTAACAAACAATTTTTTAAGATAGATTTTTTAAATGATGATTTGTCAACTGCCTATGCAAAGTTAAGTAGGTAGGTACTAGTACATATTTATTAAAAAAAAATACTTTTTCAGATGACTATGGATGAGAAGTATGTGGAGAGTATATGGAGTCTGCTCAAAAATGCTATACAAGAAATACAGAAGAAAAACAACTCCGGACTTTCGTTTGAAGAACTTTACCGCAATGCATACACTATGGTTCTCCACAAGCATGGTGAAAGGCTATACACTGGATTAAAAGAAGTAGTCACTCAACATCTAGAAACAAAGGTACCTACATTATTCATTTATTTTCAGCCTAAATTGTAGAATGACCTACCTCCAGAAGTCTTTTCCCTCAGCTATAACATGAATAGGTTCAAGAAAAATGTAAACAAGTTCCTTCAGGGTAGACAAAGCAACGACAGCACCCCTGGTGTTGTTGGTGTCTATTGGTGACGGTGACCACTTACCATCAGATGGGCCGTAAGCCCGTTTGTATATCATTTGCATAAAAAAATAAAACCTATCTTGTCGCACTGCAGGGCCATTAGGATCCGCACTTGGTGTGCAGACTGATTTCCGCAAGTAGGCCTCTAGCGGGCCTTTTTTGCGTGACGCTTGACACGTATTGTTCGACCTTGTTTAGGTTCTATCACACACCGGTTTCCTTCATCGTTTGAGAGTAGGTACTGGCATAGTGCACATAAATTTTTCGACAGAAAACTCATTGGTACACAACTGGATTTGAACCTGAACCCCCCGACCTTAGGATCGGAAGGCGGGGCCGCTACCACTAGACCACCAGTGGTACCCTTTTTCCATGTTTCTCTGTCCATTGCTATAACCGAGCCGTAGTTTGTTGCCTGTTCTTCTAGGCATGGTGGTGTTGAACTGGCATCTAGACTCAACTAGCTTTAAGACGTTTCAAAGTGATTCTTGTATTGTATTGAATAAAATTTTATTGAGTTTGTGTTTGAAATTGGACCAGTCTGGTAGATGTTACATCTAGCTCGTCGCGCCATCTCTGTGGTGGTCTACCGCGTGGACGTGGCATTGGGCACCCAATCAGTAGTAGTTTTAGCCCAAAGATCGTCAGACATGCGGCTGACATGGCCAGCCCAATCCCATTTGAGTTTAAAATTAGAGTGTGTTGACTTCCAGTTCCGTTTGTTCTGAGCCTCCTCCTGACGTATGTCGGCCTAGAAAGCGTTGGTGGGTCGATGTGGACCCCTTCTGAAGGTTTTAGTTACTCTCGTAAAAAATAGTAACCTATGTGGAGTAAGTGGAGAGCACTGGTGGTCTAGTGGAAGCGGCCCCGCCTTCCGATCCTAAGGTCGTGGGTTCAAAGCCAGTCGTGTACCAATGAGTTTTTCTTCTCGAAAATTGTATATTATGCATTATGCTCGAAAATTGTATATGCATATACTTTCAAAACGGTGAAGGAAACCGGCGTGTCGTAGAACCTAAAAAAGTTCGAGCAACACTTGTCAACCGTCACTCAAAAAGGGCCCGCCAGAGCGGCCTACTTGCGGAAACCAGTCCGCACCCCAAGTGCTGATGATGAATTTGCCGACCTATTCAATGGTTTTGTTGATCATTTCCTTTCATTTTTAGGTTCGGGAAGATGTCCTGCACTCGCTTCACAACGGATTTCTTCAGACTTTAAATAATGCATGGACGGATCATCAAACAAGCATGGTCATGATACGTGACATACTCATGTATATGGACAGGGTTTTTGTGCAACAGAACGAAGTGGACAATGTTTACAACTTGGGACTTATTATTTTTAGAGATCAGGTATGTTTTAGAATAATGAGACTGGAAAAATAAGAATTCGTTTCCAATCATGGTAAAGATGTCGCTCATATGACTTTATGGTGGTGTCAAGCAGTCCACTCACTGAGACTCTCCTATCACTCCACTCTCCACTCCTCCGGGGGAGAAATTACACGGAGAGTGGGCGATAGCTGCATTTTTAGTCCCGGGTGAAACCTCGCAAGGTGACTTGCGCAAGCGACTTTCGCGTAATACGCTCGCATAAGTCGACTTCTTCAAGTTTTTATAACTTCAATTAAATTGACTTCTGCAAGAAATTGCAGTAGTTACTTGCCGATGGACACTTCGCAAGCATGAAGTACAGTATAATTGTCGTCCGTAGGTGGTACGCTACGGCTGCATCCGCGACCACCTCCGACAGACGCTACTGGAGATGGTGGCACGCGAGCGGCGCGGTGAGGTGGTAGACCGGCTGGCCATCCGCAACGCATGTCAGATGCTGATGGTGCTTGGCATCAACTGCCGCGCGGTCTATGAAGAGGACTTTGAGAAACCCTTCCTGCATCAGTCCTCCGAGTTTTATAGAGTAAGGGCCTTCATCATCATATCTGTTTTTTTACCCTAAGCTGACGAGCATGTATGAAGAAATTTTAAGTCAAGAGTGAACAAGTGGATACTAGCTAAGCGTGCTCCGCCTTAGTCTACATTATTACTTTCCATCAGGTGTGATGGCAGTCAAACGAATCATATAAATGCAAACCCAGTCAAATCTACTTTTTTTATTAGTACCACGGGTTTGTTCGATAAACAAAACCGTATTAATCAAGGCAAAGGCCTCCATTCCTTCTTTTCATTCGTTTCTGTTTTGGGCTACTGTCCCTTCATCTTCATCGTGGTCAGCCGCGGGGTCGTTTTCCATTTTTTGGAGTCCAATCTGTAGTGATATTGACGTATCCGGCATGCAGCAGATGAGCAGGCATTACTCTGTGGCTCCCGTACTGTGGAGGTTAAGTTTAGGAGAAATTGACTGAAAGTGTCATGGAATGTACCACAGTAAATAAATAATAAATATTGTGGACAATTCTTACAACACTACCTGGCCCCAAACTAAGCAGCGCTTGTATTATGGAAACCAGATAGCTGATATAATACGTATTATTTTTTTTGTAAATATACACTTAGAATACAGTATGATACCCAGACGTTCACCACACAAATATTTGTTCTCGGTGGGGATCTAACCCCCAGCCTACGGCGCAAAAGGCAGAGCTACTACCAACTGAGCTGAGAGGCCAGTCACAGTCTTCAACAAACGACTGTATTGACGTTTGAATTATTTCCAGATGGAATCTCAAAAGTTCCTCGCAGAGAACAGCGCTGCGGTGTACATAAACCGCGTGGAAGCGCGCATCTCCGAAGAGGCGGAGCGCGCTCGCCACTATCTGGACGAGAGCACCGAGCCACGCATCGTCTCTGTGCTCGAGCACGAGCTTATTGAACGGCACATGAAGACCATCGTCGAGGTATGTCTCTTACTAAAACGGATTTTTTTGTCCCAGCTTTTGCGACCTATCAGATAGTCTGTTCATACAATAAGAGAGAAATGAAATGGTTGCTTCGGCCACCCGGGCCCTTCCGGCCCAGTCCGATTGTGGAAAGTTTTTATATTTTTATTTACTATAAACTTGTATGATTCACATTGTTTGTTTAGATGGAGAACAGCGGCGTGGTTCACATGTTGATGCACACTCGCACGACGGAGCTGGCGTGCGTGTACAAGTTGTTGTCGCGAGTGCCGGAGGGACTGCGCACGGTGGCGGACGCGGTGTCGGCGCACCTGCGGGAGCAGGGCCGCGCGCTCGTCACCGACACGCATCACAACACCAACGCGATCGCATTCGTGCAGGTACCTACACTACATGCGCCGTACTAACTAGAGGCGGTCGCGAGTGCCGGAGGGACTGCGCACGGTGCCGACACGCATCACAGCACCAACGCGATCGCATTCGTGCAGGTACCTACACTACATGCGCCGTACTAACTAGAGGCGGTCGCGAGTGCCGGAGGGACTGCGCACGGTGCCGACACGCATCACAGCACCAACGCGATCGCATTCGTGCAGGTAGAGATCGTCCAATCTTAAACTGCACATCCCACTACTTCAGTCAGTCAAAGTAAATTGTTCTATAATACCTACATCACAAAGATCATTTTGAAGTACTTTGCTGTGAGCCAACTTCAAGAAAACGTGGTGGAGGGGCGTTTATCTATACACTACTACTCGACCGTGCTAAGTTTGTACCGCGCTGGAATGCGGCGCCCCGCCCGCTTCCCAGCTCACCTTCCCACGATCGCCCTGTCGCGTCAGTACGGTTATCATGTTTGTCGCCAACACACGTCATACGGGTTTTCGTTTCCCTATCCGTAGAATTTTAAGTTATGTTTTTGACATGACAACGTCTTATAATTCGATGGAGCCGGCTGCACGCACGAAAAAACATGACTGATGCGGCGTTACCTCACTCTGAGGCATTCCATTTAAGGTTTTAAGTGCAAGCGAAAGCGCGGAACGAGCGAGAAAGAGGCACAATCGACCTCCGCGTTCGGCAGCGTTCGACATTCTCTCTCCTACTTGAGTGCGCGATGCGTCCGCGTGGACAGCTGTAAAGTGGGTGATAGACGTACGAACTTAAAGTACGCGGTTTTTAAGATCGCGAACTTACTCGGCTCGACGTTGGTGACACACGTGAAGCTTACTCACTCTGTATTGCGATGTCGTCGACTGAAGAAGCTTTGTGTTATTTAGGAATAATATCGTATTACATTTTAAAAACTTGCAATCTTGCAATTTTTTATGTTCTTTACGGTACCTAGCTCTTAATGAATTATTTTTTTCTTGACGTTCTCAATCGTAGCATCTCTTTCCACCTTACGTATAATTTCTAATAAATTATTGTATGCTTGAAGCTTCATATTTTTGTCTTTGTAATCGTTGCTTCTAATTTTCCAAATACAAGGGTAATTTCGGAAAGCTTCTATGAATTCGGAAATCACTCATTTTAAAATTTCTGTATTAAAATTAACAAAAATTGCAAAAATTAACACGACAAGCGTGCGCATCCACGAACTGGCGAAACAAAATCGCGGTTCGCGGCTCGCAACGCTGCCACACGTTCGAGCCATGACGGGCTACGAGCAAGATTTCAGACCGGTTGGATCGCCGACGATTTTGCGCGGCGCACAGTGGAGTATTTTTATCAAATTTCTGGCCAAAATATAATGAAGGCATTTTTATGCTCAAAATTGATTCGAAAGACCATTTAGATGCAAAAGTACCTTTTATTTGGCAAAATATTAAAACTAACATCAATTAGAAACACACTTTTTTAGTCAGATCCGTCTTCAAACTCTATTTCTTTTTCTTCTTCTATGCTTTTAATTTCTTCTGATTCTGATCCACTTTTAGTATTCTCTGTGCTTGCCTGTGTTTCCACGTAACGTGATTCTGGAATTAAAACTTACAACCTTTATAACGTTCTCAAAATTCAATATTATTTAGCATACTTTATCTCTTAGTATTAAAAAAAAAGGCGCAACTACGCGCAAGTTTTTTTTTCGTAAACATGTTCTAGAATACATAAACTTTGCCTTGTTACAAATAAATTTGCCCGATAAAACCTGACACATAAACAAAAAGCTTCGAGTTTGATAAATTGAATTTTTAAAAACTCCTTTAATAACAACTAATATGAATCACAAATATTTAACTTTATTAATAGAAACATCAAAATTAAATAGTAATAAAATAAAGCACATACCTTCTTCTCCAATATCCATTATAAATCTTTACCTAATTGCACCAACAAACACAGTAAATGTAAATTGAATGACACTCTAAATCGAGAGCAACAAAACAATTTCGTGCATCCGTAAGAGCAGGTAGATTGTGACTGACAAAACAAGCGGGAGGCGAGTTTGGGATAACTCAAGTGGCCTGTTTATGACGCTGTGGTTATCCTACTACACGAAAAAACAACTTTCAATGCGAAACAATCGAGTTGAGTTTTCTGACTTTTGACCGGGTTCATCCATAGTAGTACTCCACCGTGCGGCGGTTTTAAAGTACGCGTACTTACGGTGACACACAAGCGAAAAAGGTCGGCGAGCCATAAGTACGCGTACTTGCTCGTACGTCTGTCACCCACTTAAGACGTTGTCACGTTCAACTATCGTCAGTAAACCGACTTTACAGACAACCGATTTTTCGTTGAACTTTCGTTGTTACCACTGATGTACAATCGCGGTATGAAAATGTTCGTCACCTTAGAGTCGGTTTTCGCTTGCACCAGTGCCTTGATCATGAACACATTTTGACATAATTTGTGACGTGTATTCTGTCTATTCATATATCGTCGTTGTGGTGCGAGAAGTAACTAAGTGCAAAAAGCTAGTCTCGAGATAATCGCGTTTTAAAGTTTTTTTGTTCTTAAAATGAGTGTAACTTATCAGCACTTATAGTTACAAAAGAGGTTTCTTCATATAAAATATAGATAATTTTACCTTACACACTAACTTTCAACAAATTAATGTAAGTAATTATATGGTTACTGAGATACATAACAAAAAGTAAGTTAATTAATTCTGGCATACACATTAACGTAATACCTTGATTAAATATTACTTAATTATGATCTGTTGATGACTCTTACCGACAACAGAATTTCATTTCATTCAATAGCTTTTTATCTGCAAGAAATCACTAAGTGACTTTAGTGAGCAGTGCAACCCCAAGACTTGAAGAATATTCTAAGTAAAGTGATTGAATTAAACTACTTAAGATCCCTTAGATGATTTTTGTAGACAGATTTTTGCCTCTACGGGTAGTTATGCACTTCTGACATTCTTGTATTATCTATAATTTTAGAAAAATCTACTCTTTTACATTCTGAGAAGGTACATAATGGGTTTCAAAACACTTTGGCATCAATAACTCATTTTGGCAAAAAATGTCACTTAGTGACTTCTCGCACCACAACGACGATATTCAGTTTCAAAAGGTAATATGTGCTCGCGATACGTTGAACGAATCAAGTTGAAAACTGACGAACATTTTCATACCGCCACTGTACAATTAATTGATTACAAGGGATGATTCCGTAATAATATTTCTTAATCATTTAGACGTCAATAATTTAAACATATTGCAATAATTTCCTAAATAATCATCGAGAACAATATTTCCAGAACCTTCTGGACCTGAAAGACCGCTACGACCATTTCCTGCAGAACTCTTTCAACAACGACAAGATCTTCAAGCACATGATTGCGTCCGATTTCGAGTATTTCTTGAACCTCAACAATAAATCGCCTGAGTTCCTGTCGCTGTTTATTGACGGGAAACTCAAAAAGGGGGAAAAAGGGGTAAGTGTTAAGATTTTAGTGCGCTGTGGGAGCACTGGTGATTCTCTCTGGTAATTGTTTCTAATAATACTGATTCGGTAGAGTCTGTTCAGAAAGAGAACCGTCGTGGGATATGAGGGCGCAGCTGTGCTTAATTACCTTTTTTGTTTAGTGGGCAATACAATAGCGCGTCTGTTGCGTTTTGATCCTATCACAACTAGTGTACTATTCCTATATTTAATTTTTATGATGCAAAATGCTGACAGAAAGAAAGGGATGAGCTGCTATATAAAAATCGAAACGTTAGTTCCCAATTTGGCCACGACGGCTCTCTTTCTGAACAGACTCTATCTGATTCGAAAATATCAAAGAAGGTTGAAGACAATAAATTATTAAAAAACTTAAAACGAAGACTCTTTCCAGAATGCTATAAATCACTAACCGGTAAATTTGTATACACCTGATTATTGAATCCAAATTTGCATGAAACCAAGCAAAATTTATGAGATTGTGTATTCTATAGATGAGCGAGCAAGAAATAGAAGCGGTGTTGGACAAGACAATGGTACTCTTCCGTTTCCTGCAAGAGAAGGACGTGTTTGAGCGGTACTACAAGCAGCACTTGGCGAAGCGACTCTTGCTCAACAAATCTGTCTCTGATGACAGCGAGAAGAACATGATCTCTAAACTGAAGGTAAGATACAATAGCAAGTCGATTAAAAAAAATCAAATCCTTCCTCAAACTTAACAGAACAGCTCGAAGAAAAAAGTTTAAAAAGTCCTATAGGGTAGGCAACGCAACAATACCACCTGTTGATGTCTATAGGTGACGGTGACCGCTTACCATCAAGTAGGCAGTAAGCTGTTCGTCTGTCTTTAACATAAGAAGAAAAAGCTGATGATCTTTAAAAAGACTAGGATATTTGTTTGCATCATAGCTAAGAACACTCGATCAAGATGCATTTTCTAGTTTCCTTATCAAAAAAGTTTAGACACTAAAATTATCTGATTACCCCCTCTACAGCACGAAGAAGGTTCTAATATTTTCAGTGGAAACCTTTTTCATAGTTCGCTTTCACCATTCCCCAGAAAGAAGGTATGTTAAAGGACGTGGAGCCGCGCGACTTCCATTGTATAATCGGTGACGTCTCGCAAATCGAGTACCCGATCTGTGCTTAGTCTCGTGAATTCCCTTCCCTTCCGTCCGTCCAAATATCTGCAAAATTCTTTACCAAGGACACATTCTTTGTAAGTCCTTCAGTTAATTTTAGGCAATCTTGCTTAAAGTCTTTGTTATTTTATCGTAAAAAATAAATGTTCTTCAACATATTTTTATTGATTTTATAGTGTTACAAAGATTTTTATAATGGCCCAAAAGTTAAGAGCCGAGCGGGATAAAAACCCGCAACCTTCCCCTTGGTACATGGCTGCTCTCACAGCTGCGCCATCGGATCCCAATCACACTCGAATAACTCCTAAACTCCGTACTCACATACGGTTTTGCTCGATCGAGCTATCATGTCGAGTAAAAACCATGGCATGGGCTTTCGTCCACTCATTCAGCATTAATTATATAATTATTATTTGTAATCTTGACATTTTGCTATTTTGTTATTTTGACCATGCATGTTAAAATTGTATTATATTGTAATTGTATTGTATTGTTTAGACTGACTTCTATTTATTGTAATGTGTATTTTGCGTTTGGGCGCTTTGGCGCTAGCTGTTAGCCCAAACTGCTTTGTCTAAATAAATAAATAAATAAATAATCTATTATCTATCGAGTGACTTGAAATTACTTTTATTGAATTCCATTGAGCCGGGTCGATGCGAGCCTTCGAGCTGTGAATTTTGCGGTCCACACGTTAATATTTAATCGTTTTGAAGTAAAACTATCAAGCAAAACGGTGCGTATATGAGTACGGAGCTTTAGAGGCAGTTAATACGGCACTAACGCGACCGTGGCTCAATCTACATCTTTTTGGGACATTATAAAAATTTTTGTTCATAAACAGTTTTCGGTTAGTCGATTTTGTAAGAGTAAAGAATTTTGCAGACATTCATGAGACTTTAAGCAGGATTGAGACTTTACTAATAGTTTTGTTAGTGTCACTATTATTCGTCCATAGGAGTTCATTGGATTAATATCTAATAAGATAGAAATGTACATTAGATGTAGACGTAGTATTTGATAATAAGACTCCAGCTGCAGTATTATAGCGCCATAAGTAGTTCCTCTATAAATGCAGATCATTTCAAACAAAAGTAACACGTAATTCTCATCAGTCATTCCCAACATCTTAGATCTGAAAGGATACAGTGTTGTCTACCTAAAATTTAAGAAATAATAATCCCCGCGGTTACGTTTGCGCCATTGATTTGCCCCATTAGGGTCTATCCACACACATCCGTGGCGTGTCAGAGACGGGGCCGGGTCGTGGCAGTGCCGTCGATTGAATTTGAACCCTATATCTGTGCAAATTGAGTGGAATTCTCGTATTTGGCTCCGATCCGGCCAGAGCTCGGCCGACGGGATATTGTCTTATATAAATTCAACTCATTGTATGGCTAGATAGGGTTGAAATTCAATCAACGACTCCGCCACGGCCTTGCCTCGTCACTCACACGCCACGGATGTGTGGGGATAGACGCAAGATAGTGGTGCAGACTTAACCATTGATTAATAGGGAAAAGAGAAAACAGAACCTATCAAAAAAAGTTGTGTGTATTTAGTGTTTAAAGCTCCTTGCATTTATTAGACACTTGTCAAAATATATGTTTTCCTTCCAGACTGAGTGCGGTTGTCAGTTCACGTCGAAGCTTGAGGGTATGTTCAAGGATATGACCGTCTCTAACACCATCATGGAAGAATTTAAGGAACATGTGCTGTCTTCTGGGGTGAGTCTCTTTACATGTTGGTGCCTAAATAGTGTTATAGACAAGGCGGTTTTATTATCGGACCAAAGAGCTTCTCTTAAAAGTGCTTTATTACGGGCGATGCTAAGCCATGCGTTGTGTCGCTTGAGTGACCTCTCTGCTGAGGCGGCCTTATCGACACATTTGTGTAGACACATGTGTCGTCACTTGGATGATAGTTGAAACATTAAGCACTAGCAGGTTATTACTGTCAGCCGGTTTTGGGAATAGGACATCCCTACAGGTTCCGGGCAACGAGATATATCAATAGTCGGAGGATATAAAAAGATGGCGATTGAATGCGGATAGATTATTGTTTACCGTATTATTGAGGTATAACTAGTGCCACATAACTCTAGCGCTGAGCGATATGCGGAGGGGATAGCTGCGCATGCGTCGTAGTGTGCGCATGTCGCGCACACTGGATGTGTGGATGTGTGCAGAGTGTCTTATTGGTATTATAGTGCGACTGGAGAGCCAATGAGCGCTACGCACGCCCGCCCTTCATACCGCGAGCCCCCCTCAGGTACCTTATTTTTGACTTCTGCGTAATAACGGTCAGCGCTAGAGTTATGTGCCGCTACCTATAAACAGAGTTATAACTGTATTTAATGGATAGTTTTCGCTTTGTTATTGGAAATCCGTGTTTGTGTTTTAGACGAATCTGCACGGTGTGGATCTTTCGGTGCGTGTGTTGACAACCGGATTCTGGCCGACGCAGAGCGCCACTCCCAAATGTAACATCCCTTCGGCGCCGCGCAACGCGTTTGATGTCTTCAGGAGGTATGTTTGTTCTGTATTGTTAACCGGTTTTGGGAATAGGACATCCCTAAATCGGATCAAGCAACGGATCACATCTCTAGTGGTGAAGAAGGAAGGAGGAAAAAAAGAGAAAATGGCGTCTTGCGGAGTGGTATTGTTTGCCGTGTAATAAAAGTAAACCAAAGTTGTAGCTGTATTCACTGAAAGTTTTCGCTCAATTAGTATGATGAAGGTCATGGGTTCAAATCCAGTCATGTACCAATGAGTTTTTCTGTCGATAAATTGATGTACACTATGCCAGTACTCTCAAAAAGGTGAAGGAAATCATCTTGAGGTAACCGGCATGTCGTAGAACCTAAAAAAGTTCGAGCAACGCGTGTCAACCGTCACGCAAAAAGGGCCCCGCCAAACAAGCCCGCACACCAAGTGCGGATGATAAAAGTTTGCCGAAATTGTTGCAGTTTCTACCTAGCGAAGCACTCTGGTCGTCAGTTGTCCCTTCAGCCGCAGCTTGGCTCGGCGGACCTGCACGCTACGTTCCGCGGCGCCGTCAGCACTTCCCCCACGCGCTCCCCATCCGAGCACGTGCCGCCAAGACGACACATCATCCAGGTGTCCACCTTCCAGATGTGCGTGCTACTGCTCTTCAACAAGCGAGACCGACTCACCTACGAGGTCAGTGAACTTTTTACTAGGCATGCGGCGCGCAGCGTATGACGTCATACAGCCGGCATACCAGATTTTTTTATACAACTAGCTATGCCCCACCTAATGTTAAGTGGTAGCCATCGCCTATAACAAAGCATTACCATGTAAATCACGCACGTCAGGAACGTGCCCTGCGTCCATCAACTTGAGGCATAAATATGTTCGGCCTCACGTGGCCGTAATTTCACCGGCACCCACACCCTTCAAATCGAAACACAGCGACGGCAGAAATAGGTATGGTGGTAGTACTTCCCCGGACGAGCCCTTCACAAAGAGATCTACTACTGCTAAAATATGCTAGATGAATACCTACGCATTAGCTCTCTCTAGAGATATATATTCATATATAGATAGATATGTGGGTACAGGTAGGCCAAAGAAAAGATGGATGAACAGTGTGAAGATGATATGGATAAGAAATAAGTGAATAAAGAGATGACGGCTGATAGAGGAGAACATGTTGTGCCGACCCCATATAATATCTTTGTGAATACATACTTAGAATACAATATAACACCCAGATAGAGAACAAACATTTGTGTTCACAAATATTGTTCGATTGTTAATAATGTACTGTTCGTTGTTTTGTAGGAGATTCTGAATGAGACCGACGTGCCAGAGAAGGATTTGATCCGCGCGCTGCAATCGCTCGCGATGGGCAAGGCGACGCAGCGGGTGCTCATCAAGCATCCCAAGACCAAGGAGATCGAGCCTTCCAACCAGTTCTATGTCAATGATTCCTTCACTTCCAAGCTACATAGGTATATAATCCCAAATAATATAACTTTAACAAACTTGAGGAACCGATAAAAAATAAGTTTTTTTTCAAATCGGTCCATAAATAACGAAGATACAATATTTAAAAGTAATTACAACTGAATTGAGAACCTCCTCTTTTTTTATTTGAAGTTGGTTAAAAATAATAAACTGATTTTACCGGTTTTCACAAAAAAAACTAAATTTTTTGTGAGTACCTTTTCTCTACGAAATGTTGTTTTCGTTTCGCCTATTTGTCTCTGTCTATGGAGAAAAGACGAGACAGCAAAAACCGTTACCTAGAAACGATCGAAACGAGTTGTTGACTCTTCAATTTTCCATACAAAAGAGAGAGACACGTGCTCACACGAAAACAACATTTGGTAGACGAAATGGGGTAACAAAACTCCGACTTCGGATACAGTTGAAAGATGAAAGCAGTAATCAGTGAGCAATTGAACTGTTTCTAAAATAAAACAACTTTATTCCAGGGTTAAGATCCAGACAGTAGCGGCCAAGGGCGAGTCGGAGCCGGAGCGACGCGAAACTCGCAACAAAGTAGACGAGGATCGTAAACACGAGATAGAAGCCGCTATAGTGCGCATCATGAAGGCACGCAAGAAGATGGCGGTATGTATATTATCCTTTGTTTACACTTAAAAAACGGTCACCCTACCTGCTGCTGATAACCGTTTCTGTTTTTTTTTAATAATGCGCAATAAGTTCAAACTCCTTCAAATTATGGCATATTATGTTGGCCTAAGCTGTTACCATAGCCTAAATCTGTACGTAAATCTGAGTGCCGAATGTTATGTTTGATGATTCAGGATGTTGATCTCGAGCCCCTTATATTCAAGTATTCTCTAAAAAGTATGCCTCTAAAGCTTGCTTGCTCCTGTTTACCACGCATTGAAATTACAATTTATGATCGTATGTGAGCTGTGGGCAAAGATAGCCACCGATTGGCATCCTGACCCAGTGAGAAGGCGACGCGGCAGACCAAAACGGAGATGGCGGGACGAGCTTGATGGTTTCCAGTCTCGAAGGAATGGGGGGAGGCCTTTGCCCAGTAGTGGGTTTAGGAGGGCACATAATAAAAATCATATAACATTTATTATTATAAAGCCATTTTTGTCCCACTCCAGAGCAAAGGTTCCCTTCCCTCTTTCCACTATTCGCGACTCAACGCAGTAACAGGCCACGATCTAAGGTGGGAGTCAAGTTCGTCCCGCCATCTCATTGTTGGTCTTCCACGTCGCCGCCTTGCATTTTGTGGGATCCACCCTGTGGTCATCTTAGCCCACGAGTTGTCAGGCATATAGCATTTGGTATGGTCAAAAGTTTATATTGATGTATTGATTGCAGCACACGCTACTGGTGGCGGAAGTGACAGAGCAGCTTCGCGTTCGCTTCCTCCCCTCCCCCGTCGTCATCAAGAAGCGCATCGAGGGACTCATCGAGCGAGAGTATCTGGCGCGTACGCCCGACGACCGCAAGGTCTATACCTACGTCGCATAGGTGCGTAGCCGCCGGCGGAGTGGCGGACAGGCCGATTATCAGTCAACGGCTATAAAACCAACAACCGTTGATTTTATTTTTACCTACGACGCATTGGTGCGCCGCCGCAAGATAATCGAGGAGATTGCCCTCGGATTCATCTGTTATAGCCACAGAATACAGAAGTACGGAAAGTGTCGTTGACAAGCATGCGCCTGGTAGTATTCAAATATTCGGTAGTCAAATAAAAAAAATATCTTGCCGAGGAAGAAGTCAAGCGACAAGAATAAAGAAAAAGTTTATTTAAATTTTTACAAATACTTTTTTTTATTACATTTTAAAAACAGTGAAAATGTGGACTGGCAACAGCGGCTCCCGTGTAAAAGGAGAATGATTGTGTGTACACAAGGATACGCATCAGACTATACACTGCTAGCTCTTATGTCCTTACGGTAAGCGTCATTTTTCTTTGTTTTTAGGTAACTTGAGCTGTATCCCACTGTACCTCTCTTCTGTATTCTGTGGTTATAGCATATCATGAGACTAAACCAACAGCCGTTATATCTTCAACTGTCTTAGGGCTCGCGTCTGCAGGCTGCGACCACTGTTTTACTCTTTGTCCGTGACAACTGGTAGTCTTAAGTTTTTGGTTTAGGTCGAATCTGCCAAGCCAGCGTTAACTCCCCCTGCTGATCCATTTACATTATATCGGTATATCGATGACTTTATTAGGTTTGTGCAGTTTACTATTCGCTGAGGCAGTCTTATTATCCGAAAAGAAACCAAGAAAAGGTATTCAAAACTAAATGGTTTCTTAGAAACGTGTAAAGTTACGAGCTCAAAATCTATCTGCAGTGTGAAAGAAAGCGTGAAGAGCTAGCTTTATAGAAGATAATCCCTCTTTATAATATACTTTATTAAAAAGCTGATCGCAATGTAATAACAAAGTGATCTCATTTACACTTATTCATTTGCTAAAAAATAGTAAAAGCGTGAACTATTTACTTCTGAACAGAAAAAAATATATGTAATCGTAACAGTTATTTAAAAATGAAAGTGAAAATGAGATTCTGACTTATCATACTCAAAAATCACTAGTTTCTTTAGTGTTGACATGTAAAAATATTGTAAATACCCTTGTAAACGTAGCGTGTGCCGCGTGCGTCCAGTTACGGTTTTACTATAGGTTCTGTTGTCTTGTCCGAAACAGATGTATTAAAATTTTATTCTTTAACATTATCTTTTATTCTCTTTGAGACTTGAACTTCTTGTAAATATTATTCAAATAAAGCGTGAAGTTAAACTGGAGCTTAAAACGAGTTTTATTTGCAGGACTCAAGATCGGTTAGTCCTTGAAGGGGATGCCAAGTTAGAAGTGATAGAAGTAATAAAACTATTTAAATTATTTCAAGGTAAAAATAAAATTATTAGTTTTTACACAGTTTTTTTATTTGCTGGCTACTATTGCGACACAGCAATATAAGATCAAACAAAACACATTCATTCTAACTACTTGAGATTCGTTTGATGGAAATGGAAGGAAAAAATCTTTAGGCAAATACAAATTCAAATTAGGACCTGACGCATAGTCGAATACGCTAGGTTTCGATACATCGACAAAGTTAACATCAATAGTAAGTACAATAGAAATATCATCGAAGCTAAAACTAATGTTCCTCGCCGTAGTATCAAAATTAATTCCTAAAATTCTATTACTGCCGTCAATTTCCGCATAGCTAAAGACGAACGCGTATCGTGTAATAATATTGTGACAATAAAGTTTCGACGACTTTTCATGGAGTTCCCCATAGAGGTGTGCTTTGTCTGTTACATTCAGTGCCATGGGCAACCAATCGTTGTCTTTAAGATCTTCAGGGTTTCCTAATGGTGATACTGCTACTTTACTCTTCAACTCCAAGAATGTGTCCAAGTTGCTTTGAAGGAGCTTGCATTGCTCAGTGCCGTTTTGAAGTTTCGTGTATGTGTGGTGATATCTGCATTTTATTCTTCTGTTTGGCCCAAATAATACAAAGTTGTCTGTCAAGTTAGACGCTATACAGATTCCACCTTTGCTCTTAGGAAGTGTCATGTATGTCTTCAGCAGTGATGATTTATTGTAAAAGCCGTCTGTATAGTTACTTTCCGCGTATGAAACAATAATCGGCAAGTTGTCTACATATCCAGGATTGCCACTCAACTTCAGCACACGCTCTATTGAATTATTGGTCAAAACAAATTTCACCTCTATTTCTTGCTCTAATAAGTTCAAATTAATTGGTACATTCTGAACATGGAACTTTATAGTAGCGTTAGTTATCTTAGAATCATGGTAGTTGAAGATGTATTCAATTTTTAAAGCCAGATTTGTGCAAATGCTTTCCGTGCATGCCGGCTCGTGGACGCTCTTATTATAGTTTGAACAAATTAGGTCTTCGCAGATGAAGAGAGTCCAATTTGTGCAGTGCAGACTGGAACAGTTCTGTAAGACAAAAACAAGTGAGTTCTAATAATATTGTTTGGATGTTTGTGGCTCAATCACGCTGTAACGGTAGGACCAATTTTTTATATTTTTGAAATATCCGGAATGGCATTAAATCTATAGATTTAGGGGTAGGTAAATTAATAAACGGTCCCACAGGGAAAATAAGACGAACCATTTACCAGCTCCACGCGAACAGGTTTTGACGTTTGTGTACTTACCAGATAGGTGCTATTCATAGAAAGTGGGGTAGCACTTATAACACTCGCCTCCTCAGAACTCTTCATGACTTGTAACATTTCCAAATCGGCAATTTTAACGTAGCAACTGAACTTGTGGCTTTTTAGAAACTGTATGGTCTTTCTTCCAGTGCAGTAGTTGTTCACTACTGGTGATGGTGAATCTGTAACATGAGTTGTAAACATGAACTCTCTACAGGGTGTAATCGTTAAGTGTGCACAGGCGATTATTCCGTAACTATTGCAGATATCAAAAAACTTTAAACTGATATCGAAAGTACTTTACCTAATGAGTAAAATGACATTAATAACTTTTTAAAAATAAAACGAGAAATATCCAAAAAAATTACATTAATCACTCCCATACATTTAGTATGAGATAGTAGAAAGGTTTTTCAAATTGAAAAATACAATAAATTGGCGGGAACGAGAACCCGCGATAAAGAATTTGAATTTAGAACGAACTCCAAAGAGTATCTTTCTATTTGTTTTTATTTAGTATGTTGCTTTTCAGCTAGTTCAAATCAATACAATATTGAAACAAGGTTTATTATAAATTTGAAGTTGTAAGATAATTAATCTACACGTGTATCTACTTGAAATTCATTAAAACCTTCATATCGTACATAATTATAAAATGACAAGGGTAAAATGAGTAGGTACTATTCCACTTAAAATAAGGAAACTAAAACCTTTCTACTATCTCATACTAAATGTATGGGAGTGATTAATGTAATTTTTTTGGATATTTCTCGTTTTATTTTTAAAAAGTTATTAATGTCATTTTACTCATTAGGTAAAGTACTTTCGATATCAGTTTAAAGTTTTTTGATATCTGCAATAGTTACGGAATAATCGCCTGTGCACACTTAACTATTACACCCTGTATAAGGTTGAAGAACATATTCCTCAGAAATGAAAGCGTGTTTCTTACCAATGTAATAGATGGATTGATTTTTCATAAGCCAAATAGGGTCACCATATTCATAGATTTTGTTTGTAAACTCGTACTGGAATCGTGGTTTTTCAACCTCTTTCCAAGTGAAAAAATTATTGATTGCCAATGGATAAATCTGAAACAGTTGAAACGAGTTAAACATGTTCCAAGCATGGTGCACTACAACTTCTCCCAAATAGATGACTGCTCTTTATAAATCACGCTACTTATCCGAAACTCCTTTACCTATGGACGGATAACGCGTCCGTCCCTGTAATAAGTACAATACAATAGTAAAGTAAGCACTTACCTACCAATTTGGATGAAAATACTAGATACTTACTTTTTTAATTGCAGTGGGTCTTACTGGAAGATTGATTTTAACAATGCAAAACCAGTCGTTCAGAATGGAGGTTATGGGACCATCTTGACTAAAATGGAATAGGTGAGAATAGCAGACATCGTCATAGCGTGGGCTTGGTTTAATTTTTTTGGTACAATTAGAAAACATTGTTATCTCAGTCTCGGAACAATCAGCATCGCAGCAGCAATTTATATCACATACTCCATGCTGAAATAAGACAAATTATGTAAGTAAAATGACTAAACTACCCACCATATTTTGAAAATGGTGATGAACTTTATGTAGAGTCCGCGCCACCAATGAAGGCCGATAGACGCGGCGCCCTGCGGCCGTTAGCGCAGAGAGTTTTGTATCAGCTATCATCCATCCCATCATACAAGCTCTGCTTAGTTGGGGGCTAGATAGTGTTGTGTGAATTGTCCACATTATTTATTCACTCTAAAATGCGATAGTTTCAATCGAGAAAGCCATGCTTACCAACAAATTGCACTTGCAGTCTATAGAACTCTTTTTCTTTGGTGTTACAGTTGGCTTGCTTGTTGTTTGATTAGTATTTCCAAAAAAGCTTATTTCAGTCACATTATCCAGCTCAGTGCTGCTATAAACTACTTCAGTGGTAAAAGATGCCTCTTCTTCTGTGGCAGAGGTGCTGTCGTCATAAAGCACTTCAAAGGCTACTGTTGTAGATTCAGTGGTAGTCAACATTTCAGAGACAGATGAATTATTGAAAATTTTAGCTGGAGCATTATTCTTTGCCAGTTTATTTGCTTGTGTCTGGTAGTAAAGAGCTTGCGGCTTATAATTTAAATCTTTCAGTACATCTCTCAGCTCTCTCTTCTTACTAGTAGCGTTTGCAGCATCAATAAGCTTCTCATCTAACTGCATTATGGAGTGGATGTAATCTATAACGCTGAATTGTATGAGTATAGAGAGCAAGGTAAAACCTAAGTAGGTAACAACTCTCATCTTCACTTATATTCTACACCAAACTGGCTGAAGTTTCTTAAGATAATATCAATTTTTACTTCAATTATACCCTTGGATTGGGTGTTCAATTTATATCTGTAATAAAAAAAAGTTTTACTTAGAGAAATTATCTTTGAACAAAAACCAAAAAAACTTAATTTAATTATCGCAGTTCTCAATACCTTCTGAGGCAACATAGGTAAATTATTTTTTGAGTAAAGTCACGCCTAATTAGCACGTATTTTAGGTACCTACTTTAAGTTTTTTTTAAAATTCTGAATTATTGCTGTCAGTAGACTTCACTGAAAAAATATCTTATAATAATAAACAATAAAACAACAAACCTGTCGGCTCCTAAACTAATAATATCACTCTGCATCAGCTGGTGAGATCCACCGAGGAAGTACTGGCGTATTCTATCAGTCAGTGTGGTGGCAGTCGGAGTCCAACAAGGCACATGAACTGTATGAGCTCCTGGGACAGACGGCAAGCTACAAACTCCATAGCCCACCGCCCAAGAACGCCCGAATGCATCAAGACAGAATACTTGGAATATTAACTTTGGCCAACCTGAAAAAATAAACGGTTGCAGTGGTTCAATAGAACGGTAATTTTAGACTGCAGTTATTACGTAATTCGCCCTCACCTTGGATGCCCCTGGTAACGAAATGGACATCAAGTGGTTGTGCCCAAATTATAGATTTTTCGTAGTTAGGTTTGCCAACAACAGTTTGGCCTTCAGGGCACCCCGATACAACAGTCCATTTCGGTCCTATGATCACACAAGTATTATTAGGTAGGTACAATACATCGTAGGTAATAATAATCAGACTTGCAATTTTCAAAAGCTTTGAAAATACTTTGAAACCACTCACCGTGCTGGAAAGAATAACGACAAAACAAGGAAGACTGGTCCTGGAAGTTCGAAGCACCCTGTATTTGTCCTAATATGTGCAACTCTGCCATGGAACAAACAACACAATACCATACACACTTTTAGTTTACATTTTCAGTAACCAACCAACCAAAAATAATTACCTATGTATTTCAAATATTTGAGAGAAACACAGATCGGCAGGCTACAGCTTAAACGTTTGTTTGTTTGTTTTCATGGCGGTTACCATGGTAACCAGGAGGCCATGACGTCACATTTGGACAGCTCTAATTTGTCACTGTCACTATTCCAGTAGCTTTATTCCTAGTCCAAGGTTTAGTCTGTATTTTGAGTTCCATAATACTAAATACATACTTCCAGTGGATGATCTAGCAAAGACTTGATTAATTTTTCTAAACTTCAAATAAAAGGTAAGTATATTTTTTCCCGGAATCCTAGCCTCTGTTTTTTATACAACTAGCTGATGGAACAAGCATATGGCCCACCTGATGTTAAGTGCTAACCATCGCGTTTAACAAAGCATAGCCTCGCAGGTCGCGCACGTCTAGTAACGTGCCCTACGATGCACTTCCATGCCTCCATCAACTTACTTATTAGTGCACGAAAGGAGCCTCTTCGAGGCGCACTTAAAATCCTTTCACCACACTTGGTTCGAAAGAATCAGTGACACGATAAGAAGAAGAAGAATCAACTTATTCAACTCTGTTCCAAACTACAAACGAATAGTTCAAGCATGGGTTCAACTCAGTTCAAGTTACATCTATTTTTTTATATATAAAAAAGCAGCCAAGTGCGAGTCGGACTCGCCCATGAAGGGTTTCGTAGCACGACGAACTACAAGAACCTTTATACAGGGTTATTCATTATTAACTGCAAATACTCAGGAATTAGGTTCAACAAATAGAATAAAAAGTATTTATGAAATTATTTTTTCTAAATTTGATCAAAAATTTTTTCAAGTTTTTGTATCAAAATTTAATTTTTATTAATTTCTTTACGGCTATTGCATAATGATTGCCATGGAGAACAGGACGATGACCCACCCAGGCGGTGACTGAACGCAGAGTGTCACTCACGGCGCGCGGGCGCGGATCAAAGGTCAAAATAGGTCAGGCGCCAATGATTCCTTTATCGATTTTCTCGGGATTTTCATAACAAAACTTAAAAAAAATCATTTCATAAATATTTTTTATTTTATTTGTTGAACCTAATTCCTGAGTATTTGCAGCTAATAATGAATAACCCTGTATATGTTACTTGATGTAACATAATAAGGTTCTTATAGTTCGTCGAAAGGTAAATTGCGGTTTACGGTTTATGACGTATAAAAAAAAAACTACTGGCTAGATCTCGTTCAAACCAAATATCGTTGGAAGTTTACATAGTAATGTACATCATATATTTTTTTTAGTATTATCATTCTCTTACTTTAGAAGTTAGAGGGGGGGGGACCAACTTTTTTCCACTTTGGAAGTGTCTCTCGCGCAAACTATTCAGTTTAGAAAAAAACAATATTAGAAACCTCAACATCATTTTTAAAGACCTATTCATAGATACCCCACACGTATGGGTTTGATGAAAAAAAATTTTTTGAGTTTTAGTTTCAAGTATGGGGACCCCCGAAATTTATAGTTTATTTTTTATTTTTATGTAAAAATCTTAATGCGGTTCACAGAATACATCTACTCGCCAAGTTTCATCAGTCTAGCTCTAACGGTTTCGGAGAAAAATGGCTGTGACATACGGACGGACAGACAGACAGACAGACAGACAGACAGACAGACATGACGAATCTATAAGGGTTCCGTTTTTGCCATTTGGCTACGGAACCCTAAAAATGAAAGTCGTGTTAGTTACTCCACTTATAACTCAAGAACGGCTGATCCGATTTGGCTGAAAATTGGTTGGGAGGTAGCTTAGAACCAAGAGAAGGACATAGGATACTTTTTATCCCGAAAAAGTAACGGGAACAGGGTGTTACGGGAACGGGCGAGCGAAGCCGCGGGCGGCCACTAGTATAAAAATAAAACCAGATGTACTTAAAGCATCTGCGGGCGTCCTACAAACTTATGAAGATTGCGTTCTGTACCTATCTGTTTTGTGCTAGAACTGATTAGCTATGACCTGGAATAGCTTCACAATTCACAAGCTACTTTTCGACGGGGTTAGCCGCGAGGGTACTAATAAAGTAAGCAAGTAATCAAATAAAGATACACATAGGTATTAAAAAAATCAACATATTTATTCCATCACAATACATGATCTACATTCACAGGCACATTCATAAATCACAGTTCGCATAGGTTACATTAACCCGGTGGGTATTTAATGGTAATGTTTTAGAGGTAGGGTTGCCAGCCTGGGAAGAGGCGGCAGAGATTGTTGTTGTCAGTGGCGCAGTTCAGCAGACGTGCCACTTGACCTGGCACCGCCACGCCACCCGCGAGCCCGCCTTCCGTGCCGGCTAGCTTGCAGCTCACAGCCAACAACGCTCGCTCGGCGAGACCGCTGTTGGAGCCACTCGGTCCTGCAACAAAATAATATAAGTTTCAAAAAACTTGAGAAACCGCTTTCATGGCCAAACTATTAAACCGATTTTGGTGAAATTTCATTGAGACCAATTTGGAATCTGGTTCACCTTTCCGATGAAAAAAGGAAGGTTATAAAAAAAAACAATCGAATTGAGAATTTCCTCCCTTTTTATTTGAAGTCGGTTAAAAAATAGCGATTAGTTTCAGCCTTATGGGACGTGGTATCAAAATCGCCTGTTACTGGGGAACTAAACGAACGGGCTATAAATATGTAGTCGTTTTAGCCATTGACTCGAAAGAAGACTAGCCTCTCAGCTCAGTTGGCGTAGGTCGTGGGTTCGCTCCCCACAGAGGACATATATTTGGGTGGTGCTATCTGGGCACATTATATTGTATTCTAAGTATGATAGTGTTGTGAAGATTGTCCACAATATTTTTTTATATTAAATATTTTTTTAACCTGTATGTGAGCCTCTATAATTATGTATTTAATTAATTACTAAATTAAATTATTACCATTTACGCTTATATTGGCATTAGTGGAGGCACTTTGTTGTCCACTTGTGATAGTCCATGAGTAGAGTGGATCACAAAGCAACACTTCCAGTATTGTTAGAAGAGTCTCAGAATTATCTCGTAGCAGCTGCATTGTTTTCTCACAGCATCTGAAACATTCGTTAGAACTGTTTAGAAAAACTGGAACAGTTTTCGTAGAATGCGACAATAGTTTCGAGATCTAAACTCTAGAACTAGATTATCTCGAATTCTTGTCACATGAAAAATGTTAAAATAATAATAAAGTCTAGATTCCAGATATTATTCTTCATTGGTCAAAGCGAATGCTAATGCGCAAAAAAAATATTAAGTAGTAATAAGTAAGTATATTTATAGTAGTAGTGGTAGAGCTCTTTGTGAAGGGCTCGTCCGGAGAAGTATTACCACCATGCTTATTTCTGCTGTTACGCAGCATTGCTGTGTTTCAGTATGAAGGGTGTGGGTGCAGGGGAAATTACTGGCACGTGAGACTGAACATCTGTATGCCTCAAGTTGATAAACGTAGAGCAGTGCATAATAGGGCGCGTTTCTGACGTGCGTACCTGCGAGTCATAGCTTGTTATGCACTGGAGCATCAGGTGGGCCATAATATGCTTGTTTTATATTTAAAAAAAATGTACAATAAAGCGCTGGGATAACGGTTACCTTCTAAACATTCCTTCCACTCCGCTAGATCCAAACCCTGCGATCATATCCTGAGTTAGGCGGAAAGGCACGGTCTCTGGTGTATGCAGAGTTTTTCCTTGATCAAATGCAATACCTAAAATAAGTAAATTATACGAAAAATTAATTTCGTGAAAGTCCATATTAAAATATAACTGTACTTGGTCAGTACAGCAATTGTCCTAATTTATCTCGAAGAAGGTTGCCAAAATAATGCTCTAATTTCCGAGCATGTTTTGAAACGGACACTGGCAAAATTGTGTCAATTAGTCGCAGCCAAAAAAGAAGAAGTGAAGTGAGAAATAGGTATTATTTTTTGAGCCAACTCTACTATATTAGTCAGAAGTACGGGTTACCGTGTCTAAGTGAAGTGAGAAATAGCTAGGTATTATATTTTGAGCCTACTCTACTATATTAGTCAGTGTACGACTACGAGTTACCGTGATCTTAAACGTCGTGCCACATCGGAGGATGTGTTAAAGACGTTTAATATGATATACTTACCAAAATCAATATGTATAACTTCAGCCGTCCGCTTGTCGATTAAGATATTCTGCACGTGTCTATCACCTAATCCCAATATGTAGCCAACCATCGATGTTGTTGCAACACTAAAAACAGACACTATTATTAGACAGTTAATATTTTATGAGAAATAATGATAACTTCATTCCTAAACCGTTAAGAAAATACCCTATCTATCCCGTGTTGTGGTATTCCATTGAGTGGTCAGTTACTCGTAGAACCAAATTGAGCAATGCTCACATTTTGCTAGGAAATAAGCGATACAAAAAGCTAATCATGGTATTATCCCACTGTTGGGCAAAGACTTCTTCCAAATACTTCGATTTTTTTCAAATCATATCATTATTATTAGCTTAAAAAAATTCACTGCTGGCTTATGGTATTTGCCTTAACTTTCCAAGAAGTCTACGATTTTATTCTACTTTCATAAAAATAAAACAAATAATCTTACCTCTTTGTATAGGCTAGCCTTCTTTCATACCATGTTACTGGGTCGAGGTAATGTTCGGTGAAAAAGAAGTGGAAAACAGGCTTAAACTCTCGGAGTACTTTTGTGAATACTATAAGCTTTTCTTTATTGCTTTTTCTAGCATCATGGCAGTCTTTAAGCTTCGTTCGAGCCACCACTGAAGATATATCCTGAATCAAGAAGTTAAAAATAATTGCATTCCATTGCATTTTTGATACACTGACAAGGGCAAATTTTTTAATGCCCCTTTTTACGGGATGCTGACTTTAGTGATGACTTAAAAGTTGCCTACTCATTTTAAGTTTTAAAATTCTGTAAAAATGTCTGTTGTAGCCACTCTGGTCCAGAATAATCTTCAGAAAGACTACCAACGAACGCGCAGAACGCAGGGTTACCACCAACTGAGTCGGGACGCCTGTATGTTTTGTATGTAATTAATAAACTCAAAAACTACTGGACCGATTTCTAAGATTTATGGCATAGGGACAGGTAGAAATTCGCTAGAAGCCAATAGGCACATTGGGGACTAGCCACGGGTTTTCTCACGATGTTTTCCCCTCATGACTCCACTAATTTGGTTATCCAAGGACTAATGATTAATTTATTGACCATGTCTTTCCTGTGGATTAGGCCGACTAAGCTGTCAGGATGGTATAGGTGCTAGGCAAGCCTATTCCATTTGAAATCCTGTCCCAGGCACTATAACGTCCCGTAAGTAGGGGCATGAGTAATCACCAGTTGCCCCTGAAGCTATATAAGTCATCTACAATAGATGCAAAGGCCTGTTTACTTAATGATTAATTTACCTGCGGTCGGTAGCGTGAGTGAGCGCCGTTAGTGCCCACCAAGTATCCACCTATCGGTATAGTACCTTCGCACCATTCCAGCACACCAGATTGCTTAGACATTGGAACTACCTACAAAAATAATAAAGATTGATAGATAACTTTTTAATTGCCTCAAAAAACACAGCTTATAAAGAAAATGAAAAAACAGAAAGAAAAGAACATTGAGTAAAGGTACGGCTACACAATAAATCATAAGAGAAAAAGAAAACATAGAACACAAACAGAAACACATCGCAAGAAATAAGTACACACATAATCCTAGTTATATTGCTGAAAAGGGTGCCGATAGTATCCAATTAGGTAAAAATAAATAATATGCCCCATTTTTGCCCCCACGTACATATTTTTGCCACATCCGTTAGACACAGATAGCTTAATAGCGTTGTTATAGTAATCAAGTTGGGTCGTTTCTATGAAAAATACGAGCTTTATTTTTTGAGAAAATAAAGTGATAACTAAACCAGAGAGATGTCATTTTGACATAGAGGTTGCATAAGCTGCGTTAATATACCTTGTATGTTCGGATGAGTAGTTTGTTGCGGCTCGTGACAGGGTCTTTCTCTAGGAGCGTGTTTACTATAGCAAACACTTGTTGCATCACTGCATCCTGTCTCATATCATCCTCTCCCTGAAAATTTGAGGTTTACCTTCTCATTCATGCCTCACACTTTTTAACGGCTCGCTTAAAGTGTCTTGACACTTGCATGCCAACAAATAGAGATGACAACCAATACCAATATGCCTTAAACTTTACATAAAAAATTTTGGAGTCACATACTTTTTAAATTATTTTCAAAGAGTTTTAATGAATTTACTCAAACTCAATAAAATTTTATTCATTTCAATTACAAGAATCACTTTGAAACGTCTTAAAGCTAGGTGAGTTTAGGTGCCAGTTCCACGCGACCAAGCCTAGAAGAACAGGCATGAAACTACGGCGCGGTTCTTACCGTTTCAGTAATAACATTTTATTATATTCAAACATTCATTAAAAACTCTTTGATCGACATCGAATCTGAATCGCTGGTCTTATATTGATGGTATTCCATTTCAGTTATAGATAGATAGATAGAAAATGCTTTATTGCACACAACAAATTTTAAAAGTACAGGTACATAAAAATACTTAAAACTATTTGCCTCATACAATGGGCGGTCTTATCGCTAAACGAGCGATCTCTTCCAGACAACCTTTGGATGGAATGGACTTAGACTTAAGATATTTACAAGGGGACTGTGTGCAAAGAAAGAATAAATAAAAATGTGCCTTAAAATTTTTGATGTGTAGCTAGCTACATACACACAAAAGAAAGTTAATACATAAGGAGTCTGAAAATACTTATATTATCCATAGAATATTATATTACATACTATACAATTTCACATATAACTACTAATAAATACATACCTATTTAAATACATAAACACATTTATATTCGATTCGTTCTTTCGTTCATCAGCTGTTATGTAGTGTCAAAATATTTGGCGTCGGATTTTTAAAATTATAAACCGAGTTTACCTTTATAAGCAATATTCTTTTGTTTCCACTTGAATCGGTACACGTTACTTTCTTTGGATAGTTGATACCTCCCACTAATTCAAAGAAGCTTTCGAAAGAAATCAGCGCTGAAACACCATTATTTCGTGAAGGTTCAGTTATAAAAATAAAAACAAATTAATAGGGATAAGGGCAGGAAGAAGTAAAATAAGCAACACCTAAACTAATGCCATCTCTTACTAATGGATAATGGCAAACAGTGACAGGGCTATGTATGTGTTAAGCTATACAGGTTCAACTTACTTGGTATGTACTGATATCTGCAGTCATTTCGTACTGGGATATTGACAGTTGGTACTAGTATGGCATCTAAGTTCTTCAGCTTAGGCAACTGTTCAGCGGACGGTATCTCCTGCTTGGAATCTTTATTTTTAGGCTTGAAGTTCGCGAAGCTAATAGTAGCTGCAAAGATTGGTTTTATTTATAAAAATCTGACAAAAAAAACGGTGCATAAGATATGCATTGCCATTCCTTGTCAACTGGTAGCGTTGCTAAACAGTGATAAGGCTATTTTTAAGATTGCTTGGATTCCTACAAGCGGTTTTTACATTTACATGCTGTTTCATCATAATTTTACATAATTTGAAATATTTTCCATCTGCGCTATAATATTCTCCATGTCCTTGTTGGTAGTGGCTAGTGTCTTCACCATTGCCTCTGCAGCTGTAGTCCTGTATCCTTGAAGGCGGCTATAACGCCAAAGTGTAATACGATCGAACCTTTACATACCATCGCAAATTTTCTCCATCTGCGCTATAATATTCTCCATGTCCTTGTTGGTAGTGGCTAGTGTCTTCACCATTGCCTCTGCAGCTATGGTCCTGGGTTCCTGCAAGCGGCCAGGCGTGGATGATCCGGCGACGCCGCTAGCCTTAGCGCTAGAGTTCAATATCACCTTGTCTTTGTCAGAGTTCTTCAATGCGAATAATATGGGGAGAGTGTGATGCGGATGTTCAATGGCGCATCTCTCTAAAATGTTATAGGTTAAATTCAAAACAATTTTCAGCTTTGTAAAATCTATGGCTAAGCAACGGGAATCCCTATTGCCGGTGCTAAGCCATGGTAATAAAACAATAGAATACACACGGATGAACGCCTCGAACAGCCGAAATACTAAAAGCACGTCTGAAGTCTTCCAGCCAGTGCTATAAGTATTTCGGCTTAGTTAAGAAAACTAAAAACGACTGCCTAACGTATTATGTTCATCGAGCTTGACCAAAAAATATAATTTTAATTCCCTTTTTTTAATGCTTCAAGCAAAAATTCTTTTCGCACACTTTCCTTACGTCATTATTCACACAACATGTTCAAATTAGTTACATAATTGGCGAAGCCGGGTGGATCAACAGATTTATTCAGAAATTGATCTATAGAACGAGTCATTGAACTATAACTATTTCACTTACTCAGTATATTCTTCAAGTTTTCGGCAAACGGAGTGTCTTCATTTGTAAGACGAGGTGCTAACTGTGGCAACACAGTAATGAACTTCCTGGACGGTATGTCTTGCAGTAAGCTTTCGAACTTGCATGTTTCAGATTCATCAAACTCGAATGAAGGGTTCTCGAGCCACAACGATATAACCCTAAATATTGAGAGATTGTTCTCTTCGCACTCTTTCAGAGAGAGTAGGTAATACCTGTAATATAAAAAACCGACTTAAGTGATGACCTCTGGAATAATATAGACATATTACAATGACAGATAGTTGTTAGAATAACATACACTTCAGAAAAATTTAATGGAATGTTTGTAGACAAACCGCGCACACTTATCTGACTTGCCATCTAGCGCGTATAAAAATTAGTACTTTACTATTAGACAGATTTTTTAACAAATCGCCTACAAATCTTTATGTTCTTGCAAGTTAATCAATGATTATACTGATTTATAAATATTTTTGTCAGAAGTTGAAATACCTCACAGCTAATTGGAGAAAGCTCTTTTTTTCCGCTTTTGTGCTCGCGATCTCTAATTCGTCGAGAGCTTTGAAACGATCGTTCGTGAAGAAAGCCTTTACTTCTTGCCTGAAAAATTTATCACAAATTTATAAATCTGTCGTAATGTAAATATGGTTGTATTTTTTTATTTAAGGGAGAGTTACATAATTATGTCTTTTAATTTCATGAAAATTTGTAGAAAACGGAGCTTGTACTAGTCGACCCGTTTACCTCCCTCCTCTTTTTGCAATTATTTGTTATATAAATGTGAAAATGTTTCAAAATAGTGTCCATACTTGGTCAATGATTGCTGTGTAGACTTCAAGGACAGATTCGTGGCTATTCCTTTCAAATTCTCCATAACTTTAACTTTGTTTTCAAAAACTGCAGAGTTCATGTATGTGACCACCTATAAATAGAGTTTTCTTTATTATTACACATTTATACAAGTTCGCGTAAGCAAATTTCTTCAGTTACCCGATAGAGGTCTCTATCGGGCTTTTAGTGCTTCTAAGTAACCATGTTTCGTAACCAGCTACGTAGAAAGATTTTTCTTCTTAGTTCGAACCGGGTGGTAATAAAAAAAATAAGTGCTTCAGTTCTCACTTTGTGAGTAGTATTATATTCAACGAATACCTGTTTATACTCAGCATCGGCGTATTTAGCAATGTCATAATAAACTTTTAATCTCGTTTCAACGTGATCGGACTGCCGCCGTAGTACTTGCAGACTCTTTAGCAAATATTTGTCAATAATATCCCTGGCGTTGTCTCGTTTAGACTCTACCATCCATAGGGCGTATTGTCTGGAAAAGATTACTTACATTTACAGTTCGCCCGGAGTACATTGGCGAGTCTTTAGGAGTTGAAGGAGATATGCTACCTAACTTCATTCAACTTTCTGGAGGATGACGCAACAACAGACTCATGTACCAAATACTTGTTTATTTGCAACAAAGTTACAGGTTCGCACAGTGTGAGCGGGGAGAGACGACATGACATCAAAATCCTACGCGTCAGCCCGATTCCTGTGGCGAAGTTAGGCGATGACAAACATAAAAAAAATTACAACCGAATTGATAACTTCCACCTTTTTTGTCGGTTTAAAATATATGTGAATTTCTTTGTTTATTTTTATTGTGACTTTTCAGAGTGTACAAAATGTAACAAAATGGAATAAATTTTATTGAACTTGAACGTCAATATAGTCTACAGAAACCACTACATCAAACAAAAACGTCTACAGAAAGCGTTTTGGCTCCACCTTTATTATGCGAACATCCAGGGAATGGAACTCATTGCCGTCGGCTGTTTTTCCTAACCACTACAATCTGGGCCTCTTCAAGGCAAGAGTGAATAGGTGTTTTCTAGACCATCCTGCTCCATCGTCGCTTACCATATTTTACCATATTTCCTTCTAACTAAGCGTTGGAGGAACGATCTCGACGCTTTTGAGCGAGGATGGTGGGATATAGCAATGAATAGAGACAGTTGGAAGGGTTTGGGGGAGACCTTTGCCCAGCAGTGGGACGATATAGGTTAGAAAAAAAACTAAACTAACCATCAGGTGAGATTGTAGCCAAAGGATAAATATTTAATATAAAAAAACCGTACGGTTCATGTTACCTCAATGATCTAGCTGTCAGTTGCACATTCTCAGTCGGATTAGACACGATATTGCGCATTAGTGATAGCGCTATTTCCTTGTGCCCTTTGGCCCACGATATTTCGCTCTCCGCTAGCGATATTTCCTCAGAGGTCCGTAACTTCTTGACCACGGCTAGGAGGCGTTGTGCCATTTGTACTCTGTTGTTTGACAGACCTAGTTCTAAAAATATAAAAGATTTATTTATTTTTTAACTGTACCCGAAGTCCGAGTTTTGCTACCACATTTCGTTACCAAATGTTGTTTTCGTTTCGCCTATTAGTCTCTGTCTATTGTATGGAGAAAAGATGAGACAACAACTCTTAACTACGTAACGTATTTTTGCTGTCTCATATTTTCTCCATACAATAGAGAGAGACAAAAACGCGAAACGAAAACAACATTTGGTAACGAAATGTGGTAGCAAAACTCCGAGTTCGGGTTCTGATGTAAAGTTTGACAGACAGAATTCTGAAATACAAGGTTTTTTTTAGACAACTAGCTGATGGAACAAGCATTTTGCCCACCTGATGTAAAATGGTAACCATCGCCTATATATAACAAAGCATTGCCTCGAAGCTCACGTATATCAGGAATATGCCCTACAATGCACTGACATGCGTCCATCAACTTGAGGCATAAAGATCTTAAGCCTCACGTGCCAGTAATTTTACCGGCACCCAAGCCTTTCAAAACAAACACAAAACAAACTTTTTAATACAGTTGCTCAAAAAGTGGCGTATTGCAGGGACGTATAGCGTTCGGGATGTGGGCTATTACACACGCGTGCTTTTTTTTTACCATTCCCGCACTAGTGCTTTTTCTTTCCCAACTGTCAAAATAATGTCTAAAAAGAAAAACCAACCATGAAGTTTTTACTAAAAAAAATCATCGAAGTTTTTATGATTCATGCAAATACGTATTATTTCTAAAAAGAAGCTACTAATTTGTTTCATTAACATATTTAATGATTTGATTGAATGAGTTATGTTAGGTTTTATTTCATTTCATCTCATTAAATTTCATTTTCAATTCATATTTATCAATAAAAAAAAATCTACTGAAGACTTGGCTGTATGGGTATAGTTCCCTTTGCCTTCCAGAATGGGTGAAGAAAAAAAAAATCTCTGCTTATATTTTACGGTTGGCGCCATTTTTCAGAAATTTTCTTTGCAAGTTTATTTGTTTGTTGCACAAAATGAGTAATTTCGACCCTAGTTTTTTTGAATTAACACCACCGAAACTCAGTATAATTGCACAAAATGCTTCGGAGAACATTTTACCGGAAAAGTCAAAAAGTCGCTACATGCATACATACGACGAACTTATTGCGTGGAGAGAAGAGAAAAAAGCAAATGGTATTTTTATTATTTTATTAAATTGCTTAATTTTTTCGCAACTGTATTAAAAATAGTCGTTCAGTACACGTGCGGAACCGTCATTGCAACTTGTTCCGACTGTCAACCTTCGCCTTCGGCTCGGGTAGACATTTGTCGGAACTCTTTGCAATGACAGCCTTCCCGCACTTGTAATGAAATATACTATTACGGCAAAAATAAGCACGGTGGTTGTACTTCCCCGGACGAGCCCTTCACAAAGAGCTCTACTACTGCTAAGGATAGTAAAGTGACCGCATTTGTTAGACGATCTCAAAAGCGTAGCTTAGTACATAATATGTATTATAATACATATAATAAATAATAATAATAAATATTGTGGACAATTCACACAACACTACCCAGCCCCAAACTAAGCAGAGCTTGTACTATGGGAACCAGATAGCTGATATAATACCTGAATACATTTTTTTTTTGTAAATACATACTTAGAATACAATATAACACCCAGACAGAGAACAAACATTTATGTTCACCACACAAATATTTGTTCTCGGTGGGGATCGAACCCACGACCTACGGCGCAGAAGGCAGAGCTACTACCAACTGAGCTAGAGGCCAGTCGAAGATTATAGAACTTACTGGCATATTGTATCTGTAGATCTACAATTTCATTATGAATATTCGTGCTAGATCTAGCAGCATGATCCAGTATCAACACGCGTTGCGATATCAAAGACTCCAAATGTTTGAAGTCATTAAAAGCTGGTAGCTTTTCGACATTCCATTTACTGAGTAGCTCCCCAATGGACAAGTTATTCGTTCTCACTGAGAAGTAGTCTTCTATATCACTGAATAGATGCAGCTCCCCCACAATTTTATACACATTCTGACAGTTTTCCATATTGAGATTCAAGCATAGTCGTGATACTGCTAGCTTTGCCCTGTTCAACGGAAGTATAAGCTTGTCGTTTACATCTGGTGTGATTTGGATGTTCAGGCAGTCTTTGAGACATGCGTAATGGAATGCTTTTACTATGGAATGTGGGTTGCAGTTCAGCTCCTTTGATTTTTCCTCCAAATATCGAGTGTCTACAATCTCGCTCCAGTCACCTGAAATTTCGAATAACTTTAATTTTTTTAAGCAACTACGAGTATGACTATAGAAAACTAGATAAACAAGCGTACGGTACGCTTAATTGAAAGGGTTTTCCGTAGATTTATAAGCAGAATTAATCACAGAAATTGAAAACATCATTGAGGCCTTACTCTAGTACTCTAAAAATTGAGTGATGTAAATCTTGTTTCTATAAACAATTCTCATAGTCCTACTTTCCTAAGAGCAAGATATCAAGCTATTAAACGTAATATTAATAAACCAACATGATGAAATTAGCTACATTTATTTACACAAAGAAACTTACAGTTTAAGAAATATCTATTTACAAAATATACAAATTACACACATCAACCTTGTCTAGGGATTGATAGAGTTAAAATGTTGCCAATGAGTAATAGGATTTTTCTATGTGTTTGTGTATATTTTTATACGTAATACACTGTATTACGTATAAGAACTTTCTGTACCTTGGTAGTTGGTACTGGCTCGGCAGTCTCGGCCGGTGACCCATATTCGTGTGCCGTGTAGTTTTAATTAAATCTTACTTTGCTTTAATTAATTACTTTACTTTAGATAGATAGATTAACTCTTTATTGTACACAAGGATAAAAACAGAAACTATTACAAAATAATGAGTACAATGGGCGGCCTTATCGCTAATAGCGATCTCTTCCAGACAACCTTTGGATGGAAAGGATAGATAAAAAATCAGATAGACGGCAGTGCACAAAAACTTTAATTGTTTTTTTTTTACTTTAATTAATTGTGCTTTCATTTAGCTTTCAGGATATTCAAAATTTTGTAGATTTTTGCAAAAACTGAAATAATTTCTTAAGAAAAAGGTATAGCAAGGATTTGAATTAAGTGTTTTTTAATAATAATAATAAAATGGAACTTTTTGATATTATTTAGTAAAAAAAATAAAGTAGGAATAAAATCAGTAATTTAATTCGAAATGGACTATCCCTAGACAATTTTTATGTGTGTACCTACACAAGAAACAGTTGAGCTATTTGCAGACCGCTACAGACGATCTAGAGATAGCTCAACCGATCAGTACCAGACGAAAGCGTGAAATGAGTGGACCAAATCAACTTACCAAGAAAAGACAAGCATTGATACTTGATATCGTCCAATTCATCGTTCTCCGGTAAAGATTTGATATACTGCAGAGCTAAATGATGCATGCCCGACTTATGCAGCGACCTCACAACGCCACATTGGAGGTTATGGTCGGTTTGCGCACCGCAAGACAGCGCTATGTCGTGGAGTAATAGTGCGTCGGAGTATTCGCCGGTGTTGACGAGGTGCCTTCGCTTTTCGCTTTCGATGGTGAGATGCGCGGTGCCACAGCCGTCAATCGCATCCATTTCAGCGACAGCTACGTAGCACTGCAAATTGAAGTTTATTTTATTAAAAAAAATATTGTTTCTGCTTCTTCTTCCTGTCCCCCCTTACCCCACTTTATGTGCCAGAGGGGTCAGCACAATGTCTTCCTCTTCCATTCCCCTCAGCAGAGATGACGGCTATCACCGTCATCTCTGCACTCACTCCTCTCTTATCCATGTCATCTTTTACACAGTTCATCCATGTTTTCTTCGGTCTACTTCTGCTCACATATCCATCCACACCCATACTCATCACTCTCCTAGTTACATGACTTTCATCCCTCCTTCTGTAGTGAAAACAGATGTTCTCTTGCTCAAAACAAAATGTTCTCTTGGCAAAAGGCAGCTTTATCTTTTTGACTGGCCTCTCAGCTCTGCCTTCTGCGCCGTTGGTCGTGGGTTCGATCCCCACCGAGACCCCCAACAAATATTCGTGTGGTGAACACAGATGTTTGTTCTATGTCTGGGTTTTGTATTGTATTCTAAGTATGTATTTACAAAAAAAACAAAGTAGTATATCAGCTATCTGGTTTCTATAGTACAAGCTCTGCTTAGTTTGGGGCTAGAGTGTTGAGTTGGATTGTCTAGAATATTTATTTATAATTTATGCTTACCTTTCTAAATATCTGTTGTATGTTCAGTCCGCCTTGTAGGGTGGTAGTGGCCTCAGGAGACGAAGGCGGCACGCCTCCGTTTTTTGACGCCGCCCACAGCTCGCCATAGTATATAGCAGCCGGGTTTTGGTCGGCGACGGCGGCTGCCCAAGCCACCTTATCGTACTCCAGACGAAGGTAGTTCAATAGTTCTGTTGACCGATTGCGCCTGTCGAGATAAATTACAGTTAGCTATAGGACATCTTTATCCTTTTAGCATTAAACCAAATGCATTTATACGCTCAAATTACACACTTCAGTCGGGTCACCTCACATCACACTAGAAATTTAGTGGTCAAAATTTTTATTTTATTTTTATTTCTTAGAAAAACGAACAGTACTTATATTTTAATTGATTATTTAAATAAATTATAGTTTAAAAAACTAAAAAAAAACGCTTTTATAACTAATTGAACTAAAAAGTTAAAAATAAAACTGTAATAATCAATTGAAAATTTATATTATTGGACAAAAAGCGGGGGGTGCTTTTTATAATTAACTTCAGGTAAAATAAACTATTGATAAAATATTTACAACAATCAAAATCAAGCCCCCCACGCTTTTTGTACAATAATATAAATTTTCAATTGATTATTACAGTTTTATTTTTAACTTTTTAGTTCAATTAGTTATAAAAGCGTTTTTTTTTAGTTTTTTAAACTATAATTTATTTTTTACTTTTTAGTTTTTTTTTTCATTTTTTTTTTCATATTTTTGCATTGTCATCGACCTTTGACAGGTGTGCAAAGTTTGAATCAAATCTGATAGTTCAAAGTAGGTTTTTTTTTTTTTTTTATTTCTTTTAATTTTTTTTTTTTTTTTTTTCATATTATTTCATTGTCATCGACCTTTGACAGGTGTGCAAAGTTTGAATCAAATCTGATCGTTCAAAGTAGGTTTTTTTTATATTTTTTTTATTTCTTTTCATTTTTTTTTATTTTTTTTTCATATTATTGCATTGTCATCGACCTTTGACAGGTGTGCAAAGTTTGAATCAAATCTGATCGTTCAAAGTAGGACAAAATCGAGCTCAAAGGGGTCGGTTACATACATACATACATACATACATACATACATACAGGTGAAGCTAATAAAAGCGTTATAAAAAAACAACTATGGACCATTCAAAAAATAGGATGTATACTCCTTTGAGGGACGATTGGATGCGATGGGTAGAGAATCCAATCTGTAAATTCATTGCATTGACAAAATAAATATGACAGAATCAGGGATTGGATCCTCTGGCGAAAACTTATTTGTTCTTCTTGGGTGAACGACGAGTTTTGAGGGAAAGATAACTTATGGATTCGATTCGATCGTTAGTATTGTAGAGCCATTACCCCCCAAAATACCAGCCACCATACCATTCTAGACTCGGCAATTTTTCCTGACTATATTGTCTATACTATAGGTGCTGTTAGCACCTATACCATAGGATCGGAAGGCACGTATACCATAGGATTGGAATACGCTTGCCCAGCACGGTGCTGGGCAAGCATATTCCATCTAAAATCCTGTCCCAGGCACTATAGCGTCCCGCAAGTAGGGCTTGAGTAATCACCAGCCCCTGACGCTATAAATATAAATCATCTACAATAGATAGAAAGGCCTATTAACTTTTATCTTACCTTGACTTGTAATAGCCCCGTTGTAAGCGAATGAAGTCCACCACATCGAGCATGTATTGAACAACCATTTTTTGACCAGTATCCATAGTTTTGTTAATTCTGAAGTTGATCTGACTATCTTCTGCATCCTCGACTTGGCTGTCAAACGTTTGTTCCCAGATGTAACTGAAGAAGTTATTTATTTGTTTGCTAAGAATAGCGACGTATTTCTCCGTAGAGATTTGTAGCATCAATCCCACAAGCGGCGGTAAAATCTTCATGCATATGTTTGACTGCAATTCAATAATAAATAATAACAAAAAAGCGGCCAAGTGCGAGTCGGACTAATTACAACATTACCTTACAACATATATTTTTTTTAGTTTTATCTTTCTCTTATTTTAGAAGTTAGAGGGGGGGACCAACTTTTTTCCACTTTGGAAGTGTTAAGTTTAGAAAAAACGATATTAGAAACCTCAACACCATTTTTGAAGACCTATGCATAGATATCCCACACGTATGGGTTTGATGTTTTTTTTTTTTTTGAGTTTTAGTTTCAAGTATACCCCACTGGGGACCCCCATTTATAGTTTACTAGCTGTGCCCGCGACTTCGTCCGCGTGGTATAGTGTCTATGGGTAGCATTTTTAATTTGCAGCGGAAGAAAACAGTAATTAAATAACAACGTCAAATTCGCGTGCACGTGACACAGTCGTCTGCCCTCTTACTAAACTTAGACATATGGCGTCGTACTACGCCACACTTTCATCCCCCCCGCATTCCTCTCCGAACTCCCCCCACACTCCCCCCACACTCCCCCCACTCTCCTCAACACCCCCCCACATTCCCCCCGCACTCCCCCCAGACTCCCCTCCACAATCCCCCTGTACTCCCCCCGCACCTCCCCTCCACACTCCCCCCGCACCTCCCCTCCACACTCCCCCCTGTACTCCCCTCCACACTCCCCGCGCACCTCCCCTCCACACATCCCCTCTCGCTCCTCCCCTCCACACTCCCCTATGTACTCCCCTCCACACTCCCCCCGCACCTCCCCTTCACACTCCCCCTGTACTCCCCTCCACACTCCCCCCTGTACTCCCCTCCACACTCCCCCCAAACCTCCCCTCCACACTCCCCCTGTACTCCCCTCCACACTCCCCCCTGTACTCCCCTCCACACTCCCCCTGTTTTCTCCTCCACACTCCCCCCGCACCTCCCCTCCACACTCCCCCCGCACCTCTCCTTCACACTCCTCCTGTACTCCCCTCCACACTCCCCCCTGTACTCCCCTCCACACTCCCCCCGAACCTCCCCTCCACACTCCCCCTGTACTCCCCCCCACACTCCCCTCCACACTCCCCCCTGTACGCTCCTCCACACTCCCCCTGTTTTCTCCTCCACACTCCCACCGCACCTACCCTCCACATCCCCTCCAACTCCCCCCTGTACTCCCCTCCACACTCCCCCCTGTACTCCCCCCGGCACCTCCCCTCCACACTCCCCCTGTACTCCCCTCCACACTTCCCCCTGTACTCCCCTCCACACTCCCCCCTGTACTCCCCTCCCTCTACCCCCCCAGCACAAACTTTGAATGTCATATTTTTTTATATCAAATCAACAGACTAAAAAATAAGTTTTAAGTTTCTAGCTCTAAAAATGACGATACTTCCATACAACTTTCAACCCCTATTTTCAACCCCTTACATAATCATCATAATCATATCATAATCATAAACCCCTTACAACCCCTTTTTTCGCAATAAAAAGCCTCATATGTTCCCAGCTTAAATATCGATCTTTTCAATCCATCGACGCTTATGACTATCTGCCACTGGCAACACTGGTCGGCAATCAGTCAGTCATAAGGACTTGGCGAAAAGACTTTGCATCCCCGCCAGCACAAAAAAAAAGTCAGTCAGTCACATATACAAACAGAAATTTCTCGATCGAAAGCCGTCGCAATTGTACAAAAAAGTGTAATTCTCATGAAAAATGGTGTTTTCAATAAGTGTTTTGCAATAATAAGTTGCATAAATGTCCTTTCTAATGATTTAACCTATCTGTGTACCAAATTTCATTGCAATTGGTGATTGGTGATCGTCGGAGTGTTTTGGTGTCAGAGTGCGACAGAAACATCAATGTGATGCTCTTTATAACGTTTTAAAAGGTTTGTAAACCTTTTTTCACAATAAAAAGTAGCCTATGTCCTTCCTTAGGCCCTCAACTATCTGTGTACCAAATTTCATTTCAATCGGTTCCGTAGTTTTGGCGTGAAAGCCACACAGACAGACAGAGTTACAAACGCATTTATAATATTAGTATGGATTTTTTATTTTTGTGTAAAGATCTTAATGCGGTTCACAGAATGCATCTACTCGCCAAGTTTCATCAGTCTAGCTCTTACGGTTTCGGAGAAAAATGGCTGTGACACGGACGGACAGACAGACAGACATGGCGAATCTATAAGGGTTCCGTTTTTGCCATTTGGCTACGGAACCCTAAAAACGTGGTTACTATCACTTTTTTACCTAGGCCTTTGTCTCGTACAGTCATCTTTCACATGCGGCTTATTAATACGGTTTTCTAATTTGGAGCAACATCATAAATAATATATGGCCACATTGCCGAAAGAGAACAAAAACGGTCAAGCTGAAAATGTGAAATATTTTTAATTACCTTTTCTAAGCAGACTTGCAGCAAACTATCCAAGTAGTTATTATTTGGATCGATCAGTTTAAGCAGAGTAGTCGTTACTTGTTTCAGCCAATCACAGTGGTTATTGGTATCGTTCGCACTCCAATTACAAGTCATAGCCATAATGAATACTCCATCAAAATTTTCCGAACAGTATCTATCAAAGGCACTCTCGTTCATTTTGAAGTTACACGATGCTTCGTTATTCGATGATAAAGCTTTTAACACATCCCTGTCAACTTGTTCTAAGTCTGTAACCAATAATTCTTAATTGTCCAAACACTTCTTTAGGCGTTATATTATAAATCAATACTCTACAAGCCAAAAGCATGACACAAACGATGACTGTCGACTGACTACTCAGCTCAGTTAGTAGTAGCTCTGCCTTCTGCTGCGTAGATAGTGGGTTCGATCCCCACTGAGAAAGAATATTTGTTCAACAACTAATATTTGTGTGTTGAACGCAGATGTTCGTTCTGTCTTTTATAGGTATACACATTGCATTATTAGTATGAATTCCCAAAACAAATATGTATGTAAGTATTATATCAGCTATCTGGTTCCGATCGTACAAGCTCTGCGTAGTTTGGGGCTACATAGTATTATGTGGATTGATCCACAATTTAAAAAAAAGTGAACTGCGACCGATCGAGGCAAGCAAAAAAAATTATGGCTGTCTTCCGAATCAAGTCGGATCTGTCCGGAATAGATCTTAAAAGTTCAAAGTAAACTCAAATAAACACACCCTTACGAAGAGTTGTCTATATACGTAAGGGCACCTACCCAACGCGTCACTGCCTTCTTGATATTTCAGCAAAGTACTCAGGGTGTCAGCAACTTTGCCAGTCACGGCTGGATCTTGATCAAACATCACTTCGGAAAGAGACTTTAGCACGCTGCAAGCTATGTACTGCTTCGGATTAATATCCACGATTTTACTTGTGGCGAGTGGAGGTACGGTCACCAGGGTTTGAAGGTCGTACGTGCCAATTTCTGACAAGCAATTGCAAGCTTCAACTGTTATCTGCAAGCACCAAAACTTTGTTTAACATACCTACTCGTTTTTTTTTGTACCTTTTTATCATTGTTGCTGTACTTTTCTTTAATTTCTAAGTATTGTGTAAATACTTTGTCCGTGATGTGACCCACTCTAGGCCTTGGCAGAATACCAGGGTTGCACTGTGTAGTGTGATGTCATGTGGCCTACAAGGTGCGACAAATACTGAGCCAGGGACCTACTTGACCGTGTGAATTATTTATCACTCAATATATATATTTACTTTCTTTCTTATATAAAAAAGTGCAATAATTTACATAAGACCAACCAAATAAAATCAAGACACAAGTAAAGTTTTCTTAGATTTTTACCTTTTCATCGTATTGCGTGGATTTTAAAATGTTGTTCAACAAATGTACAATTTGGTGTACATAACTCGATTTACAGTCTTCAGAGAAGCCTTTGGCACTCATTTCTTTATGCATCGCTTGCACGTGATGTTTGTTCGTTGATAGGAATTGTCGTAGATTCAATAACAACTCTGGGCTAAAACACAAGTTATAGTGTAGGCGTCTTGCATAATAATTTCTGTTGATTATTAACTAGTAGTCGATTCGAGGCGATTAAAACTTAGTAGTAGTAGAGCTCTTAGAAACGGCTCGCCCGGGGAAGTACTGCCACCACCATGCCTATTTCTGCCGTGACGCAGCATTGCTTTGTTTTGGTTTGAAGAGTGTGGGTGCCGGTGAAATTACTGGCACGTGAACCTGAACATCTGTTTGCCTCAACTTGATGGACGCACGGCAGTGCATCGTAGGGCACGCTCCTGACGTGCGTGACCTACGAGGCAATGCTTTGTTATAGGCGATGGTTACCAGTTAACATCAGGTGGGCCATACGCTTGTTTCATCAGCTAGTTGCATAAAAAAAAACTAAATAATGGTTATACCAACCTTGGATAGTTTAAGCTCAACTTATGCGCCTTCAGTTTTGTCATAAATAAAGGCATTGTAGCACAGTTTGGATTGTAAACAGCACCCTCAGACAATGAGCTCACGAAATCCACAACATCTTCGCTATCCTTCATATAATGCTTTATATCGACAACGAGATAGTCAACCAGCTGTTTACATTCTTTTTCGAATCCTTCTTCTTTTTTGATGATCAGAATGGTCAGAAGCTGGGAGACTGAATTCCGAATCAAGTCTATTCTGTCCGGCATAAATCGTTTCAAAACTATCTCTGTACCTTTTAGGAATACTTTTATTTCGTCTGCGCTACGACAGTCCCTGATACCATGAGCGAAACTTTTACAAGCAAAGTTACACACGAAGGCATCCGAATCAACGCCCAAAGGAACGAATTCAAGGAATGTTATAAACGAGTGCAGCGCCAGTACTTTCAGTTCGAATACATTCTCGTCTAGAACAGTTTTCCATAGTGTGAATAGTACTTGGAATATCGCCAACGGCTGGTTTTCGCAGAGATACAGCATTATATTGCCTTCAGTAAGGTCCTACAAAGTAAAGGGTATTCATTAGTTACAGAGCGATCATCGCAGTATATAAACTATTTAATTTTGAAATTTATTCACCCCAATGTAGTCAAGAATAGCTGAAAATACATTCCTGGGAAAGTAATAACAGCGCGTCTGTTCAGGTATGCTGACATCAAAAGTCTGTTTTGCCTCGTCTCGATCACACAGGTGGGTGGCAGTCAGAAGTACCAATTCGCCAACGTTTTCTACAAACAAATTGGTCCATTTCTCGTTCTCAAGTATCTGTCCCGAAAGATTGAACATTTTTTTTGCACTCGCCATAGATTTCTTGAATCCATTAGGATGTTCCGATCCAATGAAATTGATATGGTATTTCTCCATGGCTAAATAAGGCAAACACAACACAATCATGTTGCAAAAGCAAATCTGAAACATAGAATCAAATAAAAATATCAATACAGGAGTAAAAGCTATTGAGAAATGTTGATTTCAACTTCAATTACTCTTCATAATTATTTACCTACCTCAATTATATGTCCAGCTGTTACAGAAGGTTCCTTCAGTAAATCGGAAATATTGACATCTCCTCCTTTTTGCCACAATATATCAGCACAAATCAGCCATTTCTTATGCTTTTGTGAGAAAGACTCTAAGCTGGCAAATCCCAGTAAGTCCACTGGTAGTTCGGAGATACTATTATTTTTCAAAAACCAAAAATAAAGTATTGATACCACATTTTTGTCTATATAGTTATCAAAGTCTTTTACTCCGATAACTGTGATAATTTTTTCAAGTACTTTTTTGACTAAGCACTTATCCAGAGATTTGTCTTTTTGAATTTGCAGAATACTCGTTACTATCTTTTGAATGAGTGATTGTTTCGTCTGTGCAAGTGCTAAGAAGCAATGTAACACTGTGGAAGTTCTATTCATTAATTCATCTTTCAAAACATGTTCTTGTTTTTCAGAAACTTTAATCACGAATATTTCGAGAAGCTCTGCTAAAAAGAAATCTGTCTCGTCCTCGGAAAACTGTCCAATAAATAGTTTCAATAGATAGCAACAATACAGGCGTAGGTTGTGGACATCTCCTTTGATTTTACCCATCAGGGCATTCTCAAATGTATTCTCTGTGCCGAAATTATACTTCCTATTTAACATTGCAATGTTTGCAACGCATTCGTATACGAGTCCGGCAACATTAGGCGGATAGTGCAGTTTATCAGAACGCTGAACGTAACTCCTGATCATAATCAAACAGTTCTGTTTCATTGTACTATTGCTGGACCATATAGCTTCGAGCATTTTGATCAAATGTTTCAGTATCCAGTACGATGCTTTTGGATCCCTGTACAAATCTCGGCACATGAATTGCATCAACGTGAATAATCGTTCTGAAACAGTGAACATGATGAACCGTAAAACCGAATAGCGAATATGAATACAATTAGTCAAAGATTGAATACCAATTGATTTGTTTCATCACAACAAGTAAGTAATAAATACAATTGATTTGTATGCTAGGAAAGTATAGAGAAACGTACCTGATGGTGGGTCTTCCAATGTTGAGTCGTTAAGCAACTCGAGACATTGGAACACGCATTGCGAGTCCGTTGCGAAGTCATATATCTTGGGGTCCAAAATAAAGTTCAGCAATTCTTCCCTAAAGCTAACTTTCTTCCTACAATATGCTGCCAGTACCAACACGCAATTATGCTTTAGCGTTGTGGAGTTCATTTCCTTTTCATCTCCTGCATAAACTAAATCATCATCATCTGCTTTGATTTCCGTTATTAGAATCTTATTCACGCACATAAAGAATTCCTTATGTATGCTCAAACGTACTTCAGCCGCCATTAAAGGTCCCAAGTCGGAAAGGAAAATGTTTCTCAATTCTTTCAGCAACTCTACTTTTTTCGAGATATTATTATTGTCCGTTTTCAAAACAACCTCTAACGAAATGTACATTTCGGATAGAGCCTTCTTGAGAGACCGAAAGATTTCCATTGTTTTAATTTCGTCATCAGTGTAAATATTGCATTTCAACGTAATATCTAAATAGTTAACTGCAATATTTATAAACTTTAAGAACTCCGTCAATGCCACATTTTTCTTTTCGAATTGATCCATCCAGTTAACTATATTTTTTTTGAAATGATCATGTATTTCTCGGTCCATTTCAGTATTTACTTCGAATGCTTCTTTCAATTTAATTTCGCCAATTGATGGAGTCGGAATTTCTAATTGAAATTCGGTAAACAAAATGCATTCCTCATTTGAATTGAATAATGTATCGTACAAATTACTTCGGCACGAATACTGCTTGGGTTTCGGATTGATATTTTCATTTGAAATTAACCTTAGGAGTAATTCCTTAGTGCACGCCACATCAACAGACCAATAATCTCCGTTTACAAGCCACATAAAACATGTGTTCCGAATTTCATCGTAGCCATATTTGCTGAAAAACTTATTCAGCAGTGTATTCAGCGTCATAACGCTTTGATCTGTGACCGGCATTCCTTTGTCGATGTAAAACTTGAATAACGCCTGTGCGTTTTGATAGTTTACAACGTCTACAGTCAAAAGATGTTGTATAATGTTGTGTACAGCTTTGTGACCTGCGTTTGACGTTGTCGAACTTCTGTAAATCAAAATATCTAAATCAGTTCGATCGAATATTTCTTATAATTATTGCTAATAAGTTTAAGGAAAGGCTCACGTTTAATACAATTTATTTTTTTCTAAATATATTATACTGCCGCTTTCTCGTCTTAGGGAACCCTCCTTAGGACAAACTTGTTAGTCATTGTTATAGGAACTGTAAGTGCTGTACCCAAAGTCCCAGTGCATTTACAACATTTCGTTACCAAATGTTGTTTTCGTTTCGCTCACGTGTCTCTCTTTTTTGCATAGCAAAATGATGAGACAAAAACTCTAACTACGTAACGTATTTTAGTGTCTCATCTTTTCTCCCTACAAAAGACAGAGACACGTAGGCAAAACTGAGACTTAGGATCATTTTTACGCCTTTCATCAGACAGAATATCACACAACAACAAGCTTTAAAGAATTTATAAAATAAATCATTATACCACCCTCGCAAAATACCTATTCATTAAACTTGCCTGACACAGGAGCTCCACAGTGATAGTAAATTGATATCACATTCCTCTTTCCGGCAGTTTGCGTGTGACGTCACATTTCTCAGTACCGAGCGCGTAAGCTCATCAACAATGTTCCAATTAACATTTGTATAACTTGTCACCAAACTTTGCATCACTTTTATTAAGGAGATATAATCATCGGTGGATATGGCTGAAGCGTTATTCTTGACATACACGTGTACTAAACCCAGCCTGGAACAATAACATCCCAGAGCTGTCCCATCAGCCGGTCTATAGATAGTGCAATCCACGAAGGCGCGCCCCACTTATTCCTCCTAACCGTTTATAGTATATGTGTGCAAGCTTCCGTCAATGTTTGAGTGTTATCGGTACACACTAATTACCTATGAGTGCACACGCACACTACAATGAATAGACTACGGTTTGCGACTGCCGCTCGGAGCAAAATCCCCGCACCCCGCGAGGGGCGTGTCTTCGTGAATTGCACTATCTATACTCTAAAACGTGATTTTGATCCCAATCTAAGTTTTGACGGAATTTCGTCAGAAATCCTATGGGTCTTATTAATAATCCTAGCGTAGCGTTGGACTAGTTGATCCGTGTTTTGTCTCTTGCATTGACATGCAATTGTCAACTCGAACAAATGTGACAAAACACGATTTAACTACTCCAGCGTTGCGCCAGGATTATTAATGACCCTATGGGTTTTCTGTCAGATTTCCGTCAAAACTGAAAATTGGGATCGGAATCGCGTTTAAGAGTAGACCGGCTGATGACTTTTCATACAAGATACAGATAGCAAATTATTGGACAACAGATGACTGGCTAATTTACGGTGGTTAGTCTTTTTTTTTGTTTTGACTAAATTACGCTGCAACGGCTGAACGGATTTAAAAGATACGAATATGACGTTTAATTCTTTCAGCACACGAGTTCGAAGGAACGACAAGAGAGAGAGAAAGACAAGAATATTGTTAAAATATGTTTTCAGAATACTTTATTATCCGGATCTCTACTCCCTGCCACGCGAAGAATTAAGTTATTTATTTTATGAAACCACGAGAAGTATAATTAATTTCCCGTACCTATATTAATTCGTGAAACATCTACTGATAGTGATAGGGAGGTAGATACTCACCATGGTATATGATTACTTCGTAGTTCATCTATGATGTCATTGAAAGTCTTGTTCTTATTGTGATTCGATTTCTGGCGTTTAGATGCGCTTTCAGCTTCGTTTTCGACTGTTTCTGAAAGAGAGAACACCTGAAAACAATAACTTAATCAGTATAATGGATTAACGCTACACCTGCCCGAATCCCTGAAGGCTTTGTTCATGTAGACAATTGAATTTAAACGCTATCTTTACAAATATAAAATATGAGTTTATTATTATTATTTATTTATCAGACGACTTTGTGGTTCATCTGTGTTAGTAAAACTTACAGGCTATCTTAGGCTATGTTAGTACCTACATATTATTATATAAAAGCAACACTACAAACACAGTTTTAGTAGGTAGGTATGTATATAGATAAAGTGTCTTTCATTCGGTACCCAACCCCTCAGTCTCTCATGAGACTATCGGATGAAGAGCCGAATGAAAGACTTCATTACGGGCAGGTCATACCTATCAGGTATGACCTGCAGTATGCCGTTGGCACTGCTCCGCAGTCTGCCGAGCAGTGAGGCTGTTCTTATGCGAAGAATGGCATGAAAACCATCAACTCGTGCCTCTGCGAACATTGTGGATGCACTGCAGAAGCGAGGCAGCCCCATCAGCATCCTGAACCCGTTGTTGTATTGGACGCGTAGAGCATTTAACGACTTTTTGGTAAAATTGAACCTCAGGCTGCTCGCGTAAAATGATTGGCAGTAGGCTTTTATATACGTCAGTACGCCAAACTACAATACTCAACGACGACGTCGAGTGGGTGTATCAAGTCACCTGAAAATACACCGCAGCCGCCATATTGCAGAAATGCGTGCATTGGATCAGCAGATCATCCTTTTGCCTGCGTATTTTTTGCAGGTAAATTACTTCAAGGCATACAATTTCCAAAAAGTTGTTCATCAGCTTGTTCCATACATCCCAGCTGGCAGCTATGCTGCCTTCCTGGACCCGGTTTCTACCCTCTGGGTGGTGGAGTACTACAGCATGATGCAGCAATTGAAACAGCAACGACTATTGAGCAAAAAATGAGTCACAGTTACCTGAATTATTTGGGCAAGTATTGCACTAGTAATAGGGTAAGTTGGTTCAAACCTTCTTCTTGCAGTCCATGTTCTGATCATAAAACCTGAGGGTGGCTCCTAGGGCACCTTCTATGAAATTACATAGGGTCAAGCGACACTCACCAGAGAGCTGCAAATGTTCAATATATTAAAGAAATTATTAACCAACCTGCTTTTCAAAACTTCTATTTAATAAGCAAGTAATAAATATCCACAAAATACGTACTGTTTCGAGTAACAAGATCATGATTTCTATAGTAACTTCTTGAGCTTTTTTGTCAGTTTTCACGTTTCTAAAACATTTCTCCAGCTTTATCAAGGACTCCCTAAGAGGTGTGACAAATTGGCAGTAGTTTTTTGCATTTCTCATAATAAGCAGGATCAATCTGAGCTTTGTGAAATTGTCCAGTTTTGAGGAGCTCGACAAAGTTGCAGATAAGCAAACGTCAAGAAGGTCTGAAAAAAAGATTTCATTATCACCTGACCTGTGGGTGATTGCGTATCTTTTGTTGCAATCAAAACCTAGACACATTTGTCATTTTTGACATGCTTTTCAACTTCGATTACAATAAAAAACGGATTGAACCCATCTTCGACAAACATGAAATAGCGAATAGGAACTTTACGTTGTAAAACTAGAATAGCAACAGAGAGAAGAATGATGGCAACAAGATATGTGATCGCTGCTTCTTGTTAATATAATTTATTTGTTAATATTGTGGGAACATCGATTACCCGCCGCCGACGACGTCTGCGTCGTGCGCGCGCAGTCACGTCTGACGAGCCTTTTTTCGAATAGACTAAAATATGTTGATGATCGTCTGACGAGTCATGCAGCGCTAGCGGACAATGATGGCGCTACCGGACAATACAGCGCTACCGGACAATACAGCGCTCCCGGACAATAATAGCGCTACCGGCCAAATCCTGCCGCGGAATATTTATAAGCGCGCCGTCCTGCTCAGTTCAGTTAGTAATAGCGAGTTTGACTGTATGTTCTTTGGTAAATAAATAATTTTGTAATTTGTATTTGTAACTCGAAATTCCAATAGAAACCCTCACCTAGGAAAGTGGTAGGAATCAGTCGTAGGCAGGCAGAGTAGGGCAGTCTGGTTAGGCTAGGCAATCGCAGGATTGCATCGCAACCACACGCACTACTACGTTGGTCAATATGTCTCTTCGTAAATGTACCTCTACAATATGAAACTTTTGATAGCAACAGAATTAGCGGCGGCAGAACTATGTGCCCAGAGCTTCGTCCACGTCGACTTTAGACGATGTCGGCGTCGCCTTATAGTTTTAGATACCAGCAGAAGAAAGACAGACGGACAGATGATAAAACTCAATTCACATACCTTCCCATGTTGTTGGTGCAATGAAGCCCAAATAATGCTCAGTTGGAAATACATGTTTGTACAATAGATTCAGATATGCATCGCCAATTGCTTTCCTCAGACGACTATCCCTCAGTATTAGAAGACAACTGTCTGTGATCTTGTCAACCTTGATGTATGCTTGACCTTTAAAAATAAAAAAATAGGTACTGTAGATGACAGACATAACTATTTAACTACATTGTTGTATATTTATATTACTTAAATAGTGTAAAAAAATGGAGTAAGCCTGTCTCGACCGCAGCCATGGAACGGCCCTGCATTAGGTCAGCCCTATAAGCCAATCATTGAATTTAAAATGCATTACTAAAAAAATGGACAGTTCTGCCTGTCTGAGTAAAGCCAGCGGAGATAAGGATACCACTAACCTTTATTGGAACCGGAAACACATAAATGTAGCAAGCTTGCACAAAGTGGTCCAGTTACACTATCATAAGTCTTTGAAGTTTCATACTTCTCAGTTTCCTATAAAATATATTCAGATATTAATAATTATTATTATCATAAAATGTAGTAACCAGTACTAGTCGAAACCCATATGGCTTTTTTTGATTCCTCTCATATTTAGAATATTATTTTGAAGCTGGACTTCATAGCCTTGTGGTATTAAACTTGAGCTTGGCAAGCATTTATTCACAAAAATAAAATAAAATATGTACAAACCTTCAGGACCAACTCATTAATGTCCCCAAATAAATCATTCCATGTGTAGCCTTTCTTTTTCAGAGTGTTTTCTGTCAAAAATAAGGGAACTGCATTTCTTAAGAGAAATTCTTTAAGATTTTCAGCATTTTTTTTCCTATCTGTTACACGTGAAGACCTCAGGCCATCAGAAAGCTCGCGCAGGGTAGACTCCAACGCCATGTCTACCTGAGGGAAGAAAATGTTTAGTACAAGCACAGCCAAGTAAATAAAATCGACCTGTAGAAGAGAACAGACAGACAGGTAGACAGCCGTACAAAAACATTTTTGGCACATCTCAAAACTTAGACAATGCGCTTGCATTGCTTGCTCCGTTAATTAATCATGCTCTATTTTGCTCCTTGATGGTCTAGAGCAGGGGTGCTCACACTTATAGTGTTGGCGATCGACCAGATAATATTTTGAAAGCAAGGGATCAACTAATCTAACATGTAGGTAGGTCATCAGCAATGCTATTCATCGTGGCAATGCCCCCAGCGTCTTGGGGGCACTTCCGTCTGGCACTGATTTGGATCAGTTGAGCTATCTCTAGATCATGCATAGCACTACATATTATACGCGTATTTCCAGAAATTCTACTAGGTGCCTATATTAAGCATATTGCCCAGGGTCCCAAGTACATTATACACATGATGCAGGTGGCCTGTTTGTGTGAAAATTAACAATGACTGACGGAAGATTTGCCGAACAGCTGACTTCAGACCCTCCAAAATCCGCCGGGCGCCCCGGCCGTATTTGTACTTCTCTAAAGACAGATAATTATTCTTCAGTTTCAGTTCATTTATTTACCACATTATCACAATTGACTGTAATACTAGGCATGTCAGTTTTATACAATATTATTACTAAAATCGATGTCTATATAGTTACTAAAATCGATGTCTTAAAATATAAATTGTTAAACTTCTTGTGCAATTTATTACAAATAGCATTCCATTAAGAAGTCTGGTAGGTTTCACTCACGATTATACGCAGGAAGCGCAATCTTTCCCGATAATATTTGATTCGTCCCTTTCGCTCACATTTTTATGAAAAGATGTCAAGATAAACGGAATAGTGCACGGTTGCTTAGGCCAATGCCCTGGTTTTCTGATCCAGGCAGCGGCAGCGTTTTGTAAGATTACACAAAACAAAACCTTTATTTTTGTCTATTTTATTTGGCCGATCTTATTTTCACGAAAAAAGAAGAAGCAGATTTCTATGGTGTATGTGTGCGTATACGTATGTATATCTACATTTGTGTGCGTAAATCTTATATTTCAACTGTCAAAACTGACATCTCAAACTGTCAAATTTAATATCAAGAGGTCAATGTCATGCTTGCTTCTGCTTGCTACTGTTCTTTATTTCTTGCTAAGCTATTTCGAGATACGAGCTAATATTTACGAAATAAATTCACCGGAATATTAAATAAGACAGAAATACGATGGCTGCAACAGCATCGGTAATTAATCATCTGCTGTCTTATTATTATCATCTGAAGAGTATTTACCATTTCCTACAGCAAAGACGACTCCAATGCCTCCAGCAGCGTTGGGATGGGAACCAACCGCTCATAGGCAACTCCTACGCATAGTTAGAACTGGGCAGTCATCCATCACTAATGGTAATGAGCCTCTGGGCAGTCATCACCTCTGCCGCATGCCAGACACCTCGTGGGCTTTCATCTTCAGTGGGCTGAAGATGTGTGTCAAACTTAGCGCTAGAAGGTGGTAGACCCGACTTTAGTGGGTGTGTGATGTGTGTTTATAACCCTGCCAAAAGTGTGATAGGTCAGATTGTGAATGAAGAAACTAGCTTTAAGTGTGTGATGGAGTAACTACCTACTAAAGATATCTACAATGTTGTATAAATGTTTTTATAGCGTTAAAGATTTCATTTAAATTATTTAATATTTTGTTTAAGAATTATTATTCTGAATTGATTATTGTTATTATTCTCACACTGATTTATTTTAATTTAACTTATATTTTCTACTTTTTGTTTGAATTTTGTATATTGGTTGCTGATGAAGTATGTGAGCCACTTTTTTACATACCCTATGATCCTATAATTGTACCATACTTCTTGCAAATAAATATATTTCATTTCATTTCATTTGTACCAACTGTCAAACTACTCAGTAGTTACTGAACTACAGATGCAGAGTTATTGGTGAAAGAGACTCATTTCCTGTAGGTTTCATTTGCTCGAACTAGATATAATGTAACTATGTTACTCGGGGATAATTCATCAAAGAAATTTATCAGTCTACAAATCTGTATAATAATGATGATGATGAAAGGAAATGGAGGAAGAAGACATGTTGTGCCGACCCCACATAAAGTGGGATAAGGGCAGGAAGAAGAAGAAGAAGAATGATGATGATAAAGTTACCTACCTAAGTACCTATAAGTACATACCTACCTATTTGCTGAGAAGTCCCATTATCACACAGGGGGCTAATTCTCGGGGCGATCTCGATCATTTTGAAATTTTATTTTATTGCTTCCTTTCACAACCCCTCACTTTTTCTACGTTTTCCGTATATCGTAGCTGTCGAGGCTTTTACGAAGAGGTCGTTGATGAATTACTCAATGAAATCTGCCATTCTCTCTTCGAAAAGAAGCAATAAAATAAAATTGCAAAATGATCGAGATCGGCCCGAGAATTAGCCCCCAGAACGCCTACCTACACATACATATGATTAAGTATTATGATTACACGCTCCTCTGAATCCACCATCAGGTAAGCTTGTTGGCAGAGAGCATTGGTGGTCTAGTGGTAGCGGACCCGCCTTCCGATCCTTAGGTCGTGGGTTCAAATCCAGTCGTGTACCAATGAGTTTTTCTGTAGAAAAATGTATGTGCCAGTAAAACATCGTGAGGAAACCGGCGTGTTGTAGAACCTACAAAAGTTCGAGCAACTCGTTCGTGTCAAGCGCCACGCAATAAGGGCCCACTAGAGGCCTTGTGGAAACCAGCCCGCACATTAAGTGTGGATGATGAATTTGCCGGAGCTCGTTGGCATCAGTGCCTTGTCTACCTTATTCATAATAGGTACCTAATAAGGTAGGCCTAATGATGATGATGATGATGAAAAGGTACCTCTATGTAGGTAGCCAAGTCTATCTACCTATTTGCTGAGAAGTCCCATTTTACACACAGAACTCCTACCTACCTAAGAGCTGGTAATCATTTTAAACATATTCAGCTTCTGAATCCACCATCAGGTAAGCTCGTTGGCATCAGTGCCCACCTTACTCATAATACCTAACTAAATGCAGTAGATCTACAAAATCATGCAGGTAAATAAAACAAACATTCCACTGGATGGATGTTAGCATAGCAATGACCACTACTACGCGGGCAAAGCCTGCCGCGGGCGGCCGCTAGTTCATAAAATCTACAAATCTAGTCACGAAAAACGCCTTGGGATGCTTGCTACTAACTATTATCTATTCTGTGAACCGTCACAGAATAGATAATAGTTAGTAGCAAGCATCCCGTGTCATAGTAACTACTAGCGTATCTGTAATTCGGAGATATCTTAGATTCAGGAAATCTAACATCATCATCACCCTATCCCGAACCTTATCCCATACTAACTATCCTATAATCCATGTCGTGAGAAACACCGCTATTTTTTACATTCTAGTTGCATTCGGTTAGAAGCCAAGGCAGGAGAAGATTTGACTTCCTTAAAAAAAATGTTTGCTAAATGTTTGCTAGTGTGTATCATCAACTTATTATTAAAAAATGATGAAAGCTTTAATTAAAAATCGATGATAGATGAATGCAGTAAGATTTAACGTAATTAAGCTTACAAAGAAAGAATAAAGAAAGAAGATGAAGAAAGATAGTGGAATTTTACAGAAAACTTTAACCCAGAAAGTTCAAATTAAAAATTAAAAAAAAGTTTTGATAAACATGCCGTGCCCGTGGTGAATATGGCGTAAATATAAGAGCGCCGATTTTATTTCGACGCTCGTAAAGTCGTAAACCCGCGAAACCGCGAAATGTTCTTTCTTTCTTTTCAAAACTTTTTTATAAGTAATCATTTTAAATTCTGGGCTAAAGTTATTTTTTATTATGGCTGAGTCTATTAATACAGGTACTGTACGAACAATTTATAATTATGAATACGGTTACCGTACGAACAATTTATAATTATCAATACGGGTACTGCAGGGGGAGGGGGGGGGGCACCATTCTTGAAATTAAGTAGGTATAAAAAAAAAAAAAAAAAAAACCTAACAACCTACTGTTATTTTGTGACTTAAGTCGGAGTGCCCCGAGTTTGAATCTGGATTTTTAAAACACTTTACAGTCGCTTAAAAGGCGTAGTAAAGTTAAAATTTGGGTTGGTTTGGTTGGTATTGTTACGGAGGAGGAGGGACGGGGGAGGGGTCCTCTCTGCACTGACATGCACCATTCTTGAAATTAAGTAGGTAGGTATAAAAAAAAAAAAAAAACCTAACAACCTACTGTTACTTTTGTGACTTAAGCTAGGTTCACATTACTGTGTCGGGGTGCCCCGAGTTTGAATAATATCCGTACGAATAAATATAATTTATTCATCCAGCACCCGTACAAATAGTCACTTCCTTTTATTATTCGGTTTTTCTCTTCTTCTTTCTTTGTAAGCACAAGTACATTCGTAAGCAAAAGCTTGTTTGCTGCTCTGTGAGTACATTACATAAATCTCACTGCATTTTTATATATTTTATGAATTTTAGTTAGGTATATTACAGATGATATTATCATCGATTTTGAAATAAAGCTTTCATCATTTTCTAATAACGAGCTGGTATGACCGAGCTTCGCTCGGAATTTAATTTTTTTGTAGATCGTATTTTTAGGGTTCCGTAGCCAAATGGCAAAAACGGAACCCTTAAGGTGAAAACATATTAGGCGGACGCGTCCGACGGACGCGGCTGACAGCCGCGACTGAAGATATCTAGTTAATGAATGTACACTGAAGTGTGCAAACTATCGGATATAAGCCGCGGACGTCGGACGCGTCCGACGCCGCGGAATTTAATATGTTTTCGCCTATAGGCTGGGAACATATCAGGCGGACGCGTCCGACGGACGCGTCCGCCTAATATGTTCCCAGCTTTAGTATGTAGATTCATGGGTGGAATAGCTTTGGAATAGTGCTGCAAGCTCTCGCAAAAAAGAATTGATTGATTTGACACTGACTGATTGAGATGACGTTTAAGAAACTTGCCAAAAAAACTAGCTGTCCAGCGCCAGAAAATGAATTCAACAACGATCCAGCGTTGCCAGAATGCTACTTTTGTAACCATTTTTAACATTTTACGTTACTTTTGTTTTGATTGACATTTACTAAGACAACCTAAGATAAATTTCAAAAAAAAATTCCAACAACCAAAAAATATGCATGCATGATAGCAAATAATTATTCAAATGATTTGTTTATGATATTATGAATGATTATTCGGTAAATATAATGTTATTAAATACTAATGGCCACCCGCGGCTTCGCTCGCCCCGTTCCCGTTACGTTACGCCCCGTACCCTTTACTTACCTGTAGCCTATGTGTTATTCTGATGTATAAGCTATAGTTATTGTAAAGTTTCATTGAAATCAATTCAGTAGTTTTTACGTGAAAGAGTAACAAATATCCATCCATTCATCCATAGGTACTTACAATCTTTCGTGTTTATAATAATAGTAGGAAGTATAATAGTCGGAAGTAGGATATTAAAAAAACCAGATGTCGGTGTAATAAAATGAATACCACGCGGACGCATCGCTCACTCAAGTAGGAGAGAGACAGATTTCGAACGCTGCTGAACGCGGAGCCCGATTGTGCCTCTTTGTCGCTCGTTCCGTGCTCTCGCTTGCACTTCAAGCCTTAAATGGAACACCTCAGAGCGAGGTAACGCCGCATGACGTCATGTTTTTTGGTGTCACGAGTGTGATCAGCTGGTGACCTTTTGAGGTTTTCAGACCACATGCGTAGAAAAATATAAAAATCGTTGTTTGATTTTCAAATAAAATATGTCATATGAATCAGTATTTTGATTGGTATATTTTATTTACCCTGTTTAGGTCGGTATTTCATAAAATTTATTCTGGTCACACTGCGAAGGAAGAAGAAGGACAGAAGTTTCCTTGGCTGACTGCGTGTCACGTTAGTTCTTTTCTTTGGCATAAATAAAATTTATCGCGGTCGATTTTCTTTTGCCATATTTAGGAAGTTCTGTTGTAATGCGCTAATCGATTTCATTGGCTAAATGTTTGGTTGTTATTACAGTGCTCTAATACAAACAAATAATACAATTCTGAGTGCTCAAACAGTGCGACAAACGATGCGATACGACGGACGATACCTACGTAAACTTGCTATGCGACCGTGAAGGTTGAGAATGTTACGTCATTTTGCTTTTACTATTCAGTTTTAAACATATTTTTTGGATTTCAATAAGAAAAAGTGTTTTCGAATACTAAAGTGTTTGATGTTGTGGACAATAATAATAAGTGGTAAATGTCGCAAATGAGTTTTATCGCAAATACACCGGCTGCGACGAGATGCCGCCATGTTATTTAGTTTCGCATTATTGCTGTCAACCACTGGTCGCGGTTATTCCTGCTTCAAATCCTCGAAGAATTGAAGTTATTTAACAATAACAAACATTGGTAAGTCCTGCACTAGATGCTTAAACTATTGTGAAAGCTTAAAATAAATTGCGTGCGTTTAGGCAAAATTATCATCAACATGGATAGGAATCTGGTGTTTACTGACTGTCAGTGATGTTTAATGACGTCATTAATTATTGTAAGTTTTTATTTATCTACGCACTGGCTTTGTAAGGGAATGTTTAGCAATTTCGCTAAAGATTGGAGGTAGTCTCCAAGCAAAACATTGTTCATAGAGTAGGTCAATCTTGTAAATGGTTTTGCGTTTTTTCTTTTCTATTTTGTTCAAGGTCTTGATTTAGCCTTGATCACAACACTTGCTAGGTTATTTTTTGTGCCTTCAACCGATATTTATTTCGTCTAATGGCATTTGTGATGATAAAACATTATATAAAATATTAATTCATTGTACAGTCTTGTTGGGTATCTGTGAATTGACAAGTATCTTTGAATTATTATTTTTCTCAGTTTAATTAACTAATACATTGTAACTGTCTGAAACATTCTGACTAATTGATAACTTAACAAATGGTTTTAAAATTCTAATTCACCATTGCCATTGCCTAGATGTGCACAGGCCTTTAGATCGCTTACCCATAATGAAGTTGTTTATTATTACTTGTTTTCGTTTTCTTTACTAAGTAAGTTTTTCTCTTGTGTCTTGCCTTATTTCCGTGTTATGTGCTTTTGTTTCTCATATTAATAAATCATAATTTTTGTACTTTGGCTTTCCACAATAAGGACCTTTTGAAACTATCATGGTTTTTAACACTATTTTTATGAAACAACGGGCAAGTTGGCAAGTTTTATCATGCGCACTTGATGTGCGGGCAGGTTTTTTCCGCAAGTAGGCCGCTGGTGGGCCCTTTTTGCGTGACCCCTGACACGTGTTGCTCGAACTTTTTTAGGTTCTACAACACGCCGGTTTCCTCACGATGTTTTCCTTCACCGTTTTGAGAGTACTGGCATAGTGCACATAAATTTTTCGACAGAAAAACTCATTGGTACACGAGTGGATTTGAACCCACGACCTTCAGATCGGAAGGCGGGGCCACTACCACTAGACCACCAGTGCTCTCTCACAACAGAAACAACGGGATATTTACCATGATTAAATTTTTCTGAGTTGACTTCCGATATTTCGGCACAGTTGCATGCACCATGATCACGGATGAACTGAAGTCCACGAGTAAAAGAAATGTTATTGGCAGATAAATCGATCTACCCTCTTTCTTTTATTGGTTTCGATACTACTATTGGTTCCATTCTCACTCTTTTGTTGATTTCAAACATTCAGTTCCCTGAGCACTACCTTGGACCTTACTTTTTTGTTTATGGAACAGTGCAGTACTTAATACTCCAGTTTCTTTTTCCTGTAGGCAGCCTCTACAGTGGTTGCTGTCTGTCGCTCCAGTCTTGAGGAGTTGGTTAGCTCTCGCGTGCTCACATTATAGCCTTAATTCCGGGCAATAGAAACCACAGCCCGCTCCTGCTTTTAATTTTCAACCATCAGAGAAGATGCGAAAGATTTTGGAGGCAAATGGGTGAAATGGGATCTTTTGTTCCCCTTTGGAAAATTTATGTGCACTATGCCAGTACTCTCAAAACGGTGAAAGAAACATCGTGAGGAAACTGGCATGTTGTAGAACCTAAAAAAATTTGAGCAACACATGTCAAGGGTCACGCAAAAAAGGCCCGCCAGCAGCCTACTTGCGGAAAAACCAGCCCAGCACATCAAATGCGGATGAAAAAAAATTGCCGAATTTTGGTTTCCTCTTTTTGTCCGTTGGGTATGTTGTGACTAGTCTGTTGGTACCCTTTAAGGCGTTAAAATGGCTAGTATGGTAAATATTTACACATACCTATTATATGTTCTGGTTTTCACTGTTCTCTGAGACAGAGGCTTGAAATTTGAAATATTTGTAGCATTTTAGAAACCAATTGCACATGGATATGCATAAGAAAAACAGTGCCCAAAACTTTCAATTAAAAAAAAATACGAATATTTATGTACTTTATTTCTACACTGTGATGTTGACATTTATCTTTGAATAATTATTTCATTTTCCTAGCCTATGTCGACCCACTGCTGGGCCAATGCTTTCACGGTCCACCACGAGGCCAGCGTCCGTCAGGAATCCATGGGGTGCTGATAGTTGCCCGCCTATTGGGATGCATCCGGCTAACATGCCCCACACAATTCCATTTGAGCCTGGCAGCTTTGTCACCTACATCTCAGATGCCTGTTAAAACCTTTTTATAGGGTTTTAACAGGCATCATTGAGTTTGGTTCTTCTTGTCATCTGGGTACCTACAATTTTTCCTTTCAGTCAGGTTTTGGTTGGTAATGGAATATGGATCTTCAAAGTTCTGTGGATGTCCCCTTGTGTTTCCTGGTTGCGTCATCAGTCAGGTTGGGTTTGGTTGGAACAAATCTCTTTTTACTAGGGCTTGATTGTTTATTCAATTACTGCCAATCGGTGGGCGATGAATGTCTTGCCTTGTCACTGGTTAGCCTTCATCTATTGCAGTATGATAGTTGAATTGATCCATAAAACCCGTGATGAGATTTTCGGGTCGACCTCATTGGTGATTTGATGATTAGGGTCAGTCTTGCTCTCAGTAGTGCTGCTTGAGGTCAAGAGCAATGAAAGTAGACTAACGAGAGACACCCTGGCTTTCCCCTAAATGAAATGTGTATTTTCCAATTGGTAGCCGTTGTTCTCCAATAAATTGCAGCGGCGCCGGCGCAGCGTACGCCGATTCGCTGGCGTAGGCAAACGCATGAATCCAACCCGTTCTCACTGTCATGCCGTCGGTCGTCAGACATGGATCTTCATTTCACGGAGAGCTTTGATGTCTTCTATGTCGGTCATTCTCAGAAAGCGTGTTTTTGTCGCTTCCAGGCTTGAGATGAGAGTATATTTATTTGGATGTAGGACTAGCATTAATAATACCCTCAATTACCTATATAATTACGCTATTATTGCATGAATAATAACCTATATAATCAGGTATATTTTTTTTAAAGTCGTAAAATTAAATTTCTCCGGAGCATCCACTACACCTCTTTTTAGAATCTTAACGAATTGTTTAATGCGATAATGAGGGTAGTCTGGATCGTGGGAACCCTAACCGGCCACTGTCCACTGAACAAACACCTACACAACATCGGAGCCACAGACAGTCCACTCTGCAGGGGATGCCTATCCGAAGAAGAATCAGCTGCCCACGTAGTCCTGGAATGCGAGGGCGTAGCAACTCAACGACGCGAAATCCTGGACCACCCCAGGTCACTCCTCCAAGCCTGTGAAGCCCCCAGGAAGCTTCTGCGCTTCTGGGAGGAGTTAGGCTGGCTACAAGTATAGTCAGCGTTTCCTGACGCAAAACGGACCGACTTTGAGTCCAATTGCGGAAACAGGAGTCCCACACATACATACATACATACGAGGGTAGTCTGGATAAAACTTCATTTAGTTTTAACAACACTTTAGGTCGCTTTGACAACAGATTTTTTTTATGTACATCACTTGCGTGATTATGTATTTATGTAACAATAAAATCTTTAATTTGTATAAGGACTTTCCGAAAAATTGACATTTTACATACCTAATGTGTAATTGCTGATGAATTTCTCTGGATTTTGGGCATTTCGTACCATATAAATAAGATTTGGAACAAAAAAATTTGCTAGGCTAGGGCAGTGCAGCGTTTGTTACTGGTAAAATTATGGTAAACACTTGCGGGAGGGGAATCGTTTAGTAGGTAGCGCGTGCACTGGCTATGGCTGGCTAGGCTAGCCAGCAATACACAGATGCGTAGATTGTACGTGTTATGCGGCCTTCCTACGGTGCGTGATATCACGCACCAGCCCGCACCGCGCACGACGACGCACGGCAACGCACACAGAAAATGCTCCTGTGCTACCGCGCACCTCGGCGCACGAGACCGTTCCCATGGTGTGTCGTGCGTGCTGGTGCGGGCTGGTGCGCGATATCACGAACCAGTGGGAAGGGGCTATTACGCTATAATCTACGCATCTGTGTATTCCCGCCAGTGCCGTGGGATCCCGCAAGATTTTCGACAGAGATTAATCTCGCTGAATGTATCCAGGATCCCGGTGGCGAACGTGCGGACGAGCTAAGATGCCTCAGTGTGCTTTTGAGAACCTTACAAATAACTCGCTTGCTGCTTGCTATGTGCGAGAAGTCCACTGCTGGACATAGGCCTTCCCTATACATTTGCAGAGAGAGCGATTCTGAGCCCTTTCCATCCACCAACTTCCAATGACATCTTAACAATGACGTCGGTCCACATCGGGTGGGTGGGCGTTCTACATTTCGTTTACGGTTCGTGGTCGTCCTTCGAGAACCTTTCCCCAACAGTTATAGGTTCTACGAACTGTATGACCTGCCCATTGTCCATTCAACTTACTAAAATCAATTCCTGTCTGAAAGGATGATTGACAAATCTATAGAACAATTTTGTTTGTTGCAGGAAAAAACTTAACAGCACCGCCTTGATTTGATATCGCCACGGATCGACGGAATACGGCGCTGGCAAGCGCCATCGATATCAATGACTTATACATGCCGGTTTTGGCCATCGAAGATGGAAGGTAATTACTTTTTACTACCTGTAACAAAAATATTGTTTTAAAACTGAAGTTTATTTGTGGTTTATGTGCTGAAATGCATACCTACAATACACAGTCGTAGTGGATGTGAAAAAAGGTGATTGAACTACACCTAAAGATGTCATTTTATCTGGATAAAAGCTTCTATCCTGGTTAGTACTTGCCTATGCTTGTTTCTTATACGTTCAGTTACTATACCTTACACTATTATTAATCACAAACTTGTAAAATGTAATTTATGTGTATCACCCCGTTTCAGTGTAAGATCTGAAGAAATGGATTTTGTTAAATAACACGACATCTATTGTCACCTCAATGGCCAGTCGATCGGTTTAAATAACGTCAATCAATATATCATTTATCAATAGTAACATGTTTATGGCACCTAAGTGGGTAGGTAAGGTACTTCGCGTTCCATGAATGGGGTTTGTTGGGAAACCTGTAAAGTACTTACTTACTTTAAAGTGTTGAACACGCGCGATAAGTGCCCGTCTATTTGCTTGTAAATTGGTGCTGAATCATTCCTATCGTTTTTATTCACTTGATTCTTTTATAGGACCGATGAGCTGATCTGTTGTTTAATGGTTTTATATACGTATTGTATAGGGATAATATCTATACGTATTTGAAGTTAATTAAAACTCGTTCAGTTGTGATCATTGTGTTCATGAGTCGTGATCGCGATAAGACACGAATGTGAATTAATGTTCCATGCCATTGTTATGAAGAAAAAGACGACAGTTCTCCAGTTACCATAAACAGTGCAATGATAACCATATTTATGCTGGTTTCAATGAAATATCGCCAACATTATGTCGACACAATACGTTTCAGTGTGACACTTGTATGCTGCTACCTTGTATTTGAAATGAAAAATTAAGGCGCTGAAAACTGAAACAACCTCTTGCTCGCACATTTTGACCTTTTGAAAGATATAAAAACACTGAACTTACTAGTAGTTCGCCCCGAACTGAGATCTCGTGATGCGATCCAAATGCTACGAAAAGTTAAGTAAGTACATAATGTAATATGATGGTAATCAGAAAAAAATGTACCCGATCACGGATTGTGATTTATCTACTTTGAGAAAATACATAATTTCTGTCTAGATTCACTGTTTGGCCTTGCCTCTGACTATCCCTCACTAACTTTGTATGGTAAACAAGTTTTAACTCAATTGGCCAATTGATTGAAGAGTTCCTTGGCTCCATCATCAGACCAGGTGGTTTTCACCAGTTTATGACAACTGAGAACCTCCTTAATCTATTTCAAGATAAAAAAAAAAGAGCCAACGAATTGACCGGCCAGTTGAAAAAACCTTGATATCAACAAAATTCATAGAGATGAGAGCTCTCTGGTCGCTGGTTATCTTAACTTAACATTTTATTTTTTATAGTAAAATGAGCGTCCTAGTTAAAAAATAAAAACTGTTTTTAAAGGTCCAAATAAAGTTCTTTCATATGACATGTAACTTGATTTTTTTGTGTAATTTTTTTTATTTTTGTACCCTTAAAAAACCCTATATCTTAATAACCCCTCATCCGATTTTACTCATTTACTTACCAGTAAATTTATCAAGTACAAGCTATCGACTTATCACATGCAGATCGGATCAACGGTTCGAAAGTTATCGTCGGACAAACATACGCACATAAAATGCCAAATCGCCCAAGTTGTTTGAAAGATCTCGTTCGCTGCGCTCACTCGATCAATTATATTTCTATTGGCCAAGTACGAATACAAGTTAGGACAACGTGTTAGGATCAACATTTTTTATACCATACCCCCTCTAAAAAGCTTATTTTATTCACTGGAAACAGTGAATAAAAAGCTCTTTTAATCACTTTTTTTTGTGTTTGAATTTGTAACACACGAATAAGGTCAACGTCCATCTCAATACCTTACAACCTCCTTGCGTCATAAATACTCTCGATTTGATTGGTCGAAATTTTTGACAAGGAGTTTAGCATTGGATTAAAAACTATTTTGTGTTCTTTGTTGTCATTGTCATACATAAGTAAATTGGCGCTATTTTGAATACTGTTCTTAGTAAGTTATGCAGCAAAAAGTTCGATAATAGTAAATCGATTGAAAATGCATTCTAGGAATGAAAAAGATGTGCTGAGTTGTTTGTTGTTCAATTGAGTTGTTGAGTTCATGAAAGAGAAGTAGGTATAGTAGAAAACTTGCATTAATTTATCCTTCTTTATTTACAAATCAAATCAAAATCTAAAATTATTTGTTTTATGTCATATAAGAATAGTATAAACAAAGTTCATAATTTTTAATCCTGTTTCGCTTAAATCTTTCTTTTTCTCGAAGTCATGGTATAAAGTATAGTATGCAACTCTTGAATAAAACGGATTAATATCGAGGGCCATGAATCACTCGCGTCGTTCAGGATTCTAACACTTGAATCACTCGCTACGCTTGTGATTCAATCATCATGAATCACTCCCTACGGTCGTTATTCAGTCGTTAGATTCCTGCACTTGCTCGTGATTCATCTTTGGTCCTCGATTTAAATCCGTCTTTTATTCACTAGTTGCATAATATACTATTTTGGATTACTCTGTGTAACCAGATTGCACACAAGATAGTCGCTCGCGATTTTCAATGAATAAGTTTAGTGATTTTATATCTTTCAAAGAGTCAAAATGTGCGAGTAAGAAATACATCGACAGTCGTCTTCACCTTACTTTTTAGGGTTCCGTAGCCAAATGGCAAAAACGGAACCCTTATAGATTCGTCATGTCTGTCTGTCTGTCTGTCTGTCCGTCCGTATGTCACAGCCATTTTTCTCCGAAACCGTAAGAGCTAGACTGATGAAACTTGGCGAGTAGATGTATTCTGTGAACCGCATTAAGATTTTTACACAAAAATAGAAAAAAAACTATAAATTTTTGGGGTCCCCATACTTGAAACAGAAACTCAAAAATTTTTTATTCATCGAACCCATACATCTGTGTGTGTCTGTGTGTGGGTTATCTATGAATAGGTCTTCAAAAGTGATGTTGAAGTTTCTAATACAGTTTTTTTCTAAACTTAATAGTTTGCGCGAGAGACACTTCCAAAGTGGAAAAAAGTTGATCCCCACCCCTCTAACTTCTAAAATAAGAGAAAGATAAAACTAAAAAAAATATATGTTGTAGGTACTAGGTACATTATTATACAAACTTTCAACGATATTTGGTTTGAACGAGATCTAGTCAGTAGTTTTTTTTTTTAAACGTCAAAAATAGTAAACCGCAATTTACCCTTCGACGAACTACAAGAACCTTTATATTATGTTACTTGATGCTACGGAACCCTTCATGGGCGAGTCCGACTCGCACTTGGCTGCTTTTTTTGCATTTAGTAATTTCCTCGCTGAGGTGGGATGAAAAGTTACGTGTTGCACTCGAGTGCAAAGATTTTTCACCTTGTGCTCTTTTGATTCCTTCGCCAACGCTTAGGATTCTAATTTTTAAACCACTCGCTACGCTCGTGGTTAAACTTTAGAATCCTGCGCTTGCTCAGTCATCAAAATTGAGCACGCGGTTAAAAAGCAGCTTTGCACTCTTGTATAACAAATAACTATTATATTATGTTTCTTGATGCTACGGAACCCTTCATGGGCGAGTCCGACTCGCACTTGGCTGCTTTTTTACTACTCTGCCTATGTATTCCTATTTCTTTTTACGAGGATTCCGCCTTTCTACTTAAATTCTATAAAAAATTTCGATAACTTAATTGTGTAGGTGTAGTGTATGTGTAGGTATTATTTTTCGAATACAAACGTAGGTACTTAGGTCATAAAACTATGTATTTATCAGATTATATCTAGGGAACCTTTGGTGTCTGAACACTGTAATGCGGAGAAAGAAATGGCCTTCACGTACGAATTGCTGACAATATGCCAAATCGTTACATTAATTTCAGAAGAAAATTGTCGTGAATTCTATAGCATTGATTTGGATAAAAGGCACGGGTTGCCATGACGACACCGGAGACGCGCCGCATGCCTCCGACCGCCAGGCTGCGATCAATCTCGGAGGAAGCCTGCGCCCCTGGCTATTGCGGCGCCGCCCTCCACTTGGTTACCTACCTAGTCCTACCTACTTCACGTAGTTACGTACATCTGACTCGTGCTTTGATACAAGTAGATACATATGTGCGCAGTTTCAGGCTGCTTGTTCTCTTGTACTTTCAGCTTCTGTTAGATTATGATACCTAATACAATTTTCTAACTTGAAATTCGTTAAATATTAATGATTATAGATTAGGTTTGAATAAGGTCCTCGATTTACTTATCGCAATAAAATGTTAATTTAATCAATCAATTTAGGCTACAAAGGCCTAGAAAAAGCTTTTAACCACGAAAGTTTCAGACCGGAAAACGATAAGCCTAGTATACGAAAACAATATTGCCTAAATATTTAATAAAGAGGTAACTGTAGAAATTTGTATATGGTTTGCTTAAATAATAATTTCTATTCACGCGATCCAAAATTTAAACATTTTCCGAATGTTATTTGGGTTTTAGTGAATTATGTTTGAGGTACATATTAATAAGTAGGAAGGTCTTGTTGGAAAATGACGATCGTGTAAAAAATATCTACATCCCAAACGAAAGGGTCAGGCAAGTCATAAAGTCCACACAATTTATTGACTACACCTTGTCATAATATAACGAATCCTTTGGTACACGTTTTAGTGCACGTAACGTGACCTTGACCCTAGAGCATAGGCCTAACCTGCCCCAAAAGCGTTCAAAAGTTGTCGGTCGATAGGAGAGAAGAGTGTTCGCGCAAGCGCCGACCCAGCCGCCCACCCGATCGATCCGCCCGCCCACGTGACGCAACAACGTATTTGCGGGGATTCTTTGCGGATAAAATACACCTTACATTATATCTATCTCGTATGATAAAGTTCAAACACTATTCTTTTTTCAATAATAATATTTATATCACAATTATTAACTTGTCAAATTGTTATGTAGATTGAGTACCAAAGCATGTTTGTGGAGTCAATTTAAAAAAGATCTACCTGGTGTTAGCTTTCTATTCTGCGTGACACCCTAAACAGGGTTGCCTCCACAATCCTTGTATTATAATTCAATTCATCGTGACTATTAAAATAAAATAAAGGTAATAATAAAAAATCATTTATTTCACAAAAGGTTTCCAGTGACGTAATGAACTAAAAGTAGGCCTACTAAAATGTTAAAACGTTATCGAAGTGGCCGTGACTGGAATACTTTTCAATTCATGATTTTTTTTTGGAATAGGCAAAGAGCTTAAATCTTTACAGTACCTACACTATATTATCCCTAAAATTTCGGAATAACGATGATGATTTAATTAGGTTATATGTATAATGATCAGCTATACGTCTTCGATTGCTTATATTTCTACATCGTAAATACTAATCGATATTAATATACTTTTAATGTGCAACAGAAGGAAGAAGGAGTTTTAAGGCGTGTCCATCAAAAATTACTTTGTAGAAAAATGTGATGTTTTGTTCATGAGCACATAAATCTCCCGTAACGAAAATGTTGGGTTCAAAGATCTAATGCATTATGAAGGTTGTGAACTTTAGACAGGTTGAAAACCTAGCACAGGGCTCTTACAGTTAGCGCTAGTTTTCTTATCGCAAATGTGTGATTATTTACTAGTTTACAATGGATCCACGACCGAAAAGAGGGGTGTTTAAGTTTGAGACCTTAGTATGAGTGTCTGTTTTTCTGGCTGTGGCCTCGTAGCTACAAAATGCTCCGATTTGAAGTTGTAATTCTGCACTATATTTTTATTATTAGGGAAACAGGTAGTTTTGATTCTTAGGTATGTCTGGTAGAAAGGAATCCATTGAACCCTTTCGACGCTCTGAGGATATTTATCAATTCGGCCAAGGGTTTTTAAATATTTGTTAAATTAACTTTAAATCCCACAAATATTATAAATGCGAAAGTTTGTATATGGATGTTACTCAATAACGCCAGAACGGCTCAACGGATCCAAATGAAGGATCTTAGGATGAATTTGACACAAAGATAGATCATAGTCTGGAATTGCACATGGACACTTTATCTCGAAAAAGTAACAGTAATGGGGCGAGCGAAGCCGCGAAAAAATAATTTATAGCTAAATAATTGTGTCTAATATCGATGAGCTTTTGGTGCCATTTTGGATATTACTCGTGATTCAGAGTGTTCGATAAAGCTATTAAACAAAAAACTATTGCGCGTAAAAATAAGGCCTCCTTTACTTACTTTGATTTAAGTAAAACGTAGTAAAAACCGAGTAGAATAAATTTGCCCCTTGTTTTCGACTTGCTGCCACGCCCCGGATTGGCACGTGGACGTGCCATCTTATCCATATGTCAGTATTTATTAGGGAAAACGGGTGTATGTTAATCTGTTTAGTTTGTTCCCGAAATTAGAAACACAAACGCGGTGAGGAAATTTGCATTAAGCCATAGCCTAGGACCCAGATTCTTGGACAACTAAACATGGAAAAATATGCACTATTTCAGAGGAGGTACCAATTCTCCTACGCATCAGGAGAAAAATTCAAGAATGTGTGTGTACACATTCTTGAATTTTCTTCCTCTTCGGAAAACCCTAACTCGAGCTTGTAAATACAAGGTGCGTGTTGCACTGCCATTTTATAGTATGACAGTCTGTCAGGTCAAGACTTTGATGTTGGTTTATACTTTATACCATAAGGTAGCTAGTACCGGAACTTGATCCATAACTTATCAGTTAACATTATCTGTAGGTAAACGGTGCTTCGTTGTGCTGAATGTGACGTAATCCAAGCGCAACGTGGTTTTAAAACGATAAACTGAACCTCACTCAATAATGTTAAGGTTAGCGTAGAATGACCTACCAATTGTATTATATTATTATCCTTAAACGGAAATATTATGTGAATCATTTTAATCTGAGGAATTTAACACAAATATTATGTATACCTAACTGTCTCGTCGGTTGTTATGATGATGATATTATGCTGAATGTTGTATTGTAGCTTAACACAAAATAAAACTGTTGCGAAACATAGCAGACATTAATATGAAACGTGAGGTGCCACACTCGTTAAAAAATAAGCTGGCGGTTACTCGTATTTAAATCGATATCGGTTAGTATAGTCCTTACCTACTCACATAAATATACAGTGGATCAGGTCCAACGCATCCTAGTAAGTTATCAAATTCATGTTTAGTTTGAAAAAATAATTTTACTACAAATCTTAAACATATTTAAAAAATTCCACCATCTGCCTATAAAAATGGTGAAAAATTACGCAATGTCGTATACGAGAATTTTTCGCACGAACTATACTAGTCAGGAGTTGAGTCTGTATAAACTAACTATAGACAGTCTAGCGCAGAAACGTCATTGTGTGACGTAAACATTTACAAAAAAACTTTCGCGTTAGTTACGAAAGTGAAAGCGAAAACGAAAGTTCAAAATCATGCAATACGCTTGTGCGAAATTGAAAGCGAATACAGGACACGTTACAGGAGATATTTAATTAGGATTATTTACAACTAAATAAATGACTTTCTGACATAATAAGATATGTTTAATATTATTCTTATGACGCGTGGCAACAAGGCGAGCTACTCGCTCTCTCTGTTTTGTAGGGAGTTAATGTTAAAATCATGAGTTTATTTTAATAAAATATTCATGTGTGTACATAATTACACAAGTAGTAATTATGTACTACTTGTGTATTTTTTTAAAATCAAATTATATATTTATTCTTTCATGAAATTGGAGCTAGAGCCTCGGAACCTGACCAATTGACCCTTGGTGTCTCAAAACGGGATTCAAAAGTTCGTAATGTTTTAATTTGTTTATTCTATTTGTGATGATTGTAAAATAGGATTTCAGGAAAAGTGTGAGGGGACCTTCAGCCCGACATAGAAAATTCAAGTATTTGCTATTATAAGTTTGGATAAGAAAGGAGAGCTGACAGAAGGGAATGGAAGAAGAAAACATCTAATCCCGACCCCACATAAGGTGAGATAATGGCAGAAAGATGAACTTAAGTAGGTACCTAGGGGTTTCCTAGCAGGAGTTCACAGTAATCGTAGATTTGCCAATTAGGTCATCCTTAAGATTACTGGTACCCACAGATAAGCATTTCGATGCATGCAATTTAAAATTACAGAGTCAATATTACTATTTAGTTCAAATTAAAACGCACTCTGGCGCTCTACGGCAGCCTTCATCCGTAGAAGATCCAAAATATAAGCAAGTAAAAATTAAATGAATTAAAAATGAATGAAATGGAATAAAAACAATAGTGCAAATGAAGCAATTTTTTTAGGAGTAATTTAGTGTTTTGTTCCCAAACTCATATTTTGTAACTACCACAAAATATGGAAAATGAATATTAGGACATACTTTAGACGTCCTCAAAAAAAAATTCAGTTGTTGGTACTTGCTATCAATTTCTGGTGCGGGTTCGTTAAGATTTTCACGTGATGATTAAAGGGATGACCACGAAATCAAGAATCATCGATACATTTCAAAATCAAAATGTATTTATTCAAAAAATAACAGGTGTTGACAAATAAAAGGTTGGGATCTCTTCTTTTAAGTTGTTAAACCTGTATTAGAAGAGATCCCTTCTTTTCTGTTCATTATGCAATAGATATGGGTTTTTATGCCAATTTATCACAAACAAGACATAAATAGGTACCGTATCTTATTCGAAAGGGAGCTCGCTGTCCCCATCCAATATATTACTTTAGTTTCTCATTAGTTGTTTCATTCGATCAGATTACTTATCTCCCTCGAGGTGGCGCCTCATCGTGTCTTGATAAACATTATGTTATGTTGGACATAGTTAACGGAGTCTAAAATAAATATTGGACAATCCACACAACACCATGTAGCCCCAAATTAAGCAGAGCTTGTACTGTGGTAACCATATGGCTGATAGGATATGATATGGCTGACGTATATAGGACTTTAGTGTGTAAATAAATATATAGAATACAATATAACACCCAGACAGGGACAAACATCTATGTTCACCACACAAATTATTTGTTCTCGGTGGGGATTGAACCCACGACTTACGGAGTAGAAGGCAGAGCTACTATCAACTGAATTGAGAGACCAGACAATAAAAACATTTCATTTAATATTAATACAATATTATATGCCTATTGAGATGCAATTGCAAGCTATTTTTATTATTTAGAGAAACATAGTCTCCCCGCAGTGTGATTATATATTACTGATTTGAAATAAAAATAAGAAACCGACATAAGCAATGTGTTTAATAGGCAATTAAAAGTTATGGTCAATCCAAAACTAGAAACTTATTTGTCTTCCATTTGCCAACAGAAAAAAACTGTCATTTTAAGACATAAACGAATCTTAGCTGAATTTAGGATTTATGGTAATCAAAGAGTAGGTGTATAAATTATGTTACTTTGGAATTAGTCGCACAAAAACAAGATAATTTAATTAAGGTGCTTAAGTTTTCCTCTGTAAACAAAATTATTGAGTCTTAAACAAACCGTTCCAATGCTGCGTGCAAAGGTCTATCTCCCAAATCTATCCAACTCTATTTATATCTTACGCAAGTTTTAAAAGATTCTGATAATCGATATAATTCAATATATTAGTATGTACTTATTTAGTAGGTACTCAAATTATAAACCTAATAAAATTATCTAAAAACAAACTTTTATCCAGAACTTCGGCATAATCTACCCCGAAACTCCGAAGCATGCATTTTATAATTTGTGAAAAAAAATGACTAGACTTTAGACAAACGAAATTAATTAGACTTTAAAAATACCAATAAAGTATTGCACAAATAGTATTTTTCTTTTCGTGTTGGAAAAACCTCTCTAGACGCATTGAGTTATCAAAATCGCTTGAATGAGACCACAGTCTTCGTACTCATATGATTCACTCGGTCAATGTCAACAATGTAATGCCAATGGATATAGGTGGTAGTACGCTATTATGGAGCGGTCGGTAAACTATGTAGTTTTCAACTGATTCTTATACATTACCGTGTCTACAATTGCCAGGATTGATAGTCCTAATTAGATAATAATGTGGCAGCGTACAGGTGAGCAAATAGTAGTACAGAACCGGAGCTGAGAAGCGGAATTAGAATGAAGTGCGCGCCACGAGTCGGGCGGGCGACCGTGTGCCACGTCATTGCCGTGACCCACTGACACAGATCCGCGGCACCGCGGGGCCGGCCGCCTCCGCCGCGCCGCCGCCGCCGCCGCCGCCGCCCGCCTGCAACGATATCTGCACGCGCCGCACCGCACCGCACCTCCACTGCCCCTTTATTATTACCATTTATTAACAATCATTACTCATTTCCACTGAATTTTGTAAGATCATTACGATTTATGATGAAAAATAATGAAAATAAGGAAATTTGCTGAAAACGAATCGACACAAACAACTAATTAATTTATTTTTATGAAACAACGGGGTATTTAGTATTTACCATGATTAAATTTTTGTGAATTTTGACTTCTGATATTTCGGCACAGTTGCATGCACCATGATCACGGTTGAACGGTTTGTTTCATAAAAATAGTGTTAAAAATCATGATAGTTTCAAAAGTAATATTTACTATATAACTTGTTTAATAAGTTAAATTCAACAGCTATGTTTTTCCATTGTAGTCCGATTGTTAAGATAATATTAAAATCCGATAACATATGACCATGAAACACTTATTATATTATAAGATCAAAAACGGAAACTTACCAAATAAGGTAACAAACAATTAGAGCAACAAATGAGTTGATGCGTTTTTGGCATGTTTACAAGTTAGGTATGTACATCCTTCCTTATTAAATGCAGTTAGTAGATTCACTAAAAATAAAAATTACCTAGCAATCCGAAAATTCTAAACAATCTTTGTAAACTAGCAATTAAAAGTCAACTATTTAGATAAAACATTTTTATTGAATATTGCAATAAGATGACCTTGTTATCTAAATTGTGCACTTGACACGAATACAGCACCATTTCACTTTCATACATACGTCACCGGTGTTACAGCCGTACAGCCGTATCGTCCGTCGGTTGTGTGCGTCGACTCGAACGAGATTGCACCCAGCTATGTTGGAGATGACACTTGGACGGAATTCAAATAACAACCTAGAGATTTATTGTCATTAAAATATCTATCAGCTTGTCATGATAATTCATTAGTTTAAGGAAATCACCGAGGTCAGAATTAAGGTAAATTGAGGCCCAGGCGCTACGAGTACGAACTACGAGCCCAGAAGCTACGACTTTTTTGAAAATCTATTCCAGTCATAAAAAAACTAAGCGTCCTTTTTAACATTTCATTATTTTGGATTTTTATTAAAATAGGTTTATTTAAATTTTTTTTTAATTTAATTTCCTAAAAAAAATACAAAATTGAAACAAATTGCTATTGGCCAAGAGTAACCTGGTTGTAAAATTAATTAATGATTAAAACAAGATTTTCGTGCAAAATAAAAATACAGAGCAATTCTGTTTGTATTGTTATATTCCTACTTAACTACTGTTTATACCGAACGGAATTAAAGCATAATAACAAAATAACTTCGAATGAAACCGTGGGGTGCAGTGTTAGTAACTACTGTAAACTAATGTGATGACTACAATGTTATTCCAGATCACGAGATATGTATATTCGAAGTTTGATTGAAATCCGAAATGAGTCAAAACCAGGGGTGAAAACATACACCCACCCCGTACACTCTTTCGCATCCCACTAATATATTAAATGCGAGTGGAGCGGATGCTAGTTTGTTAAGGCCTGCGCACACCTAGTTCGCTGGCGGTAGCGATCAGTGAAACGCTGTCAAAATATTCGCTGTCAAATCTCAAATCTGACAGCGATATTTGACAGCGTTTCACTGATCGCTACCGCCAGCGAACTAGGTGTGTTCGGGCCATTATAAATTGTACGAAGACTAGTATCTATCTTGATTACATTCTCTCGTAGATATAAACAGCCGTCGCTCGCTGGAATTAGAGAGATTTCAATAACTAATGCATTTTACACGCAATCGCTTTAAGTCTAATGATTATAATGATTGTATTGAGAAGATGTGCTCACTTATGTTACACATCGCCTGAAAACCAAAGATACTTCAGGCATTCAAAATACATCGACAGGCCTAACAGCTCAGTTGGTAGTAGCTTTGCCTTCTGCGCAGGACGGGCGTGGGTTCGATCCCCACCGATAACAAATATTTTTGTGGTGAACGCAGATGTTTGTTTTCTGTCTCAAAATCTAAATCAAAATGTTTTTACTGAAAAAATTACAGGTAGGATAAATATAGGGTTGGGATCTCTTCTTTTAAGTTATTAAACCTGTATTAGAAGAGATCCCCTCTTTTCTGTGGCTCAACATTGCCTTGTAATTTAATTTAGGTGATACATAAATAGGTAAAGATCGAGCTAATTTTAATGATAAGTATTCATTAACAAGAAAAAAGAAATTCGAACATTTAGACATCCGAGCCTACACTGATATAAATCGTAAGATTTACCCCCGAATACTGAAACGCAACTCAGATTTAAGCACGTCTCAAGCGACGAATATTTGACAGATTTTCATTGAAAACTGTCAAATATTCGTCGCTTGAGACGTGCTTAAATCTGAGTTGCGTTTCAGTATTCGGGGGTGAGTCTATCAGCTCGATCGAAAGTCTAAATGCGCTTTGCTTATGTTGTTATTTTGCTGTTGCTGTCTGGGTGTTATTTTGTATTCTAAGTATGTATTTACAAAAAAGTATATTATGTTGTATTATATCAGATAGTTAGGTATCTAGTTCCCATCGTACAAGTTCTGATTAGTTTGGGAATTCTGGATTGTGTTGTGTGAACTGTCCGCAATAATTATTTATTTATATATTAGCACGGCCTTGTGTTCAGTGGAGCTCTCATCAATATTAATAATTAAAGAAAAAATAAGATTATAATAATTAAAAATCTATTTGGTGCATATTGTAGATCAATAACCAAGGTAGTTTTCTGGTGTGCTGTTATCCGTATGACGGTAATGTTGGAAAAAGGTGCCACTTCAACAGCACGAAAGTAGAGAAAGGACAAAGAAGAAAAGAACACCGTAGTCCTAAAAATACTTTGACTATAATAGTCAAAGTATTTTAAAAATCTATTCAGTGCATATTGTAGAGCAATAATTGCTCTACAATATGCACTGAATAGATTTTTAATTATCATCTTGTTCTTTCTTTAAATAATAATATCGGTGAGGCTGCTACTGGACACAAGACATCGGCCTTGAGGGGTGACTAACTGACTATTATGGGAAAAGTATAATCGTTTTATTTGGCACTGTCCATTTTTGGGCAGTAAGTTTACATAATATTCATTATAATATCAATATAAAACAATATTTTTTCGAATCTAATTTTAATTTCAAAGCATATAACTACAACACCATGAATCTTAAATAGAAAATAAAAAAGGCACAGCATTTGCATACCTTAATCCCAGAAAATGTAAATCAAGACTAATATTCGCTCCTCAATCCATAACAAACAGATTGCTAATCAAATGGCAAACAACATTTTTAATATATAATTTATTTTATACATCGTGCTATTTCGGCTACCATATCGGCTTTATTCAACGAAGTTTTAAATTCGTAAAACGGAGCGAGATCGCAAGTGCGCTACCTAAGTTAGGACTAAAGTGGGTGTGACTGTGCCAACGATATTATTCAGGCAGGCTTCAAGTCCCCGGCTGGCTGAGCTCCGGCGGGCGCCGGGCGGCCGCGTCTCGTCGTTCCTCGTCACCATGAATCGTCGTCGGAGCTGTTCTGCGTCGCGTCGCGCACCCTGACTCTGTCCGTGTTGATAATTCGTAAGCGGCGAACGAAAAGGATGTGTGTATATCTACGTCTCGTCTTTCAGTTGACTTTCATCGTCGTTTTGTAGCGAACGTTTCGCACGGCTATCGATAGGAAATTGCAATATCACTACGTAATAAAGTTATTGCATGTTGTTCTCAGTGAATATTACAGTTTTAAAAGACGTAATTCAGTGCTCGGTGGTGAAGTTCATATTATACTTTCGGTTGGGGTGTGCGTGATTTCTAGAATACTCCATTAAAAAAATAGCGTCGCGACGACTGTGGCGCAATGCAGTGTATGTTTGAGTGCGGATATAAACATTGTTGTTTTAATTTAATTTGTGGAGACAAACGTCTCGGTATCAGTGCGGCTGGTGTGGACTGGTGTGTGCTCTAGCCATGCTTCCGACAGTGCAAACAGACCCCATACCCTTCAACTGCGGGGCCCACTCGGTCAATGCGGCCGCTACGCCGCCGGCCACATTGCCCCCCTCGCTATCACCTGAGTCGGATATTGATGAATTTGTTGACATATTCTTCGGTGTCGATATCACTACTAGCAACTATCCAAGGTAGGTGCCTAATTAACTGTAATTTGTGTTCTTGAAGAAAATTTGTCTATTATTCGAAACAAGCTTTTTAAATAAAGTTAAGAAATAATAAACTTAACTATTAAGAAATCATACATACGCTGAATAGATGAGACATTACATACCAATAATGCCTAGCCTGCTATAATCTTTATATGAAAAGGCCATCGGAATTAGAAAAGGTTATAAAAGATTTATAAATTCATTCGATTACGGAAGTTTCATCAAAATATTTTTTGAGCAATTTAAATGGTATTGCAAAATCACAATTAAGTTAATCATAAGAGAAAGATTGAATACCTTATGCATTATCAGTTGAAGCAACAAAACAGAACCAATGACATGAAACACTGACACCAAGAATGTCCACAGGTCACATAGTGCAGATAAATTTAGTAAATATTAATGATAAGAACTATGTAGGTATAAATTAACGCTTGCAAATAATCCTTACGTTATATTGATTCTTCTTGGTTTTATAATAGTGTTATTCCTCATTTGCCAAAAGGGTATAAGTGCAATGCAAAACGGGTATAAGTGCAATGTTACAGGATAATACATTTGTTACAATGTTAGGGCTGAAAGATTTGCTCATATTTTCAACTATTTCGGCCAGTTTCCGTTCCTGAACAGATTTTTAAAATGCTTTTGACCTAAGTACCTAACCTACATAGAAAAAGATAAAACAATCTAACAATAACACACTTTAAAGGCCAATTGGAATATCTTACTAATACTAACCCTCTCCCTTACTCTACTATCGATTAAAGAGTGATTGGGTTTATTACACTGTACAGCCAATTGCGCAAGCTCGACGCCTTCGTCTTTGGATGACTATGGTTTTTTCTCCGAATCTGATTTAGTTAGTTCATAACTATTTGTAAAGTTTGATTGTTTAATCCACTCTTTGTTCATAGATTAATGATTTTATCCCATACCAACGCCATTACATAACACTTTCTAAATAAATTTGTTAGGTGGCTGACTGATATCAACCCACAATTTAAAGTTATACCATAAGGGCTAAATTCTACACTTAACCTATAGAATAGAGTCAGATTAAAATATTTACTTCTATTATTTACGCTTATCAAAAACAAGGACTGATAACGTTACTCCATAGATGACAAAAAAACGGCCATTCATAAGACAATTTTAATTTTTCGAATAGAGCAATGTTTATGCAATGAACTTATAGAAGCTTGAATTGAATAACTGGTCCTGCATAACGAAACATGGCTAAAAAGATTAACGCATAATAATATTCAAACGAAATGTATCCTGTTAGGAGCACCAACACTGTCATCAACATTTATACGTAAAGTATCAAGGATTTTCTAAACAAGGCCAGATAGGTCTACACGAATACAATAATGTTAGAGCACAGGGAAAATTATATGTCGAGCATAGTTGTATAAAATTATAATGACCTTAAAAAAACATCACAACACATGGTAGAACTGGTAAAGAACTTGAATCACCCACCTACTTAGAAATATTTTAATCATCTATTGAGTGTTTTGTTTTATAGGATGCATATTTGTCAAATACTGGAGGAAAACGTTGGAAATGTAAAAAAGATTGTACCAGATAATGTCAAGTTTCGAATTAAGCGTACCTTAGCAGGTCGAAAACTAGTCTATTTTTTTTTCATAAAACTAGTTAATAGAACGAGCCCCCCCTGATGTTAAGTGGTAACCAGGGTCTATATAACAAGCATTGCCTCGCAGGTCACGCATGTTACAGACGTGGAATATTCATTTTACCTTATTGAATAGGATTCCGGTCCAGTTTTGGATAAAAACTGTTGCCGACAGTGCAGACAATCGGTATACATAAAGCTTGATAGAACTTAAAACTTAATGTGCTAGGCCTGGAATAGATATTTATAAATTGTTCCGGTGGATAAGGATATTTTCATAAGGAGGCAAACGGGATATTTATCTAAATTCTACCCGATTCAGGGGGCTGTCTAAGCCTATTCAAAACTTAGAGTAGAGAACAGTATGTAACATACTTCTATGGGAATCGTATTTTTTAACAAAAGTATTTTATTTTTATTTTTCTTATCGTGTCACTAATTTTTTCGAACCAAATGTGGTGAAAGGATTTTCTTCCGTAACCAAAAGATAAAAATTGCGTATCCGTTACCTCCAGACGTATAGTAGCTGCTATCAGGCGAAGTTTATCCTTTCACAACAGAGGTTTTTGTACTCAAAACACTTCTTATGCAAGTTTTACCTTCAAGAGGATAATTTTCACTTACCTACTTCTAGTGTCAATATATTTGAATGTACGGCAAACTAAAATAAATACTTTTCCAGGTAATCAAAAAGTTAAAATTATCTGCAATGAGAATATTAAGAAATAGGTACCTACTCAACTTTACTTACATAACTTGAATCTGATAAACTTTTAATCAAGCATGTCCATGACCAACGCCTTTAGTGCTTATTTCTTTGTTAAATAATTGCTTGGGGTGAATGACGTCATGCTCTTAAGGCGAAAAGTCTTCAGATTAGCATCTTGAAATTCTTGACGCATATTGTTTCATAATAGGATTACAAACGAAATGTCGCTGAATTAAACGCGTGCTCCGCCGTGAAGCATACGATGGGGTGGAGAGTTCCAAATAAAAAAGCAGCCAAGTGCGAGTTGGACTCGCCCATGAAGGGTTCCGTAGCAACAAGTAACATGGTATAAAAGTTATTGTTGTTCGTCGAAAGGTAAATTGCGGTTTACGATTTATGACGTATAAAAAAAACTACTCACTAGATCTCGTTCAAACCAAATATCGTTGGAAGTTTGCATAGTAATGTACTAACATCATATATTTTTTTTAGTTTTATCATTCTCTTATTTTAGAAGTTAGAGGGGGGGGGGGGGGGGCAACATTTTACTACTTTGGAAGTGTATCTCGCGCAAACTATTCAGTTTAGAAAAAAACTATATTAGAAACTTCAACATCATTTTTGAAGACCTATTCATAGATACCCCACACGTGTATGGGTTTGATGAAAAATTTTTTTTTTTAGTTTCAGTTTCAAGTATAGGGACCCCAAATTTTTCTTTTTTTTTTCTTTTTTTGCATTAAAATCTTAATGCGGTTCACAGAATACATCTACTCGCCAAGTTTCATCAGTCTAGCTTTTATAGTTTCGGAGAAAAATGGCTGTGCTGTGACATACGGACGGACAGACAGGCAAAAACGGAACCCTTATAGATTCGTCATCTCTGTGGATGACGAATCTATAAGGGTTCCGTTTTTGCCATTTGGCTACGGAACCCCAAAAATGAGTGAACTTATCGACATAATTATGTATTTCATGATCTTTGATTTATACTGTGTGCAATGTGTGCATCAATGTTATTAACAAAGCAATGCCTCGTAGGTCAGGATCACGTCAGGAACGTGCCCTACGATGCACTGCCCTGCGTCCACCAATGGAGGACGCAGGGATAGGATTAGGTTAAAGGATTTACAACACTATAGCCTAAACCGGGTAGCATATCATACAAGCTTGTTTGAATCATATGATGTTTTTCTTTGACACTAGTGAGGTTTAAAAAACTTGAGAAACCGACTTCATGGCCAAACTGCTGAACCATGTTATAAATGATTTTGAAAATCATTCTCGGAGACAATCTCGACAAATCAGTTCATAAATAAATAAAATAAATAATGGGGACAATCCACACAACACTACCTAGCCCCAAACTAAGCAGAGCTTGTACTAAGGGAACCAGATAGCTGGATTATTAGTACATACATAGAATACAATATAACTCCCAGACAGAGAACAAAAAATGACGTAGTTATGCGATAACAAACATTAAAAATAATACAACAGAATTGAGAATCTCATCTTTTTATAACGCTTTTATTAGCTTCACCTGTATGTATGTATGTATGTATGTATGTATGTATGTATGTATGTATGTAACCGACCCCTTTGAGCTCGATTTTGTCCTACTTTGAACGATCAGATTTGATTCAAACTTTGCACACCTGTCAAAGGTCGATGACAATGCAATAATATGGAAAAAAAAAATAAAAAAAAATAAAAAGAAATAAAAAAAAAACCTACTTTGAACGATCAGATTTGATTCAAACTTTGCACACCTGTCAAAGGTCGATGACAATGCAATAATATGAAAAAAAAAAAAAAAAAATGAAAACAAATAAAAAAAAATAAAAAAAAAACCTACTTTGAACGAACAGATTTGATTCAAACTTTGCACACCTGTCAAAGGTCGATGACAATGCAATAATATGAAAAAAAAAATAAAAAAAATAAAAAAGAAATAAAAAAAATAAAAAAAAACCTACTTTGAGCGATCAGATTTGATTCAAACTTTACACACCTGTCAAAGGTCGATGACAATGCAATAATATGAAAAAAAATATGGAAAAAAAAAAACTAAAAAGTAAAAAATAAATTATAGTTTAAAAAACTAAAAAATAACGCTTTTATAACTAATTGAACTAAAAAGTTAAAAATAAAACTGTAATAATCAATTGAAAATTTATATTATTGTACAAAAAGCGTGGGGGGCTGGATTTTGATTGGTGTAAATATTTTATCAATAGTTTATTATATCTGAAGTTATTATAAAAAGCACCCCACGCTTTTTGTACAATAATATAAATTTTCAATTGATTATTACAGTTTTATTTTTAACTTTTTAGTTCAATTAGTTATAAAAGCGTTATTTTTAGGTTTTTTAAACTATAATTTATTTTATTTGACTTCGGTTCAAAATAACTTGACTCACATCACACTTAAATAGCATTGCACGCCTACTAAAGTATTTTTGCAGAGGATTCGATCCATCGTTATTGAATGTTTAGATGTAACGTATTATTTCCGTGCAAGGCCCACAGTCGTCGGTCGGATCAGAATCACGCTTCAAGGACAGCAACAGGTTCTCCGGAAACAAGCAGAGCAGCTAATTGTGTTAGTCCTAAAGCGTCCACTTCAGTTTATTTCACTGCTTCCTTTGTTATAATAATACTCCGAGAATACATTTAGAAATGCTCATAATTTTACGGAATGAAGGCAAAGGGTTGTAAAATGTAATGAATTCAAAAACATTTTTGATTGAATTTCCAATTAGTTTTAAAACACGTATTCACTTAATTTAAAAAAAATCCATGACTAGGTCATCCTGCCGCTCCTGCAAGTAGTAGTTTTTAGTAGTAAGTACTAGTATTTCACATGGAATGGGACCACTCGACGGAGCAAGCAATGAAACATTAATTATCACTTCTATAGCTGTTGGTGCCACCTGCAAAATTTTCGACCCTGAACCGCCCCGGCGCAAAAAATGTGTGCCTGTGGTTTCATAAAATGTTATTGGACAAGATGTTCTTTATTGAATTATGACTAGTATTTTAAGTAAGTTCCAAGTAGTATTTTAAGTTCTACGTTTTGGTAATATCCTAGCTGAACGTGCATATTCCAACAGCTAACAATAATTGTGCTTAAAATTTATTTTGATTTAAAACTATAGATCTAATATAGATCTAATCTAAAAAGTAGAGTACTTGAAAATGACTCCGGAAAATCACATTGTAAATACTAATAAGAAATAGTGATACTAGAACGAAGAAAGAAGACTGAAGACCAACACAATCTACCAACCAACACAGTATAAGTATACTAGTCACTACAGTAGCATGATTGCTTCCATCCAGTAACGCACGATTAAGGCTATGACAACCGTCGATGTACTTCTCGCTCGCACATAATACCCTTGGATAGATATAAAACCACTGAACTTATTTATCAAAATCGCGAGGAACTATCTTGTGTGCAATCAAGTGCACAGGGTGCAAAAAAAATATTTGATCCTAACACGTCCTTCTATTTAAAGTGCTAGTTGCTCGCGATTTTCGATCAAAAGGTGCGCGTTTTTCCATATCTTTTAAAATATGCGAGTGTGAAGTCGTTTCATGGTTTTCAACGTCTAGGTTTGAGTGCAGTAAACGCATCTTACTATAGCTAAGTAGCAATAATGTACAAAGATAATAATATATTTTCAAGAATATACTTAATATTTAATCGCCCGAACTCCTATGGGTTTCGCGGTAGGTCTGCGCGAGTCCACTACGTACTGAACGTCAAAAGACATGAACGCGCAATAATAAATACTGTGGACAGCCCCAAACAGTGATAGATAGAAGCAAATTAGAAGTCTAATTATTGATAACCTAAAATTTCGCATTTGAGGCAGAGAGCTTACAAATAGAGGTTCTGCTGCACCTACCAAGTTATTCATAAAAAGCAAGTCTCAATGACGTATACCTGTTAAGTAACGATTGAAAACGCGAAACCTTCGGCCGCGAACCGCTGACAATGATCAAACTTTCACCTCTCGGACTCAAGTGCAAATTATATTAATATGTTTAATATTCTTCAGATGTGCATTGAAATCATCGAAAACCCTTGTGTAGGTAAGGTAACCTAATGCTACAAAGTCAATAAAATCTTTATCACTGTGCCAAAACGTATGGATACATTGAGATCATCTTTAATAGCTCCCCCTTATCGTTCCGGTCATGTTACAGAATGTACCAATTGAAGACAGACAGGATGTGGGTACTAGGAACTAGATAAAGGCTTCAAACATTTTGGAGAATTATTTATTATACTATTTCTGGTCACGCTTGCGGCGCGTTGTTGTTATTCCGAACATTATTATTTCAAGGTTGCGCGGCCGTCGCTGTGAGGTTGCGTAGAGTGGGGCTCCTCGGTAGGCGTCGTTCAACTGGTATCTCTGTCCCTCTTTTGCACTAAGGTTCAGCTTGCTCTGTACTTGGCATTTGATATCAGCAGAGTCAATGGCATCAATTCTGTTGTTTAGAAATCCTAAAATTTAGCTAATTCCGAGCTAAAATTTCGTAAAATTGTTATTCCTATTCTGTTGGCAGCATCGTAAACTTAAATTTAGAGTGACAGCTCTAAAATTAGGATAGTTACTCAATTTAGTCAAAAAACACTTAAATCCGTCATTTTGCTATTCGGTTGTACAATATTTTAGATAATTTGTGCTTAATTTTAGAAACGTCAATCTAAATTTAGGCGACACGTTACAAGGTGCTGACTAAAGTTGTGTTGTCTAGTTGTTGTGAATTTGTGGACGAAACGCAATCAAACTAAAAAAATCAGGGAAGCTGTTGTAGTGGCTGCAAATATAGAAGCCTCGGCAAGATTTGTACCTATGTAACTATAACGCCTGCCACATAGAGCAAGAAACATAGTGGAGATAACAATCGGCCGGCTGAAGAACAAATGTCTGCATCGCCATCGCTGTCTGCATTATTAACCAGAAAAGGCAGCCAAAATTATTATCTCGTGCTGCATTCTATATAATTATGTTTATGGAAGAATTAACAGGGGAATCAAAAGTAAATAGAACTATGCTTTACCTACCTACTATTCCTTCTCTAATAAGATGTATTCTGTGATTGCAGATAGGGATGAAGACATAGGTAGTGCTTGAACAAGATGATGGAGTCGAGGAAGAGGAGCACGACATAGATTTCCTCCATGAAGCACGTATAATACAATAAAGAATAATAAACTCTCACTTTCACTCATTAATATTTTTTTAATCAATACAGGAGCATTAGGCTGGTGGAAACAAATAGGTCATACATCTAATATTAAATCATAGTAGGTAACTAATATAACCAAACAACATGCGTTATACATAGAGTATGACAGACAGCGGTGTGGAATCAGATAAAACAGGACCGTATTTTATATCAAGTAGCCACTGGAGGATTTTCTTTATCTTCCTCCGCGAGGTCTGCCCCTGCCGGGCTTCTTACAGTTCCATTGAAGCCGGTACCGACCTTCCTGGCCTTACCCTTCACTTTTGCCACCCATATACTCCAAATCTGTGGAAAGAAATATTAGTTTCAATTAGAAGGACAACAAAAGGACAAAAACTGCATAAAAAGTTGGTTTAAAATTAATGGCTTGGTTTAAACGTGGCTTTCTACTGGTAAAAGAATTTTTAAAATCGGTTCAGAACATCCAGAGATAAACACTACAACGCCACAAACTCACATTTTTTTACCCCAAGGATTCATATTTTTTTAATAGAATATAGCCTATAGGCAAGTACACACACTGTTACATGCTCTATGAGCATACTTAATCCAAGCTATGGCTATCTACAAACATGCTCGACCCTGCGTCTACACTTTAAAGCTTGCTCGAAGAGTTTAGGTGTGCGTTGAAAACGCACACCTAAACTCTTCGAGCAATGGACAGTGGGGTTACCGCTAGTTTTGGTGTGCAGGTGCCTGACGCCTCACGCCTATCGTATGCCACAGTTTTGTATGGAGAAACTTAGCTTTTCAAAGAATTCGCTAGGGGCACTTTTGGTTACCGCGGTAACCCCACAGTTCGTTTATGGGTTTTGTTGGATATCACTTGCTAGATTTACTATCGGAAAACAAACAATCAAATCTTTCCTCTTTATAATATTAGTAGGTAGATGAAATAACTTACATGCTGCCACTCTTCAGCAGTCCGGCTTCAGCCAAAAGCATTCAGCTCCCTCGCCAGCATCCCATAAAATTCATTTATTGCTTTATCAGCTTGGTTACCTGAAAACCGGACATACAACAATCAAATCACTGAAGTGTGTAGCTAGGTAAGTATAAATCATTAATTATACCTATTTCAGAACCAATAAAACATAAATCCTACGTACCTCGTGCAATCAACTTATTAGCCAAAAGCCGTTCCTGGTGGAACGGCCATCCTTTTTGTCTAGTATTTGTTCTTTTTCGGGATCGGGGGCGGTCAGTAGGCAGCTGCATTTTGTAATTTTTCTTCTTTGAGAAAAGTTGAGTTGTTGAATTTATTTTTATGTCGATGGTTTGAAGTTTAGCTGTTTGCTGTTTGCACCCACAGATACAAAAAACCCGTAAAAATAGTGTAAAAAGAGCGCCATCTAGCGTCGAGTAGTGCCAAGATGCATGAAATGACAAATGTTTATGTTATCTGTGAACTTAATTTAGAACAAGTTTAGAGGTGTCATAGACACCTTTTAAATTTAGTAAAATGCGATAACAGAATAGCTTATAAGATTTTCCTAACTAAATTAGAAAATTTTAGGCTAGTTTAGCTAGACAGATTGTAAACAACAGAATTGATACCATTGTGAACTATTTCTTGATGCTAACTTTATTGCGACGGTGTAAATAATCCTTACCGGCTTTAACTTTTTGCTAATTTATTCAAACCTTTTTAGTCTCTAGTTAAAACCTGAGTAAATACTCGTTACACGAGCAGTAATTTTGTTTTACCTTTCGTTACAATATCAAACATGAGTCATGCACATAGACAGCAAGCATTCTTTCAATACTGCCATTGCAGGTTTATTGATTATATTATTTAGGAACGGTTTGCTCTTTGCAAAACTGCTTCCTTTACCTTTATCTTATCATCAGGCATTATTAGATTTACCTCTGTTGACGTAGAATACCAATACTACTAGCTAAAATGCAGATGCGATGTCATTTACCTACATTTCAAATTCATTCGAAACTCATTGTAGATTGTACCGGAGTACTAAGTAGATCATATTTTGTAGTTTAGTAGGGCATATTTGAAGCCATAGTAGTTAATTATAAAGTTTATTTTGTTTGCTGCTTCTGTAGAATTGAATCCTGTGACCTCCAACTGGGAGACACATGGAGGGGGATGCAAGGCAAGATGAGCGTGACTGCGCCGGAAAAGAAGATTAGAAAAAAGTCTGACCATAAGCCGCAATCTCAAATGTACGTATCATGAGCTTGGAATGTTTTAAAACGATTTCCGTGACATAAGCTGGCTTTATTCAAACGATATTATTAAAAAATAATGCGGACATCGATAGTATTTGTTGTTAGTTTGAATTTATTTAGTATTTAATTCAATGTGGGTCTATTATAAGTGTGTTGAAGGAAGCAGCTTTGTTTTATTATTGATTGGCTTCAAAATAAAAAAAAGTTAAAGTTTTGCGGGCTTATATTCTATTTCACCCCTATGCGATTATGAATCAGAAGTTAATATCTATATTCATTTGTATCTAACGTTTTGAAAATTCGGACAAAAAATCTTGCATTACGTTATTTTTTGTTTTTAAGAGAGCTCTATATTATTGACCGAGCGAACGAAGCGTCTAAGTTTCGAGATTGGCCAAAAAACGCTTTTGTCCCGCTGTCTGGCTGTTCTCGCCTACAGGTCGCATTTTTCAACCGATCTGGACGAAACTTGGTACACAGGTTTTTTGACTTTATATTTTTTGTCGTCGGGATTGGAGGCACTTCCTCCAAAAGGACATCCGATTTCAATGGTTCTTTTAATTTAAAGGGTAGTTAGTATCTTTAAGTTGGTCTCTTATGAAAATTTAGTGAAGATCTTTGGCATCACTGCATTTTGCACTGTAAAATGCGATAGCTCAAGTGAAGTGTGCTTAGCGAGGTCTATAGCTCATGATGCCACTAGTCTACATGTATTTATTTGATTTAAAACTATTTTGTAAGTAATTTGCGAAAGAATAAAACCCTATAAAAACTAGGTTTACTCTTTAAAAAATGTTTCTCTGATGCGTTGTTGTTTATTCGCTTTTCACTACATTTATGTCTACGTGTGAACCAAAACAAATGTTGGGCAAATTAGTATGTAATCTAATTCATTTCAATCTGATTACATAGTTTAAACTGCAAATTAAATTTTGCACTGTAAACGAATCAAATGTTCTAAAGTACGCTATTGTTTAGTACAACTATACATTATCATCAAAATGACAAAACTAAATCACTCAAAAGTTACAAAAAATCGCCTTATAGCTTCCGACTCAAAATTCAATGTGTGTTGCTGTATTGAAAAATTTAAACTAAGGCTATTCCTTAACTTTTGGAATACTAAAATGTTTGTGATATACTTAACTTCTATAAAAGTACAAATATAATAATAAAGAGGGCTAAGGTCAGGAAGAAGAAGAAGACCAATTTCCATAAATATATATATATTTTTTTAATTATAACTTAATTTTCAATAAATATGGATGAACAGTGTGAACAATGACATGGAAATGGAAGAAAGAGGTGAATACAGAGTTGACGGCTGATAGAGGAGACTGGAAGAGGAGAACATGTTGTGTCGACATAACGTGGGATTAAAGGGCAGGAAGAAGAGGAAATATGGTCTCTGGTTATGAGAATTAGTTAAAAAATATGATTTACAGATATGAATGCATTGTTTTCTTGATGTTTTACATGCCCTCGTTACATTGTTTTTTGTTTTGTCTTTCTTCTAAATGTGCATTATATTATTAATTGTTAATTATTGTATCATGTCGTACCTACAGGTCCGGTTAATGTAAGGCTATTTAATGTACACCCCGTTAAAACGAATCCACTCTTTTCGACTATCAAATTGTTAAGGCCCATGTACAATTGTACACTGTAGCAGTTCAATATTTCAATTATTATGTTTTGATCTAGCGATGGATAATTGCTATAAAAAGATAACGCCTTTGGTTTTATTGAAAAAAAAAAACATGTCGGGCACTGCGGCGCCCGCTGCCTCGGCACGCTCACTCTGCTCGCTTGTGCGTAATTTTTATACTTCTAACATAACCTAACTAATCCTAGTTGGATCCGTCTTATAAAGTCTCAAGGACAAGTGCAAGTATCCAGTGCCAGAACAAAAAAATAAAAATCAATTAAGGGGGTACGATTTCCATACAAACTTAATTTACACAACTATGGGCGAATAAAGTATTAATGTACACTGAAATAGCTGTAATAGGCTTTTACAGTGGTCCTTATTACCGGCCAGTTATATAAAGTTGGAGTGTCAGCCGTTGGTCGTGGCAGTCGGGGCTTCAGAAAAAAAACTAACAGACTTTTACGACTATTTTGAGACATATGTTTTAAGCTCATTCACGTATTCAATGCCGAGTACCCGTTAGAAAGAATGACGAAAAAATTACTTTTTTGGTTTTTTATTAATATTTCTGTTATCCCACAGTTTTCTCCAACTTTATATAACTGGCCGGCAATAAAGACCACTGTAAAATTCTATTACAGCTATTTCAGTGTACATTTATACTTTGTTTGTCCATAGTTGTGTAAATTCAGTTTGTATCGGAATCGAACAACCTTAATTGCTACAATGTACATGGAGGCTTAATAACTGGTATCGTAATAACGTGGTGTACAATATCGTGATGTTCATTATTGCCTGTCTCATGTACTACTCTCTATCTACTCATTTATTACTCGCTTTCTTTCCAACTCAGCTATTATAATAATGGGGTTCTTTCGACAACTTTCCTGATTTAAATATAAAACAACGTGACGGGCTATTGATCGACTCACAAACGATTTGAAATATATCACGGATAAATAATCAAATCAACCGATCTAATATTTGACCGTTGTTTTTCTCAAATTTTGCAAGTAATAGTTTGACATAAACAACCGTCAAATATTATCATCAAATAGTCATCCGTGAAATCGGTCTTAAGTACCTTAACAACTACTCTTGTATAATAAACATTTCTTATTTAAGGTTATTCGAATACCTGTATAGTAAAAAAAAACGGCCAAGTGCGAGTCGGACTCGCCCATGAAGGGTTCCGTAGCAACAAGTAACATACGAGTAATATATAAGTTCTTGTAGTTCGTCGAAAGGTAAATTGCTGTTTACGATTTATGACGTATAAAAAAAAACTACTCACTAGATCTAGTTCAAACCAAATATCGTTTAAAGTTTGCATAGTTATGTACATCATATATTTTTTTTAGTTTTATCATTCTCTTATTTTAGAATTTAGAGGGGGGGGACGAACTTTTTACCACTTTGGAAGTGTCTCTCGCGCAAACTATTCAGTTTAGAAAAAAACGATATTAGAAACCTCAACATCATTTTTGACCTAAGACCTATTCATAGATAGGTACCCCACACGTATGGGTTTGATGAAAAAAACATTGAGTTTCAGTTTCAAGTATCTCCCAATTTTTTAGTTTTTTTTTTCTACTTTTGTGTAAAATTCTTAATGTGGTTCACAGAATACATCTACTCGCCAAGTTTCATCAGCCTAGCTTTTATAGTTTCGGAGAAAAATGGCTATGACATACGAACGGACAGGCAGACAGACAGACATGACGAATCTATAAGGGTTCCGTTTTTGCCATTTGGCTACGGAACCCTAAAAAGTATAAAATGCATGTATTGTAATTATTATTTACGAAGACTTTACCATACTGTATTCGGCAATAACTTTGTACAAGAAAAAAATAAATGCATATTTGAGTATTTTTACTTACCGTTAATCACAGTGCTCTTAGTTTGCCGTAATTATAGATCAATATGAAAGCCAACTACAGTTATTTCAGTGTACAATTTTTATCTTATGTGGTATAATCTATTTGTATGTAAATCGAACAACCTTAAGGACGTTCGAATATTTTTTCGCCCAATATAACCCGTACCTTAATTTTATTTAAAAAATCTACTACAATAAAGCACATAATTGCTTGCTTGACATTGCTAACAGTGGTGGCGTGTGGTAATAGTAATTTAGTTCTTAACGACTGTACTGTACAGTCACCATCAAAATAAAGTGATATGACTCAAGTCACACAAACCGTAGCGGTTTATAGGGTACAATATTTTAAACATAAACTTAAGTTATGTTGATTAATCGATGCTTATGTCAGATTAATCTGTGGGATGATTGCATATGTTTTGTGGCAATCAAAACCTAGTCGCATCTTTAATTTTTGACATGATTTTGAACTTAGATTCCAATAAAAGAATGATTGCAACAAGATGTCATGTTGGTGTAATAAACATGAAATAGCGAATAGGAACAATACTTTGTAAAATCAGTATGGCAATAGATATATAGCGAACGAGTATTGATGGTAACAAGATACGTGAGCGGTGGTCCTGTTAGTATTATTTATTTGTTAGGGGTACCAACCAACTGAATTACACAATCGGCTGTAGGAAAGCTCGCTATTTCGTTTTCGTCTTACCCGGGAAGGAGTCTTTACCCAGGGAGGTTCCAGATTTCTTTACGGTCGCCAAAGTCGCCAAATTATATGTACCTAATGTATGTATATTATAAATTTCGTACTATTTTGAAAGATCCATTTTATTTACTCTGTATTTGTAGATATACAAATAGTATAATTCCTTTCTATCTATATCAATATTTATTTCAAAGCCACTACATAGCACATTCCAATTAACTAGTTTTAAGCTTTTAAAACATTATCATCATCATTAATAATCCGAATAAGTCCACTGCTGGTTAGACATGCCTGTCGCTATGCAAGCGGATTGATGACTGCCGTATTGGTAGATTGGTACGTTACACCGATACCGTAGTCAGCCAATGAAACTTACGAGGGGATGGGCAGCAGCATCTCCTGATGGGTGACTGCGGTACTGGTGTTATGTACCAATACCGCAATCATTAAGGAGAGAGAGGATGCTGCTGCCCATCCCCTGGTAAGCTCCCTTAGTCTCCTCTTACGCCATCCACGGCAGGGTCAGTAGGTGATTAGGTGATGGGGAAGTCCCATTCTATGCGGGGTCCAACACGGCTGCGTCCTGCCATAGTTATAAGTTTGTTTACCGGTGTGTGTTACATTGTTATTCTGACTACACAAATCTCTGAAATATGTTTTTCTTTATGTTAGTACAATTTCTATGATAAAATTATTAGGTTTATCAACATTTCCATTTCATAATAAATCTATTTTGAGCGGTGATCGATTAATATGGTACGAGTTAACTTTGCACGAGTTTAAAAATTTCCAACCCTGAAACTGAATCTACGGAACACTTCTATATTTCTTTTATGCAACAAAATAGACAAACAAGCATACGGTCCACCTGATAGGAAGCGGTTACCGCAGCCTATGGAACCCTTCAATACCAGAGGCATCACAAGCGCGTTGCCGACCCTTTAAAAACTTTTAAAACGCCCTTTTTGAAGAACCCCAAGCTATAGTCTGTAGGGAAAACCTCAGCAGGGAGATCATTCCACAGCCTGAGTGTTCGTGAGAGGAAGTTCCTCTGAACAGAACGGTGCGCGACCACCCAGGCTCCAAGGTGCGAGGATGAACTCTCTGCACTGTTCTATATCACATTTATGCCGGTGTGACTCTGAGTATAAATAAACCCTAAATTTGTTCATCTCACAATAAGCTATCACCTCAGCCCCTTTACAAAAGTACTCTTCGATTTATTTGGAAACTTCAAGTCCGATGAAATTTTTCATAATCTTATAAAGAGCAGCAGCGATTGCGGCTTTCTAGTTTTCCAAAATGAGAACGAAATTATTTTTTGCGACTAAGTCTAATTATTTCCAAGTTTGATGAATGATAAATAATTCTGTTCAAAAATTGTTATTATTATGCTAAAATTTTGTGAGCATAGACTCCCGATATGTTGGCATGCCAATAGTGTTAAAAACCATGATCATTTCAAAAGTTATTGTTATTATTACTTGTCGAATCATATTTCATGAAACATATTTCTCAAGCTGACTGTACTATCACTATCTCATAATATTTATTGACTTCATGAATACATTGGTTTCCTTGAACACCTTGTTCTAATACAAATTCGCTTAACATCGTTTCAGTTCATTTAAATTCTTGAATAAATGATGTTGGTACTGTTTTTGGATGTTTTTCAATAATAAATCGATTCCATCGTAATCGTGTTTACAATTTTGCGTTCCTTGTCAATTTATGTTGTGAAATTAATATCCTACTAACTGCCTACCTGTGTTCATCGTACTTAACTACCTAATACTGCAATAATAAATTCATTTGTAAACTTTTGTTATCAGTCAGTGAGTCATTAATTTATTTATTTGAAGAAAAGTTATTTTTGTAGCATACATGAGTTAAATCTATGCAAACATTATAATTTGCTGATGATATTGACTGGCCTCTTGACTGGTTGGTAGTAGCTCGGCCTTCTACGCCGTAGATCGTGGGTTCGATCCTCACCGAGAATAAATATTTGTGCGGTGAACATTGATGTTTGTTCTCTATCTGAGTACCAATTTGTATTCCAAGTATTTACAAAAGAAAAATACATTAATGTTCCCATAGTACAATCTCTGCTTAATTTGGGGATAGAGTGTTGTGCGAATTGTCCACAATAATGGTTATGTATTATTATTTTTATGATATTTAATTTATTTTCTTAATTTTTAAGTTTTTTACAATATAGGTATAATTATTTAAATAAATAATAAATAAATAAATAAATATTCTGGACAATTCACACAACACTACCCAGCCTCAAACTAAGCAGAGCTTGTAATATGGGAACCAGATAGCTGATATAATACTTGAATACGTTTTTGTTTTTGTAAATACATACTTAGAATACAATATAACACCCAGACAGAGAAAAAACATAATTATAAAAAACTTAAAAACTAGTGCGCCACCGACAGCGGGGCTAGGCCCAAGCTACCGGTGGTCAAGGCTGCAGAGAGAGGAACCTCCGGACAATGCGTGCCGTGTCCAGGATCACCGCCTTCTGCATCTGACCCTTGATATTATTTTTATTATTAATATTATGTCCACAATAAATTTAGTTATTTACAACAAAACTAGTTTCATTTCGTCAACGTTAGTTAAGATTTACTGCGTCTCTGAATGTAATGTTATGGAGTGTCACGCAGATACAATCAGGAGCTTGTTGGTTTTTAGTCCTTAAATATTTGCATATGTGCTTCTGACATGAATAACGATTTGTATGTATTATAATTTTAGAAATCATTGTAAACACCGCTGGTATTGACGTGTATGTGGTCATGTTTACTGTTTTTCTCCCAATACACGCGTATTCCATGTATCCAATTACGGGAATTGCATAAGTAATGCGTATTGAAGCATGTTTATCTTTATTCCAGAAACAAGTGCCACAACGAAAAGAAGCGGAGGGAACTCGAGAACGAGACCATAAACCAGCTCGAGGAGTTACTGGAAACTTGTCTCGCTGAAGAAAAGCAGCCTGATAAGAATAGAATAGTGCGGGTGGCGGCGCATCAGATCCAGGAGGTGCTGAAGCGTCGGCGCGAGTGTCCCGACGAGTGTCCGCTGCGGATCGTTCAGTGTCTGTCGCCGGTACAGGCGGGTGAGGTCAGCTCCACGCAGCCGCCGTCATCAGTCCGATACTCGGAACTCACCACGCTCATTGAGGTTACTTGCCATTTTATTTTATTACTAGCGGCGACCGCGCGCTACTTCGCCAACCTGGAAGCTTTTTAGCCCGTTAAAAAAACTAACATAATGCTGATTCGGGTTTCTAGCTATAATCATTCTAAGTTTCATCCAAATTGGTAGTGGTTAGAGCGTGATTGAGACAGAGACTCGTAGTTGTCGCATTTAGTAGGATAATAATTAATTGTGGATTTTATCTCAGCAACTAAGTATGGAGCTAACTAAATATAAATACTAATACAATATATTAGCTAGCCAAGAAGTGGATTGATGTGAGTGAGATTTACCTGTTCGGTGAGAGACTGATTCCTGAGGTAGTTTTAAAATAACCTGTAATAATAACCTTCAAAAGGCGGGTCTTTCAGTTCCTTAAAGGCCGGCAGCGCATCAGCACCACCTCTGGTGTTGCAGGTGTCTATGGGCGACGGTGACTACTTTCCATCAGGTGGCCAGTCTGCTCGTCTGCCAGCTATGGCATAAAAAAAAGTATCAGAACGCGATCTTGGATTGGTCCACTGTGTACTGAAACAGAGTAGACTGAAGAGAAGGAAGAGCAAGTTCTAAATTGATAATGATAATAAGAAGCGTCGTTAATCGAGCATCAAGATATGAATATAGCCAAGTACTAGTTATTCCCGATCACAATAATCATAAACTTTTATTATTATTATGATTATTCCAAGATTAAGTTTAAGTAAAGTTTGCATGATTGCACTTCTTCTTTGAGCAGTTGAAGTACACAAGTGACACCTGATTTTTCTTTACGTTAAGTTTGAGATTAACTCTAAGGGTCGCCGCCGTATGCACATACAATGCTCGAAACTGAGTCAAGCATATATTTCTGGACAGTGTTCAATGAAGAACTGTCAAAAACCTTTGCTTGAGGCTCGACTCAGACTCGAGCATTGTTTCTGCATACGGGTCTAAACGTTCCATGTTCTGCTTGATTTGGCTCTCATAAATATACCTATATGTTTTTTTTTATAATTACAGGCGCTGAAACATTACACCGGCAGTCTGGGGTGGGTTTTGCTCGAAATCAACAACAAGGCCGAGATCGAGTGCGTCACGGAGAACATTAAGGATCTCATTCTGCGGGACAGATCTGAACTGTACAAAAAGTCTATATTCTCACTTGTACATGACAAAGACCATGATAAGCTGAGACCCTTGCTGAGGTCCGTACATAACCTTAACTGGAATACCGAAGAAAGTGAAAAGTTTCAAGCCATTCAGGCGAGTCTTCTTGTTGAAACCGATGGGACTGAATCTCCCAGGTAAGGATTCAAATGTATGTCAGATTATCACACTCGACGCTAAATGATATTAATAGTTGATTGATAAACTAAAGCCTAAATATACATATGATAGTTTTGCTATAGTATGTAGGAAGGTACCCTATATGTTCATGATAAAGTGTATTTCGCTATTTCATCGTGATAGCTGATCATGACGTTCGAACGATAAGAGGCCGATTACACGAACATTTACCTATTCAGTTTCCTATAGTATGTCTTAAAAACGATATGTTCAAATGCTGTGCATCACATGCCCATTTATTTATTTTTTAGAATAATTAAAACTATTATAATCCTATGAGGTAAATTAATAAAGATGAGTAAATATAAATTAATCTTCACACTCTCTGTGGCGCTTTTAGATATTTGATTGTGAAGATTATATAGTTTATGGACTCCAAATAAAATACAGCTAGTAAAACTTATGTTTGAAGGTCAAGCTACTAATGATTACATCTGGTTTGAAGTTCATAGCACTAAGTATTTTGAAATATGATGTTCAGTAACGGCAAATCAGTTATCAGAATCTCAAATTTAATGAGACTATAAACTGAAACACACAGTTCTGTATAACATGATGTCTACTTTTATAATCATTTAGCAAAATATTCTATCATTTTGTTCAACAAGTTCGTGACGCGGTGATCTACATAGTTATGCATCGTTTATTAATCCTACCTATAATAATCATGTTTATAACATGGTAATATAAAGCAGTGGGATTGGCTGAGGAAACACATGTCAATTGAATGTGAATTTTAAACAAACCGGTACGTTGATGACAAGGATGTGAGTGAGATATCTAGATGGAAGGCATAAGTAGGCTTACGCAACGCAACCGGCTGTCTTGGTTTATTGCTTGTTTACGAATTCTTAGAAACAAATGTGTACTGGACTGTATACAATATACATCAACCATAGAAATATAACAGAACTGTCGTATTTACAGTCGCGGTATGAAAATGTTTGTCACCTTAGAGTTGGTTTTCGCTTGCACCAGTGCCTTGCAGTTCATGAACACATTTTGACATAATTTGTGACGTTAACTTATCGGTGTATTCTATCTATTCAGTTTCAAAAGGTAGTATGTGATCATGATACGTTGAACAAATCAAGTTGAAAATCGACGAACATTTTCATTCCGCCACTATACTTACAAAAAAAAACTGATTAGAATAGAAAGAACTTGTATAGGGAAAAAGGTACACTAGAGTCGTTAGAAGTGGAAACTTTAGTGACCTCTCGTCTCTCACCCTATAAGTCGCCTGCCTCACCACGGAGGCCGTACAATGATTCAGCATTGTTGCACAATATTGGTCATAAACACGTATTAAGAGCTTTTATCTGCTTTGATGACTCTACGTTCTTGTAACGTGGAATGTCTATGCTGTGAACGGAAGCTGCTATACTGCAAATGGACACTGGTATTGCGCACATAAATCGTTATGATGCTGTGGTCTCCTTATCAGGTTACGGCGAACTATTCGCGTATCAAATTTAGCCATTACGATTCGCTGCACGATAGCCGATGACGGGCATAACAGAGATTCGTCGTCGACCGATAATAAGGCTTTAGTTTTATAAAGACCCTTCCTTCCAACTAAGGGATACTAAACTACTAAGAATTTTATGTTAGTGTTAGTAATAGACTTTGCTTGCCCAGGAAGACTGGTAGACAGTGCTATTAGCATTAAGTCCTCCTAGCACTAAATTGTTTGTGTGAAAGTTTTAAATAAATAAAAACTAGGGGAAGGGCAGCAGCATCTCTTGAGTACTAAACACCGTCACTGCGGTCAATAGTACCAATTGAGCTTTGATACCTGTTTACCTCCACTTTTATTGAACCCACAGATTACAGAAAATATATTCTGATTGTACCTCAATAAAAATGTATAATAATAAATAATCAATAAATATTGTGGACAATTTACACAACACTAAAAGTAGGTACCCAAGTAAAGTCCCAAACTAAAATTGAGCTTCGCCGTTCGATATTTAAAATTGATGACTATTACACACGAAGACAAGGCTGAAAAGCAAAGCGATCTCTTTGGTCGTTGGGCTGAATGCATGATGTCTATTCTATTGCCAGTATGATGGATAGATGTACGCGAACTTATTGAGTTTTTGAAAGAAAGATGTGTTTTTTTAATTACTTACCGCCCTAGGGCTTTTCGAGCTACATTATTACCCTAGAGCGCTAATTAGTCACCTACAAGCCCCATTTGGAGGTAATAAGAACCTACTTATCGAACATGAGAGATTTAAAGTGTTGTAATATTGTCAAGTCCGGTTAATGTACGGCCAGTTAATGAACGCACTGTTAAAACGATGCCACTTTTTTCCACTGGAAAATTGTAAAGGCCCATGTACACTGTCGATGGATGGAAAGAGCTCAGAATCGTTCTTCCAGGAAATGTGTAGGGGAGGCCTATGTCCAGCAGTGGACTTCTTCAGGCTGATGATGATGATGATGTACACTGTCGCAGATTAAAGTTTCGATTACTATTATTTTTATCTAGCGATGACTAATTGCACTAAACAACCAGCCCCTTTGAAGTTATTGGGAAAAAACATTCTCTGGCACTGCGGCGGCCGCTGCCGCGGCACGCTCGCTCTGCTCGCTCGCCTTGTGCTTAATTTTTATGTTCTAACATAACCTAACCTATCCATGTCGGATCCGCTCTATAAAGTATCAAGGACAAGGTATAAGTATCCAGTGCCAGAACAAAAAAGTAAATGATCATGTTTGAATTGCTCCAGTGTGCATGTGGCTTAACTGGCATCGTAATAACAGTGTGTACAATAACATGATGTACATTATTGCCTCCCATATTGTCCAGTGTGGTGGAGGCAGTGATCCACGCGTCGCCGGTGCGCGGCACGCCCGAGGAGGCCGGCTCCGTCATGTGCGTCATCCGGCGCTGCGAGGACGCGTCGGCCGCACTCTCTCCCGTCGGCGGCGGCCCGCGCGCCATCACCGCCAAGCCGCAGGACCAGATCGTCTTCAGGCTCGACAACAACTTCTCGGTGCTATGTAAGGAAACACTCACCATTCACCATTCACATTCATCATCTATCCATATACACGTACACAAACACAGCTCTAAGGATTAGTAAGCTGAAGTGGCAGTGGGCCGGTCATGGAGCAAACGAGTACTAGAGTAGAGACCGCGTTTAGGCAAGCGTAGCGTAGAACGCTCTCCGGCAAGGTGGTGACGATCTGCGAAATGTAGCTGGCAAGCACTGGAGGAGAAGAGCCAAAGACCGGACTCTGTGGCGCGTCTTGGGAGAGACCTACGTCCAGCATCAGTTGATGATGATGATGATGTACACAAATACACACATTTTGGTCGGTCGCGTGGAACTGGCACCTAGACTCACCTAGCTTTAAGACATTTCAAAGTGATCCTTGCGATTCTACTGAATAAATACAGTTTGGACTTTGACCTCACACCAATCTGCGTGACTACGTCAAACTCTAGGGGTGGCCTGTGTTCAGCATTATAGTTATTAGCTTGACGATTCGAATTCCTTATTTTTTTAAACAAGCCTACTTTGAGTTACAGTTATACGTTTTATGTGCTTGCCAAGTTGCAAGACTTTCGGCTGGTCTGCTAGTTTAGTCTGTGCGATGAATGATAATTTGTATGTTTACAAGTGAATTGAAGCTAAAATTGGTTTTATTTCTAATTTCGTTTGAGGCGGGTATTGCCTCGGTCGAATTTATATTTTCTGATGTGACTTTATCGGATTATTTATAATTTAATTTTTTGTTCTGATTCGAGATGCTATTAGCATGAAGCCCATACAAATGTTTTTATTCACTTGTACAAAAGTTGTAGCAAAATTATTTGATTATGTTTTCTAAACTCAAAATTGACAACACTTCGACTATCTTTCCCCCGAATACTGAAACGCAACTCAGATTTAAGCACGTCTCAAGCGACGAATATTTGACAGATTTTCATTGAAAACTGTCAAATATTCGTCGCTTGAGACGTGCTTAAATCTGAGTTGCGTTTCAGTATTCGGGGGTTTGCCAAGCAAACACTACGTGGGATTCGGAAATAAATGCTATTAAGTTGGCCTGTTAATAATGTATCATTGTTGTTTCCAGCTTGTGATTTAAGTGGAGTGGAAAACTTTTCGAACTCTCCTGTGTTTCTGGTGGGTACTCGGTACCTGGAGCTAGTGGAGAGCGGTGACCGCGCTCGTGTCGCGTCCCACCTCGCCGAGGCGGCGTGTCTGCCGGCGCCGCCCGCCATCAGCGAGCCCTTCCGCCTGCGCGTGGTCGCCGACCGCCCGCCCGTGCGCGTCAGCGCGCGCTCGCGCCTCTTCCGCGCCAAGCCCTCCTCCGGCGAGCGCGACTTCATCATGTCCACGCACTCCGTGCTCGGCGACGAACAGATGGACGTGCCCGCGCCTGAGCCCGAGCCCGGCGCGCGCACGCCGCCGCTCGGCGGACCCCTCATGCCGTCCGTCGCCAACGGCGAGCCACCCGCGCCCGCGCCCTCGCACGAGCGCAGCGCCTCCGCCTACCGCCAGCCGCTCAGCCCCGCCGACCCGCAGTTCTCGATCGGCGACTTCGACCTCGACCCGTGGACCTCGTCCCTGCTCGGTGACATGGCTCCCGAGGAGCCGAGGGAGGTCAAGATGGAGCCGGAGCGGCCTCCGTCCGCGCCCGCGGCCACGCCCCCGCCGCCGCCGCCGCACCACGAGGAGCCGAACCGGCTGCGCACCGCGCTGCTCAGCAAGAAGCAGGAGCCGAACAACCGCATCCTGATAGATCTGCTGCAGCAGGAGGACGAGGAGGGGACCGGCAGCGAGTCGTCGGCGCCGCCCACGCCGCGCACGCCGCGCACGCCGAGCACGCCCAACACGCCGGTGGCGGCCGCGGCGCTGTCTCCGCTGCACACGCCGCAGGGCCTGGCGCGCGCCGCCCCGCTGCCCCCCGCGCACATGCAGCACGCGCACGCCTCGCACCACCAGAGCTCGCAGCACGCGCACATGTCGCCCGCCTCGCATTCGCATCACCACGGACACACTAACTTGTTGAGCAAGGTGAGGGTAAGTGTTGATTATTCATAATTAGACGCAAGTGAGATGCGGTCGACGCCCTTCGTACTTGGGTTCGGTTCAGTAATGTACATCGATCACGCACGACCCATCGATAAGATAACATGGGGATTTACGTTATCTGTCATCATCAGCATGATCACGCAGACTGAAAGTAACTTGCAACACGTTTTATTCTTACGTTGCAGATGTTGAGTGAGAAAACAGATGACGATGGTGAGGATAGTCGGCGGAATTCAAATGAAAATCGTGGAGTTTCACAACCTAGCGTGCTCTCCCAACTGTTGTCGAATAGCAACGGCCCCAACAACGGACGGTCGCAACCTAGTAATGACAACGACAGCTATCTTGAAAGAATAAGCGGCATCAAGCGCAAGTTTGACGAAGCTAAAGGGATGACCCTCAACATGAAACGGGCGACGCCTGAGAACCAACAGGTAAGATCAAGAAAAAAAATATATAATGTAGCCATTACTCCTGAGTATTCACACAAAAACAAAATGAGTACAATAAATATTAGCCAAATCTGAGAAAGTTACATGTACTTGATGATAAGTAGTGATCAAAGCACCTCTATTGCAGAATCGAGTTGTCGCGTGCATTTTGCAATAGATAGATAACACACGAGGACATTGTCAGGACGACTCATCCGACTATACAAGCGACCACGAGCGAATGTCTTTTTTTTTTATTTTTAAAATGACAAGTAAAAACGTTACCTTTCACGCTCCGTTCAATAGGGAGGAAAACTGTCGTTGGCTCACTTATTACATAAAGCAACGGTGCAGGTGTCAAAACCGATTTAATACGAAAAGACAGGAATGGACAGGACGTGCTTCCATCTACAAAAAGCTTTCCATTCATTGGTAATAAATAAATATTGTGGGCAACCCCACAACACTATCTAGCCCCAAACTAAGCTGAGCTTGTACTATGGCAACCAGATAGCTGATATAATACATTTTTTTTTTTGGTAAATACTTATCTATGTTACAATATACAGGGTGTCCCATAAGTCAACGTCCAACCGAAAACTGGCGATGCGCCAAGTCATGACAGTTAACAGAAAAATATAAAAAAAAATATTTGTTATGTAACTTTCGAGTTATGAGTATTTAAAAAAAACAGAAAAAACTGACACCCTGTGATGATCTTTTAAGTCCTGTGACTACAAATATTAACTTTTCATGAAACTTTTTTCTGCAACGTAAGCATGAATAACCCTTCTGTAAATTACAATTCAAAATTAAGCCATAACTGCCTCAGTTTTTAATGAAATCGTGGAGTTTTGGCCAAAGTTTCATTTCAGATAATTACATCACCCAACTTTAACCGCCTGTACCGCAAAAAAAATGTACTACACTATCATGGCATGTAACTTTAAAAGTTGGCGCATTTATCCAGGATTCCAAAATGGTATAATACTTGCTAGAGTACTCCTTAGTTTTGGAAATAAAAAATGTTTTTTCAACTAAACCGGATTTCCAATCAATTTTATTTCAATAGATAAAATGTTTGTACCCTTTAAATGATGGACTTAAAATGCCTACGCTGTGTTTTTAAGTGACTCACAATTCACAAGTACAAGTAAATACCATTTTGACAATGCAAGTAAACAGATTGATCCACCATCTTGTCGAAAGAGTAATAACCATGGGTTTTCAAGTAATTTGTTAGTTTTAGGTAAAAGTTTGAAATAAAATTAAATCATAGGATTACTTCAATCGTGATTTTAATCTAAAGTTTGCCTTCGCCCTTCGCCGGTCTTATTACATGGTTTTTAACGTGACAACGTCTTATAATTCGATGGAGCCGGCTGCTCGTACGAAAAAACATGACTCATGCGTTGTTACCTCGCTCTGAGGCGTTCCATTTAATACTTGAAGTGCAAGTGAGAGCGCGGAACGAGCGACAAAGAGGCACAATCAGCCTCCGCGTTCGGCAGCGTTCGACATCGGTCTCTCTCCTACTTGAGTGAGCGATGCGACCGCGTGGACAGCTGTATGACGTTGTCACGTTCAACTGTCGTCAGTTAACTGACTTTACAGACAGCTGATTTTTTTTAAGGAAATGTAGAGCTTGCATTACTGCTGAAGGCTAACAGTTTGAACATTTGCTGTAAATCCTTGATGTAGTTAAATTAAAATCACGATTGAAGACATCCTATGATTGAATTTTATTTCAAACTTTTACCTAAACCTAACAAATTACTAGAAAACCCATGGTTATTACTCTTTCGACAAGATGGTGGATCTATCTGTTTACTTGCATTGTCGAAATGGTATTTACTTGTACCTGTGAATTGTGAGTCACTTAAAAACACAGCGTAGGCATTTTAAGTCCATCATTTAAAGGGTACAAACATTTTATCTATTGAAATAAAATTGATTGGAAATCCGGTTTAGTTGAAAAAACATTTTTTATTTCCAAAACTAAGGAGTACTCTAGCAAGTATTATACCATTTTGGAATCCTGGATAAATGCGCCAACTTTTAAAGTTACATGCCATGATAGTGTAGTACATTTTTTTTGCGGTACAGGCGGTTAAAGTTGGGTGATGTAATTATCTGAAATGAAACTTTGGCCAAAACTCCACGATTTCATTGAAAACTGAGGCAGTTATGGCTTAATTTTGAATTGTAATTTACAGAAGGGTTATTCATGCTTACGTTGCAGAAAAAAGTTTCATGAAAAGTTAATATTTGTAGTCACAGGACTTAAAAGATCATCACAGGGTGTCAGTTTTTTCTGTTTTTTTTAAATACTCATAACTCGAAAGTTACATAACAAATATTTTTTTTTATATTTTTCTGTTAACTGTCATGACTTGGCGCATCGCCAGTTTTCGGTTGGACGTTGACTTATGGGACACCCTGTATAACAACCCAGACAGAGAAATAACATCTGTGTTCACCACACCAATATTTGTTCTCGGTGGGGATCGAAATCCCGACCTACGGCGCAGAAGGCAGAGTTACTACCAACTGAGCTGAGGAGCCATTGATTAGGCCGACGAAATAAAGCAAATGTTTTATCTAGCAGGTATCATCAAGCGCTGCGTCAGTTGCGTCATCGGCCGCGTCATCAACGGTGGCCAGTCCCGCCACCAGCAGCAGTCCCGGGATGAGTTCCCTCTGTCAGAAGAACCAAATACTAGTCGGTCTACTGGCGAAGCAGCAGACCACGCCCACCACGCCTTTGCTGCTGCCTAACCCTAAGTATGTGCTAAAAGGCTTATAAGCTAGTGGAACAAATGTTCAGATTAACAAATCATGGTATCTAGACAGACGACGCCTCGGACCACGGCTCTGTAATAGTGAAACTCTTGTTTCTCTATTACTATTATGACGACGCGATTTACTATGATGAACCATGATGATTGAATTTTGACAGTTTTGACTCTCACGTGCATGGCACGCGACGGTGTCGGTCGGTGACGGAACGATCTAGTGGGCAAGTGTTTATACATCTATATATATATAACTCAAAGGTGACTGACTGACTGACTGACTGACTGACTGACATAGTGATCTATCAACGCACAGCCCAAACCACTGGACGGATCGGGCTAAAATTTGGCACGCAGGTAGATGTTATGACGTAGGCATCCGCTAAGAAAGGAAAATGGAAAATTATTTTCCGAAGAGGAGAAAAAGGGGAAAAATGGTTTAAAAAAAAAAACAACGCACAGCCTAAACCGTTAACCCCAGAAGCATGAAACTTAGAAGGTGTGTTCCTCTAATAAAGCGGAGGTGCACTAAGAAAGAAAATAGGAAAATTTTTCCCTAAAAGAAGAAAAAACGGAAAATGATTTTAAGAAAAATCACAAAAAATAGCATTACAAAATACGCAAAAAAAAAACATTAAAAAAAATTCTGCTACCGCAGCATCTGGCACCAGGTTCGATTACACCCAAAGGTTCACAAATAAACCGATTTTCCGATTTAAATAAAGATGTTTCCCGCGATTTTGTCGTAGTGGTAACTACGACAAAATCGCGGGAAACATCTTTCATACTTAAACTAAACACTGTTAAAAAAAATCGGCTCCAACAGCACTCACCTAAAAATTCAAATACACTCTAAAGTACAAGCTCAAATCTATTGTAACTTGCAGTTGGTCATGTCAAATAAAAAAAATAGATTCGATTATACACCAACGACGAATACGATAGCCCAAATTAGCCACTTCAACAAAATCACAAAAAAGAGCTTTACAAAATACGCAAAAAAACATTTAAAAAATTTCAGCTACCGCAGCATCTGGCACCAGGTTCGATTACACACAAAGGTTCACAAAAAAATCCGATGATAACCACTAAGACAAAATCGTGGGAAACATCTATCATACTTAACCAAACACTGCTGAAAAAAATCGGCTTCAACAGCACTCGCCTTCAAATTCAAATACACTCTAAAGTACAAGCACAAAACTGTAGTAACCAGCAGTTGGTCATGTCAAATTAAAAAAATACACCAACACGCATACGAAACCCCAAATTAGCCACTAATATAACATAAAATCACAAAAAATAGCTTTACAAAATACGCAAAAAAAAAACATTCCATCACATCCACACTCCTGTACTCCCCTCCATACCCCCACATCCCTCCTCGCACCTCCCCTCCACTATCCCCCATGTACTCCCCTCCACACTCCCCACTGAACTCCCCTCCACACACCCCCACATCCCCCCTCGCACCTCCCCTCTACACTCCCCACTGTACTCCCCTCCACACACCCCCACATCCCCCCTCGCACCTCCCCTCTACACTCCCCCCTGTACTCCCCTCCACACACCCCCACATCCCCCCCTCACACCTCCCCTCCACACTCCCCCCGTACCTCCCTTCCACACTCCCCCTCGCAACTCCCCTCAACACTCCCTCCTGTACTCCCCTCCACACTCCCACCTGGACTCCCTTCTAACCCCCCCCACATCACCCCTCGCAACTCCCCTCCACATTCCCCCCTGTACTCCCCTCCACACTCCCCCCTGTACTCTCTTCCACACTCCCCCTGTACTCCCCTCTACACTCCCCCCACATCACCCCTCGCACCTCCCCTCCACACTCCCCCCTGTACTCCCCTCCACACTCTCGCCCCATACTCTCGCACCCCCCCACTCCACACTCCCTGTGTACCCTCCTCCCTCTACCCCCCCAGCACAAACTTTGAATGTCATATTTTTTTATATCAAATCAACAGACTAAAAAATAAGTTTCAAGTTTCTAGCTCCAAAAATGACGATACTTCTATACAACTTTCAACCCCTATTTTCAACCCCTTACAACCCCTTCTTCGCAATAAAAAGCCTATGTCCTTCCTCAGGCCCTCAACTATCTGTGTACCAAATTTCATTTTAATCGGTTCAGTAGTTTTGGCGTTAAAGCCGGACAGACAGACAGACAGACAGAGTTACAAACGCTTCTATAATATTAATAAGGACTATTGATAAAATATTTACAACAATCAAAATCAAGCCCCCCCCGCTTTTTGTACAATAATATAAATTTTTCAATTGATTATTACAGTTTTATTATAACGCTTTTATTAGCTTCACCTTTAGTAAGTTTGTATGTAATCGACCCCATTGAGCTCGATTTTGGCCTACTTTGAACGATCAGATTTGATTCAAACTTTGCACACCTGTCAAAGGTCGATGACAATGCAATAATATGAAATAAAAAATATTAAAAAAACTAAAAAGTAAAAAGTAAATTATAGTTTAAAAAACTAAAAAAAAACGCTTTTATAACTAATTGAACTAAAAAGTTAAAAATAAAACTGTAATAATCAATTGAAAAAAATATATTATTGTACAAAAAAAGCGTGGGGTGCTTGATTTTGATTGTTGTAAATATTTTACCAATATCTGAAGTTATTATAAAAAGCACCCCACGCTTTTTTGTACACTATTATAAATTTTTCAATTGATTATTACAGTTTTATTTTTTACTTTTTAGTTCAATTGGTTATTTAGTTTTTTAAACTATATATATATTTTTTTTTTTCATATTATTGCATTCTCATCGACCTTTGACAGGTGTGCAAAGTTTGAATCAAATCTGATCGTTCAAAGTAGGACAAAATCGAGGTCAAAGGGGTCGGTTACATACAAGCAAACATTACTTACATACAGGTGAAGCTAATAAAAGCGTTATAAAAACAGTAACCGCAGCAGTGCATCTGTTACCCGATTTGAATACACACAAAGGTTGATAACGGCATTTGTTTTGTTTTCGTTTTAGAAGGTTTTGTCGGTTAGACTTTTTTAAAATGGCTAAAGAAAATCTGAACGTTAATGGAGAAGTTGAAGAATGTACTGTCGTCCCTATTGTTGGTGACGGTGCATGTTTATTTCGTGCCCTCTCTTATTTAATGTACGGAACACAAGATAGAGCGATGGAGGTGCGTCTAAAAATTGTCAGATATGTGGTTAATGACTGGAGCAAGTTTTCAATTATGACCCACGACAGGAATGGTGATAACTACGTAACACCTGACGAATATTTTGCTGATATGATGAAACATGCTACTTATGGCGGATTTTGTGAGTTAATAGCAGCAGGATTAATATTCCCATTTAAGTTTGAAGTTTATAGAAACTGTCTCATATATACGGAATCTGGATCTAATGACTATCCGGTAAGGCGATTACGATTCAGCCAAGATTTGTCCAGTGGCATTTTGATGCCTATCTTCCCATAGCAGCACAGAAAATTACTAGGCGTCGTGTGGAGGTAGCTGCAGAAGAACATGATTTTGGAATTGATACACCTTCGCAACTTAAAGTTAATAAGGGTTGTCAGGAGATACCTGTTTTAGAGCGTGAACATTCACCTATAGTGTCTTCAATAAATTATGATGAAAATTTAATAAAAAGTTTATTGTCCCAATCTGAGTCTGTGACATTAATAGAAAAAAAGAAAAACAAACGTAGGGCAAGGTTTACTAACTACTCACGAAAAAATCAAATAAAAAAGGCACAAAAAAAATATAGACAGACTCTACCTGAATCCCACCGTAAAGCTGTTTCTGAATATAAGAAAAAAAAACCTGATGTACAGAGACAAGCTGTCGCCACCTACCAGGCTGCACACCCTGAAAAACACAGGCAAGCTGTCGCCACCTACCAGGCTGCAAACCCAGAAAAACACAGGCAAGCTGTCGTCACCTACCAGGCTGCACACCCTGAAAAACACAGGCAAGCTGTCGCCACCTACCAGGCTGCTAACCCTGAAAAACACAGGCAAGCTGTCGCCACTTACCAGGCAGCAAACCCTGAAAAACACAGGCAAGTTGTCGCCACCTACCAGGCTGCAAACCCTGAAAAACACAGGCAAGCTGTTGCGACCTACCAGGCTGCAAACCCTGAAAACCATAGGCAATCTGCTGCACTATATCAGGCCAAAAATACCGATGTGCATAGATTGATTCAGTCACGGTATAGAGAAAATACAATTCTGCGTGTATGGAGAAGCAAGTTGCTTTCGGGTTTGGCGTATGACCCAGATATTGCTTATGGAACTGACAGCAGTGTAGTCTTAGGTTCTATGACGTACAAGTGCCAGTGGTGTAACGCCTTGAAGTGGAAAGATGAGACACCTGGCATGTGTTGTTGCGCCGGTAAAGTACAACTTGAGCCGTTTAAACAACTGCCTGAACCACTTTACAGTCTGGTTAATGATTTACACCCAAATCATGTACACTTCATGGATAATATCCGAAAATATAATGCCTGTTTTCAAATGACTTCCTTTGGTGGAAAACAAATAAAAGAAGGCGGTTTTTCACCAACTTTTAAAGTTCAAGGACAAGTCTATCATTTAATTGGAAGTATATTACCGGAATCAGGGCAGGATGCACAGTTTCTGCAAATTTATTTCGTTGGTGAAGATGATAGAGAAGCTAATATTCGATGTTCTAAATTTCCTGATTTGAGACCAAATTTAATCAAACAATTGCAGCGTATGTTACATGAGGTGAACCCATACATAAAAGATCTAAAAACAGCCATTGATAAAATATCGCCTTCAGAGTCATTCAAGGTCGTAATACATGCGGATAAAAAACCACAAAGAGAACACAGAGGCAGATTTAATGCACCAACGGCAAATGAAGTGGCTGTTGTATTGGTAGATCAGCATTTTGATCGAAGAGACATTATCCTTGAAAGCCGAAGTAACTCACTTCAGCGTATCAGTGAGATACATCGAGCTTATGACGCGCTGCAGTACCCGTTGATGTTTTGCTGGGGGGATAATGGCTATTCCATCAACATACCACAATGCGATCCCACAACTAAGTTGCCCTTGAAAAAAACAGTCTCTGCTGTAAGTTTTTATTCATACAGAATAATGATCAGAGAAGGAGAAGATAACTTTTTGGTTAAATATCGCGCTCTTTTTAGTCAATATTTGGTAGATGAATACGCAAAAATAGAAACTGAAAGACTAAACTACATAAAATACAATCAAGCCAAATTGCGCGCAGATAATTATATTCATTTAAAAGATGCAATTGGACGGCAAGATACTGAAGCAAATCAGCTGGGACAAATGGTAGTACTTCCATCATCTTTTACTGGTGGACCAAGATACATGCATGAAAAAACGCAAGATGCCATGACCTATGTTAGACATTACGGTCGTCCCGACCTTTTTATTACTTTTACATGTAACCCACGCTGGAGTGACATAAATGAGCACTTACTTTCAGGACAAAAAACTCATGATCGATACGATATCATTTCGCGTGTCTTTCGATTAAAGGTTAAAAAGGTCATGGGTTTGTTGATAAAAGGGAAAATATTCGGTGAAGTGAGATGCTATATGTATTCGACGGAATGGCAAAAGCGAGGTCTTCCGCATATTCACATACTTTTATGGCTTCAACATCGCATCACTCCGGATCAAATTGACAATATTATTTGTGCTGAAATACCTAACCCCGATCGTGATCCTGAGCTTTACGAAATTGTTAAAAGTAATATGATACATGGCCCCTGTGGAAATTTAAACCGAAATTCTCCATGCATGAAAGATAATACGTGCAGCAAACGTTATCCTAAGGCTCTTATTAAGGAAACTCAAACCGGTGATGATGGTTATCCGCAGTACAGAAGACGTTCTCTGGATGACGGTGGATTCTCTGTCAATATCAAGGGTGTTACAATAGATAATCGTTGGGTGGTTCCTTATAATCCAGTGCTATTAAGAACATGTAACGCTCACGTGAACGTAGAGTATTGCCATTCAGTGAAGTCAATCAAATACGTTTGCAAATATGTTAATAAAGGGTTAGATCAGGCTACGTTTACTTTAGAGAATGGGAAGGATGGGATGGATGAAGTTACAACCTACACAAGTGGTCGATATATAAGTTCAGCTGAAGCAGTTTGGCGAATCCTTGAATTCCCAATACATGAGCGTTTTCCTCCTGTAGTGCACCTTGCTGTCCATTTAGAAAATGGACAGAGAGTTTATTTTAATGAGCAGAACTTGTATGACAAATTGAGTAGTCCTCCTACAACTACACTCCTCTGCTTTTTCAATCTGTGTAACGTAGATGACTTTGCAAAAACATTGCTATACTCGGAAGTCCCTACGTATTACGTTTGGAACAAGCGATCGTTTCAGAGAAGGAAGAGAGGAGTGAATGTTGAAGGATGGTCAGGGGTCAAAAAAGAACACGTTCTAGGCAGGGTTTATACTGTTCATCCAAACAATACAGAATGCTACCACCTTCGAATGCTTCTACATGAGATCAGAGGCCCAGTTTCATTTGAAGCGTTGAAAACTGTAGATAGTCACTTACATCCCACTTTTCAATCCGCGTGTAATGCTCTAGGTCTACTCGAAGATGATCGGCATTTGGATTCAGCTCTTGAAGAGGCAGCACTTTGTCAAACACCGCATATGATTCGAGAGCTTTTTGCTATCATGTTATTGTTCTGCCAGGTTTCCGACCCCTTATGTCTTTGGGAAAAATACAAAGAATACCTTTCTGAAGACTTTAAAAAACAACTGGAAAGACAAGGTGACGTGGATGTAGAGCACTCATCGGACTTGATATTTAACAAATGCCTGTCGGTATTAGAGGATGCCGTATTATCATTAGGCGGCCGGCCTCTTAAAGAGTATGGATTACCTCAGCCAATAACATCAATACATTTTGAAAATAGAGAGTACGTGAAGGAGACCAGTTACGATACAGTGGCCTTAGAAGACGCAGTTAGAAAAAATGAAGCATCCTTGAATGACGAGCAACAAGAAGTATACAATAAATTGATCACAAGTGTAGATGCAAATGACGGTCGAATATTCTTCTTAGACGCTCCAGGTGGAACTGGTAAAACCTTCCTCATTAATTTACTTTTGGCAAAAGTAAGAAGTACTCACGGCATTGCCCTGGCTGTGGCGTCGTCCGGCATAGCTGCAACATTACTCGAAGGTGATCGAACTGCTCATGCTACTTTTAAGTTACCACTCAATTTAATTACTGCCGAGACTCCCATTTGCAACATCTCCAAACAAAGTAATTTTGCTGAAGTTTTAAAGAGTACAAAAATAATCGTGTGGGACGAAATAACGATGGCTCATAAAGGGGGCATTGAAGCCTTAAACAGATCACTAAGGGATATAAGGGGTAATACAAAATTAATGGGTGGCGTAACAGTTTTGCTGGCCGGAGACTTTCGGCAGACTCTACCAGTGGTGCCAAAAGGAACCAGAGCTGACGAAGTAAAGTCGTGCATTAAGAAATCTTATTTGTGGCCCCAGGTTAATATTCTTAAGCTCTCTAAAAATATGAGAGCACATTTGGGCGGGGATGAGTCTGCTGGTAGATTTTCAGATCTTCTTCTTAAAATCGGCAATGGTGATTTTCCATCGTTTGATGGAATGATAACCATCCCGGAAGAATTGTGCACAGTTGTTACTACGGTTCAAGAATTGCTGTCTAAAGTTTATCCAGACATTATTCATATACATGACAAGCCTATTGAATGGTTATGTGAGCGTGCCATACTTACTCCAAAGAACGATCAAGCAGCAGCTATCAACGATATCCTGCTTATGTCGTTTGAGGGCGAAGAAAAGACCTATACTTCGATTGATACTGTGGTTAATACAGATGACGCTATTAATTTCCCTGTAGAATTTTTAAATTCATTGAAACCACCAGGTTTGCCTTATCATAACCTTATTTTGCGTGTGGGCGTTCCAATTATGTTGTTGCGAAATTTAAAACCACCTAAGCTTTGTAACGGTACGAGACTGCAAGTGAAAGCGTTACATCGCAATATAGTGGAAGCCACTATATTAACTGGGTGTGCGAAAGGGGAAACTGTATTTATACCACGAATCCCATTAATACCTAATGACATCCCGTTCGAATTCAAACGATTACAGTTTCCCCTAAAAGTCTGCTTTGCCATGACAATAAACAAGTCTCAGGGGCAAACTCTCAAATTGGCGGGTATTGACTTGAGAGAACATTGCTTCTCTCATGGACAGTTTTATGTTGCTTGCTCACGAGTCAGTTCACCCAAAAGCTTGATAGTTTTAGCGCCTAATGAAAGATTAGTAAAGAATATTGTGTACAAAGAAGTTTTGTAGGCCCTAATTTTCTACACACGCTATACAAAAGTAAAGCCGCAAAAACTATACCTAACTAGCTGTTGCCCGCGGCTTCGCTCGCTTTAAGAAGTATTATTATTAATTAGGTATAGTAAAATTTGAGAGTATGCCCCTGAGACTTATTTATTGTCATGGCAAAGCAGACTTTTAGGGGAAACTGTAATCGTTTGAATTCGAACGTGATGTCATTAGGTATTAATGGGATTCGTGGTATAAATACAGTTTCCCCTTTCGCACACCCAGTTAATATAGTGGCAAAATAAGGTTATGATAAGGCAAACCTGGTGGTTTCAATGAATTTAAAAATTCTACAGGGAAATTAATAGCGTCATCTGTATTAACCACAGTATCAATCGAAGTATAGGCCTTTTCTTCGCCCTCAAACAATACTTCTTAACGCGAGCGAAGCCGCGGGCAACAGCTAGTTACAATACAAAGAACATATTTTTGGCCGCTACGTTCCTAGCACGGTCATGGTATGCTACGGGATAGTGGGTAGAAACCTTAAAACTAACAATGTGTTATGTGTGTGTCCAGCCTGCGTGCGCAGCAGCCCCGTGCGCGCGCGCCGCAGCCCGCCATGCACGCGCAGATGCCGCCGCACCCGCAGCATCCCACGCCGCAGCGCATGCATCACTCCACTCTCTCCAACATCCTCTCCACCAACAACAACCAGTGAGTACCACACCTTACATCCCGCTTACATTTACCGGCGGCAATCACCTACATAATAGTCAACGTAGGCATGTAAACAGAACTCGTACGTTACGTTGAAACGATTGAAACGAGTTGTGGTATCATCTTTTCTCTTTAGAAAAGAGAGACGCGTAAGCGAAGGGAATTCATCGTTTAGCTTGTAATATGCACACTCTTGACTTTTGATAGAAATGGAAGAGAAAGTTTAAAATAAAAAATACACTATCATTGAACTAATTCTGATGCTGATAAGGATCAACCTTTGCAAATAAATGTTTGACTAAAAATGAATGTAAATAGCAAATTTTCACTATTTTATATTTTTACACGGAAGAAAACTTACCTCCTATTAAAACTTTTAAAGTAATCGATTTTTGAAAAAAATAATTAATGCTATTATTGTTTTCTGATAAATCGAACTTGGCCATCACCGCCCTTCTCAAAAAACCAACCTGTATAATGTGTTGTGTTCGCCAGCCGGCCGATGAACGTGAACGGCGGCGGCAGTCACCTACAGATGGTGCTGCAACAAGGCAGCCTGCAGGGCTCGCGCTATCCGCCGCCGCCGCACTACGCCAGCGCGGGCGCACAACACTACGCGCATTCACCCGCCGCTGTCGCGTGAGTGCACCGTATCATCATCATCAGCATCATCATCATCAGCCTGAAGAAGTCTGGAAGGTGGACATAGGCCTCCCCTACATATTTCCAGGAAGAACGATTCTGAGCCCTTTCCATCCACCGACTTCCCGCGATCTTAACAATGTCGTCGGTCCATCTGATGAGTGGGCGCCCTACGTTTCGTTTTCTGGTTCGGTGGCCGTTTATATAGGGACCGAGTAGTGTCCAATAGAAGAAAACTCGAAAAAACTAAAACTTCGGACATCGTCACAATATAATCTCTCGCTCGACGTCACGCTGTCAACAAATCGCGTGAAATGTAGCCAACCGCATTAACATTGTCGCGCACTCTTTGACGTGCCGTAATTTGCTTACAGTATCGTATCGCTAATGATGAGGATTCGCGATAGGTCGAATTGCTTGGCCAAACTTGTTGCGACGACGCAGCGACGCCGACGGCGCAAAAATCACAATTTTTTTTTTTTTACCAGGCATCAGCATAACTTCGTTTTATGTTCCAAAATGTGTTATGGTTGATGGTTCAGCAGTAAAAATATCCCCATACAAAGGCGCCAAAGAAAGCCACATAAACGTGGCGCGCCTTCATTATATTGAAACGTGTTTCATTGACCTCTCTTGTTCACTGCGTAAAACCTTAGCGTGGGCGAACGCCTTTGTTTTTCTACCTTTATCAAACCTATTACTATTTTATAAGCTAGAGTAGTAGATGCTTCTATTATCAAGTACCTCTGCTAGTCGATTCTCATAGTAAGTTTTTGTTTCAGTAGCGGACCCCGTCAGGTGACCGTGGGCGGTGGTGAATTACCTAGTGATCAGATGCTGTCTGATTTATTGGACGCCGTGGTCAATAGCATGCCGGAATCGGATGCTTGTGCCAATTTGCGGGTAAAAAAAAATAATAACGCTCAAATTCAGATGCTCATCTGTTTCCAAACTAAGCAAAGCTTGTACTACGAGAAATAAATAATAAATAAAATAAATACTGCGGACATTCCACACAAAACTATCTAGCCCCAAACTAAGCGGAGCTTGTAATATGGGAACCAGATAGCTGATATATTACAAACTTATATGCTTTTTTTTGTATAAACATACTTAGAATATAATATAACACCCAGACAAATAACAAACTTCTGTGTTTACCACACAAGTTTTTGTTGTCGGTGGGGATCGAACCCACGACCACCGGCACAGAAGGCAAAGCTACTGCCAATTGACCTGAGAGGCCAGTCTTCTATTAAAATACTTCAATACTATTATTAAAGTCCAGTTCGTGATCTTATACAAGGTGCAGTTTTGGATCTGCAAAACATTTTAGGAGGTAATTATGTTAGTGATTCTCGACCCGAATCAACAATAAAATGGGCAGGTATTTTTTTTTCATTTTATTCTTATTAACGTAAATCGGTAAGTGTGAACTCCCCTTTTTAAAACGCGACCAATCTGTACGTGTCCTTAAACTGCGCTTTCACACACACAAACAAACGCAACCGACATTTCTTTCATAAATCCAAACCAAAGCACCAACCACCGGCCGCTCCCTCCCCCCCGCCACCCCGCCACGCCCCCGCGGCCATCGCAAACGCATCGATCGGGTCAATTTATTAGTGTATTTGATGACGCCGGTATGTGCATACGCTTGCAAATTCCGCCCCTCAAGTGCGCCTTCGATTAACGGTCGGGATAGGTACCTACTACCTAATTGTAAAGATGACGGACCAATAATACTCCAATGTAGAGTTGGTGGAGATGGTCCGCTTGTAGGTATGCCATCAGTGGAGACAATGTATCTCGAGCCATCGAAATGTTCGCGGAGTTATTCCCCAATCGGCAACGTCATCATTGAAATCCCGTGTTTCGGTAAGCACTTAATTAAAGCCTTTGGTTCGAACTGATTTGTAGCTCTCGGACAGCCGTTAGGTACCACACGGGTCGGTACGGGTCAACGACCTTACAGCCCTGCCGTACGGTCGGACAATTAGCAAATAACAAATGGGTATCGTGTTATCAAGTAACTGGTTTGTTGAGGTCTGATACGCAGTCGCCCTGCGAGATTCACTGGCACTCCATGCAGTGAGCTGCATACAGTTAAAAATTCGAACTACATCTAAGGTAAAATTATTTGACGTCACTGGTCATCGCATTCACGCACACAGTGACATGACGCAATGGGTGATTCTGTTTTTTTGAAGAGGGTTATTCTGAAAATCAATAAAATTGAAAAATCGAAAATAAAAAGTATTATTGATTATTGACTTGGTATCGTATTGTTATATGATTATTTACGAGTCTCCTAACAACCTCCTGAAATGTTTTGCAGGTTCAAAACTGCACCTTGTATAACGAACTGGATTTCTTCATGAGTTCGAACTAGCAATGATGAGTTTTGCTTCCACCTGATGCTTGATTGTGAGTTTTGTTTCTAGGGTACGAATCAGAAGGACATAGTGAATGCGATTCGGCAAAGCCTAATAGAATGTGAAACAGTAAACCCCGCCGTGATCAGTCCCGGCCCAGCCCCTCCAGTCTACTCTGTACAGAGTCCGGTAAGGGTAAGGAAGTCTTATTGATTAAAGCTGCGTAGTGTAGGACGCCCTCCGGCAAGGTAGGACGATGATCTGCGAAATGTAGCTGGCAAGTTCCGGAGACGAAGAGCCGAAGACCGGACTCGTGTCTTGGGAGATACCTCTGTGTCCAGTTTCATGGGCCTATCAGCTGGTGGGCCTTTTTTGGTAATTTTTTTAGACCACCAACCATACCTGTACTGGCACGCAAGGCTGAACAAGTTATGCCTCAAGTTGATGGACGCAGGGCGGTGCATCGTAAGGCACGTTCCAGACGTGCATGACCTACGAGGCAATGCCTTGTGCCATGAGGCGGGCCATATGCTTGTTCCATCGGCTAGTTGTATGTTTAAATTTACAAATACTTAAATGTTACCTAATACCTACATAATTTTCTCATGTAAGTGACCTTGGTATGTCTGTTTCAGAATAAATATCTTAAACCAGTTTTTTTTAATGAATATCGGTTTTCAGGGTTCAATGGCAATGTCTCCCGGTCAGAGCGGGATGTACGCGAGTCGCGCTGCCTCGGCCGCGGCGGGCATAGTCGCGGAACAACAACGCAGACTCATGCATATGCGCTCACAGCAGATACTTGCGTCTTCGGAGGTATGAACTAACTAAATTATACAAATTGGATTTTAAATTCTTCATTGTACACACAAACATTTTGAAATATCTATGTAGGTATGTGATTATAAAAGACATTAACAAAGGCGAGCTAAAAATAGTTTATTTTGCGTAAAAGTTTTAAGAAATAGAAACTAAAAGGTAACTTAGTGGTAAAGTGGCTACGAAAACCACACAGCTACCAAATCGAACTTGCTTACTAAGTGCCGTCATCTAGTTTGAAATTTGAAATCTTTTACAAATCTATCCATAAGTAAGGGTATCGTTTGTTGCGTTCAAAATCGAATGAATTCAAGCCTTGGCAAGTTTCATTGCCAAGGCCAAACCTTTTTGGCACAAGGCCATATGAGCGAAACTGGAGGTTTTATAATATCTTACTCATAGTAAGAGGTTAAAAAGTTGTGAAACTTCTTGAATAAATTGATGATAAATAATATAGCATCTAGTTGCTAGGTGGTGGCTGGTGTTCCTAATATTTACAATACGGCAGATCTTATTCAGATATTATCTTATTTTATTATTAACAAAATAAGAGAAACCATTGCTCAACAGTAAAAAAAATATAGCCCAATATATTGAATAATGCTAATCCAATAGGCCATAGCGAGAGCGCGCTGGTGGCCTAGTGGTAGCGGCCCCGCCTTCCGATCCTACGGTCATGGGTTCAAATCCAGACGGGTACTTATGAGTTTTTCTGCCCAAAAACTTTATGTTCACAATGCTAATGCTCTCAAACGGTGAAGGAAAACATAGTGATGAAATTAACAAGTCGTAGAACCTAAAAAGTTCGTAAATATGTGTCAAGTCCACGAAAATGGCCTCTTTGAGGTGCACTCAAAATACACCTCACTTGGTTCAAAAGAACCAGTGACACGATAAGAAGAAGAAGATGCGCAATAGCGAATGTACTTTTTATATCGGTGAAACTTTTGCAGTAAAGTATCTTGTGATCCCAAGGTGGCGTCGGCAAAGGCCACGACGCACCCCAACGGCTCGGATGACATGCAACAGCGCGCGCGTTTGCTGCAAAGGCAGCAGTCGCAGCAAATGCTTGTCTCACCTGAGGTAATTATTAAATACTAGCGGCCTGTCCCGGCACAGCACTGGTGGATATTTATTTTTTAAACACATAAATATAGCCCATGCTACTCAGGGTGAATGTAGCTTTCCAAAGGCGAAAGAATTTTTGAAATCAGCACAGTAGTTTTTGAGTTTATTCATTACAAACATACACATAAAAATACAAATTTTTTCTCTTTATTAGTCGGTAACCGCATTAACTCTCATAATGATTGCCTGATTTTCCATCTACGGAAGTAAGCTATTCATCGAGTAAAAAATGTTGGTCCTTATGATTCTATTGAGTTAAGACCCGTTGTGTTCCTTTCCAGGCTGCAGAACAGCCCCAGCCTGATTTGGGGTCAACGATAAGCGCACTCTCGACAGAAAGGCCGCCTAATGTCACCCTCACCCGGGGGGACTATCACCAAAATTTATATCAAACAAGTCAGTATCTTTATCAAACATTTAAGTATATAAGTCACAAGGTGTTACGAGTAGAATGACTTGCATGAAATATTTCTTAAAAAAAATATTCAGATTTCAGTAGTTACGCAATTTCCTCTATAAGATGGTTAATGGTTATGCTTTGAGTGGAACTAATTGGTTTTTTTTTGATATTACAGATCAAATGGGTTCAAATTATGGTTCAATTAAGGTTGCTTCCACGCAACAAACACCTATGCTGAGTCGACAACTTAGTGTAAGTATTTTTATAAACAAAGCGATATGATGAAATATTCCTGCACAAATTATTGATTACATGTCACTAATGTTCATAATGGTCCTATAGCAGTCATTAAGCTTAACAGACCGCTAAGTCTTTTACTCTCTATTTATGGGCATGAAAGTGACAGTGACAAGAGACTTTTACATGCATACACGTGTATATTATATACGCCAAGTCACTTTCGCGCAACACGTCCAAATTGTATACATAAACTTATAACAAAGGTTATACTTTCAGATTTATCTCATAGAAATTTCATAAAATCGCTGCAGCAGTTCGCAGAAGTCGGGTTTCTCATGTGTTTAAACTTATTGTTTGTTTATCGTGTAGGTGGGTGGATCAGGTGGGTACGCTCACGGCGGCGTGGCCACACACAATGCGGCTGCTCTACACACGCCGATGACTCCGCAGCCGTACCATCGTCCGCCGCGCCCGCATCTAGGTACTACATACCATTCGATCACTTTATAGTCATAGCATTGAATCGGAGCCCAATCGCGCTGGTTTCAAAACGTTTTGATGAATGAACGAAATGTTTAAGTTGCTATTTGTCTGTGGTTTCTGGTATTATGGTTCTAAGTTAGCGTGATTGGCAGTAATAAGTTTGATATTTTGTAATGTTAGCGTTCCTATTCACTGTGCGGGGAGCACTCCACAGTTTTATTATAATTGGTCTGTTGAATCTAAAAAGTCTTCAATTTTCTTATTTATTTTGAAACAGCATCAGTTGTATTCTACGATGAGGAGAAATATAATATTATGACGTCACACTCTGTCGGTTTTGTTAGGTAACTAACGGCGTGTTTTCGGGTTAGAAATCAAAAAAATATTTTTTAAACGAAAATAATTTCTTAATTATAGCAAAAACCTAAAAATAAACTAAAAATAGTTTTGTATGAAAACATGAGTATGATCTTATCATTAAACCCAAAAAAACGATTCAAAACACCAATTCTATTTGCGATAAGACAATATTATTATGTCAACATGATATGCTTAAGCTCGCTGATGGACCTCGTTAAAACTTTGAAATACGTTCCAGAGTCAGTAGATTTCCTTTGTTCATTGACTCTCAGGCGAGCTGGTATGTTTCCACAGAATGAATGAGTTCCTAGCTTAGTAGGACAAAAACGAAAGTGAAAACATGAATTTCATTCATACCAGTAAACCAGCTAGGGCAGATAAGCAAGGACAGCAACACAAAAATATTGCAATAGAAATACGGATTTCGCACACCACAAGGTTAGGCGATATGTGAGTCAATCAAGTCAAAGTTGGCTGCGCTGCGGGTAAATGGGTAAATAATTATATGGTTGTGGTTACAATTTAATGGGTACAACCAGGTATCAGGATAATGTGTACGCGAGATGTAATTATAATTAACGTATGTAGGATAGTGTACTGCATGGTCTAGCTAGGTACTTACTTACGCATTATAATGACTTAGAAATATTTTCTTTATTATGATGATAATTCTATGCTTTATTTCCATTGCACTTTTCTGATGTAATTTATTATTTATTTATCTAGTTTTTAAGTAGGTATTATTATGTAAAAAACATGCAAATTATTTTTATTATAATTAACGATAGCGGTTTGTGATCGACTGGTTTTTTGAATGGTACTTTTGGCTTTGAAATACTAAATTTTCCTCAAGTAAGGTAGAAATAGACTAGATTTCAATTTGACATCGACGCATGACCTTTGCGAGATGAACTCCTCAGCATGCCCCGTAGTCCGACTAGATTAGCGTCATGTCGGGATCGATCTTGCGAGGTCCTGGCTGAATTTGAACTAATTGCATGTTTCGGCTACAACCTCTCGGTACATCGAACTCGATAGCGTATTCCGCGTCGAGGCGCGTCAGGCGCTGGCGTTGAAGCGTGACTTTGCCGCCGTGTTACCGCCGCCGCCATATTATATAGTAGCGGGTCGTGCTTCGACGCCGGCGTCTGTCCGGCGCGCTGCCTCGACTTGCGCGGCACACAGAGGGCTCAGGCTAGGTAGGTGAGGGCGGGGCTCGCCGGCCCGCACTAACGCGGCGTGTGTGGCAGTGGCCGGCTACTACGAGGACGGCGCCGGACAGTCGGCGTACTGCGCCGAGTACGCGCGCTGCACGCCGCACGCGACACATCCGCCGCATCCGCAGCACCCGCCGCATCCGTCGCATCCACCGCATCCGCCCCATCCGCCCCATCCGCCACACCCGCCACACCCGTCACACGATCATCACATGCAATGTGAGTACCCACCGCCCACGCCAACAGGCGACAAGCTCTAACAAACCTGACGCCATGCGCTGCGGAACATGGACTCTCACGTCCTCTTCGCATAAGACCCCAGAGATCCCACAGAAACAAGAACTGTTCGGCCGTTCCATCGTGCTAACCTTCGGCATCAATCCTACGAGGATAAAAGGTTAGATTTTGTTTGATAATTACTTACAGGCAGTAGCGTATCTCCTATTAACTCTATCGCTGTGCATGTTACCCCTCTGCATTCTGCGCCCGAAATCTTCGCTTCTTTGATCCGTAGACGCAGTCGTACATGTGACGGTGCGATATTATTTTGTATACAAGTATTTACGCATTCTATTGGCATGTTGGATACGGTAACTATACAGAGCGATCTGAAATCGGTTCAAGGTTCCCGTTAGGTGTTTATGTGAAGCATTGTGTGGAATACGGGTGTTGACGGGAGCGCGTGTGTTGCAGGTACGGGTAACGGCAGCCCCGCCGTGGGCGTGGGGGTGGGCAGCGGCAGCGGGGGCGGCACGTCAGAGTACGTCCGCAACGAGCTACGCGCCGTAGTGGGCGCGCGCTCGGCCCGACCCGACCTTCATCCTCTGCAGCCGCCGGACATGGACAACCTCATGAGCTTCGACATGTCCGCACCCGGTCAGTAACTCACTTATAACATTACTCCACATTCACTATGTCTCCGATCGACGACGTTTCAGCCGATTCATTCGATAAAATAACGAATAAATTGGCTCGTAGCTCCGTCTCAAAACCCATCGGTGACGTTACTAATTACCCTAACATTTTGTACTTAGAAAGTCTACGTGGATTAACATTAATAGATCGAAATTATAATGTATAAATGTGATGATCGCCCGACTGAACGATAATTTGGTACTCGCGGTTGGGTGCGGTACCGAACGTTGTCAGTGCGAGCGACTGGCCGCTGCCAATGTATACGTGTGTGCGTACGTAGGTGGCGGCAGTGTGGTGGGGGGCAGAGCGCCACCGCCGGCGCCTGGCTCGTGGGAGTCGCAACAGAGCACCGCGGTAAGCCTCGGACGCGAACACCGATTACAAATCATTAGTCACTTCACTACCTTATCGGTTTTCATTATTTTTGTAGACCTACTTCTTAATAATACGTAAGTCTGCTCTGCTGCGTGTGTTGTCGAATCGATCATCTTGAACTTAGACGCTGGTTTAGAGAAATGTACCTGACAATGCTTCGTTTCCATTGTAGTAAGACGATTCCTAAAACTTACTCAATATCTTCATATTGAAGTACATTATGGTGTTGATGCATGGAGGTTATTGTTGGTACATTCCTAATTAAAACAAGCTTTTGTGATGTGATGTCTAATATCTCTTCATAGTGGAAACAATTTTTATACAAGTACTTTCATTCTTTTTCTTAGATGAACTGATCGACAGGTTATGTGAAGTACGGGCTTGTAGGTCTTATAATTTGTGAACGGAACCTAAGCTTTTTGAAGTTTTGGGAAAAGTCGCATGCGCAGACGAATGTGTGGTGACGGTTTTGTGAATTTAGATGAGAAAAACGTAATTTTGCCATAGTTAGTGCTTCTTGTACGCTTCCATAAAGTTGATAGTCGGGTTAATTCGACCATTCGATTTTGTAGATTAACATTAAAAAAAATGCATGATGACTTCTTTTTAAAGTCTATTTGAACTAGAGATCTGGCGAGTAGTGATCAAAACTAGACTACATCTTTATTATTTTTAACAGCTAGTAGATTTTTCCCCTGGAAATCAAAATAATCATACTAATTTGTCTTGTATCTCATAATCTGATAATGATTCTAAAATATTTCTATGAATTAGGAGTTAAAATTTACACAATTGCTTTTGTGATCAAGTTTAGATATAAATTAAATTTATTAGTATCTCGTTTTTTTTTTTTTTGTGTTATTAAAGCTTATACGGTCTTCTAAAGAATTTAATTCATTCCAATTTAACAAATTGCTAAGTACAACCGGTTTAATTTAAAAAAATTGATATCAGTCAACAAAAAATTCAACATTGTTCATTCTATCTGCACTCTTGTCTGTCCAAGCCCATACCACGCGTAAAGTCTCTGAATTGTGAGCGCTGTAATGGAGTGACTTGCCTGCTTCTTCTTCTTCATGATGTGCCTGACTCGTATAGTGCACTAACTCATCTGTTCATGGGTGCGATTGTGGAAGTTCGATATGAATAATTTGACATGAATTTTCGATAAAACGCGGTTGTGTGAAGAAAAACTCGTTCGATCGAGATTTTATGACAAATTTTGTTTATCGATCATCCGTGATCTGGGGGTAGTTGAGTGAGGCGCCACTATCGACAAATACTGAAACAAAAGATAGCGAGCGAGTGTTGTCGCGTTATACATTTCGAAATTGTAGATCCCTTGAACAGATTGTAGTTTGGTGGTACAGTAGTAGGCAACAAATATTGCACATCTACTAATTTCGGCTTCGTATAGCGTAGCGTGCGTCAGAGAGAGATAGCGCTCTACGAAAGCAGATAAGCCGATGTGCAATATTGATTGCCTACAACCGTACTAAAGAATGTTAATGTTTTATATGTGGAGTGTGTGACGTTATTGGCTTGTGGCACAGAGTACTACGGAGGCGGTCTCGGCGGAGGCGGCGGCGGCGGCGGGCGGTGATGCGACGCCGGCGGCGGGCGCGGGCGGGGGAGCGGCCACGGGTTCGGGTTCGGGTTCGGCTGCTAAGGCCTCGCTGCTGCAGAAGCTCCTCTCGCAGTGACCGCGAACCGCACACATCCCCCGCTTCGGCTCCCGTTGACATTTGCATTTATTACATTCTCGCTGTTTCGGCTGGACAATTAATCGACGATTCCGTCGTACCGAGTTATGGTCTACGTGGTACCTCTGCGGCTGTAAATCTCACGATCGTGAGACTAATATAGTACCTACACGTATTTATAAACGTCTTTTCTGTAGTATAGTAGTAGTGCTAGTGATATTTTCGAGTTGTAAAAATTGTTTCGTTGATACGTTTTTTTTTAATTTAAGTTTATTAGGATCGCAAAATATCTATTCTATGTACTTTTACTATATTTTAAACGAGATACGATTCGATACGAAATTCGTTGGTGGCTTCCTATTTCGAAAATAGTGATTTACATTGTGTGTGATTGACTCGTACGCATTAATATACATACAAAAAACACAATGTACAATAGAATTATACCGCGTGCAATATTGTCTATCGTAGATTAAACACATATTTTGGCGTTGTGAACGTTATGTATTATAGTATGAAAGTCAAATGTTACCTGTTATGACAAAGTAGTTTGTATTATACCTAGTATATGATTAGATCACGTGACGTCGAATGGAATGTTTCTCTTTTGGAGAATATTATTTTTTTGACTTGTAAATAATATGTTGTTAAGTTATAGCTGTTGCTTTATTGTAAATATTTTGTTAAAAAAATTTCAGTCTGTTATATTTCTTTTTATTTTGAATCCATTTATTGATATTGATGAAATAAATTTCATAACATTTCAATTTTTAGAATTTTATGTCTCGTTCGAATTTTAACTAATTTTGCATTGTCATTTCATTTGTTTGAGCAAATCGTGTTACATCAAAGACTTGATAGTGCAATTTGTATTTAGTATCAAAACTGAAGACATGCTAAATACGAAGCTAATCCGATTTTATAGCCGTATACTGTTGCACCATTTAGTCTGTGAAGAAAAACACTAGTGTGTATGAGAATAGTGTGAACCCCCCTATTTGAAATTAATGTTTATGTCTAACTTAATTCATGTACTATTATTGTAATTTTTTTACCTCCTTGACGCTATTACCCTTGTTGCAGATTTAGCTTTAGTACTTGCTTGATAATAATTGATATTACGACGATAAGGATTGAATCGTTTCGTGAGCGCGTGCGGGGGATATAATCTACTCGTAGAGATTTAGGAATAGTGATAAAAAAAACTAGCTTAAACCAAACCATGATACCAGGTTTGCTTGGTTACAACCTTATCATCTTAAAATCAGAATAAGATCAGAACTTTCTCTGATAAGTTTTGTTGGAATCTCATATTTTGCTCTTTTGTGTTTGCCATTACCTAAATGAAATTTAAAACTATTATAACCTTGATTGTAATACTATTTTGAATGTCACAGTTTTGAGAGAAGGCGTAAATTGTACATAATACATAGTTGAAATAACGTCCTTGTAAATCAATCCTAAGTAAAGGTTGCAGATTAATTAATGTGTGTTTTGTATAAGTTTGTGTAAGCCTTTCTAAAATTGAACGATTTGGGTGGCAGCAAACCTTACTGTATAAATTGTGCATACCATCGATGTTGAATGTCATCATTAGTAATGTACTAAATTTAGACACCACGTAACGGTGCTTTAACAGTAACAAACTCATAAATATGAGAAATTCCTCGTTTTTTCGATAATGAATTTGATTGAACTCTCACACACTGGTTCTTTTACCCACAATTATCTACTTATCATGTATTTATCGAAGGGGCCTGCAAGAGTATTCAAGGTCCGATATTTCTCGTACGAGTTCTACGTGATTGTCGTCCTTGAAAAATCGGATACGTTCGATGAACCCTAAAACGTTCATCCTTATCCAGGTTGAATAAGAACCAGTTTATGTGAGTTGTTACTGTTTAAAGCAAAGAAAACAGTTATAAAGTTAGCTTTGCACAATTTTAGTAATTTTAACTTAATTAATGTGGTGTTAAAATCGGTATTTTGTAATAGTTGTAACTTCTTGTGTAAGAGTTTATGATAATATTGTTGTAGCTCCCTTAATTTCTTAATGGGACCATAAGATACGCCTAAAACCCTTATAAGGAAATAAGAAACAATATGAAATCACCAACAATCTGATAAATTCGGTGATCTAGATGGACTATTGCAATGAAAAGATTTGCACCTACCAAAAACAGCTTACAGTTAATTAAATGTCTACGAATCTACTTCGGTAAAAAGCTACAACTTAAGCGGATATAAAGTACTTAAAACAATGTAGGGGGTTCGCTCACTTTAGCTATTTCATAAAAGTAAGTAAGTTAAGTTAATTCATGTTGTTGAAGAACTCCAACCATAAATGATATAGGTCGTAGATAAACACATTAGAGTAAATTGTGATGACTAATTTACCTAAAATAATGAACGTACAAATATGTATAGAGTATCCATAAAACCATATAAATTATTGATAAAATCTATACGAAATAAAAAATATTTTTGTACCATTACGAAATAAATAGTTCACGCGTAGTCACTGACCAAAATTTTTCGTCATTGTTATTTTTAAAGAATCGATAAAAACTATTTTTTTTTCAGATTAAATATTTAATATAAATAGTGAGATAATAAAAGCTTTACAAAGCGCGATCGTATAGCAATACTAATTTAATTCATTCCATTTCTATTGTGTGGGGGAATATTATAATATCGTCTCCTTTCTTCGATAGAACTCAAATCAAATAAGTACAAGTGATGGCCTTAATGTGAAAAGTAAAGCAAATAGTGGGGAGTAGTCCAGTCGTACGTAGCCTACAACATTACCTACCTAAATTTATCGAGTCGCTAGATGATCAGCATAAAATGCCGTCACTAAGTTACAACGTTTCTATGACGAATAAAATGTACAACTCAAAGGTTATATTTTTTGCAGATTTACGATAAATATAATAACTAGTTTATGTAATCAAGACTATGAATAAAGTTTGAAACACGTCCATTGCATTAATAAATATTGGAAATACCACTAAATGTTTAAAAAAGAGCGACGTCATGCCGTAATGCATATGTGCCTCAAAATCATAGATGAACCATATTTTTTCAATGTCATCTTTTTATTAAAACAGTAATACTTAAAATTATATTGTAATATTTCGTAGTAATGTGTAGATATGTATACCAGTTAAGTTAAGTCATCTCGTTGGTAGATTAATAGAAAAATAATCTCGCTCATTTCAAAAACAGTGCAGATCGAAATACACTTCTAAAAATTATATATTTACACTCATTAAAATTGACCATCGCAAAATCGAATAAACACAAATAAATAAACCTACCAATTTTAATAAGATGTGGTTTATGGAATCTTGAGCTACCTGTAAAAAGGTGGGCTCATTATAAAAGAGTTTAAATCTAAGAGCATTGTCTTCCAAAGTTCCAACTTAAATAATACCTCCAATAACGCCCGTCTCCATTCGACTTCTAGAATATGATGTCAAACAATCGGCGACTTGTCCTGTATGTTTTTGCTCAATTCTATAACATTACCTTACTTGTCAAGATTCCATGCGAAATATCTCTACCTCGTTTTCTGATAAACCTACTTGTTGAAACTCTGAAACTGACGATGCGTTGAGCACCCAATGACGACTGTGTATTAATGGTGTAAAACTGTAAAATGTCTTCTACATGCATAAATCTACTTTTTACGTCGTTTTCATAAACGTAACGTGAATTTTAAACCCAAAAAAAGTGAAGTAAACAAAACTAAAGCTTGCATGCCTTCTATTAGTGAAGTACAATTGTTGAATTAAAACAAAATCTACTACACGATCAACGAAGGGAATATTCCTTAATTATATTACATTTATAATAAAATAATATTTAACTTTTTATAGGCTTTTGAATGGATATTAATTATACGCAAATCATATTTAATGCTAGAGAAATTATATTCGTCTCGGTGTAATGGTATAAATCAAATTAAAATAACTGTACAAAACTGCAACAGTATGCGTGGAATATTACGAAATGCTAGTGTGTGCTAAATGTACCTACATATAGGTATCTATTTTCAGTGTTTATCTTTTAGAAGAATTGGGTTGGCCAATTCTAAAATAATTTTAACTTTAAACTTTTCGGGATTAATGATAATGTGAAGCTAATATAAGCATCATAGATTTTACAATTATAAAGAGTTCAGGAGAAATTGGTATATTAAAGTGTTACATTATAATTTTGAATTCTATGTAAGAATAGGATGATTGGATAAACGAACAATTACTCAATGTCACAGAGTAAGTTGAGCAAAATAAATTTCAATAAATAGGGTCCAAAATTCCATCCAAGAAACTCCCAGAAAATGTATTTGGACTGCTAACAATGTGATAATATGAATGTAAAAAAGAAAACTATGTTTTATACCGTTCTTGATATTACTCTGTGGCACGGAATGAGCATCACTTCGCATATTGTAATGTAAACATGGATGTGTACGGGAATCTCTGTTTCTAAAGAAAAACATAATTAGTTATTCGTTTTTGTTATGTTAATGTTTTTAAACAAACCAAGTTATTGTTGTACCTAAATGTGAAATAAAAGGATATTGATGAATTCCTTTGTGCGGAGGTGAGTCTTGTGATAAAATATTTATTTATAATTATTATTGGATGACAGTTGCTAACACACGAGGCATTCCCGTACAATTGATTTTATTTTTTGTATAAAATCGTGCCTCTTGTCTTGGCCTGTCGTCCGTTAACGTGGGTATGTTATTATGTGAATATTGCTAGCTCTTATGTTCTCTTATGTTACACATTCTACAAAACTAATTATGTTTTTCTAAAATGCTTTAGTGATTGTAAATATTGGTCACTCGCAAAAAGGATGCTTGAGAATATACATTAGAATCTATTTGTATGTACTCTTTTGTTCTCAGTACTTCCGAAATATGTTTAGCCCATGCAGGTCTCTTCCGTATCGTTTATGCCAAATTATTGATGATTGTACTGTTCGAGAGAGCAATCTGTTGTAAGTTTGATAAATAGAACTAGTCCGAGCTTCCTACATTACATCTTTTATGTGGGTGGCCGCTATGTCTGTGTTATTTAGTTCTTCAGATATCTAGCTGGTTAAGACCTTTTGTGTTGCTGTGCATTTTTAAGCATTGTGTGTATGTATGTTTACATATTATTATTGTAAATAGCTAAATACATTATATTTTTACGAATAGAATACACAACCAAAGTTGTTACGAAGTAATGGTTGATTAAATGATAAAAAATAATATACCTAGGTCGTTATGTTTATTTTGGAAAAGATACAAAATATGAGTAGCGTTATGGCTACCTTACCTATCCGATTTTAGCCTTCACACAACCGCCCTGATATTAGTAAAGTCGAATTTATTATGTTTGGCAAAGAGTTGGATATTACAAAATTAATTATAATTATAATAATGCATAGAGTAACAAAGATTAGAGGCGCGAGTTCTGCTTGTGCCTCCTTCGTTCCTAAGCCTAGCCTGTCCCCGGTCATTTACCAATGGGTATTTGTCAATTAATGAATCAAACACGTCTACTAATAAATAATGTCTCCGAGGTACATAATTCGAATTGTAATACTTTATTCATCGAAAATCAGGCATATGAGTACATAACATTTAAGTTGTATTTTTTGTACATTTTAGATTCGAAAATATATTAATATCAAATAAGAAGTGTTTTTATTTATGCTTCCTATTTGATTTTCCAATCGTTGTAGGAAATTAGTACCTACTGTATTGTTTCGTGACAAGCGCTAGGTAGGTAGGTACTAATCGAAATAGATTTGTATACGGTGGTATTTTGATTCAGTTCTTGTTTCTAAAGCTTTCCTAATCTATGTACCGGAAGGTAATGGTTGAGCGCGTCATCCCATACAAAGTGTTTGTTGTTCCAATTCAAGCTACATAAAGGTAGGTAACGTTCGAATACTGTTAATTTAACGTGTGCTAATTTACCTAAATTAACAACTCTCCACACGGCCTCTCATCCATACACTGTCGGAGAATAATTGACAACGCTTGTGTGGACCTATCCTGGAAAATATTTAAAACGAACTTTCGATTATAGAGAAATGTTTAAAATGTTATATTTGGTAACAAACGAACTTATAGCGGGATTCAGTTTTGTATCCAGAAAAATGTGGTTCTAAACGAACTTTTGAATGTAGACCAGGAATTCTTGAAATGTTACATTTGGTAACATACGAAGTTATAACGGGATTCAGCTTTGTAGCAGCAGTGGTTGCTTGTGTTCTTTGGCTGTATTTGGTGACTTCGTTTATCGAGATGAAGTGGCTGCCGTGGAGGAAACGACGCGACGACCTTCAAATGTGTCTGGTCGAGGTGAGTTTTTAATTATCTTTATGTGTCACTGATTCTTTCAAACCAGTGTGGTAATAGGGTTTCAAGTGCACTTGATACATATTTTCGAACTTTTAGGTACTTGGACATGCTGGTTTCCTCACAGTCACTATGTTTTCCTTCACCGTTTGAGATTGAATAAATACACTTTTCAATTTGATTTTGATTACTGGCAAAGTGCTCATTTTTTTAGATAGAAAAACTCATTAGTACGCATCTAGTTCTGAACCCACGACCTTGGGGTCGGAAGACAGGTCTGATACCACTAGGTTACCAGTGCTCTCCTGCTTTATTACCGTCTTTTCTGCTGTTGTATACACGCACAGATAGATACAAAATAGTTAATGTACATTAACAAAAATCGGTAGACAGGTGAACTTATTACATACTTCAAAGCATTTTTTTTTCTACTGCATTTTATTTTGATAAACGCCACAACGAGCTTGACTCGCAAGGCACTGTAGATATCACCGCAACTCTTTGGTGCTAAGTAGGTACCTTACCTACCCAATGTTCTTTAAAGATGTCTTATGGACCCTCCCTAAACGTATTCAGAGGTACCTACGTCCAATTATTCGTCGTGAATAGAATAAGCTGGCAGCTAAAATTATCACAACACGTTGGTAACAAAACACACAGCACAGAGAAGACCTACGGCTTGAAAAATACTTCTTGCATCGATATTCCTCACTTATGAGAGTCGTGGACCTTCGTGGACCCTAGTCTGCACTATGTTCCTCCCATCGGGTTCTGCCCTCCGTGGCATGGATGGCTTCGCTCACGGAGGTTTCTGTTACTGTAAAAAGGCCGATAAAGGCTAGATTACGTAAATTCTAATTTTGTATAATTACCACCTAGGTAACTCACCTAGCTCGTGTAATGTAACGATCAATTGGATGAGGTCAGATAAATTGCAGTAAATTGCCACGAATTAGGTTGACAACCGACAACCGTTGGGGAATAAAGGTTCTCGAATGGCGACCACGAACCGGAAGACGAAGCTTAGGGCGCCCACCCGCCAGATGGACCGACGACATTGTTAAGATCGCGGGAAGTCGATGGATGGAAAGGGCTCAGAATCGTTCTTCCTGGAAATGTGTAGGGGAGGCCTATGTCCAGCAGTGGACTTCTTCAGGCTGATAATGATGATGATGATGAGGTTAGGTTAGGTTAGCTTTTAGCGGATTCAGGAGCAAATTTAACCACCCTGAAGCGCCATGGCGGATGGAAATCCAGTAGTGTCGCAGAAGGATATACATATATTATATAGAGGAGCGTAGTTGAAAGTATGAAATTACGGCCTTCCTCAGTTAATCCACCGGTTCAACCTTTGTCACCACGCCCATCTACTTCAAAACAACGTGAAATATCACCATTGCCTCAACATGATCATCAACTAGAGTCTGAAGTTATTACGAATACCCAAGTGATAAATAAGTCAACTACATTTTCATTGCTCATACTCTGAAAGTAGGTCTGAAGTTGCCTGAGGGGCCTAATTGAAAGTAAAACTTTCAGCCCTATAGTTAGGGAGGCGAATAGGGGAATTTTCGGAAATACTCGAGCGTGGCAGTTTAAGATATGAGAGATACCTTAGACCTAATAGAAAAACCTTGTAAAGTATTTAGCTCTATATGTAGTGACGCGCGCCTAGGATAGACGATCAGATTAGTAAAAAAAAAATGGATAGTCTGAAATACTCGAGCGCGTCAGATTTAGATATTGGGGGTCGATTTTAGTGTTTAAAGACTAAATTTAACTAATCTGACGATAAGTCCTTGACGCCGCCGAGTTATAGGGTCGCGAACTTGTAAAAAAAAAACGTTAATCCGGCATTCTCGAGCGCGATTTTTTTATTTTTTATTTTGAAGAATATAATCTAAAACTTACTAAAAATACAAAATCTGCCGGTTTCCGCATGACCGGAAGTGTGGAGGAGCCATTTCGTCTTCCTAGGAACGCGTTACGGCATATAAGTCGCGAACGATACATTTTACAAAAAAAAAGTTTAAACGTTGGTTGTATTTATCGCTTTATTGTCATTCTTAAATTCCCCATTTTATCAAGGAGAAAGAAAGGAAAAAAAAGAAACCAAAAAACCTTTTTCGGTCAGATTAAGAGAACCCACCCACATTTTTGTCAGATTAAAAAAATATGCTTTCAGGATACCGAGATAAACCTCCCCTATGAAAATCTGACGCGCTCGAGTATTTCAAAAAAACTTTTTTTTTTTGCATTTTCAAAAATTCATCGTAACTTATCGTCACGCCGAAATCGTCAGTTTTTTTAAAGGGAGCTTCCTTGGGGCCTACTTAACACCCCTTCCGAAAATCTGACGCGCTCGAGTAAATTTTTTTTTTTTGCATTTTTGACTACTTTATATGCCTACACCCACCACGCAAACCGGCAGATTAGTATACCATTGTTATCAGAGGTACTCGGGGTATACGTAGAATGAATATCTGACGCGCTCGAGAATGCCCAAGTAACTGTTTTTTTTAACATTTTTGAAAAACCGTACACGCCAAACCCACCGCTAAAATGGTTTTTGCCATAAGAGCTTTTCTTTTCGAAATTACTTTATCTTTCGATTTTGATAGGTCTCGACGGCGCCGTTGAATTACGCCATTTAGCTACCTCGCCTCCCTAACTACTAGGGAGAATCGCTTTCTACTGACAGCTGTCAAATTATAAAAAAAAACAAGTTCTATTTTATTCAACCATGTTCCAACTTTCTAAAGTCTTTCTAACTGCAAGGAGGTTGTTCAACCAAATTCCAACTTTTTATTCAGCAAGTAGGTTGGAAACCCATTACAACGGTATGAAGTTTAAAAAGTCTAATTAGAGCGCAATGTAAAATTTAAATTTAAATAACATAAAGATAGGTAGTATTAAATAAATAATATATCTTCTAAATTACTTTATTAATATATCATCCATGTCAACAATATTTATAAAAAATATGATAAAAATTAGCACTGCCTACTTTCCTCGTGTGTTGATTCCTTATACGGCTTAATTATTATATTCGTACTCGTACGTTCAACTATTTCTTTAAAATAACATAGATTTGAGCAAACAATTTACCATTTTTTAAATTATGAAAATGACAACTTTGGCTGAATAATGCTGGCGAACCGAAGCCGAAGGCCCGCCAGAGAAAAATAAAAAAAAAACCGGGAAGGCGGCAATTCAATCTTCATTTTCACAAATTTTTCTTTCATGTTTTTATTGTTACTTTCCTTGTATTCGTAATGAAAAGCACAGTGTTTACCTCGGATGAAAGTCTTTTAAGTCCCTCAAGCTCCATTGGCGCCCTCGCTACGCTCTGGCGCCAAACCCGTCTCGGGACTCAAAAAACGTGACTTTCAACACTCGGGTAACAATGTACTATTTCTGTTCCCAACAAAACAGTTACAATAAACTTCAAAAATGTATCTAATATTAATATAAATTTGTAATTTAGTTATGTAAATATAAATGATTCTCTACTAAAAGCTTCTCTTATTTAATTTTCTCATAGAGGGGGATGAAAAGCAGAGTGTGCCACACGGTACCAAAATTATTTAACCTTGAGCGACGTACTTTGAATCCTTCGTTACGTTCAGGATTCTACTCTAGGATCCCTCGTTTCACTCGGGATCCTACTCTAGAATCCTTCACTTCACTCTGGATTCAAAAAATCGCTCTCGCCCTAAATACTTTATTTTGGCCCCTTATGACACACAATCTACTAATATAATAAATCATAGTTAACTTCTGAGCCCGGGTAAGTATTTAGAACCGGGTAAGTACCTACTTATTTCATTTCAATAAATGGAGGTATAATTATTACCTAGGCTAGGCCTAGGTAGATAATTATACTTGCACTGCACGATAATAGATACCATATTGAACGGCTTTTGTACCAAGGAGCCTAGCCACAATAATGTTGCCTATATATTTAGAATTTTAGTATTTGCCGTTCACTCGTTTCATATTTGTACAGCTGCTTCCTTTAATATAAATGCAAATCAAAATAATTGCTGAAACAATCGGCGCGCACATTTCAGATCTTTCCAATATTTATTTTACCTACCGGCGTTTTTTCATCGGCCGGCAGCGGGGGGTGCTAGAAATCGGGAGCGAGATGGGGTGACGGGAATGGGAATGAGTGTTCCAGGGCTGAGTCCCGGCCTCCCGGCTCGTAGCTTGTCGGCCTAGTGTTAAGTCGCGCGCCCGATAGCTCACACGCATGTGCGTTAAAAGTGTCCTCCATCCTGTTGCACGCACATAACAACGAACAAATAATATAGTAGCAAGTAAACTCCCTTGAGCAACACCGACTCATTAAATAAATTCCAAACTGATCTAAGTGATTTTCTACAGGTCTAGAATGAATAAGCTGACTTAAAATCTCGATGAAGTGTTTAGATAAGTGCTGAAATTTGTCCTGAAAAGTCAAAAGTGCAAGGACCGGTGGTGAAATGCCTTGGAACTGTCCGTGGTCGCGTGACCGTGTGCGGCCGCCGCCACCTGTGGTCTCTGCTCCTTTACATTTGATATCACAGGTCAGTTTGTACCTTTATATTTAACCTACCTACAGTCAGCACCAGAAGTTGATGACTTTTTAAAACTTCAAAATCGTCTGTCAATCTGATTCTATTCTATTCTGAGTAATAAAAAGTATTAAAGTAATAAAGCTTTGGTGAATTTTCATTCAACTGTTGAAACTGTTCATCATCACTGGCTTTTTTTTCATGTTGACTGCCTATTATTTATTAACTTAGGCCCAGTTTCCCGGGTTACTAATCGGCCAATTAAATATGTGGCGGTTGTATATTTTGAATTTTGCATGCAAAAATTTCACGTTCACGTTTTCACAAACAACTGTCAAATATGGTCCATTAGTCTTCCGTGAAATCTTCCTTAAATCGTTATAAAAAAAATATGTTACCAATATAATAAAGTCGCTAACTGTAACTACAAAAGGTCTAAGATACGGTCAGCAGCAAAATACACAAGTACCAAGATAAATCAATATTTTAAATAATGTCTCTCTCTCATTTTAATGCACTTCATGCTGTAATGAGTTCATTGACTATGAATAAAGTGACGGTTGGATGCCTATAGCCATTTGAAAGTTATAGGACAATCCGAGCATGATAATGCTGGTAGCCGACATGATCCCGATATATATGTTTTAATGGATTTAAAGTGTTGTATCAGTGTCGTGCCCATAAAAATGTGATATGAAATGAGTGCACGATTTCGACTAGTTTTAAAACAATCGTAGAGCGTGGTAGAGCTCAGAATTTCGTTTAAGTATGCTTCTCTTTTCGTGGTAATAAAAATGTTGGGAGGTAAAATACATTTCTACGTAACCTGACATTCAAAATAATGAAATGCCACAATATCTGCAGCTATATAGGTCCAAAATTTCATGCAATAGGAACATTACTAAGAAGTTTGCGGGAACGTACGAAGGTATGTAGAGTTAAAATTAAAACTATTTGACTAGGTTACATAATGCATGCATTGCTTACAATTCAATAAAAAATTTCGAAGGGCCTACTCATATCTTACATATAGTTGTTTTAGCTACAAGTTGGTCAATCCAACCAGCTGAAGGCCGCGCCGAAATATTTATTACAGCATGTGTGTATCCTGTTATTACAATTAATTCTATTCGCATTTTTGTATGGGAACACGAAAAGCTGCTTCATCCGACACTATAGTACAGAACTTCGGTGTTTCTTATAAAAAGGCGTAAGTTACCTACGCGAGTTGAAAAGGTTGTATGCATTATCAATTTATGAAAAATGCACGTGCACACGTCACGAATCGTCGACGGAAGTGCCAAAATCGTGAGAGCTTTTGCAGCTACCTTTACTAGGTGATACCTAAATTCATTCGAACGGCAACGGGTGGTTTTCCGGTGTTATTGATTCATGGTTTTTGTTTTGTCACCTTTTTGGGGACCACTGACTGGTACGGATCCATTTATCAGTTTTGTGTGTTACCTTCCTATATACATACATAACCAAAGCCGAAGAATGTGTGTGCCGAAGAATGAGAATAGAAAAACAGTTTTATAGAAATTCATATCTAAGCGTTTTTGAGCGTAAGAAATGAATTGTGCATTTTTATAAACTGTTTGAGCACTATTTCAAAACTCGTATCAACACATACGGACAATGAAAAACCAAATCTCCATTTCAGATTTGGTACAGATATCAATACGTTGAGTTCGTTTTCATAGTGAAATACTGAAAACATACCTGCTATAGCCGCTATCAGCTGGTCCGGGCGGTCCGCTCAGGCCTCAGTCGCAGGCTGTCGGCTCCCCGAGCCACCCGCATATTGCAGCGAGCGATGTAAACATGACCCAGTGTCCGCGCCGCGTACTGTGAACATGAACTAATATGCCTTGGAACTGCCTGTGGGGGTACGAAGCCCCGGCTCCAACATGTAGAGTCAGCGCACCGCTGAATCACGCTTTGCAGGTAATATTTTGATTTATTTTCAAAATATATTTCCAGTACACCTATGAAATTCATTTCTATTCAAGGTTACGAGAGTTAAGAACAAAGGTCATTTTTTTATTGAAAAACTGCAAAAGTAAACTTGATTCAACTTGAATGAGTTAATTTTGCGGCTGATTATTCGACGCATGCGTGTCTTTAGCATATTCAGATAGCGCTTAAAAAATCTGAGTGACTCTCAGTTTCGCTATCACTTTTATTTTATGAAGCAAATGTTCAGGGTTCGTATCTGAAGCCTGAAAAGAAACCCTTATTTTCGGCATGTCTGTCTATCCGATCGTACGCCCGCTTAGTTAGTCAGGCGTTTACATAATTTATTGTGGAAAAAACTTCCAAAGCCTACGAAGCTAGGAAAAGTTTTTCAGGGAGATTCTGATGAGATATGAGATTACACTTCTTCCTATGGCACGACTCCAAACTATACAAATCCATTTGTTTTTAATGACAATACCTTGTATTTCTTATTTTTCTATGCATTGAACACAATGTTTATTTTTACACGAGGTACCAACCGCATTGTACTTTATGTCAAATAAATGTATTTTCTTTTCTTTCTTTCTTTTGTTGTAAGGTTATTATTTACCTTCAATAAATAATCTAACTTCTAGAGGTACCTGCGTAAAAATGTAATTCATGTTACCTGACGCGTTTTTTACTAAACTCAAATCAGAAGTCGTTCAAATTGAAAACAAAGGCCAAGTGATGCAACCCAGTACCATTTTCATTCGTTAATCACGCTAACTGGGCCCTAGGACGCATATTAATTAGGCTGTTATTCTTCTGCGTTTTATGCTTCGTTAATGTCGAACACTGGCATGGAATAATAAATAGGTAGTAGGTACATAACACATTGGTGTAGTTAACATTGTTAACTTGTCAGCTAGCACCTACTCTACTAAATTTGGGAGAAATGCAAGCTAAAGATTGGGCGTATTTGAAAGCAAAGCCCCCCCTTCAAAATACACATACACCACATCCACAATACTTATTAACACAATCTTGCGGCATAGATAGACCACTTCTTCTTGTGTAATCAAATCACAATGTATTTCCAGAGAGTACCTATAGTAGTAGATAATTGGTACACCTACTTACCACTCTGACCTAGCCTAGACCTTTTAGAATAACATGTTTAGATTCCAGAATATTTTCAACATTCCAGAATAACATATTATTCTGAGGTACTAACAGTGCCATGGGTTATTGTTGGTATTTAACATGATTTACTAAATAGTAAACTCAAATCGATTATTTACGTATCTATCAGGAGATCTGAGAAAGGATGGTTGTTTTTTTCCCAGATTAACCTTTCCGTTGATACTTTGTTTCGAAGGCGTTGGATAAAAGTTTGCATCGTTGCTTTCATTCTATCGCTATTGGGCATGGGCATACACGCTGCGTAATAGAGCTAACGGTAGAATGCTAATGTGTCAGCGAGTAGCATTGTCGCATGCGAGGCAGAGCAGAGGGCTAGCTTCGAGGTGTAGCTTCCCAAACAGTTGCGCAAGAACAAGTGCCGCCCACGGCCCCGCGCGGCAAATATCCCGCAAGTTCATTGTCACCTATTTCCGTGATACACAAACATAGGAATTTAGAAAGCATGTGTGGACGACGAATATAATCTAGACGCCGTACGTTGATATTCTATTTGCAAAGATGGGCTAAAATTGTAAAACTTAGGCTAACGTTTGATGCTTCATGCTAATTAGTAGCGCTAATCCACTATGTTCGTATAACGTAGGAGGGTAACCAATAACATTTTTTCGATCCAAATGAAACAACTTCCTCTAATGCGTTTGGCTATCAGGTTTTTATTGTTACTTTCAATAAACAAATAAATAGTTAACTAATATTTATACTTACTCTAAAATTATGCATGAATGATTGCATAGGTACCTACCTCTCTCTTTTTCGATATTTATAGTTAAGTTTCTAACCTAGGTACTTCTAGCACTGCATTATCGAGGCCGAGTAGGCAAATCTAAGAGTACCTTCTGTCAAAACACGTATTTATCTAAAACTGATAATCGTAGCCTCCCGGTAAGCGACGGGGCGTAGCGGGTCTACGCAGGTCTATAGAAATACAATTTTGGTATAATATTGGATGAATCTATTGTAATATCCATATTGTATTTTTTTATGGAACTGGTTTACTAACTATACCTGACATGTTATACTCGTAGATTTTGACGAGTGCAACTATCATGGCTTCGTAGCTCCAAGGTTTATCCCCACACATGCGTTGCGTGTCAGGGACGGGGCCAGGCCGTGGTGGTGCCTGAACTTAAACCCTATATCTGTGTACATTGAGTGGAATTCTCGTATTTGGCTCCGATCCGACCCGAGCTCGGCCGACTGGATATTGTCTTATATAAATTCAACTCATTGTATAGACGGATAGGGTTCAAATTCAATCAACGGTTCTGCCACGGCCCTGCCCCGTCCCTGACACGCCACGGATGTGTACAGACGGATGTGTATGTGTATAGACCTTATGGGATCACTCGATTTTATTTAACACAAGTTTTTACAAATTGTACAAAATACACAAGAAACAGATAAGCTTCCTGAAAATCGATTATTTGAAAAATATTGATTGAAGATTCGCGTTTGAAGATCATCAGCTCTATTCCAGGCTCTCTCTTGACTGGTGATGAACACTTCGCTGTAGTCATAAATTAATTTATCTTCAGTATAAACAGATGTGGGTTAGATACATAAATAAGCTGGTGTATTATTAGGTTTAGACTCAAACAGGCTATCTACCTCGCGGCAATAATACATAACGAACCTACATTTGTCCCCGAGGAAACCGCCGGCATCAATTGCGAGGGTTCCAATTAGATAAACGGCAGATTATACATTCAGTACCGAATGCCATGTTTGATCTGGCGGGTTAATTGAATTAGGATATGGTGCGGGCTCATAATTGATTATCTTATGAACCTGTTTGCTTGGTCTTTCTTGAGCACAAGAAATAAGTGACAAGTAATGAGGCATGCTTTGGTTAGGTGATGTTATATTATGAGTGGATCGACAGATATTGATGATGTTGATTTAAATGCGTGCTAGAATGGGTTTACAGATTTGTATATTTTTGAACCATGTTATATCCAAAAAAAGTTTTACAATTCAGTGCGCTTTTTACACCTATATTTATAAATGTAACTAAGTAATAATTCCTTCATTGTTTTTTAGTACTACTATTTAAAATCTGTGTTCTATATAGAGTGGTCAGCTGTGTGCATCCATTCGCATGTTATCTGCTGCTACAGATTAAATAATTACGGTATACTGTACAACGTTTGTAAGTTAATTAGGAGCATATGGGGCTTCGTGTCCATCGGAGTATCTCAGACAATAAAACCATTCAGAGGCGGTCCCTTTGAGATAGCTCTAATAGACCCCTCTGTACCAACTGCCTATTATTATCGTGCGTGACTTAGGATATCATATCATTGTTTTACGCACAATGTTGCCTTTCAACAGAGTGCATAGGTCTTTTTCTTTTTACATGATACTTTGATATCCCTCATTATTGATCTAAGCAACTTCTAAAGAAATAAAGTAGGTACCTACTTACGTCGTCTTTCATCTCACGGCTGATAAGTCTGGACACTTCAAAACTGTAGTGTGGAAGCTTAAACTTAAGCACCTCACGTGCATCAGTCACTGTTGTAGAATGGCTTTGTTCATTGTGACGTGTTTTTCTTTACTGGGTACTCATATTTTTACGAGTTAGTAGTGGCACACTTCATATTTTTATATGTGGTCCAGCCAAACACAGGGGCCAGCGCAAGCCCGTGGTCATAAAAATAAATTAGACATATTTAATCCTCTACTGAGCCATCCACCAGGTATTACAAGGTAGACAGACAACAAAAAAATACAACTTGCTTGACAATTTACAATTTGGTTGAGATCAAACAAAGCTTATCTACTTACTAAAGCTTTTATCTATTTACTAGCGACCTCCCGCGGCTTTGCACGCCCCGTTCCCGCTACTTTTTCGGGATAAAAATCCTATGTCCGTTTCCTGACCTCAGCACCAATTTTCAGCAAAATCGGTTCAATCGTTGTTGAGTTATAAATAGTGTGACTAACACGAATTTCTTTTATACATATAACTAATAATATAATACAAAATACATAGGTATATAACGTAAAAAAAAACTTATCAAAAATTATCTATTTATTTAAGTAGGTATTATTTCAATTGAAATAGAGCAAAGTATTAATTTAGTGGCATTTCGAGATGCCAAATAAAAAAGAATAAATAAATATAGGATTCCTCCTACATAGAGCATGAAAGTACCTTCTTGCCTGCCTAATAGATACACATAACACACCCCACTTCATTACAAGGGGCAGGGAGCAGAGTATTTTATATATTTTGTTCTTTGTTGTCATCATAAAAATGCGAATATGTAGAGTACGCAATACCTTGGGTATCTACGATACAACGGCGCTTAAGTAATAAATCTGTTCTCACAAACCAACCCGCATACACAAATAAAGGTATAGAATAAAATGGAAATTGTTTCGATACAACAATATGATGAATTGATTAAACAATTACAACATACGTAAATAAGTGTATACAATGTGTGAGCAGTACCTAGTGAATAAATTGATGTACTTAGTGGTAGACGGTCGACGAGAACTGTCGAAAACATCAACCATGTTTAAAAATGGTTTATTGTACGTCGAGTCTATTGTCACTAAATGCCTATTTGTTTTAAAATATTGTTACAAATTCGATTCCAAAGCATAATAAACCTACACGATAAGTTGCTTTACTCAAAACTTAATTTTATCAAGTTGTTCACAGTTGTTCTAGCCAACTCTACAAACTATGTGCACTAACATTTCAAATTGAATGATTTACAGCATATTACATCACATTCCTTATTTGAACCATTGATTAAAGTAACTGCTGTGTCTACGGAGCTGGGAACGAGATTACTCTCACACATTCAATCGATGACAGACAGAGCTTTTTATCCCAACATTGTTTGTGACGTTATGACTGGACTTCGAAGTGTGGACCTGTCATCATAACTCTCATGAAGCTAATGGATGTTAATACAGTCGATACAAAACTTTGTAGTACATTATAGGATGAAAGTTTAACTTTGGATAATGAACATTGTAACACTCGTATATTGAAAGAAGGCAGCGACCCACCTAATTTAAACTTTTAGGGAACGTTGGGAACTTCAAATTGGAAGTAACGGCGCAGTAAAAGTTCGCCTCCTGCTAAATGTATCCAAGAGTTTCAAACTCGTGAAATGAGCCGATACAAGCTTTGGATGTGAAATGGCATCAATCATTTTTGTTCCAAATTTAAATTCATAATTGAATTGCGAGCGGATGCTTGCGCAATGGCCAGTGTGCGCGAGTATAAGAGATCCAAAGCGTCTGACCGGAAGCGCGGTCCCAGTGGATGCCAAACCAACACAGGTATCTATCTATCTATACCTACCTAATGCCTTGCTCCAAACAACGAAAACAGAGCGAGCTTTATTTTACTTAGATAATGCTCGTTGTCTTACAATGAGGAATTAGGACACCACCATAATTGCGACATGCTGGGCTGCGTAAAGCACTACAGGGGGAAATACATAAGTAGGTACTAGATATTAATTTGTAGGCGTTATAATGTCTGATGTTTATGATTTACTTTATGGTATAATAACTTAAGCACCTACATGTTGACCAGGCATTTATTTAAATGTAAGTTCTATAGGTACATGGGCTGTTTATTTTATCTCAATAAAAAGCCTTTGACATGACGTAAGCGACTGTTATCCCTCAGGTTATACGTGTGTAGGTAGGATATAGATTAAAATATTATGGATAATTAGGTACCTATTAGGTATTTACCTAGTGCCTTTTTATTATTCCTCGATCAGATATTAAGCGGAAGTTTATTTAAAAATATAGCAAAAGTAGGTACAACGCCAAACAAGTTTTTATTATAAAATACTCATTTAATTATGTTGATAATTATGTAGGTAAGTAACTTATTCTGATTATAATTAAGTAGGTAAGTATTATAACACCTAATTTAAATTTGGAGGTCACTGTTTTTAACAAAGAACATCTAGAGTTACTTTTAGGTATAAAGTTACGTTGTTGAAAATATACAGTGATGCAAAACAGAGACACTACAATAGTACATTGTTACCTGAGTGTTGAAAGTCACGTTTTTTGAGTCCCGAGACGGGTTTGGCGCCAGAGCGTAGCGAGGGCGCCAATGGAGCTTGAGGGACTTAAAAGACTTTCACCCGAGGTAAACACTGTGCTTTTCATTACGAATACAAGGATTGTAAAAATAAAAACATGAAAGAAAAATTTGTGAAAATGAAGATTGAATTGCCGCCTTCCCGGTTTTTTTTTTCTTTTTCTCTGGCGGGCCTTCGGCTACGGCTCGCCAGAATTATTCAGCCATTATTTTCATTTTCATAATTTAAAAAATGGTAAATTGTTTGCTCAAATCTATGTTATTTTAAATAAATAGTTGAAGCTATATATTAATCAAGTAATTTAGAAGATATATTATTTATTTAATACTATCTTTAAGTTATTTAAATTTAAATTTTACATTGCGCTCTAATTAGACTTTTTAAACTTCTTACCGTTGTAATGGGTTTCCAACCTACTTGCTGAATAAAAAGTTGGAATTTGGTTCACAACCTCCTTGCAGTTAGAAAGACTTTAGAAAGTTGGAACATGGTTGAATAAAATAGAACTTGTTTTTTTTTTATAATTTTACAGCTGTCAGTAGAAAGCGATTCTCCCTAGGGCTGAAAGTTTTACTTTCAATTAGGCCCCTCAGGCAACTTCAGATCTACTTTCAGAGTATGAGTAATGAAAAAACAATTTACGGTTGGTAGAGCAAGCCTGCCAGCTGTCCGACGTCTGTTACCCTGGTGCCTGTAGGTAATAGCAAAGACTATGGAAAACAAGTAGACTGACAATCTCATCCAAGAAAACGTGCATCGATAAATGATTGCCTACAATGACGCTAGATGTCGCTGATCGTTTTGAATCTGATAAAAACGAGTGAAATGGTTTTTACAGTATTCGCAACAATAGGTTAGCTAACTAATTGATATTGTAGTACGACAAAAAATAGAGAGATGGCGTTAATCTGAGTGGCGTTACTTAAACTTGCGGCGTTGCCAGCTTTCGATGGAGCAAAAACAGGGTAGAGTGTGACGCGACGTTGTCAGCTAGTGTACGGAGATTTTATTTTGATGTTTTTAGTTTGTTCCAAGGATTAAGGTCATTGCTTTATTGCTAACAAGTTGCGCTGAAGCGTCAAAGTGACACTCAGGCAGGACAGGCAGGACCAACCTGGATTTTTAAAAACATTGGGTTATGTAATAACTTGTTACCTATTTGTAAAATCTTATGCGTAAGTTGTTAGGCAAAGTAAAAAGGCACATCACAATAACGTGTTAGGTATTTATTTTGTTGTGTATGCAAATAAGTTTAAAGATTTAGCATGGAGTTTTAGTTGAGTGATGACTATGACATTTAGTAACAACCTACCGTCTACATACATTGTAGATTGTAGGTATGTACACAATACAAACTGAATGATTTACACACCCATTTTTAGGGTTCCGTAGCCAAATGGCAAAAGCAGAACCCTTATAGATTCGTCATGTTTGTCTGTCTGTCTGTCTGTCCGTCCGTATGTCACAGTCATTTTTCTCCAAAACCGTAAGTGATGAAACTTGGCGAGTAGATGTATTTTGTTAACCGCATTAAGATTTTGACACAAAAATAGAAAAAAAAACTATAAATTTTGGGGGTCCTCATACTTGAAACTGAAACTATAATAGTTATTTGTTATACAAGAGTGCAAAGCTGCTTTTTAACCGCGTGCTCAATTTTGATGACTGAGCAAGCGCAGGATTCTAAAGTTTAACCACGAGCGTAGCGAGTGGTTTAAAAGTTAGAATCCTAAGCGTTGGCGAAGGAATCAAAAGAGCACAAGGTGAAAAATCTTTGCACTCGAGTGCAACACGTAACTTTTCATTCCACCTCAGCGAGGAAATGCAAAAAAGAACATGGCGCGACTAAAAGTAACACACCAAGGAGGTTCCGAGTATGAGTTATTAACAAATTTAAAAAGGTTGTATGGTAAATTCGGCACCATGCAGGTAGAAGTAAATAGGTTTAATGGTGTTTTGAATTCACAAATACACCAAGAAGGTTACGAGTGCGAGTTTTTAACAAAATAAAAAAGGTTGTATGATAAGTTCGGCACCATGGAGGTAGAAGTAAATAGGTTGTGTATTCACAAGCTTATTGAACACGATATTCTAAATTCAAATTTACTTTATCCTCTAGCGGATAAAAACGGCTTTTCCAGTCAGAAATTAAACAGCAAAAACACACTTTCAGAGCTGGTGGGATGAAAAAATGTTTTTCATCGGTCCCATACGTGTGGGGTATTTATGAATAGGTCTTCAAAAATGATGTTGAGGTTTATAATATAGTTTTTTTCTAAACTGAATAGTTTGCGCGAGAGACACTTCCAATGTGGAAAAAAGTTGGTCCCCCCCTCTTAACTTCTAAAATAAGAAAATGATAAAACTAAAAAAATATATGGTATACATTACTATGCAAACTTTCAACGATATTTGGTTTGAACGAGATCTAGTCAGTAGTTTTTTTTTATACGTCATAAATCGTAAACCGCAATTTACCTTTCGACGAACTACAAAAACCTTTATATTATGTTACTTGATGCTACGGAACCCTTCATGGGCGAGTCCGACTTGCACTTGGCTGCTTTTTAAATTGCCCGAAAATTGAGTTTCGTTGTTAGCGTGTTTTCCTCGTGTTTATTGTTTAAAGTTTTTTCCGTTTTTTTTAAGAGGGTACCGAGCAAAATAGTGACACAAGCCGAGCAGCAAACGCGATCTTTTGTGTATGCGCATTGAGCTGCGAACAGGTGAAATATGATAACTCAATTTTATTATTATTTGTGCTTTTTACCGTCAAAACAAAGTTTTTTTTTTTGGAACAAATTTTTCAGAGAAAAATTCGGTTTTCAGAGAAAAATGGGATATGAGATGTGGGATGATTATAATATGAAGAAAAGTGGGGCTCTATTCCGGATAAGGTTTAATTTTTTTTTCTTAAATAGTTGTTAACGTAGATATTGTTTATAGGTTTTTGGGGGCTCTGATTGTGAATTCGACACAATTTTTTTAAATCCAAGATGGCAGCTTTATTTTTTTTCTTGAAAAATAGATAATGGGTATCGTTTAATAGGTTTTTGGGGAGTCTGATTATGAATTCAACATTATTTTTAAATAAATATGGTGACTACATTTTTTTTCTTAAAAAATGGATATGGGTATCGTTTAATAGGTTTTCGGGGGCTCTGATTGTGAATTTGACATTATTTTTTTAATCCAAGATGGTGACATAATTTTTTTTCTTAAAAAATGGATATTGGTATCGTTTTTTAGGTTTTTTGGGGCTCTGATTGTGAATTCGACACAATTTTTTTGAATCCAAGATGGCGCCTTTATTTTTTCTTGTAAAATGGATATGGGTATCGTTTAATAGGTTTTTGGGGACTCTGATTATGAATTCGACATTATTTTTAAACCAATATGTTGACTTCATTTTTTTTCTTAAAAAATGGATATGGGTATCGTTTAATAGGTTTTCGGGGGCTCTGATTGTGAATTTGACATTATTTTTTTAATCCAAAATGATGGCTTCATTTTTTTTCTTAAAAAATGGATATGGGTGTCGTTTAATAGGTTTTGGGGGCTCTGATTGTGAATTTGACATTATTTTTTGAACACAAGTTGACGGCTGCATTTTTTTTCTGAAAAAATGAATATGAGTATCGTTTACACATATCGTAACAATGTCAAACGAGCGACAAAAAGGAACAATCGGCCTCCGCGTTCGGCAGCGTTCGACATCTGTCTCTCTCCTATTTGAGTGAGCGATGCGTCCGCGTGGACAGCTGTATGACATTGTCACGTTCAACTGTCGTCAGTTAACTGACTTTACAGACAGCTGATTTTTTTAAGGAAATGTAGAACTTGCATTGCTGCTGAAGGCCAACAGTTTGAACATTTGCTGTAAATCCTTGATGTAGTTAAATTAAAATCACGATTGAAGAAATCCTATGATTTTATTTTATTTCAAACTTTCACTTAAAACTAACAAATTACTTGAACACCCATGTTTATTACTCTTTCGACAAGATGGTGGCTCTATCTGTTTACTTGCAATGTCAAAATGGTATTTACTTTTACCTGTAAATTGTGAGTGGCTTAAAAACACAGCGTAGGCATTTTAAGTTCATAATTTAAATTAAAGGGTACAAACATTTTATCTCATGAAATAAAATTGATTGGAAATCCGGTTTATTTGAAAAAACATTTTTTATTTCGAAAACTAAAAAGTACTCTAACAAGTATTATACCATTTTGGAATCCTGAATAAATGTGCCATTTTTTAAAGTTACTTGCCATAATAATGTAGTACATTTTTTTAGCAGTACAGACGGTTAAAGTTGGGTGATGTAATTATCTGAAATGAAATGTTGGCCAAAACTCCACGATTTCATTGAAAACTGAGGCAGTTATGGCTTAATTTTGAATTGTAATTTACAGAAGGGTTATTCGTGCTTACGTTGCAGAAAAAAGTTAATATTTGTAGTCACAGGACTTAAGAGATCATCACAGGGTGTCAGTTTTTCCTGTTTTTTTTAAATACTCATAACTCATACTACAATCTGGGCCTCTTCAAGGCAAGAGTGAATAGGTGTCTTCTAGACCATCCTGCTCCATCGTCGGCTACATCGTCGCTTACCACCAGGTGAGATTGTATCCAAAGGCTGGTCTATATCTTGTAAAAAAAAAAAAAAAAAATTGTTTACATAATCAAGGTCCTAAGTGAAGTAAAATTCCAATTAAAGGCCTAAAGAACCCTAAAAAATGTTTATTTTATCAAGTTCCTCAATGTAGTAAAACCCCAATCAAAATCCTAAGGAACCCTAAAAATGTTACCATTATCAAGCTCCTAAGTGTAGTTGTAACTCCGATCAAAGTCCTAAGGAACCCTAAAATTGTTTACATAATCAAAGTCCTGAGTGAAGTAAAATTCCAATTAAAGGCCTAAGGAACCCTAAAATTGTTTACATAATCAAGGTCCTAAGTGTAGTTGAAACTCCAATCAAAGTCCTAAGGAATCCTAAAAGTTGATCAGTTAATCAAGTTCCTCAGTGAAGTAAAACCCCAATCAAAGTCCTAAGGAACCCTAAAATTGTTTACATAATCAAGGTCCTAAGTGAAGTAAAATTCCAATTAAAGGCCTAAGGAACCCTAAAAATGTTAACATTATCAAGCTCCTAAGTGTAGTTGAAAGTCCAATTAAAGGCCTAAGGAACCCTAAAAGTTGTTTATTTTATCAAGTTCCTCAATGTAGTAAAACCCCAATCAAAGTCCTAAGGAACCCTAAAAGTTGTTTATTTTATCAAGTTCCTCAATGTAGTAAAACCCCAATCAAAGTCCTAAGGAACCCTAAAAATTTTAACATTATCAAGCTCCTAAGTGTAGTTGAAACTCCAATCAAAGTCGTAAGGAACCCTAAAATTGCTTACATAATCAAGGTCCTAAGTGAAGTAAAATTCCAATTAAAGGCCTAAGGAACCCTAAAAGTTGTTTATTTTATCAAGTTCCTCAGTGTAGTAAAACCCCAATCAAAGTCCTAAGGAACCCTAAAATTGTTTACATAATCAAGGTCCTAAGTGAAGTAAAATTCCAATTAAAGGCCTAAGGAACCCTAAAAATGTTAACATTATCAAGCTCCTAAGTGTAGTTGAAAGTCCAATTAAAGGCCTAAGGAACCCTAAAAGTTGTTTATTTTATCAAGTTCCTCAATGTAGTAAAACCCCAATCAAAGTCCTAAGGAACCCTAAAAGTTGTTTATTTTATCAAGTTCCTCAATGTAGTAAAACCCCAATCAAAGTCCTAAGGAACCCTAAAAGTTGTTTATTTAATCAAGTTCCTCAATGTAGTAAAACCCCAATCAAAGTCCTAAGGAACCCTAAAAATGTTAACATTATCAAGCTCCTAAGTGTAGTTGAAACTCCAATCAAAGTCCTAAGGAACCCTAAAAGTCGACCACTTAATCAAATTCCTCAATGTAGTAAAACCCCAATCAAAACCCTATACGGAACCCTAAATTTTACGTAAAGCCAAATCCTCAACGGGTCGGAACCGCTAGAAGGGACCTTGTCGCGCGACCTACAAGCAGGTCCAAAATGAAGTAAAACGGCAAACTTAGGAGGAAAGGGTTCTGGGGGGCCGAGGGGGGGTCCAGCACGGCTCGCTTCGCTCGCCGCGCTGTTCTTCGTCGTCGCGTGGCGGCTCGCTTCGCTCGTCGCAACGCTCCCCCCTAGTTCAGGTAGGGGGGTTCTGGGGGGCGTAGGAAGGTCACAGCACGGCTCGCTTCGCTCGCCGCAATGCTCCACACGAAAATAAAAGGTCAAAAATAGGGCATTTTTAGGTTTTTTAAATAATAAAGGGGTCTAGAGGGAAAAGGGGGGAAAAAATTATTTTGCTTTCAAAATAATCACACCTTCCCTACATGACCCAAAAAAAAAAAGTCTCGCAAGTCACTCCGCTTGGAAGATACGAAAGGGGGGGAAAAAAAGGGGTAGGAGGGGGGAAGTTTTTTTGTTCTTTCAATTCAGGAAGAAACCCTCTATACGAAACCCCAATCGAAACCCCTCTATCTCGATGGCATCTGGTAGCACTCTAAAAAGGGGGGTCCTGGGGGGCAAGGGGGGCAAAATTTTTTGTGCAATCGAAATCACTCGTGACCGTCTTTAGGTTCCCCATAAAAAAATTATGCAGGACCTCTCGGTTGCAGAGCCCCTCACCAAAAAGTCCATTAAAAACATAATTATGAAACACATCACGATCATCATGGGTTACCTACTTTTACCATTCTAGGTGTAAACGGAGTCGAGCGAACCTATCATTGTGTGCGTGAGTACGCACACAACTAGCGAGCCGCAGTAAATACCTATTTTCCGTCCGCCTTGTTTGCTCGATACCCTCTTAAATAACTTACCTTTGCTTGCCTACCGGACTTGATTGACTACGCCTACCTGTAACCTGTGCTTATTAAACGGACTTCGATTGCCCAAAGAACACTGTCTGACTGTCACGAAAATGTATCTTTGAAGGAAAAGTTCATGATAGTCCTAAAACCAAAGTTTTGAAAAAGACTGCATTAACATTACTGTTACGGATAGGTGGAATTTAAAACACTTATTTGAGGAAGTTAAAAGAAAACCGGCCGGGTACGCGCGGACAAGCTAGTGCTCAGTACCGAGGTTCAAATCCAACTATTTTTGTAGCTGTCCGCGCGCAAGCGGGGGTAGTCTCCAGTTTTATTCAACGAACAAAGTAAGTACATTTTATATTTTTTTAAATCTACCTACACTTTATATTTTAAAAATTGTTTTTTAATATTATTACAGGTTCGTGAGGTGCGTCTGTCTACATTCTCCGCCCAGTGTCACGTCAGGGACACTGATTAGCAACAGGAAGCAGCACCAAGCGAGTAACAGGTCGGAACTCCAGTCTCGGCGTTTATTTCCACAGTGCGTCATACACTTGTCGGGTCCGGACAATAGTAAATCCGCGGTACCTCTCGGCCAAGTGGTTTTGGTAGGTGCTACTCGGCCAATGCGAAGAATGCCCCACTCGCCTATTTGAACAGCAGAAGTACAGCAGTGCAGCAGCGACGACAACTTCTCTAAATGCAGAACAGCTAAGTCGACGCTCTCAGTTGCGTGTACCATTTCTAACGTTTCTTTATTTATTTTTATTTTTTCTTTTTCAGGTGCGGCTGTCATCCAGGGCCATCCGGGATCATCTTTTTCGCACAGGAAACCAGCATCTCGGGACCATTGACAATCTTTGTGTAATTTCAAATTCATATATTTTCTTTCTGAATGTGTGTAACACAACTTGTCTAAATAATTTGTAGTCCAGTACATACCACTCTTATGATTCATCGAAAAATAAATTATATTTATTTGTAATCTGTGTTTCTTTTGTATGACACCATCGCTGAGGCAGTATGCGCGTACTGCACCCTGTAGATGTACTCGTAGCTCAGGAATCGAATCAGGATTTGTAGGTATGTATACGCGCCAGTAGACGACACAGGCGGCGCCGGGCGGCGTAAGCGGCGGGCGATGTGTTACATTACATAACAACAAATAATGCAGCTCATTTTTCTCGCTTGAACTTGAAGTGATTTGTATTTTATAACTTTTGCATCCTAAAACTTGCTTTTGTAAACAAGGGAACCATCTTGGTATGCTAGTCCGATATTTCATCTGTTGAAGTTGTAGAATCCAATCAGTAAAAATCTTGCCATATTTCGTAGGTATTTGTTCGTATGCTGATATCTTCTTATGAATGTTTATGAGTGTGCGTGAGGGCGACGCATCAGCTGTGGTCTCGCAGGCACCTGTGCGCGCGGCCACCAGTGGGGAGGTGGTAGTGACGGCGCGGGAGCAGGCGTGGCGGGGCAGGTAGCTGGAGGCGGGGGCGGGGGAGCAGCTCAGCTGTTCCAGTGCACACTCAGAACATTGATGCTTCGAAAGACAGAATCCGTTAACACACGAACCTAGCGGTGTTACGGTGGCACAAGGTTCATTTTTGCAGAGCATTATTGTCTTTATTGGCGCGATGCAATGGTAATTGTCCTCACCAATTAATAACTTTGTTTTTACATTATCACTACACGAAATGAGACAGTTCATTATGTAAATTTAGTTCATCACTTTTTCTCGCACTTAGTTCTCGCAGAATTATTGTTTATGTTTGTAACTTTGCACTTTTTATCAGCTACAGATTTTTGTCGATTCTTCGTTACATTTTTACGATTGATCTCGTTATTGTAGGCTGGTATAAATAACTGCGTTGGTCTATGTCTTTTGCGTGCGCTTTTTTCTAAGGCTGCTAGGTATGTCCGCGGCTAACTTTTGCCCGAGTAAAAACTTTTCAAATTGAAAGTAATTTTTGTTGTATCTTTTTTGAAGTGATTTTGGTTTTTCAGTCTACGTAAATATGATCCTTCGCGTATTCTATATTCAAAAGTAAGGACAATATTTCCGCGCATGTTTAAGAAAAATATAGTTATAGATGTCTTCTAAAGTGCTTTAAGGTTTAATCCTACTAGAATAAAGAAACTAACCAAAGTCGAGGGCGGCAGTTAGTCTACTTGCAATAAAAAAATAATTTTTCATTAGCGCCATCTATTTTAAAAAAGCATCACTTAGTATGTACCTTACAAAATACCACTACGCCACGCCATCTATCAATAGGTATATGAACATTGAAAATATTGCTCTTTCCAGGCTATTTGCCAGCGCCATCTAGAAATAGCCCGGAATTTTACCATTTTTTGAGTCACAAAATTTTGTTCTCTATTAGCAGTCTACTTGTTTTCCTTAGTCTATGGTAATAGGTATAGGCGTATACTTACCTTGAAAAAAATATCAAAGGCGAGCGCAATTTTAGGGATATAGCTGTTGTTCCAATTCGAAGAGAGAACGATACCGTAAACAATAATAAAATTCACAATAACAACCAATGTTTTTATTTATATTGAAAGCGTCTAACCCGACCCAAAAGCCCTTTTGCTTATTTGTATTTCAAACTCCTGCGGGCTGGATTTTGAATTGTTTTTGCATTGCTGGCAATAGTAAAAAAATCCAGCCATGAATACTTTTGAATGGAAGTCGATAGTCATAAAACAAATTCATTGGGTACATAAACTGTGGTGTAAAAATAGCTTCGGCCACCTGGTGCAGTCTCGACTTACTTCGAGTGCGGGGAGAATGATTTATGGAACCTAAACTATACACAATGCAGCCGCAAAATAACCCTTGACTATTTCTAGTAAACAAACCCCGCTGGCATTGAAGTGGCTTAGTGTAGCAACTCTTTCAATTTTATTACCATCCGTGAAATAAATTAAACGTATTGACGCAACCCCCTGTGTACGGGTAATCAATTGATTTATCTCCTTCCAAAAAGTTGAAACACGAGACGATAGTGGCTACCCAAAGTATTGTTGAAAAAACCTCTGGAATGGTCCGCAGAGACCTCGCCTTTCTCAATCTTTAGGAAGCTAAGCCGACTTCAATGCATTAAGAAATGCTGCAGCTATTTTAAATATTCTGGTTGGTAAAAACTTGATGATATAAATTAACCAGAATAAGCATCATTATAGTAAAGTGAAGTGACTGGATGATTTAATTGACTTGATGATTTAATCTAACATATTCACGGATGAACGGAGGCCAATTATCCCAAATAACGTCGTAGCTATACTCAGTAGTAGCAAAGACTATGGAAAACAAGTAGACTGACAATCTCATCCAAGAAAACGTGCATCGATAAATGATTGCCTACAATGACGCTAGATGTCGCTGATCGTTTTGAATCTGATAAAAACGAGTGAAATGGTTTTTACAGTATTCGCAACAATAGGTTAGCTAACTAATTGATATTGTAGTACGACAAAAAATAGAGAGATGGCGTTAATCTGAGTGGCGTTACTTAAACTTGCGGCGTTGCCAGCTTTCGATGGAGCAAAAACAGGGTAGAGTGTGACGCGACGTTGTCAGCTAGTGTACGGAGATTTTATTTTGATGTTTTTAGTTTGTTCCAAGGATTAAGGTCATTGCTTAATTGCTAACAAGTTGCGCTGAAGCGTCAAAGTGACACTCAGGCAGGACAGGCAGGACCAACCTGGATTTTTAAAAACATTGGGTTATGTAATAACTTGTTACCTATTTGTAAAACCTTATGCGTAAGTTGTTAGGCAAAGTAAAAAGGCACACCACAATAACGTGTTAGGTATTTATTTTGTTGTGTATGCAAATAAGTTTAAAGATTTAGCATGGAGTTTTAGTTGAGTGATGACTATGACATTTAGTAACAACCTACCGTCTACATACATTGTAGATTGTAGGTATGTACACAATACAAACTGAATGATTTACACACCCATTTTTAGGGTTCCGTAGCCAAATGGCAAAAGCAGAACCCTTATAGATTCGTCATGTTTGTCTGTCTGTCTGTCTGTCCGTCCGTATGTCAGTTCAGTTCCAGTGCACACTCAGAACATTGATGCTTCGAAAGACAGAATCCGTGAACACACGAACCTAGCAGTGTTACGGTGGCACAAGGTTCATTTTTGCAGAGCATTATTGTCTTTATTGGCGCGATGCAATGGTAATTGTCCTCACCAATTAATAACTTTGTTTTTACATTATCACTACACGAAATGAGACAGTTCATATGTAAATTTAGTTCATCACTTTTTCTCGCACTTAGTTCTCGCAGAATTATTGTTTATGTTTGTAACTTTGCACTTTTTATCAGCTACAGATTTTTGTCGATTCTTCGTTACATTTTTACGATTGATCTCGTTATTGTAGGCTGGTATAAATAACTGCGTTGGTCTATGTCTTTTACGTGCGCTTTTTTCTAAGGCTGCTAGGTATGTCCGCGGCTAACTTTTGCCCGAGTAAAAACTTTTCAAATTGAAAGTAATTTTTGTTGTATCTTTTTTGAAGTGATTTTGGTTTTTCAGTCTACGTAAATATGATCCTTCGCGTATTCTATATTCAAAAGTAAGGACAATATTTCCGCGCATGTTTAAGAAAAATATAGTTATAGAGGTCTTCTAAAGTGCTTTAAGGTTTAATCCTACTAGAATAAAGAAACTAACCAAAGTCGAGGGCGGCAGTTAGTCTACTTGCAATAAAAAAATAATTTTTCATTAGCGCCATCTATTTTAAAAAAGCATCACTTAGTATGTACCTTACAAAATACCACTACGCCACGCCATCTATCAATAGGTATATGAATATTGAAAATATTGCTCTTTCCAGGCTATTTGCCAGCGCCATCTAGAAATAGCCCGGAATTTTACCATTTTTTGAGTCACAAAATTTTGTTCTCTATTAGCAGTCTACTTGTTTTCCTTAGTCTATGGTAGTAGCTATGCCTGTGATTCCCAGCATAGCAGGCTACGTGGGAGGTCTCAGAGTACCTGCCTATTAGATAAATATCGACCAGTTTCGGTTCCGTAGTACCTTAATACTGATTGAACGTTCTAGCCTCACTATCACCTAATTATATTAAGATTGGCTCAGCACCGTTATAGGCAGCGGCGTCTTTACCTATTGTGCAGGGTGTGCGGCGCACACGGGCGCAGCGTCCTAGGGGGCGCCGAGCGCTGCGCTCGGCGCCCCCTAGGACGCTGCGACCACCCTATGACCACCACGGGGCCCCACTTGGCAGGCGCGTTGGCCAGGCGCCGCACTTTCAATGACCATCGTAAAAAGCGCTCCGCTCTGCATAGATTTTGAGTAGCATCTTGAGCTCTTCTAATATTTGATGAATAACATCAAAGCGGGCGAGCGCCGTGGCGCTCAAAAGGTTTGGCACCCCCCTTCCTCTTAGGGAAACAATTTTCGAATCTTCTTTCTAAATGCATTTCTAAGCTATAAAATAAACACACCCTTCAAGTTTCATGCTTCTAGAACTAACGGCTTAGGCAGAGCGTTGATTTTTCTTAAAACCATTTTCCCCCTTTTTCTCCTCTTTAAGGAAATAATTTTCCGATTTCCTTTCTTAATGCTCCTCTACGCTATAAAAAGAACACACCCTCCAAGTTTCATGCTTCTAGGATTAACTTAGGCTCAAAGAGTATAGTTATGGAGGGGCTTAGGCTGTGCGTCGATTGTCAGTCAGTCAGTCAGTAACGTAAGAGTTTTATTTATTTAGAAGAAAGAAGAAGATAGTCATGTCAACATCATAATCATGGATACGTTTTGGCTTGTTATAGAAAACACCAGAACACCTTGTATAATTCTAAATACATTCAACAGCACATCGTGGAAACCAAACTGATTTTTTTTTTCTTTATAATCTCAAAACAAGTTTATTACCCATTGGGGAAATTTGACAGTTTGTGGTAACTTGATGTGCTGTTACTTGTACTTTGTATCTATTCCATTTTGAACGCGCGCTTACTAGGGGGCGCTTGGGTAATGTTTGCACACGGGCGCTACATGAGCTAGAGACGCCTCTGGTTATAGGACAGAACAACTGAGTTCACGCATGGACATTTAGTGGACACAGATACAAGAATCATTTTTATAGTCATGTCCGTGCCCAAAATGTATGAACTACTTTAGAGAACCACGGATAGAATATTTTAGAATAACAATTTAAGTTATGAGCCACGTAGTTAGGTGTTATGATTTGTTCACATTGCACGTTTAGATTATCAGCTGGCCTACCATGAGCTTCATATGGTTATGGTTATGGCTGTCAAAATTGTGTCAACAGTGTCAACACATTCAAACCCAAGAAGAAAATGAATGTGTGGGTCAGCCTATCTATACACAATTTGACAGCCATAGCCATAAGCATATGGAGCTCGTGGTAGGCCTACAGGACTAATATGGAAATTGCGTTCTATAAGTCTAATTATCTAATTTCGGCTCTAAAAACGCAATTTCCACAAAAAAAAACAAATCAAAAGTTATTGATTTTATATCACATACGAATTACATAAACAAAAACAAGCATAGAACGTTTTTATAGCTACTCAAAAATAATTAATTCCTGAGGTTCACGTGGATAATGTAGACATAGCTACTGCTACGCTTGGTAATTTTCTTAGTCAATGAGGCCCTTCCAAGACTTTTTCAACGACCCTACCTATAGTTAAGCTTGGTGTTAGTCTTGGTGAACTTGAATTCCGGTTTTTTATCGAAGTGCCGATTTCTCACGGTTTTTGTAACTAAAAGAACGTAGGTAGCAGTTAATCGCATCAATTCAAATAACACCACGTCTCTACATAATGAATGGGAAAGGTAAAGTTACTTTTTGGGTACACGACTATAGAAGGGTCTTCAAAGACTGCTCTTTTGTCAATTTGTCCCATTATCTGAGTTACTCAAGGGTGATGATAAATCAAATAGGGGTAATTTCGTTTTTGGTTCTTGAATATTTTGTTTTGGTACGGTTTGGAATGCCCGAAAAGTTGTGTTTTTGAGAGACGAACGCCTGGCATCCCTAAAATTAAAAAATATATTTTATTTTGAACTGAAATGATTAATCATCCCTCGTCACTAAAACTGCTGTACCAACAACTATTTATCCCCATTCCTCACTCAAGTTCACACATACCCTCTTTCTCAATGTCTGTCTTCATCTCATGAATGGCCTGGACTGAAAATCAATTAAGTTAATTCTTTTAAGTAATTTATTGGTATTACTTTGTCGTCAACCGCGAAATGAGTGACAGCAGTTTATGACGGGTGGGGTTCTGTAGGCCTACCACAAGCTCTGTCTGGCTCTGTTTCTGGCTCTGGTTTTGAGTGTGTGTGAGTGTTGACTAATTAAACACTACGTCAAAACGTCACACAGTCAGTATAATACTGGCGAAGACTCACACAGACTCCAAACTATAGCCAGAGCCAGGGATAGAGCGAAACAGAGCTTGTGGTAGGCCTACTGGTGTTCCCCTCGTCAAGAGCCTTCACTCTTCACGGGTTGACACGATGCTATTAACTTGTCACTGTACAGTATAAACGCAAACACTTTTGCTCCACCCAGATATTATAACAACATGCTTTCTATCCAATATGTTCCTTCCTTGCCTAGCAGAAGTTACTTATGCCGTGAAAACAGAAAGTATTTTATACATGAGAGTTTAGAGAGACAATACAAATACAAAGATTTTTATAATGTCCCAAAAGTTAAGAGCCGAGCGGGATTTGAACCCGCGACCTTCCCCTCGGTACGGGGCTGCGCTGACCACTGCGCCATCGGATCCTAATCACACTCGACGAATAACTCTTAGGGACTGTTCGGCACTAACGCGACCGTGGCTCCATCTACAGTTTTGACGTTATAGTCAACTAACCTGCGCTCGGCTCTTAACTTTTGGGACATTATAAAAATCTTTGTGATTTCCTTAAGTGTAGTAAACACTATAAAATTAATAAACAATACAAATACAGTCAGTACAACAGAGAGAAAACAAATACAATAGAGAGAGATACAAATATGCGAAACGAAAACAACATTTCGTTACCAAATGTTGTTTTCGTTTCGCCTGTTTGTCTCTCTCTATTTGTATGGAGAAAATATGAGACGGCAAAAATACGTTACGTAGTTAGAGTTGTTGTCTCATCTTTTCTCCATACAATAGACAAAGACAAATTGGCAAAACGAAAACAACATTTGGTAAGGTAGGTTTGGTAAATGTTGTAAATGCACTGGGACTTCGGGCTCTGATGTTACCAAAATGTTTCGTGATACAAAAATTTAAATTGACTTGCGCCGTAAATGGTGTCATGCGAGGTTTTCGGCATTTATCTGACATGCCGGCACTAAATGAAATATTTTTACATATTCATGGGTCAGAACTTCAGAAGTACTCCGCTAAAGTAGTGAGATACCGATTTCATTTATTCATTAACTTTAATTGAGTTCTTTAAATTTTGAGTTTAAAATTCGTAGCATAACTGATTGAAAAAACTTACCGAGCAGAAAATTATTATTGTGTGTTGCTTACTAATTTACTGCTACTAATTACATGAAATAACAACTAATATGAGGACTAGGCAAGTATACAAATTCGTAATCGCATTGTTGAGATAATTTATACCTGTAATTAGTTCCTAGGTCCCGCCAGTTTGATTTACAGGTCTCAAAGACAATATAAATTAGTCTGAGTTTAATTAGTATGCTAAGGTACGGCTGTAATTAATCATTGTTATGTAAGAAAACTCTTATCCATAGGCAAAGTAGGTATACTTAGGTAAAGTCTTAGGTACGACGTACGACTCAAGATTTCAAAACTGATCAAATAACACGTGAGGCAGCTGTGCTCATTGTGCTCATTTCTACCTATTTTCATTAACCTTCATAGAAAAAGCCAATACCTACGAATATATAAATATAGATTATGTATAAGGTGTATCAACACTTGGATCTTAGGCGGCCAAATAACTGGATAAGATTAAAGAATTTACATTTGACTTCAGAAAACGCAAATTTTGACTTTATTTACGACTTTGATGGCAGTCAAGTTACCGAAGATTTCAAAAACTAAACGGGTAAGGGTTTCTCTTGGTATACTCATACTAAAATTAACTTTTTTTTAAGACACAGGTCTTCATTCTTCTTCTTCCCGCCCTTATCCTACTTTAAGTGGGGTCGGCACAACATGTCTTCCTCTTCCATTCCTTTCTGTCAGCCGTCATCTCTGCATTCACTCCACTCTTATCCATGTCATCTTTCACATAGTTCATCCATGTTTTCTTTGGTCTACCTCTGCTACATATCCACATACATACTCATCACTTTCTTAGTCACATGACTTTTATCCCTCGTCATGACATGCCCGTACCACGCCACCCTATTATTATTCTACTTATATAACTGTGTCTTCATTACCTACTATTAATCTCTCTCATCATCGAGCTTGTTAGTAGGTGGTAGGTAAGGTACCAAACACAGGATAAAACCATGATAGACATCAATTCAATGGTGAAGATTTACTAATTAAATTAAAGCCGACCTTTCTCCATTGGTGCCTCAATGAAGATTTATAGATTTTTCATTGATATTGTCTAAAGGGGCATGACTCAGAGAGAATTATTTTGATATTTTGATCTCGTCCAACATTACTTTAGCTACAGATTAATGAGTTGATTTGAGCACTCAAATTTATCTCTTTCGGAAGTCTTCTAAAAAAAAGCAGCCAAGTGCGAGTCGGACTCGCCCATGAAGGGTTCCGTAGCATCAAGTAACATAATATAAAGGTTCGGGTAGTTCTTCGAAAGGTAAATTGCGGTTTACGATTATGACGTATAAAAAAAAAACTACTGATGACTAGATCTCGTTCAAACCAAATATCGTTGAAAGTTTACATAGTAATGTACAACATATATTTTTTTTAGTTTTATCTTTCTTTTATTTTAGAAGTTAGAGGGGGGGACCAACTTTTTTCCACTTTGGAAGTATCTCTCGCGCAAACTATTAAGTTTAGAAAAAAACTATATTAGAAACCTCAACATCATTTTTGAAGACCTATTCATAGATACCTCACACGCATGGGTTCGATGAAAAAAAAAATTTTGAGTTTCAGTTTCAAGTATGGGGGACCCCCAAAATTTATAGTTTTTTTTCTATTTTTGTGTAAAAATCTTAATGCGGTTCACAGAATACACCTACTCGCCAAGTTTCATCAGTCTAGCTCTTACGGTTTCGGAGAAAAATGGCTGTGACATACGGACGGACAGACAGACAGACATGACGAATCTATAAGGGTTCCGTTTTTGCCATTTGGCTACGGAACCCTAAAAACAAGAAGCATCCGCGGTAAGCGTATGTCAATTTCTAAAATAAGGAAATGTTGGTAGTTGCTAGTTTTAGACTAGACTTAAGGTACTTTATGTATAAGATTTACTTGCCGTAGGTATGTAGGTATATAAACGGGATTAGATCATCTTGTTAGCTAGCTTCTCTGTTCAAAACAATAACTTCCAAGAAAAAATACAGCTGGCCCATATTAAAAGTATAACAACCATGATACAATAAATTATTCTAGATTTGGAAACAAGTATGATACATATCTCTCTACCTAGTACCTAGTATCTTGCATGATTGAAAACCGCAACTAAATAGGTCCACATTTACTCTGTATGATTAAAATGTGATATGGAGAGTGTGAAAGGACAGGTCATCATAAGGTCGCGATGTCGGACACATTATTCAAGCTCGTTGTATAGATTTATACTGATCAATAATACGAGAAACACGAAGTGCAGTACATTTGCATTATCCACAGTGTGGGTGGTCGCGTACCTATCCACAATTAGCGCATGTGCCTTACTGCCATAAAAGCATTTTGACTTTTATGGCGCATAGCGCTTACAAAAAAACAATTATTTACTGAGCTACGTTGAAAATTACTCTACACAAACGCTTGAATTACTCAACGTTAAGGAAATAGTTTGAATAGAATAGAATAGAATAGAAAATACTTTATTGCACACCTTAAAACTAACAATGGAAAAACAAGTAACAATAATTAAACATACTAATGTACAATGGGCGGTCTTATCGCTGAAGAGCGATCTCTTCCAGACAACCTTTGGATGGAGAGAAACGTATAACAGGTTGGAAGGTTGGTTTGATTCATATTTTAATAGAAAAAACTTCTTTAAAGTTGCCTAACTAATTATTAAATTAATAAATGAAATTAAAAAAACAGTAAGCCCTTGGGGTTTGGGCGACGTTGACCGCTTACCATTAGGTGGGCCGTAAGCTCGTTTACCTATCTTTAACATTACGAAAATAAAACTGTTTGCTAACAGAATACAGTTTTTTGAGCTTATATTTTTAGAGCTTGATTTTTAAGGTTTTCTAGACATAACCAGGCAAATTTTCGGAAGGGCTCTAAACATTTTCGTTGGCTTTATTTTCACCCGAACTTCAATCGAAAGTCAGTTTACAAAGGACTTTATTAAGTTGGAAGTGAAAGCAATAAAGGAAAAAGCAATTAGAAAGTTAGAAGTACCCACCCATTGTTGCCATTGCGGACATTTATTTTGAGTAAGTATAAATTGGGGACTAAAGGCTCGTAGAATAACTTGCCTCAATACTGAGGTCCCGAGACACGTCGCATGACGTCATATTTAGCTCACAAAATAAAGTTGTGAGAAACATGACATGTATGAAGTTTAGAAACAAAATAAATTATTAATATTTATTTATTTCCGGCAACATAGTACATAGATGTTAAAAATACAGGGCCCATAGCATAAATACCTATATACCTTAAAAACTAAAGTATACATTAAATTACTTATTAAACTTATTCAATAGGACGTATCTGATTGAAGCTGGATTGAAGTCCAAAATATTAGGTGAGCTAAAATAGTACCTATCTACTCGTACCTAGATTCCAATTTAAATCATGCGAGGTAGCAAGGCTTGCCTGCCTGGAAATAAGAGGACCCACATAGCAATTAGATTAATTTATTGTCCATTCGGCCTTCTGTACCAGCTACTGCTGTTTTTCTCTCGGTATCAGTTTTAGAAATAATTTACTGCATTAACTATTATTGGATTTAATTTCTCTATCTGTTGATTATTTTAAGTTGCATGTCCACAATTTGTATGATAGTAGTCACCTCGACTCGTAAACTAATTGCCACAAGTACAAGTCGCACAGTAGCCCAAACTCTTTCGATATTTTATGACGCTAATCTATAGGTAAACTGCTGGAAATTCGATTATTTGCGCTTTATTGGATGGGGGAGCCATAAGCGGGAACGGGAAGGTGAAATTATAACACACGTTATCCCGTCCCCGTGTACTTACCTAAGAGCTTACGAAACTTTGGCAATACACGTGAATTTACCCGTTTACATTTAGTCTAAAAACGAACCTTGAATCTAGACGTAAGAACCTCGGTCGTAGCCTATATAGGCCATGACGGAGGCCTTGGCACGACCAACTGAAGAGTTGGTTACTGTTGACTACGAACTGATAAAATAGTAGTATTAATTTTGAATACTAATTTTGAATGATCATTCACCACTCTAAATACATGCTTATATTTTGATATCTTTGCGCAGTAGAATCTTGTTGTTACAATGCACCTACTGATAGCCAGTTCAAAAGTTTATCGAACAAAATTGCCTTTTACGTAATGTTTCATTTAAATATTTAAAGCTATTACCTAATGTTGTTTTCACCTTTTACTCACCCTAAACTGCGAAGGGTGATTCCCCTAATAATTATTAAGGGAGTGTTCGGTCATCATCATCGCTCAGGTGAGGGGAAAAGACAATATTATTTTATAACCCTGGTAGTTTTATTCGCCTATAAATCTAAAGAAACACGCAACGTGGAGTATATTCTTATTTACTACAAGAACTGTTAATTCGTAGAAGCGGAAAATAAAAACTATGAAAGTGCAAAAAGTAGTTAGCAGAGCGTGGTTTCGATCCACGGACCTCTGGGTTATGGGCCCAGCACGCTTCCACTGCGCCACTCTGCTACGTCAACCCTCATCGAAATATCTAATCTAATGCTCTTGTAACACTCTATGTAGAGCTCTCTAATAACGCTGTGTTAGTCTGTGGTTGGATAAAAGATACACGTTGTAGAGCTGAATTTACTCTACCATAAATTAATGCAGTGTTAATAAAATTTAACAACCTCAAAATGAAAAAAATATCAATTTTCATAATGTACTTAGAAAGGTCTGATAACTTAAGTTGATTAAATGTTCTCCGTTATGTATAATCCCCGAAAGGGGCGTAGTTTTTATTTCTTACTTGCAATAAGCGTTTGATCGGTTGAGTTGAAGATTGAAGATTTACAGTTTCAATTTTAAATCTATACCTACTACTAACTACCTGAGTTTATTCGTTACACTATGTAAGGTGCGATTACAGTGTTTTTTGTATATTTTTTTCAGAACATTTCAAATGATACCTTTTATGATTTACTGCGTTGCTATTATCAAAATCACAGACCATGTGTACAAATAATAACTGATAAGTATGAAGAGCTGTGTATCTGAATCTACTTACCTGGGTACATAAATATTAGTATGGCTGTTTACGTAACATGAAGGTTGCGCCGCGTAATATAATTGCAGTAGAAAATTGTAGAACACAGTACTGCTGCTATACGGTTGTATACCGATTCTATAGCATTATATAGAAGTATGTATAGGTAGGTGGTAGTAGGCACGGGTAGTACGGTCGTAGGCAATAAATATTACACATCGGCTTTGTAGAGGAGCGCTATGAAGCCGAAATTAGCCGATTTGGTATTGCCTACAACTGTAAGTACAATAAGTAAGAATGATTTTGATGTATATATTTTGAGTTTGAGTACGGAGTGGTTAGGTAAGGTACATATAACAGGCGACTGTCCTACCTAACGCACAGCCTAAAGTAACTAAACTTAGGTGAATAAATGAATACCTAGAAATGTAATGTTAATGCTAGAGTCGATGTCGGTGCCAGTGCCAACTGCCGGGTACTACGTTGCTAGGCGTGAGACAATTTAGTAAAAGCCTGCACGCTTTTGCCACCCGGTTCTACTTGTAACACAACTTTGGCCACTATAACAAGATTTTCAGATCAAATTTTTTGTTCAAAAAGTTGAACACGAATCACTTGAGTCTTATCCTATTAGTTGCGTGCTGCAACGCAACGGATTTCCAATATTTATTTTATGTTTTTTCCCATTGACCCATTGAAACCACACAAAATCCTGCCAAATCTCGCTGCGATATGTATTTGACACCGGTACACTGATCGCCATCCTAGACGTACGCACGGCTTAAATCTGTATAAGGCCATTTTTATCTTGTTCACGATTAATAAGGTTAAAACTGCCACACATGGCCCCCATAAAAAAAACTGCTATTGTTTCACATTTTTGAGTACGCTATCGTGGCGCCACAGCAGAGCATGTTGGTTTGAATTTTACTTCGAAGATTTAAGGGTGTAATTTGAAAATGCATGTCGTGAAGAGCAGCAATAACGGCCGCTCCAGCGAAGTTCCGAAGCATTTCTACTTCGACTCCGCTTCTCGGTGTTCTTTAAAATGCCAATCAACCTTTTCAAATCGTGTGAAAGGTTAGATTACCTAAACCAATAGGTACAATGTCAAAGCAGCACACCTAAAGAAGGTGTAATCAACCAAGAGAGACCCAGTAGTGAACTGTTGATTTTTTACAACAGAAAGACAGACAATTTGCTGTTTTAATTATACATAGATAACAGAAGCCTTTAGCGGATGTCACGTACGAAGAGCGCGAGAAAGCGACGCTTCTAACTCCCAGATGGCGAAGCCCCAAAATTGTATTGACATCCTTCAAGGCATGACTAATGGTGAGTGGTCCGATTCGAGGCATGTGGTAGCAGACTCTAATTAGGTATGAGATATTTAAAAATCGCACAAAATGATTCATAATAACACTTGAAAAGCATAAGTGCTCAACCTACATAATGCAGTATTTGTGATTCAATAATAATATGATCGTATTTACCTACCGGTTCGGGCTACCCACCCCGGAATATGAATTTTGAAAAACTTTGGAGATAACTTTTAGGCTGGGTGCCAGGTTTTACCATATCTGAGAAATGTATTTCTATCTCAACTTTACACTTGTCAAAAACAAGGACGTAGTATTTTAAAACAGCCAGTCAAAGAATTAACAAACACTAGAAATATTGATAATCGTTGATGCTGAGAGGCTAAAAAGATTTTATAAAGTACTGTGCAAACAGATAACAGAAGAAAATGGGACAAGAAGTGACACTGCTTATCAGAGCGAGGTACACGCTTCTTTAGAATTGGATGATAGAACCACGAAAATGCTTGTTAGATTTTCTGATAGGCAAAACGATTTAGTTGCAGAACCCACAAAATAGCTGTCATACAAAATATCAACAGTCAACACCAGGCACAACAAAAACAAGAAATTAATTCCAGCAAGTTTTTTTCAAATATTTTTAGTAGTTTTTTTGTTGCAAGTATCATTCCATTAAAATATAAAAAAGCAGCCAAGTGCGAGTCGGACTCGCCCATGAAGGGTTCCGTACAAGAACCTTTATATTATGTTACTTGATGTAACATAATAAGGTTCTTGTAGTTCGTCGAAAGGTAAATTGCGGTTTACGGTTTATGACGTATAAAAAAAAAACTACTGACTAGATCTCGTTCAAACCAAAAATCGTTAAAAGTTTACATAGTAATGTACAACATATATTTTTTTTAGTATTATCATTCTCTTACTTTAGAAGTTAGAGGGGGGGGGACCAACTTTTTTCCACTTTGGAAGTCTCTCGCGCAAACTATTCAGTTTAGAAAAAAACTATATTAGAAACCTCAACATCATTTTTGAAGACCTATTCATAGATACCCCACACGTATGGGTTCGATGAAAAAAAATTTTTTGAATTTCAGTTTCAAGTATGGGGACCCCCGAAATTTATAGTTTTATTTTTATTTTTATGTTAAAATCTAAATGCGGTTCACAGAATACATCTACTCGCCAAGTTTCATCAGTCTAGCTCTTACGGTTTCGGAGAAAAATGGCTGTGACATACGGACGGACAGACAGACAGACAGACAGACAGACAGACAGACAGACAGACAGACAGACAGACAGACAGACATGACGAATCTATAAGGGTTCCGTTTTTGCCATTTGGCTACGGAACCCTAAAAATTGCGATAACACTGAACCAATAATCGTGACATAAGTCACTTTATCGTCGTGCTTGTTTCTTTAATGACGGTCTCTAGTAATAAAAGAGATGCAGAAGCCATCAATACTAAACGATCGGCACAAAGCGGTCACATCTTCCTAAGAAACTACATCCATAAACTACTTATTACAACTTTGGTCTTAGGTATTGTTTGAACTTGTTCATTGTTATCTATGAGCATCACGACATTCTGTACCTACACTGTCTTTTCGGTAAATCAAGTATTCATTTACAAGACAAAGCGCCGCTTTGATTTATAGGTTTGTTCTGACATTGCGCCCTTTTGTCTTCCTCCAGAGTTCAATCATACGTCCCTTGATCAAAAGTAAGCTGTCCGACTTCAAAACAAACGTACCTATCGATTTTCTTAATTGAATCTTCTTGACGAATGAACTTTTTCTTAGTTCTTTAAAACTCAGCAGCCAAAGTACCTACTTCATTTATCAATGCCGTTCCTCTATAGACAACGATATACTCAACTTATTATTTTCTCCCAAACCAGCATTCGGACCCCAATCAACCCAAATATGTTTTTTCAAGCTAAAACGTAAAAAAACGCTTTGAGAACATTCATCGGAAGAAATAACTCAGACCCTAAAAGAGATTATTTGAAAAAGCTGTTGTTACAAGCCTCAGAGGAAGTTAAAAATTATTATTGTCATCAACATTTCAACAGAGAATGAGGTTTTTTTTAATCACCATAAAATGTGTTTAGGCTTCTGTTAAATAAACAAAATGTAACTTTATATGCAGGGTACGTATAAGTACATTACATCCCTTGTTGATATCTCGGTAGGGTGTGTCGGTTCGGTTCTTTTGGGGGTTGGGTGTGCCGCAGAGTTCAAATGTAATTACCCAAGGGATAGAGCGAATTACTGTGCTATGAATATTTTCCCGAGAATTAGGTCGGATTTTACTTAAACTTTTCATCTATCACTTTTAAATAGGTATAGATACTTTGTCTATTCATCTCAGTCTGTTAATCTAAATTGCGCAGCACCCTATATCTTTATTGCACCAAACATGCCAACATGCGTAACTTTAGACTATTTGCCATCACTGTTGGACAGATATATCTATTTGTCAGGGCAGTTGGATGTTTCATTGTTTGGAAGTGCATACAGCTGTTCAACGAAATTTGATTCAGTTAGTTAATGGAGCGCATGCGTTAGTTTTATTGTGTCCAAATTTCGTTGCTGTTGTATTGTAACCTATGTTTTTTTGTTGTGCTACCGTTGGCGTTGGCACGGGCACGGAACAGGCTGCGTCGGCGGGTGTTTTGAGCTTTCTGCGCATGAGCACCTGCGGTCGGCCACGTGTTGAAATCGTACGTGTGTGCCGTGTGTGCGTTACTGTGCGTTTTTATAGATGCGCCAGCGCACGCTGCATGTGTGATGTTGTTATTTGAGCCTATTTATGCGCATTCTAAACATTTTGTGGAATAAAAGTAAGGAAACCCGTTTGAAAGGTTTCAAAATAACTTACTACCATTCTGATGGCTTCTTTGAAGACAGTATCTTGTTGATGATTTACGTGTCAGTTGCTTTGCAAGATGCAGGCACTATGAAAGCACTTAATCATGTCTATGCTGTAGGAATCGTGTAGGTACGTTATTTTATTCTCTAAAACCTACACTGTATAGTTACGACTTATTATTTAAACACTGTTTTATTTAAAGCACTTGAGCATACGGTGCGGCTGGCCAGATAAGAGAAGAGATCGGTTTATTTTGAGCTCTCATTTCGAGTACAACGGCCAGTCATGTGCGCGGCAAATGTGGCGCCAATATCTGTCGAGCCTGGAGTCTGCGCAGGTTCCCGTGACGTCATGCTTTATAATCAGAGCTACTCTGAGTACAAAGAACGGGTTCACTATCGTAAATTGCACATGTGGTTACGAATGACGTGAACAGCACCGATTACAAACGCTAGAGCATTCCGCGCTTCCACAGTACCTCCCATCGTAAAACCAGCTCCAGAGAATCGTCTGATTCATGTTTTACAAACCTGAGGCTACTTATTGTTTGTTGAGGCTGCCGCATGGATGACTGCTTATCGGGGGCCTGACATATAGCTGTCAGATACAATTTGCTAACGAGTGTAAAACTTGTCAGGCCTCAAAGATAAAGATCACGGACCTCGACTCGCATTATTGAATGCAAATCGCAGCTAGAGCGACAAGCCCGTGCTAGAGATTGAATAGAAACTAATTATTTACTCACGCATTGTCCTGTCAACGACTCTGTGTTCTGTTTGTAAATAGAAATCCTTTTAGCGTACATCAAATTGACTGTTTCTTTGAAAGTTGGTGAGCTTGGAAGAAAGTCGTTGTCTAAATGCTGATGTTCAAACCAAGGAACACATTGGACAAATATCAAATAAAATTGTACTTTCAACTCTTGAACTGTGCTCGAATTTTGCTCCGGTTGGCTAAGTAAATACCTATACCTACTTCTCAGGTACATAAGTTGGTAGTTAAGGTTCTTTTCATTACGAACGTGATGTTCGTGCAAGCTATACCTTGAAGCAATTTTATGGTTAAACTGAAGCAAAAATCGAGTCCTTTTGATACCAAAACTCACCTTGGAAAAGAAAAAAACTGCATTGACTCAACTCAACAATAGGTCTCGTGAGCTTTACTGGAGCGCGTGCTTGAAGGGCCGTGGCCGGTATCCATTGTGACTGCGATGTATCTGAGAGGCGCAGGCGCAGGTACTGGCCGGTGGTCGCCCATAAATCGCCCGGAGCCTTGCATTGCTTACATCCTCCTTGCATAGAACCAGGACAATAGACCTCATTTCATGCGCTCGTGTTAAACGCTGTTTCAAAGCTTGGGCACGGAGTATTTACAGTTTCCGGTAAATGGTAAATGGTAAAGCGTATAGATATCGAAGACATTTATTTTGCTATTTTTCTCTGGCGAATAGCAAAACAGTAAAACTCAGTAACTGGCACAAAATATTTGGTATTGAAGTGCTGTTTTTAGTACCACACGCCACAGCTGCTCGCGTATACAAACAAACATAACATCACGCCGCTTTCCCATGGGGGTAGCCAGAGATCACGGATTTCCACTTGCTTCGACCCTGACACACCTCTTTCGCTTGATTCACTTCCTTAACATTCTTCCTATAAATGCTCGTGAATACTGGCAATAAACTCAATTTTTGGAATTTAAAGTGCAAGTGTCTTTGTCCCATGTGCATGTGCCACATCAATAGGAACAAAACAAGCGAAATAAGCGCTAGCCCCGGGCTGTTTGTTCGCCGTGACCTGTGGGAAAGTGAGCGAGGCCAAACAAGGAAGTGTTAAACACCTCATTTCAGTTGCGGCTACATCAAAATGTTGTGGGCACTTGGGTACTTATTACTAGTCTAGTTTGCGGAGTAGGAGTAATAAGTTAATACGGGCTTGTGGCTTTTGTAAAGTGGCATATTTTCAGACATAAATAAATGTAAATATAAATAAATATATTGTGGACAATCCACCACCACTATCTACCCCCAAATTAAGCAAAACTTGTACTATGGAACCAGATAGCAGATTTTTTATATGTACATATGTTTTTTGTAAATGCATGCTTAGACCCACCCAGACAGAGAACATTATACGTGTTCACTACATTCATATTTGTTCTCCGTGGGAATCGAACCCACGACCTACGGCGCAGAAGGCAGAGCTACTACCAACTCTCCTGAGAAGCCAGTCTGAATGAAGAATTGAAGGAATTCGTCTATAAAATATCTAGACCTCTTATTTCTAAGACTCTCACCGTGTGTCTTTGCAAATAATATTTTACGAATCTGCAATCATAAACCTAAGCAGATGCTATTTTGCAGGTGTGTCTTTGCTTGGAATGAGATAATCCACATCTATTTTTAGTCTATGGTGATCATTATGAACGTTTGTATAATTTTTATTGCAGAAAGAGGGGGTTGGTCAATCTCACGCATTCCGAAGCAAGTCCTTCAGGAAACCACGGCCATGCCATTGGTGCCACCAGCCCGTCCATAACCAAGGCTCGTGCTGCAGAGGTAAGAAATAATCTATTTACCTATTTCAGTGAAGTTAATACTTCTAAAGCCTTGGAACCATGCGATGTAGGCATAATTTTAATGTTCATGCAATATAATAGTTGCATGCGGTTTTCAGGAAGATTGGTAACTTACTAATTTATTGCTGAATCACCTGTTTATTATGAATAAGTTCAAAATATTTCTGTTCTTCAACTTAGAACGATATAGCGTGAGCATTGCAACAATAATTTTGGAATAAGTAATACATTAACTATTATAATTTTTCTTTACGCACACATGATATGTTTTTTTATCAAGCTCAAAATTGTAAATTATAGTTTTTAGTTATCTTGTGGTTGTTGTGTTTTGTGCGTTTAAATAAATAAAAATAATACTTAGTCACAAGTGAAAATTCTCAAACTAGCCACAACATATTCGTGTTTTGAACCAGTTTCTAAACTTTTCTGAATATCGATAAAAGCTTTAGCTATTAACCAAAGACAAGTTACCTTTTATGTGGGAAAGCTAACGATATTGAACGTACAGAGCCGTCCTTGGACGTGTTTACTAGCAAGACGATGTTTGAAAGCCAAAGTAGGCAATACTAAAGTTCTTCGTAAGCCTGAGCTCAAAGGCATAGGACTTTGTAACTATGTTTTATTCATGTCATTTGCGCAGTCCCAACTAGCAGCCCTTACATAAACCACGACACTTATTACCAAGTCCAGATTTGGTTAGAATTTTGATAGGAAATCCTGTAGGTTTGAGAATGGGATTTGGAAATAAGTGTTACAGGAGTTATGAATTGGAAAAGTATTTAAATTGACTGGAGCATTGTAGACTACCTAAATCGAAAGCTTTCTGTGTGAGTGTTTTTATAGTGGCGTAAAGAATCCATTCATATTATGCATAGAGGTTATTGTGACAAAATATTTTATAGAGAGAAGATCATGCGTTATGAAGATTATGCTTATTATTCACCATCTGCGCCGCGCACGGTTGAAAATGTCGGTGGGGTCTTCTCTGCAAAACGATAAGCGAGTCGAGACCTTCAGTCTAACATTTTGGGGAGTTTCAGTGCACGGCAACGATAACTCGATTGCGGACTCGATAACTTGTCGAAATGTCGTCGGTCACTTTGCTGAGTATAGTGCACGTACCTAACTCAGAATGTCAATACGAAACTTAATTTATCAGAGTAAGTTTAGAGTCCCCATCACGTTCAACTATCGCATGACATAAACTGTAAATTCTGGTATAGTTTACTACTGCAGTATTTGCGGCTAACGACTGCGTGTTGCAGTCTTTCATAGACTAAAATCATGAAATATGATTTATATTTGAATTATGTAGCCTTATTAACCTTTGTATTTTTGTTTCAGTGTGCAAATACGTATGCCATCCAGGATGCGAAGGCAAGGTATGTACCTATACTATACCTAAGTTGTAATTACATTTTTAAACGATTATTATATTTTAGAAGTTTTGTAAGAGTCAAGAATAGTAGCGCCATCTGCTCTACGTCTTCGTAACTACATACGATTAATAGTGGTCGCTGCGCAGGCACAATCACGTATGGCCTTAACTTATGTTGTTCAGAACAGCTCCTAGATGTCGCTTAAACCAGTTCTTCTAATAGCCAGGTAGAGTCAAATTGAGAGCGTTACAACACGACTCTACTGGAAAATTAATAAATTGTACGTTTTGATAGAAGACTTTAAGAAGCTGTAACAGTAAGTACTGCCTAAAAAACTAGATACTTCTGTATGAGATTAAATAAACGTATAAAAATTTAAAAGTGGCATTTAGAAAGCGGACGTTTTCAAAATTTTTATGCGGAGCTAATCTTATGGCCAATGGTTTTCAGTAGGTAACTGAGAAAAATTTGAGTAAGTATTTGGAGACTTAAAGATTTCCTCAGTTATAGATAATTAATGGGATCCTAAAGGTAGAGCAGACGTAGTACGTTGGCTAACAATATAAAACAAAGTGCGCAAAAATCATTGTTATTCTTCTCGTGAACACGTCGCCTATTAGTTTCCCCACTGGATGATATCACTGACAGTCGTGACATCGACTTGGTACCTTGGACGTTGATCTCATTCATATAGAATGCCTAATATCAGTGTTCTCGTCGAACTGGCTGACTATAAAAAACGGCTCATGATATCAAAGATGAAGTTTTTTGCGCATTTGTTTCAAAACAAATGAAAACACTGCGGCTTTTGTTTCATTATTTTTTATCAATAGATCTGCGCACATCTAGGGATGGCGATAACGATCAGTGAAACGCTGTCATATTTGCCAGTTTTTCAATGATTGCCATCGCAAATCGCTTGGATGTGCGCAAGGCTTAAGCATTAAAAACTGAGTAGGAATATCAATTATGAAAGCACAATATATAATTTAAGTTTAAAAAACTTGAGAAACCGACTTCATTGTCAAACGGCTAAACCGATTTTAATCAAATTTGTTTGGGACAATCTGGACGTAAGAATAACCTTCCAAATAAAAAAATAATTTTCTAAATCGGTTCATAAATGACGGAGGCATGCAGTTACAAACATTAAAAAAAATATTAAAAAAAAAATGGCAACACGAATTAATAAAATTAAAATGGGACCAATCTGGAAGCAGTACCTTTCAGATAAAAAAATAATTTTTCAAATCGGCTCACAAATGACGAAGTTATGCGGTAACAAACATAAAAAAAAAAAAAAAAAAAAAAAAACATACAACCGAATTGAGAACCTCCTCCTTTTTGATTGGAAGTCGGTTAAAAAGCGATACGCTTGTAAGGCGCCATGCTACATTTGACAATCTGCTTTCTGCGTAGGAATCTTGCCTGACTTGGCTACATAACATATTCAGAAAATGGTGAATAGTCCAGTTCCTATTCCATGTTAGAGCGGTGGGCTGATGGTGATCAGCCGCCGGTCACGCTCCCATTGTTCCAAGCCTCCGAAATTGGCCACTTTACGCAAACAATGCACACATTATACGAATATTTCCAAACAAATTGGCTCTCTAATACAGAAGGGTGCACACTTTGTCATGGTGGAAAGGCTCTTATATTATGAAGTAGTTATCAACCTACATTAATAGTCTTCTTCTTCTCAGTCGTTCTCTCTTGTCAGACAGACGTGGTCATTATGAATATCTTATGATTTCTTTTTATCAGTTTACATTAATAGTATATAAGCAACAAATATTGTACATTGGCTAATATCGGCTTCATAGAGCGTGGTGTACCTCAGGAAAAGCCGGTGTGCAATATTTATTGCCTACAACTATACATCTTTCCTGTAAAATATAATACACATCAATCAAAATCATAATAATCCCATTTTCTGTCCATCGACAGAGGAACGCTACCCCTCAAATAAAAATATTTCCTTCTCTTTTTTAGGCTTGTCATAAACAGGTATTGACATATTTTTATTCGACGAATAGCATACCTACTCCATAGATGAAAAAATAGGCCCCAAGTAAAGTACTTCTTTTATCACAGGAAAGAAACGAATAGGTAAATGTTCTAATTCGCAAATATCCTGCAAAATTCTAAATCTTCACGAAAACTTCTCTGAAATTGTACGTTATCTAACACTCTGAAGTTTGTTATAAATGGCATCTTCCAATCTCGACGAGATTAAACCCGAATTAAACAGTCTCATGGCCGCGTTAATTATATCTTAACCGGCGTTAAATAACCCTAGTTTATTTTAGTATAGCTTTGCACCGTAATTTTCAAATTTAAATTATAGGTTCCATCGCGTTTTTTAATTAAAACCTGAAAGTTGTTATTGGTTAGTAAGACCGCGATTAGGCAAACGTAGTACCTATAGGACGACCTTAGACTAGATTGAGCGACGGCTTCTTCAAATGTTACAATTATTGTTGCCAAATAATTCATTATTATAATCAAATTATCAAGGCGTTTGCAATAAATACGTCGTGATTCTAATACATTAATTCAAAACTAACGCATACTTTGCACTTCAACTCCGTTTGCTCCGCTTTACTGCTTATACCGCTCAGCATAAAGTGCAAAGACCTACGCTAAAGCAAATGTACATTATAATCTAGATGGCAATAAGATTACAGCGGCTGCAGTGTAGTGAGCACAATCATAGCGCTTTATCTTCGCTGTTAAACCACAGATGATGTATCAGGTTTAATTTTATTCTATAGGTATTTAATACATACCTACTACCTTACACTAATACTATTTTGCTTTGTCTAGTTGTATATTTTGCGCGCGCTGTGGCGTCCTGTAATTAGAGAGACACAACGCACTGATTACTATACATTTAAGATTGTTCATTAAAACTATGTGATTTCTCTGTTGGATGCCCTAAATAAATAAAATAAAAATAAAAAAATAAAATAAAATCAGGTATTATGGAGCGGCCACTTCACTACCCTATAGACAAGTAACCATTGGAGAAACCACTGCTATCGATATAATATGAAAGTAAGGACACACGGGTCTAATTTAATTAAAATAAAATAATGAAATATCTTTAATTGCATGAAGTATGGTGTTCCTATAGAATGAAGATACTTCGCCGGGGCAGAGACCGAATTACAAAAGTTACTTATTAAAACTAAATTAAGATTAGGTTCATTAATACAATTTAAAATAAAGTAAATGAATAATTAATTAGCAATAACCCTACTCAAACAGCTCTCTAATATTATAAATAAATTATAGTTTAAAAAACTAAAAAAAAAACGCTTTTATAACTAATTGAACTAAAAAGTTAAAAATAAAACTGTAATAATCAATTGAAAAATTTATATTATTGTACAAAAAAGCGTGGGGTGCTTTTTATAATAAGTTCAGATATAATAAACTATTGATAAAATATTTACAACAATCAAAATCAAGCCCCCCACGCTTTTTGTACAATAATATAAAATTTTCAATTGATTATTACAGTTTTATTTTTAACTTTTTAGTTCAATTAGTTATAAAAGCGTTTTTTTTTTAGTTTTTTAAACTATAATTTATTTTTTATTTTTTAGTTTTTTTTTTCATATTATTGCATTGTCATCGACCTTTGACAGGTGTGCAAAGTTTGAATCAAATCTGATCGTTCAAAGTAGGTTTTTTTTTTATTTTTTTTATTATTTTTCATTTTTTTTTATTTTTTTTTTCATATTATTGCATTGTCATCGACCTTTGACAGGTATGCAAAGTTTGAATCAAATCTGATCGTTCAAAGTAGGACAAAATCGAGCTCAAAGAGGTCGGTTACATACATACATACATACATACATACATACATACATACATACAGGTGAAGCTAATAAAAGCGTTATAAAAAGCCTTATTAGCTAGCCACTCATACAGTTTCTTTACCAGTTTGTTTTTCAGTTTATTAGTCAAATGTGTTGCATTACTACGAGAATTGCTCTTTACTAGAATACAGAAAGCTACTGTTGGTAGGTATATTCCTTAGTACGAAAGCTGAAAGACATTGTCGAGATGTTAATCACGGTCCTTTATTGGTGTGGTAGAGAGCCTAAGTACTTTATTCGTGCAGAACGGAGCCGCGGGCTTATGGCGCATTTCTGAGATGTCTTTATGAATGCTGAAATGCTGGATTTTCTGACCGTTCGCTCGTTTTTGTTTGCTTTTTATTATGATGCCTCAATAATCATGTTTTTGTGACTCATACATGTATGTTTATGATTAGAATAATTATTTATTTGCAGAATAAGCAGGGGGCTAATTTTCGGGCCGATCTCGATCATTTTGCAATTTTATTTTATTGCTTCTTTTCACAACCCCGCACTTTTTCACAGTTTTCCGTATATCGTAGCTGTCGAGGCTTTTACGATGAGGTCGTTGATGAATTACTCAAGGAAATATGCCATTCTCTCTTCGAAAAGAAGCAATAAAATAAAATTGCAAAATGATCGAGATCGGCCCGAGAATTAGGCCCCAGTTACACTGTTTTATAAATACTGTAATATATAAACAACTCAAAAGAGTTCCCAATAGAGTTCTCAATAAAGGACAATAGTTCACCACACAGAAACATAATACAGGATTTATGAAGATTTTTTTGTGATAAACAATTTCGACCTTATCGCTGAGAGCGATCTCTTCCAGGGAATCTTCTTTATAATTACTACATTCCTAATACTTTTGAACATTATTGTGCGACATAAATATTTAGATGGTTTGGTAGTGCTTACAGTTTGGGCACGTTGTCGGTTCCTCGTGGAGCTGTTAATCTGCATTGCTAATGGAACATCCGTTGCTGATGTCACCTTTTATTTACTTATGTAAGTGAGTGGGTATGTACTTACACGATTTTTGACTGTTTGAAGAAATTTACATTTGTAGTAGGTACTTGTTTGCAAGTGCTTACGTAGATACGAAGGGGACATGTAATAAAGCTACAGCCTTACCTACCTCTTATAATAAATATACAACTGCTCCTCTCGCCAATAGGTATATAATGTGTTGATGCCGAATTAAAAACAATCCCTCAAAAGTTATTAAATGATAACTCAAGGTTAATATTTTATTTCCGGTTGAGTCAGTCAGTTGACCACGAAAGTCACCTTAAAGCCTTGTGTAAATCTAGATCGCCTACGATGGCGATCAGTGTATCGCTGTCAAATTTCGTGGCAGTTTGTGAGGGTGTATGAAACTAGTCGCCATCGCAAATCACATAGAAGTGCGTAAGGCCTGTCATTAAAAAAAATAATAATCACAACATAATAGATAATTACACCACTAAACTACTACTCGTACTACTACTGATCCAATAAATCCATCATGATGTCTGTAAACAGCACATCTAATTTACGACTTAGAAGACATGATGATAAACTTTTAATGGATACTTACTTTATCTCGAAGTTGTCACTTGTTCGCTATCAGTCATGTTTTGAGTGACCAACACAGTCATCGTATTTCGGCTGTGAAATTGGTAATTTATTGAATAAGTGAAAGTGTAAGTGTATAAATAAGGGTTTACGCGAGTGTGAGCATCGAATTCTTTACAATTTTTTGAAGCCATTAATTATAAAATCACAACCAAATTGTTGAATGCTAAAATCAAAAACGAACGAAACGTTTCGAATTAAAACAAACGTGAATATCACATCGTCACAATCGCATCGATAAGTTTAAAGTGTCCTATAAAAATGTTCTATTTTCCGTCAAAGTTATGTGAATAACTATACTATAAAAACAATATTCAGACAAAAACGAAGCTGAATAATACGCCTCTGTAAATGTAAACCGAGTTGACAAGTGTTAATTTACTGGTACGATACGTATTACCGTATCAGTCAGGTATACTATGGCAAAATGTGCTGCCCATTTAATTATGTAGGTTCGTGTTATCTGAAAATTACTATGTTTCTTAGTGTAACTAAACAAAGCGTATCCTCAAATTCTATCACGTAGTCATGGTTTGTCAGAGGTGGTTCACAATTTTTTATTTTATTTTTAAGAATGCAACTTTTCAATTCCTTTTAATAGAATGTTTATTTACATTATACATCTTCAACATCTTTTTAATTATCAAAAGATATTTTTTAAGCGGAGCCCAACTGTATCAAGATCCAAAAACCCTGTGTCCGCATTCCAATGATATTTCGGGTATATCTGTAAGGTACTTACATGTTATTTAGTCAAATAAAGGTGTTTATTTTTTTCGTAAGATAATAATCAGCTCAACAACAGCACTAAGTGAGGGCAGGTCATTTAATTTTATAAATAAAAAATGAATAAATCGAATGTTTTGCGTTAATTAAGCCGTAGGTGCTAAAGATTTCTTGCTTGATAACTTTTTTTTAGCACCCGATAAATTGGTAGATAATTGTGTTTCTTAAATGAATCCTAAATGGAAGGAAACATTTAAAACAAATTTTGGCCAATGCACCTTTGTATAAGATCTCAAGTAGGTCCTTAGGACCGTATTAAATATCAAGGTAAAGATTAATATTTTGATTTGGAAAAAAGAGAGTGGACTGTTATTTTTCATAAAGTCCTCAGGAGAACTTTGGCTCAACTTCACATAAGAGCTTGAATCAGTCAAGCAAATTGTTTTATAATCATTTTATTAAACGGTCAATTATAAAACAAGCAAAGTATTTATTTCAATTGTGATAGTGTCTTATTTCGCATCTAACGACCAGCGCACACCTAGGTCGCTGGCGATGGCGATCAGTGAAACGCTGTCAAATTTGACAGAGATATTTGACAGCGTTTCACTGATCGCCATCGCCAGCGACCGATGTGTGCGCAGGCCTTAACGGTTAAAAGCAATGACGTATCTCATTGAAACATTTGTGCAAACAAACGCGTATCCAGGCACATAATAACTCAGCGCAGACAATCGCCAGTAGCTGTTACTCTAGTTTTCTCATGTAGGGCAGCCAGCAGTTGCTCGGTTAGCCCATATTACAACAACTATGGTGAAATTGTTTTGATTGGGATATATTGCTCTTCAGGCGCTTAACGCGGCTCTTTTGCTACTTTTCGTCTAAAAGCTGCCACATTTCAGTGAGAGCTTTGACAGGCTGCATGCAATGCAGAATGCAGTGCGCGTGAGTGAAACGAGGTGCGCGGGAGCAGAGCAGAATGCAAATGACGGAGTCAGCACCGGTTAGTGAGATGATTCCAAGAATCCTTAAGCAAGATCGACTGAGAGTATAGGCACTTGGTTAAGTTGGTAGAAGTAGGTATGTAAGTATTATTATCCGCAAATCGCCAGACCAAAGGTTCTGTGATTTTTCGGCAGAATTCAAAGGAATTAGTAGTAAAAAGTTTAGGATAAGTAATATTTGGTTTAAAAGCTGTTCGAAAATATAGCGACCGGTGGCACTAGTTCTCCACTATTACTTAGCAGATTATTGGTCTTATTTTTATGATTCAAGCTATAACTACAACTGGTAAACTTTCTCCTCCAGTTGTAGTTATAGCTTGAATCATAAAAATAAGACCAATAATCTGCTTTATCGATTTGTAAAGCTTCATTAAAAGCTGCTGTAACCTCGCCAGTATTCGCCGATCCGAGGCCACTGTGCGGAGTCGCCGCTAGTTCATTGATGGCAGGCATGGGGAAGGGAATGCGCGACCGTACGTGGAAGTATTGTATCTGCGGATGATCGTCCCCTAATGGGTGAGTGAAGGAAGGTCCAGCGGGCGCGGGCTCAGGTGCAACGCTCGCAGTCCGCGCGCAAACTTGCCTAACCACAGTACCGCCGCGCGCGCCGCTAGACCCACGCGCTCGCGAATATCACTTTCACGACACGCAATCGCAAATTTCCTTAAATACAAACCAAATTAAATCCTTCGTATCTATAAATAGCCCCGCCGGAGGGCCCGCCACGCTCCGGCGAACTCGCGAAATCTGTGCAAATATTGAACCATTACATTACATCCGAATAAGGACTCTAAGCGCTGTTGGAACCTAACATGGTGATTATAATCGTAGGTTAGATATTAAAAAAATCTTAGGTGAACTAGTTGCTTAACTCATTCGTTTTATGAAATGCATATAAAATTCTCCAATCGAATGTAGAGCATGACTCTACCTTCAAATATATATTTTCGTAACTAGACTTCATTGTGAAAAGACGAACGAATCATTCATCTTCATTGTGAGAAGACGGGAATTGTACACCTAAAATCCTTTCACCACACTTGGTTCGAAAGAATCAGTGACACGATAAGAAGAAGAAGATTGGAATTGTACCCTAATTACACATCACACATGACTATGTTCATAATATGTGTAAGATCTTAGTTAAACCTATGCAACATTCTAGTAAACATGCACCAGGAAATTGAAAACATCGGGCTGGAGGGCCGATTGCGACCTGCTGTGACATTACTTCAGCCACTACCGGTTCTATTGTTGTGGTTTACTTTGATTTACGTCCTCTCTCGATTCCAATGTGATTCCAACAGCCTTTTCGATTAGCTAGGGCTTTATCGGAACTATTATGGCTTTGTGATTTATGGCGCATGCAATCATAGAGCAAGGACGCAAAGCCGTCTCGGAATATTCAACTGCATTGTTAATATTTTTCATGTTTTACTTTTTTACCTATATTAATGATACATTTTTAAGGTCAATCAAGGCTGTCATTCTTAAGGGTATGTTTGTGTTGGTAAACATGCCACGATAGATTACCATCCCGGAAAATAAATTTGTACCAAATGATAGCCGCTAAGTTTTGCGATACCTCCAAAATAACCGTTCAAGGTAAAACCACTTCTTCTTCTTCTTTATTTTCTTCGTCCTGCCCTTATCCCACTTTAGGTGGGGTCGGCACAGCATGTCTTCTTCCCCCATTCCCATCTGTCAGCCGTCACCTCTGCGTTCACTCATTCATTGTGTTTTCAAGGTGAAACCACTTATCAAATAAAAATAGTCTCCCAATATCGTTGACGATTGTGAGTGATAACACTGTTGTGTTCCAGTGTTGCCGATAAACTAGTACCTACTTGAGTCACGTATGCCATTACTCAATGCGCAGGTGTTGAGGATTGTACTTTGTGTGAAACAGTTATTTTAAAATCATTCAGTTACATAACACTTTCTTTGCAATCAAAGCAGCTGGCTGTCTCATCTACTCTAGCATTTAGTACTGTGAAGTATCGCGTGCGGAAGTTATCTTCGCTAGATTACTAAAGACAGTGTGCTTATGATAATGACTGCTAAATGAAGTAGAAAGCTAAGTGGATGCCGGTGGAAATGTAGGAAAGTGAACAAGAACTATACAACTTCGAACGTTTGTGTTGCGTTGCTCAAGTAAGCGGTTTGTGGACCTTGCGTGTGATCCGTAGTTTAGCAGAATGCATCGAAATGCACACCCGATGCATCGTCTGGATAGCAGCAGCACTTCTACTTCTTCAGGGAGCTCAGACTTGCGGGTAAATATATCTTTTAATTCTTCTTCGTCTTCATATAAAGCAAATGATTCGATAACAAGTCAAGAGCTAATTGAAACTAATACTGCCTCCGCAATACATTAGATTAGCACCATAACTATTTATTCTAAACTAGATGCAACTAAATGTTACGAAATACACTTTTCAACACAAAAATTATAGGTATACTTTGGCGAGATACTTATTCATAAAAAATCATGCCCAAACTATATTCTGTAGAGGTTATCTGACGTCAGCCTACCTAAAGAATCATAAATGTACGTTTTCTTCCAATGTATGCCGGGTGGAATATTAACCTATATTCGGTATCAAAGCGTGTGGCTGATCACGACTCCTCGGGTCAAAGATGCCGAGACAATGATACGGTAGAAGTCTTATACGTTCCTGCAATCTCTCCACTACTTTCCCTAAGATTTACTGTCTTTATTTACTAACAGTAGTTTATTAAAAAACTCTTGCAATACCCAGCATTATCCAATGTTTGAAACCACGAATAGTTAGGCAATGGTGACAGGGTATCTATAGTATCTACTAATTTCTTTTTTGATTTCTCATAATCTTGATGATTACATTGGATACTGGATATTACATTGAAACTAAACATTTTAATATTAACACTAAAAAACTTACAATTAAACAAATATTTCAAATGGTACAAAGTACACAAGAAACAGTTGAGCCAGACCGTTAAGGTGATATCAGACGATTCATTTTTTGTTCATTTTTGCCTTTCATTCGGCCCTTTTCACGCGAAATGAAACGTGTGAACACCGAATGAAATATTAGTGAACATGGCATGAAAGAAAAATTAACCATTCACTCGAGTGAACATTCATCCGAGTGAACCGTCTGATATCACCTTTAGGAACGATCCATTCATATTCATTTATTTATTGCATACGTCATGTTACATTTATATTAGCTCAGGTCTTATTGAGCTTTAAGGTAGACATGACCCTGTAAGGGCGTAGCAAGATAGATCTAGAGATAGCTTAACTGATTCAAATCAGTACCAGACGCATGATACATTAAATAATTTGATCTGTAGTTTTTTTTTTAATAATCGGATAGATGATCTGTAAATAATTTGTAATTTCGGCGGAATTTACATCAGAGCTTTCATCACACGCTGAAACTTTCTCATGCTTTACAATAACATTAATGTACGTGTGTTCCCAATTTGGATATGCATCCGTTTATTCATCTTGGAAGCGCTCAGGCGTCGTAATTTGAGGTTCAGCTTTTACAGAACTGTTGAAAACGTCGAGTCGAGATATGTTTCCGCGCGTTGTGCATTTAAATTCACTTTTGGTATGAATGTAGAATTCGTCAGATTATTTTAAGATTGCGTTCGTATTCATAAAGCTGAGAAGGTATAACTACAATACGCGCCGGCTTGAAAACTGTAAGCCTTTTCAATAATCTTTATATTATGAGCTAAGAAATAATGGTACATGCCTAAGTAGTTTCTGTTTCATGTATATTTAAATGGCTGTGTGTTTCCAGCTCTACCTTGAAAGTCTAAATAGATTTGTTTTCCATATTTCATTTCTATTCTTGTTCGCTAGCAAACGACTTCGCCGAACAAATAAAATGGCAAAAGCTCGAGTGCCGGCTCGCCTTTGATAAAGGTACGCAGGTCATAGGTACTCGTATAGCAAGACATTGACATAATAGGTGTCCTAGAAAAGTAAGATATTCTATTCTCAAATTTGTATTTTGTATTTATGGATTTCATTTTAAAGGTAGGTGAAAAAGAAGTCAAAGGTGAATTTAAAGATAAAAAGAATAGAATTAAAAAAGGTTCTATAGTTTTTATTGTGGAATCATTATTCCTACAAAGGGATAACGTTTTCAGCATGGATCATTTTTAATGGGCGTTGAAAAACAAATAACTTGCTGATAAAAGGTGTATTATGGCTTTCTACAGTTTCTATGAATAAACTGAATATGTATGAGATATGATTCAGGCACTATGCAGGGCAATTCGCCCGCAGGCAGGCCGCTCGGTGTGGTACCAGCTAAAACACCCATTATATCTCTCTTTACCGCTGCCCTAATAATCGGTTTAAGTAACAATTTGTATAAATAATTACCAGCTTTCGAAATAACCAGTATCACCATAAATCTGTATTTGCCTTCGACGGCAACAACGAGAATACCTCGCCTTGTTGTATCGAATTAATAACCCTTTTGGAATTAATGATACATTATTATTACGATGATAAGTAGATTTATGTTTTTAAAAAGATGTCCAATCGCCAACCATAAATGGAATAAAAAAGTTCTCACCGATATCTTCTCAGTTACCTACCTACTTTTTTTAAACAACTACTACTTACTAAAGATTTTTGTCATGCTATCAGACTCTTAATATTTTTGAAGGTAACATTTCAAGCCTTGCTAACTGATGGTAACTGGTCGGTACTGGTGCTACACTTGTTATATACATTCCATAATCGAGGCTATTACCTCACCCACAATATTAATGTGAGTGATAGGTCAAAAGTAATCTGTGTAGGAAATCCTAGAATTTAAAAAGGCTTCGGTCATCGTTCATGACTGTGTCGTGATGTGTTCAATGCGGAGATGTTATTATACCCTTCCGCTGAATTCGATACTGGCTTGTTTTTTTTAGGTTCACATATTGGATGTTATTAAGACCCTAAAATAACTGTAAACCCCACAGGAAACAACAGTTTGGGAATACTAATTTGGTAATCCGGTGATCCATCAAGTTGTCTGCAATCACGGCTCGTTTTGCGCAAATTGGACCTAAGAGTATATTTTATTATGTTTCTGTCCTATATTATTTTTCTACCGCTAAGAATATTTGAACCACATTTCTTATATCACGTTAGTATTTTTGAGTAGGCAGCACCAGCTGCGCCATAAATTCGAATAAAATATTGTCTAATTATTAATTATGACCACAAAGAAAGTCTGAAATTGGATGCAGGGAATTTTCTTCGTTGTGATTTGTGACTCTTATCTACTTTGGAAAGCTGCCTTTTGTTTAAGACTTAAATAATTGACAGCTTTTTGCTGAATTTTCCGTTTTTAGCCGTATAGCTCCTTAGCATGCCAATTTATAAGCCCTAGCTGGACAAAGTAAACATTACCATGTTCTAGGGAAATGGTAGTCATTTTGTTAAGCCGGTCACTGTTATTACTTCCTTGTGTTGTAATCTTGCCTTTGATAAGCATTTGCCTATTTGCGTAGTCTGGCGAGATTGATTGACATCCTAGGGAATGCGGTTGTGAGATGGACGATGCAAGAATAATATCCAGGGGGCAAAGCAAACTGGAATACAAAATAATGTAGGAATAACTTGACTACGAAGACGACATTTAGTTTAGGAAGCATGCAGGAAATCGATTCGACGTGATTCTTCTATAACTAACCAATTGTATTTATAGACCTTACCAGTAGAGCAACGTATAGCCCGGTTTCCACTGCGAGCGGAACGGACCCATTAATGACTCCGGTGAACTCGCAAACGCAAACTGCATACTTGTATTTCCACCAACAAATAGTCGGACGGAAAGAGCCGAGCGTGTAGAAAGAGTAGAAATGAGAAATGGGTCCGTTCCGCTCGCAGTGGAAACCAGGCTTAATGGTCATCCAGTCAAACACCAAAAAAAAGTAATTACCAGTCGTGGTCTATCAACTATTTCTCTAGCTGTATCCTGGCTTCGACCCTGCCTAGAAGCTTATGTAACGGACACCGTAAGACTCCTTCGACGGTAAAGCGCGCTAGAACCGATGACTGATAGCACCCGCTTCTCGACAAACCCGTTAAATTGCTTGATTTACGTATGAATACGGAAGTAAGACTTTGCTAGTTGGATGGTTGGAAGAAAATACTAAATAAACAACACACAACACAACAAAATACATATTTTTTATATACATTTTAATATTTTACTACAGCTCATGATTAGTATTCTTCAGGTGATTCTGGCAAATAAAGAATAGCTTTAAGAAGTAACTATACTTAGGTCTAACAATGTAATAAAAAGTTGCCATCTTCTATTGATTTTTCATTAGATTTTAGATTTTGTGTAGTATCCTTTCTCGGCAGTAATACAAACAACGAGATCTCATTGCGTGATAGGTGGGCTAAGTAACCTTCCGTGGGTCGGTCGATACTTTAAATGTCACCCAGTTTCCGGGGACATTGCTCCAGCTTCCAGCCCTCAGAGATTAACTGCGGCGTGAAGCTCTCGTGACGCAAAGCTCATATTACGAGTTCTCGTTCATCTCGTAGCTTTCATACATCTATAATGAGATCTATAATCGTCTTCTAGTAATGCGGTCCTCTTGGCAGGTGCGATTACATCGGCTGTGCAGCTTAGAGTAAGTGCTTACTTGATAAAAAGCAGATGGAACACAAGATGGCATCATGCACAAATAAATCCGTGTAAGCTTGCGGTTTATCTTCGAGGGAACCATCTGCCATTTATATAATAACATACAATGGCACGTTCCATCCAACAATTCATTTTGTAAATTCAGCAGGCTATTAGATTGTAATGATGGTTAATTTGAACGTAACCCAAGTCAAGTTATTTGCCAGCGGCAATAGAAGTTAATAATGGTCTGTGGTACCTATAAATATGATAAGTTATTGCATGGGTAAGTAGATACTCTGGTCAACATTTTGAAGTTATCATTAGCTTACAATAATAATTAGTGATATTGTAAAAGTGTGTTTCGAGTGTTCAAAAATGTCAAGTGCACAGTTGGATGCAATCTAATGTAAATCTAACTCCAATGCCCTGAGGATTTTCAGTTCACTTTGCAATCTTTCAGCGCACACCTACATAATAATAATAAACAACACAAAGGGTATGTAAGTATAGGTATTATGTCTGCACAAATATTTATGTTATCGCATTTCGTAGTCTAGGTATGGGCAATAATTCATGCCTAAGGAGGTATGGAATGGAGAGGCAACAATGCAAGGTCGTCTCGCTTGTTTCGATTTCGGAGCCCATGAGGTCGGAGCGAAATTCGCAATAAAAATTCATAAGTTAAAAAGTGGCAAGAGAAAGTTGCACCGACATACGCGACATATTTGAGATAAATCCAAGTGAGACGTCCGTTTATTTATATCCTGCGGTATTCGTTGATCGTGTTAGTTTTGTTTGCATTTAATTGCGGTGACGAGCCCCCATATGTTTGCGAAGACCGCACCGAATGTCTGCATTGTTTGCATTTTTACCAACGGTCTGGGGACTGTGTTTATTCAAATTGGAAATAATGTTGCTGCATTCATATAATCTAAATTGCTGTCTAGAATATAAACTTACCCATTTAGACAAACGACTGAAATAGTTGTTGCAATAAGTCGGGAAACGTTTGTTGATGCCAGCGTGAATTGATTGCCTCTAAACGTTTGTATAATAAACAATTGTTATGAAATGTTGTAAATAATTTAGGTAAAACAGATAAAGCTATTAGAGATATTTGCTTTGATAGGTGTCATGGGTTGGTACAGTTATACATTGATACCTCTCTCTTCCCGGTGTGGTCAACTCCATGCTGGGAGACGAGAGAGGCTGGGCAGCGGTCACCTCCTTTTGTGAGGTTGTGATGTCGCAAAAGGAGGCAGCAGAGCGCGCGCGTGAGGAAGACCCTCACGCACCCCTCTGCAGGCAGAGAAGGGGCAGAAGAAGGCGACTGTAAAGTCGCCTACCTTCTCCCCATGCGGTGGTGAATGGCAGGAGAGTGGCGTGGAGGCCCCCTCTCCTGCATTGCACTCCTTCACCACCCCCGTTGGACGGGAAGTCGCTCCTGGGCCCCTCCCTATAAGGGTGGGGCGTGCGGACTCCACTGTAAAGGTGGGTAGTCGTCGGCGGGAGACTGGATGTCAAGGCTCTGCCGGTTTCCCAGTCTCCCTCCACATAGACGAAGCTGGAGCGCCGCTGGGTTTTTAGTGGGTATGCCGGAGACCGGAGAGTCCCACATACCCCTCCCACCCTCCATTGGGAGGGGATGCATAACGCATTTCCCCAGCGAAAAAAAAAGAAAAAAAAAAAGTTATGCATTGATAAAATGGTAGGTGGAGATACACATCTTAAAACCAATAATTACCAAGATATACATATCTCTACTCTACTCTTCCACTCATATTGTACTTACTTACTGGGCGAAACCGGTTTTAAAATTAATAAAAAAAAATACTTGTGTATTTTACTGTAGCATTATATTCTAGAATAATGCTAAACTAATCAAAGAAGACATGAAGTAACTTTAATTTTCTAATCAAACTGGAAACTTGTTAGTTCTTACATCATCGTAAACAAAAGCAGGGCATTTCCTGTCTATTCTCATACGCGTGTCTCGTAATTATGCTCGTACGAAACATCAATGAACACCGAATGACCCGGAACTTGCATACAATCACTAGGTCTCAGTTTGGAGCCCCAGCAACACACAAAAAATAAATTAAGTTACTTTGTTAGCGCAGGGTTAGAAATACAAACGGGTCTCCATGGTCTTCGACTCGACATGAATCTATATTCTGAGTACGACAGAGCATATATCAATTTGCCGACTTATGCATGGAAATTTTCCGCGTCTCTACCATTACGTCCGTCAAACGAAAACCTAAAAATGTATAAATTAGAATCGCGTGCAGACTGCTCGTTCGGCTAACTGTTGAATGACTTGCAATTTTTTTGTTATGCTTTTGTCTGGACTCTTGGACTCTATCTCCTTGAATTTAAGCTCGAAAGAAGAAATATTTTTTACGTTGCAATCTTGATGAGACGTGATATCATAAGAAAAAGTGATATACCAGTAATCGATTTCTTGTTAGCATCGTTCCGAATTTTGATCGAGTTTTTATTAGTTTACAATCGTAACTAATTCTTTTAAGTTAATGATTAACATTTTGAGTTGTTGAAAGATGAGTTCCTCTCAAATTAATAAATGGATGGAAGATAAATATATATGTGACACTTAACAGATATTTTAAATGACTGAGGTATTGAGAATATGAAAATAAAAAAAAAGTGATTGCTCTGGTAGATACTTTATGTGGGTTTCGTAGGACGCGATCTAATAGCTTGTTACTAGTAGCCATTCAGGGTCTAATCTTAAAGTCATCAAACTGTCCATCTATCATATCTACACTGCAGTACGTAGGCATGGCTCTTTGATAACTTCCATTACGTACCTGACTTTGTACTTGGATAAGTAGGTAAGGTTTCTTTTTAATAGAACTTGCTGATGGAATAAGCCTAAATATGGCCCGCCTGATCTTAAGTATTAACCATCGCATGTAACAAATTGTTATTATTTTTTTCATTCAGGAACATGCCCTGCGTCCATAAACTTGAGGCATACCTATTCAGCCTCTCATGCCAGTAATTTCACAGGCATGTCTAAGATCACTTTTCCATGAAAATTATTAATTAATTTTAATAGTGGAGTAAAATCTTTATAACTGGGACCAAAGTCATTAAGATTTGTTCAAATATTCCAGAAAGTTGCTGTAATATGAGGTTTTGGTGATGGGCCATGACTAATAAGGTTTACAACGCAACGGTTCTATCTGAGTTCTGCGTGTGTGGATCTGTAAAGAAATCATGGCTTCTTACTATGTGCTACTACGTCATTTATAAATGACCAACATCACGTGTTCTAAGCTTGATTTTACTTACTTTTTGATAGTTTTTATCAAATCTTTCGAGCCCTTTATTTTGCTATTATACCTAACAACCATCTACCTTTAAGTAAGTAAGTACTTACCTACCTATTTAAGTAAGTTGAAATGCGATCAAACTTCAAAATAACAAGAAGAAAATGGTGAGCTTGCTTTAAATTTTCATATTGCTAAACATGTTTAAGATCTTTTCTTCTTACCGTGTCACTGGTTCTTTCGAACCAAGCGTGGTGAAAGGATTTTAAGTACCTACGCTTCAAAGCTTTCGTGGACTTGACACATGTTTTCAAACTTTTTGCGTTCTACGACATGCCGGTATCCTCACGAAGTTTTCCGTCACCGTTAGAGTGACGCAGTGCACAGCACATACCATATTTGCACAGAAAAACTCATTGGTAAACTAGATTTCAATCCACCACGACCTTAGGATCGGAAGGCGATGCCGCTTCCACTGGGCCACCAGTGCTCTCTTTTTACTAAGATGAAAAAAAGTAAACAGCTATTTGCAACTATTGTAGATGATTTATAATAGAGTCAGGGACAACTGGTGTTTACTCATGCCCATACTTACGGTACGGGTTTTGGGGTGTAAGTAGCTCGCATAATATCTTTGTAGCTAAAGTCAACCTCACCTGCTCGTGGTACACCCTGCTGAACAACGAACGAGGCTCTGGCGCACATTGGCTCCCTAGTGGTAGCTGTGGTCTGACTCCGCCCAGTGTAATCCTTATGGAATCCGCCGGTGGTAGAATCTCTAAGATTCGTCTGGCTAGCTACCACCCCCGGGTCGTAACCTGCCGCAAAGCACTTAAGGGTGTGTTCCGGCTGACGAGCCCGGGTGCCAGTCCCCCCCCCCCCTGAATTGTTTGTTCCTGGTGACCTTGGGAGCCGTTGGGTTGTAATGGTCTAGTTTGCGCGTGTCCGGGCGTGATGGCTTGGCTCGGGGGCCAGGGAGACCCGATGAAACGGCTGTCCGCTGGCCGCCCGTTGGTTTGTAGGGGACCCGAATCTGGATTATCCTGACCCAGGAGGCTGTCTCGCCGCCAATGTTAAAAGCCCTATAGTATCCATCGTACCGGGGTTGGAGACCGGAGTGGAATCCGGTGGATCCTTATGGGGTTGGATCGGGGGCCCTTCCGTCCCCCGAACCAGGCTACTCACACGACCTGGATGCGCGACCTGGCATCGCATGACCCTCCTTTGCTCTTTGGATCACCAGTAACCTTCTATTCATCCCTTAACCCGTCTTCAAATAAATATGGCTATTAAAACTAAAAGAAACAAACGTTGCTCAGCGGTTCTTCATTCCACATTTAAGGTAGACTTCTGCAACATTAGAGGGCTACATTCCAACCTAAATGCCGTCCATTTCCATCTTGAATCGGCAAAGCCGGCCATCTTGTTTCTCACCGAGACACAGATATCCTCTCCGGCCGACGTCTCATACCTCAATTATCCTGGCTACAAATTGGAGCACAGTTTTGTGCCCCGCGCCGGAGTATGTATGTTTGTTAGGGAGGATATTTGCTGTCGGCGGCTGAATAGCCTTGAAGGCAGAGATCTATCCATTCTCTGGACACGGGTAGATTACGGTGGTCAAACCCGTATCTACGCGTGTCTATATAGATCTCATAGCGGTAACACCGAAACTGACCGACTCCTCGAGCACGTCCAAGACGCTACTGACCAAATGCTCCAACAGTTTCCTACGGCAGAGGTGGTGATCCTAGGCGATTTTAATGCTCACCATGTTGAATGGCTTGGATCACGAATCACCGATCACGCCGGAAGAGCTGTACATGACTTTGCCCTGGCTTACGGCCTTACTCAATTAATATCCTCACCAACTAGGATACCAGATATTGATGAACACAATTCCTCACTTTTGGATCTTATGCTGACTTCTAGCCCGAACGGTTACCAGATATCCGTCGAAGCCCCGTTAGGGTCATCCGACCATTGTCTGGTACGTTCGGAAGTGCCGATCACGCACCCCGTGCGACCACGCCCCCTCAGAAGGCGTCGGGTCTGGCACTATAAGTCAGCAGACTGGGATGGATTGCGGGAGTTCTATGCGTCCTACCCATGGAGGCAGCTATGTTTTTCTTCGGATGACTCTTGTTCTTGTGCCGAGTCAGTCGCGGATGTGGTCCTTCAGGGCATGGAATGTTTTATTCCTAGTTCTGTGGTACCACTCGGTGGAAAGACCCAACCCTGGTTTGGTGCGGATTGTTTTGGGGTTTCCGACCTCAAACAATGCGCTTACCGAGCTTGGGTTGTTGCACGACATAACAACGAGTCCAATATCTCCGAGTTAAAAAAACTGTACAACGCTGCCTCCAGATCCTTCAAGAAAAGAATTGCTAGAGCAAAGTGCGTGCATATTGGCAGCATTGGTGAGAGACTAGCTAGCTACCCCTCTGGGAGTCGAGCTTTTTGGTCTCTTGCCAAAGCTGTTCAGGGCAATTTTTGTCAAACGTCTTTACCACCATTGCGCAAACCGGATGACTCGTTGGTCCACACAGCTAAAGAGAAAGCAGATCTTCTAAGCACACTCTTTGCTTCTAATTCGACACTGGTTGACGGGGGAAATGCACCGCCTACCATCACACGGTGTGAGAGTTTGATGCCTGAAATCCGCTTTACACAAAGCGCGGTGCGTCGAGCTCTCTTCTCCCTTGATATCCGTAAGTCGAGTGGGCCAGACGGGATCCCCGCAATTGTGTTAAAGACGTGTGCTCCAGAGTTGGCACCGGTACTAACGCGCCTCTTCAGGCACTCCTACATCTCAGGAACCGTTCCGTCTTCGTGGAAGATGGCCTTGGTTCACCCGGTACCTAAAAAGGGTGACCGGTCAGACCCATCCAACTACAGGCCTATTGCCATTACCTCCCTGTTCTCCAAGGTGATGGAGAGGGTCATCAATGACCAGCTCCTTGGGTACCTAGAAGAGCACCAGCTGATTAGTGACAAGCAATATGGCTTTCGCCATGGTCGCTCAGCTGGTGATCTTCTTGTTTACCTCACGCACCGTTGGGCAGAAGCCATTGAAAGCAAGGGAGAGGCTCTAGCGGTTAGTCTGGACATAGCAAAGGCCTTTGATCGCGTTTGGCACAAGGCACTTCTGTCGAAGCTTCCTGCATACGGATTACCCGAGAAACTGTGCAACTGGACAGCCAGTTTTTTGTCAGAGCGTAGCATTAAAGTCGTAGTAGACGGGTCTTGCTCTGACATAAAGCCCATAAATGCTGGCGTCCCACAAGGCTCTGTGCTGTCACCTACTCTGTTCATCCTGCATATCAATGATATGTTGCGTGTTAGCAACATGCATTGCTATGCAGATGACAGCACTGGTGACGCGCAATATACAGGCCGAGCAAACATTTCTCGGGGACGAGTAGAAGAGTGCCGAAGCTCGCTTGTGTCTGAACTTGAGACCTCTCTTGACCGGGTCTCAAACTGGGGTGAACAAAACCTTGTTCGTTTCAACCCCACAAAGACACAAGTCTGCGCGTTTACCACAAAAAAAACCCCATTTCTCGAGGCTCCTAGGTTCCAGAACACTCCCCTTAACATCTCTGAGAGCATTGGAATCCTCGGTGTCGACATTTCGAGTGACGTCCAATTCCGCTGTCACTTGGAAGGTAAGGCCAAACTGGCCTCTAAAAAGCTCGGCGTCCTCAACAGAGCTAGTCGATACTTCACGTCGGTTCAAAAGCTAATGCTTTACAAAGCGCAAGTCCGACCACACGTGGAGTATTGCTCTCATCTCTGGGCTGGGGCGCCCCAATACCAGCTTCTTCCTCTTGACCGGATCCAACGTCGGGCAGCTCGTATTGTCGACGATTCCAAGCTCACAGATTATATAGAGCCATTAGGTCTACGGAGAGACGTTAGTTCTCTTTGCGTGCTCTATCGTATTTACAATGGGGAGTGTTCTGAGGAACTGTTTGGTTTGGTGCCCGCATCAGATTTTTATCATCGCACCACACGCCGCAGAACCAGATTCCATCCTCACCATCTGGATGGCTGGTTTTCCACAACTGCTCGTTTTTGCCGGTCGTTTCTGCCGCGCACGAGTAAGTTGTGGAATGAACTGCCTTCTGCGGTTTTCCCTCGGAGCTTCGACATGGGGTCCTTCAAAAGGCGGGTGTATCACTTCTTGAAAGGCCGGCAGCGCATCAGCACCACCTCTGGTGTTGCTGGTGTCTATGGGCGACGGTGACTACTTTCCATCAGGTGGCCCGTCTGCTCGTCTGCCAGCTATGGCATAAAAAAAAAAAAAAAAAAAAAGCCACAGTGCCTGGGACCGGATTTTTGATGGTATAGGCTTGTCCAGCACCTATAATCCTGACAGCTTTGTCGGCCTAATCCACAGCAAAGACCTGGTCAACTAAGATGAAATTGGCCGTTTTGAATATTAAATATTTATCTATGTGTATTTTGTTTATTTCATTAAGTAAATAAGGTAGATAGGTGCACATATTATTTTAAACATACACGTTGTGGAAACGTTAATTGCTTCATTTGTTAAGAAGCAATACACATCAGTTGAAATCCAAACAGGTTTTCGCATTATGTATTATGTTCTCTTTAAAACTTAAACTCAAGTTTCACAAAAATATTTACCGCTATCGGTCGATTTTTAAGAAACCAATTTAATAACCCTTCAAGCGTTTTAAATTTTACAAGTAATATGACGGCCGTCAAATGAAATTGGCCGCTTTTTAGGAAACTCTGGCATAAGTGAATGTTGGAAAGGCGCGGCAATCTTCATTTCATTTTGATTTACACCTCAATTTGTTGGGACAGCAATTTCATCTCGCGGAATTACGATTGAGACATACTTACTACCTACCCGTCAGTTGTTGCACGAAAACAACAAAATCTCCAAATTTAATACCATGTATTTGTTCATATTACGAAAATAAATAGGTACTTACTTACTTTACTTGTAAGAAGGAAGCTCGGTATAAAATGTGACTCGATTGGCCAAAAGCCACGATCGTCGTGGGATATTTTAATTTCCATAAAATTTAAATGAATCAGTATGCCTTTAGTTTATTTATTTTTTAAACCCAATTTATTCCGTTTTAAAGCTCGCCTGTCAAAATAGGTCAAGCTATAAAATCGTTACACAACATGGCTTTTGCCGCATGAGTCAAAATATGAGCAAATTCTTTTTAGTTATCTTCCTTTCGCCACCTGTTTTAAACTTCTGTGTTTAAACCTATTATACAGCTATTACATATTTCTGAATCTCCGTTGGCCTATCTCTTTTAGCCTTCTGCTAGCACAGGCATACAGGCAATTGATAATATCCACGGTTGTAATTAAAATTATTCAAAGTCGCAAAAGCCACGCATCTACTTCGAAGCACCGTAAAATTTGACAAAGGATTCGAGTTAAAACGCTTCATTACCACCTTTATAATAGCGACTGCTTCGTCGATTGTATTGAATTTTAAAAATTTTGCTATTATTTTGTGACCAATTTTTAAGATTATCTTCCCCAAGTATTTCGACGTGCTGTGGAGATGGCTCCGCCTGGTTCCAAAGTGGATCCATAGTTTTCTTGACAGTTACTAAGCTGCTGTAACTTTTCTTTACAAAGTGCAATTTGTCGACGATATCACAGGAAGTTATCTAAGTTTTAAATTAGACTAGCGTAGCGTGCTCCACCTAGGAGTTGGCACATTATTTTTACTAAGTTGGTGTGAAAATTTAAAATATTTTGCTCGAAATGCTACAATATTCTTCACGCCTTCTACTTAAAATGTTTTTTTTTCCATTCCATCCAGTAAGAATCAAAATAAGAATTTGCTCATAATCTCATAATCCTCGTTCATCTGTGGGTCTATTCCCGCTACGCAATTCGTTCACGCGATCGCTGAATCCACTGTAAATTTACAAATTTTGATAAAAAAAATTGAAAATCCAACGCTGATTTAGCGATCATCCAAACGAGCCGCATGTTTCAGAATTAGCAGGGCTGATTCGAAGTTCAAATTTCAACATCGAAACCTACATTCAAAATTCGAAGCAATGAGAAAAAATAATGATCTAGGAAGGACCGAATCACAGACCGCCAAGAAGGATTTATACAAAAATAAAACAAATTTTTTGTCACTTTGGTTGGCGATAAAAGATTTTCCATATTATAACTAACTACACTAGAATAGGAACTAACTGCGATTTGCTTCAATTTCGAGAAGCACGCATAACTTCGCAAGCAGGACGTCATAAAATTCACATGCTAAAATCACAGTTTCGTAATCAGTTGCTAAATACTGTCGCCGGCTGCTAAAACAAACTGGAGTTCACCAACACTAGCCGACTCAACGGCTTTTTATTTTTGGCCAATACATTTTCCTTATCCGATGGTTGCAATAACCACCGGTAAGCACTGGTGAACAGCTGACTTAAGAATATATTCCCATAATTATGTAGGCAGGTACGTTGGAAGATGCAAAGTACTGCGTGTTTCGAAACTGTTTTGTCAGCGTGAAGAGTTGCCGTTTGGACGGGGACCACCACGCTTGTAATTATACCATCGAGCCGCAGAGTAGTATTAAGCAAGCTACTGAGACTAGCTAGCAGTACCGAAATACTGTCAGAAGTGTAGGTAAAATAAAATAATCATATCTTAATAATAATGAAAACGTATTTTGATCTGGAAATTATATGCCGCTCAACCTGTCTGACCATGATTGACTTAATTTGAATAAGTTAAGTCGAATAAAGGGGTATATTTTCGAACATGATTTATTTAATTATTTTTAAATTACCTGCCAAGGTCGAACGTAAAGGGCCTCCTTTTTTGTTCACGATTTTAAAATGGACACTCTCTTGTTTGTTCATAATTTAAAAATCGTTTAGAGGGCGTTTGCAGATCAATCCAACAGTGTAATTTTGAGTCGATAAGATTATGCAAACGAGGCCGATTGTGTCTCCTTAGGGATGGGGATGGAGAGTGATTGTGAAATGGTGCTTGAGGCGATAGGGATTGTGACGCCCCCACTAGTTTAGTTTATTCAGCACTTCAGTAGTTACTACTACTTCTGTAATTGCAACGTAGCACGTGTTGAACTGTTCGACTAAAGAGCACTATTTCCCGTCACTCTCCATTTGAAAATGTTTGTGCTTTTGGTCGTCAAGTCAAACGTCTGAAAGTCAAACTTACCTCTAAAGAAAATTCACAATTTTTGGGGACATAAAATCTTACTACCAGCATACAGCTCTTATTTTTAATTTATTTTGTCTTTGTTGCTCCGATTTATTTTGTCTTATACACAATCCCATGAACAATGCACCAATTAGACGTAACTTATAACCATGAGATAATAAGAGAACAAAACCTCATTAGCTGGAGGATGAAAAATGTTCGGCTGCCGGTGACCGATGTCCACCGTTTTGTTACCTTCTGAGTTACGGATCCCGCATCATTTGACCCACTTTGCCAGTGTTAAATAGTATCGTTTTAATCTTCTGAACAGAAAAGAAGTTTGAGCCAGCAGTTGGGTATGTCGGTCTGTTTGTGTGTGGCCTCGTACGTAGCTCCGATTTGAATGCGGTTTTATTGTTGGAAAGTTGCTCGAAGTTGCCCAAACAATAATGTTATGGATATCAAAGCGCTAATGCAGAAAAATCTCGTCTATGTATATGCAATATTGAGAAACGAACATAGTTGCTAGGAATATAATTGGTTCACTTTATAATTTCCTAAAGCAGTCTGTCTTATAAAAATCCGTCAAAAGATAAAAAGAAAAACACCGACGGAGCCACGGAATAAATATCTATAATAGTCATAGTTAACTTTAAACAGTGGTATTATATATTATTAATAGGTCCTTACTATTACTTAAAGTAACGCTAAAGTTCGTTTATGGGGGATTGTCGGAAAGATTGTGTTACTTATACAAAACTCCTTGAAACGGCCGCGTTATCCGTATGTGATGAATTCCCGCAGCTAATGGAAAGTAATGGATGATGGGCTCGGCGCTCGGAAAGGCAGGAAATTAGCCTTATCGGCTAGAAAGGGCCACGGGTTATTTTGAAGCCCGGAAGCTTTTAATGTTCCTTCATTTATATTTTTCACTATTTACTTGATGTGGGTTAACATTAGCAGGCTATTTAAGTAGCCTGATAATCAACATTTACTCATACGCAAGTGCTATAATGGTCGCCTTTAGATTCGATATGGTGTACGTACATAATGATTCTAATAAAAAGTGCGCAATAAAACTAAATGAAACTGAAGAAAGTTATACCAACACTAGAGCAAACCAAATACGAACCCAGAATAAACTTTGCAAATTATTATTTGAGGTATGTCGTCTTCTAAAGATGTTTTTGAACAACCAGTAGGTATTTTTGGTTTATCCAGATGAATTTTACGTCGCAGTTGTGAAAACCTTGAATTTTAACTGGGTGCAAAAAGGTCACCTAAAATGGTAAATTCAGGTACCGTTTAGCTGAGAGGTGATGTACCGACTTCATAAATATACATTTCGCCTTTGAGAGAGTATTATTTGCATAATAACACATACCTACACTACACGGTACAAGCTCTGAAGCACCTGAGAATACCATAATTTATTCAGAATATATACGTCTTTAGTCTCTAGAGAGGGACCATTGAAGATAAATCACTACGCATCGTTATCAAAATACTCAGCTACATAAACGAGTACGGATTTACTTATTAGTATGAAATATTGATAACAAATACCGCATTTTTTTTAAGACGGCCTTTTACGGGGTTACGTATGATAGAAGGCTAACAACGCTCAACTTGATTGCAACAAAAATATGCAACTAAGAGTTATCGGTACCTACTTGTGACTTGAGGATCAATTAAACTGTTTGACTTCAGTACTTATGTATATATTTCTTCAAAAAAGAATACAGCCGAATTGAGAATTTCCTTCTCGATTAATACCCGTTAAATCCATATGCTTATATTTCTTACTTTATGCTTTACTTTTCTAGCATTAAATATACATTTGAAACAAATATGCATTGTTGACCAGGTCTATTTGTATGTATGCCGCACCACCAGACAATAGCTCAACAAATTGGTGCCCTGAAGCGATTTGATTCGCACCTAAACGTAAACACTTGGATAATCTCGCTTTATGTTCATTTGAGAACTATTTCCCACTTTCACTTCGTACGCTTTCCCTTGACTTAGTTTTCGTAAGAAACTGAACAGTAAGAAGCTTTGGTTTCAATTTTATACAATCTGCCTCAGCTTTTGACATAATTTGGGACCTACCAAAAGCTCATGGGAAGTGTTTTTCGAAATAAATAATCATAATAAACAGCCCATTTATTTGCCTTACCAACTAATGATTACAATACCCTTAAATTACTATAAAACATAATTATTAATGTTATCATTGTGTTGTTTACTAACTCAATCTTCATTCTTCTCTTCCGGTAAATTACTCTTCCAATTTATGCTATTCGTCTCTGTTCATCGCCCGACATCCATTGCTTTCCTGCTGTTTGTACTTATTCATCTGTCCAACTTTTTCTAAGCGGGACTGCTCCTTCTTTTCGAAATACATACAAATAAAAATGGACAAAATAGTTACAAACACAAAAGTCCAAGTCAATTTTCCATGAGCTTTATTTCGGGTTATTTAGCAAGGTCCCGGGGGCTGCAGTAAAACCAGACGTTCTTTCAAAGTTATGTTACGAGGCTACGGGCATTGCGACCTAACCTTGTTTTTATTTCTATCTGGGGAGTTGTGTCTTGTTGAAATGCTTATTGTATACCCAACCCAGTATACCCGACAATATGTCAATATACCGGAGTATATAAAATTAGAGCCTATTTTACCTTGAAAAATTCTGCTAGTGTGTACAGGAGCTTCAAAAGTAACTTCAACTTAGTTGAGTAGGCACTTTTAATTATTTACAAAATACTTTGCAATGTGGCAATAAGTAATTATATCTGAACTTATTTTTTTCTGTGGTGTAGCCAATCCCAATACCACCAATACACTTATCAATGAATCATTTTCAATTTAATCAGAAAATCAAAAAGTTTGCCCCATGAACTATAAAAAAAGCAGCCAAGTGCGAGTCGGACTCGCCCATGAAGGGTTCCGTAGCACGACGAACTACAAGAACCTTTATATATGTTACTTGATGTAACATAATAAGGTTCCTGTAGTTCGTTGAAAGGTAAATTGCGGTTTACGGTTTATGACGTATAAAAAAAAAACTACTGACTAGATCTCGTTCAAACCAAATATCGTTGAAAGATTACATAGTAATGTACAACATATATTTTTTTTAGTATTATCATTCTCTTACTTTAGAAGTTAGAGGGGGGGGACCAACTTTTTTCCACTTTGGAAGTGTCTCTCGCGCAAACTATTCATTTTAGAAAAAAACTATATTAGAAACCTCAACATCATTTTTGAAGACCTATTCACGTATGGGTTCGATGAAAAAAAAATTTTTGAGTTTCCGTTTATGACGTATAAAAAAAAAACTACTGACTAGATCTCGTTCAAATCAAATATCGTTGAAAGTTTACATAGTAATATACAACATATATTTTTTTTAGTATTATCGTTCTCTTACTTTAGAAGTTAGAGGGGGGGGGACCAACTTTTTTCCACTTTGGAAGTGTCTCTCGCGCAAACTATTCAGTTTAGAAAAAAACTATATTAGAAACCTCAACATCATTTTTGAAGAACTATTTATAGATACCCCACACGTATGGGTTCGATGAAAAAAAATTTTTTGAGTTTCAGTTTCAAGTATGGGGACCCCCAAAATTTATAGTTTTTTTTCTATTTTTGTGTAAAAACCTTAATGCGGTTCACAGAATACATCTACTCACCAACTTTCATCAGTCTAGCTTTTATGGTTTCGGAGAAAAATGGCTGTGACACGGCCGGACAGACAGACAGACAGACAGACAGACAGACATGACGAATCTATAAGGGTTCCGTTTTTGCCATTTGGCTACGGAACCCTAAAAAACAGGGCTTTGCTCTATTGTAGATGATTTTAGCGTCAGGGTTCACTGGTGATTACACAAACCCTACTGGACGCTATGGTGCCTGAGACAGGGTTTTAGATGGAATAAGCTTACCCAGCACCTATACAATCCTGACAGCTTTGTCGGCCTAATCCATAGAAATACATGATCAATACGTGCACGGCTGACTAAGTCATGAAAAACATCAACTATAAGATGCATGAAAAGTGTCCAAGACACAGGTTTTTATTGAATATCATTTTCGTATCTCTATCGGTTTTACATAATTGTTATAAAGCTTTGCCTGTGTGGTCAGCTTTGGCAAGGTGAAGCCTATTCGCGAAACGGACGGCTCAAGGTATACTGGTGCAAGGTCGATGCGGCTAAACATATATATTTCAATTGCCTGTACGTGAACCAGATTCGTGAGGACAAACCCCACTTGACCTTTTATTAAACACCAATTGTTTCAAAAGCTTCGCTATAAAAAATAATGAAGTAGCTTTGAGCTACAATTAATTCTATACTACCTAGCTACCTAGGTCGTAGAATAGTATTCTATTTATTAAAAATTTTGGGATATAATAATATAAGTAATAATTTTGCCAATAAAATAAAACATACCTACCTCACCTACAGGCTTTTGATAAATTTAAATGAATACCACAAAATACCAAAACACATGTTTAAACCTAAGTCAAATTTTCATGATAAAAAGTAATTTATTCTCCAAAATGAGAATGGAGTTTGCGTGGTTGGCGGTTGCGCGTCGTCAATATGTCTTCCCGGGGGATTTCGGGAGCGATTGACCCATTTAATGGAGCAGGAATGTTTGTGTTTGTTGCAGGTAGCCAACGCGGTAGAGCTCACAGATCCCGCCAACAGTGCGCAGTTACTGGCCCAGCTACAGCAAGCGGTAAGAAATACCGATAAGGCTAGCAAACTAATTATACCAGCTAATTAATAATAATATTTAAGCTGATATTCATAATAATGTGGGCTTTAATTGCGGTGAATTTTGTACATACATTCAGAATTAAATATTCAAGTATAACCAATAAATTATGCTAACCAAAAAAACTATGTAAGGTAAATTAATTTAAAGTTAAACCAATTATTTTTGGAGGCTTCTTTGGATGTCGATTATTAACTTTCGCATGTTCGGCTTTTGGGAAACGAGCTGCGAGATATGGCTGATATAAGAGGCAGTTTGCTTGAAAATTGACGAAATTACTTCCCATTATGATTATGGGACGAGTACAAGAAAGTGGCACGGTCTCCGTAGCGCAAGCCACGCCGTCATCAGCTGACGTGATTTTAACGCCATTCTGGCAATATTCGGGTCAGATAAAGTAATGCCACAATAGCGTCGCAATACCAAAGAAAACGCTTTGGTTATTCGATTTAAAAATATACACAAGTGGACGATAAAACATCTGCTGCATACGATTGTGTGGAATGCAATAAACAACGTCAAACGCCGAATTTATTTTAACCGCCTAGAGAAGTCGTTTAGTTTGTTTGTAGTGCGCGATAAATAAAAGATTATTAAAAGTTTGACCCTCTGGGTCAGTGTAACCCATGGCGAAGGTTTAGAAAGCTCTAACGACAGTACAAATATGAACGGATTAGTTGCAGTTCGTGCGGCGTCATTTTGGAGTAAACAACCCAATAAGTTGCAGTAGGTGCGTTAAGCTACGAAGCGAAAAAAATACCTATGCCTGTTGTTGCATTTCGTGCGCCGAGTGAATTTATACATTTTCAAATATTATTAACCCTAGAGCAGCAAAACTTTTAGAAGAGTCACTATAATTATTAAAGGTAGGTAAGGTAGGTTCTCTATTATTATTAGGTATTATTATTAGGTACTATTGCTATTATTATCTATCTATTATTATTTGTTCTATGGATATTTGAAGAATTCAATAAAAAAATAGAGTTGGTGTAAATAAAATGTTAAATGTTGTCATAAACAGATATATTTATAATACTTTGTTTTATGATAACCACTAAGGTAGTTAATACTTTGGGATAAAAAGAATGTGATGGCGTACATAGTTAACTTAATAATAAAACGTTGCACATACCTTTGCATCTCAGTAAGTATTACTCAAAACATACAAATTATCACTAATATTGAAACAGTTTCTCTTGACAATCACAGGACAAGTTGTATTTACTATTTTTGTTGTATTATTTAGATAGATTTTACTATAAAAAAAAAAAATTAAATCCGCTTTTTACAAAAACATTATAGTTTAAGGTACGTGATTAGTATTTTTTACCCTAAAACCTAATTATAAATAATCAACAACGCAAGAATATTTACAGTAATCAGTCTTTTAATGTTACCTACGAGATAAAAAATGATTTATTTACAAACCTAGGTAGTAGGTAGGTACCCGTTGAAACATAATTTGTAAAAGCTTTAACACATAATAAAAAAATAAAAAATAAACTAATACATACAATAAACACCTGTCAAAAACAAGGCTAATAATAATGAACATAGGCTATGCCTACACAATAAAACAACCAGAATTATTTTAGTGATTTCAAATTTTAAAACCTTTTACCCTCTGCCAATTCTGTTTAGTTTCTGTATCTACTTAAATCTATGGTTTAACTTGTTCAAGCTATGCATAAATTACTCGACGCACGAAATGCAACAACAGGCATGGGTATTTTTTTCGCTTCGTAGCAGAACGCACCTACTGCAACTTATTGGGTTGTTTACTCCAAAATGACGCCGCACGAACTGCAACTAATCCATATGAACAGGCTCGCGTCGCGGTAAGCGCTACATTCCGGGCTCTACCTACATTCCTCTTTCTGTGTGATTCTTGCAGTGACCACAATAGAGCTACATTTTCTCAAGGATTTATTTTCGTTGCTTGTTGTGAAATTTATGCGCTTTTTAAACCAATTGCCTTTAGCATAACTTCTCAGTCGCCGCACTATTTACTTGTTAATGTATTATTGGTATCCGAGTAGGGTGTACTAGGTTAAGTGTTTTAGAATACCTACTACCCATACTTATCAGTAGTATTAGGTAGGTAAGGTACTGAATCACTGACAATGATGACAGAATAACTGAAACAGATGACCGTCATAATGTACTTAAGCCGTGCCGTATTGCAAACAATTGAATATATAATTACGTGGACGTGTTGGCTAGAGACGTTACAGCCTCTTATAAGGTAAAGTTACCTTTTATCAAAACACTATTGAAAGATAGTAGTGGTTACGCTGACTGAATTTAGTTGGTATTAAACATTGTTTACTCATTTCTCATTTAATTGACATTTATGTCAAACACTAGCTGACTCTAGTCGTCCAATTTTAGCGTATAGCTTGGTTTGTTTATGGTAACCAACGCCGGATGCTGGGCCGTGCCCTGCGCACACGCTGAATTACGTTCAGACATTACACATTATAATACAATTTGTTACCATAACCATTTATTTATAGCAGAACCCAGAAGATCACAAATAGCAGAACTACCCAAGTAGTTGTAAAACCAAGGTAAGCTGTTAATGTCTACACTCGGATGGAGGAAGATGAATTACCTAGTAGCGTTTCGGTGCGCCAAATTATATTGCTAGTGAAAGGCGATTACCGCGCCAGTGGGTGTAAAGGTGCTATGTAGTTTTATGTGGTGATTTATAAAGGGATTTAATACCGGCTGATGGTGATTGATGTTGGGATCTTGAGGGGCGGATACACTGACGCCCTGCGGTGCGAAGGTGAGGGCCAGCGCGCCGACGACGCCGTAGTCTGCGAACTTCGGGCAGTGATCAAGGCGCGCGCGGCCAGGCCGCACCACACGCACCACAATGCGTTTCTAACATCCTGTGTCCATTCCACTACGCTTTATGGCGCCAAAATTATTTCCCGCAATTTTGACACGCAAAAGTGATTAGAGTTATCAATAATTAAGCTTTGACCTTCAAAGATAAAAGTGTGGAATATGTTGTAAGATTGAAAGAAGTTGTTAGCCGGTACCGGCGAGACAGAGATGAAGCTGTTCAAGAGGAGGCTGTCGTTCAGCACTGATAAGAAACGAGTTCCGCGGACTGACGACCCCTTTGAACACGAGGTACAGATTTCAGAACACGATCTCAGATAATACATAGGCAAGACCATTTTAAAAGTTATGTAGGTGCCTACGAGTTTTGTAACTATGTTACCTATAAAAATGGACTGCACTTACCCAGACTTGAGTCAAGGTTACACGATAATGAACATAACGTCACAGATCGGATCGATGATTTGTTAATTTCAGAAAAGTTTGACCCTTTCGGTGAAATTCCAAGAACGTGTTCCTACTACTATGTTTATATTGTCACACAGTAGTAAATTCTGCTATAGTAATAGTTTTTTCTCCAGAAAATTAGGTACCTGGGTTGGTACTAGGTACCTTGAAGAACGTGGATCAGTGATAAGCGTTCTATTAGCACGCTCAAGACTTTGCAAAACAAATTGAAAGGCAAGGTTATCTTATCGTATACGGAGGCCACGGGCGATCGTTCTGAATTCACTATTTCGTTGGGATTCAGTGTTTGTTCGAGTCATTGGTCCTTTTATGAACGTTGAGCATTGAGTAACAATTTTGCTGTCAGATTGTCAATTTTCTTTTTTGAAAAAGAGCCACAAAAATAATGGGTTTTCAAAAAAAAACCCAAATCTCGGGATGAAATCTGAAGGACATAGCGGAAGATGAATGCCATTACATATAACTATAATTTAGTAATATAATTCGTTTTATTATTTATCGTATACAAATCTGTCTATAGGTAAGCCTAAATATATCTAAAGCAGAATACTGATCGGAGACTGTGGCTTACGGAAGTAGGTTTATTGGTAGCACAGCCCAGTTATAGAACAGTGTGACGGTGATCACTATTGAGCCTTATACACTTTGCATAGAGTTGAGAACTTATCAGTCAATTTTGCATTTCTGACTGCACAGGATCTCTATATCCAGACATACATTCTTAATAACCAGTCAAGTTTGAAAATTTGCCATTGTCTTAAGATCGAATTTCGATAAAGTGAAGTATATTTATTGTTCAAATACTCTGTTACAAAATTGTTTATTTCATGTTTTATTCTTATCAGCATTTACGAGTCCCAAAAATGTAAAAGCCCAAGTATACTGGCAATTGGCTTTTACGAATGTTAATCAATTTATCATTGACCCGGCGACCCTAACCAAAACGGTCAACAGTATGTAAGAAACAAAACAACTTCATTTAGGTTTCTGAGATCATAACATGAAAGTCAGAAATTTAAATTAATTTCTCATTCATTTATTTAGTTTTATCAAACGTAGTTCTTGAGAACAACAATGTTTATTTGATTTCCGATACTGTTATAACTCATACCTCTATTACAAAGTCTACAAGAAACCAACCTACCAAACGAATGCGACTGAAGTAACATAGAATAAAACATTTACATCTGAAGTGCGATTGTAAACTCGTTTTACTCTGATAAATATTTTAATCCACAACTCAATGCCAAGTGACAAATGAAATAAAACAAGTATTGGTGATTCAACATCTAAAATAATAGGTTCAGCAAGCAGCTTTGACTTATCTACGGTGATAGATTTACCGTGATAGGCAAGACATAAATGAATTACTGACAAGTTATTAACATCAGAGATGGTGTTTTCGTTGAAGACTTTTCTGAAAACTGCATAAGAATTTGAGAAATACGAGTCAATCATCAACCCATCCGCAAAATATTTATTCATGCGGTCGAGCCAGTTGATAGTTTTCTAAATAAAGTGGGGTCGTATGATAATGTCTTCGGTTGTTCAAAAGTACCTATACAAAATAGTTGTGTAGCGTCTGACATAAACTTTGGATAATATATTGTAGTGTTTATTTTTATGTCGCTGACTGTCTCACTGTAAATACTCACATATTGCTTAATATTTCATTGTAAATGCCTTTAGGAAGGAGGATTCTGTTCCTCTTGTGCTGGTAGGGAACTCTAAATTGCATCTTTCAGCCTCTGAGGCCCGCCTTTTCCCTTTTTGGTTAAAAACTTCTAAATTTCCACTTGAACACTTTATTACACTATTCGAAAGAGCAGAATTTTCTGATCCTGGAAGTATACTTGATCCTATATCTAAATTAATAGCTTAAGATTCCTTTATAAAATGTTTGTATTTTCACATCTTTGTTGACACTGATTGTCAAAACAAACCAAAATATGTCTTTTATATTTCATTTTTAAATGTCATCAAAATGAGGTTGGTCTTTAAAACATAGAAGAACTTCTTTAAAAGATGCTGGACGTTGACTACGAAACTAAATAAAATTAAATTTGGAACTGGATTTGAAACTTGAAATGCTGAGGGATTCGGGTGCATCAGTTGAACCACGGGAGCGGAACAAGACGGATCTCGAATAGAGGCTGGGCGGCGAGCGCGGCCGCTGGCGCTGCCGCCAGTCGCGCGCAGCACGCCCGCGCCTACTTAAAACGTCAGATTGAAAGTACTAAAGAAGGGAATCTAGTACCTTCGTCCTTGATTGCGGTCACTAACGACTGCCTACAAATCTGACTGTGCTACGGAGATTCTGAACCTCTACCTACTCCGTTCCGACGCTAGAGCAGGCTTAATCTCAAGCCATCTCCATACTAAGTGTTCTGCTCTCTTCAGATCCACTCCTTGGTTCTTCACTGCTTTGCCTGCCAGATAAGTCTGCCTGTCTGCTTGCTTGCCTGCCTGCCTGCCTGCCTACCTGCCTGTCTACCTGTCAGCCTTCACGCCTTCACTTCTCCAGCCGCACGCTGCACGCCAGTGCACCTTGGAAATCCAGACGCATCCTTGAAACCATCCTAGGAGTGACACATCTTCATCATCATCATTTTTATCCCTTTTTCTTTATTAAATTTGTAAGTTTTTTTAAAATCTTTCCCTCAAACCGATAGGTCTTTTTATTTCTTAAATAACTTGTGCGTGCAGTCCCCCTCTGGGACTGTTACGTTACAGTTTGGCGCCCAACTACCTCTTACCCCCCCTCTAAATCCTAAAAAAACTTTCTCAAGCTCTCAACTTTCTTTGGTACCTTTTATTCTCTTTCATATTCATTTCAATCGTTCATTTCACCCACTCTTTACTCTAATCATTACTCTAAACATTACTCTATACCTTTACACCCCCACACACGTGCACATCACAACGATTACCGAAAGGTAGTCGTGTCCATTCTTCGCTTGTGAGTGTTTTTAAAACCACTTGTGGTCACTCATAAGTTGGGGTTTGGATTACTCTACGACGTACTACAGGAGAATATCCTGTAGTCGTTCTCACGTACACTAACTCTCTACTTAAACAACACTACGCTGCACCCCACACACTTGCACACCACTACGGTTACCCACGGTAACCGTCACTCACAAGCGAAGACTGGGTGACGGTTACCGTGGGTAACCGTCACCCAGTCTTCGCTTGTGAGTGTTTTTAAAACCATCCGTGGTCACTTACAAGTAGGGGACTGGTTTACTTCACGGCGGCTGCAGGACAATATCCTGTGGTCGTTTATACAAAACTGCACTCTCTAAACACTCTTCTAAATTCTAAAAAAACACTTGCTCCTAGTTTACTCATTTCTTTCGGCGATAACATTTCGACTAGTTTATAATATTATACTTAATCATGTCTTTATTTCTCCTAGTTTATAGATCCTACCGGTTTGAGGCAAATGGCATATTAGGGACTTTTAAATAACTCATCCATTATGATTGTATATTTTGTACATTCCTTGATCATTTAGCTCTTATTTTTTCTTTATTTCTTCTGTAAATACTTTTCAAGCTTAATTCAACACTTTCGGCATTTTTAGGGTTCCATTATTGTTAATTTTATAACTAGTTTTTTTTCGAGCGGTACACAACTCGTTAAATAAGCCTTTGTGTCTAGATTTAGTTGAGCGGTACACAACTCTTTAAATAAGCCATTGTGTCTTTGCTTAAACTTTCTTAATTGCTTTTCTTAAGCACTTAACTCTTAAACCTCTAAACCTTGAACGCTTTTCTTAAGCACAAAAAAAAACTTTGTAAATATGTATTTAATTTTAATGGGTCTTCAAAGAGGTGCGGGTAACGACACCTAATTAAAAAAAATAAGCCTACGTTATGAAAACTTAATATTTCCTTGTGGAGTATGCGTCATTGAATGTGAACCATAGCCCCTCAGTGTGTAAGGATGCGAGTGTAAGAGGGATATTTGAAAGGAGATGAATGATAGAGCAAGGACTTATTTACAACATCAAAATTTTCTTGTCGAAAATTTTCTGGGGTTTTTGGGGAAATGTAGTGTTTATTTTTATGTCGCTGACTGTCTCACTGTAAATACTCACATATTGCTTAATATTTCATTGTAAATGCCTTTAGGAAGGAGGATTCTGTTCCTCTTGTGCTGGTAGGGAACTCTAAATTGCATCTTTCAGCCTCTGAGGCCCGCCTTTTCCCTTTTTGGTTAAAAACTTCTAAATTTCCACTTGAACACTTTATTACACTATTCGAAAGAGCAGAATTTTCTGATCCTGGAAGTATACTTGATCCTATATCTAAATTAATAGCTTAAGATTCCTTTATAAAATGTTTGTATTTTCACATCTTTGTTGACACTGATTGTCAAAACAAACCAAAATATGTCTTTTATATTTCATTTTTAAATGTCATCAAAATGAGGTTGGTCTTTAAAACATAGAAGAACTTCTGTAAAAGATGCTGGACGTTGACTACGAAACTAAATAAAATTAAATTTGGAACTGGATTTGAAACTAGAAATGCTGAGGGATTCGGGTGCATCAGTTGAACCACGGGAGCGGAACAAGACGGATCTCGAATAGAGGCTGGGCGGCGAGCGCGGCCGCTGGCGCTGCCGCCAGTCGCGCGCAGCACGCCCGCGCCTACTTAAAACGTCAGATTGAAAGTACTAAAGAAGGGAATCTAGTACCTTCGTCCTTGATTGCGGTCACTAACGACTGCCTACAAATCTGACTGTGCTACGGAGATTCTGAACCTCTACCTACTCTGTTCCGACGCTAGAGCAGGCTTAATCTCAAGCCATCTCCATACTAAGTGTTCTGCTCTCTTCAGATCCACTCCTTGGTTCTTCACTGCTTTGCCTGCCAGATAAGTCTGCCTGTCTGCTTGCTTGCCTGCCTGCCTGCCTGCCTACCTGCCTGTCTACCTGTCAGCCTTCACGCCTTCACTTCTCCAGCCGCACGCTGCACGCCAGTGCACCTTGGAAATCCAGACGCATCCTTGAAACCATCCTAGGAGTGACACATCTTCATCATCATCATTTTTATCCCTTTTTCTTTATTAAATTTGTAAGTTTTTTTAAAATCTTTCCCTCAAACCGATAGGTCTTTTTATTTCTTAAATAACTTGTGCGTGCAGTCCCCCTCTGGGACTGTTACGTTACAATATATAAACAAAAAGGTAAAGAACACATACATTTAGGTAGAACAGCCGTCGTATTTTAATGGACTTCGTTCTTTGCAAGATGACATAAGGATAAAAGAAACGCAAAGTCGCGGAATCACGACATGTCTCCGGAATGCTCTACCTTTGGTGCTTGCTAATGGTCTGGCTGTTTGTCGTACTTAGTGATTGCAGGATTGTAGATTTTAGCAATTGACAAATCTTGTTACTTTTGCGCCTAAAATAGTGCTTCTTCTTCTCTTCTTAAATTTAATAGCTTAGCTTTTGTCGGGGGTTTGATGCAGTTTTCTCCAATAATGTCTTTCGAACGAGTATTTCATAAAAAACTAATAAACAATTTCTCCAAAGAAAGTAAATTGAGCGAGTAAACAGTAACCTCATTTCAAATGCGGCTTGATGATGATGACACACATACTAGACTCACAAGTACCTTGTGCTTGTTGTACGTTGGTACAGCATTATAAAATGTAGGTACTTGTAATTATCTATCTAGCATAGTAAAGATGTGATGTGTGTAAAATGACACCAGCAATAAACGCTTTAACACTGGCTGAACATACTCGAACAGTTTCACTGCCTGCCTTAGTGGTATAACGATCTCGATTAGAACTCAATCCTATTCCATTATTTTGGCTAGAGCAGGAGTTTAATATTTTTGCTTGCCAGCGTAAGATTTGTAAGTCGCGACTTCCTGTTTGGGGTTCTAGGACCTTGCCTCAAGTACCTTGGTTTTCCTTTAAATAAGATTTCGTTGAAGAGAGGGAACCAATGCAAAACATAACAAACAATTAGTCAATAGCATGTGTTGTGTGAATTACTTCATCAGGTTTCATAGTCTACTATTATAGCACTTAAGAGTGATTTGTTACTGAAATAAAACCCACTGCCATTATTTATTCTATGTTATGTATTCTAAAATGGAGGTGACGATTATTACACGCAAAATCACACATATTTATGGGTCAATGTCATCAGTTGGTTTGGCTGTTGTTTTGGTATACTTGCTCACAATTTCGGTAGTTGGAGTGACTGCATAGTATACAACATTGGTATGTGTTACATTAGCAAAAACGTGTCGTTATTATCCTATACGTGAGCCAAAATGCCTAGATAAATCTGAGACTATGTGAAGGTATTGAAAGTGAGAGTGAGAAAAATATGATTTAAAGGCTTCTTGTAATTAGAGTCCAGATGAATGTAGTAATAAGTTACTACACCGTGTTTAACCTAAAGTATCCGCGTAACCGAAAAAGAAACACGTAAATTATCACGAACAAGCAGTTCACGCGGCTGGATAGCTTTATTAAGTTCCTGTTATCTCGCCGATACGTGTTGAAAGTAACGAAAGGTTGAGTGCATGCGCCCACGCATGGACCACAGAACACACAATAATTGGAGTTACACGTCAGCCGCTGCAACATCGATGTACCTTACCTTACCTACCTACACATGGGCTGTTTACTATCTTATCTTCCTGATGGTTAATCCGTTGTGCTATTTTCACATAATGTAGAGCGGAGATTTTGAAACAGTAATGTTTCACAGTTTACGTTTCTTCCTTTACGGCTTGTAAAAATCTGATGTAACACTACCTCTATACCGTTATAGCTTTACTAAACTATAATGCCAGACCGAACAGCGCGCCCGTATTTTCTTATGTAAATTGTATGTTTATTATTACATGCCATGACTTCTGAGATCATCGCGGTAAGGTCAACACTTTGATCTTTTCCAACAAACTTTATAATAATAACTTGCGTTGAACACATGTTTAGAACGTGTTTACTTTGAGACCATCAGTCGCGTTGCTATCAGCAATTTATCAATAATCTTTATAATATTCACTTACGGAGAGCGACGGTTAGGAGTTATCAAATGTATAATTATTCAATTTCATACCAATTATCTAGATTGAATCTTTGTGCGTTCGGCTCATAAATCAATGGTTTTCTGAAATGGAGATGGAATCGATAATATGACTTGTGGTTATTGCGCGCGAATATCGAGACCTGCATCTTTGTTTCTAAATTCGAAAGCTAAATCAACTAAGCATATACAAAGACACAAGACTTCAAAAACAAGAGCCTGAAAGAAACATTGTTTTTGAAGGCTAAAAATAGAGCCAAAGAGTTGAGCCCAAATGAATTAGGATGCGGTCTGTTTAAATAATCATAAGATAAATACCCACACACACACAAAAAAATTACTTAACAATGGTGGTGCTGGTGAGTTGATAAGACAATAGATCTGATTGCTCATCGTACCTATTGGTTTGATTGCTTTTATTTAGTAAGTGTGTCTCTAGGTTGCCTAACTTGTCTAGTTTAAACGTGCCAAGCGCCTTTTCCGATATTTTATGTATCCTGTACTATTGTGGTTTGTGTTACAGAGATGTCCTAAGCTAAGACGTCTCGCACGTGATGAGAATTAAATATGATTAAGAAAGTGTTGCTCTGTTGCAAAACTGTTTGAATGTCAAATTAAAATAGGGGTTACGCCTCTTCATATTTTAAGCTAAGAACAAACAATGAAGCTATTTCTCAATTTTCTATTGCAAGATTAGAGGTGATTGTACCGAGCATAGGCGTTGGTATTATACTTTTGTACACCAAGTATAACATAGTGTAATACTAAGTAGGTGACTTGAGAACTCTGATTGTATCTTTGTCAGTAAATAGCAGTCTAAATTGGAAAAGTAGCGTGTTGGTGTTGTCGGCATAATAAAAGAAACCGCAAAAACTCTATAATTTCGAGCCGGATCTTGCGGATGACGAGGCTTCAGTACGGACCATCCACCTGTTAACAGCGTAGCAAATGTAGTTTTTCGCTTGCATCAGCACCTATGTAATTAGCATCATTAATAGTGGCTTTTCAGCTGAGTAAAGATGTATTTTCGAGCTCGACACTGACTTTGTATGAATACCTGCTTAGATATTAGTAGCTGATAGGCTTCGCAGTGATTTAGCAAATTGCGCAAATGTTGCTTTCATATTTGACAGCATTTTACTGATCGCCACTGCAGAGCGCTTAGATGTGTGCAAGGCTTTATATCTTTTTGAACTTTTTTATATTTTTTTTCACTCTTTTTCATACGGATGTATCTGTATAGGAGAGCGTACTTGGAGTTCTATTATTCTGTTCAAACCTGTATGTTTTATGCCTATGGCCTGATAATATGGTTTTTGATCTTCTTTATTCATGATGTCTTTGAATTTTTATTAAACCGCTCATTTTAAGTTTTTATCGAAGCCAAAATCCCATTAATTTTCATAAACACTACAAAACTTAAGCAAGATTCTTCGTAAAATATCAGTTATTTTAATTATGCTCTCCATGTCACACAATGGTTATACCAACCAGCGTTGTTTTTGAGGTCACCAAAAGTAACTTACCAATTTATCATTCATGGTATTTTTTATGTTGTTTGCAGGACAGGGCCCGTTTCTCAGACACCAGCTGGCAAATCCATCGGACGTGGGCTCGCAATGGAGATCCACTCCCGCTGTCGCCACCGCCCGCGCGGTCGCTCCTCGCTACCATACCCTCGGAGTCTGTCACCACGACACCGCCACAACGCTCCGACCAAAATGGGATATACGACACTATCACGGTTACGGTAAGTACTTAGCTACTCATATTTTTTGTTGGTTAACCAGGTAGTATACCGACTGGCTTAACTTTTTGCTCGCAACAATGACATTCTATTTTTAAAGTAAGTACTTACCTATTACAAGCTCTAACAACTATTGCAGTAAAGTACATACTCATGAATAACCTATTGAAGAGATCAGATTAAAACATCATAAAATTAAAAAGCTAATACTTTATACTCAGAATGACATCATTCCTTTACTCTTTAGCGTAGGTATGTACTCGTATAGAGTATTTTTTTTAATATGTTTTGCACTTAAATTACAAATTAAAATATGCATTATTGGTGTTAGATTAAAGCAAAGAAGAAAAATTATTAAAAACATTAGACATACTTGTTCTATGGCCTATAATGAATTATTATGTTGGTATATAATAATAAAGGTACCTATGTTTAACATTACCTACGACTTAAACCTCCAAATATGTTCATCGTTAAGTAATAATCTATCACGAGTTTCCTAACGCAACAGTTAAAGCAACTAATCTTTAGATTAGTGTTTATCTAATATACATTAGTTTAGTAAGGATATTCATATTGAGGCTTTTATAATAATCTTTAGGCTAATAGATACCGCAGAGATAATCATTGTATCCGGCTAACGATTAGATGCTAAGGCTTTGCAAATAGTAGGTACCTATACTTATTTATTTTATTAGTTTTTGCCACATTCTAATGTTCTTGCTGCGTCACATTAGGCCAAAAATCTTATACTTGTTTTAAATGTGCTATTTATCGATTTTAAAAGCTAATTTTATTTTGACATTAGAAAAACCACTCAGTTTATATATTATATATTTTGTTTAAAACACAGAGCAGGAAGCTATGACGTGAATATAAAAACACATTATTTATAATTTTGACAACGAAATATCAGTTATTACTCGTGCAAGGTATCATATTGATGAATGTGAGAGCAATTTTCTAACGCTTTAGATAATTGAATCAAATAGCTCAGCTTCAAGGCGTGGTATTAAACTGTCAAACACCGTGTCCGTGTTTGCGCACGAGCACGTCCACGGAACATGGAAACCGTCTACTTTCGAACCATAGATTTGCATTAACCTACAGTAAATCAAATCCCGTAGCCCTTGGCTTGGTCTGCAGAAAATACAAACAAGAATGTTTTAGATAACGGCTGTCTTTTGCCAAAATGATTCGCAAAAGAGCGTATATATACCGTTACATAGCTTAAAGGGACAATATCGATTTTTCTAGAAACGGAAGCCTAAGCCTATATAAGCAGTGGACTTCGTCATATCGCTGATGCTGATAATGATGACATACCTAGATGCTCATACATTTTACACTAGTGAGTCGACTCTGAATAGTTAAATATTAGTGTAGCTTTGAGTTTGTTTGTTGGCGCTTGTATGTAAACCAAAGGTGATTGTCCTGACATTGCCTCTCTTGGATTCCGAGAGGACAGAACTAACCTAAAAATAGTGTCATGATTCAAGCACTGGAACTTGAACTATTTGAAAAGAAAAGAGAGAGGTTCGGTGAAATGCTATGCTAAAATATATATTCCAATTCCACAGGTTCAGTCAGTAATTAAAATGATTGATCAAATCTCGGCTATGTTATGTTTGCAAAGGGTCGAGGGCTCAAATCTAGGCCGGATGTAAAGGCCATTTGTGCAAGTTGATAGGGACCATGACGCTAGTACATGGCCATTTCTATTCCAATAAAGCTAGCACCCACGCCCGCGTTCCGAACCCACGTACCGTTGTATCAATGAAGTCTGTGTACTTGTTAGTAGGTACTTTCATTCCATTTTCACTGATATTATTATTTTATTTATTTACACCTAGATTATAACCATACAGATTACTTATTTTGAGCATATTATACTCAAGTAAAGCATAAAACTAAAATATTTACAATAAACCGAGTAGATATTGAAAGATTTGTAAGGAAAATGTAAGTACGAGTTTCAATAATTTTCTGGAAATCTGTAAAGTAGATAAAATAAAATACTTACTCATATTATAATGTCCATTTGTAAGTTAGGGGGTCAATTAATGAATACAAATAATATTTTTTACTAAAGGTTTTACTAGGTTCAAAATACCTGTACCTACGGTCTTCGCTTATGATGCATGAGAAATCTTAGAAGTCCTCCTTCAGTCATGGTTTGTCCTGGCCATGGTATGGGAATATTTGTTGCTTCACCCAATATGATTTTGCCTGTGAATATCTGATAGCTGAAAAATATCAAATGAGCCAATCATATCCTACTTAGGTAAGTATCTATTTACCGAGAATGTAAATGTGTGTCCAAAGTGTGAAGCAGTGCCAAACTGTAAATTACAGAGTCCAAAATTAATCGTTTCGAATATTAAGAGGGTGCAAAATGTCAGCGAATGGCCTAGAAAAGCACTCAAAGGTCGTTATGACAATTTCCGATATCGGCACGCGGGCGGAAGATGCCAAGTTCGAATCTAATGGAGTAATTGTACTGAATTGATGGGACATCCATCACTCACTTCCGAACTAGTAATGGGCCAAATTCATGTCCTTAGTCAACGGGTAATAATTTAGCATATTGTCTTTCAACAACATTACTTGTAGATTATTATTCGAGTATAATATTTTATCCTACTACGGATGGATGTTTGTTACTCTTTCACGTAAAAACTACGGAACGGATTTTAATGAAACTTTACAATAGTATAGCTTATACATCAAGGCGGCCGCAAGTATGCTTATAATAATTGTAAGTTTAAAAAACTTGAGAAACCGACTTCATTGTCAAACGGCTAAACCGATTTTAATCAAATTTGTTTGGGACAATCTGGACGTAAGAATAACCTTCCAAATAAAAAAATAATTTTCTAAATCGGTTCATAAATGACGGAGGCATGCAGTTACAAACATTAAAAAAAATATTTAAAAAAAAATGGCTACACCGATTTTAATAAAATTAAAATGGGACCAATCTGGAAGTAATTTTTTATTAATTTTATAGTGTTTACTACACTTAAGGAAATCACAAAGATTTTTATAATGTCCCAAAAGTTAAGAGCCGAGCGGGATTTGAACCCGCGACCTTCCCCTAGGTACGGGGCTGCGCTGACCACTGCGCTATCGGATCCTAATCACACTCGACGAATAACTCTTAGGGACTGCTCGGCACTAACGCGACCGTGGCTCCATCTACAGTTTTGACGTCGCGGAAGGTCGCGGGTATCGCGGGTCGCGTACAGGGGAAGGTCGCGGGTTCAAATCCCGCTCGGCTCTTAACTTTTGGGACATTATAAAAATCTGGAAGTAGTACTACCTTTCAGATAAAAAAATAATTTTTCAAATCGGCTCACAAATGACGAAGTTATGCGGTAACAAACATTAAAAAAAAAAAAAAAATACAACCGAATTGAGAACCTCCTCCTTTTTGATTAGAAGTCGGTTAAAAATCAAGTCGCAGCTAAGTAAATAAAAATGCTCTGACTGCCAGACACAAAAACACACCTTTTTTACGCATTTTTGCGCAACGTCGTAGTATCTTGGTAGATATAACACCGCGCACCGGTTTGACTATATAGCTATCTATATTGTTAGTATGGTAGTTACCTACATCCTTTATCACGTTAGGTAAACCAATAGACTAGAAATTGCGCGATAAACTAGCATGTAGAGATAAGGCAGCGGAGGTAGGTTTATGAAGGAAATACTTGCTGAGAGGCCACTTATTTTAACGTTATGAATACTTTTGTACTGACTTCAGATAGACATAATAAAACTATAGCGTCCTCTTTGAGGCGCACTTAAAATCCATTTACCACACTTGGTTCGAAAGAATGTCCTGTTCGCAATTTATTTATTCGCGAATAGTATACTTAAATTATATTTGATACCTAACCGTGATAATTATGTAAAATAAAAGAAACTTGTTACATGATTTGTGTACGATATTCGAGGAGAATGGAATCGCGAAGGAAATCACAGCTTCATGAATTATGCATACGTTCAAGGAAAGGATACGGAGGCAGATCAGATGAAACTGTATTCACGCTCCCGAAGCCAAATGAATTATTTACAATACCAAGGCGAGGCGAATATACTTTAGTTTCATATTTAATTTTCCTATTCAATAATTAATGTTATTTCTTTCTAACCAAAAAAATATTTATACCACTACAAGGGACCTTAAAAACGAGCTTGTCGATTATCGAAAAGTACTACGGTGAAATTTTTAACAATACGGAATACGGAATAGATGTTATCTGCATGGTTAGCATATATTCCTTCCTTCCTTTGCTTTGTATCGGGCAAATTTCAAGCGCTTCGGTAGGAGAGGTATTTCATACAGAAACCCATTTTTCCAAAATTCCAAATTCAAAATTTACAAAATTTTCAAATTCAAATACCTATCCAAAAAAAACACCGATATTCATCTGAAATAGCACACATGAAAGGCACCTTCAGTTTTCAGTGGTAGCTTTTTTACAACCTGTAGATGTTTTATTGAAGTGATGTTTAAAAACCTTGAGAAACCGGCTTCATGGCCAAACTGCTGAACCGATTTTGATGTAATTTCTATGGGATCAATCTGGGAACCTTCCTTAGGGGGCGTCCACAAATTACGTGAGATGTTTAAGGGGGGGAGGGGGTCGAGTGAAATCTCATCTGATCTTACGTTGGAGAGAGGGGGGGTATCGGCAAATATCACGCAATTTTTTTTGTGATTGAAAAAAAATATATACTATTTTGGTCCTGTTTTGAGTTTTCTATTGTTAAATTTTTATTACACTTGTGGCACTTGTGATTACTTTTTAGGCAATTTTTTTTTTTACATTAACAATCCAACGTGTTTACGTAAGAAAATATTTTGAAAAATCTCACGTGAGATTGGGGGATGGGGAGGGGGTTGAATAAAATCTCACGACATCTCGCCAGGGGGGGAGGGAGGGACAGAAAATTAAAAAAAACACCTCACGTAATTTATGGACGCCCCCTTATATGACAAAGTTATGTGAAAACAAACAATAAAAAATACAACTAAATTGAGAACCTCTTTCTTTTTTATTTGAAGTCTGCATAAACGTAACTTTATGCTGTAAGTTCGGCAAGTTTTATCATGCGCACTTGATGTGCGGGCAGGTTTTTCCGCAAGTAGGCCGCTGGTGGGCCCTTTTTGCGTGACCCTTGACACGTGTTGCTCGAACTTTTTTAGGTTCTACAACACGCCGGTTTCCTCACGATGTTTTCCTTCACTGTTTTGGGAGTACTGGCATAATGCACATAAATTTTTCGACAGAAAAACTCATTGGTACACGAGTGGATTTGAACCCACGACCTTCGGATCGGAAGGCGGGGCCACTACCACTAGACCACCAGTGCTCTCAACTTTATGCTGTAATAATACCATTAATTACCGGAAAATTAAAGAGCCGATAAGGAAGTAAATAATAAGTACCTACCTAAAATATTTTTAATGAGGTAGGAAAATACAGATATAATAGGTACCCATATAATGAACTTTACGAGTTCATTACAGTAAACAGTAGTAATGATTAAAATATATTAAATAATAACAAAATAATACGTAAGAATAAAATACCTAATACAGAAAACGTATAAACGTGGAACATATACAGGGTTATTCATTATTAACTGCAAATACTCAGGAATTAGGTTCAACAAATAAAATAAAAAATATTTATGAAATGATTTTTTTTAAGTTTTGTTATGAAAATCCCGAGATAATCGATAAAGGAATCATTGGCGCCTGACCTATTTTGACCTTTGATCCGCGCCCGCGCGCCGTGAGGGACACTCTGCGTTCAGTCACCGCCTGGGTGGGTCATCGTCCTGTTCTCCATGGCAATCATTTAGCAATAGCCGTAAAGAAATTAATAAAAATAAAATTTTGATACAAAAACTTAATTAAAAAAATATAAAAAAAATCATATATATTTTTTATTTTATTTGTTGAACCTAATTCCTGAGTATTTGCAGCTAATAATGAATAACCCTGTAGAGTACAAACCTCCCCAAATATGAGGAAGGCCTGTCTTAGTCGGCAGGTGATGAAGATAATGAAACATAGAACATAATACCATTTAAAAATAATAACCATAATAACGTTCAATCATCAAAAGGCAGGGCTGTCTGCTCAAGCTGCTTTACTGTTCAGTGCAGTCAGACTTCCAGAAATCGTAGGTAACACCCGCTTAAGTAAAGCTTCGAAAACCAACGTCAAACTTGGGTTTCAGTAGAAACATAATCTTCTTTACCTTTGGGTACCTAATGTGTAGGTAAGTCTTGTTGTTGATAGTGCGTACTGTTACGCAACATGCATTAACTATTAAACGTGAACGAGTGTTAGACTCAACTGTGTTTAGAATTTTAATGCGTTCTACATAAGGTCGCACGTTTATCGATGCAAATTATACCTTTGCAGAAAACCGCAAATAACCATGAAAACAACAAATTGTTGCAATTTTTCTCTACATTTAAAACGAACTTCCCTTAAAATTTAAATATCTCGCTCAATATATCAAAAGATTCTTCCTTTCGATACTTTTGTTTAAATTTATCTGCCTTCCGTCGCATAGATTTATTGACAGCGGTTTTAGAGGGTCACTTTGATGTGAATCAATAAAATACCCGCGATGATTCCCGTTATCCTTGAATGATAATTATTTTCAAATTCGCCAGGCTCTGCCTCGAAACTATGACGTTAGGTTTGTGTCATTGCTGAGGAATGCTGCCGAGATTTATTTGCAAAGTGATGTCATGAGAATCTAGGCTGGGTAGCCTAGATTATGAAGAAGCTAGAAAGAGTAAAAGTATAAATCAAATACAGATTCGAAGGCGCTGGCATCTCATTTGCAACGTCGCTTTCATATTTATTTTCGTAAACAATTAAGCGGTAAATAGAGTGGTAAGGTAGAAATTACAAGTGATTATAAAGATTAAAATGTTATTAAAATTAAACGCATGAGTATAAGTGTATCTTACGAACAAATAAGACACCTCATTGTACTTTGGAAGGTAGATTATCCTTTGGCGAAGTGTGGACCACCCGCTGGCGACGCGATAGAGATCGGCGGCATCAGGTGTCGGGGCTTAGGCCATCACGAGCTTACCCGCGTCGCCATAAATAAATTTGAACACTTAAACAATGGGCACAGTGGTGCGTCCGACCCTCAGACCTCAGATCGGTCGATATCGCCCAGCAATCAAAACATTTCGAATTAGACAACCTGTCCGAGCTGCCGACTCGTAAGCTCGTAACACGATACCATTCGATATAAACATCACAGCTATTTTTCTTATCGAACACAGTGACACTCTTCATTTATCATTGTACTGTAGATACACGTCTGATTGAATACATTATTTGGATAATTGACGGCACCAAACTGCGGGCCGATATCCCAGATAAAGCGTAATTAATACAAATTGCTGTTGGCCATAACTAGCCAGTCAAAGAGACCGCAGGGTCGGGGATTAATGTTAGATAACCGATTGGGCGGCGATCGCGAAACTTTCTCACGATAAGCGTTGCGATACTGCGGCGCCCACGGCGACTACCTCCTGCCTTCAGGGAACTGACGGAATCACGATGCTTCCTTCTTTACTTACTGATAAATTGTTTGTGTTATGGGTAACCAGGATAAGTTATTCCAGCATAGATATAACAAATAGACCTGCCAATGTCAGGATCAGGAATATGCATAGAATATGAACATAAAAAGGATCACGACTTTAGTCCAGGCACGGTAAATTAAAGATACACCAGTACTCGCTCAAGAGTCTATGGGTGTATGTAGTCGAGGAGTTATATGCATTAGTTAGGACAATTCGACTGGTTTTATCTTGCCTTTATTTGGCCGGATATCAAGATCAAGAAGTATTTGGAGTTGTTAAACTTTTTGTTTAACTATGAAGTAACCACGCTAGAAGCAACACCAGAACTCCAATCTATTAGCAGTTACTATAAAGGTTGCACATAAAATAAATATTTGCATCCAGCTAATTTTTAAAAAGAAACAGATGCTCACGTTTACGGAGAAAGTAAATTTAGTAGAAATTAAATGTGTAAATAGTAGTCGAGTAAATATTTGGACTCGGCCTGCTGAGTTGCTGGACGTTCCGCTTACATTAGTTGCTTTTAGACCTATCTAATATTTACTTATTCGGTCAGTCAGTGGCCAGCTTTCAACACGTAGGTATGTTGTCATTATACCCATGAGTGGTGACTGCGATTTGGAAGGCCGCACAATGCATACAAGCTTCCTAAACTCATTTGATTTTGTTTGGGTTCAAATACATAACCTTATTCCGAGTGGACTTGGCTGAAGCAATGATGATAAATATTTATAGACCACGACTGGCGAGCGTGTGTATAATCCGCTCACCGCCGTAGTAAGAGTAATAGAACGTGATTGTGTTTTGAGCACTAAGGAGTTTGATTACCACTATGTAAGAACAGGCAGAGAGATATACTATATATTTCCCTCTTTCATGTGCCAGGCAATAAAAAATAATAAGTAGCAGGTACAATGAATTTAATAAGTATGAATAAAAAGCAAATACACAGTGACTGAATGAATAATTTACTAAAAATTATGTCTTACTTACTTTCTTATCACAACGAGATCGTGGAAAACGGCATATCGTAGAACCTAAAAAGTTAGAAAATATGTGTCAAGTGCACGAAAGGAGCCACTTTGAGGCGCACTTAAAATCCTTTCGCACTTGGTTCGAAAGAATTAGTGACACGATAAGAAGAAAACAACGAGATCGTGCCGAAATTGGTAATATCAAATCAAGTAATGAACTAATGAGCCAATGCAACCAGAGCATTTTGGGAACGAGCGATCGGCATGGTATATTGTCAGCATGGCTGATTTGGATCTGTTGAGCTAACCTTAGATCTTTTTGTACGGCCTGCAGATTTCTCAGATGTTTTATGAGAATTTTATACCATTTGTAACATATTCACTGCAACTTATTCACTGTATTTTCACTTTGGAAATTAATTTCTATTTGATACAACGCATTATAGAATGTGTCTTTGTGCTAGTTTTTTTTGTGCTAAAAATAATTTGTTATGGGCGCGCTCTATATAGTATATTTATTCTAGGATAGAAAGTAATCAGGTCGTCAATCGAATTGGTGAATGGCACAAACAAGGTGGCCCTTTCTTTATTCGACGATCCACGAGTAGGTTAGCAGTTTTCGTGAGAATGGGTGGTCATGGTCTGTTTTGGAAATTCCACTTTAACAATAGATAAGTTCTAAGATACATAACTTATATGATAAAATACAAGATGTATATCTTCCATTGAATAGGCAGAAAACTTAATTTTTGTGAATCAGGTTTAAATATACATATAGGTATTATTTTGTGTATAATATGCTTAATATACAGGGTGTCCCATAAGTCAACGTCCAGCCGAAAACGGGTAATGCGCAAAGTCATGACAGTTATCAGAAAAATATAAAAAAAAAATTTGCTAAGTAACATTTGAGTTATGAGTATTTAAAAAAAACAGGAAAAGCTGACACCCTGTGATGATCTTTTAAGTCCTGTGACTACAAATATTAACTTTTCATGAAACTTTTTTCTGCAACGTAAGCATGAATAACCCTTCTGTAAATTACAATTCAAAATTAAGCGCTATCTGCCTCAGTTTTCAATGAAATCGTGGAGTTTCGGCCAACGTTTCATTTCAGATAATTACATCACCCAACTTTAACCGTCTGTACAGCAACAAAATGTACTACACTATCATGGCATGTAACTTTAAAAATTGGCGCATTTATCCAGGACTCCAAAATGGTATAATACTTGCTAGAGTACTCCTTAGTTTTGGAAATAAAAAATGTTTTTTCAACTAAACCGGATTTCCAATCAATTTTATTTCATGAGATAAAATGTTTGTACCCTTAAAATTATGGACTTAAATGCCTACGCTGCGTTTTTAAATCGCTCACAATTTACAGGTACAAGTAAATACCATTTCGACAATGCAAGTAAACAGATAGGGCCACCATCTTGTCGAAAGAGACTAGCAAATTACTTGAACACCATGGGTGTTCAAGTAATTTGTTAGTTTTAGGTGAAAGTTTGAAATTAAATTCAATCATAGGATTTCTTCAATCGTGATTTTAATTTAACTACATCAAGGATTTACAGCAAATGTTCAAACTGTTAGCCTTCAGCAGTAATGCAAGCTCTACATTTCCTTAAAAAAAATCAGCTGTCTGTAAAGTCAGTTAACTGACGACAGTTGAACGTGACAACGTCATACAGCTGTCCACGCGGACGCATCGCTCACTCAAGTAGGAGAGAGACCGATGTCGAACGCTGCCGAACGCGGAGGCCGATTGTGCCTCTTTGTCGCTCGTTCCGCGCTCTCACTTTCACTTCAAGTATTAAATGGAACGCTTCAGAGCGAGGTAACGCCGCATGAGTCATGTTTTTTCGTACGAGCAGCCGGCTCCATTGAATTATAAGACGTTATCACGTCAAAAACCATGTAATAAGACCGGCGACGGGCGAAGGCAAACTTTAGATTAAAACCACGATTGAAGTAATCCTATGATTGAATTTTATTTCAAACTTTTACCTAAAACTAACAAATTACTTGAAAACCCATGGTTATTACTCTTTCGACAAGATGGTGGATCTATCTGTTCACTTGCATTGTCGAAATGGTATTTACTTGTACCTGTGAATTGTGAGTCACTTAAAAACAAAGCGTAGGCATTTTAAGTCCATCATTTAAATAAAGGGTACAAACCTTTTATCTATTGAAATAAAATTGATTGGAAATCCGGTTTAGTTGAAAAAACATTTTTTATTTCCAAAACTAAGGAGTACTCTAGCAAGTATTATACTATTTTGGAATCCTGAATAAATGCGCCAATTTTTAAAGTTACATGCCATGATAGTGTAGTACATTTTTTTTGCGGTACAGACGGTTAAAGTTGGGTGATGTAATTATCTGAAATGAAACGTTGGCCAAAACTCCACGATTTCATTGAAAACTGAGGCAGTTATGGCTTAATTTTGAATTGTAATTTACAGAAGGGTTATTCATGCTTACGTTGCAGAAAAAAGTTTTATGAAAAATTGATATTTGTAGTCACAGGACTTAAAAGATCATCACAGGGTGTCAGTTTTTTCTGATTTTTTTAAATACTCATAACTCGAAAGTTACATAACAAATATTTTTTTATATATTTTTATTATAGCTGCCATGACTTGGCGCATCACCCGTTTTCGGTTGGACGTTGACTTATGGGACACCCTGTATAATAATGTACCCGGCAAACTTTATTTTTTGCTATTTTCAGTTTTATAGCTCACTCTTTTTTAGTTTTACACGGATGAAAACTTACCTTCTATTCAAACTTTTATAGTAAAAGTAAAAGATTTTTGAATATTGTTTTCTTTTAAATATGGGCCATGACTTCTTTCACGGCATTTCCCTAACTCTCTTGGTTTCGGACTTGGCCATCACCGCCCTTCTCAAAAACCATCCTGTATAATATCATAACATCAGTGGATTTGTGGGAAACTATTTATTATTTTAGCCACATAACCAACTACCGGAAGATCATATAAGAAATGAATAAAAAGTAGGTAGCTTCTTTGAGTTATAACAACGTCTGTTCGTGTTGGTTGTCGGCACGCGCGGGGCGCTATGTTTACGGAAGTGCACGCCGCCCGCCCTCGCCTCGCCGCCCAGTCTACGTGAATGAAACATCTAATTACGTCACCGTTTATAATTTGTCACTGGACGTGAAATGGGAAGACAAATTGTTGAATGTTTGAGTTTGGGAAAATTAATTAAAAAGTTTTTTCTTCGTTAACCAAAAAGTTACAAAAATGTTAAGTTACTTATGTAAAGCATTTAATTTACTCCCAAGTTTTTTTCAACTTGGTTGTTTTTTATGATAGAGTGGTAGGCACACCAGATGACTAGTTGAAAGCCGACTATAACTTTGCTCTTAAAATACCACAAATTGATTTATTCGTGACTTCCCCCATAATTATACTTTATGGAATTGCCACCTCATAAATCAATACCACTCGAATTTCTACGCTTGACTTTCATAGACCCTCCGAAAAGCGAAGTCGCATCTTACTAGCGTGTGCTCAGGGCGTGTGCGTTGCCTAGCAACGAGCGTCGCCAGAGAGGCGACTGCGGGATGCTGCGGACGACCGGCGCCAGTGTGTAGCTTCAGTAGGCGAGTGCGTAGCGCTGCGGTACATTCGCTGAAACAACTCTGTCTAATAACTCCATACCTGTGCCATTAAAAATAAACGGTGCAGTCATCAGTTGAGTGTGTGCGTGTTCCTATACGCATGGTCATCACATACAAATAATCATGCGTGGAACTGTGAGAAGTGTTGTGTAAAGTTTGAGAAGTGATGTTCTAAAGTTTTTTTTTCTGTGCGTGGTAAAAAATGGGATTTAACTATTACTAATATCTTAAAAAACTTAGAAAAAACGCGTGAGGTTTCGTACTTTTAAGTAGGTATGTTTAAAATATGTTAGGAAAACGTAGAGCCACAATCCTCATCAGATAACGAAGAGTAAATTTTCACTGATAACATTATTTCCATGTCTTTCATTTGCATAAGCTGAAACACGTTTAAGAAGAGAAGATATGTAGAGGTACGAGTACCTATTTAGTCGTCCTAACTTACCTATGCTCACGAAAAATCTAAGCGGACTCTTTTCATATTTAGCGTGCAATCATTCTGAAGCATTCTCTATTGAAATCCATGAAAAGAAGAATAGTGCATTGTGTGAGATGAATGCTCCATCTAGTCGTGACAACTGACATCGGAACATGACTGACTTCGTGTACTATACTGTGCTTCGTAACTTTTATTTAGACGAGACCCACCCCTGGGGTCATTCACCCCGCACGCGTCAATCTTGCGTTTTACGAGGAAGGTCAGGGTTATGGTTGCGGTCTTGCTGCAGCTGTTTTCTTACGAACAAACGTATGAATTGTGTTGGCAGTTACATTGTTAGTTAGCACGTAGAGTACGTTATTATAGAGAAACCAAAAACTTTTTCCATGCAAAAAAACCGCCAGTGACGAGACTTTTTTCAAATTCATATTGATGCAAATCTGGCGACAAACTTCAAAGTATAACGAAAACGTGTCCTAATTCGTCTTAACGCCTAGTGACTAGAGTTCGTTAGCGTGGCTCTATATCTCGTGATCTAAAGGATCCAACGACCGACACCTCATTTTCCAAATTCCATCGAGCCGTCTAGGCTTCACTACCGCAAAAAGGAACCGACAGACATACATACAATGATATAATGTACTTTTCATTGCTCATACTCTGAAAGTAGGTCTGAAGTTGCCTGAGGGGCCTAATTGAAAGTAATACTTTCAGCCCTAGGGAGAATCGCTTTCTACTGACAGCTGTCAAATTATAAAAAAAAACAAGTTCTATTTTATTCAACCATGTTCCAACTTTCTAAACTGCAAGGAGGTTGAACCAAATTCCAACTTTTTATTCAGCAAGTAGGTTGGAAACCCATTACAACGGTAAGAAGTTTAAAAACTCTAATTAGAGCGCAATGTAACATTTAAATAACATAAAGATAGTATTAAATAAATAATATATCGTCTAAATTACTTGATTAATATATAACTTCAACTATTTATTCAAAATAACATAGATTTGAGCAAACAATTTACCATTTTTTAAATTATGAAAATGAAAATAATGGCTGAATAATGCTGGCAAGCCGTAGCCGAAGGCCCGCGTAGAGAAAAAGAAAAAAAAACCGGGAAGGCGGCAATTCAATCTTCATTTTCACAAATTTTTCATTCATGTTTTTATTTTTACTTTCCTTGTATTCGTAATGAAAAGCACAGTGTTTACCTCGGGTGAAAGTCTTTTAAGTCCCTCAAGCTCCATTGGCGCCCTCGCTAACGCTCTGGCGCCAAACCCGTCTCGGGACTCAAAAAACGTGACTTTCAACACTCGGGTAACAATGTACTATTATTTTTTTAAGGAAACTTTCCACCCCCTAAAAATAACAACCAACCTTATTCCGATCTCGGGAGCACGTACTCGTAGCAGTGCTGCCGCACTGTTTTCACGTGGTCACGCTGATTTTTTCGTCTATGTATACAAAATGTGCGCTGTGCGCGCAGTGCGGGTCACCGAGTGGCGCAGCAGGGTGTCGATTCTGAAAACACAAATCACTCAAGCGATCGCGTAAATCGATGTGAGTTGTCAATTTTTGTTTGAAAAATTTGAAAATGGAACGCGGATTCAGCGATCACTCGACGATCACTCAATCGAACCGTGTTGCTGGAATTGACGCCCAGTCCTGCCGCGGATCGCGAGCTCGGAATGACATAAACCTATAGGGCCTTATTAATAATCCTGGCGTAGCGTTGGACTAGTTAATCCGTGTTTTGACACATTTGTTCGAGTTGACAATTGCATGTCAATGCAAGAGACAAAACACGGATTAACTAGTCCAACGCTACGCCAGGACTATTAATAAGGCCCATAGAGTGTTATTAATAATCCTGGCGTAGCGTTGGACTAGTTAATCGAGATCGGAGTACACTCGGAGTACTACTATTATGCATAGGTTCTTTCCTGGGTTATTTGTGACTTTTTCTATGGAATAACTAAACCTTTTTCATCAGAATTTGCTCCTGTCTGTCTCTCCGTCATGGCCAGAAACCTGTCCTACGGGCAAAAAATAGTTCTTAATAATGGCGGGAAACTTTTCACTAGTAAATGTAAGAAAGTAAGTTTCTTCAGTTGTTATGTACTGTATAACTTATGTTTTTATTGTTCAGTTCATCAAAGTGGACCTGTACCAGACCGAAAAAAAATGCATTTCTTCCACTAGGGGAAAAAGTTTTTTTCTTTTTAATTTTGTCTGTCAAATAACAATGTCAAAAACGAAAAAGTCCTTAGTCAGTAGAATAATCATGAAAGACTTGTCTTATCTTATTACTGTTACACAAAAAAAAAAAAAACATTTTAGTTTTGACAATGTAACTATAATCGACGAACTCTTTGGTAGAGTGCATGCACCATGCAATGCGTTGCGGCTACAGAAGAAATAAAAGACATTGGCGCGAAATCTTTAATAGTTATTTGTTATACAAGAGTGCAAAGCTGCTTTTTAACCGCGTGCTCAATTTTGATGACTGAGCAAGCGCAGGATTCTAAAGTTTAACCACGAGCGTAGCGAGTGGTTTAAAAGTTAGAATCCTAAGCGTTGGCGATGGAATCAAAAGAGCACAAGGTGAAAAATCTTTGCACTCGAGTGCAACACGTAACTTTTCATCCCACCTCAGCGAGGAAATGACTAAATGCAAAAAAGAACAAGTAACACACCAAGGAGGTTCCGAGTATGAGTTATTAACAAATTTAAAAAGGTTGTATGATAAATTCGGCACCATGCAGGTAGAAGTAAATAGGTTTAATGGTGTTTTGAATTCACAAATACACCAAGAAGGTTACGAGTGCGAGTTTTTAACAAAATAAAAAAGGTTGTATGATAAGTTCGGCACCATGGAGGTAGAAGTAAATAGGTGTGTATTCACAAACTTCTTCTTCTTCTTCCTGCCCTTATCCCACTAGGTGGGGTCGGCACAACATGTCTTTTTCTTCCATTCTCCCCTATCACTCGCCATCTCAGTACTCACTCCTTTCTTGGACATATCATCTTTCACACAATCCATCCATCTTTTCTTAGGCCTACCTCTACTTTTATATCCATCAACATTCATGCCTAACACTCTTTTCGTCACATGACCTTCTTCTCTCCTCATAACATGTCCATACCACGCCCGCCAGCATAACTTCTCATTTTCTCCGTTACTGGCGCTACTTTCAAACTTCCTCTGATGAACTCGTTTCTTATTTTGTCCATTCGTGTTACCCCGCACATCCATCTCAACATTCGCATCTCTGTCGCATGCACTCTTCTTTCATCCGTCACCTTTGTTGCCCAACACTCAGAACCATACTGTACGACAGGTCTTATGATTGACTTATAGATTTTCCCCTTAAGCTTAAGGGGCATCCGTGGATCACAAGTTGTTCCCGTGACCTGCCGCCATTTCATCCATCCTACATTCATTCTGTTTTTGACATCCCGGTCTATCTCGCCGTCGCCCTGGAATAATGAACCAAGGTACCGAAAATCGGAGCAGACTGGAAGGGATACACCATCTAAGGCTATAGGAGAGAAATTGGAAAGACCACCAAAGTCACAAAAAAGGTGTTCAGTTTTCGTCCTACTGATTTTTAAGCCAACATTCTCCAATCTCTCTCGCCATTTTTCCAGTCTGCTCTGGACCTCGATTGCATTTTCTCCGACAAGGACAATGTCGTCGGCGAACAGCATGCACCAGGGTGCTTCTTCCTGTATGTCTAATGTCAAAGCATCCATTACCAGGAGAAACAAATATGGACTTAGAGCCGACCCCTGGTGCAAACCTACAGCCACATTGAATCTGTCGGTTACTCCAGCTTCCGACTGGACATGCGTGCCAGCTCTGCTGTACATTGCTCTTACGAGCTGCAGGTACTTTGCTGGCACTTCTTTCTCTTTCATGGCCCACCACAGAACCTCACGTGGTACACTATCGTATGCCTTTTCTAGATCAACGAACACCATATGCAAGTTCTTGTGCACACGTTTGTATTCACAAACTTATTGAACACGATATTCTAAATTCAAATTTACTTTATCCTCAAGCGGATAAAAACGGCTTTTCCAGTCAGAAATTAAACAGCAAAAACACACTTTCAGAGCTGGTGGGATGAAAAAAAATTCTTAATTATTTATTCCATAATGTTTAGGATTTTTTTATATTTTCGCAATCGTAGGTACTCTGTTTCTATTTACTTATTAAAACTACCTTGTATAAGTATAATGGGTCATTTTCGATCGGTGTACCTACTCATTACAATCGACTAAGTATTTATTTTTTTAATGAATGATTAAACAATTCATTCGCTATTAAATGTAGTCTTCAAGTTCCAAGTGCCATAACTTTTTGATTCAGATTCAGATTCAGATTCAGATTATATTTATTGCTTGAAATACATGTCGAAAAGATGATAAATTATAATAGGTAATGTACAATGTATTCTGCTTATGTCTAGGCATGCAATAATGAGATTTACAAGTAATTGTCATAAAATTTATAAACTATTAAATAAAATTAAAAATTAAACCATTAATAAGAATCAAGGACAAAACATAAAAAGAACATAACAAACAAAAAAAGAAACATAAAAATAACAGCAATACTTAATACAAAATGTCAAAGAATATTAAAATAAAAAGTCAGAGGTGAGTACATCATCAATATAAAATTAGGTAAGTACACAATACAATTAACTTTTTGCCTGGGTGCTTGTCAAGAATGTACGGAATTGTGCGGCCGCGTGCCGCAGGCCCTCGGGCGCCGCAGACCCGGCCGGCCACTCATCCTTACAGCTTTATCACCCGGAGCGCGTCCCTGTTTCTCCTCTTTGAAAACATCCTTTGTTTTTTTGACAACTGAGGTATTTGAAAACTATCTTCCTCGTTACCAACATAGCTAGATACCTCGTTAGCTTACTGTGGTAAGAAATAACTTCTACTTTTTCACGTTCTTACATAGTGTATGATATACACGCTACCGCTGGTTACCTCCTGAGGTATGCGAGAGGAGGATACGTACGATTCTCTAGTTGCCACAATAGCTGTCAATGGCAGAATAAGCGATTCGGGCCGAATGGTTCGCCCTTCCCTCCCGCCGCTCGCATTACCGCAGGAGATGAGTAGCAGTTGTAACACTACAGAAACAGTTTCACAAGACAAAGCCCATGGGCGTAGTAAAATGTGAACGGTGAAGATGCGTGTGAGACGCGTGTGCGGCGCGGACGCGGCTCGTGCTCTACATCGGCTGGCATTCGCGCTATGGCGAGCTGTGTTCTACCTGCAGAGAGGCCACGTGCGACACCATCGCTCGAGGAGCCTGCTCGTCGGCACAAGGGAGAAGGCAACGGTGTGTTGAAGAAACTAAGCGTTTCACTTATCTACCTATCTACCGACATTCTATTGATAGCGTTGTTTATTTTTATTTTTCGTGAAACTTAGTGATGTTTTTTGGTATCTGAGACTCTAGTTTATTATAATCGTTTTTGGTTGAGTTTTGTAAAACGGTAAAGTAGGTAACGGTAAATGTGACTAATTTCCTTAAAAAATCTTTCGCTATAGGTACTCGCAGTGAAACCGCCGCGTCGACTTTAAAGAATCAAAAGTTCATTCAATCATGACATGAAACATGATATAAGTAGGTACAATTCAGGCATACTTTTACATAAAATACATACAAAAAAGTGTTATAAGTACAATTCTGTAACTTGAAATTTTGAATCATAAACTCGGGCCAAACCTTATCTTTCTGATAACTTTACTCAGCCGCATTACACACACGTTAAGTTACCACCCGTTGAGTAAGTCGGCTAAGTAATGCGGCTAATATGAAGTAACAACGTATCTAGCCGACAAAAGCTGCAGTAATCACTTAAGCTACACGTCGTCCAACCCTCATTTATCAGCTTATTGAATCCGATCGCGATAGTCTCTAGTGATTCGTGATACAGAGTCTCTGGATGGTTAACATACAGAGAGGCAATCTCGTTGGTATTATCTAATAAATTATCGTCGCATGAAGGACCCTACGGATGTAAAAGGATCACAGGATCTACCTACCTGCTAATTTCTAGCTCAATTTCTGGACCTATGTAATTTAGGGTTCAATAAAGGTTAAAAAAACAGTAGTTTTTTTTCTAAGTTTCCAGTGTAACGTTAAAGCTTTTCCCGTAGCCTGGTAAAGGTAAAAAAGCATTAGGATACCAATGCATTTCCATGCCACCATTAAGTTAACATCAAAGCTCTCCGTGAAATAAAATCCAGAATGAAATTCCATCCATCAGTCACGGCCGAGCGCCGTCATTCAGAAATATACGAGGATTTAAATTACTACTTTTGATTTCATTTTAATGACGGGGCTGACCTCGGGGCGGCCAAACTTCTTTAGGATTTGTTTTGTCGTGCTAATAACATGACTTTAATGGCTGTAGAGCTGTTTTTAATGAATGTTGTAATACAATTTAGCTTATTTTTTGTTACAGACTCGAGCTAAAAGCGCTCCCGCAACTCCTGCTACCACGACATTTGGTAGAGAGCCGGTAAGATTTTTAAATAATACAATAACAACTTAAGTGTATAATTATCTTGAATGTAATTCAGTTCCTAAGTGCAGACCCAAATAAGTACTTAGTTAAAGCTGTCCAATTATTTGTTACGTGTATGGCGTGTATGGATACACGAAGTTATTTACCTACGTTTCCGCAATCACGTTAAACCATCTTTAATGATCAATTTGCTAGCTGGCGGTCTGCATCATTCCATGTCTGTAGCTTAAAAGAGCATAGTTTAGTTTTGAGTATTCGTTTCATTTACATAAGTAAGCCAAGCATACTTATCTGACGACGACACTAATCGGATTAAGTGCAAAGTAAGAATAGCTTTCATAGTAATGCTCTACGTACCTGAGCCTACGCAGTATTGGTAACACTTTCTCGATTCTGGCGCGCCTACGTTTTTATGTTTGATCTGACATATATACACTAACGCTGGGCACTTCGGCTTTTTTACTCTTCATCGTTTGAGCTTAAATCTTGTTTACTTATTTTTTAACCAGTTTGTAATAACGTGCATTCATATTATGGTCATGATTAGCTTTGTAAGCTATAAGTTTATAAGGGTTTTCAAGCTAAATTACACGCGACGAGATCAACAACCTTACTGGACTTGTCGATAAGCTACAATTTAGTCTTTATTACTTTTATCCATCAGCCCATGTTCAGCCATTGCTGGGTATATGCATATCCCTCCTCAGCAAGCCTTTCTTCACGGTCCCGCTACAACTCCTCCAATCAATCGGTTGCAATTCTTTAAAAATCAAGCAAATAGGTTCAAATCAGGAGTTTTTTATGTTTGGTGAACTTCACTAAACTTGGTGATGTAGAATTATTTTTGCTAACACTGAGTTGTATGTATTCGTCAGAGTGGAGCCCGATCAGCAAGTTACCCCAGTGGACCAGGCTCACGACTAGACCTGTGCTATGTCGCCGAGCGCATGTTGGCACTGCACCTGCCTGACAGAGACGCTCACGCAGAGGCACAAGCGGCGCATATGCTCACGAACAAGCATGGAGAGCATTTCATGGTAAGCTACCTTCCCAAACTCACTGTCAAGGATTACTCTGAATAGCCCTCAAATGGAAGTGATTCTGAGCCCGCAACAAACTTACGACTTGGCACCAAATACTGGCAACAAACTTCGTCATTGACTCTCTGAGCTCAATCAACCTAATTTTGAATGATGCACGGGTGCGCTATTTTTAAATAGGTATGTGTTAACAGAAAGCATAATCACAGGGTATCGTACAATAATAAATTGTCTAATATGACATGAACACGATGACTAGGACATAAACCCATGAATAGTTGAGTCCCAAAAGTCCCAGCTAAGCATCAATAAAATATCAATTTCATAAAAATCTGAACGACCCGACTGGGGTGGGCAGTAACGAATCAATACAGTGAGCAATAACCGCAAGATAATAAAGTGTATTTGACGTGGGACCTAATAAAGTGTCGGTGAAGTAAAGTGGGCACTTACGATAAGTCAGGGAACAAGCGGGTCGTGTTTGCAGAATGTTACCCGATCCGACCAGGAAACGAGACCTGAAGGTGTTGTAGAGGATCGTTAAATAGCCGTCATAAAGATGATTGGTGTGTGAGTGCATACTGTCGACCCTTAGGGATTGGGCTATAAAATCAAATAGCGCATAATCACTGTAATAAGTTGGCTGGATATTTTATTGCTGCAGTAGCGCACTGTGCTTGTTTAGAGTAAAGCTGCATTCCAACGGTTGTCGTGACCAAGAATCAAATTCTTCGGTTTAGCGCGTGTTTCTACAGAGTTACTGCAGTCACTGCAAACCTGTAAAGGGTTATGTTTCGACTTGAAAACACGGTTTGGCTCTTCCTACGCCACATTCGCTAGTAAACTTCGTTCGTCGAAAGTACATGCTAGAAATAACTTGGAAAATCAGTTAGCGATAGCGACAAGAAGTCACTGACGACATGGGAAATTTACTATACCAAATGGGTTGTGGGAACTGCTTCTTCACTTTGATCCCTATTTTCTGTACCATTTCATTATCTCCAGTGTCTTACCATGTTCCTCTTTGCTTTCTAGGTGTTTGAAGTGAGTTGCGCAGAAGGCACCGGCGAGGGTCACACAGCCAGGAGTGTGTTCGGTCGGGCCAGGTCTCTCGGCTGGGCGGGAGAGCTGGCACCACCGTTGGAGCGCCTGTGTGCCGCCTGCAAGCATATTGAAAGCTGGCTCGCTGCTCATCCTAAGAACGTGGCCATACTTCTTGCATGGTAAATATACTTGCACATAGTTCACAAGCCCATTCCTTAAAAAACCCTGTCACAGGCACTAGAGCGTACCCCAAGTAAAAAAAATTGCCCCTGACGCTATCTAAATAACCTCCAATAGATGGAGGGGCCTGTTTTACTAGCTGTACAAATTCAAATGCTACTATGGGCCTGAAATAAAAAAATACCAATTAACTGCAATACAATCTCCGACTACCCGAGCTTGCGAATTCTGCGAAGGGACCACTTTTGCGCTTCTGGGAGGGGTTAGACTGGCCACTAATTTAGGCTGATTATTTTCACGCATAATGGATGTCTCATTTATTGGGAAACGGGAGTGATGATAGACAAAAAAAGAAAACTTATTCGTAAAAATATCTACTCTTGTAGAACGAACAAATGAAGGTTTTCACTGTATCAAGTTGCTTTTAACCGCGATATAAAAGCTGGATAGGATGACCTAGACTCCCTGTGGAGAGGTCCTTAATTAAATAGCGCCGCTCGAACGGATTCACCCTACTTTTTGCTGACAGGGGCGACTGAATACTTCGCTTTACGTTCTGAATTTAATTTTCTCCATTTCAGTTGTTTTTTCAGTGAGGAACCGGAGATGATTTAATTAACATGCCCTTGGGAATAATTAGATGAATGACTAATGCGTGTTTACCTACTTGATGTCCAAAAATTAGGTATGGTCGCTTAAAATCATAACTTCACTCGCATTTTGTTTTTCTTTAGTGGGAGTTTTAGATACTTTTACTAATGGAATCCAGTGCGATTTGAAATGAAATTTTTATTGGATACTAACAAACATTACAGTTACATTATTATACAGTTATTTCGTTGTTTCGTATTCCATTCCCGTTTCGTTATTTCGTTCCCGTGAACTTTTTTCGTCGTTTCTTAAATGAGTGTCTATAGATCCCTCAAACAATGCCTCTGCCAAAGTATCGTTCGCTCTGTAGTTTCGTAGTAGATATATAGTTTTAGATACGCAACCTATCTTAATTTGATCTTTTTGTGTTCCCAGGGGCAACCGGGAGAGGCTAGGTGTGTTGGTGGCTGCATACATGCATTACTCGGCGATATGCGGCGCACCAGAGAACGCACTCGACAGATACGCGATGAGACGGTACCTCGACGACAGAGTACCGATCTTCCATCTGCCTTCAAATAAACGGTAATGTCTTCTTTTTCCTCATGCATGTCATGTAACGAGAAGAGTGCTAGATATGAATGTGGATGGGTATAGAAGTAGAGGTAGACCAAAGAAAAGATGGATGGATTGTGTGAAGGATGACATGAGTAAGAAAGGAGTGAAATGACGGCTAATAGAGAAGAGTGGAGAACGAAAATCTGTTGTGCCGACATCACATGAAGTTCTTCGTTTTCCTGTCCTTCTAAGTCAGGTCGGCACATCTTTTTCTTCCATTCTTCCTATTCATTCGTCATCAAACGGCTAAATAAAGAACAAGAATAAATTAATTCATTGAGCAGTTGCTCGTTAGTAAGGTGGGAATAAAGATACGTGAATCTTAGCGACGGACGAATCGTAAGGACGACCGTGTATATTATGTCCCCATGGACCGCTGACAATCTGAAGATCTTTAGAATGAATAGAACGGTGAATGTAGAAGACTCAAAACCGTACCTCTATACTTTTGGGGAGGCTTCCAAAAGCGAAATTGTTGAGCTTACATTGCATACGTCTGACTAAGTGAAGTGGCACCACACTGGAACTTCACTGCTATTATTTTAGACTATTTTTGATTTGTAAAAGGATCATATAAAAAAACGGTAGGAACCGAGACGTAGTTTGTTGCCTGTTCTTCTACGCTTGGTCGCGTGGAACTGGCACCTAGACTCACCTAGCTTTAAGACATTTCAAAGTGATTCTTGCATCGTACTGAATAAAAAATTATTGACTTTGACTTAAAGCGTAAAGAATCCATAAAAAATCGTGAGACTGACTTTGTAAGGCATACCTAACTTAATAATCTGAACCGCTATCTAGATCTTTACGACCTCAGAACAATAACCAAAGCAAGTTACGACATTCGCTTGTGGTTGCAATAAAAACTTTTGTTAATATTGCGGACATCAATGTCAAGCGACGCAAGAGTTTTATGTTTCTGTCCCAATATTAGGTACTCTTGAGTGAATTTCAGACGAATTTTTTTGGAGGACGAGTTTCCTTTTTAAACTTACGTTTGTTCAACAACCAAACCTTAGGTACATTATTATTACACATGCCAAAACGGTATAAAATGTCACAAGGATCATTATGAAAGTTCATTCTTTTGGCAGAGTCCGATGAATAAAAGTTTTATATAAGTAAATAACTTCATTACTTTAGTGCGAATCACTCGGATTTTCTACAAAAGATAATTTTGGAGGCAACAATGTAATAATTATAGTCTGACAAACTAACACTAACACATTTTGACAGATGAGAGCTGCGTTTGAATCTATGAAATTACATTAGCTTTAACAAAAGTGAGGGTAGTTATTTGCCCATCAACCACTTTCACCCACTATCACCTTATTAACAAAAGCAATTAAAATAATTCTGTTTCCACAGATACATAGACACATTTGCGGGTTTGCTAGCCGGTCAGATCCGAGTGAACGCATCTCCGCTCCACCTGACACACGTGAGCGTCGCCGGGTTCCTGGCGACTCCGGCCGCGCCGACCATCGCCTTCCTCAAGATCTACGAGAACTTTATCTGCGTCTATACATCAGGTAATTACCTACAAATTGCACACAATGTGCTAGCTGGTCAGATCCGAGTGAACGCATCACTGCTCCACCTGGCCACCACATCTGACTGAGATCGATTATTGACATTACGTATATTTTTTGTCTAATAAGCTTCACAAAAGTTTATACCTTCCACCAGTCACTTTAACAAAGTTTTACAGAAGTTGAAAGTTCTAATATTTTCTTATTTTAACCTCTAGATCGTTGAGATACTTCCTTTCCTAGGAAGTATCTCAACGATCTTGAGTACCAAAAGATCTGAGAAGACGCTGTTCACGGGGATTCCCGTCAGAATCGTGAGTCTTTACGTTTTTTAAAAATGATTTCTCTTCCAGGCCTGTACATGGTGAACGGCGGTGGCTGGACAGTGGGGGTGGGCCGGCTAGCGCTACGCGGCGACGTGCTAGTGCGGGCTTACAGACGGCCGGCGCACGCGCATGCCTCGCAGCGCCATCTTGTATTCGCGTGTCAGTTCCACACGTGCGCTGTTGCTGACCACACGCTCTCATTCACCAAGCAGCAGTTAGATCATGCTGCACATGGTACGTATACCCTACCACTATGCTATCTCCCGGCTTATAGAAAGTGTATCTGCGATAAGACTGCCCATTGTACATTAATATGTGTTTAATTACTGTTACTTGTTTTTCCATTGTTAGTTTTAAGGTGTGCAATAAAGAATTTTATATTCTATACCTACCCCCACGTAGGCAGCAGTTAGATCATGCTGCACATGACAGCGTTGGACTGGCCAATAGCCGAAATGGCATTTGCCGCCCGGGCCCCAGTCTGCGCGGGCCTCCCACGGGCATGGCTTGCGGCAACCGTAGAATAGGAGGGCCGCGCAGGCTAGGTTCCAGCTCTTGTGACCCAGATATGAAACTAGATCAGGTGTTCGCTCATACAATTAGATAGAAATATTCGAAAACTCGAAGTTGCTTTGGGCCCGGGCTTGAGGTCAACCACCCGGGCCTTCCGGCCCAGTCCAACCCTGGCACATGGCACGTCTCTATGCTATGTCTCTATCTTCCTAGTAAGAAGTGTCATTGAGATGTAGACTCGATCGGTTCAGTTGTTTTGGCGTAAAAGCGCGACAGACAAACAGACAGAGTTACTTTCGCATTTATAATATCAGTAAGGATGGAATGTCTATACAATACGTGCAAGAAAAGTCGCAGCAAACGATGCTCGCGGTCGGCGGCTCTCGAAATTGAGTTAGGACCGATGCACCGGAGGCTCAGAGATTTTGTTAGCGGACTCTGAGCAAAACGGTCACAGTTCGCCTAATGAGGCCATGGCCTTATTCGTTCCCCGCATAAATCAAGGAAATATACCTATACGGTGGCATTTTTTTTGCGAGACGAACGTGCTCTTTTACTATTCACGCGCAGCACAGTAGCAATTTATGGGAGCTCATAAAACAATAAACTGCAAGAGAGTTTTCAATCACAATAGCAGCTAAGATTAAATTAATTTCTACGCACGTGCGAATCGCCTTTGCAGTCTTTTCATATGCAAAGTATAACTTCTTAGCCAAAAACCTGTAAGAGACAAGCTGTTTAAAGTAGCATACAAGTATTCAGTATTACTAGACCTCTTTGTGAAAGAGAATAGCCACTACCCTTGTAAATTTTCCAAAAGAAAGCAAGTACCTATCATTTTAACCCACCACGACCCTCCACTTGATACGGGAATGCACTAACCAACTGCGCTACCGGAATCCTTATCTGTATCTATTCAAAACCAGGGGGATAACTGTTTTTCTGTTTATTTATCATCCAAAAGCGCTAGGTTTCGCTAACCCTTCTACTATTAACTAGATCACTGTCTCCAGATCCATCATTCCCAAGCGACGGCGCAGTGGAACTGGTGTTCGCTCGGGGGGAAGGCACGGGGGGTGCTGCCCCCGCCCCCACCCCCGCGGCCCCCCTCCGAGCTGCCCCCGACGCGCTGGCGAGAGCAGACTCGCTGGAACATCTGAGGCCGCTCTCCACACTCACTGATGATGACCCTGGTGAGTGAACCTTTTTTACAGAAGTTTGAAGCAAATGTCACGACACACGGCTCAGTATCATCCATACCTAGTTAGCTTACCACCCATTTACTACAGGGGATTTCATACGATTTTTTTTTTGTTCATTTTTGCCTTTCATTCGGTACTGCCATTCGAAATGAATGAATTCAAATGTAACATATTACTTCTATGCTTATTTGGATTATAAAAAAAAGCAGCCAAGTGCGAGTCGGACTCGCCCATGAAGGGTTCCGTAGCATCAATTAACATAATATAAAGGTTTTTGTAGTTCGTCGAAAGGTAAATTGCGGTTTACGATTTATGACGTATAAAAAAAAAACTACTGACTAGATCTCGTTCAAACCAAATATCGTTGAAAGTTTGCATTGTACAACATATATTTTTTTTGGATTTATCATTCTCTTATTTTAGAAGTTAGAGGGGGGGGACCAACTTTTTTCCACTTTGGAAGTGTCTCTCGCGCAAACTATTCAGTTTAAAAAAAAACGATATTAGAAACCTCAACATCATTTTTAAAGACCTATCCATAGATACCCCACACGTATGGGTTCGATGAAAAAAAAATTTTTGAGTTTCAGTTTCAAGTACGGGGACCCCCAAAATTTATAGTTTTTTTTCTATTTTTATGTAAAAACCTTAATGCAGTTTACAGAATACATCTACTGACCAAGTTTCATCAGTCTAGCTTTTATGGTTTCGGAGAAAAATGGCTGTGACACGGTCGGACAGACAGACAGACAGACAGACATGACGAATCTATAAGGGTTCCGTTTTTGCCATTTGGCTACGGAACCCTAAAAAATGAAGCCGAATTATTATAGCAGCTTTGCAGTCTAAGACTGTTGCCATCTCTATTTGTTACCATGAGAGTGACAGTGACAAAAGACTTTTAGCGAGCCGCAAAAAGTCTAGCGTTACCATAATGATCGATTGTGCATAGATGTCGTTAAATGCTAGCAAAAATAATAAAACTAGTGGTTTTAAAAATAATGAAGTGCAAAGCTCTTAGCGCATATTATTTTACAGGTAAATTTTGAGCCAAAGTGCACAATCTTCACATCCGTTAGTCATTCAGTTACAATGTAGTGGTCACTGAAGTTTACAAACTAATAGGCAATAGAAATAGCAAACGAGCATCCTGCGTTCAAATGCATGAACACTTATACCTTACCTACCAGTACAGCTAGTAAAACGGGCCTTTGCATCTATTGCAGATGATTTATAAAGCGTTAGGGGCAACTGGTGATTTCTCAAGTTACAAACCCCCGCCAGCCTTACTTCCGGGATGCTAATACCTAGTGCATAGGACAGGATTTTAGATGGAATAGGCTTGCCCAGCACATAATATACCATCCCTACAGCTAGTCGGCCTAAGCCACAGAAAAGACATGGTCAACACGTACAGAGCTGACTAAGCTATGAGTTCCCTCACGATATTTTCCTTCACGGTTTGAGAGCACTCTATAGATACATATCCAAACAGAAAAATCCATAGTTTACCATAGGTTCAAACCACCTTTAGGACCGAAATTCGGGGTTACTGCTACAAGGCCACCAATGCTCTTCCACACACAGATACTGGCCATGTTTTATATGTTTAGTTACATATTTGTATATTGTTTAGTTTTGTATATTGTATAATGTAAAATATTACAGTGTCCATGCCAAGGTTTTGATGTCAGTCAGTACCTCAAATAAATAACACATCTGTTGAAACAGATGACTTATAAACAAACATCCAACTAAACAAATACACATGTAAAAATAAATTACATTTGACAGGCGTCATGACTCAGTTGGTAGTAGCATTCTGCTAGGCCGTGGGTTCGATCCCCACCGAGAACAAATATTTGTGTGGTGAACACAGATTTTTGTTCTCTGTCTGGGTGATATATTGCATTCTAAGTACCTACATAATATTTACAAAAAAAAATCATCAAGTATTATATTTTATGAGCTATCTGGTTCCCAAGCTCTGCTTAGTTGAGGGGTTAGATATTGTTCCGTGAATTGTCCACAATATTTATTTTATTATTTTACACAACTTTCTGCCCTCGGTTTCGCTCGCTCTTACTGAGAAACTATATAGGCTGTTTTAAGTTTGTGTTGTCTATTAGAGCTGTAAGAATCATCAGACGATCACCAGTATTTAGTCCGTTCGCAGAAAAACAAAGATTTCGTCTAAAATTTCGTTTTCGTTGAGTTATAAACGTCTACACTCTCTAATTTAAAATAATTCAGTAGGTTTATTTCACAATTCCGTAAATTAAATGAGGTATTCAGGCGACAATAAAAAATATCTAAAACAAGCTCTAGAAAATTTGTTCCTTGTACTGCTAATGGTTTTTTTATAGAGCAGGAAATACTTTGAAATAGGGGACAGGCTGCACAGGAAGTGAAGTTTTACTTTAATGCAAGGTGGATTATAATGTGGCGTCAATGTTGACAAAGCGTCAAACTGGAGCAGTTAGCGGGCAGGTCGCGGTTCTGTGGCGTTTCAGGTGTGGTTCTATTTTAGGGCGAGTAGTTTCGTTTCTGCCGCCTGAGCGCCGCCCGCCCAGTCTCTAGCTGCCCTCCGTGCCGGCACGCATCGCGATACCATTCAACCAATATTCTATACCACGTCCGCTACAACTATTAAAACAAACTTCATATAATTGAAATTCAATAAATAAAAAATTATAAGTAAAGGTGCTTTAACGAACTGGGATTATCAGAATTGGGGTAAGTGTAAGTAGAACATTACAATCTTTGCCCGCGATAACGTTTCGCGTTCGTTAATGAGTGTTATTTTTTGTCGCTCGTTCTGTTTGTAGTTGTTCTCGATTGTTAGATAAAATTTAAATAGCTAACATGTATGATAGAGACGTCGAACGTTCTAAAATACTTATTTATCAAAATACAAATAGATTGAAGTGAGTTATTTTAAACTACACGGAGTGAACAATAGTACGGTGTCCAACAAAACAGATACGAGAGAACAACAAAATAAAAGGAACAAGTCAAAATACGCATAGATCTTCATTCATTTCACAATAGAGGTACCGAGTCGTGAAGCGAACAATAGTATGCATTAGCTGGCGACAAACGAGGTTCGTTTCGGTTGTGGCCGGTTAATTGACCTGCGTGGAGAATCACTGATGGATGTCCACCGCCGCCGCTCCGGCGACAGACAGGCCCTTAAGGCCAACGCGATCCGACACACTTCAACTTAATTCAAACCGAACAAATCGAGACCACTGACTCACGTAACGTGTTTGCAAGTCATGAGCTTGGATCGATCAATGAACGTTTGATTAGATTAGAGATGTCGGCCCTACGAGTGAAATAGGTATCTTATTATTAATTTGATTTATTTCACTTTCGATTAAACGAAAGTGAGGCTGCAGTTGGTCGAGAGATAATCTAATAGCATAAAAGTTAACATAAATTGATTTGTTGGTAGGGCAAATGAAATAATTTCGATGACTAATGATGCAAACCTATTTTCCTATAAAAATACCTATTAAATCGATCCCTATCGGAGTATCTATACTTCCAATATTTTCATTAGTACTTAGATAATAAAAACTCAAAACATAAAAAAACTTTAAAAGCTAAAAGCTTTAAACACCAACCAAAAATGTTACGAAATTTCCAGAATCCACGAAAACATTACAAAAAGTATAGCTAATAAGATAACGCCTGCGGTTGCGAGAGAGGGTTTACTTGTTTTATTTGGAACATGGATGCGATGCCATCGGGCCGTGGCTAATGCTTTCAGTTTCTCACGCGAGGATCCAATGACGTCATGTTTGCAGAGTTTTATAGCCTGTGGTCCAGCAGAACTCGTCTTAATTACTTCAATCTAGCCTTTTGCGTGCCTGACCGAAATAAACTTTAATTGATGTTTCTTGTATCTTTAGTTCCATCTTCATCCAAACTTTTTGCAAGCCTATTTAAACCTTATAATATTTTATAACTGTGCTTAGAATTACTCACACAAAAATAAAAACATACCAGTTTCTTCGGCTTATAGAAAGTAGATAGTAGGTAGGTACCTGCTAAAGAACTTGTGTGTGGTCTCAGTTGTCCTCTGACCTGACATACAGATAGTTTTAATACATAATCCTTCCTGCGTCCAGTAACTAGGTATCAGCAATAATTTATCGCACGAGCTTTCAATTTGATGGGCAGTCAATAACGTGGTTGTACTTGATGTGGACGTGTGTTTGTGGCGTTAGTGCTAATGTAAACCGTTACGCGAACCAACGGGCGCCGCTTTCTATGTGAGTAAGCTTAACGAACTTAACAAAAAATGTATTTAGGAATTGAAGCCCAAATATGGCATTGAAGAATTTTAATAGTCACCAAAATAACATTCTTGAAACATAAAAAGTAAAAGATCCAAAACTGGTTGCAATTTGGAGCTAACGTCGAATAACGAGCGATAACCTAACAGGCAGAGCTGAATAATGAGCTTAGAGTTTCGCAGAAACCCAAGGTGGAACTGTGATGACATCACACACACCACCCGTCGACTCAACACGCGCTCACCTTCACACACTGCACAGTCGATACTTATAACATGCCCACCAAAACTACCATTTAAAAAACTATTGAATACCAAAATGTTTTCTAATTTTACCATCTGTGTTTTAGTATGTGTGACATGCGAGCGTCGGATTCAAACTCGGCGTCACGGTCACGCTAATTTTCATTAGCTAACGAACTAAAGGCTTGTCGTCTTCGAATTATTGTGACGGTTCTGTCGTTAAGATTGACAGTTTTGAGCTCTCACCCGCTGCGTGCTTTACGATTATGTGTCCATCGCTTAGCACCGGTGCACACACAGCATCAGAGCCGTGCGTTTTAATCATCTTCATAAAAAATAAATAATAATTTCAATTAATGGTTTCTGTTTTTACTAAATACCTACCTAAAGCATGAGAATAAATTAGCAAAATTACGAGAAAACCACTTTCAATATTATCCAATTGTTGTTTATAGAGGAGGATAGAAGAGATATTAAGCGTTTTGAAGTTTAATGGGGCATAAGTTGACGGTAGTTCAGCATCCTCTTCCTGCCGCTCTGACGGTACATTTCGTAACAGAGCCCTCGCGACTGGGCGCGTTATTTTCGTTGACAACACAGAAATAACCGCATCTTCCTTAACAGAGGCCGACGGTCACCAGACGCTGACGTTGATATCTTTACACTAATTGCGTTATTGACAACCTCACATTTAGTTCAGTTTCGAAATTGAAGTTCGAACATAGTCTGACCTAGATGTGTTTCTTTTAAACGCAGACGTCTGATGCCGCTCGCTATCTACCTCGAATCGAAACTGGAAAGACGTTAGCTAGCACCACGTCTTTATAATGCATATACGATGTGACCGGTGACATAGAGCCCGCTCTTCCTTGTTTGCATTGAGCATTTACACGGTTGTCAGTTTCTCACAAATGAAAAAATACCTTTATTTATTTACCTACTCACCGTGGGTTTGAGTTAGTACCTATTAGGTACCTCGTTGGCAATATAAATGGAGAAAAATAGTAAAGTATTTTGAAGAATCACAGAAAAACGGATTTTTATATATAAAATTAATTTTATTTTAGAGCTTACCTAAGACACTCATAAAGTTATCAATTAGAATAGGTAGGTCATGATAAATCTATACCTTACGGAGAAGTCGTTTCTTTACTGGGTTTTTCTCACCTTGACCGACTACAGTTACCAAACCTCGGAATATTATGAGATCATACGAATAGGTACAACATCATCCGGTCAATCGTTGTATAAAAATATGAACCATCAAGAATATGATTGGTAAGAATACTAATATGGCACATACGTTTATGCCCATTTTGAATAATATAGCAAGCTCAATCAGTAGGTCTTGATTCGAACCAGCTATTCTCAACTACCGGTAAATAGGAATGGTTCTTAGTATTCCGTCATAAAACGGTGTCATCCCGCTCTGAAGAGATAACGGGAAACCGGAAAACGGGAGCTTTCTTGATCCTTTTTAGGATGTGGCCGAGACGCGGCCGGTCGAGTAGCTGCACAACCAACTGAATGCTATAAAGACACCTAGCTTCAAGGCTTCAACATTTAATTAACGATCCAACCGCCACACCACGATCAATACCTTATTAAAAGGCTGGAATATACTAATTAATTCTGGGCATTTCTGGGCCGTGTAGCGACGCTGTAAATTACACGAATTTCAGCCCGAAGCGAGGCTCGCTAGTTATTGGGGCGAATCGAATCCAATTTAAAAGCAATTTGCAATTTAACAGACTAAACACCTAAAACCACCTTTGATGTTGATGTCGTAATTTCCTCAACATCTTCTAATAATATTATACTGTAAAGGTCGAAGAGAATTATTAGATACATAAGTAGGTACTTCGCTTAAAGAAAGAGAATGAAAATGTATGAAACCGTTGCGATGTTAACTACAATTTAACATTCAGTCTAGACCTCAGAAGACATATCTCCTGCATTCAGACCATAGTCTACCTAGGTATTAAGAAATGAGTTTTGATACTGAATTCCTATGTTTAAAAGTTTTCCGATGTTTTAAAACTTGTAGGTATCTAACGCTAGCTTTATAATTGTGCGCAGGCGATAACAACGGTAGCGCGGAAGGATCCGGCTCGGGCGGGGAGACCGCGGAAGGCGCGGAGGGCGCGCACACATTCGGGCCCCTCGACGGCTCCATATACGCGCGCGTGGTGCGCGGCGGGCCGTCCTCGCCGCTGAGCGCGTCCATGGACTCGGGGATCTCGTCCGCGGGGCGTCGCGCCGCGCCCAGCCCGCCCGACGAGCTGGACGCGCTGCTGGGCGACATGCTGCGGACTGTGAGCGCGCTGCCGGACGCGCCGCCGCAGTCGCAAGCCAGCCGGCAGCCCGACATACCGTACCACGCGCGCGCCGACTCGGCTCCCTTCACGTACGGAGCGGCTGGCGTGCGCCCCGGCATGCTGCGAGCGCCGCACCGTCTCGCCAGCCCCGAGCTGGTGCGTCGCGCCCTCGGCTCCGATGCCTCCTACCGCCCCATCGAGGATGACGACGACGAGCGCACCCCTACCCCCGAAGCCTCGCCACGCACCCTCGTACCACCCGCTACCCCACGCACCCTGCGCAAGTTCACTCACGAAGACCTCACTACCACTACGGCCACTGTACCACCGCCGGCCTCCCCCGTTACAAATGGAAGGTAAGTCATTTTCATTTTTCGAGTTGTTTTCGAACATAACGAATCGAATATACTTCTTTAAGTAGCTAACTTTGATAACGGATACAGATTGTCTTTAAAATTTAAATGAAATCAACGACTTGCATAAATAAAGGTAATGTCGCAAAACCAGTTTTGCTGCGAGAGATCTGTATTTACGTGGCTGGACTAAATGAAGCCATTTCAATGTAAAAGCTTTTGAAGGGTACAAATTGATTCAATTCCGTTGATACTCAGAATTAAGGAGCATAAACTGGACATCAATCACTTATCATGAAACATAATTAAGAACAATTTTAATAATACTGATAGGACAATGATGAAATGTGAGTAGGTAATTTTATAAACATCATCATCAACCAACAGCGATGATCTGCGAAATGTAACTGGTAAACACTGGAGGAGAAGATCCGAGCCGAAGACAGGGCTCAGTGGCACGTCTTGGGAGAGACCTACGTCTAGCAGTGGACTGATAAAGGTTTATAAACATAAAAGCCATAAATGATAGCACATTCACATTTACATAAGAGACAGAAAACAAAAATTCATTAAAAAATATGAGCTGTGATGATAAACTGAGTTAAAGTTTCCGGTTGGGTAACACGAGGGGAAACAGAATCACAACAAAACTTTGATATAAAGCAATTAAAAGAGGGGATCTGGTGGTCGATGTAAACATAATGTTCCTGCGTTGTGGGAGTGGAGGCCACGCTCTGACGCCTACACTGTAGCCACATGCTAGTGTTTACGTTCGCAACCAAGCCATTTACGTTATTCTTAGCAACAAATTCCAATAAACGTTTAACCTTCAAATTACGATTATCGAAAAGAAGCAACAAACCATTCAAAAACCGAGCTAATATAAACAAAGAAAATCTACTGACAAGGCGTGAGAATACCAGAGGGTAAAATACAAGTATTTACAAATGTCTCAATGGTCGTTATCTTACTCACAAATTGATCAGCATAACGGTATAAACGTTCATTGTGTTTGTCCCCTTAATTTATGTCGTTGCGTTCTGACCCACTTCAGCAAAGGACCATAAAGAAGCCCGTTTCAATCGCATTACACAAGCCCTTCCTTATAGGTTTGATTTAAATTGGCTATAAACATACACTAACAAACTCAACAAGTGACTCTGTTTACATACCTACTTATGTACCTTACCTACATTACATATACCTATGTAGCTACTTACTACTTTGTCCTATGTGTAGCAGTGTACCTTCTTAGGGCCTGCGCACACCTAGTTCGCTGGCGGTAGCGATCAGTGAGACGCTGTCAAATATCGCTGTCAAATCTCAAATCGCTACCGCCAGCGAACTAGGTGTGCGCAGGCCTTTAATTTCGTAATATCGGTATCAGATTTATATGGCTATTGTAGTCAAACAAATTGCAGCTATTGAGTTTCTCGTAGAATTTAGGACCAACTTTGTTACAAGCTTCAGGCTAAGTTCCACGTTCTATTACTTTACCATGCAATGAAATACGAGCTCAAGTTATAAAAAATATATAAAACTTCGATACTTGGAATCTTACAATAAACATAAAAGATGAAACAGGTTTCAAAGCGCGTGCTATGTGATTTGATCGAACATTTTGCTTGCTATAGAATAAAAAATATATATTCGGTATTCGCTCTAAGATCGACTGCGGTCAGTTTTTCTGCAATCTAGTTGATACTTTAAATTAATACAGAGCGTAGGAGACATCGCAGACAAAGTGGTCTCGTGGGTGTTAATTGGACACTCCAGTTCAAAACGATACGATAATGACATAAACAAGCTGAGTATGGCTATTAAACATCAATATGGTATCAATATGAATCGAAAACGTATCGGATGAAAGCATTTTCGAATAAAACTATAAGAGCTTTTAAAGGCGATATTCTCAAAGGGGCAGCCGACCATTTAGGTAAACGTCAAAATATTAATAAGGTGCAATCATCAAGCGCTTAAAGGCTCGAATCGAACACACCTAGTTCGCTGGCGGTAGCGAACAGTGAAACGCTGTCAAATATCGCTGTCAGATTTGAGATTTGACAGCGATATTTGACAGCGTTTCACTGATCGCTACCGCCAGCGAACTAGGTGTGCGCAGGCCTTAACTGCTTGTCAACTACAGTTTAACAAGAATCTAATTAGCTTGATAAAAAGTTAGAGTAGATAGAGCAAACAGGGTAATAAATACTCAAGTAATACTTTCTGAAAACTGAAAATATTATATTCAACTGTTTCTACGAGTATATTCAAGTCAGATGTTCCGGGCTGTATCCGATAATTAGTTATATATGTGTTTCATTGGGAATAAACATATTATGCATAATTATGTAGTGATACGTAGTGAGAGCACTGGTGGCTTAGTGATAGCGGCCCAATGAGTTTTTCTCTCCAAAAATGTAGGTGCACTATACTAGTAGGTACTCTCAAACTGCGAAGGAAAACATCGTGAGGAAACCGGCATGTCGTAGAATCTAAAAAGTTCGATAAAATGTGTCGAGTGCACGCAAGGAGCCTCTCTGAGGCGCACTTGAAATCCTTTCTCCACACTGGTTTGAAAGATCCAGTGACACGATAAAGAGAAGAACTTAGATGTAGTTTGAAACCTGGAATAGCATATCTTTCTCTTTTTTGGTATCCTGTTTGATAAAATACCCAAATTAAACAATCGTGATAAAACAAGCCCGTATAATGCCATAGACATCAATAAGGCTTAAATAAATTACGTTGTAGTATGCAATAAATTATAGCCCTTTTGTTCTAAGTGGCAGCATAAATTACGTTATTGGCGTTCTGAGAATACTAAGCTTACGTCGTGGTGGTCTGTTCTTTGCTAAACGTAAACATGTCAGGTTATACATACAAACCTTCCTAGGTATGAGATAAAATCTATGTTGTCTTTGCAAGTCTAGTTGTATCTCCTATTGCGGTAATAAAACGTTTTTGGTTCATGGCTAGGGTTGGATTTATACTCGTATATAATAAAATTAAAAAACTATACAATCCACACAACACTATCTAGCCCCAAACTAAGCAGATCTTGTACTATGTTAACCAGATATCTGATATAGGTAATACTTATATGCATGTTTTTTTGTAAATACATACAATATTCTACTCCTACCTCACGTGCCTGTTAATCGCAATGTTTGATTCTTATTTTACTCCCGAATGCCCATCGTAAAAAAACCTCTTCCACGCCTACCTACTAAGTGCTGTATATCTAAACAATAAACACATGCTACTCCTCCATTGTACTAAGCTCATGTCAGATTTGATCGACATGAAGATAAATGGCACTTCATAGATATCCAGCAGATATCGGTCTTGTCAATCACGCAGATTCTAATGCATTGTGTTCGTACCACCTGGAGTGCCTTTACAATCAAGCTACATTCTGTCAGGGCGTTTCTACGTGTACTAGTACATTTCAATGTCACTTTGTACATTATGAAGTTACAGCTTTATTTTCGCAATGGGTTTTCACGCTGTGTCATCCAACACAATACTCTGACTACTTTCGTAAGAATATAAGGTTGTAGAAATGCTTATATGTATGTAGAGTGTAAGTACACTTATTGTTCTACCTTCAGTAAACCCAGAAACGGAAGCATTAACGTCCCTAATTGAGCGAAGATATATAGGCGTGGGCCGGGAACGAAACCGATACGTACTAGGTAGTTCACTTGTTCCGCAACATTGCACGCACACACGGGCCCTATAAACGACCTATTGCGAATTATTTATGCGGCGCCTACTGAATGAATAGCTTCTTATGTTACCAGTCAAATTACTGACTCGACGTGACCATTCTCGGAACTGGCTAACTATAATTTATTGCTCGTAAATGGTAGCCGAAAGTCCTTTCTAAACTGTCCATGTTTGGTCGTAGATTGACTTTAATATCTTTTTAACCAACGCATTTAATTATACAAATCAATACGTCGTCGATTGAAACGGGTTGTTCCAACTTGTCGTCTCATGAGCGGTTGTCTAGCGTTGCGACGGAAGGCGATGGCAGCTCGCAATTCTGGGATTGATTTGGAGCGATGGCGTGTGATTGCGTCGTGCCATGACCCAAACAAGTTACTATTTCGAGATAAACGCCGCCATAAACGGCCGGTCGAGCGGACCACGACACCGCGACGCCGCCGCCACCACACCACATGTTCTACTGTTACTTTCTAATGAACGATAGAAACTTTTTGTAGGTGACTCTAATATACAAATAATGTCTCTATTTCGTTGCATAAGTCCTAATTTCAAGGATTTTTATTTGTTTAATAAGAAAACAAAACAGAGTACAATCGGTAAATTCTACAAGCATAACAACATGAACAACTATGGATGGTACCCCAAAACATTCGTACACAAAATGAAGAAGCATGTACCCAGGTCAGATGAGCATAACAGTAAGTAGTAGGTGGTTCAAGCTGACATTTACTTAGTATAAAGGTGTATCATTTCAATATGCTACAATTAGATATGCTAATTGGCATTCCATTTAAAACGGAAGACCTTATGAATTATTCTAATTATTCTTATGTAATCACGAGGCATCCGCGCTTAACACCCACTATCCGAGATACCAAGAACGCATACTTCGCTCAATAAATAATAAAATACCTACATCGTTTACCATATCCATAATAGGATATCTCCCAAACCTTCGATTCCTACGCGTTGTTAAAACCTGACAAAGATAACACTTGAGCAAACAGAGCAAAAACACCGAAACACATTTAGCTGTGTTTTTCTTTGGCATAATTTCCGGAGCATTCTTTGGGTACTTAGTCATAAATCTTGTCAACAGATGGTTGAATGGCGAGGTGGAGTGGGCGGATCGGCCGCCGAGGAAAAGTGTACCGGAGAATGGTACCTGGCGGTCGAATAGTACTCTGGGCTGGCATGAGACAGCTCGGGCGAGGGAACCCCGGCGCTCTGACAGCGGGATCGATACCGCCAGCTCCGGGCTGACGTGGCTGCAGAGGCAACAGCAGAAGCTGAGAGATAGGAAAGAGGCAAGGGAACGGGTCGCTCGACTACCGCTCGAGTGGGACACCGCTACTTCCCGACATGTGCGCCGCTCTGCTAGTCATCGGTGAGACCATTTTGCATTACTTTTGAGGAAAACGACGACTTTTGCTCATTTTCCACCACTTTTACTTCAGATGGGGTGCTGGGAAAGTACAACAGATAGAGATGATCGTGAAGTAGAGTCTGTCATAAACATAATGTCTGCGCTTTCGCCAACTCTGTCCTAAAAAACCGATATCCCAATTAGGTGATACTATAGAAGTGCTGAAAACAGGTTTTAGGTTATGATATGTGAAAATCTACCAAGATCAAGATAGTACGAAATGAGTATATCAATGAAAGTCTGAAAGTAGCACCGATGAAAGAAAAAATTGAGAAGCAACAAGCTAGCATCGTACGGGCTTGTCATGAAGAAGGATGAAAGTTATGTGACTAGGAGAGTGATGGGTATGAATGTAGATGGATATGTAGGTAAAGGTAGGTCAAAGAAATGATGGATGAACAGTGTGAAAGATGACATGGATATGAAAGAAGTGAATACAGAGATGACGGCTGATAGAAGAGAATGGAAATGAAGAACATGTTGTACCGACCCCACATAAAGTGGGATAAGTGCAGGAAGAAGGAGACAGGTGAAAATCTACCAGTGAAAACAAATAGCAATGACAAAGATGGATATGTAGGTCAAACAAATGATGGATAAACAGTGTGAAAGATGACATAGATAAGAAAGAATAAGAGATAGGAGATATAATAAAAGAATAAGATAGATAAAAATCTACCACTGACAACATATATAACAATGACAACAAGAACAATAATAAATGGTTATATTCCAGTGTGGACGGCTACACGAGTGACACGACCGCGTTCGCAGATGACGATGATGACTTCAGCGTCCCGCTGCATGTCAACACGCGAACTGCTCTCAGAACCGATAGCATCAGCCCTCAAGCTCCAGACAGGTATACTAGCAACATAGATAAGATAATACTATACTAGTAGTAGTATAGTAAGCAACAAATATTACACATCGGCTAATTTCGGCTTCATAGGGCGTAGCGTGCGTCAGAGAGAGATAGCGCTCTACAAAGCTGAAAAGCCGATATGCAATATTTATTGCCTACAACCGTGCCTCGACACATTAGTTAGAAATATTTTGGTAGTCGGGAGAAGATTTTTAATATGCTTGGGATTCGATGTAGCAAATTGGGTGAAATATCTAAATCTGCTGTGATAAAATAAATAAATAATTCATAAATCATTGAATTTCATAAAACAGATTGCAGTAGATGGATAAGCCATATTAGCTGATAGATAAATAATTATGAGAGCACATAAAAAAATGCATATATCACCGAAAAAGATAGCAACAGAATAATCAGCCATCGGTTTTAGCTGATGGAAATATAAGAGAGCGATACATAATTGGATATTGTTCACAGAACCTCATCTAAGAAATTCATGTTTGAAAAGATGACGATGCGTGAATGGAGTGCCAGTAGCACACCCACCACTCCCGCGCCTGGATTACTGTCGCTAGCGGAGCCCATCAATACTGATACCATTGTAAGTTATATATTACCGCTCGCCCCGTACCCGTTACGCCCCGTTCCCGTTACTTACCTCCGTTCTCCGTTACAATATCTTTTTAAATTATAGCCTATGTGGTATTCTGATATATGCTATATGCTTATTTAATCAGCAAGTTAAATCATCATCATCTCAGCCCAGTTGCACCCACTGCTGAGTATAGGCCTCCAATTTATTGCGCCACTCTTCCCGGTCCCTCCTGAGTCTCATGCACTCATTCCCAGCCTTAGCAACAATGTCGTTCGACCAACGGGCGGGTAGTCTGCCGGTCACCATTCAAAAATAAAAGAGAAAAAAACTGAAATACGGGTAGAAGTAAAGATTTGTTCGTATGTTCCAGGACCGTGCAGAAAGTTGGTCTCGTGTGGAGTCTAGATCGGAGTCCCGGACGGAGTCCCGCGCGGGCACGCCTGCCTTCCCCACGCACCCGCGCACTCCTTACCCACCCACGCCCACGCCCTCGCTGACTGCGAGGCCGCCGAGATCACCGACGGTTATCAGGTAAACGCACTCAAAAGCACCCAGGCTGTTTTGTACTTACCAGCAGTCAAACTCAAACTCAAAGATGTATTAAGCAAAAATACGTGACTTAGAAAATGTGGTAGCAACACTCCGACTCGGGGTACCGAAGTCGGAGTTTTGCTACCACATTTCATCTACCAAATGTTGTTTCCGTGTGAGCATGAAGACTTTTCTCCATACAATAAAGAGTCAAATAGGCGAATTCACCACCCTTGGTTTGAAATAATCAGTGACACGATTAGAAGAAGAATTGCAGTTAATTCCAGTAAGCGGTTTAAATGGTTAATCTTTCTCACGTAAATATTTTGAACACCAAGTTGGTTCCATTCTGAAGCCCATTTATCATAATTGTAGAAAAGAACGTGAAAGCAGTCCTGAGTCGGAATACCGCACGTACAACGGCAACGGCAGCCTGACGTCACGCCGGTCCAGCGTCAGCGCGAGCGCGGAGCCGGCGCACGTGGCACCGGACCGAGTGCGGTTCGCGCGGGACACCAGCCATTACTGGTATAAGCCCAACATTTCGAGAGACGATGGTGAGTCTACCCTCTATTAGTGATTTCCCTTCTATTCTGGAGAACGTTAAAAAAAATCCTCCAGGGTTGGCAACGCAACAACAATACCCTTGGTGTTGTTGGTGTCTATGGGCGACGGTGACCGCTTACCATCCGTGGGCCGTAAGCTCGTTTATATTTAACATAAAAAAACGTAAATCTCTTGGAGCAGGAGAACGAACTTAGAGCTGGAGAGCGAGAGACCTTAGAGCTGGAGAGTGAAAGTCCCTTAGACCTGGAACACTTGTGCTGACATGTTTTATAAAGATCCTGGGACACTAGCGATGTTTGGCACATAACAATTATTCTGAATCTACCCGTTCTCAGTGTCGGTAATTTCGTGGGTCAGCTTTTCTGGAAATCGTCTGGAATTCCTGGAAGATTTAGGTACTGTTGTAGTGGCCACTGGTGAAATAATAGAGGATTCTGTACAGGATCACCATAACACTCCTTGAATGACCTGTAAAGTCTGACGATTCGTTTGTCCACAGCGATATCAGCCCTCTTACCACTAGAAGAAGGCGCGTTCATAGTCCGCGATTCCAACTCCTTCCCCGGAGCGTTTGGCCTCGCGGTCCGCGCGGGAAGTGCAAGCGGAGTTCGGCACTTCCTCATAGAGCCCGCGTCGAGAGGCGTGCGCCTGAGGGGATGCGCTGATGAGCCGGTCTTCAGCTCGCTATCTGCACTAGTATACCAACACACTGTGACGCCATTGGCTCTGCCGGTACCTCTTCAGCTTCCTGATCGGTGAGAGCAACATAATTATATTAATTAATAAAATGAGAGGCTTCCAATTTGGGGATCTGCTGATAAGTACTTATCAACAGACAGTCTGGTCTGCGAATAAGCTAAAACTAAGAGAGTCTAGGTGCCAGTTCTACGCGTCCAAGATTAGAAGAACAGGCAACAAACTACGGCTTGGTTCCTACCGTTTTTTTATATGATCCTTTTACAAATAAAAATGATAATAATAGCAGTGAAGTACCAGTGTGGTGCCACTTCACTTAGTGTTAATACGTCTCACTATGCAATAATACAAAAGCAAAAGTTTCTAAGACAGTACACGCTACGCTTCAAAGTAATAATAATATAGCGCTACACGTGAACGCTATGACTACCGTGCGTTCCCCTACTTCTGACAAAGTTTCTCACCAAAGTGATGAAATTAATAATTGTGAATCGCGATGTAAAAAGTGCAAAGTGGTAATCAATGAGCTGTTGGCTTTTATAAGCAATAAGATTGACACCCTTCCGGAGACTGGAATTTCTCAGATATGTCTTAGTGCATACTCCTGTGCGGAAATTGAAAATGCAAGAACAATTGCTTTCAAGTTACTGGCACCGACTAAAAAGATTATGAGACGGAAAGAAGGATCGGAACAAAAAAGTGTCCAAGAAATTATCAAACTTGTCAAGGAGTTTGAACCTGACTGCCTACCAATCTTTGTGGCTAAAGATCTGAACAAACTACCCCCCGTTTCATTTGACCACATAGATGTGACAACTTTTCTGAAAGAAATGGCGTTATTAAAGAAGGACGTAGCCTGCATTAAGGCGAAGCCATGTGCGGTCAGTCAGGAAGAGACGTTGTCGTCAGTACGAAGCGAGATTGAAGATGTTAAAAAAATGTTATCGGAGCTTAGAGAAGCCCGCAATGCAAGTAGTACTTCGGTACCTAACGACCTATTTCTTGGGTCTTATCGTGACGATAAGAACACTAGAAATAATGAGAACGAAACTTTTACGGACTTAATTGCGGGTATTAATGAGCCTAAGATTTCGAAGCGCTTGGACGTAAACAATGTGACTGAGCGGAGAGTGCGCGGCAAGCGGGGAGATGGACGCCCACGCCCCACTACCCCGCGCCCGCTCCCGCAAGCGCCTGCGCCTACACGGCCGGTGTCGTCGGCACCTTGCAGCGTGGACAAAACGTTATCGCAACAACAGCTGAGCGCGGACATTGACACTCCGTACGTAGCTAGCTATAGAGATATTATTGTAGACACAGTTCCTAGGGTGCCACGACGAGAAAAAGATGACGATGGCTTTGTTACGGTTACCAGAAAAAGACACACGTACAGGTATAGAAATGAGCGTGGCACCTTGCAAAATGCTAGTAAATTGCAAGCAGCAGAGTCTTTTGCGTATATATATCTTTCTCGTACAAAGAAAAATATTACAGAAGAAGATATACAAGAATATATTAAGGGAATGAATGAAGAATGCTTCGGGGTTGATTTATTGAACCAGACGCGAGAAACGAACTTCAATTCGTTTAAAATTAAGGTTTCTGTAACAAAACTTAACGTGCTATTACAAAAAGATTTTTGGCCTGAAAATTTGGTATTTCGTAAATACCGACAACCGCGTTCCGAGAGGAACAGTACCGTTGCATCACAAAACCAATAATGGTTGTACAACTGAAAGAAAATATGGCATTTGTTTCTTTTAATTGTAAATCAATTAAAAGATCCGTCCAGCATGTGAGAACCCTGTGCAGAAGCGCAGACGTCATCGCTCTTCAAGAGACCTGGCTGTTGCCCCACGACTTAGGTTTCATGAATGAAATCGACAAGGAGTTTGGCTGTTATGCGAAGTCCTCAGTAGATACGTCTGTCGTGCTGCGGGGGCGGCCCTACGGCGGGACGGCGCTTATGTGGCGGACAAGTTGCTTTTCTAAAGCCGATGTTGTGCAGTGTGATAGTGATCGTGTAGTGGCGGTACGCTTAGTTCAGAATGACCGTAGTTTACTCGTATTTAGCGTGTACATGCCTACTGACTGCGAGGATAATTTGCCCGAGTTTATACAGCTGTTTGCATGCATTAGTGCCGTGATCGAGAGCTCGGAGACTGAATGTGCTTTGATCCTAGGCGATTTCAATGCGCATCCGGGAACTCTTTTTGGAAAAGAGCTGGTAGATTTTTGTGAAGAGCAGTCATTACGTTGTTTAGACTTAGAGCGGCTAGATACAAACTCGTACACCTTTGTGAGCGAGGCGCACGGTACGTGTAGGTGGCTTGATCACTGTATTGCAACTGCCGCGGCGGCAAGCTTAGTGACTGATATACAAGTAAATTACGATGTGTTTTGGTCCGACCACTTTCCTCTAGTCATTAGCTGTAAGTTTAGTTCTATAAGGTCTAAGGAAATGAATGTAGATACATACCAGATGAATAATATTAAACATACATGGGGACATAGAGAGGGAGAACAGATAGATAAATATTATAAACTATGCAATACAAAACTATGTAATCTAATAAAAAATCATGAATATAACGTTACTAATATGTACTGTATGGATGAAAAACTAGTTTGTGAATGTAGTTGTCATTTAAAATATATAGATGTATTATACTGTGATATTATAGATACGTTACAATCAGCAGCAAAACATAGTTATGATAGGAAAACAAGAAAAGGACAAAAAGTTATAGGGTGGAATTTTCACGTCAGGCGCGCACACATAAAAGCCAGGGAGAATTTTTCTGTGTGGGTCGAGTGTGGTCGGCCGTGCTCGGGATATAATTATGAGAAGATGACTGCCTCACGCAGAGAATTTAAAGCCGCGCTTAAATACGTGCAAAACAATCAAGATAAAATCAAAATGGATGTGCTGGCTCGACAGCATAACTCTGGAAATTTCAAAGAATTTTGGAAAGAAACAAAAAAATTAGATCACAAAAATAGTTTACCAGTTAGTGTAGAAGGAGAAAAAGATAAAAAAAATATAGCGAATTTATTCAAAGATCATTTTAATGTCATGAAAAACAGAGGCGATAATTCGAATACGGATGGTTCTCAAGCTAGTCAGGGCTCGGAGACTTACCCCGTCACGATCACACCAAAACAGATAAGTATAGTACTGAAAAAGATGAAACGTGGTAAGTCTCCGGGTCATGACGGGCTCAGCATAGAACATTTGCTATATGCGGGCCAGCAGATCTGTCAGTTGTTAGCGTGGCTTTTTAATCTGTGTTTGAGGCATCGGTATTTACCAGAGGAACTGATTCGTACGTTGGTTGTTCCCATCACAAAGAATAAGACAGGAGATATCTCGAGCATGGGCAATTACAGGCCTATATCGCTGGCAACGATAGTGGCCAAGGTGCTTGAACGAATTATTCAGTCCCATTTAAGTTCAGTGTGTATTGATGACGGCCAATTTGGTTTCCGTCCACAGGTGTCAACAGACATGGCTGTCTTCTCTCTGAAGCAGGTTGTCGATTATTACAAGCAGCAAAATACCACGGTGTATGCCTGCTTCTTAGATTTAAGTCGAGCCTTTGACACTCTCAATCACGATCTACTGTGGAGGAAGCTTCGGGACTCTAACGCGGATGTTGCGCCTGAGGTTGTTGGTCTCCTTGCCTATTGGTACCGTAATCAGACCAACAATGTCAGGTGGGGTTCTGAGCTTTCAGACAGCTACCAACTTCCTTGTGGTGTGAGGCAGGGGGGGCTCACATCTCCCGATCTGTTTAACATGTACGTTAACGATTTGATCGTGGAGCTGAGTGGCACCCCCGTCGGACTCAGGTTAGATGACAGATATGTCAATAACCTGAGCTATGCCGACGACATGGTGCTACTCAGCCCCTCGATCAAAGGTTTGAGAAAACTCACCGCCATCTGTGAGAGATATGCAAAGAATCACGATCTGGCTTATAACGTGAAAAAAACGGAAATGGTTGTATTCAGATCGGGAAAGGGCCCTGATCACATACCAGATGTATTCCTTAAAGGGCAGCCTGTTAAAGTAGTGGATAGTTTTAGGTACCTTGGCCACATCGTGACGTCAAATTTACATGATGACGCAGATGTGGAACGTCAACGAAGAGCACTATGTGTCGTTGGCAACATGGTCGCCCGGAGATTCCACAAGTCATCGCCTGACGTGAAACTTACGTTGTTTAGGTCTTTCTGCCAGACATTCTACACGTGTCAACTCTGGACTAACTACACTAAAAAGACGCACGATAGGATACGGGTTGCTTACAACAATACCTTTAGGCACCTGATGGGCCTGAGGCGCTTCTGTAGCGCCTCAGAAATGTACGCTGATGCCCGGATCGACTCTTTCAATGCTATCCAACGAAAGAGGATAGCGTCTTTTATGTCCAGAGTTGACTCGTGTGGCAATGGTATTATCAGGAGTCTGGCGGAAAGGCTTATGCAGACCAAAGTGTATGAGCGTTGGGTGAATATTGCCACCTAACATTATTAGGTACCTACCTACCTATTTATAATGTTTAAGTACTTGTTTGTTGTGCTTGTTATTTTTTTTTGTATTTTTGTGTTAGTTGTAAGAATAATATGGATCGTGTGTCTGAAATAAAGATATTGATTATTATTATTATTATTATTATAAAGTACACACACACGCACAGCACACAGCAAAGCACAGTACACAGCATTTAAAAATAAGATACGAAAATAGTAGGTACAGACATTGCAAATTGACATGTTAGCTTCCGATGGGTAGAGTGACCGGGACACCGGTAAATATGTGTTATGATCGCGAAAGTTTAAAAAGTACTATCCTGTGTGCCTCCAGGGATCCATGGAGCGGAGGCAGTTCATCCGCGGCAGCACGCGCGTTGTTGGCGACCGGCGCCGCGTGTCACGTGCTGCTCCTCGGCTCTGAGAACACGGAGGCGCTGACGGGACCCGCCGCCGTCAAGCGAGCCGTCACCAGCCTACTGGGGAAGAAGGTACTGTTATATTTTATTTTAGCCTGGGTCGTCCTACTGCAGGGTACAGGCCTACCTTCCCTTTTTTCTACACCCCTCAATGTTTGGCTACAGTGGGCCAGTCGTTCATTTAACAATCGAGATCGTCCCGCTATCTTCTCCGGAATCATTCTCTACGAGCGACGTCTACCTTCTGGGAGCCAGGCTTCCACCCAGGTTTTATGGGACAAAATGGTGAATAAAATATGTTTTTGTATCATAGTACCTACCTATGAAATACTCAATTTTGCTATGGTATTACGGTGAACAGCGTGAAAGATGACATGGATAAGAACTGAATACAGAGATGACGGATGATAGAGGAGAATGGAAGAGGAGAATATGTTGTGCCAACCCCACATAAAGTGGGATAAGGGCGGGAAGAAGAAGATATTATGGTCATCCTTGGTTATTTCATTTTTGTGGTTAGGTACTTGGCTTTTCGCTGGATTTTTTTATGCTGCTAAATAAATGATCTCGTTTCTCCCTTCAAAGAAAAAAGGTGCCAATTTTAACGCGAAATATTGATGAACCACTAGCGTCAAGATCAGCTGCATATTAGACCCTTTGATCCTTATTTGAACTGATGATTTATTTTCTTAATTCTCCAGGGACCAGCCCACATGGTACACTTCAAAGTGTTCGGCGGTGGGATCACACTAACAGACTCTGCTCGCAAGCTGTTCTTCAGGAGACACTACCCAGCCAATGGTGTTTCGTACGCCGGCATCGACCCTGATGAGAGGCGGTACATGTACGTCGATAACGGGAACAAGAGTGAGAAGTAAGTTTTAAACAGACTTCAAATAAAAAGTTGGAGGTTATCAATTCGCTTGTTTTTTTTTTGGAAGGTTATAATTTCAGATTGTTCCCTTAGAAATTTCACCAAAATCGGTTGAGCCGTTTTGTTTGTTATCGCATAATTTCGTCATTTAAGAACCGATTGAAATATTCTTTTTATCATTTATTTACACACAGAAACTTATGATTGATACAAGTATTTACAAAATAAACAAAAAAACAGTTGAGCTATCTGCAGACCGCTACAAACGATCTAGAGATGCTCAACTGATCCAAATCTGTGCCAGATGGTATCGTCCCCCAGAAGCTGGCGGTATTGCCACGCTGAATAGCAATACTTATGTGCTGCGCCAGATACCCACCACTAACCCCTTGGGTCACGCATCGCTTCGATCAGACGCCTTGCCAACATTTTAAAATTTTAACTAAAACAGAAAGTAATAACTATTTTGGTCCCTATCCCTATAATGTGCTACATATAATTTTTCAATGTCTCTTCACCCAGGCGTATATTCGCGTTCGTAGCGCGTTCATCCTCCGGGGCCGATAACCAATGCCACGTGTTTGCTGAGCTCGAGCCAGAACAGCCAGCCACAGCTATCGTCAACTTCGTCAACAAGGTAAACATGAAATGAAATGAAATGTTTATTTGCTTGAAATATAGTTAGGAGTTAGTTATTGTCTTATTCTATCAGTTTCACATATTTCACCAAAGCATTGGCATGCAAATTTTAATGACTTATTTTTACAATTAAAAACATATTGTGCTAAATTCCAATAAACAATTAAATTAGAATAATTATAATACATGGTCCATAACTAAGATATAAAATAAAATTAAAATTACCATTAAGCTATTCAGGTAAATTTAAAGTCATAAGGTATTTAAAAAATCATTGATATTATAAAAACTTTTCTCAATTAGCCAAAGCTTCAGCTTTTTCATAAATAACTTATCTGGTAGCTCTTTAATATCACATGGCACTTTATTAGATATTTGTCCGCACATAGCGAAAGCATTTTTTTTTATACAGAGCAGTTCTGGGTACTCTAGAAAGAACTCATTATTCATGCTTCTCATTATTGTCTTTTTTTTTGTTTTTTTTCCAAACGAGGTGAAAGAAGTTTGATGTAAATTTAGGCTTGATAGTATTGTGTGCGGATTGTCCACAATGTTTATATTTATTTATTAATTAACTATATAAAATACTGTAGTAGGCTAAAATTGTATATTGATTGCAGGCACTTCTTGGAAGCTCGCAGAAGAAAGACATCATCTAAGGAATAACAGTCGAAGTTATCGGAATACTCAACGCGAGTGTGTGAACGCTAAAATACATTCAAAGATAATGGAATATTTTCATTGTACATTCATAAATTATTATGTAATCTATCACATTCTTTATTTTAGGATAACCTATGTATGCTGAACATGCTTACTTATTTATAACTTTAAAATTATAAGTAATGAGTAAATTTTAATTTCAAAGATTTAAATTTCCAATACGCTTCATTCTCACCAAGTACAATTAACCATTTATCGTGTGCTAAATAAAAAATAAGATGAATACATAGTAAATAAATTATAACTTAGGTTAGGAAAGAACTAACTAGTCTCATATTGGATAATATAGAGTAGTGATATTATGTGTGCCTAATGTTGGAATAAGATTAGTTAACCAGTACTAGAGTCTCAGCATAAAAAAGAAATAAAGGCAAAAACATCAGCTGACATGCCATAGATAATAATATATGATGAAATAGTACAACGAAATAATGCGAAACGATTGTACAATCTGTTAAGAGAAAAAAATAGGTAAAGCTTGCTTCATAGACATTAAAAATGCCGTGAATTTAAATAGTTCTGAGAATCTGCAGCAAATGCTAAGATAGTACCTATGTTATATTTTTAGAAAGTAGAAATATGATGCCTTGACAAAAATTTTCAATGTATGTTCATAATTTATGATACTTCAGTTCATCAAGATAAATTACCATTACTACCTGCATTATGCATTACTGCAATGAAATAATTGTTGTAAAATGTATTTATTATAATAATACAATCATTTAAATATTATCGACGTTTTATTTGCCCCCTTTTTCCCTTCCTCAAAACCGTATTTACATATTTAGGTACCTAAAGTACATAGGAAAGTATTTACTACCTTAAAATATAGGAAGAAAGGTCCAAAATATAAAAGAACAGTTTATTAAACAACAAAGTGGACAAACAAGCATACGGGCCACCTGATGAAAAGCGGTTACCGAAGCCTATAGACGTCTGCAATACCAGAGGTATCACAAGCGTGTTGCCGACCCTTTAGAACTCCTAAAACGCCCTTTTTGAAGAACCCCATATACTACAGTAGCGATAACCTCAGCAGGGAGATCATTTCATAGCCCGAGTATCAAATATTGGAAGAAATAGACCATGACGTGAAATTAAATCCTTCAACCAATCCACGTCACTAAGAAATTTTTTTTTTTCAATAAAGTGCGTAAATTGATTTTTTTTATACAACTGATAGAACAAACTTATGGCCCAACTGATGTTAAGCGGTAAAGTATTGCCTCGCAGGTCACGCACGTCAGGAACGTGCCCTTACGATGCACTGCCCTGATTCAGTTTGAGGCATACCTACTTTTACCTACCTAACTGTCGGCCCTCACATATTTAGACCGAAACACAGCAACACTGCTTGACAGCAGAAATAGGCGTGGTGGTATAGTACCATGGAAAAGGGTATTCCATCTTTCCCCGAACGCGCCCTTTACAAAGAGCTCTATGGTTTTTAATCATTGTGTCATTTTTTATCTGTGAGTATAGGAATGCTGGCTGAAAACTTGCAAGTCCAAAGCGAATTAAAACTTAACAATTTTTCCCGCGTCAGCCAACAAATTTGCGTTCTATTTTTAAATTCAAAATACGAACGTGCCTAAAGTGCCTAATGTGCCTAGTGTCTTTTGCTCTAAGTTAACGAGCTTACAAGCTTGATAAAAATTAAAATAAATTCCTACTAAACTACAAAAATGGGTGTTAGCACAGAGATAGAGTGCCTAGAGCAGCAATTTTTAGAGCTCATAGGAGAATTTCGCACCTTAACAGTAAGTATTGTAATTCACGATTTCTGTAAATCTTGTGTCCAGCTGACTGGCGCCCCATCGATATTAATACATACTTACTTAATAAAGACAAAATACTACCACACTATCACTTATCTAACATTATAATATATTCTTTGCGCATATTGTAGTTTAGTATTTTTGGACTTTGATTTTTTTGGTGTACCTACTTGTATCTGTATTACGGTGAAACGGTACGGCCAGGATAATTTTGTAGTGCTGGCTTCATGAATAATAAAACTACGAATGTCTAGGCATCTGAAAGCCGATTACGCGAAGCCGTGCGTACGGAAGCCACGAGGGCAGAAGCCGCTGAGGCAACTTGTGCCTCCGCGCGCAGAGCGGCCGTGGAGGCACAAAATGGCGCTGCCGCGGCAACTGCCGCCGCTACGCAAGCAGCTAATGAGCTAGCGGCAGCTCACGAGCAAGTAACTACACTCAAGTTTCAGCTGGAATTAGCGGTAAGCGACCTTTTTCGAGATCAATGTGATTGGACATTGTCGTACTTAGTATGCAAACTTTTGTAAAACAACTTGCTTGGGTCAAAAAATGTGCACGCGAGAAGAACATCGACGGTAATAGCCAGTCCTTGAAAGAAAACCTATTTCTGTTGAGGTTTGTTTATTGTTTAAGTATTTTATTTTAGGAGCGCCAAAAAGTTATTTTTGAAGAGAAGTGCGTAGATATGTCAAGTCAAATGAACGCACTGGATAGAGAGGTCCAACAGTTGCGTCCTTTGCAATCGACGCAGGCCGCGTTGCAGCGTCAGTACACTGAACTTCAGGATCGCATTGTTAGTGTTACTGAAGACACGCGCAGGTATTTATCTATAAGTAGGTACACAGGTAACTTAAGTTATTTTTATGTGTTTTTAATAATAAATGTCAATTCGTGCGAAGCCGGGACAGGCTGCTAGTTTATCATAACATAGAATAGATAGATTATGCGTAAAAGTGTGCAGTCGTATGGTGCCTGATCGCACCCGCACCTATATTTCCAATCGAAACACAAGCATCACTGTTTGGCAGTAGAAATGCAGTATAAATAAAACACAGAATAAATCAATCTAGGCATACGTACTATAAGAATTATTTTACAAGCTCTACTCTTTTTGATGTATGTTGAAGGCGAGCGCGTTGATGTCTTTTATACATTAAAAAAATAAGCCTGAAATATATTAAATTAAACAGCACTCTATCATAAACAGTGGTCATTTTGGCCAAATAAACTTGATTTCATGATTTTAAGTTTTTTAGTACCTAATGGAAACCTAGAAAGCCTAGAAAGGCGGGGTCGGCCAAGAAAGCGTTGGAGGGACGATCTCGACGCTTTCAAGCGAGGATGGTGGGGCAATGGATAGAGAGAGTTGGAAGGATTTGGGGGAGACCTTTTCCCAGCAATGGAACGATATAGGTTAGAGAAAAAAAAAATGGAAACCTATGTATTTTTTCACTGCCGGTAGACATCTTCACAGGGCAGCCCGAAAACTCGTACAGGTAGAGCCGAAGTAGAGTAGCCTAATCTGAGCGGCCGATTTTTAAACTGAATTCACACTTATAATTATCATCATCTTCAAATCAGCGGCTGTTTGCACTCATCTGCTGTGCATAGAAGTTAAGATCGCGGGAATTCGGTGGGATGCAGAGGGCTCAGAATTGATCTTCCTGGAACTTATAGGGGATCCTTATCTTCTCACTTCATTATCCTTCCTGGCGACTCTTATCCGTTGTTCTCACACGCCAACGACCCAGCTGACAATAATGTAGTTTGACCAACGGTCGGCTGGTCTGCGTTTAGGTCCATCGTCCCTTGGCCACCATTCTGTAGCCGTAAGCACTCTTCTTTCTTACCCAAAAACCGACCTGCCCAGGGAGGTATCACATCTGGAGGAGGAATTACGTCGAGTCGAACGATGTGCGGCCGGTGGCTCTGAGATACGAGAGCGCGCTCGCCTCGCGGCCACGGCACACACTCGCGAACGACGCCTGGCTGCGGCTGAACTGCAACACACTGCTAGAGAACTGCAGGCTGCTAATGGTAGGTGATAAATGTAGCTGGCGGAAAACGAACTTATAAAGGTCGGAACGCGCTTGTGATGCCTTTGGTATTGTAGGCGTCCATAGGCTAGGGCATTGATACCCAACGTGGTCCAAGTGGAACCCTTGGGGTCCACGGGAGACTCGACGGGGGTCTTCAAAGGCGTGACAAAAAAATGGGGTTCACGATTCGTAAGCAGGGGTCCACGAAAATGTATCTGGTTTGGATAGTGAAGAACTACAGTTTTGGCTTTGCCTATCAATTAATTAACTGACTTAACAATTCGTACTTTTATCGAAAACTGTTAATTAGTGAACTGGAACTCAGCCTTAACGCAAATGTCCATAGTTGGATCTAATCTCCATATTTTTTGTCGATTGAGAATGTTGTAAAAATGTAGCTGCAGGGCAGGGGGTCCACCGGAACCAGCAAAATTTTGACAGTGGTCTGTGAGAAAAAAAGATTGGGAACCTCTGGGCTAGGGTAACCGCTTCCCATCAGGGTTGCTGTATGCTTGTTTGTCCACTTAGTTGTATAATGAAAACAAAAAAAAACAATTTTATTGGTCTCTATAGATGACCTCTCTCTCTGGACGCCTTCGTTGACAGAGGCTCGGGATAAAGCGAACTGGAAGACCTTTGACCAGCAGTGGGATGACATAGGACGGGCAACCATTATAAGTTATTGTAATTATGACGAACCATATGACTAATATAAGCTGCGTGAAACGCATTTCACATAACTTTTTTAAATTATAACAACACCGACTACTAGGGTGCTTAATCATGAATAAAAGTTACATGGCTAGGGATTGAAGTCGCAAGTTTGTTTTATAAAACAAAGTATAGTTCTATGAAGTTAAAAACAACTTCCCACTAGCATGTCATGTAACTATACCCTCAATGACATCAGTCTTAGTTTTTTCGTTCCCGCATTCCGCGGCGCAAAAAAAACACATTGTAGTAGGTATTGAGTAATCGATTTTACATCTACGTGTATTGTCATCATGAAATCTAATTACTACGATTATCAATCTTTTTTTAGTGGAAATAACAAGACTATCATCCTTGGTATCTGAGTTACAACATCGAGTAGCACACGACAGCGCATTCAAAACTCAAGCCACCGTGGACCCGGATGAAGAATCGTTGGCAGAAATCAGGGTAGCTCTGAATGCTGAAAGGGCAGGAACAGGGAAGTTGGAAAAAGCTCTGACAGCGGCTTTGTCTGACAATTTTACTTTAGCTACGCAAATCCGTGCGAAAGACATTTCTTTAAGCCAAATTCAGTCATCAACACCACCAAGCTCTACTTCGACAAACATTTTCCCAATTGATTCTTTTCTGGCGGATTAAACTTTTAATGATATTTATGTTTTTTTTTTTTTTATGTAAGTCGCTGATGGAACAAGCATATGGCCCACCTGATGTTAAGTGGTAACCATCGCCTATAACAAAGCACTGCCTCGTAGGTCACGCACGTCAGGAACGTGCCCTACGACGCACTGTCCTGCGTCCATCAACTGGAGGCATACAGATATTCAGCCTCACGTGCCAGTAATTACACCGGCACCCATACCCTTCAAACCGAAACACAGCAATGCTGCTTCACGGCAGAAATAGGCATGGTGGTAGTACTTCCCCGGACGAGCCCTTCACAAAGAGCTCTACTACTACTAACTACTACCATAGACAAAGGAAAACAAGTTTGTCTATGCTACTACTATAAGTATTTTAGTAAAATGGATCGTAATAAAATAATAATAAACGCTCATTACTATAGCAGGCACACCGATGTTTTGTTTTGATATAGGCTTTATAATTCTTCATTCATAACAAATCCAGAGATGCGAGGGAAGTTGGAACCAGTTGTGCTGTTTGCTAAACTAAACAGGTTTTGGTGGAGTCTTCGGTCAAAACTTAGAGGTCATATCTAAAATACATAAAGATTGGGTAAAGATTATGATTCGTTTTTGTATTTTTACTGGGAATCTTAATTTTACTTTAAAAGCGGGTACTTTAGCAGCTTAATGTTTGTGTAATTCGGCTCGGCGCAGTTTACGATAAAATCTAAATATAAGCTGAGCTATGGTTTTATGCTCTGGAGACCAGTTCAAACATTGGACTTTATATTGTTTGTAGAACAGCTAGGTTCAACAGCGGCGGCGGATTGTGCTAAAACAGGTTCCTAGGAATGCAAGCATCGGGCATCTCGTATCAGCCATCGCTGATGTGCGCAACACATTTACGATAAACAACCAGTTTCTTACAACAGAGCTGAGTTGGTACCTATTCCACATTCAGAGAAATGACAGGCAACATCGTTGGATCTGATAGATAAAACAATATTTGAGCTAAGATAATATCTTAGTTGTTCCATGATACATGGGACTGCTAGCAAAACAGGATCCCGTTAGTTCTTCTAATTTTACACCGAGAAGTATAAATCCAGTTAAGGAGAGGCCAGAAATCCATTGGGTGCATGTAGTTCAATAGTCAGTGCTTGTCCTCACATACGAAGGTGATCACGCAATAGTCATATGAATACAAAAGCAATATCTACCTACATACTCGCACGAATCACCTTTTGAAATTCTATAAGATTTGTTGATTTTCCGTACAAAGGAGTTGGAAGAAACAATTGAACATTATTGATATTCAAAGCTATTCCACGGTATAGACAGGTATTTACATTATTGCATGAAGAGTGGGTGCAGCAGGTAGAAATACTAACTGCTGGAGCATCTGTGGCAGACTGTTATAGAATCTGTGGGTAAGTTGTGTTTGCTTTGCTTGGTGCGGATTTTCGCAAGGCTTTGCGGCGCCCCACCTGCGTAGGCGCCGCTGAACCAGTCCGCTTCGACAGTGCTACACGCGCGACCGTATCGCGCCACAAAACTATGTGCATCCGAATGTAACGATCTGTGATATAGTGTTAAGTTTCAAATAGTGTTTTATGTAACTGAAGAACTTGACAGGTGAGGTCAAAATATACGACTTAAATTATACCCACGCTCGCAGATATACGTAATCTCTATAGGAATTTGATTCGAGAATCTTTATTTTGAATATTTGTGTCGCAAATTAAGTCATCGTTATTTAATATTTACCTAAGGATATACTTATTGGCATAAACTCTTTAGATTATTAATTTACTTTATTCGTTACCTACTCTACTTTGACTATTTTATGATCTACTCAAAGTAGAGCATTGAATGGATTCACGCTCGCGGTAGTAAAGCAATTGTTTTGTTCGGAGTAATATTACCCGCTAGTAGCTTTAAATGCCTCTAGAGAAAGTTACTTATTTCTCGTGCTTCTGTGGTCTCAAGAGATTACCACATTAAATGCCTTTTCACTTCATTTGATAAAACTCGTTGTACTCTTTCTTGAAAAAAGTAAAGTACCTATGCATTTGGTATTTTTCTAGATAATTTCAATGTTGTTTTACCATATTGAGCTGAAAGGCCTTTCCGCCCACTTAATGTTGACATAGCGAGTCTGACTCATATTATGTACTCGTATACAAGGACGGTAAGCAATATGTAAGTAAATACATGGATGTCATATATTATTTATTGCTTCACACTTTGTAACGCGTGGTGTATCTTAATAGATACACCACGAGTTTTACAAAGTGTGAATCAAGTAGGTAAGGCAGTAGATACATCAGAATCTATTTTGTCATTTCCTATTTCGTAGAATTGAAATATGCAGTAATTAATGAAAAATCTAGAAATACTTTGCGCAGGGGATTTCTAGAATAAGCCGAGTTTCCTACTTATATAAGATTTAGCCCTGGCTGGGCCCCGGCTTCGGACTGTTTCATTTAACACTATCTCTGTCGAAGCTAAAATAATCCAAGAAATGGCAGTATTTGGTATGGTTTATGGCATTTTTTATTATTCCTGTGTTAAATATGCAGTGCCTGTGCCGATCACTGGCAATATTTCTGATTACAAGACAAGTCAATTTTAAATAATTCACTCTCTTCACTCTCTGCAAATTGTTTTTGTTTATCTGCCAAGTTCCTTTTTTCTATTTTTTATAATTTATTTGATGCTATGTAGAGCATGACTATTCAGAAGGCCGTTAAGACTCCCTTTCATGGATGTAAATGTGAACAATTGCGATATTTACGTATGTTTTATTCAACTTGATGCATCGGTGAGTAAATCATAGTCATAGTCATTTTGCTTATAAACTGGTTTCGTAAGTAGTAAAAGCAGGACAGGTATTTCTGAAAATTCTATTTAATATTTTTATTTTAGTCTTTTTATAATACATAATAGGTCAAAACAGAGTCCATATCAGGTGGCATTCATTGCTCTACCTACCTATAGTATATTTAAAGTTGCTTACGTTCCAAAACGCAATAGATACTTGAAAGAAAGCGAGATATCTATAACGTGAACCTTATTGCCTTCCAGAAACATGTTCCACAAAATCCCTGCCTGCTGCTTCGTAATCTTTACCGCACTCTCAGTCGTGCAAAGGTCAGTTTTGTTTTTAAATTAAATTTTATAAACATGCTTTAGTAATATACACATATAACTTTTCATGGCGTTTTCATATATCATCTTTTCTTACTATGTGTTGAAATTACAGTATTTCAGTAGTAGGGCCGAGGGTGCTCCGGCCATTCGGTTCATACCGAGTGGCTATAGCAGGGGGCTCCCGCGCACACTCCCTGTATGTGGCAGTGGAGGGACGGAGAGCCAATGGGGAACAGTTCTCGCAAGGAAAGGAGGTGCAGGTCCAAGCTGCAGCTTCCAGAATTATAGAGATTGATGTAAGTTTCATAACTGTAATGCCTTCATTCATGTTTTGCTGACTAAACATAAATGTAAGTAGAAGATAATCTACCAATATCATTTTGTTTCTCATGGAAGTAGTGAAGATGCCTTTACGGTAAACCATAACTTCAAAACATACCTATTGTCATACTTGAAAACAATCGTCGACATTCAGAGAAAGTGCCGACTATCTATGAAATTTTGATATTGTTTCCACATTGCCAACCCACTTGTTTATAATTCAGACATAATAACAAACTTCTCTTCTTCATCTTCCTGCTCTTATTCCACTTTATATAAGGTCAGCACAACATGTCTTTCTCCTCCATTCTCCTCTGTCAGCCGTCATCTCTGCATTCACTCCTCTCTTATCCATGTCATCTTTCACACTGTTCATCCATGTTTTCTTTGGTCTACCTCTGCTAACATACCCATCCACATCTATGCTTCACTTTCCTAGTCACATGACTTTCATCCCTCCTCATGACATCGTAAATCGGAACTAATTTAAGAATAAACAAACGAAACTGAGTAAGAAAGCCAATAATGTCACCTGATTGTAGATTGGCGACCCAGGCCCCGGTCAGTACGCTCTCGTTGCGCGGTCAACCTCAGGCCCGCTATTCTCATCATCGGCGCCATTAGCCTACCAACCGCGGAGTTTCTGCGTTTTCGTGCAGACAGACAAGCGGGTCTACCAGCCGAGCGACACCATTCACTTCAGGGTCATCGCCTTGGACAAGTAAGTAATTACCTATCGAGTGACAAGCTTCAATGACTCTAGGTTTAGGATGCTGTACAAAAACATGCTAAATCTGTGTTCATGTCTGGCCATCTTTGGATCAAGTTAAGCATTATGGTTGTGACAAAGTTTTATGAATCACCTGTTCACAGGAATCTAATGACTCGTTTCTCATAAGGCTATGCTCTGTGATGGAATCTCTAACTTATCCTTCACTGATTACCTCACGTATTGAGGAAAACGAATCACAAAGTCAACTGCGTAGATCACTCGAACATCCGAAGCAAAGACACTTTCGATTTTGATACCATCACCGATACAAGTTGAGTTCGTGCGCGTAAGATTACGTGTGATTATGACTCGGTCGTTCAACTCGCTCATAACACAAGAGTACCTACGCACTTCTCAAGCTCAAGTCACTGGGAAATGTACACATAATCTGAGAACCGAGAATAATCTGAGCATTTAATTTATAATATTAAATTGATCTAATACCTTACCTACGACTGCCAATTTTTTTCTATACGGGTATGAACGTTGACATTTCAAAGAACCTTGAGCTTTCATTAAAACACCTTTTTAATGGCTTTTACAACATATCAGCAGATATACCTATAGAACGTTGTAAAATTTTTAGAAAAGTAGTTGTATGCTAATGAACCGAGACTTATTTTGGGTAGAACCATAAACGTGAGGACACCGAAATCATTGAACTTCATTTATTTATTTCAAGCTAGAAGTATTTCTTAAAATGTGAAAGGGTAAAGGCGTGTTTGTACATAGCTAATCCTATTGTTCTTTTAGGTACCTTTTGCCTCTGTCTGGAGCAGTAGACGTGAGCATTTTAGACGCAGGGGGGTCACCAATAAGGCAATGGGTGGGAGTTGCATTGGATCGTGGTCTCATCACGGAGGAACTAATTCTGGCTGACGAACCAGCACTTGGAGAATGGACTATTCAAGTAAGAATTTAAAGAAATTTATGTGTTATTCCTGTTTTTGAAAAACTAGGTTGATGATCACAATGAATAGTTTAACTTTTTGCAACTGTCTGCAATAATTTTAATTATTTCGCTCCATAAACAAAACAATAATTATAGCCGGAAACAGACAACAGCCTCGAGATACACATCATAACTACCCACCAGCGATGCGATGACCTCAGACCATTTCAAAGTTGCATAATTTATTGGCTAGCTAGTAACTCTTTGGCAATCTTTGGTTGAAAAAAAACGTGTGTAGGAGTGTGAGAAAAAAAAATTCCGTTATCATCAAATTACCCAGTATAGATTATAGACGGACCCACATCCCGTAGTGCATTATGGCCTAATCCGTAGAGCCCTAGCTGAAACATTACAGTAGTTTAATGATTATTCTCGTGCTTTAGGTAGAAGCCCGTGGCCAAACCTACTCGAAGAAGATCCTGGTGGCTGATTATATTCTGCCGAAATTCCATATGGAGATGAAAATGCCTAAAGATGTGCTTTTCAGCGAAGGACGGTTCAATATCAACGTTACTGCCAAGTAAGTTATCATTATACACTGATCCGATCAAAACGAATCGCTATGACGACATTATTATAATTTATAATACGAAACAACTGTTTTGAAGTATTACTCATAAGATCTTTATTCAAGGGGTTTTGGCTGAATAAGGCTTTGTCACTCGCTGATTCGTCACAAAGCTTTATAAGACTCAACTCATTAAAACGTGATACTAACAGCGGAAAATGTCCCATTATTGTCATTTCTTTAAACCTATTGAAATTGTTGAAATACACTCGTAATACATCAAACTATCGATTGTGGCTTCCGCTAATGGTTTTCCCATGGCTTTGAAGAAATGAGTTATTCTTTAAGAGAAAGCTGTTGTTGTTTCCATTTACAAAACTCATTGCAAGCATCACAATGAAACGCAAAAACAATGTTCTGCTAAGGGCGTAGTCGTAGAGCCTTGTCGGTTCATTATTATCGGTTCAATCGAAAACAATGCAAATTCGTAATGATGCTTGGACTTTTTTCATACTGCCTTGAGCTTAAATAATAAGGTGACCACGTTGAGCTATACTCTATAGCCTCAGACTGCGGAAATATTAACACCAACCCGATTATCATGTGGGTGGGTTTCACATTAACGGTGACCCTGTGATTGATTACCATCACCTGCTTTTCTAGTGAACACTTACTGAAGATTATAGATAAGACATAACGTTCCATTTTTTGCTCTAATAATGCTTATAATTTGCTGACATACTGTAACTTTCTTTCATAGACATTTCAACGGCTTACCAGTTCAAGGCGAATTAACGATCTCATCCTTCGCCGTTTTCTTCTCTGGACTACTCCAGCCTGTTGTCTCATCGCCCGCTCGGAAAGTTGTAGAATTCGACGGACAAGCGGATGTTACCTTCGACCTTAAAACTGATCTAGACCTCGCGGAAGACGCGGCCAGGCCACTGGTAGTCGAAGCTGTGTTGGAAGAAAAGAACACATTGATAAGACAGAACGTGTCGTCACGAATTTTACTCCTCAGAACGCCTTATAGGCTGAAGGTTACAGCACCGGGACATTTCAAGCCTACCTTACCGTTCAACGTGCAGGTTGGTATTTTAATGATCGTACTTTGTGATGTATTTTGAACGTGACTAGAGATATTAAATGTTCCATTAAATTCATATGGATCAGATTAAATTAAATAGACTGCGGAACGCAAGATAAGTTGCTTGAATGGTTTTGTTAAATGATTGATATTATGAGGCTTATCGACATTCACAGCCTGATCTGTTAGGTACTTATAGATCTCTCTACAACTATCGTAAAGCTACTTTTGTTATATTTGCGTGGATAAATAGCTGTCACGTGAAAGTTATGACTTCGCTTGATAAATAGATAGATAAAAATGCTTTATTACATAAATAAAATGAACTGCGGCGAGCTTAGTGCTGGACAGCATTACCTACCAGCTAACCTTTAGGTTATAACGAGATAGGTTGGGTAGTACACATACCTATAAGATGAGAGCTTATATAGATAGATAGATAACACACACAGTTAAGTGATAATTACAACTAACACACATAACAGGGAATTCGTGCATCACTTGCTTCATCAGTTTGTTTTATTTCAGATCGAACTAGTGGATCCTTCCGGACAGATTCTGGAAACGGATGGTGAAGTCAATGTAGAACGGCTGTGGGACGATGGAGCACCTGTGAATATTACAACCCTGAGCTTGAAGAAGGGACTTGCCACTTACACATACGTACCTGATACCGCACATATGAATTCTACACTCAACTTAGTGGTAAGGAGCTTACAATAAATAAATAAGTAACTCGACACTTAAAAAACAGCATGTATCTATACTGTGCCTAAGAAAATATCGTGAGGAAACCGGCGTGTCTTAAAATCTAAAAAGTTCGAAAACATGACCTTAGCACTGAAACACAAAAGGAGCCTCATTAAGAAGCACTTAGAATACTTACACAACGAAAATAAATTACTATTTAAATTGTATGATTGGATGTGGTCAAATAATAACTACCTGTACCTTTCCTTGCCTTCCCAGATAAGATACAAAGAAGTAACAGAAAGAGTTGTTAACGTCCAACGAAGCGAATACTCCGGCGGTCAGTTCCTCACGATAGAGATGCTGACGCGACCTTCGAGCGGTGACGAGATGCGAGCGAGGATCACCGCCACGGAGCCTATGGATTTGGTGCACTATGTCGTGATAGGACGCGGGGATATTCTACTAGCGAAGACTTTAGAAGTAAGTTTCTTTTGGAAACTCAAACTTAATTATAAAATTCATATCAATTCCAAGAATCACTTTGAAACGTCTTAAAGCTAGGTGAGTCTAGGTGCCGCTCGCGTTAAGACGTTTCAAAGTGAACCTTGTGATACAACTGAATAAATACATTTTTTACTCTGACTTTGAGTTAATGCATAGCCAGAAATTTACAATATCAAAATTCGTACCTCTCTCTCACGATAAAGAAGCTACAACGCTTTACTGCTGTCTGAGGCGCACTTAAAATCCTTTCACCTCACTGAAAACTAGTTACACGACAAGAAGAAGAAGTATCCGAAGATATCTTCGGACACTTATTCCACTACCTACCCACTTATATAGATCATATATAACAATTGTTCCAGTTGACTTCAGCTCGGCGTAGCGTAGACATCACAGTGCCGATAACTCCCCGCATGGCCCCAGGCTGCGTGCTACTCGCGTGGTACCCGCGATTGGACGCGGCTCGTAACACCGTCCTATCAGCGGCTGTGTATGCCCCTCAGCTAAACCTGCTGCAGAACAAGGTATTACATTGTTTCTTCTGTTTAGTTGTTCAAGGTTTTGCGAGTGAGAGACTAAATCACTATAGGGTTTTCACTTCGCGTCACAAACCCTTTTATATCCCTCGATTTTTGTTTTTCTGCGCGGAAAGCGCCTTTTAGGAAACGCCCGGAGGCGTCTCCAGAAATACGATTCTGAGCCCTCTCCATTCACTGTCTTCCCGCGATCCTAAAAATATTGTCGGTCTATCGGGTCTTCCGGTTGGCTCATGTCTTTTCAATAAAATACCTATAGATATTATAATATTTTTTGAGTGTATTATTATAAGTATGATTACTTACAGGTTTCGATATCTCCAGTAGCTGCTTCTGGACCCACGCCCAAGCCTAACACTCTTGTGGAACTACGAGTTTCTGGAGAGTCAGGGTCCATCGTTGCTGTACTTGGCGAAGACTCCAAAGCTATCGACGCAGGGCTGGCGGGAGCTAATGGACTTGGCAATGGACTTGATATGAACACGGTACGAAAAAAAGAAGATATTATGAACCTTACTTGTTTGAATGTCCCGCATGTTTAGAATAACTGACCAAAATAATTATCTTATTTCAGATTGAACGTGAAGTGGAAAGTTTCAACGGCCTGGTGCATTCAATGTTCAAAAACGAAGAGCACCTCCCTGGAATGGGAATAGATTTGGGAGGCTATTCTTCTCTAGATGTCTTCAAGGTTAGCTTCATGAAAAATATAGGTTTATTTATCTCTTTAACTTCACGAATGTATTCTACGTGTTAATTACTTGTTTCAGAATGCAGGAGTTGTTATTTTAACTGACGGCGTAGTCATTCCGAACGCAGAAGGTAAGATGAAAGAGAGATCTCCTATGTCATGCTCAGAATTGCATTCTGGCTGGTTCCATTAAGTTCAAATTTTCAACCCGGGTTTCTTTAACAGGTGAACCTGCTCTACAATTATTAGAAACTGGAACGAGACCACCCCTTGCAGGACCTTACGCATTCAGTCGATTGCCATCACCTCCATCGCCACGCCACTACTTGTCCGTGACACCACAGAACACATGGATGCTCGCAAACTTCTCTATAAAGTAAGGCCATAAAATAATTAAAATTGCTCTGATTTGTCCCTGAAACGTATTCTAGATCATTATTTCTTTCAGTTCTGACGGCAAAGGTGCTAAAGAGCGCTGGACCCCAGTATCCCCTGCTGAGCTATCGATTGGAGCTTTCGCTATCCACCCTACCCTTGGTCTTGGATTAGCGACTCCTGAAAAGTTCACCACGTCAACCCCTCTATCAATGACTGCGGAACTGCCCGCGACGCTGCAGAAAGGAGAAACTTTAGCCGCAATAATAATATTGAAGAATAATCTAGCTGTGGACACGTCTGTAGAAGTAACGTTCTATAACAGTGACCAGAATTTCGAATTCGAGCCTTTGGATAACAGTTTAGACTCGACAAAGAGTGAGTTTCTTCGCGCTTCTTTTTAATGCTGCTTTTAGTTTATAACCAAGCTTTTTTTGAGTTGAGGCAGCTTCAAGTAAATAAAGAGCCATATTTTAAACAACTAAAATGTTTCCAGAAATCGAATTATTCCGTCGGGAACGTGTGAAAGTGCCTGCCAAAGGCTCTGCTAGCACCGCTTTCTTAGTAACAGTTGTACGAACGGGAGAAGCATCGGTTATAGTGGAAGCCAACGGCAATGGAATATCGGACTCTTTGTTCAGGACTATTGATGTCAAGGTAACAGAAAAATAAGACAAATCTTTATAGATTTTAGAGACATTCAGAGATTTTAGACGCAGTTTGTTTCGAAGGGTAACCAACCCAATACAACTTGTTTTCTTTTCAGGATGGTTATGAAGAGGAACTTTGGTCTTGGAGTTTGCTTGATGCCCGTCGCGGCGTTGCACGAGCCAACGTGACTCTGAGCCCGCCCGCCGGCATCAAACCCGGTCCCATTTCCCTGGTAGCGACGGGAGACTTGGTGGCGAGTGCCCTTCAAGCTGCGAGGATGCCACCAGCTGCGGCCGGCGACCCGACACGGGCTGTGAGGCCGTTAGCTGGAGCGTGTGTTCTACTCGATTACTTGCAGGTACGGTACACTAATTAGTGCCATATTCTAAATCTGATTCAACTATCTGCACTGACGTCCCGCGATGGGGTGTTTGTCGGTGCATTGTCCCCTTGCTCAGATCACCACAGCCCGCCTATCTTCTTAAAACAACGGAGAAAAACTTTCGGTTCTGCCATCTAGGCAGAACTATTCGTGGTTTTAGCAATTTCATTTTAAATGCTCAACAACATTGAAGATACATATATCTTCATTGTTATGCAAACTTTAAGCCAGAAATCAGTGTAGTAAACATTCTGATTACAGGCAACGGGTCAAGAAGAAGTAGCATTGACGAAAGAGGCTCGTTCATTAGCAGCGCTCGGTTACCAGCGTCTGATGGCTTACCGCAAAGCTGACGGCTCCTTTAAGCCAGTCACAGATGAAGATGCAGAAGGAGACGTTTGGTAAGTCAATTCCTTACGTTTTTTGAGTTGGAATCATAAAACTGTGCGAAAGCAAATGAACTACCAAACTACAAACAACTGGTGTCAAGTAGTGTCTGATCACGTCAACGCCGTGGCTAAAATAAATGTTGTCTACTGCAGGATGACATCAGTGGCTCTCCGTTGGCTGTCTCGCTGCGCTCGTTACGTGGAAGTGTCTCCTGTGGCCAGCACCAACGCGGCAATCTGGCTGGCTAAGCAGCAGTTAAATGAAGGCGGTTGGAGAGCTCCAACCTCTTCCTTTAGAACCGATCCAAGAGCTCAGGCACCATTACCGCTTGCAGCGTATGCTTTAGTAGCTTTGGTCCAAACCAAGGTAGGTTTATTCAAACTCCATCCACTCCAAAGTATACAATTCAGACATTCTTCAGGTTCTATTTTGAATAAAATTAACTTTTTAACCCGAAACCGACCAAACGTTATTATTTAGAATCAAAACAAAAGCATCAGAAAAAGAACTTAATGTTCACACACATACATGGTTTGCTTCGTGTTCCAGGGTAGTGACGTTCTATACAAAGATAACATCATCAGAGCCCAAGAGTACCTGACACAAAAGCTAGATCCAGCTTTAGATGCGTACACTCTGGGCGTTATTAGCGGCGCATTGGCAGCAGCGAGGAACACACAATCCACCCTTGCGTTGCAGATGATGGACAAATATGCCAACACTTCTGGTAAGAAGACATTTCTTACAATCAGAATAACCAGCAATGCAATGTTTATATCAGAAACGCCGAATATGTACCAAATGGTTTGGTCGCCGTTTGGTTCATATCTTTCAAATAATTACCTTACCATTCGACATATTATAACACTCTCAGGCACGAATTATGTAATGTACCAGCGGACTAAAGGTATTCCGCGGGCATAATTCAACTGTTTTCACACACCTTTCAGGCTCCACATTATTCTGGTCGCGTCGCCTCTCTGGCTCTGAATGGCGCAACCCTTGGTTGAAAGGCAACAGTGTGGAAGCGACAACGGCTGCATGGGCACTGCGAGGCATGCTGTCTGCGAGATTGGTCGACGAGGCAGTCCCCGTGGTCAGATACCTGCTACAAGCGTATAGCCCTGTAGACCCTGATCCAGATGTGGTAAGTTACAACTCCTTAGGATGTATAAAACACAGTAAGGAAACGTAACTTGCCAAGTGCACAATAGGAGCCAGTACCCCTACCGCGAGGTTTGTACGCCTGACGCCTGTCAATACATCTGTCACCTTTTTGCATAGGAAAACGAAAAGCACCTCTAGCCAACACTTAGAGAACCTCTTGTTTTCATAAAAAACAGGGTTACTGTTTGGGGCGAACTGGAAATCTATTTCTCTTGGTTCGAAAGAACTAGTGGACAAGAAGAAAGGTAAGAGGAAAGGTCGGTTAATGTGGGTCAAATTGTAAGGAATGGACTTTACTGTTTAATCTATCTGATTGTAGGAAGGTACTCTAGATGGAGGTTTCATGGAAAATCTTTACTTTCAGGTGGATGCGCTAGCACAATTCGCAGAAACAGTCAAATCTTCTACCAAACTACGCGTTTCCGTAAATGTGACCGGTTCAGAAGAAAGCAGACAATTCCAGATTGGAGAAAACAATGCTCTGATTATACAAACACAATCGGTGAGTCAAAAAACACTTGTTTCTTATACTTGACCAATCCCTTACAAGTCTCAGACAATTTCGAGTAATATTTGCCGCATCGTGATGAAAAATATTAATTCTTCAGATACGAAACAGCAAAACAGCAAGTGCAGTGACCGAGGGCCGTGGTATGGCTCTAGTGGGTATGTCTGCTAAAGGCAGTACCAATGTGACGGCAGCCTGGCCGCGGTATACTCTCGACCCTCGAGTAGACCAAGTCTCAACGAAGGATCGGTTACAACTCTCTATTTGCTACGGGTAAGAAAGACTTTCTTTTTCAGAGGCCTATTAGACATCTTAAGTTGGCTTGGATTTTGATTGTTTTGGCTTTGGTCTCTTCGTTTACGATTTCAATGTTTTGTATTGTTTCACAGATTTGTTGCTCAAGGTAATGAAACTCAAGGTGGTCTTGTTCTCCTAACTGTGCAGCTGCCGTCAGGATACCTGGCTGACATCAACACATTGACTGAACTCACGGTAAGACCTGCCAGAAATTGTTTTCAGGACCTTTCAAAGTGATCCTTTTGACTCTATTGAATCGGTAACTCCCATAATTATGTTATAAGACTGTGTCGTCATAGAACTCTTGCAATTTTTTTATCCTTTTAGTTCCATGGTAGAATTAATAAAACTAAAACTAGCCCATTTGTGCTATAGTATTTTTAGTAACTGGTTAGATTCCATATTAAATTATATAAAGACTTGTGATTAAGAACTTTGATCCCATTTCAGAAGAATAAAGTGATCTGGACTGGAGGTAATGGAGCTCTGCCTTCTGCGATATAGGTTGTGGTTTTGATTCTTTCTTACAAGAAAAACTTTTGTGTGATGATTTTCGTATATTATGTCCGTGCAATGAGTAGTAGGCAGTTGATGCACGTAGTTTAGAGGACGTTTTGAAGTGATTCTTATGGCACGTGAGGCGAAACATCTGTAAGCCTCAAGTTGATGGACGCAGGGCAGTGCATCGTAGGGCACGTTCCTGATGTGCGTGACCTACGAGGCAATGCTTTGTTATAGGCGATGGTTATCGCTTAACATCAGGTTGGCCATATGCTTGTTCCATCAGCAAACAGTATAAAAAAAAAACTACTGAATGAAGACAGTTTTGGTTATTGACTAAACTTTTTCCAGTCTGTAAGTCACGTGCTATCCGCTCGCCTGCAACAAGGCGGGTCGCGAGTGGTGGCGTGGGTACGAGCGGCGCGTGCAGAGCGTTGCACCACGCTCGCGGCACCACGAGCCTTGCCGACCGCGCGCCAGCGACCTGGCTGGGCCACGCTCACCGATGTCTTTGACTCCAGTAAGCATACTCGGAGCAGTATATTTTTTACTAGCGGCCTGTCCCGGCTTCGCACGGGTGGACATTTATTTTTTAAACACATAAATATAGCCTATGTTACTCAAGGTGAATGTAGCTTTCCAATTGTGAAAGAATTTTTGAAATCGGCACAGTAGTTTTTGAGTTTATTCATTACAAACATACAAAAATACTAATCTTTCCTTTATAATATTAGTATAGTATAGATGAACAACGGGATATTTTTTATGATTTAATTTTGTGATTTTTGACTCCCGATATTTCGGCACAGTTGCATGCATCACGAGTTCTATTGATCATTCTTCTGCCTGTTCTTCTAGGCTTGGTCGCGTGGAACTGCCACCTAGACTCACCTAGCTATAAGCTTTATCATAGTGATCCTTGTGATACAATTGAATAAATACTTATTTGACTTTGACTTTATTCATAAAAATCGTGTTAAAACCATGATAGTTTCAAAAGTAAATAAGTCCATAGTCAGTAAGTCATATACTATCCGCTCGCCTGCAATAAGGCGGGTCCCGAGTCCCGGTAGACTCAGACGTTTCAGTATTTTGGTATTCCACAAATAGGGTATCCCAGAACTATAATGTTCGACACTCTCGTGAGTAACAAAATGTTCTAAGACTTCAGTAAATTCGGTGATTCACATTGAAGAAAATTTTCAGCAAATGTGACTTCAAAATTAGATCAGTCCATACAAACAAGATACTTTTATTTTGAACAGGTCACCGCGCCCGTCAGTTCTTCCAGCCAGTGCCTAGTACGGCATGTGACGTATGCCGTCTCTGGGAATCCTGTGCAAAGGCTTGCGGTACCGCAGCCTTACAACGGGCACCTGATGCTACATCCACGGACGGCTCAAAGGCCTCACCAGACGCCGCCGTCGCTCTAACCATCACTCCTCTTCTACTCCTTGTGACTGCTTATGTTTTATTGCAAAATCACTAACCCCCTAAACTTATAGTTGGTTAAACAATCCCACATCACACTGGAAATTCATAATCAAGATGGAACCTTCTGGGGACCATTCATGCAGTGTCTCGAGTTCAATCTATAAATGCATTTCTTAAACCTTCAATTTGAAAGAGAAGTTAAGGGTTGGATGCTGAATAACCGAATTTTGCAATCAACCAATCTCTAAATAAAAAAAAAATTTTCGCTCGTCAAAGAAAATGTCCGTAGCCAAAGTGATCACGATTGGTGATTGTTCACAATATTATGAACTCCAGTGAAGTCTTCCAAAATATGTGACGTAACGAAAGAAACCCCAATTAGTTATGTCCACACTGTACCTTTTTTTGTTCATTAAGGGCATGCGTCATAGCGCAGTCAACAGCGCACGTGAGGCATGCCCTTAGCGCATGTGCGATGACAGTTGAAAGCGACGCGCGCGCTGTGGTTCACGCTATCCGACATCGGGTGGATTTCTGTGCCATAGAGCGTTCAACAACAAGATGGCGGACGAAGAAAAGGATTTAACGTTGAAGTTTATTGAAGATTACAGAAACTTTCCACAACTTTGGGATCAAAATAATAAACTTTACGCAAATAAAGTGAAAAGGAACTTTTTCTTGGTTCTTTTTTTTCTGGAATTTCTTAAGATCAACTAAGCTGCACATATTCCAACAAGTAAAATATTCTCGTCGCACATGTTTTCAAAAGATTAATAGAACGACGACTGAACTGGTGTTGCGTTCAATTAAGGCATTCAATTATTGACTGCGCTAAACGAAAGCTGAATAGAAAGATGGAGACGAAAGTTGAAGATGAAAAGGCACAGTGTGGACATAGCTTATGGGTTGTCTCACAGACGAAACCCGTCCATCGGAACGCAGGTACTGGTCATAAAAAAAATGAAGCCTTTCAATGATAAAAGCATAGTTAAAGAGGTCGTCTGTAGACTATTTTCTATGTTTACGTCCATAAATCCATTACGTCTAAGTTAATATTTTACAACTAACTAGTCAAATTCATATTTATAAAATCTTAGAACATAGTTACAATATTATATTCACTCTTAGACCATTTAAATAAAAAATATTTAAGTATTATATCAGCTATCTGGTTCCCATAGTACAAGCTCTGCTTAATTTGGGGATACATAGTGTTGTGTGAATTGTCCACAATTTTACAAGTTCGATCTGTATTATTCAATTAAGTATACTTGAGGAAACATTGTTACCTTATTTATTATTAGGTTTCACAAATGATTTACATAAGTAAGCTAAGTTGACGAAATGTGAAGTATAATACCAGATATTTTAAGTATGATAAGTTCTGTATTGAATATTCTGATAAGACTTACGAACGCGTTAAAATGTAAAGTATAAGACATTAAAATAGCTATAACAAAAAGTTGTATTACTATTCACGATTATTGGTTCTAAACAAAAACTTCCGAGCACTCTTCAAATGTCAAACAAATATTCCCAGCGAATAAGTATATTTATTTTCATGATTATAAATATAAATGCTCTATGCTTTGAACGCAAAAAAGGGTAACAAAAATCATATACGCACGGAAGTACTAATTCATATTTCCATTTTTCTCATCATCCAGTGAAAGAACCCGAGGATTGAGAAGGACATCGACAGCGGAACTGCAGAAGCCTTGATCCACGCCCAAAGACTAGAAAAAATAGAAAAAAAATTAGACAGATTCGAGAGTGAAATGGTTGATGGAAAAAGCAAGGGATAGAAGCGCGGTTTTGGACAGATTTGAGAGAGACCTTTGCCATGCAGTAGGATGAAATAAGTTGAAATAAACAAATATACTTAGGTAACGGAAGAGCCCTGGCGTTTCAACTTTTAGTAAGGCTTCTAACCGCAAGCTAATTAGCAAATATAATTTCAAGAAACCCATATTGCTGTCTAATCTAATTTACGAAATTCTTAAGCTTTGTTTACGTCAGCGGCGGCGCGGTATATACTTATGAATATTTTGAACTTTGTTTGAAGATCTGCCTTGAGCCATAAATATCTACATACCGAAGTTGCTATTCCTTGGTTAATTCAGAAAAAGGCAGAAGCAAGCTGCAAGTAGTTAAACAGACAGCATTCAGATGTCTTTAAAACCTACGTGTCAGTAATTTCACCGGAGCCCACAGTCCAAGCCCTACAAACCAAAACACAGCAAGCGGCTTGAAGGCAGAAATAGGCATGGCAGTAGTTCTTCCTTGGACGAAACGTTCACAAAAAGCTCTACTACTGTCAAATAAAGGTGCATAGGTGCTAAGGTGCTAAGGTGCATGCTAGTGAACAAGCTAGAAATATACAAGGCATGCTTACTCGTAAGGGTCGTCAGAGATGTAGAAAGGTTTTGGTGTAGGCACGATTCCGCAGTCGGCAATATATGCGTGGACCAAGGGTCGATCGTCCACGTCAGTTGGCGTGTGTTCCAGTATGTGGACTACGTTCTGCCCTTCCACCACCTGAAAAAAAAATTGTTTAGTACCCAAAGAACAAAGAATCACAGCATCGTAAGGATCTAAAGAAAGTCATGTATTCTAAGTCTAGCGAAACTTAGAATACACATCACGAGCTAAGTATTGAGACTGGACTTTTACTGCCTGGCAGGTCCCGAATTCCATTGTACAGGTAAACATGATTTTTGGTTGACGCGATCAAGCGTGCAGAAGACATTAAAGGACCTACCTACAAGATTCAATGAAAAGAATTAAAGTACAGTATAGTAGCCCGATTCATCCCATGTTTGGGCAAAGGCCTCCTCCCAATCCCGTCACTCTCCACGATCTCGTGCCACCAGTGGCCAGTCCCTCTCAGCTCGTCTTGCCATAGTCTGCGTGGATCTACCGCGTGTTCTAAAAGTACTGAAATAGTAAAATTTACCCTTCCAATAACAGTATGCAATTTGTCCAGCCAAGGTGTTCCAGTAGTTGTTATAAGAAACTGGCAACCATTTGTGTCTTTGCCTGTAACAAATATTTTTTTTATTATGAAACCAGACTATCATAGAGAAATATTTTTCCATTCGTGTCAATTTGGTACCACTCACAGTTGGTAATTATTTCTGTCATAGGACCTTGGTACTTGGTGAGCGGACTGGTTTCCGCAAGTAGGCCACAGACGGGCCCTTTTTGCGTGACGGGTGGTGGTCTTGCTAATTCAACCACCCGATGTCCTCCAGGATGTCATAGGACCTTTCATCTTCAAGAATTGAAAGACTTGACTGGGCCCTTCCAACCCTTTCATCAAGTTACATACCTACAGTTATTTGAATATAAAGAGATGTCTTCTAGTATGAAAGTACATAGTGTTCATATAACAGGTAGTGTGCCACCATACCTTTGTTTGCCATTGATACGAATCCCGCCATCGTATGCTGTGTATCCAAGTTCTCATCCTCGAATGTTTCGCCATATATACTGATTGACCCTAATCCATCATTAGATACCATGTCACCTCCTAGAAATATCACAAGTTATAACCACATTTTTTGAATTATGATAACATTTATAACTACTGTGTGGAGTCTTGCTATCATGGCTAAACCAATTTGAATTGGCTGCTACAGCTGTTCTCGCAGGTATGAGGCTGAATACAGAAGCAGAAGCTATATCTGTAGTTTCTAGATCTTTGTTCATCCAAATTCTGTAGTAATTTACCTTGCACCATAAACCTTTTCAAGATGCGAGTAAATGATGTCCCTTTATAGGACTTTCCGTTGATGCCCTTTGTTGCCAGAACTTTAAAATTCTTCACTGCCTTCGGAGCCAAATCTCCAAATAGGCCAATAACCACCCTTCCTAATGGTTTGTCTTCTCTATGGATATCCAAATAAACTTGGTCTGTGACACGGAACTGTCTTGCCTGAAAATATTTAATTAGATTAAATCACTGAAGTCAAACTGCCACATCGAAATTATTGCATCAGCTAAGCGATGTCTGTAAAATCTGATCGATCTTAGTGCACACATCACAAGGTAACATAATTTAATAAAACACAAATACTTTTGGACAATCTGAAAATCTGACTTCGGCCAACAGGATTCCCTAACCTGATCCCCCAAATTAAGTTTAAAGATGCTAACATACTGTTTTAAAAAATATTTTATTAACCATTTTTTTATTAAACTTTAAATGACTTGAGAATCTGATGTTGGTCAAGGTGTTTTTAAAATCAAAGTTACTTACATCTGCAATATATAAATTACTTGATACAAAAATAAGAAATAGTGAAAACAAATCCATTTTTAGTTTAAAATAACACCATAAGAAGAAACAAACAATATGATTCTCCAGAAGTAGTGTAGACAGTAAAGTTGAGTACAGAATGGGACTTTAATTCAATATAAACCCAGTTGGTGAAGCCTTACTAGTGTTGGTAGGTACAGGTAAAGGCCTGCACACATCTAGGCAATGGTGATGGCGATCAGTTGAAATGCTGTCAAATATGACAGCGATATTTGACATTGTTTCAGCTGATCGCCATCACCATCGCCCAGATGTGCGCAAGCCTTATATGGGGTGAAAACTAAGTAGGTGCTATGGTTACCTACACTTTTTCATTTACATAGTATTATATCAATGTTGTCAGGTGCTGTATTGAAACATTATTCTATTTGAATTTGTTGATGCTGCTTCTAAATCAATTTACTAGTTTCGTTTATTATTAGAAGTGATGTCATTACTGCTCAGTATTGTGGTTCAGGTTATCTTTGTGATGGTAATTTGAAATATCTATGATATCTGGTCCATTTGTTTTCTCTTGTGAACCGTTTTCAATGAGTTTATAACTATGGCTTCTTATATGAAGCTTAAGTTTATCTTTTCGACTGAACTCTCTCTTACAATCCAATGTATCTCTGTAGGGGCATGAAAACATGGTACCACTGTGTGATCTCATGTGTCTCCGTAACATATCTGACCTGTTGAACATGCGCTTACATACAGGACATTTGAACTCTTTATCACTATGTTTAGTCATGTGCGAGGACAAGTACTTTTTCATATGGAAGCTTTGGTTACAAATGTTGCATTCAAACGGTTTTAAATCCCTGTGTGTTTGCAAGTGCAACCTCAGCCTTTTATCACTTGCAAACGTTTTTTTGCAGTGGATACATTCTTTCTTATGGTTTTCTGTAAGCATATGCAATGAAAGTTTTTCAGGCTTGGTAAAAACAGCATCGCACTGAGAGCATTTGTGTTGTTTTGTTTGGATACTGTCAGTTTCAAAATCTTTGTGACTTAGTTCATGACTTGCAATGTCTTGCAACGAGTTGAATGGCTCATTGCAAATATGACATGTGTAAACTTGTGTTATATGGAAGCTGGAAACGTGACGAAGAAGCATTTCAAAAGTGTCATAAAACTCTTTGCAGTCTCCTTGGATACATTTGAACTTTTTTAAGGATTGATGATTCTTTAAATGGGATCGAAATCTGTTATAATTCGAAAACATCATAGTGCAATATGGGCATGCAAAACTCAGGAGATCCATTTCTAGGTGTTTGGGTGTTGTTTCACTGACACCTTCTGGCCATACTTTGTGTGTCATTATATGTCTTTGCACATGCGAGTTCTGAATGAAACATCTACCACATACTAGGCATTGAAATGGTTTCACATAGTGAGTTCTTGTATGGGCCTGTAATCCCTTTCTCTTGTTGAATATCTTTTTACAAACAGTACATGCCAGGTCACTGTTTACGCTCATGGATTCTGTAGACTCTGATTCGGGTGCAATGCTGCTGGTTATTGCAATTTCACCAGGGTCTGATGGAGTTTCAGTATTAATGTTTCCGGTTGTGGAGATACATTCGAGATTATCATCAACACATTTGATTTGTTTGTGGCTCAGAAACAGTTCCAACGAGTTGAAAACAGTTTTGCACAAACCGCATACAAATATATCTTCATTTACAGAATCTAGAACAATGACATGCGCCATCCTGATGAACTACAACCGTTCAGTTCTGTCTTTGGTTTGCGACCAACCCAACTCTTTAGTTTAATCGTAGTGGTTAAACAAAGAGTAAATGGCAATTGAGGTGGTTCACTTTGAAATTTGTTGTAAATCTTGTCTTGACCATTACTTTGTACTGCGTATAGTCAAATGTCTCGGAGGGGGGTCAGCAGCAAGGGCCAGCAACGTAGAAAGAGAACTGTCTACGGCCAGCAACTTAGACAATTGTTTATGGCCAGGAAACCACCAAGATCCAAGACCACCAAGTCACTATGAAACTTCTTGCTGCACTTTTCAAACTAGGAGGCCTGATCGGGGCCGTTTTGAACAGATTCGGTGCTTTAGAAGATCCTCAAAAATTCAAAAATGATTTTCACTTCACGACCTTCACGTTTCACTTTTCCTTTTTTGGAAAAATTATTTTAGCCAAAGGCAAACGCTTGCCGTCTGCTAGTGTCATTTCGTTTCGGAAGACGTCATTTCGACTCAATGGTTATTGTTGTCAATGTCATAGTACGTAGATGACTGTATGTTTTTTTTTTTTTTTTTTTTTTTTTTTTTTTGGCGTCGCATGGGTTTATGCATTTGCCATTTACAGATTGTTTTACTTGGTAAAAATTAGGGAAACAGGTAATAATAAAATACGCGGAACTAAGGATTGGGACAGGATCAGTAGGGTTTACAAAACTAATAATAAAAAACAATAAAAGGAAATATATACAAACATAGGGATAAAATGGTAAATACAAATTAAATTTTAATATTATTTACATAAATAAAGGATGCTAAACAATGGTATATACAAGGATCCAAGGAAGAAAGGAGAACAGTGATATTTGTAGGAAGAGGAATTCGACAGGAAACGAGATCTTCAAAAAGTTTTCTATTATTATTTTGAGGACAAGCAAAGAATATATGATTGAGGTCACCAAATTCATCTCCACAGTCACAAGATGGATCAGATATAATTTTCATCCGTGCTAAATGGGCTGGGGTACGACTGTATGTTGAGTTGACACTGGCAGAATTATAAATTCGAAATCAGCGTTGCCAGAATGTTACTTTTGTAACATTTTACGTTACTTTTGACCAAATCTTGTTACCTTTATGTTACATGTTCGACTAAAACTAAAACAAACAAAACTATTATAAAACCAAAAAAACTATCTATATAAACTTTTCAGTCAAATATCAAATATAAATATCGTGAAACGGAATTAGTTTTCGTTTTCCGTAAATGACCAGAAAGGTAAGTCACTTTATTTCGTCTTTGAAATGTTGTTTTCGTTTCGCCTATTTGTCTCTCTATTGTATGGAGTAAAGATGATATTGCATAAATACGGTACGTAGAAAATGATCGAAACGAGTTGTTGTCCCATCAATTTTCCATACAAAAGAGAGAGACACGTGCTCACACGAAAACAACATTTGGTAGATGAAATGTGGTAGCAAAATACCGACTTCAGGTACTGTTATTTTAAAGATGTTACTTATCTCGTGAAAATGTTACTTTTTGATTTTGAGCTGTCTCATGTCATATTTGACTATCTGGTACTGGCAGCACTGCCTAAAATCCAAGCCGAATTGGCGGAAGGACTTTCAATCCAAGCCAGCACAAAATTAAAATAAAAAAAAAAAATCCAAGCCGAGAAAAAATCGGTAGAAGATAAACTAGAAGTTCCTTCCTTTCAATTTATTAGAATAACTGATGCTGACTAATTTCAAAGTTATTGCTCCTTGGCTGAACTAAAACCAAAAGTGCCTTTGAGCCAAGGTTCCGTCATACAGAAAACAATGTTAAATTTCGTTTGGTTGTGTTTTTCTTTTTGTTAACTGACTTCTGCAAGTAAAAGTTATTTTTGTGTATTTCAAAAACAAATAAATACAGTAAGTAACTGGAAAAGTTGATGTCAGTGAAGGTTTCCTCTCCTATGTTAGAAAACCGGTTAGTTTATATCATTAACCATCTAGCAGCAGTAAGCTTGCAACCTGTAATTCTTCCTAGAATACCCACATCCTGCTGTTGTGACTTAGTTGGATGATGACTCATTCATAGAAAAATAAATAGTAGGTACCTATTAGTTGTAGAGATTTTGAGTGGGTAATTTTGAACCAGAGCTTAGGGGTAGGAACTGAAGGAATGTCTATAGGCCTTAGGAGTTCAACTAATATATATTATATTGAACCTGCAAATAGCATTCTGGATACACAGGATTTTAACAGTATTCATGTTTTCAGGCAGAATGACTTTGAATAATACAATAGCGCATCAGCGAATGGTTTTAAGTGGAGATCGTGATAGGTAAGCTTACATTCAAATAGCTATAAAAATATGATTTGTCCCAAATTAATTTGCTGATATAATTGTTATGAATATTGTACATATATTTAATAAGTAAACAGACCTTTGCATCTATTGTAGATGATTAATATAACATCAGGGGCAACTGGTGTTTACTCATGCCTCTACTTACCGGAGGATATAGTGCCTGGGACAGGATTTTAGATGGATTGAGCTTGGCCAGCACCTATACTATCCTGACAGCTTAGCAGGCATAATTCACATGAAAAACATGGTCAATATGTGCCAAGCTGACTAAGACTCAGGTTTCCTCATGATGTTTTGCTTCACCGGCATGTGTTGTAAAAAAGTTCGAAAAACAGGTTTTTTTTTATAATTTATAGGCTAACGCTTGACCGCAATCTCACCTGATGCTAAGTGATGATGCGATCCTGGTGTCAAGCGTCACGCAAAAAGAGCCTGCCAACAGCCTACTTGTGGAAACCAGTCTGATTAAAGAATTAACCGATTTTAGTTTTCTTAATTTTTCAGATTCAAAGAATTACTCCGAAGAAGGCTTGTTGAATGTGGTTGGAGAGATCAAGTGAGGATGCTTTGTCGAGAAATAGCGAGGGAACAAGACCTTAACAACATTAATTTTGATTTATTAGTAACAAAAGTAACACCTAGAGCTCGTGCCTTAGTTCCTGATACTGTCAAAAAAGAATTACTGCAAAAAATTAAAACACACCTTCTCACAGCCCAAAAAGAACAGTGAGATTCTGTTTGAGCAATAAAATATATTTTTTAGGTGTATGTGTACAATTTTATCAAGTTAGGATAGTCATAAAAATTATGAGTACTTGAATTGCTTCTAAGTATTTATTTTTAAAGTGTTTATAACTTCACTAAATAAAACTGATACATTACAACCAACAGTATATTTTATTTTATAAACATTTACACATTTACTTACAGTTAAATAAAAATATATATTGCTTACATAATACTGCTATGATTGAATTCTGACCTTTTTACATGCATGTCATGATGGTATTATTGCCATTTGCCTTTGTCATGGACTAAATTAAAATGTAGGTTTACCACAGTTCTTAATTAATTTTAAGAAGAAACTACTGTGATAAATATGTAGTAGGTAGGTATATATATATTCCCATTAGTTCACTGGTGCAATCCTGACACTTATTTGAAGTGTAAGGGCGCTTGTGCACGCTAAGAAAAAACGCCGGGTCTACCCAAGAATTCGTGTCGTAACTAGAAAATAACTGTGTACACTGCTCGCAGCGGTGCACGAAAAAAATCTTATCTGCGCAAGACACGACGCGGCGAACGTTATTGCGTTTTCGTGTGTGGAAAAGACAAAATTCTTGTCGTCTACACGAAGAATTTGTCTTGTCTGCCGCAGGAACGGCAAATTTTCTTAGCGTGTACAAGCGCCCTAAGGAACAAGCCTGAGTACAACATTCTACTCCGGGCAAGAGTTAGGTTAACTAAAAGGAAAATACCAAAAACAACATGAATATAAAAGCTTTAAAATATGAATACAGTTACAGTTGATTTAAAATATAATATTATAAAAAAAAATTGAGCAAGTAAAAATTATGCTTATTGGGTACTACATACTTTCCCAATGAATTATCTTCCTTGAAGGCTAATTTTTATCTCGGTTACTTAGTGATTATTATATATTGCCAGATTAAAAAATATTTGGGCTCTTAGAATAAATAACATTACCACAATACCAAGTTTTAATAAGAAGCTAAATAATGATTATATTTATAATCAAAGTAATTAATAATGCTTGGATAAAGTAAAAGGTAACAAAGCATGGACCGTTTTAATTAGAAAGAAAATATTTAAATGCACTTTCTAATGTGGGTATATTTGCAATTAATATGACAAATCAAAGTAAATATGAGCAATTAAATTACAACATTCTTAAAGCTCTTCAGTATTTTGAATATAAATTTCAATATTTTCTACATATTTATGCTCTACATAATTAATTTACTTATATACAAATATACAATACAAATGGAATGTAATTTGGACTTGGTTATACCTTTGATCAAATATAATTTAACTTATAACTTAATAAAGTAAGCTATTAATAATATTCAGTACTCTCTTAAATATTTAGAATTAAAACTACCTACATCTTGAACATAGTTCTACTTACATAATATCAAGTAATTGATCAATCCATTCACAAAATACTGCAGTTTATGAGCAATAGTAGTATACGCTGTTGGGATACAATCTACTTTAAAAAGCAGTAATCATTTAAAAAATGCAGCTTAGGTAATAAAATAATGCACCAATATCAGATTCCAAAAATAAATAAAATGATTGTAAAATAGCTGCCAATAAGTAATGATTTTTTATTAAAACTAATCACAAGAGATTCATCAATAGGAACATACAACTTACAACAAAACTCTGTGCTGATAAAGTTACATTTTCCACAAACGTAACAAATAGTCAAAATTCATAGATATATGCTTTTATATACAGATATTTAAAACATAACTTTAACATTGATATAAAATTTGGAAATAACAACAACCAATAATTTTGATTACTTTGGCTCGTTGCTTGCAAAACAGATCTGTTACGTAGGTACTAAGCTAAAGGATTATCAACACGATAATAATAGCAGACCTTTCATCTACCTTGTAAGAGAGTGGAACAAATTCTTCGTAACCAAAATATAGATTGAAAATAACTTATCCGTAAAGTCTAAAGCTATATTAAAACTATGGGTTCGTCTCTTGAATAGATGTACCTAATAGATGCCACCACCTTTAGATTAAATGTTAGGCTCAAGTTACACCGCTGCAGAATGGATCGGAAGCGACGAAATTATGTATAGCATACTGAACTTTATACCAATTGCATAACACACATGTTAAATACTTACGAGCCAAATTCTCGAGAATCGTGGAATCCGCGGAAGATGCGCGTCTATTTTTTTGGCTCGTATTTAATTTGTGTGTAAATGTCGCTTCCGTTCCATTCCGCGGCAGTGAAATTGAGCTTTAGATTCCAAAACAGTTATATAACTTTTCCTAAGGTACCTAGCCAATGAGACAAATAATCGTACCCTACACTCGATTCATAGTGCTTCTACTTATATGATGGACGCTCGTAGAATAAGTATTATAGGAACCGAACAAAAGACAGAATCCTCAACACTAAACAGACGAGCATGTGTGAAGAATGTTACGAGAGTGAATAAAGGAAGAGAGATATGTCAGGAGCGTAGCAAGTGAAAATGTATGCTTAAAAGGGATTTTAAAATGACTGAATCGAAGTAGGTAGGTAGGTACTTTTCGTCGTAAATACATCTATTCAAAGACCTTGCTAACTATATTATCATGGCGTAGTATAATTACGGCACAGCTACCTACATCCAGTTATACCTACTTTGTTTTAAAAATATATATTTGATTAATATTTCAAGCTTAAGGGGCCAGCGCAGGGCGATTTTTCATACAAACGTAATACCAAAATGATTACTAGTTTAGGCAGATTTTCACTATATTATTGTAATAATTGTAATTGTATAGTATTTATCTAGGTTCCTGAACAATTTTTATTTTAAATTACTTACCTCAAATGAAATTAACGCCAATCGCATTTTACAATTGTTTTTCATTGCAAAATGTGAATGGCGTTAATTTCATTTGAGGTAAGTAATTTAAAATAAAAACTGTTCAGGAACCTAGATAAATACTATACAAGTACAATTATTACAATAATATAGTGAAAATCGGCTTAAATTAGTAATCATTTTGGTATTGCGTTTGTATGAAAATTCGCCCTCCGCTGGCCCCTTAATGTGAACCATATCATTTAAGAAAATATAGGTAATGCTTTCTTTCAGGACAATGTGATGGCACTTTGGGTAGCTATGATTTTTTATACACAATAACTGACACTAAACAGTTACTAGACAGATATTATCATGAAAATACTACGATTAAAGCTGAAATTCCGAAAAAGTTATCATCTCTGATGGTGCCTGTACGTACAACACGTCCGTTGGTTTTGTTTGAGCAAACGGTGTTCGTACGTTAAAAACAAAATTAAATTTCTAGTCTTTCCTAGACTGCAATTTATTAGAATTAACTGTATTGTACCTACTTTAGACTGAGTTCGAATTTTCATCTAAGATATACGATTTTACATAAAGATTCTGTTGATATCACTTTTTATCAATTAGCAGCATATTTTGTCATGTCCATTTACAGTCAATTAAACTCTTAAATATACACAAAAAATATAAGAATATAAATATATCTATGAAAATTATTGCGACGGTTCAATTCGAATGAGATTAATTTAGCTACCAATTTAATTATAAATATCGATCCATTACCAAAGCATTTTACGACTATCTACTCGAGACTTACTAACCTTCTTATTGCACAACGATTTCTGACTACCACCGAATAATAAATAAATAAAAAATGTCTTTTCTACAGAACCCTAATAATAATACTTTGTTAAGCATGATATATTCCAAGTAATGTCCCCATACTTCAACGTGTCGTGGAAGTACCTATAATAACCGTTAATATGGAAACACGCTACGTTCTGGCTTGGGTTATTTTTGCGATAATTAGTCGCTTTTTCAGGGTTCCGTACCAAACGTTTATCACATTGCTTACAGTTTTGTGCGATACTTGTGTGTACTAGCGAAATCCCAACAAGAGACCACAAAAAATATTTGTGCGAAATATCAAGTTAATGAGGTATTAGATTTACGAAAACATTCCAACCCCATCCCTCTCAGGTTTATAAATATAGTTCTAAATTGGCCCTGTCTCTGTCATTAGGCATTAGTAAGAGATGGCAATAGTTTAAACATTATTTGTTTTCGGACAGATTTTGATATGTATAGCCATTATAGTGCGGAATTTGTGTAATACGGTGGTACGAAACCCTCTTGTTGTGTCACAAATCCTTCGATCCACAAAACCCACTTAGCCGGGTTTACCTCTTGACATCTCACGACGACGGCGGATGAATGCATTTGTTCCTTACATCAACGTCTTAAAGATGATGAATGAACTGCAATGGTTGTTGTGTTATGTGTGCGCAGCGAGCCGGGCGAGGGGGGGAGGGCGACGGGCGCCGCGCGCGGGGGGGGCGCGCGCCACTAGCACGAGAGACGACGCGAGAGCTAAGCGAACAGGCGCTGTAGATCCGCCGGGGAGCCTGCAAAACCATGCATGTAGTTGAAAATTTTAACGCCGCCTGACGACATACCTAATAGTAGATTATGCATCTATATACTCTACTAAACTACTTATAAATACTCATATGGATTTCTACTTTGTGTTCCAAATTCAAATAACATTAATGACTAACTGATCATAATTAAATTCAGTTCAATATTAGCCCTGCTAGACCGGTTAGGTTTGCATCACATAATATAAATTTGACATGACATTGTCAGAGATGGTGTGAAAATAATCTTAGAACTGTGGTGAAAGACAAATTCTGCTTGCGAGATACAGCTGCGGCAACGCTAATAGATGCTACTTTTAATTTCATAACAATGTATGAATATGCTCACCTGACTAGCACAGTGGTGACGGCGGCGCGGGTGTCCGCAGTGGGCTCAATGGCGATGGGCCGCAGCTCGGGTGCCCGGCGCCGACGCCCACCGCCGGCCGACATAGTGCCCGTCATCATCACCGTGACCACTGCGAAGGGACGCTTCGCCATATGAAGCATCTATGTATTTTACAAAACATTTTAGTAATCGTTTTTAGACCAATAGGCATGGTTTGACGCTACAAATGTTGAGAATTTACGGCATTAATCTCTGCGTGTTGGTGGAAACGGTGAGTTTCTTGGCATAAAAATATTTAGAGCTAAAAGAGTATTTAATTCAATATTTTTATTTCAGCTTTCACACTAGGGTACTTAGCTATAAAATGTGTTGAGGAGCATAAGCAAACATACAACGAGAGATAGTTTGTATTTTTTTCACACTGGGTTCTTTCAAACCAATGTGGTTTTCCCCAGACTGGTGGAAAAATAATAAAAATCCTTTCAGATTATTATGATAGAAAAATCATAAGAATCCATTCGGCTTATTATGATTTTTATGAACATTACTAATAACAAGTCACTATGATCCTATGCTAAGTAACAATTTTTGTAACTACTCACCTCGACAACATGTCTTCTCCGCGCGCGCCGCACATCGGCAGCTTGCTTCGCTTTCCAAGCGACCACGCATGCCGCCAGAAAGAGAAAGAAGCACGAGAAAAACACCGAGAAGAACACGAACAGATCTATATGCAGTTGGTCCTGCCTAAAGAATACTATGCCAAAACTAGCTGCGCCTTCATCCGTGTGCCGCGCTCGAATAATTATATAGAATTTCGTATGCGTCAGTTCGTGCACATTCTGCGGTAAAGTTAGAACCAATCGGTTGCGCAACTTTCTCACTCTAAGCACGATGTTCTTTCTGTCGACGGTCACATACGTTGCTAGATCTTTCGCTGTGTAATCTGCGAATGTGTACTCTGTTTTGTCAAAGTATAGAGTTAGACGTCGTTTGTCTGGCACTTGATCGTCGAATGTTGGCATTTTTCTGTAAGGTTGTTTGTAATAGGTCGGGTCGAGCTCTATGCTGTGCGAGCCGGTACTGCCGTTCACAGATACGACGAATGCGCTGTCGTTCGGACTGAGGAAGAGATCGACTGCGCCTTGAGTGACGTCAACCATAACTCTGATGTCGACGTTCATGTATCTCGGGTTCACTGCTACGAAAACTGTCTGTCCCGGGTAGAGAGGGCGTGGCTTGATCTGGCACTCATCTGAAAATTTTGTTATTAGGTTAAAACTGGTTTTCGTGGCAGCCTGCTTTAAGCAAAAAAAAAAGTTCGAGCAATTATTTTGGAGTAACTGTAACATACTTGTGTACCAAGACCACGGAATAGAGGGGACTCTTTAAACACAGGTTAACTATTATAGCTTAACTGAAGAGATCCCAACCCGATTTATTATGTTAATTGTAAGAACAATAAAAATATTTTTAATTTGATTTTTGAAGATTTGGTGTGTGTGTGAAGTCGTTCTAACTGAAACTTACCGATAGACTTTCCATCGAAGCACAGTTTGTTCTCAATATTGATGGTCTTGTAGCACTGATGTCCGTTCTTCGGGTCACCCATATACAGATCCTTGCACTTGATGCACTGGAACTTCCAGCACTCACTCTGCGCTGAGTTCTTGCTGGGACAGGAGGCGTCACTTTCGGTGTTGTTGCCGCAGTTACATTTCTCGCCGGTGACCGGGTCACATGTGTCACCGTGGCCGTGACATTCGCATCTGATAACATATAAATTAATATTATTTTAAAAGCTGGTAAATAAAACATCATTTAGCTTTCTAGACTATCAAATATTCTTGTCACTATCACTTTTATTCTTATTATTATGAGCCTTCTATGTCCCACTGCTGGGCCAAGGCCTCCCCAAATCCCCTGCAATCTGTGCGGTCCTGTGGTGTGATGTTCCACTGTGGCCTGTACTTGTCGAGCTCGTCTTCACTTTTATGACAGCAAAAAAAGATGGCAACCGATTTAGAGACATTGGAGCTCTCAGTGACCAATAAAAATATGTAAATACTGTGGTACCACACAACATAATCTAGGCCCAAATGAAGCGGAGCTTGTACTATGGGAAACAGATAGCTGATATAATACTTATATACATTTTTTTTATAAATACATACTAACGGTCTGCAGATAGCTCATCTGTTTCTTGTGTATTTTGTAAATATTTGTTTAATTGTATGTTTCTTTTATTATTTAGTTGTAAATAATGTAAATTAATTATTAAAAAAAATACTTAGAATACATAATTATAACACACAAACAGAGAACAATCATCTGCGTTCACCACACAAGTATTTATTCTCGGTGGGGATATAAATTGTAGGTACTTACGGCCGACAAGCTTCGCGGAAGTCCTCCGAGCCTCTAAAGTATCCATTGATACACTTCTCACATCGCGGCCCGTCCGTGTTATTGACACAACGAACACATCTAGCCTTCGTCGCAGTACCGTAGATGTCTTCCACGTCAGGAGCGGCAACGTCGCGGGAAGTCGCCGGTGTATCGACATCACTGGTGCATATCGACGTGTGACCGTAGCAGTAGCTGGAGCATGGCACGCATTGGACGTTGTTCGTCGGATCGCCGACAAAGTTCGGCTTGCATTTCTCACATTGATTACCCTGTAAGTTGTAGGGCGAATTGAAACGAACTGCTATAATTTAGTTTAGTCTAGGTTATTAGAGAAGCCAATTACCGGTCCTCACGAAAAGCTACAGAGTGGTTGATAGATTACGCGCAAACATTTACTAAAAAAAAAATGGTTGTTGCTATGAGTCCTCCGTGTCTCACTACTGGGCAAAGCCTTATCCCTTTTCTTTAAAACATTATGGCAAATACGAGAAACTATGTTGGAAGTGAGGACGCAACATAGTGCTGTCTCGCGGCATACTTTCTAACGGCCCTCTTTCTTCTGCTAAGGTCATTGTGCCATTACGTTGTCTTTTTATATTTTTTCTCAAATAAATTCTTTCACATATCTAAATAAAATTCTCGATTGGTTTACTCAAAATGCAACAATGACACTTTTTATCATGTCAGAAGATCAACATACCATGGTGTTGTTGTGACATTCAGTACATTCGTCCAGCTTATCGGGTCCCTCGCAATTAGAATGTCCGTTGCACTGACATTGTATCGTACAGTTTGCACCCACGTATCTATAAACATAATATATTATGTAAGCATTTTCATGTTGAATTACAAGACGCAAATCCAATAGTATTCGTGCAAACGAGAGAGACAACCATACAACTCTTCCGCTTGCTCTCATTCGTTCGGCCGAACTAGCCCAGGATGGATTATCAGATGGTATACCAAAGGTGGTGGTAAAAACAAAAAAATAAAATAACAAATTAATACTTATAAGTATTAATTTGTTCCTAGTGAATAGTGATTTGTATTGATCATCATCATCATCCTGAAGAAGACTACAGCTGGACATAGGCCTCCCCTACACATTTCTAGGAAGAACGATTCTATATATTCGTGTTTTTTTTTGTGGACAATCCACACAGCTCTATCTGGCCCCAAACTAAGCAGAGCTTGTACTATGGGAATCAGTTATAATATTTTTTTTGGAAATACATAGGTACTTAGAACACAATATAACACCCAGACCGACAACCATCTATGTTCACCACACAAATATTTGTTATCGGTGGGGATCGAACCCACAACCTACGGCGCAGAAAGCAGAGCTACTGTTGAGAGGCCACACAAGGGTTGAAAGCTGTGATATTGCACATCGGCTAATTTCGGCTTCATAGAGCGTAGTGTGCGTCAGAAAGAGATAGCGCTCTACGAAAGCAGAAAAGCTGATATACGAATATTTATTATTGCCTACAACCGTAAGTAGTTCTAACCCGAATTCACAGCGACAGACATCGGGTTGCGTGCATACTCCGCGGACGCAGCCTTGCGAGCAGACAGCTGCGCATGCGCCGCCCGACACGCGCTTGTGTCCCGCGCCACAGAGACACTCGTAGCCCTCCGGCAAATCACGACAAACCTGGAAACACAGCCAAATATAGAACTGTCCTTTGATAGTTTCCTATAGAAGATCAATAGTAAAAATCTTAATAATTGAGACAGAAATGCACTAATTCAAGGATTGCACTAATCTAAAGCAAGATACCTCTTTAGCGGACTAATCTTATACAAATTGGGGAAATGTCTTCATTGAAACAAAGATATGAAAAATAAATAACAAGAAAGAGTCTTCTTTTGAAGTTGAGTTTAACGAATTTGAGAAACCGACGTCATGGCTAAACTGCTGAACAGATTTTGATGGAATTTCTATGGGATTAATCTGGAAGAATTAGCTTTGAGATTTTTTTTTTTTTCAAATTGGCTCATAAATTACGATATAATGCGATAACAAACATTAAAATTCAACCGAATTGAGACCTCCTCTTTTTTTATTTGAAGACGGTAAAAAAATTAGGCAAAAATATACCTCAGAATCAGCTTTGCATTGATGATGATTATTCTCGCACTCATTCTCCGGAGGGCATCGCGTGTAATGCCACGAAAACGTATCATTCGTGCCGTTGGTCTGATGCACATTCTCATACACGGCCGCGCACGTAGTTCTCGTCGTATAATCCAAGGGCGTGTCTATCGAGCCTTCAGTACACACTCCTTCCCCGTTAGCGCCCTCTAGGGCACACCAGCCGCAATGAGAGTGGTGCAAGCATTCCGAACACTGCTCAAACGTCCCACAAGGAGCAGGGCATTTGTTTTTATCCGCTTTAGTCAACACTAGCCCGCAAACTCCCCCCGCGCAGTAAACAGGCTGGTACGCCGGTGAAATGCATTTCCCTAGGTAAGTCGCCCAGTGGCATTCCGAAAACCCCCCTTCAGCGCCTTCAGAACTGAGGCAAGTAGTGCAGTCGTCGTTGAGATGACAGCGGCTGGGACATTCTTCTTTGGTTGTTGGACGCAGACTGGTACGACCGGGCTCTTCTATTTGCGCGCATGTCCAGTTGAACAGTTGGGTTTGGTCTTCTGATATCCTCGTCAGTTGGCCTGTAAAATGGTATTTTTAATTATTCCCTAAGACGGGCAAATGGCAAATTCATCATCCGCCCTTGGTGTGCAGTGGTTTCCGCAAGTAGGCCGCTGGCGGGCTCTTTTTGCGTGACGCTTGACGCGTATTGTTCGAACTTTTTTAGGTTCTACGACATGCAGGTTTCCTCACGATGTTTTTCTTCACCGTTTGAGAGTGCTGGCATAGTGCACATAAATTTTGCGACAGAAAAACTCATTGATGCCGCTACCACTAGACCACCAGTGCTCTCTTCCTAAGACGGGAAAAAGGATTTCAGGAATTTTAACACTTCAACAAAGAAATAAATACCTTCTCTATTAGCATGCCTCGTCCATGTACATTGATTGGATACGCATTTCTCGCAGTCCGAAGCAACACATCTTAGTTCAGGGCATTGTCCGACATCACTGATGTACGTGGTTCCCGCGTTGCATTTCATGCTAGTGCACGATTCGTCGGTAGGAACACACTCACCTGAAATCCCAATAAGAACGAAAAAGCTTCACGGTTTTGATCCCAAGACACTACGTGGATATTCCCTGAAATCTCATAGTACCCAGTACCAACTTGAGATTCTTTAAGTACGGCAAGGGGGGTGGAAGGCAGAGGTAAGACCAAAGTTATTCGTCATATTATAGTCATTTTGTCTACAATATAAAAAGTCATAGAGCGCCAACGTTCAGGGAGTTTGATAGTGGCTAGACCGGGTACAATGCTACAGTGTTTCTATCTAGGTCAAATCTTTAATAAACAAAGTATAATTACTTCATGTAAATAATAGTTATTTGTTATACAAGAGTGCAAAGCTGCTTTTTAACCGCGTGCTCATTTTTGATGACTGAGCAAGCGCATGATTCTAAAGTTTAACCACGAGCGTAGCGAGTGGTTTAAAAGTTAGAATCCTAAGCGTTGGCGAAGGAATCAAAAGAGCACAAGGTGAAAAATCTTTGCACTCGAGTGCAACACGTAACTTTTCATCCCACCTCAGCGAGGAAATGACTAAAATCTAAATGCAAAAAAGAACATGGCGCGACTAAAAGTAACACACACAAAAAAAAATAAAAAAATACGTTTAATGGTGTTTTGAATTCACAAATACACCAAGAAGGTTACGAGTGCGAGTTTTTAACTAAATAAAAAAGGTTGTATGATAAGTTCGGCACCATGGAGGTAGAAGTAAATAGGTTGTGTATTCACAAACTTATTGAACACGATATTCTAAATTCAAATTTACTTTATCCTCTAGCGGATAAAAACGTCTTTTCCAGTCAGAAATCAAACAGCAAAAACACACTTTCAGAGCTGGTGGGATGAAAAGTAGTTTTATTTATTTCGTTTCATTTTTATCATACTAAGAAAGGTAAAGTGTAAAGCATAAATTGTACTCACCAACAGCAGCAGCACACGATTCACACCATCTACAAGCTGGTTTTTCCTCTGTATACAGCGGCCAGGCAGCTAGGCATGACGAACAAGTAGTGAAGTTTTCACAGGACCGCGTCGCGACTAATTCAGAGTCACACGCCGAGCCTGAGTTCGTCGACGATCGATCACTGCCTTCACACCCAGGCTTCTCCACCGAATAGCATTTGGTGTAATTTCCCGTGCTGCAAAAACTGCAGCCCATATGACTGCGGCACTCCTGTTTACTTGAACTCCACAGAGAACACAAGTCTTCGGGTAGAGAAATGCGTGTGACTTGGCAATGCGCACTGCCGGTCCACCCGCCTATTACGTAGATGTAGTCATCGTTTTCATTCTCCATGTCGATGGCCATGGCGTGGGCGATTGTCGGTGGTGGCGGGTGTCCAACAATGCTCACACCTGAAAACAAAAAAAAAACTAAAGCCTCCTAAAACTGATAGCTGTTACAGCAGCTGTGGGATCAAACATACCTTTTACAAGCCGGACCCATTGATTACAGTCGTAAATATATGCTATAAGCGTGTCAGAGCGCTGATCTGGCTCGGATCTTCCTCCGAACACAATCATGTATTCGTTAGTCGTCACTGCAGAGTGCAGGTATGTGGCTTGAGGCAGGTTGTCGTGGTAGCGGTTCAGAGTGGGGAACGGTGGCAGTTCGCTCCATTTCTTGGTGGGATAGTGGAAAGCAAAGAGCTTGTTCGATAAAGATGTACCGTTGTAGGAGTATAATATTCCACCGTAGATGTACAAACTCTGTGATGGAGCGTGGTATACAGTGCTGTGTCCAATAATTCCTGCTGGAACCGCACCTTCGCAGTTCAATTTTATCCATTTTTCATTATCAAGGTCGAACTCCCAAGTATCAGCCATGAAACCCTTTTCCAGTGCAAATCCGCCAATCAAAACCAGGCTTTCGTAATCCTGATACTTCTGCAGTGTTAATGTATGCCCTGCCAAAGGCGGAGGGTGTCGCTCTTTCCCTTTGATGTTGTCCCATCTTTTGTCTTTCAAGCTAAACTGCCAAAAATCCCCCAACGTTTTATTTTGACCACTCTTTTCTTGCAAACTTAGACCGCCGTAAATGTATATGTTTTGTTTGGAGTGATATATTTCAGCCGCGTGAAAATACCGTCCTTCTGGCATATTAGCATCAGGCGTTGCCTCGACAGCAACGTTGACTTGCTCCCAGGTGTTATTTTTCGTGTCGAAAAATCGAATGTCGTTCAAAGGTCCATGGGAAAGTGAATAACCGCCGAACATCCACAGTCCTCGTCTATCTGCAACTAAACTATGTCCAAACCGAGGTAATTGCGACCTGAGATGGTCCAACCCATCAGACAGGTGTTCAGAATTGAAAAGCTCTGTAAAAACTAATTGTGTTTTGTCAAGTTTGATCGAACAATCGTCGCCACCGTAGCCGTCATTACATAGACATCGTCCATAGCTGTTGTCACAGATCCCTGCGTCTAAGCCTTTACTGCAATTATTTCTGCAGATTTCCGTTTCACAGTCGGGCCCTGCGTAGCCTTCCTCACAGGCGCAATATCGTTTATTACAAACTCTGGGTGCTGAGCAATATCCATCACATGCAAGCACTTTATACATTCCTTCAAAACCTTGTTCCGGTTGTCCTTGCTTGTAATGAACTGTCAAATTCCCGCTTCGAGCCTCTACGACTCCTGAAGACGCGCCATTACAAAACACGCCCAGTAGCTGGCTCTGTTGGTTGTTGCTCAAATCCGGCACGCCACCAAGGCCATCATAAACGTAGACGGCGTTCTCATCACAAGGCACGTCAAAAGTGGATGAGTTGATCGTAAACTGAATTATAGCGTCTTTGATGTCCTCTGCTGATATTATCCACAGACATTCTTTTGAAGGTCCAATCGATTTTACGTCAGGATCTGTTTTGTAAGATCCTATGCCTTCTGTCTGTGACGCGACAAGCATTCCTCTCGGCTCGCACTGATAGTAACATTTTCCTCCGTGTCTAGGATCCCCGTAAAACTTAGGTTTACATCGTTCGCAGTTCTGTCCTTCCGTGTTATCTCTACAGATGCATTCACCGGTTGAAACATCGCAGAACCCTTGAGACTCATCGCCGTGGTCGTTGCAGTCGCAGCGTCGGCAACCTTGGCTCGTGGTTGCGTTGCCATGGCTACCAGGTTTGCACGATTCACAGAACTTGCCCTCCGTCCAGTCTTGGCATTCGTCGCAGCGGCCGACGCCTCCCTTGCACGTTGAATGATTGTGACAGCCGCAGTTGATGGAACAGTCGGCCCCGGTCCATCCCAGGTCACAGTTGCACTTGTACTGTGGGTCGCCGAGACAGTACCCGTGAATACAGTTATTGTAGCACGTCCGCTTACAGATCTTTCTTCCGTCGCCGTCATATCCTTGCTTACATTTACAGGTGTAGGATCCATGTGTATTGTTACAGTCAGCGTGTTCGTGGCAGTCGTGCAAGCCGAGCCCGCATTCATCGACATCGGGGCATTGCGCGTACGCCCAACCAGCGTCCGGTGCCGTTACGTTGAGGAGCAAAGCGCAGTCGAGATGAGATCGCGTGAAGTCCCCTTCCGTACACGCCCCGACTATGGGATTAGCGAAGGAATGGCACCAGCCGCAGCCCATACTGCGCAGACATGTTGCGCACTGCGTGTTTCGGGTGCAGGCTTTGCACTGGCCACCTCGACGTACCGCGTCGACATCCCCGGTGCCCACCGCAATTGCGGTCACCGGCGCGGACGCTCGATCCAGCCATTCTCGACACATGCCGAACTGGTATTCACTAGTGTAGACGCTGAAGCTAAAACACTGTCGGGTCGCCTCGCACCAGACGCAGCGGCCGCGTTCATCGAGGCAGTGCTCGCAGTCGAGCCGCATCCTGCAAGGCGCCGGGCACTCGGCGGCATCCAATACCGCTCCACTAGCGCGGCCTCGCCTCGCGCATCGAGCCTCGTCCGCCCACCACTCACAATAATTACCAGTTACGCATCTCTGGCAGCTAATATAATTGGAGCAGTTAGGGCAAGCCGCCGGTTGCAACGTAAGGTACCGCCATTCACCATCAGTAGCACAGACACTTGTCTCGTCCACGCTCCGCGACTCGCATCGCTTGGTTAGCTCGCACCAACCGCAGGTCGCGTCTGCTAAGCAAAGCAAGCAGTTGTCGTAGTTCTGACATTGTCCGTCCGAGTATGGTTCCAGAAACTCGAAGGTGAACACCTGCAAATGGAGAGTTTTTAGTTTTATTGCTCTGCTGCAGTCATGTCTTGATTGCGATCTAATATAAATATATAGCGTTTGGTTACCCTTGCCATCTCCTGCGATTTGTTATGAAGCAGCTCCATTTTTGCATGATGATGCGACGGATACAGCCCTGTGTGTAGCGAATCGTTAGCGTGCATATCCACGGACAGCCGGCCTGGCATCAGCGAGGACCATTCGACGAGCAAACACGCCGACGGCTGAGCTGTTAAATTCGCAACAGACTCTGTGCCATCACCAAGTACAAGAGAAATGTTGGAATATCCCGCGCAAATGTGTAGGGTCTCGCCAGTTCCGTTCCAGGATTGGGGTATATGAAGCCAGCCTCGTAACCTCGCTTCGCTGGGACCGTTGAAAATGTGGGTGCTACCGCCTCCGGTCCCCCAGTCCACGGTAGTGGCGTTGACTAAGGCGACTCCGTCTGGGTGGTTCCAGTCAGCCGGCTGTTGGTATCTGAGGACGGTGAGGCCGGGTCGTTTGTCTAGCATTTTGCATTCGTCCGGGGTGGTTACTTCTGTGCCGGTGGTGCCCCACCAACCGGGGTTTTCCGAAGGTGTGTCTTCTCCGCACACGCCATAGTTATCTGTCAACAATACCAATATTTTATTCTTATACCAGTAAACTAGGAATGTTTGTGATCGAATTGGGTGTTACAACACTTCTGCCTAAAAAAGGCAGTAAGCAGTGCATTGAGACGCGGATTTAGTACAAGTATAACATGCTTACCATCTTTATGATGACACCTCGCGTTCTGAACACACCAGTTACATTGTTGCAAGCCTAATTTAGCACTGACAGAGGGTATCGGAGTTCTTGTGTTATTCGGCTTGTCCAGTGGTGGACCATGTATGAGACATGAGTGACAATCGCCAAGCGCAGGACAAATACCCCCACATCGAATCGATTGCAAGTTCGTTGTGCAGTTTGATCCTATCGTTCGTCCGTAGCAAATCTGAAAATTTTCATTAGCAACTGAATCATACAAAATAACTACATTGTTCCTTGCGTTACAAGTATCATAGTTGGAGTCAAACGCGATTTCTTTCACGTGAGGATATTTTCTATTTGGTGTAAGTATAATTTATTCCATCTCGCTCAATACATACTGCAAAAAAACAAGATCCAAGTATCTGATCTCAGTATCTCATAGTACATACCTCATCAGCAGAGCACCACCCGCACTCTGGATCAGCCAAACACTCTGGTTGCGAGGTATGTCTTTGACAAGAGGACTCTGGATGACTGTTCGTGATACCCGCTTGCCAACTAGGTACCACGTACGCTAACAAATCCCCTGAAGAAAAATACACGAAATTATTTTTTATTACCGTTTGAAACCATCTAAAAGCTATTTACCAATAAGTAATCAAAAAATATTTATTACTAGCGGCCGCCCGCGGCTTCGCTCGCCCGTTCCCGTTACTTTAATATAAAAATTTCGGGGTATCCTATGTGCTATTCCAGACTATAATCTCTCTGTACCAAATTACATTCAGATCCGTTCAGCCGTTCTAGCGTTATTGAGTAACAAAAAACCATCCATCCAAACTTTCAGTGGAATTAAAATCCCTAACAATTTTATCGTTCAGATATTATCGCTTACCGTTTACATTCCCATGGTATCCACCAGCAATAAGTAATGTGGAAGGTGGTTTCAATGCTGCAGCGTGGGCAAAAACTCCCTGCTTCTTGGGGTAAAATTTTCGGGTTTTCCCCAAGACATCTAGAGGTATCCACGCATGGCAGCCGAGGTGGTAAATATACATTTGACCGTCGTAGCATATTTCCTCACGATTATGCCTATGGGAGTAACCACCGAACACTACTAAATAGTTGCCTGAAAAATAAAGAGAAATTAGTTGAATTGTCTATGTCTATTCCTGTCTTACTTTTGTAATATTGGATGATAGATATTATTACAAATATCACCACAAGAATAGGACATTACACATTTAACGAAAATGTTATGTAACCTCATGACAATATCACTTTTATTTATTTTTTTATTGTGGAGAAGCAACGCTTTTAGAAAATGTAGCACCAATTATTTAATTTAACTATATCCTCAAAGTGAACTCACATAACCACTAACTGCATTAGTCAGTATTCCAACCGGACGAATGAATCAAAGAGGCGGTTTCAATTATATCAAGTCAAGTCAAAAATATATTTATTCAGTAGTATCACAAGGATCACTTTGAAACGTCTTAAAGCTAGGTGAGTCTAGGTGCCAGTTTCACGCGATCAAGCCTAAAAGAACATAAATATATCACTATAAAACTCATCAAAATATTACCAATAACTGTCGATGTGTGAAAAGCTCTCTCCCGCGGTACGTATGTATCTCGTAAATGTGCTCTGGGATAATGTATTTCACTCCAATGCTTGTAGTCAATATCAAAGGCAAACATCCGATCCGAGAGCTTCGAAAACCTGTTATCACAAAACCTGTATAATGACTTGCGAAAATTATAAAATCAATAAAACCTCGATCAAAATCCGAAGGTCAATATTTATTGATTTTATCCACATACAGAAAATAACTAACCATAGAAAAGTAAGAGATGATTACAGTAGCATTTGGGGGCTAGTAGTAGAGCTTTTCATGAAGAGCTCGTTCTGGGAAATGGCACCATGTGCATTTCTGCCACCAAGCAGCGTTGCTGTGTTTCGATTTGAAGGGTATGAGTAGGTACCGGTGAATTAACAGGCACATGAGGCTTAAAACCCTGTTTACCTCAAATTGATGGACGCAGGGGCTACCCTGAATTGCATGATACGTGACTTGCGAGGCAATCATTTTTTAAAGCGATATTTACTTAAAAGCAGATGGACCATAATGCGTGTTCCATCAGTAAGATGTATTAAAAGAGCAATGAACTTTTTCAGGGTGATAAGTATAATATTTCTTTATATTGGTTGTTGAATTACCTTGCTACACTAGCGACAACCCCGCCGTATACGAGTATAGAGTTGGTGTACGAGTGGTAAACAGCCGTGTGAGCTACAACTCTGACATCTAGTTCCTTGCCGCCTCTCACCTGGACTTTCTCCCAGGATTCCGTGTTCGCATCACTCATTTTTATTTTATACATACTGGGAGAAAAATAAAACATTCTATTTTTAAACCTTATCCAACAGAGTTGCAAACTAACATTGCAAGCGTAACATTAAAACGGCTTTAACATTTTTGTACACAAAGTTGACCCGTAAACAGTCATACAAATAAATGAATAATGCAGACAATCCATACAACACTATCTGGCCCCAAACTAAGCAGAGCTTGTATTATGGGAACCAGATAGCTGATAATTACTGAAATACGTTTTTTTTTTGTAAATATCTATTTTCACCACACAAATATTTGTTCCCGGTGGGGATCGAACCCACGCCCGCCAGCGCAGAAGGCAGAGCTACTACCAACTGAGCTGTGAAGGCAGTCAAAACTTGAAACTGTGATTTTAAGAATAAGTACGGGAAAGATTTCACAAAATACCTTGAGGAAAACTCCCCTTCAACGGTGCTCCCGCCAAAGACATACAGTTCATCTTTGACAGCCGTAAGCGTGTGCCTTGTCAACCCAGGTGGTGTATACGTCGAGTTCACAGCTCGCAATGTCCAGCGGTTGATCACTGCATCAAAGTACCACAGTTCAGATGATAGACTCCCATCGGATAGCTTTCCACCATACAGCACGAAGCCGCTTTCATACTCGCAAGCTGCATGACCGTATCTAGGTTCCGGCTTAGTTGTATTCGATTTTAAAGCGCCACTTAAGAATTCAGGTTGTTCAGTAAAGTGTAAGTAGCTTTCTGAATAAGGTGTCGATGAGTGAGTGTGTATAATAGGCAAAGGTAGGGGAGTCTTGTCATTGTTTGTGAATGAAGATAGTAATAGGTTGAACAGTGAACTTCTATTTCCTATCTGCCAGCTGCCATCAATATTGCCCTGAAAAGGGAAAGAGATTATTAGAGATTTTGTACATTGTTGTAAATCTTATACCTTTAAACGAGAAAATCTTGTATATATATATTTAGGATCTCGGAAACTGCGCCAACGATTTTCATGAAATTATGTATACAGAGGGTTTCGGGGGCGATAAATCGATCTAGCTAGGATTCATTTTCAGAAAATGAGTCTGTTCGTTAAAAAAAAACTAAAAACATAAATTGAATTATGTGACTGCTCCTGCTATCTATTGACGATTGTGAGCAACTAACTGCAAGCATGTCCAGCAGATGGCGTTGTCCAGTAAGAATAAACCAGTAAAGATAATAATATGACTCCTATGATTTCTTAAAAATACAAATTAACGAAAAAAATTCCGAGCGAAGCTCGGTTACAAACTAGTTTTTATTTAATTGTAAGTTTCTTTGCGTAAATAATTGTTTAAAACTAAAAAAAGAGGGATATTATTATCACCTTAATGCAAATTTAATGATCTTTAGTACTATTGTCGATTTTGACCTTGTTTTGGTCACAGAAAATACAAAGCTGAATTCACTCAGCCTAATTGGATAGATAAATAGTATCTTACCTTGACAGAGAAACATACTTTCATTGTAAAAATCAATTGGCTATGATTTGAAAGGTTTATTTTTTAGGTTTTTTACTTAAATCGTCCTAATAATACTAGTCATACCTCATCATCATTATCATCCTGAAGAAGTACACTGCTGTACAAAGGCCTCTCTTACACATTTCCAGGAAGAACGATTTTGAGCCCTTTCCATCCACCGACTTCCGCGATCTTACCTCATACCTAGTACCTACATGTAAAAATCCAGCACTAACCTTGGTGAACAAAGACAATACAGATTGATCTATTTCTTCAATTGTTGGGTACCTTTTTAGTACTTTTCCGTTTTCATCATACCATTGACTAGTTGAAAACCTGTAAAGTATTAATTTCCTGCACTGTTGCAAAGCTCATAAAAACTGCACTACAACTCAACTTTGTAAAAAGGTTGAAACTTATGAGATTACAAATGCAATAATAACTTGATAAATTATGTAATAGCAAGAGCATTGCCTAGCTATAACACAGTAATGATATGATAGGCAGCAAATTTGTCCGTCAGTCGTAACAATGACAAGTTAATGTACAACATGTATCACTTTGATGAAATTATAGGGCATGGTAAAATAAATTGCTAAGAAAAATAGCTTTGTGCAGTATTGCAGTTACGAGTAGGTTTACGGTTCATAATTGACTTTTGGAGTTATTTTGTTTTTTTGCACCATTATCATCATCATCAGCCTGAAGAAGTCCTTTGCTGGACATAAGACTTCCCTACACATTTCCAGGAAGAACGATTCTGACCCCATTCCATCCATCCCGCGATCTTAACTATGTCGTCGGTCTATCTGGTAGGTGGGCGCCCTACGTTTCGTCTTCGCCATTCGAGAACCTATATTCCCCAACGGTTGTCGGTTTTTCGAGATATTTGACTGATTGAGATGTTTTTTCTGCAATACAGTGAAAATTAATGCAGGAAAAAGTAGTTCTAAACTAAATTATTCTGTGTTCTTTCGTTCTATGTTTTTTTCTAAATAAAGCTTTTGTATTTATATTATTAAAACCAAATAACCAGTAAAATCTAAAAACTTGAGAAACCGACATTATGGCCAAACTGCAGAAACCACTGTGGTTAAATTTCTATGGGACCATTCAAAAATAGTAATTTTCCAAATAGGATCACTACGACGATAAGCGATAACAAAAATACAACTAAGTCGAGAACCGTCTTTTTTATTTGAAGTTGGTTAAGAACAAAAAACTACATGCAAAGATAATGTTTAAACTTAAATTCATTGTCATTTTTCTACATGCTTGGCAAGACTTACCTATAAATCTCCATTAAACCAAGCACTTTATTCAGATCATATCCTCCAAATATATACAGGGAGTCAGTGTGGTTGACATACACAGCTGTGTGTGCTGCTCTCTTTGTCATGCCACTCTCCGAGTGAGACAACCAGTGCCAGCTGTTGCCGTCTTTGTCATTCTTCTTCAATGAGCATGATTCACCTGAATACCTGAGGTCATTTGTAAGTATATAAGTGGTAGTGAATAAAGCACAAGTAATAAGACAGATGAAGGTAAAATTATAATTGGTAGGTATTGTTGACTTCTATTTTTAAACATGAAATAAGGTTTCAATAATAATTGTAAGTAATGTAAGTCATGGGCTTCAGGCCTTTTGTTACTAAGAGGTTTTAATGGAGCAGTCAAAAGTGTGGTCAAAAGCACCCTTTGTTCAGTTTGAGGGCAAGTTGTTTATGAAATCTTGAATTAGTAGAATTAGAAAAGTATCACACTACTAAAGGATTTATACAGTGAAAGCTTGAATATAATATGCAGGAAACTCACCCTTTCTTACATAAGCATCTGTCCCCTTTGCACTGACCATTGCCAGAACAGCTGTTGGGGCAGAGCTCTACACTACAGTCTGATCCACCCCAGTTTCCATAGCAGAAACACTTGTTCGTCATACATAGCCCTCTTCCAGTACAGTTGTTTGGGCAATTGTGGATAGCGTAAGTTGCTTGAAATCCATCTAATACATAGTTTGTGTCACTGTATAGCAATATTAGCATCTGCAAATAAAGCACATCATAAAGATACATTCTATAACTTTTATTACAAATTATGCTACTATTACTAGGAACATAAACATAATAATATAAGTTTGAAACCAGCTTCAAAGCAAAATTACTGAATCAATTTTTAAGAAAATTTCTATGGGAAAAATACAACTGAATTGAGAAACTTATACTTTTTTTAAGTCGGTTAATAAAAGCGTGTACTTACATATCCACTAGAAGCTGTCACGTTTTGAGGCTCAGTTTTTCCACTAAAACTTCCCAACAGTGGAGCATCAAATGAATCTCCATCATACACAAACACATAATCATAGGAGCACTCAGTGCCCATGCGAATGAAGCTCAGAGTAATGTACTGACTCTTGTTAGCTGCTTTAATGAGCCATTCACAATGGGAGTCCTAAAATATAAAGGAATTATATTAGAGCTTGCTTTTAATGCTGCAAACAAGTGAAGGTGGCAAAACTAACTTGTGTGTAATTAGAGTTGGTTGGGCCGTCTGTGATGATGCCGCTTGGGTACGTGAACACTCTCCGGGTCTTGTCGCAGGGCGCCGTGAAGGCAGCACACAACACCACCAAGTAAGTCCAGCTGACAACCACTAAACCCGCACTTTTCTCCCGAATGCGTGGGTAAGACATGCCTCTTCCGGATTGTTGTAAAACATAAGTCAAATGACAAAGCCATATAAACGTGAATTCGAAACAGATATTACTAAAATGTAAAATAAACAACACTCATGTTCGGGTAAGTTAATAGGTGACATCTACTTCAAGGCTAACCACTTAATGGAATAATATAATAAAAGACCACCAAAACACAGATGGATTGATTTCGTAAATAAACAATGCTGCCGGATTAATATCAGTCTTCTTTCTTATTTTCAATGACTTTTACACCTAAATGCGAGTGTTTTTATCACAAACAAAATAAATTCACGGACCCAGACCATCATCACATCACACACACACCAGCGCGTATTTATAATATTTTATTTTGACAGGACAGATTGACATATTTGACGGAACCGAAACTCACTGTCTGCCACTGTCACTGTCACGCACTGACGGACTGATGACAAGTCATCATCTTTGTCCTGTAGATGACAAGTAGATGTACATGTAGATGACCTGTAGATGACATGTAGATGACAAGTAAGCTATGTTCTATTCGGTTCTATTGATGAACGTAGATTGAGAACGAACTTTCTCCAAGACGATGAATGATGATAGTTCACCTCACTCATCTGATATCCATGATAATGAATGGCGGCAAATTCAAATGAAATATATAGGGTGCGCGCAAGTTAACTCTGCGCATACAAATGGACTTTATCTTACGATCACAAAGCATGATGCGGAAATCGAACTTGTATCGCGTTTTTAATGCAAGTAAATATTTATGATTGGGAGATGATTTATTCATTCTAGGCCCTTTTCCCATGTTTTCCGGCAGCAGTCGGTCACGCTCAAAATCTTGCGCACTTTGATTTCGAAAAATAATTTTATCTTAGTTCCATGGACGGAACTAAGATAATAGTTATTTGTTATACAAGAGTGCAAAGCTGCTTTTTAACCGCGTGCTCAATTTTGATGACTGAGCAAGCGCAGGATTCTAAAGTTTAACCACGAGCGTAGCGAGTGGTTTAAAAGTTAGAATCCTAAGCGTTGGCGAAGGAATCAAAAGAGCACAAGGTGAAAAATCTTTGCACTCGAGTGCAACACGTAACTTTTCATCCCACCTCAGCGAGGAAATGACTAAATGCAAAAAAGAACATGGCGCGACTAAAAGTAACACACCAAGAAGGTTCCGAGTATGAGTTATTAACAAATTTAAAAAGGTTGTATGATAAATTCGGCACCATGCAGGTAGAAGTAAATAGGTTTAATGGTGTTTTGAATTCACAAATACACCAAGAAGGTTACGAGTGCGAGTTTTTAACAAAATAAAAAAAGTTGCATGATAAGTTTGGCACCATGGAGGTAGAAGTAAACAGGTTGTGTATTCACAAACTTATTGAACACGATATTCTAAATTCAAATTTACTTTATCCTCTAGCGGATAAAAACGGCTTTTCCAGTCAGAAATTAAACAGCAAAAACACACTTTCAGAGCTGGTGGGATGAAAAATTATTTTTCGGAGGTTTCGTCCGAGGGCAAAATTTGCTCTTGGCTCACATAGGTGTATCACCAGCAAATTCAACAGTTAGTGGTTTATCGTAATATACCATCTAGTTACGGGCAAATAAATCGCATAGGTATAGGTAGTTCATCCAGGTGAACTAAGCAGCTTGTCGATTCCTGCAACATAATTCGTTCAGGTGAGCGCTGAATAAGCTGTGAGTTTTTTCTTCCAATGTTTTTCATTTTTGATTGAAAATCTTGAAAATCGAACGCGGATTCAGCGATCCTCTGAACGAGGCGTATTCCAGGAATGGTAGGGCAGGTGGACCACGGGAATACCTACCAGTAGACCTACCGTAGCACTTTCCACTCTAAAATACCCCTAAATGCATTAACAAAAGACCTTCGAGTAGGCAGACGAATGCGTGCGGCCGCCGCCTATCGATCGCGCATCCTGCTGACTCTGCAATCCTGCCTCGCAGCCTCGCAGCTTTGGGGACTAAAACGGAGGAACCAAGCCGTAGTTTGTTGCCTGTTACTCACCCAGTTTTAAGACGTTTCAATTTGATCCTTTAGGCCTGCCACAAGCTCTGTCTGGCTCTGTCTCTGGCTCTGGTTTTGAGTCTGTGTGAGTGCTCACCAGTGTATTATACTGTGTGTGTGACGTTTCGAAGTTTTATTTAATCAACACTCACACAGACTCAAAACCATCAGAGTCAGAGACAGAGCCAGACAGAGCTTGTGGTAGGCCTACTGATGAGTGATACCTAATTATCTCCTCTCTATAAGTAGCAAAGTTGTTGAGTGGTGTAAGATATTAAAACTAAACTGTTTGTTGTAGTTTGCCCGGTGGAGAGTAGGTACCTACTTAATCTTAGTTTGGGAACCAATGTTATCCCACCATCAAGCCTCTTCCATTGTAGGCTGTAACTTAATTGTCTAATAAAGTTACTGTAATATTTGTTACTATATCCACTAAATTTAATTTAATTTAATTCCATATTTTATCCAGATCGAGCGAAGCCGCGAGAATATACTAGCTGCTCATAAATAAGCGTCCAACATATTTATGAAGGTGAAAATTAATAAATCAAAGGCGTACGTGAGAGTCTCCGAGGGCTGTTGAAGTTTTTTCATCCGGAATGAAGTGATAACCGCTAATGACGCGGTGGAAGTGCCGACTCATCCGCGCACCATCGAAACTAAATTAAAATTGTGGTGAGTGTTTCATCATTATGTAGAACTCCTATGATTTTGCCTGTCTATAAGGCTCCTATTCAGAAAAACAAGGAAAACAACAATACATTCACGGAATATCATGCAAGACAGAATAAAAAGAACAGTCACGAAAATTGGCCCCCACTCAGCGTAAATGCTATAGTAGCAAGACTGCTACTACTATATCTCCTTTCTTTTTGTTATTTATGTCCATTTTGCCCAAAAGCATAGATTTTTTAACATTTTTTGTCTATTTTCAAAGGAGAACTGTCAAAAAATTTATGCGTGAGGCTCGACTCAGACTCAATCACTGTTATTGAATACGGGCCTGAGAGATGAAAATGGGCAGACAAGAAGACAAAAGACTATTAGCGTTATAGTAGAGTCTTGCTAATAGCATTTATGCTGAGTAGCGGCCAATATTTGTGACTGTTCTTTTTATTGTCTTGTATAATATTCCGTGTATTGAGTGGCCTTAATAAATGATTTTTCATTTTGATATTTTGATTTTATAAAAAACATGCACATCATTCTAGGCAATGGCGATGGCGATCCAGTGAAACGCTTTCAAATACCATGGATTATTTTAAAATTCAGTTTTTGAAATTGGAAACTCGTACCTATTTCATTGCTAATTTTTTTACAGCAGTTTGCATTTTTAATGGGCCAGTCTTATGAGCGAGAGAGGCGCGTGACGGTACATTCTAAGCGCACATTTGCTATGCAAATTAACTGACCTCCGCAGTACATTTTTTTGAGCCAAACACTGCCATTGTTTGCACTCGTTCGTTTCAGTCACATGACCGCTGTACAATGTGGATTTTTTGTTAGAGATATGTATCTAGCCAGAGTAAACAATGTCAATGGTCAAATAACTTCCTATACGAAGTGAGTAGTAGTAAGTATACTGTGACGCCGCGCTGACGTAACTACGTGAAGATTTTTGTTCGACATTCAAATCTTACCAGAAAATTCTAGTAGCGGCGAGTGCCTTCTTTAGGGAATTCAAATAAAGAACCGAAAGTTCTGGACTAAAACAATAAATTATACAGGTAGGGAAAGACGATCGGAATCCAACAGAAGAAAACGAAATGACGATCGAAATTCAATAAATGACAATCGAAATTCCGGGTATATAAGGAGCTGCAGGCGCGTCTACGGCCAGTTCAGTGGAAAGTGATCTGAAGAAAGGAACAAGAAGGAAAAGTGGAAAAGTGGAAAAAGTGAACAGTGAAAGTGAATAGTGAACAGTGAATAGTGAAGTGCAAAGTGGTGAAGTGCTCCCAGTGGACTATTAGTGTTCGGAGCACAGCGTTGGTCCGTGTAAGTAACGCATAGTGCGCGGGGACAGTGTCGGACAGTGCTACGCGTTTCGTGCAGTGCTACGCGTTCAGTGCAGTGTTACGTGTTCGTAGTGCGAATAAATCACTACTTTCGGTAAAATCAGTCGTTTCCTTCCAATCCCTGTACCCACTTCCGTAACAATACCTTTAGAGAGCTCTGAGAGCACTGGCGGCCTAGTGGTATTCCGATGCTCACACACTTTGGCCTTTTGAAAGATATAAAAATCACGGAACTTATGTATCGAAAATAAGAATAAGTAAAATAAGTAAAATAATAATAAAAATAATAAAAATAATAATAATAAAATAATAATAAGTAAAATCGAAAATAAGTAAAACTTATACGAAAACCATCAGTGTTAGGATCAAACTCAACGGCCGGCAGCCTGTTTCTTATGTCGAGTAATTCTTATTCTGTAGTTTTTTGCACTAAGGTCCTCAAAGAACTCTACTGACATATTTTCACTAAGCATAAAATGTTTATTAGACGTGTTAAATCATAGATTTTCAGCTATTGGTGATTAAACAACTGTGCTCGATATTTATGCTCACAAGCAGGTCTAGCTAGGTAATACCTACTGAGCAAGCCCTCTGCAAATTAGCAATAAAACAACACTTTATAGGATAAAGCAACTATGGAAGCGGTAAGCATTTTCATACACTAAGTGCAGCATCCCGTATGAGTAAAAGTAAACTAAATACTTAGCTATACAGGTAATTATCTAACCCCGTTTTACCTAAAATAATAAGATGAGTATGAGGATCGAGCCTAATTACTAACACCTAAGTATTTATCCTTTTTACCCTCAGCATTTCAGCAGTCAGCAAACGTTTATAAGATTCGTAACTGACACGAACAGCAATTTGAGGTGACGTTACTTTCATGTGAGGACATTTAAGGCATGCCCCAGGGGGCTGTGCGGCCGGTCGGCATCATCATACAAATGGCACATTAGCGACTGGACGCACCTTATCGGCCTCTCAACTATATTTGTTCTGCACCGGATTACCAGAGATTTACCACGGTCACCGAACGTTAACAGCCGATTAAACGTCCTCTGCAAAGAGAGGTTGAATTTAATGCTATGGTTTGACCCGTTTGAATTTTAAAACATCTGGTTCGGGGTTACGTTTTGGTATTAAAACTCTGCCAAGTTGCGCTAAATTTTAAGTTCTATTGTGAAGCCCAAAAATACCCCACTTTATTATTACTTACCTATCTATACTAATATTATAAAGATGAAAAGTTAACTGCTGGTCCGAATTGAAAAAATATTTTTGTGTTGGGTAGTCCATTTATTTATCGAGGAAGGCTAATATATAACATCACGCTATTTTTTACTAGCGATCGCTAGTAAACCTATAAAATAAAACAGTTAATTATATTAATGTCATATGGTGCTAAGTAATACTTAACCACCATTCAATCATCACATTTTTATTAGGTAGGTACCTGATTTAATGTATCATTAAAATTAAACAATTTGTCGTGGCTCCTGACCCCATGGTATTCTAGTGAGGTACCACAGTTGAATAGAGAAGCGGGTGCGATAGCGTGGCTCCTCTATAAATCAGACGCTGTCGATACGGGGCCGCCCCATTGCAGCTCGCGGCTTGATTTGTCGCGTCCAACTTATACCAATGTTCAATGTAGTGATGTCCATTGACACACATACAAATGTTATCTAACAATAAAAACAACAACAAAGAAAACTATAAGATGCATGCTTGTAACACCGTGCTATTTAAACATTGACATTGCTCGTATTGTATGCTACGCAAAACTTCGGCTTTGGGTTTTTTGTGAACATACACGTATGCATTTAAGAGCCAACCAAAATAGCCATTATTTTGTGTATGGTCAATACACTATCTCGCACTTTCGCTTCACGAAACGTGTGATAGAACAAGTGTAGTGTGTTGATTGTTAGTATCTAACTACTTGTAGCGTTCTCGTAGCGGCCGTAGCAGTCGTAGCACTATCGTAAAAGCTGCATTTCATCGATATCGATAAGTAAGCACGGACGGGCCTAGAACAGTCATCCAATAAACCGTTCGGAGTTGTCCCTATTCGGTCAAGAATATCTTAACTATTATTGTGGCTCTTGCATAATCACTATGCTAGTTTCCCATAAAAATCCCTTCTTGGGGCTTCTTATTCTCCTCTCAATTTAGTTAACATTTGTTGTGCTTGTGCTTAGAATATTGTTACAAAGTGCAGGTTTATTTACTTTCACTCATTTTTCCACATTTTTTTGTGGTGATTATATGCGTACTTAAATATTTATAAGTTATCTTGAGTAAGGTCGGATTACGCGTTCTATTTTAAAAATAATACTCATTTCTCTCACTGTCAAATTGATATTTTAATTTGTATTATTTTAAAAATAGAACCCCAATCGTACGATGTCTTGGGAATACTGAATGGCATTTTTATAAACTCACTATTTCTGAATATAGGTGACTATGCCACTAACCCCCGAATACTGAAACGCAACTCAGATTTAAGCACGTCTCAAGCGACGAATATTTGACAGTTTTCAATGAAAATCTGTCAAATATTCGTCGCTTGAGACGTGCTTAAATCTGAGTTGCGTTTCAGTATTCGGGGGTAAGTAATTGATGTCACAGCGAAGCGACAAAGCGAGCACTGACCCTTACTTAACATTACGGTGTTAACTGCGACCTAATTTTAGATTAATACGCTTAAGCGGAAACCTCACTAAGCAGGTTCAAATGGCACGGGGAAGGCTGGCTTAGTGAATAGAAATAAGCTTGACTGTTCATCTTCCGGCACGGTAAACGTTTCTCTGAGATCTCAAAAACTAAAAAAAACTCGATTGTCGATTGTCATCTTTCGGCGGTAAATATTCACTTGATTTTTTTTGGGTATATATGAGTTTAAATATGTGGGTAGTCAAAGGTACGTTCAAATACTACATTTGCATATGACGACTGTTGGCAGTTGGGTATTGACACTGCTACTCGTTAAAAAAAAACAGATTTCTTACGATGTTTCACATTTGGTTGGTGTATAATATGCAATATACACCAACCAAATGTGAAACATCGTAAGAAATCATTAATATATTATATTCTATACAGGACATAAAATTACGAAAAGAGATTACAAAGTAATGTTTATTTGACTTTCTTGATACTTCCCTAATAAGCAAGTTTAGCGACTAAGTAGATTTATTAGTTTCCTCCCTGTTCATTATCTGTATTGAACAGCTGAAGACGGCCGAAGCTATGGCCGGACGCGTAGCATAAATCTGAATGAAACATCCGAATGGAAAACTTTTCGCAACTTTGTTGTGAGTTTCTATAGAAATATCTTTAGCGTGTAGCTACCAAAGTATTTAATAGCAATTGTAATAATAATTATTCATAAAAAAGAAGCTTTTTTCTAATGGAGATGCTGCTAGATTGACTTCAGTATAGTCACTAAACTGTAGGCATGTACCGTCATAAACTATGATCATAAACTACTAATTTTATTTACCCAAAGTAAACCATTCTACTCGCTAGCAAAATCGACCAATGTCATTGGTCACCCCAAATAAAAAGAAATATAGCGGAAACCATAACCCGTCCTACGCCAATTCTTTTAGTTCTGCTTCCTAAATATTCTGATTTTCCTTTGTGCTGGCATTTTTGATGTAGTTAAGAAAAACAAGAGCGCTATAACTCTCGTGCCGGTTGATCAGATACCGCCGTAATGGCTGTAATGGATCCTGGTCAGCGGCCCGCATGCAAATAAATCTGCGGCACGATGCAATGATGTGTGGAAAATGGGACTCACCCCTTGCCTCTGACCGCTGGTGCCCTTGCCCTGTCGCGATACTGTTGGGTAAATAATCGCGGAACACGCCGTTTTCTTTGTTTTATAACATCAAGGTTTGAAATTGTAAAAACAAGAAGCTTTATAAAGATGTTGAATATATGTAATTAATACTAGCAGCATCCCGCGGCTTCGCTCGCCCCGTTCCCGTTACAATATGTTTATAAATTGTAGCATAGGTGTTATTCTGATGTATAAGCTATATTATTGTAAAGTTTCATTAAATTCTAATATTCAGTAGTTTTTACATGAAAGAGTAACAATGATCCATTAATCCATCCATACTTGCAAACATTCGCGCCTATAATATTATAGCAGAATTTTAAAACTTAATCAAAATAAGCTCCATTTATCACTTTATGAAATTCTCACCCGACGTCATTGCCATCGCCACCCCACAATAAAAACGAGAGTTTTATTTTATTGCAATGTTATAATGTTGAATTTTAATGGAAAATTAGAGCCAAACGTTTAAAGCAAACGCTCTGATGCACCGCAGTTGTTCAGTAGATTCACGTAATGACAATTCTGATTGAAGTGGGGGATCCGATATGAGTATTTCGGACGTTCTACCTGGCGTTGTTTTATCCGGGATGTAGGCAGCGATAAAAGTCAGAGCAAATGGCAGTCAATAAAATAAATAGCGACGGCAGGGTGTTCTGTAAATAAGTCGGTGCCCTGGCTCGGGGCGACGATCGCCTTTTTTATTGGCGCCTCGATTGCTCTCGAAACAACGAGTGTGAAGCGGGCGCGGCGACGGCGGGCGCATATTGCACTATGGCGCTGACTTCGCAGTTTTTGCTCAGATTAGAAACAGAAACTCACCGTTTTGTTGTGATTTGTTCGTAACCAGAACAAAACGAAACCATATTTTTAGCAACTCACCTGAAAATGATAGTCTACAATTCAAATATTACCGACAGTCATGGGCATAACTATTTTCGTTATTAATATAGTGTCGCAATGTAGGCATTCCATACGAAAACATATGAAAACGAAATTACACTTGGTGTATAGGTATTTCAAAATGTATCTCTACATCAAAATAATGACAAAACTATCAATCGTTATGCCAAATACCTACAACCTTCTAGCTACTTGATTGAATTCTAGCTATGATCGTTGTAGAGCCAAAACTAGTTGGACTGTACGTTTATTACCAGTGTGAGGTTCTTGATAAAAATCGTGTTGAATGAAAGTGAAGCCCTCACAGAATTGTGTTAGTTGAGATGATAAAGTATTCCGCACGTATCGCAGTCGGTCGCGACTCGTTCAGATAGATGTATTAATTTGTAAGAATTTGTCGCCGGACCCTCGCCCTAGTCTTGCATTCCAATCACGAACAACAAGCTCCGTAATTGCACCTAATAATTTCTTTAAATAGTTTCACTAGATACGATGCTACTGAGATATCTTTTACTGGAAAGAATAAAAATAAAAAGATCAATACAGTTTATTACGGGCATCATCTAAAGAATAATAAAACAGAGCAATTTCGTTAGATTTTATGATGTCCGGCCCTTTCTGGCGTTTTTATTTTTTATATGTTTAAGCAGTGGTGTTATTAGTATCGTCAGTGTCAACGCATCGCCGTGAGCTGTAAGTGCGAGGGTCCAGTGTCCCGCGGGGCTCGTCAACGAGGACAAACCTAATCCAATCACGGGCAATCGTGTGTGCCCACGCCTACGCTACGCCGTAACACGTGCTACGACGTACATGTTATCAGTAGCATGTTTGTTTTCCAATCACATGAATTTCATTCATATATTATTGCCAAAGTTTTTGGTTGCTAATTTAAAACCGGAAAAAAATACTAAAGCTTTATTTTTTTCCTCGTGTGATTAAAATGAGTACCTACATAATTATGTCTAATCTTTAAATAGAGAATATAATATTAGCATAAACTGTTCACTGATGTGGTTGCATAATGACGATTACCATTATTTTTTCTCATCATTATCTAAGAGTATATAAGCCAATAAATATAGGACGGGTGCTACGCACGCCACTAGACCGCTACGGTCGTAGCGCTCGTAGCAAGAAAAGCTCTCCTCAGTTAATTTAACTAAGCACCTTACCGCTATCTGTTTTGCGCTCGCGCCGTGGATTATGGTAATGGTGACTTGTAACTCTCTTATCACTTTGTCTACCGGCACAATACAGTATTTAACCAATTAAAATTATACCGCAATACAATGAGTGAGAGAATACCGTATCAGTTGACAAAGCGGAGACCATAAGCGTAGACTTACAACGCCCACGCTCAATTTGTCACGAAACGAATAGTGTGGCTGTGGGGAATGATGAGGTGTATTAGAGGTACGGTTATTAGAGGAACTTGTCCCTGAGGTGGCCGCGGAGGTAATGGCCGAGACGCGAGGGGACCGGCAATAAGTCACCGGGACCATCCGATAGAAGCAAATCAATGACCACCCCGGTATGATACATGGGATTAACCAGCGTTTATAGTTTTATCTTGCTTTAGCAAATTAATACTCTGGAATGCCGATGCCATTAATTTTTATGTAATATTTTTGTTGTTTTGTTTTTTTTGAGAAATATTTTTGCTGTAAGTACCAAACATTTGTTGGTTTCATTGGATTTGAATTTAGAAGAAAGAAGATATTAACCATTTTGATAGAAAATGTTGCGCTTCGAACAGGATAAAAGAAGTGGACAGCTGTCAAAAGCAAAGCTGTCAAATTTCGTTTCAGGGATGTGCTAAGGGTCTAGCTGTCAGTCCGGGTCCCGTGTTTTAGAGGCGCGAGGGTCGCTTGTTAGCGCGAACGTGCCGCGGCGCCGCCGGTAAACACGTGGGTAGATAACAATCTATTTGGATTGCCTCTATATTTCATTTTCCCCGTGTACCCCGCTAACTAGATAGAGCGTCACATGGATAGAATAAAAGGAAATACGGGCTCGTTTCTTTTCAAAAGAGAATTGATGCTTGCAGATACCCATATCGTAAAATTAGGTAAATGTTTCTGCTGTTTTCCTGTTTGCAATGACGCCAACACCCTTATACACCAACTAAGCAGCTGTATTAGAAGAGGCACAAGCTCAAATCGAAAAAACATCTTAGAAAATAATATACGCGTTTAACTTGAGAAACACTAGGTTTTTTTTTATCAATACATCTCAATAATAAGAAAACTGAATAACATTTCGAACCAAAGGGTTTCCGCCACGGGCCATAGAAAAAAACCCCAGTCCCGGCGCAAAAGAATTGTATCTCAGATATTAGATAATTATAAGTAGAAACAATATCAGGTGTCACTATTTCCTGATTTCGTGGCTAACATGGTTATTTTGCCCAGAGAAGTTTCATAGGCGCCACATGTAAACATGACACTTTGTAGGAAAAACTACTTGTTACTGTACTAATTGACATTGAATTGGCAAAAAATGAATAAAACACACACATAATTATACCCTAGTACATAATGTTGTTATTGAGGAACAAGGACGACATAAGTTTATTCATACATGTTTCAAGTATCTAAATCAATCAATATCGAATCTAGGCCTATAGCTGGATGATCTATTTCATGATCATTGTGTCTAGCCCATCCCAGATAATAGATTACGCTTATAACATGGGCGCCACTTCCCAGTGTTCGTTGACCATGAATACATGAACAATAATGTTCTTTTATTGCGTCAATCCCAGAACTTGCGGTGTTAAATAATATATATGTGTAGTATATTTTTGATCTCACGTGGCGTGAATTTATGCGGCATCGAATTAAGACGTTAGTTAGGGCTTGCGATTGAGACCTAAGGATTTGGCCGTTTTGAATATCCATTTGTTCAGAGTGTCTGTATACTTCCATTTCGTATACACCTGTTCTCTTGGTGTGCTCACTGCAATAACCCCTTGCGAAACACGAATTCTACCACGAATTCTCGACGTGATTGAAGAAAATGTTCAAATAGAACATGTCTTCGAAGTCGCCGAAGTGACCGTGTACACAAAACACAATTGTCTGCCATATCACAAGAAAAATCAACAGTCCAGGGATTAATGCCAAGTCGCCGTAAAAACAAAATAAATCAGGAGGAACCAACCATGAGTCGTATCAGTGTGTACGTATTATCATGTATTATATTCATTTTTTGCAACTACCCGCACGTTTGTGTTGTTAATGAGTGAATTAATACAATAAAATGAAGTTTTTAAAAGAAATGGCATAGGTCAGGTTCATTATATTACATATGTGATAATGTGTTTATATGATGTGTTTTATTAGTTTTTTGCCAATTCAATGTCAATTGCACACAGTGACATGAAGTTTTTCCTAAAAAGTGTCATTTTTGCATGTAGCGCCTATGAAACTTCTCTGGGTAAAAAAAACATGTTAGCCACGAAATCAGGAAATAGCGACACCTGATATTGTTTCTACTAATAAGTATCTAAAATCTGAGATACAATTCTTTTGCGCCGGGACTGGGGCAATTTTGGCGGAAACCCTAGATTAATCTTTGGTGGTCTGGGTGTTTTTTGAGAAGGGCTGTGATGGCCAATTCCGAAACCACGAGAGTTGAGGAAAAGTCATGAAATCATGCCCTCGATTTATAAGACAAAAAAAAACTGAATATTTATTTTTTCAAAAATCTTTTACTTTAGACTGAAATGGACCCGAATGATCAATGGATTCTGTTGCTGATAAGCATCAATCTTTGCAAATAAATATTTAACTAAAAATTAATGAAAATATAACTTCCTGTATAGAGCTATATATTATGTGTGCTCATTATTTTATATACATAACTAGCGGCTGCCCGCGGCTTCACTCGCCCCGTTCCCGTTCCCGTTACTGTTTCGGGATAAAAAGTATCCTATGTCCTTCTCCCGGTTCTAAGCTACCTCCCCACAAATTTTCAACAAAATCGGTTAAGCCGTTCTTGAGTTATAAATAGTGTAACTAACACGACCTTCTTTTATATAGATATAGATATTATGTATTGTGATATATTATGTCCACATATTGTTGTCTTTACACTGACACGCATACGCACAGTATCCTTATTATGAACCTATAATAAAATGGTTTAAAAAATTGATTGTCAGTCAAATGTCACATGGGAGGCGAGAAGAGAGTTGACGGTTAGTTAGCTTTGTGTACACTGAGGGACATCTTTCGGTCAGCTGATGACTTTCACAAACAACCAACACCCCTGTTAGTATTGTAATGTAATCACAGCCACGGGACTGTTACGAGACTTGAATTATTCTCCGAATAAGAAGGTTCGTAGGTGAAAATAATTCACAATGCTATTTGAAAAAGTTGAGAGAGATTGAGAAGAATGTGCGGGTTAACTGTCAAATCTCGCTGTCATATTTGACAGCGTTTCACTAATCGCCATCGCAGATCTTAACGCTTTCCACTTGGCTCATAACTTTTGGGATAACGCATTTTTTTATTTTACTTTAAGTCACACTAGTGTAAAATATAGAGAGAAATCTCGAGAAATGAAGGACTAGCTATGATATTCTGAAAAACCCGGATACATTAACCTCTCGGAGGGTCATTGAATAAAACTTCAAAGCAGAAGCGTTTCCGAAAAATACATTATTCCGTCGGTAGGTAGGTGCACTCGCTACACTGTTTGAAGGGGTTTTATTATTTTTAAAGCACGCGCTCGTTTGCACGCGAATGGGCCACTTAACCACGGAGAGACGAGCTCGATCTACCAAGTATATTTCCCATACTAACAGCATTTAGCTATCTTTATGAGGAGGATAATAGTTCTGCCACGCTTTTTACTTGTTTTTTCTGAAGAGTAATAAACTGATCTGACGATTTCAGTTTCGGATACAAATGCGGCGTCTAGTAAAAGTATAATAGCTTTTGTCACAACAAAACTGCTCTACGACCTATAAAAATAACACGGTGCTTTTACGAGCTAACGGCCAATGGGTTATAGGATTATGTGGACTATGGTTCCCAACCTAATTCAGTACTGAGAGTAAGATTATAAAATAACTCTAGGTGTCTCTATTTTGTACAGTAAAAGAACGCTTGATGTACGGTATCAGTTACAACCAACCACTTTAATTGACCCCCCAGCAGTCATAATAGTAAGTATTATGGTTTAATTTATATTTATCTACCGTTAAAATGCGAATTCGTCTAGCGGAATCACTAATTTGCAACCCCTCCGATGTGGTTAGTGCGGCGGTGAAGCACGGGCATAGTATAATAGCTCAAGCAGTAGGCGACACGGCAGCTTTTTCCCAATCCAAGTAAGTACTAAAACTTTCTATATTAGTAGGCGTCACCTGCCCCGAATCTCATTGAATTACCTCGGCATACATTTTTTTTTTCGGATAATATCATACGATATTGCCTTTTTTTGTCAAAACATGCAGCTATAAGTAGTGGTATGACGAAAAGTGACAGGGTAGGTAAGTAGCAAAGCCACAGAACATAAATTAATACGCAAAGCCGACTGCACTATAGTATGTATGTGTACCTATGTGTCAGAATTATGTATCAGTTGATGAAGGAGAACATAGTGAGAAAACTCATGGCTAAGTCAGCTATGCACGTATTGTTTACATACTTTTACTTATATCTCAGTTAGGTTTTGCCAGTTAATTCCGGGACATAAGTATTTTATTCTTTATTATTTACTGGCAAAGGATCTTATAAACTCATTATCTCAGTAGGGTTATTCTCCATATTATAACCTGGCGCAACGATGAATGTAACATACTGTATGAAAGTGTACTATGAAAATCAGCAGCGGTGGCGTGTGAGCGACAAAAGCGCATTTTGATTCTTATTCATCGCGCTAGGGTCGCGTCGACCGCGGCCTTACGATTTGATAATGTATTCACTTGATAAAGCGGAAGGTGGTACTTCGCGAGTACCGCATTAAAAAACCAATTACAGCGAGGCTAAATCGCACGCCTATTTGTCAGACTCCGCCGGAGGGATAAAGTACCTACCTATCTACTTATTCTAAATTTAATTTCACGCAATTTAAAAAATTGGGGGACAGTCAGATTCGTTATTTTTTATTGAACGCCGGTTATGAAGTTTGCTGTATGCGAAACGTAGGGGGAGTTAATAAAATTCAAATTAATAAAATGTTAATAGTTTTATGAAATAAAATGGTAGTTTTAAAAGTTGTTAAGATTTTGATCATTTGTTAGAGGAAGTTCAAATTATACCTAATCATAAAAATCGAGATAGGCAAAGCAAGTTAGTATTAATTAAGCCATTTTGAACGTACAAAATTGTGTCTCAAGGGAGAGGTTTTGTTTCCCCCTAGGTACAAGCAATCCGTGTTTCAGCACTTTACTTAATTATTGCTAATAAATTTAGGAGACAAAATTACTAAAATAAGTAGATTTACGAGCTTTAATGATTTGTTGTTTCACAAGAAAAATCACGATTACCTGAGTGGTAGTAGAGCTCCTTGTGAAGGGCTCGTCCGGGGAAGTTCTACAACCATGCCTATTTCTGCCGTGAAGCTGCATCGCTGTGTTTTGGTTTGAAAGGCACGTGAGTCTGAACATCGGTATGCCTCAAGTTGATGGACGCAGGGCAGTGCATCGTAGGGCACGGTCCTGACGTGCGTGACCTACGAGGCATTGCCCTTGTTATAGGTGATAGTCACCACTTAACATCACGTGAGACATATGCTTGTTTCATCAGCTATGAATAAAAACCCTGTCTTCAATCCCAGATAAATAAATAAATACTGTGCACAATCCACACAACACTATCTAGCCCCATATTAGGCAGAGCTTGTACTATGGAAACCAGATACTTAGCTGATAATATCAGCTATTTAATACATAGGATACTTAGAATACAATATCCCTGACAGAGAACATACATCTGTATTTACTACAAAAATACTTGTTCTCAGTGGAAATCGAACCCACGAGCTACGGCGCAGAAGGCAGAGCTACTACCAACTAAGCTGAGAGGCCCCAACTACCCATCTTGATATTATTATACTGCAATATGGATCTATAGAGAGTAGTATAGAGCAGTTCGTAATGGTTATCTCTAAAGTTAAAGGCCTGGCTATAGGTCGCTGGCGATACACGGAAAAAACGTAACGGTTGGATTTAAATAACTTATTGCTATTTACAACAAAGCAACTCGTTTCGGAGGGAACCTGCAAAGTGTATTGCTAATGCTAGACAAGCCATCTTTGCTACTGTAAGTTAGTAATATTAATCTAGAAAGTTGGTTAAAATTTGATAACCTGGGCTAGGCAGCTTCCAACCTTTTAATTTAATAAAGACAACAAAGCTAATTGTGAACGTGAATCGAGTAATTCTGTTAATTATAACCAAGCATCTTAGCTTAAATCGTCGATTTTATCAAATCAACTTTGTAAACACAGCTAATGAACGTTTCTATGTTTAACAAAGTAACTTTGTCAAATTTTGGTATACTTAGCAAAGTTACTCGGCGCTGTCAATCGTGTCCACTGGATAGCCATACCCAATATACTTTGTTACTTCTAACCAATTCAAATAGGTATACTTAGCAAAGTTACTCGCGCTTTCAGCCGTGTTGAGTGGGTTCGCTACAACCAATCTACATATTTACCTCTAGCCTACTTGAATCGGTATATTTAGCAATGTAGTTTGTTGTTCTTCAACGGGTTTATTGGTTTCGCTACAACCCATCTAGTTTGTTGTTCCTAAGCGGGTTTATTGGGTTCGCTACAACCCATCTAGTTTGTTGTTCCTAAGCGGGTTTATTGGGTTCGCTACAACCCATCTAGTTTGTTGTTCCTAAGCGGGTTTATTGGGTTCGCTACAACCCATCTAGTTTGTTGTTCCTAAGCAGGTTTATTGGGTTCGCTACAACCCATCTACATTTTTACTTCTAGACTACTTTAATTTGTACCTATTTTAGCAATGTTGTTTTTTGTTCTGCAAGTTTATTGGGTTAATACTGCTAAATACTTAGCTGCAGGTACCTACCATTTCCAAGTGACATGAATATTAATAAGCTTTATTTTAAGTTGGATAGCTGCTTTTAGTACAATAATAATAATAATAATATCGTTTATTTCAGACCAACAAATGCACACATTACAAAAATGAAACACTTTGGGTACAATGCACGTTCAAACTTAAAATCTGTAGCATAACTAAGTATAATACTGTTGTCAATCGGAAATGGTACCAGCAGCTAAGTATTTAGCAGTATTAATCAACCCAATAAACCAGCAGAACAAAAAACAACATTGCTAAAATTCCAATTAAAGTAGGCTAGAAGTAAAAAAGTTCTTCATTTTGACGCTAGTGAAAAGTTGATATGTAGGGAATTGAAAAAGATCGTTAATCTGGCGAACTCGAAAAAGTTAAATCACCCTTTTAGAAAAAGGACTGAACGATCATATTTCATTTGCCCACAGACCGTACTTCAAAGTTAAAAGAATGTATATGAAATAATAAAGTTTTATTTAAATTCTTCAACAATCGTTAATAAATTCTAAAATTCTAAATTAGACCAACTAAAAATAATATTTTTAAGAGCGTTTACATCTATCAGCTATCTTTATAAAATTTGAATAAAAAAATATGTAAATTCATATGTTCATGATTTTTTTTGTAACCATCTTTAAAAGCTAATTATGATTGATGTCCTATATCTATAAATGCTAATATAACTTTTTTTAAGTTACTCACATAGAAACATTATTATTTCTAAAAAAAGCTTAAAGGCAATAGAAGGATGTAAGCGCTCTTAATAGCTAGTAGATACACGATACTAAATAACGATGTATGCTTCAGAGAAGAATCAAATATGTTATTCGTTAATTAACATAAAAAGTTACATTCGAGAGTAGTTAATCTTACATTGTTAATTTGTACAAAGTCATTTTTACCTCAACTTTTTCAATTATTATATTAACCAATATTTATCATAAATATTGTTTGTTAACTTATGAAATAGGTACTTAAAAATATTTTAACAAACATATTTAAGTCTAACGAGTACTTACCTATACATAAGTATTTTGTATGATAACAAAACATTATTTTTTTTTTTTAGGTATTTCATTTAAATTACTCATCATGTTGATGATGATGGCTTTAATTTAAGTAAATGAAGATTCTTTTACATAGTCTTAGCAAAATATACAGTTTCTCATATAAATGCACAATATGCGAGATCGGTACTTAGATCATAAACATTATAATTATACCCACCCCTATTTTGTAAGCACCATACTGGTAAGTTACAATTATGTTTACCACATTTATATTATAAATACGAAGTTTGTGCTTTTTGCAAATAGCTGGAAGGGTGTTGATGAATTCATCTATCTATAACCACGAAGTAGTTATTTATACTGTCAAGAGATTCGCCTACGATCACCAAGTACGATCATGATAAAAGGTTGCATTGTAAGTCTATTCTTGAAACTTTGTTTGCTTACTTGCTATTGCACTGTGGATATCCGAATAGTTTTTCACATGCTGTGCAAAACTAGCAGTTGCTTCAGCTTTCGAAGGACACCAAATCTTTTTGCGACTATTCTTCAGCCGAACACTTGTAACAGCCACGAGAGATGGCATAAGCAGCAAACAAGCTATATTTGATGCCTCCTCTGAACCTAAAATTAGAAAATATAATTTATAAACGCTATTAAGATATATTAGTACTCGTAGTTACTTACTTAACAGGATGAATTAATAAAATACTATGTTCAAACTTATGAGAGCATTTTTCGTTTGACAGCCTGACAGCTCAGTTGGTAGTAGATCTACCATCTACGCTGGAGGTCGTGGGTTCAATCCCCACCGAGAAGAAATATTAATAATATAAAAAATAAATTAATAAATTACCATGCTGATAAGTGGTTTGTCCTTGGTCTTGGTGCGCAGTTTAGCCAGCTCAAAGATGTTGTCCTTCAAAGCAGGATTTTTTTCTATAAAAGGATAAATAAATAAATAAAAAAAAAATCAGCTTGTTCAGCGGCACGCACCACACTTTGTTTGCTATACCTAGTGAGCCAAGCCAACCGCGGGCGCACTGCGGCTTGCCTGGCGCGCGGCGCGGCCGGTAAAGATGCTGTGGCAAGCCACGCATAGTGTGCTAGGTACCTTTAAGTTAGGTAGGTATTATGGCACATATAATTACAGAACTACGGCTTTTTTGCAGAAAGTTCTACCAGGTAATTCTTTGTCTTTCACCTAATGTAGGTAGGTAGAAGTAATGGCTTCAAGCACCAATTAGCACACACGATAGCAACGAGTTCTGCCAACTACAATAATCACCTTGGTAATACTTACTTTGAAAAACTTCGATATACTCCTCCAAGCCCCAAGCAGTAAGGAAATTCCTTACGTCTTCATCCATCGGGCGTTTTGTACTTAATGCAGTTTTATCAAAAATGATGAATGACAAACTGGTAAAGCGCTGCAAGTTTTCTATGTTCAGGGGGCTAATTCTCGGGCCGATCTCGATCATTTTGCAATTTTATTTTATTGCTTGTTTTCGAAGAGAGAATGGATGATGTCCTTGAGTAATTCATCAACGACCTCATCATAAAAGCCTCGACAGCTATGATATACGGAAAACGTAGAAGAAGTGCGGTATTGTGAAAAGAAGCAATAAAATAAAATTGCAAAATGATCGAGATCGGCCCGAGAATTAGCCCCCTGGTGCCAATCTCACTTAACTCACTCAACCTCTGCTCTCACACTGTTTATTATAAAAGTAGATACTCTCGTGTCCGCACCCAAGAACTTGTTGAAAAGAAATGGCCGTTGTCCTTGAATTGCACGCGTGTCTAAACGCATTATCCGAGTTTACACAATTCACATGTCAACGAATAACCATTTTCTTCGATTGTTCCAATTAAGTTACTTGTTTAAAATATGAAATAGCCAAACACTTATCTATTGATTGCTGTGTTATTGCTTGTTGATAGCTAATCTACTTGTTTAAAGTTTTATAACCCACAGTCGTAAATAACAAATGTAGGGATAAAAAAGCAGCCAAGTGCGAGTCGGACTCGCCCATGAAGGGTTCCGTAGCAACAAGTATCATAATAAAAAGGTTCTTTTTAGTGGAAGTTTGCACAGTAATGCAAACTTCCACTAAAAAGAATCTATCTATCTAATCTATCTAAAAAGAAATATGGGTTCGATGAAAAAAAAATATAGTTTTTTTTCTATTTTTGTGTAAAGACCTTAATGTGGTTCACAAAATACATCTACTCGCCAAGTTTCATCAGTCTAGCTCTTACGGTTTCAGAGAAAAATGGCTGTGACATACGGACGGACAGACAGACAGACAGACATACATGACGAATTCCGTTGACGGGTTCCGTTTTTGCCATTTGGCTACGGAACCCTAAAAAAGCGGCCAAGTGCGAGTCGGACTCGCCCATGAAGGGTTCCGTAGCAACAAGTAACATAATATACATAAGTTCTTGTATGTTCGTCGAGTTTTGTTATGTACGGCATTGCGCTGTCAGTTGTGTAGGTAAAAGTAGGTACATGCACACAGACCTATACACGAATTTTCGAAAGGTTCTTTATTGGTGATTACGTGATTAGTGCCATCGCTAAAGAAGTTATTCCCCGTTTCTGTTATTTTTACGGGATAAAAAGTAGCCTATGTTTTAATACCGGTTACAATCTTATTTGCTCAAGATTTCATCCAAATCGGTCCACTGGCTTGAGCGTGAAAGAGCAACAAACATCCCTAATGTATATAAAAACTTTCGCATTTATAGTTGTAGTAGAAGAAGCATAGGTTTTTAAACTTCTGCTACGGTTACTTTAACAAAGATACTCACTGGGAAATAATGATTTACTCGGAAGAATATACAGCAAAACAAGCTTGTTTACTACAAACATACGTCTATTGTACGTTTTAAATGAGTCTTGGTTATTTGTAATCATGCCAATCTATACAAATTTAACCGAGTAGGAGTAGTCTAAACTTAGATAGGTCAACTTGTCAGTTTATAAATCTGAAAACTTATCTATATTCAAACGGAAACTGAATAGGTTACTATAACTGAGGCACTCACTTTGAAACTATCAAGTACTCTGTTAGAATTACCTAGAATATACAGCAAAACCGGCTTGTTTACTATTAACAGAGCTTTATTGTGCGATTTAGATAAGTCTTAGTTATAAGTAGTCAAAAAAAAAATAACCAAGCCAAATTGGTACTTTGCTAGTGCTCCGTTTTTTCCGTGTAGCGATCAGTGAAATGCTGTCAAATTTGACAACGATATTTGACAGCGTTTCACTGATCGCCATCGCCAGCGACCTAGGTGTGCGCAGGCCTAATTTGTCCATTTAACTTTTTATAAAAGTTGACAGTAAGTTTTGCGATTCGGTAACAAACAGCCGCCCTATGATACAATAGTGGCCGGAACCAAACTGCGCTATAAAATATCACCAGTGATTATAATTCGTCGCTTCATTCTTCAGTTATAAAACGAGGTAGTATTATTCTATGCTACTGACACCTTTGCACATTTTTTAAAGTATAAAAAAAAATAAAGTTTGGTTTGACATTTCCCTCAGCAGATCGTCATTCTTTTTTTGTGCACGGCATCAAGCACACATTCTGCAGTGAAAAATTGGAAAAAATGCTGAAATGTATTGCCGGCAATACAAATTTGGATATTATTCCGAAAAGCTTCGTAAGCAAAATACGGCTAAAAAGCGTTGCGTGATTGTGATTTCGTCATGATCTGATTCTGATGAAAATCCAGGTAAGTAAGTCTTGCATTTTTGCATTCCTGATACCTGAGTGAAGTGAAAAATGTCACAAGCCGATTTAAATATCAGCATCTAGTAAGCGCCCTGGAGGATTAACTGCGGGTTATCACGAAGGGTTAGCATGATGCTTAAAAATTGCCTGGAGGTTCGACTGCGGGTCAACACGAAGGTTTTAATCTTTACAAAGCACCACCTGTGCCGGCTCTCCTCACCACACCAGACGAGGCCTCAACGCCCCGCATGAGGCTACTGAACCTGTGTCTGAACTCGATACAGAGTCATTACAGGCTTTGGGTAATGCTTCTGATGACCTTAATACCAGTTTATGGTCTTGATATTCATGACAAGCTGGGCCAACTTTGGCTACCAATCCTCAAGAAGGAGATGCAGAAGGAGGTAAAAGAAAAGCTTTTTATTTATTAGAAAGACTATTTTATTTCCAGTAACTGCAAACTGTTGAAAGCAAACACATTAAGCGCGGAAATATCCGCTGCCGTGTCTGATATAGTGAGAACTAGAAAATTATTATTATTATAAAATTATGCCACGTTGGATCGTCTCTGATGATGATGATGATTTACTCTGTAGTATCGGGTCGTTTCTTGTATTTCTACAAATTAAATAAATAGATAAATAAAATTAAAAGTTGAACAAGATTAGCTGGGCCTAGGCATATCAGTACTCAACAAAGCGTGAGTTTGCTTTTGACCAGCGATGATAAGGTACAAGCTGTATGAATATTATCTCATGGTTGCCGTATACTAACGGACTTCCACTATGCCGAATCTCAAGTGAGAACAAAGCTTTAGCTCGCTCTAGGATTATAGAAAGCGTTCCTTACATTCATAAAGAACCAAGAAAGAGATATGAAACTCTCTTTGAGAGTGAGTTGCCTGAAAACATTAAGGTTTCAAAGGCAATTTAAAACAAGGGTTACAAATAAGTGTATTTATTCAGTTTGATTGCAAGAATCACTTTTAAACGTCGTCGAAGCCTTCTTCTTCGGATATTCAGTCGTCAGCTGGCAGTTTTTTCAACACCAGGGAAACTGATCGGGCACTCTCGTTACCCCTCGTTACCATTGAGAAAGGGGGGGGGCAGTCAGCATACAGGATGACAGCGCAACAACCGTATCGATGAGCGCAACCAACGACACGTCTACGTCTCGGCGCAGTTCACGCGTCCTTCGACGAACTTGTCAAGCTATAACAAATATGCTCCTACGAAACAATAACGTAGGTGGACATGCTGGAAGATTACAATTTTATTATAATTGCTGGATTGGTGTAACTAATAATCAAGTTATTTTGGAACTGATTCGTAACTGTTAACCTTTTAATCGTAGAGTAGAACAAGGTTCTCCTAATAACAATAATTTTCATTCAATCAAAGAAAATAATGAAATGAGGTTAGCCATCCAGAACCTAACTAACTTAGGTGCCATTTCTATAATGTTATCCTGAAAAATTTCAATTTGTATCAAATATTATTATTATTTTTTAGCACCAACGCCTCATATAATATCGATCGAACTTCACTTTGCAAGTTCGTTTGATCATATAATAAATCAGTTTCCGTGATGCACCCCTCCCTACCTTCTGGAACTATCAAAGATTTATGCTTGCAATATTATATTGGAGATAAAATAATAATTGACTTGACCATAAAAATAAAAATCAAAATATTTAATCAGACACATATTTATGCAACATTTGTATTTGCTCAAAAGGAGTCAAAAATTTAGGGTTGCCGAAAAAGTTACTTTATCAAAACATCTATTAAACATAGGGGGTTTCAAACATAGAAGTAATTCAGTAGGCCTACCATGAGCTCTGTCTGGCTCTGTCTCTGGTTCTGGTTTTGAGTCTGTGTGAGTGTTGACACAATAAAGCCTACGTCAAAACGTCACACGCACAGTATACTACACTGGTGAGCACTCAACACAGACTCAAAACCAGAGCCAGACAGAGCTCGTGGTAGGCCTACAGGTCGGAAAACTCACTCATTTTTAGGTAGTGAAAGTACAGGAAAAAAGGATCATTTCAGATGTAGAAGAAGGTTTAACCTATGCATCACTATTCGAAGCAGCAACCGTGAATAGTGCTGCGACAGGCAAGCGGGTCGCAGCCGCAAAGGGCCCGCTCACCTCACGCCCCAGCCCCGCACTGATTGAGCCGCGACAAGTTAAACGATTTGAAACAATTTAATAGAGATCAAAAATTCAGTACCCCACGACGCCCGCACTAACTTTTGAAGTTTTTCCCTCGCTAAAGGGATTATCGGTGAGCGGAAGCTTAGGGGGATATTTTATGGGTTTTGTGGATTTTCTTTCATATTTTTCCTAATAGGTACAGGCAGGTTTCTGTAAGTCCCAATCAATTATTGGTTAAACTGGTTATTTGTAGAACTTTTATCGTCGTTTCGAGGGTTGGTATTTTGCAAGGAAGTTAAAGTTTAGAAGTACAATAAATGCATTTTAATATAAAGTTAAATACCAGCGACACGAAAATTTGCGTTATCGTTGAATGATGAACTATCGTATTATGAAGAACCGTATTTTTTATACATGGTTATCAAGACGTTGCCAAAGACATTACATTTATCGAAGAAATAACGAAAGCTTTATGTTATTATACTCCCTGATCGAGTTCACGTATCTACTCCACTTCTTTGCTGGAAGACTATCAACGTAAATATCTGCAGATTTGAGAGCTTTCCTCGCACATGGTTGTAACTCTTCAATATTTCTTTATATGCTACTCTATCCCTTTCACTTAAGGTTGCTATTTTATTTTTATACAAAGTTGGAACTGTGTCGCAGTAAGAGGTTTGCGATATGCGATTGCGTTATGATAGGATCAGGTTCACCGAAGCGTGTCCCGTACAGAGAGGCGCTTCAAGCTACGCCATGGCTCCCGAGCACGTCTCCGTGTGACGCTAATGTCATTTTAAACGTGGCGAACTCTTTGTACCCTTTCACAATTTATATTTTATAGTGATTGATTTTGACGTAACCCATATCAGAAGCTTATAAGACTGATCTCGCATCATTCAAGGTAGAGCACAACATGCGACTTCAACATTGTATTTTGATAGCTTTTAAATCGACTAGATAACCTGGTGGCAGAAATAACACCTGAATAAGTTGAGGCATGTTTTTCTGAGGATTACTGAGGAGTATAATGTAGCAGAACGGCATCTTCCCCAATCTCTTCATCCGATAAGCACAACCGACCGGAACGCACTCCCCTACTCGCATCAATCGCACTATTGATTGTCTCAAACTTATAGCTTTTCAATTTTATATTTATGAAAATGCTAACACAGCTTTTTTAAAGCGCAAAACGCCAGTTCAATCCAATCGAATAAGGAATACTTAAATGTTTTTTTTTAACTAGTTGTGAAAATTTATTGTGAAAATAGACTAAAGGGGTATGCAAAGGGGGACTCACCTAGCTTTAAGACGTTTCGAAGTGATTCTTGTAATTGTAATGAATAAAATTTTATTGATTTTGAGTTTGCATAGGTCTTACTGTGTAAGTTAACATTGCACCAAAATTGTGGTCTAAATAAACAACTTTATTATTATTCAAGTGAGATACCTACTTACGATAAAGCCAATGATAAAACAATACTGTGAATTGTATTGCTGTAGAATGCAAGACAAGGCAAGTGTCGTATTGCATTTCGCAACTCTGCAGTTCGCAAAAGGTTCCTGTTGCATACATTTGCTTCCTAAAACCTACATCAATGTTTTTAACGTACCTACGTACAAAGAAAGAATTGGTTTTTGTTTAAGCTTTTAAAATAATATAGGTAACTAAGATTAAAAAACTCGAGAGTATAGAACGATTTTAAAGAATTTCTATAGTACGGGACCAATCTGAACGTTACCTATTACCTATCAGACGTATTACCTATAAGATATAAAAATATTTTTTTAAATCGGCAATAATGAAGTCATGCGATATCAAGACGTAAACTTGAAAATATATACAAACGAATTGAGAACCTCCTCTTTTTTATTTGAAGTCGGTTAAGAATATGAGGACCCGCATTCAGAGCTATAGTGACATACGGCTATACGTAACCTAGCGAAGCATTTACAAAATTTAAACCTCAAAGGATTCATTTCTATTGAAGGAAAATAATCCTGATTAATTTCTTAGAACTACTCCTAAGACTGATTCAATTTCTGTAAAATCCTTCAAAGTCCGAGTTCGCAAGACGTTTATAACGACCTTCTTTGATGAATATGAATCCTTTTCAGTCCAAGTTAAGACCACCCCATAGTCAGTTGCGCTTACTGAAGCAGACGAGGATTATTTATTTTTTATAAGTACAACTGCACAAACACAATCATGACTAATCGGATCTTGGCAAATGGCCGGTCATTTGGTAGAACGATCGAAGTCCGAGAATGTCTCGGTGACTATCTAAAGTATTGAGATAATAGGTGCAGGGGCAGAGTCACGGAGCCACAGCCACCCCGGCTAGGGGCAGTAAGGAATAATGTAAGTGTCCGGGCGACATTTGCGCCGAACTGCCGGACGACCTCCGCCTCTTACTTATGCGGTTTTTAATATTTTTATTGTAATAGCCGTGGTCACTCGAGCACAGAAAACCCGTGGAGAGGGCCGTGATGTGATGTCTTTTAACTGGGGGTCACACGACTTTTTAACCACTATACATTGGTAATTTTATGAAGGCACCAGAGTATTGAGTACATCACACTCTAGGGTGGCCTCTTTGCTGTTGTATAACTGGGTCAAATCAAATTACAATGAAGTAGGTATTCAAATTAGCCTGTGGAAAATCGTTTATTATTGTGTAGAGCTCATCTTCATTGAAAGTATATGGCAGTGGAAGTCTCCATGCAAACTACAAGCCACTGCTGCCGCTGTCGGTTTTCATATTCTTATGCTCTGAGGTAAAGGTTGCGGAAAACGTGTAAAAAACAGCTGCGGCATGTCCCCGACACCCTCGTGGTCACCATTATTGTTGGCGGCGATCGCCGTAAAACTGCCCATAAACCATCGTGGTAGTCGCGCCTCCGATACATATCTACGCACTTATTGAAACTGGCCATTTCCCAGTCAAAATAAATTATTTTAATGTCTTCCACTAAAGGAAGTTTATCGAAACTTTTTTGCTTTAAGATCTTAAAATGTTTTTGTTATTACAAAACGTATAAATACTTTCCTGTATGGTACGAAGGTATCAGGCTAATTTGCAATTTATATAAGTTTTTAATAATCAATTCTCATTTAGGTACACAGGGTTACAAATTATCATTGGCTGTGACTAGTAAAATAAAAGTTTCCTAAAATGAGATAAAATTTATTGCCCCTGTAAAATTACGCTGAACCGTGTAAGAAATAGTAATAAAAAAATCACGTGCAAGATTTGAAGCATATGAGAAAGCTGAAATAAAATCTGTCAGTGACCATTTATAGCTGAGGAGCCCTGATATTAAAATGTAGCGGAGCGCGGGCAGCGGCGCTGGCGTCTCCGCGCCGGCTGCGGCCGTGACACGATCTGATTTATGCCCGGACCAGCAGTATTTTATTCGACGGGCGCCTCAAGAAAACTATAAGTTTCCGTTCGGCAGGACCAGGGGAGTAGCCCACTAAATATTGTCTCCGCTCGTTGCGTCGATACAAACAGATATCTATATTTATTGTCCTCCTTTGTGAGATAATTTGGTAATGGATTGGGATCATTACTTTTATATTGCAAATAAATCTTTTTCGAACGCAAACTATGCCTTACATTTCCACCTATTTTGACTATAGTAGATACAGAATATTAGTTTTATTCCCCTTTAGCACACGAGGTGTGTCGGGATGAGCAGTATTGTAAACGAAGGCAATTTTGATAGTAGTAGGTGAACGCTGGAGGCGTTTTACGGATTATATTATTGAATGCTCAACACTCAGGTTTTTATTTTCTATGCATAGTAAAGTTGTGAGCAATGGTTTAGATTTTTTTACTATCTCAAAATAAATGCCACAGGTAAAGAGGGCTTTTAATAAAAAAAAAACCCTGTAGGCCTACCATGAGCTCTGTCTGTCTTTGTCTCTAGTTCTGGTTTTGAGTCTGTGCGAGTGTTGACTAAATAAATCCTACGTCAAAACGTCACACATACAGTATAATGCACTGGTGAGCACTCACACAGACTCAAAACCAGAACCAAAAACAGAGCTCATGGTAGGCCTACTGAAATGATACTCCATCGAACTACCTCTGTTCGTAAAATCCCCAGTGACACTAATGACTCGTCAAAGTCATGACTTCCACGCCTCCTCGCCCCCTAACCATCTCTGAGTTGCGCTGATTGACAGTTCAACCTAAATGCTTTAATTTTGCTTATTAATCTTCCCAGGAGCCTGTACTGAGTGTTTACAATTATTGGTTTAAAAGACGCAAAACCAACGGACGTTACTTTGAGATGATACAGTGCTAAAGTAAACTTAGGGATCAATATATATCTGGGATCAAAATACTGAAAAGATAAGTATTATAATAACTAATCTTTTTACTCCGATAACTATCGGTCAATAACCGATGAATAAATTTCTTTCAGTAGGTAAGGTAAGTCTAATCACATGATTGGATTACCTGCCGTCGGCGTTGGCTGAACTCTTGTCTATATAGTTTGGTTAGGTTATGTGACAAAATCAATTATTATGACACCTACCAAAGATATACCTATTGATAATGTGCTAACATTTGGGACAAGAGCTAAGAAGACCGTAAATGAAAAAATAAGGCTCTCAATCCCCATGCTTCTCTTATGGCCTGCGCACATCTTAATTTGTGAAATTACTGGCATGTGAAGCTGAAAATCTGTATGCCTCAAGTAAATGGACGCAGTGCATTGTACGGCACATTCCTGACGTGCGTGACCTACGAGCTAATGCTTTGTTTTAGGCGATGGTTACCACTTAACATCAGGTGGGCCATATGCTTGTTCCATCAGATAGTACAAAAAAAAATCTAGGCTATGGCGATGGCTTCTTCTTCTTTTCGTGTCACTGATTCTTTCAAACCAAGTGTAGTGAAAGGATTTTAAGTGCGCTTCAAAAAGGCTCCTTAATGGCGATGGCGATCACGTGAAACGCTGTCAAAAATGACAGCGATATTTGACAGCGTTTCAGGTGATCGCCATCCCCATCGCCTAGATGAGCGCAGGCAGATATTTTGACAGTTGAAGCTGTAATCCCCATGCAAGGTTTTAGGGCTGTCTGGATCCTTGAGGATATCTACAAGTTTCCTACGTGTTTCTATTCTATGCCAGACTTATAGCCACAGATAAACTCTTTTTTTTATCAAATCATGACTTGTGCAAATTAAAATTAAAATTACTTAATTTGTAGTCAAATGGAAAAGATAAACACAGTAAGTAAGTACTTATTTAGGTAATGTAGTTAACACAAATCCACAATCCTCACCCCTTGTTCCATGTGTAGTGGTTTCGTCGATCGCTCGATCATTAGAGCCGATTGTTTTGAGTTCTGTGCTGGCGTTTAACCAATGAACCTGCGATTACCGCCCGTGCCGTCTGACCACACGCTGATTGAACCATTGTACGTGTCTCTCTTTGTTGACGGAACTCGTAAGTAATATTTAATGAAATAGCAGCATATACCATCAAGTTTGCAGTAAACTGATACAAGTCTCCATATCCTTTGGGAGGATTTGCTGTAGGCACCCCGTTTGTAAGCTGATTGAGTACCTACTTATCAGATGATCTGCTACTGCCCATTCCTTGGTGTGTTCATTTCACATTATATTTTATGTCGAGACCACGACGACATAAAATCAAAAAGTTGTACTTACTTGGTTGTAGCATCATGAGGTGTTTAATCGCAAGTAAAATAAAATTAAAGAGTATTAATTTTAAAAAACCTTTATTTCCAGAAAGAGTAAATTTGTTTGATTTGCTCATTCTAAACAGATTTTCATTAATTTTGAGAACACCAAATTTGATTTGCAAAGATTTTTGAATTATTCCTAAAGAAGCACAGTCTTTACAATATTCTTTACTGCAGGCAAGAACCTTCTAAAGAAAACTATTAAAATACTATCTACTTTTCGTACAGGATTCTATGTGACTCACTCGCGCTTGACCGATCGTATTAAAAAAAGATTCAGCGCCACAAAAAATTTTTTTGTTGTGACTATGTCCTGTGTACTTGTACCTACTGTAATATAAATTATCTAATGAATTCAATCCGGCCTTATAAAATTACAAAGCGGAACCGTGCTTTTGCTTATTAGGACAAAGATCAAATACCTACCTTGCTTCTACATTGTATTAGCAAGGTACTTGCAAGGATTCCAATGGTGTCAATGTTATGAAACTTCAACCTTGGAACCTTTGCAACATGATCCCGCCGGCGTGGTATTGTGAATATGATACAGTGATTTCGAGTGATGGTTGTTTGGTGATTGTTTCGTATTGTATTGGGACCAGAGTTTAAACACATCCCTAAGCTGGCTCTTTTTCGAACGGAAATATATTATTCCATGCATTCGGATGTCAGAATACGGAAAACGTGTGTATGCGGCCGACCTTAGGATCGGAAGGCGGGGCTACTAACAATAGGCCACCAGTGCACAGAGTTCGAACCCAGTCGTGTACCTATGAATTTTACTGTTAAGAAAAATGTATGAAATAATGCTAAGTGCTTTCAAATAGCGAAGGAAAACATCGTGAGAAAACCCATTGCTTAGTCAGCAGTGCACGTATTGACCATGTTTTATCGACGTAGTTAGACTGTAAATCTATGCTAGAGATTAAGACATAAGTAGGTAACGACGGAATCATCAGATCAGGCATCAGATGGACCGACGACAATGTTAAGATCGCGGGAAGTCGGTGGATGGAAAGAGCTTAGAATCGTTCTTCCTGGAAATGTGTAGGGGAGGCCTATGTCCAGCAGTGGACTTCTTCAGGCTGATGATGATGATGAATGATAGAATCTACCAAACATTAATGTATAGGATTTACTGCTTATTTGGGTATTATTAATAATCCTGTCGCAACGCTGGAGTACCTAGTTAAATCGTGTTTTTTCACATTTGTTCGAGTTGACAACGCAAGAGACAAAACACGAATCAACCAGTCCAACGCTACGCCAGGATTATTAATAAGACCGTAAAAAAAAAGGTGTGCAAAGTGTATTGGACCGAAACCATTACAAAATTAACAAAAATATCCAGAATTATAGCGTAAACCAACATACAAGGTACCTGCCTTGATATCTATGTGAAAACAATGTCCCAACATTGTAACAGTGTGGTATACTAAGGTGTTGAATTACAGGCGACATCCTGTTGGCTCTACCTACTGAAATACTTAGAACCGTGACCGATAAGTAAGCTACGTTTGATAAAAAAAATATGTTTTAATTAAGTATTTATACATTTAGGTTAGGTGCCTTCTTACGATGTTACTTCTTTCGATCTTACTTCTTGCGACTATGAGAGCACTAGTGGTATAGTGGTGGCGACCGCCTTTCGATCCCTAAGGTGGGTTCAAATCCAGTCCAATGAGTATTTCTGTCGAAAAATTTATGTGCACTAAGCTAGTACTCGGTACAAAACGGTGAAGGAAACCGGCGTGTCGTAGAACCTAAAAAAGTTCCAGCAACACACGTGTCAAGCGATACGCAAAAAGGGCCCGTTAGAGGCACTTGCGGAAACCAGTCCGCACACCGAGTGCGGATGATGAATTTAGATGCTACTAGGCGTGTAATACAGTACACAAAGGCTAAGAATGGAGAAGTTTCAAGTATATACTTACCAAACTTCTCTGCAGTTTCTTGCGCACATCTAGATATCGCTGTCATATATCGCACTGTCAACGTTTGCGGTAGTGTGTGAAATCACCATTGCTATCGCAGATCACCTACATATTATATGCTTATAAAAAAGTATTGAGCTCAAGTGTATTAGTCCTGACGCGACGTGACAATAATTATTCATTCCGTCTTCCGGCCGACCTCGGCACCGATACTCGTATGTTGACAATAATTGACTTTGTTCTACAGAAATCGATTCCAAGATTCGAGAAGAAGTCTACTAGATTACCTACTTTAGGCCAGGGGTGCTCAAACTTAAGTGTCGGCGATCTACCAGAATTTTTTTGAAAGCAAAGGATTGACTGATCTATTATGTAAGTAGGTAATAAATTATTTCTTAAAATATTGTTTTACTGCATTTTTAAATTGAATCTGTACGTCAAAATTGCATATTATCCGCGTATTTTTCATAGGATGGGATGGTACATATTTACTGAGTCCCAATCCCAACAGAAGGCATGATGTCAGGTGTTCGGTGTGTCGATTACGATATTTGGATCTGATGTCAATTGGGTATCTATTTGTCTTCAGATATCAAAGACCAACAAGTCTACTAGGTACCTGTATTATGCATAATGTTGGCGATTGACTCGAAAAGCTTTCGCGATCGACCGTTTGAGCATCCCTGTTCTACAGCAATCGATGCCAAGAGATTACTTATATACTTTAGGCACTTGATGCCACGTCCGGAAGATTTACTTCTTCCACGGTAAGATCTTAGAGCACGTTGTAGTAGTGTTTACATAACATTGGTTTGTTTTAAGATGACTAAACTTTGTTTGGTTTCGGCATCTTTTATCAGGAGTTATTGAGATTTTTAGTGACCTGCCATGCCGGTCTGCATCGTTATAACTCGCATTTTAAAACGTATGAATGAACAAAAGGAATAGTGAGTCTGAGCTTGGGAAGATTGTAGGTACCTAATGTAACGTTCATACTGTGCTAGCACTGCTAGATTTATTTATTATGCAGTTTTTCGTACAAGTGTTTGCAATAGCTTTGCAAGAGCACAAAGCAGCGTCGACAGGTGCGGGGTAATAGCATGTTCATCGGTTCGTTTGCTCACAATCGCGTCTGGATTCCCGCGGCGTCTCACCATCGCGCCTCACTTGCATGCGAGCTATCTAAATATGGAACTAGATTTTTTATTATGTAGTGTGGTTTGTCATAAAGTTCGGCGGGGGAACTACTACCAACATAAAAAATTCTGCCGCCAGAGAGAGAAGTGCTAAGAGCTAGAGCAAAAAAGCTCGCATTACTGTGATCTGATTTTAATGGAAAGTGAGATATGATTTGCTGATGATGACGATCATTGTATCGCTCTGAAATGTTGCAATGTCAAAGTTCGCGACAGTGTGTGCGGATGTATGCAACCCTTTGCTAAAACTGAGCAGCCCTAATAAATGCGCAAGGCTTTATGGACGCAGTGCAGTGATAATTATATTCTGCGATCATACAAATGAATATAAACAAAGGAAACCACTCAATGTGGTTTGTGTCATGTCTTTGGTGTATGATATTGGTCACGAACAAAATGCTGCTGAAAGAATAAAACTTTTATCGTCTTATCCTGTCAACTTTGCTCATAAATAAGTAATTAATGCTTACTTAGCCCCTCCTAAATAAAAAGAAACTCACCGTTACCGTGATATTTCTTATCGCAATGCAAAGCAGCCTCCACACTTTACAGCATCATCAAAAATCAGTGTCTTTGATGCGGCTCCCGCGATGCGTTAAACAAGACTCCAGGCACGCGGGGCGTCGCGTCGTCGTCGAGCTCGAGTCACAAGGGTGCCATAATTCACTTAATTCATGCTTAAACCGCGCTTAAATCACGCACGTATTCAAAGTGCTTCCCTGACACCAAGCAAACACCTTAACTTGATACTAAACGCGAGATTAGAAGCATGACAAAAATTGCTTCTTTTGGTGGCTCCGGTCAAGAGAAACAACCAAGGGTAGTTGCTTCAAAACTGTCTAGACTGGGCAGAGTTATCTATTTCGTTTTCTAAAAAAGCCAATACGAGGGAATTGCTAAGGGAGAGTAAAAAACTCGCAGCATAATATAACAATGAGGTACTCGCAGAAAATATGTTATTATCTTGATCCAAAAATCCAGCAAATAAAAATCCAATAACGCTAGCGGAATGACATATTCGGTTTGCACAAATCCTTAAAACGTCATCCAGATATCCATTACATGTCTATTAAATCTTACGACATATATTTGCGGGGCTCAGCAGAGATCCCCCTCGCAAACAGCGCGTCGATTACGAGCTTGGCCGACTGGAGTAAACGAATAATAAAACACACGGGAAGACGAATGCAAAATTGTACTTGTCAGATATTTTGCATAGGTAAACAGTGCTAACCCCTTCTGGAGTTGCGGTCGGGACTCGGGACTCCTGCCTATAACAGTCAATATTTGGTAGAAATTGAAAATCGCGTACGATGTACAAACCAAACTTTGTTTGCGACTAGCAGTTTGTTGTGTCTACATAAAATATGAAAATATTAGACGGCCTAGGGACTCTAGACTAGGGTGGGTCTGACTCTGACATAATAAATAGTAATAATTCATCGGTTGATAGAGTGACAGCTCTAGGTACTTTCCATTTATTAAATGAGTACAATTCTTTGTTTGCGAGAAGCAGTTTGTTGTGTCTACATAAAATATGAAAATATTTGTCGATCTAGGGACTCTAGTCTATGGTGGGTCTGACATAATAAATTGTAATAATTCATCGGTTGATAGAGTGACAGCTCTAGGTACTTTCCATTTATTAGAGAAAACCATTGTTAGCTTTCTATCTAATAAGTGAAAGTATGCTCACTACGCAGTCTGTGGGTTATTTAAGCGTCTGGCGACTCATTTCCATGAACTCAGTTATAACAATATTGTTGGGAGTAGAGAAATCAAAGTAAAATATTGTGTGTATAAGTGTAGAGAGTAGAATTAATAATGTGGTGAGTGGTAAAGGCCCGAACAAACCTAGTTCGCTGGCGGTAGCGATCAGTGAAACCCTGTCAAATATCGCTGTCAGATTTGAGATTTGACAGCGAATATTTGACAGCGTTTCACTGATCGCTACCGCCAGCGAACTAGGTGTGCGCAGGCCTTAAGTGTATTCCTTTTTACATCGTGTAAGCATCAAGTAGAACCATCATCATTAGATCATAGAAGATCATATTAGTAGGCCTTTTTTTTTTTTTCGGAGAGGAAATTCATTCACTAAAAGACCGGCCGGGCGTTCGGAATTATGTCGGACTCGCCGTTGCTACGGAATACCGACTAAAACCTCTCCGGTGAAGTCAACCTCTCTCGCCATTCGTGCCAGGCCGCGGGAACTAAAACCATCCGCGACCATTCAGTAGGCCTATCTCAAGCTCTGTCTGGCTCTGGTTTTTAGTATGTGTGAGTGCTCACCAGTGTGTTATATTGTGTGTTTTGACGTAGGATTTATTAAGGCAGCACTTAAACAGACTCAAAATCAGGGCAAGACAGAGCTTGTGGTAGGCCTCCAGATCTTTGGGTCACTGGATCACTGGAATGAAAAAAGCTATAACTATAAATTTGTTGAACCTAAAACATATTGTATCCGTAATCCAGCGCCGTATTAAGCCCTTGTGCTTTTATGGCAAATGCTGAGTGGAAGCCATTTTTTCGTCACTTATTGCTTGTTGTATATTTTTTGTGTGTACCATGTTTCGTGACGTTAAATAAATATTTCTATTTCTATATACTCCATAGGTAGCGCTTTTGACGACTGTGACCTGTTGTAAGGTTATGTCTAATTATTTTGGTGACACCACAGCTGGTTCAAGGTACCTTACAGCTTTTCTTCAAAGACATTTCTATTCCCGCAGGTGGTCGCAGTCAACAAGACTGTCAACAATACCACGTGGACCCGAAAACCTGACCTACAAAGCTAATTTGAAGGACATCGAGAAAAGGAGAGTGACCTGACGTAGCAGCATCTAAAGTGATGAGTCGCGCGTGTCCGCCGAGCCAGGGCGGGCTGCCGCCCAGCTCAAGTAACGACCTATCGATTGGCAATAGTGCCTAGTTAGCGATCCGAGCCCGCCCGCCCTCGCCCCGCCAGCCCGCCCGCCCGAGCCCGCTTCATCTAGACCTCTCACAAATTTTAAGTTTTGTAATTTATTCATGGCTTTGTTAGTGTAGCAGTTATTATAATTATGAACTTATGGCTCTGAAATATTATGTTAGGGACCCGATATGTATGTATGAGATGTAAGATGTATGCGTGGATTTATATTTGTTTGTACTTTAAAATGTTCACAAGGAACTTATTTTGCAATATTTTTTCATAGTTCCATTTTCAAAACATTAGTTTTGATAGTTTCCAAAGTAGGTTTGAGTTAATTTCTGCGAGTAAAAACACCCTATCAGTAAAGGAGCTTTGAAGTCAGTAAAACTCAATAAAATTAAAAAAATCCGACTTTTTATCATATTATATTCTTCATAACATTGAAATTCTAAATCTTTAAAGTTGTATACATATTATGATTATAGATAGAGCAACGTCCTATCGGCACTTGTAATATGCACACTCCTTAATAGAATAGCTTGAATAAAACAAAATAGATTATTCGCATTTATTTATTTAACACAGACCTTAATTACATTTTCTCTTTAGCAATAGTTTATAGCCTAAGTCCGGATCATATTTGGATTCTCAAAACAATAACAGTAGCCAGATTGTGCTTGCACAGCTTGTCCTGGCTTCCGTGACCCTGCACTGCTGGCGTTTATAGGCAGCGGCGCGGCGTCAGCCCTCGTCAGCCCTAGTCAGCATCGCGTCAGCTCTAGTCAGCATCGCGTCAGGATACTGTTCAGCTTAATTTAATGCAAAGCTATGGATCTCGTAAAACAATGACACTGCTTTATCGCTATTATGGCACCAGGTATAGGTTTTAATTTTAACATTTATTCAATGTAGTTTTACTGATTAGGAAAAACTTTCTTTTGGAAAACAATTTTGGTAGTTTGATCAGTGGGTCTTTGATCTTTTAAAATAATTAATAAAAAAAAGATATGAACTTACTTTTCATGCTGTGTATCGAGTACATGAAAGGAGTCTCTTTGAGGCGCATCACTTAAAAAAAGCTATCACCGCACCTCTTCTGGTTCGAAAATATTATAGTTACACGACGAGAGAAAGAGACTAATATATCTCAGTTTTATGTAACAATCATTTTATTAGGAAAATCAGGACAGCATACCTCGACGGGTGGTGTGTAGGTATAAGTGGCGGTGCGGTAATATATATAGTTGTCATTTACCTACGCACTGCGAGGTCCAAAATAAAAAAAAAGCCATGCCATAGATCGATTGCGCACATTTAAGCTTCTAAGCTAGGAAGAGGGATCAAAACATCTAAGCGTTCTGCGGTGGCAATCAGTGAAACGCTGTCAAAATGTGCGCAAGGCTTGAATCACAAGATTCACGACCGTAGAGAGTGATTTGTGATGGTTAGAATCAAGAGTTGCATTGCATTTTATAATTTATTTGAACCATAACTAGGTACGAGAAAAAGAACAAAAAACAGTTTTTATTCTTATGCTAAATTTTAGATTGTCTAAGTAAATTCCTTGTCGAAAATGTTGATGGTTGATGATGATGAGTTATTTGCACAAAGAGTTTGAATGTCAAGTACAGTTATTTGCACAAAGAGATGGTACCGGGATTCGTTTTCTTTAATTTTGGGAAGTCACATAGCTTTTTCATTCTAATTGTTTTTCTAGTGTTATTTCGAGTTTTGTTGTGTAATTTCGGTGGTATTTTAACCAACACGAGGTCTTAGCTCAAAGTGTTATGGAATGAAAGTGTAATAATGTGATATTCTGATTTGATCGAAAAGGTGTCTGATTGTGTTGAAAACAAACGACTATCATTTTTTTTTCAAACCCAAGAAGGGGCCGACTTGTCTATGACTGACGAAACTTGACTGACGAAAAAGTATTTTATAAATATGTATATCCTCACTCGACACTGGTGGAATTGATCCGAAATGGACAGATGCCATTACATAAAGAAGAAGAAGAGATGGTACCGCGTATTTTTTTAACAAGGAGGTTGCATAGCATTGAGATGGAGGCCAAATAAATTTGGTGTGTTCTTAATTCAAACACCAAAATCTGAGACCAAAATAAAATAGTGACAAAATATGTACCTAGTGAAAATAGTACTTTTTACTCACTGCTTTTATTTTAGTGGATAAAATAAGCTTTTTAGAGGGGTAATGGTATATTTTTTTTTATTTACAGGATTGAGCGTTTAAATATAGCATTTTTAATTGGTGCGTTATTGCTTAGATAAACAATCTGAACTACAATTTAATTTAGTACCTACATGTTTTCATGTGGTTTGGTAGGTATCAAACAAAGCCAGCTTCTCTCTCAACTCTGGTTAGTTGAGGTCGTTGTACCACTTTAACTACTCGGTAGGCTAGTACGTGATTTTATAATACTTTGATTTAAATTCACATTAGGTATTTGTTGAAGTAATTTTGCTTATAAAGTAAAATGCGGTATAATACGACACCACCTACTTTAGCTTGCAAAATACATGATTTTGCATTATTTGCACGTGCAACGCTGCATTACAATACTTTTATACAATACTTGTGTCATTTTAATATTATTACTAACCTTCTAAATTGATTTAAGGTAGGTAGGTGTGTATATTTATAATGTTAGGAAACCTACAAACATAGTAATAAAACAAATCAAAACAGAAATAAAAAAATATATTAGCTTAAAAAAATAATGGGCTCGCTACATTTTTTTTAAGCAGTGGGATTATTATTTATAATAATATAAACTAACATAATATCTATATTTTTAAACACCACTGTAGCAAACTATTTTATATGACATATAAAGCTCCTGGATTCCGTAGATAGCCAACCTTGGTTATAGTTACCATAATATTATCTCTCCAAACACATGTTTTGCGCGGCAGAGCGGGCGGAGGAGCTAAGGGCTGGAGCGAGGCGCTTACTCCGAGCGCTGCTGAGCCAGCAGAATCCGGCAGGGTCGCCGGTCGATACTCCCGCACTGGGTCGACCAACTTTGTATTCTTATTGCTGTCTGTTTTTCTGGAGGTTCTTGTAGGTAGAATGCTTGGAAAGTCTGTGGCAGAATTCTGAAAAATTTAAAACTTGGTTGCCATGTTTTTGAAGACAAAAGTTTGTTCCATTTTCAAAATTATTTTAAAATAATCTCTTTTGCCGCTATTTACGAAACCTAATGAATTTTCATTCATACTAACCTTTACCGACTTTCTCTTTTTAGAAATTAGGTTTTCTCGGATTTTTTCTAAGAATTTCCAAAAATAGCATTTTAGTAAATTTAGTTTTCTTTCCATCTAGTAAGCAAGTAACAAGAATATTTCATATGTCGCATAAATAATGCCTCTAAGAAAACATTGTGGAAATATAATTTTCTAACCAAAAAACGTTTGACAAAAAAACACGCTGTTTCTAAAAATATTTACTTACGTGTAAAAAATATATACGTGTGAAAAATATATAGGCCTGCGCACATCTAGGCGATGGCGATGGCGATCAGTGAAACGCTATCAAATATCGCTGTCAAATTTGACAGAGTTTCACTGATCGCCATCGCAGATCGCTTAGAAGTGCGCAAGGCTTAAAAGAATTAGCATGAAAATTAATTTCTACACTGTCTATTCATATTTCCGTTGTGTGGTGTGGAGCGGAGCGATAGCCGGGCTCGTGGATGGAAACTTACTCCGAGCTGAGCCAGCAGAATCCGCAGGGTCGCGGGTCGATACTCCCGTACTATGTCGGCCAAGTTATACATTCCTACTGCTATTTTGACATTAGATATTTAGTAAATATTTAACGTATAATGACGTCTGGACTACCTACTATCATTAAATCCTTGCGCATCTAAAGGCCTGATCTAGGCGATGGCGATGACTATCAGTCAAATGCTGTCAAATATCGCTGTCATATTTGACAGCGTTTCACTGATCGCCATCGCATAAGTATATGAATTTCTTGACAAAGGAAAAGTCTACCATAAAGTTAGGAACTCCTTTTTTTTCATAATATTCTTAGCTTGACGCCTCAAGCCTGCTTGTAGGATGCTGTACCATCGCAGTATACCAACCAATTTGACAGGCCTCTTAGCTCAGTTGGTAGTAGCTCTGCCTCCTGCACCGTAGGTCGGTTCGAACCCAACCGAGTACAATCTGTATCTGTATGGTGAACGCAGATGTTTGTCCACTATCTGGGTGTTATAATATTGTAATCTATGTATGTAATTACAAAAAAATGTATGTACCTAAGTGTTATATCAGCTTTCTGGTTCTCATAGTACAAGCTCTGCTTAATTGGGTTGGATAGTGCTGCGTGGATTGTCCACAATTTATTTATTTAGTTTAAGGTGGTTTTTGGGGAAGGGGGTGATGTTAAAGTCTGAAGCTACGAGAGTTAGGGAAAGTCGTGGAAAAGTCGTTTTCACTATTGTATACTACACTACAAGGAAGTAAACTTAAAACATTTCCGTCAAAAGTAAAAGTTTTTGAAAAATATATGCAGTTATTGTTTTCTTATAAATCGAGGGCTTGACTCCTTTCACGACTTTTCCATAGCTCTCGTGGTTTCATTCCCGTAGCTAGGTATAGAGAAGAAAAAACAAAAACTAAGCTGCAAGTGAAATAAAACAACAAACAAATTTAAATCTTCCGAGTACCTTCCTATCTAAAAGTGGAAACTAAGTAAACTAAGAAAAAAGTATCTTAAATTAGTTGTCATGTAACTTCTGAAACTACGTTCTCCAAAATACTAGAGGCGTAACCTGCTGAGTGTGCTCCCAAAGTAGGTAAGCTCACCGAAGACCAGCCAGTATTGACGGATCCAGAATGAATGACAACAAGCAGGGAGCGACGCCCGAAGCCGGAGTGCTGAGTAGTGATGAGCCAGCGGCGGCGCCGCAGCGGACGACGCGGCACATTTTTCTAGTGGCAAGGTCGCTGTGACGTCACCATTCCATACTTTCTGTTTCCAAAGGTAAATTAGAACTTTTCTTTTTAGGCTTTTGGGGTACCAGTATCAGATACTTATGTGAGTGTGATAATTTTTTAAACAAAGTACTTACTGTCTGTCTTATACTTACTCATAATCAGCATGATTTATTGCTGATAAGGTCTTATCGAGACGTTCTAAACAGAGTTTTTTTTTACATTATTTTTGCAGAAGCTGGAAGAAAGCGAAGTCACCGAGTTATACAACATTATAGTAAATAATAATACCTGGCCAGCTAAATATTCTAAATGTTATATTGAGCAGGCCTTAACATCGAATAAAGACAATTTATGCAGCTCCTTTAATAGGTAGGTATACACATTTCACGATGGGACGATGGATGGTGATCAGTTAAAGACAGCGATATTTGACAGCGTTTTACAGATCGTCACCGCAGAACGCTTAGATGTGATGCGCAAGGCCCCTAGAGCAATGTTGTATTTTACAGGGCTAGCTTGGTCATTAAAATAGCTATGGGCTTTTCTTTACAAAATTCCAAAGATTGCGCCAACGCCTAACTGAGGACTTGCGAATAAATTTGACTCAAAATGGGGCTTACTTTTTAAAATGAGAAAGTGAGTCAGTAGGTCCTTAATTCGTGCATGAACAAGCTCTAAGTCTAGTTCAGCGTATAATATTAATGCATAGTAGGTGTAAAGTGCTGAGAGCAGCTTTAACTTTGTGTAAAGCATATTTACATAATGTGCCATAAATTGCTGGTCAGAAATGCAGTCCAATGGCATCCAAGAAATAATAGTGCCATACATTACGATGATATACGCCTACAAAATGGCCCATTATAGAGCCAGCCCGCAGTAACAATGCCCATAATTCTCCTCGACTTCATTAACAGGCCTCCATTTGCATGACAACCTCAAGCTATGTACAGCTATAGGTCCCAATAAGAGGATGTAGGTGGTCGTACTTAGTCTATACCACTCCAAGCTACAACTCGCCTGTAAGCCTCCAAAAACGGCATGCAGGCCAATGTGATTCTTATTTCGATGTGATAGGAAAGTGGAGGGAATTTGTGAAGGTAGTTTTATTTTGGGTGATGCTGTGTCGGGTGGGCGGCGCGAGTTTGTCTCACTCTAGAGGGCGTGGCTAAGTAAGGCACGCCCCTCGCTTTCCATCGCGCTGATTTTCCCGTAGTCGTTTGCTACGAAGCCTCCGTGTCTACGTCTTTAATATGAAATTGGCAATCTGTCTGTATTGTTTTTTCTATATTTACAACAGCTGTAAAGCTTTTTATTATTATCAATTTTTTTAGACTAGGTATCTAGGAGTAGTAAGTAAACATTCTTGAATATTGTTCGTAAAAACTTATAAGTAGATAAATAAAAAATCACGTAATCACTTTATAAATGCGTGTTGTTTATGTTTGCGTGCACACAGATTTTTTTTACTCGCGATGTTTTTATTGTTATGTACAATATTAAGATTCATTCAGATGAAATCCACTAGGCCTTTCAACACGAAATGGTAGAGACTGTTTCGATTTTTTCAGTTTTTAAGTAGGTCCTGCTGTACGAAATATTATATTTCCAGCACTGGAATACTGGCACACTGGTATGAGAAGAGACTTGAAATAACTAACCTATTTTTTACGTTTTTCAGTAGCAATCAGCTTCAGCTTTCCTTGGGCCACCGTGCGAAGTAGACGTGCTACCAAATTTGTTTTAAATATTCAATATTGCTAATTAACTAATTTCATACGTATCAATAAACACCGTAAGTGCCAATTTGGATCGAACTTCTTTTGTAAATTACAACATTACGATAGCAAGCGGTATCGAAGGAGCCCTCTTCACCCCCTCGAGTGATAAGAACAGCCTACAATTTTCGTCTCACTCTCCGACCGAGCCGTGCTGCTGACACTAACATTGACTGCGTGCGCGTGAGTAACAACACAGATCAACATGAGTATCGTGTCGCGCTCACCTACTAGAAGTGACATAAACGTGGTTCGTAGCGACTCACAGCCCGATCTAAGAACTTGTTCCGAGTATTCTGAACGGGCAAATCGAGCAATCTACCGCAATAAAAGAAAGACACCGGATGAGGAAGAACATATCTTGACTATCAAAGATGAAGTTTGTGAGATCAAAAATCAGATGTCGCAAATGATGGCCTTATTCACCTCTTTTGGAAGCAGTCAAAAAGAATTTATGGAAAAAATATCCTCAGAGGTTGCTTCTATGAAAGAACAGATAAACGATATAAAATTCATTACCAACAATATTATGGCTGAACAAAATACTATGAAAAAGAGGGTTGAGTCACTAGAATCTGAAATAAAATTACTTAAAACGACACCGACAGCTTCCCCACCATCTTTACCGATCCAGGCTACAGAAGAAATAGTGGTAGAAATAAATGAGAGAGAAAGAAGAAGCAGAAATATTATTGTGGCTGGTATAACTGAACCAATATCAGAGCAAGTAGAAGAAAGGAGTGAAGTTGACAGAAAAGAAGTTATGAGAGTGCTTAAAAAAATCAACCCTAATTGCCCTGAACCAGAATGGATCATGCGCATGGGAAAATATAACCCTTCCAAAAACCGAGGCATTAAAATTTCCTTCAAGGCACAGGAGTCGTGCAAAAATATATTACAGAATAAAAAGAACATCTTGTGTGATGATAATATAAAAATAATATTCTGATCAAACACCACAACAACAAGCGTTTCTTAGGAAATTAGCAGAAGAACTTAAATGTAGAACTGACAGTGGTGAGGTCAACTTGACCATAAAATACGTGAAGGGCAAGCCAAAAATTTTGAATACGCAGCTTAAAACTACTTCATACAAAAGTTAATTTATACATTACATAATTATTATAAAAATGCAGTAAAAATACTTATTTACAGATAAAAATACGCATATAAACAAACGTAATTAAAAAACAAAATGCATTCAAAATATGTCTTTAACAAAATGTATTTTTAATTAAAAATATATATAAAAAATTGCATGATTAAAATCTTCATAAAACCTAACTTACCTACATAAAATCAAACTTGCCACATCCAGTATCAGCGGCGTCTTTACCTATTGTGCAGGGTGTGCGGTGCACACGGGCGCCGCGTTCCTAGGGGGCGCCGAGCGCCGCGTCGGGGCGCTCGGCCACTATCAGCAGGCGCGTTGGCCGGACGCCGCACTTTCAATGACCAACGTAAAAAGGGTTCCGCTCTGCGTTCGGCGCCCCCTAGGACCGCTACGGAGCTCAACTTGGCGGGCGCGTTGGACGGGCGCCGCTCTTTCAATGATCAACGTAAAAAGCGCTCCGCTCTGCGTTCGGCGCCCCTTAGGACCGCTACGGAGCTCAACTTGGCGGGCGCGTTGGTCGGGCGCCGCACTTTCAATTACCAACGTAAAAAGCGCTCCTCTCTGCGTTCGGCGCCCTCTAGGACCGCTACGGAGCTCAACTTGGCGGGCGCGTGGGCCAGGCACCGCACTTTCAATGACCAACGTAAAAAGCGCTCCGCTCTGCGTTCGGCGCCCCTTAGGACCGCTAAGGAGCGCCGAACGCTAAGGAGAGAAAAAATGCTCCGCTCTGCATAGATTTTGTATAGCATCTTGAGCTCTTCTAATATTTGATGAATAACATCATAGGGGCTGACGAGCGCCGCTGGCACTCGGCGCCCTCCCCCCCCCCCCTTTTTCTCCTCATAAAGAAAGAATTTTCAAATTTTCTTTCTAAATGCATTTCTAAGCTATAATAGAAACATACCCTCCAAGTTTCATGCTTCTAGAACTTACGGTTTAGGCTGTGCGTTGATTTTTTTTAAACCATATTCCCCCTTTTTCTCTCCAAGTTCTTTTTCGATAAGTTTTGGCTTGTTAGGGTTTACACCAGAACACCTTGCATAATAATTCTAAATATAGTCAACAGGACATTGTGGTAACCAAACTGCATTTCTTCTTAAAAATCTCCAAGCAATAGAGTTAATTACCCATTGGGGAAATTTGACAGTTTGTTGTAACTTGATGTGCTGTTACTTGTACTTTGTATCCATTCCATTTTGAACGCGCACTTACTAGGGGGCACTTGGGTAATGTTTGCACACGGGCGCTACATGGGCTAGAGACGCCTCTGTCCAGTATCACCTTATCTTCGTTACTTGTTAGTGCCTTCAACAATTTATTCTTTGTCTACTTTTATTTACCTACCTTCAATATGCACCTTAAAAAATGTTTGTTATTATTTTAAGTTTACTTGTATAGCTTACTTAATATTGTTATATTTCGTACATACGTAGCCCATAGACTTTACTGTTTAGATTTATTCTCAGTAAGTGAATTATGTAATTCTTATGAGAAATAAAGAATCTTTAACCAGAATCAGACGATAATGTCTGAACTCTAAAGTGAAAGAAAGAAAGAAAAACCGAATTCGACCACTAGGTACAATTAAATAAAGAACCTACAAAATGAACATAAACAAAACACCTGCGTCGACTTAATTTATGGACGTATAATATTGATTCATTATAAGCACAAAAAAATGGCAAATGCATAAACCCATGCGACGCCAAAAAAAAATAAAAAAAATATAAGCACAGTTAGCAGAAACCAAACCAAAAGTTGCATGTTCTCTTTTAATTATTCAAAATTTCAAACCGTTGTGTAGCGGTTTCCGTCTACTTCATTGTTTTAATCCTTCAAGTAACTATAAGTGGAAACTTTTAATTAGCCTTAAGTATCTATCCTCTTCTTTGTATCCAATTTTTAGTTGTAATTTTTCCTAAGAAAATAAAAATAAAATAAAATAAATAAAAAGACCTACCTACTGACATACCATTCCTTCCTACTCATCTCCTAACAAAACGAGTAAAAAAAAACAAAACAAAAGCAGTCGCATTTGGTATTCTACAAAGAATAAACAGCTGACTTACCGCCAAACCGAAATAGTAAGAGGAATCAAAATAATTATTGCAATAATAAGACTATCTAGAAGGTTTTTACCATGATAAGTTATAGCCATTAGATATAAACTATACTTACCCTATAGTTTAGGTTTCAAGAATTTAGATGCTACTAAATTTTTTTAAATGGCCATTTAAGTTTTGATACTGTCTGTTGTCTGTTTGTGTGTGTTGTTGTCTTGTTTGTTGTTGTGTGTTTGTTTGAGTTGTGTACTATTGGGTGATGCCCGTCCGGTCGCTCTGCAGAATTCCCTGAAAATCTTTAAATATAGGTACCTACCTGCCTACTAGTAGAATGCTCTCTAGCATTAAGTTCGCCTATGTACAATGCAATTTTTTGTTTTAGTGCAATAAAGAATTTTCTATCTATCTATCTAGTACCTATATCCATAATACTACTTCCTACAAGTATTACCCATACCTAGCGTACTTGTGGTGTAGGTACTAATAGTAGGTTCTTTACCTGACTACAGCGAAGCGAAGAGGAGGGCTATTAATTTATAAGTAGGTACGCATTATTGGATAGGTACGTCCGAAACCAAATACAAGTAGCTAATAACTGTTCTGCAACAAAGTTGCCTTCCTGTTTACATTTAGATTATTTCCTACACACGATTAAGTTACAATTTAACCGTAATCTGGTGATTGTGAGTATATCACAAAACATTCTCATGCTCATAACTGATTTATTGTATAGATAGGTACCTAAAGCACTATACAATTTAAGAAATCTAAAAACCTAGAAATTCGTTTTTCAAAACGATATTAAAATAAATTCAAATTCAAAATTCAAAATTTCTTTATTTTGATCTTATTACAAATGGAACAGAAACAGATGGAAAACGATGAAATTCGCAGGAGTTAAAAACTGTGTCGCGAACATCAACGCCCTCCTCCGCAATACCTACCTATTAAATTTTAATAAAGTTAAAATAAATTTAAAATAAAGGAATCCCTAAATCTTACCCGAGGCCGTTTTTTGTAGAAATATCATATCCTATGACTAATATGTTATTTACCTAAATGTGTAATTAATTTAAAATTATATATATAATTCCTGCAATGTAGGTATGTATCTACCTATTTAAGTAGGTAGTACAGATAATGACGTGCATCCTAATAATTTAGGTATTTACATTATTTACTAAGTAAATCTCTGCCTTTTATTCGACCTCGATTTTTGCAAGTGTTGAGCAATCAATTCGCTGTTGTTGTCAACTTGTGTTGCAACACTTGCAGCATTTGAAAAGTCAATGCACCGAATCTGTGGCATCGGAACAAAGCCACATCATTATGTAGGTGCTGGTAGGTAGCATGTACAGTCAGCTACATGTATACCTAACCTACCACTTTCAAGTGTGACAACCATGCAAAAAAAAATATCATGTGCAATCCACCCAACACTATATCTAGCCCCAAATGTAGCAGAGCTTGTATTATGGGAACCAGACATCTGATGTAATACTTACTTAGAATGCACATTTTTTTTGTAAAACATTTATGGGCCCGTATGCTACAGTGCTTGAGTCTGAGTCGAGCCTCAAGCATAGATTTTTGACAGTTCTCCATAGCAAAGTGTCAAAAAACTATGCTTGACCTTGAGGCTTCCCTTAACTTTACTTAAGGGCATGCTTTGCTAAGCAAAGTCAAGGAACTGTCTCTGAAATTCAAATTGTTGAAAGTAAACTTCGATGAACAAAGCTCACTCTCCTTTGCTGTAAAGCAAAGTCACGACTATGAATCTTGGCCTAGTCTCAAGCACTGTTTCTGCATATGGCCACTAAAACACCCAGACAGAGAACAAACATCTACGTTCACCACACAAATATTTGTTCACGGAAGGGATCGAACCTATGACCTACGGCGCAGAAGGCAGAGCTACTACCAACTGAGCTGAGAGGCCAGTCAAAGAACATTTACTGGGCAAAAGATATAAAACTGGTTGCATAGTTCAATTATATTTATTCAGCATATTTTGTCCCAAGTCTGTCATTCCAAAATTAAATGACCATTGCAATATTGTGGCACTTCCATGAGAGTATATTCTAGTGCAGCAGACTGTACCTAATACTAAATCATACAAATAGGCTCCTGCAGAAAGATCAAAGCTCCTCAAAAGATTACTGGCGTTTCCGAGACTTGAAAACCAACATTTGTTGCTTTAATATTTTTTTTTCTATGATTACCTAATAATTTAGGACGTGCGTATCGATACGCACGGGACCCTAGCGGCTAAGGTATACTTTATATTATATTTTTTTTGTAATGATGATGTAGATTGGAATCTAGCATATTTTAATTACCTATCATGACAAGTTTCAGCGTGAGGGTAGTTTAAATTTGATGAATGCATTGTTTATTATCTACCATGCAGCAAAAGAAAGTTTTATATCGTTAGGACAATGAATAAACAAAACTTACAGTACCTACTACCTATCCCTAAAAGTAATGTAGAAAAATGATATTTATTCTGGTAAAACAGACAATGAGTTGAGTAGAACCTTTAAATACTACCTAAATACCTAAACCTAAGCTTGGATAAAATAAAAAAATATTATAAATTTTTCGTAGGTATTTTATTAGGAAAACACAAATCCTCCTAATGATAATAATTTTAAGGTAAGTAACTAAGTATTTACAATTACACGATAAATGTTGTTTCGAGTCATTTTTAACTTACGCATAGAGTTTAATTTTAATAATACATAAGTGTAACGAAGCCTATCATATCTTACGACACAACCATACATTTAACACGGTGTTCGAGCCGGTCCTAACGGAATCCATGGCTCCATTGTTCCACCATAATATAAACTATAAAACTGGAACTGATGATAATTAAACTTCAAACATAACAAAAGCACGATCACTGCAGCCGTAGGCGGCAAGTCGGCTGTGAGCGGCGGTGGCGGCGGCGCGCGGCACCGCTACGTCAGGCGAGGGGCCCTAGTAGCGCTGCCAGGCGCACGAGGACGAGCCTCGCGGCGCCGCCCCCTGCCGTCACAGCTCCGAGAAGAACTCCGGCGAGGAGTGCGGCGTGGGCGGCGCGTGCTGCGGCACCGCGTGCTCGCGCCCCGCCAGCGCCAGCCGCTGCTTCAGCACGTCGCGCTCGTGCGTCACGCGCGCTACCTGCAGTTGCAGCATGTGCAGCTCGTCCTGCAGCGACCGGTTCGTGATCTCCAGCTCTTGCCGCTGCTGCAGCCGCTTGCTGCGGCAGTTCTGTGCGTAGCCGCGGTTCTTCAGCGTCCGCCGCTTCTGTTTCAGACGCGTGACGTCCTCGCGCGGGAAGCCGTGCAGCCGCTTGTTCAGCTCGCGCACGCTAAGCGTCATCAGCAAGTCGTCGCTAATGAGATCGTCACCGATCGACGACGGGTTGTAGGAGGGATGCATGCCGCCTCGCGGAGACATCGCGGAGCACGAGCTCGAGGGGCGCATCCCGACTTGTTGCATGTGGTGACCCTCCTCTCGCCAGTCACGGCGGTCCCACTCCTCGAAGTTCCCGCAAGGCACGGTCCGCATGTCGAGCGGTTCCCGCATGTGCGGCAGCCAGAGCACGTCGTCGACGAGGGCGGCGCGGCACGGGCTGCGGCCGAGCGGCGCGGGCGGCGTCTCGGGCGGTGTGCTGGGGTCTACGGCGACGGCGACGTGCGGCTGCGGGTACGGACCCGCGTCAGGCCAGGGCCGGCAGGCGCGGGCGCACGCGGGCGGCGCCGGCGCCGACTCCACCATGCTCTCGTGCCATCCGGTGCGCAGCGGCGGCTCGCGCTTCACGAGGTTGTGGTCCTCGAGATGGTCGAGCTCGAAGTTCTGCACGTACTCGTCTGCGAGGTGGTCCTCGTCGGGGTCGTGGTGCGGCGGCTGCTGCGCCGGCTGCGGCGGCAGGGTCTGCATCTCGCTCGCGTGGGAGCAGTCGCTGTGCGTGTGCTCCACCATGGGGCCGTGCGGGGCGCACGCCGGCCGGGATGAGACTGCCGCCGCGAGCCAGGGCGGCCGGACTCCGCCCTCCGACCCAATGACGACCCGCGACGCGCGCATTTAAGTAGTAGCCTTTATTTTCACTAGTATAAGTTCGCTAACACCGGGATAATATCGTAATACAATATAATCACAACATGACACACATTACGAAACAAACACATACAAGGTTCACTATATGCTTACATGGGCAGTTTCACGCTGTCTTATTGCTACCTTAACATGTATCATTGCCTACCTATACACCTACTAGTGTATTTGTAGTGTTATGTTAGCTAAGATAATCACATTCATGGTTGGCATTACAATTCACATACATTTTTAAACTTTTTATTTAAATCTAGTTGCAAAGAACACAAAATATGTTATTCTCATAATACCTACCTACCTACTCGTTAAAAAGTATAATAATAATAGGTAAGTATGTACCTGCACATATTTGGTTTGCTTTTGCTTACTAAGCGAATGCAAGGCAGCAGGCCTTAGCTTGAAAATAACAATATTCAAATTCACAGCACTGCACTGCTACGGATCTCACATTTGTCATCACACGACTATAGCAGCAAGGTATAGCATCCCGTGTTTTTTGACTATAGCACTTTATGCTTAGAATTATGTTATCTCTTAAAACCAGGATACATACGTATTTTTTTTATTTCATGATTATATTTATAGAAGTCAGATTTTTTTTCAATTTTAAGAAAGTAAAAAACATAATAAATCAAATAAAGCGATAAATCAAAACAGGCAGTAAGGTGGCTAACTGTAGAACAAAGTGATTTCACGCGTGGTCGCTCTGAGGGCAACAATTCAGCATAATTCCGATTACATTTAATCACGGGATGGGGTGAACTCTAAACAACCCTTCATTATTAACCCTAAATAATTGAAACGATGTGCCTATTAGTGTTGTAATTGAGTAAGAATACACAATTGGGAATCAAAATCAAGTTTTAGAAGCTTCGGTGAAGAACGGTATGAATAGTAGGTATACAAATGGCTAAGAGACCAATGCCACCTCTGGGGCCATATTGTCTAAGCCATCTCGACATCGGCTTTATTTTTAACATTTGAAACCTAGCCTAGACTTTAACTGTCACTTTCGTATTGTTTAACTGACCCACCACCACCAAAATTCAATCCTAGTGAATGAATGGAACTTCGTACTATGGAATTGCGTAAAGCCGAAATGAGCTTCAGTAGCAAATATCAAAACGCAAGAAAGATCGAAAACTCGTGAAATTGGATTGCTGATAATAGATTTTAAGTTAGACAATAAGGCCCCTGGCTATCACAGAACTATTGTAGGTACCTAGACCTACAGCTACTGCCAATTTAGTCCATGCCTCCAAATAAAATATTCTGTGAATTTTGATACGCCAATATGCAAATACTAGTAACCGTTCGCTTTATCTGATGGTCTTGTATGTAGGTAATCTGGACCAATTTGTATCAATGGAACCTAGCAAGTGTACCTAGTTAGTAGGTACCTTAGCAGCGGATCTTAGCGTCACATATTGCACACAAATGCCGGCACTCGCTGTTCTTCTTAATTGATGAACCACATCAGACTGGACGGACATACCCAAATATTTTGTACAATGCACACAACACAATCTAGCCCCAAATAAAGCAGAGCTTGTAATAAGGGAACCCGATAGCTGATATAATACTTACAGTATATAATTTTCGCAAATACATACTTATAGTCCAATATAACACCCAGACGGAGAATAAACATCTATGGTTGGGGATTGGACCCACCGCAGAAGGCAGAGCTCCTACCAACTGAGCTATGAAGGCAATCAACCTAGACATTGATTTGATGAAATTATTCGTTTGTTGAGATAGGGTTGAGAGTCAGCGCGGAGCGGGTGCGGCGACCCGTGGCCTGACGCAGCCGCGCCGCTGTTTGCTCCTGGTCAACATTGTTAGCGGGCCTTCCTACCAGAGTAGCGACCCCCACCCACACTCTTGCCAACGTAGCCAGTTTTTTGTTAGAGCTAGCCACTTTATTTAGCATACCTAGATGAAGGAACACGCGATTGATTATTATTTCTTCTCAGTGTGTCAAATCAAAACGACCACGGCGTAGCGAGCGTAGCACTTTGTAGCGTGCGTCGTGGCGTAGCATGGGGTAGCGTTATGCGTTGATTTATGCGATAGTAAAAAAATACAAATCGAACCTACTCTTCCTTTTTTATTTGAATAAGGATAAGATAATTAATCCATATGCTTTTAAAGAAATACTTTAACGAAAAAAAGAAGAAAAATAAATTTGTTAATAAAAATAGATAGGATAAGATAATTAATCCATATGCTTTTAAAGAAATACTTTAACGAAAACAAGAATAAAAATTTATTCATAAAAATAGGTCACTTTGTGCATACGCATCTGTTTGTTTGTTTATCTTCATAAACTAGGTACCTATTTCTTTCGTTAGTGGCTTCTGGGATTTAGATACTTTAAGCCAAATCCAACCAGTTGGCAACACATGTCCCAACCTCACCTCCCCTCGTCCGCCAGATATTATCTACATGCTTTTCCGACACGTATCCCACTTGTTTGGAGTGCCTTTGTTAATTGCTCGCTTCCAAAGCGCACGTCTATTATTTTAAGCCAAACAAATTGGACTGCGAGTAACTTATGAACCTACCTAATTAAAATGTACAATCGATGGTAGGTATGGAACGGTAAGTAGCATCTTTTGAACAGTAGTACCTCGATTACCACCACTAAACTTTTTAATTCTGCATCTGCAATCCGCTCGTTGTTCTCCTGAACTTCGGCAACTATATTATTGGGTACATGCCTACGGATATTTGCGTACCTAATTTTAAAATTCTGAGCATTCTGATAGCAGATGTTTCTACAACACTTTTCTATTGTTCTCGCGGTGGCTTTTCATTTGAATCCCAGTTCCCGGATGATGCCGGGGAGACTTTTTTCTGAACCTTGAAAATTAATGTCGGCTCGTAATTTTAGAAGAAGTTTATTGAGGGTCAGCAACTCATTTTCAGTTTATAAACCTTTATCTGCCAGATTCGTAGGTTAGGTACATCGGTCTAGAAGTTATATCGACGCTTGTCAACTAAAAAATGTTCCTGGGCATCTGTATTGTTCGACAAACAATGTGCTGCGATAAGGCAGGAGTGGAGGCAGCCGGCAGGCAGACACGTTCACCAAGATATCGGAGGCTCTTCATCAATTGATCCCGCGCCCTCTCACTAGGCATGAACCTCACCGGTGCCCACTGCTTGTTAGGGCGTCGCACTCTGGACCGCGGTGGGTCCGGTTAATGTACAGCATGTTAAGGCCAATCCACTTTTTACCACTGACAGTTTTAGGGCCCATTACAATGTAGCGGTTCAATAATCAATTATGACTTTTTTTTATTAAGCGAAGGATAAATGTTTTTTGTAAAAAAAAAACGCTCGCTCGCCTTATGCGTAATTTATATGTTCTAACATAACCTCACTTATCCAATTCGGATCCGTCGTCCGTCGTCGATAAAGTTTCAAGGACAAGTCCAGTGCCAGAGCAAAAAAGCAAAAATCAATAACTGAATCAATCAATGACTCAACTGGCATCGTAATAACGGGGTGTACAATAACTGGATGTAGGTATAGTATCTCCCACCGCGGTAAAGCCATTTATTATTTAAATTTTAGCAAGACTAGTGCAAAATTTGCAAAAAAATTGAGATAAACAACTGTCCAATATTTGATTGGTTGATAAGTAGTACGTGAAACCAGGCCATCAAAAGTAAATTAGGAAAATAATAAGTCATGAAAATATCTCTCCACAGTAGGTAAACGAACATCGTAAGAAAACCCGCGTCCTAGACAGCTGAATATAGTTAGTAGGGAATTGTGTTTGTTTTTCAAAATCCGCTATGCGCCCTAAGTGACGATGCGAGTGTTTAATTTTTTCCTTGATTTTCAGCACCCACTAGGGGCGCTTATCGCGTCTCCATACAATGCGGCCACCCAATACGGAAAACAAAACACGAATCTAAAACTCAGACTTCGGGTAAAAAAGGTAAACTAGCTGATTGAACAAGTCACCACCTGATGTTAGTGGTAACCATCGCTTTACCTCGTAGGTCACGCACGTTAGGAACGTGCCTTAGGCACTGATCTTGACCCAAACATTTGGACCACCTCAAAGGTTACCTATATACTTAAGGCCTGCGCACATCTAGGAGAAGGCGATGGCGATCAGCTGGAACGCTGTCATATTTGCCAGCGTTTCAGCTGATCGCCATCGCCTAGATGTGTGCAGGCCTTGTTTCATAGAATCAGGAGAGAATGATTTACGATGACCCGAGTGCGTCAAAGCGATCAATATAGATAAGGGTTCAGTGATCTCTACACATGCCACTGCAATGTCAGAGGTGGTAAGGAGTCTCTCTATATCTGTGTTTGAGCGATTATGGTCACCTTGAGTGCTATTGAGATATATTGAGAGCGATGTTTTCGTAAAATCTAGCCTTTACCATATCAATAAAACTTCCACATAATTTGTATATTATTCGTTACAAAAAACAGACACAAGATATATTTTATACATTTGGGGCCTTATTAATAATCCTGGCGTAGCGTTGGACTAGTTAATCCGTGTTTTGTCACATTTGTTCGAGTTGACAATTGCATGTCAATGCAAGAGACGAAACACGGATTAACTAGTCCAACGCTACGCCAGGATTATTAATAAGACCCCTATAGTCTTAATTTTTTTTAGCTCACCTAATATTGAAAAAGAGTAGGTTCAGGGATTTACTGGCAGATAGGTAGAATAAAAAAATGCCATAAGAAATAAATTTTAATATATTAATTTCAAATTGTAATAAAATCATTGATATAAAAATCCGTGTAATACAAAACATCATTATTTGCATTCTATTTCACATCTAGGTATCACAATAAAACTAGTATAATAATTATGTAAACCAGTTTTAACCATAAAAATATAATAATAATATACCTACATTAATTATTTCAACTTAATAATTACCAGTAACACTTATCATTAAAAAATAACACAGCGTCAACAATAATTTGATCGCTCAAACTAATTTGACACGGCATAAATTAATTACTTGTAAGCAATTTTTGTATTGCATTTTGTACTACTTTTGAATAATATTTATTATCTTTTTGAAGGAAATATCTGCAATTGTGTATTTATAAAATTATTATGTAGTTGTTTAACAACTAATAAAAATAAGTTGCATTATAAAAAAACTAAAAAAGAAATAAAAACGTATGCCCATAATATATTATTTATTTATTTTAGTTGTAATTTAAATAAAAATATGATCAAATATCTACTTAAAGCGACATGGCGATTTTATCACAATTAAATCATTCAGTCTTAATAAATAGAATTTTTGATTTGTATAAAAAAACATTAAAAATATAAAACAGTAAAATAAAAATAAAATCATAAAGCATCAAAATTAAATATAACTCACTTATTCACTTAAAATGCTTTTTCGGTACCTACATACTGCGTTTTAATAATTTGTGGATTACATTACATTTGGCAATATTTCTAATTTGAAATGGCAAAATGCTACAACGCATCTACACTTACATATAAATCGAGACAGTACAAATTAAAAAAAATGGTGATTACGTTCCATCAGCCAAATATCGGACTACCCGCATTAAAACCTACATTAACTTACTCGAATATCTCCAAAGGACCACAACAAAAATACAGTTTAAAAATCTAGAATAAAATTGTAATGCACATATCGGCGGTAGACTAAGAATAATAGCCAAGGAATCCACTGTGATTTTCAATAATAATAAATAATTTACTCAAAAAAACTTTGACTTATTAGTTGTACTTCTAACCTTACGTTATAGCCTCTATCTCCTTTTTATTCCTGGAAGTTGAGCAACGCGTAGTCATGATAGTACATCATGATACAGAGCGGTTGGCCGATGATGAGAGAGCTCCAGATGATGATATTACCCCAACGAGGTCCTAACTCGACCTCTACCCGGCGGGATATCACGGAAAGCGGCGGCTGAGCCATCATACCGAGGAAAGCCCAAATACGGAACATTCGTAGGGGGACACTCACCTGAAATAGAAAAACAACGTTATTTTATGAATGTTACTGGGAAAGCAAAGATGTTTGGATAGCTGGATATTTGTTTCTCGACCACGCCGCATCGGTTTGACCTATTTGTATGAATCCTGGAATTGACATAGATCGTGAACTGGAAAAGTATATACGGGTAGACTAAGCATAAGAAATCGGATTCGCTAGTTAATTCACTCTGTCATGGCTCGGATTCATTTATTAATCAAGCTAAAGGGATATCGCTATAAATCTTGTCGCTATTTGAATGATCAATTGATGCAGATTACAAATGAACAAACTAGTAATATGTTTAATAAAAAAAATACTAACCGTCAACTAGGTGGACAGACTGGTTGGTCAGTTAGTAATAGAATAGATGAACTTATGTCATGTGACCTACACGGTGCGATAAATACTGAGCCAGGGGCCTTTTTGACCGTGAGCAATTTTGTTAAATACCTATTTTTATTGAGTATGTCTAAGTGGTCAATATTCTTTTTTCTATATTTCTAACTCTAAGGTCTCAAGGTCAGAAAGTTGCGTTAGGTTCTTTGGTACTCGGTCTTGATGCCCACGCATGACGCAAATAATCTTCGTGCGAAATAATAACTCCTACGTGAATGCAATAGTGTGTGTAACTTACCAAGTACTCATGAAAAAACGCAGACACAAAAAATACTGCTAGTCCGGCGATCCCTTTGCTATACCCCATATCTGTTATAGGGATGTACAGATGACGTAAAGCCCAAACATGCACAGGATGGTTCCAACTACTCCAGAAAGTCTTCATGTTTGTAGCGTTCCACCAGTCACCGTAGAACTTTCGATCAGCGAACTGAAGAATCTCGGCCATCAGGTTTAGGAATGAATGGAAGTTTAGATAGAAGAAGCATAGCCATATCAGATGGTTCGGCACCTGAAAGAGGAAATAATGATACTCAAAGACACGAGTGAATGACGCAACCTCTCTCTGCCGGGGTACGGGAAACAGACGGAGTATAAATAACATGCACAGAATATTTTAGTTACACTGATTCTGCGTACTGCATCAATAATAAATCGAAACACAATAAAATGTTCCCCTAGTCTTTAAAAAAAGCAGCCAAGTGCGAGTCGGACTCGCCCATGAAGGGTTCCGTAGCACGACGAACTACAAGAACCTTTATATATGTTACTTGATGTAACATAATAAGGTTCCTGTAGTTCGTTGAAAGGTAAATTGCGGTTTACGGTTTATGACGTATAAAAAAAAAACTACTGACTAGATCTCGTTCAAACCAAATATCGTTGAAAGTTTACATAGTACAACATATATTTTTTTTAGTATTATCATTCTCTTACTTTAGAAGTTAGAGGGGGGGGGGACCAACTTTTTTCCACTTTGGAAGTGTCTCTCGCGCAAACTATTCAGTTTAGAAAAAAACTATATTAGAAACCTCAACATCATTTTTGAAGACCTATTCATAGATACCCCACACGAATGGGTTCGATGAAAAAAAATTTTTTGAGTTTCAGTTTCAAGTATGGGGACCCCCAAAATTTATAGTTTTTTTTTCTATTTTTGTGTAAAAACCTTAATGCGGTTCACAGAATACATCTACTCACCAACTTTCATCAGTCTAGCTTTTATGGTTTCGGAGAAAAATGGCTGTGACACGGCCGGACAGACAGACAGACAGACAGACAGACATGACGAATCTATAAGGGTTCCGTTTTTGCCATTTGGCTACGGAACCCTAAAAACAGACTTCAATTAATTGTAAAAGGATCATATAAAAAAACGGTAGTTACCAATCCGTAGTTTGTTGCGTGTTCTCATAAGCTTGGTTGCGTGGAACTAGCACCTAGACTCACCTATCTTTAAGACGTTTCAAAGAGATCCTTGGACTCTACTGAATAAATACACTTTTGATTTTGATTTGATTTTTATTACATATAAGGCGCATTTTCGCTTAAATAGGTCTGAGTTATGACAATTTTGTGTACCTACCGCCAATTTCAACATTCTCTCTGTGATCCTCATCAGATCCATGCTGGAGAATGTTTCCAGAGAGTTGATGATGGAGGGCACCATCCATTGCTGCAGCAACGCAAATATCAGGTTGATGCCAAATACCAGCTCTAGCAGTCTCCTTAGCACGAACCTCTTGCGGATACTGTAATATTAATAAAATATCCTTTATTTATGCGTTTGCATTGGAATATTGTTATATTTTGCCTTGGTTTTGGAACTGCAATATAAAAGTAATTGCAAAAGGCAGAACTTCAAAGTAATTGGTATAAAAATACTTAAGAAAACTAAACATATTCTCCGAAGCATAAATAATGTCGAATAGCATGGATTTTTGTGCCCGTAACGGCTAAACTAAATTGGATAACACTTGAAATGTATGCATACCATTCATGGTATTAATAGGCTCATTTTAAAACAGGTACCTACTACACGAACGACCATGCGAACGGAAAACTGTTGAAAATAGGCGCAGATTTGAGCTTGTTCAAAACTCACGACAAGCACTCATCAATATCATCATTATCAATATCAATATCAGCCTGAAGTAGTCCACTGCTGGACATAGGCCTCCCCTACACATTTCCAGTAAGAACGATTCTGAGCCCTTTCCATCCATCGACTTCCCGCGATCTTAACAATGTCGTCGGTCCATCTGGTGGGTGGGCGCTCTACGTTTCGTCTTTCGGTTTGTGGTCGCCATTCGAGAACCTTTATACCCCAACGGTTGTCGGGTCTTCGGGCTATATGACCTGCCCACTGCCACTTCAACTTACTAATTCTAAGAGCTATGTCGGTGACCTTGGTTCTTCTACGGATATCTTCATGGGAGTCTATCAGATTCTACCACGTAGTGAAACTCCCAGAATAGCTCTCTCCATAGCTCGTTGCGCGACTTTGAGCTTGTGCACGAGGCCAATAGTTAGGCGACCACGTCTCAGTTCCATAAGTCATCACTGGCAACACGCACTGATTAGACGATAGCATGCATATAACTAACCGTGCAGTGCGAGGGAAGTTCAACTCATAACACAGGGTAGGGGCCAGCATGAAGTAAGCCAAATCTCGCAAAGACAGGTTGTCTGGATACTTCACCAAGCGGGCGGCTGCAATGTCGCCATTTCTGTCCTCGTCGAAACTCTCTGTCGTGTAATGCTGGTTATTAGTTACAAATAAAAGGTATTACAAATGTTGGATTAGCTACGGCAGCATGCATTTTTTTTCGATAGATTTAATGCTGGTGACCGCCTGATTTTAACAGCGCTACCGGACAATGGTGAGCGCAGAGGGCGCTCAATCGGAAACTCAATGGCACCGCTATGGCACGATCTCGGCTTGGGCTGTGGCTGTGTGTTGTCAGGGGTGGGGAGAGGGGGTTTTAAATCTAGGCATGACAGCATGCAGTTCAATTAAGTTTACTTTTATAGCAACAATACTACATAGTAAAGTTATTTGGTAAAAATTGTCACGATAAGAAGAAGAAAGAAGAAGAAGCAAAACTATAATTGAAGCGAAATCTATACATTTATCTATACATTTTTTAGGCTGCGGAAAGATTACGAAAAAGTGAAACAAAACACAAGTCACAACAAATATTTGCAGTTTTGCAAACAAAGGTTCTTGTTCTAATTTTAAACTACAATTGCGTGACACACCCCCGAATACTGAAACGCAACTCAGATTTAAGCACGTCTCAAGCGACGAATATTTGACAGTTTTCAATGAAAATCTGTCAAATATTCGTCGCTTGAGACGTGCTTAAATCTGAGTTGCGTTTCAGTATTCGGGGGACATATACTTATAATCGTAGTGCAAGTAATTGTACAGTTGAATAGGGCTTCTAATTCTAAGCCGCAATCAATCATTGTGACTGCTATCGAATTCAACGTTTTGTTAGTCTAATAGTAACTGGTTCACTAACATATTAACTGGCTGCGCGATCCGACTTCGATTAGGTTGTCACTAGTTTTGTTTGATTGTTTTCAACATAAGGCATCGTAATGATTCGTGGTAAACGTAATAATAATATAATAAAAAAAGCTGTTTATTCAGCGCATATACAATAATAAATAAGCAACAACTTAAATGTGGGTAAAATGGTACTGTTAAGCCGTAAGAGATTCGTGGTAAGGGGTCCCACAAAAAACTGCGAATTCGCATCGCATCGCAGAAATCTATGACCACCGTCACATACAGGGTGGAATTTTATAATGCCACCTGGAGGGAAAGTACTCCTAATACTGCAGATAGAAAATTTTACTCAAAGGAAACATTCCTTTATTTTTGAATAGAAAGCAAACTGCATTCAAAGATTTTCGAAAATTCTCTTCTCCCACACCCGGGAATCGAACCTCGAAAAAAAAGGAAAACCAGGAAATCTTAAATTAATTTAATTATTTACAAAAAATGAAAAAAAATCCTGGTTTTCCTTTAATTTATCAGATTAAATTTTCATTTAATTTATCAGAGAGATTTCATCCTTATAATTGACCCTAACGATCGATGCAATAAAAGTACAGGGTGTAATTTTTTCAGATTTTATCCGGTTCGATTCCCGGGTGTGGGAAAAGATAATTTTCGAAAATCTTTGAATGCAGTTTGCTTTTTATTCAAAAATAAGAAATGTTTCCTTTGAGTAAAATTTTCTATCTGCAGTATTAAGAGTACTTTCCCTCCAGGTGGCATTACAAAATTCCACCCTGTATAGGCGTTCATATAAATAGATAGGCGGGTGTCGCAGATTTCGGCAATGCTATACAAATTCGCAGTTTTGTGTAGTAGCCTTAAACGTAAACAACAGCTAAAAAGAAAAAACCACTGAACATTATGAAGACACACAAAGCCGAAGAAAGAGAGAGAGAGAGAGTCCAAGAAGTAGTACCTAATGCCACAGTTAAAAGAAAAACAGTAGGTATATGAAAAACAGAAATGAGTGCGACAGTGAATTCAAACAAGAAAAAAGCTAGGAAAAGAAAACAGTGCACAATCAAGAAGTGCAATAATACTACATCGACTTACGCTCGTTTTCAGCGTTCATTAGCTCGTCTGAAAAAATATTGTTCCATCAAAATGCAGTCTAGAATAAAGATTCTGGGACTGGAAGACTTTATATCTGTTCTGACTACAAATATTCAAAATATTTGCCGCAAGCGTCTTGGGGACGCTTCCGTCTGGCACTGATTTGGATCAGTTGAGTTATCTCTAGATCGTTTGTAACGATCTGCAGATAGCTCGACTGTTTCTTGTGTATTTTGTACATTTTGTAAATATTTTGTTTAATTGTAAGTTTCTTTGTGTAAATAAATACTTAAATATTTAAGAATCTGCAAATATCCGGCCACTCGAATATTTCATTTTTTTTTTCAAGATATAAAATAACTAAATGTACTTAGTTATAAAAAATCTTGTTCTCATCGTATAAGCTTTGCTTAGTTTCGGGCTAGATAGCGTTGTGTGAATTTGTCCAATCACATTTTTGAGTTGAACCAGAAAATTATGTTTACTAATGTTTGGGTTGTGATCAGTGATTTTGTATTTAAAAAATGTAAAAATTTCGAGAAGCCGGACCGTTGTCAGCGTTTAATGACTTACTCCAATTAGGTGCCGACAAGCTCTGGCGCCTCAGAGACGATTTCAAAGCCTTTGCTTTTTTTGCAGCACGACACCAGTGATTCGTCTGAACATAGCTCCAAATTTTCAGAAATATCAACAAATAGCACAAGCAGTTTGTGGTCATTCCCACTGGAAAAGAAAATTTTCATTACATACCAAATTCTGCCAAACGGTGTTAGGGTCAAAGTTTTTTTTTACAGCAATGTAATAAAGCAAGAATACAAATACGAAATACCTGAGCTGAAAGTGTTTCCTTTGAAAAATAGCGAAATAACAGGCAGTGCTATTACGAATAAAATGTTGGATACTTGCAAACCAATACCAATCCTCTCAGCAATCAAATTCTAAAACAACATGAAGCAAGTATAACTAAAAATGATATTAGTCACCAATTAATCTGTTACTTAAAACGATGAAATATTTGATTTCATTTCGAGGTAAATATTTACTTGTATTAATTGTAAGTTTTTTTTGTAATTAAATGATAATATTATGTTCATTTTAACTGAATTAAAAAAAATATTTACAAAGTGTACAAAATACACAAGAAACAGTTGAGCTATCTGCAGATCGTTACAAACGATCTAGAGATAGCTCAACTGAATTTGATTAATTTCGACGTACTTTCGTTTTTTTCAATTTTTTTTATGATTACTCTTATTGTGTCACACTTTCACGACACTGGGTCGAAAGAACAACAAAGGAGTCTCAAAGAGGCTCCTTTCATGCAAATCACAACAATTGTTTTCGAACTTGTTAGGTTCTAGGTCATGCAGGTCCTGAACAGATGAGTTGGTGGCATTTGTGGTGGCATTATACAATATTACCGTTATATGTTGAACTCTGAGTGTGAAATATGGTATACTTTCTACATTTTTGCAAACAATTAAAATATATCCATTTAACTTACCAATGCAATCATTTTCTCAAATAGCAGACATACTACTATTGGAACCACCGAAACTGAAACAAAATACTATAATTGACATGTATTTGGAAGAATAACAAATATATAATTTTGAAAACCTTATGATTTCTATCAAACAATCTGCCAACTTTTTATAGAAATCTTATAGGCTTTCAACGCACAACCCTTGGATACTACAAAATGTAATTATAACTATGTATAGAGAGCACTGGTGGTCTAGTGGCAGCGGCACCGCCTTCCGATCTTAAGGTCGTGGGTTCAAATCCAGTTGTGCACCAATGAGTTTTTCTATGCGAAAATTTATGTGCACAGTGCCAGTACTCTCCTAACGGTAAAGGAAAACATCGTGAGGAAACCGTCAGATCGTAGAATCTAGAATTCGAAAACATGTGTCAAGCGTTTTTTTTTTTTTTTAATGCAAATGATAGACAATCGGGCTTACGGCCCACCTGATGGTAAGCGGTCACCGTCGCCCATAGACACCAACAACACCAAGGGTGCTGTCGTTGCGTTGCCTACCCTATAAGCGTCACGCAAAATGGACCCAGCGGCTTACTTGCGGATACCAGTCCGCACACCAATTGCGGCTTAAAGAATTTGCCGAAGATACCTACATGTCAACAATATCAATGATGGATATTGATATTTCTCTCCTTCATTGTATCCAGTGAGCACTATGATCCACTCGATTGGATTAACGCGGAATCCATACCTGAAAATGAAACAAAGTCTGATTAGAAAAGCAATAATTTATATTACTAACTAATGGAATCCCGCGCGACTTCGTTCGTGTTAGGCTTTTTCCATACACACTTCAACCCCTGCTGCAACAGGGGGTAGGTAGGGGTTGGATTTTCAAACATCCTTTCATAGTGATCCCTACCCAGCATATAATATTACTTATAAATAGTGGAATTGATCATAAATAGTTATTAATAAATTTAAAATATGTGAATATTTAAGAATATTTCTTAGCAAGACTTTTCATTTCCTTCAGAGTACCAGCCAGCTCTAATATCAGACCTCTAGCTTTGACAGTTAAAGCTAGAGGTCCTAGGATTCCAGTGTAACAAAGCAGTATGAAGGTGAGTCCAGACATAGGCAGAGAATTCATGATGATTTCTTCTCTTTTACTTACTTCAAAATATTTTCAAGAAATAGCCGAACACCACCTATGGAGAGCATAAGGAAACCCCAATTCACCAGACCAGTGAAGTTTGTGAACTCCGAACTCCATGTGAACAGAGAATCTCTTGGTTTGTGACATCTGAAACCAGTAAGAGAAACTTTATTTTTTTCTTATTAGGTACTTCATAAGCCAATTAGGTAAATTCTTCCTGGAATTGTATAGGAGAGGCTGAGGCAGAGGTCCAGCAGGGGCCTTCATGAGGGCTTCTGCAGGCTGCTGATGATGATGATGATGATGATGATGATGATAGTGATGAGACCAATTTGGTAAGTATAGAATAAATATTTTCAACAAAACTTATGAATATTAAAGTTAGAGATTCAGCGACCCAAATTAATTGCTCTCGAGTTTTTTTATAAACAAATAAGTTTCAATGTTTGTGGGTCAGTCACCCCCTCCCTACCCACTAAAATGTAAAATGTATAAATTAATTTTACATAATCTAGAATAACATACCAATAAGCACATAAAACCTTCTATCAAAAGCTAATTTAAGTATAATCTGAATGTGAATAATGTTAAGTTAATGTTTCCATTAACTTAAGATTACTCAGATATTTTAATAAATTAACATTAGTACGTGGGCTGACATTCACTTACGGCTTATCTGGCTGCGACTTCCTCGCTTTATTCTCATTTTCTGTAATTTCCTCAGCTCTTGTAACACTTTGGGCTCTCCTGTAGCGAAGGGCTTTCTCTTCAGATTCACTAGCCATTTTAGATCTTTGCGTCAATTGCACAATGAAGCAGTAGCTATCTTATCAGTGTTACATTACATACCTAATAAAAAACACGATTAGTTAAGTAAGACCATCTAAGTAGGTACAGAGTTCGAAACTTATTGCGATAAGACGTTCTCCAATGCCGTGTGTGCCGGTGGAGCGAGAGAAAAAAATATGCAGTAGGCAGGTAGTCAATGAGATCTAAATATCTCATGCACTGCAATGGATATTTCTACTAATCACTATAAGTAGTAATCTTGACCTGTATTTTATTAAACCAAGGTCGTTCACAGTCACATCACACATAACACTACGTACATAACTACCCAAGCTCGACGTCTGCCGTTGCCGGCTTGCCGGGCTCAATCTTCCATTTGGTATGTAATTGAAATCAGCCGTCAGTTAGGATTAGGATGCTGATCACACAGTTAGTGCTACACTTGTGCAATTCTCAAACCGACTTTTCAACAAGTTTTCTATTATTGCACTTAGCTTAGAAAAACAAAATTTATCAGCAGCAGGGCGCAGGCAGCTGGCAGAGGCAGTAAACCTGCAGTAAATCGCTTGGTAAATCGGGATTTTTTTTATTCTTCTTCTTCTTCTTAAGTATGGTATCTGTCCATTTCGGATAAATTTTGCCAGTGTCGAGGATTATAAAATAGTTTTTAGTCAAGTCAGTCAACAGACAAGTCGGTCCTAATTCATCTGAATAATAATAATAATGCAGACAATACACACATAGCCCCAAACTAACCAGAGCTTAAACCTTATACTATGGGAACCCAGGTTAGATTGTCTAAGTGGGAACCTGTTATGATACTTAAATACTTTTTTTAAATACCTAAACAGAATACAATATAACACCCAGACAGAAAGTAAACATCTATGTTTACCACACAAATATTTTTTCTCGGTGGGGATCGAACCCACGACCAAGACAATTTTTTTAACTGACAATTTTTGAGATAAAAGTAGGTTACATCAAAACGTAATTACCGATACAAGTTCGGTAGTTCGGTGTCCAACGTAGCACACTGGCGCATTGACAAGCAAGCGTGTAGACCATAGAGAAATACTACGGGGGGAATAGAGTGCTCTCTAACGTCGATTTTGTGTCACCCACGACAACTAGCGCCACTACGCGGCCTGCCCTGGTACTAAGGCCACAGAATAAATAATAGTAGCTATGGCCGTATCCACGTATACGTAGGTACCTATATACCCTATCATCTTTAGTGCCCTAGTTGGTATTATGGTACCGTTTCGTCGAGTTCATCGAATTAGTTACGACTGGATTAAATCTAATGATAATCTAATCAGAAACTCATCTCCTATATTATCATTATACAGGGTTATTCATTATTAGCTGCAAATACTCAGGAATTAGGTTCAACAAATAAAATAAAAAATATTTATGAAATGATTTTTTTTAAGTTTTGTTATTAAAATCCCGAGAAAATCGATAAAGGAATCATTGGTGCCTGACCTATTTTGACCTTTGATCCGCGCCCGCGCGCCGTGAGTGACACTCTGCGTTCAGTCACCGCCTGGGTGGGTCATCGTCCCGTTCTCCGTGGCAATCAATAAGCAATAGCCGTAAAGAAATTAATAAAAATAAAATTTTGATACAAAAACTTGAAAAAATTTTTGATCAAATTTTAAAAAAATAATTTCATAAATATTTTTTATTCTATTTGTTGAACCTAATTCCTGAGTATTTGCAGTTAATAATGAATAACCCTGTATATTGTAATCTATGCTTAGAATATTGCCTGTGATAAATTAAGAGATAGCATATACCGTTTTAATAAAAAGTAGGTAATAAACGATTTTGTTACAAAAAATTTATTCAGTTGTATTAGGACCACTTTGAAACGTCTTAAAGCTAGATTGAGTCTAGGTGCCAGTTCCACGCGACCAAGCCTAGAAGAACAACAAAATACGGTTTCGTTTCAACCGTTTTTTTGTATGCTCTTTTACAAAACGAAATAAACTTAACAGTAAAGTTCCAGTGTGGTGCCACCTTAACTTAGTGAGACATATGCAATACAAAAGCAAAAGTTTCAAAGACAGCACACGCTACGCTTCAAAGTAATAACAATGTATCTACACAGTACCTATATAATAATGAGTTATGAAAATAGCAGGTACAAGTAGGTAGTAGGTAGGTAGGTACAGTACAGACATTGTAGATTGACATGGTAGCTTCCGAAGGGTAGAGCGACCAGGGCCAAGCAGTAGTTATCTAACTAAAGTATAGTAGGTACTAATCTTCCGTCCGAATAGAAATTGAATTTTTTACTTTTTACAACCCCTATGCTTATTGTAATACATTTGCATAAATTTTTGATTCATCATCACCATCATTATAAGTCAATTTACCACACAAAATTCGGTTCATCAACTTCAGCTGGATTGTTTCCGCTGACAATCTTAACCCAGCTTTTAAACCTCTCAACATCCTTTATGTGGTCCGGAAACACATGAAGGTTGAGACCTGAAATATAAATAAATAATGAGTATAAATTTTTCTTTTATTGACAAAACCACTCTAGTGGCTCTGATAGATATTTTTTATAAGAACAACCTAAAGTTATGTACTCTACCAACTTTCAAATAAACAAAGAACCATGGAAACCAGATCTCATACGTTGGAAATATCCAATTACAAGAACATAGTCTAATGTAACGATAGACTGTGATAGGTTCAGGGCAGCTTATGTAGCGCTAGTGAAGAAAGATTGAAGAGTAATAGGCTAGCGTGGTACGGACCTGTCATGAGGAGGGATTAAAGTCATGTGGCAAGGAGAGCAATGAGTATGAATGTGGATGGATAATATGTTGGTAGAAGTGGGCTAAAGAAAAGATGGATGAATTGTGTGAAAGATGACATGGTTAAGAAAGGAGTGAATACCTACAGATGACGGCTGATAGAGATGAATTCAGGAAGAGAACATGTTATGCCGACCCCACATAAAATAGAATAAGGGCAGGAAGAAGAAGTAGGTTCAGGGCAGTATGGGAGCTTGTTGAATGTATACTACCTACCTACTTAAACCTATCTACTTGTTTAGAGGGCAAGTTCTGTTTATTCGATTTACCAACCTCCAGTGCGGCATCCAAACACGCATGCTCTGGGCATGATTTGGGGTACACCTCTCTTTACACAGAACACATTAGAGAAATTGCACATGCAACACAGAAAAAGCGTCTTTTCGCGAGTGAGGACTTATGAGGTAACACAACAGAAGGGCGAAGTCTCGCACCTTGAAGTGTCCACAGTATACGGAGGAGGGCAAGCTCGACTCAATGTATTAGGGAGTAACAGCGGTAAAGCAAATCTTAATGATTTCACAATTACTTCGTCGCAAAATGTCTCGAAAAATAACCAAATTTTGAAAATTTTCATTTGACATTGCTGTCTCTCTGTCATGTCTGTCAACCAAACCGTCAACCGCGTGGTCAAGTGTGTTTCGGCATGGACCATGGTCTTTTTGCCTGTAATTTACGGAGCAGCCCAAAAGATCGCGCTACTGTCGCAGTTCTTCTTCTTTTGTATATGGCCTTGTCTCTAACTGTCTCCCCCCTGGTGTAGACTCTCGCTCGTAGAGAGTAATAAATTCCTTGCGTCTAATCTCACGTCCCAGGGCCGTCCCGAGACACTATTATAGTGACACGAATTTGAAAGCCGAAAAGCGTCCGAGAAAAAACGTGGCACATAAAAAAAAGTTATGAACAAGGAAAGGATATTTCCTTTCGTTGTTCATTTTTAGGGTTCCGTAGCCAAATGGCAAAAACGGAACCCTTATAGATTCGTCATGTCTGTCTGTCTGTCTGTCTGTCCGTCCGTATGTCACAGCCATTTTTCTCCGAAACCGTAAGAGCTAGACTGATGAAACTTGGCGAGTAGATGTATTCTGTGAACCGCATTAAGATTTTTTACATAAAAATATAAAAAAAACTATAAATTTTGGGGGTCCCCATACTTGAAACTGAAACTCAAAATTTTTTTTTTCATCGAACCCATGCGTGTGGGGTGGGGTATCTATGAATAGGTCTTCAAAAATGATGTTGAGGTTTCTAATATCGTTTTTTTCTAAACTGAATAGTTTGCGCGAGAGACTCTTCCAAAGTGGTAAAAAGTTATTCCCCCCCCCCCCCCTCTAACTTCTAAAATAAGAGAATGATAAATCTAAAAAATATATATATGTTGTACATTACTATGCAAACTTTCAACGATATTTGGTTTGAACGAGATCTAGTGAGTAGTTTTTTTTTATACGTCATATATCGTAAACCGCAATTTACCTGTCGACGAACTACAAGAACCTTTATATTATGTTACTTGTTGCTACGGAACTCTTCATGGGCGAGTCCGACTCGCACTTGGCTGCTTTTTTGTTTGTCTTCTATTACGATACTTGGAATGCAAACAGTAGATTTCTATCAGTTTCTATTATAAGGCTCTATAGAATTAGGTGAGTTAGTATTAGTATTTATCTATTTTTCTATGTATCATAGGACATTTATTTGATCTCTTTTGTTATTATTTTCTAGATTTTATTATTTTGTTATAGGTCTCCTACATACTTAAGTAAATTTTATATATTTTTATGTGTACATAGCTTTAGGTAACGTATTGGATAATAAGATTTTTTGCATTAAACTAAACTAAACTAGACGATATACGATAGACAAACTCAGGTTCCCACCCCACACGTTGTCTTGTGTAAGTTTGTCATGTCAATGTCAAATTATGGAGCGACAGATGACGTTGATTGAAGTGACTGACTGAAATTATGAAAAGTGGGGAGGGAGGAGAGGCAGTGCTGCCAACTATACAGATTTATCTGGAAAGTGTAAAAACAGAATTTTGGCTAGTATTACAGATTACAGATTTTACCTTACTTTTATACAGATTTTTGGGATCTGATTTAGTCTATGAAAAAGTAATTCAATATAAAAGTAAATTCCATATTTGTGTATAATTAGGGTTCCGTACCCAAAGAGTATAAACGGGAACCCAATTTACTAAGGCTTCGCTGTCCGTCCGTCCGTCGGTCTGTCCGTTTGTCATCAGTCTGTCTGTATCTCATGAACCGTGATAGACAGTTGAAATTTTCATAGTATGATGTATTTCTGTTGCCACTCTAACAGCATATTATACAAAAGATAACAAATGTTTTTAGATAATAGTACGGATCCCTTCGTGCGCGAGTCTGACTCGCACTTGGCCGGTATTTTTTGTATATTTTCTGTTCTATTCTGTGTTGTTTTTGTTTCGTTTTATGTTTGTTTAGGTTTCAATTTATCGCTTACAGATTTATACAGATTTTTAGACTTTAAAACCCAGATAATTTGGTTTGGCACGTGGCAACACTGAGGAGAGGAGTAGTAGGAGAGTGTGATTGCGGAAGGGCGTGCTTGTGTTTAGTGAATGGGAAATGTAAAGAAATAAGCAATTGTAATCAAATGAGATAGAGCTATATCTCTTTAACCGATAAAGAAAAAGACAGATAAAGTTAATCATGAAGATTTGGACCTCAGAACACACTTTCAAGTAAGTAGGAAATACATAGTTTGAAATTCCACTGTGACGCAACATAGGGGAATATTAAATTTCGCTCATATTTTCTATATTGTATTCATGATTTCTGTTTCATTTTAGTCACCCATGGGAAACGGTCGCGCAGGCTGCATGGCGAAAGTATCCGAATCCCATGAACCCAGCAGTCATTGGCACTGACGTAGTAGAGCGGAAGGTCACTGATGGAGTTCTAATTACGCATAGACTTGTCAGTTCAAAGTGGTATTTTCCGCGTTGGGCACAAGCGGTTAGTACCTACTTAACACCCATTCTTTAAACTTAAAGACTCACAGAAAACAAAAACAACCAGACAGCATGTTGTGGTTCAATGACAAAGGTCAAAATTAATAGTGCTTACTTACCTACCTACTAATAACTTAAATTGAAACCAGACAATAGTTTGCAATTCCATAAATTGAACATAGTCCTTAGCGCAATGCTATAAATATATCTACACATAATACATGCATACATAGCAGTATGCAAATGATATGTCATAAATATTTCTTTGTTCTAATTTTATCCAAGCATAGATAGACTGTCCAAATCATGTGATAACTTTATATAGATGTAATTCTCTCTTGTCACATATTTGTGAGGTATATTTGGCTAGGTACACAATTTCCGGGCTTTAACAATTTGTATATATAATTATTTAAACTGGGCATATAAAATAGACTTAATTTAGTTTTTTTCTTCTATTGGGCAACATTTTAACAATCTAAGGCTATTGGCCTTCCATAAGTAGTCTAGGCCTGTTGTATCCTATCAGTGCTCTGAATTCACATGCTCAAGCCTAGTTTATTTATTTTTAAGATCACTTACACTGTTTTTTGCTAGTACAATGACTAACTAATACTAATATGAAAAACTAATATCAACAATTTTAATTTACAGCTTATTGGAACAGCAAAAATATGCTATGCCACTGAAATGTCTGAAGTGAACCCCAATGAGAGAGAGATGACTTTGAAAACGAGAAACCTAACATTCTGTAACTTTATAGCAGTTGACGAATCGGTGCGGTACACACCACATCCTTCAGATTCCTCTAAAACTTTGCTGAAACAAGAAGCAGTGGTCACAGTTCAGGTCAGTCTTAACATTTTATAATACCTGTATTTTTACTTTCTTAATATTTGAATCAATAGCTGGATCCTGTAGGTGTAGAGAATCAATTTTCTAAATCTTCTGGTCAATTATGTTTCAGGGCGTACCACTCAGCAGCTACATGGAAGATTTACTAGCCAACAGAATATCTTTGAATGCTGGTAAAGGAAGACAAGCCATAGAATGGGTCATAGGAAAATTTGACATAGAAATAAAAGAACTTGCTAATTCTGCTTGCAAAAGTACAGATGAACTACTCTCACATACCAAGAAATCTCTTGATGATATAACTATAACTGCAAGAAGATCTATGGATGATATATCAACAAAAGCCAAACGATCACTTGATGATATAGAAAAATTCACAAAGGCAAATGCAAATCAACGTAGCTGAAAAGAGAAGTGATTGGTTGGACTGTCATGTAACTCTGCAAAACTATATGAGAATTTGTATGGTATCATAGTGAAGGATTAATTTTGTCTATGTATATTTAATCCGGGCTTGAGTTATTTCAGTTAGGTAATAGACAAGTTCCTTTTGATAATCATTGCTTGCTTTAAAGGCATAATTTACATAGCTTCTATAACAATCTATATTTGTATCAAAGTCGCACGGTAGATAACTCCCAGCCTAGTAGTACAATCCATACCAATTATCATTATTCCTGCTTATCTATTTGAAGACATTATTTTTCATGAGAACGATGTGTGTTGTGCTGTCCAGGGCGAGTAATGTCTTGTTGTACATATTAGCACCTATTTGTATAAATTTAATTGTTTGAAATAAATGGATGTACCTTATTGTTTGTTAATTTGTGGTCAAGGTGAAAAGGTCACATGTGATAATATTAGTGCAATTTATCATATAATTTTTTTGCAGGATTTGGTATTATCTTATCTTTATTTATTGTATTGTGATAAAATGTTTAGATTGTGTAGAATGTGCGGCATCCATCATAAACTGAAGTTTTTAGATATATGTACTGTGTTATTCTCCATCAATTCCATTGAATTAGCAGGGCATTGAAGAATGATAGGTATGCTGACTATTAAATAAGTTACACAAGTATATAGGTAGAATTTAATTTATTTTACTTGATGTTACTCTTATTATCTAAGTCACTAAGCATATTAAGACCTAGTTAGATGAAATTTTGCTTTATAATTTCACAAAAATGCAACAGTTTATCACCAAACCATAATGCATAAAATGTTTTTTTTATATTAGTACAATAAATTTTTGTTTGAGTACATATCCTCACATATTTTATTTAAAATAAAGATTTATAAAAGAAGATTATATCCAGGTGTTCCACAGAATTAATCACGTGGTATGAAAGAGCAGGTCCATTAAAATCCCAAAATAGGCTAGGCTAGAGATGTTAAACTGGACACCTCCATCATACAAAAAATCCCTCATGCCAGCTTCTCTGTACTGCCCAACCTACCCTGTATACAATCTATTTATACCTACCTCTATCTTGCTTGCCACACACAAAATAGCTTGTTTAGAAGAAAATTTAACAGGGTAATTAACAGGGTTTAATTATTAATTGCCTTTTACAATCAGTTTATCTGAGTTTAAGTATATTTGAAAAAAATACATATAGAACTAGACTAAATTATTATCCCTAAGCCATTAAAAACTACAATTTTGGAATATTTTTTATGTACTTGTTCCTGATGATGTCATACTACCATTAGGCATATTACCAGGCTGAGATCGGGTGGTTGCAGCCAAATGGGATGCTTTCAAACGGTCCAGTTCGTTGACCCAAGAGCGAACATGTTCTAATCTATGCCAGGCCATTTGCAGCACTTTTTGAGAGGCATAGCCGGAGCCTTCATGAGGCTGGCCAGTAGAAACTTGAGTTAAATAATTGATTTGATCACTCAACTTGGACTCCACTTGGCTGAGTGTTCTTAGGAACTGTGTAGTGTTGGCTTCTGCTTGTTTAAGTCCAGATTTTTCTTTACTAAGTTCCAGTAGTGCTTGAGCTAAAATTAAATATTCTATTAAATACAACACAAGTAACAGTAATGTAATAGCAGCTATTATAAAGGTAGGTACATAGCCAGCGATAAACAAAGGGTGTGATGTAGTAGATACTTCGAGTTCTACCTGAACATTGAAGGCATGTGATGATATCCTTTTCAATTTCATCAAGAACTTGAATTCTTTCCATTGGAGCAGCCATTACTGTGGTGATATTGTCATAGATTTTGTTAAAAACTATCGAATTCGCAATTTTGCAGTTGTAGCAATTTGCGAACTGCCCAGCACAGCAGATCAGCAGAACTTCTTTTTCTTAATTAATGGCATCTGTCCATTTCGAATCAATTTTGCCTTACAGTCGGATTTTTAATTAAACGAAACCGACTGACAGTAGCTAATGTCACTTTGTAAAATAATGTTGCTACCGGTTGCTACATTTAAATAGTGCTGCGTTCAGTTCTCGTTCAATCAGATGAATGAACAATGAGTGAATAGTTAATCATTTCAAACTCTAAAATCAGGGAACAGGAATAACAATGGAATCCGCGATAAGGCGTTGCCGCTCATACTTAGCTGTGTATTACACCAGTGATCTTATCTTTGTCTATCCCACGGAACGTAGCTACGAGTAGAAGAGAAAGTAGATGTAAGTTTGGCAACACCTTACTCCTGTGTAAATCGTGTCTGTTGATTTCCGACATGTTGGACAAAACATTGTCTTGTTGTGCTGAGAAAACTCAATAAATTGTGTTAAAAATAAAGCGTTTCTACAAAATCAATTCACCTAGTGAAAAAATGTGTTGTTCTGCTGTGTATTGTTCTTCCAGAACAACAAAAGGAGGTGTAAAAGACCCGGAATAGTCATTTAATACGTAAGTCTTAGTCAATATATTTCATCTTTTTACATGCTAAAAGAGCGAGATTTTTTACCGGAGTACTAGTCTGGTAAAAAATCTCTAGTCACGCACACTAACACATATCTACAACTGAACACTAACAAAAAACGGACACGCTTTGAAATTTATTTATCCATCCCTAGTAAATATAACATCCTTGTCTAAAATAATATTGAAATTTGTATAAAAAAATGTATAAAAGTGCTCTGATATAAGTTAGGTACTTGTAGTATGTAACTACAATCAGTTTTTTGACGGTTTATTACACAGCGCGGCGTGGCGACTAGTACCAACACCGATGAACGCCACCATTTTATTTGTAATTCGGCTTCTAACCTCTGGTCTGATAGCACGAATGTTTTTCTGCGCTCACGCTGTTTAGTTATTGTTTTTGTAAAGTTTTTCGTTACGTTGTGTTTGTGGTAATTGTTGTGTATTTTGTTGCTATATTGTTTCGCGCGAACGATATGGATCCTCAACCAAGCACATCAAGTCAAGTTCGGCACACTAACTCAAGGAATATAATACTCTCTACGAGAGAAGAACCACAACTCCATACATAAAAAGTGTAGACGAAATGTCGCATAGAAGCTAACGCCATCTATTAGGGATCCCACACTAACTGCGAGTGCTGGCGAGTTGGCGGGTAGCTTGACATTAGTACCTACCTACGCCCCACTGTTATTGCAATACTTAAGATAGGTATAAAATAAAACGAAATCATGATGATGATGCTTCGTTTATTGGTCTAAAATCTAAATACATAAATTAATTGTTGTATAACAAACAGAAGTACAATTACTATATAAATTATTAACACATCCAAATTCAACGTGAGGTATTTGTCAATAACCGCAACAATATAATCGAAAATTCACTTTTTGGTTTTTACTATCAGGATTGAACATTGTAGGCAAGATCTCACATCAACCATAATAAATATTTTTGGACAAGAACAGATTTTTTATTTGTTTTCTCTTCAGCACTGTTCTCACACAAGGTTTCTATAAGTCACTATATTATTTCTCACTTTTTTACAAACTAGTCTCAACCACAGTGTTGCGAGTTGCCTCAAGCAAACAGGGGGAGAAGATAGTAAACATGTATTTGTAGAACCTTTCATCACAAACTAGAAAAACTCGAACAACAAAACAAAAACTTTGTGAGAATTTCAGTTGAAGTTGACATTTTGTTAAAATTAGGGTTGCCATCCAACAAATCTTGATCTCGATTCTTGACATCTCACTTTGTTGAAAATAATCGATTATTTTTAATATTGAGCGTATGAATGTGTAGGTTTTTAATAAAATAATAAATTAACTTTCCATTTAGTAATTTATTAATTAAAATAAGTGTAAACATATCATTAACAAGTAAAATAAACTATAGAAAATAAAGTTAGTATCGATATTAATAATCGTTTTCATCGATTGTTGATATTCATCACAAGACTTTTGTATAATGGTAACTTTTCCTTGTTCTGTCTCGTTTCCTCTTGCATATTCAATATCTTCTGCCTCACTCACTATGATTCCATATTTTGTAGTCTTCACAGCTTCAAACAAAGTTATATGACCCTGCACTAACTATTCACTAGAAATACGAGGCAATTTCATTCATTCAGGAGTTTTTTCAATCATTCACTATGTCACAACACTATTTTTATTTCATCAAAAACTGACAACACAGTAAACGTCAGCTAGCTTCTAATTAAAAATCCGAGTATACTTACAGTCCGGCAAGTATAACTTGGCGGGTCTGAAGTGAGCTGTTCGATCGTTAATGGCCAATGACTGATGGAAGATTGGCCAAACGGCTAGCTTCAGACCCGCCAAGTTATACTTGCCGGACTGTATAGATAAAATACTTTTTCGTCGAGTCGTCGTCAGTCATAAGTCGGCCCTACCCTAATTGGCTTTGGAAAAATGATGGCCGTTTTTTCCAAAACCATCTGAAACATTTTCGATCAAATCAGAATAGTACACTTTATATATAGTCAAATCTAACATGAGACATCTCAAAAAGTAACATTTTCACGAGAAAAGTCATATCAATAAAATAATAGGATTTATATGTGGAAAGGAAAACTAAAAAAAGTTTCCTGTCCCATCTTTAGGGTTCCGTAGCCAAATGGCAAAAACGGAACCCTTAAGCTGGGAACATATTAGGCGGACGCGGCTGACAGCCGGGACTGTTGGATTATACTAATGAATGTACACTGAAGTGTGCAAAAAATCGGATGTAAGCCGCGGACGTCACCTTGAGCCAAGGAATATAATACTCTCTACGAGAGCCTTGAGCGTTCCCGTTCGGACGTCCGACAGAAATCTGGCAAGCCAGGTCCCTGTTCGACTGTGCACACTATCAGTCGCGGCTGTAAGCCGCGTCCGTCACTCCGTCAAGGCGAAAACATATTAGGCGGACGCGTCCGACGGACGCGGCTGACAGCCGCGACTGATAGTATCTAGATAATGAACGTACACTGAAGTGTGCAAACTATCGGATGTAAGCCGCGGACGTCGGACGCGTCCGGATGGTTTGCACACTTCAGTGTACATTCATTATCTAGATTCTAGATATCTATTAGCCTATCCACACTCACGCGCGGATCGCGCGCGAAGGCGCGAAACTTCCGCGAAGCATGAGTGTGGATCCGATTCGCATATTCTTCGCGGCTTCGCGGCTCGTTCCCCGAAAATTGTCGGTATTTTGTCCCGCGACAAAGGGCTCGCGGGCCGCGAACTTGCCGCGAACTTGTCTTGGCTACATATTCGCAGGCCGCTCAGTCGTGCGTCGTCGAGTGTCGAGAGCGGTAGTGTATGATATCCATTATTACAATCGAAGCGTAAACATGATTTCAATCCATACATTCAATCAGAACCTTCGTCTACATTTATGGAACCAAGACCAGGGACATCGTCATCATCCAATTCTGCGCTTCTATTTAACTAGCTTGTGCTTGACAGAAGCGTAGTTAAATATAATAAATAAGTATTGTAGACAATTCACACAACACTACCCAGCCCCAAACTAAGCAGAGCTTGTAATATGGGAACCGGATAGCTGATATAATACTTGAATACATTTTTTTTTGTAAATACATACTTAGAATACAATATAACACCCAGACAGAGAACAAACATTTATGTTAACCACACAAATATTTGTTCTCGGTGGAGATCGAACCCACGACCTACGGCGCAGAAGGCAGAGCTACCACCAACTGAGCTAGAGGCCAGTCAAAGTTATAAATCGCTAATGCGCAAAGAAGCATCCCGCAGCAGCAATTTCGGGGTCCATCGTGGTCGAGTGCGCGAACTATACTGTGAACCTAGCGTGAATGTGTAGCCGACGTCGTACGCGCAAGATTTCGCGCGCGATTCACGGCGCGACTTCACGCCGTGAATCTCGCGGGAGTCTGGAGGCCGTATATCAGTCGCGTCCGCCAGCCGCGTCCGTCGGACGCGTCCGCCTAATATGTTCCCAGCTTCAGCCGCGTCCGCTTATTTGTTCCCAGCTATAGATTCGTCAATAGCCATGGATGGATTTTGACATTCGCTTCGCTCATTCATTCATAGTTCAATAAACTAAACTCGGCCATTTTTGTTGCGACTGTCTTCCGACATGGTTAGTTGTAGTGTATTTAAAATCGAGTTTTATTGAACAGATCATGGTAAAATAACGAAAATTGTGATATGTGTAATAATTTCTAAGGGTGTATGTAAAGTTTGCCTGGAATATTTTGTGATTGTAAATGTATTCTGTGTTCTGTGGCAATTCTTAACCTCTCCCCAAGCCTCTCCCTGTAAAATGATGATACAAACTCTAAAATATTTATACGGTTAGAACCTGACTTCTTGTGAAGATTTTACTAGGGCGGACTGATTAAGCTACATGTTATGGTAAGATTTTGCATACATCGACGATTTGTAAACGTGCATTTTCATTTCTAGTCGCACAGGAAGTTCTCAGCACCTCGCCATGGGTCCATGGGATTCTACCCCAAGAAAAGGTCCCGCCGTCATCGTGGTAAGGTCAAGGCTTTCCCCAAAGATGATGCCAGCAAGCCTGTGCATCTCACCGCTTTCATCGGCTACAAAGCTGGTATGACCCACGTGGTTCGTGAACCTGACCGTCCTGGATCAAGTGAGTACCTGTGCCTAGTATCTTTGTAGAGCATGTACATGTGAACATGTGTTTTCTGTATGTAAGAGAATTTACCTCATCTTACCCTGATAAATGCACTGGCTGATAAGCTATATTAACTTCTTCCAGAGATCAACAAGAAGGAGATCGTGGAGGCTGTGACTGTGATTGAAACTCCTCCCATGGTGTGCGTTGGTGTGGTGGGCTACATCAACACCCCGCATGGTCTCCGTGCTCTCCTGACTGTGTGGGCCGAGCACATGAGTGATGACTGCCGTCGTCGCTTCTACAAGAACTGGTAAGGACATCTAGGTACATCTTTGTCAATGAAAAAAATCTAGTCTGAACATAATTGTACAAACTTAAATGCATTTTATCCTGACACCTTTGTTTTAGTATTCATTAAATATTCACTAACAAGTTTCTAATAAACTATAACAGCTCTCCTCTCACTGAAAGAGGGCTTTCTTGTGGTATGCGCAAAGCATATTGTTACCAAGCAGTCTCCGCTCACTGAAGAGGCTGCTAGGTTTTTCTTACAGCATCCACTGATGTGTGGTCTAATAGGTACAAATGCAAGAAGAAGGCATTCACCAAGTCCAGCAAGAAATGGCAGGACGAGCTTGGGAAGAAATCCCTTGAGAAAGACTTCAAGAAAATGATCCGTTACTGCAGTGTGGTCAGGATCATTGCCCATACTCAAATGAAGCTGCTGAAACAGCGACAGAAGAAGGCCCACATTATGGAGATCCAGGTCAATGGTGGAACCATTGAGGATAAAGTCAAATGGGCTCGGGAACATTTGGAAAAGCCCATCCCCATTGACTCTGTATTTGCTACTGATGAGATGATTGACTGCATTGGTGTCACCAAGGGCAAGGGATACAAAGGTACCTATATTAAAAACGACTAAAATTTTTAAATAAAATCAGTTAAATTATTCAGATGATGATACAAACTAGAATAATAAATACGGTTAGAACCTGAGTTCTTGTGAAGATTTTCTAGGGCGGACTGATGTAATTGCTATTACATAATTAATATTAAGTGTTGTAAGACCAACAGTAACCAGTTTTTTAATTTTACAGGTGTAACATCTCGTTGGCACACAAAGAAGCTTCCGCGCAAGACACATAAGGGTCTTCGCAAGGTTGCTTGTATTGGAGCATGGCATCCTTCAAGAGTGTCCTTCACTGTGGCCCGTGCTGGTCAGAAGGGTTACCATCACAGGACAGAGATGAACAAGAAAATCTATCGAATTGGACAAGGTAAATTACCTGTTTATTTTAATATTTTTAAAAGTATTTGGTACTTTTTACGGATTTCATTTCCTAATGTTGGTTATTGCTATTTCTAGGCATTCACACCAAGGATGGCAAGGTCATCAAGAACAATGCCTCAACTGAATATGACCTGTCCGAGAAATCCATCACCCCCATGGGAGGTTTCCCCCATTATGGTGAGGTCAACAATGACTTCATCATGATCAAAGGATGCTGCATGGGACCTAAGAAGAGAGTTATCACATTGAGAAAGGTACATAATATCCCAATTATTGTGTCATTTTTTCTGCAGCCATCAAGTCAAAGCCAAGCATACATTTCATTGCTGAAACTAGAATAAAATGCTAATTAGATGCTCACATTGTACTTCCTGAGCCCGAAGTCCCAGTGCATCTACAACATTTCGTTACCAAATGTTGTTTTCGTTTTGCCTATTTGTCTCTGTCTATTGTATGGAGAAAAGATGAGACAACTACTCTAACTACGTAGCGTATTTTTGCCGTCTCATATTTTCTCCATACAATAGAGAGAGACAAATAGGCGAAACGAAAACAACATTTGGTAACGAAATGTGGTAGCAAAACTCCGACTTCGGGTACTGGGCCCATGTCATGTTTTAACGTATTCAGCTCAGATTGTCTGGCTTGTATTAATAAGAGTTTTGTCTTTTGTTTTTAGTCTCTGATTGTGCACACCAAGCGAGCAGCTCTTGAGAAGATCAACCTGAAGTTCATTGACACGTCATCCAAGTTTGGTCACGGTCGCTTCCAGACGCCGGCTGACAAGGCTGCTTTCATGGGAACGCTCAAGAAGGACCGCCTTCGTGAAGAATCTGCGGCCACCGCCGCTGCACCGGCTGCTGCGCCTGCGGCACCAGCGCAGTCCTAAATATCTCTGGACTAAAATAAACTGTAAAAACTATGACTTGTTTAATCAGAATCCTTATTGCACGCAATACAAAATATAGGAAAAGGACAGAAATAGAGGACATGTACAAAGACGAGCTTAAACCTGAGCAGAGTTTTGCAAGCCAACATCATCCATCTTACGAGTTAGAATCCTATTAAGCCCTAGGCCAGTGGATACCAGGCTTTTATTCAAAATGTAGGTAGTTTTCCACTTTAAAGCAAAAGCGTTTTTGCTGTTCTGTGATCAAACATACCGTAGGTGACTCCAATAAAAAAAAAGCAGCCGCATACGGCTTGCAGAGAGTAGCTCCATGGTGCTTCTAACACGGGCGAGCGAAGTCGCGGGCAGGAGCTAGTTTATTTTATTTATAGGGAGCCTGTTATTGACCTCAACCCTGTGGCCAGAAAAAAAATTGCCTGGCTGGTAGCTAAATACAGGGTTATTCATTATTAGCTGCAAATACTCAGGAATTAGGTTCAACAAATAAAATAAAAAATATTTATGAAATGATTTTTTTTAAGTTTTGTTATAAAAATCCCGAGAAAATCGATAAAGAAATCATTGGCGCCTGACCTATTTTGACCTTTGATCCGCGCCCGCGCGCCGTGAGTGACACTCTGCGTTCAGTCACTGCCTGGGTGGGTCATCGTCCTGTTCTCCGTGGCAATGATTATGCAATAGCCGTAAAGAAATTAATAAAAATAAAATTTTGATACAAAAACTTGAAAAAATTTTTGATCAAATTTTAAAAAAATAATTTCATAAATATTTTTTATTCTATTTGTTGAACCTAATTCCTGAGTATTTGCAGTTAATAATGAATAACCCTGTATATAGTGACGCAGATTGCTAAAGGTTTCAGAATTTGTGACGACATTATAGTTCAGATATTGAGTACCTACATTACATACCAACATAATCAAAAGTACCTAAGGATGTTCTGTAAGTTAAATTAGAAATGCAGCAACATACATTGAAGTCGAGAGTTTATTACAAAAATACTAGAATAAGTAGGTAATATACAGTATGTACAGCAGCAAATGATGAGGAACTTCAAGTTCCTCATCATCATCACCATCAACCTATATCAGACCACTGCTGGACGTAGGTCTCTCCCAAGACGCGCCACTGAGCCCGGTCTTCGGCTCTTCTCCAGTGCTTGCCAGCTACATTTTGCAGATCGTCCCCCCTTCTTGCCGAGGGCGACGACTATTTTCAAGTTCCTGATTGAACATAAATAGGATGATTCACGACTAGGCACACTACTATCTGAGAACCAAAATCTTACATTATGAGCTACTCTTTTCAAAATAATTATTCAATCGAATGTATCTTATGCACTGAAGGACTTGATTACGCTCTTGTTTCATTTCTTTAGATAAAAGCTTATAAATTAGCGTTGAAGGTATCTTAGGTTTGGGCTTCCTGAAAAAAGGTTTTCTTTTTACTACTTCAAACTTTTTCCTTTCTGTTTTCGCTTTATCTTCAGTATTGTTCTTTTCTACTACATTCCCTGTGGTAACAGCATGTTTATCAACTTTCACTTCCTCTGGACCACTGTCATCATCATCCTCACAAGGTTTTGGATTAGTTTTTTCACTTGAATCTGGTTTACCATTCTTGTTTAAAGTAAGCTCAGTAGTTTTATTGCCTGAATCACTAGGGATAATTCCATTTTCTGCTGTCAAATCCGATTTATTACTGCTGCTGTGATCAATGATCTTCACATTATATTTTATTAAATCACCTTTATCATTTTGACTTTGTCTAATTTCAGAAGATACATCTTTACTAACACTATTTTCTTGAGACATTGTCATCTCTTGAATATTTCTGCCAAATTCTTTTATGTTCTTGAATTCTTTTGCTAAATCTTTTTTAGGCTTATTAGACACATTGGTTTGTTGTGAAATGTTTTCTTTTTTTCTCCATAAGTCATTTTCTTTAATCATATTATGTGACTTGCCTACATTACCGTTTTTCTTGCCTTCACTAGGTTTTCCAATAGCATCCATTTCTTCATCAGATGTGCCATAATCACACATAAGAGATGACAGTGCACTGCATACAACAGGTTTTTCAATTATTTTTGATGTATCCACAATCTCTAAGACTAAATCTGTATTATTAGTTTCTATTTCCTCATCTTCAATCAAATCATTACTACTTAAATCCTCCTCTGATTCTTCAATGATGTCTATTCCTAAGCTTTGGATTCCAGCAAATGGTGCAAGAGTCCGGTTCTCTTCAGTTTGTGGAAGATCCTTGGGCTTTCGTGGCTGGGTTCGCTTTCTACGTTTTGATTCAGGCTGGTTATTATTTGTAGTATTGTAGTTTCCCTTTGTTTCTTGTCCTAGAATTAAACAAACGCCAATCATTACTAATGTAGGTAATCACTATCAAAGGATACAAGTATGAGCAAATCTTTATTTATGAAGTCCATCACTTACATCACATCACAGATGGCAATTCTTTGATAAAAGCGTTGGTTTCTACTTAACATCAAGTAAACTATTTATTTTTAATATTATGGAAAATCCACACCACACTATCTAGTAAAAATCAAGCAGATTAAGCAGAGTATGATGGGAACCAGACAGAGCTGATATAATAATAACCTTAAATAACCTTTAAATATTTTCTTTTGTAAATACATACTTAAAATGCAATATAACACCCAGACAGAGAACTAACATTATGTTCTAACCTACAGCGCAGAAGGCAGAGTGACTACCAACTGTGCAGCCATTAGCCTAAAGCTTGGTATATAAAAATACCTACCAGAATTTGCATGTCTATTTTGATCATTATCTCTTCTGCCATGCCATTCTTTTCTGTCAAGGTTCATTTTTTCTCCTCGTTCAATTTTCTCTTTGAGTGCAGCTGCTTTGTTGTCAATGTTTGTTTTGGTGGGATATTTTTTTCGTCTTTCTTCCCTCCATTTTTCAATTTCCTCCGGGTTGTTAAGTTTGGCAATCTTCTTGTAAAGTCCTGATGAATGTTGCATTTGTATGTGTTTGGTGATAACTTTTGGATGTGCAACAAACTGACATCCATCGATGTTGCATTTCTGAAAAAGATTATTGAATTAATCACCTACTAATATGCAGTTATTGTGCCTTGTAAGTAAAACTGTCTTTGCATCTATTGTAGATGATTTATATATTGTCAAGGGCAACTGGTGATAACTAAACCCCTTCTTGTGGTACACTATAGTTCTTGGGACAAGATTTTAGATGGAATTACGTAGCACTATTAGAATACAAAAGATGTTTGTGAATCAACCATGGAGTAATCGGAAGGAATCGGAAGTTTAAAGCCTATGTTAAGAATAATTTAATAAAGAAAGCGTACTATACTCTAGATAGCTATATGAATGATAAAACTGCGTGGCCCAATGTCCCGGTCACTCTACCCATAGGAAGCTAACATGTCGATTTGCAATGTCTGTACCTACTATTTCGTATCTTATTTTTATATAAGCTGTGTAGATACTATAGTATAACTTTGAAGCGTAGCGTGTGCTGTCTTTGAAACTTTTGCTTTTGTATTATTGCATTGCATACGTCTGACTAAGTGAAGTGGCACCACACTGGAACTTCACTGCTATTATTTTAGACTATTTTTGATTTGTAAAAGGATCATATAAAAAAACAGTAGGAACCGAGACGTAGTTTGTTGCCTGTTCTTCTACGCTTGGTCGCGTGGAACTGGCACCTAGACTCACCTAGCTTTAAGACGTTTCAAAGTGATTCTTGCATCGTAATGAATAAAAAATTATTGAGTTTGAGTTTGAGTTTGAGTATGGTCAGGACTTGAAAAAGATGGTCATAGTTTATGATAATAATATGACAATAGCTGTAACCATAGATCAGAGGATTATGATGATACTATTATTGAAAATACTAACAACCAAGGTCGCCATGAGCTTAGTGTATGATCTTAACGTATTTAGACCTGTAGCAAAACTGATCAGTGCATTTGCATACCTGATGCTGCTGATTGTGTCTGCTGAGGAGGTCTTCATTAGGAAATCCTCTGTCACACGTTTCACACCAATGTTCGTGGCTGTCTTCTTGTATTGGCGCCCTGTAGCTCGAGGGGCCCCTGTCTCTGGGACGGAATGGAGCACGCGGTCTAAAGAATGGTCTCCCTTGGGGGTTGTAAGGGACTAGATGATTCCATTGCATGTCGTTGGGTATGTTAGGTCGTGGAAACCCGGACATCCTTAATATCACTTTATCTTTATAAACAACTCGTTGTTTGAGGAAAAACACGTTCGCTAAATCCAAGCAAATATCGTGCGTGCGTAGCCGGGCAGCGTGCGTGATCAAAATGTCAGAATTATCTATTTATTCGAGAAAAATTACATTGGATGAGCCCAAAAAGAGCCACTTCAGTGCATGGCTCGACAAAACAACCAAGGCGATTAACTAAATAAAACACCACCCACAAACGCTCATCTGAAACAAGAAAATACCTAAAATTATTTAAATTTTGTATACAAACAAACTTCACTTTCATTAATTCACTTCATTTCTTCTCCAATTCATTCAGGCTAAAGTCGTAGAAACATACTTCGTCTTCCGATTCAATAGTACTTATTGAAATGAATGATCATCACCATCAGTATCACACGAAAATGATCTAAGCGCAAGTTCATAAATTATCACATTCTCGATATACAGCAGAGCTCTTGGCAGAGCTGCTAACTCTGCGCGACTTAACTATATAATTTTTTTTAGTTACTATTAACTTGCTTGCTTGCTAGTTCAGGTAGGTACCAGTTATTTGTGTTTGACAGTTGAAATATGCACGACAAGACAAAGACAAATCGAATAAAACGTCAGCCGTCAGGCTACAGAAATTGTTGTTTTTGTCTTGAATCTTGATTCTTGATACGAAAATAAATTTTCTGTGATCGCTGATTGCACTAGGCCAAGTCAAGTAGCCTAGATTATTTTTTTTCTGGGGCTAGAATAGATTTGATACTGATTGAACCGCACCAATTCCTCACTCAAGCTTAGGAGGCTGTTAGGTTGTTACCAGTTCTGAACGTTGTTGTACACGTTTTGTTCACAGTTTACACATCGATATGAATAACTCAGCTGCAAAGGTAAATTTTTTTAAAATCTAAATTACAAGTCCTGTATGTCTGTTGTACTCGGTTCCTAATGATATGGTGTTGGTACATACAATGTTTATTGAAACTCCTACCTGTGATCTCATGGTGATGGTTTTAGTCCTTCATGGGGCGCCTTGGTGGCCCTGAATGCCCTTTTATGGAACATTCTATTTTTTTTAAGTCAGTAAGATTTGTAACCAGATTCAAACCTTAGCATTTTTCTTTCATTTCAGGTCGGTGAAATATTCACTGAAGCTGGTGCTGCTTTTAATAAACTAGCAGAAATGGCTATGTTATTACATCCAATAGCAGATCCACCAACAATGTAACCATTTTTGTGTTAGCTAACTTAACTTACTGGTCGAAATATTGACACCTGATGGACCAATGAATGATAAGATCATTGGACAAGACGGTGGAGAGGGCAAAAAATGTTGACTAGTTGAGGCAGATTTTTATAAAAATAGCATAAAGTTGCAAAAGTGTTTCTGATATATTTTATATTAGTCACAACATATTTTATTTATCTGGAGTATGCATGTAATTAAGTGGCCTCTTTCCTTAGTCCTCAAACTGTAGACAAAACTTTTCTGGGATATACCTAGATAAGAATTATATGTCCTCAACATCTATCTATCTATAGCAGTTTTTGATGCATCCTATCAGTTTTATTATAAAAAAAAACTTAAGTTTTTTCATTTATTTAGTAGCTTGCAGAAAACACCAGTCAAAAGGAAAATAGCTGAGGAAAGATCAGCTTCAACCAGCAATCCTTCAACTCATATTCAGCATTCTGCACCTATTTCCCAACAGGTTTGTAGACTTACTATACATGGAATTTCTAGTACATAAGAATAATGTATTAAGAGTTGCACAATGTTTTCAAGAATGTTCCCCCAACTCAATTAGATACAACTGAACAAATAAAATTTGCCTATATTATTATTGCTAGCAGTAAGTATTTTTTTGGTAAATTGTGTTTTTTAGAAATAAATACGCAATGAGATTGAAACATCCGGAAATTGTGTCTAAAGTGTTTACGTAGTAGCCCAATAGATGGCGTTCTCTGTCACACTAACTCGAGAGTTTAGCAACAGATGGCGCTAGGAGTTATAATATTATGATAAAGTTGATTACAGAAAACACGAATTAAACGATATTTAAAAAAAAAGAATCATAGTTAGATCGATTCCACCCTCGAAATCCGCTGTATACACAATTTCATGAAAATCGTTGGTGCCGTTTTCAAGATTCAGATTACATAATATATAATTAATGTATAATATACAAGCTTTTCTCGTTTGTAGGTATAAGATTAAGAGCCTGGTGTCCCACTGCAGGGCAAAGGCCTCCAATTTCATATAAGTACTTGAGATTTCTTAATTTATGATTTACAGGTGACCCTCAACATGCTGAATGCTCAAGAAGTTGAGATGGATGTAGAAAACGTGGGGAGCAATGTGAAACTTGACTTTGAAACCAGCACAGAAGAAGTTACTACTTCCTAGACTAGGATATAGACAGACATAGGTATTTTTTTAAATTTGTACATAAAGATATCATGCATCATGATTCATGATTTAATTACATGCTAATAAATAATGGCAAAATAAATGAAAGATATTGTTAAGGTATATTATAATTTAACATCTCTATGGTAGGTAGTAATTTATGAGAGTTGAAAACCCACAAAGTAGTAGGTATTTGTGGTATCATTTAGGTATACCTAGATATCTAGGTATTTATGCACTTTTATTTAGATTGTACCTGTAACCATAGCTAAATAAAATGCTAAATTAGTAAATGTTTAAATAATAGAACAAAATGTAGGTATGAGTAATGTAGTTATGTACTAAGCTTTTCTTTTATTATAGTTAAATCAACCAAAGGAAATCATTTTTATTTGCGGTCAATGCCTCTATCCAGTTCTTCTTCTTATCGTGTCACTGATTCTTTCGAACCCAGTGTGGTGAAAGGATTTTAATTGCGCCTCTATCCAGTGGGAACATTATTTATTTTGAGACATGATTATAAAAACTAGCCCTTGTTTATTTTCAAGTTTACTATAATGTAATTACATCATTTGAACAGTAACATTGAATTTTCCGATCCCATGCTGTTGAAGTGGATTCAAAAGTCTTACTAAAGTTACCTTCTAACATAGTGCTTTCAATAACTGATACAACATTTTTTCGAATCTTCAAAGATGAGTACTTCTCAAATGAACTACCAGCTCGTTTCAACCTTCTCTGAGCAGACCTGTAACATTTCCATATCTGTGGTTCTATTATTAATGTATTGGAAATACTTTGAATGTATTTTAAGAAATCTAGCAATCCTTCATCTCCATTATTTAGGTGTATCCACATTGTTACAGAGAAGCAAAATGTAAAATCAAAACATTTTCTATTATGTTTTTCAAGATATGTTTGTATTTTGTTTCTGCCATCTTCATCCATGATGTTGGCCGTTTTAAATTCTATGTGAGATGATGTTGCAGACTCACAGGCGCTTGCAATAAGTTGAGGGTCAATATCAATAGCTAGTATCTCAATATCACAATCTTCATACCTTCTGGCAAGGTATTGGTGCAGGGTAAGTGTGAGGTCACCTGTGTTGCATCCCACATCCAAAACTACAATTGTACTAGTACTTGGCCTCGGGAACATTTTCTCATCAAGGTGTTCAATTCTGCTTTGCACACTATTAAATCCATAGTAATTTATGAAGTTACCATGTTTTACTGCTCCTGGGTCATTTTTAAGAAATTCCAATTCCGTAGATTCTAGTTTCATAGTGCCCTATAAAAAGCAGAAATTAATAAGGAGTAGGTACATATTATAGGTGAAGGACAACTACATGACGTAATCTATGGCTTAGCTGTCAGCACATATTATGTCTGTATTTTCTGTAACATAAGCCAAGTCCCTACAAAGTTATTGACCTGGCTGGTATACCAAGACTTGGTGATGAATTAGTGACGCAGATTTGTATAGGTTTCAGAATGTGTGAATGTGTTCTTGAGCTTTTGGCCAAAACATCTGGAATGCCGTTTATTAGAAGAATAATTGGTGAAAAAGCTGGCAGAGATTGACGTAAAGTGAACAACAGCAGCTGAGGCATGTTTACTTACAAACTTGTTTGGAATATACCTACCAACTAGAAAGAATAGATGCTCTATCTAATATTATTTACCTTGCGATGATATGCTTAATGCACCCTAGTTTTTGGTGTTGGGTGAAGGTAATGCTAGTTCTTCAATAACATCAAGTAAAAGTAAACCAAGCAAAGCAAACCCGGTAATTTTGTTTGTTGTTGTATTGAGTTGAATGAGTGAATGAATGAAATGAAACTTGTTTGCTTTCTTCCAAGGAGTTTTTTTTTAATTTTATTCCGGGAGGTATATTGTACATCTATATAATGTACACCCCGTTATTACGATGCCAGTTGAGCCTCATGTACACTGTAGCAATTCAATCATTGATTTTAATAATTTTTGTTCTGGCACTGGATACTTAATACTTGTGTGGATAGGATAGGTTATGTTGCCGGTAGCGGCGCCACAGTGCGAGAACATGACATGTTTTCTTCTGACAATAACCTCGGTCCCCTAACCTCTTAGGAGAATTAGGTATGTATCGCTTTAAAAAAAAGTTATATATAAAAAAATTAACTGCTGCAGTGTACATGGGCCTTAACAACTTCACAGTAAAAAAAAGTGGTTTCGTTTTAACTGGGTGTACCTACATAAACTGGCCGTACATTAACCGGACCTGTCAAGTCAACCCAAGCTGACCCAAGCCCAACCCAAACAAATCACTGTTAAAAAATACCTTTAAAAAACAAATTCAGCGCCGTCTATTAATTTAGCCGTCTGTCAATTAATTAAGTAGGTAGGTAGGGATTTAATTTTTTTATGAAAACCTTGAAATTTTCGGCATGCATGAGAATGCAGCAAAGGAGTCATTCCTTTGCTGTAGGTAAAGCAAAGTCACGACTATAAATCTTGGCCATAGTCAGTCAGTACCAGTCGTAGGGCCCGTATTCCGAAACAGTGCTTGAGTCTGAGTCGAGCTCGTAAGAGTAGTATTGTTCTGTGGAGTCGAGCCTCAAGCATAGACTTTGACTTTTTTTCCATGGAGAACTGTCAAAAAATCTATGCTTGAGGCTCGACTCAGACTCAAGCACTGTTCCGGAGGATAAATTTTCCATGTGAAAACCATTCCTTCGCAACTGATTGCAGTCTCTGATTAGCGAAATTATTTCAAATAACACATCACCAGTCGTCGCCATGCAATGAGACTGTCGCTAATGTGTTGGTGCTACAGCGCAACGAGGCTAAGAGCCGAGGGCTACTTGTACCTACATTTACAGAGAACTAGTTTGAGCTTTCTCCAAATCTACATCCACCGACGATGGTTTCGATTTCGACAGTCCATCGGGAGAACGGGTGCCCTTAATTCTTCCATTTCATGGTGACCATGACCATTTCTCTACACCAAAACTTGTAGAGTAGGCCTGCTATTCGCGCTATAACTTACTAAATCTAAGAGCTACTATCGTTATGGTTTGTGTCCCTGGTTATTCTATAGATCGATTCTAAAATTTTCAACATCATTTTCACTTATCAAACGGCAAAATAATAATAGGCATAGGTACGTGCAACATCAAAGTAGGATTTTGTATAGACAACATTAATTCTCGCAAAATTCGACAGGGGCGCTTAATTAGTCCCGAATAGCGAGGGCAATAGTTCGAGGAACTGAATGTCTTTTCCCAAGGTAAACACTGTGCTTTTCATTACGAATATCTACCAGAAAGTAAAAAATGGCAGCTAAATATTTTGCGATTTCCATATTTTGGATTTTATTTTATTGAACCCCCCGCTCTCTCCACAGCTCGTGCGACTTTATGCTCTTGTAGTTACTTATATTAGGCACAGATAAGATAATACTATATTAGGCTGAATAGTGAACAACAACGTTTCATGGGTTACATTACTGACAATCACTTATTATTTATTTCCGTCTTTGAGGATTTCAGTATCTATGATGGTGAAAAGATATAACGTAGGACGTAGGTATACATACAGGGTAGTTTTTATAACGCTTTTATTAGTTTCACCTGTATGTATGTATGTATGTATGTATGTAACCGACCCCTTTGAGCTCGATTTTGTCCTACTTTGAACGATCAGATTTGATTCAAACTTTGCACACCTGTCAAAGGTCGATGCGATGCAATAATATGAAAAAAAAAATAAAAAAAAATGAAAAGAATAAATAAATAAATAAATAAATAAATATTGTGGACAATTCACACAACACTACCCAGCCCCAAACTAAGCAGAGCTTGTAATATGAGAACCAGATAGCTGATATAATACTTGAATACATTTTTTTTTTGTAAATACATACTTAGAATACAATATAACACCCAGACAGAGAACAAACATTTATGTTCACCACACAAATATTTGTTCTCGGTGGGGATCGAACCCACGACCTACGGCGCAGAAGGCAGAGCTACTACCAACTGAGCTAGAGGCCAGTCAAGAAATAAAAAAAATAAAATAAAAACCTACTTTGAACGATCAGATTTGATTCAAACTTTGCACACCTGTCGAAGGTCGATGAGAATGCAATAATATGAAAAAAAAATAAAAAAAAATGAAAAGAAATAAAAAAAATAAAATTAAAAACCTACTTTGAACGATCAGATTTTATTCAAACTTTGCACACCTGTCAAAGGTCGATGACAATGCAATAATATGAAAAAAAAAACAACTAAAAAGTAAAAAATAAATTATAGTTTAAAAAACTAAAAAAAAAACGCTTTTATAACTAATTGAACTAAAAAGTTAAAAATAAAACTGTAATAATCAATTGAAAATTTATATTATTGTACAAAAAGCGTGGGGGGCTTGATTTTGATTGTTGTAAATATTTTATCAATAGTTTACTAAATCTGAAGTTATTATAAAAAGCACCCCACGTTTTTTGTACAATAATATAAGTTTTCAATTGATTATTACAGTTTTATTTTTAACTTTTTAGTTCAATTAGTTTTAAAAGCGTTTTTTTTTTAGTTTTTTAAACTATAATTTATTTGAGAAGGGCGGTGATGGCCAAGTCCGAAACCACGAGATTTAGGGAAAAGCCGTGAAAGGAGTCATGCTCTCGATTTATACGAAATCAATAACTGCATATTTATTTATTTCAAAATTATTGCGTGTTATTAAACCAATGGATTTTGTTGCTGTTAAGGATCAATCTTTGCAAATGAAGTTTTTACTAATAATAAATGGAAATAGCAAATTTTCAATATTTTCTTTTAATAAGTTTTTTTTTTTTTTTGTTTTACATGATATAGACCAGCCTTTGGCTACAATCTCACCTGGTGGTAAGTGACGATGTAGCCGACGATGGAGCAGGATGGTCTAGAAGACACCTATTCACTCTTGCCTTGAAGAGGCCCAGATTGTGGTGGTGTGTGTATCTCAATTTTAGCTAACTAGTGGCTCAAAATGATTTCCATTGACTCCAATGCATAAGTTTACACGTCTCTCTAGAGACTTATCTTCGATAAAATATCAAACTTTGTAAGCTCTCAACTGTTTCGTAATCAGCTTTTCCCTAGCTCTTGTGGTATCTTTTTTTTTTACATGTTAGGTATAGGCTTGCGTTTGACCGCAATCTCACCTGCTGTTAAGTGATGATGCGGTCGACGGTGTAGCACGTTAACCTAGAAGATACCTGTTCACTCTACTCTAAACATTCAAGTTATAAGTGTCCAGAAAAACAGACGCCGCGCCGGCAAGGAATTCCACTCCTTGGCTATCCGCAACATAAAAGTTGAAGCAAAGCGCTTGGCCATCTGAGTTGGCCATCACCGCCCTTCTCAAAAATCCACCCTGTATAACTTCACGAATGATGCCCATCTTAGTTGAATTCGTTGCTAAGTTGGATGAGCTTATTTACAAAAATGTTAAACCGTACCAAAATTTCGGTACTAGTACCATTATGAATCATAATTCCAGCTGAAATAAGGCATCACTGCTTTCAGCAAATTTAAGCACTTTCAGACTTGTGTTCAACAATTAAACCAGTTGCAAACAGGGGTATAAATTTAAGCTATAGGTATCCATTAGAGATTTGTATTGGAAGTATAAGAACTACTTAGTATATAGGTACTAGGTACTACTCTACTGCTGAAGTAGAGTTCTTTGCGAAGGATTAGTCCGGGGAAGTATTCCCAATCCCAAGTTAAAATTACAGGCACAAGGTTAAATACAGGTACCTACATAGGTAGAGGTGTACCTAATGCCTCAATTCAATCTACAGCTCAGACTGTATAGATAGGTAGTGAGTATTCCAATTAAATAGGTGTAGCACTTGTTATTTAGCAGGCAATAAGTACTCGAACACGGTATAATACTACTGTTTTACTTTCCTATTATTCACGCTTCCGCATGCGGTGACGCTAAGTTATTTTATATCCTGGGCTGGGCTAGCCCCGAACTTGCACTTTACGCAACACTTGTGCGGACCAACGTTGCACCCTGCGTAAGCAGCGATAAAGGCGCTGAATTATCAACACTTTCCAATGCAACTACAATAAGTAGGTAAGTGTACCCGGTTGAAGTCCGCCGAGTGAAATGTGGGACTGCATCGCTGCGTCCTCAAGGTGCACGCAAAGTCACTTGTAGGTATGTGATTGCGCTTCTTCACACACATACACGAAGCAGGTAGGTAAGGTACCTACGGTATCTACGCTGCATTGGAAACAGATGTGTGTCTCACTTTTTGCCGTACATTTTATCGGAGAAATTCACTTGGAAAATGGCTCTCGATCATTTTCAAGTTCAGTTACATAAGTGCGCGTGCGAAGAATTGGTGCGGAATAGCGGATGTTTGGTGGTGCTCGACGGCGAAGTGGCGCACGGTTATAAGCCCTCACCCGCTTCACCGCCTGTCAGTCGCCGCCGGACCACCCTCATACACGTCGATTTTTTTATTTTAGTGCAGTGTGTGAAATTTATCAAAATGTGTACCACTTTCCGGATATACGTCGTATCGGCCATCTGTGTCGCCATCGCCTCCGGTCACGTCCACGGACGGAGATCCCGCAGAATGGATGCGGAAGATCTTGCACAGAACGAGATCGACAGCGGACGGGCTGAAGAGAGCTGGTGGCCTTCGGCGGAATTTTCAATCTTACAAAAAGTTTACGATGACTGCAGTTCACAGAATCACATGTCGATGTGCCTGAAGGGCAAAGCCTTGTCGGCACTCACGAGGGCAGTGGAACAGGTGAAATAAGTTCAAGTGCAGTGCTGTTACTTGTGCCAAGTGTGATGAGTGATTTTTAATTTGTTTTGTGTTGTACAGGAGAGCGTTCAGCTCACAGACGGTCTGTCTCTTGTGAAGCAGGCTGACGCACCCTCAGCGGTCGCGGAGCCACGCTTCTTGCCCGGAACCACTCCTGAAGATAAAGTGGACTCCATGCTGTTTAGCAAGTTTGAGCAGCTGATGAGCACACACACCATCTCAATGGACCTGGCTGAAGGGAGAGGCAGAGGTATCTTTTGCAGATATATTAATATTTGATGGTTAGGAAAATCTTTTGACTTGTTCATGCTTTATTTATTTATTTTACAGGTAAGAAGACCCTACCGTACCTCCTGCTCGGTATCTTTACCACCATGAGCATTGTGGGTGGTATGGCGCTGAAGACCCTTGCAGCTATCGCCGGTAAAGCTCTGATCGCCAGCAAGGTGGCGCTTACCATTGCTGGTATAATTGCTCTGAAGAAATTATTCAGCCACGATGGATCCACCGGAGAAACTACCTTCCAAGTTCATGCAGATGGACACCATAGGTAATAAAAACATGTGATAATTATATTCTTCAAAGTTGATAAGTCACTATTATAAGATGCATGTTGGAATATTTTTTATCTGAGCAGCAGATTGTGTTCTAATATTCTTTCTATTTTAATTCTAGTCTTTAATTCGAAGGCGGAATCTTTATGTGGTGAGGCCTGCGAAATCAGGCACGGTGGATCCCTACACATACGCTGCTGAGACGACGGCGACGCCTGTAACCGCTTAGCTACACTCGCACAGCGCAGCCATCTTCCACCGACCGGGCGCCAGGCTCTAGCCACCGCGTGACCACCACGTGACCACCTGGATTAGCCTGGCCCTCCACGCCTACACACAACCTCAAACCAAAGTACTGTCCATGTGGGCGTGCCGCATGGACATCCCCTTAGACGAATTGGTCGTCCACTTTCGTTCTCAAATCTATGTCAGTAAATTATTTAATTTAATTTATTTATTTGTGACTACGGTTGTACGTTAAATGTAAATTAATTTACTAAAGTGATGTAAGAGTTAATAAAAAAGTAACACTCAATTTGGTTTCATTTTCAAAATCCAGGAAAACTCAGGTTACATTGTTGATGGGAAGAGATATCCCTGTCAAATAAAAAAATCCGTTCTACTATTACCTACTACTAATGATATAAATAATGATATAGAACAATAATGGTTAGTAGGTATAAAAAAATTCTGTATCACGGCTCGTAATAGATAGAGGTAGGCGATTTTCTACCTACCGAAATGAAGAGTCTTGTGAATGCAGAAGTGGACAGAAGAAGAACAGTTTAAACTTAATTTAAAAGGAAATTAAACGTTGCTAGGAAGTATTTTCATAAAAACGGTGAGTAGTATCCGAGAAAATTTGCGTAGGTATAGGTGGCAATTGGGTTTCCGAGTAGTCACTTAGGAAATTGAAAATTATTACATTACTAACTTGTCCAATTAACGCAAATTACAAGCTTGTAGTACACAGTCATCAACGTAAATTAACCCATAAACTCATGTTTGTAAATAATAAATTATTTATTTTAAATATTGCTATACTTTGGCGCTTATACATTACCAATTCAGTGCAAATGCGTGTATTTAATAAATGGACGTTGATTTAATTATTGTTAAGCCGCTTTCTTTATTCGCTCTAGTGGAGAAGAGTCCGAGAAATGCACAAAGATTTTCCGTTAATGTGAGTGCTGCAAGCATGCACGTGGAAAGTAGAAAGTTCTGAACGATTCACTGCACAGGCACGAATCATGCTAGAACACATCAACATAACTAGATATCCCGCTGCTTATGATACATAATGATTTCTATTTTGATGTTCGATTTATCGCTTGATCTGGTTAGTAGGTAGTCAACCAAGTCTTCCATCAGGCATCGAAAAATAATAAAGAAGAATATCGGAATTTATGTTATGCTATTAGTATTTTCAAATCTTCTAAAATATTTAAACCATTGAAAGTAGGTCCATTAAACGATCTCAGATTCCTTTTAGAATATCACAAAAGTCCTCGAACCCACCATGATAATTCGCAGTTCCGCAAACAGCCTGAATAAACAAACAGAGCCAATCAAACTTTACCCGTCAAAATGCAGTGCCTACGTAATTCTAATGAAACGTTAGATTGTGGAGGCTAACTATGCAGCTAGCCAGTAGCCAGCAGCCATTTTACAGGGAGGATAGTGGTGTAGCGTTTGTTCGGCTGCGGAGCTGGGAAGGTCAGCTCGTTGATTAGCTGTGCGCCCGGTAAAGGTCGACCACATGCGCGTTTGTGAGGTCCGTTCCTGTTTATAATGCAGATATGTGTTTGCCCAATCGGTGCACGCTACGCTGGCTATATGGCATCGTTAATGCGGCTACGTCTCTTTGCATACGCAAATATAGGGCGGGCGGACCGACGCTGATTAAGCGGTGGGCTGCCAGTGACGTTGGCTTCATTTCTGCTCTAGGAATTGCGTGTCAGTTGATTAGTTTTGCGATGTACAAATACCATGTTGATTTATTGCTGAGGAAATGTATATCCAGGTGTTTACTTATGCATTCATGTGAATAGGTTATGGATCTAAATCAGGAAATGTCCCGATGGGGTTTACCTACTCCACCAACACGTTGCGATCTGAAATCTCATGAGGATCGCTGGCTCGGCGTCCGTCCTGCTAATATTATCTCCTTACTATCTAGCCGTGTCCATCCACCTTCAATACTTGATGCTTGTCGCGTCTCCAATTTACGTTGAAGGCAGGGCCCTTACGTAGCATAACCCTTATTTTTTCTTAATTTATGAAACAATGATTGCCACAGACCAAAACGGAGATGGTGTGACGAGCTTGATGGTTTGGACTGGACAAGCATAGCCAAGATCGCGATTTTTGGAGGGAATGGGGGGAGGCCTTTGTCCAGCAGTGGGACCCGGAGTGCACATAATGGATAATAATAAATATGAATCAACACTTTGATAGTTTTTATAATCTTCGCATTTATATTTATTTATTACAGCCGGTATTTCCTCACATCAGGTTCAGGCCTCCTCTTCACGTTCAAAATATTGCATATTAATAATAACTACCAATATTTTGACTCCTATGTCCATTTAGGTTTCATGGTGACGCTGGTGGTTCCCGGTAGCAGTCAGTGTCAGCAAGCTCGCCTATCTATCTGCATTCTGAGTGAACGAGGTATTTATGTACTTTGGTAACTAGGATCCAATCTATCATGAATGTCTCTGCATAAGTGATGCATCAGCAAATTGGCTTGAATAGACCAGTATGTACTTATTTACCTGCAGTTTATTTACTGAGTCCCTTATTAGCCAGGGACGATGCAGTGGAGAGCGTAAATATTGATGATATTAGAAAATATTGGTATTGAGACATCTAAAGACAAAACCAGACCTATAGGCTAAAGACAAGTCATTTATTCATGGCAAAAACCTGAGCGAGCGTGCTCATAAACTGTTCAAGAACTCTTCAACTGTTTGAGAGCTTAGGTATCTCAAGGTCTATTCGGACTTTTGTGCTCACAGTAGGTAACTGGCGAAAATGCGAGTCCGTTACTAGTCAACGCGTTCGTGTGACGCAAAAGTTAGAATAGACCATCGGTGTACTACATTTGAAAAAAAATAATGAGCATGATATTCTAGCTTCGAACGCTTCGAATGCTGAAACTCATATAGCTAGCAAAGTTACTTCACAGGCGAATGATCAAAGTATCCGACATAAACCTATTTTGTTCTCTTCTTATATTGAATGTGCTCCCTTCTTCGCTCGCCCGTCGCCTTCGCTCGCCGTCCGTTGTCCGCTGGGCAGGGTTGCTACGTTTCAAACTATATCGTTTATTTTTAAAAGAAAACTATACTTAGTTTTTATTATCTTTTCTACGTCGTAGCCTGCGATTTAGTTTCAATGCTCTTGATATCCATAAGCCAAGTCAATTAATCAAATAAATGTATCGCATGCATTTTTGTGTGCTAATAAAACCACTTTGATGGATTACTCGTTCTAATTGGGTGTAATTTAGACGGATTGATTTCAAGTTTGTTAACCAAGTCAAGGTTGTTAATCATAAAGTCACAGCAGTGAAGCGATAGGCATAACTTTATTTGAGTCTGTCAAATGAAAGTAGAGACTGAAAAATCACGGCAAATTCATAAAATATAACAACCCATTAATTAATAGGATATTTACTAAATTATATAATTAAATTAATTAAATTATATAATTTTGATACTTATTATAGCCTCTTCAAATATTCTATACCTGTACTCGCACCTATAACTGTTAATTTTTTTATATTTTTACACACACTTTTTATAATTTGCCGCGATTATTCAGTCTCCATCACTTTCATTTAGCAGACTTGGAGTTTTCCTTATTCCGGTTTTTTTCAGGGTAAACAGTAAACTTATCTTTTTCTTCTAATGTTAACCCATGCTAATACACACTTGTTTCAAATTTCATCCAAATGGGTCCAGTTGTTAGTGTGTGACTGAGCCTAAAACTTCCAAGCTTTCGCATTTTTAACATTTTTGTTAAAGTAAAGTAGATAGGCATTTAAGTATGCCTTTATGCATAGTAAGGTAAAAACAGACTAGGAAACTAAGTTCGAAAATTAAAAAATATTAATTTATTTAATTAAATTGTAGGTGATATAGAAACATGATGTTGCTAAACAAAATTGTGAATGAAAATACTTCGACGATTTGAACGACTGAACGAGCTTGTATTTGCGCGGTATTATCTCATATTTCAATCGGATAGATGTTTGAAACTCACTTTCATTAGTTTCACGGCATATCGTAGTAGCTAACACGGACAACTGATAGTAGCCACAGAAACATAAAAGGAAACAAAATTTACTATCGTTATTAAAGTGCTTTATTTTCTTCTTTTTATTCGTCGTTTTAACTTTCAAAAGCGATGATGATCATAATAATATAATTATTGCGGCAGTTATTTATATTAATAAGATGAATATTCAATACAAATCTAGTCATGTAACTTAACGCATAAATCCTAAGCATAATTACTTTTAGCATAAAATGTTAAAAAAATAATAACTAGGTACTATTAGCAGAAAGAAGAAAGCAGATTTTTAGATTTTGGAATTTTGATATAAGAAAATTTAGTAATTGCGATTAATTTATCGAGTAGAAAGCAGCCCTACTGTGAAGCGGCGTTATGTGAGGAAGTTTTGGTACGTGCCAAAGCCATTATTGGTGCGAGAAAAGTTCATCAATTTCATTTCTGGATCCGCACACGTCTCGTTCACCTACTGCGCACCGACCCCGTTCCGCTCCGATATCCCCCTTCTAATAAAATACATCCTGTATAATGTGTTTGCGATCGATTAGCTAAAGAAAACATCCGGTCGGGAAAGAGCGAAAATCTTCTGTTCAATCATGCTCGATTACAATTTGCATGAACACATTTTTTGTGTCGCATGTTCTCAATGATTTTTATCAATTTCTTATAACTAACTGTAAATGAAATTAACGTTATTGAAAATACAGTTTTTATGAGGGAAATACAGACATAATCACTAGAGTAAGAAGGGAACTTTAGAATAATATTCGTGTTTATAATTGTCTAATGTGTTTATTGGAATTGAAATAATGCGAGTAAACTGGACAAGACAAACGTAGTGAAAGTAATTCACGCTCTGTGCACTGTGCATGTGTCGGCAGTGAAATTAATGAAATCAAAGTGCAGTACCAATTATGGACTAGAGCACTGGACTGCGTTATGCACTTTTCAATTCGACTCACTTTGCAGTGTCGTTGGTTATTATATTTGAGGGAAAAAGACCATCATTATAATCATAGACAGCTCGTATTAACCCACTGCTGGGCATAAGCCTCCTTCTTCTCTCAGACGCCACTCTTGTGAGGAAAAGGTAGGTTTTTTACAACTAGCTGATGGAACAAGCGTATGATGTTAAGTTGTAACCATCGCCTATAACAAAGTATTGCCTCGTAGGTCACGCACGTCGGGGAACGTGCCCTACGATGCCTTTCCCTGCGTCCATCAGTCTGAGGCAGTCCAGATGTTCAGCCTCACGTGCCAGTAGGTAATTTCACCGACACCCACACCCTTCAAACCGAAACACAGCAATGCTGCTTCACGGTAGAAATACTTTCGAAGTAAGAAAAATATGCATTAGGCATCCCTCAACACCCACCCTCCTAAGGGCTCAGTTCTCGTAAAGGCCAATCGTTATTGCTATAAGCACGAATCATCCCATCGTTGGGCTAAGGCCTTTCCCAATCCCGTCATTCCACGATCTTGTGTCACCAGCCGCCAGTTCCTCTCAAAGACGTCCAGCTCGTCCCGCCATTAGCCTGCGTGGTCTACCGCGCCACCCCGCTTTCCCAAGCCAAGCAACTTATAAAATATTTGTTAATTTATTTAGGTTAGGTTTAATACTATTTCATGCATAGGCAATACCTATTTTACTGTAATTGCTTGCTATAATAGGCGTAATAAAAAATCATTTGAGTTAACCGTGGTAAACGTTTTTTTTAATAATTTAGAACTACAATTTTTAATATTACAATTACATACATTAAAAATATACATATTAATTTAGTTATTTTAATTAAGTAGGTATAGTTTACTTACGGAAATAGTTTTCTTCTTCATCAGAATAAAGTCTGTATTTTTGTAAAGAGGCCTTTAGCAGGCCTCTAGCTAGCTAAAGGGTGTCTAGCATTCATTTTTCCGTCTAGCTGCTAAGTAATCGAGTCTGTCTGGTAGCCTTGACAGTGATGCGCAATGAGTGAGTATCTCATAACGGTGGGGTCTTAGCCGTTATTTTCCGCGTACATGCGCCTGCACATCTATAATTTCATATCTAATCAGTCCAGTGGGCCACACGCTGCACTTATGCAGTAGAATAGATTACGGCGAACAGTTGCGAACTGTGGCGATCAGTTTTAGCATAGAGCAACTGTCACTGCCCTGTACTAATATTAAATAAAAATTGACGTTTAATAGTACATTGTTACCTGAGTGTTGAAAGTCACGTTTTTTGAGTCCCAAGACGGGTTTGGCGCCAGAGCGTTAGCGAGGGCGCCAATGGAGCTTGAGGGACTTAAAAGACTTTCACCCGAGGTAAACACTGTGCTTTTCATTACGAATACAAGGAAAGTAAAATAAAAACATGAAAGAAAAATTTGTGAAAATGAAGATTGAATTGCCGCCTTCCCGGTTTTTTTTTTCTTTTTCTCTGGCGGGCCTTCGGCTACGGCTCGCCAGCATTATTCAGCCATTATTTTCATTTTCATGATTTTAAAAATGGTAAATTGTTTGCTCAAATCTATGTTATTTTAAATAAATAGTTTGAAGCTATATATTAATCAAGTAATTTAGAAGATATATTATTTATTTAATAGGTACTATCTTTGTGTTGTTTAAATTTTACATTGCGCTCTAATTAGACTTTTTAAACTTCTTACCTTATTGTAATTCTTTATTGTTTGTTCTTTATTGTTCTTCTTCTTTTATTGTACTTCCGGAACGGACAAACTGTGAAAACTGTACCTACCTAGCCATTAAGATCTTCTCTGTACAACAGTTATGCAATAAATATTTCTGATTTCTGATTTACCGTTGTAATGGGTTTCCAACCTACTTGCTGAATAAGAGTTGGAATTTGGTTCAACAACCTCCTTGTAGTTAGAAAGACTTTAGAAAGTTGGAACATGGTTGAATAAAATAGAACTAGTTTTTTTTTATAATTAGACAGCTGTCAGTAGAAAGCGATTCTCCCTAGGGCTGAAAGTATTACTTTCAACTAGGCCCCTCAGGCAACTTCAGACCTACTTTCAGAGTATGAGCAATGAAAACACTTTTTAATTATCTGATGAAATTGAACCCTATTTTTAGCAATCTAAGCAAGCATACTATAGTTGCACAATCAAAAAGTTGTAAAAATTTAACGACCCCAATTTAGACACATAATTAAAAAAAAAACTTGTTGGATATGTTCGGTTTAAAAAATTATGAGTAATCTGTTTTTTGCTTTTGATACGTAAAATGTTTTGTAATTTAAAAAAAACAGGTAACTAACGAATAAGCTACTTACAAAAGTCGCATATAACATTTAGCCTATCATGAAGTTTGTTATAAAATTTAAGCCTTTATTCACATTTTTAGTACTTAATATTGTTAGATTGTCTTGAAACTGCCTTAGATCTAGCTCCTCAAGCGCTATAACGGCGGCAATGATGACCAATTTGAAGGCAATGGTGAATGAAGACGCAACTGTTCGCGCAGTGCTGTTCGTACATGATTCGCGCGATCAATTCGCACATCGCAGTTCGCAGCTGTTCGCCTAGGTGTGGCCGATCCATTATGAAGTACCTATTAAGAAACGCAGAGTGCGTTTAGCGTGCTCTCTATACCATGATAAAGTTTTTGTGACTTGTTTTATTGATAAATGATAATAAATAGCACGGAAAAACTAGAGCGTTTAGAAATTGAGTAAACTTGATTAAATTTAAATAATATTTATAAGCTCGTCTGTCATTTTATTAAAACTCAGACTCGGAACCTTCTTCGTGCTTTTCTTAATGTTATTATTTTTTGTGGTGTCACATTTTTTTCCCTTTGTTATAAGTACTTGATGTTTTTAAAAAGCAACTTTTATATTGCACTCTTTTATAACAAATAACTATTGCATTTAGGTTTCTAAATCATAAAAAAGTCATCAATCAATCAATCATAGCATGATGCTTCATCTTTTTCTGATGCTAATATTTGTACTGAGTAGACGGCTCGTCTCCAGCAATTTTCTAGTTCGCTAGATGTATCTAGTGGGCACTTAATAGACCACGTATTACCCTTTCACTTGGTGTGCTATAAAAAGTGAAAGCGCTACGAAATATCATACTGCTACGATGAAATTCCATTTCATGCCTTAAATACAATACTAATCAGAATAATTTTATTTCCAGGGAGCACCAATTAGTTTGACAGGGTGGTCAGGTGGTCATCGGCTGCACAAGACCTCCCAGGGTGGATAACTAGCAGACCCTGACTGATTCCGATGCGCGCACGTTCATCCTTACCTCCCTGAAATAAGATCTATAATTGCAAAGCAAATTGTTCTGAGCTTGGGAAGCCACCCCAAGCTTCCAGTACGTCCGTCATTATGTGTCATTAGTTTTGCGACACTGACCAAATGACTGGTCTGCTATCAAATGACTCATTCCGCAGAATTGTGATTATGTAAACGCTGAGTAAGTAGCCTAGTAAGTAGTAGGTACATTTACTAGCGCTCAGTAATTGGAGATCAAATCACAATTTCCCCGTAACCAATCTTGAGAGGTCAATCTTGTAGTATTTCAATGATTTTTTTTAATGAAGAAAATTTATGAGAGAAAACAATGGTGCACCATAATATTATTATTATACAATAACAAAATCATTTCAATTATATGTATAATTGAAATGATATTGTTGTTCAGGGGTTAAAAATATAGCATGTAAGCTTATACTCGGTTAAAATTAAAGATGTGAAAAACGGCTCCAAATTTCTAACAAACTTTATAATAATAATAAAATAAATTTATTAAAAAATTAAACAAAAATTTGAATTTCAAATACTTGATTGGTCGAAGCAATTTTTGAAACTTGGAAGGTTCTGGACTACTACTTGTCAAATAGTCCTGAGTTTATTACTTTGCGTAACTTAATTTTTAGCCATTTATAAGGGTCTTCATACTATTAGGTTATAAGAACAACGCTTTACCTTGAAGATGGTATGTACCAAGCAGCAAAGTATCTAAGCATTAATTTTAATTACATAAAAGCGAAGTAATCTCCCGCTTTACTTATGTGATCAGCGAGCGACCGTCCTAATAAAGCTATAAATTTCACTCAGCTAGATTAATGAGATGTTATTGGAAATTTGCCATTAGTTACAGTTAAAATATTACAGGGCCGGGACCCTCCGGAAAATGAGAGTTTTCCGAAAATCATGATGGTAAATTAAAGATTCGAAAGAGGTACTTCAATACGACGTAATTAGGAAATGCTGTTTTTTTGTAGCAAAGCTGAGACTGAGCTCATACCTTCTTCCAGTCTCAGCTTTGTCTTCGGTTTTCGGTCTCGAGCTCTCTTAGCGAGACTTTAGTGCTACTAAAGCGACATCTAAGCGGTCTGCCGTGGTGATGAGTGGAACGCGTGTCACTGATTGCCACCGCAGAACGCTTAGATGTGGTGAAGATGGCTTTACTTGAAACTAAAAATATCTGTGAATTTCTTTTTTGTTTACGACAAGAAGTTTAATCATAGAAAATCAAAACATCAAATCCATACAAAAAATCCACCTAATCAAAGCCTCCCTAAAACAGTAGGCAATTACACGCACGGCTAACGAGAGCGGCCGGGCGGCGGCGGCGAGCTGAATTTACACGGCCTTCCCTTGTGGAGCACATCTGAAGGAAAACGCTTCATTCCCGCCGGAATATAATCGTCCGCTCGTAATTTATATTGTCTGCTGCAGAGGCGAGTCCCGCTGCACATTCATTTATTTTATGTGCCATTTACAATTGTCGGTCGATGGTCAAGGGTGGGCGAGGGTCGAGGGGGAGTCGCCTTCGTATTATAAAACCGTGCGGTCATCTGCGCATTCGAAGGCATTCGTAATAGGAACGGTCCACGTGAACTGTGATGACCAGCGGTATGGGGCTGACTGATGGTTCGCTCAAGATTAATGTTGGCCGCGTTAGATAGGATTTCAACTGTTTATTTACGATTATGTTTATACTTGGCCGCAATTATACTAGTAAGACGACCGTAAGACGAAATTCAAATCAACTCAGCGCGTCACTTATAGGTGATGCTGCCTCTTTTGTAATAATGATTAGGTAGGTAAAGGAGTTTGGTTCGCTCAACGGAATAGCCACCTCGTCTTGACACGTCTCTCAGTCACTTACCGGTGCGATTGCAACTTCAGGTTTTATCATACTTTTTATAATTATTTATGTAAGACAACACTAACTTAAGATTTTCTTCACATGAAAATATACTGAAACTAGACAGCTTTGTGTTTGCTATAGAAAAACGAAAAAGCTGCTTGTAGTAAGTAATGCTATACTTTGTTGGCATAAAGTAGTGTTACTACAACTACATTTAATCAATTTAACAGCTTTTCCTGTAACTGTACTAACAGTAGCACACAATACTGCAGCAAAGTAGAAAAGAAACTCATAAAGAACTTTAACGAATAAAAAGTCAGTTCCATTCTTCTTTTGAATTTAATTGTCAGTCGTTGCATTTTTCGCATGAAAGTCCGAAGAACGGAGGAGGCTGAGTGGCTCTGTATTCTTTTGTTTTTTAATTATAAAGCTGCCACCGTGTTGGTGGGGTGGCCCCATGCCAAGTTCCGGTGGAGGTGGTTTCTTGTTAAGCAACGGGCGCTCGCCTCCTACGTGCTTCGGCCATTCATTTCGTAGAAACTTATAACCTGACCCGCGTACTTATGAGCGTCGCCAATAAATATAGCGATGACCGGAGGCGCGGTCCCTGTCGGGCGCGCGGGCTCTGCTGCCGGCGGAGCGGGATGGCGCCACCCGAGGCATTGTTAGCTAAATATGTAGGTGGTCAGCCGGGCTCGGGCCGCCACCCCGCGGCCGAAGACGGGGGCGGGCGGCGGACGTGCGGGCCCGGCGCCGCGCCGCCGATCTATTGAGCGCGTATTGCAGACGCGGTCACGCGCTGCAATATTGCACAGCGAACGCAATATTGCCCCTCGGTAACTCAATTTGATAAATCGTGCAAAGTTCGCCCGCACCGCATTGCCATCAGCGCTATCGACGTATTGTCCCCCCTATCGGTATGTTTGGAACGATCTATGAAATTCCGGCAACCAAGTAGAAGCTATATGGGTTTCATTTTGCGAACCTGCAAAATTCACGGCCGGAAAAGCTGGATGCCATAACATAAACAAGCTCCAGAATAGAAAATGGTAAACAGCAAACTATTCGGAACCGCAATAGTTACTAAATTGAATTCGAAACAGAACCGTTTGTTATTCAAGCAACAGGAAACGTATAGAAATTAAATAACTACAAATAGCAGAGCGGAAATTCAAGCGTGCCAGTGAAATACGAAATATGCACGCACAAGCCCGATGCTCACCACATAACTTTTTTTACAATACACGACGCGAACCAGTATTGTCGCTATTTCTTTTACTATGACCCGTAAAATTTTTAGATAGATAATGTTTAAATACACCCGAAATACCATACCATGAAGATAGTATTTGCTATAACGCATTCATATAACTTAAATAAAAGTTAGATGACGTTATCTTCTATAGATCAGATGTTAGCGAAAAGCGGAAAAATAAAGAATAAAGAAAAAAATCATAAAACTACTGTTTTGGCAGGTAAAGTGGCATACAATAAATCGGAATAAAGGTGTGAACACAGTGTAGTGGTGGGTGGGTGGCGAGGTCGGCCACGAGAGCCATGCGGTCACGGCTTCAGCGCCGGGAAAATGATGTACGAGTATATTGTTTGTACGGCGGCGCGCGCTCGCTCCTCAAGCAATTCAGTCCACTGCAGATATGGCCGAGTATTATTATCGATCCGGCTCGGGCGGTCGGCATTTCCTACTGCTCATACTCGACCGCCGCCGTCTCCCACCCGACATATTTATTGAGGTCGCTACACATCCACGTAAAACCTTCTTTAACAGGCTTTCTAGTGCACTAACCTTTCACGACAATTTCCGGATTTTCTGAGGGTCGCGTCTGCCTCCCCTCGGCCAATCGCGGCGGGATATGATATTATATCAACTCATAACGACCAATCCCCGCACGTTATGATATTGTAGGCGGGCGCGGTGTGCAGCGACGGTTTCCTTGTAGGGCGGGCGGTTTATGATATTTAGTTATGATTATGGGGTTCGGTATGTGCGGTTTGTTTACCTTTGTTATGTAATTATGTAGTAGGTAGGTAATAAGTATTTTTTTCTCTTTATATAAAAACGATGATAATGTGGGTTTTTCCTCAACAATTTAATTTAAAAAAAATATGGATTTCAGAAATTACACTCATTACAGTGGGTTTCATAAGTGTGTTTTAAAATACCATGTTTAGGGTTCTATATGCCCTGGTATGGTAATAAACCTATTATTACCACCCTCGTTATGTATAACATCGTAAAAGAAAAAAAACATATAAGTATAACAAAATAACGAATGGCCTCGCTCACGATCACGAATGAGCGAGTCTTATGATGACATTTCAGCGTTTTCTATCCAATAACACATTTTCCATTTGGATTGCGAGCGGCGAAACGTTTGATTTTATTTTCGTCGATTTTGCAGAATCGTGACCTGAAACTCGAATAAGGATTTGTTGCGCAACTTTCATCTTACACTTTGTCGAACCTACCAAATTTTGATTTACTACTGGGCGTTCTGTTTCTCGCAATTCAGTGGGTGTTGTAGGAAAATGGGCACTGAAACCTGTGTAAATGGTATCCAATCTTAAGGTAATCTTGTTTTTATTTTTTTGCGTACGTTTCGAAACTACTTAACATAATATTACCTGATGAGCTATTTTTAAATTAGATGGGGAATAAAAGATTTTGATTGAATATGCGTGCATAAAAAAAACAGTAATTCTAACAAGTTAATTCTACCTTTATGTCGTATCCCAGAATAAAAACCCATAAACATACTCTAATTAACCTTTAACGTATTGAATTAAAGCGTCCTTGTACGGCGAACACGTTGATAATAAAAAGATAATAAACAGGCGCCTTTGTAACAAACTATAACAGATCGGTAATTGCTTCCACGATACCTTCTCGCGTTATTACGCCTTTTACGACGCAGTATGGGGCGAATAAAACAATTTTACGAGGGGCCATGGGCGCATACATATCTATACAACCATCCTTAACCGTAGGTATAGGTATGTCCACACATGCCAATATCAGAATGGTTTCATCGATCAGTATTGACTGACTCGTGAGCTTAATTGTAGAGCTCTGCCTTTTGCGCCGTAGGTCGTGGGTTCGATCCCTACAGAGACCAATATAATGTTTGTTCTCAGTCTGGTGTTGTATTATATTCTAAGTATTTATTTACAAAAAAAGGATTTAAGCATTATATAAGCTATCTGATTCCTATACTACCCAAGCTCTGCTTAGTTTGGGGCTAGATAGTGTTCTGTGGATCATCCACAATATTTATTTAAGAATTAAATCGAAGAAGAAGAAGTATAGAAGAATTATATCGGCTATCTGGTTCCCATCGTGCAAGCGGTTCTTAGTTTGGGGCTAGACAGTGTTGTGTGGATTATTCACAATATTTATTATTATTATTTAGAATATAATATATTATAAGAACTTACAACTACATGACAATAAGGAATACTTACAAGAAAAAAAGGCAGGTAGGTAGTTTTAGTTGTCTTTATTTATGAGAATTTACTATCATGATTGTTTTTCGGGCTCAAATAGGAAAATGTAGAGAAGATTAAGTTTCACAAAGTTATTTTATTACATTAAGATAATTGAATATAGGAAGAAGATGCGTCCCTCGGCTGTGCACGGGAGGACACATGGCTCCGGTCACTCAAATAGATTGCGTCATACTAGTGTGCGCCGCCGGCTCCAGCTCGTCCCCAAGCGCAAAACAATTATACACAAAATGAATAAAGTATCTGCCTCCTACGTCCGCCACGTCTCACTACACATGCCTTTGTAATACACCGTACAAACGTAATGTAACATTTGTTGAGCGGCGAAGATACAATTTTATACACATTTTTTTGTATTTTTTTACTCTGGGGACACTTTTTCGACCCTCGTCCGAGCGGTCTCTTTGAAAAGTGGACATCGGAACGCGAGGGAAGGAGCCCCCGAGGACTTCGCTTCGAAATGCGTTGTAAACATTGCGACTACATTCAATTTCCCGTCATTTTTCAAACTGATAAATAATTCTGTCATCGAACGCTCGGACAGGGGTCGCTATGAAGTGATTGCCGATGGAAGGACGAACGCCGACTTCTCCATAAAAAATAGTGGGCGATGAGACTCGGCCTCTGACGTCGCCGCTGCCCGCGCCTCTGTGTGTGCGATAAATTTCTTTTTTATTATCAGATATCGAGGGACTCGGGAATCGAATAAAGCGCTCATATTTAATTCATAGGATACCGGCCATATAGCACTAGCCCGACTATTTTATTTAAGATGTTGAAAGATTACGGACACTGGGTTCATACTCATTTCAGAACTATCCTTTTCTTTTTCTTTGAAGTTCGCTCGCAGAGAGAGACATCGTCAAATTTAATTTAAAATCGTGAGTAGGTAAGCAGAATCGAGATATTATTTCTGATCGTTGTCTTTTAGTATTGACTAAGTTAACTCTTGTGGAGACAGGCACGAAATCCAAAAATCCTTAAAAGTATTAAACGCTTCACATTTTTTATTGAATTGGGTCTGTCCATTCTCATTGTGTGATGTTTATGTTCATGTAGCCATACCAATCAAATGAGATTCATTTAAATTCTTGGATTTATTGCTCAGTGAGTGTCCAGCACGTCCGTTGTCCGGCAGATGTGTTCAATACATTACAGCGTCCACGGCAAGGAGGACTGGGGTCACTCGCAGTATTAAATAACTCTCCGACAGCTAAATGAGTAGGGGACGCGAATAACGTCCAGTGGACCTATTCTCAACGCGTCTAGAGATGATACTGTTTCGGCTCATTTAGTTAGTCGAGTTTCATAAGAGGCTTGTTTAATCAGGAGAAACCAAACGTACACACGTGTACCTATCTTTTTGATTAGTAAACAATTAACTATGACAGTCGTTTGCTCTAACCGGTTTAAAACGAAAAATAAATCCGTTATTGGCTTTTAGAAGAAAAGATGAGACAGCAACAATACGTTACGTAGAAACGATCGAAACGCATTGTTCTCTCATCAATTTTCCATACAAAAGAGAGAGATACGTGCTCATACGAACACAACATTTAGTAGACATGTGGTAGCAAGACTCCGACTTCAGGTACTGTATTAAAAACTGTTAGATGAACAAACCTAAAACCAAACAGAAACGATCATTATTTGCTTCAATTACTAGTCAAAGCTAAAAAACTATGAGGTAACCTGAATTGCCAAACAATTTTTGCAAATGTATTACCAATTAGTATAGATCTACTACTGGATATAGATAAACAATTATTTTTATTGAAATAAAAATCATTGAATAAATAAATATGATTTTTCATAAAAAAAATTTTTCAGATGGAAATCACATTGAAACGAACTTCTTTCTCACTTCGACAAAGCTTTACAAAGTGAGAGGTTAGTGTATGCCTGTTTTGTTCTGCTTTGAGAATAGCCCCGTTTGTAACTGCCCGTCGCGGTAAGGAACAATAAAGAAAATTACGATGCCGACCTACCTATAGCAGCACGTTTATTAGTAGCATGTACTTTATTGAGCTTTTTCTTCGTTTTGCGCTTCCGTATTGCTCAGAAGGATTATAACTTTATGTGTTTTCTTGTGGTTTGTCTCTTTATTTTATCCAAAAATACATCTGCACTTTTTTTTGGGGAAATTAATTTAGAATGAGAATATTAGCATAGTATAAATTAATAATTAGTCAGAATAGCGACTAGATCAGTAAAACTACGTTGATTATTTATATCACAAAATTTGCCTTTTTTCTAAATAGCAGCTTATGTAAATAGTATACAATAAAAAGAGACAAAATAGCACTGGATGTTTCGTAAAATAAGTCCTAAATAAACAAAACTATTTGGTAAAATCCAAACAAAGATTTTGAAAATGTATAAAATAGAGCGATAGCGCACAACACGGCTGATAGGATCTCAGTTTATATTTTATTCATACATTGTATTGTTGGAATATCAATTGGCTCGCCCGGCGGTAGGTAAAGGGTACATTTCCAATCCGCACGGGATTCACTTAGATTTGAAGGAAAATAGATTTCGATTTCCAAAGCTGCGACAAAGCAATCCGATATATTTTTCAGACAGATATTGCTAGCGATTTCTTTTGAGCTTTGAAATATAAGGGAGGGATTTCAAGAGATTCCGTGTATTTTCGTTTCTGCATCGAACGCGTACTTTTATGGAAGTTAGTGAACTATAAAACTGTTTTGGTACGTACTTAGACGCAAGTTTGGACTATTCCGCCATGTGCTTAGGAGATGTGGAAACTTTTATGACTTTTCCGGATAACCGCGTCATTTGTTCTTAAATGGAAGGTAAGTACAAATATGTAGTTTTTATAGTCTCTCAACATTCATCTCTTGAACTCAGATTATGGGGAAAATAAGTGCTTCATAAATGTCCACTAGAACTTAATAAAAAAATTGAATCTGGAACAACTTCAGGCAACTTAACTTAGAACCAATCAGTATCGTGAATGATTATTATATATTAACTAACATTCTAGAGAACCAGTCCAGACTTCAGACATATAAGAAGGTACTTATACGAATGAATACCGACGCTAAAAGGTCATCGGCGTGCGTACCGTAGACGGACCATTTACTGTATCCTGTTTTTAATTTTGGCAGGCAGACAATAGAAGCGAATCGTTAAAGGGGAGAGCGACCCCTTCTAAAACTGATTAATTTATTATCTTCTTTGTTTCTGTTTTGATTCGGTTACTAAGCTGTACGAAGTTAATGCAAATAATTCGTGGAAATGATTATTACCCTAGTATGATGTTCATTGCTTCTTTATGTTTTATGGTCTCAGCTCAGTTGGTAGGTTTAGTAGCTTTGCATGCGCCGTAGGTAGTGGGTTCAATCCCTACCCAGAACAAATATTTGTGAGGTGAACACTGATGTTTGTTCTCTGTCTGGATGTTTTTGTAAGAATTCAAGGATATTTTGAGAAAAAAAACAAAATGTGTTCCCATAGTCAAGCTCTACTTAATTTTGGACTAGATAGTGTTTGGGTAATGTCTAAAAAAATTGCTGCAAGGATAACTCATGAACTACAAGTGTATCTTTATATTGTTATGAATTTAAAGAAATTACTGGATATTTATCCATTTATTGGTTGATTATTATTCATTCTAAGGTACCTAAGGTTATATTGAGACAATAAAACGGAGAAACATAAGTTATGTATCAAACCCGTAAAAGTATCACTCGTGCAATATAAAAGTTAACGACACAAGAAAACGCGTTTTCCACAACATTAAAGATAACAACAATACGGGGGCGAGCAAGTGTAGAGCCTCCCGCGGGTGGCGGGAGGGGGTCGAGAAAAATTCAATATTAATATGAAGGAGGTGCGAGCGAGACCGCTTCTGCGTCTCACTCGCACGACCAATGGCGAACCCCGACGACGCTGCGATATGATGAATTTATGGATGTAATAAAAGCGAGGTGCGCGATTGGAGGAGCGCGGTCAGGGAGAGCTTATTTTCTTTATTTTCATATTTGGAATGTCGGTCTCAAGTCGCTTGCAGCGGCTTATGGACGTCAGACGTTTCTTAACTGAAGTTATTATGAGAAATAACACCACACCCACCTTGTTAATGCTTTGTTTTACGACTTGTGTCTCGGCATGTACGTTTAATAAAAGCTTCCATCGGTTTATGGATTATACTAAAGCACGATGCGTTTTAATATCGTATGACTGCAAAACATATTTACTTACGCATTGAAACAAAAATACATTCCCGGAGTCATCGTTTTGATTTTTTTTAGATGTGATCCGCCTTGATGTTTCTCAAAGGATTGCTTAGTACACAGTGATTCAGGCAATTGAGAGCGAACGTTTTGAGAATTGAAGTTTGTGTGGTGAGTGAGGGTACTCCACAAAGACTCGTAACGGGCTGTTGATTGAGGCGTGAACGACGCTCGACCGCCAGCTTCTTTCTTGATTTCACTCGAGTGGCCGAAAACGACACTTGTATTTGCATGAGCTGGTCTGAGAAATTTGGGGAACAAGACTCGGGACTTTACAGGACGGGATACGTGACTGGATTGGTTAGTAAAGCTGTCTAGCTTACCTGTTAGATTGGAAATAAAGATGGACTTAGAATCTAAAACTTTACTAGTCATTTTTATCAGCTCAGATGGCAAAAAGACGATTACGAAGGAAGTTTAAATGTTAAAATTCAGAAATTACAGTTTTTGAGAGGTTGACAACATTACAGTGTGGTAACAAACCCCTTTTAAAGTAACCATACCTTTTACCCTACCTTTCAAAATACAAATAAAAACTAGTGGCACCAACAACAATACAACAAAATTCAGATCCAAAAAACCCACCATCATTGCTTCTATCTTCAATGGATCCCTACCTTAATCCATAAATCTTATATTTCCCTCCTCCAACCGTATTTGTGTTGAAAAACATAGAGAAGCAATCATTTTCCATGATCGAGCCAGTAAGCTCACGTAAGGCGCTTATAGAACTAGTCGGCGGAGAATTGATACCTTCGATATAATGCGTCTGATGGAAACCCGTATAAAGCCCGACCCTGACAGCAAAGACAACGCAGACAAAATAAATAAACAGGAGGGTGGGGTTGCCACATCTTTTATGAAAAAACTTAAACGTTTTTCAGTTTCACTTTGACAGAAGAAAAAGATTCAAGACAAGTTTACAACGTATTTTTATATACGACATATTCTCAAAAGATAAACAGTGCTTAAGCAATAACCATCTCTTACCACTGGGTAGTAAGAGATGGCTATTAGTTAGCACTGTCACAAACAGTGACAGTGCTAACTTTATCATCATCATCCATCATCTACAGCTCAACTTCACCCACTGCTGGTATAGGCCTCCTTTAGTGCGTGCCATCTATCTCATTCATGTGCTAGTCTTACCCATTTCCTTATAATAGGCTAACTTTAAGCAAAGATAAATGTAAAATGCGTTTATAAGTATGGGTTTTTATTGAACTGAATAATAGCCCATTCAAGTTTGAAAACGTTAAAATATTCCACTTTTATTTTCTAAAAAAACAAAATATGACCGCTTTTTTGTGTTACGAAGGTAAAAGATGGCAACACCAAAGGCGGCGAGTCAGCGACGCGGAAGTATTGGGGCTCTGCCGTTCAGTTTTGAAGTCCAATTATAAGGCAGGTGATGCCGCGGGGCTGCTGCCGGCGACGGCACTCGATTGAAAACCCTCAGATATTGGAATCACTGCTTCGTCAGATCAATCTCTCTTAAATTTTCGTTTTGTCTCGAGAATTCACAAACCTAGTTTTATTATTTTGTAAGAAAAAGTGGTAGAACAAGCAGGCCCACGTTAGTTTCTGGATATTACGAGTATGATACATAATGGAAATGATGACAAGTAACGTTAGTAAGGCATCTACCTACAAGCGTTTACAAAATAGGATACATAAAAAGTTGAGATATCTGCAGGCCGTTGCAAACATTTTAATATATAGCAAAACTGGTATAACCCTTATCTAACAATTGAAATAGTCCCTATAAATAATGATAGCAACGCTATCAAATAATTAACTTGTTTGTTCGTAAAACTATCAAACTAACTTACAATACTACTGCGTACGTCATCAAGTAAAACTAGGTATAAACAAGAACTTTCCTATATATTTCACGTAGTTTCCTCAATCGATAACAGCTCCACCAAATTAATTTACTATTATCGAACCACTCCAATACAAGTTTTACGTATAAATATTTATCTATAAAGCGCGCACTCCACCGGAACAGAGAACTAGAGATGTTGACTCTCCCAACTATATAATACGATTATTTTACGATATTAGCAGTTAGTTCTCGATTATTAACTTTTTCACGGGTACGGTTTCGTTAGAAGTTAGAAGGATAACTGAGCCAGGATAATATTTGCAAATGTCCTACCTGCACGCTCATAGTATTATACAGGGTCTGTTTTTAGGTGTTATAAATAATTATCTTCAATAATAGGCAGAACGTTATTTGAGGGAAAAGTTGTTGAAAAGTGAGCAAGTTTCCTTTTGCTCATGGAAACCAAAGATTAAATTACGTGAGCCAGATAAAAGAAGAGGTCGCTGTCATGTCGTTTAAGGAAGCCCAGGAGGTCGCATTCAAGGACGGAACAACATGAAGACATGCACACATAAAATAAATTCTATCATCGTATCGGCCAAGGTTTGAATAAAAACTGCGTCCCATCTCTAGCAGGTACCTACTGGCGCACAAAAGGCGAAGTTTTCCCGCAGCACAGATTCCTTTTTCTTTGTTTGGTGTATTTATTGTAAATCTACTCATAGCAGCCTCCGCGAACGTTAGAAGTATTTCACATAACTTTTGCTTCAAGTACCTGTTTGAACTCAGTGTGTGCTTTAGATGTTCGGTTTTGTTTTTCTTTATGTGATTTACTAGGGGAAAAATTAACTGTAGGTATTAAATGGATGATGTTAACGCTGTGTTTTTCTATTGTGTTTCAGATGGCGTATTGTGTTGTGTTTCTGGAAAAATAACGAAATGAATGAACCTAAAACAAAATGGCGAGACCACAGAACATACAAAAATAATGCGTTGAGACATTGATTAGGTAGACTGTCAGAATGAGTACCTACTGGTTTTTCCAATCCGTCTTTGAATACAATAGTTCCGTGTTTGTTGCTAAACCTAAAGTACCTAGAGGTGGAAATATTATCATCTGGATAGCGTTACTCATTTTATAAATCTCTCAAAGATTATATTATTAATACCTACTCTTTATTGTTATTTTACTGGATATCTAAAGTTATGAATTTGAATAAGCTTGCACAACTTTCCATGTTTAAAATAATAAAATGCCGTTACGATTTATATAAGTAGAATTTCAAAGCACATTTACAATGCAGGCCTGAGAGCATCCAGCTAACTAGTTACCTCGGTAACTAGTGAATTAGCAGCAGCAGCCGGCCCGTGGAGGCTGTGCATCCTCGTTAATATGATTTGCAGACTCCACTCGCTTCGGAACTTGTTAAACTACCCTCTATTTCTACATTTATTTGTAACTAGCGGCTTGGCTTCTCAACGCTTAGAATATACGCAAATATTTTACTGGAAATGAAGTATGAAACCGGATAATGTATGTAAAATAAGGCTATAAATATTTTTCGAGTTCTCATATATTTGTAACATGTTTTCCAAAGCGGTTCGGATAATTGATACAGTTTGTTACTAACAAATTGTGATTTAACCTTATAAAGTTGTATACTTTTCACAATTCTATGAAAAAATCTGTGACGAGTTTCTACTCAATATTATGAATAAGAATTGTACCAAGCAGTAGGCACAGTTAAAATAAAATTCACTTTGACTCTGATAGTTAGTAAGATGACGGTACAAGCTTACAAGCTTTTCCGCCTTAGTCCGATATTCTAGGTTCACTGCAAATGTCAGTGAATCAGTAAGCTGAGCAGTTGCCTGACCACCAGCAATCAAGCTCTACCACGTAACTGTCTATTTCCGCTTTCGCTCACTAAACGGTGGCATTTTCCAGTTCCATGTTTCTACAGAACATCTGCCGTGTCTTTGTAGAAAAATTCAAAGTTTTCATAAAAACAAAAACACTTTTTTGTCAAATAATTATGCTGTCGCTTAAACCTAAAATAATTCTGACGTCTGCATTAACAGAATCACACCACCACCTTCATTTCGTTATAATTAAAACAGGCTTTACTACCAATATTTTACAAAATATCATGAGGTATATTTATACATTGGTATCTAGACATGAACTATTGTTTATGATTCAATCAAAAAATGTAAATGAAATCCAAAACTAAGAATAGATTTTGTATCGTATCGTTTTTAATAATAGAAACGTTCCACTACAACATAACATAAAGGGCCATTAAAGTCCGATGCGGCTACGGGAAGTGCTACAGAAGACGTGTAGTGGGCAGGAGGGGGCGAGGTCCAGTCTTGAAGACACTTAGGGGGGCACCCCCCACTCCAAGGCGCCGGACGACTTGGTTATTCTATCAAGCGTGGACGCACGCGTGTGTGTGCTCACACGGACGGCACACACACGCGCGGTATTATACGGCCGGCCACCACTCCACTATGTCAATACAATACGCTCTCTTCGACTGGACTTAGATTATTTAGAAAGCACTTGTAACGCTCATAAGAAGCACCGTGGAAGACGCAGTCGTCACAATGGCCGGGACGTGTCGACGAGGGCCGAGCCGGGATACACGGAAAAGATTACGATCCTAAAAAAACAGCTTCCACTAGAGAATATACTTAATATCCTTTCGAAGATTGACTTAGGTTGGCGGTGTAGTGGTGTTGTGTTTCACTCCATTATTGGTTTGAATTACTGCTGTGACGACACTATCAATTTGAATCATTTGTATCTGTTAATGGTAGAATAACATAGGTGTTATTCTACCATTAAAATTGAAGCTGATGAATCCTTAGCCAAACGTGGCCTTACCACCGTCGACGTGCATGCTACCTTTTTTATGCTGACCAAAGATTTTTTATAAGTGTGAGCTAGTGGCCAATTTTGGCAACTTTTAAACCTCTTAAAATGGAAATAACTCAGCAAAAAATGCAAATAAACAAAGGCTTAAGCGTATGTTGTGCAATTTATAATCCCAACAAAGTGGGGTTCTAATCTGATTGCTTACTTCTAAAATATGTATGCAGATCTGTCAAATGCAATAAACATGACAGGGAAAGAGCATCAGAGTCATAAGGCAGGCGGCCACGAGCGTGAGACTACACCGCTGGACGCGGATTATCCGCTACGCGGCTACGGCGTAGCACTTTGTGCGGCTACGCGCGTAGCATTAGCACATGATTGTGTAAAGAACCCGTCTACGAGGCTACGAGCTATATCATCGCGCCTGAACAACTTTGCCGTTCAGATTCGATTTAAATAACCCTCAAACTATCTCAAGTTACTCTAAAATTTAATGACCCTTTAAATTAATAAGTGTCAAAGTTAGCCGAGCGCACGTCGGTGTGCGTTTATGAGAGTGTGCTACACCCGAGACGTGTGTGCACGAGGAGACATCGTCTCATGTGTGGGTACTTTCATAAATCTGTTGGGAGATATATGAGAGCGCAATTTCCGGTATCCGGCCATTAGCGCCGAGCTTTTATAAGCTTAAAGCTTAGGTTAAAGATTTTCTGGGTAGTTTAATGCGAATCTTGTAATAGGTACAATAAATTTTGTATAAAGTATGGGATTGCATATTAGGTGTCGATTCGGGAACTTTTAATGTGTGTAACTTGGCCTAATGTCTGTTTGTGGTGTCGCCGTGGATATACGCCGCGGCAAAGTGTTAATGAAAATGTTCGCTCGGGGAATCGGGATGTGTGTGTGTTCATCACTTTTGTTTTACGTTTGAGATAAAATTCAATGAAAAGTTTGCGTGTAGAAATTATATGTGTGGGCGTGCGCGGGAGGCGTACGAGGAAGAGGGAGGTCCGACTTATTATTTTTATCGACCGTAAAAAGGTGCCGGACCTCGGGTGGACCCTTCCTCGGCTCCTCGAGGGAGATTCCAATTATTTACGGATATTTTGTTTTAAATCCCGAAAAATACAGGCCCGTAAAACGCTTCTACTTACGTAACTTACCTTGGTTTAAGCCGCCTAATTAATGCTACTTAAACATTTTGTCCAATGTTTTTTTATAAATTAATGTTATTTTGTATTAGGGTTGCATCGCCGATTGTTACAAGGTGTAAAAAACGATCTTGGCAAAACAGAAACTGCGTGCCCAGAAATATAGATCTTATACAGACCCCATATTATATGATCCTATAGGTACCCCATATCGAGAAAAAAAAACTTATTTTTTAAGAAGACAAGACAATAAGCTTATGTATACTGACCCTGGGCCAATCAAAGCGAAACTAAATATTACAAAATACTTCAGTTAATTTAAAAACTAATGAAAGTATTATATTTTTGTGTGTGTTGAATAAGAGTCTGGCTGTTATAATGTAAAATGTTTGCAAGTATAATATTTGAATATTAGATCAAATTGACATGTTATTTAGATCAATGCATTTTCTGGTGTTATCAATCGATCACGCAGAAGTTTTTTGACCAGTCTTTTACACCCTATATGATCGTAAATATTTGATACAAATAATGAATAAAATTGTGGCCATTTGTTCCGCTTGTCGTCAGTCCGACGGTAATCACTGCAGCTGCATTCGTCGCCCCTGGCTGTCACAGGCCACTCAATAATGCAACAGTGTAGACCCATTGTTACAAACTCTAAACAATCCACTCGAAAGCAAACTTACAGCTCAGCAGATTTAAACTCTCACAAGAAATCTTTTTACAATTAAGGCGACAATCTTCATAAATCAATTTCCCCCGAATTGAATGTCAATAAGTAGGGACGGTTGTTAAACGACGCGCCGTGAAATAAAACTTTCCGGAGGGCGGAAAGTTCCAGTAAAAAGAATATTTACATTAATTCCCTTCATTATGTTTTGAAGAATAATCATGGGCACCGTCTCCCATTCTACTCTCTCGATTGAGTTTTTATTTGAATATTTTTTACCGTAGGGAGGAGCCCCGGAGTCCGTCTCTGCGCGACAAAAGGAAGTTTTTATTAGCATCTTAATGATTTTACGGCGAGTCCCCAGTTACAACAGCCTTTATGTCGTCAGATTTTCTTAAGTATTTTTTGTCGAGTTTTTTGCATCTTACATTATTAAAGTTTTCATTCTGGCGCTTAATGAAGCTCATTTCTTCTGTTCGTCCGGGCCTTGATTGCCTTTGTTTTGCATAAATGCAAGATTTCTATAGGTTTCTTTCTAGCGAATCGAGCAAGTTCGAAGACTTGAAATTTGTTCTCGGAAAAAGGCAATTAATTGTTTTTCTTCGGATACTTACTTTTCCGCTTGTATTTTCTCAACGATATTAAAGTTTACGCTTATGCACTATATTTTCTTTATTTTTTTTCTATTTTACAACCTACACCAGTCCAAGTTTTTTTGGCTGCAGTAAAATACAATGTCTACTTACGTTAATCTCATTTTTTAGGTCGGAAATGTTCATGTTTTTATTTTCAGGAAAACCTGAACTTGATTCCGCGATCACGAGGTTTGCAGTGAATAACGTGTGATGTAAGGCATCTGGCCAAGGTGGCGAGACCTCGTCTGCATCACAGATCCGATTTGTCTCATCGTGCACGGTAATTACATTCATCTCTGCTCTGGACTGATTTATGCTGCGCCTCGCTCGCCTTCGGCCTCCGTTCTGTCATTAACTACTTTTCCGGGTCTATCTTACGCACCACAAAATGATAATCGTCCGGAAAATCGGCGAGGCTGTATGTAATGTTATGAGAGGAAGGCCGGCCGTTTCTCTCGGGCCGCAATCGAGTCCGAGATCTTGCTTTCTTTTTAATTTCCCTGCGGTCTCCTAATGAGGTCCCTGCGGCGCGCCGGCTCGCCGTTATCTATGATATTCTTGAGGTTGATGCTTATTGTGCGTGTCACTGATGGCTTCCTTTTTTATTATCCTCTCGAACACGATTCCGAGGCCGCCCAAATGAGTTCTTCTCATTTGCTTCGCTCTCTTTATTTCTCTAGGCGGCAGTTTGTCTTGTGTCGCGACTTAACTTTCTTTTAATTTTAATGAAACGGCCACTGTTTTGTCTGGAGTTCTTTTTATTTAATTTTGTTTTCGAGATACATAGACCTCGGTGAACAATAACAGCATAAAAATACAATTCGCACTCGCATTCGGAGCCATTACAGTAGTATTAACGGAGGTTAAATAAACAGAGAGCGCTAACAAATCACGCGACTCCGCCTCCACTTATCTATTAAAATGAGAGATTATAGTCGGCTCAAACAATGTTCGGTGCAATAAGACCGGTGTTATTTTCACTGGATTGTCCAATATTGTCACAATCTGTATGGAAGGGCAATTAGAGACGTGTCGCGCGTGGCGGCCGCGTGCCGTAGCTCGCGTCCCGCGCGAAAGAGAGCGGCGCACGCGACGCGCCTCGGCCTACCCTCATTATGACACAATGTTTATACTGTGCGCAATACGAGCTGATGCTTCGATAACGATATGTTTAAATAAAAATCACTGAATATTTATAATACAAAAACAAGAGGAATTGTTAAATATTTTTACAATCGGTACCTAGTAGGGTACATCCAACAGCAACAGCAGCGTTTACCAATTAATTTACAAAATTACTATGTACTGAGAAATTTCGGTATTAAAGAAATCCCTTCTAGGAATTTACTTCATTTAAGTATCGCATTTTTCATGAAGATTATACCTTACGACAGCCATAAAAGAAAACAGGAGTCCTCCGCCCCTCGATAAGCGACGAGCTCGAGGAATTTTTGTTCCGCTCAAATCTCCTGATGTAGGAAGGTACCTATATTTTTGTAAGATCGTCTAGAGATTTTAATACCCGATTTTATTTAAATTCGTTTAGGCGGTGCGGGTGACTGCGCCCCCAGACATTTATCGCGAGGGCGTGATTGTATTTATAAGCAGAAAGAATTTTGCAACACCCAGTTGGAGCGTTTTCTTCAAAATGTTGAGATACTTTGTACGATAAATCTTATAAGGGTATCAGTGGAAAAGGATCCCCTATAATCACCACATGCATCCCCATATGATTCGATTTTATCGTGTTTTTTAGCTCATCCATCTTTGCGAACCGACGTTCGATAATGTGACGGCTCAACTAACATCATTTTATTTTCCTCAATATCCACCTATCACGCTGCAGGTGGTGCGCTATGATGAAGAAGTGTAGTTATATAATTTGAAAAAAAAAACACTGATTATTTGGGTAGTGTGAAGTGAAGGTCGTAGATTTAAATCATAATGAATGCATTTAATGTGAACGCAGCTTAGTTTATCTTTTGCTTCTATGTATATTTCGTTGAAACATTCCATCGTACTTGATAATAAGATAAAAATAACATTTTATGTTCAAACGAAGCTTTCAAGAACGTTTTTTTTCATACTGTGACTACGTATTTCTTGAAAGATTAGAATACAATTTTGGAGTTTCGCAGCGTCATCATTCACTTAGTGCGACGTGTCATAGCTCTTGCACCTCCTTGCAGCCCGCTCCTCCCTCCCACCTCAGCAGCCCCCGGCGCCCTCCATGGCCACTGACTGCACCGAGGTGATCTGTCTTCATTTGTTCCATCCCGACTCGATCATCCACTTGACCGCAGATGTAGCAACACTATTACTGCGACGAAAGTTTTCCGAATAAACTTGCGTCGTAGTAATAGTGACCAAGATACAAACGCCTTCTTTCCCAGTTTTTTAACCGACTTCCAATCAAAAAGGAGGAGGTTCTCAATTCGGTTGTATGTTTTTTTTGTATTTTTTTTTTTTAATGTTTGTTACCGTATAACTTCGTCATTTGTGAGCCGATTTGAAAAATTATTTTTTTATCTGAAAGGTACTGCTTCCAGATTGGTTCCATTTTAATTTTATTAAAATCGGTGTTGCCATTTTTTTAAAAATTATTTTTTTAATGTTTGTAACTGCATGCCTTCGTCATTTATGAACCGATTTAGAAAATTATTTTTTTATTTGGAAGGTTTTTTTACGTCCAGACTGTCCCAAACAAATTTCATTAAAATCGGTTTAGCCGTTTGGCAATGAAGTCGGTTTCTCAAGTTTTTTAAACTTATAATTATTATTACTAACTACTGTCAATTGAGTCTGAAAGATATTAGTGTAATTTTTTACACCGTGTTTGCTCATTTCATCTCGATGGATTCCACCGCAAAATATTCCTCCCCATTTGTTTCCTTCGCCCAAGATCTTTGTATGAGGCGAGTTTCGCGTTAATATATATTCCCGGAATACCGTGGCCATATATTACGCCGACCTCTGCCGGACCGGACATAACAATCCTCGATTTGCTATAATATCGGTCTTACGTCCCTGTCTGAGCGAGCGGTCAGCGGATGGGAGCGAGTGAGCTGGCGACGGCAGTGCCTGAAAACGCGGGGTGGTGTACGTGCCGCGTATAATAAGCATTTCATGCACGGGGTGCGGGCTGCGGCGGGTCGGGATACATATTCGTAGGTACCTATTTCCCGTAAGTCGTCCACCTAACCGGACCGTACATTACGAGCCGAGGGTCAGCTTGCGAGGCTCGCCGCCGTCTCTGTCCCCCTCGCCGCCGCCGCTGAAACGCAGCCCAAGCATAATTTCCTGTGATATATCGTATACGCTCGGGTCGTCGTGATGGACCTCTATGAAAATCCTAGTATGCTCGTAGATACAGGGTGTAACGTATACCGAGGAAATGGCATCGCATTAGTTTACTTTATTACAATTGTATTAGAAGATTGCTTCTTCCGTTGGCAATATAAAGTACGTTTAGCAATTTATACAAGGGAGATACATAAAATATGTAAAGGTATCACCGAAAGTGTACGATATAAAAGGAGCGGTCGCTATAGCACGGAATTCATCTTCTATCTGTACGATTTATACACGAGGAGGCCGTAAAACGGAACAATAAAAACCCAAAACAGCAATAAATTTCAAGCAATAGAGGCAAAGGTTCGAGCGCCTTATCAATTCCCTCCACGCATGGGACTAGAAGCGCACAATAAACTTATGACGTAACATACACAGAGGTATAGAACAGTTTCGCACAAAACTAATGAAAGGATCGTCTTCTAGTGATTAAAAGTGTTGTAGACTACAAGCTCATCTTATACTTATAAATAGTTCGTAACTCGTTTGTATCAAACCTATCTCAAGTTACCTTACTTACTCAAAGTTCTTACCTTACCTACCTTCCAACATTGTGAGCCCGTGAAACTAAATATGGAAACCTCAGCAACTTATTCAAACAAGACACGCTGTTTACAAGCAATCAACGCTTAGTGGACAATTGCGAGAGGGTTTCAGGTAGGCAAAACAAACAGTGGACAAGTCCTCTGCCTCCACGAGGGGAGGGTCATCTTAAAGGACAAGGAAATGCGGTCGCCGCGAACATAGCAGCACAGCATTGTCTTTATGAATTAGTAATGCCTCCTAATTGAAAGAGAATTGCGTCGGTGACCATCGGACTAATCTCAAATTCAAAGCACTTAGTCCGATATAATATCGTCGTTGTTCCTTAGCCCCTAATCTATATTTAAGATTACGGAAATTCCAATTTAATGGGTAGGACTTGTGTATTGTGTGTATAGGGGCTATTAATAATTCGTGAGTGCGGTCCGGCGCTCTTACAGCTTCGATTCATTATCGTTACGGTCTCGGCCCGACGGAGATCTACGATATAGCTCCCTGATTGACCCCGCATTAAAAATTACATACAAACAGAGAAAGCGGTCGCTAGTAACGAGCGGTGGATATTTTCTTTGTTCCGATTTGTTTCCGAATGATAAAAAATTAACAAGCTTTTTGGATCGATCGGATCGCGGCTATTCATATTGTGATTGTAAGTAAGGAACGTTCAGGTGGAGTTTAATGGCTCCTTTGATTCGTTAGGTTAATTCGGTCGGGGAGAAGCGGCGGCGGCGTCGCCGCGGTCGCCGGAGGGTCGAATAAATATGTCCCAAAGAGTTAAGTGGGAGCGAAGTGCGGAGCCGAGACCGCGTCCGACGTTTGCTCTTCCACTCGTGTTGTTGCACCACTTATTACACACAAAGTTCTGTTAAAGTTTTCTCCGACACTCGAGCGAGTTTAATTTACTCGATAGTGTAAATAAAGCGGGCGGAGTGGGAAGTTGGCGGATCCCGACGCTGCGGTCCAGTGATAATAACGTGCCCCAAGTAGGACTTCCTTATTAATCGAGAACGACAAATTTTAACGACAAGAATTAATGAATCTCGTTACTCGGGTTAATCCCTCGCTCGTAAAGTGTGCTGGCAGGAGGTGCTGGAGCCAGCCACACATCTACATTGTGATCTACATTCATTCGCACGCATTCATTATTCATGTTTCTTATGAACACACTGAATGGTCTGGAATAATCACTGCTGATTATATTGAAAGAATTAGTTGTATCAAAATGATTATTTCTGTTTACAGACAAGTTACAGATATACATTTATTAGAAAATAAATATGAATATTTACAAAAAAATACAGGCATAAATAATTTTTTAGGAGAGTCCGACCAAAGAGTTGAAAGGATTTAAAATCGTCACATCCGCACGATGAGGCGGCAGAGATGAAACAAGCGAGAACAGCTTTGACGAGGGAATCCAAGATATATCGTCCAGTTAACGACCATGTGCGAATGGAACTTTATTGTAATTGCCTTTTGTAAGATCTGAGCGGGTCATTACGACCCGTCCTTACAGCGCCGACCTCCCGTTCGGCAAAACTTTCCTTGAGTGTTCATTTGTAGGCCGGGCGGGACCGTTTCGACCACTTTGAGGCTTTGAATAAATATGTCCCGAACAAGTATCAAGAAATAAACTCTACCTAGCAGCTTCTATCTATGTGGGTGAAACGTGTGTTAGAATGTAATTTGCAGCTATGTTATTGAATTCAATCAACGGTTGTAGGTGTGTGTGTGCCTATTCATCAGATGAAGAGGCGCGCGGCACATTAGGGGCTGAGGCCGCCTCAAAGCCAGAAGACTGATTATGTCTATCCGCAATTTCTCTCCGGCCCTATTCTCGCGAACGAAAACTAGCGAGTTTTACACCGCGCTATTAAGCGGTCGCTTTTACATTTGTCCTTATAATGGAAAATGTGCTACTAATTAATTTAGAGCGAAACTCATTTATGTCGAAATGCGTGTCTATTAAGCGATGATGGGATGAGCGCCTTTCGGGTTTACATACGAATCTATTCAGTCGAGTCGTTTTAATTATTTTTCCTGTGTTGTTAGAGCTAGTGAGAATTATATTATACCAAGTTACAAGCGTTCACCCCATTAAGTAGAGACGAGCTCATTCTCGGTAAGACTAATCAAATAACAGACTCCCCCGGGGGGTGGTCGCCCGCGGCCAGCGGTCATCTCTTATCGATTGTGGTGGAATTCGTGCACAGAATGTGATATTTCCCAGATATCCCCACACACTGTAAGATACAATCACTGTACGAAATTTGGCTTGATTTTTGGATTCCCTGTGAATATTTCTTTTTAAGACTGATTTTTCATCTATGGATATTCGTCGAGTAAAAATAGTCAGTCCTTGTTTTTGACAAGCCTAAAAAAGAGGCAGACTTATTTTTATCTCACGGGTAAATTTATCTGTATATTGGAAAATTAGCCCTTAGTGTATCCTGAATAGATAAGTCAGGATAAGACTACGCAGAAGTTTTTGCTAATTGGTGATTTTTAAACTAGTATCAACTCGCAGCCTCTTTCGCATGATTACTACCTGGATAAAAAGTAGCATATGTTATTCCAAATTATCAACCAGAATATCCAATTCTAAGTTTCATCCAAATCCGTTCAATCGTTGCGAATATGAGTGGGACAAACATGCAAACATTCATTCAGTTCGCGACAACTTTTTCTATGAGCAAGTTGTATATAAAAAAATCTGATAGACCCCATAGTTTAAACCAATTCCTATAATTTCGTTCAAAAATGAAACATTCGGAACATGGTAAACTACTTTTAGCTCTGCGTTCGATATTCCGTGACACCCTGCTACAGTACACCACCTACTGATTGAAGGCCAAGGATTACGATTATATTACGGCATGATTTTTAGCTTTGAGTTGTAGTAACATTTCTTTGTTATGAAATGCCTCTATCAATATAAAAACCGACGACACTTTTTTTATAGTGACCAAAAAGTTGTGAGTGAACCGAGCTGCATCCTAGAGAGAGAAACGCAAATTAACAAACTCATAAAAAAAAGATTGTATAATGTCTCAAAAGATATGACGCCAGTGGGATTTGAACGACACGATTTGTGCTAGTGGTGTCATCAACCACGACAAAGATTGTGTTAACCGACGTCATTCAAACTTTTTTTTAGGCTTCAAAAAATATATTTATTTATTTATTCAGAATATGGGGCCACCGCCTACCATATAAGAAAGAAAACTTATATACATTTTATCAAAATTGGCCATGAAGACTTTTAAACTTCATTTGTTATTTAAAAGTAGGTAACTATGTACTTTAAATAGGATTCCCATTTGCGAAGATTTGACGAAGATCTTTAGCATAATAAGCAGAATAGCTTCTCAAAAAGCATACTACGATAACGTAACCGGGCGGGTAGCATAACGGACAGCGGCCAGCGGACACCGTCCGTTCCGCCATGTAATTCTAATGAGTATTAGTGTCCTCTGTCTAGTCCGTACGTTCCTGACGGCACGTTCTATAGCTCCGTATTTTGGCGACGGTAACACGATTGTTTCCATGTGGGTTTAGAACAGATAGGCCTACCACAAGCTCTGTCTGAATCTTTCTCTGGCTCTGGCTTTGAGTCTGTGTGAGTGTTGACTAAATTAGTCCTACGTTGAAACGTCACACACACAGTATAATACACCGGTGCATGAGCACTCACACGGACACAAAACTAGAGCCAGACAGAGCTTGTGGTAGGCCTACTGATAGGTGCTTATGGTTGGGTGTAAAGGTATAGACGAATTTGCTCGTGTGTTTTGAGGACGTTCACTTTGTTGTGTCCATGTTAATGGACGTCCGATTGTCTAAGCGCTGGATTGAAGGCTTTATACTTTGTACTCGAAACATCGGTTGTTCCAACCCAAATGGATGTCCACTTTATATGCCAAGAGTAGTCTAGTTACGGTTTAAGCAGGACTTTGCATGAATTTTAATACACCTTCGGTATCGAATTTAAATCGCTCAGTTGGTAGAAGCTTTGTTTTCGGCGTGGGTTCGATCTCCTCCGAGAACAAATATTTATGTGGTGAACACAGATGTTTGATCGCTATCTGATTCTCTAGATTTTCCACAATATCATTTACTAAAAAAAAAAATCCCAGCATATTACAATAACGCTGTAGCCGTATACTACAGTATACGCTGTGGTACTAATAATAAATAATAGTAGCATCATAACAGATTTCCAATTCCACAAAATAGTTAAAACGGCATCAATAGTAAGCGACTGCTGTGGATCGCTCCTCCAGTGGACTGTGAAAATGATTTTGATTTGACCCTTTGAAGGGCGGCTCTACCGCAAAATTACATTTCCATATGTGCCTATGTATCTATTTGACACCCTGTAATATACGAATATAGCCAGTAATTGAAAGGAGTAGATTCAATTAGTATTAGCACTATACAGGGTGATGATGTTGAAAGGCTACTAAAACGGCTTAAACATAGGGGTGCAAGAGGCGTCGCATTACAGATGGTTGATGCTCGTAGCAAGTTGAATCATAGGATGATCGGGAATTGAAAGCCTATTTTTAAAACAACTTCTTCTTCTTCTTCTTATCGTGTCACTAGCTCTTTCAAACCAGTGGTAGTGTGGTGAAAGGAGTTTTTAAGTGTGCCTCAGAGAGGCTGCTTTCGTGCACTTGACACATGTTTTCGAACTTTTTAGTTTCTACAACATGCCGGTTTCCTCACGATGTTTAAAACAACTGATAAACACGCATAATATGAAATGTTAATGAAAAAATACAGATTATTTTAATGTTATAAAGATTAGATGCTATAACGTTCAACAAAATTTGAATGTTATCATGTAATGGCCTCCCCGTATCAAGGGCGTCAAAGCGTGGCTCTTTATCTGCAAATGTGGCGCTCGTGGTAGATAATTTTATTCTGAGTGTATCTCTCCTTACTGCTGATATATTCAACGGAATATTCCCATATGTGCGTAATTCTGCGGAATGGCAAAAAAGGTCTGTTTGAGGGGTGAAATATGTAAATTTATTGTCTTGGGCCGCCCCAGTGGAGCGCCCCCGTCATACACCGACACAGAGGATAAAGGAAATGTTAATGCTTGCCAATTTATGTGCTTTTCTATGATTTTGCTGAATCGAGACAGACGTCTTCCCTTTAATGGTACCGGGTTTGGCATTGCGTTGCGCGATGTTCTTTGTTGACGAGTTTTTTTAAATTCATAATATTTCTCTCTGTATAAATACAACCAGTGTTCTTAATTCAAACATACAAGTACTTGCTTCAGAGCACATCAAAGCGTGCTAATGAATACGGTCCCTATTTTGATCAAGAACATGTGGACACTTTCAAAAAGAAATTGCTTTATTATACAGAGTAATATAATAAATCCATACGCTGATTAACTCAAGTTAACATTACTGACAAACACCCAATCTTATTCCCCCTACGATGCGCTGCACTGACTAATTCACAAAGGCCAAATGTGACATAATACCGGCATAATTCAATGTTTTGCTCACCATACTGTATTTTTATTTATGAGTTATGCTCGCTGATTATTCTCTTTCTCTGTCTATCTATATAAAGAGGAGTATTGGCATCCCTGTTGGCTGGCGAGGGTGTTTCATCGGCAGTGTGAACGGATGGTTAAATAGTACGAGTTAACTTACACCGCATCCGCTACGCGTCATTTGGGGGTGCTGCTATGGACGGTGTTATGCGTGGCTGTTATGAAATTTCATCAATAAATATATTTTTTAATGATTTGTTTTAGATTGCGGGACCATCTTGCCTTGTTTATGGAAGACTGCGTCCACAGCACAGAACGGGGAAGAGTGGAAAGGGGTTAGGGAGCCATTAAAAAAAAAAAAAAATTTTTTTAATTCCATAAATTTGACTAGAATTTCACCGATGATGGTAGTGACAATGATGTGGATGTATTTCGAAAGTCTACGATGTTCCACGTAGTAAAGTTAATAAGTTAGTGAGTAAGCAAATATGTTCCATATTTTATGGTAACATAGAACTTTGAATACAAAGTCAGTATTTTTTATTTTATAAAAATACAAGGGGCACTTTGAAATAATATGCGCCGTCGTTTGGAATAGTTCAGCTAATACTTTATCTATAAATTATATAGTTTATAGTTTGTAACTATTCCACGTCTACTAGATTCTACTAAAAAACTCGTCTGGTCAATAAAATATCTAAAAAGAAAAAAAACTAAATAAGTAACTTATCAATATGGACTGACAGCATAAAGCCATCCCCACAGATATGAACACCGTTCCAAAACGTCTCACGTGCCAACAAACCAGTGTGGAGTAGCTTCCTTTCACTTCCAAAGCATTTTAAAACATTTTTCAGATGTGCGCTCATTTCATTACGGAGGGGTCGGTCTGTCGATATTTAAATTTTTAAACGTCGCCCAGACAGAGGGTCACGGAAGCGCAGCAAACACAATTTGTTTTTACAAATTCGACAGACTTGTAACTGGCTACTATTGATTGTTTTATGAAAAATGTTTACATATTGCGGAATAATAATAATTAAAAAATATCTTGCATATTTTTTGCGCAGAAAATTATGATTACCTATTCAAGATTTTTAAAGAAGTCTAAGGGGTTAGTCATAAGCACATCCAAGTATTATTTTAGCACATGCTGATATAGGAAGTGAATAAAACGTGTAATAAGATCAACAGTTGACAATTTTGTAATTTGGAACACAAAAGGATTTTTTTAACTGCCCAGGAACGATGTAATAGCATGACACATGTTTTTCATGTGTTGATTAGCGTTCCTGTAGTTGAATAAAAAGTGACAGATGATACTTTGGGATGATACAAACAAGTGAATAATAATATGTTAGTGTGGCCACATGTCACACACATATTATGAGATGAAAATATTAAATCTATCAAAATTATTCGTTTAGAGACGCGTGCGCACAGCGGGGTTCTTATTATGAGAGACTTGGGGTTGAAATGTGGTAAAAAAATCCATTCAATTCGGAACGATTACAATTTTAGTCAGTTTCATGTCGAATGAAACCAAGTAAAAGTATCCTACTATGTACTATAGTATGGATGGATGTTTGTTACTCTTTCACGTTAAAACTACTGAAAGGATTTTAATGAAACTTTACAATAATACAGCTTATTCATCAGAATAACACATAGGCTACAATTTAAAAAGATATTTTAACAGATAACGAATGTAAGTAACGAGAACGGGGCGTAACGGGAACGGAGCGAGCGAAGCCGCAGGTGGCAGCTAGTGCGGTTATAAAAACGAGTGTGGGTTATAACTACAAGAAATTGATAACACGGTTTTAAACATTAAGCAATGGTAGTTAATAACATCACACTCTTAAATGATCTGTCTGATTAGGGAGCACGTCGCACTGTCGCATCCCAGCGTAGGGGTGTAAATGCAAATTGTGGCTTTACCGTTATGCCGATTGCTATCTGCCGGCGTTAGGATTTAGTGCCTCATGATTTATACCCTGCTGTGCGATATTAGCCGCATCCGCGTGAGATTTATCATGTACGGACTTGGTTTTAGATTGTGGCAGCAGATAGACAGATGCATCTTGACACAGAGGAAGCGTTTAAGAGCGTGATTTGAATTATTAAAAATACCCTTCCGATGATCCAAAGGATCCCTTATTAGTGAAAGGGAGAAAAGGTCGTGTAAAGTATATAGTAAAGTACTGTAACGAATTTTGTTTCCGGGACATGAGCAAGAAAACCCTTCTCATCTGCGAGCGTCCCGACCCAAGTTCATGCATCCAACAAATATCAACAATGTTTTCGCATAAATAAATAATTAAGGAAGTTGGTAAATAAGCGTGCGGCCTCATTTATTATTCTTTATAAGGAAACAAAGGCGAGGGTTAGCCGTAATAAGGCTCCGCCACCTCGCCGGCTTATCTTTATTGCCTCCAACCCACGTAGAATAATAAATCGTTTTCATCAAAAACAAATACTCGACAGTTTTTGCCGGAGTCGAGCGAGCAGGAGGAAGGGTGGCAATTTTCCACCCCCATAATACAATATTTTCCGACATTTTCCACGGGAATACAGCTTCGAATCGCTCGCTCGCAACCGGCAGGTTCCTTTAATGTGTATTTTTCGTCCAATCAGAGGACGGCGAGAGTCTCGATATTACCTCAACTGTCACATATAAAGTGGAAAATATGGTCGTGCGATGTGGGGGGTAGTGGGTAGGCATCGAGCGCGGGTGCGAGGGGGGGAGGACCGCTTGGCAGTCGGCGCGCGTACGCGACGCTCCGGCGCGCCGGAAGAAACGCACAGAACAGGTTTATAGCTTTTCTTTCAGCTCCACTCAGGTACGGGCCGTATCATAACAGGGAATAGCGGCGCGTGATGTGAACCCGTGATAAAATAAACGTCGAGATAGGCTTATGTATTGTACTGTTTATCTTAATAATGGCCGCCACGAGATTTTCTTTGCAGAAACTTTGGATTTAACTTTTGTGCTGTTTTTTTCCACTTTTGACTTTGTTAGGGGTGCCTCGTCGCAAAAGGTACGAACTCTAAATACTATACCTATACCTATAACTAGGTTTAGCTATGTATAACTATATAAATTAATGAATACGCGTATTTTAATTATTATATTAAATAAATCCTTGATAAAATTATTAAAAATAATCTTGTGATCATAACTTGTCAACAAGTCGCGTAGACAAATGTCTGCGGCGGTGTGGGAGATGGCTGGCGACGACAAGTGGCAAGCGCTCGCGACTCGCGACTGTGGGAAGCGCCCGCGGCGGATACAAATCGCGGTTCATTTCTCATCGCAACTTTTTGCAGCTTCTTATCTGTTACACTTCACTTTTCATCATCCGAAGGGATTTATGTAATGCCTAGTCATTTCTCGGCGTCGAGACGCGGCTTATCGGCGGAGCGAGAACTCCCTTGATTGATGAGCGCGCAAAAATAAATGTTCAGTTAAATTATTCGATAAGTTGGAAACGGAAGTTAAACGGGAATTATCTTTGTCTTGCCCCTGAAGATTTCACGGTAGTAACTGTTATGCGGCGGGTGATTGATCGATTGCAGCTCTACACCCGCTCGGCACGACGACCTTCGGATGATTTATTGAGACTAATCTTTGTACATGCTTCAGCTAATCGTTATAACGTTTAAGTAATAACCATCTGCAGTAAGTATGCATTAAATATTTCTACGAACCTTGGTACAAGAGCAGACAAAAAGAGATTTATAAGACCAGCCTGGAGGCTAGTCTTATAAATCTCTTGGTAAGATGGTAAGAGCTACTACCAACTGAGCTGAGAGGCCAATCAATGATGAATGAATCATATGTATTTAATTCCAATAATACAAGTTTTTCATATTCAGGGGCTAGATGTTATTGTGTGAAATATCCACCAATTATTAATGACCAAAGAAAATACCATGATTCCATACCGAAAATATAAGAAATTACCTAGCTACATTATTAAATACTCATAGTAATAAATTGACCACGAAAGAAGAGCCTTACCGACCGACGTTGGCAAATTACGCATGAAAGCTAATGCCATAATTGAGGGCAATCAGCGCCCCTCCCTATGATTTATGAGATGGAGCGGCCCTCGTGCTACGCAGAGCCATCCTACGCTACGTACGTGCTACGTCGTAGAGCCATAGCGTAGACAAATGTCTACGATACGCTTAGACTAGCTAACTTAAGAGCGGGTCGTGCGAAAATTAACGAAGTGACATTTTAAAAATCGCAAAAGGACTAATTGTAGACTATACATTTGAGATTAATTCGAATTTAAGTGTGTTGAATAAATATACTATTTAACATGACATTCTATTTAACGCTGACATACGATTTTCATTAGCGTTAAATAGAATGTCATGTTAAATAGTATATTCTATAATTGTTTCATCCTTGGCTCAAGATTTAATTTATTCACTTGTAGTAGTCTCGCCTACGCTTCAACTCACTCGCACGTATTTCAGCTCCATAAGAAAGAAAGAGATAGCATACGCCATGCTACCCTGGTTCCATAAGCTTCATTCGTTTTCGTGCGCGCACGGCTACCGCACGTAATACTTGACTAAAAATATATATACTCCGTATCTACTTATGATTTTCATCGTCATGTCTAGATGGAATACAGTGAGTGATAAAGAAGAAAGGTGTCGTAAAAAGGTGTGACATGTGAAATTAAGTGAATTCAACGGATTTTCTCAAGATGTACCCGCCTGAACGGAATTGTATTTTCTCAGATCTAATACGTGATATTAGACCGTAGAATTTTGAATGCTTCGAGTCAATACGAGATATTGACCAATAGCTATTTATGAAATGAGTTAATACGAGATATTGACCAATAGCTATTTATGAAATGAGTTAATACGGGATATTAACCCTTCTTTTTTTTATTATCCTGGCTCCCGTCACCACCGGCACGATCGCTAGCACCTGTCATGAAAACAACGTGCATTCCCTTGGAAGCCCAAACACGATCCGTCTGGCCACGACAACACCACCTGTGGTGACAAGTCTAGTTCAACCAGATGCCCAGCGCCCAGTGCGACAAATACAGTGACGGTAGTAGCCTAAGAGGCTAATGCTTTGCCTTTTGCTTTGTCAGAGCTTTCGCTTGCCTTCAAGACCTTTGAGGTCTAGACAAACGAGTGGGGTCCTTACACCTATGATAACATAGAAACGATGAACCTTATGAGGGAACCTTCTACGGGACGGACTCAAAAAGAGGTAAAAGAACATTTATTCAAGGAACACCTATTTCACGAAAACTGCCTTTCGAGAAATAAACTCAATGTTAACGATTGATGTTAAAGAGTCTGCTCAAAAATCCCATGAGCCTCAAAAATCCTCATAAAGCAAAATTGGCTATTATGCCTGCTTGCTGTGCTTGATAAATGCTTTTGATACTTTTTCGATGCAACAAAAGTTGGAACATGTTTTCATTGATTGATGACCAACTGAGCTATCTCATTAAGTCTGCGTAGTAAACAGAAGATATTAAAACTTATATACATTTTTGAGTTTCTTCTGCAAGTAATTCAAACTCCAAAAGCGCCTGTCGGCCAATTATTGAGTAACCGTGGTTCATGACACTGGAACCACGCGGTGACGGCGGCCGGCGGCAGGGCGGTGCGCCCCGCCTGGTGCCGTATTGTCGCCGACCGATTGCATACCAGCCTTTATCCACCCGTGGGCAGCAAGCGTTGGTGGTTGGTGGCGTTGGTGCGTTGGACGCATCGGTACAAGCAGTCGGGGATATCGAAGCAAAAGCAGTAACCTCACAGGTACATGCAGTCACATGAAATATTTTCTAGTTTTTTCTAGAAGTACTTATAATTATCTGATGAGAACATTTCTTATTAAGAAATTTCTAACATTTTATTCTGAGATCTTCGTCTTCAAAAAATGATGTTTATTATTTTAATTAAAAAGTAATAGCTCTATTAAATACCTACTTCAGGCTATCCTATGAAAACCGTTGGGGAGCCAAAGGGGCCAAAAGTAACGGTGGTGGCTTAAGCTGCGCTTTATGGTTTTACTACACTATTACGGTGTATATTACGATAAGGTATTATTATAAATCTTATGCCTAAAGATGAAAATTGTTTTTTTGTAATACTTACAAAGATTGCTCAAAGCATGTTTAAAGCAGCAATTAAATTTTTTAAGCTTCCTGAGTAAAAAAAAAAAAAAAAACGCTTTGTCCATTTTGAGCATTTTAACTGCAGACTGTTCTGCTGTTGTCAAGGCTGGGCTTACACAACATCCTTGGAGTGCGTTTGTGTAGCGCTTTGCGTTATTACATACCTTTATTACCAAAACTAAACTAATCCATGTGTATGCAATAAATATAATATTATTGAGTATTGAGTATTACGATTCAAAAATAAACGTTACCATTTTATATACACGATGGTATTTTTTGTCGTCGGTAAATATTATTCTGACAACAGATTATTCTTACAGAAATTAAATAAGTTTTGCTATTCCTATCGATTTCGATCTTGAAATATACCGATTTTATTCTATTGCCCAAGGCGCAACTTGTAAAAGAGAAAAAATCATTATCAAATATCTATAACACGTCTATTTGGAACTTCTGGCAGCTGTAACCTGAACGGAATTGTATTTTCTCAGATCTAAAACGTGATATTAGACCGTAGAATTTTGAATGCTTCGAGTCAATACGAGATATTGACCAATAGCTATTTATGAAATGAGTTAATACGAGATATTGTCGTCTATTTGGAACTTCTGGCAGCTGTAACAGCACTACAACTGCAGTTGCTGGCGCATACATATATCAGCAATACAGCAGCTACTGCCTTGCCTTAGTGATAAAATTATAACTCGAAAGATTACGTAACATTTATTTGTTCGTTACTTTTCTACAAATTTTGATTTTGAATGCAATGCATTAAAAGCTTTAATAACAATAAACACAAATCAGAGATAAATCTATTCGCTTTGAGGGTAAAAGACAAAGTCCTTAATATGTATATTCAAATATGTCAAAAGATAAACAATGCCTTAACTATTGCCATCTTACAAATGAATGATGACATACAGTGACATTGCTAATTTACAAGTATTTAAAAATTTGCGTTTATTACTATGGCAGTAGTAATAGTAATCTTTCGAAAAAGAGATCCTACTGTGTACAACGTGTATGCATTTACAGTCAAGGGACCTGTATTTTTTATTTTTTTATATATATGCATTTTCCATGTATACGCAAAATTAAGGGTGTTACATAATTATGTTTTATCTAATCAGGTTACTGAAATAGTCTTGTTCCTTCATGCTTCTTATCTGATCTCATTCCGCCTGATGGTTTTATTTTTTTCGCTTGTCTATAATGTTCTACCCTCTTCACCGACGTTTTTTCCCTGGTGCCGAAGGTGTTACCCAGCAAGCCTTGGCTAGACAACAATTCCTTATACAGCAATGATTACGATTCTTGCATCTTTGTTCAATAGTACTTACTAAGTCTCAATATACCTTTAGCTTTAAACCATGGGGGGTACTGTGGTACTTAGCGTATAGGTTCATACTATATCAGGGTACTATATCAAGGTCTTGTGACTTACTTAACTTCCTATCAGTTTTTACGGAAAAGATCTTCGTATGGCTCGATAAATAATGATTTTTCCGCTTTATCCCTTATTTACTGAAATAAAGTAGTACAACATGAACGAGTTCGAACGTTTGTGGCGCTTGCAAAAAGTTTCAGTAATTCCAATAGTCCTTTCGTCAACCGGTGTCATTTCAAAACAGCTGTTTCTATCCTTGTCCCATTTAGATTTACCAAAAAATATGTACCTCATAAATAAAAAATAAAAAAAAATATGCCTTATTACTAAACAAAAGGCGGCAATTTTTAATACGTGCAGAATTGACAAAAAATTCTGCTAACTGGGATCCTCCATGAGTTGCACTTATGACATGAGCTTAGGGTTGTGTACTTCAGTTAACACCGTTGTTTTTTTTTTTTTCAGACACTGAGTAGTTAAAAAATTCCCCAATTGTAATAATAGATTTTGTGGATAGCCCCACAACACTATCTTGCCCCAAATTAAGCAGAGCTAGTATTATGGAAACCAGATAGCGGATATTTCGTATGATTGAGTTCCTTCAAAATTAAACCCAGCTTTCATGACAATGACTCCACGTGTAGCACAAGTGATGTGCTGATTACCAGGCCAACTTAGACCCAAACTTGTTGTAACTCCTGAGTTCCCTGACTCACGAAAAACCTAGTCGTTTTGTTGGCTGTTCCGTGGTTTTGTTTGGTCAAAGATGCCAACCATTATCATTGACTAAAATGAAACATATTAGGATAGTGGATGAATTGTAATGTATGTATATGCGTAGTGTTTAGGTAAGCTCAACCGAAGCTGATATTTAACTATAGCGCCCTTGCATTCGTTCTGTAAGTACACTGGTGTTTTCATTCACTTTATGCATAGCTATGATTTCGATCGATCAAGTAACAATGCAGGCCACATTGACGGTTAAAAAAAAAAAAAAAAACCTCCAAGCAAAATACAACCATCCTGCTTGATCACAAACTTTAGGCGGTTGAATAAAAGAAATGCTAGCAAGTCGATGCCTCATCGACACTATCAGTGTGTTTAGTGCACATAATACTCGTTACACAAATACTTCTGCTGCACAACGAACAGAAGGCGCCCGAGTAGATGTTATTATAAAAACTACTGCTACTGCTCATTTCATTAGCAGACCATTAATTATGAATTTGATTCCAGCTTTACAAACTAAATTTACTTTGATTAATTTTATTTTAGTCTACTAAAAAAAAAAAAAAAAAAAAAAAATTAATTGTTTTGTTTTTGAAAGAAATATTTTATTTATTGTTTATTTCTAATATTCTAGTATCAACACTAGATAAAAAAAAAAAAAAAAACAATTTTTCATAATATTTTACATTTTATTTGATTTATTTTTCTCCAACATTTTTTCATTTTCTCTGAACATCCTACAAGTGAATAAATTAAATCTTGAGCCAAGGATGAAACAATTAAGTGATCAAACTAACTTACCAAGTGACGTTCGATCATAATTGTTCCATCCTTGGCGAAGAGATTTAAGGTCCCTCCCATCCCTTAGGATACCCCAATGTGCAATGTTGGAGAACCTGTACGTGCTTATTCTCTGAACTAAATGAAGCTTATGGAACCAGGGTAGCATGGCGTATGCTATCTCTTTCTTTCTTATGGAGCTGAAATACGTGCGAGTGAGTTGAAGCGTAGGCGAGACTATTAGAAGTGAATAAATTAAATCTCTTCGCCAAGGATGGAACAATTATGATCGAACGTCACTTGGTAAGTTAGTTTGATCACTTAATAATCTCAAATGTATAGTCTACAATTAGTCCTTTTGCGATTTTTAAAATGTCACTTAGTTATTTAGTTATGAATTTTTTAACAACAAATCTCAAATTTTCGCACGACCCCCTCTTAACCATAAGCTGTTGTCAATAACATAACAATTGCAAAAACTTGCTGAAATTTTTATCCCAAGAACTAAAGTGCTCCTATAATTAAGAAAGGCGTGTGTAGGTAAGAACACTGAGACGGTAATTGTCGAAACAGTGTTCTAGGTTCTTAAATTGCATGCGGGACTGCAGTTGGTCCACTTAAAAAGAGCATTGCGGCTAATCTCGAGCGACACATGTACAAACAAAGTTTAATTGTGAGCGGCGCGGTGGCCCCGAGCGCTGCAAAACCGATTACAGTCTTAGCGCGCTCACCTTCGATTCCTACCCCCCCTCTCCACCCACACATTCAATTCCAATCAATCTACCGCACATATTTATATGTAGGAGTCGAGCGCATGTTTTTATTGCGGCCTGCATCGAATGACGGCCGCAAACATTGCAACCTCCCTCGTCGGAAAAACCTTTTATTTTTAATTTCGATTTTGATTTTTTCCGAGCGCACCGTGTCGTTCCACTTTTATTTTGTTTCATTTCATAGCGCGGGGTGGGAGCGCGACAGATCGGAATTTCAGATATGTACAATTTAAAATCGTGTAAGTACGGTCAGCGTGCGGGTGGTGAGGCGGCGCTGGCGGAGGGCCGCTCTCCCGCTAGACTGACGCCTGTCGGTTTGTTTTCTTTGCTTTTTTCGAATTCTATTTTCATTTGATTGCATTTGAATTTCCGCCGCCAATATCCGCTAAATAAACACGATTAATGCGGAGAGTAGATGGACAGGCGAAGCGGGCGCCACCGCCGCCGACGCCGGCGAGCGCGTCGGTGCCCGTGACGCCTTTTGTCGTTTTATATTAAAAACCAGCTAATTTATTGCAAACTGCGCTACGGGAATCCTCTTACAGGCGATCGAGGCGAGTCGATATTACTTACATTATTTACGCAGACCGATTTAGAATATTAATGTGACAGAGAAACAACACTTTAATATTTGAAAACTCAAATTCATGGGCATGTACCATTTCACTTCTATTGTCATTATTTGCTGTTCGTATCGTTGACTAAATAATCATTCATCACACTTGCGCAACGGAAAACTTAGAAAAAAGTAGCAAATTTTTGACTGGTATAGCTCAGTTGGTAAATACTTCGTTCAGGCTTCTGCGCTGTAAGTGGTGGGTTTAAATCTCATCCCAGACAAACACATTTATAATAACAATATTTTATTAAAAATATTGGTTATTTCCGTAGTATTTTAATTATCTTGTCAAAACTATACACTAGTCTAAACTTTTCCCACCACCACAAAGCAAAATGTAATGCAGGAACAGGTCCAGAGCGGATCGATGGCTATCCGTTATTGGAGAACTTCTCCGCAACACGGTCCTTGATTAAAAGTATGCAAATTTTATTACATCCTACAGGGCCCTAGCCCCTCGCCTATTGCGATCAAATAAATTTCTATAATGTAAATAATTGTCGTCAATCTCTTCGCATTGTAGGTGTTGGAATTTAAATCTCTTAAGAATACGTAATAAGGGTGGACTGATAAAATGAAATTATGATGGTACATTTTAAAGTCAGTTTTTAGTTAGTATGTTACGGGTACATACTGATAGGTACTTTTATATTTATGACTCAATTAACTTTTACGTCTAGGCGTGCCTCAAATAACCTTTTTTAGATATCCTCCATAACCCCGATTGCCTAGGGATTACAGGGGACAGGTAAAAATATTTGCAATTTAGGTGTTCGAGCCTTCAGGCTTGACCCACTTGAGATTAACCCTCTGAAACATCAGCGCTACCTAGTAGTTTCCAGTCATTTTAGCTGGCAACACCGCTCACTGCGGGGAGAGGGGTTGTCGTTGTTGTGTCAGCCCGATAGGTCTTCGTGGTAATTCAGTACGCTTTTGAACTTCGGCGCTATCAGTACTACTTATTACGAACTTCAAAGCATATAAAAAAAAAAAAAAAAAATTCAAGAAAGTAAATTACATAATTATTAAAGTGTCCTTAGTTAGATAAGGATATCACTTTAAAATGTTGGAGTATACTCCACATGCAAAACATCCACATTATGTCGGATGTTACAACTGGTTACTGCCTCGCTACGAGCATAACCAAGGCTGGGGATCTCCTAAGAGTCCCCGCGCCAATCATCGAACTTCAGTCGGCTAGCCACTGTCGCTCGCAAATTGTCGTTTTCATGCGACATGTCGTCCAATCTCATACGTCGCATCGCATGGGATTGCACAATTTGACAGGGGCATTGGTCGCATCAATAAATACATGTCGTATCATTTCATACGACGCGATGCTAACCTATGTCGCATCAACCTGAGTGTCGTCGTATCATTTCATACGAGGCGACGCTCTGGCGTTGCACTAACCAATCACGCGTCACACCTAAGTCGCATCAATCTGGGCATCGTCGTATCATTTCATACGACGCGACGCTTCGGACGTCGCACTAACTAATCACGCGTTGCACATAAGTCGCATCAACCTGAGTGTCGTCGTATCATTTTATACGACGCGACGCTTCGAATGTCACACTAACTAATCACGCGTTGCACATAAGTCACACCAACCTGAGTGTCGTCGTATCATTTCATACGACGCGACGCTTCGAATGTCGCACTAACTAATCACGCGTTGCACATAAGTCACACCAACCTGAGTGTCGTCGTATCATTTCATACGACGCGACGCTTCGAATGTCGCACTAACTAATCACGCGTTGCGCATAAGTCACATGAACCTGAGTGTCGTCATATCATTTCATACGACGCGATGCTTCGGGCGTCACACTAACCAATCAAGCGTTGCACCTAAGTCGCATAACCTGAGCATCGTCGTATCATTTCATACGACATGACGCTTCCGGCGTCATACTAACCAATCGCGCGTCGCACCAAGTCGCATCAACCTGAGCGTCACATCGCATCAAACGGTGTGGCATCAACCAATGTCGCATCAGCTAAACCTTTACTGTTACTTGCAGACATGACCGAAATAACAACGATGAAAGAGTTTAGCGAAAGATGAATTCCAAGCACTAGTTGCGGCAGTACAGAAAAACTACCTAGATGACTAGGAAACATGGAAAGTGCGGGATGTTTCCAGCAATAAGCTCTTTGGAGAGCATATACCGTCGAGAGTGGAAGCTACGCTACGATTCGCCATTCCAAGCGATGACATTAGAGAAATATTTTTTCGCACGGGTGGACAACTCTCCGAGAGAGGTTATAAGGAAGCTCGTAGAAAATGACTTAGCTGGCCTTTACGAAGGGCAATACCGTATTCACGTCACGAAGTCATGACCTAAATATACCCCTGGCATATGAAAATATATTGTCATGAACACAGTGGTGGCCAACCAACCAACCAACCAACTTTAAAATCACCCAAAAACACAGATTTGAGGGTGGGGCAATACTTGCAAATATGGTAGATTTCCTAGCAAAACAGACACAGGCTCACACCTGACTAAAAGAGTCGACACCATTGACCAACTAAGCCTTAACAGGGATGAGGAAGACAAGTCTGATGAGCCTGATGATGGGCTCAATCAATCCTCTGATTCAGAGGTGGACATCACCTTTCATGAAACGCCATGGCAGGTGCCGCCCTTATTACTCCCCAGACCGTCCCATACGACCGACCGTGAAAAAACGCTACGGCAAACCATTGTGGATGCACAAAAGGAACTGGGCCAGCTTTCGTCAGTTGAACAAAGCAAAGACGAAGACTCCTGGGTTTTGAACCCGGTGACATCGGAGACGGAACCTAAGATTACAAACGCCAACCCGAAACTGGTGGAACAGGCAATAGAATGCCAACGACTCGGAAACGATTCATGGGAAAATGTCAGGTACGCTGACGTACAAAACCGATGACCTTTCAGGCCACCCCGGCATTCTGTACCCTTAGGGTCAACAATCATCTGGTCGTAAACACTCCAAATTTGCAATCATTGGCACGCATAAAGGAAATGGTCTTGAACCTAGGCGCAATCGCACACGGCTTACTGCAACAGAGACAGGCACTGAAAGACTCTTACAAATATCTCAGCGAACCTGCAAAGAAGGAAGTCAAAGCTAAACTTTTAGGTGACTTGAAATTCCGGCGAATTGGAAACCTAAAAAGCCGTACGACCAAAATTAGCAAACACGCCGAAACAGCCACAACAAGCAGATAGAGTATGCCAAAAATAAGCCCCAAGAGGGCGAAAGCTTCTAAACTATTCTTGGCAGGGCAACTAACACCAATTCTAATATGTGGAAATCACTTAGTGCCCTCAAACTACAATAAGTTTGATTAATGGCTATAGAAACAGAGTACCATTTATCGTCCTCAGCACAAGGCACTTCTATAGTGGAGACGTCCAGCTGTCCGCAACAGTCCTCGGAATGCTGTTGCTACTGCCCCGCACTCTGCCGATCAGTGAGGCAGTTTTCTTGCGCACCAGGGCATGAAAGCCATCCGTGTGATATTGCGCAAACATACCTGACGCACTGCAGAAGCGGGGCAGTCTCAACATCATCCGGAAGATGTTGTTATATTGGATACGTAAGGCGTCCAGCAATTTCTTCGTATGCCTGACCCACAGACTTCCTGTGTAAAAACTCTGACAATACACTTTAAACAGCGTGACTTGTTCAGCACAACGGGAGAATCTGCGGCAATAATACTGTGGGATACAAATCAAAATGGGAAAATGTATCCGGAGTCAAAAACTCGTAACATTACAAACAATATCTTAGATATACTCCACAAGGATACTGGTCTTAGGCAGAAGCAAAAAGACTTTAAGACAAGCTCGTATTTGCTTCAGACGCAATTCAACTCTGATTTTTACATTGCAAGTCAATGAAAATGATATCCAAGAAACCTCTAGGGAAACAAAAGTTCATAGTTTTTCCATTGCCAAAAGAAGTAGAAACGAACTACGCTGGTGGCAGACGCTCAGTCCTCCGCTATTCAAGTTAACCCACCTTCAAATTTTCCGACTACAGACGCTTCAGATGGGGATGGGGGTGTGAGTTGTGCTCCAAACATACAGCAAAAACGCGGTGGCTAACATCAGAAAACTAGGGAGCACTAAATCCCTAAGACTGTTAAAGACCACATCTGAAATCCCAAACATCGCAAAAGAACAAGATCAATTTTTGTTTTATAACTAGCGGCCACCCACGGCATCGCTTCCCATTAACTTTTCGGGATAAAAAGTTTCAAATCAGTTCAGACGTTCTTGAGTTATAATTTGAGTAAAGTTAGTTATAATGAGATTAAAAACGAATTCATCCCACGGGTACCATTCGTTTTACCAGGATACTTGATGAGCGGACTGGTTTCCGCAAGTAGGCCGCAAGTGGGCTCTTTTTGCGTGACGGGTGGATGCTGCTAGTTCAGCCACCCGATGTCTTCCAGGAAGGCCAGCAGCTGGTGAACTCGGGCGCAGGCCTCCTTAGGTGTCTTCGGTGCTCCAAGATGTTGTGCTCGTTGAGGCGCCACACTGCTGCACTCCAGGAATACATGCGCGGCAGTTTCCTCTGTGCTTATACAACCTCTGCAAAGAGGACTGTCTGTAACACCTAGTGTAAACAAGTGTTTGTTCAGCGAGCAATGTCCTGTGACAATTCCGACGATAAAGCGGAGCTTGTCACGCTTCAGGCTGAGGAGTTGGCAGGAGTATCTCGGGTTTAACTCCGGGAAGGCCTCCTTCGACTGCCTGCAGTCCTGTATACTTGCCCAGTAGTCCTGATGCAGTCTGAGTGTTCTCCTGCGGATCCATGAACGCACTTGGCTGAATGGCAGGGGTACCTGCGGCTCCGGTCCTGCTGTGTGCATTTCCGAGCCTCTCCTGGCCAGAGCGTCTGCTTCGTCATTACCTCTGGATCCGCTATGTTCTTTGATCCATTACAGGATGATGCTATTGAACTTACTCACCTCCTCCAGCAGCTAATGGCACTGTAGGGTTAGCCCAGAGTTGTGTTCGTACCTTTTCAGGTTCGTACGTTTTACCAGGATAAAAAGTACCCTATATGCTATTCCAGACTATAATCTATCTCTGTGTCAAATTTCATACAGATCCGTTAAAGCGTTCTGGAGTGTATCTATCCATCCATCATCATCATCATCATCAACCTATTGCAGTCCACTGCTGGACATAGGTCTCTCCCATGGCGCGCCACTGAGCCCGGTCTTTGGCTCTTCCCATCCAGTTGCTGCCCGCCACCCTGCGCAAGTCGTCGCTCCATCTAGTCTGAGGGCGTCCTACACTACGTTTGCCTAAACGCGGTCTCCACTCCAGAACTCGTTTATCCCAGCGGTTATCGGTTCTTCGGCAAACATGACCGGCCCACTGCCACTTCAGCTTGCTTGTTCTTTGGGCTATGTCGACAACTTTGGTCCTCTGTCGAATGACCTCGTTCCGGATCCTGTCTCTAAGAGAGACTCCGAGCATAGCCCTCTCCATAGCTCGCTGAGCGACTTTTAACCTATGGACCCGTCCTGCCGTGAGTGTCCACGTTTCGGCTCCGTATGTCATAACTGGTAGGACGCACTGATTAAAGACTTTGGTTTTCAAGCACTGTGGGATGGGCGACGAGAAGACCTGACGAAGTTTCCCAAATGCTGCCCAACCAAGCTGAATTCTCCTACTTAGCTCCTTTTCAAAGTTGTTTCTGCCTAGCTGGAGGATCTGTCCGAGATAGACGTATTCCTCAACAACTTCGAGGGTAGAGTTAGCGACCGTGATCGGTACTGGGGTAATATGCTCATTGACCATGATTTTGGTCTTATCCAAGTTCATGCCCAGTCCGACCAGTCGAGAGGCATCAGCTAAGCTGTTCAGCATTTGCTGTAGCTCCTGCAACGATTCTGCCATGATGACGATATCGTCCGCAAATCGCAGATGTGAGATATACTCGCCATTTATGTTAATGCCCCGTCCATTCCAGTTCAGTGTCTTAAACAGATCTTCCAACGCGTTTGTGAACAATTTCGGGGATATAACATCCCCTTGTCTCACTCCGCGGCGCAGTTGGATAGGTTTAGACTGCTGGTTTTGTACTTGGACGGTCATTGTAGCGGAGTCATAAAGGCATCTCAGCACCTCGATGTATCGCCAGTCAACTTGGCATCGCTGCAGGGACTCCAGAACAGCCCAGGTCTCGATGGAGTCAAACGCCTTCTCATAGTCCACAAACGCTAGGCACAGAGGCTGATTATACTCCTCTGACTTCTGTATAATCTGGCGCACTGTGTGTATGTGGTCTATGGTACCGTATCCTCCTCGAAACCCAGCCTGCTCTGGTGGCTGAAACTCATCAAATCTTCGGGCTAGACGATTCGTGATTACCCTAGAAAACAATTTATAGATGTGGCTTAAAAGTGAAATAGGCCTGTAGTTCTTCAGTAAGGTTTTGTTCCCTTTTTTGAAGAACAACACAACTAGGCTCTTATTCCATGCCACTGGAGTTCTCCCATTGGTGATGACAGAGTTAAATATACGCTGAAGCTCCTGAAGGATTGGTGTGCCACCTGCCTTCAGGAGTTCTGACGTTACTCCGTCTTCTCCCGGGGCCTTTCCATTCTTTATTCTATCCATCCAAACATTCATATTTATTAGATTAGTGGGATATCTCCCGGGGCGATACAACGGTCTCGCCGACAGGCTATCGAAGCTCAAATCACAGTAACAATGGCACTTAAGTCCAGCCATCGCAAAAGCAATCTTTACCAGGATGGGAATTCCGCAAATAGACCCGTTCGCGTCTTACGAATCTGCGATAGTAAATACTAAGAGGTATGTGAGGGGAGATGCGAGAGAACAGCGAATTCATCTATGCTTTCAGCAGGCCGTGGGAATACAAACTTGCCTGGCTTTTCCCACCTCCAGCACTGATACCTCTCATCTTCTAGCATCTCAACAAAAACACTACATACTCGTGTGTCCGAGATGGAACAATACTTTCTGGAAACCCGATGTAAAGAAACGAGGCCAACATGGCTTATCAGTGACCTCACAGAGTGGATAATAATACCAAGACATCGATGAAACAAACCACTCCTCGCAGGATGGGTACATGACTAAACACTTCTTCACGTAGATGCAGCATCGACAGCAACAGCATCACCTTAGGGACCATATTCAGCTCTAAGACAAATAACTCCAGCTACCCGTAGTTGGAAGGGCTCCTAAAGAAGTGTGGCAACAAATAATTTGACCTCGGCCACTGGATCCTAACGCTCATAAACATCTCTCGCCAAAGACGTCAGGCAAATCCCATAGCCTCAAATCTGTTTATCACAACGAGTGGCAGAGTCAAAGCAGCATCTAGAACAGTAATAGCGGGGTGTATAAAAGGCACAAACAAACAGATCCCTAGGCAGTTTTCGATCGGCCGTATCCTCGAAGAATTGGTCAACCGAAATTATGGTTATTGACGAGGTATATCAGAGACGGAACTGGTGCAATTAGAAAAAAAAAAAAAAACTTCTTAATACATTATTTTAAAGAAGCTAAACATAACAAAAACCAACATTCAAGTTTCAATAAACTCTCCGTCCTATTCAACCCAGTTGTAGGCGACACACGCCGTGTAAATGTTGATAAACATAATTAAAACGATTATATTCAGTTAAGGGTTATTCCTGTTCACCCTCCGGGTTCTGGTATAATTCACAATACGCAAGTGTCAGCGCCGACAGATAGTAAACACATCTCAAGTGGGTCAAGCCTGAAGGCTCGAACACCTAAATATTCCCGTTTTTCCCCCGAAGGGAAAAAAACGGTTATTTAGGTTTCAGCCGAAAGGCTTGACCCACCGATTTTAAGCCCTGTCGGCTTAAGCCTCCGTTCTTTAACATACTGAATTACCACGAAGACCTATCGGGCTGACACAACAACGACAACCCCTCTCCCCGCAGTGAGCGGTGTTGCCAGCTAAAATGACTGGAAACTACTAGGTAGCGCTGATGTTTCAGAGGGTTAATCTCAAGTGGGTCAAGCCTTTCGGCTGAAACCTAAATAACCGTTTTTTTCCCTTCGGGGGAAAAACGGGAATATTTTAACGGTCCAGTCTTACGACTATCCACGACCACTTTGGCAATTGGACACCTCAAACAAAGCTAAGTCTACGGGAGGCGTTTTTCCAACATAAATAAGTTGATGATAAAAAAGACTTAAATCATTTTTGAGGTACACAACTTTATAAGCTGTACCAAAGATTATCTATGATAGTACATAGACCGATCCACTCCGTAATAAATAATTTACAGTTGCACGGCATTTACAGCATGTACGGGGAGTTTTGTTTGTCAAATTGTAATTTATTGGTTAGTCGAGTCGACTTGGATATTGGCCCGCCCACGGACGACTCCCGTCTCATGAAAATTTTATATTATCTAACCTATAGGCGCATTTATAACTGAAGCAGGTTGTCCAGCGTTTACCTGCGGTGTCAAGCAATTTTTTTAAGCTGGGGTACCTAGTTCGGGAATTAATTATGACGGTTTATTAAATAAATCAATATACAGGGTTATTCATTATTAGCTGCAAATACTCAGAAATTAGGTTCAACAAATAGAATAAAAAATATTTATGAAATTATTTTTTTAAATTTGATCAAAAAAATTTTCAAGTTTTTGTATCAAAATTTTATTTTTTTTAATTTCTTTACGGCTATTGCATAATTATTGCCATGGAGTTCAGGACGATGACCCACCCAGGCGGTGACTGAACGCAGAGTGTCGCTCACGGCGCGCGGGCGTGGATCAAAGGTCAAAATAGGTCAGGCGCCAATGATTCCTTTATCGATTTTCTCGGGATTTTCATAACAAAACTTAAAAAAAATCATTTCATAAATATTTTTTATTTTATTTGTTGAACCTAATTCCTGAGTATTTGCAGCTAATAATGAATAGCCCTGAATTCCTGAGTATTTGCAGCTAATAATGAATAACCCTGTATTTGATAGTGGATATCACCTCAAGATGCTGTCACTAAACATAATATTTATTTATTTATTGGAAAAACAACAGCTTATAATAACTTAATAATATTAATACTCAAGAAACTAGTGAGCCAATTACAGGTTTACACGGATACAAAACAATCTAGAAAAAAAATACTGTGAACGCCGTAAGTCGACATAATATTGAAGAAGATTGGTGCATGACAGGACAGGCGTTTTAGCACAACTAGACTGTAAACTCGGGTGTTATTAATAATCCTGGCGCAACGCTGGAGTAGTTAAATCGTGTTTTGTCACATTTGTTCGAGTTGACAATTGCATGTCAATGCAAGAGACAAAACACGGATCAACTAGTCCAACGCTACACCAGGATTATTAATAAGACCCTACATGCCGATAAAATACCACTATCGGATTAGAACCTACGTGAATGTGTTCCTTAGTTACGTAGCGTCATCCTGTTTTTTCTTCCCGGCTAAGCGATCTTTTGATTAAATTAAGGGGATCAGCAGGGAATTTTTACACTGATGGATAGGTTGACAAAGCGTTTTAAAAAACAACGGTGGAATTTATATTGGCTATAAGTGATTGAGCGTAAATTTAGTATAATTTATACAGTTAATAAATATTGGCTTTGAACTCCCTCGGTGATCCGCCTGCCGAATCTGGTGCAAATGTTGGTTAAGTTTGGTCATGTACAGAAACTAGATGACATTTAAGGACAAAACCGATGAAAAATATGCTATAAAAGGTACATAATGTCGTATTCTCTCAATTTATATGTTTCAAGATTACTTTGAATGAATGCTTCGATTACGATATTCGTTCGGTTTTTAATTTTATATCTAACCTATATCGTCTCTCTGCTGGGCAAAGATCTCCCCCCTAATTTTAATATAATAATAATCTAATTCCTTAAAAAGGTTAATTCCTACTTTACTTGTAAAGTTAAGTAATGTAGGTTTTTACTTTATTGCATAATACTTAAAAAAACTAAATTTCTCGGATTTAGGCTTTGCTTGATTATTTGCTACCATTTTTTTCTCAATTTAGTCTCTTTTTTCACGTAGGCCTAATTCAAGTGAAAGTGCAACATCAGCAAATACATAATTCTCTGTTGCAATTATTAGTTTCTAAAAACAAATGATCCAAAGCATGATGCAGATACAGATTTGCATCTATTCATAAAGCTTCAATACACAAAAGAACTAATATCATTTGAAGAACATTCAAGTTGTCATATGAAGTCATATGAAGTGCTACATTAACATCAATGATATTATCATAGTCGTTGATAGTACATCTCTGGGACCAGACATAGGATGGGGGATGTATCTCACCCCTTGCAGTATGGCAGTGTCAAAATGCACCCCAATCATTTACATTTATGTCACGCATATTTGTAGCAATAAACTGTTCTGCTCACACAATTATTTGTTTTTGGAAGATTTGAATAATTTGGGTTTTGTTTTTTTTTTTTTTTTTTTTTGCTTTATTAAATTAAATAGTTTGTATATGTAAAACACAATGGTTAGTTCCATATGAAATGATATTAGTCTCATACATAATAATTTCCACACAGTTTTTTTATTTTTTCGCAAGCAACGCAACTGACTGAAGGATGATCCAAATAAATAATTCCTACTCCACAGCGGGGGCATACTAACAAAAACCCAATAATAGTGGCAGCACAAAAGACAATCGATTTATAGTATTGTTGAAAAAAAACAGACAAGATTTTAACAAGACCCCAGTGCTGTCTGCAACGTTATTCTTTTAATCCGCAGTGACCCGCGGGTCGCTACTCCGCTGATAAGCAGTAAATTGCTTTTCTTTCCATTTCTTAAATAACCAGCCCCCTTCCCCCCTTCTCCTTCTGCCCCTCCCCCCTCACAAGGTGCGCTCGCATCTCACAATATTCTTTTACAACTCCGAGCAAAGTTTAATTACAAACCTGCTCAAAAGGAAGAAGTCGCGTTATGTTCTAATTATTGTACCGACAATAAAAATACGCAAACGAGTGTATTATACAATTAGACACTTCTCCCCGATCGTTAAAAGGGAAATTTAAATGGAATTTTTATGTCCAGCAATTAAGGATAACGTCGCCGTACTAGACATTTTTGTAATTACAAAAATAAGATTCTTGAAATGTTAGCGTGAAAAAGAATTAGGGTGAAGGCTCGCGGAAAATACCTACTCCGGACGCTTTGCTGCCGGCTCTGACAGATGGGATAAGTAAGAAACGCTACATCTCGTCAGGTATGCAAGTTAAGTGTCGCGATAAATGTATTCAACTCCGAGTCAGGAAAGTTTATCAACGAGAATAGATGAAGCGAAAACTTAATTTCCAGGCGACTTAAATTGTTTGGCAGATCTGTTGTAGCTGCAGACTATTTCTAAAATTGGATTCCCGCGATATCGAAGTGCAAACGCAGCATTTATAGCGATGTGAGTCGACAGTTCACTCGGGCACTCTGTAAGTAGACGGCGGCGTGTGCGAGATGGAGCACGGGTAAGAAGCCCGAGGGAACGCGGATTTATCGCCGCAGTCGCGCCCGCGCCCGCGTCCGCTCGCGCGCTGATTTATACCGCGCAATCTCGCAAAACTTACTTCACATTTAAATTTCCAAACTGTCTAAGCTGTTCTTAACGTCGACCATATTATCTCATTCGATCGCCTATAAATTTTATGAGCTGACTTGCCTTTGTCGCATTTTAGCTTTGACTTGAATTAATAGTCCAGAGGGAACGTATGCTTTGGTTTTTGAAGCGCCTATTCACATAATAATGGAATTACCAAGTTACATTATAATTTCTAACATCACTGTATTGCGACAACTTTGATATTTGTGTGGAGTTGAAATGAGCAGACCTCTGGCGCTTGTTATGAATAACTAATTTAAATTTGTAATTCTCTGAGTGACACCGATGTTTGTAAAGTGTCTCAGTAAATATTTGCGTGAGCGTACCGCGAGACTCCAAGCGCGAGCGTGGTGGACTAGCAGCCGGGAGTGCACATTCCTGACGATAACACCCTCTTCATTAAATCTTGGAGACAATCTTAGTACGGAGTCCATCGGCGCAGCCCCTCTCATAATTTAGTTTCAAACTTTTTAATTAGCTTTATATTTGTGTTTGCGGATTGAGACTTCGTCGTTCAGTTAGTCATTCGAGTGAGTGCGGTGAACAAGTTGTATTAATATTAATGTAATTTGGTTGCTTTGATGTTTGTATCTAGACCTTAGTAAGTAAAAAAAAAGCAGCCAAGTGCGAGTCGGACTCGCCCATGAAGGGTTCCGTAGCATCAAGTAACATAATATAAAGGTTTTGTAGTTCGTCGAAAGGTAAATTGCGGTTTACGATTTATGACGTATAAAAAAAAACTACTGACTAGATCTCGTTCAAACCAAATATCGTTGAAAGTTTGCATAGTAATGTACAACATATATTTTTTTTAGTTTTATCATTCTCTTATTTTAGAAGTTAGAGGGGGGGGGACCAACTTTTTTCCACTTTGGAAGTGTCTCTCGCGCAAACTATTCAGTTTAGAAAAAAACAATATTAGAAACCTGAACATCATTTTTGAAGACCTATTCATAGATACCAAACACGTATGCGTCCGATGAAAAAAAAATTTTTGAGTTTCAGTTTCAAGTATGGGGACCCCTAAAATTTATAGTTTTTTTTCTATTTTTGTGTCAAAATCTTAATGCAGTTTACAGAATACATCTACTTGCCAAGTTTCTAGTTCCAGTCTAGCTCTTACGGTTTCGGAGAAAAATGGCTGTGACATACGGACGGACAGACAGACAGACAGACAGACAGACATGACGAATCAATAAGGGTTCCGTTTTTGCCATTTGGCTACGGAACCCTAAAAATGAAAGAATCGACATCGTTAAGTGGCTACGATGTATTGACGGTAATAACTATATGAATCTTACATTAAAAAGTTTGTAAAAAAGTAGCAATGGAACGTGAAACGGCTGGACGTTCTAGGTTATTAAACCTCTCGCACTGGTTGAGATTCAATACCGGAAAAATAAAGCAAAAAGGATCTCTGATATTCTCAACTACTCTTAAAATTTCCCATGAGGGAAAACCATAAAAGGCCAGTGACCAGTTTGAAAGATGTCACACCAAGACAGTTATAAGTGATCGTAACTTACCAACAAACTACGTTTGCAGGCAAACTAATCTACTTATTATGTCACCCATGTAGTGGGTATTTTGGTAGTTCAATCCAGAGCAGTACACGACTTGAATTTGATTCCAAACTAAATTCCATCTGTCTGCACATAACCTGCCTGTTAGTTTCTAGAGGTAATGTGATTTAAGACGCCCAACACAAATATTGGAATACGTCTTGTTGGGCCTGCGAATCTGATTAGAAAGACCAGGACTATATTCCTACTGAATAATAATGAAGGGGACCAATTTCACCTATTGGATCAGGTATGCAAACAAAAATAGAAGAATCCTATAAGTTTCATGCATTTCTTTTAAGAATAAACTCATCTTTTTCAGCACTCTTTTGAATTAACGCTGAAGCTACATTGGCCGTGGACCCGTTTGAAGTCTTTTTAGACAAAATACATTCGCGAAAGTTGCTTGGTGATACTTTTCAAAACTATTACACAGTCATAAAACTCCGAGCAAAAGTAATGTTACCACTGTGCGTTTAAAATATGAGTCATTGACATCCCCAAAAAACAAAATTGAATTGAATAGTCGGTTTTTCAGAATGATAATACCTTCAGAATCTTTAGGATAGTAGATCTCCATTTTTCTAATCTAATCAGTCTAAAGTAAAACTAATTGTCTATAGTTCGTTCAAAATTATATTTTAACGCTACTTGCTATAGTAGGTAATCGTGTAAGTATCAACGCATCATCCTTATATTATGCGTATATACGTATAAGTTATACCCACACGCAGTTCTCCGAACATTTACTATTTCAATTCCAATTTAATTTACACATCAATGTAGCGTCATAGCTCAAAGATCACAGAATATTGTCGTAATTATTTACTAAAGCTCTGATTCTTCAAGAAAAAGCCAACGTTATAATACGAAGATAGTCTCATAGCCATGATGTCTCTTACCTTTTTAGGACTTGCGCACGTCTAATAGGCGATGGCGGTAGCGATCAGTTGAAACGCTGTCAAATATCGCTGTCGTATTTGACAGCGTCATTGCCTAGATGTGTGCAGGCCTTTACATCTATTTCGTAAAAGCGTTTCTGCTGATTTACGACCGTCATAATAACAGCCACCAATTCGTAGGAAACCAGGGTTTAAGCGAGAAGCTATCTCAGTAAATGTTTAGGGTGCGGGTGTATGGTGTATCATTTGGGGGATGATTTCATGCACGAGTGGTTTGTTTGCACAATATGCGCGCACATGCCCCATCCTAGGATGCATGTGATACGTGTGAAATTGATATCTTTTTATTGAATCACAACATCAAATTAAATTGAAAGTCTGAAATTGAAACGGTGACTTTATTTTGCGAATTAGTAACTACTATAATTTAATGTTCTGTGGTAGGTATCTTTATAAAAGTTCTGTAGAGAAAATACGATCTAAAAAAGTGTTATTGATTATTTTTTGTCGTTTTCCGTTCGGCATGTATCGATAAAGTTTGATTATTAGCAATATAAGTGTAAAAAACTTGAGAAACCGACTTCATGGCCAAACTATTAAACCGATTTTGATAAAATTTCAGAGGTTCATAAATGATAATGAAATTATGCGTTGATTAAAATCTTATGAATCATCGTTATTTGTTTTATTAATAATTATAATTTTGTTTTATTTATATATTTGTATGTTTTTTTTATTTGTCAGGTAGTTTTGTGTTGTCCGAAGAACAACAAAAGTGTTTTAACTAAAATTACATTGGCTTGAAATGATGTAGTTAAAAACCTCTATTTGCTTGATTTTTCATAGTTCCGCAGCTGAAACACCTTACGAAAATGTGGTAGCAATCGTTAAGCAGCAGTTGTCTCATAAAACAAGCCGCTGAATTGAACAGTCAAGACAGGATACAGAAATACAATGCATTGTTAATGAAATCTCGAACAGAAGTGCCTGCTTGCTGCTTATACTTGTATGTTCGTATAGATGTCTACGTTTTCACGGACGGTGTTTTATGGGTACCTTCTCCGGGGACCGCCATTAAACAAGCTTCTAAAAATCTCGCCTAAGCTCCAAATGAGGCATTAACTTTTTCTCTAGTAAATAACAATTTACCGTACGAACAATTAAGCATTCCCAGTATTGGATGAAATTAATCGAAGTTCGGCTTACGGGCAGGGGCTTAATCTGAGACTGTATCTGGGCGCGGAGTTGTTATCTGCTTAATGTCTGGTAAACAACGGGATCAAGGGATAAGGAACGTCCTTCCATGCGCTGCCCTCGGGCGTGGATTACTGGAGTTCTACTACAAGATTGCTGTACCTACTACATCCGCTGACGGATTTGCCGATTGTCTATCATTTGGGAATTACGGTCTGCATAAACAAAGCACTGTGCTGGTCTGGTAAAATCACAGTCTTCAAAGTGAAGAACAACTTTCTACGTTTGATACAAAACGAGTGTTGTTTGCAAGAACCGTTACCTACTAAAAAGAAGATTCTAAATAAATTATTAGAGCCTATGCTAATTGATCTTTATTTCATATAAAGGCTAAAATGAGATGGGTTGGCAATGAAACCGATTATCCAGATTCCAGTCCACTTAATAGATAATTCGAACCCCAACAGTCGGCGTCGTTACCGTCGGCGACGACCGCGCGTCTCAATCGGCACCGACTTAAGACGCCATGCAAATTCAATTTCGTGCCCAAGCGAAGCCCGAGCTACACGTAAGGCCAACCGAACATATTATTGCTGGATTTATCTTTATTGCAGCCGTAGAACACTCCAACTAACTTCGACTGTCGAACTTACGCCATTAGTGAAGACACCGAGATACAGGATTGTTTTGGTAGGGGCGGAGTTGTAAGTCTTATTGCTTTTAGTACCGCCGTAGGGCTGGATTGTTTAATCTAAGGTAAGGATTTAGGCTGGTATTGACCGATGTTATTGTTGCGGTTACGCATCTGGTAAAATAGAATTTCTATTCGACGACAGTATGGTTGACATAACTGTTCAACAGAACTAATGAGAATAAACGCTTCGAGCTCATCATACATAGAAGGTCTAGCTAGAAACATCCATAAATTATAATATAATTTATTCCAAAATTCTTGTGTTTTTACCCTCTCCGGGCTGTGACTTTGAGTGTCGCTGACCTATCACGCAAAATGTTATTGATTACCTGCCTACCTAAATAAAAGGTTGCTGAAATGGACGTTGTCGGTGAACAAGGCAGTGAGGTTGTTAGTAATAATATTAAATCTAAGTATCATTGCACAAAGGACAGGAAGTTTACGACAATTGTCAACATAAGAATTCAATTTGGGATAAAATAGGACGACAAAAAGTAGAGTACTTGTCTGTTATGACATAATACGCGCAATAGCAAACCATAATGCCGAAGGCAGATAAAAAGACATCGCTGCCGGTGCGTTCACAAAAGCAGACATCACATGGTAATCCACCCGTAAAATGTCCCAAATCTCCACAAAAAGAACCCGACAAAAGTGTTGTTGTATAAACTTAAAATGAAATTTAATAAACATCGAACAATAGATTGGGTTGTAGATATTTTGGCGAAGATTCAGATAGTGAATGGGAGATAAGCTTGCAGAAGGTTTGCGCGTATGTTTGATGTCGCCACTCGCCTCTCGTCACTAGAGCGTGAACGGTATAACAGCAAAATTGCATGAACGAAAGTGGCATCTGTTAACTGTGCACTCTGAACAAATAGATACTTTTTAATTTTGCAGATGGAATGTCACTGAACGATAGCCCGTCCATAAAAAGTGAGTTGAATAGGCGCTATTTATAATCTAGATGACGATCTGTAACATTTATTTGCTCGCTCTATAGAAATGTCCTTGAAGCACTTGTTATGGAACAATAACTTCAAAGGTTAGCCCATTATAGCTATAGATAAACAATTGCTTGATTTTTGTATTCAAATGAAAACTGGCTTTATGTATGAATTTAGTTAGTCGAAGGTCCAATTTACGCATACTATATTTAGATTTAGATTTATTTAATACCAACATACACATACATTATTTGCATAGTAGGTCTATAATAGCTATTAGGCGAGTACACACTGCAACTAAGTTCACTACTTATTAAAACGACTAAATTTAAAATAATTTGTGTATGGTTACCAAAATATCCTTCCATGCTCTCAAATGATTGTCAGTTAGGTCTCTAAAGGGCTATTCATTATTAGCTGCAAATACTCAGGAATTAGGTTCAACAAATAAAATAAATAATATATGTTTTTTTTTTATTTAAGTTTTTGTATCAACATTTTATTTTTATTTATTTCTTTACGGCTATTGCATAATGATTGCCATGGAGAACAGGACGATGACCCACCCAGGCGGTGACTGAACGCAGAGTGTCGCTCACGGCGCGCGGGCGCGGATCAAAGGTCAAAATAGGCCAGGCGCCAATGATTCCTTTATCGATTTTTTCGGGATTTTCATATAAAACTTAAAAAAAATCATTTCATAAACATTTTTTATTTTATTTGTTGAACCTAATTCCTGAGTATTTGCAGCTAAAAATGAATAACCCTGCATATGAACTGGATATTTACATAATTAAGTTAGCGCGAAGTACGTTATATAAAACTAGGTAGGTAAGTTCTTCTACTATAGCTAGCTACTACATGTATAAGTCACACAAAGCAGGCAACAATTTTAATTAAATCTCAAATTGTAGCGCTGTAATTACTAGATCTTAGAAAATGTAATAATTTCGGTTAAATCGCGCAATCATCCCAGAACTGTATAAGAAGATAAGTATCAAACGTTTCTATTTAACTTCTCTCTGAAGCGGAAATTCCCCAAGCGCCATATTGAAATGTTTATAATTAAATTACATAAAGACGAAGAAAATTAATTTCTCTACGCGAAGTGGCGAGCGCCAAGCCCGAGCTGAACAAAAGCCTCAACAGCGCTGAGAGAGGCGCTGCCATCGCTTACAATTTAATTTTCCATTTCCGAGATGTTTTGAAAATTACTGAGCAAGAGTTAAATAATCACGTTATAACTTTACAGTATTACATTTTATACGCTAAAGTGTTAATATTTCATTTCGAAGTTTAATTTAATTAATTCCAAAGTTAGGACTCGCGGAATTGAACTTACGAGAAATCAATTCGAGGATGTGTCTTCAGATCTATCTAATCAAGTTGTACTAAAGTACTTCAGTACAAAGCTAAATCTAAGTCTAGCAGTCGTTATGTCGTACATTAAGACAGTTAGGCCTGTATTCACAAACAGTGCTTGGGTCTGACTGAGTCGAACCTCAAGCATAGATTTTTGTAATTTTTCAATGGAGAACTGTCAAAAAATTGATGCTTGAGGCTCGTCTAAAAGCATAAATCATCCACAAAAGCTAGCCTATCTTCAGATGTATCTCTTGTCATCAAACCGTGTGCACCTGAAATCTTCAGGAGGCGTTACGCGGCAGCAAGCGTTCTCCCGAAGAAACAAATTGATGTACCCAAATAATTATTAATGCCTCACGAAATTTAATTGGAAAAGTTGAATTTGTATCGCGCTCACGGCGTAGGTGAGCGATTTGAGCCAACCTCCCGGCTCCGACTGTTTACGAGATAATTAATCTCAAAGTATTTACTGCTTTAATCGAGGCCTGGGTAGAGTTGCCACGATATGGTAGGGTTCTCTAAGGGACCCGGACGCTACGCTCCATAAAAAAAATGTATTCTCCACCACTTGAAAAAAAAATCAGTGTGTAAACAACAATATAAACCGAATTTTAAAATAAAAAAGAAGTGTAATAATCTACGTATCTTGCTGGTTGGTACATATATAATTGAACGTGACTGGAAATGCAAGACCCGTTCCATCTCCATGAAAAAGTATTTGAATTTAGAAAAAAATCTTGTAAAAATTATTACCTACATAGAATATTTACAATTTCAATGAAAATGTCTACCTACTAGACATCCCCCAAAAACCTTTTTGTTTCATTAAGGACTTTGCCAGCGATTTAATAGCTATATGTCATACAAAAGTGCAGTTGCTCTGAACCGCTCAATTTTGATGACCGAATTTCGAATTCACAAACTTAGTGAACACGATGTTCTAAATTCAATTTTACTTTAACCTCTAGCGGATAAAAACAGCGTTTCCACTCAGATATTAAAAAGCAAAAATACTCTTTCCGTGGTAGGGGGATGAAAAATATTTTTTTCAATTTATAAGTTCGATATTTCCGGTTTTAAATGAGTCCCAACTCTAGAGAGAGTGCCTGATGGGGAGCGAATAACTCTCGTATGTAATAACGTCGCCTCCACTATGTCGATTCGAACATTTTAGCGAGTCGGTATGAGTGTGCATAATGAGTTTGAATTGCGTTATTTTGTAGCCAAATTAATTATTTGTTTCGACGGTAAAACAATTTACAAACTGTGTATCTATTTACCTACTCAATAGCTTAGAAGGTATAGGTACGATAGTATACCTATGTAGATTTTTTGTGCTATCGCTACATAAGTTAAAATTGTGTGCACTAATAACTCAGTAATTAGTAAATAATTATTTTATTTATTTCCAATTCAAGTTTTATAATTTAACATGTACATACATAAAAATAACCAATTACTTACAAAAATATAACTTCTTGTGTCTGTTAATCTTTCTATTCGTCAACAGATGGCGCTACCTGTACGAACTGAGACAAAAATGATGCCTTTAAGGATAGTTCTGCTATTTGCCGCAGTAAAGATGGGCGCTACTGTGCTCTTATTGTTATTGTTATTAGTCGAAACTTTCTTACATAAATATTCAAGGGATTTTTCACACAGCCTTTATTTTTGTATTATGCTATTATTCAACTAGCGAAAGGAGCCTCTTTAAGATCCACTTAAAATCCTTTCAGCACACTGGTTTCAAAGAACTAGTGACACAATGCGAAGATAATCACAATAACTTGATTTAACAAATCACGCCGGTTGGTGAATCCAAAAAATAAATGAAATCAACCTTTTTCGTTTTTCAAGTAAGAGCGATCGAACGATTGGGACAATGCAATACATTCTGCACTGCCTTTAAACTTGCTGTACTTAGTTACACGTAAAAAACAAAGCATACGTGAATTACACTTGTTGCAAGGTGATATCATGATAGAACGGCGGAGCTCGGTAAAGCCAGCTCGCTCGTGCATGGTCCGCTTAAGCTAATTAACAATAGATAGAACCGGCAGCAACAATGAAAAACGAAGAATAAATGTCAATTTCACAAACGACGAGGAGGGTTCGGCTTTAAATCGAATTCCGTTTAATAATAGTACCGCGTTTGAGTTGAACGCACTCGATAGTGCGATAGTTTATTGCATTTTAAACAGCTAGTAACTCATTGCTGGAAATGCTGTAAAGGAGGTAGCCCAGACTCTGTGCTTGTAAAATTTTCAGACCATTCGATTCCCTACGTATGTTGTGTATGTGGTACTTATTTGTCCACATTCTACAACCAGGTGCTTTTGTGACATAGAAGTATTGTGACGAAATACCTAGTTAAGAATTGCTTTTAACAGGCTGCCTTAACCTCCAAGGATTTTGAGTAGATATACCAAGACATTTGAGAAGATGTCCCTGACACCTTTAAATAAATAAATATTATGGACAATCCATATCGACACCTGCAAGGAAAATCATTGTAACTCACTTTTTAGCCGAATTGAGTTACAATCATATTCATGCTGAGCATTTGAAGCCCAATTTTTTAATCTGATACTCGTATCTCTAGCCCTTCTGGTTATTGATTTAGAATGGGGAAAAACATCGTAAGTAATGACCCACAGAAGTTAACAAAATGGTATCTGAAATTACACAAAATACTTTTGCCCGTTAATAATACAATAACAGTAAAAAAATTGCAACACATTATACATTTATTTTCTTCGTCTGTTTTAAACAATTCTTGATAGATCTATTAATTGTAACAAGAGTTACAATGTTTTCATATCCAAACATTTTTTCTGAAAGTAAATTCATAGATGTTAACTTAAGTTACAATTATTTTCTTCGTGATAGTTCGCATGTTTAGTTTAAAATCACACTCAATAATTTTACATCCAATGCATTACACATATAATTATTACAGAAAATCATAGATATTTAATATTTAAAGACTTTGGGAGATAGGCGACCTTCACAAACAAACGGAATAAGTGAGCAGATATGTTAGAAGAGTTCAAAAAAAAACAAGTTACTGCCAGCTCAATTGCTTCGAGTTGACGTAAGTGTTCTCTCGAATATTATTTGTTTGTAGGGGAAGAACTACGTAGGTACCTGTAAGACAATGTTTCTGAACACCCTTTCGATAAGTGATTTGTGAGTACAGACACTATTTAAAAAATTGATAAATCTGCTACGAGATCTTTTTCCTACGACCAGAGAAGCACTAACAGGGCGCGAAAGAATGCTATTCCAGATCAAGTCAATCAGTCCATTTGCGACCATATCGCACATGTTGTGACTGCTTGTTATGACTTACAAAAAATACTGAACACTCCACAATCTGAAGTTTCAGTATTTTACTACAAAAGAAAACTAGCAGCTTATAATTGTACGATATATGACATGGGTAAATATAAAGGACCTTGCTACTTTTGAAATGAAACGATAGGACGGAATGGATTGAATGAAATAAGTAGTTTTGTGTTCGATTTCATTAAGAACAAGGTTCAAGAGGGATTTACGGAGTTTATTTTTTATTCTGACAGCTGTGGTGGCTAAAATAAAAGTAGAATTGTGTTCGCAATGTACGTATTAGGCGGCTAAAACGCTGAACATCACCATAAACCACCAATACTTCAAAGTTGGACAGAAGGTGATGCAATGCATGCATTGATTGAGCGTAGAAAGAAAAGCAAAGTGGTATAATCATATCATAATCTTTATTTCTCTTTAGACATGTTACATGTACTTAGATTCGTCACACAAAATAGTTAACGTTAAGTAGTATATTATGTATATCACTTTGTTTTTCTTTCTACGCTCAAATTACCCACTGCTGGAATGTATATGGAATGTTCCATATACATTCCAGCACTGGGTAATGGGTAAGATGCGCAAAATCTACCGGTGAACCAAACGCTGTAACTGAAGTCAACCAAGACCTTATATTGGATTAACTTATAGTGAAATACAATAATTGGGAAACCGATATAAAAAATGAAAAGGTCTCATGGAGCAAAATTATGCACATTCGCTGTGCTAGGGATCAACCCAATATGTTAAGTTTCCACTTTTCAGTATGATTATTTGTGTGACAAAGAGATGACTTTAGATCTAGTTGGCCAAAAAGGAAAACGAGCAACTCGTCACACTTCCAAGGGAGCTCAAAATATTAACAATCAAGAGATGTCCCACACCATTTCGAGGGCCTATAACGCACCTTTGCTGCTATCAGGAGCAAAATACAAAGATTTCATGAGCTTGTGCAATCGTAATGTAATTCCAGAAATGTATCGATATTTTTGTTTTTATTTGCTGCATTTAAATAGTTCACTGCAGAAAGACAACTCCGATTCTGATTAATTGTTATGTTTATGGAGACCGATTTCAAACTAAGTTGCTATTAAAAATTATAAGAATAAATGCATATTACTATCTGGTTCCCATAGTACAAGCTCTGCTTAGTTTGGGGCTAGATAGTGTTGTGTGAATTGTCTATAATATTTATTTATTATTGAGTTTTTCTTTGAAATCGTAACTCTAAATAAAACAAAATAACATTTTTTGTATGGTATCTCAGACATACAATTTTTTCCTTTTAGAACGCAAATTGATACTTACATTATTACATTGTATGTCTGAGTTACGATGTCAATATGTGTTACGTAACATTGTGGCATATCATCGTAAGTCATAAATTAGCATGAAAAAGAGCGATTTGTCGTAAGATATATGTATAATACCTTAGATCAACCCTTAGCGATTCAAATTATCACAGATAATTTACTTTAAGTCATAATAAAAACCTACAGGATTTTTTTTAAACTTTGACTCGCTCTCCTGTAAAGTTGCTAAAAATGAGATACAATGATTTTCCTTGCAGGTGTCGATATATTTGTACATTGTTAAACAGCAGATAGCTGATATAGTAAATACACATTTTTTTCTGTAAACATATACTTAGAATACGAGTACAATAATAACACCCAGGCAGAGAACTAACATCTGTGCCACACAAATATTTGTTCTCGGTGCGGATCGAACACACGACCTACGGCGCAGAAGGCAGGACTACTATACCAACTGAGCTTAGAGGCCAGTCAACATAACTTCTGTATTATTAGTCACATTTTTTGGCAATCAGTAGGACCAAAAAATAAGTAGGTAGGGATATTATTAACCAAGATTTTCCAAAGCAAGACAAAGCCAGACGGCAAGGAATGAGCTAATAGTCTTCTTTTTTCAAAAGGTGCATCACCACTTATTTGCTATTCAAACTGGGAATAGAATCGACTGACCCGCCTTGACCGTGACGTCCCGATTAGGATCCTCGCTGAAACCCTTCATCTCTACCTTGCATGAATGCCACTGGAATTGACAAAGGAACATTTAAGTTTTTGGTTTGATGCGTTGCTATTCGTAACATCTATTTGATTAGGTATATTTAGTTTCCATGACTTGGCTTGGATAGCCCATGATGCTATTTCAGATCTATTGATGTATGTTTCATAAAAAAATTGTTAATGGCAAATTTCCCGACTGATTACGTAAGTTCTGTGACTCAAGGACTCTCATATCCTTATAATCCAACCCATTTCCACAAAATCTACCCTATATTGTCGGGCGAGTACCTTTAAGTAACATTAAACTTAACACGGTCTGTACAACGAGAATAATTATCAGGGTTGGGGTATGTGGCTCGCACGAATGAGTCTAGTATGAGGAACGAACCACCCCCGTCCGCTGACCACTGCCACCCCGTTGCCTAGCGACGGCCGGCCACCTAATCATCATAAACAGATAACCCGCCATCTTTGCTTATGTTACAATGAAATCTATTCACATTCTGATGTGTACGTTTTGTTTTGAAGAGTTTGCTAAATATAGCTGTTTATAAGAATGATTGGTAAGACAAAGTGTAATTTAGCTGTATTAGATGTGAGTTTGCTTTAGTTAAAAATAAGTTACTCATACTTTATTGAATCTCTATGACGCTATTGACAAAGACACGCAGTCACGCACTGCAAAAGTAATAATAAAAAAACAAAAGTAAAAATAACAAAACATAAAAAATAAAACAATAATAGAAAAACACTTATGTCGTAAAGATAATCCGTAAAATACAAAGCAATCCTTTCACTTGATCGTTTAACCCCTAAAGTTAAAGCTGAATTATTAATAAATTTCAGAGACGTCAATTGAGTGTTTTATTTTGCATAGAGCTTATCGTCGTAGGGGTGCGCGAGTACATTTCGATGTTATTCATTTGTTTGTTTCGCCCTCCAAAGCTCAAGTCTTGCACTATTGCACTTATTTTTGACAGAATATCAAATGATACTTGATTGAACTAACAATATGTTCTGGAATTACCTTACTTACCTACTGAGAGATTATTTTGAATTAATGTTAGGCAAAATTAAGTTGAACTTTTTGAAACAGCTCAAAACTTTTCTCTCCTATAATGTAACCAGAATCGGATAACTATCATAACTTCAATCCTAATATTTCAAGAACAAAAATAAAACTCCTTTCAATAAAATCGGAAACTATTTGCCTATAAGCTAATATGCGGATAGTTACTTTCAATAAGTTCTGCTTTTTACGTGCTATTTACAACAGAATATACATTATTTACAAAAACTATTATTATACAACATGAAATACCTAATAAAAAAAACAAAAAATGTGCTATTTAAAAAAAAACAACATGTCTTATATTTATAGAAAAGGGGAAAAGAGGAGGCAGATTTTTTAAGAAATGTGTGAAGTTGAAAAGCACGTGACCCAAGTCTTACTCGGTCACAAAGTAAACAACTATTTGAAACATTAACAGTTATTACCGTAATTACAAAACTACAAGACATGGCCTGACGTGACTGAAATACAAAACACGATGTTTACGCGATCGAGGATCGTTCATTATCGAGCGCTATACAAAGGGCATCAGTCAGTTACCGGCTTAAAAAGGGTAATAGATGCATGTCTTGTCTGGTATTGTCTTAGGGTAATCGCTTCCGTGAGAGTACTGGGTCCGATCAGACATCTGACAATTTTAATTTGTATGCCGACTTCGACCACCTCGGCCCACCCTGTGTTCCACTAGTTCTCACGCCGTTTTGAAAGCCGATTTGTCTAATTATTATTTTAGTTTTTCTACCCACTTACACGGTGTTTAACAAACGATAGCCGTGACTGTAATACGAAATAGATTCGTGCGCTTTCTAATGTCGCTAGCATTCAAAGTATGTTCCCACACGTCATGCCTCGGTTTATTAATTAAATGATTTGTTAATGCAGATGTAATTACCTCGGTATGTTACTACCTACCTACATACCAACACATCCTTGTATGGCCATGGTGAATTTCGAATTACTAACTTACTAGTTAGACCGACAAATGATACTAGATCCCAGTTTCCATGACCGCTCGAGCAAGTCATTTCTAAAACTTCATCTTATTTGCATAAGCACTACGCCGTACTTTTTGCGTAGATAACTTCTAGAGACAGCGGAGCCAGTTTCATATCATAAGTATATAAAATTCAATATATGAATGACAAATCTCGTAGGAAGGAATGCTACAAGCCAGGCACGCTTCACCATATTCAGGATGTATCGGTTATGGCCCGGATCTAATGACCGTTTCCCACTTTGGCTGCATTGATATACAGCTTTTTATTCCTTTTCTTGCACAGTATGATGCCTGCCCACAAACGGGACGTCATATAACGGCGGTAACTGGCATTCAGTTTTATAATCATAATCAATTTAATTTTTTGCCAGCATTCAAGCGACCATTTTTGTTTGACCGGCTATGTTTAGAATGGAGTGCTCAATTTATTACACTACATTTGGTTTACTTCCACGTACTTTTTTGGTTTACTATTATGCATATTTGAATCACTTCTTTTATTAAAGGTAAACATTATAGCAAGCGTAACTTTCATAGCCAAACGTCAAAACCTTATAATTATTTATCGGCAATTTACGAGCATATTTCCTTGAAGAAGTACTTCATAAAGCTAACACTTATCATTAGCATACTCTGCGAGCGTATGCAAAAATACAGGATAAATAAATGTAGGTAAGCATATGAGAGTTACATTAGCAGCATTAAAATCCTCGTATTCATTACTAGCTACTTTGTATGGCAAAATATGTTAGACCACTCCGGCCAGCTCCGTATGATTTTCAGAAATGGCACTAGCTATAAGGATTCAATATTTTTATGCGGTACGTTTTTCCTTAGAGGTGGTTTTTATGGACATTACCGCGTCTAAAGTAGGAAAATCGCGAGATGCTACATTCTAATGATGGTTTGCGAGCGAGCGCGTGCCTCGGTACTTCTCTTGGCTCAGGGCTGCCTCTTTATATCAAGTTGACGTTTTTTTTCCTAGTTATGACGAAGTCTATAAACTACTCAACCTCTAGGTTAGCCAAGAAGAGCTAGAGCTATAGACAATTGACGATCACTTGGAGGAGGCTTAAACCAACGAAATGGTTCTATACTAAAAGGCTTATTAGATACTCCTTTGCATGATCTACGTACTTGTATCAATAATTTGAAATTTAAGTTTCCTAAATATTTCACAACGTGGAAAAATGCTTTTATAATATTTATTTTATGCATAAATTAAAACAAGAAGCTAATCAGCAGTTACGTCCGCACGCAGTTAGGTCAGAAAGTTTTTTAGTACTTACCTACTCATTATTAGAGTAGTAAACGTATAGAAAAAACTCAAGGTGTCGAGGATTTCGTAACAGTAAATTGATAACAGAATGGAGGGATTTTAATGGAAGCAACATATTTTGAAAGTCGATAGTATTTATTATGTCCAATCAATGATTAATTCGGTGACAGATATTTTTGTGGTGTGTTGGTCATCTATAAGTTACGTTATAAAATACAACGTTCTAGAATAGTGTTCAGTCCACTGCCAGCCCTGGTTTCCAAGCCACACCTCAAGATATAACACATGGTGATGGTATAAGTGACCAGCTATCAAGAATGAAGACTTGCATTTTAATATCCATGCATGCTCATACTTAGTTACACTACGTCTTCAATAAATACATTCTATATAATGACGTGACTGACTCGGGTTACCTTCTTCTTCTTATTTAAAAGCAATGCTCTGGTTGGCATAATTTATGCATTTATCTCCAGGTATTTCTTTTGAGGGCACCTACTTTCGGGTTACCTACATTTTTATAAAACTAGCTGATAGAACAAGCATATGGCCTGCAGCCATATGAGTGGCGATGGTCACCACTCAAAATCAGGTGGTCTCAAAACCACAACAAAGCATTGCCATAAAATTAGTTTCGTTTTTGGCTATAGACAAACCTCGATAATTTTTTGTGGCAGAGAGATTTAAAAGTACTGACGGTGCTATTACCACTAGTATAGCCTCTGCTGAAACATCCTTAATTTTTTTGGTATTTTCAAAATATTAACTGCATAAATCTGTTTTCTCTAAGCTGAGCAATATTGCATTAAAAAACGCATTCTTAAGCTCCCTTATTGAATCTTACTGTTGCACAAAAACGAATGTAAAGAGAGCAACATGAACGTTTAGCGTGCTAATTTGAAGGAGTTAGTTGAAGTGTTGCGGCGCGATGGCATCTTCACGGCTTACAATAGTAAACAAATGTGTCGCGCGGGCGCAATTACAGCAGCGAGGCAGCAGCGGGGTGCGCGGACGCAGCGTCACGGCTACGGCTCCGGTCGACGACGATGCCGCGAATCGCGCGCACATCACGTTCGAGCAGGACTTATGCTAATGGTCACCTCGCCTCGCGTAAATTGGAGCGAAGTTGCAGCAAAACAAAATGGGTCTGCCTTTATCTTATTTCTACAGAACTCTTCCACATTTTCTTTGCTGAAATGTGTCCTATGCCGATGACGCATAGGCCACATTCTGCCAAGGCGAAGGCGAGACGCGGCCTGGTCCGCAGTAAGCTGGCAGATTGGCAAAGTGAAATTCGAATACAAAAACTAGCGCGGGAATGAACGTGGAACCGATTAAAAGGCCACACCACGATTTTGTATGCACTTTGCACTCATTTTATCCCGACTGGAAAATACTGGCTTCTCCACAGATACTTTGATTTCTGTGTTTTGTATAGATTAGTCGAAAGAGCCTTATAATTAAAGCGCTTCTGCGCTGTGATTATGCTTCTTGTTTTTAAGGTTCTTTTAGTTTCAAACTGCAGCAACATTTTCTTTGTATATACGTAATTAGTCAGATGTTTTATCTGCTTTAAATTGTTCCGTTCTTGTTGACTAGAGACAGTCGAAGCTACTCATAGTTCTAACTAGGTTTGAAGTAGTGTAACTAATTTGTCTTTTTTACGTCCGTAGAGAATCCATCAAGTCGAAGTGAGGTAGCACAATGATTGAATATTCATCCGTGGATCAACAATAATAGATCCCATCAGCGCGCAGCGGCCTGTATGAGGTATCACATTAATATACTTAATAAAAGTTGAATACATCTTACCGTGAAATGTATCGGCACAAAAACTTAACTAACTATAACTGCTAACGTGTGAATCGTATTAAAAACCTGTTAAGTCATTCGACTTCATAAATAGATGGCATTCGATTTGTCGTGATTAAATTTTCGTCTATTACGAGACCGTTACAATTGGTGAATGTGGATGGGTTTAATCCGGCAAATAGAATATTGACATTGATACATACTTGTTTTGTATAACTAGCTTATTATGATGTTTCTTTTATGACATCCAAATGTTAGATTATAAGATAAAGATTTATATCAATGGCATTAAATATGTTGGACGGTAGGTACTTGAGGAACATCGTCTTGCTCAAGAAAACAATTCACAAGGAAAATTAGAAGATACAGATAGTGCCGTTAAACTGTCAAGTAATTTAGCCGATTGTTTTGCGAAACAGAGTGAGTCAATGAACAATAGTTCATATTGAATGGGCGGAAATGTCCGTCTGGAAATTAGCTCGAAAACAAGGGAAAAGCTTTAAAACCGACTTGTTTATTATAATATTGCTAGCCGTTACTAAATGTACGAAAGCACATGTGACTAATGTATTTACCATGTTTTTTTTAAGTCTTTGCATAGAAATGAGTTTTATGACACATTAAGGGCATCGTTATAGGGATACTTACAAACGAGGAAGGACTGCCTTTCTAAAGTTGACTGAATAAAGAGTGCCAACTTTCATCGTGATAACTCTGCGTATAATAAAATCGATGGTGAATTCACAGTACGCATTTCACATACAAATACCTAATTTTGGAGTAAAGTGCGCACATTATACAGGCGGGTTCGCATTTAAATTATTCCGGTGGATCGTTTATAGGCCATAACCGAATTTGGGAATTAGCTATAAAACAACATTTGATACGGGCGGGCGCGGGCGGTTTGCAATTTGAATGTTTAGGCCGTTTCGAACTCATTGGATTGCAGGGCACGTGCCGCGTTATCTATCTCACCGTGTCGCCGCGCCTGCCGCCACGCCGCGCCGCCGTCGTCACCGCGTCGCGCTACGCTATCGCCAGGTGGTGATATTGTACCGCAATATCTACCCTCTAAGCCATACTAAGTACCACATAAGTTATTTTTGAGCGCTAACTCCGACTGACTAGACTAAGACAACAGCAAGCAACAACGATTGCCGTTGCTTGCGGTGAACTGCGAACGCACCATTGCGCCCAAATTTGAAAATCTCGTCAAACAATAACCATAGCGCAAATCTTCGTCCGAATACCGCTCGTGTCGTGGTGTTCATGACATTTTTAGTCTATATGCACAGTTTTATAGCTAATTCAAATAAACGGTGGTGGACTGCATCAAGGCTAGAAAAAAGGAACCTTCAGTAAAATGATATCCTAAGGTCCTGATTTACCTTTATTCGCTAGCAACTTGTCGCTAATGCAGCCGAACGTACCAAATCCACGACAAATTAATAAATACCATGAAACTTCGTGACTACAGCTGAGAGTTTACTCACAGTAAACGAGTTTAAAATGGTTTTTAAGGAAGCTATCGGATGCTGCAATTGAAATTCCATTACAATGAATATAAAATGCCAATTTGAACTGTGCATCGCTTCCTTCGGGTTGTGTCGATAATTTCTTTGCACTATTAGAGTCAGGGTATTATTAGGCGTATAAAATAACTGACTTTATCGGTCTTTGATGAAATATGGCCATTGCTATAAGTTAGATTTCTATCTGCTTTAGCATCCTATTATGTTTCCGCCGCTGGGAGGCGCAGCTTTGATAGCGCGGTGAACTGCGGTGAGAGTTCAGGTGGTACTGAGGTGTTTTGTGCTGGGGTTCCTCTGGGAGCCAATGAATACGCACCCTGGCAGTTCAAATGATCAATCTTCAGAAAAACTTCCAGTTTCAAAAACTAGTTCTTTGTGGAGTTTCCTCAATCTGCCTCAACATGTCATCATTTAGATTTTGATCACCGTGTGGTTAAAAACGTGTTTAAAAAGGAGTTCTTATTGAAAGATACATCCGTAGTACAAGCTCACGTTTAAGAATTAGTATACACTGCTATAAAATCAGGTAGATACTTCATGCATAGTGAATTCCAGTTTATTATAGTAGACCCTCCAGGCATGTCGGGTGGATGGACAGCGTCCGATCGCAGTCGCACGATTGTCAGTTCTGCTCATTGCACTTGCGTAATCGTGCCTAAGTGCTCAGAATATTACTTATCCAGTAAACCTCTCCATGATAATCACGGCAATACTTGTCTAAGCGATAATACCGGTATTATTATTAGAAAATAAATCTGAGTATTGTGGTACCTGGCCCTGTACCATGACCTCTGTCTGGCTCTATCTCTGGTTCTGGTTTTGAGTCTGTGTGAGTGCCCCACCAGTGCATTATACTGTGTGTGTAACGTTTTGACGTAGAATTTATTTAGTCGACACTCACACAGACTCAAAACCAGAACTAGAGACAGAGCCAGACAGAGCTCATGGTAGGCTACCCCATGGATCCATGGGGGGGTACCCCACGCCCGACCCAGAGGAGTTTAAGGTTGAAACTATGAACAGTTCGGCCGTTTTTGGATGAACCACCTGAAGTTAGGCTCTCGGAATTTCAGTGCATGTAAAAGTCAAGAAAAAAAACTGTTATTGCGAAACGGCGCAGCTGTATCCGATTGTTGGTTGTTGATGTTCTGTTGTACAACCATGATTTGTGAGTAAAATTGCTTTTTAGACATCCGGTACAGCCATGCCCGCCTTGAAAGAGCTGAACTGAAATAAATATGTGATAGTAGAAGTAATAGTTTCTAGAATCATATTACGTAATCATTTATGATAGTGTCTACCTGATGTTGAGTGGCCTATAACAATTGCAATTTTTTTTCAAGTTTAATTGTGTTTAATTTGTTCAAGAAAAATCAGAAGAAGTGTAAAATCAGTTGATAATCGTAGACATTTATTTTCACCAATCTGTGTGAAATAAAGGCCTGCGCACACCTATGTCGCTGGTGTCGGCGATCAGTGAATCGCTGCTAAATTTGACACCGATATTTGTGATATAGGTGTGCGCAGGCCTTTACTTCACTAAGATTGCAGAACACAAATGTCTACGATTTTCAACTGATTTAAGCTATCTTGAACAAATAAAACAAGTGAGGATTTGTAAATGAACTTGAACTGTTTCTTGAACAAAATTACAAACACTGATAGATATATTTTATTGACTTTTTAATACGAAACCGATAAAAAATATCTACCTAACTGGAAAATTCCATTAACCCATATCACCATCATGGTTGCGTAAATTTAACTATACCAATGGATTAACGATGTGATGAATATGATGACCAAATCATGCGTGAGTAGCATAGATAAGATATAAACACTGAGTTGAATACATAGAATGACTATTGATTTATTTATCATCATCATCATCCTGAAGAAGTCCACTGCTGGACATAAGCCTCCCCTACACATTTCCAGGAAGAACGATTCTGAGCTCTTTCCATCCACCGACTTCCCGCGATCTTAAAAATGTCGTCGGTCCATCTGGTGGGTGGGAGCCCTACGTTTCGTGTTCCGGTTCGTGGTCGCCATTCGAGAAACCCTATTCCCCAACGGTTGTCGAGCTATATGACCTGCCCATTGCCACCATCGTTGACCTTGGTTCTTCTACGGATATCCTCATTTCTGATTCTATCACATTGTGAAACTCCCAGCATAGCCCTCCATGATTATTACTGCTTTATTTATACTTGGACGCAATAATCAGATACCTAATCCACTCCATTAAGATAATATTTTATTGTTTCGAAAACGTAAATAGTATTTGCCCTAATTATTGTTATTTCGTAACTGAAATCGCTATATAAATAGAATTCCGTTGGAAAAACTACAGTTCTTTCAGATTTTGTAAACGTGTATAAAATAGTAAAGATGTTGAAAATTTCAAGCATTATTTTGTTAGCTGTTTTGGCTTTTGGAGAAAATCAAGCAGCAATATTAGCGTTTTCTGGAAATGTTGTGGATACCCAGTTTCAAAATTTTGATTCGAGAATATCTTCAACTTGGGGTGAACATGCAAAAGACTTTGTAGAACTAATAGACGTTGGAAAAGTAATAACCATTTTTATGGGGTATGTGGAAGATACTGAAGTTATGAATTTTCTGACCTTTGTTATAAGCAGCGAATTCAAACAAATAGTATCGGAGCTTGAATCTTTGGCTGAATTTAAGGAGGTAAGAATATATTGATTAAAATTAACATAATATTGTTCAAAAATCATTGTTATCATTTACTTATATGTTTTCATTTTGTTTTCAGGCATTTTTATTCCTTGCTGAGAAAGGATATGACGTTGACTCAGTGATTAATTTCATTAACTCGGCATTGGATTTACCACCTTTTGAAAATAACAAAAATGATGAGCCAACGAATGATGAGCTGATTCTAAGAGGTACAGGGATGACGGGACTCATCGAAGACATAATCGCGACTCTACCGATGAAAGAAATAAAAGAACTATTTGAAAGTAAGTTGGAAAGCAGCCCTGAATTAGCCGAACTATTTGAAACCATTAACTCCCCGGAATTTATGAAAATCATGAAGAAGATGTCAAAAAACCCCAAGTTTATTGAAATTAAGGAGACATTCGCAGGTTACGGATTCGATTTTAAATACTTGTGTTCCATGGCTAAAGAGGTTTTTGGCGAATATTACCAAGGAGTATTCTGTGAAATTTAACATGGTTTGTGTACTAATAGATAATTAAAATAAAACTTGCATAACGTCTATTATTTGTGTTATTATTATCACTATATCACTAGATTAAGATACGCTCATTATTGCGTAAATATTTGACTTGTGCTTGTGACGCATCAGTTACGGCAACACCAAAAGTATGAAAAATTCTGATTTTGTTAAACAAACGAGTATAACATACACATAAGTTAGGAATAATTTCTTAAAACTAAATTCACTTCGGCGATCTCGCTATCACGAGTGCAAAATCTGTTACCTTTGTCGCTGATAGTTAGCGGAACTCACTGAAGTTGTTTAAACAACACAGTTCTGCACTCAGCATCATGTATCGCATCTTCAGAACAGCAGGGGTAATCTCAAAGATTTTACCTTAAAAAAAAAGTAATTGAAAAAATTAAAGATAATGTCCAAATCACACTAGGATAGGTACACCAATAACAAATTACCTGCTTAAATCTGAGGGACAGAAAAAACTAACGTACATTACAGGGTCTAAATATTAAATTAAATTACTGGTGGTGACTGGCCTCTCAGCTCAGTTGGTGATGATAGCTATACTTTCTGCGCCGTAGGTTGTGCGTTCGATCCTCACCGAGCACAAATATTTGTGTGACGAATATAGATGTTTGTTCCCAGTTTGGATGTACTATAAATATGTATTTACACAAAAAAAATGTATTCAAGTACATAATCAGCTATTTGGTTCCTATGATACAAGGTCTAGATACTGCTGTGTGAATTATCCAAAATATTTATACACGGTCAACAAAACTTGACGAACTTTGAATTCGTTCTAATGCTCATTGTTCCCCCAAAACAACCGACTTGAAATTAATTTTACTAACACGCGATGCCTCCGATTTGCCTCGAAATGACTTGTTAACCGCAGCTCGTATCATAACTACTTTTGTGGTTTTATGTCAGTTTTTATTATTTGATACGTTATCAGCCTGTTTAGATTCTAATCTATGATTTGTACGGACTTAACGGTAGGAACAAATGTTACATTTTCTTTAACTTGTAGGTTATGAGTATAAGGAAAGGGCAACCTATACAGTATAGTTTGAAGTAGATATTGTTTCAATGATGGTGGATGGTGGTCGAGCGGTGGTTTCTCTTGATATGAAAATAATGATTTTTTATGTTTTTATGCTGAGAAGAAACCTTCGTATATTAAAGTATTTGGTTGCACTGTGTAGTATACACTAGCTACTTGATTACGGAGCGTCTGGCCGTTAACAAGCAGTGAACCTCAGAATGTAAATGATACTTAAATTTGTATATCGTTTTCCAAAGTAAAAAAATCAAAAGTCAACAATAAGGATGGTAAACAACTGACCGTTAGCTTTTACCCTCAATATACCACCATGTCCATTTCTGCCATGAAGCAGCATTGCTATGTTTCGATTTGAAGGGTGCGGGTGGCGGTGAAATTAGTGGCACATGAGGCTGATCTGTACGCCTCAAATTAATGTATGCAGGGCAGTGCATCTTATGGCATGTGCCTGACGTAGGTGTCCTTTACGAGGCAAAGCTTTGTTATGAGTGATGGGTACCACTTTCATCAGGAGGGCCATATGCTTGTTCTATCATCGTGTAGTAAAAAAAAATCAGTCAATACAGTCAATATGCCATAGCGGAGATCTCTGAGCGTTAAATTTGCTTATCACTTTGTTACCAGGTCAGCTACAGCTCAATCTCTCTCAATCACACTAGCTCAAACCGAGTTACTTCATTTTTCTGATTTTATTACCATTAGTTTTATAGCCCACCCTAAAAATATAATATCAGCTTAAATATGACATAAAATCGGGCAATTTCTGTACACCCTGCTGAGATAAGTGAAGGCGTCGCGCACACCGGAAGTGGGCTCATCCGGCGCCGTGCATCGCTTCCTCTCCGTCGTCACTTCCGCTTCCGCTGATCCGTCTTACTTGGAGTACCCGCCCCTATCGAAGCGATATTTTTCCAGGCTCTATGAGCTTTGATCTAACGATTTATTTGCTTGTCAAATTCAGGAAGAGGACACGGGTGGTGGGGGTCGAAGTGATTTCATAAATTACTCGTATTATTACTTATATTCAGATAAAATCAGCATCTGAGGGGAACGGCTCGGACTTTCCCGGCGATAGTAAGTACAGCGAATATAGTCAGTCTACGGCCCTAGTACACAACGCTAAGTTAATTTCTGATACCCGATCTTAAGTATCTAAATTACTACAGCAATAGGTACAAATTCATACCGGTTCGTACGTGCAGCAGACAAAAAAAATTGTCGGGCACCTATCAAAGATTTGCGTTTAGTTGTTTACGAAGGGCCTTACGTATCAGGCTTCGTTGTCTCTTTCCTTCCACATTGCCAGTTAAAACAAGTTATTCCAGATTGTCACCTCATTTTCGGATGTGGCATGCACAGCACAGCACAGAAAGCCCAGATTTTGCAAAGAAAAAAAAAAATTTAAATATCATAATCTTCTCAATCGTGTCACGGGTTCTTTCGTCATTTATTCGGTATGGTGAAAGAATTTTAAGATCTAAAGCATAATAATTGGTGCTATCAAAAGCATAATAATTGGGTACTATACTATCATATACTTGAACCAAATAAATTAGTAATAAATATCAATTTGAAGTTGTGGATAAGCTATGGAATAACGTTCCTTCAGCTTCCTCATTTTCAGTTTCGGCAAGCGGCTGATGATAGATAGACCAGCGCAAGGCCATTGACAGCATATATTTCAAATCTGTAGCTAGCAAGCTCTTCGGGTTAGAAGAGTTTGCTATCAATATTTCAGGATGCACAATTGCCCATGCTGGTTTAAATGAAATGAGACAGCTATTAAAAGGTTGCCTTATGCCCCATCAAGCAAAACATTTTGAAAAAATATGACTAACACAGAATAGTAGATACCTACAAAACAGTAAACAGTGACACATTAGAGGTGAAACAGAAATGACACAGCATATCAGCTGATTTGATGTGCTGCTGATAAGCCGATCGAAGCGGACCGTGGGGCGTCCACAACATGTGGACAATCTTTCACGCTCATGTGTACCACCCTTTTATTGGTACAGGGATGAGCGAATATTATAGCATGGACATGCTCCTTTCAGTTCTGGTAGTCAAAGAAATTGATTTAGTCTGTTTTCAAGACTTTACTGTTACCATAATCTTAACACTAGAGCGACTCAATAAAAAAAATATACAAAAGTTTCAAAACAGCTAATACAGTGGTTACACAATACGTGTTTTTTTCCCGTTACTTTACTTTTTCGGGATAAATAGTATTCCACTTCCATCTCCTGGTTCTAAGTTACTTTCCCACCAAATCAGTTCAGCCGTTCTTGAGTTATAAATAGTGTAACAAACACGTACCTATATATATATATATACTTTCAGCAATAAACATAGTTCTCATATATATATAAAAAATGTATTCAAGTATTATATCAGCTATCTGGTTCCCATATTACAAGCTCTGCTTAGTTTGGGGCTGGGTAGTGTTGTGTGAATTGTCCAGAATATTTATTTATTTTATTTATTTATTTATATATATATATATGAGAACTAAGTTTATTGCTGAAAGTGGTTTATCATTGTAGTAAATAAAATCTAATTTTTACTTGACATTTCTTTTACAAAGCTGATAAATAATAATGTTGAACGAACAATCAATTCATAATATTATATTTTATTTGTTTCTTTCTTGACTTTGGCTCTAAATCAGAAGCTAGTGTTCTTAAAAAAATATCGTAAGCCCTGCGTGGTCGGTGGCCGTATCCATACTATTCCAATATTCGCTGATTAGTCCGACGTGATGGGGTGCTGGGAAGAGAGCGTGAAATTGTCTGCTCACTTCTGTAAATATAATTTCGGCGACAAAAGGACTATAAATGATATACTCAGGGTCGTGGGTGCAAGTGCGCCTTGTTACACGAATTTAAAATTATCCCCTCTGTGTTGGGGTGACAAAAACACCATCTTGACGATTAATTTTTATCTAATGCCTGACTTGGTAAGTACTCTCTCTAAGGTATTTTTTTTTGTGCGGTTCATAATTATAGTAACAATCGCAATTTTTCGTTGAGAAGAAAGTAAAGTTAAAATTCACATTTTGTGTCCAGCCCGACATATCCCTGCCTACTTAAGGCGAAGAAAACCAACAACTTGCACACTTTGACTTTTTGAAACATATTATAGCACTGAATTTATTTATCGAAAATCGGGAGCAAACTGCATACATATTAGTAGTTTCAATGGATGAGTCCTCGAACCATCAAAATATGTACTTCAACACGTCAAAGTGGGCGAGCGAGAAGTACATCAACGGTTGTCTTCGCCTTAAAAGTTTACTGATAATTTATAATAATCCTTAGAAAAAGAAACTCTTGCCAAATGTACAAAGCTATATCACAACGATGAGGTTAGTAGCCTTCCAATCGACACACAAATAATGCAGGTTTCAATTGCACTTTTGCGACTTTCATTTGATATGTCATAATCATAATTTTTATAAACATTTCACAGAAATTAATTGGTTTTATTTATGTTTTGATTTTTGTACATCATCATCATCATCATCAACCTATATTAGTCCACTGCTGGACGTAGGTCTCTCCCAAGACGCGCCACTGAGCCCGGTCTTTGGCTCTTCTTCTCCAGTGCTTGCCAGCTACATTTCGCAGATCGTCGCCCCACCTTGCCGGAGGGCGTCCTACACTACGCTTACCTAAACGCGGTCTCCACTCTAGTATTCGTTTGCTCCAACGATTGTCTGTTCTACGGCAAACATGACCGGCCCACTGCCACTTCAGCTTACTAATCCTTTGAGCTATGTCGACCACCTTGGTTCTCTGTCGGATAACCTCGTTCCGGATTTTATCCTTCAGAGAGACTCCGAGCATAGCCCTCTCCATAGCTCGCTGAGCGACTTTTAATTTGTGGACCGACCCTACTGTTAGTGTCCACGTTTCGGCAGCATAGGTCATTACAGGTAGGACGCACTGGTTGAAGACTTTCGTCTTCAGACATTGTGGGATCGGCGACGAGAAAACCTGACGGAGTTTCCCAAACGCAGCCCAGCCCAGCTGTATTCTCCGGTTTAGCTCTCTCTCAAAGTTGTGTCTACCTAACCACAAGGTTTGCCCGAGGTAGACATACTCCTGCACAACTTCAAGAGGCATTCCGGCGACGGTGATCGGCTCTGGGGTGATACGATCATTGAACATGATCTTAGTTTTATCCAAGTTCATGCCCAGGCCGACCCGTCGTGAGGAAACAGCTAGGCCGTTCAGCATCTGTTATAGGTCCTGCAACGATTCTGCCAATATGACGATGTCATCAGCAAATCGTAAGTGTGAGATGTATTCGCCATTGATATTGATGCCCATTCCAGTCCAACTCAGCGTCTTAAACAAATCTTCCAGCGCGCTTGTGAACAATTTGGGGGAAATAACGTCCCCTTGCCTCACTCCGCGGCGCAACTGGATAGGTTTTGACTGCTGGTTCTGGACCTGAACAGACATGGTGGCGTCATTGTAAAGGCATCTTAACACTTGAGTTGGATTTTTGTACAGTTCGTTACAAATAACCAAATCGTTACATCCAGTTAAGTCATTGTATAGTGGAATCACGCGCGACATCAGTCGCGTAAAGCTTTTCCCATACAAACTCCAGCCCCCTTAAGGGTTCAGTTCTAGGAATCCCTTTCTTAGTGCACCACTAAACTACACCAGGAATCTAACATACTTCTAGGACCATTAGTTTAGGGCGTGCGTTGATTGTCAGTCAGTCAGTCAGTCAGTAACGGAAGAGTTTTATGTATTTCGATTCTCAAAAATCTTAAAATGTCGCTTTGACAAATGATTCATCTTGAAAGCACGTTAGCTATTGAATAAATGCATTAGGTCGTGACTAATGAAATCACAGAACAAATAAAATTAAAATGTAAATAGTGGAACGGCGAAATGCTAATAATAAATTTCTCCATTTTAATAACTGTAACTGTAGCGAGGGGGAGCTTCTGGCCTGTTAAGTCAATATAACACTTCCATTACTCCAAATTAAATTCCTTAGGGAGAGAAATGAAGTTTTTATTCTGCGCAGACAAAGGCTCTTAGAAACTGTCTGTATGGACTTGCTACATTTTTTTATTTATATTATCTCAAACTGGACACTGGGCAAAGATCGCCAACTGACAAATTATGCATTAGATAAACCTCACAAATGTATCCCCTAGATATTATATTTACATAGGTAGGTACATGTACATTGTACATATATATAGGCGTGTAGGTAGATATAGGCTCTTAACCAAATCCTGTCTCGGTTTATTTAAATTTAAATTTTAAAACACTCGGACGAACTAATCACCACAACAGACTGACAAATCGTCCCAAACAAAAGCGCACTTGCATTAAAATCTCAATAAGCCCTTTCTAAAAATTGGCAAGTGTGCAGCGCGGGTGTGACACGTATTAATATTTCACGGAATTAATCATTATAATCCTTCTGGCAAACAAGTCGCCCCCGGGACAGAGAACAATATAATGAAGTTGTCATTTTTTAGACTATACGAGGGGAGGGAGGCTGGAGGAAATCCAAATTGAATCATGCGGCGAGGGAATTGTGCTATTATGTTATTAAACAGGCGAGGGCAAGACCCCGGTGCACCGTTTTTTTGTCAGGAGGGCGGCGTCGCGAGACAGTTAACAGTTTTCACAATAGAATTATGATATAATTTGATACAACGATGTCCCCGTGCCTGGCTGAGCTGCTAATCGAATAACTGAGAGGCCTATTCATTCCGGCTCCAATGTCTCTTTTTAAACATTTATTGTAGGTACAGGCACAAGTCCATTGTACAATAGAATCAAGTCTTTGATTTTTTTAATTAAACAGATAAGAGGCATAATATTGTTCTTACTACTGACACGACATCAAAATTGAATTAAATTGTAAATAATACCATATTTTGTGAAGCGGCATGAATATATGCATCTAAGTATTAATGATGTTTTATATAGTAGCAGACTCCAGCAATCATCTGCTAAGTACATCACACTCAAAAGAGCCGAGAGTGAAATGAAAGCTTTTATCCATATGTCAGCGAGAGTACTTACAGCGGCTTATTGTCACCCCCGCTGGAGAATTTGATAAAGCGTGTGCGAATATTAACAAAAGGAATATCTTGTTAAATTGATATTGTGAGAGCTACAAGCGGCTTTGAACCTTATGGTTAACCCAACGCTGACTCATTCAAACTTATAATTGAATGCACACGGTGTAGGAGTTAATTCGTTTCATCGAAACGAGCATGAAATTGTCTCCGCTGGAAAATGTATAATTCAAAGGGGAAGATTAAAATATTATCCATGTTAAGTAAATATTCAAATGAATATTTTCCGTGTTAGACAACAATGGCGCTGGAGGGGTAGGTGTCGTAATTTGATAGATACCTATCTACAAAACGGTATATTCGTAGAGGGACCTCCCTGTTATTATAAATTATAAGCGCGATTTGGGAATTCTCTTGAATTAAACGGTTTTTAGAGAAAAGGGCGGAGTTTATTTGATTAAATTTCTATTCTTGTCTTTCTTCTCATCGTGTAACTAGAGGTTCTTTAGAACCAGAGTGACGACTCAAAAAGGGTCCTGTCGTGCATTTTGTAACAATGGGGAATACTGTATGTAAATACCTAGGTAATTATGAAACGACTTTCAAGAACTATTACAGGATCTTTAGATTCAGAACATGTCACAGAATAAATAATAGTACTGCAGGATTGAAGAGCTTTACCAGATGGACTGACGATATTGTTAAGATCGCGGGAAGTCGGTGGATGGAAAGGGCTCAGAATCGTTCTTCCAGGAAATTTGTAGGGGAGGCCTATGTCCAGGCTATAACTTCTTCAGGCTGATGATGTAGAAGCTTTAAGAGAATCCAATGATATGAAAAGTCGCTTGGCTGCATTGACTTATGTACAAAATAATATACATCACATCCATAAAAATGAACCAGATTTTTGGAAATGTACGTACTTACTTTTACTTAAAGATGTTCATTTTACCAGCGCACCTACACCGCGAGGGTGTTACATGTTTATATGTTTATTTTAATACGCGTGTCGTGCGTATAATACGGAATTTATTAAGGCACGACCCTCGCACGGATTAATGCGATACGGAAGATTTGAATTCAAAGCATTAAGTTAGATTGATACATACGAGGGCACCCTATAGGTGTTTATTTAGATTTGAACGCGTATTATATTTAGGTTAATGAGTTTGCAAAGTTGACTGAAGATAAATGCTAAATAAATATTATAGACTATCCACACAACACTATCTAGCCCCAAACTAAGCAGAGCTTGTTCTATGGGAACCAGATATCTGATAAACATTTTTTTATGTACTTAACTACATACTTAGAATACAATATAATACCCAGACAGAGAACAAACATACGTTCACCACACAAATATTTGTTCTCGGTGGGGATCGAACCCTAGATCTACGGCTTAGAAGGCAGAGCTACTACCAACTGAGCTGAGAGGCCTGTCAACAAGATAAGTGCAAGGCATTGCCTAGCAGAGAATAGGTTAGAAAATCCGTCATAAATTAGTACCTTTATTTGTAATAGTTGAGTATACTTTCAGTTTTCAGGTTCCCCGTATTGCATACAAGTTTTGCATAGTTTCAGACTAGGCATAGTAGTGAGCTACAAATATTGCACATCGGCTAATTCCTGCTTCAGAGCGAGTGTGCGTCAGAAAGAGATAGCCCTCTACGAAAGCAGAAAAGCGATGTGCAATATTTATTGCCTACAACCGTACGTAGAGCAATGTGAAAATGTCTTAGAATGATAATTAATTTTTATATTTGTATTGAGAGGTCGTTCTTCTAGGTAAATCAATAAGTATTGACGAGCACTCCACACCCACACAAGATTGTGTGGTTTGTGGTTGTCTATAAAGAAAGCAAATATTTTTTAGGGCACAACAAAATTTGTAAAATGGCTATGAAAAAAACAGACAGATCACACTATCACACACTACCTGGAGACACTATCTGTAGGTACATGATGTATAATATTTTTCATAGGACCTTTCCTTGTTTACCCTTGCGCAGATCTAGATCGCCTGCGATGGCAATCAGCGCTGTCAAAGTTCTCATCATCATCATCAACCTATATTAGTCCACTGCTGGACGTAGGTCTCTCCCAAGACGTGCCACTGAGCCCGGTCTTCGGCTCTTCTCCTCCGTCTCCACTCTAGTATTCGTTTGCTCCAACGATTGTCTGTTCTACGGCAAACATGACCGCATGTGTTCGAATTCACATGTGTGTGTGGATGTATGAAAAAACCCTATGCTGAAACTGATCGCTCCGTATCAGAAGGTCTATCAAGGAAAATGACGTAGTTTGCAGAACGTCGGCATATTAAAACGTCTTTATGGTGGCAATGTCTTGAGCGGCAAAACGACTTACTAGTAAAACGTCCAAAATGTAAAATTGACACGATTATGAAGTACAGGTATCAACATAAACTGATCACCTTTGCCATCGCAGATCACCTGGATGTGCGCAAGGCTTTATAGAAATATGTTAGTGTAAGAATCGATAGGTACCTTCATATAACAATAGTTTTGGTTTATTTCACTTCAGATCTAATTTTAAGGATCAGTGGGTACGGTACGGATACACAATGATTTATGACTACTAATAACGGGAAAAACTGGCTATAATCTATTTCCATTTGTATACAATCGGTTGAACAGAAAACCATTAAACCCCACACAAAGAATCTTTATGTAAACACAACACACGTAAAGCAAATATCTGTTGTTTCAAGTCATTTATAACGATTTATTGTACAAAGGTATGAATGCCTAGCTATGTACACATTACTTTTTTTTAAAAACTACAGTGATTAAACCAGTAAATAATCATAGATCATGCGAGCAAAGCGAGCGAATCCATTATTTTACGAACACCACTGAAAATATATATTAATATTGAATTAAACAATAAAATGGGAGGAGGCTCAGAAAATAGAGACGATGTAGGCTAGTAAACAAAAAAACAATAAAATACCTATTAAATAAGAGTAGCTGACGTTTGGGACAAATTTTGCTGGGACACATTGTCCCATATGACACTTTTGATTTTAATATTATTTTTACTGACGTTTCGGACACCATTCAAAATAACTGCATTGTACAGTCAGGTAAAAAAACAGGTTTTTACCGAGACGCGGCGGTGCTGGTGGCGGCAAAGCAAGGTGACGAAATAGATTTATTTATTTTATTAATTAATTAATTAATTAATTAATTAATTTATTTATTTATTTATTTATTTATTTATTTATTTATTTATTTATTTATTTATTTATTTATTTAAAGTTAAAGTGTGAAAGTGAAAGAAATTATGTGGCAGTTTATATTATTCTTCAGGTTTTTTGGGGAAAAAAAAATCGAAATCCACGATTGATTTCAATGAACACCTCAATATTACTTGACTGAATTTGAGCAAGGACAAATAAATATTGAATTATGCATAGAACGCCTTGTTATATAAAAATAGAAAAAAAACCAAAGATAAAAAGGTTTTATTTAAAAAGATAATATAGAAAATAGATGATTTTAAAGTGTTTATTTGGTAAAATATTAGAAGAATATAAGAAAATTGATAATTTTAAAGTTTTTTTTAGATAAAATACTGTGCCAAATGCTGTGTAAATTACTGTGATTGTTCTAGGTTAATGGTTTTATTTATCTTGTTAGAGAGGTTTACTGTTTTTTCATTGGATAGGTCTTGGAGATGATTAATACTAATAAATAATACGCCTTGCTGATGTTGAAAACAAACAATAAGTAATAATAAGTAATAATTTTAGGTCTGTTTTAGCTATCGATTATTTGTGATTTTTAAACATACTCGTTACTGTCTTAGAATAATTAAAAAACATCTTTGATATATTTTTATGTGATCATACACAAGATATAGGTTTATGCCTAATATACGCTATGTGAATGAGACTTGTTGTTTTTTTAACTTATAAGATTAGCTTTATCACATTACATTATATTTTGCTTAAACATATTTTACCTGACTGTACTCAAAAGTATTAATAATTTGATGGTGTCCGAAACGTCAGTAAAAATAATATTAAAATCAAAAGTGTCATTTGGGACACTTTGTCCCAGCGAAATTTGTCCGAAACGTCAGCTACTCTTAAATAATTGAGTTCGTGAATAAGGATCTAAAAATAAGTTTTGTTATGTAAATCCCGAAAATAAATCATTATCCTTTCAATAATTCGCGGCGTGGTCACTAAACTAAGGTCAATTACCTTAAAAGCTGGTATATAGTCACCAAGTTGGTGAGACATATACCTACTTATCGAGTTTTTTTTATAAATTACTTCAAAAGTAAGACTATTTACCAAATTAGGTTAGGTATACTTATTACGGCGATTTGTTTTTTTTTTGTAATACAAACAGATAAGAAACAATTAAAACTCAGTCGACATTGTTTCGGACTAACAAATTTAATTAACATTCACTTATTTCCCCGCCTGATCCAAAAGAGACAAATAGTCTAAAGTAAAATTTATGTATCGGAATCAAATTCAATTTCGTTTTTGCATTTTTTACACGATTTTTAGAACCGTTTTACTTCACAATGCTTAGGTACTGAAAGGTTACTATGGATATACCCGTAGCGAATTCATAAACTGAACCTACATAATTATACTATAAATATAACTTGAACTTCTTTTTTTTGTATTTCTTTAAAACTAATATTACAAAGGGCCAAAAAATAAAATACAGTTATTTTTTTATAACGATTTTTTTGGCAAAATCCTTCTCGTCATGCTTCTCACTGCTAATAGGTCACTTTCACATTGAGAGAAAAAACAATATTTTGGTAAAATAACACGTGGTTAAATTTACCAATAGATTCACAAATTAGCCCTTGCTAACATTATGAAATACCGTTGTTATAAAAAAACACGGAATATAACAAAATGGCTTATCTTTCAAGATTTTATTCGATCTCGTGAAATTTGTTTTCTTACGGGATTCTTCTAATCTTCTCTAGCATCGTTTATATTGATTATGGCGCTCCTCCTGCCTAATTTATATTCAGCTAGTGTTTTTTCATCACGCCTCGTGCTTAATATCGCAATTTGTACCGTAGTTGGCGTAAGCCGAGGGGACCTGTCACCTTTCTCGGACTCGCTGTCTCTCCTGAATGCCTATTTTATTGCTCGCTTACACATAAACAACTGAACTTTACGATTGTTTTTACATACAGAAATTGGTTATAAACTAATTATTAAATGAAGATTGAAGACTGACGGTATCCGTTTATAAAAATGATTGTGAATCGGCGTTCCAGTCTGAGTTATGGGCTTGGTGATGTCCGATGACAAAATTATGTCTCCGTCATAAATGTTCTCCGGATCGGATGCCATCCATGATAATGGTTCGCTTTTTCTGATCGACGTCGCCTGTACCGTCTGCTCCATGCGGAGTAGGTACGGACAGACAAGCGATGCGCTCAGCGATCAGCGACATTATTGCTGTACGATTATGGCACATCGTAATAAAGTTGAGGTAAATAAAATAAAGACATGATTTTATTATCACTTAGATTTAAATAACAGATACTTCCGATTAAATTATAGTTCAACGAAGCATCTATTTGAGAATACCCACTACCCGTATGGATTTTGACTTGAAATAAAAAACTGGTGATGGTCATTTTACACAAGATATTTATATAAATATAAATGCACAAACTAAGCAAAACATCCATTATGGGCATCAAGTACCTACCATAAAATATATTAGAAAACTGCACAAACATCTGCGATCATCACGCACGACGTATTTTCTCTTGGTGTGAATAGTGGTATGTAGATGGTCTAATATGGTAATATGGGTGGTAATTACCACCCATACAATTTTAGACCATTTGTGGTGGTGGTGATAGTACTTATTTCATTTTATACATATTGTTTCGCCCGCCTAAAAGTATTCGAGGACGATCAAAAACGGTGGCGCCATAGATCAATTTAGTTCCAAGTAATAAATACGTCCGTTATGAAAAGAATTCGACTGCCGGTAGTTTCTTTTGCTACATCAATCAAAATCATACTGATAATGAAATCATCATTTGGGTGGCCATAGAGAGCTCGATTCCAAGAACTCTGTCTCAGGTTGCTTTTCGATGTGCATTAAAGTCATTAACACATTCCTGCTTTATTAATTAGATGTTAGAGGATTCTGCAAATGTTATTCGGTTAAACAAAGATTCCAACTTCATCCGAAAGATTAAGACTGAATTGAATAAACAATAGTTTTAATTTCAAGTCTGAATCAAAATTTAATGTTTTATTGTGTTATTAGAACTAAATTGTTTTTTAAAATAATAACTATCATAGAAAAAACACGGTTTCTGGTTATCAAAGTGTAGATCATTTATTTTTGATAAAAATATTTATTCATTTATTGATGGTACATGAATTTGTAAGCCGTGTGATAAAAATACTTTAAGCATAATGTTGAAAATGAATTCATGCATTTTTCACATAGAAGGAGGAGATATGAGATATGGAATGGTTAAATATTGAGTTAGAAGTTTGAGAATGATAATGGGTGCTCCTTTCTCTGCCGATTTACATCTAAGGTGTACCCAGCTAGAGTCGAAGTACGAGTCCGTTTTTGTAAACACAACTTAAGGGGCCGGCGGAGGGTGAATTTTCATACAAACGTAATACCAAAATTATTAACAGTTTAGGCAGATTCTCACTATATTATTGTAATAACTGTATTTGTATAGTATTTATCAAGGTTCCTGAATTTGATTTTAAATTACTTACCTCAAATGAAATAAACACAAATCGCATTTTACACATTTTTTCATTGCAAAATGTGATTGGCGTTAATATCATTTAAGGTAAGTAATTTAAAATAAAAACTGTCCAGGAACCTAGATAAATACTATACAAATACAATTATTACAATAATATAGTGGAAATCAGCTTAAATTAGTAATCATTTTGGTATTACGTTTGTATGAAAACTCGCCCTCCGCCGGCCCCTTAAACACCATGTAGGTACAAGCAATAATTTGATGATAAAGATTTAATTAAAATGTTTAATTATTACACCTGAAAATTCATAAAACTTTATGGTTTTCATAATTTTAACGTGACACAATGTTTCTCTCCGTAGTGTCGTTTTTTGTGTGTATAACAGCGAGTTTTAGTTTGGATACAAAATTACGTCAACAAAATGAAAGCGGTAACATTTCTGCTGTTACAAATGATGTCGTTCAAAGAAGATACGGCCTAAATTTCTATGGTGGATGTAAACAATATGTCAAAGTATTCAAATGCTTAAGCACGTGCAAAAGCAAAGGTTTCGAGATCCACAGGATCAATTTGAAATGTAAATGTACATGCCACCAAAAAAAGATCGCTGGTACCTTACCATACTTTAAATGGAGGACTACTGGAACCACTCGGAAAGTGCCGTTAACTGTAAGTCCTGCGCTCTGGAGTATCGTTGGTACTGTGTCCCCTACGGAAAGAATAAGCACAACTCTTACTCCTAATACAACAATACCAGACTGTATTATAAAAGTAACTTCAAAGGAAGTCGTTGCTGCGACAACTACGGCGAAAACAGGGCAACCGCTAGCGGATCAGGCGACTCCAACACATAATAACACAACAGAGACAGAATCTCCTGTAACAGAATCTCCACCAGTAGAGCCTCCAGCAGCAGAGTCTCCACCAGTAGTTTCTCCAGCAGCAGAACCTCCAGCAGCTGAAGCTCCTGCAGCAGAGTCTCCGGCAGCAGAATCCCCAGCAGCAGAGTCTCCAGCAGCAGAATCTCCAGCAGCTGAATCTCCTGCAGCAGAGTCTCCAGCAGAAGAATCCCCAGCAGCAGAGCCTTCATAAGCAGTTACGACTGTGGCGCTTCAGAATCATAACGACAACTACCACGTAACACTTATCTTAAGCAACTTAATAAAGAAAAATTGTGTTTATGAGCCGATTGGAAAAATATTTTTTCAAATGACGAAGTAATGCAAAACATATAATTACCGTTTCTTCCGAAACAGAGAAGGGTAGATAAAATGTCTTAGTAACAAGTATCAACTCAGGGTTCTTTGTATTCTCAAAGCCTCTCCTGAATCCCGAGTACCCTCTTACACATCCGCTTTAGTCTAGATAGAGGTTACCTATATCCTAACAGCTTTAAGATTAAACAATATATGAAATCATTTTTTTTATTTTTTTTAGGAAAACTTAAAGCTAATAAATTGGATTACAAGTTTAACCTACTATTTCACACAGTGAGTCATGATAAAGCTGAAGATTGAGCAGGATAGTCTCGAAACTAGAAGGCTCTCGCCCACATTGTAGTGATAGGAAAAAAACAGACGACGGCCACACACACACAGTTCCACACACGCACACAGTTACATTCCTTTTTTTGGTGAGCTGTAGCACCTAGGTGGAGGTTTAAGGATAGATTTGTCCATTCCTTCTAGGCCATTCGGTCTTCATAGCCGCCTTAATTGGCTCTTACAAAGTAGGTTTCGTTTAAGACCGCAATATGTAATTATAATTATGATCGTAAAATTGCTTATTAATTGTTAATCGAAGTTTTGTGCCTACTTGCATAGTGTTTTTAAATATCAACATAAACGAAATAATGAATATCGTATTATTGTTTGTTGTTTTTATTTTAGTAGTTTTTAAAAACTCAGTAGTACGTGCAGGCATTATTAGAACAAATGGTAAATATACATAGATAGATAGATAAAATAAATTACAGGGTATATATGCCCTATATTATGAGCTAGAAGAGATTATGATAGTGCAATTCACGAAGACGTGCGGGGAGTTTGCTCCGAGCGGCAGTTGCGAACCGTAGTCTATTCATTGTAGTGTGTGTGTGCACTCATAGGTAATTAGTGTGTACCGATAACACTCAAACATTGACGGAAGCTTGCATACATATACTATAAACGGTTAGGAGGAATAGTGGGGCGCGCCTTCGTGGATTGCACTATCTATACCCATTTATTGCTTTCAGATAAAAACCTTGTTACAAGTAAGGGTATCTTACGATATGGATTTCAAAATACTCGAGACTGTCCAATATATGAAAAGGCGTTTCAGTGTATTAAGAAATGTTTAGATTCGGGGTATCAAATGGCACATGCTGACAGTAAATGCATTTGCTCGTGTAAGCGCAACAGAGAAATCGCTGAGTATAAGCCGTCTTACTTTGGCCCGACAAAGGGAATAGAAAGCGCACCAACAACTAGCCTACCTCCTTGGGCCAAAATGAATAACAAAGAATTATCGGCGAAAGATAAGTTTTCACCCTTAAACGACTATGAAATATATGGAGACGTTCCTTTTCCTAACAAGACGGATATTCAACAAATGAAAGAAAATTCAGCAAAGTCCCCGGCAGAGTTTGCAGCAGGAAATTCTCCAGCAGAGTCTCCAGCAGTGGAGTATACAGCAGAAGAGTCTCCAGCAACAGAGTCTCCTGCAGCAGAATCCCCAGAAGCAGAGTCTCTAACAGCAAAGTCCCCAGCAGCAGAATCTTCAACAGCAGAGTCTCCAGCAACAGAATCCCCAGCAGCAGAGTCTCCAGCAAAAGAGTCCCCAGCAGCAGAGTCTCCAACAGCAGAGTCTTCAACAGCAGAGTCTCCAGCAACAGAATCCCCAGCAGCAGAGTCTCCAGCAGTAGAGTCCCCAGCAGCAGAACCTCAAGCAGCCGAGTCACCAGCAACAGAGGCTCCAGCAACAGAATCCCCAGCAGCAGAGTCTCCAGCAGTAGAGTCCCCAGCAGCAGAGTCTCAAGCAGCCGAGTCACCAGCAACAGAGTCTTCTCCAGCAGCAGAGTCTTTATAGGGGGTTACGACCGTGGTGCCTCAGAATAATAACTAGAGTTATCTCTTAATCCCGGTATAAAAGTCCCTCCCTTAACTATTATAAAAACTATCATTCAATTTGGACCAGTCATTGGTGGATTTTGCATAATTTCACAAATATAAGATGAAATAATTTAATAGTTTGTATAAAACAATTTCAGATACAATATTTGCTTGTTTCATACATTTTAGAACATGATTTTTCAGAAGACGGGCATAATTTAATTATTATTCCAAAATTATTTTAGGCTAAGTGTAAGGTTAGGTATCTATTGGTATTAGGTAATGAGAAAATATATTTCATTTCCATCTTAGCTTGATTTTAAAAGTTATTCCCTCAGTTCCGTGCGCGCCCTCGCCACGATCGGTCGCACTCTCTAGCGCTCTGTGCCTGTAAATATTCAACGCGGGCACCATGGCGAAATCAACATTAGACTCACTGGAGAAACTGCTTGTGAAATATATCACCCCGTTGGAACAGAAACTGACCTTCGTTGTGAAAGAACTGAAGAAACTAGAAGATAAATTCGACAGAATGGAGGCGTCAAACGTAGCCAACAGTAATGACAATGCGGGTAGAAGTAATTCTTCTACGGCAAAGCCCGCAACAACGAAGCTGAGAGCGAGCATACCGGCCGCCTCACCACTACAGACGACTTCGTGCGATAGCAGAAGCGTAAACATACGTACAGAGAGGGGACCTACACATACTATGACACCTCCCGCCACTACGGGACGCAGCACCGCCACCGCCGCCCGCGCCGCTTTACCGCCACCGGTCGAACCGGTTTCCATTCAACGCGCGCCTGCGCCCCCGGTCGCTTCAATCGTATGCGCTCCGCTGTTACCACCAACAGACCCACTAGTCGTGCGGCCACTTGATATTATAGATGATGCAAATAGTATTGCAAATGACGCTGGGTCAAGCTCCAGCAATAATCAGAATGGCTGGATAACGGTAAACCGTAGGACCATACGACGGCCAGCACGCCGCAACGTTGTGAGAGGGAGCGGTTCATTTGATAATGAGTTGCAGACAGTAGAACGAGTGCGTAAAATCCATGCCTGTTTTTTCAAACCGGAAACAACGCCGGAACTAATCGTATCGTATATGACGAAGAAAAGCCCCAGCGACGGCTATAGTGTAGAAAAACTTAAATTGACCCATAACCATTACTCGTCCTTCGCGATAACGGTACCTAGTAGTCTGTTTGAACTATTTATGTCCGCCGACAGCTGGCCTCCCAGCACCGAGGTCAGTGAGTGGTTTCGTCGCAGCGAGGGACGCGCGAACGGCGTGTCCTCCCAGCGACCTCCCCGCCGCGGCCGCCGCAACAAAGGTGCTTCAGCCGGCGCACAGGCCGAGCCGGGACCCAGCACCTCCCAGGCAGCATCCCCCACCTGCCAGGGCTCCGCCCGTCAGCGACACACTCAGACTGTGCCATCTTAACATCCGCGGACTGCACAGTAAAACCAAAAATCTCGAAGTGCTGCTTACAAGTGATCTTGCCTGTGACATTCTTATAATAACAGAACATTTCCTTCGTAGTCACGAGATCGACTCTGTGACATTGTGTGGTTACGATTTGATATCCTCCTACTGTAGACCCCAAGTAGAGCGAGGCGGAAGCTGCATCTATGTTCGGTCCGGACTTAAGGTTAGTAATCACACGGAATATTGTAATTTAGCCCAGGAACAGATATTTGACGTTTGTGCGGTGCAACTGACGCAAGATAATACTTTAATTGTAGGAATATATCATTCAAATAAAACTAGCCATCTCGAATACCTTGTAGCGTTTGAAAAGTTACTCAATAAAATAACTAGTGATGGTCTTGGTGCTATTATTATGGGCGACATTAACATAAATACACTAGCGAGCTCAACGCTCACAAAGCGTTTGGCCGACATTTTATCAACGCATAACTTTATACAGCTGGTTGATTTCCCGACGCGGTTCCAGAACGGTCAAGGCACGTTGTTGGACCATGCCTACACGAACCTCCCCGCGGAGCGCGTACTGAGCATCACTGCTGTTAGTCCGCGCCTCAGCGACCATGAAGCGCAGCGCCTGACTATTACCCGCGGCGCCTCACACCAACAGCCGCTCACGTTAAGGCGCAGTTTCAACACAGCGAACACTTTTAACTTTGTAACAGCGTTGGATTCTGTGAACTGGGACGAAGTAGTTGAGTTATCAAACCTGGACTGCAATTTATTAGCCGAGTCAATTATAGCGAAAACCGTTAGTAAAATGAACATCTGTTTTCCTTTAAAAAAAAGGCCGCGCCACAGTAATTTGAATAGGTGGGTGGACACCGATATACTAAATTTAAAACACTTGTTATTCGACGTTATTGACCTTCAAAATCTGTTCCCCTACAACGAACATCTTGCGAAGTTCACAGACGACCTCAGGGTAGGATATTGCACACATATTAAATACAAGCGCACTAAATTTTACTCAGACCAAATCCGAAACGACCCCAACAAATCTAGACGAATGTGGAGAGTAGTTAGCACGGAGCTAGGTAGGGGTAGTCGCGAGAGGCTTGACTTTACCGATTATATCCGGAACGCCGATGGTCAACCGTTCCCCACTAAGAAACTCCTCCTTAACACACTCAACGAGGAGTTCGTGACTGCAGCTAGTAAGTGCGGTGCCCCGACCGCCGATGTACCGCGTGCGACCGCCGCGATGTCGGCAGGGCTAGTCGCCGCTGACGCGTCGCTATGGTTGCGGCCCTTCACACCGGCAGAAATTGTGACGATAGTGCGCTGTAGGATCGCTCTGAAAACTAGCACCGACCTGTACGGGGTGTCCGCTAGCATTTTAAAAGTGTCAGTTCAATTCCTATCCGATGTTTTGTCTAAGTTATTTAATACCTGTATAAAGCAAGGGACATACCCGGCTGCTCTTAAAAAAGTAAAAATATGCCCGCTATACAAAGGTAAAGGTAAAAAATCGGACACCAAGTCTTACCGCCCAATATCCCTGGTCCCGGCCTTTAGTAAAATCCTGGAAGTAGGGCTAAACAGCAGGCTGCTGGAATTTATTGCACACCGCAATATCCTCACTGATAGGCAATACGCATATCGTCCCGGACGTGCCACGACGGACCTGGTGCGGGAAGTGGTGTGGCAGGTGTATAGCGCGCGCGAGGCTGGTCTACGCGTGGCGCTGCTGTGCTGCGACCTCTCGCGCGCGTTCGACACCGCCAACCACTCACTCGTAGCCGACAAGCTCCAGTTCTATGGCGTTCGGGGCCCCGCCTTGTCGGTCCTGGCGTCGTTCATGTCAAGGAGAACGCAAGTCGTGACGGGTGACGGCGGTCGCCTAGAGTCATCTGAGTTGGAGAATGTAATGGGAGTCCCACAAGGATCCTGTCTCTCTAACACTCTATTCAGCCTGCTCTTAAACGACCTGCCCGGCGCAATCCACGATGCAGAAATATATATGTACGCGGACGACGTGGCCGCGGTAGTCACCGCGTCCACGGACGAATTACTAGAGCGTAGGCTGAACGGAGTGGTCGAGAGCCTGGAGACGTGGTTTGCATCCAACGGCCTCGCTCTTAACAGGGAGAAAACTTGCTTCCTAAATTTCAAGTTAAATGGAGGTAGACCGTCGCCCCTTAGGGTCACCGCAGGTCAGACGTCGCTGGAACAGGTCCAATCTACCAAGCTGCTTGGATTCCAACTTGATTGCTCCCTCATATGGGACGCCCACATCGACAATATTTGTTCGAAGCTTGGGCGGTCCTGTTTTGCATTGCGTAGGCTGGCGGGCACCGCGTCACGTGACGTGGTGCAATCCTGCTATTACGCGACCGTCCACAGTGTCCTCACATATGGCGCAGAGCTGTGGGCGCGAGCCGCCGACACGGAGCGTGCCTTCGTGATGCAGAAGAGGGCCGTCCGCGCCATAGTGGGCGTCCCAGATGATGTGTCATGTAAAGACTTGTTCAAAGAACTCAAAATTATGCCATTACCATGCGAGTTGATCTACCAAGTAGCAATGTTCACACACAATAGTTTGGGCCTGTTCCAGCGCCGTGGTATAAATACCAACCGCGCTCTTCGTAGCAACAAGCACCATCACAGGCTAGTCACACCACCGCACAAACTAAGCAAGACAGAAAGATCCGTATATATCCTGGGCCCTTCAGTGTACAACAGACTCCCGGGGATAATAAGAGATGCCGCTTCCGCCCGCATATTCAAGCATAAAATTAGGACATGGCTGTTGGAGAAGGTGTTCTACAGTTTAGGTGAATTCCTAGAATTGCCTGAACTGTAGAACATCAACCCCTGAGGCTGTCAAAGGAATGTAATGTCGACTGAATAATAAAATTTAATCCTATTAAATTTTGTATAATTCAAATAATAATTTAGAATTTAAATGCTTACTTATAGTAAGTAGTGTATGTACCTCTGTATTGTATACATAATGACGTGTAAAATAAGTTTTTTACAAATAAATCTTGTATCTTGTATCTTGTATCTTGTAAGATCGTGTGCGTGCATGCAAGCACAGCTGCGAGCCACGGCTAACTAAACGCGACCAAATATTTTACTGTAACTTTTCCTTAGTCTATGCTGTAACTATCAGAAATCAGAACACACAGACATAATTATGTATTGTATATTATGTTAAGATAGCCTTCTAATTTACATGCCTTGCATGTAACGTACTAATCTTATTACAGGTATATTTTGTACGCTCTTGAAGAGAATGTAACACTTTATCTAGAATAATTATCAATATATTTTGGTAATGGCCGCATTATGGAAATAACTACCTCGAGCCCCATAAAATATTTATACTCCGACTTATGCTTTATACTAATTCCCATTATCTCAATCCGATATTGTTTCTTTTCCTCATTTCGGTATTGTCCCCTCTAAGTATTGTTTATAACGAATGAAGGGCGATGTTCAAATCGACACTAGACTGGGTAGTGCATGTGAGTAGCAACAATACTTACCTATAGAGTCAGGTCATAACTTCCGAACCGTTATTTCTATATGAACCTTTCGTAATAAGTGATAGTGGTATGGTATTTACTTCTTAAATTCCAATATCCAAAAGATGAGTTGCCAGTAGCTGGATATCAAAAAAATATGGCAGGCACTGGTTGTACCGTTGTTTCTTCGTGCGTTTGGACCCACTGCCATATATCTTGACAACAGCCAACAGGTAAGATAATATTGAAACAGTCTTAAACTAAACCAATTGGGATTGAGATAAATCCATTTTGTCTTAAAATATTTTTTTAGTAGACAGTAGGTATGCAAGTGTACTTATACGAAAACTTTTTCGCAATGCCCCAGGGGCTATCCGTAGATTGACGGCTATGATGTATGGGCTGAGATTTTTTACCAATACACTCTGAACATATTTTTGCTTTTATATCAATATATCAATTTCTTTTATACCACTTTGGCATTTTAACATAGGAATTCTGGACAGTTTTCTGACAAGGGTAAAATTGACTCCGAAATCAGCTTTTTTATTTTTGTTGATAGTTTGTTTGCAAAGTATTGCCTATTTTGCAAAGTTGTATCTGCACCGCACTGACTATTGTTACTTTGGTAGATACATACCATAATTTATCTACTGTCCATCCAACTGTCTGAGTATGAGATCTAGCCGTCTGAGTGTGTGTTCTATTGCACAAGTATATTATTTTAAAAACAGTACAGTAGGTCACTCTATCAGTCGTGCGAAAGTTTCAGATTATATCAAAATGTCCAACTATTTGGCACGCATAGTCCAAGTACAAAGCATGACTTAGATTGTGCTATGTGTAATGAGCAACATAGCAGTATAAATACATAGGATTTTGGTAATAGAATCCTAAAGGTTCCCAAATTGAGGAAGTCCCACTGATTTTATAGTCATAGTTATCAGAAGAACTAAACTAGTACCGACTGAGACTTAACTACTTGATTATAAACTTTTTTGTATAGTCTTTGTCCAAGAGATCATGAAGATAGCTAGAAGTTTCGATAAAAAGTTGAATACATTATGTTTATGTAAAAGAATAAAACAGCAAATAATTAAAGCAACAATGAGCGCATCGATGAATAATTGATTGTAATAAACGCTTCTAGACTCTATTAGGTCTATCTACACACAACCGACGGCGAAATAATAAGAAGACAAACAATAAATCCTCCTACATAAAAATTGCAACAACTTTGTTCGTAATGCCGGATAGAAGCATCGTCAAAAGTTGGTTCGAATCAAATCGCACCCTCGCGCCCATTCGTGCAGTGATTACCAATAAATCCAATACGGGATAATTGGCCGGCTTAATTCTGTTCTATCTTTCTTCTTAGTTCAGTCGTCAGAATGTGCCAGCTCGGGTCCCTTGGGAGAGTCCAGCGAGAGAACAAACACCGGTGTTTAGCTGAACGAAATTGGCTCTTCGACTGTCTTCATAAAACTGATTTTTATTTGCGAATATTAAACGAAGTGGATATAACAACAAATGAAGAAATGCCACGGTTAATGAGGTACCTATTTTTAGTTTTCTTGTGCTCGGTGATAACGTATCCCATTGTTGCAGGTTATGTTTTTGTATGAGTTGTGACAAGTTGGGTAAGTGCATAGACGTTTGATGGACATACTTATAGGTGGCGCAGTCCCCTGTCGCATAATGAATATAGGAATTATGGAGTCATGGGGTGGCAGCGATTTGATATTCGCATCAGCCGACAGCCCTAGGGACCAGTACCACGTGATTCAATAGTGATGTCCTAGGAACGATGTTTGTAGGTATAACCATCGGTATGGAATATACATTGAGACATCTCAACCTAAAAGAATAAACGTCTTTTTAAAACAGTTTTTTTTAATTAATAAGTACCTATAGTCTTTTGCTCAAACACAAATGCCAAGTGAACACATCCTATAGAAACACCAACCCACGGCAAGTTTGAATTAAAACGTCAGTCAAAGCGGAAAAATCCCGTTCCAAAAAATTAGCCAGCAGAGTTCCAACAAATAATTAATCTGGAATAATCATACAAAACGATGCGAGCGGGATGTTCATCCATTATTACCATTCATTTCAAATCAGCCGTGCGGAGGGACGGAGGGCCGCTCGACCTGAATAAGCATACATTTTCCAATCAGGGCACGTATCATTTAACTCGCTATTAAATTCGACTTCTTCCCTCCGAATTATTATCATGTCAAAAAGGCTAAACGTGAAGTAAAATACATTTATCAAGGCGAGGCTCTTCGCGATTATAAAACGCAGAGCATCAGGGTAAATTCTGGTGATTAACTTATTGTGCGGTAACCATTCAGACAGCTGAAAAGAAAATTCGAATGTTTCGTTTTTGAGTGAAATACTTTTCATAAACACCGTCATAACATTCACGCTCAAGACCTTTTACTGTAATTACTTGCCGGTGGGCGCCGTGGGGTGAATTAGATAATTAAAATTGCATGAAAGAAGTTCTTGGTTCTTTCTTACACGTTTGTATGATTCGAATAGCAACGCATTGAGGGCTTGATGCTGAATGCCAGACTATATAATATACAGAAGTTTTGGGCTTTTTGTTTTTAGTGCTCCGGCTTAATTTTGGAGAAACGAGCACTTATTTTTCCTCGCTCTGGTGTCTGCTGGTTTGCCCGTCTCCATGCACTTACCCCGTATGGTTTAGTTATTCCCATACAATAAAATGGTTCTACAAGAAACCGAGTCAATAGGCATTAAGCATATTTTCATTAGTAGGTATAAACTTTTGAGGAGCTTGACCACCAAATATTTTTTTCAAAATAACTCTTAATCCTTGTTAGTAGTCGTTTGATTAGTTCCTTAAAAATAAATCTCCCATGGTAATGACATGGAAGCTTCCCCAAGCTTTTATTTATTTATTTATTTATTTAATCTTAGACTCACAGTTACAATATTGTTTATCTTAAGCTATTCGATGTATTTTATACATTAACCAATTCGAATCTACATTATGTAAGCAGTAAAGTAAGTAGGTAGGTACAAAAACAGTAATAATATTATCTTTCTAAAGTTATTTTCGGCGAACTAATTGAAATAGGTAGCATATCAGGTTAGGTTTTAGATACAAAAACCTGTATTTTAGAGAAATTTGGTATATTTAAAAGGGATACAACTTGTAGGTATTTTGTATGTATTATTACCTTCTTAGGTAGCCTGCCTGCTTTCAGTTGTCCGTTCTGTGTGTTTTGTTTGTTTTATTTTTCTTACTTATGTCAAATAAATGTATTTTCTTTCTTTCTTCTTTCTAGGTATGATCTAAGTGAGCATTTAGTTGATATAATCATTGCCATCATCATGTTGACATGATGATGATTGATCATAGCCTGGCAGTCGGCACGCGTCTTGAGTCACTTGACACCACCTCCCCCACTTATTAAATTCATAACTTGAACGTTATTATCCAGCTAATTGGAGGGGTGATGAGTTCCTTTAACACATTACCTGAGCGTTTAACACGGGTTTAATGAACTGGAGAATTAATAATTTTCTGGGTACTTAATAGCCTTCGTACCTATACTGGGTGTAGGTATATACCTGCAAAGATTTGTCTCGATTGCTGAAACGGAATATTTTACGAAACATTCGATACGACACCTTATAGAAAAGAAAAAAAAAATTGGTCGAATAAGAAAATATCGGTTTCTGAACGAAAGTTTCTGCAAATTCTGTGGAACTTATCTGGGACTGCATAAAATAAATTTAAAAACAAACTTTTTTTTTAAAACTTTAATGAACTGATTAATAATAAAAAAACCACATTATTTATACATTAATTTATACAAAAAACTTACAATTAAACAAACATTTACAAAAAACATAAGAAATAAATATTAGCAAAGTAGGTATAAATATACGTTTAACGGTAACAATATTTAATTTTGATGTTTACAAACATTATCATTTTGCTCTGTCGGCGCTTAGGGCTAAATTTTGCTTAGAAATTTAAGAGATATAATTAAGAATTCCGCTGAGCTCCAATAATTTTGGGATCTCTAATGAATGATATCAGGTTTCAAGTAATTAGCGCCGGGGGCTGACTCTTATTTTATTATTGAATATAAATATTTACAGTTATAACCCTTTGTATTTCTGGGAACGTGAAGGCTAAGCCTTTAAATTTAACAACTTCCGATTTAATGAAATTTATATAAATTAAAATGGATCGCCGAATTGTATGTACGCGTATAACTTCCAAAGCACCTTACTTACATAGTGGAATACCAACTTTAGCAAACGCTTGTAGGTGCCAAATGTAATATTTAGGCGTACCTTTATCCTGGACATCGTCAGCGAGTCTTGAGTGGGTATATACTTGACTTGGTACCTACTTATAAGGACGGTAGAGTAAGTACCTTAGCCAAAGTCATGAAGCTATATCTCCTTTTCTTTTTTTAGTATTAAATTAGAAAAAGATAAAGCTAGAGGAATAACAAACAAAACAATAAACTTGATGAGCAGTGCACGGTATATGACATAATTACTTATGTGTTTATACAGAAGACCTTGCTGGGTGGTGTCCGTTTCGCCGTCGAGTAGAGGCCCTACAATAGCAAGCGTGATACAAATATACACATAATTTTAATGCCAGGGGTGAAGCATTAAAAGTCAGGGATCAAATGCCTATAATACTGTGAGCGTAAAACTGTAGAGTAGCTATGTCCTCAATAATTTTGGTAAAAAACTGTGGTGAAGTTAAAGGTCACAATAAAATAAGCATTATGGCTTATAAAAAATAATGGCACATAAATGTCGCTAATACCTAAACATATTTATTTTATTATAAGATTTGTTGAGATGTTTTTTACCTCACGAGCAACATCCACTGCAATACAGTTACCTACCTACTCATTGGGAAAATATCGTAGGTAGGTACTGAATACAAAAGCTCAATGCCAAACAGTGTGACTCCTAATAGTATACGGAAGCTGACAGTCAGATTTCCTATAAAATCACTATGGTGCTGCAAAATATCCTATAGTTGGAATAATTTAGAAAATATCGGTCTGGACACGAAATCACACTTTTTAGGGTTCCGTAGCCAAATGGCAAAAACGGAACCCTTATAGATTCGTCATGTCTGTCTGTCTGTCTGTCTGTCTGTCCGTCCGTATGTCACAGCCATTTTTCTCCGAAACCGTAAGAGCTAGAATGATGAAACTTGACGAGTAGATGTATTCTGTGAACCGCATTAAGATTTTTACATAAAAATAAACTATAAATTTCGGGGGTCCCCATACTTGAAACTGAAAAAAAATTTTTTTCATCGAACCCATACGTGTGGGGTATCTATGAATAGGTCTTCAAAAATGATGTTGAGGTTTCTAATATCGCTTTTTTCTCAACTGAATAGTTTGCGCGAGAGACACTTCCAAAGTGGAAAAAAGTTGGTCCCCCCTCTAACTTCTAAAGTAAGAGAATGATAATACTAAAAAAAAAAATATGTTGTACAAATATGCAAATATGCAACTATGCAAACTTCCAACGATATTTGGTTTGAACGAGATCTAGTCAGTAGTTTTTTTTTTATACGTCATAAACCGTAAACCGTAATTTACCTTTCGACGAACTACAAGAACCTTATTATGTTACATCAAGTAACATAATATAAGGGTTCTTGTAGTTCGTCGTGCTACGAAACCCTTCATGGACGAGTCCGACTCGCACTTGGCTGCTTTTTTTTGTGTTTCATTTTCCAATCCTGGACTACTAGAGCACTAAATTATTCTAATATACTCTATAGTTTTTTCATAGCATGGTTGAAGTCATCCAAACAAAGTGAGTGCACGCAACGAAGGCTTGCTGTACAGTGTACAAGTACAAGCTGGCTGAAGTAACGTTTTGCTTACCTGCCTACTCATGATCACACTCACATAATATACAGACACACAAAACTTACTTTTCCGAATGTTTTAAATAGCCCATATGCAGATCCCATCAAAATCTCACTTGATTTAAATCATTTTGGGATAGCTTTTATAAATTCTGTGTAAGTAGGTATATGCCGTATGGGTAAAAACGAAAAAAACGGAAAAATCAGCAATCAATAAATCAATAATCATCAAATCAACGTGCGCGTAATTATAATAATGGGAATACATTTCTCGTATTTTTGGACTGATAGCTAGATCTAACTTTTATGATTGTATGTTTGAATGTTGGCACAGGTCAGTATAGCCCTTTCCATCTAATTGTTTCGAAATATATAATGGCAAGCTATAATTTGATCTTATTTTTTGGAATCAAATCTAAAACAATCATAATGACGATTTTTTAAAGTCATACACACTCCTCCTTTTTTTTTTACACTCCTTCACTACCCACTAATAGATAATATTTATTGACACAAGTCATGCGCTCCCTATTTCCCGTTGTAATGATTATTTCCAAAATATCAAAAAAGGCGTTTTGAAAGTTTTAAAGGGTCGGCAACGCGCTTGTGATGCCTCTGGTATTGCAGGTGTCCATAGGCTACGGTAACCGCTTCCCATCAGGTGGGCCGTATGCTTGTTTGTCAACTTAGTTGTATAAAAAAAAAAAAAAAAAAAAAAAAAAAAAAATCAAACGCAGCAATTATCTTAATGATCTAAACGCTGTTGCTAGAGAACGCGTGCAACGCATCCATAGGAATCCACAAACGAGCAGAGACTATTATTCTATCATCAGATATTCAGATTAAATCCGCTCACATATTACGCAACCGTCAATAGGGTCTGATCCGTCACCCTTTTAATTTAGAGTTGGACGAGGGGTCATTAAACAATAAAGTGTTGATTAAAAGCCCCTATGCGCGGGTTGCGAATACTGGCTTCCTGCGAGGAGCCATTATTTTATCACCGATGATTGGCACGGGATACTCGACACTAGTTTACGACACTACACTCCAACTGTGCCAGATACCAATCCAACTCAATTTGGGCTGATTTTGTAGATGGATTTGCGTTGTCCTGCTATAGAGTCAGAAATTCAGCAAGTGAATTTTCTGACAATACATCATACTTACTACTACCAGCTGCTTTGTGTTTTCTGTTGATATTTTGATTTACGCTATGTTCATCTATATACAGGGTGTAATCGTTAAGTGTGCACAGGCGATTATTCCGTAACTATTGCAGATATCAAAAAACTTTAAACTGATATCGAAAGTACTTTACCTAATGAGTAAAATGACATTAATAACTTTTTAAAAATAAAACGAGAAATATCCAAAAAAATTACATTAATCACTCCCATACATTTAGTATGAGATAGTAGAAAGGTTTTAGTTTCCTTATTTTAAGTGGAATAGTACCTACTCATTTTACCCTTGTCATTTTATAATTATGTACGATAAGAAGGTATTAATGAATTTCAAGTAGATACACGTGTAGATTAATTATCTTACCACTTCAAATTTATAATAAACCTTGTTTCAATATTGTATTGATTTGAACTAGCTGAAAAGCAACATACTAAATAAAAACAAAAAGAAAGATACTCTTTGGTGTTCGTTCTAAATTCAAATTCTTTATCGCGGGTTCTCGTTCCCGCCAATTTATTGTATTTTTCAATTTGCGTTAATAATCGTGATTGTTGCATTTATTGATTGAAAAATGGCATATTCCAATGGCATATCCATATAATAAAATGTATGGGAGTGATTAATGTAATTTTTTGGATATTGCTCGTTTTATTTTTAAAAAGTTATTAATGTCATTTTACTCATTAGGTAAACTACTTTCGATATCAGTTTAAAGTTTTTTGATATCTGCAATAGTTACGGAATAATCGCCTGTGCACACTTAACGATTACACCCTGTATATATATAGGTACTTTCCCACTGACTTACAAGTGTAGTGACATTGCTCAAAGTTAGAAATGTTCGTCATTACCTACCCAGTAGTGGTAAGAGATAGCAATTTATCTTTTGAGATACTGGAGTAAGTAAAGGCCATTATATAAGTCTAAGCTAGGGAATTATAACTATACCTACTATAAGGCTCGTCTATAAAGATCTGCTATGCATGCTCTTCTCCTTGGAATTCTTAATATGAAGGTATTTAACGAGTCTCTACCTTCTATCTTAATAAATACTTATTCAATTTATTGCAATCTCTGTTTAGATTGAAGTGTTCATTTCTCTATGAATGAGTTAGGAGAGCTATTCGCACGAGATAATTACTCGAGATAGAGATAATACCGGGCGTATTGAACGGGACCTCATTACGTTGGGGATTTTAGCTTCATTCTTGGCATTTATCCCTCATATCATTGTTCATTTTCCGCATTAGGTATACATTTGAACTAGACGAGGCGGGACCAATCTCAACAGCAAGAAGCGTTATAGGTACCTTGTTATGTGAATCGTATTCTGAATACAGAGATAAAAGCCATTTATGGAAATTGTATACCAATCGTTAAAAAGAGAACCGTCCTGTTAACAGATTTTAAATCATTGCCGTCACCGGCCGCCATTGTAACGTCAAGTTAGTTCAAAAGCGGTCGTTCCAGTCGAACAAAATGATCTTCGCGTGATCGGATCGAAGGTTCCACACCTCGCGGATCAATAGATCTCGTTCAAATAATAATAAGGAGTTATAGATCAGCGCGCGTCGCGGAGTGTCGGCGGTGGACTGACGCGCCCTCGCCGCCACCGCGGGCTGGCTCTCTTTGTGCTGCACTCCAGATTGCATTTCACTATGGAAATGGATATTTATTTCACGTCGCGCTCGCCCGAGCCGTATGCGGTGATCGCCAAAGATGATAACGCCTCGATTTATATATTTCACGGGATGATCGGTAGCGCTCCTGCTTACCATACAACTGCCAGGGAGTCGCTTATGCAGAGGACGCTAACCGCTATCACTCTGTTATGACTGGAGCCTCGGTCACACCGACAGATCCTGACGCATCAGGAAAAGCTAAAATATATTTTTTGGATTTGGAACCGTACAACATTTGCATTTACTTATAGATACATACTGTAACTAACAAGGTTTCATTGCAACTTCAGTACAAATAAACAAAACAGTTTTTTTTCTTTTATTAACTGATTGTTAAACCAGAACGCCTACCACAATCTCTGTCTGACTCTGTCTCTGGCTCTGAATTTGAGTCTGATGTGGGGGTGTTGACTAAATAAATCCTACGTCGAAACGTCACACACACACAGTATAATGCACTGGTGAGCACTCACACAGACTCAAAATCAGAGCCAGATAGAGTTTGTGGTAGGTCTATACTGATGCAACTCGTTTCTGTTTGTTTTCAATCAAGAATACCGGAGAAAATTCCTTTTTTTTTATTCTGCGACAAAGTGAAAAGCCACTAGATAACATACCCGTAGTTCCGTATAGTAACAATTTCTTTATGAACATACCATTGGCAAAAACATAGTCTACCGTCACGTATGTTTTCAACCGTTTTCCATATGCACGCAAAGATATTTCTGTGTTAAGTGCAACTCGATATTGCATGCAAAATCTAGCGTTTGCCATAAACACGTCATGGCTCCTCGCTTACGGACGAGAGATCGCGTACATAAAAGAAATGCTATGTATCGTCACTCTTTAAAAGGATCTGATCCATTGATTAGCATCTAACGTTGGATGCCCGCTTCATCAACATCTGCATCGATTATGGAACTTTGATAGATGCCTAAGTAGGCAGTACTTAGCTCTAAAATCAATTACGTGATTTTAAAGGCAAGTGTGAGTAGGATCCTATTTGAGAGTTCCAAGACGGTCTTGATTTAAGATCATTTGCTTTTAAAGTAACACTTTACATTTGACTTTGAGCTTTTGTCTGTAGTCATAATTTATATGAAGCATCGTCATCCTCCTGCCTTTATACCACTTTATGCGGGGTCAGTATAACATTTTTCTTCTTTCATTCCCATATTGCAGCAGAAACACATTGCAACAAATCATATCACTCCTGCTTCTCTTTAAAGTAATGGTAAATATTCTGTTCTCCTCACTCATTTGCAGCATGCTCGAATCTGCGGTGCTATTCCTGCATCACAATTTGTTAAGGCGATCGCTGAAACCGATGTTTTTTTAATAAAAAAAAAACTTATATTTAAAACAGAACGTAGATTCAGCGTTCACTCAAAAGTATCCAGTGAAAGAAAAAGGGTTCAATGCCCTCTTGTTGTACGTCTGGAAAGGAATCAGAACTTTTTGTACAACAATTGTGCAATTATTGTTTAATTTTCTTATTTCTGATTTCTGAACCGTGTTGTAAGAATAGCCCCACTGAACACTATGACATTAAAGGTATATTAAGCCTCCGCTATACGCTGGTCTAAAAACAAAACACGACCGGAAAGTTGGAAAAATTTAAAATAAAGATGGCGTTGCCTGACCTGAGCTGTGAATTCATGTATTTGATACCAACTATTACTTATTCTGTGCTTGGGTCTGACATTTGTCACGACATTACAATGTGTTGACTAGAATACGCTTCGTTAGACAAAAACACAGACAGATATTCAGTAAATAAATATAACCCAATTGTTATGTTAGCTGATTCCCGTCGCAGAGTTTCCATTGCATATTTTTCATCCAGGATTGGTGATAACAATGGCAAGCTGTGCGGTATTTTTTAAACTACCACGAACGCTACATTTTAAATCTAACTTATATAGTAGTGTAGTAGTAGTAGTCTAATTTATATAGTATAACAAGCAAATAGCCCCAGATTTAATAAAAGAAACCTTCCACCAAGAGAGATTTTCCTCATATTATGCAAAACCAGAGTGAGTTGCAAGTTCATAAATGTCGGTAGTCGGTGAATGAACACTTGTATTTTTTAAAGGTAAAAAACGGAACCCTTATAAATTCGTCATGTCTGTCTGTCTGTCCATCCGTATGTCACAGTCACTTTTTTTCAAAAAAATGAAATGAAATGAAAAGAAATAATTTATTTGCTTGAAGTATGGTACTTACAAAACTGTAAAAGCTATATGTACTGATGAAACTTGGTAAATAGATGTATTCTGTAAACCGCATTATGATTTTTATACTTAGAACTGACACTCAAAAAATATTTTTTCATAAAACTTATGAGTTTTCTTAACATTAAGTAAAAGATTATTAAACCAGTTAAGTATTTACGACAGAGATGCGTTAACGTCATCGTAATTAGCCTTCTATCTATCGACTTTAAAAATTAATGAGGTATCGTCAGCAAATAGTACTGTTTCACATAGTTTTTTAACCAAAAAAGGAAGGTCATTTACGTACACTAGAAACAAGAAAGGACCTAATATCGAACCTTGTGGCACCCCTATGTCAATAACTGACCCAAAAGATCTCTCACCGCCCACATCAACTTTAAGGATTCTATCAGTCAAGTACGATTGTAATAAGTCAATGGAGCGATTTAGAATACCGTAATGTTTAAGTTTAGATATTAAGAGGGTGACGGACGCAGCTCGCAACTTCAATTCGAGGCGCGGGCAAAAATTGCTCCGAATATAGCTATCTCTATTCATTTGATGCGGGCGCCACGGAATATATAATAGTAGTATACACACACAGGCGCTCGTGTGACGCGCTACTTCTATACGTGAATCCAACCATAGTGCCGCGCTTGTGCGTGTGCGTCAGCCACTGATAACGATTTTTATGCATTGCCTAATTTCGTCAACGTTACTAACACCCGTTTTCACTAAACCTAGGCGACGCCTAAATCGGATGCCTAAATATTAACGGGCCGACGTACACAGCTCGCAACTTCAATTCGAGGCGTGAGCAAAAACTGCTCCGAATATAGCTATCTCTATTCATTTGATGCGGGCGCCACGGAATATATAATAGTAGTATACACACACAGGCGCTCGTGTGACGCGCTACTTCTATACGTGAATCCAACCATAGTGCCGCGCTTGTGCGTGTGCGTCAGCCACTGCTAACGATTTTTATGCATTGCCTAATTTCGTCAACGTTACTAAGCGTCAGATAGGCTAGTGGCTAGGGCGTGCGGATTCACACTGAGAGGACGAGGTGGGCGGGAGTTCAAATCTGGTCAAAGAGAGTTGACTTTTTGCACCCTACAATTTTATGTTTTTATTTTTTGTGGCTGCATTACCTGACTAACCCTCTAAGCTTATTGCTTGCTTGTTTCGCTTTTCTAGTATTCAATAAGCAAGGATTGGTCATGCTCTGAATGCAAGAATAAAGTGAAAAAAAAAACAACATTCCTGAACCGATAAAGAACCTTCAGAGTAGCTATTTACGCACTTAGAAAAGACACCAGGAAATTCTCTAACATGATACGAGTGAGTTTATTCATCAGGTAGGGTTTGTGCGGGTTCTGGACCAAATTGAAGAAGAGTAAAGAGAACCATTGACTCCGAGTTGAGTTGAGAGAGCCATTGACCCCGGCGCGGAGCGATGGAGTTGTGGTTGATGACGTTCCAGTAGAGGATGATGGGTGGGAGTCCGCTCAACATCAGGTGTGGTGTGGTTTGCTTGACCTCATTGGCCTAGTGGTTGGAGGGTGCGGGTTCAAAATCAGTGATAACGTTACAGTAATAGATGATGGGTGGGTATCCGCTCTACGTCAGGTGGGGTGTGGTTCGCCAGACCTCATCGGCCTAGCGGTTGGGGGGCGTGGGTTCAAAACCAGTCATGACGTTACAGTTGAAGATCATGGGTGGAGGTCCGCTCAACATCAGGTGGGGTGTGGTTCGCCAGACCTCATCGATCACACACACACAGCAATAAAAAACACGCAAAGCGGCTCACTTACCAAAGTACAGAAAGTCTAATAATGTGACTGCATTTAAAAATATACTTTATTCGTTGAGCAATTAGGTTGCTTTTATTCTGCTTATTTACATTCGCAAAACCAACGATTGCGAACATCGACCTACAATTACATGGACCTCGGCTTTCGCACAAAACTCGCGAAAAAAGTGTACCAAGCTAACCTACTATAGGTGGATACTTATATAATGATTATAAACAAACTGAAAAAAAAAATTATTTATGTCTTATCACAATTACTATATAGAACTCAATTTTGATTGCATGAAGCAACTTCTAGTGAACGTTACAGAAATTTTTCCAAGTCTTTTTATCAATATTTCCACCAGACGTTGAGCAGTACTCTGTTTATTGAGCTCCAGTTATATAAAGAAAAACTATTTTGTTAAAGTATTTCTCAGTCTTTTTATCAATATTTCCACCGGACGTTGAGTGGTAGCAGTTTTTTGAGCTCAAAATAAATAAAGTTTTTTTTTTAATTTCTTAGTCGTTTTATCAATATTTCCACCTGACGTTGAGCTGTAGTTTATTTCTTGAGCTCCAGAAAAATAAAACAGAAATATGTTGTTCAAATTTTTACAAGTCTTTTTATCAATATTTCTACCTGACGTTGAGTGGTATCAGTTTTTTTAAGCCCCAGATAAATAAAGAATAAAAATATTTTGTAGCCATTTTTCTTAGTCCTTTTTTCAATATTATAACCTGACGTTGAGCGGTAGTCGGTTGTTTGAGATTCAGATAAATAAAGAAAAAAAATATTTTGCTGAAATTTTTCCAAGTCTTTTTATCAATATTTCCACCAGACGTTGAGCGGTACTCTGTTTATTGAGCTCCAGTTATATAAAAAAAAAAACTATTTTGTTCAAGTATTTCTCAGTCCTTTTATCAATATTTCCACCGGACGTTGAGTGGTAGCAGTTTTTAGGGTTCCGTAGCCAAATGGCAAAAACGGAACCCGTCAGATTCGTCATGTCTGTCTGTCTGTCTGTCTGTCTGTCTGTCTGTCTGTCTGTCCGGCCGTGTCACAGCCATTTTTCTTCGAAACCATAAAAGCTAGACTGATGAAACTTGGTGAGTAGATGTATTCTGTGAACCGCATTAAGGTTTTTACACAAAAATAGAAAAAAATCTATAAATTTTGGGGGTCCCCATACTTGAAACTGAAACTCAAAAAATTTTTTTTCATCAAACCCATATGTGTGGGGTATCTATGGATAGGTCTTTAAAAATTATGTTGAGGTTTCTAATATCGTTTTTTTCTAAAACTATAAATTTGGGGGTCCCCATACTTGAAACTGAAACTCAAAATTTTTTTTTTCATCAAACCCATACGTGTGGGGTATCTATGGATAGGTCTTCAAAAATGATGTTGAGGTTTCTAATATCGTTTTTTTCTAAAACTATAAATTTGGGGGTCCCCATACTTGAAACTGAAACTCAAAATTTTTTTTTTCATCAAACCCATACGTGTGGGGTATCTATGGATAGGTCTTCAAAAATGATGTTGAGGTTTCTAATATCGTTTTTTTCTAAACTGAATAGTTTGCGCGAGAGACACTTCCAAAGTAGAAAAAAGTTGGTCCCCCCCCCTCTAACTTCTAAAATAAGAGAATGATAAATCCAAAAAAAATATATGTTGTACATTACTATGTAAACTTCCAACGATATTTAGTTTGAACGAGATCAAGTCAGTAGTTTTTTTTTATACGTCATAAATCGTAAACCGCAATTTACCTTTCGACGAACTACAAAAACCTTTATATTATGTTAATTGATGCTACGGAACCCTTCATGGGCGAGTCCGACTCGCACTTGGCTGCTTTGTTTGAACTACAAATAAATAAAGAAAAAAAATAATTTGTTGTAATTTTTCTTAGACCTTTTATCAATACTTCATATACAGGGTGGAATTTTGTAATGCCACCTGGAGGGAAAGTACTCTTAATACTCCAGATAGAAAATTTTACTCACAGGAAACATTCCTTTATTTTTGAATAGAAAGCAAACTGCATTCAAAGTTTTTCGAAAATTCTCTCACACCCGGGAATTGAACCGGCTAAAATCAGAAAAATTATACCTTGTACTTTTATTGCATCGATCGTTAGTCAATTATAAGGATGAAATCTCTCTAACAAACATGATAAATTAAATGAAAGAAAAACCAGGAAATCTTAAATTAATTTAATTATTTACAAAAAATGGATAACTAACCAGTTACTTGAAATTAGTTGCTTGAAATGGGCTCCATTCTCTTGGATACACAAATTTATTCTTTTAACGAATTCATTTCTTTAAAAGAATAAATTTATTCCTTTCAAAAAAAAAAATTAATTTAAAAATTATTTTATTTTTAATTTTAGAAATTGCTTTCTATCCAAAAATAAAGGAATGTTTCCTTTGAGTAAAATTTTCTATCTGCAGTATTAAGAGTACTTTCCCTCCAGGTGGCATTACAAAATTCCACCCTGTATAGAAATTAATGGTTCATAATTTGTTTTAGTCGAAATGTTGGCTTTTTTCGAAATTTCGGCAGACTTTTTGACCTAGTGCTGCACCTTAATTTCGTTTACCCAACCTACAACCTACCTAGGTACTTAGTATTTCCCATCTTCACTTAGTACCCTTCCTAAACTAACAATTATCAAATATCTAAGCATTATGTTTTATGCCAGTGTAGGTATTTAACTAGTCCGAAGTCCGAGCGATTCACACACACAACCGAAGTGTCCCGTGTGCTTCAAGCGTTTCCTCCCCCTGCACCCCGCCACCCGCACCGTGCGTGCGCGATAGCAATAGTAGCCGTTCGAAAATGCCATGAATTTGATCGTGTTCCGTAATACCAAAAATGATGACTGAAAACTTTTTGTATTCTTTACATAGTATTGTTATTCTGTAACTAGACAATATAAACTAGGTTCCTTAACAAAAAACACGTAAGATATTGTTGTTTTTAGTACGAAACCAATAGGTAGAAAACTTGATAAGTTTAGCATAAAAATGTGCAAAATGCGATTGGTGTTTATTTCATTTTAGGTAAGTAATTTGAAATAAAAACTGTTGAGGAACCTAGATAAATACTATGCAAATACAATTATTACAATAATATAGTGTAAATCTGTCTAAATTAGAAATCATTTTGGTATTCCGTTTGTATGAAAATTTTCCATACGTCAGCCCCTTAACTAGTTTTTTCGTGTGCGCGAGCTGCAAGCAGCTCGCGTGTCGGTGTGCTACTCCCAGTTTTACATTACACTTGCACTTGTAAAACCCCAAAAAGTAGTAAAGAAAGTCCTAAGTAACCCTAAAAGTCGATCAGTGAATCAAGTTCCTCAGTGTAGTAAAACCCCAATCAAAGTCCTAAAGAACCCTAAAATTGTTTACATAATCAAGGTCCTAAGTGAAGTAAAATTCCAATTAAAGGCCTAAGGAACCCTAAAAGTTGTTTATTTTATCAAGTTCCTCAATGTAGTAAAACCCCAATCAAAGTCCTAAGGAACCCTAAAAATGTTAACATTATCAAGCTCCTAAGTGTAGTTGAAACTCCAATCAAAGTCCTAAGGAACCCTAAAAGTCGAACACTTAATCAAATTGCTCAATGTAGTAAAACCCCAATCAAAACCTTATACGGAACCCTAAATTGTACGTCAAGCCAAAACCCTTAACGGGTCGAAACCGCTGGAAGGAACCCAAACGTTGACTACCGGGTCGCGTGCATCGCGAGCTGCAAGCAGCTCGCGTCCTCAATGCGTTCCCACAGGGGCGGAACCCTAAACCAAGTGAAGATCCAATCAAACACCTTAAAAAACCTAAAATTCAATCTCCAATCATAGTCCTCAGTCGAATGAACCGTTTGAACGACCTTAATCGGACGATTTTTGCAAAACCGGAAGTGGCACAGCCGCCATTTTGAATTTTGAACTCAGTCTAGTGAACATTTTTTCACACCCCTAAGACACCCTAAATTTCAGTAGGAGGGGGTTCTAAATTTCAGTAGGGTGGGCGTGGTCGCGTGGCGGCTCGCTTCGCTCGCCGCAACGTTCCCCCCGGGTTCAGGAGGAGGGGGTTCTGGGGGCTTGAGGGGGGGGTCACAGCACGGCTCGCTTCGCTCGCCGCGACGCTCCCCCCGGGTTCAGGAGGAGGGGGTTCTGGGGGGCTTAGGGGGGGGGGGGGGGTCACAGCACGGCTCGCTTTGCTCGCCGCACTGTTCCCCATTCGCTCGCCACTCGAAAAAAAGGGTCAAAAATAATAAAGGGGTCTAGAGGGGGGAGGGGGGCAAAATTTATTTTGCTTTCAAAATAATCTCACCTTCCCTACATGACCCAAAAAAAAAGTCTTGCAAGTCACTCCGCTTGGAAGATACGAAAGGGGGGGGTGAAAAAAGGGGCAAGAGGGGGGTGTTTTTTTTGTTTTTTCAATTCAGGAAGAAACCCTCTATACGAAACCCTAATCGAAAACCCCCTATCTCGACGGCATCCGGTAGCACTCACAAAAGGGGGGGTCCTGGGGGGCAAGGGGGGCATTTTTTTTTGTACAATAATATTCTTATCTTTTTTCTTCTCTTTCGTCTTCTCCCTTTTAATCTTTTTTTTTCTGAAAAGTAATATTTCATCAAAATCGGCTAAGCCGTTTTGTTTTATTGTTTGTTACTGCATACCTTCGTCATTTAATTTTATGATCCAATTTAGTAAATTTTTCTTTTATCTAAAAGGTTATACTTCCAGATCTGTATGTAAATCTAGTAAGTATAACTTAGTGCATAGAATTCATGCCTATGGAAATAAATAATAATAATAATAATAATAATGCTGGACAATTCACACAACATTATCTAGCCCCAAGCTAAGCAAAGCTTGTGTTATGGGTGCTAGATAACTGATATACATAATACAATACATTACATGCATAGATAATTTTCATTTCAATTCATAAATGAATTGAAATGGAAATTATTTATGGGTGGCTTTAAGCTTTGCACTCATTTAGGCCTTCGGTGCTCATTGCGGTGGAGATCAGTGAAGCATTGTGAAATAACACTGTCTATTCGACTTATATTATTGTATTTTATCGGCATTTAAAAATATTAGGTATACCAAAGAGTTTCGACAACCCCAACTGACTCTTCAAAGTTCTGTCAAACGCAAAATCTTGGGAAACTCCTTGCTGCGTGTATAGAAATAGGCACATGTATTTTGGTATTTGGGTATTTGAGCGCACCGTGCATGAAGCCTTTGACAGAAAGTTCCAGAATTCGGGACATTACAGGCACCTCCAGATTTAAAAGACGGCAATCAAAAATACTCAAAACCCATGATATTATTGTTATGACTGGGCTCTCAGCTCATTTATTAGTAGCTCTGCCTTCTGCGCCATAGGTCGTGGGTTCGATCCCCACCGAGAACAAATATTTGTGTGGTGATCATAGATATTTGTTCTCCATCTGGATGTTATATTGTTTTCCAAGTACCTATGTATTTACAAACAAAATGTATTTAAGTATTACATCAGCTATCTGGTTCCCATAATACTAACTCTGCTTAGTTTAGGGCTAGATAGTGTAGTGTAGATTGTCCATAATATATATATATATATATATATACTTCCTTTTCATTGTAATGGGCTCCCAAACTCTTTGCAAAATCGACACTATTTTTATAAAGGCCTAAAATCGGCTACTAGTTTTTGAGTCTTCTTCTTGTCATGTCAATAGAAAATTAAAGCTGGTGTGGTGGATTATGAATGTGCCTCAAAAGTTTTGCTACTTCACGTTGGTTTCATTTATTGCTTTCCTTCACCGTTAGAGTGTACTGACATAGTGCACATAGGTTTTTTGGCAGATAAACTAATTTGTGCATGACGGGGTTTGAACACACGCCTTTAGAATCAAAAAGCGGGTCGCTACGACAATATAACCGGTGCTAAGCAACCAGAGCGCCCCTCCACCTAATGGACCGATGACATTCTAAAGATCGTGGGAAATCGGCAAATTGTTTTTTCATGGAAATGTATAAAGGAGGTCTATATCTAGCAGTGGACTTCTACTTACTGATGATGATGACGGAAAGCACTGGGTAGATAGGAAGATAGCTACTTATGCAACTACAAAAATGGAGGTATTTAACAAAAGCATTGCGCTTCGCTGGTCACGCACGATAGGAACGTGCCCTAGAATGTACTTGATAAGTTATATGCTACATAAAATATATACTTCTACAGGCTGATGATGATGTGAATACAGGTTATCGATCATAATGTACGATGAAGATGGTTTTATGTCATTTCGTTATACTGTGACAGTTTGTTTTATGTTACACTGTGGCAAATTTATAGTACCAGTAGTAGCTATGATTTAATCTAGGGTATATTTTACGTAGTCAGAGATGAAATGTCATGTCACGAAATTTGACATAGGTCCAACCTTCTTGGCCGCTCGGGCTGTACTGAGAAGTAAGTACAGAAACCTATCTATTTATATTTTTGAAAATTTTATTTTTTTATAAAAACTACGGCAACTAAGAAAAATGCAATAACATCAGGTTTTTACGTATTTATTAAGGTAAACGGGAACAAAACTTTCATTGCAATGGCTCTAACAGCAACGGAAAAAAACCATTTCAAATCCAAAAAAAATTGAGAGTTTTTGGCAAACTTTGCGTTCAATTTTATCGAACCCTGTGAGTTGAGGAGAATTTCTAGCCTAATCATAATTTTTTTACACCATTTAATTGTAATATTTTACAAAAAAAATAAATGGATTCGTCCATACAACGAAAAAAAATGCTACTTTACATTTTCGGTTTCACCTCATGTAGGCCCTTAAAAATATGTTTTAATACCAATAATAACTGTAACCCTAAAATCACAAATGTAGCAACCCGTTATTAAGCATGATTAGAGTTGGCAAGTAGTATAATTACGGTCGTACCCATATTGATATTTGGCATACCATAGTCTAATGATCATACCGCAGGCTGGCGGGCGTTCTTTTAATTACCTTTTAGCTACTTTTGCTTTGTAAAAACGTAGTTTTTTCTTTGTAAAAACGCACCTAGAGATTTCAAAAGGCAAGACTAACATAACTGGACTTAAAAGCTTCAGCTTTCTGGACTTAAATTCTTCATTTAATTAACTTACGCACATGCCTACTTTTATGGTTTTGACAACCTTCTTATCTCAGTTGGTATTAACTCTGCCTTCTGTGCTGAAAGGCGTGGGTTTGATCCCCACCGAGAACAAATATTTGTGTAGTGAACATGGATGTTTGTTCTCTGTCTGGGTGTTATATTGTATTCAAAGTATGTATTTACAAAAAAAAGCATATAAGTATTGTTTCAGCTATCTGGTTCCCATATTACAAGCTCTGCTTAGTTTGGGGCTGGGTAGTGTTGTGTGAATTGTCCACAATATTTATTATTATTTATTAACTGGACTTAGAAGCTTCAGCTTTCTGGACTTAAATACTTCATTTAATTAACTTACGCACATGCCTACTTTTATGGTTTTGACAACCTTCTTATCTCAGTTGTTAGTAACTCTGCCTTCTGTGCTGGAAGGCGTGGGTTCGATCCCCACCGAGAACAAATATTTGTGTAGTGAACATGGATGTTTGTTCTCTGTCTGGGTGTTGTATTGTATTCAAATTGTGTATTTACAAAAATAATTGTATGTAAGTCATATGGTTCCAATCATACTAAGTTCTGCTTAGTTTGGTGCTAGATTGTGTTGTGTGGAAAGTACAAAGATTTAAAAGATTTAGATATGGGCCATACATGAAAATGGTTTTCAGTAGGTACCTAAAGGTATTTTAATAACCAGTAGGCTTACCACAAGCTCTGTCTGGCTCTGTCTCTGACTCTGGTTTTGAGTTTGTGTGAGTGTTAACAAAATAAATCTCACGTCGAAACGTCACACACACAGTAAAATACACATGGTGAGCACTCACGCAGACTCAAAACCAGGGCCAGAGGCAGAGCCAGACAGAGCTTGTCGGCCTACAGTTCCTAAGAAATCGCGTATGAAAGGTAGGTTCTATTGTTAGACAGTTAGTTTTTGGTCAATTTTTTATAATCAGAGCAATCGGTCGTCAATCAGCTTGTTTCTCAAAAAACTCCGCGTCTTCAAAACCTCTCAAGGTCTATTTTGAACGCTAGTTTATTTAATTTAGTAACAGATAACATGAAATGATCTGCCCTCTTATTTTATAAAGTATAAAACCATTCTGTTTGTCATTTTTATTTTTTATTTTTATTTAAGAACAAAATCCACAGCTCTTTATATCTTATATTATGTAAATATTTAAATTTCTTTCATGCAGCCAATAACGGATTTCATTTTTAGTAAAGTATTCATTAATAAAAATCCTTTTACAACAGCCATATATAAAGATAATTAAAAGTAATTAATTGGTGTTCCATTGTCAGCGCGATATAAAATGCTTTGAATAAATAAGGCTCTGAGCCCTTTTATTCTTGCTTTCGATATTTATTTTTATTCAATTTTATTTATTTGTGGCGCGGCGTTAAGAGATTTTAAATTTATAATGCTGGATCGTCACGTCTTTGGTTAATTAGGTGTGGCATGGGTCTAGGGCACGGCAAGGCGTGCGCTCGATCCTTTATTATTTCCACTATTGCATACGTTTAAGGCTTGATTCACACTCGTTTTCGTTCATGGATTCCAGACACATCGAGTGAAAGTGCTTACATATTTATTTAACGAATAGATTAAACCTTATAAGAAAGTATTTATTATTTACAGATGAAATAGTGTCTATATAATAAGACTATTAGTTCTGGGCTTCATATTATTATACCTACACCTAACTTTGCGTTAAAACAAACGAAAATACACGAAGATTGATACAAAGTAAATTATCACGTAGATATTATGTAATGTCATCAGAAAATTTAAATGAAGTTTGATTGTATTTGCTGAAAACTGGAGCGTAACCGATTTTTCAAACAATATAAAATATTTGAGGATAAAGTTATTACATGCATTGCGAAATAAGGTACGTAAAGTTTGAAATAAGTGAAAATATGAATGAAAAAACTATAACAACCAGGAACTGATAGAATTCTTTATGACCCTAACCCCCGAATACTGAAACGCAACTCAGATTTAAGCACGTCTCAAGCGACGAATATTTGACAGTTTTCAATGAAAATCTGTCAAATATTCGTCGCTTGAGACGTGCTTAAATCTGAGTTGCGTTTCAGTATTCGGGGGCCAGACATACAAATGTTTGTCCTAGGTAGAACCCACAACGATGTGAAGCCAGCGCTGTGTTGTGAAGCCAGCGCTGTGCAGCTGTGAAGCCAGCGCTGTGCAGCTGTGAAGCCAGCGCTATGCAGCCGTGAAGCCAGCGCTGTGTTGTGAAGCCAGTGATGAGTGTAGATTGGCCTTTATTTCCATTGCATACGCTTAAAGAGCGCGGTATAAAATTATGGACCCTTGCGGCCGCCTTTACACACATTTCGCATACCTACTCTTCAGATAAAAGTAGATATTTTATTGAAATGTCAGTAATTCTGCGCGTAAAGATTTTCAATGAGCGTTCTTAGTGTTTATTAGTGGATACAATCAATTGTTAAACTAAGTTTATTTAACTTTGTGTTTTTGAACTCATTGGTTATAACTGGTTCCCATAGTACAAGGTATGCTTAGTTTGGGGCTAGATAGTGTTGAGTGGATTGTCTACAATATTTTTTTTATTAATTATTTGTAAAAAAAATCTATAGGTATCAAAGGTGGCAAAGTGGTCTGTTACTATGGTTGTCTTCTTCTTCTTTTTGTGTCAGTGGTTCTTTCGCACCAGTGCGATAAAAGGATATTTAATTGCGACTGTTCTTTTCGTGCACATTTTTTTAAACTTGCTGGCATGTCGTAGAATCTAAATTCTACTATATGCCAATTTCCTCACGATGTTTTCCTTCACCGTTTGAGAGTACTGGCATAGTGCACATATTTTTTTTGTCAGAAAAACTCTTTGGTACACCACTGGATTTAAACTCACGAAGGGATAGGAAGGCGGAGCCGCTACCACTAGACCAGTGCTCTACCACTGTTCTATTATGTTTGTACTAGCGTCCGCCCGAGGCTTCGCTCGCCCCGTTCCCGTTACGCCCCGTTCCCGTCCTTCTCCTTTACAATATCTTTATAAATTGTAGCTAATGTGTTAATATGATGTATACGCTACATTATTGTACAGTTTTATTAAAATCCATACCACAGTTTTTACGTGAAAGAGTATCAAACATCCATACTTACAAACTTGCGCACGCTTATAATATTAGTAGGATAAAAGCTTCAGCTAAAGCCACCAATGAACATAATGGGTAAGACGAGCTATCTCCCTAATATATTCCAGCGATTAAATCGAAACTTACAAAATATTAGCCTCAACTGTTACACTTAAAGTTGATTTAACACCCCCGATAAAGGACATTATGAAAGGTTAATAAAACATGGCTTTGCAGAGCACACGCATATTTCGAACATTAATTGGAATATGGTGATAAGTGAGGAGGTGGTTCTTCATCATTAAGATAATATGCAAATGTGAGAAGACGCAATAAATTGCTGGGAGAGACAAGGCTTGATTGATACGCTGATGATACCTCCAAATGGAAGTTGGTGATTATTACTCTGTTAATAAACGTTGCAATTATAAGTCTCGGATAAAATGATTGTATAATAGGTAGGTATAGGTTACTTATTAGTGGGGTTTGCAGACATTGTCGGATTATAAATTTTAACCTAAACATATTTTGAAAAGTAAACAGGCTTTTGCATCTATTGTATTTATATAGCGTGAGGGGCAACTTGGCCGACTTGCAGGACGATATAGTACCTGGGACAAGATTCTAGATAGAATAGGCTTTCCCAGCACCTCTACCTACCATCCTGACAGCTTAGCTACCGGCCTAATCTACAGGAAAGAATGGTACCTACGTGCAGACTAAGCCATGAGTTTCCTCACGAAGTTTTCCTTCCCCATTTGAGAGCACTAGCATTGTGCACATAAATTTTCCGAACAGAAAAACCTGATACACAATTGGTATCGAACCCGCGACCTTAGGATCGGCAGGCGGGTTTACTAGTACCATGTCAAACCATCGTAGGTTAAAACCCGAAAAATAAAAAACTTCTGAAATTCGCCAAGTGAATTTAAGGCTTAAAATGAAACCATGAAAACTCACAAAATAGCTCATGTTTTGTCCAATTCATTCCCCTCCATTTCTGTTAGCATCATCTTATTCAAATGCTAATGTTTATGATCCCGATTCCTGTTATATGATACGGCCATTGTCCAACAGACATTTCACACAAAATATTAAAATGTGTAGTGCGTTCCGGTACTGTCTCTATAGCATATCGTCATAATAAGTTATGCTAAACGCGCATTGAATAAACCATGAATCAAACTGTTTGGAACGGTCATGCGGTGCTCTAGATGTAGGTACCCATTGTACTCTGACCGCGTCATCGCTCTACACTACTTTTTCCCACCAGAATAGTTAAAGTTGAGACCTTATCTAGTATTTTTTCATCTACCTATATCAGTAAGCCACTGCTCCGTAAGTCTCAGAGCCCAAAGCGCACCACTGAGCTTGGCGTATTATTCAAAGGGGAATGGTAGGCAAAAGTAAAAATGTAAAGTAGCATTTATTTTCGTTGTATGGACGAATCTAGATTTGTTTTTTGTAAAAAAAATCCCAGCCTGAGTCGTCCCACTGCTGGGCAAAGGCCTTCCACAACGACTTCCAGTTTTTCCTAACCCGAGCCTAAATAGATCATGCTTTTGTAAAATATAACATTAAAATAGTGTAAAAAAAATTATTGACAAAAAAGATATGCACAAAAATAGAGACAAAACATTTATATGAAAGTATTACTGGTTCCAATAGTACAAGCTCTGCTTAGTTTGGGGCTAGATAGTGTTTAGTGGATTGTCTAGAATATTTATTTATTTATTCGTTTGATCAAAGAAGTAGAGGGCCGTATAGACCTATACCCACATTTATGCACTGTCACTTTGTTTGAGACTCATTGATTGGTAAGAGATGCAACAATTCAGTCAACAATTTAGAGAATTATTCAAATTAAAAACATAACAAAGCAATACACAACGGCAACGAAGGCGATCCCTGCTCTCGCGCATACTTACATCTACACTTACAATACAGAGTGTCGATTCTAAAGACACAAATCACTCAAGCGATCGCGTAAATCGATGTGAGTTATCAATTTTTGCTTGAAAAATTTGAAAATGGAACGCGGATTCAGCGGTGACTCGACGATCACTCAATCGAACCGTGGTGCTGGAATTGACGCCCAGCTAACTAGCACCACGGACAAACTATTGTACGGGAGTATTGGCACAAAACTATCCTATTTATCGCATATGACGCATCAAGGAAATTGTGACGGGGCAAACATCATAGCAGTGACGCCACAGCGCGGACGAACTATATCCACTCGACTAGAACTCCAGTGCACATTTGAAACAAAAATAAACAAATGAAACGCTTATATTACCTTTGGGTAAGTACCAATATAGAAAAATCGACCTTGACCCAAAAAGTTAAAGTTGTACGCAAAATATGGCGTATTAGATTATTCCATAGACCGTAAGATACATTACCTTAATGGCTAGCAATTACAGCTATTTATAGATATTCATGTTTTACGTAGGTATCGTCTATCCAAAGTCAAAGTTTATACAAATATAGGCAAAATAAGAGTATATTTGGAATGAGCTCTATTTGTAGCTGTTAGTTGTAGGTACCTTAGATCGTAAGCTGCGAGTCTAAACAATTGATGAAAGACATTTTTTCGGATCTTTTGGAAATTTAACTCTTGAAGGTTCGTAGGCCATACTCGTTAAAAAAACAAAATTTTGCGTAATTTAATAGAATTTGACATTTGCAAGCCACTGGCTAAATAAATGAGTTTGCAGACACTGTCCTTAAAACCCGTGCTAGTTCTGAGTAGGTGCGCGCATGCCAATATCTGCATACAAATGTTTGGGAACTTCGTTTAGGCATGTGACCGCGAGCATTTCATAGTTTATCTGGAACGTAGACTCACCGCTTAGTTTACTAAGCGAACATTGTATTCAAAATCATGGTTATATTCGCAAAACGGTTTCTAGCGCAACTATTTGTTGTATTGAATTTACGTTAATTAGGATCATAAATAAAATGGTATAGTAAGATGTTCTAGAAGTTACTTGAAGCAACACGAAGGACAACTATTATGTAGAAGTAACTTCATGATCTAGTGGCCTGTAGAGTAGGACACTCCATGAGACTATATTATAGAGGCAGACACGTACAGTGTACAGCCCTCGGAAGAAATCAATAGCATAAAGTCTTATACAATCAGTACAAGCCTAGATAGATAGATTTTACTTATACAAAAAAATAGTATGTAGTACTTAAATATAATGTAGATAGTAATGTAGCATGGGTATAGAGTTTTTTTTAATGAAGTGGTCAATAAATAAAACCTTTGCATATCTCTATGTGCATAACTAATTTTAAATCAGCGAAAAGTAGATTTATTCCAACAATTTTTTATTCCAACGGAAACTTCTGCGATTGATTAGAAAAACAGGGGCTAGGCTACAAATTGGTAGGTAAGTAGTACATGCAAGTCAACGTCGCTCTCCTGACAAAAACAGACAGCAGAATTTGTCATTGGAGAGCACGTAATGTAAATTCTATTATTACGGCCTTTTATTTTTCAATTACGACCCCGCGCCGCATCGCCTCGGGGTTAACTCCGCAATACCCTGTTTACTCAGCTTTTTTTTATATTCAATATTTCTGTCTTCCTCCGCACTCTTGGGAGCTGTTGTATTTACAAGGAAAAGCGAGATATGTCAGTTTTTTTTCTTATCAATCAAATGTAATTTTGTTCTCTATTGATGAAAGGAAGTGTCTTAAAATGCATCCATAATTTGAAACAAGATTAGGTATCATAGCATAGATTTTTTCATAGATTTTTTAGAAAGATCTGAAAACTTAATTTTAGTAAAAATAGGAGTTTTTTTTATTGAAGGACCTCGGGTATTTTGTCCTCTGAAACATCACTTAAATTGGAGCTGATTCCTTAAAATCATAAATTGTTTAATCAGGTCGAGCCTATGGAAGAAAATATTTAACATGCATATTTTCCAAGATTACTGCGGACTGTACTCAAATCCAGATTCTTGGAGGAAAAATAACCCGTTAGTAGAAGCATTCATTATGCTACAAACTTTTTCTGTGCACAGGAAGTGTCACATTATGCCACGCAGGAGGTAAAAAGAACTAATTTTATAAAGGCACGAGTTGATATACAAATTGAATCTGGTTATCAAACGGATACCTATGTAGATACAACGCAGGCTACATTCCTGTTATTGATACCTTGGCAGTAACGATTTGCATTTTCCTAGATGGCGTTGAAAACTACATTTATTTGCAATAATTGATGACCTGAAATTCCAAGTCTATGTATGTACACAGGTACACTCGAGAGCAGTAAATTCCGATCACAATCACAGTGCATCCTTGATATTTCGGTAACTATTAGAAGTTATTTAAATAAAATGTCGCTGAATTGCCGTTTTTAGTTTAAGATTATTGTGGTCTGAGTTGGTAAACCTGTATTTATTGCACGTACTAATACGAATTAAAAAGATGTCTTGAAGAATTCTAAAATTGCAAAAATTCTTATCACGTAATTTCATAACATACCATTATACTTAACAAAGCATTTAAACGTAAATTTAACAAAATATTAAATCAGTTTTAACGCAAGAATTACTTTGAAACGTCTTAAGGCTAGGTGCCAGTTCCACTGTCTCCATTCCATTGCCTCGTAGGTCACGCACGTTAGGAACGTGCCATACGATTCACTGCCTTGCGTCCATCAACTTAAGGCACCTCGTACTTTAAACCCATATCAATCCACTACTGGCATGTTTCACTCCCAATAAACCGCGCACTAAACAGAAAACCATCTTTTACAATAACGCACCTTATAAAGCTTAGAACCCCAATAAATCATGTAAGTTATAACAAGCTGTGTTTTAAATTTGTTCGGTAGCACTCCATTAAGTCAATAGGGAGGTCACGCGATGGTAGATGACAAACGGTGGTATAGCGGCACTCAGTCCCTACGAGCCACTCACCGACGAAATTAAATCATTTCTATTTCGCCTGTGATTGTACACACGCGATACGAAGCGTTGGATTGCTGTGGATATGACTTGCTCGATATTTTACAATGTCTAAACCTTTAAAATAATCCCCACGGGGATACAAATACCACACGTGGTACAAATGTATTATCATAGGGTCCGAACGACATTTGTCTAGGTATTTGTTTTTTTTATTGGTAGGTTAGGTATTAACGGGCATAAGGTACAAACGCAATTGAGTGAGTTCGAATTGTAAGCGATACCGAAGGTGTGGCTTAACGCATCTCTACATCAAAGACTATCGTTGGTTCAAATCTATCGAGCTTTTTGGCTTTTCTACAGCATTGTTAGGGAAACATAATTTAAAGATGGCAGGCTTTCAATGATCAGAATATATTTTTAAAAGAGAAAATGAACCTAGGTTATTTCTTAATAGGACAAAAACAATATCTTACGAAGTAGTTAATTAGCTGCGTAGAGCAACTAAAGACCGATGATTTATTTTTATACGGCAGTAAGCGCCATGTGCCATTCGTTCACCTTGCGCTATCCCACAAGAGTTAGTCGCAACTAACTTTGATTTATGTTTTAATCATTGAAGTTATTTATGACACGGAGCTAACTAAGATTTACGATCTGTTCATAACTTTATTTCTTGTAATAACACTAATGCTAAGTATCTCCAATGTTTTAAAGCAAGGGTTGTCTCCTGTCACCTGTATCGATATGTCAATATTTTGATATCGAACTTCACGACCCGTGAAACTCATCCAGTTATCGTGTTCGATGGCAGTAAAGTTGTAAACCTGGTTTCCGTTTAGAGCTATAAAATGCATGCTCATAATGGTATTAACAACTTGCGGTAATAGAACATGAACCCTACATTCGCGGGTGTCGATTCACTCATTGGGGTCAATCACATAATGGGTACAAAATCTATAGCGCACTGGTGCGAGTTTTAGAGAAGTAGATCGAGTGATCCATCGCCCATTAGATATAAATCTAAGCAATAACGAGAACATAACATTTTATTTGAAACGACCACTTGTTAGCGTATGTTATCCGTGTGTCGCACAATTTCACAACGAGTCACCGCGCCGGATCACGTACTCTGAAATCCACGTTCAGAACATAAACTATTTACCATCTATTCAATATTCAATACGCGATTGCAAAATACGCCAAATTATTGCATTAGTAGCGAACAGGGATTCCCGATATTGTGGTTCCGCGATCGGCAGTCGGCGCACCGCGATATGCGGCATAAATAATTTAATAATTCGCAATACGGAATTTACCATACGAAGTGTCGTACCGTTCGTCCGATTCGTATTCAATATGAGTATTTGATTCTCATAGCGCTGTCGTATTGAGCAACATTCGCCCGGCGCGTTTCACCGAGCGAAACAGTGACTTCCGCCATTTGCGCAAGGTTTACTTTGAGGGGTTGACGGTCTCTTGGCGAGGATCTTTTCAAACAAATTACATGTGTTGATATGTAGGTGAATAAAGCACGTCTGTACATTTCAATATCGGGAACATCCGTGTTATACGCGTGACCTTGCAAATCACAGCCTGCTTTCCAAACGACTTCGGAGAAGCACCCATCGGCGTCTGTATTGCGCGACAATCACAATGTCTAAGGAATATTTTATGAGCTCGTTACTTGCATGTCGACCTCTGTGAAGTTATTGAAACAGAAAAATTAATTCTAATCGCGTATCATTTTAGAACAAGAACCTATTTTTCCACTCAGTTTTGTCTAAGTATTAAACAGATAAAATGTATAGGTAACCTGCTCCAAACACTATACCTACTAAACAAGGAATAAAATGTTAGAAGGTGACATCTGAAACACAAAGCAAGCAAAGTAGGTAGGTACGCGTAGGTTTTATCTTGTTTGATTCTATAAATCAGACATTTATAATAATAAGTCTTGGTCCTAGATACAGTGGCCAGACAAACAGTTATTTTAGCCACCTTATTAACATTCAGAAATCATTGTAGCGTTTAGCGTCAGGTCGACAATGCAATGCAACTTTGTTGGTGGCATGTCCACGGGCCGAAGTTCCCAGGCCGTAAAATGAATCGTTATAATGATATGGTAACCATGTGCCAGATTCATATGTGGATCGATGCTGATAATTTCATCCTTTGAATTTTGATTCGATGTTGCTTTCTTTTAAGTTTTAAAGTAGGCATATAAACTGCAACAACATATTTTACTATACCGAAATACCATTGATTTTACGAGGTAATCGTTCTTTAAGATCATCAGTCCGAAAAAGTAAAGTACTGGCTGGTATTCTCTATTGCATATTTCCAGAAGGAGGATTTTGGGCCAACTCCATTAGCTGACATTCAGCAATCTCTACAATTTCGCACCAAACGAAGGACGGCTCGAGGCTTCTGGTTAGTGGCTCACTAACAGGTAAAATTTCAAAAAACCTTTAGCTCTTATTTCCTTAGTGAATTATAACATATATAATAACATTGATGGAAAACATACGTAGAGCTTATCAGTTCGATAATGCATTTTAATGGTTTGATTTCTTGTAAAATCATTTTAAAATGATAAATCATCAGGATAAAATTGTTTGAGAGGAAGAAAAAAGTTTGGGTTAAAAGCTTCAATTTGAAATCATATCTTAATTACTGTAATAAAGGAATACCTCTCTAAAAATCCTCATAACTTCTCATATAAAAACAGAAAAAAATGTTCGTAAAGGATAGGAGACAAGGTGGACAAATCGACCCATGCTTATGGTAAGGGTCATGCCACAGGACCATCCGACAAGCTCGCCTTCATATAGATAGTGTAAACTTATAATAAATAACGCACTTTAATAGATTTTAGTTTTGTCCTGCGTTACTTAACTCGAGACGTAGCAACAAAGATAAAAAAACCGCAGAAAAAATATTTTAATGACCCAAAGTGTTCTGTCCGCTCAGCTTCTTATAGTGAATCTAACGATGTTTGGAATCGTGCTAACCCTTCTAACCTCAAGGAAAAGAAGGAATAAAATTATCGAAGTCTCCTTAGCAATTATGTGGAAATTTCCTGACAAATACATGTTATTGGGGAATAGGCATGGGATGGGGGCACCAATGCAGCGCAGAACCGCGCGGTAGGCATGCAGCGTGGTGCTCACCGTCGCCTAATGAGGCCGCTTGCTTCTTTTATTTATGTGACAAATGTAAATTGTTAGGTGATTCTTTCGCAAATATTTAGTACGAGAACGCACAGTTAAACGCATCGTGAATCTTCAATTAGTATAACTTTTCTAATCGCGGATATGTTGATACTAGGCGCATTATACTGGTCATAGAAACATTTTGGGAATACTTAACTGTGTTATCTGTGCCAATACATCTAAGCTTCGTGACCGTTTCATATAATTTGCGAATATCGGTAACGGTGAGGTGTATCTATCGGCAGGATTATAAATTTATCTTTTACGGGCGGCGTACATGTAGACGTGCATAGAGTTTACAAGTTTAGAGCGTGTACACTAGAATTTATGTTTGAAAGATTTGTTCGCCACAAATAAGGTTGTCAGCGTGTGTTATCTAAGGGATCGTTAATTAATTAGAGAAATTGAACGAGCGCTGCGGTGCACGGGGACCAATAACTCGCAACCAGCTCGTATCATAGCTTCGTTTGCTTTTATTTATTTTTACCACTCACGTGAGCAAAATTGAATTTGAATTCGACGAGGTCACGTTCATGCAAGATCGCCTTATTTCATAAAGACGTTTTGTTCTTGTAACAGAGCTCTTTGAACGAGAAGAGCCTAAATAATAATGAAACGACTAAACAAGCTCTTCTAGATGACAGCGTTGCATTACAATAGATGTAAACTAAATCGCTAGTGCGAAGTATATTTAAGCCAAATATGAAGCTCTTTTTCGTAACCCAAAAACACCGTCACATTCATGTTCATGTTATGAAGGTTTGGGATGTGACATGAACGGTACATCCTTGTACTGTTCATGTCACATCCCAAACCTTCATAACTTAACCTTCCCATTTGCTTCAAAGACGTTTTACACCAATCAAAAGTTGTAGGGAATTTTCCTAACATGCGTGATCTACGAGGCAATACTTTCTTATGTATAGGCGATGGCTACCACTTAACACAATGTGCTTGTTCTTTCTTCTATTAAAGAGCTTTCTTCTTAAATTAAAGAACTTAGCTCTTGTCCGGGTTTTGAAGCAGTTTTCTCCAATTAAGTCTTTCGAATGCGGGCCTCCTTGTCTTCCTTATACGTCATGACAGCAACTTTTTCTTTTATCTGGCTCATGTAACTTATTCTTGGCCTTCCACTTCCCCGTTTTCCTTCAACCTTTCCTTCAATGATGTTCTATAAGTAGCTGTCATGTCGTAGAAGATGTCCAAGCAATTTTCCTCGTCAATTTAGTATCGAGTCAAGTATAGTATAAGTTATCTAAGTTATTAGTGCTTGTTAAAAAAAACCTTGCTCGGTCTCATTTGTTTAGTTTAGTACATAATTTGACCTGTTGGTTATCTACAGTTGCATGCTCTCCACCGCAAGTCCGCGTACCTACATTGACGAGGCGTGACAGTGTTAACATGCCCTTATCACAACAATCAGCACCAATGAAAATGCTAATTGACTTGTTTTGTACCAAGGAATTTATTACTTCGTCACTTGCTACTTTCATTGACGGATAAGCCCTCTGAGACTGGGGGTCGCTAAGCACTAATAAGTTATCAAGGGTAGGTTACATTTAAGTAGATTAAAGAAATGAGGCTAATCTTAGTGCTCATAATTATTAACGGTACATATAAATTAACAGTTTTACCAAAAAAAAAAAACAATCCAAGACCTCAACAGAGAATACAGAACAACTGGGCGATTGTGTAATTCTGTTGCAATCAAAAGTTTGACACTAAAATAAATGAAACTAACAAGGAACAGCGATTACATATCTTGTTGCCATCATTTTGATAGAATAGAATAAGCATTTGTATACAACACGCAAAAAATAGTTATAATTATTTTTCTTGTTACTATAGTTTTACAAAGTGAAGCTCATATTCGCTATCTCATGTTTATTACGTCAACATTCAGTTTTGTTGCAATCGTTCCTTGTCAATGATAAGTTTTGTTTAAAAATGTTTTTATGGCAATCTAAGCTTAAAATAATGTAAAAACTGATTGATTCAACTAGGTTTTGATTGCAACAAAAATACGCAATCACACCCTTGATTTGCTAATCATTATTTTGTATTAATTAGCTCATTACATAAGTTATTGTGTTCTAAGAACCTGCGTAAGATACGGTGTTTTGTATGATTAGGGGCATGTCCTGGATGGGATGTGGTCATCGCCTTTTACAGACACTTGTGCATTGGAGCAATACCGAATGCGCTGATCGGCCTTCGGAATGTCATATGCATCAGGGCATGTGATGAATTAGCTTTTTTGCCCTTTACATTTTAGGGCACTGCTATGCATAAGATAAGCGAAACCTTTTAGATATTTCTATTGTATTGAAGAGCTCTTCAACTGTTTTCATAAATGCCAGTAGGAAACTGCTGGCTGAGTACCGAGAAAACAGTGCTGGTGGATTTAGGTTTGATGTGAAAAAACCTATCCGCGCTCGTTATTTCTCTGCTTGGAAGTTAAAAAGTTGGTGTTCAAATTCACAATGCTTAGAAACCTTAAAACTAAAACTTTGGAACTCTGTCTTGGGAGGTAAGTACCTACAAAAGAAGGTACCTAATTTTGGACCCATAATGTAATGTAGTCAAAACTTGAAAGGTGAATGACAAAGTTCAGTACGATCATGCATATTATGATAAAAGTGGGCAAAAATTTTATAAAACATATTAACCAACAGTGCGGTTTGTATATACCTACTCGTAGAAGTTAAGAACGTTACATGTATAAAACACTCGTAAAACAACTGGGAGAAGGTAAAATCGTCTTGAACTCTTGAGACGTCAGACGTAATTACACAATCAAACTCATTCGGTAACATGTTTAGACACGGATGCTTAGTCCGATTGGGATCAAAAACTCCGTCACAGAGACAACAAAATGCTCAATAAAATGGCGGAGCATAGACAAAACGCTACAATAACATCAGAACGGGAACGAATCGCCAGTTTACGACATGAGCGCTACGACCGACTGCTCTACAAATGAATAAGCCATCTGGTCTAATAGCTACAATTAAACATGCTCGTCCGGGCGACTGCAAGCCCTTGTTCAACATTCGGCTCTAAGATCAATAATCTAATCTGCGATCAACCGATCTGCATTGTTTCAGAGACCTATGTCTTTATTGTAACCCAAACCCAAAAACCGAAGAATTCATTTTGTAAGATTATAATAGTACACATCACATATTTGTTACCCCTCATCCAAAACGCCCAACGTTCTGACAAAGATTAGGAAATTTCACTCCTAAGAATACCAAATATTTTGTATTTTCTCTTCATTAAACTTAATTATGTATTAAATATTTTGATTATTCTCAGTATAATTATCGGGGTTTTCTTTTATTAGAAATTTAATGAAAAAACCACGTTAACACGCCTGTATATTTATTTATATTGTCTTCAACAGTTACATACCTAATAATTATGCGCAACGCAAAAAAACCTGATTTATAACTTGTGCTAAAGTGTCCCCTATTCTGTTTCAAGATCAATCAATTGTAGATAATGTAATGTGACGTTATCTCAGACTGAACAAATATCGTTACCATCACGGTAGCTAATATAATGCTCCTTATAGCTTTTTTATAAGTTGTCAAGTTGCTTTATATAGAGGGGCATCATGAGACGAATGCCAGTTTTTTAAAGCCAATGCCCGCTGCCTTACGGCGAACCATTCTTATAAGGCGAACTGTCATAATAATCGAAGTTAATAATGAACCTTGCATCGATATTTTTTATTAGTTCAGAGAAACATATTAGCTTATGGTGTCAGAGTATAGACCGTTTGTCAGTATTGTTACCTATACTTTAAAAAGGTGGGTATGTGGAAAAAAAAGTACAAGTGACCTGAGACCGAAAGAATTACCAAGAAGTAAATTATTTCGATATAGACCCCACACGCAGTTGCTGAATTTACGTTTTTAACGGTAGACACGAGGCAAAAAGGGGTTCATGAAACCAAATTGTTCTGAATTCTGAAGAAAAATGGTAAAACTTATGTCAGGCAATTATACCGACTCCAAACTGTCCCACGGAGATCAGTCGGCACTTCAGGTAAAAGCCTCCGTCTTTGACCTGTAATTGCCAAGTATTTTATTGCACTATCTCACAAGTTTTATGTCATTCAATCCACGACTCTTAATTGAATATGCGACATGAAATTTACAACAGCCATACATTTAACCATACTGGTTAGGTATCTTCAATTATTTGCGCTCGTTGTTTGGATTACTCTCAAATAATTATTCCAATCTAACAGCATGACAATAATTGAAAGCAGTACCTTACTTACGTTCCTGAGAACATTTAGATATACCCACTTTGTTCAAAGAGTTGTATTGTATAGTTTATATAGTAGTTACATCGTTTTTACGATCAAAAACAGCCAAAACTTTCAAAACTATAGGTAAGTTCATAAGATTAGGTATGGAGTTTGTTTGTGATTTAAAATATTGATATATTGGTACTTCTTAGATACAGAACACGATTTATTTAATCAAAGTTGTCGATGTGAAAGTATTTGTAAAATTGCTAAATTGTGCTGGATTTCCTTTCCTGTGGCTTTTCTGCTAATTATTTCATAATTAGCTGTGGTTCTACTTCCATTTCAGGACTGGCAGTATTTAATAAACCATATAGTAAAAACTAACATGAGTAATCGATATCCAACTGCGCGTAGAAGGACCTGCTCAAGCTTGATATTACTGCATTAAAATGTTACAGTGATGGTTTGTTTTAAAATAAATCGCATATTAGGAAAAAATACGATGGTATTTGACAATACAAGGTGTATCTAAATATGTGTACTATGCGAAGGTGGGGGGTTTCAGACCACAATGGTGATCAGTTGTGGGGGGGAGATAATTAAAAATTCTTATTTTCAGTTTCCCATACAAAAATATTTAATTTCATAATGCCTAAATAAATTGACAACCCTATCCTAGTAACCCCTTGACCCCTTGACCTACTCCCTCTGTAGGTCTACTACTACTACCTACTACCTCTGTAGCTGAGTTTAGGGTTGTCACTTTGTATAAAGTCAGCTGTTAATGTTGAAACTTCGTTGCAGTTTTTTTCAGAGATACCAATCGAAGTTCGAAAAGTCGTTGAACAAAAGTTGTTCCCCGGGGGGTGGAAATTCACCCCCCTTCAGGATAGTACACATATTTTGATACACGTTGTATACATATTTTAAATTTATTACGTTTGAACTATTTTATGGATATAGATTTGCTTATACCTATGTATACATTTGATTATTTTTGTAATATCTTTGGTCCAAAAAAAGGCCCAATTTAACAGCGGCAGTTGATCAATGGGACAAAATACAAGATCAAAAAACGTAATTAAGGTTAATTTTAAGCTGGATTCATAAGATAAATATGATAACTGCAAACTAAAATACATTTTTTGCTATGCCATACGACAAACGTATGAAACCTCTAAGAATAATTTGTAGCAGTGCCTATTTAAATCAAAATTCCTTTCAGACAATCCTCAAGGATCTCGAATAGATATCTAGCTAAGAGATCTGAGGAAATATCTGCTGTGGAATATAATGTTGTCGTGAGGCTGTATACTTTTATTTATTTTCCTCAATAAGTATATTCAAAAGTTTAGCAGATGAAGTGTCTACCTCTAACGTATGACGTCCGTCCCAAGATTCCTAATAAAGTCACAGATAACCCAAAAGTTTGTACAAAGGCCGAGAACCAAAGAGCACTCGGCTTGGTTCACCCAATTAAAGATGAATCTCCCCGCGGATCATGTGACAACAAGTCCTGATGAAATACAACCAACGTGCGGGAACCAGACCGAAACGTTTTGATACTTTACCGAGCTTTAACTCTTTGTGGGATTTTGTTGGTCTCAGTTCTGTGGTTTGATGTCCTTGAAATATATTAACAATAAAATTATGAGCTGTAGCTACACAGACTCTGGTTTCCACTGTATTTTTAACTTAATATTAGTTTACCTGCTTAAGTTTTTTGTTGTTTTGAGATATCTGGGTCGTAAGTATACTGATTTGCTCATCTTTATGTTCTTGTCCTTTTCTAGGTTTTCTAGGTTTCTAGGTCTTAGATGATGGAAAGAAAGAAATAAGACAAGCTAAGTACCTTATTAATTTTTTTCGTAAGTCGGTATTACTATCAAAACTAAGAGAACCTGATTTGCAAACTTCCAAAATGGAGCTGCTATAGATAGCATAAACGTTTTGTGGGTACGTATGTTTCAATATGAGCTATAGTATTTTTATTATAATGAGCATTAAGAGTCGCTCCTGAGTCCCAAAAAGGCTGAATATTTGATGGGTCGTCTCATATTTTACTCTCATCTCGTGCGGAGGCAGACATATAAATCAAAGGCATGTTTGCAAAGAAGGCGACCGCTCTGCACGTCTTCGTAATTGCTGCAAAAACACGCATTGTGTGATTTTCGAAGACGTTGGCAAATTTCCGAATAATTTTTGAACTCGCCCTGAGACAATTTTAACTGTGATTCGTGAATCGGCAAAATGTGTCTACGATTACTTACATATTGTATCAATTTTTAAATATCGTGAAAGGCAAGAAACGTCAGCTGCCTTACCTTTGTTGGCTGGGAACTGATTAGCAAGGGCCACGGATCTCTCAATGGATCGCAGCCGTCCGCTTCTCGGGTGCGTCATAAATTTCCATTGATTGGATTAATCTGATTTGGATGTCAATTTTGCAAAGAAAATACAGCTCTTCGTAAAAAAATATAATAATGAACCTTTTGGAGACTTTCTGTTTAGAGAATGGTGATGATGGGCTGATTCAGAAATATTGTGAATTTTAAATGAAATGACAACATTATTTGGTCAATAACAATACTCAAGTTTAAGTAGGCATCATCTGGAAAATACTAAAATCTTTTACACACAGAAATCCAAGACAATTTTTTTAACCCCTCTATGTAGTAAGTTATCTACCCATGTTTCATAATGAGATTTGTCCTAAATCTTATTACTTTCCAATATTGAACATTCAAATGTATGGTACCTAATTAATTATACATTCTTGAAGTCTTGGCACCGTATCCACATCAAACAAAAATGCACATCTTTGAGTACCTATAAGTGACATTTCCTTTAACAAATTAAATTGAATATGCAATGATAATTATTCTAGGCAAGTATTATAAGTACTAAAGAAGTGAGCAAATGCGGTCTCATGTAGTTTGTAAAAAGTGGGTTTTAAGACGGAAGGTAGGGCCGTACCGTTCACATCCCGTATGCGCACCCGGACACTGCATACTGTGCTACCAGTTTGCTTCAGCTTTTCCACTTATTATGACATGCACTTACCATTTACGATCTACTTTTTTACTGTCAGCTTATATTTTATGTTTTGAATCGAGCATATTTCATTATGCATCCGAATAAAGCGAACGTCACTCGCAGCCGTCTAGCGTGCTTTGATTAGGTATGATTGAGTTATGCGAAGTCGCTGACTAGAACAGTTCTATAATTCATTGTACAATTTATGGACATCAGCCGTTGTACCTTCACTCACAAACGAGCATATTTCCCACGTCAACTTTGATTGCGATATCATAGTGAACGATGACATTTGAGTACGTACTAATTTAATCCTGCAAGACCGCTCGCGAGTGCGTTATCTGCGCAAAGATACAGGCTCGGTACAGCATCAAGGGGATTCCTTCCTATACTCCTGCGCCGGAAAGTCCACTTTCCCAGTGGAGCCGCTGTTGTGGTAATCACGCAAAGCTGGCCTCTTAGCGCTGAGTAAACAAATCTTCGACATTGTATCTTCGCCTTAACTCTCTTTATTCAAAGGAACATTGTAACAAGAGAAATGTACGATTATTGTAGTGTTTTCTTATGGATTGTGTTACGAAAATACATAACTCGCCGTGCGTTAAGGAGGGCCCACTATCTTTGATTTCATGTTGTTTATCAATGCGAACAGGGCAATAGACATATTTGCTCGGCGTGTCTAATCTATGTCCGCGCGTTCACTTGTTACCCATGTTATTTGGAGCAAATGACCACATTAATCAAGGTATAGTACCTAATAGCAACGTTGGTGGTATAAGAGCTAAATTTTAAAGTAAGTTCCTAATGATTGAGTTAATTAATAAACGAAATTGGTAAATAATCTACCTATAACTTTATCAATAGGTATTAATAATAGTTTGACCTAACGAGCATCATGGTTCTCACAGCCGCCAAAGCAGCCAGCAATAAATTCTGCAATAATATCATAGCCGGTCATCTGCCTTTGTTATTATATTATAGGGACGACATTCCATCCATCGAGACGTAATTATGCAAAAAGCTGGACTGTGGCCGCGGCCGCGGCTGCCCTTTGACGACACAGCATCATTATTGTTGACATAATACGAAAGATTTATGAGTGGTTTATAATACAAAATTATTGATAAATATGCAATTTATTGAATTCATAAATATACTTATAGAAAATTCAACATTATATTAATGAATTAAACAGTATGACCATAATATGAGTACTTACATAAGAAATCAATGTTAAGAAATGTAGTGAACTATACCTTACCTACCTCGGTATATGAATTGATCAAAGTGTAAAGTATCAAACTTGAGATGAAAGTGTAAAAATAAAACTGTATTATATCCTTCAAATCTGAGCAAACGAATGCGTAATTCGGTGAACAGTGGTTAAATTAGTTGGCGATGCGGGCGTCTTTATAGTCTTTAAATTGGCAAAAAATCGAGACAAGCCCCGAATGACACCGATCGCGGAGGCATCAGCGAAACAGGTGTTATCATAAACATACATTTTGAGATAAAAACAAAATAATTTTCATGAGTGGCCAGTAGGCGCGAACTGCCATCCGTGTCGCCGACACAATGGCGATTTCATAGTTTTTTTATTCGGCCTGTCGTCGGCACAAAAGCCGACGATATTAAATTTAGTAAGCGAAGAGGTGTCCGAAATCTCACGCAGACGTGCGATCCGCCACACATATTTCCATCCGCACAAAAAGCGGAACTATAGCCATAAATATGTCCAAATAAACATTAGTCGACGGCAACTTGAATAAGGATTCGTAGGGTTCTGTCCAGTCCACGCGACAATTGTATAGTAAATCACCTATTTTACTAACCCACTTTAAAATTACACAAAACCACACCCTAAAAACAAACTATTTCAGCATTATTTTGCTACCTAATTTATTGAATTGAATTGAATCTTTGCTTATTTTCCTACTTTAATCATAGGTTTTTTTTTTTTCTAAATAAGCAGCTTAGAAAAACCTAGTAATGCATCGCACTATGCAAATAAAGAGCCAGTATCCTCTTACACAAACAATCCATAGCAAATGGAAAAATAAAAAGGTGTGAAGTGTGAACGATAATGGTGAAGGCTTCAAGTAGGCTCACGCATTGTCCGCGCTAACAACGCGCGTTGTCGGCGCGCCCGCTTCGATGTGATGACAGTCGCACACAGAACGCGATAATATGTGTACATATGTAACATTAAACAGCACAAATAAAGGACATTTCACACTACATGGGTTCAAGAACAAGTTTTTCCATAACACAAAAGACGACACTGAATAGTTATAGCTGCTTCGCGGCCTCACCGCATAATCCAATAAAACAATTCGCGGAATGTACCGTCAGCACCGGCTATTATCGCAGCGGGGAACTGAGATTTAAGAACAAATTAAATAGCTATAATTAAATGATCAGACCAATTAATAGGCTACCAGCTTGCTGACTTGTAACCTATCTTGACAAAATCAAAAGGATACACATATAGAATCAAAATGCAATAAGATGCAATATGTATATCTACCAAACCTAAGTAGATTATATTACAGAGAAACAAAAGATTGAGAACTTATTTATGTTATCTAGGTTTATTTTAATATAGAAATAAAAGAGTCATAAGGCACATTGAAGAGCCATTAGCCTCAATATTAATTGATATCTACAGCTACAAAGTATTATTCTCTTTTGGTTGTACTACAGAACGAACGCATAGAAATGTTCTATTTCAAACAAAATATATTTTGCAAACTGTACAATAAAATTGGCGACTGAATCTCAAAATATATGAATTTGATTCAATGGAAAGGCAAGCGGCTCCTTTCTGTTCTCGCAAGGGTTACCACCAAGCGAACGGACTCTATACTTTTTATTTATTTTTAATATTTTAATAAGGCACCTCCAGGAAAAATATTCATCATATTTTTGGTCTTGTGGTCACTATCTTTACTGTTATTAATATTAATGTTTGAAAGAAATCATAAAAAGTTGGGTAAAACCTACTTTTTTTAGAATGGAACCTAGAGGTATGCAAGAGCAACGGTTTGTTCGTATTGCTTGTTCTGGCGTCTCTACGAATTTGAAAGAGCCAATACGTATTATCACACACATCACCCACTTAATTATTCTACACTTTATGAAAAATAAATAACTCCATTTTGTCAATGGAGTTATTCTTAGGAAACAAATGTGCTAGATCCAGGCAATGCTTAGCTAAAGGGTTAAAAAAACGTTTGAACACACACAAACTTAATGTGTCCTTTTAGTTTTAGCTAACTTTTCTTCAACGTTTAGATGAAAAAATTGCTGGACTACCGTAATGTACCCTTTTGTTTTTAGGGATGTTTTTTTTTATGTGGAAATTACCTCGGAGAAAAAAATAAGAGTGTCACTTCAGTGGCTAGCCCTGCGTGCATTATGCAAGTAGGCAGTAACACGTGTAGCTACTGTCGACACCTCCGCCGGCTTACTCCATAATTGTCACGATATTATACCCATACTTGCGAACTACAATGATCAATTTAGAGTACTTTGGCTTTTAAGAAGTTTACAATCTTATAGTAGTTTTGGGTATTTTTTGCTATACTTTTAAGTTAATCTGATTATTGATGTGTTGTTTATTCCGTTTTCAGTAATATTAAAAATAGACTGAATAACGGAAACGTAGCAGATATCTTCCCCTTTTTGTTAGGCTTCTCTGGTTGCTGGGATTTGTCTTGACGTTTCCTTTTATTTTATTCACACCGTTCGTCGGCGTTGGTCCTTTCCTTTTGTCAAACATAAGTTTCCATTGTAAGGGTTGTCATTGTTATGCTACCACCTCGACGCGACAGCGACCGGCTATATTTCTGACATCTTTTTATTTTTATCTATAAACATCTGAATAGATTTTGAAGGATGGAATAGATTAATTGGGTATTTCTTTCCAATTAAATTACGTAGATCTCAGATGAATGTCTCTGTCATTGTAGTGATGCAAAAGCTTGCAAAAGCTATGTTTTATACACCAATTTATTGAGAACTTTGTAAGGTGTTAGAGCTCGCCCAGTTTGCGAATCGAACAGCTTACTAAAAAGGTACTTTAAAATCACATCCATTCACAGGAAAGAGTGTTCACAGAATGACCATGAAATATCTCCACAAAATAAATTCCACTTTCGTGTCTGAAGAAAAAACAACAATTAGCGAGTTCAATTAACGATTTGTTCTAAAGTATTTGCAAGGCTGTTCCTTGAATAAAGACGAGCCTCAGAGGCGTCTCGGTACGAAGATTCCACCCGAGTGGTGGATGCAAGTGAGATGACTGGTTAATTGGCTCGTACGCAGCGCACGTACCGCCGCTGACATGTCACAAGACGTCTGCCACCGGCAGCGGCGATCCCTCAACGAATTCCGATCGGGAAGAGCGAAAAAGACACGAGCGGAGCATGCGCGGGTAAAAAGTAGCTGCGCCGGAGCCTCTCCGCGGGAGGCACGGAGCACCCCCGCCACCGCCGCGCCCGCTGCAGCCGCAGCTGATGCCGCACCAGCACACACGATTAAAACGTTCGTCATCTACTTACTACGCTATACATCTCTAAGCTTATCAGTCTTGGCAATGATCGGTCATTCATGAGGTGCCCTTACACGGCTTATCGGATCTATCATCTGATTCGCTCCATCATATACCTACTCGGACTCCGAGATCATGTACGACAGTGTAGGATCGCAGTTTTATCCTCGTCGCTTATCTGATTCGATCGTAATTAATGTGTATTAAGGAATTTTTATTTTTATTTGCATGCAGCGATAGGTATGCGTAGCCGGCGAAATGTTCTAGTTCCCAGTATTGTATCAGAGGGTTTGGAGAATGGGCGGCGCAGGGCCACCGCCGCCGCCGGCGCGGGCGCGTCGCGTCTCACAAAAACGCACAGCCGTCTGGTCGCCATGGTCGCTCGCGCACGCGTTGCTCCACCGACCACGTCTGTAAGAGCACGCGCGTGTAAGCGCGCAATCGCAGCAATCATCCCGCTACCGCGTTCAGCTGAGACTGCGACACCGTACGTGCTCTACCTATCACCTACAAAGAGAATGGATGAGATATATAAAACGGTAGCTCTCCAAATTTTGTATAATTTGTCAATCATGTATCTCTGCAGCGTTGGGCAAATAAGGTAAATGTCCCAGTAACAAAGTGGCGAGCGTCGAGTGGCATAGCAATGCGCGAGAAGTAACCTAGCTCGGAGCGTCTTCATACGCCGCCGTCATACAAATTATGCGATATAACGGATCGACCCGATTATTTCTGTCCATTTCACGACTGTTTAATAGCAATGTTAAACTCAGCGAAAGCAAACATACACGCCCTGTTTATCGAATATTTTACGATCTTTACCAGATTCATTTTAAAATGTAAAGCTTTGTGGAAGCGGCTGAAAGATTGTTTGATTCTAACGTGCGCTGCTAGTTCTACTATTTCAGATATTTGTATTACAGTCAGTCATTTACCATTCTGATTTACCTGCCTGTATGTTTATTCAGACTCGCATGTTTATAATACACGAGTACTTTGTATCAAATGAGATTTACTGCATAAGAAATTATTTGGAATTGAAACATCTGGATGTGGTCTGCTTATTGGTTCTTTCACTTCATAAGCATTTAACATCTCATAGCTTCTTAAAATTATTGAGATATTTACAAAAACTGGTACATAATCTACATTCATCAAGCTATTTAGTAAAATAATAAGGTCAGACTCCAGTATGCAATGAGGTAGGTAAGTAAGGGTTTCACCATATAAAAGTAACTTGAACGATTAGGTGATATTATCTGTATTAGAGAAGTACACATTGCTTAACACATTTCAGAAATAAGGTGTTTGTTTATGTTTCCATGTGAATAACTTTGATAATACAACGCAAGTGGTGTTTATAATTGGGCAGCTAATGTAGTTTTTGTGTAGAGACGTCTCGCTTCCGTGCAGGTGTCGCGATTAAATCTATTACTACACAATTTGTCACTTTCTTTGTGTATCATAAATTGTACAAAGTAATAACTTTATGCCTATTAATAAACGAAAATAAGAGGGTTCATTCATTGTTTTCAACGGTGCATACCTTTATGGTAAATAATTCATCCAATTATTTTATAATATTCTACAACAGACTAGTGCCAGTTGACTTTTTAACAAATTCTATTTGATATCGTGCAAAAATTTTTTTTTTTATATTTTGTAGATGTAACACACAGCAACACTGCTTTGTGGTACAAATATACGAGTAAGGAGTTTTTACTGAGTTAAAGTAAAGTAAACAGGCCTTCGCATCAATTGTAGATAGCGAGTTATAGTAGCGGGGCAACTGGTGATTTCTCAAGCCCTACTTGCGGGACGTTATAGTGCCTGGGACCGGATTTTAGATAGAATAGGTTTGTCCAGCACCTGTAGCCTATACCTGACAGTTTAGGCGGCCTTATCCACAAGAAGTACCTACTTAGGTACATAAAAGTAATCTACCTATGCATAAATCGTTCTTCTTCTTCTTATCGTGTCACTGATTCTTTCGTACCAAGCGTGGTGAAAGGATTTTAAGTGCGCCTTCAAGAGGCTCCTTTATAAATAGTTGAAATGAATAAACCAAATATATAAAATATCGGTAGTTTTTAAACCTTTCCGTTTTTGTTTGATTAGCATAGAGGTTAGTGTTGTTGCCGTATATAGATAAGTAATGAATTTGTTTATTTTTATCTTATCATAGCCAGTGAATATAAATGCAGGTTGCACACAGGTTACCTACTCAAAGCGTTACTTATATTTTGGGGAATGAATTTAGTAGTAATAGGTAAGAAGCTTCAAAAAAGCCGCTTATTCGGGCTATGTTCGTACAGTCAAGTTAGAGGTACACAAGTCAGGTCCGAAGCTTAGGCTTGCACCAAGAATCGGCTTTAAGCCCTTATTTGTTCCTCCAGGTAATGGATGCATTGACACCAAACATACAAGAGGAAGCATGCTGTTCACCGATGACATTGTACTTATTAGAGAAGACGCAACCAGAGGTCCGGAACTGGCTGGTAAAATGGCAGGGGAAACTGAAGAGTGTCGGGTTAAAGCTCAGTAGGACAAAAACAGAGCATCAGTTTTGGCGCGGCAAACCTAAACGGGCATAGTGAAACCGGCTTGATGGTTTCTTGACGAACTGGACCAGCGTAGCCTAGGACTGCGATGTTTGAGGGAATGGGGAAGGCCTTTGCCCAGCCATGGGACTCGGAGGGCACTTAATAAAGGTAAGAAGCTTGATCAATACGGATCTTTACTTCATATGTACGTTTATAATTTCTGATCTTCTTCATATTGTGTAGATATATTCTAGTAGATATACTATAGACGTATCACAAAAGTCACCACTCTGCCAAATATGAACAAAAAAAATATTTTTTTTTAATTACGAAGTGTCCTCATCTTTGTGCAAGCAACTGTACCTGGTTATCTATTAATCTATAATTTAAACTGCATTAACAAAACATGTGATCATCATTTCTATTTACGAGAATGCTTTGATTCAATATGAATAATTTAAATATTTGTACCGGAAATCCTAACAAAAGCACGTCATTCGTAATAAACGCCAGCTTTGTTGTTTACCTGATATGATTAAAAAATATGCAAATCGATGGGACAGGATGTTCATTTGAGTATTAATGTATTTGCATGTAAATTGCGTTCTACCCACGGATGTTACAATTACAATTTGTAATCGCCATAGTTGTAAATAACCGCACGCTCGACACTCGTCATACCCACATATTATATAGGGTGTACAAATCCCACTCCCAAAAACGGAAACAGAACTACGTTATGTATATCGAGACAAAATGGCATAATCATTCGGACGTTCATAGTTTGACGTTAATGATGACATATTCAAAATGGAGCCTGCTGACTGTAATATTAGGATTATCCAAATAGCACCGATCGAAAAACACGAAGTTCACTAAAAACAGAGAGCCTTCTGATAAGTTCGTGTATTCTAATCCAGTCAGTGTACCTACCAATGAGCTAATTTTGGTCCAAAAATGTTTGTAGTACCTACACTGAGCCAGTACTCTCAAACGGTGAAGGAAAATGTCGTCAGGAAACCGGCATGTACTAGAAACTAAAAATTCGAAAACATATTTGCCACCGAGTGCACGAAAGGAGCCTCTGTGAGGCGCATTTAAAATATTTTCAAAAAACTGGTTTGAAAGAACCAGTGACACGATGAGAAGAACAGACTAAAAAACAGAATCTAGAAGTTTCAGTATTTCCGAACAACTATTTCATGCTTTTTGGTCTTTCATGGTCTGAAAGTTTAAGGATTAGTCTTTTTACATCCTGTATAATATTACCTGGGTTTGAATTGCTGGTATTTCCGCTGGTGAATTTTGGTTAAAGCGATTTATGTTAACCACCTAACTTTATGACAACCCTGAATTAATTTTACTGCAAAGCAAAACAGCAGTTTGAGCGAAGATATTTTTTTAACTAATTATTTAAACTTACTTATTCAACTTCATAGCGCGATCATGAAATTTTTCGCTAAATGCTTGGCAACAAATAAGCAAATTTAAAAACTAAACCATCAATCAAACTTTAATAAATGTAGAAATGTACTATTTAAATAAATGTATTAAGTATATTTTATTTGTATACAACCAACTGATACTTATTACTTTGTTCCATTTATTATTTGAGACAAAGCATTTGCCTCGTAGAACACGCAAGGAAAAGAAAAATCCCACGTAAATAAATAAATAGAAAAAACACACTGTAGCATTGTCTTAACAAAAATTATTAAAAAACATTGGGATATCAAATCTAAATGCAAAAGTTTATATCTTATGCTAATTTTACAGTAATTCTACAATGTGTTATTTTTTATAGGTTTAGATCTATCATTACAATTTGACCAAATTGAAACGTAATTACGCTCTAAACAGTTGGTCAAAGTAATGCAAGAGTTTAAAGTTCCGCTACCTGCTCATAGATGGCGCTACCAGTACCAGATGTTTCTTCGTACATTTCGTAACAGCTGATTCCTAAAACCAACTCAGCTGTTTATTTTGTGAATATTGAAAACCGATTTTAAACGAAGAAGCTAGGTACTACGAGTACAATACAGCTTTTATAAGCATTATAGCTTAGATAATAGTAAATGTAGATGCACAAAAATGGTTTTTGTGATGATGATAGAACGAGCATACACAGCTCACATAATCTTAAGTGGTAAGTAACCATTTTTCATAAAGAAGGTCGGTAGAATAAGTGTCTCTTTTACACGGTAAACGTCTATTTTTTTATGGCCATTCGTGCTATTGTGGACATTTCTGCTTGGGTCAGGACGTTCGAGTTTAAAAATGTCAAATATTGATCATAGATTTTTAATTTCCATAATACACAGGGTAGATATTTTTATACGGAAATCATATCCAAGTTTTTTTTTTCAACAATAATTTAAACTTAATTTCTGCCTGAAGGAGATGCTCACTGTAAGTCAACAGTGCATGAGCAATTTTCATTTAAAAAAATGAGGGCGGATATAACCGAACATTTAAAATGTGAGAATATGAAGGTATGAGATGAATGAACGCGTCTTCTCGCCGGCCGGTGCAGAGTGCAAGGAGGTCACTCGCTGCAGCCTGCGACTGCACGCCCTCGGCCCGCCCTACGCCCCTCCCCTCCCCCCCTCTCAGCACAGAACAACTACTAGTGCTTACGGCTAGAATTCTCACTCTGACTGCTTAGAACTTAGAACCACAACATGCCTTTTAGTTCTTATGCCATATGTTAGATGACGAGTGTCGTAGTGCGGGCATACGAATTGGGCTTATCTCAACATATGCAAGTAAGGCATACTTTAGTCAGTTCGTTTGGAGAAGTAGATACTCAGGATGTATCACTACCGTATTGCGTATCCACCAAGTAATACTAGCTTAAATCAACTTTATGCTGAGTCAGAGCCCGTTTTGCGACACACAGAAATGTAGTAGGTATAGGTATAAGGATTTTTATAATTTATTATGAATTAGTGTAAGTGCTTGTTTTGAAAATAAATATTTTATTTATATTGTGTCACGATTTGATGAGTTTGATTTTTATAACTATCTTAAAGTGATGTGCCACCAGTTCTCATTATTTTCTAGCTTCCAATTCCTGAAAGCCATATTGGAATCTAACCAAAACATAATAAAGCTTATTTTACACTGTGAGTTGGGTAGAGTGATATGCGCCTAGTACTAACCCCCACTTGTTATACAAATCCACACTTGTTTTGATGTAAGAAGTGAGTTGTTTAAACATACTAGACTCGCAGCTCAGTTGGCAGTAGCTCTGTCGTCTGTACTGATAGGTGGGTTCATTACACACCTAATTTACATTGTTGTGTGATGAACACAGATGAGTCTAAATATCCATGCGAATATTTATTTGAACTAAAATTTTGGTATCTACGAAAGTGACTTAGTTTTTTTTTTTTTTTGTCACTAGCTGTTGGAACTAGCATATGGCCCACCTGATGTTAAGTGGTAACCATCGCCTATAACAAAGCAATGCCTCGTAGGTCACGCACGTCAGGAACGCGCCCTACGATGCACTGCCCTGCGTCCATCAACTGGAGGCATACAAATATTCAGCCTCACGTGCCAGTAATTTCACCGGCACCCACACCCTTCAAACTGAAACACAGCAATGCTGCTTCACGGCAGAAATAGGCATGGTGGTAGTACTTCCCCGGACGAGCCCATCACAAAGAGCTCTTCTACTACTAAAACGTAGTTTTAACGACCTCTGTGACGTCCTAGCCTATATCATCTGTAACAGAGATCACAGGTACATGATGATGATTGTGACGTTCTATCTCATGAGTCTCATGACGCAAGAGAGCAGCTTTGATTCCCGCGATGATTCTCAGTAATAATAATTACTTAGGTATTTATATGGGTAATGATTTTCGGTGAAAGCTTCAAAGCAAACGTGAAGAAAATCTAGCATGCATGGTCACCAACTATATATATGTATATACTCATGCTGCTAATCCAATCCTAAAGCCTTAAGGTGATTGCTGAAAAACAAAATTGACCTCTGGTATGGAAACTCTAGAGGACTCTAGAGGACTAAATCGTTGCTAGTTATAAGTTACTAAATTACTTTTTCTGTTTTAGTTACTAAAAAAAAACAAAATTAAAATTTCTTTAACTGGATCTTTTTAAAAATAGAACAGAAACAGATTACTATCACCATGGACCTCATAGTTGTTTGATTACCTTTATAATTTAATAATTATAAGGCGAAGATACACGCACAATAATTCTTTCAGCAGCTCTTGATATCTACTAAAGTAAAAAGAGCAGTAAGTACTCAGTAGCCTACTTGAAATCAAACATAGAGACGTGATATTTATGTAAGTAACGCCAAATGACCCAGCACGTAGCGGTTTTTCCTTCTCTTTACGGTTTCTAAAAATGTATAATTTCACCAAAAAGTAACTGTGTCGAACATTCCGTGACAGAACGTTTCAAGCAGTACCTACCCCGTGCCGAGTTAGTTTTTAAAGTTTTGACACCAAAATTTAAAGAGGAACACTAATCTGCTTGATAGCGTAAATAAATGAGTAAATAAATACTGTGGACAAATCCACACAACACTATCTAGCCCCAAATGAAGCAGAGCTTGTACTATAGAAACCAGATCGCTGATATTATACTCGTAAAATGTTTATCTGGGTGTTATACTTAGAATGCAATATAACACCCAGACAGAGGACAAACATCTGCATTCATCATACAAATATTTGTTCTCAGTGAGGATCGAGCCCACGACTTACGGCAGAAGTTAGAGTCAGTATGGTACCTTTTACCAACTGAGCTGAGAGTCCAATCGTATTAAAAATAACTTTCATAAAGAATAACATAAATTAAAATGACAAAAGGGGTCTCATGTTTTGTAAATATCCTGTTACAAGTCCATAACAATATTTACTTCCAAAAAAAACAATAAATTATAATTTTAAAAAGCCCATTTATTTTAATTACCAACTAATGTTTACAATACTTAAATAATGCTATTAATACTGTTATATTTACACTACTTCGTCTTCATTCGTGTCACTTGGAACCCCTCTTTTGGTAAAGGCTTCCTCCAGTTTATGCCATTCGTCTCTGTCCATCGCAGGACATCCATTGCTTTCCTGCAAAAAAAAAATCAATTTAGCCCAAAATATTCAGAAACCTGTCAGAGCCGATGTATTACAAGAACTTTTAATGTATTCGCGTATGGAGAAATGATACAATGTTAAAGCTGTATTTAAGAATTAATTACACATTCGACAACACGGCATTGTATTGCCGGACAGTCGGCCACGCGCGGCTGTCAACGCAGGCGAGGACTCAGAATAGGGGAATGGGGGGTAATGGAGGCCAAACTTAAAAAAAAATATTAAACATAATACAGAAGCTGCCAAATTTTGTTAAAATTAACAAAATTGTGAAAATGGTAGAAAACATTACGGCCATCATCATCAGACCGAAAATGATCACTTCTGGGTGGTCTTTACCTAGTAAATATAATGATAATTTTATATCATTAAAAGTACACAATTTTATATTTATTTTATATCAGTTTGGTTGCTTATTTAAAAACGAATATCAAAACAGTAGGTGATATAACAATCGTAGGGTTATTGCATGGGACGTTGTTACTGAAGTCTGACCTTAATTAATTAATCTTGCAGCTATCCTGACTACGACACAGGTCGATAAGAAATCCTGGAACGGCCAGGAAGCCTGACGACCGCAAAAAAGTACTTAATTGATTTCGTCGGTTTAGTAGTCATACTAATTCACTAATAAATATTTAACGGCCGCCTTGTTCTTGCCGTTTTGCAGATGGATTTCAATCTTTACAATCTAATTTTATGTTACCGGTGAACAGGATTGGTGTTCACAATTTGATCGGTATTTTTTTAAATTAATAATAGCATTATCTAAGCTACAACTGCACTATAAATCAGTGGGCAACAACTTGCGTTAAACTATTAGTCCAATAATCCGGCCGGTCTAATTAAGAATCTCGAACAATATATCGAGGGTTTATGACAGAACCTTATAAGGAAACCGAACACACGAAGATTTCGAACTTTAAGAACTGAATAACGCTTTGAGCGAAAGTGAGAATACGATGCGACTATTTTGTAGATGAGTTTTTTTGTGACCCCCAATTGCATTCACCTAGCACTCCCCTTCAAAAAAATACTTTATTACTCACATTAAACTCAGTCGTCATATTATCGTGATCTCAAGACAAAACTACGGTCACTTCTGTAACTACGGTGCTTACACTAGGCAAGCCTGTATCTTGAAATAAGAAAGCCACTCGATTTTTTTTCTGAAATATATAAGCTCAGTAATTGCTTTTTATTATTTTATATTATGGTGCCTTCGATCGTCAGAAGAAATAATGGCATCTAATAAAAGAGACTATGAAAAATAAATTTTCCCATAAGAGCATCGACTACAGCCACAAAACCTCGGTATTTACAATGTGGCTGTAGCAGACATTCCGTTACAGTACCTATACGAGTAATTTAATAAACGAGTAAATCCGGTGTAGAAATTAGTTTTTACCGAAGGCCGGGGACCGATGACGGCGGGTGGCGCAAAGCGAGCGCGCGTCCATGTTTCATAATTAGCTGCACTGTTATGAATTTTATAAATGTTTCATGCGAGCTGCATGGGTAGCCGACAATTAATTAACTCCTGCGCAGTGCTTACATTAATTAGCCGGAGACATGTCATGTACGTACGTCATACATTAAACATACACGGGTGAGCTTCATTCCGAAAATGTATAATCTGACGTTACATTTTACTATGTCGAAGTATCGCAGATAAAAGGACCACCCTCGTGAACGTTTATTTATAATAATTATTTGCGTGGCCTTTTCCCAATTAAGGCTTATGATTATTTTATAGTAGCGCCTAGCTTTAATAATTATAGCTATAAAAATGGTCTGTCCATAGAATTCATTATTGTCCAGTTGAAATCTCGATTATGGCTTTAATGATGGTTAATTTGAGCATTTGTGTCTATAATTAAGAGTATAAAATTATTCATTTTGGTTTATTAATCAGAAATAAGTTTCTTGTAGGGATTTAGATTTCAACAAGAACAAACATTTGGTACACCAGTGGCTAGTGTTTTTGTCAGGAGTGACATGATTTTAAAGCTGAATTTTCAGATACAGTTAATGCTCGATCATTTATTTCACGACGGAGCTGTTGAATTAAAATTCACGCATTATAATAGAGCTTTTCATGGAGAAAAATGAATACTTTAAGGTCCCTGCACATCATGCATTAAGTGTTGCACCATTTTTAAATTATTAACAGTAGGCGCCTAAAAAGCAATTCAACTTGGTATACGAAGCTGATTAATCACTCGTGTATCTATTCGTTTCATGGATTAAACCGGTTTTTACACCTGCGTTAATAGGTATAATTTAAACGTTTTTGATATATAGAATTCTTTCTATTTAGTGGCGTGCCACTGATAATGTGAGAATAGAATAGGCAAGATGTAACAATACCTTAAAATAAATAAATAAAATAAGCAACAACTAGTAGAATCCCATGCGATTTCGTTCACGTGAAGCTTTTTCATACAAAATTCAGCGCCGCTGCACTTTTTTAGAGCTTTGATCATAGGAACTTTTTTCTTAGTACACCCGCTAGAGAAAGCTTCAAAATTTTTAAACTACAACCAGTTAGGCTATTCTTCTTAAATAAAAGAAGAAACTACGCTTTCACACTTAAAAATAAATAACACAGTACATCAGCTACAGATATAACATGAAGTCTATAGCCATCAACTACTTATCCTTAGTTGTTTATTTGGTCTAACTTCTGAGGCTCAATTAATTTCCAGCGTTTGATTATACTTGTTCATGTTTTACACAAACCTTTGGAAATATAATTTAAAGGATCATTAATATTTATTTACCCACATTATTACCCCAATAAACAGCCGACATTAATTATTAAAGTGAAATATTTCATTCTAAGAGTGGACCACTAAGTTTTACAGCTTAATTACTTTCGCAAACTATAACTGGATCAGTTTTATGGTGAGAGTAGTATCTCAAGTTTGAGTTTTTTTAGGTTTTGGTTTTCTGTATCGCGAGGGTGTTCTAACAGAAGTTTTTGTTCTTAAGCTTTACATCTAAGCGTTCTGCCATGGCGATCAGTGAAACGCTGTCAAATATTTGACAGCATTTACTGAACGCCATCGCCTAGATGTGCGCAGGCCTTTATGCAGTCCCGAAAGTTCACTGTACGCGCGATAGGGGCGCTTATTGCGTCTCCATACAAAAGCCCCTGAAAAAACAAGCTTAATACCAAAAACACAAAAATATATCAACGTTAAATTCAACAGGTAAGATTTATTATCATCACCATCATTTCAGGCCGCTTGCACCCGCTGCGGAGTACCTATAAGCCTCCTCTTTATTACGCCATTCTTCAGCCTCACTCAACCACTATTTTCCAGCTACGATTGACCGAAGTGTGGGTGGTCTAATCTTCGCAATTAAAAATAATAGCGTGTGCCATAATAAAAAGAACCGTGAAACAGCACCATAGGATCTACGGCATAGAAAGCTACTAAGAACTAAGCCGTGACGCCTGTCAAAAAATAATATTGACCAAAATAAGGAACAGTTGGTTGCATGGTTGCAAGTTTTTAAAATGTTATAATGTCATTCTGAACAGTATGAGGAATTACTTTTAGTGTATTGTTCTGTAATAAAGACTTGCGCACATCTAAGCGATCTGCGATGGCCATCAGTGAAACTCTGTCAAATATGACAGCGATATTTGACAGCGTTTCACTGATCGACATCGCCATCGCCTAGATTACCTTATAGATTCAGGCATTATTATGCATTTATTGCATTAAATACATGTAGAATAAGATGTTAATATTATAAATGTCAATGTATTATTTTTAAATTTAACTCATGTCATAAACTTATGAATCCATGTTTTGTTAGTTTTCTAATTTATGTCCTTCTCTTTTTGTCATTGTTATTACTTATGTAGACTTATTTATAATTGTTTTTCATCTATTCATGTATTGTATGTTGTGTTTCACAGTTTTCATCAACAATCATTAGTTTGCTACGAAGCAAACTAATGATTGTCTATCTATGTCATTATTAGCATTTCAATATGCATTAATTTTAATGCACCTGTGTAAATAAATCCCTTATCAATTTATACTTATGCTAGAAGAAACATCGCCGGTATAAATTCTCAACCGCCAGTCTCTAGGACGCTCATCTTCAATAATGGTTACTTCAATAAAGTCTGTAATCCGTACAATCTTTACAGTATTCGTCGAATGGCAATAGTATTGCAAATGTGAGGAATATGCCGCACAATGGGTTCCTAGGACTTCGATAAGGTGTGCCCGCGGCGCTCGCCCGCTCTCCCTACGATTGTTACCGAGATCAGTAATTTTCCCATGATCGAGAATGTGCCTGGTCGATATTAGAATACATTGTCTAGTAAGGAGACGGGCGATTATTCAATTTTATCGTCATTGTTGTGTAAAAATTTGCAGTTGTTTAAAGTTAAAGAGAGATTCAACTATTAACCTGAGGCTTTTTCATTTTATATTTTACGTTACGTTTACTTCGCGTTTTAGTAGTTGTAGAGCTCTTTGTGAAGGGCTCGTCCGGAGAAGTATACCACCATGCTTATTTCTGCCGCGAAGCAGCATTGCTGTTTCGGTTTGAAGGGTGTGGGTGCCGGTGAAATTACTGGCACGTGAGGCTGAAAATTTGTATGCCATCGTAGGGGACGTTCCTGACGTGTGTGACCTCCGAGGCAATGTTTGTTATTGGCGCTGGTAACCACTTTACATCAGGTGCGCTACATGATTGTTACATTAACTAGTATAATAAAACAGGTTTAGGCATTATTTACTAGACACAAGTGCTGGTTGTTAAAAAAAATAGCGTCTACTAATAGTCTATATAGGATCACTTACAAGTTAAACTATTATGGAGATCGTAACGTATCTAAAAACAATTGAAGCTCCACCGGTAAAGTTAGGGTTCTACTTAGCAATTAAAAATGGAAAAAAACCCTCTCACTGGCAGATAATAGAACTTCAAACAAAGTCATTAGAGTTCAAAATGGCATTATATAGCTTTTTATAGCCTTCGTAAGATATATTTGTTTTGTAAGAAAGCCTTCCACCTATTCAGCGGAAATAAAATGAGAGAAAAAAGCGGATGTTTTAAAGAAAATTAAAAACAAGGAAGTTTTGCCGATCGCGCCTGGCACAATCTACTCCGTGTAAAGAAGAAATTAAAACAACTCTCTTGGATATTTATTAGGCTACTTTTATTACCTTCTAGCTTTTGTTTTACAGGAGTGTATTTATAAATAGGAAATGCTCAACATTTCTCGCTGATTAATGAACGCGAATGTCTTAAAGTTTATGAACTCACAGAGTCATTCTATATAAAGTGATCACACAGGGTTATCCCTGTGAATATATTGTTTTTTTCATTAAAGGTAAAGGGCGAAAAAAGAAAAAGCCTCCGACTTTAATCCCCACAGAAGGACATTTGGCTATACCCACATTTTGCAGTAGTTGCTATTCCATCATTTCAGATAAATAAAAGTTTTTTTGTACAAGCACTTAATTCACCTGATGTTAAGTGGTGACCATCGCCTATCATATATAAGCATTACCTCGTAGGTCTCCTCGTAGGTAGGTACGATACACATGCCCTGCGTCCATGAACACACAGCACATGACTTGAGGCATACAGATGTTTAGCCTTACGTGTCAGTAATTTCACCGGCAGCCACACCCTTCAAACCGAAACAGCAATGCTGCATCACGGCAGAAATTCCTATGCATGGAATTAGTACTTACTTCCCCGGGCAAGCCCTTCACAAAGAGCTATATATACTCGTACTAACTACTAAAGGCTCGAACACACCTAGTTCGCTGGCGGTAGCGATCAGTGAAACGCTGTCAAATATTCGCTGTCTAAACTCAAATCTGACAGCGATATTTGACAGCGTTTCACTGATCGCTACCGCCAGCGAACTAGGTGTGTTCGGGCCATAAGAGAAGAGTGATGAGAGAGTGACAGAATAACAGCGATGGAATTATATTCTCATCAATTTCATCGGTTCATTTTTCTTTGAGAGATAGAACTACAAAGAAATCCCGAAATTCTATTAAAAACAAGGTTCTAATGAATTATACCTAGGTGCACGCGAACAAAGAGTCATGCTTACCTTAACAATTAAAATAAATGTTAAAACATTCGAATAATTATACCTACCTATGGCAGATAAAATTAAAACGACTTTCTATATTTTTGTTCGTCATAAATTAAGGTATTTTGCAACAAATGCAAATTAAAATTTATTTTAATACGTCTGGGGCTCCAAAGCGAATTAATTGTAATTAATAAAATGCGAATAAAATGAAATAACCACCATAATAATTTAATTTTACTTGCAATATCATGCTTTGATTTATGTGTTGTTGATGTACAGATGGCATCGGAAGGTGATGGCTATTTCAGAATCAATAATCATGGTAAATATCCCGTTGTTTCATAAAAGTTGTGTTAAAAACCATGATAGTTTCAAAAGTTATATTTCAGAATGTTTATTTTTTGTCACAGAAAGTTATTCATTGAAGTGTAAGTTTATACTAAAAGCTTAATTTTCTTGTTTATAAAATACATCAAAAAACATATTTTCGAACTTTGTCTAAATTATATTTCATAGTTTGTACTACGCGCGGGAGGTAAAGTTTCTCAAACTGTCTACCTACAAAACTGTACATAGTTCTAACCTTCTTATGTTTGTTTACGAGTTTTTCTTTGTAAGTTTTGATTTTTAATAAAGTTATTGTTATTCTTATAGTTATTCTTATAATAATGTTGAGTAAGTGGCAGTAAACATCGATAACGTAGGTATAATAATTGGTTTACTATTATCAATATACTATAATCACACTGATCACATAGAAAATGCTATCTGTAATAGGTAGGTACCACATAAGAAGCTTCTGACACGGACTCACTCAACGAGTACACAAAGTCGGCACTCCGCTATTATTTGTAATTTCATGCAATGAGATGTCAAATGATAGGAGTGATTGGAAAAAGAAGACCTGATGTGCCGAACCTCAATAGTGTGGGATAAGAGCAGGAAGAAGATGATGATGAATTCCATGTACAATATCATACCTTAAAAATCAGTCCGGAGCTTGCTGCTAAAACTTGTCACTTCCCCCAAGTATCGTATAGATTTGTATCAGTAAAGTTATTTCATTGAGCCACACATTTAAAACAGATTTTCGTTATGGGGCCCTGCCGACGTTTTTGATTATTTATCAAGTCGGGAGAACCATAAAACTTAAGATGCCTTTAAAAATCTGATTATAAAACAAGTTCTTTGTTCCTATGTTAAAAATCGAGATGACGGTCCTTTGAAAGGCCATAATGAGTATTGATTTAAATTACTCCGATTAAAAAATCTGGGAAATATTATAACGAGTGGATGCCGCCATCTGTTTGTTTTCGAAAGACATAATGTGGATCGGTTTAAGCGGTTCCTACAATTTAACAAAGTAAAATAATGTTTTGACCAAAGATTTCTACAAGTACGGTTGTAGGAAATTAATATTGCACACTGGCTTAATTGCTTTAGAAAAGCGTTATCTCTTTCTGACGCACACTATGCTCTATGCTCTATGCTGAAGCCGAACTTAGCCGATGTGCAATAGTTTCCTACTTACTTCCTACTCATATTTTTGTTTTAAAATTTTTATTTCAAAAACTGTCATGTATAAAACTGTCATAATACCTATTGTAATTGTCGATTAGCAAGTCGTGAAACTAGCTCTGAATAGTTATTTAAAAATAATGTAATTCGCTGAAAATGTACCCATTCAAAATAATTTTGTATCTTTTCATGTCCATGCATCCTGAAAGAAAGACACAAAATTAAATTTGGCTAAGTGTGAGTAAGACAGGACTTCACGATTCTCTACTGCCTATTATTTAGGTATTTGTTTCTATAACTTTAGTAAACTATATTATTTATCATAAAAGAAACTTAAATTATCTTATTTATTATACCTATCCCGGATTTTTTTAAATTAGTGTTTTTAAAGGCGTCCAGGCTACGGTAACGGCTTCCCACCAGGTGGGCCGTATACTTATATGTCTACTTTGTTGTATAAAAAACTCTGTACTTACCTACAGGCGGACAGATAACTAAAAAGTTCTAAATACTCAGTACAAAGTCCCGTTTTTTCCTCTGTGACTATGTACATTCAAGTCTAGGGAACCCTAAAAAAGTGCAACCTTTTCTGAATCAATAGTTATAAACCATGTTTGTTTATGACTTTTCCATGCCATAAATTGTGTTGTATCCATGTTACGTCCTTCCTTATTTTTTATAGAATAATGAAGCAGACATTTTTATAACAAAGGTCCTTGGCCGTGCATCTTGATCTTAATGTTATCTCTAATAGGTCAATAAATTAGGAGTAACGTGCGAGCTTCGGCGACACGTACACGCCAAAGGCTTATTAAAATAAAAAATAATGAATACCATCGCTGTTCACAGCATAGCAGTGTCTCTTATATTCATATTTTAATGGCTGACCTGACTCATTAAATTCCTGCTCTTATACGGGATTAAATTATTACACCGATTTCGTCCGTAAAGGTAGGCGTAAAATGTAAACATTCACGTTTTATCAATTCGCAGAATTTCACAATTTTAATTCAATTTTAAAAATATATTGCAGTCATTAGCCTGGAAACCGTAGAATGAAATGTTACAAGCGAACCTTTAGAGGAGAATGATAAAAGTAATATAAAGTTAGGTTTTACGATAGGACAATCTGGCTTATGAATGAAATGTAAACAGCCGCAATGAAATGATATAAATGATAGTGGTCCTGCGCGCAGCGGGCCCGCGCTCGGCGCAATCGGGTCGCGGCATCTAGCCCAGCGCAGCGCCCGGCCCGTACCTTTTATGATGTCCCACTCTTTTATTTAGATATTTCAACGGATTCTCTCATTTTTATTCACCCAAAAACATTATTATGCACAAATAAGTATTCGTTTATTTTATTCCCATCGTTATTTTATACCTACTTACACACTCTCGAGCTTCGACACTCTCCAGGCTTGCGCCCGCGTGCCCTCAGCGGCCGTTTGAGATGTGGCGACAATATTTATCAGATATAGAGATAAGCTCTTTCTAAGGCGGTTTGATGTAACTCGATACTAAACCAGGTACCGTCCTGTCTATTATGTTTAATGGGCAGGATGTAAAAATCTATGAATATTTTGTAATTTGTTTTGTTTTTGTTGTCACAAGCGTTTGTTTTGGAAAGGGTCAAACGTTTTAGTAATAATTGATTACTCATGCATCGCTGCTGCATAAACCGGTTCCTGTACTGTAAAAAGTGAGAGTGTGCTAATTCAAACGGACGTGTATATACTCATATACATATGACTACACTAAACATCCGCACGGATCTTCAGTTCACTACCAAGTGATTTTTAGAAAATTTACTGCACACATTGCACCATGAGTCAATTAGTCAAAGTTGGATAGAAATGCGTTGTAAAACAAATAATGAAGCTAAAGATATTTAATTGAAATGTTCGTGACCATAAGATAGGTTTGTAACAAATTGCATTGAATTCCGGGTGCGTCTCGACATTTTTCATAGCAAGGTGTCAGATACAAGGCGAGGGTCAAACGGCAACCGTATCAGGGTAACAATAAAAATTAGTTTTTTTTATGTTTTTATAATGTCGGCTACAATTAGTTGCCTGACTCGGGCCGGTAGCGCCGCCCGCTGAGCCCCCTGCAGCGACTCGCGCCCTCCCGACCTGAACACAACGCGCTCCCAGACGCAATATTTAATATCTTAATAACCGTTTAGGGTATTTATTATGCACTCTGAATAATCATCCGTTTTGTTGTGACAAAGTTATTACAGATTATCGGATGAGTGAGCGGATGCAAATTGTAGGAGCATTCTAATGAAATGTATTGTGTTGATGTCGCGTGTGAGCAATCTGATTATTGTTTTCGTTGTTTGAACCTAATAACAGAAGTTGAATTTATTAACGTCTGAAATTAACACGCAGTGTAATGCCTGGTATGTCCTTGGTGTATAAATAGTGTGCTCTGTCACGTTATGCAATTGTTACAAGCACAGGTAATCACTCAACATCAGATGGGGCAGCGATTTCTTCCAATGCATTTTCTTAAAAAATATGATTTTTAACTAATAAAATTAGTATTTCATTGATTTTTACGAGCGTACAGGTTAAACACAATCTGACTATCAAATAAATTAAATGGATTGTCTCAAGATGTCACTTCAAATTAATGACATGACCCCGTAATGACAAATGTTTGTCGTCAGGGGTCGTTAATGGGTGGAAAGTTCAGCATTGGCTGTTGGAGAGTACGCAAGAGTGGTAGAAGTGGCAGGCACGCCACGAGTCATCTCATACACAAGCACACATCGGTTATTGAGTGCGATTTGGGCAAGAGTTCTCAATATGAGTACATGCGTCTGATTTACGAGACGTACGTGTGCCCTTTGTGCTCCAGCTGACTAATGGACGGACGCTCACAGACATTTATGTAGATTGATTGTATAAATTTTATTCACAATGTTAATACAGTAACAGATTTAGATGTCATTTAGAAATGGCGCTCTAAAGTTGTGCAATTTAGGCCGTGAATAATGGATGACGAATGGATAGTTTCTATAGGCTCGTGCCGAGGTGGGGCCGATTGTTATGTTTGCTCCACACACGACATGTTGGTCAATCCATTCTGAAATAGATATCGGCGGCAATAAATCAGCCATCCCGATGACCATGATACGCCAAGATTTATTCAGAACGGTAACGTAAACAATGCGTTTAGCTATTCTCTAAAAATAAATCGAATACCTAACCTACGCATTACAAAAAATACAGTAAATTGTATTCCAATCATTATTTTCCGTTTGATCATATTTTATGATCATCACAGAGATATCACATTTTTTTTTCTGATTACAAAACTGTTTTCATCATATAGAAAAGAAAAGGAACTGGGCTGCATTCCTGATATTCCAAGGATAGTGTACAATATCTCAATAAAAAATGCACACAAACGTTTAGGCACGGCTCGAAGGACCCGGAGAGTAGTGTGGACTTGCCTAGTCATGGTATCGACACGGATCAAACGTTGTTAATCAAAAATTTTAATGACCACTGTACAGAAAATAATAACTTTCCACTACCGCATACGAACTAGGACAAAACGCTTTTGATACTTAGACTTAACTGATTTAACTATTAACTATTAACGTATTTATAATACTAGGTACTTGCAGACTTTCCATATTTCATACAATCAGATTAACCCTGCAAAAGTTAAGAGCCGAGCGGGATTTGAACCCGCGGTGACCTTTTTGGCACGGGGCTGCGCTGACGGCTGCACCATGGATCCTAATCACACTCGACGAATAACTCTTAGAGACTGTTAATACGGCACTTAGGGAAATCTCTGTGATTTCCCTAAGTGCAGTAAACACTATATTACAATTACTAACTACTAACTATATCTACAATTTTTATATTGTTTATAACAATAAAAAAATTGTAGAGTTGTTGTCGTAGTGTAAAGTATCAAAATGGTTCAATATCACGTTGGACTTCCTCGGTCACGGAGCGTGGCGACGCGAGACATTTCGGCATTCATTCTCATTGTGATAATATTGACTGGTTCCGATGAGGTATCAAGCCATCCTTATTACGTGCTTCTGTTTTTCAGACCAAGTATTTGTTTTTTTTGCCAACCCTTCCGTTCAAACTTTAGGTGATTGTATGGTCGGGGAGACGAGGGAGGAGAGAGAGATGACACTGACCTAGATCAGGATAATTGAAATAGAGAAAGCCTTTGTTTAGACAAATTAACCTTATGGTCAGAAAGGCCGTCCCTATAAAGTAGACGGCTAGCTCATTTTTTTTTTACTCATAAATATACCTAGCTCAATTTTCACACATCAAACTAAACAAAGCTTGTACTACAAAAACGATTAGATATTTAATAATACTCCTTTCACCACCCTGGTAAAAAAAATGGATCTAGTGACACGATAAGAATAATAACAATTAACCGCAAATTATTTTCTTTATCACGCCGATCGATGCCGCCGTATTCAATAAAAAAGCACTCAAAAATTTATAAAAACAAAAGTATGAAATAATGCGTTAATAGTCTATCAGTAATGAAAAGATTCCGATGCATCAGGCATGGTGCTAAGTAATTGTTTCGAGTCGATATAAAACTTACAAGTATCGATACTCGAAGAAAACCCTAGAGCCATTGGAAGGTAGTAGATGGTGAATTGTGCCTTATTCATACATTAAATAGAGTTGGTTTTTGTCTGGGTATTTTTTTTCATGTGCACGAGTTTAACCGGCGATACCCAGTAGCGCGGTGTAATCGATTAGGCACGGATGAATATCGAATGCGGTTCGATTATGTGTGGACAACGCGAAGAAACCCGTATCAGATATATTTATTTCCATTTTATTATTTAACCGCCTTGAGACTAGACGCCTTTTAGACTAGGCAGTATGAAAGTCTTATTTACATGGATTACTACATACCTTGATTACATTTTTAGTTTAATTTTATGTGGATCTCTTATAACATTCTACAATCTTTTTTTGAAACAAAATGATGGAACAATAAATGGCTTACCTGATTGATGTTGAGCGGTTATCTCTCTCTCTCTGTCTGTTATCTTCTTTCTGCCCTTATCTTACTTTATGTGGAGTCTGCACAACAATGTTCACTTCTTCATTTCTTCTCTATCAGCCGTCAACTCTGTATTCCCTTCTTTCATATCAATGTCATCTTTCACACAGTTCACCCATCTTTTCTCTGGCCTACCTCTACCCACATACCTAGCTACATTCATACTCGTCACTCTCCTAGTGACATGACTTTCATCCTTCCTCATGACATCTCTCTGGCTGCCATATGCATAATAAATACTTTACCTACCAAAGATAAACCTAACTTTACCATAAACCTAACCTAAACGAGGACGTGTTATATCGCACCACCATCAATCTGAGACGTAAATCGTTATTAAAAGTGTTTAGTATCATCATAATTAAACCCATAGGCGTAAGTAGTGTCTATAAGCTCTAAGTAATATAACCTTGGTAGGCAGGTTTAATCTCTATCGATTAACATTTATATATAGAGATGGGATATTGGATGTAAAACAAAAAGCTCTTCGTTGTTCATGCACTATCACTCAAGTTTTATTTTTTTGATATATATTTGGCATGACTGATGAGGTTATCTCAATTCAGAGGGGTTTGATAACAGTTTTTTTATTATTAGTTACGTGACGAAGATGCCTGAGTTCTCATTAACAGTTGTATCTAACCTGTTTAGGCAGAATTGATTCACGGAGAAGACGTTGCGCTATCGAATACAATTCAAAAAAATGATAGTCACGTACACCACGAATTATATAGCCCAAGCCAATCGTTCAGTTTACAAAAATTATAAAAAGTTGCCCATCTAGGGTAAACCGGACATCTCAGTCGATCGTGATGCGGCTTTTATTTATAAAACTTAGCCATCCAATAAATGAGTGTTAAAATTAAGCACGCTGCTCGGCTTCGATAGACAGTAAAATTTGGACCGAATGACGTGGCAAAAACTTGTATTGTATTAAAATTACTCTTGTTATAAATCATTTCCCGATGATGCGCAAAGCATCAAGTGATTGAAATGCAGGATTTCATGGGTGATTTGAATAGGCGATTTAGTTTTGGTTTTGATGTAGGTAGTTATACGCAAATAATGGAATAGGCGCGGCCGGGCGGTCGACTCGCTCCGCTGCCGATCTCATTGTGTTCTATAATAAATGGCAACAACAGGTGAATAACTAATTTCACTCATAAAATTAGCTCTCCATGGGTGGAGTGCAATATTTATCTGTCGAGAGCATCCGCCAGTTTATGTATAGAATATCACCGTGACGACTTTATTCATTGTAAATATGACTCAACATTTTGATACAAATTGGATATCAATATATTAATAATATCACGATCATAAATGTTAATGTACTTTGAGAATAAAATACGAAGTTAAATTTTACGCAGTGTTAAATTTATAAGTTCAAATGATGAAAATCAGCAGCCACTTCAGTCTGAGCTGAATGGAAAGCAAATAGTCTGTAAAGTATTCCGAAACAGTTTGTGTCGATATTAAATATGCAAAACTCGGAATGAAATATTTGATGCGGTCGGTGCCATTATATAAATGGAATAATTCATGGAGGCAGACGCCGGAAAAAGCCAGTGAAATTCGACAATTCATTTGTTTATGCGACTGTTGCGGCTTGATCGCTATTTCATGTAACTCGTTATTAAATATTTGCGACTATTTTGGAGCGCGCAGTAATAGGGTTAACGATATGTGTCACTCTTTATTTTATAACGTCGGAATTTAATTCGTTTGTGGAAAATGTAGCTTTATGAAAATAAATGCAAATGTGTAGATATAGGAGGCCAGCATGGCGGTTTCCTCGTGCATGGCGGGTGGCGGATCTCCCCACAAGTGTTCAAAGCGGGCGAAACGACTAGTCAACCCTTTGCCGCTCACTCGCTCGTGAAATCACTCAAATACTGAATATTTTAATCTGAGCAGATAACGAGCTCACAATTTTATTAGATGAGGCAGCTATGTGAGGTTAAACATGGGGAACGCCTTTGCTTGCATTGGCCAGTTACGATGTTAGGTACCTATATACCTGGAGCATAGACGCATGCAGGTATTATCAGGCCATGATTTTCAAAATTTGTGGATAATTTAAATAACGTGAATACTTCAAACGCTGAGAAAGTAATTGCTCGCGTCTTTAATAAGTCCAGGACGAATAATTCGAAATCTTGACAAAACTCTATAAGTTCTCAATATCGAAGTTATCGACAAAATAATATGCCCCCAACTTCACTTTATTTTAAAAGCATGTATAAATATATCAAGGCAAGCAATAAAGCTATCAAATATTGACTAATCTGAGGCGGTGAGAGCGTCGCCTACCCCTTCTGGAGCGGAGCTCATAAAATAAATTGAAATAGTCGCGCCGCCCCCCAAATTAAAATATTCAAATGGGACGCACGCGCAAGAAAATTGAAAATTGTCGTCTATCGCCCGCAAATGAAACCTATAACTTCTCACGTACACTGCGGCCCATAAAAGTTAGACATTTCGACAGTTCATTTCAGAAGACTTTATGATTCGGCTTGTATTATTTTGTTATCTGCGACGTGCTACGAATTCATACATGCTACGACTATCGGCTACGATGTTTGAATAATCACTGACACTGTGTGATTATACAAATTTGAATACAGTATGATGATATAAACAAACTACCTACTAATTTTAATATTCCTTAGGAAAAAACTTCCGGATGTGATTCCATTCTAAAGGGTTTTTAAATCAATTCAAAAAACATTTACTCTAAATTGAAATCTCACTTCTTAGCTAATATAGAAAGTTACCAATAACTTAAAATACCTACTAACTTATATGCACTTACCTTTACTTTCAGTTTGTAAGAAGTATTCTGTACTTTTTTATAAGCTATCGCCTATTTATATTAGTACTATATAAATTATTTAGATTAGTATTATAGATAAGATATAATTAGAAGAGAATGCATTAAAAAAAGTGATGGCGTATGTTTGTTATGAGACGTAAAGAATAAATATTTACATCGATACACTTTTTTTGCACTGCATTGTACTTCAATACACAAAGCACCAGTTTTGATATGCCTTCGAATAATGCCATAAATGGTCTTCATTTTTATGACTGCAATTTGGTTCAGATAACTGAATTAGTATTTGTTTTATGCAAGAATGGTTTTAATAGATAGAGAGTAATAAAAGATTTATTACAATTTTATTTATGCAAAGTGGAAGGGTCTTGAAGATATTTACAACATCGCTGGTTATAAAAACATATTTGGATACGAAAAATTACCTATACTTACGTATCTTTTTAATTAATGACTCACCCGATACATATGTAAATACTTATCGAAGGAGAGAAAAAGGTTGTCTCAAGTAATTCTGGATTCGAATGCTCTAATTCCAATACGAATCTAAGATAAACTACTCCAAATTCATAATAGCTTTTAGCAATATTTCTTATAAGTAATATGTTTTCCGTGTACCTACCTACCTTGTATTTTTTCATACTAATTACTCACCTATTGAAGGCACATCTAGGTGATGGCGATGGTGATCAGTGAAACGCTTTCAAATACATAATATTTGACAGCGTTTCACTCATCGCCATCGCACATAACTTAGATGAATTCTAACAAGTACCATCTTTTTTTATTGCTCTACCTCACGATGTATTTATGCAATGTCCAATGTGTTTATGTAGGTAAATGTAGGTAAGTGTGTATATGTGTAGTGTGTGAATAAGTCACAGATAGTTCGTGAGAGAGTAGGGGACCCCATCGGCAACGGCTTCCGTTGTTTTGCGGCTGGCACTGATTTTGCGGTTTCATTTCGCGTAACTTGATAGAGACACGTTGTCTCGCACATCCTTGTAATTCACCGCTAGTGAGGCGCTTCATCGATAACTTATTTTTGATTGACCTAGATTATCGTACAAAAAACAATTAAAATAACTTCTCTCTACGATAACTTTATTTAAATACTTTAACTTGCGTATAGATTCGTTTTCTGTCATTTTGGTAAGTCGCATAGCTTTTTCATTTTAATTGTTTTCAGGTGTTATTTTGAGTGCTGCTGTGTAATTTTGGTGGTATTTTAACCAACATTACTTGAGGTCTCAGCACAAAGTGTGAGCAGTTGGAATGAAGGTGTATTAGGTTAGGTATATCCTGATTTGAACGAAACTGATGATTTCTGATGGTTTTGAAGAAAACTGCCACCATTTTCTCCAAAGCCCATGACAGCTGACTTTTCTATTGACTGACTTAACTAAAAAGCTATTATATTTATGTAATACATCCTCACTTGACATACAATTCGGGCATACAATGTTAGTGTTAGGCATACAATTCGGGATTTTCACTTTGTACTTATCGATACTTTTGTCATCGATAAACGATGTCAATAAATGACACCTTTAATCGATAAAGATGTCGTGTGAGTGGAAGGGTGCGCGCGGGTAGCTACAATAACAAGTACAAAAGCGATCGCCAGCGTCCGGCGCGGCGTCCGTGCAAGTGATACCCTGGGAACCAGCCGTCTTCCGCCGGCCGGCGTTGGTTGGTACATTTACCCTTCCAGCACGCTACACCACCTCCAACAACCTTAACCTCACCATAACTGCACGACACCGCCGACATCCCATTACGTTTAGCACCCACGATACGACCCCAATCGACCCGACCGAATCACTTTTTATTCGTCTCAGCGAAGATTTAAACCGTTTGCTTCCATTCATAAAATTATTAATGTGATCGTAAAATTGGGCAAATTTTATTGTCTCGCAGGCATAATGGGAAACTAATGTAGCGTGTTATTATTCAGCCGATTGTAGCAGTAAAATACGAATAGTTGAGAGCTCGGCCGTCGCCGCCGCCGTATGCCCATTGCCATAGCCGGCCGGCCGGACGGTTCCCAGCGGAAGCCACTCAACTATTTGAATATCAAACATAATTTGGTCATATTTCATTGGAACAATTATGATATTCTTCCTTCGCGCTCCAACGTACGTGCATTGGATACTAACAAAAATATGCTAATAGGAACAGGTCAAAGTTTTCAAAAATTAGAATACTTACAAACATTTAAATAAATTACCTACATACATTATTATTATCTATTTTTAAAGTACCCGTATTGAATTGGGACAATAGACTTATTTATGTAGTACCCTAACTAAATAGTTAGGTACAGGTCGACCAATGGTATAGGTACAACAAGATCATACGTTCGCACTGAAGTCAGCAGTTATACCTACATATGTATACGATTGCCAATTCTATTGAGAAATAATGGGTTGATTTGAGTGCATTCTAAATTTTCTTTTTACTATGCTAACTTCTTAACGAGTGCGATACAAAACTATGTTTGATTGTGAAGAATGACCGGGAAATCCATTATGTAACAAAAAAAATGGACACAAAAAACCTCCATATTTCAATTTGACCTCATCAGAGCAGTGTAGTAATATGGAATTATTTATCGGATTATGAGTAAGAGTCAATAGGGCCTGTTGTTTGAGGCGATGCTAATCAAATTCGCAGAAATGTACAGAGGGCATTTGTATCCGTCATCACGGTTGGCGGGCGCCGCTGCTGATGCGAATATGAAATTATTATTTGAAGCAGATGTCCTATAGACCATTTCTAGGAAATGATCCGAATAAATCAAGATACAACGTAAGTTATTTTAGTTGTCGTCACTAGTTTTAAGAACCAAGGTCAACGACAGCTCTCAGAATTAGCAAGTTGAAGTAGCAATGGGCGGGCATATAGCTCGTAGAATCCACGACAACTGAAAAATTAAAATTTCTCAAACGGCAACTACGAACCCGAAGTCCCATCGACCAATGGACGGACTACCTATATTCGGTAGATAAAAAAATAAATATTATGGACAATCCACTCAACGCTATCTAGCCCCAAACTAAGAGCTTGTACTATGGGAACCAGATAGATGATAATAATATGGTACTTAATACTTGTTTTTGTAAATACATACTTAGAATACAATATAACACCCAGACAGAGAACAAACATCTGGGTTCACCATACAAATATTTGTTCGCGGTATGGGAATGATAGATGGCTCAAAAAAAATTGAGTGCTCCTGCAAATTATTCGGTTATCGAATGTAATAAACTGTTTAAACAGATTGGGATTCCTGCCATTGCATTGTACTGAAGGGAACTTTACTGCTTTTAAATTAAGTAAATCCCAATAAAAAAACAACATCGTGGCTTAAAACCCAAAGAAAATATTCAAGCAACGCCATGGAAGTTTTAATTTAGTACGAAATATTAGCGGCATCCGTACCGCTGAAGCATTTTAGAACAGACTAATAAATATTAATAAAACAAAGCGATTGTATTTTTTGCGAAAGAAAATGCTCTCAGAAAGAGTAAGACAATATGCTTTTGTTTTTCTTTATTGCCGTAAAACATTTAGCGAGCAACGTTCCACAATAAAACACGTTATTTTGTGTGACAAAACGTCGAGCTTCATGAGAAAATATTGACCCGCAGATAGTGGAAGCGAGTTATTACTGATACTCATCACGAGAAGGAACCATCGTTTTGTCAACATCACCTTTTCTTTTTATTATGATGCCTTTTCATTGTTGTAGGTCACCCACTTATCACGCGAAGAATAATTAAAAGAAAATAAACACGCTCCACATTTTTGACCTACTTTGATAACTACCTGCTGCCGAACAAATTACCTTCAAAATTTATGTTCACATACCACTGAAAATATATTTATCATTATTGCATATATAACTTTTTGATTTTTATTTCTATAAGTGTAGAAATAGCTCTTTGAATCCAAATAGCTTTAGTATAAAAGTACTTGCTGACGAATGGCTCCCTTTCACATAACTCGTCCATATGTTAATGTGACGAACGATAAATTGGCCACTAATAACATAATTGGTTGCGTTCTATACCCACGTAAATCAACATCTTAACAGCTGATCAGCGCATAGACAGTTGATTCATATACAGCGTGTCCCATCCTAGTTTATTTTAATATATTTTAAACATAAAAATATTTTATAATGCATGTGATTATTAAAAATTAGGTGATGTAATTACCTACTCATAATTGACATCATTTTCAATAATAACTTTATTTTTATCAATCTTCGAAGAACTAGCTCAATTTTCAGTAACAATGGCTCGCCATTTTAAATATTAAAACTGTTTCTAAAAAAAGTTGTTAGGTGTAACAACGCTTCGCATAAATTTTAACACAAATTAAAACAATGATAAAACCCAAAGGTGACCCAGGCATTTGCGGTTGCATCCGAACGTTCTAACAATTAATTCGTGTTTTTTGTTGGCAACTCAAATGTTTTGGCCAATATATTAACGTTGATTAGTAGCTGAGTGGAAATCATTATTCTATAAATGCAATGAATGTGGGCATTGTTATTAAGTGAAATAATCAACTACAAAAAAACTATTCGTGTAAAACACAAAATGAATCTTTGTTTTTTTTTATCAGTTCAAGAGATCAGATGTACCGAGATTCACAGCTTGACACGTCAGTAATTTCAGCGACACCCACACTCTTCAAACAGAAAGATAGCAATGCTACTTCACGGCAGAAATAAGCTTAGTGGTAGTACTTCCCCGGACGAACTTTTCACAAAGAGCTCTTTTACAACTATTGCCATTTATTTAATAACTAAAAAGTCGATACTAAAAAAATGGTGGTACCCAAAGCTCCACCTGCATTAATGCTTGATATTTATTTAAATTATGATTATAAGATGTATCGGAAACCCATCAGAGAAATAAGGTTAAGGTCGACTCTACATTATTTGAGAACACCCTATACAGCAGTATGATTCACATCATTGTAAGTTTTGGTTCCATTTGAAGTAAAATGGAAGTAAACAATCAATTACACTCGAATTACAGTACGACCAATAATAGTGGTTATTTATAGTCACTGGAGCATTTTATAACCATTTTATTAATTTAATTGTTATTGATGAGCATTGTTGAGGATTGTGTGGGTTTCTGAATTCATTTTCTGTAGGAGGAAAGAGCCTTTGTTTTATAAGCTTTAGTATTGACTAAATTTATGTTTCGTATTTCTAAATTCAATTCAAATTGCATTCACGTACCTATCTCCTACAATGATAAGAGTAATGACAAAGATTTTACAAAATAATGTTAATTGAATGGGTATTTGAACCTACCAATAAACCGCACCCATAAAGAAGCTAATTTTAAATGATTGCGAAATCAATTCCTCTCACGAGTATAAGGTAGAGATCATAAATAAAAAAAATGTGGCGTTGTTTACATTACATTGTTTTCTAAGAAAGTGACCGCATTGTCACTTACATTAGTTGAGATTGGGGTCAAACGACTCACCTGTAACTCGTAAAAGATATCATAGGTGAGAGGTATTAACAATGAATAAGTAGCGCAATTTGCGATTTGGTCGCGAATATGACATGAAACATAATTTACTCTAGATTCTATTATTATTTCACACATTACTCCTATTTGTCGGGAATAGAGAATATTAAAGTTGCAATGACAATAACGTCACCAGGTACAAAATTCATTTGCCAAATCTGCGATCGTAGCTATCGTTCCTGTATTGGTATTACCAGCCATTTTCGTAAGTGCCGCAGCTCAATAGCAGACGGTACTTAAATCATCTTTTATAGATGTCAAAGGCTTACGATGATAATAACGTTGACGATTCCAAACATGCCGATCAGTAGGTACGTCCGTAAGCAGGTACAGTCATGCGTATGCGACGGCAACAATTCGCGTCGCGATACCATCCCGCCATCTACATAATTTGTCAACGCTCCATTGCATTACACAAATGCTTTTTAGGTCAACATTTGATTGGGAAACGATCTGTCCATGTATTCAAATATAAATAATTTCGTTGAAACAAAATGAGGGCCATTTAGAAACATGAGGGTAATAAAACTAGTGCGTGTCATGTAAACTCGGTCGCAACTATAGTCGCAAGTCTATGGATGCGACAGCCAAACTTACCTGACCTCTAAGTACTGAGTCGATACTTGAAGGAAAGTTTTATTATGTAGGCTTGGAGGAGAGGCATGGAGGCTCAAGTAAAGGTGTTTGTCAGAATACATCGATATCATCGAACGAAATCATGCGACATTAGAATGCTAGACGTCGATGAACGCATGTACTTTGTACGTGCGCTGCGGGCAGAATATCATCGAAATGAAATCCTTATTTGCGTCATAACACATGTTCTCATTACAATTCATAGAAGTAATAATTTAGGTCCTATAAATATTTATTGCATTGCATAGTTTTATTCAGGGTATGATGACAAAAATAATATAGTTCACGACACAAACTAACTCAACGATTACGACTAGCGACTCCGATTAAAGGCATCCCCTATGCCTATTTAAAAAGTATCAAAAACATGTACCTAATAGGATGATCATGACTTCTCATCATCTTCTGTGAATATCTACTGGAAGAAAGTCAGACTTCACTTTACTACATGCCTAAACCAAACTTTAGATTATCCGTGGTCTGCGTCAGTCAGGACAAATATTTTGTAATAATTTGTTGATTTTGGCTAATCAGCTAAGAATTTTCAAGCTCAACAGATAAAACTAAAGTGATGGCAATCTATTTTTATTTAATCAGCCCAAATATAAACAATTTAACTAAAATGGAAATGGAAAAATCAGACGAGTGCATACAATTTTAATAAACACTTTTAATCAACGTCGCGTATTTCCTGTTCGACAGGCTGACAGCCTGATTAATTCGGTAAAAATGTTCGAATATGTTTGTTAAATATTTCAGTATTGGATAACAAACGTTTTAAATTGTAAATTAAAAGGTTATTTTTGATGTTGACTGTTCCATACCTTACCGATTCTCAGAACGTTATTTTTAGGATTCCTTACCACAAAAGAGGAAAGCAGAAACCGTAATAAGATAGATTTGCTGTCAGACTGTTTGTTACAAAACTAAAATGATAAGTTTTAAAATTACTGTTTTTGTAATTTTTACCCGAAAATTCAGGATAAAATTTACATGGACCAATAAACCTAATAGATGGCTTAAATTATTGTTATAGAGTATTAATCATTGTAAACTTCTTGGGTCTTAATAATAATCCTAGCGTAGCGTTGGACTGGTTGATCCGTGTTTTGTCTCTTGCATTGACATGCAATTGTCAACTCGAACAAATGTGACAAAACACGATTTAACTACTCCAGCGTTGCGCCAGGATTATTAATAACACCCCTTGTTCCCAACCTCTAAATAAAGGTACCTAATGCTTCTTTCGTAGAAATTGAAGAAAATTTTACCTATAGTTTAAAGTAATTGGCATAGAGAAGAAGAAGAGTAAATATTGGCCAATTTCACGTTTTTTGTTTTAGAAATTGAACCCTTCCTTTATTTTATTGGTTTGAATGTGGTAAGTACCTACTTATAAATCCAATCGATTATGATACGCTAAATTACGAAAGAAAATATTAATATCTACGAACGTTTAGCCTGATGAAAGTGAAATAAGATTAATATGAATTTCTGATTAGTTATTCACGTTGTTGACCACGGGATTGATAGCTCAAAAGTGTAATATCACTAATGCATAAACAATGGGGCTTTTATTATGAATCAGTACCGATATGATAAAAAGCACCTCCATAAATATTAGTTCTTAGTAAAAAAAACTCATGATAAGGTCGCTGTCTTTTTTAGAGTCAGTGACTGTTCGGGTAGGATGGTAAAAGTAAAAATGTTTTTCACTATTTTCAATCGGAAATGGCTCTTTTTCCCTTTGAAATGAACACTCATCATTTTCTTGCCCTTCATGTGGGGTCAGCACAACAGGTTTTTGTTCTTTAATCTCCTCTGTTAGCCGAAAAAAAATGTTGGAAAGAACACTGAATTATTTAATAAAATACCTAGGTATGCAACAAATATTGCAAATTTTTCTTAGCGTTATAATTTGTTGTTTTATCTTTGAACCACTGGTTTTCACTGCTAGGTACTCTTTCAAGCGCATGGGATTCCTAAAAGTGTAATAAGACGTGTAGAGTATAAATTATCGTGAAGCTCGTTACAAGCATTCCAACAGACTTCATTGAGCGTCATATAGCGTCTGACGTACAGGGTGTTTGCGAAAACTAAGTACGAGTAATCTTCGCAGCAATGATCACGTTATACTATGATCGTGACACATAAAAATATTTTGTGATATTTCACTACTGAGAACTACCAGTAGACAGCCGTCTTATTCACAAGCAACAGATATACAAGGTGTATCTAAATATGTGTACTATGCGAAGGTGGGGGGTTTCAGACCACAATGGTGATCAGTTGTGGAGGGGAGATAATTAAAAATTCCTATTTTCAGTTTCCCATACAAACATATTTAATTTCATAATGCCTCTTGACCCCTTGACCTACTACCTCTGTAGGTCTACTACTACTACCTACTACCTCTGTAGCTGAGTTTAGGGCTGTCACTTTGTATAAAGTCAGCTGTTAATGTTGAAACTTCGTTGCAGTTTTTTTCAGAGATACCAATCGAAGTTTGAAAAGTCGTTGAACAAAAGTTGTTCCCCGGGGGGTGGAAATTCACCCCCCTTCAGGATAGTACACATATTTTGATACACGTTGTATAAATAAGTATAATTACGGATTAAGATACAAATAAAAAAACGTTGGTAAGTGTAAAACAATAAACTGGAAATAAACATGATCATGCAAGTTATATGAGAGTATGACTTTGCATCTTCGTACCCAATGGTTTTCGAACATGCAAGACCTCAAAATCTCCAAAAAAGTTCCGGTTTATTCGGTTCGGTGGTATCGCATCCACCTTTGAGTCTGGAATATGACGGGTGGTTAGTCCCGGCTCGCGTATGCGCAATGCCCGTCATGTGATGATATACAACGCACATTGTGTGGTAATTTCCCTGGCCGTTTAATTGCCGTTCCACTGTGGTCCGACGCGAGACAGATTAATTTATTGAGACACCTTGAATGGGAGCGTTTTAAACAATGTCATTTATCATCATTAGAGACAAATATGTCATGCATGTTGATATAATGCCCGCCCTAGCCGCTTAGTCTTCAAACTTGTAGTTTCAATCATTCATCGGCCGCTGCGTTTTAGGACTATTTTAACTAACCATACAACGTCTCCTTATCAATTGCATTTAAATTAAATTAAACGAAGCGGTATAATTTTTGCAGAAATCTATTGACAGACGAAAAGTTAGACTGTTAGTTAATTAAACATTATACATATCCAGAAATGAAGAGCATAACATGCACGCTTTACATTCCTGGTGCTATAATCTTCTTCTTCTTGCTCTTATTAGTCGGCACAACATTTTCTCATTCTCCTCAATAAGGCGTCATCTCTGTATTCACTTTTTTCTTATCCAGGTCATCTTTTACTTAGTTCATCCATATTTTCTTTGGCCTACCTCTACCTGCATATCCATTTACATTCATACTCATCACACTACTTTCATTTCTCCCCATGACATGTCCATACCACACCAGCCTGTTGCTCCACAATTTTCCTTTAGATTTCCCCAGATGTACCTACTAATTTCGTATCTTGTCCATTCTTGCTATTATAATTACGCTCATATTAATAACGGTCTTCGCAGTCATTAAGCTTATAGCAGGCCGATAAGTCTGTTGCCATCTTTATTTGTTGACATGAAAGTGACAGTGACAAGACACTTTTAGGCTGAGATTCATAGACCGCACTTTGCTTTACAGCAAAGCAGTCTTCGCAAAGTAAGCTTTGTTTATCGAAGTTTCCTATCAATATTTTAAATAAAGAAGAGCTTGACAGAACTATGAAATATAATTTTAGTTGAAAGTTGAACTTTCCATCAAAGTAAAGTCAAAGTTCGGTCTATGAATCTCGGCCTTAGAGAGCCGCTAAAAAGCGTCAGGCATTATTAATGAAGAGGTTAGTGTCTAAATAATTTTAAAAATGTATGTAGTTTTAAGGTACCAATATACGTAATATTTATAATATGGGGCATGTTTTTATTTTACTATCTATTTGTTGTCTGATATAAATCATTATGATTATTCTTATTGTATCACTAGTTCTTTCTTATAATAATAATGTAGTGTCATGTTCGTCTTATTAGCCTATTTAATTTAAAAGCCAGCCAAATATAAATTCATACTGCTAATTTAAATGTTTAAATAATGTATTAAAAATGTTGTCATCAACTAACCTATTGTAAATATCAAAAGATGTAAAGTTGTAAATAAATGCCAGTCATCCAAAACAATGCGTATTCTTAGATGTAAATCCGATCTATAAATTAAGCGATAAAATTAAGTGGCGTCGACAACAAAAGTCTACTCAAATCTGAAATGAGTTAAATCTCAGTCTCAGTAGCATGATGCGTGTTTTTAGATTTTTTGTTGACACGGCTCCATTGCGGTATTTCCTGCTACCACGTTTACAAGTACCTACTTACTCTACAAAAATCAACTTTATTGCCCCAGCTATAAAGTCTTATGTTATTAAGCATGCATACATAACTTTCAGCTTCCAATAAAGTGGTGATTAATTGTGATATAAAGACTTTTAAATTTCTGTTGTTATTCGGTCGCGTCATTTTAAAAGCACGACAATAGCTTCCATAAGGTAGGCATTAGACATATTTCAGTAGACTTGCTAAGAATAGTTCATCACACCGCCTATTCAATGATAATTATCAAATATAAGCATTCACTTCGCTCTAGTGATGACGCCCTGTACGTATAACGTATACATATTATTATATTACAGGTTATGAACGTAATTATTTCCATCCAAATCCGACGTTACAGAAACAATAATATCTAAACAAAAAAGTTTGCATTTAAAACATTGGACAACGCACTTCATTATATGATTGATTTAAAAGATTGACGAGATTTCAGAATAAGGTCTACTTTCTTAGTCTAATCTTAGGGTTGAAATTCCTCCACTGAATTCTGATCTGGGCATCGATTCCAGCAACACGGCTCGATTGAGTGATCGCTGAATCCGCGTTCCATTTTCAAATTTTTCAAACAAAAATTGACAACTCACATCGATTTACAGGATCGCTTGAGTGATTTGTGTTGCTGGAATCGACACCCAGATATCATAGCCAAAAGGTTTATTCCTGCTATACGGCTCGTTCGGGTGAACGCTGAATCTGCGTTCGATTTTCAAATTTTGAAACAAAAATTTAAAACTCACATCGAAGGAATTGCGTTGTAAGAATAAACCCGGTTCTTGATTGTCGAGCGATAAAGTATCGCTGAAACTTTCGCGCTAATAATATTTGTAAAGATAATATCTACCTGTGGAGCAATTAGGCTAAGATGTGGCATTGCAATGCGATAATTCCGTTCATCGATTCCACGTCGCTCGATAACGGCTGGATGTTGTCTGCACTATCAGATCTACGTGTCGATGTCGCCGACCACCACGTGGGAAACTATACATAGTAAATATGTTTTTTTAGACAACTGGATGGAAATAGCATGGAGATTATAATGATAGCTAGAGAAGAAAATAGATAGAAAATACTGTATTGCTCACAAAAACATAGAAACGGACAATGATGTATAAAAACTAAAAAAAGCAGCCAAGTGCGAGTCGGACTCGCCCATGAAGGGTTCCGTAGCATCAATTAACATAATATAAAGGTTTTTGTAGTTCGTCGAAAGGTAAATTGCGGTTTACGATTTATGACGTATAAAAAAAAAACTACTGACTAGATCTCGTTCAAACTAAATATCGTTGGAAGTTTACATAGTAATGTACAACATATATTTTTTTTGGATTTATCATTCTCTTATTTTAGAAGTAAGAGGGGGGGGGGACCAACTTTTTTTACTTTGGAAGTGTCTCTCGCGCAAACTATTCAGTTTAGAAAAAAACGATATTAGAAACCTCAACATCATTTTTGAAGACCTATCCATAGTTACCCCACACGTATGGGTTTGATGAAAAAAAAATTTTGAGTTTCAGTTTCAAGTATGGGGACCCCCAAATTTATAGTTTTAGAAAAAAACGATATTAGAAACCTCAACATAATTTTTAAAGACCTATCCATAGATACCCCACACGTATGGGTTTGATGAAAAAAATTTTTTTGAGTTTCAGTTTCAAGTATGGGGACCCCCAAAATTTATAGATTTTTTTCTATTTTTGTGTAAAAACCTTAATGCGGTTCACAGAATACATCTACTCACCAAGTTTCATCAGTCTAGCTTTTATGGTTTCGGAGAAAAATGGCTGTGACACGGCTGGACAGACAGACAGACAGACAGACAGACAGACAGACAGACATGACGAATCTATAAGGGTTCCGTTTTTGCCATTTGGCTACGGAACCCTAAAAAGTGGTCTTATCGGTAAGCAGCGATCTCTACTAGACAACCGTTGGATGGACAGGACTGATGTTACTTACGAAGGGTGATTGTGTGCGTGGAAAAATTAAAATGATCATAAAATATTGAATACATGTTTTACTTATAGGTAAGGACTACAAATTATATCTAATAGCTACTAAAATCATTTACTTATCCTTAAAAAAATACAAATTATTTGAAATATTGATATATAAATCGATATTTCGAGATACTATGCTGATTCATCAAGTTGTCACTTACTAGATATTACCAGTTCTTTTTGTGAAACGGAAATCGTTTAATTTCGCGTGGGCAGGTAAACAGCCACGTTTAAGTAACTGAACATACAAATAATTTGTATTTAAAATGAGGGACATATAATTATGCTAATTTTTATCGCCATTTACAGAGAATATCGAGTTAAAGAGCCAAACAAAAAATCACTCTAGGTTCATATTTTACAACTATAAAAAACGTATATGGAGCAATATGTGCATAAATGTCAATATTTATACACGGAGCGAGCGCGACTCTGCGGCGGACCCGATTTATATGAGACAAGTTAGTTCCTAAACCGCGGTGCACAGCGGCATACCCACCTCCGGTTATAACGTCCAGCATCGTAATACTCCATTAATTATATCCATTTCAATAAAACATACGCCGTACAGATGAAATTGTATAATTTGATACGATAAACTGTCGCTAATAAGGCACTTATGCCGCTTCAGCCGACCAAGATTATTCTAAACTATGCACATAAAAATATTACTTTGGAACGAATTTAAAAGCTAAAATGACACCATATTTTTATGAACGTGACTCTTGTATGTATAGTTTTGGTAATGCATTTGATAGTTTCGGATGACGCATATGTCGCATATACAGGATGTTCGGTAATTAATGGATAACCCCGCAGGTACTTGTGGGGGGGGGCAAGGGGGCAACTCAGAAAAAAATAAACAAAAAATCTATCTGCAGCCGTCTAGGAGTTTTTTTATAGTCCGAAATTTGATACCCTTGTTCAAAGTTTGAACACAACAGCTACAAATTCAATAATAACGAACTGGTTTTCTCCGGAAATAACCGTGGATGATTGGCCTTGCACACACAAAATATTCCTAACCATAACTGTTTATTTTTTTCCAATACTTTAAAACAAGGTATGGCAGAAAAAACATCAGAGCAGAGTGAATGCAGTAGAAATGAGAGCGTTACGTAGTATGTGTGGTGTAAAGTTGAGTGATAGAGTGAAAAACAGTGTGATTAGAGAGGAATGCGGTGTGAAAGAAGACGTAGTGATGAGAGTAGAGAAAGGTATGCTAAGATGGTTTGGACATGTAGAGAGAATGGATGAAAGGAGACTAACAAAACAATTGCATCAGGCGAGCGTGAATGGAACTGCTGGAAGGGGAAGACCTAGGCGCATGTATCTCGATCAGATCGCAGACGTTTTAGAGAAAGGCCAGGTTAGGAGTACCCTAAACCGACGAGCATGTATGAAGAATGTTATGAGAGTGAACGAAGCGAAAGAGGTGTGTCAGGATCGTAGCAAGTGGAAATCCGTGATCTCTGCCTACCCCCATGGGAATAAGGCGTGATTTTATGTATGTATGTATGTACTTTAAAACAAAAATAAGTGTATTCGATGTTTTTTTAAGATAAAGTTTGAGCACCTGTGGTATAAAACGTACAGAGACCGGGGTGGCCCACAGCTTAGAAAACATGCCTAGGTACTTCATGTAGTTTCTTAAATGGTATTAAACTAAATTTTTCTCTGAGGTACTTGCAGGTACTTGTGGAGAGGCAAGGGGGCAACCAAAGTACCTGCAGGGTTATCCATTAACTCCCGGACACCCTGTATATTAAAAAAAGGGTCTATGACGATATGAGATACTGGACAGAATGTATAAATATGGTAGATTCCGGTGCAAGCATCGTTCATTAATGCAGCTTTAGTTAATGGTGACACATCACGTCGTCGGTTCACAAGCGACCAGGATGAACCAAACATTGATATTCCGTGTGGAGCCTGGCGTTTAGATTTGGATTATATTTGGTAATTGTCATTCAGATAACGGTCAAATGAGCTTGTTTCATTTTGGGAAACAACAATAAAGTGCTTTAAATGCACAGTCCTGGCGTAATTACAGCTCTCTTCTGTCATTCAGATGACTTTACATTCCTAAGCGTTGACAGCCACTTGACATAATATAATGCAAAACTACTAAAGGCCATCATCATCATCATTATCAGCCTGAAGAAGTCCACTGCTGGGCATAGGCCTCCCCTACACATTTCCAGCAAGAACGATTCTGAGCCCTTTCCATCCACCGACTTCCTGTGATCTTAACAATGTCGTCGGTCCATCTAATGCGATGGGTGCCCTACGTTTCGTCTTCCGGCCTAATACGGCGCTAGAAGGCCCAATAATACGACAGCGATATTTGACAGCGTTTCAGCTGATCGCCAGCGCCATCGCCTAGATGTGCGCAGGACTTTAGAAGTACTGAACTCATTTATTGCATTTGCTAATCAAGTACTAGATATAGGAACACACAGGAACTGATGAACTCACCTAGATTTAAGTCGTTTTAAAGTGATCCTTGTGATACAGCTGAATAAACGTATTTTTGACTTTTGAGTAAGGAGAGGCTAAGGAAACTCAGGCTCAGAAACAGTGCTTGGGGTCTGAGTCAAACATAGATTTTCGTCATTTTTCCATGGTGAACTGTCAAAAAGTCTATGCTTGAGAGTGCTTGATCTCTACTCAGACTCAAGCACTGTTTCAGAATACGGGCCTAAGACACTTTCAGTGCTTATCATCAGAAGTTTGAAACGACGCGACATAAAATAATTAACCAGATTTTTCACCTCCATTAAAATAAACTGACTTTAAATTAACGTGTAGGTGTGATATAGATGTCAGGTATATTGTTTTTGTAATAATTAGAAGTCATACAGTTTTATGAGGGGATTAGAAAGCAATTACTTCCTCCTATAAATAAATAATAATAATAAATATTGCTGACAATCCACACAACACTATCTAGCCCCAAACTAAGCAGAGCTTGTACTATGGAAACCATATAGCTGATATAATATTTAACTACTTTGTTTTTGTACATACATAGAATACAATATAACACTCAGACAGAGAACAAACATCTGTGTTCACCACACAAATATTTGTTCTTAGTAGGGATCGAACCCACGACCTACGGCGCAGAAGGCAGAGCTACCTACTGCCAACTGACTATCTGGTTCCCATAATACATAGGCTAGATAGTGTTATGGATTGCCCACAATATTTATTAATTTATATTAAATAACCAGTTTCAGTTTATTAGTTGCTTGGAAAAGTTTTACATTGTAACATTATGGAATACCTGCAATAATGAGGCTTGTGACGATTATAAAATATGACGATATTTAAACATTAAATACATTTTACTTTTGTCTTCGCCATACTATAACCCGATAGAGTGCATTTAATTGACACATTTGTCAATTTTATTGTCCTTACACAATGGCAGAGTAGTTTTATAATTATAGACACCTTCACTTTGTCACAAAAGGGGCATAATAAGACCAGTTTCAATGTTAATAAGCTCTTGTGGCATACAAAATGACGTACATTAAGAAAGATGGGAATTGAGAACTAATGACAAATTATAATAATAGAAGACACCTGCTATTCTTTAGATCCGACACTCTCTCATTTATGATGCTAATCGAGCGGAATGCGCTCGTGTTAACACGGCTTTGTCCCCACAAAGCGCCGCGCACAGACAATACTCTACTCCACTCATATTTTTTGTATCCAGCACAAAATTCTCTTTCATCCCACTTAATTTTAGATCAAACTATACATGCTTACATTACAAACATGTCTTTATTGTCTCTAGTGACAATAACGGCGAGCATTATTGTATCGTGTCATAAAACACGGCGCAGCAGTTCAAGCTCTACCGCGTCGAAATAAGATGTTTATTTCTGCGCTCGTGTCTAAGATTTGAGTTTGATGAAGTTGGTATAGCGTGTTGATAAATAATAAGCGGCATTGCTTACAAGATAGTGGCAAGTCGCAGGTCGAGTCAGTGCAGAGGAGTTCGGATGCGTACGCGCAGGCGGTAGGTTTTGTCTAGGCGCGCTCGGCTCGCGCACATTAATCACGGCTCGCGAGATGAAGCGATATGCATTTGTCATCATGTCCGCGATTAACTTTGAGAATCTCTCCCTATTATGTTGAATCAATTCGATTATTATTTAAACTGCGGTAAAACAATTGAAATTATTCACCAAATAATCTTGTAAACTCTGTACAGTCAAGTTTCAGTAGAGAACAATTAAGGTGCAGTTGAATAAATTAGCGAATAGTTCGTCGGTGAAAATCTCAGAAATATCATACGTAGAATGAATAGCGCTCCGTATGACAGACAGCAGAAAGGGCTGCCCTTAAACTTGCCTTGTATTATTTTGTCATTATTAAATTCCCCTGTCACGGCTCGTTCTCATTTCTCCCCAAGAAAATATTGTATGCAAAATTATATGACATTTGAATGAGCATAAAAATGTCCTATCGTGATTTGTTTACAGCGTGCTTACAAACAATGTTTGCGTTTGAAATGTTTCCTCCGTCCTTCCTTATGAATAAACTCAAATTGCATCGCAGCGCCAAACCTAGCTGACCAAATGCCAGGCACTCGTCGACTCACCCATCACCGTAGCTCTATTGGTAATTTGATTGCATTTAATGAGACTCAACTGAACGTGAACAATGTCCATGCACTCACGAAACTTAACAATAGATTGGAGTGAAATCCTCGAATTACTGGAGGATTCGCACAAAACGAGTGAAATGAAGTGTGGCGCGAGTAACAACAGCCCTCGATAAGGCAATCAGGTGCTGAAGTGGCTCGTCAATGTCAAGAAGGAGCCTCAACAAGCCACAAAATGAAATATCTCGAAGCCGTCAATCATTTTCCCCTCGTGAGGCCGCTCCACTAGTCAGCTGATAGCGGGGCGGCGCAACATGTAAGCGTTTACTTTGAAACGAACTTTTTTTTTTTACAACTACTTGATGGAACATATGGCCCACCTGATGTTAAGTGGTAACCTAAAATTTATTAAGTAAAATTTGTTTATTCAAACCACCACCATACAATAAAAAATAGAAAAAATAATACAATACACACCTACTTAGCTAATATGACATAGATTACATAAAGAAAATGAAAACGTAGGAACGTGCCCTACGATGCTCTTCCCTGCGTCTATTAACTTGAGGCATACAGATGTTCAGCCTCACGTGCCCGTAATTTCACCGGCACCCTTCAAACCGAAACACAGCAAATTACAGAAGCCCTGTTGTCATGATAATTTTTATGATTCGACCATTAAATATGTATGAATGTTTTGCATTGTATAGTATGTTTATTTGGTAAAATATTTGTTTTTATTTTTACTTTAACGAGGTTTACCAGTTGTTGTTTTATTTTCACAGTTGTTAATTTATTTTTTGTTTGTACCGATTAAAAGACTGTTATGTTTTTTTACATAATCATTGTAGTGTTATGGCTCCGTCTATTAGAAATATAGGTATGATTGAAAAAAAAAAATTTTTCTTAAAACTACATATAGCTATTCTTACAACTCATACCTCATTCCCATTGGGGGTAAGCAGAGATAACGAATTTCCACTTGCTACAATCCTGACATACCTCTTTCGCTTCATTCACTCGCATAACATTTTTCAGTACACGCTCGACGGTTTGGATCTTATTACTTAGACCACATAAGTGGAGGTAATCGAGATGTTATTCCGAATCGCAAGTCCTGCCCATTCGTTTCAAGTAACGCGGAAAACTACTCATATCTGTTTTATGGATTTATCTTTTTAGGGGTCAGGGGCTTGGTAAGTGACAAATTGTTTTCTTACTGTTATTAATGGGGTCTGTTTGCCAGCAAGGGTCAGCATCTGAGCTGCCCATCAGAAGATCACCAAACCTGCAACAAACCAATTGAAAATAATAATATTTTTTTAGGATCTTGTTCGCCTGGTTCAAAATAAAAATTATCTCAAAATATTGAAAATGCTAAGGAATATACCATGGTTTGTTAATTAATTCTGCAACGAAAATTCAAAACGAACAAAAAATAAGATATTTAAGTGTGACCCACTATAAAAGGACTTATTAAACCCATTACCTACTAAGCACCTATTTACTGTGACAACAAAGAAGTTATAAGCATAACATTTCATTATTTAAGGAAATATCAAACTAAGGAATCAGTAATTTTATTCTTAAACAGATTAGTTTATTTTAGTCAAAATAAAATTCACTCAGATACTCTACTAAAATGAGATGTTAATTTCGTGTGTGATCTCTAGCCGAAAGTGGAAGTTTATACAAATCGATTCCCTCTACAGAAGTTTCCCATAAAGTGTACCTTGAGAATATAGATAAACAAACACCTACGAACGCGCCGCAGACGGAAAAATATTTCGGAATTGAGATTGATGTCGCACGCATGTGCAGACGGCCTGTCTGTACGCAAAACAACGCCACCAAATATAGAACTAATTTATGGTCATACACAGCGATTATGCACACAAAAATAGCCACTCGCTCCGTTTACTGCTCATAATTTATTCATTTCTTTGCGTGCTTAGCAAAATATAGCGTGCGAAGTTAAGATCTGGCTCTGATTTAGTACTGATGATATCGAACTCATCAATCTTACTGATGGAGTTGAGTTTTTAAATGACACTTAGTGCATTCGAAACCTTACAAAACAGAATACCCTAGAAATAGTCGCACAGTGTTTTGTTTTTACCATGAACACTGGAATTCATATACAATGGAAAAGACGTAATTTAATGGTAATTGTAATTTATTATTTATTTATCATTTATTTATTTAGTCCAAGAACTGGCTATAGAAGCGTTGGTCGCCCTGCGGCAAGATGGGCAGACGATGTGGCACATCGCAGGCAAGACCTGGATGAGATTGGCACAAGACCAGCAACAGTGGCACATACAGAGAGAGGCCTATACCCAGCAGTGAGTGAAGTCGGGCTGTGGATGATGATGATGATGATGATGTAATTTATTTGTAAAACCTTAGTAATTTCAAACGAAAGAATCAATAAAGACATTTAAAACATTGGAAAGGCAAATTTGTGGGCTTGAGTAGGTATGCATTTCATAACTATACAAAAATACTTTTGTGAGGTAATGTTTTCAGGTCAATGAATAATGACCAACATATGAAAAATTTCATCAGAGAGTAATGTTGATAAATAATTAAAATAAATCCCATTTAAGGGTAAGCTCCCACGCGATAAGAGGTGTTATTTATACACCCTCATCCTACAAAGGAACCGCTGCCGAATATCACCCATAAATATTGGACTGAGGTGTAATTTTTCACATACCACGTCTCTTCGAGCGTCGCACCTTTAAAATAAATGCAAACAAAATTTAATAGGGAGAGATGCGCAGGATCGCGGGCTTCAGGTAAAAATAAACGATAGCCGAACGCAGCCAATCGTTTGAGGATATTTTATATCGCACTAAGATGTATGCTATTATTTTCTCAGTACATTTTACTACAAGATAATAAAGTCTAGGCACTTAAGTTTACCTTAGTGGCTAGTGGCATTACAAAAAATGTGAAAATATAGTGTTTTGTCTCTCGATCGCGTATGATATAGATACAGGTTGATAAAGGAAAAACGTCTGAGGTCTTTCCCCTCGGCTAGAACAGAATAGGATCAAGATTTTTTTTTAAAAGTTCGTTCAGAGTAGGCAACGCAACGTCAGCACCCTTGGTGTTGTTGGTGTCTATGGGCGACGGTGACCGCTTACCATCAGGTGGGCCGTTAGCCCGATCGTCTATCATTTGCATAAAAAAAACATTGCTGGTGTGACTACTTTGAGGATATAAATAAGGGATATAAATAAAGGTTTATTTACAGCCTGCATTTATATTCTTTATAGTTTCGTCATTTTTTGGTATTGAATTTGAGAACTTAATTAAAGTTTCGTAAAGTGATATAAAAAAGCGACGACTAACCCAAGCAGCTAAATTGCCCTTGCTCTCATCTTGGTATGGCGTCAGTGGAGACCTATGTCCAGCTGTGAACTGCCTATGGTCGACGATGATGTCATAAATACATTTTCTAATTTCATTTCACGCATGTTATGTTGCTTTACTAGGCGTGGAAGGTCTGGAGTTTATTTACGATTATTGGTTATGGACAGAGTTGATCGGATCCGGGATATTCCCGCGAGCCTCGTAACACCTCGGACTTCACCCGCGGTCTTCGAGGGTGCCTCGCTTGACGGATATATCCGTCTTCAGGGGATATTCCGAATCTACGTAAAATTATAAACAGCTATGGTGAGTACTGAGTACTAGATGGTTCGCACAAACATTAAACAGCGACCCTAAGCAATAACAAACTCATATATCGAACAAAGAATTCAATATCGTTGACTTCTTATCGAATAGCAATAACAAGATACAGCCAATAAATAGTCCTACCAGTATTTGTCACAAAATAAGACTTCCATCAAATAATTCGATGGCAATAAAAAACGGATAGAGACATCGCACGCATTTGTAATAAAAGTCTCACCATAAATAACGTTCATGAAATATAATACACCTGCAATCTTCAGAAAATGGGAAAATCATTTTCCGAGGGCGGGCGCGGTCCGCCGTAATATTGTTATAAATGTAGTTTTCTCGAGGGCATAAATAATAATACTGGCCGAACGGGCATTGCTACGCACTAGCTGCATAAGGCCGTAATACAATAAAAAAACATTTCCAAATTAAATAACATGAAAGAATGACAAAAACTACCAAAATTCGACCTCTGAATATTATTCTTAACTTTTAATCAATTTATTAAACCTTTTAAATACTTACTCAGAGAAGAAACAGAGATACAAAATATTATTCGTAGTGAGTACTTAGTAAAAAAATACTAAGAATAAATAATAATACTTAGACTAAATACTAAGGGCTGATTACACAGATGACGAATTGACCAATAAAATATTTGACTGTTATGTATCTCAGTTTTTCAAGAAAAAAATTGCCCTTAGGCGGTATAGTTTCTAAAAAATCACTGCTATATTAAATCGTCATTTCCGCGTTATCCTTCTAAGCCGTGCAAGCTTGGCGAGTCGCGAGCGCCACTGGGAGTCATTTCGCTCTGACAGCCTGTAAATTCTCCATTACGCGATATGAAATATGCCACTACGCCCTACTACGCCCGTTTACGATTTCTGCTATGATTTCCCATACATCAGCTGATCTATTCTTGACTTAAAGTGGTAGACATACTGGCAATACAGAAGCTTTCAATTCTATTTGCGATTAGTGTACGTCGAATTTAAATTTTTAAATGCAAATGGCCTCTAAAATGAAAGAGCGATTAGTAATATTTCAGCATAAAAACCGCACAACCTTTCAGCAAAACGACTCACCGAAATAATTACGCGTACATTGCGATGCATTTATTTGCGGTTTCAACACAAAATTCTGCTTTTGTTCTCGCATCGGAGTAATGTCTTTACGCGACCACTAAAGCGATATTATATCAATTAAGTGCTTGATTTAGCTTCGCCGGAAAAACTCAAAACAATGAAGTGTCGAGAATGGCACTGAAAATAATGTGCAATGAAACGTCTGATTTGTGAGATTGCTCACTTAAATTGTTGGTCTCCGAAATCGTAAAGTAATAACAACAATGGAGGTATGTTGCCTCATAACTGTTATTGGCAAAACAATCCGAATGCAAAATAACCACTCGTTTAAAGCCAACGATTCGTTGGATTGGACTCACTTGATCTCCGTTCAAGGACATCTTCCAGGACTATCATGAAAACATTCAAATCATTCTAACAGATAATTCATTTGTTAACACCGCTATAAAATCTACATTATAAATTATATTCCTATGAAAACTGTTGTGACTAATAATAGGTCACGATATTAAGAGACACGTCTAAACAATTAAACACGTCGTCGCTTGTCTTGTAAGACATCAAAATAAAATCACTACTATTTATGTATCTGAAAGCGTATAAACGGCACGCACTGCCACTCTTATAACGTAATAAATCGTCTGGAAAATATAACCATCAGCGCTTTGTCATACGCGATGTCGCTCCGTGGATGCGCTTGCACAGAGCACCCCACTTGCCCGTCAAACTACCATAAATCCCAACAACATAAATACAATCTGGTGTTCCATATTTTAAACTTTATTTTAATAGCCTCTATTCAACGAGAAATTAAGACGTGTTTATAGACCGCTCGTAATACAAACAAGCCCTTCCTTCATGAGCTACTTCACTTAGTGATGCCATAAATCTGACGCATCCTAAGTCATAACATGGAACTATTCATGTCAATGTAGATTGACCAAATGTATCCGTAATTACTGTACTGATAAACCTAATGTAATGTCGTTAGTCAGGTCTGTAGACGGGCTTAGATGGGCTTGCAAAGAACGCGTTATAGGTATTTCGCATTTAGACCATTCTTAACTCAAAAGATACGGCTAACGCAATAAAATATATAATTGTAGAACTTACTGTGACAAAATTCTTGCATTTCCTCAATGAAATGAAATAATAGGCGCTCACAAGGCAGCCGCGTGCCAATAGAAAATTCGTCGTAAACGATTGTGTTTGCTATATCTCATGCCGCTGCAGCAGACTATTCGTAGAACAATGTAAAGTGGTCAGTGGTAGCCCACAGCAGCTGTCCTTCCAATCAATTATGCTTTCTCATAATATGACTCTTGTATCTTGACGACTATAAAATTGCCACGCATAAAAAAATCTGTGCCAAAAATCAGCATCATCTCAGACGGAATGTGAACATAATATTTTTCTACGCGATCTTAATCTTAGCAAATTGTTCTAAATTATTTTTTTATCACTGCGCGCTCAAAAACAATGATGTTACAAGAAATTCTGAAGAATAGATAACGTACTGGTATTTTTTATAATTATTCTAAAACAATAGTCGACATCTTAAAACTGTGAGCTATAATTTAATTTGTCTCTCATTGACTCGTTGCCAGAATGACTAATTCTCGCCAACAAGTCGTGATTCTCGTTTTATTGCTATATTTTCTATTCAATTGTTAACATTCTAATATAAGACAGGTCACTATTAAAATAATAAATTACCCCAGTTAGCAATTAGATGAACATTTTATACAGATAGTTCTAGGAACATTTTCTCGTGATGAATTTTAATTACCCACTAATAACCGAATAACTTGCATAATACAAAAGTGTTATACATTTTATAATGGGTTTTTAAAACTTAGTATAATAGTTATTCTTACGAGTGCGAACAGTTGGGTATTTACGATTAGAAATTAATGACTTTGTAAGAAAATCATATTTAGATGTCTGCGTGCGTTGACTGCGTAATAATTTTAGAATAGCTAACAACCTGGATACAAATTACAGTGACCGCAAAATAAATCCAGAATACTGTCATAAGTTATTAATAAGAACTAGTAAAAGTACTTGCACAAGAGCTGCTATAGAAGTGTATTCAAAAAAGATTTGGAGATCTATAAATCTTTCAGTTTGGAGAACCTCATTGACCTTTCAGATACGTCGCACTTGAGCATAATTTTTGTGCATTATCGTGCAGTTCATCAGGCCGGCCTCACCTGTTACCGCTAACGGGTCGCCGACAGATTTTATCCAACGAGAGACACGCGTCGCGACAACAACGTGATGACAACGCGACAGCGACATGCAACACTCGCGAAATTTACAAAATTCCGCAGACGGGTTCGGTAATAAAATTTTATAAAATAGCGGTTATCGTAAACAGAACAAATAGCGAACTTTACGAGCCATTCGTCGCGCTTTTCCATTTACATGTAGGATTACCAAACGTTTGGATTTGTCGGTCTTTTAGCTGTTGTTGCACGGATTTTACCAGGTCTTGAGTTCTGGACAAATACCTAGGTGAGAGACTACGAAGGAAGTAGAGAAATTAAAGCTAAGTGAATATAAGCTAATGAACTAAATATGTGTTGGTAATCGCACTTAATTATTGAAAACTGGTGGAATTTCGCTAAGAAATGGATCCTGATGTGTGTGGAGCCTAGGGAATCAAGATTGTATTTTCAGTTTTGTCAAAAAGTTATACATTCACAAGTCACATCACAAGTTAAATCCAAAATGTTTATTACTAAATCAAACCAGGCAATCAAACAAGTTTCTTAAATCAAACCAGGCTTGCCAAGGTATTGATGGGAATACAGGTGGGTGTCGTATGAAAGAGAATTAGGCCCACGAAGGAAAAAACTAATACATGATGCAAGAGTATCATTGATGATCTTTGATCATTTAAAGCAACCCAAGCAGCATTCAAGAACAACCCGAAGTGGTGGTGATTTTGAAATTGATTGTTAGTATAGAAAATAAACAAAATAGTAAGATTTGTTTGAAAGGAATACATAATGCACGAAAATTTCCCTTTTTTGGAGATTTATGTTTCATAGTTATAATAATTCTTATCATGGTATGGTATGGGCATTTTGGGCATTTCATGCGGAGGGATGAGGGTCATATTACGGGGATGTTGGATATGGATATGAATGGTGGTTATAGAAAAAGAGGTAGTCCAAAGAAAAGATGGATGGAATGCGTCAAGGATGACATGAGCAGGAAAGGCGTGAGCACTGAGATGACGAATGATAGGGGTGAGTGGAAGAAGAAAACCTGTTGTGCCGACCCCACTAAGCGTGGGATAAGGGCAGGAAGATGATGATGATGAATAATTCGTATCAATACCTTCAAAAGTCATAATAATGGTCAACCTATTTGCATGACGAGTGTGATAGGAAAATGCAGAGTCATGGCGCCGTCTCACGAGTATCTGTAAGTAGGTATTATAAACAGAAATGACTGGTCGATGACGGTTACTTTTATTGCAATACCATTGTTTTTATTTACGATATGTAATCGATTTGCTTTTGTTAGGTAAATATATGAATAGGAAAAGTTTGTTCTGGTGTCAAGTAAAATTTGTTTTGTTATAAATGTTCAAATTTCAAAACTATAGTTGATACTTAAAGGTACTCGTAAACTCTTCAGTTATAGTACCTATACCTAATACATACAGTATCTTTAGATACATAAACAATTTTATTTCATCTACTTCGTAACTCTTCGTTTGTAAGGTTTTTTTTACATTCCTTTAATAATAAATGACTACCGTTGTGCTCGTATAATAATATTCGTTATCTAAAAATGTGAGGACAATCACGATATTTACACATCCCCCCATAAACAATGTGTGAAACATCATAAAATTCAAAATAATGTAGGAAAGAATAGACGATAAAACTCGAACACGGTTCGAGGGACATCACAAGAATCCTTCACAGGCACATTTAGGGCTGTTAGCGCTTCTTTATTATAAAAAGGTCCAACAAAGGGCCATTAAAATCTGAAGTCATAACAGGAAACGTGATACCAGTGGCCGGCGGGCTTTTTAGGATTACCTCTTTCATCATAAAGGCGCGGTAAGAAGCAGCTGGCGCTTCCACTTTATGTGGTTACGGCTTCTCTTTAATAATCTTGTTTATTTACGAAAATGGAACACCCATAACTTTCCACAAGTGCTTCTTCAGATTCCTATGAAGATGTGTCATTGACTAAGGGTATCCGTTACATTGTTGTTTTACCATCTGCTACCGCTATTAATATCTATACGACACATTCGACGCGCTCGCAGAGAGAGTAATGAAGCCGTGACAAGGTTTAGACTAAGATTCATCAAGTGGGCCGGAGTTCTATCAAAGCAATATTAAGGAGAATGTGGCACGACAGAGCGACAGTTTGCAATAAGCTCGTGACAATATCTCAATATGGTAGGTGCGAGAAGTAAAAGCAGTTAATTAAAGCATGACGCCTGTAGTGGAAATAGAATAGGTGTAAGCGTAACGTGTGGCGGGGTGCTAGCGCCCCGGAGCACGGAGCGCCCGCGCGCGCCCGATGTTTGTTTACAACCAACGAGACTTCATTACGCCGCTAGCTAATGTATTCAGCTTCAGCCTCCACGTTAACAGCGACACTTCTCGGAATCAATATGCTCCTTGTATGTTTTGATTGGCTGCCTCTCGGAAGCTTGAGGTAAATCCACCCTAATCCTGACCAGATAAAACGCATTTTACTTCGGCGTCATACCGCAACTTTAATGGCACCGAATACAACGAACAGATTTCAGTGTTAATACTTGCTGAGGATAAATTTCCTATAGTGGTAATGACCTCTGCATTGAACTTGTCCAATTTTAGGGTTAAATTAACTCGCATTAATTTGTTTTATTAACGTCTTTAAATGTTTAACTGTTTCCTGTCTAAACCCTACTCGATTAGAATTTAATTGCTTACTATTTTAGTTAGCACACAGCTACATAGGCTTCTTGAAACATTTTAACAAACGTTTGATTCGACGAGGTAGCATAACCTAGAGTTGGTTGATAAAAGTAACTTACCATGTAGTCGGTTGACAAAATCAAAAAGCGTCGTTGCCAAATCCATCGTAAGAACTTGTGATCCTTTCGCCCCCAAAAATAATAATGTTTCATCTTATAAAAATATTTCCCTTACGACTGTCGCTCGGTATATCACGGTATTTGTCACAGAGGATCACCCTTTATGTTCGTTTCCAGTCAAACCCCTTAGATAAGCGAGCCTTTTATATGCCAAATATAATATATTATGGTTTCCAATTCTTGGTAAGACAAAGTGTGGATAATCTTCAAAGTTAAGCATTTCGTATTCTGTATATTTTCAAAGCCTAGCGAATTCAAAATTTCAAAGTAACACACACATTTCTAGCAATCAGATCTAATATATATATCATAGAAAATTTAATTTATCTGTTATTGTCGATCGTCGAATATCAGACTTAATACTAATTGTAAATTAAGCGTATTGCTTAGTTCAACTCAAAGTTATAGGTACCTAGGTGAAAGGTTTTTTTTATACTCGGAAAATGCTTCTTACTCTCTGGTCTTCCCATAATTATCAAAGCTGATTATGTTACTTTGGATTTAATATGACAAAAATTTAAACGCATGTAATACAACTCACTATCCAAATATACTTATTGGATCACATCACAGGTCGGTACCTACTGCATGATACGTGGACAGATGCTCTGGAATGTCCACAGCTAGCTAGCCAGCACGAGCCATTACTTCCAACATATGAGCAACGCAAAAATATCAGCGTATTATGGGTTATCAGAGGCAGAGTCGCGTCTCGGAGACTCCGGCCGCCATTCAGGTCCCGCTCCGGTTTAATGGATTGCTCGCTTTCATATTCCGAAACGTACACAATGTTTGCGCTCCTATGATCACGTATAGTGATTTAACGCTTTATACATCTTCCGCTTTTATCACATCTCTATTCAGAAAATTCAAACTATCATCATAGAGCTCGACAGAAATAAAATTTACAATTTCACCGTAATAGCATTTCCCGGTACAAAAGCTTTGAGAGGTCGGTTGTCACCCATCTGTTTGCGCGTCTATAGCTCCCCTTTCATATGAGAGACGAAAACAAACAGCGAATGTGGCAAATAGCAAACAATATTATACGGAATGCACAATAATATCAGTTCCGGCGCGTGGGTGCGGGTGGTGTTTGCTTCCGCGAATAAATATGAAATTCGAAGAGTCTCGCCGTGGTCTCAGACGAGCAAATATTATCGAAGGTTTGCTTTGGTAAAATGATAACCGGCATGATTGAAAACTCGGGCTTAGCCGCGAGGCAGGGGCGCACTATTCAACAAACGAATGGAACACTCTTATCCTGTAAAGAGGATCTCTTATTGAAGTTTTGTGCAAACTTTATATCACATGTCAGATCTTTCATCCGATGCGCACGTTTCATCTATGATATCAATATAATAAGTCAGGACACTTAGATGAAATACACAAACTCGAAACAAAATATCTCGATAGCGCAACTGGTGCCCATTGTAGAGTAGAGTGTATGTAAATGATAAAACAACTTGTGCACTCGTATGCCCCGGTCGGCCATCAACTCTCGGCCGAGTGAGTAGACGCAGTCAAGTCAGAGTTGAATCCACGAACCCCCACCTTATCATCCCGTGAGAATAACTCCTAGATTTATGTTACACGTAAAACTTTATGTCGTGTTTTGTTCTGTGCAACTATTGAAATACTGTTTTATTATAAACAAGGTTTGCTTTACAACGTTGGATGTTTTTATTGCAAATACTCGTTATCACGTGTCTGCATGTGTATTGACGTAACTAGTGTTGTAGTTCAAAGTACACATTTCAAAAACATACAATGTAAAAATATTTGAATATAAGCAACCTACTTACTATACTAATTTCAAAAACATGAAACTGTATCATCATTCATTTAATTTAAATTGAATATCGTCGCTGGATCAAATGTCAGGAACCTGTATGTTTACTCTTTTGTATTTAGGAATATTAATAAAAATACCCGCATCGGCACCAATGTACTATGCATTAGAATACGTCAAACAACTACTTATCATAAGTCCATATTAGCATGTTACATAACATGTCGCTAAAGTTTAGGTAGACCGTAGTTTTCCATTTTGTAGGTATTATAAACGCAAATTCATTGAATTGTGTAACCATGTGGATAAAATTCAATAAATAAATATTGGTGGACATTTCACACAAATAAATTGTCTATTGTCTATGCCCAGCACTTCAATGCTGGAACATTTTTAGATCATGCACAATTTTTTGTTAGTGAATTTCAGCTCATTATTTTGGCTACAGAAATAAAATATTTTTCATTTTCATTTTTAGCATTTCTCATTTCGTGTTTCGTTCTCATATAGCATGGATATCCGATTCCGACAATTGGAATGCACAGTAGAATGTTATTGACGACCCCAAGGTAAGGGCCTCGTGAGAGTGGACGATAATAGAGAAACGTCTTTACGAGTTCGACACCCGCTTGACACATCAACACTCCATCGACATTTTGGTTTTCACACGCATGAAGAGAATGTTCAGGTGTGCCAGTGATGGTAGAACTGTGACAGAAAAATAGGGTAAAATATTACATCACATTGGAAATTAAAGGAGACTAGTTTTATTGCCCAGTTGGGAAAATTTGACGTACAGTTTCATAAAACTAGATGATTATTTAATTTATAAGGATAAAAAAAACAGCAGCACATTAAGAAACAAGTTATGTAATGGTCGTGTGGAAATGATGATACTTAATTCTTTAATTATTTCTGTCTGGAAGAGATCGCTCTTAGCGATAAGGCCGCCCATTGTACCTTTATTTGTAATGGTTCTTTTAAATGTTTTTGTATACAATAAAGTATTAATCTATCTATCTATCTATCAATTGCGGAAATTTTTTTATTGACCTCAGTGTAGCCTTTTGTTTATGTCTTTGTCTCTTTACGAATAACTGTCTCTATAGTGTGTTAGCTGGATGAATGTTGTAGACACTAGTCGTTTTCGATGAAATAACAGTAAAAATTGTAACAGCTCCAATAAAATCCAATCGACCCCTGCCACTTTCTGCAATGTCATCGTTGCATATAAAAAGTTATGACCGCTGGCAATATTTTCGAGGCGGCCTTCTCTCGTAGGAAACGATATGCAGTAAACGGTCGGGCGTGCGGTCTCGCGGGGCCACTGGATCGCCGATGCTGACCCGCACGACTTTATGCCAATTTTCATAAAAATAAATCTGACTCGCGTTGATTGAACAAGTCGCCGACCCGCGTTTACTGATCGAACTTCTATTTTATTGTTATTATCTTGCGAAGGGTACGAATTATTGTTTTGCCATTTGTTTCAGAAAAATAGAAACGTCGTCGGTCGGACGCGGGTATAAGTTTTCCTGACAACTTTGATACAATACGAATAGCTTTTCTTCGAATCAGAATATTGATTTTTAGTTCGGTGTTAAAGTGAAACTTGGCGGTTGAGTGATTTCGCTACGTTTGTGGTTAAATGATTACAAATTTATATGTACAAGGGACTAATCTGGGAAAATAGATGAAGCAGCTGATAATTTTCAGCGCTCACTGTTGCTTTCATAGAAAAAGTTTTTCGTATTGATGGGTCTGACGTTATCGGGAATAATCTAATCACACCCTGTATAAAAGTGTACTTTTACTCGTAGAGTGGGACCTAGGCAATAATTATAAAGATGGAAAATAAAGTGACACTAACCATTGGCAAAAAAAAACTAAGCCAGCAAAAAAACTACCTATCACGTTGTACCTACTTGTATATCCTCATCATTATCGGCTCAATAATCGTCCCGCCAAAGCCCAGCCGAAGTCCGTATCGCAGTAAACATCTGATGGAACAAGTGTTATGGCATCGCACGCTGCCTTATACGATTGAAGTCTCGCGGATATATCGATGGTTATCAAACGGCCACACACGGCATTCAGCGTGACCATAGCCCCAACAGATCAGCTGACTAACTTTACACACAATTATACTTATTCTGTGTGTCTCTCATAGAGTCTAACCTATAGGTGAGTCCCCCTTATCCAATACAACTATTTTTGAACTCCTGAAAAGTCTTCTTCTTCTTTCTGCCCTTATTCCACTTTATGTGGGTGTGGGTCGGCACAACATATCTTCTCTGTCAGCCGTCATCTCTGCATTGACTCCTCTTTTATCCAAGTCATTTTTAATACAGTTCATCCATGTTTCCTTTGAACTTCTTAAAATTACCGAAAATAATAAGCCTGTAAAATATTTATTTCAATTAAGTACCTAATTTTAGAGTATTAGCTAGGTATTTCCCAATAAGTGTTAGCCAACTATTGTTTAAGTACATATTATTAGCTATATTGTACGCCCGAAATGGGTAGGCTGTTGAAACAACATGACGCTGTTATCAAATTATTATATTATTGTATTATATTATAATATTAATACGATCTATTTTACACAGTTTTACAATAAGTTATTCTTATCCTTATATTAATAGAATAATAATAATCACACCCTGGAAAGATTTCCTAGCAGTTAAGTTAGTACTAAAAACGAGAACAACTAGATGCAGTCTCAATCTATCTAAAATTTTATTTTCTTGTGCTAATTTAATTAATGTTGCATCATTTCCTCGGTGACCTTGAGTTGCAAGAAATCTATATGAATATCTAGAACGAATATTTAACAAGTTTTACTTCGGAGGCCTTCCATGTGGTTCAACGTACTTTGCCCATTTATTTACACAAAATATGTGTGTGTATGCCTGTGCCTTGAGCCTGCTATTCTCGTAAGGCTGTGACATACCTAGCCGACGAGCACTGCCAATTTGCGATACTTTTACGCTCATAACAACTGATACCATTACAGAGACCTTGAACGTTTACTTCAATCCTTTTAAATTTAAACACGTTCATTGAATAGTTATCATTTGATTTACAAACACCCCAAATATCGGTTGGTACTTTGGTTTGACCGTCTATCAAATATAAGTAGGTACTTGGGTATTTGGTATGTATTCGCTCGATGTTTTAATTTGCATGCAAATATAAAAATAAATATACGTTACCTACGTAATATATATTTTTATATTTGCATCAATTTAATTTTCAAAGTAGTTAGGTAATAATAGATTAAACAATAAAACAATGTGAAATAAATTAAAATGGCGTAAATTAGAATATGATTGTGTAATGTCATTACGTATGAAAAATAAATCGAGAAAAATATTAATTAAATATATATTTAATTAATGAACGTTTGAAAAAAGACACATATGTAACAACGTCCTCTCAAAAGTGCAGTGTAGTCAAAGAAGCAAGGCGGGCGATCGTGATTTATCGCCGGCCGCTTTTGAATATTAAATAATGTTTAATGGGAGCGCATGATCGGCCCATTAGCCGACGTCGCTCCTTTCACGTTTAATAAAGAGTCATTTATAAGCCTTTCCCTTATCAGGGCGAAGTATGTCGCGCGTCTGAGAGCTGCCGCCTCTTAGGATTAATTCATAATTTTATACATGTACGTAGGTGTCCAATGTTTTTGAACTCGGAAAGTACACAATTAAATACCCCAATACAATTAACATAACACGATTATTCGAAGACTGAGCTCGATAGAAGTATCATCACGCTTTGAGACAATAACATGAAAAATACACCTACGCCAGTATTGAAGACGTCGACGTCGACGACGACGACCACGACATGCGTTATGATATGCCGATCTAAGAAATCGTTTTAACACAATAGTTGAAATTGCACAAACTATTTTATTATGATTTAACTAATGGTATGGACGAACTCTGGTCCGTGTCTTTTAACGAAACAGGGGTATGATGAGACCACCGATTTCCATGAACGATACAGAAGTAGATATGCCTATTCTCATCCTCTCTTTCTTCATTCACAACTACAGGGTTATTCATAATTAGCTGCAAATACTCAGGAATTAGGTTCAACAAATAAAATAAAAAATATTTATGATATGATTTTTTTTAAGTTTTGTTATGAAAATCCCGAGAAAATCGATAAAGGAATCATTGGCGCCTGACCTGTTTTGACCTTTGATCCGCGCCCGCGCGCCGTGAGTGACACTCTGCGTTCAGTCACTGCCTGGGTGGGTCATCGTCCTGTTCTCCATGGCAATCATTATGCAATAGCCGTAAAGAAATTAATAAAAATAAAATTTTGATACAAAAACTTAAAAAAAAATTTGATCAAAATTAAAAAAAAATAATTTCATAAATATTTTTTATTTTATTTGTTGAACCTAATTCCTGAGTATTTGCAGCTAATAATGAATAACCCTGTATAAACGATTTCATACATGCTCGCCGATTTAGGGTGTACTCTTGCTCTGACCTTTCTCTAAAACTTCTGATCTAGATAAGTGCCGAGAGTTTTTTCTCTCTCCAACAGTTCCCATTCACTCTCATCTGATGTACCTTTTTAGTCAGCCTTCTGTTATCTATCCATATCTCATACACAAACCATCTTAACATATTTTATTATAATGCCCTTTTCTAAAGTTCTTGTCTATCTGTTTTACATTGCTCTCTCTACTCCTTAGACAAAATTACGAATAATTCAAATGACAATGAGAGGACAAAATATTGAACCTCGATATGTCATCAGTTTATTCCCACAGACGACTATCATCTCATTGAATCATTAGTATGTTAGCTCCACGTCGACAATATCCGATTGCCGCTAATGCCATTCCTCCGAACCTTTAGATTCCGACACAAATTTTATCTCCCAATTATTATCCATGTGAACTCCACTTACAATACAGTTGCCAGTTTTTGCTTGAAACAAACTTGCCATAAAATATATTTTCTTACGCCGTAATTTAAAAATACTTTATCGCATCGGGCAAACAAATTGATGGCCATCATATAAGGCTGAACGAAAAAGCCCGCGTTATTACTAATGCTAGCGTATTTATTCTCGATGCAGGTAATTATGAAGATTAATCTCCTCAGTAAGGGAAGGTTAGCATAACTCGAGGGCGCACATCGCCGGTTAAGACTTCCTAATGACACTTCGATCGCGGCCGGTGCTCATTATCGCGAAACATTCGATCGGCTCGGTACAGCCCAAAATATTACGGCCTGTTCATTCCAATGGCAGAGCTACGAAACAAATCACTTCTGTAGGGATCAAGTGAAGTCTAAACGTATTTGTAAAAGATCATGATTATATTCAGTCGTGACGTGGTCAATTACTGAGCTATTAAGTATCTACTGAATGATAGACAACAGAAGCTGTCAAAACTTCTGCTTAAACAAAGAAAACAGCATACTTTCTTTCACTCTAGCATTGCGATTCCCAAGAATGTGTACACGAAATCTGTAAAGTGCATTAACGGTTTTAAGCGTTTGAGAAGGAAGAAGCAACTGGTTCAATACTTCAGATTTAGACTGTGACAAAGTTATGCCTCTTAATATCTCGGCGGCGGAGGTTGAGGCAGTGCGGGATATCGTCACGTATGCACGCCTTACCGACGTAATTATATCGGCGCAATTAAAGACCAACTAATATAATATAATCGTTCGGTTACCACCGCCGCTTTTTGCAAGAGGCGCAGGAGCCGACGCAGAACTCTTTTAATCTGCGTTCACACACATACCTCTATCGAATCATCCCGTGATTGATTATCGAACGGGAAACATAAGGTACTTGGTCGCTGTACAGCAATTTATGACGAGATAAACAAGATACAACAAACCTATAAAATTCTCAACAAACTCTTTTCAATCAAACGAGCAGTATTTATTGTTTTATTTGAAATAGCAATTCGCAGGCAAGCCTAAGGAAATCTGCAGCAGAATTACATAATGGTTGCCGTCTATAATTTACGCTGTAGGTAACATAGGTCCGTATACATTAGGCAGTCACGTCAATGTGACTGCCTAATAAACGGGTATAGGGCAGTTTGATTTCCTCGCGAATCATGTGAACATTATTCCGCACAACCAAGCGAGGGGCTTTGAGAACATCCGACGGATAAGAATAATTACTTACATTGATTGAACCCTTATAATCCGTTTATTTAATAGTCGACAGATGTTAATCGGTGCACCGCCTATAATTACGCTTCGATTCCTGACGAGAAAAACGCTAAAGCGCGAGTGGTTACCTCGGATTCATTGCAGCTAACTCGAGAATGTTAATTTACAATAATACAGGAAACTAGGTATTATCATCTGTTACAAACACACCATCGACATCAATGCTCCAGACCTAACAGTTACCTTCCGTTTGATTGATCTTCATATTGTTAGCAAAGAACGTTTTATTAAGTGCCAGTTCTCAGATTATAAATCTACCAAAACTTAACACTCCAAGATGTTACAGAACGCTCTAACTTTAATTAGCGTTCATAGTATTGTGTCCGCTTGACGGGTTTTTTAGTAAATTTTTTCCATTGTATGTAAAGTAGGAGGTTGTGTTCATCCATCACCTCATATTTGCGGCTCACTGACATTCGTTTGGATTGTCAGTGCTGTGCTGTTCTGTTTACACGCGCTAATTGGGATCAAATGTAGAAAACAGAACAAGTTAATCACAGAATAGATTGTCATTCTGTCGTCTATTGTGATAATCATTAAAATTTAAGAATGCTTTACATAACGTTTGTTAAGATTGAGTTACTATGCGTTTTCTTCTTTAAAATGGATGATAAATCGAACACGGTTTTGAAATATAATGGTTTTTTTTATGTCTTTTTATAGGAAAAAATATACTAGAGATGTAGATTGTTGAGTGCGATCGTTCGCTACCAGTTTTTTTTTCACATTATCGCAACTTTTTAATAACATTTCTCACCTACTTATCAACCTTCACTTTTTTGAGACCCTGTTAAATTAGTTACTTTACATACATGGTTAAGTAAAAATGAATCTGTAAATTGTACGATTTTCGTACCACACAAAATATTTAGTTGAAAATCGTGAGTTAGGGTTTGGAACTGCGACTTAGGTATTGCACAATAGCATTTGATATTTATGATGAGGAAGGTGAATGAAAGTCAAGTCGATAGATGAATAAAGCTTTATGCAAATTAGGAAAATGCCAAGCCATATTCGACGCCAATTCAACCTTTTACTATTCAGGTATCTTTCGAATGTTTGCCAAGATACAGCTAGTTCAATAAGGCTGCAGTCTCTTATTTACGCCGAACGCAGCGTCAAGCGTCATAATACAAGTGAAACCATCGGTTTTGTATAGTCTGGAAATTTTCAAGGTCGGGGTGTACTGGGGATGGCGACAAAATTAAGTACCTAGACCATTTCTAATTTGTACAGTTATTGAACTGTATAAATTAGAGCGTCGCCAAGGCTATCCAAAGGCTTTTTCCATTTATTTTTCTCTTAAAACGGCCCGTAAACTTCTGACCTTTATTCAAAGATCTGCCTTGAGTGATCCAAGAAAAAGGGGGATTTAGTAACTGAATTGTTTAGTCGCTCTGACTGTTCTCAAGCCCGTATGCCGGAAACAATGTTTGAGTAAGAGTCGAGCCTCAAGCATAGGTTTTTTGACAGTTCTCCATTGAAAAGTGACATAAATCTAAGCTTGAGTTGAGGCTCGACTTAGACCCAAGCACTGTTTCTGAATACGGGCCTTAGGTCCGTATTCCGAAACAACGCTTGATTCTGAGTCGAGCCCCAAGCATAGATTTTATGACAGTTCTCCATTGAAAAGTGTCAAAAATCGGTGCTTGAGGCTCGAATCAGACTTGAGCATTGTTTCAGAATACGGGCCTAAGTCTCTGATACTCACGACACGATACACGAAAATCTGTATTTTAGGGTCAGGCAGGACTGTATAGGTATATAATATGTGGCAGTTGGTTAAGCATATTATATCCAGCAGATTTTAGAACTCACTGTAGTTTTTAACACCAACAATAACGCCTGACGTTGCGTTCGGCTGCATTAGAAGACGTAGTCAGTGTAGGTAGGTAGTCTTAGCACAGTATATTTAAATATCAAAGTCATAAATGCCATACGCGTGCTTGTTAACACGCGCATGTAAATTCTAATCCTAGTTGCATTTAGAACGGGGCGGCCTAGTAATTATGTGCTTTCATTTGTCTGCTTCTCGGAACAAACGAGCGAGCTTCGCGGTGTAAGCCCGCTCCATGTAACGCAGTTAGCAGTACTCTAATCTCACACAGACATTAATTTAAAGAATACGTCTGCGTAACCGACTTTACCAACAACGTCGAAACACAATTCTCCTTTACATTTTCTTATTTGCATATTAAAATAATTTCGAGTAAACGCAATACGTAAAGTTGCCTTCCACCCGCAGTGAGCTATGCCGAAACGGCTTACTCGGCTTTTGTCCGTGTTCCCAAAATAAACTTTATGCTTAGCGTAATTTAATATGATATCCCCTAGAGCTTTATTGTTGAAGAGGCTCGTATAGAACTCAGTATGTGAGCAACGATGACAGATAAAGGCGGGTTGTGCGCCCAAATAGATAAACTAGTGTGGAAATTAATGTCTGCATTTACTGGTGCATGAAGTTCTAGTTAATTATAGTTTTATAGCTATTCGCTTTTTAAAATGTGTATTAGTTACCACAAAGAGCGAGCATTATCTTTACAAAAGGAAGTGTATAAATTAGTCGTACTTAGTTGAGGCTTATCGTGGGACAAACAAATATAGATATTTCAAAGGTAATAGGTATTTTCCATGAAGCATGAAATTATGTTCTATTTTGGTTGGATTCAGTGTAAAATGGGGAACTAAAATTAGTAACTGGATCTTTAATTAGCAAGCGAATGTATTCACAGAGCGCACGTTGAACTAGCAGTGGTTTATGAAAATTGCAAGTTCCCTTACTACAAGTACAGGTATCTCTGCTAGTTTCTAGCGCTGTCGTGTTTATGTCTTGTGGTTTCTGTTAACGTAGTAGCAACTGCAACTGTGTAAATTATGAAACAAACTGCAACGAAATACAAATTTAGAATGTATCAAATCAACAAAGAGATCAGGATTACCAGTTTTTGAAAAAGGCTACTTGCTAGTAAATAAATACGTATACTTTCGAGAACAACCTCGGATACGTCTGGAAAGACTCTGGGCTATTGGCATTAACCCTACAATTTCAATGGCTAGCAAAATATATTTCACAGGTCATTTAAATTTTAATAAATTTTATATTTTGGTAACAGTAGGTGATTTTTAAAGGACTTTTCACTTCATTGAGCTGGCGGTCATGAATCTGGGTTTAAATCCTAGTCACCCACGAACATTCCTAGTTCTCAACTTTTCATATTGCAGATCTTAAAAAAATTCAACGCTTAAGAAGTAACAAAAATAATACTTAAAAATAAACTTTATGACGTATGAACGTACTCTGTAATCGTGCCTTTACACAAATTAATAATTACAGGGGCGTAAAAATAACATCGCTTCGTTTACTGATACACCATCTAAAAACAACACTGTTATGAATAACTAATTTTACGACGCGTTCACATACCAATTAGCTATATTATGATACTTAAGTTAACAACTTCACACTTACGTTACCACGTGGCAAGGTAATTAGATTTTTTATGATTTTATAAACTTTCATGCACTGTCTGTTCTGCAGTAGAGCGTACACCAGAAAATGGCTATTTATTCGCATGACTAGGAACAGTAGAGATGATAATTAAGTAAGTTACATAATTATGGTAAGACACATATTTATTCATATTATGATGATTATGCATCAAAATAATCATCAAATGAAAACTGGTTTTCAAAGTTAGGGATGATTCCAATAAAATTATGAAACCCTAAAACCTTAGCGTGTCGCGTGTAATTTGAAATATGGCTTCACCTTTGCACACGGTTATTTAACACTTCACCAGTTTTTAACGTTTGTACTATCAATTAATTATGAAATGATGGGGGAGTATCAAGCAGTGAGGTTAATAATGAACGTCGATAGCGTAAAAACGTGTCGCTTCGATATTATTTGTGGCAATTGTATTCGGTTTGTGACGTCGGTAATTTTTTCACACATTCCTCGGAGGCGTCCGGGTGTGGGGCAAAGCAACGGCACCCGGCGCGAACCACTCGCCCGTGAAATTATTATCATATAATGCCGTGGACTTGGAACATTCTTCGATTATTCAAATACTCATCGGAGCAAGCCTCGACTCGGCGCGCTCTCGGCTTTCGCGCACATTCCTGAATAGGTATTTCACACCACGACTTTTGCTGAAACATGTCAAATTTATTCATGTTTAATGCACGAGACTTGTCATGTGAGCGATAAGCAAATGATGGAAAATGTTATGTAAATCCAAAGCAGCTATAATCCTTACAAAATACGTTTATAATGCGAAGGTGGAGGGCGGTGGATGGGAGCGACAGCGTAATGTATTTTAGCAAACAAAAGATATACATATTTTGTTTGAAATAATTTCCAAAGAACAGGCTGATGCATTTGAGTTATGCTACAAAAATACTTTTAAGAATGAAGTAGAAAGTTAACAAACCATGCTCGACAATCAATATTAATCAGATTAAATAAAGCTTTTCTATTTTCATGATAAAACAATCCACTAGACTGATTATAGTTTTATTTTCGTTCTTATTTGTAACAAAAAGGTCAAAGTAAAATCTGATAAAGTCTATTTTATAACCATTTGTTCTTCGTATAAGGCTAGCGCAATTCCATCAATCTGTCCGAATGTGAGCTAGACGATGTTGTTTTCCATTGTCACATTTTAGTTTTTGTGGTGAAATGTACCTACAAGGCGGTTTAACAGAAAATTTCCTTTATAAATACTCAATTTCAAAATATTACACCACCATTTAGAAACTGAAATATATAGGTTGGGTAGGGCAGGTATTTACGCTTTGTTTAAAAAAATATATTATACTAGCGGCCGCCCGCGGCTTCGCCCGCCCCGTTGCCGTTAAGCCCCGTTGATAATCTTTTAAAAGTTTTTCCTTTTTTTCTCCGCTTAGGGAAATAATTTTCTAATTTCCTTTCTTAGTGCACCCCTATGCTATAAAAGGAACATACCCTCTAAGTTTCATGCTTCTAGGACTTACGGTTTAGGCTGTGCGTTGATTGTCAGTCAGTCAGTCAGTAACGTAAGAGTTTTATATATTTAGAAAAAAATATATTATACTAGCGGCCGCCCGCGGCTTCGCCCGCCCCGTTGCCGTTAAGCCCCGTTGATAATCTTTTAAAAGTTTTTCCTTTTTTTCTCCGCTTAGGGAAATAATTTTCTAATTTCCTTTCTTAGTGCACCCCTATGCTATAAAAGGAACATACCCTCTAAGTTTCATGCTTCTAGGACTTACGGTTTAGGCTGTGCGTTGATTGTCAGTCAGTCAGTCAGTAACGTAAGAGTTTTATATATTTAGATTCTTACTTGTAAATGTAAAAAAAAGTGCGGCATTCGAGCAATTAATTATAAACACCGCCAGGTTATTCAAAGTTGAAGTCTTAAAGATTCGCAAATATTTGCGCCAAGAACAATTCCAACAATCTAACCATCTCCACCTCCGAGCGAGAAGTTATGTCAGTACATAAAGTTTGTTTCGTCCCATATTTCGTGGGACGACATAAATTAATTGACTGAAGAGATTCTCCTTAAAACCCGTAAAGCACCCCAACACCCACTGACTCGATTATAAAGCGAGAATTTAATTACAAAATAGTAGTAAACTTAAATAAACTTGCGAGTTTACCCTCCCGGGTGATTCCTAAAGTTGGCAAGTGGAAAAGGGCCCGAGACGTAAAGTACCTAAGCGTTATCTACAAGTATATTTTGCTTTGGACTCTTTATGAGTTTCAAACGAGATCCGTCACGCGACGTTAACTTGGTATAGATGTGATAAAGTGGCCGCTAATCTGTCCTATTCGGGACACACTTAGTACAATTTATTAATCACAAAGCTTACAAATTACACAATACTTCCTGTGCCATGACACCTCGCTTTCGGCTATGTTAATTTTATTGTTAGCTCTATACGACGATACGGACACCGTGACACCTTTTGTTAGGGTCGCCTGTACTCGATGTGTTCTTTTTCAAATATTTCTTCAAACTCATGACTTTTGATAAAGATTAAATATTATGTATATTTAATCTTTATCAAAAGTCATGAAGTCATGCATCTTGACTCGATACCTAGATTGATTAAATTATGTATTAGGTATGACTTAGCAAAAACTGTATGACAATGAAATGATAATATTAATTTAGTTTTTATGATACTTACCATAAAAAAAATCCAAATTCGAGTCATTTGGTTTTCATAAATTAACCTACTAAATCATGTAATATCCAGTGAATTGTTTAATTTGAGTCAGTTTATTCACAATTTCATTCTTTTAATCGCAAAATTTACACCTAAACGTGGGGTTCTCGACATGACGCCTTATGCAAAGCAGGTGCTACCTGATACGTGAGCTCGCCAGTACAAATAGAAACGTAATACGTACAGATAATGCTGCCAAGGGGAAAATTTGAATATTCATTTACATGCTAGAGAAAATAAGGTCGATTTTAGTCTTTACAATATAATAGAGACACCAATCACCCTAGCTAGAAAAATTAGAATATTAAAAATGTAAGTTAGTCATGGTTACACATTGAGGCAATGCTCGTAAGTCACACTTTGGTAGTTGTAATGACACTTGCGGCTGTTTGCCGCGGGCGAACGGTGCGCGGTGCTGCGAGCTAGTGGTTATCAGGTGATCACGTAACGCCATCATAAAACGGTCATATCGGGGTGGAAATTTACTGGTTAAATAAAAATAAAAAGCTGTAGCCCACGTACGTAGGTAGTACAAGTACTTATTAGTATTTGGAGATAAAATGAAGTTGGCCCGCTTAGGGCAATTTATAGGGGTAAGTTATGGGCGGCGCGCGGGCTGGAGCGACTAATTTATTCGCCGTGCACATAAATTACTTGATTATGAATTCAAGTTAGCTCCACTGAATTGTTTGTCTGTTGTTGTAAGCAGCGCTTTTGTGTAACAAACAAGGATATTAGAATTTGCCCAGTTCTGTGTTTTAGATTTGCGTATAAATTTTCTTGCAATGTAACAGCGAATCGAATGGTAATTTAAAGGTTGTGTGAATAAATTTGTCTATTTCAGCAATATGTGTCAATTTCTGTTAAGTTATTCAAAAGCATTTGAAAATCTTTGGAATACATGGCTAATTATGTTAGCAGCACTAACACTGAAGGCATTTATTATTAAACGGTAGGTCTAATAGCCGTAAATAGACATGGCAAAGTGAAGATTGGAGATCTCGAAACTCGTCCTGCGTGGAAATGAATGGGTGACAAAAAGGCGATTGAGGCGCGAAAGTAGTCGTGCAGTAAAAAGCAATAGTAGGGATTATGTAGAACACCGATGGTAATGTGAAGTTGTTTTCCAGGCGGTAGTAACGCGCCGCAGCCCGCTGCAGCGCGGAATAATCGCGGATACCCATAAAAGATGTAATTTCAGATAAGCTGAAACAGACGAGCCCCGCCCTTCCTCCCGCCTCCCTTCCTCCCACCGGCTCCCTCGCTGCCTACTTTCTAATGACTAATTATTATGCTGTGCGTTCCAAGCTTTAGCGTCCGCGAGCCTACCTGCTTACACTTGCTTTGAGTTTGTGGTAGCCCATCTATCTGCTTCTATACAACATGTTTACATCGAGTCAACTGTGGCGTGGCAGTAAGTACACATTTCCTGGGGTTGATTTTAATCAATCTGAATTCTTTTCAGATTTGCAATTAAAAACTATGCATTATGTCGATCTTGCAAGTAAGAAATTGATTTTACCATTTAGTACGTATGAAGGTAAAGGTACTAGTATAGTATTATCTTATCTGTGGTAAAGGTAAGAAATTCAGTCTTAGTTCACTTTCAGTTAGCAGCAGTTTAAGTCTCTAAGACCGATCTGTGATCAGGCAATCGTCTCCTATACCACCCAAAATTCAAATTTTCGAAATTAGGCTGCACCTTTATTTATCTTAGCGGTATCCTAGCATTTTTTAACTGAAATGAACCTATCCTTTACCCGATGAAGTTTGTTCATTGGAACAATATGATTAGTAAATGAAATCAGAGCCCATTAACACAGGCCAGGCTGGGCCAGTGGCGCCTGATGCCGCGATAGCGCGGCGACAGTCGCGACATGTATGTGATAATGCATTACCATGCGCACTTTCTGCACTTAGTACTGCTAATGTGATGCCACACGTGAAATCTTATATGAACGCGCGGTGATAGCATGCATAATAAACTAGCGTGATGGAGAAGTACACTGGCTCCTGGACTTATCGCATATATTTATAGTTCTATTTACAGGGGTGACTATCGTTAGGTTTTCAATTTATAGATGCAATGGTATTGTAACAGATTTGGATACTATAAGATATTTATGTTTCACAAAACATGATTCAATATTCAACTATTATTGATTGAAATTATAACTTCTACGAAATTCCACTCCAATCTTAACAAAAGGATGAGGTAAAAATAATGTCGTCTGGCAAAATCAATCACAGATGTTACAATTGGATTGAACAAGAGAAGGAAGACGGTCACAGTCAATCGGTAGCAAGACGCGGTACCACAAAGTAAATCGTCCGAATTATACAAATAGCCTTTGCCTAACTGCACCGGCATATTGGCATATGTTCGTGACTGGTTTACGAGTGCCACGGCATTGCATATTAATTGGTGTTGGTATCGGAGTGCGCATCGATGCGACCTAGCTCCTATTCACCTATAACTAAGGCTGAATAGGACACAGCCTATGTTATGGTATGGGAATAGTGACAGGATACAAAATTGGTTCACGGGCATACGTACAATCGTTTAGTTACAGAACACTGTAAGCGTCTACCTTCACAGATTTTATACCTACTATCCCAAAAGTTATGATAATTGATCGAGTGAGCGAAGCGAACGAAGATCTTACAAACAACTTGGGCATTTTGGCATTTTATGTGCGTATGTATGTATGTATGTTTGTCCGACGATAACTTTCGAACCGTTGGTCGGATCTGCATGAAATTTGATAAGTCGATAGCTTGTACTTGAGAAATTTACTGGTAAGTATATGAGTAAAATCGGATAAGGGGTTATTAAGATATAAGGGTTTTTAAGGGTGCAAAAATTATGTCATATGAAAGAACTGTGTTTGGACATTCCAAAACAGTTTTTACTTTTTTTCTAGGACACTAAGTTTTTGCTATACAAAAAAATGTTTAAATTAAGACAACCAACGATCCGAGAGCCCCCCCCATCTCTAAGAATTTCATTGGCATCAAGGTTTTTCTACTGGTCGGTCAATTTGTTTACTTTTTCTTATTTTTTTTTTCATGAAATAAGTTGGTATCGCTACGAATGGTTTTTGCTATAGCTTTGCTATAGTGACTTTATAAGACCCACCTAACTTCAATAATGGTGTTAGTCTATTACGACCAACGTGGTATGATATGATGTGATATCAGGGTTGCTAGGCTTGCAAGTGCTTAGTAAAGTTTTGAGGAATAAAATCTAGTAGTGAAACACGAACGAGTTATGCTAGAATGTTAACAATGAGTTTTATGATCTCGATGACGAAGCTTACGAATGACTGTGAGAGTGCGAATTTAATTCCCGTAGCAGAATAAGCGATCTGAAAATATTGGTTTTGTAAGCCAAGGATCTTGTTGGGTCAGAATAGTTAATTTTGGAAGGTATTTATAAATTCAATCCCAACGAACAACACACTGTAAAACATTGGAGTGAATGTAGAGCGATACTGAATAAATTAACGAAAGGCAAGTAAAGCTAGATGTTGAGTTCCTCGCGGATAAGGCTACCGTGATTTGAGTCTACACAGTAAAACATTATCAAATCTATCTCGACAAACCAAAAGCATAGCACGACAGACCGAGCTTCTCACTATCGAGTCGCCAGTTATCGAATCTAGTTACTTGTCAACTAAACTCGTCAATACGAGCAGTGCACTCCCTCAATCGGTACTCGATACGCAGATCGAGTGAGCGCATTCTAATATGCAAATGTATTCAAATGCTAAGCCCTCTTCATTACGGCGGTATCGATCTTAGATACACAATTTGTAACCCGATAGGTACGTAAGTCTAACGAATCTCTTACTAACCTTTCTATTAGCAAAGATTTGTTAAGTTAATTCAAAACTTCAGTAGAAAGGGGTTCTACTTGAGTTGCGTCGATTATTTTTTGAACTGGCTCATTTAATTTTTGGTTTTAGAACTATGTATAACTCGTAAATATCAGCCACTATTGAATCAATTTTGCTTTACCCTATACAAAGTCCATGTGATACTGATTTACACCTATGAACTATTGTATGTAGCTAAACCAAACCAGCAAGTGTATGCAATAAATATATTAAGGATTGAATAAATTCCAACCCATAGAATTATGTAAATATGGTAATATAACTTCGTCATTTATGAGATTGACTGATTAGAAAACTATTTTTTATCTGAAAGAGAAGACTAGAAGACTAGGCTGGGTGTTTGCCAAAGAGCGATGGAGCGCAGCATCCTAGGTGTGAAGAGAACGGATCGAGTTCGAAACACCACACTGCGCTCCAAAACGGGCATCGCGGATGCAGGTCGGAAGGTGGCAAAGCTGAAGTGGGACTGGGCGGGTCACGTGATCCGCATGAGCCCTGAGAGATGGGCTAATGGAGTCACAGGGTGGATACCCGCAGAGGGTAGAAGACGTCGCGGCCGCCCGAGGAAACGCTGGCGTGACGACCTTGATTCCTTCTACACCAACTGGGTACAATTGACCGAGGATCGCGAAGAGTGGAAGAAAGTGGGGGAGACCTTTGCCCAGCAGTGGGACAGTATAGGTTGAATAAAAAAAAATAAAAAAATCTGAAAGAGAATAGTATTGAATTTTTATTTCCAGATTTGTGCCATCAAAATTCAAAATCATCGGTTCAGCAGTCTGGGCATGACATCAGTTTCTCAAGTTTTTAAAACTTCTAATAAGTATTTTTAACGCAGGTCATTTCCGGCGGATTTCAAATAATTGTTTGGTAAAATAAGCAACCAGCAGTGAGTTTTACGTCTTGTGCCAAATCTTACAATCTAAGACTTAGGATCTAGTAAAATTGACCACCAGCAGTAATCACGGCAGCCATCACAATTAGACAGTGTTTTACAAGCGTACGGCATTTCTCCGCGGTCGTTAGTATTCTAACGAGTCCTAGAGCCAATCAGATTAATCTTAAATATTTATTGCACATAGTGTATTGGCAACCGGAGCCTGGCTAAATTAGTATGACGATGGTTACACTGATGGTGGAGAAATGGTGGGTCGCAGACGTGGGTGGGCTTCCAGAGGCTGATTAAGACACGATGAATATTAAACTATCCACTTCTATCCGATTGTATGGTGCGGTGGATTATTTATTATTGACTGCAGTGCATCTTTATGCGAGGCTAAACCTACATCAAACGAACCATCGCCAGTTCTAATTAGTGCTTACAATATATTAATGCAAAGTCGGCACCGTTATTAAAGACAATTTCAACTTCATTCAACTTTACTTGTATGAAGTTGGTCTTGCTTTTAGGAAAAGTAAAGAACATTATTCGTGAAGTACCCAATTAATAAAGCTAGATAACAATAGCAAAACGTAATTTATCAAAAAAGGACACTTCCCGTTCCGTATCGATAATCGATTAGTTACCAGCTAATCCTTAACCTACAGCGAAGTTAAAACGAATAAGAAAAACAACTCCACCTGTCGAATCTGATAAAAGTGTTTTATTTAAATTTCTTTGGTTGGCGATTCAAAAACGAGCATAAAGTTGTATTTGTGTCTTATTAAATGAAATTTATAGTTGGGATATAGTCGCTGATTGACCTCGGTCAATGGAAGGATAACAGGTTCGCATGAATGCTAAAAATGAGTCGTTCTATCAGCCGCATCCCGGGAATATACGCGTGCCCAAGTTTTGCATATCCATTTCACATGCTCTTTTTAGATCCGCAGGTAGACGCTCAACTCAAGAGCCTTCAATGCAGTGAAATGTAAATCCAAAACAAATAAAAAAATATACGATATCAGATGGTTAAATTCGGGAAAAAATTAGTGCTTATCGCTAATGTGGTTACTTTCCATCGATAAGAAACAGAAAATGAAGCATGTGTGAAACATGGAGTGTGCTTTAAATTGGACTCGTAAAAAGTTAAGTGCAGGTCATTTGTACCAAAAAATGTACTTAGGCGTGTAGTTATCACCAATAAACAAGTGGAATAGGCAATACAACAACTTATAAATAAAATAGCACTTAATTTTACGTTCACAAACAGAATGTTGTGCAAGGTGCGCTTACGCACGTGCCCGTCGCCCGCGGCTCCACAACAATATCTGTTCCGAATTCAAATTCGTGTCATACATCTTTATGCTTGCTTAGGTAACGTCCATGCAGTATTATGTAAACTGGACTTTACAGCCCTCGGTTAAGGGTGATTCCAATAATAATGATAAAGGAAATGGATATTCAAAATAATATCACCTCGGGGTTAACGATTACCGGTGCGCGCATGCGCCCCAGATGGCGGCGGGATAAACCGACGTTTGTTTCCGCACTGATATCTGAATTAATGGCGATACGAAATGCTCGAAAGGTGCTCATTACCATGATTTATGCAAGATAATATATATTTCTTGTGCCGTCCCTATAGTACTGATTAACGTTCCAAATTAACTATACAACTCCACAATATTCATTATTTTCCTGCAGAGGTCCTTATTGTTCACCCATTGTTGGATGTCAAACACCTGCCAACTGATTAGGCAAAGTCGTATGCCAGTTCCTGTGACTTTGTAAAGGTTGTGTCCTACTCCTTTAAAATTACCATTAGTTTGCATTGCCATCATGATAAATAAATAACACTCGGATACCTACTGTATAGGTTCTGAATGTCCAACTATAATAAAGTAGGTGATATCTTAAGAGCACCCGCGCAACCTTAAAGCATAAAGATCTATTTGAGCAACATTGGATGTTGCGTATAATTTCTGCGGGCTGCGGCGCTATAGTGGCCGAGCAGAGCACCGTCCATCTCGCGGCCCGCTCGCTCACTGAGTACATTCCCGTGTAAGTTTTTACACCTATTATTTTATGTGTCGGCAAGTAAAGTTCGGTACGTGAGTTATAAACTCGCTCGCGCCTCTCTCGCCCCTACTTTATAGGTATTAACGACTTGTCCGAGAGTTTTCTTATAAATAAATTTGAAGGGTAACAAGGCTCGCTTTTGTCGGATTAGTAGAGTGGATCTTGTTTCACTTTGTTGCGTAGCCTCTATCCTTTTTTAAATGGGAAATTCATGAGGCTGCAGTGCTCTTTGTTTTGATAATTTTCATATAAAGATAATAAAATACCAAGCACCTTGTTGCACGACCCCTGAAAACTGAAGTTTCAAAACATCAACTGAGTCAAGGGGTGTCTCAATTTAAACACAACTCAACCATTTAACAGTAGGGTATTTTTAGCGAGCCACCTGGTATTCTCGTTATTTTCTTATGTTTATGTTTGATTGTAAGCCCAAGTACAATCTAGATTATTTTTATTTGAATAAATTGATGACATCCAGTAGGTCAATTACGAAATGTTTGTAGGGTTTTTAGGTACACGTAACATAGGTAACTTTAACAACAAGTAAATACTTGTAACAAACCATGTCCAAAAATGTCAATAGTTTTCTACGATATTTATGTGAACTCTACATAATATAGAGACTATTAGAGACAAACACGAAATAAGACTCAAATCAGAGCATCACGTGACATTAGGCCATAACGCGTACAACGGACTATAAAAGCGGGACATATGGAAGTTAAGAGCACTACCTGTAAAATATCAGAGTAATAAAGTAAATGCACTGCAGCTAAAGCCACGACGTGTCTTTGGCTGTTTCTATGTTGACGAAAAAATACAACGACTCGAGAAATTCGGTCACCTTATGGGGTATAATAAAAAAAGTGAGTAGACCTGAAGAGCATAGTTTCATTAAAAAATATATTTTAGATGATAGAAATCTATGGAAATAATCATTTTCCGTCAAAAATAGTAGGAATGTGTCTAGAAGTTTCATAATTGAACAATGAATAGTTATTTTTGGAACACGTGCCGCATATTATTACCAACAAAGTGAATTTATGAGTGCACTCTCAAGTTTCAAATATCCCTAATGGAGTGAGCCGTTTCACATCTTCCCCCACAAACTGCATTATAATGTCTCTACCGAAAATAACCGCACATAAATATAAAACAATGTGAAACCACTTAAAGCTAATAAAATACACGTCGACTTCAACTCTCTAAAATGAATTTATTAATAACGGAGACAATGAACGTCTGAAACAAACGTTTCACTTTTTGTATTTTTAATTGTGCTCCGGACGACAGCGAAGACGCATTAGAAGAACGAAAATAACCTGAGATCATATTCGAGACGGCATCAGTGTGCTACCAGCGGCCATCCGGCAACCTTCCCATCCCAGCCCTGTCACGCTCCACTCAGCCCAATGCTTACTTTAACATCGCATTCTTTACTACCGCCAACCACGATATACCACTTTGCTAAGTCACTTTATTACTATACTTACAAAACATTCACGTTTATCTTTTATGAGATCAGTGACATTACGAATTAGCAGTTTTGAGTTCATTTGGCGGGATCTAAAGTTCACCTGTTCGCCGGAACCCCATCCTACGTGCACTAAACTAACTGCTCTCCTCAATACGACACCTACCGCCCGGTGCAGCTACTTTCATGTTAACAAACAGTTAAATCGTCATTAATTAAAACTATTTCGCGTCGAGGATAATAATTATTGAATTGTTATTTGGCGATGTGTCCCTCTGCAGCATGGAGTGCAGTTCTTAGATGATATCTTGGACGTAATTAAAAATGTTGTCGTGACATTCAGAGCCCGCTCCCGCCCCCGCACTCCCGGCTCTTTCAATATTGTTGGCGATTGAATCGCAATTAAATGTAACGAATCAAACTACACTTTATTAAGAGGGACTGATAGCTCAAAATGGAGGGAATATCGGCCCGGTGGAATCGAACGTGCTCCCGTCGAAATGCCAACCATTTTATATATTCGCCTTAATTATGTATCTTGTCTTAATTTACGATTGGATCATATGATAATCCGAGACGTAATTTATAACATATGCCTAGGTATTCGAGTCGTGTCCATAACAAGATTTAGGATCGCGTCGATGAGAGCTCGGTGTACCGATTAAAATATATTATCGACATTCATTGGCATTTTGCAATTAAGCAAGCGCGGGACGACGCGGTGCGGTGCGGTGCGGTGCGTTGCGGATAGCGGATAGCGGATAGCGCGGATAGCGGCGAGGAACGAGCAGCGACCGCTCGATGCGCGCGCTCAGATAACGTCATCGCGTTTAATTTCATGTGTCGGTGGCATGACGCCCGCCGACATCTCGATACGACCACTGTCCGCCGATATCCCTTAATGAAAGTAATGGAGGTTTATTAACGACGCTCGACATGGACGCCACTAGGTACTCGTATTGTAGTAATAGATGCAAAGCGATGCGATGGCAGAGCGTACGGGAGAACAAAGAAAGCCACATTTGCTAATTGCGGTTTTGCTCGTGTCGTGCACACGGACCGAGAGGCTGGATCGTGAGCTCACGAGATATGACGATAACACATTCATAAATAATTAGAGCGAAATTTTCTCATTTGTAAGACGACAGTCATGATATTTGGTAGCAGACTCTTCTTTTCTCGGAACGCCTTGATCGAGATAAGCATTGTACCGACACGCCTGCTGTCCGGTATTTTGCTACTACGACTGTATTGGAAATACAAATACACGCTACTGCATCTTAATTTAAAACGTGCTTTATGGAAACGGCATTATTTCTTACATTTAACAAGGCAAAGTTAAAATGACGACAAGACCGGGAAAAAACCGTATTCGTATTTGACTTTCTATTCAATCTATTGAGACAATGGGCAGTAGATGGGAATAAAAAGCAAACGTGAGGTAAAACATTTGTGGGTTCAGTCACGGTTGTCGGAGCCATGGCAGGGTTCAAATTTCCACTTCCGCTGTCGGCCTGTGGACCATCGATACCTATCTTACCGCTGACTCTTCATTATAAACCAACAACAATAATTAAAAATACAATTTACTTTCTGGACTTCTCCAGCAAGTCAGTTCTAAAGGTCACGAAGATACAGATTTTAATGATGTGCCTATTATAACATTAACGAACATACCAGCTACATGCTTCATCATAAATCACAAGAGATAAAAGATTTAATTGAAATAAAAACATCAAATTTGTAGCTTAGTCATTCTTCAGATTAAATTTGTAAGCATGGCGAATGCGGTAGTATGGAAGTTAGTCATGGACATCAATCGGATAATATTTCACAAACGTGCTACTTATAGATATCGATCGCAGGCAAGGCGAGTAATTCGACAATAAAACAACGCGTACAACCGCTTCCAGATTATCGACTTCATCCGTCTGTTTCATTCTTCAGCAAGAACCAATTTCGTAACTTCCGCAAACGGCATAATGTTTTTGTCATAAAAAGTGGCGATAACATAAAAACAAACAATCTCGAGCGCATAAATTAAAATTTCCGCTCGCTGATTATAATGGCAGATCAAGCATAAACATTATTAGGGGGGGAACCGAATAACAATATTCTATTACAGAGATTTGGTACGCTTTTATGGTATTCATATTTCATTTTTATGTTACTTACATTGTAACATGTAACTATGAATACGTGAGCAGTTTTTCAACTTATTCGTTTGCTTTTACTATGGAGATAATATTATTACTTTGATAATTAAAAGAAAAGATAACTTGTGGAATCTTGTTAGTACATCGTTCAAGTATTTTGTATCAATTACGTACATTTAGAAGTCATCATATTCATTTGAAAGTGCACTTTCCTTGATTAGTGGAATGCTCTTTAACCGCCGAGGTGCCATTAAAATAAATAAACTACCATCCGAAACAATTCAAAGTGTTAAGTGACTAGTGGCTATCAAAAAATTACCAGATAAGCCTTGACAATGCTTTGCTGTGACTTATGAAGAGATTATTGGACGGTACAGGCAGCAAGACAAGCGACAAGTGGAAAGTAAAGAAAACATAGTTAACAAGAACGTCGTTGGGATAAATTTGAATAACAAGTTAGTTGTCAAATTATATAGTAAGAAACAATAGGAATATAAAAACATAAACTACCACGATCTTCATAATAAAGTCTTTCGAAACATGGAGTAATGATCTTGTAGATTCGAGAAGCGATTCTGCCTGTACCCGTAGTTGTTGTAGTATTTGGAGACAATCAAAGAACATCATGTAAGTACGAGTTTTGTCCGAAAGCGGCCACGATAAACCAATGCTATCTTTACTTTACGCGCGGCCTATTACACGGTGATAGTCACAATCAGGTAACAGCCACCTGACATCTTTATGATGTTTGAATGCCATCACTAACGACACCTTTTTAGTTACTCGCGATAGGCGCCCACCATGGCTGGGACAAAACGCTTTGGTGTCAACGGCACCTGTGCGGTCCGCCCTTTAAAAACTACATTCTTGTACATACATGCATGCATGTAGACATAGATATCAAAAATCTTAATTTACAAAGTTGTGCAAATTTTCTATTAGTCTAGTTCCCAAATTCCAAGCTTCGCTTAGCTAGACTAGATGGCGCTATGTAAAATATTCGGCAATATATATTTAAATGCCTAAAAAGGTCGGAGTATTGTATGTGTGAATTGTGAGGCTTCCGTCAATTCGGACCGTTAGGCATTACTTGGACCGCGGTCCCAGTCTCTAAAATGTGTCTAAAAGAACTAATACAAATAAGCAAATAAATATTAGTAATGCACATGAATTAAATCTGAACATGGCGCATGCTCAATTAGAAATTGGATACCTCAGAACTTTCTCACAATTTTGCCTCACGTTTTGCCTTTCAAAGTTTCCGTAGAGAAACTTTAATATTAACTGTGTAAAATAAGCGATACAATGAAATTAATTAAATCGCTGAGAATAGTTTTACGTAAATTTCATTATGAATCTATAAAACAAAAATAAAACTTTTAGAAATGTTTTTATAATGGTCTTTGTCCTAATTTGAGTATCTAAGTTTCTGGATTGTTTGTTTATTTACATTTTTAAAAATGTAAGACGAATTGAAGTAGAATGTAAATAGTAACATAAAAATGTAAATAAACAAACAATCCCCAAAAAAAAACCATATTTCATGAAATATGTTTTTTTTTGGGTGACGGTCTAGTTTTGGAAAACGAGACACTCTTTCTCTGATGTCTATCGTTTCACTTGCAGAGCTAAACTATTACCGAATGCTAGGCCTAGAGGCTCTAGAGGCCTTATGCGTGCTATGTACGCCAGTGTAAGAATAAAATGTGAATGAGATATACATATTGCGAATATAATATAAAGGGTAATTATTCTACCGAATAGGGATAAGATATGGAAACTTAAACATTTGTATAACTCATCGAGTGGGTGTGGGAAAGCTTGCTACTGCATTTTTGACGTAAAACTATTTAAAGCTGTAGTGATTCTCTCACGACATTGTACATATTCTAGGTATAATAAATAGCAGTACCTTTAACCAACAGCAGATTAAGAACGGTCTTAAAAATAAACGATGGAAATGAAATCGATAGAAACATCGGAACGTTTTACTGACGAGGAAGTGGATTATGGGGGTATAAATCTCTGACCTTACTGACCGACTAGCTGTGCCCTCTGCTTGCTACCCCATGCGATAGTCGCAATAATCTTTTGAAGAATCAGTGTATCAGCTTCAAACATCAATGCAACGCACGCACACACACACACACATAATATTAATTTGTAAGCACCTGAACTTGACCATCGACTTTCAAAGTAGTGTGAAATGGTCGAGTCAATAAATTAGCCTGACAAGGAAACTTGGCAAAGCTCTGAGGAGTAATTGTAATAAAAAATATTAATGGATATTTTTTGTGAACACATTGCTATGTACCCACATCGGGATAAAGTAGAAACTCTTTGAGGATTTTTCTTAATAATATGTGAAGATCAATAGATGCATGTGTGTGTGCATTGAGCCTATAGCTCGTCGTTCGAAGGTTAGATACTGGTTCTCTGGTAGTGTATGGCGAATACTATGCGATATATTGCAATGCATCTGATGTTAGAGATACGAAACTAACCACTGGATTGAGCCTTATTCATTACGCTATCTAGTGGGTCGTGTTGTGCAATACAGTTTGTTAAAAGCCTTTTTATATGCGACTAGCAGCCCGTCCCGGCTTCGCACGGGGTAGACAATATTGGTGTACATTATTTTGTTCTATCGCTAATAGTTTCGGCAGCGCATTCGACCAAAGACATTTTAAGACTCATTTTTCTACACCTTCGGTTATATTGTTCAAATTTTACCAAGGATCCCTAATTTTTTTCAAAATAAAATGTATCCTATGTCTAATTGGAAGAATGTAGCATTCTATTGGTGAAAGATTTTTTTATATCGGCCCAGTACTTTTTGAGCCTATTCAGTACAAACATACAAAAATAGGTACAAATCTTAGATAAATGGAAGATTTTTCGACTATCATCATAACAAGGAATATTTTAATTTTGTCTGGTCATTAAAACATTTTAAATATCTTATATCGTTATTCATCTGAGCAGCATTCGAGATACCATTATCGTTATTCATAATTTAATGACTAATAAAACACATATTATTAAGTCTGTTTATAAAACACGGATAGAGGTCAAATTTTAATGTTTTAGTGTCACTTCTTTTTTTTGTCTAACGACTAAAATTATTTAATTATTGGTTATGAAATAAATACCTACTATTGTTTAGTACACACAGAAAAAAATGGGTCAACAAAGTCACAATAAATGCATTGTCAGAAATTTCCTGTCGGAGCAACTAAATACTCTGTTACTTTAGCAGAAAGAGCTTTGTTGGGTTCAGCAACTTTTTTATTGTCCGCTGATTTTCCTTCGTTTAATGTGCAAGGAACAATTTAGCTTTGTCCTTACATCAAAGTTAATAAAAAAATTGATTATACAACAATAAAACGTTTTAGGTGTCTCAATGTGAACATTGTTAATAAATCTAACAAAGTAATTATAGTCGTAGCATTTAACTACCATTTGACATGCAATAGATACGTTGCTGTAGTGAAAATGGAACGTTGCTAGCGTGTCAATGTGAACATTGTTAAAAAACGTAGCAAAGTAACTATAGTAGTGGCATTTGAGTACTTTTTGTCATACAATAAGTATGTTGCTGAGGTGAAAATGGAACTGGCATGTATGTCAAATTTTTTAATAAATCTAACAAAAGACCTCTATAGTCGGAGCATGTGACTACTCAAACTCATACTCATATTCTTAATTGCAATTATTATGTTACATGGTGAAGTTTTAAAGTTAAAAATGGTGAATACATAAGCCCTTAAGTTTAGGGCATAGCAATATTTGGAGTAGAAGTGGGCCAGTGTTATACAACAAATATATTACTGTGATGACAATGGATCGTTGCAAATGTGTAATTGTAAACATTGTAAATCAATTTAGCAAAATAACTAAAGCGTAAAGTTCAACTACGTTTTGTCATGCAATAAGTAAGTCGTTGTGGTGACAATAGAACGTTGCTAGTGTATCAATGTGAACATTGTAAAACAACCTAGCAAAATAACTATAGTCGTAGTATTCAACTACCTTTTGTCATACAATAAATATGTCGCTGAGGTGACAATGGAACGTTGCAAGTGTGTCAATGTGAACATTGTTAGTAAAGTAAACTAACAAAAAAGCTGCTTACTAAATTTAGAACTAGATGGCGTGGCTAAAATTGTAACGATCCTAGAACGCGCTGACGAAAACGCACGGCGTTTCCTTATATAGTAGAAGTGGTTTTATGAAATTGTATTCAACGGATTAATGAATCCGTTGAAGATTTGAGATGACTGGAGTTGATCCAATGAATGCATCAGATCAACTTCGGTCTTATCAAATCTTTTTTTTCTACCCCTCACACTTGGGGTCTTTCGTACCTACTAGTTGTACATTTTTAGTCCTTCGTTTTCGAAATTAGTTCCGCTGACAAAAGATACATTGTTGTCGTATCAAAACACGCCTTATTGATAAAATAGAAGCATTGTTGCAATGACAATTAATTCTTGACAATAGAAACATTGTTGCAATGACAATTTACTTCTTGTCAATAGAAATATTGTTGTACTGACAACTTGATCCATGACAATAAAAACATTGACGCACGGACTATACACCATGGTGGGCTCTCCCCTGTTAAAGTTTTATTGTTGGAACCAACAATATTTTTTTCTGAGTGTAGGTCGGCTTTTGAAATATTTTATCCAATTCAAATTTGTTAAAGAAATAAATATATGCGTAACAAGGAATTAAGTATTTTCTTCCTGCCCTTATCCCACTTTATGTGGGGTCGGCACAACATGTTTTCACCTTCCATTCTCTTCTATCAGGCCGTCATCTCCGTATTCACTTCTTTCTTATCCTTGTCATCCTTCACACTGTTCATCCTTCTTTTCCTTGACCTACCTCTACCCACAAATCTACCTACATTCATACTCATCACTCTCGTCACATGACTAGGAAAAATACTGCTACTAGACAAGGGGAAGAATTTTCTAAATAATTGAAGTTATTATAATACAGATATTTAGTACATCATCGATACGATAAGAAGTAGAAGAATGTAGGTTCTATTTTTCTTGTTTTTGTACAAATCCTATTAGTACCCTAAACCTCTGACAACTAGGTATTATAGGCAGCTTTTTCATGCTAAAAGCTGACCTATTATCTAAATACTAAAATTTTAATATTATTGCTGTGACTTCGCGATATAAACGATTGCGCGATTTTATTAGTATTTTGGTGTATAAATTAATTAAAACAATAAATTAAACAAATCATTACTATTAGCTGGAAAAGAAAGAGTCCAGCTGTCATACAATTGTAGGCCTACCACAAGCTCTGTCTGGCTCTGTCTCTGGCTCTGGTTTTGAGTCTGTGAGCGTTGACTAAATAAATTCTATGTCGAAACGTCACACACACAGTATAATACACTGGTGAACACTCACACAGACTCAAAACCAGAGCCAGAGACAGAGCCAGACAGAGCTTGTGGTAGGTCTACTGCAGCCTCGTAATTACAAACCGGTAATCAAAACTTGAATTATTTTTTGTGATATTTCTAGTCTGAACAATATCGAAAACCTTTAAAACGAAAAGACATATTATTTAATATTTTAAATACACTGTCAGCGACCGATTTGTGTATATAACATTTTTTTTAACTTTTTTCTCTTCATGGAGATTAATGGAAAGCCTTAAAAATTATAATAAAGCAAAGAAACTGTATGAGCGTTGGGTGCATATTGCCACCTAACATTATTAGGTATCTACCCTATTTATAGTGTCTGTACCTAATTATTTGTTGTTTTTTTTTGTGTTAGTTTTTTAAGTAAAATATGGAACCATTGTGTCTGAAATAAAGATATTTATTATTATTATTATTATTATAAAGAATGCCTATTTTCTTTTACCACAATGTTACGTGTTCCATGTTTGAAATCAGCAATACATTTTTGGTTTCCTCCTCTTTTTTTTCTTCTTATCGTGTCACTGGTTTTTGAACCAGCGCAGCGTGGTGAAAGCATTTTAAATGCACCTCAAAGAGACTCCTTGCGTGCACCAAAACATAAATGATAAATTTTCAACATAATTTTAAATGGAAACTCTAGCTGACTTTGATACTCAATTTTAATCGTATTTAAGTTATTTTATTTATTTATTATACAGAAAGTACAATTAACAGTGTTTTAAAGCCTATAATATATAGTTGTGTTGGTGAGACACATTTTTCGAATTACTTTTGGCTTATTTTATTAAAAAACTAAAAATCTAGAATAAACATTTATTTTAAAAGCAATCACTTAAATGAAATATCGAAGCCGGTTAAATACTTACATGAGAGAAACAAACAGTTAATGTTGGATTTATTGATCACTGTAAGCAAAATGATGGGTGTAGCTTAGCACGTGAGCTTACTAAGAAAATGCCGACTTAAACTACGGAAATCGACCAGTGAACGTCTTTGGTGGATGCGGCATATGAGTGTTGACCGCGTTCCACAATCCTGCGAGAAATTGCATAACCAACCAATGTAGTTGCAATTGAACCATCCTGCTTTCAAAAATGTTATTATTGCTAGCGTCTAGAATAATAATCTAACCCTAGCTATAAATTTTAAGCCTAACACGCATATTGAACGGATTGTGATGTATTCGATGAAGTCAGTAGTTTCATCTGTATGAGCTAATACGGCTCAAGTTCACAAAGGCAAGTGAATATGAGTCTCATACAAACTTACTGCCACGTCAAAGTTCTGCCCAAAAAACTGTTAACAGAGTCTGCTGGCAGGCTTCTGTCGCGGTATAAAGCCCGTGACTAACAACTAAACGTGTCAGAAAAAACACCAAAAATGATCTGATCAGCGTGCTCATCCATTCGTTTCTCTAATCCGTGAGTTCGACAGATATGAGCGGGTAGAACGGTCATATTTTATCGGAAGTAACGGCGTCTAACGTACGGCCAATTTCATAATGCTTTGCCCGCCCGCCCGCGAATGTGAGCCACTTATCAATTTGATATCTCGATGTGGTAACATAACGCGCTGTAGATGAATCGATGGTGGACTTTCTTTGGCTTGCCTTTTGCCCTATCTAGTATTTACGTTTATTGAATGACTTTTCGTAACAAAAACGACCTTTCGAGTATGTGACTGTTGCTGAGGTGGCAAAAAATGAAGGTTAATGACAATTTGGCTAGAACCAAATGAAACGTTTGCTATTTTGTTTTCAGGCGATCTTAATTCAGACGATATTTTTTTAAGCCAGCAATTTTTATTTAATATTACTTTTAACCATCTTCGCGATATTTATTTTAAAACTTCCATTAACATCTAAATCGTTTGACAACTAATCATAACACGATCAGTTATAACAAACATCATCTGTTCTGATCCCTCGTAGATTATGATAATACACACGGTCTAAACGTACGTCTCACTCTGTCAAATAAGTCATCAGCGCGTCAGTTAACTCAATTACACCGAGATCAACACACGGCTACCGCGCATTATTGACTCGCAAACCCCTCGAGGGATATCGTACCCAACACCTAATACTAATAACTTTCAAAATTGTTCAGCGAAACTCTCTCCGTAATCCTCCTCCATAAATCATTTAATAACACAAATGTAGAGCCACACACTGAGCTGTTCCTTCCGTTGTCGAAGTTATGATTACTCACTTTGGGCAGAAAGCAACTCTAAATGCTTGCTGTCAAAAGTTCAAAATTCAGTGATGAAAAACTTATATGAAAGCTTTGTGAAAAGTGACGTCTTACGAATAAGAGAAGAAGAGTAACATGTGGATCATGAAAATTTAATGAAAATGTGTCCGTAAGCAAAGGTCCTTGAGTTCACATTCAAACATTTGGAAGACGTTGTTCCACATTGTAATGGTTTATCCGCAGGTCGAACCGGATGCCACGAACTGCTGTCAACCCTTGACATCTCGGATAAGTTTGACAGATCGAGCATGAAAATGATTTAGAACACGTGTTAAATAGTTCATACATAGCTAAGGAAATGTTAGACAAATTTCTCACCTTGTTAACTTACAGCAAGGTACATTGAATTTAATGTCAACGCTTTGAATAATATGTCGAAAAATATCATGTTTCACATTATGAAAATTAATATTAATAATGACAGCACCTTTCATATCAGTTATAACATCTATAAAGTAATTTAATACGGGGTTATTTTGTAACACTATATCGCGACCAACAAGGTCCGTTTATTGTGACACATTGACAAAACCGTCGACCCGCGGCCGCTTCAATCAACGCTGAGCAAATATTGACATTTAAAGTATCATCATTATTATTTAGAATATTATCAGAACCGGATAGTGGTCGTTAAATTGGGACCGAGGTGGGTCATAAAAATAAAATATGAATAATTAGCAGCAGGAGGTTATAGTCCATTAGCAGCGTGTTCATTTACACCGTGCCGTGACGCGTTGGTCGCGCGCGCCCATTACCATTCCACTGACACTTTGATGTTTATTATAATCTCCATCGTGATACATTGACATGGGACTTATTATTTAATCGAGGCCATAACATATTTTTTAATGATTCCATTCATAGTTTTCGTCGCCCAATCCATAATCTACACTTCCGTTAACAAAACGCTTTCCCGTTGACGAAGCGACAATCCGGTATCAATAAAAAGACAATAACGCAACGGTCCACTGCAAACTTGTCAAAAACTTTAACAAAAAGATTTTTGTAATTATCACGGTGATCTACTTCCCTAGTCGCAATATTAAATGGCGTAAAAACTATCGTTTTATTAATTAAAGTGTCCGCTGCTTTCATCCGAGAAGCAGCAGGTGCGACGTTGTGCCCGGCCTCGAACACGATGGCTGATAAGGAAAAACTAGCCGTTGTGAAAACAAATTATCAAACAACTAATAAAAATTGAGGAAGCGTCACAGTTGGCTGTATCTACAGATTATCCACAGCTCTATGAACCGATTCTTGAAAGAATCCTACTCGATGGCGGAAACGAGTGGTCCTTGATTGTTTGATCAGTTTTCCAATAATTATTCTCTATAAAAACACCGGAAATGGAACGCTTTAATCGATTTGGAACCGCGCCTCGCAGTGACGTTGCGTTTGATTACTGAAATTATATGGCGAAACGAATCGCGTCAACTTTGTTTTGTGTATTGTTGGACATGGCCTTCGATTCCAGCCAAAAACTAATAGCTACTATTGTTTTAGTCTTGTCAATATTATCGGCCTCTACGAGGAAGTTAATTTACGCATTCAAGGTAAACTTCTTTTATGTGCGCTCCTGAAAATTTGGCTTATCGATGCTGTTTTGCAATAAAACTTCGAGCTATTTACATCACATTCTTCAAAGTACTAACATATTTAATTTATACGTTACACTTTGTTCGATGTAACCTCTAATTCGCCATATCGTTCACGAGTGGACTCAATATTGGAGTCTCAAAGTAAAAGCGTCATACTTTGCACACAAATAGCATTAGACACGCCACGTAATATGAAGTGTACCCTGTGTTCGCATTAAAGATTTATGTTAGACGAAAAGATGGGGCCACTCTGCAAAATTTATTTCACATCTCCACTCTACCAATGACAAGAAAACTGTTACGGTTTGCAACGGTCTGAGTGTAACATTAAAAATTCAAGTCGTCTTACCCACTTGTGTGAGGGATCGCCGCATATTCGCCTTTGGACAGTATTTATATTTCCTTTGAATAGGGTTATACTTATTTTTACGGAGGGGTTTCGTGACCCTGTTACGATTTGGTTCAGTAGGTCTCATCGTGATTCTTATTGAAGGGCTCGAGCATTGGTCATAAAATGCATTTTACCACATATTTATACATATTTATGGAACAAATCTGGAAGTATTATTACCTTAAAGAAAAGAAAAATCAAATCGGTTCACTAAATGACTAAGTTATGCGATAACTAACAAAAAAAGACAACCTAATTAAAAACCTCCTCCTTTTTTATTTGAAATCGGTTAAAAACGAATCAACTTTGCAATCCAAAAACGACATACTTTTGTCGCAGTCTATTTAATGTTTGGTGTAAAAGGTACACGCTAAACCCGTTTCATAATGTCAACGCAATAAACAATATGACCTTTTTATGAATATAGATGTCGATAATAAATCCGATATTTCCGTTTGATGTAGCCTGTGTAACTATGTACAGTCAATAACGCAAACGTTACTGTTAAATTTGAAATCGACGCTTTAAAAAAGTTATTTGTAACTTGATGAATTCCAAACAAAATAAAAAATATTATTTTAGTATAAGCACTCATAATTCATAAATTACAATCAAATACTTGCCTACGAAAAACTTAGCTGACCCTACACTAAGTCCATGCAGAGCTATGCTGTATATAGGTACCCCTTCCAGATGACGTCATACAATGACCATCAACTCATCTGATTCAACAATAACGTCTCTTTACCGATAAAATGTTTACCATCATTTTGACTCAAGTGTTCTGACGTAAGCATCACTTTTACTTTCAGACCGTTTTCACGGCATGTGGACGCATCACTTGTTTTCGTGCGCGACAGTACACGATGTCAACCACAGTGTCCGGTCACATCGTCACAGACCACTGAACGACACTCACAATATTTCAATAGATCGCTGGTGCTTTATTATCGTTTATGATTGAAGAACATGTCATCACAGTTATTGTTTATGTTTATTGCGTAACGCATCCAGTGACCTTTATTACATTGATATAAGAAACAATAGTACATTGTTACCTGAGTGTTGAAAGTCACGTTTTTTGAGTCCCGAGACGGGTTTGGCGCCAGAGCGTTAGCGAGGGCGCCAATGGAGCTTGAGGGACTCAAAAGACTTTCACCCGAGGTAAACACTGTGCTTTTCATTACGAATACAAGGAAAGTAAAAATAAAAACATGAAAGAAAAATTAGTGAAAATGAAGATTGAATTGCCGCCTTCCCGGTTTTTTTTTTCTTTTTCTCTGGCGGGCCTTCGGCTTCGGCTCGCCAGCATTATTCAGCCATTATTTTCATTTTCATAATTTAAATCTATGTTATTTTAAATAAATAGTTGAAGCTATACACTAATCAAGTAATTTAGAAGATATATTATTTATTTAATACTATCTTTATGTTATTTAAATTTAAATATTACATTGCGCTCTAATTAGACTTTTTAAACTTCTTACCGTTGTAATGGGTTTCCAACCTACTTGCTGAATAAAAAGTTGGAATTTGGTTGAACAACCTCCTTGCAGTTAGAAAGACTTTAAAAAGTTGGAACATGGTTAAATAAAATAGAACTTGTTTTTTTTTTATAATTTGACAGCTGGCAGTAGAAAGCGATTCTCCCTAGGGCTGAAAGTTTTACTTTCAATTAGGCCCCTCAGGCAACTTCAGACCTACTTTCAGAGTATGAGTAATGAAAAATACAATGCTTCACGCATATTCTTCTCATCGTTTCACTGGTTTTTTCGAACCAGTGCGGTGAAAGGATTTTAAAGGATATTTTATTTTCAATTGCATTGTCTTTTTCTTATTGGTTATATTTAACCCTGATTTGATTCCCCATTCATGTTGAGCATTCTACCCCCGAATACTGAAACGCAACTCAGATTTAAGCACGTCTCAAGCGACGAATATTTGACAGTTTTCAATGAAAATCTGTCAAATATTCGTCGCTTGAGACGTGCTTAAATCTGAGTTGCGTTTCAGTATTCGGGGGTTAAGTCTCTCAGTTTAGTCAAGTGACAAACCACAACGACACGATGTTTATGCTGCGCAGGATGCATTCTTTATATTAATGTTTGTTCAGCGCAGCTTACGTGGTTCGTCAATACGGACGGATACGAACAGTTTGGCTTTGAAAATTTCTCCAAAACAAAGGCAGTTTGCATTTTGCTTCCGAAATTTAATGAGATATAAATGTACCGTATCCAACGCCATATGTTGGAGTCGCAGTTTCCCCGATTCGATGTTTACCTTATACGCTAAAGTAGCGGCGCCGGCGTGCGTAAGGGTTGGGTTCGAGTAGTGATGCCGGTAGGAGCGCAGCGCACGCGCTGGTCGTAGTATTGACAGATAGAGGAGCGGGTGGCCACATGCCGCTGACGGCTTCCGTTTCATAAAGTTTAATGGCGCGGTTGACCCAGCTTTGTTTGCCTTACACCATCCACAAACGCACTGTTCACGACCATTCACCCAGACTTAATTGCTTATCTCTCAGAAACGAACGTTTATACGATTATTTGTATTTTACAACAGATAACTCCAAAACTGTAACGCAACATACGCAGCAAGGGGAGTTTAAAAATACTCTACGATTACTGTAAGACGAATCACTTTATTACTTTAACGTTTCCTTAATTAACAGAAAACTTGAACGCAGCTTCACAAATATCGGGGCGACTTAATCAGAGGATCACATCTCCTAATATACGGGCCAGCGACGAGCGAGATCTGACACAAAATTCCCTAAAAATAATATTTAAAATGGTAATGGGCCCTCGGCTTCATAAATTGCCGCGCCATATGTCCCGAGTTGCACCTACTGTGTACATAAATATGTCAAGTATTGAGAAGAGTGCCGTGTTATTTCACTGACTATGTTTCTTGATCTTTGACAAGACGGATTACGGATGTCTGCTACGAATTTGGGTAAAATATGTATCGCGAATATCTCTTCCTTTTAACTGCCACTACCAATGATTACTAATCAATTTCTTATTATAAAAACAACCATCCTAATATACTTATTGAGCAATAACACATTATCTGAAAATGTTTCAGGTTTTTCATTCTTGTAAGCGACTATGGTTTAACACTTGACACGTATTAAAGAGGAACTGCAAAAAATGAGCCAAACGTAATTTTTGAACGGTTCAGGGTGCTCTATAAGTAGTTTAAAAGGTTTAAATAAAATAAAAAAATAAATAATAATATTTTAATATTTTTCAGATTGTGAGCTGTTTTACCATTATCGCCACGTAAAATATAAATAACTATAAATATTATTCAACTAATATCTACATACCTCATCAGCAATAAATATAATCAACAGACCCATTAGCACCCACGTTATCTAATAAATCAATAATTTGGACAAGCTATATCTCTAAATTAAACAAATACATTAGCTATTTTGTCACACTTATTTGCGATGAAACATTACCTAGCATTTAGCAGAGTTCAGCGACCTAAAGGTCGTCAGAGATCGATCTGCGCACGCGCTTCTATAGCACACAGATGGCGACGTTGCCACCTCACGACTCTAGTAATCGACTATAAAGTAAACATTCACAGATTATACAAATGAGTTATGAACATTTCCCACCCTAGTGTTATGCCGCAATATTAAACCCTAAGAATAATCTCACATATTCTATACAATCGCGGCCACGTGTGCGAACTTTAAAAATAGAGAGATGCTTATATATTTACACAGAAGGCTTACAACAACAACGACTGTCTACGTAAAATTTTAGGAAGTGGTACAAATATAAATAAGAGAAGATTACGATCAACACTTTTAATTTAATATCTGTCAAAACCCGTTTTTATTCCTGGGGTATTTATAGATTGGAAGACTAGGTCTAAATATAATGTTTGGACACAGTGCGCTAACAACAATATAACACTGAAATAACAATATATTTGAAAGCTCTATTAATATCTACAAGGCACTCTTGGGAAACGTTTGGTGCTTTTGGTCAGCAGTAAGTAATCTGAAAATCCGGCTAAGGAGTCCGAGCAGGACCCCAAACTATGTCCAAAGAAAACAATAAATCGTAATGACGGCGCGCCCCCAGGGCACCCTCGGATGCTCACTATTTTGGACTATAAATAAATGTGTAGATGGATTGATAAATATAAATATTAGGGACGAAACGAAGAAAAACAATGTTTATGAAACTGGTGTCGTTCGCATCATAACTGTGAGTTACGACTTCCGACGTCTGCGAGCATATGGACCCTATGCGGAATTTTTTGTCAATGATGAAAATAGATTAATTAATGTTTTAGAATGGTGACCTTTTTTACCACTTAGAATGCAAAGCGACGACCAAAAGCGTTATTGATGGCGATAGAGAAATAAAGCGTCGGCTGTCGAACAGGTTGGATCATAAATAAATATCGTCGCCATAATAAGATTAACACAGTTGGGCATGTGTTTAGCCGCCGCGCCGCTGCCACCGCTCGACGGGACGTTAGTCACGACGCGCTATACTTAGCCGATTGCATTGTCTTCTGAAATATCTATTAACGATTATTGACAAGGCATCGGAACGCAAATTCTCCCCGCGATAGGTGCGACGAACTGCTATTAATATATTTTATGCGCGATGCAGCACTCACAGTCGCAGGTATGTAGCCGCGACAATCACTACTGATGGCCCGAGAAGAATTCATCGCAACTCAACACGCGCTGACAATAAATATTACTCATCGGTTCCCAGTATTGTATGGTTCAAAATAATGATCTCATTTCACAAAATGTTTACCTTATTAAAATGGCAAACCATACCTTACGTTTTTTACGCGTGATTTTTTTTTATTTTATTTATTTATTTATTTATTTATTTATTTAATCTTAGACTCACAGTTACAATATTGTTTATCTTAAGCTATTCGATGTATTTTATACATTAACCAATTCGAATCTACATTATGATTGTAAGCAGTAAAGTAAGTAGGTAGGTACAAAAACAGTAATAATATTATCTTTCTAAAGTTATGTTCGGCAAACTAATTGAAATAGGTAGCATATCAGGTTATCTAACTAGCATGCTAAATTTTTTACTTTACTAAGCATGCTTGTTGTCTCCCGCGGCAAACACTCGAATATTGACTGACGTAGCGGCCACGCGTGATGGATAAACATAGTTGCCGCGCGAGTCAAATCGAACGTTGCCGCAGTTCGACTTTGTGAATCTCGATAGATTTTTTAGCACACGATGTTCTTTTAGTGTTTGTCTCGCGCGTATTCAAGACACTTCGACACACATTGGGTAAACTTTAAAACTGTGCTAATTATTATTATCGTGGCAAATCGTCAAATTTGCCGCTTACAAACGTGGAGCGCAGCTTTAGAAGATCACAGATGAATAAACTTGCTTGCCTTACGCATAGTTCAAGTAAGACAAAAAACTAATTGAACACAGGGGATGTTTTAAAGTTGGTCTAAAACTACCGACTACCGATTATAAGCAACTTCGTCCGCGAGTTTGTTCTCCTTTAGAAGTCCTAAAAAAATCATTTGATGTTAAATATTCCAGTCAAAGTAATTTCAAAATAGCTTCAGTCTATCTTATTTACAAACCAAAATTTACATTAACTGAGGACACACACACATTACACATTATGCTGCAGACTATCTAAATAATTATAATTAAACACCGACTTAGTCTAAAAATTGACCTTCAATTAAAAATAAAAGATAATGACTCATTGTCGTGTTTTCATTCAAATGTGCCGAATAATATAGTTTTCTGTAATGAAGTAAGCGTCAAAATTGCAAATTGCGAATTCAAATGAATACAATTCGACAATTGATTACGATATGCACACAGAGTGGCTTCCGTATAGGGATGCTACAAAATTTTCCCTATTGACGAAACCGAATATTTGATCGACAGCTAAATCAATATATTATTAATTTCCTAGAGGACTATGAAGTATTGAGAATAGTTCAAGAGTAATAAAGCCGAATTTTCACTGCTCTATACTTGTATCATGATCATCCACAAACACAGACGAGCAGTCAGTCGGCCCACATCGATTCATATCCAGCGCCGTTTTTCATTTTGTATGTTAAATTAAATTTCGACGAAACAAGAATTGAATTTTTCGCAATCAGCGCGTGCAAAGCCCGTACCAATTTTTGAGTAGACGAATCATTTTGTGAACGTGTCACTTCTGTGTTCAATTGTTAACACATATGCATTAATTCTGTCATACTAGTTATTGCCTATGGCTTCGCGCACAGTTTTCACCAACTTCAAATAAAAAAGGAAGAGGTTCTCAATTCAGTTGTATTTTTATTTCGTTAACTTCGTCATTTGTGAACTGATTTCGAATATTCTTTGGGATTCTCCCCATTATGTTAAATGGTAAGTGTAGAGTAGGTACCTGTGTGCTTAACATTTTAATGTGCCAAGACAAATTTTTAAATATTTTATCTTCAAAATGTTGATCTTGAGAATACTGGGTTTCGGGGATATTCATGATTTTAATTCTTCAAATGTTTATCTAAAAGATTCCTTACACAATAATACATAAACTATGAATAAAGAAGATCTAAATAGATAGAGTTGAAACGAATAGTCAAATAACAAAGCAAAGTACCCCAGAAGTCGGGCGGGACCAACAGCGACCACAGAGGCGCGGCGAGGCTGCGACCTAGCATCGGCTTAGCTAATTTACAATTTAATTATCAGCCGGCATGATGCATCGTTAGCGCGCGCCAAACCGAGTTTATGCGACTAATCAATTGTTTGACGCGGCCGCTGCAATCAGGCGCCGCCCGCCCCACCCGCCTCCCGCTAGACCACCGCTTTCCCGCCCGCCCAACTACCCAACTACTAATTTAATCACGTTTTAATAAAAGTTATTGGATACAATGTAAGCAAACTTAATTATAATGAATCTCAATCGACACCCCATAAAGTTTCGATAGACGCTCGAGCGATCCAATCGAGAAAACAATGCGGCGAAGTGTCGTGCCCGCGTTGATTAAATATAGCTCAGAATTCATCAAGCGAACGGGCCGATCGAACCGTTGTTGCTATGGATTTATGCGCTAAATATTCGACAGGTGCCAAGTGTGTCGTTCGCAAAGTTCGATCGCCGATGACTAACAACGTAGCTACGCCCCAAATTTTATTTCAAATGTCAAATAAATTGAGCAACCGATCTACTCCCCGGAACCTCGCGGCCAAGGCGATCCATCAATCGGTACAATATTGCGATGTCGAACATTACTATTAAAATGAAACAAACTGCCCATTAGTATGACAAGGACGCACGTTCAGTCATTTTATAGTTTGCACATGCAGGCAAATAGGTAATGGCATTGTAATTTTGCTGGCACAAAACCCATTTGATTAGCTTCTTTTATTGAATAACGGTATAGGATCGCCTCCACATGTCATTAGAAAGTCACGCGGAGATTTCATTAATTTATTAAGGACGGTTAAAATGAACCGCTCACGAATGAGAATCGTGCGACACAATAGTAATGTGAACGTTCACAATTCGCTAATCCCGCGTCGCTACCGTTACATAAGACAGCTGAGTTGAATATAAATGTAAAACACAATAAATTTCATGCCCCGTAGGAAATGAATATTCATCACGAAATCGCCATGCATATTCTCTTCGCTACGGAATTTTACGTTCGTACCGACGCGGACGAAGCGGTAACAATATAAACCTTACTATCTGAGGCCATCAGTTAGAATTCGCATGAAAGGAACGGAATATTACAGCCGGGGTTGGCTCCACCGAGCGAGTTCTCGTAAATTTCAACATATAGTAAAGTGATTTACGAATAATTGTTGTGCTGGCGTATAACTAGAGAAATCTTTCCGCTGTTTGCCGCCGGTTAATTTATATATGAGGCTTAGGTAATTCGCGGCCTGCGAGTAATTGGCGTACAGAACAATAGCTTTTGTCATACCCTTATCTCACACGCCACGGATGTCTCTTCGAGAACCCTCCCAACGGCTCTTAAGCTCAATAACACTCTATTATGGCATCTCAAATAAGCAATTACCTACGTATTGGTACTTTATTTAGTGAATGAATAACTCTTATGTTACTTTGTGATGTCATTATACGCAATAATAGTAATTTTATATTCTATGGCTTAGGAATTCAATTAAACTCATTTGGGAAATAAGAGGTACCCATTACATTAAGTTGCAATTTATATTCTTATAATGTCTACAAATTAAAGCATAGAGTCCTTCTTATCGTGTCAATCTTCGTGTCACAGTTCTTTCTAACCATCGTGGTGAAAGGACTTTAAGTGAGCCTCAAAGAGGTTCTTTTCGTGCACTATAGCATAAAGTAAAAGCCTACCAATTCCATCAGTGTGCGACGGCATGAGTCGAGTGGGCAATAAGCGCGGGGTCGACATTAGCGTAACACTTAATCGAAACATGTGTTTATCGTAACATGCGAATCGGCCTAAGGCGAATTAGTTCTCGCACAATGCAATTTGAATGCACATTACACAACGGACGAGGTACGAGCGCTTTTTATTGCGGCATCGTGAGATCTTATCTCGGAACTGCCACTTCCAGCAGGCAAATTTGAGATTCTGGTGCGCTTTCGCCGGTTTGCACCCTACGGCGAGCGCCGAGAGCGACTTACAGCTTGTCCTAGCGCGCGCCGCGCCAGTGTGGGTGACGACACAAACACATATTACGCACGCACTCTAACGCACATTTTTAAAGAATTCAACATAAAATCAGCAATAAAATTGAAAACATTTTGTTACCTTTTAAATAAGTTTCGCCTTTTCGATTGCATGCGTTATTCGAATTTGGTCGCTGGTCCGCTGACTCTAATGTACAAATTCCTGCGTAGACGTCAGCATTAAAATCATTTCTCGATCGATAAGAAGCGTTAATTTTACGAGCCAGTGATAATTTGCTAACTTCCGACAGAACATTCGCCCTATTTGAATCGTTCCGAACACTTGCTACATTAAATTACAAGCTCGAAAGGAAGCGTCTAATTATGTGAGCATCTATTAACATCTCGGATATAACACTTATTCGAACTTTATAAAAATCTTGAATAAAATAAAACTCTTCTTATGTCTCTAAACCTCATGATAGGTTTACTTCAATATCAAACTCGAAAACAATTGGGAATTGGGGGTATTGGCACCAGTATGGAGTAGATGCGTGGTATAGGTACTATTTACATATTATATACTTTTTCTTACCGAAATAATAACCGTTATGATGATTGAGCCAGCGCTTCCACTCTTAATTAATAGCCTCCAACAAAGTGTTATAGAGAAATAAATTGGCCACAGCCATCCAAATGTTCCTTACACCGCGAATGTAACCCGCATACAATGGGTGATTATTTTTACGCAATGCTTTTTATTAATTACATAAAGGTAAGAGGGGCCTTTGTATTTTAATTTTGACAAATTCTCAGCTTTCCCAGAAGACTATACGGCGGTCGTAGAGATACCAGCATTTTGTCTCAGTAACAAGCAAATCACTTTATTACGTCTTTCTCGCTCACATATTAATGTCTTAATGAATATGTATGTTACACTGAAATGTTTTGTTAACTTCGAAATGGCGTGCTTTTTGCTGTAATTTATAGTAGCATTTCTCTTTTATACAACATTTCAAACTGAATATCTTATACATAACTAAAGTACTTACTGTAGAGACAATTACCTACTATTGGTATTTTGGTTCAGGTTTATATGGGAATCTACTTTTATAAATTGTGTGCAATAATGATGAAACGAGTTAGAAAATAAACCAAATCTAATAAGAGCTAATCTTAGTTTACCCCAATTCATAGTAGTTTCCGTCCGTAACAACGCTCAGCTGATGCTGAAGCGAGAGCGTGCGATCACTGGAGCCGTGCCAACAAGGTGAATGCCACCAACCACACTCCGGGTCGACCAACCCACTTTACCCGACATCGGAAATATATCCCGCATAGTCATCGTCATAATGTCCGCTTATCTAGTCATACAGAAAACACGGTACAACACCGCCGACAGGTGGGAACACATGTTTACTATTGCAGCGGAGTTATGGCAGCCACAGAACGGAGCTTACCTCAAAGGGGTACAAGTGCACAACGTTCGAACTTGCTCCAAGTTTATTTATCGAACAAAATAATGTCAGCATTGAAATGGTGCGAATACACACTGCGTGAATTGTTAACAATTGAAAACATAGTCCGGTGATTGTTTTTTTTATTTAGGAAGAGTTCCAAAAAATCTAACTCGGAATATTTTTATTTTGCACTTTTCTATAAATAATTAAGAAGACAGTGCCTTTTCTTATTGGCATTTGGTAAATAATCAGTTTTTGAAGCTATGCCAAAAGTTATCGTTTGTGCTTTTAAAAACTATGACAAAATAACTTCATTATAGAGTATTTCTTCTTGCATTCAATCACAAACCTATTTCTGTTCGAGGGTTTTCTGGTCACTGTCATTGATAGTGCAATACAACTACCATAAAAGAACACAACTGAAAAGCTCAAAAACACTGAATTGATCCAGGTACAATATTAGCGGTAAATTTTTTGGAAGCTTGCCGGCCACGGCGCATTGAGTGTACCTGCCTGTGTGTGTAGTCAGGATCAGCGCCGACCGCATATTGGCGTTGAATTTTCCACTCTATCGAAGACATGCACACACTGAATTGTCCCCACCTCAGCCGGTCGATCGTTTAACTGTTTGCCGTGATTTGATTTTTGTTAAAAAAAGCATTTAAGTTTATGAGTTTTATGCAAAATTTTATAGATTTAGTTATCCTGCTGATCAAAATCAAGGCAAACGGAACAGAACTTTATGGTTAATAATTTTGTATTAGACTGGAAGTGGTAAAGTACATATATACAAGTTCATTCCCCATTTTCGGGCCATATGTGAGTCACATTATTGAGCATCCACATCTCATTCAATCTGATTAAATACTATTGGAATCTAACAGGAAAATGGCTAGAACGTAAGAATCCAATGAACAATCCGTTAACATTTACGGCCTATTAGTAGTCTCACTAAGTAATACATACAGTCGCCAACAGAAATGAGTACATTATGTACATATATATTAATGCAAATGTCATATCTACCCTGGTATTCGCAACGTGTAGGTATCCAGCTGAAATGCAAATTGATATAATGCAGGAAACGTCTGAGTGGGCCTCATAGCGGGCCCGGGAACCTATACCGCATGAGTAGCATAAGTTCGTTTACATACGACAGTCACTCGTACCTATTTGCATCCCAAATGTTCGGTTCGGCCGCCAGTTCGCTCGACTTATCTCTCTACCAGGCAAAATATTACAGTTTGTGCATCGCCACTCGCAATGTGCATAACTGAATGTCAATAAAGGAATAAAAAAGCCCACCGGAGGCGTTCCCGCTCAATCGAGGCGGATGTGCTTTAAGCCAATAGGCGAGCGGAGCTCAGCATATTCATAACGATATTACCGTCGACGGAGCTGCGGCGTCATCATAATTCATACATAATAACCCTTCCGACGACGGCGGCGGCGCGACGCGCATTGCCGCCCTGCGTCTCGTTCTCTCATTTAGCAACGTCTTATGAGAAACAGAGACGCTATAACCCCGCTCCCAAATATCATAATTCATAATTTTATGTTTTACGATCACCGTTAAATCTTCCTACACGTAGTTTTCCGTTTCGCTCTCACTTGTTTCGTAGCACGTACGTAGCATGAAATAGGCTGTGTTTAGGTACTGATGTTTTCATAATTATTTGAGTTATGTAGTTAGAAAATAATTTGAAAAAGAACATGATAAGCATGTAAAGAGGATGACAGCTATTTGTAATTGGAATATGACGAGACGCGTACGCGTGTGCTGGGCTCGTCTCATTCGTCAGTTTATAAATAGACGTCGGCGTCTGTGCCGTGACGACTCGCGCCATTAATTTATATGAAATAACTGTCGGCAGACGGAAAAATAAGCTCGATGGAGAGCGGCCTTCCTCGAGATAATATTTATGTTTTACGAAGTGGCAGACTAGTCCGTACCGTTGATGTACGCATGTCAGAAACCCACCAAACTCCAAAAAGTGTATACGTTACAGTCATACCAATTCTTACTCACGGCATCAATCTATCGATTTCGTTTTATTTATAGTAGATATCTAAGAATTATATTGATCCCTTTTTAAACATTTATAGCGTACACTTTTACACGATATTTATGCTATTAGCTTACATATACAATTCTTTTAGATTAAAAGAGTGTAGACGCTAAAAATATAACTAAGAAAATTAAATATTTCCCAGTAGCCACTTTCCATCGTTGTAAGACATGAACGATTTGGTAGAGCAACGTAAAATATTGGCCATCAACGCTTCACAAAGGGAAATCACATTAGACATTTCGTTCCTCGTTACACTTTATAACCGTCAGCAAATCCACTTTCACAGATCTTTTCAAATTCAATAAAGATCCTAAAATACTGATTTCAGACGATATAATCTTCACAAAGTACGCAAAGACAGCCGAGATATAAATTCGTTAGCGCGTTTGTAATCGTCAAGAATATTCCGACCAATAATTTACATCGGTAAATTTTAAAGTTGACATCAGAAAGAGCATTCTATAAGCCATAATTCAGACTGATTTTAACGAGTCATTTACACAAAAGTGCTGAATATTCAGCTAAATTATGGAGATACTAACGTCTTGACATTTCTTTTTATTTTACGCCTAATTTTATGACACGCCTCGTGCTTTTAGAATAGCGAAGTGTGTTTATGTTTTCACAAATATCAACTATATTATCAAACATCTAACGTCACGTCATGCCGAATATCGAATTAACTTTTACTACAGATATTTTATTTTGTTTTGTTACTTAGGAGGTGCGAGTAGGACTGTATTTATTGTAAGACTTCCCTACAAACTATAAACATGCCACTGTAAAATTAAAACTATAGCATAAAAAAACAACGCTAGTATCTGAATGTTATTCCAAGCAAATTAACGCTATAAATCCATTGATATCCAACGGGAATTTCAACAAATTAATTTCATTCAAAATAAATTCCATCACTAATCTACAGAAGATAACCAATATTAACCTAATGGATTTCAGAGTTACTCGGAGTGAACCTGTATTTAAAATCCAAAGATATTTAAACATACCGCCCTCGTCTGCGCCCGCCATAAATAAAATAAGTACAAATATTCTCACGTAAGCGAGTATGCCTCGGAAGCTACATTTATATTCGTGAATGTAATGAATGAGGCATCTTCCAAACATAAAGGTAAACACAGGAACATCATCTATTTCTGAATAAGCACCAACTCTATGATTAGAAACAGAAGAAACGTGTTGTATCAAACATGTTTATATCAGTTTATATCAGCTACACGCCGAATGTCAAAACACAAATGATACCCACCATCATGGGACTATGTACGACTGAGTGCATAAAAAATATGAAGTACATTAAAAGGGTTGGCTAGCACACCTGCTTATTATATTCAGTTGCGTACCCGTCCACAGATTTACGACCAGGTATGAACCAACAAATAAGATCTTTCAAAAAGCGCCTTCAAAATATAATAAGAGCACAAAAAGCTCAGCAGGAGATGTCAATGTCAACCGCGCACCATTGGCTGCGCGGACAAAGAAATATTACCGCAACTTGATTTGTATGTATTTCTTCAAACCGAATAATTATTGTAAAAGCTTTTTTTGAAATGGTTGTAAATGTCTGATGCTATCAAGGTGGATGATTACAATTAAAACAACAGTCATGTCCACATCAACCCTCTAGCTATATTATGAACGGACGGAGCCGGAGACATCATAAAACTGTGTCAATAAAAAACCTTCAGAGAGCGTATCTCGAAGGGACTTAATACAAATATCATGATACTAATTATACGTTAGTTTATTTAGATTATACTTATCTAGTTTATAACATATTTTAGTGCACCATAAACAAACATAGCAAGATTTTACTGCGCTGCCGGTCTCGACGCACATTCGAACCATTGTGCCTCTTATAATTTTTATTAGGGGCAATCCGTCTGCCTTGATTTACTCCTTCCCGAACTGACGGATCTAACATTTAATTTACGATTTTACCCTAGAGTTAGGGACGTTATAGATTCTTCTATGATATAAATTTATATTTGGCTGTAAAAATATTTGATTCACAAAAAGTTATTTTTAGAGTGGCATGCTTATTTTATTTTAAAATTTTAAGAAAACTACTTTGCACATTTCAATAAAGAATGAATCAGAAAGACTCAAGCTCTTTCTGATAGTGCATCTAAATTTTCAAACTCTTATCCTCAGAACCATAAAATTACAAACTTCTTCCACTGTCTTCTAAATCAGATATCATCTAAGCAGTTCAGTAACTTTTTCTTATTCATATACTTCTAAAACTACTATGTACATTTCAATAAAGAATGAATCAGAAAGACCTTAAAGTGCATCTAGATTTTTAAACTCTTATCCCTAGAACCATAAAATTACAAACTTCTTCCACTGTCTTCTAAATCAGATATCATCTAGGCAGTTCAGTAACTTTTCTTATTCATATACTTTTTCACACATTTCATAATTCTCAATTCATTTTTTTCGTTCGTCTTTCAAAGTTTTTCTACCACAAATTTCTAATCTATCCATTTCTCGTTTCACCCATTCTCAAAGCTTAAATGTGCAAATGTACCTCTACCTAATACCTTTTAGTAATCTTCTTTGTTTTAACGATAGGACCATCATCTGCTGTTTTGTAAATTTTCTTTAGTAAAATCGTTATGTCAGTATTTAATTAAAATTGTTTTTATTCAGCCTTTTTGGCCTCACTCGGCGTAAAGAGATAAACTTAAACTTAAATCAATAGTAGGTACACATTTTACTTATTTAGACCAATGATCTTTATCATTCGTTACTGACCAATCTAACGCCAAACCCACGTAATTTCGCTGTATGATTTATTTAAAAAAAACAATTTCAACAATTTATTGTTTTTATTTCTGCAGCAAATATTCATACAATCATCCCACTCTCCATCCTGTCGTATCCGACAAGCATCTGGCAGCGATTCAAAGATTGTTATTATAGTAATGACTCTTCTATTTACTCATAACATTGTACCCTAGTCTTAGTAGTGGACGTCTGAGAATTCGCTCTACGAGTAGGGATAGGTTTTTTTAAGAAAACCTATTATTTAAAAGAGTACCCAACCCTGATAATAAGCTTCCCACGAGCTTCTTTTAAATCCAATAAAAATAATGCATTACGAAGGTAGTTTTAATTATTCTTACGTACCAAACATCATGAGCCAGCCAACACTAACATGTTTGGTTTGTCTCATTTGCAAGTAACAGGATGCATATTATAGACCCACGAAGGCAATAAGATAAAAAGACGCTCAATAAGGCGCGATCAGAGGCAAAAATGAAATAAATTGCCGGTGAATAAGAGCCTGTGTGCAATTGAGTCGAACACGCTTGCTCATTAGACGGGAAGGAGCACTACCGAACCGCCGCGGTAGCGAATACCAAATAAATTAAAATGCAATAAATTAAGTACCAATTTTAAATAAAACAATGTCCCTTTACACCTCTTGTTCTTCTTTCAAAGGCAAATAAAAGTGAAAACTTCTCGGAAAGATTCACATGTTTGGACCCATGTTAGCAACAATGAGCAGCATCATAGACTGCCGAAAAGCTGTAAAATTGATGGACATTTGCATAACAAAGCTAGTGATTTACATCGACAGAGCGGATGGTGCGCACACGACGACGTCACTTTCTCTTATTTTAAACAAAACGCTTGTGGTATTATTGAAATGTATTTAGCGGGTATGCATGTCGATACAGATACTTCTTATAGTTTAAAACCGCAGGCTCCAAGCGAACAATACAAATGACGGCAGGAGCCATAGAAGCGTGTCGTGACGAGACAAAAACGTATTTTACTCGGATATGGATTCTAAGGAGAAGATAATGTAAGGCAAAACTTCGTTTGCGTTATGCGGTAAATTAAACAAATTTTTAGTTTTACTAAATGACTAGAAAAGGAAATCTTTGGAGACGCATTCTCAAACATGCTCGGAAATTTAAGCATTATTTTAACAACCTTCGTCGAGATAAGTCGTTATTGCTGTACTGGCCAAATACATGCGAGTAGCAACTGGCAAATGATATATAAAAATCCATTATTGTCATGTTTAGCGGCCAGATAAATTACATAGTAAACTCAAATCTGTCGTGTAATTTAAAAACGGAGCGATGTTATACCTTCTCCGAAACATGGCAATCAAGGAGGTAACTTATCAAAGGTTTTATATAAATTTCGTACTAACTTGCAAAATTAAATGATGTTTATTGAAAAAAAATGTGTTGTTCGTTGTTTGCCGTAACTGTATTTGACAAAATGAGTGAAATAAAAGTCAATAATAAAACTAATCACAGGACAAATTACAACCAATTATATGTATAGACTACACCTGTTAATACTGTTAATGTCTACCTGCGTTAAATTGAAAGAAACCAAGCTGAATTAAGATATTATGAAATTATTGTGAAAATTAAAATTTGTAATTTTGCTAACATAAAGATAATAAGTTTTATGTATTAGTGTAAGTGCTTGTTTTTGTAAATAAATTATTATTATTATTATTATACAAAATTTGGATGTTTGTGACTCTCCATAGTACCTAAACGCCGCCGCAAGTGCAAAACCGAATTAGATGAAAATGTTGAATGAATAAATATTTAAAATAGCATTAATCCCTTTTTACCTCCACTAAGAGATGGGAGACATTCGCTCCTTGAGTACGCCAGTTTTGTACAAATAGTGACCATCAACTAGGGCATGTAAACCGATTAACCGATTAATCGAAAAACCGATTAACCGACTGATTTTAGGTCGGTTTTTAATCGGGTTTTTCCATCCAAAATAACCGATTTTCGGTTATTTTTTTATGAGTACAATATGCCAATTTATTTAAAACTACACCTTGCAAACTTTATTTAGAAAGCATATAGTAATCCACCTAATTATAATACAACATAAAATACATTAAAATTGAAAAAATACAAAAAAAACACTCCTTAGAAAACTTTATCTTTAGAACGCACTACTAACTACTACTATATATGTAGATACTTAAGTATCTACTTTGTTGGTTATCATATTTTTTTTTATTATTAGCCCGAAATGCCCCATTATTGGACAAAGACCGCCCCCGATCCCGCCACTCTACACTATCTTGTGTCATCAATTGCCAGTCTCTCTCAAAGGCTTCCAGTTTGTCCCACCATCGCCTGCGTAGTCTACCGCGACGCCTCCTCGCTGTTTCAGGGCTCCACAATGTGGAGAATTAGGCCCACAGTGCGTCAGGCATGCGGCAGACGTGGCCGGCCCAGTCCCACTTCCTTGCTTTTTCCTCTACGTCAGCGGTTTTAGTCTTGAAGCGCAGTGTGATATTGCGAATGCGGTCAATTAATTTTACCCAAAGAATGCTGCGCTCCATCGCCTGCTGGCAAACCTTGAGTTTGGACTTCAAAGACTAAGTCTGCGAGCCATAAGTCATATTTTGGGTATGTGTATTAGTTTGTAAAATAACACGAATTGTCTGTTACGTGTTCTAGGCTTATAGCTCTGCAAATCGTGCTCGTCTTCCAGTTTTTTCTAAATTGGAGTCAGGGCATTGGTTACAAGCGCTTCCTTCATATAACACTGGTACTTTAATGGATCCCGTAACGTTCTGTATTGCAACTGGCCTACGGTTGGGTTCACTGTCTTACGCACTTCATCAGTGCCAGTGCGTTACTTGCCACAGTTTATCGTGTTATAAGGCCGCCGGTCGGATATCTCGTCATGCCAGCTTTAACGACATCATCAGGCGGACCTTTACCACCGTCAACGTACCAGCCGTTCCCGAACCGAATGGTCCGTTGCGTGACGATGGTATGACGCTCGCTCCTTGGGAGTTGGAGAGGCCCATTGTGTGGGACGCTACGTGTTTCGACACTTTTGCGCTTTCTTATTTGGCAAGGATATCCGTTGTGGCTGGCGCGGCGGCAGATCTGGCCGAGGATCTCAAGAAGCTTAAATATGCAGGTCTCGACAGAGCCTACTTATTTGCTCCTCTTGGGATTGAAACTCTGGGTCCGTGGAGAACCAAGGCCTTGCGGTCTTCAAAATTTTGCCTAGGTGTCTGATCGAAGCGATGCGTGACACAAGGGCTGGTGGGTATTTGGTGCAGCGCATTGGCATTAGCTATTCAGCGTGGCAATGCCACTGGCGTCTTGGAGATTCTTCCGTCTGGCACTGACTTGGACCGGTTGGACCAGTTGAGCTATCTCTAGATCGTTTGTAACGGTCTGCAGATAGCTCAGCTGTTTCTTGTATATTTTGCAAGTTTCTTTGTGTTAATAAAAATTGAGTACCTATTAGGACTAATAATTATCAACTATTATCATGTTGTTGAATTTTACAACTTTATTTAGCATGATGAGTGAGTTCTGTACATTAAAATATTTTAAAATTTAACAAGCTAATTTAATTGGTGCTTGCTTATTCAAATAATAAGTTCATTTTTATAAAAAAATATGGTTTTATTTCATCCTAAGACACCCATATGAAAAACTGGAAAAAATAACCGATTAACCGATTAATCGGTTATTTTAAATTAAAAACCGAGATAACCGGTTTTTTTAAACAACCCGGTTTTTACACGCCCTACCATCAACTCAGCACCTTCGATAAATAAAATAAAAATAGTCAGTCGTCTCCACAGTTTTCGTGTTCTCGCAAGTATAACGAGGGCTTTACTAGGAGTCTACTCATGCTTACGTCACACATCTCCACGCACCATTTGCATGCACCCGGGCGCATCCCGGCACATCGCGTCACATAGCGTGGCTACCGTACTACAGAAATAGTATAATGTCATATCGAATGTCTGCAGACGCGTGCCGTGCGTGAAACATGTGTCAGCTGCCAATCGCAGTAACGCGACATAATACTGATCTCAATTGTCGCAACTGCTTACTGTATTAAGCCTTAGTTACTAGTTAGTATGAAAATATGTCAATAAACTATGCTTAAATAAGTGTCATCATTTCCTAGTGAATGGACAAACATTGGTCAATGTTTAAATGGTAGTCGTTGAAGCAATAATATACAGGGTTATTCATTATTAGCTGCAAATACTCAGGAATTAGGTTCAACAAATAGAATAAAAAATATTTATGAAATTATTTTTTTTAAATTTGATCAAAAAAATTTTCAAGTTTTTGTATTAAAATTTTATTTTTATTTATTTCTTTACGGCTTTTGCATAATGATTGCCATGGAGAACAGGACGATGACCCACCCAGGCGGTGACTGAACGCAGAGAGTCGCTCACGGCGCGCGGGCGCGGATCAAAGGTCAAAATAGGTCAGGCGCCAATGATTCCTTTATCGATTTTCTCGGGATTTTCATAACAAAACTTAAAAAAAATCATTTCATAAATATTTTTTATTTTATTTGTTGAACCTAATTCCTGAATATTTGCAGCTAATAATGAATAACCCTGTATACGCTTCAATATTTGTATAGCATTCCTGCGCTGTATACCTAATTATTATAGAGCATTTCGACGCCATTAGAATGTCACAAGAGTGCCAATAAATTACAAGCTCATGCAAGAATATATCATAATATCCGTGTAACTTATATCTTCGGAGAGGAATTTAAATTTACGCAATATATTTGTTGGCTATACCTGCTAAATAAATATCATCAGCACCAAACGTAACGTGCGTTGATAATAAAATAGGCAGGTTCGTTTTCTACGGAAGAGTAATAAAGACGACTATACAAAGTGTTAAATTTTTATTGACATTTAGACAATGGCACAAACGCTTATGACCACCGGTCGAGCCATAAATTTTGTGAACGTGTAATTTTTTGTTTCTGAATTTGGAATATATTATAGTTTTTTCTATGAAGACATGACTAATTGGCGCTGCTACAGAGCGAAGCGGCAGGGTGCACGACATTTTTGTTTCGTCGGGTTTCGCAAATATAATAAAAATTTTATTACCCCGTTTTGAAAGGGTTTGTCTCAAGCTGCCCTCAAAGGGTAGCAGTAAACCTCGCTCTGTACCATCATAAGTCAAAACGGACCGATTGTTCGGTTGCATATCGTCATAAATCAGTTTTAAGACTCATTGAATGGTGGTCGTCGTTACTCAATACAGGATCATTATACAAATATAGATTTTTGGCATTTGTGCACGTATACCACAGTGGGAGGTTTCCAAAATTTCTTTGCAAAATAACTGACTATTGATGTTACTTTTCTAAGAAAAGAAAGTTAAAATAAATATTAGGGTGACATCTGCCAGTTATTATTTTGTCACCTGTTTATGGCTTCTCTCGCCGAGCAAGCTCCTTAGTTAACTCTGTTTTATTTTTAGAGAATAACCATTAATACAAATAATTTCTAAATTCGTATAATGCACCAATGCTCCAAGGTCTTATTAGTGTTGAGCTTTGTATGTAAACTGACATAATAGTATCTGTTGATGGAAGAATGATGGAGCAGGTCAGAGCCGAGGTCAGCGGCGCCATGCGTCATCGCTAACGACGACAAATGACGCGAGACGCCACTGACGCGTCTTGACTCGTCATTAGAACATGAAGAGACTTAGAAATGTAACTTCGGAAATTTTGAAGAATAAAAATATTTTTTAGGAAAATAAATAACCCAACACAAAAGGAAACAGGAAAATACTCAAAAGAAGTAGGAATACCCAATGCTTGATTGACGTTTCAAACATACTTAGATAGCTATTGTTTTTGTATATTCAGTTTGAATTTATCGATGACAGAGAACAAATGAATGCACTTTTTTGAAGGAAAAGACTTGTTTTTTACCGCAACAGAAGGAAGGTGTCATTCATCGCCACTATCCGTCACGTTATTCGTTTCCTGTTCTGTTGAAGTAAATAAATTAACTTTTTGAACATTGTTGATTTTAACATTAAACTATTCCCGAAAGTGAATTCATATTTTAAATTAAAAAAAAGCGGCCAAGTGCGAGTCGGACTCGCCCATGAAGGGTTCCGTAGCAGTAAGTAATATAACATAGAGTTCTAGAACATCTAGTAGTTCGTCGAAAGGTAAATTGCGGTTTACGATTTATGACGTATAAAAAAAAAACTACTGACTAGATCTCGTTCAAACCAAATATCGTTGGAAGTTTCCATAGTAATGTACAACATATATTTTTTTTAGCTTTATCAGTCACTTATTTTAGAAGTTAGAGGGGGGGGGGACCAACTTTTTTCCACTTTGGAAGTGTCTCTCGCGCAAACTATTCAGTTTAGAAAAAAACAATATTAGAAACCTCAACATCATTTTTGAAGACCTATTCATAGATACCCCACACATACGGGTAAGATGAAAAAAAAATTTTTGAGTTTCAGTTTTAAGTATGGGGACCCCCAAAATTTATAGTTTTTTTTCTATTTTTGTGTAAAAATCTTAATGCGGTTCACAGAATACATCTACTTGCCAAGTTTCATCAGTCTAGCTTTTAAGGTTTCGGAGAAAAATGGCTGTGACATACGGACGGACAGACAGACAGACAGACAGACAGACAGACAGACATGACGAATCTATAAGGGTTCCGTTTTTGCCATTTGGCTACGGAACCCAAAAAACTGCTTCTATTTTGTCTGTATTCAAGTTAAATAAAGAATCTCTTAGATAGCAATGTTTTTGTTTGAATAAAAATCGTAGCAAAGCAAAAATGTGTATTGAGCAAGATCAGTGGTTAGACAAGTTTCCCACAGAGATTTACCAAGGAGAGCGCGCGCCGGCTGCACGCAACTCTAAAATAGCGCACAGTGGCCGAAAAATAAAATTTACCCAAAATAGACGGAAATGTACAAAAATGTAAGCCAAAGAGCGAGGGGCGAACGTGATGGCGGCCCGTAATGTGCGCCCCTAATTAAAACGTTAAAAACCGACCGCTTCTGAAAAACGTCAATTCTGAAGAGAAATGTGCCGTCCAAGGGATCCCCTTTCATACCTTTGTTTTGTTTATTTTTATCATTTAAACGCTATTTGGATACTCACAATTCGTCGGGATTGCAATTGCCGGAACGATTAAGATAACATTCGACAACCTACATAAACAGAGTGTTTCAGCGGGACCGCAGTAGGTCACGTCACACGTCCTTGGTGGTCAATTTTGTGAAGTTATGTAATAATTGTTATAAGCTGAATACGCTCAGCAGAAGTCAAAATTAATCGCTCAATCAGTTGGTAGTATAACCCTGTTTTCTGCTTCGTAGGCCGTGGGCTCGATCCCCAACGAGAACAAAGATTTGTTCCCGGTGGGAATTGCAAATCTCTTTGGTAAATGTAGATGTTGTACTCTTAGTATAAATAAAAAAAAACAGTATTCAAGTATTATATTAATCAGCTTTTTGGTTCCGATCATACAAGCTCTGCTTAATTTGGCCCTAGAGAGTGTTGTGTGAATCGTCCACAATATTTATTTTTATTCATTATCTGCCTTGTGTAATTATTATATCATTATTTTTTTCTTGTAGTGACATTACGATTACAATAGTTACATAGTGGTTTTTCATTAATTAACTAATTTAATGCGGTTTTACAAAAGATAATAACAACATTTAAATTTGAAAATTTGAAGTTGCCAGGGACAAACTTTTCTATCTCTTATTAGTTTCAGACTTTCCTCCATCACTGACCGGTTTCGATAAAACCCTGCATGTGTGTTAAGTACCTGAGTACTTAACATTTTTAACTATAAGTCAAAGTGAGCATCTATTTCGTTCGAAACTTACAGACATACTCCACTTCATAAATTATTTGGAAATTGGAACCGGGTAGTAGACAAACAGATGATCTATTTGGCAATCTGGGCTTTGACAGTCCCGTAAATTGGGAATTTAGTCAAAGCGTTTGAAACACGGACAGGCAGCGAATGGATAAATCTAGCCGTTAAGGCGATATGCAGATCTGCATCGACATTCATTACCTAATTAAAATCGCAATCCCCTTCCGCTCGCTACATTTCTCCAACGCGCTGCCAATAAATTTCATCCGCCAGTCGGCCCATAACGATAACCAGTTCCTCGGGAACTATCGTTCAATCTGCCGTCGATGCCGTATGTTGATCCGGTCGTGTACCCGCCCGCGCCGCTCTTCGCAGACGCGAATGTCGATACCTATGTATTATTTAGTACCATCAGCATCACACACTAGTGCTGTGCCCTGTGCCGACGTACTGTGTGCCGTACCGTGCTGCACCACCATCCCGCACACTCAAGACACGAATTTCTAGCGCTACGTCGTCAGCTCGCAGATATCGAACTCACATATTCAAGAATAAAATAATTATCCACGACTCCTTTCCGCGTCTTCCACCTCCCCTTATATCGTAATGCTCTCATTCACACTCTAAGCCAGATCGCGATCTATCCGTTCCTCTCTAAGGACTCAATAAGAATGCTGTTACGGCCAACCAGCAGGGATACGACTATAGACTTTAATTTATTCTGTAGAAGAATTATTTCATTTAGCGGCGGCCCTCGCTCATGAAACCCTTTAACTGGTCGGAAGGTCGGTTTTGAAACGATCATTCTAGTCGAAGATGTAACGACCGGTTTTAATTCTTACATACATGATATGAGGGACCATTTCATCGTTGACCCGTTTCGGAACAAAAATTCGTTATAGAATTAACAGGTTCGGGTCCAACCCTCGACGCAGCATCTTTATGGGCGACATGTTTGATTCGAAAACTTGTTATGCTTCGTCCTAAATAAATTATAACGAGAAATTGTAATCATTAAATGGATATATTTGTGTAGTGTGTGTGTTGAGCCGAGGCCGACCGCCCTATCTGCCTACACGAATGCGCGCTCCCCGGAGATAGCTCGCACAAGTCTTGGCACCCTTCAATGGATGCTTCTTCATTTTATACGTCATTTTTACTTTTGTCAACTTGGCACAAGGAAATTTAACTTTTTACTATTTTCTTTGGGATGCCGTAGTTATCTATTCTATCGCAGGAAGACACGAGGGCTTAGAGGAATAGGACACAACCTTCTATTCTTCTAAAAATAAGAAACAGCCAGTCTTTAAGTACGTTAAAATGGTACTTTCAAAAATGTATACGGTTAAAGTTAACATCAAGAAATAACTTTGGGCTATGAAACATAGTAAATGTGTAGGTGGATAAATGATCATTAAAATCTATAAAATAAAATATCTACATTAAACTATTTCATTAATTAAGATGGAAATTGTTTATTGGCGTAGGCGGCCAATCCAGTTCCGAACACAGAATTAAGTACAAGCGATTGTAAAATAATTGTCTACCTGTTCTAGAATTATGTCCACCTTGTATGCTAATTTAAGATAAATAACAACTCATTCATGTAATTTGAAGTATCGATAAATTGCATCTTTTAAAAAACTGAAGTGAGGAGCTTCATGACCTTTAATTTCTTAAGTCAACAACGAAACAAGGCAATATCATCATATCTCATTATTGCATTTAATATTGAATACCAAAATAATAAGGCCGTCCATATTAGGTACTACTACTAAAGGTTACATCGATATAATATCCTATCATATAAGATAACAAAAATATACATAATATTAAATTATTTATTTTGTTATTCATCATGATTAATAAAAAGTAAATCCAACGATGTGTTGAATACAGAAAAAACAACGCAAGATGCGTTGAAATAAAATTTTATATAGTGGTCGTTAACATGGACCCAATCCGATATTAAATGGACAGCGGTGAAGGAGTAAAAATTAAAGACAAACATAAATATCAAAGGAAAAAGTTTGATTCAACTCTTGGATGCGACACGGAAACTTTGACGATTTGGAATGAAATTCGATATTTTTGAGTGGTTCCCATTGTTGCCTACGTCGGAGAGACGAACATAGGACCATCGGTTTTATTGCCTATTTTATGAATGGGTTGAAAATACACTTGTTGGTTTTGTTAAAGGAATTTAATTGATTCTGTAAATTAAAGGTTCTATGATCCCTTTCCTGTCACTCTTTCACCGTTTGATTTGTAGGGATACCTAGTGAAAGAATAAAACTATGCTAGGAATCATTTTCAGGGTTTGATCTCCTCCTTCAGACAGACGGACACCCTCGACGTGACATATTAGATTCCAAAAAGTGCGATGAGAATTAAAAATAGCCGTGGTAAGAAAACAATGTCCGTCTTCTCTGAAGGAGATTGGCCCATGTTTTGCATAAAAATAATAGCCGATTGACCGTCGAGCGCGAATGATGCCAGGGGTGCTCACGACAATAAAGAGCTACAAAATAGCCTCAAAACGTCAACAAAATGACACTAAAACACGTAATTAATCGTATTAATATAACATTAACAATCAGAAACATTGATGGTGAATATAATTTTTATTCTTAAATGTACATCATGTATCCAACGCCTGTTATTTACAAAGTAGTTTTGCAATTATTATAAATACCACAGCAGCCGCTTATAATGTTTTTTACTATATTTTTATTTTTAATTGCATAGTATCTTATTAGGTTATTAGATTTGTTGGAAGTGTTAAGGCGAAGGCTGACTATAACCGGCTTTGAAGATGAATAAATTAGGAGTTAAGTTATGAGCGGTCCGATCTAACAACATGAATGAATCGGCACCTCCCGCCCCGCTCTGCGACCGCGTGTGGCCCTGGCCGTGCTCGCTACAGGTGTGGACTGAGGTACAGAAAGTGATGTCATACATACTACATAGACTACATAGACAAGGAAACGTCAAAAGTATTGCCCGGTAGCGCTGTATAAGAAACGTCAGACGATCACCAGCATAAAGTCCTTTCGAAAAAAAAAGAAAACGTAACTACTTTTATTATTAAATTACCATTTTGGCATTCATACCAGAACAACAATAAAGTTTTTTGAAAAATTTAGTTTAAGTAGCCAATTTTTTTACTATTGTTTGAACAAAGCTGAACTACATTTTATAAGGACAATGGACCAGAAAGAGGTACCTAAAAGCAGTTAAATATTTAAAATTTGCACATGTTTCAGTAACGGTGAAAAATTTGCAAAGAATACAGTAGAAAATAATTTTCTTAAAACGTCGGATACTCTGAACTTCTATAAGCTAGGAGATTTTCGTCTCTACAGCAAAACATTATGATAAATAAGAAAGTATAACTAAACTTCGCCGTCCCTGAGTCCGGCCCCGCATAAAGGTGAGATGACATGTTATCGGCATCGGTAATCTGAGCCCAAAATATTACGATTCAAAACTTGGTCAAGTCAAGACCTTGCGCCTCGGCCGCGTCGAAAGCTCGGCCCATCTCCAATAAAGTAAGTAACACTGGGTACCATTAACAGCGAAGTGGTCATTTATAACACCAGCCATCGAATACTTTACTTTTGTCTGACCATATGTAATAAAAAAATGTCAATTAAAGTGGGCTTGAAAATTAATGCACGGGCCCTTTTTGTGCTCGCATGTAATAGGAGCAATAATTTTAATTTTTTCTTCAAAGAAAAGATGCGATGAGCTTTTTAATGTACGAGTGGAATTATTGTTTTAATGTTCGCGAGTTAGTTGACGTGTGTATAATATTGTAAGAAAGGATGGCGACACATTCATGAAAAGTGGCCCTTAGTTTCTATTTGTCTATTAGTCTATTTGACTGTGCTTACATTAAAAGATAACGACACTTGATTAAAACAACCAGTTGCTTTCTCCTCGCCTCATGCGATCATAAAATTTTAATAAACATTTTATTCTATTTACGTATGGTCGCATGCGACATCGACAAACGAGTTCTCAGATTGTGTGGATATTGCCCTATTCTGGAGACAAAACGCAGGCGGTATATTAAGTGGTGTGTAAAAATTCCTCTCCTCGTTATGTGTCGCGATTTAATTGAGATCTTATATTAATTAGGGTGCGATGTGAGGCACGGACGCGAATGTGCCCGCCGCACGCAGCCTCCGCACGCAACAATGCCTCACCTCATCTCACCTCACCAACGCACACACATTACCCTTTTTTCTTCAAGGCAAAAATACAGCCATTAACATTGTAACAAGTAGGCTCTACCACTTATTACAACGATACGAAGCTCATTATATTTAATAAGTACAACTTTCATAGTTTAATTCAAATTGGACGAAGCAATTCCGAATTGCATAGCTAAGCTCCCATGTAACGTTAACGACAGGCGACTATTCGCTACGACTGATGGTTTAGTATAGTTCGGTCACAATAAATTGCTTCGTACTGGAATCCCTTGCCGTTCAGAAATGGACAATTATTATGACTGACTTGAAAATTATCTAAAATGTAAGGTAATTTATCTTTGAAAATATTTATACATTCACCGAGGTACCCTTTCAGCAGGTGAGGTGTCAATCAAAATGCTGACCTTTCTGTGATAAAAATAAACTCATTCATGTGTTATCCACAGCAAGCGAATTCCACTCATCCCATTCAATGGAAATGTGATAAGCCAAAATTAGACTAAGCTTTCCCATTTTGATGGCAGGAATGATCAGGTACCGTTTGCATAATAAAGTACCTACGCTTTATATTTTAACCTTTAATTAGATTGTACTTCGTATGCATCAGAGTTATAACTCAGCACGCTTCGTGTTCAAGAGAACAAGCACCAAAATAAAGTGATAAAATGCCAACATAAAAAACTTTAGTTTTGCGTGATTTACTGACAAATAAAGGAACAAACACGGCAAGCTTCGCATTTATAATTGCGCTATGCTATAGGGATGAGGAGTGAATCCATCGGCGCTCGCGTGCGCGATGACGTGATACCGGCGCGTCACGCGTGTTCCTAGTTATAACAACTTGTAAGGAGTCTAACTAACAAGCCGCTGTGAAGCGACAACATCTACGGCTGGATTACCACAGTTGCATGAATCTACAAGAAATATGATATAGGTACAACCAAGAATGAAAATGTTCATTAATGCGAAAAAATGCAAGAATGGTCATTAATGCGAAAAATATGGATGACTATCGTTATAAAGATTTGAAAGGGTCGGCAACGCAAACAAAATTTATAAGTAGTTATAGCACGACTTTTCCCTAACTCTCGTGGTTTCGGACTTGGTCATCACCGCCCTTCTCAAAAAAACACCCTGTATACATTTGTATACAAAAGTTATAACAAGTGTTTCATCTTATCAAAACCATGGAATAACAACATTATTTGCAGATCAACAACATAACTATAAAAATAGTAATCATCAAAAAATCAACATGACATTGAAGCACAGAAGCACTTTAATAATTTGCTTTCAGTAGCAGACAAGAAACACCTCATTTAAACCGGTCATTATCTAAATTGTATTCAAAATATTAGCTACTAAACTCATCTTAAAAGTATTTTAATTTAGAAATTGTTATATCAATATAGTCCAGTCGGCAATAATGTATCGTGATTATAATAAACTAGTTCGGTTTAGTTTTGTCAACTATGAAATTAGTCTCGCACAAAATTATCGGGCTCCTCATTTAAAAAGTAAGAATTAAAAAAAAAACTCCGATTCTCAAAGAAACACTCTTGCAATACTAAATTTCATAGTTTGCAGTTAGATTTAACCGTATGCAGTTGTGTGTTCATACATTATATTTAACCTATTAAAATCATCTTTATAATAACATGGCTTTACCATAAAAGTACTAAAAACCGTTAATTAATTAAAATGGTTCTCAAAACATAAAGGCATACGCATTGTGTAGTATTTACTTTTGAAATCTTTATATGGGACGCTTACAAAAAATATGTCGCCATTGTCCTGTAAGCTAATGCTTCATAATTGTCGTTCAATTTCCTTTCCATTGAGCCCGAGAGCTCTTCAGCAATAATTTCTCTTGTCATATTAAGTACAAGTACCTGCCTACAATGAACTACACACGGGTTGTATTATGGATTAGACTTTTGTAGGTTTGTGACGTAAAATAAATAGAAAAAGACTCAAGCTGCTATAGTGTTAGCTCATTTGCATTTCGTTTCAACATCGCGTTCATTGTACTCAACAACGTAATTGAATTTTGAAATTTTAGGACTGAAATTTCTAGATTATGTAGGTAACTTTGAGAAATTACCATCATATAGAATGTTTACATTGTTACAAAAAGATAATGTATTTTAATAGATTTTTTTTGTTTATGAGAGTGCTGCCGAAAATCTCGCTTAGTGTGCTCCGATTTATTTAGCGACACGAACGTGGAAAGGAATCACAAACAAAAGGAATAATGTCCCTTAAATAATATAATATTACGTGTCACGAAACCAAAGCTTTATGAAATCGGATATTTTTGTCATATCTTGTTTTATTGCGCCTCAATAGAGAATTACTGCCATCGGGGCTCGGTGATGCTATTCAATTTGGGAAACGTATGGGGGTGGACTCGGAAGATGTTCTCACAAGGAATTTTTTTGTGAATGATAAATTGCATATCTTATCTTTGTTGTAAGGTCTGATTTACCAATATGAAATTCATATTCGTGCAGCACAATAAATATAGGAATACAGCCTTTGTTTACACAGCATTGGAAGTCTTCAGGCCTTTCAGATTTCAAATTAAAACGTTCAAAGGCCAGGTAGGCACCATCTCAATTCGGAGACATAAACATTAATCCAATAGTCTCATACAAAATCACTGTGCGTTAAAATTTCAAATTTTGCACAAATCTAGTCGCATTTAAAGTATTGTATTACTCGATGTATTAAATAGCCGGTTGACAATGTCGTGCGGATATTAACCCACAAAAAATGTCCTCGAATGTCCCGAGGATTTTCCGCTTCACGCAGACGTGCACTCTCTATACGCGCGGAGTCGGCAGTTGACAAAATATTGCATTGTTCCTATTATCCAAGCAGTATTTATTTAAAAACGTTATTTAGATGGATGATTTTAATCCTATACCGCTGATGGACCTATTGTATTCCTTTAATATAGTTAAATTTGAAAACGATGAAAGAACGTCTTTTAATGCTACATTGATGACGCCGCCGCTACTAAACCGTGCCGACTATATTTGAGTAAACAAGTTTGGTAGACGATAATAATTTAGAATGATATCGTGAAATACGTGAAAGCTATTTATTACCCTTATTGCTTTGTTCACTTTGTTATAGTCATCAGGCTATCACGGATATCGGAGACCATAAATTTAAATTCACTCTGCGACTTCCAATAAAGGTAATGAAAGCAATCATTGGCGACCAATCCAATAAAATAATAGAAATAAATTTGATATGACCGACATATGGTGGCTCTAATGCGCGACGAACCCTGTTATTGCTGTCAAACATGCGACAAATAGCTCAGGCACTGGATTCCATTTCATTTTATCCAAACTGACTTGATTACACAGTATTGGCCCGACAGACGACAATGAAAACAGTCTACAACGACCAATATGTTCACACCCCTTTCTGTTTTTGATTCAGTGTGATGACCAAAAAGTAAATTCCAGTTTATTATTATTCCATTACCGGTCGCCCCATTTAAAAAATTGTCAGCAGATGACGAGTGGGGAAGACAGGGAATACGCGTAATCTGCGAGTTGGGGAGGTCGCGACCCGAGAATATTCAATGTGTTTATATAAAATAATTTTCGTGTTCGACAAGTCGCAACACAATGCCGTATATTTTTTGCTCTGTCGATAAATTGGTGGGATTATCATTTAATGGAGGGCTCATGTTTGCTGGGCTTGTCCCGATTGCCTATGACTGCCATGATTTTATTAACACCATATCAGTGTTTCGATGTGGGTTCGCAATTTCACTCTGACTGAGTGAGGCATGCATATTTTATACGGTTTCATTGTGAAAGGTAATGTGCCAATTAAAGTTTAGTTTGGTCGAGTTCAGTTATAAGTTCAATGTAGGAGTTAGATTGACAGAATTATAAAATATTCAAAGGTATATGGAGCCTTTCTGTTTCCCGGCATATGAGTTTAATTTTAAATTGATGATTAAAAATTCATTATCCATTGAATTTTAGCAATAAAACATTCAATATGTAACTAAGTCATTTATAAAGTCTACAGCGCTGAGTAGGTAATAGTGCTGCGTGTAACTTTTACAAAAACAACCGTTAAAAAGCCGTACTTATCTTGCGGTGAAATTTGTTATGGGGGAGCATCAGCCAAAACTGTCACATTTCATTGTTGTGCTTGGCAAATTCGACATTTTTATCATAAAAGAGACTAATCTCTTTTATATTATTGCAAATAAATCCCTTATTAGCGTCGCTACTTTTTTCTATAATAAATTTTGCTTTTATTAGTTTGTATGCGGGTCGCATCGGAAGTATGAGATGTTATCTCGGTCTCCCCGTGTTTACACTAAATATTGTGCGACACAATGAAATTACATGACATCTGTACTACAAATAACGGGAATATCTTTATTCATAGCGCGACGAGGACGAGCAAACATGCTCCCCTCGCGTCGCTATTGTCACCGCTGCGACCGTCTGCTCTGTGTCACTAGCACTAGTCAACTCACTACCAAACTCTATACTAACTTATTACAACTAACTATCATAATTTAAATGAAACCAAACACCTTTGATATCGAACTAAATAAAATAGTTTCATTCCTGCTAAAATAAATATTCTCTACATGAAAAATGTTGGTATAATGGTTATACCTTGTAGATGTTTTTGTATAAAATTGACGTTAAATATGTAGTTACTTAATTTGGAATAGCCATTGTATATGCGTATAGTAGGCATTTTTATATACGGGTACCAGTAGCTAGCAATCAATAAAACTAGTGTTTCAGTAGTGATGATGTCACTTCTTCAATTATTAACACATACGTTTACGTTTATATTTTGTCCCAGGATCCTAATTTGTATGCGCATAGTGACTTTTGGTATAACGCAAGGTAATTAGAAATTAAAACTTGGCAAACAAGGCTTCGTCAAACGTGCCAAGAAGAAATTAACAATGTCACGCGGATACAGCCTGTCGTACATTTAACATAGCATTTGCAATACAAGCCTATCTATTCATGCTGTTTTTAACCGATTTCAAATAAAAAAAGAGGTTCTCAATTCGGCTGTATTTTTCTTATTTAACTTCGTCATTTATAAAACGATTTGATATCAGCTATCTCAATCCCATAGTACAAGCTCTGCTTAATTCGGAACTAGATAGTATTGTTGGATTGTCCACAATATTTATTTATTTATTTGTTGTGCTGATCCCACTTAGATGATGATGATGTATGGAACTATTGCCCCAGTGTTATAAACTCACACTCACAAAATTTGAGAGTGCTGGTGGCCTAGAGGTAGCGGCACCACCTTCCGATCCTAAGGTCGTGGGTACAAATCCAGTCGTGTACCAATGAGTTTTTCTGCCTAAAAATTATGTACACAGTGCCAGTGCTCTCAAATGGTGTAGGAAAACATCGTGAGGAAACCGGTATATCGTAGAACCTAAACGTTTGAAAATATATATCAAGTGCACGAAATGAGCCTTTTTGAGGCCCACTAAAAATCCTTTCACCACACTTGGTTCGAAAGAATCAGTAAAACGATGAGAAGACTCAGAAAATGAGACAGCCAAATATTTCTCCAAAAATCATGATTCAAAGTTCACCAGTAGAACTATTCACAAAGTCATGGTAGAGTAGATATTACTTTATTGCAGGAGGGAAAGGAAACAATTTACAATAAATAACTTTAATATTAGAGCTACTCCCCGACTGTTATCAATAGACGGGAGCCCAGTGAGCCTCTGGCGGTTTCAGAGGTCGTAAACATTCTTACAATTTCACAACTTATTGGCAAAGCCGTGCTAAAAGGTACAATTAAATACTGGGCTCAGGAAATAAGGAAAAAACTGTAGCCAAAACAGAAATGTGCAGTTAGTATTTTTCGTGGTATTGTGAAATAAATTTAATACAGATAAGCTTTATTTATCAATCCAAATCTGACACAGTTATTATTATTGAAAACGTAAAATTTCATGAATTATTTTAGTATTTTAGAACACTAAAAATAGTTCAGCCACTGTCGCTTTTAATGACTTTTGGCCTGTTTACAATATTATTAGCAGGTTTTCTTACAAAAACTACATTTAAATATACTGCATAAAAAGTATTGAATTAAAGAGGACTCTAGTACTTTTAACGTAATTTGCAAATAAAAGTGAAGTTAAATGTTGTGGATCTCTGAGTTCTTGCAAAAACAAATAAAACAGTCGTGCAGCATATTTGTAAAGAAACCACTGTTAGTTTGTTTTGCTACTGTTATTGTCTGATAGTCCTCAGGTAGGGATGACATACTCGTAGGTATACGTTTACAAAAAAGACAAATAGTATTGAAGTGTTGTTTTTACAACAATTTGCGTCAAAACTATTTGAAACGGAAACACATAGTAAGTGCTTACTTATAGAACTGTTCCTCAAAATTAAAAAAATAACCTCTGATTCCATTTCATCCCAAGACCAGGCACGTTATGAGTGAAGTGAGATATTAAAGTTTGTAAGAAAAGTCAAGGGCGTTCCACTAGTTTCATAAATAATTGAGTTCATGTGCTCTACTTATAGTTATGGGGGAGGTTGGACATAACTGTAACTTTTATAGAAAAAAATATTACCAGGTGATTGAAATCGCCCATATTAGAGCATTGAAAAGAATTATTGCCTTTATAAGAACCTTCAACGGAATGCCTGAGTACAATTAAGAGATAAATCATCGCAAGAGTTCCATTGTGTTTTGAGGACGTTATGACCGCGGGCTCGCTCACTCTTTACCCCGGACATTGGAAACGGTCACCAATTTATCATTAGAGCAATTTTTGCAATAACCGTTCGCTTCTGTTTGAGATGGCCGAAGTATGCTCTACTTAAAAGTGGTTCACAAAACGCCCATTAAAAATATTTAACTTGGGAATAGGTATTTAAAAAATCTCGTAATAAATTTGATTTATTTGGTTAACTAATATGAAGGACGACTTAATTTAACAACAAATTAAAACAAAGAATGATCACGACTACAAAATATAAGTTTATGGTAGGTAATATAAGTTTAATGCTTTCTTTAGAAAGTTAGTTATACAGTTTTACCGTTCTTAATTCTGCATTGTTTGCAAATAGTATTCAACTGTTTAAGTTCTCTAACTCGAAAAAAATGCATTATTATTACTACAATAGAGTTTGTTTAGAACCTTTTATTTAAAATGCAGTAATTTTGTTTCAAGTTAAAAAAAAATTAACGCAATTTTCAAGCTTACATTAAAATCGCTACACGTTCATTCATCATTTCTCTTTCAAATCAGTAAACTTATGTAGGTACTTACTACCAAAGCATGCAGATGCCACCCAAAACATAGTAGAGCCACTTACCATGGCACATCCGATGGTCAGCGGTCCACCCACGCAGACAAAAGACGCGTGGGTGCAAAGATTACTCTCATTCAATTGAACGGCATTGTGCGACGCATGCCACTTCCAGTCACCGCTTAATTACTGCGCAGCTGTTGACCCGGGTCCATCTGGATCGTCAACACCTACACTGGACGAGGACGTACAGGGTGCTTGATGCAGGAACTGCGTGGAAAAAGCTGTTGAATTTTTTTTCAGGTACAAAAACCAGTTTTTACATAATTGATTTATGGAATGAACTACTCGGTGGATGGAAAGAGCTGAGAATTTTGATTCAAAAAACAAAAAACTGAATGGTTCTTCCTGGAAATGTGTGGGGGCGGCCTATGTTCAGCAGTGGACTTCTTCAGGCTATGATGATGATGATGATGAATCTTTGGAAAAACGATGGCATCTGCAGAAGTTAAAAAACTGTGTTGACGACATTAACGCCCTCATCTGTAGAAAAGTAGGTAGTAGTTCTATTATATTGGATTAGATATTATACCTCTAGAAGTACATTAATTATCTGTACAATTTATTAATATTGGTGGACATTGCACACCAGAAGACATCCAGTCCCGATCTAAGCAATACTAACGGGAACTCTTTTTTTAGAAGTGCATGGATAGTTATTCAATATAGCATCCAGCCAAGACAAGAACAAACATAATTATGTGCTCATCGCACAAATGTGTTTCCTCAGTGGAGGTCGAACCCACAACCTACAGCGCTAAAGCCGACTACCGGATTAATTGACTGCTCTGGAGACGTCGTTTTTTCAGAGCGTCCAAAGTCCCCATAGAGCTAAAATCTACACTGTTTCATATTTCGGATGAATAAATATTGTGGACAATTCACACAGCACTATCTAGCGCCAAACTAAGCAGCCCTTATATAATAGGAAGCTTGTATAATAGCTGATATAATACTTGAATATTTTTTTTTAAATACATACTTAGAATACAAATTAACCCCCAGAAATTATGTGTTTACTTACACAAATCTAACTAGTTGGTCAAATTCTATCTAGAATGGATATAGAAAAATTCACATGCAAAGTATACTACTCTTTCGTGTATGTTTTGTATTTCAGCTAACACAATAATAGTAGAAAACGAATTCCATTCCTCAATACTCCATGTAAGAGCCTTATCACCGTGAAAAATCTATGAAGCACAACCCGGAACAGAAAAACGCAAGCAAAAAACACAGCTTGTAATAAATAACTGGGTTATGAAAGGAGTAAGCATATTTTTTTGATAATGACTATAGAATTTGTGTGATGAAGAATCACAACTTCTGGTCAAAGGAATCACGTTCGACTACTGCTCTCTTATTTCACGTCAAAACCATGACTAATAATTTTTCAATTTACTTTTTAGACGGGTCTGGTTACACCTTTTTTACAGTTTTTACGTCTACTCAAGACTGTTGTTACAATAATGGTGGTAAAGTAGGCGAAAAAACGCTTTCTTGGAGAGAAGTGGTAATTCAACTTGTGTCTCTATTGTAATTGAGACAATTGCGAAACCACCTTGACTTTACAAACCGCAAAGGCCAAGTCGGTAGAGCTATAAGAGCATCGGCTACAGTTTACTAACACTGTAAACTAGACCTATGAAATTCTTTACCAATTGGTTTTAATGAAGGAACCTGCATTTGATTTAAAATAATCACCATGTGTACGGCTATGGACATACCGTATTGAGTTGATGTGTGTAATATAAAGGTGAGTATTCAATGACAATGGGACATCGGTTTTGAGTGGCCAGACGTCCGGCAAATCTCATTTGTGGATTTATCATTAACTGTATTTCATCCACCCTCGTCCACCTTACCCCTATTACGGGGTATAAATTCTATTTCCGTCTACAATGGACATTGGATGTTTATTCATCGTAATTTTATTTGGCTAAATAATATTGATAATGTTGGAAACTGACCTTGGATACATGGCAAATATAGCAGATGTAGGGTGAACGTTAAATTGTAAGTCGCATTGTAATGAACGAAAAGATAATGTTGATATAGGTAAACATAATTATAATTTACTATTTTTAAATGAAAAAGATGACCAACGTGACACGAAAAAGATTTGAGATCATAAAAATGCACAGGGTATACCTACTTATTAAAAACAAGAAATGGTAAGCATAATGTATTTTCGAATTGCTACGTAAGAAGTCAGCCACTAGTTACCACACACATAGAGGCTAGTCATATAAGTGAAACAAACACTAACAAAGCAAACCAATCTCGAAGTGAAGTCGTAAAAGTGGAAAAAATATTGGCTATATCAGTATTGCATTCATCAGAACAATGAGGCGTGCCCTAATCGGGCGCCTTATCGACACTAGCTTTTGTCTTAATTCGATGACGTGTAATTTACGACCATGTGCCCTCCGCACTTGCCATAAATTGTGATTTTACTGTGACTCGGCTCATGTCTCCTCTGTCAAAATTCACATAAATAATGAAGAGTCGAGACCGATCTTATCTTCCACCAGCGACGACTCTACGACGTGGTTATAAACAAAAGGCGCGCTCTAATGACTGAATGAGCCATCGTAAACCCTTAATATTTACGCGGGAATCTTTCAGTTTACCTTTTGAAATGTTTTATAACTCGGTCGGGAGATCTCCCCGATCCCCAGGCGCCTACGCCAACCACGTCGCTATATCTGATTTATTCATACCACCCGAAACACATGATCGGTTTTTCGGTTGTGTTCAGTTTTTTCCTGTGTTGGCAATAGACAGCTTTTATCGTTTGCGGAGCTCAACATTTTTTATGTCGGTTTTCATACGATGTCTTTACAGTCTAAATCTCGATGGGGTTGAAAATACGATGGGCAGTCGCAAACATTATAGCATTCCAACTGCTGACAATGACATAAAAGTGCAGATATCGGGTTGCAATTAAAACTATCGAAGTACGCTTGTTAACGGGAGCTCAGTGTGTGGGAGGACGAAAACAGCAGATGTGCGCGACCCTTACTAACCTCTCACCCTATATATACTTACTCGCAATTAGCCACCTACTGATGTCGTCCGGCTTTATGTTGTCTTACGATAATTCCATCTGCATTCTTGTTCAATAACAAATTTCGTCACAGGAACCAATAAGTTAAAATAACGCCATTTGGGGGGTCTATATTAGGATCCAATCCCGTCTGACTCAAGCCCGGATAGGTAACCGATAAGAATTCAATATTTATTGTCACCCGACGTCCGTCATTAAGATAGTGTCAAAACTAACTGGGCACGCACACTGGCATCACTTACGTTGTCGAAGGGCGCACTCATAATTATTACTAATGCCTTAAATATGTCAAAACAGGAATCCAGGTAAAAAGGCGTAATTTACGCGCGGCCGATAGAGATTTGGCAGTTGGCGCCGCCGCAGCCAGCGCTGGCCAGCCGGGCTTACATCGCGAGGAGGCGCCGTGTTTTTGTCAACCATTGTCTTTTAATATAAATTTTAAATAGGAAGTGTCTTTTTTTATAGAGATCTAGTTTACGACGCTGACAATGAAGGCATAAATCTAACGACAGTGTCACTATACCCGCCGATGATCGATCGATAAACATTATTTATGCACTTCCGTCGAATGTAGGTAGTACAACTTGATTGGGCATCTTCGTTCCAACAAAATGATTTCTTAGAAAACATCCTACAAAAATAAATAAACTAAACCTGGGCAAGGCCTGCATGGGTTGAGTTCTAAAATTCTTTGCCAAATGTTATAAGCTCGCATCAATTGCTTACTTAAAACCTTGAGAGTTGACGACAGACTAGATTGTTTTAGATTTATTTACACTTAGATAAATAATAAAGCTTGATTGTTCAATTCAATTGGCTTACCAAGAATTTCCAGAATGTTCCATGTATCAGAAGAAGCGGATCATCACAAAGTATGGTAGCAGTGAACCTGTTTGTATGATCAGCATAATTACGTGAAACGTAAATAAAGGGAACAATGTCATCACTATAGCCAGTGCAACGCCAGCGAACCAATCAACGTGCCTCGGAGAGGAGGCTGATTAACGACAATAACTCCACGACACCATCTTGACCACGTTTATTTTTATTTTAGTCCCTTTTCAGTCGATCTCTAATGAATACGGGTTATCTTCAAGTTTATATACAAAATAAATCGCTTTAACTGAAGAATCACGCCTTTAAAAAAGAAACGCTTATTAAAATTTATTTCGTTCTCTCCTCGCGGCGCTGTCGTGTACTCAGTCTCGAATAAAATTAAAAAGTCAAGAATTCTTATTTATTTTAATACAATAAACCGCAATCGCTGAATAAAGATAAATAAAAAGCAATAAAAAATAAAATCGCATTAGCAATAAACAAAATACTTCAGCGGATGTGGGCAGACCGGAGAGCACGCACTCGGAAATGCGTGGAGTCGGTGGCCACCACACCTCCAATTATCTAATGCTAAAATAAATAACATTGCAGTTTTTAATGATTTTGAATAATAAAACCAGAGGCACTTCTTTAAAGAATAATAAACCTTTTCCTTTTGTTGCATGGTGTCAAAAATTTGCAAAACGCGGATATCTTTTAAATCTTGAAACGCGGATTTTTCACATAATATAGCGAATAAACATTAACCATCTTTTTGTCACGTCATTACAATATATAAAATATTGATTGATACACCTACTAATAAAATAGTACGTTTTTTAAAGTTGTTTGGGTTATATAATTTTCTCCTCTTTAGTTTACATTGATAATTTAGCTAGTCGACGTAAGAGCCTCTGAACTTTATCCGATACTTTGCTACATAAAATACTAGGTGAGTTGTCTCCAGACACTAAGAAGGTAAAAATTGGCAATCCTAAAAAACAGGCGTAAGTTGACCCCTATTTCCAAACACCATCTTATCAAACGCAGCAAATATATTTTGTAAAAAAATTCAGTATAACTAATCTAAAGAGACTCCACAGGCCTTGTTAGCCGATTGTCACGAGTGCTACCCTCGTCGGCGTTTTCTTAATTGTGCCGAAATATTTATTTGATTGCGAACCAGCAGAGAACCTTGCAACCGAAATGGTCATCGGCATCTGAAGCCACAATGGCCATCGCTATGCAGCCCTCCGAACAAGACACTAAGCAAATTATCCTATAAAATCTATTTTTATAGACAGCCTATAAAATCGGATGACCTGTGCAACTCAGTACTGCCGTCTTGGATAAGATCTAATAGTCGTTTACAAACATTGTCAATTATGTTTCACTGGCTGCTTTGAAGTTTGTAGATGTAGGTAGTTTCCTACTCATGTCTAATAATGAGTTTAACCAAAGACTAAACCAGATCTCTGAGAGAATTTGATAGTTGCTCTTACTAAAGAGTTCAATGTTCTAAATTCGTCCGACCATGACAAACCTGAAAGACGCAATCAATTTAGGACAATCAGCTGAGCGAGCGCGTATTGAAGGCATTCCTTCCTTCAAATCGAACGTGTCCAATGCGAGTCCTGTCCGTTAGCCAATTGCGGTATCGACGATCTAAATGGGCCACGGAATCGATACTCCGTACATTAGTATCTGCGATGCGAGTAACAGAGTAACCACGCATCGTGCGATCACCGCGGACGTCAAATGAAATAAAGTATGAAACTGGCCGCGCGTTCGGAACGCAGCAAACAGCCGTAGCCGTAAGGACCCGAGCAACAATCGAGATCTGAAGCAGTGATAATGTTGTCAACTAGCACAGCCTGTCTTCGCCGTTCCCATGATTTGCGATCCCGTTCTAATCGTTATAATTACGTCCTATCCATCAAACAGACGTATGATAAACATGCGACTCCAGAAACTGAGAAACGTTAAAACGCTATAAATCTCCGGACACCGACTGCGACCCGTGGAAACTCATACGTCCAGGTTTGAGAAATAGCAGAGATCATTTTTTGCACAAGCGACGTGTTTATGAATGCTCCGTTACAAATTCTCTTTGATCTCATCTTTACTTGTCACATCGGCATTTTCGTCTGACGACAGTGTTGCAGATGCTACTACGATTTGCATATTTTTACTCTATTACGTTGAAAGAAGGTAATGTTCTTCGGTGTTGGATTATTGCTTATATTTTTTGTATGTTTACACTATATTCATATAGAGATAAAAGTAACCAAATTAAGAATTTGATTAACACAAAACTGCAAAAAGGCAGGTATTTGGTTCACTTCCAAATTAACTTGTTATTGGTCTAATTTCTGGCTCAGAACTATTTGATGGAACATAACATTCGTCAACGGTCCTAACAAAGCTGACTAATTATCGTGGCGCGGCATGTCGTAAAACAGTGCATATTGACGGAATATAGAGAGGCCGGCACACAGTGCTTAATGACATTAATCACATTGATTTATTGTGGTTCCGAGTTATTACAGGCCGGGCGATGTGTGGTGTGCGTGCATGCTAACGTATCCACGTACATGAAGACTTGCGCTTGTGAGCGTGTGCTTCTTGTGTAAATGTTATATTCTGAATATACAGGTTGATGCGGGGTACCTACACCACACCTGAGCTTTATCAATCTAAACTACTACTTTACCAAATCAATATACATAATCAATTTTCAAAGGGTACAAAATACACAAATAGAAAATATCACGAGATAGCTCAATCTTACCTGATGTTAAGTCATGATGTGTATAATGATGACGTATAGGTCTCTAAAACCACAATGCTCAAACCCTCTCTAAATCTCAGGCGTATAGTGAAACGTCTCCCCTAAGTGAGCCTAGAGCACCCTGGCTAGTATAAGCTAGTTCACGAACGCGTGCAAGTGTGCGTGTATAGCATTAGGCAACAATTTACACTGTTTGCGGCGTGTTAATATTGATTGGCTCGCTTTATTTCGACTCGCGCGAATCTATCCACAAACTGGTACCCTTGGTATGATGAGTGAAGGAACTTACGTCATTTTTTAGACATATTGGCTAGATTTTTTTTTAGTAGTTTTAAGGTTTTTGCTAATCTAGGAGGAGGTAGTGATGTAGGTTTAAAATATTGGCCCATTTCGGAAAAAGCATGAAGTCAAAGTCAAAAATGTATTTATTCAGTAGTATCACAAGGATCATTTTGAAACGTTTTAAGTGACGTGAGTCTATTGGCACCTATAGGTGCCAGTTCCACGCGAGCAAGCCTAGAAGAACAGGCAACAAACTACGACTTGGTTCCTACCGTTTTTGTTGTATGTCTTTCATATACAACTATAATTCTCAGGCTGAACCGACGACATTGTTAAAATCGCGGGAAGTCGATGGATGGAAAGGGCTCAGAATCGTTCTTCCTGGTAATGTGTAGGGGAGGCCTATGTCCAACAGTGGACTTCTGCAGGATGATGATGATGATGATATCCCACAGTATTTGCAATACCTAAGTATTATTTCAATTTTCTTAAGAGAATCGGCCGTTTGTACTGCGTGATCTAAAACCTTTACACCACACAATTTATGAAGAACAAACTATTGTTACAAACGCAATCGTTTACAAACAATAGACGTTCCCAATATTATGGAAAAACTTGTATCACTTAGAATTGAATCATAAAGACTTGGGTAGGGACGGTTCGCAAATAACGCATTTTCTTTTCATGGTGTTTTGGGCCTATTCTTTTGGGGTTTTATTTCCTCAAACACGATAAGGCCTCTTTTTAGTAGTGGACTTGTTTGGGATGATTATTATTATGATGATTTTTATCATCATAATAATATATATATATATATATATTATCATAAGTAATCATTATATTATATAATATTCGTCTTATTTAATTTTCTCATAGAGGGGGATGAAAAGCAGAGTGTGCCACACGGTACCAAAATTATTTAACCTCGAGCGACGTACTTTGAATCCCTCGCTACGTTCAGGATTGTACTCTAGGACCCCTCGCTACGCTCGGGATCCTACTCTAGAATCCTTCACTTCGCTCTGGATTCAAAAAAAAGCTCTCGCCCTAAATATATTATTTTGGTCCCATAAGACACAATCTACTATTGCAATTCTCTGATTCTTCTGATCACACTGGTCGATGATTCAGTTATTGTCGGACTGATCTCAGAGTCATCATTGTCATCATCATCAACATCGCTTTTGCCACCAGAGGTCACAAAATGTAAGACATACATAAACCCAAAATGCCCAATCTTCAGATCCATTATATTAGCTGATACTTCATTGAATCTGAACTTGCTGGGATTTATTACAATATCTTGAAAGGCATAACGACTCATTTTGTAGTACCTGCTTTCTGCGACGTAGGCCGTAGGTTCGATACCCACCGAGACCGAATATTTGTGTGGTGAACATGCACAAATGTTTGCTCTCTGTCTGGATGTGATATATTGTTGTATTCTAAGTACCTATATACCTTCTATATATATCAGCTATCTGGTTCCCATCATACAAGTTCTGCTTAGTTTGGGGCTAGACAGTGTTGTGTGGATGGTCCATAATATTTATTTATTGTTTATTGCATTTTAGTACTCTAGAAAATGTTCTCTGTTTCTGCTGTCGGTACCAAAAGGTAGGAGTCCTCTACAAAGGCCACGTCTCGCACCACGACCGCACTCTCTCCCGCATATCAATCAGACTATTATAATTTCATAACGCACGCTTGTCAACGTAAATAATACGCAAAATTTATGTTACGAGGTTCTCACCGTTCGTGGAGGCATGATGAATGTTTGATGAGACTTGAATACTTCGAACGACTGTCTGTCAGTTTGTTTGTTTTAATATTTAAAGATTCAATTAAACTTTGGTAGTATAAATCCTATATAAGAGCCAACACCGATGCAATCACGTTGATAGCGTTTTTTTGTATCAAATGCGACCAGAAGTCACCTCAGACCAAAAATTATTTTTTTTTCGGCATAGGTATCTACTACTAGGTTTTAAATCAGTGAATTCTTGAGAAATCTGAAAAAGGATGTCCGAATGTAGAGTGACTTTATTTGCACGGTCAGAAAAACTTGATGCAAATGTTTTGATCGCTCGAATACTCGTATATCCTTGATCGTGCGATCACGTGCCAATTAGGACGGCCGGTAAAAGTAGTCACCACTAATAGCGTACCATCGCAGCCATATTTGCAATTGTCGATGGTCAAACCAGACATAGCCGGGATGGTGCATTAGTTAAGCATAAACACGGCTAATGTCCAACTCATATTCATTTGAAGACGTGGCTATAAATTCAATTAGGCCGTTTGATACTTATATTATAAAGTGCCTTACGTGAATGTATGCGTAGACACACTCGTAATCGCATTATTATCTATAAATTCATTTTCAGTTTGCATAAACGTCTGTTTAACTATTTTACAGTTTATTTGCTTACTAATAATTGATTTAGTGATTGCGCGTGGTAAATTAGATTTGTAGTGAAGGCGCTGCATAAAACATTACTATAATTTATATTTTCCTTGGTTAGATGCTATGGGAAGGTGGCCTCCCCATAGCCAGGTGGCCTACATAACTAATTATTCAATTGTGAACAGGCGCAAAAGCGAATGTATTGAGGTGGACATTTCATCAAAAACACAAATGACCACTGACCTTATTCACCAAAGCGAAGATAAACGGTTACCGTAACCATGTTTACGCTAAGTTGATTCAAATTCGTTTGTGAATTCAATAACAAAAAAAAATAGGACATAGAATAACATTTACGCAAATAGAATACACAAAAGTTGCATATCTGCCTAAAATCCAGAAGCGTGTTGCTGAACAATTTATTTGTATATAATGTGATATGCAGAGCCTACACTAAATTTAAAAAAAATGGTAAAGTAAAATAATAGGCTAACATAATTGTGAAAAATTAGGAAACCCAATTATAAATAAAGTATTATGTAGTGAATGCCAATCGATAAAACAATATGATACTGTAACTGTACGCCTATGAGTAAATTACATGTAATTAAATTTAATTTCTACTAACATTATAATTATGGATCCCGATGTCTGACATTAAATAAATAATAATAATAATTAGGTGGACGGACACTTACCTACATAAAATCAGATTCTCAGAAGTTATGATATTATTGAATGAGTATACCTTATTTAGTGTAAGGGCAGTAGTAGATAAGTTTTAGTTATGCAGCATCTGAAACAAAAACAAAACTTTATTTCACAAATCTGTTGAGATAAAAACCCTGGAGCAATTCCATGGGTTTTATTAATACTATGGGGAGAAGGTGGCTATCAATACCAACATAGCCATAGCTACATCCAACATCCTATAACTATTATGAGCAAACGTTCGATATTCATCCCCTTGCGGATAATAAAGCAACGATTAGACACGTCCATCAACATTAGTATGTTTCTACGTTGCAATTCTGCTAGGGTTATATTGCAGGGAGGTAACCGTTCAGTCTCTTCTTTTGTTTGCATTTGCAATTTAAAAAATAAAACTAAAGGATGGCTTAAAAATATGCCAGTAACACAAAACAAATAATAGTAGCTAAATGCTAGCTTTCATGAAGCTTTTATATTTAACTACTATTAGGTATTTAAAATAAAGAAAGAAATGTCGAAGAATGTCATGTAACGAGAGAGAGATATGAATGTGGATGGGTATAGAAGTCGAGGCAGGCCAAAGAAAAGATGGATGGATTGTGTTAAGGATGACATGGGTAAGAAAGGAGTGACTGCTGAAATGACGGCTAATAGAGGAGTGGAGCACGAAAACCTGTTGTGCCGACCTCAGCATGAAGTGGGACAAGGACAAGGAATTGGGACTATTGGCAATTCAATGAATATTAAAACTTTATTAGAATTATTATCTTTAGCTCAGTTTTATTTTATACTCATTTGACTATCAGTTAAATAAATAGACAGACGTAAACTATAAACACAATAATGTAGGTCATTGTAGTTGTTACGCTGACAGACAGCCACCATATGTACAGCGAGTTTCCACTCACCCATAACTCACGAAGCAAAACCTAAAACAAATGGCACAAGCAAACATTTCACAAAGCAAAATTTCACATTGAAATTAATGTTGATAAATATACAAAAGCAGCGGAAGTGCGGACGTCGCGGCCGGAAGTAGAGTCATCCATCATCCGCCCGCCCTGGATAAAAACGCTCGTTAGGGTTCCCGCCCGCCCTGGCCCGGCTACCTGCCTCTCTATTAATGTTCCACTCAAGTGCCTCTATTACTGCTGTCATTTGTTATATCCATTTTGGCAAATTGGCTGATCTCGCATAGTCTGTAATTAGGGAGCTTTTTGCGTCAGCGTTTGTGCCACAATTAATGCATTTTATTGTGGTGGAGCATTTCGCTCATCGCATGTTTAAATTCAATGATCCATGTTTGGCTCTCAATTATTAGTAGGTTACCAACATTACTTTTAATTTAATGCAGGTTTTTAAGATGGTACACGATGCCGTAAATGTAAAAATGATAATACTCAAAATACGAAACATACATAAAACACTTATACCTAATTAAGTAAGGCATATTAACATAGATACATACCTACATTATGTTAATATGTACACAGTAATAAACTTTCAATTAAAAACAAATTCATTCGAAAATCCAACTTGTTTATCAAAGCAAAACTAAAAACAGTGTAAACATTCCCACAGGAGCTTTCAGTAACAACAGATACCCGCGTAGTCTAAACAGAAGATTTGCACGCGAGGGTGTCAGCGGCGAATCCGCGGGAAGAGAAGCCCAAACAAAACCGCTTATAAAAGTATGCGACGGAAATCCGGCAGTAGGGGGAGCCGAGCATTAAAATTATTATGAATCCCGCGCCGCGCTAAGGCGGGATGATGCCGGCTTAACACCGCCCGCGCCTGACCCCGCACTATCAACCTACCTACGCCTACGCCTCACCTATACAAGGAAACGCTGCTACTTTGCATGAGATTTAGATGCATTGGTACATAAAAATATGTACCCGTTTAGAAACGAGACGTTTTAACTGATTCGCAAGAACTTTTTGTCAACCAAAGTAGCCTTTTTACAAAGTAAAGATTACTCACAGAATCACGCTGTGGCGTATAGTAGCTGTTACTATTGAAAGTTATAAACTAACTTTGATTTCCAAATACGCCGAGTGGGAAAACTTAAAACATTAACCAGATGAAGTTATTTCAACAATGTAATGTCGTCGAGCAACTTTATGCAGAAGCTGCAACGGTATGTCGAAGGACAATTATAACTTTGGCCCCGGACGCGACAGAACGTTCTGTTTTGTTGCAACAAATAAAATATGTCCACGAAAACGCGCCGGGGGGACGGTGGCGGCGCTGCAAAATTTCGTACACGAGACAAAGATAAGCTTAACCAGCACGAAATTATGAGCGTTTAACTGTTTCTAGCTGTAGAATCTGGCACGGGTGCTTCGCCGGCTCGCCAGCGCGCGTTATTTACGAGGGGGTGGTGGCTGCGCCGCTCGCCGCCCGCCGCCGCCGCCCGCTGCACCCGAGATAGCGCCTTCCCCGGAAGAGCGACCACCCCGCCGAGCCAAAAGTGACTGTAGCCCGCCGCGACACGGGCCCCGCCGCCGGCGAACGCGCCTCGCACCACCACGCCACCTCACTTACACCTCGCTTCTGCTTGTGCAGATTGCTGCCAACCCGCACTTCCTACGACGCTAAACAGTATACAGATTTAGCTTCTATCCCCCTGTGCACTAGGACCAAATCGCCTCGGAAACGAGCGGTCGCTTTCAGTCCACAACTTCAGCCGTTTTGGAACGTTACACTATAGTGAAGATGTTTGTATTTCTTGTTTATGATAACATAAAACTATGGTAAGTAAATTTATACTGTTTGTATCATTGTAGCAACGCCCGTTGGAAATGTTAAATTACAACTCCTACCTAAGTACCTACTCCACCGATACTTAGGATTTCTTATGTCTCAAGCTATATTTATAACTTTTTCAAGAGAAAATACTCAACCTGTGTTTGAATTTGATCCTGAAATCGATCTGCTATAAAACCGATTATATGCCCTGAAAACGTATGGTGGTAAGTAACTAGGACCTACATTATTCTTTATACAGCATCCAACTCGTAACTCTGACACAAAACCCTAAAGTCGTTAACGCATTATAGCACATCAATGTTGGCTAACAAAGAGAGGGTCACGTACCTATGTCATTTAAGTGAAAATATACGGACTCAGAGAAAAGAGAGAAATGCGCAAAACCCGTCTGAAGCATTATGTCGTGCGGCGAACCATTACTTTTAATATAAATAAAATAACAAAATATGAGAGTCCGGCCGCTGAGTGCCCCCGGACACTTTTATATTTCAAGCGAGTCGTCCTAACACCCCCATTCCCCTCTATAATTTAAGATCTCATGCTCTCCAATCTTTTGTAGTTTTAATGTTGCTAAAGTAGTGCCTATTATTACACATTTTAGGTATAAACAATCGGAGGCTATAAGATTCTTTTAAACGTCGCTCCAGTAGAAGTTTTTATATTACTTTTTTTTTATTTATAGCTTAGTATTATCAGGATACTCGCCTTCCGATCTTTAGGTCGTGGGTTAGAATCTTGTTAAGCACCAAGGAATTTTTCAAACTATTTCATAAAACGAAACTGAAGTGCATTATAGTGATTCACAAGAGTTATTCATGAAGATAAACCCTTAATTTTTTTCGTGATGGATCTTGGTCTAATAAAAATGTTTTCATTTTTAAGACGATGTCCCTCTAAATATGCAATACCAGTGAAAGTCAACCATTCATTTTTCTGCTGATCAAGATGACAATAGACAGAGAGAGTAATAGAGCTATAGACGCAAGGCAAACCTTCTCCATCTAAACTTAATCCTATTCAACAGTCATTACCGTCCAAAAGAAGGAGCATGTGCTTAAACTAGTCCTAGAATTATCTAAAAATGTAAAGGACTGTTTACTACAGTAGGTATTTAGTATGTGGTGCTAGTGAGTACCTAAGTTCCTCAACATAATCAAGTTCCCACGGCTAGTGCGAGCCTTCTCGTTATAAACACGTCAGATACCGAACGATTTTACCATCAAACAGACAAGCAAGGGGTAAACTCTTACTAAGTTATTTTAAAACTTGTGTGTGATTTTTAGCATGCCTTTTTATGAAACCTTAATGAGGACATCAACATGTCTTACGAGAAACATCATAATGAGGACCATAGGAGGTAACAGATACGCCAAGTTACATTTTTGTTAAAATGTTCAACTCAACGGTTTTGACGACTAAAGTGCGGGTAGTTAGCGATTCGCGTCGACAATACTTTTCCTGGGTAATTCACCGTATTAAAATTTCATCTCAGCGTCAGGGAAGTGGACATAATAAACACTTGACACGCGAGATGCGAGATGTGGGATGTGGGGTTAACTCGGCCTCGTATCTCTGCCCCGAATTTAGTCGTTGGAAACTGACTGTGGTGCAGTGTGCTTTGACTTCAGGAAGTTTGCTTTCGGCAACTTTTACCGCATAGAATAAGTACAATTACTTTGTGTTTTCGTTTATCATAAAATTTGTTTTGTAAAAAAATGTGATAGTAGTAGTAGTAGGTACCTACCAGAAAAGTAATTACACAATCTAGAAAAAAAACGCAAATGCGTTTGGTAGATATTTTAGAATAGAATAGAATATAACTTTATTGTACACCATAAATTATCAGGTAAACATGGTCTAAAAGAATACTTAAAACTAGAGTTACAATGGGCTGTCTTATCGCTAATAGCGATTTCTTCCAGACAACCTTTGCATATGGAAAGAAACATTAGAGTACGAGTATGGACGGGGCCATACATAATAAAATAAAATAAATAGTCATAAACTAATAAATATGATATTAATACTAATACATATATATTAATATTATGAATATAAATAAATAAGTAATTGTGATAATTAATCAATTTAGTTACAATTTTAAAGGTAATCTAAAACAAACTATTATTTTACTATTATTTTAATATTTTAGTAGATTTTTAGTTTTTAATTGTATTTACAAAACAGGGCAAGGTTACTTAACCATTTCAGGGTTAATACTTTACTTAAAATATTTATAAAAAATCGGGATGCCTATAAAATAATTACTGTTTTAATTTTTAAAGTAGATATTGTAAATATTGACCGACAAACGGAGAGACAGACGTGACAACATTTTTGGCGTTCCTTATCCAGACTTTGAGAGCCCTAAAAACGTAAAGTAAACCTAATCTCAAATGCTTATTATCTGGTACAGCAACTTAAACAATTACAGTTGAAGGCTTTGAGGCAAGTAAACAGTAACAAGGCGCAAAGTCAACGCCGAGGAAGCCTGTAAGCGACCGAGCGCTGCACAAGTTTCGTACAAGAGTTACCACGGACCCAAAACTCGACACATTCACCCGAATCTGTTTGAAAAATGAAAAATAGTGGAAGAAAAAAACCTGGAACCTGAAATAGCATGAAATGAAGGCAGGAAGATTGATTATTAGGTCTTCTTATTTTTTAACTGGTTTAAAAAAGGAGGCTATTCAATTCAGCTGTATTGTATTCCTCATTTATTTGAGTTTAATTCTATTTTAGATTATAACGATCCAATTTGCAAAAAGTAAACTAAGTAATATTTTTAGATTTGTTATTATTTTATAACGGATGTTTACAATACAAAATCTAATTATATTAAATGTCAAAAGCGCGTGTTTATTTGATCATAGTGTGTGCGGTAACTTAACGCTGTCAAATCGTGAACGGGTTCTCAGAACGCTCGAGTTTCCGTGGTATCCCCAGATGGTCGGTCGTGAACAAGCGTAAAGCAATACAAAGTTTCGTGTGCACGCTGCGTGCGCTTCCGCGATGCGTGCCCTTTGCACAAGCTCCTATCAATCAACGTCCACTTTTAATGACTTAATTCTGACATACCCAACCAAGAAATTCCTTCAGAAAACGCTTCATAAACGGGAAAATTTACATGATTACTGCAAACGCTTATTATCGCTTCAACTACGGTTATGTTATCGCAACCCCACTCGAACGCTAATTACACTCCCCCGAAGCCTTACGAGGCACCACCGACCAATATTGTCCATCGCGTTCGATCGTAAAGCGGCCTAACAAAACAAAGAAAATAACAGCCTATAGAGTTCGCAATAAAACCGCGTGAAAATGGCAATAGCTATTCAGAGGGAGATATTAAAATGCATGGAAATAAATTCGGCGTCGCATTCGGGCGTACGGCTCTGGGGGTGCAGTAAAAATAAACAGCGACGCCATTAGAACTCACTTCTATATTCAAATTTATGAACGCGTCCGCGGCGCGTCGCTCGCTCGCCGGCACTCCCGACCCGCCCGCGCCACGCGGCGCGACGACCCGCGATGGTCATTTTATGCAACGCCCGAAATTTTGACGATCCATTTAAAAATTTCACCCTCGTTTGGCAATGAAACCCGCAAACGAATTCTGAATCATTCATAACGCGTATTTTCCTCTCGACTTGACTCTCCTAACTTTTCCCCAAGGGATTGGTTTGAAAAGTTATGAAAGTAAACAGCCGAGCTTTTTTAACAAAGCTCCGGCGAGTCTACGTAATACTTTTTATGTTAAGAAAATTGTACCAAAATTAGTAAGATTCAAAATCTTAACATTCCTAATGAAAAGTAACGTTTCGTAACGATAACCACAAACAAAATAAACTGAAGAATTCGAACGAACCCGTCGAACGCTTGCTTTAGCTTAAATAAACAGACGTTTTCAAAAATCTGTGTATTTAAATCGTATGTGACTTGTGTTACCGGAGCTATTTCTGTAAACGCTGATGGATTTGGAATAACACCTCCGATACTTTCAGGGAACTCGCATTAAATTCATAAGGGATTAGATGTCATCATAAACAGGAATTATTTAGGCGGCTGAGGTTAAAAACAACATAGCCGCCGACTAATTACCTAGCAGATGGAAGTTATGGCGTGGAGACTCTCTACACTGAAATAGTCCAAATGGAAATTATGGAAATGCTTTACTGAAACGTTCAAACGTTTCAGTAAAGCATTTCCATAACTCAATGTATGTATTTTCATTATTAAGATTAAAAAAACAAAAAATTTTAAAATATGTAATTACGAAATTAATTGAGATCATATAATCATCATCATTATTCACAGCCCGTCTTCACTGCTGGATAGATGATAGATGATACAAACTAAGTCTATACTTATAATCCGTTTCCGCCCCGTAAAGAGACCATAAAGCAATTTGAACTATTAAAGTGCTGTGCATTATTATTTTTTAATTTAAAGCCATTGAAAATTATTTCTAAAATCTAGAAAAAAAAAGGTTCATTTCATACACAACAATTCATGTTCATTCACTATCAAAGTAAAAGCTGTTTTACTGTAACAACACTAGATATTTTGATGTTAATTTACCAATCTAATCAGGTATTTGTTATACAATTTTAAATTTTTAGTATGTTCATTACATAGCAAATTTTTGTTTATTTTTTAAAATTTATTTTTTAAAGTAAAACGGACGTTGATTTACATCAGCCAATCCAAACGTAAGGTTATTATAGTTGATCCGGCCCGGGGCACCTTGCTGTGTCCTTTTGTACTGCGCTAAAATATAACCTGGCACCTGCTTCCTACATTACCATTACAATAAATAAAGAAAATAAGCATTGGTTTCCTTTAAAATTTAAATTGTATTTTTTATAGTACTGAACCATGTTATTATATTCACAAACGATCATATATTATTGGATACTTCACTTAGGTAATTGAGCAGATATGAGTATGTCGAAGTAAAATCTGCTCTATTTTATAAAAACTATGCCCCTCTCATTCATAATGCCGAATTATTTTTTAACGGATCGCTAAAAGTCACTGTCACTTTCATGTCAATAAAAAGAGATGGCAACAGACTCACCTAAATAAAGAAAGAAAATACATTTATTTGACTTAAAGACGTACACGTGACAAATACATAAAAACCCTTCACAAAACGGATAAATAAATGACTGCTATATACCCCTACTTGCCTATAAACTTTATAAACACATTATAACATTTACATTCTGAACGAACAGCGCCATCTATTGGACTAAATTGAAAACAAAAGTTTATATGAAAGAAATCTATGAAGCAGCCTTGTAACCGAAACAAAAATAACAATTGATTCAAATGTTTATGTCGAGGTAGAATGTAGAGGTAAGGGGGTAGTTTCCGTTAAACCCTTTTGTCGACCCCATTATGTTGCGGTTCTCTTTTATACAGGTATCATACTGCGATTTGACAAACTACTAGTTTTTCAAGTCAGAATAGCAAGAAAGAGATAGTAAGCTAGCAAGCTATAGCAGCTCTAGCTTCTTTTAGACAGAACTCATTCTTCACTTCATTTTTTAAACAACACTTCCGTTTACACCAAGCTAAAACTGCTAGGTTGCTAGCTTACCTACTATTACTACCATGCTATTTTTGCTTGAAAAACTTAGCTAGTGCATCTCGGAAATAAGTCTACAAACGCCTATGAAAATTAAGGCATCAATCTTAAACAACTCAAAGTAGTGAAACGCACGTCCTGTTTTAAAATGCAGTCTTAAAAAGATCCAATCAGAATATCTCCAACAATCCGGATAATTAAAAAAAACTTCGTCTAAACATGAGCGTAGAATGACACTGGTAAACCGTATCCGTTTATAATGTTTTGTCGATGGCCCGATGGCCCATTCTGATGACTGGCAAAATCGACTAAATTGCTTCTATCACATTAATATTGGATCCCGACAGGCCGGTAGCCCAGTCACACGGATAGGTTATATTTAATTTAAAGCACACAAAGCGATTGACATGGCTCGGGCCTCCCGGCCTTTTCATAACGAGTCCTAGTAAATTTGATTCAAAAATTAAAATCGTTTGTCATGAATGGATCTAGTTACGGATGTCGGTGGCAGTGAATTTATTTCACAAAGGCAGAAATGCTTTTTTATTTTTGAACGATATAATGACAGAAGGTTCGATTAGTATCGAGTCTACTTTATTGGATTGGTATTATATTGTTTTGAAACCAGAGTCACAAATAAAAAACAAATATTATTGAACTTTTATTACACCGACCGCAAAAGTTGAGTACAAAAATTGGGTGTAAAATTAAAAATTATTACAATTTGGATGGAGGCCAAGTACCTTAATATAAATGTAAAGTTAAGTAACATACAAAAACAAGAAGAAAATAACTGAAAAAAACAAACTTTCTTTAATTCGCACGGTCAAGTTTTTAATTATTTTTTTTTAACAAGTAATTAAGTTTTTTTTTCTAGACAGTCGGAGTTATTGGTTGATGAGTTTGATTTTTTTGTTCTGATTTTCGGAAATTTTATATTTAGACCCTGTATAAAGTATTAATTAAATTTATTATTCAAAACCAATTTTGGTTTCTAGAAGGGTGAAGTGGTTTTTTATTGTTTAATGATGATATCTTTTTTATCGATCATTATAAATGTAAAGATTGTCGAAAAAAAGTACTAATTTGTAAAACACAGGGTGGTCTACTAATAAAAACGCGATTCCTTAATGATATTAGTGTGCAAACCAGTTCTAATGAACCGGCTCAAGCAATACATTTATAAACATGAGGATACGATGCAACAAATTCCAGATAAATTAGCAAAAGTTTATCACAAGGTAATTTAAATTAATAGATAATTTATTGTTGGTAAACAAACAAAAAGTTATGACGTGCAAGTTCAATTAATAAATGTGGGAGGCTTCGCGGGCCCTACGTCGCCCGCCATCTAGCGGGCGTCAGCGCCGCCCACCACCCGCCTCGTGTAGTGCCGGCAGGCTCGCGGCCACATATCGCTTATGAATGAATATGAGGCGTTATGATTATGAAAATATGCCCCGCCCCGAATATGGAATATGGAGGAGGGGGTGAGTGAAGCGCGTGCGAATGGGCGAAGTTTGATTTATGAGTCGGGGCGGCCCCGCCTCCCTGTCATAACCGTATACCTGGTGCGCGCGCGCGCTCGCCGGCCGCCGCCGCCCGCCGCCGCCGCCGCCCGCCTCGCACTCAGTCCCGCTTCAGATGGCGAGTGGTGCGCCCGGTCCGCGCCGCACTCCGCACTCCGTACGACGCGCCGACCCAGCCGAGTAGAGGGCTCCGCGCGCGAGTGAACCGACCACGACTGTACCCTAGCCTAGCAGTGTTCCGTGCCAGAGCATGCGCCGGCATTGAGCGACACAACATGCCGCGCGTCAAGCCAGCCTGCGTCAGGCGCGTTTCCATCGGTACTTACGAATACAATACCAAAATCAACCACAGCACATCACACACGATTGTACCGCTTCATTCGATACATGTTTTGGATCAGTGAATTTTTTGACGAAAAAATTTGTGTTTTCCATCAATGTTTTGTTTATGACGATTTTCCACATACCTACGATTTTCCTAACGGCCATGATTCAGTTAGCCACAATAAAATATGACATTCACCAAAAAGTGAGCAAAAAATATCGTCACCGGCGCGGTGAGTAAACAGTGCAGTGCATAATATTCATGTTTTTGTTATTTTTTGTTTAACTCATGTAAGTATTTAAAACACAGACATATTTTGTGGAAATCAACACTGGAATGGAATATGCCTGCATGATTTAATCATAAAGGGTGTATAGTTAGCCTGAAAACGCTAAAATATTAGCTCAAACCAGAAAGGCTCTATACGCCAACTTGCCAAATGTTAGAGAATGTAAGGATAATGTCAACAGAATTGTTGTATCTATCCAACTCCTGCCACAAAGATTTAGAAATAATCTATGTAAAAGGTTTTCTGAAGTGCTTTTTTATCGTGAACTTTTTAAGCTTTTCTTTATTATTATTAGATATTATTTTTTTTGTAATGACTTTCTTTGCACCTGTCATTGTCAATTCAAATCGTCAAAGAAGGTGAATCATACAGGGCTGTTGTTTTTTGATGTACACGAAAAATTGTATGTAGGTATTTCTTTGCTTTTTATAATCAGTGGTAAGAGCTTGAATTAAAAGATGTAATTTCCGGGATTTTAAGGAAAACAAAACAAACTGAATTTAGTATTCCATGAAATTATGATTTTATATGCTTTTAATGGACTTAATTTTGCTTTGAAATATTTTGAAGGCTGTCGAAGACGACAATAGTTCCACATGGCTATATTGTGCAGGTACGAAATGACATTATACTTAGTTGCAAAGAAAAATATGAAATATGAGTAGTAGCTCAAATTGTGTTCTTCTTCTGAACGTGTCACTCGTTTCAAACCAGTGTGTCGAAAGGATTTAAGTAGTAAGTGCTAGGTTAGGCAACTAAAAATATGATTCAAGATTTTGATAAACACCATCTTATTATAATCGAGCAAGCAAATCTAGTAAACAAATCTCGTAAGCATTTAGTAGCAAGTGGAAATCCGTGATCTCTGCCTACCCCCATAGGAATATGAGGCGTGATTTTATTGTATATTAAATGTATTATAATCTTCTGAAAGATTATTTTAATAAATAAGCATAACTATAACTCGTGATCAGAAATATAATGAAGGGCAGCTATTAGTTAATATAAGAATGGTATTTAATTATGTAGGTATGTAGTGCACCTGTTTATTTGTCCATAATTAGATCAAATGTCAATATTTGTAATGAGATGCAATGTGCTTCGCTTTCTTTGAATGCAGACTACCCGCTCATTAATTAATCAACGGTTATAAACTATTGACAGTTTTATAAAAATGAAACGTCTTTATTTTACGAGAATGACACACTGTCAAATTTTATTATACTGACCACTATACTTCGGCTTATCTCATTGCTGGTTTTATGGCTGCTGTATAAAATATTTACTATGGACATTTTATCTATTAACGATTGAAATAACCTGCCTATTCATATTCTTATGAAATACACATTCAGTGTTTGTTTGCTCGACTAATAAATAAAAAAACTCGTAAAACGTCTAATCCGGTTTTGATTTTGGGCTAATATGAAAGATTGTTATGCATATCTCTGTTCATTTACCTTGAATAATGAATAATCATTATTTTCGTATAAATTATTGACTTTCTGTTCGTAGATTAATTAGCTCCGATTTCAAACTATAAAGCAAAGTATTTTAATTTAATAGCAATAATATTCATATCGTTAATAGCTTAAATACATAGGTTCTTGCCTACCGGCTCGCTCGCAATTACCTATATTTGAAGACCAGTTGATGTTTACTGCCAATAAATCAATGTAATTCAGTTCAACGACTATTCAGAGCATTACGGTGCAAGTTTCTAATTATCCAACTCTTTCAAAAACAGTTTAGCCGCAGGTAGTACGTTTAACAACAGGTACAGATGCAATAACATGCAAATAAGTCAAATATTTATGTGTGCTCATTGGACAATAACGCAAAGCAGGAAATTCGAAGCGGCAGAACACTTTGGAGACATAATAGGTGTTTTTATACTTCTGCGTAAGACGGACGGCGCGCGTGGTCGGTTTACCGCAAACGTATCGCTTTAGAACGGCCGCCGTCGGTGCCGTTTGCGAGCCGAAAGCACAACTAAACAGCAACAAACAGACATCACTAATCCTTCTCCTTACAAATAACTGCACTAAGCCGGAATATTGCAACAAACTCGATATTTAATCCCTCACCACCACATTATCCTGGATTATAACTCACTTTTGTTATGGTGCGGTGCTCACTTCTTCGCTTTCAATTCCGAAACTAAAACTGAAAAAAAAACGCATTCAAATGATACTTTATTATTTTACATTTGAATTAAAATTTTAAACGAACATAGATTATAACAAAACTAATCTAAAATATATGACAAAAATAAGATACAGAGTACAATATAAATATGAGCGGGGGGGGGGCATAATCTTTTTTTGTTATAAATTGGTTATATACCCCATACCCCCCCACTACAATAGGACCCCTACTTTAAAAACGATTGTCAGAAATCTAGAATGAGAAACTAAATAATGATGAGCCATCCATAAATTACGTCACACTCAAAGGGGGGAGGGGGTCGGCAAAGTGTGACATTGTGTGACAAGGAGTGGGAGGGGTACTTAGTTCATTGACGTCACATTTCAAAATATAATGTATTTAAGAAAATAAATCTAATTGATTAAAACACAAGTTTTGTTTAGGTAATTGGTCAAGTTTTTTAAAATAAATTCAACGTCAAACCCTTAAAATAATAATTAATTATTAAAATAAAATACCTACTAAAATGAAAATAAAGCTTTTGCAAAAGCAAAGAGAAGTCCATGCCCAGCAGAGAGTTTAGTCGGGCTGCGGATGATGAAGAAAACTAAATTCTGAACTGTTTTAATTTAATAACTTCTAGATTGTGACTAAAAATATAAGAACTTACTTTAGTGTTTTCTCCTTTCTCACAAAGATGGGGGAAATTCAGTGAGGAATTCGTGTACTTACTTTAGTTAATATATGGATGGTCAAGTCAAGAGTCACCCTTGAATTTTTCCCAAAGCTAAAAAGAAAACATACTTTGCATTAGTTAAACTCACTTTCTTTTCACCGCACTAGCTTGAAAGAACTTTATTTTATGAGGTATGTGGGATGCATATGAAGGTATAATGTGGAAGTGTGTGTGAGAGAATGAAGATCTTTGTTATATGAAATCAGAAGTGAAGGTAAAATGTTAAATAATTATGATTTAAAAACACTTGATTTTAAAAGGGCGCAGGGGCAAAGAAAGAATAAAAATGACATGTGTAAAGACGACATGGATAAGAGAGGAGTGCATGCAGAGATGACGGCTGACAGAATAGAGAGACGGCGAATAGAGGAGGAATAGGTACCTACGTAGGTACATGTTGAACCAACCCCACATAGATAAAGTGGGATAAGGGCAGGAAGAAGAAGAAGAGGCAAGTCTTTCGAAATCGGCACGGTTTAGACTCATTTTAAAATAGCCGTGGTAACAATAATTCCATTACCGACGCTTCTAGCAACACATTGGCTACGAGTTAAAAAAACTACTCGTAAAAAGTCCCAGCTAAAGATGCGTTTATTCATCTATCAATTTCGTTAAGCTACCTTTTTTCAAAGATTTCTAACTACCGTTTCAACCTGCTGCTAATAGGTGAAAGAGGCGAAAGAGGCGACTTTAATAATATTACCATTTATGGAATAGAATAAACGTAAGTTCATCATAAACCAACGGAAATACATTATACAATCACGCCTTATTCTCATGGGGGTAGGCAGAGATCACGAATTTCCACTAGCTATAATCCTGACAAACCTCTTTCGCTTCATTCACTCGCATAACATTCTTATTACATGCTCGTCGGTTTAGGGTACTCCTGACCTGACCTTTCTCTAAAACGTCTGCTATCTGATCGAGATACATTTGCCGAGGTCTTCCCTTTCCAGTAGTTCCATTCACACTCGCTTGATGCACCTGTTCTTTTAATCTTCTTTCATCCATTCTCTCTACATGCCCAAAGCATCTTAGCATGCCTTTCTCTACTCTCATCACTACTTATTCTTTCACACCGCGTTTCTCTGTTATCACACTGTTTTTCATTCATTCCTCACCAACGATAGTACTTTAAAAATAATGAACTCCCCTTACATGTAAGGCATGTCTGTCATGTCTGATTTTTTTTCATTAAATATTTTTTCAGGCTATCCATACCAACAAGCAAAATTTACGCTAGCAATAACAATTACAGTTGTATATCGTCTCAGGATTTTCTCGTTTTTGAGGTATCTGTTTATATTTGACAGCCCTGTCTAATATAAACAGATATCATTGTGAAACCATAGGATTTTTTTCTTCAGAGCCCCAAAATTGAGAATCAACATTGGTTATATCTCTGCATATTTCATCACAAGAGCCTCAACGCTCATAAAATTTTAAAATGATGCTTTACAAAGAGAACGAGATGTAAAATTTTAACGGTGAAAGTGTAATAAAATTATGATAAGAAAATTTATGCAATTTGTTTTAAATTTAACACCTATCACCATGTCAGCGTGTGGTATTTGGGTTGAACAAGTTTCTCAAAATTAATATTATCAGTGACTAACTGCCATACAGCAGTCACAAAAAAACTAACACGAAAAAATGTCATGGACCTTTGTCTAATAAATCTTGACAAATATAAACATGTCTAATTTAGTTTATGAAGATAATTTTAGTTAGTCAATTTTAATAATGATCTTGATCGTTTTTAGCCCCACTTACTTATTTATACATTTATAATATTTATAGAAAAAAAAAGTAAGTTTTAATTCTTTTTTTTAGAAAAAACTTAGTAAACCTTCAGGGTCTTATTAATAATCCTGGCGTAGCGTTGGACTAGTTAATCCGTGTTTTGTCTCTTGCATTGACATGCAATTGTCAACTCGAGCAAATGATTGTGACAAAACACGGATTAACTAGTCCAACGCTACGCCAGGATTATTAATAACACCCTCAAAGATTACACATACACTCTAATTAAAAATGATTTCTCTATAAATTGAAATGACTTAAAATATTAGATAGTTTACCCTACCTCGCGATTAATTGTGAAGTAAAAATCAAGGTAGGTTAAAACAATTTACCTAATATAAAAATGAAAAAAAAAATCAACAAGTTGATCCTCAGAAAATGGACTTTAACATCAGCTTTCTTAAAAAAACAGCATTCAAAACAAAACACCCCTCTTTTCGGTCGGGGGTAAAAGATACATTTACCCCTATAATTATCAAAGTTTCATTTTAAATTATATAGCTGAAAATTGGATCTGCTATTCTTGGTCTCTACCAATTGGATAGAGATGGCAATAGTGCTTATATTTGACATTTCTCATTAAATCAATAACGAACTAAAGCTGACATAGACCTAGCGCATTATGAAACATCTCTTTTGTGATAAAAGTAAGTTTACCAATTCGAAAAGCCAATCTACTTTTGACGCTGATTATACTGTTGCTCTAGCAGTGACGTAGGTATATTATTTTTTAAAGCAGCAATGTTAACTGTAGGTAGGTTCATATTAAAGATCCTACGTAGGTACGGATTTTGTTTGATTTTTCTATAAAACTACAAACTTTAAACATGCTACAATAAATATGTAATATGTAACTTATTAAATTAAATTACCTTCATAACTATCATCACAAATTCATGATAACATCACACCACATTACAAATTAAATGAACATAATAAGCAATGTTTGCATCTGATTAGGAACTGGCACCTGGACTCACCTAGCTTTTAGACGTTTCAAAGTGATCCTTGTGATACTATTTAATAAATACATATTTGACTTTGACTTTGACAACAGGATGGAAACATACAAACATTAGATAAACCCCCGAACTTATTTAAATCTCGGCAACATAGTAGGTAAAATAGCTCTACCTATTTGATGTGTAATTAAAGGAAAATTTAATTTTTTTATATAAAAAAAGCAGCCAAGTGCGATTTGGACTCGCCCATGAAGAGTTCCGTGGCAACAAGTAACATAATATAAAGGTTCTTGTTCGTCGAAAGGTAAATTGCGGTTTACGATTTATGACGTATAAAAAAAAAACTACTGACTAGCTCTCGTTCAAACCAAATATCGTTGGAAGTTTGCATAGTAATGTACAACATATATTTTTTCTAGTTTTATCATTCTCTAATTTTAGAAGTTAGAGGGGGGGGACTAACTTTTTACCACTAAGGAAGTGTCTCTCGCGCAAATTATTCAGTTTAGAAAAAAACGATGTTAGAAACCTCAACATCATTTTTGAAGACCTATTCATAGATAACCCCACACGTATGGGTTCGATGAAAACAATTTTTTTGAGTTTCAGTTTCAAGAATGGGGACCCCCAAAAGTTATAGTTTTGTTTTCTATTTTGGTGTTAAAATCTTAATGCGGTTCACAGAATATCTACTCGCCAAGTTTCATCAGTCTAGCTCTTACGGTTTCGGAGAAAAATGGCTGTGACATACGGACGGACATACAGACAGACAGACATCGTTTTTGCCATTTGGCGACGGAACCCTAAAAAGAGGAAACATAAAAACTTTACTTAGTTATACCTTACTTATATCTTATTGTTGATTTAATGTTTGGCATAAATGTAATTGAAAAAGCCTAACTACAATTTGTCTTGAGTGTTTACCCCCTTACCTAAAAGGGTTTCTTAAAACTATGTGCAAGTAACTAACATCTCTTACAAACTCGTACAAACTGATGACAGGGCTAATTTTAAGCAATATATGACACCTAAGTTACTCCTAATTAACGCCCTTTAGTTACGATTGAAGAAATCCTATGATTGAATTTTATTTCAAACTTTCACCTAAAACTAACAAATTACTTGAACACCCATGGTTATTACTCTTTCGACAAGAAGGTGGCTCTATCTGTTTACTTGCATTGTCGAAATGGTATTTACTTGTACCTGTGAATTGTGAGCGACTTAAAAACGCAGCGTAGGCCATTAGGCATGTTAAGTCCATGATGAAGGGTACAAACATTTTATCTAATGAAATAAAATTGATTGGAAATCCGGTTTAGTTGAAAAACCATTTTTTATTTCCAAAACTAAGGAGTACTCTAGCAAGTATTATATCATTTTGGAATTATGGCTAAATGCGCCATCTTTTAAAGTTACTTGCCATGATAGTGTAGTACATTTTTTTTGCGGTAGAGACGGTTAGAGTTTGGTGATTTAATTATCTGAAATGAAATGTTGGCCAAAACTCCACGATTTTATTGAAAACTGAGGTATTTATGGCTTAATTTTGAATTGTAATTTACAGAAGGGTTATTCATGCTTACATTGCAGAAAAAAGTTTCAGGAAAACTTGTAGTCACAGGATTTAAAAGATCATCACAGAGTTTTTCCTGTTTTTTTTAAATACTCATAACTCGAAAATTACATGACAAATATTTTTTCTTATATTTTTCTGATAGCTGTCATGACTTGGCCCATCGCCCGTTTTCGGCTGGACATTGACTGGACACCCTGTATAAGTAGTATATCAGCTATCTGGTTCCCATAGTACAAGCTCTGCTTAGTTTGGGGCTAGATAGTGTTGAGTTGATTGTCTAGAATATTTATTTATTTATTTGTTCATAGCACTCTTCTAGTTAGATGACATTATTCCCTTCGCATGACAGACAATATCAAAATAAAGCATAATAATAAGTTTTTTTCAATATTTTTAATGATATTTATCAATCTGCGCTCAAAGACTTAAACTTAAAGTTAACCCTAGAAGTTAACATAGGGCTGTTTCCGGATGACTATTCAACCGACCAAATAAGAAAACATAATTTTAGCCCAAATGTTATGTCGCCATTTTAAATTTTTAACAATTTTTGAGTTCTGTTGGTGACTGTTACCTTGATAGGTACTTTTAGCTACCCACGCAATAAGGAAACCTGTGTGGAATCAAGAATACCTATGTATCTTGATCTTGATGAAATCTTTCATTCAACAGTCAAAATGAGTTTTTCTATCCAAAAATGTGTGTGCATCACTATGCCAGTAGGTACTCTCAAACGCTGAAGGAAAACCTCATGAGGAAACCGTCATGTCGTAGAATCTTAAAGTTCGACAACATAATATGTCAAGTGCGCGAGAATACCCTCATTGAGGCGCACTCAAAATCCCTTCACCACACTGGTTCACAAGAACTAGTGACACGACACGACGAAGACAGTCAAAATACAAAAAAATGAGTAAACTCAAGTAATCAATGACACACTATAAAAGCACTGAGTAGTGGGGCCTCAGTGCATAACTTTTGGGATCATTTAAATTTTTTTGTAATTGACTCAATATAAATAAATACATATTGTGGACAATCCACACGACACTATCTAGCCCCAAATTAAGCAGAGCTTATGCTATGGGAAACACTGTTACTAAAGTAGGTATTTATAATAATTATGCTCATTGAAATGGAGAAATTATTCGATTTTAAACTTAGGTAAATTGCGTTCGTAACGGCTAATAACCAACTCTTAGGCCAAATCAAAAGGTAGAATTTGAACTTATAAATATGGCGGCCATTTTTTTTCCGTGTTACTTCTATCCGTGTTCATTCTTGTACATTGAGGTATATTTTTTTTATTTCTGGCAAATGATTTGATGTAATCTATAGTTGAGAGATACAACATAATCAGAAAAAACAGGTGACTAGAACGGGACTAATAAAGAAACAAATTGAATACGTTTCAATAGAAAAATTTGATCTGAAAAAACTTGAAGAGCTTAATAAGCCTGGCCTTTTATATGAATTTATGAAAACTGAAAATGGTTTCCATGTTGTAATGCATTTATTAACGTAGGTATTTTTTAAGAAAACAAGAAGATATTTTAAATTAATTACTATTATTTCATAGTGACCAAGGCCTATCAATAGTTTTTTTTTTTTTCAAATGTATCTAAAACATACATTTGGTGCTAGATGGCGTTGTGTGGATTGTCCACAATACTTTTTTTAGACACAAAAGTACATACCTATCTACTATGCATTATTTTAAGAACGCCTAAAACATAATTATCTAATAAAATGAATAAGTTTAAAATACCTAGTATATGGATTTCATCTTCAGAAAGTATGACATGTTTACTCGTAGGCAGGAATATACTATTGATCTTTTTTTTTATGTGAAAGATAGACAAACGGTTCCAATGGTTGATTTCTATACTCACAAGTCTAACATAATTTAGGTAACTAGCGCCATCTGTATTTGAGTAGCGGACTTATACTGCGCTTCTTCGCTTAAAAGAACGTAGATAATTATGTCAATGGCTACAAACGGTAGTGTGGAGTTTAATTTTTATCATTTTTTTTATTTTGAATACGTAGAAACTAAGCGTACCTATGGAAATTGTGTGATGTGTTGTGGTATATACTTAAATATTATTATTAAAGGTTAATATTTTAAAACGTGCCGATTTTATACTACTTTTACAATATTTAACTTATTTCCCAGATTCCTTTAATTTTAGAGTCTAATATTTTGGAATAAAAGGACTGAGACTGAACAGCCAGTTTAATTTCAGCGAATGTTATATTAAAATAAATATAGCTACGTACTTATTTGTAATGCACAGATTAACTGTATTGAACGGACTTTTTCTTTGTTTTAGGTGAAAGCTCAGGATCGTGTTCTGAAGATGAAATCAATAATTCCGTGGACGAAGTCAGAGTTCGACATGAGCCGCACATGTGCCCGCGATGTCAGGAGCAGTTCGAAAACCTACACGAGTTTCTCTATCACAAGCGACTATGTGACGAGAAAGCGATGCAAATGGGCGAGGAACGAATGCACTCCGACCCCGAAGAGATGGTCGTTTCCGGAGACGAGGAAATGGACGGTCCGAATAAACGGTTAGAGCAAGTGCGACGGCATCGGCAAGACGCTGAAAATAACAATAGCCTCGAAGATGGCGAGGGCGAGACGCCCGAAGCCGACGAGCCCCCCGCCGTCGGCCTGCCCTTTTCCGTCGCCGGCCACGTGACGCTCGAAGCGCTACAAAACACTAAAGTCGCCGTAGCACAATTCGCCGCAACCGCAATGGCCAATAACGCGGATAACGAAGCCGCCTTGCACGAACTTGCTGTGCTGCAGAGCACGCTATTCACGTTGCAACATCAACAAGTATTCCAACTGCAATTAATACGTCAACTTCAAAGCCAACTTTCGTTAACGAGGCCAAAAGAGGATACGGCGCCAAGTCCGCCGCCGAGCGAGCCAGAGCCTGCCGTCCCGGCGCTGCCTCCAACGCGGTCACCGTCGCCGCCGCGTCCGCCGCGGAAGCCTACTCCTGTCATATCCAAACCTCCCACTAGCCAAAGCTTGCCGTCGACTCATTCGCATCTCATTCCCAAAACGGAACTGATTACTGTTCCTAAACTTCCGACCTCTTCACCGCCATCGATGTCCCACCCGCCCTACAGCTCCATTTCGTCATCATTAGCATCAACGATCATAACAAACAATGATCCGCCACCGTCTCTTAACGAGCCGAACACGCTGGAGATGCTGCAAAAGAGGGCACAAGAAGTCCTGGATAACGCTTCTCAAGGTCTCTTGGCGAACAATCTCGCCGACGAACTAGCATTCCGTAAATCAGGAAAAATGTCGCCTTATGACGGAAAATCCGGTGGACGCAATGAACCATTCTTCAAGCACCGCTGCAGATATTGCGGCAAAGTATTCGGAAGTGACTCTGCGCTGCAAATCCACATTCGGTCGCACACGGGAGAGCGGCCGTTCAAGTGTAACGTTTGCGGGTCTCGATTTACAACCAAAGGGAACCTAAAAGTACATTTCCAAAGACACACATCAAAGTTCCCCCATGTGCAGATGAATCCTAATCCGATTCCAGAACATTTAGACAAATATCATCCGCCATTATTAGCGCAACTGTCTCCGGGCCCGATTCCCGGCATGCCCCCACATCCGCTGCAGTTCAACCCTGGTGGGCCGAATCCTTTCCCACCGAGCTTGCCATTATACAGACCGCCGCACCATGATTTGTTACCGCCACGTCCAATGGGCGATAAACCTCTACCACCACATCCATTATTCGCAATGCGCGAAGAACAAGACGCTCCGGCAGATCTCAGTAAGCCATCCGCGCCGAGCCCCTTGCGATCTGCACCTGATGCATTCAAATCTGAGCCCCAAGACGAAGAAAGTCAGCGAGATTCCAGTTTTGAAGAGACAGACCGCGTCACGCCCAAGCGAGAGCCGGAAGACATTGACGCACCACAAGACGCAGAACCAGATCGATATCATTCCACCTCCCCGTACGACGACTGCAGTATGGACTCAAAGTACAGCAACGAAGAGCATATCGGGAGAGATAGCCCACATGTCAAGCCCGATCCAGACCAACCGGAAAATCTCTCAAGTAAGAATTCACCGATATCTGGACCAATTTCAATAGCGACGGGACTTCGTACCTTTCCCGCGTTTCCGTTGTTCCCTCAATCACCACCCAGTAGTATTTCCTCAGGTAGTTTAACTCCTTTCCGCAGAACTCCACAAAATGTCGTCGACGTGGACTTAACTCGAGACCCACTTTTTTTTAATGCTCTCTTACCGCGACCGGGTAGCAATGATAATTCCTGGGAAAGTTTAATAGAAGTTACTAAAACATCAGATACAGCAAAATTGCAACAATTAGTTGATAACATAGATAATAAACTATCTGACCCGAACGAGTGCATAGTATGCCATCGGGTGCTGTCCTGCAAAAGCGCTTTGCAAATGCATTATCGGACGCACACTGGGGAGAGGCCTTTCCGATGCAAATTATGTGGCCGGTCGTTTACGACTAAAGGCAATTTGAAGACTCACATGGGCGTTCATCGCATCAAACCACCCGCTCAAATGTTGCATCAATGTCCAGTGTGTCACAAGAAATTTTTTGATCCTTTTTCATTGCATCAGCACGTCCGTCTTCATACCAGTGAACGAGACAACGCCCCCTATGATCAGTTTGGGAGTAGAAACTGCGACAGTTTTCCATCATTGAGCCACGAGTCCGACGTCAATGACTATTCTCCTTACCGGTCCGTTCCAGCTCCCCTGTTTCCGACTCCAAATACTCCCGGCGACCGACGGGCGGACTCCCGCGGGACCGACGATGAGAGCGGCCGGGACGAGCCCGCCATTCGGGAGTTCGACGACGACTCATATATGAAGGATCGTCGAACTTCGCCGCTCTCCGTCTGCGCCTCGGCGTCCGAATGCGAAATAAAAACCATCACCACAACGGCTTCCCTCCCATCGGCGACAGGTTCGGAGAGCGGGCGTTCGGCGCGCGCCTCGCCCCCGTCGCCGACGACGTCGTCGCTGTCGACGCCGCCACGGCTGCCGCTGCACTCGCCGCAGCCGTCGCCGCCCACGCCGCTGGCCGCACTCGGCGCTCTCGGAGGATCGCCTTTCAGCCCGCTCGGACTCGCGTTCCCCCCCGCAGGTATGCGATAGTGGGACCTCATTATTCCGAATTACCGTCCGCCCGTCGCCCGCATTTCCATTTCCTTGCATTTTCCTCGCTCGCAAACTTATCATAATCGGGCTCTCTGATCATACGCCGAAAAAGATTGACCGAATTAACTTTGAACAATGCTAACCATCCGCTGTACCTAATCGCGCGATCCAAATCGAGCCCAGACAAAGTGACATGGAATTTGTACTGAACGGTGTTTGTTTGTGTGCAGTGCGCGGAAACACAACATGTAACATCTGCTACAAGACATTCGCCTGCAACTCGGCTCTAGAGATCCACTATCGCAGCCACACCAAGGAGCGCCCCTTCAAATGCACTGTCTGCGATCGCGGCTTCTCCACAAAGGTAACTAATTTGCACATTTTATTGGCCCTTTACAACACAATAATTTTCAACCTTACCATATTTGATTCCGAGTGCATGACCTTATTGCGCCTACTCTATCCGAGAACCACTGGTTGATTGATTCAATTTTAACAGTTATTCCCACAATAATAGTTTAATGGCTATCAGGGTGGTAATCTCACAAACCTACCTACAAGTACCTACATCAGTAGTTCAGATTGAGTATCTTTGGCTTTAGGCCAGTTCATACTTTATTGTTACACAAATAGCGTAAGCATGCGTGTTTACGACATTTCCACAAATTTTCACTACATCTAAAGAAATCCATTGACAATTAAATCTTATAGGAATATAAAATAAATTGTTTGATGTAGTTCAATTAGTTCTTAAATGTATGCGTCTAGGTGTATGATACGCTTAATTCTGGTAGAGCGTAAATAATGGGGTGTTTGATAAATAACTTACCGAGATGTTACCGAGGCGTCGAATTCCAAGTAGAACCCGAAGCGAGAGTCGAGACATCTCGGCAAGTCTGGCTGCACTCGAGTCTTCGCTGGCTGGAGGACTAACTTCATGCGCTGGTTTCATTTCATCCAAGTTTCAGTGCATTAATTTTGCAGGCAGTAATTACAAGTCGCTAGTCGACGCCTCCAGTTCACATTAGTTTAAGCTGTTGTCTTTCTCCGTCGCATCGCATCCGAGCAACGCCGACATTCGCGTAATTGACGACTAACTTCGCAAACTTGTAGGCTCGTTTGTTCGGATTTAATGAAAACTAAAGCTTATGAATAGTTTACATTCCGCTTAGAAATTAGATATCATTAAACTGGTTCACGCAAGAACTCATTAGATACAAAGTCGTAAAGCGTTCATAAGAATAATTGGAACACTTAAAACTAACATTCATTTAGAATGACAAAAAAACCAGCAGAGGAGGTTCTTAACTCTGCGACAATTTTTTTTAAGGTTTTGTTTCTAATATAACCTGCAACATCGTAATGGCTGCTAGGATATACAACTTTTAAAAATCAAGCGAGAGTTGTACTAGGCTTTTTTGCAAAAACTTTTTGATACACAAGGATACATGCAGCTCAAGTACCTAACTACATAAAAACTGATAAAAATGACGCTTAGGAGCATAAGAGCGAGCAGCCTGATGTATTATAACCTTGTGTAAGTATGTAATATTATTTGTAATATAAATCACTGAAATATGTAAATTATGTAAGTATTAGAAATATTATGTAAAACTCCAGTTAATGGAAGTCACTTTTTAACCCAAAAAGATTAGGTAGGTAGGTACACATAATATTTCGCTCTACTTTGCAGCTCTATTGCTAATGCGCTTAACACATTATGCTACCAATTTTTATCTGACGATGACGAATGACAATTTATAAATGGCCATTTTAGATTCATAAAATGAGTTTTGCGTTAATAAATAAAGCTGGTTAAAAGCATTTTTATGGCATTTATAATTATACCGAGATCGGCTAATAATTTAAGCGCGTAAAAGCTACGCCTGCACAGCCGCACGACTCGCTCGGCGCATAGCGTCGTCGCGCAGCGCCACAAAAATGATAAGTCATAAAAACAACGTCACGGAAAACGATCGGAATATTAATTCATGTCGTAAAATATTTATTGCTTATAAATCCTTGAGCCTTTACCTACGCTTCTCGTCATAAAAAGATTATTTATGCTTGACAAAGTAACATTTTTCGTATGTTTCTTAAAGTGTCCAAGGGTCTTATCAATAAAATATAGATTATTTACGACGGGCGCCGCGGTTTTAAAGTTTAAAGGCTTCACAACGCCAACGTTCCCTTTGCTTTAATTAAGTTCTTCTGATAAATACTTACGCCAACGTTTACGTAGGTAGGTAGGTAGGTATCTACTATGATTAACATTCGATGTGACCCACAATCCCAGATAACTTCAACGAGATATACAAGAAAATAAACATGCGTTAACCTGCCTCCTACTCGCTAAACGGAAAGCAAATAAAATATTCGGAAGGCCTATTATCTACCTTAACCATGGTTCAACAAATAAAAAAAGTCTAACCAAAATTACAAGGAAACAGTAGAAAACTGGACCCTGCTAAATACTTATCAAACGTAAGAGTTTAGGAGTAACTTAGTTCTAAAATACTTATTTTATTTTCATTTTAAATTTAAACTGCATCCAACCCCGACTAGCTCTTAAATTTAAGAAGAAAAAGAATACGTATGATATAAGAATGTATGTTTAGTGTGTCATGGGTAGCATTTATTTAAAGTAACTATTAACGATAGGTTCGGTAGCTTTCTTGATCTAGATTCCAAATAATGCCTACGAGAGGATAGTCTTATTTATTTTACGCAACAATTTTTAAGCACAACATTTATTTTCATATTCTGTGAACAGACGAATTTTCTTGTGACGTAAATTATCTGTTTTCTATCACCGTAGCACATTTTTGAAATGATTCAAGCATGTTATACTAATTCCACGTCTAAATAAACACTACCGCGAATTCATTAGGTTACCTAACTAGTTTACGGATATTTAGTAAAAAATGTGAGTAAACATGAGAGCCAAAGAAAATCTTTAAATTAAAACGATTACACCATGGCGCATAAAATTATTAGTAAATATGCAGGAATATCAACAAGAAACTATCTGAAAGAGTGTTATTCTCAATTAAAGCAATTAAAAGAAGCCTTGCTAAGACATTCAACACTGTAGGTTACATCGAGGGAGGCTCAGGTTGCAAAATCCTTGAGGATGTCCAATTATGACCCAAATTTTGGCACATACGCTCTTTTACAGCAGTAGAATTTCACGGATGACAAATTGGCAAGCAAACTCATCGCTCTAGAAACTAAAGTAACAATTTTGTCTTTGACTACACTATTCTTGATTTTTTTAGCTATTTCATTTTCGTTGCCGGCCTACTTAAATTCTATTGTTGTGTCAAAGAAATATGTTGGTGTAAATTAAATGTTGTACTGTATTTATTAATATTAGAATATTCAGGTATTCGAGAATTATACATAGGTATAATTCTCGAATACCTGCGACAAGAACGACTCACGGTGGGAACACTAAGGCAGTAACTGACTTATAGGTACCGATTCAAGCGAACTTTACGTATTTGCCTAATATTCGCTTATTCAAATATTAAAGCTATTAGAATACAGTGTCTCGTGAAAAAGGACAGAATGTTTATTTAGTGTCTTCTTAATATTGGATATCAATAGAAAATGTGGCTGTAGGAAAATGTTTAGGAAGGTACTCTCATTTTCTCAATAATACATGCAAAACCATAGAATTGGTAGTCCTAAGAACTCCTACCTAAAACTTTTGAAAACAGTGATTGAGATTAAAAGAAAAGACTGAGCAATCTTGTTAATTTTAGATGCATAGGTACCCCCTTTTGGGTAAATGGCGTGTAGGCTAGAAAGCTCAAATTGTTATTTCGCTTACAGTTTCCCAAACCATAGTATTTCATAGAGTTCTCTATATTCAGAAAAGATTGGAATAATCGATAATAAATTGTTTTGCACGTGAACTTTCGTGAATGGTGTCCCCGACACTTATTGTTATTTCAAATGTGCTTGCAACCGAATGCTCCCGGCGGATAAGGCGTGAACGCTGCTTTCGAATGCCCTTTATTTAAAGCTACTTACATCGTTTATTAGGTACGGGTACATAATGCATTTATTTGACTAAACATGGGGAACTTGGGAGTCTATTCTCAAAATTGACTAAACCTGAACCCTTTGCCTATATAACCCTATAAACTCAAACAAGGCGGTCTTCACACCACCATGTTCTTATCTTTTATTTTTTTATTTATTTAATTTATTCAAAAAAGTTACATACTTTTAGCAGTGTAGGGTATAGCTTAACGAATATAAAAAAAGCAGCCAAGTGCGAGTCGGACTCGCCCATGAAGGGTTCCGTAGCACGACGAACTACAAAAACCTTTATATTATGTTACTTGATGTAACATAATAAGGGAGTTTCAGTTTCAAGTATGGGGACCCCCGAAATTTATAGTTTTTTTTTTATTTTTATGTAAAAAACTTAATGCGGTTCACAGAATACATCTACTCGCCAAGTTTCATCAGTCTAGCTCATACGGTTTCGGAGAAAAATGGCTGTGACATACGGACGGACAGACAGACAGACAGACAGACAGACAGACAGACAGACAGACATGACGCATCTATAAGGGTTCCGTTTTTGCCATTTGGCTACAGAACCCTAAAAAAACACAGTGGAGAATGCAAACAAACAAGTGAACCAATTACTGAAAATCGCATTAATTAAAAACTGTGTGCTATTTACAGCAACCATTCGTTGTAAGTAGGTAGGTACTAAGATTTTAAGCACATAAAAAATTACAAGATAATTTATGACAGAGATGCCGAGGAAAGTAGCTGTGAGCCCGCTCTACAGACTGAAAAGAGACTCAGTGCGGGGAACAGTACTAATCTAGGTAGACCATTCTACAACAGTGTCCTATAATGTGTAAATTGACTTTATTCCTAATACCCACCTCTGTACTTTGTTAAATAAACTTTTACTTTACTTTACTTTTGTCCGTAGCATCACAAGGATCACTTTGCAACGTATTTCAAACTAGATTAATCTAAGCGTCCATTCCTCGATTAAAGCCTTAAATACTAAAATTAAATTAATGGATGTAGCTGTAGTATTATGGAAAAATCATGTTACAAAATGCGTCGAAACTTAATATTTATGCATAAATAAAAATATCATCAAAGCATAGTAATTGCCAATTCTAAATCAATATCATCGGTTACCTGACCTCGTATTTAAATATAAAACCATTGAGTATATTTATATTTTACGATTAATTAATAGGTTTTTGGTTTCAGTAACAAGAAGTAGCAATTTATTATTAATTTATATCATTATAATAAAATCTGCTTTATAAATATGTATGCAGTATAATATAATAAAGTAACCTATAATAATTAATCAACTGTATCGTGACTAAAATATATCAGATTAAATTCTAGGGACAATTTAAAGATTCACCCATGAAATCTCCAAACTATTTAAACACTAGGTAGTAGAAGATCTATTGCGCTTTGCTCGAGTACAGAAATAAAAAAATATCTAACCAGTTGTATTCCAGAATGCCCTAGGGACCTTAACTTTATAAAATATGTGGGACTATTACGTTGATCGTCAGGCAGTAAATACAACAGCTTCATGTGATTTATATTAAAATTAAATCAAGATACGCGAGAACTAGCACTTTATTGATACTCTTAGAATTATCGCAACTCGATAATAATTAATTTATTGACCTAAGCACGATGACTAAGAGGTCACAAAATATCTACTTACCAACCTGCCTATGGAATTCATCGAGCGCCGTCTCTACATTACGCTTATCTACTCGTATGTAAACGAATCGACATAATCTATACGTAGTTTGAGGTACTTTAAGAAGATTCTACTGAATGATTCTACTAAAATGATGCAGTCTCGCTCATAAGAGCGAGACTGGCAACTTAAAGCAGAAGATCGTAGTGACTGGCGAAATGTGGGGAGGCCTTTGCCCAACAGTGGGACACTACGGGCTAGTAGTTATAGTAATGGCTGCAAGATTAATATCTCGATCTTTGCAATTTCAAATACGTATCAAAGTTCAAAACAATACCCGCTCTGTTACAGGTTTTACGCTTAATTACGACCTCCACGAAGTCCAAAATGTGAAAAATTACATACTTAATGATTTTACAAGGATTAAATAAAATCTGCCACAATTTTTTTTAAATACGATAGTAGCATAATGTCAAGAGAGATGAAAGTCATGTGACTAGGAGAGTGATGAGTAGGAATATGAATGTTGATGGATATTTGGGTAGAGGTAGGCCAAAGTAAAGATGGATGAACAGTTTGAAAGATGGCATGGATAAGAAAGAAGTGAATACAGAGTTGACGGCTGATAGAGTAGAATGGAAGAGAACACGTTGTGCCGACCCAACATAAAGTAGGATAAGGGCAGGAAGAAGAAGAATACCTACCTACGTTAGTAGAATAAACACACATCAGGGGGCTAATTCTCGGGCCGATCTCGATCATTTTGCAATTTTATTTTATTGCTTCTTTTCGACTTTTTCGCACTTTTTCTACGTTTTCCGTATATCGTAGCTGTCGAGGCTTCTACGTTGAGGTCATCGATGAATTACTGAAGGAAATCATCCATTCTCTATTCGAAAAGAAGCATTAAAATAAAATTGCAAAACAATCGAGATGAACCGAGAATTAGGCCCCTGATCGCGAATGTGGTTTAACTTCTAACTCATAATAAAATTATCTGTCGAAAACCACTTAGGATTTTGTTCAACATGGTAAATAAACATGTAAAACCTATTACTATCCGTCACTCAATGTCTAGATAAAATATTAATAATTACCAACGTATTTTTTTCGAAATTATACATTTATTCCGAAGTTAGAGCCCGACCTGATTGATCGACTCGCTTCTAATTAAACACTTTTATTAGATAATACATTATTATTTCTATGATTTCTTGAAGTTTTTTCCCAGAGGTATTTGTAACGTATGCAAACAGCTCTGGGAAAAAACTCTCATGAATGACATAGCATTTACGGTTGAGTAGCCTAATGTTGGCTGCATTTTAAATACATTGGCCAAGCGCGTGTTGACCGACCTATGTATTACTCTATTACGAAACAGCATGATGAATGTAATAATAACTTCTCGTATGCAGAAGATTTTTTGACAGTTCCCCATTGCTAGGTGTCAAAAATCTATGTTTCTGAATACAGGCCTAAGTGTCAAAGGGCTCTGACTATGGACGCAAGGACCGACAAACAGACGTTATTAACCAATGTATAATACGAATATTTGCATAATTAATACCTACAGTTTTATTCAAACAAATTCCAGTGTGGTAAAATCGCATTGATCGGCAAATATGAATTTGCAATGAATTGAATTGCCAGTCCATTTGGATACAATTACCTACTTCGAGCGTGTTCTCTTATCGAAATAATGTGTTTTATAACACATCAAAAAGCGGAAAAGCATTTCAAATATCAATAAGCTTCTCTGTTGAAGAAACCTTATTTCCAAAAATAAATATTTTTATACCACATTAGCATAAAATAAAGAACAACTTGCTACATTTTTTGATTAAAATTGTTACGATGTAATTTACGCACAGTATATACAAAGAATAACACAGTACAGACAGTACATAAACTATTTTGCACTGTCATACTGATATAGGCACCGCTCCCTAGGAGGTTTGTGAGAGTTTTACCCACTATAACAAATAACAATGTAACTATACAGTCTTATATCCTCGTTGTGGTGCCGAATCAATCATACCATTTACTCCTTGGGCTCTTAGTATCATATATACTTACCATAGTAGGTATATCGTTGTAAAATTAACTAATAACGGGATAGTTCAGAACAAACATGGCTTTTGGAAATTATGACCACATCAACCTTATTACCTAACAAATAACGCACTACGAACGTATCTCAGTGTAGCATGAAAATATTTGTTGCATGGTTAAATTGTCTCTCAAAAAAATCTGGGAAAAGTCGCCTGCACTTGATATTTGCACTTCATAGGTAGGTATTCATTTTCAAAATTGCGTCATTACTTTTGAATCCACGTTTAGTGGATTTACCATACGTGATACAAAATTAATGACAGATCAAAGGTAGGACATCATGTTGAAAATTATGAATTCTGCCCAACTTAGAGCAGACAACTGCACCTGCACCTATATGTTATGGAATGCTGATAAGTTTTTTTTTCTCTCTGAGCATGTACTCGTAGCATACCTACCTATTGTGACCCCTTGGCTGTGTTAATACGATCAATAAGTATACCGATAATCAATCTTGGAACTGTGATCCAGTGAATCTAAAATCTTATTCAAACCACCAATGACTGATTTCAATCTTGAAATTCAAATTTCGAAACGTTTTACAAACATTTTAAAATACCTATTATAAAATACATGAAAAATTACCCCTTAACTTATAGTCATTATCCATTACTATTTCATCTTTTGCCAGATTTTTTTTAAAGTGGTACCTAAATGTTAAGCTTGTAAACGAAGCTTTACTATTAATTACTTGCCTAATTGTATTAAAACCCGAGAAATCTGTAATGCAGTTGTCTATACTACATCACTTGGAAATCCTCTTTACATTATTTATATTTTTTTTGTTGAAAGTTCATTTTGTAATTGGAACACCTTGATCGTAGTATCCCAGCCTCTAACCGTATTGTTTTATCCCGTGTGTTTAACGTGTGTGTGTATTTGTGGTTCCAGAGCAGTGGCGGCGGTTGCCGGTGCGGTAGGCGCGCGCGCGTCACCCGCCCCCCGCACGCCACTGCTTTGGACCTCTGGAACGCCTTCGTATACCCGGTATGAATGGAGACGCATGACAGTGTCTTTCTACACGCACCACACATATTAAAAAAAAATAAACAATTCCAATTTCGAACTGTTCTCTCGAACGCTGATGCAAGAAAGAAGAAAAAAACCACGGAAGACAAGGCAGTATGACTTTAGCCTGAGCCGTGAGTAGCGAATAAAATAAAATCTCGAAAGTTTTCTTATTTTTTATTCGTCTAAAAACAGAGTACAAAAGTAAAGACGCAAGCTTGTGACTGTACCTGAACAAAATACAAAAATAGCAGGTAATAAAACTATCTAAAACACAGATAGTGCACAAGTATTTCAATATGCGGGCAACATTTTGAATGATAATGCGTTCTGCTAGTTATTCAACTTTCGTATCACACTAAAAATTCAGTAGTTATTGCTAGTAAGCTGCTGGCAATTTGAATAACTAATTCGGTTTAGAGCTTTAAGCTACTTTCTGATCAGTGTTTGAGCTACTAGAAATAAAAGACAGTTATTTTCGTTAAATTGAATATGTGTGATGTGTTTTCGTCTATACCAAGATCACCGTTATGAAAAGTCTGAAATATAAGCGTTGGTGTTATTTGTGATTATAAGCATTCAATGTTTATCGACTGAAATCCACGTCAAATCTGGGTTATTACCTACACGTGGTCTTGGTAGAGTCCTTACTTTATTTATTTTTCTTTAGCAACCGCTTCAAATATTAATAACTTAAGGTTATTTGTTATATTATTGCTGCTAAGCCAAACTAAGGAATGCTTTAATTTAAATGCTTAATTAAACTAAATACCTAACAGTTAGTGACGAAATACATTTCATTATGCCAGACGCCTAACCTAAATATGTAGATCAGTTCTTAGACTTAGGCAGATACTTATGCAAATAATTTAGAAAAAATATCGCTCTTGGAATTATGGAGGGAGCAATTTGAATACACGTAATAAACTCTATTAGGTAGGCACTAGTTACCTAATTACATTCATTCAAACAGATCTAGTAATTAGACGCTATGTTTGTAATATTTCAACATGTTAATTATTTAGTACTTTCGTGCTGTAAATAGCAATAACAGCACTTGGGGCCTTAATACGATTTAAAGCCTTACCAGTTGAGACATCGATGGTTCAAGAAATTCTTATATCCATAAAGGATTCTCATTTGTCGATAAATCCAATTCTTAGAATGAAACATCATTTTTCTATAAGAATTATTTATATTATAGCTTCTTATTTGAAAATTAATGATTTTGAATCGAGTTAAGATTTTTAAATCGCAATTGTATCAGACTAAACATAAGATTCTTATCAGATTTTGCTTTATCAGAAAAGGTACCTTGAAATAATCTACCTCTTAAATAAAATAAAAAAAAGCTCGTTTTGCTCAAGCTTTTGCTTAAAACTTCGCGAAAAACATAGAGATACTAATTTATTTAAATTTCCAGGGCAACATGAAGCAACACATGCTGACACACAAGATCCGCGATATGCCGCCGGGTTTCGACAAGAACGCTCCGGGAATGTCAGACGATGGGCGGGAGAGTCCCGACAGACGTTCTTCCCCCGACAAGATGGATCTGAAGAGGTCACCGCCCGCCCTACCCCAGCCACCGATGACGCATGCACCACCCATGGATATGCCACCGATGCCGAAACGACCTAGCTGTAAGTTTCTACTAACAGTCTACAATATCGCCCTTTATTTTTACACGACTGCCCAGAATGAGGGTAATGTTTTAATAATGCTTAAATTGAAGGTTGAAGTGGTAGTAGTGTTGCCCAAATGCAAGAACAAGACGAGACTTAGCCAGTCTTGGTCTTGGTCTTGCGCCAATACACCTGGTCTTGGTCTTGGTCTTGGTCTTGCGCTCCCAGTCTTGGTCTTGGTCTTGGTCTTGCAGCAAGAGTCTTGCAAGTCTTGCAATCACCTATTAGTCTATTACTATTTATTAAAGTTTACTTTAAATCTTAGAAAAACGTATTAGAATTGGAACATTGTGAGCTTGAATTAACATAGCCATAGTAAAGATCAAGCAGATTAATAAATAACTGAAGATTTGATAAGAAATTCGAAAAATCAACTGACCTATTATGTCGTTTTCCATGGAAGTAACTATGTTTATGGTATTAGTCGTAATGCGCATAGGTCCAGTTTTTCATATTCTTTGATACAGTTTTTTGCGTCTCATAGAATTCCTAAGCGTACCTACCTATACGCCGAACTGTTACACCTAACTACTCAGTGAAATAGCGCTAAGTCCTAGCTGCAAGACGCAAGAGTCTTGCAGGCTATGTCTTGTTCTTGCTCAAGTCTTGCACGGTCAGTCTTGGTCTTGGTCTTGCTAAAAATACGCGGTCTTGTTCTTGGTCTTGGTCTTGCAAAAACGCAAGAACAAGACCAAGACTGCAAGACCAAGACTGAATTTGGGCAACACTAAGTGGTAGATAGATATATTAACTCTTTATTGTACACAAAGAAATACATACAGAAACTATTACAAAAATAATCAGTACAATGGACGGCCTTATCGCTAAGAGCGATCTCTTTCAGACAATCAGGAAAGATAAAAATCGGATAGACGGCGGTATACAAAAAGTTTTTAAATACTATATAAAAAAAAAGAGAAACATAATATATAAGTGATGATACCGTAATTAGTAAGTTTTGATAAGTTTTTGTAAAGTGACACTATTTTTTAATTTATTCTAATACGTTTCTAACAGGTCACTGACATTATACAATGAAACTCCATTATTGTAACCCCAGTGCGGGCTGCATATACTTAGGCACTCCAATAGAATTGGTTATTATTAAGACCTGATAAGATGTCATCATCATCCACAGCCCAACTACACCCACCGCTGGGTATAGGCCTCCCTTAGTTTCTGCCATCTATCTCAATCCTATGCCAGCCAGTGTAACCCATTTCTGCCCCGCAACTTTGACTGTGTCCATCCATCTTGCTGCAGGGCGCCCTATACGCTTCTGCAGCCGGTTCTTGGCATTTTTAAGATGTACATAAACAGTCATAGTTATAAACGTTATTTAAATTTAATCATTGCTTAGAGCTAGCCCTGACACTTTTTGATATTAACCCAGTGGTAAAGGATGGCAATAGTTTAAGCACTGTTTATCTTTTGACATATATTTTATAAGTAAGGTCAAAAGTTAATAAATAACTGTACAAGAAGGCGTTCAGAAACATTTTCGAAAATTTCTAGAATTAAGAGCTGTGAGAGAAGTCTATACTTCTTTAGTAAACAAGTGAAGTTCAAACTATGGTCAACTAGCGGCCGCCCGCGGCTTCGTTCGCCCCGTTCCCGTTAGGTACCTACTTACATCTCCGTTACAATATCTATATAAATTTTAGCCTATTTGTTATTTTGATGTGTAAGCTATTATATTATTGTAAAGTTTCATTAAATTCCATTCATTAGTTTTTACGTGAAAGAGCAACAAACATCCAACCATCCATACTTACAAACTTTCGCGTATAAAATATTAGTAGGATGAATTAATATAATCATTTACATATTGGAGCAGAATATCGTCAACGATCAGTCAAGGACGGCCAACTGACTCAGCAGTTACGTACCTACGCATACTGTTTGGAAATTCCGCAGTCAATTTTATAAATCTAGAAGAATGTCTGAATCACCTGAAAAACGGATCGACCATGACTATAATAGTAAAAAATTCAATGGCTGCTTCAGAATTCCTTTAGACAATTATTCGATTAATTAGTAATGGTAATACATAACTGTATTTCAAAACCTAAAAAGACAATGAAGTTAGTCGGAAGTAGAACGGAAAGCTGCCGAGAATAAATGTTTAAGTATTATATCAGCTATCTGGTTTCCATAATACAAGCTTTGCCTAATTTGGTAGGTACTAGATAAGATAGTTTTGTGTGGATTGTCCACAATATTCATCATTTTATTTGCCGACTTCCAATCAAAAAGGAGGAGGTTCTCAATTCGGTTGTATTTTTTTTTTTATGTTTGTTACCGCATAACTTCGTCATTTGTGAGCCGATTTGAAAAATTATTTTTTTATCTGAAAGGCACTGCTTCCCGATTGGTCCCATTTTAATTTTATTAAAATCGGTGTTGCCATTTTTTTTTTAATAATTTTTTTAATGTTTGTAACTGCATGCCTCCGTCAATATGAACCGATTTAGAAAATTATTTTTTTATTTGGAAGGTTATTCTTACGTCCAGATTGTCCCAAACAAATTTGATTAAAATCGGTTTAGCCGTTTGACAATGAAGTCGGTTTCTCAAGTTTTTTTAAACTTATAATTATTTTACTTTATTCACAGTACAACACTAACCGCTAGCTTTTTTATATTTTCTCAATGATGCCGGCCTATGCTCTTTAAGGGCCTATTATGTATTCACTATTTTTAACTTTAAGACTGTTTAACTTTTAAACTTGATGAAGTTGGTTTTAGCACCTCTAAATAATTTTGATACGCTTTAGTTTTAACGGCGATGGAAAACTTACTACTGAAAAATTTGGGTACGTAGGTCTGCCACCATATTATACTTAGCCATAGGTAACTCTGATTCTGATTCCGTAGAGCCGAAGACCGGGCTCAGTGGCGCGTCTTTGGAGAGACCTACGTCCAGCAGTGGACTGATATAGGTTGATGATGATGATTATAAACTCTGATTCTCCTCTCCCTTAGAAACCCTCAAAGGTCTTGGGGACCTAAATACTTTTTACTCAGACATATCTTGGTACTAGGGGTTATCCAATATTTACCGGGCGATTTCAATGGGGTTTTTTTTGATTTGGCGGGCCGAAAATTGACTTGACCCCTTTGAGAGATGGTGGGGGGAGGCTCGAGAGAGAGATAAGTGGAAGTTTGGGGGAGACTTTTGCCCAGCCGTGGGACAAAATAGGTTGAATAAAATAATGGATTATGGAGTAAAGATTATTCCAACTACAACTAATATTATGTTCCCTACAGTGCCAACCGGACCGAGCCACCCGCCGCCGCCACCGATGTCATCCAAGCATCTCTGCGGAGTCTGCCGCAAGAATTTCTCATCATCATCAGCTCTGCAAATCCACATGCGCACGCATACGGGAGACAAGCCCTTCCGCTGTGCTGTATGCCAGAAGGCGTTCACAACCAAAGGAAATCTCAAGGTGGGTTTGATAACCTAGCGCCATCTTTTTTTAAATCTAGCTGATGGAACGTTATGTAGTAATTAACCAACGCTTATAACAAAGCATTTTCTCGTAGATCACGCACGTCAGAAACGTGCCCTACCACTGACATACAGAAGGGCAAGTCCCAGTACATTTACAACATTTCGTCTACCAAAATGTTGTTTTCGTGTGAGAACCTGTCTCTCTCTTTTGTATGGAAAATTGATGAGACAACAACTCGTTTCGATCCTTTCTAAGTAACGTATTTTTGTCTGTTTCTTTTCTCCATACAATAGAAAGACACGATAATAGGCGAAACGAAAAGGATAAATGAAGTAGGACTTGTCCTTCTGATGTTCAGCCTCACGTGCCAATAATTTCATCACCATCTAGCGGTGCGTGGCATTACTAAGCACTAAATAACCCCTAGGTAATAGACAGAAATCTTGCATTATTTCATAGAAAATGATAATGAAGAAGCTAGTAGGAGGAGGCTCGCCATTAGGATGAACTGGATGTCTATAGGGGAAGCCTTAAGGGGCCGGCTTAGGGCGAATTTTCATACAAACGTAATACCAAAATTATTACTAATTTAGGCAGATTCTCACTATATTATTGTAATAACTGTATTCTTATAGTATTTATCTAGGTTCCTGAACAATTTTTATTTTAAATTTCTTACCTCGAATGAAATAAACATCAATCGCATTTTACACATTTTTTTCATTGCAAAATGTGATTGGCGTTAATTTCATTTGAGGTAAGTAATTTAAAATAAAAACTGTTCAGGAACCTAGATAAATAGTATACACATACAATAATTACAATAATATAGTAAAAATCTGCTTAAATTAGTAATCATTTTGGTATTACGTTTGTATGAAAATTCGCGCTCCGCCGGCCCCTTAATGGGAAAGAATGGGCTGGGAATCCAATGCGTGACATTATAGATAATGAGTACTTATTTCGTTTGTCAGGTCCACATGGGTACGCACATGTGGAGCGGCGGCGCTTCCCGGCGCGGCCGACGCATGTCGCTGGAGCTGCCTCCGCGGCCGATGCACGAACCGCACGAGCTGCTGCGCCGACCCGACCTCTTCTACCCGTATCTACCCGCGCCTTTCCTCAACGGCATGCAGCAAAAGGTAACTGCACGCTAAGCCACTGGGTCTCCAAGGCCCGTATTCAGAATCTACCCGAAGTCGGGGTTTTGCTACCACATTTCGTTACCAAATGTTGTTTTAGTTTCAATTTTTTGTCTCTCTCTATTGCATGGAGAAAATATGAGATGCCAAACATACGTTACGTAGTTAGAGTTGTTGTCTCAGTAGTTAGAGTTGTTGTCTCATCTTTTCTCCATACAATAGACAGAGACAAATAGGCGAAACGAAAACAACATTTGGTAACGAAATGTTGTAAATGTACTGGGACTTCGGGTACAGTGCTCGAGTCTTTGATATTTTTCAATGGAGAGCAGTCAAAAACTCTATGAGCTCTATAACTGCATGTCTGAGTCGAGCCTCAAGTATAGGTTTTATGACAGTTCTCCAGCTTGCTTTGCTTGAGGTTCGACTCAAGACTCAATCTGAGTCATAACTCAAGCCCAGATTTTTGTCACTTTTCAATGGAGAACTGTCATAAAACCTATACTTACTAGAGGCTCGATTCAGACATGCACTGTTTCTGAATGTGGGCCCAAGCCTCTAAATGAAGTATGGTGGTCGATTCAACTAAGAGAGGCATGTAAGGCTGTAGAAGTGTTCTGATGCTAAGCCTTATTAAGCCTTGATAGCAACGTTTCCGGATTGTAAAGTGAAACTCTGTTCAACAGTTGAATGAAATATCAGTCATCCAGCAAAGCGCGGGTCAGAACGGAGTGGGAAAATTTCCGGGACTGCTCGGCTTCGGAGCGTTCGGCGGCGGGCGTCCCGGCGCCGGGTCCCCCCTTGAGCGGCCTCCCTCGCTGGACGGCGGCGACGAGAGGCAAGCCGCCATGAGAGAGCTCGCCGAGCGTGGACGGGAGCTCGCCGAGCGCAGCCGACACATGCGCGAGGAGGCAGAGTACCGCTCTCCCCCCGCGCACCCCCCGCACCAGCCCCCCTCCGCGCAGCCCTCCCCCCCCGCGCCGCACCACCAGCTGCCGCACCCCCTCTCCTCGCTGCCTCCGCCCGCACGCACCGAGGGCCTCACCGTCTGAGCCGATCGATCGAACACCACCAACTACATTCCAGAACCACCACGGACCGAATGTTGCAGCGGAGGCGGAACTCCAGCACTGCGGACCTTCCGAGCTTCGAATCTCAGCAGCAGTGTCGTGTTAATACTGTACAAAGACTTAGTTACTTGAATTTAAGGGACTGATAGACGACGAAACGCACGTCCGTTCTAGAATAATGATAACGATGCAAAGTGTAGCGCTATGTAATATTGTTATTCCACGTGTTATTGCCTAGAGTAGTTGTAAGTAAGTTATGCACGAGTACGGGCCTGGGGCAATCAGGAGCCCGGTGTAGTTGTGGGCTCCAGTTTATGTCATACTCTGTGATAGTGCACATTTTAGAGGCTGTGTCTCGCATCCGGAGACGGTTCACCGAACACTATCTGGCGTGTCGCAGCGTCGCCTGTTGACGCAGTCCATTGTGCTTTGACATCAAAAATTAAATATAAATTATATCCCAAAAATTAAATAATTTCATAAAGCTATTGTAAATAAATTGTATCATAGTATTACTCTAATAAAATTATAGTTATAAACTTGAAATTGAAATATCTATTAGAGACATAAATATATTGTACTGAATGCTGTCTGGAGTGCTCTATGCATGATTTCTGTGTCCACATTCCAAACGGTTAATTTCATTGTTTCGGCTGCATTATTACTTGTCATCATTCAAAATTTTTCCAATTAACAGTTTGGTAGCATAAAGCACTTAGAAATCTATTGTCACTAATTAATCAATATACTAGTTAATGGTAACAGAGGTTAATGACATATTCATATCATGTAAATTTTAAAAGTATTTGCATTTGAGGTCTACATAGTTATAAGTGTTTAGAGTCATAGCTATTATTGCTTTAGAAATACTTACATATCTTTATAAATTATGAGCGACTGGTATTTTGTCAAAAAAAAAGATAATAGTAACTTTAATATGTGTAGCGTATGTGAGTAGTTAAACCGGCACCTTATACAGACTGACGACGTAAAGGTCTACAGTCTACACCTTAGGAAAAGATATACATATTTCCAAATATGCATTTGTCTCGATGCTTTTTAGTAGGCACGTTAGTCCAGTTGCTACTAATAATTATTTTTCTTAAAAATGTATGTATTTTATACGTTCGCGTTTACTAGTTATCTGTGTAAAAATGTCCTAATAAATTATTTATAAATTATAAATCATGCATACACTCTTAGTATTAAAAAGCTTGTAAGGTGATATGCCGTGTACTGTACAACAATTTAGTTGTTTAGATAAAATTCTCATAGCACCTACATCTTATTATTACATATTCAAGTTGCAAATAGATATTAGAGAGTAGTGTTTAGTCATGAATATGATGTGTCGAGTCATATTGTCAGTATAAATAATCATTGTAAATTATTAAATGTTTATGTAAATGTCCAAAAAGTATTCAAATTATTTAAAAGAAAAAACAATTATACTAATACACTCTTTTCTTTTATGTTCTCCTAACCTTTCGATCCTTTTTGTTTTCACACTACTTATACTACCCTACTCTACAAACTACCTACAAGAAACAATAAAAAATAAATTATTACTTACCTTGATTATAATGACCATAATAACGAACACACCTAATCAGAGACCACATTAACGTTAAGAGATATAAATATTTAAATAATAAATCTTGTGAAACCAGAATTTATATTTTAGTAACATTAATTGGGCTATAATTCATAAGCCGAAAGCGTTTACGATCGATAAAGCATACAAGGTACTAAATCTGACTGTTGTTAGTTGACAACTGTTTTACGACAATTTTATTATGATGTAAAGGTCGGCGTTAATACAAACACTACATTAGATATCAAATGGTCTTTGGACATCGCAAGGGACATTAGGAAATAGTGGCGTAACTATTAAGTGGTAATTATAATGAAATAAAGTTGTGGGTGTAAGACTTAGACAATTTAACCTAAGGACTTGCCTTGCATCTATTCAGCCTAACAAATTTTTCTGCCATATTTTGAGGGGGACGAGGAAAGCACACACTGAAACGAAAGCGACACACATTCAAACGATCGTTACACACACAACAATTACTTGTGTTGTTATGAACGCACACAAATACAAATCTTTAACACTAGTTCAAGTTTACTGTATATACAGGTGACACACATTCAAAATACAGAGAACCACAACAGTGATGCCGTATCATCATTTTATTTTACCCTATGTTAAGTATGAAAGAATGTAAGGCTTCCGAAGTCAGTAAGATTTATTTATTAAATATTCATTCTGAATATTATTTTAGATTTCATGGTACTAATGGTCGTCGGGTAGATAGATAGATAGATAGATAACTCTTTATTGATTACTATGACACAATATAGGAATACAGTATTTTGCTTAAAAATAAAAATTCACAGTAAAACAATGGGCGTCGGGTATTTATGTTCAAGACAAACAATATAAAAATTATAGGCCTATCTCGTTGCTACCTATTGTTTCTAAAGTTTTTGAAAAACTTATCAGAGATAGGTTAGTATCACATTTAAATATTAACTCTATATGAACGACAGTTTGGCTACCAGGTGAATGTAGGTACGGTAGATGCTATCGACTATTTGGTGAACGATGTTGTTACAAATCTTAATAATAAAACGAAAGTAGCAGGCTTGTTTTTAGATCTTTTTTCTGCTTTCGATACTATAAATCATAAATTACTGATTGCTAAGCTAGAACACTACGGTATCAGAGGTGACGTACTTACCCCCGAATACTGAAACGCAACTCAGATTTAAGCACGTCTCAAGCGACGAATATTTGACAGTTTTCAATGAAAATCTGTCAAATATTCGTCGCTTGAGACGTGCTTAAATCTGAGTTGCGTTTCAGTATTCGGGGGTTAATCTGTTTAAGTATATACCTTACGAATATAAAACAATTCGTAGAGATAAGAAGCATTTTTGGTAAACAAGAAGTTGTTACAGAATCCGGGGCAGTTACCAATATTTTTTGGCATGTTCCTTAATGATCTTATAGATATCAGGCCATTTAACTATATTATTATTTACGTATTGACATTAAAATAATAGGCAGTCTACATTTATTCAAAACTAGACTAAAGCTGCTTTTGTTGAAAGGGTGTTTTTATTCTACTGATGATTTTATAAATATGAAGTGACATTGCTAGTATTATTTGATAACAATTTCTTTGATAATTATTTAATTTATGATATGACTCATATTATTTTTGCTTGTTATGTACTATTTTTCAGACACAAATGTATAATTGTTAATGAATGAATATCACAGGCAGACTAGTTCATTTCGTTCAATTGATCTGGTCTGGACAACACTAAAACTACAGCCAGCTCTCTAGGATGCCATGAGGGACAAATCCTTTATTGTATGTTACTCATTACTTGCACTAAGAACCTATTTTTACCCCAAATCTCGACAAACTACATCTTGATTAAGTTGGCAGCATTACTACTCAAAACTGACACTTACATAGAGATTGATAAATTTTCTGAGCTTAGAATCAAAGATATCGATGTTTTTATTTGGCCTAAATAAACTTATCATTTTAGAACCAATATGGGGTCAACCTCAGAATAAGAGCGAATAAGCTGGAAACTCGTATACACCGTCATAAAGGTGTTCTAAAAGTTCTTTCAAAAATAACATGAAATTCTATGATGACTACGTTAGTTTCTCAAGGTAAAAGGTCACAAAAACTATCCATCTTATAAAAGGTGGGATGAATAAATGTTTGGAACTAAATTTGTGTCAAATGCTATGCTTTTGGATGTCCGAATACGCAAATTGGCAAATTTTATCATCCGCACTTGATGTGCGGGCTGGTTTTTCCACAAGGTATAAAGTTAAAAGTTTTTTAAGTTCCTAAATTGTTCAACAGCTACATTGTTAAATTAAACATGTAGGCTACGTAATGTTATGTATAAAATAACACGTTACAACTTCGACACAATCCGTTGGTGCACGACTGGATTTGAACCCACAATCAATCAGAAAGCTAAGATAAATCTACTCGCTAGAACACCCGTGCTTTTATCGATATCGATAAAAAACTGTGTGTAAACATTTATCCACCTCTATCACTAGTCTCGCTACCGGAGGGCGGGGTTTTGATGTCTCGGGCCTGTCAGGTCTGGAAAAATTCAAAGCCAAATCGACTTAATAATCTAAATCAGTAAGGTCAAAAATTCATTTTTGAAATGCCAACTAGTCTCGTAGGGAGTTCATAGGTACGTCATAGGTAGTCTCGTTACAATTTTAAATTTTTGCTAGTGACTAAAATTGCTTGGCAATTAGAGATTATTTCGCAATTATAGTCTATTTCATTTTGTGATAAGGTTGAAAATTAAATGCGGATAATTGACGGCAGGAAACTCGAGGCAATTCGATCTTTTTCGTATAATCGTATACTGAATCGATGTTCTAGAGCTAAACGCCGAACAACAATTTTACATTATTTTAATAGAAAAAAGCATTAACTATGCAAAAAAATAATTACATATGAAATGTTACACCATCCTTTTACAAGCTTGATGTGTTGGACTTCCTATTACACACTGCAACTGCATATGTTGGCATTTTTAGAAGAGGTCCTTTCACCGCGATACCGATACTGACACTGATAAAGATCGATTACGAAGTGGTTTTTATAAACGTGCTAGATATGTCAGATTCATTAGTCTTGTACCTTTTGGCAGAGGGGAAGATCCATGCAAGGCAGGTCCTGATCTAAATTGTCTAAGGTGTAAGACGACGACGATAAGAAACTTGAAATAGTATTGAGTATAAACATACTCCCGAAAACATAAATGGAGAACATACCTACTTAATTGATATTAAGCGAAAAAAATGAAAAAAAATGAAAGGGAATAACAGACAACGATAAGTAAAGAAAGTGGCTTTACTAAGTTTTTTTTATGAAAGGGTAGAAGGAAAAAGGGTGCACCGACCGATCTTATTCGAATCCTTGAAAATCGAACAGGTAATCAGAGCCTTTTTCAACAAATTATATCAGTTTTTGTATATTAACTACAATTAACACTACAGTTTTATACATAATACTTTAATTACAATCAAGATTAAACCTAAGTACAATGAAAATAACTCAATTCATGTACCTACTTAACGTTAGAAGTTATGACTGCGCTGGTTATTTTCTACGGGCAGTTGCAGTAGTACTCTCGAAAACGGCGGCCTGTTGAACAAGAAAAAGAAAATTAATTTTAACTAAATGCCATATAAGTCAGTTGCTGTCTTATTTCTAAAACAAGCTCTTAAACAAAAAACTACTCACTACCATGGTAATATCATCATCAAATACACTTTTGAAAAATGGCCTTGATTTAGATTAGAAGATACCGTAGCTTAAAAGTTGTAAGTTTCAGTGGCAAAAGTATGCTTTATAGAGCCGCTAAAAAATTACATAGAATATGACAGACTTGGAACACTCCTCGATGCGCAGTATATAGACATGCAGTTACGGGCGTCCAGCGCATGCTGGAACTTTCTGTTAAAATCTATGGGATTTGACAAAAAGTTCCAATAAGTAACAAAAATCCATACATTTTTACTGACACCCCAGATTAAATTCGACACGCGATAATAACGGACAAACAATTAACATTTCGTTTCGTCTCCATTATGATATGTTTCCAATCTCCTTGGGGAATATTTATTTATATTTATTGGAGAACCAAAACTTTATAACTAAAGAATACACAACAAATAAGATTAAGAGAGCCAATTAGAGGTTCTCACGGGTAGAACAGAATAATGATATGAATAAGGGCGAGTACTTACCGCATTAGAAGTTGATAACACTGGCCAGTTTCTTGACGCGGTTGAGTAGCAGATCACCCTCACGGATGGTCGCCTGATAGAGCTGCGACCGATCGGCGTCAGCGCCGCGACCCGAACCGGTCACCACACAGCCGGCGACCGCGTCGATACGGCATTGCAGCCGGCCCGCCGCTGTGAAACTAAAGTAGCGGCAGATTGATTAAATAATACTGGCAATACCAACCACAAAACCAAGCAGAGGACCAAGCGCTTCGCTTCCACCTTTGTAATACGACAGCAAAAGAGTGGAACTTATTGCCATTATCATCAATAATAAGCTGAAATGGTCTTTCTTACAATATATGGTCGAAGGATATCAACAATCGTGAAGTGACCACTTGATTGTGATACGGACAACTTACGACCTTGTGCAAGTCTCAAAAATCATTTTTTGCAAAGAATCGAACCCACAACCAACAGCATAGAAGCCAGAGCAACTACTTACTACAGAGCTATGATGACCCTCCATTCCATGATTGAGAATTAAAATTTCAAGCGTCCGCGTGTAGATTGTAAGTTCGTCAAACAAGTTAGAGCTGTTTGTTTTGGATTTGGTTATAAATTAGCTTGTGATAATCCTTACTTAGAGATCTCTTCTTCAACGAATTCCCTAGTGACTCCGAAGGTGTCTGCAATGTTGTCGAGACTGAGCGAGCGGTACGCGCGAAGCAGCTGAACATACGCCTTGATGCGCGCCTCGCGGATGTAATGCTGGTAGTGCGGCCGGAACACTGGATCCACACAGATCTGGGTCTCTACCTGGAAATAATTGTTTCCATCATTGTTTTATGTCCTGATGGCATGGTGCCAAAAGCATGAGTAAACAAAAATGAAACATACAGAATCATCATAAAATCAGCTTTGACAATCCTAAACATTATTGTACTATGTATGGGTACTTTCAAACAATAATTGTACACACATTTTCATACCTATAACTTGTATGTTTTTACGTGAAAAGAATAAGTATAGAAGAAGAACGTGAAAAGTGAATGAGTATCTACTAAGTAAGCGTGCTACGTCATCGACCGTCTTTTTTACATGAGGTAAGAGGGTACATACATAGGTACTTGTAAAAGAATACCATATTTACGTGAAAGCCAAGTATTTCAAATATACCAAGGCTAGACTCGTGGCACCTTGACGACGCAGCGCCGCCTTGAAGACGTGGCACTCTAGAGCAAACGCACGTGGTAGCACGCAATACGGGATCATAAAACATTCACATACCCAGGCAAGGCTCTTCATGAAGTCTGCATATCTGCACTCATGCAATGACTCGACTAGCTCCCTCAGCTCGGGGAAGCGCGAACGCAGCGCTTGCACCGCGGCGCCTTGACGACGCAGCGCCGACTGCAAGGCGTGGCGCTCCAGAGCCAACGCACAGGCTAGCACGCAGTACTGGATTATAGTTCCTGTAGTCATGGTGGTTAATAAGCAAATCTTCTTTCAAAAAAAGTACTATATCAGCTATAGATATTACCGCCGTGAAGCAGCATTCCTGTGTTTTGGTTTGAAGGGTGTGGGTTTCGGTGTTCATGCTACTCTACACATGATTTAGAATTCTTTAGGCCAGTTTACCAGCTTGTTTTCTCACAATGTTTTTCTGCTCTGTTTGAGTATACTGAATAGCGCACATACATTTTTGGACCAAAAACTCATTGGTTCATAACTGGGTTTGAAGGAGGTTACAAGCCTAAGGTTGGGGCTGGTATCATTAGACCAGTAGTGCTCTGTCTTTCATTATCTGATTCTTTTCAACAAAACCAATGGTTGAGTAAATGTTAATATATGGGAGCGCAAGGACTTTTCATATCAGGGAATGCTGATTGTCCAATTCATGTCAAATTTACATTTGGGGATAAATTCGTTCATGAGTATTTAGCCAGATTACGAAGTTCAGATTGTCCAGAATTCAAGTCATAAGACTGTTCATTCTGGCACTAGTGCTGCCTATGTCTACCATTAGACTTCATCATACTGTTCATAGAATCTTATTTTTGTTACTATGTTACATAATTGCAATATTTGTTACCTCAATATTCTTATTTCTAAACCAGCACCAAAGCAAAAGATTGATACATACCAAAATCAACCAATTCATAAGATTCAAATGTTGATACACAATCAATGAATAGATCAGCAGCACGGCTGTAGTCTCTGACAGCGAGGCAGTAGATGGCTTCGTAAGCTTTTAGTTTATTCCTTGAGCGCCAGTCCCCGCCTTTGTCTACCAGTTCATGTGCCTGAAAATATTGTAACACTTACTTAATTAGAAGGTTGTAAGTAACTTTCCTTTGATCTAGTTAGTTATTTTTCCCGTAAAAACCAAACATTCTGATTCAGATATTTCTTAAGTAAATGTAAGTGTTGTGAAAGTAAGAGTAAGTTTAAGCAATGCTACAAAAATACCTTGTTTATAGTCTTTCCCATCTCTTTAACATTACAGCCATGGAAATAGGAAATTCTGAACAATGCAAAAATAGCATCAAGCCTCCTGTTGGTGGTGAGTGTGGAGTCTTCATATTTTGAGGTGGCCAGGGTAGTGGCTACTTCCTTGTCACCAATTGAGCAGAGGTAGTCCAATCTGCAATCATCACAAGACACATTTTACATAGGTAGTTGACAGTGTATGGTTAGGCTAAAGAGAACAAAACCTTAAATTAGTTTGACAGAGAAATACTCTCAGGATGTACCTACTTCAATTCCATCTTGTGGGTCATATCGACAACTACACACCAGTGTTGCAGCCTATGTAGGTATCATCCTTTGAAAATACAAGCTCATAGATGATGACTTACCGATCTTGCCACACAGGAGTTTCCGAATCATCCTCTTTGAACTTAGATAGCCTGTCCTGATTTTCTCTAGCCATATCATCAAATAACTTCTGGTCAAACGGCCAGTCCAGGTCTGTGCATACTTCTTTGTAATACGGAGCCATATTCCCGGCTTTTATTCCTTGAAACAGTTCATCTTTTAGCTGCTGGTTTCCTTTGAGCTGAGGTAGAGATAACTTGAATTTTATTCCCGCAAGCGCCATGTACTCGGGTGTTTTTCCTTCAGCAGATAACTCCATGATTTTTAATTGTTTTGTTACTAGTTCTTAGCGACGGATTATTATAATTTTCAATGATACGGCTGGAAATAAGTCAGAAAACCACGATCACAATATACTTTCACGAAATCGAACAAGACCAAGAAACAAAGAATGCAAATCCAAATTTTTGTATCGTCATTCAATTTTTTTTTTTTCTCTTCTTCTTATTGTAAGGCCGGTAATACACATTGATTATTATGGACATTGGCATTACCCAAGAACTTGGCAAAAAAGCAAAAATCCAGCGCCAAAACAAAATATTAGAAAGTTTTTGACATCCTAATGACATGACATTGATTGCATAGGACTTCAACTCTTGCTCTTGTCTGATTGTCTGTTCTGTCTTCTGTCGTTCTGTCTGTCTTGCTTGCATTGCATTTGCTTTTGCCTTCCCAAACGGAAGATGGTTGAACATTGGTTGAATTTTAGAAATATTTGACTAAAATTCTAGAATAAAGTTAACTGGTGCAAATTTAAGGAAAAGCCAAAACATCTTTAATTTAATTGAAGTTATTGGCTATATTACAGATGCGCTATGGAAAAGGCCCAAATGGATACATTAGTTTCAAAATGTCAAACCATCAAAATTATTCCATCGCTAGAAGATACCTTGAAGTCAATGGGTCTGAATACAGAGTTGGATGATAATGCTCAAGCATGGCTTGATCAGCTGAAAGTGATTTGGAAAACTTGGAGAAGAAGTGCTAAAATGGAAAGCAGCATTGAAGATTTATTCCGTTGTAGAACTGATGCTTTCAGGCTGGCCCTTATATTTGTCATAAAGTGCGAGGAGTACAAGGATAGCAAACCCAAGTCTTTGCCGTTTTTCATCATTGAAGTTCTCCTAAAATATTCTCAGACATGTAATGTAGTTGCGGAAGATTCACTGAAAATGCCAGCGTTTCATATTGCAGTATATCAAAGAAGCCACCAATTCTTAAGCATCATGGTGAAAGCGTATCAAATTGTTACAGTTAAAGAACTCATCATCCCTATTGTAAAAGATATGATAAAAAATGTAAACAGCAAGCAAGCTTCACAAATAGTGATCGCTATGGAGTTATTTGATGACATACCTGTGGAGGATCTACTGTTCCCACTAGTTCTGCTAGACAAACCGAACATGATTGATGAATATCTACAAGAAGCTCCTTGTCATGTCCCATCATTTTTATTGTTTTTAGACAAGTTACTGGATAGAAACTTCAATATGCTTGACTTTGTTCAAGAATATGTAGAAAAAAACAATCTGGGGCACATAAAATATGAAAAATTACATCACAAACCTCTTGGAAAGTTTGTAGCCCGTCTATGTAACAAGTTCAATTTTCCTATTGAAACTTGCAAGAACCTAAGCAATAATAGAACAGCCAGTGGACTGAGATATTTGGTGTACAGAAAATATGTTGAGCATAATATTACTATGTCTGTCTGGGAAGACTTAGTGAAAGACTCACTGAGGCAAAATGCTGATTCAGTTTCTTCATTTTTAGATCTATTAGTTGATCATGATAGAGCTGAAGCATTGAAATGGGCTAAATATTTAAATGTACCTCAGAGACAGCTGCCACTAGCTTTGAGAGGAGCTGTTGAAGAAGAGGTGCCCAAAGAGAACTGGGATGTACCACCGCAAGCAAACAGTCAAGACTTCTATGAATCTCCTTTGACAAGAGAACAAATAACTATCATTGAGACAGGAGAACAATTTTATGACCTCATCTCAGTTTTAAAACAAACAGATATTGTTAGCTTGGACTGTGAATGGAAACCTTCATTTGGAGCGAAACAGTGTCAAGTTGCGCTTATACAACTTGGTACAAGTAACATGGTTTATTTGATTGACACTATTTTGTTAAATAAGACTGAGTATGCAAGTTTTTGGTTATCTTTTTATAAATCATTCTTGGAAAACGCTGAAATAATAAAACTAGGCTTTGGCTTAGAACAGGACTTGCGAGAAATGAAAACATCAATAGTTGGTTTGAGTAACATCAAAGTCAAAGGTGAGGGATTTCTTGATCTAAGTATCTTGTGGAGAATCCTGGTGGAAAGTGAACTATCATTACCAGATTGCAGTGATAAAGGAGCTAGCCTCAGTGCACTTGTACAAACATGTTTTGGAAATCCTTTGGAAAAGTCTGAACAATGCTCCAACTGGGAACTAAGACCATTGAGAGAAACACAGATCAGATATGCTGCCATAGATGCTGATGTTTTGATCAGGATATATTATTACCTACAAAGTAAGAGTCAACAGCAAGGATTAAACTTTGAAGAAATATGTAACAGTGTTATGGATGAAGGTGCTAAGAAAACTGGTAAAAAGCCCAAACCATCCGCACCTACTGTGGAACCAAAATCTCCAGTTGATACTAAATTTCTGGTTGACATGAAGCTAACAAATATAATGCCTTACTTAAGATATTGTGGAATCGATACTATCAGTAGGCCAGCTTCATTGCTTTGGTATAATATGATAAATTTAGCCATTGAAAGTGATAGACTTATTCTTGTTTCAAAGCATAAACAAACACCAGACAAAAGCTTCCCACAAAGTTCTATTCTATGCGTTGGAAAAGGCTCCATAGCAGATCAGTTGCATCAAATAATACATACATATAACATAAACATACAACAAAAAGATCTCTTGACTGTATGTTTGTACTGTAATAGTAAAGATCTGAAAAAACTTAGTTTTGATGAGGTTCAAAAAATATGCACGGCAAATGAAGCTGCAGCAAAAGAAAGACTTAATGTTAAATATGTATGTGATGAAGACGAAGATGTTGATTTTGGAAACTTTCTAAGTGATTCTGAAGGTGATGATGACCCTCCACGATATCAACCAAAAAATGCTGTTACTGAAAGTGAATTTTGCAAAACCAGTAAGGGAGTTCAGATTGTTGTAGATGATGTATCAAAGTTATGTTTATCAAAGAAACCAACAATATTATGTGAAGATTGTGGTACAATGTGTTCTGTTGATGATAAACTGTTGAAAATGGTCAGTGAAGTAGTATTGAAAGTTACAAAGCTGGCACAACCAACTTGACTTACATAACAAAACTAAATTTCATAAAGAAAACAACATTTTAACTGTGAGGTAGTTGGGAATATTATTAAAAAAACGCTTAGTTTAATGTGATACAATTATACTTAAAAATTCCAAATCCTGATTATAAAATTAAGCTATTTTTAAATATTGTATGGTAATATGTTTAGTTTTTTATTTTCTTATATTTTAATTTTGTATTTATTGTACGGCTGTACTTGACTTTAATAGCAATCAGAATGAAGTGTATAAAACCATTTGTTTTGTAAATCACTACAAGTAATCTTAGCACTGATATTTAGGTAGTAAGATATATAATTAAATTGTATTGACATAGTAATCTTAACTTTACTGATTTATGTAATTTCAGTGATAGAGTAAATCCTATAACAAAAAATAATGGTTATAATTTGTAATAGAATTGTATTCAATAAAGATGAAAAACATTATAATAGAACTTACACTAAAAAGCTTGAAACCCAATAAGTTAAAGAAATATTAATATAATAACTAAATAATCAAAACAATATTAAGTATAGTTACATATAGTAGATACATTGTTTTTTCTTCTCGTCTTTCTTGACTCTATGATAAAGATGTTCTTGATTTTAAGTTAGGTTTCTTAATTTCGGTACCATTACCTACCTATTCTTATCTAACAAATAATTAAATTTTGGTCCGTACATTTATTGCTCTCAAAGACAAAATTTCATTTAGCTTTCATAATAACTATATATGTAGAATAATTATTTGCATACACATTAAGATTATCTTCTTGCCAGCCTTTGTGTAGTTTTTATATAAAGTTTGGCCAGTCGAGCCTTAGTGGAATGCGTTAGGACGCCAGTAACCCACGCCACACCCGCGCGTCATAACTCATAACTCATTGCATATAATCTGACTCGTTTCTAGAAGGCAACAAATATTGCACATCGACTAATTTTGGTTTCATAGAGCGTAGTGTGCGTCAGAATAAGATAGCGCTCTACGAAAGCAGAAAAGCCGTTGTGCAATATTGATTGCCTACAACCATAACACATCAATAAATTTCATGCTGTCTTTCCGTGGCGATAATAGCATAGAAATTCTAATAAATTACATTAAGTGATACTGTTGCTAAGTACCTATGTTAAGTTTTATAATTGCATACAAGTGTTCTAATAAATAATAAGATAACCTGAATCTTTTTTGAATTTTTCTATTTCACTTTCTTGTAAATCATTCCCTTTTAAATTCAACTCTTCTAATGCAAGTGCTGGAAAGTTCTTCAGTGTCTTCAGTTTGTTATTTCTCAAAACCAGTTTCTGAAACAATTTTTAAAAACTATTATATTTCTGTGGTAACTATATAAATCCCGAACCATAAGGGCGCTTGTACACGCTAAAAAAAAACGCCGGGTCTACCCAAGAATTCGTGTCGTAACTAGAAAATAACTGTGTACACTGTTCGCAGCGGTGCACGAAAAAATCTTATCTGCGCAAGACACGACGCGGCGAACGTTGTTGCTGAGCGGCGCGGCGGGGGGCGGTGTAGTAGGGTTGAGCTAACCCAGCCAGGTAGTTTTTTTTTTTTTTTTATTCATTAAACAATTAAAAATCGTATTCGAATATGACTTAAAACTAAATATAATAATAACAATGACACAAATAAATTTAAAATTAAATATTAAGAGTTGAAATTACATTTAACAATTAATATACGTATACTATTCTAAATTATCACATGTCAAGAATTAACTAATGCTGTAGAATCACCCTTTCAACAACATACTAGTTAGTCTAGTTTTGAAAACATTAGGGCTATCTATAGTTTCTATTAGTTCTTGGAGCGGAAGCAGTTTATTAGAGTTTCTTACGCATTTTTTTTCTTGTGATAAGATAGTTTTTGTTGTGCTTGTTATTACTTGCGCGCCCTACGCCCGACTGACGACTGCACGAAAAAAATCGTGTCGTGTACACATTTCGATTGGTCTTGTCTGCGGAAGACACGAAAAGTTTTCGTGTGTGGAACAGACAAAATTCTTGTCGTCTACACGAAGAATTTGTCTTGTCTGCCGCAGGAACGGCAAATTTTCTTAGCGTGTACAAGCGCCCTAAGGCGACCCCGAAAATAAGCGATTCTAGCAGGAGCTAAAGTCGTATTTTCGGGGTCGCCTTATTGAAACATAATCAACACGTTTGACTTTCTGGACAAGAGTAGACTTACCTTACAGTTCTGAAGTAAAATCAAAGAAGGCAACACTACTGACGTCAAATCCTGGTCAGACAGATCCACATGCTCGCAATAGCTGTAGTACTGCAGATGTGGTAGGCTTATCAACTTCTCAACAAAGTTTACTTTCATCTGCAAAGTGTTATTCGCAAAGTCTGCAGGCAACTGTTCTTCGATGCTCCATTTAGTGATCAAGTCAGCGTAATAACCAGCTCTCAGTTTGTCAATAGTCTTCAAAGTTTCAAGATTTGATATTACTTCTTTGTGGTAAAGTTTTGCGTCTATGCAGTGTAGGAAGACAGTGGTGGTCAGCATCGAAACTAAAAACAGTAATTATCATTCAAATTAGTTATTGGGTGCATCGTAGGGCACGTTACTGACGTGCGTGACCATCACTAGGCACTAGGCATCAGGTAAGTCATATGGTTGTTCTATCAGCTAGTTGTATTAAAAAAAAGAAAATCGCAGATGGACAGGCGGAACTGGGTTCTATCTCGGACACCACGGGAGCCTAAAAAAATATTTTTGACTGGCACCATGTACCAGACCCACTAATACCGCGTTGATATTGAATAAAAAACGTTGTTCCTCACATTTACTGTCTGGTTCTAAAGCCAGCAGTTGGCGGCATGAGTCCAGCTGCGTTTTCAACTCCTCTAAAACAGGATCAGCGTATTTCCTTTGAAAACTAATTTCATTTTTCCCGACGTAGGTTGCTTCGTTGTGTTTCACGCTAGTGATAACTTCCTTGCCATCATTTTCTGATTCAAATTCAACCTGAAACATACAAAATATAGATCGACCTAAAAAAATGACTATCGAAGTTATTCAAAATATATGCAGCGAGAAGGCCCAAAATCGTTCTGCCTGAAAAATAGAGGATACCTTTCTCCGGAATTCTTCAAGCAGACAATGATTAAGTAAGGGTTTGGTAACATACCTTTACATCTAAGTCATTTTCAACACTTCTCTGATGCTTCAAAATCCACAGAACATCATGCACATTTCCAGTGCAGGAGACCCATTCCCCTTGCACAATATCATTGTTGATAAATAAACTTATTCTAGTTAGAAACTCCTTGCTCACTGCTCTACTAAATGCGAAAGTGGTTTTCGATGGGGTCATAGTGTAGACTACAAGGCTTGTAGTGGTTTTTACTGCATCTGAAAATGATTGAAATTAAGGCCTGTTAAACTTTTTGTAATCCATAATATAATAAAGGCGATAGTATTATTTTTCAGGGAAAAAAATTCTGCATAATATTTTAAAAGGTACTGTTATTTATTACCAAGAAGCCACTTCTGGTAAAACCAAGCGCTGGTGTCATCTGGGTCAGTAAACGCAGCACTTTGAACCATTTTCAGTTCATGCTTATGATGACTGTCTTCTATGGGTCTGCCTCCTGAAACATGAAAGCAATATTTGAAATTCAAATATAATTGTCACTAGTGGCCGCCCGCGGCTTCGCTCGCCTGTTCGCATAACGCCCCCCCCGTTCCCGTTGCTTTTTCGGGATAAAAAGTATCCTATGTCCTTCTCCCGGTTCTAAGCTACCTCCCCACTAATTTTCTGCCAAATCGGTTCAGCCGTTCTCGAGTTATAAATAGTGTAACTAACACGACTTTCTTTTATAAATATAAGATTTGAAAATAAAATGTAGCTATAATAGATCCATAAGAAATTTTATATAGCGCCATCTATTAGTACTATAATGAAGCTATATGTGGAATAAGTATGTATGAATATAGCGCCATCTCCCGGGGATTAGCTACAAGCTGAATAAAATAAAAAGATGGCGCTGATATTAAATTAAGAACTACGGAACTAACTATTTTTTGGTTTACAATATTACCTTTCAAATCAGGATACAATTCAACCAACATTTTACTCCTGTAATGCCATGCAGAATAATTTGAAAAATTATCGTACAGTTTCTCTGTCGTGTAATTAAATTCATCCTTCAATGGTGGCTTGCATTGGCTCACTACAAATCGTCGGTAATCCCATGTATGAACTGAAAATAAGTAATATAATTGGTTTAATTTTAATTTCAATATATTTAAATTAAATATTTTAATATTATTATAGATACAAAATGTAGGCACACACAGGATGTTTTCTTCATAGCCTATTATTTTAAACCCCATTCAAATAAAAAGAAGGTTCTCAAGTAGCTTAATTTTTTTTCGCATAACTTCATCATTTATGAACCGATTTGAAAAATTATTGCATTTTTCTTTTTTCATAAGGAACCATAGAAATTTCATCTAAATAGGTTGGGCAGTTCGGCCATCAAGTCTGCTGTTTCTCAAGTTCTTCAAAACATATGTAAATAAAGTAGTGGGTATATTTCAGTTTAGTAGTTTAGCTGAATTGTTTAAGTAAGCTCTTTGTGAATGTCTAACAGGAGGTATTTCCAAATACTACATTTGGCACATACCCATATACTTACAGTTCCTTTCATCTAAATGCAGATAGGTGTTACACAAAGCTAGTTCTTTGTCCCAATTTGGATCTTCTCTCGTAGTGAGCACCCATTCCCTCTGATGCCAGGCACAGTAGGATTTTTGATTTTGCTTCAAACAGTATTCAGTCAAATGCAACTCTGCATCAAATAGTTGACAGAGCTCTTCGGAACTTTCATTTTTCCTGAAAAATATTCATTTAAAATGATATACCTTATAAACATTATTTAAATTTAATCATTGCTTAGAGCTAGCCCTGTCACTGTTTGTCATTAACCAGTGGTAAGAGATGGCAATAGTTTAAGCACTGTTTATCTTTTGATATATTTTTATAAGTAAGGCCATAAGTATATAAATCATAACTCTAGTCTAGTAAGGATAAAAATAGCCTAAATAATCATGATTATTAAAACTTACATCAAAATTTCTAGAATTTCTCTGCGGATATTCCACAGTGTGTAAATGTCTGGATTAGATAATAAAACTTTTCCTGTGAGCTCTAACAACTCCTTATCTAGTTCAGATTCTTTTCTCTGGAAGAGGTAAGAAAAAAAAAGTTAATTCAAATATTGACCAACAGCAAAAACTAGTAGGAATGAAAATCAAATAGTTTTCTAATATTAAAATATGTTGCATACTATTTTAATATTAGAAAACTATTTGACAACAAACAAAATTGTTTGGTAAAATAAATGACTACTTCTTTTACTGCTAGGCATGGGTATTATGCCACTTACTTTTTGAAGAATTTTTTGCATAGCATGTTTGAAAACTATAAGTTTTTCTTGTCTCTCTTTTACTTTTCTTGCTTTTTCTTCTTCTGATGTTCTTACTTTCACTCTGCCGTGCTGAAATATGAGTACACATGAGTTAATGGCAATAAAAACACTCAATTCACTTGTAATAGCGTAATCAAGAGAATAAAAAATAATGCTGATACAGTTTTTTAAACATTGAATGATGATTTATGTAAATACCTATCTAATATTGTGGTGGAGCTGAAGAGGGAGTCTCAATTAAAGCAAGTTACAGGAAACATTATAATATTATACTTACCATTTTTTGTGAAAACTTCAAAACAATAGAAGCACTTAAACAAATTTTCAACAATACTTATTTTTTGTTTCCCAACTTCTGTATACTTCTGCTCAATCAATACGAACAACGTTATGTGTTTAAAATGATTAATTATAATTTATTAGAACTTAAAATTCAAAGATTTATTTCAGAGATACGAACTTGGGTTACAAAATCAAAAATCTGATTTTTTTTTCTATTATTTGACATTGACATCTGTCCTGTCCTTGGAGGAATGTCCTGTCCATGACAAAAATCTTTTTCTTCTTCTTCTTAATGAATGGCATCTGTCCTTTTCTAATCAATTTTGCCAGTGTCGAGTAGTTTCATGAGAATGATAATAAATTACATAGATAAAATACTTTTCCGTCGAGTCAGTCAAAGTCGAGTCGGCCCTACCCTAATTGTCTTTGGAAGAAAGATGGCCGTTTCTTCCAAATCCATCTGAAACATTTTCGATCAAATCAGAATATCACCTAATACACTTTAATTCCAACTGCCAACACTTTGAGCTAAGACCTCAAGTAATGTTGTAATACCACCAAAATTACACAACAGAACTCAAAATTATACCAGAAAAACAATTAAAATCAAAAAGCTATGTGACTTCCCGAAATTACAAAAAACGAATCCATGACAAAAATCCGCACAAAAAAACATACCAAAGTTTAACAGAAGTGGCAGATGTCACTGTCAGACTTTTCAAGTTGTTATTGTCACTTATGCTCGCCGTCATCGAAGCTAGGACGGAGTAGCAAAGAAGGGGGAAATCGTTGTCTGTAATTTTGGTAAGCTTTTTCATTTTAATTGTGTTTCTGGTGTTATTTTGAGATTTTCATTGGTATTTAACCAACATTACTTGAGGTCTTAGCTCAAAGTGTTAGCAGTTGAATGAAATGAAAGTGCAAGTGATATTTTGATTTGATCGAAAATGTTTTATTTTTATTTTATATTTAGGGCATCCAACAGAAAAATCATATAATATAAATAAACAATCTTAAATGTATAGTAATCAGTGCGTTGTGTCTCTCGATCTAATTACAGGACCTTACACTAACTATTTTACTTTGTCTAGTTGTATATTTTGCGCGCACTGTGGCGTCCTGTAATTAGATCGAGAGACACAACGCACTATATTAAATACCTATAGAAAATACAAAAATAAAATAGTAACAAAGTTAAACACAACATACAAAAATGAAAATACGAAATACTTTGTGCCGATGGTTTTGAAAAAAAAACTGGCACTATTTGTTTTCAAAGCCAATTAGGGCCGACTAGTCAATAGACAAGTCGACTTGACTTGACTAAAACCTATTATAAATAGGTAATAATTATCGACACTGGCAAAATGAATTCAAAATGAACAGATGCCATTAATTAAGGAGAAGAAGAAGCAACAGCGTTGCCAGATCATACCGCTTTTCCACTTTTTACACCGCCTTTTTGACAATGGATCCACCATCCGCTTTTAGCCAGCGCGGTTCCGCTTTTTTCGACTTTGATATGATATTATGAGGATTATAATATTATCTTCCCACTAAAGACATTTTTATGGGCACCAATCCGTTTACTCTTTCAAATGGAAGAACCTAAAAAATGTCTATAGCGGGCTCTACATTCCTGCCAAAACTACACCAAATGGGAGACAGCGCTATACGAGAAAGCAAGACAGAAATACTTGTATCTCTTTTCCTAGTATAGCGCTGTCCCTTTGTTGGCCAACATAATAGTCTGTGAAATTTATGTTGTCAAATCACTATTGTCATGTTGGTACACAGTGTTAGGCTGCGCTCACTTTGGATCCGTTTTCGTACGATAACGTACGAATACGTACGAACATTCCCGGCCTTCTGAGTACTATGAAAGCGCTCACACTGCGCGCGAGTTAGTCGTACGTACGAGGGCTGCCTTTTAAGTTCTGTCGTTTGAAATAAGTATAAACATTTTAACAGATTATTGCTATTTATTGTTTTTTAAAGTGTTCTCCGCGATATTTAAAACGCTTTTGCATGCGTTTGAATCAGTTTTCAAAACATTTATTCCACTCCGAAGTGGGGGTAGTCAAAATGGCCATTTTGTATGCGTCAACAGCTTTTTCGAGTGGGCTAAAATGTAGACCACGAAAACTTTGCTTAATTTTAAGGAACGTAAAATAATCGTTAGGGCTCAAGTCAGGGACTGTAAGGCGGGTGATCTAAAATTTCGACATTTTGGATGCTAAAAACATCTTTGTATCGCGGGCAGTGTGTTAACTTGCATTTTCATGGAGCAGTATCATACGACGTCATGAGTTGTTTTTTCGAAACCCTGGATGATTTGTGGCAAACAAACAGTGGTATACCAGTCAGCGTAAGCCGTCTTACGATCTTCTAGCACAAAAGTGGCGACGTGACCACCCTGTGCCACGAACGAGGCCACCATTTTTTTTAAAGTGCTCCGTGAGCGAAATACTTTGGTTGGTTTGGCTCATCTTGGAAGACCCAGACAGTCGACTGCTGCTTGGAATCTGGATCGTAGGTATATATATCCAAGACTAGTCACTACTAACTATATCTTAAACGTGTTTTGACTCTCCTCGGTTGAACCGCTGCAGAGTTTTGCGACACCATCTAACACAGGCTGCTTTTTGGTCGTCGCTAAGCCAATGGGGTATCCTACGAGAGATCAACTTTTTTACGCCGAGTTCTTCATGCAAGATTTTCAGGATAGTATTCCCTGAAATGCCCACAGCTGTCTCTATGTCATGGTATGCCACATGACTATCTTCGACGATTAGCTGCCGCACGGCATTGATATTCTCTTGCGTAATGGCGGTTTTTGGACGACCTTCACGTGGCTTGTCACTGAAGCTAGAATGCCCACGTTGAAATTCTAAATACCAGCGTTTTACAGTCCTATGACATGGTGCTGCATCACTAAACACAGAAGTAATCTCCTCAAAGCACTGAAGTCGGGTGAATCCCCTTTGAAAGTTGTAGAAAACTATCACCTGCATATTTTCCTTTGATATTTCCATTTTTACAACTGACTTGCCAGTCTTGAATAAACGCTACAAAAAAACTATTCGACCGATCAAAACGAATTCTTTTGTTTTCGAATTAACTAATTCAAAGAGATGAAAATTACAAAGAGATGAAAGAGATGAAGAACTTGAGTGATATGTTTTGTGCCTCCCCGAGCCACCTTCTGTTTTTGTTCTGTGAAGTAATAGTACATTGTTACCTGAGGATTGAAAGTCACGTTTTTGAGTCCCAAGACAGTAAACACTGTGCTTTTCATTACGAATACAAGGAAAGTAAAAATAAAAACATGATAGAAAAAATAGTGAAAATCATCACGTAGTACTTATATCTCGATGGTGAAAATGATGATTGAATTGCCGCCTTCCAGCTTTTTTTTTTCTCTCTGGCAGGCTTTCGGCTGGCCAGCATTATTCAGCCATTATTTTCATTTTCATAATTTAAAAAATGGTAAATTTTTTGATCAAATCTATGTTATTTAAAGAAATAGTTGAAGCTAAATAATAATAAAGTCATCTATAAAATTATTCTTTATTTAATACTATCTTTATGTTATTTAAATTTAAATTTCACATCGCGCTCTTATTAGACTTTTTAAACTGCTTACCGTTGTAATAGGCTTCCAACCTCCTAGCTGAATAAAAAGTTGGAATTTGGTTTAATAACCTCCTTGCCAGACTTGGTCATTGATTGAGTTACAGAAGTCTAGACTGCAGATTTGCCAGAGGGCAATGGAACGCAGCATTCTCGGCCTTAAACGCCGATGCGTTGTATTTCACCCGGTCGATACCGGGTGCGAAATACAATGCTGCATTAAATGACTGGCATTGCCGATGTAGAGAGCAAAAAACCCAGCTCAAGTGGGAGTGGGCGGGCCACGTCAGCAGGATGGACCCTAAAAAGTGGGCAAACTTAACGACTCATTGGGTGCCGGAGGACGGAAGGTGGAAAGTCGCCAAAGATCGTGATAGTTGGAAAATTTTGGGGGAGACCTTTGCCCAGCAGTTGGACAGTGCAGGTTAAAAAAAAAACCTCCTTGCAGTTAGAAAGACTTTAGAAAGTTGGAACATGGTTGAATAAAATAGAACTTATTTTTTTATAATTTGACAGCTGTCAGTAGAAAGCGATTCTCCCTAGGGCTGAAAGTGTTACTTTGCAATTAGGCCCCTCAGGCAACTTCAGACCTACTTTCCGAGTATGCTTACTTCACATAACTCTTTGATTTGTAATATGATTATGAATTGATTGAAAAATCGAACTGACGTTAAAACAGGAAATTCCGCTTTTTTTGTTGAAAATCCGCGTTTTTGGAGTACCGTAACCGCATTTTCAACTTTCGCATCTGGCAACACTGAGAAGCAACGACAGGCAGCTGTGTGTGACTGTGTGTGTGTATGTATGTGAAATGAAAGTAAACCAAAAGTCCAAAACCCACCCACGAAGTGAACTGTTTTCGATTCCATCACCTGTTTGTTGTACAATAGTAAGTTTTAGATTTGCAGATTCACAAATACCTCCAGGTGTTCGGTTATAAAGTTGTTACTATGAATAATGCGTCGCAGTTTTCCCTACGATGGAATAATTACGTGTCCCACGTAACGGAGGCTTTCAATGTTCTTCGATCTGAGAATGATCTTGTGGACGTGACTTTGTGCTGCGATGGTGGGAAAATAAGAGCTCATAAAATGCTGCTATCTGCATGCAGCAGCTACTTCAAACAGATATTCAAGGAAAACCCCTGCCAACACCCTGTTATCATATTCAGAAACTTTAAGTATGAAGATCTGAATGCAATCATCAATTTCATGTACCATGGCGAAGTGAATATCTTTCAAGAGCAGTTAGAATCATTTCTAAACACGGCTGAGCTCCTGGAAGTGAAAGGGTTGACTGACAACATGGAAGATGAATCATCTAAGACCCCTCTAATAATAAATGACACAACATCCCTGGATTTGAGCAAGTCGAGTAGATTTAGTGAGGATATCGTACCTGTTTTCTCTGATGAACCTATTAATTTGGCCACAATGCCTACCGAAAGGGAAGAATACATTCCGATAGTGAGCCCTATTAAACTTGTTGTTGAGCCTGAAAATGATGCTGTTAATGTAATTCCGGAACCTGCAAGAGTTGAAGAAAGTACAAGCTCCCAGCCAAAAGTTCCTCCGAGTGAGGACATGCAAATTGACGTACAGTCAACATCAGCAGAAGACTTGACAGAGAAAAATAGCACTGGTGAATAATGTTTCTCTAAGTTTTGATTATGTCATTATTGTTATCAATGTTAGTTGATTATTTTGTATCTGCTACATTTTATCTTTGAAAAAATTATAATCCATAGCAGAATAATTGTGAAGCTGTGGCTGATTATAGGATACAAAGAAGATAAAACAACTAAAAAAATCATTAATAATAATCATTAATTGGCGGCGTCGCGGCAGACCTCGCACGAGATAGCGAGACGAGCTGGATGCTTATGAGAGGGACTGTCAACTTAAGGCAGAAGATTTTAGTAACTGGCGAAAATGCTGAATACTAATAAGGAACAGCAATCACATATCTTGTTCACCGCTATCTATCTGTTGACATATTCGTTTTAGAAAGAAGTTCCTATTTTCTATGTCATGTTCATAAGGTCAACATTCAGCCTTGTTGCAATTATTCCTTGTCTAAAAAAAGTTTTGCTTGTATTCGTTTTTATTGCAATCAAAGCTGACAGATGAGACAAGATTTTGATTGCAGCAAAAGATACACAACCACTCCACAGTACAGTACATCACCCTTAATGTTATATTTTTTGTTACAGATTCTGAACTAGCTAAGTTCCGTTGTCAATTGTGTCCAAAAGGGTTCAAGCACCCTACATCATTGACTCTCCACAAAGACTCGCACGCCGGCAAAACTCAATGTCCAGTTTGTCATCGATCCTTTTCAAGATCTTACGATATGAGAAGCCATCTGCAAAGAATACATCAAGGAAAACAACTGACTATCAAGGAGATCAGATATAAGAACTCGACTGATACTGCAAATCCTAAACAATTTACACACAATATTTAGTAGTAGGTCACATTTACTAAAGTTTACTGTACAGCACACAGTGCAAGATATTGTAAAATCAAAATAAAATTATATTTTGTATAAATTATAGCACGTAAGTTATTGGTAAAAAAATATATTTTATGTATACTGTTTATAAAGTCACAAAATTGCTCAGTGCTTTAGCTTTCGCTATTTTTATACTAGTCTATGATTACTGTTCTAATATAATGATGTTTCTATTATTTTATGATTTTATTTACACATTTCTCTAACAAGCGCCATCTGTTGGTTTCAACTGTCAACTAACAACGTAGCGGTCACAGAGCAGCAAAAACGCTTTTGTTTTAGCGGTAGATTCATTTTGTCCTCAGATTCTATAACTACTGCAAGAGAAGGGAGATTTTACTGATTCGTTTTCGATTTGGCCCTCCCAGGCGTAGGGAGGTAGGGACCAACCACCATAGATCTTCCATTGATAGACCGGAGCGTTCTACAACGGAGTTTGTGGTTCACTGTGCTACTCGCCAATAGATGGCGTTTTATACTAAGCATATTTTTCTCCAAATCAACTTTTCTTATTACAATCTTATCATTTCTATAATAGTTTATGAGATAGTAAGTTATTTTTAAGAAATCTAGGTAGGATTCGGTGGGGATCGAACCCACGCTCTCCAGCGCAAAAAGCGAAGCTACTAGGTATACTACCTAACTCTTATCCTACTCTCGGCTCTAACCTACCTAGGTATCTAGGTAGATAGACCTACCTAGTTAGGCATGGTTTATTTAACCCCTAAGACGACAGCAAAACCATCGTAGAAATGGACATCACCATCGCATCGGTACATCCAAGGTAGAGTTTGCGCAAGATAGGTAATATTTTTCGTGACACATGGCGTAAAACATGGATTAAGTTTTCAAGTCAACTTTTTTACATTTTCCGCCATCTGTCACGCGTAAAGTTATCTTGCGCGGACTCTACCTATCTACTTACGTGCTTACCAATGACACCATGCTGAAGAGGTATCTAAGTACCTACGTGGCCTAGGTAACCTTACTTATAGATAGACTATTCAGTCTGACTTTGAAGAAATGGAAGACTTGCGTAGGTGTCGTGTCTGCGACTTTAAGTAGCATTTATCATTAGATAGTAACGTAGCGCAGCAGGGTGAAAGCTTCAGTAGACGGGGATAGGGTGTGCAGGGGTTGAACTGCGGGGGTGGCGGGCCGGGCAGCGGGGTTGCGTTCGATACGCGCGCGCGCCAAGCGAGCTCCGCGATTCGTCGATTCCTTCAGTCGTATTTTGACGCGATCACGTACGGGTGTGTGTCGTTGTCGCGCGCAACTGTCATACGTTTCGATAAACATACAAAATCACTACGACTTTAGCAAGTACGTATATTTATTCTATAAAATAAAATAGTGTGAAAGCTGTGTAGGTACGCCGAGTGAGATGTGTTTATTTTAATTAGTACCTATATTTTACTAATTGTTTACGTTTTGGACCACATGTTTACGTAGCGCTATGGTAAATATACAGGAAATGTAAGAAAAGATTTGGTCATTCCAGTGGCCAAAATCCATAATTACCAATTTCGTTTTTTAATCCAGTTGGATTTCGTTCAAACGGCTAAAAGCAGGCTGTGCCAACCTACTGCCAAAAAGATTTGAAAAACTTAAATCCGTTGGCGCAGTACTAAATTTTGAACCGTGATTAGGTCGGTGCTAGATTTGTGAGCGTTTTCTGGTACGCTTTTATTCAGGCGAAATGAGAGTGTGAATATTTGATGGTGTCGTGAACGATGGTGTATTTAGAGGCTAAAATCGCGCGCGGTGGCTGGCGCGACGGCGCAGCGAGGGTATTGATCGGCGACGGCGCGGGCGGGTCGCTAGACGCCGGCGTTCGGCTGCCGCCTAAATAAAGCATCGCATGTGTGTCCCGCCCGCGCCGCCCTACGTAGACCCGAACGAGTAGCCCAAGACGACGACGACGCTACCACCATCGTCACTGCTCGACGTCGTATTTCCACGCGCGACGCGCCGTACCATCGCGCGATATCAAACAGCAACGTGGTAGCACCTACCAACCATCACAGATTCTGTAATCCGTATTTGCTGCTCCGTGCAATGAGGTATAGGCGAGGCTTGTAGGCATCCTGAAACGGCATCAAGCAGATAGATACCTATTATGGCACATAATTTTGAGCTGTTAAGGGGTCTCTACACATTTGCCCATGCTGGCCCACTACAGGCCAACGCCAATGTGTACAGGGGGTATTGGTATATGTTGGCGGACATTTGTCAAGCATGGCGCGCAATCGGGGAGTTGTCGGTTTTTTGGGCACACTTCAAAGGAATCGTGGCGTAACCTGGCCTGTGGTGTTTACACAATCGGCCAATGTTCAGTTCGTCACCGGCCGCTGACCGGGATAGAACACTTTTGTGTTGCGTTCTGTAATACTTGTAACAGTATAGAATAAATTATAGTTTAAAAACTAAAAAAAAACGCTTTTATAACTAATTGAACTAAAAAGTTAAAAATAAAACTAATAATCAATTGAAAAATTTATATTATTGTACAAAAAAGCGTAGGGTGCTTTTTATAATAACTTCAGATATAATAAACTATTGATAAAATATTTACAACAATCAAAATCAAGCCCCCCACGCTTTTTGTACAATAATATAAATTTTTTAATTGATTATTACAGTTTTATTTTTAACTTTTTAGTTCAATTAGTTATAAAAGCGTTTTTTTTAAGTTTTTTAAACTATATAATTTTTTTTTTTCATATACATATATTTTTTCATATTATTGCATTGTCATCGACCTTTGACAGGTGTGCAAAGTTTGAATCAAATCTGATAGTTCAAAGTAAATAGCCGCAGCCGTAATTACTTCGACGTCCGTCGCAATTGGTTTGCCAGGCAGCAATGAGCCATGCGCCAATGTGTGAACACCAAGTGATCGTGGTCTACAATTGTGCATTGGCGGAGCCTGGCCCAGCACAGGCAAATGTGTACTAGGGCCTTTAGAAATCATACAATACATCCCCCACTAACTAAATACCTACCTATTGCCTCTTTACGATAAACCTAAACTAGACAAGGCAAATAATTATAAGTTAATTCGCCAAGACAAGTGTGAAACTCACGTGCCGAGAGGTTCTAGTTCTCTCACCAAACACTTGCGCTCAATGCGTTGGTGTTAAGAGAATTACGCTTGATCGAATGGGGTTTGAGATAAAATCAAGATTAAATTATATTTTATAAAACTAATATAAATTAATATTATGCACCTAGGTAAACTTATTTTAGCTATTCCCGCAGATGACGTTGTAAGTAAGATCGAAAAATATTATTCATATTTCATCTGTAGGTAGGTTGGTACTTAGGTAGGTATGTAGGTAATTCGTATTTATGTATATAATTTCTAACAAACACAATTTGGCTAAAAAATAAAATACCGAGCAAAGCTCGGTCATATAACAGCTCGTTTGTACATCATGTACCTTACCTATACCCAGTTTATTTTCTTATTACCTAGTAGGTAAATTAAATTATTAGGTCAATTAACGCACCTGGTCTAACATGTAATGTAAATTTTATAGGTGTGAGATGTTGGACTAACCCAACTGTCGCCACCAACAGCCAAGAATGGCTCGCAGAGTGCTGGCGGGCGCAGCGCTGCTCTGTGCGCTCGGCGCGGCGCACGCGTTCACGCTGCTGCCCCATGACGTGCGGCCCGGACACGAGGTGCAGCACTTCGTCGGCAACCACTCCCGCTACACGCTACTCGACCCCGAGCTCAACTCCTTCTTCACCCTACTCGACAATGGCCTCCTCATGACCACAGCGGACCTCACACCGCTGCTCGATCAACCTGTCAGTCTTGCCATTTTGGAACAAACACCCTATAGCAGTTCTGCCCATTCGCTGCAGCTTTACGTGGTCGATCGACGGCGGATGCTGCACTTCGCCCCCACAGGCCTCTTGATCGGCGGCATAGCAGAGAACTCACCGCCTGGAACCACTGTAGACCTTCCCCTCATCAAAGCCGCGGCGTTAGTTGACGTCGGCCCTATAGCTTACAAAATCGTCAAAGGAAACGAAGAGGGTGTTTTCGCTCTAGTGGAAAAGCTAAAGGGAGTTTTCGACCCAAACGTGAGATCTGTCGTGACCAATGGAGAAATTCAAATAGTAACGACTGTACCATTAGATACTGAACTTGAGAGCAAGTACAAATTAGTCATTCAGGCGACCGATGTGCACGGAGTCAGCAAGGCGAACCTTCTCGTTCGGGTCGATGTAACTAATGAAAATGATAATGCTCCCTATTTCGAACAAGAAGTTTACTATTTTACTGTCAATGGTACCCAAGATGTAAATGGGCGAAATGGTACAGTTCGCTGGCAGCGATTTTCGAATATTGGCAAAGTAAAAGCTGACGATGCCGATTACGACAGAGTTTACTATTCCCTGATGTCACCCAGTAACTTAGCTGTGATAGTGCCTCAAACAGGAGAGCTGATACTGGCTGGTGAGCCAGACAGCCATGAAACCCAAATAAAAGTAATAGCACATGACACCGGAGCTCCACCTAAGGAGAGTAAGCCTGCCCAAGTGTTCTTGGAATTCGTAGTTCGCGACCGCAAAGACCTACCAACGCTTCGCCGCGAGAAGCGCCGCGTGACCCGCGCGGTGCGACCGACCAAACGCATCGAGTTTACCGAAGCTGATGGTGAAAGTGAAGGACGTAACGTTTTTACCCTTGAAAAGGAAACTGACCGCGAGACTTTTAAAATCAGGGACGAAAACCCGTGGGTTACCGTTGAAGCAACTGGTGTAGTGAAAGTTAAAAAGAAGTGGGACTATGAAGAGTTGGGGCCTGAGAAGACCATCGACTTCTGGGTGACCATCACTAATGCTGGAAACGGAGGTAAGTTTAAGTTTAAACTTGTTTTACTCATTCAGCACAATATTGAGGCATTCGTAATGAATCAGCAGTTTATCTACTACCATTAAATTGGCGAAGCTCATTTCGTACGACGCACAGGAAAAGTCTCCGAAGACAATAATGTTTAGGTATCTTCGATAGTTAGGTACTACGAAAGTGGGTATTTCAACCAAACGATCATGTTGATGATCCTATGTCTAACAAAGGGATAATCACTAAGCTAACATTCCTTTCATAATTCTCACCATGGTATTATGTCATCATCATAATGCCCATAACGTCTTAATAGAGGGTGGAATAAATTGAGATAATGACATGACAGGTAACGATTGGGAAGTTTGGACTGATGGCGGAGGCAGTTGTTTTGTTTTAGTTTGGAACATGCCAAGAGGCCACCCCTTGAGTTTTGTTATGTTATGAATGATGGATAACGAAAGGTACTGTTAATTATAGATTTACCATGTATTTAACGTCGCATTTCTTTTCTAATGCAAAATCTAGGTTTTTAAAGGGATAAACAAGAGATCATGTAAGAATTTATTTATTTATTTAATTCTTTACTGCACCAAAAATACGTGACAATAGGAGAGCTTAATGCTAGACAGCATTTTCTACCAGCCAACCTTGACAGGTAAAAAAACAAAGAGGAAAGAATCTTAAGCGTGTGATTGGTTTAATTTAGTTTGGCCGTTGTTTTTTGGCATATTTTTATTAGCCAAGTAGGTCATTGTTTTAACAATTTGTTTACCTTGTAAGGTAAGGTATCAAATCAACTAGGAAGGTTTCGTTATTCGAATAAACATTGGCAAGCGCTATTTTATGAGTAGGTAAAAGTCAGTGTTTTCATATCGTAATCATGCTAGTGTAGTCTCGCATGTTGTCGTAGCGTAGGCAGTGTGGCAAATAAAGTTTAAAATCAGTCAAAAACAGTTGCCGCCATCCTCGTCTGCATTATTACGGCGATAACTACTTACGAAATCGCTATCCCCAGTAATGCTTATATGCCGTGTACAGAACACCTGTCGCATCGAATGGCTCGTTGGAGCATGACATGACGTCGACAGGTTTCCCGGTCACTAGTCAAAGGGAACCTCTGAAGCAATCAATGCGACACCATAAAAACTACTACAGACAAACTATAGATCGGATAATACGAGTACGATGTAAAGAAGTGATTTATCACGAAATCTAAGAGGTTTCGATTAAGACTTTTTGAAGGGAAACCAAGAAATGTTTAAAGTTTGCAAGTGTTTGAAAAGTGCTGTTATGGCTTGTAAAAGCTGTATGGAGAAAACATAAAGCGTAAAATTTGTACGGTATTCCACTACATTATGATTTCTATCGAATACTAATTCGAATTCGAAATTAGAATCAATCAGATTCAGATTCTATTTAAACTCATCGCATCTCATTTGCGTTATTGAGTTGATGTTTTCAATGGCCACAGTATTGCAAACTGCATTAACAGAGGGCTTCACTAAATCCGATTCACGCCATCAATCATATGACACGCGTCGCATATAACCTGTCAAAGATCCGGCCTAGCCTGCACGAGCGACATCATCATTACTGCGATTGGAATTTTCAATAGACACAGTTGTCGAGTCAAGAAGCAGCAGGTTGGTTGCTACCGTGCAGAATGCGTTGATAATCGGAGACCTGTCGCACGGTCCGTCCTATCTTGGAAAAAGTCGGCGTGACCACAGAATAACATGGTAATATGCCGTGACAATCACGACACGAAATCAATGTGGAATGCTACTAAGTTTGATCTGTTTTAATTCCCTAGCAAGCCACTTTCGCTAATTATTTCATGTTTTGTTTATGAGATGATAGAGGCTCTACTCCTAAATCTCTATACCTACTATATTAATTTTTTTACTCAATTTTACTATTTTAATGTACTTTTTATCTTTTTTCTATAACCTCAAACATTATAATATGTGATAACATCTACTGGTGATTAGTTTTTTAAAGTTTTTTATTATAATAGATTGTAACACTGTTTGTTTTCCAAATGAAAAAAAAACTAACTAAGTAAATCTAGCCTCGAGATATAGTGACAAAATGAAGATTTATCTGCATAAAATAAACCGTTTGAAACAGTTACAACTCAAAAACTACTAAAAGCATTAAATCTATGAATAACATCTAAAACACCGAATCATGATCCAGTTGGGTGTTATCAGCATTATCAAAATAAATCAAGAACGGTTTTAATTACAACATTCTGGGTAAGCTCCATAGTGGGTGGCCGGCCCAAGGCGAAGCACCAGCACCCCAAATCTCTAGTATCATAATTATAATCATCATTACTATGTTGATAGAACTTTTTTTAGAAACACCGTGACGTGGCAAAACATAAAAGTTCATAAGTAAATCAAAATAAAGATTAAAAATTAGCCTGTCCTGACCCTGGGCCTGCACTCGCATTCGAGGGTCAGAAAGTACCACCACCATGATATCACAACACCTGGGCCCATTATCAATAAATGCAAATCGGACAAGCGATTTCTTGCATCTGAGACGGTTCGCAACCGTTGTGCCATAAAGGTGTCCATCAATATACGAATGGATTTCGAAAAAACAGGCATATCAAAACGAAAGTATAAAGTTCCACTGTAGCACTTGGGAACCTCGTCAAGGCACCTTTTGTGTGAAAAGCGTACTCTATTGGCAAATTAATTCCGCTTCAACATGAACGCTTCTCTTTGAGCTTTGAGCTGGGCGGACAAACGCTTTCAAGTGTTTACAAAACCTTCATACGCTTTAACTTTTAGTAGTTAACGTTGCAGTGACTTCATCTCAAACGATGTGGCTTTTATCTTCTTTTTGCTTTCCCGGTTTTCTTGCATTAACATTTTATGAGCAGTCTGAGCAGCTAACTTTCGTGAATAAAATTATGCTTTGTCATAATATTTTCCTGACTGTAATAAAGCGGTGCAGGTGCACAACGAGTCACGAGGTGGCATTTTAATCCTGCAAAAATGATGGCACAACGCAACTAAAGGAGAGCTTCCACCGGATCCCCGGAGTTATCAATTACAACTTGCAACTGGAACAAAGAAATTTTTGTACGTTATACCTACCTGCAGTTGTGGGCAAAATACAATTTACTTCTTCTTTTTGTCGTGTTACTTGTTCTTTCGAACCAGTGTGTAATATATATCTAGGTATCGTACCTGGTATTGTATGGTTTTTTTTCTCTATCCCGAGCCTACTCTCGCCATCTTCTTTCGAAAGCGTCCAGCTCATTTCGCCAACGAACTTTTAATAATGTACAAAAAATATTTCAACTGATATGGCAAACTAGAATGTGAACTAGAATGGTTAGACATAAAAAAATACAAACCAATCGTCGTCAGAGAAAACGTCAAAAACAAGCAAGGCAGTCAAAATCAAAAACACTAGAGCTGGTCCAAAGTGATATAGAACTAAAACTATGAACGTATTATAAGGTACCAAGTTCCATCCAATACCTAGTTGATAAGGGATCCCATTGATAGAATTTGTAATCAGATCGATATTGGGAAATGTGTTACTGCAGTGTCAAGTCGAATCGATAATTGAATGCGATAGCTGGTGTGGCGTGCCATTCATCTGCGGCCTATGCCGTCGGTTGGCTAGAAATTGGCATTTCCGGACGAGGGGTCCGAGCGGCGGGAAACCATTTTAGACTGACCTAGCATTGCAGATTTCATCGGAAAAGAAACAATATCGGCATAACAACTTATTTAAGCTTCGTGGTACGAATGATTCAAATTCCTGCATTTATTGAACGTATAGATTAAAGTCATGTTTCATTTAACTGCATGATGTTTTGATTGCTATGAATGAAATTGGTAAGCGTGGTCCCTACCGGTTACGGACCGTTTGCGTCGTTTGTTGAATTCATTCGTTCATTCAATCAATGGCAATGGGTGCGGGCGTTGGTCGCACAACAATCGGCGCACTGGCCAATTCCCCTCATTGTGTCCAGTGAACGCAATTACGTATGCGCACTTCCTATCGCTGACCCCGCGTCAGTCGCCGCGTCATAACGCACAGACCGCAACCACATCTGCTCCGCTTTTTTACTCTTTATGAAGATGAGTCTCGTTTTTAATTACGAAAAAAACAATTTCAACACAAACTGTTGCATGGGAGAAAATTACTTTTTATTCTCTTAGCTTCTTTACTCTGCTGTAAGTAGTCAGTCGGGCTCTGAATTATCAAGGGACTGCGTCTAATTTTCTCATAAAGTATAGAAGAAATGTTTTCTAAGAAATACCTTTCAAAGTCTAGGGGTAACTGTTAATTCAATAGAGTTCCCCCTCTCGTTAATTTTAATCTCAATGTTGTGGTCATAGTGAACCCTGATTCTGGTTACTGCTGGGGTTCGATAGTATATTGAAGAGCTAAGAAATGAGTTCGGCTGGGAGATTGTTGTTGGGGTAAAGTTGTAAGTGCCATAGATTTAGAATAATGAGGCTGGGGGCTATGCTTGAGACACAAGGGGTCAGACTAGTTTTATAATGCTAGGCATTTTTCGTATTTTTTTATTATTTACCGAGATTAATAAAATATTTAAATGTACCGGAGACGTTCTACACAATCCAATTATTAAAATATTAGCTAAATCCTACGGAGTTTCGGACTGCAGTGATCAGGGTGGAGTTGTAGAGTTATGTTATAAGATTCAATGTAACTAACTTACAGTAAGAGCGAACCGGATCGATGTTTAGTGAAGCACTTAGCTCTATCAGAACAAAGATCTCGAGATCGTCCGTGGTCGTTCGTTCACATCACACGTGTGCCTCGCCTATTATTACTTTTAACGCATTGTAAACACTTCTAGTGAGTGGAAGCCGCCGACCGGTGCGTTGGAGGCTGGAACCACAGATCAGGTCATAGTCAGAAAAAATAGCCCATTTATGGGCTTTCACTTAATTGTGATTTGATTGCGGTCTTTCACTCTTCATAAAGTGCGCAGACTAATCATGCTACGCCTACATCACCGAAATGTGATTTGTTATCCATGTGATCATCTCTTAGTCATTCTTTTATTGTCATCCTATACTAAATATTTAGGTTTGCGGAACATTCCAACCGTTTCTTGTAATTAAACAACAGTCCATCTACCTGTATTTGCTATCAGCTTTGATTGCAATCGAAGAATAGAACATGCCTGTGATTACAGACTCCCTCAACTCATGTAGAACTTAACCGTCATAAAATGTGTCCCGTGAGCTTTAACAAGGCTATTTGATACGCGTTTAATCCGGTCTCGTAAAGTTGATGTGATGATAGTTCCGCACTTACTATGGTTATGGTAGATTAATGAAGCAATAGATCTCAGTCAATCGAATCGCGGCTCGTTGATGACTGCAATCAATATGTTCTCCGGTAGGTACACTCCAATGTTACTGACAGAACTATGGCTATAACAAGCTGACCTCTCTCTCGACCCGAGTATACCGATAACACCTTTCTTATTGTTTATTTTTGTGTCGAATATATAAATCATATCTGGAATCTTGAAATTTGTTACATAATATAATTACTCATTACAAATACAAGTTTGTGAAAAATGTGAAAGAAACCTACAAAGTTCTTTTAAAATTAAGTCAGTTACCGCAGAGTTTGTAGCATTGTTTCTGCAAAAGAGTCAATTTTATTTTTTATAATTAGTAGCTGTTTTTTACATTTTAAAGACAAACACTTAATTGCAATCTAACCTGATGTTAGGTAATGATGCTGTCGACGGTGTAGCGCGCTTATCTAGAGGATCACTCATGAAAACATCAAAATTATAGGTATTGGGAGAAGCAGACGCCGGCAACGAGTTCCACTTTTCGATTGTCCTTATTATAAAGGTTGCAAAGTGCTACGAGAAAGTATGCATATCATGTCGGATGGGGTGTCAAGAAGCTGCTACTCATGAGCGGCGTGCAACTGCGGTCGGCCCACCACTTCATTCCGCATTGTTCGGTTTCGCAAGCCTCGCATAGGGCCCTCACCGCATCCATGATTGACATTCACAAGCCTACCAGACGGCTTACAACCCTAGGTGGAATAAATAGGGGCTGCAAAAACAACGCAAGAACGCTAGATTCAGCATTTGGCATGTTTATTGTTCGCGCAAACTCAGACCCTTGTAAACAACTGTTGTTAGTACTGGAAAATCTGGATGTAATAGACGGGAACAAGTATTTTACCATAAACTGTTTATTATTTTTGCTTGGAGTGTTGGAATTTTGCAGAGAAATATAACGTAGGTGTTCTTAGTTTCCGCAATCTAGTGCCTGGTGTTGGTTATTTTGAGAAATATCAGAAATACGAGTACGTAACATCTTTATTTTATACTATAGGCGAGATGTTGTGGTGGGCACAAAACAAGTCTACTTATTTTGTGTTTATACTTCGAATACCTCCAAGTTGAAATATAAACTTAGCTTTTCAACAAATACCCAGATTGTGTAGAGAAGCGTCAAGTAGGACACCTCAGATGAATTCTATGGTGCGCAGGGTCATAGGCGAGTTCATCGTCTGCCCCGAGAATTACGACCAAAACACATTCAGTTTCTAATTATAGACAGTTGTTGCCCATACCCATACGTGTTGTATTGTACCCAAGCGTCGAGTTCCCCTTTTATTTCTTCTTTGTCTGAAATCTTCTGCTCTGTTTCTGGGAAATGTTTTAGAAGTTTGTGTACATAGTTGACATACTTGAATAAAACCTTACCTACATCGTATGAAAAATAACAAATGGTCTAAGCTTAAACTTTACCATTTGACCCTAGACCATAGCATTTGACAAATGGGTTATATTGGGTACTGTGTAAGTACTTGACACATACTATATGTCCAACATTACACTCGTATTTTTTAATTGTTTATGAATCAAGAATCTAAACTACATTGTATTGTAGCTATATAGGTTTCTATTTTTTATTTTTTATCGTGTTGGCATATAATAATGATATCATCAATAAATTACTCATGACTTCTGATTTTTTATTTACAACAGAATATATGCATTAATTACAAAAACCATGAAATGACTAAAATAAAAAATTACATTTTATAAGAAACCAATTCAATGATGAACTTCTGACTAATAATGGCTAAGATCTACGTGAACGTGAAATGCAAGCAAACCATAAATTCTAATAGACTAGGCACCTAGGTGTATATTCAACCATATAGAAGATTAGGGACGTTCGTACTATGGTGCTTTATTGAGATTTATTGTACCTCAGAGATTGAGGTACAATTATCAGCAGCGTGTGTGATGCCTGAGGGAATATACGGAACATAATGTGATTCTGACCCCTGACAAGAAATAGCATAGCCGTTACCGACCACTATTTACCCAAGCTTTTGAATTATTTGTTCACGTTAACCGTGAGAAAGAGAAATAATGTTTCAAATACCAGTTCGTAAAAAGCTAGAAGAATATCCTGTGTGGTCCTAAATGATTACAGTCATTATGATATAATGACCGGAATTGTTACGTATTACTGAAACTCTTTATTACTAATTAGAGCAGTTTATAGTGAAATTAACATGGTATGCAATAGTCGAGTCCTGAGTAAAATAAATTATTTTCTCAAACATGCTCGGAAGTTTGACCATTATTTTGACAACTACTAGATAAATCAAAATAGTTGTACTGGCCAAATACATGCCGTGCAGCGACCGGAGCAAAAGTTGCACGAGAATCCATTACTTTCGTGTTTACCAGGTCAGATAAATTACATAGTAAACTCATATCTGTCGTGTAATTTAAAAATGGAACGATTTTTACTCCCGAAACATTGCAACCAAGGAGATAACTTTATCAAAGGTTTTATTTAAATTTCAAGCAGCTTGCAACAATAAATACTATTTAATGAAAAAAAAAAACAATCGTTGTTTGCCGAATTTGTATTTGTCAAAATGAGTTCTAGTAGTACTACTTAGTCTTAATTTCTTAATTCGCATTATTAGAGATACAAGCCTTGGCCAGAAAGAGGCATTGATGGATTTAGGTATGTAGGCCTCGGCTTATCAATGCCTCTTTTGCTGGCCGCTGCAGTAATGTACCTTGCCTACCTAATAAAATATCTATTTAAAAATGAAGTTATTTTTTGCAAAAGCTTTAAGGCCTGCGCACACCTAGGTCGCTGGCGTCGGCGATCAGTGAAACGCTCTCATTCGCCGACGCCAGCGGCCTAGGTGTGCGCAGGCCTTTAACGATTCGTCGCAAAATCCAACCATCAACCATTCTAAACATCAGTTTACAATCGGTGAATCATACAATATCTGACACAGATGGTCCATCCGTCAATGCGAATTATAGAGCGCGAGTTTCGTAATTCCTGTGTTTAAATTTCGCATCGCTAGAGCCAGTGATTTATTGAACGAGTATTTATTTCCACAATATAGGTCTTTATCATTTAGATTTGAGCTTTTAAATGGTACAATTAATTAGGAAGGTAGGTGTTCATTGTTAAAACTATTAAGCAACGCTATACTATATTCTGCATTAGAATTTATAGGCATACTTAGTTCGCGTCACGTAAAAATAGCACTGGAAAAAGGTGGAGGGGGTGAGTTTGCACATGAAAACCCTGCACCTATTTGGTGGGGTAAAGTGCGGGTTTGCATGCGCAAACCACAACACACTCCACATTTTTCCAGCCTCCTTTTTACGAGACGCGAACTGTAGTAGATTACGCGCATTATAACTATGCACGTGACAGATGGCGGAAAAAAAATTGTCAAGAAAATATCTTCCGATCACAAACATGGATGGGGAAATCGAAATAGCATTGCGTTTCACGCAAGTTCTTATTGGTGATTGGGAGATTACATTTTTTAAGTCAGTTTTTGTCATTTTCTGCCATCTGTCACGCGCAGAGTTATCTTGCGCGGACTCTGGTAGTATAATTCTTAGTTTAGCGTGTCGTTTGGATAACGGTTTTGTGTGTCGTGCGAAGACTATTTACTTGATTCGTCCCCGATGATTATGACAGGTTGGTAAGCTGACGTTAGACACGGCCTGTGGCTGTCACGGCCGATGGTCCACGTTCTAAATTCAAAAATTTGTTTTGGATATTTGCGTGTTCCCATTTCTATGACCACTTCTTATTTTGCCAAAGAGCATGTTTCGTGTAGTTCGACAAAGTTCGCCTCGGGTAGAGGCCAGATAATGGTCAAATCTGATCTTTTACAAGTACCTACCTACCTTACACTATAGTTAGTTAGAAAGAGCCGTGTTGCTAAAAGCCTTATTGATAGTTCGTAGGCTACAGATTATTAATCATTATGTCCAACTGCTATTCAAGTCGCAAGTAGTCAATCTATTTTTACATCCATTTTATGTAAACATTATTGAATTTGGTTTTTGGGTTCAAAATACATATTTTTTGTTCTGCCAGTATAAGCCACTATTTAATAATTTATAAACTTTGTGATGCTGTTGAGTGCACTCGAATTGTGCTAAGTGGGGTTTAGTAAGAAAGGTACATTTAATTGAACATACAGTACATAATATGCGTAATGTACACAGTTTTAAGAACTTGCTCACTCTTTTATAAGAACAAAATATTAGACACAATAAAAAAATACATTATATTGAATTTATTTCTAAAATTATGACCAAGTCAACACTTTTTTTCTTAATATAAATAATCCCTATTGATAAAAGCGGAACCCTCGGTGATCAAATCAGCCTAGAACTAGTTATTTATAGCTTTCGAATTGTTTTAATATTATTCTCACCTGTTTATTAGAATTGAACCGGTGGGGGTCAATCACGTGTTTACCACATGCTGGCACCAATTCCAAAGTACTCGATTATTTTCTTTTAAAACTTTATCAGATTATTATTTGTTATTAATATTAATAAGAGGCTGTGATGTCCCACTGTTATTGGGTAATCATAATATATTTCCGAACATAATAAGTAGGTATCTACTCTAATATGGTAATAATGTTTTACGTTTAGCCTATAAATTCTCTGAACGCGATGTTTTAAATATGTTCAATAAAAATAAGAATGAATCTGACGGCTGACAGAGGGGAATGGAGGAGGAAGACATTTTGGGCTGACCCCACATAAAGGGGGATAAGGGCAGGAAGAAGGAGAAAAATGAGAACAAATCTAATGGCTTGATTGTAGATTGTTAATTAGCATCATCGTCATCACCAGCCTCTATCAGTCCCCTGCTGGACATAGGTCTCCCTCATAATATTTAAGAGCATATTAATGGAGCATTTAGTAGTAGTACCTACAGGTTTTAGTAAAGATCTCGTCCGGGGAAGCACTACCAATGTCTCTTATTTCTGCCGCCAGGTAGTGTCGCTGTTTTGGTTTGAAGGGTATGGGTTCTGGTGTAATTACTGGTAGGTGGTAGGTACGTGAGGCTTAACATCTGTATGCCTCAAGTTGATGGACGCATGGCAGTGCATCGTAAGGGTACGTTCTAATTCTAATTGTGTTGGGGGAATAAGATCTGCACTGACGTCCCGCGATGGGGTGTATTGTGCATTGTCCCCCTGCTAAACCTTACCCCAGCCAGCCCAACTCCTTACCGACCGTAGGGTACGTTCTTGATGTGCGTGATCTGTGAGGCAATGCTTTGTTATAAGTGATGTTACCAGTTAACATCAGGTGGACCATACTAGTATGCTTCACTACATAGTATAAAACAGTCCCTTCCCTCTGTCGGTCCCTATGTATGCTTCAATCTTTAAAACTACGCAAATGATTTTGAAGCGATTTTTTTTATAGATAAAGTGATTCAAGAAAATTGTTTATATGTTTAATACATGCATAATATTGTAGAGAAACACTGATAAATTTAGAGGAACGGGAACGGAGTGAAGCCGCGGGCAGCCGCTAGTGTTCCATAAACTAATAAAATCGTAACTAATAATTTGTTAAAAAAACATTATGTCGAGGAATAAAACGGTAAAGAATTAACGAAACTCAAGTTGTTGTGCTACGGATCTTTTTAAGTTATCTTTGATAGCTCATGCCTCGTGTTTAAAAGTACGGTTTATAAGAACGTAAGAGCAATCATAACCTTTTAACCCGACACGTAAAGAATTCTCTGTTTGATGATGATTATCTATAAGATAATGCACGCGATGTGGAGATGCTCCGTAACTTTCTAAGCGCTCTTATCGCAGATGGAATGTGTTAACTATTAGGAAATAAAACGCTTGATGCAATGGTAGTGCTACTTCTGTAGTGGAACTATTTTTTTATAACCTTGATATTACCGTGCGTTACGAGATGCTTTGTTATTAGTTACCTCTTACCCTTTGGCAATAGTTACCTCTTGATATTAGGTGGGACATATAAGATTGTTCCATCCGCTAGTTGTATAAAAAAATATAAAACCAACAAAATAAATAAATATTGTGGACAATCCACAATATCCAGCCCCAAATTAAGCAGAGCTTGTGTTGTGTTGTGTAATGCTTAAATATTTATTTATGCATTGATATTACATCAGTTTTAAATATTTTTTCGTTGAAATCTGTGGTAGTTTATGCCATATTATGTGTACTGTCTACGTTTTTTTATAGTTTCGCTGTCTTTATTAAGTATAATTTAGTATTTCATATTACGAACTCCGTAAAAGCCAAAGTTTTCAAGTTCCCACGAGAGACACATTTTACAACTAAAAAGGCCAAAGCTATAAGATTACTTAAAATTGCATTCAACAATACGCTGGCTAGTAGGTTCTCATCTAATGAAATTACCTGCAACAATGCAATTCGTGACTCCGCGCCCTGCTATTCAGCCCACTCTGACTCCGTGAGCATCTTAGGATTTGTCCAGGTCTGTATGAAGGCAAAAATAATTCAAAGCTTCTTATAATAGTTCTAGGAAGGTTACGCAGAAGTACTATAGGTAACAATACTCTATAATATACCTTCCTACTACTGTCTATGAACCTCGGCCTACCTCCATGTTGCTTCACCCTATACAGGGTCCATGTGATACTGACTTACATCTAAGAACTGAATGTACCTAAACTAAACCATGTGTATGCAATAAATATATTGAGTATTGAATATTGAAGTGTTAAGCATAAACTAAATAGTACTACCTTACCTACCAAGTTAGATTATGCTACATTGTAGCGTAGTATGCGACTGTATGTTGTGCCATCTCAGCTATTCCTATACATTTGCAATAGCTGAGATAGCACAAGGGTATCACATATCAAAGCTCGTGAGATCACAAGAATATTCAATCTATTTCATGTAAGATTTATTATTACCCCCAAGCGAAACCTTCCTACGGGCCTGGCAAAGCCACAATCCAGCCTCAGGCTAAATTGCACTTCATTTGCGTGCACGAGCGCTCCCGAACTCGGCGCTGCGTTCTCACGCCCTCTCACCGTGGCCGTACCTTTCGAGATATCGGAAACGCATCATCTCTACGGACCGTTATCGAATCCAAACCGTCGACACGTTCCTATCATTTATTAATCTATCTGTAGTTAGAATGTAATTGAATACCAATCATTAAAATGATAATCGAAGCCGTTTTGCCGCGTCACCCCGCTGCTACTAATGTCTCACGGTCCGAGATGGAATAGAAATGGGATTGTGATCGTTCAATAGTTGTCTGTTGTTCTCCGGAGGGTCCGACGAAGTGGATCAACCAAAGCTTTCATAAAAATACGAGACCCCGCATAGGAACGTGTTTAATCGGCGATGCAGGCGATGCAGCGTGGATCGGCTCATCCTGCAGTTTGAAAAGGATAGCGATATACGCAGTATGTGCTGCGTGAGACAGAAAGACTAAAGATGCAGCTTTTGATATCATAATTAAGCCTGCTGGGACGACTACACAAAAAGGGCAGCAGCGGAAGGCAAATAAAAAAATGTTTATCTTATGAGCCCAAATTAAGATGATATAATAACTCAACACGTTTGGTCATTAAATCAAGGTGTGATGGGGCTTTAGTAATTGATTCTATACTTTAAACGGCATGGTGCGCACTTTCGAATGTGTTTGTTAATTGTAGAACTACGGAGATATCAATTGGTTGTAATTAAGCTTTCTTTTCATCACATTGAACCTTCGACATGACAAGTCATCTTGAGTCACAGTGAACTCAATTTAATAGGGCGCACACACTTAAGTTACTAAATACCCGTAGTATGAATTGTATTGTATGAGATCATAATATTTTTTTCAACTCCTCTTGCTCAAAAATACCGTCATTGTGGCGTACCTGAGCGAAGAAATAATTACATTTCTTCCGCTAGGGGAAAAAGTTTTTTTTTATATTTTTGACTGTCAAATAACAATGAGCTTACATTATACGAAACAGTCTTTAGTCATTAATAGAATAATAATCATGAATAAAGACTGGACTTTACTTTTCATAAAAAGATAATAATAACATTTTATTTTTGAAAATGGAACTAAATTCGGTAATCTCTTTGGTAGAATGCATGCAATGTGTTGCAGAAGAATAAAAAAAAAACAAAGAATAAGACTAAAGATATCTTTAGAATTTTTCTCAACTATTTCATACTATGAAATTATTTTCTCGCAGTCGTAGTGAAGAGTAGAGTGTAACACACGGCGCTAAAACCCCTTTAAAACTTGGGTTCTATTTACTCCCTCGCTTCTCGTATCTAATGGGTCATTTTAGGTCCTTTTATAACAATCTAGTATTAAAGACAGCCGTCTCCAATAATAAGAACCCGAATGCCGAAACAAAAGAGGTTTGCGGCTTCCGATATGACTTGCACTAGTTACACTTAGTCAACTTGCTCATTATTATGCCATTAATATGCTTATGCTTGCTATAGGAGAGAGGTCATGGCATTTCGCCTGTACTAAAATAACTAAGCGCTAAACGGATGCACACACGTTTTATTTGAGCTCCTCCTTTGTAGACTCTGTAAAGTCAACGGATAAGCTTTAGGTTCTTTACTCATGGTTTTAAAAGCTTAAGTTTGAAGTTACGATGTTGATGACTTCAGAATGCCGGATTATATCTGCATTTATAGCTTTAAAGCTATTTTTTTAAAGTGATTACCCTCAATGATCTTGTGAATATCTATTGAAAACCTATAGGTGAATCAGCAGGTCCCTACCATGCGTTTTGTCTCTAGTTCTAGTTTTGAGTCTGTGTGAGTGTTGACTAAATAAATCCGACGTCAAAACGTCACACACTCAGTATAATGCACTGGTGAGCACTCACACAGACTCAAAACCAGAGCCAGAGACAGAGCCAGACCGAGCTCATGGTAGGCCTACTGAGCTGTTTGCACGCTACAAAGTCTCAAGCTTTAGCTTGATTTCCTATAGTTAGGCTGTAGGAAAGGTTGAAGGCCGTGGCATTAGCGCTGCACTAAAATAGTTTTGCGCAGAGCGGATGCACGTGTGCGACACTGCTCTGTTCCCGCTTCGTCTTTGCCCACTTTTTATTAGGGTACATGCCTGCATCGATGTAGGGCTGGCACTAATATAATAAATGCATAAAATATCATTTTTTCATCGTAAATGTTCAATGATACTGAGCTTGGTCAAATAACATTAGACACAACAATATAGTTTAAGTCTAAACAAATTATTTTTAGTTATTTTTGGAAGCAACAATTTTGCTTTATAATTTAATGAATATAAAATGTTTGAAGAGTGTGCTGTAACAAAATAGTTTCCCCAGCGTTAGTAATTTTATTTTTTAGTAATTTTATTTTTTAGTAGTTCATTTATTTTCAGTGATATTCTAACTATAAAAAATTGAGCTGAACTGTAAGTAAACATTATATTCTTTTGTATACGGTAGGATATTTCGGATTCGTTCTTGCGTCTAATCCGTTTGCATGACACTGACAACCCTATTATCGCCCGCTCTAGAAAGACCCTGCACCCGCAGATTCCGTCAACTTAATGAGTACAAAAAACACATTCAGCAATTTGCCTTTGTCTAAATCGATGCCGTCAGTGTAGTGTAGACGGTCCCTTTGAATAAAGCACATGTCCCATGCAATTTGCTATCTAGATTACAATCTGAGCTTTAACCAGCTTTGTTCGTTGCTTATAATAAAGACGCTTATTGAGTTTTACAGCGCTGAATGCTGTTTGCTACCGGTTCGTTTTTTACTTTTTTTGGTTAAGTACAATATACTATTAACAATATTTTCGGGGCAAAAAATATTATCATTATTTTTAGACATCTAGCGAATAGAACAAGCCTAATTATACCTAAGTAATTAAATATTTTGTCAATTTAAAATATATAAGTCGGTTTTTACGTTTTCAATTATATTTCTTGTAATACCTGTTTGAAATATTGATCGGTTATCAACAACCGATGATCTAAAAATCTAAAAAACATGAGCTTCATGATGAAAATAGAATTCCAAATGAAAAGGCAAACTTGAATCAAAATGAATAAATGAGTAAAATTTAATTTAATAAAAATCATTCAGATAACAGCCCACATAAATATGTACGAATCATAGTATGCACATTTCTCAAGACATTGATTGCTCAATTGAAAGGGATCTGCATTCTAAATCAATAATCTCACAAGCCAACAAAAAACGGGTTCCGTTGTACAGGCGCTCCCTTTTCGAGCATTGTCGAAATATTTACGTCCCATATTGATCGTGAAATTTCCAACAATGCGATCGCCACCGGGCGGTCGGCGCGTACGCACACTGTGCCACACGTGCGCGCCACAGATCTATGAATGGGGGAACAGAATGGTCGGTCACGCTTTATGTGCAACTTATTAATGTGCTTAAAATATGATAGTTAATTAAGTAGCATCGATAGATTTGCTATCGATTTGTTTTTTAATTGTTGCAACTGTAAGAAATTTGTGAGCATCGATTCAAATAGATCCATCTGTCCTAATAAACTATCCCACAATGAGAAGTAATGAACAAACGATAAGGACTCCTATTGATACCGAATCATTTTCGACGGCGCGCGGCGAGACGTAACAATAAGTTATTGGCCCTCGTATCGAGCGAACAATACCGTGAGAGAAGAGTAGGTTCTTACGTACGATCCTATTACGAATTCATCTTGTTACAAATACAAGCTTTCATTTTCTTTTTTAAACAAGTGCATTCGGTGTAGATGGATGAGCGGCTGGTGTAGTGGGCGTGAGACGGAAATGAAATAGAATAAATTGAATTGTTACTATGATTGCTTCGATATGGTAATGTACCGTGCAAGCGCTATTCAAATGGTAACATTGCTATTTCAAATAAGTTTCAGCCTGTATGGGAGCGGAAGATTTGTAACTCAAACACGTTCTAAGATAAATCGTCTCGCATGAAGCTATTGTTACGAGAAATATTACAGTGAAGCTTGGGTATATTTTTGATGTGATTATCTCATGCCCAGTCAAAGAGACGGCGTTAAAAGGCGAGGGTGACATTGCACAGGGTCAGACATCGATCGGCGAGGGGCGCGGCACATGTAAGGCTGTCGGGAGAACAATTGCAAGAACCCGACACTTCGACGATATGAAACTCTCCTAGAAACGTGCTCAACAGCTCGCGATTCTTGTAATCATCTCGTCTAGAATAAATAAGAAGGGTTGACAGCTTATAATACGACGGAGTAGAGCTCAATAGTGCTCTTAGAGAAAGATGTGGAAGGAAACTTTACAAGGAATTGTATGTTTGGCAAAAATATGTAGGTCTTCTTCTTATCGTGTCACTGACTCTTTCGAACCAAGTGTGGTGAAAGGATTTTAAGTGCGCCTCGAAGAGAATATGTAGGTAATTCTTAAACTTGCTTATGTAAAGTTCCGAGCATATGAACCAGTAGTAGTTCATTATTTCCGAAAACTGGATTGGAGGACAAAACATTCTAAAACTTAAGTTTATTCGTTGACAAAAGGGTATTTATGTTTATGCAAATACAGTTACCCTACTCAGCATAGAATTCCGATCAAATTGTGGTCTTTAATTTAATTTAGCAAACAAAGTTCGAAAATTATGCAGCTGCAAATCCCTAGCCACGTTCGCAGTGCTCATATAAAATTATATATCGCCACAATGGCCCAGTAATTAGCTTAATCAACAGCTCGCTGCGTGTTGGAAACATTATGAACTGGAGCAGAAAAATACGTCAGAATTGGTGCAGAAGCTGCTAATGTTTTTTTCCACATTTGCATATTTTGGTGATGTAAACGCGAGTGCATTTTTGTATTTATGATTTGACACTAGCATAGTGTTATCTCTCTGTCCATGAATGGTAGATGTCACACATCTAAACTATACGAAGCGGTCTCCACACAGCAGAAAGTTTTTATAACTTGCTTTTATTTTCTTTCTTCTCATCAAGTACAGTTTTCATATCAACATTGCCCATTTTTCCCATTATTTTCGGCCTGTGTCTGTCTGTTTCCAGCGTTCACCAGAACCACCAGACCAGGATCTTACTAATTTTGAATTGTAAGCTATAAAAGAGCCGGAATGTTCTTAAGTGAATGAACATTAGGGCTCCTGAAGGAAGTGCGAGGATCAATTTGCCGCCATTTATTCACGAAAACGACAGGTAGCTGTATAGGCCGACGAATGTTGCTGGAAGGTCACGCACTGTTTTCTTAGCTAACGTTTTTACTCCGTGAATAATGTATTTTTAAAAGACACGTGGTCTTCGACACTCCGTTAAATCCATTACAAGCCGTTGGTTGTAAAAACAATGCTAATGTTGATTTAATGCCGGCATTTTCTTGAGTGGACTGGACAACATAGCTCCGGAAGGAAGTGTGAGCTCAATTACCGCCCGAGGAACAGTGTGGTCAGATGTAAACATGCCTCGATCGATACACTTTGTACACCTTGTACTTGCGATTCCAGACACTGATTGCAAATCTAATTTGCTTTATGCGAGCGTAAATTGAATTCTTCAGATGCACACGTAGCTTTTCTGCTCTCTGAATAAGGCTCCGAGAGACAGTGGAATAATTGTTCAGAGTTTCATGTATTTGTTTCTTGAGCATACTCCTTTGTAAAATTAAGATTTATTTTCAGAAATGCAAAATTTAAGAGTAGGGTAGGCTCTTTGGAAGGCCAAGTAACCCACTCAATATTCTATAGATTTTTGACCATGATAATTCTAACCGTAATATTGGTCTATGATGACTAAACTTCGACACCTATGCTAGGATATTCTCTTCTAGTATTCCATGGTACACGAATGTGTTACAACAGGTCGGTAATTTTCATCCTGTTGCAACACCAGTTCTCTTGTTCTCACAATAGAATATCGTGACCGCTTCTATGAGATGTAGCTAAGATAACTCCTCACTCGGCACTCACTTCAAAACATAAACTTACGTCGTGAGGGCATTTAATTGTAAATTGTGACTGATATCATCTTTCTACTGATCTCTACTCACTTGCACGATAGTAAACTACTTACTCAGTACTGCAACTTACACGGTAGTACGTGGAACTATTATTTCTGTGACGGCAGTGTGCTCTGTTTGTTTAAGCACATCTCCATTCTCCACAGTCATGACGATGTTATCAATGCAAGCGGCACTGGTGAAGATTACAATACAGTATAACAAAGGCTTCGTTAGTTGCATACATCTTAACTGTTTCACACCTCGAGTAATCCCTCGTATTGGACGGGCACCTGTATGTTCTATCTGCTCATGTTTATGAATGAGGAAATTATCTTCCGCTCCTCCGGCTTCGTTTACAGTTGTTTTGTTTGCATAATAGGAGTACAAATATTATGGTGTGAAGAGACAAAATTTGTCTCTTCACTTCATGATCCAAATAGACTTCAAAATCACAAGTTCCTACAAAGCGTTTATGTAATGTTTTTTTTTTCCAGACAAAATAAAAGTAATGCCAAGGGAAGCTTCGCATTTAGATTACTTATTAACCATTGTGCTTCGTTTTCATGAGTTTAACTTTTGACGAATCGCTCTCGCTGAAAACTCACTTTTAATTAAATTAGATTTTGCCGAATAAAGTTTGGAACCGTACGGTACGTACCAACATCCCAACATAATTATTTGCGTGTCATCTCATCTAATAGGGGGAAAGTTAACCAGGATTGCGTGGAAAGTTAGAGGGTAGAGTCTACGAAATATACACAGAAGTTTTACAATAAAGTTGAGAATATGGTACAATTATTTTGTACTTTAAAACCTCATTAAACTTGTGACTTAAGCTATTGCAGAAATGCGATTCGAATTGTCTTTTCGAGTTTAATTACTTTGATTTTGGAGAAAAATAGACCTACGAAGTAAAATGTCATCATTTTGCTCTTTACAAAAGTTAATACAAACAACAAAATACTGTCATTAATCTATCGTAATAACAAAATAGCTCACATTTATCACACACTCCGGGCTCGAAGCGGCAGCGACTATCATACCCCGTTTCCAGTTTAATTGTTTAATTTGGGATAATTGTGCTGAAATAAACTGATGAACCCTTCCAGATCAGTAATACGTGTATATTTTGCACTAGCATTCGTACACTAAAAAGTCATATAAGCATATGAAACAATTTTTATTGACAGGTAGCTTAAGTAGGCAGTCAAAATATTCTAATGTAAATCAAAGAAGCAAGAAAAATATACAGCCGACGAACTTTTCTTATGAATATTTCATAAAGCTTTCATTGTCCTAAAATTGATCTCGGCCGATGAGCAAAACGTGCTGATTCATGATTCTTCGAAGCACATTTTGTCCACATGGCATTCAACGAAGACTTAAACAAACATTCTAAAGCGGTTAGCTCTTTCACACTGCATATTGAAGAGTTCGTTAATGGAATGACAACTGGGTTAGAAATACAATTTTGGTTAAGTCTGTCTTGTTTCAATTCTTTTGAGTATATTCTTTTATTGCTCGTTCGGCCGCGTAGGGATAAAAATTGCGCCGGCAAACTCTACTTTCCACTCTAGGTTTTCTTTTAATAAAATGAGCGTTTTATACTCCCGCATGTAAATTTGGGTATGTAGTATGCAGATTGTCCCCTAGAAGTACTGACAAAACGAAAGCGTGCGAGACGGCATTGATGGTATATTTTAGTTGACCCAAATCTCAATTGATCATTGTCCTCGTTTTATATTTCAACAGTCGTTATTACCTATACCTACTAATAAAAAGTGCGCAGTGATGTCTATTTATCGATATCGTTTCATCAAATCAAACCAATATAAGTTTATTCATTTAAATGCCTACTAAGGATATTTTTTAATGTTACTAGGTGTTACATAAGTCTTTCTCGATGTTTTTCTTTCTCTTATCAGAGTCAAAAGTATGTTTATTTAGTTGGACAAGGACTACTTGAGCTAGGTGGGTCTAGGTATTAGTTCTAGTTCCTCCGTTGTAGCTTTCATTTTTTTTTTATCAAGGGCTTAAGAAGACCATCTATAATCTGTCTCCAGTCTTCACTCAGTTGTGAAACACGTACACGTGTGTTTTGAAAGACGTAGAGCACTCGCGTACCTCAGTAACTCAACTTGTGTGAATATGTATAAAATTAACACCTCTTCCTGTGGGACATTCCGCATGATAATAAAACATAGAAGCGACGACGCTGGTGGCGCTAAAGTTGCGGTTTTAAATATAAACGATGACGTCTTACGTCTCGGAGTTATGACTGTGATCTCTACGTTGGAGTTTATTTACGTATTCCTGACGTATATCTTTTTTTTTTTTTTTTTTTTTTTTTTACAAGATATAGACCAGCCTTTGGCTACAATCTCACCTGGTGGTAAGCGACGATGTAGCCGACGATGGAGCAGGATGGTCTAGAAGACACCTATTCACTCTTGCCTTGAAGAGGCCCAGATTGTAGTGGTCAGGAAAAACAGCCGCCGGCAATGAGTTCCATTCCCTGGAGGTTCGCATAATGAAGGTGGAGCCAAAACGCTTAGTGCGAATGGGTGGTATGCTAACCAGACAAAATCTAACGAACAAAATGTTTTATATGACGAAAATTGGTCGTCGAATTACACAGTGTAATGCTAAGCTGTTTTTACTAGTTCTAGCTAAGTTATTAATTCAACCAAATTAAAACATTGGACAATACAAATTTATAAAGCATTAATTGTCTCTATGTCCCTTTAGATTTACCATTCATTAATTTCTGATCTATCCTCAACAATTTCTCGATAAAATCTAAGCAAATTGGTCCATCCGTGAGCAGCCGTTCCCGCGTCACGCGTAGGAAAAATCCCAGTAGGGATGCGTAAACATAGCGCGGGAGATTCGTGTCAACGGCCGCGGCTTTGTACCCAGCCCCCGCAACCCTGCACCCTACGCGCCCTCAAAGCAACGGGGAAGCGATTTCAAGGGTGGCTTGGCCGGCATCAATTCCTCCCGCACCGATAAGCCGTTGAGACACATCGACGTTAATATATTTTATCACGCATCTCGTGTCGCACCTTCATTACTCACATGGCTTAATTTGGTTGATTGATTCTGTCTTTCGAGAGACAAATGTATTCTGAACGTCAGATTGTGTAGACTAGACATAGAGGCATGGTAGGTGGTCATATTCAATATCAAACAAAAGAGCCGTACCGTCTACATGAGTTACTTGATCTTTGATGTTTTATTTAGACCTGCGGTTTGACGAACTTTTGCAATTTCATCGTTATCTCTTCAGAAAGTGTAATTTAGCTTTTTGTTATTTTAAATTGCTCCGTTTGCTTAACATTTTGTTATTACTTCTCGATCGGTACGGTAGTCTTGTAAACCGATGTATTGATCGCAAAGGTCATAGATTGTCAACTAGATAGTCGATTATACATAGTCCGCAGTCTTTATGTCTAAATATCAAAACGAAGGAGCTGGTGTGTGATGCTACTATAGGTTTATCTGGCGGCGAATCCTTGGTCGTGACGCGAATGCGGAGATGTGAGCCACAGCCCGGAGGTTGAGCTTTTGAAATACGTTGATCTTTGACTCTGTTTTCCGTGATTATCTGGCCTGCCTAAATAATTCATTCATGGGATTCCGGCTGGTACGGTTTACATATTCATCCATGCTTTACATCTAAATATGAAAGCAAATAGCAATGCGATTATATTTTACATGTTGGGGCTTACGTAACGTGATTTAGGGCTCAAAGTATTAATATTTGAATATACTATGCAGGTATTATGCTGTTTTCTTAAATTCTTGAGTTCAAGCCATAAATTCTATCATTCTGAAATGAATTGTGAAGCAGACTAGTATGATGGTACAAGGACGGTACTGATAATGTGATACTATATCACCAGTATATAGCGTAAATTATTGAATAAATTTGCTTTATTGCATTGCACATCATACTCAGGGGACCCTCTTTAGATTAATACTTAAAGAGGACATAGAGTACAAGATTCATTGAAATCCTCCCCCCACAGTAACCGGAAACATGGAAGAAAGTTATCGAGGGGCCTTGATGTGATATATCGGAGTATTCCTAAGAATTATTGCTGCCATATAAGTTGTAGATCTCATATACGAATGGGCAAAGCTTTCGACGTAAAACCATCCCAAAAGGTCAAATAAATGTAACATTTGCCAGCGCTGCTATACGCTTACATATACTCGACAAATATTATAGGATCTTCATAGAAGGCATTTCGACAAAATGTTTCTGCTAAGTTCACTTGTAAATAAAGCATATCATCAATTAATTTTTCTACATTGACAGTCTATCTATACCTTATTTTAAATGCGTATGGCAGGTGGTTACTTTAGAGGACAGCGGTCTTGCGATTTCATGTATGGGTACGGTAGATGTTTTACATAAATAATTTGTATAAGTAGAACCTTAAAAGTTTGAAAATATGTGTCAAGTGCACGAAAGGAGCCTCTTTGAGGCGCACTTAAAATCCTTTCACCACACTTAGTTCGAAAGAACCAGTGACACGATAAGAAGAAGAAGAACAAATTAAAGAATATAAAAGTCAAAATCAATGCAACCTAGACGGTATGGTCTGGACCAAATCTTAAGCAAGGACAAGTAGAGTGTGAAATCTTTCGTGGACGACATGAATAGACGATGAAGGCAAGAAAAAGAAATGTATATACCTAGGTACACAAGTCTTTAAAACACTGAAAATTATTAAAACAAATGACGTGGGAATACCTCATTTGCTCTCAGGAAGCTTGAAAATTGGACTTTAAAATGGCGGTAAAATTAATTCACTAAAGCAAACAGTTCTAAACGGCAATTGGATTAAGACTAACCAGCCCTATCGTCGCTTTGCATTATCAATTTAACTTCAGCAGACGACATCACGCTTCGTTAATCCCGTCATAAAATTTCAACAATAGAAACGATATGAAACGGCGGTTTCGCGTTCTAAAAATGAGTTATAGTTTTGGTTCCGCAATGCAGTGCATGGGGTAGTATGGCTAAAGCACAGCCACAGATAGTACAATACGTAGTTGGTGCAAAGTTAGAAGGGGAAGTAGAAATAGCGCCGCGGTAAAAGGATATGGGTGTGCGTGCCTCGTTTGCGGCTTGTAACAGCTCCTATTTATGCTGTGTTTGTTTTACTTATTCACTGAAGACGAACCTACCTTCGTGTGTTATGTTTGGTACTTTAAACAAGACACATTTGGTTTCTGTTTATCTTCAATTGATTCTATTGATTCTAAGGGCGGATGTACATAATCAATGAAGCTCCGAGGATAAAGCCATTGTCGCTAGTGATTGTTCTCCACAGTCAATATTCTTCGTGACGCAAGAATTGCAACAAGGCCAAAGTAATCGCTGTTATAAACTGATTTAATACCAATGCTTTTATTCACTTGAAATATTAGTTTGTTTTCCCGAAAAGCATCTTTATAAGCCAAGCCTATGAAATTCGTGTTTTCCTCCTGCAAGATACATAACCCGTGTCATCCACAAAAAATACATGGTCAACAAACAAGTTTACATCATTGTAATGGATAGATTCTGAGGAGGGTTTCCAGTTATCAGAATTTAGTTGGACATGCATCTTTATTCCGGCAAAATAGAAAGATTATTGTACAAAACCTTGTTTCAAAACGAAGCCCAAAAAATACAGCAGCTTTTTTGATGTTGGTTTTAAAGCATAGACTATAGACCGTGTAAATTGATTCAACTGCCTGCATCCATTTGGTTACGTTCTGAGTCCTCTCGGTTAAATCTCCCTAAATATCACAACGATCATTGGCAACAGCTGGAATAGAAAAAAATCCCTGGCTTTTTTGTTACTCAGATTACACTATCATTGCAAATAATAATACCTCCACCCGAAAAGCAGGGCGGATGTCGCCAATTTGACTCACGACGACACAACCACGGATTGATGTTTCTCCATGCTAAAATCAATAAGGGTTTTATTATTGGCGGCGCGACCCTCGTATTGTTATCCAGCCGCTCTTCGATTGCCTGTTTTCATGTGCTACGGTCAGGTTATTGTCCGCTTATTTGTTTTGCTGTCGAGGAAAAATAAGTAATGATTGGCACAAATTTAGTAGACCGTTCATTCAATTGTAAGTAAACAATTAAACGGATGGTCCAGAAGTATTACAAAATAATATGTACTAATACTATGTGATTCGGTAGTAAGGTAATTTTGCTCTCATAAACTCTTCTATAATAGGCTATCACGCGCTTTCGTACTCCAACGTTGCCAGCTGTCTCCTTGAAGTCGTCTTCCCATTTTCAGAATGGTCTACCTCTGGCTCTTTTCCTTTCTCTCACTGCCCTGATTAGACAAAAAACACATACTGATCGATTATACTTTCTCATCTCAGGGCACTTGTTACTATTTAAACACTTATGAGCTAGAGTAGCAGCTAAGATCTTGAGGGCTTGGTCCACGTGGATCAATAACAAGGCTCACATCATAATCAGATTGAGTTTCCAACATTTTGAATCTTCCAGGCCAAATTCCAATTGAGTATGTGCTTAGGTTTTGTTATTCTGGATTACTGTTTTCTGTGGTACTACTAGCTGAAGCGATGGTGGAGTACTAATTCGAATAATGGGCACCATCTTAGTGGTTCGAGTTGGATAACAGGCTTTGCCAATGCCCATTGATCTCTCGTATCTGGGTTGCGAGTATTTGCGCTGATTTGTTTCCTCTTTTATTTTATCCTCATCTCCGAACAGGAATCCATATAATCTGAAATAGTGGGGGTAATAGTGGGGGTAAGTCTGGGTGATATTGGTTTCTAGAGATTAGAAATGTCGGAAATGTAATATTCTTTATGCAAAAGTTTTGTTGTTTGGAAGTTTGTGACTCAATAACGCGGTAACGGCTGGACTGATTTAGATGATATTTCGAATATAAACTTCAGGTAGCATACAATGTATTATTTAATGTACTTATAGCATGGTTTTAAAAAAAATATGTTTCCTTCCTTTAACTTTATCAGAGTGCCGGGCGATAAGCTACAGGAGGAAGCAAGTAAGGAAAAATATTGAAATGCCTTTCTGTCCAAAGCTCAATATCGCAAAGCATTGCTGTAGATATCAGGCCATTAAATTATACAATTCTTAACCTATTGACATTAAAATAATAGACAGTCTACATTTATTCAAAACTAAACTAAAACAGCTTTTGTTGAAAGGGTGTTTTTATTCTACTGATGATTTTATAAATATGTAGTGACATTGCTAGTATTATTTAATTTATGTTATGACTTATATTATTTTTGCTTATAATGCACTATTTTTCAGACACAAATGTATAATTGTTAATGAAATAAATAAATGAAATGAAATGAATGAAGTAGTTCAATAAAGTAAAGTGCTCGAATTCAATATTTAGCTGTGGCCTATGACTATGAGAGCATGAACTGCTAAAATGTTTTGGTAGTTCACGGTAGTAGGTACACACAACGCTGGAATATAAATAAACAACTATTGTAGACAATCCACACTATACTATCTTATTCTCAAACTATGCCAGAGCTTGTACTATGAAACCCAGATTAGCTATCTGGGTATCTATAAACCTAATACTAAAATATTAAATTATTTTTTTGTAAATACATACAATACAATATAGCACCCAGACAGAGAGCAAACATCTGTATTCACCACACAAATATTTATTCTCGGCGCAGAAGGCCAACTATATTAGACAAAGCTCAAATAATTTTACCATGAATCATATTTATCATACAACATAGGAGGTTGGTAAGCTTGTTTGTGGTGCAAAGTGGAGAAGTTCTTATTAGATATTGTTACTTGCTGGTTAGGTTTCTCTCAGTTTCGCGCAAACACTTGGATACGAGATAAAAACGACAAACAAATCGACATCGTTAAAATTTTCTCGTCTGGCAAATGGAACAAACTCAGTATGCTATCGTTTTATTTATATCACCTAAAATTTGTCGAATTCCAGTGACACATCTGAATTCTGAATGCTAGACATTCAGGCCAGCCTGACTAGACTGGCTTAGCTATAGTTTGAATGACCCCGATTTTGCTGTCCAAATTGTACTCGAAAGACATATTTTCAATATACAAATTAAAGTACGATAAAATACCAATATTTGTAAGCAAGTATCCGCTTTTACTTGGTTACTGGTTGTTATTTGAATTATTATTGTGTGTTAGTAGATCAGCTTTCATAAAAAAGTTTTCTTTTATAATGTGTCCTCGTCCTCTAATGTGGCGGCTGGTTCAGCTTCACATTCAATAGTCGTAGGTCGTATTTGTTATTTTTGTTAAATTGTATTTATTGTTACTAACACTTTAACTTTGTATCTACTAACAAATTATGGATAATATGATCTGCAATAAATGAATTGAATTGAATATAAGCGCCGCGTACCTGCCCCGTAATGGCAATAGGCAGGTCCTTTCAGAAATCCGATCACTCTCGATCAGGCGTGTAAAATTTCCATCTGTATCTTACAACTGTTCAGGCTCCGTAGCGGAAAACTGTTTTTAATTTAAACGTAAATTGTCTTTTAGAAAAAGTTTTCACGATATGAACTGAAAAAAGTTAGAAAAAGTTATTTTTTGAGAAGCCTTTAGTGAATTATCCCATGAAAGCTTCAGTAAATTCGTGAATTCGCTTCTAGCTCTTATAGACAATATACACCCGAAAACAATGAATCCGGATCACCAACACAAACCCCAATATCCCCGAAAACAAGAACGTAGAAGAACGAAATAAAAAGTGCTTCAAATCCACTTTCACATCACCCAAATAAAATCAATAAAACTTAGTGAAAGGTACGAAACGCCTTTTATTTCAATTAGATCTTCTGAAATAATTGAAACGGAGGGTGTTTTTAGCTTCCGATCAAGGATAATGACCCGGATTCATTACTTTAGAGTGTATTTGATAGGCAAAAACACATGACCTGGATTTAATATGGACGTGTACATCACGATTGTAAAACAATCTGAAACCCTCACACGATTCCGTGAAATTGTGACAAAACATGCAAGTGATATTAAAGTAGGTACCTTACTATGTACTACCTACTTTCGAAACTGGGTTTGCCAGCGATAAGGTTGCTTATATAGCTTTATGCTGCTGTAAACTTTGAGAGCTATACCTATCCCAAAGTTACTAGTAAGTTCTAACTTGTTCTACTTACCTTCGTACCTGGTGGATTCCGGGTAACTGCTGAAATATCGACAGTGATGTAATACTGTAAAGCCCTACTTTACCTATGTACTAAGATATGAAATAGGTCGTTGTATTGTATCAGTAATACAAGGATCTATTTTTTCTGCTGCTCGATTTGGCTAGCATTGTAAAATGTATACGAATAAAAGTATTTGACCGAAGTGAGAGAAATGACACATCATTATTGAACATTAAAATAAGAACCTGTCTCTAGTAGCTCCATGTTGGTCGGATAAAAATAGTCAATATTGTTCTCTAACGTTTTACGTTGTCATAAAAAGAATGCAAGAAGATGCTTTATGTGTTACTGGGCGATAACCCCCTCGTATTTTTTACAGCGTTGCTTTATGAGAGATTTATTGTTATTTCTATTTTAACAGATATTAAATTAAAAGCTTTTATGGTATGATGTCAAAAACCCGTAAATTTACTACTATAGAAGAAGGTTCTCGAACTTGTGATAGGGTATATTATATTGTTTCCTAGTTGGTTTGCTCCAATTTTTACGCCGATACACCCTGGCTTATATTTTCGTTCCCCTGGATCAGGGTTTATTACCTCCGCTTTGTAGTCGCCTGCTCTGTGCCCACGTAAAATGCTCTTCAAGTAAATTGCTTTCCGCCTTCTCGCTAAAGTAGGCGAGAATGCACTCTTTATTTTGGTGTCTTTATTTTACCGTCTTGTTATTACGACGAGATTGTAAAAGACAATTTTCCTTTCGTTGCGGTCCTATCCTGAAATAATTCCGGGGAAGGGCGACGTGTATGTAAATGGGGAGTGATTTTTCAATGGAAGAAAAGTTTTGAAATGTTGGAATCGCGTCCCCCGGCGCGGCGCGGCGTCAGTGCACGCATTCTTTCTAAAGCGCCCTTTTGAGACAAGCGTGTCGTCGTCGAGAGCTTCTAGCTATACAATGTACCTACACACTCATCGGTAGGTAAAACTAGTGAAAACATAGGCGTTCTTCCGATATATTTTTGTACTTGTCTCTCGCAATGCTGGATTTAAATAGTGCGTCGGTTATTCTGAAGGGATTACGCGTTGCTATGATATAACTTTGTGTAATATAAGGAAGTTTGGTCGCGAGTGAAGGCTACCGAGCGTGCTCAGAGGCCAACTGATGAGTTTAGGAAGTTTCTCTAGCCCCGTATGTTTTGCTCAAGTTGCGGGCGTGTTCCGAACGTTAAATGGTACGTGTGACGGTGCCAACTTGGCTCTCAATATTACGATAAACTGAGCTTTAGCCACAGTGGGCAGTACTCTCTAATTGGAGCTGAATTCATGATCTAGCCCAGGGGTTCCCAAACTATTTTGGACAAGTGACCCCTTTTCCAAAATGAAACGTTACCTCAGACCCCCATGGCCAAATTACCTACTTTTAAGATCAACCCCCTTATTCATAATGGTCCGCTAACTTAAAACAGCTGCTACAGTGTTATTAACCGACTTCCAATCAAAAAGGAGGAGGTTCTCAATTCGGTTGTATTTTTTTTTTTATGTTTGTTACCGCATATCTTCGTCATTTGTAAGCCGATTTGAAAAATTATTTTTTTATCTGAAAGGCACTGCTTCCAGATTGGTTTCATTTTAATTTTATTAAAATCGGTGTTGCTTTTTTTTTAAAAATATTTTTTTTAATGTTTGTAACTGCATGCCTCCGTAATTGATGAACCGATTTAGAAAATTATTTTTTTATTTGGAAGGTTATTCTTACGTCCAGGTTGTCCCAAACAAATTTCATTAAAATCGGTTTAGCCGTTTGGCAATGAAGTCGGTTTCTCTAGTTTTTTAAACTTATAATTATTTTTCATTCTGAATTAGGTCAATAGAAGAAGACAGAGTGAGAATTAGCAATGCTTTAAGTTAGCAGACTATTATAAATAAGGGGCCTATCTTTAGTTTTCTTTCTATTGATACAAAATACCTAGGTGCTAAGGTACAAATTGGAAAACTTTGCACTTGGTTAAATGAGTAAAGTTGACTTCATTTTCTCATCCAAATTTAACAAAATAAAAAGACACACAATTCAGTAAATATAAAGTTTAATTTATAATTATTATTACAAGTTTAGTACATAAAGAATCTTAAGTGAGTAGGAAATTATATTAAAAAGGTACTAATTCGCAAAAATTCATCTTCCAATCCGGTTGGTCCCCGTGGAAGAGTATGACCAAAACCCTCCGAAGAAAAAAAAAACCTATTCAAACGACAAAGACTCAAATGCACATAATAGAAGCACAAAAAAACGGATTACAACATAACCACCTACAACGCTAAATAACTGCCACCACAATGAATGCCTAATAGATTATACGAAACTCAATGAAAGAAAGAAATTACCTGCAACAAAAATTGGCATATCAAAAATCTTTGGAGGAGGCCTTCACCTGTAAAAGGGTTCTTGCAATCAAGGATGAGGCTAAATAAATAATATAAAGACACCTATCTGCATACATACATACTAAAAATTTATTTTGTTAACTAACCTCATTAAAGTATTTTCGTAGCTAAGTAAATTAGTAATAATATGTACCTACTTACTTACCTTGTTTAAGACATTTGTACCTAAACGCAAGAAATAAAAGGCTTTTTATTTTATTTTATTTTAATTCGCAAAAATAAAACATTCAGTGTGATGGATGAACCTGGTGACTATCTACCAATCTAGCTACATCCGGTTCAATATTGGTGAGTTGCAGCCTTAAATCTCCACGTTCGTTGATTTTCAAACGGTTTCTTTGTTTCGACAAAATGTTTGTTACCACACTGAAGCTTTTTTCAACTAGGTATGATGATGGAAAAGCGATTAGGTATTTTTCTACAATGTTCCACAATGTAGGATACTGTTTTTCAATGTTGCGTTGCAACCAGAACTTCTGATAGCCTTGGTTGAACTTCTGCTTAAGCTCTTCGTCTGTGCTAGTAGTAGTAGAGCTCCTTGTGAAGGGCTCGTCCAGGGAAGTACTACCCCCTGCCTATTTCTGCCGTGAAGCAGCATCGCTACCGAAGCCTTTCAGTTTGAAGGGTGTGGGTGCCGGTGTAATTACAGGCACGTGAGGCGAAACATCTGTAAGCCTAAAGTTGATGGACGCAGGGCAATGAATCGTAGGGCACGTTCCTGACGTGCGTGACCTACAAGGCAATGCTTTGTTATAGGCGATGGTTACCGCTTAACATCAGGTGGGCCATATGTTTGTTCCATCAGCTAGTAGTAAAAAAAAAGCGCTGTGCCGGATAAAAACTGTTTGGTACTTACCCTGTAATTTTTTCTTTTACTTAAAGACGCTCAGCATTTCGTAAATTCTGTTTCAGCCACTTTACTTTACTTAATTTAGCTATTTTATAACTTTGTGATCTCTTGAAATAAATAAGTACTTATATGAGTTATTATCGTTCAAGCTCCAACGAATTTCAAAACGCAAATGAACTTTCAGCCTAAGTGCAAGCTCGTTAAATAGTAAAATATCAGGAACATGTTTGGATTTGCAACTTGATCATGAATTCGTTCGTGGTAGATCACGTATGCGTCAAATAGAGAGCAAGTCAAAACGCGCCTGAAAGATGTACGCTCGAACTCATTCATCTTGCACAAACTTGTCCACACTGACTTGCCTAGTTTTTCATCTTGTACGAACTTGATACTTTACATTAGGTACCACAACAATGCTATTTCCTACAAACATATTAATTATTCTTAGTACACGTAACACAACATAAGCATTACAGTACTACCTACCTACCTAAAGTTTTAAATAAGAACGTGTGGTAATTTAATAGGGGGTCGATATTTAGACCTCGTCGACCCCCAAAATCCGTTTTCGTTTATATCGACCCCTAGGAAACCAATATCGACCCCAAGGGGACGATATCGACCACTTTGGGAATCCCTGATCTAGCCGAATAGTTTTCTTTTCTATACTCTCGGATATTTTGATGAAAGGTTTTCAATGTTTGGTCTTACTTTTTGGAGGTGATTATGGATAAGGAATTCTCTTTGAAGAACGGAAAATGTCAATGTTAAATGGATCGTAAGAACGAAAGAATTGAAATGAACACATCACATGAGTGGAGTTCGGTAAATTCGCGAATAAAACACAATTTTCTTGTCGGAGTTCTAAAATAATATAAGAAAACCGATTATTGGTAAAAAAAGGTCTTAAAATCAGCAAAATATACTCGAATTCCAAAGTTGTTTAATGACACACTCTACACATATTTTATAGTACCTAATTTTGTGACTTCACCAGACTTTAAGGGTGACTGAGGTCAGAAAACTAGTGACCGATTGAAAACACAGCAAAACAAAACTCACTATCTCAATCTAGTTTAGGCCCATTTCTTGAAATTAGTCCTAAAGTGTTATGCAATGAATCAAATCGAATCCTTATTATATTTTTTGTTAAAATTATTACTGTGGCGCGTCGTCGTACAGTCGAGCGAGCGAAGCCGCGACTCGAGACAAAAATATTGATTTTACCGCAGCGTGCCGCAAACTTTTGCATTTTCCTTCCTTGCCAGACAAATTGCTTATCTTCGACCTATTATTTGCCGTCTTTTACTTTAAGATTTATAAAACTGCAAAGTATAAAAGCTCTCGTCTAACAAGTTATTGTTCGTTAATCTGTCCATAGTTTTTTTCTTTTTTTATGCACCTAGCTGATGGAACAATCATATAGCCCACCTGATGATAAGTGGTAACCATAGCCTATAACAGAGCATTGCTTCGTAGGTCACGCAAGTCAGGAACGTGCTCGATTCATGCCCTTGCATACAGATGTTCAGCCTCACGTGCCAGTAATTTCTCCGGCACTCAACACCCTTCAAACCGAAACACAGCACACAAACACAGCACTGCACAGTATTAAAAATGCTACAAAAAAGTACCTACTTACGTATAGCTTTTTTAGCTAGGTGCATTTTTATTAAAAAGCTCTTTACATTTTTAATAAGTATTTTTTCTGTAGCTAAGTAGAAGATGGGGTAGTACAAAATGTCAGCTTTCTTGCTTCTTGCTAATGGCTTCATTAACAGCCACTTTTATACGTGACTCGGTGTTAATTAGTTTAGTGTCTAATTCCAGAGATGGTGTTGGTTTAATATTAGCTTGTTATGTTTTTCTATGTCTATTTACAACTATTAAATAAAAAGAGAAAATATGGATTCAGTACGATTTTGATAGAAAAGTAGGATAGCAGAACTAACCTATCTCTGATTTCGTAATCGGCTTATTTTTTTACATTTTTCGATATGGTATCCGATTTGATCGGGTGAGCATCTACATTAGATGAGTATTTGTTGGTCCCTACTCCCCACTGTGTGTACGAAATAGGCGCATTGTTGTTGTTCACTCGTGCTATACACAGGCACTGCGATACAGCTTGTCTATAACTCGTGGTTTTACAAAACATTTATCATTTACTAGCGTTTACGATCTTGTAGATCTACGTAGAATCACGTATAACATTGCTGTTTCGATTTGAAGGGTGTGGGTGGCATCTGTATGCCTCAAGTTGATGGACGCAGGGCGCGTTCCTGACGTGCGTGACCTACAAGGCACTTATAGGCGGTGGTTACCACTTAGCATCAGGTGTTGTTCCATCAGCTAGTTGTATTATAACTATAATAGTTTCCGATGAATTTAACACTACTGAACCCAGATGTAAAAAAAATGAGGAAGTAATTTATTAGAGAAAATGAAAGCTGGCTATTATGGACTGTAATTAATTGCCAAATAATTTTCTCAAAATTGAAGCTTTTAAGGAAGTTTCTTATAAAAACGTGCCACTTAGAAACTTGGCGATCCGTGGGATTTAAAAGCGCTCTGCACGTTTGTCTTAAACTAAAGCTGAAGTATCACAACTTTTTGAATTTAATTTTGTTGTTGCCGCAACTACAGAATACTGAGGCTTATAGAGCTTAATTGTACCTACTCCTTCTATGCTGGCTTATATTTCCTAGTCAGTGATGCCATCACTTTGCCGTACGAAAAAGCTTTACGTTTGTACCTTTTAGTATTTACGGTGCGCATAGTTTGGCTGTTATTATCTGCACATGGGAGAGACCTACGTCCAGCAGTAGACTGGTATAGGTTGATGATGATGATGAATTGTAAATAGATGATTTAAACAGCGTCAGGGGCAGCGTCACTCAAGTACTTATTTCACAGTGTTGTAACTACGCACTAAACATTGAGAAATAGTGTGTTAAATTTTCCAATATACATTTGTAATTCAGTATGTGTTGACAGTGTGAGCTAGCTGTTCATTATAGTCTGTGTCTAAAGTCCAGCATGGTGTGTTAAAAATAGAGAGGACCGGACATTGAACCGGTGCCGTTGGTCCGGACATCGCAGTAATGAAAGTGTCCCATCGCGTTCCATTCGAGTTTTCGCGATTCAACCAATTTCCCGGTTCTTGCGAATTTCTAGCGCAATCGAGTTATTTATGATTTGAGATGTCCCTAGCAGCGTTTTAGATTAATTGAATCATGCTTCAGCTATTCTCCGAAGATGATATTGAGTGGTCGCTAATGCGTACTGACGTTTAGGCTAAAATAGCTTTTTATTTTGTAACCTTAACTGTCTTTTAGTAACCATCATCGAGTTATTTATGATTTGAGATGTCTCTTGCCGCGTTTTAGATTAATTGAATCATGCTTCAGTAAGGTAACCTACTCTTTGAAGATGATATTGAGTGGTTATGGTTATTAATGTGTAGGTAGTACTTACTAAATGAAGGAACCTTATCCATCTTTAAGGGTACGTAACTACCAAGAGATCTGAAAGGATATTTACTTTACTCATCGATACCTCAATGACTGTGTATGGGGCTTTCATTCGCGACCTTTAACTTTATTCTCGAAATAATGAAATGCCTCGGGTCAGGATATTGAAGTCACTGGTGAATTTCAATAACGGAGGAAAACGGTTTCGTGGGGGTCTTTTCTTGTTCTTAGTTTATGGAAATGAGAGTGACGTAAATTCAAGCGAGTTTTACCAAGTGACGCTATCTGTTAGACATAAATATTTTCGTCTAGGTTTTACCAAATAGAGTTGGAAATATTTTTATCTGATGAATACTCTCAGAGAGTAAAACTCTTCCAGATCAAGTTATGGATTGTCTGTTTGTCTGTACCACAGAAGCTGCATTCTGGTATGAATTTACATCTGGGCGTCGATTCCAGCCACACGGCTCGATTGAGTGATCGCTGAATTCGCGTTCCATTTTCAAATTTTTCAAACATAAATTGACAACTCACATCGATTTTCGCGATCGCTTGAGTGATTTGTATCTTTGGAATCGACGCCCAGCACTACTCGTATAAGTTTTACTTTGTCCCCATTTTGCGTACCAATAGCTTGTTAAACAATTATTTAACTTATTGCTGCAGAACTAATAGCGATGCCGTTGTCCCGTGCGCAACATACCGTCACAGAATAATGTTAAGTCACTTACGTAAAGTTTTCACTCATCCTTCTTCTTAGAGGTCAGCTAAGTTTTTATGTCAGCTAGTGGTCGACTCTGCTCTTGTTTCAAAGCCGCCTCAAGGCCTCCGTCATGGCTTAGCGACTGCTAGAGACGGGACCATGCCGGGACTTATAGCAAAAACTTAATTTTAGTTAGTAAACATGCCACAGGCCTTTGCATCTATTGTAGATGATTTATATAGCGTCAGAGGCAACTGGTAATTACACAAGCCCTAATCGCGGGACGCTATAGTGCCTGGGACAGTATTTTAGATGGAATAGGCCTAAAGAAAGCGTACTATACTCTAGATAGCTATATAAATGATAAAACTGCGTGGCCCGATGTCCCGGTCACTCTACCCATAGGACGCTAGCATGTCAATTTGCAATGTCTGTACCTACTATTTCATATCTTATTTTTATATCTGTGTAGATACTTTATTATAACTTTGAAGCGTAGCGTGTGCTGTCTTTGAAACTTTTGCTTTTGTATAATTACATTGCATACGTCTGACTAAGTGAAGTGGCACCACACTGGAACTTCACTGCTATTATTTTAGACTATTTTTGATTTGTAAAAGGATCATATAAAAAAACGGTAGGAACCGAGACGTAGTTTGTTGCCTGTTCTTCTACGCTTGGTCGCGTGGAACTGGCACCTAGACTCACCTAGCTTTAAGACGTTTCAAAGTGATTCTTGTATCGTATTGAATAAACGCTTATTGAATCTTGAATCTTGAAACCTGCCCAGTACCTTTTTTTTTTTTTTTTGACGGGTCGAAAATCTGCAAACAGACCATCCAACTACGCTTGAGGGAGCGCACTAGCGCAGTTGGGGTGTGTGGGGACCTATACCATCCTGACAGCTTAGTCGGCCTAATCCACAGAAAATACATGGTCAATACGTGTGGAGCTGACTAAGCCGCGGATTTCCTCACGATGTTATCCTTCACCGTTTTTCAAACATGCCACAGGCATCTAATAAACATCAAAATGTTAGATGATATCTGCAGTATTCCAAGCACTTTTATGTGTGTGACATAAGCATACCTGTAATGTGTCCACAATGTAATTGCACGTTTAAGGTACGAAGTGGGTAGATAGATAAGTATAGGTACCTATATATCCTAGGCAGTTGGTTCGTAGACCGGCATTACGGCAGCCAGCAGCGACGCAGCGCTATATCATTAGTTGGCACGTGCCGGCAGGTGCTTATAATGTCCAGTAGTTCATCGTCATTCACGGTACTCTTTACACAGTGAATGCTCTTTGTAGGTAGTTGGCACTCACAGAGTACTCTGTACCTACTAGAATTTTCAGAATGAGATTTTTTTGTTGTGAAAAAAGGTGATGGCGCACATCTGCCAATAACCCAATGGGCTAATAACTGCATTACTTCAAATAGCACGTCCAACGACGTGAGAATATGGTTATGATGTCTGCAACAGCTTAATTATTCTTATAGTTGGGACTTGGGACCGAGAGTTCCGAAACACATAAGCGCTCTGATAAGCTTCGATCACCCATCCAAATGGTGAAAGCGTTACGTTTACGTAACCACGTGCATTTCTTAACTCAGTGCTTTTTTGCTGGAAGTTGAAGTAGGTCAATGTTTTTTGATGTCTCTAACTTGCATAAGTTAATATTTTAGTTCACGCTAGCTGTAGCTTCGTCCTTGGCACGCTGGCAAATGCCAGGTGTCTTCCACAAGTTCATCACACTTGAAAGATTAGCTTGTCTAGACATAGTTACGTGTCTGGCTGTTACCAGGTCGAGGGACCATGACTGACTGTGACTGCGGAGCCTTCAGGCTTCAGTTAACGGCTTACATGCTAAACTGTTCTTTGGGAAATTTCTGTTGTCCCAACCATCTGTATAAAGGCCAAACTTAACAATAACAGATAAAGCAATTGTGGTTCCACGAAAAAAGAAGAACAAATAATCGGTGTGTGCTACGAGGATTATAATTTAGGAGCTTTCTATTTGAAGAGGCTCTTCTAGTTGAAGAGAGTAAAAAGAAGAGGGCCATCGCATCTTTTGTAGATTATTTATATAGCGTTAGGGGTAACTGGTGCTTAGATTACTCAAGCCCTACTGGTAAATGCACTACTCTCCAGTTAAATCTTTTTAGGGCTGCGTCCTTGACCTCTTTGTACGCCATGACAGCGACCTTCTTTTTTATTTGGTCTTTTTAAAAGTAGGTTACGAAAGGTTTTTCCTGGAAGAAAGCACAGATTTTTATAGTAAGGTTTCACTCGCAATTTGAAAGTTCCACATCAAATTGTTGATTCCGTCACCTCATCCACAATGTTTACGATAGCTCATCTCGAAGTAATGCGCTCTTTGTTACGTGATAGTGGTATCGCAATCCGCCATGTAGCACTTCAATAAACATCCTCCAGTAGGCCTACCACAAGCTCTGTCTGGCTCTGTCTCTGGCTCTGGTTTTGAGTCTGTGTGAGTGCTGTCTAAATAAATCCTACGTCAAAACGCACAGTATAATACACTGGTGAGCACTTACACGGACTCAAAACCAGAGCCAGACAGAGCTTGTGGCCTGCAGGGAATACTCTTTGTTTGTGCTACAGATTATATCGTAGTACTAGCTTGTGGAAGTTGCTTTGACACATCACTGGTGATTCAAACTAAAATGTTGTTATGAAAATCCCGAGAAAATCCATAAAGTTAATTCGCAGCGCGGCGGCTGAACTAAGGTCAATCACCTCAACAGCTAACAGCTGGTAGCAACTAAGTTGGTAAGTAATTGGTAGGCAAGATATAATTGCCAAGTTAGTAGCAAAAACTAATGTCAAACCACGAGGTGGAGCCACGGTCGCGGTTGTACACAGTCCCGTCCCGTCCCGTATTCGTCGAGTGTGATTAAGAACCGATGGCGCGTGGCGCAGCGGACTGCGCAGCCCTGTACCAAGAAGAAGGTCGCGGGTTCAAATCCCACTCGGCTCTTAACTTATGGGACTTACATTATAAAAATATTTGTGATTTCTTCAAGTACATACATACATAAAATCACGCCTCATTCCTACAGTCAGAGCTCACGGATTTCCACTTGCTACGATCCTGACACACCTCTTTCGATTTCTTTAAGTGAACGTTATAAAATCAATAAAATAAATTATAGTTTAAAAAACTAAAAAAAACGCTTTTATAACAAATTGAACTAAAAAGTTAAAAATAAAACTAATAATCAATTGAAAATTTATATTATTTACAAAAAGCGTGGGGTGCTTTTTATAATAACTTCAGATATAATAAACTATTGATAAAATATTTACAACAATCAAAATCAAGCCCCCCACGCTTTTTGTACAATAATATAAATTTTCAATTGGTTATTAGTTTTATTTTTAACTTTTTAGTTCAATTTGTTATAAAAGCGTTTTTTTTAGTTTTTTAAACTATAATTTATTTTTTACTTTTTAGTTTTTTTATTTTTTTTTCATATTTTTTTTCATATTTTTTTTTTCATATTATTGCATTGTCATCGACCTTTGACAGGTGTGCAAAGTTAGAATCAAATCTGATCGTTCAAAGTAGGTTTTTTTTTTTTTTTTTTATTTCTTTTCATTTTTTTTTTTTTTTTTTCATATTATTGCATTGTCAACGACCTTTGACAGGTGTGCAAAGTTTGAATCAAATCTGATCGTTCAAAGTGTAGTTATTTTTTATTTTTTTTATTTTTTTTCATTTTTTTTTATTTTTTTTTTCATATTATTGCATTGTCATCGACCTTTGACAGGTGTGCAAAGTTTGAATCAAATCTGATCGTTCAAAGTAGGACAAAATCGAGCTCAAAGGGGTCGGTTACATACATACATACATACATACATACATACATACATACAGGTGAAGCTAATAAAAGCGTTATAAAAATACTATCAGTTGTTTGTGTAACTGATAGTAAAATACACTATACAAATTTTCTGAAAATGGTGGTCTGTGGTCCCGAATCTGCCACAGCAATATCTCGGACCTGCCCACGGTTGACCATTGTACGAATTGTTTTGTGTCCCTCCGGTACCTGTGATAGCTAATCATACGCTTTGTATTCATGTTTACATTCGTCCTTCATGTTTACATTTGTCATTCATATTTTATTTAGGCCTTTATAAAGTCCTGGGATGATGGAAATAATTGAAATCTCGAGCAATGTAAAATTCATGATGAATATTTTGTAACAAGCACGTAATAATAAATAAATACCTTTCTTTATAGGTATTTATTTGTGTACATATATCTGTATTCACATTTCGTTCTTTCTTTCACCTCAGGATACGACAAACCATAAGGTTCATAAATAATTTTAATACCTAGGTCTCTATTGATCTCGTAGGTATGTACTACACCGTGTGCGGTAGGTACCATTGTAGGTAAATCTAATTATGTAACGAACACTTAGAGCTAAGATATAAAATACATAAATAAAAGAAAAGGTTTCGGGTAAATATAATTATACCTAGTTGTAAAGCGAAATTAAATTAAAAAAACGAGTCTGACGCTGTCTGAAAAGTTTTTAGACGTGTCTGTGATAATAAGGTGGATTGAGATGTTTTATAGTGATAGAGTAGGCACGATAGAATGATCAGGGTGCAAAGCAGACACGAATCCAGTGGCATCTTACGATTTTGTGACTAAATTAGCAGTAAAGGGACGAACGGGACCAGAATACAGCAGAAACACGATCATGCACTGTTTGTATGGGAACCGATGTCGCCAGTTTTAAATTTCGACTATTATACTTATTTAAATTAAAATATCACTTAATATGAGGATTCTAAGAAAAATGAAGGAGGGAAGATGTTAAGAAAGAATTTCCATGTTTTATCTTGTCGTTTAAATGTTCGGAAAGTAATTCTTGCGCTGCTGCGCGGCATTTTTCACTTTACAACTCCCGAAAAAACTGTTAAATTTGTATGGAGAAAGGAGCTCATGCATGGATGCTCATGCGATTTGGCGACACTTTTCCGGGCACATGGCAGTGCAGTTACTTTGTTCTGAACGGGACCAATAGCCTTCTTCTGCAGTCAAGTAAAAAAGTAATCATGTATACCTTACCTACCGTATATCGGTGAACCTTTGCTGGCTCTGATTACCTCTCATTTCTATAAAGATTGAAGCACCAAGAAATGTATGGAAGTCCCCCATGCATCAGAATTACAGTCGTGAGTGCACGGTACGGAACTAAAAATAACGTAGAATGCTTGTGTGACGTTATTACGGTTTCTAAATGGGGAAGTGCATCCACACCAGTGTAAAATTGCATACTGCACGGTTACCGGACTGAAACATTGTCGTTGATAATGCAGGACCGCGGGCACATGGTTATAAATACGGCACATGCTATGCCGCCATGTTCAGGTGTTTGAAATGCTAGGGTTGCCGGAAGACCAGCTTTTGAGACCCCCGGTGGTTTATCCGGCCATGCTACAAATAATTATGATGGAAATTGCACACAGCTAGCAAACAAAACAATCCTGTGGATATTGTGGGTCATCAACAATGGGGAACGAACTAATAACCTGCAGGAGATTTTCTGTCATTTTGGGAAGTCCCATAGCTTTTTCATTTTGATTGTTTTTCTGGTGTTATGTTAAGTTCTGTTGTGTAATTTCGGTGGTATTTTAATAAACATTACTTGAGGTCTTAGCTCAAAGTGTTAGCAGTTGGAATGAAAGTGTATTAGGTATATGATATTCAAATTTGATCGAAAATGTTTCTGAAGTTCAAAAAACGATCACCATTTATTTTGTTTTCAAAGCCAATTAAGGCCGACTTGTCTATTGGCTGACTTGACTTGGCTTTACTAAAAACTATTTTATTTATGTAATATATCCTCACTCGACACTGGCAAAATTGATCCAAAATGGACAGATGCCATAATTAAGAAGAAGAAGAACTGAGATGTGAGACCTGTCATAATCATAATCATTCATTCATCTTTAGGAACGCAGGGAACATTATTGTTTTGTTACACTGTACTTTAGGGCTGTATAGAACACCTCGTTATAAAATAATTAGAGTTCGACAAATTAGTTTGAAATTGGAGCTTCCAAATAGACGATCGTGGCTTCAATCAATATCTAGTCAAGCTTTGATTTAAGTCGGGGCTTAAAAATGTGAGAAACTTAGTTTCGGTACCATCTCCGAGAAACGCTATCTAATAAAAAAAAAGACGGGTTGCACTCCGGGAGTGCCGGCAGAAGTGAAAACTTGCCGCTCGTATTAAAACTTATAAAGTACTCACTCATTTTCTTTCGCTATTCATAATACCTAAATAAATACAGTAGATCTATAAAATCATGTACCAATGACCACTACTACCTGCCGCGGGCGGCCGCTAGTTCATAAAATCTATAATAGGTATGTACCTATACCTACTACAGTCACGAAAAACGCCTTGGTATGCTTGCTACTAACTATTATCTATTCTGTGACGTTACCGTGTCATAGTAACTACTAGCGTATCTGTAGCGTCTTACGCTTTTTCGATCAGGTCACGTGATCCTGACGCGAGTTTAAGATTTTATACCCATTACAGAAAGTGCTCAACGCCGCTAAAGAAGTTTTCACTTCAAAAACTTTAGAAACTGACTTCATGGATGTTCTATTGTATTCTAAGTATGTATGTCAAAAATGTAAATAAGTATCATATCAACTGCCTGGTTCCCATAGTACAAGCTCTTGTTAATTTGGGGCTAGATAGTGTTGTGCGGATTGTCCACAATAATATAATATAATAATATAATCTTGACTTTCGTTTTGCTTTATGACAACATTTACCCTGATGAAGATCCTAAAAGTCCGTACAAATACAATATTCACGAGAGTGCTCAAACTCCTGAACTCATCATCGTTTCCGCCGCAGCCCATGATGGAAACGAGCCTCGCCTCATATTTCCTCAGCAAAAGGTTTTATGTGGCACCCGACCGCTCTTTATATCCTTCACTAGGTCATCTTAGTAGTAGAGCTCTTTGTGAAGGGCTCGTCCGGGGAAGTACTACCACCATGCCTATTTCTGCCGTGTAGCAGCTTTGCTGTGTTTCGGTTTGATGGACCCACACCCTTACCGCCCTTACGCCGGAGAAATTACTGGCAAGTGAGGCTGAAAATAAGTGTGCCTCAAGTTGATGGACGCAGGGCAGGTGCATCGTAGTGTGGTTCTTGCGGTGCTTCCTGATGCGTGATCTCAACTCTAGAACCTTTTTCCGTTAGGTTCATGCTTTCTTCCGTTTCGAATTCATGATTTAATTTATTCCGGCTTTCTAGTTTTCCTTTCTGTGTGGCAACTCTAATTTGTTGTTAAAATTGGAACTGTCGACGTGCCTAATTAATGTTTGCATTACCAACATTGCGGCCTGGTTGCGACACATTTTAGAATATTAGCATATACTACAGGGTACAAAATTATAGCTTCCTAAAACTGACGTTAGGTAATAATAGCATCTACCTTACCTACCAACATTTTATTCAGAAAGTTTTACTCTATAAACCTATAGGTAAAAACTTCTTATTGGCGTGACACTAGCTCTTTTGAACCAGTGTGCTGAAAGGATATTTAGTGCACCTCAAAGAGGCTCCTTTCGTAACTATATACTAAAATTATAATTATAATAATGGAGTAGTTTTTTTTAGATATATAACTGTGTATTTATATACATTGTATTATCAAGCTTCGGCAGCTAATCAGCTTCTTATCAATTATTCTCAGAAACACCAAACACTAACCAAGTGTTGACTAAATAAATCCTACGTCGAAACGTCACACACAGTATAATACACTGGTATAACACTCACACAGACTCAAAACCAGAGCCAGACAGAGCTTGTGGTAGGCCTAAAGGACACAGCTAAATAATCACTTTGCCTTCACTAATTCGAGGTGATGCAATTGATTACAAATTCGGAGTATTTGCCCACAAATTAATTTCGATCCCACCAAAGCCTTACAACCGCGGGAATAGGAAATACATACAATTTATATACTAAGCAAGGAATCGCGTGATCCGGTCAATTTGTTGGGTCATTTGGGGCTGTAGTGCAATACGGCCGCCATGAGGGCAATTAAACCAGAGTTGTAGGGCTTCGTTCGCCATGTTACCAACACGGTCAACGGCTCTAACTTTGTTGTGTCACGACTAGTGGAGTCTCGCGCGACTTTTTCGCTTCTTACTTTGACAACCTAGCTAAGCTTTTTTAAACCTAGACTCACCTAGCTCGAACTGGCACCTAGACTCACCTAGCTTTAAGACATTTTAAGGTGATCCTGTGTGTGGTGTGATACTACTGAATAAATACATTTTTTCCTTTGATTTTACTTTGACGTGTTTACAAAATTATATAAAATAAATAAATATTGTAGACAATTCACACACACAAGCTCTGCTTAGTTTGTGGCTGGGTACACAAACTAAGCAGAGCTTGTAATATGGGAACCAGATAGCTGATATAATACTATATAATTATGTATATGTAGGTATATGTGCGCCTACACTCTTCAAAGATTGTCTCTGGCAAATAGTTTCATGGATTGGCCGGTGATGGCTAGTGAGCCAGTGGTCTTCTTAGTTAAAAATTAGATTGCATTAGTAAGTGAAATGAATGCAAGGCACAACAGTATAGCAACTCATAAATAAATAAAACAATATTTCATAAAAATGTTTCGGGACGTAGGTAAGTATAGCGAACACGGAACAACGAAATTCTATAAACTTCGTTTCGACTACAAATTGCATTATTTTGTGGAAACAATAGTTTTGTTGGATATTGTTGGTCACCCTTCAGTTCACAAAAACAATTTTGGACAAAGCTCTGCATTGGAAAGTTTATTGGGAACCTTTGAACAGTTTTCATAAACTAAAAACAGCTGCTTCTAATACAAGTACATACAAAATTAAATTCCGGGAACCCACGTCACATGCTTAATTTGCTACTACCTCGTAATCTGTGGTACTTTGATTTTGGGAAATCCTTTATCCTCTGTTTACAGCTCAGGCAAATGCCTGATTGTTCAACCGTTTTATCTGTTGAGGTGACTGTTCATAAAATGAATCAATTTCCCCGGAGAAACGTGACGATTTATTTACTCAAAATAACCTATAATTTATTTTATACCATACCCCCTCTAAAAAGCTTATTTTATTCACTAGAAACAGTGAATAAAAAGCTCTTTTAATCACTGTTTTGGTGTTTGAATTTGGAACACACGAATAAGGTCAACGTCCATCTCAATACCTTACAACCTCCTTGCGTCATAAATACTCTCGATTTGATTGGTCGAAATTTTTGACAAGGAGTTTAGCATTGGATTAAAAACTGTTTTGTGTTCTTTGTTGTCATTGTCATACATAAGTAAATTGGAGCTATTTTGAATACTGCTCTTAGTAAGTTATGCAGCAAAAAGTTCGATAATAGTAAATCGATTGAAAATGCATTCTAGGAATTAAAAAGATGTGCTGAGTTGTTTGTTGTTCAATTGAGTTGTTGAGTTCATGAAAGAGAAGTAGGTATATTATTAATAATACAAAGTTCATAGTCTTTAATCCTTTTTCGCTTAAATCTTTCTTTTTCTCGAAGTCATGGTATAAAGTATAGTATGCAACTCTTGAATAAAACGGATTTATATCTAGGGCCATGAATCACTCGCGTCGTTTAGGATTCTAACACTTGAATCACTCGTTACGCTCGTGATTCAATCATCATGAATCACTCCCTACGGTCGTGATTCAATCATCATGAATCACTCCCTACGGTCGTGATTCAGTTGTTAGATTCCTGCACTTGCTCGTGATTCATCTTTAGTCCTCGATTTAAATCCGTCTTTTATTCACTAGTTGCATAATATACTATTGTGTGTAGGTATTGGTTAGATAGGTAAGGTACATCACATAAGGTACATACATGTGTTTCACAGAATAAACGTGCGTATGGGGTCTCACTTTAGTTGATTCACACTTTTATGTATATGTTAAATTTAATTATGATTGATTGATTGATTGATTGATTATGTATATGTTAAATTTAATTATGTTAGATAACTCGTTGAAAAAGTAACTTTTTAGTTAAGAATGTGCGTGGATATCTATTGAATTAATTTAAAAGGTTTCAAAAATACATTTTTATTTAAGAGATTTTGTCTCCACACCTAATAGGTACGAGTATATGCATTTTGGTAGGTAGGTTGGTAATCAAGTAAGAGTGCTCGGCTATGAAAGACAAGCAGATAAAATAAAAGTTTATTGAAAATGTAAGGAAATAGCTGAGATTGTTGCCTCAGGCTACAGAGGAAAGAGGTCTGCTGCACACAATTTGGCGGGATTAATGAAACAGGCAAGGAGCTAGGGCGCTTACTGGATAACTTAAAAAAAGAAAGCCTTTGGGTACGAGCTATATGATATCTATGTACGAGCAATAATATAGTTTCCCATCAGTTGTGGCTAAACTGCATCGTTTCGACTCACAATGAAACTCGTTTCGGTCAAAACATGACGGGTGTTTTTGACAGATTCCTGATTGCACAGTGAAATAGGTAACTAACTACAATTTGTTGTTTTGAAATTTGTATTTAGGTTTACATTGAGCCAAAATGCACTGGGACTTGTTTCTTGTGTTCTTTATTTGGTTCAAATAACTTATATTTTATTAGTAAGTGTTATGGGTACTCGTAACAGCATTAGTAAAAGAGTTAAAACTGAAATAATATTTAATTGTTCAAAAAGTAAAAGTTGCTAAAGGTAGCCCAGCCACGCTTGTCACGGAAAATGCTGATTTGAATTATGGTAATAATACTGATTTATTACGTAAATGCCAAGAAATTGTTGCTTTAGTTAAAATATTATGAAGCCTCTGTTGAAAAATGTGCCGGTTTAATGTGGTGGAAGTGTATTCGTATTGTCTAAAATGTGGTTTTCTTTTTTTGCAGGTAAATGCGGTGTAATTTGGGTTTCCTGTAGCTGTAGGGTAACATAATTATTAAAAAGAAAAAAATGAAATCGTCACATTTCTAGATATGAGAATCGTTTTAGTGCAGGGTTGAAGAAAATATGATTGGTAGAAAGTCTCCATTAAGTTTCCTAAAAACGGTTTATCGTCAAAGACAATAAAACAAAATTGAAGCCTGACGCATTTACGCTCTGGCAAAATTGCTTTTGGCACTCTGGCACTAACGAAGAAGCTATTTTATTAATGTCAGTCACAGTCTCGAACAGAAGGTGTATAAAATGGCAAGAGAGATTTTAAAAAGCACAATATCAACGTTCGTATAATATAAAAAGTATAAGGTTAAATAAACAAAACCAATGGAAAGCCAGCAATCAATTTATGTTTTAACATGATTGATAATATCATTCAAAGTTTTACACATCCCAAGTTCTTTTACAATAAATGGCAGATCAATCTGCAAATAACTTTGTTTCGAAGAGTTTGGGATTTATTGCTAGTAAAGCTAGCATTTTCAAAGGTGACGCCATTCAGTGATTGATGTAGGTGCGATGATCATGGACGCGGAAGTTTGATTTAGATGTTTAAGTCTTTTACGTTTAATTCGGCTGCGGAGAACTGAAAAAGAGTGTTGATTGAACAAAATAAAACTGTTCGTGACCATCAAAAAATAACGAAGGCATCGCAAACTCCTCCTTATAAACCGGAAAACCATGGAAAATCGCTCAAAAACAATCATTACCATTCACTTTACAAACATTAAGCAACAATAATTCATCTTATTCTGAAATAAAATTCTCATAATTTTAAGTGGCCAGAAAATGGATTGTTCCGTGAATTACACTTTCAAATCTGAGGATTTATTGGATTCGAAATTGCAGACCGCGAGTTGCAAGTTTGGGATTTACAAAGTTTCATTCTGCAGCGCTGCTGTAAGGCAGATATTGTTACCTAAATGTAGTTACAGAATTGTTGAATTGCAGTGGTCTAGTAATAATAATAATAATAATAATAATAATATTTCTTTATTGCAGACACGTGGTCCATAGGTTGACACATTTATACAAACACAGTGTAAAACAATATAAAAACAATATAAAAATACAAATTTGGTACACAATACACAAAAAAAAAATACAGTAAAATAAGTGCAGAATATAAAAATATATTACTGCTAGTCTAGGTGGCAATTTCCACCCACCGTCGGTACATTGCCGTCAGCATCAGTCTGTCTGCCAAACTTTTGATGATAGAGTTGGGGCAACTATTAACTCTGTCCATAAAGGACGCAATTCGCTTTCGCTGGATGGCATTAAACGTGTCAACTCTGGCTTCTGCAAACATGCCTGAGGCGCTGCAGTAACGCCTCAGCCCCATAAGGTGCCTAAAGATGTTATTGTAGGCCACCCTTATACCATCATGTGACTTCTTGGTATAATTTATCCAGAGTTGACACGTGTAAAACGTCTGGCAAAAGGAAGCAAACAGTGTCTTTTTTACGTCAGGCGAGGCCTTGTTGAACTTTCGTGCAATCATGTTGCCCACTATACAGAGTGCCCTACGTTGCCGCTCTATATCCGCGTCGTCCTTAAGGCTAGAAGTAACAATATGGCCAAGGTACTTAAACTGATCCACAATTTTTACAGGCTGTCCGTTAAGGCGTACTTCCGGTACGTTTTCTGGTCCCTTTCCTGATCTGAAAATCACCATTTCTGTTTTACCAACATTGTAAGATAAGCCATGTTCATTTGCAAACAACTCACAGATTTTTAACAGCTTCCTCAAGCCTTTGATCGTGGGGCTGAGCAGCACCATGTCGTCAGCATAGCTCAGGTTGTTGACATATCTGTCATCCAGCCCGAGCCCAACTGCGGTGCCGCTCAGCTCCGCGATCAACCCATTTACGTAGATATTAAAAAGATCAGGAGAGGTGAGTCCTCCTTGCCGCACACCACAAGAAAGCTGGTAGCCATCTGATAGCTGAGATCCCCACCTGACGTTGTTGGTTTGATTTCGGTACCAGTACGCGAGAAGATCAACAACATCAGCCGGGACGCTTGCATCTGCACGCAGCTTTTTCCACAGTTTCTCATGGCTTATAGTATCAAAGGCACGGCTCAGATCCAGGAAACAACCATAGACAGTGGTATTACGCTGCTTGTAGTAACTGACAACCTGTTTCAGAGAGAATATTGCCATATCAGTTGAAACCTGAGGTCGGAAACCAAACTGTCCATCATCATTACTCAAGTTACATAGGTGGTAACTAATGACTCGTTCAAGTACCTTGGCCATTATTGTGGCTAATGAAATGGGTCTATAGTTGGCCATGCTCGATATATCACCAGTTTTGTTTTTCGCGATAGGTACAACAAGAGTTCTAATGAGCTCTTCAGGTAGGTAACAATGCCGCACACACAAACTATAAAACCGCGCCAAAACCTTACAGACATACTGACCCGCATAAATCAAATGCTCTATGCTGAGGCCATCGTGGCCCGGTGACTTGCCACGCTTCATTTTTTTCAAGATAGTTTCTAACTGTTTCGGGGTAACTGTAACATTATGGGTATCCAACGCTTGACTAAACGTAACATTACTTTCGCTAATTCCATTATTACTATTGTCCTGCAAACTTTTTTTTACGTCAAAGTGATTTCGAAATAAATTTGCTATGTTCTTATGATTTTGCTCCCCCTCCACACTTAAAGGTAAAGAACTCTTGCACTCCATTTTTTTTGTTTCTTTCCAAAAATCAACAAAATTACCAGCACCACGATGTCGAGCCAGCATATCCATTTTAATTTTTTCTTGATTAGATTGTACATACTTAAGCGCGGCTTTAAAGGCCCTACGTGAGGCAGTCATATTTTCATAATAATAACCCGAGCGAGGCCTACCATAGTGGACCCACCAAGTAATGTTATTGTCAAACTGACAAAGCAAATAACTCCTGACAAAAAAAAATAAGCCTCAAAAAACCTTTAAATTAAAGTATTTCATTTTCCCGCCGATTCAATGAGGAGAGTTCAAAGTGTCTGCTGAAATAGATAGAATCGTTCACTCGAATCCGAGACAAGACAATCGTGCTTGGAGCCAATTTCAACTGTTGTAAGTGGTGTGGGTTTTCTGTACCAAACCCTCCTCAATGATGTTAACTTTATCTCTGGGAACATCTTTAAATTGATCGAACTTAGCGAATGTTAACGGCTTTTGGAAAATAAATATTGAAAGGTTTGAGAAACTAAACGTTTGACGAGAAAAAAAATAGTTCTTATCTCTATAAATAAAGTAAAATTCATTATTGCTCGATCGAGCATAAAGTTAATGTAATTATTTGAGCATTGTGAATTATGCTGGCGCGTATGTTTCAGAATAGACAAATTGGCAAGGGTAGTATCAAAGTTTCAACTAGTTTTACGTGTCGATTGCGTCATTCACCCTGTTCCGAAATGGCCATTACCATCGCACCGCATAGTCCGCAGACAGTCTACTTATTAAAGTTTCACCGGCTCGTTGTCGGCACCGCGTCACCCATGCCCATATCGAGCGTTTCGCCAGTAATATCCACTTTGCATGCGCCTCTCCGTCCGGCTAGTTTAAATACATTTCATAGTTCAGGAACCTTATTATTTATGTATTTTTAGGATGACTATAACACCTTGCTCAAGATCCAATCATGAATTCGAGTTCGCGCAGTGCACTTTAATATGCAAAGGCACGTTTATTTATACGCTGCAAGGTAGCTTTTGTTCATCCATAAAATAGTAGCTACTCATTCATTGCGGCAGAGATTTGGTATCGATCGTCGTACGTTTATAGTAGCAGATCCCACAGATTAACTATTACGTTTGTTTTTCATTCGGCATACAGCACTGACGTGACGATACGTTGCAAGTCACGAGGAAAACACGAGGTTGTAGAGGAGTATAGTACGCATGCGCATTACATGACAGCGTGCTTCAGGGAGGTTAATGGGAGCCCCCCCTCGCACCTGCTGGCTGCCACTCTACCCTCATTCCACACGACGCTGAAATCTGCCTTAGTTCACGGCTACACCAGTGTCATTTGCGACTCTGTTATTCAAACAATCAAGCACTGAAAATTCAATATCCAATATTGGCTCAATCAAAAGTCCGAACTATGTAAATTCAAAAAGTAATCTAGGGTGTTTCCCTTATCTTGCAGTTTCCATTTCGCAACTTCGCTTTGCAGTGCGGGTAAAATGTTCCTGAGTTAACACAACCGTCTTTTAAGAGGAGGTTTTTGTCTTGGCACGTCCAGATATTATCAATGGCTGGCTTGTGGCCAAGTGATGAGCGTAGGAGTTCATGTCCTGGGTTCAACTTTCAGTTTAGTTTTGGCTTAAATCTCACAGATTATTAATTTATGGCATGGCTTAGCTCATGACAATCATCTTTATAACCGCTTGGAGCGACCGCAAGGAATATGTAAAAATCAGAATGCAAAGACACAAAGCTTAACCCTTAGGGAATCCAGTATTCAAGATGCATAGCTGAGAGGGGTTAACAAAGACGGAAAGATTTGTAGTCCCACAGGCCCAAAACAAATACTGCCCACATAACATACAAATATCCAAACGAACTCGCGTGCGGATGGATTGTATGTAACATACATATGTTGAGATTTTTGGCGCTAGTCCAGAGATTTGGTAGCTTCCCCACATACTACGGACTACCCCTAGGCGGGCATTCGCCTTTGTTGTTGTCAGAGTACCTTGAGTTATGGGATGCCGTTTTTACGTCGTAGCTTATCATCATACGAAATTGAGATAAATGGTTTTCTCCCTTTTATTCGGAAGCTGCATTGTGTCCCATTTCCTTTTATTTGAGGTCATCTTTAGCTTTGACTTTGCACTAGGTGGTTCCTTTAGCTAATGTCACCATCTTCCATAGGAATTCGATCGTAGCTATGTTCGGTCGTCGTGGTACTTTTTGAAACGATTATTTTACTGTAGTTCTTGAATTAATCAAGTTTTGAACCGAATTCGTTTATTCGTAATTCTACTATGTTGTATGCATAATATATGTAGGTATGTTATATACCGACATACATAGAAACAGATAAATTAAAGCGACTGACCATCGGTCGTCGTAGAACTGCTACGAGCGCTACGGATTGTGCCTATGTTTATAAGACGTGGTTTTTTCTTTGCAATAATCTTTCGACATTGAACAAGAAATATTATATTGTATTGGATTTTACTGAATATAAGTGGTACTTATGGCGACGATTTCGAAAGTAATAAAACTATAACGTATCTCTGCCAGCGTCACTAACCTCAATACTATCTAGAAGTTTTAATATAAAGAGATGAGTGTAAAGATAGGTTTTCAGACCGATATTGAAAGCTATAAAGGGCCTCGCTCCCTGGGATGTGCAATAACCATTTAGATGTTCATTAAGTAGATAACGCTACTACCTATTACCAACACACATCGACCGAATAAAATTCTAAGATGTGGTTGAGGGAGGGTTCAGAGCTGTAGCGAGGAATACGTGTCTTACTATTTGTGGACGGTTTTACTGAGCAGTAACTTACTGAAGGCGCGTCCAAACGTGCAAATTTACGAAGACTTTATGAAGGTTTCGATTTGAATGTTTTATGAACATCTCACGTGCCTATTTGAAATGTCCACTGTATTTTTTTATTGCTTGAGATTTGTTCTGGTCAATGTCGTAACCCTAGCTCCGTCCCTACCTAAGGGTCAATGTATTGTAATGTGGAAAGTGTTCAGCTGCGTGTAAAACTATACACGAAACCGGATCGTTGGAAATGGGATTACACCAAACGGCGGATTTATACTGAGAATTTTGTGGATTTCCGGATGGAGAGACACCGCTTGGGTACAAAAAAATTAAGGCTATGTTTTATAATAATGAGGTGTCTGCAACATTTGTGACCTAAACTTTATGTCCTAAATGTTAAAGTGTTTGATAGCCTTGCTCGTATCTATTCGAAGGAAACTCTTTCGATTTGAAATGTGACGATTTTGTAGTGCCTGTGTGTAATAAAAATACTACTAAGGTAAAGACACATAACTAACAAATTTGTTTTTATTTTCTTTTCATGCTAACGGAAACAGTGGCCTTGAAATGTAAGTATTGTTGCAATTATTAACTCTCCGGATCAGCAGCTGTCTTAGACCAAAATTGAAATGGGAATAAAAACTGTAGTGGTTATTTTTTTGATGCAATTTTTTTATAATTTGTGTAAAACGAAGAGTAAAATGATGCCAAAAGCTTTAGTTACCATTCCCATCTCTGTTTCACGGTAAGACGGTCAGGACGTGGGAGCTGTGTGATTCTACTAATTGCATAATCCTGAACTAACTGGAATCGGCATGAAATATGCATAAATCTTCTCATTGCACGAATATTTGTTATGTACAGTCAGAGACAAAACTAAAATATACTATGTTTTCATTATTGTAAAAAAAATACTAAGTTCTATGTATACGTATTACGTAGAACGTTCCTACCACAGTGTAAATAAAAAAGAGCTTAAGAACATGCCTCGTAATGGTTTAATAATTCAAAAAATCGTATAATATATTTTATTATTGCTATTGTCACCGAGTGTACGCAGGAGCTTTGTCCCCAAAAGCGGAAACTCTGAAACTGCAAACTAGCGAGCACTGACATAACTACAAACTGGATAACATTTACATAGTGTCTTTTAGCCTCTTTCGGAGCTCGTTTTAACATTTCCTGACATCATTTAGATCTACAAAGGAAACATTGAACCTTTAGACACAGGTATTCTTTGGAATACGTACGAATTAATGCAAAAACCTAACCTAACATGGTTAGGTAGGTAAGTGCTCGTACTAACTTCTACGTAAATCATATTATTATTTGTTGAAAGGAACGGACGCAAAATCTTATTTATATTTTACACTTTGAGAATGAAATATAAAAAATTGTCTAAGAAATGTTTTGAAACAGGTAAATTACGGTTGAACTCGTCGAAAATCAATATTCCAAAGCTTTACGAGTTTGTAACTTGTTAGATACAGACCTTGTGGTGCTCGAACGATTGACAGGTTCAAGAATCGAACGAGCGATATCAATATATTCAACGAATTGAATCGCCAAAACAATGTTCTTGATCTGCCTTCATAGTGGGTCTGGCCGAAGCTAAAGGTGAAGGAAAAAATATCGTAAGGAAACCAGTTCGTATTCAAGAACATTGAGCAGAGCCAGTTGTCATGTATAGAATACTAACTACTGCAAAAAGGTGCCTGACCGTCCAACTAGGTGGACAGCGTGATTGGTTGGTTGGTAATAGACGCAAAATATGGTCTCCTTCCAAATATATTGTTTGGATGTGCGTACTATGTGTACCTTCAAAGATGACAACTAAATGATCGTAAGAGCATGATAGATTCGTGCATAGTTACTTTAGATTATATTTTTAAACAATTGCAATTATTTAACACGTTCCAGACACTGACAATCAGCGCGTCATCATCCACGTGAAGGATGTCAACGATGAGCCCCCCTACTTCATCAACCGACCGCTTCCAATGCAGACTGTGGTCCAGCTCAATGCGGCTCCAAACACACCAGTCTTCACCCTCCAAGCGAGAGATCCCGATACTGACCACAACATCCATTATTTCATCGTGAGAGACAGAACTGGAGGCAGGTTCGAGGTGGATGAACGGTCAGGTGTCGTCAGGACACGAGGAACGGACCCCTTCCAGCTGGATATGGAATACGTGCTTTATGTGAAGGCTGAAGATCAGGTAATTTAAAGTGTTAGGTGAATTTCATATTATGGCATGTTAGGTAGGTTTTCGAAATTTGCTATTTACATTCATTTTAAGTAAAATATTCATTTGCAATGATTGATCCCTATCGGCAACATAATCCATTGGTTCAATAATACAGGGTGTATTTTTTTAAATCATTTAGGTCTAAGTATGTCCGTCAAAAGTAAAAGATTTTTGAAAAAAATAAATATGCAGTTATCGTTTTATTATAAATCGAGGGCATAACTCGTTTTACGTCTTTCCCTAACTCTCGTGGTTTCGGACTTGGCCATCACCGCCCTTCTCAAAAACCACCCTGTATAATACTATGCTATTTACATCACTTTAACTTGGCTCATTTAATTTCATGTTTTTCGAATGATAATATCTGTATTCGCTCGCTTTTGTTCGGTGTGGGAGCATGAATATGAAATCGGATGTCCGTATATAGAGTACCAGCAACTTGAATGTTTGTATTCGCCAAAGCCATTTACGCAATTGGGAAAGCTTTTGCAGCAACGTCAATTTGGAATTCAACGTTAGTTTTAATCAGATAAATCAGGATTTACTGGTTGATGAATTTGATAAATAAAATTCTAACGAACGAAGCGAGTACACATTTACCTTTTGCATCTCGCCTGGTTTGTTTATAAAGTCCGTCTAAAAAGAGAAAACCGATTGTGCCTGAATCTCAACAGTCTTACAGTATGTTTATACGAACCTAGTAACTGGAACCAGTGTCTCGGACTTCGCGTTTTACAGTCCGATTTAGTTGTACAACGCGGTCTGACTTATTACTTTTTCCTAAGTGTAGACCAGTATTAATTCGGGAACGTTAAAAGTTCATTTGTACGTAAGCATATTTTGCCTTTTATGAATTTTATAGTGCTGTAAATCACAAAGATAATAAATTTCCCTAAAATTAATTATATCTATATAGGCCACGGTTACGTTGGTGCGGTAGTATCTAAGGGCACTGCTTTATGAGTTATTCGTCGAGTGTGATTAAGATCAGATGGCGCAGCGGTCAGCGCAGCCCTGTACCAAGGGGAAGGTCGCGTTCAAATTTCGGTCGGTTCTTAACTTTTAGGACATTTTCAAAATCATATTTCGCCTTACCTACAAGCATTTCTTAAAACATAATCATGTTTAATCACCAATAGGTCTTGTAAGGCCAATTATGTGGTCTAGCATGTATGTATGTACCTTGCCACACTTTACGGAAATTCCGTCACGGATCCATCGCCAATACATTTTATTGCACATATATCAATAACAATGTGCACACTAACATGATCTCTTTTCTAAACATTGTATATTTGTACGTTTTCCAGAGTGGTAGAGTCGATGAGAGAAGATTCCAGTCAACTCCTGAAGAGCGGCTGAGCATCGTGGGCGGCAAGCGAGCCCCACAGTTCTATCTGCCCAGCTACGAAGCAGAAATTGCTGAGAACCAGAAAAAAGACTCAGAGTAAGTTTTTCCATAACTTTCGTATTTGTAGCAAGTAAAAAGGTATGAAAAATGCCTCAGTTTTTCCTGGTCCAACTTTAGCTCTAGTTCCAGTGTTGCCTATACAAAGTCTTAAATGAGGTGCACTTTTAAGTCTAAGGCCCGTATTTTGAAACAGTGCTCGTGTCCGAGTCGAGCCTCAAGCACAGATTTTTTGATTGCTTTTCAATGGAGAACTGTCATAAAATTTATGCTTGAGGCTCGACTACGGGCCAAAGTAAAAAAGCAGCCAAGTGCGAGTCGGACTCGCCCATGAAGGGTTCCGTAGCATCGAGTAACATAATATAAAGGTTCTTGTAGTTCGTCGAAAGGTAAATTGCGGTTTACGATTTATAACGTTTAAAAAAAAAACTACTTGCTAGATCTCGTTCAAACCAAATATCGTTGAAAGTTTACATAGTAATGTACAACATATATTTTTTTTAGTTTTATCATTCTCTTATTTTAGAAGTTAGAGGGGGGGGGACCAACTTTTTTCCACTTTGGAAGTGTCTCTCGCGCAAACTATTCAGTTTAGAAAAAAACGATATTAGAAACCTCAACATCATTTTTGAAGACCTATTCATAAATACCCCACACGTATGGGTTAGATGAAAAATTTTTTTTTTAGTTTCAGTTTCAAGTATGGGGACCCCCAAAATTTATAGTTTTTTTTCTATTTTTGTGTAAAAATTTTAATGCGGTTCACAGAATACATCTACTCGCCAAGTTTCATCAGTCTAGCTCTTATAGTTTCGGAGAAAAATGGCTGTGACACGGTCGGACAGACAGACAGACAGACAGACAGACAGACAGACAGACAGACATGACGAATCTATAAGGGTTCCGTTTTTGCCATTTGGCTACGGAACCCTAAAAATATGTAATTGTGCAGGCGTCGTAACTCACGTTTAAATTAAAAAGGCAAAAAGCTAGCGCTCGAAAGCACCATTCATTCTAATACAAAACTGCTGCATGGAAAATCTATCGTGTAGTTTACTCGTTCAGTCTAACGCGGAAGCTAACAAATTGACAGTGAAATAGACAGCCACTGCACTATACCCATTGGTACGTGGTAGTGGACTGAGGCAATTGATTCCTGGAAGTCTGGAACACTGCACAATTGATGGAGACACAGTGCAATCCGAAAGATTTTATCAGGCGTTGCGGAGCACTGTTTGATTTAGAGAGGCGAATGTACAGCAGCTGTGTGTTTACAATTTGTAGCTTTTTCTTATAAAATAATTGTTCTAGTTCTTAACTAGAACTCATCATCATCATCAGCTAATGATTAAGTATAGGATTGTCTCTAGCTGAAGATGAGCTATCAAAATAGAGAAATCGCCATGAAAACTGGCCTGATAAAAATACGGTAACATCATTCGCGCTAGACAGATTTTTCAAGAATCGATAGAACTGAGCATCATCAAATATGAGTGAAGGATTCGATTTCACAAGCTAGGTACCGAATGCGAGGCTAATGCTAATAAAGGCTATTGGTATCTAACCTTTTCCATCCAATGAATAAGTTATTGGTTGCCTAGAATTGTTACCCATCGAATACTCGGTAATTTAATATGGAAACCGTTCTACCTGAAACTATTAAATTCCTAGGAACCTTTAATTTGTTGTTGCTACTTTGTATCGGTTTCCAATTTGAAATAGTTTATCTATCAGAACGATCAATCAATCGCTCAAGTCTAGGGAGGTCAGGAATATATCAGTGAAGTAAGTAATAGTTGGGTGTTAACTATAACTTTCTCATTCCAGCATCATATCAGTGAAAGCCAAATCGTTCGCTGACCGAGAGATCCGCTACACCCTGAAGGCCCAAGGTCAAGGCGCAGGGACGTTCAACATAGGCCCCACCTCTGGGATAGTGAAACTGGCTAAAGAACTAGACTTCGAGGATTTGCGGCAACCTCACGTGTACTCACTCGTGGTCACTGCTACGGAAGACTCGGGAGGATTTTCTACTTCCGTTGAGGTTTGTTTTCTTTACTCAATTCAGTCTTGTTGCACTGACAATCTTTTCAATAAAAGTTTAAAAGATTTCCCTCTTGGGCTGACGGATAAAACCAGAACACTATCAAGTATGATCATGCATCAAAAAGGTGAATTTTATAGCAGATTTACAAGAAAAGTTAAAACAATTTGGAGTTCGGATCACTCTACGACCGAGTTACGTTTGTGCTTTTTATTGTGATGACATCCGATAGTTTGCACTTTATAATGGGCAATCAGATAAAACCAGGACACTATCAAGTCTAGTCATACATATCATCATCATCATCATCATCAGCCCGTTTGCACCCACTGCTGAGTATAGGCCTCCTCTTTATTGCGCCATTCTTTCCGGTCCCTCGCGAGTCTCATCCACTCATTCCCAGCACTTGCAGCAATGTCGTTCGACCAACGGGCGGGTGGTCAGCCTCTAGGTCTTTGAGCACCCCTTGGCCACCATTCTGTAGCCGCCTTCGTCCATCTCCCGTCGTCCCTTCTTGCCAAGTGCCCTGCCCATCTCCATTTAAGTTTTGCTATTTGCGTACCCACATCCACGACTTTTGTCCGGCGTCTAATCTCGACATTGGGTACGTGATCTAGGAGTGATATTCCGAGCATGGCACGCTCCATTGCCCGTTGTGCTACTCGGATCTTATGCAAGTGTTCTTTGGTGAGCGGCCATGTCTCGGATCCATAAGTAAGAATGGGCAGAACACATTGGTTAAACACTTTGGTCTTCAAGCATTGAGGGATATCGGATTTAAAGACGTCCTCCAACTTACTAAAGGCGGCCCATCCTAGCTGGGTGCGTCTTGAAATCTCTTTCAACTGAGAGTGTGAGCCAAAAGATAAACAATGCCCTAGGTATACACAGGGTTATTGGTAATTATATAAGAAACCAGTTAAGGGCTCCTTCTTTACATCTTAACAAACAATATTTAATTTTGTTCTACGACTTTTGTCAAAAATCAATACACTTCCCAAAAAAATATTTTATGTTTTTGTAACACGTTTAAGCTGTCTATTGTAGACGCTTCATGGTAATGACCGGTGACCGGAGTCGCATCGCGACCCCGCACCGCGCGCCCCTTTTATTGAGAATGCCGCGCGCCGCGCCACGGGGCATAGAGTTATAATTATTTAGAATGACAAGTTTGTTAAAAATAACTTATTATGTTTTGTATGGAAAAAAAAATAACGAATTATTGAAAGTCGTAGAACAAAAGTTGTTTGTTAAGATGTACAGAAGGAGCTCTTAACTGGTTTCTTATATAATTACCAATAACCCTGTATAGTTGTCCACAATCGGGATTATTTTGAAACAAATCTACGATAAAAGTCTTTTTAAACTATCTTTATTTTTTAACCGACTTTCAATCAAAAAGGAGGAGGTTCTCAATTCGGTTGTATTTTTTTTTTTTTTTTTTTTTTTTTTTTTTTTTTTTAATGTTTGTTACCGCATAACTTCGTCATTTGTGAGCCGATTTGAAAAATTCAAATTGGTCCCATTTTAATTTTATTAAAATCGGTGTTGCAATTTTTTTTTAAATAATTTTTTTAATGATTGTAACTGCATGCCTCCGTCATTTATGAACCGATTTAGAAAATTATTTTTTTATTTGGAAGGTTATTCTTACGTCCAGATTGTCCTAAACAAATTTGATTAAAATCGGTTTAGCCGTTTGACAATGAAGTCGGTTTCTCAAGTTTTTTAAACTTATAATTATTTCTATTTCCAGTTGACAATCCGAGTGACAGACGTGAATGACAACGCACCGAAGTTCGAGCTACCGGACTACCAAGCACACAACGTCGACGAAGACATCCCTTTGGGCACCAGCATTCTCAAAGTGAAGGCAATGGACGCAGATTCGGGGAAGAACGCTGAGATTGAATACCTCGTTTCGGGTGAGTGTGATACTGCTAGCGCCATCTGTTGACGCATTGTGTAAACAAACTTAAGATGGCGGTTCAGTTGGGCTCCGTTTTGATCAAGAACCCTGATGCTTAAATTTAGATATTTTTTTTCGAAAAAAAATTGATTTGTGCTAATTTATTTACGCGATTTATTTATATTAATTAACATAATATGAAATTAACAAGTATAGTTACAAGAACATAAGCTTAATTTACATTTTAAAGGTACCGTATGTACCTACCTAAACCCAGGTGTAGGTACTCGTACTTCTCTTTACCTAGACCAGAAATAAAAGATATAACCATTTAAACTACTGATACTGACTACCTACATACCGTTCCTGAAGAGTCCGCGCCAACACTGAAATCCGATAAATGCGGCGCTGCTGTCGCAGATTTTTTATGGTATACTACGAGTATGTTTAATCTACACTATTTTTGTACGTTGAGAGGTTTAGTTTGATTCCCGCTTTTGCCGTAAGACCTCAGTCGTGGTGCAGACTCTAGTAATGATCATGAATCTATTTTATATCATAAAAAATATTTTATTCTGCGTACCTACCCAGTCATACAGTAACTTGCTGTAACTTGTTTAAAAAAGTATTGTACCGTAAGTGGTACTGACACTTCAATAGTCTACGTTACCGCATGCCTGATAAAGTCCATGCACGGAATCAAACTACAAGTTATAACAAAATTGAAAACTCTATCTATGGTATAGAAGAAGAAAGAAAGAAAGAAAGAAAATATGTTTATTGACCATAAAAAAAGATACAAATAATAATTGCTTAGGCAAAGTTTCACATGGTCAATTAGGTCCCTGGCTCAGTATTTGTCGCACCGTGTAGGTCACATGGCGTGACACTACACAGTGCAACCCTGGTATTCTGCCAAGGCCTAGAGCGGGTCACAATAGGTATAGTAATGCTATTATTTTCCGATTTCAGATGACCACTTCAGCGTGGACTCAAATGGCATAATAACGAACAACAAACAACTGGACGCCGATAACAACAACGCTTACTACGAATTCTCGGTCACCGCCAAAGATAAAGGCGAACCTTCCAAAACAGGTACCGCTACCGTCCGAGTTTATACCAAAAATAAAAACGACGAAGAACCCAAGTTCTCTCAGCAAGTATACACGCCAAATGTAGACGAAAACGCTGGACCAAACACGCTAGTTACCACAGTCGTTGCCTCAGACAAAGACGGAGATAATGTGAGGTTTGGATTCGTCGGTGGCACCACAAGCTCTGGGCAGTTCGTTATTGAAGAAATAACCGGCGTCATCCGACTTCACAACAAAGCTATTTCTCTAGACAGAGACAAATACGAGCTAAACGTTACCGCTTTAGATGATGGTGCTTGCTGCGTCAACGGAGACGCTACTATTCATACATCGACGGCCGTCGTAGTTGTGTTCATAACAGACGTAAACGACAACAAACCGATTTTCAAAGATTGTACGACCTACTTCCCGAAAGTTGAAGAAGGCGCACCAAACGGAAGCCCAGTCATAAAAGTACATGCTACAGACGAAGATAAAGGAGTAAACGGTCAAGTAAAATACTCCATAGTACAACAGCCGAATCAAAAAGGAACGAAATTCACCGTCGACGAAGAGACCGGTGAGGTATCGACGAATAAAGTGTTCGATCGAGAGGGAGACGATGGAAAGTTTGTATCGGTAACGGTAAAGGCCACCGATCAGGGAGAGCCTTCACTGGAAGGTGTATGCTCATTTACCGTTGAAATTACTGACGTGAACGACAACCCACCTCTGTTCGACAGACAAGTAAGCACAATGTACATTAGTCTCAACAGATCTTTGGTGCTCTGAGAGTCTGCGTCCCTGCCACTCTTTAATAGATATAAGGCGCTAGAGCGGGATACTACGATGCGACAGAGAACTAAGAAGCACTAAAGATCTGCTGTGAATATAGCTAGCTGCACATAGTTGCATGAAATCATAATTAGCATGATAGAGGTTATGAAGGAGTTTTTCACTGACGTATTGTATTGCAGAAATACGTGGAGAATGTAAAACAAGATGCCAGTATAGGCACGAATATTTTGAGAGTGTCTGCATCTGATGAGGATGCAGACAATAATGGAGCTATAGTTTACACGCTAAGCGCTCCGTATCAACTAGGAGATATCGAATACTTTGAGATCCAACCCGAATCGGGCTGGATTGTACTAAAGAAGCCCCTGGACGTAAGTATCGGCACGTTTGTTATGAAACCACACACATCAACAAAACTAGAGCACTGTGGGTGTTTGCGAGTCTTGCTGTGGTTATTGCGCTTTTCTCTGAACTTTGAAACAGTGCCAGCTTATTATCCGCTGTATGGGAAATATTCTTGTGCATAGTGATATGAAGACTGTGTTGTGCAGTCTGTGGTATGGTATTTATTTAACCTTTTTTATCACGTTTTTTTTTATGCATTTGGCTGCCATTGCACCAAAAATTAAATTTATGTTTCTAATTTATTGTTATTGAATCATAAATAATTATAACTTTCGCGGTGTTATTTATGTCCCATATCGTAAATCACTCTGGCTGGCTTCTGTCAAGCATCAAGAGAAAATTTGACTTTGCCAGTTCAACCACAAAAAATGTGATGAAGGTGGTTACAAAATAAGGTCAATCGCCTTGGGACATTGGATATAAAATACTCGCAAGCACTCAAGTGAATACCAAGACTGACAGTTTCAAAGGTTAATGCTAAGAGGGATGAATGAAAGGAAACTTTACTACAAAGTTTGGTGGATGATGGCTACCTACAGGCCTTAGGATTCAATTGGCACTTAATTTAAGTTTTAAATGTAAATAATTCCAAATTGAGCGCTGCTGTAAATTGCTGTGGAGAGGCGTGAAGCCGTGAATCCGTCAATCCTGGCTGGAGGAGTGGTTGTCCATTGAACGGGCGTGGGCGCCGATGGGCTTGTTCTTCTTGCAGCACTGTTAGTTTGAGTTGCCGCAGGCGCCCGGCGAGCGCTCCGCACTACCTTCGACTGCACCAAGCTCTGCAGCCAGAACCGAACCGAACCGAACTATACTGTACTTTGTACTTACTCGTATGTATACTAACTATCAGTGCTCGCAACTTTGAATTATTACACTTGTATTGTGGGACACATTACTAATAAAATACGTATGGATCTATACTTACAATAGCATAAGTTGTACATAATATAATATGTCCATACAACTTCCTTTGCCACTATGCACTTGTAAATATGGGAAACGTTACTTATAAAATACAATGTACATACATCTATACTTACAATAACATAAGTTGTACATAATTATCCATTGTACATCATACATTTGACCACCACTTACCTACATTATCGAAGGCATTACTAGTATCATACCAACAAAGCTATGAGTCCTGGTAAGAATAGTGCGAAGTTTAAATAAATAATACAAACTTCTCCATGCACTTTTTAGTATGAAAATGCAAAGCATGCTGGGGTATACGATCTATTGGAAACATATAATCATATTAAGAAGTGGATATTACATAGTCTGTTCATTCGTTCGTTACAAAGTATAGTTATTCGGTTCGGTTCGCTCTCGCCGCAGTGTATCGGGGTGTAAAATATTCATTTCCGCAGCACTCTTGCATTGACTATCTTACGATAAATAACTTGTGTATAATACTTACCTACTACAACAGATAATACTGCTGTATATAACTCACCGTTGAAAACTATGTTTAGTTCTAAAACATGTACAGTTTCCGTAACAGCACTTTTGTATATTCCGCACTAACTAGTTTCGAGTTTATTTTATTGTACTAACCGATTAAATTGATTTTGGAGAGCTTACGCTTATGAACATACCTTTCAGTATTTAAGTACATGTTTTTTTACTAATCTTTGATTTTGTTTGCGGTGCAACGTCCGGCCGGTTCGATTCCGGCCGTCCGGTGCCGCTGTGTAGACGACTACTCATGTAATATAATCACTTGATAATTTTGAAATTTTTTACAGGGCGCCACAATATTGATATAACTTGTATAATAATTAGTTTTAAATTGTGATGGTCAGATTGCCCCCCAAGGCAGTTTGGCCATCAGGCCAGTTGTGACATATTCCTTCTGTGAAAGGGGCAACGTTCTCAATCCAAACTTGTACAGTACAGCTAACCCGTAACGTCCATCGTTTGTAATATATCCATTTCAATGAGTGTCGTTTCGTTGTAGTGATTCTTGCGAGGTCGCCAAACCTTCTTACGACAACCCGACCTTCTGCCATGTCTTGTATGCAGTGCCGCATGCATTTGCCTGCTTTCTGTTCAGTTCTTTGATTTTTTTATTAGTTTAGTTTAAAACTGTATAAAGTACTTAATAATACCTAATGTACAGTTTATCTTTCCTCATTGTACAGACAAAACCTGTAAAATACGATAAACATTTGTTTCCAATTTATTTATTGCACCACTAATATTGGCTACATGGAATGCTACTGTAAGTACGAGTACGTGCGGAAGGAGACAGCGTGCGAGCGATGACGTGAGTGCCTGTACTGTATCTATCTATCTATCTAACTACTACCGTAATCTATCTGTAGAACCTTTCTGTAATCTCTTCTTTTGATTTCATTTTGCTTATTGAATGACAGGTGATGGATGGGAGCTCAATACTTTTGTACTTACATACGTACACCTATGTGTAACAGCCAATACAAATAATTACCTATAAAGAGGAAGCGTAAGAGATATTCTTACTTGATTGATATTATTTTGTTGAATTATTTTGATTGTTTTTAGCGATGAGTATTTATGTGTTTATTTGAGTTGTGTTATGTTTTGTTTCCCCCCGCCCGCTGCCCTCTGACCCGTGTATCTGTAGCGGGACAGGTACCGACTGCGCGTGCGTGCCTCCGACAGAGGCGACCCGCCCTCCTCCGCAGACGTGGACGTTGACTTAGACGTGGTAGACAGGAACAATAAGCCCCCCATCTGGGACATGACCACGTATGGCCCCGTTCACATCAAAGAGAATGTCACAGTGGGTACCGTAGTGACCAGTGTGAAAGCAAGGTTGGTATAAGGCGCCGCGGGCCCGAGGGCCCGCCGCTCCTCCACTCCTTAACACTACTAACGACGTGGTTTTGTCTGTTTCCGTCGCCTCTTTCCCCGCTAGAAAGAAACGTACAAGTTGGAGGCTATGGCTCAAGACAAGGGTTTCCCGCCCTTGTCGCGTACCGTGGAGGTCCAGATAGACGTAGTGGATCGCGCGAACAATCCCCCCGTGTGGGATCACACGGTGTACGGCCCGATCTACATTCGAGAGAATTTGCCCGTCGGTGCCAAAGTGGTGTCCGTGAAAGCAAGGTGCGTAGGTATCCGTGTCTCGGGCTCCGCGGGCTCCGCACGCAGCCCCGTCACCAGCACGTCACGACACGGCACGCCGCCGCGGCGCTGCGCCTGTTCTGGCCTGGAACACAACCACATAGTTTCTTTCCTACTGGCTTCGATGATTTACATTCATTTACAGTTTGCCTTTACTCTCGCATCGAAACTGGTATGAGAAGCTGCGTGTTTAGTTTCCATTTCGCTGAAGGCTCAAGGTACAAATTGCTAGTGCTTCATTTTTATGGTTTCAAACTTGATTACCGTTGGGATAGAGCGTTTGCAATTGATACCTGTGTTCTCCTGTATTCCTATCATGGATCATACCTAATTGTATCTTTAGTAACTGAAGGTACATTCTGATGTGATTTGTGGAGTGGCGTAGAGAGATAGTCGCAGCGCTCCGACGCGTGTGTCGTGTACTGGTCTGACTCACTTGGTGATTGATTACGATCGTGTCATGAGCATCGTTACGAACACACGGGATGATCACAGCGTGCATTTAGACGGTTCACTGCTTTCGTGGAACGGGAATCACCATAACTTGCTTTAACCGTTCAAAAATATCTATACTGTAGAGTAGTTACTTGGCATGTCATAGATATTTTTGGGCTGATTGTGAAAGTTAATAAAATCGGTATTTAAAATATGTGTTCATTGTATTGCATGAGTCATCAGTGCATACTGAACCTATCATTTTTCAAAATTTCAAATGTCGGGTAAAAGCATGCTTCGATGTTTAGACAGTAGTTTTAAAAGCCTAAATTGAAAGATTTTTCTTTAAAAATTCTGCTTGCCATTATTTTTAGTTGGCAATTCTTTTGTTTACCGTTTAATTTTTGTTTGGGGAGCTTTTTAATTAACAAACAATCGATTAAAATAAAAGGGTATTTCTTTCCGTAAATAGGTAACTGGGGCGTGAAATGCTTTAAATGTTTTTCATTCATCATTTATTCTAGACTATAAAACAATACTTAACTAATCACAAGCGTTAGAGTTATTTGTAAGAAGTTTCAGTTGGTAAGAAATAACGGCACCATGGGAAAGAATGTGTAACGGACCACCACTAATATTTACAACTGAGTCAGTGACATAATAGATGAAATACTTACTGGATAGATATTCCTTACTATAGTGCCTAGTTCTAATACTTGATGATACTATCATTCAATAAGTGATTTGCAAATTTCGCCAGTTTTTTAATACATGGGGGTTTTCCCTCAGAGCAATGGAGAATTAAATAAATACATACATAAACTCACGCCTCGTTTTCATGGGGGTAGGCAGAGATAAATGGAGAAATTGAGGGGAAAAATCATGTTGTTGTTAAAATTTCACACTATAACATCGAATTGAGTATTTCCTCCTTATTTAGAGTTTAGAGTTGGTTAAAAACCATATAAATTGTCAGATCACCATGAAAATAAATAAAATCGTTTGCTCACATTGTTTTATGAAAGAAATGTGTAAAATATTGCTAAACTTACACGAAAATAATAGTTAGTTTTTCTCTATTTAGGCCGCTGACTCAAGTACTGCATTTTATTTCATAGTGCATCAGCCACACCGAGTGCCGGCCATCGAAAAGTTTGGTTCACAACTATTTGTCTATCTGTTCGTCCTAAACAACACTTTCAAACTCACCCACACAATGCAATGTGGAAACGAAACCATTACTAACTCACTGTACTAACGCTATTTATAAGAAAACTATTTACTTACGGCTTGTTCACAATTTATTCAGTACGTTTTTTACCAGTTCAAAGCTAACGCCGCCGACGTAAAGTCAAAAATAATCTGTAAGTTTGCTGTGTAGTTTTTGATATCTACCAAATCACAATGAAATGTGTCAAGGGAGTTCACTTACAGCAACCGCCTCTGTTCTCTGGGGAAAACCCCGGATACAGGTCTTGAAACTTGCGGTCATTGACCGCACTGATCTATAATTTGTCTGATTTTTTGTGTATACGACACGGGTTATACTATTTTTGATTGGCGCGTTTGCGTCGCTTTAAACTGGTAAATAAATCGGGGTTTACAAACTCTCAGCAAAACTATATTTGTTTTCACGTTCAAACTTTTATGGGTTTTACGAATTTCCGGTTAGTTTTTAGCTAAATTCTTCTAAGTATTAAAATCATCAATCCACGCAACTGTAGAAGTACTTAAAAGATTTTCCCATAATTTATAATCCCTCTAATTATCCATCCCTAATTTCATGAAGTAGCCTTGCTAGAATTTTCCAAAGCTGATATTGAGTAATAACTTCTAGTGGTAGATTAGTAGATCATTGTTAACTATGTTGAAATTAAATAACTTTCGAAGGAAAAACGAAAAGTTGCTCTAAAGACGTAACGATCCGTAAAGAATTGTGACCGAGTCGACCTTATCATTTATAACAGAAATGTGTCTTGAAAGTAGGCATTGTTGTCGCCCCCAGTAAAGTTCGCTACTTAGAAAATAAAACCAGCTACATTCTGTGTTGTCATGTGCCTATCGTAGCTTTGTGTTTTTTGCTGTTGATATATTTCTATAATGTATTGTTGTGTTTCAGCTCCGGCATTGAAAATAACCCGACCGTGTTCTATCGACTGATGCCCGGCTCGACTGCTCAAACGAACAAGTTTCACACATTTTATTTACAACAAAGAGCCGACAATGGATTTACTTGGGCGGATATAAAAGTTAATCATCCTCTCGACTACGAAAGCATAAAAGAATACAACTTGACAATCAGAGTGGAAGTAAGTAAAATGTTTATATTTGTTTAGTTTTCTTTTGTTTATCTCTAAACTACTAGCATCCGCCTGCAGCTTTACTGTTGTGTAGGTAAGGTTTTTTTTATTGCCGATAGCTAATCGTTACTTACACCATTACACCTGATGGGAGATGAAAATTCAGCCTAAGGTGGAGCACGCTTAGTAAGGTACTACCTACTCTACTTTTTATTCAGGTACCTACGCCTGGCCTACAAAAATCATCTACAATAGATGCAAAGGCCTGTTTACTTTTTTTACGCCTGGCCTATCTAAGGTTGCCTGGAAGAAATCGCTTTCAGCGATAAGGCCGCCCATTGTTTTTTATTTTATTACGCTGTTACTTGTGATGTATCTTTGTGTACAATAAAGCGTTATCTATCTATCTACGCTTATGTCTAAGTAAAAAGTACAGATTCAACTGAAAATTCCTATAGGACTTTTATTATGGAGTCTGGAAGATTGGTTTCAAAGGTTCTAGAATAATTGATTTTTTATATATTTTTCTTATTTTTCTGCTGATATGTACGAGCATTTTAGTATTTAAACAGATGTCTGTTCCAAACTTGCGTGTCCTACGTGGCGACTCTATAGTATAGGTACACTGCACCGTTACCACTGCACATCAGGTTGGGATTTGTTCCAAGTTCGGCGAGAACGCTGAGAACTGTGTTTTTTTCTTTGTTTGCTAGTCTAATTAAGTTAACACTGGTGTTTTTTGTTTAGAACAACGGAGCCCAGCAACTAGCGTCAGAAGCTACAGTCTACATTATGTTAGAAGATGTCAACGACGAGATACCTCTCTTCACTGAACGCGAACAGGAGACGGTGCTAGAGGGAGAGCCCATCGGGACCAAGGTGACGCAGGTCAACGCGATAGACAAGGATGGCACGTTTCCGAACAATCAGGTAAGAAATCGTAGCGAAATTAAATTACAGGTTTTAATTTTAAATAGCTGACGGAACAAACATATGGCCCACATAATACTTAGTGGTAACCATCGCTTATAACAACATGCACCTCAGAATCGTGGCCTACGATGTATTGCTGTGTGTCCAGTGACTTGGGGCATATACACACATTGTCTAGGGATATTGCATTTCGATTTCGTGCTGATAATGATGATGATGATGATTCCATTTTGAATAGATTTTCTGATTTTTATAGATTTCGTTCCTTCTTTAATTTTTATTATTAAATAATATGAAACAGTTGTATTTTATTATTATTAATAAACAACACAAAATAAAGATTCTTGCCATATTAGAGGCGATAAATACCACTGCAGATAGAACATATTATTATGCTCGTTCCATAGCAATCGGTACAAGAAATTTGGCTTGTTGAATTATGTCTTCGTGTCAAGATTTAATGCATGTTCTAGCATCTTCTTAGCATCTCGTAGTAACGCTATCCGTCAAATAATACCTCCATCGGTCACACACTGCACCATGCGGTTACCATGCACGGCATGGTTATTTACGTAGCAGTCCGGAACAAGTCAAGAAGATGATGTAGTGACTATTTTATATGGACTGGTTTCTTGATACTTTGTTATTTACTAGCAATGGATTATATTCCTATTACAACGTTAAATCTAAAGCTAGGTGTCAAAATGAATGGCGGCTCATATTATTTAATTTTGATGCCCGTTTAGTAGATAACTGTACGAAATAAAATGCTTGTGAACTTAATAGTTTATGGAGTATATTAAAATTATAAAAATGCAGTCAGAGGCACAGCCGTTTCAGGTAAGAAATTAGATAAGACGAAGGAAAACGTATTGCCACAACAGAAACTTAAATTGCACCAAAAAAGAGTTGCAAGCTTTTTGACTAAATTTACTTCGTTATCACAAAAATATTAATGCTATATGTTTAGATTGTCCTGAACAGTCGTGTGAGTAAGTGATCCATTGGCGGTTTAATAACTTTAGCTGTCAGGCTCGTGGTGTTCTAGCGGTTTTAGCTCGCCAATGGATCACTTTACTGCCTGGAGATGTTTTTCCGGAAGGAAATCAGAAAGGGTATTAAATATTTTCTTTATTCAGTTAGGAAATCTTGATTTTATAAACATCGCTGTTGGTATTTTTTCTTCTCGTGCTTGTTAATGAACAAAGATTTAAAATTAAAGAATGATACTAATATTAAAAACGAGAAAGTGTTTGAGTGAGTGTTGGTATTTTTTGAAATTATTACTGGTTTGTGCTTGCTATGACTTAAAATACTTAATTGTAAATTGACTGTAGTCAAAAAGTTTAGGTTTGTTTTTTTACACCCCGTATTGCATATTCCTCGATTCCCGATTTTTACAACTATAGACAATAAAGTGGCACTTTATTGTCAAAAGTTGTAAAAATCGCACTTTAATTTATTTGGTTGGTTAGGAATATGCAATACGGGGTGTAGAAAAACAAACCTAAACTTTTTGACTTCAGTCAATTTACAATTAAGTATTTTAAGTCATAGCAAGCACAAACCAGTAATAATTCCAAAAAATACCAACACTTTCTCGTTTTTAATATTAGTATCATTCTTTAATTTTAAATCTTTGTTCATTAACAAGCACGAGAAGAAAAAATACCAACAGCGATGTTTATAAAATCAAGATTTCTTAAGTGAATAAAGAAAATATTAAATACCCTTTCTGATTTCCTTCCGGAAAAACATCTCCGCTAAGTAATCACTTACTCAGTAGCTTAACCTAGATTATTCGCTGAAACCGTTATTCATTTGATTAATTCCTTACGAAAATCAGTCACCATTAGGGATGCCAGCCTATTGTTTTTCATGGAGAAACTGAATATACAAAAAAAATCGGTTGTCTGTAAAGTCGGTTTACTGACGATAGTTGAACGTGATAACGTCATAAGAAAATACTCGCGGACTCGGACTCGGACTCGGACTCGGACTCGGACTCGGACTCGGACTCGGACTCGGACTCGGACTCGGACTCGGACTCGGACTCGGACTCGGACTCGGACTCGGACTCGGACTCGGACTCGGACTCGGACTCGGACTCGGACTCGGACTCGGACTCGGACTCGGACTCGGACTCGGACTCGGACTCGGACTCGGACTCGGACTCGGACTCGGACTCGGACTCGGACTCGGACTCTCGGACTCTCGGACTCTCGGACCCGGACCCGGACCCGGAACCCGACCGAACCCTTACCCTTACCCTCATTTACCCTTACCCTCATTTACCCTTACCCATTACCCGACCCGGACTCGGGCTCAGGTAAATGGAACGACGAAACGACGTAACGACGCATGAGTCATGTTTTTTCGTGCGTGCAGCCATGGCTGCATCGATTTATAAGACGTTATCACGTCAAAAAATAACAGCTGTCTTTTGATGCTCTGTATTCGGTTTTTTGCGAACTCTACTGAAGCATTCTGCATTGAAGTATTTCTTATTTCGAAACGTTACGTAGCCATTTGCTACGAGGTCTACGATTTTCGTAGCAGTTAAGCTGTACGAGTTTTTCCAACCGGGATGCTACGAACGCCGTCGCTTTATTTTTCTACGTAGGTAACTTCGTAGAACAATTAAAACGTTTCCGAGAAAATTCTTGTTGTTGATTTTAAAGGGTATACAAAATAAAAACGTGTATTTAACTGAACAATAAATTGATCTTTTCATTTAAAATTGTTGAATTACTACGTTGGATACTAAAAGCCAATCCCCATTGGTGAATTGACATTGAGTCACTAAAAGAGGTCAGTACTGATACCGAGAGCTAACTCATATTGACGTGGTAACACAGTACTGACTTGATGAATACACGAAATTGGTACCTAGTCAGCCCTAACTTCCCAATGGAGTGACCTCCTTTACTGACTCAATCTATATCCGCCTTTGGGTGCAGAAATGTTGTTTTGTCGCTGAGAGCTCCACTACTGGCTTAAATGGTCGATATGACTATTGCTATCTCTTTTCATTTTCATGAATGTGACAGTGACAAGTTCAGTACACTTTACAAAGCTGCTTTACTTTAAAACGAATTGAGTTTTAGATTGCAAAATAACTCCAAATTTACTTTTTACAGGCTTAGTGAAACATAAATAAGTAAAATTCATGCACTAACTCTGTACTACTAAATCTGATAAAATAGGTGGGTAGGTTCATAAAACACAGTTGTGGCTCAGTTATGTCACTGGCTCTGGCAGGATGCCAGAATCGGTGCTTGAAGCTAACCATGACAGATAAGACAATGCTTTCAAAACGATGCTCTTGGTTTTGCGAAGTAGTTTTGATCTCGTAGATTATATTTAAAACTATACTTCGGGTTCAAGCGCATTACATTGTTCGCAAAAATATTTTTCGACGGAATAAAAATAAATTAATTTTGATATGGTAATTATTCTCACTACAGCGCTACTTACACCGAAATTAAACAATACTTGTGCTGTAAAACCAGATTACTGTACCTATTTTTTGTTACATTCCATCATCCTTACAAGCTTACAATTTCAGCTTTTTATTTGTTTTTTCTTACCCAATTATTTTATGATGTTTTTCTTTATACTAAAACATTATATAATACGAATATTCAACGGCGAAAAAGTCTCTCATTTTCTAAGATAATAATAGAATTATGTTTCGCTAAGTAATAAACTGCCAGAAATATCTTGAAAATTAAAGAGCGGCCAAGTGCGAGTCGGACTTGCCCATGAAGGGTTCCGTAGCAACAAGTAACATAATAATTAAAGGTTCTTGTAGTTCGTCGAAAGGTACATTGCAGTTTACGATTTATGACGTATAAAAAAAAAACTACTGACTAGATCTCGTTCAAACCAAATATCGTTGAAAGTTTACATAGTAATGTACAACATATATTTCTTTTAGATTTATCATTCTCTTATTTTAGAAGTGAGAGAGGGGGGGGGGGGGACCAACTTTTTACCACTTAAGAAGTGTCTCTCACGCAAACTATTCAGTTTAGAAAAAAAACGATATTAGAAATCTCAACATCATTTTTGAAGACCTATTCATATAGGTACTGCACACGTATGGGTTCGATGAAAAAAAAAATTTTTGAGTTTCAGTTTCAAGTATGTGTAAAAATCTTAATGCGGTTCACAGTCTACTTGCCAAGTTTCGTCAGTCTAGCTCTTACGGTTTCGGAGAAAAATGGCTGTGACATACGGACGGACAGACAGACAGACAGACATGACGAATCTATAAGGGTTCCGTTTTTGCCATTTGACTACGGAACCCTAAAAAGAGTCAAAATATAAAAACAATTGCACAAAAAATTGTCTTTTGGTAACATTTTTTTGACCGTACATTGTCATAGTAAAGCATAATAAAAAGTAAAGCAAAACAAAAATTCAAAAACTATAAAGCATAACAATAAGTGAAGCACAACAAAAATTCCGAAAACCATATTTTTAACCTCCCAGTGTATGTCATACAGTAGGTACAGTTATAATAAAAATGTGCACAATAAACAAATGCACACAAAATACAATTTTCGTATTCAGTAAATATTAAATTGTGATATAGTACTTCAATAGACATGAATTCCATTGGTTTTGCATTTTTTTGTTGAATCGTCAAGCTAGTGGATATTGTTTCCTCTTTGCTGTATAGAAAGAAACATTTATTTAGCCACCATAATAAACACTCAACACTCAAAATATAGAGTAGTAGTAAGTAGGTAGGTATATAATTATGTTTGCATGGTCTGCAAATTTTTGTTTCGGGTTTGCGTGCTACGTTGCAACCAGCCACAAAAAAATCGAAGTACGTCTATTCTATATAAATAAGCAAAGGTCTTAGCGAAGCCTTAGACTCTGTCTACAGAGTTGGTTACTAGCTTATAAAAACTTTTAAGCCCTTGAAACCCAACAGCTCAATACAAGTGACGAATAATAGAAGTTCTTTTGAGTCCTTTGTGTCCAAAATCCTGGCTTTCTTAAAGTTTATATTGTTTAGTTGGAGCATCGATGAGACTAGTGGTGGTTACCCCGCCTTCTGATCAATTGTGCACTCATCGCCCATAAATGGTAGTAGTAGTAGAAGTCGGTTTGTGTGAAAATCGAACTTATTGAATCACGTCAAAGTAATTTCTCTGCCATAACACAAAGTTAAATAGCACGGAGGGTATGAATTTGTAACTAACTAGTTCTACTCAAGTTCAGCTACAGTAAAACAGCCCTCATGTTAAGGCCGTGGGATCGAAACTGGTCGCGCAGCTTATGTGCGCAATGTGATGTATTCTTAATCGGTGAAGGAAAACATCGAGAGGAAACCAATTAGTCCACTAACAGGGACAAACGGATTGCAATCTGTCATGTATGACATCCTTCTTCTTCTTATCGTGTGACTGGTTCTTTCGGGCCAATGTAGTGTGTGAAAAGATTTTAAGTGCGCCTCAAATAAGCTCCTTTTGTTCATCAAGAATCTTTAGTTTTTACCTACTTAGCACTAAGGCCGAGATTCATAGACCGAACTTTGACTTTACTTTGATGGAAAGTTCAACTTTCAACTAAAATTATATTTCATAGTTCTGTCAAGCTCTTCTTTATTCAAAATATTGATAGGAAACTTCGATAAACAAAGCTTACTTAGCGAAGACTGCTTTGCTGTAAAGCAAAGTGCGGTCTATGAATCTCAGCCTTAGTGATCTGAGGAGATGTCTACCGTGTCTGGAGGATAAAAGTTGTGATGTTGTTTCTGTTTATATTGTAATCCTCTCTCGAGTTATTATGTAGAATATTACTCAGGACTAGGCAAACACTTGTTTCGTAATCGCAAGTAATAAACAACTCACTCATATTTTATGCACGATCACACACGCATACGCGGTATAAACTGAAATAAAATAGGTGTTATGGACTAGATAGGGCGTCGTAAAAAAAGTAATAAAAAGACGGAAAACTTTTTTGATATAAATTGAAAGAAACGAATTCTCAGTTATGCTCTCTCTATCGGTGTTTTCATGCCAGTGTGTATTACACCAACACCCACTTGTGTAATTTGCCAAAAAAAAACTCGAAATGACCTTAAGATCTCTAGGTTTTTAGATACTTAATATTCTTGACTTAAAGCTTGGGAACTTGGACTTTTTTTTTTTTTTTTAAGAAACTGGCTTTAAAATTACACAGAAAAGTCGGAGTTTGTATCCAATTTAGCCGGACACGAATCTACAATCAGATCGGATGTTGCAAGCTCACGTTTTGTTTTACGTGCTTATAATTTTTGCGAGCTGGGGTTATAAAAATGCAATTTTCAGTAGTGATTGCGCTTCTGCCGTGCAGGTGCATTTATTAAATAATTCAACACTATAGCTTCCGCATTGCATACATAGATATAGGTATAGTTAAAACTCTTGTGCGCAGAATATACTTGCGTAATGTAAATGTTTTATTTTGCAAAAGGATAACTTCAATAAAACAGTGTAGTTTGGATTCTGAGCGCCAGGGAGGGGTTCTAATAGAATCATTTCTTTAACGAGGGATTCAATTACCTTAACATAATTAGGAGTGAAATCTGGTTTTAATCTACGATGGATTTAAAAATGAGGCTGGGTTGCGGTTACCCTTTTTGTAGGTCGTGCTAACTAGAAGAGATGTAAATGACGCTGAAGAACCAACGCTAATTTTGTACGCTATCTACAGTTTCATAAAGAGCTATTTCCTTCCAGATATGATAAAATTATAAAACCGAACGGGTTTTCGTTGAGCCTGTTACTCTAAGGCCCACATTATAAAGGTAAATTTCTAGGTATTAAAAGTTATTTTAGGGGGGTACGATTTCCATACAAACTTAATTTACACAACTATGGGCGAATAAAGTATTAATGTACACTGAAATAGCTGTAATAGGCTTTTACAGTGGTCCTTATTACCGGCCAGTTATATAAAGTTGGAGTGTCTCAGCCGTTGGTCGTGGCAGTCGGGGCTTCAGAAAAAGAACTAACAGACTTTTACGACTATTTTGAGACATAATTATGTTTTTAGCTCATTATTCACGTATTCAATGCCGAGTACCCGTTAGAAAGAATGACGAAAAAATTACTTTTTTGGTTTTTTATTAATATTTCTGTTATCCTACAGTTTTCTCCAACTTTATATAACTGGCCGGCAATAAAGACCACTGTAAAATTCTATTACAGCTATTTCAGTGTACATTTATACTTTGTTTGCCCATAGTTGTGTAAATTCAGTTTGTATCGGAATCGAACAACCTTAAAACAAGTCATTAAAATTTATTCAGTGCCGCGCCGTCCCAGAGATGTAACATTTCAAAATTTGCTATTTTGCTAATTAGCTTCGTGTTTATTACTCCCATGTTCCCATTAGTTTGATCATTAATTCTTAGACTATAATTTTAAAATAGATAAGGGTTAAAAATAAATTAGCTTTCTCCCGTTAGAATAGACAAACATAAAAAAATAGAATAGATTAAAATTTAAAAAATAATTTTAACTTTTTCTATCTAAGATTAAAAAGTAGAAAATTTCCATTTGGTAAGCTTCTCTGAATTCGTTATACTAGCGTTAAAATCAATATAGATTTTCCGCTTGCCGTCGCATCGAGATTCTATTTCTTAGATGAAACATTTGAAATTACTATCGGGTACTAAGTTCCTGTTAAGACTTTATCATAAACTATTTCTGAGAATACAGTTTATCTCATTTCGATTTCCATTTGCATCGCGGTCCCTTAACCAATTAACTAAAATTGTCATGGACTCTTAAGTGGTGCTCTGTGCCTATTGATTGTAAGACACTGCGAAGACGTAGCTTTGAATTTTGGGAACTGACATACCTCTAACACAGCGTTTTATTAGTCAGCTTTACGACTAGTTGACGCGCGTTCTTGTTTCTTTCTAAATAACGAATAATTCTCAAATTCTGACTGTGGCTATACAAAGGTAGTATTTAACTTCTTGGCTCCAACGCTGAATTATATATACCTAACAACTACATAAATAGTATGGTTCCCGTATCCTCCCGGCTTACATACGAAGTTTTCTACTTCTCTGCGCAAGTAACGGTATTTCAAAAAGGAATTTTCTTAACTAAAACCAAGAGCTAAATTTTACACATGCACAAGACGAAGTCATTTCTTAGGAGTTGGAGAAGTTCAAGCTTGAAGATCTAAGATGAGATCTCACGTACAAATACTTAGTTCTAGTTTCATGACGAGCTTGTCGAAATAACTTGCTTTGTTTGTTTGTACTTTTGCCACTTCTTATACATATTTTATTAACTTAAAATATGTATAAGAACTTGGATTGGTTGAACCGGAAGACGAAAAAAAGGGTGCCCACCCACCAGATGGACCGACGACATTGTTAAGATCGCGGGAAGTCGGTGGATGGAAATAGCTCAGAATCGTTCTTCCTGGAAATGTGAAGGGGAGGCCTATGTCCAGCAGTGGACTTCTTCAGGTTGATGATGATGATGATGAAGAACTTGGATATAGCATAGCCATAATATTATTGCATTCGAACGGTGTTTCCACTCAATTTTTTCTCATTCATCATTAAACGATATGTAAATCTCACCCGAAAACATATTATATTCACCTCTCGGCGCGGGTTAAAATAACCGCGTAAATTTTATCGTTTTGACATAATTTTCGTCACGATTTTCCGGAAAAAAGATACGAATCTAATTGGACGTGTGTCAGATGTGACAGCGTCAGGCACGGCGCCCGCCCGAATGATTCCTGAGATTCCTGAATTTTGATGGCTGTCACTACGCTCTTCCGCTTCTAAAGGATTATCATAATCATCTGTAGTCCGATTTTTGAAGTGAAAACTTCTTTAGCGGCGTTGAGCACTTTCTGAAATGGGTATAAAATCTTAAACTCGCGTCAGGATCACGTGACCCTGATAAAGCGTAAGACGGATGTTTTTGTAGAAATGTACCCTAAGACTACAACGTAGAGTTCATAATAAAAATCACTTCAAAACATTAAACTGCACGAGAATTGCCGACTTTCACAGAACTGCACAATTATTGTGCAATAATTATAACAAGTGAAAAAAAGCCAAGGATCTCCAAATTAAATTATTGCAAACAATAAACAATAAAAAGCGGAGTTAATATAATTCTTATTCTATAAATGCAAAGTTTTTGAAGTGAAAACTTCTTTAGCGGCGTTGAGCACTTTTTTTTTTGGGTCATGTAGGGAAGGTGAGATTATTTTGAAAGCAATATAAATTTTTCCCCCCTTTCCCTCTAGACCCCTTTATTATTTAAAAAACCTAAAAATGCCCTATTTTTAAGCCTTTTTTTTCGAGTGGAGCATTGCGGCGAGCGAAGCGAGCCGCCATGCGACCATGGGAACAGCGCGGCGAGCGAAGCGAGCCGTGCTGTGACTCCCCCCAAGCCCCCCAGAACCCCCTCCTCCTGAACCCGGGGGGAGCGTCGCGGCGAGCGAAGCGAGCCGCCACGTGACCACGGGGAACAGCGCGGCGAGCGAAGCGAGCCGTGCTGTGACCCCCCCTAAGCCCCCCAGAACCCCCTCCTCCGAAACCCGGGGGGAGCGTCGCGGCGAGCGAAGCGAGCCGCCACGCGATCACGGGGAACAGCGTGGCGAGTGAAGCGAGCCGTGCTGTTACCCCCCTAAGCCCCCCAGAACCCCCTCTTCCTGAACCCGGGGGGAGCGTCGCGGCGAGCGAAGCGAGCCGCCACGCGACCACGGGGAACAGCGCGGCGAGCGAAGCGAGCCGTGCTGTGACCCCCCTTAGCCCCCCAGAACCCCCTCCTCCTATGTCTGCCGTTTTACTTCATTTAGGACCTACTTGTAGGTCGCGCGACAAGGTCCCTTCTAGCGGTTCCGACCCGTTGAGGATTTGGCTTTACGTAAAATTTAGGGTTCCGTATAGGGTTTTGATTGGGGTTATACTATATTGAGGAATTTGATTAAATGGTCGACTTTTAGGGTTCCTTAGGACTTTGATTGGAGTTTCAACTACACTTAGAAGCTTGATAATGTTAAAATTTTTAGGGTTCCTTAGGACTTTGATTGGGGTTTTACTACATTGAGGAATTTGATTAAGTGGTCAACTTTTAGGGTTCCTTAGGACTTTGATTGGAGTTTCAACTACACTTAGGAGCTTGATAATGTTAACATTTTTAGGGTTCCTTAGGACTTTGATTGGAATTTCAACTACACTTAGGAGCTTGATAATGCTAAAATTTTTAGGGTTCCTTAGGACTTTGATTGGGGTTTTACTACATTGAGGAACTTGATAAAATAAACAACTTTTAGGGTTCCTTAGGCCTTTAATTGGACTTTCAACTACACTTAGGACCTTGATTATGTAAACAATTTTAGGGTTCCTTAGCACTTTGATTGGAATTTCAACTACACTTAGGAGCTTGATAATGCTAAAATTTTTAGGGTTCCTTAGGACTTTGATTGGGGTTTTACTACATTGAGGAACTTGATAAAATAAACAACTTTTAGGGTTCCTACGTTAATAATCAAGTTTTCACTTCTGCCGGCACTCCCGGAGTGCAACCCGTATTTTTTTTTTTTACTACTGGTTATATGCTTCTGTGTATATGCCACTGTTGACGGTCCTGCGTCCTGCTTGCTTACCCAGGTTTTGCCCACGATGTCGGTCACATCGTCCCATCTTGCTACAGGATATTATTAAAACCTCGAAATGCCGCATTCGTTGAAACAATTTTCCCTAGTAAACCCAGTAGCTCGGCAGCATAACTTAATATTACGGGTTATTGAGTTGAAAGAGAAAGGATGTTATCACCGTCGTATTATGTTATATCCTTAAAGGATTAGGATAACTCGTATCGAATAAAGCTGGGTTTACCATTACCACTACACCAACATTTTTTCCCAAAAATTGTCCGACAATTGTAACCGTAACATAAACCGTACAATAAAGCAAACAAAGGGATGAAAATCCCTGGGCCGTGATCTTATTTTGTCGGTCCCTTAAGAGTAAATCGAGCATTTGTTTTGATCGTAGGTGTACTACTATATCGTGGATTCACCGAGGAACGAGGGAAAAGACTTCTTCGAGATTAGCATGCAGACGGGAGAGATCTTCACGAAGGTGGTGTTCGACAGAGAGAAGCAGGGAGCCTACGCTCTGGAGGTGGAGGCACGCGATGGAGCTCCATCCGCACGGCCCAACTCCGACAACCAACCCAACTCAGGTATGTCTCTGTCTGCATCTGTACTTCTGTGCCTACAAATGTTTATTATTTATTAATTAATGTACATATTTATTTCGCTTCTATTTTAGTCAAGTTATTATTCCATTCCACGAAATTAAACTGAAACTTGGCAGAAGACATAACAGAAACCGGTTTTGAGGTCCCAGTCCTAAATAAATAACAGGTATTTTTCACCAAAACACCCACGGAGTAAAATGTTTATTCGTTACGAACGGTAAATAAATCCTATGTTAGTGATATCGTGTGACGTGATCGTTTGTTTATCTTCCAATAATGTATTTACTTCACTAGTGAGCATTTGCGCTACCACTTTATAAAACTTGATGTAAAAAATGAGGATACAAAAATCTCAACAGCATCGTATTTGACTTCCATGAAGCTAATTTTGTAATTCTGTAGCAGATTCTCATTCAAATGGCTTCGGAAAAAAGTATTTAAGATAATGTCAGTCCCTAGGTTTCGTGTCAATTCACGTGCGATGTAAGGTCGGGTCGAAAGGCAGCCCGTCCTAGCTAATCACTGCCGCGGTCCGCATTTAAATGTCTTTTTCTCTCATGTAAATATACCTAACGTCGGAAACTTTTGTATTTGACCTCCTTTCGAGGCGGAGCAAGTCGGGATATGTTCACCCTCGTTCGTAAGCACACGTTGACATGGGGTCTCATATTTCACAGTTTCTCGTTGCGGTAAACGATCCTATCGGCATGTGCGACACTATAAATTGTCCGTTTTCGTGTAGTTCTCTATTAGGTAAGCAGGTCGGCGCGGGCGTATCGCGTCATCGTAAATCAACCGGCGGAATAATCAGCCTCCTAGACCCTAATCCGGTTAAGCTACTCATCCCGATATCTGTCTCACGTTTACAATGACGTCGAGCAGAGGATCTTAGTGCGCCGCAGTGAATTTCCTTAGTGTAATTTGAATATAATTTATAAAGCGTTCGGAGTTCTGTGAAATTGCAAGATTTTTCTCGCTTACTTTTCATAAGGAATACTGGATTTTGTCATTATGGTCTGGAAATACTTATACCATGCTCGTGACTTGAATAAAAGCTTTATGCAGTAGTTCTGCCGATAAATGTTTAATAGTATGAGTATGTAGGTGATATTATTTAGAGATAAATGGTGGATTCAATGTGAATATTGTGTCTCCTGGCCACGTACCAATTTCAGCATATTGCAGCCGGTGGTGGTGTGTAGACGAGGCGAGCGGTGTGTGTTGCGGCGCGCATACTGATTGCGAGGCGCGCGGTCACGTCTCGCCAGCCTAGCGGTTTTCCATTTCTAGCAAGATTTGCGACAATTAACTACCTACTAACCTACTAAGCATATGAACTCGCTTCCTAATAAGAGTTTGAGGTGGAACATAATCCGATTATTTATTTTTTGTCAGCAAAACACCTGCATCGGATTAAACTTTTAATTGGAACAGTTTCCTGGAAAATGGATAACTGAAACATTATTTGCTTGTAAAGTTGATACCAAAAATAGAGTTCGTGTCTAAGCTGGGAATATAGAGTTGCAACCGCTATCGATCACGGGCCACCACAATAAAAAAAAACGAAGCTTAGTTTGTTGCGTCCCGTATAAAATACAGCGGACGGATGGACGTAGCTCGTTTTTTGTCCGGTAGCGCTGTAAGAATCGTCAGACGATCAGCATTTAGTACATTCTAAAAAAAAAGACGTAGCTCGAATGAAAGAACTTTACTTTTCATTACTGTCCGATTCATGTTAGTTTGCACTGTTGTAGATATCAGCTGCCATGGATTTCTATCGTAGCCGTTGTAATCCATGTAGTGTCGATCGACTAATAAACATTTGTTGTTATGAGGTTAACGTGAGCTGAAGCTGCTATACGCTTATACATGTTCTATTGACAATAGCAATTGGGCGAGCCTGTTGTTGGATAAACAGGAGCTTTGGTTGTGCTCGGTCACAGATGCGTAGGTAGATCTAATCCTATACTCTGTTGGTACCCGCTCTCACGACGAGGTCTCCGTGTCATGTCATAACCCTTAGGTTAAACAGTGCCCAAATTAATACTGCCCGGAGATGCCGCAATTTAATCAGGGTGTTTGTTTTGTATGTATTTGAATGGAATAATATTGCTATTTTGTTACCTTTAATAAATAATATTGTAGACAACCCACACAACACTATCTAGCCACAAATTAAGCTGAGCTATGGGAACCAGATAGCTGATTAGTTTTCATCTGATTTATAAAAATATTTTAGGTAGAATGTAATTGTTTTTTTAATTTAATTTTTTTTAGGTATAATGTACCTACATACTACTTTGATAACTCCTAACTCACCTAAAATATTTTCCTTGTTAAATGCGAAGTATTCGTTTTAGCTTTTTAGAATCTTCAATATTTGAGACGTTACGAAGAAATATTGCAGAACATAACTAACAATTATTATTCTCCCCGGTCCTGTTTCATGGACCGAGTGCCACCTCTATATTTCGATCGTAAATCAATTTGTTTGTACAACATAATTAAGTAAGAAGTAGCTCCATATATTTTGTCTGCGAAAAAAAATATTTTGCTGAGGTTTCCCTCGCATTTGCATTGAAATGTCGAAATTAGGACCAATAACTTGAGCTTTATACCTCCTAGATATTTTAATAAAGATCAACTTTTAAAGACGATAAAATAAATCCATTTACCTCACCTTTACGTGTCCATTCGTCCTTATTTTATCCTTGTAGCACAGTAACCAATAGGTACCAATAAAAAGTTTCGTCAATTAGAACAGAAATTACAAATAAACCATTGTGTTTTCTCTGTTACCTACGGATCCTTCCGAGTAAATTGTTTATCTGTAATAACCACGCTGAGATATGAGAAGGTATACTGTTGTCTCTATCCTCAGTGCCTCCTAGTCTAAATTGTAAGTTACGATTATGATGTAACCCGATATTTATCTGGCTACGGCCACTGCCTACTTATCTCTATCCTTATAGGCAGATTTATTGGAGCTTACTTAGGAAAATATAAGATGATTCTACTAAAAAAGAGAATGCCGAATGAAAAATGTCCCGAAACTTTTTAAATTTCCTCCCTCCCTCATTACGGATGGTAAATTATTCAAGAATCTTATAACGAGGAAGATATCTTTCGGAAATCAATGAGCTTTATGTTCTTAATTATCTATGAAACGTAATTTCGATCACTAGTTTTTATAAAATAATAAATGCACTTGTGGAATGCCCTATAGAAAGTAATATTATCTGACTATAGGTTTATTTGAAATGGAAAAGATGGATTAAACGCCAAGGAACGCGGACTTGTAATCTGTTGCATAAGGAATGCTGACTGCTGAAGCGAAACATGAAATTTCCACTGAATAAGAATCTTACAGAGTTACCCGCACGTATATTACCTGCGAATGCGAGTTGTAATATTATTGTGCAATAATTTCATGTCAATTATCATCAGTCTGAACTGCATATCCCAGGAAGAACGATACATTGATCTGTGATTTATGTACATCGTTTCTGTTTCCCCGAATATTTTAATTTGACATGCACTGAAACCGTCGAAGTCATTCTATGATTGTATTTTAATGAAAGGTGCCGTAGTACCGTATAGGTTGTTTAGTAAAAACATTCATTGCATTATTTATCGTGTTCGTATCTCGTGCTTGTGATTATTTTTACGACCCTTTTCCATCCCAAGATAGCAGTTATCGTTTATTTATGCGTTATTTACAATTCCAGAAGCCGTTTGTATTACAATTCGTTATTCAATTCCAAGTAAGAATACCTTACCTGACTGATGTATTTGTTCACTTCTAGGAAATTGGTAGGTGTGAAGTGTCTGTTTACTTCCAGACACTGTACAAATAAATCTGTCGAAATTAATTGTAATTCTGTAACTCGACAGCTTGGTTTACGTGAATATTGTTAGGTCGGCAGGATGTCGAACGGGACCGGTCGTGGCTGAGCCGGGATCGGTGCGATGTTGCTTTAAGTCGTCTATTTCAAGTATTTCCAATTACTTGGGCTTAGGGAAGCTGTGCGACGTCGCCAAGTGACAAAGCAATATTCTGCCTGGCGGCCGGTTGAAACTTCGTGGCCTACATTTAACGGTGCGCCCTCGGGAATTCATGATGAGATCTCGCCTCGATGCACTGCCGTCGAGTATTACTGTCGACTATTTACTATTGCTCTTCATTAATTTATGTTCGTGATTTTGGCAGATTTTTTATTTTTTTACAGGTGAATATGGAATCTTTTGTGTATGCATAATGGTACTCGTACTACTACTAGGTAAATTTGCGTGAAATCGGAAATTATTATCGATATACTTTACGGAGTTTAAATTTTAATGATCTATTATCAGTGACACATAAAGGTTTACGAGCACGAATAATAAAGCAAAATAGCATCATATATTTCCGGGTAACAATGCAAACAAACCGTTAAAAGAACAATTGTGAAGCGCAGATATTGTAGCGTCGAATAAATCATTTTATTTTTTGGTATCGGGACGTTACACAGAATTTCCCAACGTCATTACGACAGCTTTTCACACCCAATCTCGGTAATTCGAAAGATTTCTGTAGACGGTGCGAAGAAAACAGAAATTTGCTAAATCGACTACTCGTCTTCCCAACACGAGCGGGTTTATAGGCTCCATAAGTTCCAGGAATCACTCTCCTCGCCCCTCGTAAAACCTCTTCACGTCGCTCTGGTTATACTGGCTCTATTTGAAATTATAATTTAAATTTTTATTATCTATCAGTCTAGTGAAGTTTTTATGGACGTGACCTTCTGGAAGATTGCCCACTTTATGATCCGCGGTACTCTCTGCCTTATTTGACTCCAATAGGTATCAAATAATATGATGTATGGCCCATACCATATTATTGATGATACTTGTTACCTGTTTCCATCTTACAATGCCTTACGTTTTTATTAAATTATGTAGAATTAGTAATATATACCTAAGTAGATTTGCGTTACTGAAATTATACAAAGGTACCGTGTAAAGTTTTCAATTAGGAACGCTCGTAATAATCACGTTTTAACATCGACCTTTACGATGAAGCCTTTTTGTTACATTTAAATCTTTATGGACCGTTGCCGCTCTTAAATACCGACAAAATTAGAATTCCATTCCATCTATTTTCGTGTAACTTAAGCTACCAGCTGTTACCGATGAAATCGGCAACGAACTTGCCAATGACTGTTTCTAAATCCTTTAAGTTGAAGCTATTACTTTTGAAGCGCTATCTGCAAGTAACTTGTTCGCGAACAAACCACACGTTTTGCAAGAGCACCGACGACGTATAGATAACTCAGTTTAAATACAATAGTCGAAGTAGGTTACAAGTACAACCGTCTGTTATTTCACCGAGAACAATAGAAGTGTGAGGCGAAACAATCGAGATAGCTCGTAAAGTATTTTTCATATATGAAATAGCTGACTTTATTTGTGGTCCCACTTCATATATTGCGGCGATTTGGTATGTTCGCTCGTCTATTGACGTTCTTTGTTGAGTTTGTATGTGTAGGTATATGATATCAGTGGGATATAGTCATAGTGAGTGAAGGAGAGGGTATCAGAACCGGGCGTGGCTTCGTGAGTAATGGAAGTTTGAGCTCGTACGAGGAGGGTCCACTTATGTCACCCGAAATGGTATGATTGATAATGCCGCTTATAAAAACACAGCCCGTTTAGATAAACAAACTACTAATCTTTTAATGTTAATGCTCCCCTAAAAGCTACAACTAATGGCGCCTGCTTCCACGATCTCTGTTTTTCTTCATAAATTCTTATCTAATACGCAAAGGTTAGCCGTTAGTCAAACAATAAATTCTATCAAGACTTTTATTAAAGAAACGTTCGCCAAATGATTCACTTAGGGTACGCGTAACTAATAGAGGTCGAAAATAAAATTATTATTCTCTTCTAAATCTTGCCCTCGGTCAAATTTTGCACAGTATATTGTATGTGAGCGGGATCCAAGTCTCGGCGGGTAAATTAGCTAATGTTTAAAGTTCAAGGTTTAGTTAATTACCGAGCTTGTAAGCGGGTTGAGTCGCTCCGATGAATGGGTGGGTAGGTAATGGCTTGTGAAGAAGGGTAGGTACCTACCTACTACCCATGTACTGTAAGAAACACAGCTTGCCCGCGGGACGACTTGCCGACTAAATACCTATTTAGATATAAACGATATTCGCTACTGGTAAGGGTAGGCATAGAAAACTGAATTTACCCTGAGCGGATATCGCTTAGGCTGGGTAGCGAAGCTTTCTTAATTTTCAGTCGTTTATTCAGTCACTTGCGTCCTGTTGCAAGTTTTTGCAAAGCAAGTAAATATCACCAGCGATACCTGGGCGTAATGCCGACAACCTGGTTTCGCTCCAGCCATTTCTCCATAAAAATAACTGGCGGAATACGGCTCAGTATTTAACGAATTTCGTCTTGATGTGAACAGGCCCTAATTAACTGTAGAGTCAAGTTGAAAGGTGAACGTTATTGTTTTAACATTTGCAAACTTCTGCCTGTACTCGACCAACCAGAAATCCCAGGCTAAGCCCCAATAGACGGAACTAAATCTAGAGTCGGTCAAAGCTTTCGCAAATTGTGGTCAACGTAGCGTTCATTGGAATATCATCCTGGGGTTAAACTGAAACATTTATACGTCTTAATTTGTTCATTGAACTTAGAAAACATGGCAGTTAGTTAGTTATGGCAGTAGCAGTCTAGAACATTCTGTATTACTAATACAGATTAAATACTTAATTAGATAAGTATAGCTATCTATCAGTTGAGCTATCTCTAGATCGTTTGTAACGATCTCCAGATAGCTCAACTGTTTCTTGTGTATTTTGTACATTTTGTAAATATTTGTTTAATTGTAAGTTTCGTTGTGTAAATAAATATAAATCTATGATAAGTATATAAAATGAATATCATCAATAGGTTTAATTTTATGAACTTTTCCGAGCTGCCCGGAATTTTCAAGGCCTCGGTGAAATATTATGTTTCGATCTGATAACATCTATTGAGAATATAAACAATGCTATAGGTACATTATTACATCAGAATACAGTTCCCTAATGAGAATGACGGGCAAATTTTTTCTCAAGTCGGTGTTTAAGGTGATTAAGAGTAAAAATTTAATGATGTTAAAATTCTTCATCGGAAAAGTAAATTGAGGGTGGTTGAAGTTTCGTAAATTAATGTAGTCTGCGGCGTCTTAACAAGAATACTAATTACTTGAATTATTGTCCAGTCATAGCAATTACGGCTCTCTGTACCAAGGATGGACGATATTCAGAAGCATATAATATACAGCTGGGAATTACTACTACTATCCGGATTCATACTAAGGCTTTAGCTCCGTACATAAAGCCACCACACCTTAATTAAAATTATGCCATATTCCGAACCGTACGTGAATTAATTCCGCTTTAGCTACGACTAGGCACCTATTAAGCAAACCTGTTTCATGTAAATATTGGTGATGAATACTAAATGCTGTCAGGTTATGAGATATATTAAGATAATACCCAAAGAGAATCAAGAAACATCAGACAATACGAACCGTCCCTTATTCGGATTGACCGAATTTGAGGTAAACGTTGACAACGATTCACAAAGGACTTCTGTCATCCTTCGGGCTCAGTCACTGTTTTATATAAGATCAAGATTCGACGAATGTTATCTTCAAAAGCGTTTCGAATTAATTTTCAATGGAATGTTTGTGTACGGGAAATTGCCCATAAATTTTACCCGAAAGGGAGCATTTTACAGTTCGCAATCTCTTGAAGATTTAAGTTAATTTTGTTGGAAGCTCGGTCCTATACCGTTCGCGGCAGGTGTTAAAATATTGGATACTGCTTCGCTGTCTTCAATTTACCCACTTTAACAGTTGGGATTTTCTGCTTACGTGCAACTGTAGTAAACTACAAGTATGCGCTTGATATACTGTAAATGAATCACTAGAGTAGTAGGGACTTGACACATTATCTAATGAAAGTGATCCGCTATAAAAGAATGAACTGCTCAAACAAATTATTATTAAAAAGCTTTACCATTTTGTAATAACGTACAACGTTTGAAGTACGTTTTCTAAAAATGGTGTTCCCTTCTCGGAAACAAAGAGAAATCACGAAGTCTTTTGTTTTTACCTTGAGCAAAAAATATAAATATTTGTTTCCGCGCTTGTAAAAATAGAGGTCGCAACATTCTATAGCAATCGCTGTGGTATTACGGGTCTTGCAGGTGTCCGGGTCAAATTGCCTCCAAATGTGCCCTCAACTACTATCGGAAACGAACCGAGAGAGCTCCAACCGTTTGCAAATATCGACAATAGTTCCCACCTACCCTAGTTGGCTGTCTTTAACCGGCTCTTGTAAGCAGGTGTACCAATAAACGTTGTCTCAGCAAGCCATCTTTCCACTCACGTTCTCGGCAAGTCGTAACAGCAAGGCACTTCGCTTATATGAAATACCGGCTTTATGGTTACTTATTGCCACGAATATGATCGCCATACGGGGCGTTTATGTATTTTTTCTTGTTTTCCCGGTGTCGACTTGGGTTTTATCGCGGTATTACATTAAATTTATAGATAGTAGTTAGGCGTGTAATGTTCTCTAGTAAATGCGTAGGTAATGCCGCTTCAGATTTTATTGGCTATCGTGGATTGAATTTTTGACAAAGAAGATTTTATTTTTTAGATTTTTACATAATAAAAATAAACAGCCTGGCATTATGACTTTGAGCTTCAATCTAATTATAAGCCATATATTACCTCAGTCACTGGAGCATATTTTTAAAACTGTGGACGGCAAAAGACCCCTGAAAATATACTATATGCGATAAGTAAATGCACCTCCTCTATCCAAACTAGTCATAGTAAATGGGGCTTGTGTATACACTATGTAACGGAGCTCGGTAGTCCGTCTGTGCCCAGCTTAGTGCTGAGCGTGACTCGGCGACGCCTCTGATACACTTTAAGCTTCTCCAGCAGTCAAAGCACTTACAGAGGTGCCCTGACTATAAACTAATCGTGTACAATTAGCTTGATCATTCGTAATCTGTCCTCAAAATGTATAGGGTCATTTAATTTTAAACTCACGTCTTAGTTTAGTATTTATTATAGCTTTTGAAAAAGTGAAGGTTATTAAAATATGAAAGGACACTCAAAACAAGTGTGTGTTATTTTCAGTTTGCCACGATTATAGGTAGGTTTAGTTTACCTTTGTGAAAAAGTTGTGAAGGCCGATAATGGAAACTGGCACGAAAACAAAAGCTAGTGGGTCAAACATTTCACTCTCTGTCAGATGTCGCACGCTTACCCAGAAGTGTGCTAAGGTCGTGCATAATCTAACAAGTCCTTTTTTCTATTTACTCCAAGATATGACTTGACAATGACAGGTTCTTCGTTTTATCTGACTTCTACGAAAAAAGCTGTGCCATAAATACTCATTTGTTATTAAAATTTTACCCGTATATAAATTTTCTTTGTCAAACAAATAGGACGATATGGAATGTATAAATGCTTTGTCGGACAGTTTTTTTTAATCTTACCTATGAACGATATAGACTGCGAGACAAAAATAAAAAAATATTTTATTAAAAATACTTATTAATTCTGTATTTAGTTCACTCTGTAGAGTTTTTGTGTACTTAATACTGGCAAAAAGTAATTTAGCAAGTAGGTTACCTAAATGGTATTTGAATTGGTAAAACATTCTTGAAATGTTAATGTTCTGCCAGAGCAGCATTCAGATACTATTTAGGACCTATTTATTTTTCCGAGTTTTCTTAAATAATAAAAATAAATAAATATTGTGGACAATCCACACAACACTATACAGCCCCAAGTTAAACAAAGGTTGCCTATTAAGGGTACCAGATAGCTGATATAATACTTATAAACCTTTTTTTAAATATTTACTTAAAATATGTATACAAAAATACTTGTTCTCGGTGTGCTTCGAACCCACGACCTACGGAGTACAAGGCAGGGCTAAAAGCAACTGAGCTGAGTAGCCTACTTTACTTAGCACTCCTTATTTGTTTATATAATGAGTAGCTGGAAGATATCAGGTTATTAATTATACGATATTATTGATAATTTGAACCTTGAGCAACACTAAAACCGTTTTGAACGTGGTGCTTCTTTCAAGAAAGCATACCATTATATTACGGTTTCTGAGTTTGATATCGAAATTAGCTTCTCGCATTTCTATTGGAATTGGAAGCATAAAAGAGGCACATGCACTGAGTTTCCATAAACAAACAAGGTTCTTGTTAAAAATACTCAGGGATATGATGTCACAAATTAACTTATTTCCACAGAAGAACTTGGAGAAGCAAGCCAAATTTACCATGGTATTACTACCGTAAGCTATTATAACACTAAATAATATTCTAACAGCCTGCCTATTGGCTCAATGACAAACGCAAATTACCTAAGTGGTAATTTACATCGACGTGATAAATCAGTGTGAATCTCTGGGGCACCGAGGTACGGTTGAACGAATCAATCATATTAAGTATGCATGCTGTTTGCCGAAATGATAATATTCATATAAGGTGCCGCGTCACCTGCTCGTAAATCAGGATTAATAGGACGTCCTTTGAAGAAGTTTGCATAAATTGTACATTTATGTTGTTGAAATGTGGCAAGACATGAAAACCATCATTTTATATTAATGCTTACATACATGCTTACAGTCTGCATGATTATATCATATGGGCCCGCTTCTACTATATTGCAACACCCATAAAGGGTCATTTATGTATTGATTCAAAACTAGTCCTAAGATCTGACACTAATAAATTATAAATAATCTTAGCTAGGAACAGGGTGTCGATTCTAAGAACACAGATCACTCAAACGATCGCGTAAATCGATGTGAGTTGTCAATTTTTACTTGAAAAATTTGAAAATGGAACGCGGATTCAGTGATCACTCGACGATCACTCAATCGAACCGTGTTGCTGGAATTGACGCCCAGGGCCTTACAGCCATGGCTTTTATCCCGATTGAGCTTTTTTTGTAAAATTTAAAGATCAGCTTCCATAAACACTAGGAAATAAAGGATTTATACGAAACGTGTACAGGGAATTGAAGTTTTTGACGACGAGCAGATCGCCAATATAGAAAATCCGATGTTATTTTAAATAAAACTTTTCTCGTTTTATGCTTCGCTAGCTCAAGGTTTAGTTAGATACTTCGTCTAAGTTTGGCTAACGAGTTGGAATTCGATAATGAGAATTAAAATTTATCCCAGCAACGTAAACCAGAACATTTTTAATGAAAAACACGTAAATATACCAAGTGACTGTAAACACGTTAAACGGTTTAGCAAGTTGCAGTATCAGAGTTTTTCCCGCGTGTCATCACAAACCGCTCGCTCGTTCTCCGGCGGGGGTAAATGGAAAAAATAGAATGTAGTTGTGAGCGGTGCACATACAATGGAATAGTTAGGAGTGAGGTCCCTCGAGTCACGACAAATGCGGGAGACAGGTGCCGAGCGCCCCTGCTCGTGACTTCACAACAATGACTTGGGGGAAATTATAGAATTGTATTGTCTCATCATACCCTTGCAGAATGTAAGGGATAGAACGCGTGGCCATTAGCACAGTTTTTGTAGTGCAAGAATAATTTCGTTTGTGGCTTTTGTTACAGCTATCGCAACGGTTTTCAATTTGTTTTTATACGCGTTCCACTTATTTGCGCCCGAAAAATATTGTTTGAGAAAAATTCTGTTTTGTTTATATGTAGTATAGTATTTTGTTTTAGTACTTGTTCACTATCTTAGCGTGTGATAGTAAAATAAGATGCAAACACAATATGCGAAAAATACGGCGATTTTTTTTTAAGTGATACCCACGTTTGCTGATTTAATTCTGTTTAGAATAGCCTAATCGGCTGAAGTAATTGAGCTATAAGTATATGTCTAACACAACGAAGATCCTGAGTATGAAATATTATTTTAACAGTGTATTACGATCTTCATGTGGAGCGAGATTTTTACAGAATTCAATGAAAACGCGTCTAAATACAAACTAAGGTCAAACGTGCCTCCCCGGTGTAAAGGATACTTAAATGCTATTAGGGTCGAATGTCCTGAGCATAAGTAATATCTTTTTTCCCCAGATACGGTGTTGACCGTTCGTTTTCGTTTCTTGTCTCTTTGATCTGGGTTTTAGTTATTTAGCTTAGCAATACGTTTAGCTCAACATTAATGACCTTTAGGTCTGCGCACATCTAGGCGATGGCGATGGCGATCAATGAAACGCTGTCAAATATGTCAGCGATATTTGACAGTGTTTCACTAGATGGCTTTAGTTATAAAAATATGCTAAAACTATGTCCATCTTTTATCAGTGGGTAATGAAAAACAGTGACAGTGCGTGCTAACTTTAAGTAATGATTAAATTTAAATTGCGTTTATAATAACTGTTATCTTAAAAAGCGCAAAAACAATGACAATGACAAAAAAAAACATTTCGATTTGAATAAATAAATGTTTCTGTATTATTGGTCCTTTTACTCTTTTCACGCTTCACACATTTTGTGTATACGAGAAAAATCAAATCCGTGATTTGTAATAACCCGGAATGGTATTGTGTTTCCAGGCCGCAAGATTCTCACGCATAAGGTACGATTCCACTAAGACAGTTCTCAGGTTCTCACTCACATCCTCGTATATACCGAAGAATAGTAGCTACAACGTATGGTTATGTCTATGCTTTCTCTCCTTTCGTTTCGCGGTGTTAGGCAATTCAACGCAGGGATATGTCAGGGTTTATTTCGAGGTTTCACCGTGTTTATGTGGGACCGCGATTTATTTGCAAAACTTTACGCTCAGGTGTATTTACCAACCTTAATTGAAAAGTATCGAGTGAGAGAGAGAGATAGAGAGTGACTCGGCAGCATTCCGAAGGGCCACTTCATTTATAACATGTCGTCTATGAAATGTTGTTTTTGTGTGAGCACGTGGCTCTCTCTTTTGTATGGAAAATTCATGAGTCAAAAACTCTTTCGATCGTTTCTACGTAGCTTATCACGTAGTTATGCTGTCTCATCTTTTTTTCATACAATACAGAGAGATAAATACAACACGAAAACAACAACAACGACGACATGTTGTATGAATTGTAATGAATTAGGACTTGCCCTTCTGAATGCTGTCGAGTCACTTACTCTCTATCTCTCTCTCTCTCTCGATACTTTTCAATTAAGGTCGGTAAATACACCTGAGCGTAAAGCAATAGGCGAAACGAAATGAAGTGGGATTTGCCTCATGTTCAAATGTAACTGAATAAAATATGGCACCATCCTGCGGTTAATATTTTGTTTCAAAAAAAAATACGCGTTAACAAACATCACAGCATTCCCAAAATAAAGCTCGCCAAAGTAAATTCATAAGGGCTGAAGCCGCTAAGGGTCGTCTTCCTTTTGAAGTCAGTTTGAGTAAGAAAAACGTTGTGATCAACCTCAACGTTAAAATAGAGCTCTTAGTGTACGGCCTGAGTGCACGCTCTATTCGAGCGTCGGGCGGGGAGGGGCGTGTGGCGTTCATGTTAAACACGTGCTACCCGTGGTGGCCGTCCTGAGTGCGGCCGAGCGGAGCGTGGGCAGCAGCGGGCTTGTTTGCGTCGAGCGGGGCGTCGCGTGCAAGTTCAAACCAGTTTGTGTTTTGCAGCGGTGATACGTGCGTTTTTGAAGGATGTGTTGAAATTAGTACTACTCAATTTTAATCTTGATTCAATTCTTTGTAATATGTCATCAAAAGTTGCCACTGTCATTCTTGTATACTCATCAAATTTATCTTCATTCACCCTTAATGTTTCAAATAACGTAGAAAACTCTCCAAATTGTTTTCTTTGCTTCACAATGTTATTAGGACCTTGTCTTGACTCATAATTAAATTTAAGCCACAAATTTTCTTCTAAATACATATCAATAATATCGTACGACGCAGACGCCATGATGAAAAATGTGACCGGCTCACACGAACGCTAAGCGTGCACTAAGGCCATTCGGCGAACGCTCTTTCGCCGCATGCACGCAACGCTGAACGCTCCGCTAGACGCTTCTTCACTCAGGCCGTACACTTAGAAGATATGTAGGTTAACATAAAGGTATGATAATCATCTTGGAATATTCCATGTTGACCCATTACATGTCGGTTTCTCAACGTTAAAATGGTTATTCATAGTGGTATGGTAAAACTGCAGTATTATTTTTGTTTTCATTACCAGATCTTCTGCATCGTTACCGCACGTTTTATCTTTATCGCATAAAATTTCCTAGACTCCTACTTTTAGGGCGTTCAATGTTATATTTGACACGTAGATCAATATTATAATTATTAAAAAAAAACTTTCGTAGAGTTTACGTTTGTATTTTTTGTTACGCTAAATGTAGTTTGGTAAAACAGTCGAGTGTGTGTTCTTTCCGGATTTACATATATTTTACAGTACTGGTGGGTGTGCCCGTTTGTTTTCTCTATAGGATGGTTATCGCTGTTCTTTGTGTAACCACTTACGTCTTTTTGTATTACCTGTATTCTTACAAGTGATACTTAGCGTAGAAAATTTATACCTTGTAAAGGGTTTAGTTTACCCCTTGTTACTTCAAATACATTTCTTGTTTCTTCACTATCGTGCTATGTTGCCAATATAAGCAGTAGTTTTTTGCAGATAAAACTTATTTAAAATAGAGTTTTTTTTTACTTATTGTATTATTAGCAGTTGATCAGGGATAGTAACTAATTCTGTGGAACTGGTATGTCAAGTAACGTTTTCGTATTGCTAGCTAAAGCACTGATATTTTCTGACAGAGTTTTACAAGACGAGACCATCACCCTATCATTGTTGTGATCACGAGTCCAACGACAGCTTGATACGAAAACTATAACCCTTAAGCTTAGTGAGCCAAAAGAACAAACATACATACTCTCCTATAAACCTACATTCCCGAGCCGGGTAAAATAGAGCAAACTTTTCGGATCCAAACTCATACTTGTTTTAAAAAGTAGCGAGATTTTCACGGCAACTGTGAAATATGGTACTCTTTAGCTGCATGAAATATGGAAGCTTAATGAGCGCATTATCTCATCTGATTCCTGTGCTTGACATTTTTTTCGTACTTCGTTAATGTTTTATTACGGCGATAATTTATTTTCATCGAGATTTATGGGGCATTATTTGAATTGCTGTTCAAAGGAAACTCACACAAACGTTTTAGTCACAATCATTTGTTACGAGTTGGTAAGAATTCGGAATCAAAACGATTATTAGTCTGTAGAATCACAAAGATCACTTTAGAAGTGAAAAAAAGATACTTATTCGTATACAAAGCGATACACATAAGTAGGTATTTCAGATAAGGACATAGACTAAAATAATTAAAAAGAAATGACGTAAGTATATATTATTATGAACGTAAAGATGAACCTATAATATACTAAACATAACATTGAAGTGTCTCTCAAGCCAAGTGAAAGACGTCAACAAAAGGGTTACTGACTCAGGTTGATGTTGCGTAACGCGACGCTGATCTGTCGGAACCGAGTCGGTATAAAACTCGTAATATGTCAGGTCTATTTAATGCGAAATAATGTACTGTTACCTTTGTGTGAGTTTTTTTTATTATCATTATGAATTCAATTAAATCACATGCAATCTTCGAAACCATATAATCTGAAAATCTGTAGAAAACATTTAATAAAAGGCAGTGGCTTTAGATTTGCAAGTAACCAGTAATAACGGCAGAACTATCCATAGTAAGCTGAAAACCAGCAGCTAAATGGCAGTATAATCCTGGAGACGCCGAGCTGCAGATGCTCCCTAATGACTGCAGGATAATCGGAATCGCCTAAAGAAAATAACCCTTTCTGCGCGGGATTACGGCGATTCCATGGGACTCGCAGCCAATTGACTTCATTCCGTGATTGCTTTTTTAATGCATTCTGGGTTTTGTAACAAATTGCATTTTTAACCTCGAGACTTAAATGGGGGTAATCGTAAGTTTGGGCCCGGGTAATAAGATTTAAGTTTGATCCTTAAGATTCCACTTTTGATTTGGATTTTGAGATGTCTTACTAATGGACGGAACTGAAAAGATATGTTTTTTGCGATTTTTTATTTTTTGTGTTACTTGTTTATCTTTGTGGCGCACTGGACGACTAAAGAGCTTAGTCGTACACTCAATTAATTAAAACTTAAAACGATTATCCTACTTACAAAGATATTGCGGAAACCAGTTCGTTGACCAAAGTCATTATTATCAGCCTGAAAAAGTCCACAGCTAGACACAGTGAGCCTACACTGTCCCACCTACTTTCCTCGATCTGATATTGTCGTCGGTTCATAGGGCACGTCGGGGGACATTTCTCCACTTTGCCCTCCGAGTCGGGGTCGCTGGTGAACTTGTACTTATTATAAGAGTAACGAGTTAGTAAAGGCTGCTGTATATTTTATTATTATACTGAAACAGAAAATCTGCTGCACCTCATTAGAAATTCGAGCAGCAACTTTATGAGTGTTTCGTGTGCAGTAGTCTGCTTATGAAATTTTATTTTCAGTTAACATGAAATATGTAGTTTCATGTTAAATTACTATATAACGGCTATGGAAGCTTCAAGTCTTGTAATAACATCTAAATTTAAAGTTTAATAATCATATTTCAGCGTATAGTAGCTCTGACGTCTGCGCCGTAGGTCGTGGATTCGATCCCCGCCGAGAGCAAATATTTGTGTGCTGAACACAAATGTTGTTCTCTCTCTGGGTATTGTATTCTAAGTTTATATTTACAAAAAATAAATATTCAAGTATTATATCAGCCATCTGGTTCCCATCGTACAAGCTCTGCTTAATTTGGGGCTAGAGTTTGTGTTGTGTAGTGTTAGAGTTAGTGTTGTGTAAATTGTCCACAATATTTTTTTATTTTATTATTAAACATTCAAATTCAACGGTTTTGCTGAATTTGAAAGTTTAGTAAGTATGAGGTAGACAAGGATTTAGCATTAATCCGATGATCACTGTAATCCGGATCCCTAAAACGCCCTACATTATGGTTGTCGCAAAATAGGAGGAGTATCCCACAAACTTTCGAGCCCGAAACAAACGATGTGGCCTCAGTTTGAAGATTTATTGAATCCATGTTTGGACCGCAATTACAGCAATTTCATCATATCAAAGTTGCAAATGATATTAGAACATACGGGGTGTAACATCTACTCTGTTGTTCTTACTTACAAGCATTACAAGTACAAGATCAGTGAAACGCTGTCAAATATCGCTGTCATAACTGACAGCGTTTCACTGATCGCTATCGTAAATCGCTTAGATGTATGCAATGCCTATATACTTAGGTGTGACACACTGCGCAATGTTAGCCTTGTCTCTATCTCTCATCGAAAGGATCGACCGTTTTCGATTTATACCCCAATATTTGATAGCGTTTCACTGATCGCCATCGCAGAAAGTTTAAGTGTGCGCAAGGCTTTTTTTAAGGTTTTTAAAAAACAAGGACTGTTATTTTTTGCGTTATTCCCTGAATTAAAACATCTGCCTTTATAGGTCACACAGTCTACAACTGACGTGGATTAATTATGGATTTACAACAGAGTGTTGTGTTTGTAAAAATTGACATCAATTAGTCGATGCACACTATTTTTTTTTAGTTACTAAAATCTTGGACGTTTAAGAGTATCTTCCAGACTATTACAATGATTTCCTATATTTGAAGTTATAGAACTGTACATTATTTAAAACATAATTATAAAGAAACTTACAATTAAACAAATATTTCACTTGAGCTATCTTTACATCGTTTCTAACGGTCTGCAGATAGCTCAACTGTTTTTTGTGAATTTTGTATATTTTGTCATATTATTAGATGAGAAACTTATATGATTTAAGTAACAAGTACTTTTTTTAATTCTTTTTAGTTGGGTTTCATTAATTAACTGGCACTCAACGTTGTTTGGTATTCTTGAACAAAATTTTATTCACTTCTTATTTTTATTAAATATCTATTTTTTATAAAAGCTTTCTCTTATGAACTTCCCGTTTCTTATTTAAAAGATACCTTAACAATGAAAATAAATAGAAATCTGGTCCGTTTTCGTTTGAGGCTATACTAATTTTGAAGGGCTGTTTAATTAGGAGAATTTAAAATTTTATCACCAATAGATTTTTCCTGGAGTAATTTTAAAAAGTTATCCTTGTTTGATCTCACTGGCTAATGGCCCATTAAGAACCTAACAGGGATAAAAAAGCAGCCAAGTGCGAGTCGGACTCGCCCATGAAGGGTTCCGTAGCACGACGAACTACAAGAACCTGTATATTATGTTACTTGATGTAACATAATAAGGTTCTTGTAGTTCGTCGAAAGGTAAATTGCGGTTCACGGTTTATGACGTATAAAAAAAAAACTACTGACTAGATCTCGTTCAAACCAAAAATCGTTGGAAGTTTACATAGTAATGTACAACATATATTTTTTTTAGTATTATCATTCTCTTACTTTAGAAGTTAGAGGGGGGGGGACCAACTTTTTTCCACTTTGGAAGTGTCTCTCGCGCAAACTATTCAGTTTAGAAAAAAACGATATTAGAAACCTCAACATCATTTTTGAAGACCTATTCATAGATACCCCACACGTATGGGTTCGATGAAAAAAAAATTTTTGAGTTTCAGTTTCAAGTATGGGGACCCCCGAAATTTATAGTTTTTTTTTATTTTTATGTTAAAATCTTAATGCGGTTTACAGAATACATCTACTCGCCAAGTTTCATCAGTCTAGCTCTTAGCGTTTCGGAGAAAAATGGCTGTGACATACGGACGGACGGACAGACAGACAGACAGACAGACAGACAGACAGACATGACGAATCTATAAGGGTTCCGTTTTTGCCATTTGGCTACGGAACCCTAAAAAATGAGTTCACTTCTCAATTTCCTAGCTTCCGAAATGTTGCACTACAGCGAAATTTCATTATAAACTTTAGTAACCATTATTAGCTAAGGAACTATTTGTGTGTGGCAAGTAATAGGTATACAGGGAGCTGGTAATGAGTACATTGCTGCGTTCTGTTTGAGCGGTATAATAGCTAGGAAAATTCAGTCATGCATGAAATACAATACAATACAATAACATTTTATTTTCCACAAAAAGGTTTACAAAAGTTCAGCTATTTTAATATATCAGTTAATGTACAAAGAAAAGTATATAGTTTAAGTATATAGTTTCTAATTAGTTACTTAGGTGCACCTTAAAGATAGCCGTGGAAGTTTCACCATTAGTATGTAGAGAATAAAATTAAAGTAAAGATGCTTCATAAAGAAATGTTAAATGTGTTTTCCCTCGACGCTGTGATTAAATCTACAAAAATACTCGCAAATTTTGTTCCAAAACAAAGCAAACGATGTCTGAAGATGTTTTAATAATAAAGTATTTTCTTTGTTTTCAGGTAAGTTCAAAATTAACTTGGCAGCAAAAACCGAGGTAAGTAAGATGCATTAACTGTCTTACTCCATTCATGGTATGGTTGATTTACTACGGATAGGTATTTTGTGCTCTGTTGCCTATTTCAGCAAGATAACTCAAATAAGCCTGACCTTGGCTAAGCCTTGGTGATTCGGATTTCTATCGTGTAACCGCGACGGTAGACCGCAGCCTGAGACCGTCTTATCGGACGCTGGGAGACAGCAAATGGCTTTGGAGTCCGAAATTGCAAAGTTAACACTGCTACGTGACTATAATTTTACATTTCTAAGTAAAGTTAACAACAGAGCTAAATCTTTCACGACAAAGACTGAATGAAAAGTAATTTTCATGAATATTTAGCATAGACATTTGTATTTCAGGATCTACGGAAAAACCCCAGTTTCTTTTAATCCTAAGTAGCAACGATCGATCATTGCGTATGGGTTGCGTTCCGGCCGTCAGGAACCGAATTTCGCTTACTAGGCTGTAAAAATAAACGACGCCAAACAGGGTCGGGTGACGTGGGCAGGAATACGTGGCAGGACGAAACGTTAACAGGTCGATTATGCGATGCCATCTAGAGAAGTACCTACTCTCTGGGATCTCTCCGGCCTTCGGCGACGCCTGCCTAATGACGGGTTACGCATTTAAATAGCCTGTTTCCGCACCAATTGGTTCAAAATATTCACATGGAGCTTGTTTCCTGCATTTTAGTCCAAACCGGTAATCGGGACCCGATAAGAGAGTATCATTGAAATTTAGGTTACTGTCTCAATTACGACTGAAGTCGATGTTAAAACTGGCTTTTAATTTCCCGTTTTAAAACCCACCAGCTAACATAAAATTGCAAAGAAGTTTTAGCATTCTCTAGTATTTTCTAACCATAAATTGCCTTTCTACTGCCGCAAAGCAACTGTTTGCCTCTTCGTAGTGTTTATGTCGATCTTACTTATTCCCATTTCCAATTGTAGGTGACGTGAATAAGTAAATGTATTACCTACTTTACGGTTTACCTTTTACGTTGAACTCACCGGTTGCACCTTGCTGTCAGGGCTCTTGCTTTTATTTCCTATTTGAGGATCCAATTAGGAATCTATATTATATATAATAACTTACAAATATAAGGAACACCGGGTTTATTTAAACCGAGCTTGAGGCATTTTATTTATAAAAATTGTTCTTTTCTTGGTGCTCAGCACATTATGAGCTATTTGTTACTGTCTAGTTCGGATGTTTAATACGTCTTGTAAGTGGAACAGGCGTGTTGCCAAAATGTTAACAGAAAACGATACTTGTTCTCATAGTGCGGTAAGTTCAGAGAAAAGTGCATTGGTTGCAAACTTTTTACTTTACAGCTCTTGAAACGGTGTAACAGTCATATTAATCTTGGTAACAAAATATGTGTAAGTTTTATGAAAAATAGTCTTCTTTCTATCCAAGATTTCTTGTTGTATACTTAAATATTAATATTAATATGACGTGCAGAAAGATGAATCAGCATTGAGTTTATCTCAGTTAAGTTTTGGTAGGTGTTTAATTTAGTTCTACGGTCAGTCACAAATAGTCATTGATATATTTTTTCATTAACAAGCTCAAGCTTTTATTCAGTTTTCATTATTGAAAAAGACAAAGCTTGTCTTGTCGAAGACGGCTTAGCGCATGGTCGTGACGAGTTTGTGATCTTATCGACCTTTTATCAAGATCACCATAAAACCTCAAGTGGTTGACTCATTTCTGAAGTGGATCGGCATCGGCTACTACGACATAGTCCATGGAACATAATTAACCGGCTGACTCGACGAACTCAAACCAAGTAAAACTTTAAAGGCTATGGAATAACTTGAAACATTCTGTTATTGTTCCGTATTTCTTAGAACCCGCGGCATATTTTGACTCAAGTTTCTTAATTTATAGAATGATAATACCGAAATGTTTGTTTAAAAGATTAGGTTCTTTGAATAGAAGACAATCTGTGAATAATGATCGGCTTTGAAAATTGGGAAAAAATCGCTTGTCACCAGTCAATTTAATCTTCAAAATTTTTACCCGTCATAATACCAGCTTATAAGAAATGGTTTTTGCAAACGCTAAATACATAACACGCCATAGTTACTCACGCTGAATCACGTTCCGCTCTGGTCTAGTTTTAAATCCCTCGTTTCAGCATATTTTAAACCAGAAAGCCTTTTAGCTTGTGCATTATAATTTGGAGTGTACAAGTCTGCGGCGAGCTTCCACTGGCTTCATTGTTTTCGGTAATTTATATTGTGCTTTAGGAAATTAGCGTCCGCAAGCTCAGGTGGAACTACCTCGCGCTAGTACCGCGATTTACTCAACAAATATGCTATTTGGACAGGCTATTTCTAGAGTTTCAACAGATTTTTGGGAACGTGTTACCGTATTAGGTATACGCTTCATTCTGCTCGGAAAATGTCATAGTTGAAGCCTCTTTTAAAAACAGGATGCAAGGAGAAGGTGGCACAAGAAAATAATTAACGCATAAAAACACCTGAACTAGTTATGCATAAAAATCTGGAATAGAAAAACCTGCTATTGTACCTTTATTTGTAATGTTTCTTTTAAATGTATTCTTTTGTGTACAATAAAGTATCTATCTATCTAAATACGAGTATTACATGTTTTGAATTTATCGAATACTATAAGCACAAAAAAGCATTTGATGCAATAAATTCGTAGAAAATATAAATCGTGTGTTGCGTCCAGATTCGTAAAAACCAAAGATTTACCTCTATATTTTAATTTGGTGCACAAACAAAGTTGAGTGCCGATTTCACGTTTACTTTCCTCTTCAAATGAATTTTATTCGTTTGCCGAATTGGCGAAACTTTGTATAAAACCATCCTCTGCTATGAACAACGTAGGTATTAATTAATTAATCTGTCTGGCTGTGTGTTTAAACTATGTGTTAATTATTTGATTTCAATTAACAGCGAATGTAAATTATAAGTAAACATTCAAGGCATACGAGAGAAAACAGGGGCGATTTTCAGGAAAATTATTTTATATATATTTTACGAAACGCGACGGAGCCGCGGAATACACGGCCAGCGTGGTTGGACCTTTGTGGGGGGACGATAATAACAATATTTTTAGAAAATAAATATTACATCTGACGGGACTTCTCCCTCTTGGCGGGAAAATCTGAACGAATATGAACATACGGTTGAAGGAGGCTCTAGATAGGAAGAGCTAGATATCTCGGAGGTCTAGACGTTTTAGGATAGGAAAATAAAAAACATTGCTTGTTATTAAAAGTTTATAATTATTGTTTGTGCATGAGCAAACTTTTATGTAAAATAACATGATAGGGTCAAAAGTGAGAACTTCTAAAATAATTTCTAAGACAGGGTCGCAGGGCGGCAATGGTTTAGACTGGCACGGATCGAGGTAGATGGCACAAACTAAGGGAGGCCTATACCCAGCAGTGGGTGAAGTCGGGCTGTGGATGATGATGATGCTGATGATGAGAACTTCTTAAGGCTGGCTTGAGCATTTTTGAGATGGAGGAAAATACCAATAAACTCGTCATCGTCACGCGTCCGGGCGGAGTTTATCGTTCAAGTTTTTACTTCTGTCGGTATTTCCGGAGTACTACGTTTATTGTTTTTTTTTTGTTAAACTGTGAGTAGGTAATCAGATTGCACCCAAGATAGTTGCTCGCTGTTTTCTATAAATAAGTTCAGTGTTTTTGTATCTTTCAGGATGTAAAAGTGTGGGAGCGAGAATTTTTTTCCCGGAATTCAGCATCTTAAAAGTTTACGCGTCCTCTCTGTAATGCATCCGCCTATCAACGTTTCCACGCAGCTAATTGTGCGTCTCTTTTTTTCTCTGCGGGTAATGCCGATAGCTTCCGAGCACGCCCTGGCGACCGTTTACAACGACTTTTAATCGTGACACGGAAATTAGTTATATTAAGCACCCATCCGGCTCGACGACTATATTATATGGCTATTAATTCCAACGAGTCCGGAGATTGGATGAGACCGCGAGTTAAATGAAAGATCGTAATTCCACTTTGAACAAAATGATGCGGAAAGCACGTTCCTTCCAATTAATAAATCTTATACGGTTTCTGTTTGGAAGGCGTCTGTAAGGGCCTTGCGTAGGCCCTTTAAGATTATTTGAAAATGTTGGTATGTAATTATTTGGAGCACAATCCTCAGCTTTTCTGCGAGATACTTTTGAGGTCCATTTTTGAGTACTGAATCTATGCTTTATTTCAATTAAATAAGATACTTTTTGAATCCTCAACTCTCTTGCCCTCCACTTCGCACTGGTCCTAAAACTGGTATAAATTTAAAACGGCGTTTGAACAGTACCTAGCGGCAACAAATCACGTTTTGGATTCCAATAGGATTTTTCTATCGAATTTCCAGTTCCTACGAGTCGGGCCAGTGAGCAACCGAGTTAGTATTTCTATCTACACGCGACCATAGAAATTTACTGTCCATTGATTTCCAATTATTACACATTGGCTATTTTTTTGGTAGCTATATATTATGCTGTTGGAACAGTATACTATCTTAAATTGTGTAAAATATAAAAGTTCACACTAATATGTTTAGTTTTAAGTCCAAGTTAGATTATATTATATACCTACCACTTTAGACTGACAATCTTAAAGCTATTATAGCATTTTTTTTCTATTACCTACATGATTTTAATGTTGACTAATTGAATTTACTTTCTTACATTAAGAAAACATACTATGTACACTCACGTGTGTATATTACCTAGTTTAATCACTCCAAATACCGTATATAAAACAAACACTTTTGAATAGGTTTAAAATTAACTATTATTTTCAGGTATATATTTTTTAAAGCACCATGTAGTGTAGGTACCTACTTATTTTTTTTTATTTGTACAATTCATTATTTACCATGAGGAATTTTCTTAAAAAAAGATTATTTGCTTTCTCTGAATTGATTTGCTATGTGTTAACGATATTAAGCCATGATAAAACGCAGAATAAGTTGTTTACCCTATTAAAAACCATCACTTTAAAAGTGTACGATCCGTAGAAGAAGTTTGGTCCCAGAAATACTTTCGACTTTTCCACTAAATTTATTCGTATGTTGAATACTCCCTGTTAAATGACATACAAAAATCAGTCAGTCATATCGGATAGTATGAAAAAAAAAGAAAATTGAAGATTTGGACTGTTTTGGAGTTGTCTGCTAGTCTACTTGGGTATTTTGTAAATAAATGAATAAGATATTGTACGTACCATACCTTATTGATTTTACAAGAGTTTGTTAAGTTGAAAGACTCTGTTAGTAACGGTCCTAGGACGAAATGTTGGCACGGTTTGTTTACGACGTAGTTCCACAATATTTTTGACATGTTATCATGTTTATTTCCCACGACGATTTTGGCCTGAAAATAAATTATGATTTACAAACATCAAACACAGAGAGATGAATACCTATAAAATAATAAACATTGAATCGAAAAAATCCGTTCATATTATGTTTGTATACCAACATGTCAGCCAAACAAGAAAAAACTGTGTCGCCTAGAATCGAACTCGCTATTTTTCATCTGAACTGGTTAGGCCACCACTGCGGTTGAATAAAATATATTTTAATTATTACCGCTGTCACTGGACAATCCTTCGGCATATCAAAGTGAAAAATAAGATTGGTTGGATCTTGAGTGTTCTCCAATCCAAATATTCCACAGTTTTCCGCTTTAGGGCTTTTGCACTTATCTATCTGTTGCCATTCAAATCTGTATGGACCCTTAAACACAAATATATCAGTCATGAACCACCAGGATCTTCAATACCAGGTCACAGACAAATAAGTGATCAATGTTGACAAATTTCTATGTATTTATTATCAACATAACTTTTAAAATATACATTACCAGTCTTTGTTAAATTTTATTTACATCGCTTGAAATATTTAATTTCTAAAACCATGCAAATATCTTCCGCCTTCCACGTATCACAGGGGCGGTTGAATAAAATAATACATGTTTGTTCATATAAGATATTCGTATAAGAACCTTATAATGATGAGAAGGCTTTTCCTGGTAAGATATTTCAGCCTAATTGACCTAATAACTTGAGTTATTATATTCGAAAGACAGTTGAAAGAAAGAATAGGTAGGAAAATCCCATTTTCTATTTTAATTTGACGGATTCCTTGTAATGAGCACTTTGAGGAATATTAAAATTCGGCTTTTGCCATTTTCGAATTGAGCCATTTTCAACTTTTTACTTACATAATTATTGACATCAGAATGGTTAAACACAACCTGAAATAAAACAAGGAATATTAATACAGAAACGAGTTCCATCGTCACATCACGTTGTTTCACCCCACGCAAAATTGTATAAATAAAACAAATTACAATAAATTATTTCATTTGAATTTTCAAATGACAAAATGGCGTCATTAAAAATGTAATTTCCGGCGTCTGTGAATTAATAATTTATACCGCAATTTAAAGGGATAAATAGATTGAAGATTAAGTTTATAGGCACAGTAAATTACGTATTTTAATTATAATATTCAGAGTACATTTATATAAATATATTAAAGCTTAGAAATACAGTACATTCTATTTTCTATCAAGTAAGTTATACTAAAGTGTATAAAATGCAATCGTATTATCACGTTGCCTGTAAAAAAATCTCTGACAAAATCAAATTGCATCGAATTCTATACTGATTTTATGGAAACTTCTAATTTTACTGTAGAAATAGGAGTAGCATCGTTTGGAAGCGAATTAACATGCCAAAGGTTGTTACCGGCAAATGGATTCGGGCAATCATTAGTGCATTTATATCAACAAGCATGGATGTGTGGTTGTGCTTCGTAATTCCTGTAGGTAACTAATGCGTTCCATCATTATACCCTGTGTCTCCTGTCATCAGCAATCACCCACTCGTTTATTGGTTATTCCAGTTTGTTTCCGAGAGTGATGCTTTCGGAAGCCTTTACTGAAATTCGGCTTAAACACGACCAAACCGGTCAAACAATCATGACAACATTTTGTGTGTGTGTTAAGTGATAGTGTTTTGTCATTCATGTCGTTCTATTCACATGCAAATCAAGATAAATTTGTACATCATAACAAAAATCTATAAGGCAGATTATTGATTTTAGAAGGTTACTGCGGAATGCTCAAGGATAGAAATTATAGGGAAAGGAAGTCTGCCTAGTGGCGGTACTCAATCAAGGTCAATAAACATTCTCAAGAGGGATAATGGTTTTTACTTTGTAATAATGGCTAGGAAAATGATTTAAACAACTTGACAGTGAAAGTAGAAGTTCATTGTGACACCAACATCAACGGGATCTCTGACATTTGGGAATTCTTCTTGTATCTATTCAGTTTGTTCGTAAAGGTATTTTGATATTTAGTTCAACAATACGTAGGCATGATGGATAAGTGCACTTCGTCCAAAGGCTGTAGTCTTCCCACAGACCCTCGACCTCGCCGGCTTATGCGGCGACTGGGCTTACTCTAAATTGCAATTAAACAAAGTTGCGCTTTCACCAGTCAGCACGAACTGTTTGCTATTGTTAAATTCACCGTAAATATAAAACAGCAGAATAGGTCTGATATTCTCGCAAATCTATAAACAGTTTTCGAAAGCCGAGCCGGCTGCAGATGAGATATTACGTTTTCATGCACAGCTCTGACGCTCGATCTTTTGAATGGCAGCGGGATAAAAATGTTATAACTTGTATTAATAATATGACATGCGGGAATGTGATAAGGTTTGTCCACATCCACGAAGGTAATTTAGTCGAATAGATTCAGCACCCTTCGTGTGGCACAGCTGTGGTGAGTTTAATAACGTTTGATAAACCCGTTGGATCAATTCGAGGATCTCAATAGCGCCCTAGCCGTCTTAGACGTCGACCTCTGTCGGGGATATGGCCTCTCCGTCATATTTCCACCGCATCGTCCCTATTCATATGGATATTGAATAGTGCTGCTTAGTTTTACATATTTTCGAGCCCATTAATTTTAATAATCCATGCGGTTTCACGTATAATAGACGTGTTACGGCTTTACAAGCACTAGGTCTAAACCGATGAAAATTAATGATTCTATTATATTTTGTCTGCTGGTATTTGATTCCATAAATAATAAGCATTTATAAACCTACGTAAAGCAATTGGACGACGTGTATTTTTATCTAAAAAAAAAGATCAATTGATCGGATTCTTTGAATATTATCTAACTATGTCATTTAGCGCTTGTATGTACGATATCCTTTCAGGGTTACACTTTCACTGTAAAAATACCTATCTTTATTCCTATTGGAAGGATGAACAGAATTCGTCCTTGTTTCATCGTAAAGGATAAAATATAAGTTAATGATGTTTTCTCATGGGGTCGTAGCCAAAAACATCATAAAAATTCATGCGTGAGAGCATAAACCCTATTTATTCATAAGTTTATTACTGGCATGCACGCTGATTTTATATTAATACATTGTTATATAGAAAATACTATAACTATTTCGCATTCCAAATTTCCGACTGTATAAATGATTTTTCACGTATGAAAATGTTTAACCATTTCCATCTAGCCATGCTGTTGAAATGCAACCTTGCCCGCCTTTGTTCGTGTGTTCACCCACCTGGGAAACCTCGACCTCTATATGTATCACCCATACGTCCATCTTTATAAATCAATTCACGATATATGATTCGGTGTGAAGCAGGGCCGCAAATTTTTGCAACTGAAATATTAGTGTAAATATCGCTAGCCTTTTAATTAACATTTCAACCATATAAATGGGTATGCTTATTGCTTACGTTAATAGATGAATCACTATTGCACAGCAAGAACTGTACATCAACTGACTTATACGTAGCTGCTTTTCAAAATTAAATGATTGTGTATACAGGGTGTAATCGTTAAGTGTGCACAGGCGATTATTCCGTAACTATTGCAGATATCAAAAAACTTTAAACTGATATCGAAAGTACTTTACCTAATGAGTAAAATTACATTAATAACTTTTTAAAAATAAAACGAGAAATACCCAAAAAAATTACATTAATCACTCCCATACATTTTATTTCTTAGTAAGTACAAATATTGAAAAACACAATAAATTGGCGGGAACGAGAACCCGCGATAAAGAATTTGAATTTAGAACGAACACCAAAGAGTATCTTTCTTTTTGTTTTTATTTAGTATGTTGCTTTTCAGCTAGTTCAAATCAATACAATATTGAAACAAGGTTTATTATAAATTTGAAGTGGTAAGATAATTAATCTACACGTGTATCTACTTGAAATTCATTAATACCTTCATATCGTACATAATTATAAAATGACAAGGGTAAAATGAGTAGGTACTATTCCACTTAAAATAAGGAAACTAAAACCTTTCTACTATCTCATACTAAATGTATGGGAGTGATTAATGTAATTTTTTTGGATATTTCTCGTTTTATTTTTAAAAAGTTATTAATGTCATTTTACTCATTAGGTAAAGTACTTTCGATATCAGTTTAAAGTTTTTTGATATCTGCAATAGTTACGGAATAATCGCCTGTGCACACTTAACGATTACACCCTGTATAGACACGAACAGAGAAACATATAGACAAGGCAATGAACAAGCTACTATAGCAACTAAGTATCGATTTAAGTATACCGATGTACATACCTATATGTGGAGGACAGTACTAAAAAGGAAGTCACTTAGGTCATGGCCTCTGCACCAAAGATTATTTAGAAAACACGTACCTAGAGCGGCCCTGAAAGAAAGTAAAGTGATCCCCTGAGAGTCTATGACCCCTATAAAATCGATGGCTAGATCCGCCCCCTTCGATGTTTCAGTGCAAAAGTTGACTCGAGCTTAGTAAGGCACTTACGAGTGCTAAGAGAGCTTGAAGTGTGATGAACGAGGTAAGTATAAGGTATAACCAGTGACGGCAGCCTGCTGAGAGCGTTGCGTTCCGATGATCGATAGTATTTCATGCTATACTAAATTAGTGAACACGATTTTGAACGGAAAATTGATGTTAAGTTGTCGATATTGTGAAGCAGGTTTGAGGTGGTCTAACAACTATATTGTTAGCCCGTCGAGCTTACGTTGGGGATGAGATGAGACCACCTTAAAAAAACTGGACTTTGACAATTTGTAGCAACGATAACTTTTTTTATTATGTATCGTCTATCCCACTACTTTTTCAATAATTTTAGACATTGAAACGTGTAAAAATGAATATTTGGATAGTTACATTTTCTTTGGCAATAAATACTACTATAATATATGCACTGTTATAATGAAATTAATTCCAGGAAATGTTAGGTTTTCAGGAATCTATTGAGATACATGCATGCAAGATTTCGCCATCTATTTTTATATGATGTTTTTTACTTTCAATGCTGTACAACAAAATACCAATTAAGTTACGAGCCAGCAGCGAGTTCTTATTTTTTATTTACCATGCTTTTGAGAATTCTCACTAAGCTTCCTTAATCTATTTTGATTGAGTCATTTGTTTTCGGAATTGGAGTGTCCGCGGAAGGGCCCTTGTAATATTTTCGTTTTCCTAGAGAATTACCTCTATGTGAAATGTTTGCAGTACGCACGTGATAAGTGTTGGGGCCGGTCTAGCATTAACTTTTTATTTTTATAGTCGCAGACCGGTAGGCGGCGACTATAACCTGGGTAGTGCTATCCCGAATCATATATTTGGGAAACTTAGAGTATATTAAACCATTCAAGTTGGAGAGTTCAGGTTTAAACTAAATGAAATATTGAGGTATTTCTAAAGTCTGTTCTAAAACTGACTTAATATTATGCATTTTGAAGCTGTATTGGCAAAGTTTCTTACCTTTCATGATCACTCTGTGTTGGCTTCCTCTTATGAATGCGTAGTTCCTATGGAGAGAAGAACGGGTATTTATTTTAGTTTTAGTAGAGCTTTTTGTAAAAGAGTTCGTTCAGAGGAGTATGGACACAATGCAATACGTCCTCAGTGACAATGCAATTATTATACATATATTAGCCGAGGTAACCGCTCAACCTCAGTTGGATATGCTCCGATACTTTTCACATGATAATGGTTTTGATCTGTTTATTTTCAGACTTCTATACCAACCACAATGGCGTCGATCCCTCGACTGGGTCACGTATGACAATAACTATAGAATTTTGCTATAAAAATAAATAGCGAATAAAGGTTGCATATTGCAAATTGATTTTTGAAGTTGGGTCGCTTTCTGTTGTACACTTTGAATAGGAATACTTCTGATTGAACTCTAAAGCTAGCTAATCCGATTAATAATTCAACTGGCCAAGAATCTCGAACTCCATGGCATTCGAATTTGCCGACTGTCGATTCTTGGTAAATACACGACTCACTAGTTGACTATTAGTTGGTCAATCTTGTTGGTTCAACTATTTTTTGCAAACGAGTAAAATTGAGTTATTTTATGTTTCTTTAGTGTAGTGATAACGTAAGTGTATTTTCACTGCGCTATGGAATTAGAAATGTGTAAATACTTAGGCAACCCCAAGGTCATCGATAGGTATAGCTCGCAGAATTTGGAAGTTGAAGTGGCAACAGACACGCCGTATAGCTCGTACAATGGGGCACCGCTCGCTGAGGAGTAATGTTTTATTTTTATTTACTTTTAAATAACTAGCTGATTCGTTATGGTTTACGAATGACGACCGAGAACCGAAGTCGGTCCCTAAAATCTTTCTTTCGGAAAATGTATGGTCCAGAATGAAGAAGTTCACTGCTGTACCAGCAGACTTATTCAGACTGATTATGCTGATAGCATAATATTATGGTGTCACACGACAATTTATTCACCCGTTTCAAGAATCATTTTAGCTCATGTTGAGTTATATTCAATTCATAGCAGATTGGTCATCTGAATTCAGAGTTGGCATTCCAGCGTTTAACCGCAGGCTTCTCGGAATAGTTCTCGTTCCTCAACTGACATCGTGTTCATAAGCTATGTGCATTCTGTGAATGCAAAAGCACATACCTGTACCTATACATGACTACTGTAATCAACATAATATGCCTGCTTGCCACGCGAAGCTTCTAACACACCTTGGGATTAAGTATATGGCTTTGAAAAATTCAGTTCATTGTTTTTCAAGTTTGAATCTGAATTTTTTTTTTCATAGATAGCTAGTTCTTCCATTATCACCAGAGTACCTACATACTCGTACAACAGACAAGTACACACAACTACATAAATAAAATAAACTGATCATGTTCCACTTTTGGGCAAAGGTTTTACTCAAATCCTTCAAACTCCTTTTACAATTTGCCTTTTCTCTCCATTCTCTCTAAAAAGCGCCGAGATCGTCTCTCCTATTGCGACCCCGAGCTCGCTTTTCTTTTATGTAGTTGCCGCGGATTTTGCGGAATGCCTTCGACTGATATGACTGGCTGACTGGAATGGGTTTGAGTTCTTCAAATCCACAGTCTGCGACCTAGCATGATCGTTCTTTATGTCATCGGGTCACTGAGCAGATCATTATTCATTGCGTCTTCAGGGCCAACAAACAAATTGACTAAAATTATGTCGTTTCATCAAACAGCCCTCCAAAACTTGTGATTTTATTTGTATTTTCGGTCGCGTGAAAATATAACGTCAAAAGTTTTGTCCGAACCTTCAAACTTTCAATAGAGTTTACGAAGCTTGTCAACTCTGTTGAACGGAACCTGAATTTTTAACGATTATATACGCATAGACGCGAGATTTCATCATAGAATTAAAAAGTTATAATAGATGACTAAATGTGAAGGTATTTTTTTATGCGAGTACATTTGCAAAGTCTATACAAATATAAATACGTACATATTATAAAATGTTGTGTAAATTGAGACTAAAATCATAGATGATCACAATGTTATATACAGGATGGTTTCTTGAGAAATGTGTTGATGGCCAAGTCCAAAACCACGAGAGTTAGGGAAAACTCGTAAAAGAAGTAATGCCCTCAATTTATAAGAAAACAATAACTGCATATTTATTTTTCTTTTACGTTGACTGTAAAAGATTTTAAAAAAAATGACACCCTTTATTATTGAACCAATGAATTCTGTTGTTGATAAGGATCGATCTTTGCAAATAAAATTAAATGTTTTACTTAAAGATAATGTAAATATTGGCGTACTTCGGTGTTTCAGGTATTTCAAAACAAATGGTTTGGTAACGTGCAATCTTTGAAACTTAGAAAGAATTCCCATGTAGATGTGATATTTTCAACATCTCTTTTTAGACGAATAAACTTTTCTTTGGGAGTCGTATTTTTCCCTATGTTGTTTTATGCGGTTTGTCAGACTAGGAAGCAATTTTTCTTATTATTTACTCATACTTTCGGAAATTCTGTCTTCGAACATATCGTACCTAAGAAGGAAACTTATTTTTACTCATCTTTTTGCACCATTTTGTTATGTAGTCGATATTTTTTTATAGCAAAACTGCGATCGCTTCAATTTTCTACTCAATCTTCTGTTCAATTCCCATGTAGATGTGATATTTTCAACATCTCTTTTTAGACGAATAAACTTTTCTTTGGGAGTCGTATTTTTCCCTATGTTGTTTTATGCGGTTTGTCAGACTAGGAAGCAATTTTTCTTATTATTTACTCATACTTTCGGAAATTCTGTCTTCGAACATATCGTACCTAAAAAGGAAACTTATTTTTACTCATCTTTTTGCACCATTTTGTTATGTAGTCGATATTTTTTTATAGCAAAACTGCGATCGCTTCAATTTTCTACTCAATCTTCTGTTCGTAATCTGTCATCTCGCCACTCACGCCTTCCTCTCCGTCTAGAGCCTGTGTTCTTCACCGTTCCTTAAATAATGTGAATCATACCGGCTGGCAATGGTCGAGGGGGATCGAACAGGGAATATATAACGTAATTTTGGAAGTTCTTATATACCGCGGTGTCGTACTCTCGGCCACGAAGCTATTCGATTCGCGTCTGTTCTCTGAGCGATCCCTCGGCTATCGTCGATTGCAGGCCTCTCATTTACATAATGAATCTGGCTTCAACGTCTGTGGCAGTGCTATGACGCGATTTCGTTAATTAGCCATTAGCGAATTCCCGAGTTTCAAACACACGATTTATGATGACTTGGTGAAATCGTGCTTAGCCGCGTTAAGCTCTTACTAAGTATACCTACGAAAATGCGTTTTACCTTCTTAATTTTTTTTTTTTTTATTCAAACGTATGCATCAGTTTATTTGGTGTCTACCAGAACTGGTGCAATTAACTAAATAAAGTTATAGTCACTTGTTCGTACTTGGCATATTTATGTTAGGCAAAGTCAACTCTTCAGAGTTACTATTACTAAAGCGTACCTCTATTACGTAAGCCTTAGGGCCAGCGCACACCAGGGGATGGCACGGACGGCAAAAGATTTTAATTAGGTGTGAGAGACATTGTAACAACTGTTCGATAGATGGCAGTTGCTTATACACAGATTATTTTTTATGATTGTGAAATGGGATTAAAGTACTATATAAATATTTCAATGCTCGGAGACCGACCTCAAAGCGGATTTCCCCTGTATATATGTATTTATATACGCATAGCACGCTCGCTTGGGTGGAGATCAAGAGACGCTGGAATCTACCGGAAAGATCCGGCGCGTGGCGGCGATCACGGCAGATTTCAGCCGGAGACTGCGGTGCACCGCGGTGGGTGCTTCCAGCTTTCTTCATCAGAAAGCGCTGGTAGGTAAAAGATCCTCCTTGATGCTCTCCCCAGCCGTCAACCGTACATTCTTGGCCCTTACATTATTTCGCTAATAAATCAATAAATATAATTCAAGTAATATTTTATTATTACTTCAACTTGACTTGAAGCTCATAAGCCCATCAAGCACATTGAAAACGTTCCTCCATCAATCAAATTAGAATTTACTAAACGACCGGATATTAGCCCCAAAAGGGATCCGGCGATAAACTCACTTTATGAATCCATGAACGAATTAGTAAACTGGATATAATTTAGTTAGTGAAAATAGAAGACCGGATAGTCTGTAACGTGGTTACCAAGAGTGCCTACGGAATAGTTGAGCTAAAGCTTACTTAGATAAAGTGTACCTACGAAGTAGAGCTCGGTCCATGACGAGGGCTCTTCAATTAAAACTGTTCAAGTTTGTTTAAATGGTTGTGTCGACCCATCCGACAGAGTTACAACACAGATTTCACTCTTAATAAACATTCAACCTAATCTACCCGCACATTCCGAGATAAATTGAAATTGTTAAGTCTCTGTATACCTAAAGCTCAAAAGGCTCAAAGGAACTTTGTGCCTTTGATGACGTTCAAACGAAAGATTAAAAAAAATACAGGAACTATTTCCGATCCGTGAACTGTTTACGTGCTAGCAATCGGTAATGCTAGAGGTATTAAGCTATGGTCGAGACAAGGAGATTATATTTTACCTTCGATCCGACCAAGTTGGAATCCGAGGGATTCTGTCGAACTCCAGATTTAACTTTTGTGAGATTAACCCTTAATGTCAAATAGTTTGACATTGTTAAATTGTTTGACTTAATTATCCCGTGCGGAAACTTTAAACTTAGTAGTTAAATACACAAACGGCTATAATCGTTTTATAATCGACGTCGATTTGACTTTATCTTATGTTATTGAAGAAGATTCTGCCACAAGATCAAATTATTTATGTTGCATGTTATAATCGTGTCACTTATTCCTTACATGGTTTGACATTTAGTATTCGGAGTCTACTTAAGTAATTGTGTATTAAGCCGATTAATCGTCTATAGCGTACTTCATGTTTGAGCTTCTAAAAGTTGGGTAATGCGTGTATGGAGCTCAGGAAAGAGAGGGTGTAACAGAGTGCACACCTAGGCCGCTGGCGACCGCGATCAATGAAACGTTGTCAAATATCGCTGTTAAATTTGACAGCGTTTCACTGATCGCGGTCGCCAGTGGTCTAGGTGTGCGCAGGCCTTCACTCCGTCATGAAACGCCGACAGCAAAATAAGCTTATTATCAATTGAATATTTTCATCCAGATACGGAATCCCTATAATAAATATTATATTCTCATCGCATTGTGTAAAGTCTAGGAAATGAAAAACTTTGCAGGACTTCAATAATACTGCATTATTTTTTCGTTCCTGCAAAACTTTAACAAAACAAGCGATCCCCGTTATCTTTTGCTTTTTGTTTTAGAATACTTAGGACTTCGCTTCTATTAGCGGTGACGCTTTCTGGGGTTAAAAGTTTTGACATCGTGCCAGCTCGCGAAGAATGGAAAGCAATTATTATTCAGCAAGTTTAACTTTATCAATGCTACGATTTCTAGAAACACAAATTATTATTATAAGCATTTTCAGTACTCTTTAAACTATCTGCAGTAGTCAAAGTTTTCGGAACATTTCGATTATGGACCTTGCACAACGAATCCAATAAATAAATAAATAAATATTGTGGACAACTCACACAAAACTACCCAGCCCCAAACTAAGCAGAGCTTGTAATATGGGAACCAGATAGCTGATATAATACTTGAATACATTTTTTTTTTGTAAATACATACTTAGAATACAATATAACACCCAGACAGAGAACAAACATTTATGTTCACCACAGAAATATTTGTTCTCGGTGGGGATCGAACCCACGACCTACGGCGCAGAAGGCAGAGTTACTACCAACTGAGCTAGAGGCCAGTCAAACAACAGTTAATAAACAGTTTACTAATTGATGTGGTAGGTTCTTGTTTTAGTTTCTTCTATTTGTTTGAAATTGGTGCTGTTGGTTTTTGTGTTTTGTGTTCAGTCTTTCTTCTTCCGCCTACTTTTATCTCACTTTATGTAGGGTCGGAATAACATGTTCATTTCTTCCAGTCCCCTCTATCAGCTGTAATTTCTGTATGTATTCATTTGTTGTCCGTGTCGTCTTTCAAACAATTCATCCCATCTTTCCATTGGCCTACCTTTACCAACATATCCATCTACATTTATATTCATCTATTGGTCACATGATTCATTCATCCTTATGACATGCCCGTACCACGCCAGCCTCAATCTTTCTGTCTCTGACTCTACTTTCAAGTTTCCTCTGATATACTTCATTTTGTGTCTTCTTATCCATCCTTGTTACTTCACACATCGCATCTCAACATTTGCGTCTCTGCAGCATGTGTTCTTTCATCCGTTCCTTTCGTTGCCGAACACTCAGGTCTCTACATTAGGACAGGGGGCTAATTCTCGGGCCAATCTCGATCATTTTGAAATTTTATTTTATTGCTTCTTTTCACAACCCCGCACTTTTTGTACGTTTTCCGTATATCGTAGCTGTCGAGGCTTTTACGAAGAGGTCGTTTATGAATTACTCAAGGAAATTATCAATTCCCTCTTCGAAAAGAAGCAATAAAATAAAATTTAAAATGATCGAGATCGGCCCGAGAATTAGCCCCCAGGTCTCATGAGCGTACATAATTAATAGTTTGCCCTTTATTTTGTGTTCAGTCCAAGAACCAAAATATTAATTCACTGGTATTATATAATAATAATAATATGTAATTATCATCTATGTACAGAATTCTTGGATCATGTCAAATTGATTTCAGCAGTTCTTGTAACCAATAACAAATTTTGCGCATCACAATATTACCCTGTAATTAGAATCTTCAAATATTGAGTAGCAATATTACACAAAGTGTATCAAGAATAATTTGATCCATACAAGCGCAAATAAAAATTATTTTCATAGAAACACCAAGTAGAATTATTATCAGTAAGGTAGACTTAATTAATATCGAACTGTTGCCGGGCGAATATAAGCAAATGGCAATTTCTTATAGGGTTTCGTTAATAAATTAATATACGAGATGCCAGGTTCTGATTTCTGTGTCGTCGTGGCGCACCAGCACAATTTCAGATTCATTTAATTGGTTTAGTTACAGTTTACACTGATGTTTTGGTTTTAACTTAGCCTTAGGGCTGATTTTTCCAACTACAAAATAACGTTATTCATCGAATAAAAAAAATCTGCCCTTGTTTTGAAAAGCCTAAAAGAGAGATGGATATTTTTTTCTCTGACGGAAAATTCATCGGCAGGGCTATATGAAAAATATTTTTGATATAGCCCATAGTAAACTGCATGAATTGACGTGACAGAACAAGTAACCTAACCCCAACACCAACGATTATTCCATCCCCTATTTTTTACCACTTTTCTTCTGCTTCTATTTTTATCACTTGAATATCTATTGAAAAGTATTAACTGCCTGTAAAATTGTAAACGCCAGCACAATAATAACAGAATACACAAGTTAAACAAACCCCGTGGACTGGCTCACACACAACTTTTATTATTGACGAACTTTTGCACGTCGGAAGCACTGTTTGTGTTTATGAGTATTGTACGTCCATCATGTTTCTGATTAATACCAACTATTGAGAAACTACGCCTAAGTTGATGCATCTATATTTATGTATACTTTAGTGTGTAGGTAATTATGTTGCTCTTCGAATTGAATTGTTGTTATTTTCCCTATTGGAAGCACTGAAAACTGGAGTCTTGAAGAAGAATCCAACTTTTGAAGGTATACTTAACAATAGTAACACTGGAATTAAGTCTTGGTACTTCATTAGTTACGTACTAATATTGCATAGAGACCACAATAGAACTGAGAGAAGAGGAACCCGTAGAAACCCAATAAAGATACACACGCACAAGATATCATTTTCCATGTCAGGTTGTCAAGATTGTAACATACGGTGGTAAAATCATACATTTTCCCCCATTTAATAAGCGTTCGTGCCGAGAAAGTACCATATAAAAGATCGTATCGATCACCTTTGTGATAGGCCTCGTTTTCTCACTTGAATCGCAGCGAACTTGAGGGAGCAAGAATATGCATTTTTTCATAATACCTGCTCGTACATATTTATAAAAATATTGTAAATGGTGTAATATCGTAAATGGCTATCAAGTCACACCGAAGCGTTACCGACCGTCTATTAAATCAGTATGTTTAGTAGTAGGTATCAGTCTATTTAGGGTCTATTTAGCTGTTTATCATAAATTTGGCATGCAAATATGTGACTTACACTGTTGTCAAATGTTTTATTGGCCGATTAGCAATCCGTTAAACTAGCTTATAATTATGTAGTATAAGAAAACAGTCAGTTCTACTAACAACCCAGGAAAAGCCTAACAAAATAAGAGTCATACATACCCACACCCTTAAGTATTAATATTATTTTCTATTTCATTTTTTTAATGAACCCAGTTTATATTATACAAGCGCAGAAATTATCAAAAGAGAGAAAATACAAAATCAGGTCCGTAAAAGAATATTCTCGTAGGCTTGCTATTTGAATATCAAGAGGGAAACATTTTTCAACCCGCTCTGGTGATAATAATGGCGCTATTTATCAACGCCTCAAGGGTAGGTAATTATTAACGTTGTATTCTGGCGGTTTCGTTTGTTTTCTTACAGTTTTTGTGTGTGGTGTGCAATGTTTTAGCGACGGAACAGTTAGGTCATCCCGTTTGGCTGCGGGGAATGGCTCCGAATGATTTATCGTTTCGTTGAATATGCATGTCGCGATGAAAAATGACGAAAAAGCGTGTGAGGGGCGGCTAGGTGCTTGGCTTACCGCGCGGCCTAACCCGCGCGACGCGCCACGCCCGCCGCCGCCGCCGCTCCTCGCGAGTCACTCCATGCTCTTTCCAAACCCGTGGACCCGTCACTTTGCGGAAGTCGTTAAGAAGATAAATCGAGAACTACACAAGACCTCATAATCCTTTTAAAGTGTTTAAGTAAAAGCTTCCCCACTATTTTTCTTTCGTCACATTGTGGACTTTCTCACCATAATAATGAAAATTTATTAAAGTTGGGAGAAGTGGGTCACGGTGGAGAACTCCAGTGCACTATTTAAATTAATAGTTTAAGTGAGGATATGCATTACAAAATGTGCAAGTTTCGATTTAAGTTTTGCCGCGACAAAATTTATATAGTGCGAGGCGTTTTCGAGGTGCAGTTCGCCCGGGTCTAAACTTTTGTAGATATACCTTACCTATAGTTTCCGAAACAATAGCGGGCAAGTTTAACTTGGGTACCGAAACGAGTACGCTTCACCGCTCGCATTCGGTTCTATACTCCCGTTCGTTAATACAGGCGATGCCCAGTGTTACATCGTGCTATGCAAACTCACATAATTCTCGCACCAACAACTATGGTACCTTTCCGAATGAGAAATGTATTGTCGTTCGTTTAGGGGTAAATCACACCTTGCGCATCTTCTATACAAATGCTCCTTTGCGGTGAACTGCAGAATAATAGTAACGACTGGCGGGCCCCGAATTTCTTTGAAAATCTTGCGTAAAGCAGTGTTATTATACACAGTATTTTCTAAAACTGCATTATATTTTAAACAAATTGGGTTTGAATAGACTTCTACTATAAATAATCATAATTAAGATATATGGAGGAAAAAAACCTAAACCTAAACCTCCCAATCTTTTCACCGAAAGCCTCTGTTTTAATATAACATCCAGTCCAGAAGCAGTACAACAACGTTTCATTTAGTTTTAAACAATCAATCGTTGTCTCTGTGGAACAAACAAGGATTCCGATCGGTTTGTTAGCTGTTCGTTCTAGTATCGTAACCGTACAACCTAAGACCAAATAGAAACAGGAACGGCACGACTCTACATGCGTATGCAATTAGAGATGTTACTCGGAAGTCTGTAGATAATATAACGTTAGGTTTACAGTGTTAATTAAGGACGCCCTTCAGCAAGATAGGGGGCGGTGTGCAAAATATAGGCCAACCCAAGCTGAGGTTGGGCACAGTCGCAAAACCTAGTCAAGTATTTATTCAATAGTATCACAAGGATCACTTTGAAACGTCTTAAAGCTAGCTGAGACTAAGTTCCAGTTCCACGCCACCAAGCCTAGAAGAACAGACAACTAACTACGGCTAGTAATTATTATTATCGTTTTTATTATATGGTATAGGTATAGAGAAAAAAAAAGGACCTTCGTCGCGTCTTACCAACACACCAGTTTACCAACACTATTATACGATTACGATAGAAAAGTGAGAGTTTTACCCGTCCTTATAGCCACAACGGTCATTAATACTGAATTAAAGATGGTAGAAAACTAGCATTCTATGAGCTTCCATATCAGTAGTTTTCCATAGGGGTCGCACGGCATATAAAGCAGCTGATGCATGTAATGGAGCGTCAGAACACGCAGCAGCTTAGAAAATGACCTATATTTGATGTGGTGGTGCGGTGTGACCCTGCTTGTTTAAGGAAAATGGGTATTTGTGATGTATGTCAATATTATTTAGATACCGTGGAATGGGGTTAGTTTGATTCACGGGGTAACAATGATAAAAACTTTATATTTTTTTAAAACCGCAATTGTTTAATTTCTGAACGCAACCGAAAAATTTCGTCTTTTGCGTTGGCAGCACTGAATGTCACTCTTTGACATTGCCCAAGCGCTGCACGTACAAACAGATCGCTACCGGAGATTTTCATAAAAAACGGTGAGTATTGTGTTTAAAGTATTTTAGGGGTTAAAATAACTTCCAGGGTAGCAGATTGGATATGAAAGTTGCTAGAAAAAATGATAGTTTATGTTGTTATGTGTTTAATTAGCTTGAGAAAGAAGTTGTTTTTGTATTCTAACCTCAAAAATTTCATTCAGTGGCGGTTTATTTTCTATCAGGGGTGTCATTGATCATAGGCATGGGGTTACTTTGGTCATTGATCAATCTCACCCCATAACCTTGCAAATTTGCTGTTTGTGCTTTTTTAACATAAATTATCAATATATATGCAATGATGGCTGCTTTATTTGCTTTTTTTACTTTCAGCGCTATGCCAAGAACATGTTCTTGAAGCGTTTAGGCGCTCGCGCCTATCGGAATTATAATGAAGACGTGTTAGAACGAGCAGTAGCTGCAGTTGTAGAAGGTCGTATGACCTTACGTCGTTACGGGGCTTCAGAGAAATTTGAAAATACCGTATGGTATTTTAAATTTCTTGGTAATATTTCTGATCTCAAGGAAACTTTTTTGATTATTTTTCAATTTTAATTTAACTTTTAAGATGTTGACTGATTAATGTTCCTAATTATGTTTTTACAATTAATATATCTCAATGAAACGTTAAAATAAAGGTGATTTTTCAAAAAGTATTTTTATTGCCTTGATCAATGTCACCCCTAAACTTTAAAAAAATTAATATCTTTTTTTGCACTTAACCGATTTTTTTTGTTCTTTCGAAACAATAACGTTTAAAGGGGTTACTTTCATTTGCCGTAAAAATATTAGGGGGTATCAAAGTAACCCCAAGTACGGTTTAACATTGACCACTCACATTTATATTTTTCATCGACATATTATTTATTGAAAAAAGAATCTAATTCATTGTATCGATTGTATAGTAAAAACCGATATTCCAATTTTTTTTTCGTCTTCGGTACGTTTATATTTTTGAAAATACGGCCATTTGAATTTTTAAATTGATCAATGACACCCCATTCCACGGTACTTAAATATCTCTCAATCAACTTATAAAAATGCTTTAAGTTAGCTTAGTCACTGTCTACAGATCCCCATTAGTTAGAGATGACAATTTTAATGGCTAAAGGTTATAGTTTAGTATATTGGATGGGAAGGCTGCCAGGTCGCCGCTAACATCCGAAAATAAAATTGATGTGTCGCAGAATGTTTGATTGCTTTGAGAAACAAATTTCTAGGTATTTACTTCTAACATAAAATAGATTGGATTGGTTTCATTTTCTAATCTACGTACAAGAACAGTAAATCGCCGTGTTTTCAACAGTTTCATAGAACTAATTTACGCTGAAATAGTGAAAATTCGATAGCAGAAGTCAGTGCTTTGTAAGTAAAGTGTTTCCTCAGACCTGTTCACATTTTGCTACAGTCTCGCAAACAACTGTCTGCAGGATAGTGGTTTACCCAGAACCACTTCTGACCAAGCTATTTCATCACAAAGCTATATACATATTGACATAGTTGTGGTTTACTGCTGTCTATAAGTGCAATCAAACAGCCCTCAATATACGGTGGTATTGTTTTGCCTGTTATTGCGATTCCGTTGCCGAGACACGTCCTGAATGAATTAAACTGCAATTTGGAGGCTTTAATATGGAGTGTTGTTCGCGCTATTGCGATAGTGCGGCGTGGCATATGAGCAGTATTCGAATGAGTACACAAGGCAACTGGCCGAGCACGCTGCTAGAGGCGCAGCTAGCCGTTCAAACATTAGGGTATATGCTTCAAGATAATAATATGTTTTATTGAAATAAAGCTATAGGAGGATGAGAGATATATGAAATGAAATGAAATAATTTATTTGCTTGAAGTATGTTAAGTACATTTTAGATCTTATACCTAATAGGCAAATAATAATATAGAATCACACACTTCGCCAGAAAAACCCAGCATGCAAACATATAAAAGTACCTACATAAAAAAGTACATAAAAAAATAAACTAAATTATTTAATACAATATGATAGGTATATTATATAGACACTATAGCTATAGAGACACGAAAACTTTTTTTATCTAAGAGCACTCATGAGATTGTTTCTCTATAAAGCACGTTCTTAGTTCGTTTGTCGAGATGTAATCTTGTTGCATACTCATATAAAGTACTAGGTTAAGAGGGTATTGCTTTGGTAGCGCAGCGTCGAAAAGGCGATTTTCGATAAAAAAAAGGGTTACTCAAACAAAAACACGGTGTTAGTTGAGAAAACCACGTTCTTACCGAAATGTTTATTTATGTACGAAAATCAGATATACTTACAAACTTTTTAGTAGGAAAACGTGCTTCAACCAAAATTATTTTTTAACTTAACTGTGTGCTATCTGATTGTACACAAGATAGTTGCTTGCGATTTTCGATAAATACGTTCAGTGTTTTTATATCTTTCAAAAGATCAAAATGTGCGCGCGAGAAGTACATCGACAGTGGTTTTTGCCTTAAAGTGTCAAAAAAGAGGTACTTTATAGCACCAAAATAATTTTTGTGCCATGACCGTTGCAGCCCTATCAGAAAGACTAATTTCTATACAACGTAGCGTACTTGCTATCGGTAATGTCGGCCGCATGATTGCAGCACACCAGCCGCTAGAGATAGCTTCGTTACATGAATATCATCAATTTGTTCCTCTAAATTACCATCGATGGATCTGGAATAGCAATCGCGTGTGGGAACATTCGTAGCATAGATTGCTATTATTCAAACTAGAAATCAATGAGCTATCTGGTAGCACTCGTTGCGTGTACATAAATTTGCTTCCCGTAAAATAATATAAATTCAAAAGGCGAATTCGTGACTTAATCACGCAAGGGCGAAACGGATTTTAATTAAATTTAAAATTAATTTCGATTGAGAACTGGATATTTTTTTAGCCATTTTAATTCTCATGTGATCCGTTTTTTTTTTTTTGGAACTCAAACACAATTAAAGAAAACTTACGGTATCGCAAATATACACTACAGTAAGCTGTAGTGAAATATAGGTTTCAATACTTATTTCAATTAAAGCTATTGTTGATTTCCGAGTTTACCTACATTTAAATTATCCGAATTGTGCAAGTTAATAAATCAGTGTTGTTGCATCCGTTTTTGGACTTGTACCAACTTTGAGTAACTTTTCTATTGCGTTTCTTTGGGACATTTGAAAATATGGCAAATTGCCTGTAGCGAAATGAACCGTTAGGTACATAAAACTTAATGTTATTGCACTTCAATATTTGCATAACACCTTATTTTCTATAGCAACGAGGTCAGTCACGTTGCCTTTTGAAGTTGTTCAAGTTTCAAAGGAGCTAAGAAGTTAAGCATTATAGTTCAATATTTCGCACTAAAATAAAACTTGCATAAAAATACAGTAGTATTTTAATAAAATTCATGCCTAGGATAAAATCAAACGGAAAAAAATGTTATCATCATCATCTTCCTTATTCCTCTTTAAAAGAAAACAATTTGCTTCCTAAAAAAACAATGTGTAGCTTTTTTACAGAAATGTATTATCCTCATGTGTGGTAAAAATGAATAGGTACTCGGAATATACATTTACCCTCATAAATTTTACTCTTACAAGCTTCGCTAATCATACCTCGCTGTACAATTATTTTAATTGAAGGTAGACGGTGTTTTTCATTACCATTAAGTTCGAAAGGCAGAGGTCATGCCTCTGCCTTTTTTTTCAAGATATTGTACCGCCATTATACGTACAGTTTGACAAAGCATACTGTTACCTTATCTGTGGTGTAGAATAAGGTCCGGTGCTCAATTTGTGGTTCCACAGAATATAAGTTGAAGCGACATATGTGCTGCATGTGCCACAATTTCGGCCAGCTCTCCGAAAAAAGGGAAACATGCTTAGGTAAACTCGTTTTTATCAGTTCCAAAGAGTACCAAATAAGTACGCAACCCTTTCAAATGTTGCAATTATGACTGGTTAGTTTGTGGTACCAGATAAGAATTTGGACGCGTTTTAATTAAAAGTTATATTTAATTATCAAATCAAATCAAAAATAATTTGTTTTGTACAAACAAATCGTTGATTCACACAACAATTTGGAAGATTTTACGTGATTCATATAAATAAGGCCTACTTTTTCTTCTTCTTATCGTGTCACTGATTCTTTCGAACCAAGTGTGGTGAAAGGCCTACTTAATTGATATAGGTTTTTCTTTTTCTTTAAAAAACAAAATGAACTTCTGCAACGACAGAAAGACTGAATTAAAAAAATCATTGAATAATGCTAACCACGTCTAACGGAGGCCACATTATGTTACTATAGCAAAGTTGTGACCATCGTACAAACGAAACTAATAAGGGTTCCAATTTATTTATTTGGGTTTGCTACACCTACCAGAATTAGGTAAGCTTGCGAGATCTTGCCATTTCCGTACGTTTCCACTCTGTGGTGCTGACTCAGCTAGACCCGTAGGCGTGCCTACATGTAGACTTACAAATTGTCTGAGTTAATATACCTATCCCATCCACATTCCTGCTTTGGTACGAACGTTGGTTCTACATAAGTGTACGCCATTTGCTTAAAATTCGTTCAATATTTAAATTTTATGCATATACTTAAACTAATTCATCCAGCATCCCTATTTTTAATGATTTTTTCGAACATCACATTCAATAACACCCGTCTAACCTATTTGAAAATTTACAAATTCACTTTAAGCTTAAATGTATTTGGACCCAGATTAGGTTATATCCACTTCAATTTCAAGGTTCGTTGACACAAAAAAAAAACAATTAATGATGGTCGTGATTTGCGTAATGCTCTCTCAGAGGCTTCTTTTTATTGTTTTGTTTGGAATCGGTCCAAATAAAAGTTCCGGGTGGGTTTTACAGAAAATAACATATGCCCGACGCGTTTACTTTTTAGTCAAAATGACAAGAGAAAAACCTATTTAAAACTGTATACTAAATCAATCAAGTGATTCCCACATAAACGCGATTCTATGTGCTGCATATACCACGCTCATAGTCCAGTGCCTTTTATGAAGACTCACAGTAGTAACCTCTATATACGGAGCCACTCTGAGGCGCAACTAAAATCCTTTCACCACATGCACTAGTTTGAAAGAAATATTTACACGACTATATGAATAAGGCGGTAGTAATATAAACTTAAAAGCAATTGGGTCTATAAAAGCTGCTGGGATTTTTTGTATCTTCTAGATAAGTAATAAAAAGTGTTGGGCGCAAATATAGTCGTGGTCCGCAGTATACCAGTGGCAGTGCCTAATGAGATTCCATATTAATTATTTTTCAGTGTTCCTCGTAAATTTTTCTTCCCAAGAGTTGCTGAGCCGTTCCCGGAGCAAAAACATCCTTTCCCGTTTTAATTATATCCTTTTTTACAGCGCTCAATATTCATTCTGATTTTCGACGGGCAGACATTAAAATTCATAACGTAGCTATTACACTCGTCAACATCTGGCGCCGCTTGAACGTTATTATCTGAAACTTTTAAGAGCACCATTAATTAATTTTAGAGTAGTTATTATCACTTGGGAAATGTTACTGTCCGCACGTGTTTCAGAAAATAGCCGAAACTCCGATCAAATACTTATTTATTCTCTTTGTTTACCGTGTTTAGAGCTTACAGTAAAGATAGGATTACTTATCCAAATGGTGAACGCAAAATGAGCAACCATCACTTAGCAGTGTCTGCAGTACCGGCATTTGACCCAGTAGCATTTAATAGCGTATGTTTTCAGTTAGGCCACTTAATTTTAAGTAACATTTAATAGCGCATCTTTCAGTAGCCCACTTTATTTTTATTTTGAGTCAGATGTTCGTATTTAAAAAGTGTCATCTTTATGATCGTCTTTGAGTGTTTTTTTCCGAAATGACTATTTCTGTTGGTCGTCTGATGGCTATTACTATTTTACTGTATATTCATTGAAATGGCGTTTTATGACTCGGACACTATAGAGCTGTGTGGTGTGTGGCTATCGATAAATTTTCGTTGGCAACGCCCCTCTCGATGTGCAGTCGTAAACCGTTTGATGGTGGTCGGAAGACAGATCGTAAATAAGGGTGCCTAGGACATAAGGATGTTGTGCACTTATCCTACTATATCCTATTTTCTTTGTTTCTGTGAGACTGGTGGTCTACCCGCCTCCGCCCGCCTCCCGATTTATGTGGAAAGTGTGGTTTAAATGTGGAAAGTACACGGTATGAGGAAGACTCGAAGGAAACCCGTTGCTTAGTCAGCTACGCACGTTTCAACCTTACCTTTCCTGAAAATGAGGACGCCTAAGCTGAGGCTTTTAGTCTTTATATTTACAATATTTATCTAACACCCTCTCCCAGTTATTTTTTTTATACATCACACCGTTGTTTTAGTGGTATATTTCCCGGAAAAGTTTTATTATTAATTAGATATCACTAGATTAGAAAGTATATTATATAAAATTAAAATTATATTAGAGGCACCGCATAGTTGAATTTCGTCTTTTTAAGTGCGATAGACCACAAACTACGATCAAGTTCTTTACGTAACGTAGATACGGGTAGAACCGCATATTGTGGGCACAGTCTGCGATAAAAGTAGATGAATATTTCTAGCCTTTAAAGTTTAACTATTTCATTAACCACGCGTACTTTTGGTGAAAGTTTGAATTTAATTTGAAGATTCGCTTTGAGCCATAAAATGATTTTTTATTTAAAATGCAAAAAAAGGCTTTGAACCCATTATTTTATAGCAGCGCGTGTTTTTAGATGTTATACAACTAAATATGAAACAAATCTAACATAAACCAAAATATATCGTGATATAAATGAATATCCAAAATATCCAATGAATCTCAGAAAGGGTTCAGTTGATCTCGATCTAGATCATAATAAGGCGTGATACTCATACTCTTTATTGCAATTATTATGTTACATGGTGAGGTCTACATAATAGGCCCCCAGTTTAAATATTTGGAGTGGAAGCAAGCCGAAGTTGGAAAAAATAAATAAAAAGCTAGCTGTTAGTGTTGTATTGTGAATCAACTTAATTATTATATTACCAGACGCTTCCGTCTGGTACTGATTTAGATCAGATGAGCTATCTCTAGATCGTTTGTAACGGTCTGCAGATAGCTTAACTGTTTCTTGTGTACATTTTGTAAATATTTGTTTAATTGTAAGTTTCTTTGTATAAATAAATTTGATTAACTAAATTATAAAGCAGGCAGTGTATCATTGAAGAAGACGTTTACATTATAAAGATGGTACGGCTTCTGGAAAAACTGCTAATATAATAAAATTTAAAGTTTTTGTATTAATTTCAACAGATAGGTACAGATGTGTAATAATTTATTTCTGGGAACTCATAATATTTTCTTAACAATGCATACATTATTTCCAGCTGCTTTGTGCGCACATTGTTGAACTAGGGTTACGTACAGCTTAAGTAGTCTCTTGTGAACCCATGCGGGTAATATATTTTTGCTAAGGTAATCATCCAGTACGTTATGTATAAATCAAATATGACAACGTTCTTTGAAGCCTTAAAATGCAACACCTTTACTTTAGGGTTCAGATTTCTGCTTTTGCAAAAACAAACCTTGTGAGAGCACTGCAGATGACATGTTGGGAAAAGACAAACCTACTATTGTTATGAAAAAAGAACTAAGTAAACCGGAACACAAAAAACGCGTGTTAAAAAGTGTTTGCGTGAGTATTGTTCAAAAGAATAAAAAATGACAGAAATCTGATAAACGTGTTCGTACAATACAGCATTAGTTTTTAAATGGGTGCAAATGTTTTGATTGATAGATACATAAAATACCGTACCGGAGATAGAACGTGGAAGCAGTGAAGCAGACGAGCATGTGCCACTCAGAAACACGGTAGCTGTCGTAGTACGAACACTCGACAGTAAATTTCATTTTCTGAAAGCGATCGATCCTCGACTGCACTTGCCCGGGAATTTCCTCCGTTTTGTGTTCACAGCCGATCAATGCATAAAAGTATCACTTACAACAGGTACTTTTTCTTTTTAACCGAGTTAAATTATATGACCTACATAAACAGTTAGTAACTTATATTTATAGTAGACGCTGTTTGTATGGTTTTTATAAAAACAGTGAAACTATTGCCTTCACGTACCTACCAAAGGCTATTGATAGAAACAAAAACGGTGACTGGAATATTTTATATGCATAGCATAATAAGAGTTCGTTGCTCATATTTTTAAAAGAAGTCTGCTTCATAACTTTGGCACTATTAATATAAAAATGCAATAATACGAGAAGCTACGGGACTCTCAAGAAGCGAAAAGCGACGAACTTGCCCATTTTTTCGTCTCCGCTTCCGCTGAGATCCGCTTTACATTTTTATTTTACTCCTTTCATTCTAATTTAATATGCGGCCTCGTAGAAGAAATTGCGAGAATATATTTTCGCATTTGTTAACTCTACCTTGAATAAAATCAGATTTTACTGGAGAATTCGTGTCGAATGGTATAAAAATTATGTTGATTTGCCAAATCCTCACATGAATACGTGTGTCTAAGTATTGAAAGAAGGATTTCTTACACCTTACTGTGTGTATAGGTAGCTTTGTTATGTATAGGCCTGGGCAGGTATCTCAACTCATTACCTTCTTCTATAAACATTTTCTCGTAGGTAGCTAAATCACTATTGTTTTCATCCGAACCACCCATGTTATTACGTATTATAGCTCAAGGCTTTTTCTCGAATTTGTAAATCTTTTCTGTATAGGTAAAACAGAATGAGATTAATTTAACTTTCCGACCAAAATAAGAAAAAATCTGGTCGTTGCTCGGAATTTAGACAAGCGTCTATTGCAAGATTTTTAATTAAAACGACTTTGATCACAGGGTCGGAATGTCTCTTTCGTGGAGCCGTTAAAACCGCTGTAAAACAGTCGCCTTGTAATCTTTTCGCGTAACTCATCCGCAATTTAATCAATTTCCTTGATCAATTCTGCGGAAAGTGCTCGTTTTGCACGTATCTAGATACTTTTTTTTACGGTTTCTTTTTTAATACGTATTTTAGATAAAAAACTTAAACGTAAATAAGTTCATAGTTGTCAAGATTTTCGTGTGAATTGGTTTGTAGCGTAGCGGAAGTGCGTGCTATGGAATTTGTAGATGAGTGTGTCTTTATTAAAGTACTAGAAATATCAATTAAGGTCGCTGTACGTGTCAGTGAAAGATATCAGGCGCGTGACCAACCCGTCTTGCGATATGCCGCCCAATGCGACGCGACTGACTCCCAAACTTCGATCCACCGTGAGAACCAAAACTTCAAAACATGAAACGTGCTACTGCCTAAATAGGTGCTTACCGAAACTAAAGCCCTCTGTGTAACTCGACCTGTTTGCTTGTTTATTAATTAAGATTAGGTACCTCCAGATATTCTCGCCTCAAAACCCTTTGGGTCCCTGTGCTTTCCCACCGTATTTGTTTCAGAAATAATGTCTAATGATAATGGTAATTACGTCGTTGGTTCTCTGGAATCATTATTCTTTGTTTTTTATTAATTTTATAGTGTTTACTACACTTAAGGAAATCACAAAGATTTTTATAATGTCCCAAAAGTTAAGAGCCGAGCGGGATTTGAACCCGCGACCTTCCCCTCGGTACGGGGCTGCGCTGACCACTGCGCCATCGGATCCTAATCACACTCGACGAATAACTCTTAGGGACTGTTCGGCACTAACGCGACCGTGGCTCCATCTACAGTTTTTGACGTTATAGTCAACTAACCTGCTCGATAACCGAAGTTGCATTCAGTTGAATCGACGAGAGATGTCACCTTGCGTTTTTCATGTCGCGGGTTCAAATCCCGCTCGGCTCTTAACTTTTGGGACATTATAAAAATCTTCATTATTCTTTGTTTAGCTCAGTGCCTCCCTTATAAATAGCATGGGTTGTTCAGCCTGTAATCGGGTCAAATTAAAACCGATCATTCTACCCAGCGGCTATCTACAACCTGCTGTACTCAGTGTATATTGGTCCGTCTCCAGAACCGTTTGCTTTCGATAAATGAGGTTTTGTGGAATACTGAAGGAGTTTATAGTGAACTGAAGAGGATAAATTAACCGATTTCAAAGAGTTCTCTCAGCTTGTTGTAATGCATTTTACACGATGTCTACTACGCCAGTGACTTAGCGACACGGAAAGGCCAGTGACACCGTTATCATGTAATAGTAGTGAACATCTATAATAAATCTTAAGAGCGAAAATTCGTTTTGTTGCTTTTAAATGATCGTATGGTATTTGTTGATACCTTTACACTTAGACATGTTCTAGTGTATTAATAAAAAATATGCAAATCATACGCGGCCTCGCTTAACGCCCTCGCAATTGACAAGGGTCTTGTCTCAGCTTAATTAGCCTCTCTAAAATCGTTTTGTGTGCATATTTACAGAGTTCTCAGCTGCAATCAAAATGTATACTTTCATCTTGATGAGTAGGTATTCATGTTCTGAATAATCAAAATAGCCTACATTTTTTACAGCTTCATATCAATTTTCTCGTAGCGTTCTCTGTCTTTAAATATTTGTGAAGGCCCCAAGCGTCCAATGACTCATAAATACTTGGCAAGTATTATCATATCCCTAACGTAAGCTCGCTTGCACAAATATTCTTATTGAATGAGCGCTTCACGACTGAACTTAGTATTATTATGATTATGAATGATAAATGTTGTGAGAAATTGTTAATGTTTTTTTTTTTTCATAAAATCGACAAGGACAAATATAAAATATTAACTTCAATAAGATAAATTAATCTCGAACGCGATGATTTATCAGAGGGGTAGCAGCGGGGCTCGATGGGGCGCGTGCGACGTCATCGTAGCCGCTTCCTCCCCCTGACATACATATCTCTTTGATAAATTGCAAAGAATCTGCGAAAGAGGTGAAATTCTAAAATAAAATAATCTCCGGGCCGAGAAAGGAACACCATTTTGTCTTATGGATGGCGCACTCAAGTTTACGAATAAAAGTTTGCTTGATGGCTCGACGAGCGCTCCAAGTTGGTTGTGTTACGCTGGCTAATGTTGTTTTGCATGTTACAGCCGTAGCTCGAAAGTACTGGATGTTTGTCAGATGAAGTCGGCCGGGCGGCTACCAAGATTTTTTATCCGTGTGACGGAATTTCGTCTGAATACGTCCGAGCGACAGCTGCCACTGACGTCTCTGAAACGCCTATTATGACGGTTCTCCTTTTATTTATGATCGAGTTGAGCGGTACTTATTACGAGTTCGCCGCCGGGACATGTTTCATATGCTGGCCTTGTTCCTGCGTTAACTCCCCTTGACGCTTATTGAGCTATTTGCTCAGAATTTCACGTCCTTCACATTTCTTTGTTCAGTATTATACTAATATAATAATAATGATGTGAGCTCAAATGGGCACGTTATAGGTATCTACGCAATGGAACGTCTTTTATTTATATCCCTAAAACGCGAGTTTAAGTTACTATACCTATCATTATTTCATCTTCAAACATGTTGACTAATTACAGTTCTGTACATATTCATAACTCGAATAAATTACTAACTTTACTCGTGAGCATAAATCGTATCTTAATTTCGTTTACAACTAGTGACTTCTGCAAGTGTACGCGTTGCCATTGTTATTCAGGGCATTATCTTGAAACTTGTTGTAATATGTGTTTCAGTAAGCCCCGAAATAAATTTAGTCGGTTTCGTCTATCACTTGGCAGGAACTTCTCCAATGTTTTCTCATTCGGTCGCAGCTTCCTAAAAGTTAGCTCATTCCTGTCTCCGCGGCGGATGCCTCAACGAATTACGAACTCGGCACTCAGCCACCGATGCGTGTAAAATGTCTTTACGATCCTCTTAGTTCGTGAGATGTGTGTCATTCTACCGCACTCAACGCTTTCGCGTTTTTTAATCAACTAATTGTTAATTGAAAAACTTGGAGTACAAAGGATGGGAAGTTTGCCGGTTGAGGAAAAACGTGGTGACCTACTTGAAAGCTAAAAACACTTCTCAAGGTGTTTGTCGCTTGTGTGTTAAAATTGTGCTATTATCATTGCGCAAATGAATTAATAGTTTAAAGTTACAGCGTTGTGCAAAAGCTCTGTAACTTGGCAGAGTTCAAGTAAGTTACGTCACGGTCTTATTGAAAACTCTATTGCCCTTAGATTTTCCATTAGATAAATGTTTTTACTAAAGATTGTAGTTAATGGCAAAGACGAGTTAAGACCTGGGAGGCGGAAAAAAGTTACGTTTCTTTAAGAACCTCCTTAACAAAGTTGTGTAAGTAATTTATTTACATAATGAGTCGTGTTTCTTTTGATACCATTCTATTACAAAAGCTCGTTTTTGCATTTCCTACCTTGATCCGTCTAACTCGGTGTGATAAAAAGTTTGTGATCATGTTATTAATTGAATTTTCAGTTTTAGTAATTACTAAAACTGAAAATTCTAATTCAGCTAATTAGCTTCTATTCGTTCGGATGTCAGGGTGTAGCACGCTTTTTTTTATCGAACTCAGGGTTGTCAGTGACAACCCTGAGTTAGTAAATCCTGGAACGTATAGCAGAGCTAACACACTATACTAAGAAAAATATTACAACAATAAAACCTTTTTAATAAAATTAAAAAGCTTTTATTAAAACTTTTATTTAACAATAAAAGCTTTTTAATAAAATTAAAAGCTTTTATTGAAAACCTATACGTTTTTATAACTGGAATAAAATATATATATAAAAAACTATTTTACTTGTTATACGGTACACGAGGAACGCCATTTGAAAATGATGCTCGACCTGACTTGCAATTTTATCAGTTTTATTTATGATAGTCAATTATCGATCAGTCTCGAATAAGTCCTTTAGGTCGTCGCTGGGGAATATTTATTTACTCCAGGTAGGCTGGCAGACGACAGGTCTTTAACAAAGTTATCTTCTATTTTATCGAAGCCTTATATTATAAGGTTGCTCCTGTAATTCTGCCTTCCTATTTTTCTATTTACAATGCGGTGGAATCAAGTTTGCATATAAACAGGAATGGAAGTCTTTCTTTGGCTAGCGGTACACGCCAGTTGCTTTGTTCCGGACGGTAAAACTTCACTAATTACAAGATGCCGCTACCATAGAATAATATAGAAAAACTTTATTAAGTACTTACTAAATGAGACGGTATTCTCTTTGTGCTAAAATTGTGTAGGTAGATTCTAAAAGTATTTTTTTTTGTTACAATTTTTACCATTGGACGAATTCGTGACTGTCGTATTGGCGTTTATTCATTTACGAAAGAGAAAATGTTGTTATGGTTCCGATCCAGTTTTGGAAAAACGGAACACTTGCGGCTTCACTCATAATGTCTCTGTCCGTCTGTCACCTTCACTAGGGCTAAGGTCACTCATACATTTAAAATAGATGTATGTGAAATCCTAACAGCAAAAACAAGTGGAGATGGTCATTTTTTAAATAGCTTGACGCAAGCGAAATTACGCAGGACTCCGCTAGTATTTCTATAAACCATGAGTCTCTTTTCCGTGTTCAGATAGAATTTAATTCTGGAGAGTAATCTCAGTGTGACACGAGCAGATAAATAAGAGGAACACGACCAAACAGATCCCTTCGTGATTTGGTTTTAGAATCCCACAGGAAAACCCATCTCTATCTTGCTTGCACATCGTGCATTTCTTGATTAACCAAAGCTAGTGTAAAATTTTCTGTGAGGTACCTGCAGGGAAAATACAAAGTAACAAATAATAACGACTGCGTGGTTTCTCAGAAGTTAACGTTAATCACGATATAAATGCTTTTCGTCGTAAAACTCTGTAAACAAAAAAATTCTCGGTAAATTCATCAACGTTTCCTGATAAATCAATTTACAAAGTGATTTCGCAGATTCTGATTCGCAAGCGGATTACTAATCTTATATTTTCTGTGTTACCATACCGTAGAACCTGCGAAACTAGACGCTGAAACTAAACAATTTGTGAAGCGTCGATGAGTAGTTTGCGCATAGTTAAGCCGATATGAGACAATCGATATACTAGGTAATAACAATAATACAGGTTCGTGTATCTGCATAATTATAAATTTAAATATATATATATCTTTATACTTTTGTGATTCCTATCGTGCAACAAAGTTGTATTAAATCTTTATTAAAAGTATAAATAAGTATGTGTGTGTATACGCTTTGTAGCCTCTGTATACACACAGGTAATAATATAACATTTTTTAGCTCAGCGTAATGCCCATTTTAAACGATATAAGTAAAATCATATAGTTGACCCAGCCCGTGAGCCAAAATATGGCGGTCGCATCGCATGAGTCAGGCAGGTCCGCGCTCCGAGCCCGCATCGAGCTACGAATCCGGCCCATTTCTTTAGAGCTCGTTAACGAAACAATAAATAATGATTTTGACGTCTCTGGCTATTGTTTGGCCATCGTATTTTTCTCCGGCTGGCCTCCGGGCCCCGGACCGGTGACGCTACGTCTCGACGCTTCCGTGGTGCCCATTCTATGCACCTTCCGATTTGTGTTCATTTTTATCGTGCTTTTACTATCTCAACGTATTTTTTGTTTTTTATGGTCCCCAATAAAATGTGTTTAGTTGATTTCGGTATTCACGATTTTAGCAATAAAACATTTTATTTGGAATCTTTGAGTATACTTATACATAATATAGCAACATATAGTTTGCTTGTTTATTATTCTCGTCTGGTGTATTATGCTTTTGTATTCACGGCCAAAGATCTACCAGGCGTGATACAACAGAAATGTCATGTCCACCAGACGCATTTTTTATGAATGATATTATTGCACGTTACTGTACAAATATACTTCATGCATCAGTTGAAACTCACAAAGGAGCAATAACAGAGCTGTCAACAACCATCATAATATCCAACATGGCTTCGTGTTTGCGGTATCGGACCGAATCCTGCCAACCGTGGTTAACCATTTTAATTGAGATTATAATGTACCGACAAACCGAATTGATTGTATTTATGGATTTCACCATGTCAAGCTGACATAATTGACATCCCTCACAGCTCAGTTTGTAGCAGCGCTGCCTTATGTTCCAAAGGGCATGGGTTCGATCCCCACCAAGAAAAAATATATGCATGGTTAACGTAGATGTTGGTTCTCTGTCTGGGTGTTATATTGTATTTCAAAGTATGTATTTCCAAGAAAATATATATCACCTATCTGATTCCCATAGCTCAGCTTAGTTTTGATTTTAGGTTTTAGATTGTCCACAGTATTTATATTTATTTCGCAATACCTACTAAATAAATATGTATCTAATTTCACAGCTACTGCGCAAATTCTTTTCGCCTTATTCCTTTGGATCGAATTATCTATAGACGTGAGCTACGCACAACAGCCGTTTTAATTAAAAATAATACAGTATTCTGTCTTGCAACTTTTATTATCTTTATTTTTAATATTGTGGCATAACATGGTAATAACAATAAGCATGTTTGTTGCAGGTAAGCGACTCTTTGAAATACCAGAACGTCAGAGAACAATTCACCAGAAAAGGTAAGTACCTAAATACTGGTACGAGTGAGGTTGGTAATCAAATACAAACGACATTTTAAAACATACAGTATGTTTGCAATAAAACCGTGTTTCTTAGTTCTTTCGACTTTTGTCGTGTGTTCAAATTACTTACAGTAAGTAAAGCTTTTGATCTTAAATATCTCAGTCTATTTCTGGAGATGCCGTTTGTTCGTGTAAGCATACCAAGAGATGTAACAAAATTTACTCCTAATATGTTCACATAGCGGAGTTTCTTATGAACCTTTTAACTTGTTACGGGTTCGCGTCGTAAAAAATGATTCATGGTACAGAATAACCATAAAAATTCAATAAAGGTGTTAGACGGAATCGAATTCTCTGACCTCATGTCGAAAATATAACAGAATTAACTTATTTTGTAAGTATTGTGTTTCGGAAAATACAGCGTCATACAAAAAATAAATCGATTTATATTTGAACGTGTCAACATATTTATGCACGTTTTTAACTGAATGTAAAGATAATATTACTGTCCCAAACAACACAATCAGTAACTAACGAAATCCGTAAATTAATATTGGTAATATCCGTAAATAAAACCGAGTGCTATTCAAACTGGAAAGTTCAGACTTTTCAAATACGTGTCAGAAATTTCAACTTTGAACACATAACCTAATTAAAAAGTTAAATGTGATAAAATATTTCCTTTAAAGACCATGCCTCTGTCCCCGATGAGATCCTTTGAAATACTAATCATGAAATGCTGCGAGCAAGTCTATGAAAAAAGGGTAGTTTTTGTTTTCATTCAGCGTATAGATGAATCCAGGATTGACCATTGTGTACGATAAACAAATAAACGCCTCGGGCAGTGGACACAGCATATCAGAGCGAATCATTCTACGTTTGAAAGCGAGGCAAAGAGCTTCCGGCAGCTGCAAAAAGCGCAAAGCGCATTGTTTTCACGGTCTAGGAAACGGCCAGCGCTGACAGCCAGCACCACTCGCCCCTATTTACCTTGACCGAAGGCTTTTATTGAAATAACACGAGAAACTACACTTTAATTAAATAAAGATGCGGACATAGGATATGGCTAACAAATGTATCAAAGTAATATTCAGACTATTCTGAGACTATATTGGATTTTACGTGCTTGTTATTAAAATGTGTTAAAGATTCATTTTTATTAAAATCTTAGACGAAGAAATCTTTTGGCAAAGTAGAACAAGGAACAATGAAATAAGTTCTGTAACTCAATTTTCCTTACATAAACAGCATCTTTTATGATTACCCTTTTATAATGTTAAAACATTTACTTACTCGTGATACGTGTTCTTTTTCTCTCTTTGTTATACGTGGTGTGTTTTACCAGAGCACTCACACAATGAAAGGATATACGTCATCAGAATCAGATACTGTTTCGATACATTATAAATTAGTGTTTTGTTCAATGCTAGTTTATTTAGAGAGTTAGTGATATCATTGATAATCCTAACATATTGTAATGCATGTGTCAATTTCATGAAGCGTTGGAATTACACTTATGATAAAGTGTGTTATTCAGTCGTTCACAATGCTGCCTTTATTTCCACCACACGGCTTCGTGCTCTTATCTCTGCATACATCACTAAGCCTAACGAATAGCGCATTTGTAGCCTTCGAGAGAAGACAAATGCCCCAGATACTTATAAATAAATCTTTCGAAACCGAAACGAATTTGATTTTTTTCGTATCAAGTGGTGAGTTAAAAGTTTGGGAAAAATAACGGAAATCTCATGAATTCCTTACAAAAACATTGTAAATTTCCTATTTGCTATACTATCTTTTAATATAGTGTTTTTTTTCAAAAAATATGAAATAATAGATAAACAAACATCAAATCATATCAAACAAGAAGAATTTCGATTCCGAACAATAGTCTCAAATAAATTTTTGGGCTGCATCCAACGCTAACTAAATTTACTATTTCATCGCAGTAAATACTGAAATTCTGACAGCGAGCAACGATTGCTATTGTTTGCTAGGTACTTATGTCATGAAAATACTGATTTTCTATTATCAACTGAATATTGACAGACTTGTTTACTGACATTTTTTTTATTCCAATTAATATAATAAATCTAATCTATTCAATAAAGTTGTCTTTCTACTTAAGAATATGTTTACCCCAAAAAGTCAACCCCACATTTGTGTGCCCACACAAACGAGGTTATTTACGTATCGCTGGTTTATTTATTAAACCTGAGTCGTTAACTTCATTCGGATGGGTCGTTATACTCTTCAGAGTCAACAACAAGAACAATTTGATTCGCATAAATTGAATATAACTTAAACAGGGAAGTCCCTAATGAGAGTAGTTTTGGTTGTTTGCTATGTGATATTAGAAATATTCTATTAGTTCTGAGAATCGTTCAAAAATACACGTGAATTAAATGCGTTTAATCTTGAATACCGCAGCGTTGAATTTGGCCGTAGGTCGTGTGTTCGAACAAATATTTGTGTGGTGAACACAGATGTTTGTTTTTATTTTTGTAAATATATATCAACTATCTGGTTCCTATAGTATAAGCTCTGCCTAATTTGGGGCTAGATAGTGTTGTGTGGGTTGTCCACAATATTTATTTATACATTGGCAGTTTCAGTACAGTAATAAACTCACTGAATCTCTTTGTCTACCTATGTACTAACATTATTTCTGGTTTTACTCTGTGGTGTGCGTGTAGGCATTCACCAGGTTCGCCTCAAAATCGTGAAATCTATCGCACCTGGCTGAACTACGAAGTCATTCAATGTTACAAATGGGAGCTTAAGTTATATTTATTTAAATAATTTTGTATTTTTAAATCATGTCTCTAAAAGTGTTTTAGAAGTATGAATTTTATTAAGTGTGACTTTTTTCTGTACTCTTTCGGACCCTTTCTTTCCCCTCCCTCTCTTTCTATACTAATATTATAAAGAGCAAAGAATTGTTTTTCTTGTGGATGTTTGTAATGAATAAACACAAAAACCACTGTGCCGATTTCAAAAATTCTTTCTCCATTGGAAAGTTACATTCACCCTGAGTAACATAGGCTATATTTATGTGTTTAAAAAATAAATATCCACGAGTGCGAATCCGGGACAAGCCTTCTTAATAACTTGAACCTATTACACTCGTATGTAAGCAGATTGGCTTAACGATTCCAAAATAATGCCCAACAAACATACAACACCAACTCATTCAGATAGTTTACGGATCTTCAATTATGTTTTAATAACTCAGATTTAAAGATGCTGTTTTAAGACCTCAAAGAGATAAAACATATTTTTTTTATTATACACTGCGTGCGTTGTATGCGCGTCGCGCATGACGGCTGGGCGCCGGGCGGCAGTGTAACTACGACTGGCGCCGCAAACGCGCGTGCTCACCTACCGCGAATTTCGTAACTCGTTTCGATTTTGGATTGCCTGTGATTTGTGACTGTGTTTGTTGACAAACTGGAATAGTGTGTTTTTTAATTAGACGTCATTGGTTTGAATAAAATTACTTGGAAGGAATTTCCTTAAAACTTTTGTGGATCCCTCCAAAAAAGTTGTTTTATGTTTGGTAAAATATACGATTCTACCTCCAACAAGATGCATAATATAATATATACAGGCTTGGATTGTCAACTGCGATATCATGTCTTATCGTGTTGTCAAGCATTCAATTTCCATTTATTCTTTTTCTATCTTTTTTTCGAACCCTCCTCATTTCTAGTATCCTAAAAAGTTCAAGTTGAAATCCAATTACTTTAGTAACTTTTGTTTGGATGTAATTAGATTTAAAAGAGAGCTGTGTGTGCTATTTCCAGTGTTGAATCTTATCGTACGATTAGATAATTCACGTTGGTGCTCATTCAGGAAACAAAGCTACTTTAATAAAGAAACACAAATACGATTTAACTTTTTCTGAGGAAAAAGAAATGCTATAAATATTCAAGGAGTATCTGATTAACTAACTAGGTCAAAATCGTATCTTAATTAAGTTGTAAATGCTTCCTGCTCGACTCATTTATGCAAAAACTTAGTAATGCTGATAATGCAATCATTTCCAAGTCAAAAATGTTAAATTTTTCTATAAATAAATAAAACAAACAAAATATCTTATCGGTTATCTGGTACCTAAGATACCAGACCTAGGATAGAGCTTAGAGCTAAATGTAGCTGTGTAAAAATGCATAAAAAAACCGCTTTACTTAAAAACACAATTTAAATTTAATCATTGCTTAAACTTAGCTCTTTTACTGTTTGTCATTACCCAATTGTTAGAGATGACAATAGTATAAACACTGTTTATCTATTGATATATTTTGCCAAAAAATGTTCTTAAAATTAATGCAGCTAGTGCCTCAAGGTACTATTATGCTCTGTGCTCAAGGTACAATAAAGGCTTGCTGCAGCTTGATTTAGCTCCAGCTGCAATTTTTCTTGATAAAATATTGATAACATTCTCAGAAAATTCATGTACTCGTAACTAAATAAAGTTTTTCTCGTCAAAAGCGGCTCAATGACCGTTTCATGGTAGGTCCGCTGGGTGCTGTAAAGTGAGATTGTAAACGGTACTTTCCAAAGTCATTAAGGCTCTTTTTTGAGAAGCAAACTTTTATATTGATTTTTTGTTTAAGAAAATGCTTAGATACGCACACGTTTAAAGATTCTATGCAGCTCGCTTTTTGCCAAACTATTTAATTTCTAAAAGGATGTACTACTACCGCTTTGTTTTAAGCTCGCTCTTAAAACAAAGCGGACGACAGTAATTTTATCTCAAAAATCGTACTATGATAAGCCTTTACCGCTCTGTCTTCTGCTGTAATGCTCAGTTGATTGAGAGTTCGATCCCCATTAAGAACACATTTGTGTGATGAACACAGATAATAAAATAGGTATTGTGGATAATCCACACAACACTATCTAGCCCCAAATTAAGCAAAGCTTGTACTTTGGGAACCAGACAACTGATTTAATACTCTTATATATTTTTTTAGAATACAATATAACCATACAATATATTATCCAAACAGAAAACAGACAATCTGTGTTCACCACACAAATATTTGTTCTCGGTGGAGATCGAACCCACGACTTACGGCGCAGAAGGCAGAGCTACTACCAACTAAGCTAAGAGGCCCGTCAGATGACTTCTGATTGTTCTGTGTCTTTAACATTTCTTCTATTACTTATTTGGTTCCTAAAAACCTTGTACGGGTTTGTTTAGTTCGGGGCTAGGTGACGTAGAGTGGAAGGTTAACAATATTTATTTAAGCATGTACTAACCAAACTCATTGAACATTTTTTTTTCTGGTCCAAGTTTCGTGATTTCCAAGATTTGTATTCATCGTCTAAAAGTTTTTTTGTTACTCAGCTTTTTTTCTCTATTATCAAGTTATTCGATTTACTAGTACGGATTCTCATTACTGAACCCTCTTAACCAAAGTCTTTGAGAAGTCAAAAGGGTAAACGTCTATCATGTATATTGAGTCAGTTAGTACGAGTAGTATGTTTTTATTTTGGAGACCAAAGGCTTACTTGTATGAAACAAAGTATTCTGAAAAACCTAACCAATTTTTTTTACATTTTTACAATTTTTTTTACTTTAATTCTCCGGTAGCCCGAGATCCCAAGGTAGGTCGAATAAACGAAATATATATTTGTTTCGCTAACAATAATTAATCTCGTTACATACCTGTATTATGAACAGTGATAATGGCTTAACCTTTTTGTTATCCAATTTAATTTATAAAATCTTTACCTTATGTTAGGGTTGTTTCATTTTGAAATTTGAGAATCCACCTTTCTGGATTTATCAGAAAATGAATATAATCTCGTTTTTACACCACAAAAAGTGAGGCGAAACGTATTACAGCAACGAAAGAAACGTTTGATGAAATAATATAAAATATTGAATAACTCCGGAACCCTTAAGGTCGGTTTTAGTTCCGTAAATGAAATGTCGTGCTAAGTTTCGATAAATTCAAAAACAATCCAACATACTGATCTAACTTACTGAAATTTGGTCTGACATTTTACTGACAACCGTTTATAAAACAGGCCCTTAGGTGCGTTTTAACCATGTTCTGTTTGTTAATAGCAAAGGATTAGCAAGCCGTTAAATCTAATCGTATGTGATTAAAATGGACGCGGCCAATAATATTATATAATTTTGCTGCCCGATTATTTTAGTGTTTTGTTAACAAGATATTGGTACATTTTGGAAAGTATTTAAACCTTGCCTAAGCGATCTACGATTGCGATCAGTGAAATGCTGTCAAATATGACAGCAATATTTGACAGCGTTTCACTGATCGCCATCGCCATCACCTAGATGTGCGCAAGCTTTTATAGGCTTACGTTGGCTCATTACATTCTTCAAGGCCTTATATACCTACCATTTATCTACATAAAGCGAAAAAAACGTGTTTTAATTAACTTGAACTGTTAATTAACTTCCGTTGACTGTACGAAAGTAGACACTCTATTTGACTTCGTTAGGAAACAAAATTAAATCTTAATGATTTTCAAGTTTTGTCATATTATTTACTGCAGGAAAATAATTGCTTGAAATCTTGTGAACAGCTAATTTAAATAAACTCTCGGAAGGAATTACAATTTCCAAGTTAAATTCTTTGAGGAAAGGCCACGAAACGACTGCAAATGACTGTGCAAAGTTGTACAAGTTTGCTCCGTTGTTATACCAATAACCCAAATAACTAAACCTGCGTTTGCTGAATCTAAGAGGAAATACATTTCTGAAAGTGAATTTGCGAAGTATTCTCGTGCGGATCTTGAAGCTGAATTATTTCAGTTTAGGTAGACATTCCTGAGGTGAGATGCTGGAGACAAGTTTCACATGAATGGATTGGTATTGGCTAGATATACGATTCCAATGCTTTCGAATAAAATCATGAAACTTTTCACTGAAGTCGAACCTTTCCAAAGGTATATTCAGGTATCATGAAATAGTGTTTTTTGTAAGCAGACTACCGAATGAACATTTTTTCCAGAGACAATATTTTTACAGCAACATGCTACGCTCGTAGCATGCTACGGACTTCGTAGCACGTACTACGAGTTTGTTATTTTTGACAACTTTTCTTTAAGCAACATCTTTTATTTTGACTTGAACTTGTTGTACAGGATTCCCCATCAAATTTTTTTATTGATTAGTAACAGTTTAAACCTTCGTGAGTAGCTTCTTTTTGACGAGTCACCTTTGCAAAATTCTCGATAATAGTAGCCAATGTGATACTCTTAGACTTATTTTAAGAATGTAATAACATACGTGTGATGAAATACTGTCATAGCATGTGACAAAAAACGAATATTTGATGCTTGGAATTACGTGAAAGTTTTCCACATATTCATTTATTTCAGCTCAGCCTTAGCATATGATGAAGCACTTCGTGAAACTATTTGACAGGTTCTGTTATAGTTCCCGAAAGAGTTTTACCTTATCGATATCAGCCATATCATTATTTGACTTTGAAAGACATGACTTGTACGTGCCACCAACTTATCTGTTCAATTGACTAAAGATAGAGGAACTAATATCGTCATTTAATTATGTTGCCAAACAATTATTTGAGGGTAACGCTCTTCTCATCTGTAGGAAGATAATACGTATCTTTTGTTGCAATCAAAACCTAGTAAAACTCTAATTTATATTCTAATTTTATATATTTGAGTTGGGGGAATAAGGTCTGCACTGAATAACTAATACTGACGTAATAAACATGCGATGGCGAAAAGAAATTCTGCTTTGTAAAAAAATATGGCAACAGGTCAAAAGATTATGGCAACAAGGTATGTGATCAAACTTTTGATTGCAACAGAATTACACAATTCAGCTGACCAGATAGAGTTGGTAACTGATCACTCATTCTGAGTCAGTACTTGGTCAAACTGAAACCCCAATATTGAATATAATATTTAATTATTTGCCGTGTCCGTTACATGATCTCATTAAAACATGTCAAATTAATGTATACATTTTTCGTATTGAATTACGCAAATACCGTCCACACGTACAACAATCCATTTCACCGAGCCAATGCCATATAAGCATCATATTGGCTATAGTTGGTGTTCAGTTGATTGGTAGTTTGTTTGACTTGCAAACTGATTGATTGGTACGCTTATAAATGAGGTATTGAGGGCGCGTTAACGCCGTTCTCTCGAATGGCGAATGTGACGCGCCCGTTAATAGGATCCCGACATTAATAGCTATTTGTCAGCCGTCATGCCACTGAACGTGATTACTTGATCACACGTGCATGCGGTTGATCTGATGAGTGCGAAAGGACTCTGCGTCAATCATATTTTACACAAAATGCTGCCTGTGGCTTCGCCCGCGTTCCCTTTAACAACGGTCGATACGATGTAGGCATAGGATAAAACTATTAAGAATAGAATAAGAAATTCTTAATTGCACACCTTACAACGAACAATATAAAAACAATAATCTTTTAATATAATAATATACAATGGGCTATCTTATCGCTGAAGAGCGATATCCTGGAGAGCGAGCTCTCATGAGGAGCGTAGAACAAGATGCCACTAAGCCTATAAATAAAAAAAATAAGTTTTTGCCCGTCTCAAAAATGCAAACTGAGCAGTTTGCCTTTCATCGCCATCAGTTCAAAGTTAGCCATATACTCGTACATACTTAAATATCCAAACACACAAAATATGAGTTTATGCATAAATATGACCATGCGTAAGAAATAAAGAAGCAATCATAAGCGAACTATGGATTTATTTCTAAGTTGCATCAGTCCCTTTGAACCATTAATGTATTAATGTAATGTCATGTTATTTCGATGTGTTTGTTTATTAAACAAATTGTAAGAGTAGATAATGAACAATATTTCGTGTATTTAAGCTTGGTAAATATTTGTTTCACTGGGCAAGCATGATCGGGTTACTAAGTTAAAATCGTTCAATAACATACGATCGTATTTCAAGTACGAAAATACTGGTTCGATATGTTCAGTTATAAAAATACTATCATTACTTGTGCCATACGATTAAAACTGTCAGTCGAATGCATAGGGTCTTATTAATAATCCTAGCGTAGCGTTGGACTGGTTGATCCGTGTTTTGTCTCTTGCATTGACATGCAATTGTCAACTCGAACAAATGTGACAAAACACGATTTAACTACTCCAGCGTTGCGCCAGGATTATTAATAACACCCATAGGATTTCGAAGTTTATCCTAGGCAAAAAAAAAAATACGGGTTGCACTCCGGGAGTGCCGGCAGAAGTGAAAACTTGATTATTAACGTTGAGCACACTGAGAGAAATGTACATGTTAAAATAACCAAAATCACCTCGGTTAAATCTTTTTCGGTTGAATTTACTAGAAATTGGTAATTTTAACAACACTACCATGAAACCAACTCGTTTGGTATAACAAAATCAATTTTGTTACGATAACCTATATATAGTTAGTTAAAATAAAGAAAATGACTTGTTAAAAAAACAAAAGTGATTCGGTAAATTTGAATTTAGTTAATTTTACCATAAGCTTAACAGTGTGATCAAACTGATACTAAAAATATCGCTTGAAATAACTTATAATGTTGGTATTCGTTTAATAAACACGATCTAAAAAATTATACCAAAGTTTTAATAATTATAACTAATAATATTTGTAACTGTTCATTAAATCGAACCAAAAAATAATTTTATTTTCTGAATTGATAAGATATAGGTAAATTTAAATAATGTTTTTTTGTTTATTTTAACCAACTTATTAAACGCCATCGTTTTGTTATATTAACAAATTATACCATTTCAATTAACCAATTCAATTGATTAAAGTGAACAAAAAAAAACGTAAAATGTATCTTTGTTAGATTAACTTGAGTATTGCTTAATATACCAAATTTATATCGTTTAAACTTGTTAATATTTTTTATTCAAAATAACAAAATCAAGTTTGCAATATTTACAGTAAATAGAGTTAAATTCACTTATAATTATATGTAAAGATAACAAATTAGTTTGATGAAATCAACAACACATTTTTAATAAACTGAATCAAATTATATTTGTTAGAAAAACACATCGTTATCGGTTGATACAACAAAAGCTTTTGTTAAATTTTGATTTGTTGCATTTACCATATTGTTGCTTAATTTAACAACGACCTATCTGTAAATTTACTAGAAACGAGTTATTTTAACAAAACCAACCCATTTGGTATAACCAATTCAAATTTGTTATGATAACCAGTCTAAAGTTAAACTGATAAATGTATCTCTGTTAAATTAATCTATTTGATGCCTTATATAACCAATTTATATCATTTACAATTATAAATATTTCTTATTCAATATAACAAAATCCAGTTTGCAATATTTACAGTAAATCGAGTTACATCTACTTATCATTTTAAGTAAAGCTAACAAATCAGTTTGATATAATCAACAACACATTTTTAATAAACCAAACCAAATTATATTTGTTAGAAAAACCATCGTTATTGGTTGATACAGCAAAAGCTTTTGCTAAATTTTGATTTGTTGCATTTACCATATTATTGCATGTTTTAACGATTACTTTTCTGTAGTATTTACTAGAAATGGGTATTTCAACAAACCCAATTCATTTGGTATAACAAATTCAAATTTGTTATGATAACCACTCTAAAGTTAAATTGATAAATGTATCTCTGTTAAATTAATCTAATTGATGCCTTATATAACCAATTTATGTCATTTACAATAATCAATATTTCTTATTCAAAATAACAAAATCAAGTTTGCAATATTTGCAGTAAATATAGTTAAATTTAATTATATTTTATGTAAAGCTAACAAATTAGTTTGATGAAATCAACAACACATTTTTAATAAACTGAATCAAATTATATTTGTTAGATAAACACATCCTTATCGGTTGATGCAGCAAAAGCTTTTGTTAAATTTTGATTTGTTGCATTTACCATATTGTTCCTTATTTTAACAACGACTTATCTGTAAATTTACTAGAAATGAGTTATTTTAACAAAATCAACCCATTTGGTATAACAAATTCAAATTTGTTATGATAACCACTCTAAAGTTAAATTGATAAATGTATCTCTGTTAAATTAATCTAATTGGTTTCTAATATAACCAATTTATGTTGTTTGAAATAATAAATATTTCTTAGTCAAAATAACAAAATTAAGTTTGCAATATTTACAGTAAATCGAGTTACATCTACTTATCATTTTAAATAAAGCTAACAAATGAGTTTGATAAAATCAACAACACATTTTTAATAAACCAAACCAAATTATATTTGTTAGAAAAACCAATCTTTATTGGTTGATACAGCAAAAGCTTTTGTTAAATTTTGATTTGTTGCATTTACCATGATTTAACAACTACTTTTCAGTAGTATTTACTAGAAATGGGTATTTCAACAAACTCTAACTCATCATCAGGGGTATAAGGTCAACAAATTTAAAAATTTTATGTTAAATTAAATAGATAAGATATGTAGGTATCTTTGTTAGGTTAAAATTACCAATATTTATTGATCGAGTGAGCGAAGTGAACGAAGATCTTACAATCAACTTGGGCAATTTGGCATTTTATGTATTTATGCATATATGTATGTATTTATGTATGTTTGTCCAACGATAACTCTCGAACGGTTGATTCGATCTGCATGAAATTTGATAAATCGATAGCTTGGACTTGAAAAATTTACTGGTAGGTATTATGATTAAAATCCGATGAGGGGTTACTAAGATATGGGGTTGTATAAGGAGGCAAAAAATGAAACAAAACAATCAAATTACATGTCATATGAAAGAACTTTGTACATCACAAAACAACTTTTACTTTTTTCTGGGTCGCTCGGTTATTGCTTTACATCAAAATCAGAAAAGGTTAAATTAAGATAACCAACGATCCAAGAGCTCCCATTTCTAAGAGTTTCGTTGCCATCAAAGTTTTTCTACTGGTCGCTCAATTCCTTTGCTTTTGCTAATATTTTTTTCTTGAAATAAATTAAGGAGTTACTCAGTTCTCATAAAATGGTAACAGCGGCCTGGTCTGATGATGGAGCCAAGGTCTGTTCAACGGAACTTTTCAATAAATTGGCCAATTGAGCTAAAATTTGTTTACCATACAAGTAGTCAGCAGTTACATACAATCAGTGGTCGATAGATGTAAGTACAAACGCTGTGTTTGGTATAAAAAAACTGTGAAGGAAAACATCGTGAGGAAACCCGTAGCTTAGTTTGGTACGCGGACAGTTTTGTATAACGGACATGTAATCAATACAGCTATAGAACAAAGAGAAGAAACAAATACTGCACTCGCGTGGCGGGCGGTACATGCTGGGAGTGATTTCATCGAAGTTGTGAACCGTTATGTATATTTGGGTCAGACGATCCAATTACAGGTAAAGCCAACTTCGACAAAGAGGTCAGCTGACGAATCCAACTCAACTAGGCAGCTATCGGGAAATCGCACCACGTCTTCTCGTCGCAGATACCACAGAGCCTCAAGACCAAAGTCTCTGTAATCAGTGCGTGTTGCCAGTGCAAACTTTTGGAACTGAGACGTAGTCGCTTAGTATTGGCCTCATACACAAGCTCAAAGTCGCATAGCGAGCTATGCTGGGTGTCACTACGTGATAGAATCAGATAATAGGAAATCCGTAATAGAAGCAAGGTCACTGTCAAAGCTCGTAGAATTAATTAAGCTCGTAGTTGAAGTGGCAATGGGCGGGTCATATAGCTCGAAGAACCGACAACCGTTGGGGTTCTCGAAAGGTGGCCACGAACCGAAGACAAAACGTAGGGCCCCCACTCACCCGATGGACCGACGACATAGTTCAGATTCCGGAATTTATCGGACTGATGATGATGACTTGAATCTACATATCATTTTAAGTAAAGCTAACAAATCACTATGATGAATTTGACAACACATTTTTAGTATTTGTTAGAAAAACATATCGTTATCGTTAATGATTGATGCAGCAAAAGTTTTTGTAAAATTTATCTTTGTTGCAATCACTTTATTGTTGTTTGATTTAACAACTTCTTATCCATGAATTTAATAGTAATTACTTATTTCAACAAAACCAACTCATTTGGTTTAACAAAACCGAGCTGAGCGAGATTTGAACCTGAGACCTAACCACGAAAGACTAAGGGGAAGGTCGCGGTTCAAATTCTATTTGGCTTTTAACTTTTGGGACATGATATAATATTTGTGATTTCTATAAGTATAATAAACACTATAAAATCAATAAAATATGTAAAAAGCAATGCAACATCTCTCGTCGATTCACTGAATGCAACTTCAGTTATCGAGCAAGTAAGTAGTTGGCAGTATTGTCAAACCTATAGATGAAGGTGCGATTGCGTTAGTGCTGTATTTAACAGTCCCCACTAGCTGGTTTCTAGAACTGAATCCCTCCGTAGACCGAGGCATATCCTCGTTGATCCCGATGACGTTATCACCGCCGCTAACGCGGAGGCGATTGAGTCATCCAGTTCGGAAAGAAACACTGCACAGATTCACCGACCCCGCCGGCGGGGTCGAAGACGTCCCTTAGTGCCAGCCCTCTACGGGCCTAAACTAGATTCAAACCCCCCCCCCCTGGCAACAGCCCAAGCCGAGGTCGTACCATAGCGGTGCCCTTGAGTTTGTTGCCCCAACCTAACTTTACCGGTTGAGCGCCCTCTGCGCTCACCATTGTCCGGTAGCGCTGTAAGAATCGTCAGACGATCACCAGCATTTTGTCCATTCGAAAAAAAAAAAAAAGGTTTCTAGAACGAAAAAGCACGCGTGCTCCCTCCCTCCATTTCAATTTCAGTTATATTCAATTTAGTTTTTACACGCTTGTGCGCGTAAATACTACATTGCGCTTTATTGCCATGCATTTGGTTTGAAATTCGGATGTCGCCCGTGCAATTGTTTACTAATTTTTGCGTACCTGAAACCGAGGGAATTGGTTATTTTAACAAAACCAACTCATTGGGTATAACAAAACCAACTTTGTTAAGACAACCAGTGTATAGTTGGTTAAAATAAAGTGGCTGCCCGTGGTTTCGCTTGCAAGATACATGAATCAAAATAAGCCCTTTACCGTCCCCATGGTTCAACCTATCTCCATATCAAATTTCATCCATAGGTATCGGTTCAGCCGTTAAGTCGTGAAAAAGTAACAAACAGAGAGACATAATCATAATCATAATCTACACCTTGGGTTACATTATTTAAGTTTTGGTAAGGATCCCTAATTTTTTTGAAATTAGAATATAGCCTATGACACTCGGGAATACCTAGTGTAGCTACACAACGGTGATTTTTTTTTTAAATCGGTCCAGTAGTTTCGGAGCCTATTCAATACAAACAAACAAACAATCAAATCTTTCCTCTTTATAATATTAGTATAGAAGTATAGATATACGTGGTCGCTAACTATTAACACTAGTATTATCTTATCTGTGCTATTAACTTAATACCTACACAAGCTCAAAGTTAAAAACGGGCTATGGAGAGAGCTATGCTGGGAGTGAGTTTCACAACGTGATATTAGAATCAGAAATGATGAAATCCGTAGAAGAACCAAGGTCACCGACAAAGCTCGTAGTATTAGTGAGTTGAAGAGGCAATGGGCAGGTCATATAGCTCGAAGAACCGACAACCGTTGGAAATAAAGGTTATCGAATGGTGACCACGAACCGGAAGACGAAACGTAAGTACCTAGGGCGCTTACCGCTTACCCACTGACTGACGACATTGTTAAGATCGCGGGAAGTCAGAGGATGGAAAGAGCTCAGAATCGTTCTTCCTGGAAATGTATAGGGGATGCCTATGTCCAGTAGTGAACTCTTTCAGGCTAATGGTGAGGTATATAGTCTAAGACTAACTTTTTGACGAAAACCATAGATTACTTATATTTTTTGATTTTATAAGACGATGCCACGCTATATGGCCGGTTGATGGACGCAGGGCAGTGCATCGTAGGGCACGCTCCTAACGTGCGTGACCTACGAGGCAGTGTTTTGTTATAGGCGATGGTTACCACTTAACATCAGGTGGCCCATATGCTTGTTCCATCAAATAGTTAAATTAAAAAAAAAAAAAGACGGGTTGCACTCCGGGAGTGCCGGCAGAAGTGAAAACTTTCTCATCGTTTTGTGGATTATCAGTGCCTTGCCTACCTTATTCATAATACCTAAATAAATACAGTAGATCTATAAAATCATGTACCAATGACCACTACTACAAGCCGCGGGCGGCCGCTAGTTCATAAAATCTATAATAGGTATGTACCTATACCTACCCTGCCCTTTAGCCAGGCAAATAGATATAATCGGCCGGCCCGGCAGGTAGGTATCTTATCTAGGTACTTCTGGATTAAAATCATAGGTACTTAGGTACGTAGGTAATAAATAGTAATAATATAATCACACTTGGATAAAGAGGCACCTACCTAAAATGAAAAATAAGTCTTATTGCTATTACGCCTAAAGTTCTTTATTATGCATATAACAAAAAACCGTTTGATTCAGATTCCCGCTCTCAGTTTTGGCTTTTGGCCATACCTTATTAGGTAGTGTTTAGAATACCATGCTCTGATTGGTCGGGGGACTCGGACGCGCTGCCCGCTCCGCTCCCGCGCCGCTTTTCCCTCCCCTCATCGCCCGGGCAGACGCCACACTTGCATCGCGCGCTCCTGACAAGTTGCAACCCCCGCATGCGCTAATGCGCTTCGTTCGTTTTTGTTTAAAGTACCTGTGATGTTAGGCTAATTTGTATTACCACTTACCAGTGTATTTGAAAATAGTGAAAAATGGAGCTGAATGAGGTTTTGAATCATGGGGGGTGTCTCAAGACACCATTCAAGTGTTCTGTGGTAAGTACCTACTCTGTTTTGATCTCCAAGGTGTGGTGCAGACTTTGGGCCCTGGGTTGATTGAGCAGGTAATGGTTAAAAAGCACTAAAAACATTTCTGATAGCCCGATTCCTGTCATTTCCGAGTTTCTTTGTTCAAAGTTTACCCAATTACTTCTATGGTATAGGTGATATTATGTACTATTTTGTTTCGTTATACCAACCAAAGTATAGGTAGGTATAGGTTTTAGGATCATGAAATCAGTCAATGTGTAGATAACTTATTTTTTTAATATTTGCCCGAATAAATGTTCATTGCATGCTGCGACACTAACTGTTGTCTGTGTAGGTAGGTAGGTAGGTACCTAATAAAGTAAACGGATTCAAATTTTGCGAACGCTGTTCGTGTTTAGCAGGGATAGTGTAGCTTTGTAATACCTACCTAATGTTTGGAATCTGTTCACTAGATGAAGATTACACTCCTTACAAACTAAGTCTAGTACCTACCTAGGTAGAGTTCTGTCTAGCGTAAAAATGAACGCCGTTCCACTAATGATTTTTTCAATGTTGAGAGGGATATTGCTATTATTGTGTGCGTGCGGCGATTTTACTGTAAATATGAATTCATCTGTGTACCTACATAAAATCAACTAATCGTGCGGCGTTCCTGGGGCCTTATTTTCGGGCCGACTGAGATTATTTCACGATGGAGATGACGTCAATGTGACTTCGCTGACGCCAAAAACTCGTGACAACCACTTATCGGCTAAGAGTTTTTGATCGAGATTGACGTCATGACCACCGCTTGAAAATGTCGGCCAGCCTGAAAGGGCATCTGGACCGACGACGGACGTCTAGGAATTGACAAAACCTGATTTACCGATAATTTTAGTAATATCTACTATTATATTTCAGTTACAAGTACCTACCAAGTTATATATCAATATCCTACCTACTTACTCTAATTCATTCAAATGCTTTTCAGATAACAACATCGACACATCATGTCTCGAGGGCCTAGGTGACGAAGAATTAAAGATTTTAATACCTGAAAATCGACTCGGAGACAGAATTAAATTTAAACTGGGCTATAAAACATATAGAGAAGAACTGGAAACTCTGCATTCTGTGAGTTCCTACCTTTGATTCTTTCTATTAATGAAAATTCCTTACTAATAATCATCATCATTCATTCATCATCATTTTAAGTTTTTTAAATGTATTTTATGTGTGCAATAAAGAATAGGTAGGTAGGTACCTAGGTGCCAGGCCAAGCGCACTTCGTACATTCGGTATGAAGCTACAACTATATTAGCAGTAAGTACGTAGGTACATCGGTCGGTACTTATGTATACATATAGCTAACTAAGTAATATACCTTCTTGTTTATAATAACCATGAACAATTGAATATCATTATAGCATAATATCCTAGTATCTTTCCTATTATCATCGCCGTGGCCTGAACATACATTTAATATTCATTACAGAATACTGACTCTTTGGACACTATTAGTGTGTGTAACGATAGTCCGTTGTCATCAACTGCATCTGAACTTATCAGTTATAAAAGTGAGGTATGTACCTACCTACTTACCTGCTTACACCGTGAGTGACTCAATTTTTAGGGTTCCGTAGCCAAATGGCAAAAACGGAACCCTTATAGATTCGTCATGTCTGTCTGTCTGTCTGTCTGTCCGTCCGTATGTCAAAGCCATTTTTCTCCGAAACCGTAAGAGCTAGACTGATGAAACTTGGCGAGTACCTAGATGTATTCTGTGAACCGCATTAAGACTTTTACACAAAAATAGAAAAAAAACTATAAATTTTGGGGTCCCCATACTTGAAACTGAAACTCAAAAATTTTTTTTTCATCGGGTACCCAACACGTATGGGACGTGTTGGGTATCTATGAATAGGTCTTCAAAAATGATGTTGAGGTTTCTAATATAGTTTTTTTCTAAACTGAATAGTTTGCGCGAGAGACACTTCCAAAGTGGAAAAAAGTTGGTCCCCCCCCCTCTAACTTCTAAAATAAGAGAATGATAAAACTAAAAAAAATATATTATGTTGTACATTACTATGCAAACTTTCAACGATATTTGGTTTGAACGAGATCTAGCTACCTAGTAGTGTTTTTTTTATACGTCATAAATCGTAAACCGCAATTTACCTTTCGACGAACTACAAGATCCTTTATATTATGTTACTTGATGCTACGGAACACTTCATGGGCGAGTCCAACTCGCACTTGGCTGCTTTTTAGGATTGTGTTGAACAAAGAATAGATTTTGATTAGAACTAAGATAAAACATGTCAGTTGGTACCTGTACCACCTAAATAATATTCTTTTTGACGTGATAACGTCTTATAAATCGATGGAGCCGGCTGCACGCACGAAAAAACATGACTCATGCGTCGTTACGTCGTTTAGTATAAGCTAGCAAGACTTGTTGTATTGTAGTCGTAGGGTAGATTGTTTTTAGTAATTTGGTACCTAGCTTATTTTTTTTATAACGCTTTTATTAGCTTCACCTGTATGTATGTATGTATGTATGTATGTATGTATGTATGTATGTAACCGACCCCTTTGAGCTCGATTTTGTCCTACTTTGAACGATCAGATTTGATTCAAACTTTGCACACCTGTCAAAGGTCGATGACAATGCAAAAATATGAAAAAAAAAATATGAAAAAAAAAATATGAAAGTATGTATGTATGTATGTATGTATGTATGTATGTATGTAACCGACCTCTTTGAGCTCGATTTTGTCCTACTTTGAACGATCAGATTTGATTCAAACTTTGCACACCTGTCAAAGGTCGATGACAATGCAAAAATATGAAAAAAAAAATATGAAAAAAAAATATGAAAAAAAAAATAAAAAAACTAAAAAGTAAAAAATAAATTATAGGTTAAAAAACTAAAAAAAACGCTTTTATAACAAATTGAACTAAAAAGTTAAAAATAAATCTGTAATAATCAATTGAAAATTTATATTATTGTACAAAAAGCGTGGGGGGCTTGATTTTGATTGTTGTAAATATTTTATCAATAGTTTATTATATCTGAAGTTATTATAAAAAGCACCCACTATTATTAGTTCAATTTGTTATAAAAGCGTTTTTTTTAGTTTTTTAAACTATAATTTATTTCACACGGGTTTAAAAAAGAATTTACAACCTGTTTTTAAAAAAATAATCTGTTTCAGGAAACCTACTATATTCCTAGCAGAACTATTAGCCCTAAAAATACAATGCCAGCAAAAGGAAAACTTGTTGATAGATACTATAACCAGTTGAGAACTTTAAGAGGTTCTGGGGTGCTCCCAAAAAAAATAAAAATTTCTTGTCATGAAACAAATGACAATGAAATGATAGAAAATGGTAAGCATGTCTCCACAGTTTAATTTCCAGTATAGTTCGCTGCAAATTGAGATCTCGCAATAACCAACACATACTTGACAATAACTGTAAAACTGAACAAAAACTTAAAAAACATGGACAAATAGGTATGCAAAGTTTTATCTCAATCAATCGATTTTCTGCTTGTTACACGCTGTGGATAAAATAAATAATTTTGCAAGTTCAAGTGGTGAATGAATGAATTTTAGCTTATTTTTACTGACAGATTTATTGTTTGCACAGAGACTGACGATATCATGATATGGTTAAAATACAACCGCGACCCCTGGCCACTGGTTGAAGAAAATTGGAAAGAATCTTGCGCTTATAGAAAAAAAAATGCGTATGATACCAAAAAAACATTGATGGTCATGGTAAATGAATGGCCATGCTTAAAAACCACGAACGGACATCGACTGGTAGTGTTTTGTTACTTATAACATTTGTATAACTATTTAGGTTCACATCAAATTTCTAAGCACCAAATAATTACTCTTTTTTCAGATTGAAATCGACTTTGCCCATTTATACCCTGACAAAAATTCAATGCTGTTTGAAAAAATGGGGTCAATTTCAAAACAGCGCCATAAAACTACTAGAGGCTGATGCTGCAGTTGAAAAAGAGTTGAGAGAACTGTTTAAGGAAGAAAATGAGAGTAAGTATTTACCCGAATAAGGAATTTTCTATTTAAGGTTATTCTATCCCCATGCAAACTGTTGTTTATATATTTTTGTTAATTTATAGTTTTCTTTAAATTATAACTAACAAAATGATCCTATGTTGATTTAATAAATGAATTTAATAATAAATAATTAATTTAAATTAATACAGTTTGGCGATAACAATGACCGATTGAAAAGCTTACTATAGTGCCACAAAATTATACTCTATTAGCCCATAGTTGGCAAAATTTAATTTACGTATAGGAATCGTACCCCCTTCAATAACTTGACTATGGGTGTTATTCTGTGTTACAGTGTAATATTGCTAGGCTATTGTAAACAAATTCCTTGGTTATTAAAGCAATAACTTACATTATTTTTTTTTGTTTTAGATATCCGTGATTTGGCGCTTTGCAGTTCGCTCGCTTACTGGGAGATCAAACCACAGAAAAGAGTGCAGTTGAAAAAGAGTTGAGAGAACTGTTTAAGGAAGAAAATGAGAGTAAGTATTTACCCGAATAAGGAATTTTCTATTTAAGGTTATTCTATCCCCATGCAAACTGTTGTTTATATATTTTTGTTAATTTATAGTTTTCTTTAAATTATAACTAACAAAATGATCCTATGTTGATTTAATAAATGAATTTAATAATAAATAATTAATTTAAATTAATACAGTTTGGCGATAACAATGACCGATTTAAAAGCTTACTATAGTGCCACAAAATTATACTCTTATTAGCCCATAGTTGGCAAAATTTAATTTACGTATAGGAATCGTACCCCCTTCAATAACTTGACTATGGGTGTTATTCTGTGTTACAGTGTAATATTGCTAGGCTATTGTAAACAAATTCCTTGGTTATTAAAGCAATAACTTACATTTTTTTTTTTTGTTTTAGATATCCGTGATTTGGCGCTTTGCAGTTCGCTCGCTTACTGGGAGATCAAACCACAGAACACTTGAATGGTGTCTTGAGACACCCCCCATGATTCCAAAACCTCATTCAGCTCTATTTTTCACTATTTTCAAATACAAATCACAGGTACTTTAAACAAAAACGAACGAAGCGCACGCACTCACACTTATTATACCCTGTATATTCGTTTTCAATATTTGTATTATTTTAGTAAGAAAAAACTATTCGTCATTTGACATGATAATAAATAAGTAATGATTAATAACTCACCTGTAAGTGTCTATAAGTATGTTATTACTTATAGACACTTACAGGTGAGTTATTGTCTTGAGACACCCCCCATGATTCCAAAACCTCATTCAGCTCCATTTTTCACTATTTTCAAATACAAATCACAGGTACTTTAAACAAAAACAAACGAAGCGCACGCACTCACACTTATTATACCCTGTATATTCGTTTTCAATATTTGTATTATTTTAGTAAGAAAAAACTATTCGTCATTTGACATGATAATAAATAAGTAATGATTAATAACTCACCTGTAAGTGTCTATAAGTATGTTATTACTTATAGACACTTACAGGTGAGTTATTGTCTTGAGACACCCCCCATGATTCCAAAACCTCTATCAGCTCCATTTTTCACTATTTTCAAATACAAATCACAGGTACTTTAAACAAAAACAAACGAAGCGCACGCACTCACACTTATTATACCCTGTATATTCGTTTTCAATATTTGTATTATTTTAGTAAGAAAAAACTATTCGTCATTTGACATGATAATAAATAAGTAATGATTAATAACTCACCTGTAAGTGTCTATAAGTATGTTATTACTTATAGACACTTACAGGTGAGTTATTAATATATTATAAGTGTCTATAAGTATGTTATTACTTATAGACACTTACAGGTGAGTTATTGTCTTGAGACACCCCCCATGATTCCAAAACCTCATTCAGCTCCATTTTTCACTATTTTCAAATACAAATCACAGGTACTTTAAACAAAAACGAACGAAGCGCACGCACTCACACTTATTATACCCTGTATATTCGTTTTCAATATTTGTATTATTTTAGTAAGAAAAAACTATTCGTCATTTGACATGATAATAAATAAGTAATGATTAATAACTCACCTGTAAGTGTCTATAAGTATGTTATTACTTATAGACACTTACAGGTGAGTTATTGTCTTGAGACACCCCCCATGATTCCAAAACCTCATTCAGCTCCATTTTTCACTATTTTCAAATACAAATCACAGGTACTTTAAACAAAAACAAACGAAGCGCACGCACTCACACTTATTATACCCTGTATATTCGTTTTCAATATTTGTATTATTTTAGTAAGAAAAAACTATTCGTCATTTGACATGATAATAAATAAGTAATGATTAATAACTCACCTGTAAGTGTCTATAAGTATGTTATATTCAAAATATTATGTTTGTGTTAAAATACGTTCATTTCGACTTTTTTAACTTCAATTATTTACTGTTCTTGATCGTGTTATTTGATTTATTTTTTTAAATAAAACCACTACTAATTAAAAAACTTGTTTTTTTATTTCTATAAATGATTTATTTTTTAGGTAGGCAAATAGACAATAATTTATTATAGGTTCACTGTTGTTTCAATCAGTTATTAGTAGATATTAATCTAATGGTTGAATTACTGATAAAATTAAGCTTAAAACTAGTTTTTTTGTTTATGTGATTAAAAAATTAAGCAGGGAAAGATTGTAAAGTATTATTTGTCTTTGGCTTACATATAAATAATGCCCATTTTTTACTATTGGCAACAGTGACAACTTTGTATAATTTTGGTTTAACTAGTTTTGAATTACTTGTAGCGCAGTTAACAGCGCTCAATATTGCTTTACTATTTAAAAATGGCTATACTAAATTAATATGTTTGTTGGATTGTCTTTCAGGTTTTAGTCAGACCAAATAAAATGTGGTTTAACTGCTGCTTAAAATTACTAGCTACAGCTGTTTACTATAATCAATACTAGTAATGGTTATAGTAAACCGCTGGACTAGTAATTTTAAACAATAGTTTAACCACTTCTTAGTTGGTCTTACCAAAATATAATAGTGAATCCAACAATAGTATTAGTGTATCCTACTCAGGGCGTTTGTTACTTTAACAGAAAATATTGGTCATAGTAAACAGCAGTATTAGTAATTTTAAACAGTAATTCAACCACTTTTGTAGTTGATCGAACCAAAATAGAATAGTGAATCCAACAAAAGTATAAGTATATACTACCCAAGGCGTTTGTTACTTCAACAAACAATATTGGTTATAGTAAACCACTAGCCTAGTAGTTTTAAACAGTAGTTTAACCACTTTTTAGTTAGTCTTACCAAAATACAATAGTGAACCCGACAAAAATTTAGTATATTGAACCCAAGGTTTTTGTTACTTCAACAGACAATATTGGTTATAATTAACAACTGCACCAGTAATTTTAAACAGTAATTCAACCACTTTTTAAGTTAGTCTAATCAAAATACAATAGTAAATCCAGCAAAAGCATTAGTATATCCTACCCAAGGCGCTTGTTACTTTAACAGACAATATTGGTCATAGTAAACAGCAGTATTAGTAATTTTAAACAGTAATTCAACCACTTTTGTAGTTGATCGAACCAAATTAGAATAGTGAATCCAACAAAAGTATTAGTATATACTACCCAAGGCGTTTGTTACTTCATCAAACAATATTGGTTATAGTAAACTACTAGCCTAGTAGTTTTAAACAGTAGTTTAACCACTTTTTAAGTTTGTCTAATCAACATACAATAGTAAATCCAGCAAAAGTATTAGTATATCCTACCCAAGGCGTTTGTTACTTTAACAGACAATATTAGTCATAGTAAACAGCAGTATTAATAATTTTAAACAGTGATTCAACCACTTTTGTAGTTGATTAAACCAAAATTCTATAGTGAATCCAACAAAAGTATTAGTATATTCAACTCAAGGCGTTTGTTACTTCAACAGACAATATTGGTTATAATTGACAACTGGACCAGTAATTTTAAACAATAATTCAACCACTTTTTAAGTTTGTCTAATAAAAATACAATAGTACATCGAGCAAAAGTATTAGTATATCCTACCCAAGGCGTTTGTTATTTTAACAGACAATATTGGTTATAGTAAACAGCAGTATTAGTAATTTTAAACAGTGATTCAACCACTTTTGTAGTTGATCGAACCAATATACAATTGTGAATTCAACAAAAGTGTAATTGTATCCAACCCAAGATGTTTGTTACTTCAACGGACAATACTGGTTATAATAAACAACTGGACCAGTAGTTTTAACCAGTAATTCAACCACTTTTGTAGTTGATCAAACAAATTATGAATTGGTTGTACCTACCAATTAACGTAGTTTCGTAAAAAAATACGAATATTGAATTGGTTGTACCAACCAATATAGTTTCGTAAACAAAATACAAATATTAAATTGGTTGTACCAACCAATATAGTTTCGTAAAAAAAGATACTAAATAAAACTAGGTTGTCACAACAAATATGAATTTGTTGAAACCATCAATAATAATTGTTACTGTTACAAAGACACAGTTAATTTAAGCTATAAATTTGTTAACTTTACTATTACTTACTAACTTTAGGTATTAAATTAACAGAATTAAATTGGTTACCGTAACAAAAATCTTGATTGGCGCTATTTCAACTTGTTGTTCTCGGTTAATCTAACCTATTTTTTCTCTCAGTGCATGTTTGATATTTTGGAATGGTTAGGGGGGGCTTGTTTGTTATTTGGCACGCTGTAACATACACGAACATTCGCGCAAGCGCCCTGCGCTGCCTAAACGAAACAGTAGGCCCAGGCATACATTTTCGCCGCGCCGTAGAGAGGGGATAGCTGTCTACTCTCCATCCGTCTTACGCTTTTTCGATCAGGTCACGTGTCCTGACGCGCTGACGCGAGTTTAAGATTTTATACCCATTACAGAAAAAGTGCTCAACGCCGCTAAAGAAGTTTTCACTTCAAAAATCTGTAGACTACGTACAGAAACTAAGATAAACGCATAAATAATAAATAAAAGGTCGAAAAAAATAGTAAAGCAAAATATTGCGTTGCTTTACATGTAGAAATTTTCCTCGTTGGCAACACAGCACGTGCCAATCATAATTTAGAAAATGAAAAATAACTGCCGTTACTATCCGTTTTATGTCCTAAAAGCTTACTTTGTTTCACCTAAAAGCCACGGCTGACGGCCAACACGCAACGGAAAAATACACGAACTAATTCTTCTACACTACACACATTCCGTTGTGATAGTGATTGGAGTGGGTAATGGAGAAACCAGGACGCGTAATCGACTAAGGTCCGCTTTAATGGATGAGTAATCGACCAATCAAATAATTGACAGTTGTATAACTCAAATATTTGAATGGTCATCCGTCAATTCGATTAGTCATCCGTGAAACCGCCATAAGAAGTGCTTTAGAATTTTCTACACTCACTTTACAAAATAGCTTTTGCCAATTCACTTTTTACCAATAAATAAATAATGTGGACAATCCACACAACCAGCATCAAATTAAACAGAGCTTTTACTATCGGAACCAGATAACTGATATAATACTTTTTGTAAATAGATATACTTGGAATACACTAAAACACCCAGACAGAAAATAAACATCTGTGTTTATCACACAAATATTTGTAAAACCCACGACTGATGTGACGATCAATCTGCTGATTTTAAAAATCTCATACATTAACCGGCCGTTTTTGGTGCGGTTCAGTTCTCAGGGGAAATTTCAATCGTAAAATCTGTAACAACAAATTACCTAGTCTTTTTTTGGCTCCGTATGTTTTTTAATAGGTTTTCCTTTGGAGCATGAAACCAATTCGCGGTTTATCACGCAGTAATTGATAATTATGCAATTAATTAAAATTGAAAACTAAAATTAATAAATAATATTAGTTATTGATAAGTATGTCATGTATAAATACATTTTATAAAAAATAAGATTTCCTTAACAACGTATTTGCAATGGAAATCAACTGGTAATCAAATTGTTGAAGATGTAGGTTACTATAAAATCTTATCCAGAAAAAAAAAGAAAACAATAATTTCTATTATTTTAATTTATTGATATACCTAATGCCGAATAGCCTAACCAGAACAACCAATTATTTTATGTAACCCAATCTTGTTAATGAGATTTTTATACTAGCGGCCACCCGCGGTTTCACCCGCGTGGTTGGTTTTTCTTCTCGATCCTGTTACTTATAAGTAGCTTACATGCTCATCTAGACGACAAACGATTTTTGCTCAAAATGTCATTCAAATCGCTCCAGTAGTCGTAGCGTGAATGAGCCACTAACATCCATCGTTCGTAACCAACGCATTTATAATATTAGTTGAATAGAATAACCAGATCTGCTGAAATAATACTAACAAGCGGTAATTTATGCCAGGTCTTAAACCTTAAGGTGAACACGGTTCTAAGAAGCCTCTTAAAGTTAAGGGCTTATTTACTGGATAAGAATTTTTAACTCGTCATAAAATAAGACTTACTTACGTGTAGTTTCAACATAAACGAATTACCGAATGAATAACGAATTACTTGAATCATAAAAGGAAAAAATTGAATTCATCACGCAGTATATTTTCGAGCTTTGGTTTTGTAAAATAACTTTTTTGATGTAAAAAACCTATTTATCAAAAGCAACACGTTTCCACGACCCCAAAATATAGCGTCAAGAATTAATCTACGCTCTGATTGAGATTGTTTGTTAACTTGACAATGATGCTAGAAACATAATACAAGTTTCACCGTAAATTGTAACAGCTGCTTAAGTAGTACCTACTTACCTACTATAACCTACACCGTGGCGTGGCTTATACATCCTTCGGAGCTTTATCCTTTTGTACAACAAGGTACAACAAAAGTTAATACCATTGAAATATTGTCGCCTATTTTTATGTGTCATACAAAGAGGCGTCATTTCATTTTCGTAGTAGAGTTCTTTGTGAAGGGCTCGTCCGGGGAAATAACCATGCCTATTTCTGTCGTGAAGCAGCATTGCTGTGTTTCGGTTTGAAGGGTGTAATTACTGGCACGTGAGGCTGAATATCTGAAAAAAAAAATGTTAGAGAAGCTTATTTGTAACTAGTGGCATGTCCCGGCTTCGCACGGGTGGACATTTATTTTTAAACACAGAAATATAGCCTATGTTACTCAAGGTGAATGTAGCTTTCCAATGGTGAAAAAACACAAACATACAAATCTTTCCCTTTTATAATATTAGTATATAGTATAAGATAGTGTTGATGTATAAATAAATAAATAAATAAATATTGTGGACAATTCACACAACACTACCCAGCCCCAAACTAAGCAGAGCTTGTAATATGGGAACCGGATAGCTGATATAATACTTGAATACATTTTTTTTTGTAAATACATACTTAGAATACAATATAACACCCAGACAGAGAACAAACATTTATGTTAACCACACAAATATTTGTTCTCGGTGGGGATCGAACCCACGACCTACGGCGCAGAAGGCAGAGCTACTACCAACTGAGCTAGAGGCCAGTCAAATTTGTTACTTGGGGATTTAAAATCAAACGAAAGCCAAAATTTATTTATTCATTTCTACCGTACTTACTTTCTAGAGCTAGGTGATTCTAGGTGCCAGTTCCACGCCACCAGGCCTAGAAAAAACATAAACTCAATCAACTTATTTCGTTGAAAGTACTTGATAAAAAAAACAACTTTTAGTTATATTCGAAATAACTTCTAAATTGGAAATAACATTTCATAGTCTCATCTTCTTGAAAATATTTTAGTTCAGTTCTTAAGTATCGCAAAGTATTGGCCCTTTTTGAATTAAACTTATAAGGGATCCCTCAGTATAATCTCGTACGCATTAGTAAAAATAAAACTCGCAATTCTGGAGTAATCGATTTACGTTATACATATAAAACAACGTACAAAAATAAAATGTCTAATTTAAATTGCTCTCTTTTCTCAGAAATCGGATAAAACCTTTTTTGAACTAGATTTGTAATCAATATTTATACTACGTTCTATATTGTGTAGCTCATCGAGCGTGTAGCATGCTGAAACGTTTTGCAAAGCTATTATAATCTAAGATGTACAATATTGTTGTCGTTTGTTCTTGAACAGTGCTTTTGTGGCATAGATTGGTGATGTGTATATATGTATGTATAGAATACAAACTCTGTGTCCATATAATTGGGTATTGACGTCACTTAAAGTTGAGTCGAGCAGCTGTTTTAAATTTTACCACAACCAGTAACAAGGCATATTGAAAAAATAAGGAAAATACTGAGAAGAAAAGTGAAAAACAATAGAATGATGACACCATATTCATGAAATGGAGGGACAATGAAGTTTTCTTGGGAAGGGTCGTCTCTTATTGCGTGGACAATAAGACAATGTTGCTTAATATAGTCCCACTTCTGTCTACAAAGGTTAGCATTATTAACGCCAATCTAACTTGACACTGCCTAAAGAGAATTGCTTATCTCGGTGTTTATTTAGTTCGGGTAGCCGTAGACGCCAGTGGGGCTTAATAAAACAAGTCCTACTTTAGGGCATAAGTAGCTATCTTTTGTCTTATAACAGTTAGGTACATTAAATATTGCGCTAAATGCGTGACGGACCACGCGTTGTGAGTGTGCCGTATCTATTCTTTTTCTTCTTATCATGTCACTGGTTCTTTCGAATCAAGTGTCGTGAAAGGTTATCTAATTTTTTGAGCAAAATTGTAACGTACGAATATTGATTAAATCCCATAAAGCTTGCGAGTTACCTAGTATACCTAGTCTTAAAAATATATTAGTAAATTTGCTTTACAAGCTTACGTTTTTTAGTTTAACGGAATCCAAATACCCAATAAAACGCTGTTGGAGATATTTTACAGCCTCTGTATTTTTCTCACTTACGTACTGTACCTACTATGTCTATTGCACTTTATCTAAATACAATAAAACGTTGACGATCCCATTAAATACTCGTTTCCTTTCAATCATCACAATTAATTCAGCCTAATGACTATTATGAAGTCTATTTTATGGTAGAGAATTTAATAATCCGCCTGAAACGAAAAGTTAAGCTACGTATTCATTAGAAACATTTGTTTATGAACATAGCATAAACATTTTGCCGAGTTGCTGTCAACATGCGCGCGTTGATGCGGGCAAACACTTTTCTTGCGAAGTTGCTCGTGCTACGTTGAAGAGTTGACGCTTGGCGAGCTAAATTTATCTGTTTAGCAACAAATGTCGACAGTTGTGGAAATAATTGTAAACAGTTTTAAACATAGCAGTATAAAATAATGAAGTTTGAATTATGAAAAATGAGTGTGGACGGGAGGTATGGCTGTAAACATTATTGCCAGCAACTGTAATGTTGGGCAACAGTTTCGCAACAAATGTTTACTATGAATACGTAGCTTTATTTGTTCTGGTTTAATTAAGTAGCGAACTGTCGCAAACTCACTCACGTCATATTTACTGTAGTGACGGTCGGATAGAACTGTGACCAACATAAGGTATATCCCACAGGAAATATGAACAGCTTTTTAATGAACATAAATAACATAGGTACTTACCATGTTGCAAATACCAAAGGTGATACGCGATAAATACCGGTGTAAAGTGTCCTTTACCTATTTATCCATTCAAGCGAGACAAGCGTGCTTATATGGCGGTTGTTGCAGTTTATCGTGTACCACTTGCTGTCGAACGCGGCTTCTGCGGTGTAACCACTAAATGTGCACCGCACCTATTAATGGGAGGCAATTAATAACAACGAGGCACTCCTAATTACAGTGGGTCTCTCAAGTACGCCAGTTTATTGTATGCAGGGTCATGACAATGAAATAAGTTCGCTAGTGCTTATGCTCTTAGGCTTTTGTATCCCCACATGCCGTGCACATGCAAGCTACCACGCTATTTATTTAATTGTGTTCCAAATAATTTTCGCCAACTTACTGTCTAAAGTTTTAATTAAAAATAATAGCATGATGCGACCGGTGCGGCGTACAGTTTCAGCGACTTTTGCCATTTTAACAAAGCTACTCGCATAATGTAGTAATCCTAGTATGAGAGCCCGCATTATGTAGAGCGGTTTAATGGCCTTTTGGGAAGGTTTCGTGAAAGTTAACATTTCTTGTGCAGTACACCTAATCCGGTCAATAGGCAAATGAAATGCCATGAATTGAGAACTTGGCAATGTTTACATTATACTTCGGATTTTCATCCAAAATAGTTTTAAACTTGCGATTAGGTCTACCGAAGTTTAACGTGCACTGAAATAGAAAGACAAGTTGCCGATTATCCTCTTATGTCTTAAAGTATATTTTTATCTCTGAATTAAGCCGGGAAAATCTGTCTTTTGATGTAAACCTAGTTATCTCCAGGAAGGATTTAACTTTCCGAGATTTGTCAGCTTCGGTCGCCTCTGTTTGCCAGACTCGCATCAAGACACAACTCACTGAACTTGTTCGTGAATTTCGCATTTAAAACACGTAATTTTTTGTTTGTATATTTTATCAGGCACACGGCCACTCGCACCCGTCGTATTTTTACAACGTGTGTAAATGTACCTAAATGGAAACGCTTAAAACGCGAAAAGAGCATTTTTTTCTCTAATTGTTTTATAGCTACGGTCCAGTTTCGGATTGTTTTTCAGTTGAAATGTGGAGTAAGTTGGCTAGCGGGTACTGCGCTTGTTGGTATGCTAATATATTAACCCGGACAGCAGGTTATTAGTATGGAGATTCAAGGAAGGGCGTGAAAGCGATTCTCGTAATAATCTTGTTAGCTAGCCTCGACATACACCAGGAAGGTACGAGAGCAATTTCTATTTGTTCTGCTATAAATTAAACTTGGTTTTGCGGTGGGTATTACGTTATTAATAAAACAAACAGCTAGTATGAGCAGTCTAGTACAGGATCCACCTTCGTGCGTAGCTTTATTTTGACAAGTCAACCCACCTTTTTTGGAATAGAAGTAGTAGTACACTTCTCGATAGTAGTGGTAGCCAATGTAGTGCGCAGAGGTTACAATGTTAATTTGGTGGAGTGTCGAAAATGTTTGGCCTATAAAAATTATTGGCCCAATTCTTCAGACCTACACTACCAATATAATAGCGACTACTTATATTATATTATATTATATTTGAGAAGTATAATTCACTAAAAATATTGAATGCATGTATAATGAAACAGAGCTGTAAACTTTTATTGATGTTATGGAATAAACAGGCTTTTTTATTTATTTATTTACTCACGAAGATCAGCCTGTTAGTACGATAAAACATTCAGGTGGGGGATCCTGTACTTCTTCTTCTTATCGTGTCACTGATTCTTTCGAACCAAGTGTGGTGAATCCTGTACTCGTGTAGTTCTAATTTATGATTATAAATAAAATAAATAAAAAAACGGGTCCGAGCTAGAGAGATTTTATATTATGCCCTCCAATCGTTGATAATACGAATAACACCCACAGCTCTTATACTTACCAAGATAATCCAGCGCTTATGTTTAGGTCAGTTAAAGTTGAAATTTGCCTTCAGAAAAATATTCGCTTGAGCTAAATAAGATTATAGAGCTTACCCGGGAAGTTCTTAGTAAGAAATATAAGTAGGTATATTATACTAGCAGCGACACTCGGCGTTGCCCGGGCATTCCAGAATGTTAAAAAACATTCTAGAACGTTTAGGAGCATTCTATTCTAGAACCTTTCAACAAAATCTAGTTTTTATTGAAAATTCCTTAAGTGATAGAAAAGGATAGACATTGATTCTTGCAAAATTTTGCATTGATACTGTTCCTATTAGTCGTAGCGTGATGTTATATAGCTTTCTTCGATAAATGGACTAACCAACACAAAAATATTTTTTCAATTTGGACCTGTAGTTCCCGAGGCTAGCGGGTTCAACCAAACAAACTCTTCAGCTTTATAATATTATTATAGATTTGTTTTAATTTCTCATAGCCAATTTTCTATTTAGCTCGAAGAACCGATAACTGTTAAAAAGTAAGAGGTTCTCGAATGACGTCTACGAACAGGAAGACGAAGATTTGGGATGGCCGAATGGACCCTACATAGCGAATTTGTGCAATGATTTGTTTTTCGTCCTAGAATTCTTCTGAGGCTTCTGCTCAGAAGCAGACTCCAGGCTGATGATGATGATGACGATATTCTTTTCACATTAATGTTAGCAAGGATACAAACTGTCATTAAATTTACTTAAATTCAATTAGAAGCCGTCAACTATCATTTTCTAAACCGTTCAAAACAGATGTTACTGCGATGTGTTTGGAACGTGCGATGAATACTCATCTAGGTAGTTAAACAAAACGCTTACGTGCACTAGAGTTGATTACCTTAGCGCTTTTAGAGAGTTGCGCGATGTGCATACACACACACAACTTGCATTCTCCAGAGTAACTCGTTTGTACCAATCTAATTAGCTACGAGAGACATTCCCTGCTATGAAACTTGCCGCCACACACTTTCTGGCGATATAACCAAACTTTTACAAGCCGACAACGTCCTTGCTAAATAAGCTCATCTTCTAGTAACCGCCAGAAATTGTCCTCAAAGTTTTTGTATATTATTCGGATAAGTTCCTTATGAAATAATCATCGAGATTCCCCAGAGATAATATCTTTTTGTTGTTTATCCCAGACAAAGACTAGAATAGCTGCGCAATTTTGCTCGGAATCTTATCTACGTTCCATGAAAAGTCCCAATCGAAAGGAAAATTTACGTAGAATTGTTTAATAAGTACCTAAACATATTTTTTTTACAATATATCTATTTTTCGATGTCAATTTTTTTCTTTAGTTGTATCCTTGAACGGTCTATATTATCATCATATTTTGTGGTACATATTCTTATACCGTAGTTAATTCAATTAATTTACAAGGGAAATGGTTTCCTAACATTTTATTGTATTTGATTTGATGGTTTTATAAGCGTTTGATAATTACTATGTTATACATATATTATCTAAATCATTGAAAAAGCGGTTTTGTTTGTATATTTCCCGTTTCAAGTTCTATGCCCTTCTGTTGTCGGTTAGTATTAAGCTGTTACTCCCGCTCCTAAAACAAATGGGACGAATTTGTTCAACTCCGTTGGAGAATGACTATGCCTTTGTTTAGAGCCTCTACTCTGTTTAACCATAGTATACACATCCCCTTCTGCGTAACGAATCGAACAGTACTATTGTGTGAACGTAGAATTATTACGTCGCATTCATGACTCCGACCTCCGCTTGAAGCTGTTGATATTGATGTTGCTATGAATCTCCGAAATGTTTCATTGTGTCTATATATCTGTGGTTGTATGGCCAGGAGTTTCTAACTTATTTTGAGTCTAAATTACGTGAAAAACAGATGAGAAACCTGTTTATTTATTATGATTCCGTTCCGTTCTTAGAAATTACAGCAATTTGTACGAAACAAAAACATTTATATAGAAAAATACCGAAATTGAAACTGACTCAATATTGAATAGGTAGTAGGTACATCCAACCGCTGCCAATATTTACTAAAGAGCAAGTGAGCCTATTTAATTTAGATACCATTTCAAGAATAATGGTTAACGAATAGTTTTTTTTATTGTAATAAGGACAATGTTCAAAAGAGTAATCCTATTTTGGGTTATAGTTCTTTTTTATTAATATTAGCATAACCGTGTATAATAAAAGAAAATATGGCTCACGAATTTGCCCCAAAACACGTTAGACATCCCCCAGCACCAGGTGGTATCAGAGCATTGAGGTTTGAGGCACCTACGTCGAATAGCCTGATAAAATTTATGAAAAGCCGAACATTACCCTAAAATATGGCTGCCATGTATTTGTTTTTCATTTCGCGAGAAAGTGTTTGTTCTCTTCGGTCTAGCAATTTGCTATAAGGAAATGATCGTTGCGTTAACTAAGAGTAATGAAGAGTAGTAAAGATTTATTTAAGAACCAAAAAAAACTCACGCTAACGATTCAAAACTAAATTAGTATTTTCTTTAATACTAAACCACAAGGGTGAGCTTTGTGCGTCGCAAAACGTACTCTGACCTAGCATACTTGCAACCAATGCTTGTCTTCTGTCAGAGTCGGTTTGGTGGTATAACGGTCAACTCGGCCACAGTACATCCATCGTAGAGCCCGTACGGTCCTGCATAAGAATCCCCTTTTTTCCCGAAGAAGAAGTTTGAAACTTGCATCAAGTGAACGAAATGAGCCTTTTTTCTGCGCGCTTCAAATCTTTTTACCACACTACTGGATTGAAGAAACTAGTATCACGACAAGAAGAAGAAGATATTCATTAAGCCTCGCTTTAATAAGAATCTCCAAAAAAAAAAGCTACATAACTATTATTGTTTCGGTCATTTCTTTTTTAGCTTGGACTTTTAAGTTTGAAATGTGTATGTTTTTTTTTTCAAAGCATATTGGCGGTTTTTGGCCCAAAAATGTAATTAAAACCAATATTGGTGAACGTAAATTATTCTCGTAGAATTTCTGTACGTACGATCTAACATTGCAATTCAATATCACAAACCATATTCTGATATTACAGCTGTATTTGTAAGGTGTGCTCATACCTTTGTCTTCAATCTGCTAGTTTGAACTTCTTGACTTTGTACGTTATGTTACTGTGGTTTCAGATTTCATGATGCTTAGCTTAAACTATTCACCTGTTACTACAATTTAAAACGAAATTATATTCGGTATCATAATATTAATAACAAAAACAAAACAACATTAGATTTTTCAAACATAATCTTATTTATTACAACCTAAATCGCCCGGCATTAGTATACTCTAAGAGCTCGGAGAAAGCTTATTTCCCTCGTAAAGGACTTGTTATTTTGACAAAAACTGACTCCAAACTCTGATCCCATCGCATCCCGGAAAGCTCCGATATCAGGCAACTTTGACAAGATGTTACGAGTATGCCAGTCTTTTGTTTTGCCCGCTCCTATAATCATGTTTGTTTTTCTTTTTTCGCGTTCATATAAAAATCTATTTCGGAAAACATTGAACTCTACTCACTGAACGCCTCACTTTTCAGTTCAATTTAAATATGTATGGAAAAGGTTTTTTGTCGTGTGGTAGGTTTTAGTATACACTTATACTTTGTTGCTCTGATTTTCTCTCGGTTTCAAATATTGAAACTAGAATCGAAGCTCCATTTATTTGAAATAATTCTGCGTTAGAAATAAAAATGCTTTTCATGTAACTAAAATACTCAATAAATTATATTGTCTGTACAAAAGGTAGGTAAGAGTATTCATTATAATAGATTGTATTGGACAATTGTTTTTATTTCTATTTTCTCGTATGAGACAAAATCTACGATACATTATTTTATTCCAAAGTAATGTAAAATTCTAGCTTTGAAAGACTAGAACCTGCATCAGCATATAAGTGTAGGCAAAGTACGAACAATGAACCGACTTGAAAAGTGATATCTGCCTTTCTTCATACTTTTCATACAGAACCTCTTTGAAACTTTTCTACATCTTCTTACCTACTTGAGAACTGAGTTCAAGTGATGTTACATAAAAGAACAGAATTTTGACCTGGATGTGGCGTTCCTATCACTGATCTATTGACGACGCATGGATCCTAATATCAACTCGGCTCTCTCATATTGCATTTCTATTTTAAACAATTTATGGACCGTCCATTGGCTAAAATAGATTCAGATAGTTTTATTTTGGAAAAACAGACGACGGCAGTGACTTTGGCGCCTTCGCGGTTTGCACGATCAAGGTGATGAAACCAAACCGCTTGGTGCGAATGGTTTGTTCGTTACCAAGCCATGCGTCTACTACGAGTTGTTATAAGGTCGAAAAGAGCTCTCTCACTGACTGAGCAAATTCTCCGAATTGGAACTCATAAAAGATCGATGGGTGGTAGTTAGTAGTATTAGTTGTTCTCCTTTACGTTCCTGGTAATTTCATTTCCTCGTAGTGACTATACCTCGTTTGAGTGGGTTGTACGATATTGGTCCATGAAACTACACGGTGATTGCACGTGACAATCGGTTTGTTGAAGCGCGAATTTAGCGTGAAATCCAAACTGTTTTAAATTTGTTACTTTCCTTTTTTTAGTAGACCAAATAATGAAAGGTGAAATAGAAAACAATTTAGATGTTTAAATATTAATGACAACCATGAAACACCGTCACCGTATTCAGAATTTCGGACAATCTTAACTAAAGTAGCGGACTCGTAATAAGTCTGAAACACATCAACACTAATCCTAAATCTAGCCGGATTTTTATATTTCAGCTAGAGTTTGCGCGTTCTGCTCCGACTCACTGGTAATAGACAGAAGGGAATCGTGCAACATCCGCTTTTTTCCATCTCCTTGTTTAGTCCTTGCCTTTGTTTAGCAACAACGGCTTGGCGATGACCGCAGAAATATCTCGCTATTCCGATGTAGATAACATTGAATAGCAAGCTGGATTGGATGGCTGATAGATTTTTTCTGCTTAGCAAAAAGGAGTTGATTTTGTTCAAATTGTGCAAATTAGTCTTAACTTCCCAAAACTTCATAAAAAACTCAGACATGTTTTCAAATCGCTTAACTTGCAATCGCGTTAAGAAATATCGGATAAGCACAGAAACGGGCACAAACGAATCGTTGCAACTCCACGGAAATATCTTTACATGGGGCTCTGTAGAACTTCATTCAAAATAACTTTTTAGTACAGTTGCTCAAAAAGTGGCGTATTGCAGGGACGTATAGCGTTCGGGATGTGGGCTATTACACACGCGTGCTTTTTTTTTACCATTCCCGCACTAGTGCTTTTTCTTTGCCAACTGTCAAAATAATGTCTAAAAAGAAAAACCATCCATGAAGTTTATACAAAAAAAAATCATCGAAGTTTTTATGATTCATGCAAATACGTGATATTTCTAAAAAGAAGCTACTAATTTGTTTCATTAACAGATTTAATGATTTGATTGAATGAGTTATGTTAGGTTTCATTTCATTTCATCTCATTAAATTTCATTTTCAATTCATATCAATAAAAAAAATCTACTGAAGACTTGGCTGTATGGGTATAGTTCCCTTTGCCTTCCAGAATGGGTGAAGAAAAAAAAAAATCTCTGCTTAAATTTTACGGTTGGCGCTTGGCGCCATTTTTCAGAAATTTTCTTTGCGAGTTTATTTGTTGGTTGCACAAAATGAGTAATTTCGATCCTAGTTTTTTGAATTAACACCGCCGGAACTCAGTATAATTGCACAAAATGCTTCGGAGAACATTTTACCGGAAAAGTCAAAAAGTCGCTACATGCATACTACGACGAACTTATTGCGTGGAGAGAAGAGAAAAAAGCAAATGGTATTTTTATTATTTTATTAAATTGCTTAATTTTTTCGCAACTGTATTAAAAATAGTCGTTCAGTACACGTGCGGAACCGTCATTGCAACTTGTTCCGACTGTCAACCCTCGCCTTCGGCTCGGGTAGACATTTGTCGGAACTCTTTGCAATGACAGCCTTCCCGCACTTGTAATGAAATATACTATTACGTTTAGTTAAACGTTTGGCGATGCGCTCATCGCGCCGGTGGCTACGTGGTTTAGTAGTTGTTCGAGTTCGCAAAGAGTTGAACCCCGCAGCCTGCGCACACATCGCCAAGTTCCGCGAAGTGACAAGCACGCCGATAACGACCAAGACGCTCACCGCACCTGAACTTACATCATACTTCGCAAATTAAATTCCTCACTAATCCTTTCAGTTCGAATTCTAAAATACATTTCGTTCCAGACATTTCAAATTAGATTTGGGACGAACAGACGAACACTGTGAACGTAACGTTTTAAAATGGAAATACCAGCCAAAGTGACAAAGAATTTTCTGGTCCTTTGTTGCACCTAGTGCCGTTATTGACAGCATTATGTGTTTGCGCAGGCAAATGAATTGGGGTTCGGTCTCTCAACAAAACCTATTATGCCGCTGTGTGTTTGTCTACTAAATCCAACCTATTCCTTCGTGCCCTGTCATACTAATAAACGGTCTTTCCGAGACTTAAAGACTTGAGGGTGGCTTTTATACATATAATTTTCTTACAAAAAAAAAAACGAACATGTTGGTTGACTTTTTCTAACACACTGTCTAGTAAAAATTATAAGTTATACTGTTATCTTAACTTAAGAATGGGTGATACTTACTATTCTATTTTATATTGCTGATAGGGTTTCATTATTCTACTACTCACAATGGTACAATATATTGCTGTATCACTGGCGGGCATCCTCTATCAATTAATTATCACTAATCTAATTTATCAAACTGCCGATAATAGGTTGGGTGTAACCCGGCATTATTCGATTGCTGCGTCAGATATGGAGGGTATATTTATGCAATATTTAGTAGCTTAGTAGCCATAATCGAGTGCTGCTTAGACCCGGCCACGGAAAGACTATTAATAATCGAACCTTGTACCTTCCCGGATGAGTCGACCTTACCGCAGAAAATACTAAGAAAGCGGCCAGTTCACTTAACAGAAGAGTTCAAAATAAACACTTGTATTTACCGACCGTTTACCTTGGCTCTCAATTATTCAACATCAATAAAATAAAAATCGGAAGGTTGTTTTATGAGCTCTTTTGATAAAATGGTTGATTTGCCTGATTTAGCTTGGCTCGGCTGTAAACCGCTCTATTGTTTTATGAGTTTGTCCCTAATTCTAAAAGTGAAGCAGTGACACGGAACTAACCGAAGCACTGGCAACTGACGCATATGTTACTTTACAGCTGATCGATCACATATTTATGCTCTTTGATAACTTTGATGTGTGCTAGCGTGATATACAAGTATGACGTCGTCACACCACTATTTTCCACTATTTACGAGTAATGTAACCAGCTATTTTCCACTAGACCAAGCCTTAGAACCTTTCTATTGATCACATTGCGCATTCTCTTGCCAGGCGCACATTTCCGCTAATGGACCTCCGACATCTTAGGAGATACTATTGTTTTTGTCACACAATTAACGGATGAGAGTGCTCGCCTTTTGATGCCGTAAATCGTCGATGCAAAAACATTTTCGGAGTTTGATAAAATGGGTTGAAGGTTTTTGTGACAAAAAGCTTTCGAAAGCTTCTTATTTTTTACTAGGTTTTTATGTTAAGTTCCATGAGTCTGTATACCAAAATATTTATGTTTTAAGTTGAACCACTTTATTTTCAGTGATACTAACAAGCTATACAGCTATATAGCGAGGTGATAGCACCTCGTTCGTCTCACAAGAAACGAATGAAAAGCATAATGGTGAAGCGTAAACAAGATGGTGTAAATAAACATTTGCGGCAGCTGAAATAGGAACAGATTTCTCTTTAATTTTTATACCCGGAAACCGAATAAATTGCTAGCTTTTGTTACCCGAAATCCGGCGTCTAGTTTCCAAATTGGTTTGACTTCCCTTTCATCTGTAAACAGAGAGGCTTTTATTGCCGGCAAAGATTACTTTATTCGTTGGAAGCTTCGAGATTGAACTTCTTACACGTTGAAACCAATATCCTGATTTTTTACCTTATTGGAAGTGCAGGCTCCAAAAAGTTGTCTCTCGATCCAGTAACTTGATTCTGCTGCGCCAGCACACATTTAAGCCTTGCGATGCGATGGCTATGGAGATCAATGAAAAGCTGTCAAATATCGCTGTCATATTTGCCAGCGTTTCACTGATTGACATCGCCATTGCATTGAATGTGCGCAGGCTTTCACTGTTGGCGAGCTGTATAACGGACAACTCAATTTAACGTTAGCGCGATGCTATTATTGCATATTGCAGTTTTTTTTTTTAATTTATTTAAAGGGTAACAAAACAATGTTAAACTAATTTTGTACTGTTACTATTTTTTATTCTGTGGCTGTAGTATAATGCACTCGTTGCTCGGTAAAGAAACAAAACGCGTATTACGGACAAATTAAGTTCAATCTCTTTTATCGTGGTATTATAGCGAGGAGAATTGGATGCCCGCCTCGTATAGCAAGTTCCATAGTAAGCGCCCAGTCTTCCGTTAAATTATGTTAAACTTGCTCTCTGTTTTTACACCGTATTTGTCAAAAAAACTAGGTCATCGTCGTTATTTTACAAAAAACCTACTAATAGAGCAAAATAATTTTACATAGCAATCTATTTTTAATCGGATAAGAGCCGTTTTGTTTATAAAAAACTTCATAGAGCCGTAATTCTACTGATGTTTCACAAACATGAAAAACTTAATAAAACGACGCCGTCGCCGAGCATAATTTTTGTTTGACGCGAAATTTTCTGAACGTCAAAGACAGGAAGGCAGCGAAAGTCTGTTTGCGATCTCGCAGCAAGCGATAGCAATCTCTAGAGCTCCGTGTTAATAATTTGGCAAAGATACTAATTTATCAATGGATAAATCGTTGGAAAATTCTCGACGATTATGCGGTAAGCCGGTGTGGTTTCATAAGGACGGCGTTACTCGGTTTAATAAAAAATGAAAAACCCACTCCCAGTAAAAAATGCGAGCCAAAATATCCCTCCGCGGTGCTTGAGCCCGGGATGACACTCGCACAGATAATGTATTTGCTTTTGGTCATAATGTCATTGTTTTTACGAACAATACATTTAATTCTTTCAGGAAAATAATACCATTGTCTCATGACAGGGTAATTGCTTCATTAATTTAAATTGAATTGCGTAAATTAAGGTGAAAATAATATAAAATAACGAGGTTGCTTTTTTGTGCTAACGATATATTTATTATAGCTACTTTTTTTAAATATTTAAGTTCTGATTCAATAAAGGTAATATCACAGAGCAGGTTGTGTGCATTCAAAACGTATTTACTGGTTTTACTGTTATTGATTTAACTGTTTTGTATTTATTGAAAAATACACACGTAAATAAATGTTACTGGGTATTTTGCAACCTTTAAAACCTTCACTTGTTTTATTTTGCTACTTTGCGCATTACGAGTGCCTAGTAGGTATGATCAATTACGTTTGATCTCTTTTATAAGTCGGATTAGCTACATTTCGTTTGTGAAATCGTTTTTACCCATACCTTTTTACAAATTATTGGGCTTGGGAGAAGTTTGATTAAACAACTTTTACTCATTATCCTTTGGCATACAAGTTCGTATATTATTAAAACACTGACGCTGTTATTCACTACCACATAATGTGTTCATTACCTTCCAAATTATGTACGCTGTTTGATTATCTCTCATCGGCAAAAGCATATTCTGTAACTTTTATTGTAAAAGATTTTTTTAATCAATATGACCTTAATACCTGACCTTATTATTAATAGATAATAATAATAATAAATATTTTGACATTAAGAAAAACGATATTATCAAAAAGATGCACACAACACTATCTAGCCCCAAACTAAGCAGAGCTTGTACTTTTGAGCCAGGTAGCTGATTTATAATAGTTACATGAAAAAGATTAGAGTATTTTGAGTCATCCGGTTTCCTATTCCGATTTTTTGTTACAACATAAACGGAGGCAAGCTACCTGCCAGTTTTATAATCGACTGACGTCGACAGGATTCTACGTGACTTAAATTTCGACTTCTCTTGACCATAAAAAACAAAATTCCCTATACAATAATGGTTATTAGGATTCCGCACACGACGCGCTGAATGGACTTGCTTAACACAACAAAGGGAACAGTGATCAGTATCAATTTAATCGGAAAAAGTAATTATTTGGGGTGAATAGATGGCAGTACACGCACGCTTCAGGTGTTGGATCCAATGTTTATTGCACAATTTCGTAGAGGCTTACTATCTACTTAAGTTCTTAACGATCTAACTTGGTGATAGATGATGTAAGAAGTTATGCCAAGTTATTTATGTGTGAGCATCTAGCTAGACTAACTAAGTTAGATAAACTTCCGCCCCAAGAAATTTTCTCTGTACACAGTATTTATAATTCTGAGAATCCATAAAAGTAAGAAATCTCGTTCGTAATTTCAGAGTTTAGAGAAGATTTGGTAATACGGAGCTAACTCGTAAAGTGGCTAAGTCGCCGAGTTCGGGGACCATGTTATTATCAAGGCTATGACTGCAGTAATCTTGACTTGAGTAATGCTTAAGCTGTAAAGTTATTACTATTACACACGTAACGAAATTGAAATTGGCGTAGGATACCAACTCCTAATCGATCCTATAAATCAAAGAGCGTACTTATTATTGGATATAACACCATTTTCAATTTCTTATACTCAAAATTACACGCCAAATGGCCATTTCATTTATGTGAAATGATTACTTCTGAAAATTCTGATTTTTAAATTAAGTGGTGCTTTAAAACTCAAAAGCCAATAAAGGCCGTTTAAATTATTTTCTTCCAATTTTGCATAGTAAATGACCGGATGTTTCATAGTATAATTAAACGCTTAGCAAAAATATTAATATTACTTTTTCTAAAGGCATTCATGTCGCCTCTACAAATCAGCGTTTTATGAAAAAATGAATGAGCAGAAATGTGTCAGGAGTCAGGATGTACAGGACGGCTGGAATCATCTATAAAGTGAGTGGTAATTTAGCTGAATGAAGGAATTGTAAGGGAGACAAATTTGAGACGCTGAATTGTATATACCTTAGAATGTATTTAATTTCAAAGGAAAAAATGTAACATCTCGGTACAATTTTATTATTCCATGTCTTTAATTTTCGCCTCGGTAGCAAGTAACACTGCAATCTATTAGGGAGAAAAGAGTTTCAAAAATAGTTACTAACACTGAACAAGAGTTTGTGAACTTAAAGCTGTTAGTGCTAAATACTTCTAGAGAAGTAAAACATTTGCGCACAGTATTAACAAAACTGGTGAGTTAGAAACGCCTATTCTAACAAGCTTGTAACATTTAATAATCTGTTATGGTTGTACATAGCTAGATTTAAGTAGTATGCTTAAAACATATATTTCTTAGCTATGTGCATTTTTATTTTATGCAAAGCGGCAAGCCAACCACGATAAATTATCCATTGTTGGGCCCCGAATTCAACAAGAACCGTTTTTGTTCAATTCTTCGACTCGTCGTCAATGGGAAATTTATTACCTCCTCCATCGAATTTAAATACGTACCTACGATTATCAGAGAACTTAAATGATAAGTGTCTGAGGGAGGAATCTCAATATTCTCGATCTAGTTTCACCATAAACATGGTACGTACAACATGAGCATTATGTTTCACTCGTCCATATTTTATTAGTAACAGATGTTGAATTTCAAAGTCATAAGTCTATGTTTTCGTTTAGAATTAAGAAGCAAAGTCAGAGCGAAGTCTGTTCACAGTTTGAGTTTTGACATAAAATAATGCACTCAATAACTGCTTTTATGGGCACTACATGTGTGAAGTAAAGAGCATTTGCTCCGGCTAGTTTGTTCTCATTGGACAATTTGCCCCGTTAGAGAGCACTATTTTTGGGATACGCTTTATGTGATTTTCAGTGCCGAAAGCTGGTGCAATTTCAGTTTCTGCAACGTATTGTAAGATTTATGCTGTCTCTCAAATTGTAGCAAACTTGGTCCATGTATTGCTGCAGGTGCAAAATTCTACCAGGTTCCAGTCCAACAATATGAATTTGTGGTGGGTAGGTGCATTAGTGTTTGGAAAGTTATGGCAGCTTATAACAGTTCGAGTGACCTATACATTGGTATGAAGTAGGCACGTATACGTATACTTGCTTAGCACTTTGAAAGCATTCATTGTAAAACTTTTAATTGATACATTTCATTGAGAGTCTACTCTTTACAGGACAAGAAAGATTAAGGAAAGTTCGCTCAAAGCAATCGCACAAAAGCGGAAAGGATCGAAGAGTTCACAATCAATCGCCCGGTCCCGATTGAAATCAAAGCAGTTTTTTTAACCGAAGCAGGTACCAGAGCGGTTACCGTAATCTATTTCGTACTGGGCCCGAGCCCACGAATGACCGAAACGGATGTCAGTGAGTTGACCTCACACGTTTCTTCCATTCTCGTTACTTTTGTGAACAGCAGCCCATCTATCATTTTGCTCCTGAACTGATGACCTTTCAGCGTTGACGGGTGGGAGATTTCCTTTTACCTACCTTACCTGGATATATTTTTGGGAATTTCTCGTTGCTCGGAGACGCGAATGAGGAAGGTGAAGTTAATATATTTTATAGTATTTATTATCTTACAACGTATTGCTTGGATTTTTTGACCATCACCGAATAAATTTTAAGCCAAATTGCTTATGACTTGAGTTATATTCTACTGAAGATAATAATGTTTAATTAAATGAATGAAAGCGTTGATATAATGATCGACAATTAACGCATAAACCTACTATGATAATCTCAAAAAGAAAAAAAGAGAAAGAAAAATTTTGAAAAGTCCACCACTTACCCACCTCTAATATCACATCCATCTGTGCTCAAGGTTTGCTGTAAGAAAACTCTTTTTTACAAAGGGTTAAGCTCGCCTTTGTACACGTCTTAATATTGTGTGTATTTTCGTATGTGTACCTACAATAAAGAATAAAGACAGGGTGGCTTTTCAAACTTTTGTTCCTCTTTTTTTAGGTGATCTCATATAACAAACCTTCGTTTAAATTGACTAGTGCACGTTATAATAACCATGTATCCGTACATATAGGAGTACGTGTGTGATTACATGCCCCGTTAATTAGTGCTGTAGTAGTTTGTCGAAATACGTATATTCGCAGCCCGATTTGATTAATTAATTATTACACATCTTATTATGCAGTAAAACAACAATAGACGATGTTACTCGAAGAAGTATTTTGCTGATAAGACTGAATGAAAATGGCAATGTAATAAATCATTAATTATTTAATAGCATATTTAATAATTACATTATGAGTATGCTTTTTACGTTCTATACTCGAATCGACTCGATAGAGCTTCTCGTGGTTCAAGGACTAGTGGAAAGCTCTAGACCGCGTGGATGATCTCCTAATGCGCTGGGCAGATCAAGACGCCAGTGGGCGGAAACCAACAATAATGCTCCCAGATAAAGTAAAGTAAAGGGAAGTGGCGTGATATCGCGAGGCGTACCAGCCTCTGATAAAGAGAAATCATTGGATATTCATGACGACCACGACCGCTCTGACCAGAATGAACCGACTGAGAAGAAGAATTTGATATTTAAGTACCCTGTGGTGACTTTGTGTATTTATTCTATGATGAGCAACATTTTAAATTAGTGGATGCCACATTTTCAGTGAAAAGCATCTCATCTTAAAAGTAGTAAGTCTACATTGGATCCCAACTAGTGGAGTTCTGTGAAATTTCGTACGCGTACATCTTTTTTTTACAAATTTTAACCCCTGCTGCACCCCCTTTGGGAATTTTAATTTAGTGAATTCCGTTCTTAGTGCATTTCTACTCATATAGCAGTTTTTTTTCCGTTTGAGTGCTATATTATCTTATACCTTTAAACGAGAAAATCTTGTATATATATATATATTTGGGATCTCGGAAAATGCACCAACGATTTTCATGAAATTAAGTATACAGAGGGTTTCGGGGGCGATAAATCGATCTAGCTAGGACTCATTTTCAGAAAAGACCCAGGAAAGAAGTTATTTAAATAATTAAATATTTTAGCGCCATCTCTTGCCGAGTAGTCGAAATCACGAGTAAGTGTGACGGAGAACGTTATATTGATTTAAAATTATGACTTTTCCTGACATCTAATGGTGCTATCTTTTGCTGAGTAGTCGAACTCACGAGTAAGTACTAAGTGTGGCGGAGAACGCTATTATCTGCTGATAAAAAATTATGACTCTTCCTGACATCTATTGGCAAATAGTAATACTATTTCTTTTTGAAATGTAAACAACTAGACTCAATTTACACCGCCAACTCTTCCTGTCATCGATTGGCGTATAATAATTAATTGTGAGCATCTAAAGCATAATTTACACCACCGCAGAATGGAACGGATGCAACGAAATTGTATGTATAGCATTCCTGACATCTATTGGCGGATAGTAATACTATTTATTTTTTGATTGTGAGCATCTACGGCTGAATTTACACCACCACGGAATGGAACGGAAGCGACGAAATTTTTAATAAGAAATTGATGAAATGAATCGATGAAAATTCAAAAAGTGTATAACACGCGCATCTTCCACGGAATCTTCAAGCATTCTCAAGAATTCTCCGGTGCCTGGTGCAGTGAATTCCTGCGTCATGAGGCGAAATTGACACTTCCGTTCCGTTCCGTTCAGCAACGGTGTAAATTGAGCCTTACTGCTTTATCGACATTCAACACTCAGATGGCTTCCAACAGATGGCGTTGTTAAGTAGCCGATAAATGTTTGGTTTGTTTTGAGTCCAAGAAAATCAATTGTTTATTTGTGTTATTTGTTGTTTTTAACACACGTGTTCACATAAAAATGCCCAAGCGATCTTGGAAAAAAACGCTGATAAACAATCTTACTTCACGAAACCGCAACTCGTCTCAAGAACACCTAGAAGAACATCGTCATCAAACTGCAGGTTTCTCAAATTTCACACAGTGAAGACTCGTTTCAAAAATACCGTCATGAAAATAATCACCAGTTTCACCTAAAAACACAATTTACAAAAAAATATACCGAGCGAAGCTCGGTCATACCAGCTCGTATACTGATTATGTATTAAAAAAAATGTATCTAAATATTTTACTACGGCAACTATCTGGTTCCCATAGTACAAGCTCTGAATTTGGCGCTAAATAGTGTTGTGTGGATTGTCTATATTATTTATTATTATTAAAGACCATATAAACTTATTACAAGCTAATCAGAGAATGGAGCCTGGAAACCCTTTCACCAGCAAAAAGCACTAGGTCTTATAAGCTAAGATAGATTTGTGCAAATGCTTTGTAATTCCGTCTAGGCCGTTTACCAGAGCTGCTTACCTATAAGGATTTAGTGCTATTCCAAATCCAGCATAGATTATGGTGAATCGAGGAGTAATTAATGTGACTCCTCAAGATCCGGGGCTGTCTGCAGTGATGAAGGCTTTGAGACATGATTGCTGTCTTTAATATGCAAAGCGCGCTTTGGAATTATTGCAATCAGCCACCGTAGTCTCCTATTATAACTGGGACAATGACTTGTAAGACCACTGTAGCATACTTAAATCCGTTCGTATGACCTAAATCTAACCAATATAATATATTACTTACCGATGTCTCTGAAAACGCTTATTATGTCGATCAAATCGAAAGAATTCCGTGAAATTCATGCAAGAACTCCACGTTGGAATTTTCTTTAGTATAAAAAAAAACTTATAACAATAAATCAAATTTATTACAGATTATATACCAGGCAAAAGAACTAATGACACGACATAGAAGATTTTTAATATATAGTATCGTCCAATACTTTAACGAAATAGGTTTTTTGTATTAAAAAAAGAATTATGTGTATGTTTTTGTGTCATCTCTTCTATTGTATATTATTGTAATTGTGTAACTATGGACCTAAGATGTCTGAAATAAATATTTTATTATTATTATTTAAACTGTTCTCCCATTGGGACGCAGTAAACTGTATTGGTGCCTATGTACAAATTGTACAATCTCAGTTAGGACCGCACATTAAAGTTAGTTAAAAGAAGTTTGTATTTTACACAGTTTATTCACTACAACCTTAGACCAAATTGTCTAAAGGCCTGCGCACACCTAGTTTGCTGGCGGTAGCGATCAGTAAAACGCTGTCAAATATCGCTGTCAAATTTGACAGCGTTTCACTGATCGCCGACGTCAGCGGCCTAGGTGTGCGCAAGCCTTAAGACTACAAAAAACAAATAATTAAAACTCAAAGATGAATCAAATATGACTCATCGATGACTCAAGATAACTCAAAGACGACTCAAAGACGACTCAAAGAGAACTGAAAGAGAACTCAGAGATAACTCAAAGATAACTCAGAGATAACTCAGATATTCAGATGTTTATTTAATTTCTCATTTTTTAGTTTTTTTACATTGTAACCTATACGTTTTGCTACTAAAATATGAATTAATCGGTATTACTTGAGAGTAAAGTATTGACTCACGTATCTGATACCGGGGGAAGACGGAGTTGACTTTGGTTTGTTTTATATTTATATGTCCCTAGGGAACTTCCAATTTATGTTGTGTAATGCGTAAGTTTTTCTTTATTCGTTTGCAAAGTTTCCCTAGCTATTCTATATTCATTGACCTGTCAATCACTATCAGTCATACGGCTTTTTTATACCGTATGAAAAAGCCGAAAAGGTTTTGTATGATTGCTTGTAGAAAACATTTTCTTAATAAATGAATAATTGATTGAGCGAAATTAGTAGGTACTTGTACCGTTTTATTAGGAATTGTGACAACTAGCTGAGGCCAAATGAGAGCGAATACCTACTTATGTATTTGGGTTCCGCCATCAGATGCATGACGCAAAACTTTTCCTCAAAACTCATTAATACGATGGCTGAAAAAAGAGAACGTAACAAAAATCGGTTTCAACGTAATTTAATCACGATTTTAAAGAAAGATTTTAAAGACAAGCAAAGTTCAATAAAAACTTCTTCAAGCTCAACGTAAACTTTCAAGAATAGAAGAAAAAATAAAAGAAATAAAAGACCAACACCGTTTCTAAACTCTGTGATAGCGCAAATCTTACGGTGCTAAGAATTGCCCGTACCGTATATTAAAAGCGGCTTGTAATTAAAGAGTAATTTGAAATGAGTTGCTAATTATGTTAATAAGATTGCTGACACTTGATTCATATTGTCTGGTATAAGGTTTCAAACAGAAATACAGAGTTTTCGAGTTTCCACTGGCCACACATGCCTCATAGCTCAGTTGGTAGCAGCATTGCTTTTTGCGTTGTTGGTTGTATAATCTCGATCCCATTTTTATGACAAACACAATATCTTCTGTTTCTGGTTGGTATTTAGCGAATTTACAAAAAAATATTATTTTTTTGTTGGTATTTAGCGAATTTACAAAAAAAATATATTTTTTTGTAAATTCGCTAAATACCAACCAGAAACAGAAGATATTGTGTTTGTACATATTCAGGACAGCATATAATCAGTAGTCACAAACTACATAAATTAGATTGTGCTATGGGAACCAGAACCTGATTAAATATAATATATTTAATCAGGTTCTGGTTCCCATAGCACTACTGACTACTGATTGACTGTTTGTGACTACTGATTATATGCTGTCCTGAATATGTATAATAGTACATTGTTACCCGAGTGTTGAAAGTCAAGTTTTTTGAGTCCCGAGACGGGTTTGGCGCCAGAGCGTAGCGAGGGCGCCAATGGAGCTTGAGGGACTTAAAAGACTTTCACCCGAGGTAAACACTGTGCTTTTCATTACGAATACAAGGAAAGTAAAAATAAAAACATGAAAAAAAAAATTGTGAAAATGAAGATTGAATTGCCGCCATCCCGGTTTTTTTTTTCTTTTTCTCTGGCGGGCCTTCGGCTTCGGTTCGACAGCATTATTCAGCCATTATTTTCATTCTCGTAATATAAAACATGGTAAATTGATGTTCAAATCTATGTTATTTTAAATAAATAGTTGAAGCTATATATTAATCAAGTAATTTAGAAGATATATTATTTATTTAATACTATCTTTATGTTATTTAAATTTAAATTTTACATTGCGCTCTAATTAGACTTTTTAAACTTCTTACCGTTGTAATGGGTTTCCAACCTACTTGCTGAATAAAAAGTTGGAATTTGGTTCAACGACCTCCTTGCAGTTAGAAAGACTTTAGAAAGTTGGAACATGGTTGAATAAAATAGAACTTGTTTTTTTTTATAATTTGACAGCTGTCAGTAGAAAGCGATTCTCCCTAGGGCTGAAAGTTTTACTTTCAACTAGGCCCCTCAGGCAACTTCAGACCTACTTTCAGAGTATGAGTAATGAAAAATAGCTTTTCTTAAACATGCGCGGAAATATTATCATTACTTTTGAATATAGAGCACGCGAAGTATCATATTTACGTAGACTGAAAAAACCAAAATCACTTCCCGGCGCGTTCTCGCTCCGGCAATGTTGTATGAAACGGTGTGCTGTTTGAATTTAGAACTCTTTCATCTATCGTACACATTGCGTTCTCGTGGCTGTATAGCCACAGATGCGTTTACCTTTCGGCACAAACTGTAAAATAAAAAAAAATTGCCGGTAAAGCGGAGTTCGTTGTTATTTGGTTAATAAAAATGAAATTTATTGTGTATTTTTTTTTTTTATTTCCTTGCATTTTTGTAAGAAAAGCACTATATATGCCTCGGCCGAAATGGCAATTGCCTATTTCGCTGCCTTTGCAATAATGTACTATTACTTCCTTTTAATTTTTCAAACTGAATCTGCGCGTTTGTCAGGAGACTTGTTTTTGTGGAACGCATGGACAGTGTTTATGATAAACATCCAGAGAGCTTTGTCTCTTGTTTATAAAAGTTTTTGAGCGGACTATTTTGCTTCAAATAGCATGCATAGCGTGTGTAGAGCTCGTGAAAAGTTTGGAAACAAAAGTCTTGTGGTGTTATATAATCTGGGGATTGCAGGCTTGCAAGATCTGTATACCTATAGCTGTTCTTCATATAGCCTTGCGCTCTCTTTCCTCAGTCTTGAGATCTCCTAGCTTCTAAATGAAAAATGCTATACATTTTTTGCTTTAATATTTCAAACTCTTCATCGTTCCACGTTTTCTGAGGAAACTTCAAATTGTTTCAACGTTAAAAACAACAGCTACTGTTTCAGATACAAATTTAATTTCTCTTCTTAGTTATTCTGTTGGCATTGTTTCTATCTGTGTATACAAGGTACTATGTGTTTTATCCCATTTGCCGTAGTAAAAACGGGCTCAACAAAACAACTATGTATATGTATAATAACTCCTTGTGGGCAGTATAATATCTGACCCTAATTCATTCACACTAGTGTTCGCCTTTTCATTAAGGGTAACATTTGAAGGTGGAGTCGTTATTGACCCTTTGGGAAGTTGTGTGTATTATAGTGTTCTGATGGGGTTCTGGCTCGATGAAAAATTTGCCAATATTTGTTTTTATCTTCACGGTACAGGCGTGGAGTTACTGCCGGCTACAACCCCACTGCTCACTCTCCCGTGAACGTCGCCTTGTCTGTCGCACCGTGCCACCCGATACGGCTCACCACACAAATCACAACGGCACCCCCATTTTAAACGTTTTTTAAAAACGTGATTTATTTTGTGACAGTATTATCCTCACTCCTAATCCCTTGTGAATTTATTATACTGATACTCTGTTGTGGCGAGTGTTCAAGTAGTCCAAAGACCACAGGCTATCGCAAAAGGATATTTTCACCCTATTTGATCGTTGATTGCTCGTTTTCGGTGTTCGGTTTGATTGTTTTGCGGTATAAGCAAAACCGATAAATTCAGTATTTAATTCAGATCAGTTTCGTGTTATAGGTCATAATTATTCTGTTTTATTAAAACCGCATTAATACCCGATGCGCAGTTATGCCCGCGTTTCCGAATTAATTAGCAATTGGTGTGTACCATGTTTTTCAATTGAACTTTGCTATTTTGGTTGGTGGTTGTGTACATGTATATACATGTAGGTAAAATGGTAGGGTAGTGTAACGGTCGGAGGAAATCAAAAGTACTTTTATTGCGTCCTGAATAGTAGGTAGTTCATATCCCGCGACCTACCGGGATTTGTTCGAAGTCCATTCATGGTGAAGCAAGTACTCCAGACGACCGTATGTTTTTATTCCATTCACGAACTTGCCGAATGTATTATTTTGTACGGGTAGGTACTTACATATGTGGAGGAAAGTGATTTAAGAGTTCTTATTGAACAGCTCCTAAAAGAGCTCGGCAGGAATGTGTCCTACTACACTTGTATGTATCCGGTTATTTTATTCAGAGTCAGTGTTACAAACAAGAAGCTTACACAAAGAAAGTAGGTTCTTTTTCGCTGATTTATAAGAACCAGCTGTGGCTCTATTAAGGTCATTACTGTTGTCATATATTTTCTTTGCGCGAGCCTTTAGGCACGTTATTGCGTGTCCTTTAATTTTACTTGCAAAAGTATCCTCTTATTTAATGTGTACTTTCTTATATGTATGTATATCTATTGTTTATATAAAATACAGCCATTGTCAAAAATATAAAGAACAATATATTTTGGAACTGCTGGCGAGGTGTCTGTTGAAAAATATACTGCGGATGTTGCATGATAATTCACATAAAATTGAACAAAAGAGGAAAATATGAATGCAGGAAAACGAGACACTGCTTTCCGATTCAAGTATTGTTGCAGATGCACGGACTTATCGAGGATGCGTTTCATCAGTAGATAAGAGAATGCAAAGAATATGCTCTGTCGGTCTGGCTCCAAACCTAGTTCACTTGTATTATGGTAATGAGATTATCAGTATCGTCCTCGGTAAAATACAAACAGACGTTCTCGTAAATTAATTTTGCGAAGATTAGATTGTGACCAGATTTATAAATAAAAATACGGGTTGCACTCCGGGAGTGCCGGCAGAAGTGAAAACTTGCCGCTCGTATTAAAACTTATAAAGTACTCACTCATTTTCTTTCGCTATTCATAATACCTAAATAAATACAGTAGATCTATAAAATCATGTACCAATGACCACTACTACCTGCCGCGGGCGGCCGCTAGTTCATAAAATCTATAATAGGTATGTACCTATACCTACTACAGTCACGAAAAACGCCTTGGTATGCTTGCTACTAACTATTATCTATTCTGTGACGTTACCGTGTCATAGTAACTACTAGCGTATCTGTAGCGTCTTACGCTTTTTCGATCAAGTCACGTGATCCTGACGCCCTGACGCCCTGACGCGAGTTTAAGATTTTATACCCATTACAGAAAAAGTGCTCAACGCCGCTAAAGAAGTTTTCACTTCAAAAATCAAGAACTTTTTCTTCACCATAACCATCAACTTTTATGTTTAGATTGCATTTTGTATACCTAGTCAACGCAAGTCACCACCACTATCCGATTTACGATTCTATGAAGTCTCGTGGGTCCTTCCAAAGTTTGGAAAGTTGGGATCCTTCAGTACTTACTTGAAATTTATGGCAGATTGTCTTGTCACTAAGCTCTAAGTGCATCTGCTTCCATAACAGTTTGAAACTAGTTAGTTTGAGCATGTATATGCTTGTACTCGTACTCTTGTGATAGGTAATTTTTATTACATGTTTGCATGCTATCAGTTTTATGAAGCGAAAAATATTTTAGGAATTTGCTACAACCTGGCACACGTATTTCAAGCAAATAAACAAATGCTATTATATTCCTATGCTAACAAGAATAGTGGTACTATAGATTAATTTTTACGGTTTTTTTCTAGATACGCCGTCGACCAGTGTCCACAAACAAAAGATCAATTTGCATCTTAACCAACTGATAACTCGGCTAGTGCGATGTCATGCCCTTCAATTTCCTTTTGAGGCTTTGTTGTAGACAAAAATCCCTTTTCACGGATAAGGAAATACTATTCATTTCCATGACGACGAAAAGATAAAACTCTTTTTAGCCTAACTTTCTGAGATTTTTTTAGTCTGAGTGTTTCTTTTTTATCTCAATGTTTACTTATTAACAAAAAACAGCTGAGAACTTTTGCTAAGGTATATACTCGTAATTATGTTTTCACAGCATCATAAATCGTCCACGTCTTCCATAATAATATGCGTTTCTTATTCAACAAAATATATGTATATTGATTTTATTTTAACTTCAGAGATCCATGGTTAATAACCCTCAGATGTCTTGATACCGAATGCCTAGGTGCTCAAAATCCTTGAAGATTTAAGGGGGCAAACAGAGGCATGTCTCAATATTTTGCACTGGTTCGTATTTTATGGAGTACTAGCGGCCGCCCACGGCTTCGCTCGCCCCGTAGCCGTTACGCCCGTTGATTTTTCTTTTAAAAGTTATTCCTCTTTTTCTCCGCTTAGGGAAATAATGTTCCAATTTCCTTTCTTAGTGCAACCCTATGCTTTAAAACGAACATACCCTCCAAGTTTCATGCTTCTAGGACTTACGGCTTAGGCTGTGCGTTGGTTGTCAGTCAGTCAGTCAGTCAGTAACGTAAGAGTTTTATATATTTAGATTAAAAGGTACTCCTACGATTTTGAGAACACAACATTACGATCTTACATTTTATAAGATGTACATACTAGAAAACTGGTCGCCTAGTGGAAGCGGCCCCACCCTCCATATCCTAATGGCCTGGATTCAAATCCAGTCGTATAATACCAATGAGTTTCTCTGTCCAAAAATATATGTGCACTAGGCCAGTAGGTACTCTCAAACGGTGAAAGAAAACATCATGAGGTAACCGGCGTGACGTAGAGCCTAAAACGGTTGGAAACAAAGGAAAGGAGCCTCTTTAAGGCGCACTTCAAATCCTTTCACTACACACGGTTTTAAAGAACCAGTGACACGATAAAAAGACAGGAAAAGAAACGATATCCCGATTTCTGATGATAACACCCATTTACTTTCCCAAAGATATTACCAACAGTGTTTCGAATAAATCACGGAAAAGCTTGCGTTTATTCCGAAGCTCAAATTAAAAAAGTTATACCAATTTTGAATGAGTTATTGTGCAATACAGCTCTCTTTGGAAAACATTCTCATTATTGAAGCCGTGGTCCGTTGAATCAACGCAAAAAATGTATACCTACTGTGGCTATGTTAAACGGAAATTTTATATGTGGTAATTGACTTAAGACAGATTTTTCCATCTACGGAATAACGCTATTCATTGAATAAAAAAGATAGTTCTTTTTTTTTCCTGAAAAAGAAATGTATATATTCTTATCTGACGGATGAATATACGAAGAAATGGACATATACTTGTGGCTGTTCATGTGATTGTGGTGGGGGTAAATGTGATGGCTGGTACTGGCAAGGCGTGCTCGGGAGTGATCAATGGCTAACTCTCCAGACCTGGGCATCTTCGCGGCCAGCCTTCTTCGGCTTATTATAGGTGAGTTTAGATTTACTTCTTTTTTCCAACTGTGTTTTACCCATCAGATTTAAGCAGTCCTGCATACACTACCGTATTCCGTAGAAAAACCAAGGTCACCGACATAGCTCGTAGAATTAGTAAGTTGAAGTAACCATGGGCTGGTCATATAGCTCGGAGAACCGACAACCGTTGGGAATAATCCTCGAATGGCGTTCACGAACCGTAAGACGTAACGTAGGGCGCTCACCTACCCGATAGGCCGTCGATATTGTAAAGATTGCGGGAAGTTGGTGGATAGAAAGGGCTCAGGCTCGTTCTTCCTGGAAAATTGTAGAGGAAGCCCAAATGATAAAAATCCATTTGCATACGCTTTTATACGCTTTTTTTACGTGATGGATTGGATAAATACAAGATTGACAATAATCAGCCGTGCGGCGCCGTGGCAAGGTTCTATTTTGAAGTATATTTTAAAACGCCATTGTCGTTGATCCCTAAGGAAATTCCTTACAATTTTGTTTTCAGCACGGCAGGTTTTGAAAGGATACGTGTAAAATTCGGACCGAGAGTGAGAGCGCACTCGGTGTTTTATTTTAATCTGGAGGGATAAAACCAGCTTCCGTTCCGGAAAAGCTTCTACGTCGTTAGTAAAGCATCTGTGTCGTCTATCTGTATCTAGGAATCAAATTATATTGACCATGTCTCCTGTGGATAAAGTCAACAGGGCTGAGAGAATTGTATAGGTATTGGGCAAGCCTTTTAAAATCGTGTCCCCAGCACGGACGCACTTTATGAATTAATTGGTGAATTGACTTCTCAGTAACGTCTGAACCTTTGACGTACCTTCCCAAAGTCTACCTTTGAGCGTGCATGGCCAATCCCAAGCTGTATAATTGAATTAATATACGCGTGTAGCTACTCAGCTGGATTAGCAGAGTAACCATGTTATTGCTCTACATAGCTAAATCTATCTCACTACACATTTATACCAGGTTGCCTATAAACGAGGTATGAACAAATAAATCACATTTCTATCTCACTACACATTTATACCAGGTTGCCTAAGAACGAGGTATGAACAAATAAATCACATTAGTCAAATTGATAGTATAATGATACAACGCTGTCCCATTTCAGTTGAATATACATCATTGATAATTATATTCTACCTAGGTGAACCTCGCTTAATTTAAAACTTGTTTAGATCTGAAAGTAGTTGAATTTTTTTTTACCAAAAAATACGTACAAAAGTTTATAAACAAATATTGTGATTAGAACTGATGAGAATAAAAAGCTTTGGTATAGAAAAATTTGATACAAAAAGAGGGTAATATAAAATGGTAAAATTGACTCCATAAGTGTTTTACATAAAATGTACAAACATACTGTTCGTATAAATGAAATTACCCTGGGCCAGAAGCAGCCACCAGCTACTTATCTTTTTACGTCACGCGTCTTATCTCTTTCACATCACGTTTATAAGATTACACGATAATATGCCTATTTTCGAGCGTTACTTTTTAAAGAAAAAAGCTGGAAACAAGTGCTACATTTTGTTTCACCGAGGCGCGAGATGCTGAGCATTCATAATTTTTCCTCTGACCGCGTTTTCAGGAAATATTCTTGCTGCAGTAGAGCTGCGAACAAATAAGTACAAAGTGGACTTTTTGTAAATGATGTTGTAAAAAGTGCAAGAGTTTTGTCTTGCATTAAAACAAAGTCTTCACACAAACTGTGTGGTTGTATGTATTTTTGTTTTAAGTTGCACAATAGTTTTTCGTGCATTACACGTAGATTATAATTAACCAGGATGAATAGCTATGAATACTAAGTGGTAGAACTGCAACTACCCAGACAAGGGATAGGGAAAAAATGATTATTTCCGTTTGTCTATTCATACTTTTGGTCAATAATATGAGTAAAAAAATATTTAAATATACGAAAATAAGCCTGACGTTTAACCATTTCACTTGTAAAGGTTACTTTTGGCCGTAACTGGCCGTGGGCGGTATTCGGCGATGTGACTCTTAATATGTCACCAAGACAGTTCTCCATTTTTTTTATGAATCCACTTACGTAGGTACATTGTTTTACCTGCTGCCAGTCTGTCGTGTAAAAGCGCGCATAAATTGCAATAAGCTTCTACAAAAGTCCCAAGAGCTGTGGCATGTCGCTGTCTTGTAAAAGAGCCCTAATATTACTTCGTGCTGTTTTTATGTATAGTGGCGGAATGAAAATGTTCGTCGATTTTCAACTTGATTTGTTCAACGTATCAAGATCACATACTGCCTTTTGAAACTGAATAGACTGAATACACCGATAAGTTAATGTCACAAATTATGTCAAAATGTGTTCATGATCAAGGCTCTGGTGCAAGCGAAAACCGACTCTAAAGTGACGAACATTTTCATACCGCGACTGTACATATACGTGTGCGCGACTAGTGGCACTGTTGAGACAGTTGCTCCGCTTCTTTGCTTTTACAAGTTTCAATCTTCCTAATGTGCCTGGTGCACGCCTTACAGAATGCTCGCATCCGCGTATGGTAACCGGCGCTAGTTTTATGTTTAAATTGTTCAAGCTTTACACTCTTTGTGGTTCAACTGCTATTTCGCTAATGCTCGGGTAAATGTTGTCATCTACACCCGACGGCTTTTTATAAGAACAACACATTAGAGCGTAATTTCCTTCATGGTATTTTCAGCGTAATATTCTGAAAAGCCACACAACAGATTATAGTATAAGATCCCGCTATAGAAGGACCTTCACCGAGCTGGTTATTTAATGATTATTTTATATAAAATACGTTTCATTAAATAACCAGCTCGGTGAAGGTCCTTCTATAGCGGGATCTTAGACTATTAGGGCGTTATTAATAATCCTGGCGTAGCGTTGGACTAGTTAATCCGTGTTTTGTCTCTTGCATTGACATGCAATTGTCAACTCGAACAAATGTGACAAAACACGGATTAACTGTTTTGACGCCATAAGCTAAGCTCCTCTCATGCATTGGTCATATTTCGAGTATAAAAAAAATAATTTAAAGTCTATTATATCCGTAGCGGATTGTATTTTCCTAGGTTCAGTACAAGTTTTAGAGTATGTTCCATTGTTTTTAAACCCAGCCTAACCTTGCGTGAAACGTCGTATTTTCCATCATGGACCTTAGGAGAGTCTCCAAGGGATCACCAGCTGACATGAATATAAACAGCAGCAATACACCGACAAGAGCTAGTCTATCAGAAAAAAGAATGAATACAAAATAATAATAAATGTATTTAAAAGAAAAAAGCTTAACTTAGGATGTTTAAAGATATTTCTTCCACTCTCTTAGATTTATTTAAAACGCTCATCTGGACCGTTAAAACAACAAACATAAAGCGCAGTGTCTTCATAAAAACTCGCAATTTGACGCTCAGCAAATTGTGGTCCAGTTTTTAACCTGCTTTTTATTTGTAGTAAAGTTGAAATTAAAGTAAAATAACGAGCGTGGCACTGGCTGGTATCTGAAGTCGGTGTTACTCTTGTTTTGCTTGATGTTCGGTCGTTCTGTGGCAGTTTTACAGCTGTTACCGGTGTGACTAATTCTCTGGCATCAACTGCTATTGTTGCGCTCTGCCTTTAGGTGACAAAAACAATCGCTTACTCCACTTACACCCCAGTGCTTTAGCAAGCGTTACACTCCACTGGAAGCTTTTGTTTCCGCGCAATACTCTGGTTTCTACATCGCAACGCGAATTACGAATGTTTTCTTGGAGATTGTGTACACCCCAGCGGGCAATAAAGAAAACTATTTTTGTGGTTTTGGCTCGGCGCTAATGTATTGGGCTCGTGCAATCAAGACGATGGTCGTAAGTCATTTTACTTGGCCGTAGTCGTGAAGTAGATAGTTTGCTCTTTTGCTACAATCAAAGTTTTATCGGATAAGAAATGAGGGCATGTTTTTGTGTGGGTGTGGAAAGCTATAACTTTCCGGGGTCCGAAGTTAAAGTTAGTTTCAACATGTCAGTCTGCTTGCCTGTGCCTGTCCTTTTCGGGCCTAATATTATCATGCTAAAATGTTGTCGTAACTCGTAGCGGATGGAATTTTGCAACAGAATAAGATGGTTTTAATTGCACGTCTTTTTTTGTGCGTCAGAATAGTGCGATAAGCTCTTGGTAATTTTATTTTACCTTAGTAAAGGTTCACATAAAGGAATATTTTGCAATTATCTTTTCATGCACCGTTTCTTTTTTGGAAAAGCATTCTTCTTCTTCTTCTTATCGTGTCACTGATTCTTTCGAACCAAGTGTGGTGAAAGGATTTGAAACTGAAAAGCATTAAAAACAACGTAGTCGTAAATATATCAAAATTAATTCAAATTTACTTTTAGTACAAGATCGTTAGGTAGATAGATTTAATAGTTTAAGACTTTCGGTCTTCGGAGTTCATAACTAGTGATAGCAAACTTTCCAGCCTCCATTACTATTCAGAATTACTATTAGTACTTATGAAATCGACATTAAATTATCTCAACATTCAGGTGAAATGCCAAGTTCAGGGAATCCTTAGGGAACCCTCATAAACTTGCCAACATTTATGATAATGCTAGTTTGTGTCTGTAACTATTACAAGCTATTTTAGAGTATTGATATAATCCCTAAATAGGTATATTTAGAAATGATGTCAATACTCTAAAATACCGCGTGACTTCGCTTCCGTCAAGGCATTTTTGTACGAACTTCAACCCCCGCTGCACCCTTTAAGTGGCTTAATTTCAGGAATTGACGTAAGTATAAAACAAACATACCTATCCTCAAATTTTTAACTTTCTCATTCATTATTGACTGAAACTTTTTTGCGGCTCACTAAAAGTCTTTTTTCATTGTCTTTTTCATGTCAAAAAATAAATATCTATGACCAGCGGTTTAGTCAGCTATTTTTAATTTTTTCCTGAATAAGGTTGGAAGGGTATGAAATTTCGAAATAACCATACACAATAAATGTAAAACGTGATTTCCTACACAAGATCGTACAAAGCTGCATAATTTGGCTGTTATCCCTTACCCAGATAAACCCAAATAAATCACATTTAGGAACATTACATAGAAACATGCGTGACATTGTCGCCCGGAGAAGTAATACCGGAATAGTCTTATAGGAACACTAAATCGATTGGTAGCTGTTCAAAATGGCTTAAGGCGTCCTTATCATTCATCGGAATTTGTGATCTCGACCCCAGTTTCTGACGTCTTAAATCCTTGGCCAAATCGGGATAAAAGTTATTGTTTTTAGGACTTTTAATACGATCCAAAACTAGTATCATCAATAAGGGTAGATTGTCTGTTGTAGGACTGCTTTTATTTTAATAAAACAGTCCTAAGCATGTTTATTTTATCTACGTCTATTTGCATAGCACCGTATATTTTACAATTATCTAAGAAACACTAAAGCTGTACGAATCGTATTATTCTAATGCCAAGACCGTTTTTTACTAATGAAAGAAATATAATAAAAGCCGTAAAAGAATTTCGGGAGCAATTTTTCAAGTGGAATATTATTTAACTTCGTATTTCGGCGAGCTCTCAAATCGTTCGTTTTATTTCCTTGGAGTTTAGGTTCGCTTTAAAACTGAATGAATGCTGGATGATGGATTGAATTTCATTCCTGATTGTAGTTCGTAAAAAGTTTATTCTTATGAGCAAGTGAACTCTGCTCTGGACCTCCGTCGTGGCTTATCGAATGCTTTAGCTGAAACCTTCCGAACGACGGAAGTGGTTCAACGAAAATGCCACTAGATACCACTAGGTCATCCATCAAAACAGTGATCTCGTCAACTGCTGATGGAGTTTTTGGCAATCTCTAGGCTTCCTTCGGCGTGCGTGACCTGCGAGGCAATGCTTTTATATAGACGATGGTCACCATTTAATATCAGGTGGGCCATATGCTTGTTCTATTAGCTATTAGTTGTTTAAAAAAAAAGCCAAAAGCCAGGAACGAGTTTCACATGCCCTATGAAACACGGTAGCGCTTAGATGCCACTAACATCCAAATGGACAGACCGTTGCTTAACTTATTCAATCGAGTCGAGAAGAGTGTCAAAAAGTGCTCCAGACTCAAGCACTGTTTTGAATACGGGCCTAAGGCTGAGATTCATAGACCGAACTTTGCTTTATAGCAAAGGTGTCTTCGCAAAGTAAGCTTTGTTTATCGAAGTTTCCTATCAACATTTTGAATAAAGAAGAGCTTGACAGAACTATGAAATATAATTTTGGTTGAAAGTTGAACTTTCCATCAAAGTAAAGTCAAAGTTCGGTCTATGAATCTCAGCCTAAGTTATCTACATCAACATTTACTACGTGACAGAATTATGCAAAATTACGAACGAGTAATTACAAACTTCTCCACGTTTTTAAAAAATAATTGAAAGATTTAGGCGGCACACGTCAAGATGACGCTCGACGCCGGGTCAAGGGCCATGACGTGCTCTCGACCTCACCAGTCACCACGTCTCGTGGCGGCTTTAAACTTTTACAAATCCTAGACTAGCGTTCATTACGACACGAACATAGCTGCCATGTAGGTATGTGCATTAGGGAAGTTCAAACACTGTGACAACCAAGCTTGCCTTTGCTTTGGTATTGCTGCGCAGTTGGTAGAGTTCTGCCATTTTAAAAGAAGAAAGAGAGGTTTATTCAGGGTTTAACGTAACTGAAACTTATAAATCTGAGCTATACGTTGTAGGTTTGATTCCCACTCAGGAATAAAATCTACTTGTCTGTCTCCTATCCATCTTCTATAACGGCTACCGTTTGTTGGCGCGTAATTTTTATTTAATAAACGATCATAGAATTGAAACTGAAGCACTCACTGAAAACTGAACTGTAGGTATCAAAGATTAAAGAATTCTTTTCAATACGTGTTAATTATTTAAGACGCGAAGCGTCGGGATACTCGCAGATTGATTACACATTGTTCCGCGGTGTCATGGCTGTGTTGCCAGGCTTGGAGTACTTATAATACGCATGTACATACCTGCCAATGCTTACTAGATTATCTTGTATACAATTTAAATACAATCTACCTACAATGTTGTTAGCTAACCTAACAAGTTCTAATAAAAGCAAAGTCTGTTGGTTCATTTCATGAAGAGAAATTCAGCAAAATATTAGAAAATCCACATCTACACGTACTACACGTACTACTACGTTAATAATCAAATTCTTTATTGAGGACCTCATAATTGTTCGTAAAATTGCTTAAGGCACTAAACATTACGATGTATCTAGTTCTACAATCGGTGATCTTATCGCGCGCAGTGATTTCTTCCAGACAACCAGACTTCCGTAACCGTATTATTGCAAAGAGCGTACCTATATCTGTTACATTTTAGTTTCTAAGTTGCTGAACAGCTTTGATTATACTATTTCGTTTTAACAGCCTCAAAAAGGCAGGGCCAAAAGGCGCAAAACATTAGTCTTCATCTCTGATAAGCTTCTGTATCTAACCTCTTTGAGTAAACATTATTAAACTTGTAGCTACTCGTAGTTTATTCGTGTAACCAGGTAATTCAATAATAATCTATTCTATTGTGATGGAATCTATTATGCTATAATCAACGAAGTAAAGAAGATCACTGGTGTTTCGAATATCTTTGATCTAGGCCAGATAAATACTAAATTAAACGGTATATACAAGATGTGTAATTGTGTACCTGTGAGAATATTAAGCAGGCGTTTATAACTACAAAGGCGAACCGAGACAACGGCCCTAGATCAGCGCAATTTCTGGCGTAATACAAAGGGTACGAGAGAGGACTAACGGAGTAGGTGTAATTCGGGCCCTTTGTGAGCTCGAGACCACAGCCCCAAGAGAACTAGCTGACCATTCATAGAAACTTCAGAGTGAATTGAGAATAGAATCATAGATATCTGTTAGATGTTTAGTTACTCACAATGAGCTGACACGCACACTTAAACATAATTAAGCGTAAAAACATTAACTATAAAGGCAGTCTATTTTTTTTGTGAAAATATTCGCAGTTATTGCGAAATAAATCTAAACTACCAACTGTTTTATAAATCACGTCCACTTAGAAAAGTTAAGGTCGTTACGTGCCACCACCACGCTCTTATTATAACTTCAAATCGTGGTTACCAAGTCCCTAAATAACACCCTTTGTGCAAGCTGTTTTAAGTTATTGCAATCCAAAAAAAATGCGTGCTTAGAATTGTTGTTTGCATATTATATGCGAATCTTCATCGACGTAGTAAAGGCTAGCTGGTACATGTTATAATGTGATAATCCCCAAAGTTCATCGACACCATAAAACATTTCAGTTATGCAACGAATAACATAAAAGGACACGCGTTAAACCTGATAAAACTGATAGATTGAAATAAATGTATCAAAAAGAGAATCGTTTAAATATTTCCAGCATATTTTGTTTGATTCTGCTGAAATCCTTATAACGTTGTATTTGTAACAGCTTTATTCCATGCCATTTGTATTTTATCACCTTTTGATTCGCTTTCTCAGACATACACCTGGCTCTTCGAGATAGTTTCGTATGCTATGAATAATTTACAAACGTCTATATTTACCTTCTTACTTAGTTTTGAGCTCCTCACCAAAAACAGGCTTTACTTTGTACATTACCTTTAAGAACACACGGAACACAATGCAGACTTTAAAATAACCCGGCTTAAATGTGCTCAATAATTTTTAGGAGATATGAAAATTCATGACCCTTCTTAGTGTTATTACACCTATAAGATTTCCCATGTCGCTGGATTATCAAGTCACGCTACAGGAATTTCCTCTCAAGTTTACGTCCCTCGGTCCATTCCAGCACTGAAACAACGCTCTCGGAATCACAAACAAAGTGTAATCTGACAGTTCGAGAGAGGTGGATAGCTGTGGAAAGTGGTATGCGTTCAGAATTAATTAGCAAATCTGGGCACAAGATGGAACCGCAGCGGTGGTCGTCCGGCGCACTGCGGTCAGCTCGCTGGCCCGCCCGTCCACCTGTCCGCGCCAAGCTTTCATGCTCGCCATAATCCGATTATCATTCGTTTCTGACACAGAAAATAACTCTAATTGGCAACCCGGGCCCGGTTTCCTTTGTCCGCTGCATTTACCCCCGCAGAAATTAACCTTTTTTAAAAACATCAAAAGAATCACCAGCGTAAAGATATTTAATTTGCGTTTATGCACTAGTTCGTTGAAATTGTAAAACTCGAAGAAATGATTTGTGTATTAGTAATGTTTATTTTTATTTTAGTTAACGATCATTTAATTCATCGTGTAGCTCGTAATTAACGAAATCACATAGCATAATTAAAAGTACTGCCATATTAAATCTGTTGTCGTCACAATAAAGTAGGTAAAACAGAATAATTTTGTTACGAAACTTTTGTTTATAAAGAACTACTAACAAAAATATAGCGGACAACAAAACTTGTTTACCCATTATTCAGTCTCAGCGCCAATATTACCCACATCTGTATAAGTGGGATAATAAACATGAAAAGTAAACTAAAATATCCTGCCATGCATTTTCTCTCTGTTGTGTTGTTTTTATGAAGCTTTTAGTATGGGCGTGGTGTAAACCTACCCTGTTTGTTTACGCAAGGAATTTCTTACCGAAAATTGTATGGCGAACGGAAACAGGATATTGACTGACTGGGTGTACATCTTTCCGCGCCGATGGTGATTCTATTTTTCCTTGGCCTCTTTATTTTCGTAAACTGAATTTATTTTACGTATGTAACTCATTTTTGTGTTGTGTATGATAAATACCTATGATGACCAACAGTGGACAATGGACGATGATAATGAAAGCTAGTATTTTTTTTATTTCAATCTTAATAGTAAACATTAGGGTTCAAACATTAACAGATTTATTTATATGTATACGGAGAAATATATATTTTTTAAAACCGTTGCATGTGGGTCATTGTTACAGTGAAAGCGCCATCTAGCTGGTGGATGGTAACTAAAACAGCGTTTAAACTTTCGGCTTCGTTTTCTACAAAACTGTACCTACACATAGATGGCGCCACTACTTTAAGATTTTCAGACCCCTCAATAGATGGCGTACCAAACGTCTGGTTTGGAAACTTGGAACTTGCTCAACCTCTCACTAGATGGCACTCCGTCACGAAGCTAGATGTTAAACTGAAGTAGAGATGGCAGTGTTCCCCTATTCTGAAATAGCGCCATCTCGCGACGGGTTGTTGCATGATTTCAGATCCCAGAAAATAGTTTAGAATTTTTTAAACCATATACATTTTAGGAACCTCGCAAGTTGCGTTTTCTTTACATCGTCTGTTTATAGATGGCAGCACTTCTTTTCAGAGCCATGCATTTCATTAATACATAACATGGCTATTCATGGCTAAAGATGGCGTACATTGAAACTATAGAACAAATTGTAACTACCAACCAAATTATATTGAATCTGTTAGTATAAATAAATATGTCGTGATTCACTAACGGAATTACCATCATCAGCCAGGCAGAGGTGATGAATATTCTCAGATCATGAAAACGGTTTCATAGATTTTTACTAAAAATGACCAAGATCCACCTGAGATTCTTGAAATAGCAAAAACTCAGAACTTTTTGCTATAAGCTGATAAGCTTATAGCAAAAAACCGCATTCTAATCGGAGTTTTTGAGCTACGAGACCACAGGAAGGCATACACACATTTCTTGATTCCTTGACTGGCCTCTCAGCTCAGTTGGTAATAGCTCTGCCTTCTGCGCCGTAGGTCGTGGGTTCGATCCCAACCGAGAACAAATATTTGTGTGTTGAACGCAGATGTTTGTTCTCTGTCTGGGGGTTTTATATTGTATTCCAAGTATTTATTTACAAAAAAAAAACTAGTTCACATAGTACAAGGTCTGCTTAATTTGGGGCTAGATAGTGTTGTGTGGATTGTCCATAATATTTATTTTTATATATTTTTTCTTGCGGTTGTCGGTTAAAATAAACGCGAACAAAGTTGTGGGCAAACCACTAGTCGTAAACAAAATACTTGCCAAGTTTTGTTGCACGATTTCCTGAATAATCGTTACAGGGTCTCGAGATTAAACTCGAGCGTGAATTGTCAGCTGGAACCTTGATTAAACTTTTCCAAGTTGAGGAAAACAAGTTTCAAAACTTGCTCAATAACTTATCCTTAATTAGATTACTAACTAAATGAAACGTTTTATCTTAAACACTCTTCATCTTGCACGTAAATAAATAAAATAAAATAATAATAAAAAAGGCTATTTATTCAAATTTTACATTGCATACATGCATTTCTAAAAATTGTATATTCACATTTTAAATTTGTATCATAAGGTGATATCAGACGGTTCACTCGGATGAATGTTCACTCGAGTGAATGGTTAATTTTTCTTTCATGCCATGTTCACTAATATTTCATTCGGTGTTCACACGTTTCATTTCGCGTGAAAAGTGCCGAATGAAAGGCAAAAATGAACAAAAAATGAATCGTCTGATATCACCTATAATATTAATAATTTATCTATTCATTTATTTAATACATATTCTATAGTGTATTTATTTCTTTGTTAGGACCCCTCTCGGGTAAAGGCCTCCTCCAGTTCCTTCCAGCACACCGTTGCGGTCCATTGCTGTTTCAGTCCAATTTTGTTTTTTTGACCAACTTGCATGTATACGGTACGGGTAACTAACTGGTTTTTTCGTAATGAACTTTATCGGGGCTCTAAAAAAGCTGTAGCAATAAACAAGGCAACTGTAATGCGTCGGTGGTTCCTATAGTCTTGATTTAACGAAAGGCAGTCAAATGCATGTATAAACCTACATAAAAGCATCACGTTTGCCATTTGCATTTTGCTGAAGATCTGTATAGGTTCTTCTTGTGTTTTTATTGTTTATTTCAAATTGACTTTTTTATGTGCTTACTGCAGACCCATCAATGTATCTGCTCTAGAAGAGACCATTACTTACCACCATTACTTACCAATGCGGTACCATTACTTCATAACATAAGTCCTCTTTCGGGCGCACTTAAAAATCCTTTGACTGTACTGGTTCGAAACAACTTGTGACCCGACAAGAAGAAGGAGTGTACAAAACAAGCTATCAATTAATCAGTCCATATTTGTATAAATACCTGTTGCGGATCCTTGCTTGGAGTAAATCTTATGGCCTCAAAGTGAATCCTAAGAAAACTCAGGTTATTGTGGTGGGTAGCTCCAGAATGATCTCCAGAATTGACTGGTCGGTTCTTCCTTCGATTATCTTTGATGGTGTTCCTATACCTGTAAGTGACACAGTGAGGAACCTGGGTGTTTTGATGGACAAAGATATGTCATGGGGACCTCATCTTGCTGAACTAAGTCGAAAGATGTTCGCCTCAGCTGCTTCACTGCGCAGATTGCGGAATTTCTTGCCAACATCCACCAAAATTACACTAGCACAGTCCCTTTTACTCCCTATCCTTGATTATGCTGACACCTGCTATCCCGATCTCACTGAAAAACACCTCGACAAACTTGAGCGCCTTCAAAATGTGTGTATTCGATTTATATTTGGCTTACGTAAGTATGACCATGTCTCTGAATTTCGTACTAAACTCAAGTGGTTACCCATCCGCCTTCGCAGGAATAGTCATATTCTCACTCTTCTTTACGGTATTCTATTTAATCCATCCACTCCTCTCTATCTCAAGGAACGCTTTGAGTATCTCCATCTGTCAAATCCTCGCTCGCTGCGCTCTTCTAAGACCCTCCAACTCAAGACACCTGTTCATAATTCTACCTTCCTGAAATACTCCTTCACTATCCAAGCTGTCCGTCTCTGGAATTCTCTCCCTTCCCATATCAGATTTGCTAAATCACTCCCTATTTTCAAGAAGCTTTTGTTCAATCACTTTTTACCAGTCTAGTATTTATGTCAGTCATATATATATTTATTTTCTGTATATTATTTATTTATGTAGGTATATCATATTTATATATGTATTATACATGAAAAAAAAAATATATATATATATACTATATATATATGTATATTATTGTTAGGTGTATTGTATATATGTATGTATGTATTAATACTATATTGTGTGTACATTATACTTGTTGTTTTTATCTACACCATCGTCCTCTATCGTTCTTTTCAAGTCCAGTCCATCCCAAGGTTGTCTGGAAGAGATCGCTTTTAGTGATAAGACCGCCCATTGTATTCCACTCTGATGTTTTTCTGTATTTCTTTGTTAATTTTATGTGGTGTACAATAAAGTATTTTCTATCTATCTATCTATCTAAATACTCGTACAACAAAGATCGATGGACAAAACCTTCCTGGAAAGAGGATCAACTCAAGTAGGACTCCAAAAAGCCGATATCTATCTTTTACGCTTACCCGAAATCATGCCTATCTTTCATGTTGTGCAAAATTGACCCATCTATTACTTCCATCGGCTAAGAATCTCATTATTTGTAGGGTAAAATGTCTGTTATCAACGCATTCAGAAATACTACTCCAGTTTAGAATATTTCTATCCAAAAACAGCGTTCTAAACAGAAGTTTTGGAAAAACTTTTAAAATAACATAGTGAATCCCTATATTACAATATAGTAATAATACCCTTTTTTATTTTCCTAGTCATTATTGTGTTTTGCTTACAAGTTTGTTAGCCACGCACGCAATAGTAACATTCATCGATATTCATAATACAGATGTGACAGCGCAAATATGCAGATACTTCATGTTTCCGACTTCGAATACCTGAGATTTTCGTAATAATTTCGTAAACATGTTCATGTTGACAAGACGGCATAAATACCCCGTATCGAATATTTATTAAGGTGAGTCATCAATTACTGTCTTTGTTTCAGGTAAGCAGACCTTTCTTCGGCTCCTATCGCTGGTTCCGATCAGATAAGTAAAAGAAACATATCCGTATTTACGTGAGTAAGATGGAACTGGTATAAATGGGGGCAGCCGCGCAATATACTGCCGGAAGTTTACGAGAACTTAGTTTTCGTGATCTCTTTTGTAACTGAAAATAATGGAGCGTGACGAGACTTTTACCTGGCTCCTTATTGCCCCGGTGCGTGGTATGGAGAGAAGGATTGGCTACGTTTAACGCTGTTTCTAAACGTTTTCTCTTTCAACTTCACACATTAAGCTCAACTGTTTACCTATCAGTTGGTAGAAGTGTTCGATCGTTTTCTAAGTAGATACTTTTTGTTAACTTTTCAAATGAACTGTTCTGGAATAGAAAATATTTAAAGACTACAGTCTCATTCAATACAATACACTACACATTTCAGAATGTGATTCGAGGTATTAAAAATGAAAAAATGATATTATAAGATCACGATTGATCATCCAGTAGTCAACCTCTCAATAAAATAACCATTACATATTAACTTATTCAATAATGCTTTCGCCAATAACAAACTGAAATCGATACTCGTACACGAATGTGTTTATGTATGTTTGTGCCGAATGTATTTATCTGGAGCATGCGAAGCTCAGCTGAGTGGAACATTCCATTTTGGATAGAAAGTACATGGCTCAGTGTCACGAGCAACGGGATAAAGCCAAGGAGATCAGCGACGGTATCTGAAGTTTCCATCGCAGTCCTATTACAAGGAATGTTTATTGTTTAAAACCACAGACATGTGAAAGCCGATCGCCTCCCGTTGTATTTTAATATTTATTCAGAACAATATTACAAAATGTGAAAAATACGAGCTAAATTAGGAAACTGTAAAAGTGATTTATCTGTGTAGCTATTTTCAACGCGCACCTCTTAAATCTATTATTACATTATTTATATTACCTACCTACGATAAAGACTTTTACGACAAAGAAATTAAGGTCTTTTTTAACACCCTATTTTTTCCATTCTCCATGGAGGAGACAAAATATCGCAAGCGCAGTTCTCTCGCTAAGTAATTCATTGTTAATTCTCTTTGTGTGCACGAATGAAGCCTCTCTGAAGCGCACTTAAAAGCCTTTCACCACACTGATTTGAAAGAACTAGTGACACGAAGAGATGAAGGAGAATTATTTTTGTGTTTGTCCAATGTTACGACGAAGATTACCAACTTGTTTATTATTTGCACAAAGAGCTCTGTTGTGAGAGTAACTAATCAAAACAAAACGTCTGTCACAGCAAACTTGATTGTTTGAGCCATAAACATGATTTTTGCCACTATGTCTAGTAGCATTTTATTTTGTTCGGTAAAAGATTTGCCGGGATTTTCTCTCAACCATTGAATTGTGTCACGAATGATATAACTTTTATAACTTTTCGCTATCCGGGACGATATTGGAGTTACCTCGCACAAACCCACTCTCAATCATTCATTAGCTTTCCGTAGTTCAAAAAATGTTCAGTTTGTATAGATCCTATTGAAGAATTTATAGCATACATTTTTTTATAGAATAAAGCTTTATAGTTTTTTGATAAAATAAAGCTTGGAAAGCATACAATTTTGTCGCACTGTGGCTTTACCGTGGTCGGGTAAAATACTAAAAGAATTTATATGTTACGGAATTCTACATTATGAGATGTCCAACATACTCTTGGGCGTTTATTATTGTTTCATTTTTGACACGTGGTCTCTCCTAATTCCCAGGGTCCGGGTGTTTCACCGCTCTAAAAATAATATCAATCTTTTCTGTGACTTTACATTCCGTAAGAGATTTTGTTTTCTCAGACTCAGAGGAATGAGTTGACTATGTCCCCTTTGTAACATAAGATTTTTGAAGATTTTTGAGCGTTTTTTGAAGAATCTAAATTTGTTAACTTGCCTAGTAAGAATGTACGCACTTAACTCGTTCAACCAAGTATTTAATTTCGTGGAATATATTTGAGAACACTCCTCGTAAATCTTCCTTCGAATATCTGTCGCCATTGTGCACAAACTAGGTTACATAAACATGTATTTTGCTAAGCATATGTACTCTACCTGAGTTCCATTATCCAATTTACTACATCTTATAATAGCAAAGTACTACGTAAATTTATATTTCCATTTTCTCTATATTTCAGCCCAACTAGATGTAACATTTTTTGAAAGTTTTCTAAACCGACAAAAAAACTTTGTTTTTGAAATGAATGTGTTTCGGTAACTATTTTTCGTTGTTCATGGTTCTGGAAAATCATTAGAGAGTTCAAGTTAGAATACTAAAATATTCAATTTGAATGTTACTATTCAGATTTCTCTGCATGGGGAATAAAAATTGCGTAAATCAATGCCAAAATTATTTTAAAGCTACGTGTTTTTCCCAAAGTTTTTCCCGAAGTTTTGAACGGTGCACAGTTAGTATTCTTTGTGGATACGGGATATTTGTCGGCCCCCGATCATTTATCAATTCGAATCTCGTTCACTGAAAGAACTGAGCCAGCAATAAATTTTGCTCGTCAATACACCGTTGTTAGCCGTGTCGTGCATTGGCGGGCGACGATTGTGCGGCCGGATGCCAGCGCCATTTCCGTGTCCATTGCGCTATTCACCTGCCCCTCTCACTCGTTATCGAACTACTGTAATTACCCCGGACATTGGTTCGGACATGAGTGACATCTGCTACAAAGTTATTTAATTTTCAAATTAGGGCGAAGAACATCGTCGAAATACTTTTCGCTCACACATTTGACCCTTTGAGAGATAGAAAATCACTGTGTAGGTATATTTATTGAAAATCGCAAGTGCAATGCTGCAAATATATTTTGATCCTAGAACGTTATCCCACCTAAAAGTTTGCCTAACTGGTTTTCGCACTTAAGTAAACTTTCAGAGCAATCTACAGATCAATTTATCCGTCAAATAAAAATATATCCATCTCCAGCCATACTTATAAACGTTATTTAAATTTAATCATTGCTTAAAGCTAACCCTGTCACTGTTACCCACCGGTAAGAGATAGCAATAGTTTAAGCACTGTTTATCTTTTGACATATTTTTATAAGTAAGGCCACTCTTGTTTAGGGCTTGTCAAAAACAAGTCCTAACATTTTTAATTTGACGAATAGCGTTATTCCCTAAATAACCTAAATGTATATTCAGTTAAAACGTAGGTAAATTCTTATGAGCCAGTGAAGCAGTGGCCAACTCTGATGACGAACTTTTTAGACTACCCTAAATCCTCTGTTATGGTTAGCGGCTGACAGGTCAACACGACTTACGAAGCCCGTTTGCCCATTCAGTTACCAAACGCTTCTAGTTGTCACGCATCTAGCTGATGGCAACGTAGAACGTTCCTAAGCTTCTTCGATCATTCCAAATGGCCAAGCATATGCCACTACTATTCAGTTAATGTGTTACAGATCATTAAGAGTATTAGATATCCGTTTCGAGACGAATAGAATTTATACAACCGCAAATCCATTCTAGACTCTGTATACTTTGGAATTCAATGTAGTCCATTTAAAACGGTGTGTTCCATCGAATATTGCCTACATCGAAATTCGTCCATTACATGCCATTCACGTGCCCGCGACCCTCGTTATCGAACCACTGACTAAAGGTAATTGTTGTCCAGACTCTGGACTGCTGGACGAAAGGTATGGATTCCTTTGTTCAATAAAGATTCCTTATTGGTTTGTGGTGTCTCACAGGGAATCCATCAAGACTTCCGTTTATCTTAGAGAGATTTAAGATCGAGGATGTCACAGAATCATTTCTTTTGTTATTTATATTAGACTACGCAGTACTGAAAATTGGAATCAACAATTCTAAAGTGTTTTTTTATTCAATGATGAAAGACGGCAGCTAAACGTAAATTCCTTTTTGTCAGGTCAGAGAGATTTATTTTAGAAAAACATGTCAGAATTATAACAAGTTCCTGCCGATAATTACTACAGCGGTATAGGTACTCTAGATAGTGCATATTCTTATGTCCAGGGTATTATTATAATTAAAAAAGTTTGATGGACGAAACATTCAAATTGCATCTATTAAAATTGGTGTCCTGGTATATTTTTGGAAGGGTCCAGCAAAGACCTTCAGGCAATTGTTGTTGTATGTAAAGAACAAAAGAGTCTTATCTTTCCTTTGATCCAGTTTTCACAATTTGGTGAAGCTTTCTTTCAAGCAGCCTTCATCTTACCACTCGACGGTCTCAAGCATGGTACGATACAAAAATACAAATCTTGGTCGCACTCACCTATTGTGATCTTGTCTTGCTCAGCAATATAAACTATTTATCCCGTTGGTACCGAATGAGTTACAACACGAATGTCTGCAACATTTTGTGCGACGACGCCATAGTTAAAAATGAGTTTTGGCTTTGTGTGAGAATTGTGGTTGGAATAATTATTTTTTGCGGAGCTCCGGGCGGCGTCGTCCGTGTTCCCATTTATCTGCAGCTAAATGCTCGCATTCAACTGTCCGTTTTGGCGCGTATTTAGTTTTAGGGCAGACGATGCATTCAGAGATTGTGACTAAATAACATGTGGATTTATGCAGTGGTGCTGAACTTTATGACCTCAATAGCTTTCGAGTTTTGCCACTGATTGCCGTTCCCATCAGCACTAAGTACCTACCTATACTAAAGCAAAGAGATTTATTCGATCGACTTGTAGGAGAGTCTCTTTTTAAAAGTTGATCGAATAAAACTTTTTGTCGACAAACTAAATAATATTCTGATAATCAAAAAATGGCGATGTACTAATTAAGATATAAGATAATTCTCGCTAGTTTTGAATAAAGGTAAATTAAGTTTCATGTCATAAAGTAACTAACGAAAAATACGAGACGTTCCGGCTACGAGAGTCAGCGTCAGAACTCTGTATAAAAAAGTTCAAGAATTAATGTGTGTCTGCATTTGTCTCATGCTTCAAAAGAAACCTTAGCAATTTGTAAACATGTGACAGCAATCCACAGCTGAGTATACCCACGTTTTCGTTTACTGTCGTGCACTTGTCGGCTCTAGTGCAAAATGTTTTGGGCCGCAAATGTGTTTTATTTTTGCCAACGGGATGGAGGTGCATTTCGTGTTAGAGGTTGTACGCTCGCTGTTGTATTTGTTTGACAGCTCCAAAACTTAGCCGATTCGAACGCATTGGTAATGTTTTGTAAACAATGATACTAGAGTATAAAAGTGCCACATTACTGCTAAACCCCTACTCCGGCGGATACCCATAAGCATTATTGAGTGGCACAAATAGGTTACCTCACGTCACTATTTTGTAATACTTTCAACTGCAAAGTTTTTCTCAAAAAGTTATGTTTATTCCGTTCAGTTTTCGCTGTACTAATACATGATGGATTGACGGAGCAAAGTTTAAGCTAGTGGGTTTAAGTTTTAGCCTTTATTTGCTTGTTTGTTTCAAAGCTTGCGAGACATTATCGACGGATTCCGTCGCCAATTCTGTTGATATACTGTTTATTTGTTATGGCACTAGAATAATAATGGTAACTTCATATTCTATGACAAACAATTTAAGGAAAAAGGATTTTTCAATTTTAACCTGGATTGTAAATTATGATAAAGCTGAATCAGATTAAGGCCGCGGTCTCCATTTCTGATTTTGTTTGCTAAACAAATTATTTTTTCATTTTAAAACTAAGCATAATTGGAAAATAATAATTCTTTATAATGGTGTATGCAAAGTGCATTGTCAAATGCAGATGAGCCGACCTACGCCGATAGATATGTCAATAACACGCCAACATTGTCACGCAAACCAAGCTAAATGAAAACGTTTGTGTATAATTTTGTACTCGCAGTCCCTTATTATGCGGTGCATAAATCAAGAGCTAATAATGCACCAAATAAGTGGTGTGTGGAAAACCTCAACCAATTTAACGTCTGGCAACGTAGTGCTGTTAATTAACAAAATGTACTCGTATATCAACGCTATTTTCATAGGTAAACGTAAATTACATCTGACATTAATGCATGTTCCATTTCATCATCTGAAGAATTAATGAGAAGCTTTCGATCAAAGCGAAAACGATGTGGGATCCTCATCATGCGAGTCGCTGTCCGGGATATTTTAATGACAGGACATAATTATATTACTTCCGGTACCAAAAAGACTTTTATTACCGAATATTTTGAAAAACATCGTAAAATATTATCACAGACATGAGTGTTTGCCAAAAGTTGTTTGAAGATCTTAAAAATTCTAACTAAAATAGGTAATGGCAAACGTTCGAGTAGTTGGTGTAGGTACCTAGTATGCATTGAATTTTACGGTCAACCTGCAGCTGCGTGGCTACGTGCATTTCTAGCGAGCCGTGGCCTTTGCTACGGCACTCGCCTTTCTCGCATAATTACCAACGAGCATTGTGCGGGAGGCCGGCACTCTACGTGGCCAGTTTACCTCGAATTGGTGAAAAGTACTGAAGCGTAGAGAGAAAATACAGCATTATTCGACGGAATTGAATGTGTGGTCGAAAACGAATGCTACATGCCTAATAGCCGCATGACAAAATCCGACATCCCGCGGCATGATATTGCGGTCTGTCATATGCAGTAGGATTTTAGCATTTCATGTTGAACCCTCTTCTTACCCATGTTCATGTTAAACCCGTGAGGAAACCGGCATGTCGTAGAACCTAAAAAGTTCGAAAACATAATTATGTCGAGCGCACAAAAGGAGCCTCTTTAAATACTTTCACCACACTTGGTTCAAAAAAACCAGTGCCTTGATTGAAGCCTCTTCTTGATGGAAAGATAAAATTACGCAAACCGTAAGAAAGACTCCTTTCCACCATTAACATGGCTTTAATTAGGAGCAGCGGTATATTTGTTATTACTCAAACGTTTGGTGCGTTTTTGTGGTTCAAAATTCGTCTCCCAGTTTAAGGATAACACCATTGTTCCCATAAATTATGCTTATGCTAAGCTTTGCAGTGCTATGTCGCTTCGGTTTCAACTGCATCCAACGGGGCTTACTGCGTTATATGCGTCGAAACATCTCATCATCGCTCTATTCGAATAGAAATAGATTTGCAATCCGTATCGATTGGAAGCCTGCAGAGCTTACGCGGGTCTGCCTTGACTCAAATAACCCCAGTTGTCACTTGTTTATTACCACAATAGCTGTCTGATATTCACGCTTCTTTCTCATGCAAATCGGTAAATAACGCAATATTTACGACTGTGATCCTTGCCGCTGCTCATACCAAGTAGGTTATTTATTCAGTTTAGGCCCGAAATTCTAGGCCGCAGCTGATGTCATAAAAAAATAAATAACCTCACGGTATTTAAGTAAACTTATATGAATTTGATATACATATTTGTATTTGTTCTGACTGTTTGCCTCACGCATATTAGTACGTTTTGCTTCCGTAGTCAACATTCTATAACATGAGAGGTTTAAAGCGCATCTGAAACATGCTTTTTACTTATATACCAGTATTTTAGATACTTTTTATAGAAATGAGTGAGTTTTTATGGTGGTCTCATCACACATTTGGTAGTATTCTGCGTTGTGGATTGTGGCTCGAACCCACCCAAACATTTTCTCTAATGAACCTTTGATGTTTTACTTCTGGGTTTGGGTGTATAAATAAGGTTTTAAGAAAAAAAGTGCAGATAAATTTAAATAGATACTTATTATTTTTACTAGCTGGTTTCTATAAGACAAGCTTTACTTATTTTGGAGCTAGATAGCGCTATTTTAAAATAAAAAAATACTTATTTATTATTTTTAAAGTAAAACATTATACTTTTCTACTATGACTATACTGACTATTTTGAATTTTGCATAGACTCTATGATAGCCAGGTTGTTCATTTAAGGAACTCAAATAAAACAAAGTTTCGTTGATTCTCTTGCGAGTGAGAGTACCTGCTTTTGGGCATGTTCAAGTTTTGTAGAGTTTTGCTCGTTTACGTGACGTTTCTCAAGTTGTTTAAAGTTGAAGATGTATGAATGATCGCTGCTTCTATTAGAATTATAAATAAAACATTTATTTAAGATTCATGATCGTGTGAAATGGCAAGAGTATAAAATGAAAAGTACAATAAGCGGCCTTATCGCTCAGTAGAGATCTCTTCCAGGTAGACTGAATGCATATGAAACAACTAACCAATTTTCTCCTCCAGTCTTTCGTATTTCAGTGTGAATAATAATCAATTAAAATTTGTCTCATTGCCAACTGAAATGTACCGTACTGTAATAAACAAACTCGTATAAGTATTTTTTACGGGAAATGCGAGAGTAAACTCATGAAAAAATATAGTAACGTAGAAATTAATGTAGCAGTGAAAAAATTGCTCCTTCTGCAAACCAAGCAAACGATTTAAATGAATGTATGCGGTAGAAACTTCGTCATTCGCATCATAGCGTTGGATATAAAAATAAACATATAAATATATTACGGTTAAAATAAATGAACATATATCCGGGAAAAGCTTAGCCTTTAGCATAGCTTGGGATATTCTAGTTTGGGTATATCCTAGTTTTGGTATCCGCACCCTATTTTCACTACAAAGTACACGATACACTACAGGCCTGCACACACCTAGTTCGCTGGCGGTAGCGATAAGTGAAACGCTGTCAAATTTAACAGCGATATTTGACAGCGTTTCACTGAACGCTACCGCCAGCGAACTAGGTGTGCGCAGGTCTTTCGTGTTTCATGTCTTTGTTTAAATTCTACGGAACTCATTACAGCTTTGCCAGTGAACACAAAATACTTATTTATTTATCAATAAGTAAGAAACGACTTCTCTTTTGTGATTTCCAATGCTTTAACTTTTTCTGTTACGTTTCTACTTCAAAAGCGTCCATTTGCCGCGATCATTTTTCCAATGGGAATTTCTTGTTCTTTCATTTCTTTAAAATGGAAGCAAAAGTTTGATCTTTTTACTAATATAGCTACGCTGTGACTTTAAAGGAAGAGCCATGAACATCTATCTTCAGCCCCACTCGTTCTAGACGTACCTACCTATAAAAGTTTTTATGTTTCTATCAGAAACTATTGCCATTATTTGTGCCTTCTTGAATGGTTTTATGGCTATTTATTGGATAAGGGTTGGGCAAACTAGACGATAAGTGGTTCGATTCAGCGTTAAATTGATATGACTATTCCGAGCTTCTATATAACTATAATAAGTATGTCTTCAACTGTCTGTATTAAGTTCAATGTAGGAGCAACTGACCGTGATTTAGTCGTCTAAATGTCATCACCAACCTAACTTTACAGATTCCAAAGTTACAGTGTGTCCATTCCTGGTTCACTCCTAGTAAAACTATGCTTGTTCGCTACTAAAAGCTGTCCAAGTATGTTTCCATTGCGGAGTACTGAATCAAATCAATCGCCAAAGTTTTAACTTCGCTCAACAACACTGTTGTTAAAGAATTTCGTAGGATTCGAAAATTGTACAATTAAACATTTGCGGCATTTCGAAATATACTTGCGAATATGATGAAAAAAAGCAATGTCACAAACATCAATAACACCAATATTGTTGTTGAAAACAAACCTTAAGTCACGAATTCGCACTCGAAGCTCCCATAAACAGTAAAAAGAAAATAAATTGTGTATCGCGCAAAAGTGTGAATTATATCATCTGCTCATCCAATTGCAATGTTGTCGGGGTGATGCTGTTAGTGTGGCACTTGCCCCGCAATATCGAGCTTCTCGACGAAACATTGCAATTTTCCTGTTCAAACATTTTACCCTCGTGTTGTGCCATTGTAATAACGTTAAAACTCTGCCCTGACATTTGTCTCGCAACATTTTATTTTTTGTTTTATGCATGCAGTTTGTTATATTATATTGTTTTTAAATTAGATTCATTGCATGGTAATGGTATTTGTAGTGAAAAACATTCAGTCTGAAGTGTTTTATACCGAAACTTAAAAGTAGTTTAGCTAAAGAAGTCGGTATCAATCTGCAACGTAAATTGTTTTGTGAAAGCCGGGATAAGTGTTTCGTTCAACACAGATTTCTATCACATAAATATGACACGTCTCCGTATGCGAATAAATCGGATGAGAACAGCGCCAAAGATTGCTAGACCGGTTTCGGTGGGTCGTTTTAGGCATCCAGACGAACTAGACCAGGACTGAATATTAAAATGCCTTTTTCGTATCCTCTCTATGATTGCATCTAGGAAAGAGTTCGATTTGAGGAGCGTCTCAATTTCCCGGCAGCTGAGAGCAATTTCCTCGCGTTTGTCGCTGTGTTTCGCGCTTCTACAGGCGCCCTCGACATTGCAATGGGCACTAGACTACATGATGCATTCTTTTTTTGCTTTTAAATTTCCTTGTTCTTGAATTCAAACATATTTAGATGTGCTTTATTTGCATTTTATTTTTCTATATAAGGTCTTAAATAAATAAATATTGTGGCAATGACAGTCCACACAGTATCTAGTCAAAATTGAGCTTAGCTATACTATGGGTACCAGATGGCTGATAGAATACTTATTTTTTTTTTTGTAAATGCAAACTTAGAATACAATATAACACCCAGACAGAGAACAAACCTGTCTGTGTTCACCACACAAATATTTTTTCTCAGTGGGGATTGAACCCGCGACCTACGGCGCAGAAGGCAGAACTACTACCAACTGTCAAGTACCACTAGTCAACGCCTTGATGCCTTGGAAAATACCACGCGCTCATAAAGTTTGACAGCAGTCACCATCTGCTTAAGTCTGCCCGCGTACATACCATATAATGTGGGGACACTTTGCATACCAACAGCCGGATTATTCTTTTAATTTTTTCTGTGAAAATAAAGCATCGCTGTTATCTGGTGCAGTTTGCCACATTATTTATAATAGTTCCATTAGTGCCGAGCCGATCGCCTCGAGGGGTATTATGAAGCATCTTACAACGCAGCTAGGCCAATTGGTTCCAAATAACGATTCAGGCGATGAATCCAGCTTGAGAAGTCGCTCACTCGAGCACGTCTTGTTGCTAAGCTCGAATTCAAAGCACGGCCGAGCTTTTGCTTAGGTATTTGTAACATTTTGATGCGTCGACGGGACATGGCTGCATTTATTTACCCGAATGCTGTTGGCAAAGTGTTCTAGAAATATCAAACCACACTTTACAATGAAACAAATGGTGTGAAACAAAAGTAAATAATAGATTGTATGAAATATTAAAACAAATTGAAGTGTGGGTGCTATTGTACTTCTAAAAGTTATCTTACTTTCTCAGCTGAGCTAAGATGTGCAGCATGCTGCTATACAGGTCATAAACTATGAGTAGCAGAATAGTTTGATCGCTTTTATGAAGATTGCTTTCGAAGGAAAACCTCCTTCCATATAGTATAGTAACAGATTGCAAACCTTAGTGAAATCTTTCCTAGACTGGCTGTACCTAGGTACATTGACCTTTTATAAATTAATAGTAACAGTAAAAAAGTGTAGCGGCCACTAAATACATATGATGTCAGTGTAAGGCCAGAAAATTCCCCTATAAGTGCTTTCAAACCTAATTTATAACTAGTAATGCTCCGGAAGCGCCCCATAAAACGGGAATAAGAAAGATAACCGCAATAAAAAACATATGAACCATAATCCTTGTTTTTATTGAGCCCTCTTCGGTGAAAAATATGACGCGGTTATAATAGCGTAAGTTACACTAATAGAATTTTAAAAACTTGTGTAAATATCAAGGGTTTTAACAGTGTTTTCATTACGTTGAGAGTCAATTCAGTGAAGTAGATTCAGTTTACTTCCTTTTTCTCTTAATTTGAATAAGCCGGGAATTCATAGAAACGTCTGGCTTTTCCAGCTGAAACTTTCTGCAACTGTTGTCGTCCTTTCAGGATGAATCAAAATAAAACAAAACGGCGTGAATAGAGACTATGGTGAGAACAGCTAATGTGTCAGAAAAAGTAGCGCTATATAGACAATTCGTTAAAAAATGCAAACTCCACGAAAGTTTTCGGCATTTATAATGAAAATGGGCTTCCTTTTTTGTGGAAAGTGAAAATACTTGTCTTTTTTATGGCGTATTTCCTTTTTGAAATATCTTAAAAATTACACAGTTTTCAAATTGAGATGAAAGTATTATGATGCATTCATTTGTCTTGAAAGTATTGTTGGTGCCCAAAATTACTACATAAGGTTTATTTTGATTGGTTTCTGTTAAACATACCTCTACGTTTGACGTTTTAAAGTGATCTTTGTGATACTACTGAATCAATAAATTTTTGATATTGTGGTAATGTTAATTCGAAAAATAGATCTAAAATTCTTATAGGTAATTATCATAATTTTTGAAGTGAAAACTTCTTTAGCGGCGTTGAGCACTTTTTCTGTAATGGGTATAAAATCTTAAACTCGCGTCAGGGCGTCAGGGCGTCAGGATCACGTGACTTGATCGAAAAAGCGTAAGACGCTACAGATACGCTAGTAGTTACTATGACACGGTAACGTCACAGAATAGATAATAGTTAGTAGCAAGCATACCAAGGCGTTTTTCGTGACTGTAGTAGGTATAGGTACATACCTATTATAGATTTTATGAACTAGCGGCCGCCCGCGGCAGGTAGTAGTGGTCATTGGTACATGATTTTATAGATCTACTGTATTTATTTAGGTATTATGAATAGCGAAAGAAAATGAGTGAGTACTTTATAAGTTTTAATACGAGCGGCAAGTTTTCACTTCTGCCGGCACTCCCGGAGTGCAACCCGTCTTTTTTTTTGAAGTGAAAACTTCTTTAGCGGCGTTGAGCACTTTTTCTGTAATGGGTATAAAATCTTAAACTCGCGTCAGGGCGTCAGGGCGTCAGGATCACGTGACTTGATCGAAAAAGCGTAAGACGCTACAGATACGCTAGTTAGTTACTATGACACGGTAACGTCACAGAATAGATAATAGTTAGTAGCAAGCATACCAAGGCGTTTTTCGTGACTGTAGTAGGTATAGGTACATACCTATTATAGATTTTATGAACTAGCGGCCGCCCGCGGCAGGTAGTAGTGGTCATTGGTACATGATTTTATAGATCTACTGTATTTATTTAGGTATTATGAATAGCGAAAGAAAATGAGTGAGTACTTTATAAGTTTTAATACGAGCGGCAAGTTTTCACTTCTGCCGGCACTCCCGGAGTGCAACCCGTCTTTTTTTTTTATTTAATTATTTCAAAGAACAGGTAAATCTTATTAAAACTCTGAAGGCCTGCGCACATCTAGGCGATGGCGATCAGCTGATACGTTGTCAAATATCGCTGTCATATTTGACCGCGTTTCAGCTGATAGCCATCGCCTTCGCCTAAATGTGCGCAGGCCTTAACGTATAGGAGTTGTTTGTTCGCTAAGATTAAATCGAAGCTTACCGTAAACAATATTATATTTCAAACTTTAATACGAAGCGTGTTGCGTCACAAACATCTGCAAACCTGATATCGTTTGTTAAAAGCTAAAATAATCGCGATATTCTAAACTCACTAATATCGTTATCTAGCCAGTGTAGACGTCACGCTTGTAAAAACTAAGCGACAAAATGTAAAGGAAATTGCTTGAAACGACGTCAGCTGGCGGCTGGTGGTGCATAGTTTCACAATATTTTACAAAAACCAGGGTGCGATAATATAATGTGGTATTTTCACGATAGGCGCGTTATTTGTATGCTTAACTGACCGTCACTGAACGGAGAGCTGAAAATAAAATTCTAAACAGCCTGGGTAAATTAAATTCATGGTCTAAGAAAAAAAGCAGGTCTTTGCATCTCTTGTAGATAATGTCTGTGTCAGAGGCAACTGCTGTTACTCCTGCTCCTACTTACGAGACGCTTTAGTGCCTGGTACAGGATTTTAGATGAAACAGGCTTGCCCAGCACCTATACCATACTGACAGCTTAGTCGGCCTAATTCCGAAATACTTGGTCTATACGTGCGGCTCACGATGTTTTCCTTCACCGTTTGAGAGCATTGTGTACCTACATCAATTTTGCAAACAAAAAATCCATAGGTTCACTGGATTCGACAAGTGACGTAGGATTGGAAGGAAAGGTTAATACCACAAGATCACCAGTGTTCTCAATTGATGATCTAAAAAGGTAGAAAAATACTAAAATAAATTAATACTATTAAAATATTTCAGCGGGTACTCTCGAAGTCTCTTGCTATTCCCAAGGCAAAACCAGTGCTCTCATTGGGGTCATCGTCCGGATACCGGCTTTATATTGATGAACATTTCCACTAACCTACTATAGATAAACGTGAGCTTGAATAGTTTTAGATGTTCTTTGATTCACCAAAGTTCGGTTACATGATACTCATTATTACTTTCATTAACATTGATTAATTCGTCTTTACTACTCGTAATGAGACACAGATTGCGCCATTTGCCTCTCCACTGCCACAGTTACACAGTTCAACAAGAAAAGCTTACTCTCTCGCTCTATCTCCATTGTTTTCATATACCTGTCTCATCCAATAAACTCTTTCATGCAGTGATCTCACGTATCACGCCATTCACGGCAGACACGTGCTCGTAAGAAATAGAAGACAAACCATTAGGGTATTGCCTAGAAGCTTTTCGCTAAAAGTATCTTAGCCTAGTTTCGATCACCACTCAGGTGCAAGCTGCAACATTATATCCAGTGTAAAATCTAGTGAAAAATGTTTGTTTAGAATTTTTTGAAATTACCAAATCGAAGAATATTTTGGACAACCCTGATAAAAAGACCACTATAGTTCGGCCGTTCAGAGAATGCGTTCCTGACACGTCGCGATTGAACTGACGACGTAACATTGTAATGGCGTTGCAGTTACGATAAAAATATTTTTGCTGGTTGTTTACCGTTTTAACAATTGATGAGCATTAAAACAACATTATTATATCAATAATCAATGAATTTTATAATTTTGTGCCAAACTGAGAGTCAAATAACTTGTTATACAATATTTTTCTAAATCTATAGTGCGCTATTACAAGGTTATGTCAGCGCTTTATATTTGTAGTGCTGTACTAACTATGTGACTATCTGTGACAAATTGATCAAACTGTCAAACGCATTCTCTGAACGGCCGAACTATAACCTTGGAGGAATTAGAAATGGAGGCGTCAACGTTTAAATCCACGAACAATATTTTCTGCCAAAATTGACGGGGGACGAGGTATACACGCATGGCACACGCGCATAGCAAAATCCTATTCATGTAAACACACACATTGACGATCCCGCACACGATCTTAAAATTTGCACACAGATAAAAAATATAACGTAGTTACGCAGTGTCAAGACTCACATTAGGATAATCTCTAGTGATGGGCATTCAGTAAGACCGGTAAATTGAACGATGAATAAAATTAAGAATGAAATGGGTTTTTAGGTAAAGGTAATTTAAATAAGTTATGCACAACAGGTTTCACATTTTGTAACAGTCAGAAAATAAAAGAACTGAATTTAGTTGTTATGTTTTATTAATGGTTATAAGTTTGAATCAATAGTTCTTAACATGTTATAGCATAGTACACATAAGTTTAGTCTTTTATTGAATAATTGAAAAAAATATATAAAGTGAAATCACATTACATCGTCAGCCTTCACATCACAGCGAAGTTTGTAGTTCTGCCTTCTGCGCCGGAGGCGTTGGTTCGATTCCCACCGAGAACAAATATTTGTGTGGTGAACGCAGATGTTTGTTTGCCCGAGTTTGAGAACTTTCTGCAAAATGTTCCGAGCAAATCACACTCGTTCTTGTTGCATGCCAAGTTGTTTTTTGGCCAAAAAATTTTGTCCACTCTTCAAGCAACAGGGTTTTTTGGAAACCTGCACAGGACATAAAATAAATATAAAATAGACAAAAAAATGTTTTCACTACGCCCACGACTTTATTTTTGAGTATGATGTCATGTCCTATTTTATACATTGATGAGTTTGTTGACTGGTACCTAGGATACCCATACTGTGGGATTTGTGAATAAATGTAATCCGATATATCGTGGCGGCAGCCATCTTGTACCGATTTTCATCAAAAACAGTTATGAACACTCCCGACTATTCACCTTTCAAACAAACAAAAAACCAAATTAAAATCGGTTGATTCGTTCGGGAACTACGATGGGACAGACAGACACACACTCAGACACTGCAAACTCATAACATCCCGTCGTTTTTACGTCGGGGTTTTAAAAAACACCAAATACGTAATTAGACAACACATTATGTGATAATAATTTAACGTTTATTTTATCATTCATTCATTCATCAATTTCATTCAACTTTTCCCAACACTATGCTTTCTACCAAGGTTTATTCTTTGACAATGGTGTCGTAATACTGTCGCTAATCTGTCGCAACCGGTATTTCTTTTGAACTTAAATTCTACAAAATTACAAACACAATTGACAAAATAATACTCCCTTGTGGTAGAAAATACCATGTTCCCGGAAGTTTGATGTCTCTGATCGTCTTTTACAAGAAACTACCATGCAATTCACCATTTTCACGGAACTCCACTTCGCGACATGAAACGACACACAATGGCTGCGGTTGCGAGTAAAACAGTTTTATTAAAAGGATATGATCGAGATCGTTATATGATCAGCAGAGGGGAAAGCCCTGCCTTGACATCTCCATTTCTAATTCCTCCAAGACTATAACAGATGAAATGGCGTATATATGTAAATAATAAATATTTTCATATAGTACCTACGCTAATTTAGCTCATATTGCGTTTTTTGCACATCAAAACAAATCTCAGACAACCAAATCGGGGTGTTATTTAAAGTAAGCCAGTTACTTTAGTTCGAGCTATGCCTTCTATCGTTGGATTCATCTATCAGAGGTTCAGAACACAGCTCATTCTACATCACACACTAATGACGTAACTGCTTGGAAATTATTCGCTAGCTTAGCTTCTAATCGATTACATTGTAACTTGATGTCGTGGTTTGGGAGCAAAGGCCTGCGCACATCTAGGCGATAACGATAGTGACGCTGTCAAATATCACTATCATATTTTACTGTGGAAACACAGTGAAATATGATAGCGATATTTGACAGCGTTTCAGCTGATCGCCATCGCCTAGATGTGCGCAGGCCTCAACTGAAAACTACTTTATGTTTCTTGTGACTTGAAATTTAAGATTCATTTATTTTTATTTCATTGAAATGTTTCTTTGATTGCAGTACAATACAATTTATTTATCATCTGAATGAATAAGTTTATGTCATGTACGAGTACCTACTTATTTTTTTTGATAAGTTGTGATTCAAAAACTTAAGAGATGATTGAGTTACAAGAAACAATGGGTATGAACCTCTTTACTTATTAATTTTTGAACAATAGTGGAAAATAGTATAGTGTTAGCTTTATCAACCGACTTCAAATAAAAAAGAAGGCTCTCAATTTAGCTGTATTTTTTTATCGCATTACTTCGTCATTCTATATGAACCGATATTTGTTCATATATTCATCAAAATCGGTTCATTAGTTTGGCCATTAAGTCGGTTTTTGAAGTTGTATTTGGTTAATGGACAAATAATCTGATGGTGAACGCGAACCTATATCCATTTCGTAGACTTGAAACATAGCGTCGAAAAACGTCTGGCATCTTAGTTCTGAAAGTCACGAGGCCACTGTCCGTATAATTTTCAGCTGCTGTTCACGAAAATGTTACTTTTTCAGTTGACTCAATCCTAATACTGTTCAATGTAGCTTGAACAATTTATAGAAAATCTTAACGACGTCTTTATCAGCACAAATAAAATAATTCAGACACAAGCCTCGCCAAAGATGAGCAAAAGGAGATGTTCCTACAGAATCGACCAATGGAAATTGTTTGCTAACGATTCGTCGCCATTTAAAATATTGACCCATGATTTCAATGGCGTAATCTTGAAGACGTGATCTTGTTATTGTTGAAAACAAGTTTATCGAAAATCGTTTTCTTAATGTATGAAAACGGGAAGTTTGTGAGAAACTTTGTGTATATTAATATTTTAATTTGCAATAATTGAGATTTGATGAAAACCATCCCACAATCCACTTTGTAGTAATGATCTTTTTGTGAAGGGTTCGTCCGGGGAACTACTACCACTTATTTTTTATGCCGTGAAGCAGCATTGCTGTTTCGGTTTCCGTTGAAATTACTTGGCACGTGAGGCTGAACATCGTATGCCTCAAGTTGATGGACGCATTGCAGTGCATCGTAGGGCGCGCTCCTGACGTGCTTTACACCTATGAGGCAATGCTTTGTTATAGGCGATGGTTATTACTTATCATGAGGTGGGCCATATGCTTGTTCCGTCAACTATTTGTATAAAAAAAACCCATCAGGCGAGCGGGACGTGCGAAAATTTGAGATTTAAAAAAAAAGAAACATAACTAAATAACTAAGTGACATTTTAAAAATCGCAAAAGGACTAATTGTACACTATACATTTGAGATTAATTCGAGAAACATGACATTCTATTTAACGCTGACATACGATTTTCATTAGCGTTAAATAGAATGTCATGTTAAATAGTATATTTTTTTAACACACTTAAATTCGAATTAATCTCAAATGTATAGTCTACAATTAGTCCTTTTGCGATTTTTAAAATGTCACTTAGTTATTTAGTTATGAATTTTTTTTAAAAATCTCAAATTTTCGCACGACCCGCTCTTAAAGTGAATTCTAGGAAAACTGATGAATGAAGCCTTAATATAATAACCTAGCTTTAAACAATGCTCTGTCGCCGGCTGCCGGTGTAATGTAATTTAAAGATTGTCAATGTCCACTCCAGTTAATCCCTCCGTGTTCAGGAAAATATAAAATATTACTCCGTTAAGTGGGAAGACGGGAAGATTAACGATGTGCGGTTTGCTCAGATCTATAAACAGGTCCTTGACGTTACGGAATGAGGAACTGTTAATCTACTTTATGGTGTGACGGATAAAGAGTACCGTAAAAAGATACTTTTTAGGTACCTAACTATACATATGAGTGTGCAAGTGTAATAGCTTTTCTAGGCTTTCAGTCGGAATTGAAAATGGGAGTCCTCGATTTTGTCCCTAATTCTCTTACCACCATCCATCAGATGGTGTTTGTGGTAACATGCTGTCGAGATGAAACACCATGGTTGTATAAACATTAATTTTCATTTACAAAGTTATTACAAAATACATTATATAATATGGTAAACTCTTCGTTAATAATAGTAAATAAATTATTGTATATTTTAGTCTTTTAATATTTTCACCGTCAATCTACAGTCTTCTTAAAACTTAAAAAAAATGCGGTAAATAATGAGTAATAATATGATAGCAAACCACATTTATTTCAGTGTACAATTATATTTTCATCGCCCATAAATGGTAAAAACAGTTTGTATCGAACAACTTTAAGCTTATGCCTACGTCTGAGCACATTTGCCATTCCAGTTGCCTATCACCGACGTGAAGACAGCTATTTTTCAAATGTCTTTTGTACCCATCTTTAGATCCCATTGTGACTAGAGAGTCAAATGCATGGACCCGAAAACAGACGCGCGCGTCACGACATACTAAATTAATTGCGGTTTTCTTAACTTCAATTGAATCTCAAGCAGTGCAACTCGACAGTGTTTCACCACAATGTTCTGTTTCGGATTAGTTCAACTCACTAGCACTGAAGAGAACATAATTAGGCATTCATGTATATTGGTTCAGTTACCATCATTTAGGTTTATCCACTCTCGCGATTGGATTCAAAATGTTTAATACATTATTTTGTTCATAATATACATGAGCCATGTTCAGATTTCTCGAGTAATCCCTACGATCATAAAAGTATATGTGCAGATACAACGCTCTCGCTTAGAAGTTTTTACATTCCCATACAAATGTGTTTTCAACATAGCTACGAGTTTTAAGCTACTGAGTCGAGTTTAAAGCCTCTGAAAGTGTTAGTGATTTAAAAAGAATTTAGTTTCCATAAAAAAGCGCTTCAATTTTTTTTCTATCAAATGTATTTTTTTAAATTCTAGGATAAACTCTAAGCTTGAACCATTACTGTGTTATCTCTTAAATTTACATGAGAAATGTGAATAATGAAACGCCGTGAAGAAACCATGCGGATAAGTTAATCTGATTTCAAGTTCTTACAAAGGAAATTAATGAACGAGTATTTTCAGAGGAGCATATCGTTTGATCTTGTCAAATGAGTGCGGTAGTTGAGTACCCGAGTATATCACTCGAGCTTATGAGAGCCACTTGGCTATGTGTTACTCGGTAACTCCAAACAGTCTCAAATTATCTTGACGTTTTATTACGTTATCCTACTAGAGCCCTCGTAATCTGTTTCTAAGTTAGGGCTTAAATCAAGTTTTATAGGTGCTAAAATCGAAATTACCGTTTTCGGTCCACGGAGATATGTAAATTTTGCGTGTTGAGCAATATCGTCTGCTCCGTTTGCTATGCAATAATGTGATTAGTTTGATGAATAGGTGGTACAGCGTTTGTACAACAGTCTTGAATAGGTTCGTTAATCGTATGGTTGGGTCGTAATTGGATCGATTACCATATCTGAATGGTTAATGGTGTATTCCGTGAAGGGGTATCCATTTTGGTCATTGTTTCTACAGAGTAAAGGGCGTTAGTACTTAGGGCGTTTAGTACCTATTAAGATGAAGGCAAACGTTGGAATATTTCTCGCCAGCATATTTTGATCCAAACCAACTTTTAGGTAGGGAAACGTGTCGGGATCAAGATTATTTCAGTGTTTTTATATTTTTTAAAGATCAAAGTGTGCGAGCGAGAAGTTGTTTCACGGCTTTCAGCGACTTAATTCCTTGCTTATATTTTTATGCACATTTGTTGGGAAAACACGAACGTCACCCTCGAAGAGTTTTCTTTACCATTGTTTATTTTTTCATTTATCTTGTGTTGTTTTGTTTCTCTCCACTAAGTTTACAAGCAGTGTATATTCATCCCATTTTATAACTTGTGTGTAATTATGGTATATAATTTATACGATAAACACGCATTTGAATATTATATAAAGGATACACATAGCTTACGTGTTTTTACCGATGAATATGGAAGCGTAAAAGGTTTATTTTGTTTATGTAAACCTTTTTACCTTTTTAAACCATATTTTACTACGGTATTCCGAGTTTGATGATACTTTTATTTAATATCGATCGATACAAGTTGCTATAAAAAGGCTGTTTTTACGCAATATCATTTATCTCAACGAAGGAGAAAGATACATTATGAAAACGAACGATGCTACATACGAACGATGCTGTATTCTTGTTTTTAGAATCCGTAGGTATATCTTAGCCAGATAAGTTCAACGAACATTGTACCACGCTTGGGGGGATGTTACTAAATAGGTGTATAATTATTATAAGTAGAGCTATAAAACGAACCAACCATTTATACGAGTTGAAACTGAATCCTCATTAATTAGTAATTAGAGGTTAAACGGTAGCGGCTTTCAGCTGTCTCGTGTAATGATTGATAAATCTATTAATTAATAACGATTGTGTCAAATCACTAATCGTCGTAGTTAATGGTGTAGGTACGTAAACTAATTAGCTATGAGTTGTATTCATTTTTATAGATTAAATTTATAAATTAACTAATTTGTGCTCACGTCTTGGAAGAAAATGCATCAATAGGGACTTTCAAACCTGCATAAAAATAATCGTTCTGGTGACTTAGACTAGTTTAAAACAAGTTGGTAAGTACGTCTCAAATCGAGGACTACCAGAAGTTAGTTGCATCCAATTTCAACGCGTTTGACAAGCTTTAGTCTAGTAATATGAATAACCAGGTCATGATGAAACATAGGAGGAACTGAAATAGTTGACACAAGCCAAAACATTTGTAGAATTACATACATACATAAAATCACGTCCCTATTCCCTTGGGGGTAGACAGATCGAGGAATTTCACTTGCAACGATGCTGACAAAATTTAGAATTAAAGGGGTTGTACAAACTAATCTTAATCCCATAATTATAAGGACAAGAACGAAGAGATCCTTCAGTGAAAGTTCCAGTAACCTCCATGCAAACAATTCCGAAGGCGCTATCTTTTTCGTAGCGCACAATCCGTCTTAGTCTTCTTAGTTTTAAGTTTTAATTAAGGCGTGTGCCTCCCAAGTTCGAAAGTTTTTTCATATAACAAAAAGTTCTTTGTTCTATCTACAGAGAATGAAACCACTACTTCATCTTTCTGACTAAGGAACCTATCTAGCTCGTCACTTTTGTTTATCTTCTATCAACAATCAAGCTGACAAAGGATGCTATTTTCTCTCGAAAAGGTGCCGAAGTCGCGAAGTGGTATCCGGTAGAAGTTGGACTATCTGTAGAGCGCAATATGTCTGCGCAGTCGTGCCAGTGCCATTAGTCGCGTAGAATAAGTTTTCATCGGAAACTCTGGGCGTTGTTTCAGTGTGGCCGATACGAGGCAATCCAATTTTGCGACCTAAAATCCCGTAGAGTGCTATGCAAGAACATTCCATTTGCTGGCGGCTACGCGAACACGTCCGACGACCATTGTATACCGGCCGTTCTTGTTTGGCATGACACTGTCACGTCTGTCATACACCACATTTACTACGAAATGCGGGATGCTTATGGATTAATATTTCAGTTAGCTGCAGCTTTTCACACAACGCTGTGTGTAAAGCTTAATTAAAGCTTATTGAACTTTATTTTGCAGACTGCCGGATATTATGCCTGACTTAATATTTTTGAAAGAGATTACCTATTAATAAAAACCAGCCAATTTATATAAAAAGCGTAAGTAAGTCGCGAGGGTTTCAGAGAAATTGCTATAATGAAAACATAATAATTCAATTGGAAGTTGCGCCTATATTATAGGCCAAAGAATTTACGAATTGACTTAATGAGTATATACGAGTACAAACCATATACTTCTTGTATATTGTAAATTTCTAGTTTGTACAAAGAACTAAATTTCTTAAGCCAGCTACTTCAAAGTTCAAAGTTTCGAACTTTATTTGAAGTAATCCGCCTTGAGATATCTGTAAACCGAAGTTGCATTTCCTTGCATAATCCAGAGTAAATAAGCGTCGTGAAATAGATGTTCTTTTTTTATTATTATTTAACCTATTTTATCCCACAACTGGGCGGAAGTCTCCCCCAAAGACTTCCACTTATCTCTCTCTCAAGCCTTCACCCACTATCTCCTCTCAGAGATGTTGATATCGTCCCGCCAATGCTTTCTCGGCCGACCCCTTGACCGCCGCCCATTATGGTCCCAAGGGGTGCTTCAAGTGGGCAACCTGATGGTCGCCGGGGTGGAGGCACCGAGAGGCATCCGGCTGACGTGCTCTGCCCAATAGAAAATTGTTAATCAATTTTATTCAACTTCTTCTTGTCGTGTCACTAATTCTATCCAATGTGGTTCAATGTCTCATGTTAAAAGTAACCTATAGGTATATCCGACCACGTCATACTTAAGCTCACTTCAAAAATCTAAACCTGTCCCTTATTCATATTGCCTGCCAATTTATGGCGGCCATCAAATATTATCACTTTCACGTCAACGAAAAGAAATGGCAGCAGATTTATCGGCCATCTTAGCTAATGGAACCCTCGGCGACCAACATGAATAAAGACTTTTCAGAATAGAATATAATTATAGTAGGATGCATGTTTACGCAAAGTTTTTAATGCTAGTTCATAAATCACGTCAAAATGAAGGGTTAACGGTAGTCTATGCAGTGTCATACGTTAAAAATCAGTTCACGTCGGTGTGGCTAGAGACCGAGGTTTGTATCAGCGGCAGTCTCCCATAGATCACGTTTTATGTGTGACAAATAGTCTCCAGTTAGGGGAAATTGCTTTCCGATCCACTCTGACAAATAATGTTGGCCACTGACGCGTGACCTTACTCGTTTCGGAGACGATCACAATTTGCCTACACTCCGATCCTGGATTCGGGAAAGGATATCATTTTGTGTATGCGAATGGCGAATGTGTCCGTTTCCTTATTATTTGCCATACCCTCGGTCTACTTAAAAAACTAGAGCGGAAAATATTTTTTTCATATCCGTGACTGAACTTTTGAGATATGGTAAAAGTTTTTGTGGATCAAACTTTTAGTTCTATTAAATTCTGAGATTCTTAAAATTGTCTTCGTAACTGAATTTTGAATTTATCTCAGCCAGTTTGTTGAACTATGCTTATCAAATTTGTTTGACTGACATGTATGTAATTATGTTTAGTTAAAGTTTTAGGTACGTGGATGAAGTCTACTCAGTATTCACTAGCTAAGCCGATTGGTCTTTCCAAGTACAGAAATAGTAACTGAAAAAAGTTCTTTCAGAATTGGAATAGCTCCAAACCTAAACTAATATCCTAAAAGCTACGTAGTTCACCTTTAAATGAGATAGGCTGTAGTGGGCTAGGTAAGAATAGCACAATGCGGTCGCTAGGCTGTTCACGAATAACAGGGTGCGTCGTCTCTGTTCCATTGTACTCGAAGCCCGGCGGGATAATATACGAATCTTTTATTCAAGTGCCTTGGCCCTCAAACGTCTCAAAAAAACATAACACAAAACGGACTCAACATTCATTGTCCCGTCCTCAATATGATTTTGATGGATCTAAAAGATCGCGATCCAATGGTGAAAGCATTTTTAAAAATAGCAAGAGACCTCAAGTTTCACCACCAAATAAAAACAGACAATGCCGTGCCTACTTTGTTGTTTTATTTATACTATTGGTAATACTGCTATAGTAATACAAGCTGTTAATAGGTTTCGGTCAATTGTTTTTGTTGTCCTGATCAACATTTATTGCCTTATTGGTATGCGGGACTAAATCTAAAAAGGTTCGGGGACATTCAATAAAATTTGATACCGCTTTAAATAAAAGAACAGTATCCTTTTATTGTAGGTATTACTCTGAACATAGATGCTGTTGCGTAGGTGATTAAAATGATAATTAATATTTATTTTGTATTATAATGTTCATCATCATCATCTCTGCCCGATTGCACCAGCTGCTAAGTATAGACCCCCTCTTTATTGCGCCTTTCCGGTCCCTCGTGAGTCTCACCCAGTCATTCTCAGCACTCGCAACAATGTCGTTCGACCATCGAGCTGGTGGTCTGCCTTTAGGTCTTTGAGCATCTCTTAACCACCATTCTGTGGCTGCCTTCGTCCATCTCCTGTCGTTTCTTCTTGCCAAGTGCCCTGCCCATCCCATCTCCACTTCAGTTTCGCGCTATTATTATATGATATAATATATAACTTATATTATCCTTTATTGTGGCCATGAACCCATTAATATTATATGAATGTGCTTCTTTTCTCAGATCGTCTGAATGATCTTTTATTTGTTCTTATTTATTAAAATCTGTATTAGCAATCCCTATGCAATGGCCCATAAACATGAAATATTGCTGGGCGTTATAATCATTGCGGCTAAAGTCTTACCGAGTTATTTACGTACATTTAAATAAAAAAGACGTCCAGATGTTCATTGACCTAGATATTTATTCCATAGCTTATAAAGTAATATATTTCACGCCAAAGTATCTTTTCTACATTTTATAAGAAAACAGATTTTAAAAGTAGGCAAAATAATGTATAAGTTCGATACTTATATTCCAATATTATAGTTATGTTTACAGGTACAAGTTTTTAAGAACTTTTCTTTAGCTACCACGATCGATGCTGCCTTGTCTCATCCAAACAGTATACTAAAAAAATCTGAGCCAGCTTTTTATCAACACATTAGTGGATGGGGTCCGCGTTGGGTATATTTTCCTTGCAAATTGCGTATCGTTCTTTGTTATTTTTAAATTACATAGATAGAGTAACTATCACACTAAAAAAGCTGCCATAAAACGAACAAATGTCATTGCACGGATCTTGTGAATCGGAATAGCATGGATGTAGTTAAACGAGCCGTGATTTGTAATCTGACTTTCAAAACTTCTGTTGACACCCCTTCCCACCGGTGCGTGATATCGCGCACCGGCCCGCACCAGCTCGCACGACACACCATGGGAACGGTCTCGTGCGCCGAGGTGCACGGTAGCACAGGAGTCTTTTCTGTGTGCGTTGCCGTGCGTCGTCGTGCGCGGTGCGTGATGATCTGCGGAACCACGCACCGTAGGAAGGCAGCATTACAAGTAAATTTGGTTCAATGAAGTAAAAGAAAAAATACAGAAACATTTAATACGTTTTTGTACCCGTGTACCGAGATAAGTGAAAGGTTTTGGGATATACCTTAGTCTTTGTTTTTAACAAGCCTCAAAAAGAGATGGATATATTTTTATCTGACGGATAAATTTATCTGTATACCTATATGGAAAAAATGCCCTAAGTGTGGTTTAATTGTTTACTGTTTTACACGTAGGCATCCATTTGGCTCAATATATTCCTACTTATAATAATACCATGAATAAGCGAAAGGGTTCTCGCATCTCCGGTAATTTATATGGTGGTATGTGAGCATGCGATTTCGTATATCTCACCCTTCAAAAACTTCACTGGAAAATCATCAATCACAGGCATTATCTCATGTACGATATGAAGCGTACATCAACCTTGTGATATAGCACACTCATCTATTATTATAATTTGCTGTATGTATGCTTCACAGAATAATTTACGCACAATAACATTGCTCTAAGACATGTAGCGACTGTAGTCAGTCTACATACGGACATTAGTTACAGACCGGACAGTTACATGTACTGTAATTATATGATTACATTCAGTCGAGTATGTTTTCTTGGAGATTATTGCAGTATATAATATATTTATTACTTCTTCTTCCTATCGTGCCACTTCGCATCGTAGTTCTTTTGAACCAGTGTGGTGAAAGGATTTTACACCCCAAAGAGGCTCCTTGCGTGCACTCAATACATGTTTTCGAACTTTTTTAGGTTCTTCGATATTTTTTTTATCAATACAAATATTTTAAGATATTTAGGGCAATGGTTCTCAGCTTTCCTCGTAGATTGTAGCCTTGTATCGTAGCCCGTTGTCGCATTCTATATACGTAGCGCAGTACTCTGTGCTTTTGTCCAATTTATATAGGATACCTATATTGTTCTCAACAGCAACCCTCTGAGCTCAATAGAATCTTTGTTGTGTATTCGACAACGCACGAGGCTTAGTCGCTGAGTGTATACTGTTACTCGTTGAACAATATGAACTGACGACTCCTTCAATGCACAATATTTAATAACTTAATATTTCATTAGTAGACTCCAAGAATATAATTTGAATCTGCTTTCAAAATAGTTGAATGTTAGACAAAGCAATACATGGAGAGATGTCGGACTTCTAAATTCAAAAATTTCCAAAATACGTCATATAATGTAGATCTGCTAAAAAGTAATGCCACAATGACATGTGAACACAAATTAATCTAGAAAACTATGAAGTGTGGGTAGCTGTACCTACTTTTGGAAAGGTACTTCCTCAAAGACTGACGGATTTTCGGTTCGTCGGTAGTCCACCACGTTGTCAGAATTGTAGACCGTAGTAGTAGGTATATGAATGAGAGTTTACCCACGATCGTGTGGAATGGCAAACGCAGAGAGGTCTGCCTGTACACAGCATTCGTAAAGCCAGCTGCGGGTGATATTTTTTATCCGTATATCCAAACCTTTGCCTTTTGATAAGTTGTTATTTTTCACACGATCCAGAATCCGGCCCCTATATTAACCCTTATAAAATTTTCAGCAAGTTGGCATAACTTTGAAATATAAATGAGATATTTTCAAAACCATTTCAACAGCGATAGAGTGATTTGTTTCTTTGAGGAGTTGAAAGGTTATAAAAAGTTTAATTAGGTAGGAGTAAGCTGTAAGATCTTATTATAAGGGTTCGCCTGACAGGTGCAATATAGCGTGGCGAATCTCTTCAGGTTGTGAGGTATCTGTGAAATTATTATTCATAGCACAACTACGAAATTATCTTGTAAATTACGATAGCAATGTTAATATTGACTCTGCCTTGATAAGCACGAAATTATACAGGGTTATTCATCAGCTGCAAATTCTCAGGAATTAGGTACAACAAATAAAATAAAAAATATTTATGAAATGATTTTTTTTTAAGTTTTGTTATGAAAATCCCGAGAAAATCGATAAAGGAATCATTGGCGCCTGACCTATTTTGACCTTTGATCCGTGCCCGCGCGCCGTGAGTGACACTCTGCGTTCAGTCACCGCCTGGTTGGGTCATCGTCCTGTTCTCCATGGCAATCATTATGCAATAGCCGTAAATAAATTAATAAAAATAAAATTTTGATACAAAATCTTAAATCAAAATAAAAAAAAAATCATATATATTTTTTATTTTATTTGTTGAACCTAATTCCTGAGTATTTGCAGCTTATAATAAATAACCCTGTACAAAGTAGATATTTTACACGTGTCGTTTTCACTGTTTTAAATTGTGTATTTTATAATATCGATTTATTGAACATCGTTGGTTCAAGGCGTATTATATGTGTCACGTAGCATTTATATTGAAAACTTGTATTAAAAAGTTGAACCATGATAAGTATACTATTTCTGAATCACGATCACCTCTCACAAAGTTTGCTAATAAATAAACCCATGTGGTGAATAAAGTTTATCGCTGATTTGACCGTCGTAAACCCACAAATCTGATAAGTTTGGAAAGCTTGTCAAATAAAATTCACACAGTGGTAACAATGCGCAGGCATTGACGGATTTCATTACTGTAACAATAGTAGAATACCTACTAAATCCTTGCGTCTTTGTTGTAGCTTAATTGTGTGTTTTCAAGTTAACTAAACCTTATATCATTTTAACGCCATCTTGAATTAATTACACTTACATGAACTAATAGGTATTTTATACGTAACCAACTGGATTTTCATATCAGTAAAACTATTGTTAATAAAAGGTTTTTTTTTTGTTGTTAATTCTTACCTATTATTAATTTCTTACTTACTTTTACTTCGGGAAAGCACTACTATTTTTAGAATATTAATTGAACCAATGATCGCGTTTCTTTGATACCGGGATATTTCTGACCGCTCTGCGCCATCGGTCCATATCAAGTAGGTACTCCGAATAACGCTTACGTTGGATAAACAAACAATTGATATGGAACATTAAAGATCACTTACGTAGAATGACGTAACCGTGAGGTGTATTTGTAGTCAAAACACAGCAAAATGTAATTTTTCGCGAAAATCGTATTGGGGGTAACATTATTTAATAACACAGACAACTGAGGCTACACTTTAAGGTGACTTAACTTTATAATTGAAACACATTTTAATAGTGAAATATTACACTATTCAAAATTAATTTATTCGCTACCATACGACTATCATCCATCATCTACGTTGGTTTATATTTATAAGGTAAAAAAAGGGAACTAAATCTGTTATTATTTATTATTCTATGGGGTAAAATAAGTAAACTAAATTACTTTGTAAGTGTCAGTAAATAAATAATAAAAAAAATTATCAAAAAAAACTACTTAGAAACGTTAAGCAAGACTAGCTACCAGATCCACGCTCAAAAACTTTAACTTAAATAACATTGGTTAAAAATAGGGTATTTTCTGGTAGGTACATAAGTAACAACATAAGTAACTTTGTACATAAATACAAAGAGAAATATAATGTTGGACTGTTTAAGAACTGTTTAACTTTTATGATAACTGATGCGCGAATGGAACACAAAAGTCTTTAAAACACTGAATTTCTCGTTTTTGAAAAGCGACATTCTATTTCCGGAAATAGAAGACAATGAGTTCCATTCCTTAGCTGTTGTCATCGAAGCTGAAAAGGGAATGAGGAAAAGATATTGTAGTACAAAGAAGGTTTAAGTCGTATCTTTATTGATATTACATAATTGAGTCAGTACGTCATTACGTACTGAAAGGTTACTTGTTATCTGAGATACTGTCATTCCAAAATGTAGTACGTCAAAGTGCCTGCTTCTGTAAACACAACGACTTCTGTCGGATATACCTCTGAGCTTTTCTAAGGGGCTTCAGTAAACAGCTTCAGTATTTCCTTAGAACGGGCTGAGTACGTTCTATCGGTTATTATGTATTTCTGTTGACCAATATTTACTAGTTTAATATAGTTATACTAAAGCAGCCGTATTATGAGTTTATCGATTTTTACCTCTTACTTCGACTGCGAATAAGTTTTACCTATACAACTTATACTCTTATGTGTAAAACTTGTATAAGTATTACGCATAAATAGAGGTAAAGTGTTTATGTCACATGATGTTGGTTACCGACTGAAAGGTAAGATGGGCAGGGTCGATTCTCATCGCGAGACCATTGCTTTCATGATCTGAATATACTCCTCTATTGACTATTAGCTATTGACATCCCATCGGACTGAATAACTATTACTGTGGGGTCAGAGAACGAGTTGGGTCTGTTTCGATCATTTTATTAGGTATAGGTACTAACTAAGCTTTGGTGTTAGATAGTGCTGAATTAAGAAAATATTATACAAAAAAAAGTATCCAATATAATGTATGAAATAAAAAAATAGTACGCGTAAGGAAATTTGTTTTTCCCCCAAACTTGAATGGTTATTGTTATGTGCTAATGAATAAGTTGACGGTAAATAAAATAAGTGCGGGTAGAATGTATCATGAAAAGTTCCCTCTTATATAAGTAAAGTTCACAAGTACTCATAACAGCAGCACTCAACCTTCAAGTGATATCTTCTCAAACCATAAAATTACTTACAAACAGCCGAAGTAGCAAGCGCGTTGCAGGGATTTTCACAAGATCTAATTACTTTTGCTTCTTAACAATAAATATAAGCAAATTATTAATTTACCAGCGTTCGTATTCCCTACTAATTGGCTTGTGGAGTATACTTGTAAACAATTATTTATGAAACAAAGAAATTTAAGAGAGAACACAATACAGTAGAATTAATTAAAAGAGGTTGTAAACTATGGTTTAACTAGACACCAATTATGAACAAACTCTCCCACACTCTTAAACCTACAACCGCGCGGTGCCATTAAAACTCTTCCTCAAGGATAATGGAGGGTTCGCACGTTCGTCATTTTATTACTTGTTAAAGATAAAACGTCTACTAAAAAGATAATAACTTAAATGGGCATTTTGTTGCAGACTTATATTACACTCAATAGTGTTTTACTTTACTCTCAAACTTCCAGCCTACTTATAAGCATAATTTTGTCTACAATAGCAAACAAAAAAATCTTCTTCTTTTTAAAGTGTCCTGATTCTTTCAAACCTGTGTGGTGAAAGGATTTATAGTGCACCCCAAAGAGAGTAATTTGTGTACTTGACGCATGTTTTCGAACTTTTTAGGTCCAAAAACATGTGCTATATGCTATATTGAAAAAAATTAAACGGTTTTTAGTTCATTTTTAGTAATAAACTTAACCCAAAAACATCTTGTTTTTGGTATAATATAAACTATTCATACATGTAATTTTAATGTTTTTGTAAACGAGGTGCCAGCACCATAGAACTAGACTGCGAGCTTCTAGGCATAATGTAGGACGGTTGTCGGCGGACAGCCAGTTCCTGTTCAGTTAACGAACTACTAGCTCCCCACTTGGCTCGATCTTTTACGATTTCCTTTTGTTTTGAACTGAAATTGTATTTTAGGAATCAAACGAAATATCCCACGCGAATCCTTTTGATACGGCCATAGTCGTGGCGTCTGAAGCATTCTTCGAATATTTTATGATGTGCTACAAAGAAGCAATGCTTGCATTTCAATAACATCAAAACACAAAAAGCTTAGTACGTCCTATTAATGAACTTTGCACAAAGAACCCGTTTATTCTTTCATTTCTTTGTAGTTTACTTTAATTTAATAAACAGCACAAGAATTTTCGCAAAATCCGTGTCACAACCTTGTATTTACAGACGAACTTATAAATAGGTACTGTTGTGGAAACAACGTTTATGACAAGAACACATTAGAGCACTTCCATCGTCACACAATGGCAAGTCTGAGTCAATACAGAAATACTTTTATTTGCTTGAAGCAAATAAATACTCAAACAACTAATGGTTTTCACCTAATGGGCATTATATACTTTCCTTATTAACCAATGCAAACGTGCTGATTTTTAAAATAGATATTGTTCTATAAATGTCTATGATCAAATATACAAATGAATGCATAAGATGTTCCATGGAAGGAAATATCACTCGATGAGGTGGTTCGATTTCCATACACTTTTTCTTTAACTTAATATATTTGCAGTAATTAAGGACCATATAGATATGAAGATAAAGCCAACTACAGTTATTTCACAGCTATACTCTCAATCACTTTTACCAATTTGTATGTAAATCGACTACAACTTTAAATAGCGCTTGTCAACGCAAAAAACAATGTTTTGTAAAATGTTCTTGCTGAATTAACCTGGCGTAACGTTCCGTAGTAAAACCAAAGCCGTGCAACCATGGACTTTCTTAAATAATTGTGCTCAATATTTTATGTGTTTGTGTTTATCGGAGTTTTGTTGAGGGTGGTGCCTTCTGTATAAATCGTATCAATTTATGAGCTATTCAAACCCTCTTGAAGTTACTCCCTGCTCATAAAATCTGGCACAAAATACTTAATCGGCATTACTTAGTAGCTGAAATTGCATTGGCTGAAAATGCCATGACCTAACTTTTTACCACATCACTGTTTTATGCACGTTGTTCAGCTATTTCATTATTCATCGTTGAGCAAAATACTATGCTAATATTAAACTGAAACCATTATGAAGGTACCAATTTTAAGACTAGTAATTTCAGTACTGCAATAATACTTCGCAAGTCCACGGTGGGCGCCAGCGGGTGGCAAAGTTGTGCATTCATCTAATATTATATTTAATTTGCGCCACAATTAATGAAAACAATTTAATTTCGGACTCAGCTATGTTTAAAGGTTACTCTCAAAGCTCGTTGCCTGTTGTCTTTGCGTTTGCAAAATTTGTTGACCCTGTTAATTAATCGTTTAGTATGCAGACAATGGCGCTTTGTACTTTATACTATTGACTTAGTAAAAGGAGTGCTTTATAGAAAACAACGATTACTCCAGTATATCATATTCGGTAGAGTAGTCACAGTGACATAATGTACGAGTATGTGGTACGTCATCTCGCACGGGCGCCTGGAGGTCGCCGGGTGGCGATGAAGTGGGGAAGAGCCTGACGCCTGTGTTTATAGCACACGGCAATTTACTCCTACCTTAATGGAAGTTGGCGGAACTCGTTTCGTGATTAATAGCAATCTTATCAGATTCAAACACTACATTGGACGGGCGGATCTCGGCAGGTAGGCGAGACACGGTGCGATACGAATAGTATAATAGTCAGCATTATAATATGTCGTCGTATTCAGGTTTTATTTTATCATAATAATATGTTGCACTGCCTATTTTCAGCTGTCCCTTCTGTGTTGTCATACGTGTGCCTTTAAGTCAAATAAATGTATGTTATTTCTTTTCTTTTTTCTTTATCAATCACAGCTCTCGAAGTTTTTCAAATTTCCGTCCTGGTAATTTAATCGGAAAAAACCTCGAGCTAGTATAATTTTATTTTTGTACTCTTTACGCAATCTTCTGAGTATAAATATTAATGAACCCACTTTATTACTACACTCCTACCATAAACCTCAAATACGGATTTCGAGGTAAAAGGCGCAAGGAATCTCCGAAATTCAACCCCTATAAGAAGTTACAGTACAGTTCCGTTGTAATTAAATTACTCGGCACTTAAGTAGGTATGATGAATTAAAATTCGTGTATTGCTTGTAAAATTCGTACTTAATTCAGTATAATTTATAGGCTCTTGGAATTAAATGTAATAAAAACGAAGTCACGTACTTGAACTTTAAGAAATTCCGTATAGCGAATTAGCTAATCGAATAGCAGTCCTATCTTTTTTATAATGAATTTGTGATTGAATTATATCGCACCAAAATACATGTGTAGTGGATTAACTACGGGCAGCTCTGAAGCGTTTTTAATCACAATATACCTCGTCCGAATCACTTACAGCAATCAGTTTGTCTATTGAGTTACCACTACTGAATGAGACGTGCGGTGCGTCAAAATAAATTGCGGTACTGTTCCGCACCGCACTATGTACTATCCTCGTTAATCGACGGACTAAGGTGCGAATTAATTACAGAGATACAATCAAATACATTACATGATTAAATGTTTATTTATTGGATCTCTTAATTCAAATGTAAATCTTCCGATGATAAATGTTTACAGGCCTGTATAAATACTCGATTACAGAATGGTCAATAAATTTGTTATACATACAACTTCAAACTGTTGATGTGGCACATTGTGTAACAGCCAATTTAAAAAAAAACCTTATCGGTGTGGTAAATATCCTTAGAACATGGAAACTGCTGCATGGGTTTCCACCAAACATTTTTGAAAAAGCTTTCTCAAAAAAAAAAAACATATTGGAGCATTCGTTCTGGAACTACGAGAACAAAGACAGACAAACAAATACCACGCTAAGCCTCAAACTTATAACAGCCTACTTACCGGTCCGGGGTTTAAAAGGAGTTCGATTGCACTCATTTAAAACGCCATAACATTTATAACAAATGCAGCCACAAGTGTACAATGTGTGCTGAAAATACTAACACTACAGCTAAGGCACTAAGTTCACGGCTGGCAAGACAGCTAGTTAATTTTACAAAAGCTTTGCCGATATCGGACAGGAAATAACTATTTGTAAAATGAGTTTATGACTTCGATCACTTTAAACTTGTGAACGTCCAAAAGCATATTAAAATAGTTATTTATATTCCTGGTAATAAAATCAACCTTTTCAATCAAGTTTGAAGTTGGTGAATAAGTGATTGGTTTGATTTTAACTTTAAAGGTTTTAATTTTTTTTTTTAAGATTCATTTTCAGAAAACGATGCATTGATTGTAATTTATGCCTTTTATATTTCATCATCATCATAGCATATTAGCCTGAGAAACTTCAGTGCTGGACATTGGCTCTCCCTACACGTTGACAGCAAGAACGATTTTGATCCTGCACCATCAATCAACTTCCCAAAATCTTCCGTTACCGTAGCTTCCGCCGCAGAAGTGTTTATATAAATTCGTAGCACTAAATATAAATATTAGCACCGATGTATTTTTCAATCATATCGCCGTGCACATTCGAATGAATTAGTAATTCAACCACGTAAACCGATACATTCAAAGCCAACGAGCTTACACAGCAAACGCGTTTTATAAAACATTTAAATTTTGAAAATTATCATTTAATTAGTCAAAATAATTTTGCGTGCTAATGTATGGGATTCCGTGAGCTGCGAGCTAGTGGGGTAATCGTTGGGGCGGGCACAGTGGCGGTACTGCCAGTTCAACTTGGGCGCCTCGTCGGCCGCCCGTCTCGCGCCCCGCTTCAGAACACAGACTATGATAATTATTTCCCCAAGACCAGTGCAATACGAGCGTGAATGGCATATGCTATGTGACACATTAAAATGAATTATCGCCCCATTAGTATATTAAAAGCTGTGTGTGTTTGTGATAATAACAATCGTTGATACTTGTGCGCCATGCGGTGAGCGCCTTCGGTGCATCTCGGATATGGTAGACCCGCTGAAAATATTTTGGGTGTTGACTAACAGCACTTACTTAGGTATGGGAACAACTTTATTTACGCTCATAATACACTCCATTGTTACATTCTAATGACATTATGTACAACAAGATAACAATGAAAGAAAAAGTAGGAAAACACGGCCTTATGTTTTTCTTTCATGATGCTTACAATAAGGCTGAAAAGTTTTAATTAAAGCTCTTGAATACACTGTACAGTAAACTCTGCATAAATGTTTTGCTTGTTAACAAGACACTGGTCGTGCTTGTTCAGAATTTACTTTAAAGTAGGTGCTACGAAATCTCGATTCTTGCTGTAGTTTGTTCAGATAGTTTCATCGATGTCGTGATTACGCTTGTATTAGTTTTGAACTAGGTTAAGCAACGATGATATTTTCATGTGTGACTCCAAACACAATAAAAAACCGTATCATCAATACTGGGATTTTCAACCAATCGTAAAAGAGAGAGTCTTTAAGAAATTAAGTATTTATTGTTACTTTACTATGTAATGTCCCTATGATTTATTGTAAATAGTTGTCAAATAAAACCCTTGGGTGAATCTCATTTACTATGCTTTGTATTATGTTTATTACTAGTGAAATCTGGTGCGACTTTGTTCACGTTTAGGTTCTTCCATTCAAACTTCAAACAAAAAGGGGCAGCGTGGCACCCTTTTAGGGTTTGACTATTCAAAAATTATTAAGTACTAACCTTTCTTAGATTAAAGAACACACCCTTCAGATTTGAAGTGGCTACGACTAACGGTTTAGGCGTTGTATGTCAGGCACTCACAAAGCTCTTCAATGTATATGATTGTGATATAACTCTTACGTTACAGACAGATGTGTAGCTTACGCACAGCCTAAATCGAGTCCTACATAATATGCATAAAATTTCTGAGAGGCCTGTGTATTAAATTTATGTTGCCTACCATTACACACAGTTAGGTCATTTGCCTGTTCCATGAGCAAGTGGTAATAAAATCTTGAAATTCGACTTGTAAATGGTTCAGCAGGAAGTTTTTAGCACACTATTAGGTTGCAACTAAAAAATACAGCGATAACGAAAACGTGGGCACTCCACTAGTCAAACCATATACTCGGAAGTCCGTTTTACGACCGATTTTAATGTTTCGTTCCACATTCGATGGACGATAACACCTGACTCTGAATACTAATACCGTCTTGACTCGATTTATAGTGGTATAATCTAAGCTCAGCTAGACTTTTACTTTATCGAACAGTAGTACAAACAATTCTAAAGTTATCCCTTTAACATATTTTGTAGGTGATTTTTATATAGCTTTAGGAAAACTTTTAGATAACTTTTCTTTCAGTGACTAGAAAAGGATTTTTGATAGAGTAGGCTTGTCCAGCACCTATACCATACGGCTTAGTCGGCTTAATCCCAAGGAAAGACATGGTCAATACGTGCAGAGTTGACTAAGCCGCGGGTTTTTAGATAAGAGGTTTTCTTCGCCGTTTTTTCGAAAAGAAAAATTCTGAAATACACTGACTGGATCGGAACTCACATTTTTAAGATCGGAAGGGCGGGGTCACCAACTCTAGAGCATATTCGTAAATTGTTTTACGTTACAAATACATAGCCGTATCGTAACGGAAAAGTGATAATATTGGTGGTTCATTTTAAATATTTTACTTGTCATTTGCATTTTCAATTGCATTTGCTTTTGAATATAAATTACAAAGAATTACTTTGTGAATTCCAACGTTTCGTTATGTTGGAACAATATACATAATGGATACTAGTACCTACTAATTGTTCGACGCGATCGCAAAACGTTTTTAAAAGGCATCTCGATTGAGTCGATAAGCTTTTTGTCGGTTTTACATCCACTCTGCCAGCTTTATTAATGTCAAGCTCCATAATCTTCTGCGTTTGGCACAATTTAATAAAAGAATATTCAAGATTTATTTTGTAAATTATTAGACTAAAGCTGCGCTCTCTTCTTAGTTTTTTCGGAGAAGGCCCTGAATAATTTAAATGAGCACGCCTTAAAAATATGTGGGTATCCAAGTTACTTTTGAAGTTTAAATGTGGCTTGGATTTACTACTAAGGGCTGGTGGCGTGACAAGGGTTTTGGGGGAATTCATTAGCTAATTACAAAAAGTTACATAATGCCGTTAGTGAAAAATCTTTGAAGTTATTATTTTTATTAGAAAAAACTGTGAATAAAGTGTAAACATAAATAAAAAGTATATTTTAAGTTTTCTCTGCAGGAAATCCTGTTAGAGGCTGCTTTATCCAAACTTTCGGACATGTTAATAGCGTTTCTACACGCTCGTTAACTTCAAACTTTAGGCATGCAAACTTTAATACACGAATACATGCAGCTCAATCTACAGGTACCAACAACAATGTCTTAGTATACACAACGACTTGGCGAAAAGTTGATCTATTAATTTGGTTTAGAACAAGTTTAATTAAATCTTTTGAAAACTTCTCCAATATCTTTACAGATTTACAAAGGTTAAATTAAAATTACTAAGAAACCTTCAGATTTACCTACAGTAGTAGGAAGGTAATTACAGGTTGAAATGGTTAGGTACTTAGAAACTGAAGAGTTACGTACACATCTTCGAGATACTGCTTCAATTTGTCAATGACCTTCCAAGAATTCGTTTAGGCAGGTTCTTGGAAAAGGTTTCTATTTCAAATTTAATTTGCTCTCAACGTTACTCAAACTTAAACCAATTATCTAATAAACTTTTCCTCTAGCGTATATCTATATTATTCTAGCCACGAAATTCACAAGTTTGCACGAGCCAAAAATAGATAACGGCAACTAAGTGTATGAAGGAAGATCCGATTTTAGAACTTAAGCTAGCAGTGGATAGCGCGAAGATTTATTCATTGCATAAAAATAATTGGATGGAAAGCAAGCACCTGCGTCCAGAATAGAGACGACAGTAAGGCAGGCTTCTGTTGAGACAAACGCAATGAGTGCGAAGCTCTGTCTGAACGGGTTGTGTGCAGCCAAGTGTACGCAAATGTAATCGACGCAATTCCAACACAATCGACCGATCCACAACCAGGCAAACCCACTTTTATACTAATGCGTCCCATTCAAAACGACCGCGTTTTACTCCTTACTAACGAGGGTGTTTTATTTATAAAGTACCTGCCTATTTCAGCTTAAACGGCTCTAAACTGTCACTCAAGCCAGACTACGCAGCGGAAACTGAACTGTTATTGTTCTAAGCATTGCGTCCTTATTTTATTGCGATTTCGTGATCGTTTTTTTTCAGATATATTTATCAAACGAAAAAGAACTTAAAGTTTCTTAACATTTACCCTGTTAAGGTTTCGTGGCTATTGTTTTAAGCATTTTTCATCTATGAGAAATGTTATATTCTAGAAGTAAAATCAGGTAAAATAGATCACGTCAATTCTATGTTGCTCAGCCGTTTACTTGCGGTCGTCGACTACATTCTCCCTCTTTTGTATAATCTAGGTAAAGAAATTGTATGCAGCACAAACTAGACTTTAACATCTGTTCATAAAAGCTGCTGTCTATTCGTAGAACCAGGTTGAACTTGTTGTGAAGCTTTTCCGCTAAAAGTTTTAGTACGTACGTACATACCACCGTTTTACATATCACCATTGCCACCGTTACGATTTGTGCCTCCCGTAGAAATATTTTTGTTTCTGCGAAAATTCCCCTTGTGATTCCATGTTATACAAGTTGGTATAACTCGTAAGATGCAACCCTCCAGGTGGCGTGGCACACAGACATTTGAAATTAGTTTTCTTTCAGCCGAGTTCAAATGTGCCCTTAGAATAGATATATAAGTACGTCACCATAAAACGTGTGAGAATATTGCCAATAACCCGATATTGCGTTCAGTTACATGCCACACTTATCATCACGGACAATGTACCTAACCCTACGAATATTTCAAGCACACATTGCATAGATTTCATCTATCTCTCCCTCTTTTTCTGATATTTTATTATTTTTTTCATCGAATAGCTTTTCTCTCTGAGCAATTAGTTTTGATTTGGTACTTATCACACCCAAATAAATATCAATGATATTTTCCCATGCCATCTAGTTTTATAGACTATAGGTGTGTATTAAAGTAGCCACCGATAAAAGTAAATTGCGCTCTGGGTAATCCTATTATCGTCGTAATAAATTATTACAATAGGCTCTCTCGCTATTAATTCGTATAAATGCTCTAATAACTGCAATATAGTGAATCATCATTATGAAAACGTGTCAAGAGGCCGTCGGAAGCACGCGCACTACACTCCCGAGACTTTTTTACTGGCCTCCGTTCACACAGTGTGAGGGTTCCTCTGTTATCCCAGCAAATCATTTACCTTCATCTACTTCGGTAGAACATATATTTCATCTGCTTATGGCCAACACGCGTTCCTACGTTCTGATTTCTCTCACATCGTTGTAATTGGATTTACTAGTTTCCTGCTTACAGGGTTACGTAGCGTTGAACTTACTCACGCAGGCAGGATCCAGTGGGACGTATTGTGTCTGATTGTAAACTTCTACTTGCTACTAACCGGTACACACAGGTTGAAACAACACACAGTGTGCAAAAACGTTACACTCAGAAAAAAATATTGTTGGTTCCAACAATAAAACTTTAACAGGGGAGAGCCCACCATGGTGTATAGTCCGTGCGTCAATGTTTTTATTGTCATGGATAAAGTTATCATTGCAACAATGTTGATATTTTATCAATTAGGCGTGTTTTGATACTACAGCAATGTATCTTTTGTCAGCGGAACTAATTTCGAAAACGAAGGACTAAAAATGTACAACTAGTAGGTACGAAAGACCCCAAGTGTGAGGAGTAAAAAAAAAGATTTGATAAGACCAAAGTTGATCCGATGCATTCATCGGATCAACTCCAGTCATATCAAATCTTCAACGGATTCATTAACCCGTTGAATACAATTTCATAAAACCACTTCTACAATATAAGGAAACGCCGTGCGTTTTCGTCAGCGCGTTCTAGGATCGTTACAATTTTAGTCACGCCATCTAGTTCTAAATTTAGTAAGCAGCTTTTTTGTTAGTTTTCTTTACTAACAATGTTCACATTGACACACTTGCAACGTTCCATTTTCACCTCAGCAACATACTTATTGTATGACAAAAAGTACTCAAATGCCACAACTATAGTTACTTTGCTACGTTTTTTAACAATGTTCCAATGACACGCTAGCAACGTTTCATTTTGACGACAGCAACGTATCTATTGCATGTCAAATGGTAGTTAAATGCTACGACTATAGTTACTTTGTTAGATGTATTAACAATGTTCACATTGACACACCTATAACGTTTTATTGTTATATAATCAATTTTTTTATTAACTTTGATGTAAGGACAAAGCTAAATTGTTCCTTGCGCATTAAATGAAGGAAAATCAGCGGACAATAAAAACGTTGCTGAACGCAACAAAGCTCTTTCTGCTAAAGTAACAGAGTATTTAGTTGCTCCGACAGGAAATTTCTGACAATGCATTTATTGTGACTTTGTTGACCCATTTTTTTCTGTGTGTAGTCTTACGTATTGGTCACGATCGATACTAGTATGTCTTCTTCTCTCAGGTGTTGTCGTCGATCTTGAATTATGTATTTATCAAAAGGGCCACAACGATCCTTTTTGCACGCCAACAATAAATTGAAGAGACCGACATCCATAACTGTTTGGGCAAAGACATCAATTCGCGCCGCCAAAAATTTCGCCCGCGGGACTGGTTAAGGCCTGAAAGAGTCACACTCTTTTATCTTGATCGTCAAGAGAATACAAGTGTAATAACAAATATCATAATGCGGTTTGAATGTTGAATTATCTACTATTTCTTATTTTATCTATTTTGGTTCTGAAAAAATAAGTTTTCTTAGAAGTATTACACTTGGTTTGGTAATAACAACAAATTTGTTTTTTTTAATATTGCCTCTTATTTTTCAGTATTCAATAACTTTGCACCTTTTTGAAAAAGGCGTTCCTGATAAAAACAATATTCCTAGTTTTTGTTCTTATCCTTTGCTCCTCATCTGAATATTATTTGATTGCGTCTCGTTCCTCGAGGCACATTGGAAAAAATGTTTTATCCTACAAAGAAATGCTATTATTTTATCGAATTTATACGAAGCAATGGGTCCTGGCTTTTTTAAATATTTTTAGATTCTGCATTTGTCTTTCGTATAACTTCCATGAACTTGCGTTGTTTTAACAAAGTTATATTGCAAAGAATTGAATATTAAAGTGGAATATGTTTGGTGTTGCGAAAAATGTTTAACGTTATTTTTCATTTTTTTTTACTTTTTATCAGATAATCTACAGAAAGACCTACTTCACTGCAATGTTGGGTTAACTCTTTTTGTATCATATCGTACACAAGGTCCCAACGCAACACCGCAGCACGTCGAGAAATGACATACAACCTCCTGAGGGAAATCAATATGCGACTTCTAATACCCTCCATTATCTATCCATATCCATTACTTGTATGTTGATACCAATCATAAAGTGTGCTTTATTTTTATTAATCTCATCTACTTTACTTTGTACTTCGACAAGGTAAGTCAGGTCCTTTAAAAGCTTTCTGTTATCTTGTTGGGAATTAGAGACAGCTATTGCTGCTTTGCGCTTACAAAGTTTGCTAAGTTACTAGTTCTAATGTTGTTTGAAGACTGACAAACAGCCTGGGCACACCTTCAATCAATCCAATTAAGGAATTTTACACTGAGCCATTAAAACTTTGCTGACCCGTTTTGGAAGTTGTAAAGCGTTCAATGACGAACAGTGCGTTCGAGGGTCTCAATAAATAGCTTTCTAACGATGTACCAATTGATTAAATAAAAACATTTAACTGTTGTTTAAAACATTGTTCAAACATTTGGGTACGACCACTTAAATGTTTATAACCTGTTCATTTCATAAACTTTTTGAGAACTGAACAAACGAATCAAAAAATACGTACTTTTTTTCTTGCAAATAAAGTTCGTTTCATAGATACCTAGATAGATAACTGTTTATTGCTCACCACATAGATACTACAGAATTTATGCAGATATTCGGCAAAAAATGGGCAATCTTATAGCTGAGAGCAATTTCTTCAAGGCATGTAAACTTTACATTGGCTATTTTTGAAGAAATATTAATAAAATGATTATAGATTGATTAGTGCGGTTGGTACAGTTTTATTGTTTTTAAAACCATTATTGCGATGCATACCATTTAACACAAAAAGCGCTTCGTAGAATACCAAGCAAATCGAATATGAGCCGAATTCGGGGGTGCCATCGAAATAATAATTTGATAAAAATGCAAATCGATATCTATAAAAAGGATGCTCTGAAAAATTACTTGAATACCAGCAATTATTCATCCGAGTTAAATTCATTTACACACTCGAATGAATATATATTTTTTTTTAACAAAATTCTGACAACAAACAACATGGTCGATTGGAAAATGAAATTGCAAATCGATATAAAAGTTCGTACTCTGAAGCTAACGATACTTTCTCAACAATCTCCGACTTTATGTTCAGTCAATAAACTTTAGTGGGTAAATACATTTCGGTTGGATGAACTGAAACACGGGTATGAACGCACGAACACAAACATAATGGTATACTTACCTGTATAAAAGCCGTTCCGTTGTTTACACTGGCGTTCTATGCGATAATGTCCAACTCAGTAACCTACCTATGCTACATGCAGTATTTTAGGTAAGCCAAGATTTGTTTACATTATTTAATTGCCTTCCTTAATAACGTGCCTGTAACTAGCACGGAAATGTCGACAAGTTGTGAGCACACTATTGTAGAAGTCTATAGATGCCTCTGAAAATTCCTTGTGACGAAACGAGATGTCATGAATGGTATTCCCGCGAAGGAAATAAAAGAGTGCATATGTATATATGTAGGTATGTAGTAAGTTTTATGAATGCGCGTTGGTATTCCAATGGAGGCTGGGGTTTTGTTTTAATGGCGTTTTTGTTATACGCTTGTGTTTTGTTTTTGATACCTAAGTATGCAATTTTTTCAATGCAACTAGCAGATTAAACAAGCATATGGGCCCACCTGCTGTTAAGTGGTAACCATTGCCTATGACAAAGCATTGCTTCGTAGGTCACGCACGTCAGGAACGCGCCCTGCGTCTATCTCTACTTGAGGCATACAGATTGTCAACCTCACGTGCCAGTAACTTCACCGGCACCCACACACTTCAAACCGAAACACAGCAATGCTGCTTCACGACAAAAATAGGCATAGTGGGTAGCACATCCCCGGACGAACCCTGCACAAAGCTCTAGTACGCTATAAAAGCGAGCAAACTGGAAAAAAACTGCCTTTATCAATAAAACGTTCCGTAGATCTAACGAGAAAATACTAAACAATTTATGAGTTTAATATTTTTCGTTGGATACAATATTGATTTATACGCCAATCGATGTTGAATAAAGCTTATTTTTATCGTCGATTTTTCAATCATCTTCTGAAGGAGAACAATCCCCATTTATTTTGTGAAGTAGTTCGAGATCTGATAAGACGATCTGAGGACGTTGGATTTTTACTGATTCTATTGAGGCGCGAAGTCCCTGTCTGAGCCGAAGCAATTTATCGCAGACGGATCGCAGTCTATGAGATAAAATGTCGTATAAGGCGATATACCTAGCTCCTTAAATTATGAATTTATTTATACATTGCACAATCAAAAATACCTAGAAACTCGTCTAATAATGAGCCTAAAACGCAATAAGTAACCAAAAAAATAACAGTAAACTATGACTTTTTCTCCCGACAATTTACTTTGTATGAAAACGCAATTAAAACTACATGTATCTCTTTTTTGCTGTAAAATAAAATCACGAAAACGGGTTGGCCTAACAACGCTCATTTAAACTTTAGCTTGAAACACGAGCTTGTCTGTAACGAACGTCCGAAAAGCAGGATTCACTGTAGAGATAAAACATTTTTGTTCAATTGTATGAATAATCCATGTCAGCGAAATCTGCAAAGCAATGCTAAGTCAGATGACCCTACATATTAGCATATTAGAGATTCCGCTATTCCCAAGTGTTCAAGCAAGTTGACAAATGTTCGGCAGAAACACGCCTAAAACAGCACGCAATTTTATTTCAGTCGCTATTTTCTTGTTGTTTAGGTCAGTGTTGAAAGCGACAAGAAATGCAATTTGTTTCTCGCACGAAAAACTCAACCCACTTTAACTTTAATTGTATTAAAGTTAAAGTGAAAAAGGAACAGCAAAAGTTACGGCAGTTTGGTACAAAAATCACTTACAGTAAGTGGAATCAAACTTGTCGCATCGAGTTGCAAGTAACCGCGTCGTGTCTTTCTTGTCGTCTACAGGAGGTTATTCCAAGCTCTCGAGTGCGACCTTCTGTTGGGGTCGGCGCCGACGCAAAGGCACGTACCGCCACTCTGCACCTCTTGATAAAGAATTCCATTATCAAACCGAAGCGTTATGATGTCCGGATAAATTTGAACTACCGTCATTGTTTGATAAACTTCATTTTGATAGCTCAGCTATATTCCGTCCGATTTTCTAACTTTGAAATCACACCAACGGTTATTGTTATACGGTGTCTTCAAAGACACGTTATACCCTTATAATAGAAGAGGTGTTGGTCGCGTGAATTTTCAAAAAACAAAGGATTCATTAAATTCTACCTAAACCTATAAAGGGTAAGGTTTCCACTAAAATATTTAATCAAATTTACAACCGCTGTGTAACTCTAATTTTTGCACCAACAAATTTGACTGTTAACTGTTAATTAAGTATTTGATTTGTCGAATACAAATCCATGAAAACGTGCCTAAGATATTTTTTCTTTGAGTCAGAAGATTTTCTGTTCTATTTTAATTTCGTTGTAAATTAAAGTTTGGTATTCCCAATTGCTAAATCTCGAGTCTCGCAAATAGCTTTCTGTTTTGTTTGCTTAACCTCCCTGTCAGATCCTTTGAAGTTATCAAAGAAATAAAGTTTGTATTATGCTGCTGAAGCTTTAAGTTAAGGCATCGAGTACAAAAGCGTGAGGAACCGAAAACAATAGCTTACGCGAACATTATTTATCTTCCACACTTTTTTTACCGATGCATGCACGCATTTAAGCATTCTTCCTCAAATTGAAAAGAGCCACTGCGCTTTTTCAAACCACCGAAGAGGTAGACGACAAAATGCAGACTAAAACCGTATTTCCGCAATACGTCATCAAACTACTTTCCATCAGAGGTTTCATCCGGCGACGCATTAGCAGTTAGCACTTGACTCTGCCACGGGTTTGTTATTTTACTACCACAAACCGCGCTGGTACCTGTGCATACCGAGCATTGGAAATTACAAATATTTACGTTGTTATGTCATAAAAAATGAACCATACGTCAATTGATATTACATACCTAGCTAGAAGAATAGCCCCAGCTGGAAACTTTCCGCACTTTGGTCGTGATAGATTAAGACTTTTCTAATCAGCGGCGGGGGGTTTTACCTGATTTCATCGAGACCATTTTGTAAATGATGCTAAAATCACTAGTATCGCACATATCGTAGGCACGTGTGCAAATCTGGTTGCGTTGGTGATGAGATTCTTGCGATACAAATGATTTTTAACTATGACTTTGAGCGTTTATTTGAAACAGCGATTACACTCGAAGGAAAGAGCTGGCTAGCAGCTCATTACTGATCTGTTTGATTACTCGGCAAAGGGAATGCTAATGCTGCGTGTGATTGGTTAACTAGACACGTAGAGTGTAGCCCAGTGTATTTTCGTTGTAGAAGAGAATTGAATAAATATAACATTTTGCAAATAGCCACATTTTTTTCCCGTCCTCAATGATAATAAAATGTTTGTAGGGAAATAACTCATTAGGCAACCACTATGTTATTTCTTTTCTTTATTTATATGTCAGTCAGTTACCACGCGATGTTTTCCTTAGTGTTGGTATATCATTATTATCCATCATATGGTAGGTAACATAATTACTACTAAGTATACTTCTAAAATACGATTGCGAAACAAACATGCGTTTCACGGTTCCAGTAGAGTTGCTATATACTCCAACGGGTATACTCGTGTCAGTGTTACTTTGTCACTAATGCAGCACGTTTGCCTGCAATCTGTAACTGTTTAGTGGAAACACTTTTTCTAAAACTTTCAGCTTTTTGATTTTGTTTTTACTAGTCTAAAATTACAAGTTTTACATTCAACATTTATTAAATTCATTTCAAACTAACTACGCACATTCAAGCTATCATAAAAACTTTATATTAGGTACAAGTCCTGTAACACAATTTTTCTGGTAGTGCTTCGTGTAGGATGAATTTAGAAGCCTGTTTTTGAGAAATGAAATAAAGGCCAAAAGCTTACTTTGAAGCCATCATAGTTTGGCCAGCAGTGCAGTAATTATGTTCATTGTTCCAAGGCTTATGTTCATTGTTGATTTCTTCAGCTGTGAAAGTAATGTAAAGAAAACTAGCTCCGTATAGAAATACTATTGAAGGATTCGTCGCCTGAAAAGTTTTATTTCACAATTGTATCATAAATATCACAAAAATGGATAGAAAACCATGGCAAAAACTTTCACCGGCATTCCATTGCCTCTTTTTCACGCTTTTGTTTTTGTTAATTAATAATGACATTTAGGTACAGACAGATTCTGAATTTAATCTTTTTGCACCAGCCTATATATTTGAAACAAAATTTGATAACAATGGATATTCAAGGGAAATTGTTGTTAGCTAAATCTAACCAGCAATGGAAATCTACACCTACGTTTTTTGTCGCCTGTTCGAGTAGCGCGGAAAGATTGACTTTGATCAGTTTACCTTTAAAATAATGTATCACAAGCATTTTTGAAAAAACATTTAACCTACGATAGTTCATCCATAAGTTGATGTTATCGTCGATGGGCTATTCAATTATGAGTGCGGAATGGCGCGGGTTTATTTTATTCACGCCTCGATACTAAAGTTTGGTAACGAAATTGTCACAAAGTTTAGGACGACCGCTTCTTGCGTGTTTGTCAAAAAGTCACCCTCGGTGTCGTTAGGGTGCTCTTTACATAGTTGAATGATGAATTTCTTGTAGCAGAAATTAATTTTGCCTTCAGAAAAACATACCACATGCTCCATAAGCGTTTAATATGCGTACGTCGGAACAAATCGCTGCGTAATCATTTACCCCTAGCTCGGGTAAATTCTCCAATCTCCGTCCCGTAACGATACCAGATATCCGGTTGACGTCTCTTCCTTACTTGCACAATCATAATAATACATATATTAAGGCTACGTTCATGTATCCTCGTTAAATCAAACCAAGAAAGTGATTCCATCGTTGGGCGAACAAAGTCTATATTTTCAACATATATAATTATTTTCCTTAGGCTACAATCACAGCTAAAAGTTTTAATGGTAATTGAGTGAGTAGTTAAATTATTGATAACGGCTTTGGCCTCTACTGTTCTCAATGTCCTTGTTGTCAACAAAAATACAAATTGAGTCGTAGTTTTGCATTCCAATATTTGCCATTTCAAAAACAAAGTTCTGAGAAATTTGGCTGAGTGTCGTCAAATTATTAAATTCGTGGCGGCCGAGAGACTATGAAATGAGTGCCTATCGGTTAACCGACCCCAGCTTTGTATTAAATGCCGTTCAGTGTACCTCCTTTCAAGGATATAGTAATTTAACGGGCGGGGCCGAGCTTAAGGCGAAGACAACCGTCGATGCACGCACATTTTGACCCTGTGAAATAACATATATAAAATGTGAACCGATATATTAAAGATTATTCTTTTTAAAAGCGTGTTAAGAAAAAACGCGGACTGCAAGAAATTTTAAAATAGGTTTATGATATAAAATTAACAGACATTAGCTTTCACGCCGCCCGATTAGAGGGCGATAGAGATAACTACAGCTGAGCCTGATTTGAAAGGAAGAACTTTAGCTATGCTTCTATGTTTTCCATATATTGTTTATATTTGTCAAATTTGTTTACTGGACATCTGATAAGGGCGCTCTTATAATAAAATAATAATAATAATTTAAAATATTTTCTCTAGTATCCAAAACGGAAACAGAGGCGTGCGTTTGTATGGACTCAACGCCAACCACATTTCCTCTTTATAAAGCTGCCGGACATTCCGGCAGCAGTGCCCTAATTTATCATTGTTAGGGGGTACCTCAAACGAAAGCAATTTCCATCTAGAATTCTTTTTTATCTCGATAAGGCTCCCTCGGTGGATTCGGATTAAAGCTCATTTGGTATCGTCCAATTAGGCCGCCGCTGCTAGAAAAGCTGTTTCTAAAATCCATTCGTGTAAGACAGGCTTAATCTTATGTTTACTGTATTCCTTTTATGAAACCGTCGCTTTGAACTTTCTTGGATAATCATGCGTTTCATTAGCCACCGTTTGTTAGTTTGAAATATATTCGAACCTTTCGTTTTCGAAGACACAATACATTTTTATATTGTGTTTCAAATCGTTCTTTGAATCAGAGAGGCAGGGTTAAAAAAACATCTAGGGATTTAGAATTTGTGATTTTTTGTAAATATACTAAATCTAGAACGTTATACGATCAAAACTTGGTTGATTTTGTAGCTCTTCTTTCGATTCTTTGCTATTTTTCAGTTTATCGTTTCGTTATTAAATTGATTTAAATGGAAACGCATCAATGTGAAAGAATTTAGAAGTAAATTATGATCAAAGCCATGAATCGCATAAGCTTCTGAAAGAACAAACATTAACCTTTGACAGACAATCTTATTCAAAGAGACTTATTTGATTTCTAGAGTCACTTCATTTACTAAAAATATTTATCACTGCCTGCCGCCTTTCATATCTCACTTATCGTGCAACTGATTCAATCGAACTAGTGTGGTAAAATGATTTACCGTTTCATATAATATTTACTCAGTATATATTCATATTATCATAATCATATAGTAGTCATTTAGCTTAGCAGACTAATAAGTCTGTTTCCTTCTCTTTTCGTTAAAATAAAAGTGTCAGTGACAAGAGACTTATAGCGAGCCGTTAATAAACGTTCGGCATTATAAATAGATAATAAACAAATAATACGGACAACACACACAACACTTTCTAGCCCCAAACTAAGCAGAGCTTGTACTATGGGAACCAGATAGCTGATACAATATTTAAATACTTTTGTTTTATAAATCCATACAGAGAATACAATAATTATATATAATGTAACACCCAGACAGAGGTCAAAAATCTGTGTTCACCAAAAATATTTATTCTCGGCGGGGATCAAACCCACGATCTATGGCGCAGAAGGCAGAGCTACTGCCAACTGAGCTGATAGGCCAGTCATGGGGTTAGTCATTTGGTGAAAAAGGAACTCCCTACTTTGTTTTATAATATGTGATTGTTGTGTCGCGCTGCTGATCTAAGGCAAAAGGTAAATGCACAATGATGTGTGTATGGAAATTTACACTAAAAGTGACGAATTGTTTAAATTCTGAAGGCGTTGTTTGCCCGTTTTGCTATCGTATAACAAACGGTTAATATTAAAAGCTTTTTTGTGTTCGCTCTCGACAATGGGTTTCACATTATTTCGGAGTCATGAGTTTTTTAGCTGTTACTAACGATACCAGATGATCTGTTTTTTTTTGTGATATAACGAAATAATATTGTAATTTTAAGCCATAAGGTATTGAAGTCTGAAATAAAATTACGTTTTTGGTGAAATTAATAACATTATCACAGTAAAATACCAATGCTTTTATCAGTTGGGCGATTGTGTATTTCTGTTGCAATCAAAAGTTTGATAGAAATAAATGATACTAACAAGGAACAGCGATCTTGCTGTCATCATTTCCCAACCACAATCTATCTGTTGGTTGACTTTCTTTACAAAGCGATGTTTCTATTCGCTATCTCATGTTTATTACATTAACATTCAGTCTGGTTGCAATCGTTCCTTGTCAAAGATACGTTTTGTTTCAATCGAAGCTCAAAATCATGTCGAAAATTACAGTTGTGACTAGGTTTTGATTGCAACAAAAGATACGCAATCTGGTATTGCTGCCTGGTTGTAACAGTTTTCACTACATAAAGATCTACATTCTCATATTCCAGGTTATTTATAGTTTAATAATGTATGGTGTACCCATTAATACTCATGAAATCAAAGACACAAATATTACTTATTTACAAAATGTGAAAATCTATGGATGAGCATTTCAACAGTAAGTTAAGCTAGTAAAAGTGAGTTGTATGTTTGTTTTTTCTCATCTCTAATGCCTAAACGCAATTAGATGAAACTTTGAATATCCTTTTCATATTTTAGCGGCCTTATCCGGCTTCGCACTGGTGCGAATTTTTTTTAACACATAAATATAACCTGTGTTATTCAGGGTGAATGTAGCTTTCCAACCAATGGTGAAGTAATTTTTGAAATCGGCACTGCGTAGTTTTTGAGTTCACAAAAATACAAAAATCTTTCCTCTCTATAATATTTGTATAGACTAGTATAGATTAAAATAAGTAAAATTTTACTAAGTTTCTTTTTGTTCGAGTATGTTCGGGTACCACGAAGCTAACGAGAACATGCTAGTACTCATTAAAATGTGTAGTAACTTATTCATTTTCTAATCTACAGTGTCGGAAAAATAAGCACCCAAAATTTAAACTAGACGAATCTACGTTAAAAATGCTTTTTTTTAATGTAATTTTCATCCCGGGCTTGTGTCCATAATTTGTCAGGTACGAGCAAATTTTGAGATGAGCATAAACCTTTTGCTAGTAAAAAACTGAGTTAATTTACTTTTTGAAAATGCAACACAGCTTCTGAATGCCTCCACTCGGCAATTCCTTTGTAGAACTTAATCTTTTCTGTCTGCAGTAACGTGCCTAATTGTAACTTTGTTCCGAACTAAAAAACAGCTCTTTCAACGTTTAATAAACAAGCTTTGGCTACTCTTGTCCATAAAAGTATGAAAATTAAAACAATCAGTCATCAAAAAAGTTTGTTTGAGCTTTAGGGGCAAAAACTTCCCCCACCCACGCTCTCAAATCCCGTCACACGCTTGAGGATGTATGCCTATAAAAGTGGTATTTTCAAATTCATTTTATATGGAGAATGTGCTAAATGCAATATTTAGACGTAATATGTTACGTATTGATACGTTTCATGTACACTACAAATACTATAGTCCAACCTACCACCGAACGTTAGAACCTCGACAAAAAGGTTTTCTTTCGTAAACCAATTAACAGCTAGGCTCAGATTTCTCTTGGGTAATATTAATACAGCGATTCGAAAAAGTTAGCTTTTATTTAGTATTATGACGAGATTTTTAATACTAGCGATTCTTTATCCTACTACGCACACCAGTTCCATCAAAGATAGATGGTTACTTTATTGCACACAAATATACGTAACTAAACGTAACTAAATAAAGTACGATGGGCGGCCTTATCGCTGAAAGCAGTTTCTTCCAGGCAACCTTAGGATGAAACAAAATAAACAAGATTATCCATCTAAATATGCACGGTGTCCATCGCAACTGAAACTTGCTCAAATGTATAAATTACGTTAGCTTAAATTATATGAACTCAGCGCTAGACAACTGTTGAGAGAAAGCCACACTTTGAAACCAATCGAGAAGGAAGCCAATATGAACCTGTAATATTTCCTGGTCTGACCCAATTCCATTATTTGCAGTGACAAAGTTCATCCGCATTGGCATCGCCGACAAGAATGACAACCCGCCGTACTTCGACAAGGAATTGTACGAGGCGGAAGTCGACGAGAATGAAGATATACAGCACACAGTCCTCACTGTCACCGCCAAAGACCACGATGAATGTAAGTACTTTTATTTTTACATTTGAAAGTTATACGAACGTGGAAAGATTTTGTTAAAATATGTTTAATGCAAAAGTGGTGTTTATGTTGCCACTATGTGGCCACATAGTGCCACAATAAAAGCTAAAATAGAATATGAAGTAGCGAGAAGAATGCATAATCATCATGTTTTTTTTGATGATTTACGCCACATGTGGTCTTTGACTTTTGATTCATTTATTAATTGTATCGAATGAAAGCTCAATAAAAGCTTAATTGTTTTAAATATGATTTAATTAAGCACGACACGTCTTTCAAATTCGGGCCACGAGCACAGACTGGACTGGACCACCTCTTGAGGTCCTTTGTAGACTCAACGAATAACAACAAAACCACCAGTTCAGCATTTTCACTCTAGCACTTATTATTTGCCAAAAAATAGTTACTGTTATTTCTAGCTGTCTTGTTAGTATCGTCGTAAAATTAATAATGTAATATACCGCCGCAACCGCACTGACTCAGAGCTCTGCGTAAAACCACAGCACGGCACGATGGACAGTGGACAGCTCAGATTGCGTGTGAATGCCGCCTGATGAGAATTGCCAACTTGTTTGCACACCTCCTTATATTCAATTCAATTCAATATTTTTATTTCAGATAAGAAAATATTTGTTAGTAGCATACAGAAAATCTTAAAAAACTAATGTTAGTTAATGGCAATGAAAATTATTACATACAATTACAAATATTACTATTGATATGTCGAATTCATGCTTCAATAGATGCTTGCTTCTCACTGGGTCACTAACTGGGCAACCGGTAATAGTCTTGACTTTTTAGTATATTTAGTTAGGCTAAAAAGTCTGCAAGAGTTGTTACGAATGTTGGTCATCAACTACACTAATTAAACTACTGTGTCGAACAACTTTTCAAAAGCTTCCGAATAGGACATGTAAACTTTGTGGCATGTAGTTTTTCCATTCAAATTTTCCTACAAACTGAGGTCAGTGCGGTTTCACGTACTAGACAAAGTTTGCAGTGAATCACAAATGTGCACTGATACTGAGAATGTAAACACAGTTTTATTTCAGTGTAAATAAATCTGTTCAGATTTATTTCCCGACAGAAACGGTAGGTATGTGTAAATACATTTTTCAGCAGAAATTCAGGCACCTAAAAAAATTTATGCAGTTAGTTGTAATTGAAAAATAAAGTAAAACGAGTGATTTGTTGTTGAACTTCATTGATAAAAATAATGAAGGCGCGTCTTTTTTACTTTTTATTGCTAATAGCTAAACTTTTGACTGCTATCACACCTGATGGAAAGTGAAACTGAAGTGGAAAGCCTAAGGTGAAGCAAGCTTAGCTTTAATTTACTTGTTCACTCTTGATTTGTTGGAGTGTCCATTACTTACCAAAACGGTTGAATCGAAACTACATTTTTCAAATATCTAACGCGTTTTATTTTACTTCACGAATTCTCCCCACGTCCAAGGACTGTTTCCAATTCACCGTATTCGGTTTTTGTATTACAAAATGTAGTATTATAAACACATTTTGAATTCAAACTGCTGTTGAAAGGTAACCAACGTTACTCAGTAATTGGATTGAGACTCATGCGTTCTAATCTGGCCTATCTTACGTACACACATCGAAGTTTTGGATCGTGTCAAAATACATTATTACTTAGTCGTGTGGTTGGAGTTCTGAAACTGTAACAATGCTGATAAAAAGATTTAGAGGAGGTATCCGTCTAATTTAATTTAAAAATACTACACAATTATTCAAATTTTAGGCGACGCGTAAGATCGTGCGACTTATTTCAATTGCAACCAACCCCCGCTGCACCTCTCCAGTACAGTTTTGTAAATTCAGTGCACCCCTAAACTTTCTATTCTGTGACATGGATTCAGAGAAAACAAACAGTCATAAGCTGTCCAAGTTATGCTCTGTGAATATTGGTAGAGCAAGGATTGCTTGCAAGCAAGTTTGGCACATGCACAGTAGAGTTACCTCGGAAAGTTCTACGTCAAAAGTGTTCGGAAGCCACACAAGCATGTTGCTTACTAAGTGCCGTCGCATATATTTGATCGATGAGTTCTTTCGCCACGTTACATTACATCGGAAAATTTTCCTTTCGCTTCGTTGGCACTCTTGATACCCACTTTGCCCTCGACCTGGGCCTAATAAGCTCCAACCTTTCCGTGCCTTTTCATAATGACGTTACAGTCGCAAATTTTCTGTCTTGCTAATGTAATTAACTTAAGACTGGTATAATACTTTGAATTGTCTACGTTGCAAAGTGTCCGACGATTTGGCATGATGAAGAGAATCTCAGGCGAATACCGCTCCTCGGAGTCACCCGCTATTTTATTTCGACCGTAGACTTTTGCACAGAAACCAGTAAAGAAATTGAAAGTATAATAAAATGTTCTTTTAATGGATCGTAAATCTTTTGAAGGTGAACAGTGGTCGGTGTCCAGTCGTTTGTTCTCGACATAAGTCAGGTAGGCCTCAATAATGGAATTGACTTATCGCGATGCAAAAAGTAACCTTTTCATTTTATTTTATAAATAAATATTATTTCAAATAATTCACTTTGTAGGTATGTCTAATAAACCGCGCTGGAGTTTGCGTCTTATACATTAGTTCTCACGTTTGAGACTTAGCAATCGCTGTGGACGTAATTGATGAGTGTGCAAGAAAAATCTTGTTTAGTACTAAGAAGAAGTTATAAATTCCATTTGGGTCTGGAAGTCTGAAGGCTTACAAAAACTTAAGAGCACTCAACAATCTCAGATAACAGAATTTTTCAATCATTTTTTATAACTTTAGGCCTTACCTTTGCAAACTTACCATACCTTTCATCACGAATATTAAAACCTGCTCTTTATAAACCCCATCGTTTTATCAGAGTTTTGTGCAAATAAATTATGCCGAACTCTATTTTAGTCCTGGTTTAAGATGGGTAACTGTTATTTATATACACAAAGCCTTTGAGCAAATAACTAGATAAACATGTTTAATTAATTTATGTTCAGCACCATAGATGGTAGTCGGGTACGCTGCTTATCCGCTAATTTGTAACGTACTGTTCAGTCTTGTACTACGACCAGACTTAAGCATAAGTTTGAACCACAAACCGAGCAATTACTGAGGATAAACGGCGCTGGGACCACATGAAGCATTCGTCATTAGAGTTACGCCTTACTGTTTGACAATAACTTCAAGGGTAAAACACTTTAGCTACCTATATTTGTAGTTTATTACATCTAACTGAACCACGAATTTAGAAGCCGAATAAATTTAAGTGGAGTTATAACTAAAGTAGTCGTTTTAACGAGAATCGATATGTTGTGCATATAATGCTTTTCACAGAATGAAACACTATCAGCAGTCACGGTAGACGCAAAGAACTTAGTCAATCGATTAAGAGTTATCAACCAAATTACACCACGAAAAGTGAATTCAGAACGATTCATTTTTGCTGCAATTATAAAAGAAAGCCATGGATGTTTATACGAATTATTTGCACACTTCCAGCCTATCGTTGCAAAGTGTACATAAAATAAAGCTGTAATTGGATATTAAGGGTGGCACAAGTTTGGTATAGGTAATATACAATGGTGGTACAAAAAACGCAGCGCTGCCCGTCAGCGCTCTTGGGTTTCACTGCATTCTTACGTATTAAAAACTCTCCGACAAAAACGTCTCCAGCAGATGTCGCTGTGACGTCCCGACCCAATCCAGATTTAAACTGCCTCCGTTTCTCTTGCAAAATTTAATCTCGAAACATGCTGTGTAAGAACACGTCCGAGCTTCGATTCTGTACAAATCTAACAACAGCGCGTATTGCATTTTCTTGTGACATGGCAAAATGTTTCTGAAATACTTATAAGTACATGAGATTACTGCAATTTTTGAAGTGAAAACTTCTTTAGCGGCGTTGAGCACTTTTTCTGTAATGGGTATAAAATCTTAAACTCGCGTCAGCGCGTCAGGACACGTGACCTGATCGAAAAAGCGTAAGACGGATGGAGAGTAGACAGCTATCCCCTCTCTACGGCGCGGCGAAAATGTATGCCTGGGCCTACTGTTTCGTTTAGGCAGCGCAGGGCGCTTGCGCGAATGTTCGTGTATGTTACAGCGTGCCAAATAACAAACAAGCCCCCCCTAACCATTCCAAAATATCAAACATGCTCAACGTTAATAATCAAGTTTTCACTTCTGCCGGCACTCCCGGAGTGCAACCCGTATTTTTTTTTTGTTATTTTTTTGCCATAATAGTACATGCAATTTATGTCATACTACACTGTTCTTAACACTTGATTTTACACATTTTGATCAAAAGTAGTGGTTACATCTTTAACATAAAACTCAACCACACAAAATTCCCTTTTGCTTGTTAGTAGGTAAAACTTTGGTGGTTGTTATAGCATCCTTTTTTGACTATTTTTTACGAAACTATACAAATTAAACTAAACTGCCTCTGTTTCTGCCCTGTTCAACCATTTCGTGGTCGTACATTCAGTGTTCGTATTCAAACAGACTAATTGAAACTCCTGCTTTTATTCTTCTGGTAATAGAAAAATGAATAAAACCCTAAAAATTTTGATTGAGCCAGTTTTTGCTCATACCCACTCGTTTTCAGAACAAATAAACAGTATTGTTAAATAACTATGTTGTAAGTTACCATTGCAAAATAAATGTTATGAAGAATGATGCTTTCCTTTAGCCAAAAACGTACCGCCTACAATAAACAGCAAAATGATGATTCTAAAAACTCTCGGAAGCCAAATTTAACGTCACCACAACTGTCGGTAAAGCCGAGTTACATAAAATTATTCTCGATAAATTGTGCGTTGTTTTTGTAGCTATGTATATTTTAACTTGAAGCCTGACGTCAATTGGCCGTAACTGAAACCGCTTATGGACCGTTTTCGTCAATGACGGGGTGTAAGCAACAGATGCCTCCGAATAATCAGCTAACACCAGCCGCACAGTGGCAATGATCCACGCCATTTACCACAAGTCTGCTTGTAAGTGCCTGTCTAGAATGAAACAGATCCCATGAGACCAAACTACCAGTCGTTAGGTTTGAGAATTAAAATTGCGCTTGTGTTGCGCAAGACGTGTTGTACTAATTTACTGATGTTGGTAGTAGTTTGTTGAAATATGAACCTATCTAGTGATGTTATAAAAAGGTGATTTGACTTATTAATAGATTAGGAGCGGGTCGTGCGAAAATTTGAGATGACTAAATAACTAAGTGATATTTTAACGCTGACATACGATTTTCATCAGCGTTAAATAGAATGTCATGTTAAATAGTATATTTTTTAACACACTTAAATTCGAATTAATCTCAAATGTATAGTCTAATTAGTCCTTTTGCGATTTTTAAAATGTCACTTAGTTATTTAGTTACGAATTTTTAAAAACGCATCTCAAATTTTCGCACGACCCGCTCTTAAGGCATTCTGCTTTTATGACGTTATTAACATGTAGTTCAAAAATCAGAGGTCTTTCTATGTCACAAATATGTAGATCACTGGCGCATACAAATCCGTAAATTGACAATTTTTAAAGCGCATAGCATACTTTTCCACCATCTTTGTCGGTGCTTTGCTCAGTCCAATCAAAACTCCCAAATGTGTGTTGGCAAACTCGCATGTACGTAAACCTTAAAACATTCAGGAATAACACTGATTAAACTAAAATGACAAACGATTCTAAAATTATTTTCATTAGAAAAACCTCGGAGTTTGCTAACACACAAAAGTATGTTTATCTTATACGGGAATATCGAGGGTATCAAAAACAAATTAACTTTTCATTTCGTATAAAGCCATTCGTATTTGGAAAGGGAGTTGGTATTTTATGCCAATTTGGATTAACGTCGACTGCCTGTTGTTTACCTTTTCAAAAGCTTGGCTTTTATCATTTTTTAGTATCTAAACTAATACAAAAAATATGACAAAGAATATTCATTTTCAGATATTTTTTCACGGAGAAAGTGATGACGAAGTAAAGCTCATTAAGTTTTCAACAGTTCAAGGATCTGTTTTTAAATCCTTATTTATGAAATTGATACTTTTACCATTATCACTTACAACGTGAGTTTTGAAGCCGTTTTACGGTGGAAGTTTAAGCCTTTTATGCTTTACACACAAGACAATAAGGTTTCGGTTTACGAACCTACAAACTGTAGAAGCACATTCGAGTTTCCTGCTTGAGGTGCTTAAGCTTGGCTCTTAACTTACCGCTTACAACATAATCAACTTAAGGTTACGTAACGATACGGTTTAGAATCGTACGTTATAAAATTTATAGGCAATCTGGTTCTGCTTGTAGAAATTCGCTTGTGATGGGAGGTAAAATTTACACGTGAACTAGAATTCTCACTGAAAATAATAAAAACAGAGTGTAAAATTTTCTCTTCGGGGAATGAATTAGTACTAAACGATTGAATGCTCTTACAAAATACGGGTTACATTATGCAGGAACAAAAATAAAATTATTATATCACATCCTTACAATTTGGATCTGAGGGAATAACTACGTCGATGAATATTTATTTTTTAACATTCATTTTTAACAGAAAACACGCCATTCTCCCATAGGTGAATAAGACTTTGTGGTGTTGTCTATCGTGGCTTTTAGTATTTGTTTTTGAAAGAGCCTGTTAGTCTGTTTGCTAGTCTTTTTTTATGCGAGTCATACACTCATACACAATTTAAAATTACTGTTAACTACATCCCAAATTTAAGAGTCCAATTATAAGGTACGTTGTTTATATGCCTTTAGGCATATAAACAACGTATCTTATATGCATACATATACGTACAACGTACAATTATATTTACTTACGCCGCCACGCTTTTGTACCTAGGTTCAGAGACGATAAAATCTTTTAAGGCGTGGTGACGACAGGTGGTGCAAAAGATTGATGGAGTGGTGGCCAAGGACTGGGAAGAGACGTGTTGGACGTCCATTAGCTCGATGGGTTGACGACATTACCAGCGTCGTGGGCCGCAGTTGGATGAGGGTAGCCCAAGATCGTGGTAAGTGGCAGGAGCAAAGAGAGGCCTATGCCCAGCAGTGGGTTAAGTCGGGCTGCGGATGATGATGATGAAAATCTTTTATTCTTTTAATCTTTTAATCTTTTTATCTTTACGTAATTATAAGGTAATTCCTTTAAATTTTGTTTGTACTACCAAAACTGTAACAGAAAGCTTGAGATCTTTCCAATTAGAGCATTCATTCGTTTTACAGATAGCAAAGCGAATTTAAAGTTTTGCAGGTAGTCTATAGGAAGTTATAAATCAAGTTTGTGCACTATCGCCAACTCTAATTAATTCTGCTCCCGGCATATTAATAACCAGTTTTCATCGTATACGTCTTTGCCTTAGCTTCTGACTTAGAAGCCACGGGCTTAATTATCATGGCCGAGTGCATTTTGGATACTACGAGATTAAATCTACATAACTATGTAGACTACATTTTTGCTTTTTTTATAAAATAATTAACTTTGAACAACAAATACAAGAAGAGTTTGACAAAAGTATAGGCAAAAATCTGCCAGTGGCACTTTACATGGATAGGTATTCGTGTTTACGTATTATATTCGCAATCATCAGTTTCATGCCAAAAATACTATCAATATTTTCAAATATCCTAGTTTCAAGCCACGCAAACTAGCTTCCTTGGCACTTATAACAACTGAACTTTGAAAGAAAAATAACAAGCTTTCGTGTGAAAAGAGTGTTACGCAAAGGATTCGCTAGAACTTGGTAAGTAGGGTATCTAATGTGAGTCATGTGTGGCGCTCCGACCGAACCCTTTTAATGGATGATATAAAACCAACGTCAACGCGCTACAACAGAATAAATTAGGGAAACCCACTGAAATTCTTGATAAATTGCGACGCATCTCCTTGTGTTTAAAGTACGCTTAGAGCTATATTAACGCGTTAATTATATTGCGTATCATACATTTAATTACGTCATACGTTAAAGCTCCTCCCCTTAGGACATAAAACACGGAAACTTTCTTTACTTATCTTTACAACGATATTTAGGGCAAACATTAGTTTGCGCCTCAGATCTCTGAACAAGGAAACAAAGAGAAACCACAAGCGTCACAACTTTCGCAAAGCTTTTACCTAGTTTGTCTTGCTACCAGACAATTTCACAGTTTATATACATTTTCTAATCAGTTCGGTTGTTAGATGCATGCGTGCCGGTCAACACACATTTAGGTCAACCTCGGTTCGAGCATCACTCGTCTGAAGTGTTGTCCTCGATTTGCATCCACCGGATAGCTTGAGCTGGCCATAACATCATCCTGAGTGATTGTCTCGCTAATTCGCCGTGACGCGAGTGATTGGTGAGCTTTTGTCCTCGCGTATCGCCCACTTGCCTCCCAGACCAGCTTTCATTGCTAGATAAGGACGGTCAACTCTGTTACTCGCAAATAATGGAGACCGACGTCGGTCAATTCCACGACAATGAGTTTGAGTCAACATTCCGGCAACAGCCGTGAAACCCCAATTGCGGTACTCTATCTGACACAAAGATAACGTCCTCTCACATAACAAAACTTTTCGTTTTTACGGTGGATTTTTGGTCGGTGGTTATTTTATTTTATACCTTTAACCACAACCCTGTATTTTGCTTCTACAATGTTTATCGACAAGAAATAAAACGATAACTTTATATTTTAGTGCTTTTCACTTTTAGGGAGTCAAGTTTTCGATCGTTTCTCAACTCTTTCTGGAGGAAGTATGAACTTCCATGTTATTTAAAAAATGATTGGGTTTCTGATTTTGTTTTAACTATATATCAAAGTATACATAAAATGGTTAATGAAAATTTGTAGGGCGGGACTCGGTTTAGATTCTTAGCTCACACAAAATCAAAGTATCTGTTTTCTAGAGCTTCTTATTTTTATTTACCAGTGGTACAAATTGGCACTTTTATTTATACATTGAGTAATCAACACTCTGAATCGTATTTATATTGGAATAAAGTCGACCTCAACAGACTAACTTATATTTATCGAATAAAACCGTCTCTTGGTCGAAGTGAGGCAATTCCGGTGAACCCGCAAAAAGTAACTTCTACCTGTAATGAGTGCGGCCACATTGGTTCCTAGGAACCTCGGCTGTCCCAACTTTAGTTGGTACTTTATTTCTTAGATGTCCCATATTTTCCTTGAATAAAGTTCGCATTTTGAATAGCTTTTATCCCGCAGAAGATTTATTCATGATTATTTGATACGATCGATGACCTGGATTCTTACGTAGTTTTTCACACTGAAATAAACTCAATGTAGAAAAATAATTATAAATCTTAAAATTTAAATAGAACCAGCTCCACCAGCTTTCATGATTGGCTCCGCCTATGAAATCCAAATATTTACTTAAAACATAATCATAGTTCTGACATTTTCTAAGCTTGGTTGCTAAGCTAAGTTTTAATGCCGAAGTTTTCTAAGCTGGTTTAGAACCATCTAGTAAATAGAAAGATTCAGAGTGATCTTTGCGTTTCTATTAATGTTGTATTTTCATTTGTTTTCAAAAAGCATATTAATGAACGAGCCTGGAGCTCATCGAACTGGCAACCAGGCCTAAAGGTTTTTGAAGCGAGGCCGTCTTCTACTCGATGAACTGACGAGATTTTGAAGATCGTGGAAATTCGGTGGACCGAAAGTTTCAAACCGTTCTTCCTGGAATTTTATGGCCGATTTCCGTTACTAGTTGAAAGCATCTTCATTCTAATAATAAATATATATAAATAAATATTGTGGACAATACACACAACATTATCTAACCCTAAATTAAGCAGAGCTTGTACTATGGGAATTATACAGCTGATATAAGTATTAAATCAGTATATTTTTTTTATAAATACCAATATGCGTTACAATATAATACCCAGGCAGAGAACAAATATCTGTGTTCACCACACAAATATTTGTTCTCGATGGGGACTGAACCCACGTTCTACGGCGCAGAAGGCAGAGCTACTACCATCTGAGCTGAGGCCAGTCATCAAAGCTAAATCTAATGATGGTGATGAATACCTTACATGATTCTAATTGCTTGCTTTGCACACTGCATCAATGTAAATGAACCGTAGATTGAGCTTGAAATATGTAACATCAAGTGATTACGTGCTTGCACTGCCGAGATTCCGAACCACGTTTATCACTCAAAACCGGAAACCTTTAATTATCATATACAGGGTTATTCATTATTAGCTGCAAATACTCAGGAATTAGGTTCAACAAATAAAATAAAAAAATTTATGAAATGATTTTTTTAAGTTTTGTTATGAAAATCCCGAGAAAATCGATAAAGGAATCATTGGCGCCTGACCTTTTTTGACCTTTGATCCGCGCCCGCGCGCCGTGAGTGACACTCTGCGTTCAGTCACCGCCTGGGTGGGTCATCGTCCTGTTCTCCATGGCAATCATTATGCAATAGCCGTAAAGAAATTAATAAAAATAAAATTTTGATACAAAAACTTGAAATTTGAAATTTTTTATGATCAAATATAAAAAAATAATTTCATAAATATTTTTTATTCTATTTGTTGAACCTAATTCCTGAGTATTTGCAGCTAATAGTGAATAACCCTGTATATACTAGCTGATCCGTGCCACCTAAATAACCACACACACACATAACCTATGACACTCACAAATCACTTTGTTTTCTATTGGTAAAAAAGTTTTCAAAATAAATTCAGTAGATCCAGAGAAGTTACAGGGGGTAATGTAACTTCACAAACTAACAAACTTACCTCTTCTATTTTTGATCGATCTGGTACGAGAAATTGTACTATTAAATGAATGAACAGGGTAACAAAAGACGGTTGTGAAAAACTGGAACGAAGTTTATTTGTGATAGACATACATATCTATCTATAAAATATCTAAAAGTTTGATTTGTCTAATCATAGGACCGGAATAAAAAGGGGTGTATTTTGGTAAATTTATTTGATCGATGGGGGTGCTTCTTTAAATTCGATATTTTATGCGATAATACTTACTCGAAATAAGGCAGGTATCACGAACTTAAAAAAAAACATTTCATAAATGTTTTTTATTTTATTAGTTGAACCTTATTCCTGAGTATTTGCAGCTAATTATGAATAACCCTGTATACACCCCTATTTTGTAATTACCAAAAAAAAATGCCGATAGTGGCTGCTATTTTTAAATAACCACAAGTTTTTGTCAAATATTGAGAAACGATTCAACAAGCAAAAATTATTTCATTCATAAACGCTAAATACCAAGCGGAACCGAACAGCGTAATTTTTTTTCTCTCTAGTACTACGTAACTAATAGGTCTATGTCCATAATTTTATGCAGGATTTCTGAAAATTTAAACATTTAATAACTTTGTCATTTTATCGTAACTAAAAATTCTGATTGCACATTCACAATGTTCTACCCCTACTATATTACCCTATTTTTTTTGATAGTTACAAAATAGTGCTGTGAATTTCCTTTAAGCTATATATTATGTATGCCTATTTCTTTCGTGAAGCAGCATTACTGGCACGTGAGGCTGAATCTGTATGCCTCAAGTTGAGGGACGCAGGGCAGTGCATTGTAGGGCACGTTCCTGACGTGCGTGATCTACGGTGCAATGCTTTGTTATAGGCGATGGTTACCACTTAAAATCAGGTGGGCCATACGCTTTTTTTATCAGCTAGTCATATAAAAAAAAACTATGTAGGTTAGCAAGCTATTGATTTTCACCCACACTGGTTTTTGATTATAATTTGGATTCACGAGAGTTGATATCGTATCACGTCTAAGCCTAACAAACGTGAATTCCTTATCTTCAAAACCTAAAGAAGATCCAATACGTCAACGCACTTTCCATTCGATACTAACTCGTGCTCTTCCCCCTGATCCCCCCCACAAATGAAATAAAGTGTAATCCTACTGAGTATGTACCGTTGATTTACACTCGGCAGAGCAACAAAAACCGGATTTCTATTCGTATACAAATGTTGATCAAACAAACTTTTTATAGGCACGTAGTAAAACAAAACGGGACACCTAAATAAAACAACAGTCCTTCTGTCCACATTTCATTTAGACAGGCTTTACATTGACGCAATAAATCTCAGGCTTATGGCAGTTATTAGAAGTACTCGTTTTTATTATTACATTTGTATTATTATTATTGAATTTATTATACTTGTCTATATTTTAATTAATGTAATTGGTGTGTAACCGTTTTAATTAATAAATTAAACTAAACTAAATTAAATTAAATTAAATTAAATCGTTAATTTACTAAAAAGGAATGGTCGTTAGACAATTGTTCCGGCTAGGACCGGTCTTACGACCATTCCTTTCGATCCTCCTTGTCGATTTCCTAATTAATTTGTCTTCTTCGAAAAGTCAAATATTTGATGAAAACACGTTGTTTCTGTATTTTATATGATACCTACTTTGTTTTCCAATTACAATGTTGGTTGAGTAATGCCCGGTTTATATGCGAATATCTGATGATTAATCTATCTTCAATAATGTAAACTGTCATAGCGACGTCATTACCGTATAGGATTAGAGATAATCCAACGGACGACGCTACTACCGGTTACTCGTATTTATTAGAACCGTTCATGAATGTAAATGGTTGAAGAAATTACACAAGTCTCGATAAATTTTAACTTTACTCAAAGCTAAAACATAATATAGTTGTGTACTAAGGACTACGGACAGGTCGCTACGACACGACTACGAAGCTACGGCTGTGCTACACTGCTACGAACTTTGTCGGCACCAGTCGTAGAATTTGTATTCCTCTCACTGTATTTTATTCCATTGCTATTTCATACTTCAAACCAATCAGTTTGCACTAAAATCTCCATATTTAACCGCACTGAGCTCGGGAATGTTCAGTATTTCCTTTAAACCACGGAAAAGAAAATATTTTACAATAATTAAAATGTTTTGCGAAGAATGCCTTCGAGCGCTCGAGCAAAATACTTCCAGTAAAATACTTTGAAATGTTTTTAATGCTAATAGCACATCCTTCTTCGTCACTCACTGCTCTTATTGTCACGCCATTATTATTCTCAACATTATTCCTGATGCCGGCTGTACACTCTCGGCGAGAGAGTCTCCCCGAGAGCCTCGGCCGGTGAGGCTCTCGACGAGAGCATACCTGTACACTCTCGTTTTTCATTAGTACTGTAGATTCTCGCAGTAATGGACGTCGAAATTGCTGCTGCTATTTGTCTTTGTGCTGTGAGCTTTATAATAGCTTTTTTATATTTGATAAACATTTACCACAAAAAGAAATTAAAAAGCCATGGCGAAGAAGAAGATGGTGGATGGTTACTATGCACCGCAATAGAAACAGGACCTACTTCAAATTGAATAACAGTCAGTTGATGTGTGTATTGTTTATTATGTATACCTAGCTAGAGTATTATTAATTTTGTGTATTTAAAAAAGCGTCTTCACACAAACACAGCCAACGAACAACTAAATGACGAGTGTGTACATGCACGCTCTCGTTTTCCTCGCGAGACCCAACGAGATCCTTTGACTCGGGCACAAAAAACCGACAAGCGACCGAGACCGACCGAGGCAAGGCGCGAGAGAGCGAGACACGACGAGAGCTCCATGTACATTCCCGTTCTCGGCCTGTCTCGGGGTGTCTCGTCGAGAGTGTACAGCCGGCATCACATGTTTACTGACGCGGTACGTCGAGAGCGCTTCTCACTTGATGAGTTACACAGAGGAAGGCAATAATATATCAACATAATAAGTGAGCGTAACAAAGTAGAAAGGTTTGGGTCATTGTCTTGAAAAACATGCCTTGCCGGAGGGGTTAATTCAAGGGTCGTATGTTATATATGCTCAGGAGCGCATGAAATTCAATGATAAACATTATGATGTAGTTTTCTGCGTATTTGAATTGTGTTGTGCAGGCAAGACCCTGTTATGATTGGAACCCTTAAAATGTTGATTCTCTTAGGCCAGGACAAAACATTATCTGGAATAACCTGTTCCGAGAAAAGCAGATTACTTCAACCAACCCGAGATAGTTTTGGAGCACGTCAAAAAAACCCTAACGCCAAGCAGGACTATATGACAGTTTGTTATTTACGTTAACATTCTCGCTTTTCGATAACGTTTTATAAAACTCATGTTTTTTTCTTTTGCTATTGCGTTTTAACCTTGCGAGTGAGGACGGTCGCATTAATCCCTAATCTGGATTATCCCTGACAATCATGTTGGAGACAAATAAATTATTAGATGCGTCTTTTGCGGCCCGATGGGAGCGTTTAATCTCTTAACTCGCTAAGTGAACTCGTTAGTAAAGTAAACAGGCCTTTGTAATATTTGAACGTACCTCTGACTACCCTCCCTAAACAATCCCAAAATCTTGAATACTTGGTACTAAAAAGAACTAATAAAAAAAATACTCGGGACAATCCACACAGTCCTATCTAGCCCCAAACTAAGCAAAACTTGTACGAACAGAGGGGATATCGGTGCAGGGGGGTTTTTTTTATACATCAACTTGGACAAACTAGCTTACGACCACGCCTGATCTTTTAAGTCTTACCTTTTATATTATCACTTCAAATATTTGTGTATTTGAAACAAACCAGTTATAATTAAATTTGTTAGCAGGATGCCACACGTGCCAACACAATATTGTAAAACCGATAGTCATTTAAACGATGGAAATTATCAGAGCAAGCCTTGAATTACTGAATTTAAACCCGGCTTTGCAGCTGGCAGCTTTTCTTTGGCAATAAAAAACTAGTTATTCACTTATTCAGGTCATCTACCCTCGAGAGAGTAAGACTATAAGTTACGTAATAATAATAGGATCTCGATATTTGTCGGAGCTGCCGGTACTGTCACCGACAGAAGTAGGTTAACAGTTTCGGTTATTCAATACGATAAAAAGATATTGATTAACCGAAACACTGTTAATTTACTTATGCAATGAGACGGTGCTTTGTGGATGGTTTAATTTAGGTTGCAGTTTCAAATCCCGCTGAGCTCTAAACTTAAGGAACTTTATAAAAATGTTTTTTAATTAAGTTCAAAACTTGATTTTTCAAACGAGATACATTTATCTGCTTTTGTCATTGAGTGTACCAGGAAGCCAGGAACCGATTGGGAGTTCTTGTCGCAATAATTTGCCGCGTCAAATATGCAATATGCTCTATCCGCTATTCAAATATTTCCCCGCGGGCAAAGTTTGTGGTATGCTCGTTAGAAACGCCGGATAGAATTTTATTAATGTCGAAAATGATAACGACATGTAGCGGTCGCGCCCGGCAGGATTATCGCGGTCGGCTGAATTAATAACTCTCGTTTACTACCGACCCGCACCTAACAATATTCCATCCAAATCCCTATTTTAAATTTACAGAGGTTTATGTGTACTCTGAATTATTATATTACATTTAGAACTCATTTCCGCGACTGCAAAATTGACACAATTCTCGCTGTTTTGCTATACATTTATAAACATAAACACGAAAAGCTTGTTCCTGTCCTGTCTCGCAGCTTTTATTGCGTTTCAGATAAATAATCGCTACACGGGGTAAAGAAATACGCGGCGGCGTTAACATTTATGACACACACGAGTGTAGTTGAATTATTAATAGCGTGTCGGTAATACATCGGGGTGGGGAAATGGGAATGTAAAAGTAAAAAGCACATTGTCTCGTGATTACGAGTTTGCGTCACTCTATCACTCCTTTCGGGGAAGATTTATGTTGTTGCAATAAAATCTCCTCGTTTGAATAAACATCTCCGCTGCCAGACTGTGTGACAAATTGCTGGAGTTCGCCGCCAACAGTCGAGACGAACATTAGCTGGAATAATTCTTTTTAACGAGTGCGCTTGACTTTTATTAATTATTCATGTGAGAGCAGGCCAAATTTTGCGGCTTTTGCCTATGACACAAATAGAAAACACTTAATTGGAAACTAGCAAAACAGGATATCAGTTCATATTGCGAGATTGGTTCCAACTTTACTTTGGCATGCATCTTATTAATATTCAGCTAAATTCGTCTTTCAGTTGTCGTAAACCAATTTGAAAAATCATAGCCAAAGTCTTGGTCTCATATTTTTTTCTATTTTGAAACATCCTCGAAATCGAATGGTTTTCATCATACTTTGACGTTAGTTATTAGTATATTCATAATTAACACGAATTATATAGTAGACATGACATACATCTTTGAAAAACTTTTAGGTGATCTCTGTCTACCCCCATTGGGAATGAGGCGTGATTTTATGTATGTATGTAAAAACTCTTAGGTGACGCACATACCTAACATAATGCTAAGGGTAACATTTTATTACGTCTGTGGAATGTAATAAATCAATGGCTTTTAACGTCTTTTGGCGCCGTCTCCTTTGTTTTTCCGTGTTTCTTATTCCGTAATTTTTATAGGCTTTCGTACGTATTTACTCAAGAGTAAAAGATTGAATAAGTAATATAAAATTGGAAGACACCTATACATATACACATTATTAAGATACCTATTATAAAGCCATAAACATACGCGTATTATATGCTTACGCGATAATATTGTCATGACGATGTCATAATGTACCTATTTGGTTAGGAACTTCGATTGTAGCAGGCTAAAGTAAACAAGCTGGAGCCTAATTGGACCGAGATCATTTTGCAATTTTATTTTATTGCTTCTTTTCGAAGGGAGAATGGATGATTTCTTTGAGTAATTCATCGACGACCTCATCGTAGAAGCCTCGACAGCTACGATATACGGAAAACGTAGAAAAAGTGCGGGGTTGTGCAATGCCAATGTATATTTATATTTATTGAAAATCTCGGTCGGCCCGAGAAATAGGCGTCCTGGTGTGAAGATATTTGCAATAAGTAAGTTAGTTATAAATTCATCTCGGAATATAGTTTAATCCGAGCGTGTACCATAGCTTTCTAAAGATAAAAACGGAAGAGACAAGGTTTTGTTGCAATATGACTTAACTACCTAAGTCATTTTGAAACACAAAGCTTAGCAGATCTTTTTACCTAATTATTAAAAAGCTTTTCACTAAATTACACCAATTGGGATACGCTAGAAAGGTGTGCAAAGTTTGGCTGAGCTAACCAATTTCTTTTACCGAAGACTCGTTGGTAGAAGTTGCAGAAAAGTAATTAAAACGAACATCGGCATGTGTAGAGGCGTAATCAATTGAGGAGGACCAACAGCCCACCTCCGCCGGAGGCGTTCTAGGAAAAACAACTGTAATGAAAACTACGCTCCTGTTCGAGTTTCATTGAAATCTCATCGTTAAACTGGCCGTCTAGCGTTATTGGATACTAGACTAGAAAGTAATTATCGATGGCCGATTTAGATCAGCCATTGAGATCAGCTGTAGAGCTGTTTTTTATTTCAAATCGATACTCTTGTTTTTTTAATTAATTGAAGGGTTTTTGTTGCTGAATGGTTCTGTATCAAGTTGCTTTGCTGTCTAAAAGTATTATAAATTAAAATACTGATTCTGAGTTTTTTTTTGGAATGGTTGTATAACTGAATCACGCAGTAATTACCTATTTCATCTGAGTATATATTTTGAATAAGTCTTCTTCTATTTCCTGCCCTTATCATGTGCATTTCTCCAGCTTCCTCATATGGAAATTGCGAATTCTGAAAACGCCAACATTTAAAGCATAATTGGAGCAATCATTGATTTGAAGGAAAATTTAGCAGCAAAAAAAACAACGACTTTAAGAGACTTTATAGGTGTGTTAGCTGGAGAGCGGCTCCACAGCTTCCTCATTCAGTGTGGGCAAACGGCTAACGATAGAGCTATATAGTAAACGCCAAATTTTAGAGCATAATTAGAGCACCCGGCATAAAAAAAATCAAGTCTCTAGCTCGAAAACTCTTTGAGTTAGAAGACTATAACAACGTGTTTGCTGGGAAGCCATTTCTCCAGCTAACACATGTGGATCTCAGGAATGGCTATAGCTAGAAAGTTGCTTGATATCTCCAAATTTAGAGCAAAAAATATCATGGATGCTCCAAATATTTCAAGTGTCTAGGTTCAAAACTCACCGAGTTAGAAGCTTTGATGACTGTGTTAGCTGGAGACACGTTTGTCTGGCACGCACATGCTACATCTGAGGATCTACAATAGCTACAGATTCGGTTGACGTGTCCAAACCGAGCTATGAATTAGAGCACTCGGCTCCAAAATTTTGGACTCTCTAGGACAAGTAGTTTCCTAGTAATGAACAAAAGAACATTTTGCCGCCAGAATTTTCAAATGTATGTTCGCACCCGTAAAAATGCGGCGTTGCCGCTCTGAAAGTTTGGTATCAGCGTAGGAATTTGAACGTTATTCGGTTTATTTTAGATCGCGATACGAGTCATTTTCGTATGCGCTTAGCGGTTTTGATTTCTGAAACCTCAAACTCATATTTTCTCTTTTTGTTAGGTTGAGAGCTTTCTCTCTATCTATATGAGAATTGTGTGTTGCCCGTTCTTGTTCGTTTTATAGTTTCTTTAGTAATGCGTGTCTTTTAGGTATTCTTAGAAAAAAAACTTTATTTGGTTCTGTAAATAGGTACCTGCTAGGCCAGTGTCGATGATTCTACCTACTCTGCCTGTTGTTAGCCGTCTGTTCTCTGTGTTTTACTGTATTCGGTCAGGTTTTTATGAGCGTATCGAGTAAACCAGGCGGACGGAAAATAGGTATTTACTGCGGCTTGCTAGTTGTGTGCGTACTCACGCACACTTGCCCCCTATCACTTGCCATCTCACCAGATGGCAAGTGATAGGGGGGGCATCTCACCATGTTGTGCCGACCCCACCTGGTGGGTAAGGGCAGGAAGAAGAAAAAGCACTTTTTGGGGTTTTTTGTTTCATTTTCAACTATATTCCTATATTGTGAATTGGACATAAGTTTTTGAATCCAAGATGGCGGCTTCATTTTTTTTCTTAAAATATGGATATGGGTATCGTTTAATAGGTTTTTGGGGGCTCTGGTTGTGAATTCGACAATAATTTTTGAATCCAAGATGGCAGCTTCATTTTTTTTTCTTAAAAAATGGATATGGGTATCGTTTAATAGGTTTTTGGGGGCTCTAATTGTGAATTCGACATTATTTTTTGAATCCAAGATGGCGGCTTCATTTTTTTTCTCAAAAAATGGATATTAGTATCGTTTAATAGGTTTTTGGGGGCTCTGGTTGTGAATTCGACATTATTTTTTGAATCCAAGATGGCAGCTTCATTTTTTTTCTTAAAAAATGGATATGGGTATCGTTCAATATGTTTTTGGGGGCTCTGATTGTGAATTCGACATTAATTTTTTAATCCAACATGGTGCCAAATTTTTTTTCTTAAAAAACGGTTTTCTGTATAGTTGGTTTACTTACGATAGTTGAACGAGACAACGTCATACAGCTGTCCACGCGAACGCATCGCTCACTCAAAAAGGAGAAACAGATGTCGAACACTGCCGAACGCTGAGGCCGATTGTGCTTTTTAGGCACTCTTTCCACGCTCTCGTTTGCATTGCGTGCATTTGGCTCTATTGAATTATAAGACTATAAGATATAAATGATATCTTTATCCATTTTTTAAGAAAAAAAAAATGAAGCCCACATCTTGGATTCAAAAAATAATGTCGAATTCACAATCAGAGCCCCCAAAAACCTATTAAACGATATCCATAACCATTTTTTAAGAAAAAAAATGAAGCTGCCATCTTTGATTCAAAAAACAATGTCGAATTCACAGTCAGAGCCCTCAAAAACCTATTAAACGATACCCATATCCATTTTTTGAGAAAAAAAATGAAGCAGCCATCTTGGATTCAAAAAATAATGTCGAATTCACAATCAGAGCCCTCAAAAACCTATTAAACGATACCCATATCCATTTTTTGAGAAAAAAAATGAAGCAGCCATTTTGGATTCAAAAAAAAATGTCGAATTCACAATCAGAGCCCCCAAAAACCTATTAAACGATATCCATATCCATTTTTTGAGAAAAAAAATGTAGCAGCCATTTTGGATTCAAAAAATAATGTCAAATTCACAATCAGAGCCCCCAAAAACCTATTAAACGATACCCATAGGTATCCATTTTTTAAGAAATAAAATGAAACCACCATCTTGGATTCAAAAAATAATGTCGAATTTGTAATCCGAGCCCCCAAAAACCTATTAAACGATACCGATATCAATATATTGTGAAAAAAAATTAAGCTGCCATCTTGGATTGAAAAAATATTGTCGAATTCACAATCAGAGCCCCCAAAAACCTATTAAACGATACCCATACCCATTTTTAAGGAAAAAAATGAAGCCGCCATCTTGGATTCAAAAAATAATGTCGAATTTGTAATCCGAGCCCCCAAAAACCTATTAAACGATACCTATATCAATATATTGTGAAAAAAAATTAAGCTGCCATCTTGGATTGAAAAAATATTGTCGAATTCACAATCAGAGCCCCCAAAAACCTATTAAACGATACCCATACCCATTTCTTAAGGAAAAAAATGTAGCAGCCATTTTGGATTCAAAAAATAATGTCAAATTCACAATCAGAGCCCCCAAAAACCTATTAAACGATACCCATACCCATTTCTTAAGGAAAAAAATGTAGCAGCCATTTTGGATTCAAAAAATAATGTCAAATTCACAATCAGAGCCCCCAAAAACCTATTAAACGATACCCATACCCATTTTTTAAGGAAAAAAATGAAGCCGCCATCTTGGATTCAAAAAACAATGTCGAATTTATAATCCGAGCCCCCAAAAACCTATTTAACGACACCCATATCAATATATTGTGAAAAAAAAATTAAGCCGCCATCTTGGATTGAAAAAATATTGTGGAATTCACAATCAGAGCCCCCAAAAACCTATTAAACGATACCCATACCCATTTTTTAAGGAAAAAAATGAAGCTGCCATCTTGAATTAAAAAATTAATGTTGAATTCACAATCAGAGCCCCCAAAAACCTATTAAACGATACCCATATCCATTTTTTGAGAAAAATATGAAGCCACCATCTTGGATTCAAAAATTAATGTTGAATTCACAATCATAGCCCCCAAAAACCTATTAAACGATACCCATATCCATTTTTTGAGAAAAAAATTAAGCCACCATCTTGGATTCAAAAATTAATGTTGAATTCACAATCAGAGCCCCCAAAAACCTATTAAACGATACCCATATCCATTATTTAAGAAAAAAAATGAAGCCACCATCTTGGATTCAAAAATTAATGTTGAATTCACAATCATAGCCCCCAAAAACCTATTAAACGATACCCATATCCATTTTTTGAGAAAAAAATTAAGCCACCATCTTGGATTCAAAAATTAATGTTGAATTCACAATCAGAGCCCCCAAAAACCTATTAAACGATACCCATATCCATTTTTTGAGAAAAAAATGAAGCCACCATCTTGGATTCAAAAATTAATGTTGAATTCACAATCAGAGCCCCCAAAAACCTATTAAACGATACCCATATCCATTATTTAAGAAAAAAAATGAAGCCACCATCTTGAATTCAAAAATGAATGTCAAATTCACAATTAGAGCCCTAAAAACCTTTAGAACAATAGGTATCTACGTTAACAACTTTTGAAGAAAAAAAATAAAACGTTTTCCGGAATAGAGCCCCCCCACTTTTCTTCATAATTATTATATTTATAATATTTCCTTTCGCTTTCCCGTGAGTATTTACTGCAGCTCGCTATAGATAGTGCAACCCACGAAGGCGCGCCCCACTATTCCTCCTAACCGTTTATAGTATATGTGTGCAAGCTTCCGTCAATGTTTGAGTGTTATCGGTACACACTAATTACCTATGAGTGCACACGCACACTACAATTAATAGACTACGGTTGGCGACTGCCGCTCGGAGCAAACTCCCCGCACCCCGCGAGGGGCGCGTCTTCGTGAATTGCACTATCTATAGTTATGTACGTACTCACAGACACAATGATAGTTTCGCACGATGCCATTTACACCTAGTGTGACAAGAGTAGGTAACTCATGATTTGAAAACATTGTTGGTTAGTTGAGAGACTTAGAGATATAATTTCATGATATTTAAAACTAAAAATAAAAAATCTGAAGTCAGGTTTCTTAATAAATACATATTTAAACTTAAACTAACCATTATAAAACTTTTCTTTGGTGTTTTTTTGTTTCATTTTAACCTATATTCCGCTTCTTGAGCTACGTAATGAGTGTTTAAGACATGAATCCTAGGGTAACTATTTACCGGCACGGGCAACACACAACTCCATCCGACTAACGTTCAAATTCCTACGCTGATACCATACTTTCAGAGCGGCAACGCCGCATTTTTACGGGTGCGAACATAATATTTGAAAATTCTGGCGGCAAAATGTTCTTTTGTTGATTACTAGGAAACTACTTGTCCTAGAGAGTCCAAAATTTTGGAGCCGAGTGCTCTAATTCATAGCTCGGTTTGGACACGTCAACCGAATCTGTAGCTATTGTAGATCCTCAGATGTAGCATGTGCGTGCCAGACAAACGTGTCTCCAGCTAACACAGTCATCAAAGCTTCTAACTCGGTGAGTTTTGAACCTAGACACTTGAAATATTTGGAGCATCCATGATATTTTTTGCTCTAAATTTGGAGATATCAAGCAACTTTCTAGCTATAGCCATTCCTGAGATCCACATGTGTTAGCTGGAGAAATGGCTTCCCAGCAAACACGTTGTTATAGTCTTCTAACTCAAAGAGTTTTCGAGCTAGAGACTTGATTTTTTTTATGCCGGGTGCTCTAATTATGCTCTAAAATTTGGCGTTTACTATATAGCTCTATCGTTAGCCGTTTGCCCACACTGAATGAGGAAGCTGTGGAGCCGCTCTCCAGCTAACACACCTATAAAGTCTCATAGAGTCGTTGTTTTTTTTGCTGCTAAATTTTCCTTCAAATCAATGATTGCTCCAATTATGCTTTAAATGTTGGCGTTTTCAGAATTCGCAATTTCCATATGAGGAAGCTGGAGACATGCACATCCCTTATCCCCCTTTTTTGTCGGGTTGGCACAACATATTCTCTTCCATTCTCCTCTATCAGCCGTCATCTCTGTATTCACTTCTTTCTTATCTATGTCATATTTCACACTGCATCCATCTTCACTCTCTTATAGTCACATGACTTTCATCCCTCCTCATGACATGCCCGTACCCAACGCCAGCCTGTCGCTCCTCAATTTTTCTGTCACCGGGCGCTTCTTTCAGATTTCCCCTGGTAAATATTTTTAATAAGTAATGATGTCTTCCTAATCGATAGGCACGAGTCATCATTAATTATCTTTCAATCAACGAGAGGAATAGATTAGAGAATGCGATTACCAGCAGGGTAATCGAACAGGCTATGATCCGTCTTAATACTATTGCCTCTATAACTGGTTCAGCTTTGAATTGTCAATTTCCTGCCGCCATCCCACAGGACTAATCCGACCGAGCTGCTGCTACCTGAATTCTGAATTGAAACTTTTTACGAGTACACCAAATTTAATTATAACAATTAATTAGAAAAAGTTATCTGTACGGTCGGCTATTTACATTTGCGCGTAGGGGTTTGAAAAATTAAGGTCCGAACAAATACTGCCGACGAAGCAAGGTGCTTTAACCCGTGTTTCAGTTCAGCCCAACTTCTGTTCGGAATTCCGATTCCATTGCGACGACAAAGGTGGATAAAAAATTCAAATTAGGAAAAAGGAAGACGACGTGTTCGCACTCGGCATTTCTAAACAAGCCCCGTTCACTTCCGTGTTCTTTGCTTTCTCATTATGTGTATCGTTTGAACTACGCAGTTGGAACCTTTGAATCCAGTCGCAATACTATTCGTATTCAGATTCTCCTCGGAGCTCTGTTCCGCAAAAGGATAAACGGTCCAAAACTGAGTACCGTACGTTGACTGTGACAGCTACTCAAATGAAACACATCCGAACAACGATTGGTAGGCTGAAAGCTTCTTTGTGGAGCCTTGATCTTTGTTCGGTCAGCGGTTGCGTCAATCAGTACTAACATTTCAGCATTTGACTGCCTACGGCTCGTTCGCAATTACGTTATCAGTCCGTTCAACATATGTGTATGATTTTAATATTAAAGGATTAATGGGTTATTAACTAAGATTGTTTATTTATTTCTTTTATTTAAAACTTTCACACAATTTAGTGCTAGGAGGACTTCATTCTAATAGCATTGTCTGCCAGTCTTCCTGGGCGTGCAGAAAGATGGTGTGGCGTGATTATTAAGAAAACTATGGGTTGGTTTTAATAATTAGAAAAAGTTCATATGCTTAATAATATAGAGGTATGAAATATATATAGGTGAGAATCTATTATAATTGCTTAAATAAAATACATAATAATTATAATAATACTTAAAACTACTTAAATAAAATACATAATATATAACAGCTATAAATAATAGTAATAAACATACTTATTATATTGTAAATTTGTAACTAAATAGGTAGTGTAGGTAGCAAAATTATTCTAGATAGGTGTGAAGCAGTTTATTTTAGGTTGTTGAGAAAATGCTCTCTTCTTGGAGTTCATGTTTCAATGAGAAATGCTAGACGAAATTCGATATTTAATAGGGAAGTAGCAATATATTTAATAAAAAAAATATAAATACATGAAAATATACCATAAAGAGGAAGAAAATAACAAAATACGATTCTATCAAAAGCTGCCACCATTGACCACCTTGAACTCCGATTATTTTTGTCAAAATATGTTTTTATACATTAGGCAGCAAAACAAACCCCGGCCCATTTCCAGTACTTTCACTTAAATTGTGTACTTAACAAACAATATGAAATGAAAACCAACATTATTATACAAATTGAGATTATTATTTGTGTTTCAAGCTAATTAAAAGAAATAGGATTCGTAATTACACAAAAGCGTTTTGTTCAACCATGCGCTTAAACAGATGAGCCCATAAACAAATACAGTAGTACAGAACTGCATGCAACATTCACCACAACGCTTTCAACCGCAAAAACTATGTGCCAAGTGGTACTGTCACCTCTTGTAATAGATGAACTAGCGCAAACATTAAACAACTATGAACAACGGATACCTTGGTGGAAGTCTCACGGCGCGGTGGGCGTCATGAGTTGCGGAATTTCTGCGATGCTCGTTGCGGCACGTGAGAACAGCCGGCGACATGCTTGCTGACGATGCTCGCTCGCTTAATCTAGGCGCGCACACTCAACATTCCAACCGACCTATGCCGACACTTGCCATAGTTGCCTCAATTATGACACGCTACGAACCCAACCTTCCGTTATAATTTTATGAGCGCATTAAAAGCAGAAAATAAACTCTACTTTTTGGCAAGCAACACTTACTTCTAAATTGTTATTACTTACGAAAGCTCTGATGCAGCTATATTTAGGTAAAATGGACTTAAGCCAACTTTCAATAAAAGTACAACTTTTATGTGTATCTAGGTCTGAAGCGAGCGGATCCACTCTAAAAGTGTATGCTGAACACAACGAAAAGCGGAAAGATTTTTTACGAGTGTTATTGTTGTTTCTTTTATGGCAGTGCGGTATTAAATTACTTATATTTTCACTTAGATTCGGTTGAACGTTTGAGTTATAGGCTATGTTTGACTTGCCTAATCCTAACACCATCAAGCGCGTATCAGTGTCTTGCAGTGGCGGTAAAAGGGCTCAGCGCCGACAAGGGATGTTAATTTTGCGACCGACCGGATTACTCATACGAGTACTTAGTCGAGCTAGACGAGCTCCTAAATTTTAATTTAATGCTTCATTATAACCTGACGTGTTTCTAAAACCTCTGAACTTTTTTCCACACAAAATTATCTAGCTTCAAATTAAGCAGAGCTTGTACTATGGGAACCAAGTCGCTGATATAATACTAATATACATATTTTTAAGTGATGTAACACTCAGACAGAGAACAAAATATTTGCTCGTGGTGGGGACCGAGCCCACGGCGCAGAAAGCAGAGCTACTACCAACTGAGCTGAAAGGCTAGTCCATTTTAAAATGCTCGTGCAATGTGCTTTATACAGACACATCACCTATTGCGTTTTATTTTGCTCATACGAAACTAGACTACAACAAATGGTAAGTTTACAGATCTCTCAAAAGAGATAAAAGGCTTTGCGAATGCTTCGCAAGCAAGAGATATTGTAGAACATTGCTCATACTGATGGGGACTTCTTGTAAGTTTATAAAATATAAATAAACAAATTTATATATACTTGATAAGGAATCGATCATTAAAACATCAGAATGTTTGAAGAATAGAAAGTTGTCAATATAAAACAGAACTAAACAAAATACTGCAGTTGTATGATATCTTTTTTGAAATACTGTTAGGAATTCCATTTTCAAATGTTGGTTATCTATAAAGAAAATGAAATCCTTTGAAAATAGTTATCTCTGAGGAAAAATATCGCAGATCACCAGTTTTCTGACGCTCTTTATTTGCAAGGAGCTTATTCCTTGCAGATAACGAGCATTATTTTAATGACTTTATCGGTGTTTTGATTAAAAATCCAGTCACATTCACGTCTGTAGTTCACATGCGTAATGGTCGATGTTCAACCCACTGGATTATTAAATTGAGATTAAGTTTCAGAAGAAAAATGCTATTGGGATTTTTTAGTGCTCGGTCTAAAAGCGACTCAATAATTTAAATACGTCGATCCGCCTGTATTTCCATTCTGAGCTGGTTTTTAATCAAAAACTTTCACGTGGTTTTGTTTTTCAGTATTCTGTAACGTTCTTTACGCACAAAAACTTTCACGTCATTTATTTTTACAATATTCTGTAACGTTCTGTACGCATTCGTCAGTATATATCACTGGCGTATATTCACATTCGTTGTTGGCTTTCAGTTATCTGGTTATTTTTTAAAATTTACTATTTTCTATGATTTATGTTTGTAACTTTTTGGATGGGCAAAAAAATATTTCCTAAGGTAGTATTTTTACATTCTATATGGGCATGTTTTTATTCGGTTAGCCCGCCAGCAAAACCACGGATGAAAGCTTCTACAAGAGCATTTATTTCAACTATTTTTGTTTAATTCCTCGCATCACTCTCATAATAAAGATCCAATCGTGATGTCCAAGTAATTGGTGTTAATGTAATGCGTGAGGACCGAGTGGGCCCGGCCGAGGCCACCCGGATGTTATGCCGAAACGAGCGGACCACCCATGCATATTCATGGGCCCGATCCGGAGGCGCGAATTAATTTGCATCCCGATCTAGGACTGACCTTTCGCAAACGACGCGACATGCCGCGGAAAGACCACCTCTTGTAACCGTATCATCGTTGTTTCTTGCATATTATCAACCAGTAAAAAGCTCCTTTTAGGCCTGTGAAAAAGATATATGACAATTACCTACGTAGAATACACAACGTACTACCCAAGCAAACAAATATCCGATGGTAGGATAGAGGTCACTTAATAGACTATCTATTACAACGATACAGTTTTTATAGATGTCTCATAGCCCCAATTTTTACAACGTCGCAAATTGTCGTCCAGCTCTTGGTTTGGCATACATATTTGAAACTGTATCCCCAAAATGAAAAACAAGTAAACAAAAAGACCTTCATATGACCAGCGGCATAGCGTGGTGATATGCAAGACCCGGCCTACCCGCCCCACAACATTGTCCCCTATAGTTTCTTTACCGTGAAGCGGAATCGTTCGATGTCTAAGTGATGGCAATGAAACGTAAAATTGGAAATTGTGCTTAGTTAGTCTGTTGGATTTAATTTTGTATTCATCCCTTCTAGCTATTTCATTTTTGTTAAATATTCAACGAATGAAAATGCGTAATTTTTGTTTAAAACAATGTTTATAAACGAGATTCTGAGAAGTGTTACTTTTTAACTCAATATATTTTTTTGAAAATTCAGGCGTGTTTCACTCAATCGAAGTCGTGGGTGATTCCACTTGTATTCTTTCAGGTAGAGAGAATTATTACACCTTTACTCGTACATTTTTACAATTGTTAATTATTTCACTGTTTCAAGACCAGACATTGTATTAAGCTCAGGCAAAACTAAATTATATTGTGCTACGTCGTAATTTATAAAATGTATTATTAATTTCATAATTGTATGAGATATGCGTATATACTCGTAGTTCAAAGTAGAAATACTGTTTGCTCGTATTGTGTACCTATTAAGCGGACATCGTTGGGCCAATACTATCGGGTGCCGATGCTTTTTATCGTATTCTAAAAACTGCTGCTGCAATAAGTGACCATTTATTTCATTTTAAAAATACAGTTTAAGATATACACACACTCTACACATACATCCATGAAGCACACGCTCCACAAAATAAATCACAAAAAACTACAGTCCGTGTGTGAGATTAGGAATTGCAATTTGCACTTCACTGTTTTAACTGGTTCTCTCTTGTTGTTTTACAAAACAGTATTTGTTTTTATTTAGATTTGATATCATCTTTTCTCGTAGATTTTTTATTTGTATGCTCATTGGCAAAGGACGAACACTACTACGTAGGTACCTCTTATTTTATTCTACTTGTTATACTATAGTACCCGTATTTATGGGTTTTATTTAAAGATTTGAATTGCATTTCGATATCTTTTGAAGAAATAAACGAATAAAAACTTTCCTATGTTTTTCCATTAATCCCAAAACAGAAAAGAGGAGCAATCATAACTTGTTACTCTTGTTACAGTTGTTTCTTTTGTTTGTTTGATTTATTTTGTTGAGTAGAATATCTGCAGCAGATGGCGCGAGCTGCCGGGTGCTGCGCCACTACTTATTGTGCTATTGTCTATTGCGGAACGTGTGATTGCACACCACACTCCGCATATTTGTTCCTATCTCATATTCAAGCCAGTTGCACACAATATATAAGTTTTGCGAGCATTACCAAAGCGGTAATGTCCACAAAACTTTTCCGCTTCGTTGTAATATTTATGGTGGCTTCTTTAAATTTCATATTCTAAGCGACCGTGACCAATTTATCTCTTTTATGGACCCCCATTTGAAATTATCATAGTAATGAGTTACTTTACGCTTCATGCAAATAAAGTAATTTTATTAGCGACGTTGATGGTGATTTCGGAGAGGTTAGGTCTTGCTTAGTTTATTACTGTGCACTGCAACGTTATCAAGATCTAACTAGGATTGTCATTATATTTCATGTTACATTTCCGGACATATCTATTAGTGGACATAACCATCTGTCACAGGATTACCTGCGTGTCAGACGAATAAGCTATCAGATAACTTGCTAAATTCATAAAATGATATTGGCCTGACAGCTCGGGTGGTAGTAGCGCTATATATACAAAGTATGTAGGTATCAGTTTAATAATATAAATTTTTGTAAAGCTTGAGGGCCAAGTCCTAGCGCTCGGTAATTTCTCTGAGAAACGTGGTACTGGCATCGAATGGACTTCGACAGAAACTAATTAAAAGCGAACATCGAGCAATCTGGCGAACTTGTACGAAACCCAATACTATTACAAGGGACATCAGACAATGCATCGCTCCGAGTAGAGTATCTATCGTCTTTTGTAAATTTATAGAGTTAATGGAAGTCTTGACTGCATTGTCTGACTTGAATTATAGTAAAAAGGTCAACGAATTCATCTTTGCTTATTTTTTGATAGTTTAGTAAAATGTGTTGTAAAATAAGATAATTATTAGGTAGGTACGTACACAAAGCAAACAGACGGTTAAAAATAAAAAGTCACATTTATTTCGCTTGAAAATTCTTATTAAGGAAGGTTTTTATTTATTAAATGTTATGCAAACATTGAGCGAGCGCAAAACTTTCATTCTAAAACGTAATTTTCATTAAACTTTGCACACGTGTTCTCGATTTGCTTTTGCGTATCTGAGTTGAGATATTCAACTCTAATACACAGTTGCTGATGTTTTCACTCATGGTTTTCACTCATGGTTTTCATCATTATTTTTCGGGCCTATTACTCGTATGAGCAACGTATTCCAGTAATGGTACGCTCTGTTTGGACTCAAAGCGAGAGCAAATTCTACTGTATAATTGGTGCTACCACTGTTGTGTTTTGACTTGCTTTGAAGAATCAAACATTAAAATGAATCATTAAAAAATTGTAGGAAACCGTGCTTGCCTGTTCTATAGAGCTTAGTTTCGTAAAATTAGCACCTTGATTTGCTTCTTAGATCCTTGTGTTTATATTGAAGAAATGCCTTTGAGTTCGCTTTGAGTTTCTACGAGTAGGTATACTCGTAGTGTTTCGTGTACTGCGATCCGGTACGGAACACGCAGCCAAAGGTAAAGGCAGCATTTCAATAGCATTGGGATTAAAGTGGACCTACGAGTTTCACAAGCAACCGAGAGCTGTTGTATTTGACGCAAACATGCAATGTGCGTGCTGGCTTCCGTAAAATATTCCGAAAACTTTTCAAAGGAGCACACTCACATGCGGGGCTTACCGTTCAGTCGACCTCTTAACATATTTCAGGTACCTCTTTTTATACAATCTTTCTTATATTTGCTCACCATTCGGAATGCATAAGCTATTCCGATATTATAGGCTGAATATTTTGGTGCCCATGTAAATTTGATGATCGTATTTTTACGAGGGAAACTAACGCAAACTCTCAAAGGTAATTTAAGAGTTTTGTAATACGAATGTTTGGTTTGAAAAACCAGGTTAGGTTTGCATAAATGAAATATTTTTTTTGGGTTATTCATAGTTATTCATTCCAATTAATAACTCACTCATAAATAATAACTCAATGGATTTAAAACGCATATCGTTTAACTTACTAGGAATTTATATAATCCTAAATGGTAAACAAAACATGTCCCCGTGCGTAGGTATAAAGGCAACAGTCAAAAAGTAGATTGGTTCGGTCGATTATTGTTTTCAATATTTACACTTCTACATTAACCGACCGACTTCACCTTTCTTGGCTTCCTAATTTAAATACAGTCCCGGCACTAAACAATGGCACCAATTAATTGATAAAATAAAAAAATTACCATAAAAATATAATTTCAGTGTAGCAGCCCGTTTCTCTAATTAGTCGTCGTTTATAAAAGATTCCCCTAATTAGGAAGTTTCCTTTAATTAAAGTTCTTTCGTGACGTCATTAGAATCTAATATAATATACACACAATATTATAATTACACATAATTTATCTCGTGTTTCAAATTAAGGTATTAAGGCTATTAAATTTATATAATATTTGTGATGCCGTAGACCGCATATAATAACATCCAGTTAATAACTATGAATTATAGAACCACTGGTGATATTTGGTCGAAATTGCATATTATGCATATTTAATGTACGGTTTTACGGTTGGGAATTCAATGTTTGGATCCTAGATAATTCGTGTAGTCCGGCCGAGCGATTGTTTCCGGATTCAGATTCCATGCGATAGGGGCTAAACTGGCGGTCGCGCTTACGTTGGTGTGCCAACAATTTATAACCGCATAAATGCGGACAGGCCCTCTAAAAGGAGGTTATTTTGTATGTCCCGCTTACATAATCCCACCGGAGTGATAAAAACTGACGAAAATACGAGACTACAGTTTGCACAGAAAAGAAAAATGGCTCCACTTAATTTCAGATGTGAGATAGAGGTTAGCGTGTCGTCTATGTGCTAACCTTCAGAGGCAAAAACTTCTTACAAGAATTGGGACAGACTTCGTTCTGAATTTCATTATAGTTGGCTGCTGATTCAATTTTAGCTAGAAAACTTCAGTACTATACCGATCATATTTTTTTTATAAAAAATATATTAGCCACCATTGTTTTTATTTATTTACAACAGTAAGTATAAGTATATAATATAAGAAAAAAAAGTAAGATAATTTATAAATTTGACTTAACAAACACAAAACGTCTACTTCAATTCAATTTATTTATTGTATTTCGTTAGTAAACACTAAATTAATTTACCTACATTTTAGTTAACCTACCTACTAAGACTCAGACATTGACAAACATAGCACAGGCACAAAAAAAATACAAGATGATTTACGATAATAATATCTTATGTTATATAAGTAAATACTTTGAAGCAAATTGTCTTAAAGTTCAGACTTAACGGCATTACGACTAATTAGAGTTAATCCTCTGTATTTCGCAGTCCTTTCTGCTGAAATCGTTCCATAATGTTATATTTACAAGCAAATTTATGTGTCTGCTTCTATACCTACACAATTAAAGTAATCCATTAGTCACTTTGTAATGTTGTTTACGAACATTTGCAAGAGAATGTTGTGCTAACAATTGGATTGTTTGTGCGAGAGTGGTGGTAATAATGTGAATATTAAACGAATATTAGGTACAGTTTGCGCACACGCCTTAACACTTCCACAGTCGTGAATTATTCAGCGGCGAGCGGCACTCGCCTGTGAATAAAAAGCCAATTGTTTACTTCACTGTGTATTAAATTTGAATAAAAACACAAATCAACTTTGTCGCTGTAGAAGGTTCACATTTTAATTTGACTAAGAGCCCTAGAAGCCTTGACAATCCGAAGATTAATGTAAACTTTCAAACTGAAATAAACCTTTGATGAAAATCAGTCCCACCGATTATAATATAAACGTAGACCCGAAATTAAACTACCCTCACAAATTATAAAATTAAAATCAAGAATCCCGGTTTAAACTTGTCGTATTCCACTAGGCCGTAACATCAAGTTGGGCATTAAAGTGACCCTACCGGTCAGGGTCCTAATAAGCGGGGAGTATATGGTTGGAGGCTGAAGTAATGGGCCGCAGTGGGGATTTTCATCACGTTAGATCGTCCGAAAGTTAAATGGAGTCACGTCGACAATGCGTAGCACTAAGCGAGCGCGATAAGGCGACATCAAGGGCGCCGGGCGCCAGACGCGCTGCCGGTCCCGGTTAACAGCCCACTCATATTTAAACTTTTACAATGGCACAGCCCCCCAGATCCTACATAAATCACGCTAGCCTTCCTTCACACGTCTCGCCTGAATTTTAAAAGCTCCCTGCACGATCTCGCTCACTTGGCCGCCACCGGTTTGGAGTTTTATCTGATTTATACTCAATTATGATTAGGATCATCCGTGGCACATTTATTACCAGTGAATGTGACATTATCCTTTTTTTTAATGAATAAAGAGGCTAAATTAATTTATTTCGAAAAGTCCAGCCGTATGTTCATTTACAAAGGGTGACAAATTTGTAACCAACAGAAAATACTTGAAGCTCATTTTAAAATAGGATAATGTTTGTAGGGTTGTGTATTTAGGTCTCAATATTATTTAAGCTTAAGTAAGTCCTTCAAAGTCTACCGAGGCAAGTAATTACCAGCGTTATAAATATTAGGAGGGTAGGATCGCTCTCGCCCTCGAGCGTTTATGCTATAAGGAATAATGAAGGAACGAGTACTAATCTCGCGTCTTAGTAAAGTGCCCCTACGTCGTTTTAAAATGTAAATAGCGGTTGTATTCGAAGCAAGCATATTTTGCGAAGTGGAACGGAGTAAATTACAAGACTGTTCCCATGCAGCGACTAGCACAGGCTCAGCGGTATTAGGGGCCTATTAAAACTCTCTCGTTAAGATATACGGTGATTTACATGAGCTTTTCGGGCTAGGCACATGGAAAATAAGCCTTATTTGAGGTCTTGTAGATTCACGAAAATTGTATGATACTAGCAGAAAAAATTGATGGATCTTGTTTTTACTTAGCGGATGGTATCATTTTCGCAACCTTTTTGTTTGCGAAAAAACCTCAGGTGAGACTTGTTATTACTAAAAAAGAGTAAGCTCAATTGGATAGAATTTCTTCCATTACATTGTTTAATTTTGGGTTCGGTTACCATGAATCTTTTTCAAATATTATGTCCACTAAAATTCTTTTATAAAAATATCTTCGTGTGGAAAGAGTGGTCAAGGAAGCTCATACATAATGCAAAGGGAAAGGGAAGTCATCTCTGATCAAGCGATAACGCTACCCTTGTTTACACAGGACGCTCTAATCCTGTCTTGCGAATTTTAACAAGATTTGAGTGATGTTTGGGTCTCAAAGGAATTCAAATGACTCCTCTGCCAAGAGATGGGTTTAAGCTGACAAAGGAATGCGAAGTTTTTTAATCAAATTATTGAATATATTACCAATGTTTCATCATAGTGTTGTCTGCTTTAAAATTTATTCACAAACGAGTTTTAGCCAAGTTGTATTCGTAAAAAATAAAAGTTCGCCCAAAGAATATAAAATAAATACTTATCACAGAATTTCTTGGAAGATGGAAATCCTACAGACAATGATAAAGCATTGTCTATAGGCAACGGTTACCACCACGTAATATCAGAAGGCCATATGCATATTCTATCAGCTAGTAGTGTAAAAAAAATATGGTATTTTCTCTAAGTTGACTTTCACTTTTTTTTTAGGTCATGATATGAAATTATGTCGCATCGTAAGTCGGTAAATAAACTAATGCGAAAACCCCCAAGAAAAGGTAGTAGCTAGTGAACTACCCGTGGACCACAAACCTCTGCTCTGGTACTTCTGAAATCTGGAGTTCGATACAGTATTTTATTGTCTGTTTGGATTGGGATAAATCATGATAGATGATGGTCCGTGAAACCCAGATTTAAAGTTCTGAGCCAGGTCTATCCTTCCGACAATATCGAAGTATTTTCCTCCGCATTTGCTGTGTTTTTTTGCTATACATAAATAAAAGCTTCGGTTTGAAAGAAGAAAATGTCTCGTTTCCGCATTCATTTCTCGACTAATTAAATACGAGCAACTGGCATGAAACTTTTTATTGTAAATCCGAAGCGGGAGAGGTTTTAAGGACATGTCGGTGCGCTTATGAAAAATGCTGTGCATTACGCTTTTGTAAAAGGCAGCTGATCTGCGAAGTCACGTCGTCGGGTTTATGGTCACTATTCTGAAAGTAGCTGGCTTGAATAGCAAAAAAGGGTGACATTTTGAGTGAGTGAGTCATCAGTGAAATGAGTAGTGTTGCTTTGGGCTCCTTTTTGGTTTTTCGTTGGATACGTATAGGTTAGTTAGTTTTAGAAAGAAACACATAAGGGCCTAATTCTTCGTCATAAAAATGAATTAATTAAACAAAAAATATAGTAGACAATCCACACAACACTATAAGTATAGCCCCAAATTAGAGCTTTTACTATGGGAACCAGATAGCTGACATAATACTCATGTTTTTTTTGTAAACAATTTCCTACTAAGAATACAATATAAATATATAAATATTGAAGACAATCCACACAACACTATCTAGCTCTAAATTAAGCAGAGCTTGTAATAAGGGAACCAGATAGCTGACATAATACTTATAATTATGCTTTTTTGTAAACACATACTAAGAATACAATATAACACCCAGACAGAGAACAAGCATCTATGTTCAGCATACAAATATTTGTTCCCGGTGGGGATCAAATCCGGCGTGGATTTGATCCCCACCGGGAACAAATATTTGTAGGGTAGAGGGGTAGAGCTGAGGATGTTTTTTTCATAGCTCAGCTCCAGGGTAGAACTGAGCTATGAAAAAAACATGATGTTAGGAAGAAATTCTCCAAGGCTTTGTTTTACAAACTTTATTTAATTTGGTTCAGCTTTTCATGAATACCAATCATCTTTAGAATCGCGTTTGTAGGTAATCGTATGATGGTAATAACCAAGTTACAGCTAATAAATTTATTATTGGGCTATTATACAGCCGTAATGAAATATCTATAGGGACGATTCTGTTGATAAGATTACTGAAAGCTGATTATACAGCCCATAAACCAATCGATTATTTTAATATTCCCATAGTTAGGAAACGTTGAATATAATTATAAGAATCAATTATGCTATATTAATTTGTATATTTTACCATCACATAACTTTTGTGAAGACTTTTTCTACATCTATACAATTGTCTATTTCCCGATTTCAAATAAAAGGCTCATAATTCGGTTGTTTTCTTTTGTTATCGCATTACGTCGTCATTTATTAGATATTTATGAGCCCATTTGAAAAATTCTTAGACTCCCATTAAATTTTTATCAAAATTTGGTTCAGCTCTTTACTGTTTCTGAGGTTCTTTTTTACTTTTTAGAGGGCAGAATTTAGTAGTTTGTGTTAATTCGCTTAAGGCTAGTTTCATCTAACCTTAAATATGGATAATGGGTTATTAATATCTATAGATATAATATTTTATGGGTTGTGTTATTATTGGTAGTCAACTAGTAAGGTAGTATTCATGCAAGTTAAGGTAAACAAGAAGGAATAATAAAATAATGCAACGTTTACATTTCAATGAAGTTATAAAAACGCTGTGTATCGTATTTCCATTTATTCTAATGTATGCAGACTTCTACCGAAAGGAAGACTATATTATGCTATTTCAATTCCTCGAGGGGTAATAGGTTGTGTGTGCGATTACTGATCGTTTTCTCAGAAGCTCTGTTTTCGAGTGCCTTCAGTGAACAAATTGGGGCACGCTGGGGAGCGAGGTCAAATAGCTCATTGCATGTGACATTTGACGAGCTCACTTCTGTTAAACTCACCTCAGGCTGTCCGTCTCTCGACAATTTCCGTCTCCGAAGTGACATCCCTGGTCCTGAGGCCCCCTGAGGCCCCTGAGGCCCCCTGAGCCGTTGAGCCAAGCCGAGTCTGTCGCGGAAACAAGGCAGGAAATCCCGTTTTGCTTTTTTATAACCCTCCTTATCTCGAGACATAACGCAGTACCGCATTATGCGTTTTGATACGGGAAAATAGTAATTTAAAAGAATAGTAGATAAGCTGGAAGGAAATCGTCGCGTTTTTGCGTACCTGTTAGCTATAGTCGATTGGGAAATTGACTTCCGTTATCGCAATCATTTATCTTGTATAAATATAAAATAAAATGTTCACCGTTTTCTGGTGATTTGAATGCTTATCGATACCAATGGTTCTATAAAGAAATACATCACTCGATTATTTTTCTCAAAACCGTTCGAACACTGCATATTAGTAACACACAGTGGGATTCTTAAAATAATAACAACCTACAATATCCAAGAGCAATGCTCCGAGCAATACTCTTACATGAATAAAGTAACAACATTCTCTGTATTTCCAATCCGACGTGAATACTCGTACATCTCCAATAATCCTATCCTTCTAATGTATGTGATAAATGCGAAACTTTGTGCTACCATGTATGTTTTCAAAGGTACCCTTACCTACTTTGTAACACCGTATAAAAAAAACATGGATCATTATACCTAATTGATTTTTATTGGGAATCGGACCTTTACCACGTTGTAGTTGTAGGAAGTACTACCACCATGCCTATATATTTCTGCCACGAAGCAGTATTGCTGTGTTTTAGTTTGAAGGGTGTGGGTGCCGTTGAGATTACTGGCACGTGAGGCTGAATATCTGTATGCCTCAAGTTGTTGGACGTAGAGCAGTGTTTCGTAGGTCACGCTCCTGACGTGCCTGAACTACGAGGTAATGCTTTGTTATAGGCGATCGTTACCACTTAACATCTGGTGGGTCATGTGCTTGTTCCATCAGCTATTTGTGTATAAAAGAACGTAAAGGTCAGATTTCCAATAAAATACCCCGTACTACGTGGACAAAGCCACGGCGGGCAGCTACTAAGTTTCAATTGAACCTAGCTTGTAATGTTTCAGTAATTAATGTTAGCTAAGTTCTACCATGCTGAAACGTAAATACAGTGTAGCTATGTAAATATAATATTCAATCGTTTTCAAATTACCATATTCCACAGTTCTCTCATCATCGTAATTGAACATTGGTTTAATCACGGTGTAATGGGCACAAAAGGAAATCGTTTTTATGTTCTGTTGGGAGTTCCATTACCACGAATGTTAAATGCTAAAGTTTTGGACAACAATGTCGAAATGAAAAGCTACCTCTATAAGCGTGCCTCTTCATTCTAATTCTAAAACTGAGTGTAAAGCACTCTAGGGCTCTGTCCATCCGTTTGTTTGTTCACTGTTCACTTGTATGAACGATTTCGTAGAAAGCTGCTGCTCTCAGAGTCAGAACTGCTACTGGGTACAAGTTAGGTCTGAGTGCGGTAGGTGATTTACTGCGGCCCGCAGCTACCCTGCTTTATTGAATACTACGTTCAATAAAAGAAAAGTCGTATATTTTGACATTCTGCTGGAAAATTTATTAGTTTAACGTACCTATTGTATTATTATATCTTTAACTAGCGGCCTGTCCCGGCTTCGAACGGGTGGACATTTATATTTATAATAATAAAATAATAATAATAATATTTATTTTCTTAAGAGGTTTACAAAGTGGTCTATAGAAAAACTAAGTCTAGATAGGTAAAATTAGGTGCACAATTCATTTTAAAGTGGTTTGCAACTAAACTTTTGTTATAGTCTAAAGACATATTGACTCCTCGCTCTAACTAAGTAAGAACTTGTATGTAGACGCGAGGATATTATTAAACACATAAATATAGCCTATATTACTCAAGTGAATGTAGCTTTCTAATGGTGAAAGAATTTTTGAAATCGGCACAGTAGTTTTGAGTTTATTCATTACAAACATGCACACAAAAATACAGATCTTTCCACTTTATAATATTAGTAAAGATATAGATTTGGTAAAAAAGCAACTAAATAGAATAAGTTTGTGATAAAAATCGGTTCAGCGACGCTTATTAGGCCGTTCATTAATTTATACCAATACTCACCTTGTTTTTCCGATTATCGATGCAAAGCAACTTATCTTTGGTTTAACGTTTTAATGCCAGGTGCACACAAGCACCAGACGCAGTAGGTAGGAACTCTATCTGAGTTGTAGTCCGCATAATGCGATCTAATAGCGTAGTTCTCGTTCGGCACGCACCGAAACGATATGGACACTAACCGAGGACGTGCTTCGAGTGCGTATGCCCGAATATCTGGTATACCAAATAACCTCGGATTGTTTGTCACACGGACCACCTTCCCATGTTTACTTCCAAAGATCGAAACCTATAACGGGACCTTCAGACCATGTTTCCCTGATCAATCACCTAAATAGGCAAAAAATTATATAAAAAAGTGATACCTCGGCTATTTGTACTAAAGTTTTTGAATTAAATAATGAACTTGTGTTTTCTACGATCAGCATAAGTCCATTTATAATTACATCCTGTATATAATAACCAGAAAAGATAAAGTTGTTAAATATAAGCTTTACATTATTTCAATTTTGCCGTTTTTATGAATATCAGGAAAAACGGGCAACATTGGAGTAAGTAATTTATTCCGCCAATATTTTACAAAATTTTGCAAAATATTTACTGGTATTTTAGGAAGATATTGTATAAATTGAGAATAATCCAATAATACCGAGTTCGTAAACAGAACTTTATTTGATAATAATCCAGGGCACTTAAGGCCTTACGAAATCGTTTACTGAATATAATTAACAAGATAATTGATTTTATTGTAATGTTATATTATAGCTTTAGTTATATACAATTGTCTAGCGTGAATTACGGATACGTAAATCGTATACTACACAGAACTCTTCTTTCATATACCACCGTTTAGAAAGTTGTCAACTAAAACCCAGTTTAACTCAGATGGGCACAACTGTCCACTTGTTCTTTTCTGCTCTCTACGTAATGATCAAATATTCTTAAAGCTAGATTTCATGACATTTCTTAGAAAAAAAAAAATGTAAAATTTTGCTCTGTACAAAGTAACTTTCCTTACAAATTCGTTAAAGATAATGTTAATTTTTTATTTCAAAATCATTTGGGAATGCAAAGTTTTTTTCTATATTTCCTCATTTTCTTCAGATGAGGTTAAACAAATTAATATAATAAAATAAATGTTTAATGCTAATATTTGCCATGTCGGTTACAGGACTCACGAAGCCGAGGCACTTCATAATTGTCAAAAATATTCATATCTTTAATCTATTTAATAAGTAATTGGTTTGTCACCGTTTAAATTAATAAAAATAAGTACAAAATAAAACACTAAAGTAACGACATTTACCAGATGTGAAAACAAAAGTACCGACATGATATTATTTAGTGTGGGTTTATGCTCAGCCCGATTGGGCAGGGAAGTGAACAGCGTGAGAAGGAAAGCACGTCACTCGCGCTGCCACTCATGCCACTGCCACCACCTGGCACTCTACTGTCCGTTTTTCGCGGATGTCAAAGAGCGACCAGTCTGAGTGGGAGTGGGTATTTTCATACAGCCTCTATTTTTTGTAACATTCAACTCGCACGTTTCGAGTTTCAGAAAATAACTTTAGCAGCGGAGGAGGTGCTGATTTTGAGTATAAACATTTGAAACATGAGTTCCGGATAAAGAGCGAATGGCACTTTTCATTCACGTTTCCACTCAATTTCGAGAGTATCCATGCGTGCTAAAGAAAAGGCTGAGATATATTATTCTGCCACTGAGCGCTGAACCGTGAAGTTTCAACTTTATTAAAAGTTTGATTCATATCACGTGTTTTATTATACGTGCCAAACTAACTGTGCGTGGACCGAAGGCCCTGAAGACAGAAAGTATTTTTTATTATAGAAAAGGTTATTGAGCAGGCTTTTATAACAATATATCAGACTTGTAGGATGTAGGGTAGAGTAACGGTCGCTTTATGTAAAATATGAGACACCCTGCCATATAATTATTTATTTTCTACCCTTAAGAGTGGTTCACTGAGTGAAAAGTCGGGAACAAGTACTTGTTAAAAAGAAAGGTGTTGTTGGGTTCGATCCAATCCCACTTCACCCTACGGTTCATAAATTTCAAGACATAAAATATTTTAGTAAAAAAATATAATTTACGTGCAAAATGTCGTGTGACATGGAAACTAGTAATACAGGAGTTTATTTTGTTGCAGCGTCGCGTATTCGATACGAGATCACGAGCGGGAACATAGGAGGTGCATTCGCTGTCAAAAACATGACAGGCGCCATCTACGTGGCGGGAGCGCTCGACTACGAAACCAGAAAAAGGGTGAGTTTTCTTCACTTTTCTCATCATCTTAGACATAATACAGAGATATGCAAAAGAAATTGCTAAAAATAAGGCAACTTATCCAGCAGTGGGCTATACCGGGGTTGAGTTGATGATTATGGAAAATATGATATTGAAGGAATAACATATTAGGTGGTAAACAAAAATCAAATTAATTATTTTGTAATTGAAGTAAAATTCATTTCAAATTAATGATTTTGTGAGTGAACTTCAGACTCATTTTCTTCCCATTGGTATTGAAAATGCGGTGATCTTGAAACCTATTGGAAGGTTAATGAAATGGAAATATCTCGAAGAAGGAACCAATTACACAATATTAAATTTGGGACTTATTGTGCTGTACATAAAATTTCATTCTATTAATGTTGGAAGCATTGAAGTACAATGGATAAAATAATAGGCGTATTTACAAAAACGTTGACACAAGACGAATATTTGCTGAACCTTGTTAAAGTTTTTATTTCGACTCTATTTTTCATTTGTTATAATATGCGGTCGCGTCATGAGCAGATTCTGGCATGAATACTGTAGACTCTATAGAGTATTGAGTACCTTCTCCTGGGTATTAATTACTTTTCAGTTCAATTTTGTACAAAAATGAGGCGCTAAACGGCAAAACAGTGTTTCACTTTCTTTTGCCTGTTGGCAAGTTTTAGTTTTGTTTTATAAGCGCCGCGTTAGTGTGCCGCCAGTACCGGCCGAGACCTCTTTGTCCTAACTTGGTACAACTTTTGCACAACTTCGCGAGATAAATAATTTTATCTCTATTATCCATTTAAGTGAGGCGTATTTTTTCAATGGATACAACCATTGAACAGTTTGCAAACTTTCAATTTGAATAACTACTTTCATCTCGCTATTGTATTGCTTTTAAAATTTACATCAAAATAACCATTTTTATTTTATGATATGAGTACATATTATTGTCGGTGAATATACAAATATATGTACTCGTATACGCATATACCTAAGCCCCGTCGGAAAAATTGATTTTATGGGCTTTTTATATCTTCAAAACATTCAACGCTAAGTTCGCATTTCTAGATGTGTTTATTCGAAAGGAATAGAAAATCCGTCAAATATGAGTATACGTATTTGGTGTAATAAAGCAATATGTACTAGTCCGTTTGAGATACTAAATCAGGGCGTTGGGATTTTAGCGGATTTTAGCCGCCAACCGACTCGGCACACTCACCTGTGCCAAGTTAGCTTTGTCCCACTACCCACCTAGTTTGCCGATAATAATACTACATAATTGTTTGGGGAAACACTAGCTTAGTCAAATAATAGAACTTACTTCCCTGAATGTTGTTAATTCTATGGTCGTAGCGCTAAATGAAAATTGTTTTACTCAAAACTTGTATAATATGCGTGAGATGACTTTTGAAACAACCATTTCCCTCCCGGGTGAGGAAATGACTGAGCGACACTGACTGATGACACCAATAACTCCCCCGGCTCACGAACTCGCACTGTATTTCAAAGCAAAGTGTCGACCAACAACATTTAGTGACCATTTTTACATTCACACGACCCATATTTTATGCAAACGATTCCCATTTTATCACAGCAATAAATTGTAATTCTGAATCAGAAAAGATTCCTGCAATCTTTAATATCCGCGACCATTTTTTCTCCGTTATCACGACACGACAACCCGAATGAAGTTAATTAGAGTCGGTCTTAAATTATACTTCGCCCTATTTCTTGTTAAACTTTTTAAATTACTTTGTTCGTATTGTAATTGCAAAAAGTCCGATTTTTGTTTCGATAAGACGTTCTATAAAGAACACAATTAGGCACGTCATATTTTGGTCTCGTGGGAAATTACGTCTCGCAGTTTCATATCGAAACACAAATAAAATATTTGTCTGGCATAAATATTGATTGCGAATCCTCTGGGCCGCAGTACGAGTTGAAGCTGGCAGCATCTGACAACCTGAAGGAGAACTACACCACGGTTGTGATCCACGTGAAGGACGTCAATGATAACCCGCCCGTGTTCGAGCGGCCTACCTACCGCACACAGATTACAGAAGAGGATGACCGCAATCTGCCCAAGCGCGTGCTACAGGTCCGGCTCGATCCACCTCCGGTCGCATTCGATTCCTACTGACCAAACAATGTTCATCAAACAGTTCAAAAAGAATCGAATAGTGACGCGCATTTACAGATTGAATCTTGTAGATTTTTCATTTTTGCATGGCATGGGTTTTCATATTTTTTTCGCTATTGCCGTTTGGTTGCTAGTGTCCTTTGTTTTTGTTTCTTTTTTTGCAACTAGCTTGTTTATAGCCACGAGTCTGCAGTTCCTGAATTGTCATCGAGTTTTTTATGATGAGTGTTACTCTTTTTAGGTATACACGCGCTATATTGTTTTATTAGTTGCATGGATGGGCTCAAAAATAAACATCTATGTTCTGTCTTACGTACAATAGTTAATAGGAGGGTAATTCAATTATCTTATGATTTTTTTAAGAGTTAATCACCAAGCTAATAGGTCCTGATCAAGAAACTATGGAGTAGTTGATCCTGATCAAAAAACTGTGGAGTAATAATTAATTAAACTGGAACTAATTATTGATTTCTGCCATTTCACCAAAATCATTGAACGAAATAGAAATCGTCGTCGAAACATCAGTCGGGGCTCAGAGCTGGAGCGAGCAAAGTTCAGTGGGTCGCGTAATACCTCCCGTCGCTACGATAATGTTCTTTAAACAACCTTCCTGCGGTTTTAATATTTATTTACTCCACCACCGAGGTCTAAGTATTTTTTGATATAATCTTATTGCAAACTCGACTTTTCCAATTTTTATAACGATAATACCGCGAACTTTGGTGGCTGGGTGAGAGTTTGTGAGGCGGGCGCGTTTCAAATTTGTACTTTTCAATTATTTCTCTGAACCCAAAAGCAAAGTTATTTGCGTGGTTTAAATTAACTTCGCACTTTGGATAAATCCTCAGTCCCTTTGACGGAATATTTTCTATTATTTTAGTAACGCGAACATTCATTTAAACAACAGTGCAACAAACGTTGCCGGTGATATAAATCACTGGATATCATTTTTATCGGTATGAAATATTACAAAATACTCGAAGCTCTCGTTAAACCGGCTACTGTGAACACGTAGCAAGTTATCTGCAGTATGAAATGGTTTGCAAAACCGATCAATCGACTGATTAATATCACGAATATTCTGGTAGGTATAGTTTCAATTAGTAGTAACACGTAAACACTTTATCTGTGTTTTTTTCAAAATTTACTAGTTATGTTTTTATTTCCATTTAATCAACATTGAAAAAAAGACTCAAAACCTAGAATGAGTGAAATACAACGAATGAGTGAAGATCAACGCGGATATACGTGTTTAACCCCCGAATACTGAAACGCAACTCAGATTTAAGCACGTCTCAAGCGACGACTATTTGACAGATTTTCATTGAAAACTGTCAAATATTCGTCGCTTGAGACGTGCTTAAATCTGAGTTGCGTTTCAGTATTCGGGGGTAAGAGTAGTGGTTTTGTATACACTTTGAAAGACATTGTGCAACAAATAGACCAGTTCGATTCTTAGGTTTGATGTTGAGTAATTTTTAAGTTCCGTAGTCTTAGCTTACTGTTTGTGCATGAGCATGTGTGCTTATTATGCGTGTGCGCAGTATGACCTGACGCTGGTGGCCTCTGACGGACGCAACGAGAACTCGACCCGGGTGGTGGTCCGAGTGCTGGATGTCAACGACCTGCCGCCGAAGTTCAGCCACAGCGCCTACGTCACACAAGCGCTGGAAGAAACTGGACCTTTCCCCCACTCCCTCATACAGGTTTTTTGTTTATTTTTGTTTCTCCTAACTCCTTTTATATTCTGTTCTTGGTTATGATTAATGTTATATGGGTTCTTTGGACTTCTGAGGTACTAATTTTCTTATTCAAACCTTTGATGTCAGAATGTTGAAGTCTGAAAGGGCCAAATACCGTAATAGAAGAATGTCTGGAGCAAATCCAACATTTCAAAGTAATGTAAATCTTGGCCATCAAAAGATTTGGCGCAAAGCCAAATAAAAACAGCAATTTTAATTATTTAATTTAGATTTGATATCCTAACAAATAATAAACTAGAAGCATAAAGAGAACTTTACAGCTCTAAAATAACATTGCTACAAAATTGCTACCCATCTTTCTATGATTCGACTGTAACAATTTTATTTGTGCAATTTGCATTAATTATTCTTCCAGTGAGGATAGGGGTGAAAAGTGAGAGCGCTTTTATGAATAAATCTGGCTGCTGGTGGCTATTTTCCGTCAGTTACCGGTATTAAACTGTTTTCGTACCGACAAATGCGTTATTAACATTTATTAATTAGTAGTGTCGCTTGTCGCTTATCTACAAATCCTAACAACTGGCCTCTCAGCTCAGTTCGTAGTAGCTCTGCCTTTTGCCACAAAAAATTAGGTATGCGCCGTAGGTCGTGGTGCGATTCCCACCGAGAACAAACACAGATGTTTGTTCTCTGTCTGTGTGTTATATTGTATTCTAAGTATGTATTTACAAAAAAAATATTACGTGTATAGCAGCGCGTATACAGGGTTATTCATAATTAGCTGCAAATACTCAGGAATTAGGTTCAACAAATAAAATAAAACATATTTATGAAATGTTTTTTTTTAAGTTTCGTTTTTGTTTTTGTATCAAAATTTTATTTTTATTAATTTTTTTACGGCTATTGCATAAAGATTGCCATGGAGAACAGGACAATGACCCACCCAGGTGGTGACTGAACGCAGAGTGTCGCTCACGCACGACGCGCGGGCGTGGATCAAGGGCAAAATAGGTCAAGCGCCAATGATTCCAAAGTATATTCTTTATCGATTGCCTCGGGATTTTCATAACAAAATTTAAAAAAAAAACATTTCATAAATATTTTTTATTTTATTTGTTGAACGTAATTCCTGAGTATTTGCAGCTAATTATGAATAAACCTGTATATTACAAACTATGCTTAATTTGGGGCTTGATAGTGTTGTGTGGATTGTCCATGATAATAATCATTATTATTATTAATTCACTCTTAACAAAGCTGGAATAAGTACTCACATTTAATTGTATTGTAATGCATATCTTATAATGATAGAAAAAGAACTGGCTAGACTGAAAAATACTTACTAACTAGAAAGCTGATGCCTGCTTTCGACTTGAACGTCCTGTAACATAGTAATGCCCGATCATAAAGCTTCAGTGCCATAAATTCTACCTCAGTTAATGGCTCGGTGTGAGGCGAGATAGTGCGATCTGCTAATAGGTCTGCATCTAGTAAATGACGTTAGTATTTCACACTGGTCCTAGGGTAAGCTCATTTTTAAGCTGGTCTGGTAAGCTCATCCTTAAACTTGACTGGGCTCCCAGCTCAGTTGATGGAACCTTGCCCTCTACACCGTAGGCCGTGGGTTCGATCCCCATCGAGAACAAACATTTGTGTGGTAAACAGGTGTTTGTTCTCTGTCTGGGTGTTATTTTGTATTCTAAGCATGTATTTACAAATGTATTTAAGTATTATAATCAGCCATCTAGTTCCCATAATACAAGCTCTGCTTAGTTTGGGATTTGATAGTGTTGTGTGAATTGTCCACAATATTGATTTTATTTTACTCTAACAGTATAATCTCTCTAACTCTAAAAGTATAATAGTAGAAGAAGTAACAAACACATTGTGTTTAAACACACAGTTCTTTAGGTTATGTTTGAAATAAATTCAAGACACAATAAAGTTTATATTGTTCGCGACTTTGAAGAGAAATAGCAGGTTTTATGCGAAGTGAAATTCTTTAAGAACATAAAGGAGGTCACCATAGGTCACCATACAACAAAACTAAAGACTTGTTGTTAAGTATACGGAACCTTTGGTGCGAAAGTCATATTCGCACGTAGTTTTTAATTTATATTTTTTCCTTCATTTTTATCCCTTTTCCGTCCTCTCTTGATGAACAAAGCTTAACATTTCTTTATAAACGTGTAGTTTGCAGTCTAACATAGTTTTACAATGTTTTCTACTGGGTTTTTCTGTAGGTATTTCCTGGTAAGTACCTACGCAATGGTTTTAATCAAATTTCAGTAGTGCATGGAATGTATAATTTAATTTTACATTAATAAATTACCTAGTATTTATTTAGTTTAAAACGAAAAATATTTGAGTTTACTCATCTTAAGTTTTAAAGAAAACATCGTGTGGAACCTGCCGACTGTCGTAGGATGCAAAAAGTTAAAATAAAGTGTCAAGTGCACAAAAAGAGCCTCGTTGAGACGCACTTAAAGTCTTTTCACCACACTGGTTTCGAAAAAACTAGGGATACGACAAGAAGAAGAAAAATGTATCGTCCTACCTAGTGGTACGCTCGTTGTTTATTCGCGCCAAGTTATTTGCAAACTTGAACCACCCGGTGCACTTTTTAAGTAATGAATTTCAAGAATTTCGTATGAAGAGCACCCGCAAACTCAACTTTCAAATTTCTAGGACTAAGGCTCGGTTTCACGGATGAATAATCGAACAATAATTATTTTGTTTTGGTTAATTTTTTGCTTGAAATATTTGAGTTACACAACTGTCAAATATTTGATCAGTCAATTAGTCATCCGCATAATCGGCCCTAAGCACAAACGTTGATTGGCAATCAACAATTAATAATAAACAATTTGGCACAAATAAAAGGCCGATGTTCAGCACAGACAAAAGTCCGTGTGCTAGTAAGTATGGATGATGATGATGTGTACGAAACTCTGTTTTTGTGGATAATATTTTTTACCAGAATAATAAAGATATTATGACATTTGGCACGTTCCGCTGAAATTTTATGAGTGCGCATACCTAACAATATCCCTCATTTAATTTTATGTAGGGCAATGTCAGCTTTACATGACATTTATACTCAATCGGCAAAGCCTGTTTCATCACGGCCGTCCTGCGTCGCTGTAGTGACAGCCTTTTTATAATTTTAAGAGAGATTTGCTAAAGATCCATGTAATTATACAAACGTCGACCCTCTTCATTTCTGTCGTTCTGACCGTCTCGTAATTGGACATTGCCGTAGCAAATCGAATATTTTGTCAGTTGAAATTTTGGTTTATGCAGCAGTTTTTGCTACATCCTATACTATTCAAATGATAATAGCTATTGGGCTTTACATAACCGGAGATCATAAATGAAAGTTTTAGTTACTTCGGGGGCCAAACGTTACAGTTGATTACCGATGCAAACATAGTTGCAAACGCAAACGCCCTGTACTCGTATGTATATAAGGAAATGTCCGCGACAGAGTATTTTGGCAACCATTGATTTTAAACACCAATTTTATTTCATAAGTAGCAGTTTTTGACATACCTAATACTGGCATAATTTTAGTTTAGTACTACAAAGTTTTTCATATTATGTTCATATCAAATTACTTTACATAAGGTAAATTAAGTTAAAGTTTGACGTAGGTTAAGCTCTATTTTCTCTACAAAGTTTAATTTGGTTTGCAGAGCATGTTTGTGTTTTAGTAGTTAGCTGAGTGTAAATGCAGAACTCGAACGCCTGGGATTCCTCACAGCTAAAAGCTTATACTTCATTTCTTGTTGCCGCTTTCATATTATCTTTTATGTTTAATTATACACTATGAATACACACAAAAACAGAGTTTCAGTATACTTTGCGTAAGTTGAAAATCTTTATCTAGAGATTATTGTTTGTTGCAACTTCAGGTTTTGTATGACTGAGTAACCTGTTATGTGAAATCATACTACAGCTATATTTTCTGATATAGGTCACAGCCACTGACGGTGATAAAGATAGACAGCAGAACATCGTTTACTTCCTGACCGGGCAAGGGATTGATCCTGACAACCCCGCAAATAGCAAGTTTGACATCAATCGCACCACGGGTGAAATATTCGTGCTCAAGGTGAGTTATTGGAAAATATGTTTGTAATTTTGCCGTTTTTGTACTACCGTATGTGGAAGTTTTAACTTCAACTTCTGTTATAAAATCAGCAAGTTTTAACAATATGGGTCGTGGTATGAGCTTGTTCTCGTGACTAGGATAGTGGCCATGGCCAGTAGGACGCTGCGTGCTCGGCATGCAAAATACAATCACACATTTATTGCGTTCCATTGGTCTCATAAACCTGGACGCGAGTATTTTCCGTAACGAGAAAACTAGAGTTTCCGCTGAATGCTAAATAGCTTGTTTCTGAAAATGCACCACTTTGTTTTCAGTGTTGATTGAGATAGATTATTTCAATAAAATTGTTTGAATACAATTTTACTTCCGTTTTTTAAAAGATTCTATTGAGGAGTTGCATTAGGTTTCAGTACCCTTCGCCAAGAATATTCCTTAAGAATGTGATACTAAAGCCTTTTTTTCATTTGTAAACATTTCCTACCTGCCGAGTATCATGCGTCTTAAATAAAACTCGTATTAAGGAAAGCAATCTTCATAAACCTGTTTTATTATATTGTCTTTAAAAATATTTATAGCGTTGTATTTTTGCAGCCTTTGGACCGTGACCAGCCTAATGGAAGACCACAGTGGAGGTTCACAGTTTTTGCCCAAGATGAAGGAGGGGAGGGTCTTGTAGGATACGCAGACGTCCAAGTCAATCTTAAGGACATCAATGATAATGCTCCTATTTTCCCTCAAGGGGTATACTTCGGAAATGTTACTGAAAACGGCACGGCTGGCATGGTTGTTATGACTATGACCGCAATCGACTATGACGACCCCGCTGAAAGTAATAACGCAAAACTTTGGTACTCGATAGAGAAAAATGTAATTGAGGAAGAAACGGGCTCCCCTATATTTGAAATAGAAACGGAAACAGGGGTTATTAAGACGGCAGTTTGTTGTTTGGATCGGGAACGAACGCCAGATTATTCAATACAAATAGTAGCGTCTGATGGAGGGGGATTGAAGGGAACTGGGACGGCGTCTATACGGGTGAAAGATATAAACGATATGCCTCCACAATTTACCAAAGATGAATGGTTTACTGAAGTAGACGAAACAGATGGCACAAATTTACCTGAGATGCCCATTTTAACAGTCACTGTTCATGATGAAGATGAAACAAATAAGTTTCAATACAAAGTTATTGAGAATAGTGGATATGGTGCTGATAAGTTTACTATGGTTAGAAATAATGACGGTACGGGGTCTTTAAAAATTGTACAGCCTTTAGACTATGAAGACCAATTACAAAGTAATGGCTTCAGATTTAGAATACAAGTTAATGATAAAGGAGAAGATAATGACAACGATAAATACCATGTAGCATATTCATGGGTAGTTGTGAAACTAAGAGATATTAATGACAATAAACCTCAGTTTGAGAAATCGAATATAGAGTCATCTATTTTGGAAAACTCGGAAGTTGGAAAGAGATTAGAATCTTTCAAAGCAACTGATCCTGATCAAGGCGGAAAAAGCAAAGTCTCGTATGCTATCGACAGATCTTCAGACCGAAAAAGACAGTTCTCAATTAATCAAGAGGGCACAGTTAGTATCCAAAGGTCTTTAGACAGAGAAGATACTCCTCGGCACCAAGTCAAAATATTGGCAATCGATGATGGAGCACCTCCAAGAACTGCGACAGCGACGCTAACTGTAATAGTGCAGGATATCAATGATAATGCACCGACATTCCTCAAAGACTACAGACCAGTCTTGACTGAACACATTACTCCCAAGAAAGTGGCTGAAATATTAGCCACTGATGACGATGATAGGTCAAAGAGCAATGGACCACCATTCCAATTCAGATTAGATCCCGGTGCAGATGATATTATCAGAGCATCTTTTAAAGTTGAACAAGATCAAAAAGGTGCAAACGGTGATGGAATGGCTATTGTTTCGTCTCTGCGCTCTTTTGATAGAGAACAACAGAAAGAATACCTTATTCCTATAATTATCAAAGACCACGGCAACCCAGCTATGACCGGCACAAGTACTCTTACAGTTGTTATTGGAGATGTAAACGATAACAAAATGCAACCAGGATCCAAAGAAATTCTTGTATACTCCCATCAATTCTTACAAGGGCAAGGGTCTGAAGGACAGCATACTGAAATTGGACGTGTCTATGTTTACGATCTTGACGATTGGGACCTACCAGACAAGAAGTTCTTTTGGGAAAGTACGGAACATCCTAACTTTACCTTAGAAGAAGAGACTGGTATGATTCTGATGCGTCACAAAACTAAGGAAGGCAGATACAACTTGAAATTCAAAGTGTACGATCGCAAGCACACGCAAACAGATGTGCCCGCCAATGTTACAGTATACGTAAAAGAAATATCTCACGAAGCTATCATTAATTCAGGTTCCATTCGCATTTCCGGAATATCTGATGAAGATTTCATTAGAGTGTGGAACTATAAGACGTTGAGTGTTTCAAGGAGCAAATTGGATATATTCAAAGACAAATTAGCAGACTTGCTGAACACTGAACGGGAAAATATCGATATATTCAGTGTTCAACTAAGAAAGAAGCACCCGCCTGTAACTGATATTCGATTCTCAGCTCACGGTGCTCATTTTTATAAACCAATCCGGCTAAATGGAATCGTTCTTATGCACAGAGAGGAAATTGAGAGAGCCGTTGGCATTAACATCACTATGGTCGGAATTGACGAGTGTCTGTATGAAAATCAAATGTGCGAAGGATCATGTACGAATACCCTTGACATCAGCAATGTGCCATACATGGTAAATTCAAATAAAACAGCTTTAGTTGGCGTGCGTGTGGAAGTACTCGCCGAGTGTACGTGTGGGGCAAGAAACTTCACCCAAGCTGAGACCTGTCGCAACTCTCCCTGCTACAATGGTGGAAGGTGCATTGAAGGTAAATATGGCCTCACCTGCTCGTGCCCCCCTGGTTACACTGGACCAAGGTGTCAACAAACTTCAAGAAGCTTCAGAGGAACCGGTTGGGCCTGGTATCCCGCTCTGGAGATGTGTGATACTTCTCATTTAAGTTTTGAGTTCATCACAAGGAAATCCGAAGGAGTTCTACTTTACAACGGACCAATTGTGCCACCAGAGTCAGAAGAAATAATGGTGTCAGATTTTATATCTGTGGAATTGGAACGAGGAAATCCGCGGCTATTGATTGATTTTGGATCAGGAACGTTGGAGCTCAGAGTAAAAACTAAAAAATCCTTAGATGACGGAGAATGGCACAGACTTGACATATTCTGGAATACAGAGAGTGTAAGAATGATTGTTGATTACTGCAAATCTGCTGATATTCAAGAAATGGAAGATGGTACTCCACCTGAGTTTGATGACTCTACTTGCCAAGCAACTGGAACTATTCCGCCGTTCAATGAATATCTGAATGTCAATGCACCACTTCAAATCGGTGGGTTATACATTGAGCATTTTGACCCGACCCACTATCACTGGCAATACATGCCTATTGGCAAAGGATTCGATGGTTGCATCCGAAACTTAATCCACAATAGTAAATTGTACGATTTGGCTCATCCAGGCCTGTCAAGGAACTCGGTTGCGGGCTGCCCGCAAACGGAAGAGATTTGCAATCAAGCCGATACCACTTCCAGGTGCTGGGAACATGGAACCTGCGTAGGCAGTTTCTCGGAAGCCAGATGTCAATGCCTGCCAGGTTGGACAGGACCTTCGTGTAATTTACCGACGACCCCTACTAGTTTTCGGCCCCAGAGTTATGTAAAGTTTGCATTAAGTTTTGAGCCGGACAGGTTTAGCACACAAATCCAATTGAGATTCAGGACGCGTGAGCCTCACGGCGAACTTTTCAGAGTTAGCGATCAGCACAATCGAGAATACGGAATACTCGAAGTGAAAGATGCCCGTCTTCATTTCCGTTTTAATCTCAATTCACTAAGGACTGAGGAGCGTGACGTGTGGCTTAATTCTGTTGCGGTTGACGACGGTCAATGGCACATAGCACGTGTTAGCCGGTATGGAAGCGCCGCTACTCTAGAAATAGATGGAGGTGAAGGCCGGCGATACAACGAGACTTTCACGTTTGAGGGTCACCAATGGTTGCTAGTGGATAAGCAGGAAGGAGTTTACGCTGGTGGTAAGGCGGAGTACACTGGAGTACGTACGTTCGAGGTCTACGCAGATTTCCAGAAGGGTTGCTTGGATGACATTCGGCTGGAGGGCAAGCACCTGCCGCTGCCACCGGCTATGAACGGCACGCAGTGGGGACAGGCCACTATGGCCAGAAACCTGGACCGTAACTGTCCCTCCAACAGCCCCTGCATCAATGTCCACTGCACTGAACCGTTCGTGTGCGTCGATCTCTGGAACGAATATGAATGCACGTGAGTACCTTACCTGTATTACCTATAGAAATACATTGGATTTAAAATCAACGCTAACTGCCCTGAGTAGGTTTATTTAGCCGAGTTGTATTGCATTTTTTTTTCGATTACATTCGGCTGTAATTTTGACGGCAAATAACCCTCTCGAACTAGAGGGAGTAAACAGATTGGCAGCAGAAATACGATTTTGTTATCTCTGCGAGCGTACTCTGCTTAGCCCTTTCTTATTAACTTACCCTCAATTTTAAATGTGTACCTGCTGAACATTTATTTTGCAATACGGTCCGCACTGAGTTACGTATTTATTTGCCCCTTATTTATAATTATTTATTTATTCTAAGCTATCAATAAGATATTACTAACCAGCCTATTTCCACTTGACGATAAATAGAGGGCAATGTTTTAAAAACACGATGGCAGTTTCTAATTATCCAACCAAGTGGGCGTGTGGCTGAAAGCTTTTTGTGAATACTTATATTTTTACAATAACAATTAAGTATAATATCTATAACTGCTTATAAGATGTATTAATATGCCTTGGAATGGTGTTCAGTTGCGGTGAGGGTTTGGTACTGTCGCCGGACGGCAAGGGTTGCGTAGACAAGAACGAGTGTCTCTACTTTCCGTGCCGCAACGGAGGGTCGTGCGTGAACCGCGAGCCAGGATACCGGTGCCTCTGTCCAGAGGGCTTCTGGGGGGAGAACTGCGAGCTGGTGCAGGAAGGCCGCACGCTCAAGCTCAGCATGGGCGCCTTAGCTGCGATACTCGTCTGCCTCCTCATTATAATGAGTGAGCACACTAGCTAGACGGTAGCACTCTCACCCGCGCACTATCACACCATCCGTATCTATGTATCGCATTCCACATCATCTTTATCAACATCCTAACCACGTCATCGCCTTAATTGACAAGCGGATGCACAATTATCTACCCACAATGCAATGGTTGTAATTTGCAAAGCTGTCAAACGAATGCGCACAAACATGCCAATTTCGTGTTACGTGACCTAGATTATTGAACTCTTGATTTTTAGTACCGAATGCCGCTTGCATTCCATTTTATTAATTTTTCTAACGCTCGGCAGTTAGAATGCAAACGTGTTTGTTGTTCTGATCAAATCAAACTACCACCTACATTCATTTCCGTTTGGTGTTGATAAAGGTATGTTGTCACTAGGTATATGTGTAGCTAGTTGTTGTATGTAGTTGTAGTGCATGCCTTACGTTAGGGGGCTCAGTGCGCGCCGTGTGAATACGGTGAGGTATAGAGCGCATTGTATAGGTGTCCCGGAGGCTCGACAAGCGGCGGCGGTACTTGTGTCAACATCAACGAGTGTTTGGGGTATCCTTGCCTGAACGGAGGGAGCTGCGTGGACCGCGAACCGGCCAGAAGATACGACTGCATATGCGCCTTCGGATACACCGGCCACGACTGCGAACTGGAGCTCCTAGCATCGGGCATCATCACTCCATCTCGGGATTTCATTATCGCTATCATTGTTTGTTTGTTCATGCTTCTAGGTGAGCACTGTCATACATTGTTTTGTAGGTGCATGCAATATCTATCCGTCTGCTTATGAAAAATGAAAACACTGTAGCCGTTAGTTCGAATTTCCTTTGTACAGTGGTTTTGACGATCGATAGGTTTGCTTTCTGCAGTGTACGATTTCTTTTGTAAGCAAATGGTAATAGACTGATAGGTTCTCGAATAGCAACCAACAGATAGAAATAGCAAACTTTAGCATTTTGTTGAAAAGTTGTTCCTAGTATAATTTTAGCTATATCTGAGAGTTTTTTTTTGAGTTGGCAAAACATACAAATCTAACAAAATACAATGATGAATATATACGTACATACGTAATGTGTGTGTGTGTTTATAAATAACATACAGCGTTAGTCTTCTTCTTATCGTGTCACTGATTCTTTCGAACCAAGTGTGGTGAAAGGATTTTAAGTACGTCTCAAAGAGGCTCCTTTCTTGCACTTGACACATATTTTTGAACTTTTAACGTTCTACGATATGCCGGTTTCCTCATGATGTTTTCCTTCACCGTTTGAGAGCACTGGCATAGTGTACATACATTTTTCGGCAGAAAAACTCATTGGCACATGACTGGATTTGAACCCACGACCTTAGGATCGGAAGGCGGGGCCGCTACCACTAGGCCACCAGCGCTCTAGGTTTAAAAAAACAAAGAATTAATGTGAAAATGCTATTCAATATGTTATGAGTAATTATTGCGGGTTTATTAGTACCAACACAATTATAGTAATTAATTCGTTAGTTTCACTAAATACTCAACGATAGGTGAAATACCAACAAAGCAAATCATTATTACCATTCGCCCCAAATTATTATTTTATAGCCATTGTTATAGGCATAGAAAGGGAGTACAATGAAAATGGCTAAGTATACCCTTCCTATACACGTACAATACGTACATAATACTTCCATTATGCTCTAAAATCGGTCCCTTCCTTTATTAAATGCGTACGCACTAACGGAAATTGAAATGACTGAAACAATCCCCGTTCTAATATTACCACGAACCTTGCGAAAATAAAATTAGAACTTCGATTATTGGATTTTCACCACTGAATATTCTAACTTGATGAATTGGATGGATAGAAAATTATTTATGTGAGGAGGCTCGGGATAGGGAAAACTGGAAGTCTTTGGGGGAGGCCTTTTCCCAGCAGTAGGACGACATAGGCTAGTGAAGACAAAAAAAACGAAACTTTACTTGTCTCTTAGAAAAATCATTTTATTTCTTACATGAATTATTATTTATGAATTGATATGGTTATTATTCTGACATACCCATTTATTTTCATTTATCTTTTGCTTTTGTGCTAATTTTTATATGTCGGTCTCCGACGAAGTATGTGAGCCAGTATTTTTTTTACACACCCTAACTGTGACCTAACTGTACCATACTTCGTGCAAATACATATATATTTCATTTCATTGATTCTTACATAGGTGAATTTAATGTGTATTGGTTAACGGCTGCATAATGAAAAACACTTAAGGCTCGTTTCACGGTTTGCTCATCTCAAATTTGAGTAACACAGCTGTTAAATATTTAATTAGTCGATCAGCAATCCGTGAAACCAGGGCAAAGAGAAAATATTCAATATTTATTTATTTACATGGGATTTCCATCAAATGGTACCTACACATAATTAGGCACATAGGTACCTAGTGATCTTTAAATAATAATATAATACATTTTAAATTAAATCCCTACTCTTGGCTATATAGATACTGAGGATCAGTATCTATATCATTAAAACATACTTTTAATAAATGACATAGTCATACTGAAAATACCTTTTTATTCTTGACGTCTGAATCGGTAAATTATTGCAACAATTTTTATATCTTTTGCACACACTGTTGTTCAGTGTATTCTTCAATGGACCGTGTCAGTTAGGTATTGTAGAAATCTCATGGCAGCAATTCCCTTATACTGCAGCTTCAATAAAGCAATAGTGTTTCTGTAGACGCTAGGTTATATTGGCTTAAAGCTTCACCACAAATTTGGTGAGATAAACCGTAACGCGTAAAAGCGGTTTGCGGCGAGTGCCAGCACGTCTAACACTGAAATTAGTGCTTTCAAGTATTTACTAAAGATCTAGGGCGTTTATCGTAAGACATTCTTGAATATTTTACCGCTTGAGCTGAAAAATCGACTAGGGCAAGTCAAATCCACGCACAATGGGTTTTGTGCACAATTGAAAAGTTGCAGTGGTTTTATAAACAAATCCTATTTTGGGTTTCGACTTAATAATTTTCCATGACTTTAATAGAAACAGGACTGAATACATATGTACTTATAACGGTTAAAACAATTAGCATTGTGGCAGACAGACGGACGGGTTAGACTTAGTAATAGGCCCTTTGACACCCTTTGGGTATCTTCCAAAACTACAATTAGAAATAGTTGTCTTTCAACTTAGTCGAACTAGAACAACTTTAACGCCTAAAACTGATCGTTTTTTTATCGTTTGTTGTGCAGGACACAGGATTTTCGCTTGTACCCACATTTATTCAGTAAAAAATATGTATTATTATACATAAAATACTAACTCAAAATTTAAGCCCAAGATAGATCAAGCCTTGAAGAACTAGCAACAACTCATACAAAGTACCTAATAGGTAATAAGAAAAAATTATGACAATCGGGGGTGTTACCGGGTAAAAAAATAGTGAGGGAAATTATGTCAAGAGCAAACTTACCTTTTATTTCATCTTATACTATCATCGCCCATACATAAATGGTAAAATAAATTACTATGAAATAGAACGACCTTAAGGGTAGCTACTTGCAACTTTTCTGCAACTCAATGGATATGTGACACATCCACAAACATTGAAAGAAAGAAAAGAACACTATTATTATTATTTTTATTTTATTTTTTTCGACGCAAAATCAGACGCTCAGCAGGGCTATACTTACTAGTCTGTGGCTATACACGAATGCAAGAGAGATACAGAGCCAAGAGCTACAAAACGGTATCTGACTCACCGTGAAGTTAGTTGGCTAGCAACTAATGTTGGTATTCCGTCAGGCTCAGGTCATTGCTTGAAATAAAGATTTTTAAAGACAAGTTAAAGTTCTGAACATGAAAGAGAAAGTGAAAGACAGCACACACTAGGCTATTGGCTTTTCACTATGTGTGTTATCACTTTTTGTGCAACAGTTTAGCCACGGCAAGTGTTGCCAAAGTTTAGCTTCGCCTTAAATACTTGTGAACACCTGCGACAACTTTTTAACTCATTTTTAAAATAACGGGCCATTAAGCTTTCCTGAAAACCCACAAACTTAAGAAACACTCAAAACGCTACGCAACAATAACATTTTCTTGACAAAGAGAATCTGTTATCTGTATACATTTTACCACATACTTTTTGAGTAACAATTTACATAAATATCATACCGCAGGTTGGTGTTGTTTTATGTGTAAAATATTGACATAATAAGGTTTTTGTTAGAAGGAAAGAAAATTATGAGAGAAAGACAATAATGAAAAGGTAGAAAAAAACAAAAACGATGCTCATATATAAAGTTTTGGTACTTGCACACCAATCCTAGCTATATAATACAACAATAACATTTATTTTACAAAAAAGGTTTACAAAAGTACAGCTACTTATACATGAGTTAAAGTACAAAGATAAGTATTTATGTAGGTTTCTTATTCGATATTTAGATGCACCTTAAAATTAACAAAAAAAATATAAGACTAGTTTATTATAGTCTATATACATTGACTATTCGCTCTAAGTATGAAACTTGTGTTTAGATGCGAGGGATTCGTGTTTCGGCTAGGCAACAAGAATTACAATTTAATGATTTTCATTAGAAAAATGAAAATCATTAAATTGTAATGGAAATGGTAAGACATCATTTTCATGTATGAAAAACACTTTTTTAACATGTTTCAGTCATTTCAATTTACTATCAGCTATTTTACTTTGTAGGTATTTTATTTAAATGAATCCGTAAACGTTGCTTAAATTTGAACATGCCTTAATTTAGCTCCGTCACTGTTTGTCAGTATCATTACCAATTAAGTAACGACATTAATCTAAGGACTGATTTTACGAATGACTTATCACGCGATCATATAAAATATATTTGACAGCTGTTTATTTAAAATATTTTTTGCAAAGTTCGAGGTAAACTTTCGAAGTAACTGTCAAATAATTAATCGGCCGATTAGCCGTAATAGTCAGTTTAGTATTTTTTTTCAGATTCTTATAGATAAATTATAGTGTTGATCTAGCCCTAACATAAACTTATCTTCCAGTTCTGGTACTGGTCTTCGTCGTATATAACCGACGCCGTGAGGCACACATCAAGTACCCTGGACCAGACGACGACGTACGTGAGAACATCATCAATTATGATGACGAAGGCGGCGGAGAGGATGACATGACGGCGTTCGATATCACCCCACTGCAGATACCCATAGGTGGGCCATTACCCGACCATGCGCCGACGAAACTGCCATGTAAGTTTGAAAGACACCTTGCATGACCTTAGATAGATAGATAACTGTTTATTTGGCTCAAAAACACAAAGGTATAGAAAACAAAACAATAGAAAAAGAAGAACATTAAAAAAGGTACGGCTACACAAGAAATCAAAAAAGAAAAAACATTGAATACAGAAAGAAATACCACCTAATCCTAATCCTAGTTCTAATGTTGAAAAGGAACCTTATCTTACTTTACAGGATTTGTGCTCGAGTACTTTTTATGTATATAATTCAAAGCTTACTTATACATACTTCATGTTTATGTGATAAGATTTGTTGTACGAGCAGCTAAAAAACGCACCTGTTTAAAGCGATAGGTGTGCGTAAAATTTGTACCTGCTTAAATATAGGTCCACATTTGTCCCAACAGTCTTTTAGCTTGTTTTGTTTTAGTAGTTAGGGTGTTTTAATACTATAGCTAAGATATCTTAAAATTCCCTTGAAATCAGTCATGTTATTTTAGATAAAATTATATCAATTCCAAAGCTAACAACATAGAAACAAATTACGGTTCATCAATCAAGGTTTAGTGTCAAATGCAGATTTTCTAAACAAAAGACAAATGGTTATGGCATATAAATCAATATAGAGAACATGTATAAATTAATGTTCCCTTCATAATATGAATAGCTACTGAAGCTAAAACAGAATTCTCAGAGTTGTGATTCATGTTTGATTCTTCTAGCAATATTGAGGATTCTATATTTTTGTAACTTCAGAGAAAATAAAACGTAAAAATTCCGCAGCCTGTAAGTCGCAAAGGGGAAAGTAAAATAACCTAATAATGTCCTGAAATTATGAAAAGAAGGGTTTGTGACCGCGGAAATTCACGCTTAGCTTTGCCGACAACCTCGCGAAAATATTTCTCACAACAAAAATGTTTAGATCTAACGTAAGTAAGGAGATGATTATTCCCGGGTGCGGCTTTACGAAAGGTCGTGGGGCCCTTTGAATCTGATTGGATCCTTTATGCTTCGTGGCTTATTATTTATTTTTGCTCATAATGACTATGATCGACCTAATAGTAGCATTTTCATGTATCCCTTAGAAAAAGTACCAATTCGGTAAAGATCAACTTAAACTATTTTATAACATTTACCTATACCTACCTATGCCTGGGATAAAAGTTTAAAAAACTTTTTCTCCAAAAACTTTTAAACCGCTGTCTGACTGCAATAGCACTCGTGCTGAATACGTATAAATAGAATCTTATATCTTGTTTACTTATAGATCCGTTGATGGGAGTGGGCTTAGGTGTGGGACCGATGGGCGTGACCGTGGGCGTACCTCCAGGCGTGGGAGTCCCAATTCCCGGCGAGACCAACGTGGGGATGTTCATTGAAGAGCATAAGCGCAGGGCTGACAGCGACCCTAACGCGCCTCCTTTCGACGACCTGCGCAACTACGCATATGAGGGCGGCGGCAGCACTGCGGGCTCTCTCTCATCGCTGGCTTCCGGTAACTATCTTGTAGTTCTATCGACCGAATGTGGTATAAGTATTTTAAGTTCGTCTAAAAGATACTCCTTTTGTGCACATTTTATGCATCTAGGTACATTTTCTTATTTTCTAGAAGCAAAGTTAATCTTCTAATGATAAGTTTTACCGTCGTAGATTGCAATATTTTGATTCTAATCTTGAAGAGACGCCTTCAAACAAATGCAAAGTTAAATTTAAAATGTATGACATTTCCGCGGTGCGCTATGCTCACTGTATGAGTCGAAAAATTGGACCGCCCGAAGACGTCAAATGTGAATAATTCATAGCGTCCTAATGCAATATGTTCGCGGCAGGTACCGACGACGAAGTGCAGGAGTACGACTATCTGGGAGCCTGGGGACCGCGGTTCGACAAACTGGCAGACCTCTACGGACCAGAGCAGGACGAACAACTGTAGACTTCACGTCATATAATCGCGCAAACCTTATAGTCAATTGTACCCACTAGCCACCCTCTATGGCGCTCCACCTCACACCGGCGTACCACGCGGGAGCTTCATTTGTAAATAAAGCGAGCCATTAACGGCGCGATCGACTCGCAAACGTACTGTCACTTATCAATTTTATACGATTTTATTTCTAATGATATTTTAGCTTAAGTACTCTTTTAATATAAATTGCGACGTTTTTATAAAACTAAACGTACACCTTCACCAAATATTTGATATAAGTTTTACTCCAGTTAGCCATATTATGAGTCAGTATTTTATTGGAAGTTACGAAGATAGCGGATTTCAATCGGAGGGCCAGACGTGAATGTGAACCGTGGGTGTTTGTAGATAGTGTGCTATAAATGTGAATAATTTATACGAGTATTTTGTAAGTCCACAGCTTTACGTGATATCACTTAGTTTGGTGGCCCTTCCGTGTGAAATCACTGTAGTTTATAAACAAGTAATTGTATGTTATATTTTATGATACTGTATGACTAGATACTTAAATAGTCCATTTGGACATCGAGTGGACACCTAATGCTCATTCAAAATTAAACGACGGGGTTGTAAATACAGTAATAAACTTAAACGACTTCCCCAGATTTTAATTAAATTTAACTATTGACATTACTTAATATTTAGTGAGTAAGCAAAGTGTACAGTAACCGGTGTTCCTCTCCTAATGTCTCCGTGTAGAGCTAGTTAAATATTATACCTATTCGGGAACGACTTCTATTACTGTAACAGTAGATATCTAATTGTAGTCATGAAGTATCAGTTAGTGTGATTGCGTGTGTGAATGTGAGTATTTATGTGCGAGTAGTCGGTGTGCGTGAGAAGCCGGCGCGGGTGCGAGGGGTTATAGAGGGGAGAGAGCGAGCATGTTGGAGCGCGAACGCGCGCGAGCACCCGTGCAGGCTCTGCGCGTGTATGAATGGGACTGTGCCAATTTCTTAGCATTATGGACGCAGCTAACGGCGGTAGGTCTAAGTGTTTGCACTTTATTTATTCGTATGTTTACATTTATAAATTTAGTCGCACCTAGGAAAATATCAATAACTTATTAAGAGTGTTGTGCTAGAATACTATTTCTATCGATTTCGAAGTGAGATGGTCTTTGGCACGTGTAGAAGTCATTAATTTATAAATTAAATATTAAGAATTTAAATAGTAAAATTAAACTAATTCAGAGGTTTCTCCGACTATCTCACTTCGTCATCGAACAACGATCAGTGTAAATTTTAGAATAATATACTGAATTGCGTTAAAATGACTGATTTTATTATATGTTTGAAAGCCTAAGATTTTGTAGACTCTGTTAAATAGATTGCGGATGACTTACCTCATATAAGTTTACCCTCTAGTTTGCACCAATGACAAATAATAAAATATTCTAATATTTGCATCAATATAATAGAAAAATTCTTGTTAAGTATAAGTAAACCTTTCATTGTTACTATTATTATTTGGTATCATTACACTGCCAGTGTCATACATATAGATGAATAATAATTATAGTGATTTGGGTCCGATTTTATATTTCTGTCTTTTACAATTAAGTATATTGTAAGTTTTTGAACTGTTTTTATATGCAAATTTTTGTTATCCACGCGCGTCAATGCGCACAATCTTTGTCTTTCCTAAGCTCTGTGTCTCGCTTGTACTGACTGACTGCTTATTGACGGCATTTATTATATTTTTCTTTTTATTTCCTTCTACCATTGGTTATACTCCTAAACGATCGAGAAAGTGACAGTATTCCGTCAAAAATTCCTTAGCAGTCGACGATAGCCGTAATCACGTGACTCGTAGTCTTGATTTTAGACGAATTTAGACCACAACTCTCTTAATAATACATCACATTTTCCTCTCAAAAACGTTCTTTATTCGGGGGCAAGGATCACTTTGAATAGCCTTATAAACTAGCTGAATCTAGGCATTAAGGGGCCGGCGGACCGTGAATTTTTATACAAACGTAATACCAAAATGATTACTAATTTAAGCAGATTTTCACTATATTATTGTAATAATTGTATTTGTATTGTATTTATCTAGGTTCCTAAACAGTTTATATTTTAAATTACTTACCTCAAATGAAATTAACGCCAATCACAGTTTGCAATGAAAAAAATGTGTAAAATGCGATTGGTGATTATCTCATTTGAGGAAAGTAATTTGAAAAAAAAAACTGTTCAGGAACCTAGATAAGTACTATATGAATACCGTTATTTTTTTTTTTTTTTTTTTTATTTATTTACCATTTTAACATATACATATTACATTAGTTTGTTAAAAATAGCATCTAAAAAACCACTAAGGTTTGTGCTGATGCTATCACGAGCGCGTTACTTAATCTTTATTTAAACAACCTAGTTGAACCTACCTAAACCTTCTATCGTTTTCATAATTTTATCTGTCTAGTAAATAGATACCTAAACTGAGGAGCTAGGTAGTTATGTAGTTATGACCGTAATTATTTCACACCAGCAAGCATATGTAAATAACCATTACCTACTGTCGTAAACCAATTACGGTCAAAAAATGCTTCTTTAATTTGTTTTTTATATTACAATAATATAGTGAAAATCTGCCTAAACTAGTAATCATTTTGGTATTACGTTTGTATGAAAATTCGCCCTCCGCCGGCCTCTTAAGGGCCGTACAAGTCTTAGGCTGATTTTCCTGTCGCGCGTACCGTTAGCGCTGATAGTAAGCAATATGTATGTAAACGACTGTCAGTGCCGAGCCGTCGTCGGCTCATTAGAATTCATACAAATTGACTTTATCAGTGCCGACGATCAGCGTGGCTCAGCGCGACAGGAAAACCAACCGTAATGCGATTCAAGTCTCTGAATTATAAAAAAATGGACAAAAATCGACCGTATCATGAAGGTAACAAGTACCTAATAACATTTTTCCAATAAAAACATTCAGATAATTGAATCGTGGTACGGCTCCCGTTCCTCGAATGTCGAACTTCGTGAATGTCGAACATCTTTAATCTCGAAAGTTTCTGAGAAAAGGTTTATTACTAAAATTCTCATTGCTCTGTATTCAAATTGATCATGATCAGATTGATCAGATACCGGATATGCGGGCCGTGTCAATTGAACCGTTCAGTTTGCAATGTTGGTTGGTTTGAATTTGCTGATGGAATTGCTTCATCAAAGCACTGATTAAGCTGTCACATTATTATTCTAAAGTAAAATATAACTCGCCGATAAATAATCGAATACGAAATAGAGCCAATTACTTTGACTCACACACCAATTAACAATAATTTAGAGTGGGAAAAGTGATCTACTTCTCTCGCTTTTTATGCAGTTAGCTGCAATTGTAACGCATATTTTCAGAGCAAAAACTCAAAGTATCCTAAATCAGTTTGTTATTCAGTTCATTATATTTTTGAATAACATGGGAATATCTAAAATAACATGAACTTTACGAGTTGAAAACATTCTACTACAGCTAACTGTAACAGCCAAAAACGTTCCGCTCGCGTTAAAACAGCGCTATTCAGCCCCAGGGTTGTCTAAAATCCTCTAAGCTTCTCTTCACATCGTACACTAAAGTAAACGACAGAGCACAGACCCTAGTACAAAATAAGCGATGCAGAATCACAGCGCGCCCCTATTGCAACTATACCTATTGTTTAGACATTAATTCGATTATACCTTTATACATAGTTATGTTTTGTTTTCAACTGTGATTATTTAGTTGTACAACTCTGGTGATTACATAAAAGAATGAATAAAATATGAAAATGTAATAGCGTGTTTTATTTTTAGACTATTTTTAAACCTTTTCTTCGAATTAGTTTTCACGCAATCAAGATAGATTATAGGTTTGGCAATTTATGGAGCGACCTACAGCTTAGACTATGTGTTAGGGGTATTCTAAGTATATTATTAGGCATGGTTTACATGCGCCCAGTGACTGGACCCAGTGCATGAGTACAGACGTGATTAATTTTATAAGTCAATTTGGGGTCTGTTTGCATTGTGTTTTTCAGTCTGGCTTAGTACAAAAATACTCTGCAAAAAATCGGGGCGACTACGCTATGTCAGTTACATACCTATTGGCTTTGAAGTCACTGTATCAAATTAATCTTATCTATTAAACGAAATGAATACTTGCCTATTTTCCATGGTCGCGCGCTTGATCCATCACGCGTGAACGGTGAACGGCTGGATTGATTTGGCTGAAAACTGGTGGGGAGGTAGTTTAGAACAAGGAGACGGACATAGAATATTTTATGTCCCGAAAAAGTAACGGGAACGGGGCGAGCGAAATTGCGGCCGGCTGCTAAGATAATAAAAGTTTAAATCAATTTTGTATGGTGTTAGTTTTAATAAACATTTTCTTTATTAATAACCTTTATATGACAAAAGTTTTACTTTCCAAACCATAGGTCAAAACACAAGGAACAAAGTTTAGCAAACGCAGTCTATAAACGAACCCAGTTGCAAGTCGGCGACTAACAGGTCTGGCACACTACTGCCATAGTGTAAACCACCGGTATTTAGTTTCACTGAATAGATAGATGTTTACGTTGCAGCAATCAAATCTACTAGACTGCGGCCCCCGCGGTCACTGAACTAATATCATAATCCAAATTGAATGCGAGTCGGTCGACTAACATTTGATATTTCAAATAGATGAAATGTATGTGTATGTATACCTACATAGAAGTAGTGGGTACATAATTCGATGGCTCCTAAGTAAACTATCGTATGTTCAAATACCGTACTTTACAGGAGAGCCATTTAAACACATTTTCCTTCACTCTTCCGATGTTTTTAAAGATTTTGATTTGATTTTTTTGCCATAGTAAGACTATGTTGGGTTTCTTTTTATGGCATTACAATAAATAGTGAATTATTTATACTTTTAGAGATACTGTTGTTACGATGTTTTACGGTGGAAATACGTACCGTGAAAAAATCGTATGTGATTCTTACGATACTTTACGTCGTATCTATATCGTCTCAAAATATCGTATGTTTTACTTACGGTGATATACATGGATATTACAGAAGGAAATTTTCACATATGTGGTACATACTACGTTTTACTTCGTATATCATGTGAGATTATCTATTGTATATTAAGTTATAAACGTTAAAAGTGGGTTGTAATTGGGATAATAAGTAAAACAAATTACCATTTTAATCAAATTATGGTATTACTTATTTGGTCATGCAGTAATAACTGTTGACTTGTAGGTTACACGCAACTGAAATAATAAAACTTGCTTTGACTTTTACACAAAACCTATAAATAAAAATCTGAAAAACAAATCAAGATTAAAACTTATAAATTAAAAGCAATACCAAATAATACCTAACATAAAACTAATATCTTTCTTTTTTGTATTATTCATAATTTAAAACACAAATAAATCAACTGGCATTCAACTTAGCCGAAGAAAAAAACTTAAAAATGCAAAATATAATTGATATAATTTTTGCCTAGCAAAAAAAATTCAAGGTAACAATAAATTATTCCAAATAAATGCTTTTCTTGTTGCTCGGAAAACAAATAAAATTAACTAAGAGATCCATCATTCTTAAAATGCCTCCATTTGGCCTAGTATTCATAATTACCTAGTCTTTCAGCCTTTATAATGTATCTTTATTGCTTTCAATATAATTGTAGTTAGTTTTTACTATTTAACAAAACACATAACTGAGAGATCCATCATTGTTAAAATGCCTCAATTTGGCCGATACTCATGTACTTAAATATAAAATCTAAATATAATCAGCCTATAATTATCTGTACTGCTTAGTATATAATTATTATTTCAGGTTGTTATTACTATTCGTACCTATTTGTTATCATGCGAAGGCAAGCTACAATTCAAGCTACAAGTGCGAAGCTTAAAAAATAGTAAAGTGATCTTCAAGAAACAACAAAACATGATAATAAGTATATTATTATAAAATAAGCAACTATTTAGGTACTCAGTATCAGAGTCTAGGGTACGCTGAGAAAAGACTCTCATCATCATCATCATCAACCTATTGCAGTCCACTGCTGGACATAGGTCTCTCCCATGGCGCGCCACTGAGCCCGGTCTTTGGCTCTTCCCATCCAGTTGCTGCCCGCCACCCTGCGCAAGTCGTTGCTCCATCTAGTCTGAGGGCGTCCTTCACTACGTTTGCCTAGACGCGGTCTCCACTCCAAAACTCGTTTATCCCAGCGGTTATCGGTTCTTCGGCAAACATGACCGGCCCACTGCCACTTCAGCTTGCTTGTTCTTTGGGCTATGTTGACAACTTTGGTCCTCTGTCGAATGACCAAATTCAGCTTGGTTGGGCAGCATTTGGGAAACTTCGTCAGGTCTTCTCGTCGCCCATCCCACAGTGCTTGAAAACCAAAGTCTTTAATCAGTGCGTCCTACCAGTTATGACATACGGAGCCGAAACGTGGACACTCACGGCAGGACGGGTCCATAGGTTAAAAGTCGCTCAGCGAGCTATGGAGAGGGCTATGCTCGGAGTCTCTCTTAGAGACAGGATCCGGAACGAGGAAAAGACTCTACGATAAGGTTTTTGTAGAAGTTGTGATGAACTACCTAATGGAATGATTCTACTATTACATAGGCTTAGCAAATCATCTTTTTTTGCTCTGGGTATGGTGATGAATTGCGATAAAGTGGACATGCATCATAATTAACGTGTTATCGTTGTCTCGTCGTGATTTAAAATAAAAAAAAAATGGATTTTAAATCGACAAAAAGGTGAGACTTCGTGCTTCAACAAAAACTCTCCTCTTAGATTTTGGGTAACTAAATTGGATACGTAAGCCCATTGCATTCAATGATCTCCTAGCTTCCAGAAAGCTTTAAAAATCTTCTTTCTCTGATTATTCGAGATTTTCTCAAAACATTTCATACGACATTTGGAGATTTTATAGTTTTCTTTAGCTTACTTTTACGTTTTTGACCAACGTAAGCCTAGCCACGAGTTTTCAGGGCTTTTCTTTTCATTCATTCTAGTGCAGAGGGAAAACGAGCTACATGAGTGTGATCACACTCTTTTGACTGGCCTCTCAGCTCAGTTGGTAGTAGCTCTGCCTTCTGAGGCGTAGGCTATGGGTTCGATTCCCACCGAGAAATATGTGTGGTGAATCTGTTTGTTCTCTGTCTGGGTGTTATACTGTATTCTATTATATTATTCTATGATATTGTATTATTATGTATTTTACAAAAAAAAAAGGTATAAAGGTAGTATATCTGGTTCCCATAGTACAAGCTCTGCTTAGTTTGGGGCTAGATAGTGTTGTGTGGATTGTCTATAATATTCATTTATTATTTTATTTATACTCTGGAAGCATTTGTGAATGAGACAGCAGTGTATCATTTAACGTCAAATGAAGTGTTGCTGCTTTTGCTGGGAAGTTATTATGTCTCGATCAAATCTTTAACACCCTGAGTAGTATAATGTTGAGGGAATTTAGCAATAAAATCGTCGTTCAACATCTCAGCAAGTGCCTCTATTTCTAATAGGTCAGCTCCCACTGGCATTGGACACTCAAAAATAAAAAAAAATTAACATAAGACCTATTATTTTGGGTAACTGCCACGTACATTGTTGTATTTAGCACTTACTATAGTTTTTTTTTTACAATTTCGCAACGTAAATCGTGGTAAGTAACACATACAATAAAAAAATTACAAAAAAAGCCACGTAAGTAATCATATGTATTACATACGATAAAATAGCTGGTTAAGTGGACGGCGTAAAATGTCGTAAGTGTGTCATACGATATTTTTTATTCAGCAATGAACAACGTACATAGTGGTATGTGTTACATACCGTAGTTTTAGGTAATTTTGTAGAAAAAAAGCAGTAAAAAGTAATATATAAAAAGAAATGAATATAGCTTAAGAATAACTTACCTGCGTAAACGTTCGTACGAAAGTGTGCGCTTCCCGCGTAACGGAGGGTAAGTGACACATAAGATACGCGATGCCGGCTTGCCCATGCGCCGCGCCCCGCGTACACAGTCGTAATTGACTATACGCTAATCTACGGTGCGCTAATTTTTAATAAACGATTATATACGTCCGAAAAAATCTTCATTTTTTAACTTTTTTAACTTTTTTTTAATGGAGTCGGTGGGGCTTTTTATTTTATTTACGAATCACTGAAAACATGAAAATCGGCATTTTTGACATACGATAGTATACGTAGGAGCCATCGAATTCATGGTTATAAAAAAATTACTTAAATGAAATGCGAAAATAAATAAAAAAACTACTTTTTGTTACAATGTATGATGCCCTTCACATGTATACGATTTTTATCCAAACGGAAAAAAGTACAATTTCATTACAAGCGATTTTGCCCCGGTTCTGTACTACAGATTTATGTATAATGCAACAACACGATAATTCAAGTGTATATCTACAGCAAAGCTACAAGGATAAACTAGCTGACGGGAAACCTATTTGAAACTCGGAAGTTCACCACGTAAAGTCGTTCTTCTATCTCATCTTTAGAAATGCTTTCGATATAGAGCTTGCTGAACATTTCATAAGTACTTACTTGGAAACTTCAATTTCCCAGCTTGTTCTAAGCTAGCAAGTTATCGCATATCTTTCTTATACTATAAGTAAAATGTGTGTCTGCTGACGAGATAGCAGGGCGTCAAATCCAGCAACACGGTTCGATTGAGTGATCGTCGAGTGATCGCTGAATCCGCGTTCCATTTTCAAATTTTTCAAACAAAAGTTGACAACTCACATCGATTTACGCGATCGCTTGAGTGATTTGTGTTTTCAGAATCGACACCCTGATCAAGCTATTACATGATCGTCGTTCATTATAATATTAAACGTTATCGTAGCATGCATAGTTATTGCTACGAGTGAGCTACGGTATGTTACGAGTGAGCTACGGGCTGCTACGAGTGATCTACGGACTGCCACGAGTGAGCTAAGAGCCACTAAGAGTGGACTAAGGACAGCTACGGGTGGTCTGCGAGCGATTACAAGTAAGCTTCAATTGCTACGGGCTGCTACGAGTAACCTACGAGATGCTACGAGACTACGGACGTTCCACCTGACGCTACGTGGAAATTATTTTAATCATTAGGATGGCTAGTCTGCTGACATTAAAAACGTTTATAAATTTTTGATAACTATGATACTTACATACATCTTTTTTATAAAAATATACTTTTTTAAAATAATATAACTCCCAGGCAGAGAACAAACATCTGTGTTCACCACATAAATTATGTGTCGGTAGGGATTGAAACCACGACCTATGGAACGGAATGCAAAGCCAACCGAGAGGCCAGACTAAAAACTAATTCTAGAATAGATAATGTACCTATTAACTGTTCATTTGTAGGTAATCTGTCGGTATAATACCTAAATAGTTAGTACACGCCATGTATGTGTCTTTGTAGGATCACTTAATCCCACAAAGACTGAAATGCACACAGTCAGATTATACATGTCACAGATTATGATGAAATGGACTTAAATATAAACTGAATTTCAGCAACTACTGGAATAGAATACAATTCGCTGTTTGTGGTCTTCATTTAATTAAATTCATTCAATGCATTAGGAATAGAAGGATAGGTTTTTAGCCTGTGGGCTTGGGTTAATGTAGGTACAAATTGCGGGCATGCTCAATCATGCGAAATACGAAATATATAATTACGAAATTCTTATGAAAGAAACTGTTTTCTTCACAAAATTATAAGTACAATTATTCGTGTTTATAAAATACCTATGAAACAAAACAACTGAAGTATCTGCAGAGCGTTGCAAACGATCAAGAAATGACCAAGGATTTTGTACATTTCGTAACTTTACTAGAGCCCGCGCAAGATCAAAATAGATAGCTAGAGAGCTAGAGCTCGGAATCTAATGACGGAAAACATAAAAAAATTGACTGGAAATATATCTTACAAAAGTTGATGGACGCAGGGCAGTGCATCGTAGGGTACGTTCCTGACGTCCGTGACCTACGAGGCAATGCTTTGTTATAGGCGATGGTTACCACTTATCATCAGGTGGGACATAAGCTTATTCCATCAACAAGTGGTATAAAAAAAATCGCATTGTGTTTAATGAAAGTTCATCATTGTTATTGGGAGATATGAAAGATTCGAGTTAGCCGACTGTCAAATATTTGATTGGGCAATTAGTCATCAGTAAAACCGGGATTGAATAACGTAGCGCGTTACCATTCTTATCCGTTCAAACTCTAGGTAAAGTTATGACGAGCTTGACCTAGATAGAGGGCGGTCTGAATTAAGGGCTACCTCAAAGTTACAAAGATCTGTTATGCCTAGTTTGTGACTACTATAGAATCAAATCAAGAATATAAATGAAATGAAATGTATATTTAATTTATTCATTCATCGAAATGATTATGTATATATTTTTATCAAATATAAAATCTATTAAAAAATTTACAAAGAATTTTTTTAAAAATAAGAGCAGTAAATACTAAATATATGTACTTATCATAATAAAATAGTTTGAATATGGAGTTGAACCCGGTAAAGAATTTTTATGGATAAGCAGATCTAATTCAAAGTCTTTTAATTTGTGATATACCACAAGGATCACTTTGAAACGTCTTAAAGCTAGAAGTCTTGGTGCCATTTCCACGCGACTAAGCCTAGAAGAACAGGCAACAAACTACGGTTTGGTTCCTACCGTTTTTTTTTAATGATCCTATTACAAAACAAAGTGAAAGAGGTACCTGCTACGAGTAGAACCAATTTTTATCGAGCGTGAGTAGTAGGTACTCAATGGCGTAAGCTATAGGGCTTAATGAGATAGTTAGGCACCTAAATACACCCGGGCTCACACCCTTTAACCGCTGGAAGGGAGATAGGCTTGCTGAAATGACCTGCCGCCCCATTTGATCGGTAAAAGTACTCTATTTAAAAGTACCAAAGCTAAGCCCAACTTTTGCGACTACGTAAATTGTTATGTTTGGATTAAAAAAGAATTTAAATAAGTACCACATTTGTTAAGGGTGGGAAGGTGGCGGTGTAATAACATGCAAGCGGATGAATTGGCTTGATATGACTTTTACTAAAAAAAGACAAAGTACGCATTGCAGTGCCACAAAAGGCACGTAGAGCTGTCTGAGTATATGTACATATAATATGTGTACAGTTGTTATAGGCAGAAGTAACTGTTTGCATCAGGTGGGCCATCTAATTGTTCAATCACTTTTTTTCATTCAAAAACCAATCCCAACGCTTCCCGGAGGATGATTAAGAGAAGGAATTAGGGAAACTCGAAGGAAGGTTATTTCCCAGCAGTGGGGGAGACATTAGGTACAGGCTGACAATAACAAGAAAATTGAGAATGGAAAATGGTAGGTGCATATATTTGAAGAATTATGAAAAACCTTTTTGGTATAGGCAACCGACTTGAATTTGATGTACTTAAGAGACTGCAACTTACCGGATTATTTTTAGTATTTTCTTGCCCGGAGAGCAGTGACAGATTTTAGTAGAAAGGATATCAGGTAAAACTTCTGCCTCGAAATAAAATATTCCGGTATGGCTTTATTTGCTAGAGAACTTAGGAAGGTGCCACAAAAAAGTTGCAAGCTTGTAGAAACGGCATTTTTCCAGTTTGTGTCTAGAATAATAAGACATGATAATTTACATATAAGTTTTTGTACATTTTAGATTTGAACTTCTTGATCGATATTCCTATTAATACAATACATCAAACTATAAACATCTCATGTCTATGTTCAGTTCTGTCCATGCCAAGGCTTCCATGTAGAGACCCACTGTTAGCGATAAGGCAGCCCATTTGATTACTGTGACTTTATTTTTAAGCTAGAAACCTGCATCCTACTTAAAGATAGTGCAATCCACGAAGGCGCGCCCCACTATTCCTCCTAGCCGTTTATAGTATATGTGTGCAAGCTTCCGTCAATGTTTGAGTGTTATCGGTACACACTAATTACCTATGAGTGCACACGCACACTACAATGAATAGACTACGGTTGGCGACTGCCGCTCGGAGCAAACTCCCCGCACCCCGCGAGGGGCGCGTCTTCGTGAATTGCACTATCTATACCTAGAATTGTCTAAGGTAATCAATAAAGAGTTATCTATCTATTCGTATACGGAAACGCTGATGTTGTTGTTTGATATTTTCGTTTATAATTTAGTTTTCTTACAAAAACTTGAAGCACAAACAAAGTCGGTCAAAGCGGGAAAATGTACCGTTTAAGTACAAAGAAAGAAAATGGAAAAGTTTTCAAGACAGTTGAACCAGTCGCCACCGCTTCATTATTTTTCCAAATATTTGTGTCATCATCGGTTTTAAATAAATTACAATAATTTGGCAGGTTCAGTATTTCGATGTAGGTACATAGCTAGACACTTTTGCTGTAATTAAAATGTATAAGTTCATGAGTTCTTCTTTCGATTTCCAACAAAAAAAACGAATGTTTTTATAATCATAATCATTTATTAGCCTCAATAAAGTGTATACGTGAAAGATCTTAAATATAATAAATAAGTGTCACTCATTCATAGTTGGGATGCAAATTTTTGGTTCATGCCATTTAAGATAAGAAACAACATAATATATTAAATACCTAGTAAAAAAATTACCTATTAAGTTTTAATCTCTGTATAAATTACAGAAGATTTGAACCAATTTGAATCATATTTTTTGTGTCTGAAAGAAAGGTTTCAGATTGATCGTGTATGAATTTCATCAAAATCGTTAATGCGGTTGTGAAGTTCGTTTTTCAAGTTATTTCAATTTGCTTACGCTTTTTCAAATCTCACATCTTATTAGGAATCAATAACACTGGACAAAGTTACTCAAAGCGGTTCGCATTTTGTACGTTCGCTTCGTGATGCCGATATTGAATTGCTTTTCAATTCTTTTTGTGACTTGCTATCCAAGTTTAATTACTCCAAAATAAAATGAAACGAAAACTCATGAAAGATATTATTTTATGAGTGAAGCATCGTAAACTTTTCGACTGAATATAAATCAGCACAAATTGAGAGAATTTAAATAAAGGCCAAATTATGAGATTTAAAATCGCATAGTAAGTACGAGTGCTTTACTACGGGTATAATGAGAAAAAGATCCCTCCTCTTGACATCTGCTGAATTCACTGAACAAGAAAAAGTTTTAAAACAATTCTTTGGTACGGGGTAGGTAATCTTAATGGACTGAAGTCGTTACGTGCGGAGATAAAAATAAGAGACAGCAGGTAATGATGATATTCTGTCGTTATTGTGAAAAACTGTGCTTTGTGGGATGAGAACTCTTTTTAAAAACTTCATTTTCTATTTTTATTTTGTTCTATAGTAGTAATAATGTAGTCGTGCAAAGAGAAAGATATTAGCGTAAATGTGTGTAACAAATGTGTTGTGTGTCCCGAGTGTGATGGTACATTTTTGTGAGCCCCATCCAAATACCGTAAGAAAACTGCTTTAGTATGCTAACATACCTTACACACATAGATAGGTTATCATAGGTTTTTACATACCCTAGGACCTAATTACGAATTACCTCTATCATTTCATTTCAATTTCATTTCACCACTAAGGACTAACTTGTGGTGGAATAATCTTTTGTTGCAATTAAAACCTATTCGCATTTGTTTATTTTGAAAAACTACGTAGCATGGCAACAGATTATACCTGCAGTGGTTGAAAAATGATGGCAACAAGATTATGTAAATTGCTGTTCCTTGTTAGTTATTATTTATTTGTTGGTATCAAACTTTTTATTGCAACAGAATTTCACAATCAGGTAAACAGCGAGTCCCTTGGCACATAAAAATTTTTTGCGTTTGAAATAGTAAGTTCAGTGCCAGTGACTTATTCGTATTCAAGCACTTAGGTTAATCTAGTTCCTAAAAACATGAAATCTGCGAGTGTTTTAAAATACAAATTGTCTGTTTAGTCTTGGACTGCAAGATCTTAGCTACTCACGAATTCAATTTTCCCCTTTTCTCTACCTATTAGAGCTTGCATTTCGTACAAATCTGCAGCATCTATGAGACAAAGGACAAACACAAGCACAAAACACGATTCTAGACCTATTCTGAGAGGAATTAGAGTTTAAAGTTGTCTATCTCGTTCGTTGTATCTGGTAAGTATAGCTAGGATTCCATTTCGTATGTTACTTCGTCAATAATATGTCGATATGCAAATAATACATTAATGATGTGTTTAGATAGCGCGTCGTTTGAAGGCAGCTAACGATGCCTTAATTCATAAAACAAAAAATAATTGTGATACAATGTATGTTCCCTACCTACCAAAATACTTTTCACTATGTTTGAATTTTTTTAATTTAAATTTAACAATTTACGTATGGTTGGTTTTAATAATTTTCCAGATAAAAATAAGAGTAACGGTCAGTTGATCAAACCTTTTGTCAGCTGACAGAGTGTATAAATTAGCAGGACTGCTAAAATATTAGGAATATTATTAGGTTAAATCAAATCAAAATGCTTAAAAGATGATAAAATTACTTACCTACCACTAAATAATGAGTGTCAAAACTTACCAACCCGGTTAAAAGCACTACGGCATCGTTGCTATATTTACCAACTAAAAGCCATTAAGTACTTAGTCTCAGACCAGACATTCGGTGGCCACAGAACGTTGTACTCTTGTCGCGTCGGTTTGGCTAAAGCTTTAATTAAAACCAGGCAAAATAAATACATTCACCTTTAGATTTATAACCAACTTAGTTATAATGTTCTTGAAAATGATGATCTACCGCTGTAGGTAGTAACGAATCTTATTCCTTATTTCAGCACCTATTTTTTGCCTCCTCCATAAGTAAAATCATTGTTAGGTTAGGTTAAAGGTTAGGTTAAGCTCCACTGTCTTAGGTATAAGTACATCATTTCATTTGTAATTTTCTAGGCAAGTAGGACCTAATTAAATTAGGATTAACTTATCTACTACCATCCATCTTACCAAAAATTGTGCATTTATAACAATTTCATTCTACTTTTTAAAGTTATCTAGAGCAACTAAACGGAATTGCAACAAATCATCAAAATGTTCAGTCCGCGGGAGACAGTTTTCACACGAAGTTCGTGTAATTCCTAAAGAGACGCTAAGTTTGCGTTTAAATCATACTTAGTTGAGACAACAAGCATCCGAGATGCAGCGGTAGGTACCTACCGACCGGCGTCTTTAGAGATCGAGAACACTGCCCTTGCGGGCGGGCCACGGTTGAATTTTGCATGGTATCACTACCATTCCATTCGTTTTTTCTATAGCCAAAAATGCTACGATATGCTACGAGTATGCTACGCGGGTCTACGAAAAAATCAGTTCGTCCGACTTTTGTTTGAAAGCCTTACACCACACCACACTGAATAAAAACAAATTATGATGTTTATTTAGCGCAGCGTTATATACTCATTGATGTTTAACAAGCAGTTGCGAACTTGCGACTGCTCGGTAATTTAATTAAAATTTTAATTTATTGTGAAGAAGGCGCGTAGTGTGCCGAGCCCGAACACAGCTCAGCAATTTGCTGCGCGCCATCTACTACCTAATTTTATTAGGTCTCTAACGAGAAAATGTTTATTAAATAAGAAATGAGGAACGTTGGGTGATATTAAAAAAATGAATTTGGCCTCGGATATCTGGAGGAGTCAGTGGATAAATAGGGCTCAGAATCCATCTTCCTGTATAGGGGTGGCCGTCTTTAGGTATTATATAAGTACTTGTTCTACTCTATTTAGCATGCAGTTGTATTTTAATCACGAAGGAATCTCCCTTATATTTAAATCTATACAACGTGTGTAAGTATAGTTAGGTGCTGGTGAGGTTAATAATAATATCGTGAACTCACATATTTTAAGCTCCACGGCGCAAGACGGCACACGGCCTCTAACTTCCAGCTTAGTTGAAAGTTTGATTTATCTATCCGATAAAACTATCTTGAGTCGGGTGTTCTCTTAGCTAAGAAAATTTGGAACGTGCGGGAAGCTTCTTGATAATTCTTGGGTACGGAACTGTTAGCAACAGCAGTTCATGAACATTTGATTCTGTTGTTGCTTGTTCCTAAGTACCTACTATATAAATAATAAAGGTAAGCCTCCAATGAGGATATAAACGATCTTCGATAGCGGTTTATCTGATATTAGTTTTTAAAAACAAATACTTACATGGTGGGGGAAATTGCTCAGGAATCGTTCTTCCTGGAAATATTAGGGGAGGCCTTTGTCCAGTAGTGGGCTTCTCGGACATATGAAGACACACCGAGAGACACTGATGACCGACTAACTGGGAACTGTCATGTCATAGAGTAAATTAGAGTAGGCAAGGACATACCAATAAAACCGACTACTAAGCCTTCGTTTGCGTTTTTTGGAGATCCTATGCCGTTAGGATTAATATATAGGATATGTAACTTAAAATATATCCAGTAAAGTCCATCTTTTAATTTTTGAATAAAAATTTGATTTTCACTTTCGATTTGAAGTTAGCGGATTTCTAATAGCGCAAGCTATTAACTAATATTGCTCTAGCTAGGATAATTCAAAACACGTTATAGATTTTGGTTGTTTATTTTGTCAGGAAGCAAATGATTCACAGCATTGGTGGGATACAGAGGTCTAACAACACTGGGCCGAAACATTCATTTTCCTGATAATTATTAGCAGAAGGTACAACAGCCTAAAATACATAAGTACCCAAATACAAAAAACGTGGGAAAACAACATTATACACAGCTAAGATACTTTAGTAAAGCGAGTTTTTATTTTTGTGTTTTTATTTATTTACTACACACCTTACTAAATCACAATTTCTAATTATGTCAAATTATTTATCACATTTATAACATTTTGTACAAAGTAAAAAAATATTTTGATACTCCAATAGTACAATGTAGGTAAAGCTGCATGAACCTTGCAACAATATCTTTCAAATATTATTACTGCTGTTACAAATGTTTGTACAAATAAAACACTAAAATTACGACTATACTAAAATGTTCATTCATGTAAATGTACTTGTATAGATAGAGCAATTGAGACAACTACAAGTAGAAGCCCCTTGGGTGTCACCACAGAACATAGTAGAACGGCTATGCGGCCGGGAGAAGTGTCGCCAAAATGCACGTGTTCTTTTCTCCATACAAATTCAGCAGTTTCAGAAAAATGCAATAATTACTTTCCAAACAAGAAGCCAAGCGACAAGTTAAAACAAAGGAATACTTTCTTTACCTCCTTCCTATTTCTAAAAATCCTCATTATTTAGTGATATTTAAAGTAAAACAGTGAAAATGAAAAACTGGCGTTAGCAGCTCCCATACAATCGGCGCATAATCGCATTTGTACTGTATTCTGTGGGTGTCACTCAACTGCAAAATACCATAGTGATATGCTTCTGTAACCATTAATCTATTGCGTATTGCTTGGTACCACTGCCGTGCTACTAGTACAAGGTGGCATACTTACACAGATAATTATAATTTATTTTTTTATATTTTTTTTTTGCTTTTTATTTATCAATACTCCTTCTGCATCTAATATAGTAAAATTGTTAAGATTTAAATAACACAATACATGGACAAACAACCTTCATAAGGAGTGAAATAACTTTGTATCGCATGTGTCTAACTTACGTTTAGTCCCTTGCGGTTCTTATAAGATTGAATCTCGCACGGTGAATTCTCTTTGTGTCGGAATCTATCTAATACTTTGTACACAAAATTATTGCTTTTACTCTAAAATGCTTGTTTCAATAGGAACATTATATGTTGATGATTCTAAAATAAGTCTATTGAGAATGGAAATGGAATACACATGCAAAAAAGAGAATCCGACTGCAAATAATTATAGAAGAGTAATTAATTCGAATAGATGGCAAGCTGTCGCCGGCCTAGCGCGGACTCTCTGCCCACACATGCGCGTACATTTGAATCTATTCAAAACATCCTTTATACTTCATCATTATGCAAAAACACTACTACAACCTTTCTAATTTGAACTCTCTCTCTCCAAAAACTGGGACTTAAAAAATGCAAAACTTGTGATTTGTGACAGTGATTATAGAGAAACAATCAAATATACTCTATAGGGACACTCAAATCGTTACAAATTAATTTACATTATATAATCAATCTCTAATTAATTAACTAATTTATATAAACTGAACTATTTACAGTATAAGAGCGCGACTGACGAGACGCGTCGACTTTCTTACATATTTGTATTTATTTACAATGACTATATCAACATTAATTAAGAGCATTACATTATCGTGAGCTTGATCAAAGTAATCCCTTGTTCAAAACATGCGAACGGTCTGCTTTTAAAACGACACACATATGTCAGTCATACTTTTTTTTTTCTTTTTTTATACATTTATTTTTAAACATATTTTTATATTTCTTTTCAGCTAAAAAACAAACAGTCCTGTAATTACAGTTTGTAAGCCTTCATTTCCGGCTTAACTAATATCGATTTTTTTTTCACTGTACAAGAAGGCCAATCATGAACCTGTGATTGAAATCAGTCTTGGGTCGAAGGAAAATAATCAGTACTCCTGCATCAGATTTAGATTACTGAACACTTATTTATTATATACAAGTCGATTGAGGATTCCATGATTATTTTGCTTTTGTTAACTGTAAACACATTCATAAAATACCATCATGAGTTAATAATATTGATTAACAGCACTTTTAACTTGTACTAACGTTATGTACTACTAAAGTTCTGACTTCAGTAACCATTATTTCTTAAATTATTATTCAAGAACTAAGTACCTAAGCACGACATTAGAATAAGCTTTAAGGACTGACTTCACGCGCCGTTCCAAACCATGGCCAGTATCTCATAAGCATAAAACTTTTCAAAGCGTGTTTTATCAAGTCATGGGTTGGGCCCATAACTAATATTAGGACTACTAAAACACCGCTGCAGCGGGCTATACCATCAATGGTACTCGTGGGATTAATCCAGCTGTACTATCAGTTGTTTATATTGTATCAAAACACACTTTGAAAAGTTGTATGCTTATGAGGGACTGGTACTATTGGTCATAGTTAGGAACGGCGCGAGAAGTCTGTCCTTAAAGCTTATTCTAATGTCGTGCTTAGATACTTAGGTTTTAAATAAGAATTTAAGAAATAATGGCTTCATAAATTATGAACCAGCCATGACAATATCAACAATTATTATTGCTACTTACTAGATTCTGTTTTATCTACTGCCAAAAACGAGAACAGTACCCGAAGTCGGAGTTTTGCTACCACATTTCGTTACCAAATGTTGTTTTCGTTTCGCCTATTTGTCTCTCTATTGTATGGAGAAAATATGAGACGGCAAAAATACTTTACTTAGTTAGAGTTGTTGTCTCATCTTTTCTCCATACAATAGACAGAGACAAATAGGCGAAACGAAAACCACATTTGGTAACGAAATGTTGTAAATGCACTGGGACTTTGGGTACAGAAGGGTAAGTCGCAGTTTTACTCGATCAGTTTGAACAATTCGATATGCCTATGTGTCTCTCTCTTTTCTATGGAGAAAAGATGAGACAACAATACCTTACGTAGAAACGAGTGGTTAACCCATCATTTTACCATACAAAAGAGAGAGACCAATAGGCGAAACGAATTGTTCAAATCGATAGAGTAAAACTCAAACTAGGGGTACAGTACAGTAGTAGGTCTAAAAATCTACAAGCATCCGTTAGTAGGACTACAGATCGTCTTCCGTAGGGTATTCTTTTATTACATTGGTTAATGTAAAATTGACATTGTTACGTTAGCCAACGGAAAAAGAGATTATCTCGCTACTGGGCCTGGGGAGAATATTTAGCTATCACTAAGCAAAGTACCCTGCCGCGTCAGGGTGCTTGTACACGCTAAGAAAAAACGCCGGGACTACCGCTGGGTAGACCCGGCGTTTTTTCTTAGCGTGTACAAGCACCCTCAGTCTGTCAATGTGTGTGTTTGCATGTTCGTCCTTAAAACTGAACAGATAATGGATATTTTTCCAGAGTATATTTAACTGTATATACAAGAAGCTGGTGCGTGTAAGTACTCAATAAAATTACTGTCTAATACCATCATGTAATGGCACAAAGTTTGAATAAATATTGGCCGATAGCAAAAAATATCGTCCTTCCTTCAGCTTAGTTTAGACTTTAATTATAAAAAAAGACTAATAGTAACAAAATATCGCTAAACACACATTACAAGCGAAGCCCAAACCAATGAGTTAAATCATCATACACTGTAATAATCAGCTAATTGTAAGTATTGACAATAGGGTGTATTGTCGCTGTTAACAAGCTGTTAACAAGCAAGTCATTGTACAAAATATATTGTTGTACATTGCAACGTACGTACCATGTACGTAGTTTGGACGCGTTGGTGTGCCAACACTTACTAATCAATTCATAGTCATGGAATCCCCATAGTATAATAATGGAACCTATGGATCATTGCACTTCTGATTTGTAATAAAGGTATTGGTTAATGAGTTTTTCATTCACTCAAATCGAATGGCATGAAAACGTAAAAAAATTACAAATTATCAGTACTTAGGACGGCTGGCCAGAATACAACATTTTTTCTGGTTTTACCATTACCAAGTTAGTCAGATAACAATATTGCCGTCTCTACTTTAAACATGTCTAAAACAAAGACGGTTATATTTGTAGATGATGATAGAGGCAGAGTTTCATATACCCAGTGTGTTGCAGACCGTCAGAAGCCTGCTCGATCTTATACATTTTGTATGGAGTGTCACACTAGTGAGAAGCGAATATAGTACATTGTTACCTGAGTGTTGAAAGTCACGTTTTTTGAGTCCCGAGACGGGTTTGGCGCCAGAGCGTTAGCGAGGGCGCCAATGGAGCTTGAGGGACTTAAAAGACTTTCACCCGAGGTAAACACTGTGCTTTTCATTACGAATACAAGGAAAGTAAAATAAAAACATGAAAGAAAAATTTGTGAAAATGAAGATTGAATTGCCGCCTTCCCGGTTTTTTTTTCTTTTTCTCTGGCGGGTTCGGCTTCGGCTCGCCAGCATTATTCAGCCATTATTTTCATTCTCATAATTTAAAAAATGGTAAATGTCAAATCTATGTTATTTTAAATAAATAGTTGAAGCTATATATTAATCAAGTAATTTAGAAGATATATTATTTATTTAATACTATCTTTATGTTATTTAAATTTAAATTTTACATTGCGCTATCTAATTAGACTTTTTAAACTTCTTACCGTTGTAATGGGTTTCCAACCTACTTGCTGAATAAAAAGTTGGAATTTGGTTCAACAACCTCTTTGCAGTTAGAAAGACTTTAGAAAGTTAGAACATGGTTGAATAAAATAGAACTTGTTTTTTTTATAATTTGACAGCTGTCAGTAGAAAGCGATTCTCCCTAGGGCTGAAAGTTTTACTTTCAATTAGGCCCCTCAGGCAACTTCAGACCTACTTTCAGAGTATGAGTAATGAAAAATATATTTCATTTCATAGTGCAGGCCGCGCTGGTCTCTTCGTCTCTGTCTGCCCCATACTAAATGAGAAGGACAGACGGCGTCGCAATACACGTGTCTACATATATATGAAACTCTGTCTTACTCGGGGAAGGAAAGGCTGTAGCATTACTGAATCTATTACACGGGTATTCATCGCGTTAATTACCTTATTTTATTTATTATCCCGACGTTTCGGCTATGTTGCAATAGCCGTGGTCGCAGGCAGACTAATTACCGCGAAGGGAAGGTAATTAACGCGATAAATACCCGTGTAATAGATTCAGTATGTTTTATGATAGCGAAAGTTTAAAAAGGCTGTAGCATGTTTTAAACATGGCATTAGAGGATCGGGGAAAACAGTATTTTTACTGGAATGTGGCTACTTCAGAAGTGCAATTATCTCATAAGCTGTTGTCTTCAGGCTGAGAATCACACATGTCATACAGGGCAATATTTTCGAATATACGCAAACTGGTTAAGATACGAATTTCTACCTGAATATAAATAACTTTGCAATCCCAATTATTTCATATTGACGTGTTTTAAAGTAAAAACAAAGTTATTTTGTAAATTATTAAGTGTAACCATTGTAGTGCAAGAGACTGCACGGGATAAACTTTTTAGAGAAGAAAAAGACAAAAAACAAACCTCAATAATCTATCGAACACGATCGAATCGAACGTCTATCCGCCTGCCAAGCGTGGTTACGACTACTGGGGCCATCTAGCAGATGACTGAATTCAGACTGGTAGAAATGATGAGGCATTTATTGATTAAACCATGTGAATTAGTAGAAAACAATCAGAATCTAAAGTTATTTATTTTAATGTAACTGATTCATACCTAAGTCAGTTTGCGCATTTAACAAACATCCCTGTATATTTTATCAATAGGAAATAGAACTATAATACAATTTGCTCAGCGAGTGTCTGTCTGAATAAAAAAAAACGATTTACGTCAAAGATGCTGCGCCAACTCTAGGCGATTACGATTAAAATGTGACACTTTGGTACTAGTGGACAGACCGCGCGCGAAATCGAGTCTACAAGCTGCCCGTCTCACCTGGGGCGTGACCTACCAGGTGAAGGCCCAGTCCTATTTGTCGCTGGGCTCGGGCGGAGCGCCGCCGAAGTCGAGCTGGTACCCGCCGGCTCGCGTCATCTCCTCCATGCTGGGCTCCTTGCACTCGTGACCCGCGTGGCCCGCCGCGCCGCAGTTCCAGCACGAGAGCTTCGGCGGCGCGTACAGGACGGGCACGAAGCCAGCGTACGGCGCCGCCGGAGGGTACGGCGGCGGCTCGCCATTCACGAACGGAGGCGGCGGCCGGTACGTCGGCGGCGGCGTCGGGTACCCGTACGGCCGCTGGTAGTGCAGGTAGGGCACGGGCAGCGGCGGCGCAGAGGGCACGGCGCGTCGACCCGGCGGCGCCGGCGTTTCGGGCGGCGACGCCGAACCGCTCGACCCGCTATCCGACGATGAACGCGTCGCCGGCGGGTAATTCCTTCTCCTCACGCCGTTCAACTTCTCTAGCGAACGGTAGGATAACTCTCGTAACCTTTCTTCTGACATATTGTGTGCATTGTGCCGGATCTGGAATGCATTAAAACATTATCGTGGTAATTTTTGATTAAGTTGAAGAAACCTTTGTACAATTAAGAACAGGCAATCTTGAAAACTCAATATTTGTGGGAGGTATTGAAAGCAAGAAATAGGTGGCTTGACTTGGCTTAAGGCTGTCGACGCGCGACGCCAAGGGCGGCCGGGACCGTCCATGTGTTGAGAGTGTAACCTTACCTCGGTGACTGATAGATTCTCGAAGTTAGCGGCAAGGTGTGGTAGCGAGGGGTCGGTGGCGGGTGGCGGGGGGGAGCGGTCGCGCGAGGGTCTGCGTCGGGAGCGCGGCGAGGCGGCGCGGCTATCTCCCGGAGACGACACCAGCGGCGACGGCGGCGCACCGCCCGACGACGACGCTTGATAGTTTATCACCTAGATATAACATGATATTTTAGTTCTGGCCTCGGGTATTTAAGAGCTTTTTCAGTCCCCAGTCTTGGCAGGAGTATTGAAGATCGCGGTATAATGTTATGTATATGTAATCAGAACAAAAAACAAAGTCAAAAGACATTTTTCAATGGAGTGCAACATGCAAAGCTTTTTGTAGATGGCAGCACTAATGACTGCATTCTACCTTTTACCAAATGTCAAGCATTAGTGAAACTATCTGGTTTTTATTCTGTTAATTAAAATAACGTTGATTTTAAGAGTAAAATAAACATTATTATTTCAATTATAAGGACAACAAATTATACATAACACTAAAAGTTATGATGAATGAATTCACATACTTATTGACACAATTCACATTCATGTTTTTTACATAACAACACACAGGCAAAATTGCAAAGTTATCATTTTATTAATTGACAGTATACATTTACAGTACATTAACTTACTTAATGAATTAATTTGCTTTAACAGTTTTGTTTACCTTAGCAAATGTCACAAATAGGTACCTAGTTGCAGTGCATGAGATAATGCGATATATTGTATTCCTGCTGAGATGACAACCAGTCTATCTACTTTCAATATTAGTTTGTACCATGGATTGTGATTGCCACTTTGTTGCTAACTGTAGCAATGTGAGTGGGAGCTACCTTAATTTAGTTAGATTACACAGCAAAAGTTTTATTTGTTTATTGTAGAAGCATTGTTTTTGTTGGAGACATAATAACACTAAGGTTGGCCACAGGAGAGTGATTTTGATTCCCAGAATAAATCAGACATACTTACCTCTATAGGTGGATTTATTGGGGCCACAATAATGTTTGCAGCCCATCCATGTTGTCCGATGTACTCTCCAATGTTGTACTGTGGAGGCAATGGCAGGCCTGGTGGAGGATGCGTCACCTCTCCCATTATCGCGACCACACTAGTAGGAGTGGACATCGCTGGTGCTGAACTGATCTCGGACACCGAATCTGTACTTGGCAGCTGTAAATAGTAATACATTGATGTGAACTAAGGCCCAGATTCAAAGACCGAACTTTGACTTTACTTTGATGGAAAGTTCTACTTTCAACCAAAAATATATTTCATAGTTCTGTCAAGCCCTTCTTTAATCAAAATGTTGAAAGAAAACTTCGATAAACAAAACTTTGTGAAGACTCCTTTGCTGTAAAGCAAAGTCACGACTATGAATCTTGGCCTAAGATTAACTCTTGCTCAAAATAAAAACAAGCAAACACAACAAATACAAGGAAGGTACTCAGGTATCAAAATACTGGGCCAGGCTACTGGGTTATACGAGCTCACAGTTTCACCAGCATAACTTCACAGTTCTGAACTGAGCCATATGTGCATAAGTCGCCAATGATGAATGAAACATTGGCCAAACTGACAAATACAGACTTGCTAAGTTATGCCGGACATATTGTACCGTCATTTGAGTAAATATCATAGTGTTAACCCCACAGAAATATAAATAGTAGAAGGTAAGAAATATAAATAGTATAAGTAGTAGAAAGGCGATCATGCTCTATTTGTATGGGAGCCGCAGTCGCCAGTTATACATTTTCACTGTTTCATGGATGGAGGAATCTAAGAAAAGGAAAAAAGGAGGATGTTTAAACTCGTAGCAAAATCTTGTTCATGGGGTTATTATTGCGCAACAAGGCATTTATCATGTATTTGCCGAATTTGTATGGAGAGAAATTGTAAGGAGCCACATGGCCCTTTTTCTATGTTCTGTGGTTCCCAACCATGTGATTCAGCATCTTGTGACTTGCATGGTGCTTAGAAAAATGAAGTGTTTATGAAGATGGGGTTTTTAGCATGCAAGTTCACAATGGCAAGTATTATGGTACCCCATGCATGTGTTGATACTCTGGTGATGAGTGTGTGAATGAACTAAACTGAGTCAAGTATTTTCAGTGCCCTACATAATAATAACTGAAATAAATTTTGCTGTTTTCTTACAATTGCTGCGAACAGCAATTTAGTATTGGCAAAAAGTGTATGGTACTGACAAGATATGAGATGATTAAAATAACTGAAGTATTGCAATCATGTTTGGTATCAAATCTTGTTGCTTAGTTCAAAAACAGCTCCCTTACATATTTTTTGTGCACTACTCACTAAGAATATTAAAATGACACAAAGGTAACTGGAAGAGAATGCTCTCTAGCAATAAGTTTGCATATGTGCCAATTTTATATCTATTCTATCATGTGTGTGAATTTTCTATCTATCTATCTATGACTCTCACTAAGTTGAATTGGCGGGCTGAGATCAGCACAAAAGTCATAGACCAGAATATAATTTGATAAACACAATCATAAGAATGTTTTGTACTAATATACACACACACTGAATCATATAATTTTAGACTTTAAACACCCTCCCAAGTAGCACACCAATAGTCCACAATGCAAATGATATTGAAGTGCAAATGTTATGTTTATGAGAATGACACTGACCTGCACCCCGGGTGTTTTGACATACATCAAGCCAGGTGGTAATCCCAAGCTAGGCAAGTTAGGCGGTGGAACTGACATGTTGGGTGTAATACTAGATTGTGTATGGCATCCACTCACAGGCACTACATTTATACGCTCTTGCTGCTCAGGAAACTGTATTCGCTGGTCCTCCAATTTTAATTTCTCTAAAATATCACCAAAATGTGACTTTTGATCAAATGTAAATGCTGGATGATGTAACGCCATTGTGTACAGAAGCAGGATTTCTTCCAATAGGTCTCCATAGAGACCTTTTAACAGACCGCTCTGTTCCAGACTGACCATGGCATTATACAATGTGGTGGCACACGCAAAATTACATGAGCGTAGCAGCGACACATACAAGGCCATTTTCCGTCGCGTCCTGGGGTCTGTATTGGCACCGCCGATGTCCGCAGCCAGATCTGTCGGGTTGTTTGCCCTTAGCTCGGCTCCACGCAACTCCTGGAAGTCCCTCTTACCGAGTTCTTCCAGGTACGTTCCGATGAAGCGTAGTTCGAATGGCAAGCACATATTTAACAATGTACACATTGCGTCTATGCGTTTATAGCTTTCCAATTCTTTAAACCATGATACCACGTCCTCTTTGCAAACCATTTCCAGAACACATTGAAATTTTGTGTAAAGAATCAACCGGTCCTCTGCAGCCGAAGCGCGTCCGTTTTTAAGATTTTTCGGCACACGCGGTTGTGGTAACTTATTGATTGTTGTAATTCAAGGATTACTGATTGTAACATTAGTATTTCAGGCCTAGAAAACAGTATTTTCCAAGTTTTTAATGGTTAGCCAACTACAGGCAATGCTAGTAGTTTTGACTTGTCTAGCCCATAGATAAAATAGTTAGCCTTACGGTCTGTCTATAGTCTATGACTTTAAAAGAATGAATGAAATTAAAACAAAAGCCATAGACAACACAGACAATGTCTTGGAGATATGGGTCCGGTTAATGTACGTCCAGTTATTGTACAGCATGTTATTGTACACCATGTTAAAACGAAACCTTTTTTCGTTTTTTGGATTCGTTTTAACCTGCCGTACAATAACTGGCTGCGAATTAACTGGGTGCACAAAATTGTCACGTGATGTTATTGTACAGCATGTTAATTGGATGCCATTAGGGCCCGTGCACACTGAGGCAATTCAATTATTTCTTATTTTTTGTAGGCAATTGATACTGCTCCATATGAGAATAGCCCCTTTGGGGTAAATGTAAAAAAACATTTTCTGGCACTGCGGCGGCCGCTGCCGCGGCACGCTCGCTTTGCTCACTCGCCTTGTGCGTTATTTATATGTTCTAACATAACCTAACCTATCCAAGTCGGATCCGCCCTATAAAGTCCCAAGGACAAGTACAAGTATCCACTGCCTGAACAAAACAGCAAAAATCAATATTGAATTGCTACAGTGTGCACGAGGCTTAACTGGCATCGTAATAACGGTGCGTACAATAACAACACGTGACAACATTGTACAGCATGTTATTTCGCGACCTTTTATTGAACGCCCCGTTAATCCAAACCCTGGCATCGTAATAACGGTGTGTACATTAACCTGCTGTACATTATCATGCTGTGCAATAACGGGTCGTACATTATTGCTTCCCGGAATTCCTCCAAGGACAATGTGCTCGGCTTTGGCTCGGCCTCAGACCTCAAAAAAAATAACAGGCCTTTGCAGCATCTATTGTAGATGATATAAATGGCATCAGGGGCAACTGGTGATTAAGGCCGTCTTAAACTCGGCTGGGGCCCTTGGGCACACAAGAATTTTGGGCCCTTTTGGAAAGTAATAAAAGCTAATTATAATAACATTTTTTACAAGGTATAACCATTTATTATAGGTACCTAAACAAATACAGTAGGATATAATGGCGTAGTATATGACTTATATTGTGAAAAAAATGTAATGTGCCCGACAAAAATGTTTTGAGATTAAATGTGTTAGAGAAATTTGTCGGTCCTTCGCTTAGACAATTAAATTGTCTAAGGTCCTTCGGGGCCCCCTGAGAATGGGGGCCCTGGGCACGGGCCCCGTGTGCCCTTATGGTAAAGACGGTATTGCTGGTGATCACTCATGCGCCTACTTACGGGACGCTATAGTGCCTGGGACAGGATTTTTAGATGGAATAGGCTTGCCCAGCACCTAAACCATCCTGACAGCTTAATCGGCCTTAACCACAGGAAAGACATGGTCAATACGTGCGGAGCTGACTAAGCCGTGTTTCCTCACGATATTTTCCTTCACCGTTTGAGAGCACAATGCTAGTCCTCAGACCTCAGGAGACTCGGATAATCGATTGTTATTATTAAATTAGTGTCAGTTCCTCCTTAAAATGGACATATTGACATCAAACATACCTACAGCCATAGAGGAAGCATCAAACAGCCTGGATTACATCAGCCAGAGTTTTTTGTCCGGAAGAACTATAAAATCGTCAGACGCGGGTAATTTATTGTTTTTCTTTTTATTAATTTTGTGCTGGCTTGGATACAAAGTCCTTCCGCCAAGTCCTAGGTAATTTATTGAGTCTGGCAGTGCTGCCAGTGGGAGATAGTCAAACATACATAGTGTGTGTATAACATGAGAGTGAGACAGCTCAAAAATTAACATTTTCACGTCTAAGTTTTCACGTGAAAAGTAACATTCCCCATTATTTGGACGACACAATATTTTTCTACAGTTTAGTACACAAAAACAAAAATATTCTTGGATGAATTCCATTTCACGATTTTTTTTTGGATTTGCTGGAAAATATTTTTATAGTTATTTTATAATGAGCCATGTAACATCGACGTAACATTAGTGGGTCAAAAGAGGTCAAAAGTAACGTAAAGTGTTACAAAAGTAACATTCTGGCCACACTGCGGGTAAGGGCCTCACTTTTAAATCCCTACCCTTACTCATTTGGTTTTTTTTAACGTTAACGTGTAGCGTGACATTGACATACCATAAACCATACATGACATGACAAAACAGAAATCGAATCGATGTGAGAATTTGAGAAACTTAAAATCATCGAAGTCATTGCAATCTATTTTACAGATTGGCCAAATAAATTGTGAGAATTCGTTTAAAGTTAATAACACAGAATGGCTCCATCAGAAGATGTGGAAATGAAGAGTGTTGAAAGCCCTGACGCTCCTAGCGACGGGGACACATCAGAAGTGAAGAAAGATGCCGACGTTCTGGCTGTTCAAGATTTGAGAGAACATGTCCGACAAATAGACAAAGCAGTATCTTCAAAGGAACCTCGATTTGCTATGCGCGTTCTGAGATCTTTGCCGAGTACTAGACGAAAGCTTAACGGTAATGTTCTACGTGGGATTATCAACCAAGTATTCCCCGTAAACGCTGACAAAGAGTCTCTGCTTGGTTTTGTAGAAGCCGTTGCAGTAGGAGCTGCAGAAATTGATATTCCTAAAAGAACAGCCACAAAACAGCCTGGCCCTGAAGTGGATGTCTACTTGCATCTTTTAGTTTTGTTGCGCCTGCTGGACAATAACAAGTTGGAAGAAGCTGCCATTTGTTCTCAAAATCTAGTGAACAAAGTCACTTCCCAGAACAGAAGAACTTTGGACCTGATTGCTGCCAAGTGCTATTTCTACCACTCCAGAGTGTTTGAGTTGAACAACAAGCTTGACCTTATCAGAGGGCTGTTGCATGCCCGCCTTCGAACTTCCACTCTGCGCAATGACTATGAAGGGCAAGCAGTACTCATCAACTGTCTCTTACGCAATTACTTGCATTACTCACTCTACGATCAAGCTGATAAGTTGGTGAGCAAATCTGTATTCCCAGAAAGTGCTAGCAACAATGAGTGGGCAAGATTTTTGTATTACCTTGGCAGAATAAAGGCAGCTCGCCTTGAGTACAGTGATGCCCATAAGCACCTTGTGCAAGCCCTGCGCAAAGCTCCACAGACTGCTGCTGTTGGATTCCGCCAGACTGTACAGAAGTTAGCCATCGTGGTTGAATTACTGTTGGGTGATATCCCAGAAAGGGCTATTTTCCGACAGGCACCACTAAGGAAAGCATTGGCTCCATATTTCCAACTCACCCAAGCAGTGAGACTGGGTAATCTGCAAAGGTTCGGAGAGGTGCTGGAAAACTTTGGACCTCAGTTCCGTGTGGATCATACATTTACCTTGATCTTGCGTCTGAGACAGAATGTCATCAAGACTGCAATTCGCTCCATTGGTCTATCCTACTCACGCATATCACCAAAGGATATAGCTCGCAAGCTTGGCCTGGACTCTGCTGAGGATGCTGAATTCATTGTAGCAAAGGCAATTCGAGATGGAGTGATTGAGGCTACCATTGACCCGGAAAAGGGATACATGAGTAACAAGGAGAGCTCTGACATCTACTGCACTAGAGAGCCTCAACTGGCTTTCCACCAGCGAATTTCATTTTGCCTGGAGCTTCATAACCAGAGTGTGAAGGCCATGAGATATCCTCCAAAGTCATATGGCAAGGAGTTGGAGAGTGCTGAAGAACGCCGTGAAAGAGAACAGCAAGACTTGGAACTGGCCAAGGAGATGGCTGAGGAAGATGATGATGGTTTCCCTTAAGTTATTTGTGATATACTTTTAATAATAGCTCCTTTCGGAAAGCTAAAGTGTTTGCATTAATATCTTCTATCATTAATAAACCCATGTATCAAGTACTACTATTTGTTTTATTTGTAGTATACCCCAATGAGTATATAACGCTGGTATACCCAATTAGATAGATTTATGTAACTGCGCTGCTTTTAATAAATCACACAGTGAAAATCCATAAAATCAACAACAGAAGTTTAGGTCAAGTAGGTTGAAAATCGGTAGCAAGGAGTTTAAAACGTCTGGGTTTTATGTGTGCTAATAACAAGGAGGTTGAAAATTAATAATGTTGATCTCCATGACAACGCAAATTCGTTGTCATAGAGATCAACACAGATTAAGGTCTTGGTAGAGACATTGTTTTGTCAATAGAAGAAGAAGAAGAAGACTGCATATTTGTTCCTTGGACGACACACAAATTTGCAAAATAGTTTGAGCTGACTGAGATAAAATGGTGGAGTTTACACCTGCTACTATGCAGAAGTTGGCGGAGATGCTACGGCCTCCAGAGCCTGAGATTCTTCAGGGGGACGACTTACCATCGGCTGGTAAGCTTAGCAACTCTTTAGATTTGACACTTTCATAGCAGGTAAAGTAGTAGGCAACCTAACAATATTGTGTACCTATTGTTATTTCAGGCTTCGACATTACATCAACGCGTGATAAGATTCCGTCTCAAGATGTGATCAAATCTCCCAAAACCATCGAAGAGTTTGAGGAGCAGGAAGAGAAGGCAGCCGGGGAGTTAGGCCAGGCGGGCGCCGGACTATACAATCAGAAAACTCCGGAATACGCGATGAATTATCAGCAGGCTGTAACGGCAGAAGACGTGTTTCTTCAGGTTTGTGGTTAATAATAATAAAGTAAATAATAATAAATATTGCGGACAAATCCACACAACAATATTTAGCCTCAAAATAGCCGCAGAGCTTGTACCTATTGTGGGAACCAGAAAGCTGATATAAATAAGTATACATACATATATAGGTACTTTTTAGTAGTAGGTACCTATCTTTCTACTAACGAGTGACTAAAGTCAGGTCATTCTTTGTAGATCGGTCCTAAGACGCCCTCATCTGCCAGCTGCGAAAACCTCATAGTCCGCATCAAGATGGCGGGCGACAAGAGAGAGAACGTTGACCTCGCTGTCACCACTGACAGCATCACCGTAAACTCCTCACAGTACAACCTGAAGTTACCGCTTCCTCACGCTATAAACCCAGACCTGTCCAAGGCCTCTTGGGATTCTGATCAGGAGACGCTTGTTTTGACTCTGAAGTTGGACAGAGAGTTTGATTTTGTCAACTTTTGATGAGCTTAAAACATCATGATAAGAATTTGACGTTGTTTTGTTCTATTAACGTCCAACATTAGAGCGGGGGCACACGATGCGTTGCGGCGGCGGTGCGGCGCCGGAGCGGTGTCGCTGCGTCGTCTTACATAGAAATATCTGTGGCATGTCACACGATGCGCTCCGGCGCCGTACCGGACTTGCAACCACCAAAGACGAGGCGGGGAGGGGTGAATGCGTTGCGACGTCGGAGCGGCATCGCTCAGTTGTTTCCAACAATAGACGTCTTTTACGATCCATTTTCATTAACAGACTGTCCAACGGTGCTACGGCGCCGCTGCGACATAACAACGTTACGGCACCGCACCGCTCGTGTGCCCACTGACACGGTGAAATCTTTGCGGTGCGGCGCCGCAACGCATCGTGTGCCCCCGCTCTTAAAGTTTTAAAAACTTGAGAAACCGAGTTCATGGCCAAACTATAAAACCGATTTTGATGATATTTAAATGGTATCAATATGGATGCATAATTGCATAGTAACTTAACAGATCAAAAAATATTTACAAATCTGCTCTTAGCGAAGTTTTTTTGAATAACTACCTAACATAAAAAAAAACATTACAACCGAATTGAGAATTATCAATTTTATTTGAAGTCGGCTAAAACAATTAAAGACGACTCGAAAGAGTCAGAAAAAAAAGTCTCGTAGGTACCACATACAAACCAAGCGAAAATTCAAATTTGGAACGGTTACCTACTGGGTGGCCCACAATGTAATAAAAAATGACGATACTTTACCAAACTAAGGCATCTTTTTCCAAGATACCTACTTACTAGTGCTCTCAAACTTTGAAGAGATCATCGTGATGAAGCCCGCAGCTTATTATCGGCTCCGCACGTATTGGCCTCGTGCTTCTTGTAGATAAGGCCGAGTAGGTATAGGCTGTGCAGCTGTTACAGCTTCTGGGTAGCTGGCTAAAGTGGCGAAGTCAATCTAGGTACCTATCATGTCTGTGACACTGCGTTTCGTAATGAAATGCATGCTGGGGCCTAATTCTCGGGCCGATCTCAATCATTTAGCAATTTTATTTTATTGCTTCTTTTCACAAACCCGCACTTTTTCTACGTTTTCCGTATATCGTAGCTGTCGAGGCTTCTACGATGAGGTCGTTGATGAATTACTCAAGGAAATCTGCCATTCTCTCTTCGAAAAGAAGCCAAAAAAAAAACTTGCAAAATGATCGAGATCGGCCCGAGAATTAGGCCCCTGATCCTGTGTGCATTTGACATGAGAACAGTTACCCCTGTCTCTAATAAAATCTTAAAACCTATATTTGATACGGAACATAAGCCAGAAGGTTAAATAAAAGCGTTCAAAGGACTAGACTACTACTTTCGTTGTTGACCGCATACCGAAAAATTATGTGAGAGGTGAGACCAATGAAGAGCGCTGAATCCTTTCTCTATCAGTGACAAACCCTTTTCAGGGTCACTGTATCTCCTCCTGGGCGGCCACACACACCAAGATAAGTTCCATAGTCCATCATATAAGTAAATAACGTCACTAGCGGTATTTTGAATGGCTTTTTTTGCACAGCTGATACTGGTTTATAATCTTGAAAAAAACTGAGAAATAATAATTACGTCTGTTCGTGATTGCGCGCGTAAAACGCATTTAGATTTTGAACAGATGGGTAATAATTATTTTTAGACAACATATTTTTTATGATATTTAACCTCGTGCACAAACAAAAAATATTTGGTTTTGAAAACAGTAATGTATTCAAGATATGAAATTAAACCAAAAGAATATAAATATGAGGACTTATGCAACCCCCCGATCGTATTATTTTTTTATGCCATTACAGTAAAAAGTTGATTTTTACTGGCATAAAAAAATTTAACATTTTTTATTAATTTACGCGATCGTTATGCAGAAATGGAAGAAACATTTGTTTTAAAGTTTTTTTTTTTAATTTCGATTTCTTTGATTTTGTATCAATATGAGACTTGAAATTGATTTTCCTTACTCAATTTAATCGACTCAAAACAAACGCACCGTTTATAAAAAAACAGTGCCTATGGTTTTTTTATTTTTTTAATGCGCTGGTTGAGTAATATTTAAACTTTAAAAATATTCATAAGTTTTTGTCGCATGCCGAACTTATCTAGTGCGGTTTGATAATCTCAGGGTAAAGTCGTATTATTTAATACCTGCTAAAACTGAGTACCTATAATATTTAATATACTACGAATTAGGTAGGTACCTACCTACCTAAAGCAATCGTTTGCTTATATCTCTTACATAGTGTACTTACAAAGTCTTAAGTTCTATAGTATTCGTGATACTCATACAAAAGTAGGCAAATACCAACACAAATAGAATATAACCCTATTAAAATGAGACGTTCGTGTCTGGCTCACTTGTTTTTTTTTTCATTATTAGCTCCAATCACAAAAGTATTAACTGGGTATTGCACTGCATGGTCAGGCACACAGCTTATTGTGATTCACACATCCGACAGAGGCGCTAGTGACTATTACTTACCTTGCCGGAGTTTTCAAGATCGCACAATAAAGTAAATAAAATTTAATTGCATAGTCGGCATTACTGATGCCTTCATAAGTCTATTGTTTTGTCGAGATTATAAAATATAAAACGCCTAATACTCGGCAAGGTCGAAGCTTTATGATTATATATCTTGTTATATACTGAAATATTTGTTCCTGAGAACCTCTATTGTGGCAGAAATTATAATTTAGTTTTGTGGATTCAGTGTGCATTGCGTGGTGTGTGAGCAAAAGCTAAGTAACCATTAGAAAAAAATATTAGAAAAATTCAAGAAACGTAAGTAATATACCAAACCGTAGGTAAGTACATAGTTTTACCAAATTAATTACTTAACTTAAAACTGACTCAGGTCTACAATTTATTGTTAACATATCTGCTGTTAATCGAAAGCGAGACAAGAGCGCCAAACATACAATTGGAATTGATAGTCTCTTTAATTTGCATAGTTATTAGGTGTCAACTATGAGTGCTCTAAATTTTCAGCCACACTGGTATAAATTAGGCACTCAAAGCTAGAATTGTAAAAATAGAGACGCGTTTAAAGGCGAGTTTTACCATCGTATAGAGTAACGCTATCGGTCGGATTAAATATTTCCGTCTACTTTATACTTATCCAAGATAAAGACTGAATTAATGTTTCTAATTGACGGATCCATCGATGGACGGTACGTAGGTATTGTAAAATCCACCCTAAATAAAAGAAATGAATTGAAAAGATCCCGTGTTGGACAGTAGGTAGGTACAGTAGACAAATACAGTAGATTAACTATTAAAACCCCAGGATCTCATATTATACAATAAAATGTATAATAGTAGGTACTTTTTAAACTTTCGCTCGATTAAGGATATTGACATAGGTTCCTAATCATGAGGCTGGTCTCAAGACGAACGAGCCACGCGTCTTTTCAGCGACAATTTCTCCTAATTTATTTAAACGGTCACTGTGACCGTGAAATCAACTTAGCATTAAACGTCCGAATAGCGATAAAAGTATTGCGAAATACTTTTATGATTGAATCGATAGACGATCTAGAAAAAATATATAAAGCGAGTCATGAAGCGAAAGAGAATTATAACCCAGCGGGTACAGACTGGGTTCTAAAATTTATATTTTTGCTAATTGCTTGGTTGTAGCACCAACTGCTGTGTGAAATTTTTACCACCTTAGTATTACTAGTTAGCGAATTGCGCATAAAGCTTATCATACCTCCCCCATAGTCGGTCCCTCATGCTCTTTCCCTTTCTTTGGACAATATCTCTCCATTTGGAGTTGTCGGTGGCCTGATGGAGGACTGATGCATAGGCATTTCCAGCCGCTCAGATATCTGGTCCGACCAGCGCTTAGGGCTTCTGCCTTTAGGTCTTTTGCCTGTTATAATATAATCAGTCTCTCGATACAATCATACAACTATGTTTTTAGGGTTCCGTAGCCAAATGGCAAAAACGGAACCCTTATAGATTCGTCATGTCTGTCTGTCTGTCTGTCTGTCTGTCTGTCTGTCTGTCCGTCCGTATGTCACAGCCATTTTTCTCCGAAACCGTAAGAGCTAGACTGATGAAACTTGGCGAGTAGATGTATTCTGTGAACCGCATTAAGATTTTTACACAAAAATAGAAAAAAAACTATAAATTTTGGGGGTCCCCATACTTGAAACTGAAACTCAAAATTTTTTTTTTCATTGAAGCCATACGTGTGGGGTATCTATGAATAGGTCTTCGAAAATGATGTTGAGGTTTCTAATATAGTTTTTTTCTAAACTGAATAGTTTGCGCGAGAGACACTTCCAAAGTGGAAAAAAGTTGGTCCCCCCCCCTCTAACTTCTAAAGTAAGAGAATGATAATACTAAAAAAAATATATGTTGTACATTACTATGTAAACTTCCAACGATATTTGGTTTGAACGAGATCTAGTCAGTAGTTTTTTTTTTATACGTCATAAACCGTAAACCGCAATTTACCTTTCGACGAACTACAAGAACCTTATTATGTTACATCAAGGAACATAATATAAAGGTTCTTGTAGTTCGTCGTGCAACGGAACCCTTCATGGGCGAGTCCGACTCGCACTTGGCTGCTTTTTTTACAGAATGTTTATGCGAGCTATTTTGTGCTTGCTCGTGCCCATTATACTGAGTTTTGCTGTTGAATTGAAGAGTTCAAGACTATGGGGAGACAAACGTGAGTAATTTGCCACGAGTTCATAATAATACCTTATCTCTAGACAATCAGTGAAGGCCAGCAGCATCGGTTTTCTGTATCCAGAATAAATATTGTGGACGATTCACATAATACTATCAAGCCCCAAACTAAGCAGAGCTTGTACTATGGGAACCAGATAGCTGATATAATACCTATACAGGGTGTTTTTTTGTGTGGTGATGGTGAATGGAAATAGCAAATTTTCACTATTTTATATTTTTCACGCAAGGAAACTCACCTCCAATTCAAACTTTTAAATCAAATTTTTTTGAAACATAAAACAAATATCTACCTTCACCTCACAAAAATTTGTTCAAAGTTTTTAACGACAATTTAAAAAAAAATACTTCATAAGTATCTACCTATACCTATTATAATGTTAATAGGTAAATAATTAAGTATAAAACAAACTAATCTCTTTCGAGACGCAATGTACTTATCGTAATTTTAATTTGCTATGGGATTGTACCTTTGATTAGACGCATCTCATTAAAATGAATCAAATAAACTGTTATAAACAAATTGCTGTGGCATGAAGGACATGGATATTACACGATTCAAACTTTAGGTACCTACCTACTAACTTTTAAAATAGTAGGTATAACTTAGATGATAATATCAAGCGTAAAAAATATGGATCAAATATTTTCGGAAAGTAATTTACCTATATTCATATCAGAATATGCTTCTTCATGTAGATAGAAAATAGAGTTCGAGGAAAACCAATTATTGACAGTTAATTTTTCGTGAATTATGTTTTTATAGCAACTGAACCTTAGACGATTGATACCTCATCTAAGAACTGAACTGTTAGGCCTGCGCACACCCAGGTCGCTGGTGATGGCGTTTAATAAAACGCTGTCAAATATCGCTGTCACATTTGACAGCGTTTCACTGATCGCCATCGCCAGCGGCCTAGGTGGCGCAGGCCTTTAGCGGTCTCACCCTTCAATACTTCAATGGTACCGAATGTATTTTTAGTTGTAATTGTTATTCGGAAATAACAATTACAACTAAAAATACATTCAGTGCCATTTCGTCCTAGTAAAGATATTTTAAGCAAATCTTTTCACCACACTTGGTTTGAAGGAACCAGTGACTTGATAATAAGAAGAAGCATAATATTCAGTTAGGTGCTAAGGGCTTTGTGTTTTCATATTACAGAACTCTTTCCATCGCGGAATATCCCGGATGGTGCATTAAACACAGATAGAGAGATCGTTCGCAGAAAAATAGTGCTCTACCACAATTTCTTCCGCACCAAAGTGCGACCGACTGCCTCCAATATGTTGTTAATGGTAAGCTTAATTGACTGACAGGAGAATTTATAGGAAAAATCATAGAAATAAGACTCTTATTCTGCGGAAGGAAGATTGGATATTCCATTTATTGAATTCTATACCGCACACCTACGCGTTGAGGGTTGAGTGAGACCGAAAAAGTAAAACCGGATAGCTGTAATTCCTAGACCTGTTCATGCATATGTTTTACCTACTTATTTTAAAGCACTGGAGCACTGGTGGTCTAATGGTAGCGGCCCCGTCTTTCGATCCTAAGGTCGTGGATTCAAATACCTACAGTGACAGAACCTATATGAGTTCTGTTGAAAAATTTAAGTGCACTATGTCAGTACTCTCAAACGGAGAAGGAAAACATCGTGAGGAAACCGGGATGTCGAGAACCTTATAAGTTCGAAGAACATGTGACGAGTACACGAAAGGAACCTTTCTGAGGCGCACTTAAAAACCTTTCATCACACTGGTTTAAAAAAGAATCAGTGATTCGATAAGAAGAAGGAAACCTACTTAAAAACGAAAGGTGGTCCGAATCTTAAGGTGATATCAGACGTTTTTGTTAATTCCTGCCTTTCACTCGAAATAAAAAGTGTGAACACCGAATGAAAGAATAGTGCCGAATGAATTCGGCACTATTCTTTCAAATTGGATAGGTATCTCCATTCTGCATTTTTCACTCGCATTCCGAATGCCATTTCATTAATGAATTCATTAGGCACTATTATTTCATTCTCTGTTCAATCTCAAGTTCTCTCTTCAATCAATCTTCATTTGCTGTTCAAGTTTCATTCTGAGTGAAAGGCACCGAATGAAAGACAGAAATAAACAAAAAATGAATAGCCTAATATCACCTTTAGTGATTTTTTGGAGGATTGAGATGATTTATTCTACAGTCTTGGCATGCTGGAGCAGCGCGGCAAGCCCAGCGGTACGCAGATAAATGTATATACCTTAAACACAACAGCCCGAGCGAGAACACCGTACCTCAGCTGGGCACGTGCGGTCAGAATCTATTCGTAGCATCGCAGAAGACGCCTTGGTAAATATGCTTTTCCTATGCCTTTCGTATGCAAGTAAACTAGAGACCTACAACTGAGTTTGCAAAAGCTACGAGATGATCCCCGGAATAGGTTCATAATTGACACATTTCTGTGGGTAGGTATGTACAACGGGTACGCCTAAAAATGTCTACATAATTATCTGTTTTAAAAACTGTATTTATAAACAAAACCCCTAAAAAAAATGCATTTATGTATGAATAATATTAGCAACTTTACCATACTGGTATTTTCTCTAATAACATCGTAAAAGAAAATAAACGCATGTATTACTTTTTGATTATTATTACTATTAATCTACAGTTTTCTTAAACTTAACAGAGTTTGTCGTAATTAAAGACCAATATGAAAGCCAACCAAAGTAAAGTAAATTCAGTGGACAGTTATACTCTCATCGCCTATAAATGATAAAATTAATTTGATGGAAATCGAACCACCTTAAGCTATAGAGAGAGAGAGACTAAATATCTTTATCTGATGCATAAGCGTTACACAGTTAAAAGAACCCTAACAAATATAAATAAAGAAAATGGTTGTACTGTCAAACTTATGTATATAGTTCATTAATTCTGGTTAAAATGGGCAGTAAGACCTGCGCTCATCTAGGCGATGGCGATGGCAATCAGCTGAAACGCTGTCAAATCGCTGTAATTGCTGTGTTTCGGTTTGAAGGGTGTGGGGTACCATTGAAATTACTGGCACGTGGGGCTGATCATCTTATGCCTCATGCAGGACACGTTCCTGATGTGCGTGATCTAGTGGGTCAATTATGCTTGTTCCATGTAACATTAAAAAAAATCAGTGTCATATTTGACAGCGTTTCACGTGATCGCCAACGCCATCGCCTAAAAGTGCGCAGGCCTTTTGTAAATTGGTGATTTATGGGTAATCTATTGTCTTCAGTTACGTCGCATAAAACCACACACGAATTTTACAGATGGCTAATCAAGGTCTTCTGATTATTGTGCCCATGAGTGCTGAATTGAAGAATATAAATTGTGATTCAACCTTGTTATTCTTAGTTTTTGTTGTTTCGGTTACTTTGCTACTTCCTCTAGTGCCATTATTTTGTAGGAATATATCACGAAGTTTTTCTTTCAAAATAATTGTCGGAAAAAATACAATACTGCTACACAATGAGGTGTAGGATTCTTAATTAACTACACTTGCATTTTTTTTGCTATACTAGTACACCTAATGCTAATAAGCTACTCGTAGGCATCTATTTTTTCTCTGAGATTAAAAAATAGTGCACGTTTGTGATTATTCGTCGTTCAGGTTTTTCTACAAGGTCGTTAATACCAGCTGTTTTGACTTTGTTGTTAGAATCTGCCTGGGTCTATTTGACTGGCCTCTCAGCTCAGTTGATAGTAGCTCTGCCTTCCGAGCCGTAGGTAATGGGCTCGATCCCCACCGAGAAAAAATATTTTGTTCTCGGTCTGCGGGTGTTACATTGTATTCTAAGTATGTACATTAACAAAAAAAATGTATGTAAGTATTATATCAGTTCCCATAGTACAAGCTTAGTTTGGGGCTAGATAGTGTTGTGTGGATTGTCTATAATATTTATTTTAAAAAAGACTAGAGCCCGTATTCTGAAACACTGCTTGTGTCTGAGTCGAGCCTCAAGAATAGATTTTAACATTTTTCAATGGAGAAATGTTAAAAAATTTATGCTTGTGGCTCGACTCAGTTCAGTCTGAGCACTGTTTTTTGAGTACGAGCCTAGGTAAGTGTGTTTTAATGTAACAAAGGACAATTGATTTTTGACCTTCCCTTGAAAAAGCAAAAACTCAATTATTACCTACTTCCGAATTTTCCTTGTCAGTTACACGGAAAACTGCATAATTAATTGCAGCAACTTCCTGCAGTATTTTTGCAATTTATCAGGGATCAGAAGTCAGACACGGAATAGTTTCACTATGTCCGCTTGCCGTTTTTCCAAAGTCAGAGCCGTTTGACTCGCAGACAAAGTATTAGTAGTTGAGGTACATTAGAGGAGGTGCATTAGTACTTACCAAGGTCCTGAGGGGTTACAAGTCCTGTGGTTTCTTATAGTACCCGACAGTCAGATTGGCTATCGATTTGATACAAAGATGATACCTAGCTAATATGATATGATTCTTCTTGCGTCGATAGGCAATCTGCTCTTACGAAGTGAGATGGTTTCTGAGACCTTATCGTATTGGGTGTATGTAAATCAATGGTTTTTTTTAATATTAACTGACTTAGGAAGTTCGTGTGTTTGGTCCAACATGCGCTAATGTATTTTTTTAAGTTGCTTATCCTACTGGCAGGTTCTTCGCCTTGAAGAGTTGGTTCATGGAGTACAGGAACTTCACATACGGAGATCCAAACGTGAACCTACCAGTAATCGGACACTACACGCAGATGGTGTGGGCGACCAGCCATAAGGTTGGCTGTGGACTAGCCCACTGCCCCGGTGGTCCTTGGGGCCACTTTTATAATTACGTCTGCCACTACTGTCCGGGGTAAGTACTAAGTATACCTACGTAAGTATAGTGGGTGCCGTTGAAATTCCAGGCACTTTACGCATGAATGCCTCAAGTTAAGGGACGCAGGGCAGTGCAACGTAGCATAAGTTTCTAACGTGCGTGGCTTGCGAGACACTGCTTTGTTATAGGCGGTGGTTGTTACTTAACCTCAGGTGATTTTATCATGTTGGTTTTGGTTCTATCAGCAACTTCTATAAAAAAAAAAATACTTAAAATGGTTATCCATCTACGTTCTGACAAACAAAAAAAGACGATTGATCTAAGTTTTTTCAAAAATATTTGCTCGGTCCGTGTAGAACTATATTATGGAAGTAGGTATAACTTTTGAAACTTGAAACTCTCAAAAATTTAATCATGGTAAATATCCCGTTATTTCATAAAAATAGTTATATGGAATTAGTTATTTATCTTTTACCTTTGTCATAATTTCAGGGGAAACTACGATACAAGGATACAACTTCCCTATAAAAAGGGTAAACAGTGCGGAAACTGTCCCAATCATTGCGTCTCCGGGACTCTCTGTAACAATCCGTGCTTCGAACGCGACGTCTTCTCAAACTGTGCTGAGCTAGTCCAGACTGTGGATGGTTTCTGCAAGCAAGGAAGTTGCAACGCTACATGTGAGTGTGGAACTGAAAAAATATACAATAACTTTAACTAGTTGGGGTGATTTTAACTTTGTGGCTTACTACTTTGAATATTGTGGTTTACACATTACAATACAATGATAATTAGACAACATAATGCAGTGCTAAGTGTGAGAGTGAATCATAAGGCCTTATATTGTTAAAGATAAGTTAGTTCCTAGTTACATATTTTTCTTTTGAGTATTTTTTCGTAATATTTAGAGTGTGAATAAAATATATCCTTCATCATTAATTTTAGTTTTTTTATATTTTCAGATTTTTTTCATAATGGCTAAAATAGAGTGAAGTATATACAGAGTTTATTTTTGGGTTTATCGTATCGAAAAAAACACTGTAACTTCCTAGATTAATTCGCATTAGATGCTTAATAAAATATGTGCATTGATTTTTGGTGAAAATAACTTCGACGCCAAAATTTCCTATGCTTACAATAGTATTTGCTGAAACAACCTGCAATTTTTTTATTCCAAAAATACCTAAGTGACAGTTTATTTCCAAAGAGTTGATCTTTTGGAAATAAAATAAAATAAAATAACTGTTTTGCCAGAAAAAAAACGGATCTATAAAATGTTTACTTGCATAGAAAAACTGCAATATAATTACTCACGTTATTATTTTATCATCTAACGAGTTTTGGTTTGTTTTACATAAAATGACTCGATAACTCAAGAATTGACACGTTTTCAATCAATCAGTGTCTGTTGTTTATCTGCCACTGGGTCACCAATGATCCAACTATTCAAAGATGGTTTAGCATAACACATATTTCCATACATTAACTGCCAGATTAACCAGTGATTATAAGGTTTTGTTTTATAATATCTACTCATTAGAATATTATGCATACTGTCAATCAACCGTCCTTTATTCAGTTATTTATTGCATTCCAGTTAAGACGATGAAAACCGTGAACTAACTTCTCGCTCGCATACTTTGACCTTTTGAAAGATATAAAATCACTGAACTGAATCTAATGTAAGTAGGAAGAGTAATAAATCAATCAAAAATATTTTTTTACTGTGAGTAGGTATTTCTAACTTATGAAAGGCTAAACTGATTTGGCTGAAAATTGGTGGGAAGGTAGCTTAGAATCGGGGCAGGGACATGGGATACCTACTTGTTGTCCCGAAAAAATAACAGGAACTGGGCGGGCGTATAAGATAGGTATTTTTACTCGCGATTTTCGATAAAAAACTATGGGTTTCATTTTATATTGTTAATTCAAAAATTAATTGAAATTAAAATTAGTGATATTATATCTTTCAAAAGGTCAAAGTGTGAAAGTGATAAATTCATCGACGGTAGTCTGCCTCTTTATAGGCCTTATATTGCCTATAAATTGAAATTAGTGATTTTATATCTTTCAAAAGGTCAAAGTGTGAGAGTGATAAGGTCATCGACGGTAGTCTGACTCTTTATAAGACTTGATAGGTTTCTCAGCATATTATTTAACAGCCAGGACTCTTGATTTAGATAGACAGTAATGGACAGACGATCCCAATGAATAATTCAAATGTTTATACAAATATAAGATACACGATGGATACCTTATGTGGAGTCCCCGTCTATTTGTTATTGTAATTGGAATCTGGGATGAGAAAAACACAGCTTTCAATCATCTCCTACAGGAAACTCTGGCAAAATGACATAATTGAAACAGGTTCTAAATGGCCAAAGGTAGTGAGAAACATGTACCTAGACATGCAAGTTTTTTGCACACTGTATGATAAGGCGATAAGTCTTGCTAACATCTTGACAAGGTCTCATATTCCACGGAAGCTTCTACTCAGAAACTTATGAGCTTGTGCTTTGAAAAAAATCAGAGCAGTGCACTATTACATGCTCCACAGGTCGCTGTTTGTTGCTTCAGTCTTGAATAGATCTATTACAGCGCAAGCGCTTTTCCAAAACGGTGGTAGTTGTTAGAAATCTTGTATCCACCTAGCGTTTCGACTGAAAGTTTAGCAAAACTTTGGCATTATCAATAAGTACTCGTAAACAACGACAAACAGCGCCCTATATATGCAAAACCATTGCATTCGCAGACCTACCACAGCAATGATTAAAAATATTTTTTTTTAAATATGTTAGTATAACTATGTATAAGATCTGTGGCAATACTCATGCCAAAGAGCGACAGAAACTTATTCCCGTTAGGAGGAATAAGTCAGATGGAAATTGTATTTGCACTTTGTCTCCTCTGGAGTTATTTAATATGAAAATACTCTCTGAGGTGCACTTGAAATACTTTCACCACACTGGCACTGGTTTGAAAGAACCAGTGACACGATAAGAAGAATATGAAAATCAGACGTAGTCTACGTTTACCAATAATTACTTTGCCTATGTCTTACCAATCATTGGTACTTAGTACTTACGTCATCAATGGTCGGTAAGACCATAATACTTGTTCACTGTGCGAAGGGTTATTATTTGGGAGCGGCAGGTGAGTCAGCAGGTGGGGTGGCTAGCGGTGCGGAACCAACACCGATGTCTCCTTGTGGACCGTTGTTACAGCTAAGACTGTTTTGACCTATTTTTTTTAATAACTCCATGATACTGAATACAAAAAATAAATTAAAATAGACTTTATTACACCAACCTTAAAAAGCAGTATTGCTTAACTTAACTTAAGCATACTAATCTTACTAACTAAATACTACATTGGCATAAGTTTGGCCAATTACGACACCGGCGTACGGGTACTAGGTCCGGTTGTCTTTAGACGCATGTCTCCTCCAGGATCTGCCATTTAGTGCGGTCCAGACTTGATCTGGGTCACTCCTTATGGAACTCATCTTCCCATCGCTTTAGCTGCCACCCTCTGGCACAATATGAAATACCTAGGTACTATAAAAAAACACTTTCTCAAATTATCAAATTATGAAATCTAAAAAATTTGCCAACCGTATCGTTTGTCGATTAAATTTTATAAAATTTGTGAAAAATTTTAGGTAAGAAAGGGGTACTTAAGGGTAAATAAATACTTTAGTGAAACACTTAACTCAATTTTAAAATGTCTTAGTCTAGGTACCTTGTAATCAATAACGTCCAATCTGCTGTTCAGTAAGTATGCTAATTTTATTGGGAACAATTGGTATTCAGCTATGTTCCCGAGTGACCGAGCAACATGTTTCCCACCCCCACCACGTCTCCGACCCAATTGTAATGCAACGGAGTCCGGCGCGCGGGCATTGCGCCGTCGGCGTCCGAGCCTGCGCCCACCTGCCGCCATCTAGCCGACATGGTCTGCGAAGCAAGCCTGCACGCCTCATCGCCTCCTGCCCGTAAGTCGCTTCGCCGGCTTGCCTCTACGCGTGGATTCAAACCCCGACCGGCAAACGAATACGGATGGCTCAGAGTCTTCGACGGCCTCGAACCGTTCTCCGTCGACGCGCCAAGTAAACTTGTCAAGGCCACTCTAAACACCACCACCGAAGAAGTCAACAGGAACCTTGGATTTGGCGATGAGTTGACGCTGTGGGTGCAAATCGGCGCGGAAAATTCACGCAGACTAGAATCCGATGAGTATCCATTGCGGATTCAGGAGCAGTACCTCGCTACGTGCGGGTGGAAGTCTGAAGCCCGAAGGTTACGGTTGGCGGTGGATCCTGAGCTACGGCATTCTTTGCGCTGGTGCGTGGGGCCAGCCAGCCATTCTGGTGGAGTGCTTCGATCTGGTACTCTCTATTTATTGAAAGGTCACGTGTTCCCGCAATGGAAACCAAGGCCGGCTTTTGTGATTGGATCAAGACTTCATACTTATGGTGAGAATCCATTTATCTCGTGAAGTGAGACACAGTTAAGTTATTATTATTTACTTATATTTTCGTTTTAATTTCCAGGAACAGCATGGGAAGTGATGGAGCTCAGTGGTGGCAGCATAGAGCTCTGTCCGCCAAAAGCTCAAAGACTAGTGCTGTGCGTGAAGCCTCGTTGCCAAGGAAACAGCTTGCCGAAAGAAAATAGCATGAATCACCTCTTTCTTGGCTTTTCAACTGTTTGGGAGAGAAACATGTGGTTCTGCTGGCTGAAAGAGGTAAGAATATATTATTATATACACAATACTAGGTATTTACATAAGCCATTATAACAACGATCTATCTGTGATATGAAACTCGCTGTATGTCAGTAGTGTAAGTGGATGCAACCAGTTCAATATAAACGGTCCAGCAATCGGTGCATTTCAATAGAAGCGTGCTCTAAGCAGATGATTGAAGTTTGATTCCGGTACACTTCTCAAACTAACGAACCGTCCACAACTAGCGGCAAATTGTAGAAATTCCTATGAATTCTATCAAGCTTTTGACATTTCAATGCGCTATTTTGTATCAATCACGACAGGGCTGTCTGAATTGCGATTGTGTTCGCATGAAAGTGAAATTAAATTTATTATGAAATAGGTTTTAAGAAAGCAGTTTTCGGTGACTTGCTCCTACTGCTTGCAGTTTCATTAATCTCTTATAGAAAACGAAATCTTTCGCGTATGAGTGTATCGCAGTGAGAGTCTTAGCTAATTGAAGCGTAGGTACCTATGATTAACTGAAAGATAACGATGGAACGTAGTAGATATTGTAAACGTTAGAAAATTATTTTGATGGATTGTATAAAAAGTGTGTTAATTAGAAATTGCGTGCGCAGCGCCCTGAAAGAAAAGACACGGTCGAGATACTCAGAACCGCGGTCGTGATGCGAGACTCAGTTCAGATCTTGCAGTCTACCTTCAACTTCTGTCTCCGACTAGTAACTTTTCGCATCTCTTTAGAAAACGAATTTAAATTCCTCGCTATTTATACTTAGGCCACAGTTTTGCTAACATCTGAGATACTAGTATACATACCAACGACACAAGGACAAAATCGCGAATTTTAAATACCTCTGCAGCAAAAACACAAATGTCATTTGAGCCATTGAATCGTGATCAGAATGATAGAACAGCAAGACACGAGACAGGAGTAATTTTGTATAGTGTTTGGGAATAACAATGCTAGGAGTTCATCGGCCCCGTGTGTTTACGTACCGAGACAATACAACCATTCTGCAGCCACTTTTCAAATGTCTTCGAAAACAATAAGCTGGTTGTGAGTGTAAAAGGATTTTTAATTCGGTTGTGGTAGTGCTGTGCAGTGGCGGTGATGGTGGAGCAGAATATGAAGTGCGAGGACGATGAGGTTGATAGTCTGGATGTGTTTAATCAGGATGATGTGTTTTTGGACAGTCTAGAGCCGAATACTCTGCGGGAGAAATGTGAAAACTTGGTAGGGTGTATTTTTTTTTTATTCAGAAACAATAACTTATCGTATTATATTATATTTATTTACTACACTTTCTTGCAACTTCTTGCACAAAGTTAGATCAAAACAAACGTATGATTATGTTTGAGACTTAATGGGTGGGTAAGTACGAGTTTGCATAATATTTTATCCAAACGTTGAAGCTTATTTCCTTGCTTCCAAAAAATGGCATCCGAGTAACATTGCGTCATCATCATTATCATTAACCTCGATTACAATGCATGCAGACGTTCTGAGTTACAATAATAGCCAAGATAAATGGTCTATAGGCAAGCTTATTAAAATTACAAATAAATAAAGGACGTGAATATATTTGAAGATACTCAAAGGTCCTAAGCATTTAAAACCTTTGTAATAAATCAAAAAGGCTTTTTGTAATGGTCCTAAACGAAATAATTATGAACAATGATTCCATGACGTAAATTACGCAATAGAGTTTCTGATTTCAACTTTTTACGATACCATAAAATTCGTCTATCACTAAAGTAAACATCTTAAACCTTGTGTGGATAATTATATAAATCGTAAATTGCACCTGCAAAGTGTGATATGTGTAAATCGTGCTGGCAAATGGGTACCAAGGATAGGTATCTAAGTTTTATAAAAAATAACAAACTATTCCAAGTGAAATAAGAGGTGGCAAAATTTTCGTAGAAACCCAAATGTTTTCGAAACAATTTCTATGATAACAATATAAAAAAAATACTCTTATTTATCTAGGGCCAATTGTTGTATCCGCTCCATCTACGGAACAACGCTATTTGTCTTATAAAAATGTCAGTCCTTGTTTTTGACAAGCCTATATAAAAGATGGATATATCTTACCGAGAAAATCTTGTATATATATATATTTATATATTTATTTAGGATCTCGGAAATGGCACCAACGATTTTCATGAAATTTAGTATACAGGAGTTTTCGGGGACGATAAATCGATCTAGCTAGGATTTATTTTTAGAAAATATCGGCGTTCGGAGTTAAGAACAAACAACTTTTTCATAATATCATTACTCCTAGCGCCATCTGTTGCTCAGAAGCAAAAACTAAGCTCTGTGAGAACCTGAGAACTCAAGGGTTATGTTTCACAGAGAACGCCATCTATTGTCGAGTTTTGGTACTAAAAGACTACGTAAACACAAGTTCCGAAAGTTTCATCTCATTGCACTCGTGATTTTTTTTAAATAAGCAGTTCTTATTTTTTATTATTATGTAGTATGTTAGTAAGATCGAAATATATGATTTCATCATTCATAAGTATGTTATCAAAAAAATACCGAGCGAAGCTCGGTTACTTACTGCTAGTTTTTATAGATGGAAGAATCTACGTTCATACAAATATCTAATCTACATTTTTCACCTATTCTTCTATATTTCAGGGCACACAAAGCACTCAGCCGCCTAATGTGTTGGACCTGAGTGGCGGTGGAAAATCGTCGCTAGGATCAGCACTAGCCCAACATGCGTCAGGCGCATTCACAGTACGCGTGTTGCGTCTGCGACAAAATGCTCTCTCAACTCTGCCGCCGCAAGTGTGGACGTTGCACTCTTTGACGCATCTCGATATCAGTGATAACAGGATAGCTGAACTGCCAAAGGAGATATGCCAGCTTACGCAGTAAGTGTTAAATTATTAAGTGAACTATTTAGGTATATTTATAGGCTTATCCCTCGGGACATTCTGTATAAACATTAAACATGCTTCTCTATCTCTCTTCGAAATCAGTGATCTCACACGCATAAAGGCGTCTGAAAATGGCGTTTTTTTTCTCGCGGTACTATTATACTATTATGGACTAGAAAAACAAGCTTTGGTTGATAGCCGCGAGAAAAAAAGAAATAAAAAAAAAGACGCCACCTTCCATAGAACATTCGGCATTGTCCTTTGATACATCAGACAACATTTTGTACAATATTTATTGTACAAATGCAAATGCAAATTGTACAGTAGGATGCAGCTCAAGTTACCTGAAAACAAAGAAAAATGACGCTTAATGCAAGGATATAAGAGCTAGCAGTGTGTAGTCTGATACGTATCGTATACATCGTATATATGCTCAGAACCAAGTATATGTTGTAGTACTTTAGTTCTTAGTATATATTTTACTAGGTTTTACCTGTTTTACAGGATAGGCGTTGCAACAGCGAAACTACGTAGGTACTTGAACTAGAAAGTTTATGGAAAACTTAAAATCACGCTTCATTAGAGCTGTAGGTTGTGGATTCAATTCGCTCTCAGACTGAATATTGTGAGTGTATTATATGTGATGATCATAAAAAACATGCTTGTTTTTTATCTGGATGTTTTAATACTATTAAAAATTAGGTCGATACGTATTCTTATTAAGTCGGCGATCGCATTGGCGAGCTAAAACCAACAAGCTTGCGAGCTAAATCTATAAACCGCCAATAGAGCACCTACTAAACCGCGGTTTTGGATGGATGGCAATAGATCACCCACTTTAGAGTTGTCATGCCATGTGAAGGCGATTTAACATACCTTAGCTTTTAGTAGTCAAAGTTCGAAACAGCAATTCAGCGCAGAGAAGTTACACTCGCACGATTCAAGCTTCATGTAAGGTACATTGATTGTCAATGTGATAATAATAAATTATAAAAAACAACTACACAATTTTCGGGTGTTTACCATCGGACAGTGAGTTTATTATAGGTGGGTACTTGCCTAGTTAAACGCAATCCGCTCATTCGGTAACGCTCGGTTGACGAAGCGTGGCGCCTCTCAGCTTAGCCTTCGAGCTAACTCCTCCTATTGATGTAAGGTTACTACTGCCTTCATTGAAAATAAAAGTTTGCTATGTTATTATTTTAGTTGTAGTGCTTCCTGTTACAAACCAAATTACTTAAGGTGGTTCGATTTGTACACAAATTAATTTTACCATTTATGGGCGATGAGTGATTGTAACCTGAAATAACTGTGGTTGGCTTTCATATTGGTCTTTATTTACGGCAAACTAGATTAAATTTAAGAATACTGTAAATGAAAAAGTGATGATAGTAAAACACAGATTTTTCTATTACTTTATTACCGAATATACAGTATGGTAGTTCTCGTAAATATTCATAAATGACTACATTTAAAAGTTTGTCTATTACTGCAACTGTTGTGTTGTTTGCCAAATTGGCCAAGTTGTTTGTAAGATCTTCGTTCGCTTCGCTCACTCGATCAATTGTATACTTTTTTTATCGTGGTTAATCCTCTACACTACACAATTTAGCCCCAAATTAAGCAGAGCTTTCAGAAGGTCAAAGTGTGCTAGCGAGAAGTTGTTTCACGAAGTTCAGCGTCATAATGAATGAACGAATGTTTTTTATTATCAGTCTAAACACATATTGTGTTGGTATTTTTCTGGTGGTGGTGTGGTGTGTGACTCCAATAATTGCAGCGTCACAACTGACACCAGTCACAACTAGTGCAAGTCGTCATGGTAAACTTTTAATTCAGTTTCCGTTGTGTGCTAATTTTTTTGAACGAGTGCTTGCGCGAGTACGGCAAGTGCGGCGCTATCGAGATCTACGCACCGGAGTGTGACGATACGTTCACTTTACTGCAACCCCTATTAGCTAACCTTAGGCACAATATAAACGAATCCTATCCTACTAATATTCTAAACGCGAAAGTTTGTAAGTATGGATGGATGGATGGATGTTTGTCTTTCTGACTCTTTCACGTAAAAACTGCTGAATGGATTTTAATGAAACTTTACAGTAATATACCTTGTACATCAGAATAACACATAGGCTATAATTTATAAAGATATTGTAATGGAGAACAGATGTAAGTAACGGGAACGGGGCGAGTAAAACTGCGGGCGGCCGCTTGTCTATAATATTTTGTTACTCATTTATTATGAAGATTATCAGTCACATAAGTAGTTGATGTGGCATAGGGTAGGTCAAAATAGCTCGAAAAACCAACAGCCGTTGCAAAATAAAGGTTCTCGAATTGCGACCAAGAACTTATAAAGCGTCGGATGTAGGTACTGACCTTGTAACCGATCTTGTACTGATATTGTAAACATCGCGGGAAGTCAGTGAATGAAAATGACTCTCAGAAACAATCTTTTTAAATATGTTATAGGATAGGTGATGTTGATGATGATGCTGATAATCCTTTTAATAAAGCTCATTGCTTGGCCTGTTAGCAATATTTTTGTACCAAATAATCAATAATCGCGCTTCAATAGGGTTGTCTATACTTGTTTAGTTGGTCACTACAATTTTTTTTTGAATTAAGTATCAATTTTTTATCAGTTTTCTTAAGAAATAAAAATAAATAAATAAATACTTCTGTGCTTCGTGCCCTTGTTCGATGCCCGTCCTCGTCCGTCGTGTGCATTGTGCCTTATGCCACTACTGGCAAACACGATCATGAACGGTTACTAATGCCATCGGTTATAATGTCCTTGTATTCAAAATATTCTAAGGATATAATTACATGTCTTGATAGTGAAGCTAGAAGTATAGTCTTACTACTAAGATAGCTTTACTGATTTATTATAATAAGCTAGTGGTTTTTAGTTTATGGTTATGCTGGTATTTTTTTCCGATTCTATTTTAGCTACTTATAGATAATTCTCTAAATTAAACCAATCTCCAATATGGCAAGAAAAAAAAAACTTTTTATTCACTTTGCATGTTTCATGATTATGTTATCAAGAAATAAATTTCCAAATTTCCGAATTCGTTAAAAATCTTTACACTTTGTGCAATAATGTTTCATACAAAAGACTTCAACGCGCATCTGGCGTCACGAAATCTGCGAACAATTTTTTTACTCTCAAAGTTATTTATTTTCTTCGCAGATAACTACTGACATTTGAAATGTTTATCCGCCATTGATTACACCACGAATCCACAACACAGTGCGTTACAAAAACATATAATAAAGAGTTGCTCACTATTTTTTATTGGTTGGCTAATAAATTAATTAAATTAGCCATTATAAAATGATTTATAGTACAATCTAATTTTAACACCGACCTATTCTACACACTAACGCACGAATAGATATCGTGCGATAACTCCGTCCTTACTTGCTTTTGTGATTTCCGCGTTTACATCCTTCCTACTTCATCCAATAAGTAGGTTCATCTGTCTGTTATTCTTTCATAAAAATGTTAGACGATTATCTACAAAGGTAAGCGCTCAATTTATAATTAGCACTTTTATTTTTTCTTGGAGGCTCAAATGTTGATGCAAATGTATTGGTTGTTACCTCGTAAGTATTGCTTAATTACTATATCTAGCTCAAAACATAGTGTGGGCAGAAAGCGGAAAAGAAACATATTTTACAAATCGTGAATGGCTTTCTTTTCGTCAGTACATAGTAGGTACTAATTAAAAATATGGTCCATCAAAACACTAACGTAAAAATCCCTTAAATATTAAATTGCTGTGTAAAAAACTATATTGACATCGATGCTACATAAAATAGTGCCTGTTATTTTAGGACATCTTTATTTTCAAACACGCTAGGCCAAGCCGTTTCGAAAGACGATTGAAGGGAAATTCAATGTGGCAAGAAATTGTTAAATGTATAGATTCATTCATAGATAAACAACAATGCGTGTATGTAACTTCGGTAAGTACCTATATTCTGGACGTACTGGAGAGGCAATAGCTTGGACGGTGGTCAGTCGACCAACAAGCGCATGCTGGCCAGCCTCTATACGCACTTTCAAATCTTCAGAGGCTTGTATGCTTTGCAACTTTATAAAATAACGTCGAAAATATAGTGGTGGTACAAAAGCTTACAAATTAGTGAGGTGATCATGGAAAACGGTGACATAGTTATTGTTAAATGTACTAACTAACGTACTAGTTGTATTTTTCGCGAACTTAATTTTTGTGGAGGAATTGAGTTTGTAAATACAAATTAGGTAAGTGCTCAGACTTCAAGTCATCCTTCCAGCGTTTGTAATAAAGCTGTAAGTAACTTTAGTGTGTGCGTGTGCGATAAATAAATGTAAATATTTGTTTCTTTTAGTCTACGTGTCGTACTAAAGTTTGAAACTCTTTGTCGAGCGTAAACTATTTTATCATTGCATTATTTTAAAACTCCGATGACGCGATATGTATGAAATCTATGTGAAATAATCAAAGGTAATTCGTTCGTGTGATGCCAAGAAAATCAAAAGAGCTTTTATTCAGATTATTTTTAAGTTACTTTTATATTAAATCATGACATCGACATCTTGGTCAGTTTGCTAAGGCCTGCTCCATTTTTAGGGTTCCGTAGCCAAATGGCAAAAACGGAACCCTTATAGATTCGTCATGTCTGTCTGTCTGTCTGTCTGTCCGACCGTGTCACAGCCATTTTTCTCCGAAACCATAAGAGCTACACTGATGAAACTTGGCGAGTAGGTGTATTCTGTAAACCGCATTAAAATTTTTACACAAAAATAGAAAAAAAACTATAAATTTTGGGGGTCCCCATACTTCAAACTGCAACTCAAAAATTTTTTTTTCGTCGAACCCATATGTGTGGGGTATCTATGAATAGGTCTTCAAAATGAATAGAAACCTCAAAATGATGTTGAGGTTTCTAATATCGTTTTTTTCTAAACTGAATAGTTTGCGCGAGAGACACTTCCAAAGTTGAAAAAAGTTGGTCCCCCCCCCTCTAACTTCTAAAATAAGGGAATGATAAAACTAAAAAAAATATATGTTGTACATTATTATGCAAACTTTCAACGATATTTGGTTTAAACGAGATCTAGTCAGTAGTTTTTTTTTATACGTCATAAATCGTAAACCGCAATTTACTTTTCGACGAACTACAAGAACCTGTTTCCTGTTTATTTTCTGTATATTATGTTACTTGATGCTACGGAACCCTGCATGGGCGAGTCCGACTCGCACTTGGCTGCTTTTTTTCCATTCTTCTCTATCCGCAGCAGATTCTCGTCCATATTTTTCCTGCTGTTGTCTTTATCTCATCCTCCCACATTCTGAATTGTCCTTCACGATTTCTTTTCTTATTTCTCGATTACCAAAACAGAATGGCTTTGTTCCAGTTTTTTTAGGCTTTCAGTTGGTTTTAAATTAAGAATAATCAGCATAAACTTTGAATATTTATAATATAAACATTACCTAATAGACATGGTTTAGTTCTATCGAGTGCACGCCCATTCCAGCCACAGTCGTCCAGTTGGTAAAGGCATACTTAGAGATGTCTCATTACTTAACAGTTAGTACCTACATAAGATTTTCCGGATGCGCCATAGAAACATTGAGGGGGTATTGCACGGAGATTTCATCCGTGACGCGGTAGATAGAATCTTGCAGGCTCTTGTGTTGAATATATATATGACTTGACATATAGATACCTACTTACAGACGCAGTCTCTACTGTGAATCAAGATTCAAGATTCAAGATTCAATAAGCGTTTATTCAATACGATACAAGAATCACTTTGAAACGTCTTAAAGCTAGGTGAGTCTAGGTGCCAGTTCCACGCGACCAAGCGTAGAAGAACAGGCAACAAACTACGTCTCGGTTCCTACCGTTTTTTTATATGATCCTTTTACAAATCAAAAATAGTCTAAAATAATAGCAGTGAAGTTCCAGTGTGGTGCCACTTCACTTAGTCAGACGTATGCAATGTAATTATACAAAAGCAAAAGTTTCAAAGACAGCACACGCTACGCTTCAAAGTTATAATAAAGTTTCTACACAGATATAAAAATAAGATATTAAATAGTAGGTACAGACATTGCAAATTGACATGCTAGCTTCCTATGGGTAGAGTGACCGGGACATCGGGCCACGCAGTTTTATCATTCATATAGCTATCTAGAGTATAGTACGCTTTCTTTATCAAATTACTCTTAATATAGGCTTTAAACTTCCGAATTGGAAGCTTAGTTGCATTTTCCGGAAGTTTATTGTAGAAGCGTACAGTGTTCCCCATAAAAGACCCATTTACCTTCTGTAAACGAAATTTGGGAATATAAAGTTTATTTTTATTTCTAGTGTTAATATTATGTGAATCACAATTTTTCTGAAAGCTACAGATGTGTTTGTGAGTGTACAGAAGTGAAGTGAGTTTGTGAATGAACATATTTACGTACGATGACCTCTGTTTTTCTGATGCACTTTCATCGCACTAAATATGAGCAACGTACAGTTTTCTTCTTTGTTTTTACGTGACAAAAGCCGTCCTTGAGTTAGTGAGGGGTTTTTTTTAATTCCATTCTTACTTTATTTTCACTCTCTTTTCAGATTAGAAGAGCTGCAAGTCAGTGACAACGAGCTCCGTTCGTTGGACTCAGCACTGCACCTGCCTCGACTCCGAACCCTCGTGGCGGCAAGAAACCTTGTCACAGCCTTCGGCGCCAGTAACGTCATGGCTCCGGAGGAAGATAAGCCAGAGTACCGGTCACCGCTGACAAATGTAGACTTGAGGCACAATAGACTGAAAGGCAGTATTATCCTTGGGAATTATGAGGTGAGTCTAACTTATAACTAAGTGTATATAATTTCATTTTTTAGAACCCTCTTTTTTTCAAATGTTGGTGCTATATTTAAATAAACACTAGATAGGCAACATAATTAACATACTCGTAGGAAACGCAGACCTTAACAAACGGATACGGATATTATGGGGCGATGACAATCGATCACGACATATCAATTATTGGGGTTATGAGCCCCATACCCATCCTTCAGGACTTAAAGGCACAATTACGACCTAATCAACAGGAAAGACATAGTCAATACGTGCTACTAAGCCGCGGGTTTCCTCATTTTTTTCTTGACCGTCTAAGTCTTAGACTCTAAGAGCACTAGCAATGTGTAATACATTTTTCGACAGAACAAAACATTGTTCAACACGACTGGATTTAAACCCACGACCTTAGGGATCGGAAGGCGGAAAAAATAAAATTTACGTCTAGATGTGACTTTTAAAGTAAAAGGCACAATTACGACCTAATCAACAGGAAAGACATGGTCAATACGTGCGGAGCTGACTAAGCCGCGGGTTTCCTCACGATGTTTTTCTTGACCGTTTAAGAGCACTAGCATTGTGTTATACATTTTTCGACAAAAAAACATTGTTCAACACTTTGTATAAACCCACGACCTTGAGATCGGAAGGCGGAAAAAAATAAAATTTACGAATAAATGTGAATTGTAAAATAGAATGCCTATTCGTTTTTCGTTTATCCTGAACTTATCAATTCCAGCACCTGGTATCACTGGATTTGTCTCACAACTCCGTGGAAGTGCTCGTGGTGTCTGCGTTACGAGGACTACGAGAACTGGACGCGTCGCATAATTCACTTCAGCATTTAGCGTTGCATGGAGCATCACTTCGAACGCTACGGGCTCCACATAATCGTAAGTAAAAACATAATAATCGATAGTATATACCCACTGTATTTTATGATTGATTATGATATCCGACCAGAAATAAATAAAGTTATAGTACATTATGATATAAGTGCGGTAAGTTGAAAATTACAGCCGAGGCGTTATTGCAAGCCCGAGCCGTAGGCGAGGGCTACAAGAAAGCAGAGGCTGTAATTATCAAAGCGCACGTATGTCATACGACGTTTTATAACACATTTGCGAGGAAACAAATAATACTCGGACTTTCGGACGAACTTACTTACTTGTTAAAACAGTTGGAAAAATTTGAACAATTTGTAAAGTTGATTATTACGTTGCCACCACAATGAGCTTGAATTATATTTTTAAGAAAGTTCCATGAAATAGGCTAAAAACACACTTTCTGTGAAAATGAATTGGCATCTTTGCTTGTTTTCCATAAGATGAAGTTTTGATACGCTTGTAAGTATCTATCGTTCGATTTTTCAGGCAAGAGGCTTAAAGTAGCCTTTTTCACTGCCTCTGAGAATTTTAACGGTTCGAATTAATAAATTCATCATTACTTGACGACATTTTCAAACAAAAATAATACAGCGAAAAGAAAAAGCGCGCGGAATAACTTTTTACTTTTTCACAAATTAGCTAATTTTTTTTTTAAGGCAAAGGTCACAAAAACAGCCAGTATTACTAATAGAGTAAATTAATATTTTTTTGTTTTTGTTACAAATAAATGGTATTAATTTATTGTTAAAATTAATTAAATTAAAGAATAAATGTGTATTTTCTATATTTTATCTCCCAGAGTTAATTTTATTCATAAAATGTTTACCACAAAAAAATCTTAGCAAAGAGTTTTTATGTCAGTTTTCTGACATAAAAACTCTTTGCTAAGATTTAAAAAGGTACCGTTCGTGGATTGATAACCGTGCGTTTTACATTACGATAACGCACAAGTACGTAAAACCATACATAACGATATTGAAATCGGTGAAGTAGTAGACCCTTTATGAGCAAATGTGTTATAAAATACAGAACTACTTATTTTTAACGCTTTCTACGTCAGTAAGTAATCTTATATCTCAATAATCTTTGGTAAACGCAGTTGGTATCACAATTAATAAAATATAGATTTTAACATTGACTTGTTAAATAGCCGTACATATTGTGATACTGTTTCTTTATACAAATAAAATAGAAAAAAAAAGAATTGAACAAAGCTTTATTCTTTCTAGAATTGGAAACCCTCACAACAACAGTCCCACCGATAAACCTAATGGAAATAAACGTATCACACAACCGACTCACAGCGCTACCGCAATGGCTGAGTGGATGTTCCGACCTCACGACATTGCATGCAAGTAACAACCAACTCTCCTCACTACCCGAGCATCTATTCTGTAGCGAGTTGTCCAGCCTCAGTAGTCTACGCCTTGCCCATAATAAAATATCCAGCATACCTTCAATGCCACGGCTACGAGCGCCATTGAAAGAACTTTTACTTCACGACAACTGCATACAATCCTTGCCGGAGAACTTCTTTTCAGTGTGCGATAGACTTTGTGTCCTGAACCTGTCAAACAATAGATTGAGCCGATTGCCCCCGACCAGAGGTCCGTCCTCACATATCCTGGAAAGATTGTATCTGACAGCAAACTGCCTTCAGGACGATGTAGCTGACGTTATCATAGCTTTCCGAGGTTTAAAAATACTACACATTGCTTATAATTGCCTGACAGCCTTGCCTGATAGTTGCATAAATTTCTGGCCAGATATTGAAGAAATGGTTCTATCTGGAAACTCATTCCTTAGATTGCCAGAAAGTCTACCGCAGCTAAATAATATCAGAGTGGTCCGAGCACATTCAAACAGATTGAAATCTGTACCGATGTTCGCGTGCAGTGCTTCTGTAAAAATTCTAGATTTTGCACACAACGAACTTGATAGCATAGATTTAAGACTACTGGCTCCAAAACAATTGAAGTTTCTAGATATTTCGTGCAACAAAAAATTACAAGTTGATCCTTCGCAGTTCAATGCCTACAAATGCCAGCGACCACTAAGCTTGGTCGATGTCACTGGACGAAACTCCCTACCGTGGACTCAGAAGAGTGGCTACCACGAGGAGCTTAACGGAGCTACTCCTTGGACTACTGGTTTTTCAGAATGCCCCAATAAGTCATTACAACTTTGTTGCGCTCAAATTCGTCTTCCCTCATTTTGTAACAAAGAAGGTCTTTTCGCCATAATTGATGGAGAAACTGACATCGAAGTACCAAAAATATTACAAAGTAGTTTACCGGGTCTACTGCTGGAAGAAAAATCTATCAAAGAAACTGTTAGTGAGTACATGAAATACGTTGTTTTATCAGCTCATAGGGAGCTGAAAGAGAAAGGACAGCGAAAAGGGGCTTGTTTGATCATGTGTCATTTATCTCCAGTAAACTCTACTGAGAATGGATTCGGCCAGGCCATCAAAAGATATAGCTTGAGGCTAGCCAACGTAGGAGACACAAAAGCTGTGTTGAGTAGACAAAATGGTCCACTCAGCTTAGGAATAGAAAACAATAAGCGTTTGGGATATTCGACCCGGTATCCCAATACTGTGCCAGACCCTGATGTCATACAAACAATCATAAAAGAAGATGATGAGTTCTTGATCTTGGGAAACGGAAACTTCTGGAATGCTGTTAGTATGGATACAGCTGTAACAGAAGCAAGAGCTGAACGCAATCCAGTTCTGGCTGCCAAACGATTGCAAGATTTGGCTCAGAGCTATGGAGTAGAAGATTGCGTATCAGTCATGATAATAAAATTTGAATCATCACGGTCAGATGTCGATTTGCTTATGAGAGAGTTGAGGCAGACAATAAGTAGCAATAAATCAGTTTGTAGAGCAGATTGTTGCTGTTCGAGACTAGAACCGTGTTGCCATTCAGTATCCCCACCGAAACCTTGCAGCGATAGATCTTCGCCGAGTGGTCAGAGTGATCGACCTCCGAGCGAGGCAATAAGCCATCAACACTATGCCAGTGTACGCTCAGGCAAAGCCTCCGAACGCAGAAGTTGCCGAGGAGGCGTGGCCAGAGCCATCCGCGTACGAGTCGAGGAGGACAAAGAAGATGAGCAAATAACTGAAGAGCTCCCGCGCTCAGAGGAACAGTTCAAATGCTGGGAGTACATGCTGGAACAGAACACACAAATGCTGTTTGATAAGGAATTAGACAATTTATCAAAAGGCATAAAGTCTAATGTAAGCAGCTTGCGGAATTTAAAGGGTCTATCTGGCAGCAGTCCACAGTTACACCTTCCTGGAAAACAAGCTAAAGGAATACCATTTCTATCGAAACATTTCGGTAGTGCACGCTCCTTTGGTACGCAAGCATTGAAACCAGATTTCAGGTTCGGTTCTGCTAGATTACCGAATGGCGGACCAAATGCAGCGTATTTCGGTTCGCTACAGAGACTGATGCCGTATCATTTGGAGTATGATTTTGCTGTTATTCAAGAAAAAACAGCACATTCTCAAGAATCGTTAGATTTAGAAGGCAGGATGTCTCAGTACTGGGGAGTGGCTACAACAGAACTGTAAAAAGGAGCATACCTAATTTCAAAATAAAACTTCCATTAAATTGAAATGTAGGTATAATATTTATATAGATACCATTTGTTGACTAGATCTTTTGCAAATAGTATTGTATCACTGTGGACTCGCCTATAATGGTTACTCACTTAATTTATGTAGAACTTATAACTATACAGTAGTTAGTATATACAATATTGTGATAATTCTTTTGAAAGTACTGACGAAAATAAACAAAGCATATAAATATAAATACAATCACGACGTGGCTTATTTTATACACACTATTAATACTCTTATTTACATTAATAATTTATATTACAAATAACACTGGTAATAAGGTCCTTTAACATTTATATTTACAGTTGTCATATACATTTTGTGCTTGTGCAACACTCTCCCAATATTATTGAACAGATAGATAAAATATGTTCTAAATATATACGCTATTCATGCTATTTCGTTAATTATTCATGAAATTTGACACCATACAAAAAACTATGGATTTTTTAAAGACTAGTTATAAATTGGGTCTCAACCCCATAGCTCCAACTTTTACAGTGGAATATTCATCATATATTTCAATTTGCCTGTATTTTATAAAATTGACGCATAATTGGCCACCAGCACTTTATATCAGCACGTTGATTGGCTAATGTAGGTACACTTTTCGTCTAAGGGTGATGAATGCAGTGTTATATCACATAGGAAACATCCTCACTTGGCAATCTTTGCAAGGCAATGCAATAGACATATCCGAAGTAACCATTCCAAATCATGTGCGCCATCTGCTTATACTTTTTTCATAAAAAAAAACGTTATTTTTGTCTCTATCTATAGTCTACAAAATGTCTTTAAAGTACCCAAGCACTCAATTGTCTTCAACAATGAACAGTTACATCATTTCCCGCTTGACTACCAGCTCAAGCGGTTGCACGAGTAGTGGGTAGATGGGAGGCGGCGGCGGCGGCGCCGGCTGTGCATGCGCCGGCGGCGGCCGCCGCTAGGGGAACCCCCGCGGGGAGTAGTGATGCTCTCCGAGCCACGAGTCGGGGGAGGGGGGGAAGTCGGGGTAGCCCCCGGCCGCGGGGGAGGATGAGCTGCTGAGGTCTGAAGCACCGCCTGTGCCCGTGCCGATACCCGCGCCGGCCATTGCTTGACCTAGAGAAGATATTATTTGAATATAATCCTCCTGTTCAAGAAGTACTTAAATATTTTTTTTAAATATGTTTGGACAATCCAAACGACACTATCTAGCCTGTATTATGGGAACCAGATAGCTGATATAATACTTGTATGCATTCTTAATTGTAAATGCATACACAGAATACAATATGAAACCCATGCAGATAGAGGACAAACATCTGTGTTCACATCACACAAATATTTTGTTCTCGGTGGGGGTTCTCGGTGAGGAATGGGGCCTACGGCGCATAAGGCTACTGCCAGCTGAGCTGCGAAATAAGTTGGTCACGTGGGTAGGGACTACCCTACCCACGTGACCAACTTATTTCGTTAAGGTTCAACCGCAACACTAGTTGCGGTTGAAAGTGCGACACTAAATTACGTAAGGTTTACCACGCCACGTTGCCACCATCAAGTGCTACTGTACTTGCAGGTAACGAACAGTTGCTAGGAAGAAATTTGCTCATTTCTTACCGATGTTAGTGTAGACGAGATGGTCGGGCGGGTAGTGGTAGTGTTGCGGCGGGGAGTGCGTGCGGAGGTATGGGGGAGTGGCTGCGTATCGCGCGCCCGTGCCACCACCGCCGCCAGCTGGGGAACCTTCTTCACCACCTAGTGCTACCGTACTGTAGCTATCATTGCTCAGTTCTGTAAAAGAAAAAACTTATGAAATTAAAGCATTTAAGAGTCCCAAAAATATATTGAAAAAATTACGGAAAGGAAGGGAAAACTTTGGCTGGTAAAATACGTAAAGATTAAAAAGATTAAATATCATATTTCATGTCATCAAATATGCAAATATGAAATTTTTATTTGTTTTTCTTAAATTTTATTTATTTGCAAATGATTAAATTTTGTAATTTTTTTTGTTATTGAGGAAATGGATTTTTATTGTCGACGCACAAGATTCTTTTAGTTGATTTTAAACTCACCGTGATGGCTGAAGGAATCCAGATCAATCTTCAGTTCGTCTTTGTCCAGTAACCTGTCGTGTCGCGGCGACCCCCCTCCCCCGCCCTTCATCGACCTGAAGTATTGCGACCAGCGCGTGCGACCTGCGTCTTTCTTTAGACGCTTTTCTTTTGCTCTTCTGGAAAAGAGGTTTCATTTAGTAAAGGCCTGCGCACACCTAGTTCGCTGGCGGTAGCGATCAGTAAAACGCTGTCAAATATCGCTGTCAGATTTGAGATTTGTGACCAGGCCTTAAGTGAGTCGACAGTCGTAAAAGCAAAATATACCCTGGACATGCTTCCACCCAGTTACAGAGAGCCTAATAAACCGAAGCTTTGAATGTGCGTTGAGGGGTGAAACTTTGCTACCGGCCCTAGTGACAAATGGTCGAATAGGCAGATAATTTGCGAAGTCTTTTTAAAATGGATTTTGTTTCTTATACGTATTATTGCACAAAAGTAATACCATACCATCCAAATAATAATTCTGCATAAACAGATAGACTTGTCAGCATAATAGAAATTGGTATAGATAGCTAACTAGATCAGATGTCTGTCTAGGAGAATGGCTGTTTTCATATAAAAACCTAGTTTAACAAAATCAAAGAATTGGAACGCCATAATGGAGTGCTCAAGTGCCTCCCTGTTTACTCGCGATTGTTGATCTTTCAATTCCATAACGCAAACTCGTTATAACGCTTCGATTACTCTCGATTAAAGCAAATAAGTAATGTAGTATAAACAAAACACCCCATCGCGTGTTATTAGTGAAGCCAGCGGGGGTTGACGGGGGATGGGGGGATCGAACAAAGAGCTATACGTATGGTTTATTCCATGGCTGGAGCTTGATTAATTAAAGTACCCCCCCGCCCACTCCGCTGGGAGAGAGCGTGCCTCGGTATCGTCGAGTCGGATTATTGAAACAATGAAAGTAAAGTCAAACTGGCCCGATGCATGTCTATTGTCGCATTATACACGCCTGGCCAAATGTACCGGTCAGTGTACGATGCTTAAATCCATGGGTAATAAAATGTTTGTTTGTTGAATGTTTCTAGAATATTTCGCTCTACAATGTAAGTAAATACAATTTATTTGTTGCAAATAAATTGTACTCTCGTGTAATTCGAGTATTTCGTGTTGGTAACAAAATTATCGACGAATAATATTAGTTTTAAAACTTAAGAAACCTGGAAAGGCTTCATGGCCAACCTGCTGAACCAACTTTGATGAAATTTCTAAAGCACCAATCTATTACCTTTCAGATGACGAGGTTTTGCAATAACAATTATAAACATAAGCAAAAATACAAAGGAATTGAGAACCTCTTTGATTTGAAGTCGGTTAAAAAACTTTATACGAGGCCATTTAGCGTTACTTATTGATTTAAAGGTAAGTACTACGAGTATTTGTGGTAACGCATTCAAATAGTGACCGCGCAGAAATTTTTTTTTGTTCAGAAGTAATAGGCTACGCCACTACATAAAAAGCTTAACAAAAACACAGAGCATTAAATGCTTGGAGTTTTACTAATTAATTTAACCAGCATCTTTCCGTATGATTGTAAGCAGCATTAACTGGCTGGTTTTGCCACATAAAGTGAAGTCGAGCATCAATATCGGCAGGTTTACGAGGCGAGGCTTATGTGCAAGGCGTTACATGCACCATACCTAGGTTCACTAACCGTACCTGTACTAAAGATATGGATGTAGAGTCGTAAATTGTGGGTTGGTTTACATTAGGCCGGTTTTGTATAATATCGCCACATTCGATAACTCCCGACGTGACGTCGTGGAACTGTAATCCTTTTAATTCCATGGTAGAACTAATAAAACGAAAACTAACCCATTTGTTCTATAGAATTATATACCTGCAGGCCGATCATGTAACTTTTGTTGCAATGGTTTCAATCAAAATCTTATTGAAACTGTCAATTTTCAAACTAATATGTCATCGCAAATTGACAGTTCAATAAGATTTTTATTGAAACCATTGCAACAAAAGTTATATGATTGGCCTGCTGGTAACTTCCTGAATTTTAGAACTGTTGGCCGACAGAACTAGAAACCTCTATGTCCTTTGAGTCCGCCTTATGAATTTATGAGAGATAAACCGACGCACCGACCCATGTGGTATCACATGGTACAAACGGATGCTCGTAGAATATATAGAAACAAGCATTACTCCCATGAAAGTAATTTAATAGTCAAGTATACACCTCTAATCTCCGTTTACGTCTTGTTAAAATCAGTCAGCGTATCAAAACCATTGTGTTAGGTACCGTGCAGTCGTCGTCGATAACTATACATACTGAAACCTAGCAAAATTGATTTTATATATCTGAAATGCTCGCTTCATTTATGCTTGGAGAGAGCATGATGCGTGACTTATTCCGTTCCGTGATATTTTATATTTCATTTGACACGCTTGCCTGTTACCTATAGCTATGACTCCAAGGACAGCCTATATCATTCATGTTGCTTTTTTAAAGTTTGGCCTACATTTCAATAAAAATCGAATCATAGAAAAATACTATATTTTTAACTAGTACCTAATCAACTAACAAAGATTATTTTATAATGTCCCAAAAGTTAAAAGCCGAGCGGGATTAGAACCGCGACCTGGTACGGGTACTGGGCTTCGCTAATTGCTGCGGCGTCGGATCCAAGTCACAACTGACGAATAACTCTTAGGGACTGTTAATACAGCACTAACGCGACCATAGCTTCATCTACAGGTTTGACTAGACAGTCAAACTAACCTTCCTTTTGCAATCAACCAACATTTATCTAATTGCATCTTTTTGCCAATTCTTCTTCTTCTTCTTCTTCTTCTTCTTATCGTGTCACTGATTCTTTCGAACCAAGTGTGGTGAAAGGATTATAAGTGCGCCTCGAAGAGGCTCCTTTCGTGCACTTGACACATATTTTCGAACTTTTTAGGTTCTACGATATGCCGGTTTCCTCACGATGTTTTCCTTCACCGTTTGAGAGCACTGGCATAGTGTACATAAATTTTTGGGCAGAAAAACTCATTGGTACACGACTGGATTCGAACCCACGACCTTAGGATCGGAAGGCGGGGCCGCTACCACTAGGCCACCAGCGCTCTCAATATTATTATTTTTGCCAATAATTGCCAGGTTTAGTTGTTCTATACCCTGATGATGATGGTGTATCATATAATAATATGTATATGTCATTCCCAAACATATTTTCTGTAGTCGAGTTTGTGGTGCAAACTCTCCGCTTTGCTCCACGCGGCGAAACCTAGCAGAACAGAGAGCAAACTACGGCGGTTCCTACCGTTTTTTTTCCATGATCCTTTTACATAGTCCTTCGTGAAAACCTCAGCATGGAGATCATTATATTCAGTAACTCACCTATTCTGAAACCAGACTTGCACCACCCGCATATCCAAGCCAGTATCATGGGCGAGTTGTTCCCTCACATGCCGCGCTGGCTTTGGACTGCTACTGTAGGCACTTTTCAGGGTTTCTAGCTGCTTGGCCGTGATGGTAGTGCGTGGTCGCTTGCTCGCTGCGTCGCCGTCTATAGAGCCTTCACCACCTGCGGAGGTTGGATCTACTACAGTTGGATTTACTGTTGACGCCCAATGCTGGCTACTCAAATAAGGTTTTGAAACTTTCGCAATTTTTTTAGTTTCTGAACAGCAGAAAGAGAACCGTCGTGGGATTGGAGGGCGCTGCTGTGCTTAGTCACCTTTTTTGTTTAGTGGGCAATACAATAGCGCGTCTGTTGCGTTTTGATCCTATCACAACTAGTGTACTTCTCCTTTATTTAATTTTTATGATGGAAAATGCTGACAGAAAGAAAGGGATGAGGTGCCATATAAAAATCGAAACGTTAGTTCTCAATTTGGCCACAACGGCTCTCTTTCTGAACAGACTCTACCTGGCGTTGTAAAATAAATCGCTCTGACGCCGAACTTACAATGAAATGGATTTTCAAATGAATCAAAATGTAAGCGAGGATCTGTGATAAATAGAAAATTTTGAAGAAAATGATCTCGGCAGCAAACATTGATGTAAACACATACCTTTAGCCCTAGCGGCTTCATAGTCCGGCTTGCACACCAATTTCCCGTCCTCCATTAAGTAGAACTCGTCTCCAGTATTCAAGGTCCTCGCACAGGCCGCACACGCGAAGCACCTGAGATGGTAGACGTGGGTCTGCGCTCGACGGACCACTTGCGTGGGAGGGATGCCCTGCCCGCAGCCCGAGCACTTGGTGCCGAAGCGCCTGGGACAACAACCGCAAAAGCAACAACATTATCAACGTGACAATGCTATAATCATCTTAAAAGATATTTGGCTTGCTTCCGTATCATGATCAACATATTCAGCTCAAATTAGTTTGCCTTGTTATAGTTTACCAACATATTCAATACTCAAAATCATGGCATTGGTATAGGTACAGGATGGTTTTTTGAGAAGGGCGGTCATGGCCAAGTCCGAAAGCACGAGAGTTGGAAAAGTCGTGAAAAGAGTTATACCCTCGATTTTATAAGTAAACAATAACTGCATATTTTTTTATTTCAAAAACCTTTGAATAGGATGTGAGTTTTCTTCAGTGTAAAAATATAAAATAGGGAAAATTTGCTATTTCCATTCATTTTTAGAAAGATCTGCAAAGATTGATCCTTATCAGCAACAAAATCCATTGGTTCAATAAAACAAGGAGTTTTTTTTAATTTTTCTGGTCCGCTACCGTCAAAAGTAAAAGATTTTTGAAAAAAAAAATATGCACGTATAGTTTTCTTATAAATCGAGGGCATGACTCCTTTCACGACTTTTCCCTACCTCTTTGGAACCTAAACTTTGGACTTGGCCATCACCACCCTTCTCAAAATACAATCGTGTAGATAGATAAGCATTTGGCTGCCATCACACTTGATAGAAAGTGAAGATGTAACCTAAGATGAAGCATACTTAGCCACAACCCACCTGCCCACTCTTGTCTTAAAAATTCCTAAATTAAAATGTTCCGGAAATACTGCTGCCGGTAGAGAGTTCCACTCCTTGGCAGTTCGTACTCGAAGTTTTGATTTTTGAATGAGTTCATTTGGTACAGGATTACCAAGAGCTTAAAAACATAGAAATGAAGCTTACTTAAAAAAATCGTCCGTGCAGTACAACTGATTATTCCTCGCAAAGCACTTCCCCGACAGCATAGCCCGACACTCGACGCAGCGAAGGCAACCAGCATGCCAGGTTCTATCCGAAACCTTCAGGACATAGCGGTCCACTATCATCTCGTGACATCCGCCGCATTTTGGGATACTAGCTGTAACAATACAATAGTAACTGTTTATTGATTTTATAGTGTTTACTACACTTAAGGAAATCACAAAGATTTTTATAATGTCCCAAAAGTTAAGAGCCGAGCGGGATTTGAACCCGCGCCCTTCCCCTCGGTACGGGGCTGCGCTGACCACTGCGCCATCGGATCCTAATCACACTCGACGAATAACTCTTAGGGACTGTTCGGCACTAACGCGACCGTGGCTCCATCTACAGTTTTGACGTTATAGTCAATTAACCTGCTCGATAACCGAAGTTGCATTCAGTTGAATCGACGAGAGATGTCGCCTTGCGTTTTTCATAACTGTTTATTGATTTTATAGTGTTTACTACACTTAAGGAAATCACAAAGATTTTTATAATGTCCCAAAAGTTAAGAGCCGAGCGGGATTTGAACCCGCGACCTTCCCCTCGGTACGGGGCTGCGCTGACCACTGCGCCATCGGATCCTAATCACACTCGACGAATAACTCTTAGGGACTGTTCGGCACTAACGCGACCGTGGCTCCATCTACAGTTTTGACGTCATAGTCAATTAACCTGCTCGATAACCGAAGTTGCATTCAGTTGAATCGACGAGAGATGTCGCCTTGCGTTTTTCATAACTGTTTATTGATTTTATAGTGTTTACTACACTTAAGGAAATCACAAAGATTTTTATAATGTCCCAAAAGTTAAGAGCCGAGCGGGATTTGAACCCGCGACCTTCCCCTCGGTACGGGGCTGCGCTGACCACTGCGCCATCGGATCCTAATCACACTCGACGAATAACTCTTAGGGACTGTTCGGCACTAACGCGACCGTGGCTCCATCTACAGTTTTGACGTTATAGTCAATTAACCTGCTCGATAACCGAAGTTGCATTCAGTTGAATCGACGAGAGATCACAATAGTATTTTTATAATGTCCCAAAAGTTAAGAGCCCAGCGGGATTTGAACCCACGATCTTCCCCCAGGTACGTACAGCTGCGCTGACCACTGCGCCATCGGATCCTAATCACACTCGACGAATAACTCTTAGGGACTGTTCGGCACTAGCACGACCGTGGTTCCATCTACAGGTTTTGATGTTACAGTCAACTTACCTGCTCCACACTTTTGGGACATTATAAAAATCTTTGTAATTTCCTTAGTTGTAGGAAACACTATAAAATAAATTACAATTAAAACAAAAGTATTTATCCTATTGTGCGTACTTTGATACCAGTGCTTAGAAATTTACAGAGCAACTTGATAAACTGAAGTCTAGCAAGTAGCACTGTAATTTTAAGCAAAGCGGATGGTTTGCTCAGATTATTCTGAATATTTCAGCGCTGTGGTTTCCTCCGATTATACAGGGTGTAACTAACTATATACCTAAGCCCGAGCAGTGCCAAGTGGTGAGCAATGTTTGTTCTACGGCTTTAATACGGAAAGTAAATACCTACTGCTTCTGCCACATTATACTTATAAGTTCTATAAACAAAAAAATAGGAAGTACCTACTAAGTATTTGTATTCTTTATCGTGTCTTTGTAAAAAAATTGTTTGTAAAGTTGTCTTAAAAGTTATTTTTGTTTACTTTCACTTTTGTCTACATCCCAAGGAAATTCAAAAGTGGGTATATAAAACCTTTGCTACAGCCATTACTATTGTCCAAGAGTCATGCCATCTTCCTCCCATTGTGCATAATAAGGTATGCGGTTCGTTCAGGTGATCGCTGAATCCGTGTTCGATTTTCAATTTTTGAAACTAAAATTGAAAACTCACAGCGGATTAGGCGATCGGTAAAACGTTTTTTTTTGCAGGAATAGCAACGTTGGACTCACAAACATATGCACGCACTGTTTAGCAGCACATTACCAGCATCCTAGAGTCTGTGGACATTACACTTGCTACCTAGACTTATGACAAAATCGATATTCATCCACAGACAAGTGAATAACTCATCTATGGTCCAAATACAATGTTTGTCCTAAATGGAAATTGACTTCATAACCTGGACGAAGGCAGAGCTACTTCTAATTGAACTGTGCTATGAGAATAGTAACATACATCTATTAACGTAAAATTACAGTTGTTCATTTTAATATAGATTTAGGTGTTTTTGTAAGGTTTACACAATATTTATGGAAAAGATTTTTCGAGATAGTTTGCTTATAATATCCGTCTTTTCTAATGAAGCGTTTTTATGAAACAAGGAACTGTTGAGAAAAGTGCTCAAGGGGGCGGATAAGGCCGCATTCAATATAAGGTGTCACAAAAGCACAACACACACACTCACAACATTACGTACATAGGAACACTTCCGGGAGGTGTTCCAATTGGATCGGTGGAACGCGCATGTCCTGCAGACTCTCCTCACCAGGGTACATCATGGTGCCCAGCATCGCACGACCGGGCCGGCGCACAGCCTCGGGTAAACTGACGCCACCCTGGCAAACTACCCCAACCCCCTTATCACCTCCCAACTCCCATTGGCTGGAAGCGACACGCTGATAACGACTAACACGCCCCTCGACCAATACGCAGCTAAGAGGTACACCCATCGATCGATTCGGAAGGAATTTTCGCAGCATTTTCAACCGATATTGAACGTTTTACAGCGTTGAAGTGTTTACAGATGAGCTCCGTTTACACGCTATTCCTTTTCTGTTCGAAGATTTGCATAGCTCACGATTTGAAGAAGGATTTTCATAGAGAGGAAATATAATGAAAAGCTTCTTTTATAAAAAAGACAGCTTTAGAAATGTGAAAACGGAGTTTTGGGCTTATTAATTTAAGCAAATAAGAGAGCGCTAAATTAATTAAATTGTATCAGCTGAAAACAGATTCAAGTCTAGCACACGTTAAATAACGTTCTTTATTTATTAATTTCGTAATATTAAAAACTAATAAAATAACAGCCAGTTGGAAAAAACTTTTGCCATATTTCTGAAAAACTTAAATTAATTTCACTTTGAAAGTTTTCGTAGCACCTTTTCTTCAGTATTATTCTCTATCGTTAGATGAAATGAGTTCTCTAAATTTCAACCAACAACACTTTTACCTTGCAGTTTATTTTAAAAATTAATGTTTTAAACTAAACTTGTTTAAACTCATTGTTTGTAGTTGTACGAGATTGAAAATTCAATTTAAGTCTTGCGCACATTTAAGCGATTTGCGATGGCGATCACCTAATACGCTGTCAAATATGAAAGTGACATTTAACAGCGTTTCAGCTGATCGCCATCGCCATCGCCTAGATATGCGCAGGCTTTTTCACTGCGCAGATTTTTGTAAAATCTGCGCAGTGAATGATGAAGTGATGATTTTTAGGGTTCCGTAGCCAAATGGCAAAAACGGAACCCTTATAGATTCGTCATGTCTGTCTGTCTGTCTGTCTGTCTGTCCGGCCGAGTCACAGCCATTTTTCTCCGAAACCATAAGAGCTAGATTGATGAAACTTGGTGAGTAGATGTATTCTGTGAACCGCATTAAGGTTTTTATACAAAAATAGAAAAAAAAACTATAAATTTCGGGGGTCCCCATACTTGAAACTGAAACTCAAAATTTTTTTTTTTGTCGAACCCATACGTGTGGGGTATTTATGGATAGGTCTTCAAAAATGATGTTGAGGTTTCTAATATCGTTTTTTTCTAAACTGAATAGTTTGCGCGAGAAACACTTCCAAAGTGAAAAAAAGTTGGTCGCCCCCCCTCTAACTTCTAAAATAAGAGAATGATAAATCCAAAAAAAATATATGTTGTACATTACTATGCAAACTTCCAACGATATTTGGTTTGAACGAGATCTAGTCAGTAGTTTTTTTTTTATACGTCATAAATCGTAAACCGCAATTTACCTTTCGACGAACTACAAAAACCTTTATATTATGTTAATTGATGCTACGGAACCCTTCATGGGCGAGTCTGACTCGCACTTGGCTGCTTTTTTATAAAATCATGTTCAGGTCATCAATCAGTTTAGTGTCACTTTGCACCTATAAACCAACTCAAAACAGAAAGTAGCACTTTCCTTTAAAATGTCTGTCGATAAAACAGGATCGGGTCTATAGTAGTGGTCAAGCGTGACCTGCGCCCGCGATAAATTATACAAGTGACTGCGAGGGCGCAGCCGTGCAACTTTACGACGCATAAATCAATGCTTTGCGTTACTCTACCCTTCATTTTACCAAAGTCAGGCTACGGGATTTGGTAAAACTGGCCTCGGACATCGCGTGAGGATATTATTAGTCTTATGAGTTTAAATTTTATTTAGATATTGTATGTAAGTTATATTTTGAAGATAGAGTACCTACCTATCTTTGTAAAATTAAATAAACACAACAAACTCTTTTGTTATGTTCAGTTCAGTTTATCCCAAGGTTGCCTGGTAGAGATCGCTGTGCTAAATACTGTATCCTACTTACCTATAGTGAGTCATTGTAATCAATAAAGAGTTATCTACCTATCTATTATATCTAAGAATTTACAAAATTAACTTAGAATAATAATCTAAAAGTCGATTCGAGTCGATTAGTAATCCGTGTAACCGCCCTTAGATTTTTATCAAAACTTTTTTTTCAAGAATGTTACCCGTGTATCATAAGTAGTCTTTTTTCAAAAACGTTGCAACGTATCTTCCTTTAGTTACGAGTATAAAACGTGAGAATATATTCCCAAAAAAAAAACACTTCTGCTCTGCAATCCCGATGCGGCGCGGCGGTAGCATTATGTTTCATGATTGGTGAGGGTGGTCGCGTGCGGTGTCCCCGGGGCATCGGCGCGTGCGCCTCCAACGTAATTGACGGTTAGAACAGCATTGCTGCAGCTTCTCTCGGTTGACAGTAACTGGTAACCAGTAGCTCAGCTTCTACTCGTAGCTAGGTTCGTAGTTGTGCCTCTTTGAAGCGCACTTAAAATCCTTTCAGAACACTGATTAGAAAAAACTAGTGATACCACGCATAATTGAACAGCATTGGAATAAAAATCGTCCGTGAGAACTGGATATATCAATAAATAAAATAAATAAATAAATATTTTGGACAATCCACACAACACTATCTAGTCCCAAACTAAGCAGAGCTTGTACTATGGGAACCAGATAGCTGATATAATACTTGAATACTTTTTTTTGTAAATACATTGAATACAATATAACACCCAGACAGAGAACAAACATCAATGTTCACCTTCTGCGCCGTATACGGCGCAGAAGGCAGAGGTACTACCAACTGAGCTGAGAGGCCATATTAGAATAAAATGTATTCTCCTTCTTATCGTGTCACTGGCACTGGTTCAAATGATGTGTGGTGAAAGGATTTTTAGTGCTCCTATTAAAAGAAACTCTTTTCGTGTAATTGACACATATTTTCAACTTTTTAAGCTCTACAACATGCCGGTTTCGTCACGATGTTTTCCTTCACTGTTTGAGAGTACTGTAACGCACATTTTTTGGACAGAAAAACTAGTACCTGGACTGGATTCGAACCTTAGGATCGGAAAGTCCCTATCACAAAACCACAACAACACAATGTTCTGATAAAATGTGTTAATAATATCAGAACCTAGGTATAACAAGAATATTATTTTATCGTTTTTGTTTTTGACTAGTCCAGTATTTGTTTTATATGACGGACAATAGTATATTATGCAACTAGTGAATAAAAGACGGATTTAAATCGAGGATTAAAAATGAATCACGAGCAAGTGCAGGAATCTAACGACTGAATCACGATCGTAGGGAGTGATTCATGATGATTGAATCACGAGCGTAGCGAGTGATTCAAGTGTTAGAATCCTAAACGACGCGAGTGATTCATGGCCCTCGATATAAATCCGTTTTATTCAAGAGTTGCATACTATACTTTATACCATGACTTCGAGAAAAAGAAAGATTTAAGCGAAAAAGGATTAAAAACCATGAACTTTGTTTATACTATTTTTATATGACATAAAACAAATAATTTTAGATTTTGATTTGATTTGTAAATAAAGAAGGATAAATTAATGCAAGTTTTCTACTATAACTACTTCTCTTTCATGAACTCAACAACTCAATTGAACAACAAACAACTCAGCACATCTTTTTCATTCCTAGAATGCATTTTCAATCGATTTACTATTATGGAACTTTTGGCTGCATAGCTTAATAAGAACAGTATTCAAAATAGCGCTAATTTACTTATGTATGACAATGACAACAAAGAACACAAAACAGTTTTTAATCCAATGCTAAACTCCTTGTCAAAAATTTCGACCAATCAAATCGAGAGTATTTATGACGCAAGGAGGTTGTAAGGTATTGAGAAGGACGTTGACCTTATTCGTGTGTTCCAAATTCAAACACCAAAACAGTGATTAAAAGAGCTTTTTATTCACTGTTTCCAGTGAATAAAATAAGCTTTTTAGAGGGGGTATGGTATAAAGTTACTTTGCAAGGTTAAAACCCACCCCAACCTGGTATTATCGGGCAGTGTTAAAGGAAATTGTTTTTTTGTTAAAGGTTATGAAGTTTAGTAAAATAATATCTGCTTGTAGCTGAGTTACTGGAACCATTTGTTTATTGTGCAGTCACTTCAAATCTGCTCATCGGATGTGACAGCCGTGCTTTGGCTCGGAAATGGCGAGGCAAGTGCTTCCTTCAATACTTGCAGTAAAATAAAGCCTTTTAAGATGGCAAGTGTGTTGTCTACTAAAAATGAAATGCTTAAATTAGTAATTACTTATTAATAAAATTGTGACCGTTAGACAACTCTTATAGGTACCTGCACCAACTCACTTTGTTTGTAAAAGAAATATGTTTTTATACTGACGCGTATCATGATGGGAAAATTGAAAAAATGGATTCAGTGAAAAAATTGCTGAATACGAGATATTAAATAATATACAATTATTCCGCGTCCAGATAGATCCAATATTAGATATGAATCAGATTTGTATCCAAATATTAATTTGTTTCGTCAAATTCGTAGGGTTCACGCGGTATCGAATTTCGATGGGAAACCAAAATTGTTATTTGAACCATGGACATCAAGATGTTGACAAATATTTAACTTGTAAACTGTTTTGTTTGTAATTTTGTTACAAACGCCTGATCTTATAACTGTTTTGAATGCTGGTGAATTTAGTTATTTCTTTTCTGGTGTACTTTATTTTTATGTTGCAAGTTATGCAACATTTATGAGCCGATTTCAACAAAAAAAATTATCTGAAAGGTACTTCTAGTTTGGTCCCATATTATAAATTTAATAGAAATCGGTTTGGCTGTTTTGTTTTAATTGTTTATCGCATAATATCGTCATTAATGAGCCGATTTAAAAAAAAAAAAAAAAAAGGTAATACGATCCAAATTAGTCCCATAGAAATTTCATCAAAATCGATACATCCGTTTGGCTAAGTCAGTTATTCAAGTTTTAACAACTTATATTATTATTTTCAGTCTTGTCTATCCACACGTTTGGATCGTGAGATCACTTTTAGCGCTAAGGTTAAAGTTTCAAAAATTTTAAAATAAAAATATTTGAGCATGCTCACAACAAACAATAAAAATAACTCTCATTTTTTAATTCAATCCCGAAAGTGCAACAAAACAGCATTAGCGTGAATAATTCTATCGAAGCGCTTTAACCGGTAGCTGTATCCCGCCCGATGCAAACGCGATAATCTGATAACTTCTGCTTTATTTGATTATGCCTGAACCGAAAAATTATATCATTTCGTAATTGGGTTAAAACGCAATTTAGAGAAGCGCACCGCAGACGGCACGCGTCCGAGCACTTGGAGTGAGAGCTACCCCTGTATAAAAGTTTCTGTCAACTGTTGTTGATGGATTTTTGTACTGCCATATTTTACTCTCAATACCCAGTACTAAATGGTGCAAAAATACCTTTGCCAAAAACTGAAGGGCAGCTCTAAATAATATAATAATAGGTTCCTTTGAAATCCACATTAGGTGAGATGGCGTTCTATCGCAAACCTCGCAAACTTGTAAAAAAGACACTTTTATGAAAAATTACAAAAATAAGTTTTTTTTATACTAATTTGAGTTTTTAGATCACTGAACGTTGCTTTTAAGTCCTGCTCTGCTTTTAGGGATTATATTCTACCACCAACTTATGATAGGACAGCAATCAATTTTTTTCTTATTATACCTACATAAATATTTTCTGAGCAAAATTGCGTTGCGATTGCTATATATCTTGCGTTTCTATAACATACATCGTTGGATCAAATAAACTACCACGAAGCCAATTTCTTGAGTTATGTAACCTCGACAGCATAATTATAAAACAAATGCATACTTTATCATTAAATCGCGCAAGCACAGCGTTGCATTCATAATAAAATAATGTACCGGCAAAACCATAAAATCAAAACTAATAAAACAAACATAGAGCACTGTCGTCACCCCTTCAAAAAGTCACCCCACTTATTAAAATTAATAAGTGGGCCCTTCGTCTGTATTAATGATTGCCTTGTGTCAATAACGATATAATATATTTAGTAAACAACACAACCAGAGCGTGGTTTACTCAAACCGACAATACTTTACGGGTCATCATTATAAACTCTACAGGCTCAGTTCTTTACAGGCAGGAGTTTTACAGGCCCAGTCTTTTTATGTTCTTACTGGATGCACCATGGAATAAGATAAGTATGAATCGTAATACTAAACCAAACTATTAGGTACAGAATAAGAAGTCCAGTGCTGAAACCTTCCCAAATAATTTAGAAATGAGAACTTGTGATCATAAATAAATATTGTGGACATGTTTTTTTTTATGTAACTAGCTGATGGAACAAGCATATGGCCCACCTGATGTTAAGTGGTAACCATCGCCTATAACCAAGGCAATGCCTCGTAGGTCACGCACGTCAGGAACGCGCCCTACGATGCACTGCCCTGCGTCCATCAACTGGAGGCATATAGATATTCAGCCTCACGTGCCAGTAATTCCACAAAATACTATTTATAAATGACAATACAAATGACAGCATGGTTTGAGGCTTAGTTGCTGGGTTCATAACTATAGACACGATTTATTATATATTCTCTATCTTGAGGTACCGCCACGACCTAAAACTGTGACAACAATTACCAAAATGAACACTTGAATGAAATCCTCTTTTATTGGAGTACCTACTTGGACTTGTCTTTGATGTCAGTTTGCGTACCCTTCAAGCCCTTTTTTGAGGGTGGTTGAGGGGGATCTGTTTGCCACTAAATAAATATTTTCATAAATTGGTTGCACAAATAAAATTTGAAATCATACCGAAATTATGATTAAGTTCCTTACTAATTTTTACGTTAGCTAAGTTTTCTCTTACCTAAATGTTCACAAGTAACGTTTAAAAAACTTAAGATACCGACTTTATGGCCAAACTGCTGAAACGATTTTAATTAAATTTCTACGGGATCTTTCATATCGGCTCATAAATGACGAAACTATGCAAATAACAAACGTGTAAAAAAATATACAACCGAATTGAGACCCTCCTCTTTTTTTATTTGAAGTCGGTTAAAAAATGCGCAATCGCGATTATCGCGATTTTGATGAAAGCATTGTTTTATTTTAAGGTCTGTTAGGTGTCTTAAAAAACATACAAAACTCTTTAACTATGCATAAAATCGGTGTTATAACTTATAAAGCTAAAGTTAGGTTAAACAGGGCGTCGATTCTAACAACACGGCTCGATTGAGTGATCACTGAAACTACGTTCCGTTTTCAAATTTTTCAAACGAAAATTGACAACTCACATCGATTTACGCGGTCGCTTGACTGATTTGTGTTGTTGAAATCGACGCCCAGGATTTGCATTTTAATCGATTATTTCACTCTCGAGTTTTCTCTACTTTTGTTCTAATGAGGTCGAAATTTACCTCATTAACCCATAGTCCTACAAAAGCTCGACTCAGATTACGTAGTACTTATTAGTATAACTGTGGATTCGGTAGCTGAAACTCAACCTGTGACGCATGCTTTTACTCCTGATTTACGTTTAGTTCTGCTTTGTAATGAACTGGTCCTTGAAAATGACTCGCAGTACCAAGTAGATGAATTTGTTTGCAATAAGCTTGTGTTTGTTGGTTTTGATATTTTCAATATCAATATCGGCTAATGGCCAGTTTACACTTCAAAAAGTAGCGAGCTAATAAATTACTGCGCGGCGGTAACAACTGCGTTTCATTATTCTATCGAAAATAAATGATTGGAATTGGCCTATTCTGAAAAGGTATATTCAAAAGATTTGCAATTATGTATCTCATATTATATAAGACTAGTTTGTATGGTTTAATTAGTTTTAACTTGGATTTTATCAGTAAAGTTGCTAAAAAAACTGTTTGAATACAAAAGATGTGCTAACTTTAGTAATAAATGAAAGTTCTCTTTTCTTTGTTGCAAAACCTAAAGAAGAAATAAACATTTAAAATTAGAAGACAAACAAACAAAATATATAATTATATATAAAATTATATTACAGCTGAAATTGCACGAGCCAGTAATTTTACCCGTAATATATAATTTATCACTACGATGCGTTAATCTATAAACATAATACGAAATAGTAAGTAATACACAGCTGTGGCATTACCGCAGTGCGCAATTTCGTTCATTTCGTTCGTAATGTCGTTAAAAATGCTTGGATTTATCAGTAGAGTATCCAAACCCTGTGATTGTTAGTATTTCTTAGTCCAATTTATTCCTGCATTCAACCACTTCCTCATTATTTCTCGATACACAAAAACAAAACCGTAACTAAGAGTTCGAGTTAAAAAACGGCAAAAACGCCAACTTTTTCTTAGAAGCCCATTGTTTTTATACCTTCTGCGACGATTAAAATGTTCAAAAAAGTTTGCAATACCTACCTACCGGATCAAGCTAGTTTCGCCAGTGCTACTGGTCTCAATTATTGTACAGACATAGTGCAGACGATATAACACCAAATGTCTAAAGCAATTTATGGTATAAATTCTTCCTTCATCATTTTATTCACAGTACAACGTGTTGAATGAAGGAATTAATAGTAGTGGAGTATCGAAGTAGGTAAAGAATGGTAGAGAAGTAAATTAGCATATAGTAATATTGTATTCTGCTCTACATAACAATGCGCGGACGCACGCGAGTCCGGCCCTGATATTTCGGTGTTATACTCAGGTATTCCGTTGGAGAATAAAGGTTCTCAAATGGCAACCATGAACTGGAAGACGAAACATACCCACATACCCGATGGACAGACGACATTAAGATCGCGGGAAGTCAACGGACGAAGAGGACTCAGAATCGTTCTTCCTGGAAATATAAGGGAGGCCTAATCTCAAGCAGTGGACTTCTTCAAGCTGATGTTGATGACATTTATAAATTTAACACCTTTTTCAACATGAATTTTCTGAGATTTTCTGCAATAAACACTGACTTTGACAATTCCATCAAAACTAGCGAGCTTATTTCATAATGTTTTGCAATTCTAGACTATCCAGCACCTAGTTAGTCTTGGAAATTCCTGTGCAAGCCACAATAATAAGACAATTACTGATTAGTTCTGTTGTTTAGTTTGACAGTGACCTACAGTGGCTGTCTTCATATCATCACAATTACTGTGATCATCGCGCCCTTGTGTCTGTTCTGGTAGAGTTTGCGTGCTACCATTGCACCTGCCTATCTTTAATTGCCAATGTAAAAAAACAATACAAGAAACACAATACCTACCTACTGTATTTTAAACTGCTTAGAACTGACGCTTAAAAACACCTGCATAGAAAATTATCAAGAGGTATCCCTCTTTAAAGTGTTAGCCGGTTTCGGGAATTGGAAATCCCTACTTAGACCGGGAGACGAGTCACAAGTCAAGAGAAAAAGATGGCGTCGTAATGCGTAGGTGTTTGGTTTGCCGTATATTAAAGTATAACAGAGTTCTAGCTATAATCAATGAAGAGTATTCGCCGTAACTTAAAAAATGTCAAAGGATTTGTTTTGCATCTGCCTCAAAACAGCCCGAAATCTCCGGACAGCATTGAGGAAACTCAAAACTAAAGGGGTATTCGATATCTAAGCCACAAGATGATGCACTGTAGTTCTAACGCCTTTACAATGCCTTAATTGTTACCTTATTTGTTAAGGTTAACGTTTCAGATACATGACCAGTGATAACAGGGTTAGTAATTTTCATTACATACAAATCCACAGTAGAAATACTATGATTAAGATGACACAGACTGTTGACGCCTGATTGTAGGACAACAGTAAACAATGATTACCGTAAAGAATATTGTGTAACTTATATAGGTATATACAATACATACAAACTAACCAAACCTATAGGTTAAGTCAAAATTAGAACGAAGTTTTTGAATAATATTTCGGAAGTTTTAAACGGAATTTAATTCTTAGAAGAAAACCTACTAATACATGGCAACAGATGTAGGTATCAATCAATATCTTATATAAACACAGTGTAACCTTGAAAACTACAAGGTGAACTAATAGCGTTCATAATGACCATTTCTTTAGCCGTAGTCTTTGCAAAAAGTAACCACATAATCGTCGTCATTCTATATAATTTAGGAGTAATTGTTAATCTATTTGGGGAATTTGATGACTTAATTTTGAATTTCGTTAACAACATAATTAATTTGGACTTGAAAAGCTTATGGGATTCCAAACAGGTATTACACCTATAGTAAGCATTTTGAAACGAATATGCCAGCCGGTATTGTGAAATATAATTATAATACTCAGAACCTCAGTCTGGTCATCTTCAAGGACTACTGCGAAGCAAAGAGTTTCCTGAGTTCCATTTTGAACACTATTTACCCACGCCACAGAGTATGCGCCCCTAAAGCCCCTAAAAATGTGTTTCGAAAATGTCGGTACCCTCACAATTATGATATTCGTATTACATTCAATGTCCTGTAGACTGCAAATTATAGGAAGCGGTATGGGAAGTAAATCAGGATGGGTCAGTCAGATAGGCGCGTGGCGAAGCCCCTGCGGGTAGGGCTTCGCGTGACGTCAGCGGCATCTGCCCGACAGATGGCGCCTCGCCCCCGACCATGGAGTATTGTAATAGTAGGAACGCTATTAGATAATATCGCACGCAGACCCGATACTAACGGGGAATTCGAAAGTATGGAGAAAAAATATCGTAGTCACCAGGAAGGAATACTTAATTAGAAGTTCATATACGTTAATAGAAAGATAGATAACTCTTTAATGATTGCCATGACACACTAGATTAGTAGGGATACAGTTTTAGCGTATAACACTTCTTTACATTGTTATTCATATTATTTATAGTTATAACGTATATTCCATTTTCCCGTTCCCTTTTATTGGCATTCTAACATTAGACCAAGGTCAAAAGGCTAAATATACTAACATGAAATACGGTATGTTTCGATTATAAGCCAAGCAGTTAGTCAGGTTTTATAATAAACACATTCAGCGAACTTTTGCTGAGGATTGTTATTTAATGAGTTAGGCCTTTTTCATTCAATAATATGCTAAGAAAAGACCTCAACGCTCACGTAGAACCTATCGTAGAACCAAAAAAGTTCGAAAATATGTGCCAAGTGCACGAAAGGAACCTCTTTGAGACGCACTTAAAATCCTTTCACCACACTTGGTTCGAAAGAATCAGTGACACGATGAGAAGAAGAACGCACACCTTTGGATGATTTCAAGTTTTATACAGAATCGCTGTCACGTTTTTTCACAGTTAATCAATTTTAAGCAAAATGGAATACGCATCATAGCACCCTATTGTTTTACGTTCGAATACTAACACGATAATTAGTGTGGTAGAGTCCGCGCAAGATAACTTGACGGCTGATGGCGGAATATGTTGAAAAACCAGCTGGAACGAATCCCCCAATAAAAACGTGAGCTTGCTTTAAACACAACGCAAGTTCGATTTTCCCATTCATGTTTGTGATCAAAAGCTACATTACCAGTAAGTAATTTTTTTTCTGTCATCTTTCACGTGCAGAGTTATCTTGCGCGGGGTCTATCATCATCATCGGAGTGATATTTATTTTTAGGGTTGCCATATGGCTGCGTCACCTTTACATGGCTAATTAGTTAGATATTGGTTAGGAACTTTATTACTATACTGTACTATAGTTAAGACTGATTACAGGGATCAATATAAGGACTAATACGAAATGAGCCTCTTTGAGGCATACTTTAAATCCTTTCACCACACTTGGTTCAAAACCAGTGACACGATAAGAAGAAGAAGAAGAAGAAGGGATCAATCTAATAAGAGGCGTATAAATCTAGCTCCATCAAAACGATGTACTTAGGCACTGAAAACGAAGCCACGAATTTCTTTAGTGAGATCAGGTAAACATAACATAATTTCACAATTAAATTCAATGAGTTATCGATTAAATATAAGAATTACATAATTACTAGGGGAAGGTACTAATTAACATCCAATTTGTAATAATCAACTAGACCTTAGGTATATAAATTAAGGTACCAGTCCAGTAAGGTATCTTGATTTTATAATGTCTAAGGACTTTATATTTAAATCAGAATGTAAATGTAAAAACGACCGTGATCATAGTTTAACACGCAGCAGCAATTAGATGGAAGTCAATAAGTTCAAATTATCTGTTCATCTTATAATCGGTGCCTGTAAAAACTAAAACGATGATTAATTTTATCACCCCTATCTTTAGTGATTGCCGCTAACTTCACACCTCAGACATCATCATCATCATCATCTCAGCCCTATTTTGCACCCACTGCTGAGTGCTGGGCACCTCCTCTTTATTGCGCCACTCTTTCCGGTCCCTTGCGAGTCTCATCCACTCATTCCCAGCATTAGCAACAATGTCGTTCGATCAACGGGCGGGTGGTCTGCCTCTAGGTCTTTGAGCATCCCTTGGCCACCATTCTGTAGCCGCCTTCGTCATCTCCCGTCGTCCCTTCTTGCCAAGTGCGCCAGCGCGTTTTCAAAACGCGAGTAATTAGTCAGTGAAAATATGTCAGTAACGTACGAATACTTACAAAGACTTTAAACGCCTCTTACATGCATTTTTGAAAAGTTGCAACTGCCATCTTTTTCCACTGGGTAATGACAAACGTGTCAGGAGAATATTGGGATTCTGTTTTCTGCGTAAAAACGGCAATTTCATATTGTAAGGCCTGCGCACATCTAGCGCGATTGCGATGGCGATCGGTAAAACGCTGTCAAATATGACAGCGATATTTGGCAGCGTCTCACTGGTCTCCATCACCATCGCGCTAGATGTGCGCACGTGCGCAGGCCTTAAAGCCCAAATAATAAATGTTTGTTTCTCGAACGAAGAAAACCTGTCCCTTTAAAGTCTTCAAAATCCGCTTGTTATATTTGCTATGATTGACACAAGGTTATAATGAACGCAAATACGCGCTGGTTGCGTCCAAATGGAGACCCTTATTGCTGACAGTAGAAACACACGTTCAAAAGGGATTTCGTTATTCAAATAATAAGTTCTTTTAGAGACGTTTGAGTTTTGTTACTTGCAGATACACAATTTGGTAATAAATAGCGTTTTAGTGTTTAGGAAAGGTATGCCTTTCCTAAGGGCGCTTGTACACGCTAAGAAAAAACGCCGGGTCTACCCAAGAATTCGTGTCGTAACTAGAAAATAACTGTGTACACTGCTCGCAGCGGTGCACGAAAAAAATCTTATCTGCGCAAGACACGACGCGGCGAACGTTGTTGCGTTTTCGTGTGTGGAAAAGACAAAATTCTTGTCGGCATACTGCCGGCAAACGGCAGACGGCTTGTCGGCAAGCCGTTCCTGCGGCAGACAAGACAAATTCTTCGTGTAGACGACAAGAATTTTGTCTTTTCCACACACGAAAACGCAACAACGTTCGCCGCGTCGTGTCTTGCGCAGATAAGATTTTTTTCGTGCACCGCTGCGAGCAGTGTACACAGTTATTTTCTAGTTACGACACGAATTCTTGGGTAGACCCGGCGTTTTTTCTTAGCGTGTGCAAGCGCCCTTACTATGCAAGACCAACGAGCAAAAATAGTAGTTTAATTCACTTAAATCAAATCTACTCGTAATCAAAACTTTTTATTTTATGCCACGCAACAAGAGCAGCTATTATCACTAGCCGATATAACATAAATTAAGATATTAGTTTCTATAAAAAAAATATCTTACGTTCTAATACAACAAACTTTACATGATGACCTAACAATGAGAAAAATAGAGGATACCAAACAATAAGAGAAAACAAATAACAGTCTAGTTCTCACAAAAGAAAAATGTTGAGAGGGTCTACTACAAAAACAATGAACTTTCACACGAGACGAGCCAGGTTGATTTAGTGCAGTTTATTGCAAAATCAGAGCGAAAAAGTTGGTCTGCCGTGCTACATAATTGAATTTAGGAAACAATCTGTTTCGACTGTGGTAGATACGAGTACATTCACAACACGCACGGGTAGCGCACCTGGCATACTATTTCCTGGTTAGCGTCGAAAAAGGAGAATGGTTTTATCAATCTTAAAGAAAAACTAACCCAATAAATCAGTGTTTGTTCTTTTATTCAAACACGATTTTTTTAGCAGTCTTCTTATGAATCATAAAAAGGTGTAAATTAGTTTGTGATTAATGGTTGGTATACTTTTTGATTAGCAAAACATAATGATGCCCATAAAATGTAATAAAGCTGGGAGGTATCCTGACCCAGATAGAGAAATAAAACAACCGTTCAGCGAACTTTCTTCATTCGGTCAAATCAATTTTGCAATCAAAAATGCAAATAGACCTGACCGTTGGGAAATATTATTAGCAAATGTCTATAATAGTTTTTAAAATTTTATAAGCCAAACTATCACAAACGTTTATCAAAACTCCCGCACGTGCCGGTAACTTTTTAACCGCGAGAAAAAACAATAGGGCAATCTCTCACAAGTATCGCTTTCACGGGATCAGCAAGCCCTTGTGATAATTGAATCGAGGGGTCCGGGGCGACACGGACCCCGGGCGACATTAGTGATACATTTGATTCGTATGTGCTTGTTCTATTGTTTTGTAGAATATATTTTCGACACGGTAAAATCCAGAGATAATTCTAAAATCCGTAGATACTTTGTTGTTGAGTGTAGCAATGCTTACGTAATTCAACTACGTCATTTAATATCATTCAGAAAACAATAGAACGAGATGTCCTTGCAGAACAAGTGACGCATCGGGGGCGTGAAACGAATCAGCATGTAAACAACATAAATGTAGGTTCTACAATGTTATTGTAGAACCTACATTTTATCCCTTTGACCTATATCATCCTGTGGTATTTATTAAAATTAATCAATGTTTCATGAAGGACAGACGATATAACATTCAAAACGTGGTGGATGTCGCTGTTAAAATTTTAGATGTGTGTCATGTAGTAGATGTTGTAAAATCAGCAGGCAAAAGTACCTAAGTATTAATCAGTTAAAGTTTTAAAAGTTGAAAATGTTTATGAATGAAACGATACCGTCTGTAGACTGACTGTATTTTAGTGAAAAGACTGCTAACTATAGCTTTGTCATAAATAAGAACAATGACGATACAAATCATGCATTTGTTATACTTATAAAGTTTCTGCAGATAGAGAACATAAAACAGAAATGCCATCTCTCAGCGGGCCGTCACAGTTTGTTTCTCCTCGGGGGGGTCATTACTAAACTCCATTACACTTTTTGTGCCAAGTGTTCTAGTGGTATAACAAGGGTGAAAACGACCCCTTAGAACGATGTTCTCAGCCTCCCATATTGTCTGCGAAAAAGAGTTATTGAGTTTTTATACAAAAATTCAGACATTTTATTTTACGATCCATCCACAACTTTTTTGTGGTTCTCTGCCTGTAAAGTTTGATAAAACCTTTAATTCATTTACCTCCTTGTTTGCCATGTCGCTCTGAGTAAAAGATCGTTCCATTTTTAAATTAAAAGAGATCAAAGCTGGGGTACCACAGGGAAGTGTTTTAGGTCCGGTCTTGTACCTTCTATATACCTGTGATATCCCTAAACTCAAAAACAACACTATCGCAACCTTTGCTGATGATACTGCCATAATGGCTGTGGGCACCACCCATGCAGAAGCAGCAGAAAAGGTTCAAGCAGCAGTGAATAAAATCCATGACTAGACAGTACAATGGAGAATTAGACTGAATGAAACTAAATCGGTTCACGTTAACTTCACAAACAAAAAGGAAGAATATCACCCAATATTTATTAACGACACGCTCATTCCATATGAAAATACGGCAAAATATCTGGGCATGACACTTGACGCGAAGCTTCGCTGGAAAGCTCACGTCAAGAAGAAAAAAAATTAGTTATAGCTAAAATACCAAAGGATGAACTGGCTACTCGGAAGAAATTCCAGTGTAACAGTACCCAACAAAATTTTATTGTATAAACAAGTCCTTATGCCAGTATGGACCTATGTATATGTATTCAGCTTTGGGGCTGTACCAAGAAGAGCAACATCCAAATCACGAAAAAAGACTCCATCACCATGTTAACGTAGAGGCTATCCAGCTCCTCGACAATACAGACCTAGTAAGAAGACTCAAAAGGATCAAACCTTTTGAGTTAGTGTAGTGATAAATTTAATATTGTGTAGTGATAGTGCTACTTAAATGAACACATAAACAAAGTGTCACCTTAATTAATTTAGAGACAGTAAGAAAAGTGCCAATGGACACATTCTTAGTACCTAATACTTATTTTATAAAACTAAGCTAAAGCAAAATTACTCATTAGCCTACTACGATAGATTGTAATATTAATTAGGGTACCGCATAGATGTAGTACACTAATTTAGTAAAAAAAAAAAAAAAATTACACGATAAATATTGAAACATTGAGTTTACCATCTACCATTATAATGTATCTACCGCTAAACATGACAGTCATTAGAAGGCTTTATGTGTAATACTGACAGAGCGACGCCAAAAAAAAAAAAAACTGACATAAAAGTTGATTAGGTTTAATTATTTTTTGACTCGTAATTTATTGCTTAATTTTGACATGTCTACTATTTAATTTGATTTTTGATTTTTTGTATTTACTGTGCTTGGATTATTATGTATTTATTGCTACTGTTATTTATAAGTTTTTCAGACACGATTGTAAAATTGTTATTGAAATAATAAACTGAAACAGTAACAGATTTTCATACAACTTTTGCCGGCCGCTGCTCGCATATATTTGACCAATATTTAAATATTTTATGGTTGATCCACAGAACACTATTTTACCTCAAACGTTGTGGTAACTGTGACTTGGACTTTTTTTAATCCATTTTCCAAATGGAAATTCGTATTTTGGAATTGCGTAACGCCGAAATGAACTTCAGTTGCATACCTTAGCTTAGAGTCTAACTAAGGTATCCAACTGTCTAAGGCTTAGACAATACCAAAACAAATCTGACTGGGTCGGCCAGTGACTCAGAATTCTCAAAAGAAGGAAGGAAGCCAGAAGGCATAAAGTTCACTGATAATGGATTTCAAGTTAGACTAGGCTGCTGAGCATGGCATTTGGAAGTTTGACATTTACAGAACTAGATGGCGCTAGTAAAAAGTGTACGATGCTAGAACGCGCTATCGTTGCGTTTTGGCTTCAATGTTACTTAGCGCTCGGCCCCTCGAATAAGTACAATGAAAATTATAACTGAATAGTCCGATGACTATATTTTTTAAAAGAAGTCCTTTTTTGATTTCTTGTTTATAGACTGTTATGTTAATTATCATGAAATTTTATTTCCATTTCATTTATTTATTGCTTGCTTGTACACAAAATATATAGCATTTGTTCTTAAATTAGCATAGTCAGTACATGCACCCTGTTGGGCACTGCAATGTCATAATCAAATCAAAATTTTATTTATTTGGATCATTTTACAAAGAGTACAGAAAACAGATTGAAAAACGATGAAGTTCGCAGGAGTTAAAAACTGTGTCGCGAAAATCAACGCCCTCCTCAGCAATACTTATGTTTCAAAGTTCCAAATGCTTAGCAGATAAATAGGTACTAAATATGTAACTTAGTGTTATTAGAAATAAAAGTTAGCAAACTTAATAAAGAAGTAAGTACCTACACAAGGATACAGTTCAAGTTATTTAAAAACAAAGAAATATAACGCTTACTACGAGGACATAAGAGTGAGTATTTTTAATTCAGATGTGTATCTTGTGCACAAAGAAAAATTAATTCAGAATGTAGGTAAATAATTAAGAGTAGGTGTAGCAGTGAAGTGGTGTTTTTATGAAATGAGTATGTGTGTGTAATGTTGAAGGGTGTGTGTTTTGACAGCACTCCTGGAAACACAAGTCTCATTAAGAGGCAGGGCTTACAGGAGAACTCTCAATAGTGTATGTTCGTGAAGGTGGTGAGTAAGTGTGAGAGCAAATTCAGCAAAGGACCCAGTCTCTTAAGAGTCTGGTTATTGCGAGATTTGCTCAAGTGTGGTGAGTGTGTGGTTGAGTGTGTGGTTGAGTGTATAGTTGAGTGTGTAGTTCAGTGTGTAGTTCAGTGTGTAGTTGAGTGTGTAGTTGAGTGTAGTTGTGATTGTTATTCGGCAGATGTAAGAAGACTTTCAGTGTCATCATAAGATAATGATAAGAGCCATTCCAGACATTTTAATTTGCATTGGTAAAGGGGTAGTGGGAAAATATTTAGTTGAAGATTAATTTTATTGTACAAGGAAGGACTACAAAAATGAAAATGCCTTCCTGCAGTCACCGTACGGCGACGTTCTATCTCACAGATCTTCCTAGATTAGTATTATAATACAATTTACATAATTATGGCATATATAATACAATTTACATAATTATGGACAAAATCAGATACTTAATCATTATACATTAGTCAAAAGTAGTCAAAAGTAAAGTCAAGAGAGATAAGAATTTCACAAAATTAATAGTAAATACCGATCGCATGTCAAAGTCAATTAAAATAATGTAAAATCAATAAAATATTAAATTAAATTAAATGTCAACATTTAAATTAAATTACACGACAAATATTGAAACATTGAGTTTACCATCTACCATTATAATGTATCTACCGCTAAACATGACAGTCATTAGAAGGCTTTAGGTGTTAAACTGACAGAGCGACGCCAAAAAAAAAAATACTGACCTAAAAGTTAATTAGGTTTAATTATTTTTTGACTCGTAATTTATTGCTTAATTTTGACATGTCTACTATTTAATTTGATTTTTGATTTTTTGTATTTACTGTGTTTGGATTATTATGTATTTATTGCTACTGTTATTTATAAGTTTTTCAAACACGATTGTAAAATTGTTATTGAAATAATGAACTGAACTGAAACTGAAACAGTAACAGATTTTCATACAACTTTTGCCGGCCGCTGCTCGCATATATTTGACCAATATTTAAATATTATATGGTTGATCCACAGAACACTATTTAACCTCAAACGTTGTGGTAACTGTGACTTGGACTTTTTTTAATCCATTTTCCAAATGGAAATTCGTATTTTGGAATTGCGTAACGCCGAAATGAACTTCAGTTGCATACCTTAGCTTAGAGTCTAACTAAGGTATCCAACTGTCTAAGGCTTAGACAATACCAAAAAAAATCTGACTGGGTCGGCCAGTGACTCAGAATTCTCAAAAGAAGGAAGGAAGCCAGAAGGCATAAAGTTTACTGATAATGGATTTCAAGTTAGACTAGGCTGCTGAGCATGGCATTTGGAAGTTTGACATTTACAGAACTAGATGGCGCTAGTAAAAAGTGTACGATGCTAGAACGCGCTATCGTTGCGTTTTGGCTTCAATGTTACTTAGCGCTCGGCCCCTCAGATAAGTACACTGAAATATAATTGATTAGTCTAATGACTATATTTTTTAAAAGAAGTCGTTTTGTGATTTCTTGTTTATAGACTGATATGTTAATTATCATGAAATTTTATTTCCATTTCATTTATTTATTGCTTGCTTGTACACAAAATACATACCTAGCTTTGTTCTTAAATTAGCATAGTCAGTACATGCACCCTGTTGGGCACTGCAATGTCATAAGTATTATAATACAATTTACATAATTATGGTATATATAATACAATTTAACATAATTATGCACAAAATCAGATACTGTAAAATCAATAAAATAAAAATAAATTAAAATAATGTAAAATCAATAAAATATTAAATTAAATTAAATGTCAACATTTAAATTAAATTACACGACAAATATTGAAACATTGAGTTTACCATCTACCATTATAATGTATCTACCGCTAAACATGACAGTCACTAGAAGGCTTTATGTGTAAAACTGACAGAGCGACGCCAAAAAAAAAAAATACTGACATAAAAGTTAATTAGGTTTAATTATTTTTTGACTCGTAATTTATTGCTTAATTTTTTGTATTTACTGTGTTTGGATTATTATGTATTTATTGCTACTGTTATTTATAAGTTTTTCAGACATGATTGTAAAATTGTTATTGAAATAATGACCTGAACTGAAACTGAAACAGTAACAGATTTTCATACAACTTTTGCCAGCCGCTGCTCGCATATATTTGACCAATACAGCAAATTCGATTTATCTTGAAGAAGGTTGCATGTTTGATAAAAAATAATAACATGGCAGCTCGAAATGGTTCGTCATGTATAAATAAATAATACATACACAACACAATGGCAATGCGTCGTCGCCTTTATCTGTTCCGATCTTGGCTAATACACTGCTGTGAAGTAGTAAGGTATAATGTTGATAAATATTTTATGTAGACAGTAAAATCGCGTCAGTAGCACTGAAATAAACTTGAAAGGATTTCGGCCGTGCTTCACGTCTTGCAAATGTAGGTTTACTTTCAAGGCTATACTGTTATCAAGTTTAAGTTTCTGTTCGGTCACGTTTAAGGCTAACCTGCTGCTGCAATTTGAATAATTTTGAATTGAATGTGAAAACTAAATCGGTGAAGGTGAACTGAAAAATAAGAAGTGTATCACTTTCAGCTTATTTTATTTATTAAAATTCAAATTATAACAACCATCTTACTTCCATGTTTTTTTCTCAATCCCATCTTTCCCTGTTTTTTTTACATCACACCTAATGCTAAAGTCTAACTTCCGTAGTCTACCAAGTAATCACAAAAACTATACAGGGTTATTCATAATTAGCTGCAAATACTCAGGAATTAGGTTCAACAAATAAAATAAAAAATATTTATGAAATGTTTTTTTTAAGTTTTGTTATGAAAATCCCGAGAAAATCGATAAAGAATATCCTTTGGAATCATTGGCGCTTGACCTATTTTGACCTTTGATCCGCGCCCGCGTGCCGTGAGCGACACTCTGCGTTTAGTCACCACCTGGGTGGGTCATTGTCCTGTTCTCCAAGGCAATCATTATGCAATAGCCGTAAAAAAATTAATAAAAATAAAATTTTGATACAAAAACTTAACTCGAAACTTAAAAAAAATCATTTCATAAATATGTTTTATTTTATTTGTTGAACCTAATTCCTGAGTATTTACAGCTAATTATGAATAACCCTGTATTTGTTGCAAGTAGCAAAGATTAGAAAATTAACCATAAAACCTTATATAATTGAATTATACTTATTATATTACCACTTATTTACCCTTTGCTTTCAAATGGAACATTACAAGTAAATCGTTCAATGTTATTTTCATATTTTCACCACACTTTGTTCGTAAGAACCAAAGACATGATAAACAGAAGAGTACAATGTGGTATTTTTTTGTTATTTTGTTTTTTCTTTACTCTAGTTCTCATTATTGTATGGCCAGTTCCACCTGGTACAGTGACGGTATGAAAATGTTCGTCAGTTTTCAACTTGATTCGTTCAACGTATCGCGAGCACATATTTGGTGACGAACATTTTCATACCGCGACTGTACATAATGGACTTCTATAGAGTCTAAATGCGGAAACAGAAGTTCGAACACAAGATAGTACTCATTACATTTCTTTGGTACACTTCCACACCACCTACCTAGTCTAAGAAAAAAGGTGGTACTTATAACTCAAGTGAGACTCAAGATCGGTACTCGCGGTAGCCGTCCATGAAGACTTAGTATTCAGAAACAGTGTTTAAGTCTATCGAGCCTCGAGCACTCTTATGCTGCCTTCCTACGGTGCGTGGTTCTGCAGATCATCACGCACAGTCGACGACGACGCACGGCAACGCACACAGAAAGGGTTCCTGTGCTACCGCGCACCTCGGTGCACGAGACCGTTCCCATGGTGTGTCGTGCGAGCTGATCCGCCTCCGTGCGCGATATCACACACCGGGAAGGGGCTATTAGCCATAGATTTTTGGCGGTTCTCCATAGAAAAATTACAATTCTATTCTTGAGGCTCGACTCCACCCAAACACTGTTTCTGAATACGGGTTTTAGTGACCTAGGTACTGACTACTGAATATGCAAGCTCATCAAGGCACAAATAGGTACCTTATCTACTATTGATTGCAATGCAGTTCAGCATCTTGTGGACTCTTTTGATCGACACCGATTTGTATTGACAATGACAACTTTCTGCAGCTCAACTGTTTTATGTGTCGGTACTTTATCATCATCATTTCAGCCATTCACACACTGCTGAGTAGGTAATGGTAGGTAAAACCTATAGGTACCTAACGTTCTTTATACGGGTCATGTCATTAATACTACTAGTAAAAATAAATTATTATAATTTTATTCGTAAATAACAGTTTTTTTTCTAACGATCATAATTACATAATTAGCACAAGATTTTTATATATACCATAAAATATACTAATTTAACCAAGCAATAAATGGATGTTTACGAAAGCGAGTTAATGAAATGAAGTGAAATCCAAATTGGGGAGCAACGACCTGACAACGATCTCCACATTCGCGAATAACTCGGTGAGAATAATTAAACGAGACATTGTCGAAACCAGCTCAGCAAGCTAAAGATGGAACTTTCTCCAAAATCCGCAAAAACTCGGTTTTATTCATCAAGCGATATAAAACCAAGACTGACGTTTGAATAATAAGTGTGTCTTATACACGCATCCTAAGTGTGAATTGCGATATTAGTAGGTAACATAATATTGCAATTCCTGCACACTTAGCTAGCTACCTACCTACTACCTAAATAATATGCAAATATTTTTATGCATGATTTCAATAAATAGGTAGGTACCAACGAAACCCACAACCACTAACAAACTATGAAGATGAGGACAAAACAGGCAAACTTATAAAAACAAGTGAATTTCGCGAGCTATTAGCCCAGTATAAAGAAAAGTCTATTAGGCTAAGTGATCGCATAACATTTACATGCCCTAATACGTTTGAATGCAGAATCGTCATCAATCTTCAAGGGGTGCGCGAGTGAAGCGGTAATGCGCACAACATATGGCGTCATCGGCGATAGTGCTTCCATGGTGCGTTCCGCTCCGGTGGACCCGAATGGGCCCTGGTGATGACCGCTCCGACCTTAGATAGACCAGCTACATGGTCATGCCGCTCCCGATTAGATCACTTCACAAGTGCCACTAGACTCCCAAAGCCCGTATGCCTTTGTATCAATGACAAATGTTACATTCATACGAGGCCTATTGATAGAGACGGATTCATAAGAGTCCTTCGTCTAGCATTGTTGAGATTTGCAAATTACCCGTATGATAATGTTGAGTTTCTTTGCATAAACATTATTTATTTTATGTTTGGGAAGTTCTGGCTCTTCAAAAAGTTTATTGTTTACATTGGTGCAACTGATGCCTTCATTGTTTAATTGCGGTTAGTACTTTGCAGAAAGCCTAATGAATATTGAGCATAACAATAAATATTTAAATAAAGTCCATAAATTTTACGAGACATGGATATATTGGATATGGTAGGTACCTAGCTAGGTGTAGCGAACGTGTGTAGGAGGGTCTCATACAATCGCGGGGAGTGCTAAGTGCCGTGAGGCCACATGTCGCTCTGTCGCGCTAATCTCCAGGATTTGCCATCCAATGTCCCTCGACATCTCCCATCTCGTTCCCTCCGCGTGCTCCACAATACATCCATCTCATGCGTCTCATTGAATATTATTGCTCTATGGGGATTTTGAAAATATGGAGCCGTTTAGCGAAAGCCGTACATTGTATCCATCCAGTGGAATTATTCATACGCGGGCCGTTGCATTTATCACTTAATGGTATTAGCTATTAGATCGTTTAATCGCTCGATTTGAGACTTTATAGTCGGAGCTTAACTTTAAAAGTGTTATTGCAAATGTAGTGATAATAATAATTCACATAACTCAATTATGCAATCCAATATCTATACTAGGATTACCTATAAACTAATATGAAATGCAAACGACGTGAAAGTAAAGCCTATTAGCCTAGTAATAGTAAATACGTATTTTCTAAATCAGAGCACTAAATACTTATGTAAGTATCCGTGCACGGATAACTAATCGCCAAATCCATTTTTGACAGTTGTTTAATTCAAATTTTTGCATGAAAATTGTGAGATAAGTAACCAATTGTTGAATATTTAATTGGGCGTTTAGACATCCGTGATAACGAGCCTTTGGGGTATGAAAACTCTTGCTTACTGCTATCGCAGACTAAGAAAAGGGATGCTCAATATAATAAGTAAACAAATTATTCTTACCTACTTGATTACTTGACTTGAGGAGGTTGAAAGTTTTTGGCTACCATAGTTTGAATAGATTCCACGTTCAGAAGGCCATTGATCAAAATAAATCAGTAAGTCAACGTCTGTGAGCATAATAATCGCTTGGTGCTGTCAGCGCGCCAGACGGCATACACTGCACATGGCGACTTATGCGCAAAAACTAACATCACTTTGCAGTTCGTCAAAATGTACAGAACTCTATAACCAATGAGCAAGGTCCATAATGGGGCATAGCTTTGGATGTTTGTGCAAGGGTAATGTTGGTTTATTTGAGTGCATTGTGGGGACTACGGCTTGTCATTCCTTCCCTCACAACCCTAAAATCATTCCATTCTATCTACCGGACGAGTCGACAGGTTAACTTTTGTATATCACAAAAGCCGTGCATTACAGTTCGATTGTTGGCACAAATGTCGGGTATTACAAAGCATTTTGTGTTTACTGGCGATGATTTCAAGTTTAATTCATTAGTGAGTTTTTGTTGGGCGCCAATTTTATGCCACCAGCCCAGGTTAAAACTTGAACTTACTTACTACTAGAAAATTATTGTTTAGGTATATGCGAGTAGATCCAAAAACACGGGTCTCTCAAATTACCCTTCACACAGTCCACATTAGATTTTTTTTGTTGATAAAAAGACATAGTTTGAATTGAAATATATTTAAATTAAAACTATACTTTTTCAACTAAGCAGGTCTCAGTCTTAGTGGTGAAGAGATAATGGGGATATACAATAATTGTTCCAAGTATTTATACCCTGGTCAATGAGTTGATTACTCTGTTGCGAAAATGATTGTGTAGTCTGGCTAAATACTTAACTATGCTGGATTATTATTTGTGATTTCTAAAAAAGTATCTTACAACAAAGTAAACTGAAAGCTTCAAAGGTGATTTTCAATTTCACCGTCAGTATTTGGAGGTACGTATTGACTTTCATATCAACAAAGACTGAAATGAAAATATTCCGCTGGAGAAGGTAAGTCAATAGAGGTTTGAGGCATTGCCCTCGCAGCGGGGGGAAGGGGAGGGCGCCTGGGGACGGGTACTCTTCTTGATTACAGCGCTCCCTCAAAACCTCCCTTCTCTCCCCTATTTTACCCGCCTCGCTGCAATACACACAAGCCTACGAACCTACGATGACAGTCGCGAATAACTTTCATTTTTTAAATAAAAACTCTATATTTAGGATATTTAACAGTTTGTCTGGAGTTGCTGGTAACGTTAAAACTCGGCATATAGCAAATTTTGTAAAACATTTACTAGTAAGCACTAAGCACTCTTCCTCTTTTTCACTACAATAACGAAATATATTGGGTTAATTACCCTTTCAGGACTTACCTAATTGGCAAAACTTTCATCATAACATTTTAATGTAAGTAATTTGCAAAAAAAAAGTTACACAAAATATTTGTGGCATGGCACTAGAAGGTAAATTGTGTTATAGAATATAACTGGGTCAAAATACTATTTTTCTAGGATGGTGAAATATTGAAAAATTCAAGATACATATTCTGACAGAAGCCTACACGCAAGCTCATAGATTCATTCGTTTCGCGAAAACCTACTCACCAACCAAATACAGCCAACACAACTATAGCAGCTACACCATTTTCTCGAGGGCTTTTCGCGAATAAAAAAGTTACGCTACCCCAACACTGTAGCTAAAACAAAAATACTTTCCCTACTCCACTTAAACAAATCCAACGAACATCTAAAGATTCGAACCGCCTCAAGGTGGGCTCAGGTGGCCGTGCCGAGATTGCCCGCATCAAACATGCATGAGGCTCGCCCTGTTGGTCGTAAAAATGCATATTTCAGGCCCAGGGCTTTTAATACAGAACAGTAATGAGCAGCAGAGGTCGAGAATCTTCTAATTTTGCTCCCATTTAAGAGAATAGCTCGTTGTATTAATTGGTTTACAGGAGTTTACAACCTTCAAGTGCTGGAAGTATAAAAGGTTCCTAATGAAGTGTGCATCTTCAGTATAATAATGAAGTAGTTAGATTAAAATATTGCTGTATATTAAAATCAAAACTTCTTAATAATAATCATAATAATATCCATATATATATGGCTGACACACAACGCACAGCCTAAACCGTTGGTCGTAGTCACTTGAAATTCAGATGGTGTGTTCTTTATGAAAAGTGTAGGTACATTAGGAAGGATTTTCTTAACTCATCCCCAAAACGAGGAAAGAGGGGGGGGGAAGCTTATAACGAACGGATCTATTTCAATTATTAATCTAATTTAATCTTTTTGTATTTGAGCTAGTTGGACAAATGAAAAAACAAGAAAATTATAATTAAAAAACTAGTCCTAAAACAAGGGCCAAAAAGTGTCATTTAAAAGTACGTAACATACGGTAGTTAATTAAAAAAATCCGTTACGACCCTATTTCACAGGCGTAATTACCTACCATCTTAGCAAAACATGCTCGCAAATAGATAACTTCTAAACTTTGATTAAACGTCTGAACTTTGCCCACGTCTAATTATTTTTATAAGCCGCAGTCAAAAAACAGCTACTACCTCATAACTACCACGCAACCCATACCATAAAAATGTATATTCAATCACGAGACATAAGCCAGTCGGGACTACTCGGGACGGGGCTCGGGGCTCCTCCGTAAAGAAAAAACACTCCATGTGGAAAAGTATGAATTGATCAATTCAATCACTATTTTCACTAATTTTGGAAATCTGTAGTTCGGTTTTGTAATCTCTAATGTATGCATATCGGTTAATCTTTTCAAATAAATTTATATTTGGTATATTTCAGCGCTCTATCTGATTGGTTAGCAAGTTTGTCTCCGACAAAGTTTAGTAATATGGCATTAAAAATATTACAATATTACCAAAATATAAGAATATTTTTTCCCTGTATCGTGTCGTGCTCGTCCAGTTGCTAATAAATGTATTATGACTCCCCTATAGTTCATCCTCGTAAGCTGCACCCATATTGTTTTGATATGAATTTAATGTGGAAAATACTCGTTTTGATAAAAATCATTCATCGCTCTAATGGGCTTAGCTAATGTTGCAGTCGGTATTAGTATCGTAATTTAGTAATATGCAATTGTTTTTTTTTTATATAGCTGATGATGTTAAGTGGTAACCATCGCCTATAACAAAGTATTACCTCGTAGATCACGCAAGTCAGGAACGTGCCCTACGATGCACTTCCCTGCGTCCATCAACTTGAGGCGTATTATGTAGATGTTCAGCCTCACGTGCCAGTAATTTCACCGGCACCCTTCCAACCGAAACACAGCAATGCTCAGTATGCTCACGGCAGAAATAGGCATGGTGGTAGTAGGTACTTTCCCGGACGAGCCCTTCACAAAGAGCTGTACTACTAAATTTTTATCGTAGAAATATTTTTTTGCTATTGATAGAGGTGTTCGATAACTATAAAGAAAAATGAACCATTCGAAATTTGAGAGCAAGGGGCTTTTAAATTTCGAACATTTTTTTATTTATAAAAACATTCATAGTTCCGAATTCACGCAAGCAAAAAGTTTTTGCCTATGCTTTTCACCTAGGAAGAGAAATAAAAAGTTTCCACCCATAGAAAACTATGCGCACAAAATTTACAAACTTTTAGACGGCTCATCTGATGGTAAACGAATGTGCATACTAGATTAGTTGGCGACACTATGATTCAACCGTATAACCTACTCTTTTGTTTGAAAAAAGAAAACATTGCCTTGTATACGAGATATTATGACTAAGTGTCAATGTTTAAAATAACAGTTTGAATAGAATTTATCCAGGGTTCTAGTCTTCTTTTTTTATTGTCACTGTTTTTTAGTGAAAGGATTTTAAATGCGCTCAAAGAGGCTCCTTTTGTGCTCTAGGATTTTAGTTAATAGTTTAGTAGCAGCGGGTACTAGTAGGTATATAGGTATGTGCGATGAGAGGAGTTTAACCGCTAAAGCTATCCCACCCTCGACATGTCTATCTGAGCGGTCGGGCATTTCTGTGATTGATTAAAATGTTAACAAAGGGATAAAACTGATCAACGGAGCTTTCACTAGAAGCCTTTTATGTTCGTGTAATCAAAGAAGCCCTACGCAAATCATGGAAGAAAATGAATGTGACTTTTGCTCGAGTTCAGAATTGGATTTTTTATTTGAAATGTTTTAAGAGTTGATAAGTGACAGATGGCATGATTTGCAAAATATTTTTTTAAACTTTGTGATTACCTATATCTCACAATAAAGGTACGGCCACATCTAGGCGATAAGCTGCGATATTGTATGTATCGTTGTCTAATATGTGGCCGTACTTTAAGTCTTGCTTACGCTACCTGACAACAAGAGTCTTTGGTGACTGGAAAAGATAAAATACAAAGGATTGATGGATTTCATTCACCAATCACTAATTTCTGATGCTCAGTCGGATACCGTGGATAAACAATATTTAGGATTACATTATTTTTTAAAAGTCTGTGAGTGCTGCAATTTTCTTATTTTTATCTCCCAAAGAAAATGCACAGCCGTGTTCAAATAGAAATTTAGTTTCGTAAGTTAGAAATATCTACCAAAGAGTAACCGCACCAAGGCTAGGTAAGTCCACGGCATTTGTAATCATCAGGGGTTAGTAGCTGCGAGGCAAGGTAAGTTGAGAGGGGTCAGAGAGTCAGCCGACAGATGTCGCCCCCCGCAGTGCGGATGATGAGCCCCAGTAGCGAAGGATCATAAATTCGTTGTTACGAATTACCCTTCGTGGAATTGTATTGTTTTAATGGTACGTAATAAATGTAGGTGAGAGGGGCTATCTATCGGTATGAAATTAATGAGTTCTCGTAATATAATAACCGTAGTTTCCGTAGCCGTTAGAAATAAGTGTTTTTGAAAGTATCAATGATTCGAAAACTGAATCGTAAGAAGCTACCTATTTATGTGCTACGAGCAAGGATTTTTCTTATCCCTGGCTACGAAAGTGCTACGACGCGCAGCGCGTGTGCGTAGAACTATAATATTTTCTAGATAGCGGAATGTACTGTCTTCTTGGGGTTTACACAGTTGACTAAAGCCGCACGGTTCACAAAAAATATTGACCGTCTAAATGGCAATTCGTCTAGATCAGTTGCAGGCAATCGCCCGCTGCATGTACATCATCTTCTGCTCAACTTTTTTCAGAAAATGACCGATCCGTATGCGATTTTAGTTACCTATGTAAATAGGCTAGCGATTCGGCTTGGTGAGGCAATTTGTGAAGCGACAAGCCGCACGGCAAAAATCGACCCGTGTAAACCTCTCAGCACCGTTATTGAAAATAAACCTGCATACAGAGTCAACTTACTCGCAATAAAAACATGTTTTTATAGAAAATCAACAGTACTTATGTAGGTGTGTAAGTATATTATTTCTTATGTCATAGCAAGTTGAAATATTTGTAGTTGGTATTTGAGGGAAGCTCTAAGTAATTATAGTAATTTTACAAATGTATTTGCGATTAAAAAGCTACAAGAGGTAACAAAACACCACCCCTAAATTACGTGGAAACCGGAAGTGGTCTATTCTGTGAGCACGCGTCGACACGTGTCCACTTCCGGTTCTAATGCGATAATATAATAGGAGACATCTCCACATTCTTCCCGTGTTTATACAAAACTTTTTTAAATATTTGACCAGTCATTTTCTCACAGTAATTTTATTAAAAAGCGTCGGGTCGATGCTATACATTTTTATGACGTATATAGATAGTAAATGGACTTGTTCATTTTCTGATATGATTGAGTTTCAGACAGCCTTGATAAGCAATTAAGTGCTGCATTACTATATTACTTTATTTATTTTATTCAATTTATATTTGACATACGCTTTAAAACTTTGCTTTTGTTTTACCTACGTCTCACTAAGTTGGAATGGCACACACTTTACAGCTATTTTTGTTTTGTAAAAGAATCATACAAAAAACGGTAGGAACAAAACCGTAGTTTGTAGCCCTTTCTTCTAGGCTTGGTCGCGTCTAACTAGCACTTAGAGTCAGCTATAGCTTTAAGACGTTTAAAAGTAATCCTTCTGATAAAACTGAATTAATAAGTTTTTGATATTTTATTATTTGTTAAGTGTAACAAAGACAAAATTACATGTTTAGCTTATGAACAAAGTTTGAACACCTCATTCAACCGAAAAAGAATAGACAAGACAAGAAATAAGCAATCAAAGTAGGTAACTCTAACTCTATTTATGTTCTTTGTTTAGCCTTTATTATGTTTAACTGCTGAGAAAGGGTTTCCCCTAGTTTTCTCACATTTGGGTGGCTCTGGCGCAAAATACGTCGGCTATCCTATACCTACCAGCTTTTTTCGGTCTACCTTGACGCGCGGCCACTCGCGACAGGCGGCCAGCCGACGACGCCGACGGTGACTTCCGCATATTAGAATTATGTACGCTACTATATTTTTTAATATATATTTGTCTTACATTCAATTGTTTTGATAGACATTCTCTTTTTATTATAGGCCTGCGCACATCTAGGCGATGGCGATGGCGATCACGTGTAACGCTGTCAAATATAACGGTGATATTTGACAGCGTTTCAGCTGATCGCCATCGCCATCGCCTAAATGTGCGCAGGCCTTTAGGGTTTCAATTTAAATAAAGTTTTCATTTGACTGCGGTTTTGTTCTTCAGTAACTTCAGTGTCTATAACTAACATAAGATACAATACTGAAATTTGTTCTCGTTTCAATAAATATAACTAGTATGCAAATGCAGGCAGGTAGATTATTGCATGCCTGGACAACCAAAGAACAAAAAATATTTTAGAATTAATTAATTAAATAAACCTCTACCTAATTATATTTAGCAAAAATTTCATGAAGTTTCGGTAAGAAAACTATTATAAATGCTTATTACAATTTACACCCCTATTTTGCATTTTGCAACTACCAGTAATAAAACAAGGGCATTCAGAATTTTTTAATCTCTATCTACCACAAAGTTATTCTAGGCAAAGAAGGACTAATTTAACACAAATTGGTCACAAAATGCGAAACAAGTAAACTTCGTTGAAATCACTATTTTTATGAAACAACCGTCCCGTTGTTTCATAAAAATAGTGTTAAAAACCATGATAGTTTCAAAAGTTATTTCGTTGAAATCCTTCACAAGATTAACTTGTGAAGTATTTTGTAGTTCTGTGACCCCGTCAGTTGTTAGTATAGTAGTTCCAGTTTTTGGCAAAGATAATAAATAAAACACACAAAACCAATATCTGACGGTGCTATTATCATTAGTAGTCTCTGTCTTGTCCATTATTTTTCTGTGGTTGTTACAAAATAGCGGTGAACATGAACATTAATACAAAAATTAAAATTTACATAAATAAAATTATCAGTCTACATTTTTAAAAACACTAACAAATATACGCACCTATGTTAAAAAAACTTGGTAAAAAATTGAGTAATTTCGTTTCGTTGAAGCCCCAATATTTATCCACACACGGTATTTTAAATCTGGATTACAATACCGTGATTGTTCGTGGCACAAGTCGGACAGACGCACACTGCTTCATCGCCGACGGCAACCAAACTCCCTAAACACGTAATCATAGGCTTTCAAATAATGCGGGGGCTAAAGTAGATATGTAATTATAGATATTTGAACCAAATTAAATGCGGTTTTATTCCTTCAATACGTGAGTAATAATATTTCACATCAAATCATGCCTGTTTCCCATAGGGGTAGCTAAGACCATGGATTTTCACTTGATATGATCCTGACATACCTCCTTTTTAGGGTTCCGTAGCCAAATGGCAAAAACGGAACCCTTATAGATTCGTCATGTCTGTCTGTCTGTCTGTCTGTCTGTCCGACCGTGTCACAGCCATTTTTCTCCGAAACCATAAGAGCTACACTGATGAAACTTGGTGAGTAGATGTATTCTGTAAACCTCATTAAGATTTTTACACAAAAATAGAAAAAAAACTATAAATTTTGGGGGTCCCCATACTTCAAACTGAAACTCAAAAAATTTTTTTTCGTCGAACCCATATGTGTGGGGTATCTATGAATAGGTCTTCAAAAATGATGTTGAGGTTTCTAATATCGTTTTTTTCTAAACTGAATAGTTTGCGCGAGAGACACTTCCAAAGTTGAAAAAAGTTGGTCCCCCCCCTCTAACTTCTAAAATAAGGGAATGATAAAAGTAAAAAAAATATATGTTGTACATTACTATGCAAACTTTCAACGATATTTGGTTTGAACGAGATCTAGTCAGTAGTTTTTTTTTTATACGTCATAAATCGTAAACCGCAATTTACCTTTCGACGAACTACAAGAACCTGTTTCCTGTTTATTTTCTGTATATTATGTTACTTGATGCTACGGAACCCTTCATGGGCGAGTCCGACTCGCACTTGGCTGCTTTTTTTTATAGAACTAGCTGATGGAACAAAGCATTGCCTCGTAGGTCACGCACGTCAGGAACGTGCCTTACGATTTTCCATGAGTCCAACCACTTGAGGCATATAGATGGATGGAGATAGGCAAGGTGTAAGTACTTCCCCGGATAAGCCCTTCACAAAGAGCTCTACTACTATTAAAATCGAAATATTTTTTAGTAGAGCTCTTTGTGAAGGGCTCATCCACGGAAGTACTACCATCATGTCAATTTCTGCCGTGAAGCAACATCGCTGTGTTTCGGCTTGAGGGTAATGCATGGGTACCGGTGAAATTACTGGCACATGAGGCTGAAAATCGGTTTGTCTCAAGTTATTGGCACAGGGCAGTGCATCGTAGGGCACGTTCCTGAAGTGCGTGACCTACGAGGCAATGTTTTATTATAACAGGCGTTGGTTAAACTTCAAAGTCAGGTGGGCCATATGATTGCTCCATCTGGTAGTTGTATACAAAATAATGGTCAATACACATGCACTTCTGTATAAGGTTCTAACGACCTGAAGTCATAAGTGTAATCGGGCGAGATAATGTCATGCAAAAACAGTTATCATCATCCCTCATATCAACTGTTAATCACCCAATAACTTTTATTTAACAGTACACAAATGACCGGACATTATTTAGGTCAACAACTTACTAGGACAGGACACGTAATATAGAATTAATTTGCCTAAGTGCGATGCCATCTACATGCGCTTGTCTGGTGTAAAAATCAAAAGGCTCGAAGTACGCACTCAACTTGATTATAGGCGGCCCTACAAAGCTATGGTAAGTACACCCTGTCGCGTGTCATACGTCGTCCTAAACCCTGCCACGTGCTGTCTTAGATGATAATTGTAGCATGCGATATGAAATAATATGAACAATGTCATACAAAAGCTTCTGGTAACGCCTATGTACTTATACAAATCGTATAGGCATAGTGTAAATTTTGTTTTATAATTCCAAGCTATAGTTTTTTTTAACACAAAAAGTTTTTTCTTTATCCCTTTTCACAGTGGCCATTTCGGCAACTTGTTAGTATGAGCTGCGTACGAGTAAAGCCTTGTGCACATCTAAGCGATCTGTGATGGCGATCAGTGAAACGATAATATGACAGCGATATTTGATAGCGTTTCACTGATCACCATCGCCATCTCCTAGATGTGTGCAGGCCATAAGAAGTGCCACAATAAAGTAAAGTACAACCTCGAATCAGGCCTTATACTCTAGGTTCTACTAATAGTTTTCTCTATCTACTTATGCAGGATACTGAAAACAAACAGAAGGTATAATAACGCCTAAAACTAACGAAAAGCATTAGCGTGGTCCCTCGTTTTCTCAGAATGCAGATTAAAAATATGTTGAATGTATAAAATACATGTATACTCAACCTGCCACCTAACTGATGGTACTTTTTGTGTATTATTATTATACATAGGTTTAATATCAGCCTAAATAAAAAAAAGTAGGTGCTCAAATATTTGAAAAGACAGGCATGCTGTTTTATAATTTATTGTGTAGATTTTTACCTTCGAGAGCCTTATTCCTTGCCAGCAGAGCGAGCAACACATCGGGTGGCGGTGGGTCCAGGGAGTGATGCATGGCTTCCAGTGTCGCGTCCATAGGAAGCTCACGGCGCTCGCAGTCACTGACCACGTCTCCGTACGTCTCCATCGATTAAACACTTCTTTACGCACAGTTAATATTCACCGCATTGTCCATGTGTAAACACTGTATATGGGATCACCTGAGCATGGGTCCCGTGGTGTGGTGATGCCGCGGGTGCTGCGGGCGCGGGCGTCGCGGCGCCTGAAGCCGGGCCCACGTGGCGGCCCGCCCACGCCCGCCCCTCACCGCACTCGACGCGCGCCGCCCTCTGCCTCCCATTGAGAAGTCATTTTTTACCCCCTGAATCTGATAAACCCCGGGGCTGCAGGGAAACGCGGGGCTCCCCCGCCCCGAACTAATTTGCCAGAGTCGTACGACACACCCCGAGTGCTTACATCCATCTACGATATTACTCTAGCACGTTATCCCGTTCGCGAGGGCACTTCGTTTCTAGTCATCCAGTATAGCTGCGAAGAAAGGGAGTTTTGAAATTATTATGGCATTTATTTTCAACGGCGTTCCTTTTTTTGGCTTCTTAAACACTGCATTAGGACCTTTTTATTCGAAATCTATTACAAACCGTCTTAGCTCATTCTAATTGTCAAAATGAGGATTATATTTTCATAATGGTATTTCTTGTGGGTGCTGTCAAGAACTGTATTTTCGTATTTGTTTAGTATTTTTTAATGAATATACAATATAACGTAAATTGAACACTGGCCCAATGAGTGAATGCGAACGGTACAATCCCGACAATGTCTTCAAAAGATTTAAAGTTGTTGAATTCCCAGTATCCTTCGTCAGTTTATCGACTACACAGTACCTCGATGTAGAGATCGATCTTAGCAAGTCTGCGTACTTGAAGACCATGTGTGAAGGCATCTTGTTGGTAATACATTTTATTTTTTATTGCTTTTCATAATGCAAATTGGATTTACAACTTGAGCCAGAAGCATATTGATTTCAGAAATTTGACGATGCACGCGAAATTTCTGCATCACATCGATCTTTTATCGTGACTCAAGTTAATGATCATACTATTCAAATCACATTCCACCCTAAAAACGAATGTATCTGTAACGCGAAACGCAGGAAAGATCTCGACAATAGATTTGTATTTGACCTGCGTCTAATTCAAGTGGACGGAACGCGATGTTGTAACAATGAATTTCATTCTGAAATAGGGCGATATTACATCAGCGGACAATATGAGTATTGTAAACTTTCACATTTTCCGAAAGTGATTAATTACGGTAATGTTATTATAAACACAAAAGTAACGAGACATGTGCGTATACGAAACGAATCTAGCTTGATAGCTACGAAATTCGAATATGTAAGAGTTACTGGGTTTGAGGTCTCCCCACAAATATTTATGATTCCACCCAATGCAACTAAAAGGATATCTGTAACGATCAAACCTACGTGTTTGTTACTTGGAGACACTATTTATTTTAGAGTACGCAATCCGCATGACCTATATGACGATATGGTTTTAAAACATGAAAACGTTGATGAAAACTATATTACATACAAAATAACAAGCAAGCAGAAAGTTATATACAATAAGAAAGCAAAAGCAATTGTAGTAGAATCTTTACATAAACTAAACGAGCAAGATATCAGATACACTTTTATCGATGATGCAGAATTAAAATTAAATGAGCAAAAGAAAGATGTAGCTTATAAACATTTAAAAATATGTAAATCGTCTTATGCCAAGAAACCAGTTATTGAAAGATTTACCACTGGCAGGGTGAGATGTATAGAAGATGCCTCATTTAAAATACAGAAACCACCTAAAGATTTTTGTAAGAAAATCCGAGAGCGAGTTTCAACCTATGGTCTTTTTGACATATTGTTTCTGCCATTTGCTATTAATTTCGGCAGAATTGGTTTATTCACATACGGTAAGCAAGAATTGACGATTAAAAATAACACGCAGTTTGATATCAACATCGAGTTGCACAATGATGAATGTGTTCTTTACACTGAAGAGAAACTGTCTTCAACAATAATCAAAATGAAATCTATGGATGTGATGAAGGTTGTTGTATTTTGCTTAGGATTCGTGGAAGGAAATTATACAGGTACATTTGAATACTTGATAGATGATAAGTATAGTCGAAAACATCCATACTCACTTCAAGTTGGAAACCCAACATTGATGATACAAGAAAGAGTTCTAAAGTTTGGAATGATTACCACAGAAAGTTTCATCACATCAGTGCCGGTTAGAATTTACAATTATTTCAATATTCCTGTCAATTTTCAATGGGATGAGCTGACATCTGATGCGCCTTTTGAAATAATTCCTCTTTCGGGAACAATTCCCAATCATTCTTGTATGATATGCGATGTCATTTATATTTGCAAACCTACAAAAACTAAAACACACGAAGTTGATTTTGTATCGCAAAGCAAAACAATGAAAATTGTACCTATTGAACTTAGCGTCATCACTAGAAAGCTGTCCATAAAATTTTTACAACCTGCAGTTTTGTTCAAAGATATTCCTCTTAACTTAGAAACAACAGAAAAAGTTAAGTTGGAAAATTCATCAAGAGAAATAGCAACTTTTCACATATTGGAACCATTAATTCCTGGACTGCGAATTGAACCTATGAGTGGAACCATTCGCCCAAAAATGATTATAACATTTGAAATAATCGTTAAGATTTCTTGCGTTTTAGAATTTGCATTTGACATTTTCCTTAAAATAAACAACAAAGAAAATGTGGTACTGCCTGTGAGTGGAAATGTCGTGGAACCTAAAATACTGATTCACCCAAAAAATATATTTATGTCACGAATCCCTTGCTATATGGTAACATACGTGCCAGTGACTTTCCAGAATCTTAGTACTTTGAAGACTTTGGTAGAAATACTCGACACAGGAGACGAAAATATTTTCGACGTCTACATTGCTCAAGGGAATGACAAACAGAGAATCATTGAATTTTACGTTGAAGGTGGACAATCAAAAACGATTTTTATAAAAGTGTATGACATTTTTCGAAGAGAATACGAAATGTACATACCATTTAAAATCAACGGAATGCTAGGTCCTCCTGATCAGAATTCCTGGTCAATAGAACTACAACACTATATTGGAGAGTTCGAACAGTAAGTAATTCTCATTTTTACTAGTTTTATTATTTACAACTCTTCATTGATGTACTAAACATTTTCAAATAACATTACAGAAGTTATGAAAATAATACAAGAGTCAAAATAAAATCTATAAACAAAGATATTAGCTTCTGCCGTATAGCTGGTGTGATAACTGTACCATGGATACATTTTTCTGTTGATAAGTTCGAAATTGAATACGTGCCAAACGGAAGTAACAAAATTGACTTTACAATGACTAATGTTTCAAAATACTATTTGTATGTTACGATTTTAACTGCGAAGTTATCACCATTCTTTTCACTTGACTTACAAACCGAAGAAAACCAGTCCATCATCAATGAAAGTAATATTAAATTTGAATTAGATAGAGGAAAAGAGGCGGAGTTGTCTTTAAAATTTCAACCAAAAGGCCATGGGAGATTTGTCTCTACAGCTCTATTATTTTTGGACAAGCATATGACGATCCCGTATTTTAATTTGACCTTTATTGGAAAACGACAAACACCAATAATGACTCCAAGTACTTATCGAATAATATTTCCTCCATGCTATGTTGGAACAGAGATCGTCCGTACAATAGTGATTAAATTGGGAGTGGCATCGGATATGGATTCATTTTCTTGTATGTCGAAAGAAGAGACAAACCTCAGAGTAAAGTTTATAAGCGTTGAGCATTTAGAAGAAGAAGATGAGATTCACACCCTGTTGACTGTAGAAGTAAAAGCTAGTTGCCAAAACTCTTATGCGCGTCATTTAACAGTAAGCTTTAATCACGACAGTGGATCTGGCTGTGATGTTGAAATTAATTTCTGCTTCACGTATTGCGCATTAACTTTGCACACCAGTTTTTTGGTGAAACCGGAAGACAATCCATACCCTTATTTTCCATTATGCACACAAGAAGACCTTTATGAATATTTAGAAAAATGTACACACTTTTTGGAAAAATGGATGTTCCAACAAGGGTTTCGTAGAGATTTGTATCCAGTTATCCCCGATACATTTCATGCTATTTCGGTTGCATTATCATCGCAGACTAGTGGTACGAAATCCAAAGGAATAAACGTATCGTACTTAAATTTTATAAGAAGAATAGCTGGACCTTTGATGAAGCATATTCATAAAATAACGTAAGTTTTAAAAATAGTGACCGTTCTGAATTCCTAGAAGAAGCTTTCATAACTTATAATTTTCTAGAGTACCCCTTTGTTTTAAAAGATAATTACATTTTTTCAGGGTCCAAGGAGTAGATGAATCTTTTAAATGCGTTAAAGAAATTCACGATACATACAGAGAGATCATAAATTTAATTAGGTCCCGTGGAGCTGATTTATGGGTTTTGCAAGCTAAGTTTCTTTTAAGTTATGAACAGTTCGTTGTCTACTCTGAAAATGTTACTCCCAAATGTAACGCTGATATTTTACTAACAAGAGAACTTTTAGAAGATAACAACTTATTCAATAGGCTTACTAAACAAAGTTGGATTGATTTCATATTACAAAGCTATAAGGTATTTGTCATGGACAGTTGTTTTTTTGATTGCGTTTGTGTTAGCTCTGAGTACAGAGATATCATAAAAGTTCTGATTGATTGGTATAATGAACAAATACAGATACAGCATAACAAGCTCCGAGGAAAAAGTAAATCAGTCAAATTAATAACAAATATCACTACGGACTTGTCTGACGGTATAGCTCTTATTTCAATCATTTTAAGTTACTGTCCGTTCCTAGCAGACCAGTTTACAATGTTTAGTGAATTAACCGAAGATGCAAAAGAAGGCGGAATCATTAACAATGCGTGTTTAGTCATCGAAGCTATGAACCAATTAAGACTGTATTTTCCGTTGAGCAGCAAAGACTTGTTGGAACCAAACTTTTTGCAAATGTTGTTTTTGTCAATTCATCTCTACGTTGCTTTGCCCATGTTCAAGCCAAAAGATACCATTAGGTTCAACCCACCTTTGCTGAGAAGTTCAACAAGAACGGTGGCAATTTGTCCGGCTAGTCAAGAATCACTAATATTCAGTTACATGATTTTGAACAATACAAGTAATAACTTTGTCGTCGAAAAAGCCCCTTCAGGGGAAAATGGCAAGAAGATGTTCCTAAGCGTTAAATACATAGCTAATTTTGTAAATGAAGAGAGCTGTATACTACTTGTACATGGATATAATAAGACACGTATTTTCGACACATACGTCTTATTTTTACTGCAGGGACATGTCGGCGTCCTCAATCCAGTAAGAAAATGTAAAGTGACGGGACCCCTTTATCGCCCGAATAAAGTTGATGTTTTAGTATCATCACCATTTGCAAGTGCCGGGCTGTTTAGTGTGTACCTTACAGATACCGAACCTTCGATTCCAGTTGATTTCGAAGATATAAAAAATCCCAGATTTTACTTGAAGCGACTTAATTTGACGGACAGGGAAATACATTTGAGCGGTTTGCCCAAAGAAAGTGGTCAAGAAATTCAAGAGCATAAACTTTACTTACAAATGATATGTTTGAGCACTCAAATCGGTAATACATGGATTTGGTTCCGAAGTGAAATAGGAGAATTCTTTATCAGAGTGACGTCACAACCTCGATGGGACTTGGCTATCGACACTTTACAGGCCAGAGTGCAAACTTGGCCAATGGACCCCTGCAGCTGCGGAGAAGCTTGCGAGTGCTACAGAACTACGGTTCTGATGATACCTCATCGTAACGATCTGATGATTAAATCATTACGATACGCCTTGCTTGAACACGCTTCTGAAACTATGATGAATGTCTTTGACCGGCTAATTGGTGAGAAAAAAATTTTTGAATAGATTTCTAGAATTAAGTTTTATGGTTTGGCTTAAGATTATTTATTTCTCATAAAATTTACAAATTACTTACTGAGAAACATAACTTATACTACACAAGTATTAACAAAATTATAAATGCAGTGAGCTTCAGACATTAATATTTGTCTAATAATTACAGATACAACAACAGGAAAGATGATCCTGGGCATGCTGCTAAGCGAAGGTGGTACAAACATGTCTGACGTGAACCATATTCTTCGTAGTGAGACCACATTCCGTATCAGCTCCAGAGCGTTTCAACCACGATTGGACCGCGTCAAGCTGGCTCATCACACCAGTGCCATCCTGCCTCTCCCAGTCACTCTACCCGCTCAAGATAAATCTGAAAAATACTCTGTGACTTTTACCTCCGACTGTGGCATGGATATCCGCACTTATAGAATACTGTTCATTGAATCTCCCGATGGCTTATCGAGCTGAAGCTATTGTAATACTAGAATTAGAATGTTTGCAGCATTATTGCCGGAATTAAACTGCGCGGCCAATTTATGTGCGCACACCCTTGACAAAAATAACCTTTAGATCTGTAGTTACATAAAACCACTGCTGCTGCACTGTGCTGGGTTACCACCGACACTGGATTTCAATCCCAATCTCGATTTTATTGGAATTTGATAGAAATCCTAAGGGTTTTCTGAGTTTTCTGAATGACAAAATTATGTCAAAACTTAAGATTGAGATTGAGTTCTGTAGTATCCCTGCAAATTATTTTCAATGACATTCGTGCATTATTTTAGAAAGTATTGTGGCAGGTATGTAATATAAATACATTGCATACTTGCAATTTTTTGCTATTTAGCACAGTAAATTTGCAACTCACAATGTGCCGATCACATTTTGGTAAGATAATTAAAATTAATAACAACGACTGCTCAGAAGAATTGTGTTTTTCTCATGTATGTTTAAAAAAAATTGATATGACATGACAATTTATGCTGATATGACAATGTCCAGAAATGTTTAAAGTGTACTAAACTTCCATGAAAGTTACAGTCGTTAGTTGAGTACCTAGGTATTTGCCTATTTATTTTTACTAACGCAACGAACTATTCGATTTTTGAGCATGGATTTTTCTATTATTTCTAATAAATAATTGTGTTTTATATTGTGTTTCCGTGACGCCGCCGTTATTTATTTAATTACATTATTACAACTATTTCTATCTTTGTTTTATTATTCAATTACACTTTAGCTGTTCAATAATAAATTATGAATAAAAAAATCAGCTGCGTGCCTTATATATAAGGCAAAAAAGAAATCGGTTTGATTTCCGATATGGAACAATGCATGTATGGTTTGCAAAAATATTACCCGGCGCTGTATAGGATCGACGTGAGTCATTGATGAAAGAAATACCAGGGTATTGATCTCAGAGTAAATTAGTTTAAATTTTGTCAGTTCCTAGATCGATAGCGGAAGGGCTAGTTCATTTGAATAGGTAGCGAAGCGAGATCGGAAGCGCCAAAGAGAGACATCTCTGAATGTACCGGCTCGCCTGCCTTGACCGAGCCACTGAGCCGTGGTCGGTCATCGCATAGTCATAGCTTGGAGTCAAGGATTTTTCTCACGCCGCACATTTGAAACCGATTGGCTGATACAATCGATCGAATCATACAAGTTTTTCTCTAACTATTTTGAAAATATGTCCTACTACTAATACGATAAATAAAATCGAAAGTTAGTTAAGTTTGTGGTAAAATCACGCCCTAACAGAATCTTAGAAGAATTTTAACTCGAAAAATATACAAGAACGTGACAAAACGCTATCTCACACGAGCGAAGCTGCAAGCGGCCCTTAGTGAGTAGAGTATGTACTTAGATACGACATGAAACCCGCAGTACAACATTTATTAAGGTAGGTAGACTTTGTCGATCAAGCTTATTCTATCTAAAACCCTGTCCCAGGCTCTACAGCCTCCCATAAATGGGCGCTGAAGTCAAAAAAGTTGCTCTTGACGTAGTATAAACCATCTACATTAGATGCAACGGCCTGTTAACTTTTTTACTTCAATGATGTATAGTTAAGAGCCAGTAGAAACATGTTTGTTATTTAATAAAAACAGTAAGTATGCTTTAATTAATGAGTTAGGTCCAGGCACGTTCAGCTACCATACTACGCGTTTGATGGGCATGTCAAGCGGAGAAAAATAGTACATTGTTACCTGAGTGTTGAAAGTCACGTTTTTTGAGTCCCGAGACGGGTTTGGCGCCAGAGCGTTGCGAGGGCGCCAATGGAGCTTGAGGGACTTAAAAGACTTTCATCCGAGGTAAACACTGTGCTTTTCATTACGAATACAAGGAAAGTAAAACTAAAAACATGAAAAAAAAAATTGTGAAAATGAAGATTGAATTGCCGCCTTCCCGGTTTTTTTTTTCTTTTTCTCTGGCGGGCCTTCGGCTTCGGCTCGCCAGCATTATTCAGCCATTATTTTCATTTTCATAATTTAAAAAACTGTAAATTGTTTGCTCAAATCTATGTTATTTTAAATAAATAGTTGAAGCTAAATAATAATAAAGTCATTTAGAAAATATATTCTTTTTTTAATAGTATTTTTATGTTATTTAAATTTTACATTGCGCTCTAATTAGACTTTTTAAACTTCTTACCGTTGTAATGGGTTTCCAACCTACTTGCTGAATAAAAAGTTGGAATTTGGTTCAACGACCTCCTTGCAGTTAGAAAGACTTTAGAAAGTTGGAACATGGTTGAATAAAATAGAACTTGTTTTTTTTTATAATTTGACAGCTGTCAGTAGAAAGCGATTCTCCCTAGGGCTGAAAGTTTTACTTTCAATTAGGCCCCTCAGGCAACTTCAGACCTACTTTCAGAGTAATGAAAAAAATATTATATCGTGTGGATGGTTATCGAAGGAAAGATAAACCAAGAATCGATGGAGTGTTTAAAAGATGACATGAGTAAGATAGAGGTGAGCAGAGCATCAAGACGTCGAATGATAGAAGCGAATGATGAGCGAGAAAACATGAATCGACCCCACTTCGCGTGATGGGACGAGGGCGCAAAGAAGCGCGCGCTTGTTGTATCCTACATTATTCGTATACTAACACAAATGATGCTATGTCTATAAATCACACCAATCTATCTTCTTATCTTTAGGATATCTTGTAACCTTCTATTATATAGACATTCAAATACGATTAAATATTATTGTAATTGAATAAATAAATTGAAATTGAATTAAATTGAAATAAGTGTAAAGGTCTTTTCAGTTACTGACTGACTGACAAACACAACCTAAACCGATAAGTCTAGGAGTATACAATAATGGTGAGGGGTTCCTGGTATACCTTGTCTAAGGATGCAATATGAGATTCTCACTACTCTACCTCCAGAGGGATGCAGAGCTGCAGAGGCGTTTGAATTTTATATGCAAAAAGGCGAAAGCGTCACGCGGGATTTCACAGGTACTCGTATGATATGATTATATAATGTTAATTATACTATGGATAGGCAAAAGTTCCAATAAGGAAGCATACCATTACGTAAGAACTATTTTTAAAATTAATTGAGAAAATGGTTTTTGTACCATTGTCTACTAACAGTGACGAATGAGGGTGACTTGCTTCATTGCATGCATCGATTTTTATAAGAAAATTTCAGGTGTTCCTACTAATATTATAAATCCAAAAAATTGTGAGCGTCTAAGTTTGTTCTCACTCATTTCGCCGTAAAGGCTGTACAGATTTTAATGAAACGTGGAATATACGACTGAACACAACGCAAATATCTGTTCATCACAAATGTTTGTATTGGGTTGGAATCGAACCCACAACACAAGCGCAGAAGGCTGAGCTACCTTCCAACTTGCTGTGGGTATGATTATGAACTTTTATGACCGTTTATGAATACCTAACGTCCTTCACCTCTTTTCGCAACACGCGATTTTTCTTCCTTATTATTACCTATAGAACCTTTAGCAGAGCTGAAACACCTATAGGGAAGTGGCTGATTTATTGCGCAGTCCTAATCACATGCTGTGACGTAAATTTATGATTAGGTAATTATCGAATTATCTATTTATCTATTCAGTCTGTATGCACCCACTGCTGGGTATATGCCTCCGCGTTTCTCTCGAGTCATGTAACATAAGAGTAAGTAATTTTGAAACCCTCTACGAAAACATAATTACCTATAGTCAGATTTCTATGTCTAAGTATACCTGGGAAATGTTGGTCGAGTAGGTGAAATCAGATTAATTCGGTTAAACAATGGAGTTAATTAAATAAACTCGTGGCGCTACATACCTTGTTTTCGTAATCCCTTGTGATTTCTCAAGATAGTGCGTAAATTACAAATTATATAACCTACATTAAGCACGTCTTACGGGAGTTAGTATGGCAAATCTTTGTTAGGAAAGGCTGCGCAAGTTTAGCCGCCTGATGAGTTCGTAAACTTTAAGGCTGGCGTTTCAACTTCGCATGCGATGATCTGAGACTACGGTTCAAATTAAATCAACGTCTTCATCAACTCGAGTAGAAAGCTGCTCAACGGCTATATAGCTCTCTGTCGCCTGATCGCACCACCATTGTCTTGCTATCTTTCATCTGAACAAGTGACTGTTTACATCGAGTGCAGTGAATAGTGTTTGTGAATATGGAAGCTCAGCAGTTTCGGGAGTTCGGTCGTGCAGCTGTGGACCTGCTCGCTGATTATGTCGAAAATATAAGGGAACGGTTAGTTTATGATACATATTTTATGAACAAATAGGTGTTGAAAAAAACAGCTTGACAGACATCCTTAGATATTGAATTCCCTGGGCAAGACAATTTTGGAAGGACAGACTGATAAAAGTTCTAAGTGTAATTCGGGAAGAATTAAATATTTCAATTTCAATTTGAATAGCCTTTATTAACAATCCTAAAACTAGTTTAACAAAATAAATGTATACTTAATCTCTTATATAAGTAGGTATATAAAAAAAAGTCATGTTAGTTACTCCACTTATAACTCAAGAACGGCTGAACCGATTTGGCTGAAAATTGGTTGGGAGGTAGCTTAGAACCAGGAGAAGGACATAGGATACTTTTTATCCCGAAAAAGTAACGGGAACGGGGTGTTACGGGAACGGGCGAGCGAAGCCGCGGGCGGCCACTAGTAATGTATAAAGCAGGGTTGTTTTCCAGCATAGCCCTCCCCCAAACTCTTTCATAATTGGCGATTGCGCGAGTTCAGATCTCCAAGTACAATAACTGTTTTGTGACTTTTCCATTGTTTTTTTGTGTTTGTAAAATGAGTTTTACTTCTTTTGTGGTAAGCTCAGTCGGTGCATATAATTATTATATACTTCAACTTATATTCATCATTATTTTTCTTCCATCTTGTATCTTTTCGCAAGTAAGGAGATAAGTTAGATAAACCTATTTGGGTCTTATTAATAATCCTAGCGTAGCGTTGGACTGGTTGATCCGTGTTTTGTCTCTTGCATTGACATGCAATTGTCAACTCGAACAAATGTGACAAAACACGATTTAACTACTCCAGCGTTGCTCCAGGATTATTAATAACACCCATTATGTATCACACGATAGCGAAATAATTTGTTGCTTGTACTTTTGAATCTTTCACATTTAGAATCACTCGCGAAGTCGTGACGCTCGTCATTAAATTATGAAATCCTTTCCTCGGTATTCAAAATCATCACTCACAACAAATACAAATTTTACTCTGTTGTAGTACAAAGTAAAAAAATGCAAAAAAAAAATGTAAAAAGCATGTCTAAAAATTGTAAGGTTACCTTTAGTTACTTTGGTTTTGTATTGCAGTTGTACATACTTCAACGTCATAAAATAAAAAAAAACATAATATTTTCGAAATTATATGAGCTAAGTCATTTCTTATAGGTACTGGCACCCTATATACGAGTATAGGTCCATCATTATATTTTATGATTTGTTTGTAAGTATACCATTTTGAATACTTATTTGTACCCTAGTGTTTCTTAGACTGTTTGTTTCTTCTTCTGTGGTTGTATTAAAAAATAAAAGCCCGCTTCATTCGGTCAATCAATTCCTGATACATCAATTTTATGATTCTAGGTTGATAAATTATAATCTCGATTGATCTCATCAGTAGCAGGTAGCCTATTGCACAACGTAAATATACTTACTTACCTACTAATTGCATTGTTCTAATGGGCTTCCTTATTACGATGTAATTCTCAGAACTACCTACTGGTAGTAGTTCCAATAATAAAACTACGGATTAAGTATAACGAATCTCGCAGATCTCGTACTAAGTTTTTCTGTCCATAAAACGTGCACAATGCCGTCACACAAAATCTAACAGTGAAGGAAAACATCGTGAGGAAACCGGCATGTTGCAGAATCTAAAAAGTTCGAAAACATAACTGTCTTGAGTGAAAGAAAGGAGCCTCTTTAAAGCGTTTATATGGCTGGTTTGAAAGAACCAGTGACACTATAAAAATAACGAACAAGACAAGGTTAAAAATTCGTATGAAGCTAATGCCCACAGTGCGTAGGTACTACCTATTCCTTTTCCTAGACAGTGCGAGTGAAATGTGGAATGCCATAGATAGACAATTAAACTTCATGAATATTGTTTTACAAAAACTATGTTGGGATGCCAACAATGATTACTTATTTAAAAAAAAAAACTTATTAAATTTTACCACCACCATGGACGGTTAGTAAAGGCGAGCTTTCAGAACATTAGAGCACTTATTCAGAATGGCTTTAAAATCGTAGGAAGATTGCCGAAAGCGTTACCGGCCTTAGATGATAACGTTATCAATGGCATCGTTATAAAAATAAAAATAAATAATACTTAGATACAGGTTGGTACTTTGAGATGGGGCGTAGCGTTGTCACGAAATCCATAAAAATAAATAAATAAATTACAGCTTCAGCGGTTTGGGCGGTGTGTTGATACTTTGTCTACGCTTCTTCTTTTATATTTTGAGATGACCTTGACCTACCTAATACCACAACGAATACCTTCAAAATTTAAATACTAACGACTGAACGTACCTACTGTAAAAAAAATTAAAGAAACGGCAGGTTAAGAGTAGGTATGTATGAAGAATGTAGTGAGAGCGAATGAAGCGAAAGAGGTACTTACCTATGACAGGATTGTAAAAAGTGGAAGTAATCTCTGCCTGCCCTCATGGGAAAGGCGTGATTTTATGTATAAGTACTTAAGAACAGTAAAAAATATTTCAGTCTTTGTTTTAGGGCTGATTTATAAATTTATAGAGTAACGCGGATAGCGTTACTCTATAAATTCAATGCTTGCAAATTCCATAAGTTATATTTTTTATAACGAGTCATTGTTAAATTGTCTGTAAAAATCGGTAACCAGTTTCAATGTTTACAAAATTCTGCACTTGCTCTGGTAGTTGTCAGCCAAAAAAAACAGAAAACTTTCGAGCTATTTGTGTAGCACATTGATATCGTTAGGGAAAACATTAAAATTACCCATTTAAATCTTAGCAGTTTCCGGCTAAGTATATTTGTCCCAAAATCGCTTTAAGCCAACCAATAGGTATATATACGAAAGAAAGCGGTAGGTATTCGCACTCTATAATGATCAGCATCACTCCAAAGCCAGGTCCAGGCTTATCATCTTTGTCATCAAAATCATCAGCTTAAAGAAGTCTGCCCCCTATGCAATTCCTGGAAGAACGATTCACACCCTCTCCATTCAACGAACTTCCCACGGTTTTTCCAATGTCGTCGGTCCATAAGGTGCGACCTCCGCTTCTTGTTCACACGTGGTTTCCGGTTAAATATAATAAATCAAAACCTTTTTCAGAGATGTTCTACCTTCAGTTGAGCCGGGTTACCTGCTGGAAATACTACCACAAGAAGCACCAGAGCTGCCTGAAGACTGGAAGGACATATTAAGTGATTTTAAAGAAAGCGTTTTGCCTGGGGTATGTACCTATATTATATTCATCAAAGCTGTAAAATAACTACTAAGAGCCTACGGTCACTCGTATAGCAAAGCCACGTGTATATTTATCTTCGCCGTTATAAATTTATTCTAACCGCTATAGGCTCAGTTGTAATATAGATTACCAATTCCATAGCCATGATCTAAGTACCTGTTATTTTTAAGCAGTAATTTAACATTCGTTTCCTTACAGGTAACCCACTGGCATTCACCAAGATTCCATGCGTTCTACCCTACAGGAACATCCTACGCTAGTATGATAGGAAGTCTTCTAAGCGATGGTCTAGGAATCATAGGATTCAGTTGGGTGAGATACCTTGTGTGATTTTTTTTTGTTTTCTTAGCATTGGCAACCCGACCTTTAGATAGGTGAAGTGACAGATATTATTCTTGGAATTGTTTTTCATAATTAAGATCAATTGGTAATTTGTTTATGAGCGGATGGCCTATTAGTCGTGACTCAGAAATCATAAACTGACCAGTTTTAAAATTATATCGATCTTCCTAGCGTAGTATACTTTACTATGTGTACGTCGCAGTGCTATCTTTTTATCTGGTGTTGTCTAAACAGAAACTGCAGCAATTAATTCAAATGTCTAAAATAATAATTTACTTTCAGATGTCCAGCCCAGTGTGCACCGAGTTAGAAGTGCTGACTATGAACTGGCTTGGTAAGCTGATAGGTCTTCCCGAAGAGTTTCTGAACTGTTCCTCTGGACCTGGAGGTGGAGTCATTCAAGGCTCAGCAAGCGAAGCCACTTTAGTAGGCCTACTCGTAGCCAAGGAGAAGACTGTACGCAAACTGATGAGCCTGAACCCAGACCTCGATGAGGACGAAATCAAACCTAAGCTAGTGGCCTACACTTCAGACCAATGCAATTCTTCCGTCGAAAAAGCAGGACTATTAGGTTCCATGAAAATGAGATTGCTAAAAGCTGATTCTAATGCGAAGCTTCGCGGAGAAACCTTGAGACAGGCGATGGAAGACGACAGAGCTCAAGGTCTAATCCCGTGTTACGTCGTCGCTAACTTAGGCACGACGGGAACCTGCGCTTTCGATGCTCTGACCGAAATTGGACCAGTCTGCAGAGAGGCTGATGTCTGGCTGCATATCGATGCTGCTTACGCAGGAGCAGCGTTCATGTGCCCGGAATATAGACACCTGATGAAAGGTGTCGAGTATGCAGACTCTTTTGACGTCAATGCTCACAAATGGATGCCTGTGGCCTTCGACTGCTCCGCTATGTGGGTAAAGAACGGATACGATCTCATCAACGCGTTCGACGTCCAGAGAATCTACCTTGACGATGTGCAGACCGACATCAAAATACCAGACTACAGACACTGGCAGATGCCGCTCGGTCGCAGATTCAGATCGCTGAAGCTGTGGATGGTGATGAGGATATACGGCGCTGAGGGTCTGAGGAATCATGTTCGAACTCAAATCTCCCTCGCTCAGCATTTCGCTAATTTAGTGCGTGCTGATGACAGGTTCATAGTCGAACCCGAGCCCTCTATGGGATTGGTCTGCTTCAGACTCAAAGACGGGGACCACATGAATAAGAAATTACTTAAGAATTTGACAAACAAGAAGAAGGTGTTTATGGTAGCCAGCAGCTTTAGAGAGAGGTATGTCATCCGGTTCGTAGTTTGCTCCCGACTCACGAAAAAAGAAGATATTGAATACAGTTGGAACGAAATAAAAACAGAAACTGATCTACTCGAAAAAGAAAAAATACACCCAAAAGCTCAAATTCCAAGCATTGGTATTGTAGCGAGAGAATTATGTGAAAAGTCAAAGTAATTTATCACGTGATTAGATCAAAATCATTAGAGAATTAGGATGCGTCAACTGCACACATTATGTTAGGAAACACAATAATATTGCGTTTAAGTAGTACTAAGAAACAATCTAGATATAATTTCCTAGACAATGTCAAGATTAAGGATAGCTAGTTATACAGATGCATAGGCATTTTCAAAAAAAAATGTATATTTGTTGTATTTATTTTGAAAATCTTATTAATGGCGCCTAAAACAAAGCAGTGACTATAACAGTAATAATAACAATGTATAGTTGTATAGTCGGATTTTTAATTAGACGATACCGACTGACATGAGCTAATGTCACTTTGTAAAATAATGTTGCCATATTTAAAGTAAAAGTGCAGTTCTCATTCAATCAGATGAATGAACAATGAGTGAATAGTTAATCATTTCACTATAAAATAATATTGAAATTTGTATAAAAAAATGTATAAAAGTGCTCTGATATATAAGTTACTTGTAGTATGTAACTACAATCAGTTATTTGATGGTTTATTACAAAGCGCGACGTGGCGACTAGTGCCAACACCGATGAACGCCATGCGCGTCGGTCACCATTTTGTTTGTAATTCGGCTTCTAACCTCTGGTCTGATAGCACGAATGTTTTTCTGCGCTCACGCTGCCTAATTATTGTTTTTGTAAAGTGTTTCGTTACGTTGTGTTTGTGGTAATTGTTGTGTATTTTGTTGTTATATTGTTTCGCGCGAACGATATGGATCCTCAACCAAGCACGTCAAGTCAAGTTCGGCACACTAACTATTCACTAGAAAAACAGGCAATTTCATTCATTCAGGAGTTATTTCAATCATTCACTTTGTCACAACACTATTTTTATTTCATCAAAAACTGACAACACAGTAAACGTCAGCTAGCTTCGTCTAATTAAAAATCCGAGTAGTATCTACTACCCTTGCTTACATAAGGAGTACCTACAATAAACGGTTTGCCAATGAGGGATTTGAACTGGCATGATTCAGGACCGTGTATACTAAATACCTATGTCTACTTTACTTAGGTTGGTTTGTTGAATAAAACATTACTTACCACAATAACCGTCTCTTTATTTTAAATATTATATTAGCTAAGTTTTTTTAGATGCAAGAGCATGTTTTATGGACGCATAATCCGTGGTTGTATCCTTTGGGTAGACAATGTTCCTGGCATACTATATCTTCAGTGGCTTCTTCGTATTCACAGAGTGTTCTTCCATTGATCGAATTACCTGAAAAGATAGTAAATATCGTTTCAAAAAACACATTATTCACAATTCCATTGTAAATGATTTAATGTTCCTGGCTGACCATCACTCCCTGATGAAAGTTTTGAAAACCTATAGCAGTGACCAACAAATAGAACTACAAAGGACAAACATGTTTTATACTGGTTAAGTAGCTTAGTTTAGTTTCTCTGGCTTTCGTATACAAGTTATTTTTTTTGTAAGAAAACGTTTTTGAATACATTGTTTTATCAAAACGGTGTGCAATTATATAGCTTAAGTGGGTAAACGTATTTAAACAAGACTTTAATGTTTAAAATAGGCATGCCAATGTTATATAACAGTAACACATTAGTTCAATGAATAAAGAAACTCACAAAATATCACAAATTAAAAAATCTTCAGAGTTCCATTGCTATATTTTTTCATAAATAAATGGAGGCAGTGTTTTAAGAATTATTATGCAATTATTAGTAAACGTAGACAATTTGTTCGTATCTGAGATATTCTGAAGATACTAACTTGAGAACATTTACGAAATAACGAAATGACGAGTTTTTGGCAAAAATTAACTACTGCAGTAACTCCTTAAAATGACACACAAAAATAAAATAAATAAAATTATTACCTAATCTGGCAGGGGGTTTTAAGGACTCTTTAGAGCTTTCTTCAACGACTGCGTCGACACTGTCTGTAGAGGAAGGCCCTTCCAAAATAGTCCTAGCCAAAGCCAAATTCACCGACAACAGCACTAAAATTAACACATTTACTTTGTTGAAACCCATAATTTCTTTGTTCAAATTCCAGTAATTTATAAACGAGTAAAGAATACACTTGAAAGGTCGACCTCTGTCGCGATTTATAAGCAAGTAACGGTTTGAAACTGTGACTCCTACTTATAATAAAGCGAGCATTAGTCGATGGCCTGCCGTAATGAGAAACATGACGTGACCAATTTCATTAGAACCCACGTATCTTATTCGGTTTATTTGCAACAGTGTGATTCATCTTGAAACAAAGGCTAACTAAAATAAAATTATGACGGTGACTATAGAATATATTCTAGAAATCTAGATAGTTAAACGGTAACCGATCAAAGTACAACTCATTGATTTCCAGAATTTTAGAACCCAACTTTGGACAAAAACATCGAAATCCAACTACCTACTTACTTCATTATCCCTTCTAATTGTAATGGACAATATTTTATTAATTCAATAGTTTGAAGTAGGGGAGAAGGTACCTATAGGTACTCGTAGATAATGTAAACAACAATGCAAAACAGAAAACCACAGTATAAAGTTCACAAACAAGGTTAAGGATAAGGATAATTTAATTTTCCAAGCTTTAGAATAATAATTATCCTGATAATATTCTAAATACGAAATGTACGATGGCGATGTTTGTATGTTTGTAGAATTGTAGCTCAACCATGCATAGTTCATGTTAGCAATAGCTACAACGCGGACAAAGCCGCGAGTCTAGCCGTTCTTCTTCGTCCAATAACACTCGTCGTCATGACGGGGCAGTGGGTCGCTTGACAATTTTCCGCCATTTTTTTTTGCTCTTCTGGCGCATGGCGAGCGGCCGCTAGTAATTATATGACTTTTCTAAATGAAGAAAATTTCCTTCCCAGAGCGCGTCATTCTATTGTATTTTGTTGAGAGACGCTGAACTTTATAAACACATTCATTTGTATGTAAGTAGGTAGTTGTGATTGAACCACCACAACTATATTCAAACATCGTAACTTTCGCATTTATAATATTAGTAGTATTGTAACAACTAATACACAGGTAGGTATAGTTGACGCAGACCTTCAGGCAGTAAATTAGACTGCCTGGAAAAGGTTATAACGGTGAATGGAACATTGTAAAACAAATACGACCTTCTCATTATTATCTTATAGCATTGGTTACTAGATAAAGATATCCTATTATCCATATTATGTAAAACTTATTTATACCTACGTAGCTGACTAACCATCTGATACGAGTAATCCACACCGTAAACTAGAAGTGTTAGGATTTTAACACGCGTGACAGACGGCGGAAAAAGTAAAAAAAACAGACTTGGAATAGTCTCCCAATCACAAATATGGATTGAGTTTAATGCAAGTTCAATTTCCCCATTCTTATATTTTTATTAAAGGTATCAAATTTTTGGGTGATCAGCTGATACGTAAATTTTACAGTTTTATCTTCTCCATCCATTCAAAAAAGGACCGGCGCTCGTGCCGCCACCTACAAAAGCCTATGCGTTTTCCACTTAATTGCACTAGCATCCATCCCATACAAAATCGCTATCATCATCATCATCATCATCATCTCAGCCCGGTATCACCCACTGCTGGGTATAGGCCTCCTTCATTTTTTGCCAGCCTCCTCAGTCCTGTGCGTTGATTCCAGTAACATGGCTCGATTGAGTGATCGCTGAATCCGCGTTCTTTTTTCAAATTTTTCATACAAAAATTGACAACTCACATCGATTTACGCGGTCGCTTGAGTGATTTGTGTTGCTAGAAACGACGCCCTGTGCGTCTCCTTTCCAGGTGTTTCCTGCGACCTTCACGATGTCGCCGACCCATTTTTACCAACCAAAATTGCTATGATCTACTCAACGGCTCTATCTGTCAAACAGCTTAACTTACAAATCAGTCAAAGATGTCGTCATAAGTGACCAGCGATCGCTTGGCGTCTTTCGGAGGAGGGTTCCGAGGGGTTGGTTGTGGAGCCCAGGAGCCTTGCTGCGGCGGCCGACGAGCGACCGTCACGCGCCATCCCTCGTCCAAACCGTCAAGAGCAGTGTTTGCTTGGGTGGCAGCCTCTGCACTCTCAAATGTTAGGAACGCCCTGAAATAAATAACATGGGCATTATAAATATTGGTTGAACTAGAGAAAGAACATATTCTTAGTAGTTGGGACAACAGGACTGACAGATCCACTGGGAACAAGTGACTTAAGCCACTACAATATGATCAGAACCTATGCACACAGCGTGTTTTTTAAACGCATCGACGAGACAAGGGTTTTACGAAAGCAAAGAAAATCAGAGAGTAAACGAAGTTGAGCGCGCTTCAGTAAAACTGGCGTAAAATTAACAAGCAAATTCAATAGCTACAATAATAATGGTCAATGTCAATGAAAGACATACTTATCATCATCAGGTTCCTGAGTGAATGTAAACTCATAAGCAGCTAGCCGCCGTTTGATAGTTTCCTCACTGATTCGAGGCCCAGTAACCTGTAAAGTGGTGATACGAGGGGTAGTGGGAGCCGGGGTTTCACCTCCTAGACCAATTGGAGGTTTCTTGTCTTCGCCCCTGGAAAAATTAAAAATGGTTACTGTTGTCTCATCAGGGCAAGTTCGGCAAGCTTATCATGCGCACTTGATGTGCGGGCAGGTTTTTCCGTAAGTAGGCTACTGCTGGGTCCTTTTTGCGTGACCCTTGACACGTGTTATAACCCTTGACGAGTGGATTTGAACCCACGACCTTCGGATCAGAAGGCGGGGCCACTACCACTAGACCACCAGTGCTCTCTGTCTCATCAGGGTGTATTTAGTCTACCCAATAAAATATTATCATTTTTGTTTTTCTTGGAACCAAATACTAATTAGAATACAAATGAAATGTACAATAGGTAACAGTATAATGTCGAGGGGAATGGTTCTTCACTGCTACTTTACTATACTACATTGGCTGGAGGTATCTCTCTGGCTAGCATCGATGGCCAGATGCTTTGCTGGCTCTATAAGCCAGAGAGTCCATAAATAACTTAGACTTTTAGAGGCATTTGATGAGATACCTTTTTTGCCAGTTGAAAACTGACTTCAGCAGATAATTAGGTGTATTAATTCATAGTTAAAAACTGAAGTGGCCAATCCGTTTTTATATACTGATAGGATAGGAACATACTTCTCTCGAGATGTAACAAATGAGTCGTAGAGATATTTCACTTTGGGGGCAGGTTTTTCTTCAGGTGGTGGTGGCTCCTGAGAAGCACTGAAAGGCTGGTAGGAAGCAACACCTCCAGGATTGCCGGTAGAACCACTGAGCTTTCTTTCTCTGCCTAAAATAAACAACAATAATTTGTAAGACAATAATTGTCTTGTAGGGTTTCCTACCCGCATGGAAGTTGAGTATTGCCCGAGTTATAGGCAAGTAGACTGAGAAGTAAGAAAACAATCGTACCAGCGCGCGGCCTCTTAAAAGTAGCGTTTTGAGGTGTAGCAGGTGGGCTTTTGATTGCTTGAATAGCACCACTTTTAATCAATTTCCTTGCAATCTCGCGAGCATCTCGTGCTTCTGTAGGTCTTTTCGGTAAAACAGGCTTTTCAGGTTCCGGTTTTGGAGCCTTCAACGCTTGCAATGCTTTCTTTTTCTTCTTTAGCTTCTGGTACTTCGCTTGCAACATTAGCTCCTCCTCAGTCAAATGATTGGGAAAATGCAAATAAACCATTTGAAAGATGAAGCTAATGCAAAGGATAAGGATGAGATAATGTGTGATGTGTATTAGTAATCTCTTTCACTTTAAAATTTATTATGAACAAGATACTATGCACTGATTTACAATTTACATGCACCTGCAATGTAAATTGTAAAGTAAACAAACATGTTGTTTTTATCGACCTTAGACAATAAGCTTAAGTTTTTAAAAGCAGACTACCTCGTCTTCAGTTCCTGCCCGTTTCCCACCTAGGACGAGATACTATAGTCCTAAAAACATTAGCCTGGCCTAAATCGGTGCGAAAAAAAAAATTCCAATATCAATGTCAAATTAACAGAGAATTCAATGTCAAATTGACATTTACTTGACTTGACACCATCAAAACAAACAAAAAACTCAGAAATTTTGGCGTGACATGACATACGGAAACCATGGAACGTTTGTAGTAATAAATAAAAAGAAAAAACACCGAAAAATCCCAATTACATAAAATGTTTCGAATTACAAAAACTTTAGTCCCTATTTTTTCAAACACAGTATCAAAGAGACTGGGCCACGCTCGAGAAAATGTGATAATAGCTGTTCAAGGGCAAAGACTATTTGCCGATTCCGGTAAGTAAACGGTACCTTTTATTATATTTACCGCTGTAAATAAGACTTATTATGTGCCAGAGAATCTAAAATTATGTTTGCATACTTTGGTCATAGCTATAGTTTTCATACCTGCATTGCCCGCATTGCACATTGTATTGTACTAGACCTTTTATTTCATCATGATTAAAGTTGACCTTAAATCTTATTATGCATTGTGGTTTATGAACCTTCGAAGTTCAGAAATTTTACTAAGTACTAGTTACTTCAATCCATGGTGGTACTAAAATGCTTGACAATGATAGAGATTTGATGTAAAATTAAGTAATAACCAACAAAATAATTTGCTTCTTTGTTATTTTAAGTACTACTCCCTACCAACCTGATGAGCCAAGGCTATTGGCAGTATCAATTACCACCAGATTTATGTTATGTTTGCAAAAGTTATAATATTAGCTATTTTTATTACAGCTGGTGACAGTAAGTTTTCATTGAAGCATGAAGAAATTGGCAGACCACTTTATTTTGATGCTCAAGCAACAACACCCATGGTATGTTAAGAATACTAATATCTTATTGATTTTGCATACTTAACAATCTATCATTTTCATGACGAACTTAAATGCACTCTCTGTCACAAAATCAAATGCTCGGGTAGGTATAACAAAGTTATTTGCGAATAATGTAAGAACATATTTTTTTCAATGACTATAATTCAACACTGTTTGACGTAGACACATCAGCGAAAGCTGCTCATCTATAAATAATAATAATAATATTTGTCACGATTAACAAACATTATGATGCCTCGTGCCAATTTTGACATATTTGTCACTCTAAACAGCCTAAGAGTGACAATTCCACAATTATGACGCTTTTTAAAATATATGTCGAATTTTTATTAAACAGGGTCCGGACTGCTATGTGCACAGCTATGTGTGTGTGATTAAGTGCAATAGTTTTTCCATGTTAATTCTGATTCCAGGATCCTAGAGTGTTGGATGCTATGCTACCATACCTTGTCAGTTACCATGGCAACCCACATTCTCGAACCCACACTTATGGATGGGAAAGTGAGGCAGCTGTAGAGAAAGCCCGTGAACAAGTTGCAAGCCTAATCGGTGCTGATCCGAAAGAAATAATATTCACATCGGGGGCTACTGAGTCAAATAACATATCAGTTAAAGGTGTTGCACGATTTTATGCACCTAGAAAGAAGCATGTTGTTACTACACAAATTGTAAGTTATCTACAAAACACATCTGTTAATGTAACATTGGGAAACGTCCCTGATGGAACCAAGACAAGGAAAAAAGACCAAGAAATCGGGGGCGCTGGCAACTTAACAAAATAGACACCTCCCCAGATTGTTTTGAATAAGACTAATATTTTTTTTATTTTTCAAGGAACACAAGTGTGTGTTGGATTCTTGTCGTGCACTTGAAGGCGAAGGTTTCAAAGTAACATATCTGCCAGTTCAGCAGAACGGGATTGTTGACTTGCAGGAGCTGGAGAAAGCACTCACACCTGAAACAAGCCTTGTGTCCATCATGACGGTGAATAATGAAATAGGTTAGTAAAGTACCTAGCTGTGCACCTTATTGGCATTATTTCAGATTAATTATTCACGTGATATTTCCGTTCTAAATCGGTGTCGCGTTTCCAGTTCTTTCGAATCGAAGAGGCTTCTTTCATGTGGTCGACAAATGTTTTTACATTTTTTTAATTTCAAACCTATGACCTTAGGATTGCAAGGCGGAGCCGCTTCCCAACAAGCCACCATTACTCTCGTTTCTAATTAGGATGATGTGATCAATTTTATCAAAGTTATGTAACAAATTGTTATTGATCTTATATGGCACTCAATAATCACAAATATTATGTTCAACGTGATTCATTAGCATAACCATGATAACGCCCAGATCTTAAAAGAATATAATATCAAGGGCGCTCATCACGCTGCACATAGAATGTGTTATGAACATCCTGTATTCTAATCTTTACCAATATCCCAGGTGTAATGCAGCCAGTTGAAAAAATAGGCGCAATCTGCAAAAGCAAGAAAGTCTTCTTCCACACTGACGCTGCTCAAGCAGTAGGCAAGGTGCCCATGGACGTGAACAAGATGAACATAGACCTCATGTCTATATCCGGGCACAAGCTTTACGGTCCCAAAGGCATTGGCGCCTTGTTTATAAGGCGGCGGCCTAGAGTTCGTGTGGAGCCAATACAGAGTGGCGGTGGACAGGAGAGAGGAATGCGCAGCGGAACTGTACCTACTCCTTTAGTGGTTGGATTGGGTAACTATTTTTCTAAAAAACTCCCTGTAGCTGCTGGCCTTGTCATCCATCGCATCCACTAAACCCTTGAACATAATGAAAAATATACCAACCTAAAAATCAAGTATTATCACTATGACAATCTACCTAACTAGAATGGCTACATCCACTCACGCAGAAAATTATGATAGCATTGCTACATGATTCTTTTGGGCTGTGGGTAAGACAACGAGTTCAATATTTTATGTTCTAGGTGCTGCATGTGAATTAGCGGAGCAAGAAATAACTTACGACCACGCCTGGATGGTGAAGTTATCTCAAAGGTTCCTAAACAAGATTAACTCTAAGCTGACACACGTTATTCGAAATGGTGACCCCAAGCAGACATATCCTGGATGCATCAATCTGTCCTTTGCTTATGTTGAAGGTATGGCATTAAAACATTAGAGTTATTTAAAGCAGCACTAATACAATGTGCTAGTTTTTGCTAGTAATGTTTTCTATTTCCACTTCCGTTGTTCTTGCTCTTCGGAACAAGCGATTTATACGCATCATTAGCTTTACGCGGTAATGTGGAATATTGATAATTTAATCCCATAAATGCTGGTATCGAGTTACATTTGTGCTCTTTATTTCTTTTACGTTACCTACGTCTATCTACCTACGAACCTTGGCTATACATAATTATACTTCCTTCGACTTAAAAATTGCGGGTTCGAATCAAATGTTTCGTGCTCCGTGGGACTACCTACTTGAAAAATAAATTACAGAATTTGGATTTATTATTTTCAAATCAAATTGTATCGTCTTCATTGTAATTACAAAAATTCAAGGTACGTCCTTTACGTCTAGTCGCAGTTAATGTAGTTGCTAGATTGTTTTTATAATTCCAGGTGAATCATTACTTATGGCGCTAAAAGATGTCGCGTTGTCCAGTGGCTCTGCGTGCACGTCGGCGTCTCTTGAGCCGTCTTACGTGCTCAGAGCTATCGGCACGGATGAAGACTTGGCACATAGTTCTATCAGGTAAATAGGTAGTTGCAATAACTAATCTTAATAACAGTGATGTCTTTTCTGTCTTATTTTATTATCGACATTGTCAGCATCGTGGACGCCGGTTGGATGAGGGTAGCCCAAGATCGTGGTGAGTGGCAAGAGCAAAGAGAGGTCTATGCCCGCAGCAGTGGGTTAAGTCGGGCTGCGGATGATGATGATGATCGTCACTGATTTATTCAAACCAATATGGTGAAAGGATTTTAAGTGCGCCACAAAAAGGCTCCTTTCGTGACCTGCTCCATCGTCGGCTATATCGTCGCTTCATCATCAGGTGACATTGTAGCCAACGACTGGTCTATAATTACCATCTAAAAAAAAAACGAATCATGTTTTCGAACTTTTTAGATTCTACGGCGTGCCGATGCCGGCCGGTTGGTTCCCTCGCGCAATAAAATGCAATGTACAATAATTTATGTATATCCAATATCCAAATTAAATTGAAACCTGATTAGAATATAGCAGTTTCAATTTTTTAATTTGAACATTGAATAAATTGATTATATTTCATTATATAAAATAAATAAAGGTCACCGGATGCGCTTTCGTGAAATGACTGAATTATATCACGACTCTAAATAAGACTGATGTCATCTTACAAATAAATTATGTGAATTATTAAAACAAATAAATGTTATAATATTTCGTTTTAGATTTGGATTGGGGCGATTCACAACTATTGAAGAGGTGGACTACACGGCAGAGAAGACAATCAGGCACGTGGAACGACTCAGGGAGATGAGCCCTCTTTGGGAGATGGTACAAGAGGGTGTAGACATCAAAAACATACAATGGTCGCAACACTAGAGAACCACAAACTTTTGGATTTCATGATTCCGTTAATAAATAAGTTTAGGGTTATTGAATTAGAGATCTGTTGAAAATTATCTACCTATGTTGAGGACCCTTATTTTAAAATGCACTATAAAATTTTTCGGTTTTGAATTTATAGCAAAGTTTAGTTTTTTTGCTTGTGTAATCGTTACCTCCTTAGGAGTTTACGACTGATTTCTGTATGTGATAATTTAGTTGGATGTAAAATACTCTGTATAATAGCATAATAGGTGATGTAGAAATTGTATGCCTAGCATTAAAACATGTTATTATATCCTCTATGTTTAATAAAATTAATAAATTACAAAGATACAAAATGTTTATATCCAGCAACGGAACAATTTTCTTGGTTTATTAAAAAATTGCAGAATTCTGTCATCATTTTCTTTTGCCAAAAATTGCAATATTATTTGTTAGTATGTATCACAAAGTAAATACATTTCTTAATTTTTATTTAGTTTTTACAAATTACGACAGAAGATAAATACTTAATAGGTATTATATTAAAAGATCTACATTATTAGGTACCTAGTAAATTAAAATAGCTGCCTACATTCAACATAAAGATTCGATTATTTAAAGCTTTAATCACTTACACATTGTGTGTATAAAACAAACTTATGCTTGCATCATATTCATGTCATTAACAGATAGGCCATTAAATAAAGGTAGAATAACCCCCGAATACTGAAACGCAACTCAGATTTATGCACGTCTCAAGCGACGAATATTTGACAGTTTTCAATGAAAATCTGTCAAATATTCGTCGCTTGAGTCGTGCTTAAATCTGAGTTGCGTTTCAGTATTCGGGGGTTAGTCACACAACAAATATCTTAAATAATGGTAGTCACAATTATCCATCTTACATTCATGCTAGGTTAGATATTAACACACTTAAAAAATCTATATTATTTCAATCTAAAAGCATGATTACATTGTCTGTCAGATCTCAGGGAACAATGTTTTCCTCATTGTTTTAGAGCACTAGATACTGGATGGTGGGATTGGTGGGATGACCACTTACTACTGCACTAGTCACAATAATAAGCTAAACAATATGGACGCAGCTAGCCTAGCTCGATTATCAACAACTGCAAGACGGTTCTTCCTGGGGCTCAGGATTTGATATCTTGAAACTGTTGTGGTCTAACGTTTGTAGCTCAATCCTTGATCGGTTTGACTCGACAAGTTGCATAGTTATATCTGCAAACATCTCATCAACACCTTTGCCATTCTTGCACGATGTCTTGTATGTAGTGTTTATCAGATTATGGCATTGTTCACTGAAAAGAGAAAATATCACAAAATTTTAATAGTCATATTTTTTTAAAAACTGGAACTACAGCTACTAATTTTGCAGGAGTCATTCAGCCAGCTATTGGAAGGACTTCCCAAAATTGTTACAATTTAAAAAGTGTGCAGTCATAGGTAATTATGTTCATTTTAAAATATACAACTGCTAGTAAAAAAACTGAATAATTACCAGAACATTTCAATATCAGCATCAGTAACTTGTGGTGACATTCCTTCTAGATCAGACTTGTTTCCACATAAAAATATCTTGGCATTTTCAGCATAAGTTACAATATCTAACAGGTGTTGGCTCAAGACATGAAATGATGATGAGTTGTCCAAGGAAAACACTAAGATTGCTGCCTCGGCAAACTTGTAATAGCTTGAAGTGACAGAAGCAATCCTCTCCATTCCGCCAGTATCCCATAGCTGTAACTGAAGCAAAGTTTAGTAAAGATATTAATTTAATTAGCAATAATCCAATCTACACCAATCATTTCATGGAGGTATCATTTTAATATCAAGGACTAAAAATGTACCAATTAGGGACATAGGCATAAAGCCTTGCAGTTCTAGATGGCTTACCTTTACGTCCTTATCACCAACTTGAAATACCTTTTCAAAATGGTCTAATCCTAACGTTGCTCTTCGATCTACGTTTGGCACGAACGTATTATTGATGAAGCGACGGAACAAAGAGCTTTTCCCAACTCCGTATTCACCACATAGTATTACTTTCAGAACAGGAGTTTTCACGACAGCCATTATTATCAACCAACTCGGCGTTACACTATCTTTTGATCCTAAAACCCTTTCACTTCAAACTTTATAGCAAAAACAAACTCTAAAACTATCTAGTTTTGGGAAATGGTGGGTTGGTGGAGGCCGCGACGCGACGCAGCGCAGCGGTGAGTCGCACGTCGCACGATCGCGGTCGCGTTGCTGCCTTTTTTTTTTTTTTTTTTTTTTAATTTTGTGCTGGCTTGGATTCAAAGTCCTTCCGCCAAGTCCTCTATGTTTTTCAGATTTTGTTTTGACACTATTCACTTCCAAGGTTGCTGCCGTTGCTCTAGTGCTGCCAACTCAAACTCAAAGTACAAACAAAGAAATTGTAGAAATAACGCTCGTTTTTTTTTTTCATTGACACTCGCGTGGCCAGGGAAGAGGAATCACAATGGAAGCCGCGATAAGGCGTTGCCGCTCTTACTTAGCTGTGTATTACACCAGTGATCTTATCTTTGTCTATCCCACGGAACGTAGCTACGAGTAGAAGATAAAGTAGATGTAAGTTTGGCAACACCTTACTCCTGTGTAAATCGTGTCTGTTGATTTCCGACATGTTGGACAAAACAATGTGGTGCAGTGCTGAGAAAACTCAATAAATTGTGTTAAAACTAGAGCGTTTCTACAAAATCAATTCACCTAGTGAAAAAATGTGTTGTTCTGCTGTGTATTGTTCTTCCAGAACAACAAAAGGAGGTGTAAAAGACCCGGAATAGTCATTTAATACGTAAGTCTTAGTCAATATATTTCATCTTTTTACATGCTAAAAGAGCGAGATTTTTTACCAGAAAAACAGTAATAATTAAATTTTATTTCATGTTAGTCATATATTCATAAGTGTTATTGATGAAAACTAAGTGTAAAACCATTACTTATTGTAAAATAAAATGTATTGATTTAGGCATCTGTGCTAGTGATGTACTACACCAGCCAATTTGGCTATATCGATAATATTTTAGTTTCCGTTTTTTATGCATATAACTCAATGCTTTGAATGAGTTTACTGCGGGATAAATGTTTGTAAGATCTGCAAATATTTGTAGCGGGTCACTCGTAGTTCCGGATACCCACGATACGGGTATCCTAGTGTAATCCTACTGGGGGATCATGACTACTAAGTACTCAATACTCAATACATTTATTGCTTTACACATGGTTTAGTTTCTGCATGCATCGTTTTTAGGTGTAATTAGGTATCACATGGACTCTGCATGGGTATAGAAAACATGGAGGCAGGCCGAGGTTTTAAGGTAAGTTTTTTCCAAATATCCCCAATGATTCCAAATAGCCCCAACCTACGGTACCTATAATAGTTAATGATCTCATCTTGTTTTATATTTTTTCATTTAGTTTTTTGTATGCCTACAAGCATACTGTAGGTATACATCCGGTGCAATATTAGTAGTTATGTATAGTTAAATAAATAGCTTGTAAGATATTTTTAGTCTAAGTTAAGATATTCATTAGTTTTTAATCCTTAAGTAACGCATTAGATTATTTATCTGTAATGTTATTTTATAAGTGAATAAATTGAATTGAATTGAATTGAATTGAATGACTACTAAGTACTCAATACTCAATACATTTATTGCTTTACACATGGTTTAGTTTCTGCATACATCGTTTTTAGGTGTAATTAGGTATCACATGGACTCTGCATGGGTATAGAAAACATGGAGGCAGGCCGAGGTTTTAAGGTAAGTTAGCTTGATATCTTGATATTAGGATTATGAAGTGACTGTTGTAATGTTGTAGAATCATAATAATGTGAAACATCTTTCGTTTTGTTTATTTTGTACACAATATTTTTTTTAAATGCAAAAAAAAACCGCGCACAGTCAAATTGGCGGGAATGAAAATCTGATACCTACCTACCTACTCTGCGCTGTGGATGTTATGTTCTCTTAGGTTTATCACAATTTTATTTTGTTTAATAAATACTAAGTAGGTACTTAGTCGTTGGGTGTTGAATAAGATTTAAAACTCGATTGAGAGACATAGCTGAAGAAGTAAACTTCTGATTCTAGAATTAATTTGTTTTTTGTTTCCTCGCAAATTAGAGAATAGTACTAAGTATACAATGCTCGGCTGAAATAGTAATTAACGGCCTCGTTTATTTATCTCATTTAGAATTTTTTTTAGATTCCCAAAATGCCCCAGAACGGAAAAAGATGCAAGAAAGTGGTGTGGGAACACCAGACCTTTCTACAACACCCAAGCGAGCAGTGAGAATTTTAAAAGTTTAAACCGTTTCATAAATTTTCATACCGTGAAAATCCCTCATTGTGTATATAAAATAAATAAAAAAAAATGAAAATGAATAAAAAAAATAAATAAAATGAATTATATTATTGTAATTTAGTTGAACAAATCAAAGAGTTTATATCCAATTATGACGCCTTTTTCATTGATTTCGGTATTCAATAAATAATGCTGGACAATTCACACAACATTATCTAGCCCTAGAATAAGCAGAACTTGTGTTATGGGTGCTAGATAACTGATATACCTACATAATACAATACATTACATGTATAGATATTTTTTATTTTTATATAGAAAAGACCAGAACACCCGGAATAAATACCTGCAGATCGTACAAATATTTGTTCTAAGGCGGGAATCGAACCCGCAACCTCTTGCGTCGCAGGTGGACATTCGCCCACTGCACCACAGAGGTCGTCAAATCGTCGTAATTCATCGATAGGTTAGTTAATGTCGTTACTTCTCTAGTCACGCACACTAATACATATCTACAACTGAACACTAACAAAAAACGGACACGCTTTGAAATTTATTTATCCATCCCTAGTAAATAAAACATCCTTGCGCGTGGCTTACTTGGATAGAGATTGATTACTGAATAAATAGCTCAACGCTGGTGCTGTCAACGTGGGTTTATGCTTCCTATAGTATATTATAGTTTTTTTAATACAGTTGCTCAAAAAGTGGCGTATTGCAGGGACGTATAGCGTTCGGGATGTGGGCTATTACACACGCGTGCTTTTTTTTTACCTTTCCCGCACTAGTGCTTTTTCTTTGCCAACTGTCAAAATAATGTCTAAAAAGAAAAACCAACCATGAAGTTTTTACTAAAAAAGTTCATCGAAGTTTTTATGATTCATACAAATACGTATTATTTCTAAAAAGAAGCTACTAATTTGTTTCATTAACAGATTTAATGATTTGATTGAATGAGTTATGTTAGGTTTCATTTCATTTCATCTCATTAAATTTCTTTTTCAATTCATATCAATAAAAAAAATCTACTGAAGAATTGGCTGTATGGGTATAGTTCCCTTTGCCTTCCAGAATGGGTGAAGAAAAAAAAAAACTCTGCTTCTACGGTTGGCGCCATTTTTCAGAAATTTTCTTTGCGAGTTTAGTTGTTTGTTGCGTGAAAATGAGTAATTTCGACCCTAGTTTTTTTGAATTAACACCACCGGAACTCAGTATAATTGCACAAAATGCTTCGGAGAACATTTTACCGGAAAAGTCAAAAAGTCGCTCCATATCCACATACGACGAATTTATTGCGTGGAGAGAAGAGAAAAAAGCAAATAGTTTTTCAGAAAATGTTATGTTGGCATACTTCTCTGAACTCTCAGCAAATTTAAAACCTTCTACGTTATGGTCGAGGTTTTCGATGATAAAAAGTATGCTGAAAATAAGGAACAACGTGGATCTATGTGAATACCCAAAATTAAATGCTTTCTTAAAACGACAATCAGACGGTTTTACAAGTAAAAAGGCGAAAATATTAACATCGAATGAAGTGGAAAGGTTTTTGAACGAAGCTCCCGATGATTGTTATTTATCCACAAAGGTAATTTATAATAGTAATAAGTACTTATATTTTTCTTTAGTATTCAGTTTACGAAATCGCAAGATGCAGTCAATACATTATTTAAAAAAATATTAATCAAATCCCTTTTTTCGTAGGTTGCTCTGATTTTTGGCGTTGTTGGAGCTTGCCGCAGAGAGGAGTTAGCCAGTAAGATATTGAAGCCCATGGAGAAATGCTACTAATCAAGATTCCGAACACAAAAAATAAGATACCGAGAAGCTTTGTTGTTGAAGGAGACTTTCTTAAAATAGTGCAAAAATATATTAATCAGCGGTCCCAAAAAGGAAAAACCGACCGTTTTTTTCAAAATTACCAAAAAGGGAAGTGTACAGCTCAAGGAATCGGGATTAATAAATTTGGTAATATGCCAAAAGAAATAGCTACGTTTCTTGGTCTGCCGGATGCTAAGTTTTATACTGGGCACAGCTTCAGGAGGACCTCTGCTACATTATTGGCAGATTCAGGAGCCAATTTGACGTCCTTAAAGCGACTAGGAGGTTGGAAATCAGACAAAGTTGCAGAAAGCTATATTGGTGATTCATTAAACAACAAACTTGAAACTGGGAAAAAAATCACACAATCCATTAATTTAAGGTCCAGTCCGTCTCCTTCACAATGTTGAAGAGAACGTTCGTCCATCTACCTTCGTTGATAATGATAATTCATCAGATCCAACTCCATCAACTAGCAAACGCCATTGTATGACAAATATACATGAACAATCATACGAAATTAATAATAGTTTATCTCAAACAGTAAATATGCAACCTAAAACTTCCCCAGTTTGTATAAAAAACTGTACCAATTTCAATGTTTATGTGAATTATAACTTTTATAAGAAATAAATGATTAATTAGTTAGTCGAGTTTATTGTGTTTTATTATTTTATTAAATTGCTTCATTTTTTCGCAACTGTATTAAAAATAGTCGTTCAGTACACGTGCGGAACCGTCATTGCAACTTGTTCCGACTGTCAACCCTCGCCTTCGGCTCGGGTAGACATTTGTCGGAACTCGTTGCAATGACAGCCTTCCCGCACTTGTAATGAAATATACTATTGTACTACTCGCTTAGCACAGTTAGCCTACCCAATCCCTCAATCCTTCAATTTTTACTCAAATCTGGGAAAAATATCGTATTTAGGGCACACTGCTCTCAATCAATCAAATTTGTTTTTTTAAGGTACGGCTAAGATTTTTATGATCATACTATAGATAGTATGATCATAAAAATCTTAGCCGTACCTTAAAAATGCAACATTAGCATAGATGATAATGTTGCATTTACGTTGTTGCTTGATAAAATAATAATTATAAAAAAAAACTTCTTGCATTCCTATTTTTTAGAGTGGTTGGGGAGTGGGAGGCTACCTGCATACGTAACAAGTCGAGAGCGAGAAGGCTAATAATGCTTTTGTTGACGAAATCATTATTTTAGCATTTCCGTAAAAAAAATTCTTCTCCGTGTCGCAGTCACTCAACGTCTTGATGATCAATTCTTAGAATTGACCCTAACGATCGATGTAATAAAAGTACAGGGTATATTTTTTTCAGATTTTAGCCGGTTCGATTCCAGGGTGTGGGAGAAGAGAATTTTCGAAAATCTTTGAATGCAGTTTGCTTTCTATTCAAAAATAAAGGAATGTTTCCTTTGAGTAAAATTTTCTATCTGCAGTATTAAGAGTACTTTCCCTACAGGTGGCATTACAAAATTCCACCCTGTATATTATTTGGCCATCTGTTTTGTAGCCCATGAACTAAGAATTTGCGTTTCCTTTTTTTGCATGGGGACTGAGTTCCTAACTATAGTTTAAGTAGGTAATCTGTGGAGTATATGTGTTCTGTGATCTGTGGTGAGCGAGCTTCGCAAAGTCGAGTTCTGCTTGTTTGTTGTTTATTTATTTATTACAAATAAAGAAACGAAAACTAATTCATCACAGAAAAAATAAGAACGATTGCTCTCGTTTTACAAGCCAGATTTGAGATAAATACAAATCAAGACACCAACAATGTCGGCTATGGACCTACAAACATCCCATTTGGCGGCAGCGTTGATGTCGGGGACAACATACAACAATGCGAATCCTGAAACAACAACTAATGCTAACGAGGAAACTAAACCAGAAAAGCCTCCCGAGGTCCAGAAAGAACCATCGGACGAGGCTATAGAAGAAGTCAGTGGAGAAGAGTATACCGATGAGGTGAGTCTCAGAAACGAATTTTGAGAAACATCTTTATTTTGGTATGAAGTACGCACAACATGATAGCTGAAGCTTTTCACCTAGAATTTAATTCCTAATTGCAAGTACCTAACTTTTATCTTTTTGTACTGTAATACAGACAACCTTCACAGCTGAGTTGGTAGTAGCACTGCCTCTGCGCTGAAGGGCGTGAGTTTGATCCCCACCATTTATTCTCTGTCTGAATGTTATAGTGTATTCTAAGTACATATTTACAAAAAAAAGTGTATGAGTATTATATCAGCTATCTGGTTCTCATAGTAAAAGCTCCGCTTAGTTTGGGGCAATAAAGTGTTGTGTGGATTTATTTATAAATTTATTAATAGGACCAACATTAATATGAGTTGTGGTTTTAGGAGTCGGAGGCACAAACCGGTAGCAAGTCTATGCCAGGTAGAGGAGTGACACTGCAAATGCTTCTGGAGGATAAAATGCTTGAGCCTGGAATAGCCGCAATGACTATAGAATACTTGGTAAGTAATTTTAAAATAATGTTTGCTCAACTCTACCTAGATGTTAACAGCTGAACCACTTCTACACCTAATTACATACCCATCTACTCATTAGTTCCTTTAATGAATGTGTGCAATACCAGCGCACGCGCCATAAAATAATTTGACAGGGTGCTTTCACCCTCTTTCGCTCGCACCATATCAAAGGCATATCTTCACTTACCTACCTACCTAATAAATACAAGGTGCAGTTTTGGATCTGCAAAACATTTTAGGAGGTAATTATGTTAGTGATTCTCGACCCGAATCAACAATAAAATGGGCAGGTATTTTTTTTTCATTTTATTCTTATTAACGTAAATCGGTAAGTGTGAACTCCCCTTTTTAAAACGCGACCAATCTGTACGTGTCCTTAAACTGCGCTTTCACACACACAAACAAACGCAACCGACATTTCTTTCATAAATCCAAACCAAAGCACCAACCACCGGCCGCTCCCTCCCCCCCGCCACCCCGCCACGCCCCCGCGGCCATCGCAAACGCATCGATCGGGTCAATTTATTAGTGTATTTGATGACGCCGGTATGTGCATACGCTTGCAAATTCCGCCCCTCAAGTGCGCCTTTGATTAACGGTCGGGATAGGTACCTACTACCTAATTGTAAAGATGACGGACGGATGGTCCGCTTGTAGGTATGCCATCAGTGGAGACAATGTATCTCGAGCCATCGAAATGTTCGCGGAGTTATTCCCCAATCGGCAACGTCATCATTGAAATCCCGTGTTTCGGTAAGCACTTAATTAAAGCCTTTGGTTCGAACTGATTTGTAGCTCTCGGACAGTCGTTAGGTACCACACGGGTCGGTACGGGTCAACGACCTTACAGCCCTGCCGTACGGTCGGACAATTAGCAAATAACAAATGGGTATCGTGTTATCAAGTAACTGGTTTGTTGAGGTCTGATACGCAGTCGCCCTGCGAGATTCACTGGCACTCCATGCAGTGAGCTGCATACAGTTAAAAATTCGAACTACATCTAAGGTAAAATTATTTGACGTCACTGGTCATCGCATTCACGCACACAGTGACATGACACGCGATACATCGCAATGGGTGATTCTGTTTTTTTGAAGAGGGTTATTCTGAAAATCAATAAAATTGAAAAATCGAAAATAAAAAGTATTATTGATTATTGACTTGGTATCGTATTGTTATATGATTATTTACGAGTCTCCTAACAACCTCCTGAAATGTTTTGCAGGTTCAAAACTGCACCTTGTATAAGCTTTCTCTAAATTCAGATTGCAAAATTTGACAATCTGGGAATTTAGAGAAAATTAAAGCCTATTTAAATTTAGATAAATTTACACATGCTTGGGAAAGTGGTCTTGTGAAGGGAGGGAAAACTTTGAAGCCACTGTAAGAAGAGATTGTCAAGTGTTGGGAGAAGCTGAATTTGTACAGTCAACATCAAAAGTGATGAATAAGAGTATAGTATTTTGACCTGCTGAACCTCAGAGTCCAGAGTATCTGAACAAAACAATGCCTGACACTAAAAACCCAATGAGCTAAAAATAGTATAGACAAACAACACT